>CM067765.1:50513928-59768928 GCA_034642375.1 Vigna nakashimae | reverse complement strand
TAAAATCCCAAAACCCCAAACCCCCAAACCCCTAAACCCCTAAAACCTTAAACCCTAACCCCTAAACCCCTAAACCCTAACCCCTAAACCCCAAACCTAAACTCAAACCCTAAACCCTCCCCACACCCCAAACCCCAAACCCAAAACCCTCAAACCCAAAAACCCTCAAACCCTCAACCCTCAACCCTCAACCCTAATCCAAAACACTAAACCCAAAACTCAAAACTCTAAACCCAAAACCCTAAACCTTAGACCTTAGACCCTACACCCTACATCCTACACCCTACACCCTAAACCCTACACCCCATACCCAAAACCATAATCCCTGAACCCCAAAATCCTAACCCTAACCCCAAAACCCTATACCCTAAACCCAAACCCTAAACCCAAAACTCAAAACCAAAAAACCCCAAACCCTAAACTATAAACCCTTAAAAACCCTAAACCCTAAAAAACCCAAAACCCCTAAAACGTGAAACCCCAAAACCCAAAACTCAAAACCCAAAACCCAAACTCAAAACCCCAAATCCAAACCCAAATCCCCAAACCATAAACCCTAAAAACTCTAAACCCTAAAAACCATAAACCCTAAACAAAAAACTCTAAACCCTAAACTCCAAAAACCGTAAACCCTACACCTCAACCCCTAAACCCCAAGCCCCAACCCCTAACCCCTAAACCTTAACCTTAACCCCTAACCCTAAATCCAAAATCCAAAACCCTATTAAACCCTAAGTTCATTTAAACCCTATTAAATCCTAAAAAATCCTAAACCCTGAATCCTAAAAAACCCTATACCTAAAAACTAAACCCTGATATATTTTTACGTTTGTCTGTTACCTCTTCTGATATTTTTCCAACAAAATACCTATTACTACGACTCCGCACGTCAAAATTCGTCCAAAAATAACATTACATAGTTAAAGTTAAATTATCTTCTAGATTTCTCCATTACCACAGTTGTTATGAAATAAAGGAGTGCAAATAGTCCACTTGAAAGCTTATTTTCAGTGAACATTTTGGCGCCATTATGTATTTGTTTTCTTTTTGGCGCCATTATGTATTTGTTTTCTTTTTGGCGTGGGTGTGCGAATGACATCCAATAATCCTTTGGATATCATGGACGATGAGGTATGAAAATGGAAAAATAGCTTTCTTGCAATTTGCAGAGTCCAACTGAGTCTCACTCTTTCGACTGTCAATGTATGCAATTTTAGGAATTTGATTGGGAAGCAGCTGCTAGAGAAATTGACGTTGTTTGCGAGATGGCGAGCGACGCACAGGGAAAGGGAAAGCAGCAAACGGGTCTCAAGAAGGAATCCGCAACACCGCAGTTAGAAGAAGATGACGAAAACCCTACCTTTGTCCACCACATAGATGCGGAGGCAGCCAAAACCTGGATATATCCGGGTATAACTGTTGATTCCCTACACTTTCTTTCACACTTGAAGAGTTTTAATTAATCACCTTTTGGAATTTGCATTGCAGTTAATGTTCCCCTCCGTGACTATCAATTTGATATTACCCAGTCCGCACTCTTCTCCAACACATTGGTGGCCTTGCCAACGGGACTTGGCAAAACACTCATTGCTGCAGTTGTCATGTATAACTACTTCAGATGGTTTCCTCAAGGTAATTTCTTGTGCTGCCTTATCTTGTGTATCCACAAGTCTTACACTTTCAATGCCACAGACCCTTTAACCGATAAAATGCTTCCCTTCACAACAGGAAAAATAGTCTTTACCGCTCCTTCTCGGCCACTCGTCATGCAGCAGATCGAAGCTTGCCACAATATTGTTGGAATACCTCAAGTAACAACTTTTTTTCTTGTTTCTGATTCACTTTTATCTTTTCTTTGATGAAAATCTTGAAGTATTGGGGAAAATTTAATTTCAGGAATGGACAGTTGACATGACTGGTCAGCTAAGTCCCCCTAAAAGGGCTCAATTTTGGAAAACGAAGCGAGTATTCTTTGTCACTCCTCAAGTATTAGAAAAGGATATTCATTCTGGTGATTTTAATGTCATTTTGATTCCATAAATTCTCTGAATATTGATTTAATTCCATTGATTGTCTGAATAAGGCTCTAGCTTTATTTTGCTTTTTTGCACGACCTGATTTGTTTCAGGTACATGTTTGGTGAAGTGCTTGGTATGTTTGGTAATTGATGAAGCTCACAGAGCTATGGGAAATTACGCTTATTGTGAAGCAGTTCGTGAGGTCTGATTCTTTCGAGGCTTTTATTTATTACTGGTTTTTATTAATAGAGTATGTTTCATCATTATTGCACATAATTTATTCATACCTTTTAGTTTTTTATCTGGTTTTTAGTTGATGGCTGTACCGGTACATCTGAGAATATTAGCTTTAACTGCAACACCAGGATGTAAGTTTTTGAGTATCTTATGTTCTTTTCAGTCTTTAACCTTTTAACAATATTGTGTTCTAATTTTAAGTTTGATATTCAGCCAAGCAACAGACAGTTCAGGCTGTCATTGATAATCTGCATATCTCCAGACTTGAATATCGCAGCGAAACTGACCATGATGTTATGTCATATGTTCACAATAGGAAGATAGAATTGATACAGGTAGTCTATGCATGCCTATTTGAAATCTAAGTCATATTTTCTGCATTTAGAGATCTTTGTTGCAATTTTACCAGGTTGTGATGGGCCCGGAAGCTGCAGAAATAAATAATAAGTTTATGGAAGCAATACGCCCTATAGTAGCGAGGCTTACAAATATTGGTGTCATTCAGAACAGAGATTACCGCACTGTAAGACTCTCTGCCTTCTGTTTTGTTTCCATTTTTACCAGAGTCAGATAGCTCTACCTATTGTCAGCAAATAAATACATGACTTATTAGTGATTTTTATTGAAATACGGGGAAATATATATTTGAGTAAGGATTACACTCTCCTTCCCCCTTCATTTTACTTTCATAATCTATTGAGGGATCATCTAAAGTTGGCTTATTATGTTTATCAATTCTTTCAAAGTTGTATAATATAATATATAACTATATAGTCAATTAATTGATGTAACCTGAACACTGAACCAAAGGAGATAATTCTTGAGATACATGTAGTAGAAGAGTAACAATAATTTGTGATCTGTTTTGTTCATAAGATGCATTCAGTTTGTCACACATTGTGAAATTAAAGAAACTGCATTGTGATATAATTCTATATTTTGAATAGCGACATATCCATAAAGTTGGGTTTGAACATCAAATTATATAATTGCTACAGATTCAAAAACATAATGTTTAAAAGGCCTCTGGAAATGATTGGAGGTTAATAAAGTCAGATTCCTTTTAACTCAAGTCTAATACTTTATATTTATTAAAACTATATAAATGTTTTGGTAGTGGCCGGCAGGCCTTTCTTCCCCCACTCTATTTTAGTATATGTTTTGCATGAATAGCATTTTGAAACATGATTAATTTTGGTAGTTTTCTTAACTATTGTTTGGAAGATTTATTAACTTTTAGCTGTTAGTTGTCTTACCTTTTTGTCTGGCTTATGATTAGCCAAACTTACTTTGCGTGGATGATATATCAAATCATTATCTATCTTTCTTTTGAATGTTTGGCAGTTGAGCCCTTGCCAATTACTTGAAATTAGGGAAAGTTTTCGTCAAAGGCTTGGGCAAGATCTTTCTCATGTCAACTACGAAGATGTTGAAGGGTATTTTGGAGTTCTCATCACTCTTTATTACCTCCATAAGTTACTTTCAAGCCATGGAATAAGGCCAGCTTACGAGATGCTTGAGAGAAAATTGAAGCAAGGGTATACTTCCTATGTACATTATATACTAAGTTAGTAAACAAATTGGGAGGATATGTTTAGATTCATGTTTTTAAATTATTATATGTATGATCCTTCAGGCTAAATAAGAACTTAATTAAAGATTAAGATTAGTACACACTAATGGTAAATGTCAGATGCATTCAAAGGATTAATATCTAAACTCCAAAAATATCTTTAAAAATGCCGAGGACAGAACATATGGGGGCATATTGGGAGTGTTGATTTGATAGTTAAACATGCATGCTGTTTCCTCTCTCGTCATATGGTCTACTTATGAAATTTAACACAGCTGAACCAAACTCTAAAACAACAAAAGATGTTAGTCAGTCGCCATTGCCAATAGATATGTCATAAAAGTGATGGCTTGGTTGATTAATTTCTAGAAGCAATAGAGATGTCTATATTATGCATTTTTTTGTGGTAAATTCTTCATATTTAAATCACTTATTTGTAATATTTCTATGTATACATTATTGAACTAGATTTGGAAAATAGATCACTGGTAATTGATATTTATTTGTCTTTAGTTTAATAGAAGACCAATGTTCTATTACATGTAAAGTCATTTAACTTTACGCTCTTAGTTGATATAGCTGAGAGCAGAATATCTAAGAAACTTCTCTAACCGTGTTGTGCATGTCTTTTGATATTTAATTTATGTAAGGGCCTTGTAGGAATATTTTACTATGTTATTGCCAACATTTATGAATTACATATTTATATATATATTTAGAGTTCTGAAAAATGATTCTATAAGGATTACTTTCAGATATTTTGCAAAATTTATGAGTAAAAGTGAAGTTATTTTTAAAGCAAGGCAACTAATGCAGCAAAGTTTGTCTCATGGAGCATCTAGTCCAAAATTGTCCAAAATGCTAGAAGTATTGCTGGAGCATTTCAGTAAGTATTATTCTGTTTTTCAAAAGGTGTTGGTATTTGCTACTACCTTCTTACGGTATTGTTATGTAAAGAAAGTTTTGAATTCTTGAGGTAAATGACATCAGTCTTAGTTCTCACATCATATTATACCCCATAAGACCAAGCTCTGACTGAATATTAACTGTGCCACCAGCTAACGGAAATAGGGAGTTTGATGTAAATTTACAGCCATTTTCTTTTTACTTTTGAATGCTTTAAATTCCAATGAAAAGACTAGTTATGAGTTTTAAAATGATGTTCGGTATGCTTCTTTTAGATTGATCTAGGGGTGTTTAGAAGAGCTTCTTTGAAGAAAATAGAGAGTATACGCCCTTGGAATAATATTTACTTGTGTATGGTGTTTTATAATTATGAGAAATAGAGAAGATTGGGAGAAAATATCCCTTGTGTGTTTAGCATACACATAGGGTAGTTTATTTATATTGTAAGATATGGGCCAATGCCCTTAATACAGAATAGACTAAGCCCAAATAACAGAAACACACATCTTAACATCTAACACTCCCCCTCAAGCTGGAGCATATAAATCATATGTTCCAAGCTTGTTACAAAGATAATCAATTCTAGGTCCTCGTAAGGACTTAGTGAATATGTCTGCCAATTGGTTGCTTGAATTAACAAACTCAGTCTTGATATCTCCGGATATGATTTTTTCTCGAATGAAATGACAATCAACTTCAATGTGTTTGGTTCTCTCATGGAAGACAGGGTTAGAGCTAATATGGAGAGCAGCTTGATTATCACATATAAGTATCATGTGAGTGACATCTCCAAATTTCAATTCACTCAGCAATTATTTAAGCCACACAAGCTCGCAAGTAGCTGATGCCATAGCTCTATATTTTTCTTCTGCACTGGACCTTGCCACAACACTTTGCTTCTTACTTTTCCAAGATATCAGGTTGCTACCAATAGAGACACAATATCCAGAAGTAGACCTCCTATCAGAAGGGGAACCAGCCCAATCAGCATCTGAATAACAAACGATTTTTGTATCGTTGTTAGGGCCATATAGCAAACATTTTCCAGGTGATCTTTTAATATACTTCAGTATGCGAACAACTGCATCCCAATGGTCTTCACATGGGGAGTTTAGAAATTGACTCACCACACTAACTGCGAAGGAAATGTCAAGACGCGTAACAGTAAGATAGTTTAATTTACCAACTAGTCTTCTGTACCGTTCAGGATCTGAGAAAGGCTCCTCCTGATTTGGTAGGAGTTTGATGTTAGGGTCCATAGGTGTCTCAACAGATTTACAGTTCATTAATCCTGTTTCCTCCAAGATGTCTAACGCATACTTCCTCTGAGATATGACAATACCATCACTGGATTGTGCTACTTCAATACCCAAAAAGTACCAAAGTTTGCCAAGATCTTTGGTTTGAAAATGATGACAAAGGTGTTGTTTCATCTGAGAGATGCCAAGATAGTCGCTTCCTGTGAGAACAATATCATCGACATACACTATTAAGTAGATACATCCAGCACTCGAGTGGCGATAAAACACTGAATGATCCGCTTCACTACGAGACATACCAAATTGTTGAACAACACAACTGAATTTACCAAACCAGGCCCGAGGAGACTGTTTTAGGCCATATAAGGATTTGCGAAGACGACATACCAATCCAGATGACTCCCCCTGAGCAACAAAGCCAGGCGGTTGCTCCATATAAATTTCTTCATGCAAATCACCATTGAGGAAAGCATTTTTGACATCAAGTTGGTAAAGAGGCCATTGTCGAAGAGCGGCCATGGCAATGAATAGGCGGACAGAGGTCATTTTTGCCACTGGAGAAAAAGTATCACCATAATCCAAACCAAAAATCTGTGTGTAGCCCTTTGGCAGCCAGTCAAGCTTTCAGACGATCAATTGTGCCATCAGGACCAACCTTGATAGCATACTCCCACCTGCAACCAACAACAGACTTTCCAGATGGTAATTGGACAAGCTCCCATGTTCCACTTTCCTGTAAGGCACTTAATTCATCCATCATAGCTTGACGCCAACCAGGATGAGTTAAGGCATCACCCACAAATTTGGGAATTGACACAGAAGAAATGGATGAGAGACAAATATAAAAAGATGGAGATAATCTGTGGTAATTAAGAACAGTATAATGGGGGGAAGGGTTACGGGTAGAGCGTATACCTTTACGGAGGGCAATAGGCAAGTCAGACTCAGTTGCTGGAGCCGGAGGAGACACATGAGGCGGCACCGGAAGTGAGTCATGAGGGAGACAATTACGACGACTATAAACCTGAAGTGGTGGAGGTGAAGGATGAGCCTGTGGTGAATGAGAGTCTAAAGAAGGAGAAGACAAAAGGGGTGGAGTATCACCAGGAGGATCACAGATAAGAGGAATATCAACAGTAACAGGGAGAGGTACAAAACTAGAAGATAGATGTGAAAAGTAAAAAGAAGACTCATCAAAAGTGACATCAGCAGAGATAAAATGACGATTCAGAGAAGGGGAAAAACACTTATAGCCCTTTTGTGACTGTGGAAATCCTAAGAAGACACATTTGTGAGACCTAAGAGATAACTTATCAAGACCAGGACTAAAATCATGAACAAAACATGTAGACCCAAAAACTCGAAGAGGTAATGGATGCAGAGGGTCATGAGGAAATAAGATAGAATGAGGGATTTTGTTATCTAGGACGGAAGATGGCATGCGGTTGATAAGATAACATGTTGTGAGAACTGCATCACCCCAAAAACGTGAGGGTACTTGACCATGTATCAGAAGTGTACAAGTTGTTTCAATAAGGTGTCTATTCTTGCGCTCAGCCACCCCATTTTGTTGAGGGGTATAAGCACATGAGGTTTGGTGAAGAATGCCATGAGAAGTCATAAACTGTTTAAACTGTTGAGAAAGGTATTCACGGCCATTATCACTACGTAAATTTCGAATAGAAACCCCAAACTGTGTTTTTATTTCATTGAAAAAAGATTGGAAAATAAAAAACAACTCAGAACGATTCTTCATTAAAAACAACCAAGTACATCTAGAATAGTCATCAATAAAAGTAACAAAATACTGAAAACCTAAAATGGACTTAACACGACTAGGTCCCCAAATGTTAGAATGAACCAATGAAAAGGGAGACGACGCCCGTTGTGAGACACTACGAGGAAAGGAACTACGAGTATGCTTCCCTAACTGACAAGACTCACACGACAAACTTGATAATGTGGACAACCTCGGGACAAGTTGTAGTTTGGTAAGAATAGGATGACCGAACTGAGCATGAAGAAGGGATGGTGACTCCATGACTATGCCAACATGTGGAGAAGGACGAAGATGATAAAGGCCATAAGACTCACATCCTGTGCCAATCATGTGTTTCGAACTCCGGTCCTGCAACCAAACAGAATCTTTAGTAAATGAAATAACACAATTAAGAGTACGAGTTAAACGACTAATGGACAATAAGTTGAAGGGAGACCCAGGGACATAAAGTACATGATCAATGGATATGGATGGAAAAATATTAACAGTACCAATACCATGAGATGAGACTCTAGACCCATCAGCCATTGTTACCGAGGGTAAATTATCAGGACATGACAAGGAAGAAAACAAAGACTTGTTACCGGTGATGTGATCGGTGGCGCCTGAGTCAAGGACCCAAGGTCCGAGGGAGTGAGTTAGACCAACAAAAGGTGTACCTGTACGTGCAACAGATGCAGATGTAGTGGAACCAGAGTGCTGATGATCCTCATACCATCTGAGAAATTCGTTGAAGAGTGCAGGTTTGTCTATGGTATTAGATGAAGTAGGATGGTCTGCAGACGGTGATCGGGGAGGTGGATCAGAATTTGCCATTGCTACAGGTCGAGGAGGACGTCCATGGAGAGCATAACATCTATCAATCTTGTGGCCTAACTTGCCACAATGGTCACATTTTGGACGTCTTTTACTTGGCTTGCGAGACCGACTTCGATCATCACGTTGAGCAGCCATAACAGAGGAATCATTAGTATGAGGGGATGTCTCAGTGACGGGTTAACTCGGTATACGCAAAAGAGCAGAACAAGTAGAAGTAAAGTTGGGTATGACGGGAGAACCCAAAATCTGATCACGGACATGAGAAACATCATCAGAGAGTCTGTATAATGCCAACAACATGAAGAACTTTGATCGTTGTTCCAATTCTTCAGCAGGAGTGGAAGCAGGAGGTAATATATCATTAAAGTCATGAAGAAGGGCATGAATTTTACCCAAATAATCTGCCATGGGACCAGGATTGCGCGGACCAATAACAGTTAATAGGTCCTGACAAACACCATAAAGACGCTGAGTGTCATTGGTGTATAACAACTTCGCTTGTGCCCATACTTCTGAACATGTTTCATAGGATCGAAACATTTGTTTCAGTGAGGAGTGAATGGTGGACTTTATAACAATGCATAACTGAGCATCAATTTTCATCCAGCGGGAAGTGTCATCTATGGGAGCAGTAGTCACATTTTGAGTAAGATGATCTAAGTACCCCTGACTCTTCAACCAAAGTTTGATGTCGGACGCCCATGTTGCATAATTTGTGCCATCTAACTTGTCAATGGACAAGTGTACATTCACATAATTGGTATATATTGAGGGATCAGAAGATGAGCCACCAATAGAGGTGTTTGTAGACGAGGAAGACGCCATAGAGAGGGAGAAACCCTAAAAATTCAAAGTGCTCCGATTGACGCAACGACCACAGATCCAGAAAGAGGGCGAGGAGGCGATCACGGCGGTGCTGATCGGCGGCGGAAAGCTCTGGCGATGCGCCGGCACGCGCGGCGGCAGCGACGACTCTTGCGGCGGCGCGTGGAGGCGCGTGGGTGGTCCGATCGCCGCGATCTTCGTACGACAATGGTCGCCCGGCCGAGACGATTCCGATGGTGTGGTCGCTGGTCGATTCTGGAACTCCGGCGAAGGCGACGGCGGCGGCGGCGGCGACTGCGACAATAGCGGCAGTGATAGGTGTCGGAGACCGTGGAGTTGACTGGAACTATTCCTGTGCTCTAGTTACCATATGAGAAATAGAGAAGATTGGGAGAAAATATCCCTTGTGTAAACATAGGGTAGTTGATTTATATTGTAAGATATGGGTCAATGCCCTTAATACAGAATAGACTAAGCCCAAATAATAGAAACACACATCTTAACATCTAACAATAATGATATGATAATGTTCTTATAAAATTTGAAGTATTCACAGCTACATGCTATAATCATAATGAAATAAAGAAACAGATCATCAAATATTATAAAACTAATTTTAAGAGAATTTTCAATATACTCTAAAATATTCAAAGTTAAAATATTGATATTATAAGATATCCCAACAGTGTGTTTAGGATGCTATTTATCCTTTATGATTTGGGCAGTTATATTATGCCATGGCCTCAAGGCTGAGTATTTTTTGGAGGTTAGAAGATATGTTTCTTTGCCTTTTGGATTTCTTTTTTTCCTTTTCTAAAATAGCTATTTTGTTATAAAACTGAATTTGATTTTGAATTCTTTACTGTTTCAAGACAGTCTTAAATATTTTGGTAAAATTTTAGTCATTTGCTTCTGGTTGAATCTTGATTTGATTTTTTGTTTTTCTAATAAATTTCCATCACACTCTTTAATGGATGCATTATGCGTACAATGAATTCATTTGGATGTGGTTAATAAACTATCATTATACTGATAAGATGATGGATGACTTCTTTGGATGTGGTTGCAGAAACCCATGATCCACAAAGCTCCAGGGTAATTATCTTCTCCAATTACAGAGAAAGTGTCAAGTAATGTTAATTTGAATTATTTAAAATCATATTCTACACAGCTATTGGAAAATTTTAGCCAAATTAAAAAATTTATTGTGTCAATTCAATTCCTTCAGGGATATAATGAATGCACTTGAAGATATTGGGGAATTAGTTAGAGCTACTGAGTTTATTGGTCAAAGTTCAGGTACTTTTGATTTTACTTTGCTTTAGAATTTAGATTGTGTGCTGAATGTAACATTTGTTGGTTATTCCCAAAGCATGTGTTACTTGGTGGAATTGATATGTTGTGCTTGACTATGATTAATCACCTGCAACAGTAAGAAAGTAGAAGGGGTGGGCGAAAAAACACAACAGAACGAAGAGAGAAGAGAATAGAAGAGAGAGATAAAATCTTTTATTCATGCCTTTTTTTATAAAGGACATTTGTACATATCAGTGCTCCCGATTTGCTACCCATTTTATTCTTACACTTATCCTTCTAAGTAACAAAATCTCCCATCCAAATTGGCATTTTTGTTCTTTCTATTGGACTTCTTATAATCTTGTTTGTTATGATACTGTTCCTATTCTTCATGGATTGAATCCATGCCTTCTTGGGTCTCCTCATCATGAATCATATTATCCCCTTTCCGATGGACAAATACCTTGTCCACAAGGGGTAAATTGGAAGAATCTTGTAAAAAGTCATCCAAAAGCTTCTAGGTGGAGTCTTTCTGAAAGAGGCCTTGCCATTGAACCAAAACATACTCTATGGGTACTCCCGCTGTTCACTAAGATAGTAATGGTTGACTTGCAAATGGCGCTTTGAATCCGTGGTATTTGTTGAGCATTTTGATCCGTTTATGTTAATATGTGCATCAGGATCTAACCCAATAAATAATTCTTACCATTAAGGTTCAATGTAGTGATTGTGGGTGTTCTACAAATTGAAAAGAATGGGCTTGCAGAGATATGAAAAAGGAAACCAGCGAAGATTAAAGTCAGAAGATTAGACCCTATAGACAGACTTCTATGCCATCTAGGCTGCATCCAAAGCAGCAAGATATTTTGAGCCATTCCAAGTCATACAATAAGTAGGGGAGGTAGCCTTTAAGCTTCAATTACCAGACACAGCCAGGATACATCCTGTATTCCATGTGTCTCAACTAAAAAAGGCAGTGGGCACGAAGAGTGTGGAGAAGGAATTGCCATCAGACCTACAGGTAGATGGGCCAACATTCTGGCCCATTAGAATTCTGGATACGAGACAGACACATCAAGGAGAGGAAATGGTGCAACAGATATTGATTGAATGGCAGGAAAGAGGTAGAGATGGAGTGACTTGGGAAGATGCCCTAACTATCAAAGACCAATATCCAGACTTCAACCTTGAGGACAATGTTGATCATCAGGCGGTGGGTAATATTAGGGAGTGGAGAGTTTATGAGAGGACAAGGAAGAGATAATGTCCTAATTGTTTTAGCAGTTAGGAGAGGCAGGAAGTTAGGTGGAGAGTTTGAGAGGAGAGGCAGGAAGTTAGGTGGAGAGTTTATGAGAGGAGAGGCGGGAAGTTAGGACTTGTATAAATAGAGCTTGCTACATTGTTTTGGGTAGCTTTTGGAATATTAGTTTGTATAGACAGGAAAATTTGTCCTGTGGAGGGGGATTAGGCTCCTGTATATTGATTGTACATGAACTTTGTTGAATTGAAATACAGAAACTCATTCTTTTACAGTTTCAATTCTTGTTTGTGAGTGTGTTAGTGGTTTCATACCCAAAAACCTATCAAAGTAGGTATTACTTTTTTCTTGCCTCAAATAATTCTTAAATCTTAGTCATTGTTAAGCATCGTTGACATCTGCATTTATTTATTCTGGGCAATTTGTAAAGGAAATGTTTTATCCTCCAATTTGTATCTTCTCTTTGTTTTTCTTTCCTTCTTTTCTTTTGTTGTTTTTCGACATTCATCATTATTTTGTTTGTAAAGGAGAATCAATTATGTTGTTTACAAAAAAGTCTTCATTTTAATGATCTATAGGGAAAGCAATGAAAGGTCAGTCCCAAAAGGTTCAACAGGCTGTGCTAACGGTATGTATTCTCTTTAGTATAATATTCACTCTCCTTCGATGCACTTACATGGTTGATCAACAGAAATTTCGGTGTGGCACCTATAATGTCATTGTTGCCACATCAATTGGTGAAGAAGGTCTTGACATCATGGAAGTTGATCTTGTCATATCTTTTGATGCTAATATTTCACCACTTAGAATGATTCAGCGAATGGGGAGAACCGGAAGAAAGCATGATGGACGAGTTGATATCCTTTGATTTTCAGTTTATTTATTTCTTGGCGATTGTTACTTCTGAGAAAGAAATGAACATTATTGGCATTTCCTATTATACGCTTTCTGAAATGCTACAAGTATTTCGTTGGTTCCTTAACAATTGTTACTAGTTTTTGCTTGTGAAGGGACAGAGTTGAAGGGCTACTTGCAAAAACAGGCAAAGAGCAAAACTATAACTAAACACATGCGCAATGGGGGCATAAATAGTTTTTCCTTTCATCCTAGTCCAAGGATGGTCAGAAACTGTTAGAAAACTTCTTTTCTTTTTTATCTGTGCTTTTTATCCTTATCAATGTTGCTAAATATTTTTGTAGATTCCTCATGTCTTCAAACCGGAAGTTCAATATGTTGAACTGTCTATTGAGAAATTTATTCCCCGTCAAAAGAATGTGAAGGATGACGAGCTCCACATTTCTCCATCGAAGAACAAACTTAATGTGGCTGAAATTGATTTACTTGAAACGTATTTTCACTCTACTAGGGAAAAGAATAGTAGAATCTCCCTTATTTCCTTTCCCCACTTTCAGACCTTTCCTTCTAGAGTGCATAAAGTTAAACATTCATCTGGAACATTGATGTTTATAGACATGATGCAGCGTATGCAAGGACTAGCATCATTTCCAAAAGATGACGAAACTTCTTCACTTCAGGTTCTACTTCTGCTCTGAGATCAGTACCACACTGTATGAAATATGATCATAGTCATACTGTGAACGTTATTTCTTTTTTGGTTAAATAATGTCTATTTGAGTTGTTCAGGAAGATCTGTGCTTGGGACATAGGAAGCCAGTCACCCCTACCAAACTTGATAAAGGTAATATGGATAATATCATCTGTTCAATTTTCTCTCCTAGTTTCTAATGCCAGACAATAGCCATTGATATTGTCAACATTGCAGATGAAAAGAGTTGTATTTTACTTTTTATCTTTTACTTTTCAGAATTATTTACTTTTTGGTGGGTATTACTTGAAAGGAATAATGTGAAAGAAAGAAGATTTTTATTCAATCAATTGATTTGAAACAAACATAAGTCTCTATACAGAGAGAACTCTAATCCTAAAGTAATAATTACAAAGAGATCTCTAGAATCTTCTAACAGCTTCGAGTAGCACACTTAATATCTTCCTAACAACATTTCCCCCCCCCCCCCCCAAGTTGGTGAATGGATATATCATTCCCAGCTCGCTTGTAAGATTATGAAAATTTTCAGTGGAAAGACCTTTTGTGAACAAATATGCTAATTGAAGCTCAGATGGGACATAAGAAGCAGCGATAAGACTACCATCCATTTTTTCTTTAATAAAGTGTTGATCTATCTTTTTGTGTATGCTAAACTAGATTGTGGGCAATGATGATGTTAAACTGCAGTTGCCACAGGTTATTTATATTGCCACGTTGTCACCCTATAAACATTAACAAAAATGAGGACTACATTGGGACGGAGAAAATTGAGGGGCTCTTAGGTTCCTAGATAGAGAAACCCAAAAACACCACTGCAAAACACCCAAACTCACCTAAAAGATCTTGTATTATTGATTCTAGGCACCAAGAACAGCAAGAGTGCCTCCAAGGGACAATGTTCCCTTCACACAAGATGCCAAAGATCCTGTCAACATTTAGGTCTGGAGGCTTGGGTGATGGTCGATATGACTCCTTTGGTTCCATTAATCATAAGAACTGCTTCAAACCTATTAAATATAGGGAAGAAGATTAGGAGAAATCTCCCTAATGTGTTTAGCATACACATAGGGTAGTTTATTTATAATATAGGATAAGGGTTAAACCCTAAATACAGAATGGGCTAAGCCCAATTAACAGAATCACACAACTTAACATCTAACACTCCCCCTCAAGCTGGAGCATATAAATCATATGTTCCAAGCTTGTTACAAAGATAGTCAATTCTAGGTCCTCGTAAGGACTTGGTGAATATGTCTGCCAACTGGTTGCTTGAGTTAACGAACTCAGTCTTTATATCTCCGGATATGATTTTTTCTCTAATAAAATGACAATCAACTTCAATGTGCTTAGTTCTCTCATGGAAGACAGGGTTAGAGCTAATATGAAGAGCAACTTGATTATCACATATAAGTGTCATGTGAGTGGCATCTCCAAATTTCAATTCATTAAGTAATTGTTTAAGCCACACAAGCTCGCAAGTAGCAGATGCCATAGCTCTATATTCTGCTTCTGCGCTGGACCTTGCCACAACACTTTGCTTCTTACTTTTCCAAGACGAAGGTGTTGTTTCATCTAAGAGATGCCGAGATAGTCACTTCCTGTGAGAACAATATCATCAACATACACTGAATGACGATAGAACACTGAATGATCCGCTTCACTGCGAGACATACCAAATTGTTGAACAACACAACTGAATTTACCAAACCAGGTCCGAGGAGATTGTTTTAGACCATATAAGGATTTGCGAAGACGACATACCAATCTAGATGACTCTCCCTGAGCAACAAAGCCAGACGGTTGCTCCATATAAATTTCTTCATGCAACTCACCATTTAGGAAGGCATTTTTGACATCAAGTTGGTAAAGAGGCCATTGTCAAAGAGCGGCCATGGCAATGAATAAGCGAACAGAGGTCATTTTTGCCACTGGAGAAAAAGTATCACCATAATCCAAACCAAAAATCTGTGTGTAGCCTTTGGCAACCAGTCGAGCTTTCAGGTGATCAATTGTGCCATCAGGGCCAACCTTGATAGCATACACCCACCTGCAACCAACAACAGACTTTCCAGATGGTAATTGGACAAGCTCCCAAGTTCCACTTTTCTGTAAAGCACTTAATTCATCCAGCATAGCTTGACGCCAGCCAGGATCAGTTAAGGCATCACCCACAGATTTAGGAAATGACACAGAAGAAATGGATCAGAGACAAGTGTTAAAAAGATGGAGATAATCTGTGGTAACTAAGAACAGTATAATGGGGGGAAGGGTTACGGGTAGAGCGTATACCTTTACGGAGGGCAATAGGCAAGTCAGACTCATTTGCTGGAGTCGGAGGAGACACAGGAGGCGACACTGGAAGTGAGTCATGAGGGAGACAATTGCGGCGACTATAATCCTGAAGGGGTGGTGGTGAAGGATGATCCTGTGGTGAATGAGAGTCTAAAGAAGGAGGAGACAAAATGGGTGGAGCATCACCAGGAGGATCACAGATGAGAGGAATATCAACAGTAACAAGGAGAGGTACAGAACTAGAAGATAAATGTGTAAAGTAAAAAGAAGATTCATCAAAAGTGACATCAGCAGAGATAAAATGACGATTGAGGGAAGGGGAAAAACATTTATAACCCTTTTGTGACCGTGAAAATCTTAAGAAGACACATTTGTGAGACCTAGGAGATAACTTATCAAGACCAGGACTAGAATCATGAACAAAACATGTAGACCCAAAAACTTTAAGAGGTAATGGATGTAGAGGGTCTTGAGGAAATAATAGAATGAGGGATTATGTTTGCTAGGACGAAAGATGGCATGCGGTTGATAAGATAACATGTCGTGAGAACAGCATCACCCCAAAAACGTGAGGGTACTTGACCATGAATGAGAAGGGTACGAGTTGTTTCAATAAGGTGTTTATTCTTGCGCTCAGCCACCCCATTTTGTTGAGGTGTATAAGCACATGAGGTTTGGTGAAGAATTCCATGAGAAGCCATAAAATGTTTAAACTCTTGAGAAAGGTATTCACGACCATTATCACTACGTAAAGTTTGAATAGAAACCCCAATTTGAGTTTTTATTTCATTGAAAAAAGTTTGAAAAATAGAAAACAACTCAGAACGATTATTCATGAGAAACAACCAAGTACATCTAGAATAGTCATCAATAAAGGTAACAAAATACTGAAATCTTAAAGTTGACTTAACACGACTGGGTCCCCAAATATCAGAATGAACCAATGAAAAGGGGGATGACGCTCGTTGGGAAACACTACGAGGAAAGAAACTACGAGTATGTTTACCTAACTGACAAGACTCACACGACAAACTTGATAATTTGGACAGACTCGGAACAAGTTGCTGCAGTTTTGCAAGAATGGGATGACCTGACTGAGCATGAAGAAGGGATGGTGACTCCATGATTACGCCAGCATGTGGAGAAGGGCTGAGATGATATAGGCCATGAGACTCACATCCTGTGTCAATCATGTGTTTTGAACTTCGGTCCTGCAACCAAACAGAATCTTTGGTAAATGAAATAACACAATTAAGGGAACGAGTTAGACGACTTACGGACAATAACTTAAAAGGAGACCCAGGGACATAAAATACATTATCAATGGATATGGACAGAAAAATATGAACAGTACCAATACCATGAGATGAGACTCTAGACCCATTGGCCATCGTTACCGAAGGTAAATTAACCGGACATGACAAGGAAGAAAACAAGGACTTGTTACCAGTGATATGATCGGTGGCACCTGAGTCAAGGACCCAAGATCCGAGAGAGTGAGTCAGACCGACAAAAGGAGGAGCTGTGTGTATAACAGAAGCAGATGTAGTGGAACTAGAGTGCTGACGGTCCTCATACCATCTGAGAAATCCCTGAAAGAGTAAAGGGTTATTTATGGTATTTGATGAAGTAGGATGGTCTGTAGACGGTGATCAGGGAGGTGGATCAAAATTAGCCATTGCTATAGGTCGAGGAGGACGTCCATGAAGTGCATAACATCTATCAATTTTGTGGCCTAGCATGCCACAGTGGTCACATTTTGGACGTCCTTTACCTGGTTGGCGAGACCGACTCTGATCATCAAGTTGGGCAGCCATGGAGAGGGAGAAACCCTAAAAATTCAAAGTACTCCGATTGATGTAACGACCACTGATCGGCGGCGGAAATCTCTGGCGACGCGCCGGCAGCGGTGACTCTTGCGGCGGCGTGTGGAGGCGCATGGGTGGTCCGTTCGCCGCGATCTTCGTACCACGGTGTTCGCCCGGTCAAGACAATTCCGATGGTGTGGTCGCCGGTCGATTTTGGAACTCCGGCGGTGGCGCCTGAAACGACAGTGGCAGTAATGAGTGCTGGACACCGTGGAGTTGACTGGAACTATTCTGTGTTCTAGATACCATATTAAATATAGGGAAGAAGATTAGGAGAAATCTCCCTAATGTGTTTAGCATACACATAGTGTAGTTTATTTATAATGTAGGATAAGGGTTAAACCCTAAATATAGAATGGGCTAAACCCAATTAACAGAAACACACAACTTAACATCTAACAAAACCAAAAGACCTGGAAAACAAGTGACTTCTTGCACGGCTCAAAAATTCTACAGCATATCTTCGTGACAACTTCTGTTTTCTCATTTCTACTTCTAGATCTTCTAGAATTACTGGACCATCCCCATAAAGCACAAATTTTGCAGTACGCTTTGAAACTGTTTGCACTACTTCCATTACTGAAGTTTCTTTCCTACCATCTTTACTTTCCTCCATTGTGAGTAATTCAAGATGGCTAGTTAATAACTACTCTCCAAGAAAACCGCAAATTCCTTTGTGGCCATTGTTAGAAGCAAGATCTGCAAGTGTTATAACATCAGGAAATTCAGGATATGGATCTGTAACTGTTATAGTGGATGCACCCATGGACACCAGGACCTCAACTGGGTAGCACCCTGCCCCCACTGTTTTAACCCCAAGCCTCAACAATTCTTCATCCTCCTCATTTGGTTTACTACTTTGTAGATATCTTTCTTCCTTCTCTTCATCATTAGCCAAGTACTCTCCTTCTTCAGAGAATTTCTTGCCTTATTGTTTTGCAGACTATCTTTGTTAGGGATGGAGAGTTTACGAGTGAAGGAATAAAACATCAAATGCCCAACTGCCTTAGCTGCCTTAGCAGTTAGGAAGAGCGGGATTATTGGTTGTATAAATAGCAAATAATCAATTGTAGTGGGGGGTCGATTGTTTGATTGTAGTCTAACAGGGTTTGTCATCCTGAGGAGGGAGGTTAGGCTCTCTAGAAAGAGGTTATGCTCCCAAACCCAGTCCTTGTAAAGAGATTTGTTTACGGTGAATAATAGCTGTTAGATGTTAAGTTGTGTGTTTCTGTTAATTGGGCTTAGCCCATTCTGTATTTAGGATTTAACCCTTACCTTGCATTATAAATAAACTACCCTATGTGTATGCAAAACACATTAGGGAGATTTCTCCTAATCTTCTTCCCTATATTCAATATGGTATCTAGAGCACAGGAATAGTTCCAGTCAACTCCACGGTCTCCGACACTCATCACTGCCGCTGTCGTTGCAGTCGCCGCCGCCGTCGTCGTCGGAGTTCCAGAATCAACCGGTGACCACACCATCATAATCGTCTCGACCAAGCAAACAGACCACCCATGCACCTCCACGCGCCGCCGCAAGAGTCACTGCTGCCGCCGCTGCCACCGCGCGTGCCGGCGCGTTGCCGGAGATTTCCGCCGCCAATCAGCATCGCCGTGATCGCCTCTTCGCCCTCTTTCTGGATCTGTGGTCGTTGCATCAATCGGAGCACTTTGAATTTTTAGGGTTTCTCCCTCTCCATGGCTGCCCAACTTGATGATCGGAGTCGGTCTCGCCAACCAGGTAAAGGACGTCCAAAATGTGACCACTGTGGCATGCTAGGCCACAAAATTGATAGATGTTATGCACTTCATGGACGTCCTCCTCGACCTATAGCAATGGCTAATTCTGATCCACCTTCCCGATCACCGTCTGCAGACCATCCTACTTCATCAAATACCATAAATAACCCTTTCCTCTTTCAGGAATTTCTCAAATGGTATGAGGACCGTCAGCACTCTAGTTCCACTACATCTGCTTCTGTTATACGCACAGGTCCTCCTTTTGTCGGTCTGACTCACTCTCTCGGATCTTGGGTCCTTGACTCAGGTGCCACTGATCATATCACTGGTAACAAGTCCTTGTTTTCTTCCTTGTCATGTTCGGTTAATTTACCCTCGGTAACGATGGCTGATAGGTCTATAGTCTCATCTCATGGTATTGGTACTGTTCATATTTTTCCGTCCATATCCTATGATAATGTACTTTATGTCCCTGGGTCTCCTTTTAACTTATTGTCCGTAAGTCTTCTAACTCGTTCCCTTAATTGTGTTATTTCATTTACCAAAGATTCTGTTTGGTTGCAGGACCGGAGTTCGAAACACATGATTGGCACAGGATGTGAGTCTCATGGCCTATATCATCTCAGCCCTTCTCCACATGCTGGCGTAATCATGGAGTCACCATCCCTTCTTCATGCTCAGTTAGGTCATCCCATTCTTGCCAAACTGCAGCAACTTGTTCCGAGTCTGTCCAAATTATCAAGTTTGTCGTGTGAGTCTTGTCAGTTAGGTAAACATACTCGTAGTTTCTTTCCTCGTAGTGTTTCCCAACGAGCGTCATCCCCCTTTTCATTGGTTCATTCTGATATTTGGGGACCCAGTCGTGTTAAGTCAACTTTAAGATTTCAGTATTTTGTTACCTTTATTGATGACTATTCTAGATGTACTTGGTTGTTTCTCATGAATAATCGTTCTGAGTTGTTTTCTATTTTTCAAACTTTTTTCAATGAAATAAAAACTCAGTCTGGGGTTTCTATTCGCACTTTACGTAGTGATAATGGTCGTGAATACCTTTCTCAACAGTTTAAACATTTTATGGCTTCTCATGGCATTCTTCACCAAACCTCATGTGTTTATACCCCTCAACAAAATGGGGTGGCTGAGCGCAAGAATAGACACTTTGTTGAAACAACTTGTACCCTTCTCATTCATAGTACCCTCACGTTTTTGGGGTGATGCTGTTCTCAAGGTGTTATCTTATCAACCGCATGCCATCTTCCGTCCTAGCGAACAAAATCCCTCATTCTATATTATTTCCTCAAGACCCTCTACATCCATTACCTCTTAGAGTTTTTGGGTCTACATGTTTTGTTCATGATTTTAGTCCTGGTCTTGATAAGTTATCTCCTAGGTCTCACAAATGTGCTTTACAGAAAAGTGGAACTTGGGAGCTTGTCCAATTACCATCTGGAAAGTCTGTTGTTGGTTGCAGGTGGGTGTGTGCTATCAAGGTTGGCCCTTATGGCACAATTGTTCGTCTGAAAGCTCGACTGGTTGCCAAAGTCTACACACAGATTTTTGGTTTGGATTGTGGTGATACTTTTTCTCCAGTGGCAAAAATGACCTGTGTTCGCCTATTCATTGCCATGGCCGCTCTTCGACAATGGCCTCTTTACCAACTTGATGTCAAAAATGCTTTCCTAAATGGTGAGTTGCATGAAGAAATTTATATGGAGCAACCGCCTGACTTTGTTGCTCAGGGGGAGTCATTTGGATTGGTATGTCGTCTTTGCAAATCCTTATATGGCCTAAAACAATCTCCTCGGGCCTGGTTTGGTAAATTTAGTTGTGTTGTTCAACAATTTGGTATGTCTCGCAGTGAAGTGGATCATTCAGTGTTCTATCGCCACTCAAGTGCTGGATATATTTACTTAATAGTGTATGTTGATGATATTGTTCTCACAGGAAGTGACTATCTCGGCATCTCTCAGATGAAACAACACCTTTGTCATAATTTTCAAACCAAAGATCTTGGCAAACTCCGGTACTTTTTGGGTATTGAAGTAGCACAATCCAATGATGGTATTGTCATATCTCAGAGGAAGTATGCGTTAGACATCTTGGAGGAAACAGGGTTAATGAACTGTAAATCTGTTGAGACACCTATGGACCCTAACATCAAACTCTTACCAAATCAGGGGGAGCCTTTCTCAGATCCTGAACGGTTTAGAAGATTAGTTGGTAAATTAAACTATCTTACTGTTACGCGTCCTAACATTTGCTTCGCAGTTAATGTGGTGAGTCAATTTCTAAACTCCCCATGTGAAGACCATTGGGATGCAGTTGTTCGCATACTGAAGTATATTAAAGGATCACCTGGAAAAGGTTTGCTATATGGCCCTAACGACGATACAAAAATCGTTTGCTATTCAGATGCTGATTGGGCTGGTTCCCCTTCTGATAGGAGGTCTACTTCTGGATATTGTGTCTCTATTGGTGGCAACCTGATTTCTTGGAAAAGTAAGAAGCAAAGTGTTGTGGCAAGGTCCAGCGCGGAAGCAGAATATAGAGCTATGGCATCTGCTACTTGCGAGCTTGTGTGGCTTAAACAATTACTTAATGAATTGAAATTTGGAGATGCCACTCACATGACACTTATATGTGATAATCAAGTTGCTCTTCATATTAGCTCTAACCCTGTCTTCCATGAGAGAACCAAGCACATTGAAGTTGATTGTCATTTTATTAGAGAAAAAATCATATCCGGAGATATCAAGACTGAGTTCGTTAACTCAAGCAACCAGTTGGCAGACATATTCACCAAGTCCTTACGAGGACCTAGAATTGACTATCTTTGTAACAAGCTTGGAACATGTGATTTATATGCTCCAGCTTGAGGGGGAGTGTTAGATGTTAAGTTGTGTGTTTCTGTTAATTGGGCTTAGCCCATTCTGTATTTAGGGTTTAACCCTTATCCTATATTATAAATAAACTACCCTATGTGTATGCTAAACACATTAGGGAGATTTCTCCTAATCTTCTTCCCTATATTCAATAATAGCAAAAACTCATTCTTTCATTTTTGTTTCTATCTTTTGAGTGTTTTCTTGTTAGGTTCCAAACCCAGGAAGCTAACAATCTTTCTCAGCATTCGTACCTGTTTTTCCCTCTTTCTTTCCTTTCATGACAAATTTCTCACTTCCTCTGCCCCTTCCATGATTTATGAGTTCTTGTAGCATGTCTTTTTTTGCTTGGACGATTTCCCTTATTTCTTTCACACTGTTTGTTTTTTTTTTTTTGTTTTTTTTTTATGTCATGGCTCTTCCTTGTTTGTTGGCTGCTTTCTCCAAAGTATTTACTCTTTCTTCATCACCTCCTCAGCCTTGTCCTTCCTTTCTCTATTCATCGACCCTTGAGTGCCCTCCGAACTCCTGTCTGAATTCTTGGAATTTTTCATAAGACCTCTGAACATCTCCTTGAGTTCTTGATGACCCTCCGTTAGTTCATCTATTTTTCTTTCTATTGTGCTTATTCTTCCTTCCATTTCTTTTCCTTTTCTGAGATCTCACAGGTCGGACCAACTTGTTAGGTTCTTAAATAGAGAAACCCAAAAACACCACTGCAAAACACCCAAACTCACTGAAAATATCTTGTATTATTGATTCTAGGCACCAAGAACAGCAAAAGTGCCTCCAAGGGACAATGTTCCCTTCACATAGGATGCCAAAGATCCTGTCAACAATTCTCTAAAACATCCAAAAACCTCCCTTCCCTACAAAGAACCCCCACTAAATAAAGGAAGTCTCACTCAACCTAACAACCGAACTAACAACAAATTTTTAATCTGTTTCCTCCTATCATACACATTATATCCTATGAGGACCGCATTGAATAATTTGAACAAAACTTGAGACCAAAAAGACTATTAAACCAATAAATAAAATAGAACAGTAAGATAGAAAGCTCTGGCAACAGTAGTATCGACAAACACCAATGATGGTGACAGCTCCAGCAGACGACAGGTGCAACTTCGACAACAGTGGCAGAATCAACAATGTAGTCACAAGTTTGATGCACTTTAGACAACCACATGAATCAAAGGAAATGGATTCACTTTAAGTAACCCTAGAAAGAATCATAGCTAAGACACTAAAGAAGAAATGTGAAAGGGGGGCTCTCAAGAACCTAATTCCAACTTGAAATTATTAATCTGAAGAGAAGAATATTTTTATTTAATTGATTGATTTGAAACAATACATCGATTTCTACGTAGAGAGAATTCTAACTCTTAAATAATAATTACAAAGAGATCTCTAAAATCTTTTAACACTTCTAATAATACACTTAATATCCTACAAACAACAACATTCATAATAAATGACTTTTTCTGAACACATTTTCAACATCTGTGAACATTTTGCAAATATCTATTGACATCGAATTTCTAAATATGGTAACTTAGTCCACTTTATGTCTTCTTCAGACAATGAATCATGCTCTATGCATGCATTGAGAACGAGTGTAAACTCGGTTAATTGTCTGGACCTTGATTCGTATCATTTGGGCATTCAAAGCAAAGACTTCCTTGATCTAACTTGGCGAGAAGAAACATGTGAGGATGATGAGGGAATTCACGAGACTCCAATTTATAAGAGAAGAGTGTCAAATGAAGCATATAAAGCTGGTCAAATGGAAAATCTTATGGAGATTGAGACTTCTTCGTTGGTTGCAGATGCATGCATTAATGACATGAAAGATGAAGAACTTAGTCCACGTTTAACGAATTTCATTAAAAGTGGTGTAGTTCCTGAGTCTCCCATTGATGAAAGAGGTGGGTAACTTCAAGGTGGTAAAAGGACGGTTTACAATAGTTTAGTGTAATTAACTATTTTGTTCTAAAATAAATTGAATTTTTCAGGGAAATCAGGATACCATTCTATTATACGTGACTGTATTTTACCTGTCAGTGTTCACAAAGAACAGAATGTTAGTTCTTTAAGCTCAGGGGAAACTAAAATGGTCGACAATGAGAAGGGCACTGATAAGAATGTCAGTACTTCCTCTTTCAATGAAACTCAAAGCCCTTTACTTGACCTGAAGAATTGTACAATTAGAAGAGGACGAGTCTTTCTTTCCCAAACTGAGGAAGGCCATGTACATAACTCTGACCTAAGCCTTGGTGAAGAAGCACTTCCAGCAGATTGTGGTGAAATGTCTGAAAGCATTAAACCTTCACGCAAATTTAAAAGGTTGCGAAAAGCTGAAGATACTGAAAGCAATAGGAATCAGAAAAATATTAAATTTTTTTATTCAACAGTGAACTTTCTGAAGTCATCCCATGCCTCCAATCCCGCACAATATGAGCATGGACGAGGTGATTTTAGTTTGTTTAGTGCATTCTTTACTCCTTTATTTATTGAAAGTATTTTAGATCATATCTTGTTTCTTTGAAACGAAATTGGAAATATATTTAACAAAATTCTTTTCTAGAAGGATGTATTTTAGAAAACTGAGCGCTGTGCTGTTTCATTTCTACTTTTTAGGTAAAAGGAAATCAGCATACAATGTGAGAGACTTCATTGAGGAGGAAGCGGAGTAAGCTTTTGCTGAAGATTAACTTAATTCTGTATTCTCATCCTGTTTTAGCGTTTTTTACACAATATTCAGTATCATAGTTAGCATATCTTTTATTGCTGATTCAGAAAATATAATGACTTATAAGTTGTATATGACGATATTTTGTGAAAATATCCGGTCTCACGAGCAGTTCAATATGGTCAGGGTATCTTCAGATGCCTATGTATCTAATGATGAAGATGGTGAGGATGACAATTCATTTGACAGTTTCATAGATGACAGGACCAACCCTACAGCAGCCAGTCAGCCTCAAGCTAGTAGAATGGACATGATGACAATTTACAGGTATTTTATCTTCCTTCCATTGCGCTTTGTTATTCGTAGGTTTCTTCTGAATTCATGATTAAAGGAATTGGGTAGCAAATGCCATCCTTCGAAAAAAAGCTCGTATCATACAAGGCTTCTTTCCTCTCATTACATATTTATCTACACGTGAGAATATCAGCTTTGTTAGAATCTTTCCCAATTATTTGAATTTACAAATATCACATTTTTTTATAGGCAATATTAGTTGTTAATATTTGTTAATGGGAGAATTGAATCCATAATCTCTCTTACTCCCCCTTCTAAACCAACCTTATATCTTCAAATTATTAGTGAAAAGAGTTGAACCCACAACTTCTGTCACCCTCCTCCCAAGAAGTCATCCTTATATCCGCCTACAAATATCACATTGAATTAATTCTAAACTATGCAGTGCTGTTATTATCTTAATGTTAAAGCTATATAACTGAGATTAGCTCTGATGCAGGCGTTCTTTGCTCAGTCAAGCACCGAGTAATGGACCGCTTGATTTTTCTGCCACCTTCACTCCCGACTGTGTGACTGTGGCAGCCAGTACTAGTGAATGTAGGGATTCTTCAGGGAAGTCATTCAATCATTTACATACAGAGCCAACCAAAGAGTCAGCAAATCGGACTTCAGAATCCGTCACCATCGACCAGTTAACCTCAGAAGCAGTGTTTTCAAGTTGTTGTCCTAAGGGAAATGGGACAGAGATAAAAAGTCACAAACGAAGATTGTCGTTTTACCACTCTGAACACTTCCCGACTATGAACCTTGAACAAGAATTTGCTCTTCAATCAAAGAAAGAAGTGGGGGATGTGGATGCAATTACAAATGTTTTGTGTGATGATCAGTTTTATAATGATCTCGATCTTGACGAGTTGGAGGCGAAAGCAACTTTGCTTCTAAAACGGAAATTAGATTTGTCCATTCAGAAGCAAGATAAAGTCTCTCAATCTCACTTACCCAACCTTGATATTTTTGGGTCTCCTTCATTTGATCTTGGGATATGAAAAGCATGACATAACTCATGCAGCATGATATTTGCATTTGGAAATTAATTAATCAACGTGGTGTAAGCCAAATACAAGTCTTTTAGACTACATATTTATACAGTGGTATTTTATTGTATAGTTAAACATTGTTTGGAAGAGACTACGGTTATAGCTTCGTCTAACAAACACTTGGTTCGAAGGGTATTTCAATGCCTCTTGTATATTCGTCTAACCCCGATTGTTATTAACCAGCTCATCATGACAAAGTCTTGATCGGTGTCAGTAATTGTCCAGGGCAGTTTTTGGTAGCGGTGTTTTTGTATCAACCCGTTTTATATTAAAAAAAACCAATTACATTGACAAAAATAAAAGTTGCACTTTATATTCGCTTTAATAAACTGAATAATTTAATGTGAACTTATAAGGATGTAAATTTACATAATTTATTGATTTATGAATTATTTCAATTAGGCATGGAAATATGGGATGATTTTAGACTCTCAAAATTCAAGTGATTAATCACATGTGCGTCCAGAGAATGGGCTATGGATTAATTGTTCAAAACTGATTACTCTAGAATTACCAATCGAATTAAAAAATATTAAAACGACACCCTTTTTTTCTTTTTCATGGAAAAGACGACCCTTCAGCACCCTTTTGTAAATGGCTTTTACCGACACAATGCACCAACTTTATCAACGAGTTTTTAGGGCTTTCTGCAGTCACAACTTACATTTACCCATTTGTCAGCACCGTGATTTCTGCACCTTTTTTTCTTTCGTATCGCTGATGATTCATCAGATAATGAATTGCTATTGTGCTAGCTAATTACAATGGAAACATTTTAAATAAAATAAATTTTAATCGTTCCCAGCTACCCCGTTAAGAAATTAATGCGTCATAATTTTAAACATGGCACAAGAAAACTTTTGGGGCAATTGAAGGGGGGCATTGCAAAAGATATAAAATGATCCTACCTGAATTCAATACGAATGTTCTAATTTACAAGGGACGTGCTGTGTCTATCACTTTCTTCAGTTATCTTTTATCTATCATTATCGATGTTTATTTACTCAGGTATCAGTTTCCAATCTATTCAAGTAAATTTCTCTTCATTCCCAATGCTGAGTTTTGTCTACAATCTAGAAGGTCTATTCGATGTCCTTTATAGCATCCTGCATTACAACGTTAAAAAAATTAGTTATTAGTGAGTCAGATCAAAGCATTAACTAATGGTGACGGAGAAAAAAATGCAACAGTTTGTACAAGTAATTGCAACAGCACTATTATTTTATCGGTATTAATCCTAAGGCAGTGAGCAGTGTCTTCTAGATAGAACGGTGGAAGGTGGTGTCACCACAGGTTGGCTCCCACGACTAGGCTTCAGATCAAAGCATTAACTAATGGTGACGGAGAAAAAAATGCAACAGTTTGTACAAGTAATTGCAACAGCACTATTATTTTATCGGTATTAATCCTAAGGCAGTGAGCAGTGTCTTCTAGATAGAACGGTGGAAGGTGGTGTCACCACAGGTTGGCTCCCACGACTAGGCTCGTTAGGGACGCCTCACTTCTTTATCAGACATCAATTTTGTAAACAACTCACTCCGGATTAATGGATTGACTCACTTAAAAATATTTTATCTTTCAAGTTTTTTTTATATATTTGTTGCATTTTATATATTTATTGCAGTAGAATCAAAATAAAATGAATCAACTCAATTTTTTTATGATAAGTACAATCAAAATGTTTACTTAAATTAAAGTATCAACAAATAAATTAAGCATCCTGTCAGAACCATTAAAACCGCATCCAGATCTCTCTGAACGGACGCCAGGTGTCAAGCTGAGAGGAGTCAGAAATCAGATAGTGAAATGCAGGTGTCAGCAGAGGAACGGACGCTCGTTTTAAGCAAAACTGAGTTTTTGAAGTTTACGTCTCACTCTCTCTGCATGCACCTTCTTCTCCAAAACTCTGATCTTTCATTTCTCCTTCTTCTCTCTAAAATGCTCTCCCTTCTCTCTACCGAAACTCACCATTTCTCTACTACGATCTCCTTTTAGGCACCGTGGAAGCACTTCCGGCATCCCAAGCTTCATTTTGAACCGAACAATTTAAAGTTTTGAACAGGTAAGTTTCTCTGTCTTTAGCCGTTCGTTTTCTGGTACATGCAAACCAAGTTCTGGTTGCATGCGGTCATCTAGTCTGAGTTATTTTTGGTTTTCTGTTGTTTGGTTTAGTTTGAAGAATTGTGGAACATAAGGGTAGAAAAGATTTGTAGTCATGCGAGCCTAAATTCAGCCTTTAAGACGTTCGTTCACGCTCAGAGGTAAGGGAAGCTTATTTAATTTAATTTGCATGTTTACTGTTCTGTATGAACGTTAGTTGGTTTGGTAAATTAAATGAAGCATGAATTGTTGAGATATTTGTCTATATGAAATATGATAGTTGCTATGTTCTGATGTATGAAGTATATGAAATTTACTATGATATGAAGGTATGAAATTTTGAAATTTTATGTTGAGAAATGAGTTTAAATATAAATGATTCTCGTATGAAGTTTCCACTATAAAGTGGTACGTTCGGCACTGAACGGTCCTTGACCGTTCAGTGTTTCTAGTAAACTTGGTTGAAATTGGATTCTTTCATTTGGAAAGAATCCTAGTTGAGGACGAGCGTATTCGTGTGGTAATACTATGCTTGAGCGTTCGGCCAAGCGTAGTTACATCTGAGTATTCTGTGATAAACTTGAAATTTTGTAAATATATGTATTTGTATAGTTTAGTTATTCTTAAACACTATTCCAATAGTATTTTATTATAATCATTAAGTTTCCTATTATAAATTTAGTAGTGCTCGGTCTCACACCAAACACTCGTAATGAGTAGTGCTCGATTTTATACCAAGCGCTCGTACTCGTTTATGGTTTGATCAATCTTGATGAAATAGCGTTCGTCCAACTTTAGTAAAATTTCCCTTTACCGTGTTCGGTCATTGACTAGCATTAGGTTCTTGTATAAGAATTATTCTAAGTATGGTTCTTTAAACGTCTTGACGTGTCTACATTCATTAGTTTAAACCTAGAGCCTTAGTACTTGATGTATTCTTCGAAGTGTGGATTTGAGCTCACGAGAATCAATTCATTTAACTGATTCATGTTGTAAGTATCGTTCGTTCTTGGGATATGTATAATGGTACTCGGTTTCTTTCTCAACCTGACAATAACTCTCTTGGTTTTATTCTATTTCGGAACGGGAGACTTCCCTATCTCGTTCCCTATCTTGTGTTTTTTTGTACACTTTAATGTCTAATTAAGTTATAAAAGGAAGAATTGTCGTGTTGCACAAGTCCCTTGGGAGAACGATACTTTGAACTTACCCTATATTACTTCGAACGATTTGGTATACTTGCCAAAATGTTATCAAGTTTTTTTAATCCGACTCAAGCCTGGTTAACCCACAGGTTACACGAGCCGGATTCTATTTGCTCTACATTTAAAAAAAATTCGATTTTTTTTAACTAACTTGTTTTGAACCCATGATAAACCAAGTTGACTACCTATTTTAACATTTCTAATTTCTCGAACATGAGGATAAAAGCCAAAGGCTAGCCGAATGAGGTGAGTTGGCCTTACCCTGGTTTGAATGTACGTTAAGACTATAAAGGCACATTGCTACCTAGAATTCGCATAATGGTAAATATTAAAAAGACAAACATCTTCAAAAAGTGAAAACATGTAATGATATATAACGGTTAAAACAAGAAATAATGGAATTCAATTGTGTACAATTTATATCTCATACTACAGATTCAAATGTACGGTGAACACTAGCCAACTCAGCCCCAAATCAAGTCACATTCAAACCACATGGTGGCTTATAACCCAACCTTACGATCTTAAATAATTGATTAACCATAACACCAGTGTGGAAAGACTGGGGGATTTGTGTTTTATGAAAGTTAGTTAGACAGCTATTTTTTGTATAAACAGGATCTTGTATGAATTGTTGTAACCAACCGAAAGTTTAGAGTTCACTATAAGAGAAACCTTGAGTTGTAATCTATGTTCTTATTGAATTTCTAACATACTATGTAGATTGAAGTTAGTTATCATGCTTCATTTACTCCTTCAGTTTAAGCGCTTAACTGTCCTTGCAGGTTCTTCTTATAGTCTTTCATTCATTTGTGTGGTAGACTGTCTAGTGGCCTTGTGAGCTATTTCCTTACAATTCTTAAATTCTTTTCATCTTCACCACACAAAATCTAAACTCTTTATCCCAATTCCCAAGAGTAGACATTGCTGTTGAGACACTAAATGGAAACTCTTTCACTTTTGTTTGTTATCAAATATTAAATTTTACAAAAATCAAAAAATAATACCTTTGCAAGTCGTGTGACATATGTAGCAGCCAATGCAGTGGCCAACAGTCCCAGCCCAAGAGTTAGCAGCTGACTGTTTCCTCCAAATATATTACTAAGTTCAGATTCATCTTGCTGAAATGTAGAAGCAACAATTACATTAAAGAAGTAATGAGCGAAGTTACTCTCTTTCCATGATCCATTATACATAAATTAAAGTAAAATAAAACCATTAAATTGATGAATTGAAAAAGCGAAGGGCAAAAAATCACTTCAATATAGCTTATCATATAGGATTTGTACATATTCTGCGGGGAACCGGCTAATATACACTGTATTTTAAAACAGTAACAAAGGAGATGATTTAACCAACACCTTAATTTTAACCATTCTGTTAGAATATAAGGATTCCTTTTGCTTTTGGAGTCTTACAATATATTAGTCTGATTGGGCTGGGCCCATGCCCATTACTCCACCAAGATTTACTCAGATTATCAGTGTATGTGTATCCATCTTGCTCAATTCCTTTAGGTCTCTTTCTACTTATTTATTGTTTTGCATGATGGACCCAAAATATTCACCATACTACTTGTATTATGGTATAGTCTCCAATTTTCACCTCTAAGCGAGGTTTGATGTACCTAGTGATTAACTTACATTCTATATGCTCTCCGTCTTTTTCACTTAACAAAAACAATCCAATAATGATTAAATAACCAAGAGTACAAAGAATAGGGAGAAAAACCAAGTAGAAACTCACAATTATTGCTCTTCCAAAGGCACCGGCACTAACATAAGCCCAAGTTCCTGGAAGCATCCCCAACCAACTGCGTAACAATCATCAGTTTTAAGACATGGATAATCTTACTGAGACAGTGCCAAATAGGTACAAAATATACCCAGTTTAATTTTAACTACGTTTCATTACAATTTACCTATACTTCAACTAATCAATGAAAATCTATAATAACCACTCTGATGAATTCAAAACAAGGGTATTTTCATGAAGCTGGTTCTCAGTATTTTCAATGAAAATTTATAAGTTCAATGTTCTCAGTACTTTCACCAGTTCATAAAAACAAGACACTAAAAAACATAGAAGAGCAACTGCAGTCATCATGAAGCTATAGATATTGCATGCCGAAATTAGAGACTTTCAAGAGGTTTACATTATTGTTGCAAGTAACACAGCAGTTCAAAGACTAGTCCATAAGTAAAACTATCAAAATAGAACTATGTAATTAATGTAGTCGGCCTCACTTAGTCTTATGAAACTATGTTGTGGTAATCGTACAATTACCCTTTTATAATTATTTTGAATTTTATGTTTAGCCAAAGGGAAACAAAAAAAATAGGTTTACTGAAACTACCTAATTTTTAGGATAGCATTTATATGGTGGTAAAGATTGAACACAAAATCCAAATAATGGCACTGTGAATTTGAAGATGTAAGCACAATCAAGCATAAAATTATTTTGTCCTATTGTCTTATTTTTTACCCATTTAGCATGGATCAGACTAGAACTCAAGACAACATAAAATTGCATTAGGATAAATAATTTAATTAAGCACTATTTAACAAAAACATGTTCCATCAGTGTGTATAGCTTAATTTAATCAACTTTGTCACGAAACAAATCAAATTAGCTGACAGAGTTTACAAGGTCATAATTCACACACATAAGCTTAACCAGACACCTAATTTACAAGTAAGTTTTGTATATATTAGAATCTAAATCCAAATACTAAGAACAATAGACGAGCTCAAATATGCTCTTCTAGAGGATGAAGTTTTTCTAACATACCAATTATTTTAAGACACTAGAAATCCGTATAACATTGGTAATTGATTAGTAATAAGCACCATACCTTCCCAGTACATATGGAATAAACTTAACAGATGTCAATCCATATAAATAATTCCCCAAAGAAAATGGTAGCAGAGGACTCAAACGAAGCAGTGTCACAACCCTGAAGCCATTTTCTCCAATAGCTTTGTCAATAGCAAGAAACTTCTTATTTCCTTCCACTAGTTTTAGAATTCGCTCACGAGCAAAATATCTTGCAATTAGAAAAGCAACACTAGCTGCCACCTGAAATGCCTTAAAATATTAGATTGAAAATACACATTCCATTAGAATTAATTAACAGCATAAAAAATTGTATACTTCTTTACCCAATAATAATTTCAAATAAAATATGATGTTATTCAGTCCAATAATACACTTCTAAGTTATAAGTAATTGTTTGCTCTTGCATGCCAAATTATAGATGTTTAATTGTTGGAGATTCCAAATCTGCTAGAGTCAAATTATACACTTTATAAGTTGAGGTTCAGTTACATTTATAATCCAGTTTCTTAAATGTTCCCAGAAATGCTATCATAAATATTTATTTTCATGCTTGAGATGTCCCATTTTCGGCTCAGGGTGTTAGATAGTTAGAGATCACATTAACAAGAGCTATGACCAAATTATAGTATATCATAGTATATAAGCAGCTGATCACCTCTTACAATCTAGTTTTCTGATAAGTAAATAGTGTTGAAAATTAACAAGTAGATGACCAAATAGTAGACTGTAAATTACATGTGGAAGAATACTAACTAGTTTGTTAACATAAAAAAACCTCAATAAAACGAAAAAAATTGTTCATGATGCAGTCAACTGATTGAAACTATATATGAACTTTGTGTGCAAGTAGGTTTGCTTCGTGTCCTTCACATGATTTACTCACCGTTCCACTGATAGAGACTATGATAGTGCCAACAACGGATCCAAATAGAAGTCCAGCTGACATGGTCAAAGGAATGGCAGGAATAGCAAGGATCTGGGACAACATAAACAAAGCGAAGTTAGAGGAAGCGTTGGACATGTACAGAGAAGACACGTAACTTGAAAGCAAACAGTGAATGGGCATTATTGTGGTTTACTGAGTAGAGTAGCATGTAGCTTAGAGTGGAGAATGTGGATGTCAAGGTTGAGATATACAGAGGGTTGAGTAGAGTAAGAAGTTGAATGAAAATGAAATGTAATATGATACATTGATACCTCCAATCCAGCATAAACGGCAACGAATAATGCATACCCAGCAGGGCCATATCCTGGTGGTTAAAAGACAGAGAGGTGTTGGGGGCGAGAAATAGGAATAAATAAATGAGACGAGAGAAAGAGAGTGGGAAAGATACCTTCAATAAAAAGGGAGAGTTGGTTTAAGAAGGAGTTGATCTGGTCCCTGTAGATATAGCCAACGGAGGCAAAACCGCCGATGACACCGAGGAGTAAGAAACCGGCCAAAAGGGTGCCCTTGAAGGCTGTGGCGTCCTGGAAGTCAGAGCGGGAGTCGGTGTTGTCGGCGGCGTCGCCGTCTCCTTGGGAATCGTTGGGGCTAAACAAGCGCTTTAAGGCAGAGTCGGAGGGGGCAGTGCTAATCTTGGCCCCCAATTGCTTTTTGGGGTCTCTCTGTGTCTGTCTGAGGGAGGAGCATGGGGTGAGGAAGTGAGAGCGTCTGTGGGGTGTGAAGATGAAAGAAGAACGGGGAGAGAGGCGACAGTGGTAACGGTGGGAGAGAGTGAGAGCGAGAGTGTGAGTGTAAAGAGAAGAGGAGAGGCAGGGAAGGGAGAGAGTGCGCATGGTACGAGATATGGAGTACGAGGTAGGAGATAGGATAGGATAGGATGTTATGAACCAACGACAAACAGTTGGTGTGTTCCAACCAGAATGTTCAAGTGCTCCACCCACCACTGCACTCCACCGCTCTCAGCTCGCGCATGAATGGAAATTCCGAAAATGGATGAATCATGATTCAAGAAACTCCTCTTCCTCTCGCGTCACGTCACGTCGTGGGGCAATCACTTTCTTTTTTATGTTTTATTTTTGTGGTTGCATTTACAACCACACCTCATCTTCGCCACGTCAAAGCTACCCTATTATCTCCGACCAACTTACCCATGTTATGCATAAATATTAAAACATAAATTATGTTATTCTTATAATTTATTAAGCATAGATAACTTTGAAAGTGCGTTCTTTCTTAATTTTAAGTTAAACTGTCACATGATAATAATAATAATAATAATAATAATAATAATAATAATAATAATAAGAATAATAATATTATTATTAAATAGTAACACAGAATATATAAAATTTTCTTGGGATTTTCGTCTGTTTGTCTTTATTGCTTAAAAGGAAAAAAGAAAACTTGTGTTCATCAATTGTCAAATAATCTCGAAGCTATGAATTAATATTAGAAATCAGTGAATGTGACGTAAACATGTGACGCGCACGTGAACCATTTGGTGTCATTAAAAACTTCATTATTTCTAACTCTTTATATCAGTGTTCAATAATCATAAAAAAAAAAATGTTACCATGGACAATGTTATCTCATGCATATATCACTCAAAATATTTCGTTATAACATTCAAATGAAATTTAGTAATAGTGTATTTGATTCAGTTTTGACTTTAATAATATTATTATTTTTACCGTTTTAAGATGAAAACATTATTTTAATTATAAATTATCATTGTTTAAACTCTTAATTTGATGGGATAGTAAAGTGATTTAAAAAATACGCTTAAACCTGATTAAAAGACTTATTATGATAAGCCAAACAATGCACATCACTTAAAAAGTAAATTTAATGACAATAAATCGGACTTGTTCTTGGCTTCTTTACTGTTCTGCACCCCTCTTGCACCATTGTATGTTCCTGAGTATCACAAGTACACAGTATAGAAAACCACAAGCATTACATAATATTCATCTATAGAATAATATATTAAACTACAATAATCATATAATACACATTCCACAATGCCCAAAATTATTTATCAGCATGATAACTTCAACATGTAACCTATTAAATATTTTCTTTTTATCAGATGTTTAACATTTTTGTATTTAATTATGTTATCAATAAAATAGTGTAATCATTACTATTATCTTTTCACTTTTTTTACTTTATTAATCAATATTTTTAATTCTCTTTTCAATTTATTGATAATTTTTATTTATCTTTTTTGAAAAACAACATTATCAATAAAAATAATGATAAATTGAAAAAACATAAAGTTGATCAGTGAGATAAAAATAAAATCACGAAAATAATGATTATAACCCTTGATAAGAAAAATTAAATAAAAGAACAATACAATTAAACAAAAATAAACAAGATCTTAAATCCTCGTATTGAAAGTTTGTTTCTTCTATTTCTATTTCACCTTTCGCAATTCTAATTAATTATAGAGGAACAGTGACTTCCATACGCAATTTTCACATGTACAACACGTTAGTTCTTAAAAACAATAAATATGAGCACCACTTAAATAAGTGTTTCAGTAGGGGTGTAGAGACCAAGATACGAATCTAACAACCTTGCTCTGTTCCTTCTCTGTGCTGCTTTCACTGTGTTGTCCTCTCTCTCTCTTCTCTAATCCTTTGAATAAGGTGGGCTGGGTACCTGCAAAGGCACTCCGACGCTCAAGTCAACAGGGGTGTTGTTAGACTAAGAAAATCTTTCTTAATTTTTCTCTTAGGGGAAAAACGTACCTTTTTTCTCATATGTTTTGTGTATTTAAAACAGTAAAATAAATCGTTACCTGACAATCCGGTCAGTTATCGAAGCTGACTGTCTAGAAGTTGTAACTGCTAGATCGTGTGTTGATACTGAGTCAATTACTTCCGTGATTCGCGGCGTTGGTTAGCTAATTACGTGTAATGTGTGTAACCGCTTAACTGTAACCGCCTTCTATGATATCGCGCCTTGTATGTCGATCGTCCTGTGTGTCGACATGATCAAGCGACCTGTCGTGTGTCGTGTGAACGTTACCTGTCGCGTCGCGACATTGTTGTTTGGTTGTCGAGGACCGAGTGGTCGACGATACCATGTGGTCGTATGTCATTACAATTGTCGAGCACCTTGTGGTCGACAACACCGTATAATATTATTAGATTACTCTGGTTGGTTGTTGAAGGATTGAGCATCCTATAGTACATGCCCCCCAAGTCCGAGTAAGTGGATGACAGAATTACGAAGGACTTTCGAGTGTTATTTGGAGGAAACGAGGTGACGTGGAGAAAACGAAGAGGCGTGGAGGAAACGAGGAGGCGTAGGTGACAGCTGTGCGCGGCGTTACGAAATTTAGGGTTTTCCCGCTCTCTTAGGGAAATGATGAGACACAGATTAGTAGCCGTTAGATTAAAAAGAATCCTACGGCGCCTGACGATTAAACGGTTTGGCTTCTTCAACACGATTCAGAAGAGGTTTATTCAATTTTGCAGAAGAGCAAACACTGAGAGTGTATACTGCGAGCGAGATTGTTTCTTCTTCAGTTTCATTGCCTTCGTTACTACGAGAATCAACCAGGTAACCCTAAAATCTCTTTCGTCTTAGTGTACTTACTGTTGATAATGGAAGGAAGGGGGCAGGATATCGGTGGCGATATGCCAGGGCCGTCATCTACGGCGGAATGTCCCGAGGTTACCACTATACCTCATGGGGAAGAGGCTTTTGTATACGGAAATGTGTGCGGTGAGGGCCCCGGGGGGCGTGCAGTATCTCTGATTAGCGGAGATGAGTACGCGTGGGCGGCGCGTGAGGTGAAAGAACTTAGAAGTCAATTTAGGAGTAGGGCTGTAATAACAAACTGGATTGAGGATAGTTGCCTGTTGAGAACCCTAGAGTATCAAACATGTGTAAAGTTGATAGCTTGCCGAGATGACGAAAGGGTATGCTATGGTAGGGAAAATGCTTCTGATGACTTCTTCTATTGTTATGCTGCCTTGTTTTACGATTTGTATGTGAGGTTACCGTTTACCACGTTCCAAATGGATGTTCTACGCACCCTAAATGTTGCGCCGAGTCAGTTGCATCCTAATAGTTGGGGGTATGTGCAGGCTTTTGCCGTAGTATGTCGGGCGTTAGACATTAGGCCTACTGTAGGCTTGTTTCTATATTTCTTTAGATGTCGACCGGTGGCCACGAAGGGATGGGTATCATTGATTTCGGAACCGGGTAACGCTCTACTAGAGCTTTACTTGCAATCATATAGAGGGTTTAAGGAGAAGTTTTTCAAGGTGTCGATCACCGATGTGGGTCGACGGTTCTTTTTCGATGGTGAGGGGAATCCCAGATTTCCCTTATACTGGACACAGGATCCTCTGAGGTTTACCTCGTGGTCGGAAGATAAGATGACGATCGAAGAGTTGGAGGCTTTAAGTGTGTTGACCTCGTTGCCACGCCCCTTCTCTTCTCGTCAGATTATAGAGTGCCTCGAGTTCGATGACGCGGGGGCGAGGGTGTTTGGTATGTGTCTTTGCTTATCATTTTTGTAAATTGCTATGTTGTTGCTGACCATTCTGGATGGGTTTTGGTGTTTGCAGAGATAATGGGGAGAAAAGGAAGTGGTCGTAACTGGTTTCAGGCCATTGACAACGAGAGGGTGGAAGGTAATCGCCCAGGGTCGTCCACGGGGCAACAACGCCCCCAGGCGCCACCGGCTGGTCCATCGCCAGTCGTAGTGGCGTCGGCTGAGGAGACGACAGTAGCTGATGTGCCCCTTGTGCGAAAAAGGAAAGCAAAAACAGTCGACACCAACCGCGAAGCAGCAAAGAAAAGTAAGGATGTGGTTGAAGAGACTGAACGTCCTCTCCCGCTGGGTGTATGGGATCGGGCCTTCATGCCGGGTCATAGGGTGGAGCTTAATATGGATACTTCGGAGAAGAAAGTGATCGAAAATATGAGCGAGCAACAGATTGCCGACAGCTTGCTGGAGATGAACACACGAGCACAGGCGCTGGCTTGGCATCTGGCTTATGCGTCGGATAGGGGTCAGACGCGTGCTGAGTTAGAGAAGGTACGCGCCCAGCTGAAAGAACTCGCCGAGATCCATGCTGGTTGTGAGGCCAGACAGAAGCGTGCCGAACAACTCTTGAAGGAGGGTGAGATATTGTGGAATAAAACTCGGGACGCTGGTGTGGCCCTCCAACAAGAACGCGATCAGATGGCGAGGGATCTGGAGCAATCAAAGAAGTCAATGCTGATAGTGGCCCGAGAGAGGAACGCACTGAAGGCAGAGGTCACCGAAAGAAATGAGCTGGTCGAGGAGCTGAAGGATGCAATCATGGATGAACATAATAAGGGTTTCAGGAAGGCCTTGAGGCAAGTCGAGCACTTGCTTCATGTATCGACCAAGGGAGTTGAATTTGATGTCCGAAAGGATGTGCATGAAGGTCATCTGAAGCCCTTGAATGAAATTCCTGATGACGCTGTCCTGGAGGGGGAAGAGGATGAGGAGGTGGTCGCCAACAACGAGCCTGAAGGAGCAATGGAAGTGGACAAGCCCGCAAAGGAGACTGCTGAAGCTGTTGATGGCGACACACCTAAAATTGTAATAGATTAGGATGTAGTAAGGATCTGTACATACATACTTGAGTATTTGGTTGATGACTACGAATGTTAGACTTTGATAATTTACGATTGCTCGACGTTGAAATAGAGTGCGTTGCGCGGCTTGCATGTTTGGCGATTTTGTGGTTTGTTTTTTAACTTAGCTGATTCTGCAACTTATTTGCTGTAGTGATCGCTAAGTGTGAGTGTCGAGTGTATCGATAACACGTCGTGTGACAGTTTGAGAATGATAGTCGAGTGAGGAAAATATTGGGTGTTCGAGGGTGAACATCTACCAGAGGGAGTGTATCCCAAGCATATTGGGTGTTCAAGGGTGAACATCTACCAATGGGAGTGTATCCCGAACAGACTGGGTGTTCAAGTGTGAACATCTACCAGTGGGAGTGTATCCCGAACAGACTGGGTGTTCAAGGGTGAACATCTACCAGTAGGTTTGCTCCTAACCCCTTTGTGTGTGGAAGTGTCGGGGACGACAATCCTGGGACTCGACATTAGAAACAGTGATAGATGAATCTAAGCAATAATCATGATGAAACGTAATTTTTATTTGATAACAGAGTTCAATAATGTTATAAAAGAATCGACAAGAAATGGACGTTAACTAAAGTAATATTTAAGGTGAGTGGCGTTCCAGGTGTTGGGAACTGGTTGTCCATCAAGAAGCTGGAGGCGATATGCGCCGTTCGACATGTCTTCTGCAACCCGAAAGGGTCCTTCCCAGTTAGCTGCAAGCTTGCCATGGGCTCGATTCTTCCGAGCCTCTCCCCGCTTTCGCCACACCAAATCGCCGCTTTTGAAGGTTCTGGGCCTGACCTTGGTATTGTATCGTCGAGATAGCACGCGCTTCTGGGCCTCTGCGCGGATGGTGGCAACCTCTCGACGTTCAGGGAGGACGTCGAGATTCGTCCGTAACTGCTCTTCATTAAGCGACATATCAGTGATTTTGCGCCTCAATGAGGGCTCGCCTACCTCGACCGGGAGCATGGCATCAGTGCCGTAGGTTAAGTTGAATGGCGTGTCCCCTGTAGATCCATGGGGAGTGCATCTGTATGCCCACAGGACCTCTGGTAGCTCCTCCACCCATAAACTCTTGGCTTCACCGAGTCGCTTCTTTAACTCTGTCAGAATGGCTTTGTTTGCGGCCTCGGCTTGGCCGTTTGTTTGAGGGTGCTCGACTGATGAGGTGACATGCTTAATGCCCAAATTGCTAAGAAAATCCTCTAACTTGCGTTCGATGAATTGGCGACCGTTGTCGGTGATGATCTTCTGAGGTAGACCGAACCGACAGATCAGGCGCCAAATGAATTTCTGCACTCGTTGCGCACTGATGATGGATAATGGCTCCGCCTCTATCCATTTCGTGAAGTAGTCGACCGCAACGAGGAGGAACTTGTTTTGCGCTTTGGCGATCGGCAGTGGTCCAACTATGTCGAGACCCCACTGGGCGAACGGCCAGGGAGAGACAATATTGTGTAAGTCTTCAGGAGGTGCACGGATGTCGTGACCATGTGCCTGACAGGAAATGCATTTCTTGACGAATGTCTCACAGTCGCGGTCGAGAGTAGGCCAATAATAGCCTGCGCGGAGAACACATCCTCTTAAGGTCCGCTTGCCAGAGTGAAATCCACATATCCCGGTGTGCAGTTCGCGCAGCACATAGTCTGCCTCTTCTTCTGAGATGCATTTCAGCAGAGGAGTGCTATGGCCGCGACGATATAGGTCGTCGCCTATACACACAAAACGCGCAATGTGTTTGGAATCAGCCACGGTAATGCCATCACCTTTCTCCTGCCGCTCCATGAGGTCTTTGACTTTCTGCCGCCAGTCTGTTATAGGTGTCGACACATTGGTGACAAAAGCTTCCACCACAGGACGGTCGAGCGTCATTCTAATGATTGAGGACAACTGCGCTCGCTCCTTAGAATGAGTTAATTTGGACAAAAGGTCTGCTCTTGCGTTTTGCTCCCTGGGTACATGGAGGACATTAACCTCGACGAAATCGCGGAGTAAAGTCTGAACCTTGTGGAAGTAACGTAACAACTGATTGTCCTTGACTTGATACATTCCATTCACATGGCTAACGACCAACTTCGAGTCCATCCGACACTCTAAACGCTCGATCGACAACTCTCTAGCCAGGGATAGGCCAGCAATTAAGGCTTCGTACTCGGCTTGGTTGTTACTAGCTGGAAACTTGAATATGATGGCTTGCTCTAGGACTAAATCATTAGGCCCCTCTAAGACGACACCGGCTCCTCCCCCCCTTTTGTCAGAGGAACCATCCACGCTGAGGAGCCATTTTGTCGTGGAGTTTTCTGGGGCAGGTGTTAACTCGGCTGCGAAATCTGCCAAATGTTGACCCTTGACAGATTCGCAGGGCTCGTAGTGGAGGCCGAATTCTGACAGTTCTACTGACCAAGCAACCATTCGTCCTGCCAAGTCTGGTTTACGGAGGATCTTGGCGATGGGGTGATCTGTGCGGACTACCACTTGATGGCTCTGGAAGTATGGTCGAAGCCGACGGGAGGCTGTGAGTAACGCCAAGGCAAACTTCTCAATGCGGGAATATCGTTCCTCGGCCCCTTGCAAAGTACGACTGATGAAGTAAATCAACTTAAGGGAGGGTGCTTCTTGTATCAAGGCGGCACTAACCGCATACGGGGAGGCTGCAAGATACAGCTGTAAGTCGGATCCCTCGTCCGGTCGGGCCATAATTGGGGGACTGGTTAGGATGTGTTTGACAGTGTTGAATGTTGTCTCACAATCATCGTCCCAGTGCTGGATGGAGCCCTTTTTCAAATTTTTCAGGATGGGCTTGATGTGCTCGGCCAACTTTGGGATAAACCTGGACAAGGCGGTGAGGCGACCTACTAGACGTTGTACTTCTCGTAGGGTTTTTGGAGCTGGCATGTCGAGCACGACTTTGCACTTGTCGGGGTTGGCTTCAATACCTCGACGCGTGAGCATGAAACCTAAGAACTTTCCTGCGGGGACGCCGAAGGTACACTTGGTAGGATTGAGGCGCATGCTGTACCGTCGAAGTTGGGCAAAAACCTCCTTCAAATCCTGCAGGTGTTGCTCGACAGAGTTGCTGCGAATAACCATGTCATCGACATATACATCCATGCATCGTCCAATCTGGTGATGGAATACCTTATCCATAAGGCATTGATAAGTAGCCCCGACATTCTTCAATCCAAACGGCATTACTTCATAACAGTAATTAGCACGTTCGGTAATGAAGGCTGTCTTGCTTTGATCGGGCTCGTACATTGGAATCTAGTTATAGCCTGAGTAGGCGTCGAGGAAGCTTAGTATGACATGACCTGAAGCTCCATCTACCAGACGATCGATGCTGGGTAAGGGGTACGAGTCTTTAGGACATGCCTTATTAAGATCAGTGAAATCGACACACATTCTCCATTGGCCGTTGGACTTTTTGACCATAACTACGTTTGACAGCCACGTAGTGTACGTCAACTCCCTGATGAATTGGGCATTCAGCAGCTTCCCAACCTCAGCTTGAATAGTCTGGCGTTTCTCTTCCCCGAATCGTCGCTTCTTCTGGGCGACAGGTCGTGCCTCCCGGAAGATGGATAACTTGTGGGCCATGACCCCGGGATGGATGCCTGGCATGTTAGCAGCTGTCCATGCAAACAAATCTGCGTTGTTCCGCAGAATGCGTCCCAGATCGTGCTCTTCGATGGAGGTGAGGTCTCCGCCAATGCTAGTGGTTTTGGATGTGTCAGTCGTCAAGGACAGGAGTTTGACTTCGCCTTGCGGATGCAGACGCTCGTCTACATTGGTTCGGGGGTCTAAGTCGACTGCTGCTGCCTCGGGGCCTTTCGTCCTTCTAGCTGGGATGAAGGGAGTGACTTTTAACCCGGCGACATAGCACTATCGAGCTGTTCGCTGATCAGCCCGCACGGTACAAATGGTACCATGATCTGTCGGGAACTTCATGGCGAGGTGGGGAGTAGACACAATTGCCCCAAACGCGTTCAGACAAGGTCGTCCTAACAGGGCGTTGTACGATGCATTTGCCTCGACCAGCAGGAATCGAACTCGAAGTTCAGGTGCCTCCCGACTTGTTCCGAGCCGAGTTCGCAGGTCAAGGTATCCCCTGGTGTGTACTCGTTCTCCTGAGAATCCGACAATCTGTTCATTAAATGGGGCGATGAGATCCTCAGATAGGTCCATTTTCTGAAAAGTGGACCAATATAAAATGTTGACCGAGCTTCCTTGATCGACGAGGACCTTGCTGACATCATACCGAGCTATATTAGTCGTGATGACCATAGGATCATCATGATCAGGGTCGGGTGCGTGGAAGTCTGCGTTCGTGAACGTAATGTCGGGAATTGACCGAGATTGGCGCTCGACCATATGAACCGACTTCAACTGTCTCAAATGTCGCTTCCTCGCTGAAGCCGACACGCCTCCCCCAGCAAAACCACCAGATATGGTGTCGATGCGGCCTCGGACTGAGCGTTCCCTCTCTATGCGTCGAGGCGGACTGCACGACCGCCTGCGGTGTCGATCATCTCTAGGGGGAGATCGCTGGGGACTTCGCATAGGAGGGTCTCTTCGACGAGGAGTTGTTGCTCTAGTGGAAACTCTCTCCTTGACGTAATTCTGGAGATAACCTGCACGAATGAGTCGTTCTAACTCCTCTTTTACTATGTTGCACTCTTCCGTGTCGTGCCCATGGTTCATGTGGAACCGGCAGGTTTTGCTGCTATCCGCGTTCTTTGGGGTGGCCTTTCGCCGCACGGTGAGAAGTTCAGCGTGTAAGGCCTCTTCCAGTACCCTCGCCCTGGGTGCGTTGAGGGTCGTGTAGCGATCATATTTAGATGTCCACCCCGACTCTTTCCGAGGTGCTCGGTCTGGCCTGTAGTCGTTGGGGGGTCGTTTCGTTTTTCTTGTCTCCTGGTTGGGGACATCTTGGTGGTGTTTCTTTCTGGCATTACGGTGGTCTTCAATGCGGATGAATTTTGCCACAGTGGATTGCAATTCTTCCATGGATGCTGGAGGGTCGGCATATAATTGTTCTGAAAACTGCCCCGGCCTTAAGCAGGACGAGAGATTGCTGATGATGAAAGTAGGAGTTATATCTGGCACCCGCCGGGCTGTCTCGATGTACCGCTGCATAAAAGCTTTCAAGGTCTCATCCTTCTCCTGCCTGGTATGGACAAGCTCAGTAGCAGTCATTGCCGGCTTTTGATTGGCTGCGTACTGTTTTCGGAATAAGGATTCGACGGTTGCGAAGCAATCTACGGAATTTCGGGGAAGTTTATGGAACCATTCCAGAGCTTCACCCTTAAGGGATAAAGAGAAAGCTCTGCATATCACCGGATCGCTGTCAGTATAGAATGCCATGGCATCTATAAAATTGCGTAGATGGTCATCAGGATCTTCAGAGCCATTGTAGCGTTCCAGAGTTGGGGGAGGCTTGTCTGGCATATTCGCTTGCATGATGGCCTCCGTGAATGGAAGCAGGTTAGTGAGGCGCATAGGAGTAGGCCCCCTCCTTCCTCCGCCATCCCGATCGGAGGCTCCCCCATGATGGCTTGCGTCGTTATCCTCCTGTCTGTTTGAAGCAGATAACTCTGGTGTTGGAATCTGTGCTCTCAGCGTCGCCATCTCCTCTGCATGCTTACGCTGAATCTCCTGCATGGTTTGTGCCTGTGCCTCAATTTGCGCTTGCAGTTGCCTGATCAAATCGTGCGTGTCGGAATTTTCCATTGCTCCGGTGGTCGTTGTTGGGATAGTAATCTCGGGCCCCACGGTGGGCGCCAAAATGTTTCAGTAGGGGTGTGGAGACCAAGATACGAACCTAACAACCTTGCTTTGTTCCTTCTCTGTGCTGCTTTCACTGTGTTGTCCTCTCTCTCTCTCTCTTCTCTAATCCTTTGAATAAGGTGGGCTGGGTACCTGCAAAGGCACTCCGACGCTCAAGTCAACAGGGGTGTTGTTAGACTAAGAAAATCTTTCTTAATTTTTCTCTTAGGGGAAAAACGTACCTTTTTTCTCATATGTTCTGTGTATTTAAAACAGTAAAATAAACCGTTACCTGACAATCCGGTCAGTTATCGAAGTTGACTGTCTAGAAGTTGTAACTGCTAGATCGTGTGTTGATACTGAGTCAATTACTTCCGTGATTCGCGGCGTTGGTTAGCTAATTACGTGTAACGTGTGTAACCGCTTAACTGTAACCGCCTTCTATGACATAGCGCCTTGTATGTCGATCGTCCTGTGTGTCGACATGATCAAGCGACCTGTCGTGTGTCGTGTGAACGTTACCTGTCGCGTCGCGACATTGTTGTTTGGTTGTCGAGGACCGAGTGGTCGACGATACCATGTGGTCGTATGTCATTACAATTGTCGAACACCTTGTGGTCGACAACACCGTATAATATTATTAGATTATTCTGGTTGGTTATTGAAGGATTGAGCATCCTATAGTACAATAAGTAAACAACAAATCGCTTACCCAATCTGTTTTCTCTATGAAAGACGTTATAGTTACTTTTTGACAACCACATATTCTTCACTACAAAAACAACACGTGTGACAATTTTTCTTGCAAAATCCATGTTATTTAATAATGCTGGAAAGTTTCCTAAATGATAATAACGTTAAAATATCTTGATCAAGACATTTAATTTAATTTAAAAATTTATATTGCTTATTTTCATTCTCTAAAATAACCATTTATCTATTATAATAACTGTTACAGTTATTATAATTTTCAAGACAGATTCATTCTTTTTATCCTAGATTCTAAAACACACCAGGGATAAAAAGGGCGGCAAAGAGCTGCACACACGCCTTGGCAGCGGGTTTAGGGTTTAGGAGGCGCGGAGGAAGAGGGCGGTTGTCTGGAGACATGGCTTTCTGGGGTAAGCCTCTCTTGGCCGGTTGTTTCTGCAATATTCTTAGGTTTAAACCTAACTACAATTTGTTCGTTCCTTCGTTCACTGAACTGCAGGAGTGGAAGTGAAACCAGGAAAGCCTTTCACTCATAAATACGAGGATTCCAAAGGACGCCTCCATATTTCAATGGTAGTGGTAGTGTGGTGTTTCTGTGAATTAATCGCGCAGAAACCAACAGATTTTATTGCTAAAATGTGCTATTTTTAATGTTTACTCAGGCCACTCTTGGGTTGGGCACTGCGACAGCAAAAAGCACACTGCAGTGCAATGTGGGAAACAGGAGCCCTGTATATCTATGCTCTCTCTATCCTGGAAACGCAGAGTCATTGCAATTAAACTTAGAGCTCGAAGAAGTTGATCAAGTTCTTTTCTCTGTAATTGGTCCTCGGAGCATTCATCTCTGCGGGTATTATCTCGCCACTGCCCCCAACGCCAATCTTATTGATGATTCGTATCCTTCTTCCTCCTCCTCATGTCCCATCTTTATTTTATATTCATTAAAATTATTCCCTCAACTCTTTATACAAACTTGTTCTTTACTTTAATTGAAACCTTTATTTGGATACTCCACTTTCCCCTGTGTTTCTGTGTCCTTTTGTATTGTATTGTATTAGGTTAGATTAGACTAGTCTAGACAATAACATACCGTGCCTATCAAAAGAGAGAATAGAATTGTATATCTTTTTTTTTCTTTGATCCCGTTGAATTTTTTTCTCAATGATTTTCTTTTTCTTAACTTCCTTCACCACAATGCAAAGTGAATCATTTGGGGAGGATATCGCTGATACAGAAACAGAGAGATCTGATTACAGTGACGAAGATGGGTATGATGATAGTTTCATCGACGATGACATTGTTCCAGAGGCTTCCTCACCATCTCTTATTTCCAAAGAAGGCAAGTTCAAATAATAATGTCAACCCTTCCACGAATGGAGCAATTTTTTTTCCCTCTAGTTTCCCCCTATTCAAAACCTCAACCATGTGTGTATGTTTCGTTTGTTTTGATTGTGCTCATTGCAGAGGAAGCTTCGCATGACAACGGACCAAAAATTAGGAAAGTCAGTCTTCGACGGCTTAGGAAGATGTACCAGTCAGTTGAGTCAGATGATGATGGCTGTGGCGGAGAAAAGATAATTGTCAATGACAGAATCCATGACCAAGTCCAGGAAACTGACAATGAAGATAGCCTCCCTATTTCATCTATTTACAAGAATAAAGCCTCTGGAAGGGTATTGGACAAAGAAACGGATGTTAGTGTTGTCAGAGGAGCTGGTGATGCCAGCAACAACAATGAGGAAGATGGTGGAAATAATATTTTTGAAACAAATCTAGATGCTGGACATGTCCTTGTGGATAGTCAGACATATAGGTGACTCTTCTTAATTCTCGATTAATGTTCAAATACATGCTTGCTTTTCTCAGCCTCAGGTGTTAGGGGATGTGTATTTTTGTTTCTTTCCTCTGTTCATAAATTATGTTTCTACCAAAGTAGGGAAGCTGTGCCATCAAAGCACTTGGTAGATCCTTGCACATCTCTGGATGTTGGGGATATTAAAAGTCCAAAAAAGAAAAAGAAGAAAAAGGAAAAAGAGGCAAAGAGTTCCTGTAATGGCCGTTCTATCAAACTAGATAATGTTATAAATGAGCTAAAAATGGAAGAGATGACCCAGGTTATTGTGGCAGGAGGTAAACAAGAGCAGCATGTTGATGATAAGTGAGTGATTATGTCTTCTGAATTCTTGATTTTAAAACTGCAGCTGCATTTCATGATTAAGTATTGTAAGAATGTGTAATATTTGTCATTTTGTAGAATAAACTGTAGGACTATTGAATGTTATATATAGACCATTAGTTAATATTTGAATAATCAATGTTTAAAGACAAATACACAGGATTTTTATAAGTGGTCATATGTTTACAACCAATTTCTAATATTAACCATCTATGTATGCTTGTATGGCCTAAATTTTGAGTGTTCACATTCTTAAGATGTAAACCTTTCGTATTTACCTGATCCGTCACTTATATATGTTTGTGTTTGGGTTTTACTTAGACTGTAATGATAGTGTAAATCTTTTTTATTATGTCATCTAATCACACGTTACTATGCATAGTATGTTTATTGTCTTCTGTAATAAAGACTTTTAAGAGTCATATCTATGATATTTTCGTTTATTGAATGTGTGTATATATTGACAATGATAGTGCATAAAAAATAATCCCATTTCTGGTTTGGTTGTTAATACTTTTTAGCCTTGTTATGCAGGGAAACTGAGACCACAGATAAAATGCTGCCTTCCTCTCAGGTTGATCATGGACTGAGTGAAAAGCCAAAGAAGAAAAAGAAAGAAAGATCTAAAGAGGGGATTGTTTCAATTGCTACTGATGGTTATCATAACAGTCTTGTTAATCTGCCTCTAAGAAATGAACAACACTCAGTTAATGAGTAAGTTTTTCTTAACAGACTTCTGTTTGTATAACTGAGTAGTACTTTTTTTACTGAGGAACATAAACTGGCAACATGATTTATGCATGGTAATGGAGAATTTGATAAATCACTCTTCATGGCTCGGACATATGACAGCATCTTACGAACCAGTATTTTCTGCAAAGATACCTTAGATGGTGCATGTTAGCAGAACAACGTGGTTAGCCTTCCTGGTGAAAGTTATTTAGAGAATACAGGCCATACATATTTCACAGTAAATTTCTTAGGAGACTAAATATGTAGAAGTGTATGACGGTGACTATATTATCAATTGAATATAATGAGCCGAAGAGTTTATCCTTATAATCCCCAGAGCACAGACTCTTCAGCGGATGCAAATCCTTCGGTTAGCTTCCAACCAGAAAGGAAGAAAAATGCCAGAAAAAAAAATTCTGACCATGACAAAGGTGGAAAAATGGCTTAACTTGTCTATTTGCAGGTTGGAGGCTACATTGGTATGGGCTAAAGAGGTTCATCCATGTTAGTCTTCCAAACCAATGCCCAAGCTTGGCCTTACGTGGGCAATGGAGATTTTGAGTCAGTTTAACAAGTTTTGGTTCATTTTTTGCTTTTCTCCAAAACTAAGGTCCTACTTTTCTTATGTATTTATTGTTATATTTATTTTAATATGATAAATAAAATGCAAATAATTATGTTATTTTACTATTACATTTAAAAAGAATGAAAGGATGACTAGTGCTATTATTTATACTCTGAAAAACTCTATATTCATCTTTGGTGTTTATATGTGTGTGTATAGATATTGTATATTCGTTTTCGGTATATTACTTTGTAAAATTTGAGATTAATATTTATTATGGTGATTATTTTTATTGTCATATTTATTTTAGTGTAATAAATAAAATACAGATAACAATGTTATTTTATTATTATATTTAGAATATATATATATATATATATATATATATATATATATATATATTTAGTGCAATGCAATTATTGTTAATATGAAAAATTCTTAGTTTCATTGTCAACAAAAATACAAGTGGGGTTTGCCCAAAGCCAAAAACCTGTTTTTGTCATGGTCTTATGGGGCTAAAATGGTCAGCTTTTAATTTAGGCTCAAATTTTATATTCCGAACCTTATTTTGTACCAGCTGTGTTAATCTGATTGGCACTTTCATATATTTCTTTTACCACGTAAAAAAAGCCCCCCTGATCTCATAATTGACTATCCATGCCCACCCTCATCTCCGTTACTTTGCACAATTCCATTCTTACTGCCCTTCTAGAGTTGTCAAATTTTAGACTCAGCTAAGTTCCTCAATTGTACCAGTAATATTTTCAAACCTAACAAAATTATTCTTACTTAATCTTAATTATCTACATACTACTGATATGAGTACAGCATATGAAATTATGGCTTCCATGGAATTTACCTCGGTTTAATATGCATTTAGTGCTTCATAAACCTGTGCTCTTGTACCATCTTTTGGCAGGTAGCAATTAACTAAGGTGGTCTTTCCTATCACTTTAGATAGCAGATATAGAAAGTAAATCTGCTAATGACTTTAAAAACTACTCTGTCATTTCACAATTAAATACTGAATGAAATCCCTTCACTGCTAAAAGAAGTAAAAGTAAAACCTGAGAAGAAATCTCTACTTACAAATGAATTTATGTAGTTAACTTGAGGAAGATGGCATGTTGTGAATGTCTAGCCTTCAAAATTTCACTCTGTATTTTCTCCACTGCCATTTTCCCTGTAAATTTTACCTTAAACTTTGAAGTGTCATCCTGTCAGAAAAGAGAAATGAAATTTTGATATCTGATATGCTTTAGCACATTAGCAGGGATGTTAAAATTTCAGGCAATGCTGCTGAGATGGATCCTAAAAAGAATAGAGCAAAAAGAAAAAAGAAAGAACAAGTAAACAAAAGTGACTATGGATATAATGAAGAAATCTTCCAAGAGGACAACAAGGCCAACAGAGATGCAGCAGGGTCACAGAATGCGATTCATAAATTTTTTGAAGAAAAACAGCAGCATCAGAAGCTAACTAATGAGAAGTATGGATCTGTTTTGTTTATGTTCTCTATGTGAGATAATATTATAACTTGTTACTAATCCATGCTTTACTGCTAAAATTTAACTCTTGACAATTGATTTTGGCAACAAGCTTGACAAACTAGTAATAAATGAACAAGTTTAAACATTTCCAAGATTAGCTGTTCGGTAGATAAATCATTGGATCCTGACTAGAATTGGTTCAAGCTTTTATGCTTAAAGTGTCCTTATCCCTTCAAGTAAGCAGAAACTAAAATAAAATTATTATAAAAAATTAAAAACTAGTTGGTTAGGAATCAAGCTGTAAATATTTTTCTGCCTGGTATAAATTATAAAGAAAAACAATTGACAAGGATGAGAAAATGTGCCATGCTAGTAGTAGTACTGTTGTATCTGTAAGAATAATAATTAAAAAGAAATCATATGATTTCATGACAAGCCTCTAGTAATATGATAGATATTTATGTTTGCTCTTTTAAACTTTTTTCTATCTAAATATTTCTTAGAAAGTAGACTTTAAACCTAACTCAATTTCACAAAAACTAGTTAGTAAGGTGATATTTGCACTTTGTACTATTATTTGGTCACATAAGTAATTGATGTGGGAGTTTCGATGCGCACTGTCATGCCGAGGAGGATTTGATATATTGAATGTGGAACTATATATTTGAAAGTGGTCTAATAGTGGTACAAGTAGGTGACATAATAGGTCCAACAAATCTTTGGGAGGAAGGATGATAGGTTGTGGGTTCAACTTTTCCCACTAACATTTGGAAGATATAAGGTTGGTTTGAAGGGAGGATGAAAAAGGTTGTGGGTTCAACTTTTCCAACTAACATTTACCGATAATAAAAGTCAAACAAACCTTATTAAGATATATTCTTATACTAATTTATAAAATAAACTTTAAACCTTACTTAACTTCATAAAATTGGTTTGGAAGGTGAGGTTTGAGATTCATTTCTATACTATAATTTGATCATATGCTTAATTAATATGAGGTCTCCAAAAATATCAATAGTGTAGGGATAAATAATGATACATAACTGAAATTGGACTGTCATTCTGGTCTGAATGACCAGGGAGAAAATAATTACTGAAATTGGACTCTCTTTTGTTTATTGTCTATTAGTCTGAGATATTATAAACCTTACATTCTTAATTTTTCTGGCACAGGATGGTAGACAATGGTGCTTATGACTTACCTGATGGAAATCAATCTGAGAATAGAAAAGCTAAGAAAAGGAAGAAAATGAGTAAAAGTCAGGGCAATGGGGAAGTTGTAAATTCTAATATTACTGTATATGTTGAGCGAAGTGGTGAGACTGAGATGATGGAGGAGGACAGAAGTAAGGGGGAAGATGCAAAACATTCCAATGTTAGAACATTGAAAAATGGACTAGTTATTCATGAACAAGAGAAGGGGAAAAAAGATGGCAAAATCGCAGCTTCAGGAAAAAAGGTAGTTTATTTAAACGGTTGAAAATACTTTAGATAATAGTTCCATGAAATCAAACCAAAAAAATTGCGACGTCCCTATATCTGGCTAATGATGAGGGTCTGGGTAGTTTACATGACTCAAACTTCATGGGCATCATTTATCAAATAAATAAATAATTTGAAGAATTTATTAGATTTGATTTAAGTAACTACACTGTTGTCACAGATTAGCATCTATTACACTGGCAAGTTGAAGGAAAATGGAGCTATCTTTGAGTCAAACGCTGGCCAAACTCCTTTCAAATTTCGCCTTGGTAACACTATTCACCTAAACCTTGTTACCTGAAGAACTATTTATACTTGTATTAAGTATTAACCTTTTGCAGGTAAAGGAGAGGTTATTGAGGGTTGGGATGTTGGCCTTGAAGGTAGTCATTTTTATATTGTGTCCTTTTTTAGTTTTTTCCAGTTTTTGCATTATAGTTTTATTGAATTAGAGCAATGCCTGTGAATAGTTTTAATAGGCGCCTTGGCCCCTTGTCCCTTAGTCTCTATTAATTGGTTGAAAATGAGTGGTTGCCCACGTTGTCTTGGGGTCTATATGAAGTTAATCGAAAAATAGTAGTGGATGTGTTTTGAAGATTGTTAGTGGCTATTCTCATTTAAATGTATTTTCTCTCTAAGAACTGTTGTGATGTATATGCCTGCGTATTTATGGTTCCCAGGCATGCAAGTTGGAGAAAAGAGAAGACTTGTCATTCCACCAACATTGACGTATGTGATTGAATTCTTGTGTGTATTTAACGCCGTTTTCTTTTCTCTAATTTCTTATTTGGGATCCCTACAACCTCTAACATCTGCGTGTATCAGGTCTGAGAGTGATGGGCACTCTGACAAAATACCACCAAATTCATGGTTGATTTATGACATTGAACTAATTAAAGTTCATTGAGTATTTCAGCCAACTCACTGTTCCAAAAAAAAAAATACGGAGTGAGGAGGCAATTCAGGGACAGGCAAAAGATTGCATAGTTTTTGGTTGGTTCAACATGGATCTGTGGTGATTGAATAGCTTTTGGTGTAGATGATAGTGGGTAGACAGGCGCCACCGAATCCTAAGTTTTGGTTCTTTCAGATATCGTGTTAACTTTAAAAGATACTCAGTGTTAAAAGTGGTGAAAATTTTCTCATAAATATCAGCATAAGAAATACCCAAATACATATAGTGCCGAACTAAACAGCGTTATTAATTGCACATTGTCTTAGTTAATTATTTTGCTAGACCTGGTACAACTTTGGATTTAGATATTGGAGGAAAAGAGGAAAGAAAATACTTTTACCCTTTCTCCCTTTTTCGTGCAGTTTTCATCCACCTCTCTTTTTGTTTCAACACTCTCCATCTGTTCCTTTTCCTCCACCTGTACTTGTGTTTCTGCCGCTGCATGGGCACCATCGGAGGCAAGCTTGTGGCTTACGTTACTCCTAACCGTATTTTAGGTAAGGAATTTTTTAACTTCCAAAATGAGTATTCCGGAATTTAACCGGATTGGAAATTCCGAATTTCGGGGAGATGGACACGTTCATCTTCTGTCCGGAATATGTTACCGAATGTGCATTCCAAAACCCTTGTGCAATAGTGTCGTAATACTCTTTTCGGATTGTACAAAATAGCCTTCCGAAAACTTGAATTCGAAATACATGTCGCATCTCCCACTACTATTCTGGATATTCTTTCCTAGCCGGTAATTCCGGAAACACCAATTCCTAGCTACACGTTTTGGATTAGTGTTTCGGAAGCATATTTCTGGACTCTGAATTGTGATAACATGAATTTCACGGTTTCAACCAACAAAGCAGCAAAACCACCCTTCCATACATGAAGCTACCTGCCCCGAGCTTGTTTAGCAACCAGCACAACACAACGTGGCAGTTTCTTCCTCCATCTGGGTAACTTTCTTGCATTGCATCCAATAATTTTTTTTCCCTATTTTGTTCTTTTCAGATTGTTCGCTAAAAAATAACTCATGTATTGTAAAATCCTGAAGCTAAATAATTTGTGGATTATGTAACAAGGAAGCTAAATGATTTCCGGAAGTAATTTTTTGAAAAGAAAAATAGATTTTCGAATTACGCAATCCGAAAAGTGTAAAGAAAACTGCCCACAATGTCTAAGGAGGCTGTTTTATGTAAAAATCGGTGCGCAAAATTGGAATTCCAAATCTTGTGGGGGTGCAAATAGAAATTGGAAGTGCTGCAAGCAACTGACAAAATTGATTTAGTTGATTCAAGACATATGCTCGTTCTTTCTATACAAGGTACACGTCCCAAATGTGAAATGTTTAAATTGTCCTTAGACATTTTTACTTTTTATTGTACCTTCAAAAGTTGAATCCTAAACATTATTTTAAAACGCGTTTAACATTGTTTCTCAAAAACTATTTTAGAATCAGCTCAATATTGCTTCCAGAAGACCGTTCTAGAATACTTCATACATTACAAATGAAGTTTAGGATTTATTTTAAAAGCCCATTTCTTAATGCTCATCGATAGTTTTTCATGCACTTTCAGAAAGAGCTGAAAAAAATTATCCATGTTTTATGTTGTTTATTTTGAAATTTGAAAACACATTTCAAATTATACCATTTTTAATAATTTTTTAATATGAAATGGATTATTTAATATAAACTATATTTTTGAATTTAAAAATATATTTTAAAACTTTGGATTACGTAATCTAATATGTACAACGTATTCAAAGTGTGGAGTCTATCTTTTTTTCAAATTATGCAAATGTATTTATAATAGCCTAGAAATATGTTATCTATTGTGAAATCCTAAAATATATTTTTGAATTATGTTTTACAGAAATTATGAATTTCCTGATCAGGTAATCCCAACTATTTCTTACCTATGAATAATTTTCTAACTTTTTCCATTCAATCTAGATAGTGACTCTTTGGGTTAAAATCTTTTGCAACCTTTAATTACACGTTCATATACTGTTATTATTCTCTTTTTAAACATGAATTTTTATTCATGTGTCAAATTCATCTATGTATTTGATTGTGGTTTTCCACAGTATCTGAACTACCAAATTCTACCTAATTTTCGAATGTTATGCATACATAATCGCTTTAACGAATCTCAAAGGGATGTTGCAGATTTTAATAACAATCACGATAACACCAGCAACAACCACATAAATAATTAAAGAAAGTAAAAGAATAAATAAGACTAAAAGGAAATCAAAACCATCCTTAAAATTGGACTATATAAATAAGGTATCTCTCATTTTCAAATGTGATAAGCATAATACGAAGTGTTGTAAGAAATCTTTATCAGAATGTTACGATATAATATAAACATAAATTTAATTTTAAGATTCACAATTTTAGAACAGTAATTTTAATTTTGAAAGAATATAATAAATTAATCTTTTAAGTTTAAAAATTCAAACTTAAAATATACCGTTACAAAAGTATTAGTCTTGTATAAATCTTATATTTAAAATAATCAATGTCTAATTAGTTCTTTGATCTTTGTTTTAGTCTAAAAATGAAGTTGATCTTCTATTTTTCTTTTTAATTTCAATTTGGTTTCGATTTGTGATTAATTGATACAATTAGTCATTTTCATTAATACTGTAGAAAAGGTAAGTGTTAATTTGTAGTTTTTTGAATTTTTTTATATTTTTTGTAAAAAAAAATTTACATATCCTATCAAAGTTGGGTCATATAATACCGTAATAATGTGACATGGTAGAGTGTTAAATTAGTCTTTATATTTATTTTTTTTAATTCAATTTAATTTTAAAATTTTTTAAATCGAGCAATGTTATCCTCTTTAAATGGAAGAAGTTTTTTTTTTTATAAATCCTAGGTTGATATTTTTATTAAATATTTATTAAATTATATTTAAATCAATTCTAACATTTTTACAAATATTTCTATTAATTAAAATAAATTTTTATTTATCTAAATTTGTTTAATTAAGAATTATATATATAAATTTTTATATGTCTAAAATTTTTATGTATATTAATAATTTAATAGTTTTTATAAATTAAACTATTTTTGTGACATCCCAAATATATAGCATATATATACACAAAGACATCATCAATTTATAATATTAGAAAACAGTTAAGATATGTACTTTAAAGTATTATAGGATTATAGTTTTCCAGAATTTACTAAGAAATTAAAACTTCAAGCATATTCCAAAATATGTCCAAAATTTGAAACTTAAAACATAACAAGGTTCTTCAAAATGACATAAGAGAACTAAGAATTTCTAGTGAGTCTAAGCTGCAACATCATCTTCATTTCTCTCCAATGTTGCCTCCAAAGAAACCTCATCTTCCTCTGCTCACATCCAAGTGGATGATCAATGCAAAAAAAAACACACACACAAACAAGCAAGGGTGAGCTTATTATATAAAGCATGCATCATATCAAGCACATAACATACAAGAGTTAACTTAAATCAAAGTAGTTTAAGGCATACATCCTAGCATGTTATTTTCTAGACTTGACTCGTCCGGACTTTAGAATGATAGTCGAGCTATGGCGGGTCTTGCACTCGTGGTGACTTATGAAACTTGGGTTCCCACCCTGCCACACTCACGAGGTTAGCCTGTTCCGAGCCTTGAGGCATATTGGAAGACCCCAAGACTAAGACCTTTTGCTACTCCTCACCACATGGATTAATCCTTCTACTTGAGTATGATTAGCCATTGGAGTTTCAGAATGACCCCCAAGACTGAGCTCCTACTTTCATTCTAAAACACTAAGGATCTCACCAAGAGATCCTACACAGATGGAACTTGATTTACAACTTGGATCATACTTTCATCACTTTGTAATCATATATTTTTTGCCACAATCAACATATACACAATCTCAACAATATACATTACTCACCACTCACAAGTTATAAAAATAACATCTCCACAATTGAATCTAAGTTAATCAATACCAAGAACCAAACAGCTCCAACTAACCCATAACAGCTCATAAAATGCATCAATTTATACATACCTACAAGTAATATAATTATCGATTAACACTCACGTTTCAATATAAGAAACAACTATCCTTACTTTATTTTATATATATATATATATATATATATATATATATATATGTGTATGTGTGTGTGTGTGTGTGTGTGAGAGAGAGAGAGAGAGAGAGAGAGAGAGAGAGAGAGAGATAGGTACATTGTGTGATAGGTACAACTTGTAAATATACATATTTATATCATATTAGAAGTATATCAAACTCTCTTTCTCTTGTAAATATACATATTTATATTATATTATAAGCATATCAAACTCTCTTTTCAGGCACCCGTTTTGCTGTAATCAAGGCTACCATGGATTCTAAATTAATTATAACTAACTGCGCACTCTGTAAAACATAAAGTGCAAAATGGATATTGAAGTTATTGTTTGGAAACACCATTAAATATATATATATATATATATATATATATATATATATATATATATATATATATGGATCCTTAATTTAAATTCCAAACACACCGTGACTGATTTTCTAAAATTATAATTGACTAGAAATTAACACATGATAACTTTATGCATCTACAATCAACTTGTTTTATTTTATTTTCATCTAGTAGAGATCTTTCTTTACCCCAATTGGTCACCGGAGAGACCCAGATGTTTGATCGCATCAAACTCACCTTCGAGGCCAGCACATATGACTAGTCACAACTGACTGGACCAGGCCAGGGCTGCTCTATGATCAGGGATGTGCCTCGGGTTTTTAAGGTTCCTCTATCCTACCAACAACAAAGAAAGGTTCTCAACAATTAACAATTAATTTATTTAAATTATCTACCTTGTTCTCTTATGCTCTAAATCTGAAATGCCTAATTTTAAACCTCAAACAATACCTGTACATCTATTTAATACCCATATACATGCAGAACCCTTACTTCAGACCTTCCAACAAGATCAATTTCAGCCAACAAACTCATTCAAAACAAATTAAATTCATCACATCACAACATGCACAATTTCACAGTTTCAGTTATAACAGTTTCACAAGAGCACACTAGTTCAACATTCACATGCATAAATTTTTATAAAATAAATTCATACAAAAATAATTAGCTCCCCTTAACATACCACTCCTAGGAACGCTCTAGGAGTACCTCCTCACAAAAGCGAGTTTGACAGTGTAACATCCCAAAAGTTCACCCTAAAAAAAATTTTTTTTTTCAAAACTTAAATATTGTAATAATACATTTACGCACTAGTGCAAAATACACTTTTTATAGCTACTTTTTTTACTTGTTTAAATTCACCAGCTATAAAAAATGATGCAATGGCATTATCGTAAATAAGGTAAGTTCTTTTACACCGGTTGTACTTATATTAGGTATAAAAAGTAAAAAAAAAATGTTTTGAAACCGCTTCAACTTATAACCGGTACAGAAATAATTTAAAGAAATTTTTCTATACCTAATAAAAGCTAAAACCGGTACAGGAATAACTTTAAAAAAAAAACTTCTATACCTGATAAATGATAAAATCGGTATAGAAGTTTGGAAAAAAAAATTACAGTTCGACAATTAGACAGAAAACGAAATTCTTTCCTCTTCCCACTCTGCCTCCTCCGCCGTGAATCTCATTCCTTCCGCTCCAACCACCACCAATTCCCATTCTCATTCTCTAATAGTCACCAAGTCACCAATGAAGCGCTCAATGTTATGATTTCTAGGGCTCCGACTTCTGGAAAAGTACGGTTTGATCGTCCCCCATTCTACTCACTTCGTTTTCTTCTTCTCCCTCAACGAAGAACCTTCTTCTCTTTTGGCTTCTCATAATTTGTTGACGAAGCATTGGTGTTTGTTGACGAAGTGTTTGTGTTCGGCCTTCTCTTTCAGTTTTCTCGTTCTGCCTTCTCATTCGGCCTTCTCGTTGGTGTGGTTCGGTGCATTGAGGTCACAAAGTTCGTTGTTGTGGTTGCTTAAGGTGACGCGTTCAACAGTCCCTTCATTTGGTAAGTAATCCTTCTCTTCCTTCATTCCTTAGTAATCCCTAAAATCATAAACCACAGAACCCTAATCTGCGTTTTGGTTTTAATTGGGACATTTGTGGTTCGGCAAGCTGTGTTTCATTCTTTCCAAAGTTCGATTAAGGCATTATGCTGTGGTTTAAGAAGGTTGGAAGTTGTATTAAGTATACTCCTACCTCCTGCTCCGTTGAGGTTGCCAAGATCATTGCGGCACTCGTTGAAGAGTTGGACAATCCAGAGGCTAAAATTAGAATTGCCTCTTGAGTTTCCATGTTTCCCTTGTGTTTCGCTTTTTGTGTAGATTTAAGCCTGCTAATGTGGTTGTTACTGTGGTTGTCACTTCTGAACTTCTAAAATGTTTTGATAGCTTCTTATTCTGATTTGAGTTATGAACCATTCCAATGATACCAATCTTTTAATGGATTGAAAAGAAAAAGTGCACTACCTGATGACAGGTGTTATTACTTTGTTTTACTGAAATATTATTGCTGAATATTTGCTCCATTTAAAAATTGAGTTAATTCATATTCATTCATGCATACTACCTTTTTCTCCTGTTGTGCTCCCTGCAATTCATAATTGTTGGGCTGAGTTTCTTCTGATTTAGAGGTTGCACAGCTTGCATTTTTTCAAGTTTGAGCTTCTTGAGCTAACTACCATATCAAATTATTTCGATTCGGCTAAGCGCGTTGTGAGGGAGCCTCCTCTGCCACTAGACATAGATCTTGGACCGGACCTTGATGACATCAAATTAAAAATAGACCGTGCTGCTGATACTCTCTCCAACAAAGTTAGCACTAACTCAAAGACCATACGCAAAGCCATAGATGTAGTGTAAGTATATAAACTAAGATTTCATTTGGTTTTTTGAAATATTTCTTTTGCTAATCATCGATATTTGTTGTGATCATCTGCAGAAGACTGGCTCTCGTTATCGTTGCTGTTGTTTTGTTCTTTGTTGCATTTCTCCGGCTCTGTATGTTTGAATTTGTCTTATTCTTTTCTGGACCATATGCTAAGTGTTTATCAGATTATATAGGATCTCATTTGGGTTTCGTGTGTATGCAGTCTTTTGTTTACTTGCGTGGAAGTGTCCAGTGTACACGTAAGTTGAATCAATTTATTTTTCTTCTGGATGCTTAAATCACTGGTGGATTTGTCTTTGAAGTTTTTGTTCAATAAACAATGTTTTCTTGTGGCTGCAGCTTGGTAGTTATTGGATGGATTCTTGTCACTTGTACCTTGGTACTTTGTGCTGCATTTATTTTTGTTCATAAGTAAGTTTCTCCTCATGAGTGCATGCTCACGTGTTTTTAGTAATTGAAGCTTCAATGCAATATAAATGTTTGTTTATAAACATTATTATGGTGAGAAATTTTACAAAGTGAACAAATTATTTAGACATGTTAATTTATTGCACCTTGTTTATTCATGGATTTTACAGAGTTATTGAGAAGAACATGTACTTGAAGTTTTGCTTTAGTACAAGAGCTCATTGCCATTGGTGAAAAACAGGTTGAACTTTTTCTGTTGTGTTTTCCTATCATAACATTTTAAATTCAGGTATTGCTTAGCTTTAAAAGAATTTTGAGGTTAAAAGATTACTTTCATTTATTTCATTCTTAATTGATGTAAACCACAAGGAGAATGAATTACTTTCATTCTTGCAGAAACAATTTTCTGTATTGAAAACAATTGTGTCAATAACAAACATGAGTAAATCCACTACACTAAAAGGCTAAGAGTGATACCTGCAAGTAGGCCTCTAAAGAGATCATCAACACCAGATAGGTACACTGCAATAAGGAGAATCTGAAATCTCTATCAGGTGAAGGAAATTATCACGGATGGGAAAGGAAAAGCCTCAACAATATGTAGTGTGAATAGGGAAATAGCATAGGTGTTCACATAGCAACAGTGGTTTGATATCTAACAGGATGTTCCTAAGCATCATTCTGTCAAAGTGTATTATTAGGACATATGCTCTTAGGTTGAGATGGAAAAAAATGAAATTAAGATATGAGAATGTAGTAGTTCAAATAATATAGTTGCTGAAAAGAAAAATTCTAACCCACTACGAATGGTTCACAAGACCATTTCAGAGGATGAAGAAGATAAATTCAGGATTAATGCACTAACTAGAAAACAAAAATAGATCTTTTTAGGTTCAACAAATGAAAGAGAAATAACTTCTGTGAGAAAAAAAGAAGCACACAAGACAAAAAAAACATTAGTTAGCCTTTGGAATTGTAGTCACAAGACAAAGGTACAAAATTGTGAAATTTTGTTTTAAAAATTATCCAATGATACAATTTTAAACATAAAAAAATTGTAACAACTTGATTTGAGTTCATTCAAAAAAGGGGTCTTAAACTGATATAATTTAAATTTAAATTTTAAAAAATTATAATGCATTATTAAACTAGTACGACTCTAGTTTATATCGTAAAATAATACCACACTAAGAAGATTTCAATTAAAATTTAAAAAAATTACAGCATACTAAATGATGTAACTATATACCAGAAATGAGAACTAGTGAAATAAAGATAATTTTGGGAGATTACAGTAATGATAACTAATCATTAAACTAACTTATTACGTGTCAAAGTGTGAAGTGCTATGAGTCTGAGTAAAAAAATCTTTCTATTATTAACTTTAAGCATTACTAAAGGGTCAAGAATAAGAAATACAAAAGATATAAATTATCACATCGGAGACTATTTCAATTTAATCGGTCTAAACTGTATAACTTAAACTTAATGTATTTAACTATATTACATACATAAATATTACACTCTCTCTAGTCCTTAATATAACTTATATTTATGAAGAAATTGATGGTTTTTTTATTAGGCATTTTTTAATATCTATGAAATATTAACTTTTTCTTCTTTATTTACCATTTTAATAATTTTTTAAATATTTACATTAAAATTAACAAATTTTAATAATAAAATTAAAGAAAACTCTTAAAAAATTATTTTTAAATCTAACCCAATTTTATAAAATCATCCAATTTGGATACACTAAAATATCATACCAAAACATATATATTAGGGAAGATTTACGCATATATATTAAGTAAATTGACTATAATGAATAATGTTTGGGCATGTTTATACAATCTCTTACAATGGTTTATTTTATTTGCAAAAAGACTCGAGTTACACATTAGCCAATAATGAGAGCTAGAAAAACAGTGATGGGGAAATGTTTTGTGTACATTCAAAACTCTGCAACTAGAGAGAGAAATGACAAATGCTATGGATAACATGATGTCAAAAAAGAGAAAATTAAAACTGATATAAAAAAATACTCATACGTCAGAAGATTAAAAATATCTTGATAATAAATTAAAATCTCAATTTGTCAATTGCAAATAAAGACCTAAATCAATAGTTAAACATTCCCATCAATTGGTTATCTTAATTTAAGACAGATTGTCACAAATGTACTTTGTTTTACAAAGGATTAAGACAGATTGTCACAAATGTGACTCTCCTTTTAGATGTAGTTGATTTTTTTTTCATAAATTTCTAATGAAATTTTACTATTTTATTAGATTACCTGTTGTTATTATGACATGGTGATAAAGGAAATTGGTAAAAGTTAATTAGCTTGAACTCTTGTGTGATGGAAAGAGAAAATAACAAGAGAATAGTAATACCACCAGCCACCATACCACCTAGAAAGTTTTAAAGAAAAAATCATTTGGGATAACTCATCCCAATAAAAAAATCTCATTTCTCTTGCTCTTGTTGTAAAAGTCATATTTATACTTTTGACTGTTGTAAAGGTGGTTGCTTTCACATATAACAATGGATCGGAGTTGGATAAATTTGATACGTACAACAAATGAATATGAGAGTGGAGTAGAACAATTTCTTGAATTTGCAAAGATGAATGTTCCAGACAATAACGGAAGATTCTATTGTCCGTGTGTTAATTGTTTGAATGAGCGAAAACTACCAACTGAAGTTATTCGAGAGCATGTTCTATGTGATGGATTCCTAAAGAGCTACTGATACGACTGTCGCGGTCATACAAATTTGATACAGATAAAGAATGTAGTATAGCTAGGATGTGATTCCTAGGTCGTCTCTCAAGGACCAATTTTGGTTCAATCTCAGATCTAACACAAAGTGGAGGGGGGGGTTTATGGTTTTGGTTTAATGCGAAAAAAATTAAAACGGACTAGAAATTAAATAAAGCAAAATTAAAAACGTTGAAATAAATTTTAACGACGGTAAAAACTGAACGGTAAAAGACGGTAAAAATAGACAATGGAAAAATTACGCAGTGTTGGAAATTAAAACACGGAACACTAAATATGCGGAAGACAAAACAACAGTGTAATTAAAATTTACTAAAAGCTTCAGCAAAAATAAACCATAAAAACGACTCTTGAAAATACCATGACCAGTACAACACAATGACAGAATTTAACGGTGTAGAAAATACTAAACAGTAAAATACAACAGATAAAATAAAAACACTTAATTGAAAATGGAATTCACCGAAGATTCAACACTTGAAATAAAATGTTTGGTACAGATGAAAATGAAATAGCAAACTGTAAAAACCTCTACTGAACCACACCCTTCAGAAATAAAATTCTATAACATTTGTGCACTGTGAAAATGAAAACCGAGAAGGCTACTGGAAGAGAAAGAGCCGTGAGCTTCTTCCAGGCCTCCAAGGCCGTGTGTCTCTCTGCTGCTGCTCTCTTTCTCTTATAGACAATAAATATACTGTGCCCCTCCTTCATTTCAAGGAGCTTTTTACGTTTTTCTTGGTCTCCCATTAGCACAAATTCTTCCACAAATTCTTCCACAATTTTCTCCCGTATGTGCCAAAAATATATAAGGTGGGGCCCTCCATTCTTGTGTCCGTGAACTACTCTTTCTTCCAGCGCATGAATGACTTGAATTTCCTTGTAGTCGTGGCTTCCCCTTTAACCGTTGCAGCTCCATTTCTTCTCCCAGCTGATCCGTGGAGTTCCATGCCTTGTGTTTACAACTTGTGCAAGCTGGAACGTGAAGGAGAACTGCTGGTTGCTGTGACAACACTTCTGTATCTATTTCCGCATGTGCCACTCTTTTCAAAATAAAAGAGAATTCTCTTGGAGTGGAGAAACCGTGAGCTAACAAGTGGTGGCCCCTTTTTCATCTTACTTCACGGTTTTACCAAAGAAGAGTTATGAAAGATGGTGGCTCCCATATGTTTTTCTTTAACCAAAACCAAATGGAGAAAACCATTCAACATTTTATTATTTTCCATGCCTTGGACGTTAGCTTCAATCATGGTGGCCCCTTCCATTTTGCTAAATGTTAAATGCTTTCCCAATTGCCAAATCATTGAAAGATGTCGTGGCCTTTCTTTCATATGTGGTTTATTTCTTTAAAGAAGAATTCCAAGCCAATTGTTTTTGCAATGGCCGTGTACAAGCTACTATGTTCCAAATATGACTTCCTCCTTATGTGGCAGCTGCATGGGGCCATCCTTGCATCCAAATGAAATCAACACATTTTCAAAGTAATGTAACCAGAACTTCCTCTAACGTGCTACTGCTGCTTGGCCGTGAGAGCACTTCTCTTTCATAACATTAATTCAATAAAATTCAGCACATTGCATTTTGGATTCCTCCTAACATGAGCTTTCAACCAAAATGATTTAAAATGCTTTTCTATGTGGATGTGCCAATCAACCTTGCTTAAGAGTGTTGGAAGATCTTAACACCTTCCAATGATAAATTCCAACCACCATAAGTACTAAACAGCAAGCAAACAATGCAAACATATTATAACACTCAAACAGTAATCACTTGACTGACATAGGATAGTAAAAAAAATACTGGGAACAACACAAAACGAGTTTGAACAAACGAAAAACTATATGTGAAAATAGACATCTAGACGAAACTATGAAAAAAAATTGCATGGAAAAAGGATAAGAATTGAACTCAAACGAGGACAAACAAATTGACACAAAATTCACGCAGCAACCAGCGAAAACTAAAATGGTTGAAATGCATTGGGCTCAATTGTCATTTCTCATTTAGCCTTCAAATGTCCCAAAAAGTTATCCAAAGTTTTCCCGTAATTAATAATGCAAAATAATAAGCTCAGATAATTCAAATTAATTAAAATAAGAATTTCCGATCAAATTAAGCACATTTAGCAAAAACAGAAAAATACCGGACGTTTAAGCACAATTCCCCGACTAATTTTAACACAATAAACTAAGTGAAGTGAATAAAATATTGACTCATCAAAATAGACCACACTTAGTCTTTTGCACTCCTGGGCAAAATTAAGACGTAAATCAGGGAATGGTTCAAAGGACTTTTAAAGGATTGACACAAATGCAGCATACAGAAAACAAAGACTTACAAGAAAATAAACAAAATTTACAAAGTTCTCAAGAAATCTAAATAATGAAAAGATGTAGACAATATCCAACACAAAATCAAAGAAAGCAGATACTTACAGAAATCATCCAAGCAATTCAAAGCATGGTAAAATAATCAATCAGCTCAAGAGGTGATTCAAAAATGTCAAAACCTCACAGATGCACTCACAGTGTTTCTCTCAAGTGTCTAGGGTAAATAATTTCAACTCAATGCACTCAAGAAAGCAAACACAAGTAGACTTGACAAGTTTCTAATATCAACACTTAAAACATATGCATGTTCAGATCTAAAGGTCTTTTCTTGGTTATAATGGGGCCAAGGACAAGGGATAATAAATATGGATAAGTAGCTACAGCTCAGAAGAAATAGAGGAGCAATGGTGAATAAATGGAAATACAGTCAAATCTTACTCAAACCTCTAATTCAATCCTCTTCTTGACTCCATTGTTCTCAAAATTGTTTTTCATTTTGCTCTCTTTTTCTCATCAATTTCAATTTTTTTTTCATCCTGTCTGTTTCCTTTTCTCTCTCTATCACACAACAGGATATAATTTATATTTTAAGAACATGATGAGGAACCAACTAGCCAATTCATCACAATTCCCAAGGAGACCACACTTATTCACAAAACATTTTATAGCTCCAGACTTTCCTAAGGTTAAGATAATCATGGTTTTTCACTTAGGGTCAGTGTATGAGCTTTAAAACAAAGAAATGGGGAAAGTATAGGCTCAAAAGGGTTATCAAAGGATAATAACAAGGTAGGCTTATTTGGCTAAAGAGGCTCAAGAAATAAAATGCCTTTATCATTTCTAAACATGCATATCAATCAAGTATTATCAAAAAGAATCAAGCCAAGGCATATGTGCAAGCAATAAAGAGATATGTCACACACAAGAAAGAACATCAAGTGGCTCAAATCTCACACAGGGTATTCGTCACATTCAAATCAACCTCTTAAACGCATAATCATCTTTCCAAGCAGAGAAAAGCAAGGATTTGAAACCATAAGTATTACTGAAGTGAAGGGAAAATCTACAACTTATATAACTCCAGAAATCAAGAGAAAAATGTAAAATTTATTGCACACAAAACACACTAAAAACCACTTAAAACAGAAAAAATTTATCACAAAAACAAAAAATTTAACACACAAAATAAAGAAAAATTCAGAATCTCTCCCAATAGACCACACTTAAACTACACATTGTCCTCAATGTGTTCTAAGCATACATCAGCAATCAAAACAGTAGACATATCATGGACAAGTGCAATAAAGGTAGGAAAAAGGGAGAGCAAGAAAATGCAAACTCCCGTAGGTTATGGTGGAAGCTGCCAATTTTGGATCATCAGGGAGAGGTCTTCCTTTTCAGTATCCAGCCAGGAAGTTTTGAGGACGAACTGCTTCATCCTCCAGATCTGATCTAGCAGTGAAATGTTTTTCACAGCTGGATCTATGCAGTGATTGTTGATGAGCAGGTTCAGCAGGTGCCTATTGATGTTGAAACTTTCATGAATGCTGGCACCTTTGTCTTCCAGCATGGGTGCATGTTGGTCAAATTCATTCGTACCTCCTGCAATAGGGTTAGTGTAATGTGGTTCCAAAGAAATAACATGCAGGGGTATAACACCCAAATTATCATATTGAACCTCAGATACATCCTCAGAACATGAATCAATTTCAAAATCACAAGCAATATCAACCACAGACTCAGATTCATGTTTAATGCATGGAGAATAAACATTCGGATGTGATAGCAAAAGTTGGTTCTCATCATGCATAGAGGGAAAATTAAAATCAGACTCAGCAACAATATAATCATCAACATACCTCTTAACAACATAATCATCAATATAATCAAATTGAGGTATGCTTACCTCCTCTTCCTTGAAGATTGCTAAAGTGTGAGAAGATGAAGGTGGTCTACCTGGTTCAGGATTACTGCTTATTCTTGCCTGCTCCTCAAAATATTCTTCTGTCTCCTCAAGTGCAAGAGTGGTCATCTGCCCAACCTGATCACTCAGATTCTGCATGGCAGCTTGAGTTTCCTGCTGGATCTTCATGCACTCTTGCTCAAACTGAATTCTCTGCTTGGTCATTTGTTCCAGTAACTCCTTTAATGTAGGTTTAGGAGTAGAAGGCTGAGGAGTTATTTGGACAAGAGCATCAAACTGCTGATTCTCGTATTGCTGGACTGGTGGAGGCATAAAAGTATCCTGAGATGGTGCTTCCTGATATTCTTGTTGAGCATCGAACCATCCCAAGCTAGGGTCATTCCATCCAGGATCATTGATATATCCATACTGCTCAGGGGAGAATTTGTTCAGAAACTGAAGCTCAAGATATCCCCAATCGGTAACGGATCCTAGAGGAAGAGAGTCTTGCCAATCCTTAGCTGCTCCTTGTAATGAATGCGGAAATGCGCTCAAGAAAATGTGATCAAGAAGAACATCTGGAGGCTTCATTGAAGAGCACACCATGTGGAACTCCTCCAAATGTCTATGTGGGCATTCCCCTGCAAAACAATGAAACTTAGGCAGCAAATATGTCAGTGCAGTGCTTAGAACGTAATATAAATCATCCTCTGTAGGTGGAACCGGCTCCTTAGGAGTGCTCTCAGGAATTTGAGGATGATCCATATAATTCTCATCATAAAATTCAGCATAATTAAATTCAGAGTACCAAGCAGAAGGAGAATCATGATTATAGGTACTCGCAGAATAAGCATTATTCACATCATCAAAATAGGTAGACATGGAAAATAAAAAGTAAAAAACTAAAAACTAAAAATTATAAAACAGATAAAACACAACACATTTATACGTGCAATACATACACAAGACAGAATTTTTTTTTTAATTAACAGACAAAATACATATGACACGCATACAAAACAAATAGAACATCACAACACAAGATAAAACACAACACAATAAAACATGCTACAGGCAAAAACAAGATAAAACAATTTTTTTTAAATAATAATTAAATACAGAACACAACACAATAAAATATAAAAGACAAAACATATATTAACACAACATAATCGAAAAACACAACAAAAATCTAAAACAAGAACCTGGAACTGAAGTGACAACGCCGCCAAAATTTGCTGAAGGTGTCGTTGTCGCCTACAGAAATATACAAGACAAAACACACAAAATACACATATTAACAGAACAAAAATTTACACAACAAAAATCTAAAACCAAACCGTTATTGATCCCCGGCAGCGGCGCCAAAATTTGATACGACTGTCGCGGTCATACAAATTTGATACAGATAAAGAATGTAGTATAGCTAGGATGTGATTCCTAGGTTGTCTCTCAAGGACCAATTTTGGTTCAATCTCAGATCTAACACAAAGTGGAGGGGGGGGGTTTATGGTTTTGGTTTAATGCGAAAAAAATTAAAACGGACTAGAAATTAAATAAAGCAAAATTAAAAACGTTGAAATAAATTTTAACGACGGTAAAAACTGAACGGTAAAAGACGGTAAAAATAGACAGTGGAAAAATTACGCAGTGTTGGAAATTAAAACACGGAACGCTAAATATGCGGAAGACAAAACAACAGTGTAATTAAAATTTACTAAAAGCTTCAGCAAAAATAAACCATAAACACGACTCTTGAAAATACCATGACCAGTACAACACAATGACAGAATTTAACGGTGTAGAAAATACTAAACAGTAAAATACAACAGATAAAATAAAAACACTTAATTGAAAATGGAATTCACCGAAGATTCAACACTTGAAATAAAATGTTTGGTACAGATGAAAATGAAATAGCAAACTGTAAAAACCTCTACTGAACCACACCCTTCAGAAATAAAATTCTATAACATTTGTGCACTGTGAAAATGAAAACCGAGAAGGCTACTGGAAGAGAAAGAGCCGTGAGCTTCTTCCAGGCCTCCAAGGCCGTGTGTCTCTCTGCTGCTGCTCTCTTTCTCTTATAGACAATAAATATACTGTGCCCCTCCTTCATTTCAAGGAGCTTTTTACGTTTTTCTTGGTCTCCCATTAGCACAAATTCTTCCACAAATTCTTCCACAATTTTCTCCCGTATGTGCCAAAAATATATAAGGTGGGGCCCTCCATTCTTGTGTCCGTGAACTACTCTTTCTTCCAGCGCATGAATGACTTGAATTTCCTTGTAGTCGTGGCTTCCCCTTTAACCGTTGCAGCTCCATTTCTTCTCCCAGCTGATCCGTGGAGTTCCATGCCTTGTGTTTACAACTTGTGCAAGCTGGAACGTGAAGGAGAACTGCTGGTTGCTGTGACAACACTTCTGTATCTATTTCCGCATGTGCCACTCTTTTCAAAATAAAAGAGAATTCTCTTGGAGTGGAGAAACCGTGAGCTAACAAGTGGTGGCCCCTTTTTCATCTTACTTCACGGTTTTACCAAAGAAGAGTTATGAAAGATGGTGGCTCCCATATGTTTTTCTTTAACCAAAACCAAATGGAGAAAACCATTCAACATTTTATTATTTTCCATGCCTTGGACGTTAGCTTCAATCATGGTGGCCCCTTCCATTTTGCTAAATGCTAAATGCTTTCCCAATTGCCAAATCATTGAAAGATGTCGTGGCCTTTCTTTCATATGTGGTTTATTTCTTTAAAGAAGAATTCCAAGCCAATTGTTTTTGCAATGGCCGTGTACAAGCTACTATGTTCCAAATATGACTTCCTCCTTATGTGGCAGCTGCATGGGGCCATCCTTGCATCCAAATGAAATCAACACATTTTCAAAGTAATGTAACCAGAACTTCCTCTAACGTGCTACTGCTGCTTGGCCGTGAGAGCACTTCTCTTTCATAACATTAATTCAATAAAATTCAGCACATTGCATTTTGGATTCCTCCTAACATGAGCTTTCAACCAAAATGATTTAAAATGCTTTTCTATGTGGATGTGCCAATCAACCTTGCTTAAGAGTGTTGGAAGATCTTAACACCTTCCAATGATAAATTCCAACCACCATAAGTACTAAACAGCAAGCAAACAATGCAAACATATTATAACACTCAAACAGTAATCACTTGACTGACATAGGATAGTAAAAAAAATACTGGGAACAACACAAAACGAGTTTGAACAAACGAAAAACTATATGTGAAAATAGACATCTAGACGAAACTATGAAAAAAAATTGCATGGAAAAAGGATAAGAATTGAACTCAAACGAGGACAAACAAATTGACACAAAATTCACGCAGCAACCAGCGAAAACTAAAATGGTTGAAATGCATTGGGCTCAATTGTCATTTCTCATTTAGCCTTCAAATGTCCCAAAAAGTTATCCAAAGTTTTCCCGTAATTAATAATGCAAAATAATAAGCTCAGATAATTCAAATTAATTAAAATAAGAATTTCCGATCAAATTAAGCACATTTAGCAAAAACAGAAAAATACCGGACGTTTAAGCACAATTCCCCGACTAATTTTAACACAATAAACTAAGTGAAGTGAATAAAATATTGACTCATCAGCTACACAAAGTGGACATGGCATGGTGAATTAATAGACATGCCAAGTGTAAGTGACTCTCGAGTAGAAGTAGAAGAAGTTGATTTAGAGATGGGTGATCGGTTAGAGGACATGATATGTGATGTCGGACATGATTCCTTCCAACGTGCTCATATGTATGACAGCTTGTGCAGTGACGCAGAAAAACCTTTATATCCAGAATGCACTAAGTTTACTCGATTGTCAGCTGTGTTAAAATTGTTCAATGTGAAAGCAAGAAATGGGTGGACTGATAAAAGCTTCACAAAGTTGCTTGAGTTGTTGAGTGACATGCTTCCTAAAGGTAACACATTACCAATACGCAATTATGATGCGAAGAAGATATTGTGTCCCATGGGTATGGAGTATAAAAAAATTCATGCATGCCCTAATGATTGTATTTTGTACAAGAGCGAGTTTGCCAAGTTACATCAATGTCCACAATGTGGGGTATCACGATACAAACAAAAAGAGAGTGAGTTTGAATGTGATAGGAAAGGTCCTCCTGCAAAAGTCTTGTGGTATCTTCCTCTTGTTCCTCCTGCAAAAGAGTTGGGAATAAAGGTGAAGAGGTCCAAAACTACCTCTTACAGGCTTTTGTAAACGGAAAAAAGCAAGTGTACTTAGCACCTTATTTGCAACAGTAAGTATATAATTTTTATTAATAAAATTTTATTTACGTAAATGTTATTTAACACTATTATTGTTTGAATCTACAGGGGTCACTGGCAATTGTTACTAATTCTTCCTTAACAATTTCTTGTAGTTCTCTTATGTTCATTGCACAAAAAACCTCACACTTTGACAATTAAAAATACACTAATATTGTAAGTTTTTAATAATTTATTTGTAGTGTAGACATATCTGACTTTACTAAGTTCCTTAAGACTCATTTCAATATACATTTAACTTTATAGAGTGGTTGAGGCATATTCAAAGTTGCAGGGAACACATATTGTCTCTAGAAAGAAGTTGCAGTTCATTGCAGCAACTGTAAGTAGTTAATCTTTCAAACTATAAATACAATTATAAATTTTATGATACTTTATAAATTTAACTTGTAGTGCTCACGTCAACCGGGAAGCTTTGAGTGCGGATATTATGTCATGAGACACATGCAGAAAATTATATCCGCAAATGTCGTTGACTCATGGAAATTGGTAACGTGAACATTTTATAACTAAGATTTTAAGCCATTAATATTATAACTTTACTTAAACTATTCATTGTGTAGATATTTGATGACACGTCTCCAATGGAACAACAAGTCATAAAGGATGTTCGGGAGCAATGGACTGCATTTCTTTTAACCATTTGTAAATGATTCGATGCTTCAATATTACATTTTGAGTTTAGGAACTATTATATGTGTAATATGTTAAGTAACCATGTTAGGTAAATATAGCTAGGAACTTTGTTAGGTAAATATTACATTTTGATGTGTTAATGAAAACAATATTGATTATTTTACTTGTTATTGATTATTTAAACTGTATTCTGGAATTGAATCTTATGCAGGTCTGAATATGGATAGTAGTTCATACAAATAAAATATTTTAAAAAAAATGTCACTTTTTACACCGGTCAAAGCCACATCAGGTATAAAAAGTCTTGTTTTTTTACACCTATTATAGCACTAGTAGGTATAAAAAGAAATTTTTTTACTCGGTGTAAATATAAAAGTTTTATACCTATTATGAATAAGACAGGTATGGAAAGTAAAACATTCTACATCGATTCAAGAATAGGTATAAAAGATCCTAAACTTTCTATACCCCTTGTTTCTATACCTACCAAAAAATAGGTATAAAAAGCCTTTTTTAATAGGTATAAAAAACCATTTTTGTACTAGTGACGGTAACATCTCGTAACCTCAAACTTAAATCTATACATAAGTTTTAAGCTCAGACCTAACTGCAAAGATAACATTGAATCCTTCTAATTCATTCTTCCATCTCTTCCTTTATTTGCACAGGATCACGCGACAATCCTTCAACTGCTCCCGTATAACATCACACATTATACGATCATTGCATTCACATGCACAAACAAGCAAAGTAAGGGTGAGCTAACATGAAACACATCATTTATAAAACATGCATAATTATTTCAATACAAATGCCATATAATAATTAAGTCAGACATCCTCATGCCAACGTACCACAATTCCTATTGGACACCCATCCCACAGTACCCAATAATCTCCACAGTACACAATAGACTCTCATCCGGATGATATATTGATGAGCAACTCAACGGAAGGTTCCCCACTTGTGATGCCATTCTTAGTCCCCTCAATATGTCCAAAATCATCCCACAGATCAAGACATCCTACTACAGTAACCCCAACATCACTATATACACAGATACCATATCATTACTGAATCAAACGCTAAAACAACGAACTTATATTATATCGAATAATGTTTACACGAACGTTAAGATTGATCACTTAGGCTCGACACTAAACACCAAACGCTATTATACCGGATACCATTAGGTCGAATACCAAAAGATCAAACGCTAAGTAAGATCAAGCACTTAGACTTCACGTTAAGACAACGCACTCTACTAGAACAATTACTATTATTTCGAACACTATTCGAACGAACGTTCAAAGATCAAATCTTACCGAACACTGCCTCTGATGAACACTATCTGAGGCCAACATCATCGAGACTAGACGTTCCCTACGAACGACCACTAACTATTAACGATCCTTACCTGAGACAAGCATCATCCGACCCGAGCACTACCTATGAATGATCACTTCCTGAATCATGCATCATCCCGACTGATCACTACTTATTAATCGACCGCTACCTCAGCAAATAACAAGGTCGGTCACTCCCCATAAATGATTGCAACCTCAGAACAACATCACCAATAAAGATCATTCTCTAAGAACGATCGCTACGAGACAGAACACTATAATAACGAACGTTTGGGTCTGGGTTAAACGCCTAGAGTACTCTGCTGAACACCTAAGGTACTGACTGAACTAAATTAAACTAAACCTCAGGGTACCAAATTAAGACCGGACACTAGCTACCTGAGAACAACTATCATCAAGATCAACAATTACCTAATTACGCTCGCTACCTGAAAATAAATAACACCAAGTCCGAACGTCACTAATAAGGATGCTCGCTACTACCTATAAATCCAACAAGTTTTACTTCCCGTTTCTCTCGAAGAATTATTCCAAATCCAGCTTATCTGCACTACCATCTCTCCCGTACCAGTACGATCATCACGGTTGAAAATCGTAGTTACAACAAACAAGGTAAATAACCGGAAGCATCACTTCATAAACCCATTACATATAAACCATAACAATTTCCATAATAAATCGATAGCCATGACATTGCAGACTAGACTTTCATAAACTAATGTCGTTTACTTGTAATTCGTCGTCATAACCTGCTCTCAATAACAGGCGACCCGAGTCGTCTTCCATCGCGACTTCAGACCTATCTCCCCGACTCCTCAAGGACTAACGAGTAAAAACATCGATACTACGCGTAACGATGCACTATACTCAACACGAGCCGAAGTCATTGGGCGAGACATTCACCTCCTTGCGCAGAAGAAGGTGACACTCGAATCTCCGTCTCACGCGAGACTAGCAAAAATGCTAAAAAGACAGACGAAGTTACAAGTAAATAACATAGTGTATGTACCACCTCCAACAGAATAAACGTGCTCAATCACGAATTCATACATATTCTCAATAACATGTATAAATAAATCAATATTGGATCAAGGAAATAACCAACAATTCTCAAAAATTGCTTCAAAATACTCCCACGGATTCATACATTATTGCCGAACACTATTTCCAACTCGGATATTGTCTGGACGAACGTTCTGGGATTCATCATCATCAACGACCGAACGCTGCCTATGGACACCAAATGTTATTAAACCGAGCCCCAAAGGACGAACGCTCAAGAGCGAGCGTAGTCGTAACAATACCTCTGACGAGTACTTCATGAGGATTAATATCATCGAGAACGAACGCTCACAATCACAATTAAACCAAGGTCGAACGTCCAAGATCCAAACCGAACACTTAAATCAAACACTATAAATCCGAACACGATTAGGACGAACGTTTTGATACTTAGTCGAACCCCTAGGTCACTTTGTCGAACGACATTAAAAGAAGCATGACCGAACGACATAAATCAGCAGCTAACCGAACGGTGCTAAAGTCAAAACTTAACCGAACGCTCAATAGTCACTAATACCTCAAGGCCGATCGTTCAAGATTCAAAACTTAAGAATAAGCAACTTAAAACCAAACGCTCACTTATATCCAAAAACCGAACGTTCAGGATTCCAACCTAAAATATCAATTTTAGATCGAACGCTTAACATATCTAAATCACTGGATAATCTCTTGACGAACGTCTAGTATTTAACTGACTCAAGAACAAACGTTGACACTCGTTACATGAGAATACCGAGCCGAACGCTCATATTAGTTTGGCCGACCACTAATTGGTCGGGCACTGTTGGGACGAACGTTAAAGATCAAGCATAAGGCCGAACGCTTCAAAACGAGCACCATATTAGATTCAACACTATCAAGTCGAACGCTAAAACCGAACGTCATATTGAATCGACTTCTATTTGGACGAACGCTCAATGATTGAAACCTAAGAATACTAACTCAAGGCCGAACGCTGACATCACCAACATACCGAGGCCGGACGCTACATCACAAACATACCAAGGCCGAACGCTGAAGAACAAACACTAGGTTGGATTCAACACTACTGAGCCGAACGCTAAGATCAATTACCTAGGCCGAACGCTAAACCATTGGACACCATATTGAATTCATCACCGTTTGGACGAGCGCTTAAAGATCAAACATCCTCAAAGAATGAACGTTCGTTAACCCATAGTATGACCGAACGCTTATAATCTATGGACGTTCACTATCTGAGAATAAGGATCATAAGACCGAACGCTCTTTACAACTTATGGACGTTCGTCTTGAGACCAAGGCCGAACGTTCAAGATTACTCCACTAAAATACTAAGTTAAAGACGAACGCCTAAAGTCATTAATTCACTATTTAAATACGATTTGGACGAGCGTCCCATATATTACTGACTTTACGGACAAACGTGGACGTTCGTCCAAAATCGAACGCTGATATTAGTTTTGGCCGACCACTAATTGGTCGAGCACTGTTGGGATGAACGTCCAGTTTTGACCCACCAAAATTTGGACGTACGCGAGTTCTGTAAAATTATGCAGAATCGCCCCAGATTCCAGAAACCCCAACTTCATCCCCTTCTTCCCAGATTTTACCTAGATTTGCAGCAAACACATAATATCTCAAAAATTAAGGAAATAAATCAAACTCCCCTTACCTCTTGAAGACTTCCTTTGTAATTTTTGGGATCTATCTCCTCCTAGACGTGCAAATCAAGATCTCTTTGCAACCTCAACAGTTCTTCACTTCCTCTCCCAGATCTTGCTGCAAGGACTCCACTCTCACCAGATGCCCAACCCAGATCCTCCTCTCAGCCCTTCTGAAGTTGGTATAGCTTCCCATGGGTGCTCTTTGGACGGCTGGAAACGGGAGGAGGGGTTCCCTCCCTCTGGCTACTCTCTCTCTCTCTCTCCCTCTCATGCCAAAAATGAATCCCTCCCCTTGTGCAAAGCCTCCCGTAATAATGCACCATCAATTATTGCATTCTAATAATGCAAGAGGTGGGTGACCACCATGTCCCCACCATTTCAAAAATACAGGTTCTTACAGACAGCACCTATAAGCCACCAAAAATTGATGCAGATCACATTTCTTAGAGTTGGAAGGGACAAAGAAACTAAAGGAAAAACTACCAGTAACAGGCAACCAGCAAGTTGCATGGCTTAGGTTCAAGAACAGTTGAAGAAAAGGAAAAAAACACTAACCGGTCGGAATGAAAAAACGTTCGGTTCAAACTAAAGCCCTTGGTGTAGCGAGTGCGGAAACACATTCAAATTTGATTGGTTCAATGAAGAGAAAATTTAGAGAGAAGGTAGAGAAAATTTTTAGGACAAGGGTTTTAGAGAGAGAAAGAAAGCTGGCAAAATGAAGGAATTCAAAAAACTCCTTCCTAAGATCATGGGTCCTTAGCTTATGGGCTGACTGTCTCAACATAAGGCCGAATAGCCTTATTATTTTCAGGCTCTTACAATTTTAATCACTTTTTCTATATAAGATTTTATATACTTGAACCTTGATAAAAAGAAATTTAAAAATAATTTATTTAAATGTAATACACTAATTAAAATTAGTTTACAAATATTTTTATAAATATCTAATAAAAATATCAATTTTAATAACAACAATATAAAATAGATAAATTTGGTATAAATTTAAAAAAGATAACATTGCTTAATTTGAACAACTGAGACTAAGACTGTGTTCAGTTGGAAGTAATTTACTGTTTAGGTGGGTTAGCGGGCGATGGATTGCGAAAACAGTCGTGTTCACTTCATGGAATTTGCAAGCGAGGGATCAGATTCAATTGCGGGATGGAGATGTTTTTTGTCACCTGCATGCTTGAGAAGATTTGGAGGGATCCCAAGTATAATTACTCGTGTGCCCCCCATATTTAAAAAATTTCCATCTCGACTGTTGCAGAAATAAATAGGAAACCTGGCATTAGAGAAATTAAACGTAAATCACATCACGTGATCAAATTAATGGCGAACCGTGACTTTTAAGAAAATATATTTTTATTTTTTTTACATTCATTATTTTTCTTTATATTTTCTTTTTCTTTTAAAACTTACAAAAATTATTTTTTTAAAACCATTTTACTTTTATTAAATATTTGGTTTAATCCTTTACTACATCCCTATTTATGTACGAAAGTCTCAATTGGGTCCTCGTTTTTTAAAGTGTATCAAAATGGTCCCTAATTTTGAAAATTCATATCAATCGAGTCCTTCCCGTTAAGTTGGGTGAACGGCGTTAGAAAAATTGATGACTGGGATGCTGAGATCATGAAATGTTACTGACGTGGCATTGACCTGGCTTAATGGTGAGTTTTTCAGATTTAAAAAACGTGAAATCAGTAAATCAAAACGCAACGTTTTGATTTTTAACACAATCAGCGAGCGTTTTATGAGAAGGAGAAATCCCTAAATTGCAGAAATCCCCAAATCGGTTGACGCAGGTGGGTGGGTTGAAGAACGCAGTTATTCGACGCAGGTTGGTGGGTTTAAGAGAAGTGTTATGTTTATGGCAAGAACTACGAAATCGTTATAATTTTCAAAGAAGTGTTATAATAATTTAACTCACCTAGACTAAGAATAATCTATTTTTAGTATGACTAAGAATAATCTCCTATAGGTGTTAATTCCAGTTCAAAGGACCGCTATATTCCAACAACGGATTTTTAACACTATTTTGACAACGCCACGTGTCGTCACCTGAGTCGAAGGAGGGTGGGGACACCCCTCAAGAGTTGGGGAAGCAAGCTGTGCAAGGAATGAGTGAGACTGCTGAAAAAAGCCTCTGGTAATCGATTACAGGACCCCTGTAAACGATTACCCGAGAGAAATTGCCAATTTGTACAGAAAGTCCAACGCAGGTACTCAGTCAGATGAACACAGGTCACCATTGGCCAAAAACCTGAGTTTTAGGCAATTCTGCACCTGTGTGAGGCTTGTGCAGGTGTTCCAGTGGTGGGAGGTGGTGCATGGTGATGTGATGTGAGTCCAAGGAGGGTGGGGACACCCCTCAAGAGTTGGGGGAGCAAGCTGTGCAAGGAATGAGTGAGACTGCTGAAAAAAGCCTCTGGTAATCGATTACAGGACCCCCGTAAACGATTACCCGAGAGAAATTGCCAATTTGTACAGAAAGTCCAACGCAGGTACTCAGTCAGATGAACACAGGTCACCATTGGCCAAAAAACTGAGTTTTAGGCAATTCTGCACCTGTGTGAGGCTTGTGCAGGTGTTCCAGTGGTGGGAGGTGGTGCATGGTGATGTGATGTGAGTCCAAGGAGGGTGGGGAGACCCCTCAAGAGTTGGGGGAGCAAGCTGTGCAAGGAATGAGTGAGACTGCTGAAAAAAGCCTCTGGTAATCGATTACAGGACCCCCGTAAACGATTACCCGAGAGAAATTGCCAATTTGTACAGAAAGTCCAACGCAGGTACTCAGTCAGATGAACACAGGTCACCATTGGCCAAAAAACTGAGTTTTAGGCAATTCTGCACCTGTGTGAGGCTTGTGCAGGTGTTCCAGTGGTGGGAGGTGGTGCATGGTGATGTGATGTGAGTCCAAGGAGGGTGGGGACACCCCTCAAGAGTTGGGGGAGCAAGCTGTGCAAGGAATGAGTGAGACTGCTGAAAAAAGCCTCTGGTAATCGATTACAGGACCCCCGTAAACGATTACCCGAGAGAAATTGCCAATTTGTACAGAAAGTCCAACGCAGGTACTCAGTCAGATGAACACAGGTCACCATTGGCCAAAAAACTGAGTTTTAGGCAATTCTGCACCTGTGTGAGGCTTGTGCAGGTGTTCCAGTGGTGGGAGGTGGTGCATGGTGATGTGATGTGAGTCCAAGGAGGGTGGGGAGACCCCTCAAGAGTTGGGGGAGCAAGCTGTGCAAGGAATGAGTGAGACTGCTGAAAAAAGCCTCTGGTAATCGATTACAGGACCCCCGTAAACGATTACCCGAGAGAAATTGCCAATTTGTACAGAAAGTCCAACGCAGGTACTCAGTCAGATGAACACAGGTCACCATTGGCCAAAAAACTGAGTTTTAGGCAATTCTGCACCTGTGTGAGGCTTGTGCAGGTGTTCCAGTGGTGGGAGGTGGTGCATGGTGATGTGATGTGAGTCCAAGGAGGGTGGGGAGACCCCTCAAGAGTTGGGGGAGCAAGCTGTGCAAGGAATGAGTGAGACTGCTGAAAAAAGCCTCTGGTAATCGATTACAGGACCCCCGTAAACGATTACCCGAGAGAAATTGCCAATTTGTACAGAAAGTCCAACGCAGGTACTCAGTCAGATGAACACAGGTCACCATTGGCCAAAAAACTGAGTTTTAGGCAATTCTGCACCTGTGTGAGGCTTGTGCAGGTGTTCCAGTGGTGGGAGGTGGTGCATGGTGATGTGATGTGAGTCCAAGGAGGGTGGGGAGACCCCTCAAGAGTTGGGGGAGCAAGCTGTGCAAGGAATGAGTGAGACTGCTGAAAAAAGCCTCTGGTAATCGATTACAGGACCCCTGTAAACGATTACCCGAGAGAAATTGCCAATTTGTACAGAAAGTCCAACGCAGGTACTCAGTCAGATGAACACAGGTCACCATTGGCCAAAAAACTGAGTTTTAGGCAATTCTGCACCTGTGTGAGGCTTGTGCAGGTGTTCCAGTGGTGGGAGGTGGTGCATGGTGATGTGATGTGAGTCCAAGGAGGGTGGGGAGACCCCTCAAGAGTTGGGGGAGCAAGCTGTGCAAGGAATGAGTGAGACTGCTGAAAAAAGCCTCTGGTAATCGATTACAGGACCCCTGTAAACGATTACCCGAGAGAAATTGCCAATTTGTACAGAAAGTCCAACGCAGGTACTTAGTCAGATGAACACAGGTCACCATTGGCCAAAAAACTGAGTTTTAGGCAATTCTGCACCTGTGTGAGGCTTGTGCAGGTGTTCCAGTGGTGGGAGGTGGTGCATGGTGATGTGATGTGAGTCCAAGGAGGGTGGGGAGACCCCTCAAGAGTTGGGGGAGCAAGCTGTGCAAGGAATGAGTGAGACTGCTGAAAAAAGCCTCTGGTAATCGATTACAGGACCCCTGTAAACGATTACCCGAGAGAAATTGCCAATTTGTACAGAAAGTCCAACGCAGGTACTCAGTCAGATGAACACAGGTCACCATTGGCCAAAAAACTGAGTTTTAGGCAATTCTGCACCTGTGTGAGGCTTGTGCAGGTGTTCCAGTGGTGGGAGGTGGTGCATGGTGATGTGATGTGAGTCCAAGGAGGGTGGGGAGACCCCTCAAGAGTTGGGGGAGCAAGCTGTGCAAGGAATGAGTGAGACTGCTGAAAAAAGCCTCTGGTAATCGATTACAGGACCCCTGTAAACGATTACCCGAGAGAAATTGCCAATTTGTACAGAAAGTCCAACGCAGGTACTCAGTCAGATGAACACAGGTCACCATTGGCCAAAAAACTGAGTTTTAGGCAATTCTGCACCTGTGTGAGGCTTGTGCAGGTGTTCCAGTGGTGGGAGGTGGTGCATGGTGATGTGATGTGATTCCAAGGAGGGTGGGGACACCCCTCAATAGTTGGGGAAGCAACTTGGGTGAGATAACATGCTGTAAACTTTGACCTTTTATGGGTTTTTTACTGATAACTTGGATGAAGGTGTTAATATTTTTGGTTTTTGTTTTATGTGTAATAAATACAATTTGCGTATCAATGTTGATGAGAATGGGCTGATGGGTTGTAACCGTGTTGTACTTTTCTTCCATTTCAATGAAAGTCAGACTTCTTAGTAGTGAAAACTTTATTTTTGTTATGAAATGTGATGAGTATAAATAATGTTATTATGTTGAAGTTGTAATGTTTTTATGAGTCTAAAAAATTCTGCATATCTGAGGTGTTTTTATGAGTCTAAAAAAATCTGCATTGCTCAGGGTCACTGTGTTATGAGTGTATATATTGCTATCATACACCTCCTTTGTGGACGAGCGTCCTATTGTCGCTGAGGGAGCGTTCTCTAATGTGTCCACAGTGGTTCACTTCGAACACTTTCGCCACCGCTTTCCACGTGCTTCACCGCCAACACCTTCCTGATTCTACCGAAATACCACCGATAGATCACTCGCAAATCTAGAAACGATTCCTATTGTTCGCCATTCTCATAAAGCGTTCGTTGTTTATGTTAAAAATCAAAACGTTGCTTTTTGATTTACTGATTTCACGTTTTTTAAATCTAAAAAACTCACCATTAAGCCAGGTCAATGCCACGTCAGTAACATTTCATGATCTCAGCATCCCAGTCATCAATTTTTCTAACGCCGTTCACCCAACTTAACGGGAAGGACTCGATTGATATGAATTTTCAAAATTAGGGACCATTTTGATACACTTTAAAAAACGAGGACCCAATTGAGACTTTCGTACATAAATAGGGATGGGATGTAGTAAAGGATTAAACCTAAATATTTCAAATAAATATCAATATCTCTCGTACTATCCTTATTCTAACTTTTATTTGATGCAGCAACTATATACACAAATAGTTTGTCTCTGCATTACTTTCATTTTTATATAATATTTGGAAGGTGCAAGGCACTGTGCAGTCACGCCGCGACGAAACTGAAAGGCCTAATTTGCAGAAGAGATTCCTGAGCTTGGTTCAGACAGCTTTGCTTCAGACATTCAACAGTCAACAGTCAAGATTCGCGCATGATAATGAACAGTGCACTTTGACAGTGTCGAAGAATACAGTGGTACAGTTGTGTTAATTGCAGAACCTACAAGAGCATTGTGTGGTTGTGTTAATTGAAGAAGCGAGAGTAGCGTTGGGTTGTGCAAGTTCAGGAGCTTCAAGTGCAAGTGTGTTTCAGTGTTGCTGGAAGAGAAAAGCTAAGGTGAGCTTATAGTTGTTTATACCTTCTCTTTATCGTTTTTATGTTGGAAGTGATGGAGGTAGATGAAGACATCAGCTGGATCGGTGGAGGAGATGAAGAACAGAGTCGTTCATGAAGAAGATGAGTGTGCGTGAAGGTGGAGAAGAAGAAGGGTGCCAACGTATCCGGATCAGAGATCGCGTATCCGGTTACGTGATCCGTGAAGAAATTGAAGGGAAGAAGTTTATGAATGCAGGGTGTGTGTTGTGTGTAGAGAAGAAGTTGATCATGGTTTTTTTTACTATGTTGAAGGTGCTGAACCGGAGGTGGTGCTTATGGTGAAGAAGGTTGTGTGTGCATTTTTTTATCCACCAAACACGAGTTATTTCTCTGGTTGAAGAAGCTTATCTGTGAATGTTGTTGGGGCAGCCAAGATAATTTAGTTTCTTAGTTCAACATTGAAGATTTTTACTCACTTGTCTGTATTCATTTCTCTGCTGATTCACGAATTGGATCTAGTTTATTGAAAGGTAGATTATGAATTAAAAAAATTTTAAACATTGCTTTTGAACCATGATCTAATAATATCATACTCACAGGTTTGGTGTGACATAGTTGAAATACATAAGAAAGTTTCCATCGAACTTGGCAAAGAATCAGTGAATCTTTGAGTACATTTGTGGTTGGGGTTTGACTGTTTTGGCTAATTCATACTTGGAAATCTACATAGACAAATCTTCAACAGGTAAATGTCATTGTTTTTTTATTTTTAATTAATATAACAATGCGTTTTTAATGTTTACGTTAAATATATGTCCTTTAATTTTAGTAATATATTAATGTATTAGTTAAATTTCTTTATATATGAATATATGATAATATGAATAACATATGTTTGATGAATATATGAATGCATGATGTTAATTATAGTATGATTATTTGTTTAAGTAAAAATAGATGGAAGAAGAATTAGATTTGTCGTACTTGGACCGTCAAGATATAGACGACGATGTGGTTGGTGTAGACTTTAATATAGTCGCAATGTTACATCAACGATTACAAATAACAACCTCAATGGCTGCACTAACAATGTTATGCATTGTTTGTCATGCCTTGAATATATTGAATATGTTCTCGAGTGATCCAAGCAGTGTTAGCAATTTCCTTCCCGACAAAGATCGTCGCAGACAGGAGTTAATGTCGTACCTGGTGCATACTACTCAGTGTCGTGACATTATTCGGATGGGTCCAGAGGCATTTATTAATCTTTGTGAGAGATTAAGATCAACTGGGTTAGTTAAAGACGCCATTCGGTCTACAGTGGAGGAACAAGTAGCTCAATTTCTTTATATAGTTGGGCATAATGTCAAGAATCGGAGTGTCGCATTTTTCTTTCATCGATCTGGGGCGACGGTAAGCAAATTCTTTCACAATGTGCTGGATGCTGTTATAACTCTAGAATCAGAATTTTTAAGTCAGCCATCAGGAGATGAGGTTCATCCATATGTGTTGAACAACAGTCGGTTTTATCCTTACTTCAAGGTAATGATTTCAATGTGTTAGTCAGACTGTGATTTAATGAAAGGATGTTAATGTTATTGAATTGTATGATGACTTCTTAATTCAATGTTTAGGATTGCTTAGGGGCCATAGATGGTACTCACGTTCGTGTAAGGGTGCCAAGAGAAGATGCTCCAAGATTTCGTGGTAGAAAAGATTGGCCAACTCAAAATGTGTTTGCCGCATGTGACTTTGATATGAAATTCACATACGTTCTAGCTGGGTGGGAAGGCACAGCATCTGATTCTAGAATCTTAAAAAATGCTCTTGATCGAGATGATCCGTTGGTCATCCCCCAAGGTAAGTCTCTTCATTGGAATATAATGATTGGGAATTTATTGTAATTAATCAGTACTGATGTGAACATACCTGTAGGAAAATACTATCTCGGCGACGCTGGATTTATGCTGAAAAGTACGGTTATGACACCATATAGAGGTGTCAGATATCACCTTAAAGAATTTTCTCGCAGAGGACCACAAAATTCACGAGAGTTGTTTAACCATCGACATTCATCACTCAGAAATGTTATTGAAAGAACATTTGGTGTATTGAAGAAACGGTTCTCTATCATTGCAAGTGGCACTGAACCACATTATGAATTGGAGACGATGACAGATATTATTTTGGCTTGTTGTATCCTACACAACTTTATCCGTGGAGTTGATAGGGATGACCCATTGCTTAATGAGGTTGATAACGAGTTAAATGAAAGGGAAGAGCAGAATGTGTCATCCTCTCAAGTTCGTGAAGATGATTATAGGGTTGGTAGTACTATTAGGGATGCCATAGCGGATCAAATGTGGCGAGATTATCAAAATTCTTAGTTATTGTAATTAATATATTGTTATGACTCTATGATTTGAATATGCCATGCTATTACTTTTATGTTTAATTGAACTTCACTTCTTACTGGTTTCTCTATCAAATAGGTTTAATATGGACAGGGGTAAGGGTGCTGCGACTGATACCTCTGGTGGTATGAGAGAGTTTTGCAAATGGACTGAGGACATGGATGCAAAACTTTTGCATTCTATGATTGAGGAGAATCGTTTGGGGAATAGGATTGATGGTAGTTGGACAACCCAAGCATACAATAACATGGTTCAATTCCTTCATAACGCTGGTTATGTTTATGTTACTAAAGCTAATGTAAAAAATCGTCAAAAGGTATTGAAAGACAGATGGCGGGAGACTCATGACCTCTTTAGTGGATTGAGTGGCTTTGCTTGGAATAGTGTCACTATGAGGTTTGAAGCTGAAGACGAGGTTTGGGCTGACCTAATTCAGGTATTTGTTAAACATTGACTTTTGGTACATTCTTAAAATATATAACTTCAACCACTAAATTTTTCATGTACGTTGTTTCAGTCGAGGCCAGCTGCATCAAAGTGGAGAGTTACCAGCATAAGACATTATGATTTAATGGTGGAGTTGTGGGCTTCTGATCGAGCTACTGGGAGTGGTGTTCGGACCGCTCGTCAAACACGTCGTCGGATTACGCCTCGTGTTAATGTTGATTTGAATCAGAACATTGAGTACATTCCAGAACAACCTGACTGGACGACATACAGAGACACAACTCCAGCATCACCTCCTCCATCTATTGATGAATATAGTCCAGGGAATACTCAATCTGTGCCTTCCGTTCCATCTGGTGGAACTTCATCCTCAAGAGGCTCCAAAAGGAAGGCACCGCTGGTCGATGTTGTTGATGCTCACTTTAGTGCATTGAGGAGCAGTCTGGACGGTTTCACTGATGCCCTTAACTCTTCAAATGTGCATCTTGGGGTCATTTCTAATGCAGCCGTAGAACAAGTTTCGATGATGAAAGATAGGAATGAAATATTACGTTCTCAAACAGAAATTCTTCGTCGGACCCCGAACTACACATATACAGAAGCTGACATTTACGATATGCTGAGTGGGATGCAGATATCTGATGAGACTTTGTTCGAGCAATGCTATGACTTCTTATGTGCAAATCCCACATGTGTGAAGAGGTTGATGGGACTTCCACCGCATAAGCGGTGGAATAAATTATGTAAAATATATTCGGGGGGAAATTGATAGGATGTGTTAATCACTACTTGTATTAATATTATATTAATAAAAAATTAATTTCAATCAAGTATAATTTAATTATATTTTTTAAATTATTTTTAATAATTATTCCAAATTTTTAACTTTTAATAAACATTTTTACAATTAAATATAACATTAACAAATATAATTTTATATTACTTTAATACCTAGGGACATTTTGGTAATCTTCAATTTCTACCAATTAAACTAATTTTTTAAAATCGTCACATCAATCAAATCCTACACTAATTCTCACAAACTTCAACCCAAAATTCACTCTCAATTACCTTCAAATCCACTCAAATAAACACACAAAAAAATCACCCTCAAATCCCCTCAAATCCACTCAATCACTCTCCCCCAATCACTCTCCCCCAATCACCTCCAACTAAACACACCCTAAATCAAATAAAAAATAAATCTAGAAATTAAATTTAGATTGTCATGTGACACACGTACATTGTAATATGTTATAAAAAAAAATAATTACGTATTGACACATAGTAAATTTTTAATATTGTTGGTATAATACTAACCAAAATTAAAATAATCTAATTATATCGAATTTTCAGTAATCAAAATTAAATTAAGAGTAAAAAAATTAAAAGACCAATTCAATATTTTTGGACTAGAGACAAAATGATTAATTAAATAAAAAATTTAAAAGTTATTTAACTCGGGATATTTAAAGTATATAAAATTTTAACCGTTAGATGCTTCCTTACGAAACAATAACAAAAAATAATGTAACATGGGATAGTTTGTCTTTAAACTTTAATTTTTGTTTTAACTGACCAAAATAAAAAATAAAAACAAAAACATGGTTAATGAAAGTTATATACTTCTACGGAGATCCAACGTTAATCTATATCAGGTTGTTATTATCGAATTAAAGTATTATCGAATTAAAGTATTATCGAATATACTTTTATAGCTAATTAAAAATTATAAAATATTATAATCAATCGTAAATATATTTAATATAAGTTATTGGTAATGTTGAGAAAGAGTGATTACGGTGGTGTGGGATCGAAGGAAAGAAAGAATATCGGTGAGGAGTGGAAAGGAAATTGAAAGAAGAATCGAACAGAAGAAGTTGGTAGGGTTTGTGAAGGTGATCGTAATCGAGAATTTGATAGAGCGATGAGTGAGAGTAACGGGAACAGTAGGAAGCCAAATGTTGAAGATCAAGATCTGGGATTGTATTTCTTGGAAGCGTGCAGGGGAAGGGAGATGAGAGAGAGGGAGAAGGAGAAGGAGAAAGAGGAAGAGGAGGAAGAGGAGGAGGCGCCGAGGGAGCTCAACACAATTAACAGCTCCGGTGGCTTCGTGGTGGTGTCAACGGACAAGCTGTCGGTGAAGTACACCAACGTCAACCTTCACGGCCACGATGTCGGCGTCATTCAGGCCAACAAGCCTTCTCCTACCAAGCGCCTCATCTACTATTTCGAGATTCATGTCAAGGATGCCGGCGTCAAGGGTCAAATTTCCATTGGCTTCACCTCCGAGACATTCAAGATGCGAAGGCAGCCAGGGTCAGTCACTCACTCGCTCACTCACTCACTCACTCACTGATCCACTGCTTCACTTTTTTAACCCTAACCCTAACCCCAATCCCGTTGATTTATGTTAGGTGGGAGGCCAATAGCTGCGGCTATCATGGTGACGACGGTCTTCTTTACCGTGGACATGGCAAGGGGGAAGCGTTTGGTCCAACCTATACGTCTGGTGATGTAGTTGGTGCCGGAATTAACTACGCTGCGCAGGAATTCTTTTTCACGTACACCACTTATTCCCACCACTCTTCTTCTACTTTCTTCTTTCAAAGCAAAACTATTATTATCATATAACCTTTTCCCTTCTTCTTTCCGTGCCAGTAAAAATGGCCAAGTTGTCGGCTCTGTTTACAAAGACTTGAAAGGCCCCCTTTTTCCTACTATAGCAGTTCATAGCCAAAATGAGGAGTAAGTCACTTGTACTGCCACTGCTTTCTTTCCCTGTTTTCGTTTATTTGAGTGTGCTAACATTGTCTACTAACTCTTTTCTTTCAAACAGCACCTTCTTTTCATCGTTACTAGAGGTATTTAATTTTTCAGGGGTGTGTTTCATTTATCTCTAACAGGGTGCATGTTAACTTTGGGCAGAAACCATTTACTTTCGACTTAAAAGTAAGAGCCTTCTTTATATTTTCCTTACTCTTATGTACATTTTCCACCATAGACTTCAGCATGTTATCCTACTTGCTAATTCAATGTCATCAACATCTTGTAAATTTGTATCTTTTCAACAAGTCAAAGCTTTGAATTTACTTCGAACTCAGTTACTTAATTCAATAGTTACCTTTCATCATGACAAATTATATGCTTGTTCTTGTCTGGTTTGAGGGGGAACTACCCCAACCAACGCGTCATGCTTTTTCTATAAACATACTTAAAACACAATAAATGCAGTATGTTTATCACTTGAGTACTCTAAATGATCTCCTGAACTCTTAAACAAAATATAATTCTATTAACTGAAACATCGTTTGAGAGTGTAAAGGTGGGACCAACCATAACTTGAGTGTTCATGGCAAGACCTTGGTGGCTAAGGTTTTGATGTGTTTCAATGTGCCTGTTTGTGTTTCATTTTGTTGAACATTTATGTGTCTTCAGGTGAAAAAAAAATCTTCCTTGCATCCCATGGTTTTGCTATGTTTGGTGATGTCTATACGTTAAGAAACCTAAATTATATGGATGGGACGTATTTAATATTTGGGAAGCTTAGATGTTCTAAATTTTTTTTATTCTTTGATGTCATTCCTCATAAAGCATGCTATGCTCGCAAGAATGAATTAATATTTCTTAAAATATAAATTTATTTTGTTAAAATATTTCAATGTTCTTATATTTTATTATAAACACTTAAATGTTGAAAACGTTTTATTATGTAAAAACTGTACAGATTCATTGTAATTATATTTGTAATTGTTGAAGATTTCACATTGACTTAAGATATGACCAAATTATAGCATATAAGTGAGTGAAAACCTTATCTTACAAAACCAATTTTGTAAGACTGAGTTAGACCTCCATGTACTTTCTAATATCAAATTCTATGCTAATAATATTTTTTAGGTCAATTGTGTTACGGATTAACCACAAATATTTTAGTCTTATGCTCATGATATCTGACCCCTAAACATGATCTTTTGAAAACCTTATCATTCATGCTATGCATCTAAGACATTACTTTGATTTAATGGTAGATTAATTGTTTCAATGTGATTTTTACTAATATACATATATTAATTTCATGTGATCTTTTTGTTTAAAAGGTAACAGTTTACACATGCTATCTGTTTATTATTCCTTTTTCTTAAATATTTATTTTATTGGATTAGGAATTTGAAGCACAAGAAAGAATGAAGCAGCAACTGAAAATAGAGGAAATTTCTGTGCCACCAAATGTCAGTTACGGGTGAGAGAAAATTGTCTTTGATTTGAATAACTTCGGTATTAGACTATGTTTTCCATTACTTTTTTTGAAGTTGATCATGTTCTTTATTTTCAATTCTTTTTAATCCTAAGTAGTGCAAGCTTACTAGCAGTTTTAAATGCCCTTAATAACCAGGATCCTTCTTGGGTTCATATCTGTTGTTACTTGTCAGTAGCAGGGTAAGATTTCAGGACTAAGGACAAATCAACAAGTTTGTGTACATATAAGTGCAGATTTCTATTACTTTGTCCACAAATTTATTTATGTTACAAATGATCATGATCAGATTTTGGCTGTATTTACAAAGTCTGTAAAAAATGGCCTTTTGTTTTTTGCTGCAATTTGTGACTCACCCTTCCCGATACTTCATTGGTGGTTTCTCCACTTGAAATGATCCAACGGCTCTATTGTCTCCACTGGATTATGTATAGGATGAGTTTTTGTTCTTTTGTGGCAAACAGTATCGTTAGTTTTAGCCTGTGAAAGGAGTGAGAAGAAAACGGTGGGGTACCATAATTCCGTAGATTCATACGTGAACTTGGATTATCTATTGTTTCCTATTGATCCAATCTGGTATTATATTGAGAATGATTTATCTGACAAACATTACAACAAGAATAGAAGATCCACAGGCACAGGATAACAAAATATTGTAGGGTGAATACCATATAATTGAGTTTTGCCCTCTGTTTCTGATTGACATGTGTTTGTTTGGACGAGCTTCTCCATAAGCTCTTCTAGGAGAGAAAAGCAAGTAGAAAAATCGAAATTAGCTTCTTCATAAGCTAAAAGTGGCTTGTGCACGAACCAGCTTGCAGAATCTCTCTCATAATTCCTCCAATTTTTTTACTTTTGTAATTTTAGCTTATGGAGAAGTTGTTTAATTTATTTTTTCTCATTTTTCTCTTTTAGGAGCTAATGAGAAGCACATTCAAACATACCCCTTGTATCATATTGGAGAAATTTAACAGACAGATGTAATTGCTAGAATTTAGGTTCTGCTATTTGTAAATTAGTTTACAATATAGCATGATTGAGACTCTTATTAAGCTCAATACAGTTACTATGTGAAATTCAATGCAGACAGCAAAATCTTTTTGTGGTTTACTAATTATTTACTAGGAAGTACTGGTCTTCACTAGTTGCACACTGCTGGTTTAGGAAGGTTGAGATTAATCTGTTTAGCCCTAGGTGTTTGAGAGTGACATTCATTGCTTTCATGGGAGCCAATGTTAATAAGAAAAAAACAGATGTGATTGATATTTCTCAACTTTGATATCTTTATTCTGTCAGCAGAATTGTCCGCTCCTACCTGCTGCACTATGGCTATGAAGATACATTGAATTCATTTGATGTGGCTAGTAAAAGTACTGTTCCTCCTATACACATAGCTCAAGAAAGTGGAATTGATGAGCAGGAAATAACATATGCGTTAAATCATAGAAAGACCCTTCGGCAGGTATATTTTTTCATGGAACTAAAAAACACTAATTAATATTATAAATTCAGTTCTTAGAACCTTTTAACTGAGTTAAATTCAGCATTTATATTTTATTGTTCATCATCAATGTCATATGCTTCCCTACTTGAAGAAAGCTATTGCTGTTGGCCATGGTAGTTGAATCTAGATATAAATTATGTATAGGAAAGCTTATATTTTTAATCTATGAATAGTAATATTCCTAAGCACTAAAAAATGTAACATATAACATATACTTAAATATACAAGATATATAAAAGATGCAAAGATACAATTAACAACGAAACAACCGCAGTCAAAAAGAGTGGTTGTATCTATGTGTTTTACTACACAATTTCAGCAACACAACCTTCAAAAAAACAGTGTATTTGCTGCGAAAGATTCCTACAACCATGGATGACTATATTTTACTAAACAAACTTTGAATTATAGTCATCCAAAAAATAAGTGTTTTTGATGCTGCTGATGCATAATTATCATAGACTATGGTTGTTGCTTATACATACTAAACAACATAAAAAAAAAACTATCCTAATCATTCATGTTTCATCCTCATCCTCTCTAATATCTATACATCATTCAAGTCATCTTCATTTTCTATTAACAGTTCTTCCGCTTTCTCAATGTCTTCAACTTCTTCCTCGTCTCCTACTATGGATTTTCCATTTTTATTGGTCTTGGCGTTTAAGTTTCCAAGACCTATATTAACAAAAGAATAACAAATAAATTTTAGTTCTAGTTTGTTGAACATTTAAGATATAAGATCTATAAATTCTAGTTTGTTGAGCATTTCCAAGTCCTCTCTTCCTTTTTTGCATGGAGCTCCCTCTTCAACATAAAAACACTCATGTACATCCATACACGAGGAATCAATAGGCAAACAAGGATTTTCTTTTTCAATGATGCATTCATAATTCGATTTAATATCTGACAAAGATATTGTATTATAAGTTCCCCCCTTCTCTTCCCTACTCTTTTTGTCTTATCTCAAGTTGAAGATTGTACTTCACATACACGAGCATTTAATAATTAGGTCAAATGTGCTCCAATTCGTTTCACATCCTGTTGCACTACATTTGAGGATCAAAGTTTTCATGGCTACTTTTTGTAACTCTACCTTCTACCCTACAACTATCCCACCAAAGAGTTGTCAAAACAATAATGTATTTGATAGGATATGTATTGTGTATATTAGGAGATTGTTTGGATTGAGAGAAAGAGAGTGATAGGACCATGAGGATCTACGTTAGAAGAAAAGGGAATAAAAACTAAACATAGTCTATTAGGAGGTGTTGGGGTTGTTAGGCCTGGGTTGTGAGGCTGTGAAGTGTCTTTTGGGGGTTAGCTATATAAGGGGAAAGGTGTCTTGAGATAGGAGATAGTTCTCTTGGATGTTGTTAGGATATTTATCCTATTTATCATCATTATATTGTGTCATGGGTTACCCTATTTATCATGATTATATTGTCTAGAGTTACCTTTTTATCATGATTATATTGTGTCTAGAGTTACCCTATTTATCATGATTATATTGTGTCTAGTGTCTAGAGTTACTCTATTTATCATGATTATATTGTGTCTAGGGTTACTCTAATTATTATGATTATATTGTGTCTAGGGTTATCCTAATTATCATATACTCTTGTATCAATTTATTTTTATAAATCGAAGATTATGAGAGGGATCAATTAAGCCCTCTAGAATTATTTTACAATTTAATTCTCAAGTTGGTATCAGAGCGAGTCGATCCTGCTCTGGTTTCCGTCTCGTAACATCTGTCTGGCGCAACAGTCTGTTGTCGCCTGCCAAGGTTTCCTCAATAAAGCCTTCTTCTCTCATAGCCCTTCGTTGTTCTTGTGCATGCAAGGAAATCAGCAACTCTGCCAAGGTGATCTTGGAAAAATCCTTAGTGTTTTCTAAGGTGGTTATGGTAGCTTCAAATCTTTCAGGTACGGTAACCAAAATTTTTTGCACAATACGAGAGTCCTTAAATTCAAAACCAAGCAATCTTACTCTATTTGCTATGTTTAGAAGCCTCTTAGAGAACTCCTTGATAGTTTCAGATTCCTTCATCTTCTGCAATTCAAAGTCTCTAATGAGATTCAACACCTTCATGCCTTTAATTCGATCATCTCCATCATATTCTTCTTTAAGATAATCCCATATGGCTTTGGTTGACTTTAGAGACATGATTCGAGTGAAAATGGTTGGTGAGACTGCAACAAAGAGGCACACCTTTGCCTTAGCTTTTGTTAGAGAACTAACTGAGACATTTTATTCATTCATTAACTCTAACAAGGTTTTGGTATTCTATATATATAGAATACCATGACAGAATACAACCCACCTATTAAGTTGGGTACACACTCACAAAACATAAACTTAATACATTTCAACACTCCCCCTCAAGCTGGAGCATATAAATCATATGCACCAAGCTTGGAACATATAAACTAAATCTTAGGCCCTCTTAAAGACTTAGTTAGAATATCTGCAAATTGTTCATTAGAATTGACAAATTTTGTAATGAGATCCTTGGTGATGAAATGACAATCAATTTCTATATGTTTTGTTTTCTCATGGAACACTGGATTGGAGGCAATGTGAAGAGCTGCATGGTTATTACAATACAACTTCATAGGCTTATTTTCACATAATTTTAATTTTTGTAGCATGTGGACTAGTAGCTCATTCCTCTGAGGCAAACATTGATCTAATAGCATTTTTTTAGTGCTTAATACAATTTAATGTATGATAACAAGTAGCAAAACATGTGACAGTTGATCTTGCTAATTCCCTTCCAAGTGCTTTCTATATAAATTAAGAACCCATGCGTGCCTATGTATGTAACTGGTGATTTTCTTTGCATTGCCAATGGTATTGCAAAATATGGGAATCTCTCCAATTTCCTCCAGAACTAGATTAAGACGGTGAGCTGCAAAATGGGATCAAAATAATTTGGTTCTCTTTTCCATTAACATTCTCCCAGCTGCCACAAGGTTAGATGCCCCATTAGTAACTACTTGGACTACTTGCTCCTCTCCAATTTCATCCACTATGCTGTCCTACAACTCATACATTTTTTCCCCATCTTTTGCCACATCACTAGTACCAATTGATTTCAATAAAACAGTCCCACTTGGTCTGTTAACAAGAAAATTAGTGGTCTTCTGTTTAATTTGGAGCTATGCATGACACTTAACTTAGTTGTCTCTCTAAGTGATCTTCTGTTGAATTTGGGAGATGTATGAGACTTATTCTCGTTCAGTTACTCATTTTGTTTTCGATGGAAACTAGGAAGATGACAGTGGATTTTGTAGTAGTGAAAGTAATTTCCTCTCTTCCATGGTTTTTCTTTGGTAACTTTTTTAAATTAGAAAACATAATGACAACAGAACTATATATTTTTTTAACCATTAATGGAAACATATATACTAAAAATGAAAACAAAACCTGACATGATTATATGTTCTAGGAAATCTTTGTGTACTTCCAATTCACTACAAAATATATTTTCATCGTTAATATTTCTTGGTGCCTGTTTATCAGTATTAAGGGAGTGAGTCCTAGGGATGAGAATAGCACACTCTAGTGCAGGGATAGTGCATTAGAGGAGCAGAGCTTCCCTTGGCTACTATGGACACTCCATAACTGAGCATTACAGTGTTGTGGCGCTGTAACATGTTCTGAAAAAAAGCTTTTAAAATAGGTCTGCCAGGTAGTTTGGAGGGATTTTTCTGTATCTTTTTTATATTCAATAAAAAATTCTGTTTTGCTTAAGATGACCCACTTTTTTCTGACCACGTTTTACTCTCTCCGTTTTGTTGAATATGTTTGATTTTCTTACTGACATAAAATGCTGTTACATCTGCACTCACTTCTTTGGGCACACAGCTTTAAATTTAATATCCTTAAATTTATTTATGCATTAGATCCTTTTTTCCTTATCCCATAACCTTCACTCTTTTTCTTTGCTTCACTCCGTTTTATATATGAATGTTCTGTTTATGTTAAGAGTTGTTGACTGGCAGATATACTGTCACATGGGTTAGTTATATTAGAGATGAGTCAATTATATTACGGATATGATTTGATTACATTAAATAGGGAGATATGGTATATGATTTGATTAGGAAATCTGTTGCCAAATATTTCCCTTTATTAGATATTGATTTTGTTCCTTATTATTGTATCTTCATTATAAGTAAGAATACTCATGTGTGTACCCGACATAGAATTCGTTATATTCCTTCTCAATTTCTCTGTCCTCAACATGATACTAGAGGGGTACCATATTTACGTCACTTGTTTTGCCGCCAATCAAGAACCTAATGATAACTAAAATCAGTGTTTTCCATACTGTTGCTATTCGCGCCGAATACACTGTTTGCCACTGTCATCATAGTTCACGACCTGTCATTGTTCAATGCCTAGGACATTCATCCGAGCCATTTCTGACTAACATTACTATTTGTATCCAATGTTTTCAAGGCATGTATTGTTTGTAGCCAATCTTTTTCAGAAAATTCTATTTAACGCAAACGTTTTTCCTATTGAGTTTTTCTAGTGGATATTGTTATTTCTTTATGAGAAATGTTGTAGTTTTATAGCCCTTTGTTTTGTTATTGTTGAGCATGATGTCCTGGTTGTATATTCTTGCTGATTTAAAATCGTAATTAGCTTACATTTTTTCTTTTCAATGAAGCTAATCAGGAATGGAGACATTGATGTTGCATTTGGTAAATTGCGGGAATGGTATCCACAAATTGTTGAGGTGGGCTCGGCTCTCTCAGATTATAATACTTGGCTCAGTCACAGTTGCTATAATGTAGTGCAAACCTAACTTCAATTAAACCGATAAAAAATGCAATCATGTTTGCTATGGCATATTTATCATCTTTGATCTATATACAATGGAAATTGCTTTAAACTTATTCTTTTAAGTAATTTTGATTGTTATGCTTAAATTGTTAACTGCCATGTTGTGTTTTGTTGTTTGAATCATACATGACACAGATTATGCTATAATATAGCTTTCTTGGTTCACTCTTTCTGAGTTTACTAAATTTAAAAACTTATTTACCCAAGAATTTGTGGTTATGTGGAGTTTGGCTGTCGGCACTAATTCTTCCCCTTGTTATTGTTTCTTTCGCATCTATTCAAAGTGACAGTACATTGCTAAGTTGACTAAGATTTTATCTTTGAACTACTTTGTTGATCTTCGAGACATTACTTCTAATTTAATTTTCATTTTTTCAATGGTTCCAAATAACAGATAGAATTATGAATGACATTTTAATATTTGTCGTACGTAAGAATCTTCTTTCTTCATATTTACTTCGGGAGTCTTGACAATCAGTTCTGGTTACTGCAGGACAACACATCAGCTACATGCTTTCTGCTACATTGTCAAAAATTTATCGAATTAGTTCGGGTATATTTCTTTCAATGTTTATTTTTGTAATTATCGGACACTTTATTCCAGTATTTCATTAGTACACATTCGTAAATGTGGATTTAAGTTGTTAATTTGCATGTTGATAAGCACACTAGAAACCCATCCTTAAAAACCAACTGTTAAGGAAGGAGAACCAAACTTTCGATACTATTTGATGTGAGACTTGGACAGTCCATAAGATCCTAGTCGCTGTCACATGCCTCACATTTTATTAATTAGTTAAGCTCAATTTATATTATTTATCTGTCTTTTGCTGCTGAAAATGTCAAATTTATCCATGAGTTACAGAAGTTGAGTACTTTATTAATATTCATTTTATGGCTCTATGCGTTATTTAGGTTGGAGCGCTTGAGGAGGCAGTTAGATATGGAAGAATAGAATTGTCGAGTTTTTACGACTTTCCTGTCTTTAAAGATTTAGTTCAGGTGAATTCTCTTACTAATAATGGAAATTGTTACTGCTTCATAAATACATGTTGTCCATTTCAAATTTCTTACATTTTTTGCTTAATCCGTGCGCTCATCATATAATAATTATATTGCACTAGATTAGTAGGAACAATCCCTAAACCCTTGAATCATTTCATCTCCCCTTTGTTATTGGCTTTAAGCACTACTTGGGAATTTTAATCTTTTGTATGTCATCTGTTTCCTGTTGGCTTTGGATTGTTTATTCCGTAGGACTGTGTTGCTTTGCTGGCATATGAACGGCCTCTAGAATCTTCCGTAGGCTATCTTCTAAAAGACTCGCAGCGTGAAGTTGTAGCTGACACGGTAAATGCCATGATTTTGTCCACAAATCCCAACATGAAAGAATCAAAACATTGCTTGCAGTCTTATCTGGAGAGGTTACTTAGACAGCTCACTGCTTGCTGCTTAGAGAGACGAGCACTGAATGGAGAGCAGGGGGAAGCTTTCCAACTTCAGAGATTACTTAGCAGTAGTAGAAGAGGCTAGTGCTAGGTGATATTATATCTATTAATCTTATGCTATGTTCATATGTCTATCGATCTGACACCACTGTTCATATTACCTCGGGATTTGTAACAATGCCCAGTGATTAGATTTCCCATATTTACTTGATGCATGATCATTCATTTCTTTGGCAAGAAGGGGGAGGAGAGGGGATATTTGTAACCTCGTCATCACTATTAAAACAAAGAAAATGGGAAAAATGAACCAAGCAATGATTTCAAGATGAAAAATTTGTTGACTGGAAGATGTTAGCACGTTTTGATGCGTGAACAAATATGTGTATATACTGTTGTAATGCAAATTACTCGTGGTATAAGTCCTCCTAAATTTTATTATTGTGAACTCGTGATCCAATGAAATATTTTGGGATTGATACTTGTTATGAGTATGAAATTGTAGGGGAAACTTCGGTCATCTAAAAAGGAAAACATATACCTCAATAGTATGGATTTAGTATATTATCATGGTAAAACTTTAAATATGAATGGAGAATACAGGTTTTTAATGTGGCAACGAGAGTCAAACAAATTCAGTCAATTTCTTTTATTCTCAAATTTATTCTAATTTTAAAATTTGGCACTATTCTTTTAAAATTTATTCTAATTTTAAAATTTGGCACTATTCTTTTAAAATTTATTCTAATTTTAAAATTTGGCACTATTCTCAAACAGGTTTTTACGATCTTTCAGTAACTTCAAATATTTTAGGTTAATGCACAAAGTAAGATTTTTTGGATGAATGCTTGTTTAATTATTTTTAGAACATGAAAAGAAGAAAAAGAAAAGAGCAATTAGTTTCTTGTGTTAAAGTTAGGGTAAATATAGTTTGAAAATATAATTTTTACAATTAACACGAGAGAGATATTAAGAGTTTTAACATTATTTCTTATGTTTTCTTTCTATCTCAAGCATTAGAACAGAACAAATATAATATGAAAAGGGAGAAGAATCAGAGAAGTTGGTGCAGAAAAGAAATGCTGTAATGTATTTGATTGTGTAGGGTTATAGCTAAGCTAGTAGTAATATGGTTCTCTAAAGAAGATTACGTAAATGATACAGCATATGGAAAAAATAATGATAAAAACATCAATAGTGATGGCAGAGACTGCCTGATCACTGAGCTTCATATTCCTTCCACCGAGGCGGTCGACCATGTCGGGAACAGGTTCCCAGTTCCTGAGTTGTTGCTCCCGAGGATCCTCTAATTTCATTCTCATCTTCTCTGCATGTCGGCTTGCAGCCTCTTGAGCAAGGCTCCAATCATAAAATTTTCGACTCTCTTCATCGCTCAGAACGTTGTAAACCTCTCTCAGTTTCATGAATTTTTCCGACGCACTTTTCAGAGGGAGGGAGGTTGTGTCAGGATGATACTCCTTCGATAGTTTCCTATAAGCAACTTTGATTTCTTCTAAATCCGCATTGGGTGATACTCCTAAGAATCTGGTGAATGATGGTGCATGAGAAAAAGGAAAAAATTCTGACATCATTTGATAATGTTAACAAAAGTTAATTTTTGCATTTCTAAAAAAAAAGTGAAGGATACTCGGGGATAATATTATCAATCGAGTGTAAAAGAAACACTGATGTCAAAGTTCATACAAACGAGTGACTCACTCGTAATGAGAGCCTAAAGAAGTGAGGAGCAAATCTGACAAGTCATCACCGTCGGCAAACATGTTGCTGGATTTGGTATCTTTATCTCTATCTCCGCCTCCAATCCACCCTTCATCCTCGTTGTCCCAGTGGATTCTGGTGTCAACTCCAGGAGGGGCTCTCGGGGGTCTGCCGGAGCACTGCACCTGCAAATTACTGCTACCTCTCCTTTTTCTCAAAATCCAGAACTTGCACAGTTCAATCTGCAGAGGAGCTCTGCATGTCCATGGGGAAGCCATGGGAGAACACAACTGCAAAATCCTCATTCTCATTTCAGCCTGCAATTCCTTTCGCCTTGCCGCAATTATTTTATATAAACAATACATATCTCTCACTTCCGTGTGGCCCTCCTTCAGTCTTCATTTTCTGTGGTTCAGACCTCTTCAAACTCCCAATGCCTTGTCATTTACCCATCTTCCAAATCAACTGTTATTTTATGTTTAATTCTTTCCCTATTGTCTGGATAAAGATGATATTGTATAAAAAATGTGTTTCCCCTCTGCATTACTATATAAATGTTATGCTTAATATCTTGTGGAGTTTTCTTAGAAGAATAAATATTAAAAAAAATTATTGTGATCACTAATTTAAAACTATAAACTGTTTTTAATTTAATTTTTTAATAAAGACATTTTCAACTTTTCACTTTAATTCATTATTTACTGAAGAGAGATAATTTTTTTTATATATTTTCACTTTGATCGCACTATTCATGCAACATTAAATTGTGTTAGCGAAAAAGTTAAACAAAATTTTAATTTAATAAAATTATTAGCTTCAAAACATTCATTTTATGCGCCAAATCTGATGGTTCACGCCAATTAATCATAACTTAACACTTTATTACTGTTCCCAACCCTCTCAGATTCCAGAACTTGCTCTTACATCTCTCAGAGAAGTATCCCTGCGAAAATAAAGAAATAGTTGAAAATAGAAATAGAGCTTCCTTTAAAGCAAAATCTAGAACTTTTGCCATTATTGTAAAATAAAAATGTAGTAGTATCCTTAGCACTAGGTCCAGTAGGAGTAGTATAGTAGTACCAGCACTCTAGGGGTCGGTCAAACTCACGTAAACAAACTCGTGAGAGCTCTTAAAACTCGATTTTTAGACTCGACTGTAATAAGTAAGAGTTTACTTCCCAGGAAAAAAAAGTGAGTTTACACCGAAAGTGTTAACTCACGAGTTTGATAACCATGAGTAGTAGCATAGTAGTAGTATTATAGTAGCAGTAGTGATAATAATAGTAATCAACCATTCAGACGAAGGTCTTTTTCAACGCATTATTTGAGTTTTCTTTCATGTCTCCCTCTTACCTTTCTGATTGAATAAACTTCTGTTTCGTCAGTATGCACCATCTTAAGAGTTTAAATCCAAATTGTTGGGCAAGGCACATAAATGATTTTGCATCATCCCTAACACATTCCTCAAGCAAAATGCTTTTTGGACCTGAAGCATGAACAATGCACAGGACCAACTACAGAGTTTTAAATTCAACTCTTCTTATTTGAGAATACGGTCACAATGATGAAATTCTATATATTCCAATCAAACCAACACCCTAAAAATGAAGAGAACAAACATCAGTAAATTTTCAACCAATCGTGTATAATGGCCTCTCTGCTGGAAACGATATGCCACAAAATCAAAAACTTTGGTTTAGGAACCATTGTAAATGCTAAAATCAACTATCCAACAGAATATAACACGCATGAGCAATTAAAATAGGACAACAAATTACACGTTCGATGAAAATTATTATAGAGTAGAATTTGCCTTCCATTATCAATAATGATAAGCTCAAGGAAAAACAATCCAGTGCCACAAAACTAGTTATGTAAGAGATCTTTGCATGAGTCACCTACAAACAAATATGGCACTAATGATTTCATTAAATTACACCAAACAATCCAAAGCTTATAATTAGTCAAACATACATATGACTATTATCATAGCACAACAGGTTAAATAATTGCTGAACCATATTTCACCATGCACAACAAAAAAGAGACCTTAAAAGAAACGAAGAATGATCAGCTGACTTGTTTTAGGACTAATGCATAAGGACAGATCATGAGCTTAAATCCTCTGCTTAGAAAGCGTAAAGTTACACATTTTGAAAAGTGCAGACTACTCAACCCGAGGTGTACAAGTTGTAAACAATGGGCTACACAAAATTAAAATCCAAAACTAAGAATGAGACCAAAGTGTAAGAAGAAAGTGAATAAGGAACACAAATAATAGTTGTGTTCCACAAGGAAGATAATATTTCCAGATAATTTTGAAAGCACATTTATTCCACAAGGAAGAAAATATTTTCAGATAATTTAATTTCTAAACCATTCAACATCAACTCAGGATAATCATGATTAAAGAGAATGTTCCTTTTAAACAGCGTTATGATCAACAGATCTAGACAATGGAAAGGAATATAAGAAAAATCAACTGGAGAAAAGAAAACAGTTTTAAAGTGTATCATCAGTGTGCAGAAGAGAGGGAGAAAAATAATCATCCATGAGTTCAAATGTCAAAGGCAATGACTGTGTTGGTATTCAATTGCAGTCTCAAATACAAGATAATTTAGAATAACTAAGATTGTAGAACATACACGATCATTTAAATGAGGGACACAGATGATGAGAAACAAGAGCAAAGAACTCAAACAGGAAGAAAGAGAGAAACATATCATTGTGTGTCTAACATGAATTAGGAGCAATGTAAATCTTCACAGACTCTCTAATAAAGTATAACCTATAGAGGTATTCATTATAATAAGAGAATAAGAGTCTAACCTGGTCTGTTGATCCTCCTCCATTAATCCTTCCTTGGACAAATCACAGCAAATAATTGTTTATGGGGCTAACTTACAGAATAAACTGTTTAATCTATCCAAAGAGTTGAGTTTGAAAGACACATAGATGTCATTCAACGCTTGGAACATGATGCTAGCAGAGAAGAATGTGTACAAAAGTTCCCCATTAAAAGTAGACGAGGATGTAGATGTCCAGACATCAAGGCTAAAAGTTCATAACAAATACGACCTATAGCACAAACAGTCTTCATGTGATGAGATTTGGTTGAATAAACTCCCCAACACGTTATGATTTGGAAAGAATCAAATCCTTAAAACAGCCTTCAAGTGATGAGATTCAAATAATCTTGATGTCCAATCACATAGAATAACTACATGTAACTAACCCAGGAAATCATGGAATGTATTGTCTTTAATTAGTGCTGTCAGGTGCTTTAATGCTAGTGAAATTTCATCACAACTAGGATGTGACTTATCACCCGCAAAAAATAGGTTTGTATTTTGTCCTACAACGATCCAGCTACAGCCAGGCATTTTTTGGATATCTTTCTGCATCATTGTTCTCCTCAAAGATCTAGCTTCATCCCAAAGTCCAGATGCAGCATACAAATTTGAAAGCAGGACATATGAAGAAGAGTTTCTGGGTTCTAACTCAATAAGTTTCTTAGCCGCTCTCTGTCCCCTCTTTTCATCCCCATGTATTCTGCAAGCACCCAATAAATTGGCCCAAATCATAGCATTCGGTTCAACTTCTATTTTGTCAATGAACTCTTCAGCTTCCTTTAGAAAACCCCACCTACCAAGTAGATCAACCATGCAAGCGTAGTGATCCCCTCTAGGCTCAATTCCATAACAGTTTACCATGATGTGAAAAACTTGAAGACCCTCATAAACCCACCCTGCATGGCCACAAGCAGTGAGCACTCCAAGAAATGTTACCTCATCAGGGGTAATGCATGATTGAGCCATCTCATTAAAGACCTTCAGGGCACTTTCTGCATAACCATTTTTGGCAAATCCAACTATCATTGAGTTCCAAGAAATCACATCCTTTTTAATAGTCAATTCATGAAAAACTTGAACAGCACTTTTTACATCGCCACATTTTGCATACATGTCTACAAGGGAACTACCTGTTAACTCATCTAAGTCAAAACCAGTACGGAAGATTAGAGAATGTATCTCTCTACCATCATGCAGTGAGGATAAGAGAGCAGAAGCTCGAAGAGCAGTAACAAAAGTTGCTTGGTCGGGTAAGATACTGTTGCCACGCATTTCCTGATACAAGTTTAAGGCCACATCACTGTACTCATTTTGGGTATATCCTGAAATTAAAGCAGTCCACATTACCGTGCTTTTAAGGTTAGAAAACTCCGAGAAAAGAACGCTTGCATCTGCAAGCCTTTGTGAATCCATATACATGCCCAACAAAGAGGTTCCTAAGAATTCGCTACCACGTAAGAGACCCCTCTTTACTACAACACAATGGATCTGCATGCCTAAAATTACCTTTGCAGAACCCTTACAAACATCTATGACGCTCACAAATGTAATCTCAGATGGCTTCAGTCCCAGTATCAGCATCTCATGAATAAGACTAATAGCTTCTTTTATGTCTTTTGGAGCATATCCTGCAATCAGAGCATTAAAGGAGACCACACTCCTTTCAGGCATCCTAGAATAAATTTTTTGTGCATCTTCAATGTCTCCGCATTTTGAATACATGTCAATAAGAGAACTTCCAGCAAAAAGGTTAGTTTCTAAACCCAACTTAACTGACAGGCAATGGAGTTGCTGTCCTACATCTAGCACCTTAATATTTCCACATGCACTAAGTATGCTGGCCAAAGATACCTCATCAGGTACAACGCCGTCCAAATTCATTCTTTGAAACAAACTGAAAGCAACAGCCTCCTCTTCTTTCTGCACATAACCAACAATAATGGCATTCCAGGAAACATGATCTCGGCATGTCATGAGCTCAAACTGCTTAGTAGCTTCCGTCAAAGCCCCAGCTTTGGCATACATATCTATCAATGAATTGTTTACAAATAAATTGGAGGTAAAACCCTTCTTGATAATAGTTGAATGCAACTGGTGACCAATTCGTACGTATTCAAAGGATGCACACGAGCTCAAAATGCTTGTGTAGGTAAATTCATCTGGGTGAACGCCACATATTGTCATATCCGAGAACAACTCCATGACATTACTTAAATAGGCATTCTGTGAATAAACTCCTAGCATGGTGTTCCAGACAATCATATTTTTGTGAGATATAGCATCAAATACTTGGCGTGCAGCATCCAACATCGCACACTTGCCATACATATTGATCAAAGAACTTGCAACGTATATACTGGAATCGAAACCTTGCTTGATAGCCAGGGCATGAACTAGGAAGCCGTGATGGAGAGCGGCTAAACTGGCAATTGCACTTAAAACACTTGCGAGTGTGGATCTTGAGGATTTGACACCATGCTTACTCATTTGACGAAAGAAGGCAAGAGCTTCCTGATAATGGCCTCTCTTGGCATGACCAGAAATCATGACATTCCAGGCCACAACATTGCGGGTGGAGATGGGCATCTGTGCAAACAATTGGCAAGCATTGTCCAGCTTTCCAAAAGAGGTGTAAGTGTTTAAGACGGTGACAAGTGCCACAGGGTCTAGAAGTGGAAAAGAAGCGGGAGAAACAGTGGTGCGTATTTTGTCAAATACGTGAAGTGCTTGCTGAGGCAAGCCGGCTTGAACATAACCAGAGATTAAAGAGGTCCAAGAAACAGGGTGGAGATGAGGGGAGGGTGCGGCGTCAAATAGGATGCGAGCAGAAGTGAGAGAGTGGGAATTGGCATAAAAATGGATGAGTGCGCCATGACAGAAGGAGGCAGATTGAAGACCCCTCTTAATTATGCAGCAGTGAACTGCCCTCCCCAACTCAACATTGTGTAGCTTTGCACAGGCGGACAGAGTGATGGCGAAAGTAAACTGATCAGGGGAATGGCCAGAGTTGAGAAAAGAAGCAAAACATCGAAGGACACTTTGGGGCAATCCATGGGTGGAGTGCATGCGAAGAAGGGAATTCCAGGCACTGGCATTCCCCTTCGCCTTCCCCTGGCACTCACTCTCAACACTCCAACGCCCATGGTAGCCTCTCCCTCTCACCACACCTCTCACTGTAACACTCAAGCGCATCAATCAATTCGATTTGATTCCCTTTTCTCCCCTTCCAACTATCCGCACATTCTTTCTCTTTTGTTCTTCTGTTAGAAGTAAAATCCAATTTGTGTATGGAACCTTCTATTCACGTTTTTAATTAAGGCCAAATGACAGACGACATTTCATCCTTCCCTATGAAGCTCCGAGACGGCTGGGAGGCCGCGCTTCCCCGCTTCCGACACTTGGCTGAGACGGACACGTTTCAGGGACGTGCACGACACGGTGTCGGACACCGTTTTTAGGGCTAGACACGACCCTGTTCTCGGACGCGGCGAAGAAGATACGTCTTGGTTGTTGCAACCGGAAATCCAAAAAGGAAAATGATACTCGAACAATCAAATTTGACAACATTTAGACACAACACACTTGTCAGCGTTTGAGAGGGCCACGTTTTAAATGAAAAAAGCTGCTGCAATCTGAAAAAATCTGATCAAACCTGCTTCAAATGTGACGTGGCGAGAACGGGCACGGGCAGTTTAAAATCCTTTTGAAGAAAAACCAACTCTCACTGCTTTCTAGGAGTTCCCGACACTGAAACACATTCCCTGATTTTGTCTTCTCTTCTTTTCCTTTTTTTTTTTCGACAACTTTCCAGGAATTCGGAGACATATTCCTGATTCCAGATTTTTTTTGTTTTTTTATTTATTTTCTTTATTATTTCTATTTATATATATTTTTATTATTTTTATTATTATATATTTTTTATTAAAACAAATAAAGTGTAACGAAATAAAAGACGCACGCCCCACTGTTGGACAAACGCCTCGAAAACACCAAACGCCTATGACGAGTACTAAAAAACATCTAGAACGGCCGTTCACTATGGACACGAAAAAACGTAACAAGACCGAACGTTCAATGGAGAATAAACCCATCAAGACCGAACGTTCAACTAACATAAGAAAATGATCGAACGCTATTTGCTGAACACCACAATAGGCCGAACGTTCAAAACCGAACGCTGGAGAAAATAAGCACAAATAGTACGAACGCTGAAGACAAATATCATGGAGACCGAACGGTAAAGCTGCGGGGACGAACGGTCAAACGTTTGAACTGAGAATAGCCGAACGTCCTAGCGGTTGAATGGACGAACGGTAGAATAAGGCAAAGGACGAACGGCTGAAGAGAGGGACGAGCGGTAGATGAGGAGGAACGAACAGGACGAGCGGAACGATCGTAATCAAAACTTACTGTTTGGCCGATCGTTCAAAACCGAACGCCGGACGAGCGGTAGATGAGGAGGAGCGTCCTCAGACCATTTTAAAACACAGCACCGCCTATGTCGAACGGTAACACTATGAGACCAAACGTTCAGTTTGAGAATAAACATCCGAACGTTCAATCTGCGAGGACGCACGGTCGAACGCTTGGCTGGCAGAACGGTATCCGGCTAGGACTCGTTCTCTCTCTCTTGTGCACCCTTTTCTCCAACTCTCTCGTCTTCGCGCCGCTTCTCTCTCTGTCGCTCGTGCACCCTTTTCTCCAAACGTTTTGGTTGTTCGCGCCGCTTCTCTCTCTACGAAGTGATAAAATAAAATTCAAATTTGAAACGCACACCCTAAACTGCCCGTGCCCGTCCTCGCCACGTCACATTTGAAGCAGGTTTGATCAGATTTCCTCAGATTGCAGCAGCTTTTTTCATTTAAAACGTGGCCCTCTCAAACGCTGACACGTGTGCTGTGTCGAAATGTTGTCAAATTTGGTTGTTCGAGTATCATTTTCCCAATTATATACATCATTCATATATAATAAAGACGTCATCATGCATAATATAGGAAAGCAGTCAAGAGTAATTTAAGGATTACAGTCATCCTCAGAATAGTGCGGAATTGACAACAAGAGTATTAGAATTTCTCCATGAAAATCACGGAGAATTTAAAACTTAAAACACACACAAGTTCTTCCAAACATTAAGAATTTCGAAATAAGACTAGCTAATCTAAGCTGCAGCACTTCCGTCTCCATCAAAGGCTGCTTCCAAAGTATCCTCTCCGTCATCTGCTCCCATCCAAGTGGATGATCATCGCCAAAGAAACATTCCCAAACAACACACAACACAAACAATGCAAGGGTGAGCTAGATATAAAAAGCATGTTATACATACAGCACAGTTAATTCATGCAATCATCCATATAAAAGAACAATTAAAGCATACTCATTGATCCATATTTCACACACTCCCATGACATGTAAACATTCATCCACACATGGTAAACTGACATCACAAGACTTGTTACTTAATACCCTGACTTGTTCCTTTATAGACCGACTCGTCCGGACTAGAATGATTACCGAGCTATGGCGGGTCTTGCACTCATGGTGGCTTTATGAAACTTGGGCACTCCCGCCCTGGCACTACCGCCTTGTGAAACTTTAGGCATTACCGCCTGGTGGAACTTTTGGGCACTCCCACCCGGCCACAATCACGAGGTTAATTCGTTATCACTCACCTTGGATCATATGGAAGCATCCAAGACTAGGACCTCCTGCTACTCCTCACCACATGTTCAATCCTCTCTACATGAGAAGAAAGACCATTGAAGATTCAGGATGACCCCAAAACTGAGCTACAATGTAATCATTCTATACAACCCTAAAACACCACCATGTATCCTCTCCTTGAGGATTATGGAATTACGTCCATGAATTATACTGTTACTTTAAACCTTATCCCAAGTCATGAATAACCAGATACCTCCATAATATCACATTAAATCTAACGTATTTACAATATATATTTTCCAAACATTTTGCACATAATTCAATTCAAGAGAAATGAACTTAAAACCCATCATGGATGGACGAACACTATTCACCGAGCGTTATAAACTGAACGCAAACTGTGCCAATTGAACGAACGCTCAGAGATTTAACACAATTTGGACGAACGCTATAACCGAACGCTGAATCACAAGGCCGAACGCTAAAACCGAACGTCATATTGGATTCAACACTATTTGGCCGAACGCTAAAACCGAACGCCTGAACACAATTATGCCGAACGCTAGAACCGAACGTCATATTGGATTCAACACTATGTGGCCGAACGCTGATTGATACTTAGGACGAACGCTATTTACTAACAGGCCGAACACTATTTCACTGATCACACCATTAGGCCGAACGCTTATATTGACACCTAGGACGAACGCTAAGAGATTTAACAAAATTTGACCGAACGCTAAAACCGAACGTCATATTGGATTCAACATTATGTGGCCGAACGCTGATTGATACTTAGGACGAACGCTATTTATTTACAGGCCGAACGCTATTTCACTGATCACACCATTAGGACGAACGCCTATATTGATACCTAGGACGAACGCTAAGAAATTTAACAAAAATGACCGAACGCTGTGTGCCGAACGCTAATTCCTGAATACTATAAGAACGGACGTTATCAGATCCTAGGCCGAACGCTCATAATCACAACAACACCAAGGCCGAACGCTCACATGACAACCATACCAATGCCGAACGACTAAGATTCAAACTTAAAATACTAAATAAGACGAACGCTCACAATTAGAATTTAATGATGGCCGAACGCTCACAATCAGAATACCTTATCAAAACCGAACGCTCAACAAAACAGGACCGAACGCTCAAAATTCTAAACTTAAGACTATCAAGCCAAGACCGACCGTTCACAATTAGAATCAAGCCAAGACCGAACGCTCAAAATGCAAACCTAAGAATACCAACTAACGGCCGAACGCTCACAATCATAATTTAACCAAGGCCGAACGCTGACTAGTACACCGAAACCGAACGTTTAAAGATCCAGACTAAATAGTATCAACTTAAGGTCGAACGATCAAGATTAAACTTAAGAATCCATTAAGGACGAACGACTGCAATTTCTAATACCAAATACCGAACGCTCATGATCACGTAAATATCAATTTAAGGACGAACGCCTAAAATTACTAATTCCTGTATACAGTTGGAACGAACGTCTAATATATCACTGTAAACGAACGAACGCTCGTTAGCACAGAACCGAACGCTCAGGTTATTTTGGCCGACCACTAATTGGTCGAGCCATTTGGACGAACGTCCAATTTGAAGCCAAATTGGACGAACGCGCGTTTCTGCAGAATTATGCAGAATCGCAGGTTTTCCAGAAATCCAGAAAACCCAGAAACCCCAAATTTTTCATCCCCTTCTTCCCAGATTTGCATCAATCACAACATATATCATCAATCAAACAAAAGATCTAGCTCCCCTTACCTCTTGAAGACTTCCTTTGTGAATCTTTGAATCTATCCCCCTCAAGATTTTGCAGCACCCAGCAATTCCAGCAACTCTAAGCTTCACCTCTTTCACAAACTTTGCAGCAAGAACTTCTCTCCCATTTCAGAACCCAGTACCCCCTTTTATCTCCTACGTCCGCAGCTTTTGATTGGTGCCAGCAAGGAGAGTAAAACCTGGGTGTTTGTCTCCCTTATTTTCCAAATAAAACAAACTCCCACCCCTCCCTATGGCAGCTAGTGTCCCCCAGCATTAAATGCTTCCCCATCCCCTTTAAGAAAAACAAGGCCCTTACACTGGATGGTTCAAGAACTATTTGTCATGCTTCCTATTTATTTTGTTTTTTCCTTTCTGTTATGCTGTTTTGTCCTATTTAGTTAGATTATTTCCTATCTATCCAGTTACAAGAAAAATTCAGTCTATGCATACATCATTGTATCCCACTTTAAAATAAGGGAAAACAATATAGAACATTTCATCCTTAATAGTTTCATTCATCCCTAAATATCCAAAATGTCTGAAAAAGCAAAACAATAGCACTTCAAAGCAAATTCATTAGAACCCATCTCTATATATTATAAGGATTAAAACAATTAGAATAAAATTATAAGAACTAAAACCTAAGTATAGTAAAAGTACCGGAACTAAACTTCAGTTTGAGTATGGAATAACCAAGGCAATCCTATGGAGAAAAAATGTGCTCAAATTTAAAAAAGAAAAATTAATTATAGGTTTAATGTCTCAATAGGTCCCTATTTTCGTCCCAAATTTAAAATAGGTCTCTGTTATATTTGAAGTCTTAATTAGATCCTTATTTTTATTAATTTGATGCAAATAAATCATTTCCGTCAATTTCAGAAAACGGCGTTAAGGAGTGCGTGACGTGGCGTGTTTGAATACAATTTTTTAATACTCAGATATTTTGAATGAAGTAAATATAGTATAATCCATGCTGAAATTAATTAAACAGAGGGCAAATTTGGAAAAACTTAAATGTTTTGTTTGCTGAAACATCTCTGGAAGGGAGAAATCAAAATCAAGTTGGGGATTTTTCTATTCTAGGGCTCGTGTCGTCTCAGAGTTGGGGAAAGAGTAGATGCTGTTCGAGTGGATGCCCGAGGGAGAATCAAATGCAGAATTCACGTTTAACATGTTCTATCTAAGACGTTTTAATTGAGGAAGGCAACTGAGATTGGGAAACAAATTGAGGGTTTTTATTATTAGGGTTCGCGTGAGGGAAGAAAAATCGCGATCTTTGTTCGAGCTGAAGCGGCATGGTTTGTCGGTGAAGAAGTAGTTGGAAGCGGCATGCAGGGGTTCGTGTCTCGGTAGGTCAGGTGTGGGTCCTTTATTGATGAGAAACTACAATATTCGGTGGTGGTCCCCCAAAGCAACCCAAGAACCAATTATGCCATCATCACAGTTATCTGAAGTGTGTATGAATGACCAGGAAGCTCAACTATAGATGTGTGTATAAACGACAATGATGCCAAGTTTAAGGATCTTATTATGTAATAGGCTAAGGAACAATGTATATGGTTTTACTGCTATGTAATTTAATGAAAGACAATGATGCCAACTATGTGTTTTGGATGTATACAATGTTTTGGATATATTAGAATTTCCTTCTTTGACGTCTTATATATTACAATGACCAGGAACTGTATTTCCATTGCTGTATTACTAAAGCATAAGTACTATTTTTTAATAGTTTGGTGGGCACAGTTATGTTTAGAAATTTTTGCAGGTCTTATATCTGATATTGTGTATGTTAGGGTATAAGGTGGGAGGTAATGAGAAGGAGAAGAAAGGTAGGAGGGAAGTGAGGCCGAACGGTATCGATCGTAAAGGTCGAACGTTGGAAGGTAGGGAGCACATGTTAGGGGCTGGAAAGTGTACAAGAGAAGGTGTAGGAGGGAGAGAGAGGGGGACCGAACGGTAGAAGCTGGGGAGCTATGTGACCGAACGGTAGAGGGAGGACGACCAGACCAAACGGTCGGGTACAGGGAGGTAGTTGGACGAGCAATAAAGGAGGGTGGACGACCAGGCCGAACGGTCGTGAGCAGGGAGGTAGTTGGACGAGCGATAGACGAGGGAGGACGACCAGACCGAACGGTCGAGAACAGGGAGGTAGTTGGACGAGCGATAGAGGAGGGTGGACGACCAGATCGAACGGTCGTGAGCAGGGAGGTAGTTGGACGAGTTGTATCTGACCAACACCAACAAGAAGGGAGAGAGAATGTGTGTTGTGTTTGTGTTTGAAGTTACGTACATCTGTATGGGTTGAAGTTACGTACGTCCCTATGATAAAACCTACAAAAATTTAGAAAGTCAAAGTTAAAGTTAAAGTTACGTACGTCCCTATGGGTTGAAGTTAAAGTTACATACGTTCTTTTAACGCCTTTTAATGTTACTAAAGTGATAAACATTGTGAGTTCGTCATCTACATAACTGGACCTGCAAAGCAAAATCTAGAGAAGAACAAAGTCTCTCGCCGAACCTCCGCCGTGGCGCAACCATCTCCCTCACGTCTTCATCGTCAACCTACAAGCAGAAAACCACAAGAGGCGCACCACCAGAAACCAACCCAGAATCTTCTCTACCATCACCAAGCATTATCGTCGCCGCTGTTGAAGCCTAAATCGCCTCGACCACCATCGCACTGCCACTTTCTCCTTCGTCTCCATCAACCTGTGAATAAAAAACACACAGAATCCATTTCGCGGTGCAGGCAGGAAAGCCTTCTTCCAACTTCCAAAGCTAATTTGTTCCTCACGAACCGTATCCCTAATTTTTTCCCCAATCTCAATTACATTTGTTCATTAAAGGGGTCTGCACTTGATTTTGATTTCTCCCTTCCAGAGATGTTTCAACAAACAAAACATTAAGTTTTTCCAAATTTACCCTCTGTTTACTTAATTTCAGTATGAATTATACTATATTTACTTCATTCAAAATATCTGAGTATTAAAAAATTGGATTCACATGTAAGGACCGTGTCCTTTACTTTTTATTATTTTATTATTATTTTAATAAAAGTGGAGGACAAGCTGCTGTAGTGTTTTTGGTTGCATTGAGAATTTAGGAAAAGTAGCATCCAGGTTTCAGGGGATTAATTTGTTGGTATTTGGAAGTGGGGAGCAGCGTCCAAAATTTTCTCGGAGCAGCGTCCGGATTTTTGGGGATGGAAGCAGCCAAGATTTTTGGCACCATTCAAACGCGTAGGAGAATAAAACGGGGTAAGGGGTTCTGCTCTGGGAAGGTTTGCTGCTGTATTTTGGTGAAGAACGTGAAGTTTGAAGTTGCTGGAGAGGAAAGAAGCTTAGTTCTGCAAGTGTTGGATTCAAAGTTTTACAAAAGGAAGTCTAGAAGAGGTAAGGGGAGCTAGATACTTTGTGTGATTAATTGTATGTGCTTTGTATGATGTAAATCTGGGTAAAATCTGGGAAGAAAGGGTTGAATTTGATGTTGCTGGAAATCTGCAATTCTGCAGAAATTCTGCAGAACCGTTCGTCCAATTTGGTTTCAAATTGGACGTTCGTCCCAAAATGGCTTAGCCAATTTTTGAACGTTCGGTTATTTGCTGAACGTTCGTCCAAATAGACAAATTTGTGAACGTTCGTTATTTTTCTGAACGTTCGTCCAAAATTGATTTAGACAAATGAACGTTCGTCCTAGGTAGTTTCCAGAACGTTCGTCTTTAATTTCTGAACGTTCGTTAACTTTGGGAACGTTCGTCCTAGTAAGATAGGACGTTCGTCCAATATGTTCGGTAGCGTTCGTTTGGGGACGCTCGTTCAAAGTTGGTGAAAATGAAAAGTGGACGTTCGTCCCATTCGCTATGCGCGTCCGTCCTTAAATCCAAGTGTTCGGCATTGAGCGATTCGTTCTGTATGTGTGAGCGTTCGTCCGCAAAGGCTCGTCGCGCGTTCGTCCAAGTTGTAGATTATGAGAGTCCGTGTTTCAGCTAACAAATGAGCGTTCGTCCTACACATGGGTTGGCGTTCGTCCTGACTTCGCACTCGTTCTGAGTTAGCGTTCGTCCAAGCGTTCGGCCTGCTGCTGAGCGTTCGTCCCGTAGTGTTCGTTCTCAGCGTTCGGCCTTAATGTGGAAGTTGAGCGTTCGGCCTCAGCGTTCGTCCGTTCAGAATGGACGTTCGTCTAAGTTCCAAAATTGGGAAAGTGGGCGTTCGTCCAAAGTTGGTCAAGGGGCGTTCGGTCGTTCCCAATTGACGTTCGTCCAAATTCGCTCGGAAAATTGACGTTAGTCAAATTTTGGCTGGTGTTCGAGGACGCTCTGTTTTCAGCGTTCGTGACGTTTGTTCAAAAACTGTTAGGTGCTTGGAAAGTACGTTCGTACTGTAGCGTTTGTTCTGGAGAACAGTATTCGTCCAAATAAGTGTTCTATATAAGTTTAATTTTTTTTAGTGTTATTTTTCTCTTGAATTGAATTCTGTGTATAAATGTGTAGAATATATGTGGTGATGTGATCTATGAGAAATATGAGAATGTATGAAATATGATAGATTATTGTGATCATCTGATGTAAATGTTGAAATTTGAGAATTGTATGGAATATATGTGGTTATATGAGCTATGAGAAAATATGATAATGTATGAAATATGATAAATTACTGTGATTATATGATGGGAATGATGAATGGGAGTATGATTCGAAAATCTCAGGGAGAGATGGATGAAAGTGGTTATGTGAAATATTGTAGTTGTGTCTGTATAATTGTAGGGGCTTCGAAATGGTATGTCTATCCCTAAACTCAAAGCATTGTTCACACTCAAGTAGAGAAGAACAATGTGAGTGGTGAGAGTAGAGGGAGGTCCTCATCTATGGTCTTTGAATTTAGACATAGGCAGCTTGGGGGACTTATATTGCTAGTGTTGGAGAAAGACCAGCAGAACTAGCAGGTGTAAAGACGACCAATAGTCCGACAATTATACAAAATCCGGATGAGTCGTGTGAGTATGTAGATTATGGTTTAATAAGCATGCCTAAGTATTTCTATATTTAAATCTATGTATGATGACGTGAATTAACTGTACTAGGAGATAACATGCTTTTTATATCTAGCTCACCCTTGCATTGTTTGTGTTGTGTGCCAATTTGGATATATGTCTTTGGCGATGATCATTCACTTGGATGGGAGCAGATGCTGTCGAGGAGAGTCCCTTGGAGCAAGAGCTGGAGAATAACGTGGTTGCGGAGTAGACTTCTTTGATATATATATATATATATATAAGGCCTGACCAACTTAATTATATATATATATATAAGGCCTGACCAACTTAATTATATATATATATGAGGCCTGACCAAATGATAAGAAAACTGACAACGTCTTTTGTATAAGGAACTACGAGTTAAAATAGTACAGAAACAAATGTTCAAATTATACATGTCAAAATAATAACCCATCATATCCTTTGTAGTTTTTCTTCCCCAGTTAACCATCTTGTAAGCCAACTCGGATCATCGGCAAAGAATTTACAAGATCTGGGAATGATCCCAAGGTCCGCACCAACTTGGTCATACTCCTTTAGAGCTGCTTCCATTTCTGTCGCAACGCTAGTATCATTAACAATTTCATATGAACTCGTGCTTAAAGCATCTGCGTAGTGTTGCTCCCTCTCAGAGTCATTTTGGAAAAGTTCCAAGGCAGGTCCCTGCATGCATGCCAAGGATAAAGGCGGTAAAAACTACATTTTGGCAGCAAACATGCATATCACATCCTAATAAATTCTATTTTATCTGCTTCATTTCATATTTATTTCTTTGTCATTTCTTATTAAAAATATAACATGCCAATCAACCCAGCATGTACTTAAACTAAAGGAGAGATTTGTACCTCTGACAGCGCTTTCTTTGAAGCAAGCAATGGTAAGTGTTTCATACGTAAGTCCAGATACAAAGTACTAGTTATGTGGGCATGTTTATATTTCTCACGGTTAAAGCACATACCTGACATAGCTCGGCATAATGTTTATATATCTCACTGCTTTCATCTTGATCGCCGAGGAGACTACCTCCATACCACCCATTCGCCTCATTTGCTGAGGTCATTGCAAGGTACCTACCAGATTAAAAGTATAAAAAGAGCATCATCTGTAAACTGAACAAGCTAAAGGCATCAAGTGAGAACAAAGAATGTGGGACTGTCTACAGTGTTAACATGCCGGAAGAGACAACACTGGATTCCCAACCAATGAAGAACGGGATTTCAGGTAGTTATAATTACAGTAGATCCTAGACAAGCACTTCATAAATTTTTAAAAGAAATCCTTCATTCATTATAATTTAAACCAACTGTAGCATGAACTTACTTCTTAATTGTAGAAAATAAACAAGTTTAGAATTATTCGTGGTCACTTAAAATATTAAGAGCACCAGCTCAACTTAACGGATCAAATTCAAATGCACCAAGCCTGTTCCCCATTATCAGCATGGCAGCTCTGTCTAGAGCTAAAAAAATCACAACGCACAATGTAAACATACAAATGAGTTTTATAGCGACCTACAGTGTAAACGTTAGCCAACAGAAAAATAATCAAATGGGATACTGATCATGAAAGGAAAAATGGAAGGTGCAATGAAGTCACACAAGGATAATGAACTTTTAAGATACATACCTTTGGAAAACATCCTCTTCATTCATATCACTGCCAGAAGAAAGCCAATTCAAGTCACAAAATCCATTAGCATGAGATCCTTCAACGTCAGTTTCATGAGAAGCTACTTTTGCAGCAGAGGAACCCTCTTCGTACTTTCTCTGGCCAAAAAGCCAATTCGGGCTTTTTAGCTGTATCTCACTGGGGATTAACAAACAATCATTGTCTCGACAAAATTACCTCAAGTTACTTAGATCACTGAATAGCTTTTGCATCTCACACTAGTCAGAAATTCTACCCACTATTTCCATACAAAATGATGTACATGGTTAGGGTGGAAGGAATGGCTTAAATGGCAACTAAGTTTAAACAGAAATTACATTCATCTAGAAATGGTGATTCTAATCTTACTTTCAAGAGAGATTGTCTTCTAAATAATCTACCAAAATTATCAAGCGGATTGATGGATTGCTTCTATTTGATGTTGTTTGACATAAGAGGGAGTTGATTGAAAGGAATCCAACTTTTTGCTGCTTGTGTTAGTTAGAATCTGAACTGAACAGGCGGTGAATTATTCATTCATAATCACAAAATTTAATAGGCATTCATAAACCAATCAAACAAAACTATCTCAATTAGATTCCTGAGCATTGATAGAAAATTAGTTGAAGGGACAGAAGCTAAAAAGCACAGGACAATATGGCATGCGGACCAATTATGTCAGAGACCCAAAAAGTAGAAGAAACAGGGAAAATGAGAGAATATATGGATTATTTCAAAAATGAAACAGAAAATACAGTAGGATGGTGATTTCTACTGCCGCATCCTCTAGACAAGTTAGCACCTTCAAGCCATAACAGAATTCCACAATATATTTTCGTATCCTCTCTTCTCATTCTCCTCCCCTTTATATTCCCACTACTTCTCACACCTTAACTAATTTTGTTACACCCTTTGCCACATCAGCATTTTTATTCACACCCTTGTTTCTCCTCTCCTGCACTCTCCAAATCCCGGGCCTAGTTTCAAAATGTAAGCCCACATTTCCAGTCCTAACAAATTATTTTTGAAATGATAAAACCGGTCAAGTAAGTACTAAGAAGCAGGAAGAGACAAAATCAGCTACTTTTGTCTTATAATAAGAACCAAAGCTACAGGAACTGGTCTTTAAGTGGAATGGCAAGAAAATTTCTAATATTTACATATGCATGTCAGAAAATCACGAGAAAAGGGAAGCAGTCTATAAAAAGTACAAGAAACGAGAAATAAAATCATTAAACAGCAACTCAGAATAAGAGAAATTACGCTGCATCAGGTGCCACTCCACTGTTTCCAGAACTCCCACCTGGTCTTTGATCAGGTTCAGAGCATAGTCTTACATTTTTAATTGTACTACAGGTCTTCTCAATTAACTTGTCAAACGATGTCAACTTTATCCGTAAAAAGTCTTCTCTGCAAGCGGGTATTGGGGTGAATACTATTCCACCACTTTCAGAAGGCTTAGGATTCGCTTCTGAACTGAAAAATTCAGGAAGAAAATATGAACTGATAGGGAAAATAAACAATAGAAACTGTATTTACATACAAAAGAAATGAGAAAATCAATTCTAAATATCATAGAAGCATGTGCATGTCACTAATGGATTTTAATATCAGCCAATTTAACTAGGATGACTCACCACTTCTCAGGAATTAGATCATCCCCAACCCCAGATACATGGAGATAATAATCTGAATCCAGCTCCCACAGAGCAGGTTTCCCTTCATGTGGTTGGAAGTAACCTAAAAATCTGGAAAAAGAACAATATATTAAATATTTAAAATATTAATTATTTATTCAACACTAGATTAACCAAGGGACAGAGGAATAATACAAGTTTATTGCATCTTGCTTTTCACCATCTGTGTAAGCATTGCTATAATATCGTTTTATGGACTTCAAAAACTCTCTTGATTGTGTTGTTGCTTTCCACTTTCCCTGCCTCTCCGGAAACACCTGTCATTCACCAAAATATACACACATGTATTATAGCAAACAGCAGAAGAAGACGGAGACTAGATATTTGTGAAGGAGAATCTCATAAAATATGTCATACAGTATTGTGAGCTGCTGAACCACCATACTGCTGAGCAAGAGCATCCCCCATGCTTTGATACATATCCATTAGAGCTGCAGCGATACTACTATCAGGATCCACTTTGGGCACATCAGTCAAAGCCATTGCATGGAGCTGGCGTCCTAAAGCTTGAAGACCATATGCATACTGGGCAACATTTGTACGGTCCAAGCAGTCAATGCAGTTGGTACGAAGAACTCCACTCTGAAAATGTGGTGCATCACTACTAAAATTATCTTTTTTATTCTGATGGTTAGTGTCAGTCTCTTTGTCTCGGTTAACCACAGAGTTTATCATTTCATTACTGTTCCCAATCCTCACAATATCACCAGAACTAGCTCTCAGATCTCTCAGTGAAGCATCCCTAACAAAATAAAGAATTAGTTGAAAACATAAATAGAACTTCCATTCTCTAAAGCAACATGTTGCACTTTTACAATTATGATAAAATAAAACTGCAGTAGCATTCTGTTGGGCTGTCAGCCCAGTACACAGACAAACCCAGCCAAAGATTGATATTCTTAGTAATAGGTTTGAGCTGTTAGTTCTACGGTTCCGTTTGTTGTTTGGTCCTAGGCCACACTTCACGTGATAAGGAATCTTCAAGTGGTACAAATTTGAGAATAAATTCTCTTCAAGAAAGAGGGTATGATAAAGTATTATCTCCTAAACATATATGAGAAGAACTTGAGGAAGAACATTTGTCATTCAAAGGATCTATGACAAGGTCAAAGATAACACGTCTCCATGAAACTTATAATATTCCATGAAGGAGCAAAATAAAGAACATGAAGATCATGAACACAATTATAGAATAATTTAAGAAATTAAATAAATTTTAATTTTACAAAATGTTAAATTTGTTGGGCGACCCAATCAGTGTTTGCTAGGCGAGTGGGCCTCGCTAAGTGAAAGTGAAAGTTTGCGTCTGTAATTTTCATTTTCTGTTATTTTTGTGTTGTGGGCGTTATTTTAGGATTTCGAGGTATTTTTAAACTTATATACCTATATATAGAGATACTAAAAGTTGATGTAAACACTTGAGTCATATTATATGCATTTGTATTTTTTGAGAGAAGATTCTATTCGTTCTTGTATTAGAACTTTAATTCTTATCAAAGACTAAGATCTTTGTGGCGAATCTTCACTTAACTTATCAATCTGCTAGATTGTGGCATCCCCATCTCTCTCTTATTCCGCATTCTTTATTCCCCATACTTTTTCCTAAACAAGATCGTATCATTGGGTATCAGAGCAAGGTTCTGGTTTGAATTTTTTTCTTAGTTACTATTGTAATTAGAGAAGACATCTTTAGAATCTTCCTAATTAGGGAAAATAGATGTATAATCTTCTATTTTATTTTGTTTCCTTAGTTTTCCTATTTCTCTTTTTAGGAGAATTAGATTGTTACAAATAGAGGATATAAAAATGTATTTTTCATGATTAAGAATAATAAAATCAGTCCTATTTTCTACTTGGTGTCAGAGCTCTGATATTGGAGCTCCATCCCGCTGCACAAGTCGCGCCGCTGCCGCTGTCCTACTACCGCCGTTGCCGTCGTCGCCGGTTGGAGTCGTTGATAGGGCAGAAAGATGAGCCGAAAACCGACGACCACAACATCGGACGTTGCTCCAGGAGAGAAGTCGCCACTCGCCGCCACTGTCGTCGGCGCGTATAGCCCACGCACCCACCTTCGGTGAAACTCACTTGCCGCCACTGCCACAGACAGATAAATGCAAGCAGTTGACAAAAATCTCCAATACTTGAAGTCAAGTCCAGGAAAGGGGTTATTATTCAAAAGGGAAGACATTGACTATGAAGATATATACTGATGCTGACTATGCAGCTTCTATTACTGATAGAAAATCTACTTCTGGGTATTGTGTGCTTCTTGGAGATTGTCTGGTAACATGAAGAAGCAAAAAGAAAGATAGAGTATCTCGTTCTAGTACATAAGCTGAATTTCAAGCTCTTGTTCAAGGAATGTGTGAAGAACTCTGGATGAAAATCATTTTGGATGATCTTAAAGTCAAAGTGGAGAACCCGGTGCAACTACATTATGACAATAAGTCTGCCATGAGCATAGCCCATAATCCAGTACAACGTGACAAAACCAAACACATTGAGATTGACAGACATTTCATCAAAAATAATCTTGACAGAGGCTTTCTAATTACAACTCATGTTCCTACAGAACTTCAAATAGCATATATTTTTACAAAAGGGCTTCCTCCGGGTAGATTTCAAGATTTTGTAGGCAAGTTGGGAATGATTGATATTCATTTACCAACTACAGGGGGAGTGTCGTAATTAGAGAAGATATCTTTAGAATCTTCCTAATTAAAGAAAATAGACGTATAATCTTCTATTTTGTTTTGTTTCCCTATTTCCCTTTTTAGGAAATTTAGATTGTTACAAATAAAGGATATGAGAATGTATTTTTCATGATTAAAATAATAAAATCAGTCCTATTTTCTACTAATACCAAATCAAGGTTATCAAACGCGAGTTAACTCGTTAACTCATACGAGTTTGCGTTTCCAGTCCTGGCTTCCGAGTTAACTCGGAAGCAAACTCGGTTTTAGAGTAAACTCGTGATTTTTGTGTTTTGGGCTTTGGGCTTTATTTTAGGATTTCAAAGTTTTTTTAACTTATAAACCTATATATAAAGATACTAAAAGTTTATGTAAACACTTGAGTCAGAGAAGATTCTCTTGATTCTTGGATTATAACTTTAATTTTTATCAAAGATTAATATTTGTGGCAAATATTCACTTGACTTATCAATTTGCTAGATTGTGGCGTCCCCATATCTGTCTTATTCCGCATTCTTTAATCCCCATACTTTTTCCTGGACAAGATCGTATCATCAGACGAGTTTGCGTTTCCAGTCCTAGCTTAAGTATAGATCAAAACCTTAAGAAGTGCAAGATCAAAACAAGAAAGGATATGAATTTATTCAAAAAGTTCATGATTTTCATGGAGACTTCTAGTTCTATGTTTCTTAATTCTGGAAAGAGCATATATTAACAGTGAAGGCTATAGAGCAGCAGGTGGTCAAACCTCAAAGCAGAAGTATGAGGTGGAAAAGGTAACAGGACCCTGCATTTTTTTCCTATCTTTGCTATTTTATGGAAAACAAAAGGGCTTGGTTAGATAATACTGGATAGTAAAAAATGTAGTTCCATGTTAAGAGTTACAATTCGAAAAAAAATATGTAAAAAAACAAGAAAAACACTGTATTGAATGTCAAGTAACAATTTCAATGATAGATCATACCTTCCTGTGCTAGTTCGATTACTCTTGTTGGCCCTCTTTATTATACTGGGTTTACCACTGTAGTAAAAACCAGTTAAATCAAGCGCTTCACTTGCTACAGCTCCTAAAACTGCTAAAACATTGGCCGACTTGCTTTGAAAAGGCACAAAAGAATATAGAATAGTCACATATATGTTTGAAATGCAGGAAAAGTAAAAGACCACCACTGTGAGACTAAGAGATAAAGCACAGTAGGCTTACCTTTTTGCAAATTTGTGAAAGTCCCAGTGAATAAATCTAAGATGGTTCTCTACTGGTAGAATTTGGTTAAGATAACCAACAGCACTTGCAAATTCACGTCTCAGCATCATTTCTCGAGGCCTTTTCTCAACTGTCTGCATTTCATCTTTTAAATGAGCTACAAGAAACTATAAAATATTTTCTATTTTACAAAAGAAGCAATTCATTAATGCAAACACATGTAACAAAGAACCATATTCGGTAGAGGATTCAGAGCTAAAGACAGTAGGGAAAAAAATTCTAGCATGCTTGGCACTGTTAGCAGTGTGTTAGGCGTTTCTTTTACATCTTTATTCATTTGCAATTTGCACTTATGATTTGATATGATGAATGAAAAGAACTTGCTAGATTGAAATTCAAATTTCAAATGGGAAGTCATTTGGTAGAAGCACGAAACATGGACAGAAATCAATTTTCACTACAAGAACCAGGATGCAAATAGATGTAGGTCCCTTGCTAAAAGAAAAAAAGAATCAATTAACAAGTACATAAATATTTACTAACTTTGTCCGCACTAACTAACTATTTTTATTTGAGGAATTACCTTAATCAGATTCAGAACAATAATTGGATTGCCATATCTCTTAGCAAGGTCTTCAAAATGCAATTTAGTTGCTTCGTATGTTGGATCATACCTCTGCACTGGAAGTCAAAAAGGAAAAAAAGAACAAAAAAACAGAGAATTTCCTGCGTTATAGTTTATAACAGCATGAAATTGAACAATGAACAAGATAAATATTAATCTCAACTATTTCGTACAAATTATGTCAGGCTTAGGGCTAAATCTTGATGCTTCTTGTGACCAAAAAAGTGGTATTGATCCACGCATTTGCACAACTGAACTCATTTTCCCCTTGCAAGAGCCAGCTTCTTCATCAAGGACAATCTGCTCTGTCTCAACATCATTAGCAACCCTCCCCCGATCATTAACACCCCTTTTCAAGTAACTGCAGAAAATTTTCATTGCAGAGAAAATTAGTTTAACCATACTGTTATAGCCAGATAGACACAATGTAAAACCAAACATCAACTCAAAATACATATAACTCATGATATCAAAGAATATTTCCATGTTTAATTCATATATATTCCAATCAAACCAACACAAACTCGTAAAATTGTAGAGAACAAGCATCAGCAAATGTTTAACCAATTGTGTACTATGAACTCTGCTCTAACTATAATAACCACAAAATCAAAACTTTGGCTCAGGAACCACTGTAAAATCTAATATAAACAATCCTATGGAATAAAACAATAGCAAGAAATGAAAATAGGATAAAAAATCATAGTTCTAGGGAAAATTATTTAGAAGAGTAGAAGTTTCCCTTGCAAAAAAATAATGATAGATAAGTCTAGGAAAAACAATCCAGGGCAACAAAACTCATTACATAAGAGAAATATGGTACTAATCATTCCATCAAATTGCACCAAACGATGCAAAGCCTATAATTAGTCAAATATATAACATACATACGACTATCATCACAGCTTAAACAATTGAAAAACCATATTTCACCAAGCTCAAAAAAAGAGAACTTGAAAAATAGAGGAATGATAAGCTGAATTAGGCAAGAATCACAATAAAATGCTCCCAAATCTACCTAACTAATTTAAGACTGAATGCATAAGGACAGATCATGAAGTTAAATTCTTTACTTAGAATGTGTAAAGCTAGACCTCTTTTGCAAATGCAGACCACTGAGAAGTTAGGTGAACAAGTTGAAAACAACAGGCTACCAAACAAACAAATTCAAAACTAAGAATGAAACCTAGGTGTACAAAAAGGAGAATAAGGAACACAATAATAATAGTTCCCTAATCATTTTCGAATCACATTTACCCCACATGGAAGATGTTGAGATCATTTTTTAGAGAAATGAATTCATTTCATTTCTATACCTAATCAGCATAAACATGGGATAAATAAAGACGTAAAAAATGTTCCCTTAAAGCAGAGTTATGATCATCAGATCTAGGTAATGGAAAGGACATGAGAAAAGAAAACAATTGGATAATGTGTATCATCAATGTGGAATGAGAAGAAAAATAAAGCATGCATGAATTCAAACATCGGAGACATGACTGAGTTGGCATAGTCAAACACGGATATCTCAGAATAAACTAAAAGTGCAGAACAGTAAAATGGGAGAGGGACACACATAGTCAGAAACTAGAGCAAAGAATCATAACCAGCTTTTACTCTACCACATTTCACTTAGTGATAATTCACACGACCCTCCATTGTTAGAACCCTTAACCGGTCAAAACCCTCCACAGATAGCCCTTTCAAATACATTGACAACCAACTTTGATACCAATTTATACATCCAAGCACTTGGTAAACCCACCCTCAAAAGCTAGCTATTAAGGAAACGAACGGAGTATCTCATATTGCTTAATGTAGGACTTAGGCGCCCCATAAAAAATTATAGTTCAAATGTAGGATAAAAATAAGACTTGTAAGGATAGTCACTTCCGTACATCTTGAAACAATAGAAATTTAGAATATTCTTCCTCGTTTAAAATTATACCAAAAAAGCAATTTATAGAATGGTCTCTAATGAGTATTTTCTCATTGTGGAAGGAACTGCAACCATCATCCATCCAATTAACCACTGTTGCTTTGCAGTTGACTAGTCATTCAAACTGTTAAACTATAGGAAAGAGAGAGACATTTAGTTGAAACGTGTTTATGAGACAACACAAGTGTTTTATTTGTATTAAGAAAACGAAAACAGGACAATAAATAAATAGAAGAGCTTTGACATCCTCTAATAACAAAGATATGAAATTGGAATAAAAATGTCCCTAATAATACATATATAATCCAATTTTTCCTTATTATAAAGGATTTGTACTTTATTTCTATAATTATAAAATAATCCTTACAGAAAATTGCTTTAGAAAAAAGTTGACTAGTTGGGAAATTTTACAATGTACTAGATAGTTCTACCATTAATCATCACAGAGAAAGAGAAGAAGAATATTATATTAATATATAATTTGAAAAAAAATCATATATAGCTAGAAATTTAACAAAACACTTCTAAGGATGAAATTAAAATATAATCACAAAAACACAGAGAACACTTATCTAATTTAAATTATCATAGTGATTCATGACATTTGAATCAACTGTGAAATAAGAAAAACATGAATAAAATATAAAAATAAGAGCTTACCGTGTCCCTGCAAAATGTCTAGATCGTCTAGAAATCAGGGAAACACTGAAGTCTCTTCCAAAAATTGATAGACGACTCTGCAATTTTTTAGAACCACAATTCAAATTATACAATAACAATTGTTGTGAATAGTTAAACTAATTGACAAGACAGCAAAATAACGTAATAAAAGTGGGTAAAGGCGATGGAGGATAAATAAGGATCGCAAATAAACCACACCCATAGATATTGTTCAAATCTATCCAATTTTGACAGGGAATCCTCGTATTGAACCTGACGGTATGTGCATATTTGTCTTGTCCCAATCTCCATACCCATTTTATATTACTAAACCACACTTCGTTATTAGGTAACCTAAAAATCTTATTTTCATTGTTCTCTTTGATCCTTTGTTTTGTTTCATTTGAAGAACTCTTCTTTCGCTACACAATCTTTCATTTTCTCTCTCAATTGTTCAACTCGTTCAATGTCCACTAAGTTCAATAGATTCAAAAGGTATTTTCCCTCTATCACAACCTCAAGTAACAATTGTTTTCCTTTGTGTGGTTTTGATCAAACGATGTATTACATTTTAGGAAATGTAAACCTCAATTTCATCAAATTAAATCAATTCTAGGGCACACATTTGATAGTTTTTTACTTGTTTTTTAATTATGAAGTGAAAATGTTCAAGTCTCAATTTCAATGGTGTAAACTCTTAGTTTATTAGGTAACTTCAAACACTTATATCTTTTCTCTTTAGTTCTTAGTTTTGTTTCATTTTAAGAACCCTTATTTTGCTTCACAATTTTTCATTCTCTTTCTCAATGGTTCACTTAACATTTGCAAAAGAAATAGATGTTGTAATTTCCCTTAAATTTCAGTTATGTGTTTTTTTTTACTCTTTTCTACAATTACTTCACATTTATGCAATTGTTATTTGGTAATCTATTTTAAGATTTATGCAATTATCATTTCTTCCTTGACATTGGACATTGAAGAAAATAAAATGTGTCCCCCTAACATTAAATCCTTGACAATATCATGGCCCCCTTGATGTGACTTCTTTTTTGTAAAAATTTTTTTAGTAAATATTTGAGATACTACAAGAGTCGATATGAACGTGGATATGAGTATAGCCGTTCCTCAACAAGGACAGAGATGAGACACAAGATTCTTACATGACAAGAATGAGTACATTCAAACTCGATCCTTAAGCACAATTGTAAGTATTAAGTCCAGATCTGAATAAGCAGAGACTACACAACCATGTGGACTGATTATATTTCCAACAAGCAACAAATTATTGAAATGAAACACTCAAATAGCTCTTATAAGCCATAGAAGATCATTTCAATCAAAAGTCGTGATTGAATGAAGTCAATGAACAAAATTTCCGAACAGTTGCTGCATTATTGATGATTTCCGTTTCCTTTTTGATTTGCTCTTCTTGAAACATATATTATAATATTAGTACTTTATTTTATCTTTAATGGAATTCATATTTGAGTCTAAAATTAAAATCACTCTTATATTTGTATGAAAGTGGATACGAAATGGATTTACAAGACAACACCATAATGAATCTAAAGATAGAATCATGTTATGAATTGAATGACAAACATAGTCTCGAAAGTCAAGGGCCTCTTCGTTACTTTCTATGCATTTTACTCATTGAAAACTACTCATAAGAAATGACTTCAAAATGATTTTGAAAACCGTTATTACTTAAAAATATATTACAGTGGATTAGTTTAAAAGTTTTAAAGCAACAAATCTTTGGATAACAAGTTTTATGACAATTCTCATTTCTTCCCATTACCACCAACCAGATGCATGTCTCATCAATCAATAAAATATACTGTTTTCGGCCCTCACTGTTATCCAGTACTTGGCAATCATTATTGCATTAAGTTAAAAAAAATACAGGATCCAGAAATACAGTACTAATGTTTTACTTTGCATGGTCAATTGGATTTGAGGACCAATTAGCAAATGGCTAGAGAGGTAATGGAGTTGCACAGGTTCGTAATCTTTTTCTAAATTATAAAAAGTTGCATGTTATATGAGCATGAGAAATTTTAGAATTGTGGATACATTTACTCAAAGCTAATATGAGACATAACTTTCATTGTGATTAATGGATGTGACTTGATATTTCATAAATTTAGCACTTACAGCCTAACCAAGTGAGATAGTAGATAGTGATTTGAAATTCAAAATTATCAGTTTTTTTGCATTGTTTTTCATACAATTATTTTGCTTCAATCTCTTTAATTTCATAATCACATATTTTGTGCGAGGAAAGAATCAAGACATTGATTTTTTGAATTATAATCACTTAGCTAAAATGGCCAACCTAACATGTATCATTATCCTTTGTTACCCAATTGAACCAAACAGAAAGATTTTGTTTTGGAACCTTTGAGCCTAATGAAAAACAAATGCTTTCCACACCTTAGAGTGTTTATCACACCCACCAAAAAGAGGAAAATATTGGGTATCTAAAGCAATAACCTGCCTAGTTCATGTGTATATATATATATATATATATATATATATATATATATATATATATATATATATATATATATATATATAATTATTATTGTTCAAAATAATTTCAAAGAAAATAAAAGCTAGTTAGGAGTTTGAAATATATATGTGTGTGTGTGCTTGTGCATCTATGTGTGTTTATGAAGTAAGAACACAAATGCTCTCTTGTTTCCCCAAGTGGTGTAAAACCATGTTATTTGTTAGTAAGGCCTTATTACAAGTCAAGAAAGACCTTAGTGATCCTTCCACACATTTTTTATTATGTTTTCATGACAGAGGAAGAGCATGCGTGTAGAATATTCCGTGCAAAAAGACCCTTTGCATAAGGCCTCCAGTTATTGAGGGCCTCTAGATTTTAGAAACCCACAAATTTGTGCTAGCCTGTTATTTCTTTTGCCTTCTAGATACAAAGGGGTTCAGCTTTCATGCCTCCAAAACCTTTATGACAACCTCTATAAAGGGCAAATTTGTTTTGTGCATTTTTAATGCTGACTTGAGTGGAACACTCACCTGATGCATTTCAATTGAGGAAAACAAATTATAAAGGTGTTTATTTCTACGAGTAATTAGCCATAATTATTAATTTCTATAGAAGAAATTTGGGGCCAATACTTCTAAAATATTATCTTTTATATTTCTAAAATCATAAATGTATTTATTTTCTTTTTTTTTTTTCTTGTTTGAGGAGACAACCAAAGTTCTAAGTTTGGGGTGTTTCTATATCTTTTTGTGAGTATTGAAGCTAACCACTTGTTATTCTATCCCGAGTTCCAGTAATAGTGAAGTTAAGACATTTTTCATCTTGCTCTACCAGCAGGTATACTATAAATAATTGTAAATTTACCATGGATCTTTAATGAAAATGCATGCTTCAAAGAAGAGCAAGTAGGCTTTCATTTAACAAGAAACGAACTATAATGAATGACGGACGGCAGAAAGGAAGTAACGTACCTGCCTAAAATGACCATGAACTAAAGCTATGGTCCAAATAGTGTTATTGCATCTTGACCTGATTGCTTGTGTCAAATATGCATTCCAAACAAATATATTATCATACGACATCCCTGCGTCTTCGCTAGGAGAAACGTTCTTTTGCAAACTTTGCATTATAGGGTAAGTGTAACTATAGAAAAAATCCTTGGTCAAATCGACACTAGACAAAAGCTTTTTGTACCTGCAGTGAGACGTGGTGATGGTAAGAAACTGATGTTGTTAGATGTGGTAAACGTTTTGGAAGGGTTATCTACCTGAGCTCAGTCTTAGAGTGAGCTAAATCAGATTGGATTGAAATATGTGGAATGGTTATCAATTGGCTCTCCTTGATGCTATAGATTGCATGGCCACATATAGCACCAATCTGTCTACGTTTAGTAACGAGAATCAAGTAGTAAGACTCGAGAAACTTGATGCAGCCTTGAAATGATAGAGAAATTGGTTGAGATATATATAGTACACATGTATATACACATGATGAGAGAGAAAGAGAGAAGAGAGAGAGAGAGAGAGGTACTAACCAGCAATTCCGAAAACCTTAGCGACGAAAGTGAGGCCGCCAGTGGCTCTGTTACCCTCAGCAATCCGCTGAAGCAAGCTCTTGATCTCCTGGGGTGAATACAGGACGGGGTCTTGGCTGATATTCAGATCCGACGGCTCTGATCGATCGATTTTCAACACTCGGAAGAACCTCTTGCTCCGATCACTTCCGATCAGGTAGAACCTCTGCGATTGCGATTGCAATTTCAAAATAGGTTAATTTAATCGGTTGTGTAAAAGATTATTGCGTGACGAATGAATGGATAATTACCGCTCTGGTTTCGTAGAGTCTGAACTTCTCGAGGGCGTAAGAGTCCGGGTCCAATTCGGGATCGTTGGAAGGGTGAACCTTTGCAGAGGCAGTGACAGGGGTTGATCCCGATTTCGCCATCTAGTCTCTTCTATTGTCTTCTATTCTCTATCTATTTCACTCCCAATTTTCATTGTCGCACTCTTTCCCTATCCCATTTCATCTTTCTCCTTTCAACTTTAAATACCCTTCTGCTACCATTCCTGCGGATTATCCCAAATAATCCTAAATCATTACAATAATAATAAATAATACAAATAAATTGTATATATTTATAAGTGTCTACTATACTTGTTTATAATTCCTGGTCCACTAAAATCTAATTATATTTTTTAAATTAAAGTTTCTAAAAACTATCTAAATAATATATACTTTATCAAACTTTAAATTGTTTACATAAATAAAAATTTATAGATTTTTGTCAAATTAAACATTAAATATTTAGTATCTTTTGATTTTTATCCAGAGGATGTTTGAAAAAACCATTGGATTTGGAAGCGGTGTGAGATGGAGGAAGGAACCAACTCAACTCATTTCTTGGCTGATGGAGTCTCGTCCTCACATACACAGGCACTGGTAATCAAATCAATTAGACCCTTTTCTGTTTCACGCAACCTTCGTCGTTCTTCCTTTTTCTTTCTAGTCCACTAACCTATGCCCCAATTTGTAAAGTTTCGGCTTTTCTCGCGTTGCGACGCACTCAAAACTCTTCCTTTCTCCACCCACCGAATGGGCATGGTCGATACCCTCTGTACCCATCTCCACCAAAACAATGGCAGTGTTGAGAACTCATTGTCCAAGGTTAAGCCTAAACTCGATTCTCAATGTGTCATTGAAGTCCTCAATTCCTGTCATCCCAAGCAACCTCTATTGGGCGTCAGATTTTTCGTTTGGGCTGGATTTCAATCTGGCTACAGGCACACTGCTTACACGTACAACAAAGCTTGCAAGTTGTTTGGGATTCAGCAAAATCCCCAAATTATTCGTGATCTCGTTCTGTCTTATGAGGCCGAAGGGTGTTTAGTCAATGTCAACATGTTCAGGGAGGTTCTGAAACTGTGCAAAGAAGCCCAACTAGCTGACGTGGCATTGTGGGTGTTGAGGAAGATGGAGCAGAGTTTCAACATCGGTGCTGACACTGTGATGTATAATGTGGTTATTAGGCTATGTTGCAAGAATGGCGACATTGAAACGGCTGAGAAGTTGATCGGGGAGATGAGTTTGAACGGTCTTTATCCTGATCTTATTACGTACATGGCAATAGTGGAGGGATTATGTGATGTGGGTCGCCCAGAGCATGCTTATTCTTTGCTTAAGGTTATGAGAGTACATAGATGTTCAACCAATTTGGTCCTTTTATCAGCCATTTTAAATGGCTTGTGTAGGTCTGGATCTATGGAAATGGCATTGGAGTTGTTGGATGAAATGGAGAAAGGTGGGGATTGCCGTCCAAATGTTGTTAGTTATACATCTGTGATTCAAAGTTTCTGTAAGAGAGGTCAGTGGACGAAAGCATTGGATATTCTGGATAGAATGAAAGCTTCGGGGTGCCATGCAAATCATGTTACTGTTTTTACTTTGGTTGATAGCCTTTGTGTTGAGGGTCGTGTAAGAGAAGCTTACAAGTTGATTGATAAGTTTGTGGTGGAACATGGTGTTTCTTATGGTGATTGTTGCAGTTCACTTGTAATTTCATTGATAAGGATTAAAAAGCTGGACGAAGCAATGAAGCTCTTCATGGAAATGCTTTCTGGTGATGCCAGACCTGATACTTTGGCATCTAGCCTTTTGCTAAAGGAGCTCTGTATGAAGGACCGGGTATTGGATGGATTCTACTTGCTTGAAGCAATTGAGAACAAGGGATGTTTGTCTGCCATTGACTCTGATATTTATTCTATTCTTTTATTTGGCCTTTGTCAAAGAAGCCACCTGACCGAGGCCACAAAGCTGGCCAAGATAATGCTTAAAAAATCAGTTCCGCTGCAATCTCCATACAAAGAGGGTGCAATCGATGTCCTAATAGAATCTGGAGAAAAAGATATTGTGAATCATTTGACTGGCATTCGTAAGGGACTTTGATGATAAAAGGTCGTATGAAGGAGGTCACGTCCATTGTTCTCTGCTGCCTCTGGTCATATCATAAGTTTGCATTGTATAACAGCAACAGTAAGAATTGGTTTCTGTGATGTAGTCTGCTGGTACTTTGTTCATTTCTTCCCCTTGTAGGAGACAGTGTATTCTTGAGAAACAATATGCTTGTCTTTATCTGTGAATGCTAAACCCATTCTCCTGTAGATTCCTTTTAATATCGATAAGTTGGCAAGCCCATTTTCCTCATACAAAATGCTTTCTTAATCCAATTCGCATCACACACCGCACCATAGTCACTGAATTCGTTCATCCATCCATCCTTATTTTCGTTGCATTCGTCACTCTGTTTGATCAGTCCAACACTTTTTCTCTGCATGGAAGGCTTGGCTTCTCATCTTACACAAAGAGGGAGTCATCAGTAATTGAGTTTAAGGGGTTTTGCAAGCAAACTAAATGAACTTAATAATTGAATTGCAAATTTTAACTGGTGATCATAGATTTAACTGATTTAAAATAAAGTAATTACTAAGATTCGGTAACAATAAGATAGTGGGAAAAGTGAGAAGTGAACTATTGGAATAATAAAATTGAGATAAGCTGGCTAATTAGACTAGAACCGCTGACCCCATTAGCGTTCTAAGTCAACACAAAGACAAGACAATTAACTTGTAATTCGAATTTAAAGATGATGAATATAGCCAGCGAAACATTTTGTTGAAGTGAAGGCCATCATAAAATTTCTGGTTTATATTTTGCAAACTCAGTTATGAATTCTAATTATTTATTGCACACCCTTTGCATTTTCAGTTAATCATAACAAGGCTCGCCTGAACACCATTCGAATTTGATACTTGTTCTATATGGCTTATAATGCTGCTGCCTACTGATCACTATACAGCAAACTCATTAATATAGAGGAAGACATCGAGTGGATAAAGGAACAATGCTAGTAAAGTATCTAAAAAATGAATTAATTGCTTAGTAAATTAACCTGCTACTAAACGAATCAAATTTATTGGCAAGTGATTGTTACTGCTCTTTCATTTTATCCAATTCTAAATTTATTTTTGCTCGTGATTGTCAAGATTCAGAATCCCTACAGATTTAATTGTTAAGCATTCTCCTAAGTTTTTGTCTTTTGCTGTGAATTATAAATCTTATAACTGAATGACTAAATAAATAGCCAATAAGAAGGATAGAGGAGAGGAGTACCATCTTTTGCAACCGAACATTTTTGCTATTTGTTTGAAGAAAGAGCAGGGACTAAAGGTGTTGGTTTTGTTCCTTGTGTTGTTGTGGTAGAGACTTGTGCAGTTCCCTGTATCAGGTGGGATAAATCATTATTAAGAAGGAGCAATATGGTGATATTTCTCAACCCAGAATAGTTCTTTGGTGTAATTAAGCTGCGAATTCAGAACGGAAAAGTGGCTAGAGAATTTCAATCAGAAAATGAAAAGGAGCCTGAGGCCGAGGCTAACACGTTCATAATTGGAAGATTTTATCTGCTGATACATTGTAAAAGAGAGAAAGGAAAGATATTTCTGTAATGGGTTACTATGAATAATATCACTCTTTTTCACTTTTAACTTCATTACATTTGGGTATTGCTATTGGAGAAATAAATCTAAGATAGATGAAGGGCCTGAAAATCTCGGCACTCATTTTCTTAGTCATTTTTAGTTTCTTCTCTGGTGCTGCCGCCCAAGTTGAACGAGTGCTTCCTGCATTTCCAAGTAAAAACACTTGTGTTTTTCATATTAGGATCTATCTAATTTCAGTTTCTGATTAAATGTCATCTTAAATTAATAAATCAATCAGAAACTGAATATCATGGTTCTCATTCAATCTTACGCAGTTTAATCAGGGGTAGTGTCCGATCTGTGAGTATATATGATGCACACCATAACTTGCCTTTTATCAACTATTTATTTTTCCTATCTCAGGACTCTTGCAATAAGATGGCAACATATGGAATGAATTCTATAACCTTGTAAGTATATCTTCTGTTGTTGGTGAAACTTCTCATGGGTATGGAGGATCAACTAAGACTATATTGGTTCTGCAGCTTGGATTCTGTCCAGGGATCAACTTGCACTGGCTTGAAGGATGTTTGTCAGATAGATAGCATATAGTTCTCAACTGTGTATCATAAAGCAGGTTCCTATGTGAGAGCAGACGACAACGATGATGACATGTGTCCGATGGATGAAGATGATTTTTTTATTGGTTCACCAGTAAAATCTGAATCTCTATTAGCTTCTGATGATACGAAGGTGTCAAGTTTGTTTTATTCATCCACTGTTTTAGATGTTTCTATTTAAGATTAGTAGTTTTTTAACACTGGGCCGATCAATTTGCTGGAATAGAGTTGCAATCCTTCAAGCAATCCTGCCGATGGTCATCCTTGCAATTTTAATGAAACCCAAAATTTTGAGAAAAACAGGCCGCACTTATCACTGTCAACCGTTGCAGGAAATTCAACCACCTGAGCTTAATGAATCAAAGGAGACTCTTCATGAATCTGAGTTGGAATCATCTAGTGTAATGTATGTATCTGGTGCTTGATAGTAACTGCAATTTTATGGAGAAAGTACTATAGGTACTGTTTGTATTCTTGTGAAACCCTCAATATTTAGCAATAATAATTCGGTGTTAAATCAAATTAATGCACACTATAATCAATGCTTATCTCATTAAAACCCACTTCAAATCTGCTAAATCCTTCTGCTGTGCACTGAAACCGAGCCACATCATTCTCTGAAACACGCACCACGTCACACACTCAGTGCATTAAAAACGCACCAAGCGCTGCATGCACGCATGCCACTTGTCACGTTGGAAGTTTCGGAAGTCAGAGTGGAGGTGCAGGTGTCCGAAAGTGAGACGCTCGTTCGTCTGGAATTGGAAGGAACAAAAGTGATTTTCGAAAACCCTTCCGCCCACCTGCATCACTCATCTTCTTCCTCAGAAACCAAACCTTTCATCTTCTCCGACTTCTCTCTAGGAACCTTCATCTTCTCTCTACCATTACTCACTTCTTTCAACTCCAATCAACTTTCTGAAACCGTAGAAACGTTCACGGGCCAGTAAGCTTCATTTTGAGCCGAACCTCTTTTGATCCTGTAACCGGTAAGTTTCCCAGCCATACCCTAGTTCTGGAGTTACTATGAACGCTGTTTCAGTTGCATGCAAGGAAAAAAATCTGAGTTTCTGAGTTTTCTTTGGTTAGACTTAGTTAAGGAGCGTAAGGAAGAGCTTAGCGGGTAGAAAGTCATAGTTGGGCAGATTCAAGTTATACTGTTAAACGTTCACTGCTATCCAGGTAAGGGAAGCTTATATGTTTAATTTATACTTGCATGCTGTGTAATCTGGATTGCATGTATTAAAAGTATGATGTTTGAGCTGTATGGATGACCACTGTTATGGAATATGATTTCTGGTTTTGATTGATCTGTCATGAACGAGCCCTGCTTGTATGTATTATATATGTTGTTGGTGGTTTGAAATGCATGTTGATTTAATTACGTATGAACAGAGTATGGTTATTGTATAGTTGGAATGATTAAAATGTTGAGATCTATATGATGATGATGTTTAAGGTGAATTAAATCTGGAATGAAAGTTATAAAGTTTATAAATTTGAAATCTGGAAAATTCTGTTAAAGTTGAAAAACCTGAAATTTTAAATCTTCCCCTTGATAAATGACGCTCGTCATTGTACGGTCTTAGACCGTTCGGTTTCCTTAACATAACTTAGAATGAAATTCCTTCATTTGAAAAGAATTCTGCTCGAGAACGAGCGTCCCCCAATTGAATGTCTGAGTGTTCGTCCTAAAGAGTGCTCGGTTTCATTGTGAGCGTTCGTCCTAAAGAGCGCTCGGTTTCATATTGAGCGTTCGTCCTAAAGAGCGCTCGGCCTTTTGCCAAGCGTTCGTCATGATTTGTGCTCGGTCATATATTGAGCGTTCGCGTTAATAAAGTGTTCGGTCTTACACCGAACGTTCGTCCTTGATAGCGTTCGGCCTTATGTCGAACGTTCGTTCTAAATAACGTTCGTCCAAACATTTGAAAAAAATTTGTATTTGTGCGTTCGGTCTTTGACTGGTAGCCTGTTCCTTTCGAGTACAAAATTCATTATATATATTCAAGTATTCTCTTTAATGTCTATTCATCTAAATTGAGATAATCTGACTTCTTAGTATTTAAAAATATTCTGGAGTTGATCTTTTATTCTGAAGTCTTTATGATTTTAAGAAGTTCTTTTAAATCCGGTTTTAACGTGCGTCCTCTTCCTTCAGAAAGTTGAACGTCCGTCTTTTTCAGAGAGTGGAACAAAGAATGAAAATATTATAACCATGAGATGTTAAGATGTTCGAACACAGTATTAACTGATTATAAGATTGTGAAATTTTGAACGAGCGTTCCAAGGAGGAACGTCTCAGATGTGTTAAATGTGAAATTTGGTAAAGTATGAACCTAGATAAGTTAAGCCTCGCAGTCCATCCTGATATTCCGTGATACGCCTCTTCAAGTAGAAGGGGGTATTCATGCGTGGGAATGGCAGGAGGCCCTAGTCCGCTTGAGTACTTTGGACAGATAGGGTTAACCTCGAGTGGCAGCTGTGAGATTAGATCAGTTACTACACCACTCGGGTGCAAGGACGCTTGTAACTACATGGTTCATACGGTCCGGACGGTCTGTCTTATATGCATATTTATATGTTAATTTTGATGATAAGTTACATGTTGTATGCTTGAATTGCATTGTGAATGTATGTGCTAATTGTATAAATTAAATATTATAAGCTTACCCTTGCATTTCCATTGTGTTGTCTACTGCCCATGTACTTTCGTCTTGTCAAAATGCAATGATCATCCGTTGTGGATGTGAGCAGATGGTGGTGCATCCCTTGAGCAAATGCTGGAAGAAGAAAATTTGGATGAAACTAATCTGGTGGAAGTTGAAGTGAAGGCCGAGCCTTAGAGCGCTCGTTAGATTAGGACTGTAAATGTTAGTGTAGTTTGAACGTTCGGCCAAGTATTTTGTTAGGCCGTTCGTCGTAATCTTATATTCCTCTATTTTGATGTACGTTGTTTTATATATCAAAGAACGCTCGTTCCTGGTTTTCCCTTGTATGCGTTATGCGCGTTCTTTTGTACTGATGCCGTTCGGCTTTTGATCCTGTTTAATGCAAAGACTGTTTATGTTACTGTTAATTGTAATTAATTCTCAATTATGGTAATTACTATATTTTGGGATGTTACAATTCTTCTCTATATAGATTTGTAGTTTTACCTCAGGATTCTATCTGAACTGTTGACTGGAATTAACCCATGCTATTGTTTGTTACTTTTGGAGTTGCCTCCTGATAATAAAATTCTGGGTGTGTTTCCAACCTGCGCACCATTTACTTGAGTCAGCAGCCTGATTATCAAATGGACAACAAATTATGAAAGGGGTACAGAAATAGACATGTTGTGACTTTTCAATTTTCATTTACTTCCTTTTGACCTTTCCTTTCAGCTTTCTGTGTTTCCATTGTCAACCGACTAATTCAACTTTCATGTGCTTGCATAACTGCCCCAAGGTTAACTGAATAGCCTCCAGATGTGAATGCAAGTAATCACCAGCCACAAATTCTCTAAAGCTTCCATCCACCTCAATAACACTGCAAGCAACCTCTTTACTTGTTCCTCTTTTCTTCATCATTTGTTTAACACCCTCCACATCTCTCCACCTTTGCTCCGTAGCATACATGTTTCTCAACATCACATAGTTTCCCGCAACATCCTCATCCATTTTCACCACCTCTTTAAGAACTTTCTCTGCCCTCGATACATCATTGAAGTAAACACAAGCAAAGAGAAAAGAACTCAGTATTATCCCGTTAGCATCATAAGGCATGGCTTGAATTAATTTTTCAGCCTCATCCAGGCATCCAGCTCTTCCTAGAAGGTCAACCACACAACCATAATGCTCAATCTCAGGCACAATTCCAAATCTCTCCATTTCGTTGAACCATCTTCTTCCTTCCTCCACCAAACCACAATGGTTGCAAGCAGATAGTACACTAATCATAGTTACCTCATTTGGTCCAAACCCTTGTTCCATCATCCTAGCAAACACCTCCAATGCTTCCTTGGCACAGCCATTGACTTGAAAACCATTTATCAAAGCATTCCACGAAGCCGTTTCCCTCTCATTCATCTCCTCCAAAACCAATTTCGCTTTCATAATTTCACCACATTTTGCGTACATATCAATCAAAGCAGTGTCAACACGAACAGACCTATCAAACTTTTTCCTTTGGGCAAACCTGTGAATCCAGCCCCCCAAATCCAACGCATCCAAATCAGCCGCAGCGGGAAGAACACACAAAGCAGTGTACAGAGTGATTGATCATAGATCAGGAAGACATCCTGGTAAAATAAGCCCATCACAGGGTCAATAAATCACTCAGTTCATCCAAATCACAATGAATCTAAATCCAATTCATGCTTCTAATCAATGTCAGAGATGGAAACTTATTAATATATGCAATCTACTCTAAAACATCAAGAAGAAATCTCGGTATGTCATGCTCACTATGGAGTCATGTAATTCCCTAAGGAATTTCAACTATGTGGAGTCATATAGTCTAAATCAGATTTTTTTAAGAATTTACAAAAGCTAAAAACAATATTTTTTTTTAATCGTTGAACTCAACTCTGAGTCGAGAAGACATCTCGGTCATGCACGCCCACCTTGGGTCGTTTAATTCCAAAAAGGAATTACAATGTGCAGAGCTACGAGTTCAACTCATTTTCAAATCAACACACACAAGAAATGCTCGCACATGTCAGGCCTTGGAAATTTAACCAGACCCCTCTTCCTTCTGCCCAAGGCCGAAGGACTTTGTCTCCCCCATCGGTTCTATCCGATCGTCAATATTAGTCTTTGGGTCCAAGTCTGTCATGACTACCTCCGATCGTCTCCTCCTATGTCGGCTGTGCGGATCTGACGAAGATGGTCGAACCTTCAATCCTGCCATGTAACATTCTCGAGCGATCCTTTGATCAGACCAAACGGTACAGATATTTCCATTGTCCAACGGAAACTTAAGCGTGAGATGGGGTGTGGAAACAATTGCCCCGAATGCGTTCAGACATGGTCGTCCCAATAGCACATTATAAGAAGTGTTTGCGTCCACCAGCAAGAACCTGGTTTTCACCTCCTTACTCCGTTCGATTCCCAGGCACGTTCTGAGGTCCACATATCCTCTGGTATCTACTCTTTCCCCCAAAAATCCTACTATCTGCTCGTTGTATGAGGCGATCAGATCTTCGGATATATCCATCTGCTGGAATGTTTTCCAATACAAGATGTTAACAGAGCTGCCCTGATCCACCAACACCTTTCTCACGCTATATCGGGCAATAACTGCCGTTATCACCATCGGGTCGTCCTCATCTGGATCGGGAGCGTGGAAATCCTCATCCGTAAACGTGATTGGTGGCATAGAGCGCTTTCTCACATCTACCCGGTGGACGCTTTTAAGCTCCCTCAGGTTTCTCTTCCTCGCGGACGCCGACGACCCTCCCGCAAATCCGCCCGAGATGGTGTTTATCGTTCCCCGCAGCGATCGGTCATGGCTGCGACTTCTACTACGCCTGCGGTCGGGACGCCTGTCCTCCCTCCTGTCACTTCTCTCCACCCTAGTCCTTCTGGGTGGACTTCTCGTCTTTCGTTCCTCCTTGACAAACCTCCTCAGATGACCCGCTCAGATCAATTCTTCCACCTTATCCTTCAACACCGTGCAGTCCTCGGTGTTATGCCCTATGTTTAAGTGATAGGTGCAACGTTTAGTTCCATCCGCTTTAGGTGACGACCGGGAAGGTCTTACCTTTAACAATTCTGCACTCAAGGCCTCTTCCAGCACCCTTGCTCTCGGCACATTCAACGGGGTGTATCGTTCGTACCTACCCCCCTTCGGGCCATCTCTAAACTTTTGGCCCTTCGGCCGTTCGCCTGGGACGAACGATTTCTTGCCTTCTTTTTTCTCCTGCCCCGAACTCGTGCTTTGCTCTTGCTGCCGTCTCTAGACCGCCCTCATTTCTTATATTCTAATGAACCGGGCGGCCCTCTCTTGCAACTCGTCTAGGGTTAATGGAGGCTCTGCGAACAAGTTATCGGCAAACGGGGAAGGCCTCAGCGCGGTAGCCAGAGTACAAATGCTCCTCCGGATCCCCCGAGCCATCATACTTCTCCAAGACCGGGAACGCTCTATCCGGAATCTGCTCCTCCATGATCACTGCTGTGAACGGACGTAACGCTCTAGCCCGACCGGCCGGGGCCAGACGGTTTGCAGCTCGATGCGAACCGGCCTCGCTCTGTTCCTCTCCCTGATAATAACTATCAGGAATGGGGTCCGTGTCGTCCTCTGAGTCTGGCTCGATTTCCGGCATCTCCACAATTGGTGGTGACTGAGCGCAGGCAGAAGCTGGACGATTAGCTTGCGCCCCTCTGGCCGCATCACGCTCCGCCCTAAGGGTTTCAATTTCCGCCTGCATTGCCTCCATTCTCCTCCTCATCTCCTGTAAAAATGTTGTCGGGTCCTGCTCCATCCTTATGGTCGCAAAGGTTGTCTTCAACTACCCTCGGCCCCACGATGGGCGCCAAAATGTTTCTGCTGAACGGGACCAGGGAAAACTCCTGCTACCTCCGTCTGGAAACACTCCTCTTCGCCCGATCGGTCCTTCTTCCTTCGCTATCCTCGCACTTGTTCACAACGCAAATGGGTTGACCTGCAGCAAACACTCCGACGCTCAAGTCAGAATGGGCTCTTGCAAGTCTATAATTATCAAATGAACAAAGAGTTTACCTTCTCCTTTGACTTCTATTTATATGATTCTTAGAGAATATTACCCATTAATTTACCTTTAATGGCTTTCAATGCACACTTTAAATACTCGACAATGACCGTTACCTCATTAACTACATATTCATGAGCATTCAACTGCTGTCTCCAGTCCACAATTTTACATATCTGCCCGATCGGACATGTTGTACTAAAGAGTTCCGATCGGACATGTCAGGCTGGAGCATCTCGTCCGAACTTTCCCGTTCGGTTGCCCACCTAGGTAGTAACCGTATATAACACTATTTTATATACAAATTTATGAACTTACATACAAATTTTGGCCGAACGTAACAATAATATACAAATATGCGATAATATATTTTCATAATATTTATTCACATTTTCATGTTCTAAAAAATAATAATGAGATGTGAAACAAACAGCCGTATATGTCTGATCATATTTTTCAACTTTATTTTTTAGACCAGAAACTATTTAATATCTTACAATACGTGTTAGATAAACAATTTAATGGGTTTGACTAAGTATCGGCACAAACTTCTTACATGGTATAAAAACGTTTTACTAGACAAATGAAAATTTATTTTATTTCAGAAAAGGATAAGTATCAAGTAATTTCTCTTTTAGAATATTTTTTATCCCATATAGCATTATTTAGAAAACAAAAAATTAACATTAACTTCACATCTTTTTATCCACATTTCTTTTTTTCAATTTAATCTTTAATAAATAATTGTCTTCTCAAATTAAAATAATTGGTTTACCAATTTTATGAAATAATTATTGTCTAAATTTAATCACTTTTTTATTTGACATGTTCTAAAACTTAATCATTTTTTTTCAAATTAAAATAACTATTTATAATAAAAAAATTATCTACAAAATAATTAAAAACTATTTTTTAATGTAAAAATTATTTATTTTTATTTTTATAATTATAATTTATTAATTTTTGTTATTATAAAAACAATAAACACACATTTTTTTCATTAATATATATATATATATATATATATAGACACACACAACTGTATAATAGTTTTAGACACTTTACTCTTCACCATAAAGTGCTTCACGTTAAGTTATATATAAAAACACCTTCTAATAAAAGTGAAAACCTAATTAATACATTAATCAAACATAGAAGCTTTAATAGCCTTGCCTTTTATGTAATTTTTTTTCTGTTAATTTATTTCCCAAATTTTCACATCGGATTATTAAATTCTCCTAATAGACAGCCGACGCAGATGCTAAAGCGAGGATATCAACTAATTAGCAATTGGAATACATCTGATATCTTTCTCAAGTGTCAACATAGGACGACGAGGTTGCCTGAAACAAAGAAATAGGGGGCAAAATATAAAAGGCACGAGACTTTAATCTTTTACTTTTACAGTTCACTCATGTAAATATAAGAAACAGGAATCCGGTCGTATACAACCATCAAACTCATCCTGGCACTATGAAGAATGACAAAACAAAGACGCATGGGACACAAACATACCCTAAAAATAATTTGCCACTTCAACCATGTGTTACACGGATCATCATATTGAGAAGAAGAAAAGAAAAAGGAAAAGAACTTGACAACCAAGTGAAAGAACGAATAAATAAGAAGCTTCAGTCAGAAATCTGCAAAGGCCGCAAAAAGATCACCATTGATGTAATCGTTGTCCACCAAACTGACCAAGAAGTAGCTTCCACCCACCTGTGACACAGAAAGAATTATCAAAGCTCTAGCTTGTAGCTGAAAACAAAAACACGGCAATGCCATCAAATACACAGGTTTTACAGGACCATAGCCTTATGAACCAACCTCTTCAACAAATTTCCTGGATGCATCACCCTCAGGGTACAAGCTGGCCCATCCTCTTGACCAAATTTCAAATGCCTCATCCTTCCATACATTAAAACTGACAGGATCCACAATGGTCGGTTGTTTTATCTCCTTAGCTGGGAAGACACCCCATGTCACAGCATTAACATCAGTTTGACCCACATTAGAACTCCAGCTCCCTTCTTTATTCACTGCCATATAAGTTAAAGAGATTCGATCCTTGCATTTATCAACAAGTGTATCCAGCTTTTCCTTGGAGCAGAAGAACTCTACATATGCCTTCTGATAAACATACCCACCAGGTCCACCCCAGCCTAGGCCATATATCAAAAACGAAGGATTTAGTGTATAATTTATCGTAAACACACAAATACGGACAAGATATCAATACCCTCAGTCATAAAATGCACTGGATATTCTGCTCGGAAAATCTCAATATATTCTGAATCCCTATTTTGTTTTCAATGTTCTGTTCAATCTTCCTTTTTCATTTTACAAGTATAGTCAATATAAAGTGGTATAGCCACATCTCACTCAAGAATCCTGATCCAAAAATTGAAACAAAACCCTTCCCGTTATCTGGCCGTAAGTTCAGTACTATTTCCTAATCGGCTAAAAGTTAGTTTAGGATTTTAGGCTATAAACAATATAAAGTAATCAATAAAACACTATACCACTGTATCTGTAATATAAATTTAACAAACAAAAATCATATCGGTAAACACCAGATTCGACACGATGTAACTTTTACTAACAAAAAATAAGGAAAAGAAATTAGAAATATAACATAACTACATTTCCCCTTGTAGTCACATTCCGAATTGTGGCACCATACTATTTATCCATTAGCAACAGCATCAGATTTAGCAAACCAACAAGAAGCATGAAAAAGAAATTACTAGGAAATTATAAAAAAAAAAAAAAAAAAACAGATCTGCAGAGACAAAAATAAGAAATTAAAAAGGCTGGATTCCATGCTTTGAATTTAGATTTGCTTCAATAGAATTCCCTATTTAATCCAATCACAGGCTTCAATATTCAGGTTATGAATAAAGACAGGACAGAAATCCGACAGCCAGTGCTAAAAGTTAACATGCCTACTTATCCTTGTTGAAAATTTGAACCAAAGATACCTACTGGAAGACCATGTTCAAAGGGTAATCAACCCAACTGTTAGTAGCCTCTTTGACAACTAGTAAATAAATGATAGAAATAGAAAAAGGTATCAAAGTATTGGGGAAGGAAATGAGCCTTACTCAACCCTAAAACCTAGCTCAATGGAATAGGATTGTGCGATTCTTGTAGGGAATATTTTGGCAATATTGCTAGCTAGACATCTTAGCATACTCCCATATCCCAGAACTGGACATGTGCAGGTAACCTAACACCAATACTTTAGGCTCTGAATCCCATAAACTAGCTAAAAGGTAGATGATTGTCAAAATCTTGTAGCGAGTATTCTAATCATACCTATAACAAATGTTGCACATTTGACCATAACCATGGTCCGGACACAAGTAACTGTAGTTGTTTGTGCTTCCAGCCTGCCACAAGTACCTAACACCTTCTAACTCATTCCAAAATGAAAACCTATAGAAATGTTCAACTATCTAACTTGAATCAGAAAGTTAGGCATCTTTCTATAGCTAGTACAAACTAAAATACTGTAAACCTACGACCAGATAATATCATGCATAAATAAAAATAAACTTCCTTTACACCCACCTACAGTAAGAGAATCCGACTTTTCCCCATTAACAGCTGGCTGGCTATTGATTGTGAGGAAGCCTTTTGCGTTAATCCTCTCCAGCTGCTCATTGATGATCTTTGTCTCTGGCTGAAGACCATCTAATTCTGACCAAGGGTTGGTTCTCAACTTTCCAATGCAGTACATTCTGAACCGCTGGTATATAACAAAGGGGGTAAATTTAGATGACGTTTAAGTGTTAACAAGATTACTCTAGCAATGCTCGAAGTGAAAAAATAACTCCACCTCATATATATCTTCAACGCTTTTCAAGGGAACTACCCATTCTTCAATAAGCTTCTTGTCCCGTGCACGTGGTCTCATGAACTACAAGAAAAAAACGATGAATTCTAGCCCTATCAAATAACAAGTACCAATTTCTAAAAGCTTCAATGTAGTTTTCACACTTCTGCTTCTGCCTTGTTTCCTTTCCCATCTGTTTTAGGCTTTGCATGAAAAAGTAATTAGGCTTTGCAATATGACCTTTCTATTCATTTTTTTCAAAACAAAGTTTATACAGCATCATAATCACAAAAAACAATATATGCTACGCAAACCCTTGGGCAACTAATATAATTCACATGAAATCCAAGGTTTCAAATTGCAATTTACACTACAACCATAATTGTAGCCACAATATTGTGGTTTTGGAGGTTACCGTATCGGCATCAGAATCATAATTGGGATTGCATCAACTACATTTGTCAACAACTTTCCACATTTGAATATCAACACAATTGTGACCACAATTCAAAACCTCGAACAATTCTTATTAGATCCATCACTGCAGTATGTTTCCCATTTGGATTGATGCATTGCACTTTTAGTTTCTCCACAAAGAAATAATAAAATTTAATTTTAAATAAATGGTCTACTGTTAACAATCAATTTTGATCTACCGATAGTGTAGAGACCTTTTTATCCTCTGGGAAAGGAAAGAAAATAAAAGTGTTAAATAACATACATAAAAATAAAATCAGTAAGCAACCGCGAGCACCTGGTAATCAGTTAATGCACCATATGATGGGTTACAGGAATCACCCCAACGCCCATGTGGGTATTGGTCCCATCCTATGGTTCGTGATATGTAGCTTTTTGGACGATTTGCCCTATAATAGTTGTACAAGGAAAGTAAGAAATCCTTCATACCGATTCACTCATGTTATGGAACACGACATGACAATTGCAAAGGTAACATACCAAAAGATTGGACGGACATCTTCTTTAACACGGAAAACATTAGTGGGACGTCTCCATGGTAAGGATCTAGAAATTTTGGACTCTTCAATTAAGCCAAGGTTCTGCCAGGAAAAAAAGAAACAGTAAACATTAATATCAACTTTCAAAAGTTAAGTCTTCCACAAATAACAAATGTACACATCACATGCCATAGGAGCCAACCATTAGTATTGCTAATGCTGATTTCTCCATATTTAGTGTATAAAGATGCAATGTCTTAATTCCATGAGATAAAATCTTTTTGCACATTTCAGTTCCCAAGTGAACTCCATAAGACTTGACAGCTTCTTCATTGTCCTTGATAGGCTCTAGAGCAGACATAATGTCAGCTGGTATCTAGATTATGTCATTGAAAATAAAACAATGTATTAGAGTCCATGGCACTTAAGTAATATAACAAATTGGTAAAAAGTGACAAGTACACGAATACCAAGTAACAAAGACATATTATGTGAAAACATTTTATCTTAACATTCATCCCTAGTACTAGTTAAATATGTTCACTCGTCCAACACAACAATCTAGTATGGGATCAATCATTACTCCCAGTGTATGTTCAGGTTTATTTTTTAATAATGTTCTGAAAGAACAACTGATATTTTCTTCAAGTATACATGTATAAAGAGAGATCAATATTTAACATTCAAGTTACTTTTTATTCTTTCTTTAATCCCCATCCAACAACGTCCTTGAGACTTTTAAACATTTCCAATACTAAATACTTGGTCTACATAAAAAAAAAAATCTTACCTTGGTTTTACAAAACCCAGTCATACGAAGAAAGCCCTTGTAATTATTAATGGGCATAATTCCAGGTACAATAGGACAAGTTATTCCGATTTGGCGACAGTCATTCACAAATTTCAGGAATGTATCCGTATCATAAAATAACTGGGTGACAATCACATCTGCTCCAGCATCGATCTGACAAAAAAACATGAACTCAGAATAGGAGGCCCAAAGAAGAGGTAGAGAGATCAACAAAAAAATACCTTGCAAAAGAATCCTTCACCACTGCCTACCCCTCACTTGCTACTTTTCATTTTCATTTAGAAGAAGAATAGCCAAGTTTATCCAAGAATGCAGCATTTCTCTTAAGTTATTTTTTTTTTCTTTTTGCCCTTCTTGTTTAAGAAAGAAAGTCACAGATTAAAAGAATTCCCTAAATTATATTCTAGAATTGAAAAAAAAAAAACTTTTAACACAAAATGGGTATATTCTAATTCAACAACTAGACCTTGCTCTTCAGGTATTCAAGATCTTTTTGATAACCTTCTGCTGTAGCCAATCCATCACTTCCTATAACATCCGGATGTGCCTCTGAAGAGAAAGACTATAGATTGTAAGAGAAAATGATGGCAGAAAAAGGAGCATAAAAGCACTTAACAGAATGAGATAATGAAGTTGAAAATAATGAGAAGTGTGTAACCTGGATAACCAGCAACAGTAATGCCAAAGTAGTCACCATATTTAGCTCTGATGTGTTTCACCTACAAAAAAGATTAGCATCCTGAAAATCAGCACTCAAGACCAGACAAACTGAACTAACAGGATCACCAGCTAGTATCAAATTTTATGAAACTAAGCCCACAGTTTTATCATCACTAAGAATGCAGTATAATGTTCCAGAACTCATTAACAATGGATTTAAAAATTTCCATTCTTTGTATTTTCAGACAGTGCAGAGTACCCAGGTGCTTTGCCAATATCAAATTTCCATCAAGGAACATGACTGACCCACTTTTAGTGGGGTCTCCCCTCCCCAAACACATTTTTTCCATCCACAAGACTTCAATCCAAATCTAACTCAAAAGAAGCAAGCCAATTCAACTCCAACCAAGAACTTCTTGGTCCAGCAGATCAAATATAGAATAACAAATGAGACTCTGACAAATTATAACAGAGGACTCAGTCTGTGCAAAATTGAAATCTTTTCTTAAAAAAGGGTTTCTACGAAAATAGCTATAAACCATCAAAGTCTAGAATTGGTAAAAGAGAACCTGGGTGAGGGTGCTATGGTTCTCTAACTATCCGAGCTGAGATTGGCAAAAATAGAATAAATTATATAAATATGAGGAAATTGGAGGGGAAAGGAATTGGTACCAGATCGCGTGCACAGGCAAAGCCGCCTTCAACCTGCACAAATTTGTCTTGGCCATGTGGGGGGTCACCTCGAAGAGCAAGCACATTCTGGAGGCCATTGGACTTGATGGTCTGGAGAGCATGGTCTATCTTCTCAACAGGCATGTTAGTGCAGGTAAGGTGCATCATGGTCTCCACACAGACAATGTTCTGCATCCTGTTGGCAATTTCCAATGTTAGATCAGCTGTGGTTCCACCAGCACCCCAGGTAATATCACAAAACGAGGGATTGTGAGCCACCATGCGGTCCATCCTCTCAAACAAATTGTCCACCCCATCCTCAGTCTTGGGCGGGAAGAACTCAAAGGAGAACACCACCCTGTTTGGATCAGCTGCGGCATCGCGTATTTTCTCTATGATCTTCATTTTCTACCTTTTTTATAGCTAAGACCATGCCAAACAAAGCAGTAAGTAGATCAGATCAGCTAGATCCAACAACAATGGATTGGAAAACAATAAGAGATTGATTATTCACACAACAACATTTCACACCTCCATCTCTCGCCATTACATCATTTTACATTAGTTGTAAAATTCAGATGTGTAATTATAAAGAAAGGCATGGAAAGCAATAATCCTGAGTCCAATTAGGAACATTTTATAATTATAGCATCAAGAAGGAAAGGGAAGGAAGAATTGAAAGGAACGAGAGCAATAGTCGTACCTTAGTGGTATGAGGTGAGGAAGGGAGAGATAGAGCAAGCGCGCAATGTGAGGAGTGGAGGTGTGGTTATATAGAGACATATACAATGGTAGATCTGTGAGAGACTATGGTTGGTGGCAACTGGCTACCGGGTAAGGGTCTTGTTCAAATTTCTTCACATTTATGGGTGAGTGGGGACAACAACTAATGCTATTATGTTCTTTTTCACATCTCTTCACAAAAACTTGGAGATATTCTTTTTCAACTTATTCAAAATGGGTTCTGCTGCCACTGTCATTTCCAATAAAAGAAAAAAAAAATATATATATATATAAAGAGACTTTTATATATAATTGTTACTTTTATTTTACCTTTATAATATTTTTATTTTTATTTTTTTTAAAGAATAAAAATTTGTTATACTTTAAATTTCTAATTAAAATTACTTAAATTTTATTTCGTAATACTATTACAACTTACTCATTTTTCAATTTTATAATTTAATTATTTTTATTAGTTTACAAATTTTAATCTGCATTCGAATAGTTAATTATTTACAAAATATTTAAGTACAAATTATACTTAATTTTATATATTCATAATTTTGTAACTCTAAAATTTTTTATTTTTTTTCTAGTAATTACATTAATTATTTACCATTTTTAAATGTTTTTAACACTTATTTTTTATATTTCATTTGTATCTGTAGTTTAAAAAAATATATAGTTTTCCTAATATTTTAATTAATTATTTATTATTTTAAAACATTTTTAACATCTTATTTTTATATTTTAATTAACTGTTTGTAATTTAAAATTTTTACCTACATGGTATAAAATTATTAAAAGCATTTTTTATTTAAGTACAAATTATATCTAATTTTATGTGTTTATAATCTTGTATAGTTCCTAAAATTTGTATTTTTCCTTTTAATTTTCTCAATATATATATATATATATATATATATATATATATAATGTTATTGCTCAGACAATTTTGAGATATATGATACATTTCTACATAAGCATTTATAAGATGTTGTCTCTTAAAAATAATCTATAATAAAATATTAAAAGGTCATAAAATAATTATTGAACTGACATTATATATACATATATATCATAAAAATGTTTTAAAAACACTTCAAAACAAAATTTAACAAATTGAAATTTGTAAAACAATAATATAAGTATCATAAATTTGAAAAAAAAAATCAAGTGACGCACACAGAAAAAACATGCAATACACATAATAATTTTTTAAAAAAAATATTTAACAACTAAAACATGATAAAATGTAAATAAATGTGTTAAAATTGTGTGTATATAGATATATAAAATAATATTTTACTATGATACAATCTTAAAAAAAAAATTCACCATTCATATATATACTAACAGTGTATAAAACAGGTTACTAATTATATTAAAAGAAATCATTAAAGAAGGAAAGACATGCAAAAAGTAATAGATTTACAAGCAACAAAATAATTATAAATTAATATCTTTAATGTAAGATTCCAAAAACATAACATAAATATTATATTAAAAGAGTCAACACAATAAAAATATAATAAAACCGTTATTTACTATCATATAAAGTAAAATCCTACCGTCATTCTAAAATAACTATAAAATTTAAACGTTATATACAAACATCATACACCAAAACTATTTACAAATATTACTCTAGAGACAACTACTTTGCAGCATTACCTCCGTCAAGGACATGCTCCAAAGATACATCATCTCCTTTTGCTCATACCTACAGAACGATCATAGCAAAGAGAGAACCAAGAAAAAACATACAACACAAACACAAATAGAAGGATAAGCTAGAAGAACACAAACACAGATAGAAGGGTAAGCTAGAAGAAAACAAACAATGATATATGAATAAATATTAAACATTTCTCATGAGATACTCACACAGCACATCAATTCAAATTAAACTTTATTTATGACCACCACTTTTTGACTTGACCATCCGGATTAGTATGAATATGTAGCTATGACAGTTCATGTTGTGGTGAAATAGCTGGCCCACCCCAAGCTACCACACAATATTAGTTCGTTATCACTGACCTTAGGTCAAGGAAAAGCCCCTAGGCTAGGACCTCCTACTATTCTCACGACATGTCTCACCCCTCTCTACTTAAGAATAGGTGACTATTAGAATGTCAGGATGAACTCCAAGACTGAGCTTTTTCCATATTCATACTTACAAACTTTGCAACCACCACTAAGAAATTCCTCCTTGAAATTATCTTTCACACCATTCAAAACAATCTACTTTACTTTGATACTCCTATAATACTCATACATAGTCATACATCATCCACAAATGTATCAATTACATCACTCAAACCAGTCAAGAACAAGGAAGAAAAGAGTACATTACAACTTGGACCAGTCGCTCAACGCACACACACTCGCTGAGCGACCATAGAGTTCTCTCGCACAGCGATTTGGATCGTTGTGTGACTCCACTAACAGTAACCCCATACTCCAAACCACTCGCTCAACGACCCACCTCGCTGAGCAAATAAAACATCAGTAGTACCAGACCCCCAACTCACTCGCTTAATGACCACATTCGCTGATCGAATAAAACTCACAGTGCTTCCAAACCTCAACCCCTCGCTCAGCGTCCCTGCTCATTGTGCGAATCATCAAACAGTGTGTCAGACTCTATGACCACTCGCTAAGCGATGCCACTCGCTCAGCGAGTCTGCATAATTCTGTAGCACAAATCTGCAGAATTTTCCCGACCTACCCATAATTTACAACTTCCAAACATTTTCCCCAACTTCTAATCCTCCTAGATTGTGTTATAAACTCAATTGAACTTAGTCAATTGTTTCTAAACCTTACAAACATCATTCTAAAGTGTTTATTAAACAAATTACACTTCAAAATCTACAAAACACCAACTTATTGACCCAAATCTTGTTCTACTGCTTTTGGCAAAGTTTTAAGCAACTTAGGGGCTCTAGCAAGTCCCAAATGACTTACCTAAACTATTACAATTCACCATTTGAGTGTCCAACCCCCAAATCAAAATTTCACTACCTCACTCCCTCAAAACTCACCTAAAATCAAATGAAAACTACTCATAAAAACATAGCTCCTACCTTGTATTATTCTTAGGCTTTGTTCACTTGGAGGAGATGATTTGGAAGAGAGTGAGTGGATGGATTTGAAGGGATTTAAAGGTAAATTTTTTGCTGTTTATTTGAGTAGATTTGGAGGTAAGTAATAATGGATTTTTGTTGAGTAAAGTTTATGAGAATTAGTGTAGGATTTGATTGATATGACAGATAAAAAAATTGTTTAATTGATAGAAATTGAAAATTACCAAAATATCCTTTGTGATAAAAATAATATAAATTTATATTTATTAATAATATATTTTTTTGATAAAAAATATTATAAAGAGAAAAAAATCAAAATTATTTTCTAAAATAGAAAGAAATGTATTTAAGTAAAATTAAATAATTATATTTAAAATATATGTTTTTAAGAATAAAGTATTATTTTATTCAATACTCATATTTAAAATATTTTAACCGAATAAAGTAATTAAAAAAAGAAATCATTTTAAATTAAAAAATTATTTCAATTTAATGTATTTTAATTCCTCAATAAAAATGGAATAAACTGATGATAAATTATAAAGTAAAAAAAAAAACAATAGAGCACTCCTCCCCTAGGTTATCTGCATTACCATGTTCATTCCAAGTCTACCACCAATCATTATCATATACCTTATAAATGGAAGGGGTAAAATGGACTTTTAATAAATAATCAACGCAAATTCCTTCCCATCAGAAGAGATAAAAAAATGCAATGTATTCCGCAAATCTTCGCTCTTCCTTCTTTTCAAATTCTTAAAAGTGAACATGAATTATTATCACTTAAATCTGTGTCTTCAAATTTGCTTGAAGAGTCCATTGAAGTGAATAGAGCTTAGTTATATCAAAGAAATCACATTCAATCCTCTTTTACCTATCCACAAATGTTGTGCTACTTGGCTAACATAGGTTAAAGTTTAAGAAAAACTAGTTAAAAGCTGAAAAATTAACATTTGTAAAAAGCTATTAATAGGTAACTATTAAATTATAAGTTCATAAAAAAAATCTCTACTAAAATAATTGATAATATATAAAATGATAGAAACAAAATTTAATGTTGATATAATATTTCAATATAAATTTTATTTGGAGTGCATAGTTGTTATCTTTATTTATTTTATAATAATTTTTAGTTATAGATCAATGCTTTAAATTACATTTGGTTTCCTTAAATTATTATATTTTTATATTGTATGTTCTACTATTCATCTTATAATATATTTTAAAATATATCCAATTATTAAAAGAATATTTGAAACAGAGCAAACTTACAATTATGAAAAAAGCTTGTTGAGTCAGTAGCTTCAATTTTACAAATATACAAACACTTGCAGTTTTATAACACTATGAAATCCAAATAAGAAAATAAATGTTGGCAAAACTAGAGGGTTTTATATATTAATTTAACTTATAGATTTTAATTTTAAAATTTCAAATCACATTTCAACCCAAATTATATAATGATTAAGTACATTTTTAATTCTTAAATTTTTATGAAAAACTGAAATTCATTTTTATGAAATTTTCATATATTTTAATTATCAAATTTTGAAAATAAATAAATATAATTATTTTACTTTAATTATATTGAATTTTGTATATGTTAAAAAAATTTAACATAATTAAATTAAAAAAATTATATTAATTTATTTTTAAAAATTAAAATATATCAAAAAAATTAAAAAAAATATTTTTAATTTTACATCAAAATACTAAAATTACATTTAACACTTATATAAATTACCGTAATAAACTCGCATTTTCTTTGTGCTTATTTGCTATTAATTTCCATATTCCTTCTCACTTTTTAATATAGACAGTTACTGCTGTAGTTGGTGGCTTTGGTAGGTAAAGGATGTGGTGGTAGACCAAATACTTGGGTGGTAGTTGGTGGTATGTTTGCATTATCTTTTTAAAACAGAGAAAAAGAAAATGTCCAAGGGTATTTTTCACTCGTACATTTTTCTTTTGCACTCATGAATATTAAAATTAAGTCTTATGAATGATGTCATCTAAATGTTATATAAATTTAATTTTTTTGTTATAGAAAAGAATGACTTTCGAATTTATATGTCTGTAATCGTTTAAGATTATACCATTCGAAACCTTCACCCTCTTTTCTGTTGGAAGTCCCACGACTAGAGATAAAGCCAAATTAAAGTATATAAGTGGGTGCAGACCTCACTTTACAAGCTGGTTTTGTGGGGTTGAGTTAGGCCTCAAGTCCACTTCTAACATGGTATCAGAGCTATGGTTAGAGCCTATCCTAGCATTACCGGTTGTTCCGGCGGCGTGAGGGGGGTGTGTTAGAAGTCCCACATCGACTAGAGATAAGGCCAAATTAAAGTATATAAGTGGGTGCAGACCTCACCTTACAAGCCGATTTAGTGGACTTGAGTTAGGCCTCAAGTCCACTTCTAACACCATCTCCCCCTTTATTTCCTTGGTCTGCCTCAATATAAGTAATTTGTTGGCTATACCATTCCAAGCCTTCCCCCTCTCTTTATCTCCTTGGTCTGCCTCATAAGTAATTTGTTGATTATTAGGAAATATAGTTGTTGCTTTTACTTTGTTATTTTTCTGTTTCAATTCAGTCAAATAATTTATTAGTTGTAGTTCTATTCTTAGGAATATGCATATAAGGATTAGATGATTTTATTTACCCACCCACATTATTGAGCATGTAAATTGTGGATATGGTTATCGTTTTATTTATATGGCTATAAAGTCAACCTATCATTTTATATTCAATGACACATTCCTTAAGGATATATCTTTAAGTATTGTTTTGTGTTCAACTATTGGTATCAGAACTCCTTCACATAGGCTTATCCTAGATATAATTGAATGTGAGAGAAACAATTGTAAGTGTGTGGAAAGAAACTGCATATTTCTTTCAAAGAGTGTGAGAAAAGAAATGGCAGAAAGTAGTAACAATAAGTATGTGCAGCCCGCAGTTTCGAAATTTGATGGCCACTATGACTATTAGGCAAAATTAACGGAAAACTTTCTTCGTTCCAAAAAGTATTGGAATCTTGTAGAGAAAGGGATCTCAGTAGTAGTAGATGTAGCAGCATCTTCAGAGGTATAACTTAAATTAATGGAGAAGCAGAAATTGAAAGACTTAAAGATAAAAAATTATCTTCATCAAGCTATTAATCGTGAAATTTTAGACACAATCCTTAGTGACGACACATCCAAAAACATTTGGGATTCAATGAATAAAAAATTTCAAGGTTTTATAAGGGTGAAGAAAGTGCAATTGTAAGCCTTGCGTAGAGATTTTGAAGTTTTGAGGATGAAGGAAGTGTTCGTTTGAATGTTGATGTAGTTACTCATGTAATTTCATATGTTTATTACATTCATAAACTCAAGAATAATCTATTAAGTATAGGACAACTTTAAGGAAAAGGCCAAGCTATTTGGATTCAAAATGGGAAGTGTAAAGTTTATCATTCAAAATGGAGATTGAAATGAGTGGAAATAGGATGTTTTTCTTGGTAGCCACTATGATACCGAAAAATCCTACATGTTTTCAGATGGAGTTAGAGAATGAATCTCATCTTTGGCACTATCAATTTGGTCATTTAAGCTATAATGGCTTAAGGATGCTTTCCTCAAAGAAGATGGTTAATGGGTTGCCCTCTATCACGAGCCCAAAGGATCTATGTACATATTGCTTAGTGGGAAAGCAACATCGAAGTTCTATGCCAAAAAAATGTTTGTGTAGATCATCAACCAAGCTTCAACTTGTTCATGCAGACATATGTCGGCCTATTAAACCAACCTCAAACAACAATAAGAGGACTCAAGGCATAGGTAGACAATTGACTGCAACTTGTACTCCTCATCAAAACAAAGCTGTTGAGAGGAAAAACATAACAATAATGGATATGGTGTGGTCTATATTGGTTGAGAAACAAGTTCCCAAGGTATTTTGGCCCGAAGCTATAAGATGGTGTGTGTATGTTCTCAACAGGTGTCCTACAGTAGTTGTGCAAAATAAAACTCCAGAAGAAGCATATAGCGGAGTGAAACCCACAGTGGATCAACAAAGGAGCAAGTTTGACGACAAAAGCAAGAAGTGTATCCTGTTGGGAATGACCGATGAATCAAAGGCTTATCGCTTGTTTGATCCAATCTTCAAGAAAGTCATTGTAAGCAAAGATGTAGTATTTGAAGAACAAAAGAGTTAGAATTGGGAGAAGAATGAAGAATAATGCAAGTAGGATATTTTACACTGAGGAGAAGATGAGGAATATGAAAGTAGACTGAGGAGCATGAAGAAAAAAAAATATTGATGTTTCCAACTCCATGGGTACTGCTGCTCCTATTAATGAACTGCATAATAATATGCATGAGTTTCTAGTTGAAAGGAGGGTTAGAAGAAATAGAGGAGAGTAAATTTGAATGACTAATTATGAAAATGGAGAAGGCTTGTCAGATGAAGATGGTTTGAATGCAATGATGATGGTAATCAAGGATGATCCACTTTTCATTTGAGGAGGTTGCTAAGAGCAAGAAATGGGGGGATGCAATGATGAAAGAGATGGAGTCAATAGAAAAAAAAAATAAGACTTGGGAGTTGACTGACTTGCCAAGTGGAGTAAAGCCCATTGAAGTTAATTGGATTTTCAAGACCAAACTTCACGAGAATGGAGAAATAGACAAATTCAAAGCAATGTTAGTGGCGAAAGGATATACTCAACAATATGGAGTTGACTGCACATAGGTGTTTGCTCTTGTGGCCATGCTTGATATTATTTGTGTTATACTTACTATGGCAACTCAATATTGGAATGTTTTTCAATTAGACGTGAAGAGTGTTTTTCAAAGATGATATTTATGTGCAACAACCTACTAGCTTTGTGAAAAAGGGTGAAGAAGACATAGTTTACAAATTAAGAAAAGCTTTGTACGGTCTTAAACAGACAATAAGAGCATGGTACAACAAGATAAATGCTTCTTTTGTTCGTAAAGGCTTTGAAATGTGTTTTTGGGAACATACACGGTTTACAAAGTCAAAGGAGGGAGGTCAACTTTTATTTGTAAGTCTTTATGTTGATGACTTGATATATACTGGAAATGATTGGAGCATGTGTGATGAGTTTAGAAGCTTAATTATATCAGAGTTTGATATGTTCGATTTAGGAAGGATGATGTATTTTCTTGGAATAGAAGTTATGCAGAGTCCAAATGAAATTTTTATATGTTAAAGAAAATATGTGAGGTTCTAGCAAGGTTTGGGATGGAGAATAGTAATGTAGTGAAAAATCCCATTGTCCCGGGCACAAAACTTTCAAAAGATTATGCATGAACCAAAGTTGATTCAACCATGTTCAAGTAATTAGTTGGCAACCTTATATATGTGACTGCAACTCATCTTGATCTTATGTATGGAGTAAGTTCAATTAGCATATTCATATCTTGTCCTATTGGGTCTTATTGGCTTGCAGCAAAACGTATATTAAGGTACTTGAAAGGAACAACTAAACTAGACATTTTTTACAAGAAATGGGGAGTACATATATTATGACATACTCTAGCAGTGACTTTGCCAGAGATCTAAATGACCGAAGAAGCACTTTTGGCTTGCTGTTTTTACTTGGTTCCGAACAATTTCATGGTCTTCAAAGAAACAATCTATAGTGACATTATCTGTGATGAACCAATATTTTCCTCACTTCATTTAGTTTAATGTGCTAGAATTAGTCGGGGAACTATGCTTAAACGTCCGGTATTTTCCTGTTTTTCCTAATTGTTCTTAATTTGATCGGAAATTCTTATTTTAATTAATTTGAATTATCTGAGCTTATTATTTTGCATTATTAATTACGGGAAAATTTTGGATAACTTTTTGGGACATTTGAAGGCTAAATGAGAAATGGCAATTGAGCCAATGCATCTTAGCCATTTTTATTTTCGCTGGCTGCCGCGTGAATTTTGTGTCAACTTGTTTGTCCTCGTTTGAGTTCAATTCTTATCCGTTTTCCATGCAATTTTTTTTCATAGTTTCGTCTGGATGTCTATTTTCACGTATAGTTTTTATTTTGTTCAATTTCATTATGTGTTGTTCCCAGTATTTTTTTTACTCCCCTATGTCAGTCTTGTGTTTACTGTTTGAGTGACTTCTAAATTGTTTGCTTGTTGTTTGATACTTGTGATAGCTGGAATAGATCATTGGAGGTGCACTTACAGTAGACATGCATTTGGAAACATTCACATAAGCACAACTTTCATGGGAAGCAAGTCCTTCATTTATTCAATTTTAAGAAGCATAAAATGGCTTATAAAAATGCACCACACGGCCATTCATTTTTTTTGTTGCAGCAAGCATTACATGTATTGAATGGAAAAGAGGAAGGGACCACTTGCAAGTAAGCTCACTGTTTTTAGTTGGAAAATAACAAGTGTGCTGCCACATTCTCAAAATAGAATAGCACACAGCCTCCTCATTGCACACGTCCAAAGAGCAATTGCTGGAACAAAAATGGGAGCCATCACTTATTGAATGAAGCTCACGGCTCACATGCTCACTTTGCACGTCCAAATTGATTGAAGAATTAAGCAAGTGAAGCCACACTTTTACGTAAAGAAGGAAGGGAAGTGGCCACATGGAAAAGAAAGTAATGGCCTATGGGGTCCATCCACTACTCACGGTTTTGCTTGGCAAAAGAATGCATAGCCACATTGATGAAATGAACTCACGGCACATGGAAATCAAATTCTGAATTTTGTCAATGCTTCATGGCCCACATGGAAGAGAATTATATTTTAATTCCATGTTGAAAGCACATTCCAAAGCCTTTAGCATAAAAGAGGGGGCCAAAAGTCACGGTTTAGTTGGGAGGAACTCCAAAATGAAGTGCTAAATTTTTATTGAATTAATAAAAGTGGTCTTACAGTCCATTCACTTTGGCTAATGTGCAGATTTTCCATTACACATAGGACAACTTATTTTGGCAGCTGGAAACGTGACTAAGCAAATTGGAGAAAGTCACAAGGAACATGTTTCAACCTATGGGGTCCATCCATCACTTGGAAAATGATTTTTTTTTTTCATTTGAGAAGAGAAACATCAACAGAGGAGGACGGACAACGGCTGGTTTCTCAACACAGCAAGCTTACGTCCAAGTGCAAGAGAAGCTCTCGGAAGTTTGTTTAAATGGGAGACGTTCAAGGGAGAAGAGTTATGGAGGTGCAGCCAAGGCACGGTGATAGTAGAAGCATTCCAGCTGTCCTCAACAAGCACACTGCCATGGCTGGAATCCAGTTGAAGAGAAGAAGCATGAGCAATCCAGCAGCTTAGAGACCGTGGAAAAAGAGAAGGCCAAGCATCCAGCACCCTTGAAGATCACGGCTTAGTCCAGCAAAAGAAGCCACCGAGAATGGAGGGGTCTACCTAATTTATTTATTGTTTTTTTTTTTTAGCACATGAAAGAATGTAATAGTGGGAGACTCACGGGTGGAAGGACACACAGAGACAAGCATGTCTCTCAATTCCAAAATTGAAAAGGTGGTGCCCTGAGTGTATAAAGGGGGGGCTGGATACGTTCCAGCAGAGGAATAATTCCAGCACAAAGCTGGAATTTTCAGTCCAGAAAAGAGCAAAGGGGCTGGAACAGTGAAGAATAGCACACTACAAAGATGGAAGGATATGGTTAAGCAGTGTACGTTAGTATCAAATTTTATTTTCTTTGCTGTAATAAATTTGTGAACAAGTTAAATTCAATTCAAAGTTTGATTTCATTTACTGTTTCTGAATTTTCAATTCTGTTTTACTGTTTCTATTTTACTGCTGTAATTTAATTTCTGCTGTATTTTAATTTCTGTATTACATTTTTTATGCAATTTAATTTCTGCTGCTGTTTATCTTTTGCATGTTGATTAATTCTGTTCTCTGTATTTTACTGCAGTAATTTTGAATTTGTTTTTACTGTTTTTGAAATTTACTGTTTTCTGTATTTCCTGTTTTCTGTATTTTTATTTTCTGTATTTTACTTTTACTGCTTTACTGATTTTGAAATTCTGTATTCACTGTTTTTACTGTTATTGTTTACTGCTGTAATTTCATATTTTTGTTTTTGATGTTTTACTGTTTTTACTATTTTCTGTATTTTCCATTTTCTGTATTTTATGTTTTTTTGTATTTTCGTTTTTACTGTTTTAGATTTATTTTCACTGTTTCATGTTACTGTATTTTCGTTTTTACTGTTTCTAAAATTTACTATTTTACTCTTTCTACTGTATTCTGTATTTACTATGTACTGTATTTTCGTTTTTCTGTATTTTCGTTTTCTGTATTTTAGTTTTCTGTTCCAGATTTATTTTTTACTATTTTACCTTACTGTATTTTCGTTTTTACTGTAGCAAAATCATTTTTACTGTTTTAAATTTGTTTTACTGTTTTAATTTCCTTTTTACCATTTTAGTTTTAAATTTTACGTATTGTTTTTAATTATGCTTTTATTTTTGTGTTTAATGTTTAACGTTTTTTTTATACGTTTAATGTTCCCGCGTTTATTTTATTCTCCATACTACACTACTCCTACGCTACTGGAATCTTAATTTTCCAGTCTGCGTTTTTCAGTGTTGTTGATGTTTATTTCCAGTGTTAATGTAATTTTCAATCTGCGTTTTCAGTTGATGTTTAATTTTCATTTTCATCTGCGTCAATTATAATTCTGCTTTTGAAGTTTAAATCTTTAATCTCATCACTGCCATTTTCCAATTCACTTCAAATTGTTGTATTTCACGCTTTCTGCTCAACCTCATTTCATCAAGATGTTTCCTATTTTGAAGTTTGATCCTGTCAGTTTTCATTTCCAATTTACATTTTCAACTGCAATTTAAGTTTCTCTGTTTATTTTTTACTGCCCGGTGATTTTCGTTTTCCTGTCATGTTTACAAAAGTCAAATTTCGTTTTTACCATTTTCGGAATTTATTGCTATTAGTTTTTACTGTATTTTGTATTTTTCAGGATTTACTATATTTAAGTTTTCTGCACACTATTTTAAATTTCGTTTTTACTTTTACAGTATGTTGATTTTATTGCCTTCAGCTTTTAAATTCTGTTTGCTGTTTTTAAATTTTGATTTTAATTTAAAATTAATTTTCTGCAAACAAAAATAATCAAAACCCCCCCCACTTCGTGTTAAGATCTAAAACTGAACCATAATAAAATTGATCCTTGAGAGACGACCTAGGAGTCACATCCTAGCTATACTGCATATTTTCGTGCACAACTTTTGTGAGCGGTGCGACCCGTTCAATCAAAAATGGCAATTTTTGATTGAACGGGTCGCACCGCTCACAAAAGTTGTGCACGAAAATATGCAGTATAGCTAGGATGTGACTCCTAGGTCGTCTCTCAAGGATCAATTTTATTATGGTTCAGTTTTAGATCTTAACACGAAGTGGGGGGGGTTTTGATTATTTTTGTTTGCAGAAAATTAATTTTAAATTAAAATCAAAATTTAAAAACAGCAAACAGAATTTAAAAGCTGAAGGCAATAAAATCAACATACTGTAAAAGTAAAAACGAAATTTAAAATAGTGTGCAGAAAACTTAAATATAGTAAATCCTGAAAAATACAAAATACAGTAAAAACTAATAGCAATAAATTCCGAAAATGGTAAAAACGAAATTTGACTTTTGTAAACATGACAGGAAAACGAAAATCACCGGGCAGTAAAAAATAAACAGAGAAACTTAAATTGCAGTTGAAAATGTAAATTGGAAATGAAAACTGACAGGATCAAACTTCAAAATAGGAAACATCTTGATGAAATGAGGTTGAGCAGAAAGCGTGAAATACAACAATTTGAAGTGAATTGGAAAATGGCAGTGATGAGATTAAAGATTTAAACTTCAAAAGCAGAATTATAATTGACGCAGATGAAAATGAAAATTAAACATCAACTGAAAACGCAGATTGAAAATTACATTAACACTGGAAATAAACATCAACAACACTGAAAAACGCAGACTGGAAAATTAAGATTCAGTACATCATCAAACTGGAAAATGAAAATAAACCCAAAACCTCCCCAAGGGGGAGGGGGAAAAATGAACTCCAGACTACACTACTCCTACGCTACTGGAATCTGTCTCCTATTCTCTACTCTGCTGCCCTTTTATTGCCAATCTTCTGGACAAACTTCTTCAATTCAGCATTTTGGGTTTTTGTCTCCACTTGCAGCCCGTGACCTTCCATCTTTCACATTTGTTTTGTCTGTAATTGGCAGATGGAATTTCTTGTCAAATGTTCAGCTACATGAGATCCTTAGACGTGCCCAACTTCTTCCACTTTTCTTCAATCCAAACAAGAGAAGAAGGACCCTCCACTTGTGCAGTTGTGTGAACAATGGATGTCCGTGAGCTACTCCAAAGAAACCGTGACTTGCTCATGTGCGTTATTCCCACTTCCCATCAAGGAGTTGTTGTCCAAGAGCTCAAGGTGGACCATCATATTCCTATTACAAACGTGAATCTCCACAAAATCCTGTTTAACCACTTCTTCATTGTCGTGGACTCTTCACCTCTTATGTGGACCGTGAGGTCTTCGTGTTGTTGTTCTTTCAACAATGCTTCCATTCATGATACTAGTTCAGACTTGTGCATCTACTTTCTTCTATATTGAATCTGCATTAAAGGTGGAACGTATAAGTTGCTTTCCTTCCATGTGCTTCTCTTTTTCTGCTGCCCTTACTAGACCAAGATGCTGATGTGCTTGTCTTATTTTCTAAGTGGAGCGTGAATGTCTGTCGAGAGAGGGAGTCAAACATCTGGAGAATCAAATTCTCTTTTCTAAAGTGCCAACTACCGAGTAGTGTTAGTGGCAGCCCATTTCCAATAAAAATTGTATTCTTTCCCTATTAGATAGTCCATTTTCTGCATAGACTCTAATATTTTAAAAGAAAGTGCTTAGTCCACTAGTTTTGTCCGTTTGGTGCTGCCAACTTGTCCTGCTGTCCATCACGTGCACACCAAACCCAAGTGAATACAATACAACAGCTGCTCTTTCTTTATTCTAGCCAAATATGACTTCAATGCGTCTCCACCTCAGCTTCACGTGGCAGCACCTCTTCCCACGTACACTCACTAATTTACTGCTGCTTCTTCCATGCTGGACGTGTATCTTCCTCTTCTACCAGCTGGATGGTGCTCTGAATTTGATTCAAAAGCATGTGATTTGTTGGCTTGCCAAAGCATATGGCCGTAACATCACTTCCCTTCATAATATTAAATCAATAAAATTCAACCTTTTACATTTTGAAGCTGTACCCCTACGTGAACTTTATCCAAGTGGTGGCCCCCTCCACTAGTCTCTTTTCATGCAAAGTGATCTTCAAACCCAGAATTCAAGTGCAGCCCATGTGGCTTTTTAGATGTTGCCATCTTCCTTTCTCCATGTGCGTGACATGGCCGTGTTGGACAAGCTGCTGGAGGAGTTGGTGTATGGACTGGACATGTTGACTCTCCTCAAGCATGTTGCAGCTGCTGGACGGAGTTGGATGGTTCAAAGAAAACCGTGACACCTCTTGCTTCATGAAGTCAGCAGCTGGAAGTATGAACTGGGTGCTGGACCGTGGTTGGTTGGAGCTGCTTCCAGCCTTGCTGCGGTGTGTAGCTCTTCTTAATTCTTCTCCATACCATCATGGCCTTCCTTCTTCATGTGCGATCAAAGCTAGACCTTGCTGGAATGGCCGTGAAGACTGCTGCTTCAAAGAGGTCGTGTGGTGTTGCTCCTCACTTCCATGTGAAGCTTCTACACACCAACTTTGACAGCCCTAATTCCTCTTCTTTTACGTGAAATACATGTGGTGTGTCATAAATCATTTGTATTTTTTTTAATGTAAGTGGCAGCCGTGTGGCCTCTTTCACGTGAGTTTTGTTTACACATTATTCTCCTCCCATGTGCCTTCACTTTCATGATCTCCATATAAAAAAAATGAAATGTGAATTTAAATGAAATGTGAATTCAGCATATGTGTGTTACATCCAAATGCTGCCACACTCCAATTGAAATTAAGAAAACAAAACCTTCCAGACCGAGAGATACTCATGGGCGTGAATCAATGTATATTTCTTCCACCACTTCTATTCCTCCAAAGTGCTTTGTTGAAGTAAGGGTGCAGCTATTTTTAATTTAGACGTGATAGTGTTTGCTGGAATCAAATTCCATATAAACCAATTGAAGATGAACTTTAGTAGTAGCTTCCAAACGAGGCAACCTTCCTTCTGCTCTTTCTTTCTCACTAAGTTGGCTGCTATTGTACACACTTCAAAGAGAAATTAATTCACAATTTTATCCAATAATTTCCTAATACAAATAATTAACCTAAAATAATTCAAATTACTTAAAATAAGAATTACAGTTTAAACTAAACACAATTATGAAAAACGGGAAAATATTGGACAATTAAGAATAATTCCCCGATTAAATCCGGTACAATAGACTAAGTGGAGTAAACAAAATATTGACTCATCAAAATAGACCACACTTAGCCTTTTGCACTCCTGGGCAAAATTAAAACACAGATCGGGAAATATTTTCAAAGGACATCAGGAAAGTAACAGACTCAGTAGACAGAAAACAAAGACTCCTACAAAAAAAAATAAACAGATTTACACAATTCTCAATAATTCTGGACAAAGAAAAATATGTAGATAAAATCACAGTATTTAGATACTCATGAAATTATTTAAGCAATTCAAAGCATGGTGAATTTGATCAATTAGTTTGAAAGGTGAATCAAAAGTGACAGACCTCACAGATGCACTATTAGTGTTTCTCTCAAGTGTATGGGATAAGCAATGTCAACTCGATGATCTCAAGAAAGCAAACACAAATAGATTTGGCAAGCCTCTAAAATTAATTCTTTAGAAACATACATATTTAAGTCAAAAGGTCTTTTTAAGGTTGTAATGGGGCCAAGGACAGGGGAGGATAAATATGGATAAGTAGCTGTAATTCAACAGAAATAGAGGAGCGGGGAACAAGTGTAAACATAGTCAAATCACACCCAAAACTCTATTTCAATCCTCTTCTTGACTCCCTTATTATTTTTTTACTGTCTCTTTTATTTTCTTTCTTTTTAGTATATGACTGCAAGAGACAAGATATAAATTATAGAACCAATTAGCCAATTTTTTAGAATCCCCCGGGAGACCACACTTGTTCGAAAAATATTTCTTTAGCTCCAGAATTCCCTAAGGTTAAAGTAATCATCGTTTTTCACTTAGGGACAGTGTATGGGCTTGAAAAGAATTTTAAGAAATTGTAGGCTCAAAAGTGGGTATCAAAGGATTAAAACAAGGTAAGTTTATTTGGCTAAAGAGGCTTAAAAACAAAGAATGCCTTTATCATTTTCAAATATGCATATTCATCAAGAAATATTAAGAGTTAAGCCAAATCATCTGTACAAACGATCAAGAGTCATATTACACAAGAAACGACAATAAAGTGGTTCAATTCTCACACAGGGTATTTCTGTCACTATTAATTTAACTTCTAAAACATCAAAATCATTTTCCCATGCAAAGAAAAACAAGAATTTCAAACCTCAAGTATCATTGAATGAAAGATATATCTACATTTTTAAACAATGTCCAGAAATTAAGAAACATGCAAAATTTATTATACACAAAAGAAACAAAAATTACCTAGAAAAACAAAAAATTTAACACACAAAACAGAAATAAACAGAAAAATTCAGAATTTCCCCCAGTAGACCACACTTAAACTACACAATGTCCTCATTGTGTTACAATCATCAGATTAACAATTTAGAACAGTTAAATATTATAGACAAGTGCAGTGAAAAATGGGAAAAAGGGAAGAAATTGTCCACAACATCCATCAGTAGATGTTTAGTCACATAGCACCCATCAGTAGATGCCAATATTTTTTTTTATTATTATTATTATTTTTATTTTCATTGATATCCTTCAGTAGACACCAAGGTTTGCATCCATCAGTAGATGTCGTCATTACTGCCATCAGTAGCAGTATTGAACCTGGAAACTGAAAACTCAAACACACAAGGAAAGAGAAAAAAAAAAAAAATCAAATCCACAACAAACAAATAAATTAAAAAACATAGTAAGAAAATTTTACTATCATCCGTTGTAGCAACATCCATCAGTAGATGTTATATAAGCATCCATCAGTAGATGCTTATCTGAATCCTTTTAGCATCCCTCAGTGGATGTTGTCCAGGATTCATCAGCAGATGTTGTGGAAGCATCCTTCAGTAGATGCTGCAAAACAAAAATAAAATCCACACACACAACTAGGTCCAGAATTTCACCTAGTCATGCACTCATTAACTCAAGCAAACAAAACACAAAAATAGAAACCAGAACATATATTTACAAAACGAAAAATCTAAAACTTTACCGACAAATAATTGATCCCCGGCAACGGCGCCATTTTTTTGAACGGGTCGCACCGCTCACAAAAGTTGATTGCACGAAATTAATGCAGTATAACTAGGAAGTGACTCCTAGGTCGTCTCTCAAGGACCAATATTGTGGCTCAGTCTCAGATTTACACACGAAGGTGGGGGGTTTTGTGATTATGTTTGTTGTGATAAAATTAAAGTTGACTAGAAATTAAATAACACAAAATTAAAAACACTGAAGTAAATTTTAACGGTGGTAAAAACTGAACGGTAAAACCAAAAAATGTAAAATTCATCAATGCTTGAAATGAAAACATTGTAACAGTAAACATGTAGAAAATGTAACAGCCGTGTAAATAAAATTTACCCAAAACATCGGTGAAAATAAACAGTAAAAACGACGTTGAAAATAAACCGAACAGAAAAATACATTGACTGAATTTAACGGTTCAGAAAACAGTAAACGGTAAAATAAAGAGACAGTAAAATTAAAAACACTTAATTGGAAATCAAATTTAGCAAAGATTCAACACTTGAAATTAAATTCCTGGACAATGAAAATAAAAATTACAGTAACACATTATACGCTTCAGAAAATAAATCACTGTTGCACTGTTTGGAAAATGAAAATACAGAGAGTTGATTGAAGGAGGAAGAGGCAATAGCCTCCTCCCAGACGTGGGTAGTTCCTACACTACTCCTAAAATCCACACTAAAATCTCTCATTCCCTTCTTCTCTGCTCTGCTGCCAATTTATAGTGTCATCTTCCTTCAATTAAGCATTTTGGTTTTTTTTTTTCTCCACGGCAGCCCGTGAATTCCTTCACCTTTTGTTTTTGTTCCCCTAGCTTGCTGACTTCCTTCCACTCCTAGATGTGCCAAAGAATTAGGATGGGCCCTCCATTTGCCAACTAATCTTGTCTTCTTCTTCAGCTTCCCGTGGACACACTTCTCCATTCCAATTCAGCCGTAGCTTCTCCATTCTCCATTCTAACGTTCACTTCTTCTTGCTTGCATTTCCAACGTTGGATCTACTTGTTGTGCTTGCTGCAGGTCGTGATCTCCACCTCTACTATCCTCTTCTCCCAGCTGAACCGTGAATCTCTCCCTTTTCTTCTCTCAAGTGGCTGCTGGTTGCTCATGCTTCTTTGGTGGCTGGACCGTGTGCTCTCCAAGGGTGCTGGATTGCAAACCAAGAGAGGTCTTCTTGCTGGAACAAGTTTGCTGCCTCCAAACTGCTGGAATACCATGTTGCTGCTGGACGTTGATGCTTCTTGGGTGGTGGTGCTGCTGTATTCTCTCCAAGCACACACCTAAAGCCCATCATCACTCCTCGTTCTTGGTTGGCAGTTTGGACGTTTCTTTCTCCCAACTGCTGGATTATTTTTCTCCAACTTCATTCTTCATTTTGTCTTTTCTTCTAGAGCGTGACAGCAGCTTTGAGGCATTTCTTCCAGCTCGTGGTGCTTCCTTTCTTCAATTCCAACAGCCACCATGCACTGCCATACTTCCAGCTCAACGTGTTGGACTCTTCATAAAAGCTGGCTGCTCTTTTATTCCAGCCGTTACATATCCAGCTTGTTTATGTTTGAACGCTGCTGTCCAAGAAGCCATTACTGTCTAGACTTGCTGGATACTGGACCGTGATGGAGTTGGATGCATCTCCTTCCCTGCTGCTGCCTCCAGCCGTGAGTGATGTTGCAGGCTGTGCTGCTGTCCAAACACTTCTCCTCTTGGTGGCTTCTCTTTGCTGGACCGTGAGGGTGCTGGCATGCTTCTTATTCCAGCCAAATTGATTCTTCATCTTTGCCTTGTGGAAATGCAGCTCCTTCACGTGTGCACCTCTGCAACCTAGACTAAACTTAATTCCTTTGTGGACCACTCTATTCTCCAACATCTTTTCTCTGGACTTGTATCTTGATTCCCTTAATAATACTAATTTAATAAATTTCAGCCACTTCATTTTGTAAGTTCTCTCACGGCCGTGAGCTTCAACAAGTGTGGCCCCCTCCTTATTTCACTTCAAGTCCATGCTTTTGGTGTTTGCCAACGTGTCCATGGCAATGTGTAACATCTTCACGTAAGCTTTTCATAGTGGTGGCCCCTCCATTATGTCTTTAATTAATAAATATGAAATGTGAATTGAATTCCATTACGTGCTCCTCTTCCAACGTGGCCCCCTCTTCTCTTTTGTCATGCTTTTTAATTGAAGAATAATATTCTTCTCTTTTAATGGCATCCCACTTCCTTTCAAAATTAAAGGCACACGTGACTTCCTCCCATGCCATGACCATGTGGTATGAAAACTTTGTTGAATGAAGATAATGTGGAAGGCCGTGGCATGCATCATGCTGAGAAGTGGTGGACTCCAAGGCCGTGCCTTTTCTCCATATTGGTTCTCTTTCACGTGCAGCTTCAGCCGTGCACTTCCTTCCAAACAAAAATAAAACCAAAGCTTTATGTTTGTTGAATACAGCCCCCACATCTTTTCGGGCAAGCCCCTTCAATAAGCTCTCCATTCAATACATGTAATGCTTGCTGCAACAAAAAATGAATGGCCGTGTGGTGCATTTTTATAAGCCATGCTTCTTAAAATTGAATAAATGAAGGACTTGCTTCCCATGAAAGTTGTGCTTATGTGAATGTTTCCAAATGCATGTCTACCGTAAGTGCACCTCCAATGATCAATTCCAGCTACCACAAGTATCAAACAACAAGCAAACAATTTAGAAGTCACTCAAACAGTAAACACAAGACTGACATAGGGGAGTAAAAAAAATACTGGGAACAACACATAATGAATTTGAAACAAAATAAAAACTATACGTGAAAATAGACATCCAGACGAAACTATGAAAAAAAATTGCATGGAAAACGGATAAGAATTGAACTCAAACGAGGACAAACAAGTTGACACAAAATTCACGCGGCAGCCAGCGAAAATAAAAATGGCTAAGATGCATTGGCTCAATTGCCATTTCTCATTTAGCCTTCAAATGTCCCAAAAAGTTATCCAAAATTTTCCCGTAATTAATAATGCAAAATAATAAGCTCAGATAATTCAAATTAATTAAAATAAGAATTTCCGATCAAATTAAGAACAATTAGGAAAAACAGGAAAATACCGGACGTTTAAGCATAGTTCCCCGACTAATTCTAGCACATTAAACTAAATGAAGTGAGGAAAATATTGGTTCATCAATCTGCTACCAAGGCTGAGTACATAGTAGCTTCATTTTGTGCTTTTTAATGTATTTGGATTACAATAGTATTGGAAAAGCTTAGCCTTACAAAGCGTAAGAGCACTTTGATTTTATGCAACAACAATTCAACAGTAAAATTACCCAAGAATCTAGTGTTTCATGGGAAAACAAACATATTGACATAAAATATTTCAGTTTTTGAAAGACTTCGTAAAGGATGGAGTGGTCAGGTCGAGCTATTGTAATTAACAAATTCAAGTTGCAGACATAATGATCAAGCCTCTTAAATTGGAGCAATTCTTAAGGCTACGTAGCATATTGGACATGATTGAGGCTTCAGAACTAAACTAAATACTATAACATTATGGTTTAAGAAAAAGAATGTTGGCTGTTAGGAAAGATAGTAGTTGCTTTTACTTTGTTATTTTTCTGTTAATCAAATAATTTATTAGTTGTAGTCCTATTTCTTAGGAACATGCAGATAATTAAGGATTAGATGATTTTATCTAACCACCCATATTCTTGAGCATGTAAATCGTAGATGTGGTTATTATTTTATTTGTATAAACTATAAAGTCAACCTATCATTTTGTATTCAGTAACACATTCCTTCAACATATATCTTTAAAGTACAGTACATTTTTGTGTTCAACATAATTACCTTTCATCCTAAAGTGAAGAGAGTTACTCTCTCCACCATCACACACTGCTCCATGCACCTCTCCATTCCTCTTTTGCCCTTCAGAAAATGAATGTCAGTGTCGCCTATTATGTTGATGATCTTCAAGGACATAAACGGCTTAAATCTTCTCTTGCTTGTATTGGGACTCACGCTTTTCTGAAAATGCTTCTGGTAAAGTATCTCTGATTTTTAGTTTCTTATGCCACTATTTACTTGCATATATGAATGCTTTATTTGTTTATTTTACACATTCTTTATTTGTTTTGCAACATAAAGCATAAGTCATCACGATTGATGACCTCAAATCTCTCACGACTTCTTGTAATGCTTGTTTTTATTTATAACAATAGCAAATTTTAATAATTATCAACTCTTTCTAGAAACTATCTTTTCTTTGTGTAAACTGATTTTTCATATCATTACAGATTAGATTTAGAGGGTTTCTTTGTTGGATATTCATGAAGTATGGTGATGTTTACATGGCCTTGGTTGTTTAGATCTACTTTGTATATTATTTATTGAGTTTTCTTTGCCTTATCAGTCATACTAAATTTTCTTTTGTCCAAAATAATAGTTTGTTTTTTAAGGAACATCTTCGATTTGTTGATAATAGTAATCATATCATGCATGTCCTAATCTTTAATTTGAACGAAAAGAAATTGACTTCTGTTAGGATATAGGATGATAGAATAGATAAGTTTATAAGTTAAGGGTACGGGGGTATCGGTTGTAAAGGGATGAGCGGGTCAGAACTCCTATAAATAAAACTCTTGTAATTATGTAGGGGTATCGAATATACTTTGTGTAAAGTCAGACATTTTAACTTGTAGAAAGGGGTTATGCCCTCAATTAGGGAGGTTATGCTCCCAACTCATTCTTGTAAAGAGGTCTCTTTTACTGTGAATAATACAGGAAACCCAAGAACCTAACAACTTCTTATTTGAAACTGTAACATTATAAAGTTTTAACTTCCATGACATTGTAGTGTCTTCTTTCAAGTGAACAACTTCATTCATGCATACATGCATTCTGGAAATATCCTTATTCAAATCAAAGCCTCGTGTAGTTTTCCTTCATGTGGGTATGACGGTAGTAAGGAGATATAGAGAGTATTTGGTAAAAGTTAAATTAATTGTGTACAGTATAAAATATTAATCGAGTGGTTACAAACAACCAACCGGATATTCAGGTAATCTGTTTATATCTTATTCTATTTATATTTTATTGGACTTATATCAGCTTAGGATCCATGAGGTAAATTATAAATACAAAGTCAGGGCCGAAAGCCAGGTACGTTCCAATTACGCATTATTCACTCTACGCTATTCTCAAATACTCAATAGTGATAATCATTCACTAAATATTTAACTAAGAGCCGAGGCTCTTTAAATCACACGCCTAACTTGAGCGTCGGAGTATCTTTTACAGGTACATCCTCCCACGTCAAGAGGAAGACCGATCGGTTTGTGCCAACACCGATCGGCCAATAGCAGGAGTTTGGAAGCGAGCGAGCGGCCCAGACACATCAACAGGTTAGTCTCTCGGTCCCAAAATTATCCACCGAAACATTTTGGCGCCCACCGTGGGGCCGAGCGTCAAACCCAATGGTGACCACGAGGAGCATGGAGGAAGAACAGAGCACCAGAAAGATGATTAGAAACCACAAGAAACCAAGACGAGCGTTCGGTTTCAACATTACTATTTCAGATCAACACCAAAAACTTTCGACAAAGTGAAAACTATTTTACATGAGACGTCATCAACAAGATAAGTATTTTTTGAAATATGAATATTTCATAAAATATCTAATTGCTAATAGATATTATAACAACTATTTTATATAGATATTTTAAATATATATAGTATAATCCATAATATATTATATGATATATGATATATTATATATAATATAGTATATAACTATAAATATAGTTATCTAATTATTATAACCGAAACATTTTCTGGCATGATTAAAATAGTCAAAGAAATTGTTGTGTGAGAGATAACTATCAACATCAATATTATAAAATCTCAAGACGGTTTTGATACCTTGTTTATTATCTATGTGATTTATTCGGTGCAATTCATAATATCTGGTAACCGAATCATTTATTATACGGTTATATACCATAATATATATCATCATGAGAATTTCAGCAATGAACATCTTGAAGAAATATATATCAAAATCCACGCCATCAACTATGCAAGTGCAGACTAAGATCTAGTCATAAACAGACTTCATGGAATTCAATTAACGAAGGGGAAGTCTCCTATTGCAAACACTGATTGCCAATTTCGTCAGCAAAGTTCATAATTAACGATCAAGTCCAAGACCGAGCGGTAAATCCCTCTCGGGAGAGAGGTAAAGCCCTCTTAAAGCCGAACGGTAAAGCCCGTTCACTAGGAAGCACTCCTAGCTCAAAGCAGAGAGGTAAAGTCCTCTCAAAGCTGAACGGTAAAGCTCGTTCCCTAGGAAGCACTCCTAGGTCAAAGACCGAGCGGTAAATCCCTCTCGGGAGAGAGGTAAAGCCCTCTCAAAGCCGAACGGTAAAGCCCGTTCACTAGGAAGCACTCCTAGATCAAAACAGAGAGGTAAAGCCCTCTCCAAGCCGAACGATAAAGCCCGTTCCCTAGGAAGCACTCCTAGCTCAAAGCAGAGAGGTAAAGCCCTCTCAAAGCCGAACGGTAAAGCCCATTCACTAGGAAGCACTCCTCGATCAAAGCAGAGAGGTAAAGCCCTCTCAGTTAATGTTGAAGACCGAGAGGTAAATCCCTCTCGGTTCCTGTTGAAGGACGAGCGGTAAATCCCGCTCGGTTAATGTCGAAGGTCGAGAGGTAAAGCCCTCTCGGTTAATGTAGAAGACCGAGAGGTAAATTCCTCTCGGTTCCTGTTGAAAGGCGAGCGGTAAATCCCGCTCAGTTAATGTTGAAGGTCGAGAGGTAAAACCCTCTCGATTAATTTTGCAGACCGAGAGGTAAATCCCTCTCGGTTCCTGTTGAAGGACGAGCGGTAAATCCCGCTCGGTTAATGTCGAAGGTCGAGAGGTAAAGCCCTCTCGGTTAATGTAGAAGACCGAGAGGTAAATTCCTCTCGGTTCCTGTTGAAGGACGAGCGGGAGGTTAATGTCGAAGGTCGAGAGGTAAAGCCCTCTCGGTTACTGTTGAAGACCGAGAGGTAAATTCCTCTCGATTCCTGTTGAAGGACGAGCGGTAAATCCCGCTCGGTTAATGTTGAAGGTCAAGCGGTAAAACGCTTTCAATTCCGCAAACGCAGCCTCCCTCAAACTCATCAGTCCTATAGTTAACCACGGCTAAAGCCAAACGCTTAACTCGGACTTGGGGGGCATAGTGTACAGTATAAAATATTAATCGAGTGGTTACAAACAACTAACCGGATATTCAGGTAATCTGTTTATATCTTATTCTATTTATATTTTATTGGGCTTATATCAGCTTAGGATCCATGAGGTAAATTATAAATACAAAGCCAGGGCCGAAAGCCAGGTAGGTTCCAATTACGCATTATTCACTCTACGCTACTCTCAAATACTCAATAGTGATAATCATTCACTAAATATTTAACTAAGAGCCGAGGCTCTTCAAATCACACGCCTAACTTGAGCGTCGGAGTATCTTTTACAGGTACATCCTCCCACGTCAAGAGGAAGACCGATCGGTTTGTGCCAACACCGATCGGCCAATAGCAGGAGTTTGGAAGCGAGCGAGCGGCGCAGACACATCAACAGGTTAGTCTCTCGATTCTAAAATTATCCACCGAAACAAATTATAAGGCATTTTTGAAATTAAAAAGGTAGTGAGAAGGCGTAGAGAATACGAGGTGATGAAGGTAGCACCTCTCTAATGTTAATTGTCTGCTTAAAAAATATGCAAGATCCATAAGTTTGTGATATTACGAAATATTCGGAGAGGTATTACTCATTGACTCTTGTAAAAGTTGTTTTTCTTTTTCCGAGAACATCCCATGATGCAATAATTTTTTAAGAAATTATCCACAACCTAAATGAAGAAAAATTGTGGTTACTGAAAATCGACTTTGAAAAGACATATAACAATGTGGTTGGAACGTAATTGGTACAGGAATCAATTGCCTTAAAATTAAAGTAATTGAAAAGATAAAAGAAAAAAAAATTAAAATAACATTTTAATCCATAAAAAAAAATTAATCATTCTGGCTATTGTCGTTTTTTGTTGAAAGTCACGTAATTATTATTTTTTTCAGTTAGATCCTATTTTTAAAATAAAATAATATATATAATATAAATTAAATTAAGTGTAAATTAAATTTAATAAAATATAAATTAATTTTATTTTTAATTAATTAAATTTTGATTTTAAATTTTAATTTGTCGTGAGTAATGAATGGTGATTCTACTGTACCAACCAACACTCAATTTATTTTATTTATAAACTGTTATTAAATAATAAACAGATACTAAATAATATGTTACCATTATCTAAATGGCTACCTATTTAAAATATTCACTGACAGGGAGGATGGATATTTTTGCCATTGAGAGGAAAGGAAGGGCACCGCGTGGTTTATCTATTCCCATCCATTTCCAAGAAGAAGGAAAACCAGCGCAGAGGAGATCGGAGATACCATAAAGATGCGGTCTCAGGTGTTCTCGCTCTCAGCCAATACCAGCTTTCTGCGCCAAGCTCTTCCACTTCTCGTTAAACCCTACAAAACCATTCTCTCGCCCACTGCTCTCACTTCCTCATCTGCTTCACAATCCCTCCTTTGCAATATTCCACTTCTTGCACCCGTCAACCTATTCCCCTCCAGTTCTCTTCGCAACTTCACCTCACGAGCCACCCATGTCAATGACGCTGGCTCCGTCGACTTGCCTCTTATTCAGTCCATGCACAACAAGGTATTCTTTCCCACGCATAATTAACAAGATATTTGGTCCATACACAACAATATTTTCTTACACATCTTTTATTAAATTTCATTTTCCCCAACAGATAAAGGAACAACTCAATGCAGAATCTGTCACCGTGAAGGATGCTTATGGCGATGGTCGGCATGTTAGGTGAAATTTTCTTTCAACCCATGAATTGAAATTTTGTGTCTCAGAATTTAATTTAGTCTGTTAATCATATATTTTTTGGAAGGGATTAGATATCCTCTAAAACATAGAAACTGAAATGCAATAAAGTGCTTGAAGAACCTCAAAAGGCAATAAACTAGTAAACCTCCCTAACCCCTATCAGAAATGCAAACTCTTAAAATAGACCATGAGCTGAACACCAGAGAAAGTCCACAGACTGGATAACACAACATATATTGTTGCAAACAAAAATATATACACTTTACTCCTCTCACTTACACCCCTGAATGGTCTTGACTATTGAGCTGTACTCCCAGGCCTATTGGCGGATACCTCCATTTTCATGACTAAACTACACGAATATCTCTTGTTGAGTTGCATCACGAGTTGGGTAAGGTTGAAATTTAAATACAACTATACAAGCAACCTTGTACCGGTCAACATCAGAATACCTAACAATTTGAGTTTTTCTTTTATCTTTGTGAACAAGGTTTTGCCAAAAGCATTCTTAATGTATGTTTGGATCCACATGTCTGCATTCCTATGGTCTTAACAGGGAAAGTTTAAAAGTTTATAAAGGCAGTGTGAAAATGAGTCACAAAGAGATAACATAGCATACCACCAAACTGTAAGGATCTCCCAAGGTCTAAATACAACTCTCCTTGATTAGGTACAAGTTTAATACTTGGATCCATTGGTGTCTATTAGCTTAGCTTTTAACATTCCCGTTGTTCTAAAATATCTCGAGCATATTTTCTCTGTGATATGACCAAAACACCTTGGACTGAACAACTTTAATACCAAGGAAATATTGCAATTGACCAGGTTCTTTTATCTGGAAATGTTAAGCAAGACATTTTTTTAGATCCTTATCATTATTTGTGATAACACTTTAGATTAATAATAGAGAAAATATACTTTAGAGGGCTTGAATACATCTAAGATCTCATATTTATAGTTATAGAATTTTGATACCATGAGAAGAGGACAAATCAAAGGCCTGAACTAGAAACCTAGATACAAAACTAGGTACAACTCATGGGTACAACAGGTATTAGTTTCCAACACAACTACTTTCTACCCAAATTTAATATTTATTTTAGCAATAACAATGTCATTCACATATGTGTGGAACCAAACACACATGGGGAAGCTTGTATGCAAGGGAATGATGATGTATGTTTTTGCTATATACGGCTCTATTTTGAGGAGTATGAAGGCATCAAGTTTGATGATGCATATCATTGGATCCATGAACGGTTGGAATTGGCAAGACAAGTAGTCTCTATGAAACACACATGGATATATCTAATTATGTTTTTATTTCATTAGAAAATGTTTGCTAGATAGGAAACGACTCTAGTTGATTTTTAACTAACCAAATTGAAGTATATTTATAATAATCATTAATAAAAGAACTACTGAATACTGCACCTTCTTTGGTGGAAACCTTGTGACTTGGAGGAGCAAAAAATAGTAGTAGCCAAATCAAGTGTTGAAGTAGAATTTCAAGCAATGGCCTAAGAAATATCTCAAACTTTTATGACTGGATATTATATTGGAAGACCTAAAGATAAATTGGGATGAACATATGAGGTTATATTATGATAATAAATTTGCGATTAGTATAACTCATAATCTGGTGCAGCTCAATAGAACTAAATGTATTGAGGTAGCAAAAAATAGTAGTAGCCAAATCAAGTGTTGAAGTAGAATTTCAAGCAATGGCCCAAGAAATATCTCAAACTTTTATGACTGAATATTATATATTGGAAGACCTAAAGATAAATTGGGATGAACATATGAGGTTATATTATGATAATAAATTTGCGATTAGTATATAACTCATAATCTGGTGCAGCTCAATAGAACTAAATGTATTGAGGTATCAAAAAATAGAAGTAGCCAAATCAAGTGTTGAAGTAGAATTTCAAGCAATGGCCCAAGAAATATCTCAAACTTTTATGACTGAATATTATATTGGAAGAACTAAAGATAAAATGGGATGAACATATGAGGTTATATTATGATAATAAATTTGCGATTGGTATAACTCATAACCCGGTGCAGCTTAATAGAACTAAATGTATTGAGGTAGTCAAACACTTTATCTAGGAAAAGTTAGACAGTGGTTTGATTAACACTTCATTTGTGTCCACTCAAAACAACCTTATAGACATGAACTGCATTACCTTTGAAAGAATTATTATCCAAGTTAAGAATGAAGAACACTTACAAACTTGGGAGAGTGTCAAAATTGTGCTGCTCATTGTGTATTTTGGAAAGTTTTTTATGGAGTATATAGTTGGTTTAGTGCAATAACTTTAATTTTGTTAATTTTATTTGAACTTTGTTAATAGTTAAGTTAATTAAATACATGTTTGGCCTTTAATAATTGTCATTTGCGATTGTTATAGGAATAATTAATGTTAATATGCGATTATGCTTGAAAGAACCACTAAAGATTTAAAATTTATAAAGCAAAAAACTAAACATAAAAGGTTCCTTTCAAGAATAATTGTATTTTAACATTAATTTTTCACTTAATAAACACATGACAATAATTTTTGTGCCATCAGCTGCTTTTGGGACTTTGATCACAGCTCGGCTGGGACATAACCCTAATATGTGTTGTGATGTTGCAGTATTGATGTGGTATCTACTGCCTTTGAGGGACAATCAGCAGTTAATAGGCAAAGGATGGTCTATAAAGCTATATGGGAGGAGCTTCAGAGTGTAGTCCATGCAGTTGATCAAATGACTACTAGCACTCCTGCTGAAGCAGCCGCAAGAAGTGACAGAGGATAATGAGAGCATACTTTGACTTCTTATTCACGCTCTTTATAGATTTATGCATTGCTGTTTTCTAGGAATGAATTCCTAATTTTAAACTACCATTACAGTATTTCACATGGTACTGAACATCAGGTTTTCAATGCCACACTTCCTTGGAGTTTCTACATTCTATAATTTGGCAGTCAATTACTTGGCCAATCTGCCTAGGTGAGGTCTTTTACATGGATTAAGTTAAATAAATAAAAAAATGCAATAATCTCTTGTTGTATATCATTTACGGACAAAATTATTGACATCTAGATCCTTAAAAATATTTGTCCATTCCTACTATACTACGTGATCTTATAATTAATTACATTGAGATTAAAATCTTTGTACTTTCATACTATAAGTTCTACGTCGTCAATCAATTAAAATTTATTCATAATGTCTTTTAAAAAATATTATTGTATTAATCAATAAACTTACAACATATGAAAATTTTATTTGAACCACGAAAAATAGGAAAAGTCAATTAATGATGTACGAAGATTTTAATTGAACAATAGCGTAAAAATATTTTATGTACCAATCATTTTTTTACTTTTATTTATTTGTTGATAATAATACTTTGACAACATTGTTTGACAACATTTTGACATGGGTCACGTGTTAACATGTGATTGTTTCACATTGAAAACAAATATGAAAAATTAAAATAACGTGAAAACAGAATTGAGGACAGGGTTTTAAGTGTGGGGTTTATTTTCACTTTTCAGAATTTGAAACTGAGGCAAGTTTAGAGAGAGAACCCAAATCCTAGAGCGCTTCCTCCCACCCACCCAACCTACGAGAGAAGGAATTCCCTCACACACATCCATTGCTGCTTAAGTGTTGTCGTTTACGTCAATCCATCCACCCACAAATTTTCGTGCGTTTTCCTATTGTTTTTGCACCATGAGTTTTACTTTAATATTTTAATGTAATGTTAAATTATAATGTCACATTAATGGAAAAAGTTATTATTTGTAATGATTTTCAACTTAAAAGTGATGTGGAAACAATTGTTATCCCATTTATGAAGAACTTTTTGACCAAAGAACCATATTTAGTAAAACTCATGGTGTAGAAGAAACAAAAGTGGTAGTAAAGGAAAAATAAGTGAGTGCTTCAGACAAATGTTTTCCACAGGCAGGTCAACTACGAAAATCACACTCATTTTGGAGTGCCTAATTTATTTCTCATCATTTTTTCAACTTAAAAGTGATGTGGAAATAATTATCATGCCATATATATAGAACTTCATGGCCAAGGAACCATATTTAGTAAAACTCATGGTACAGAAACAGCAGTGGTAGCAAAGGCAAAATAAGTGGGTTCTTCAGGCAAAGGTTTTCCAAAAAAAGGTCAAATAGGAAGATGACACTCGTTTTGGAGTGCCTAATTTATTTCTAATTATTTTTTTCAACTTAAAAGTGATGTGGAAACCATTATTATGTCATTTATATAGAATTTCATGGTCAAAGAATCATATTTAGTAAAACTCATGGTGCAAAAACAGCACTGGTAGTAAAAACAAAATAAGTGGGTACTTGAGGCAAATGTTTTGCACAAGCAGGTCAACTACGAAGATCACACTCATTTTGAAGTGCCTAATTTATTTCTCATCATTTTTCCAACTTAAAAGTGATGTGGAAACAATTATTATGCCATATATATAGAATTCCATGGCCAAGGAACCATACTTAGTAAAACTCATGGTGCAGAAACAACAGTGATAGCAAAGGCAAAATAAGTGGGTACTTCCGGAAAAGGTTTTCCACAGGAATGTCAACTAGGAAGATGACACATTTTGGAGTGCCTAATTTATTTCTCATCATTTTTTCAACTTAAAAGTGATGTGGAAACAATTACAAAGATCACATTCATTTTGCACAGGCAAGTCAATTACAAAGATCACACTCATTTTGGAGTGCCTAATTTATTTTTCATCATTTTTTCAACTTAAAAGTGATGTGGAAACAATTATCATGCCATATATATAGAATTTCATGGCCAAGGAACCATATTTAGTAAAACTCATGGTGCAGAAACAACAGTGGTAGCAAAGGCAAAATAAGTGGGTACTTGAGGCAAATGTTTTGCACAGACATGTCAACTACTAAGATCACACTCATTTTGGAGTGCCTAATTTATTTCTCATCATTTTTTCAACTTAAAAATGATGTGGAAACAATTATATTATGCCATTTATATAGAATTTTATGGTCAAGGAGTCATATTTAGTAAAACTCATGGTAAACAAGAGGGAAGATGCACGAAAATAGGTGTGTGGGTGGTAAACGTAAACGGCAACATTTCGGCGGCAATGGGTGGGTGCGAGAGAAGTCCTTCTCTCGTAGGTTGGGTGGGAGGAAGCGCTCTAGAATTCGGGTTCTCTCTAAGCTTAGGTTTTCTCTCTAAACTTGCCTTAGATTCAAATTCTAAAAAGTGAAATTGAACCCAGCACTTGAAACCCTTCCCCCAATTCTGTTTCCACGTCATTCTAATTTTTCATATTTGTTTTTCATGTAGACGAGTCACATTTTGACATGTGGCCCGTGTCAAAATATCATCAAGCAATGTTATCAAAGTATCATTATCCTAAAGTAAATTATCCTAATTTATATTTTAAATTATGGTCTTTGAACTTTTACTCAACTTAAATTCAATATATGGTATTTTTAATTAGAGCACAATCCCTTGCTAAAGAGGGGTATGAAAAAAATATTCAAATTCGTATTAGTTCAATCCACTTTAATTTAAAATGGATCGTTAAAGTTTCTATTTTTAAATTGAAAATTTTAAATTAAAGTTTCTATTTTTAAATTGAAAATTTTAATTCAATTAATTGAATTTAGATTGAATATTTGTTTAGATTAAAAAATAAAATAAAAGTAGTGTTCACCTTAGGAACTGAATCGGTCTAAGACAATGTTAAATAGTTTGGCATCGTTAGGTCTAAGACAATGATATTCTTAACGACTTGTTCTACAAAGCTAATCTTAATACCTTACCCCTCAACTTATAAGTAAAAAATCCATACAACATATATAAAATTTAGTTATCTTTTATATACAATGACCAAATTAAAATTTAGAAAAACGTGAAGATCATCCTATGTTGTATGTCTAACCTAATTATTTTAGTTTGGATTTGAAATAAAACAAATCAAATAACTATATAATTTACATTAATTTAATTGGTTAACTTTATATTATTGATTTCATCATATTCATGTTTTTGTGTTCGTTAGAATCGATCAAATCCTGTAAACACGTTCAGAGTAAAAGATCACAAAATCTAAAACAATCAGTTTTTTAAATTACACCCAATATGAAAAGCAAGGTCTGTAATGTGAAATCAATCATGCTATAAATGTCATTCCAATTTTCAGGGTTTCAGTTGTTCCCCAATTGTCATGCTCGTGCGGTACTTTATATGTTACACAATGTTGAATTTATGAATTGCTATACAGCTATACAAGTTTTGACGACACGAAAGAAAAAAAGAAAGAAAAAAAAACTATTCACCCCTACCTCCCGTCCAACATTAAATGCCCATAGAGCAATTGATAGGTCATTTTTAAATGTGTTTCATGCTACCATTGCACACTAATTAATGGAAGGTAATATTGGATTCATCCCAAGCCCGTATCCTCCAAAACTACCTGGTTCTGCATGCTTCACTCTACCAAAGTGTCTAATATGACGAAGAAGTCTTGCTAAGAAGGTATTGTGGCATATAGTCGAGCTGTCACAGACCAAAGCCACATGTTTGCGTGCTCTTGTGATGGCAACGTTGATTCTTCTGCTATCCCCGAGGAATCCAACAGCTCCCAATGTGTTTGATCGAACCTATTTTATTATTATTATTAACGGGGGAAAACAAGTACAAATATGTCAGTTCATGTGGAAGACCATAATCAAATTGTTTTTCAAATTTAGAATCTCTTATATGGATCACGTATCTCAGGATTTGAAGGTTCAATAGTAAACTGGTAGTAGCAACTAATCGTGTGTGTCAACAAACATTAAAGAATAACTTTACATAACATCATATGTAGAAGTTATTTATGAACAAGTTAAACGAGATAGTGATTAGAATAGAACATTATGGAATGAATACAGTGACAGTATCAACGTTTAAGGAGTGAGTTTACATAAAGCCTTCATAGGATGGTGGTTAATGACAGAATCGAGGTTCTATGGACCAAGTGATTAAAAATGTTTGATCCTTGTTATCACTATCTTTTAATAAAAGTAAAAATAAAAAAATTCTATTGGGTCTCAAACCCAAAAACCTCTTGCATAAGGAAGCACAAGAGAAATAAAAACCATTCTTTTAATGTAATGACTAAAATAAACTAAGATGACCAAACTTCAGTTATTGAAAAGAGGTTATATGATGAAATCTTCAATAGGAATAGGATGTAAGGAACTTCTTTCAACTGGCTTCATCCTACTCTAAATGGTGTATTGTGATCATAATTTAACTTTCACATGTTTATTGACACTTTCCAAACATTTATTTTTGGGAAAATTGCACTACCTCTTAAAGTCTTTAAATGATACTCACAACCCCTTTAATTTGTACAAGTGCTCCTCAATTATATTTAAAGTTTCACCTTGGTAATATGTTTTTTTATCAAATGCATTACATATTGCCAGAGTAAACCTCTGAATATGATTGAAGAATAGCACCAACAGTACTGTAGGTACTGTATGTAAGTTTTTTCCCTTAGATAGGCATTTACTCTGTAATGTGATTTTAATAAAGTGACACATATACTCCTTTATTACTCCATTTTTTCCAAGTCCCCGATTGTGTGTGTTTTAAGTTCAAGATTAATTAATTTTCCTTAATTATATCCTTACTTTCCATCAAACTTTTAATTAATTTACATACTTATCATAATAGTGGAAATGAAAAACAACTCAATTGCATTTATTGTATAATATAAATGAAAAGGCTAAATTAAGAACTTCATAATTATTTTAGGAAAAAATTTGTTGTATTTCTTGGTATGTGAACAAAAAACTTACATGATACTTAAAAAGAAACAAATGTGGTATTGTATAGGGAATGGTTTTTCTTTTAAAACTAGAAAGGATATAATTGTCATTTAAGAAGACCTTAAGAGAGGTAAGGGCAAATTTTCTTTTGATTTTTCATTAAGTAATAACTTATTTTTATTTGTTAACCAAAACATTGTTGAAATGATGGATTAAAAATTGGATTTGGATCATACCATCGATAAAATTACCGCATCAGCTTCCCGACCTTGAAAACTGTCAATGGTTGCAACCTCTGTGCCTGCGGCTTCTGGAAACTCATCCAGCCTGTCCCTCAAAAGTTGTACTTGAGCAACATAGGGAGATTGCACTGCAATAGCAGCTGGGCTAACACCTGCATTTCCGGTTCAAATTAACACGGAACTTACATCAGCAAACACAAATGACATAAGTTGAATCAAAAGATTTCAAAAATGTGAAAGACAACTTACTTTGCTAAAATATGATAACAAAAAGTGATATGCAGTAATATCATTTTCTTTTTCCTTGAATTGAAAATACTACGCTCAAATATTAAGGGGAGGATTGCACTACAATAGCATAGCGGTTAGGTGAACGCCACATTTTAGATTCAAATTAAAAAGAAAATCTTACGTCAGAAAAACAGAAAATAAGGTTTCAAAATTTGAAAGCCTGAGTGCATGGCGAAGTATGATGGCATAAAATAAAATGCAGTAATATCCTTTTTCTTGGATTAAATATAATATGCTTTAAATATTAATGAGGTTTGGAAGCAGTAGAGAGACGCTGACACTATTTTTTCTACTCTTTCTATACATTCTTAATTATAGTGTGAAAACCTAAATTTTGACATCTGCTACTTGGCAAGACGGTTAATTTTAGAAGATGTCGAGGAATGAATTAATTATCTGTTTGTAACAGTAGATTTTGGTCTATGAAGAGAACAGACTCATGCACCAAGGTATGGACGAAAACACCTTTAGGAATAGACCACATTGGTCTAATGTTAAAGGTCCATTCACTATAGTAGTTGGGCGTCGGGGTAGTGACCAAAATACCATTTATTGCCCGCCTGTCATCTTTCAATCTTAATCATTGTGTTTTGTTCTTGCAATTTCTTCGTTAATCGTAAAACATTCACAAGGGGAAATGTTTTATATAATAAGCTATTGCCAAAATTTAAACCTTAGTCAAATGTCATTACCAGAATAAATTAAGGAAAAGACATGCTGCAAAACTATCTCAGCTTCTCCTTCATTATAAAGTGAGCCTGTTCCAGCTGGGTCTAGATGCTCTTCGCAACCAACTGACAGACTTCCATATGGCATTCTGGTATCTAACAATAGTAGTGGGCATTGTGTTATCCAGGTAGGCTGCAACAACAGCAAAGTCAAACTTTCCATCCATTTAATAAGCAAAATATGGCAAAAGTAAAACAGTCCATAAAATTGCAACAAACAAGAAGCTGATATTTCATTTGCTACATTCATACAGTAATTCTTGACAAATCTCTTTCATGAAAAGTTGTCTTTTGAGCATTTGTAGCATTATATCGTCTATCGAGGTCATCTTCAATACAAGGGTCACATCATAAGGTTTTATTTTAATTTATGTGGGTTTCCACAATGACACATCACTCTTAAAGATCTGACAAGTTTTACTCTGATGCAAAAGGTCTGTACACTTTTTTATTTACACTTTAATACAAGTACAACCTATGCGTAAGTAAAAAATAATCTTTTATTATTATGATCCAAAGTCTTATCTAAGACCCTTTTTTGTCACATTAGCATGCTCCAGTGAGGGTTTCTTATAAGACCAAGGTTTTAAATTTAAGACCATGATTATGACCCTTGCATTGGATCTAAGTATCTGGTAGTTAAACAGCGTAATGTAACGCATTTAGGAGAGTCCACGGTCTTTAATTTCTCAGGAGCATTGTCATCTAGTATTTCCCTTTTTAGGCTGTACTACGTTGAATCAAATTTGAAGCTTGTTGCTATTCAACAAAGATTCTTTCGCTCCTTTATCAACAGTGACAGGGTATCAATATCAAAGAAAAACATGATCCTGTCTAGAAAGATTTGTTTTGTAGAATGTTCAAAAATCACTTGAAAGATTTTGAGTAGCATCTCTAGAAATTAAAGACCAAGATATGAAAAAAAAAACCTTCACTTCAATGAAGATGGAGATATCATTGATGGGCATACTACCTTGACGAAAGGAGAGTCTACAAGAAGATGAGAAGATACAGTATCAGAGGACTTCAACAATCCTCCGTACATCTCCTTCGAAGCCCAACTAGAAATAGCATCATTCATTCGGTATTGTGTAGTTAACCTAGTGGTGAGAATCCCTTCATGTAAAGTTGCAGCTCTTTCCAATAGAGATATTCTTAGACCACCTTCCAAGGCCTTTCTAGATAGTATGACAGGAGCAAGTTGGCATTGATCACCAGCAAGAATACACCGCTTACCTTGCAATATAGGAATCCAGCAAGAGGGTTCAATTGCCTGTCCAGCTTCATCTATGACGACCAAGTCAAAAGTATCTAGTCTTCGAATCAAAGGGTCAGCTGCTCCAGTATTAGTGGCAAGCACAACCTGAGCACTGGATAGAACTTCATTTACTATCTGCTTTTCCTTTTTCTTCAGTGACCTTCCCAGCTGCTTCAGAAGTTGCCGTATGCCCGCAGCTAGTGAATCATCCCTTAAACAATGTCTTAGATCTTTTCTTAAATCTGACTTCTTTCTCTCATATTCTTCTCGAAAACTTGCAAGCTTAGCATTTACAATTTCTTCCAAAGACTTCGATGCCACTGTTTTTGATATCCGGGCTGGATTTCCAACCCGCACAACATTTAATCTGACATTAGAAAGTTTTTCAACCATGTTATCTACAGCTGCATTAGTAGGTGCTGTAACAAGAACCCGTTCACCTTGCTGAACAGCACATGCTATAAGATGCTTGAGCAAACCAGTCTTGCCTGTACCGGGAGGGCCTTGGATAACTAACACAGGCCTCTTTTTATTCAAACCCAGTGCAATTGCTCTCCCTTGAGAATCATCAAAGTTGTCACTTCCTAAAATTCTATAAGATTTTTCTTCTGCCCAGTCAGCAAAATTATTCTTCTCTAGCCATGCAACATCTTCCCCATCTCCAAACAGAGTAGCAACAACAGAAATTGAAGGATTCTTCTTACGCAAACCATTCTTCTGAAGCAGCATTAGAGCTTCACAGTTCCGCTGATAAAGTCAAAAGCTTTATAAATTATGTGTATTTACACATAAATTAAGTGAATTAAGCACTACAATTGTAATGAAATTAAAAACCAGAACCATCACTGTGAATTATCTTAATTATATTAGTTTGTACAAAGCTGAGATCACCAGAATGTAAAATTTCTTTTTGGCAGAATAAGTAGGTGCTGGGTAGTTAACACGTTTAAAAATTTCACAATGCCTGACCTTTCCATAGCAAGTGGCAGAATGTTGTAACCACACGACATGTTTTACCACACAACTCAAAATGGTAATTGAATTTATTACTACGTATTCACTTTATCAACATATAATAGTTAAGTTATTCACTTTCATAGACCACAAGAGCACTGAAGAAATAAGTTCACTAAGGACAATTAGTACTATTTTTCACCCTCGAAGGCAAAGGAAATATAGCAAAAGTTAAAAAATAAGGTGCTGACCTATGCTTTATTAACAGACTAGGGTCATGCAAAACAAATAAAAAGAAATAAGACAGCAATACCACCAACAAACTATCCACTATAAAATAAAGTTGTTGAAATTATAGAACTTTAGGTGTTGAGGGAAGACAAGGAGAGAAAAGAAATAGAATATTCTGAAATCAATATTGATTTTATATGGCATAATGTCACACAACATTTAACATTGAGCCTCATCTATATTAATACTAGACTCATAATCTGGATTAAATGGGGAAATAAATGATGAAAATATAAGCAAATATGAAAACTAATCTCAAGAGATAATCTAAGATATTTCAAATTACTCCAAGACATCAAGATTTTTTCATGCACTCTTCTAACAGAAGTAACTGAAGGATAGTAAGTAACGAACAGCATCATTTACAAATTATTTCATGACTAAAAGTATATATGTTTCCGGATCAAATGTAGTTGATGAGCAACTTAAAACTTTGAAGTAATGAATGACTATTCTTCAGAAAAAGAAATGCACACTTTTTAAACATGGCTTAAGACTACATACACTGTCGTTTTGCATCTTATCACCAAATCACGCTTCCCAATTATTAACAGAAATATGACAACACTAAGTCCACTACAATTTTTCCGTTCAATCCTTATTGTTTCTATCACAGTTCAATAGATGCTAATGTATGATGAGTGATCAACATATAATCATTAGAGCAGAATATATAAATATTATTCATACATAACATCAGCAATTCCTTAACCCCTAGAGCACCTTGGCAAGGCAGAGAAGACAGCTATAATAAATCAAAGATTTAAATTAAGTAGATCATAGAATTTCTTAAATACAACGAGACATACATGTTTCTTTTTTCATAACCTTGGGGAATACCTACATAATATAAATAAGAAATTTTGAACCAACTAACTTCCACAGCTAGCCAAGCAGCAGATTTGTCAAAATGGATTAAAACCCGTGAGCCAACCCGACCCACCACATATTCGAGCTGGGTAAGGTTAAAAAAATTGGCAAATTCTAGTTTGGACCAAAAATGGACTCAGTCCACTAAGAACCTAGCTTATTCGGGTTGAACTCGTCGTGAACGAGGTTAACTCATCAACTCAAACATAAAAGAAAATCCACTTTGCTTTAACTTAAAAATCCAGCCCAAAACACAAGCAATTTTTCTTTTTTTAATTTTGGGGGAGAGAGGCCCAAGCCCATGACAAATTTTGGGACGAATGATTTATTTATCATAAAAAATGAGAATAAACAAAATTTTAGAAAAGACTTGGACTTTTTGATTTTAGTTACATATTAAAAACAATGTTAAGTGAGTAACTTGTTTAACCCACCGACCATGGGTCAGACTGGGTTCAAATTTCTTGAACTCACTAATAAGTGAGCTAGATTGGGTTGATTCACTAAGTAGCCAACCCGTGGTGGGCCGAGTCGCTGAATAGCTCATTTTGACAGCTCTACCAAGCATATAAGAGAGCAAAGTCATTATGATAAAAGTGGTCAGGGGTGATAATCTTTCTATATTGTCAACTGTCAAGATTTAACATCAACTTTCTAGTAGTAAAGAAGTTGTGGACTAGGATTACGAAAAGGAAGATGCATATTGACAGTTTATATAGTAAATATGTTCCTAATTATTGGATTTGTTCACCTTCCTAATAAAAATAGTTGAATTAACTAATTAATAGTTGACCATATTTTTTTTGTCTTTAGATATCGATGATTTTATTTTATTGTACTTGACTAAACACAAATAGTAGACACTCATTACACCTTGATTTGGATCTCTACTCAAAATTTCTTAGCTTCAGATTTCATAGAAATCATTGCACCCTTTCGCAATTTTTTCACAAATGTTTCTCAGAGCCACAAAATTTTTGGGTAAACACAATAAAAAATGCTAGCAACATGCTCTTTTGAAGACAAAATATTATTGGAAAATAAATAATGAGTCCCTCTCATCCCATGATTTTGTACTTTTCAGTAAATTTTAACTAACATTAGAGAATGTGTTAGAAAGAGAGAGTGTGTTGTTAACAACACTCATCCAAGAAATCAAAAAATAGATTGCAATACCTCGTAGGTAAGTGTATCAGCCAGTCCTTGAATACGGTCAATGCGCACATTCTTCCCAAATAGTTTAGAGAACGTAGGGTCACCATGGCGTGACTCTAAAGCAACTGTAATACTATAGCCATCATCTCCAAAACTGTTCACAAATCCTTGTATGCAAGAAGTTGTAATTGCACCCCTGCTGTCGTATGTTCTTACACAAACCATGTCTCCGGGTGAAAGAGCAGTAGGTGGTAACCGGTGGTTCCCTTCAACCTTGAATAAAACCAGATGCATTCCCCCCAGTCCTGTTTACAAAATGAATTATGACCATAGCAGGCAGACTGGATTTAAGTACAAGTTACAAAGACTAAATTGATATAACTAGCATCCTATGCATGCACCCCATCAGTTAAGACGAAATGCTTATGCATCATTTAGACATTTAAATATAGCTTATTGATTTTCTTTGGGTTTTTAACTTAGAGTATAGACATCCAAGTGATTGAAAAGACCACACATACTTATGATTTACATTCTAAACCAAGATGAGTAAAGGTTCATCTAGGTCTAAATCTATGATTGGGATTGGGATTTGAGTATGGAGTACCTAAGTCCCAAATCAAGTATGGGATGTTTGGCAGAGTATTTAAGTGTTTGATTCTATCTCCTTAATAGCTAGCTTTTGAGGTTGGGTTTCCTAAGTGTTTGGGTGTTTATCATTCTACCTTCCACGTGTATCTACTTTCTAACCTCAGTAATATATACTTTCACCCAATATTAGATGCAGTAAATAAAGCATGCTCAAGTGATTTAGTAAACATATCAACATTCTGCATTTGGCCACCCTGGTTACAGGCATGATCACATAATGATTGGAGAAGAATTTCAGGATAATCTCTAAATGTTTTAACGAACTAAGACAAATGTTGGCAAGCATGATCACTTTACAAAGAACAAATTGGAAAACCGAATTGAGTCTTTATTTCATGACAAAAACATTTGAAAGAGAGAAACGGCTTAGACTGATTTTCCATTAAAAACAATTGGGTACAATAAGCATAAACATCAATAAAATCAACAAATATCTGACTCTTGAGTAGATGCAGTACATTTATGAGGCTTCCTCAAAATGAACAAAAGAAAATGGAGATATATCTCAATAACTGAATTGATTGGAAAACAGACTGCGAGTATGTTTCACCAAGATGTTTTATATAGTCCATATCTAAAATATTAATGAATTTCCTGTAGTTTACTACATTAGATCATATAACTCATTAGCGTGTGAACAGTTCAACTTGTTATATAGCACACAAACACATAAAGGAAAGACTAAATTTTAGAAGGAAGGTCAATGCAATATCATGATTTGTCTGAATAAGTGAAAAGAAAAGAGCAAAAGGAGAAGACCTGTAGAGGTACTGATGGCAGTTAAATTACAAATGGTATCGCAGTGTTCTTGTTGAGGCTGGCTATGACTAACCAAGAAATCAAGAGGTTTTGAAGAATCAGAAACATCATCTGGTTTAGGAACGGCATCCAATTCCTCCTGAGTAAACTCCAATTCAGCATCCCTTTCGACACTGAGTAGTTCTGACATGCGATTGGTGAATTCATCAATCCTGTGCTGTATTGCTTTGACCTTTTCCAAGTCCATTCCTAAAACGCCTTGGACACTCTTGGGTTGTTCTATCTTTCTCACAACTGCTCTATGCTGAGCTGTAAATGAACCATTAGACACTAAGACCATTTCTTGAGTTAAAAGAAACTGATAGAAAAATCCCCTCCCATTGAACACGGATCAAAGATATGAGATACACACAAAGACACCACAAATAGAAAATACAAAGCTTCATCTTAACACATTTTGTAATCAAGTAATTGGTATAGAATATTCACCAACTTCACCGATGACTCATCTCTGTTGGGAAACTTGACTGACCATCTTTAGTAGGACTTCCCCTCCTAACCACTTTTTTTTTTTATCAACGAGGCTCGATCCTGAAACTTTGTCCATGGGGACCGTATCTCATATTTTTTATGTCGTAAGATTACAAGTTTTCTCGACGAAAGAATTCTCTCCACTACACGACCGCTCTCAGTCAGAGTAACCCATTCTTCAGGTTGAAGGTTATTCTCATCCCAATAACCTCTGTTTACAGAGTAGTGAATGACTTAAAGAGACTCTGAATGAGCAACAAGTAATTGTTTCTCAAAATTCCAAGAGTCACCCCTTCATAAATTGTAGCAACAGTTGCAACCTTTCACTTGTCAACTTATTAAATCTTGAATTCACATTAGAAATTTGAATTGATTTTCTCAACACAGTTGGCTCAGGCAGTGGGAGCACCGAATGCATAATATAGTAAATTAATTTAGATTAGTAAGTGTTTAGGTCAGGAGAAATAAAGAGAAACCTGAATTGGCGAGCTGCTTAAGCAGTTTCCAAGACTTGGTGTCCCGCCAGTCCTGAATGGAGTTGTCGTTCTGCAGGTCTTGGAGAACAGCGCGAAGCTCCCTCTGAAAATGGTCGAACAGAGTGGGGTAGTGCGTGCAGGCCTTCAAGCAAACACCTTCAAGGCCAATGGGCATAGGAACCGCATTGAGATAGGGCTGTGCCTGCATAATAAAAGGGAGACCCGGTCCCATGCGCTCCCACAACTCCATCTCTCCCAGCATCTCCGCCGCAGCTAAATCAGACGACATGGCCCTCATGCTGTCGCGAATCCATCTCATAACACTCTTCCCGAGATCCTTCTTCCCAATTGGGTCTCCGTTGTGATGGACAGCAGCAGCCTCCTCCACCACCACCTGAGTCTCGCAACTTCTTCTTCTCCTTCTTCTGGTTTTAGAGTTGGTGGAAACCTTGGGTTGGGTGCTGTTAGTAGCGTTCGGAATTAGGCGATAGAGTCGAAACGAAGGGGGGAAGGAAGAAAGCAGGTGGGTGGAGGCATTGTTACAAGGGAAGTGGTGAGTTGGAGTTGCAGTTGCAGCAGGCCCCAATTTGAGCGTGGGTGGGACTCTGCCACAGAAGAAGCAAGTGAGCGCAATTTCCATTACTGCAATTCAAGAACCATGGTATTACTAACTTAACTCATTCAGGAATTAGTACTGTAAAGCATAGATTTTTCTTGGAGAAGCAGCGAGAATAAGAAGATGCCATGGTGGAGAATTTGAACCGCGAACTGCATTTGAGGCGTGGAAGGAAAGTGGCTTTGTTTTTTTTTTCTTTTTTCTTTTCTCTTTGTTTAGTTATGTGACACGAGTGAAAAGGAAAAGTAAGAGAAGGGCAAACTCAAGATCCCAGCTCCTTCTTTCATTGGCTCCTACGATTTTGTGGCCTCACGTGGCACCCTTTAACCCTTCTACTTCCTGCTCACGTGTTCCCTTCCCAACCCAAAGCTTTTTTATTTCCATAATAATAAATTATTAAGCTGTATCTAATATTCACAAACGGTCACTATTTCTATTTTCTTTATTTCTAAACTCAGTATTGTTGTGCCTTATGCATAATTTCTTCCTTCACTCGTTTTTTTATCTCACACCTCCTAGGATTAAATATGATTTTATTCTTTTAAATATCACGCGATTTTGGATATAACAATATCTGATTTTGGATGGCGTTAACTTTTGTTTGACGTGACTAATGGCCAGTTCACGTGTCATGTAACCTAACTACTTTTAATTGATATGACAGGTGTGATGGTCGATCGACTTGGTGGATGGTCGACCACTCGTTCTAATGGTCGGTCGACCTAGTGGTCTTTGTCCATAATTGTTTGGTCTTTTTCCAACGCCGTTCGGTCTTTTATATATTGCACTCCACCCGTTATCATAATCGTTCGGTCTTTGCCCAATACTGTTCGGTCTTTCATATAATCTACTTCTATTGTATTGTTCTGTTGATTGTAATAGAATCCACCAGACCGACCGACCACCAGACCAAGTGGTCGACCACCCACCAGGCTGACCGACCTCCACACCTTTACTGTCACATCAATTAAAAATAGTCAGGGAATGTGGCATCATACGTGAACTAGCCGTTAGCCACGTCAAACAAAAGTTAACGTCATCTAAAATTATGGATTATTTATAACAGTTTGAAAACTACGATGACTAAAATGAACAAAAACTTTCTAATAAGAACAAATCTCGTGATAATTAAGGGACTAAAAACATATTTAACCCTTCTTTGTATTTGAACCCATTTTTCGTTTTTTCAATCATTCAATATTCATTGCTGGCATTAGTTAATAGTTGGTGTTCTTACTTGTGATCTCTTATTTTAGACAATTAATAAAAAGTATCGTCGGAAATGAACGTTTGTATAGGTCTTAAAGTTACTTAAGTTTTTCAAGAAATAAGTTTTTTGTTTCTTAAATTCTTTTAACAATTATGAATTTCACAAGATTTTTTTTAATTATTTATGGATTGTAAAATATGTGTGTATATATATGGGGGTGAAACTATGCATTTTATTATATTGATTTTAATAAATTCATATTATTTGTATTAATTTTTTTTATTTTCCTATTTATTCGTGTATGTTTCTATTATTTAATTTACCTTAGTAATAAATTGATTTTTTTATAATTTTATCATGTAATTTATCTCTAATTATTAATGTAAAATTATTCTTTAACGACCTAAATTAACCACGGTTCAAAAATTAATGTAGTAAAAAAAGTGCAGTAAAAGAAATAATTTTGTAAATAAAACTAAACATAGTACATATGTCTGTTGGAAATTGTATCGATTATATTTGTTATTTATTATATATACATTATTGATAATTTATTATGGTATGTGTTTAGATGAGGGGAAACTAAGAGCCTCAACTTATTCATCTCATGGGTATAAAAAGAGTAGAAACATACATCAATACATTAATGAAGGAAAGAAAACAAATTTAATTTACTTTGATTATCAACCAACGAGTACATATTTATTGAACAATATATAGTAAAATAATTAAAGATGTTGTAGGAACTAACATTTAATGTAGGTATAATTGACATTAATTATATCAATCAACTATTATTATATGGTTACTTTACATATGAAATCTTCTCAAACTATTTAAACAAAAGACTAGTAAGTTTAATTTATTTACCATCTATTATTTATATTATAATATCAAGTTTTTCTATCAATGAGAACTTAACATGTAATATTATTGACAGATTTTTATTTTTATTTTTGTCGAAAATCAATACTTGACAATACCTAAACATACATATATCTCACAATTTTCTACAATATTGTATCACAATATCAAATAGAGATATATAACAATGCTCATACATCCAAGCATTCTCTTCGCTCATAGTCTATAATAAGTCAAAGGAAGAATATGTTAAGTTACACCACATAATTGCAACACAAGGCAATATACTCGGTAAAAATATATTCTTTTTTAGTATGGAGGCCTCATGAAAATGCCTACAAATTCACTTGTCTTAATTTCAGGAAAAGTCCAAAACCGTTTGTAAAAAAAAAGCAAAACTATTCATTATACTTATTTCTAGTTCTTAATAATAGAGCGGATATGAAGTCTTTTTTATGAAAATTTTCTTTGTAAATCTACGTAGTTAAAAAAATCCACTCTAATATATAACTTTGTGTGTTTTGAAATCTTATACAATGATACATTGGTCCTAAGCTTTATTATATCTTTATAAAATGTTACTTAATTTTGGCATAAATTTTATATTTCTTATACTTAGGAGTTACATTTGAAAAATATTTTTTATTTTCTAAACTTTAAATTTAAATTGATGTGAGGTCATGTGTCACAAATTAGACTAAAATTTTAGACAACTTTTATTTAAAATTTAATCACAAGTTCTTTAGAATAAGTCTTATTTATTTAATTACTAATTATAAAATTATTTAAATTCTTTTAATGTTAGATGTCTCTTTACTTTTAAGTCCTAATATAATTCTTTAAGTGTCTTCACAACTTTGGATACGCTAGAGTGTAACGGAAAGAAAGCACTCAAGTTAATAAATGGTAGTAAAAGTAATCAACTACTTTAATATTAAACATGTATTAATAGACTTTTGTGATGAACTTTTAATTAAAAATAATTCAATTAAGATTTATATAACTTGGGTTAGAGTTAACCTAATTATTTTTAACATTTAATCTTGTTAATATTCATACATTTTGTTGCTTCTCGTCACGACGGCGTTCATACAGTAAAAAATAACTATAATTTTGGACGTCTAACTATATTTCAATGTCTTTATTACATAATTTAGATACTTGTGGGAATTTGTGAAATAGTATATACTGATCTATGTATTATGTTATCAGCAACGTGTTCTCAACTCAAACTTTACTTTCAATAGAGACAAGGGTACAAAAGATAAAGGATTAAAAGGTAATAACATTTAAAGAGAGAAATAGTACTTGATTTAGTGGCGGTAGAAAGTAGTGTAGTGATGGGTTTGTGAGAGAGTGAGAAGAAGGTGGAATTCGTTCCTGGATTGGTAATTTAGACTACAAGGAAGAAAGAAGGAGCTGCCTGGAATTTGAAGAAGAAATAGTATTAATAGTTGGTGGAAGGCGATTGTTGAGCACAGAGTCCAACTCCTTCTCAAACCTCTGCATGGCTTCAGAGGGTAAGCAAACTGGCATAACCAAACCTTCTTCTCCCTTATCATTTCTGAAGGGTATGTAAAAGCTAGCCACACCAGGAATGGCTCCAACACCGCCCTTCGCGGGTCCTCCATACACAGCTTTACCCCACCCAAAGTCAACGTCTTCGAACCCTGCTCGTCTCACATCCGACACCAGATACGACCTCACCACCGTGAAGTGAGGCCGTCCTCTTGTAACCATCAGATCTGCCAACGACTGCATGTACTCCTCGCTCACATCCGCCTTCGCCTTCCTCACCAACTCCAAAGCATACCCCAACGGATTCTCGCATAACTTTCCCGCAGTCGTAACCGCCACGGAGAAAGCAAAAACGTTGCCGTAGTAACCTTCTGGCAGAGGAGGGTTGAATTTGGAGCGCGCGTTCACGATGCATATAATGCGGACCTCCTCGTCGCTGTCAGGTTGCAGGGCCAGGGTGCGGCACCTCCATAGGCACGCGGTCAGGACATCGAAGCTGGAGCACTGGTTCTGGTTAGGGGGGAGGAGGCGCCGGATGGCCGAAAGTTCGCTGCGGCCGAAGAAGAAGGAGCGGTGGGCCATGTCGTCCACGGGGATGATCGTGCCTTTCGTGTCGGGGACGACGTCGTACTCACGGTGGATGCACGTCACTCGCGGTGGGTCCCGCGCGTTCAGAAGTTCTCTGCGCCACACAGGTGGGACCGATGGCTCCTGCCTCCCGCGCGCTATCTCTCCCACGGCGTTCATGAATTGGACCAGCCCCGCTGCGTCACTCATGGTGTGGTTCAGACGGAGCGCGAATATGAAACCGCCGCACTTCAGGCGCGTTACCTGCACGCACCCGTCTGCTTTGTCAACTCACGTGTTTTCACCATGCAAAATCTTACCATCATATTTTTTCAATTTTTTAACCTCTTGTTGCTCAACTATTATTAGTGTGCTCTGCTTTTCCATTATGCTATTGGCAGTAATACCACTGATATACTCTAAAGTGACGTTTTCCTTTACGAAGAAAGATGGTTCAAGTGTGAATGAATGAATGAATGAATGAATATACCTGGATGAGGAGAAGGGGAGTGTGAAGAACTCCTTGGGAGGAAGGAACATCGTAAAGAAGATTTTCCCAGCAGGGGAAAGGAGGTTGAAGAGCGTGACCAAATTGAGCGAGTGTGACATCTGCATCAGCTTCAATGAATAAAACACCCTCCCCTGTGCAGTCCACCATGAGTTTCCGACCGGCTCCTTCCCTCAGCCTACCTGCAAAGGGATAGTAAAACACAAGCGTTTTGGCCAAAGCCTCTCTGATAACCCCAACAGGGTCTCTCCCTGCCAGCGCTGGATCATATCGATAGAACTGTATCACTGGAATCTGAAACCTTAACCCGTCTTGGTCATCTATGTCTGAGAGTAGCTTTACTTCGCGAGGAGTGGCCTTCGCCGGAGCTATCAGCTCTGGCTCCCGCCTCTGCACCTTAAACACCAGAGATGTGTCCATTATCCTAAAGGAGAAGGAAGAAAAGGGAAAGAGAATGAACACTGATGTGGAGGAGATGCATCCCACAGCACTTGTATATATAATTGAAATAATGCCCCCACATCCCACATTCTTGCTCTGTCTCCACTCTTTTACTGTTTTACTGTTTTCATAATTTTGTGGAGACGTCTCTGTCAAATTATTTGTATCAAAAGTATATTTCAAACTTTAACATTAATCTATTTTATTTTAGAATCATTATTTTTCTCTCTTTATTTTATTTTAAACTCATAATTCTTTTCTTGATTACATTGTTTGATTTTGTTATTAGTGGAGGTAAGGTAGTAATTTATTATTAATTAAGTATATTTTTCAATTGATTTATAATTAAGTAAATTTTATTATGTAATAGGTATAATTAAATCTTTTTTATTATGTAATAGATACCTAATTTTTTTATATTTTAATTGAACTTTTGATAAAAATCATTAAAATTTCAAATTTTTCTTTGTTTAACTGTCTAAATTTATAATGTTACGTTTAACTTTCTATTATAAAGATTTTTTTACTTCAAAGGAAAAATCATTACAATAAAGAGATATAATAAAGAAAAAAATATTTTTTATTTTGTATAAGTAAAAATAATACAAAATAAATATCATATACACTCGCTTGGTGATAAAATAAGTTAAATATAAATGAAAAATATTAAAATTTAAATATTTTATAAATATAATTTTTTAACAAAAAAAATTAGATTTGATATTTAACTAATTTTTAAATTAGAATAGTAATTATTATATACTTTCTTTCTTTTCTATTTTAAGTAGTCAACAAACGCATATGGCAGGCATGGAGAAAATATCTAGTTGGAAACCAAACATCTTTGAGTAACTTGTAGAAAGTGAATTTGATTCACTTGATTTCCATCCATTCATTGCAAACAGCCAACTTTTCCATAAAAATCAAACATTCTTTACTGTTACCATGCGTAAGAAAATAATGATATCATCACACACTTTTATTTTTATCAAAAGTAAATTAATTACAAAAGTGTAAATTTTTATATATTTTTTTTTAAAAATAAAAAATAAGAAAGGATAATAACAAATGAATATAAAAAATTTAGGTGTATCAAAAATATTTATTTTTCTAAAACCACTTTCCTTCATAATCTATCTATAACTAATTTGCGACATTACGACTAATTGTATGTTTCAAAAGTGAAACGTAATTAATTAATTAATTCGGTTTAAGTTCGATTTGATACGATGAAAATGTTAAACTAATTCAATTATTTCAATTTCATTGGTTGAATCTGTTGATTGATTCAATAAAATGGGCATCTACTTTTAAACTTGTTCAATTTATTGTTTTTTATTTTAAATTTTGATCATAAATATCAGGAATATTTTGACAAAAATATAAGGTTACTATTTAAAAAATAAAATGGAAAGAGCTCCACAAAAATTATAATATTTAATATAGAAATATAAAGTAGACGATGTATTTTTTAGTGTAAGGAAAATACAGTTATACTTTTAATTAGCGTTTTCGTATGAAATGTTTTAAATTAATCTTATATAATTAAAAAAAAAGTGTTTCTGGACCGGTATTGATGAGTTCTTTTGCATGAAGAAACTAAATTTTGAAAGAAATTATTACAGAAGAGATTTTATGTGACATCCAATTTCTTCGATATAAAAAACTTTTCTCGTATATAAACAATATTTCTAAAGTAAAAACACAAATTTTAAAATAAATGTACTAATAGTAAAATTTATTTGAAACCTAATTAAATAAAACTAAAAATATAAAAGTAAGTTTTTTTAAATTTCTTGATATTAGGTGATAGGAAAATATAGAAAAATAATGGATATATATCGAAGAGTAAGAATAATCCATTCATTGATGACATGATCTTATCCTTGTGTAAACATCATAATGTGTAACTTAGTTTTAATATTATAGAAGTGAATCTGCATATTTTGAAAATGATATAACAAAACTACAAAATGTAAAATAAAAAGTAATTTTAAAAAATTATAATAAAAATACTTAATATATACTTTTACATATATCTTATATCATAGTAAACATTGCCTTCTAGCCAGAAGTTGAATCATAGTACACAATTCATCATGGAAGACAAAGGTCAGGATTCATAAGTTCTTAAGAAATATTTTTTATAGAGTCTTAACAATTTTTTTTTGTTAAATTATATATCTTTTGTAAGTTCTTTTATATTAAGAATCTTAACAAAATTCTATTTTGATAGTTAAGTCTTACTGACGGATGTAAAGACTTATTTATAAATAATTTATTAAAAAACTTATTCAAACAACGTGTTGATATTATCCAATGAAGTTCCATGAAAGATTAATTAATTTAAGCTGGGAAATATTGTTATTTTCTTTTCTCTGTGCTTAATTTTTCCTCACCAAAAAAAGTGCAGATTTTAAAAGAAGTCTTGGTGCTTGAATATAATAAAACAAAATGTTTTAGAGGATAAGATTTGCGCAGTCAGTTTGGACTGCAGAATATCTTAATTCCTACTTTTGACCAATTTCTTCGTGTTTAATATTAAGTCTTTTGTAATAAGTACATAATTCTTGTTATAATAACTTCTAATTATTTAAAAAATAAATAAGAATTATTTTATTTCAGAAACTAAATTACCATCTATTGTTTTTATATATTGGACAAATTCTTGGTTGTTGTAATGAGATCTTTATTATTTGGTTTAAGGAAATAATGCAATGCAACTTTAATAGTGACTTTTGAAACGACTTGACTTGGTAGGAAGGGAGTCACCTCATATGACAAAATAATAAGCACTAGGTTAATAATTTATCATACTAAACAACAACCTATAAAAAGAATATTACACTTGCACACAGCTAAGAATAAAAACCATAAAAAATAATATGAAGAAATTTTGTCAAAAGTTTTTTTATTAAATAAGAATAAAAACCGTAAAAAATAATATCAACAAATTATTACCATCGCAAGTTTTTTACTTTTAGTTCCTGAAATTTAGAATAAATGCTATAATATTAAAAAAATGATTTAACTCCATCAAGCAAAATTTCCACGTTGATTAATATATGAACACTTAAAACAGATGTAGACAGAATCATTAAATTTAATAAAACAAAAGAAGATGATTGTAAACTTTGAACAAGGAATGGTACAAGTCCTTGTTCGCGTGGCAGAAAAAATTGTGAATATGAACATGCAATTTATAAAAGAGAAAACGACAAATTGATATTTGTTACAAAAGCAGCTTTTGTCAATTTTTCTTGAACTCTCTTTCCTCGAAAATTTCCAAAGTCTCTCAGAAAAGGACTTAGAATGAACATGTAGTCGGTTGTTGAATATGTTACTAAAAAATAGTTGAGTGAAGTTGGAAAGCATTGGAGAAAAGATATATAAATAACAGTTTTGATCGATTACTAAGTTTCCTCCAACCTTCACTTCATCCATATCGCTTTTGATTTTTCATATATATATATATATATATATATATATATATATATATATATATATATATATATATATATTATTTTTCATTGTTTGAAGGATAATTATAAATTTCAATATTACTTAAAAGAGACAATTTTCTTTTCATCTAGTATGAAACATCTAGTTTGAAATTGTAAACTATATTGTTCTCTGTCTTTTTTAGAGTTCTATAAGTAGGTATGTTAAAGAAAGACCTTCGGATATCTATTTAAAATTTTCTCGACTTTCACACTAAATAAATGCTATAATCAAATATAAGTGTACACACTCATTTCTAATTTCTCCGGTAAATAATATATTAGATGGTAAAAATTTATAAAATAATAATTTAACCATGGGGTTAATTGGGTAGATAAGTTAAAAGGTTTAATTGCTTCCTTTGTCCCCAGTTTGGTTGAATTGTGTCAAATTCATCCTCATTTTTAAAAAAGTTTCATTGTCGTCCTCACGTGGTGTAAAAGTGTCAATTGAATCCAAACATTGAAAAAATTTGTGTCAATGTAGTCATCTCCGTTAAATACACACTAACGGCGTTAAGTGGTTGATTATGTGGCACTACAGAAGTAAAACGTGGCAAATGAGTCACAGTAGTGTAATGACGTGTCAATGACGTGTCAATGAAATTGGTTATTGAATTGGGGAAACCAGAACGCGTTCGGTGAAAAACCTTTTTCTATCTAACAAGATCTCCCTCAACCTGAGTAACAATTTCGGCCGCAGCTATGCAAGATCATCATTCACCTGTATCAAACCGAATAAACAGACCAAATCACAGATTCCATGCCAATACACTCAAAGCTTGTCCTTTGGAATAAGCCATTTTATCCTCTGCTATATCCAACACATTAAAACAAGGGTGACAAATTGACATTTCAAACTGCATCATTAGTTCAACATCCTCATGTTCATTGACTTCAACACCAAGCACCAAAAATTTTGTCATCCTCAGCCTGTAACACAACCTATCAGATTAGCCCATTCCCTCAACGTTTCTATGATACAACATTCATCAGATTAATTCAAAAAAAAAAAGGGGCCACCACTGTTTCGGACACAACACACATCTATCGTTCTTAATCTCAGAAGTCGAAACACCAAACTAATCAATAAATGAAAAAAGGGAATGAGAAAAGGAGAGTGACGGCGCCAGTGAGGAAGCGGGCTCCGGCGAGGGCAGCGGGTTCCATCGCCGGCACGACCCTGGTTCGTGGTCCGAAAGGTGGCGACTGGGCGCGGAGGCTATGGCAGAAGAGGAGATCGGACAGAGCGGCCCTTGGCGGCCTCGGAGGCTCGCGACGGCCGACTTCGGCGGAGGTAGTGGCGGTTGCAGGGTGCAAGGCGAGTTCTTCCCGCGCGCGAAGAGGAAGGGGGAATGAGTTGGTGACGACTTGGACGACGACACGCAGCGGCCGGTCTGGCGGAGGCGGCAGTGTGCGCGGAGATGACGCGGTGGCCGGTCTCGGCTGGGAAAGGGAGATTTGAGTTTTGTGCGTGGTTGTCGAGTGAGTAAGAAGAATAAGAGAAAGTGGGGGTTTCTGATTTGTGTTGGAGAAGAGGAGATGAATTTGGGGAGGAAAGGAGAAACTGTGACTCATTTGCCACGTTTTACTTCTGTAGTGCCACATAATCAACCACTTAACGCCGTTAGTGTGTATTTAACGGAGATGACTACATTGACACAAATTTTTTCAATGTTTGGATTCAATTGACACTTTTACACCACGTGAGGACGACAATGAAACTTTTTTAAAAATGAGGATGAATTTGACACAATTCAACCAAACTGGGGACAAAGGAAGCAATTAAACCTAAGTTAAAATTAGTCTAAAAAATTGGGTGTTGGAAAGTGGAAAAATGATGTTAATACCATGAGCCTGCCCATGAATAATAAGATGTGAGAATTTCTTTTATTATTTCTATACCTTCTTCGCGTACTTGTATAAATGTGAAAAAAGTTATAATTATTTATGGGTAAGAAATATTTTGGACCGTAAAACTTTTTAAATTGTATATTCTACAATATAAAATATTTGTTTCGATAAAAGATGTAAATTAAATTATATAAATATAAAAATAAAAAATATATTTTAAATTAAGTACATCAATACATTTTAGATTGTACAAGAGTGAAATGCATAAAAAATTTTAAAATTTAATGGTGGTTGATTTTATCAGAGAGAGGGAGAGGGAGAGAGAGGGAAAGATGGAGAGGGAGAAAGAGAGGAGAGAGGGAGAGAGAGGGAGAGAGAGAAGAGAGAGAGAGAGAAAGAGAGAGAGGGAGAGAGAGGGGGAGAGAGAGGGAGGGAGAGGGAGAGAGCGAGAAGGAGAGAGGGAGAGCGAGTGGGAGAGAGAGAAGAGAGAGAGTGAGAGCGAGAAGAGAGAGAGGGAGAGAGAGAGGGAGAAAGAAGAGAGAGAGAGGGAGAGAGGGAGAGAGAGAGGGAGAGAAAGCGAGAAGAGAGAGGGAGAGGGAAAGAGAGATAAAGATAGAGAGAGAGAGGGAGATAGGGAGAGGGAGAGAGAGAGGGAGAGAGAGAGGGAAAGGGAGAGGGAGAGAGCGGGAAGGAGAAAGAGAGAGGGAGAGAGAGGGAGCGAGCGAGAGAGAGTATATCCATTTGATAATATATACAACAATAATTTCTTTCTATATATTTTATATTAAAAAAACAAGAGTATATCCATTTGATAATATCATGTTTTCTTTGCAATGATTTTTTATTTTTTTTATAAAAATTAATTAATTGATATTGAAATAGTAAGAAATCGAATATCGACATGAGTAGATGTGAATACACGTTACCAAATAGAGTAAGTATTAGATAAAAATGTTATAGTCATTGGATATGTGTAGAGGGATGAGATAATGTTTTTCTTTAGGATGGGTACGGGATAATGAAACTTGTCCCCATGTCACCTTGTTTCCATCCCTAGTATTGGGAGGGTACCAGGACGGGGATGATATGTACATACTTATCTCGTCCTCATACCTAATTGAAAAAATAAAGTATTATCCATACTTAATCAATATGGGAATTTCCCGTTAAAACATGAATGTGTTTTGAATAATACCCATGAGAACCAATTTATTTATGATCCCTATGTCTTATTTAGTTTCTTAAAAGAGGCAAAATGTAGGATGGAGATGAAAATATTTCAATAATTCTATTAAGTTTGTTCTTATTTTTGTATATAAAATTATAACTATGAATTAAAACTCTTTTAATTTAGTCTTGGTTTATAGATTTCTTATTTAACTTATGATTTTTAGGAGTGAAGTATTATAAGAACAAGGATAAGATGCTAAAGAAAATAAAGAAGGTAAAAAGAGTTTTAATATCAAAATTTGTTCATCAATGCACAATGATTATGTTGTTACATTATAAAATTAAATAAATCCGACCTGGTGAAAGATTGAAAAGAGACTAATCTTTATATAATCTTAGGATCAATTATTTGAGTAAAAACATTTAAGCTCGTTCATTCATCAAAGACTTACTTGCACTTCATTTATGAATTATGAACTTGGGGGCTTATGTACCTATTTGTTCTTATAAGGATGAATACATCTCTTCAAAATTCTTCTAACAAAGACTCTATATTCTTCAAACCGACATAGAGACGTCACAATTTAGGTTCTGACTTTGGATTCCTTCTGTAAAATAAATAAGAAAATTGGATAAAGAATACAAAATTAGAGAGGAATGGAGACGTCACAATGTAGTAGATTGATAATTCAAGAAAGATTTGCTACAAAGATGTTAATCTTTGATAAGAACCATTGTCCTAAGACAAGAACCAAGAGAATAATTTTTCTTAATGAATTTATATTCAATTAATGACTAAACGTGCTTACATCTATTCGCCTAACAAACTCAAACTTGTTCGTTCAACGAGATAATTAAGCTTTCCTAGGGACGCGACACCTAGGGAAACTTACCTTGTCCAACGAAACTTATAAATTGTAAACTCATAAATACATTCTCACCCAGTGAACTAGGTCGCCGAACAAGCTTACATAAAAAAAATTACAAAACTTTTAATTACCTAAAATTATTCTTCAAGTGTGCTTGCTCTAAGTCATGATCTTCATGTCCTTTAAATTCAAATAACTACATTGGTTCCTTCTGAAGTTTTTCTTGTATGTGATCAAAGGATAGTCCTATATCATAAGTTGTCCCCTAGAGCTAAAATTTGTGTGTTCTTGGGCTATGATAAAAACCAAAAAAGGTATACACCAAGGTATATACATATCAAGTGTTAGGATAGGCTTTAACTAAACTTTGATATGATGTTAATAATTAGATTTTAAGCTTAACTCAACTTCACAAAACCATGTTGTAAATTGAAGTTTGCACCCACTTATATATTCTAAACTAACCTTATTTCTAACTGATGTGGGATTTCTAACATTTAGTATTATATACGTAGTTTTTCGTGAGATATTTTTTCTCTTAGTCTAAAATTCAGGGGAAGAATTATAATGAAATTTAGGCTTTTATTCCATTAAAAATTTGATAATAAGTTCAAAGTGGAGAAAGGAAGTAACAAATTTTAATTAGAAAATCATGAGTATAAAACAATATCATAAAAGTGTGTAAAAATATCATAATCAATAACCATATAATGAAGAAGAATTTGAGCACGTAGATATCGAATATTTGTCATGTTGAAGATATACCACACCAATTGTCTTCTAAAAAACCTAACACAACAAAAACACTTATGCTAGATCTTGATCTTATCAAGTTCTTTATAATGGGAATTGAGGTTTAAGAATGAAAGTATGCACCTTGGATTTATATATGTTAAAAAACTAGGTTGACAATGTACAAACCAACAAATTTTATAATTAAATGGAGATTAAAGTTGTATATTGAAAAAGATCCAACTTTAACTAATAAGGGAAGATATCAACCGGTAAGGAGACTGATGTATCTCTCAAACACTAAAACAGATTTAGCTTATATTAGTGTAGTTAATCAGTTCATGCATAATCCAAGTTAACAACATGTGAATGTTATTATATGAAGGATGTGATGATAATAAAGTTGGACTCTTTGTAATAATAAAGTTGTACATAATATTACTCACAATAGTACATTGTATGAAAAAGGTGGATGTTGATAGTTTTTTCATCAAGAAAAAACTTGATAAAATTATTATTGAATTTTCAAATATTTGATCTAAAAATCAACTAACATGTATACTCTCACCAAATTTATGACAAGCCAAGTTTTTTTTTTTTGAGAGATTATCAAGTTAAAATTATATGATATGCATTTACTTGAAGTATTGAGATAAAGATATTTAATATTATAGATTTATTCCTTAGTTTTTGTGTACAAAATTACAATTATATAACAAGTTATACCTCTAAAATTGAACCCACGTAACTGTTCGAATTTTGGAAAATTATCAATTTCTCTAAAATCATAAAGAAAAAACTACAGGACCCTTCTATTAAACATCGTTCATTGCTCCTTAGACCTCAGTTTGATTCACGGTTGCATTAATAATTTGTTACATTTTGGAAATCTTCATTTACAAAAAGAACGCACTAATTCTATCCAATGACTGAAACAAGACAAGGTATTTATTTAATAACTGAATTTGAGTTAAAATTGAAATAGTGTTACACGTGTACAAGCTTGACCACCATAAAGAAAAGAGGAGTGAATTGACCTACCCACACGTGTGTCTGTCTATCATCTACATTATTTACAAATTCAAGCTTCACTTATAACAAAATCCCGACTCTATCGTTTTGTTCTAACAAGTTTCCCATGAACCTTATACCTCCTCACCACTCTCTATCTCTAACACTGCAAACAACTCCTTTGGGGAGAAACTTGATTTGATCCTCCTGCTCTCCACTCCTTCCTCTTTCAACCACTTCAGCCTCTCAACCATTGAATCAATTCCACACTCAGGATCTGCAACTCTCAAATATGCAATCTTTCTTCCTCCATCTTTCTTCCTCACACAAACACCTTCAGCCTCGCAATTTTTCCTCTGCAGCTCTTCTCTGCATCCTTTTAGCCTTACAATCTCCTTTGCTGCTGTTTGAATTACAGAATTATTATCCGTCTGCCACAAAACATGAAATACAGAGTGTTGGGGAGATTCAAATTTCAAAATATATACATGCATTCTGTTTCGACCACTTTCCATCACTTTTACGTGAAGAAGAAAAAATGGACTTTTCTTAGAATTACTTTATGAATAAGTTCGATTAGTTTTATTTTTCATCCTCAAAATGTTTATGGGTATATATGTGTGTATATATATATATATATATATATATAATTACATAAAAGATATTCGTAATAATATATATAAACCAATATCTGTATACTTTGGTTCCGTGTGGTAAAATTGAATGCAGGGCCAAGCAACATTGTCTCTGTCTCTGTCTTCTCATTCTCTCGTTGATCATGTGCCTGAAACTGCGATCTCTTTCATTCTCTTCTACGTTATTTCTCTCCACAGGGGAACTTTTTCTCAAGAATGCAAGCATCCTCTTACTCATGCTCTCTGAATTTGACCCGTTCAGAGGGTTATTTCTTCTGGGTAGGTCTCTATATTGAAGAAAAGCACTTTGAGTTGCTGGAGGGAAAGCTTCAGCCTTGATGATACGGGAATTTTGAACTACATCACTTTGATCAGTGGGCAAAAGTTGATCCCAGAAGATCTCACCCAGAAGTTTCTCGGGAAAAAATGAATCCATGTAGTACTATTGTTCTCAGTTAATTTAGTTAAGAGCATGTACGAGAGAAAGGGTATTTATACATTATAGGCAGAGGAAATGGGGTGCGAGTAGATAGCACATTCAAAACACGGTCAATTAAACTGTGTTTGACCGTTGGTGGGTCAAAGTTTATACACACAATCAAGCTCCAACCAATTACTATTTTGGAGGGTAGCCCCCGATCAAGAACCCACCAAATGATGGACCCACTTCATCACCCACCTTTCGTGAAACTATAGTCAACTTTGTTTCCATTGGATTGGGGGTGGTATAAGCGAGAAAAACACATAAAACAACTACAACTTGAGAGTGACCCAAACGAATGATGTCAACACTTGGCATTAATTTAGTTGAAATTAGAGGTAAAAATAAAATTGTCAAACAAGGTTATTTCATGTACTTTTTTTGAAATTATAAATTACTGGGTGGTGTAGTCTTGGAATTTATAATAAAGAGAGAAGAAAAGTTTTAAAAGTTAGCTTACAGAAAACCATTTTTTATGCAGCTACTGAGTGTAGGTTACTTTCAATAAGATCGTGATCGTATATTTGTAAGCTTGATTGGTATTCAACGGCACCCTTATACACATTAACTTTTGACTAAAAAAAACTGAATATGAGCGGTGGAAGTACTAAAAGATTGGAAGGATTTCGAAATGCGGTCGGAGAAGGAATTATTTATTGAATAATCTAACTCAGAAGATACAAAATATGGCATTATTTATGAAGAGGTCGCAAGGGACCGAGTCGTTCAGACTCACATGCATGCAAACATATAGTAAAAAAAAAACACTTAATTCAGGTTGACGTAGTTTCTCCAAAACAAACTGAGGTTGTAATTGAGGTTTATAAGGTTTGGGTTGTCGGAGATGGGAAGGCGTGGTCAGCAACATTGCCACCATGGCAGCACTTGTAGTTAACGGAAGTGACCTCCATGACGCGTCCACAAGAGGAATTAGGGCATGTTATGGTTGCGAGAACATCAAGAGTGTTGAATTCGCATGGTTGAGGAGCAGGAAGATGACGCTTGGTTTCATAGTACTCTTGGAAGGCAATGTCGAAGCCTTCTTTGACCAGAATTCTGTCTTTCCACTTTTCGAAGTCAGCCACAGTCTGATACATGGGTTGGGCGTGCCCTAAAATCTTCACGTTGGACCCTTTGCTGAGAATGGCCCATCCCTGCGTGTCCTGCTTCAGGCAAAGCAAAGACTTTACAATCTCTTGGATCTCACAGTCCAACTTCTCCGAATGCTTTTTCTGTCTCTTCCCTTCCACGCCGATCCAGAACCGAGGAACTATCTTCGGATCGTCCTTCCCCAAATGGTAATGCTCTATTATTGCATCTGCCCTCTTTATTGTTTCGTGCCTCTTTATTTTATCCACTGCCACACTGAATTCTCGGCTCCACTTGTCGCTGCCTCCATATATGAACACGTACCTATCACCTTTCACCTATTCATTCACACACACAACAATTTTAGGGTTAGTCGGTGAATGTACAGAAAACTTGGTAAGCTTGTTTTGGGGTTTTATTACCTGTATGCCGTGAAGATTTGTTTTCTTTACTTCGTCCCAGAACCATTTCCATTTCTGCGCAAGTAGGTAGGCATCCGATTTTCTGAAAGGGAATGCGTCGATTCCCCATTCGAAGATGATGTCCAATGCATCATCGTTCAGCAGCACGCCCTGTGGCTTCACCACTGGAAGAATAGGTTTACCCTGGAACTTTAGATCCTCTTCAATCAGCCTTGTTCCTGGCAAGGGTTCAACGTACTCCACCACGTACCATTTTATGTAGCTTTTCAGAGTGTTGAACACCTCCCTCCGCGCATCACCCCATCCACTCTCCATCGGAATCCACAAGATCTTGAACTCCTCTTTCTTGAATCCGCTCTTGTCATTCGGATCCTCCACTAGTCCCTCGTAGATTGAATTCAGAAGCCGAATCTCATCTTCTATTCTGTCCAACCCCGAAATGAATAGCAACACGTACTTGTCCTTGAAAACCTCAACATTCTATTCACAAGCAAAACAAACCATCGTTTTTTATTTATAGTAAGACGATTGAGACCTTATAATAATTCTACACTGAATTAAACCTCGAAACGACTAATATGATACGAACCACTGTCCTTCTGGCGTTGCCATCGTATATTTGAGCGTTCTGAGAGCCATTTTTACTGATCAAGAGCTTCAAAAAGTCTACAATGTCTTTAGGCTTGTTAAAGTTCCTCTTACGCCTCCGGTAGTCTTCTACACGATCTGCAACAGTAAAATTTTAGCCAGTTAACTTCTTTTCATCACTTAAGTAAAGTAAAAACTAGATTAAAAGGATGATATTGAAGGAAGCATGCAGAAACTCTGAGCAGACAAAAACCTTTTTGCTTCTCGCATATCACTAGTAGCCTGGCGAACTCATCCAGAGCGAGAGAAAGTTTGGCACGAAATTCCAGTAACGGATAGTTCCTGAAACATAAAAAGTTTAGGATTAATTACTCGACGACATTTGACATGAAGAACATGTTTTGTTGAGATAAGACTTACGATACACCCTGGAGGTTGCTATTGCAAGCGACAAGGGAAGCGACAACCCAGTAAACAACAAGGGGGATCTGCTCCAATGCATCCGACAAAGCAGGCACATCCTCGGTGTCATAGCTTTCATCAGCAGACAAGGTTCCCCAACGACTGATCTTCTCAACAGCCTCCAGCCCCAGCTTCACTGTTGAGTTTAGATCAACCACCGGAAGCTGTCTATGCTGAACCTGATTCAGCACTTTCAACGAGTTCCCCAGAGGGTCTGATGCCTGATAAAGGTTCCAGAAGTTTCCATACTCCAAAGCGAAACCGGCTAGAGCTACCAACACTTTTGCATCCCACGAGAAGGTTCTCAGTTGTTGAAGAATCCTTAGGGTTGTTTGGTGTGCGTTCTCCATCCCCCAAGGGGTTGTTATCATCTGTCACCATAATCAATTGCTAAAAACATTTTCTAATTCATTGCTGTATCAACTAAAGTTTATTAAAATTTAAAAACATGCATGTTTCATATTTCACTTAGAAATGATCTTATAATTTACATTTTTTAATAATTTTAACAGATAATTAAAATACATATAGTTTTATCTTTAAATAATATACAAAAAACATTAGTGAATTCTTTTATCACACAAATCATCCATCTAACGTTTTAATTCTGACAGAAAATGGTCTTAACAACCCTTGTAATACTACATTTAAGTTTTGCTTTAATAGAACATGTGTATATTAGAAAATATGCTACTATGTTCCTAAGTATATTCAAATGGGGTGATTTCTTCGCAAACAAATCATAATTAAAACTCGATATATATGATTTCTAATAAAATGGAGTGAGCGATAAAATACATGACAGGAAATGAGCTTCAGTTTTGAGAATTCTGGTTTGGAAATGTTTATGGCAATAGCATTTCCTGCAAAACCATTTTGCTCATCGATCTGCATGACAACCAAAATTATAGTCAGGTAGCTGAACACTGGAAGCTATAATTACTGATGACTTAAGAAAAGGAAGCTATAAAACATAAAAAAGAGATTTTGTAAGTTATGAATTTGATTTTTTTTAATTTACCTTGAGAATAGCCCCTACAACTCTACTTGATAGCTTGATAACGCTGGACACCACGTTGAAAAGGGGCTCACTATCAAACACTTCGTCATCGTAAGTGTGGGATGCGTACACTTTCTCAATGAGCTCAATGCCACTCAACTGAAATGGGTTTGGCAGAAGAGGCTTTTGTTCAGGTTTAGAGATCGACATGTTGCTATTTCGTACGTTAATTAATTTGGATGGAAATGATGTCTCTTGTGCTATCATTAAGTTGCTCGACCTATTTATAAGTTAAGATTCTTGGAGGCTTTACATTTGGAATAATTATTAACTTTAGGTTGGAGGAGACAAATTTTAGAAAAGAATAAAAAAAGCATATAAACAAACAGCTTCTTTATTTGCTGTACAGAAAACGTGAAATGTGCCCTCTAGTGCAAAGTTCAGGTTTGCCCTAATGGATTCTTTGGTGAGTGGCCATATGATAAAGGATATAATTGCCATGTTTTTGTTGGTGTTGGAATTCGATGAAACTTTAGCTTTCTCAAAAGATGGTAGGTCACTTGTCTAAAGGTTCAAGGCAAGAAGATTACCGTGGACAATGTTACCATGCAAACCTTATACGACAGTGATTTGTTTCCTTTGTTGGAATGGAATTTCCTTGAACTTTTTTTTTTCTAGAAGGATGTATTGAAGTTCACTTGTCCATAGGTACAAGGCAGGAACATTTTCGTAGGTCTTCATGGTGAATTTTGTTTCATCATTACGCTATTTTTATTTATACTTCAATAAAAATGTGTACGAAATATATAATAAAAAATTTGATGTCGTCAATTAAAAGCTATCAGCAAATAAAATATAAGTAACTTAGCACTTTGTTTGATGTTCTTTGAAAGAGATGCAACATACATGAATTCATTACCCGTATATATCCTTTCAAATATATAATACTTTATTAACTTGAAAGCTAGATAGATCTTTCTAAATATTATATTTAGGAAGATAGAGAGATTTCAAGTTGCTGGAAGAAGATGAATCTCTTTTCTCGTTCCCAAAACATCCTCGTATAAGATTTCATATGAAAATATTATTTGAAATGGATCAATCAAATCCGAGACGCGTTGTGAAAAAGTTGGCAAAATGAGTTGGTAAAAAAACATTTTTCATTTAGTAATTGAAGGCTCAATCACTCACAATTTAATTGCTTGATCTTATTTTGCGGTGAAATTTTCATCATTAAAACTTGTGCTCATTCGTAAAGAATACATTTAAAATCTCGTGGACCCTACAATTTGGTGATTTTATAATTTGTTAGGTTTATCATTTTTTCCATTTGAATGATAAGATTTCACCGAAACATTTTCCTTGAGAAAGACCGACCAAAGGTTAGGGCAAGAACTATGTTGGGCAAAGTTATTCCATGAAATCAAATCGACGCCGACAAAATAAAGAACCAGATCCTAATACGCATAGTAAAATTACTATTTTTATAATAACAACACAGTGAGTTTCCATAACTGAAAAGTGTGAAGTTATAAATAGATTTTGATTGGAATATACTTTTTTTTAATTTTTTAGAAAAAGAAATAAAATAAAATAATTTTATTTATAAGTTATACCATGACCACAAAACATATGATCCCAAGATAAAAAAGAATTAACTAACTATATTAACAACTTTTTTAACAAATTTTTAATAATAAGTTATATATCACTATTTTATTAGTAAGTTTGAATATTTATTTTTTTAAAATGTTTAAAACAGACCAATTATATGTAAAAAAGTTTAAAAAAAAAAAACCATTTTCCTTAAGTGAGTAGCATTATGATTCCAGGCTTTTACGTGCACGGAGTCCACCGTAGGCATGGTCATCCCAGTGAGACTACTTTAGCTCAGACATTATCGCAACAAACTTGACAATGTCTTTATAATTATTTTATAAAAAAATTTAAAAGTATCGATATTGTATAAAATCAATGGTCCAAAAGACATTTGAGATGGTAATGTTACTTTTATATATGTTGTATAGGTACAAATTTTAACTAGGTTTTATATGATCTTTTTATAGTAAAAGAATATTAAATTTGCTTTTCTTGTTTTATTTAATTTAACATCATATTATCTTATTTTATTTTATTTTTCAAAAGAAAGAAAGAATTAAAAAAATGGCTAATCGCCAAGTGCAGTGGAAGTATGAAAGGCTATACATATGAGATTAAGGGCACATGAAAGGCTGTACTGAGATTAGGGATAGGAAATAAATTTGTTCCTCAGGGCACTTTTGGAACTTGCCCCTCATTATTTATTTCTCAAAAAGTATTTGATATTTAAAAAGTTTTTTATCTTTCATTATATATTTAGTTTTATGCGATTTTATTCAATCATCTATCATATAGTTCATAAGACACATTTGATATATTTTTATTAATTTTATTTATTATAATATAATAATTTAATGTGATTATTATGAATATTATTCATCATTATCCAATATATAATGACGTTCAAAAGATAAGTATTTATGTTAAATTTTAATTATTATTAGTCTAATCTTTGTTATTTGTGTAATTTGGTTGGAATGGTGTATTATATTTTTTATTAATTAATGTAGAAAGAAAAGAGATTTCACTAGTGTTCGATTGTGGGATCGAGTCACTCTAAACACCTTCATAATTTGCTCGTGAAAGTCGTCTGGTCACGTTCTCTAGTCACCTCCTTCGCTTTAAAGTTGTCTGGTCACATGCTCTGATCTCTTCTTTTGCTTCACCATCTAGAGGTGTACTTGTTAAATTTGTTCAGCAATTCAATGTAACAGTAATAAATGCGACCACCTACCTCTCCCCTTTGACCTATATTTATAGTTTTTGGCGTGAGCCTAAGATTAACGATATCTTAATATCGACTCAATCTCGGTCCATTACCCTTAATCATGATTTACCTTAATCTTCGTGTGATTGGTTTGTTATCTGTCACAACCGACCATCCTTACCGAGCGTCACTATTTCTTGTTGTTCACGTCGTCCAATCGTACAGTACAACCAGAATTTAAATAATGAAAATAAAGAGACTAAAAATATTTTTAATTTGAATACATGTTTTCCTTTCTTAATTTCTAAAAAATACTTTTAAATTTTATTAACTTTCTTTCACTAAAGTTTACAAATTTAATAAATATTTTGGTTCTCATAAAATTTTATTTAGTACTCTTAATTTGAAATGTATACAATTATAATTTATTTCTAAATATTTGATATTGAAAAAACAAAAATATTTCCTTTTGATATTAAATATATGATAATATTGTGTTTATAATTTTTTATTATTTTATAAAAATTAATTAATTTATATTGAAACAATAAGAAAAGAAGTATATATACCCGTTGTCCGAATAGGTATGAAAATTAGATAAAATTTTGATACCGTTGGATTTGAATATGAGTTTGATGATAAAATTCTTTTAGAGATAGGTATGAGATAATGAAACTTGTCTCCGCCTCATCGTAGTCATCCAAGATCTAATGGAATTTGGTGTATTTCCAAGAAATTATGATAAGTAAAATATTAATATTTTACTTTTATTTTAATATAAATAAATAAATTATGTGGAACAAAGAGAAAAAAAGAACAGAGGAGAAGAAAGTAGAATAGTCTGATTTTGTGCAAGCCCAAGGTATCTCTTAAATTGAATCAAAATCAATTCAGAAAAACAAACAGAAGCTGTTTGAAGCCATTATTTTCAACCACAGAAGGGCACAGAAGAGGCTTCATGGCAACAGCTGACACGTATAAAAATGATAAGATGATAATAAAGCAGCAGTGCAAGAAGTGAATTCCACAAAACTCATGACGATGAATCGATTAAGAAGCGTACTTCTTCTCAATCATGACATCGCCACTCTCAGGAACTTCAGCCTGGTTGTGAGTGTGACCATGGCAGCACTTGTAACTGACAGAAGCAATCTCCATGGATCTGCCACAACCAGTATCAGGGCAGTTAATAGGGTGGAGAATGTCAGCAGGGTAGTTAGCCAACTGCATGTGGGAACATTCCTGAGGGTAACCGCGCCGCTTCTGCTCGTAGTATTCCTTGAAAGCAACGTCAAATCCTGCTTTCTCAAGCACCTTCTCTTTCCATATTTCAAAATCTCCTGCAGTCGCCAGCATTGCTTCCCCTTTCCCCAGAAGCTTCACGTTCGACCCTTTGCTCAGCAGAACCCACCCTGGTTGCTTCTGTTTCAGGATCAGCAAGCTCTTTATCTCGTCAATTGTCGGGTCCTTGTGTGTCTTCTGAATCATGTTCGCGAACAAGCTCTCTATGCCAACCCAGAACCGAGGAACGATCCTCGGATCTTCCTTTCCGAATGGGTAGTGCTCTATCACTGCGTCTGCCCTCTTGATGATCTCGTGCCTTTTGATTTTCTCCACTGCCAGTGTGAACTCTTGCATCCACTTCTTGTCATTGCCTCCGTAGATGAAGATGAAACTGTCCGCTTTGATCTGTTTCACAAGTTTATTTCCGTTTTCAACACTCAAACACAAGCAACAATGTTAACAATTAACGCTCAAGCTTTTTCTAGTTTTTGATGCACTTACAATGTCTTGGAGTCTGGGATTGACTTTCTTCATTTCGGCCCAGAACCAGTTCCACTTCTGGGTAAGGACATCATCGTCAGACGGTCTGAAGGGGAAGGCATCGATGCCCCACACGAAAATCATGTGCATGGCATTGTAGTTCACAACCCTTCCCTGAGGGTTCAGCACAGGGATGATGGGCTTGTTCTTGTAGTTCAAGTCCTCTCTTATGAGTCTGATTCCTGCTAAGGGAAAGAAGTATTCCACCACGTACCATGGCATATCTAGCTTCAGATCATCGTACTCTGCCCTGTGCTGAAGATTCCAGTCTTCCACCACGGGCAGCCACAAGATCCTGAAGTCCTCTTTCCTGTATCCTTTCACTTCCTTAGGATCTTCTTGCAATCCCTCGTAGATTGATTGCAGCAGCCGAATCTCATCTCTGATGCTGTCCAAGCCAGAAATGAACAGCAACACGTGTTTCTTCCTAAACACTTCGATGCTAAACTGTTTTTTAGGTTTAAAAACAAAATGATAAGCTCATGTTTCAAAGGGACATCATCGTACACCAACTCAAGTAATGACAGACATACAGAAACTATTATATGATCAGGACCAATCTCACAATATTTACATGACACTTCATCAGCGTCTTCTTTTACCATTAGTATTTTTTTTTTTAAATCATAAAAGATTTATATTGTGGGATGATGATATCCTGAAATAGTTACTTACCATTTGCCTAGTGAGACCATCGTACACATGTGGGTTGTGAACATCGTCGTGGTAGATAAGAACCTTGATAACCTCTACAATTTCTGTGGGGGTTTGGAGCAACTTCTTACGCCTCCAGTAGTCTTCTAGGTCACCTGAAATAATTACACAGACGATCCTTATCAGCATTGAATTTCTATTTATATTTATCCTTACATGCCATTGTTATTAAAAGGTAAACATTTGAGATGGCAATTAATTAATATCACAAGTGGTTATACATGAAATTGATTTTAAGTTATTTTCAATTGATGATTTCAGAAAAACTAAACAAAAAAGTGTAACTGCATTTTAATTTATATTAAATACTTCCACACTTTATAACAGATGGATCATGTTTTTCTGATTACACAGCTCTTGGAAACATTATTTTCTTATATCATATGTTTTAACTCTATTTTTTTATATTTCTCTTTCTTTCTTCACATTTCTTAACATTTAGGTATCTATTACCTTCTCCTTTTTAATGTTTTTTTCTTTCTTATCTCTTATCACACCAACCTAATAATGCTCACTAAAATGGGGTTGATCATAGTTTTTTTCCCAAACCTATTTTCTTTCTGCTCCTGGTCAGATTCGCCTTCAATTTGCTGATAACGGCGGAAAGCTTATCGTCGAAATTAGCTATTTCATATCTATCATCTCTGCACAAAAGTGATTGCAATATATGTATGAGCAATGTTATTTATATAATCAAGTTTATAATAATAAGAGGAATCGAGAGATAAAACTTATCAGTATATCTATATATAAACTATTCCATGAATTCCTCAATTTATTAATACAAGGTACCATGTGACAGCCACGAACAAAAGCAAACAGAAAAATGCCAGTGTCGTTGTTGTAATACTTAGACATAAAAAGAGATTAATAATTAGACAATTGTTGTTTTAGGAGCATATACTATGATCTAAGAGAAATTATGAAGATGTGAAAAAATGAATTACATATAACATGATTGCAGGTTGAGATCATAGGCACGCATAACCTAATTAATGAAGTATATCTAATTAGTGTGAGGATGAACTTACGATTCACCAAGGAAGAAGTCAAAATGATTAGCACAAACAATAGTGGTGATGATTGCCCAGTAGACAGCAACAGGGATCTCTTGCATGGCTTCGGCCAAAGCTGGGACATCCTTCAAGTCATAACCTTTGGTGGAGAGCCTCTCCAACTCAGTGATGCACTCAACTGCGATCAGCAAGTTCTTCACCAAAATGTTGTAGTCAGCAACGGCTTGCCTGTTCCTCTCCACGATGTGAACTCGATTCATCTGTGCCAGTGATCTTCCAAGATGGTCTCCCGTTGGAACCTGGACAAGATGCCAAAAATTTCCATATTCCAAAGCCAAAGCAGCTAGAACTAGTATTGCTTTTCCATCCCACGAGTAGCTCCTCAGCTGGTCAAGTATCGACATTGCTGTCTCATGCGCGTGATGCTCGCCATGAGGTGTGTTCATCATCTGCACTCTCAAAATTAATTACTAAGAATACATATGCATATTCTTTCATAGAAAAGATTGATGAGCTCAACAATCAAAGTGAAGGTTTGTCATCTCAATTTCATATAAATTTGCATGCATAGTTGGAGTGGAAAAGTAAAATAATAATCCAATAAGGAGTAGTAGTAATGAATATTGTGCTGCAGAATTATTGACCTGAAAAGCAATATGCTTGAGTTTAAGGAACGGTGGATCGAAAGTGGACAGAGCAACCTTGTCTTCAATAAGACCAACGGGTGTGCCAGTCTGCAAAAGAAATGGAAAACGATTAAACACACATATATGTCTGTGGAAGCGATCAATGTATATAGATTCATGAATTGAAGTTTAATTACCTTAACAGCAACGCTGTCGGCAACTGCGGTAGCACGCTTGATGATGTTGGAAGTAACGTTGAAAAGCGATTCCACATCGTACCTTTCAGCGGTGTGGACGTGAGTGATGTAGACTTTCTCAAGGATCTGATCATCAGTCCAACCCAAAGGGTTCAAAGTGTTGGTTTGAAGCAAAGGGGTTGCTGGGATAAGTGAAGTTGCCAATGCCATTGTTGATGCTCTCTTTGTATCTCTCAGGTTTTGATGCAAGTTGTGGGTTCTGGTCTCACTGCTTGGCCTATTTATAACAGTTAGAGTGAGTAAGAGTTTACAGTTGCAGCAAGTGCTTTAGCAGAGAGAACCTAAGAGGCAACTCTTTTTGTGACATGGATGATGGATTTTACCGTTTAGCCATGTGAGTAAGTAATTGATATGATGTGAGGAGGGATAGTTTGGAGATTTGGTGATGATTTGGTGCAGCTTTTGCTTTAGAAAAGGAGAGGGTATGTTTGTTCTCAAAATGTAGAAGGAAGGAATAATTGTGTGTTACTAAAGGTTAAAGGAAGCGAATGTTCATCAGAAGAGTGCCACAAGCTAGCAACGGATACCATCATCTTCTTTTGTCTCCATGGGCTCATCCGATATGTAGTAGTAACGTAACCTGCATGCACAGGATCACATCACTTCGATAGTATTAATGAATGATCATGTGATGTGATGTCTCCAGTCATCTTATCTTTTAATACTTAAATTCAAAATTAGATAATTAACAACTGTTTAAAACTCACTATAAAACTAAATTATTTTCTGGAACTGTTAAATTATGTGGCACTATGAGAAGAAAAATATTACCGAGACTCTCAAACTTTTATATATATATATATATATATATGGAAATGCTTTAAAAGAGTGTACATTAATGGATTTTTGCCATTTTAGGTGCTTAATTTAAATCTTATCATTTACTTCTTCCTGTTCTAGATACTGATATTATTACCAAAAGCGGAAAAGCATTTCAAATCTTACTTTATTCTTGTCTTTGAATGAAGTTTTGTACCCAACATAATCATTGGAATCATAAATTTTATATATATATATATATATATATATATATATATATATGGAAGAAAACACAATGTTTTATCAATTACAATAAATAAATTATCAGAACTGTTTATTAACAAAGATCCAAATATAAATAGTTTAGAAAATCTTTGTAGAAACCTTTGTAAAATCTTAATTTTTTCAATTTACTGGTCTGAAATATATATATATATATATATATATATATATATATATATATATATATAGAGAGAGAGAGAGAGAGAGAGAGAGAGAGAGAGAGAGAGGCAGAGAGAAAGAGAGAGATTGACTAATTTCGTTCACAAACCTAGATAAATATTCTTTATGATCTCATCTTTTAATCCTATTTTTATAAATTCAAGACTGTATTTAAGATATTAGAATCAAATTCAACATTAGTTTATTTAATATAGAAGATAATAATAATATTAAGGAAACTAATGTTGAATTTGATAAATTATCAACATTCAGAGTAATGATATTTTTCCACTGGACACAAATATATGGTATCAAGAATTAGCTAACTAAAATAAGATTTTTTATAAAACCTAAAATAATAAATGATAATTTTAATCTATATATAAGTTATTTTAAATTATAAAAAATTACTTTTTTTATTTTTTTCTATAAATGGTTTGGAGAAACTTACATCGATCTTCTCGCTGAAATATCTAACTGTTGCAGTGTCTTGTCTCTTGATGTTCTTGAATTTAAATGTGTAGAATGAATCAAGAAATCATATATTTAAATTCTACCACTTATTACAAAAGTTGTTATTTAGAGGAGAATAATTCAACAAAATATAAAGTAGAGGCAATAATAACGTGCAGCGCTTAAAAGATATTATAAAAAAAACATTAGAAATATTAGAACTGTATATAATATTTTTAAAAGTCCCATGATAGATATTATTTAATTGTTGACATCTTTAATGTATTTTTTACTTATAAGTATGCATAAAAATTATCTTTATTTAATGATAGTGTTTTTAGGTTATTTTCCTTCTCAGAAACTATCAGTTTCCAACGTCCAATGTTTGATTCAATTATGAATGATTAACTTGTTCAAGATGGACTCAATATAACAGTATTAAGGGAAAAAAAACCATTAAAAAATAATTCTACATTCGATGATCAGTGGTCTAAACCTGATTTTGTTATTTAAGAAAAAGGAGATAAAGTAAGGAAGTTGCATATCCAAAGTTGAAGGAAAGACGTCTGAATTAAGAACATAGAAGACTTTATTAAGAACATAAAAGACTTTACAGATACTAATTGTTGTGAGAGCATGTTGCTTTACAGAAATGTATCAAAGGTTGTTCAGAGCTTCTGAATAATGCACGTCAATTGCTAAAATAGAAAGTAAAAATTAAGATCTAAAACCCTTTATTATGGGATATTTTGTTAATTAATGTCTTAGGAGATATGGTCCTTCATTTGTACTTTTCAGGTGATATCATATGAATATTTGCCATGTACCTACCGGGCAAAGCTATTTTGGTTTTCATATATTTTGTTTGAATTTTAAATTCAAAAGAAAAAGCACTTAAGAAGAAAGTTTTAAAAATATTTGCTTTTTAGAAACTGGGTTTTCTTTCTTTTTATTTTACTTTGTTTTCAATCGAACAAAAAAATAACTACAGTTAATTAAGTTAACAATAATGACGTAAAAATTTGTCGTAATGTCATTTTCTTTGAAGATGTTTTTCCTAGTTTAGATAATCCTAGTGATCATAACAACATATGTTTCTGTCTTTATACAATTCTCAAATCTATGTAGTCCATATGTTTTTCATGATAATACTGCTAATAATGATGTCACTGTTTTTCTCCAGAAAACCAACTTGAGAATAGTTCTCTTAGAAGATGTAGCAGAGCGAAACTCACTCCTGATTATTTAAAAGACTATCAAGTTAAATTTAACACCTACTTTTCATAATTTATTTGTATAAAGACAATAGTGTACTTGTATTTGTGGACAGCTTGAAATTAAATTACACATCGTATTAATTTCAAATTCAAATGTAATATTGTTGTGGACTGCAATTTCATTTATCTGTATCTCAACCTAACCCAATTAACTAAGCATAACCAGATGTTATAAGGTGATTGATGCCTAGAAATTGATTGATTACTTTAAATGACATTTTAATGAATAACCAAATTAATAGACCAACTAAATCAAATTACCAAATTGTCAGAGGTCAAAATATATTTAATGCATTAATATATCTTGTAGTAATATTATGTTTCTCCATATTAACATAGCATGAATTGATATATTTATAAATTCATCAGAATCTCAGTTCTATTTGGGCTAACCTAATAATAAACTTTGTTGAGTGAATAAACATTCAAAACTGTAAATAAAAATCAAGGCAATAAATTAAATCCATTTCAAACACAACCATACAAACAACATATGCCATCAAAATCGGCTTGCCTAAACATCCCTGAAAGTTACAAGGTTGTTTATTCCTTCAATTCGGGAAAATGAATCGTATTTGATAGAGGTAGCTTATAACAACTGAACTAAAACTTCTTGGCCGAAAAAATTCAAGTTTGAAAATGCTAATATTAAACATTTTTTTCGTTTCGACTAGATACTATAAATACTGCTAAGAAAAGCATTTATCTACTGTCTTTTTATCCTATGTGTAAAAAGATTGTAGCGTCTAATTAAAAAAGAAAGCTTCACAACCAATGGACGTTACAGAATCCTAAAACCAGGACCTCAACATTAATATATATGCTTAAATGCAAAACTGCATCTAACAAATAGCAGTACAAGACTAAACATCCAAACTTAGATTGTGCAATCTGCAATTCTACTAACTAACAATATAATAGTTGCATTGAAAGAGTAGAAACAACTTCACATAATACCGAATATACCAATTTTCTCAATCAAGTAAATCCGAAAGTGCTTTTTTCTTAAATGCTTCAACTTCAACCAACCGGTTAGCCACTGATTTGTTGGGAAATATGTTATCAGATTTCATTCTCTCTCTAATACCATAAGCTGGAACCTTGGCGTTTCTATATGCCTGTATCAGAGCTTCGAACTGACTTATTCGAGATGTATATCCAGAACTTCTCATTGCATGAAAAATCTTCTCCGAGTTATGGACGTCGCCCCTTCTTGAATACTGCCATAAAATAGTCATATAGGTGCTAAACATTGGTCGCATATTATACCGCTGGATTGCCTTCTGCAAAATAGAGTCTGCCTTTTCAACTTCACCTGCTTCGATATACAGTTTCACAAGTGCATTCCAGGCAAAAGGGCCTATATTGGTCCCGCTATCTGCCATTCGCTTAATAAGATCCTTACCCTTCTTTAGCATATTATTATTTGCATAAATCATCAGAAGAACTGAGTATTTCTTGGAATTAAGTTTCCATTTCTTTGACGCCCTATCAAAAATTGATTCAGCTTCTTCAATTTTCTTTAACTTTCCCCAAGCTTCAACTGCAGCAAGGCAGTCATCAACCCCAGGATTTGATTCACAAACCTTCCAAATTCTCTCCACTTCATCGGCCTTTCCCAGGTTTGCATAAAGACGAATTAATGTTGCACATAGCCACCGATTCTCTTTCAAGTTTTCACCTTCTATCTTCTTCAGTACAGTTTCAGCCTTTTCATTGAGCCCAGCTTTGGTGTAATGTTTAGCCAAGAGTTCCTGAATTTGGATGTCTGGCTCAATCCCTTCCACCTTCATTGTCTCCAATACTTGCTCCATTCCAGCAATATCATTGAAGTGGCCCTTCGTGTCTAATAAGAGTCTGTAAGTAAAGATACAAGGTTTGACATTCTCTTTTTCCATCAGTAGTAACACATCAGCCATTTTCTGCTTGTTCAAATTCTTGTACAAAAGCAGCAACTGGTTACAAGTAAATGATGTAAGTGGAAAATTCAAGTCCTTCATTTTGTTGAATATTCTCTCAGTTGCCATTATATTGCTCCGACCAGCACAGTTAGCCAGCAGCGTTCGGTATAATAGCTCACCTCTAAAAGATTCTGGAACACTCTCAATGTATTTCTCTGCCTTTTGGAGGCCATGTAACTTGGCAATCAAATCGAGTTTAGAAACATAATCTCTTTCACCAAATTCAAGCTTCTTGTTTGACTCTAACCACTGAAAGAGCTACAGCTCCAATAAAGAAAACATTACAGCATAAAGCATTATATTGAAAAACCAGAAACTTAAAAAAGGTTATTATACATCATCAATGTCAATTCGTAAATTAAACAGATACCATAGTTATTGTTAGCATAAAGCTGAAGAGCAGAAATTTTGATAATGTCTAAAAGTCAAGTCTCCAGTGCTCTTATTGCAGGAAGATCTTCATGAAGACTTGTTTTTATATTAAAGCTTTTGTACTTTAGTAGATTTATGTATATGTGGTTTATCTTTGATTCTATGCCTTAGGCTGCGATAAAATTTATTTTGAATAAGAAAACCTCATTTTATACTCAAGATAATTGATTATCAACTTATAATAATCGATAATTGATTATCAACAATCAATTATGACTTGCCATAATTGATTATCACGAGCAATTATAAGAATTTTTAAGCAAGTTTTTTACCGTTGTGCATTCATTAAATGCATAATCAATTACCACACGTTAATTAGTTGACAACGAATTTTTGGAGGTATCCTTGAGTGAGATCTCTATAAATTAGATTGGGACTCTCATTCTAAAAAACGAAATACGAAACATGCAAAAAGTGTATTTCGAAATTCTTATCTGCAGGTTGCGGTGATAAGTGTTCTAGGGTTTGTTGAACCCTTGTGTTGTGGCTTTGAGAACTTGGCGTGTTGGCATAGAGCGAGAACTTTTATAAGGAGTGTGATTGAGTGTTGCTGTTGTTGGTATAGAAAGAGAACTTTCACAGCAAGTGTGATTGAGTATTGTTGTTGTTGGCATAGAGCGAGAACTTTCACAGGGAGTGTGATTGAGTGTTGTTGCTATTGCTGAGTTAAAAGCCTATCATCCTTCGTGAAACATTCAGAGATCTCTATAAATTAGATTGGGACTCTCATTCTAAAATACGAAATAAGTGTATTTCGGAAAATCGTATCTGTAGTGTGCGGTGATAAGTGTTTTAGGGTTTGCTAAACCCTTGTGTTGTGGCTTTGAGAACTTGGCGTGTTGGCATAAAGCGAGAACTTTCACAAGGAGTGTGATTGAGTGTTGTTGCTATTGGCATAGAGCGAGAACTTTCACAACGAGTGTGATTGAGTGTTGTTGTTGTTGGCATAGAGCCAGAACTTTCACAGGGAGTGTGATTGAGTGTTGTTGTTGTTGCTTAGTTGAAAGCTTGTCATCCTTCGTGAAGCATTCAGAGGAAGTGTTCATTCTTTGTGAAGATTGAGAGGTGTTTATCCCTTGTGGGTCACAGGAAAAGTGAATTTCATCTCTTGGGGTAACAAGAGAGGTGTTGTAACCTTCAACTTGTTTATTTTCTTTGTAATTGTAACCGTTTGTTGGTTTATGCTAGTGAAGCGTTAATTCTCAATTGAGATTAACAACTGGATGTAGGATCTCTGTGATCCGGACCAAAATAAAAATTACTTGTGCAATTTTCTCTCGTCCTTACTCTTTTAATTTGTTTAAATTTTTTTAAGGAATTTTTATATTTATTTGAGAAAATTATTAAAAGAACGATCTAACATAAGAAACCAATTCACCCCATCTTGGTTTGTTGAACGCGTTAACCATTCTGCTGCGCCACACTGACAGTTATTACCACAACAAAGAACACATTAATGGAACAAAACACTTCGTGCAAAACATTGCCTATTTATTATCAACTGAAGGAAAAAGTGTGCCTCAAAAAACATTTGCAACTCATAAATATGCCAGGAAAAACACAACTACTCCCCAGTCCTAATCATAGTTATAAAATCCTGGAAAGAATGGAGCACCAAACTACAAAAGTTCTAGACAAGTTAAAGAAATTCTACAATTTATGTTCCGGGTATGCTCAACTCTAACTAGCCAACAAATCCATGCCAATAATAATTTTATCTGAATAGTTTCATCAATATCTAAACTATATAAGATGAAATGAGTTTTTCAAACTATTATCCACTAACGTGAGTTTTAAGAAAAAGAATCCTCCCGCTGATTGTATGGAAATATTTTGCCTTGTAGACTAACATCCCTTTTCTAACGTTATTCTATTGTAAATGGTTAGTGTTTCAGATTTAATAATCCATATGTAGTAGTTATTGAGGTCTGCATATGTGTTTCAGAAAAGTTTGAATCCTACAGTTGCAAATAAGACTATTTTTTCATTCCCAATCTTGACAAAACCTATCTGTAAACACATTCCATGCTCGTAACCTGTTTTAGCACTGTCCATCATTCCAGTTTGGGTTTCTGTACACACCTTTTGATTAATTGAATTCTGGTTTTGGAATACTTGCTTGAAATTTCGGCTTTTCTGTACGAGGTGTCTAGTTAGTTTGCTCCAAATTTTGTTGCTTGAAGATTCGGGAAGGAATTCTTAACAAGCTCTCTCTCTATCTCAAACACAACAATCAAGAACTTGTAAAGAAGGAATAGTATGAATGGTATTCACAACAATGAATCAAGAATACACTGTATCTTAGGAGCTTAATCTCCTCCACCTGGTGCTAAGACCGGTCAACACATACAAACTACAATACTGGCTAACTGAAACAATAAAGGATCCTAATATATAGGCCTTTTCCCGCCCCCTCACTTAACTGATTAACAGTTAAGTGTTCTGTTTCCCTTTTCTCCTTTCCTATACTCTCTAAGTCCTAACAGTTTTAGAATAAATGGAGACTTTATTGCTTTAGTTTTTGCCTGATATGTATTTCAGCTGAGAGTAAAAGCACTTAATCTGATTTACAATTTTGAACAAGATTTCCTCAAATTATTGAAACTGCTTGGAATTGTAACTTGGTTATGATTCCCAAAGTATTGAGTATTACTTTTCCACAAAACCCATGAGTATTTGGTTTCTCTCAACATCTCAAACTCATTTTAAATACTAGAAGGAATCCTAGGGTGATTTTCCTAAAAATTATTCTCGTAGTTTAAACATCATCGTATAGAACTTCAAAACTAAAATGGTATAATTATGCCACATATTTACCCACCATGAATATGCCACAAAATAATGCAACTATCCCTCTAAAACAATTGTCCCACTAGAAATCGACCTTATGACCTTGATTTTGATACCAATTATTGAATTGAGTACTTACCACAAAGCTAAAAGTTATAGTATATGGTTAGAATGAAATGCTCTCTACTTAAGAGTGTGGCAGCTCGAGCCATGATTCAATTATTATTCGACCTACCTGTCATTCCACATGAAGCAATTGATGCACCTTGTAAGATAAGATAAAAGTTGTCTAGATTCACAACCCAAAAAAAGATTAGTAACCAACGTTTATGGTGCATTCCTGGTTTCAATACTGTATGCAGTAGATAATGTGCATAAGCAGGATGAAGAGGATACCAATCGTAGTTAACAGGAACTGACAAAAAACGTGCAGTAGCAGGATGGCTGATCATGGGAATGATTTTCATAATGAGATTATAGATCTACAACAGTAATTTATGGACAATGCTGGCCAATGCCACAAGGTTACTAATTAACAGGATATGTCATATTTAACATACATAAATACATGGGTGTGCACATGCGAGCAGAAAAAATAATATCCTTTTCCCATTATATGAGATTGACTGCAAGATCAGATGATAGCACTGCGTTCAATTAAAATTAAATTCCCAGAAATACTTCCACTACGAGATTCATAGACCTTTAGACATTTAAATCACCTCTATCATCTTCTCTTTGATGAGTGTCACAGCAATATCTAATTCTGTCCTAACTTTCCATATCCTATGCTTTCTTGCAAGACTTCACAAGCCTATTAACGTACTGATTTATACCACCCCAACTTTTCCTCCAGCATTCACTACAATAATACGCTAAAACTTGGTATTGAGCTTGGTATCTATTTTGTGTTCACAAAGTGTATAGGTTCTTTAAAGAACTATTCAAAATTAAAAATATTTATAAAGTCCGTCTGGGAATATCATAAAAGGGTTGGTAGCAGAATACATAGGGATGTAAGAAAAAGATTTGCTAACTGTCACAACACAAGGGTGTAAACAAGGAAACTGGTGGAAAATGTCAAGCAATAAACTTGAAACGCCAACGGCAACCTAAATTTGTAAGAAAAATATTCGAAACGTTTAGCTGGATAAATTGATGGCATATAAAAGTTTCACTAATTTACCTGGAGAGCCCTCCCATACATTTTACCCTTCCGAAGATTGCGCACGGCCAACGTGATCTCCTCCCGACCTAGTTCTTTCCCTTGTTGGACCCACTTATCGAGAGCAGAATCAATTGACAAACCATGAGCTATTACAATTTCCTTGAATAGTTCCGATTGAGACTGTCTATCTGGTGATTGTTTCTTGGTTGGACCAGTCTCATCATCAGATAACTCCAGCTCATCATGTAGTTTTTCACTCTCCTCATCCCCATCAGAAAAGTCCGCGTCATATTCATCATTACTCCCACCCTCCAGCTCACCATCATCCTCTTTCGTACTGCTAGCTCCGGCTTGCGAGGAAAGCCCGCGCCAGTCCACAGCAAAATTCAGGGAAGCAATGTCCGTGGAGCAAAACACATCAGCTAACAGAAACCTACCGTAGGAGATGTCAAGATACTGGTGTATACCACGCTCGTTTTCAAGACAAGTGGTAGGCACTAAATTGACACAAGGAGCACGGGTAGCTCCCCCATTAAGCCTTTGGCTCCTACCACAGTAAAAAAACAAGCATAAACTAATCAGATTGTGATGCAAAAACAAAAATAAAAGCAACAGTTCGGTAGAATCATTAGCCTAAAGGCACTAAGAAACCTCCTAGTTCACAAAAATTAATCAGGCAGTGCGCAGAATGATTAAACTTTAATCATAAGATGGTGGAGACGAAAGGAGAGTTGGTGTTGAATGTAATTTGGAGAATCTGTGTCTGAATGAAAGAGAGTGAGTTGGTTGGTTACCTGAGACAAAGAGAAGCTCGTCGGAGGGTCCACATCATAAGAACAGAGCCCAGGAGAAAGCGAGAGAAATTATGTTTTTTTCCAAGCTTAACACATATTACTGTGTTCCATATTTAGATAGAAGAAAAAATAAAGAAATTATAATTTTTTTGTAACGGGAAGATATGTTTTTATATGTTTAAAATTTGTTAAATTATACTTTTGAAATAATTTTTTTTCGAATTATTTATTATATGATTTTGTGAAATGATATGTTTATATATATATATATATATATATATATATATATAATTGTTTTAATTTTTATAATTTTTTTTAATTTGAGTTATTGTATTAATGAAATTAAGAACATATAACTGAATACAAAATTTGTTTATTCAATTTAACCAATTACACGTATTGACACACAAAGAAAATGAAATTAAACAAAAAAAATTACAAATATATAAATATTTACACAATTTTTCTTTACTAGTTTTTATTTTCAACTTCTAATATTTAATAAATTAAATTTTGAAAATTAACAATTTAAATAAATTGAAAACTATACGAAGTTAAAAAACATGAAAAAAAATTCAAACATATAAATACATATCTTCTCCCTAAGAAAACTTATAATTTCCTTATTTTTTCTTTTTTTATTTTAATAAAATTCAAAATAAAGATAAAAATAAAAAATCAAAGAATTCGATTCTCAAAAACCAAATTATAATTGATATTTTGGTTAACACTAAAAAAAAGTCAAAATTCGATTCCCAACAAACTGAAAAACCAAATTCTAAACTAAAATAAAAAATGTGCTATGCAAATATAGTGCACAATATATTATACAGGTAATTTTAAAATTAATGTGTTAACCGGAGACGTATTCACAGGCAGTTTAATGTTTTTCTCTTTCTCTAATTATTTTGTTAAGTGTTGTTTCACATTATTTGACTATTTAAAGTCATGATTGCACTACATAAAATTCACCAAAATGAATCGTATATGATAGCAGAAAGCTTATAACAACTGACTAAAATTTCTTGGCCGAAAAATATCCAAGTTTGAATATGCTAATATTAAACATTTTTTTGGTTTCGACTAGATACTATAAATGCTATTACGAAAAGCATTTACCTACTTTCATGCTATCCTATGTGTAAAAAGATTGTAGCGTCTAATTAAAAAAGAAAGCTTCACAACCAATGGACGATATAGAATCATAAAACCAGGACCTAAGTATTAATATATGCTGATAGCAGTATAAGACAAAACATTCAAACTCGGATTATGCAATCTGCAATTCAACTAACTAACAATATAATAGTTGCATTGAAAGAGTAGAAACAACTGTCAGAGAATACCGAATGTACCAATTTTCTCAATCAAGTAAATCGGAAAGTGCATTTTTCTTAAATGCGTCAACTTGAACCAACCGGTTAGCCACTAATTTGTTGAGAAATATGTTATCAGCTTTCATCCTCTCTCTAATACCATAAGCTGGAACCTTGGCGTTTATATACGCCTGTATCAGAGCTTCGAACTGACTTATTCGAGATGTATAACCAGAATTTCTCATTGCATGAAAAATCTTCTCCGAGTTGTGGACGTCACCCCTTTTTGCATACTGCCATAAAACAGCCATATAGGTGCTAAACATTGGTTGCACATTATACCGATGGATTGCCTTCAGCAATATAGAGTCTGCCTTTTCAACTTCACCTGCTTGGATATACAGTTTCACAAGTGCATTCCAGGTCAAAGGGCCTATATTGGTCCCGCTATCTGCCATTCGCTTAACAAGATCCTTACCCTTCTTTAGCATATTATTATTTGCATAAACCATCAGAAGAACTGAGTAGTTCTTGGAATTAAGTTTCCATTTCTTTGACGCCCTCTCAAAAATTGATTCAGCTTCATCAATTTTCTTTAACTTTCCCCAAGCTTCAACTGCAGCAAGGCAGTCATCAATCCCAGCCTTTGATTCACAAACCTTCCAAATTCTCTCCACTTCATCGGCCTTTCCCAGATTTGCATAAAGACGAATTAATGTTGCACATTGCCACCGATTTTCTTTCAAGTTTTCACCTTCTATCTCCTTCAGTACAGTTTCAGCCTTTTCATTAAGCCCAGCTGAGGTGTAATGTTTAGCCAAGAGTGCCTGAATTTGGATGTCTGGCTCAATCCCTTCCACCTTCATTGTCTCCAATACTTGCTCCATTCCAGCAATATCATTAGACTGGCCCTTCACGTCTAATAAGATTCTGTAAGTAAAGATACAAGGTTTGACATTCTCTTTTTCCATCAGTAGTAACACATCAGCTATTTTCTTCTTGTCCAACTTCTTGTACAAAAGCAGCAACTGGTTACAAGTAAATGTTGTAAGTGGAAAATCCAAGTCCTTCATTTTGTTGAATATTCTCTCAGCTGCCATTATATTGTTCTGACCAGCACAGTTAGCCAGCAGCGTTCGGTATAATAGCTCACCTCTAAAAGATTCTGGAACACTCTCAATGTATTTCTCTGCCTTTTGGAGGCCACGTAACTTGGCAATCAAATCGAGTTTAGAAACATAATCTCTCTCACCAAATTCAAGCTTCTTGTTCGACTCTAACCACTGAAAGAGCTACAGCTCCAATAAAGAAAACATTAAAGCATAAAGCATTATATTGAAAAACCAGAAACTTAAAAAAGGTTATTATACATTATCAACGTCAATTCGTAAATTAAACAGATACCATAGTTATTACCACAACAAAGAACACATTAATGGAACAAAACTGTTAGTATTTGAAGGTTGTGAAAGGAGTAGTTGATGGGATAGAGAAAATGTAGAGATAGTTGAATGTAGAAGTAGTAGTTGAAAGAAGTGTTGTAGTTGTCTTTAGTTGTAGTAGATGTTGGTTCATACAAATGGTAGATGTTGGCTTCTTACATCAAATGGTAGAGTTCATGGGTATTTATAGACCCATAGATTGTTCTAGAACATACTAGTCACACCTTATGTGGAATGTTCTAGATTTTTACCTATGTAGAATATTCTTGATTTTTCTTCCTATCTTAGGTTTTTCTAGAATATTCTAGAACTTGTATTACATTTCAATTCTTCTATCTAAGGAGCTTCTACATTCTTCTAGAATTTGCATTACACTTTAATACTCCTCCTTAATGCAAATTCGGTAACTCCAAGCATTGTGCGCAGTAGTTCAAATCTTGGTCTTGGTAATGCCTTCGTAAATATATCTGCAATTTGGTCTTCTGTTGGACAGTACTCGAGTCGAATTTGTTTAGTTGTCTCTTCATCTCGAATGAAGTGATATTTAATGGCTATGTGTTTTGTTCTTTGATGATGGACTGTATTTTTTGCTATTGCTATTGCCGATTTGTTATCGCAATAGATAATAGTCGGTCCATCTTGTGGTTCACCCATTTCTTCAAGTATTCTTCTTAGCCATATTGCTTGACTTGTGGTTTCAGCAGCTGCTACATACTCTGCTTCTGCTGTTGATTGTGCCACAGTTGCTTGCTTCTTTGATGCCCAAGATAAAATACCCGATCCTAGTGAGAAAGCATATCCTGACGTACTCTTCATGTCGTCCACTGATCCTGCCCAATCACTATCTGTGTAGCCAATCATCCTTGAGTTAGTCACGGTTTTGTACCATATACCAAACTCCTTTGTGCCTTGTAGATATCTTAAAATTCTTTTTCCTACTCCATAATGAATCTGACTTGGGTTTTGCATGAATCTTGATAGAAGACTTGTAGCATACATAATGTCTGGTCGTGTGGCTGTGAGATACAGGAGACTTCCAATTAAACTCCTGTAGGGTGATGCATCTGCCTCTTGTGCTCCATCATCTTTCTGTAGCTTCTCGTTTACTACCAGTGGAGTAGTGACAGGTTTACAACCATTCATCTTGAACTTCTTTAATAGAGCTTCAATATATTTCTTTTGAGAGATAAATATACCTTCCTTTTCTTGTTTCACCTCTATACCGAGGAAATAGTTCATCAAGCCAAGGTCGGTCATTTCAAATGTCTTCATCATGTCTTCTTTAAATTCTATCATCATCTCTATATTGTTTCCTGTATAGATAAGATCATCGACATATATAGAGACAATGAGATGGTACTGACCTTGTGCCTTAATATATAGTGTTGGCTCATTCTTGCTCCTCCTGAATCCTTGATCGATGAAGTATTTATCAATCTTGCTATACCATGCTCGAGGAGCTTGCTTCAGGCCATATAATGCTTTTTTAAGTCTTAGTACTTTGCCTTCATTGCCTTCGTTGATGAAGCCCTGTGGTTGTTCAACATAAATCTCTTCTTCGAGCACCCCATTTAGAAAGGCTGACTTGACATCCAGTTGATAGATGTTCCATCCTTTTTGTGCTGCAAGAGCTATTAAAACTCTAATTGTATCTAAGCGAGCAACTGGAGCAAATGTCTCATTGTAGTCTATTCCTGGTTGCTGTGAGTAGCCTTTGGCAACCAATCTTGCTTTATGCTTTTGTATAGTTCCATCAGGATTGAGCTTTGTTTTATATATCCATTTGACTCCAATGATGTCTTTTCCATGAGGGCAATTTACGAGTTCCCAAGTGTTATTCTTCTCAATCATTTTAATCTCTTCTTCCATAGCCTTGACCCATACTTCTTGCTTTGATGCTTCTTCATAACAGTTAGGCTCAATCATGGCCATATTGCAAGTTTCATATATGTCTACCAAAGATTTTACTCTTCTTGGACTAGATTCAGGTGAAGAATCTTGTTGTTGTGGAGGTGGAGAAAGCATACCTGAATTTTCTTCCTCTTCTTGAGTTTCTTCTTGATATTGTTGCACTGGAAGTAGAATGTTGCTTTTAACAACTTTTTTTTCTTCCCAATTCCAAGAAGCATTTTCATCAACTTCAACATCTCGACTGATGATGAGCTTTTTCGTTTGTAGGTTGTAGACTCGATAGCCTTTTGATTGTGTGCTATATCCCAAGAATATTCCTCGTATAGTTTTGTCTTCAAGCTTGTGCCTCCTTTGATCAGGAACATGTATGTAGCAAATAGATCCAAATACTCGTAGGTGTTTAGCTGATGGCTTTCTCCCACTCCAAGCTTCAATAGGAGTCTTGTCTTGGACTGCTTTAGTTGGACATCTGTTTAGAATATAAACTGCAGTGTAGACTGCTTCAGCCCAAAAAGTGTTAGGCATACTTTTCTCTTTCAGCATTGATCTTGCCATCTCCATAACTGTGCGATTCTTTCTCTCTGACACGCCATTTTGTTGTGGAGTATATGCGACTGTAAGTTGTCGCTCTATGCCTTCATCTTCACAGAATTTGTCAAACTCGCGAGATGTGTACTCCTTGCCACGATCACTTCTAAGTACTTTTAGCTGTTTTCCACTTTGCTTCTCAACAAGGGCCTTGAATTTCTTGAATACTCCAAAAACTTCTGACTTTGCCTTTAAGAAATAGACCCATGTCATTCTAGAGAAGTCATCGATGAAGAGGATGAAATACCTGTTGTTATGATGTGAAGGTGTTCTCATCGGTCCGCAAACATCGGTATGAATCAACTCCAATAAGTCTTTTGCTCTCCATGCTTTGTCTGTCGAGAATGGTAATCGATGTTGTTTTCCGAGGAGACATCCTTCACATGATTCATTATTTTCCTTCAAGCATGGAAGATCTCTCATCATGTTTTTCGTATATAGAAGCTTTAAGGCATGTGTGTTGAAGTGGCCAAATCTCCTATGCCAAAGCCATGAGTCATCAACTTCTACCTTCATGGCAATATTAGTTCCAGGTTTGAAGCTTATAGGAAAGCTTCTATTTCTCTTCTCCATTTTTACTTGGCCAATTTCTATCATTTTATTGTCATAAATTTTGCATGTATCTTTCTCAAAATGAAGAGAATATCCATTCTCCATCATTTGGCCAATACTTAAAAGATTCTCTTTAAGATTTGGAACTAGTAAAACATCCTTGATGAATTTCGTACCTTTTTTTGTCTCCACCATGACAGTTCCTTTGCCTCGAGACTCCACTGTGGTGCCATTTCCTAGGCGAACTTTGACATTGACAGATTTATCAATGTCTTTGAAGATACTTTGATCTTTTGCCATGTGATTACTGCATCCACTATCCAAGTACCAACTTCCTTCTCTACCAGAAGATTCTTGATTGGCGTAGAATAAGAGTTTCTCTTGATTATCTTCTTCCGCAAAGTTTGCTTGATGCTTATTTTTATTACGACAATACTTTTCTATGTGACCAAATTTCTTGCAATAGTGACATTGAGGTTTTCCATGATGCCAACAATCTTTTTCCAAGTGACTTGTCTTTTTACATATGCCACATGGAGGATATTTTTCTTGACGAGTCTTAGAGAAGCTTCTAGGATTTTCTTTATTTCTAGAAATTTCTTCTCTACTTTTATTTCCTTCATATTCTTTATTTTGAGACCGTAATTTTAGTTTTGATTGAAAGGCATTTTCAACCGAGTCTTCTTCATGCCTTTTCAATCTTTGTTCATAAGCTTCAAGAGAGCCCAGTAGTTGTGTGACTGACAATGTAGCCAAATCTTTTGTTTGTTCAATCGCGGTTGCGATTGCATCGTACTTTTGGGGAATAGAAATTAAAATTTTCTCAACGATCTTTTTGTCAAGAAAATTTTCCCCATAGGCTCTCATCTGACTAACTATTTCTTTTATTCTAGAATAGTAGTCTTTAATGGTCTCAGATTCTTTCATTCTTAATAATTCAAACTCTCGTCTTAAAGAATGAAGTTTAATATTGCGTACCTCGTCACTTCCTTGAAACTCCTCTTGTATTGTTTTCCAAGCTTGTTTTGCACTTGTGGCATCAATTATCCTTGGAAAAATTGTGTCATCAACTGCTTGTTGAAGAACAAATAAAGCCCTTGAATCCTTCTGCTTGTTTTCTTTCAACTCCTTCTTTTGAGCTGCAGTAAAAGTAGAGGTGTCTTCTGGAATAGTGAAACCCTCTTCTATGATATCCCATAAATCTTGAGAGCGGAAGAATGTCTTCATTTTGACACTCCAAAAATCATAATTTTCTCCTTTGAAAATAGGTACTGGAATTGATGATGTTTGATTAGTAGTAGCCATTGTTGAGAATATATTTGGGAGTAGTAGAATGAGTTATAGTTTTGTTTGAGGTACTTGAAAATTTTATCTACGCCCAATAGATGACCGAACGTAGCTCTGGTACCACTGTTAGTATTTGAAGGTTGTGAAAGGAGTAGTTGATGGGATAGAGAAAATGTAGAGATAGTTGAATGTAGAAGTAGTAGTTGAAAGAAGTGTTGTAGTTGTCTTTAGTTGTAGTAGATGTTGGTTCATACAAATGGTAGATGTTGGCTTCTTACATCAAATGGTAGAGTTCATGGGTATTTATAGACCCATAGATTATTCTAGAACATACTAGTCACACCTTATGTGGAATGTTCTAGATTTTTACCTATGTAGAATATTCTTGATTTTTCTTCCTATCTTAGGTTTTTCTAGAATATTCTAGAACTTGTATTACATTTCAATTCTTCTATCTAAGGAGCTTCTACATTCTTCTAGAATTTGCATTACACTTTAATACACTCCGTGCAAAACATTGTCTATTTAATATCAACTGAAGGAAAAAATGTGCCACTAAAAACATTTGCAACTCATCAATATGCAGGCAAAACACAACTACTACCCAGTCTTAATCGTAGTTATAAAATCCTGGAAAGTATGGAGCAGCAAACTACAAAAGTTCTAGATAAGTTCAAGAAATTATACAAATTATGTTACGGGTATGCTCAATTCTAAGTAACCAATGAATCCATGCCAATAATACTTTTATCTGAATAGTTTCATCAATATCTAAACTATATGAGATGAAATGAGTTTTTCAAACTATTATCCACTAGTGAGTTTTTGAGAAAAAGAATCCTCCTGCTGATTGTATGGAAATATTAGGCCTTGTAGACTAACATCCCTTTTCTAACGTTATTCTGCTGGAAATGGTTAGTGTTTCAAATTTAATAATCCATATGTAGTAGCTATTGATGTCGGCATATGTGTTTCAGAGAAGTTTGAATCCTACAGTTGCAAATAAGACTCTTTTCCCATTCCAAATCTTGACAAAACCTATCTGTAGACACATTCCATGCTCGCAACCTGTTTTAGCACAGTCCGTCATTCCATTTTGGGTTTCTGTACACATCTTTTGATTAATTGAATTCTGGTTTTGGAATACTTGCTGGAAATTTCGGCTTTTCTGTACGAGGTGTCTAGTTAGTTACTAATTAACAGGATATGTAATATTAAACATATATAGATACATGGGTGTGCACATGAGATTGACTGCAAGATCAGATGATAGCACTGCGTTCAATTAAAATTAAATTCCCAGAAATACTTCCACCACGATATTCACAGACCTTTAGACATTTAAATCACCTCTATCATTTTTTCATTGATGAGTGTTACAGCAATATCTAATCGTGTCCTAACTGTCCATATCCTATGCTTTCTTGCAAGACTTCACAGTCCTATCAACATACTGATTTATACCACCCCAACTCTTCCTCCAGCATTCAGTACCATAATACACTAAAACTTGATATTGAGCTTGGTATCTACTTTGTGTTCACAACTTGTGTAGGTTCTTTAAAGAACTATTCAAAATTAAAAATATTTATAAAGTCCGTCTGGAAATATCAGAAAAGGGTTGGTAGCAGAAAACATAGGGATGTAAGAAAAAGATTTGCAATCTGTCACAACACAAGGGTATAAATTGGGAAAGATAAGCAGAATGGGTGGAAAATGTCAAGCAATAAACTTGAAACGCCAACGGCAACCTAAATTTGTAAGAAAAATATTCGAAACGTTTAACTGGATAAATTGATGGCATATAAAAGCTTCACTAATTTACCTGGAGAGCCCTCCCATACATTTTACGCCTCCGAAGATTGCGCACAGCCAACATGATCTCCTTCCGACCTAGTTCTTTACCTTGTTCGACCCACTTATCGAGAGCAGAATCAATCGACAAACCATGAGCTTTTACAATTTCCTTGAATAGTTCCGATTGAGTCTGTCTACCTGGTGATTGTTTCTTGGTTGGACCAGTCTCATCATCAGATAACTCCAGCTCATCATGTAGTTTTTCACTCTCCTCATCCCCAACAGACAAGTCCTCGTCAGATTCATCATTACTCTCACCCTCCAGCTCACCATCATCCTCTTTCGTGCTGCTAGCACCGGCTTGCGAGGAAATCCCGCGCCAGTCAACAGCAAAATTCAGGGAAGCAAGGTCCGTGGAGCGAAACATATCAACTGACAGAAATCTACCGTAGGAGATGTCACGAGACTGGTGTATACCACGCTCATTTTCAAGACAAGTGGTAGGCACTAAATTGACACAAGGAGCACGGGTAGCTCCCGCATCAAGCCTTTGGTTCCTGCCACAGTAAAAAAAAAAACAAGCATAAACTAATCAGAAGCGGATAAAAAATACAAATAAAATCGACAGTTTGGGAGAATCATTAGCCTAATCGCAATGAGAACCCTAGTTCACAGAAATTGATAGAATCAGACAGTGTGCAGTAGTATTAAACATTAATCATAAGATGGTGGAGAAGAAAGGAGAGTTGGTTTTTGGAGAATCTGTGTCTGAACGAAAGAAAGTGAGTTGGTTGGTTACCTGAGACGAAGTGAAGCTCGACGGAGTGACCACATGATAAGAACAGAGTGAAAGAGGAAGCTTGAGAAATGGAATGAGGCTTAAACCCTAGTTAGAAAACCCTCTCTTTTTATATCACCTCTGCCTAAACCCTCCACACCCTTTTTCTTTTCTTTTCTTTTACACAAATATCCTCTACACCTTATAAGGAAAGAAACTCTTCAATAAATTATACCTGCCAATTTTTATTCTTACTTTTCTGTAGTAATTACTATAAATTAGAACTAATCACATTTACAGAATAAAACAGTGCAATCTTAGACAAATCAGCTATTTAAAATCGAACATTAAACGGATACAAGGTTCAGTAAAATTTTCCAAAATATACAAGATTCAGGACGAACGGTTTCACAAAATAAACAACCGAACGTCCCAAAAAGCTATACAGATAAACTAAAGACTAAAACTTAACGAGCGCGCTAAGGCTCGGCTTTAACCTCTACTTCGACAAGATTGGCGTCTTCCAAATTTTCTTCTTTCAGTGATTCTTCAAGCAGCGCCTCTCCGTCTGCTCACATCCACAACGGATGATCATTGCATTGACAATACGGACGTACATAACCAGTAGACAACACAAGAAAAATTGCAAGGGTAAGCTTAGGTAATTTAACTCATACAACTCACATACAATTTAACATAAGAAATTATCATACAAGACATACAACAATGAATCAGCATAGAATAAATCATCCAACTCTCATAAATAACGACCGTCCGGACTGTATGAATCCATGTATCTACAGGCGTTCGTGCACCCGGGTGGTGTGATAACTGGGAAACACTCAACAGCTGCCACCCGAGGTTAACCCTATCAGTCCAAAGTACTCAGTAGGACTAGTGTTGGTACAATCGGTACCGTTATAGAGTCGCGCAGCGGAATAAAAAATTAGGAAACGTGTTACGGTCACAAAACAAGTTTAATGGTCCGTTTTAGAAAAACAATTTTCTTAGAGAAAAGTTATCAAACAGTTGATATGCGTAAAAGATAAAGAGTGTAGGGAATAGAAAATCACACAAGCAATTTTTATCCTGGTTCGATTCAAAAGAATCTACGTCCAGTCGTTAATCACTATAAATAGTGATTAACCTTTTTCACTAAAAAGTTATTTAACAGATTACAAGAAATAGTGAATAAAGCAGATAAATAAACCTTCCTTCGACGAACGAACCGGAAGAAGAACACTCTGCCAACTCGAAGAGAACCGCTCCGACTATCGACAAACGAAACACGAGCTTCTCCTATTCACGAGACCAGGCAGAGCACCTTGCTAACTCGAAGAGAGCTTGCTCCGACTATCGACACACGGCACGCGAGCCTCTCCTGTTCACGAGACCAAGCAAGGGAACTTGAACTATAGCTTCTGAGAACTTCCTCTGACAAACAGTATTCTGCAAGAGCTTCTGTTCAACAACGTTACCTTCTGATTTCTCCAAATCAAAATATATATAGCCAAGTACACTGAATGCCAAAGGACAGCTCCCAACTGCCATGAATAATCGATTATTGTAAGTGATAATCGATTATTCAAGTCCGTTACAGGTTTTCAAAAATGTGATAATCGATTATATGAAGTGATAATCGATTATTCAAGTATGACTTGTGATAATCGATTATTGCTTAATCATAATCGATTATTGCAGTTAAAAATGCAAGTTTTACAAGGTTTACAAGAATTTCCTACTACATTTAATTTCTACAACTTGCTTTTAACTAATTCTAATATCTTCTTCAACTAAAACTTCTTGTAGCATCATCAAAACAAATTTCTTCAAGATTTACCAATACTCCTTATTGGTAACAACTAGGGCCTCCTGCCATTCCCACGCATGACCTACTCCCCTCTACGTAAGGATGAGCACTCACGGAATATCAGAATGAACAGCCATCAACAGCTTTACCATGGTCATACTACATAACTTATCATATTCAGATCATAGAGACGTTCCTCCTTGGAACGCTCGTTCAAATTCCATAATCATAGTTTCCTCCATTACACTGTTCACCCATTATAATATTTCCTCTAAATCACAATTTCATTCTTATTTTCACTTGCATAAAATGACGAGCGTTCATCCTTTTCAGAATAAGGACGAACGTTATCTCAGTACAGAGAAATCCTCGTTTCTGAACAAAAGAAACGAACTCCAGTCCTCTGACGGACGTTGCAAATACTTAAATCACTTTAAGGAACTGACTATAGAAGTTCTGAATAATATTTAGAAAAAATTTAAGTGTAAAGACTTTAGGTTGAATCAAATGGATAGATACAATATAAAATTATTTAGATAAATAAACAGAATGTGATTTAATTCAGGAACTAACACCGCCAGTCAATGACCGAACGTCAACTAATAAATTTGGACGAACGCTATTTACGTTCGCTCACGAGTCAATGATAAGGACGAACGTTCAGTATAAAACCGAACACTACTTAGGACGAACGCTAGGTAGATGACCGAGCAATAATTAGAACGAACGCTCGATATAAGACCGAGAGCTCATTTGGACGAACGCTCAGTATAAGACTAAGCGCTGCCTATAACGAACGCTGGATTATAAAACCGAGCGTTACTAATATAACTTCAATTTATTTCAATCGTTGGACACCACTAAGCTGAGCCGAACGCTCAAACCTAGCCTTTCACAAGAAGACGCTCGTTCTTAAGCAGAATCCTTTCCAAATGAAAGAATTCCTATTCTAAGTTCTTTTCAGGGGAAACCGAACGGTATAAGACCGTTCGATGACGAGCGTGCATTATCAAGCAAAGACTATGATATTTTCCAGATTTTTCCTCTACAATAACTTCACATTTTTCATACGAATCATATCTTATAATTTATTTCCACCATAAATCTCATACATTACAGAATTCATATTATCATCATACCATACAGAAATTATCCATTTTCCAATTCATACATTTCATCCTCAACATATAGTTCAAACAATATTACTCAAATACATCCAGTACAACCATGCTCGTTCATACATACTTAAACTTCATACATTTCATACATCCAGTAACTTCATGCTTTCACACACGTCATACAAGTATCAATTAAATTACTAAAGCTTCCCTTACCTGGTTCAGTAGTGCACTTTCAAATGCAAGGGTTTCGCTCGTTCTCTCACAGCTTTCTACCCAAAGAATCACTCCACAACTTCCACTTAATCTAACACACCAAAATCATAAACAGTTCAGACCTATAACCCACGCATGCAACCAGAATTTGGTTCGCAGAACTAAAGGGACGAATGTTAAGAGATAAGAACTTACCAGTTCAGATTTCAGTTCTGTTCGGTTCAGAACGATGCTCACGGCGCATGGAATGTTTCTACGGTATCTGAAATGGGATCGGAGGAGATGATGGTAAGTTATCTTAGAGAGAAGATGAAGGAGTTTTAGAGAGAAGCTGGAGAAGAAGAAAGGCCAGAGTTTCGTGAGGAAGAAGGTGAATGCATGCAGAGAATGGGAAGAGTTTTTCAGAAAAATTCTTTTCCTTCCCACGCAGAACGAACGCCCATTCTCCACACGCCACCTGTCTTCCACTAACGTTTTTCAAAGGTTTCAGCCGTGACACTTGGCAGATACATGCAGAGTGGGAGTGAGTGGGTTTTGACGTGGCACGGTGTAATTAATGGTGATCAGAGTGTGGGATTTGGTGCGTTAATTAATCAGGTTCTCACAGTCCGTTTTTAATCTCTTCATCTTAAAATGCATCATTTTTAATCCTATAAAACATTATAGAGGAATCAAAATATTTTGGACAGTGCTCATTTAAAAAGTATATATATTTTTTCTAAATTAAGCATTTTTATTCCTTCGAAAGTTGGCTTACTTTAGTATGGTTGAAAGGGATTATTGAAGAATGGGAAGTGTGCAAGATCGTGTGATTATTCATTGGATAATCGAAGTTTCATTCATACAATTGATCATCAAATTTATTATGCGAGGACAAACACATAAATGTTAAATTGCACTTTTTACAAGACACTATTGGAATTGGAGAGGAAGAATCGAGAAAACTGTTTGGAGCGAGAATTTTGCAAACGTGTTTATTGCCAAAATCGATGTTCTTGAAGCAAATTAAATTTTCAGGTTTAATGTCTCAATAGGTTTCTATTTTCGTCCCAAATTTGAAATAGGTCCATATTATATTTGAAGTCTTAATTAGATCCTTATTTTTGTTAATTTGATGCAAATAAATCATTTTCGTCAATTTCAGAAAACGGCGTTAAAGAGTGTGTGACGTGGCGTGTATGAATGCAATTTTTTAATACTCAAAAATTTTGAATGAAGTAAATATAGTATAATCCATGCTGAAATTAATTAAATAGAGGGCAAATTTGGAAAAACTTAATGTTTTTTTTGCTGAAACATCTCTGGAAGGGAGAAATCAGAATCAAGTTGGGGATTTTTCTATTCTAGGGCTTGTGTCGTCTCAGAGTTGGGAAAGAGTGAATGATGTTCGAGTGGATGCCCGAGGGAGAATCAAATGGAGAATTCACATTCAACATGTTCTTCGACTTCCAATGGCTGGCGGAATGGAGAGGCGAAGGTCGTTTTTCGTGGTGCGTCACCCCTTTGTCTGTGTGGAGAGAAAACAGTGGTGAGAACAGCTGGAACGACTAAGAACAGAGGGAAACAATTTTGGGGTGCCCTAAGTATAAGGTAACCGAAACATGGATGAGTTGTTTGTTTTACTTCAAAGTCGTATTCATTGGGTTTTAATTTTTTTTTACACAACGGGCATGAAAACGGTGGTTGCAATTTCTTCAAATGGTGCTGTGATGATGGTAATGAAAGATGTTATATGAATCTGAAGTGGGAAGGAAAGCATGAGTGTTTGTCAAAGACAGAATAAATGGGTGGGGTAGCGAATATGGTGATTGATTTGAAAAATTCTGTTAAGGTTGTGGAAAAATGGATGAAGTTGTTGATAAGGACTGTTTGTTGTTGCTGTGTGGTTAATATTATTGTAATTTCAATATGGATGACAAATCCATAATGTATTCTGCATTTTCTTTGTCATAGGATGCAGTAGGTGATGAAAACGAGATGAACAATGTATTGAACTAACAAAAATGAATGAAATCATGTTCTATTTTCGTTTTTCTTGTTATTGCAATATCAACTTAGAACCAGTGAGAAAGGGGGAAGAAGATAAATGGCAGAGATCGGCCTAATAGTGTTTGGTAAGATTCAAACTTAGAATATCAAATTAAGGCCGAACGCTCACAATCACTAATACCGAAGACCGTAACCAGCCATATCATCTGCCCGCCAGTCTAACGTTCGTATGTTTTACCAGAGTCCCCGGATTCGGTCGAAACAGTCATCATTACCTTATTGCAACCCTACAGTGAGAATATGATCTAAAGAAGAATTCAAAGTGCTAAATGAATAAAATCCTACTCCTATTTGTACAAGAGACTAGTTCAAATCAAGTCAACACGTCAAACCCCAACCATTGGATCAAACACGATCCAAGAATCCAAATTTTGTGACATTTTGACTTACTCTAAAATGCACAATCCCCAAAGTGTTACGACTTCCCACACAATGTGGACGACAATAAAGACAACTCACACTCAAGGCAAAACAGTATAACCCCTCGCCTCGTCATCCTTGCACTCAAGCTTGGGATAATAATGTGTATACCACCTCAGAAAGAAGAAAATATAAGTCTAGTCAAACTGATCGATCTCATACCTCAAGCAACGATCGATGAAACTGATCGAACACTAAGAAAGTAAACCTCTGAATTAATCATAATATTAACACACTAAACAAGATTAAAAGGTTATTAGACCATCATTAGGCCCACATTATGGTAAAAAACCCTTTAAAGGCCTATAAATATAATTTAATGGTGAGACATTTAATACTTTGACATCTACCATATTTATCATACCTATTAACACTGAACACTAAGTTAAACATGAAAGTGGTTTTGCAGGTATTTCTATCAGTCAGTCACATAAAAAAGAACAACATAAAATAAAATAAAAAACAACAAAAGACTTTAAAAAAAATTACAAGTAAATTTGATCCCACAGGAACAATTAATATTTTAAAAGTGACTAAAATAAACAAATTTTAATTTTGAGTTTTAAAAATTATTTTAAAAACAAATTCCAATGTCAAAATCATTTATTTATCTCTTTTATTATACAACAAGACGTGATATTTATCAAATATTTCTAAATAATTGGTCAATAAACTATTTTATCTACTAGTGTATATGTGACATGCATAGGTTTTTTAAGAATATTATTTATATGTCTTAAACAATGATAGAGATAAAAAAATAATGATAAACTTTATTAAAAAATGTTTGGGTGTTGCTGTAAGGAATCGTAAATTTAAAAAAAAAAAAAAAAAGACAAAACAAACGGGGGAAGGAAGGAACGTTGGCCACAAGGAGACAGCCAACGTTGCTTCCCCATTCAAAAACAAGAAAAAGAAAATAAAAGGAGGCTCGTAGGAGAAGAAGAGGGGAAGAGGGAAGACTATGGGAGGTTAAAAAGGGGAGCTATGGGTTCTGCTGGGAGGGGAAATCCCTGCTGCCATATCTGTGAGAGGAGTGTTCGGAGCTGCTTTTGGAGGAGTGAAAGAGTTGTTGCAGATATGGGAGAAGAGAAGATGAGGAGCAATTTTGGAGCTGGAAAGGAAATCAAACTCTCTGGAAGTGATTCAAGGAAGTCTTCAAGAGGTAAGGGGAGCTAGATATATTTCTTTGATTGTTGAATTTTGTTATGCTTGATGCAAATCTGGGTAAAATCTGGGAAGAAAGGGTTGAAATTGATGTTTCTGGAAAACTGATTCTGCAGAAATTCTGCAGAACCGTTCGTCCAATTTGGCTTCAAATTGGACGTTCGTCCCAAAATGGCTTAGCCAATGAACGTTCGGTTATTTCCTGAACGTTCGCCCAAAAGTAGAGAATTTTATGAACGTTCGGTATTGTTCTGAAACGTTCGCCCAAAGTAGCCAAATTCTGAACGTTCGGTTCTTGTTCTGAGCGTTCGTCCGGATCGGCCAAGTTGGGACGTTCGTCCACATGGCTCGCTGATGAACGGGTCGCACCGCTCACAAAAGTTGTGCACGAAAATATGCAGTATAGCTAGGATGTGACTCCTAGGTCGTCTCTCAAGTGTCAGGAGCGGCTGCAGCGGAATGGTTAGCGTGGGATAACAAACCAAGAGGGGTTCTTAAAACTAACGTGTGCCTTTTTAATTTCTACTCAATTAAACTTACTTGGCAATTAATAAAGCCAAATAAAGCAAGAGTAAGGTTGAGAGAAATTTGCACAGATGATTTTATCCTGGTTCGGATCTTACCAATCCTACGTCCAGTCGCTTATCTCAAAACAAGATAAACAGTTTCACTAACACAAAACAATTACAAATTACAATCACAAAGATACAATTTGTAAGAGTTTAGAAAACACCTCTCTTGATACCACAAGAGATGAAACTACACCTCCTTTGAGTCTTCACAAAGGATGAACACCTCCTCCGAATACTTCACGAAGGATGAACACCTCCTCCGAATACTTCACGAAGGATGATTCTCTTCCGAACACCTCCTTAGACACACCAAGGATGAACCGGCTATTTCCTCTGTCACCGTAGCAGCACTTCACCAGCTCCACAGACAAGAGTTTCACAAGCCGAACAAGAACACACAAGTCTCAAGAATTTCTGAGTATTTGAGCACAAGGGAAGAGTTTCTGTGTCTCTAGATATTTTTTGAGAGGAAATGAGAGTCTATTTATAGACTCATCCAAAGGCTCTTCCATTCACTAAAAGACAAACTTAACGGCTAGTTTCTCCAACGGCCATAAACGGCTAGTTTGTCCAACGGCCATAAACGGCTAGTTTGTCCAACGGTCATAAACGGCTAGTTTCTTCAACGACTAGTTTCTCCAACGTCCGTGTTAAGTGCGATACTCTTACCGTTAACCGTCACTATTCACGTGAATAGTGTTACTATTCATGTGAATAGTACTATAGTGTTTTGTTGCAATGATTTACTATAGTAATTTTACAAAACACTTTTCTTTTTCTAATCTAAGTCCTATACATATTTCTAAGAGTATTACAAAAGCTTTCCATCACAATATAAGTCTTCATAACATCTTGAATCTTGATTTCTCTTGACTTGATTTGGACATCATCAAAACTTCATCTTCATCATTTTGCTAACATCAAGGACCAATATTGTGGCTCAGTCTCAGATTTACACACGAAGGTGGGGGGTTTTGTTGGTGTTTTGGTTGTGGAAAAATATAAATTATAACTGAAATTTAAATAAAACAGAATTTAAAAACTTTTGAAATACACAATATGCAGAAAACAAAACAACAGTGTAATTAAAATTTACCAATAGTTCCAGTAAAAATAAACCGTAAAAACGACTATTGAAAATAACATGACCAGTAAAATACATTGACATAATTTAACGGTGCAAAAAAAAACATTAACGGTAAATTTAACAGATAAAAACATTTTAACTGGAAATGGAATAAAGACAATAAAAATAAAAATGTTTTACTGAAAATGAAATTCATCAAAGTTTCAAACATTTAAAAATAAAATGCCGTGGAAATATAAATGAAATGATCAAATTTTGCAAACACTGTAACACATTACATTGGTTCAGAAATAAAATTCTACACTTTGGAAAATAAAAAAAAAATCTAGAAAGATAGCTCCTGGAAGAGAAGAGCCGTGAGCCCCTTCCAGGCCTCAGGCCGTCTGCCTCTACTCTACACTCTGCTTCCCCCCTCCCTCTGTGCATGCTCTCTTTTTATTTCCCATTCTCTGAACCCGTGAACCTCTTCATTTTGTCTTATGTAGAAGCTCTTTCCAGCCGTCCACCATGCACCACTTAATAATAATAAATCATGGGCCCTCATGCACACCAACTCAGGCCCCGTGAAGCTGCTGCATGGACTGCTACACCACCGTGAATTTATTCTTCTTCTCAAGGTGCTGCTCCAAGTTGTTATTGGATTTGCTCTCTGCTATACCGTGATGTTCTCCAAGGGTGCTGGATGGAGCTCTTCATCAACGTGTGTTGCTTCTGTGAGGGCCTTGAGCTGCTGTGTGCTTCCAGCCAGACCATGATTCTCTCCTTGTAGCAAAGTAAATCAACACTTCCATTCATTCCTCACACCAACTCTGGATGTGCTTCTCCTTCCTCAGACCTATGAAGCTTCTGGATGTAGCAGCTTTGTACTGCCAGCCGTGAGCTTCTCTTTCAATTGTGCACCTTAGCTGTTGAACGTTAGACCGAGAGTGCCTCCAAGACGTGCAGCCAATCCAAACTTCTGGACGGGTTTTGCTACTGCTCCTGTGTGCTTCCCTTTCTTTCTACACAGTTAAATGGCCACCTTCTTTCAACATTCCATCTCATCATTCACTCGTGCTTCATTTTTATGTGGTTCAAGCTGTTCAACACCACTTGAATTTGCCTTTCTGCAGACTAATGAATGCGTGTGGGACATGTTCTCCATTACTTCTCTTCCAACTTGCACACTTCTTCTTCTTTTTTTATTTTAATTTATTTATTGACCATCACTTCTTCTTTTATTGTTGAATCCGTGATCAAAACTGCTGACCATTCTTATTTTCCCCACACGATTCTTGGCCCCATCCAACATTCCACTCTTCTCTTTGTCCACATGAAAAGTGCTGCTGCCAGCCTTTCTTACACCATTACCGTGACCTCCTGCTCCACTTATTCCAAGCGTCAATACCAAAATGCAAAGTGGTTTTCAAATGCAGAATTCACGTGTGACCACTCTTCATTCTTTTGATGAAACAATTCTTCAAACATGGTGCTTTATCTTTGGACTGTGGTGGAGTTTCTTCCGAAGCTGTTGGCCGTTCTTGTATGTTGAAGGAGTGCTGGACCGTGAAGCTTCCTCCTTTCCATCACCGTGCACCTCTTGGCCGTGACAACATCTTCTCCTTGCAAATAAATACCAAGCATGGCAGCAACCCATGGAGAGACTCACTTCACTCTGTTCTCTAGATAGCGGATGCACTCCCTTTTATGCGTATCTTCCTTCAGTCAGGCCGTGACAAGTTGAAGTTGCTGGAACATGTTGATGATGCGGCTGGACATGGATGAAAACCGAGAGCTGCTGGATGTCACCCTTTTCCAATAATCAAGCACCCCTTTAACAAATTAAAATGACCATAATGCCCTCTAAATATGACAAATTATTACCCAATAATTTCCCAAAAATTAATACCGTAAATACTTCATCATAGACAATCCAAATTAATCAAAATAAGAATTATCGTTCACATTAAGCACAATTATGTAAAACGGGAAAATACCGGATGTTTAAACACAATTCTCTGATTAATTTTAGTATAATAAACTAAGTGTAGTGAATAAAATATTGACTCATCAAAATAGACCACACTTAATCTTTTGCACTCCTGGGCAAAATTAAGACATGGATCAGAGAATATTTTCAAAGGACATTAGTAAAGTGACAGACTCAGTAGACAGAAAGAAAAGACACACGAGAAAAATAAACATAATTTACAAAGTTCTCAAGAAGTCTGTACAGAGAAAAGAAGTAGACAATATCCAACACATAGTCATGAAAAGCACATACTTACAAAAATCATCGAGGCAATTCAATACATAGCAAAATGATTAATCAATTCAAGAAAGCAAACACAAACAGACTTGGCAATCTTCTAATATCAACACTTAAAACATATGCATGTTCAGATCTAAAGGTCTTTACTGGGTTGTAATGGGGCCAAGGACAGGGGAGGATAAATTTGGATAAGTAGCTATAGCTCAGAAGAAATAGAGGAGCAATGGTGAATAAATGGAAATACAGTCAAATCTTACTCAAACCTCTAATTCAATCCTCTTCTTGACTCCATTGTTCTCAAAATTGTTTTTCATTTTGCTCTCTTTTTCTCATCAATTTCAATTTTTTTTTCATCCTGTCTGTTTCCTTTTCTCTCTCTATCACACAACAGGATATAATTTATATTTTAAGAACATGATGAGGAACCAACTAGCCAATTCATCACAATTCCCAAGGAGACCACACTTATTCACAAAACACTTCTATAGCTCCAGACTTCCCTAAGGTTTAGGTAATTATTTGTTTTTCACTTAGGATCAGTGTATGAGCTTTAACACAAAGAAATGGATACAGTATAGGCTCAAAAGGGGTATCAAAGGATAATAACAAGGTAGGCTTATTTGGCTAAAGAGGCTCAAGAACAAAATGCCTTTATCACTTCTAAAACATGCATATCAATCAAGTATATCAAAAAGAATCAAGCCAAGGCATATGTGCAAGCAATCAAGATACATATCTCACATAAGAAAGAACATTAAGTGGCTCAAATCTCACACAGGGTGTTTGTCACAATCAAATCAACCTCTCAAACGCATAATCATCTTTCCAAGCAGAGAAAAACAAGAATTTCAAACTAAGTATCAATGAAGTGGAGGAAAAATCTACAACTTAGACATCATCCAGAAATCAAGAGAAAAATGTAAAATTTATTTCACCCAAAACACACTAAAAACAACTTAAAATAGAAAAAATTTAACACTCAAAACAGAAAAAATTTCACACACAAAACAAATAAAATTCAGAATCTCTCCCAATTTTTTTTTATTTTTTTTTTATTTTTTTTGATGAACCAATATTTTCTTCACTTCACTTAGTTTATTGTGCTAGATTTAATTAGGGAATTGTGCATAATTGTCCAATATTTTCCCATTTTTCTGAATTGTTCTTAAATCGATCAGAAATTCTTATTTTAGTTAATTTGAATTATGTGAGACTAATTATTTGCATTATAAATTGTAGGGAAAACTCTAAAAATATTCTAGGACATTTTGAAGAACATTCACACACTTTATTTGGGAAGAAGCTGTATTTAATCTGTGTGTTGATCTGTGATGAAATATTTTTAAATTTTAAGAAGCAAAATGGAGGGGAGCACGCCCAAATTGCAGCTCACGGTTTCCTAATTTATTTGGAAGATATCCATTCAACAATTAACAAGTGGAACTTGATGAAATGAAGTGGGGCCATTTTGAAATGAAATTCACGGTTTTGTAGCTATTGGAAGAGTGATTTTTAATTTGGAGGAAGCCACTGTGAATAAATGTCACGGCAATATAGATGGCCAGCACAAGAGAACAAAACATAAGGCCAATTGAAAAGCATGCCACATAAGAGGAGGGACCACATTAGTTTGGAAGCACACGGTCATGGGAAGTCATTCCCCTTGTCATGGTGGAGAGAATAATGGAAGCATACTTTTTGTTTTCATTTTGGTTTCTTAAACAAACAAGAAATAATGTATGTCACGTAAGGAGTAAAATGGAGGGCCCCATCATGGCTTTTGGCACATCAAAGAGCAATTAGTGAAGAAAGAAGGAAGCATATGGGAATTCATGGGCCACCTCACGACTTTCTTTGTGGCTGCACCTCACGTGAAGAAAGAAGAGGCAAATGGAGTTGATAGCTTGGCATGCAAAGCTGAATTTTATTAAATTACTCACGGGACAAGGAGCTCATTTACTGAATTCACACATGGCCCCATTTTCTGGCTTTTGACAAAAGATGATTGAAGAAAATATGTAAGGAAAATTTTGATGAACGGGTCGCACCGCTCACAAAAGTTGATTGCAGATATTAATGCAGTACAGACTAGGAAGTGACTCCTAGGTCGTCTCTCAAGGACCAATATTTGTGGTTCGGTCTTAGATTTAACACGAAGTGGGGGGTTGTTTGTGATTTTTGTGTGCGGAAAAATTAAAATAAATTAAAATTGGGATTTAAACACAATTGAATTTAAAAACACTGAAATAAATTTTAACAGTGGTAAAAACTGAACGGTAAAAGATGGTAAAAATAGACAATGGAAAAGTTACAGTGTTGGAAATTAAAACACAGAACAGTAAATATGCAGAAGACAAAACAACAGTGTAATTAAAATTTACCAATAGTTCCAGTAAAAATAAACCGTAAAAACGACTCTTGAAAATAACATGACCAGTAAAACACAATGACAGAATTTAACGGTGCAGAAAATACTAAACTGTAAAATACAACAGATAAAATAAAAACACTTAAATGAAAATGGAATTTATCAAAGATTCAACATTAAAATAAAATGACTGGATAAAACTCAAACCGATCAAATGCTCCAACAGATTACACGCTTTCAGAAATAAAGTTCTACATCATTTTAGTACAGAAAAATGAAAATCCCAGAGCCCCTGGAAGAGAAGAACCGAGAGCCTCTTCCAGGCCTCCAAGCCGTCTGCCTACTACTCTCCACTACACTCCCTACTGGAGCTCCTCCCCTCTTCTTTGCTGGTGCTGGAAATTTATAGCCACAATTCTCAATCCGTGACTTCTCTTCCTTGCCTTCCCGTGAGAAAATAGGGTGAGGGCCCCTCCATTCTGTCATCTTTTACACCTTGGATTCTTCTACTTCCATCAAGCCGTGATTGTGGCTGCTGGATATGCAGCATCCGTGCCTTCCTCTATGCTTCCAAGCTGCTGGATGTGGATTTTGTTGCTGCTCATGGAAGGGTTGGTGTTGCTTCTTTGCTTTCTGGAGGTTGATTCATGTTGTGCTCTTGTGTGGGTGTTGCACCTCTCCAAGCTCAAAGAATGTGTAAGAGCCAAGTCCAAGCTGCTGGATTCTCTCACCTCACGGCCTCCTTCTCTTGGTGTGATTGAAGCTGGACCCTGCTGGTTTGGTGATCTTTAGCTGGATGCGTAAAGAAAGCAGGCCTTGATCTTTTCTCCAAGCTGCTTCACGTGGCTGGGCTTGCTGGAATGAAGAGCCGAGAATCCCCTCCATCCGTGTGCATCCAATTCTTCGAGCCATTCATTTACGAAATCCATTATGTGTTGCTCTTTGAAGTGTGCAGCTCTCAATTTAATGGCTTCTTTCTCCCTTCATTGAAAATCACGTTCCAACCAATAAGTGTGGTGGCCCAAATGTGTCGTCCAAAGTGCTGGATGGCCGTGTGCTATTCCTTACATATTTTCTTCAATCATCTTTTGTCAAAAGCCAGAAAATGGGGCCATGTGTGAATTCAGTAAATGAGCTCCTTGTCCCATGAGTAATTTAATAAAATTCAGCTTTGCATGCCAAGCTATCAACTCCATTTGCCTCATCTTTCTTCACGTGAGGTGCAGCCACAAAGAAAGTCGTGAGGTGGCCCATGAATTCCCATATGCTTCCTTCTTTCTTCACTAATTGCTCTTTGATGTGCCAAAAGCCATGATGGGGCCCTCCATTTTACTCCTTACGTGACATACATTATTTCTTGTTTGTTTAAGAAACCAAAATGAAAACAAAAAGTATGCTTCCATTATTCTCTCCACCATGACAAGGGGAATGACTTCCCATGACCGTGTGCTTCCAAACTAATGTGGTCCCTCCTCTTATGTGGCATGCTTTTCAATTGGCCTTATGTTTTGTTCTCTTGTGCTGGCCATCTATATTGCCGTGACATTTATTCACAGTGGCTTCCTCCAAATTAAAAATCACTCTTCCAATAGCTACAAAACCGTGAATTTCATTTCAAAATGGCCCCACTTCATTTCATCAAGTTCCACTTGTTAATTGTTGAATGGATATCTTCCAAATAAATTAGGAAACCGTGAGCTGCAATTTGGGCGTGCTCCCCTCCATTTTGCTTCTTAAAATTTAAAAATATTTCATCACAGATCAACACACAGATTAAATACAGCTTCTTCCCAAATAAAGTGTGTGAATGTTCTTCAAAATGTCCTAGAATATTTTTAGAGTTTTCCCTACAATTTATAATGCAAATAATTAGTCTCACATAATTCAAATTAACTAAAATAAGAATTTCTGATCGATTTAAGAACAATTCAGAAAAATGGGAAAATATTGGACAATTATGCACAATTCCCTAATTAAATCTAGCACAATAAACTAAGTGAAGTGAAGAAAATATTGGTTCATCACTCGCCAAAATATATGACCGTTCGCTTTAGTCCTTAAAATGTAGCGTTCGTCCTCCAATATTAGTGTAACGTTCGTTCTTCAGTAAGAGTGTAGCGTTCGTCTTTTCCTATGAGTGTAGCGTTCGTTCTTACTGATAGCAGTGTTCGGTTTTGATGAGATATTCTGATTGTGAACGTTCGTTCTCGGTTTTGGTTGTTGCGCGTTCGTCCAAGTGTTCGAGCTGTTGTTGAGCGTTCATCTAGTAGTGTTCGTCCAAAGAAGTGTTCGGTCTGTGCTGAGTGTTCGTCCTGTAGCGTTCGTCCTCCATAGGAATGTAGCGTTCGTCCTATTGTATGAATATAGCGTTCGTCCAAAGCCAATATATCCTGCATGTATGGTTTTGCTTAAAATTTGATATTCTCAACCGTTCGGTCTTAGTAAATTAGTGGTGAGCGTTCGTCCAAATCATCCATAATGAGCGTTCGTCCATATCATCCATATTGAGCGTTCGTCCAAATCATGCCGTGGCCGTTCGTCCGTGCAGTGTTCGACAATGGTAGTGTTCGTTCTGAAAGTGAGCGTTCGGCTTTAAGTTAGCATCTTAGATTCCCATCTTGAGCGTTCGGCCTGGTTTCGTTAGATCTCTTAGCGTGCGTTCGGCAAGATAGCGTTCGGCAGGTGGCGTTCGACATTCGGTTTTGAGCGTTCGACCTAGTAGCGTATGATTTGAGGACGTCCGTCCAAATAGTGCTTGACCTGTCAATTGGAAATGGCGTTCGTTCAAGGACGTTCGTTCCAGAATGGGTTAAGTGAATAGTGGTCTTCCAAATAGTATTCTACAAATTATGTTGTCTAAGCTTATTTTCTTTTGAGTTGAATTATGTGTACCAATGGTTGGAATATTGTTTGTGACGTGATTTATTTGAAAATATGTGAATCTATGAAATATGTTGAATTCGTTTTGATAATATGGTGGTATCGGAATATTCATAATTGTGGTTAAGTTTCAAAGTAATAATATGATTCATGGACGTAATTCCATGATCCTCAAGGAGAGGATACATGGTGGTGTTTTGGGGTTGTATAGAATGATTACATGGTAGCTCAGTTTTGGGGGTCATCCTGAAGCTCCAATGGTCTTTCTTCTCATGTAGAGAGGATTGAACCATGTGGTGAGGAGTAGCAGGAGGTCCTAGTCTTGGGTGCTTCCATATGACCCAAGGTGAGTGATAACAGATTAACCTCGTGACTGTGGCCGGGCGGTAGTGCCCCAAAGTTTCACCAGGCGGTAGTGTCAGGGCGGTAGTGCCCAAGTTTTATAAAGCCACCACGGGTGCAAGACCCGCCATAGCTCGGTAATCATTCTAGTCCGGACGAGTCGGTCTATAAAGGAACAAGTCGGGGTATAAAGTAACAAGTCTTGTGATGTCAGTTTACCATGTTTGGATGAATGTTTACATGTAATGGAAGTATGTGAAATATGGATCAATGAGTATGCTTTAATTGTTATTTTATATGAACCTATGAATGATTGCATGAATTAATTGTGCTAGGAGATAACATGTTTTTTTTTTATCTAGCTCACCCTTGCATTGTTTGTGTTGTGTGCCAATTTGGATATGTTATTTGGCGATGATCATCCACTTGGATGGGAGCAGATGGCGGGGAGGATACCTTGGGAGCAGCTGTTGATGGAGACGGCAGTGCTGCAACCTAGCATTACTAATTCTTATTTCGTGAACTCGTTTAAGTGTGTATTTTAAGTTTTAAATTTTCCGTGATTTCCATGGGAGATTCCAATAATAATTTCCGCACTATTCTGAGGATGACTGTAATCCTTAAATTACTCTTGACTGCTTTCCTATATTATGCATGATGACGTCTTTATTATATATGCATGATGTATATAATTGGGACGTTACATTTATGGTATCAGAGCGTGGTTCGTCCTTAGGATGACCTTTGTGTTGTGGGTTTGCCGTGTCTTCTCTGTGAAGACTTGAGTATAGATGGTATGATTTACCATTTCTTTCAAGTCTATATAGTAAGGTGTGTATCTAACTAGAAGTTTTAAGAACAGAAAACGTCTTAATAAGAGTAATGAGGGTGCACACTCATGACTTTTACCATAGATGGTTTTCCTTTCTTAAATCTGAAGGTTTGAGGTAAGAATGAGTTAGAGTTTTAGTGTTGTTTCCTGTAGTAATTCCTGTCTTGCTCTTGCTTTTGTGGTAATGTATTGTGCTCGATAGTAGTAGAGGAATGCATATTCAAGGGCAATTTGAGTTGTATACCTTTATTGGATTTGGTTTAAGCCTTTGAGACGAGTTCTTGTCTCGAAGATAGGAGTTAGAAGACTAAAAGTTAAGCTTCGGAGGACGAGTGAAGATATTGGAGTTTAGAAGTAATGTTATGGGTGAAGAAAATTTCAAGAAAACAAAGTCAGAAGATCTTATATCGTACGTTCGCAAGAAGTTCAGAGGTTAGATTTAAAGAAGCTTTGGATAAGCATGGTTGTAACAAGGTTTGAAAAATGAGTTGGGTTTAGTATATCAGTGACGTCAGCAGTCAGAAGAAAGGGAAGTGTGGGTGAGAAAGGGAGTGACGTTGTTTGACTCGGGAGCGACACATTCTTTTGTGTCTAAGGCTTGTGTGGAAAGGCTTGGTTTAGTTGTCAGAGAGTTTCCGTGTGATCTGATGGTGTCTACACTAGCAGCTGGGTTAGTTAGAACATCTAATGCGTGCTCCAGATGTTCTATCAAGGTAGAGGGGCGCAGGTTCAGAGTGAACCTTATTTGCTTACCTCTGCAGGGGCTAGAGGTAATTCTGGGAATGGATTGGTTAGCAGCCAATCGTATTCTTTTAGATTGCAGTGGTAAGAAGTTAATATTTCCCAAAGAAGATGAAGACTTGTCGTTATCTCTTGGCGCATTGAAGCAAGACATCTTCGAGGGTGCCAGTTGTTTCCTAATCATGTTCCATAAGGATGGGACTCCCAATGTAAACTTTTCAGCTCTTGTGAACCAGAGTGTAGACCTTCTGGTTGTGAATGACTTCATGGATGTTTTCCCTGAAGAAGTTCCTGGTTTACCTCCTCCACGAGAAGTGGAGTTCTCTATTGATCTGGTCGCGGGAGCAGGACCAGTATCCATGGCTCCTTATCGGATGGCTCCAGCTGAGCTGGCTGAGTTGAAGAAGCAGATTGAAGAGTTGTTAGAGAAACAGTTTATCCGGCCAAGTGCTTCGCCGTGGGGTGCACCAGTGTTGCTAGTAAAGAAGAAGGATGGTAGCTCAAGGTTGTGCGTTGACTATCGACAGCTGAATAAGTTGACGATCAAGAACAAGTATCCATTGCCGAGGATCGATGATCTGATGGATCAATTGCACGGAGCTACGGTATTCTCCAAGATTGATTTAAGGTCGGGTTACCATCAAATTTTAGTAAAGGCCGATGATGTGCAGAAGACGGCATTCAGGTCCAGGTATGGCCACTATGAGTATGTAGTTATGCCTTTTGGTGTGACTAATGCTCCAGCCATATTCATGGACTATATGAATCGAATTTTCAGACCTTTCTTGGACAAGTTCGTGGTGGTTTTTATAGATGACATACTTGTCTATTCTAAAACTCGGGAAGAACATGAAGATCATCTTAGGGCAGTACTTGAAGTGCTGAGAGAAAGAAGATTGTATGCCAAGCTGTCCAAGTGTGAGTTTTGGATGAAAGAAGTTCCTTTTCTTGGGCATGTGATTCCAGCTGGAGGAATTGCTGTTGATCCCACTAAGGTGCAAGCAGTACTTCAGTGGGAGAGACCTAAGACTGTTACAGAAGTCAGGAGCTTTGTGGGTCTAGCGGGCTACTATCGGCGTTTTATTGAAAGCTTTTCACGGATTGTGACGCCGTTGACACAACTGACTAGGAAGGATCAACCTTTTGTTTGGACAGACCGTTGTGAGACTAGCTTCCAAGAGCTAAAGAACAGGTTGACTAGTGCACCAGTTTTGGTCATCCCTGACACGGGTAAACCTTTTGAAGTTTTTTGTGATGCCTCTCATCAGGGATTAGGATGTGTACTGATGCAGGAGAAAAAGGTAGTGGCGTATGCATCAAGACAACTCAAGGTTCATGAGAAGAATTACCCCACTCATGACTTGGAGTTAGCAGCTGTGGTATTTGCTTTGAAGATTTGGAGACACTACCTGTATGGTGCGAAATTTCAGGTGTTTAGTGATCATAAGAGTCTGAAATACCTCTTTGATCAGAAGGAGCTTAATATGAGGCAAAGGCGATGGATGGAGTTTCTTAAAGATTATGACTTTGATCTCCTTTATCACCCTGGGAAGGCAAATGTAGTGGCGGATGCATTGAGCAAAAAGGCAGTACATATTTCCTCATTGATGATCAGAGAATTAGAACTGGTAACAAGCTTCAGAGATTTGAGGTTGCAAGTAGAATTTGAAGATGACAGCATCAGATGCAGTAATTTGGTGGTATCCAATGACTTGTTGAAGCATGTTAAAGAAGAGCAGTCAAAGGATATTGAACTCCAGACGTCAGCTAGTTTGATTGGAACTGATCAAGGTAAAGATTTTGCCTTGGGGGTCGACGGTATTTTGAGATTCAAAGGTAGGGTCTGTATCCCTAGAAATTTAGAAATGAAGAGGTTAATCCTTGAGGAGGGTCACAAAAGCCTTTTTAGCATGCATCCAGGCATGACGAAGATGTACCAAGATCTCAAGAAATCTTTCTGGTGGTCGGGTATGAAGAGGGACGTGGCACAGTTTGTGGCTTCTTGCTTGACTTGTCAAAAGGCAAAAGTGGAACATCAAAGACCTGGAGGTTTGTTGCAACCGTTAGAGATTCCTGAGTAGAAGTGGGATAGTATCGCGATGGACTTCGTTACCCATTTGCCACGCACTATTCGAAAACATGACGCAATATGGGTAATAGTGGACCGATTGACCAAGAGTGCTCATTTCTTGGCAATTGATTTGAGAATGTCTATGGCAAAGTTGGCGCAACTATATGTTAAGGAGATAGTAAGGTTGCATGGAGTGCCTTCGAATATTGTATCAGATAGAGACCCGAGGTTCACATCCAGGTTTTGGCAAACCCTTCAGAGTGAAATGGGAAGCAGACTACAGATGAGCTCGGCCTATCATCCCCAAACGGATGGACAGTCTGAGCGGACGATCCAATCGCTTGAAGATTTGTTGAGGACTTGCATTTTGGATCACCTAGGAGTATGGGATGAGATATTACCACTGGTTGAGTTCACTTATAATAATAGTTATCATGCCAGTATTGGTATGGCTCCATTTGAAGCCCTGTATGGAAGACGCTGCAGAACACCTCTCTGCTGGTTTCAGGATGGAGAAGCAATTTTGACAGGACCAGAAATAGTTCAGCAGACTACAGAGAAGGTGAAACTTATACAAGAAAGGATGCGAGCATCTCAGAATAGGCAGAAGTCCTATGCTGATCGGAGGCGCCGGCCGTTAGAATTTACAGTTGGGGATCATGTATTCCTCCGAGTGACTCTTACTACCGGAGTAGGAAGAGCTATTCGTGCTAGGAAACTGTCTCCTAGATATCTTGGTCCTTACCAGATCCTACGACGTATAGGACCAGTAGCATATGAGATGGCTATGCCACCTCAGTTAGCAAACTTGCATCCAGTATTCCATGTATCTCAACTGAGAAAATACATGTCTGATCCTTCTCATGTGCTTGAAGTGGACGATGTACAAGTCAGAGAAGATTTGTCAATTGAGGTGCGACCAATAAGAATTGAGGAGAGTCAAAACAAGCAACTTAGAGGAAGAACTGTTAGACTTGTAAAAGTTATCTGGAACAGTGAAATGGACGACTCTACGTGGGAGCTAGAGGAAGAGATGAGAGAAACTTATCCCCATTTGTTTCGATAAGCCAAATTTTCGAGGACGAAAATTTTGTTGTTGGGGAGAATGTAAGGAATCGTAAATTTAAAAAAAAAAAAAAAAAAAAAAAAGACAAAACAAACGGGGGAAGGAAGGAACGTTGGCCACAAGGAGACAGCCAACGTTGCTTCCCCATTCAAAAACAAGAAAAAGAAAATAAAAGGAGGCTCGTAGGAGAAGAAGAGGGGAAGAGGGAAGAGTATGGGAGGTTAAAAAGGGGAGCTATGGGTTCTGCTGGGAGGGGAAATCCCTGCTGCCATATCTGTGAGAGGAGTGTTCGGAGCTGCTTTTAGAGGAGTGAAAGAGTTGTTGCAGATATGGGAGAAGAGAAGATGAGGAGCAATTTTGGAGCTGGAAAGGAAATCAAACTCTCTGGAAGTGATTCAAGGAAGTCTTCAAGAGGTAAGGGGAGCTAGATATATTTCTTTGATTGTTGAATTTTGTTATGCTTGATGCAAATCTGGGTAAAATCTGGGAAGAAAGGGTTGAAATTGATGTTTTTGGAAAACTGATTCTGCAGAAATTCTGCAGAACCGTTCGTCCAATTTGGCTTCAAATTGGACGTTCGTCCCAAAATGGCTTAGCCAATGAACGTTCGGTTATTTCCTGAACGTTCGCCCAAAAGTAGAGAATTTTATGAACGTTCGGTATTGTTCTGAAACGTTCGCCCAAAGTAGCCAAATTCTGAACGTTCGGTTCTTGTTCTGAGCGTTCGTCCGGATCGGCCAAGTTGGGACGTTCGTCCACATGGCTCGCCAAAATATATGACCGTTCGCTTTAGTCCTTAAAATGTAGCGTTCGTCCTCCAATATTAGTGTAACGTTCGTTCTTCAGTAAGAGTGTAGCGTTCGTCTTTCCCTATGAGTGTAGCGTTCGTTCTTACTGATAGCAGTGTTCGGTTTTGATGAGATATTCTGATTGTGAACGTTCGTTCTCGGTTTTGGTTGTTGCGCGTTCGTCCAAGTGTTCGAGCTGTTGTTGAGCGTTCATCTAGTAGTGTTCGTCCAAAGAAGTGTTCGGTCTGTGCTGAGTGTTCGTCCTGTAGCGTTCGTCCTCCATAGGAATGTAGCGTTCGTCCTATTGTATGAATATAGCGTTCGTCCAAAGCCAATATATCCTGCATGTATGGTTTTGCTTAAAATTTGATATTCTCAACCGTTCGGTCTTAGTAAATTAGTGTTGAGCGTTCGTCCAAATCATCCATAATGAGCGTTCGTCCATATCATCCATATTGAGCGTTCGTCCAAATCATGCCGTGGCCGTTCGTCCGTGCAGTGTTCGACAATGGTAGTGTTCGTTCTGAAAGTGAGCGTTCGGCTTTAAGTTAGCATCTTAGATTCCCATCTTGAGCGTTCGGCCTGGTTTCGTTAGATCTCTTAGCGTGCGTTCGGCAAGATAGCGTTCGGCAGGTGGCGTTCGACATTCGGTTTTGAGCGTTCGACCTAGTAGCGTATGATTTGAGGACGTCCGTCCAAATAGTGCTTGACCTGTCAATTGGAAATGGCGTTCGTTCAAGGACGTTCGTTCCAGAATGGGTTAAGTGAATAGTGGTCTTCCAAATAGTATTCTACAAATTATGTTGTCTAAGCTTATTTTCTTTTGAGTTGAATTATGTGTACCAATGGTTGGAATATTGTTTGTGACGTGATTTATTTGAAAATATGTGAATCTATGAAATATGTTGAATTCGTTTTGATAATATGGTGGTATCGGAATATTCATAATTGTGGTTAAGTTTCAAAGTAATAATATGATTCATGGACGTAATTCCATGATCCTCAAGGAGAGGATACATGGTGGTGTTTTGGGGTTGTATAGAATGATTACATGGTAGCTCAGTTTTGGGGGTCATCCTGAAGCTCCAATGGTCTTTCTTCTCATGTAGAGAGGATTGAACCATGTGGTGAGGAGTAGCAGGAGGTCCTAGTCTTGGGTGCTTCCATATGACCCAAGGTGAGTGATAACGGATTAACCTCGTGACTGTGGCCGGGCGGTAGTGCCCCAAAGTTTCACCAGGCGGTAGTGCCAGGGCGGTAGTGCCCAAGTTTTATAAAGCCACCACGGGTGCAAGACCCGCCATAGCTCGGTAATCATTCTAGTCCGGACGAGTCGGTCTATAAAGGAACAAGTCGGGGTATAAAGTAACAAGTCTTGTGATGTCAGTTTACCATGTTTGGATGAATGTTTACATGTAATGGAAGTATGTGAAATATGGATCAATGAGTATGCTTTAATTGTTATTTTATATGAACCTATGAATGATTGCATGAATTAATTGTGCTAGGAGATAACATGTTTTTTTTTATATCTAGCTCACCCTTGCATTGTTTGTGTTGTGTGCCAATTTGGATATGTTATTTGGCGATGATCATCCACTTGGATGGGAGCAGATGGCGGGGAGGATACCTTGGGAGCAGCTGTTGATGGAGACGACAGTGCTGCAACCTAGCATTACTAATTCTTATTTCGTGAACTCGTTTAAGTGTGTATTTTAAGTTTTAAATTTTCCGTGATTTCCATGGGAGATTCCAATAATAATTTCCGCACTATTCTGAGGATGACTGTAATCCTTAAATTACTCTTGACTGCTTTCCTATATTATGCATGATGACGTCTTTATTATATATGCATGATGTATATAATTGGGACGTTACAGTTGCTCCCTCCACCACCCCAAGTACTTCTGCACCTTCCCACTATTTTCTTTTATTCCAAAAATACTTTACACCTTCCTACTATTTTCTTTTATTTCAAAAATACCCTACACCTCTCCACTATCCTCAACCATTTTTCTCTTTCTCTCTCTGCATTAATGGAGCATTATCTTTTTCTTTCTCTTTCTACATTAATGGAGCATTCATATGACTTAGATTTAAACTTGTGATATATTCCAAAATATAAAATTGAGAGTAAACTTCAATATTAGTGTTTCTACCACTTCCATTTTATAAACTTAAATGTTAGATGCAGATACAAAATAATAAACATAATAATAATAATATTAATAGTAAATAATATATTATTATTATTATATACTAACTTTATAATGATGAAAGAACTAAATAAATACAAAATCTTTAACAAATAACTTTTCTTTTATATTTTAAGTATTTAGTAATATTTTTATATTATTTATCTAATAAATTAAATACTTTATTCAAGTTATTTGAGTGAAACATGTCGGTAAGTTAAAACATAATATAATGTTAAAAATTATAGATATTAAATTTAAAAAAAACACACATATATATAAACATTTTTCTAGAAATTTAGAACAAATTTTTACCATTTATTAAGTGATTTGAAGAAAAAAAAATATATTGAACAATGAAAATAAGATTGAATCAAGCTTATTTAAAGGAAAGTGTAAATAAAATTTTACAATATATCACAAGTTTAAATCTGAACCATGTGAATGCTCCATTAATGTGGAGAGAGAAAAAGAAAGATTATTGAATATAGTTGAGAGGTGTAGGGTAATTTTGGAATAAAAAAAATACTGAGAAGGTGTAGAACATTTTTGGAATAAAAGAAAATAGTGAGAAGGTGTAGGAGTGTAAGGACCGAGTATTTTAAATAAGAAGTGGTGGGGGAGGGGTTCACTTTTCTGCTGGTAGTGGGAGGTATGAGGACCGCACGTCCTCTTCCTTTTGGAAATGGTGGGGGCTTCCTGAAGTGGTGCGGCTGCCAGTGGTAGGGAAGAGGGGCAACTGCACCTATGAGGGATGGGTGGAGACTCTCACTTTAGGCTGCTGGTGGAGATTGAGTCACTCCACTTTGAAAGTGCTCCAGCCACCAAAAACACCATCATCTCCATCAATTAGTGGACTTGGCACTAAGGAAGGAAGGGAAGCTGAGGAGTGCACGGGTTCTACTTCTTAAGGGTAAGAGTGGGTAGGTTCAAGGATTTTTGGGAGTTCTGCAGAGGGGGAGAGTTGCTGGAAAATCTGAAAGAATTACTACAAGATCTGGGAGAGGTGAAACGGAGAGCGTCCGGAGCTGCAGCTACAAGCCTTGGGAAGATTGATTCAAGAGGAATGCTCGGTGCTGCATCTGGAGAAGTAAAACGCTTGCTGCAAATCTAGGAGAGGAGAAGTGGAGAGCTCGTGAATTTGGAAGAAGATCCACCCACTGCATTTCAAGATTCAAGGAGGTCTTCAAGAGGTAAGGGGAGTTGGATTTTCTGGATGTTGATAGTAGTTGCATGAGTAGGATGCTGGAAAATTGTGGTTGTATGTATGGTTGGACTGAAATTGATGTGTTGATTCATGTATGTAATCTTGTATGTTTTGGAATTGAAGGAAATTGGAATTTCATAGCTTTTTAGTCATTTGGAGAGGAAGTGAGGTAGTGATTTTGAGCATTTGGGGTCTAGAGTGTTATTGAGCCTTTGGAACAGTTTCAACCACTGTATTATGACTTGTTTGAACCATCAAATGGATCAAAATAGGTGTAAAGTGGTAGAATTGGATTTTGGGTATCTAAGTTGTGAAAATTGATGTTTTATGGTTGAATTTGAGTATGAATCCCTTAAGAATTGAATAAGGAACGGTTATAATCAATTAGATAAGTCCAATCTAATATAAAACATGAATTAAGGGTGTTAGAAGTTAATAAAAATGGTTAGAATTGGAAAATTGAAGTTCTGTCCGAAATCTGCAGAATTCTGCATTCTGCAGAATTCGCGCCCGGCGCCCCTGTTGTGCCAGGCGCCAGGCGCGAGTAGCCTCTGGTCATGCCGCGCCCAGCATCTCGCGCCCGAGCGCGAGATGCAGCGGAGCGCGTTCGTCCGAGCTGAATTGGACGTTCGTCCAATTTGCTCGAACAAGCGTTCGGCCTTAAATTCCGAAGTTGAACGTTCGTCCGTTTGGTTAAGTTGAGCGTTCGGCCTTTGTTCTAAGCGAGCGTTCGTCCAAGACTTCAAGGGAGCGTTCGTCCAAAACTTCAACTCATTGAGCGTTCGTCCGCGTTCGTGGAGGTGAGCGTTCGTCCGCGTTCGTGTAGAGTGAGCGTTCGTCCGTGTTCGTCCAGTTTGAGCGTTCGTCCGTGTTCGATCAGTTTGAGCGTTCGTCCGCGTTCGTGGAGGTGAGCGTTCGTGTAGAGTGAGCGTTCGTCCGTGTTCGTCCAGTTTGAGCGTTCGTCCGTGTTCGACCAGTTTGAGCGTTCGTTCGTGTCGCCCAGTGAGCGTTCGTCCGTGTGATTTCCAGTGAACGTTCGTTCACTGTTCCCAGTGAACAGTGCTCGTCCGTTTTGGTGTTTTGAAAATGTTGAGTTTTAAATTGTTATTTTCTCATGAATTGAATTACATGTAATGTTTGGAAATTATATATGGTGAAATGAATTATGTGAATTTAAGAGGTGTGTTGGATTTACTGTAATATATGGGGATATCTGGTATTTGTCAGTAACAGTATAATTCACAGACGTAATTCCATGGTCCTCAAGGAGGGGATACATGGTGGTGGACGTAATTCCATGATCCTCAGGAAAAGGAGACATGGTGGTGATTTGGGGTGTATTTACCTTGCATAGTGTTGGGGAGTGCCAGCTGAACTATGCGAGCGTAAATATGAGTTGTGACTTACTCTACATAGTGTTGGGGAGTGCCAGCTGAACTATGTAGGTGTAAGGATAAATCGTATGTGTTTACCTTGCATAGTGTTGGGGAGTGCCAGCTGAACTATGCGAGCGTAAATATGAGTTGTGACTTACTCTACATAGTGTTGGGGAGTGCCAGCTGAACTATGTAGGTGTAAGGATAAATCGTATGTGTTTACCTTGCATAGTGTTGGGGAGTGCCAGCTGAACTATACGAGCGTAAATATGAGTTGTGACTTACTCTACATAGTGTTGGGGAGTGCCAGCTGAACTATGTAGGTGTAAGGATAAATCGTATGTGTTTACCTTGCATAGTGTTGGGGAGTGCCAGCTGAACTATGCGAGCGTAAATATGAGTTGTGACTTACTCTACATGGTGTTGGGGAGTGCCAGCTGAACTATGTAGGCGTAAGAATGAGTCGTAGGAGGTTATGAAATGTGGGTTATGAGTATGCTGAAATTATTCCTGTATATGTACCTGTGTATGATGTCATGAATTAAATGTGCTAGGAGATAACATGCTTTTTATATCTAGCTCACCCTTGCATTGTTTGTGTTGTGTGCTGTTTGGGTATGTTTCTCTGGCGATGATCATCCACTTGGATGGGAGCAGACGATGTTGAAGAGATCACTTTGGAGCAAGAGCTGGAGGTTGCTGATGTTGCAGAGTAATCTTCTTAGAAGTTTCCTGATTGATCACTTGTAGCGATCAATCCTTTCAAGCTGTCCAAGTTTAAATTTTCGCTCATTTTATCTGGATGATTGTAATTTAACAGTTAAATTACACGTCATGATCCGACTGTTCTCATTATTGGAATGTTGACGTCTTTATTATGTAATATTTGTTATTATATAATCGGGATGTTACATTAATGGTATCAGAGCAGTTCGTCCTTAGGATGACCTTTGTGTTGTGGGTTTGCCGTGTCTTCTCTGTGAGGATTGGAGGGTAGATGGTATGATTTACCATTTCTTTCAAGTCTATATAGTAAGGTGTATTTGACTAGAAGTTTTAAGAACAGAAAATGTCTGGATAAGAGTAATGAGGGTGCACACTCATGACTTTTATCGTAGATAATTTTCCTTTCTTAATTCTGAAGGTTTGAGGTAAGAAAGAGTTAGAGTTTCAGTGTTGTTTCCTGTAGTAATTCCTGTATGGTTCTTGTTTTGTGGTGGTGTGTTGTGCCCTAGAGTAGTAGAGGAATACATATTCAAGGACAACTTGAGTTGTATACTTTTAGTGGAATTGGTTTAAACCGTTAAGACAAGTTCTTGCCTCGAAGATAGGAGTTAGAAGACTAAAAGTTAAGTTTCGGAGGGCTAGTGAAGATATTGGAGTTTAGAAGTAATGTTAGGGGTGAAGAAAATTTCAAGAAAACAAAGTCAGAAGATCTTATATCGTACGATCGCAAGAAGTTCAGAGGTTAAATTTAGAGAAGCTTTGGATAAGCAGGGTTGTAACAAGGTTTGAAAGATGAGTTGGGTATAGTATATCAGTGATGGTTGGAATCTGAATAAGAGAAGTGATAGATGGTTTAAAGCTTAAGTTAAGAAAGAAATAAGTGGACCATGGGAAATCGTTATTCTGATAGGAAGTAGAAGAAGAAGGGATTGAGGAGCAGTTCTTTCCTTAGAAACCTGTAGGTTGTGGGTGTTCTTCGTTTGTGATTGTGTACTATGGTCTCGCGTAAGAGGTTGTGTTAATTTAAGTCAGGCTAATGATCTTTCTTTCTGCGTGAACAGAAGATGGCACCTACGTCTCCTCATCGTTCTCCTCCGCGAGTCGATCAACCTGACTCTAATCAGATGCTGAATCCGGTGCTCCAGGCGTTGCAACAGCAGAATGCTACGTTGATTCAACAGAATACCTTGGCATTGCAAAATCTTGAAGCCGCAAGGGTATCGGCAGAGAATGCAAGAGTGTCTTCCGAGAACACTCAGAGGGAGTTCATGGAATTGATGACTAATGCTAGGACTCCTCCAAGTGTTTCTTCCGTTGCTATTCCTACGCAAGAGTGGAGTTTGGAGAGTTTTCTGCAACATCGCCCAATGAGATTCAATGGCAAGTGCAAGCCTGATGAAGCTGATCACTGGTTTGGGGACATAGAGAGGATATTTGAAGCTAAGGGATGTCCTGATGAGAAGAAGCTAGCCTATACTCAATATCTGCTTACCGGGGAAGCTGGCCATTGGTGGAACAACATGAAGATGATCATTGAAAGGAGTGGGACTCCTATTACTTGGGAGTTGTTTAAGACCAAATTTTACACTGAGTACTTCCCAAACAGTGTGAGATTTGCGAAGGAAGTGGAATTCCTAGAGCTGGTGCAAGGCGACGGATCGGTGTCGGAATATGCAAACCGCTTCAAGCATTTGCTTCGTTTCAACACTATGGCAGTAGATGAAGAGTGGCAGTGCAGAAAATTTGAGAATGGCTTGAGGAAGGATATCAAATTGCTGGTAAAAGGGTTACGCATCAGAGAGTTCCCTACATTGTTAGAGATGTCTCGTGATCTAGAGAAGACGAAGAGTGAATCTGAAGGACAGCAGGATCAGCCTGCTAGGAGTGGGGGACCATCTGGATCTCGTGGTGGAATTAGCATTAAGAAGACGCCTTACGCTAGACCATCCTTCTCTTCTGGGTCTAAGGGTCCATCCTATCAACCAACGGTACAGTCAGGACTAGCTGAGCCATCCGGTACTGTTAGATGTTATACATGTGGTGGACCTCATTACCGGAACAACTGCCCTAGTAGAAGAAGAGCAGTGAAGTGTTTCAAGTGCGGGAAGGAGGGACATTTTGCTGATGAGTGTACTTCTGCAGTAGGATCAGGACCTCAGGTACAGAGGATTGGTTTGCCTCCACCCAGGGAAGGTGGCAGAACTCCGACGGTGGGCAGAGTCTACGCCTTGGTGGGATCAGAGGCGGTCAACTCAGGTAACATCCTCACCTGTGATTGTTTACTTCCTTTGGTATGCTTTGTGTTATGCTTTTGATTTGGGGACAACACACTCCTTCATAGCGAAGGCAGGTGTTGAAAATTTGAGTATGTTTGTAGAAGAGTTAGACGTTGATCTGTTGGTGTCTACACTAACATCAGGATTAATTGGGACTTCTTCTGTGTGTGTCCGTTATCCGAATGTCGTAAAGGGACGTCGGTTCAAGGTAAATCTCATCAGTTTACCTTTGCAAGGATTAGAAGTATTTCGAGAATGGATTGGCTATCCATCAAGCGCATCCTTATCAACTGCGATGATAAGGAGATGTCGTTTTCCGGATGAAGACTTTGTCGATCGACATCGTGAAGCAAGACCCTGGAAGGTGTTAGTTGCTTCTTAGTGTTATCACCGGTGGAAGCGATTCAAGTTTCGAATCATGTGGCACGGGAGATTTGGAGTGTAAATCTCGCAGTAGGTTTCGTAAAGAAGTTTCTGGTTTACCTCCTTCAAGTGAGCCTGAAGATCACCTTAGGACAATGCTTGACGTTAAGAGAAGATTTATCAGTTAAAGTACAACCAGTAAGGATTAAGGATGAACTTTCAAGCGAGTCAAGGTCATCTGGGATGGTAGAACAAGCGACTCTACCTGGAAGTTGGAGGTGAGATGGGAGTAACTTACCTCGACTTGTGATGAACGGGTCGCACCGCTCACAAAAGTTGATTGCACGAAAATAATGCAGTATATTTACTAGGAAGTGACTCCTAGGTCGTCTCTCAAGGACCAATATTTGTGGTTCGGTCTTAGATTTAACACCAAGTGGGGGGGTTTTGTGATTGTTTTTCGTTGAGGAAAAATAAATTAAAACTAGAATTTAAACACAACTGAATTTACGAAAACACTGAAATAAATTTTAAACACGATAAAAATTGAACGGTAAAAATGGAAAACGTAAAATGGAAAATTCAACAGTGTTTGAAATTAAAATACTGTAACAATAAACATGCAGAAAACATAACAGCAGTGTAAATAAAATTTACCCAAAGCAACAGTGAAAATGACAGTAAAAACGACGTTGAAAATAAACTGAACGGTAAAAAGTAATGACTGAATTTAACGATATGGAAAACAGAACCGGTAAAATAAAAATAGAAAACATTTAACTGGAAATGAAATTCATCAAAGCTTTCAACACTTAAATTAAATTTCTTGAACAATATAATTAAAAATGAACGAGCAAAGGTGACACAGCTTCAGAAATTAAAACTACATTTTGGCACTGTTTGAAATGGAAATTCAGAACCTCTGGAAGAGAGGAACCGAGAGTTGCTTCCTAACTATCCTATATCCTACTCCTAAAATCTAGTGCTTTCTCTGCTGCTTGCTGTCCTTCTTTTATAGCCAAAAATTCCAAACATGTATGTCATTTCTTATTCCAGCCAGCTTTCCCGTGACTTTTCCATTTCAGCCAATGTTTCCATCAAGCAAATAAAATAAGCAAGAGCCTTCATTTGTTTGTGTCGTGTGCTTCTCTGCTGCCAAATTCTTTTGAAGTGTGGTGCCCACATTCCAAGCTGCTGCCAAAACAGAGAAAACTCGTGAACTCCTACTACCGTGACTGTGGCTGCCTCCTGCTTAGTTCCCTTGCACATGACAACATCTTCTCTGCTGGAATGCAAACGCTGGATGGATCTTCTTCCTCTAAGCTTTGGACGTTGTGTGGAGACCATGGATGTGACACCTTCCAGCTGGATGTTGGAGCACCAAGGACGTGAGCTTGCTGGAATGCAAACCAAGAGAGACCTCCTTGGGTGGCTGCTGCACCATTCTAGCTCTGATACTTCAACATATCAACACCTCTTCTCCGTGTCTCTCTTCCCTCTTGGTGGCTTCTTCTTTTCTGAATCAAGATCGTGGACTCCCCTGGATGCAAGACTTGCTGGATTCAAGCCGTGAGATGGTGATGCATGTGTTGGTGGAGCTTCTTCCATTTGCATTTTCCAGCCACAGTTCTGCTGCAGGTTTTGAAAGCTTGTTGGGTGGGAGCTACTTGGATGTCCAGTCCATGAGTGTCTTTTCCTTCAACGTGGTTGATGAACCAATATTTTCTTCACTTCACTTAGTTTATTGTGCTAGATTTAATTAGGGAATTGTGCATAATTGTCCAATATTTTCCCATTTTTCTGAATTGTTCTTAAATCGATCAGAAATTCTTATTTTAGTTAATTTGAATTATGTGAGACTAATTATTTGCATTATAAATTGTAGGGAAAACTCTAAAAATATTCTAGGACATTTTGAAGAACATTCACACACTTTATTTGGGAAGAAGCTGTATTTAATCTGTGTGTTGATCTGTGATGAAATATTTTTAAATTTTAAGAAGCAAAATGGAGGGGAGCACGCCCAAATTGCAGCTCACGGTTTCCTAATTTATTTGGAAGATATCCATTCAACAATTAACAAGTGGAACTTGATGAAATGAAGTGGGGCCATTTTGAAATGAAATTCACGGTTTTGTAGCTATTGGAAGAGTGATTTTTAATTTGGAGGAAGCCACTGTGAATAAATGTCACGGCAATATAGATGGCCAGCACAAGAGAACAAAACATAAGGCCAATTGAAAAGCATGCCACATAAGAGGAGGGACCACATTAGTTTGGAAGCACACGGTCATGGGAAGTCATTCCCCTTGTCATGGTGGAGAGAATAATGGAAGCATACTTTTTGTTTTCATTTTGGTTTCTTAAACAAACAAGAAATAATGTATGTCACGTAAGGAGTAAAATGGAGGGCCCCATCATGGCTTTTGGCACATCAAAGAGCAATTAGTGAAGAAAGAAGGAAGCATATGGGAATTCATGGGCCACCTCACGACTTTCTTTGTGGCTGCACCTCACGTGAAGAAAGATGAGGCAAATGGAGTTGATAGCTTGGCATGCAAAGCTGAATTTTATTAAATTACTCACGGGTCAAGGAGCTCATTTACTGAATTCACACATGGCCCCATTTTCTGGCTTTTGACAAAAGATGATTGAAGAAAATATGTAAGGAATAGCACACGGCCATCCAGCACTTTGGACGACACATTTGGGCCACCACACTTATTGGTTGGAACGTGATTTTCAATGAAGGGAGAAAGAAGCCATTAAATTGAGAGCTGCACACTTCAAAGAGCAACACATAATGGATTTCGTAAATGAATGGCTCGAAGAATTGGATGCACACGGATGGAGGGGATTCTCGGCTCTTCATTCCAGCAAGCCCAGCCACGTGAAGCAGCTTGGAGAAAAGATCAAGGCCTGCTTTCTTTACGCATCCAGCTAAAGATCACCAAACCAGCAGGGTCCAGCTTCAATCACACCAAGAGAAGGAGGCCGTGAGGTGAGAGAATCCAGCAGCTTGGACTTGGCTCTTACACATTCTTTGAGCTTGGAGAGGTGCAACACCCACACAAGAGCACAACATGAATCAACCTCCAGAAAGCAAAGAAGCAACACCAACCCTTCCATGAGCAGCAACAAAATCCACATCCAGCAGCTTGGAAGCATAGAGGAAGGCACGGATGCTGCATATCCAGCAGCCACAATCACGGCTTGATGGAAGTAGAAGAATCCAAGGTGTAAAAGGTGACAGAATGGAGGGGCCCTCACCCTATTTTCTCACGGGAAGGCAAGGAAGAGAAGTCACGGATTGAGAATTGTGGCTATAAATTTCCAGCACCAGCAAAGAAGAGGGGAGGAGCTCCAGTAGGGAGTGTAGTGGAGAGTAGTAGGCAGACGGCTTGGAGGCCTGGAAGAGGCTCTCGGTTCTTCTCTTCCAGGGGCTCTGGGATTTTCATTTTTCTGTACTAAAATGATGTAGAACTTTATTTCTGAAAGCGTGTAATCTGTTGGAGCATTTGATCGGTTTGAGTTTTATCCAGTCATTTTATTTTAATGTTGAATCTTTGATAAATTCCATTTTCATTTAAGTGTTTTTATTTTATCTGTTGTATTTTACAGTTTAGTATTTTCTGCACCGTTAAATTCTGTCATTGTGTTTTACTGGTCATGTTATTTTCAAGAGTCGTGTTTACGGTTTATTTTTACTGGAACTATTGGTAAATTTTAATTACACTGTTGTTTTGTCTTCTGCATATTTACTGTTCTGTGTTTTAATTTCCAACACTGTAAATTTTCCATTGTCTATTTTTACCATCTTTTACCGTTCAGTTTTTACCACTATTAAAATTTATTTCAGTGTTTTTAAATTCAATTGTGTTTAAATCCCAATTTTAATTTATTTTAATTTTTCCGCACACAAAAATCACAAACAACCCCCCACTTCATGTTAAATCTAAGACCGAACCACAAATATTGGTCCTTGAGAGACGACCTAGGAGTCACTTCCTAGTCTGTACTGCATTAATATCTGCAATCAACTTTTGATGAACGGGTCGCACCGCTCACAAAAGTTGTGCACGAAAATATGCAGTATAGCTAGGATGTGACTCCTAGGTCGTCTCTCAAGGACCAATATTGTGGCTCAGTCTCAGATTTACACACGAAGGTGGGGGGTTTTGTTGGTGTTTTGGTTGTGGAAAAATATAAATTATAACTGAAATTTAAATAAAACAGAATTTAAAAACTTTTGAAATACACAATATGCAGAAAACAAAACAACAGTGTAATTAAAATTTACCAATAGTTCCAGTAAAAATAAACCGTAAAAACGACTATTGAAAATAACATGACCAGTAAAATACATTGACATAATTTAACGGTGCAAAAAAAAACATTAACGGTAAATTTAACAGATAAAAACATTTTAACTGGAAATGGAATAAAGACAATAAAAATAAAAATGTTTTACTGAAAATGAAATTCATCAAAGTTTCAAACATTTAAAAATAAAATGTCGTGGAAATATAAATGAAATGATCAAATTTTGCAAACACTGTAACACATTACATTGCTTCAGAAATAAAATTCTACACTTTGGAAAATAAAAAAAAAATCTAGAAAGATAGCTCCTGGAAGAGAAGAGCCGTGAGCCCCTTCCAGGCCTCAGGCCGTCTGCCTCTACTCTACACTCTGCTTCCCCCCTCCCTCTGTGCATGCTCTCTTTTTATTTCCCATTCTCTGAACCCGTGAACCTCTTCATTTTGTCTTATGTAGAAGCTCTTTCCAGCCGTCCACCATGCACCACTTAATAATAATAAATCATGGGCCCTCATGCACACCAACTCAGGCCCCGTGAAGCTGCTGCATGGACTGCTACACCACCGTGAATTTATTCTTCTTCTCAAGGTGCTGCTCCAAGTTGTTATTGGATTTGCTCTCTGCTATACCGTGATGTTCTCCAAGGGTGCTGGATGGAGCTCTTCATCAACGTGTGTTGCTTCTGTGAGGGCCTTGAGCTGCTGTGTGCTTCCAGCCAGACCATGATTCTCTCCTTGCAGCAAAGTAAATCAACACTTCCATTCATTCCTCACACCAACTCTGGATGTGCTTCTCCTTCCTCAGACCTATGAAGCTTCTGGATGTAGCAGCTTTGTACTGCCAGCCGTGAGCTTCTCTTTCAATTGTGCACCTTAGCTGTTGAACGTTAGACCGAGAGTGCCTCCAAGACGTGCAGCCAATCCAAACTTCTGGACGGGTTTTGCTACTGCTCCTGTGTGCTTCCCTTTCTTTCTACACAGTTAAATGGCCACCTTCTTTCAACATTCCATCTCATCATTCACTCGTGCTTCATTTTTATGTGGTTCAAGCTGTTCAACACCACTTGAATTTGCCTTTCTGCAGACTAATGAATGCGTGTGGGACATGTTCTCCATTACTTCTCTTCCAACTTGCACACTTCTTCTTCTTTTTTTATTTTAATTTATTTATTGACCATCACTTCTTCTTTTATTGTTGAATCCGTGATCAAAACTGCTGACCATTCTTATTTTCCCCACACGATTCTTGGCCCCATCCAACATTCCACTCTTCTCTTTGTCCACATGAAAAGTGCTGCTGCCAGCCTTTCTTACACCATTGCCGTGACCTCCTGCTCCACTTATTCCAAGCGTCAATACCAAAATGCAAAGTGGTTTTCAAATGCAGAATTCACGTGTGACCACTCTTCATTCTTTTGATGAAACAATTCTTCAAACATGGTGCTTTATCTTTGGACTGTGGTGGAGTTTCTTCCGAAGCTGTTGGCCATTCTTGTATGTTGAAGGAGTGCTGGACCGTGAAGCTTCCTCCTTTCCATCACCGTGCACCTCTTGGCCGTGACAACATCTTCTCCTTGCAAATAAATACCAAGCATGGCAGCAACCCATGGAGAGACTCACTTCACTCTGTTCTCTAGATAGCGGATGCACTCCCTTTTATGCGTATCTTCCTTCAGTCAGGCCGTGACAAGTTGAAGTTGCTGGAACATGTTGATGATGCGGCTGGACATGGATGAAAACCGAGAGCTGCTGGATGTCACCCTTTTCCAATAATCAAGCACCCCTTTAACAAATTAAAATGACCATAATGCCCTCTAAATATGACAAATTATTACCCAATAATTTCCCAAAAATTAATACCGTAAATACTTCATCATAGACAATCCAAATTAATCAAAATAAGAATTATCGTTCACATTAAGCACAATTATGAAAAACGGGAAAATACCGGATGTTTAAACACAATTCTCTGATTAATTTTAGTATAATAAACTAAGTGTAGTGAATAAAATATTGACTCATCAGTGGTCCCCTTCATTAGTTCACTTCAAGCCCACTATGTGTTGTTCCTTCCTTTCCATCTCCGCTGGAGTAACTTCTCTGCCTACTGGAAGGTGTGAATGAACAGGCCATGACCTTCACCTTTCCGGTGGTGGCTTCAAGTTGTTATTCTGCAGGCCGAGACGCCACTCCCTTTCTCCAATATGTGCAACTGCCCTCCATTCTCGGTGCACACACGCTGCTTCTTGGACGTATGGATGTCTTCTTCTTCAAGTGTTGGACGTGTTTGACTTCCTTCCATTCAGCCGTGAGCTCCTACCAGACGTTGCAGCTCTCTGGACATTGGTGGTGTTGCTCAAGAGATATCACTCTCCCTTCACAAGTTGTAGGTGCTGGACGTTCTTTTCTGGATGTCCATGCCTTGGACGTGATGTAGCTTCTTCATCCACCTCCCTCCGTCAACCAATGGCAGCTGCTGGTGTTGTAAAAACCGTGAGCCACTTCCCTTGGATGTGAGTTGGGCGTGCTCCTTCACTGCTGGACCGAGAAGTGTTTCTTCCAAAACGTCCAGCCCCAATAAAATGTGCCTCTTGTTCAAATTGAATGAGTGTTGGTGGGGACATGGTGTCTCATTATTTTGAGAATGTCCGTGTGGTTTGTGTGGAGTGGGAGAAAATTCTGCAGACTTCATTTGGCATCCCGTGAGATGGTTACCCTTTCCTTTAGCATTTTGTAAATTATTCAATGACAAAGAAGAAGGGGGCCATGTGTTCCTTTGCATGGACGTGATTTGATTCTTGAAATGTGGTGGCCCCTTCTTTGCTTTTAACATTTGCTATTTGAAAATGAATTCTTCATGGGGACTTAGTGTATACAAAACCGTGGGCTGCACTTTGGAAGTGGTCCCTCTCTTTTTTTATGCTAAATGCTTCTTTAGTATGAGAATGTGAACGTGGTCCCCTCATTCCACTTCAAGGACTTCCACTTCAATTAATGTGCAACTCTTCTACGTGGAATTTGCCAACCATCACACAAATGCTTCTCAATAAAACGTGATGTGGTACCAACTTTTGTCCCATGTGTTGTCCAACCAAAAATGCTTAATCTAACAAGCTTTGAACATGCAAAGGTGTGTGGCAGTGAGCTATTTCATACTTCAACAAATTCAACACTTGTATTTGGAAGTTGGACGTGATATGTTTCAAAGGCATTAATTGAATCCCAAAATAAAATCTTGAATGGGAGAATAAAACCGTAGCATCCCAGTAGAAAAATTAAGTCCTTTCATCCAAAACGGAGTAGCACATCTTTCTCTGAATGAGTGAAGTGTGATTTCTTCCAAGTAAATAACACAATGATCAAATAAATTTCCTTCCAAATGTCCTAGAATATTATCCAACAATTTTCCTGCACTTAATAATGTAAATAATTAGTCTCAGATAATTCAAATTAATTAAAATAAGAATTTCTGATCAAATTAAGCACTCTTAAAGAAAATGGGAAAATATTGGACAATTAAGCACAATTCCCTGATTAATTCTAGCACAATAAACTAAGTGAAGTGAAGAAAATATAGCCTTATCAAAATAGACCACACTTAGTCTTTTGCACTCCTGGGCAAAATCAAAACACAAATCAGGGAATAGTTCAAAGGACTTTTAGGAAGGTGACACAAAACTCAGCAGACAGAAAAGAAAGACTCAAGAAAAATAAAAAGAATTTACAGAATTCTCAAGAATTATGGACTGATGAAAGAAGTAGAAATTTTCCAACACAAAATCAAGAAAAGCACATACTTACAGAAATCATCCAAGCAATTCACAGTATGGCAAAATAATTAATCAGCTCAAGAGGTGATTTAAAAATAACATAACCTCACAGATGCACTAATAGTGTTTCTCTCAAGTGTTTAAGGTAAATAAATTCAACTCAATGTACTCAAGAAAACAAACACAAGTAGACTTGGCAAGCTTCTAATATCAACACTTAAAACATATGTATGCTCAGATCAAAAGGTCTTTCAGGGTTGTAATGGGGCCAAGGACAGGGGAGGATAAATTTGGATAAGTAGCTATAGCTCAGAAGAAATAGAGGTGCACTAGGGAAAAAAATGTAAACACAGTGAAATCTCACCCAAACCTCTAATTCAATCCTCTTCTCGACTCCATTATTCACAAAATTATTTTTCAATTTTTCTCTTTTTCTCATCATTTTTTTTTATCCTGTCTTCTTTTTTTTTTTTTTTTTTAATCACACAACAGGATATAAATTATCATTTTAAAACATGATGAGGAACCAACTAGCCAATTCATCAGAATTCCCAAGGAGTCCACACTTATTCTCAAAATACTTCTATAGCTCCAGACTTTCCTAAGGTTAAGGTAATCATTTATTTTTCACTTAGGGTCAGTGTATGAGCTTAAGAACAAAGAAATGGATACAGTATAGGCTCAAAGGGGTTAGCAAAGGATAATAACAAGGTAGGCTTATTTGGCTAAAGAGGTTCAAGAACAAAAATGCCTTTATCACGTCTGAACATGTATATCAATCAAGTATATCTAAAAGAATCAAGCCAAGGCATATGTGCAAGCATTCAAGATACATATCACACACAAGAAAGAAAATTAAGTGGCTCAAATCTCTCACACAGGATGTTTTTGTCACGATTAAATCAACCTCTTAAACACATAATCATCTTTCCAGACAGAGAAAAAGCAAGGATTACAAACTATAAGTATTAAGTAAGTGAAGGAAAAATCTACAACTTATACATCATCCAGAAATCAAGAGAAAAATGTAAAATTTATTACACACAAAACTCGATAAAAATAACTTAAAATAGAAAAAATTTAACACACAAAATGCATACTAACAGAAACTAATAGAAAAATCAGAATTTCTCCCCAGTAGACCACACTTAAATCACACAATGTCCTCAGTGTGTTACAATCATCAGATTATCAATTTCAGAGCAGTCAAAAAATATAGACAAGTGCAATAAAAAGTAGAAAAATGGGAAGAAATTTTCAGAAACATCCAACAGCAGATGTTATCAGGGACATCCATCAGCAGATGTCTAAAACACCTAGCACCCATCAGTAGATGCTAATTAATTTTTATTATATTTTTTTATTTTTTTTTTATTTTTATTATTTTTTTTTCTGAAAAAGGAGACCGGTACTGTGACAACAGTCTCGGTGGCAAAGACCGGAACTGTTGCTACAGTGGAAAGCAATCTGGCTATAAATAGGCCGCTCCTCCGCGTCCAGCGCCATTTCCAGACCTGCCCATTCTCTCACTACTCCTCTCTTCTCTCTCTCTGCTCTCTTCTCTCTCTACTCTCTCTCCACCCGAGCGTCTGGAATCTCTACTCTCTCTCCACCCCGAGGAGCTTCTCTGCCAGCCTACTACTCCAGGTAAGTCCTCTGCTCCTGGATCTGCCTTTCTTTCCGCTTTTTCTGCTGTTATTACCATCCTGCTTTCCTGCTTTCCATTTTTTTCTTCTCTGACCTCTTGCCCGCTCTCCCTCTTTTCCATTTTTCTGCTTTCCTTTATTTTTCTTCTGCTGATTATGCTTCTTTCTTCTCCTTTTCAAATTTTTTTTTTATTTTTATTTTTATTTTGTAATTTAAACACTTAAACACATAAAACACAACTGTCTAAAAACTTAAGGGGTATATAGGCTGGAAACCAGACGTTAATCTCCCTTCGATTGAAGGTATTGCAGAGACAATCGGGTAGAACAACGCCACGTACCCCACTTAAAAATAAACACAAAATCTTAATTTACAAGAACAACAAGGACAACAGGACAACTGGACGTAGATCCGTTTAGGACCCTTTTGCAAGGATCGTGAAACAGATCTGAGACCAGACACAGAAATATCAAAGACTGATCGGACAAAATAAACTGAAAAGGAAACAAAAACAACCAAATAAAGAAAATACTGAACTAAGAATCTAATATATTTTTATGCTTCTTTTTTTTTTTATGTTTTGTTTTTCTTTTTTTATGTTTTTGTTCTTTTTATTTTTATATTTTTTTTTATTAAGTTTTAGAATATTTCAAGAGGAATGATGACGAGTGAGATGGAATCAGAGAGATACACTAGTCAGCGATGGCGTCCTACAGATGATCAGATCAAGATGATGACCAACATCTACAACTATGGGGTCACACACCCAAGCCGAGCGCAAGTCGTCGAGATCGCGTCTCGACTAAGGACCTTCGCAGATGCCACCGAATATAACGTGCACTGCTGGTTTAACAACCATGGCAATCGGGTCAGGCGCTGGCAAGCGGAGATAGACCCCACTGGCACTCTCTTTTCACAACTGCCGCTGTATATGTATGGTAAGAACTCTCATCATACCTCCATTTTTATTTTTTTTTCACTTCCTCTTCTATAATTAACACAATTTTATTTTATTTTATTTTATTTTATTTTATTTTTTTGTTTGAAAGAATACAATTGGGTGATAATGAGGGCACCGAGGCTGCTGGATTTGTTTCCAGTTCCGATCATTATCGATGACGACAGAAATGAACGAGAAATTCCTCCACCAAAGCCTCCTGTATTTCGAACCAGAACTCCCTCAACGGAGCTCTCCCTTAGACCACCACAACCAGCTCGAGAATTCTTCCAGTTTTAATGTTTTGTTTATTTATTTTTTTTTTATGTTTTTGTTGGCCGAGTGTGGCCAGAATATTAATGAGGACTGTAATATGAACAATTAATAATTTTTTTTTATGTTTTTAATTCTATGTTTTTTTTATTATGGTCTGTAATATTTAACGATCAGAAATGATCGAACCCTGAACAACCTTATTTTCACATATGAATCTACTGCAAATTTTATTTTCAGATCTGTTCAATCTCCATTTTTCCATTACTGTAATTTTTGCATTGATGAATGAAATCTCTCTTAGTCTAAACAAAATTTTCAATCAAAGATCTGTATGCAAACAACTAAGAAATTATATTTACAGTGAAGGAAAATAAGGAAAAATAAGATCTGAAGTGAAAAGTTTTATAATAAGATACTGAGGGTCGAAATAAAATCAAGGAATACGCAAAACAATTTTTGAATTTTTGAATTTTTTTTTTATAAGGATAACAATGTGAAAACTAAGAAAGAAGAGAAAAAAAAATATATACATATCAGAATACAGATTTGGCACGCTTTAAACAAAAAATTTTATCACAAATTATTTTTTATGTTTTTTTTTATTATTTATTTATTTATTTATTTTTTTAACAATTCGAAAACTAAGAAGAAAAGGAAAAACAAACTTAAAAGAAAAACAAAATGCAGAATCTCCCCCAGACCACACTTAAACTACAATGTCCCAAATCAGTTAAAGGCATAACATCATCAGTTAAAACACTAAACAGATAAAGGACAAATGCAATAAAAGTAGGAAAACGGGGAAGAAAGAAAAAGAAAACTCCCCTGGTCAGGGTGGCAGTTGCCAATTTTGGACTTGTAGGGAGATGTTCCCTTCTTCAGGATCCAGCATGAAAGTGTTGAGGACGAACTGCTTCATCCTCCAAATCTGATCAAGTAGGGAAATATCTTCCACCACCGGATCTAAGCAGCAATTATTGTTACTGAGCGGATTCAGCAGGTGCCTGTTGATCTTCAAACTATCAGTGTCAGCACCTTTGTTTTCCACTGTGGGTGTATGTTGATCAAATTTATACGTACCTCCTGCAACATGGTTAGTGCAATGTGGCACTGCAGAAATTTCATGCAGGGGTATAACACCCAATCCTAGTGTAATAGGCTGAACCTCAGATAAATCCTCATAACATGAATCGGTTTCAAATGTAGAAATAATATCTATAACAGGCTCAGATTCATGTTCAGAGGGAGAATTAAAAACATGCTCAGCAACAATATGATTACAAGCATACCTATCATCAGCATAATCTTTAATAACACAGTCAACAGAATAATCAATTTGCGGTATGCTTACCTCCACTTCCTTGAAGATTGGTAAAGTAGTGGAGGATGAAAGTGGTCTACCTTGTTCAGAATTACTGCTCGTATCTGCCTGTTCCTCAAAATTTTCATTGGTCTCCTCAGGTGCAAGAGTGGTGATGAGTCAATATTTTCTCAATTTCACTTAGCTTATTGTACCAAATTTAATCAGGGAATTGTGCTTAATTGTCCAGTATTTTTCCGTTTTGGCTAATTGTGCTTAATTTGATCAGAAATTCTTATTTTAACTAATTTGAATTATCTGAGCTAATTATTTTCATTATTGATTGCAGGAAAAATTTTTGGATAATATTTTGGGATTCAAAGAGAATTGACACATTAATTATACAAAGAAAGGCTGTGCAGATTTTGTTTTTAGGATTCTACACGATATAGGCTTGATTGTAAAAGTCTCTTTCAAAATTAAGAAGTGGAGTTTGAAAACAAAATGGTGCAGCACACGGTACTAAATTGCTTAACAGGAAATGGATCAATGTTCATGCAGGTTCACATGATGCTTTCATTCTGGAAAGTGCACAATGCTTAATAAATTGGAGAAGGGACTTCACGTGAGTAACACTCTTATACGGCCACACCAAGCCACAATAATAATAAAAAAAAAAAGAATATCATTTCTTTAAGAAGTAGAATACGTGGAGGAGCTCCAAAATGCAAAGTTCTGATTTATTGAAGTATATAGCAACCCCTTCTTCTTCTAGAAAAGAATTATATAAATGCTAAAGGAAACAATGAAACAAAAGTTGGGACCACCACATTGTTTTGTTGGCTGGAACATGATTCACAATTGGAGAAGCCACTTTACGTAAAGAAGGAAGGGAAGTGGCTACATGGAAAAGGAAGTAATTGCCTATGGGGTCCATCCACTACTTATTTGCTTGGAAAAATTCTGAATTTTAGCTTCATGGCCCACGTACTACATTCATTTTGGCTATGCTTTGGAATAAAAGAGAAGTGGTTTCACGGTTTATTGTTGCAGTACCACAAACTCCATAAAAGCAAAGAAGCTCACGGTGTGAGGGATGAAGCGTGGAGAAAAGAGAAGCTGGTGCAGCAGCTAGCAACAAGACTCCATCCAACAAAACATCCAGCTTGGGAAGAAGGTGTCAAGGCCAACGTTCACGGTCCAGTAGCAGTAGAAGCAAGAAGTTGTTCTTTGCTGAAGGAAGCAGGGCTCACGGACACCATTTGGAGGGCCCATTTTATTGACTTTGGCACGTCCAAAGAGCTGAAGATAGATGCTAACGGGGCAACAAAAACAAAACCTTGCTTACGGGTTCAGAATTCACGGTTATAAAATGGCAGCAGAAGAGGAGATAAAAAAAAAAAAATGGGAGGAGTAGTTTAGGAACCACTCACTGCTGGAACAGAGAAGAAAAAAATCACAGTACGGAGGGTTACGGTTGATGCACACTTCTTGTAATGTTGTATTTCATATTTACTTTTCCCTTTCTTTTGTTGTAATAAATTCATCTACTATTTTAATTCAATGCATTAATTTAATTTACTGTTTCTGAAATTTAAATTCTGTTTTACTGTTTTTTTTTTACTGTTGAAATTTAATTACTGCTGTACTTTAATTTCTGTATCCAAATTTCTACAATTTAATTTTAATGTTGTCTATCTTTTGCATGTTGATTATTTCACTGTAATTTTGCTCTCTGTATTTTACTGCAGTAATTTTGACTCTGTTTTTACTGTTTTCGAAATTTACTGTTTTTCTGTATTTTCTGTTTTCTGTGTTTTCATTTTCTGTATTTACTTTTACTGTTTTCTTGATTTTGTAATTCTGTATTTACTGTTTTTACTGCAATTATGTGCTGCTGTAATTTCATTTTCCAAAAATTTATTGTTTCCTGTTTTTACTGTTTTCTGTATTTTGTTTTTCTGTATTTCGTTTTTACTGTTCCAGAATTATTTTTAATGTTTTAAGTTACTGTATTTCGTTTTTACTGTAGCAATTTCGTTTTTACTGTTTTCTAAAATTTACTGTTTTCTATTTTTACTATTTCTGTATTTACTATTTACTGTATTTTCTATTTTTCTGTATTTTCGTTTTTACTGTTTCAGATTTATTTTTACTGTTTTATGCTGCTGTAATTTCATAATTACTGTTTTAAATTTCGTTTTATTGTTTTTAAATTTTGTTTTACTGTTTTGAATTTTATTTTAATGCTTTTAATATTACCGCAACCAAAACAACCTTCAAAACCCCCCCACTTCGTGTTTAAATTTGAGACTAAACCCCAATATTGGTCCTTGAGAGACGACCTAGGAGTCACCTCCTAGCACTATACTGCATTCTTTTATGCACAACTTTTGTGAGCGGTGCGACCCGTTCATCAAAAATGGCGCCGCTGCCGGGGACCAAAGACGGTTTAGTTTTAGATTTTTTTTGTATAAAGTTTTGTTCTGTTAATATGTTTGTTTTGTGTGTTTTGTCTTGTATATTTTTGTAGGCGACAACGACACCTTCAGCAAATTTTGGCGGCGTTGTCACTTCAGTTCCAGGTTTTTCGTTTTAGATTTTTGCTGTGTTTTTCGATTATGTTGTGTTAATATATGTTTTGTCTTTTATATTTTATTGTGTTGTGTTCTGTATTTAGTTGCTATATTTAAAAAAAAAAAAAAATTTTTTACTATTGATGTTCTGTCTTGTGTATAAATGTGTTTTGTTTTATCTGATTCGTAATTTTTAGTTTTTACTTTTTACTTTTTATTTTTCCATGTCTACCTATTTTAATGTTGTGAATAATGCTTATTCTGCCAATGTCTGTGATTATGATTCTTATTCTGCATATTACTTTGATTTTAAATCTGCTGATTTTTATGATGAGAACAATATGTTCCATCATCCAATTTCTGAGAGCTCTCTTTGGGAGCCAGTTCCACAATATGAGAGTCAGCAGTATGATTCTCCTATTCAAATAACTCCTCAGCCTTCTATTTCTGAACCTACATTAAAGGAGTTACTAGAGCAGATGACAATGCAGAACATTCAGTTTCAGAAAGGGAACATGCAGTTCAAGCAAGAGAGCATGGAAACTCAAGCTGCCATGCAGAATCTGAGTGATCAGATCAGGCAGATGGCCACTCTTGCACCTGAGGAGACTGATGAAAATTTTGGGGACCCGGCAGAAGTAAGCAGTAATCCTGAACCAGGTAGACCACCTTCACCTTCCCACACTCTAGAAATCTTCAAGGAAGAGGAGGTAAGCATACCACAATTTGATTATTATGTTGATTGTGATGATGATCGGTATGCTAATGACTATATTCTTGCTGAGTCTGATTTTAATTTTTCCTCTGTGCATGAAGAGAACCGCTTTTTACTATCACATTCGAATGGTTATTCTTCATGCACTGAACATGAATCTGAATCTATGATTAATATTGCATGCAATTTAGAAATTGATTCATGTTATGAGGATTTATCTAAGGCTCAGTATGATGAATTGGGATTGGGTGTTATACCTCTGCATAACATCTCTTTGGAACCACATTGCACTAACCATGTTGCAGGAGGTGTACATGTATTGCATCAACAAACACCCACAATTGAAGACAAAGGTGCAAGCTTACAAAACGGTTTGAAAATCAATTGGCACCTGCTGAACCCAATCATCAACAATTTTTTCTGCTTAGATCCAGCGATGGAAGACATTTCATTGCTTGATCAGATCTGGAGGATGAAGCAGTTCATCCTCAACACTTTCATACTGGATCCCGAGGCGAAAAACATCTCCCTGATTGTCCAATTTTGGCAACTGCCACCATAATCCAGGGGAGTTTTCTTTTTCTTTCTTCCCCGTTTTCCTACTTTTATTGCATTTGTCCTTTATCTGTTTAGTGTTTTAACTGATGATCTTATGCCTTTAACTGATTTGGGACATTGTAGTCTAAGTGTGGTCTGGGGGAGATTCTGCATTTTGTTTTTCTTTTAAGTTTGTTTTTCCTTTTCTTCTTAGTTTTCGAATTGTTATCTTTAAAAATAAAAAATAAAAAAAAAACATAAAAAAATTTTTCTGTTGTGATAAAATATTTTGTTTTAAGCGTGCCAAATCTTTATTCCGATATGTATATTTATTTCTTAGTTTTTGAGTTGTTATCCCTTAAAAAAAAAAAAACATTTTCAAAAAAATTGTTTTGCGTGTAGTCCATAATTTCTCGGCTCTCAATTTCTTATTATTTCATATCAATAATTCACTGAAAATTTTCACTTCAGATCTTATCTTTTTCCTTATTTTCTTCGTTGTAAATATATTTTCTTAGTTGTCTCATACAGGTTTTTGATTGAAAATTTTTAGACTAAGAAAATATTTCATTCATCAATGCAAAAAATTACAGTAATGGAGAAAAGGGATTGAACATTTTTTTTAGGATTGAACAGATCTGAAAATGAAATTGCAGTAGATATATATGAAATTAAAAGATGTTCGGGGGTCGATCTTTAGTGATCGTTAATATTACAAACCAAATAAAAAACAAAACAACATAAAAAAAAAAAATTAAAAACATAAAAAAACTTAAGTGTTCATATTACAGTCCTTATTCTGGCCACACTCGGCCAATAAAAACATAAAAAAAAATAAATAAACAAAACTTTAAAAGTGGAAGAATTCACGAGCTGGTTGTGGTGGTCTAAGGGAGAGCTCCGTTGAGGGAGCTCTGGTTCGAAAAGTCACGAGCGGAGGCTTTGGTGGAGGAATTTCTCGTTCATTTCTGTCGTCATCAATAATGATCGGAACTGGAAACAAATTCAGCAGCCTCGGTGCCCTCATTATCACCCAGTTATTTTCTTTCAAACAAAAAAATAAAAAATAAAAAATAATAAAAAAATAAAAAAATAAAACTTGTGTTAATAATAGAAGAGGAATGAAAAATTTCAATAAAAATGGAGGTATGATGAGAGTTCTTACCGTACATGTATAGCGGCAGTTGTGAAAAGAGAGTGCCTGTGGGGTCTATCTCCGCTTGCCAGCGCCTGACCCGATTGCCATGGTTGTTAAACCAGCAGTGCACGTTGTATTCAGTGGCTTCGCCGAAGGTCCTTAGTCGAGACGCGATCTCGACGACTTGCGCTCGGCTTGGGTGTGTGACCCCATAGTTGTAGATTTTGGTCATCATCGTGATCTGATCATCTGTAGGACGCCATCGTTGACTGGTATATCTCTCTGATTCCATATCACTCATCCTTCCTCTCGTAATATACAAATACTTTAATAAAAAATAAATAAATGTAAAAAGAACAAAAACAAGAAAAATAAGCATAACATAAATAACAATAAAAAAAAAAAAAAAAAGCATAAAAAATTTAGATTAGTTCTGTGTTTTCTTTATTTGTTCTTGTTTCCCGTTAAATTTATGTTGTCCTGTCAGTCTTTGATATTTCTGTGTTTGGTCTCAGATCTGTTTCACGGTCCTTGCAAAAGGGGCCTAAACGGATCTACGTCCAGTTGTCCTTGTCCATATTGTTCATGTATATTCAGTTTCTGTGTTTTATTTTTAAGTGGGGTACGTGGCGTTGTTCTACCCGATTGTCTCTGCAATACCTTCAATCGAAGGGAGATTAACGTCTGGTTTCCAGCCGATATACCCCTTAAGTTTTTAGACAGTTGTGTTTTATGTGTTTAAGAGTTTTCAGTTTCAAAAATATGAAAAAAATTGAAAAGGAGAAGATAGATCGGGCAGGGGGAGAGGACAAGTATTGCGGCAAAGAAAATAAATAACAGGAAAGCAGGACAAGGGAGAGGGAAAGAGAACAAGCAGAGAAAAATAAAGAGAGCAGGGCAGAAAAAGGAAATACTGAAAATGAAAGATCTGGAAAGCAGGAAAAGGTAAAGAAAAGAGCAGAAAGCTTAAACGGCAGAAAGAAGGAGATCCAAGGTGCAGATGACTTACCTGGAGTAGTAGGCTGGCAGAGAAGCTCCTCGGGGTTCTCACACTCCTCAGATGGCACCGGGGCAGAGGCTCCGTAGAGATTCCAGACGCTCAGGTTGAGAGAGAGAGTAGAGCAGAGAGAGTAGAGAGAGAAGAGAGCAGAGAGGGCGAAGAGAGGACTAGAGAGAGACTAGGTCAGGAAATGGCGCTGGACGCGGAGGAGTGGCTCATTTATAGCCAAAATTCTGCCACTGTAGCAACAGTTCCGGTCTTTGCCACCGAGACTGTTGTCACAGTGCCGGTCATCTCCTTTTTCAGAAAAATAAAAAAAAAATAAAATAAATAAAAAAAAATAAAAAAAATATAATAAAAATTAATTAGCATCTACTGATGGGTGCTACGTGATTTAGACATCTACTGATGGATGTCACTGAAAACATCTACTGATGGATGTTACTGAAAATTTCTTCCCATTTCCTAACATTTTATTGCACTTGTCTATATTATTTGCTGCTCTGAAATTGATAATCTGATGATTGTAACACACTGAGGACATTGTGTGATTTAAGTGTGGTCTACTGGGAAGAAATTCTGATTTTTCTGTTAGATTGTATTTTGTGTGTTAAATTTTTTGTTTTTGAGTGTTAAATTTTTTCTCTTTTAAGTTATTTTTATCAAGTTTTGTGTGCAATAAATTTTACATTTTTCTCCTGATTTCTGGATTTTGTCTAAGTTGTAGATTTTTCCTTCACTTACTTAATACTTATAGATTGTAATCCTTGCTTTTCTCTGCTTGGAAAGATGATTATGTGTTCAAGAGGTTGAATTGATTATAACACGGATACCCTGTGTGAGATTTGAGCCACTTAATGTTCTTTCTTGTGTGATATGACTCTTGATTTCTTGCACATATGCCTTGGCTTGATTCTTATTGATATACTTGATTTATATGCATGTTTAGAAGTGATAAAGGCAATTTTATTCTTGAGCCTCTTTAGCCAAATAAGCCTACCTTGTTATTATCCATTGATAACCCCTTTGAGCCTATACTGTATATATTTATTTGTGTTGAAGCTCATACACTGATCCTAAGTGAAAAACAAATGATTACCTTAACCTTAGGAAAGTCTGGAGCTATAGAAGTATTTTGAGAATAAGTGTGGTCTCCTTGGGAATTCTGATAAATTGGCTAGTTGGTTCCTCATCATGTTTTGAAATGATAATCTATATCCTGCTGTGTGATAAAAAAAAAAGGGAAGACAGGATGAAAAAAAAATTTGATGAGAAAAAGAGAAAATTGAAAAATAATTTTATGAATAATGGAGTCGAGAAGAGGATTGAATTAGAGGTTTGGGTGAGATTTCACTGTGTTTACATTTTTTTTCCCTAGTGCACCTCTATTTCTTCTGAGCTATAGCTACTTATCCAAATTTATCCTCCCCTGTCCTTGGCCCCATTACAACCCAGTAAAGACCTTTTGATCTAAACGTGCATATGTTTTAAGTATTGATAATTAGAGACTTGCCAAGTCTACTTGTGTTTGTTTTCTTGAGTACATTGAGTGATATTGATTTACCTTAAACACTTGAGAGAAACACTTCTGGTGCATCTGTGAGGTTTTGTTATTTTTGAATCACCTCTTGAACTGATTAATTATTTTTGCCATACTTTGAATTGCTTGGCAGATTTCTGTAAGTATTTGTTTTTCTTGATTTTGTGTTGGAAAAATTTCTACTTCTTTTATCTGTCTAGAATTCTTGAGAATTTTGTAAATTCTTTTATTTTTCTTGAGCCTTTGCTTTCTGCGTGCTGGGTGTGTGTCACCTTCCTAAAAGTCCTTTAAACCATTCCGTGATTTACGTCTTAATTTTGCCCAGGAGTGCAAAAGACTAAGTGTGGTCTATTTTGATGAGTCAATATTTTCTCAATTTCACTTAGCTTATTGTACCAAATTTAATCAGGGAATTGTGCTTAATTGTCCAGTATTTTTCCGTTTTGGCTAATTGTGCTTAATTTGATCAGAAATTCTTATTTTAACTAATTTGAATTATCTGAGCTAATTATTTTCATTATTGATTGCAGGAAAAATTTTTGGATAATATTTTGGGATTCAAAGAGAATTGACACATTAATTATACAAAGAAAGGCTGTGCAGATTTTGTTTTTAGGATTCTACACGATATAGGCTTGATTGTAAAAGTCTCTTTCAAAATTAAGAAGTGGAGTTTGAAAACAAAATGGTGCAGCACACGGTACTAAATTGCTTAACAGGAAATGGATCAATGTTCATGCAGGTTCACATGATGCTTTCATTCTGGAAAGTGCACAATGCTTAATAAATTGGAGAAGGGACTTCACGTGAGTAACACTCTTATACGGCCACACCAAGCCACAATAATAATAAAAAAAAAAAGAATATCATTTCTTTAAGAAGTAGAATACGTGGAGGAGCTCCAAAATGCAAAGTTCTGATTTATTGAAGTATATAGCAACCCCTTCTTCTTCTAGAAAAGAATTATATAAATGCTAAAGGAAACAATGAAACAAAAGTTGGGACCACCACATTGTTTTGTTGGCTGGAACATGATTCACAATTGGAGAAGCCACTTTACGTAAAGAAGGAAGGGAAGTGGCTACATGGAAAAGGAAGTAATTGCCTATGGGGTCCATCCACTACTTATTTGCTTGGAAAAATTCTGAATTTTAGCTTCATGGCCCACGTACTACATTCATTTTGGCTATGCTTTGGAATAAAAGAGAAGTGGTTTCACGGTTTATTGTTGCAGTACCACAAACTCCATAAAAGCAAAGAAGCTCACGGTGTGAGGGATGAAGCGTGGAGAAAAGAGAAGCTGGTGCAGCAGCTAGCAACAAGACTCCATCCAACAAAACATCCAGCTTGGGAAGAAGGTGTCAAGGCCAACGTTCACGGTCCAGTAGCAGTAGAAGCAAGAAGTTGTTCTTTGCTGAAGGAAGCAGGGCTCACGGACACCATTTGGAGGGCCCATTTTATTGACTTTGGCACGTCCAAAGAGCTGAAGATAGATGCTAACGGGGCAACAAAAACAAAACCTTGCTTACGGGTTCAGAATTCACGGTTATAAAATGGCAGCAGAAGAGGAGATAAAAAAAAAAAATGGGAGGAGTAGTTTAGGAACCACTCACTGCTGGAACAGAGAAGAAAAAAATCACAGTACGGAGGGTTACGGTTGATGCACACTTCTTGTAATGTTGTATTTCATATTTACTTTTCCCTTTCTTTTGTTGTAATAAATTCATCTACTATTTTAATTCAATGCATTAATTTAATTTACTGTTTCTGAAATTTAAATTCTGTTTTACTGTTTTTTTTTTACTGTTGAAATTTAATTACTGCTGTACTTTAATTTCTGTATCCAAATTTCTACAATTTAATTTTAATGTTGTCTATCTTTTGCATGTTGATTATTTCACTGTAATTTTGCTCTCTGTATTTTACTGCAGTAATTTTGACTCTGTTTTTACTGTTTTCGAAATTTACTGTTTTTCTGTATTTTCTGTTTTCTGTGTTTTCATTTTCTGTATTTACTTTTACTGTTTTCTTGATTTTGTAATTCTGTATTTACTGTTTTTACTGCAATTATGTGCTGCTGTAATTTCATTTTCCAAAAATTTATTGTTTCCTGTTTTTACTGTTTTCTGTATTTTGTTTTTCTGTATTTCGTTTTTACTGTTCCAGAATTATTTTTAATGTTTTAAGTTACTGTATTTCGTTTTTACTGTAGCAATTTCGTTTTTACTGTTTTCTAAAATTTACTGTTTTCTATTTTTACTATTTCTGTATTTACTATTTACTGTATTTTCTATTTTTCTGTATTTTCGTTTTTACTGTTTCAGATTTATTTTTACTGTTTTATGCTGCTGTAATTTCATAATTACTGTTTTAAATTTCGTTTTATTGTTTTTAAATTTTGTTTTACTGTTTTGAATTTTATTTTAATGCTTTTAATATTACCGCAACCAAAACAACCTTCAAAACCCCCCCACTTCGTGTTTAAATTTGAGACTAAACCCCAATATTGGTCCTTGAGAGACGACCTAGGAGTCACCTCCTAGCACTATACTGCATTCTTTTATGCACAACTTTTGTGAGCGGTGCGACCCGTTCATCAGTGGTCATCTGCCCAACCTGATCACTCAGATTCTGCATGGCAGCTTGAGTTTCTTGTTGGATCTTCATGCACTCTTGCTCGAACTGAATTCTCTGCTTGGTCATTTGCTCCAGTAACTCCTTTAATGTAGGTTCAGAAGTAGAAGGCTGAGGAGTTATTTGGGCAGGAGCATCAAACTGCTGATTCTCGTATTGCTGAACTGGTGGAGGCATAAAAGTATCCTGAGATGGTGCTTCCTGATATTCTTGTTGAGCATCGAACCATCCCAAGCTAGGGTCATTCCATCCAGGATCATTGATATATCCATACTGCTCAGGGGAGAATTTGTTCAGAAACTGAAGCTCAAGATATCCCCAATCGGTAACGGATCCTAGAGGAAGAGAGTCTTGCCAATCCTTAGCTGCTCCTTGTAATGAATGCGGAAATGCGCTCAAGAAAATGTGATCAAGAGGAACATCTGGAGGCTTCATTGAAGAGCACACCATGTGGAACTCCTCCAAATGTCTATGTGGGCATTCCCCTGCAAAACCATGAAACTTAGGCAGCAAATATGTCAGTCCAGTGCTTAGAACGTAATAAAAATCATCCTCAGTAGGTGGAACCGGCTCCCTAGGAGCGCTCTCAGGAATTTGAGGATGATCCATATAATTCTCATCATAAAATTCAGCAGAATTACAATCAGAGTACCAAGCAGAAGGAGAATCATGATTATAGACACTCGCAGAATAAGCACTATTCACATCATCAAAATAGGTAGACATGGAAAATAAAAAGTAAAAAGTAAAAACTAAAAGTTATAAAACAGGTAAAACACAACACATTTATACATGCAATACGTACACAAGACAGAAAAAAAAAATTTTTTTTTTAATTAACAGACAAAATACATATGACACGCATACAAAACAAATAGAACATCACAACACAACACAAGATAAAGCATAACACAATTAATCATGCTACAGGCACAAACAAGACAGAACATCAACAGTAAAATATATATATATATATATATATATATATATATATATATAATTTTTTTTTTTAAATATAGCAACTAAATACAGAACACAGCACAATAAAAATATAAAAGACAAAACATATATATTAACACAACATAATCGAAAAACACAACAAAAATCTAAAACAAAAACCTGGAACTGAAGTGACAACGCCGCCAAAATTTGCTGAAGGTGTCATTGTCGCCTACAAAAAATACAAAACACAAAACACACAAAATACACATATTAACAGAACAAATATTAACAGAACAAAAATCTAAAACTGAACCTCCATTGATCCCCAGCAACGGCGCCATTTTGATGAACGGGTCGCACCGCTCACAAAAGTTGATTGCACGAATATAATGCAGTATATTTACTAGGAAGTGACTCCTAGGTCGTCTCTAAAGGACCAATATTTGTGGTTCGGTCTTAGATTTAACACCAAGTGGGGGGGGTTTTGTGATTGTTTTTCGTTGAGGAAAAATAAATTAAAACTAGAATTTAAACACAACTGAATTTACGAAAACACTGAAATAAATTTTAAACACGATAAAAATTGAACGGTAAAAATGGAAAACGTAAAATGGAAAATTCAACAGTGTTTGAAATTAAAATACTGTAACAATAAACATGCAGAAAACATAACAGCAGTGTAAATAAAATTTACCCAAAGCAACAGTGAAAATGACAGTAAAAACGACGTTGAAAATAAACTGAACGGTAAAAAGTAATGACTGAATTTAACGATATGGAAAACAGAACCGGTAAAATAAAAATAGAAAACATTTAACTGGAAATGAAATTCATCAAAGCTTTCAACACTTAAATTAAAATTCTTGAACAATATAATTAAAAATGAACGAGCAAAGGTGACACAGCTTCAGAAATTAAAACTACATTTTGGCACTGTTTGAAATGGAAATTCAGAACCTCTGGAAGAGAGGAACCGAGAGTTGCTTCCTAACTATCCTATATCCTACTCCTAAAATCTAGTGCTTTCTCTGCTGCTTGCTGTCCTTCTTTTATAGCCAAAAATTCCAAACATGTATGTCATTTCTTATTCCAGCCAGCTTTCCCGTGACTTTTCCATTTCAGCCAATGTTTCCATCAAGCAAATAAAATAAGCAAGAGCCTTCATTTGTTTGTGTCGTGTGCTTCTCTGCTGCCAAATTCTTTTGAAGTGTGGTGCCCACATTCCAAGCTGCTGCCAAAACAGAGAAAACTCGTGAACTCCTACTACCGTGACTGTGGCTGCCTCCTGCTTAGTTCCCTTGCACATGACAACATCTTCTCTGCTGGAATGCAAACGCTGGATGGATCTTCTTCCTCTAAGCTTTGGACGTTGTGTGGAGACCATGGATGTGACACCTTCCAGCTGGATGTTGGAGCACCAAGGACGTAAGCTTGCATGAATGCAAACCAAGAGAGACCTCCTTGGGTGGCTGCTGCACCATTCTAGCTCTGATACTTCAACATATCAACACCTCTTCTCCGTGTCTCTCTTCCCTCTTGGTGGCTTCTTCTTTTCTGAATCAAGACCGTGGACTCCCCTGGATGCAAGACTTGCTGGATTCAAGCCGTGAGATGGTGATGTATGTGTTGGTGGAGCTTCTTCCATTTGCATTTTCCAGCCACAGTTCTGCTGCAGGTTTTGAAAGCTTGCTGGGTGGGAGCTACTTGGATGTCCAGTCCATGAGTGTCTTTTCCTTCAACGTGGTCCCCTTCATTAGTTCACTTCAAGCCCACTATGTGTTGTTCCTTCCTTTCCATCTCCGCTGGAGTAACTTCTCTGCCTACTGGAAGGTGTGAATGAACAGGCCATGACCTTCACCTTTCCGGTGGTGGCTTCAAGTTGTTATTCTGCAGGCCGAGACGCCACTCCCTTTCTCCAATATGTGCAACTGCCCTCCATTCTCGGTGCACACACGCTGCTTCTTGGACGTATGGATGTCTTCTTCTTCAAGTGTTGGACGTGTTTGACTTCCTTCCATTCAGCCGTGAGCTCCTACCAGACGTTGCAGCTCTCTGGACATTGGTGGTGTTGCTCAAGAGATATCACTCTCCCTTCACAAGTTGTAGGTGCTGGACGTTCTTTTCTGGATGTCCATGCCTTGGACGTGATGTAGCTTCTTCATCCACCTCCCTCCGTCAACCAATGGCAGCTGCTGGTGTTGTAAAAACCGTGAGCCACTTCCCTTGGATGTGAGTTGGGCGTGCTCCTTCACTGCTGGACCGAGAAGTGTTTCTTCCAAAACGTCCAGCCCCAATAAAATGTGCCTCTTGTTCAAATTGAATGAGTGTTGGTGGGGACATGGTGTCTCATTATTTTGAGAATGTCCGTGTGGTTTGTGTGGAGTGGGAGAAAATTCTGCAGACTTCATTTGGCATCCCGTGAGATGGTTGCCCTTTCCTTTAGCATTTTGTAAATTATTCAATGACAAAGAAGAAGGGGGCCATGTGTCCCTTTGCATGGACGTGATTTGATTCTTGAAATGTGGTGGCCCCTTCTTTGCTTTTAACATTTGCTATTTGAAAATGAATTCTTCATGGGGACTTAGTGTATACAAAACCGTGGGCTGCACTTTGGAAGTGGTCCCTCTCTTTTTTTATGCTAAATGCTTCTTTAGTATGAGAATGTGAACGTGGTCCCCTCATTCCACTTCAAGGACTTCCACTTCAATTAATGTGCAACTCTTCTACGTGGAATTTGCCAACCATCACACAAATGCTTCTCAATAAAACGTGATGTGGTACCAACTTTTGTCCCATGTGTTGTCCAACCAAAAATGCTTAATCTAACAAGCTTTGAACATGCAAAGGTGTGTGGCAGTGAGCTATTTCATACTTCAACAAATTCAACACTTGTATTTGGAAGTTGGACGTGATATGTTTCAAAGGCATTAATTGAATCCCAAAATAAAATCTTGAATGGGAGAATAAAACCGTAGCATCCCAGTAGAAAAATTAAGTCCTTTCATCCAAAACGGAGTAGCACATCTTTCTCTGAATGAGTGAAGTGTGATTTCTTCCAAGTAAATAACACAATGATCAAATAAATTTCCTTCCAAATGTCCTAGAATATTATCCAACAATTTTCCTGCACTTAATAATGTAAATAATTAGTCTCAGATAATTCAAATTAATTAAAATAAGAATTTCTGATCAAATTAAGCACTCTTAAAGAAAATGGGAAAATATTGGACAATTAAGCACAATTCCCTGATTAATTCTAGCACAATAAACTAAGTGAAGTGAAGAAAATATAGCCTCATCAACTTGTCCTTGTAAAGCTGAATTTTCGAGGACGAAAATTTTTGTTGTTGGGGAGAATGTAAGGACCGAGTATTTTAAATAAGAAGTGGTGGGGGAGGGGTTCACTTTTCTGCTAGTAGTGGGAGGTATGAGGACCGCACGTCCTCTTCCTTTTGGAAATGATGGGGGCTTCCTGAAGTGGTGCGGCTGCCAGTGGTAGGGAAGAGGGGCAACTGCACCTATGAGGGATGGGTGGAGACTCTCACTTTAGGCTGCTGGTGGAGATTGAGTCACTCCACTTTGAAAGTGCTCCAGCCACCAAAAACACCATCATCTCCATCAATTAGTGGACTTGGCACTAAGGAAGGAAGGGAAGCTGAGGAGTGCACGGGTTCTACTTCTTAAGGGTAAGAGTGGGTAGGTTCAAGGATTTTTGGGAGTTCTGCAGAGGGGGAGAGTTGCTGGAAAATCTGAAAGAATTACTACAAGATCTGGGAGAGGTGAAACGGAGAGCGTCCGGAGCTGCAGCTACAAGCCTTGGGAAGATTGATTCAAGAGGAATGCTCGGTGCTGCATCTGGAGAAGTAAAACGCTTGCTGCAAATCTAGGAGAGGAGAAGTGGAGAGCTCGTGAATTTGGAAGAAGATCCACCCACTGCATTTCAAGATTCAAGGAGGTCTTCAAGAGGTAAGGGGAGTTGGATTTTCTGGATGTTGATAGTAGTTGCATGAGTAGGATGCTGGAAAATTGTGGTTGTATGTATGGTTGGACTGAAATTGATGTGTTGATTCATGTATGTAATCTTGTATGTTTTGGAATTGAAGGAAATTGGAATTTCATAGCTTTTTAGTCATTTGGAGAGGAAGTGAGGTAGTGATTTTGAGCATTTGGGGTCTAGAGTGTTATTGAGCCTTTGGAACAGTTTCAACCACTGTATTATGACTTGTTTGAACCATCAAATGGATCAAAATAGGTGTAAAGTGGTAGAATTGGATTTTGGGTATCTAAGTTGTGAAAATTGATGTTTTATGGTTGAATTTGAGTATGAATCCCTTAAGAATTGAATAAGGAACGGTTATAATCAATTAGATAAGTCCAATCTAATATAAAACATGAATTAAGGGTGTTAGAAGTTAATAAAAATGGTTAGAATTGGAAAATTGAAGTTCTGTCCGAAATCTGCAGAATTCTGCATTCTGCAGAATTCGCGCCCGGCGCCCCTGTTGTGCCAGGCGCCAGGCGCGAGTAGCCTCTGGTCATGCCGCGCCCAGCATCTCGTGCCCGAGCGCGAGATGCAGCGGAGCGCGTTCGTCCGAGCTGAATTGGACGTTCGTCCAATTTGCTCGAACAAGCGTTCGGCCTTAAATTCCGAAGTTGAACGTTCGTCCGTTTGGTTAAGTTGAGCGTTCGGCCTTTGTTCTAAGCGAGCGTTCGTCCAAGACTTCAAGGGAGCGTTCGTCCAAAACTTCAACTCATTGAGCGTTCGTCCGCGTTCGTGTAGAGTGAGCGTTCGTCCGTGTTCGTCCAGTTTGAGCGTTCGTCCGTGTTCGATCAGTTTGAGCGTTCGTCCGCGTTCGTGGAGGTGAGCGTTCGTCCGCGTTCGTGGAGGTGAGCGTTCGTCCGCGTTCGTGTAGAGTGAGCGTTCGTCCGTGTTCGTCCAGTTTGAGCGTTTGTCCGTGTTCGATCAGTTTGAGCGTTCGTCCGCGTTCGTGGAGGTGAGCGTTCGTCCGCGTTCGTGTAGAGTGAGCGTTCGTCCGTGTTCGTCCAGTTTGAGCGTTCGTCCGTGTTCGACCAGTTTGAGTGTCCGTCCGTGTCGCCCAGTGAGCGTTCGTCCGTGTGATTTCCAGTGAACGTTCGTTCACTGTTCCCAGTGAACAATGCTCGTCCGTTTTGGTGTTTTGAAAATGTTGAGTTTTAAATTGTTATTTTCTCATGAATTGAATTACATGTAATGTTTGGAAATTATATATGGTGAAATGAATTATGTGAATTTAAGAGGTGTGTTGGATTTACTGTAATATATGGGGATATCTGGTATTTGTCAGTAACAGTATAATTCACAGACGTAATTCCATGGTCCTCAAGGAGGGGATACATGGTGGTGGACGTAATTCCATGATCCTCAGGAAAAGGAGACATGGTGGTGATTTGGGGTGTATTTACCTTGCATAGTGTTGGGGAGTGCCAGCTGAACTATGCGAGCGTAAATATGAGTTGTGACTTACTCTACATAGTGTTGGGGAGTGCCAGCTGAACTATGTAGGTGTAAGGATAAATCGTATGTGTTTACCTTGCATAGTGTTGGGGAGTGCCAGCTGAACTATGCGAGCGTAAATATGAGTTGTGACTTACTCTACATAGTGTTGGGGAGTGCCAGCTGAACTATGTAGGTGTAAGGATAAATCGTATGTATTTACCTTGCATAGTGTTGGGGAGTGCCAGCTGAACTATGCGAGCGTAAATATGAGTTGTGACTTACTCTACATAGTGTTGGGGAGTGCCAGCTGAACTATGTAGGTGTAAGGATAAATCGTATGTGTTTACCTTGCATAGTGTTGGGGAGTGCCAGCTGAACTATGCGAGCGTAAATATGAGTTGTGACTTACTCTACATGGTGTTGGGGAGTGCCAACTGAACTATGTAGGCGTAAGAATGAGTCGTAGGAGGTTATGAAATGTGGGTTATGAGTATGCTGAAATTATTCCTGTATATGTACCTGTGTATGATGTCATGAATTAAATGTGCTAGGAGATAACATGCTTTTTATATCTAGTTCACCCTTGCATTGTTTGTGTTGTGTGCTGTTTGGGTATGTTTCTCTGGCGATGATCATCCACTTGGATGGGAGCAGACGATGTTGAAGAGATCACTTTGGAGCAAGAGCTGGAGGTTGCTGATGTTGCAGAGTAATCTTCTTAGAAGTTTCCTGATTGATCACTTGTAGCGATCAATCCTTTCAAGCTGTCCAAGTTTAAATTTTCGCTCATTTTATCTGGATGATTGTAATTTAACAGTTAAATTACACGTCATGATCCGACTGTTCTCATTATTGGAATGTTGACGTCTTTATTATGTAATATTTATTATTATATAATCGGGATGTTACAAGGAGCACTTGGGGTGATGGAGGGAGCAACACCCAAAATGTTTTATCGAAATTAACCCATTAAGAGAAAGCATAATCATTTCTATCTTTTTAAGGTATACTAAAAATGAAAAACAAAACTTAGATGAACTAGCAAATAACAGTTTCATTTTAGTAATTATGAATCACAATTGGGTTGCAGCATCTGCTACCTTTTAAAATGTTTTGTTAGCTTACACCAAACTTTGCCTCATACATTTGGAGGCTCAAGTTGGAAAAGGGTAATGAACCTATGATGTGTGTGTGGATATATATATATATATATATATATTTCACCATTTGACTTTACAATTTTTTCTAAGCAAAGTGTGTAGTTTTCTCATATAAACTTAATGTTTGTAGCTACAAAATTTAACCCTCCAAACTGTAGTAATAGCCCTTAATTTTGTATTATCTTGAATTTTGTGAAACTATTAATAATTATATTTATTATTTTAATATTATGTTATAAACCCAAAAGCCAAAAATCCTAACATATTTACACACAGATTTGAAACTAAGTTAGTTTTTTATTTTAAAAATAAATTTTGAAATTAAAATAGTGATTTATGTTTCATATATCATTTTAGGGATGTAGCACACTATTAGCAGCCCCACATGAGTGGTTCTTACCACGATGCACAACCCTCACAAGGTCCCTCCATTCACATGCGCTGCTTCCTTCAAATCAACGCTCCTTCTTTCGATTTGTTCCCCAAACACATCGCAACCGTCCATCCACTCCCAACCCGACCAAAGGTGGGTGAGTGTGTCCCACGTTTGTCCTCCAACCAGGGGGACATGTTCCTTTAAAGCCTCTGTGACTGCTACCGACACGTTATGTGAAAAAAAAAAGAAAAAACACATTTTTTAAATTGTATAACGTTTTTTTACATCATTTTCTACGCGTATAATCTTAATTTTTTTATGCTTAACAACGAATTTTATTTTCTTTTGATAATCGTGAAAGAAAAAAACCTATTAAACTTTTTTTTTCTCGTTTAAAAAGTATATTAGTTTAAAAAGATATATAAAAATTCGGTACTAGTCTTTTTCTTTAGAAAAAACAACGTACCCTCACGGCCACACATCCTTTATTCCGACTTTGCTATAAAATAGGCTTCCAATTTCAACTTTCTCACGTTTAATTTCAACAGGAATAGTTAAGATTTGGAATATATTTTGGTGGTGGGAAATTGTGATCACAGAGAAAGATGGAAAGCAGAGTGGTATTTGAGAGTGATCTGAACCTCAAGGCAACAGAACTTAGATTAGGGTTGCCAGGGACAGAGGAAAAGGAAGACAACAACCTTCGTACACATGCTGTTCTTAGAAACAACAAAAGACAAGTGCGTGAAACTTCTCAAGACTCCATTTCCATTTCCAATGCTTCACATCACCAACAACACGTAGAGACTGTTTCAGCTCCTCCACCCAAGTACGTTTACCAAATTAGTTTTCAAGAATCGTGCTTTTTTTTTCATAACTCTGAATCTGCCATTTCTGCTAATCTTTGTATGAAATTCGTATAGTTCTTTTGTATTTAAAACATAAAGAAGTAGAAGAATAGGTTTGAATTGGTTTGGTACTGGTGGCTTCACTTCAAAAATGGAATTAGTTTGTTAATAACTTTTGTTGTATTGTTTGAATCTGAGTTTTAAGGTTAATGGATTGAATGTGTTTATTATTGGGGTGGCAGGGCAAAGATAGTAGGGTGGCCACCAATCAGATCCTACAGGAAGAACAGTGTGCAGGAGGGCGAGGGGGATGGGATCTTTGTGAAAGTGAGCTTGGATGGAGCACCTTACCTCAGAAAAATTGACTTGAAAGTCTACAGGGGTTATCCAGAACTACTCAAAGCTTTAGAAACCATGTTCAAGTTGGCCATAGGTGAGATATCAATTTTCATTGCTGTCTTCTTTTATTGTGGTGTGCTGAATGAGACAAGTTTGAATGAAAATAACCTGAACTGGGTTTTGTTGGATCAGGTGAGTACTCTGAAAGAGAGGGTTATAAGGGGTCTGAATATGCTCCTACATATGAAGACAAAGATGGTGACTGGATGCTAGTTGGAGATGTTCCATGGGAGTAAGTTCCACCACTCTCTTTTGTTCATGTGTCTTGTGTTGTCTCTTTGCTGTTTGTGTAAATGTTTCAGAGGAAGAAAATAACAATATATTTTTTCAGAAATGAAACTTTCTCGTATTAACTTTGAGAAAATCATATTTTTGCTTATTTTTGTAAGTAAGTTTCAGCTTACAACAAAAAATAAGTTTTCATAACATACTCAGAGAGAGAACTTAGTTTTTGTTTTTATTTTTCTGCAGCATGTTTGTGACTTCTTGCAAAAGGCTAAGAATCATGAAAGGCTCGGAAGCAAGAGGGCTGGGTTGTGTTGTACGAGGAAGAAAGATAAATTACTATGGCCATGATGAGGAAAATCATTCTTTCAGCTTGGTTTTTGGAACTAAGAGATGTTGAATTAATGCATTGCTATCACCATGCATACCAATCTGAGTTGGAATTTAAAGTAGGGAGATGGAAGACTCTGTCTGTCTACAAGTTTTGTTGATATGTATTTCTGGTTATTTAGAACTACCTGTGATGAGGTGCAACATGCTGTTGCTTCCATTGAACCCTTTCAATGAGCAACCTCGTACAAATTTTCCTTAACCAAGTTGGTTGGTGAACAAGAGAGATAAAAGGGATCGATCTGTTCATCAAAATATTTCTTTTTGTCTTTTTTATCACACACACAAACACAGGGTAATACATCAAATATTCATGCAATATTTTTCTATTCAATGGACACAAAATTAACGAAGCATGTGCTTGTTTAAATTTGGTGGATGATCAGACGGTTGTTAATGTGGTTTTAGCTAGGTTAATATATGTTTGATTGGCTTTTGAGAAGATTATTTTATAGTTCATTTTATGTCTCTTTCTCTCTCCCATGTTGTAAACAACATTTTAATGTTCACAAATCATTATTCAAAAAATTGATACTGAATTATATTGTTAGTTTGTTTTCTAAAGAAAAGCAAATTAAATATGAGCCGCCTAATTTGAAGTAAAACTAAATTTACAAAGTTGATTATATTTATTAAAACAGAATATGTTAAGATTGATCATCCAATAATCAGACAGAAAATCGTGGTAGTAATACTAATTGGTTTTATCATCATCAATAATCCCACATACGCATCATGAAATGGAGTTGTACGTCAAAATCAAACCGAATTTGTTAAAGGAATTGGGTTATACACTATTAGGGAGGCGTGTAGGTTGGTTGGTTGTTGGCAAAATAATTAATCTTCACACCCTTTTATTAAGAAAAATATAATGAACAAACAAGTTAAGAAATCCACAAGATGCATGCTTAATCTTATAAAAAAATTATTTCGAAATTTATAATTCTTAAGACACTTAAATACATTAAATTTAAATTGGTCTCGTTTTAAATTATTTTTACTTTTTAAATATTTTGTCCGAATAACACAATTTAAATTTAGTGAATTTTTTTATAAAATATTTCAATTATTATTAAATTCAAAAAATTATCTAAATATCAAATAATTGTTAAGAACTAAAAACAATATCGATATTAATAATATATTGATGTTGATTGATATAAAATACAATTCATTTTGTATTTTAACTTAAATTGGATTAGATTCAAGTAAGATAATACTGTATTAATATAAGATTGAGTAAAGTCTTTTTAAGTTGGTTTCAAATCAAGTTTATTTAGGTTTAGGTTTGGGTTCAACTTGAACCAAGTAGTTTGACTTTCAATTGAGCCTAATTGGCTAAACTCAGATAATGAAAAATTAGTTCTATATCAAGTCAAGGGGTCAAATTAAGTTAATTTGAACCCAAGTCAAGTCAGATTAATTTGACACAGGTTGAACAAACTCGTCTTAAGCCCAAGTTAAGCCTAGTTTGACCAACATTCAATCAAGTTAGGGTAGATTTTGATTCATTCAAATATGTGTTGACCTATGCTCATTGAAGTTGAGCTAGGCTCAAGTTAGTCCTTGTATGATAAAGACCAAGTTTTACCTAATTGGTTCAAGATCAAGTCATTTTAGATAGAGCAAGTTTTCCCAGACTCAAGCTGAGTTGACTTAGCTTGAACGTAATCAAGTTTAGTCGACCAGACCTGGTCGAGTTAAGTTGAATTGTCTCGAGCAAGTTAAATTTAGCTAAGTCAGCTTGACCAAGGTTAAGATGAGTCAAACAAGGCTTAGGTTGAGCTAAGTCGAGGCAAACCCATATTTAGTGGAGCTAGAACGAGTCCATATTCATTTAAGTATAGGTAAACCCATATCTAGTTGTATTAGGTAGGCCCGAGTCAATCCTCTTAACCTGATCAAGATCAGGTCATTTAAGTTTGAGTCGACATTGCATTGGTATGGTTAAGTCGAGTAAGCTTGGGCGAGCTGATTTGAAAAAAGTTGGTTTAGGCCCAACTTAATTTGAATTGGGACGATTGAGCCAAGTCGACTTGGATCCAAGTCAAGCCAAGTCAGGGTAGGATCCTATTCAGTCGAGTTGGGCCAGGCCTATGTCAAGTCAGGTTCAATCAGGACTAGGTTTAGGGTGTTGCTCCCTCCACCACCCCAAGTGCTCCTGCACCTCCCCACTATTTTCTTTTATTCCAAAAATATTGTACACCTCCCAACTATTTTCTTTTATTCCAAAAATACCTTACACCTCCCCACTATATTCAATAATCTTTCTCTCTCCACATTGATGGAGCATTCACATGACTTAGATTTAAACTTGTGATATATTGCAAAATTTTATTTACCCTTTGCCTTAAATAAGTTTGATTCAATCTTATTTTTACTGTTCAATATATTTTTTTTCTTCAAATTACTTAATAAATGGTAAAATTTTGTTCTAAATTTCTAGAAAAATGTTTATATATATATATATATATATATATATATATATATATATATATATATATATATATATATGTTACTATGGGCTCATAGCCGACCGATCGGTAAAATCAACCCGACCGATGATACCTCTCAGGTCAATGAACCGATCGGTAAAATCAGTCCGACCGATGATACCTCTCAGATCAGTGAATCGATCGGTAAAATCAGTCCGACCGATGATACCTCTCAGATCAGTGAACCGATCGGTTAAATCAGCCGTTAAGGTAATTAATAGTAATAACTGTCGGGGAGTTAATGAGAATAATTATCATTTACTGACAATTAATAGTCATCCATTGGTGGTTAATGAGTCAGACCCAAAGGTAAGCTCATTATAATTTATAAATATATTTCTGGCAAAGGAGACAGGTAACTTAACTTGAACTTGAAACTTAGAACTCTAATAAAAATCTTGATTACAAGATTATTACGCAAAGTCACTGACTTGAGCGCCGGAGTGTCTTTTGCAGGCACCCTCCCCCGCGACTCGGACAAGGAGAAGAGTGAAGACCGCACAACTGGACATCGGAGCAAACAACTTTGAATGTTTTGGATTAGGGTTCTAAATCCTGCCGAAACAATATATATATATATATATATATATATATATATATATATATATGTGTGTGTGTGTGTGTGTGTGTGTGTGTGTGTGTGTGTGTGTGTGTGTGTGTGTGTGTGTGTGTGTGTGTGTGTGTGTTTCTTTTACATCTAATATCTATAATTTTTAACATTACATTATGTTTTAACTTACCAACATGTTTTGACTCAAATAACTTGAATAAAGTATTTAATTTATCAGATAAATAATATAAAAATATTATTAAATACTTAAAATATAAAAGAAAAGTTATTTGTTAAAGATTTGAAATTTATTTAGTTCTTCCGTCATTATAAAGTTAGTATATAATAATAATAATAATATATTATTTACTATTAATATTATTATGTTTATTATTTTGTATTTGCATCTAACTTTTAAGTTTATAAAATGGAAGTGGTAGACCACTAATATTGAAGTTTTCTCTGAATTTTATATTTTGCAATATATCTTAAGTTTAAATCTAAGCCATATGAATGCTTCATTAATGCAGAGAGAGAAAAAGAAAGATTGTTGAGGATAGTGGGGAGGTGTAGGGTATTTTTAGAATAAAAAAAATAGTAAGGATGTGTAGAATATTTTTGGAATAAAAGAAAATAGTGAGGAGGTGCGGAATCACTTCGGATGGTGAATGGAGCAACACCCCTAGGTTTATGTTAGAAGGCCAACCCACACATTCAATTGAGTTGGGTCTATGATTTAGGTCTGGTCATGTCAAACTAAGTTGGGTTAATCCTATATAAAATCAAATCAAGTCTACCTAGACACTTGTCGAGTTGAATTGACCTAGACCCAAATCGATCAAAATCTTAAAGACCAAAATATAAATTTGTGAATAAAAATAATTTCAAATTCTTATTTTTTTAGGCATTGTTTTTAATTTTATGTAATCCAATTATTAAAATGAAATTCAAGAATTTTTTTTCCAAAATTCCTTATCCAAAAAGAGTATATTTTTCTCATGAACTATTTCAAAATATTTAAAAATATGAATTACCTTATTAAATTCTCTTATCCAAATATGATGCTATATTCATTTAAATAAGAGATTTCCATAATTCTAAAAGATAAATGTGTAATATCTACATTACTTGTAATTAAATTCAGTTATTTTTTAATACTTTTGTTTGAATAAAATAACTCAGATATTTTTACATTTTTTTAGTGAAATTCTCTTTTAAAATAAAATTTCATTTAAAAATTTGTATTTAAAATTATTATTTTTTAAAAGATAGTCAAACTTAAATAAGCCAAAAATAATTAATAACCATACAACCATGCTTGAGATTTGTTGGGGCGAACTATAGGTTTGTTGGGTATTATCTCAGTGGTGCTAAACGTGAAGAAAGTGGCGTTTGACACCTACTATTTTTAAATTTAAGTTAGCATAAGGTGATTTTAACGTTGAGCAAGCCTCTCTCATACGGCTAAGCATAACGAGTTGTAGAAAAAAGGTTGTTGGATGCATGAGTTTTAAAAGATAAAAACATAAATATCACTATGTCATGATAAAAGATACTAGTTTCTCAAGATTTTGTGAATACAAACAAATGTATAAGTTAAATTTGGTTATTGTTAGTGGGGGAGTTAACCCACAACCTTTTTTCACCCTCCCTTCAAACTCTTCAAACCAACCTTATATCTTCTTAATGTTAGTAAGGGAGTTAAACCCACAACATTTCTCACCCTCCTTTCTAACTTCTATCACTAAACAAACCTTATAGTTTCATAATCTATAAATAGGATGAACGATGTTAAAAATAATTCAAGTGCGAGTCTGAATCTCACCTCGAGTAAAAGTGACAAAGTTATACACCATATAAGATGAAAAACTCATAAATTTATTTTTAAATATTTTGGGTTAAAATAGGTGTCAAATGCTTTATGTGGGGTAAGACTCAATGTCATGTCACATATATAAATAATCTATCCTAATAATCCCCTTATATGAAAATAAACTCATTAAAAGTATCTGAGTCGATGATTTGTCATGATGATTGCTTAGAATACTATAACAATAACAACACCATAACCTTAACAAAAAGGATATAAGCATGACTATTTGGATCACTACAACAACTCCACCATAATCACTATAATAAGGTATAAATAAAGGTCTACACTTGAGGGAAAATATACCATTTGAAAGAGACTTACCTTTGAGGGGAGATGGTTGGTGTTTCGGATATGGGGTTTGTTAAAACAAAATCGTCTATGTGCCTAAACGTTGTTATATTTTGAAGTTTAACCAAATAACAATAAACGGAATAATAATATGAAAACAACATAGGATGAAAACACAAAGACTTTGAACCAAAACCCCAACACATAAAACCTTAGGAAAACACTTAGGGTTTTAGGAAACTGAAAAACAACTAAGTCAAACACCTAAACACAATGTTAAACGACTATCAAGTCAAAAGCTTTTAAGAGAGTTGAAGCTAAATGCGTAAAGTTTATCATACCTAAAGGGTATTCAATTTAGCAATCGGGAAAACAAAACAATGTCAAGACAATGTCATTCACAAAACACATTAAAAGACTAAAACTTAAAACACAAACAAAGCTTAATGTTGTCTGTCTATAAAGGAAAAATAACAAGAAGCGTTTACTCTGCCTAAACGATACCATGAGCTAAAACATTACTTCGTCAGACGATGAAGTCTTTAATCAACGCTTTGTATCTTTGGAAGAAAAGTTTATCTGTCAAACACTATCTCAATGGTAGGAAATAAAAAAACACTTTGTTGTTCTAAGCAAGCATCAAATGACATTAAATGCTCAACATTTAAAAACAACAAAAGTGATAAGAAAATTGTTGCATGCACAATCTACTATATTCTTTGCAGATGAGTTAACTACACGCATTCACAAACTCCAAATCAACATATCAAAAGTGGACGTTAGAGACAAAAGAGATACTCACAGAATGTTCTTCACTTGAAGCCATGTCTAAATGAACATACAGCCTACTTCAAGCAAAGAACTGAAAAAACATATCTACTCTGACAAGTTGATTTTATCCAACGATTGTTGTACACGAAGAAAGAGAAAACACAAGAATCAAGACCAAGATCTTAGTCTAACGGACATACATCCAAAAAGCTTATAAATAGAAGAACTTTCAAATAAAGAATCAAGAAGATAACATACAACAAAATATTCATCCTAAGAAGCGTTTAAAAGAAAAGAAAAGAAAGACCTCAAGAAAAAAATATACACTTGAGCAGAAAAAGAGAAAAAGAGAAATAGAAGAAAATAAATACTCTCAAGCTTCATTGTTATTGATTGTAAGAAATAAAGCAAGAGAAAAGAGGGAAACACCTGCGAGTGTTTAGACTGCATTGTATTATAATTACATTTTCTCTACAAGAGTAATAGTCTATACGATTTATAAGCAATCTTTGATTGCAATTCTAAAAAGAATTAAAACACTTGTTGAACTCAGTTGAGTTAAAGAAGATCTAGGCAAGGTTGCTTAATACTAGCAATGATTAGAATACTCATCCAGTATTGGGTAACAGGTGATTATTCGCTGACTGAGATCAGGAATGGTGAGAATACTCATTCAATCTAGGGTAACAAGTGGTTATTCGGTGACTGAGACCAAAAGTGATGAGAATACTTTGTTGTAATATTGTTGAAAATTATAGTGGAACCCTCTGCGAAGGAGACTGGACGTGACTCAGGTGGAGTGAACCGGTATAAAATATTTGTGCATTCATTTCTTCTTTTAACTAAACGTTTTTCTCATAAAACATGTAGTTGTGCTCTTATTTCTAAAATACAAGAACCTTCCAAGTTAAATGATTATTCTTAAACAAAGGAAGTTCTTACAAACTTTCCAGTGTACATTATGAATAACTCGACAAAAGCATTTCTTATTGTAATCCTTTATCAGGTCAAGCGTTTAAAAAGAAAATCTTAAAGCTTTAAATTGTGTTATATCAGAAGGGTTGCAAAAAGATTTTTTCCATTAAAACTATTCAACTCCCCTTCTAGTGTTTTTCAGGTACTTTAGGGTCAAGTCTTCAGGTCCAAGTATTCGATCTACAAACGTTCACTCACAAGTCCAAGTCTTGTCCGGTTTTAGGAGCCTTCCGTGATCAAAGCTACTTGGATGGTACTTGCAGAAGATATACTCTGATACCAAAGTCAAATCAACTTAGACAAAAACCAATGAATGCTATATTTAATATGTGACCTACCTCCTTACCTTAAATCTCTATTTATAGATTTTGTGATGGACTTTTGATTAAGGTTGACCTAGTTATGGTGATCTACTTTGGTTCTATATGGACCATTCGTTCTAGTGATTGATCGTTGAATTTGTTGTTGACTGTCTAGTCTGGTGATTTTTCATCGACTTGATAGTTGAATGTTCGACTTGATAGTTGGTCGTTTGGCTTGACAATAACCGTTTCATATGTTACTTGTCCATACAGATTGATATCCTGTAGTTCGATTTGGTAGTTAATTGTCTAGGTTAATGGTCTGATGTTTAGTATGTTAGTTGGCCGTTTGGATTGATAGTCTATCATTCGATCAATTAGGTGACTATCTGGATTAATGATTAGTCATTCAGTCTTTTAAGTGATTGCTCAAGTTAATTGTCAATCTGTCGCAACCGGAATCGCGACGGGACGACGATCCGAAAAATAAAACGGTTTTGAAAAAGAGAAATTTTGGAGTCGCCACCATAGTTTATTCTGGAAAACTACGGAAAAACCATAAAATGATAAGACACGGTCTGCGAAAACCAGATTTTGGGTTCGGGAGTCGGTTACGCGTAGGGAAGGTGTTAGCACCCTACAACGCCTGCCCTAAGGCAGTACCTTTAACTAAATATGCGAATATGATGTGGTTTTCAAAATGTTTAACTATCCCCTAAAATAAAACTACAAATAAACAAAATATATTTTTTAGTTTTTTTGGGCCCGACAATGATTGACCTCGTTCCTACGTATTCTCATTCAGAATGAGAAATCAGGGTTACGTAGTTCTCTTTTTGAAATTGCTTGAAAATTTAGTTTAGAAAATTGTTTGAGAATTTTGTTTGGAAATGATTTTGGATAAATTTGGATTTTTGGGAGAGTGAACCTGACAAGGACTAGCCTTGCTCCTACGTATCTCCACTTTTGATGGAGAATCAAGGATCACGTAGTTCTGGCTAGGAAAACTGTTTGTTGTTTGAAAATGTTGATGTTTTTGGGTTTTGAAAGATTTTATATTTTTTTGGTATTTTTGTAGAATAAACATAAAATGTTTCCAGCACAAGGACGATGCGTGCGATCACACATGTGCTTAATATTTTTGATAGTTTTTTATAAAAAAGGAAAGGGTATCCAGCACAAGGACGATGCGAGCGATCACACATGTGCTTGACCTTTAAAAATATTTTTTTGGAATTTTTATTTAGATTTTTTTTTGCATAATGAGCACTAGGCTGATGCGTACGATCGCACGAGTACTCACACGGTTGTTTTTTTTATTGTTTGCGTAATGAGTACTAGGCTGATGCGTACGATCACACGAGCACTCACACGACTGTTTGTTTATTTTATATATATTTTTTTATCTTTCATTTTTTAATTATATATTTTTTTTTTATTTTTTATGAACAAACCCGACAAAATATAAGACACAATATACAAGAGTATAGTTATCACACAAAGGGCTACATACAGTAAAAGAAATAAAGAAATAAAAACTTAAAAATAAAGGACCAATAAGAATAGGGGTGCAGAGATAAAAACCAGGGGTGCAGAAAGAATTGAAGCTCTTTGGTTTGGGCCCAAAACTTTTTTTTTTCAACTTTATCTGTCAGGGGTGTAAGGATGAAATTTGGGGGTGCCACTGAGTATTTGCTTGTCAAGCCCAAGTTATTAATTTTTGTTTATAGAAACAATATGGGCTTCAACCCCAAGTGAAAAGGAGTGTGAATGGGAACAAGAGGGTGCGTGAAGAAGGAGAGTATTATTATTATTTTTAGAGAAAATTGAGTAAAAAAAGTAAACAGGCCCAAAGCCATTTTCCTTGGTTCAGAAAGCTTCAGGTTCTCCCATTCTCTCCTTGCCATTCCAACGGGATGAGACCCAGAGTCTCCTTCTTCTCCCTGCAGTTCGCCGGCCTCCCAACCAAAAAAAAAACGGCCACCGCATTCCAGCCGGCATCGACACCATCTCCGACACCCACGGACGACTGTTAAACATAGTGAAAATTATTTATGGGATTAATCTCCCTTATGTTAAACACACATAGGGTTCTCTATTTATAATAGAAAAAATATGGGCTAAGCCCAAAATACAAATAATAAATAATAACAAACTAACTGAAAGATAAACTGAAAGATAAAAGATATAATATTTCTAACACTCCCCCTCAAGCTGGAGCATACAAATTGTATGAACCAAGCTTGAAATAACTAAACTAGGTTTTGAACTGATGATTTTTCTTCAAGAGTGTGAGGCAATAAACACTTCAACTTCAAAAGTGAGAACCAAGCTTGTGAAACTTCAACTTCAAAAGTGTTAACCAAGCTTGTGAAACTTCAACTTCAAAAGCGTATGAAGGAGAGCAGTGGAGAAGGAGGCAATAAACACTTCAAATTCAAAAGTGAATGAAGGAGAGCAGCGGAGAAGGAGGCAATAAACACTTCAACTTCAGAAGTGGATGAAGGAGAGGCGAAACCCTCTACTACAGAGGCGAAACCCTCTACTACAGAGGCGAAGCCCTCTACTACAGAGGCGAAACCCTCTACTACAGAGGCGAAACCCTCTACTATAGAGGCGAAACCCTCTACTACAGAGGCGAAACCCTCTACTACAGAGGCGAAACCCTCTACTACAGAGGCGAAACCCTCTACTACAGAGGCGAAACCCTCTACTACAGAGGCGAAACCCTCTACTACAGAGGCGAAACCCTCTACTACAGAGGCGAAACCCAGATTACGCAGAAAGAAGAAGGAGGTCCGAAGATGCGGAAGCATGCGACAAGAAGAGGACAGATTTCGATGCCAGCAATGACTGCTCTGGAAGGTCTAAACATAGAGAGGGAGGTCCGATCATTCAGAGGAGGCAGTGGTTTCTAGGAGACTTGTCTCTGATTCTGGATATTTTTAGGGGTTGCCGGCGACCATGACGGTCGGCCGCCGGCAGACAACAAAGACCACCGAAAGAGATCAGAAAACCTGCTCTGATACCATGTTAAATATAGTGAAAATTATATATGGAATTAATCTCCCTTGTGTTAAACACACATAGGGTTCTCTATTTATAATAGAAAAAGTATGGGCTAAGCCCAAAATACAAATAATAAATAATAACAAACTAACTGAAAGATAAAAGATATAATATTTCTAGGCTTTGTTACCAAAGTAGGCAAAAATGTGGTATTTATTACCAAAGTAGGCAAAAATTGATTAAAAGTGAAGTCGTGGGGGGTCCAAACGACTTCAAATGAAGAAGTCGTGCCCCCCTGCACGACTTCACACTGTTCATAGCAACAGTGTTGAAGTCGTGCACCCCAAAAACGACTTCTGGGTCCTTTAATTGATTACCAATTTTTGGTAATCGATTACACAATGTTGAAATCCTAACCCCTGCAAGACTGGAAATGTGAAGGCAGAAAACGTACTGGTAATCGATTACGCCATTTTGGTAATCGATTACCAGGTGGGTTATGTTGGAAGAAGCACTCTTGCGTGAAACTTTCTGGAAAAATCGTGCCCGGCGCCCCTCTGTCGTGCCCGGGCGCGGACGATCTGCATGTGGACGAGCGTTCACTGAAAATGGACGAGCGTCCACTTCTCCTGCCGAGCGCGAATCTCGACGAGCGTCCTCTTAGCTAGATGGACGAACGTCCTCTTAGCTTTCTGGACGAGCGTTCTCTCTGCCTTGCTGGACGAGCGTCATCTTCTGCCTGGACGAGCGTCCGCTTCTGCCTGGACGAGCGTCCTCTTCTGCCTTGCACCAAAACAACCGGGCGCGGACGATCTGTATGTGGACGAGCGTTCACTGAAAGTGGACGAGCGTCCACTTCTCCTGCCGAGCGTCCACTGAGCGAATATCGACGAGCGTCCTCTTAGCTGGATGGACGAACGTTCTCTTAGCTTTCTAGACGAGCGTTCTCTCTGCCTGGCTGGACAAGCGTCCTCTTCTGCCTGGACGAGCGTCCGCTTCTGCCTGGACGAGCGTCCTCTTCTGCCTTGCACCAAAACAACCTGGTAATCGATTACACATGTTTTGTAATCGATTACCAGTGCTTTTGGTGGCATACAAATTTGAAGTCGTGCAGGGTGGTCATGATTTCAACACTCTGTAATCGATTACCATTACATTGTAATCGATTACAAAGTCTTGAAGTCGTTTTTGGGGTACACAACTTCAACACTGTTGCTATGAACAGTGTGAAGTCGTGCAGGAGGGGCACGACTTCTTCATTTGAAGTCGTTTGGGCCCTCACGACTTCCCCATTTTCGTAAATTTGGTTGAATTTGCCCATTTTGGTAATATTATAGGCAAATATGCCTAGTTTGGTGCAAAAACCAATATTTCTAACAACGACCATCGTCGGACGCCGCTCCAGCCCCTCCTTTCTCGCGTGCGAGGGAGGACCTCGCTTTTCACGCACGCCCCAGATCTGCTCCGAATCCATCCTCGCCGCGCCTCGATTCGGCCACCGCGGACGCATCTCAAGCCGCCGTACGTCACCAGGACCCACATGGCTGCGACGCTTCTTCTCTAACATTCTCTCCTCTCTTTTCACTCATTCATTTCTTTTATTTGGTTGCTTTGTCTACTGGAATTGAAAAAATTACTAGTGTGTTGGGTGCATATGAGTGTGAGAAATATCAATTTGCAGGTTGAAAAGATGAATTTGAAATTGAGTTTGAAGTTTGGAGATAAAAAAATGGGAGAAGAAGATGAGGCGTGATTGGGCGGAGGCTATCCGGGGAGTGAGTGGGTGAATAGAAATGATATTGGTGTTCGGGTGATGGGATGATGAAGTGGGTGATTTTGTTGAGTGAATAGGGAAGAGCGTGAGAGTGAATGGAAAATAGGAAAGTGATGGGTTCTGCTTGTCTGGTGCTGTTTGCTTTTGTTGACGTGTTTTCTGGGTGTAAATGAATGAATACTCAAATTTTTATGTTGAGGGAAAACGTTTATATTCTATTGTTACCTTGTGCAGTTTTGACTAACAGGTGAAGTTACAAATGAGGCAAACAATTAAGTAGTGATCAAACATCCTTCATACATATCCAGAGAGCATCATTCATTCATATCCAATATCATTCATGCGTATCTAAACACGTAACAGAGTGCATGCGTTCACATCAGACAAGGCCAAGAGCTTAGATAGAAAAACTTACCTTTGCAGCTTCAAACAAAACTCTTCTCTTTATTTTTTATTTTTTATTTTTTTTTTCTCTTCCCTGTCTCTTCTGTAAGGTCTCTTTCTTTTTAGAAAACTCCTCCCCCCCTCCTGTCTCTGATGAAATATATTTAAAGGAAAAGGAATTCCAAGCTTGCTGCAGTGCTTCCCAGGAACACATCCCGTCAGACATATTCCTTAATCTGGGATTCTTGTTTTGTCTTTTTGCTTTTTTTTTTTTAGACAACTTTCCAGGAATTCAGAGACACATCCCTGATTCCGGATTTTTGTTTTGGCACATACCATATGAACATTTACCTTTATTTATTTTTAGTTATTTTATCATTTTTTTTTACAAAGTGAAATAACCACAAAATAAAAAAACGAACGACCCCCTGTTTGGGCGAACGCCTGAACAAAATCGAACACCTAACATTCTGGACGATCGTCTAGAATCTAGACGAGCACCTCAGGACGAACGCCTCATCAAGATCGAACACAACTATGACGAGTACTACCTCGTGAAGACCGAACGTTCAATAACACAAAATATGACCGAGCGCTATTCACTGAACAATTCTATTTCGACGAACGCTTGAAGATCATGCACTACTAGGCCGAACGCGAAAACCCAATCACCATTGAATCGACCACTGAGATAAAACCATACTAGGCCGAACGCCCCAAAACCCCAAGACCGAACGTTCAACTGAGAATCAATAATTTAAAAACCGAACGTTCACTAACACAAAATGTGACCGAACGCTAACAATACGAACAGATATGACGTTGACGAGCGGCTAATGGTCGAACGTCCGAATACATGGGTCCAAGGATTATCGAACGGTAAGAACGAGCCGTAATAAGTGATGAGGGACGTCAAAACGAACGGTAGATGAGGAGAGTGACCTGGACGAGCGGTAAATCTGGACAAGCGACCGGACGTTACTGAGGTCGAACACTGCGAATTGAAACCTTGGCCGAACGCTCAACATCGAACGCTAATCACCAAAACTGAACGTGGAACTGAGAATCAAAAAACTTCAAGACCGAACGTTCACTAAAAAATAATATGATCGAACGTTTACTAACAAATAATATGACCGAACGCTAACGATACGAACAGATACGAACGGTAAAACTTTGAGGCCGAACGGCCGAACGCTTGAACCATTGACCAAGGATGAACGAACGGTAAGAACGAGCGTCATATGGGATAGGAAAAATAGGAATGCACGACAGACGACGAACGGTTACGCAAGATAGAGGACGAACGTTTAAAGTGGGATGAGTCGTTCGGCTCGATCGAGTGGTGGAACGCTTGTGGGTGACCGAACGGTTGAGAACGAGCGGCCAAACCCAGGAACGCTTGAAGCTAAAAATGCGGAACGTCAAAAGATACGGAGAAGATAAATGCACGTTAAGGACGAACGGTCTCGATATTGGTCAACAAAGGACGAACGGTCGCTCAGTTTAGTGGACGAACTTGCGAAAGGGAGAAACCGAACGCGAACAGTGGAGGACGAACGGTTGATGAAGGGGAACGAACAGGACGAGCGGTCTCAGAAGGCATAAGACGAGCGTTTAAAACCGAACGATGGAAGAAAATAAGCACAAACGCTGAAGACAAACAACTTGGAGACCGAACGTTCATATGAAGACCGAACGTTCACAAAACTCTGACCGAACGGTAAAGCTACGATTACGAACGGTCGAACGTTTGAACTCAAATTAGCCGAACGTCAATAAGACCGAATGGCCGAACGATTGAGGAGTAGCGGCCGAACGGTTGAACATGAGAGTTGTCGAACGTCCTAAAGGTTTGAATGGCCGAACGGTCGAGTAGTCCTTTGTGGACGACCGAACGGTTGAGGCACAAGACGAACGTCCTAAAGGTATGAATGGATGAACGGTCGCGCAGGGCAAAGGACGAGCGGTCGCACAGGTTAAAAGACGAACGGTCGCGCTTGACAGCGGACGAACGGTAGCGCATGGCGGAGGACGAACGTTTTTTCTTTTATTTATTTATTTATTTATTTTTTATTATTTTTTTTTAACACTCATGATGAAAATAAAATAAATTTATTAGTCAGACGAAACTGAATCGTTTGTTATATCTGTTGGTTATTTGAGCTATTCATGACTGTTCGGGTTGATAACTTATACACTCTCTCTTATTCTTCTTAATAAATCATTATACCAAAAAAGGAATCTATCCAGCGACAAAGTGAGTTTACTTTGGTTATGAAAATAAAAATAGTAAAAAGATGTAAAAATAATAAAAGAAAAAAAAATAAAAAAAATAAAAAGTTAATAATAATAATTACAAAAAATATAATGTAATATTTTTAATTAAAGAAAATTAATGAAAAAAATAGACTATTTTGCAATAGAAATTTAAGAATGCATAAAGCAAATTAAAAAAAAAGAAAAATAAAAAATTAATTAAAAATTATTTGGCTTATTTTATTTTATTTGGGCTTCACGGGCCCACTTTTTTTTTTTTTAGCACAATGGAATGTGGTGTTTTGTTCTTCACTCAACACGTTTTTTTCACGTTTTGGCAATTTGGAGGGAAGTATAACAAATTTGTTAAAAATAATGATTATTAAGGAGGGAATGAAAAGGCGAGTATGATATAAGTTTACCGGCGAAGAAAATAACTTCTTGAATTATTATTTTATACTCTATTATTTATTTATGTTTTCAAAATTTTAAATTAAAAAAATTTAAATAAAAAATAAAATCATCCACTGAGCCAGAGACAACACTCCTGGGTAGCAGTATATTTAGGGTTGGACAAAATAAACTAATTCGTATTTAATTATACTTAATTGTACTGTATAATATAAAAAATACTAATCATTTTTATTAAAACTTAAATATACTGTTTTATAGTTTAAATTTTAAAACTGAACTGATGACATTTTTAGTTGAGTTAACTGTAGGAGAAGTGTATCCTCTCTCCTTTCCAATTATTTCTGATCGGCGTTGCCCACCATGATCTTGTTGGCAAAGGAGATCTCCAACGAAAAGTCAAAGTAATCCTACCGTGACCCAATCGCTGCCCACCGTTGTCGTCGAAAGAGAGCTTCAACGAAAACCCACGGTGACTCTGCCCTAGCCCTACCGTGACGCGCGGCCGCTGCCACCGTGACTCTGTCGACAAAGGAGAGTTCCAACGGTGACCCTGCTCTGACCCTTGTCGTTGTTGCTGTATCGACTGTCGAGGGGCCTGTCTTGTTCACTGCCATACCGACCGTCGAGGTAAGTAGTGATTCGATTATTGTGTTCAAGCTTGTCACTCTTTGCCTCTGCCTCTCTGTGTTGTCTCTACCTGTCTGTGCTATCTCTGCCTCTATGTGCTGCCGCCTTACTCTGTATTTTCCTTAAACCTATGATTTATGAAATTTTAATGTTGTGGGGTTTCTTCTTTTCGCCATTTTTATTGTCCCTTTTCATTCTTTGTGCTTATTTTTCTGCTTGATTGATGAATTTAAGGTGTTTATGGTGCAATATAATTTTGGTACTTCTTACTTGTAATTGCACTGCTATTGTTGCTGATTTTTCAAGTGCTGATTTTGCAATTATTTAATCACAGTGTTATTGTTGGATACGAGATCATAATGACTCAGATCGACTTCATCTCTGCATTTTTATATAATGCAGGTTTTTGAAACCTATTTATTTTCCATGTAGAAAATTTTGAATTTTAAAATAGCTGGGAAGTATCTGATTTAATCAAGATTTGACTTATAAAATAAGTTTACTGCATGCATTTGGAATGAAAAGCAGCGCTGTGCAACAGGATTAGTTTACTGAACTGCACTCTACTATGAGTAGACTAAAAACTAGTGCAGTTCAGTTCACCCTAACTATTTTTAGTTCAGTTTAGTTTAGGAAAACTGTTTTATAGTTAATTGCAAATTTTTATAGTATAGTGCAGTGCAGTATACTTTGCGCAGCCCTAAGTATGTTTAACCGTTGTGAGGCGTAATCCAAATTTTGCTGTTTTGAACAGAGACTCAGAGCAAACACATTCATGGCGATTGAAACGCTAGTGTTAGGTATTCCCTTGTTCATAATCCCCTCTTATGGTGCAAGAACACAAATCAACCTTACCTCTACATGATTTGTTTGCAGGCGCAGGTCAAGAAGTTGGGAAAAGCTGCGTGGTGGTAACCATGAATGGCAAACGAATCATGTTTGATTGTGGAATGCATATGGGGTTCTTGGACCATCGTCGTTACCCTGATTTCACCCTTGTCGACCCCAATCAAGATTTCAACTCTGCCATTACTTGCATCATCATCACCCACTTGTTTGTGTCAATCCATTATGAATTTTCGTGCTTTTAATTATTACGAAGTTAAACTATTCACTTGATTGGTATTGTTTTCTGCGTTTTAAGTTTCAGTCTCTATACGAGAAAATTGCAAGTTTTATCAGTGCCACCGGAAAGTTTTGTAACATCTTTACGATGTTGGAAGGTTGTTGTCTAGCTCTGATGTCAATACAAAAGAGAGACTGAAATTGTAAGTTGTAGACCTTTGGTAAGATTAACATTAATATTGGAGAAAGATAATTGTGATGTTCTAATTTTAAAATCGTTATTGTCTTATAAACAACACAAAAAACTATCTACTACCATGTTGATAAGTTTAGATTGAACATCTACTGTCTAACCCTTGCATTGTCTTACCTTGCTGTGACAGTTCTTCTATTATTCCTATTTCTATATGTAGAGATTCTTTGTATGTGTTACGCGTTGGTCTGTATATAGAACCTTTTATGATACACATTATTTCTTTCACTCTTATTCTTGTTTTTTCTTGTGATTGTCCTAAGAATCTAACAATAACAACATTTCGTTTTGTAGAATTGCTACAAAACTTTCTGAGAATGATTAGCCACTACAAGATTTTATGTAGAGGCTATAAAACTTGCCATTTTCTCGTAGAGACTAAAATATAAAATGGAGACAACAATTTGGGGAGAATGAAAGAGTTTAACCTACTCACCCTTCTTGTTATTAGCCTTTTGACGTTGCCTTGTCATTTCAAAAATTTCGGCAGTCATTTGGATCATGTTGGCGCTTTAGCTTACTTCACAGAAGTTTGTGGGTATAATGGACCAATTTACATGACGGTGAGTCCTTTTTCTGCTACATGTTTGATGAAATGTTTGCCTGATCATATACAATAGTTTGTGGAATTGTCTAATATAACAGAGTTTGAATATTTGTACTAAAATATTTGGGTTTAATTTAGCTATAAACTTTTACTGTGATTCACTAATTTTTTTGTTCCTACCCCCTGCTTAAAAGAACCATAATTTGATCCTTTTTCAAAACTCTTCATAGAACAGCCCGCTTTTGTTTTTTCAAGTTGCAAATATTTTTATCCTTGTTGCCGTTTTGTGTTTAAATTCCCATGTGAAAAATGAGCTTAGTTTTGGTCTTTCCATGTATAAAATTCTGCATTTTGATTGGTTGTATAGTTTTTCGTTTTATTTCCTATTAGAAAAATACTCTTACCTTATAAATTATGGAAACGGTGGAGATCAATTTCCACACACACACATATATATTTATTTAGTGACAAAAAGAAAAATACAACTTTTTCATGCGGGGCCTAACACAAAAAGCAAGTCTAGGGAGCAAGATTATAATATCAATGAAACTTTGAATACACATTTTTGAAAACATATTAAAATTTTTGAAAATAGGAAAAAAAGAAGGTGAAACTAAATGGACCGATAAGCATTAGCTTCCAAGTCATAATTCTACATTAGTAAATTTAACTTGAGTTTTATTTGATTTTAAACAGTACCCAACAAAAGCTTTGGCTCCTTTGATGTTGGAAGACTATCGCAAAGTGATGGTTGATCGGCGGGGTGAGGAAGAGCTATTCTCATCTGATCAAATTGCTGAGTGCATGAAGAAGGGTAATGTAGGATCCACTTTGAATTGTGTGCAGCTGTTGTATTATGGATTTTAAGTGGAGGAAAAAGATTCATCTTTCAGCCTATAAACGTGCCATTTAAGTTTTGTTTTTTCAAATTGATAAATCTTGGTAGATTTCATTTACATGATTTACATTTTTGTTTGCATTTTAAAATTGTAATTTAATTTGATTCCATGTGCAGTTACTGCTGTTGATTTGAGGCAAACTGTACAAGTAGATGAAGACTTACAGATACGTGCCTATTACGCAGGACATGTAAGGCCTGTGACTTCATCTCTTAAGTCATGTTTACTGTTCTGAAAAAAGTATAGCATCAGATGTGTTGGTGAAATTTTTTACCATAAAAGTTCTTGTTTAGTTTTTGTGTTTATAAGGTGAAAGATGATAAGATGCTGAAAAATTGAAAAATCAAATCTTTAGCTAGACGACAATCATAATAAAATAAAAATTATAGTAATCACTTGAAAGGATTAGTATGAAAGAAAGATTTTTATTCAATTTGATTCATTTGAAATAGTACATTAGCATCTATATATACAAAAATCTAACCCTAAAGTAATAATTACACTATGATCTCTAGAATTTTCTACCAGCTTCTAACAACTTCTAACAACCTCTAGTAGAACATTTAATATCTTACTAACAACACTCTCCCTCAAGTTGGTGAATGATCTATCATTCCTAGCTTGCATGTGAGATCATGAAATCACTCAATGGGAAGATCTTTTGTGAACAAATATAAATATGCTTATTGATGCCCAAATGGAACATATAAAGTAATGATAACACCACTATCTAGTTTTTCTTCAATAAAGTGTACTTAAAGATCAAACCGCACAAGCAGACCTTTATGTCGACCAGACTACACCCTAAGCTAGCCGCTCGATATTTTGGGCTTTTCCAAGTCATGCAGAAGGTCGGGGAGGTGGCTTTTCGGCTCCAATTGCCAGATACCGCACGGATACGTCCAGTATTCCATGTATCCCAGTTAAAAAAAGGTAGTAGGGGAAAGAAGTGTGGAGAAGGAATTTCCAACAAACCTGCAAGGGGAGGGGCCGTTGTTTTGGCCTATCAAAATTCTGGATTGGAGATAGGTCCAACAAGGGGAGGACGAGGTGCAACAAGTATTAATAGAATGGCAAGAAGGGGGACCGGATGGAGCAACATGGGAAGATGCAATGACTATCAAAGATCAATATCCAGACTTCAACCTCGAGGACAAGGTTGATCATCGGGTGGTAGGTAATGTTAGGGGTTGGAAGGTATATGAAAGAAAAAGGTATAGGAGGGAAGAAGAAGACCGAATGGTGGAAGGAGGAAGACCAAGCCGCGAGGGAAAGAAGGGAGATGACAAACTGAATGGGGGAAGGAGGAAGACCAGAGCCAATCGGTTGAAGAGCGCGACTATCCTAACTGGGACAATAGTTAGGTTAGGCGGGAAATATTTAGTAATTATAGTAAATAAAGCTATATATCCTAGGGAAATATTGTTAATTACAGTAATTAGAGCAGTATCCTAGGAAAATATTGTTAATTACGGTAACTAGAGTAGTATCCCAGGGAATTATTGTTAATTATAGTAATTAGAGCAGTATCCTAGGGAGATATTCAATATAAGTTAATTACAGTAATTAGAAATATATCCTAGGAAAATAATAGTATAAATAAAGCCCTGACGCTATGGTTTAGGGCATGCTTTTGATTATTGAGTTTTGTAAAGGAGGTTATGCTCCCTAGTGACTGAAGGAGGTTATGCTTCCTAGTGACCGAAGGAGGTTATGCTCCCAGTTATTGTTTAGTTTCTTTGATTCAGTTATTTCTATCAATAAAAGAGGTTTATTCAGTTACTGTTCTGTTGATTTACTGAGAGAGCTGAGGGTTATCTTTCTACTTAAGATCGTGGTTAGTTAATAATTAATAAGTCTATGTATGTTAGAGTAATTATTAAAGTCTAAAAGTAGGGAGTAGTGTGTTGGGAACTACTTCCAGTTGTACCTAGTTATGTACCTAGTTATGTACTTAGGGGCCAAGGGCAGTCTTTTGATCTTTCATGTTCATCAGCTTAAGGGGGAGTGTCTAGTTACGAGAGAAGATATTATTAATTATTGTTAAAATATTGTAGGGATATAAAGAATTATTATTAATTATTGTAATTATTTCTAAGATGGTAGAGTTCTCTATATAATGTACTCCATTGTACTGTTTGGATTAAGAAATAGAATCAGAGTTTTCTAACTTCTTATAGTAGATTTTCCTTCCTTCAATGCCTTCGTTTTAGTACTCAAGCACATTGTTTTGATAAGGTTATTGGAGCTGCAATGTTCTATGCAAAAGTAGGAGATGCAGAAATGGTTTATACTGGAGACTACAATATGACACCAGATAGACACCTTGGAGCAGCTCAAATTGATAGATTACGACTTGACCTTCTTATAACTGAGTAAGAACATCATTGGTTGTATAAATGAACGTTATAACAAAGTTATCAATATTGTAGTGTCAGTGATAAATGTTCTTTTCTTGTTTATCTTTTACTCCATTTTCTACAATTATTTTAAGTTTTGAACATACTTTTCACAGACTATTTATCTGCATGCATTATCATTACTAACTCATTCTCATATTGCTATTACTGTTAGAAATGCGAATTTTTCCTTTTCTAGTACCTAAACTTTTGAGATGTTGGTTCTTGAATTGTTCAAACCATATGTGACCAAGAGGTCATGTGATCAATTCTTCTTGTCTTATTTTTTCATTATTACTGTTTTGAGGCAAAATCCGTTTAATTATTATAATTCCCATTACTTCATTACTTGCATGGTATTCCAACAGTTCCAGTAATAAACATCATTGGTTTTATTTCTATTTAGTAAATTCTTCATCCGTGCCTAAGAGGCATCATCGTAATTGTAAAAGAACGAATTTCTGCCCATATGAAATGTAAACCAAAGTTGTGAAATTTTTGGATCTTTAAACTGAATTCTCTGGTATTTGTTAGTTGTTTGGATGAAGGATTTTGTGGCTAACTACCTATGTCAGATATAAAATTTGATAGATTAGTACAGCCCATAGTAGTTTTTCATAAACATTATGCAATTGTCTTATGTTACCAAGGTACATTAATTTATCTGTGTTATCGTCACTTTCTTTCCTCTTTTTGATTAATGGTTTAATGGGTTTTAAATGCATGAATCCTACCTATATTGGATTTACTGCTTGAAGTCATAAGATGGATTTTCTTGGATACATTTTTTATATGATTCTAAAAGAAAATAATTTCAGATCCACATATGCGACTACAATTCGTGATTCAAGATATGCTCGAGAGAGGGAATTCCTCAAAGCTGTATGTATTTACAATACTTAATTTTTGATGTGATACTTAATTTATGATGTGATGCTGCTTGTGTAATATGATGTCTTGTTTTCTTTCAGACATTTCTTTGAAAAAAAAAAACATTGTTGATCTCACTTTCCCAGTCCTTTCTTGTCATACTTTTGCTATTATTACTTTAAGAAAAGAAATTGTGTAATATGATGATGAAATTCTGAATAGCTCAACACTTAGTGATCTAGCTCAGGGTCCAGAAGAATAACCCTGTTAGGATATTTATCCTATTTTATCATCATTATAGTGTGTCAAGGGTTACCCTATTTATCATGATTATATTGTGTCTAGGATTACCCTATTTATCATGATTATATTGTGTATAGGGTTACCCTATTTATCATGTATTTATGTATCAATTTATTCTTATAAATAGAAGATTGTGAGAGGGATCAATTAAGCCCTCTAGAATTATTTTACAGTTTCAATCTTAAGTAACCCAAAGCATGACTCGGCAGGAGTTCGGGCCTCTTTCCCTTTTCTCCATTAAGGTCCAATAAAGGAGAGTGCACATAGCATTGGAGGTTAGGCTGCCTTTGGGCCCACTAGAGAGGCACACATGGTTTGGCCATTTGAGGAGAGGAGCGTGTGACTTAAAGAGCAAGGAAGAGAGTGCAACACATCTTGAGCTTCCAGAACAGGGTCACATTCAGCATTAGGCACGTGTGAAATATGTAACTCATAGATCCATAATTAGTGGCACCAAATTATGGAGCTAATTAGGATTAGTTTAAATTTGAATTTCCCCCCTCTTGCCTAATCAACCGGTCTCAAACTATAAGTAGAGTGCCTTTCCTATTGCAAAGTTAGACTTGATTATTGAGTGTTAGAAGTCCCACATCGATTAGAGATAAGGCCAATTTAGAGTATATAAGTAGGTGCAAACCTCACCTTACAAGGCAAGTTTGTGGGGTTGAGTTAGGCTTAAAGTCCACTTCTTAACATAGTATTAGAGCCATTGTTAGAGTCTATCCTAGCGATATTTGTTGCTAATTTAGAGTATATAAGTGGGTACAAATCTCATCTTACAAGTTGGTTTTGTGGGGTTAAGTCTCTTTCAATTCTTTGCTTTTGTTTTACAAAATGAACTCAATCCACCTACTCTGATGCTGGGTACTAATTTTCAAATTAAATTATTTAGGTTCATAAATGTGTATCATGTGGAGGCAAGGTGCTTATTCCAACATTTGCTCTTGGAAGAGCTCAGGTATTCTTATTAAGATTGGCATTCATCTCACTGTTTGTAATTTATCCTTCCCTTTGTTATAGCTGATGGATGAAGTCCAAGCAACTATTTCTGTTATAAATTCTAAGTTTGTGTTTGGTTCAACATATTTTGAAGAAATTATCACTTATTCTTGCTTGTATTTTTGGGAGATCATTGGAAAATTAAATGATAATTTCCTAGAATTTAAGCTGTCCCACACAAGCACTTTATACTTATATATATATATATATATATATATATATATATATATATATATATTAATTAATTTAAAAGACTTGACAAAAGAACAATTTCACTAAGGTTATATTAATAAACCATGAGCCACTCAAATTGATGTCTTTTCTTGACCAGTTCAATTTTCAAAACTATGATATATATGTAGTGGTTGTCTTATATTTACGAAGCTGTTACAATATCTAGGAACTATGCATTTTGTTGGAGGACTACTGGGAACGCATGAATTTGCAGGTTCCTATCTACTTCTCAGCAGGTTCGTTTCAGCCTATAATTTTGTGTCAATGATCTTTCTTTGATCTATTGTTTTTGTATATATATAAACTATACATAATCATTTCACTATAATCCTTCCCATTTATAGAAAACAAGATTTTATCTTATTTCCTTAGTTTCACAATTACTTTTGTAAATATATTATGTATATTCAATACATTAAATAAGGAACTGTCTTCTGCTCAGCACACATTTCTTTTTTTTTTTAAATCTCTGCTTTTTGTATATTTCGTTCATATCCTATAAAAAAACAAGCATGAAGGGAGCAAGCTGGAATAAGAACCAATGAGGTTCTGGAAAATGTTTGATGATGAGAGCCTCATTGGGTGGGGCAGTTTCAGATGAATCAGAAAATGGAGATGACAGCAACCTAGTGGAATTAGTGAGGATCAATGGAGAAGGTTGGAGATTCCTTGGATGAAATCTCCCTGAATGATTTATTATGGAAACTTTTACATTCTGATTAAATAAAAATCCAGAATTTATAATTGCAAATATAGAAATATGTTTTGTTGGTTTATATTGTTAGAATATCAACAATGATTATGATAGATTAAGAGACTTTTATTAGTTTAGGGATTACTATGCTATTCAACATTCTGCCCCTACTTTTTGGATATCATAAAATATATTATTGTCATTATAATGATAACTTTCAATGTATACAGAGAAGTTGTCATTCTTCCCCTCCCAAATATATGCATAGCTATTGTTGTCAATTTCTGTAATTATAATGATGATTTTCTCTTAATTTTCAAAGAAGACAGTTATTATAACATAATTGTAAATATACACTTTAAAGAGATGCAGGGGAAGACAACATAAACTCTGATTCTCATTTCTTAGTTTGAAACAAGGAGAAGAGGTTATTTAATCACCCTAGAGATCATTACATTAATGAAATAACGACTCTTTGTATCCCTAATTCTTGAATTTAGGAGAGAGAATATATTATTTTCTCTTATATGTCTCCTTACATGCATTGGATATATATACAAGAGCTCATTGAATGAGCAGCCTATTCTACGGAACAAATCCCTAAAATTATGGGATTGTTATTCTAATAATAATAGCAAGATACAGGGAATATAACAAATTAAATAAATGGAAATAATATTTAAAGTTTCCTAAAATATATTTTGACACTAATATATCTTAATATTAATATTTACTGTATCCAATAATATCTTCTCGTAGCTCAACACTTTCCTTCAAGTTGGTACATGGATGTTAGAGTATGTAAGTGGTTGCAAACCTCACTTTACAATTTGATTTTGTAAGATTGACTTAGGCTTAAAGTCCACTTCTTAACACGTTCTTAGAGTCATTGTTAGAGTCTATCCTAACAAGATTTGTTGTTTGTTGATTATTGTTCCACATGCTATCGGACCATCTATTGATGTCTAGTTTCACGCACGATATGTATATATTTTTGTCTGAAGGAAGTGTGTTAGAAGTCCCACATCCACTAGTGATAAAGCCAGTTTAGAATATATAAGTGAGTGCAAACCTTACCTTATCAGCCAATTTTGTAGGATTTTAGTAAGGCTTAAAGTCTACTTCTTAACATGGTTTCAGAGCCATTTTTAGAGTCTATCTTAGCGAGATTTGTTGTTTGTTGGGAATATTGTTCTACCTGTTATCAGGTCGTTATCGGACTATCCATTAATGTCTAGTTCCATGCTCGAGATATATTTACTTCTACGTTAGGGGGTGTGTTGGATGTCCATTGACTAGAGATTAGATCAATTTAGAGTATATAAGTGGGTGCAAACATCACCTTACAAGTCGGTTTTGTAGGGTTGAGATAAACTTAATGTCAACATCTTAATAGAGGTCAATCATTCTCAACTTGCATGTAAGATCATGAAACTGTTGTATGAGAAGTCCCTTTATAAATAGTTGATGAAATGTCCATCTATCTCTTTGTGCTTGGTTCTATAGCTATGGACAAAAGTGTGAGTAATACTAATAGTTGATTTATTGTCACAAAGCAAAGTCGTAGTACCTCAAATTCAATTATACACTCCAAGTTTGGTAAGTACATTTTGTATGCTCTAGTTTGAGGGAGAATTTCATAACTGTGTAACTTATCTGGATGGGTTATGTTTGAAGTCCCACATCGACTAAAGATAAGGTCAATTTAGAATATATAAGTGGGTGAAAACCTCACCTTACAAGCCGGTTTTGTGGGGTTGAGTTAGAAGTAGAGTCCACTTCTTAACATGGTATCAGAGTCAGGTTAGAACTTACTCTAGTGATAATTATTATAATAGGTTAAATTATGCATAGACTTGAAAGGATTGATTTGAAAGAAAGAAGATTCTTATCCAGTTAATTAATTTGAAACAGTGCACAACTTCTATATATAGAGAACTCAAATCCTAAAATAATAATTACAAATAGATCTCTAGAATATTCTAACAACTTCTAGAAGCTTCTAGTAATACATTTAATACCTACCAACAACTTTCAATAATGCATTTAATATTCTACTAACAACACATAGTGTTCCTATCTGACCTATTTGTGTAGCACCGATCATTACATTTTAGTATATTTTATGTAAGAAACTTCTATAAATGAATGAATGACCTAAGAGATGAATCACTCTCTTAAGCATATTTTCCTTACTTCTATCTCACGTAATATCAATAATCATTACAGTATCTAATAATATCTTATTGTAACTCAACATTTGCAATTATCTAAAATATATCATTTAAAAAGATGGGAACAACTAATTCTACAAGCATAATGGTTTAGCTGATTATGCATTATTCTTTTACCAAAGCTTCTTGTGCTGCACGCTGCACTCTATGTAGGCTTGTGCAGAATAGTTTTCCTTGTCCTTTTCAAAAGAATTAGATTAAGATAATACAATACAGCTTAGTTTTGTAATTTCTTGAGTTGTCTATTTTTCATAGGATGTTTCTTTTTTCCATTAGTTGTTGGGTCTGTGCTTCATACTAATACTCCATTTCCTTTTTTCCAGGATTAACAATCCAAGCTAATGCGTATTATAAAATGCTTATTAGTTGGACAAGCCAGAAGATTAAAGATACATACTCTAAACATAATGCTTTTGATTTTAAGAATGGTAATTTCAATATTTTTTTATCATATTATAAATATTCTGTCTGGCATCGTTATGCATTCATATGTTCACTCACATCTGTGTACTGTTCCTTTTTTCAATGTTTGTTACATATCTTTAGTGCTGTGATACATAGCCTTGACGTTGGGATCATTCCTAAGTCAGAGATTATAGTTCTTTAATTAGTAATTGTAACAGTCTGCCTAAGCATTAATGAATTTGATATTTAAAGCATTAATTTCCTCATAGCAAAAAGGTGATGGCTTGGGGCTGATTTCGTTTTAATGGTAAAGGGTTTGATTATACTGGGCAAAAGAGGTGAAATGGGTAACATATGGTAGTCGACTGGCAGCTGTAACTGGTGTCCTAAAAGACTAGAAGTGAATAGTTGCTTTACAGGTTGTGTAAAGGAATTTCTGCCATCAGATTCCTAGGTTTGACATCTATATAACATATACCAGAGCTAGACCTTTTGATGATATGAAATTTTAAATATTTTCTGTTCATATCTGGTGATGACAAAATTGAATTTTTTGAAAAGAAAAATAAATCAAACAAAAGGAAATTGGTCTATTCTTGTTTACAGTTTTTCTTTTCATTGTTTAACTATATATAAAATAACTATGGTGTGTCCTCAAACTTTGATTGGCAAGACGAAAAATATTGAGATAATTGTGTCATTGTTATGCTAGACCATCTTTAATCTCTTACGAAATTTTTATTGAAGTTTCAAGGTCAGTTAGTAAAAGTAAAAGTCCTAATGGAGTATCATGGAGAAATATATGAAATTTTGCTAATATGGCATATATTAATTTTACTTTTAAACGAACTTATTCAAATGCATCTATATTGAAACTTTTTGTGAAAACTCAAGAAATTAAGATTAGAGCTTTTGTTGCAATTATGTGTATTATCTGATAAGTTCTACGTCTTATTCATCTGGTTTGGTGTTACAGTTCAAAAATTTGAAAGGTCTATGATAAATGCTCCTGGTCCTTGTGTTCTTTTCGCGACTCCTGGGATGATAAGCGGTGGATTTTCACTTGAAGTTTTTAAGCAGTGGGCAGTGTCAGAAAATAACCTTGTCACTTTGCCAGGGTACAATCCTATTTCTTCTTTTTCTTTACTTTATTTCTCTTTATATCAGCCACTTGATAGCATGATGAGCATAATGCAGATAAATGTTTCCGAAAACTAACTTGTCAATTTGAAAAGCATATGGATACGAAGCTATTTTAATACTGCCCTTTAATGATAAATATCACGCTTGACTAAAACTTCTGGTACATGCATATACATTGGTAATAGCATGTCACTCCAGGAAGTGACTGGTTCACATTTTTTGGATGGAAAGAAATTTAGAAATTGAAATGCAAATGATTGTTTTGGATGTGTACGAGTGAGATTTTTTTTAAAAGCATAGGAATTATTTCACACGATTGTTTTAGATAGAAGTTAAAAATTTTACGTTCACGATTTCCATTATATTATTTATTTTACAGGTTGCAATTAAATCAATTTACTCACTAACTACTCAGCCCATCCATGCATAAATCCTTCATTTTACCCAAAAATTAAAAAATTTGAGGGATAAGATCATTTATTATTGGACGGCATATGGACCAACATATATCATAATGTGTAATGCTTGAAGGGGCAAGCCTAGGTTGAGGTTTCATGATTTAGAGAGAACTCCTCAAATTAATGTATTAGAGACTGTTAGCAATTATAGTTTATTATTTCGTATTTTAACAGATTATAATAAGTGCATGATGTAAATATCCCTGAATGATAGGGATCTGATTATACCCCTGAATAATAGGGATTTGATTACATCAAGTGTTATTATTATATTCCCAAAATCAGTTTTCCTATCTTATGTACTCTTAGTAATAAAATTATTCAATTCTACCCTAATATTTGAGAGAGACTATTCAAAATTCTAACTGTTGGTTGTCATGCTTGACAAATAAAGAATCTAACTACTTTTTGATAATCAAAATATAATTTCAATTTCTATATCATTTATTTATTTTCAAATAAAAGAAAATAAAACTACAGATTTTGTGCAAAGAAAGGACTTCGGTAAAATAATTAGACAAGTAAAAAAGAGGAAGGAAAAATAATAAAAACAGTGACAGAAAGTTGTGGATAAGGCGAAGGAGCACAAGGTAAAGATTGGTGAGAATTTGAGGGGGAACAGGGTGGTGTCATACTAGTGGAAGTTGGTGATTGCTTTTAGGTGTAACTACGGATTTTTGTGTTTTCTCTCATGTATAGTTTTTATGTTTTATTTTTTATTTATTTCATGGTTCTGTCTTTCTGCATTCTACACCATGGCACTACATGTATTCTGTGCATGGAGAGACTTTCCTTTGCCATTCGTTTTACTGTCTCTTAGTATTCTTTTTCTTTTTTAAGCAAAATATGTATGAATGTATACCAGAAAAATATGATTGATCTATTCCATTTTCATATATTTGCAAACCAGTTGTATTCTGCTAATCCGTTACTTTGTACTCTTGTAGGTATTGTGTGGCTGGAACGATAGGTCATAAATTAATGTCAGATAAGCGGGCCAAAGTTGATCTGGATGGTAATACAAGAATAGATGTGCGATGCCAGGTAAATATTATTCCCTAGCCAATTACAGGAAGATATATCTAGCAATTAATTCATTATTTTTACGAACTTCAGTTTAAAGATGCTTCACATGGCATGGGTAGAAACAGAGTTAACAGCATGTACAAGTTGATAAATTTGCACATTGAAATTAGTAGAATAAACATCTTGACTTTCAGAGTATTACATTAGTCTAATTTCCTGAGCTTGGTGTTTGAGATGATGAGTAAGCTTCTGACATGACCTTTTTCATATTAATATACAACTGAAACCATATTTCTTCTTTCACTTCTCTGTTCTGTAATAGCATAATTTTGTCCTCTTCTTGAGTTGATATTGGTACACTGGGCATAAACTGATTTTAAGTTTCATGTTCCACTTCAACTAATCTGTGTCGCTGTCACCTATCAACGTTCCTCCTATTATCTTGAAATTTGGTTTTGAAGACTTGTGTGCTATAAAAATAAGACCAAGATGATATTGTAATACTGCTTAAATTTAAATTAGTGTCTTTCTAGTCTTGAATTGCTTGAATATCCAAAAACAAGAAAGCCTTGTAGTCTTCTGCTATATTGTACAAATTAGCATTGAAGGTAACTGCGTCATTTCGTTTAGTTTCTGGTATAACTTCGACATATCTTAAATTGGCAGGTTCATCAATTAGCTTTTAGTCCTCACACTGATTCTAAAGGGATAATGGATCTTGTAAATTTTCTCGCCCCCAAGCACGTTATTCTAGTGCATGGAGAGAAGCATAAGATGGCTTCCCTTAAAGAAAAGATTCATTCTGAATTTGGGATTCAATGTTATGATCCTGCAAACAATGAAACCATATGCATTTCTTCAACTCACTCTGTAAATGCAGAAGCCTCAGACGCTTTCATTCGAAGCTGCTTGAGCCCAAACTTCACATTTCAGAAATGTAGTTCAGCGGACGCATGTAACTCTACTACGATAGGCAAAAGCTTAATGCCTATGGTCCAAGTTGAAGATGAAAGGGTATCAGAGGGAGTTTTTGTTGTGGAGAAGGGTAAAAAGCCAAAGATTGTACACAAGGACGAACTTTTGCTTATGTTGGAAGAACAGAAGCACGATATAATGAGCGGGACGTTCTGACATTGGTGACTCAATGGGTAACTTAAGTGACAGGTGCTCTTAGCCTCATTTGTGCTTGCTAACAACTTGGTCAACTTCTACACGTCTTAACATTTATACACTCTCCAACTATCTATACCAATTAACTTGGTCATATTTAATGGCTCGTTGAACACAATCTAGTCAAAAAATTTCAAAAGAAAACGGTGTGCTCATTCATATAAGAAATCTCTTTACGTGACTCATGAGTATGGAAATTCTCTGTTTGGACGAAAGAATAAAATATATGTGAGCTAAAAAATGTTGAGAATAAAATATATTTTCATATATAATACACTCGAATCAGTTAATGAAAAACTAAAAAATCACGCAATTTCGCAAATCCTTGCCTTCTCTTACTTTTAAATACGTAAAATCAAACATAATTTTATCCACGAATCTGTCTTTACCAATATTTGTAAACAAAACTTAATAAAAAAAAAACTTAATTACATGTTTTAGTGTCTCGCATTATTATTTTTGTTTGAGAGGTTCGAGTTGTAGAAAGAAACACGAAAGATACAAGATTTACTGACGATACCGTTTGTCTGGAAATAGTGAATGAAAAGCTGAACCAATCATTACATCACTATAAACTTCACATTTCTAAAACCTAAAGTAAGTGCAAAAATGAATAAGTTTATCCTCCAGAGAAATTTATTATTGTTGTAAAAAATTGTGTCACATGTTTTGGAACCTGTTTGATACGTAAAGAGACATTACTAATTTTGGTTTAACCATTTTATCTTTTTTAATAATGAATTGTGGTGTGAATGAAAGAGGGTTGTTGAAGAAAGATCAGTTGACACGACGTTGTTTGATTGGTTGATAAAAAGTTAAATAAGTTTTCCTTATACAATGAATTCATATTTAAAATATATGGTTTAATGATTATTTTGTAATTTTATCACCTAAGTTTTAAACATATTATCATCATATATTTTTACCTTTTTGGTGTTTTATTCATCTACAAAATACATAACAGTGTATTGTGAAAAGAAAAAGTTAAACGTAATTGTTATCAATTTTAGTAAAATAGTATCATTTTGATATTTTATTTTTGTAAAAAAAAATTACATATGAACGTGTTATTGGACTTTTATTAGTCAATAACTTTACTTTTGTTTTATGAAATTATCTTTAAAATGTTTTCATTTATTAAAAATTACTTTTAATGAATCTTTTATTTCTTTATATCAAGTTGCAAGACAGGGTAATCTAGAATAAAATATATATTTTTGAATAAAATTCATGTAATTGAAATACTACTAAATGTAATTCTTTTGGGTTTATTGAATTTACTCGTAATTAAGATTTGAAAAAAAAAATATAAACTAAGGTATTGCTAAAAATACTGGTTAAGAAGTTAATTTTTCTTTATTAAAAATCATAATTATGTATCGTAATAAAAAATCTAACCCCAATACTAATACTCAGGAGATTCTACAGTTAAAGGCTTATTATATGGATGAATGATTATTTTTAAGGATATTACACATATCTTACATTTATTACTGAAACACACTACACATGTCTTAAAAACACGTGATAATTTAATGATTAAAAACAAATTTAACTTTTGAATCATTCAAATATTAGTTTTTATGCTCGATAATCTTCTTTTATCATGAATTAGCTTACTGTTTTAGAACATATTTCCCAACCGATCTGAGATGCAAGATGAGATTCAACTATGATGTTTAACCAATTTCTACATACTGAAAAAAAAAAAACATTGTAGAACACTACGTATGTTGCATTTTTTACTATATCACAAAAATTACATTCACCAGTTTAATATATGTACATATAACTACACGACCTTGTTACAAAATAAAAAAAGTAGTTGGTTCTACAGCATGTGTCCAAACCAACTTAACCATGTGATATACAGTCCAAGATTATTTCTCTGCCTCATAAAATTTTGGTTCAGAAAGGCCTATTTCATGGAGGAGTACTTATTGTTGCTTTTTACACGTCAGAAACATCAACCTCCAACATATTTGATTTCAGAATGGGTATTCCGAAATGTAAAAATTACATTTGAAAATACCTATTTGAATAAAAAAAGGTAAGGTAGATTTTTATGGGATGTAGGAAGAAATGCCTAATGCTTATTGAGGGTCTTTTAATTCCTTTTCTGTGGTCAGCATATCCATGGCAAAAAGAAGACCTAAAAGCGTGCACCAGCTAGAGATCACCAAAAAAACCAAATGGATTTCTTCAGATAAAGTTATCCAAATGGTTCTCTGACCAAACCCATCTACCTAGCCACCACCCGTGGTGAGCCAAACCCATCATCTGAGATGTCAAAGCCCAAATCTTCACTTTTACACAGTGCATAGACAATGTCCATTATGCTTGGCCTCTTTGACTGGTCTTTCTGCAAGCAAGCAATTGCAACAGTGAGAACACCCATCAAACTTTCCATTGAACATGTCTCCCTTAAAATGTCCTTATCCATCCATTCCCTCAGTCTCCTAGCCTTCTCTTGCTCACTGTCCACTTCAAAGGTTCTGATGGCACTTTCCCACAACAGATTTCCCTCCTTATCAATGGCTTCCTTCCCAGAAATTAGTTCAAGTAACACAACCCCAAAAGAGAACACATCCATCTTTGTGGAGACCACACCATCAGCCAGATATTCAGGGGCAATGTAGCCCTGTGTTCCCACAATGTGCATGGTGATGGCATTCATTCCAGACTTTGCAAGCCCAAAATTTGCAATTTTGGCTCTCTTGTTGTAGTCCAACAGAATGTTGCTGCTCTTGATGTCTTTGTGCACAACTCGTGGCCTTGTGTGCTCGTGGATGTATTGGAGGCCGTTGGCAATGTCAACGGCTATTCTTAGCCTTGTTTTCCAGTTCAACTTTTCCTTTCTCTCCTCATGCAACCACGAGTATAGAGATCCATTCTCCACATATTCATAGACTAGATAGCAGTTTGCTTCTTCTGGGTCTATGCAGAATCCCTCCAACTTCACCAGATTCCCATGGTTTACCTTCAACACAGAAAATGACACTTTGGTAATCAACCATTCAAGCATGAATAATGGTGCACATATATAATCATCCGAGTGCTAAAACTCTTACATGGATACTGAGTAGCCTATTATATTATTACTTTGATATACTTGTCCATTAGAAATGTAACCACCTAAATTCAACCACTACCTAAAGGCTCAAATGGGAATTCATATTAACCAATTTGTCATGATTTGGAAAGAGACAAAAAGGTAAGCGGCGACTTTGTCTTTCGTTGTGCTTTTAACTGCCCTTGACGTGTTGCTTTTTAGTTAAATCATTAACACCATACTCTATCATATTAATTAACCGTGATCTGAAAAATATGACAAAGTTGGAAACATCTTTTATTAAATACCCAGAAGCAACTATGCCGTCAACCACTATTGTTTTATTCCTCTAGATTGACGCGTTTCTGACATACAAACCTGAAAATAATGAACATTGACAATCACCAAAATAAAAAATCTGACAAAGTTTTACAAATCCATTCAGACAAGTTGCTTTACAACTGAAGGTTTGTTCGCACAGCAAGAACAGAATAATTAATTCTCAAGCCAGATTCCGATAATTTTTTGTCCCGAGTATTAAAATAATTCTGTATCTCCAGGGTATCTAGAGGTTTATTCCCTTGGTTTGATTATGCTAAATTATAAAAATTAGTGGCAGGCTGACTACTCATCAGACAAGTCACTTCACTTAATATCATCTGATTAAATCATCGACAATAAGATATTTATTAACTCCCAGCCTATTTTATTCTAAGTAAAGCTCTTTTGACTCAAACCTTATCATTGACTGTTTCAAATTTCAATCTGTTCTTACATATTTGCTTCTGCCGTATCCAGAATAACACCAGGAACTAGCACAAGTTACTGATCTTTTCATTAATTGTCTTAAGAGACACATCACTAAAAAGTTTTGATTGATTATGTTGCATGGAAATAAAGTTCTTAAAAAAAAACTAGTTCATACCCATAACGTGTTGAGGGTTTTCCTACTCTCATCCAATAACAATACCATAATCTTAAGGTTATTAAATTTTATAACACTTTTCTAAAACAAAGAACAGTAACTTCCTCAAAAGTCGAGCTTGCCATAATTTTCAGGTGATTAGCAATGCAAACTTTGTCAGAAAATTAGATTCAAACAGATATAGAATTCAGTTCCACACCTTAATCCAAATTCCAATCACAAATGATCCTAAAACTCTTTACAGTGATGGCAGATGAAAATGAAGAACAAACAAAGAGTGATGTTATGCAATAATGTGAAAAAAAGACTAAGGAAAAGAGATTGGTGCTGTGAGTGGTTACCTTCTGCAAGATCTTGAGTTCCTCATAGGCATTCCATTTCATCTTCTTGATGGCAAAGAGCTCCCCATCAATCTCCCCTTTGTAAACGGATCCCTCAATCAAGGACCTTCCATCAAACCCATTCGTGGCCTCCACCAGTTCCTCAACATCAAAAACCCTATACTTGTCCAAACAATCCGACACATTCGCCATCAGTTTCACATCAAAATCACCTTTCTGTCCCTCTTTGCCTCCCGAATACACCTTCTTCCTCCCTGCCTCCTCCTCCTCATCCTCATATCCCAACCTTTTCTTCATCACAAACTCTCTCCACAACCACAACCCACTTACCAACACCAATAACATCCCCACCACCCCCAACCCAATCCCCAACCCTCTAACTGTTCCAGTTCTATCATTGCCACTCCCATTCCCAGTGTCACTCCCATTCCCACCAGGGGGCGCAGCCGGAGCCACCGCAGGCTGCGACAGAGACGGAAGCTGCTCCACAGGGATGAAAATGGTGTCGTAATCATGGAGTGTGTCGTTGTTGACGTCAATTATAGCCTGTTCCTGAACCCCAAAAGCTGAGGCAATGGAGGAGATGTTGTCCTCGGGTTGCACAACGTAGGAGATCATATAGTCAGTGTTGTTGGTTTCGGGGCATTTGCAGAAGACAGGAAAGATGGTGACCTGGCCGATGGAGAGGTTGGTGGCGACCAAGGTGGGGTTGACGGTTTCGACGGAAGGGTAGGTGGTGAGGTTGTTGAACTTGTAGGTGGAGACGATGAAGAAGGTGTCGTTGGGTTGGATAGCGTAGGAGATGTTGGCGTAGGAGAGGGATCCGAAGGTGGCATTCACGGGGTTGCAGGAGCAGGTCAGAGGGACGAAGAGGGGCTGGTCTTCGACCAGGGCAGAGGACACGGAGGAGATGTTGCTCGGCGTGGCTATCATTAGGCGGCTCACCTCGAAGAGGTCGCCCACGGCCGCCAGGTCCAGGAAGTTGGGGGCGGAGGCACGGTAGAAGGCGTAGGCGGCGCAGGTGCGGGTGCCCGTGCACGTGAAGCCCGTGTTGTTCGCCTGACGTGGCGTTTGGGCGTGGGAAGAAGGGAGCAAGAAGAAGAAGAAGACGAACATGAGAAGGAGGAAGTGATGCAGTTTGAGGGGTGTCATTGTGTTTGTGTAGGTGGTTGGTTTTGTTTTGGGGTTCTGAGTTTATATTCGAATCATCGTCTTCTTCCTTTTCTTCTTCTTAATAGTTATGTTGTGTTGTGTGGAAAAGTTTGTCTGAATTCTGGTCAAGATGGTTGAACAATGAATGTTCAGATGCCTTTTGATAAAGGGTGTTCCATTTTCTACAGCTGCCTTCTGCCACACGATTCTAATAATAAAGTTTTGGTTTTTAATAATTGAATATATCATTTATACTGTAGATTGAAACTGAGATAACTGATGATTAAGCTTCAGAAACTTGTATTTTAATCCCAACTCCTCGCTCACATTCTTGTTTCTTGCTTTGAGTCAATTACATTATATTATAATAATGGTTTTCAATTTTATTACCTTCAATTCATACTTATCTTTGGTTTGGGACTATGAAGACTCAGTAGGAAGAAACTTCAGACGTGTAAAACCAGGTAGAGAACTAGAAGGGAGTCTGCACTATGCAGAAAATGGACAGTAGTTCTTGTTGTTCAAGGTGCTTAATAATTAATGAATTAGTGCATGTGGCATAATGTCAAACTTGGTGTCATTTATTAGACTAAACTTGATCCCAAAAGTCTTAGAAGTTGACCTTAGATCTAGACTTCCATTATTGATGAGATGGCACCTGGAATTTTAATGGCTTGACTTGCTCATAGCACAACTTTCGAACAGTTTTTTGCAGAAAAATCAATTTGGTTAGATGTATTTAACCAAGGACCGCTATGTGATCTCATGTACATTCCAAAGTGACCTTCACAAGTTGATAATAAGAGATAAGGATTGGAAATGGAATGCAGTGTATTTCAGCAGTAAAAAATATAATGCATGAAAGTGGTGATTAGAAAAATCAATACTCAACACAGTAGAACAATCTTTACAATAGAATATGTTTATACCGATGACCATCCACTGAACTTTTATTCTTCCACTGAACATGGTATTGTTTTCTATTCAAACTTAGAGTTTTATCTGAATAATTTAAGTTATTTAGATAATATGGAAAAGGACACTTTTATGATTGCTCCTAAGTCCTGAAAAAGGCGTTGGATTGTGTGCTGTTGGTTTGTGACCTTAGAGAGGGTAGTGGCTGAGGTCATATTTGTTTGATGGGATTTGCTGGAATTATAAAAGCTGGCCAAAGAATCAATGAAGGTTTTTGAGTCCAAATGAACAGCAAGATTCTTAAGTATCCTCTTTAGAAACACAAGAAATAAGGAAAAAAAAAACACTGTTTTCTATATTCAATAATTTTGAGTTCATACAATTCAGAATAAAGAATGAAAATCAAAATCAGAAAGAACTTAAGTTTCTATTTATAAATAAGAAGGTAAAAAAAAGGGACATACATACACCTCTTGAAACAGAAAAATGGGAAAAGTAAAAAGTGAAAAGAAAATATCAATTGTCATTATAAGTGATGAAATATATACAATTATCTCTTGGTTATGTCATCCTTCTGGATAGTAGTATCCCACAGGTCACCATATTTTTCATTGAACTCCCATATGTTCATGGTATTATAGTCATTTATCAACTTATCTCGAGCTCCTCTTTCCATATTGTATATGTGAGGTTCAAAGTGGTGGGGTTTATCAGGTTTATCCATCTCAATAATGCAAAATACGATAACAAATACGCCTGCTGCAATGTACAAATACTCCCCCTGAAAAATTGAAACTTGTTAGTCAGAAAGTTATACAAAGTTAGCAAACTAACAATGCAAATGCACTGTTTATATTCAAACATTTGATGATTCTGTTACCGGAACATTGAAGTACACCCCAAGAGCAATGGCTGGTGGGAAGAGCCATGACATAAGCCCTGCATAAAATGAATGATAGTAAGATAAAAAAGACCATTATATATATTGAAAATGTTGCGAATGATAATCAAAAACACACCCTGGAATCCTGTGGGGGGTTCTGCTGCTGCTATCTCTTCCATAATTGAACCCCAAAATGTTCCTGAAATGAATATTCATCATCAACTTTGTCAACTGAAAAGTATGTGTTTTATTCTATATCATATTTTCAACTTGTATGTGTTTTATGAATATGCTCAGATGTCAAGAAAAAAAGGCTAAGAATGGACCCCATAATTCTCTTACAAATTTCTACAAATAAAATCATTCTTTTTAATCTTTTTGTTCATGGTCCTGTGACAGCGATGAAAAGAAAGTTGGAGCAAGAATGAAAAACACAGACCTTTCTGTTCTCCTTCAAAGTAAGTGTGATGGTCATCATAAATTCCATACTCAAAATCATCCTGAAATTGGCATGAAAGAAGTGAAAGTGACGGTGGAAGCAAAAGGGCAGAAGAAAAGAGAAGATAACAGGAGAATGGTTGAGAAGATATACAGCATCAATTCCATTGGTAGCATATACGTCTTTAGGATCTTCATTGAGGTCCGGCTCTATCTCGTTGAAACCAGCATTCAACAAGAATCTTGTTGGGGTGTTACCGTTGGTGAAGATCTTTGTGAGTGGTGTTTGAGAAAACGAGAATGTTTTGGGTTGAGAAGGAATGGGAGGGAGAAGTGAGAGTGAGGAACACACTGCCATCTCTGCTTTTCTTTCTTCTCTGTCTGTCTATCTATCTATCTCATCCTATATAACATGCTCCACACAAACAACACACTTTAGTTTTATATTCAATTATCTTATCAACTTGTTATTCTATACGAGTTTAAGCCATATGTGTATATATATGTCTATTGGACGTTGGATTCTTGTTAGTAATAAAACTTCATAAATGAATTAAAACTTTTGAATAGTTAAAGAAAAATAAATTATTAAAAGTACCTATACAAGACAAAGACAAGGCTTTTTAAAGAAAAAAGTATTTTGTACATTACAAATATAAAAGTATAATAGATATGTCTTTTCGGATAAAATAATATCCACCTTCAGGAAAAACAAAAAAATTCACTATTCTTAATTTCACCGTTCTGCTCTCTCTGTTTTCGGAGTCAAACAAGACACACTACAAAAACCTATGTTTCTCTCTTTCCATCAAACTTAAACAGAGTTCTGTTTCTTCCTTTGATTGCATTTAATACTCCACTCACTCACACAGTTTACACCAATCAAAGGTACCATTCATACTCTCTCCTCACTACCCACTTCAATACTAAATCCTGATGCATTCAGTACAACTTCCTTTTAGCATCAGCTCGTCTTCCAATGTATTTATTTTATCATTCTCTGTATAAATAAAAAAACGTTTTCTCTCCCCTGTATTGCTTACCAATTGCCACCCTTTTATACTTCACTAACTAATGCCACTGTTCATTCATGTTCTCCACTATATTATTTCTCATCTTTTATGTACCAAGGTGTTGATCCCCTGTAAGCTAATCTGCATTGTTGAAGAAACAAAAGTGTATTTTTCCTTTATGAAGCAACTGGCAAGCTAATTGCAATGATCTTTGGTGGTTTTGTTTCAGGCTTGGAAATGCATAAGGAAGCTGAGGATGACTATGCCCACCTTTCTAGCTTACTTCAAGAGTTCACCAGTATTCCCAACATTGACAAGGCATGGCTTTTTAGCTGTAAGTCTCCTTTGTTGCTTTCTTTGAAAAGCAATGAACTTTTCAATTATACTAAAGGGAGAAAAATAGAAATAACCCACAGAAGTTAAAATCAGATGAAGAAACTAAATGAGAGAGCTTTTTGTGAAGCAATTCATGCATTAGCTAATTTTAGCTCTCAGGAGAAGAATTTATTTCATTTTATATTCTTATTGTTTTCTTCTCATTAATTATTGTTGAGAAGTTTATCGAAACATAGTTCATTTATTTCATTGATCTGTACTAGTTCCATCGCATTGCTAGCCAAATTGATACTTTGCCCTTTTGTCTGTAGCTCCAGGGTTGCACTTGCAAGGAATGTTTGCAGTTTCCCAATCAGATCTTTTAACAAACACGAGGAGGACATCCATCATGTCCTGTAACATTCTAAAAGAAAGTAGCAGTTCTGTGAATTTTCTGTGGGCTCCGTTTCCAATAGAGATGTCTGGCGTGTCCGTGATTGTTCCATCACCATCTGGCTCAAAGCTCTTAGTGATTCGAAATCCAGAGAATGAAGCTGCTTGTTGTTTTCAGATTTGGAGCTCTTCTCGAATGGAGAAGGAGTTCCACATTCCTCAATCACTGCATGGCTCAGTATACAATGATGGATGGTAAGTAAGTAATATGTTATTCATGTCTTTTGTGCCTTTGAAGCTTGGTTACTTCAAAATCAGTTATGTATCCGTGTCCGGATATCAATACATGTATTATATGACTGTCTTTGTATTGAATCTTTACGGTCTAACTTATACATATATACATATACACACTCTTGGGACTGAGACAAACTTACTGCCTGAATTATACATATACACAAATACTTTTTGACAAATTTCGCTAGAGGTCAATAATCAATACTGATACAATAATGTTACTTCCAGATAACAACCTTTGGCCATGTAATCTATAGTGAATGATCCATATTCCGGGCTTTGACAAATTATCAAGGATCTAACATTGCCTTCCTCTTTTACCTGATTTTGGGACTGATTATCATGTGAACATAGGCAGAGTTGACAAATCAATACTAATATTAACTATATTAAGAGAAAAAGGAAATCTAAGAAATATATAATATAATTATATTTAAGTTAACATATATTGCCATATCTGTATCCTAGTTTTTTGTTTTTCTTTCTTAAATATCATATTTATGTATCATATCATATAATATTGTATTCAATACTTGTATCTGTATCTGCACAGCATAGTTTGGCATTGTTCAATGTTAAACTGTTACTCCTTTTAGCTCATTAGTTGTTTAGTTTCGTAAGTACTCATAATTTTAACTTAGTTGGGGAAACCTCTTCTGAACTATTACTACAGTAGGTTTTTATATGGTTTAGGTTTGAGGGTGTCTCGTGGAACATGAATGAAACATGCGTAGCATACGTAGCAGAAGGGCCCTCTCCTGCAAAGCTCACATTTAATGGTTTGGGGGGCTACAAGATAGATGGCTGTGCAGATAAGGATTCAGGTTATTGGAAATGTCAAGGGGACTGGGAGGAGGACTGGGGAGAAACATATGCTGGAAAGAGACAGCCTGCACTATTTGTTATCGACATCAACAGGTTTTTCATCATTCATTTCAATGATGGATAATATTTTGATATGTTTCTTATATAGGAATGTTAGTTTGGTTTGTATTTTAATTTTACAGTGGTGAGGCGCAAGAAGTCAAAGGAATTGACAAATCCTTGAGTATTGGCCAAGTTGTATGGGCTCCATTTACTGAAGGCTCAGAACAATACCTTGTTTTCGTTGGGTGGTCATCTAAGCCAAGAAAACTTGGCATTAAGTATTGCTCTAACAGACCTTGCGCATTATATGCTGTTAGACTTAGAGCACTGCATCATGATTCAAAATCTAATGAACCAGTGCTCCAGTAAGTCGCATTAGTAAGATCTTATCAACTCTTATTCTTTTTTGACACCTATTTGAATGTATTTACTTATTGCAAAGTTGGTTATTTCTGAACTGAATTATGAAAACAATGTTTTACATGTAGGTCAACTGAAGAATTTCATGTGCTGAACCTTACTCAAACTATAAGCAGTGCATTCTTTCCACGGTTCAGGTAGGCTGTTCACCGGTCAAATCACATGTTTTAAGACTTTTTGTCCAATAGTTATTAGGTTTTGGTTGTGCTAGTATTGATTAATCTTCACTTGTTTCAAAATCTTGAGAGTGGAAAACATTTTTCCATGAAGTTTTTGGTGTGTATAACTGTGATTTTGTTCACAAGAAAATGGAAACATTTCAAAAGATGAAGATGACTAGCAGAAAGATCAAGGTTATTGTTATCTCGAATCATGTCAAGTCAACAGATAGTGGCAGTAAGGCTTGAAATTCTTGGATCTGGTGGATGGTGGTTGTAGCCAAAGGATAGGTTTCTTTTTCTTTTCCTGAAGTTTTATTTTTGTGTTTTTAATTTTCAAGTTTTTGAGATGTCATGGCTTATTTTCAGAGAATTGGAAGATATGAAAAAGGTTACTTGAAACTTACATGCCTTTATGATTGAAACAAAGGGTATTACTGTTTTGTTAGTGAGGGATGTATAAAGGTTCTTCTACAAAACTATTTACTGTTATTTCTTTTATCCAAGTCTAGTAAGTTGCCAACGTGGTAAATCATCTTGTACTCATAAGTTAATTTAATCACATAACACTAGTTTTCCTTTCGAAAATTCAAATGATTGGTTTATTAAGCAGCAACTTAGTGTAGTCAGTAGTGTTAGTCACGATTCATTCTTTGTTAGTTTGGCATAATTTAACTGGTCAAAAATCAGTGTCAGTTTGTGCTGCCTTCGATGTTGTTGGTCACATATTGGACCTATTTGAGCATCTTTAGCTCAATAATTTTAGATAGTTTCCACATTTTGCAGTCACACATCATATTTTTCCAGTTAGAAATTTTATATTATATCATGGATGCTTGTACCTGATTACTGCAGAAATAATTCAAGTTTTTGTACTCTGGATTAAATTTATTTTTTTTCTGTTCCTTTCTTATAACAACGTGTCTTCTCACTTTCCCGTGGTCATTGTTTTCTAATCTTTTATATGAACAAAGTGACTTGTCTGAAGTTAATCAAATATTAGCTCATGAAAGTATATTAGTTGTTGAGAAATATTGGAACGTGAGTTGTGTTCTTAATATTCTGACCGTTGTTCATGAATTTTCCACCAGTCCAGATGGAAAATTTCTTGTGTTTTTATCTGCAAGAAGTGCTGTGGACTCTGGAGTGCATAATGCTACAAATTCACTTCACAGAATTGATTGGCTAACTAATGGAAAACCTTTCCAATCTTCCAAAATTGACGACATCGTAAGATCTTCCTATGTGGCCAGTTTGATTTAATGTATTTGGTTTAACTGCATTCTTTAATAACTTAGAGTGAACCTTTTTGTTACTTTCTCATCTAGTTCATTTATTAAATACACTGGATTCAGTCTAAGTTGTTGGATCACATAGGCCATGTAGTTTTTCATTTGTGATTTTCAGATTGTTTATGTTAGTATTGAGGATCCTTGCTATTTTACAAAACAAAACATCATATGATACTTGGTGCTATAAATAAGATTCTTTTCTCTTCTTCATCCTACCCCTTCTCTTAGTGAGATCTAAGCATATGTCAATTAGTGCATATTGTTTTCGGTTAATAACTCAGTCTTTTCAATCAATTTTGGAGATTCCTGTTGTGATGTGCGCTGAAGACGGTTGCTTCCCTGGGCTTTATTGTACCACTATTCATAGTAATCCTTGGTTATCTGACAACTGCACAATGATTATATCATCCATCTGGCACAGCAGTGAAGTTCTGCTCTCAGTGAATGTGCTGAGGTAAGTAAATAACAACAGAAATGTTTTTTATTCCATTTATCAAAGGTTGTGTATTCTTTATTATCAATTCTTTTTTCATCACATTATAGTGGGGAGATAGTACATATCAGCCCTGTAGATCCAAATTTCTCGTGGAATCTTCTTACGCTGGATGGGAACAATATTGTTGCCAGTAAAAACAACTGCTCAATTTGTCAATACCTGGGACTTTTGAAGTGGAGGAATATGTTTTATCGTTTTTCTTTGTTAATCCTTTTGCAGTTTCCAGCAGTCCGGTTGTTTTTGCTCAAATAAGGTATGGAAAGGCCATTAAGAAGGAGACAAACAATACTACATGGAGTTGGTCAAATATATCCAGTCCCATATTCAGATGCTCTGACAAGGTTTGTTCTATTTTCTTGTCAGATATTATCAGAAATCATTGTTGCAAACATATGACATTCTATTTAGAAGCGAATCATAGGATTTTGGCTGCAGGTTAGATCTTTGCTGTCCTCTCTCCAGTCTGGTATACTGAGGATCTCAGTTAAGGATGCTCATGATGGTCAAACAAAAGGTTTTCAAGTTATTCCGGTTTCTTTCTCGTGGATATTCAGTGCTAAGTTGAATGACTTAATGAAATTTCAGATATGCTTTAATTTGTATCTGTGTATTCTCAGAATCCAACTGATAAGGTATCCTATTAGATTTATGAAATTCAATCCATATACTGCTCGTCAATAATGAGGTGAATTAATCTGATTCAAGTGATGAAATTTAAACATATGGGACTAAATTCACTATTGAAAATAATACTGTGATTGTTCCCTCCACTCTCCCCAACATGCACTGTCCCCACCATGTCCTCTCCTAAAAGGGAAAATGAACAAAAGTTAGCTTTTGATTGGTGCATGAAGATAATACTATGTATTATATCTTGCATAAAATCTTGATTTTATTGACAAAGAAACAAGAAAGTAGAAATGAAGCTTTAGTTTATATGTTCACTATAAGGGGGCTATGTATAAACAACCATTTAACAGAGAGCATAAAAGAACTTTGTGGTATGTGACTATTGAAAATATTTGACTTGATAAATTGATGAAGATTGTCTTGTACAATGCAACCACTTATTTGGTGATACAGTACTTCAGGAACACACTTATTAATTACGCCCTATCAATAAATCTTCTCAAATTTATTGACCAGTCAATTGACTATTATATCTATCTATTTTAATTTTAATTTCAGGTGCTACAAAACCTTTTGAAGCTATATTTGTGTCTTCTAAAACCAATACCAAGATTGAATTTGATCCGTTAATTGTGATCCTTCATGGAGGGCCCCAAGACGTCTCTTTGTCATATTTTTCTAAGTATTTGGCTTTTCTATCTACAGTTGGATACAGCTTGCTGATTGTAAATTACAGGTAGCCAAAATACTCTTGAACTTCCAATCATTAGTTAGGTTCAGTATTGTTATGCCAAGAGAGATGGAACTAACATCATAAACTTAAATATTTTAAATTATTAGGTACCTAATTTGAAAAGAGAAATTATTGGTAACAAAAGTTGGTCACATATTGAGGACATGAAACTTATTTATGCTTTTAACTCATAAAAAAGGATGTAAGACTATTGCCTTTTTTATGCAAAACAAGCTTAATTGACTTCGTTAGCTCGAAGTACCTGTCAAAGAGGATTGGTTGTAGATCCTATCATTTGAATCCTTAGAAAAGGAAGCAAGTTTACAGTAGAAAAAAACTAGATACCAGAGAAAATAAAGAGAATGTTAGCATATATGAAATTTAAATAGCTTCCCCGTGAAGTAAAAAATACTCAGTCTGATATTGGAATGGGAAATAAATGTGGATACCTATCTGTAAGAGCTACATTAGGAATTTAGAAATTGAAATGAATTATGGGAATTGTGAACAGAAGGATGTTTAGGGTTTAGTTAGACTTCATAATGGTAAACGCTGAGGAGTTGAAAGTGAAAGGCTGGTCAATTTTTTGTTATGCTATAAGGACTCTGAATAATTATACTTCGATAAAATTTCCTGGACACAAGTCTTTCATTCTCCATATGCATCTTAATTTATATTTTTTTAAAGTTTGCACTACTCGGACTGCTTTTCTAGAGAAATAAATGTCATTGTCAACACCCATAAGGAAACTCATTATGACCACGTATAGCTTATAGAACCTTTAGATGTCAAAACAAGGATAAAGAATGTTTTTAGTTGTCCATTCTGAGGTTTCATATAATGTTATTATTTCTCAGAGGTTCATTGGGATTTGGTGAGGAAGCATTGCAATCTCTTCCAGGGAATGTTGGGTCTCAGGTATTTATTATGTTCTACTTCTGACGCTAAATACTTTGATTAGCTTATGCTATAGAAGCAAAGCTTTAATTTATAAGCTAGTTTAGCAATATAGATACGCTAGATTTTCTGGGTCGGACCTTAACTTTAGTTTTTCATATATAGGATGTCAATGATGTTCTCTCTGCCATAGATCATGTCATCAACTTGGGTCTTGCCAGCCCATCTAAGATTACAGTAATGGGCATTTCACATGGTGGTTTTCTGACAACTCAGTTGATTGGCCAGGTGCAATAACTCCACTTAATAGATGTTTTTGTCTCACATGTTGCATTATCAATTTGCTGTAACATTCGAACTCTGCATTTGCTGCAGGCACCAGACAAGTTTGTAGCAGCGGCTGCAATCAATCCTGTTTGTAACCTTGCACTGATGATTGGAACAACAGATATCCCTGAGTGGTGCTATGTAGAAGCTTGTGGAACCACTGCCAGAAATTGCTTTACTGAACCACCTTCCGCAGATGATTTGACTCTCCTTTATAACAAGTCTCCCATTTCACACGTCTCAAAGGCATGTACATTGAGCTGAATAAACACTTGCAGATTGAATTTCGCTGGTATTTATAAGAGCTCTCATCAAAACCATATTGAAAAAGGAAATATACCTTGATCATTAAAAAGTAAACCATAAAAAACCCTTTGCTCATTGCAATATAAGAATGTAGAGGCATAGGCATCTCATTACTTCTGTTACCGATGATACTCCCTGCAACGTTGTTAAGCTTTTGAGCAAACTGAGTGGACCCTATTTTTTTCACTTGCAATGAAGCTTAAATTTCATCTCCTTTTATCCTTTGTGTCCTTTCTATTGATTCTGTATATGAAGTACTTTATATAGTATTCACATGGACTGATGAAGCTCTTAAGATGGTAGTTTTTTTTTTGTCCATCTTACAGCTGAATTCTGGAATGATAGTTTGTATTTTGATGAGTTATGCAGGTAAAAGCACCAACACTATTCCTATTAGGTGCCCAAGATGTTCGTGTTCCAATTTATGATGGGTTGCAAGTAAGTACTTAGTAGCTTTTGGATAGTCACAGTGAGGAGTTACCATCTTTATTGGTACTATTGACAGTAAAAGTTGAAATGTTTAAATGTGCAGTATGCTCGGGCTTTGAAGGAGAAAGGTGTAGATGTCAAGATCATTATGTTTCAAAATGATGTTCATGCACTGAAAAGGTAGACAGCCTACTGGAATGAGAATCACTCCTGATTTTAACTTATTTTCTGTTATATTTTTGCAGGCCACAATCTGACATGGAATCTTTCCTTAACATTGGGGTGTGGTTCAACAAGTACTGCAAATACGGGGCAAGCGAATCACGAGATTTCCTGAAGACCTAAACGCTCAAGTAATGGATAGAGCCATAAAGGATTAAAAGAGCCACCAACTGTTTGTGATAATAAAAATGAGGACAAGCCTGTTTGTCACCCTCTGCTAGAAATGTGTTGGAAATAATAGTGTCGATATATTTTATTTATTTTGCCTATTCCCCTTAATTTTCACTAGTATACTAGGGGACTACGAGATATGTGGATATATTTTATCAAAGTATAAAATAATAATTAGATAAAAATGAAATCATTATATAAATATTATATAATTACATATGAATAAAATTTCAAACAATCAAAATATTTATTAATTTTACAAGTGAAACAAAATTGAGTTTTTAATTTTATGGATTAAATATATTTTTAGTCCTTAAACTGTTGGCCGTTTCTGATTTTCGTTCATCTTTCAAAATAAGATACAATTTAGTCTTTATTATTTTCAAAACGTTCGTTTTAGTCCTCATAAACTAACACCTTTAAAAATTTGGTCCTCATTTAGTCAACAAAACGAGGACTAAAACCAAAGTTTCGAGGACTAAAAGGAACATTTATAAAAGAATGAAGAACAAATTGTAACTTATTTTTGAGGGATTAAAACATATTTATTGTACAAGTTAAATTATTTTTTCTTTGTGCTAATTTTTCACGTTTAAATCACTACAGAAATATCTATTGCATACTTATATACTTGTAAAGTATTTTTCTACACTATTAATTTTTCTAACAAATAAAAACATACTATATAAATGAAACACAACAAAAAATATCTTTCAGTACCAAAAATTAAAATAAGATTATGTAATATTGTGAAGTAAAAATATATATTTCAAATATATATATATATATATATATATTATTTTATTTTCACAACTTTAACACAATATACATATTATTTTCTTTACTGGTTTATTGTTTATTTATTATTTATTATTTATTATTTGTTATTATGATAATGTATTTTAAATCCAATAAGAGAAATCACATTTGCGTCTTGATAAAAAAATCTGTGTTAAAATATGCAGCATGTTTGGTAGAACACCCAGAGTCTGTAATTGGTGTGGAAGAGTAGCACCATCTTTGTTTTTCCCACTTTATCTTCCAAATCTTAATCGTAATCCAATTTGTTCATTGTCAACGCTCATCACTCCAACTCCAACAACGCTTCCCCTCACTGCGTAACATTTTCTTCCCTAATCATCCATTTCGTTATTCATTCATTCATTCGTTCATTCTATTAGCTTCAATCTGTTGCAGAAGAAGGTTTTCGTTTTCACCACTTTCACCAATGGAAGACGAAAACCAAGCCACGGAGCAGGAATACGCCTTTCACTCCGACCTGCTCCACCAATTCACCGCCATCCCCTCCGTCGACAAGGCATGGCTCTTCAACTCCCACGCCGGTCAGTTTCATCCACACCAATTCCCTTCATGTTTCACTTCACTTCCCATTGCTCACCATTTTTGTTTCGTTTTGCATGGCAGGCTTGGCTTCGCAGGCAATGTTTTGCGTTAGTCAACCCAACCTTTTGACCAACAAGAGGAAGAAGTCCATCCTCTCCGCTTCCCTGCTCAGACAAAGCGACGGCACCGTTGCGTTTCACTGGGCTCCCTTTCCGATCGAATTGAGCGGAGTCTCCGCCATGGTTCCGTCGCCTTCTGCCTCCAAGCTGCTGATTGTTCGGAATCCCGAGAATGAAGGTCCTTGCCGCTTTGAAATTTGGAGCTCCTCTCAACTGGAAAAGGAGTTCCATGTCCCTCAATCTAAGCACGGTTCTGTGTACACTGATGGATGGTAAACTTATTATTGCTCTTTTGCGTGTTTGAATAATTTTTATTCAAATATTAGAAAAAGTAAGAAGATAAAATTAAATAAATATAACTTGAAAATAATCTTTTGCTCATAAAGTTTCACGATTTAACTTATAAGCTAATTTTAATTTGTGTAGAAACTAAGTTTAACTTTTCTAAAACATGAATTTTATCTTATAAATCAGCTAATTTTAATTTTCGAGAAAGTTTCTTTATTTATTTGTTATTATTTTCTTTTCGTATAGCTGTAAGTGCTTCTGAAGTAGTTTATTCAAATAGGTTCTTATACTGCTTTAGCTATGTTTGGGATACACTCTTTTCGTAGATGACATTTATAACAGATTAGAAGATACGAAAGTAAAAGGATTCTAGCTTCTAAGTTTAACTTATTACATACTTCAACTGTTTAAAAGTTAACTGATAGAGCTCCTATAAGGGTCTTGTAGAGAGGAGAGAACCATAGTGGATGAAATAAAATTGGCAAAGAAAAGTGTTTGTATGAAGAGAAATGGAGAAAAAACAAGGATAGAAATGGAGATACAATTGGAAATAGGTCAGAGGTAGAGTGAAAAAGTAGTGGTAGACAGTAATATTAAACCGACGTACATGTTTGGAAGTGTTTATTTCTCGAGAAATAATTGCTCAGTTTTTAAAAAGTGAAAAATGAGCAATAATTTATTCAATAATGCACCAAATCAAACTTGTGCACGAAACTCTGTTGCCAGCTAAAATTTATGAGCTGGATTGCTGTTTTGTGTATTTGTAGGTTTGAGGGGATCTCTTGGAATTTGAATGAAACTTGTATAGCGTATGCAGCTGAAGAGCCAGCTCCTGCAAAGCCCACATTCAATGATCTGGGTGGCTACCAGAAACGTAGTTCTTCAGACAAGGATGGTGGTACCTGGAAAGCTCAAGGAGAATGGGAGGAAGAATGGGGAGAGACGTATGCAGGGAAGAGGCAGCCTGCCCTTTTTGTCATCGACATAACTAGGTTTTGAATAATATATGGTTTTATGTTAAATTGATAATGAGTGATGTAACCTTTTAGACAGGAAATGCTAATTACAACAGTTATTTTGCAGTGGAGAGGTACAGGCCGTGAAAGGAATTGACAAGTCTTTGAGTGTTGGACAAGTTGTATGGGCTCCAGCAATCGAAGGCTCTGTGCAATATTTGGTCTTTGTTGGATGGTCATTTGAGACAAGAAAACTTGGTATTAAGTACTGCTATAACAGGCCATGTGCAATATATGCTGTTAAAGCACCACACCATGAGTCAAAAGCAAATGAAACTGAGACGTAGTAAGTGACTTCTGTATTACCTTTCATTTTGAAGGTGAATATCTTTTTATTAAGTTTGGTTTTGCTGAACTAAAGTTTGAAGGTGTATTGATTGATGTAGCTCAACTGAAGATGTTCAAGCTGTTAACCTAACTCAAACCTTAAGCAGTGCTTTCTTTCCACGGTTCAGGTAATAGCCAGGATCATTTTTCTTTTATTCTATTTTTTTCACATGCTGAAACGAAGTCCCTCACCCTAGGCACAAAAAGGTAGAATTTTTAGTTTTCCAGTTTTTGGTGTGCAAATAACATATTGGTCTGAGTATTTTACGCTCGCACTCTTGTATTTATCTCAGATTTTGCCCAATACCCCACCAATTTGGGGTCCTACAGGATACCTCTTGATTGTTTAAAAAATTGCATTACACTAATACATTACACTAGTCCCCCTTATTTTTTCTCAAATATTACATGAGCACGATTGTTGTACATGTTAAAAAAATAGGGGTATGATGTGAAAAATGAAATCTCTTAGCAGGATTCAGCATAACTTACATCATAGGTGATTGACAAGATGATAAAAGAGTTAACTAATCGTGAAAGTAAGTGCTTACTGCTTCAGCTGATTATTCTCATGGCTATCAATCTCCAGAATCTGAGAGCGATACTTGGCACTGTGTGGTGGCTAAAGCATTATAAATACCTTTTTTCCACAAAATGATTTCATTTTAACAAAGTTATATTTTTTATTTTTATACTTTTGAAAAGGCTGTAGAATTCTCCGTCAACTGCCTATATTTGTAGAATGTGAAATTACTCTCTGAGGTCTATATTCCTTGAGACTTACATTACATTCTCCATTATCTGTTTTTCCTAGTAAGGTGTGTGAGAAACTATAACTCAAACATTTTCCTGAAAATTAGTTACGTTCTAAAATGGAACATGTCATCACTTATCTGTTTTAGTCATATGGAAGTAGTTCATCTTTTTCTTTTATTTGAAATTTAAGCAATGAGTTATTAGTAATAAGCATGTGAATTAATGTCTGTCAACTGCCCGTATTTGGAGAATTTGAAAGTAATCTTTGAAGCATATATTCCTTGAAACAGACATTAGATTCTCCATTATTATATATATTTTTTCCTTGTAAGGTTACTTCTATAAGAGTAATCTTTTGCACCGACTTTCCCTAGACCTGTGTACCAACAGCCAATTTTTTTGAGAAATTGAAAGTAATCTTTGAGGCATATATTCCTTGAAACTTCATTACATTCTCTATTATGAATGTCTTCTTGTAAGACGTGTGAGAAATATTGCTGATTAAAAGCTGTCCAAATCATCTCAAACTTTCTCCTGAAAGTTTAGTTACCTTCTAAAATTGTACACATCATCACTTGTCAGTTTTAGTCACATGCATCTCTCTTTTTTTTCCTGAAAGTTAAGCAAAACTTATCAGTAATATGAGCGTGAATTTGATTTCTATGATCTTGATTCCTATGCATTAATTTTCTACCAGCCCAGATGGAAAGTTTCTTGTATTTGTATCTGCAAGAAGCTCAGTTGATTCTGGCGCCCATTCTGCTACAGATTCACTTCATAGAATGGATTGGCCTGAGGATATGAAGCTTTATCAATCTTCTAAAATTCATGAAGTGGTAATTTCTTTTTCTTGTTGTCTAATTTAACTTTAATTTGAACAGATGCCACTGAGATCTATTTCTTTTGTTTCTCTTTTATTTATTCATTTTATTAGAGAGTATGTACTTCTCAACTATCCTATGCTTAAGAACTTTTCTTAGAAAATATAAAATTTTAACTATGAATCTCTGTATGTTTATGGTTTTACATGAAATTATTTGTTAAAGCTTTTTCTGTAATGGTTGAGTGGGGACAGTGTTCTTGTTGAAAATCTATATAATTTGTTTCAGTATCTATACTGACAAAACAGGAATTTTCCAGTTGGTTTTTTGTGGTTAGCATATTCAGCACAGTAACTTACTTGTTATCATTTTGGAATCATGGCTTCAATTCCATAGAAGATAATGAATGGATGGGTATCTTTCACAGAATCATGTCTAGCATCAATTTCATGAATCATGTGGCTGTTTGTACTGAGGAATTCTTGCTGTTAGCAATGTCTTAAAAACCTAATACTAGTTTTCTGAAGCAACACCCAGACGTAACCTATGAACTCAGTTTTATATTTTCTAAAATATTTTCAAAATAAATTTGGAAATATTCATTTTGTTTTTTATTGCTTCATGACGATGTCTTTTTTTGTCTCCCAAACAAATACTAAATTTTTTTGCCTTTATTTCAAATTTTTAAGATTCCAGTTGTGTTGTTTGCGGAGGATGGCAGCTTCCCAGGGCTTTACTGTTCAAATATCCTCAGTGATCCATGGCTTATCGATGGCCAGACCTTAGTTATAGCTTCTGTATGGCACAGCAATCAAGTTTTACTTTCCATCAATGTGCTGAGGTAGCTATGATAGCGGTAATACATTTTGTTATGTTCGTGTAAATCTTTATGCAAATCATGACGATCAACATTCTACATTTTAATCAAATGTAGTGGAGAAATATTGCGAATCACCCCTGATAACTCAAATTTCTCTTGGAGTCTTCTTACATTGGATGGGAACAATATTCTTGCTGGTACTAACCGTTAGCTGCTCAATTTGTCTTTGACCATGTACATGTTAATTTTTTCTAACTTGTTCAACTTTATATAGTTTCTAGCAGTCCAGTAGACGTTCCTCAAATCAAGTACGGAGCTATTGTTAAAAATACAACTAATGATAAAGAATGGAGTTGGTCAGATGTCTCAAATCCCATATTTAAGTGCTCAGACAAGGTTTTGTTCATTTTCCTTTTCGAATATTTGTAGAAATTAATTAAAAAAAAGTGTTACATGCTCAGTTGTATCATTGGAGGCTACAGGTTTGGTCATCGGTCTCGTCTCTTACATCCAATATAATGAAGATCTCAGTCAAGGATGCTTCCGAAAGCTTAACAAAAGGTATCTTTCTTACTTGGAGTCTTTAGGCTAATTAAATGCACGGATTTGCCTAGCTCTTAACCTTGCCACCAATGGCTAAAGTAAACTCTCGTGGCATTATGTGGCTCATGATATCTACAATAGTTCTGCAACATAATCAATTGAACACTCAATGAAGAAGAAACCTAGCCAAATAATTTTATTGGACATCTAATGTTGAGTAGTATAGTATATGAGGAATGTTATTCATTCTCCTTAGCATTCTTACTTCATAAAAAGTAAAGAAAAAAAGTTTATGATTGGTTCATGAAGATGATAATGAAGATGATGCTAAGCTCTAAATAGAACCTGTATAAAGGTGCTGAAATTGAAATTTTGAAAAGCTAAATTATGCTAGGGAACAATAGAGAATAAAGACGGAGAAACTTCAGTAGAACTGTCCTGTCCTTTATGGATAGTATTAGTAGGGTTAGGTGTGGCTGAACTTGTCAGGATAAAAGGTAGCAACATATAATTGATAGTTATTTTCTGTGTAAGATTGAAGTGGTTTGATGGTTTAGATGATCTTGAACATCACTAAAGCTATAAACTGATAGCAGAGTTGAGTTAAAATAAGTAAGTCTAAAAGTCAAAGGCATTGTGTTTGCTTGATCTTTGGTTACACAGACAAGGTTACTCAAATTTCTTTTGAGGAATTTATTTTCTTCCTTTTCGTTCTGTCACTTCAATTTCAGGTGCTAGTCAACCTTATGAAGCTATATTTGTGTCATCAAAAACTAAGAAAAGTGATGCATGTGATCCACTAATTGTGATCCTTCATGGGGGACCACATTCTGTCTTATTGTCAAGCTTTTCAAGGCCATTGGCTTATCTTTCTTCGGTTGGATATAGCTTGTTAATTGTTAATTACAGGTAAACAATATCCTCTTTTGTTCCCAAGCATTTGATCAAGGCCATACAATTAAAATTCACGAGTTTGATATTCAATCGTGTTCCTGATGATTCTTTACATAGTGTTTGACCAGGAGATGGATTGTTATTCTCACTGTGATGCTCTTTCTAATCAGTGCTGGGAGACTTGGTATTTTTGAGCTTGAATCACACATAAAAGAAATAGCACTACTAGGTGTATAAAGCTGCATTATGTCATTTTTTATAAGTATTAATTCTATTATGAACTATATAGTTCACATCCTGAATTTAGAGGGAGCTTTGGACTTTTAAAGTTGTTTGTCATATATGCTAAGTGTTTTAATGTAAAACGGAATAAGGTCGCTTTAGATATCCAACTATAGATGAAGATATGTCTAAATATAGTCTGTTCTAAGCTTACTTGATAATATTTTTCAGAGGTTCAGTAGGATTTGGCGAGGAAGCCTTGCAATCTCTTCCAGGAAAAGTTGGCTCTCAGGTATGTGGTAATTTTTTCTCTTTTTTTTTTTTCTAAATTTTTCACTTGACAATGCTGTTATGTTATCTATCCCATGGTTATCAAACTCGTTAACTCACATTTTCAGTCCTGATTTCCGAGTTAACTCAAAAGCAAACTTGGTTTTTGAGTAAACTCAGTGGGATCTAGAATCGTGATTTTAGAGTGATTTTGCGAGTTTGAAACGAGAAGATATTTTTTTTGGAGATAATAACGGGGAGATATTTCAAAACCATGTTCCAACTCCCAAAACCATTATCATATTCAGGAGATTTTTTTTTTCATGAGGTTGTATCTGATCATGAATTGGTACATGCAGGATGTCAACGATGTGCTCACTGCTATTGATCATGTCATTGATTTGGGACTCGCCAGTCCTTCAAAGATTGCAGTTCTTGGTGGCTCACATGGTGGCTTTCTAACAACCCACTTGATTGGCCAGGTGCAACTAGTTCTGTTACTTTTAAATTCTGATTGTAACAGTTATTGTGATAATTGAACCATGGATTTATATTAACTTTAAAAAGGTCTATAGCACATAATTATTTGTGCTCAAGATTGAATAGTTACAGAATTAGTTTATGGTACTGAGGTCTGCTTATCCATTTTTAGTGTTGGCTGACATTATTACTACAACTTCAACATAATAATTGTTGTTGAAAGTATTTGTGACAAAATGGGTCACAAAGGATGGTGCCGTTCTGGTACCACATTAAGAAGAGAGAAACTGAAAAGGGATATAATGAATTTCGTGTTCTGTACCCACATGAGTATTCTTATTTATAATGAAGCGATACAATAATAAAGAAAAAAAATCAATACCTAATAGAGAAATATTTGGTAAGATGTTTCCCTGTAAAATCATATCATATCTCCCAATTTATTATCAAACCATACTTTTTACACTTCTCTCAAGCTGGAGAATGTATATCATGAGACAAATTTGTTACAAATGTCATTAACACAAGATTCCTTAAGAGAATCATGTTAACTAGTTGGTTGACAAAGAATAAATTTAACATGCCGCTCTAGCTGGAACATGTGTATTATGAGTTAAGCTTACTACAAATGTCGTAGGAGGGCATGGCAGTTGCTGTTAAGCAAAAACTGCTTAGACAGCAAAGTGGCTGCTGGTGAGAAAAATTGGTCAGAGGGCATGGCAGTTGCCAGAAAACAATTCTCAGAGGATACAGTGGATACCCTAAAGCATGAATGCTTTGAAAGCATGGCAACTGCTAAGAAGCAACAAGAAAAATGCTCAGAGGGCACATTAATTGTCGAAGAGCAGAAAATGTCATAGTTCAACAAGACGATATTCCAATCGCTGGCCAAAAAATTGGTTGGGAAAATATCAGCATTGAACATCAACCGTAAAAAGCTCCCTAGATAAATGTCAATGATGAAAAATACCTGCCAAAAAATGTTGGCAGTGAACCATACCTGCCAGAAAAAATCGAAATTTTGTTTCTATCCAAGGAATAAACAAAGGCAAGGATAATACTTTAACATAGGGAAGCTGTGTAGAAGATTAACTACACAAGAATGGCTGAACTTATTTTTTATTTATATATATATATATATTATTCTATCAAAATTAAAAACTCATTTTCTATTAGAAATATTATTGATATTTCAAAAATGGTGAAGAGTACCGTGCCAGAAAAGTGTTGTGGTGAACAGTATTTGTTGGAAAAATGTCAGCAGTGAAACAATGTGTGGCACGGAGAAAACAGAAATCAGTTTCCAAAAGAATTTTAAACCTACGAGCAATGGACCCTCTAGGAAAGCATGGATCTTGCTAGGTTCTTGATACTATCTTGAATGGATTGGTACAGATTACTCTGGTACCATATTAAATTTCGTATGTTGTTCACAGTTGTGATTTCATAGATGAACATGGGAAATCAGGCGGTTTGAACCCTGACATCTATTGATGTTCAGAATTTCTTGAACATTTTAAACAAACCTGGGTTATGTATTTTGAAATGTCTGCTGAACAATACATTAACTGTACATATTAACAGTATGGAACAATAAATTCAACTTTAAAATTTAATTGGTATTAGAAGTAACTTATCTATGGTAGAAATTACCTTGCAATTAACTCAGCATAATTTTTATAAAAAAATTTAACTAATGTGACAAAGCTGTATATAGGTGGGCATTTAACTAAGTTTGCAAAATTAGTATCCACTTTAATAGTGGTGTGACTTTGTCTTTTAAAAGTTTGGGCTTTTACAATTCCGTTGTGGTTTTGTTTTTCATGTATTTCTGATTTCTGTAGGCACCTGAGAAATTTGTTGCAGCCGCTGCAAGGAATCCTGTGTGTAACCTTGCACTGATGGTTGGTACAACCGATATCCCTGATTGGTGCTATGTGGAGACTTATGGAACTGAGGGTAGAGACAAGTTTACTGAAGCACCTTCAGCAGCGGATCTTACTCTATTTTATAGCAAATCTCCTATTTCACACCTCTCAAAGGTCTGCAACCCAGATATGGTTTTGAATATTAAACTGTAGTTATATTATTAATCAGTATTGTAAGCATGCTTCAAACTAAAGGATTAGAAAATAACAATTGCAAGAGCACTTGTATCAATAACAAGCCTGAAGTTTTGTCATCAAGGAATAGTTGAGGATTAATATTTTGAACAAATGCATTAACTATTTTGGTTTTTCATGATCAATGAGACTTTTCTTGCCTAGAATTTTGATTTTGTTCCATTTTTTCCTCTTATTCCTTTGAATTGCATGATGAAGTTTTATTGTAGTATCCAGTAAACTGGTCTCAATGTTACTGATCCACCACACAACTTAATATGAAGTCTGTTTATGACATTTCGTGCTGCTTGCTGTTAAAATCTTGTATTGACGATTTATATTTTGATGATATGTTCAGGCAAAAACACCAACGCTTTTTCTACTTGGTGCCCAAGATCTCCGTGTTCCAATTTCGACTGGACTACAAGTAAGTATTATTGAGCTTCAACATATAGCTGCAAACTCTGAAGTGATTTTTCCTTATAAACTAGAACAGTATGACAGATAAATAAAACCATATTGTTTAAATTTGTAGTATGCTCGGGCTTTAAGGGAGAAAGGAGTACCAACAAAAGTCATCGTGTTTCCAAATGATGTTCACGGAATTGAAAGGTAAACAAATCTTAACACAAACATCTCTCTTTCGTCTATAATGATGGCCTATTCAGGTAAATTTGTTCACTAGCGAAAACAATATTAAAAAATAGTGAAATAAATTTCTCCATAAATTAATACTAGCTTATGCGTTAAATATCTAATTTTGGAGAAGTTAATAGAAGAGCTGTTTTGCAAATTAATGATTTTAGTTTAGTACAAATCCACGTTTGTTCCCTATTAGACTTTAATTGCTGATTTGGTTTGGTCCACTGCTACTATATCATTGAGTTGTTAACAGAAAATTTCAAATATATGTCAGAGAACAACATATATTAAGGTTAATCGTCCAATTTAGTATTAATATTATACATAAATGAGTAATTGACACTATTATCACATGCATATAAATAACATTTCTTGTAAATAATTAGATTATATGTTAACATTGGATCAAAATTACTTTTGAGATTAAAATTTTACAGGCACCAAAATGGCATATTTGTGAATCTATAAGAACTAAAGTTTAAGGCTTTTACTTTACACAGTTTGTCATTATTCTTGATTACTTCTCTTATAATAATTGCAATTGATAATATTGTTTGGTTCAACTTTTGTTCAGACCACAGTCCGACTTTGAGAGCTACCTTAACATTGCGATCTGGTTTAACAAGTATTGCAAATGAGATGCATTTTCAGACAAGTGACTTGAGCCATCATGCCATTAATGTTATTGTAATATTGGGGCAGAATATTTTATTTCTGAAAAGGAGAGTGTGGAGCATAATGCATTTGTAATTGGAATTTCTATCTATTTTTAATAAAAAGAATAATTCACTCAAGGTAATGTTGTAGCTTCGGGTTATTAAAAGCATGAGACACTGAATTATCACCGAATTTTCCATTATTTATTTATTTGCGGATAATTTTGTTTGAGATTTTGTACAACCCAAGGATGATTGTTTTTATGTCGAGCAATCTTTTTAGCACTCTTATATTTTTTAGCATCTATGAATAGAAGTCCAAATTATTCTTAAGCTGGAAATATTAATCTATTTTAAGTAGTATAATTTGAAATTCAAAAATATATTGAATTATATACTCTAAAAATAATTTTAGATGACACTATTCTAGATTTTACAATTTTGAATATATTTCTAAATTTATAAATCTGACAATAATGTAATTCAAAATATATTTGGATTATATAATTCAAAATATTTTTTAAATTGCATAGTTTAGAAATTTATTTCTTCTTGTACAATATAAAATATATTCTACAATATATTTTTAAATATCAAATATATTTTGAATTGTATAATTTGAAATATATTTTTATGTAATTTGAAAATATATCTTTTATTACATAATTTACAAATTCAAATATGTTTTTGGATTTAGAAAGAATGCCTATTGAAATTATACAATTTTTGGATACACAGTATATTTCTAAAGCATAAACAATTTTTAATATGAATGAAGAAATTATAGGAACGAAAGAAGAAATAACATTTATGTCGATCTTCCAAACATTCTTAAGTGTGGATGTGCTTTTTTCAAAACACGATAAGGACTAAGGAGAATGGTATTTTTTTTTTTCACTTATTATTAAGTTGTTAGGTAATTAAGGTAAGTACCTAGAAAAAAATGTTTCTATTTTATATAAAGTTTCCATACAATTTTTAAATTATTTTGTATTGTTTTCAATATAAGTTTTTCTTCCTCTACTTTCTTCTTTTAGTATCATAGTATACAAAATGAGCTAATTTGTCATTATCATAATATATTTTTGAATGATGTAAGTTGGAATGTTTACACTACTGTAATTTGAAATATAATTTTGGATTACATTGTATTGTTTAAATTATGTAATTTGAAATATAACTTTGAATTATGTAACATAAAATATAGTTCTCGATTGGATAATCTAGTGTTATTTTGGTTTGTGTTCTCTATAATAATATTCTCTGAATTGCAAAATTTAGAAATGTCTTGAATTATTATTATTATTTTGAAATATATTTAGAACAAATTATGACGTGAAAGATGGGGTGGGAAAAGAAAATATGGGGGTACAAAACCCTGCCTTCTTTAAATGTTTAGGATCAGGGGAGGGCCCAAAGAACATTGGCACATCAAAAAATACGAAAGAATAAGATAAAGGAATTCGAAAGCGCAGAGGCAAGTCTCTCGGCGTCGTGCTCTGCAGCACTGAGGTTTGATACCAATGCTGGCCAATCTTTTGGGTTTCACCAACACACTTCCTTCTCCACCCGATTCCTCTGCTTTCATTCCGACTAAAACCTATCACTCTCCGAATAAATATCCTTTCAACAAACTGAGTTTGGATAAAAATGCTGATTCCAGCACCCCAAAGAAGAGGGTCGATAAGAAGCTGCACTCCACGTGTTCGACGAGATGGGTCTCTCACGGTGGACGCATTCCTTCCCTTCTCCACGCTCTCGACACCATTCACGACTTGGATAACGCTCTAAGACAGTGGGACGAGACTCTGTCCAGCAGGGAAATCAGTGCAATTCTGAAGGCCCAGGTCTCTTGGCAGAGGGCTCTGCAGATTTTCGAGTGGTTCAAGGAAAAGGGTTGCTATGACTTGAACGTCATTCACTACAACATAATGCTCTGGACCCTTGGCAGAGCGCGCAAGTGGGGGCTTGTGGAGAATTTGTGGGGTGAAATGAATGCTAAAGGGGTTGCACCTGTGAATTCCACGTATGGGACCTTGATTGATGTTTATAGCAAAGGTGGGCTCAAAGAAGAAGCTCTTGCTTGGCTTCAGAGGATGCAGAATCAAGGAATGGAGCCTGATGAGGTCACCATGGGGATTGTTGTTTTGTTGTACAAGAGGGGGGGAGAGTTCCGAAAAGCTGAAGAGTTCTTCCGAAGATGGATTAGAGGTGAACCTTTTAGATTAGGGGTTAGTCATAATTTTACAGTGTGTGATGAAGGATCACGTGCCGATGTTTGTTTAAGCTCGAATACATATACTACCTTGATTGACACGTATGGGAAGGGTGGTCAATTTCGCGCAGCATGTGAAACTTTTGCTAGGATGATCAGACAATGCATGACCTTGAATACAGTGACACTCAATTTAATGATTCGCTTATATGGAAACTGTGGAAGGCTACAACAAGCTTGTTTGTTGTTCCAGAAAATGGGAGAGTTTCGGTGCCAACCCGACACTTGGACGTATAACATTCTCATTTCGGCTTATATTAAGAATAATAATGTCAACATGGCAGCTAAATGTCTTGCAATGATGAAACAGTCCTGCCTTGAGCCAGATGTTGTGAGTTACCGTATCCTCTTGTATGCATACTCGCCAAGGAAGATGGTCCAAGAAGCGGAAGAGCTTGTACGGGAGATGGATGAAAGGAATCTTGCAATTGATGAGGTCACCCAATCTGCTTTGACTAGAATGTATGTAGAATCAGGTATGCTTGAGCAGTCATGGTTGTGGTTCAGGAGGTTTCACCTAGCTGGGAATATTAGTTCTGCCTGTTATTCTGCTAATATTGACGCTTATGGAGAGCGAGGGTACACTTTAGAAGCAGAGAAAGTATTTATGTGCTGCAAAGAAAAGAAGAAGCTCACTGTCCTCGAGTTTAACGTAATGATTAAAGCTTATGGGATAGGAAAATGCTATGATAAAGCATGCCAATTGTTTGATTGTATGAAGAAATTTGGTGTTGTCGCAGACAAATGCAGCTACGGTTCTCTTATACATATTTTGGCCAGTGCTGACAAGCCGCGCGATGCAAGATCTTATCTTGAAAGAATGCAGAAAGCAGGACTTGTGAGTGACTGTATTCCATATTGTGTTGTGATAAAAAGCTTCGCGAAGTTAGGGCAATTGAAAATGGCTGAAGAATTGTACCAAACGATGCTTGGATACGCCGTGCAGCCTGATGTGATTATTTATGGTGTTTTTATCAATGCTTTTGCTGATGCGGGAAGTGTTGAAGAAGCCAACAAATATGTTAATGAAATGCGAAAGGCAGGATTGCCAGGGAATCCAACTATATATAACTCTTTAATTAAGTTGTATACTAAATTAGGCTACCTGGAAGAAGCTCAAGAAACATACAAATTGCTTCAATCGTCAGATGAAGGTCCTTCTATATTTTCCTCTAATTGTATGATTGATCTTTATACTGAACTTGTTATGGTTGAACAAGCAAAAGAGATATTTGAGAGCTTGAAGAAGAAAGAAATTGCAAATGAGTTTTCGTATGCAATGATGCTATGTATGTATAAGAAAATCGGAAGATTGGATGAAGCCATTCAAATTGCAACACAGATGAGAAGATTAGGTCTTTTGACTGATGTATTGAGTTATAATAATGTGCTTGGTTTGTATTCTGTGGATAGGAGGCTAAGGGAAGCTACAGAAACTTTCAAGGAAATGATAAAATCTGGCATTCAACCAGACGATTTCACATTTAGAGCTCTTGCTAACATTTTGCTGAATTGTGGAGTTTCAAAGCGGGCGGTTGGCAGGCTAGAAGTAATGGTGAAAAGGGATTCTCCTCATGGTTTGCAAGGATGGATGCTGGCACTCTCATGTGCATCTGAAGGAGATAACTCTCCAAAAGAATAGATGTGCTTAATGATGGAGCCTACTTTATAAAAGCATGATTAAAATATACCTGGTCTGGCTTTCCTCTGGTGCTGGGTTTCCTTTAATTTGGTTACTTGGCTGAGGCTATGATTGGAGCATTTCAAGCACGGAATTTTGAATTACTAGTGGTAATTTCTATGATAATCTGTTATAATATATGGCTTGGTAGTTTGAATAGAAGTCCATAAAATTAGGCAAAGTATATGGGAATATATGAAATATGAAGATAGGATAAATTGGTATCAGTTATATTTTGTTCCAGAGTTGCTGCACGTTGCTATTCATTTCTTAATTCACCATTTTCTCTGCCAGAATAATTCCAAGATTTGAAAGAGCATACTTTTACCTAGTCATAACTACAATTCTCCCCTGTTTTGCAGGATTGTTGGATGGGAAAAAGTTTTGACTCATTTTACGCGTATTCTTGAAGGTCAGTAATGGGAATTGGAGTGTTGACACTCTTTGGTTGGAACTACATGAACTGCGTTTCCCTTTTTTCCTCATTTCAAGGACGTAAGTCATTTAGTATACACGAGGAATAGGAATAGAATGAGTAAGAAAATAGAGGAAATCTAGAAATATCATACCAATATTTTAAATGATAGTATGGAAATTAATCAAAAGAGATTTTCAAACTAAATTCATCTCATAGATTACTACCGGGCCAATGAATTAATTCTGTATCTAATTATCGGTGGTTCGTATTTGGAATGCATTTTCCCTCCATTGTTTTAGTTTAATATGTGCAATTAGCGCTTGATGATATTTGTTAAGTAAATGTTTCAGATATCAGTCTACTTGTTAGCTTCTTTGTTGTTTGGAGAAGATATGGTTTGTCAGTAGAGGTTCTTAATCCTGCACACCTCATTGTTCAGGTATACTTTAACATTATTACCTGAAGCCAGCATGATTGTCAAAATGTTGAACTAACTTTATACTTTAGCTGCATTCTAGTGCCTTTTGCAACTAAATGAAACTCTATCCTGGAAAGTTTGTTATTCCATATGCAAGTCTTTACTCGACATACTGGTGGTCAGTACTCAATTATTATTTGTCAGAGTTACATACTTAAATATCATGCAATTCAAACAGATGTGGACTTTTTCTTTGTATTTCAGCCCATTTTAGGACTCAAACGGTCATGTACTCTATGGAATGCCTGAATCTGACAATTGTTTTGGCCAAGTCTAAGCTTACATTTTCATCCCAATAGAAAGTAAGCAATTTTGCATGCTATCTTTTGGGGGAGACCTTTTCATTATTTATGTCTAGTATATTTATCACTTTTTTCTGACTTTTTTCAGCTTGAAGAAAAAGTAATTTTGTTGCGAGCAGATCCAATGGAAAGCTAAGCTACCAGAGAAGTATGGTTGCATCCCCATTTGGTTTTCCCCAATTATACAATTTTAGTCATTCTATTTCTATAAAATTGCGAACGTCAAATTTCAATAAAATTTGAATCACTTCTCCTTTGTTTTAAAATTTTTCATTTTCTATTTACAAGTATAGCACAATTGCATAAACCCTCTCATCCTTCTTTTCAAAATTACCATAACTCCCTTGTTTAAATATCATTAAATCATAAAGTTTCATCTGATTTTCTTGAACAAAATGTTATAATGTCAATTATGCTGTAATATTTATGTGGTGTTTTTCTTTTCTTTTTTTATGGTTTTTCTTTATCCAGATTAGTTAAAATATTTTACTACAGTATATATGCACTTCAGTATCTCAATATACTATGTAATAGTTGAGATGAGACTATCTATTCTGAAAAAGTGTTGCAAACATGGAACTCTTTCGATTCTGCCTTTTAGAGCTGGAATTTTAAAATCAGTATTGGATAAGAAAATCCTATGATGATCATGTGAAAACAAAAAGTCCTATCAAAGCTTCAAATATCCTTTCATAATTGATTTTACAGTAACCACAGTTACTGTAACATTTGATCATTATTGATTTTTTTTAAAGAAAATCACTTCTCTATTTCCTTTGCCAACTTAAATTTAATGACATGAATGTAATTACTTGTTTTTTAGGTTAAAAGTTTATTATTTTTAAGAAATACCAATTTCCTAATTTCGCAGTCCTCTTGCCAATGGAAAACACATTATTTTCCAGCCCCAAGCTGACGTTACAGAATTAGACTCACTTGAATATTGTTTTTAAGAACATTTCAATTGAAGTTAAATCGTAATTTTTATTTCTTTTCGACTTCTATTTCACGATATTGTTTTTTTATTTCATTTGCTTATAGTCCAATTCACCTTGAGATATGATACATTCGTTCAATATTTCATCAAAAAAATATTGTAGAAAAGTTAAAGTAACTGGTGTTCTAAAATGGAGGAACTACACTTTCTTTATCTGTTACACTTAGATTATAAGTTTTTCTTCCAAAGAGAAAAGGATGAATATGTTAGATCTCATAGAAGAGGAAGTTATAATCTAGCATGACTTTCTTCATCCCACACTATATTATTCTACTTTTCTCCCCTTTAGTTAGTCAAATTTTAATCAAATGATTATTTTTCTAAAATTTCCTACTATTAATAAAACTTGTCTGTATAATATTATTGATATTAAAAATTTGATTTATGGTATTGCAATATTATACCACGAAACAATATCGACTTTTTATAAACATTATGCTTGTTTATAGTAATGGATATCAAAGAATAAAATTAATAATAGATAAAGATGAATACTTTTAATAAATACTCGTAAATAGTAGATACATGCATTCTAATTATCCACTTGTCAATAACTGTGTATAAATATTATGATATTCCTATTCTTAGATATTTGGTATTTGTTTCAGTAATTTTAAAAAGAATTAAGTAATAAACATTAATAATTGAAAAGCTATTTGAAGTTTAATTTTATATATTTCTTGTTCTTTATTTAAACTTATGGAATTATAATTAATTAAAAATATTAACTTTATTTAATTTTATGTTTTGCAGCGTAACTTGTTTAAGTTTATATTTTTCACAGGCTCATTTTATTTGTACTAAATTTATAGTGCAACTTTATTTAAATCATACTTTAAGATAAAAAAAATTATGTGAAAATGATATTCACATATATAAAATAATTCTTATTCTCTTTCAAGTTATTACATCATGAGTAATAAATGAGATTTTTCTAGATAAAACCGATTTTGTTGAGATCGTTTTGAGGATTAAATTTTTCGTCAATTGGTTTACAACTTACATAAATATATTAATATGCAACTATTTTTATGATATATATATATATATATATATATATATATATTACACAATTTTTTTAATGTAATAGAAAGTTACATAAATATCTTATAATATATGAATAATTGGCATGAAAATTATAATTTTGTAAAATTAAAAATGTTATTAGAAACTAAATCCATAAAAAAATTATTAAAAGTGAGAATCTAAGAATTGTTTCTATAAAAATTAAAAACAAAAAATAAATCTACTATAAAAGACTTGAAATATATTTTAGTCTTGAAATAGAGCAAGGTAAAAACCAAGGGCTTTGAATGGCTGTTTCCATGACAAAAAGGCATTTTGGAGCTTCAAAATCAAATTGGGTTTTCTCCCTAAAGTATCAGTGTTTGGCTTCCTCTTATTGTTGCTGTGGCCAGGTTCAGAGATCTTGAGATTCTTTTCTCTCTCTTTACATTCCAAAAGTGAGTGCGATTGAAATTTTGAAGCGTATAAATTTCTTGTTTTGTGTTCATATAATCTTTGACAATACCAACTCCTCCTCTAAAACTCAACCCCCTTGTGCTCCTAATGCTAACCACCAAAATCTTGTAAAACAATGATGTGGGATTCCACCCCAGTCCCAGATAGGTTATGCAGCTACTACTATAGATGAACCCTTTTATGCAGCCACTACCCATAAATTCAGCACCTTTCGCTTCGTTGTTATTTCTGTGCACAAGGGCAAAGCCAGCAAGCATGTGGTAATCGTTTGTTCTACGCTGAATTTCATTTTCGTCCTTTATAAATTGGGAAATATGGCGTGGAGGCTTTTGGCATTACGCCCTCTCACTAAATTTCACTTCCACAACAATCTCTCCTTCAATTCCTCATTTCCAAAAACAAGGTACTAATTTCAAATCTTGTTTTACATTTCAAGGACTAGTCTTCTTTTCATTACTATCCAATCTTGAACACTGTAAACAAAAAAATTGCACTTTATTATATTGGATTTTTGCCTACTTAAGTAAAATGAGGATGCTAGGAAGATAAACTTTAGAATTGTAGTAAAAAAATATAAAAAGGAAATTGGAAGGTAATATTCAGTTTACTACACTAATAATTTTTTGAGTTTTTTTTTTCTTCGGTTTAGCTTGTAATATTGTGTGAGAATAAAAGAAACATAATTGAAACAGAAGTTTGCTTCGATATTGACTTACACTGCTGTAGCTTGGACTATGTAGTGTGCAAGGTTCGTGGCCAGGAACCTATTCTTTATCAGCTCTATTATATGAAAACATGTTCTATCCTGGGAAGCATAGGCTTTCATTCATGTTCATTTCTGAAGTATAACAATAAGGTTGCAGAGAAACACTATCAGGATTCTGAGAAAGCCCCGAGTGGTAATGAGGGTAATGGCAATGCCAAAGAAAATAAGAAAAAATTGAAAGGGAAAAGAGCAGTTGTAAGATGGCTGAAGTTCTTTAGATTTAAGAAGAAGAAAGAGTATGAAAGGATGACATCAGAGGAAAAAATTTTATACAAATTGTTGAAGGTACGTTTTATTTTTTATTTTATATGGACCTTTCTATTGTTTTCAAACAGCACGTATGGTTTTGCTGATTCTTTATTTTTTGCACCTTTGCCTCCCTGTTCTTGCAATATCTATACATAGGTTTGTATTTCTTATTAGTATTTTCATACTACTCATGGCTTGTGTTTAACTTTTAGTCTGAAACACTAGGATTCTGTCACATATTCATGAAATAGTGATGCTCTTGATAAAAATAAATCTGTTGCTGTTGGAAACTTTGTAATGGGATAGTGTTTTCTTCTAATGTATGCTAAAACTTGCTTATGAAATCAACCGGAACACTAGAAGCCTTTCAAGCAATATTCTGTGAAAATAATTTAGAGATAGAACTGCTTAAATTTCTTAAACCATGTTCTGTTGTCAATAAAGATAAAAATAAATTTATGGTTCTCTGTATTGAATGTTGGATTGTTGCACTATACCTATTCAAATCTTTAAATACATAATTTCAGTAAGATAAACATGAATTAAATCTTTCAGTCTTTAATTTACAGAATAATTTTAGTGCATTCATTTTTATAATAAGGTAACAACTTTCCATCTAATTCCTCAAGTATTTTTTTTTTGTCTTTTTTAATTTTCATAGAATTTGTCAAAATATGTTTGGTAAATAGTGTTTGAAGATATCTAGATTTTTAAGAGATAAGACATTGTTAGGTAAAAATGTAATCTTTATTTGTAAAAAATCAATCTCTGCCCTAGTATAGTATCTACGTAATACAGACGGATATGTTGTACATAAAATTCTCTCCTTTATCAAGATATTTGAGAAACCTGTATTCTTCCTCCCAATTTCTATCAGTTGTCAATTGACTCTAGCCAGCCACCCCTTTATCACCTGTCTTTTCTGAAGAGAAAAAGTTATTTTGTGAACAAAAGTAATTTCTAATACTAAATAAAAGTAGTACTACCACTCTTGTCCTTCCAAACCAGGCACTAGGAGACACTTAATTACTTGAATAGGTGATATGCATTCCTAGTTACTCTTCTTACCCATATTAGCTTTATCGTCACATTTTCAACATTTTAGTTGCTTTCACTTTGTTAATGGCCCTTGGGTAATAATGTCGAGCCCACTTATCTTTCTCAAACAAGGGTGAGTAAGAGGTTCTATGTAATTAACTCATTATATGAGTGGTAGTATTGGACCAAGAGTAGAATGAAAATTAGGAAAAATCAGAACGTGTAGTATTATTCAGTGGATCTTACCTAGATTGTCTTAACATGGTAAGCTTGACAGAACCATTTTAATTATTATTCAACCAAAACTCTGACCAATAAGCTATTTTTTCCATTTCTGTGATCTAGAGATAAAAATATATACACAAGACAACTTCAGGGGTTTGAACACTCTTCAACCTGCCTACTCCAATAAAATTTCTCTGATCTTGGTACAACATCATGGGTTTGTCTGAAGAAGACATTTTTTTTCCTCAAACGAAGGTTGATCCTAGTGTTTCTATGTACAAACTATTCATACCGTAATTGAATACATCATACAGTTAAAAGTGTTATGAAAACTTAATTTGATTTTGTTGCGTCAGTTATTGAACATACAGTGTTTTCTCCATCATTCTAGGCTCGAAAGAAAGAAGAGAGACTTTGTGAAGCCCTAAAAAAGATTGAGCCTGCTGAATCTTCTGAAACAACCCACGATCCTGAGATATTGACACCGGAAGAGCACTTTTTCTTCTTAAAGATGGGCCTTAAATGCAAAAATTATGTGCCAGTTGGAAGGCGAGGAATTTACCAAGGTGTAATTTTGAACATGCATCTACATTGGAAAAAACATCAGACCTTGAAAGTAGAGGTGAAGACATTTTCAGCAGAGGAGGTTAAGGACATTGCTGTTGAGCTGGCGAGATTGACTGGAGGTATAGTGCTTGACATTCATGAAGATAACACAATAATAATGTACAGAGGGAAAAACTACTCCCAACCTCCAACAGAGATTATGTCTCCTCGAGTGTCTCTTTCGAGAAAGAAGGTACTGTGTTGTGTACTAAATTTTTAGTCACTTTTTAATACAGAATAGAAATTGAGTTTAACTGGGTGTGGGGTTTCAAAATCCTCTAACAGTTCTTGGTCTTTCATTGTCCAGAATTTTATGGTGAAATTTCTACTACATAATGCTTCAGTTGCACAACCACGGCTACGTTTGAAATTTTGCATTTGCGGACCTTTGATGCATACATACAATCACTCATGTTCATGCTACTTGTCTGTTTCACAAAATTTGATGTTTCTTTTTATTTTAAAAATTCTTCGGTGCCTTCATGATGTTGATTCTCATCTTTTGCAGGCATTGGATAAATCCAAATACAGGGATGCTCTCCGTGCTGTGAGGAGACATATTCCAAGACTAGAGCAAGAACTTGAAATTCTGCAAGCGCAATTCAAAAGTGCAGCAGAGAGTAATACATATGCTTCTGACGCAATCCAGGACATTGACAGAGAGAGAATTTCAAATTTTCAGTTAGACGATTCAGATAAACACCAAGAGTTGATGGATGATAACATTGGATGCACAGAAGATGAGACAGATAATGACTCTGAGTTGGATTCTGATTCCGATAAGTTATCAGATATATTTGAGACAGATTCGGATGTAGAGAATTTCACCAAAGAGGAAGAACCTCTTTATTTGGACGAGTTTGATAAGTTTCCAGAGCAAAGCAATGGAGAAACAATTGATTTTGAGGAGCATCTACGACAAATGTCTCTGAATTCGAAAAATATGGAAAAGGACCAAGACTTACCAAAGCTGGATGAAGTTGACAGGATTTTTCTACATGCCACATCCTTTTTAAAGAAAAAAACAAAATGAGAAATTTGCTAAACGCGAGTGTTGTAATCATCATACTTAAAGAAAGAGTAGCCTTACAGAAATTACGATGTACAACCATGAATGGCTTTTCTAAATTACAAAAGTTTTAGATTTAGCACTTTATTTGATACGCTTAGTATTTACTAATCATTAAATCACAACTTATCCATGTTGAGTCATGTCAATGTAGGATTAGGGATAAAGTTCTCCCAACTCCTTTCTTTACAAGCATTAAATTTGAGGTTTTCCGTAAAGGGAAGTCAAGTTTTTTAATACTTATATCAGGAGTTTTGTGCCTTGAAATGAAGAAATATTTTATCTAATTTGTTGATCGTTCTAAAGTATTACCGAGACGATAAAAATAAACATATCTTGTTCTAACTCTGATTTGAGATATCATATTGCTCATTGTTGGTCTTGGTCTTCCTTTTAGTGTTAATTGTAACTGAACTGCCATTCCTCTGTTTTGTTGAACATGCTCTCTGAGTCTCGCAATCTCATTTGCTACAACTATTATTTGTAAAAAGACGTAAGAAAAAAAGTTAATATGAATTCCACATACATAGTACATATACATCTCATACATTGATTTTGATACCAAGTGTTGTCAAACCTGCGAGTTTTGGTTCGGTTCCGTGCTAACAATACATGCAATTGGAAGAAGGGCTACCACTCAGATGGAGAAATCGGTGTTAAGCTCATAAACTTACATTTGCTACTTGATTTGTCATAAATATTAACAGATTTATTTATTAGAGATAAAAGGTTATATGTTAGACTTTTTCTAATTTAATTTTGATAAATATTAACAGTTAAGTACATGAAAATCCAAAGTATTTATCTTTTTTCTTATAGCGGTATCTCTTTTGCTTGTGTTACAATGATTATCGGCTGAGTTTTTTTGTTTTCAGAGACAAATATACCGATTATTAATTTTTTTAAAACAAAGCAGAAAGAGAAAAGTAAACTGAAACGAAAGTTTTTTTCAAAACAGGGACAGTGAGGGTGCATGATTGGTTATACTTGTAAAATTTTGTATTTATTCTGTACTCAATTTGAATTTTAGTTTTATTGTAAATATTATATTATAAAGATTAAATGTTAAAAGGAAATAGGTTTGGCATGCGTATTTGTACTTTAAGCAATAAAATATATGTAGCAGTTTCTGATTTCAAGCAAATTAAATGAGAAAATATAAATATAAAACCTAGAACGTGAAACAAAACCAGTAAAAATTTCCATCAACAATAAATAAAGTAAAATTTATTTTGGAGACTCAATGGCTACACATGCACCTATTCATCAAGGATGTTTAGGTGTTCCAACCAAAAGGTTGGTCCAATAATGTCAACATGTTCTACAATGACCTTTCCTTTACTTTCAAAAGAGTTACCATTCTCCTCGTGAGTTGGAACAGTGTCTACTTTGTCTCTATAAATTGAGGATCCTTGTCGGAACATGACTGGTAATTTATTGTAGTCAATAGCCAATTCTTCAATTTTCTTTTGCAACTGACCACCCTTTAAACTATTCTGAGCTTCCCTTTTGCTTTTTCCAGATGCAACTAGCTTCCAGAAACAAGAGTTATATTGATTGTTGATGTGGCAATCCACCTGTCTCCATGAAAGGTAGTCCCTTAGAATCTCAGTAGATGGATAGCACACTGCTCGCCCATCAAAGGAAGGAGGGTATTTTAACTCGCTTTGTGGGAAGAACTCATTCCATCTCATCACATAAGTGGATGTGAAGAAAGACACAATTGCTGAAACCATTTTATTAGCTCTCCTTTGGTAAAGATTACAGGTTTTCTTAATAATAAAACTGTACTCATCACTAACCCCATAGGCAAAGACTATATCCTCCCAAAACTTTTCTAAGACAGCAACTGCACACAAATTCATCAGGTTAAGGGCTCTATCATCATTTGGCTTCACAAATTCATGTACCTCAGAAAATCTGTGGAAGTGGCATCCATCTATTCGAACTACAATCCATGTAGATGGCATCAATTTGCTATCAAACTCAAAGGATCTCACATACTCTGGAGTCACATTGTTAATCTCTTCAATAAAACCACCAAGTTCCTTCAAAAGAACATTATGCTCATTCCAAAATCTCTTTCCAGCTATTTTCTTGGAATGCACAGGGATTATCTTCCGTCTGTGCCTTTTAATTGGAGCACCGTTATCTGTGTATTTCACAACATCCTCTACCACTGTCTTCAGAAGACAAGAACCTTGTCGGGATATTGGCTCTAGTGTATTGTAATTGACATTGAACTCATCGAATAAAAGATTGTTTAGATCACTTTTGTCAAAACCCTTGATAAAATCCCATGCTTCCTTCTCATTCATTCCACGTTCAACAAGACGCCAAAGGCATTGTTCATGTTGATTACTCAAATGACAAATATTCTGCCGCCACAAAAGATAAGCTTGAAGGGCTTCTGTGGACGCACAAGGTATGACTCGCCCATGGACGGAAGGAGGACTTTGCAGTTCCTTGTGCGGAAAGAATTCACCCCATTTTCTCACAAAAACAGAGGAGAAAAATGAAGTAATGATGGATAACACTTTGCTAGCACGCCTTTCATAAAACTTGGAGGTCTTCTTCAATACAAAAGTATACTCATCGCTAAATCCATATGCAAAGACTACATCTGCATACTCTTCAAGAATTTCAACAGCACAAGAGTTCATCAGCTTCAACGTGTTTAGATCATAAGGTTTATGAAGGCTACAGGCATTGATCCAAACAAGGATGATATTGGGAAACATGACCTCGTCTGCAACTTCAAAACACTTGACATACTCATATTTGCTGTTTGCCATTTTACTTGCAAAAGTTTACAAATGTATCGCTTTTTCTTCTCACATAAAACAACAACTACCACATGCTTGCTGGCTTTGCCCTTGTGCACAGAAGTGGCTACGTAACTAAAGCTTCCAAGGTAGGAGAACTACAAAACAATGCAATTTGTGATTAGTTTCGAAAAACAATATAAACAGCTTATAAATTTCAAGTGTTCGTATTTGACCAAAACTATGATAAAGCCACCAACTGACACATTACATGAATATGTGCAAAGTGTTCTTAGGAAATTGGGAAGTTAAACACGCAAAGAAGTGAGATCATAAAGGGTGAGGTTTACAAGAATATCCAAAGAGAGTGAATTATTGTATTCACATTAACAAAAGATACCTTTTGAACTTTTATCTCTTCTCTTTTTCAACTTTTTTTAGTGGTTTGGTATCGGAGAGTGAAGAAAACTCACAGATTAGGGAATTAGGGTTCCACTCTTGTTCTGCTCGCCGTCGCCGCCGTCGCCGTCGTCGCCTACGGCAGTTTGGAGGTAGAAGCTACGTGAGGTTGGGTAGGGTTACGCTGCGGAAGACTGAATGTTATGGTGGTGTTGTGTTGCTTCAGGAAAAGTGAATTTTTTAATTGAATTTTACAATTAAGAATGTGTTTCGATTTCAAATTTTAATTAGAAATTATTACCTTTTATTTTATATATATATATATATATATATATATATATATATATATATATATATATATATATATTGAATAATATTTTCTACTTAATTTTAATTTCGTTTTACTCTCATTCTCTAGTGCTTTCTGCTTTCTTCTCTACTGATCTCCCCTGCGTTTTTCCGGAAGTCCACCATCGCTTCCCTGTTCCCGCTAGGTAGCTTTCTAGGTGGACTTCAATTTGTGACTTGCTCCGTAATAACAGTTATTACGGTTTGATTTAGGTGAAAATCGTTTGAATCTCCTAATAACAATTACCGAACCAACGTCTGAGGAGAAGATGAGTGCGGAACCTTCCATTGAACCTGAACAAGTACTTCCTACACCACTTTCATCTATGCATTTTCCGTTTTTTCTCTCTGTTTTCTGAATATATAAATTGTGAATGGTGTTCATGAATGAAGGGAACTCAGAGTCCCAACCTGGAGGACTGCTTGAAACTGCTGAAAGGAGAGCGAGACGAACAGCGTCTTGCTGGCCTACTTCTCGTCACCAAGTTCTGCAAAGCTGAGGATCACTCCTCTCTTCGGAGAGTGTATGATGCGGTTGGCCCTCGCTTTCTGTATCGCCTTCTTAGAACTGGTACTTACTTTTTTCTTGCTCCTTCTTTATTCATTTCTAATGTGTTTTTCACGTTTTTTTTTTTTTTTGAATTAGGTATGGGAAGTGGCTTCAATGAGAATCGCGATGCATATTTAAGCCTATCTATCACTGTTCTTGCTGCATTTTGTCGCGTTCCAGATATAGCTTCTTCGGAGGACATGGTTTTGAATATTCCACTTGTGTTAGAAGTAATATCCACACAGTAATGATCTACACTTGCTTTCATACACCTTATTTTTGCCTTCAGCTAGTCCTTTTTTTGTTTATTTTTTAATCTCTTGTTAAGGTCTGGCTCGTCTGTTCTTCAAGAATGCTATGAGTTTTTGTACTTGGTGTCAGCTGCTTCTGGAAATGGAATCACGAGATTTTGTGAATCTGAAGGCATCAAGATATTAGCTTCTCAAATGAGTGCTTTGCAAGACGGTAAGATTTTATTGTCTGCTTGTAATGCTTGCTTTCACCGTACTGAAAAGTAAGGGACTGAGTGAAACCATTGGCAGTTAGTGTATTTTAATTTTTTGTATTAGGTTAATACACTAACACAGTATGCAGAACAGTTAGGAATGGAATTTATTGGTAAACAAGGCTGTACTATTCATGTATCTGTGTTTGAGCTCTGTAACTGATATCAACAAGATATTGGTCCAGAATAATTAGGCACGGGTTTAAAACTAGTTCTTATTTGTAAAAACCACATTTTTAGCGTGTATATAACACATATACTAACATGGGAATTATAAACATATGCTCCTAATTTGCAGGTTCACATTTGATGGAATTATCTTTCAAACTTCTGCAATTGATTCTGGGTAGGATGTCCTTTGAAATATTCCAGAATAACGACTTATCTGACATTTCAGTTATTGTAAGTGTGTTTCTATAATATTTCTATTTGGTACTTAATTTGTTTTCATTTTTATTAAGTAATCTTGCATCATGGTAAATAAACATATATAATGTCTTTGGTGAAGCAATATTTTTGACACGTTCCTCTACAGGTGGCAGCAATAGCAAGGCAATTTGCTGTCTTGCACAATTCCTTGAAATTTGAAGCTCTCCACTTGCTGAATGCCATTCTTACCTCAAAAGATTCTGTATGTGATCTTGTCTTACTTTGTTTTCCTTCTGGCGTGGTTTTATGGCATAATGATATTCTAGTATACATGAAGATAAAATCTACTTAAATTGATATGGCCCTGGAATTTGGTTTATTTAGAGTTCTTTCTTTCGTGATATTTTATCAAGTTACTTCTAGATCAGAAATTAGATGATGTTCTCCATATTCTAGTCATTCCTCTGCAGTGTAAATTAGATGCTGTTCTCCATATTCTAGTCATTCCTCTGCAGTGTAAATTAGATGCTGTTCTCCATATTCTCCATATTCTAGTCATTCCTCTGCAGTTCTTTCTTTCCTGATATTTTTATAACTTATGTATGTGCAACTTAATTCATTTACCTTGCAACTGACTACAAGCAATCCACGTTTTCAGACACAACTTCGTAATGCCCTGCGATTACATCCTCAAGATAGCTGGTCAACCAATATCCACACTGGTATAATAGCTGTTCTGCAGAACCGTGTTGGTATGTTGAGACAATTTACTTAATTATGTGCACAGTACATTTTACCTGTTGTTTCAGTTTCTCTTGATGCATTCTTTCATTTGGTACTTTAAACTTGTAATTTTAGCAATTTTCCCTCAGCTGATGAAAATAATGAGATGGAATGTATGTAGCGAGAATGAACTCTGAGTATAGAAAACTCTATGAACTGGGGAATTAAAATTTAAGGAATGATTCCCTGTGTTCAAGGATAAGAGTAACAGAGATGAGAGACTGAGAAAAAAAAAATATTTTGATAGTAATCTGTCTATTGCAAAACGTAACTAGCACATATATGCATTGGTTGGTTACACTCGCACAGAGGAAATGAAAGGCTGTAATCAACCTCCTCAGTTCCCTATTTCAATAATTGTTCATTGCCACATCAGCAAATCACGTTAAAAGGAAAAAAATCCAAATAAAAGTGCTAACATATGAAGCTATAAAAGTATGAATGAAAAAATAAATGCAAGTTACAGTATTTATAAATGCACCATATAAATGCTGTAACAAATTACATACTTGTTTGATCTTGCATACTGAAAGGTTTAAAGATAGCAGGCTATGTTGTGGCAAGAAACTGAACACTTTATGGACTAATTCCTGTTCTCTAGTCTGGAGAGTTAGTTTTAATTAGGTGGTTGGTTTGAAGGAAAGGTTGTGGATGGAAGGACACTTCCTCTTTGCACTTTCATATGGTTAATCTGAAGTTTTATATTAGATGTTCTTATCTTACTGTACTGCATTATGGTTTTTTAAGACAATAAAACACTAAGCTGTATGAATTGGTTGATTTATTATTCATGTACAGCTCCTGCTGAAAGGTTGCAGGCTCTCGTTTTAGCCGAGTCTATGGTTTCCATGCATGGAGAGGATTGGTTGGTTAGCCAAGTAAACACAAATGATGCACGAGATCCAGCTTCAGCTAACATGTAAGTTGTGCTTGCTAATAATTTTTTTATTCATCTGCTTTGAGTGTCTTGGTTTATTTTCTCACCCCTTCCCATTTTAGGTGCCTTTTGCTTGTCTTGGAGCAGTCAAGGGTCGAAATTGCTGTTCTACTGAATGAGCTGGCATATTTGAAATATGAACCGCCTCAGGATACTTCAGCTACTGCTGAAGCAATTTTTACGAAGCAACATAATGTGGCTGTTGCTTACTCTTTGATTGAGAAGATAATAAAATTAATATCAAATGTTGAGGAAAATGATGGTATATTCAAAGAAACCCAATTCACTCAGCATTTAAATTCTGTTTCATCACATACGTTAATTTGAATACACACACAGAGACGTACGTATGTATGTATAAAAGATAAATTTGGGCTGGAGGGGTTCTTCTCAATTCTATTATCTGTTAAATGTGAAGATTAGAGTGTCTAGTATTTTCAGCAGCATTTTTAGAACGTATATGGGTGAGAATATGAATACATGGCTTTTAATTACATTTCAAATGATACTAAAAGGTTTCAACATAATGTAATTTTTAATCATGCTGGTTAGTTGTTTGTACTCCCATATAGTGAATATAGTGAACTAGTATTGTCAATTGTAAACTACATGGATATGGATACCATTTGGAAATTCGGATTTTATTTCTATTGTGATTTTGATTGCTTGGTAATGTGATACTTGTCTCACATTTTGAAACCAGTGCTGCTGACACTTTTGGAAACATGTCTCTGTGGTTAAGTTCTTGTTAATTGAGCATAATGCATCTTCATCGTACTCTTTCTTTTACAGGAAACCTCCTAGATGAAGGCACACTAACAAAGCTGATTCTCCAGCTTAACGAGACAATTGCTGTTGTACTAGAGTATTTGGAAGATGCAAAGGTAAGGCTGATGTTTAATTGCTTAATGTAATTTTAATTATTAGTGTTCAGAGTCATTGTTGGTGGCAACTGTAGTATAAATACTTGGGTAACCAGAGACTCATTATCTTTTATACAATTCATTTTCATTATACCAGTTGTTTTTCTCTTTAACATACTTTGTACTGCATTCTGAAATATATACAGTTCATCTCATTATAGTATTATTCTCTCCTACTCTCTTTATCTTGTTTACAAACTTATAGCAAATTATAATTATGAAATCATACAGGAACATGGGCAAAAGAAAGGGGATGATTTACTTGCTTCAGTGCGAATTATTGGGAGGTATGTTTTACTGTTGCTTTCTTTTGAATTATGTTTACTTTGACTCTTGATGGATTAACAATGATTTATGTCAAATCATATATGGAAGACATCTTTCATATATTGGTGTGGCATTTGTTATGTAAAAGTTTTAACAATGATAGACCTTCTTAATCTGTATATTATTCATGCTTTCACTGTCATATCATTGCAGTGTGTTAAGAAGTGATTTTAAGTCTAATTCAACCCTTCAAAGCCGGCCTATATGGTGAGATTTGTATCCATTTATATACTATGAAATCGTCTTATTTCTAATTGACGTAAGATTTCCAACACACCTCCTTCATGCCAAGGTATATACATTTCGAGCGTGAAACTAGATATTAATGGATGGTCTAATAACAGTCAAATAACAGGTGGCACAATAGGTGCAACAAACAACAAATCTTGTTAGCACAAACTCTAACTTATGACTCTCTAATCCTATGTTAAGAGATGGACTTTAAGCTTAACTCAACCTTATAAGCCAATTTTGTAAGGTTTAGTTAGGTTTAAAGTCTACTTCTTAACATGGTATCAGAGTTATGAGTTAGAGTCTATCCTACAGAGATTTATTATTTGTTGGGTCTATCGTGTTACTTGCTACCGTCGTTATTAGACCACTCATTAATATTTAGTCTCACATTTGAGATATATATTTTGTGACGGGTGTGTTTGGAGATTCCACATCAACTAAAAATAAGACGATTTCATATTATATAAGTGGATTCAAGTCTCACATTATAAGCCGGTTTTGTAAGGTTGAGTTAGATTTAAAGTCCATCTTTTAACAGAATGTATGTGTAGTATCAGGAAAGAAACATGCAGATTTAATTTATTTTTTAGAAGCAAATTGCAATTGTATACATCATCTTAAACTAATTTAGATAGTTGTTTCATCAATTTTCACCTTGTTCCTTCATCTTATGCTAATTTGGGTAGTTTATGTTTCAGCTATCTTGCAGAAGCACCCCTAGCATGCAAGGAGAAGGTTCAAGATCTTTTAGGGTATATGCTTTCCATTGAAGGTGAAGATGAACAAAGGTATCTTCAAAGATAATTATGGGCAAAAGAAAATTCCTTTATCGTGGAGCATTTGCATAATTTAATTCTATGTTCCAGGCCCTTCTACTCTGTTTGCTTTCTTCTACCTATGCTGTCTCAAATTACCATGAAGATTGAAGGATGCAAAGCTTTGGCTTCATGCAAAGGACTTGAGGCTGTGAGTTACTTTTTGGTTCCAATACTTGTATTTTTAAATTTAAAATTTCCATTTATCCTTCCTCTTTTTTTAATGTTCGCTTATTAATGCATTTCCTTAAAGGTTAATCCTTACAAGTAAATCAAGAGTCTAACGATTGCTTGATTGATGTGTAGTTCATTTTGATATTCTCACATGGCTTTCACATTTATTGCTGTTCAAGATATAGTTTAATTACATCAAACAGGGGAATATCTTAGAAAATATTTCTCATTATTATTTATTGATTTTGTTCCTTATTATTGTATTTCTTCTTTATTATAATAAGACTACTCAAATGCACATAAGATGCTCGGTTACGAATAATTTTTTTAACGATATCAGAGTGGTACCATCCTCGTCAACATGCTTTGCCACTTTTCCACTGCTAAGTTCCCTTAAACAAAAAAATTGAAACTCTAATTAGTCACCTCTTCTGTTGTATCTGATTATATTTGTCGCTCTGTGTCATTCACTTGCTTTGTCACTTTGATTTGTAGTTGTTGTCGTTCATTGACTGTCATTCTGACTTCTTTATTTTCATCTTGGCTAAACAATAACCGCGGGAACATTTTTGCTGTCTGACAATTGCAGCTTTCTTTGAGCATTTTTGCTCTAGTAACCGCCATGCCTTGTGAGCATTTCTTCTCTTTGGCAGTCGTCATGTCTTCTGATCATATTTTTCTCCTCCTTAGCTGTCCTACTCTATGATCACTTTTGCTCTTGGCAGCTGTTACACCATCCAAGCATTTTCGGTTCACCGGTTGCATCCTTTGACCTCTAATGTGACCTTGCAATCAGAGCCACCACCCTTCTCGAGGGACCACTATGTTGCCTGACTAAAGGTCAACAACTGCTATGGGCTGCAAGTTCCTAAACACGTGATCTTTACACACTTGCACCCAACCAACGTGTGAAGCTTTGTCATTATAGACTTTGTTAGCTCTAGCAACCGACATGTTCACCAAGTTTATCAGGAAGTTTTGTGTTGATGACATTTGTAAGGAACTTGACTCATGATACATGTGCACTAGCTTGATGGAAAGCCTTCAAGATATGATTTAATTATATTAAATAGGGAAATATGATATAGTTTGATTACGTTAAGTAAGGAAATATCTTAGAAAATATTGCACATTATTAGTTATTGATATTGTTCCTTATTAACGTTTTTCTTCTGCATTAGAAATAAGAGTGCTCACGTGTGTACAAGATACATATTTACAAGTAATCCCTTCAATTATTGCAATAACATAACATCATTCAATAACAGTAGTAACAGAACAATTTTTATTGTCTGGCTGCTAAATATATTGTTTTTATTTGTAGGTTTTAGATTGCTTCAATAAGTTAGTTGGGTCAAATGCTTTTCTTGAGGACAATGGTTGCATTTTTTTGGCGTGTGATACAATAGTGAACCTACTATTGAAGGTGATTTTGTTATCATAGTGACCAGCCTTCTAATAATATATTGATTTTGCAAAATTTGACACGAGTATCACCTTTTTTACTGTAGAAAGACAAAATGCATATGATGTTGGATGAGTCTGCTATTGTTCGTCTTCTTAAAGCATTAGCTTATTGGTCAGGTACGATACTTGTCAGCAACCATTAAAATTAGTGTTTTCTCAAGCATATTTAAAATGTGCGAGAATAGCCTTGTACCTAAGTAGCATGTATGTATCTATTGAAGCAGGTGATTTCTGTTTCTCAGGCTTGACTACCCCAGTGCCTTGTACCTTACCGCTAAATTTTAGATCAGTTTTTGGTGTAAATGTGAGAGAGTAGCCTTAGGGTTTGAATCATGTACAAAATTCTTATAATCATCATACATGAGAATTTAAACTTAGTTGTGGGAGGATGCGATGTTTTGTCCAGAAATACAGTAAAACGAACATTTTTTTTCAGTTGCACTTTGCTGAAAAGCCAAAGTGAAGTAAAGTTTTTTTCTTGAGACGATATAAACTAGGCATGTAATCTTGCTATGATCCACTAGCAAGATGTGGGACTTGAGTTCCACACTGGAGGTATTTGATTATACCTTTGAGCCCTCTGACTACAACGGCCAGCTCTTGTGTAGTGTGATTCACTAAAGGTTCTTATCAACTAGTATGAGAATTTTTTACCATGTCTCCGCTGCAAACAAGTAGTTCAAGTGGTGATACCAACATTGCTGTGCTCGCTTGTAACTAATCAAAAGGAACACAACTTGCCCGCTAGGGTGTGGGAGCTGCAGAGCATGGTGGGATTCAATGATATATGGAACATAAATTACATGTTTCAATGATATATGGAACATAAGTTACATGTTGGAAGTGTGAGATTTTAGTGAGATTTATGAGATTTTAGTCTCCAACTACAGTTGTTAATTTTTGTGTGATAGTAATCTTGTATTGTTTAATAAAACCGTGTAACTGAGTTTATCTTGTATTCTTCAATATTATATCTTTTTGGGTGATATGGAATGGAATGAACAATGAGTGGAACCCTTAACGTCAAAACTAGTATTTTATCATCAATGAATGTGAGAGAAGGTAATTTTTTATAATTAGATCTCACAGTGGAGAAAAAAACATAAAATTCTTACGGAGGGAATTGTTCAGTCATGCTGAGATACTATAACCAACTCTCCAAAGGGAAGGCAAGTATTCTTGAACAGGATCTTGCCACGCTTGGGCCAGTGTTTATTATGTTATGTGTGACAGGGCCCCATGAGAGAATTATGACTTTCAAAATTATAAAATACTAGTAAATTAGATGGAATGCTTAGAAACATTTCACCATGGAAATTTCATGTATGTTGCTGAGCGATCCTTTTACTGTTGACTGTATCTCTGACAAGTACCATTTATTTTTTTTACTTCATCTGATGAATTGACAGTATGAAGTAAAGCATGTATCTTAACTTAGTTGTTGAAACATGGTTTGTAGATAACACTGATGAAATGTCTAGTATGATGATGGCTGCAAGCATCTGTGCACTGGTTTTTGAGTATACATCAGAAGAGGCTCTTTTGAATCGACCTGATTTCAACTATAGCACTCTTCGCACTCTTTATCTGCTCATTGCAAGATGTCTGACTTTATCAGAACAGGTGCATTGCCCTTTCATTGTTAATTGTTAATTTGTCTAAAGTTGCATTGTTTATTTAGAAAATACTGTTGCAGCTGAACTACTTTGTAAAGAATTAGGCAAAAGTAATTCTATTTATGCCCTATATACGTTTATGTTCAATGATCTCAATAATGTGTCTTTCCACGCCAAATAGAACAGTTGTGTAACAATCTTTGTTGAATAGTATCCTTTAAGTTTTGAAAATCCTTGGTCTCTCTTTCTGTCTTTATTTTTTTGTTATATGATTTGATTATGATAAAGATATGATTTGAATCCATATACATAGTACATATACATCTCATGCATTGATTTTGATATCAAGTGTTGTCAAATCTACGAGTTATGGTTCGGTTCCGTGCTAACACCTGATTGGTTATCTGTTGCAGGGTACTAAAGAGGATATGGATCTTTCAGAAATTGTCTCATCTGGTGATTATGTTTACTGTAATGCTAGTTATTAGAGCACCAAAGGCTTATGAGGTCCTTGCATTTTCTAACTCTTGTTCTGCAGGCTTCTCTCGATGGGCTCATCGATACCCCCGTATCAGAGAGGCTGTCAAGACGTGATTTTGATCCTCTTATCTGGAAGGTACCATTACTAAATTCACTCTGTCAAATATTTAATTCATGAAAATCTTTTACACTACTTTCTGACTGCTTGTTACAACATTAAATTACCAGGTATTCATTGTTAAAGGGAAGTGATGTGCCAATACATGCAATTGGAAGAAGGGCTAATTGATTTGTCATAAATATTAACAGATTTATTTATTAGAGATAAAAGGTAATATGTTAGACTTTTTCTAATTTATTTTTCATAAATAGTTAAGTACATTAAAATCCAAAGTGTTTATCTTTTTTCTTATAGCGGTATATCTCTTTTGCTTGTGTTACACCATGATGATCGGCTGAGTTTTTTTTCAGAGAGAAATATTCTCATATTAATTTTTTAAAAATAAAGGAGAAAGAGAAAAGTAAACTGAAACGAATGTTTTTTTCAAAACAGGGTCAGTGAGGGGTGCATGATTGGTTATACTCGTAAAAATTTGTATTTATTCTGTACTTTATTTGTATTTTAGTTTTATTGTAAATATTATATTATAAAGATTAAATGTTAAAAGGAAATAGGTTTTCAATAACTAATATAGAAATAATATAACTGTTGATTAGTTATATATAATTAAAATTCCATAATACTTACCATGTATACCATAAAAACTTGATTTGATGATGCGCGATTTCAGATGGAAAAAAAATGTTAAATAAAGATTGTGATAAAAAATAAAAAATAAATTGAGATTATTTAGTAATGGAAAACATGTTTCAATAATTTTAAAATAAAAAAAATATAAAATGTAATAATATATATTACTTATGTTCGTACCCAATTTTTAAAAAATTTACTATTATATATACCATATGTCGGTATAATTGATATTCTATAATAAAATGGATTAGGACAAGATCAGTGTCGGTGGATTTTTAATCACAAAGCACTTTTTATAATTATATAGATAAAGAGAGTAATTTTTACTTCTACCTTAATGAAAACTAGTAACATACAATCCATCAAACCGATTTCTAGCTGAACCAAAATGCTGTGTACTTAACAAAACTATGATTTTATTCAGAGTGATTTATTTATAAAATAACTTAATAAAAAGTTAATGATATGCACATACTGAGAAAAGGCTGAGATGAAACTGTGCTACTGATTGTGCTTATGTACACAAGACTTCATCATTCTATAGTGCAAAACAGTAATAAAACAGAGTACTCTGCTGTTGGGAGCATTACTCATTGTGATGCCATGAGAGAACAACATCTTGAAGGCCAAGTTTCCAATCATCCCAATGAAGTTGGTCAAACTCCATAGCACCATCTACAACTTTAATAGCAACAAGGAGCAAGTCAGACACAATCTCAAACACCTCAACTGCCAAACCCACTTTCCCCTTTCCTAGCCCAATTACACCGTTCTTTCCAACCTCAATCTTAAACCCTAACCTCTCCCCAACCTCCTTCACCTTCGCCTCCACCGTTCCCACGCTCTTCTCCGAACTGAAACTCTTCTCCCTCCGCCTACCCTTCTCCGACGTCGTTTCGAACAGCCCTCGCAAGTCCAACCCCGACGACATTGATATTATGTCAAAAGCGTTCATCCCCAATTTGTAACCGTCGCAGCACTTGTTATATAAATCAGACTCCACAACACTCTCCTCCAACACATTATAGCAAACATGCTTCTTATCCCTTAACCATCTGTTATCGAAAACTCTGTCAAGCGAAATTCGCGATTTAGGATTGGGGTCCAACAATTGGTGGATGAGGCTGCGCGCGGATTTTGAGATCCACGCCGGGAATTGATAGTCGCGGCGGGATATTCGGCGGCACATGGCAGGAATGTTCGAATCGTCAAAGGGGAGGTGGCCGGCGAGGAGGTTGTAGAGAATGACACCGCAGGACCAAGCGTCGGCCTTGGAACCGTCGTAGCCGACGCGGCGTAGGACCTCCGGCGCAGTGAAGGCCGGCGTGCCACATGCGGTGTGGAGGAGGTTATCACGGAGGTGTTCCGGGAGTGCGGAGAGGCCGAAGTCAGAGACCTTAAGGTCGCCGGCGGCGTCGAGGAGGAGGTTCTGCGGCTTGAGGTCGCGGTGCGCGATGCCGTGGCGGTGGCAGAAGAGGAGCGCAGAGACGAGTTGGGAGAAATAGCGCCGCGCCCGAGACTCCGGGAGGCGGCCACACCGGGAGAGCTTGGAGAAGAGCTCGCCGCCGCCGGCGTAGTCGACGACGAGGTAAATTTTGGTCTTCGTGGCGAGAACCTCGTGGATTTTGAGGATGTTTGGGTGGTTCTGGAGACGGCGCATAGCGTCGATCTCGCGCACAATGCGGGGTTCCATGGCGGCGTCGACCGTCTTGGACTTGTCGATGACCTTGACGGCCACCGTGGCGCCGTCGACGAGTGAGCGCGCCTGGTAGACCTTGGCGAAGTTGCCGCGGCCAAGGAATCGCGTGAGCTGGTACCTACCGAGGATGGTACGTGGTGGCGGCGACGCTTCCATCTTGTGGAAATGAATCACCACGCCAACCAACTGTCACGGAGTGTGCTTCCATATATATACAATTTTTTCTTTTTCCTCATTCCCATTCTGCCCTTGCCTTTTGATCCAACGAAGGAAATAAATTATACAAGTTTAATTAATTAGAGTTTTTCTCAATTCTCTCAAACTTTTGAAAATATAAAAGCTCGTACCTTCTTATGTATCTTTTTATCTTGTCATTTAATATTTATATTTAAAATTAATAAATATCAGATACCATCTCATATTAAAAGCGTAAAAATTCAAAAAGTAATAATATTACCTTCAATTTTAAAATGATATAATGAAACAAATCTTTTAGAAAATTAGAGTATATTGAATATGTGACTTTTGTTCCTGAACAAATCGTAAATATCCCTTCCGGAATTGTGTGTATTGTTTTTGAACGAGAGAATTTTGATATATTTTTTTTATAATTCTTTTGTAGGTTTTAAAATTTTTAATTATTCGCATAAAATTAAATAACCTACTTATTTTTAATTATAATTATACTCTTTTTTTCAAAAGGTGATGATAAATATTAATTACTCTCTTCTAAATATAGTTCATATTACTAATTATTAAAGTATTTATGCAATATATAAAAGAAGGGTTTTACTTAGTTTGAAATGAACAAATTCATCTTCAATTATAATACAAATTAATTGTTCGCTTCTTATTTCTGAAAGGGACCGTTATTTTTATTATAATATTATTGTATTATTACTTGTTTACTTTTGTCATAATATTTTGACTTAAATAACATAAGTTTGTTTTATTTTATTCTATTTATTTATTTTTTGTAGTATGCTAATTATGTTTAATAATTGAAATCAATGAATTCGTCCACATCATAGGATATGATTGGAAAATCGTTTTAAGGGATAAAAAATACAGTATTTGTTGGGACACAATAAAGAGGATCTTGAGAATAAATTATTTATAGAAAAAGTGTAATTTGTGAATGAAGTATATAGTAGTAAATCATTATAAAATATAGTTCAAATATTAAGGTTGGAGAAAAAGAGAGAAATATTAGAGGGATTTTTTTTTTGAGTTTTCAATTTAAATATTTAATATTGTAAAAGAATTTACCAAAACAAGGTATTCTCTGCGAATGACAGTATTAACAAAAGTAGCCTAGTTTTTCAAGTTATATATAATTTAAAATAGTAATATTTATTATATGGAGCAAAAAATACTTTAAAATTTTAATATTCTATTCGTTTTCACGCATAATTATTTATTTTAAACCAAATTATCATCATTTCAAAATTTTATTATATAGCTTTTTCATATATTTATCATTATAATCTTTTAGATTATATATTATTTATCCAAGTGAGAAAGAGACCACATAAATTATCTTACCTCTTCAAGTATATCAATAAAAGTGATTAGAGGAAACTATGTCATATCACTCAAATTACATATAAATCGTTGTTCAAATGACATACTAATTTAATGATTATTTTCATTGCATATATTTCTTTATGTGAAATTATTTTAAATTTTGCTCAATTGTAATAAAATCGTGTAATTGTTGATTATTGTTATAAATAATTCACACGTTGTAGTTGTATAAGTAGAAATACTACTAAATAGATGATTTAGTGTGACCAAGTTAGGAATTTAATAACAATTTATATTTTACTAAAATGTTGAGTCAAATGGAAAAAAAGAAAATCAAATACTCATTATTGGTAGATGTTTCTAATATTATCTTGAAATAAAAGTCCTAATACATTTGTAATATCTACAAAAAGTTATATGCATTTAGTTCATGAATATATATATTATTTTACATGTGCAATTTTAATTATTATTTAGTACTAAGATATATTAAATTATTTATCAAAAAATATTTAAAATATTGCAAGATATGAATGAAAAATAAATAAAAATACAAGAATAAATCTCACATAGGTAAGAGGAAGGTAAATTGTTTTATGTATTTGTTCATGTGCTGCTCTTTTATGTTGGGTTGCTTTCAATATTTATTTTTTATCATACGTTGTATTTATGAAAAAAATTATATACCTAAATTTTTTCCATTTATTTGACACTATCCTTACTTACATTTTACTTTCTTTTTTTTTCTTGAAACATTACAAAAGTTTACACTTTTATGACCATTTTATCATTGTGGTCATATCAAATAAATGTAAAGTGTGTCATGATATCATTACTTATTTATAAATCAATGAGAAAAAGAGAAGAAAAAATATTAAATTACAATATATATCATTGTTACATGGAATATACTATTTCTTAAAGAGAAATTAAACATAATAGATTCTTTATTCTCTATATATATTCTTGGTATATTTAATTACTTATATATGATGAATAGAAGTTAAGAATTTGAATATGATAGGAGGATATAGAAAAGTATGTATAGTCTTAATTTTACTTTTAGTTTGAGTATCTATTTTGAATACATTTTGGGTTGAGGTACATCACATCACATGTGCAACAACCCAATGAGAAAAAAATTGAGTACAAAGTACCATTCTCTTATAAAGTCAAGAGCTATTATAATTGCAAAGCTTATTAATAAAAAATAAAAAAAGTAGTTAATGAGTGATGAATATTGAAAATAAAAGTCACTTATCGAAGAAGGTTGCATATGATAATAATTGTTCATAAAAAATAAGACCCACCATTTTCATAGAGCCGTGTTGCCTATCACTATTGCGTGTTCCGATTCATTCGCAAAGACAACTTCCTTCTGTATCCACAAATTAATCTTATTCTATAAAATCAAATTGTCCAACCATAGTCCTAAACAAATTTACTAAAGTAAATGCTGTCTTTAATTTACTAAAGTAATACGTTGCCAATTTTGATATTTCATCACTCTATTATTATAATTTTATGTTAAAAAAACGTGCAGAAATTGAAAAAAGAAATATATATTTACAAATGATTTTTTTAAAGCACTATTTGTAAGAAGGATAAACATGGTTCGAAGTCTCACATCAATTAAAAAAATATGACGAATTGAAAGTATATAAGAGAATATAATCGATTTTGTGAAGTTTAATTAGATTTAAAGTTTACTTTTTTTAATAAATTAATGTCATTTTTATTTTGTTTATATCTTAACATTCTTTCAGGTGAATGTAGGAAAAAAATGCGTAGTGAATGATACGAGGTGGTTTCATGTAATTTCGAAGGAGATTCATAGATTGGTGCTTAATGATGGCTTCAGTTTGAAGACTTCGCTTTCACTTTCTCTTGGTACTTTGAATATTGGTTGGGTAGTCAAACTCAACAACGTTGTATGTTCTATCATTTTTAATAAAAAACAAAGGACAAATAACACTTGTGTTTTTTTTCTCAACTGTAACTAACAACTCTCTTTTATTTTAAAACACACGTTCATTTCCTAAACATTCAATTCTTTTTATCATCTAATACATAGTGTGCCCATTAAATATAATTATGAAGATTAATAAGTTTTAATATATATATATAGTCTTTAGAATTAATTTCTTATACTTTAAAAGTGTGTTCTTCTAACTCTATCAAACATCTTATATGTAGAAATAGGCATGTTTGTTTGACTTTGACTGAGGTTAAAATTTATATTAGTTTTTTGTTTAAAATAATAAAATATCTTGGTAATTAATTTTATTGAAATATTCTTCGATCTTTAATAATTTTTATTTATATAATTTTTGTAATTGAAGTAATTTAATACGTTGATGATATATTTTTTAATATTCAATACTTTCTACTTATATATCTACACAATTTTTTCACAAATAAAATATAATATTTTTATTTCCTTATTTTATTAAATAAAAACCTTAATTTTCTAAAAAAATAATAATAATAATATCGATAGAAGATAAAATAAAAAAAATAATGTCAATTATCATTAACTTTTTTATTCTTAAAAATATCTCTTTTAATATAATATATATTTACTATCCTAATAAAATACACACAAAAATACTGTCCAAGACGTACGTATAGGTGGCAAGCTAATATAAGAGCAAAAGATGTATAATAAAAAACTTAAGTATTATGTACTAAAAAAAAGTGTTTGCTTTAAAAATTTAATGAGATAGCGAGTGTCATTTAAGAAGATCACAATTTAATTTTTTAAAAAATGATTTGAAATCGAAATTAATTGATATATAGGATATAAAATTGGGTCAACTTTATTGTTAATACAAAATATCTTGTGATGCACACAATATTAAAAATGAACCATTGGCATTACACATTTGTCACTAATAAAATTTTGTAACTGTGACCTAATGACATATGCTCATAATAAAAAATTTTAAAATAGAGTTTGTCAGTAGATAATCTGTTTTACAAAATTGTTACTCTTTATAACAACTTTTATAATTAGTGAAAAATATTTTGTTTTTCTAAAAATAAAAAATGGAGTATGTAATGGGACCAAACGAAGGAGTAGCATGCATGGCATGAAGACAAGTATGCAAGAGTTTTCCAACAGTCCACAAACATGAGTGTGGCAAGGAATCTCTGACAATGGAAGACGTGATGAGGTGTCATTAATTTGTAGGTCATCGTTTCGAACATCCTCAGAGGTTCTGTCTGTCCAGGTTATTGTCTTCAACCAACCATTATTGAGTACCTTCATTCACAGACTCGTTGCTATCTTCCAAAAACAAAATCATATGTTTCCTCAATTTCATTTTTCTTCATTTTATGGTCCCAGAAATGCCACGTTACGCAAATGTAGCTGACCAACTTCTGTCTGTGTTTAGTTTAATAATACTACCATTAAGAGCAACCCTTACACAGCATGCCACCATGCACACACGTCACGCCATGCTTTAAACCTTCATTCTCATTTTAAGAATCACTCTTATCAAAATCATTTTACATCTTTCACAAAACATCTTATTTCACTTTTAATATTTTAATCTAATACATTTTATTACCTTACATTAATTAATTAATATATATTTCTGCTTTTCTTTGTCTTCTTCTCACTATTTTTTTTCTGTCTTGTTATTTTCTTTGTGCCAATTTCAAAATTTTGATATACATATGTCTGCTGAAACTATCATGGTTGGTGTTTGAAACGAGTAAAATCGTAGAGAAAGAGGCACAAATTCCAATGATTGATGTAATTTCTAATGTGTGTCAGAAGTATTCATATCACAATCAGTCTCTTTATATGATTCAATTATTGGGAGAGAAGTAATTGTTATCTTCATAATTGATTAAAAACTAAATTTTATAAGAATATCTCAAACTTCTATTTTTTAAACAAATATAAATATAAAAAAGGAGTAATAGGATACCTCAAGCCATATACAGAAAAATACAAAGAAGGAAATAAAAAGAAAAATATTTTAACTATAACATATAAATTCTATTTAAAGCAAAAGATAAATGCGAAAAATACAAATTATTTTTTAAAATTTATTTTAGTTTTATTAACATTTAAAAAAGTTATTAATTATATACTTTCATGCCATCTGGTTGTCCGTTAAAATAATTAAGGAAAGTGGCAAACAACGTTAACTCAATTATTTATTAGTATTATTTTTGTTAGATTCTTAATCATTATTTGATTCAATGATTTATTTGGCTCCTTTTCTTTTTTTTTCTCCTTTGGGAATTTGCCTTAATTAATTATCATTCCACTTGTCTGGTGCTGCATGTCACAATACCATGATAGAGATTTTCAGCCGTAGACCTTCCAAAATAGTTTTTCAACTTAAAATTATTAAATTATGCAAGTTGCAATAATATTTATATAAATTTTTTGATAAATTATTTTAAAATAGTTATTACTTTTATTTAAATGCAATTTTTTAATACAAGACAAAAAAAAGCAATTCATATTTTTATTTTACTCTTTATAAATATAACTATTGTTAACTTTTCTTTACAAATAATTGCTATTTTTGTTAAATAAAATTGTTTTTTATTATATTTGTAAAGATATATTTAATTTAGTTAAGAATAAAAATTTGTTTGATATATTAACTTAATCAATTTATAAACATTAATAACTTATTATAATACAAATATTGAAAAAGTTAAATGTGTTTCCGCTAAGAACAAAAATATTGAAAAATAATGTGGCAAGTTGCAATATTCATAAAATTAGTTTATTTGTTCATAATTTACTTTGCGAATATAATTTATGATTTCAAACATACACTTGAAAATATAAACAGTATTATTATTTAGAAAACAATTAAATTTTAAAAATAATTTTAAACGTGCTCTTGGAATAAAATTGAAATTTTAATAATAGAAAAAAACAATATTCTTAATTATTTTAGTTTTTGTAATATTCAAGTAAAAGCATGATAATTTGTTGATTGATGTAACCAAAGTATATGATTTGTGCAAAGACCAAAAACCTGAAAGGTAAACTTAATTAAATTGATTAAGGTGATGTAACAAGAAGATATTTTTACTAATTTAAACCAATATATGTTTCTTAATTTGCATAGAAGGTTGGATTAGTGGTTCCTGTAAGAGAATATGTATAACCAGTTATCAACGGAGTAATCATTATATATATTTTATTAATTTAAAATAAAGTGACACTTGCTTATTTATCATACTGAAACCATTCAATAATTCAGCCAACCTGTCCAGTTTTATGAATTAAATTATTTTTGCCAACTTTAATTAAACTTATATTTAACAATCAATTACTTTATGTGAAAAATTGATTAAGTAAGAATCAAATGTTTAAAGCATAATTAACATATAAAGTCAATTCTTCTTTTTGTCCTGTATATTATAAATTTTATAACATATAACTTATTCTATATACATGTATATATAGTCATTTAACTTATACATTTTATGTTGTATAAAATATATATAACATCACATATCTTCTATGTTACAAGTTAGGAATGCTTAATTACGTTTTTGTTTTTATTTTTATTTTTATTTTTATTTTTCATTTATAATATGATCATTATTTTTAATTCTTGTCTTTTTTTCCAAAAAATCATTATAAAATATTAAAAACAAATTTTCATTGTTTTTTGATAAAAAAAAGTGACCTCTAAAAATTGTTTTCATCTGTAAAAACTATATTTCACCTTCGCTAAACTTAGGTGAATATAAATCAAACCTAACTTGAAAAAAAAAAACAATATATATATATAGGATTTATTTTTTTCCTATATATTTATTTCTATTTTTATCTTTTAATTATTATTTCTAAATTAAAATAATCATTTTATTAATTTTATGAATATTGTAACCATTGAAGTTTGGACAAAAAAATACATTATCCATTGAAATTTATAAATAATCATGATTGTGTACTTCTGTTTTAAATGGATATTATTTAATGTAATATTTTTTTACATAGTTTATTTGTATATGGAATGGAGCACTACTTTATTTATTATAATTTTGTTTTCTCATAAAATATATACTTTTTTTAATTCTTTATATTATTTATTGATTGGCCTAGTTGTTCATATACGTCGACATCAATTGTCAATAAAACTCCTTCTGCAATTTTTAACTAATTCTAAATATTAATTTTTTTAAAATACTAAATTTTAATTCATGTCATATTTTCAAGAAAAAAAATCTATTGAATAATTTGAGAGAACGATGATGAATAAAATACGTGGATTTAAATGATTTTTTTTAACATATACCTTTTTTTCATATATAATAATATTAACTTTAAATTATAACAATCCAAAATATATAGTATAAACTATATAAATAATAGTCAACATCATAATATAATATGATAGAACATTTAAAGACTTGTAGATAAGGAGTTAATCTTACAAGTCATCCAAAATGGCTATAAAATTTAAAATTTTATCTATAATAGAGTATTCCAAAAAGATAACCGACAACTAAAAGATTATATCTAAAATAGACAACAGCGTCATCGCCCTCCAATGCCTGCTCCAAAGGAATCTCATCCACTTATGCTCACATCCAAATGAATGATCATTGCAAAAGGAAAACATCACACGAGCAACATACAAACACAAACAGAAGGGTGAGCTAGATAAACAAAGATCATACAATTAAGATAACCTATAACATGCAAAGTTCAATCCAACACATAATACTAAATCATACATCCTACCATGTTAAATTCTAGACTTGACTCGTCCGGACTTAAAATAATTGCCGAGCTATGGCGGGTTATGCATTCGTGGTGGCCTCTATTGCTTTGCAAAGTCATTGCCAAAGGGTTTTACCCTGCCACCCTCACGAGGTTAGTCTGTTCCGGGCCTTGAGGCATATTGGAAGCCCTCAAGACTAAGACCTCCTGCTACTCCTCACCACATGGTTCAATCCTCTCTACTTAAGAATGAAAGATCATTGGAGTTTCAAGAAAACCCCCAAAACTGAGCTCCCTACAATTACTCTAAACAACCTGGAATCTCACAAGAGATTCTATACTGATCTTACATTCCTCCCTTTGAATCACATATTTTTACTTGTAATTTCAATCATAATCATACATATTTATATATTTTCATACACCTTAAACATACTTCACAAGATATATCAACATTTAATAGAATTTCATCCCATATAATAGCAAAAGAGAGAAATATGCTTACCATCATTCGCTCTGCACACCCAATTCGCAAGGCGAGACCAGGAGTCACTCGCATAGCGATTTGTCTCGTCATGCGAATTAACTCGCAGAGGTACCAGACCTCAACCTCTCGCATAGCAGATCCAGGTCGTTATGCGAGAACCCCAAACAGAGACCAACCTTCCCAAACCACTCGCAATGCTATCCTTTTCGTCATTCAAATAAAATTAGAATTAACCCCAGACTACTACCAGGCGCATAACGCCTTGATTCGTCATGCGAATTACTAGACAGAGAGCAACTCACTCCAACCATTCGCACAACGTCCAAATTCGCTATTCGAATAAACAAACACAGAGCAACCTCTCACGCCATCCACACAGCGCACCAACTCGTTGTGCAAATGCCCTTGACAGAGAGCACCTTATCATAGCAACTCGCTATGTGAAACTACTGCACAACGAATCTGCATAATCTGCAGAACGTAATTCTACAGATTTATGCAACACAAACACCAAATACCTATTCTAACTATATTCCTCAACTTTTAACACTCCTAGATTGTATTATACACCTAATTAGACTTTTCTAAGTGATTCTAAACACGCCTACCACCAAATTTAAAGAGATTATGAATCAATTTCTACTCTAAAACACTCAATTTCACCACTTAAAGACCCAAATCAAAATCTATCACTTTGCACATGTTCCTGACCATTTAGAAGACTCATACAAGTCACAAATGACTTACCTATACTACCTAAACAGACCAAAAGAGCCACTGACCTCAAATTCCCAATTTCACCATTTCACTTCCTCTAGAATACCCTAAAACACTTCCAATTTCCTAACTTTCTAACCACCAGCTACTATCACAGAATACCAGTTTATAATGTATCAAATTACGGATGCACAATTCATCAGAATCAACTCACAAACCACATTTTATCAGATTCATATTAATCATTCAAAACATACAGGATTTAACTTACACAATTACCACATTTGAGCTCAAACAACAACTACATGCAGAAATCAATACACACACCGATCAAACTATCAATTCAAATAGAAATCTAACTTCCCTTACCTCAGAGATTCACAGCCCAGCTCGTCGGATTACCTCTACAGTACCTTGCACCGCAAGGGAACTCAACAGGACCCTACAAATCACCAATTGGTGACCAAGAACAACTCTTAGAGCTAAAATTTGACAAAGAATGGACAGAAGAACACCCAAAACACATGCAATCAGTAGAGATTGTCTGGTCCAGGTTTGGAAACAGCGAAAAGATGGAAAGAACAACTTACTAACTAAAATCGAGAAATTGATCGATCAGTTACAAAGCCTTCAACACTATGGACGTCTGGGCACCTCCTGATCGTCAATCCGACAGCTCAGTGAGAAGGAATTCTAGAGAGAAGACAGAGAACGAGTAGAGAACGGAGGTTTTAGAGAGATGAAGTGATTTAGATAATGAACTGAAATTTAGTAAGTTATATCTATATTATACAATTATTTTAAAATTAAGAAGTTGTCTCATTATTTCAATCCACTTATCTACTCTATTTTCCAGTTTCTTACATAAATATTAATATTACAAAAAATATATATTAAAATACACCGTTTACTCATTTAGTATTTATTGTCATCTTTCGTTTTGTTTTTTTTAATTGTCATATAAAATCATACAAAGGTTTCTTTAAAATGGATGACCATGACTTCTATGAACCTCACCAAGGAGATAAACACCAATTTATCATCACTTCAAAGCTTCTATTAGGCTGATATTTGACATAGGAAATCTTTTAATACTTTTGAGAAAAGTGATATTATGAAAAAGTGAACTAATTATATACTTTAGTGTTAAGTTTGCTGTGATACTAATTAATATTATTCGTTTTTCTTTCGAATATAACTTCTTTTCTTCTTAAATGGTCTATTTTTAATCTCTTTTGTTTTGAGTTATACTGTTTTCTATTCTCTAAATTATATAAACAGTCTTGCATAGGGAAACCAGTTTTTGAATTTTATGTTTTACTAAAAAATAGTATTGTTAGTCTCGAAATAACTGTTATTTAATAATTTTTCATATAGATTAAGAATAAAAATAACTAGTATGATTATATTAAGGTGCAATGTCGTTTGTTAATGGAAGTTGTAATTATCGGAACCTAGATGTCAACATCAAAGTAAAAATATCTGCAATAAAAAAAGAATTAAAATGCAGTAACAGTTACTGAAAGGTATATTTAAAAAAGAAGGTGGAGTTAATGGGGTTTTGTTAGTGCGATGTGAATAAGAAGATATTATTATATGGTTTGAATTGGACCACTGAGAAGAGAGTATTAGATATTATGTCCATATCATGTCACATTACTTTATTCTCTAAGCTTTCTCATGAACAAGAGAAGAAAAGCCATTTGATGTAGACAAACAAAAAGTGTGCACATAATTAAATTTGCTTAATTCCCAAATGCCAAACACACACTTACCAAAAAAAGAGACAAAGGTTGGCTGCCCTTTTGCTTGATCTAGAGTCACATAACAATTAGGGTTCTTTATGAAAATATAATAATCTTTTTCTGATTTTGGATAAACATCTTTTGGTTATTCATCATTGAATTCTGATAGTTGAATAATATCGTTAGAGTTTATTATTACAACTATTATTTGTTTTAAAACATTAAATTTAATTACGGTTTCATCTTTTAAAAGATGTTTTAGAAAGTGAAAAAGATAAATAAGTATTTAAATTTCAACTTTTAAACATGTGAAATTATTAATTACGATAGGAAATAGGATAATACTTATTATCAATAATACCTTTTTTTTAATACTTAACACTGTGTATTTAAAGATTTCAACTAAAAAATCTAGGAATTCATAATAGAATATTTGATACAGTAAATGTAATCTGGTTGGAAAACATAAGTTTGGAAATGAAGAAAATAAGATATGTAAGTAAACATAAGTTTGTTATTATTTTTTAATATAATATTGCAAAAGATTATTTCCTAAAGTTGCGGATGGTTTTTCTGAACAACTTGACCGCAAGCTTCTTTGTTTTCAACGTTTATTTTTGAGATATTTTTCAGAATGTACGTTGTCAACCTTTAGATTTTGGTTGCTAACATTTTAATTTATTAAAATGTCATTTTTTCTAAAAGATATTTTGACAAATATTTTGGATCCTCAGGATTATGGACTTGGTTCACCAACTCTATAAATAATTCTATCTTTTATTAATTTCATTTTTTTTCTAATATTTTATGTTTATGTTATACTCTTTTTAGAAATCCTTACTAGTTCTGAGATCCTCATAGATATTTTGGGAAGTTTCTGTTGTATCTTAGGGACTTGTGCAATACACCGCGGATAAATCCTTAAGGATAGTGAATCTACACGCTTCAAGAATATTGTTCGTGATTATGTCACTATTTATACAACAATTTTAAGGACTTAATCGTAGCATATAAACACAAACGACTGAAATTTTGGTTAATAAGAAATTGTTGTTTTGGTTAAGTTAAAGTTTCTGATTCATTGTGGTTTCGGGTTGTGAAAGTGAATCCCCTTTGGGTTTTTAAACATTTTGAAATTTTAGGCTAATGAGTTGATATGATGTATATGTTTTGGTGGTTATAATAACCATTATAGTGTTTAAACTCTGGAAACTTCCTGAGTAGAAAAAGGTTTAATAACGTGTGGGTACTGAAATTTAGATGCATTATATTTGGGTCTGGATGTTGTTTTTATGGAAACGAATTTGTAATATAAATTGGTTATTATGGAGTTAAGCTGCTGGAATTTATAACAACTGTTTTCTTTGGATTAACGGATTGGAAAAACCAATTCATGTGTGATGTTAATTCTTAATTAGAAAGTTTTGTTGGGCTTTAAAAATTGTTGAAAAACCATGGGCTCTTTCAAAGCCCCATACGCAGAGCCTTCTTTCTTTCCTTCGTTCCCGCGCGATATAGAGCCTTAAATAAAGGTTTTTTCCTTTTATTTTCATATTTATTTATTGTTTAATTTAATCCTGTCACGTTGTTGTTCGTATGTTTATATTGAACCAAACCAATATCTAGACTCATTTTTTTGTTTCTGTCTTTAATGGGTAAGCATTTGCATGTCTATATATATATATAGAGAGAGAGAAATTAATAATAAAGAAAAAAATGTATTGTTTTGTATTCCTCATTTTTATATTTTTTTTACTTTTCATATTTTATTCATTTTACTTTTTAATTATTTGATCAAGTTGTGTTTTAAAAAACTTCTGAAAGAAAAGTTGGTTAATCATCAATCGAACCAATTTAAACTATTTTAAAAGCTTAAAGAAGTAAGCTTATTTTTAAAAAAAAATTAAGAAATCAAATTGATCGTAAAAAAGGTTTAAAACATTACGATTATAATTTATTATAAACTATTATGCAATCACCATAGCAAACAAAATACAGTATAATTATAAAAATATTTTATAAATTGATAAATCGATAACTGCATTATACAAAATTTATTTAAGATTTAATAATTTAATTAATTGTTTTAATTAAATTGTGGACCTTTGAGACCGAAGTATATCATATAATGATATTTGATACTAAATTTAGAAGAACCAAACTTATATTTGTATTGGTTCTTTCATTCAATTGTGATGCTTTTATTAAATGAGTAATGAAATAGAGAGAGACAAGTGCATATTCTTTAAGGATTGATTTTTTAATGAAAACTAACTAATTACTAATATAAGATTATGAAATTATAAAAGGAAAAGATGGGGTGCAGGAAGAGATGTCAAGGGTCCATTGGACTCTTTCAAAGCCCGCAGAGTATTCTTTCTTTCCTTCGTTCCCGTGCGATATTGACCTTTAATAAAGTTTTTTTTTTTAAATTAAGAGTGTTTATTTTTCATATTTATTTTTTATTTAAAAAATACACCTTTTAACCTGTCACGTTGATGTCGTATTTGTATATTGAACCAAACCAATATCTAGACTCATTTTTTGTTTCTATCTTTAATAGGTAAGCATTTGCGTGTATATGCATATATAGAGAGAAAGAGAAATTAATAATAAAGAAAAAAATGTAACTTTCTCCTATTAATATTTATCATATAGTATACATGAATAATTGTTTGAAAAAAATGTGAATTAATTAGTTAATTGATTAAATCGTACTGCAATAAAGGTAAAAACCTTGAAAGTCAAAACACCGACAAAAGAGTATTCAGCAATTATTTGGCAAGCATTTTGGGTTATCCATGTCGAATTTATTCCTACAGTATTTCAAAATTTTCAATAACACAAAAAAAGTTGCAATGCGTATTAATTATTGGTGCGACAACACATGTTCACTTGTTCTGTGCAACTCAAAAATCAAATCTTTATATTTTGTTCACTAAATTCTATAAACAATATATTTAATCATTTTAACTTTTTTAAAACATGTTTAATCAGCTCAATATATTGTTAGTGTTCAAAATTTTACGGCTGTGATGGCCAAAAATGTCTTATTGTTATGTTTGTTACTCTTTTTAATCCTTTTTATTAAGATATTTATATTTGTGTTGACATGTAATACTTTTCATTATAATAAGGTTAATTTAAGAATAATAAAATTAGTTTTAAGATTAAATTATCATAAACATCAAAATTAAAGATACCAAATTTAATATAGATGAGAAAAGAATTGTAGGTATGATTAAAATTTATTCGATTCTAATTTGGTGGAGAATTCTTGTATTTAAAGCGTATTTGATATCAACTTTTAAACTATGTAAGATTATTATTTATGATAGGAATTAGGATAACACATGTTCGTCAATAATATATTCTTTTATAATATTTAACATTTTGTAAAGATTTCAATTCAAAAATCTTTTTGTTAAGATGTGATATTAATTTCACATGCGAATTGATTTAGGAATTCATAACAGAAGATTTGATAGTTAAATGTGATCTAGTTGGGAAAACATGAGTTTGGAAACGAAGAAAGTAAAATATTATGTAATTAAACATTATTGTTTTATGGGTTAAATATGTTTTTAGTCCCTAAACTATTGGTCGTTTCTGGTTTTCGTCCCTTTTCAAACTAAGATACAATTTGGTCCTCAATCTTTAAAAAACGTTCGTTTTAGTTAAAAAAACGAACGTTTTGAGGACTAAAAACAAAATTTTGAGGACTAAAACGAATGTTTTTTAAAGAATGAGGATCAAATTGTACCTTAGTTTGGAAGAGAGACGAAAACCAAAAACGGCCAATAATTTAGAGACTAAAAACATATTTAACCCTGGTTTTATTTGAGAGATACGTACGCAAATATAAATATACTCACTTTAATTACCTTAGCATATAATAAAATTTTAAATTTATACAATATTATAAAATTGACAAATAAATAACTTATAAAAATGTCACAGTGAATCAAAATTCAGACCTGAGTATGAAAAACCCACTGGAAACATTAATATAAAAATGTTGACTTGCTGACAACATATAGTACTGTATGACGTGATGGGTTACTTGCAAATATTTTTTGTGATATTTTCTCTGTCAAATCATCAATAATGTATAAAAATCCTTGTAAATTCTCAATACACATGTTAGTATTACGTAGTCTTAATCTTAGATGTTGTTAATTTATGTATATTATCAGCCAATCCTTTAATAGGGTTATTTTCTTTATTGTAATACTAACAAAACGTAGAGCTTTTTTTTTTATTATTATGTTTTGTATAATTTTATTTATTACATGAAAAAATAGTAAAATATATTGTTTATTATATACAATTATAAAGTTATGCTATAATAAAAAAATTTAATCATTAAAATCAAATTTATAATTTAAACTTATTTAAAAAGGATAGATATTTAACAGGATTTTAATTACTTATTCCTGATTATTATGGAACAACCATTGCATCATTGCACAACTGATATTGGGATTAAGGAATGTAAATGCATCAAGACCAGTTCATAATACTGATACATCAATTCACAACTAGACACAAAAGACAAAATTAAAGCACAAATAAAATTAAGGGAAAAACACTTATTTGGTTAAAGTTTTTATGTTTAATCATGAATTCATTTATACACTGAGATTAAAGAAACTATATGCATTATTGCACAATAAAACCATATTGAGATAAGTAGGGAAAGTTTCCACTTGGTTGGAAGGTCAAGATAAAACTCATGCATCCATTCACTCAAGTCTGTAGAATGAAACAAGCAACATTTTTGTATTGACATTTCCAAAATCTGTCTATTACACATGTAGTTCCTCTATTTATAGGATATTTATTGATTAAGAAAACTTAATCCCTTACTAATTTGTGATTAACCAAGTGAATGAAACAATCTCCTCCTATCAACATACCAAGCAACCTACTTAAACTTGTACCTCAAGCTTCTAAAACTTACACCAAAACTATTGGTATCTACAATTTCAAGAACTAAATTCCTAAACTCTCTCTCTCTCTTTATATATATATATATATATATATATATATATATATATATATATATATATATATATATATATATATATATATATATATATGACCATTGAGTGAAAAAATTCCTTCATAGGACACCAATACACTAGTGCAAAACTTTTTATGAATCATGCTTTTAGTCAATAGTCAATCAAATCCTCATTATGCACAACTCTCAGTAGGAGAAAGAAGATTATAAAACCGTAAACAATCTTAAAATGGGAATGGGATGTGGTGGAATGCACAAATCTATTATAAGCAAACTCAGAGAGGTAGGAGGTCTTCCCATATCGTAGGATTCGTATAAATAAGGCATCTTAACATTTGAGACAATTTCATTGACCCCTTTAGTTTGTCTCTTTAGGGTGACAAGTAGTAGAAAATAAAAGCCTATAGAGTCAAGGTTACCCAATAAAGTTTTCAAAAAGTGGCTTAAAAACTTAGAATCACAATCATATACAATATTTTTAGGAAGCCCATGTAAGCGCATCACCTCTTTAAGGAAAATATTTGTTATATGATAGACATTATCTACTTTGTGGTGTAGAATAAAATGAGACATTTTTTAAATCGATCTACTACGACAAAGATAAAATCTCTACCCTTGGATGTCCTTAAGAAGCCTAAAATGAAATCCACATAGATATCTATCCAAGACATCTAAAGAATAGGAAGAAACCTATACAAACAATGAGGATGGATATTTGACTTAGCTTGTTGACATGCGATGCATTTGTCATAGACTTGTTGTCAATACCCAATTTCGTCCGGGTAAATAAAATTCATCACAAAAATAAATAAATAAAAAAAAAATATAAAAAAATACTATTTACTTTTTGCAACCCAAATTTTCTTTTAAACACTTAATCAAATGGCCCAAAATAATCTCTTACTTTTTTTACTTCTTCACCACCCATCTTTTCTTATCACACCCCATTCTCCACATCACCATCCACCTCACCCTCCACATCTCATTCCACATCACCTACTGATGAATCATTATTTTCTTCACTTTACTTAGTTTATTGTGCTAGAATTAATCGGGGAATTATACTTAATTGTCCTGTATTTTTCCATTTTTGCTAATTATGCTTAATTTGATCAGAAATTCTTATTTTGATTAATTTGAATTATCTAAGCATTATTTGTATTAGTAATTGCAGGAAAAATTTTGGAAATAAAAATTGGGACAATTGGAAGAACAAAATTGGCTTAGAAGCATTACACACCACACGGCCTACCATCCACAAAAAGTATTCTTTTATTTCCTTATTAGAAAGAAAGAAGAAGTGCACGGTGATTACATCCAAACGCCACCTAGGATTGAAGAATTCTTCTTTGCTTAAGAGAAATGAAAAGCATGACACATTAATAAAGGGACCACGGCCATTGCAACCATGGAGGGGGCCACCTTGAAACCAAGTTCACGGTTTTGTTTTATAGTCATAAAAGGAGATGCTTGGAGGGTCCCATGGTCATTTTGCACGTCCAAAATGGAAGAAAGTGGAAAAAGCTTGCAACATATATTTTCTTGTTGGACAACACATAATGGAGGGGACCACGGGATGGACAATTTAATTTATTTTGGGCAAATCACATGTGTTGAAGTAGAAGAGGGACCGCCACTTTTAGCATTGGAGAATTAATTTTGAAGTGTGCAGCCGTGAAGCTTGTTGAATAAAGGGGTCACCTCACTGTTTCTCTGTTATTTTGCTGCAGCTCACGTAAAAATGGAAGGAGTAGCCACCACCGAGAAGAAGAAAAATTATGACCAACACGTCCAAGAAGTAGCACCTCACGCTACACTTGAAGAGGAAGGAGAAGCAACCGTAAGCATGGTGGTTCACGCGAAAAGAAAAAAAGAAATGGCACCCATGGTGTTGAAGAAGAAGACGCCCATTAGCTTGGAAGGGGCTGGAATGGTGTGCACAGCCTTGAAGAAGTCTCGGTCTTGAGCAACAGCAATCACTTGCCATTTGTTCAGGAGTGGTGTCACGATTGAATCAAGAAGAGGCATGGAGCAGCTGCAACCACCACTTGTCACGGCTTGGCTGGAGGAAAAAGAGGATTCATTCACTTCATGGAGGAGTAGCATGTTGTCACGGGAGAGTATAGCTGGAGAAAGGATGCCTCACGGACCAGCAGCTTAGAGAGGGAGCCCACGGTTGAAAAACCATTTCGAAGAGTTGTTCGGCAACAAATTGAAGAAGAAGACAATTTGAGGGGTCCCACCCTATTTCTTTGGCATGGCATGGCTAGGAGGAGGTGAAGAAAGTCTTCCAGCTACACAAACAGACAAAGAACCAAAGCAGAAATGAAGGAGAAGTCACGGGAAGGAGAAGTCACGGATGTTCAGATGATTGGCTATAAAATGGTAGCAAGCAGAGAGGAGAAGATATGAGATTTTAAATCAGATTAGGAGTAGGAATTAAGAAGACACCCACAGCTACGGGGAGGATGCATCTCTGAACCGATGATCTTCATCCTGGTCCCCCAATCTTCAACCATCATCCATATTCACTTGCCAACACCCATTATCTATCATACACTTATCAGACTACTCACACCCTTCATTCTTCGCCCTTTTCTTCTTTCATTCCTTCCATCACGGACTCACACAGATTTTCGGAAACCAATTTCCCCGACCCATCATCCATCTTCACCCACAGCCATCTTCAATAGTTCACGCCCCCGGCTACTAGGGATACCCACCATCATCTGACTCTCATCATTTTCCAACCTCTATTCCCCTCCATCCACCTAACATCATCACCTTCATCTTACCTCAGGACCTTCCCCTTCAACAACATTCACCTTCCTCGGCCCATCACTCCCAACACACTCCCATCATAATATCTTCTTCATCATTTTCATCAACCATCCTCCATATTCACCCACCACCGCTTCACAAGCCACGGCCAACATCCAATCACCTCCCACTTCATCTTCCTAACGTCAAAACTTCAACCAATCAAGTTCTAAGTTTTGATTAATCAACAAAATGAAAATAAAAATAAAATAAGGAAAAAATAAAAAATGCTTTTGTCCTCGCGGTGGCAATTGTAGGAGTGGCTGTGACGGTGATGATTTTAGGGGCAGAGATGGATTCGGCAGAAGCATGCACCGACAGCATCACCGGCAACAAATCTGGTCGAACCAAGGGCGCATAGGATGGCGCCAGATCGGAGGAAGAGGAGGGCTTTGACGCTGCAACTAGTGGCGCTTTGGTTCGTGGATCATAGTGATGGCAGTCGGTGTCGTTCTCGGATCGGGGCGGATTCTTCTCTATCGGCGGAAGCGGTTGTATGCGCGCAGGGAAGAAGGGAAGAGCTGGTGGAAGGCGATGGCGTGGCGACCAGTGTGCGTGAGCCGGCGGACAAGACGTACCCCTCCCTAGGGTGGCCGATTTCAAAGGAAGACGAGCAAGACGGAAGGTGGTGGCGGCGGTGGCTGTTGTGGCGCGATGGATGACTTGGCGGCACACAGGAGTCGTTGGCTGGGAGAAGAGAGATTGGGGTTCGTGTTTGGCAAATGAAAAGGAGGATGGGTTGTAGGCAGACCCAAATTTTTGATGAATGATCAAAAAGGGCTTTGGACCTAGCCTGGGGCCCGGCGTGGGTTACCCCTCTCTTTCTATCACCACATGCATAAGTCTCTGCACCTCAACTCAGTTTGGGTCTAAGCCATTTGTTCCTGCCAATAAAAAACAATATAATGAATAATAAAAAGGAAGTGGGCCTGACAAGAACTCAATGGAGCATCCCCAGATTTCATCTTTACACCCCTGGCAGTTGCAAAAGAGCTTCAATTCTTTCCACACCTGGTTTTTATCTCTACACTTTTATGTTTATTGGTTGTTTTTTTTTTATGCTCTTTAATACTTTTTTCTTGATTGTTTTATTTTCAGTGGCTATGTATGATAACTCTCGTATATTGTATCTTATGTTTTTGTCAGATTTGTTCATAAAAAATATAAATAAAAATATAAAATAAAACAAACAAAGCCGTGTGAGTACTCGTGCGATCGTACGCATCAGCCTAGTGCTCATTACGCAAATAATAAGAAAAAAGCCGTGTGAGTACTCGTGCGATCATACGCATCAGCCTAGTGCTCATTACGCAAAATCAAAAGACAAATTAAAAATCAAAAAAAATATGTTTTAAAGGTCAAGCACATGTGTGATCGCTCGCATCGTCCTTGTGCTAGACATCTTTCCTTTTTATAAAAATATTAAGCACATGTGTGATCGCACGCATCGTCCTTGTGCTGAAAACATTGTCTTTTATGAAAACACCAAAAAAATATAAAATCATCAAAAACTAAAAATATCGACAATTTCAAACAACAAACAATTTCTTGGCCAGAACTACGTGATCCTTGATTCTCCATCAAAAGTGGAGATACGTAGGAGCAAGGCTAGTCCTTGTCAGGTTCATTTCCCCAAAAATCCAAATTTATCCATAATCAATTAAACAAATCTTTCAAACGATTTCCAAACAAATTTTCAAACAATTTCCAAACAAAATTCTCAAATAATTTTCTAAACGAAATTTTCAAGCATTTCCAAAAAGAACTACGAAACCCTGATTTCTCATTCTTAATGAGAATACGTAGGAACAAGGTCAATCCTTGTCGGGCCCAAAAAACTAAAAAATACATTTTGTTTCTTTAGAATTTTATTTTTAGGGGAAAGTTAAACATTTTGAAAACCACATCATATTCGCATATTTAGTTAAAGGTACTGTCTTAGGGCAGGCGTTGTAGGGTGCTAATACCTTCCCTACACGTAACCGACTCCCGAACCAATAATCTCAGTTTCGCGGACCATGCCTTATCATTTTATGGTTTTTCCGTAGTTTTCCAGAATAAACTATGGTGGCGACTCCAAATCTCTTTTTTTCAAAACCGATTTCTTTTTCATGGATCGTCGTCCCGTCGCGATCCCGGTTGCGACACTTGTTGATCCATTTTTTTCATGCAAGGCCAAAACAATTATACACTCATAATGTCTATGGTTTTGGTACCCTGAAATGTCCTATGAGGCCTCAATTGTGGGCTTCTTAGACGAGATATGTTTGTATGGACCCTTGAGGCACACAAAGTCTTTTCCCTTTAAATAAAAACCCTTGATGAAGGAAAAAATATTTATGGCCACCATTCAAATATGCTTGAAAGATAGGATAAAAATCAAGATCATCAAAAGACAATTCCTTAATGTGATCAAATCCTTAGTGAATGACTAATGTAGAAAGAAGAGTATGGTGACGAGATAACATATTAGCCACAATGTTGGTTTTTCCTTGTTTATATTTAATCACAAAAGGAAATTGCTCAATAAATTATATCCATTTAGCATGTTGCTTGTTATGTTTACTCTAAATTTTCAAATATTTAAGAGATTCAATATAATTATGGATAACAAATTCTTTAAGAAGATAATTTTGCCATTTTTGTAAAGCTCTAACAAGAGCATAAATTTTTTTTATCATATGTAGAGTAATTGACGTGATCACCCTTAAGTTTTTGATTAAAATAAGCTATAAGGTGGTTCCCTTGAAGAAGAACCATCCTGATGCCTACATTGGAAGCATCACATTCAATCTCAAAGGACTTAGCAAAGTTAGAGTTAGGTGGAGCTAAGAAAAGCAACAAATAATTTGTCGTTTAAGGTTTCAATAATTTTTGATTGAGTTAGTTGCCGTTTAAACATTACATCTTTCTTTACTATGTCATTGAGAGGCACAACAATGGTGCTAAAATCTTGAATAAAGCGTCTATAGAAGCTTGCTAACCTATGAAAACTTCACACCTCACCAATAGTCGTAGGGGTTGGTCATTCTCTAATGGTGACAACCTTCTCTTGATCCATACAATTCCCTTGAGCACTTATTACAAACCCTAGGAAGGTGACATGGTCTATAACAAAAACATATTTGTCTCTATTTGCGTATAAGGAAAATTTCCTAAGGATTTCTATAACAGTGCACACATGTAAGGTATGGTCCTCTAAGATAAGATTGTAGATTAGAATGTTATTAAAATAGATAACAACACACACTTTCCTATGAAGGGATGCAGAATATGATGCATAAGGCGCATAAAAGTACTAAATAACATTGATTAAGCCAAAGGGAATGACTAACCATTCATAAAGACCAAATTTAGTTTTAAAAGCGGTGATTTTCCATTCATCTCCAGGTTTAATTTGTATTTGATTATAACTGCATTTATCAGATTAAGAAAAGTAAATACATCAAGACCAATTCATAACATCGATGCATCAATTCAAAACTAGACGCGAAAACAAAATTAATGCAGAAGTATAATTACGAGAGAAACACTTATTTGTTTGAAGCTTCCATGCTTAACCACAAATTCACCTACACATCGAGATTAGGGAAAGCAAATGCACCATTATGCTACTCAACCAAATTGAGATAAATAGGAAGAATTGCCACTTAGTTGCAAGCTCAAGATGAAACTCATGCATCCATTCACTTAATATTTCAGAATGAAAACAAGCTACATTTTTGTACTGACATTTTCAAAATCTATTACACACATAACTCCTTTATTTATAGGAGAAGCCATTGATTAAGAGATCCTAATCCTTTATTAATTCGTGATAAACCAAGTGTATGAAACAAGTTATTACTAAAGCCAACATACCAAGCAAGCTATTGAAACTTATACTACAAGCTTCTAAAACATACACCTCAAGTTGCTGTTACCTTTCAAGAACTACAATTCTTGAACTCTGAAATGTGTTACTAATGCCACTTGTGTTGAGTGTAACCATTAAGCACCATCTTTACTAAACATTAAAAATCCTTCATTAAATACTAATATTATGCAAATATTTTTTTGAACAATACATTTGGTCAATTGTCAAATATCCTCAATCAAGTAAAAAAAAATATTTATGTGATTAAAGGTGAAGTTTAACTAATATATATTATTCATATAACTTCTCAATATTATCATATCATATTAATGATTCAACACATCAATTTACCAAGTGAAAGAGTCTAAAGGCTTCGTTACCAATATTTTCTTTTTTCTGATGTAGTTTTACTTGTCCATCAACATTCGGCTTGTACCTTAATCTAGCTTATAAATATTTGTTCTGTAACCCAACTGTTTCATTAAATCAATAATTAATTGTTAGAACTTGAGCATATATATAAAAGAAAATGTTAACCTAAAATAATAGTTCATTAAGTGAAAATTGATACCTCGATACTAAAGTATAATGCATAAGCGGTTTATCTTTCCATGTGCAACTCCTAAGTTAATGTAAAACTTGATAACTTCTAGATGTAACATTTTTTTATTTATTATTCAAAAAAATTGGTATTTGGTTCAAATGAAATGAACTCGTAATGTTTTGGATTCGAACCTTGTGAATGAAAAAAAACATCATATTAAAAAACTGTCATTAAAATACATCATGCCAAACTTTAAATAAATTATTTCTTAGCAAACTTTATCTAATGAAACAAAATATTTATCACTTATAATACATGCGTGTGCATATACACTACTCTAAGTTATATATTAATATAAAATTATTATTGATATATATATATATATATATATATATATATATATTTTTTTTTTTTCTAAAAGAGTACATATATAAGTTGTAATTGAATAAAGTTGGATGATAGCCACTTGTTTATAGTTCTGATATTTTTTTTTAAGATAACATGTTGTAAGCAAAAGACTAAGTCGTGAGTAATAAATGATCGTTGATTGTTGTCTTGGTTTTTGTAGGTTTTTGGTGGCTTTGGAGAGAGTGAAGGCCTTGTTGTTCTAAGACAATGAATCATAATGACGGCTTAATGAAGGGTGGTGACTTTTCTAATTTCATGCAAATTATAATTAATTTTTCAATCTCCTTCAAACGAATGTCAGTGTCAATTTTCTTAATAACAACAGCAAACTGTGACTTCATCAACATAACAATGACAATTAGCAGTAATGATGTAGTGCGAAAAGAAGAAAGGTTGTTTTCACTCACTTTCGTGTGAAGGATGTGAATAATAGAAATAATAGAATCTTATGCCCTATAAAAGGTGTCTTTTTCTTTGCTACTTTTTTGAAATTTGATGAAATTGAGGTTGTAACCAATAGGTAGGTGTTTGGTGGGAAGGTTTAGCATTTAAGATAGAAATAGTTAAGAGTTTGTTGTTGGATGGATGATTAATGATTCATTCTAGACACAATTACCTCACACGTCTCATTTTAATTTACAGAATCTATGAATAACTGTTCTAATTATTTCATGTTTTTAAGGTTTCTGAGATGTTTTTGTCATTAAATTACAATGATTCATTTCACCTTCTTTTTTAACGCTCGATTTAATTCATCAAACAATATCACCATATTCAAACTATTTAATTACTTAATAATAATCTTTTCCATAGGTAATTAAAGCCTATTTTTATAAACCTCCGTTGATATCCATACCAATATTAGCTAAGTTCATTAAAAAATAGAACTAATAATAAATGTGAAATGAGAGTAAAAAATATCAGAATTAATAATAAATTTCAATGAATGATAAAATATGATAGAGAAAGTTTTATGGTTACATTTTCCAAAATTATTTTCATGCAGGGATAGGAAAAATAAGCCGATTCTAGAACTTATTTATGGAATAAAAAGCAAGTGCCTTTTCAAGTGAAGTTATAGCGTGCATTAATTTATTAATTAAGCAGTGACTGTAAGGCTTGCAAGAAGATGACTAATTAAAAACTGGGCATTAAGGGTTTCTTGGTTTTTTCTAAAAAGAGTAGAAACTTTTAGTGGTAAAAATTACAATAAAATTAGTGAAACATTTCATAAGTTTAATCATTTTCTAAAATAGGTTCTAAGCTTTGACACATGAATAAATTAATATAGAAAAAGGGAAGGATAGATAGAAAATTGTAGTTAGAAGTTAGAGTTTAACTTTTATACAAAAGCGTAAAGGATGAGAAGACAACAACATAATATAAAAGGAAAGACAGAAAGCAATAGCTTGTCATATACATTATATTTATAGTTCACCAATTACCAACGTACACTTTTGACCCAACCAACCCTCCTCTCACGTCCATGCATTTTCCCCCCTACTTTATTCATTCTGGTAGTTATTTGGAAAAAGAATCATACAAAACTATAATATAATAAAATATGATTCAATCTAGCATTCACATTATTTTTATCTAAAATCATAAATAATGAATTTATAAATTTTTATCATTATATAATATTTAACTTTTTCACATTCTATACGAAACTTAAATTCATAAATTTTTATTGTAATATATTTTTTAATTAAAATACCAAAATGGACATATTTTTATTATTATTGATTTTGTATAAGTTGTGAGTATGGTGTTAAATTTGGTCAATTCGAATTATATGGATTGACTCACCATGAGTTGGATTAAAATTGAATGAGTCTAATCTGGCTCACTTTCTAATAAGTAAGAAATTTTACAATCCAGCTCAACCTATCACATGTTGATGGGTTAAATGAATTGTCTTATTAACCCACATAAAATTAAAAAATTATTTTTGCAATCATTTAAAAACCCTAAAAAAAAGAGTATGAGGTAGTAAAGGAAGGTGAAGGATTGATGGAAATGCAATAGAGGGGCGACAACGGATTGTCGAAGAGATGCGGAGGAACACAAAGAACATTGAGGAGAACATGAGGGAATCCAAAGCAACACAAAAGAACATAGTGGACCAAGAATCAAAGAGTGGTGTTCGATGAAGGAGAACACGACAAATAATGAATCAAAGCAATGGTGTTCGAAGAAGGAGAACACAAAAAACCACGAACCAGAGTAGTGGTGTTCAACGAAGGAGAATGCGATAAACAACAAACCATATTGGTGGTGTTCGAAGGAGAACACAATCGAAAATGAGACAATATCAAAAGCCCATTGGCCTAAGAAGAGGCAAGCATTGGTGTTTGACAAAGGCCAACAACTAAGCGACGGTGTTATGTTCAACGATTTCATTGCTATAGAGAAGCTTTTAATTCAGTGAAGATGGGAGAAAAAGCAACGAAATCAATACTTCTTTTCTAGTTAAAAGATAGAAAATAGGTTTTTTAAAAAATAAATGGGTTACGGGTTACGTGAGCCCAACTCAGCTCAAACCCGCTTAACACGTAGGTTAAGTGACCTTATCCCCTTCTCGCCCATAATTAGAAAAAATTTCAATTTCTCAACCTGACTTGACTCAAACCCGTGGTGGGTCGAGTTAGCTCACAGATTCTAACCCGTTTTGACATGTTTAGTCCTGAGCTGAAAAAACAACGTCAGCACAAATTGTTTTTTTGGATGACTTCCAATTTTTGACCTGAAGTCATTTATTCGACTTTTATTTGGGTGCAAGTCTCAAATCTAGAAGGGAGAAGAGAACCCCAATGAAGAAGGACACTAATGCAACCACACCAATGACGATTATGGTTGCTCGTTGTAGTCGTGTTGATGGCAACCTAAGTTGGAAGACATAATGAAGGTTCAGTGGCAATGAAGGAACCCCTGATGTTTCGTGACTCACCAAGGGTTGGTGCAAGCAGATCTAGAAGGATGCACGAACGACACGAATAGGGTGCTTTGCAATATGACCACTTACGCTAGATGAGTCGCGTGTGGTGACACTTGTAGCGAGAGGGCTTGAGTCGTGCGGTTAAGATGAAGAAGAGAAGAGTGTAATCAATGACATTTACAACTCCGATTCTGATAAGTTAATGACTATGATCCACATGTGATGGGTGTTGTAATGGGGAGATTAAACTACGATCCAATTGAAAGTCATACACATTGCAAATGACTTCAGGACAAAAGTGTGCACAAGGACGATTTAGTGTATGAAAATACAAATTGGAAGTCGTGGCCCAAGTATAACTAGTGCAGGTAAGGCCTTTGACACTAATTATTTTGAAAATTATAATTTTGTTCTTTAACCGAAGCATATTCAAGAGAGGTAAAAAAATGTAGGATTCAAGCAAGGTAAAAAAATGTAGGATTTTAAGTTTTAGTTCATAACCAAGTCTATTCTTTACTTTATATTTCGGATCTTTCGTGAACCAAAGCTTATCCCTTTATTTTTTAAAAAAAGAAATTATTGTTTCAATTTCTTCTCCTTACCTTTCCACAATTTCCCACCCTAGAACCATGATGCTCCCCGTCAACAAATAGAGTCACCCCACTTTGAATAAAACACATTAAAAAATACTTCCATTACAAAGAAAAGATTATGAAACAAGAAAAAAAAAAAAGCAAAACGAGATAACGAACCTCTCTCCACTTTAGAAATGTGAAGGAAAGAAAGACTTGCAATGACGATGCAATGACACAGTTCGCGTTAACAACGAGTAAGAGAAAAGAAGAATGGATGAGTAATAATGAAAAAAACGACGTCGTGTTTGATGACGAGGATGGGAGAAGAGTTACACTGACGCAATTGAAAAAACTTTTATATAAGAGTACAAAATTTGTGAAATTGTAACCCTAACATACAAATAAGCCTAAATTATTTAAATAACCCATACCTATAATTATAAAAAAAATAAAAAATTGTGAGTACGTTTCGAAAGACTAACACTTGTATTTCCAATACTAATATAGAAACATTAAAAACCATACGCTTTTTTTTCTTGTATAATTTAATGAATCTTTCTTCTTATATATATTATGATTTTTGAAGATAGAAAATACGCAATATTTTCCCAGTTGGCAAATTGAATGCCTGTGCATGTTCTCAATTAAAAGTTCGTTGGGGTAGTTGTATCCACTACCCATCTCTCCTTTCCCACTTACATTCTTTAAAACCTTCTCATCTTCCACATTTTCTTGCACCACATTCATATTTCTCTCCCTTTTCTCTTTTCTTTTACATTTTTCTCATAACAACTTTCCATAAACTATTCTGTCACTACTTTTAATTTTTCTTCCCTTCATGGCAGATCAGAAGAAGGAGAACCCAAATTCGGGAACTGTTAATGTTGAATCAGAAAAAGGAAGGAATAAACTTCCAAACTTTCTGCTATCTGTGAGGCTCAAGTACGTGAAGCTAGGCTACCACTATGTCATCTCCAATGCTATGTACCTTTTGCTCATACCCCTTCTTGCCGTAGCCTCAGTTCATCTATCAACCCTTTCCATCAACGACTTTCTCCAACTATGGGAGAATCTCAAGTTCAACCTTCTCTCAGTCACTGTCTGTTCAAGCCTCATGGTCTTCCTTGCTACCCTTTACTTCATGACCCGACCAAGGGGTGTGTATCTCATGGATTTTGCATGCTACAAGCCTCACGTCGATTGCACGTGCACAAGGGAGACTTTCGTCGACAAGTCTGCTCTCACGGGGACATTCTCGGAGGAGAACTTGTCCTTTCAGAAGAAGATTCTGGAGAGGTCTGGTTTGGGACAGAAGACTTATCTGCCCCCAGCAATCTTGAGTTTGCCACCAAAACCTTGCATGGCTGCGGCTAGGAAGGAGGCCGAGGAGGTGATGTTTGGAGCCATTGACCAGCTGCTGGAAAAGACTGGGGTCAAGGCTAAGGATATTGGGATTCTGGTCGTGAATTGCAGCTTGTTCAATCCCACACCTTCCCTCTCTGCCATGATTGTCAATCACTACAAGCTCAGAGGGAATATCCTCAGTTATAATCTCGGTGGCATGGGTTGCAGTGCTGGTCTTATCTCCATTGACCTTGCCAAACAGCTGCTCCAGGTTTATATACATACATACATACATATATATATATATATATATATATATATATATATATATATATATATATATATATATATATATTTCACAAAGCATTTAATGTTTAGCGGAGACAGTTTTGATATTGATAAATTTTATAGGTTCATCCAAACTCTTATGCCTTGGTGGTGAGCATGGAGAACATAACTCTGAACTGGTATTTTGGAAACAACCGATCAATGCTGGTGTCAAACTGTCTGTTCAGAATGGGAGGGGCGGCGATACTTCTCTCGAACCGCTCCGGCGACCGGAGGCGGGCGAAATACCAACTGGTCCACACGGTGAGGACTCACAAGGGAGCAGATGACAAGTCGTATGGGTGTGTGTTCCAAGAAGAGGATGAGACAAAGAGAATAGGTGTGGCACTCTCAAAGGACTTGATGGCAGTGGCAGGAGAGGCCCTAAAGACCAACATCACAACACTGGGTCCCCTGGTGCTTCCCATGTCAGAACAGCTCCTTTTCTTTGCAACCTTGGTCGCTAGGAAAGTGTTGAAGATGAAGATAAAGCCCTACATCCCTGATTTCAAGCTGGCATTTGACCACTTTTGCATCCATGCTGGAGGTAGGGCAGTCTTGGATGAGCTGGAGAAGAACCTTGACCTAAGTGAGTGGCACATGGAACCTTCTAGAATGACCCTATACAGGTTTGGAAACACTTCTAGCAGTTCCTTGTGGTATGAGTTGTCCTACACTGAAAGCAAAGGGAGGATAAAAAAGGGTGACAGAACTTGGCAGATTGCATTTGGTTCAGGTTTCAAGTGCAACAGTGCTGTTTGGAGGGCTTTGAGAACCATCGATCCAGCAAAGGAGAAGAATCCTTGGATCGATGAGATTCATGACTTTCCTGTTCATGTCCCTAAAGTGGCACCCATTAATGCTTCCTGAATCAAAAACATCCTTTTTCTTTTACTAAACCAAACAGACTTGTTCATTTTTAATGTTATAACTGATCTTAGGAATTGTGAAAAAACAGCACACAAGATTATTACCACTCCCGGTAACTTTGCCGGTGTCTTTGCTCTTGTAACAGTGTGTTCAAGTTATAAAGACTTTGCATGCAGCTATTCTCTGATTCATCATAGATTTCATTATTTTTCTGATAAGGATTTCTCTAACAGAATGACCTGCATGATTACTAACATCTGTGTTCGATATTATATATATATTACGTTTCTTAATGTTATTTTCAAAGTTAATACTCAAAATTAGGTTTTAGTAGAAACGAAAAAGTTCGACTATATCATATGTTATAAAATAAATAGATGTATTAAAAAAATTATTCTAAGTGACTAACTGTTAAAAGGAAATATGGCAATTGTTCTTGGATGTTTTAGTTGGAAATAAAGTCACGAGTTTTTTTTTTTTTTCCTTTTTTGGGTGAAGCTACTCAAAGTTTCTTATACATCACGGAAAAGATCATTGTCTTAATGTAATTCAATCAGTCAATTTAATTCTCCTAAATGTAAATAGAGACATTTAATTATTATGACAATTTTTCATTTATGGTGGGTTTTCATTTTCAAAAATGGTGTGCTTAGACTTTTCGTTGTACATGCATGTATAAAAAAATCTTGTTACAAACGAAAATATTTTTAAGAAAATTAATTATGTAAACAAAATTTCTGAAATCATGATGATCTCAACTAAATTTTAAAATTGTACATCCAACCACACTAATAAAGTGGGGTTTAATTGTAGCGTGTGGTACGATACAGCCATATAAACCCAGTGAACTCGTGCCATAAAATAGAGAACAAAACACTTATTTAAGGTGGACAAAATAACCTATAATAAATATGTTCATAAAACATTGCTTAAATAACATTTAATATATGTAGATAAAGTCATTTGAATTGCTTAAAAAATAAAGATGTCAAATAACTGTTGTTTTTTATTATCATCAATACTTTCTATTGTTTATAAAATATTGATATTTATATTTTTGTTAATAACTATCCGTATCATTTTATATGTACAAAACGGAAAAATCGTGTTTTTTTATTTGCAGGGAGAAGCATCCTCTAGAAATATTGGATCAGAATGAGCATTCAAGTACGTAAACTTTTCATTTCAGAAACGAAGGGGATAAGTAAAGAATTTTATAATGTCAAAAAAACATTTTCTTTTTTTCTATTTTTCGTTTTGTTCACTGTACGCGTGTTATGGATTGTATTCAAGCTACAATTTTAACTATAAAACTGTTTATATGATGATATGTGCCATTAAAGAAGATTTTTGAAACAAATTACAATTCAAATCATACAATTCTTACCATTCTAACTACTCTGGTTGAATACATTTCGAGAGTTTTTAATAGAAATCGTCATCCATGATTGTTGCTACATAAGAAAAGCAAAAACTTATGATTTGGGCAAAGAAACGACAACGTGATGAGTGTGGGCACTAGTTTTGGATCTATCACTCTCTAACCTAGTTTGTCAATGAATGGGAAGAAAGCTAAGTAGAAGAAGTTTTTTTCAAGATGGTGGTTGGGAAAAGATTCTTAGAACTGGAGCTATAAATATGAAACAAAGCTTGTCCGCTTCGTTGATGTTTTATGAACTATTATGAGAACAAATTATGACAACAGGATACATTTTCAGCATGTGAAGACGACACCTAATAGGAACATGGCAACAATGTGAGGGAGAGTAGAACTCTGGGTTTCTTGTTTCAACTTCTTTGTAGAACCAATGGCTATTTTTCTTTTTTTCTTGTAATTGAATATTGTACTGCATGTATGATATGTGGTTAATCCCGGATGCGTTTTGAATTTTGACCTAATAAACTGATCAGATATGAACATAGTTATGAAAAAATTCCATGAGGGAGACCATTTCTCATTCTACGAATCGGGCATTTTCCAGCCAATACATCTAAAATGAAATTTCTAATCTTCACAAGGGTCTTAAACTGAAGAAAAAATAGAAAGTAAAAGGATTTGTCATCATACAACTGGAGTACATTAACATTACAACTTAATACACACGAGGTATTATACAATCCTAGAGAGAAGACATGTACATATATAATTTGAATCTTCAAACGAACCAGTCATCCAAAAAGCTGTCCAAGTAGCAAAACTATATGTAGAACTAATCACTAATGAATACCGTACCAAGGTTTGGCGTTTACATACCCCATATGCCACGAGCCGTTGCCACTTTGTTATTTGGTCTAGATGTTAGTTCATACAATATCCTTGCAAATGTATCAGAATATCTTCCATCAGTGAAAAGTATCTCAGCAAACGCATTCTCATAGGCTAGCAACAAACTTCTGTTCTGCGGTTCAGAAACTAGGCTTTCCAATATCATGGCAGCTTTCCGGCAAACTTCTGGAACCGGATGCGGTGTCTTTATCACTTTAAGCAACCGATCAATAGCCCTGTGTTTGAGGGATCTTGATGAGTGTTATTTAAAGAAAATTACTGATATAATTTACCTTTTCTCAGAATCAAAATATGTTAGTGTTCTAAAAAAATGGAATAAGGGGTTCACCATCTCTCGTTAGCAATCTTCAACCTGCAGTCCATATTAACTTCTGCAAGGTTATAGAGTGCACCTATAGCAGCTGCCTGTGCATCCAATGCCGGCATGCTGATGAGATCAATTAAGCGCTTGTGTATCTGCAGAAATAAACCAATCTTGATTATATTTTTTTGGAACATGCAACAAACTAACAAGCAACATCACACGCATAAAATAAAGTTTAACCTGAGGAAAAAATGGCAGCAAGAAAGGTTCATTGTCAGGATTAATAATCAAACGCCCAAGTAATTCAGCGGCAGCACAATGCCAGGCTTTGACTGCAGATTCCAACATCCCCATGATAGCCTGAACTGCCCGTTTTTCTCTGTAAGTAATACAACAATTTATCAATCAACAAAAGAGAATGACAATACTGCGCAAACGTTATATTCAAGATAGATCACTCACTTACGTTATTTTAATAAATGATGGTTTGGATGAGCTGAATATTCGAAGATCCAGCAGGGGAGCTAAGTTAACAATTGTCTCCAGAGCATTTGTGACAAGTTCATCATCCTCTATCAACATTATGAACATTTGGATTATAATAAAACAGTGAACAAACTCTCCTCGTGATAGGGCAGCACATAATGGTGATTAAAAGAGAAAAAAACTTTCATCACAGATTTACAGAGTTTCTAGAAACCAACAAAAATCAGGTTCTTCCTTTTGTTTTACATAGTTCTCCTTTGAATGAAATCCTGTTAGAAGCACAGTTGGAATCAACATAAGACATAAGATGTTTGGAATACACTAAAATTTTAAGGGGGTAGGTTTTATCTAAACAGAATTTGACATAAAACTGATTTATAAAAGTCTAATTCAAAGGTTGGTATTGTTATGAGGACAGGGAATGATAGGATTGTTACACAATCTTAAACTTCACACGAAACCAGTCAATGTCTTTGCTCATTTTTAAGCCAAATGGAATAGTCCATGTTTCCAGAAGTTCCAAAAGCAATGAAGGATATGGTAGTACTAGTGCTTTTATTGGTCAACGTATGCACATACTATACAGAATCATTTAACCATCAATATCATAGTCACATCCATAATCACCCACACTACTAAGGGTTTAGTACCTCAAGGACTAATATATTAACAATAAACTATAGGGACCTGTCCAACATAAAACATAAGTACCATTTACGAGTGATGAATAAAAACTACAGAAATCAAAACCAAAATTACTGAAAAAATTGTTTCCAAAACCCAACATGCATTTTTTTTTTTGCATTGAGCATTTTTATTAACTGATAAAATATAAGTTAGTCCACCATCTTTACAGTAAAGAATCAAAGAGCACTACCAAAGTGTTTCAAAGAATATAAGAAACGATACATAATGATAGGGGCCTAAACCAAATGAGAAAATTATTAGGAACAGAAACCAAAAAAGTGGAAGCCAGATGGATAAAATATACTATAAACCTCAAAAGATAATAGGTTATAACAAGCAGGTATCCTCACCTACAAGATGATCTTCTATGCATTGGAAGGCCGTTTCCAAACAATGACGATGTTGGGCCATTATAACTTCATTATCTGGCATGAAAGAGAAGTTCCTGATGATATTTGAAGCAGCAACAGCACATTGCTGTTTTTCTGATCGCCCTTCATCATCTAAATTAAACAGACCATCTTCATCAAGCCATAACTCTGTAAAACGAGATTTTGTCACACCACTGTGCTGTGTTGATTCTGTACCAGCAGAACCTGATCCAACACTGCACAAAGAGAATCATCCTACAATGAAATTCATTCTCTTACCACCCCATCTCCAAAAGGAAAACATACAATTAATTGAAAAATTAAAAACTGAAAATCAAAGATCATATTCAAGAAGAACAAATTTACCCGGGGCGGTAGAGAGCACTAGTCGAGCCCAACGCCTGATATTCATTCCCAAATCCTGTTACAACAGAACTAGCACCTAATGTTCTGACTCTTGTTGACTTGGCTAATTCTTTTGGGAGTGCTATATCCCGCCAATCATCTATCTGTTTCAAGTTACAACAGGACCGTATAAAATATTATAAGGGTAATAATTTTAACAACAACATACAGGGACCAAAAAAATTTTCTATCTATGAAAATTTTCATAAAATTCAAAACAAGATTGGTGGCACATACAACTTGAAGGAGTGCATCAAGCAAGCCAGGAATTTTCGCAAGGGGAGTTGCATCCTTTCGCATGTCATCTTTTTCTTTGAATGAGAGCAGAGTAAGAGTATTCAGAGCCCAGGTCAGCTCACTCTTCAGACCACTTTGAAGAGCTAAAACAATTCTTTTATTGTTCTGATCTGCAAGAGAAGTATAAACAAAAAAGGGTTCAAAAAAGAAAAAATTAAAACAGTGCAAGTTGCAAAAAAAGAATGCTCCCAGATACTTAAGAAACCGATGTTATCCTTACACAGCATACCCTAGCCACAAAGTGGACTTGCAGTGTTCTACGCTATTATGCGAATAATATAGTTCCTCGAATTGAAACATCAAATTAAGTGGCTATTCATGTCATAAACAATAAAAAAATTGTTTATTAAAATTCAAAATATGATTATTAGTGCAAGAGTGCGTGTCTTGTGTAAATTCAGACACAATAAAACAAAATACAATTTTTAAAGAGAAAATGTAGAGCCAATTATGAGTATAAAGAGTCATGGAATGGGAAGAAGCTGTGAACTAACCGGCAAAGGAGTTGTGAACGTGAAGAGAAGGACCAAGAAGGGTTGACGGAGCTGCCGAATCGGCGGCGGAAGCCGATGCAGAGGCACCGCTGCTACCGCTTCCGAAGGGACGGCCCCTCTTGGCCGGTGGCGCCGCCCCACCTCCGGCGGATCCACCGGACTTACCCTGTTCCCTCTTCTGCATCGCTCTCACTCTAGGGATTTTCGGGTTTGCAGTGCGATTTCGAACTGTTTTGCTTGGTACCTTAGTTGGGCTTCTTTTTGGATCCCTGGAGCAGGGAAGGCCGAGATATTTTCGTAAAAAGCTATAATGTATACCTCCAATGTTTATAAGTATACCTCCATCTATATTTTTATTCCTAACATACCCATATTAAGAGAAAGGCTCAGATTACATTTCCGTAGAGTTTTTCTTCTTTTATGTCACGAATTGGTCTTATGGAGATGACAAAAAATATTTAATATTAAATATTAATTAAATAATTATTTTATGAAAAAAATTACAAAATATATAATTTTATAAAATATTTAATATTAAAAACAAATATAACTATGTAAATATACATCAATATTATAACTAATAATTCAATAAAGATCAAATAATTACATGAAAAAAAATAAAAAATATTAAATATATGTTTTAAAAACAAATTTCCAAACTAATAACAAAAATTTAAATAAAATATTTAAATTATTCATAAAATTAGTATTTTAATAATTTAAAATGAAAATTTATATCATAGACACGTATGAGAATAATATATATATGTTTATCTTTATCTTTTTAAAAAAATCGATTATTACTTATAATCATGGTATTCGCATATTTTTCATATCTAGTTCTATGTGATTTTAAAAGTACTATATAAGAAACGATTTTTCATAAACTAAAAAACAGAAAACATTTGTTGGATTGACTTAATACATATATAAAATGTTAATTAGACAGTCATTAATTATGAAAAAAAATATAGGATGAATTTATTATTGATCTACTTATTTATATAATTCATTCAATTGAATCCAAATACAGTTTTAAAAACTTGATGCATTAGGTTAGATTTTACATGAATAACAAAGAATAAACAAATAGATTCTTTGACAAAAAGTGCAACGTCAACCTGAAGATTAGCATAATTAATGTAAATTCAGAGTAGTATAATCCGAAAACTTGTTCTAATTCACATAATTTGGAATTTATTTTTAAATTCAAAAATAGTTTTTTTACATTATATAATTCAAAATAAAATTCCAAATTCCATAATTTACAATTTAGAATACACTTTTGAATATGCAATATGAAATACTTTTCTGAATTACACAATTTAGAATATGTTTTTATAACACCCAATATAAAAATACATTATAAATTCTAAAACTTGGATAATTTAGACATTCCAACAACCCCATGGAGGAATATGAAGAAAAAATGGGGTGAGAGAAGAAATAGTCTTACCCAAATAGGTTTCTGGGCTTCTAAGTACAACCCTCTTGGGCTTTCTTTACCTTCTTTACATAAAGGGCCATAAATAATATAAATCCTAAAATAAATAAAGTTCAAAAAATTAAAATTTCCAAAAAATTCAAGATTTACATGAGTGAATAGGACCTACCTGTAATACATTAATCCCACCAAACTAATAATGGATAGTTCAATAATTTTTCTATTGTACATACAATAATAGTAGTTTGTGTAAAATATTTTTTTATGAAATTTCGAGAGTCTTACAATAAAAAGAAGACAAAAAATTTTATCATGATTTTTTATTTTTGTCTTTTTTATCATCAATAATTATTTGGTACACTTTACTACTCCATTTCTAAAATAACAGCATTTAAAATAACTTGGATCAAATTACTAATGTTACAGTATAAATTTTTACACATTATTTTAGTCTTAATTGAAAGCTTGGATACAATGTCATGTAAAAATTAATATTATTGTACTAAGGGGTTTGGTTTGAGTTAGATAGGAGTATGGGGGAAATGACTCTTCCCAACTCAAGGTTTCAAAAACCATGGAAGTGGTTGAACCAATCAAGGAATCCTCATCATGATATTTTAAGGTTTTTCTATGGTGTTTCATCATACAGGACCTACTTGGTTTGTTTTTTTGCTTCATTTTAGGTACTTGAAGTTTCAACCAATTGCTGTTTTGGTTAGAAGATGAGAAGGTATTTTTTTATATTTTGGTAACATTGTTTAATGTTGTTCTCCCCAAGAGTTGGTGGTAATTTGATATCAGTTGGTTTTGGTGAGAATCTTGCATCTGCAATATTCTTTGATATGATTGATAGCTGGTTGTGCACACCATGCATTTGATTGTTTGCACAGAAATGCCAAAATATATACACAGTCTTAATGTCAGCTAGGTTACAAGGTCAGGTGTGAGCTATAGTTCTATGAATCCAACAGAACAAAAACAGTATATTAACATCAAATCTCTGGCTCCATGTGTAGGGCTTCTACTTATGGCTGTATAGTTATAGATTCCATATAATTATTCATCCAAATCATAGACCTTGTCAGTGTTTGTTCCAATGTTACCATGATTTGTTGGTAAATCCAGGAGTAGATGAGGAAAATTAAAAGATGATGGATGAGCTTGTTTTTAGCAATAATGAGGACCACTTTTGTGTGCTGCTGATCACAAAAATAGCTAAATACTATGTATTGATGCATTATGGCTATGTTGTTGTTAATCATGAAACTGCCAAAATTATTCAGAACATAGTTATCTCTGCCAGCTAGTGGATGGGCCAGTTGATATACATGTATAACTTATGCTTTTCGTAGCATCTAATGTTGATTACTATTTTTCCAAAAGCTACTTTCCTTGACCCTCCATGTCTTGTAGCATTGGTTGATCTAATAATAATGTTACTTCATACATATCCCTATACTTTTCCTGTTAACAGATTTCAATTAATATTATAAGGGTAGTTGACATCTGTGTGGTTCTTATCTGTATCTGCTTAGGCTTTTTAGTTTGATTTGAGGGGTATCAATGTCAAGAATAATTTCATGGTAATTTTTTACCCATACTCTTAATTTTTAAACAATTGAAGGGATTTTCTCTTTTTGTAAACCTAAAGAAAAAAGAATAAGAAAAAGCTGAAAGAAAACACCTTAAAGCTCAACAACGTAGAGAACATGGTATCTAAGGTTGATTCCACGTTTGTTACATCGCTTTCGGTCACAGAAACAATAATAAATGTCGATTTTAAAGTTGAAATTTAATCTCTCTCAACTACTGGTCTTTCCAAGGAAATTCAACCCATCTAGAACTTTTCTTCAATGTCAGTTTAATGTTGAATAATTGGATCAACCAACCCACACAACATAGCATTATCTGATAGAGAGAAGTGAACCAATACCATTTCTGCATAGTCAAATTATACATTTCATGTTTTATTTTTTTATCATTTCAAGGGGGGCATAATGTTAGAAGAAAAATAAAGAACCCCACCATAAGATGATGTCCAACTATGGTGACAAATAAGAACACAGGTAGCCAATTTTGTGGATTAGTTTCGGTTAATAGTGTGTAAGGTGGGGCACTCAACCTTTGTAATCTTATAAAAAATCTCAGCAACACTGGACAGTGTCAGTGTCCGAAAAGGTAACCATAAAACGTAACATAATAGGAGCTGCAGAGTAATTCTACTCCATCTTTATGTCATACAACTTCTGCTTTGGCATTTTGCAGTAGCAGAAATTAGATTTCCCATCAACCAAACAAAACCAGTAAAAGGGTAATGAATAGGCCTAAACCATTACAATGTGATAACAAGATAATCATCATCTCCCCTTAGAGCATGAGTCATGATGTATTTTGTAAATTGAGAATTATCTTTATTAGTTGATGTGAGAATAGTTCAACTTATCTAACTGCTACTAGTGTTTAATTTGAGATACTGGAAGAGAAAATTACAACCTGAGGAGAAAAGAAAAGATAATGGTGATTTCATGATGGCAAAACATGGTAAAGGGTCAAGGCAGTGCAAAGAGACAAGCAAAACAGATGCACTAGCACTATGTCACACAAACACACCACACTGGCTTTGTACAAATATGTATAAAGTAATAACTTAAAAGCAGTGAAAGGCTTTTCATTTTCTAACACCCTTTATTTGTTTTTTCTCTCTGCTCATCTCAAAATGTCACTTACTGTATTGGGATTATGCCACAGGCTTCTAGGATTCCTCCACTGAAGCAGCAGACCATGAAATGGAAAAGCATTATATGCAGAATCTCTAGATCCTAGTGATCCTAATTCCTGAGACAAATTTAGTTTTTTTTTTTGTTCTGTACTTCAATTTTATTTTTTTCCCTGGATGTTTCTGATTCCTGTGATACATAATATATATACTTTTCCTAAAGCAGTGATGCAAGCTGTTCTCTGGTGAATAAGTTAATGAATCTTATGTTATTTTCCTGATGATGTTGATTGTACTGCTTCACCACACTAACTACACACATAAGAATATCCAATGAACCAATGGTAGCAGAGAGATAGCCATACCTCATATGGTAGCAATAAGTAAAATTTAGAGGACCCCATTTCACCTAATTGATAATTAAATTGAAAGCAACACCTTACTTTTCTTTTTCACCCTTCTATGTTTTTTTCTTTTCCTTTTTTTCTGTTAATTTTGAAAGCAATCTTTGAATCACCAGATGCTGCTCATTGGCTGAGTTTACATGACAGTGGTGGTTTTCCTCATAAAACTGCTCCTTCTCTTGTCCTTTGGAATTGTGATTTAGCTTCAAAATCAATGGATTAACAAAAACCTATCACAAACAACCTATCAATAAGAGAGAACAAGTTCATGTACAAAAGAAAGTAGACTATGCATTAATGATGGAAAATGGTCCAACTCAACATTAAAATTTTGGCTTTTCAAAAAAAAAATATATTGCTGATTTTACTCTACTTGATTAAGTTACAAGCCAAACATTTCTTGGAGTAGATAAAAGTTTGAAACTATTGATTAAACTGAATTATTATATAGATTTAATTGTTTGATAAATGTAATTCTATTTATTCATTTAGTGCTTAGCAGATGTATCTGTGCTAGAATACTGAAGTGATGGTAAAACATTGAAATTGGAAAACTTAAACTTAACCCATTTTATGATCAAATCTGATATAAACTATCAAATTTAGCGATAATTGAAGGTTTTGTTTAAGTGAATAAAAAATTGGTGAATAGTTTTTCTTAACAAATTATTTAAAGAGTGTAATTTGAAGCTTGATAATTGACATTGAAATGGAGGAAAGTGTCTCTTTCTCCCATGTAGCATCAGTTTTGTCGCATGAGTGAGTCGTGACTCTCCAGTAATATTTATTGGTAAAATAGGTTGCAACTTGTGCTTTAAAATACCACAAAAAATGACCAATCATAAATTATTCTAATTCAACCAACAAAAATAATGTTTTATAATGGTAAACAAATCATAACATCATCCACTGTTGGTTCAGTTAATCATGTTGATTATATATATAAATGAATTATATTTGAAGAAAATATAATTATACTAGTTATAGTTTTTTCTTGGACTTAGTAATAAATACTTTATCCATGTGTGAATTCAAAATTTCAACACTATTAAAAATTTATGATAAATATTCTATTAACAAAGATTGAACTCCTATTATACACAAATATACAAGTCAATGATCAAAACTTATTTAATTTTATCATAATACTTCAGTTTTCTACAAACTAAATATTTCACGGCATAATCTGACTTTATTATATGGACTAATATTGAATCATTTATGTTTATTTTAGATTTTGGAAGAAAGCATGAATAGTAAATAAAATAAATAAATTGTGATTTTTAATAATATAAAACTAATGTGTCATAATACATTAAACATTGATTAGAAGGTTTTGTGCGTGTGGGGTCATAAAATGTTGATTTTTGGAAGATGATTGAGAGCGTCGTATTTCTACTTTTTGTTTGGATAATGAAAAAAGTTGGCTCCGATTTGTGTGTCTATGTTCCTAAGATTATGAATGCTTTGTAGACATTACCATGACATCCAAACAACATAATATGATGTCTTCTACAGTGTTAATTTTGTTTCCCTGTTCAGTACTGTTTATAGGACAAGCTTCTTAAAATTCCAACCACAAAATGTTCAATTTATTAAACTTCTATAAAAAAAAATCATAAATCAAATTTTTAAAATTGAAATAGAAGTTTCTATTAAAAAAAATTATGTTATTATCATGATCATACTTAATAAAATCATATTTCATTACAAACATCGGTGGAAAATGGTACATATCAACTATTGTAATTTTATTATATTACAATTTGTGAATCTTTAAGCTTTCATATTGTCAGATCGATTAAAAAATTCACCCAAAACTCTAGCTGAGTGGAAGATAAGTGTCAAGAAAGAAGAGTTGAAAAACAGAAAGTGGTAGACAAATGTGAACAGTGGAGTGGCCATTCGGTTTTAATGATAGGAGTAAAACTCTAAGTTTTCAAAAATTCACGCCACTCTCTGCATGCAACCATCTTCTTCAACCTTCTGAAAATTCCATTCTTCTCCTCCTTCTCTCTAAGATTTCTTCATATTTTCTCTACGAAATCTTACTATTTTCTTCCTCTGATCATCAAACAGACCACACCTGAGCATTCCCTGCGTCGAGGGCGTTCGTTTGAACCGATCAGTTTTCGATTCCGAGCTGGTAAGTTCATCTCTCCCTCAGCCGTGTGGTTTCCTGGTACATGCAAACCTAGTTTATGGGTTGCATGAATCAATCATCTTGTTCTAAGAGTTTCTGGATTTTCTGTTTGGTTTAGTTTCGGAAGTTGTCGAGTGTTGAGGGTAGAAGGATTTGTAGAGGTGAACCAGTAACCATATCTCTGAGCGTTCAGTCACGTTAAGAGGTAAGGGAAGCTTATATAATTTGATTTATATTCTTGCTTTGTATAGATGCATGTTCATTGATTGTTGAATGAATATGAAATATGGTTGTTACTGCATTGTTGGCTGTATGAGTATATGAATCTAAGAGATGAGAAACTGGAATGAAATTGTGTTGATGATCTGTTTGATGATGAAATATTGTATGTTGTTTAAAAGTATTGATGATTAATGAAAGTCATGAAATGGGTAGGGATGTTGTCAAGAGTCAGTATTGACCATTCAGTTATACTTGAGTATTCGGTCTTGGACCAAGCGTTCGTTCTTAATAAGTGTTTGGTATTAGACCAGCGCTCGTTCAATATAGTGTTCGGTTTTCTTATGGACTCGGTTGGAACTGGATTCTTTCATTTGGAGAGAGTTCTAGTTGAAGACTAGCGTCTTCGTTTCGTTTTGTAATATTTGTACTTAAGCATTCAACCAAGGATATTCATTCTTTGGTATTTGATTATAAACTTTAGTATATCTATATGTATTTGTATATTTTGTTCGTTCTTGAACATTAGTTAAATGATATCTTATATTTATCAAGCCTTTATTCTATAAACTAAGTAATGCTCAGTCTTACACCAAGCGCTCGTACTAAGTAAGTGTTCGGTCTTACACCAGGCGCTAGTTCTTATTTTTGTAATCTATCTTTATAATAAGAGCGTTCGTCCAAACTCAATAATGTTCGCTCTCTACAGTGTCCGGTCTTCGACTGGCATTCGGTTTCCTTGATGTTTAACTCATTAAGAAGCCAAATATTTATTGGCGTTCGGTTTCTTCATATGATTCCGTCAAGTGCTATTATTTTATGTCCTACAGTATATGTCTTAATTGGTTTCGGCCTAGAGTCTTAGTACTCGGCCTAAGCTTTACGGTGTTCGGTTTGAAATCTCAAGAGTCAGTTCATTAAATTGGCTCACTTGGAAAATAACGTTCGATTCTATTGGTCTCTGAGAAGTATTATTGTATTCGGTCCCTTTCACAACAAGTGAGTAACTCTATCGATTTGATTAGTTTTGAGTTGGAGACATCTCGGTCTCACTCCAAGTTTTCAGTCTCGTTCTGGGTTAAAAACTAACGTTTGGTATTAGGTATCCTACGGGATCTTTATTCAAATTGGTTAAGTTAAAGTTTTACTGATGAAAGATATGGAATATGATATGGATGAAATGACTTTGATTATGAAAGAGTATTCCGGGAAGGAATATCTCATGAATGAATATTGGAAATTGATAAAGTATGAATGTGGATAAAGCTAAGCTGGCGGTTCATCCTGATATTCCGTGATTACTCGTTTCTTACGTAAAGAAGGGTAAGTCATGTGTGGGAATGACAGGAGGTCCTAGTCCTTATGGTTAATTTGGACAGATAGGACTAACCTCGGGTGGCAGTTGTTGAGGGTATCCTAGTTACTACATCACCTGGGTGCACGAGCGTCATAGCTACACATAATTTATACAGTCCGGACAGTCAGAGTCTATAGTATTAGGCTTTATATGAAAGAGTTAATGATTTATCTGGTTTAATTGATTTTATGAAATATGTTGAGACATGAATTAAATTACATAAGCTTACCCTATTTTCTTGTCTTGTCCGTTTTGTACGTTCGATCGTTTGTCCTGTTGCAATGATCATCCGTGTGGATGTGAGCAGAAGGAGAAGAGCTGTTGGAAGAAGCGCTTGAAGAAGAGAGTTTGGTTGAGGTAGAAGTTAAGACTGAACAGTAGAACCGTTCGATCATCTTTTACCTTTTTCTTTTGTATGACCGTTCGGTATAGCTTTTTGTATACCGTTCGGTCTAGATTGCTTATTCGTACAGTTTTAACTTTCTCGTTATTTTGTAAAGTCGTTCAGCCATAAACGTATGTCCTATCTTTTGTAAGACTAATCTATAGTATTATTAAGATGTGATTATTCTATTATATAGTTTTATAGTGTATATTTGGGATGTTACACATATAAACAATTTTACATTTATATAATTTTGTACTTCATTTGCAGTATTAAAGTAAAGAAAACACGTTTAAATGAGTTTTATTATATAAATAAAATTCATTTAAAAAATTTGGTACTATTATACAATTATAAATTTTCTTTTTATAAAGTATGATTCAATTTTTTTTGAAACTTTTAGTACTTTTTTTATATATTTTTTTAAGTTGTATATACAATTTTTTATTTAAATAATTCATTTTATTTGAACAAAATGATAGAATTTAATTTAATTTTTTTCTAAATTTAAACTATTATTGCAGTAAATCCCTTTCTTAATTTTTTTATTGTGTGTTATTTCCATATAACACCATATAATGAAATATTACTAACTTCAATTTATAATATTAAACTTTTTAATTTAAAGTATATAAAAAAATTAGAAAGTAATCCATCAAATATTATAAAATGCACATAGTTAACACTATCTATAAATATAAAATAGATAATAATAAATAAAAAGAAATTAAGAATAATATACAAGTGTATTAAAACAGAAAAGTAGTAATAAATTATAAATTAATTTATAACATAGTTAATAAGCTATTATATATCTTATCATTGTGAAAGATATTCTTAATTAGAAACATTCCATCTATATGTAAACTATTCAATTCTCTAATTTCTATGAGAAGTTTTTGATAAAAGGCAATAAGCAAGTGTTATACTTGGAATGGAAGGTGTACAACATATTTGAAAGGGAAAAAAATTTTAAAAGTAGAGAAAGAAAATAACAAATAATTTTTTTTAGTAGACTTAAAAATTAAACTTTTTACACATAATTATTTTATGAATAAATATAACAAGGCATAAAAAGTAAATGATTCTATAATATTTTATGATTAAAGCAAAAACTAAAATCCTTAAATTCATTACAAGATAATGGTATTATTAACTTAGTCAACTAACCCATTCGTCCCTCCAATAATTTAGATTTGCTTTTGATTTTATTGCTGAGCACTTTATTCGATCATATACTTATGTCAATCTAAGTCATGGAGAAAATATCTCTGGCTGAATATAGTAAAATCATTATAATAATTTCAATATATTTTTGTTATATAATTTTTATTATTTTTAAAATACCCCACATATTATTAAATAAATTCAATATATCATATATTAGTAAATTGAAAATATCTTTTTATTTAAATCTTATTTTAATTTGTAATTAAATTAAACAATGAATAGCATATAGTCTGACAAACTGAACCACGTAGAAAAGTTTGTGCCACTCAAAATAGATTTCAACATATATAAATGCGTATTTAAATTTGTTCAATTATTTTAATGTTTAAATCATATTTTTCTCTATCTAATCAAAGTTAATTGGTAGCTTAATTTAAGTGTAATAATATTTGGTAACTATATTATTTTGGAATTTAATTCAATGCTATAACATTATTTTAACTTGTAATTTCATCATTGATAATAACATGTTTAGAGTTTTGTTGAAAGTAACCATTTTTTTATAAAAACAACGAACTTGATATTTTACTTTAATACTTCCTTACGTCATATTTTCAAGTCCAACAATAATTCAAAATAAAATTCAAAAAAAATATTTATACAAATAATCCAACAAATATATTAAGTCAGGTATTCTAACAAGACTTATTTAATTTCGCTAACCTAATTTATTAATATAATCTATTTAACTAATATTTGATAATTAGATAAGGTGTTGATATCACTATTAAATCGTTAATTATTATATATGATAAGTTATTATATTTATCGAAATTAGTTTATATCTTTTTATATTATTAATTTTATTATGAATCACAAAATTCATAAACTCTAATATATATATATATATATATATATATATATATATATATATATATATAATATCTTATCAGAAAATACACATTCACTTATATTCATTGTATCTTACTTTAAATATTTTAAACTTTTTTAATGACTTTAACATCGTAAAGTCTTTTGCAAATAAATTTCCTCTTGCTTTCCAATCCTTAGGAGTACACATCAAAATTCTTTAGTCCACTCAAATCTTGTCATTTTTTTGAATATTCATGTTTAGAATCATGTGACTAATTGAGTCCAACCTAGTGGCGGTCCTTCAAAATCAAATCCAAATGCTAACAAACTCAAAGGCATAAAAGGGTCACCTCGTCTTGAATCCAGATATATATAAGATCCCTAATGAGGAAACCATTGTGCCTTTTGGTCGTTAGTGTAGGCTACTCAACCCACGTTGCAAAGGTATGTCCTTCTACTCTTTATTGCCTTCTTCTACCTTTTAGAAACTACCATGGTGACCCTAGGAGAAGCCATCACAAGAGGGGTGATAGAGAGGGGATTCATTGAGGAAACCCTCTCGTCAAAAAGAGGAGGAGAATTGGGCTCATAGGAGTGATATCTCTCTCCAAGATAGAGCGACGACAACCATAACCAATATCAGAGAAGGAAGATGAAGACATACCAATTATCGAAGCAAATGCAGGAACGAAAAGAAAGGCTTAAAGGAAACAAGGGCGACTCACATAAGCAAACAAAGAAGATGTACAACATGCGGGGAAAGAAATGCCAAAGGTGCAAAAAAGATTATGAAGAAACAAAGTATAAAAGCAAAGAATTCAAAGTGAAATGAATGTTAGTCAAGCATCATTTCCCTCCCAACTATGAATAACTTTTGATGTTTCATTCTCTGAGTTCAACTACTGTGATGTAGCCATGTTAGCCACGATCAGAACCATTTAATTGAATGAATGTTTTACACCTCGAGGTAATCAATGTGATGTTTTATAAAAACTCTTCATTAATGCTCTACATTTACCAATAAAATTATCATTAACCAAGCAATACAAGCACCAGAGCATGACTAAGTCGACAACACCCAACAAAGTTTAACCAAAGTAACAACATTAAGCACAAGTATGCCTAGACTAACACTAGAGTCTGCCTAAGTCAGCAACACAAAATGAAGTGCATTTAAGTCGACAACACCAAGCAAAGTCTACCTAAGTCAGTAGTACTTATACAATAGAGATATCTAAGGTAAGGCAACAACAAAGTCTAACCAATCCACTCACATGGTTAAAGACAACTACTTACAACTCGACCTAATGGTTGACCCATTTGCAAAACCCTAAAAGTCAACCACTGGTCTGCCAAAAGGCTAATCATAATCACAACAAGCACTTCCCACACAATGATCAAACTCTCGAGACGGGGAGCTTATGTACATACCTGTCCTAAAAACTATGCTAAATCATATGAACCAACAAGACACATTCAACTTTGCTAATTTCAAGTGGTTAAAGAATATTCTAAAATATATTTGTTGGTGCAAATATTCATATATTAACAACATATGTAGCCAAATATTTGTAGTCTGATTACATCATAATATTTATTAATATTATATATCTATCATAATATTTATTAATATTATATATCTACAAAATATTTGATAAATCAGGTAAAGTGTCACATTATCATTATTATTTCGTTGTGTATACAATAAATCATTATATTTGTCGATAATACTCAACATTTTTTTTATCACATTGTCCATAAACCATATAAATACATATAGTATTTCACCAATAAATACACATTCATTCATATTAATTATTTCTTATCTAAAAAAAGTCAAACTCTTTTGAGCATGAATAATCCTTTAAAATATTATAAGTCATAAAATTCTAACCAATAAAATATACTTTATTCATATTATACTTTTAAAAATAAAAATACATATTATTTTTGAAAGAAAATAAATTAATCACAATGCAATTTCCTTTTAGTTCATTATGTTATCATGAATTAATTACCATCTCTTACTAAATATTTAAAATGAAAATTTATCTATATAGTGAAGATTTCTTTTATTGCATCAATGGATTATGATGATGTATTTTTCTCATTAAATTTACATATATTTAATATGTAGAAGAAAAAAAATTAAATTATATTTTTTTTACAAATAGTTTTAGTATATAAATACCATCCTATTACTTTTTTAAATATGATAAAAAAAATTGGAATACACAATTTCAAGTTCAATAATTTATGTAAATTTGGTTAATAGTTATATGAATTAAACAGGAATGTTTATGAATTGTATGTGTCTTTAGTAGAATACTTCAATATGCTTATTCTTTATAATGAAGGAAAAATTATTTAAGAATAAGATATGTATAAACAATTACGTAAGCACCAATTAAGGTCTACGGTATTCGATGTAAGCAACTATTATTGACAAATTAATTATCTGAATTTGTGTACGGCCTTTGATGTAAGTAACGTATTTTTTATAAATTAGTTATCTGGATTCGTATAATAATGTGTTTGCTTCACGCAATAAATTAATGTACAAGAATTCCCTTCTTACAAGCAATTTTTTGGAACATGTCTTCTCCTTTATATTTGTACAAACCCTTCATTCCAAGTTTTCTTTATGCTTAAGCTAAAGTGTGAAAACTCTTAATACCAAATTAACTTACTACTTTTAGATATAAACTAATTATGTACTTTTCCAATTTTAATACCATGCACTTTATTATTAAATATTTTCAAATACTTCTTTCATAGATAAATACAATGTGAAATATTAAAGAAATTTAAATAAAAATTAATAATAAAACTAATTTAAAATAAATAAATGAATGTAAATCTCATTTCCTACTTGTATTTTGTTGTATCAAAATTTGGTGTTAATTAAATTTAGGTTTAATAGGTTCGGAGGTTCTTATATTTGTGGGTTCGTTTCAATTGGGTCCTCCAATTTTGAAAGTGATCAATTTGGTCCTTAATTTAACAAAATTGAGTCAATAATACCCTTTCCGTTAAATGCAATGGACGACATTAACTTTTTAAACATGTGGTATATTGAAGCATCCTTCAAATAAAACTGTGCAACCTGCAAATAAAAGGATGCCTCAACATGCCACATGTTTAAAAAGTTAACGTCGTCCATTACATTTAACGGAAAGGGTATTATTGACTCAATTTTGTTAAATTAGGGACCAAATTGATCACTTTCAAAATTGGAAGACCCAATTGAAACGAACCTACAAATATAAGAACCTCCGAACCTATTAAATCTTTATTTTAAAGTGATTTTGAAAATAAAAATTATAAAATAGTGAGAATGAATAATAAAAAGTGTATTTGAAAGAATGATTCATAATGATAATTATACATAGATATGATAAGAGAAGATGCATTATGGACGATGGATGTGAGAGTGGATCCACATCCATATGGTATGATATTATGATATGATATGATGATATGAGTGGCAATAAAGAAAGAAAAGAGTAGCTTGTGAGAACAGAGGAGACATGTCAAATCAACAGAGGATAAAGGCTTTTCACTTTGTTTTCTTTTTCCTCAAACTCCCACTGCTTCTCTCTCCCAAACTCTTCTCCAGGTTAGGTACCATAAATAAATATTTTTAGTATTTAAAATTAATAAAAAGATATATTTTGATGTATAAAATATTAAAAAATTGCATAATAATTAAGAGAAAGTAAAGAAGAAAGGGTGGTATATATTTCGTGTGGGTTGGGCAAAGGGTTGTAAAAAAATCAAAAATCCACTTCCTAAGTAACCTTTCTCTATCGAATGGGCTACAACCAAACAAACCAACATTAAACTAAAAATTAAAACCCATTCTTATGTTAGAGGTTAGGTGTGGGGTTGCTTTCATCACCCTATTTATCAGTTTATGTCTATTTATTATTGCAAACTTTAAAAAATACATTTTTTTTTTAATTTTCAATGGTGATGTTTATTGTTTTTAAAAGTTTTGAAGGCAGAAGGAAAAGGACCCTATTTTTTGCTCTGACAGGAGAGCTTTGTGATGGGCCCACTCGCTTTATAAATGAGTTTTACAATATTAGTAATATCATAAATAAATGCCTATTTTCTTCGAATATTATATACTGCAGTTGGGCATCGCAATGGATTACTGGGGCCCACTGCAATCATTGTGAATTATTTATGTTTAGTTCACAAGAGTCTCCTAAATTCCTAATCCTATCATGAGAGAAAGAAATAAACATACAAGTTATCTCAACTTATGAAAATTAAATAATAATTTACAAAATAATAACTGGTTAAATTATCTGGTTATTACTCTTTGAATTTATGGAAAGATATAAATAACATTGATAAATTCTCCATCTTATGTATGTGAGTTATCTTATATTTTGTATTCTCTGTCTTTATAACTTGTTGTATACTTTCTTTTTTATTACTATATAGAAATATATTTCTCCTTTCTGATTAATATGTGCCCAAAGTCAAGTCACAGTGACCACAATCAAATTTTTCATTAGTCAAAGTAACTGTTCACCTAATCTGAGTTTCCTTTTCTTTTTGTTTTTTTTACAGAAACTGTGGATTCAAAAACCAATTCCAAAATATATTTTTCCTATTTCTTAATTATTGAAAAATTTGAAAAACTTTTTAAAATTTTAAGGTATTAAAACATAGTATTTATTTATTTTTTTTGTTGGTAGTGGCTTGTAGTATGTATGAGTAACAGTATCGGAAATAATTAGACATATTCTGTCAGGTTTCATTTAAAGCGCATTGCTTGGTGAGAGAAAGGAGCAGAGATTTTCACTTTTTCACTTTTTCTCTTTTGCTTTTGATGTACTCCAAAAGATTTTAAGATAAAATAAGGTTTAATAATTCACGAAGTCTTTTTTTTGCGTGGAATCTTAATTTAGTCCTTTTGTTTTTGAAAATCTTAATTGGATCCCAAATTTATGAAAATTACAGCAATTGGATCCTTTTCTTTAAATTGTCTCCAACGACGTTAGTGTGTGTCTGACGTGGCATGCCATCCACGTCAGACTACAGCGTGCCACGTCAGACACACACTAATGCCGTTGGAGATAATTTAACGAAAAGAATCAAATTGTTGCAATTTTCATAAATTTAGGACCCAATTGAGAATTCCAAAAACAAAGGGACTAAATTGAGATTCCACGTAAAAAAACGGACTTCATGATTAAACCATAAAATAAATAAGAAGAAAGAAAATTACTTTTAATGTACCAAATGCAATAATAATAATAATAATAATAATAATAATAATAATAATAATAATAATAATAATTTACCCTCTCTGTCTCTTCTCCTTCAACTGATTTCTTCACGAGTTCCCCAATCCTCACGAAATTCGAGATGTCACGACCTTCTTCCTTCTTCTGCTACTCCATCCTGCGTTTTCAGCATTCCACAGTCACTATAAATTATTTTTATATAATCTAATCCATATAATATAATTATTAATTGTGATACCAGTAGTTTACACATATTCAATGCTTCTTCATCTTTATCCATTCCAGAGTTCAATGGATATTAGAGAAAATTAGAAGAATAAAAAGAAGGAGGTAGTTGAAGTCCTTAATCAAGTGTTCATGAAAAGATGAGAAAATTTAAGATAGCAAAGTTTCATACTTCCTTGTCTCCTTTCAAGGGACCAGAACGTTGTGAGTAGTAGCACGATGCCAAAAAAAATTTGAAAGTTGCTGGGTCGTGTAACTCGTAACTTCTCTCTGCACTTTCTCAATCATGATGAACCAAAACCAACACTCACAGAAAAATTAAAAAAATAAAATAAAAAGAGAAAAAGTGGTTTCTGTTCAAAACAAATAAAAAAGAAAGAAAGAAAATTCTGATCACAGCAGAAGCATAGTACTGACATTTGGGAAATCGAAGCAAAAGAATCTCTCGGCGCCATGCATGCATCCTCAGGTGGTTTTTCTTTTCTTTTTCAGTTTTATGAACTTTAGAAAAATTTTAATTTCAGCTTTTGATTTTATTACAGATGATATTGCTGTGGCAACAGCTTCTTACGCTTACATGGTGCGAACCAAAAAAAAAAAAAAATAACAAAAAGTTACTTCTTACAAATTTTCCCTTGATAACAAAAGAAGGGAAAACAAAAATACTTCATAAGGGAGCCTCATCCGATATTTTCTCTTTTATATTTTAATTTTTTAATTTCGGAACTAAAAAAAAAAGAAAATAACAAAAAAAAAATTTCTATGGTTTGTCCTTGAGAAGAGAGGCCAATCCGGTAACCACCTTGGTCCCTCTCTCGACGCTCTTCGGCTTCACCGCTGGCGGTTGCCACGCCGTGGTAGGTGATGGCGACTCCGCCTTCTCCTTGCCGGAATCAGCCTCGGACTCGGTCTCGTTCTTCGGCGGTGACTCGCTGAAGATCAGCTCCAACTCACCGCAATCGCTCTCCCTCGACGCTGCATCACCGGAGTACATTGTTTCCGGTGGAGCTACGGCGACTTGCACGGAGGAGGACGGGGGTTGCTTCTCCCTAACGCTAGACGGAGAGAGCCACTTTGCGAGCATGTATTCGCGCTTCCTCCAGGGCGGAACGTGCATTCCTTTCTTCTTCAAACTCTGCTTTGCCGCTTCGGAGACAATCGCCACGATCTGCTTCAGTCTCTCAGATTTTCCAACGAAGATGAATGGCAGCGATTGAAGAATTGCCTTGTAACTTCCCGTGGATCTCGCCACCTCAAACTCGGATCGAAAATCGACATCCACGATCAACCTCTCACCTTCCACAATCGCATCTATGAATTCATATTCACCTAAACCAAAGACGCAAACACACTCAGTCGGCCAAATTCAAATTCAACTCCAAATCCAAACTCAAAATGAAATTCACAGTAAATTAACAGTACCAGCAGGACACGACGAAGTTTTCTCCCATTTCGATTTGCAGATGGAAGAATCGTAACCGAGAGCGGAGGAAAGTGCTTCCGCGACTACCTTTATCAGATCGTCTTTCCTCTTAAACAACTTCCCGTTTTTCTCCACGATTCTAGCCACGTCAGCTAACAGGTTCCTCTCGCCTACACTCGCGCAGGGGATCAAAGTCTGCTCATCACAAAATCAAAATTGTCATAAATCAAAGAAACTGTGATAAATTAAAATAAAATTGGACTATAATTGAGATTGATTATCCACCTTGAGAGATTCAGCGGCGTCGGTAGTGGATGATTCTGGTGGCGGTGCACCAAAGAGATCGAAATCGTCTTCGTCGGAGCTATTTGCGTTGAAGCAGTTGCAGCGGTTGCGACCGCATTTCGGTGCCGGAGGTTGTTCCTCCATGAAATTCTGCACCATTTTCGCCAAGCACACCGAGCTCGGTTCGAACTCTGTTGCTACATCTTTGTTGTTCTTCTGTAACTGACGGTCAAAGACGAACAACCGTTTCAGACGCGACTTCAACACTGACTCGTTCCGAACCACCACCGCGTCCTTCACCTTCTCGGAATCGATGTCGATTGCAATCGGTTGAACCTTCATCGGAGCCATGCGTTTCCTCTGCTACTCTTTTTTTCAGAGCTTCTAATATTTTTTTTCTCCAAAAAAAAAAACCAAACCCTATTCAACACACATTCACCCTTCTAACTTCCTACACCAGTCAATAATAAGTCACGGATTGGGCGTGTTCTTCATGAGAGAGGACAGGTTAAAAGAAAAAAAAAAAGAAAAAGAAATTTTAATTCGTAATTGTGTATGTACGGTTTTCTTTTCTTCTAGGCTACGAGAGTGAAGGTTTCAAGGTGAGGGTTTTCATGAAACACGTGGCGACGGTGGTCGGAGAGACGAGCAGTGGTTATAGAAGGGGAGTTTTTCGTCACCGAAGTGTTCATTCTCCGGCGGTGAAGAAGACAGGTTTTAATAATTTTCTTTAGTTTTTTCTTTTTGTGTGTTTGAAATTGTTCTGGATTAGGTGACTTGGTGGGATTGGATTTTATAACGAGTCAAGGTTGCTGACATGGACATTCTCAGGCCACGTGTTCCCGACGTGGCACCAGTCGTTTGGACGATGAAGTTTGATAACCACACCCAGTGTGCACGGAAAGGTTTCTCGACCGAACGACGCGTGGTACGAATGATTGCCTCAACTCTGAGACTATGAAGTTACCGTTCAGCCCTTGACTGTAAGAAGAAACACCCACCTTCATTCATTCATTAACTGATTGATTAATCATGCTGCTTTTTTTTTCAAAAGAAATTAAAATTATATAATTTTTAAAGAGAAAAAAAAAAGCTAATGATGCGTGAGAGTGGAGAGATGGAGATCTTTATGGCGTGTATGAGAAGTCCATGCTGTCATAGATGTTTGCGCCAAAAGTTTTCGACACGTGTCCATGAAAAATGGTTTTATACTATATTTTTATTTGTATATCCATATAAAATTAAATACTTGTAATTTGAGTGATTGGAAGGCATCAAGTTTATTCATGCATACTATATAATATACATAATACTTATAAAAGTAAAACTATTAGAATGTGTCTTTATAGTATTACTGGACACCCTTAGTAGATAGTGAAGACAAAGTAAAAAAAAAACTTAAGATCTACTTAATCCGTAACGAGTAAAGGTTGGAAGGCTTATCTCAAAAACATTTCTATTAAAGAGACATATAAATAAAAAATAAATTTATATGTAAGTATTAATTAATGTAATGGATTGAGGTTGGGTGATGGATAAGGTTCTATTAATGTTAGGTTCATCTTAAAAACTATAAATAGAGTTTAAAATTAAGAGATATGTGATTGCATTTATTCTGTATTTAAGACTATTGTTTTGGTTTTGTGCGAAGTGTTTTTGACAGGTACACCCAAATCAGGAGTAGAGACAAGTGGAGACAAAAACAAAATGGAGATATAGTTACCCCATTAATTTTGAAAGAAGATTGTGAAAGTATTTGTAGTAGTTACTTGACCATACACCCAAAATACTGTCAATAACATATTTTATTTTATCTCTTATTCTTGGCATCATTTATCGTAAGTAATGTAGAAGAAGAAAGATAAAAAAAATTGGTTCAAAGAACAATATATCAAGTCAATGTTATTTAAATTTTTTATTTCCTTAATATTCAGAATATAAATACAAGGTCTTAAAATATATTTAAAATTCTATAAATTAGAGTTTAAATAAACGTGGTTTCATTAATATTTATATGATTTATAAATATATTGCTTTGTTTACATTAGTTTAGTTTTATATTATTTTTCTCATAAGGCATTTGCTATGGCTATATATAGTTATATGATACAATTCATGAAGTTCATAACATGAATACGAGGAAACAGAGTACGAATTCTAAAGATGAGACCAAAAATTTGTTATAATGTGGAATTGAAGCATACCCTTTGTTTTAACATGTTATAGGATGATTAAAAGAGTTTCCTTTACCCATGATGATATTTTGTTGCAGGAATGATGATAAAACCTAGACATCGATGCCCTAATGGACTTCATTGATGCTGCAATGATAGTGTAGGTAGATTATGCGTCATTTTAGCAGTGTGGAGATTTCAAATTTTCATGAGCATGGAAAGTTTAGGTTGAAATGATGGAAGGATTTGTCGTATGTGAGAGTTAAAATGGTGAAAACAAGAGTTATTACAGACCAGGATTGAAGAGGACTCTACCATTGTACAATGTCGTGTCAATTTCTCATCATATTTTTTCACAGACTCATCTCTTCAGTACAAATAATATATCATTTTTATAAGTAACATAACATAATTCACTTAATGAGAATTGGGGAACAAGAATTCAATGGAATCTTTTATGAAAGAAAAAAAAGGGAAAAGTGAGAAAAAGATGAAAGGGATATTTCATTTACCTTGCATTTGGTTTGGCCAAAAGAATAAGAAAATCGAAGAGGATATGATAAAGAATTATGAAGTTGAGCTTCGTCAGTTTCATCATTTGAATCTCTCACTTTCTCTTTTTGTTTAGGAAATGAAAAAAAAAATTAAAAATGTTAAAAAGTAAATTTTAATTTGAATTTAATATAATAAAATTAATTTTTAAAATGAGATTTAGTTTAACTTAAAATTTATTATAGGAGTATAATAAATCAAAATATATCATAGAAAAATTTATTATTTGTTGAATTTTTTTGTCTGTTATTTGATCATTTATTAATGTTTAATTTTATTTTCGATATGTATATATAGAATTTTTATATTAATTAAAGATAAGACCAATTTAAGTATATAAGTGAATGTAAATCTCATTTTACAATTTGGTGAGATTAATAACAGCGTAATAAGATAATATATTAAAAGTTTTATATCAAATTAAAATAAGATTGATTTATAATATATAATACAAAACTTATTTTACGAATTAGTTTTTAAAATCGAATTAAACTGAATGATAAAAAAGAAGATAAAAATGAAACCATAGACATGAAAAATGAAAAATGTAATGAATGATATGCTCCATTGTAATTGATCAGCAAAACTTATGTGGCCCAGCATTCATTGGTAACATCAAAGAACAATGTTGTTTTTGTTTATGGGATTTTTGTGTGTACTACTATGGTCTGTATCTGCAATCACAATGTCCCTTTTCCGAACCTTAACATTTCACCATCTTCATCTTCAGCTCATTGTCTGTGCTACTTCATTCTTCAACTTGAGTTTTGGTGCTAACCATTTTCTTCCTTTCGCACTTTCAAATTAATATTTACATCAAACAAACCCTATGATCGTACAAACTGCATATGCAGGGTGGACCAAACCTAAAGAACCTCACTTTATAACAAAATATTTTCAATAATTTTTAACAATAAAAGGAATAATTTTAGGATAAAAAATGTAATTATGAAATGGTATTTTGTTCTTAATATAAGCATACGAAGTCAAATGGTATTTATGATTTTTTTTTTCCTTTTCATAATTTGTGTATTAAAATATTGGAATGATAAATTTTAGTTGTGAACTTTGGCTATGGCAATTAAAGAATTGCATGACACACCCGAGGCCTAAAGTAATTAAAGCATTAAGTAATAGTTTTGGAAAGACACGTGTGCACAGCAGATGAATATGGTTAATTAATATGCGAAACATATTATTTTTTTAATTTAAAAAATAATAATTTAACTGAGAAAGCTTATGAGAGGTAATTTCATGATCTTTGAGTATTATGATGTTGAAAAGGGAAACGGTTGGCAATTAGTGATGCATAATGATGTTGAATGGATTAAGCCCATTGGATTTATTTTTCCATGATGGAAGACATTTGATGCATCTTTAGTGAACATCTTTTGATGATGTCTGCTGAAATTATTGAATTTTCTTTTTCAAAAATCCCATCTTTTGCTCTAAATCTTTCGGGAACATGGGATGGTTATTACCTCCAAACATGAAAATTGCTTTAATTTTGCCATGGTTTTACTTTTTGTGTGACTTGAACAAAAGTGTCACTAATTAAGGAGAGGTCCTACATTTCCTTCAAAATTTACAAATTTATTTTTTTATATGATTTGAACCATATACAAAGTGATGAACCTTTGAAAAACAATCATAATTATAAAAGAATTTTATATATTTAACCTTGCTTTCACATCATGCCATTAGACAATTTCGTGGGTTACTTTACTTTGTGAATAAAATCTCAATTATTATTTATTATTATTATTATTATTTTTCATGGGATTGATTGTAGACCACATTGATATGTGTGGAGTAGAGCGATGACGAATGGCAGAATAGTGAGTGATTGCATTATTAAAAAAATGTTAGTGTTTGTTTGTATCAATTGGTACAAAAGTTGGTGTGTAAAATGAAAATGCCTCATTTTCCTATGTTGATGTATAAAATAAATTAGAGATAACGACTCATCAGGACATAAAGGTTATTGAAAATGAAGGCCGTGTTCGACATCATACCTAGTCCTCACCTAAACATTTCTTACCTTTTTTTTCTTCTTGTTTTCCTCTGTTAATGCTAATAGAATTATCTCTTGGTTGAATAAAAAGATAATGATACTTTGACAACATTTTTTATAATATTTTAATATCATTTATGTGTCATTCTGTTATTGATACATATTGATGTTTATGATTATTATTATTGATTGTAAAATAATTTTGAACCAATTACGAAATGACACATAAATGATGTAAAAATATTTTTAATGTTACGTTTTCTTAAAACACAAATATAAAATGATTTTATGTAATTAAATTGAGAGGATGTGGGGACCTAATAATTGGCAGTGTAGAAGCTGTTACTCTTGTGCATTTCCAATGTGTGGCAATCTCACAGCCAGAGGTTTCTCTTCTATCATTATCCAAAAACATTTAATTTTCTCAATTATTTTAGTAACATGTTCTTTTTTCTGATGTGCATATTTGCTGCATTTCATAATAAATGTGTGGTTTCGATCTTCTTTTATGGCTCTCATTCTCAGATAAATTCCAATAACAAACATATTTTCTTTAAAAAAATTCAAAATATTATCATTTATCGTTTCAGTGAGAAAAAGTGTTTCAAAATCTTCATCGAATTTTAGGCATTGTAAAAGATCCCTTATTTCGTTCTTGTTTAAGTCATTTCTTTAAATTATTATTTGAAACATGTTTTTTATTATATTGCATAGCATAACAATTATAGAGCTAAATGTAATGCAATGTTTTGTTCAAAATAGTTTCAAAGTGGTCCTAAAAATGGGCCATGAACGCCATACTAATATGATGAGCCTAATAGTGGCCCAAGAATGCCAACTAGTATGATGGGCCTAACAATAGGAGTTTGTACTGTTACTGTTCAATGGGAGCTTCTTCCTGTATCCCATTATTTTCTTCTTGCACCTCCAACATTAGTTGCCTTTCACATTTTGCCCCTACAACAAATTATATATTAAGTAATTAAATCATACAAACACAAATAAAATTTCAATCTCTGGTGACCAAATTATATGTTTTGTCTTGTAAACTTGTATGTATTGAAACATTATCTAAATTGTATAGATTTTATTGTCTAATTGTCATTATCAATTTTGTATTGAAACGTTGATGTTTATGTCCAATATATTTGTATGATAAGAGAATGCTTTCCTATGTACTGAAATCTGTCATGGATATATCTATAAATAACTATTGAGAAGCAATATCTCCTAATATATCTTATCCACAATACTTTTATCAATGTATTCCATTCATTGGTATTATGTTGGAAAACATCAATTATGAATGAATTTTTGTAATTTTCAACGGATATTATCAATCAATAAATTCAATATTTTTTATAGTGTGTGAAATGAGATGGATATGTACATTTCTATTCTTATGTGTATACTCAATTGAAAATATCATCAATTATCCATCCTTATGTCTATATCTAACTAATTCAGGAATTTCTTAAATTTCTCGCCTTAAAACAAGAATGAATTTGAAAAACATCTACACATACAAATTTTGTCTTCCTTGTGTCTCTAAATACTTACATGAAAAATTATAGTTAAAAATATCATACTTCAAAATATTAAATATAAAAATAATACATAAACTTAAACTTAAATAAAAATATTCAGAAGTTTATCTATCTCATCCTTACATATTACATATGGTACAAAAATCCATAAATTTGTATATAGATGTAAACCCTTACGTAATACACAAACTTAAATGATAAATAAGATGAAAATTTAATATCCTATTCTTCCATGCAATATAAAAATTTGCAATTTATAATATATATTAAATAAATAATAAAGTTCAATTGTAGGTGTAACATTCTATTTTAATAATATAATTTACTAAAATAAAATATTACATATATGATGATGAATCACTAATTAAATGAAATCAAACCTACAAAAAGTAAGATCTACACCTGTAGAATCATCCGATTTTCCATCTATTTTACACTCTCCTCTCGTTTGAGCAATTGAAAAGAAGTTTCTCTAAGCTCACATCATTTTAGTGATCATCCCAAAAGAAAAAACAACACAAAAACAATGACAAACTAGAGTACCAAAAGGATATACATACATTTTAAAACAATAACAATATATATCTATATTATGAATCAAGAAACATCTAAAAATAATTCTCATCATCCTAATTAAGTTACTAAAGACCAAATAAACTATCTTAAACCATGAATCATCATCACATTAAACCTAGATTTCCATAATTCACCCCTCAAACCTACTAAATCAATTATAAAACACATAATTTTGACCTCTCACTAGCCTTTGCACAATTCAGCCAATTTCAACCATCATCACAATTTCATAACATGAAATTCATCATCTTAAATACATCCCAAAATATTTTATCATAAACTAATTCTCAAACAAGCATATATGAATAATCATTCACACAATATCAAAATTTGTAATATAAGTCAATTTAACATACTAGCAACTACTATACAATAAACATAAATTAAAGTTCAACATCTAGCTTCCCTTACCTTATACTAAAACTACTTTACCTTACACCAAAACTATATAACTCTCAAAATACACTTTGCACAAGAAACTCTAAAAACACTTACGAATCATCAAATTATGATATAAAAAAGTCTTTAAAATCACAAATTGACAAAAAAGTAGGAAAAAAACACAAAAAACACATGCAAAAGTTTTCCTAACATAATTATAAACAAAAAATCATACGAAAAGAGGATAAAAACTTACTCATTCTATTAAATAAATTGATTGGTAGAAATGTAAACCTTGTTGTCATGATCATTTAGATAGATCTAATAATAAAAAAAATAACTCAAGAGTTTGAACGAAAATTTTAAAAAATAATTTGTTTTAAATAATGAAACACTATATAACCTTGTGTTTATACAAGTATCTCACTCACTAATTATTATTAATAGAATTTATTAAGTAATTTTTTTTATAAATTGAAGTGACAAAATAAAATTATTGGTAACAAAATATTAATTATACAATACTATTTAAAAATAAATTATTCATATTTTTTATTTAGACATATAAAATTAAAGTTATTTTATAAAATATTTTTTTAAAATATTATATTTTAACAAAATTTATTTTTTTAAACGAAAAAATAATTTACATTAATATTTTGTTAATTTAGAAAAAAAATGCATATATGCGTAGACAATAATACCATTTAGAGATACCAGATAAATAATGGACATTTAAACAGAAGAGATAGCACCCAACCCACTACCATCACCCATCTCCTCATCCATACTGGCATCTTCCTATTGTTTTAAATATTATCAAATATTTTTAAATAAATTAAAATAAAATTACAATATATTATTAAGTATTAAATATTTGTTTCCTTCTTCAATTAAATATCAAACATATAATTTAAATATAAAAAATAAAAATATATATTTTATTTTAACTAATAAAGGTCAATTTTATATAAATTTACTTTCTGCATCATTTAATAAAAATCAATTCTGAGAAAAGTAAAAATATCAAATGTGTCGTAGTACATAAATTAAAACACTGATGACTACATTTATATGCTTTAGATTACCTGGTGAAAAAACTATAAAAAAGGTTAAAACTATCAAATATGGCTTAAAAGAAAATTTTAAGAGAACTTTATAATATTAATTTTTGAATATATAAATTATATACATTTTTTATATTACTTAATAAATTATTAAAAGTGTTTTATACGTAGGAGACAAATAGAATGAGGTTAATTACTTGATAGGAATGTTTCACTGATTTAAGATAGGAAGACAAAATAAAATGAAGTTGATTACCTTAATTATAAAAATGTTTCAATAATCTAAAATAGAAAAAATAATTTTAAATAAAATAGAACAAAAATTAATTAATTAGTTAATAAATAAAAGATGTTAACAAAAACAAAATAAAAAGATAGAGATGATTACACCTAGTCAATTATTTCCATCAAATACAGTTTCTTATACTGTTGGATAATGTCGCGATAACTATTCATTTATTAAAGAAAAACAATAATTTCTTATATTGTTGGATAATGTCGCGACAACTATTCATTTATTAAAGAAAAGCAATACAAATTTTACATTTTACGTATTGTATAACTTAATATAAAGAGTGTACACCTACAACAAATATAAATTAAAAATACAGAAAATATTTATGTAATATTATTTCTTCATCATACTATCCATGCTTCTGTTCTACCCAAAGATTCTTGGTCCAGTGGGTGGCGTTATATCCGGCGGAGCACTTGGTGGCGGTGGAATCTCCGGCGGCCGCGGTGGATCCACTTCCGGTGGTTGCTTTGGCATCTTCTCAGGCGGCTTTGGCAGGGGAATCTCAATCCCGGGTGGGGTCAGCGGCGGTTTTGGAGCATCTGGTTTCGGATTCGGGTGGCCAGGAGCCGGATCAGTGAGTATTTCGGGTGGTACATGCGGGTCGGTTTCCGGGTCACGGGTAGGAATGACGGGTTGCTCACTGGGAACAGGAGAAGGTTGAACCTTTGGCAGGGAAGGGATCTCGGGTGGGGCCCGTTGCGGGTATCGGGGTATTTCATTGGGTTGAGGGTTGAACATGTTTGTGAGGGAAATTGAGGATGGTGGAGTTTTGGAAGTGAGAAGGGTGTGGGGAGAGAGAGGAAAAACTAGGGTTCTTATTTTGAGGGTTTGTGAGAGAGCGGATGAGATTAATGTAGACATTGACGAAGACATCCTGTGTGTTTTTGATTTGGTTGTGGTTGTTCTTGAATGCACTATGTTGTTGTTTACATAAAATAGTGGAAAATGTTCTTAACTTTGCATGCATGGAGAAACAGATGTAAGTGTTTGAAACACTCCAACGCACACCATGGGATTTCTTTTGCATGTCTTTAACTCGCCACGTGGCAAATGGAGTCATAGCTGTAATGGTGAGGCAAACAAAAGATGTAAGATGCAATGCAACTGTTTTCAATCAACAATGTTATTACCTTTAACAGCTTTCACGTGATTTCATCCGTTTGCTTTCATTTTCTTAAACCTAAGCAGCGTACCATGCACGGAAAACGAGAGTCACAGAAAGTAATATATATTAATAAAAATTTAAGGAGATAAAATGTGAAACTAAAAATAAATTAAAATGAAAAAGAAACTAAATAGGAAGCTTTGGAAAAAGTTTATGGAACGCCCTAATAATACGTTTGGGTTCCTCGCTTGAAGACAAAGAAAATGTCCCTAACCTTTTAAAAAAGTAAAATTAAATAAAAACCCTTAAAATTCGCCATTATTAACAAAATTGACATTCACCATTTTACCCTTCCCTCTCATTCAACACCATATAAATACTCTCAGCGCCACATTTCACTTTCACAGTTTCACTCACTCCACTCTCCTTTCCGATCAACTATCTTCTTCACACACTCACGCTTCGCTCTCAATGCATTTCGGAACTTGTGCCGCTGGTGCACCACATCGTTGGGTGCACCTTCACCGGCAACACGGAAACAGAGAATGGACGCGAGTGAGAGCGATGGCGCGTGGAGCAACAGGAGAAAAAGAAGACGGAGACACCTCCTACTTGGAGATGTGGAAGAAGGCGGTTCAGAGAGAGCGGAAGAGCGCGAACTTCAAGACAATCGCCGAGCGCGTGGCCTCGGCGAGGCACGGAGGCACTGTGCATGACGATTTGGAGAAGAAGACCAGCGAGTTCAACAAGCTTCTCCAAATCCCTTCCGATGAGCGCGACCGCGTTCAGCGGATGCAGGTCATCGACCGCGCCGCCGCCGCCATCGCAGCCGCCAAGGCACTCATTCAGGATCGCGCTTCCGCTGGTTCTGACGACAACGAAGGCGACGACGGCCACGACGGCCACGACGAACAACAGCGCGGTATAACCGAATTACCTGTTTCGATCTCTTTCGCTTCTTTCTTTCAGTCTTTTACATTATCACTCAATAATCAAGAAAGATAATTAAGAATCAAGAAAATCAAGGTTTCTAATATTTTACATATTGCAATTAAATTTTGGTTGCATTTTTGTTATCTGTCTGCGTTGGTAATCTTGGAATGCGGCCACGTTCTTTTATTTTAATAAAGAACGGCAAACACAATAATAAGGAAATCAATGCTTCTGTAGCATTGAGGTTGCATGGTTTGTGAATTGCCTGAATTCTGAAGATTGCAATATAACGTTCTGTGAAGATTCTTTCGCTGGGTTTTCTTAACTAAGAAATGGAGTGGTTTGATTTAGTTTTATTTCTAATGGAAATGTTACTATTGATTTCTTGTATTCTAGTTATCAAAATTTGAAGTTAGCACTGAGATTGAGGTTATATGGTATATTAATCTCATATTCTGTGGAGATGCTATTGTGTTTATTTTATTCCCTAAGAAATTGATACTATACTTGAGAGATGTTATTGAAAGTGTCGATTTCTCATTTATTTATTTTTTCGTTTGTTTGTTAATTATGTGATAGAATTGGGTTCGGGAATCGGAGTGCGGAGTGGGGTTATTCCTGTGCAAGAGTCAGCAGCTCAGGGACATGGTGTGCCTGGCCCTGATTTTTGGTCCTGGACTCCTCCCGTGGAGAGCGACGTTCCCTCAGATCAGGACAGTGGGTTGCAGCTAAATACCAAGGCTTCTGTTCGTCCAACTTTACCCAGTGCAGTTGTGGAGAAGGAGCGGACACCGCAGTTTCTCACTATTCCATTTGAGAGTTTACTTTCTCAAAGCGAACAGAGTGACACTCTTCCACCATTTCAGTCATTTTTAGAGGTTGAGAAAGCGGATTCTGCATCTGAACCACAGTCAATTTCCTCGTCTCTTACCCTGGAAGAGGAACAGTTACTTGGTGAATCTTGTTCTGGCTATGCCGAAGAAGCAGCAAATGCCCTTAGTGAGGCCAGTAAATGGTCACCCATTGGAGTGAATCCAGATGGAACAAGATGGTGGAAAGACACTGGAATTGAGCGAAGACCTGATGGCGTGATCTGCAGATGGACAATGACCAGAGGTGTTAGTGCCGACAAAGAGATTGAGTGGCAAGAGAAGTACTGGGAGGCTTCTGATGATTTTGGCTATAAGGAACTTGGTTCTGAGAAATCTGGCCGTGACGCATATGGAAATGTTTGGCGCGAATTTTGGAGAGAATCCATGAGTCTGGTTAGCAAAATTTGACACATTTAATTTGCATATAAATAGCTTTCTTATTATAGTTTCTCATACAGTTTGCTGAAATACGATTGGCTTATTTCTAGAACTCATCATTACTGCCTCCGTTCAAACTCTCTGTAACTGGTCTCTACCGTACCTTGCCAATTATTGATGCGTTAGTTGTAGTTGTAGCCACATCAGTAAATAGGTCTTGGACAACAGATTCGTTCTTTCATTTCAGTATAATCATACGAAGTATGGTTTTCGCATGCAGGAAGATGGGCTTATGAATTTTGAGAAAACTGCAGACAAGTGGGGAAGTAATGGTAAAGGTAATGAGTGGCAGGAAAAATGGGGGGAACGCTACAATGCCGCTGGTCAATCAGAAAAATGGGCAGACAAGTGGTGCAGTATTGACCCAAACACACCACTTCAACCAGGGCACGCCCATGTTTGGCATGAAAGGTAATTGTCAATATTGGAATTTGAATGCTCTTTTTAAAGTATTTAGACCTTACTGTTTAAAATGTTCAATAATCAATTGAAGTGTATATTTGTTCAAGACTCGTCGACTGCAAATGATACTTTGCACAATTTTGGGAGGATTAAGAACTCAGAAAATGGTGGCACGGACTGAATTATTCTGAGCTCTGTTTATGTGATTCATGCCATCATACCAAAAATTTTTAATCTGCGATAATATATTTGTACAAATTCAAGGAAATACGTTTTCAAAGTCAGAACGTCAACTCTGTCTAAGCTTATGAATTCATCAGAGTATTTTAGAGTTATTTTTCAAACAAGATGTTTAAGCTTTATGCAATTTGTTTTTTCGGCGAAGCTTGATTTTCTGACATGATTAAAAGTTGAAAGAATATATTATTTGCTTGCATTTATGAGAGGAGGGTTCTGAGGGATCTTGTGTGTGTGGTTTGAGAATTCGATGTTGAGATTTTGATAAACAGAAATGATTTTGGCAGGTGGGGTGGCAAATATGACGGGTATGGTGGGAGCATAAAATACACTGACAAATGGGCTGAAAGATCAGTGGAAGGTGGATGGGAGAAATGGGGTGACAAATGGGACGAAAACTTTGATCCAAATGCTAACGGCGTGAAGCAGGGGGAGAGCTGGTGGGAAGGTAAGCATGGAGAACGGTGGAACCGAACCTGGGGTGAGCAACACAATGGCTCTGGTTGGATTCACAAGTACGGCAAGAGCAGTTCTGGGGAGCACTGGGACACCCACGTTAATGAAGAAACCTGGTACGAGAAATTCCCTCATTATGGCTTCTTTAACTGCTATGAAAACTCCGTCCAGCTCAGGCAAGTTCCCAAACCATCTGAAATTCTGGAAGTTCCCAAACCATCTGAATCAGAGACACAGCAAGTTCAGGAGCCATAAATCATCTCAAAACACGCTATTTCACTCGTAGGATCAATACTCTGCTCTTGTTTGACAAAGATATATACATATTCTATTTCACTCGTACAATTTGTTTCTTAATTCAACTATATTTGCTCATAATCACGTGTTAGGTAAAGCATTACGTAAATTAGTTCATTACCGGTTTCAAAAGGAAGTGCAAAACATCCCAGAATATTCGTTTATTGATATTAAATAAATATGATTTTTAAAATATATTATTCGCAAAAATGTAAATTATAAAAAAATATTTGTTTAAGATTAGTAGTATAGGGAAGTTATGAATAGTGTTGAATGAAATTTAAGTAATGATTAAAAGCATAATATTTTAATAAATTATGGAGGGTGATGTAAACTAGTCAATAGAGAAAATCCAAAGCGGATGAAATTGAGGTGATTGTATGGCACAAGTGGGAAGTATCAGCTAGCTCCAGAATGGATATGTGGTGCACATCTACCTATCTGTCTTTCTCTCTCACCGCATAATTCTTACTTACACAACTATACCTCTACCGCCCTTTCCAGCAATTCTCTCTCACTGCTCCACTGATCCTGTTACTCTCCTGTTTTCATGACATAAACCATCAATAGTTGCTTTCCATTTTCCACACGCAATGTGCCATTCGTTGCAACTGTAGTATTATTGTCCTATCTTCATATATATCAGTCATGGCGTCCTTAATGCTCAATGGAGCCCAAAATCCAAAGCTCATCACTGGCTTAGCCTCAACTGCTGTTAACTTGAACGACAAGTGCTTCTTCAAGAAGGCCGTGCCGTCTCATGACAAGTTCAGGGTCAGAAAAAACATGACCCTCAGATGCAGCATCTCAGCCTCTAGGCCTGCTTCTCAGCCTAGGTTCATCCAGCACAAGAAGGAGGCATTTTGGTTCTACAGGTTTCTGTCTATTGTGTATGATCATATAATAAATCCTGGCCACTGGACCGAAGACATGAGAGACGAGGCGCTGGAGCCTGCCGATCTCTACAGCAGTAACCTGAGGGTGGTGGATGTTGGAGGTGGAACTGGCTTCACAACTCTTGGAATAGTGAAGCATGTGGATGCCAAAAACGTTACAATTCTTGATCAGTCACCCCACCAGCTTGCCAAGGCTAAGCAGAAGGAGCCCCTCAAAGAATGCAAGATAATTGAGGGTGATGCAGAAGATCTTCCATTTCCAACTGATTATGCTGATAGATATGTTTCTGCTGGAAGGTAACAACAATATTTACCTTGATAACAATCTAATTAATCACATAGTCTAATAATGATGATTGTTTTCCAGTATTGAATACTGGCCAGACCCGCAGCGAGGCATTAAAGAAGCCTACAGAGTGCTAAGGATAGGGGGAAAAGCTTGTGTTATTGGTCCAGTCCACCCAACATTTTGGTTGTCTCGGTTCTTTGCAGATGTGTGGATGCTCTTCCCCAAGGAGGAAGAGTACATTGAATGGTTTAAAAAGGCTGGATTCAAAGATGTTGAGCTCAAAAGGATTGGTCCAAAATGGTATCGTGGGGTGCGTAGGCACGGTCTCATCATGGGTTGCTCAGTCACAGGAGTCAAGCCTTTGTCTGGAGACTCTCCCCTCAAGGTACGTATAATATTGCTTTTTCTTTCTTCTTCTTTCTATTCTAAGATTCATTTTAAGATTTCAGCTTTCGCTTTTTCTCAAACACAACTATGTTCTGTTCTTGGCTTTATGCAGCTTGGTCCCAAGGTAGAGGATGTGAAGAAGGCTGTAAATCCACTAGTGTTTCTTTACCGGTTCATTCTTGGTGTAATTGCATCCACTTACTACGTACTAGTACCAATCTACATGTGGATCAAAGACAAAATTGTTCCAAAGGGCATCCCCATTTGAGATTGGAAAAAGTAGGATGGTCAAGTGTTTGTGAAGTGTGAAGGGTATAACAATTCAACATCTTACTTCAATATTTCCACCTTTCAAACGTAGGAGGAAAGAGTTGCTTCTATTTGAGACATGCTTCAAAACCATTAGCTTAGTTTTCTGCCGTTACTAGCTTTATCTGTTTTTGTTGGAGAGGATTTTACAGAAGCAGAAGATGTGCTGAGTTTAATTTGTATCTGTCATCTGGAAAAGAAGAATAGAATGTGTGATGTGGTCTTCTTTTTCGATGAACAGTGTCAGGATCAGTAAAATGGTGTGCTTTCTTTTTTTCTTTGTTTTGTACCAAATGTACACCACAGGGTAATTATGATTGTTCTAGCTCATATATGTCTTCGATGAGGATTTGTAGAAATTCCATCTTAACTGAAATTTTACTTGGAAATTAATTCTGTAAGATTGAGCACTTTTTAATGTAATTAGTTTTAACTAAAATTAATAATTCTTTTCTTGGTGTCATTATTTGTTCATTCAAACACATTAGCTGATATTAGTTAATATTAATTATTCATAACAAGAAGTTCGAATATATAGTATTATACTTGTAAGGAAGTTAAAGTTTATTGAAATCAATGTTATTAACTTGTCTCTAAAACTGAGACTTCAGTGTCGTTAGGAAGAATGACCCACATGATCTTACTATATTCTTTATTGACGTATTTAACTAAGTATTTAATTAAAGTGCTTTAATTATACTATTTAACGTTGATGTGTGTTTAATACTTAGTACTAATATGGGTTTTAATAATATGATTCTTGACACAATTATACAAATTTGTCACTTAGTATTTTAGCATAGAATATTTTTGTCTATATAATCTATACTTGGATATTTGGTAGATGGATGTAGAAAAATGATTAAATATGCGTGTGGAAATTCACACTTTTTGGAACTCGGTGATGTACATATTACATACAAAAAAATATTAGATACCTTTAGATAAAATTCTTAATTAATATATTTTAAATATTAAATGCTATAACTCTAGTTATAATATGATATTTAGTTAAACACGTTAAAAGTTATTCAAATTATGAATACTCTAAAGAGTATTCATGGACGTCCAATGTTGTTAAATTAAAATATTCCATTAATATTCTAATTTCTAAGCAATTAGGATTGGAAACAAAAGTTTAGAAACATATCCGAAAAACCAACATGACTACAAATAGTAATTTCATTAACTCTCAACTTAGAATAATGATTGATTAATTATTAAAAAAAGAAGTCTTCTAGATTTCAAAAAAATGTTAGCCTAGTTTGAATTTGAAAGTACAACCATTCCATAAGAATTAGTTAATTTCGTTTTCTATTTCTTGAGATTATGAAACACACGTCATACACTTTTAACACGTGTTCAATTCTTACTATTAACAAAAACAATTTTATTAATTTTCTACATTAGTAATTTATTATAATTGTTATCTCTTATACCTACCATTAACATTTTCCAAAGTATGATTATAATAATTAACTTTGTTAGTTAATTATTACTATTATTGTAAATTTTTATAACGGAAACAGAAATTTTGACCCTTCCAATGAAAGAACATTACGTGCGATTGTTTTTCCCGATGGAAATTAATTAGAACAACAACACTAACGCGTGTTTTTCTAATTCTCAAACCGCGTCGAAAGCGATCAATGCATTCAACGCCAAACGTAGAATTTCTTTCTCACATCAAATTCAATCTTTACAAAAATATTTACTTTTCTTTTTTAAGTAAAACCATAATCTATTATTTCACAAACACAGTTATCACTTTATATAAATTTTAATTAATGTTTTCATATTCATTAACTGATCCAAATTTCATCCCCCAATATAATATTTCTGCATTTCACTAAACAAATATGAAAGCCATTATATCTACATTCTCACCCGTCTATAAAACTATTTTATAAAGTGAAATTTATATATTATAAATTAACTTCACTTTTAGTTAATTTAACATAAATAATTTTGAAATTATATTAAAATATTATTATATATAATATGATAAATATATTAAAATTTTCGTATAACAATAAATAAAATCAATTTAAAATATATAAATTTTATTTTACATTGATTTAGGTTTAAAACTCATAAAATTTCCATAACAATATCAAAAATGGAGCACACCAGAGTCATCAACGTGGTTTGACTAAATTATACGTTTTTAAAAAGAAAAAGAAATAAGGCTTTCTACATTGAAGCTAGCCTCTACAAATAGCCGAGTTGAGGTTCAAAATTTCTATATACACAACACATCAATCAAATTTCTCTCTCTATTTTCTGAGTGAAGCATAAACACAAACACCATGGCAGATGTTCTGAGCGAAGAACAGATTGGTGAGATCAAAGAAGCCTTTGGCTTGTTTGACAAAGATGGAGACGGTGAGTTCACTTTTTCTCTTTTTCAGTTTTCATTTCAGAAATATAACAATGCTAATAACTTTTATATATATGTTGAATTGACAGGGTGCATCACTGTGGAAGAATTGGCCACCGTTATCCGATCACTGGATCAGAACCCCACGGAAGAAGAGCTCCAAGATATGATAAACGAGGTCGATGCAGATGGCAACGGAACCATAGAATTTGTTGAGTTTTTGAACTTAATGGCCAAGAAAATGAAAGTAAGTATATGATTACATGTATATACTTCCAAACCATGCTTTTCTTCCAGAGATTAACTCGTTTTTCTGATTTAGGAAACTGATGCAGAGGAAGATCTCAAAGAGGCCTTCAAGGTGTTTGACAAAGATCAAAACGGTTACATTTCAGCAAGTGAGGTATATATTATATGAACTTTTAATTATTCTTTCTATTCACTTTTTATATTTTCTTTCTTTGACGGCAATGACAAATCAAAGCGTTCTAAGCGTTTCTTCAAACTTTAACAAAACCGAATCTCTTCCCTTTTCAATATTTTTCTATAAATGTGCGTTTACTTTTCTGGCTAAGTAGCAGAAGCTGCGTATGCAGGTTTTTTCTTCCTTTTAAAATTTTCAACCCATCTTGGTCAAATTTCCTCCTTCAATTATTGATACTCATGCGGTGTCATTTTTTTTTCAATTAATCTTTCCATACATATCAATAACTTATAAATAAAAATATTTAATTATTAAAAAGTATATTTTAAGTTTAACTTAATTTTATAAAATTGGTTTTTAAGATAAAGTTTCCATCTTAGGTAAAGTTTGAAAAATAAAATTAAAATGGTTTGTTTGTTATGCAGTTGAGACACGTAATGATAAATCTGGGTGAGAAATTAAGTGATGAGGAGGTGGCACAGATGATCAAAGAAGCGGATTTGGACGGTGATGGTCAAGTTAACTATGATGAATTTGTGAAGATGATGATGACCGTTGGATGAAACTTTCATATGTTTTCTTTTTAACGTTTGTTGTACTATAATTAATGTAGCACATATGCATGATGTGTGAATGACCAATATACATTAGCTTCACATCTCACATATATATATATATCATTTCATTTGTTCAAAATTCCAACCCATAATTATTTTTTATTTTCAGTTTAACATTCCTTAATTATGTTTTAAAATTAAATGGAGTTTGGTTTAAGAATTTCTTAAATTGGCCACTCTCCTTCATGACATGTTAATGTAGGCTGCAATTTACTTTATTTCAATATTACAAACTACCTTATTTTATTACTTATATATATATATATATATATATATATATATATATATATATTGAATTAAAATATAAAAATTGTATTTGAATTTTACGATTTAAAAACACATGAATAATACAAATATTGTCACAATAACGAGCGATTAAAATAAGTTTATACTTATAGGTTAACTCCATCCGCGTCGAGTTAAGTGAAAATGAAAATATTTTTATAATAAATTAAAAATTTAGACTTGATTTTCCTATGACCTGAATTATTTAAGTTGAGCGATTAAAACAAATGAAAACAAAAACGTTTAATTACAACGACAACATTAAATTAAAACTTTAATATTACTTGGAATTTTGTATCGGGTAAAACTTTCAAAAGCTTCGATTATATAAGAATAATGCTAAAAGCACGTCAAGTTTGAAGATTGAAAAATAAGTTACTATGACAATTTTAAATTTCTAAGTCGTGATGTATTACATAAAGTTTTTAATTCTGGGAGTTTTAATTTTTACGTATTATATTTCTTAAATGTATAAAAAATTTAAAAATATTTTTCATTTTCTTATTTTCAAATTTAGGTATATTGACTTGTTTAATTCACCAAATCATAGTAAATTATATTAAATTAATATTTTCATGATAACATATGTAATAAGTTAAGCTAGGTGGAACCATTTATAATTTTGATCCACTAAGCCCGGTTTAAGTTAATTTAGCAATGACTCTTCTGTTCCTTAAAAGTATTCTTATTCTTAATATATATATATATATATATATATATATATAAAATTGTTACAGAAAAAAATATCAAAGTGTAATATTTGTAACTTTTCAACTCTTATCATTATTATTATTATTGAATTCATATTATTCATTGTTTTTTATTGTTTAGAATAGAGATGTCAAAACGAACCATCCGGCCTAACCCGACCTGGTCCACCATGGGTTGGTTACTTAGTAAACCAACCCAACCCGACTCATTTATTAGTGAGATAGAAAAATTCGAACCCGACCCGACCCGTCACGGGTTGGCTCACTGGCTCACTTAATTACAATTTTTTTTAAAATAAAAAAAATTACAAACTTTCTATAATTTCAATCTAAACAAATTTCACTCCCCAAACCAGTGTTTAATTAATTTTGAAAATAAGGAACTTAAATAACTTTTTCAAGCAAAAAAAAAATAATAAATATTTTTTATAAAATTAAATTTTAATAAAATAAAATTAGGTAGATGGGTTGGTGGGCCAACCCGGCCCACCACGGGTTCAACCCGCATGAGCCGGGTTTAAATAAGTCAGGTTCAACTACTTTTTTTCAAATCCAACCCTATTCAAACCTGTAGTCGACCGGATTAACTCGCGGGTTGTGACTCATTTTGATAGCTCTAGTTTAAAATGTCTTAATATAAAATATGACTATGACTAAGTTATAAAAAGTATATAAAAATATTATCTAACATTATATTTAAGTCTTCTTTTTAAGGTCCCAAAATTTCTGCAAGAGGTGTGTTGACATATAACCTTGTTCCTTAAACACAGTCAAAGTCAGATATATTTACTCGGGTAGTGTTTGACTTAATTATCACACGTTGAATAATAATTAAAATAGAAACATTTAATTGAGTGAGAAAGTTTTTGAAATTAATAAATAAGTTTAATTATTTGCTTTTATTTGATACTAAAACTTGAAGTAATTCTTATTTGGGACTCCTAAATTAAAAATAAAATTTAGTAATAAAAAATTAAAAACTTTAACACCACAAAATCTTAGGACAATGTAAGACTCAAACTCAATAAATATAACGCCTCTGTCTCATATTCTTAGTTCTCGGAACTTCTTGAACCAGGGCTTTCTAAATGCCAATGAATTTTCGTACTTTGAAACTTAGTTTCTAAGATCCAACCACCCTACAAATATGTCTTTTTCTTGAAACAAAAACACGACATATAACAACACTTGACAACAGCGACTGCTGAATGAGAAAATTTATCATAAGAAAATTTATGGAGTTGAACTTTGACCTATAAATAATGGTGGTTTGGAGTTGGACACATGTGAGTTATTATCATCAGAAAATTTATGGAGAACTTTGTCATTTTCTCCACTTTTGCTTTTGCTTTCATCTCTTTCTGATGTAGCCTTGGGATATACATAAAACAAATAAACAACACTCCTTCATATTAGTTGTTACACTGACTTTATGTTTACCATGTTTTCTCCAAAAATAATTGTGTACAAGTCATAACAGAGCTTGCACTCAGCTGTCTTTAAGGCATATTATGTCTCATATTCTTCTACTGTTCTAATGTCTCATTACCAGCGGAGGCCACTTAAATCTGACACATTTTGTTGCCTTTCATTTTTCACTTCTCTTTTAAATACATTTTCTTTTATATATATGTTTTTTTGGTCAATACTTTTTTAATCATGCAGATTCATGATTATATATATATATATATATATATATATATATATATATATATATATATATATATATATATTCGTTCTGTTGTGCATAAAAAAGTCAAACACAAGAATGAGGTTTTATCAGTATAATTGTCCAAGTTCACTGTGGAAAGAAAAAAAACGTTACAACATACAATCAAAAGCAGAAAAGTTGGTCTATTCACTTCATCTTGAACTTGCATCAGAAAATAAGCACGGAAGCCAATGATCATGGTTGCTGCAGTGTCCCCGCTGTTGGTTGAACTCACCACGATGCCAAATTGCCCATCAGAATTTTCCAGATCAAAACTTCACTTTCAAAAAAACAAATTACAAGGCTTTAAATTGAAGTCACAGTTACAATGAAATCTTTGATATTAAGGAGGTTTGTCGAGAAATGCCACAGTTAAGGTTGCAATTGCTGTCACATGGTGGTCATGAAATCTTCAAAGCCTTGACGTTATAACCACCACTGTAACTATGGACTGTTTTTAAAACCTTGATAAATTAGAAAGAAACTCACAACACAAAGGAGAAAAGTAAAATAGAATTGTAAGTGTAATTCTCAAGGTACAGTTGCACAACACATGCAGCTGCTGAAGAAGGAAGATCGAGGCTTTCGCTTATCTTTTTTCGGTGAAGTAGATGACACTCTATTCCTTGTGCCAGCATGGTTGTCTTGGGTCCGTGCCATGCCTAGAAGATGAGCTTCTTCCTCTTCTTTTAAGAGGCCTATGAATGGAGCTTTAGATTTCCTAGAGTAACTTCTTTCCATAGTAACTATTTTCTCTTCCACTGGCATTTCTTCACTGTGTAACATGCACTGCTCATATTGAGAATGAGGCATTGAGTTTATGAGATTCATACTATTCTGTTTTGAGAAGCTTTCATTTGCAGACTTATTCTGATGAAGCAGTGGAATCTTATCTGATTCTCCAGACCTTGCTTCCTTTCTGAGGTTGATATTGAAGCTTGGTGATTGTTGCATCTGACTCGAGGTGTTTGGATTGTCAGGGTTTGATTCAGTACTGGGCCTTGTTATACTTTCCTTTGTTTCATTTGCACCATTTTCAAATATGGACTTGTTTGAATATGGTTCAACAATGGACATGGTAGCTGTAGAAGTTGTTAGTTCTGCTTCTGCATGTTCTGGATCTTCTTTATCTTCTTTCTCAAATGCTTCTTTATTATCCAAGTCCAGAGATGGAACTGTTAACTCAGAAGAATTAGAGTTGTCAATGGTGTGGCCAGAGTTTTTGGTCTTGTTTGTTTGCTTCCAACCTAAGTTTGGCATGCTGGTAGCAGTAAAACTTCTGTCTTGCTTTACATTGTCCTGATGGTCATCATACAAATGCAACAAAGAGGAATTATTCTGCAAGGGAAAAGATTCTTCCTGATTTATAGTTACCAGATCACAATTGCACTGTTCTGACATTTCAGTCCCCTCAAAAGTATTTATCATGACATTTGAAACTTCTGGCTTTTCATTCGTTTCTTCAATTTTATTCTCGTTTCCTTCATCATATCTGCAATCGACATCAGTTAAACCTTCAATAAGAGAAACCCTTTTGGCTTCAGGAACCGCAGAATGTTTTTCTTCTGAAGTAGCACCACTTTCCTCTGAAGCCTTGTTGGAGTTGTTAATATAAGCATCAAATGGTACTCCATTCTCGGTGACTTTAGATTCTTCAACTTGATCATTAGTGGCAAGCCTGAAGACATCAGAATCAAGTAACATATTTCTCTCTCCATTGCAGTCCCCATTAGACTCTATTGACACATCACATATATACATCATGTTGTATTCCTTCAATGAATATTTGATGCATTGATCTGAATTGCAATCATGTGAATTCTCCATTGATCCACTTCTGCTTAATATAATATTTCCATATGGTACCTTGCAATTTTCCTCATGGTCAAATTCAATTGGACTAACCACAAGGGAAGATTCAAGAGGTGAGGTGTGGGAATCCTCAGTAGTACAATTTACCTTGGTCAATGAATTACCATTGGTGGTGGTGTCAATACTTAGGGAATCAGATGTAGTATCCAACATGTCAGTACATAATTCTACATGGGATTTCATTTCTTTTGCTAAGCCATCATCCTTAATCTGCTCAGAGTGAGAATTAGTATCCAAAAAATTATCTTCTAGGAGTGAGTCTGTGCCTAGAAATGATTGTTCGGAGACAAATTTGTCTGGCTCATCATTGTCAGAATGTCCACTTGATTCTTGAATCTCTATATTGTTTGACATGTTCACAGCACTCGATGTTAAAACCGTTGATTCCTCTACATCTGCTATAATTCAAATCAAGACAATAAATACATCTTAAATTTTCAGTGTGGGCTTACAATCTCTGATAATTTGGAAGCTTAACTTTAGGATTAAAATCTAAAACATTTCAACAAGTGGATCTAATCTTGCACTAATCAAGTAAATATGGACAAGGCTATCAAAATATTAACAGAATTGTCCTAACCTTGTTGGATTGGAGGCTCATTATTAAGCTGATGATTATGTGTTAGTAATATTTCTTCTCTCAAGCATGACTCTTCTTGCTTCTCGTATTCTTCAGTGCCTTCTGGTGAAGAACTTGACAAGATCTCAAAGTTTCCAGCTTCAGCTTCAACTGATCCATCGTTTGAAGTGTCAGGTTGACTGACTTCGGTTACTTCATCCCCTATAAAAGCAGAATCATAGTCTTTTTTATAAATTACTCTCAGAATTTGGTTTGGTACCTAACTCAACTGGTATTAATCAGTTAACCGTGGATAAGACTGTCAAAAAATTAACAGAACTGTACTAACCTTGTTCAACTGAAGGCTCATTATTAAGGTGGTGGCTATATGCCACCAACAATTGTTCTCTCAAGCAGGTTTCTTCTTGCTTTTCATATTCTTCAGTGTCTTCAGACGATGAAAAACTCTCAGAGTTTCCATCTTTAGCTTCAACCGCTTCATCATTTGGAGACTTTTCAGGTTGTCTGAAATCAGATATTTCATCCCCTATAAAACAAAATTATAAGTACGTTTTTTGTAAATTACTCTTAGGATAAGAAGGCCTAACTCAAATGGAATTAATCAAGTAAATATGGACAAGACTATCAAAATATCTAGAAAAGGTCCTAACCTTGTAAGATTGAATGATCACTATTGAGGTCATGATTATCTGTTACTAACATGTGTTCTCTAACGCGTGTCTCTTCTTGCTTCACATATTCTTGAGTGTCTTCCAATGAAGAACTTGACAAGATCTCCAAGTTTCCACCTTCAGTTACAAGTGATCTATCAATTAGAGACATTTCAGGTTGTCCGACTTCAGTTATTTCATCCCCTACAAAACAGAATCGTTATCAATCTTTTATAAGGCCTAACTCAACTTTGTTTTAGAAAATGTGGATAAGGGCGACCAAAATATTAAAAGTATAGCCTTAAATCCTGACCTTGTTGGATTGAAGGCTTATTATTAAGGTGATGATTACATGTTTCTATCCAGTGTTCTCTGAAGCATGCCTCTTGCTTCTCATATTCTTCAGTGCCTTCCAAAGAAAAACTTGACAAGCTCTCAGACTTTCCACCTTTAGCTTCAACTGATCCATCGCTTGGAGACTTTTCAGGTTGTCTGACTTCAGTTATTTCATCTCCTATAAAACAGAATTATGAGTAATTTTTGTAGATTACCCTTAGAAGTTGAACTTATAATCTTAAGTTGGACAAAAGTTGGTGACCAGATTAACAACACCCTTTCATTCCTAGGGACAGACATCTGAAGTACTGACAAAAACAGGAGACCCAATAACATATTTTGGATAGACATAAATATCATTTTAAAATTTGGACTCACCAAAATCAATTCCACAAAGTCAGTTCGTAAGCTAAGTATTGCTTGAAGCTTATAAAGACTAGATAACATCTGGTCTAAGTGAGATTTGAACAATCAGTATTAGTTATTTTATATGCATCTTTTTGAAAGAAATTACCAACCTGAACCTTCAAAAGAATTTGTCAACTTCAATGCAGCATCGGAAGCTGGGATGATAGATTTTTCCTGAACATCTTTGCCATTGGCAGTAAGGTTTACTGCATTAGCTTCTTGTTTATCTTCATGAGTTTTATCATCAAATTCACTTGTTTCATCATCAAAATCCAGGCTTGTTTCTATGTGTAGTTGATCAAATTTCTCTTCAACTGTTTTGTGCTTTTGATGATTTGCATTAACATCATCCTCAGGGTCTCCTTCATATTTATCATTTTCAAGTGAACTTCTAGAATAGTAGGAAGTCATTCCTGTAGTCTTCTCCCGAACATCCTCGACTTCAGCAGTTGGATGATGTATTTTATTTTCCATATTCAAGTCACTTTTGCAAGTATCTTCTTCCAACAAATCATTTTTAAGCCTGCTTTCCGTATTGTTAGAATTTAGCCCAGTGACTTCATCCTGAAAAGCTTCGGCTTCTTCCTCCTGAACATCTTTGTCTTCATCCGATGGAAGCATTTTCATGTTTTCTTTCATACGATCACCATGACTATCTTCTTGCAGTGTAACTTTTCCAAGTTCAGTTGTTGCATCTTCGGAAGCCAGTGCTGCTGCACCTTTCTCCCGAACAACTTCAGCTTCAGCTGTTGGAGGAGTTTGATTTTCCATATTTACATCACTTGCATGAGTATCTCCTTTCATTGAATCATTTTCAAGCACTGTTGTTGTATGGTTAGAAGCAAAGCCTATAGTTTTATCTTGAGAATCTTCATCTTTGGCTTCATCTGTTGTAATTGTTTGAGCTTTCCCTTTTACATCTTCTGCATGACCTTCATCCTGCCATGTATCTTTCCCTGGCTCATTTGTTATATCAACTGAAGCTTTTTCCGCAACATCTTTGGCTATAGATGTTTCATTAGTATCGTCTTGGAAACCATTTTTCTCCGCTTCACCTAAGTTATCTTCCTCTGCAAAATGGAAAATGAAATTAAGAGTTAAAGACAGGAAAAATTGTACTGTACTTAACCAAAATTTCTTCAGCAATCCAAAAAAACATGTACCTTTGATACCAGATGTGTTGTTATTACCCATTTCGTTGCCCATGCTCAGCTTTCCAAATCCTGCAATATAACCAATGCAAAGAGATTATGCTATAATCCCCACACAATTGATTTGCTTATAATAGAACAAGATATATCAATTAAAAAGGCTCGGAGTTAAAAATCTCCAAGAACAACAAGGCTATGCCATACCATGATAGTGATACTGATGATGATGTTCACATGCTCTTAACTTTAGATATTTGAGGACAGCTTCATTTATGCCACATTGCCAGAGTGTTTATAGCCAGTAACATGGTCTTGCTTGCTCCATATTCTTCATTCTGGGTCAGATATGTTTGCATAATTATCACACCCTTAAAGTAATTGATCACATGTAAAACTTCATCTCTTTTTTATCTATCTGGCATTACAAACTTAGACCATGATTGCTTCATAATCTAAGATAATGTGACCAAACAGCATTCACTTTCGGTGAGTCCATGATTATTAAGCAGGCTTAGCCTATATACCCTATGCATATGTGTTCTTTAAAATGTTGTAAAAAATGCTGTCATTACAATTTAACAAGTTATAACAAACCATCATTGTTCCTATGCTGTTTGTTGTTGAGCTTTTGGGAAAACATATTCAACCTCAAAGGGCTTTTGCTTTTCTAAAGTAAGGATGTCTGAATGGACAAAGGAACCGATGAATACAGGTAGGATCATGGGACATGTCCATTAACAATTTGCAAAGAATGAGAATGACATAGCCATTGTCTATTTACTTTTCCATTTGTGTGATGATCATGATTAGGACTTAATCTTTTTCTGGTACATAAAGATGATTCTTTGTATGCAAGGTGGCTTGGGAAACAAGTACCATAGTTTTTGGCATTGGATTCATCATTGTGTGCATTATTTCTCTGTACTTTCTGCTTTTCTATATGATAAGAAGTTTAACAACTCACACCTTCCTCAATTCTTTAACTCTTGGAAAGGAACATCAAGAAAAGTTTGTTGCGTTTGTCAAAGGAGTGATATTTTTATAAAAGTTTGTCTATTATCATTTTTATGACTAAGAAATTCTATTGACTTTTTTAATGATTTATAAAAACATCTTATTTTTTTTAGTACAAAAAAGCACTTTTTCACAAGTATCTTTTTTCTAACGCGATAAATTAAATGATTAAATTTCTTATAACTTTAATATACTGTAGTCTTTGTAAGATAATTAGTTTTGATTTTAATTTCTGTAAGAATTTAATTTTATATATATAACCGTGTTTTGTTAAATAATATCTTAAAATGAAAGAAAAAAGAAACAAGACATATTCTATAGTGATAGGGTTGGTTCAAGGCCTATAAAACTCTTGTTTTAGACCTTAAAGAAAAGTCTCAAAAATATATTTTTAATATTAATTACTTTAGATTTTAACAAAAATGTTTTAAAAAAATAGTACTAATTATTTTATGCCTTAAAAAAATGGTTTTAAAACTGATATTATTTTTAAGTTTGCTTTAGACTTTTTCAAATTCTTGAGTCACTCTTATATAATGAAAGTTGGTTGCATTTAGGAAGAGACACTTGAACAATTCATAGTCCAGACAAACTTTTCATTAAATACAAATAAAGTTTGTATAATAATAACAAACTTACCTAATCAATTTATGTATAATAGTTATAATTTTTCAGAATTATTCATTGAGTTTTTTTTAAAAAAAAATTGTGCTTTCAATATAATTTTTAATTTTGTTAAAAAAAAGTTCAATGTAATATTCTTTTATTACATTGGTTTTGATTTCGTTAAAAGGATTATAATTTGCAAATTCACATGGACACTAGAGATAATTTAAAATAGTAGTATTTGTCATTTTTATATATAGTTAGGTTAAAATCATTTGAAATCTTTCTTACAAGTTGTTAGATTTCAAATTAAATTGAAAAAAGAATAATAATAAAGTAAAGCTATTATTTGGTTGCATCGAATGAAGTAATTCTCTGTCACTACTCACAAAATTTAACAGAGTTTCCACAGAATTTCATCCTCCAAAATCAAAAAAGCCTTTATAATTAAATATCATTATCCTCTCTTATAATTTATAAATCTTATATATCTAAGTTTATCGCAAAATTAGGTGCATCTGGCCTATCTATTCAAAAGAAAAAAAAAATTGAAAAATCATAAATAAATAAAAAAAAATATTTTTAGATATAAATAATATGGATAAAATTAATTGTAATATTTTATTTTCATCTTATCCGGGTGCAGCGCATGGTGTGTGGGTACCAAGTAGTAGGAAATTTGAAGAGATAACAAACGCAGAAGCAATGACAATGGCAATGGCGAGTTCTGCAAGCTGTACGGTGTCGTTTAGGAACAGCTTCGGTCTCAACAAACCCTGTAACACTCATCTTCTCTTCCTTCTTTCTTCCATTCTTCATCTTTGATTCTCTGTTTGTGTTTGTGAAATCAATGATTTTGATTTTGACTTTCAGCGGATCTTGGCTTCGTCAGCTCGCAGTTGAGCGGCCTCAGAATCTGCTGCCCCAAATTCCCCACACCGCCCGTCACCGCTTCTCCCTCGTTCCCCGCACCTCTCCCCATCGTAGCCAGTAAGCAATTCCCGTTACTTCTTCAATTCTCTGACTTTCACCCAATTCATAACCCTAACATTCATGTTGGTTCCCATTAGTAATTAGGAAACGTATAGCCGGTTGGAAATTTTCTTCCAACATTGTTTTCTTCTTCTTCTTTTAGTTATCTGTACCAATATACTTCCTCCACCCCCAAAATCTCTAAATCATCTCATTTTTTTTCTTGATATATTCAAAATTGTATCCATATTTGTATTTTTAATCTGTAAAGGAAATTATTGCTTGAGAGAGGGAGGTTGTTTTAGTTAAATTGTTTCAGTAAAAAAATATTTATTTTGTTTATAATATATGTGACTCTAGTTATTCTTAAGATAGGGGTAACGCCAATTTTTAGTATCCATTTCTGAGGTTATTTACTCTTTAAATGCTAATGATATTACTTATGTGCTTAGCTATACGCTCACCAATGGCAATTTCTGTTTTTATTCTTACTGGGGTAGTATATGGTGTAATGTATTCTTTTAAGTGTTGGAAAAGCAGTAGCCCGGCTAAGTTGTGACTCTCTTTGGAGTTTCCGAAATTGCAACTTCAAGAGTGATGGTTTCTTTAGTCCCACATCAGCTAGTCAAATGGTTAAAAAGGAATATACAAGTAGGGTAAAAACTTCACTTTACAAACCAGTATTATGGAGTGAAGTTGGATCCAAATCCAAACTATAAGATTTAGCAATTGAGTATCGGCGTGATATATTTCAAACAATTAAGGAAGTTTATGGTGCAATGTATTTCTGAGGTTATAGGGTATCAGTATAGTGTAGTGTATTTCTAAAATTAAGAGATTGTTACTGTAGGGAAACAAAGGCTTGGGTATTGTGTGAATTTGGAAGAAATAATAGAGTGTTATTGTAACATGCACTATATTAATTGCTCTGATTCTTTCCGTTATTAAGCTATCATATTCTTTTCTTTGTTCTCTGATTTCAAAAGTTTATATTACAAACGATGAAAACATTTTTTATGGGTTTCATTGTTTCTTAATTTCACTATTCTGGATTTTTTTTTATTTAAAATTGAAAATAGAAAATATTTTTCAAGCCAAACTTCAAGAGATCATGCATAACTAACGATTTTCTAATATCGTTACTTGTTGGTGTGAGTAATCTTCACTGTCATTACTGTGTGATTCTTAACTGCAATCTATGAAGCACTGATACTTTAATTTGCTTCACACATCCATTACTCTCTGGGGCATTGCACTCGTACTTGTTGACGAAGTATCCAAACTCATGAAACATCAATACTTTTATTTGTTTCACGAACCTGATATCAATAATTTTAGATACTTCGCTGATACGTATTGGTGAAATGCCTACACTTTGAAAACGTGTATATCTAATAAAACTATAAGAAACATAAAGTACGTGCAATACAGAAACATGGAAACATTGTCTCTTCACAAATCAAAATGGAAATTGTTTTCGTTATGTATTATTTTAAAAGGGTACTAAGATTGGCAGTGCTATTCCTGTATATAAATAATAGAAAGTAAGTTATTATGACAATGATTTATAATTTTTTATTTATTTTGGTAATGTCTAATAAACGTGTGTTTATGAATTGGATATGTACAATTGCAATCATATATTTCTTATATTTTATAAAATTTTTAAATATGCATCTTACACATGTTATTTTTAATATAAAATTTTCGTATGGCCACATCGAATGTGTGCGTCATAGACTGCAATCATGTTACTAAGTTAAATTTGTTATTTTTTGGGTGAGATATGTGCAAAATGGATGGATGTTTATTTTGTTTTTCCATGTAGATTACATTTTATACATATCCGTGGAGTGCATTTTTTGGCGGGTCACACCTTGTGATCGTTTGGCTACAAGTTTGAATAAATTTTGTTTTTGTTGATTCAAAAAAATAAAAAATAAAAACTAGTTGATTGGTGATTGATTGTTCTAATGCTGTGATTTTATTGTATTTTTTTTTCAGAGAGAGTCTGTCCCATCACTGGAAAGAAATCAAACAGGGCCAACAAAGTATCATTTTCAAACCATAAGACAAAGAAACTGCAGTTTGTGAACCTTCAGTACAAAAGAATTTGGTGGGAAGCGGGGAAGCGCTTTGTGAAGCTGCGTTTATCAACTAAGGCATTGAAAACCATAGAGAAGAATGGACTTGATGCAGTTGCAAAGAAGGCTGGAATTGATCTCAGGAAGAAATAAGAGTACCTAATTATGATTTTGTAACAGAGTACCTAATTATTTCTTCTCCGTATATGACTTTTCAGAAGCAAGTTGTATTGTTTGTAGAGAAAAACAAGATATGGAGAGCTTATAGGCAATGAATTTCACCGATGGAAATCTCTTTGATAAACCCCTCGTGCAGCTTATCCATGGATATCACAGGATCATTAGTAGCTTCTTAAATGTGAATTATCCTACTAAATTGTTTTTCTTTTATGTATTTTGAATTGCAGTCACCACAACAAAAAAAGCTGTTGGCAGAGTCTCTGACTTTGGCTCTTAGTATGGTAATCCCCTTGCAATGAAGAGAATAAGGTGAATGACTATGATAGGTAATTACATTTATCATCTTATCTGTCAAGTATATGGAGATGTTATATAAATCAGTATCATATTTAGAAAGTAGAAAATGCTGGGTTTGTAAATCACAATTAGTTTTGTAATTCTTTAAGCTGCGAAAAGAACAGAAGGGTTTGCTTCATCGTCAGAAATAGGATTTAAGAAATATTATACCTGGAAATGTTATAATGTATGATAAGTTTAACTTCTTTAAGATTGAAAAGTAACTTCTGTAATTTAGAATTTGAAAAGCATTTTAAAGTTTAAGTATTTTTTTTTTAAATGTATAGACACATGTCCGTATAATTTATATTCTTTGGTTTTCTTTTATTATTTAGAGAGAAAAATTAAAGGCGAGATGGACCTTTTGAAAATCTGAAATTTCTTTTGGAAATGAAAAACTTGATTAACCAATAGATGGACATTCATTTTCATAGGTTGGGTCTGGAATTGTATTTTCATTCGGTGAACTTTTATTTTATTATATATATATATATATATATATATATATATGTGTGTGTTCGTATGCATTTATTTATTTATTAAATAGAAAAATAAAGGAAAAATGGACTTTTTTAAAAAGTGATTTTTTCAAAAAATGGATTGAAAACTAAAAACTTGATTGGGCTTTCATTTTTATTTAGTGGTTTAACATTAACATGATTTGATACATATTAAAAATTAAATATTAAATATATTTGCTACATATTATATATTATACATTATACATTTTTATTAATACATTTATGCATACGTTATACATTATATTATATACATTTATGCATTATATTATTCTACGTACATTTATACATTTATTTACACATTTGCTTTTATTTATTTAAACACTTATTTTGTTAGATTTTTTAAAGAGAAAAACTGGAAAAATGATTTATATTTTCTTTAATTTTTCAAAGAGAAAAATTAAAGCACAGATGGACTTTTTCTAACCTTCATATCCAACAAAACAATATTACTATTATTAGTATTTTCATAATTGTAGATATCATTAATGTTCTCATGATCGTGAATATTTAAGATTGTTGCATTGAATTATAAATTTAAAATTAATATTTTTTTATTTTGAATCATATTTATCATTATTATTTAAAGTTTAATATCTATTTGTAATTTTTTAATTTATTTTAAATTATTAAGGAAAACAAAATTCATCGTCTCAAAACACACGAGTCAAATGACTAATTATTACACAATTAGCATAAACATATATGTATATATAATGAATATTCACTATCAACAAAATTGTTAAAAGAACTGTAAGATAGACTTAAATATAAATACAAATAATTAATTTACGATTATATTTTAAAAGAGGGAAGTGATTTAAAAATAATTATTTTAATTAATATTGCTAAAATTAAATGTTATTGAGAAATATCAATATTAATTGATACAAATAGCAATTACCTGTTTTCTAGACAGAGTCGTTCCTTCTTTGTATTATGGTGTTATTATTTTGGATATAAAATAAAAACAATAATTTGTTGCTTAAAAAATAAAAATATATTTTCTTGGTTTCGTGCATTAGGAAACTCCAATTAATAGTTAATATTTTGTACACCTTAAATTCAAATGAAATTAATCAATCACTTAACCTAATTTTATTGGTAGGTGTGAATATAAATGAATGAATGAACTCCTCAGTCAGTACATATGATAACAGTCTCAAAAGGAAACTTGCAAAATGCAAACTTTTACTTAATCAGACCACCTTTAGCTTTTTTCATGACAACATCACAACCTTATTGTTCATTGCATAACACTTTTTTTTTTATGCATATGTTCTTGTTCCCTAATCTAATCATTCTTCCAAATAATTTTGAACTTTGAAAGAGAATGACATGAAGCACTTCTCTCCAAAATTCACTGGAAAAGTCAAAAGCACAAAATGCAACATATATCCATAGAAAAGAACAAAAACATAGTCAGACAAAGATTGTTTTATTGGTCTTTGGTCACCTCATGCATTGGGGTTTGAATCTTATAAAATAGGTAACAATAAAATAAACACTTCCAATTATCAATAAATAACATAACTTTAATATTTATAATATGTTTTTCCCAATACATTACCATGAAGATTTTATTATAAAAACATGAGAGTCCATACAAAATTTATGATAAAAGGTCAAAATAAATTTATCATGAAAAAAAAAGTAAATATATGAGTGAAAAATCTTTAACATATTAAAAAAATTATAATTAGATAATATTTTCACTTTTAAAAAAAACCTCAAGTCTATTTAAAAATTTTAATATCAATTTTTTACCAATTTTTGTTAAATTTTCTTATACTTTGAACTGATTTATCGTCTCTTTCAGTACTAGAATATTCTCTCTCATAAAGCATATCAGTCTATTTAGAAGTTAATTTTAATTTTTTATAAAATAAATTCTTTTACAAGTCAAATAATGAAAAAATGTCTCAGAACCATTGTGAGATAAATATAAATGTTATAAATCATGTAAGCTATTGATGAGAGTGACATCTTTCGCAACAAACATCACTAAAAACATATAAATTGGATTCATTCATGATTAATCATCACATACTTTATTCACAAACTCATTTTTCACTTTATAGAAACATATCCTTTGGTATTTGATATTTGCACCTCCATTTTTAATTACTTCTCAATAACTTTTCACCTTGAATGTTGGCTGATTTGGGGGAATAATGCACACTCATTGTTTATATAATTGTCAATACATGAAATTTCTCCCTAAAAGTAATCACTTATTTTTCACTTTGGTTCTTGCCAGAAAAGTTAAGAAATCACTATGGTACACTTTTAATACAATCATACCATAGGAAGCATGCATATACAAAATTCTTCAACAAAAGAAAATAGAAAAAATCTTTTATTCAAATGATAATGTTGGGCCTTTATTTGCCATGAACAGTTACAGGCACAATAAAGCAAAAAAAGAATCAAATTGGATTTAAAATGTCTTTTTTTCTCTTAGCTTTGCAGCTGATAGGCCCATGACCACCTCAATCCTTTTGTCAGCTCCAATAAAGGCATAAAGTGGACACTAAAGCAATTACAAAAGTTTGGGACCCTTTCAATGAAAAATCATGTCACATTTTTTTATTCACTTTTCGTTAAATCATCAATCTCATCTCAATAATTGTTTTGGAACCAAAATAGTAAATTTAAAGTAACATTACTAACATAGTTTGCAAAAATCATTATTTCTTTTTATTTTATTTTTTCATCTGCGTTTTCCAACTACAATAAACACTGCATTTTGGTCTCAGGGAGTACCGAGGTGGCCCAATTTACTGTACGGAACATGGATTGTATGGCCCATGTAAAAAGATTAATTGGCCCATGGACTTTAGGACAGTTGTGGGGCCCAAATCAAACACGTAAAAGACAAAGATATACATCTTTTTCTCTTTGAACTTGTCCCACTTTCTGTCTTTTTTTTCTAGAAAAAAAGGTGAATGTGGGGCTTCCGCCATAGGATTAGTGGCTGATAACCATATAAATAATAAATCATTTACGAATGAGTAAAGTTGATAATAGAAAAAGGTTATATCATATGTTCAGTGACTCTCTTTTTTCATATCATGCTCGAATCTTATATATGAAACTATTACAAAAATTTCTGTATTGGATATTTAATAAAGTTGTACAATTCAAACTCAAATTCCAGATTATCTGCTAATTAATCCGCGGAGATAATCATAATGATTTATTACAAAAGGAATAATTATAATGATTTCCAGACACAAGAGAAGACAAAGCATAAGACATTAAAATAATAATTATATAGTTTATTTTATGATGTAGTTGTAATAATTTCATAATGAAGGAGATCTTCATTCATGGAAGAAAATAAGTGGTTAGAAGGCAGAATCTGAGTATCATTATGATGCGAAGCATGCTTCATAATGGGGAGAATTCCACCAACATATATCTTTATGCATATTATATCAGTTAGTAATTCATAATATTTTTCATTTAAATATATTTGTGTGTTATTATTCTAAACTCGATAGATAGTAAATAAAATGCAATAATATTTTAGGGTTTTACTATAACTAGTGTGCAACTGCGATATTATTTCAGATATTAAAAGAAAACTATTTTATTGCAATGCAAATCATATGAAAACACAATAAATATCAGGAGTGCATTTTTTAAGTTTTCAAATAAATAAATAAAAACTCATTTTTACTTTCTTTATCATTAGAATCATTATTAACAGGTGGAGTTTTAGTATAATTGATTTATAAAAATAGGTTAGATTTACATTTTTGTATATTATAAAAGATGTGAGATCTTTAATCGTTTTAGTATTATATTATTTGAATTTGTTTTATCTTTTTTAATATTTTATACATATTTCATATTTCTCATTTTATTTATTTTAGGATATAATATTCTATACAAAATTATTATATAATGAGTTTTGCAATTCGAATAAAAAATTATACAAATATAATGTGTGATAACTTACGTGTGTTTGTAGTAGAAAGGCTATTGTTGAGTTGAGTTAAAACTATATGAACTTCAATTAACAAGTAGTAAGAAAAATTATAACATAATCAAAATATATTAAAGTAGCATTTAATAAAAGCAAATTAAGTATAATTTAATTATATATATAAGAAAAATAAAAACGATGAAACATATACGATGTACTGTTATTTAGCTGGGAGAGGATGCAAATGTTTTGGAAAATAGACGATATTAATGTGAATAAAGTTGTAGGAAAACATTTTCATTTGGCAACAAAATATATAATAAAGTACAATGTCTTTCTTTATAAGCCTTGTTCTGAATACACCTTCTAACCTTTACTCAACTTTGATGATACTAAAGAAACAAAAAAAAGGTAATGGCTTGTTTGTGTTAAGCACCATGATGAAGATGATCATCACTTCAATCAAATATATCTTAACATTTTTCACATTATTCTTTGATTAAATATGTTTTTAGTCCATAAATTATTAGTCGTTTCTGGTTTTCGTTCCTCTTTCAAAATAAGGTACAATTTGATCCTTATTCTTTTCGAAACGTTCGTTTTAATCCTTAAAACTTTAGTTTTAGTCCTCATTTTGTTGATTAAATGAGGACAAAATTTTTAACGGTGTTAGTTTTCGAAGACTAAAACGAACGTTTCGAAAAGAATGAGGACTAAATTATATCTTATTTTGAAAGAGGGACGAAAATAAAAAACAACCAATAGTTTAAAGACTAAAAACATATTTAATCTTTCTATAATTAATATAATCTTATAAAACTATGTGTCATGGAGACTTATTATTCTAATAATAATAGTAGAATGAAAAATATAGAATATATTGGGATTGAGAATTCCAGTTTTGTCCTCATCTCTGGGGAGGGTAATGATTTGGTGCAATAAATGTATTATAGAATGATGTGAGCATGCATCCCAAGCCATCTAATAAACCATCATTATCTTTTATAGGACAATCATGGTCCTCACACACACCTTTTCCCTCTCTCATGTTTAGTGCCAAAGATAGAGAAATAGCATTACAGCTACATTTGATGATTTTTGTAACAAGTACAACATAGATATTTTTCTTAAATAATATTTTTTTACAATAAGAGTTTGCATTTTTGTCCACAAAACATAATTTTTACATAGTTATAAAATAACTCAGCAACAAACAACTTTTGGAGAAAGAGAGGGAGAAGAGCCAAGTCGTCTATACCATAAAAGAAAAGACACGTACGTGCATGGAGACGTGAATAAATCCATCACCTAATACACGATGACTATTTAAAAAATAAAAAATAAATTATTTTCTTAAGAAGAAAACTTTTAAATATAATTTAGTCTATAAAATTAGCTTGTAAAACGATTTTTTTTTTATCTTTAATTGTTATAACATTTCTAACATTCATTACTTTTAGATAGTTGATTCTATTATTGATGTTAGATTTTAGAGGGTATAGGTTGAAAGTATGGGAAATGATTGGAAGTGGAGAAAGACTTATTGAAAAAGTTAAAAGTGAGGAAAAATAAGAAGAAAGAAGAAATCAAAGAAAATGAAAAAAAGATAGCAGAAGGGTGTTGTATAGTGAATCATAACACTGTCAAAGTGGTCCAAAACAACACCACAAAACAAAGGTTCTTGGAGAGGGAACCACACCCTCGTATATTATTTATTAAATATATTATTTCATCCGTTATTAAATAATTTATTAATTTTAATAAAATTAGTATTACGTAGAAAATAATCTTAAAAAGAATATATAATTACACCCTAACGTAGATTTTCATTCTCGTATTATAGTTAAGTTATGTGAGTATATAGTCGCAACCACACTTTCATATATTTAAATTAATGAAATTGCTATAATTTAATCGAAAAACTATTCCTGAGTAATGTAACCTTAATCGTACAGCATTAGTTACCAATCATATGCTATAATCATTCTTAAATGTACATACTTTAGTTCTTAAAGTTAATTAATAATTACACCTCTTTGTTTTTTGGGCAAATCTCATGTAGGTCATGTCTTTCCCATATGGTCTTTGACGGTTCATTTACATGTTCGAAGGTGATTTTTTTTTAATTAGAAAACATATCTTTGTGATGAAAACTTGTTAGTAATAGTAATAAAAAAGAAAATATAGACTGTTAAATTATATTTAAATGAACAAAACTAAAAGGCAAGCAAACGTACTTTCTAAAAAATTAGTATATACTATTAAAAAATACGATGGATGTAATTCTTAAGACAGTTATAATAAAAATCATTAAACTTACCATATATCACAAAACTTCTAATTCAACAATTGTACATATAGTTTTTATTTTATTTTAAATGCAAAAACTATTTAATATACATTAAAATTACAATATTTGAATAACTTCATCTGTAAATAATAATAAAGATATTCCATAACAAATAACACCTTAAATGCAGACCTAAAATCAGAAGACATGAATTTGAAATGAATGAAACATCCTTATACATATATTTTATAATATGTTTTAAAAAAACATAGGAATATGATAAGCATGGGATGGTAGTGTCTGCAACAAAATAAAAGTTAGATTGAAAAGTATAATGTGTGTTGTTGGGGTCAACAAGTAATGATCCCCTACCAGGTTTCCAACATGCAACCTTCCAAATTATACTTGAGTGTGCTTTCATCAAAAACCTACTTCCATTTCCCACCGTCCGATTTCATTTCTCGTGGGTCCCCACTCATCATATCATCATACACTACACAACAACTCCTCCAAATAATTTCCAACACAACTTCTATTTTTCGAGAACCATTATAACACTAAATAAAAAATAACTTTTGTATACTTTAAAATTAAAATGGAATTTAAATTAATTATCATCAAATGTAAAAAAGAATCTCAAAAAATTAGTGAGCTTAGATTTTGTCTCTCTCACAGTCACACCCCATGATCTGATCCAATGATTAGCATTAGCCAAAGGCACAGTGCACCCGCACCCAGCAAAGCGAAGAATCATGAACGAGGTTCAAGCGGAGCCCTTTCGTACGGTCATGAATCTAATGATTTGAAGGCATCAACCGTGAAAACCGCTGGCCCACAGGACGATGCCGTGAAGCGAGAAGCAGTGAATCACAGCGCAAAACTCCAACTAAAGAAAGTGGCGTTAAAAAGAGAGAGTAACATAACAATTGGAAAGTGGACCCCACCGAATGCGAAAACCATTGAATCGACCGTTACGAGGCTTACCCGTAAGTGGATGATGGGCAGTGAACACTTAACAAAGTAAAGATTATTGCGACATTTGCATTGGGACGATCAATCAGATTTTACTATCGAATTTCTCACACGAAAAATCTTTCTTATAATTGTGTTTTTCTAATATTAATATACTTGCATGTTTAAATTTAATATCTTGTTAAACTCTTCTGACATGGGTATGGAAACTGTTTTCTTGTAGAAGTTAAAGATTGATTTTTTATTTTTGAAAATGAAAAAGAAAAGAAAGCATACATAATAACATTGCAGAAGCCTGCAAGAGAGAGGACTGCAAGTTCGAATTATTCTTCTTCCTTGTATCATTGCTTTTATAATCCTCAGTACCTCTTTTGGACTCATTACCCTCTCTCTTCAACTTTCACCATTTTTTAATATCTCTCTCTTCATAGCCTGTGCTGCTACAACAACAAGGGTGTAATGTAGGAGAGAGAAGAAGAAGTAAGAGGGAATACGAGAGAAGGCAGAGGCCTTTTTTTTTACACGTGATAAAGAAAACACCAAAAGCTCTTTTGCATGCGTGTATAAGATTCATCACCACTACCACAATCATCTTCTCCCTTTATCTTCTGTTTTCCCTTCTCCGTCTTTCTAAATTCTCAATCTTTCAATCACCCCCATACCAGTTTTCACGTGGCTACTACTTGGTTTGTTAGCCATAAGGCCTTCTTTGCTAGCATAGAGAAAGAGGGTGAGTTCAAGTTGTGTTTTTTTTTTCTCTGTCTTTTCCGTTCAAGTTAGTCGATTTTCGTTTTCTGACTTTGTTTACGCTTCAAGGCATTTGTCGGGGAAAGCATTTTGCTATGTAGCATAGCCTTTGCATGACATTTTTTTTGTTAATATTTATTTATAATTTTTTTCTGTCTGCAAATCTTCCAGACAGTGATTTTTCTGCCCTTTTCAATGTTTATTCTCTTCGCTTAGGATGTTTTGTTCTTGATTTTTGTTTTCTTCTGGTTGTTTTATTCTTTACTCCAAGGCAGTCCTCAAAGGTTTGTTTCAAACCTGTACAGTCAATATTTTTATTCCAATTTTTTTGTTTGTTTATTTATTCAAGTGTTTTTTATGTGCCTGTATTTGGTGATGTTTTCAGTTTTTGGTAGGAGGAGACAGGTCTAAGGAGTTGGTTTTGTCTTCTGGGTATTTTTCATTTTATGGGATTTTCATATATATATATATATATATATATATATATATATGTCTAATCATATTTTATTATAATAAGTTTTTCTCTTTTGATTAATTTTTTTCTTGCTACGTTTGTTTGTGATATTTCGTGAGTGACACAAAAAACTTTATGACCGAGCTCCTAAATTGCATTGGGATTTCCTTTAAAGCAAAAGGGCAGAAGAAAATGTTCTCAAAATTTGCTTTTTTGTGATACTTAGCCCTATGGTTCTACCAGCTCACCATTTTTGGGTTTGCTTGCTGAAAGAAGGGTGACTTGTTGGATTTTTAAGTTTTGCAAAGGAATAGTAATAATGTTTGTATCCTTAAACAATGCATGTACTTTACAGTTTTCACAGCATACCATCACCATATTTTACTTTATGCATTAGTCCGTCCACTGAGAACACAACTCGAAATAATTAAGTTTTACTTTTTGGGTTCTTACTTTACAGCAATTACTACTCATTGATTTTCTATCTTTGTTTGTTTGTTCCTGGCTGAAGCAATTGGCACTGCTTTGCTGTTATAAGCAAAGACTAAACGTCAAAAACTGGTCATCTTTGACAAAGTGTGTATCTTCTTTTGTGTATCCATTGGCCACCACTCAGCACAAAAGGTGAACATGCCAGTGAGACAGATGAGGGAGAGCTCAGAGCAACATCTTGTTATCAAGCCCCATTTGCAGAACCCCATGAATGGAGCTAAGAAGGTTCCTAGAGCTGTTCAAAATGGCAAAGGTCCACCACCACCACTGCCACAAGAACCCCACAACCAAACTTCATCTCATGCTAGGAACAAGGGGAGAAGAAGGGGCAGGGGTGGCAGAAAATGTGATCAAGGGGATGTTTTGATGAGACCTATTGTGACAACTGGTGTTGAAAATGGAAGCACCATGTGTGGTGAAATAGAGATGGGATACCCTACATCAAGCAAGTCTTTGAGCTTTGCTCCTAGGCCTGGCTTTGGACAAGTTGGAACAAAGTGCATTGTGAAGGGTAACCATTTCTTTGCAGAGTTACCAGACAAGGACTTAAACCAATATGATGTAAGCTCCTTTTGCTTGCTTGACCTCTATCACGCTACTGTAGCCATCTGCAAGAAAAAATAAGTTGGGGTCTGTGAGTGACTCATACATCACTCTACTGTGCCCATTTTTGGAAGTATTTAAGCTCTTCCTGTTATTCCCTCTTATATGTGCTATTCGATTGCAGAAGGATCTGAATGGGGTTATGTTTTTGCTGTCCTTTTCCCAGTTGTAACATTTATGACTCCTTAAATTTGGTCTGAAGTTTTGTTCTTTTTGTTTGTTGCCCCTACCGTGTGTTGTAGGTCAGTATCACCCCTGAAGTCTCTTCCAAAGCTGTGAACAGGTCCATAATAGCAGAACTCGTGAGGCTGTATAAAGAGTCTGACCTTGGGATGAGGCTTCCAGCATATGATGGCAGAAAAAGTCTGTACACAGCAGGGCCACTTCCCTTTTCCTGGAGAGAGTTTAAGATAAAGGTTGTGGATGATGAGGATGGAGTTAATGGCCCCAAGTAAGATTTATTGCATATATACAGTTTAAACATACTGAATATATAAATCTATATAATAATCTCATACGTTTATTTGGCTTTAAAGCAAAAACATTTGTGTGTATCTACTGTATGCATTTGAATTAAGTTCAATTTCCAAACCAACTGACACTTGCCCCATTTTCAGAAGGGAAAGAGAATATAGAGTGGTGATCAAGTTTGTTGCTAGGGCGAATTTGCATCACTTGGGCCAGTTTCTGGCTGGTAAACGTGCTGATGCTCCACAAGAGGCACTCCAAATTCTTGACATTGTATTAAGAGAGCTATCATCTAAGAGGTAGTTTTGCCAAGGAATTGACAGAATATGTGAATTTTTATGTTCTTGTTTGTCTCTCACAGAATCTGCTTTTTCTGTAGGTTCTGTCCAATTGGGAGATCATTCTTTTCACCGGATATTAGAACACCCCAACGGCTTGGGGAAGGTTTGGAGTCTTGGTGTGGATTTTACCAAAGCATAAGGCCCACTCAGATGGGACTTTCCCTCAATATTGGTATATTACTCACCATGGATATCATTTGCTGAGGGAAGTACTGTTTTATAACTTCAATTTCTGTTTGTACTCTTCTTGCATTTCATAGATATGGCTTCTGCTGCGTTCATTGAACCTCTTCCAGTTGTGGAATATGTTGGCCAGCTATTAGGAAAAGATATCCTGTCAAGGCAATTGTCTGACGCTGATCGCATCAAAGTACTTACACGAACAAAGCTTGCATAGATGATTTTTTTGTTATAGTATTAGTACTAAAACTTACAGAACTACTTTAAGATGTCTAACAGATTAAGAAAGCTCTTAGAGGAGTTAAAGTTGAAGTAACCCACAGAGGGAGTGTTAGAAGAAAGTACCGAGTTTCTGGTTTGACTTCTCAACCGACCAGAGAACTTGTGTGAGTAAAAATTCTGATTTTATGATATGCAGTAACTCTTGTTGTCACCAAGTTCAAAGAAGTTCCATTTATTTTCCACAAGTTGTCTTGATGGCAAGGTTGTATCTTTTTAGGTTTCCTGTTGATGAGAACTCAACTATGAAGTCAGTAGTTGAATATTTTCAAGAGATGTATGGTTTCACAATTAAATATACTCACCTTCCTTGCCTTCAAGTAGGAAATCAAAAGAAAGCAAATTATTTGCCAATGGAGGTAAGGGGAATTCCTGGTAATTGACATAGCTTCTCTTCTTTCTAGTAATTATTTTTCATTCTTACTTCTGGTTCCTCAGGCCTGCAAAATTGTTGAGGGACAACGCTATACAAAAAGGTTGAATGAGAAGCAAATCACTGCTCTCCTGAAAGTTACTTGTCAAAGACCCCGTGATCGTGAAAGTGACATTTTGCGGGTATTTTGTTGATTTTGAGTTGATGAACATTTGCTGTAAGCAGTTTCAGTTAAAATTTCTCTCTGCGGCACTCTGAATGTATGACTACAAATAAGCTAACATTCATTATTGTCATCATAATTTAAGAAAAGAGGAATAACTGCACCTATGTTTATATTTGGTTGCAGAGCCACTATTTATGTTGTTCACTTTTCATTATTCCTTCCTAAACTGTACTTAGCAAAAATATGTTCTAGCCCTTGTCTGTGTGTCACTTACACCTTAAAAGTCAGAATAGTATAAAACTTGCAGCCTATAATATGATTCAAACAATGCTGAAATTGGAAGATGCAAATGATATTTCAAACTTCGAAGCACGTGAGGGAGATCTTGCAGAAAAATAAATCCTACTAAATAAGTAAAGTTGAATAAGGAAGAATGCTGCAACCATGACATTTATATCTCTACACTTCGAGAAGCTAAAATATAAATTTGGGCCATCACACTTAAGATTCAGTTTTTCTTTATGCAGACCATTCAGCACAATGCTTATGATCAAGATCCTTATGCAAAGGAATTTGGGATTAAAATAAGTGAGAAGCTAGCTTCGGTAGAAGCGAGAATTCTTCCTGCCCCATGGGTAATTTGCTTCTCCACCAATAGGGGCAAGATAAAACATTATTAATTCTTTTGCCATTATTCATTGATATCTAGTACTTGTTTGCCAGCTTAAATATCATGAAAGTGGGAAAGAAAAGAATTGTTTGCCCCAAGTTGGTCAATGGAATATGATGAACAAGGTAATGTTTTCATGGTGAACATTGATATTACAATGGTCCGTTTTCAAGCAACTATGAACGCAAATATTTTACCTTTTTGTTGTTGAATGGTTCAGAAAATGATAAATGGGATGACTGTCAGCCGGTGGGCATGCATAAATTTTTCACGAAGTGTACAAGACACTGTTGCTCTCTCTTTTTGTACCGAACTAGCTCAAATGTGCCAAGTATCTGGCATGGTAGTTTTTCTTCTATTCTGTTGTTTATTTTTGAAGAGTGCGCAAGCTTTCTTGAAATTCATATTGATTTTTGGTTGTAGGAATTTAATCCAGAGCCTGTTATCCCCATCTACAATGCCAAACCTGAGCATGTGGAGAAAGCTTTAAAGCATGTTTATCATGTGTCATCAAACAAAACCAAAGGAAAGGAATTGGAGCTTTTATTAGCAATATTACCTGACAACAACGGTTCTCTCTACGGTAAGCCACCTTCAGTGTTGATAAAAGTGCATGATTATGTATTGCTGTTTTACTTCAGTTGACAGACATATAAGCGTTGTTCCAAGTTTAAATGCTCATAACTCATAACTTTATTTTGTTTTCAGGTGATCTAAAGCGTATTTGTGAAACTGACCTTGGTTTAATTTCTCAATGTTGTCTGACGAAGCATGTCTTCAAGATCACTAAGCAGTACCTGGCTAATGTGTCTTTGAAAATCAATGTCAAGGTTTATTTTCTCTCAGATCCCAGTTACATGAAATTGCACTTTCTTAACTAAGAATTTTAAGTCTACTGTCAACTTCTATCAATTTTTTGACAATTCTGTCTAATATGGTTTTCTTCATTGTTATGGTATGGATGCATTTTTGTGCATAAAAATCATGTGTAAATGGTTATAAATTGTTGGCTAGTCAAGGCTTTGCTGCCTATGGCATTGTTTAAACTCCCAGTAATGGGTTCCACATCTCAGTAGTTGATCCAGATAGGACTAATAACAAAAACGTTTGCATTTCACTATTAGCTTAAGCTTTTAGCATAGCAGCAGTGAGTGTTTTGACATACAAAAGTGATGTAAAATTGATACTATTTTATCTTTTGTCGCTAAAATACATTGTCGTGCTGGTCAATGTAGTCAATCCTTGCTTTATGGATATTGTCAGAACTGCTTTGAAAGGCTTCCAACGCCTTAATGATCATTTGACATCTACTTAATGCAGATGGGAGGTAGAAACACTGTTTTGGTTGATGCTGTAAGTTGTAGAATACCATTGGTTAGTGACATACCGACTATAATATTTGGAGCAGATGTTACTCACCCTGAAAATGGGGAAGACTCCAGCCCTTCAATTGCAGCTGTATGCTTTTGTCTTGGTTTTTATAATATTGCAGTGAAAATCTTTTGGGTTGTGGTTGCTGATATCTATTACCATTACTAATCTATAGGTAGTAGCATCTCAAGACTGGCCTGAAGTGACAAAATATGCCGGTTTAGTGTGTGCTCAGGCTCATAGGCAGGAACTTATACAAGACTTGTACAAAATGTGGCATGACCCTGTTCGTGGCTTAGTTAGTGGTGGCATGATCCGGTAATACAAGAGATTTGACATCCTCATTTCTAATTCTCAATGTTTTGTTTTGGAATGATGGGATTTTGGCAATGCAAGTTTCACTTTCCCCCTATATCTAAATATTTTGTTCTGTGTCGTTTTTTGCAGAGATTTGTTGATTTCCTTTAGAAAGGCAACAGGACAAAAGCCTCTAAGGATTATATTTTATAGGTATGTATTTTTAATGTATGTTAATTATGATGCAATGGCTAGTTTTTTAAACATTATAGTTTGTTGAAACTGTTCTGCTAACAAGAAATTCGAACAGGGATGGTGTAAGTGAAGGGCAATTTTACCAAGTTCTACTCTACGAGTTGGATGCAATTCGAAAGGTCAGAATCAGAATATTTTACACATTCCCACATACGTTCTAATTGTTTAATCTATAAAACATGTTGTGACAAAAATACATATATATGTATATACTTGCAGGCATGTGCTTCTTTAGAACCAAACTATCAACCTCCAGTTACTTTCATAGTTGTACAAAAAAGACACCATACTCGGTTGTTTGCAAACAACCACAGGGACAGAAACAGTACAGATAAGAGTGGAAATATATTGCCTGGTATGATGACTGTACCTGAATTCACTTGCCCATGTAAACAAATAAATGAGTAATTTTATTTTTTGTTTACAGTGATTGTCTAATAATTAGATCATTTTTCTTCACAGGGACTGTTGTGGATTCTAAAATCTGTCATCCAACAGAATTTGATTTTTATCTCTGCAGTCATGCCGGTATCCAGGTGGAAGATTTGAGCTTTATGATTACAATGTTGATTACGAAGCAAACTGTTTTTTTTTTTTTGCAAGGTTTTGATACTCCTTAGATAGTTAAAAGGGTTTGTGAGAGATAATGTTCTGCATCTGTTGGAAGTACTGAAACATTAATCTCTTTGTTGGGTTAAGAAGAGAAAAACATGTTTCCTTATTAAGAGGAAGCTCTAAAGCTGTAATTTGGTTGAATTATGATTGTTGTTTGTCTTATGATGCAGGGTACAAGTCGTCCTGCTCATTATCATGTTCTTTGGGACGAAAACAACTTTACAGCAGATGGAATCCAATCTTTGACAAACAATCTATGTTATACATATGCAAGGTGTACACGCTCAGTGTCTGTTGGTAAGCCGTAGTGATTGATTTAGTTGAAATTTAATTTGTTTGCAAAGTATGAAGCTTAATGGATTTGATTGATGTGCAGTTCCTCCTGCATATTACGCACACTTAGCTGCATTTCGAGCACGGTTCTACATGGAACCAGACATGCAAGAAAATGGCTCCTCAGGAGGTGGTGGTGGTGGTGGTGGTTCGAAGGCTACAAGAGGAGGTGGTGGAGAGTGCGGCGTGGTGAAGCCGTTGCCAGCCTTGAAAGAAAATGTGAAGAGAGTAATGTTTTACTGTTAGATTGTGCAGTTGTTAGCAGATGCATAAAATGTTTCATGCGACAATGTTTTCCCATAGTTCAAAGAATTAGGCATCGGAAACGAAGTTCATGAATCTATCTTTATTGTTGAAATTCTTGCCTAAAGGGGCATTGTAGATGTTGCAATAGTAGAAAATTTTCAATTCGTCATGCTAAATATTTATCAATGATTTCAGGTTCTAGGCAAAGTAGAGTAATTTAATAACTGCAATTCTTAAAGTTCAGTCATAGGTTTTAATTTGTCTCTTTTAAGGATTTATATAGGAAACGGTAAAAGCATATAATTTTTTATATATTGTGTTTTTTCTTATAAAATCTTTGCATAAAATATCAGAAAAAGAAAAGTAAGACAATTAAAAGGTTAGTATAAATTAAGTCTTTTTTTTTAGAAAAAATCACTGATCTTAAGTTGATATTTATCCATAAATGCTACAAAAACATTAAATGTTTTTCTTTATGTTAAAAAATTGTGAATATGAAATAAATTAAAAGATAAAAACTAATTAGACATTGACGTACTAACATATATATATATATATATATATATATATATATATATATATATATATATATATATATATTATTTATTTATGTCGCAAATGTATTAGAATAAATTACACGTAACTCTCTTCGATGCTTTTTTCTGTTTAAGGTTTGGAAAAATTATGTCTTTTTAGAATTTCAGGAATATATTCATAATTTTCTGTAAGATTTAAATATATAAATGTTGGGTTATCATGATCCCGAAATGTTATAACTAATAACTAATAATTATTAATTGTACTAAAAAAAGTAAATTTACTTTAAATAATTAATTATTAAATCCTGGATACTAGACCGAAAATTATAACCGATAATTTGTTTATGATTAGAGTGTAACTCTTGTAATTCTTTTATACAAAAATACATTTATTTTGTTACGGTAGAATAAAATGAATATAATAAAAAAAATTCAATTGTTTTTTATTAAAATTAAGAAAAATTAATAAATTTAATCAATATATAAATATAAATAAAATAAGGATTATGATTAATAGTTTACTTTATTGTACAATAAAGGTTAATTTTTGAATTAAAATTAAAATATAATGTATTTTCTTTTACCAACATTTTTCTCTCAAATTTGTTAAAAGCTAATTTTGTCTAAGTGGATTTACATGACTTACTCTTCTCCATTTGAAAATGAATAATCATAGAATATCAGGATAAACGCTAGTTAAGCATAACCACATTCATATACTACTATTTAATAATCAATCATGAGATATTTTTCCCTGAAATACTCTTTCATATTCATATTATTCAAATCACATCATACTTTAAAGTCATCATATTTCTTCATTCAATACATATTTAAGTAAAATCAAACCGAACAGTAAAACAACCACCACACTTGAGCACAACCGATCAGAAAAGATCAACATAACCTATGAACAAGACCGAACAAGAGAATACATTTTAGACTAACATACCCAAACGCTTAGTGTAAAACCGAGTGGTCTTTCACTTATCCACAGAAAATGATCGAACGGTCCATACTAGGTAAGACTCATTAGAAGCCGAACACTTATTAAAATACTGAACGTTTACTCACCACTCAACATATATGACCGAACGGTCTTTACTAGACAGAACTCTAAGAATGTATGGAATACTAAAGAATACATAATTAGACCTAATCGAAAATCATGAAATCTTTTATCAAAGACCTAAGAGTTTAAACCGAACACTACAAACTAGGACTGGACACTATTTAGCTTGGCTGAACAATCTTAATACCTAATGTAGATATATTATGAAATATTTTATAAGACTGAGCGCTTAGTTTAAAACCGAGCACTACTGAAACCAAGCGCTTGATTCAAGACCGAACACTACTGAACTTATACCAAAACGAAGAAATATATATATATATATATATATATATATATAATACAATTATATAATACTTATTTTCAATAAAGGATAAATATAATATCTACTACTTTAAGTATTATTGAATACCTTAACTAAGCTGATTACGAAGTATAAATACTAAGCTGATTACGAAGTATAAATAGGAAGCTATACTTAGACCGAACGCTTATTTACACATATATTAATAGATAATTGATCGATCGTTGACTGAAATTCTCTACAAAAGATGAATCCAGTGCAGATCGAATGCCCAATGGAAAACCAAACGGTCACGGATGACTCTCGACGACAATTACAAAATCACGCAGAATGCTGCAGACTTAAGATCAAACCTTATTCCTACCTAGTTCATACCATTTATACATCATCAACACATGCAGGTTAACATGCAACAAATTAAATATTCAATATCAACTAAATAACCAAACAGAACATCATTCAAACACGTAACCATTCACCATCAGAGAATCATAATTCAATTACAAGATTCCCTTATCTCGAAACCCAGAAAACTGCTATGCTTCTACAGTATTGTCTACACTTTCAGAACCTTTATACCCTCTGACAAATCTCTGTTCAGTGAAGAGGAACCCATCATAGAATCAAAGACAGAAACTAGATTCAGAGGGGAGTTTGATGAATACATGCAAGATGAACAGTGCTTGCATGTAACAAAAAATACATAAATCCTAAAAGGACGAAGAGGTTTAACTTACCAACTCCAAATAGCAACTTGATCGGTTTAAAAGAGAGAGCTTGACACCAAGAATACTTAGGTGCTACCTGGATGATGATCGGAAGAAGAAAAAGATGAGAATTCTTAGGAGAAGAGGAAGATTGTAGAGAGAAGGAGGAGAAAATGAATAACTCAGAAGGTTGAAGAAGATGAGTGCATGTAGAAAAGTGGCACGAAATTTGAAAACTTGACTTATAAACTACCGTCAAAACCGATCGTCCATTCTGCAGCCCACACCTGTCTTCCACTTTCTGAATTTCAGAACCTTTGCACCTACACCTGCTTCCACTAACACAGGTTTTTAAGGGTTATGACATTATTCATGATAAAAGCTACCTTAAATTAATAGAAAATTAATTTAAATTTACAATTAACTTTGAATCGTATGTTTAAAGATGTAAATATATCTAAAGTTGTAAAAAGATGACTGAATGAAAAGGAAGAAAAATTGATCTAAATAATAGTAAGAGGAACAAATAAAAGAAATCATGTAATGAACAACCGGATGAAGATATCACGTAATCTAATCTCGTCTTCAACGAAAGAAAAGTTGAGATCACGCTGGCAGCTTCAACTAGTAGAATTTCATGATAAGGAAAAATAGAGTAGAGAATGAACGAGAGAAAAGTAGGATTCAAGACTATTATATATAGAAATTATTGAAGATTTTAGAAGGAGTGAAAATAAAATAAAATAAAATAAATTAAATTTAGAGGTAAAAGTGGTCCCAAATGAATGTTGTCAGCCCAACAATACACCATGCATTTTGTGGACAAGATATTGAATGTTTTCTATATACATATATTGCAAGAAAGATGCTCCCTCCACCACCACTGCCTTCTTCCAGCACCTCCTCAATTTACTTTTTTTCCAAAATTATCCTTAAGTTAATTTTTCTTTTCACTTTTAAATTAACTTTTTATATTTTTAATTAAAAATCCTAATTCTATACCCTCATTCCAGCACACACCACCTCCCCCTTCTCTCTTCTCTTTCTCTTTTCCATTTCCGTCACCCACCACCCCCCCTCCCCTCTTCTCCTTCTCTTTTCCATTTTCATCACCCACCACCTCCCATTTCTTCTCTTTCTCATTTTCGTCACCCATCTTCACACCCACCACCCTCCCCCTTCTTCTTTTTCTATATATATATATATATATATATATATATATATATATATAAAATGTGTGTGCTGGTATGTGAAAAAAATGAAAAAGATTCATTAACTACTAAAATATTATTAAGAAAAAGTTGTGTGGTTTACTGCATGAAAAACAAAAAAAAAAAACTCAATTGGCTATAGAGGTCTAAACGGATATTCATATCCGTTTGGTTGTGTCTACGGATGTTGATCTTTTCATTTTCGTTTTTTTTAACGTTTTAATTACGGTAATTCAATTTTCAAGACAATTGTGGAATGGGATGGTGCAAGAAGAAATTTGTGGTGGTGTAGGGAGGAACACCCATATTGCAAAGAGCATTTGGAGTTCGTTGGTCCATTTCATTTCATTAAGAATGATGAAGAAGAAGAAGATGAATATTCATTTCATCTCTTTCCAAAGGATCTTCTTCGGTGCCAAATTCTCATTTCCTACAATTCTTTTTTATTCACTATGTTTCATGGTAGACACTGTTTTTATATATTATTTTTAATAAATTTATATTTAAAATAAATCTTTAAAATATAAATTCAGATAATAATTTAATAGATTTTAAGTGAAATTCAAATCAAATTACTTAGTAAAATATTAATCAAAATTAATTTAATCATTTTAGAAAACAAATTTAACTGAACTGTGACAAAATATAAATTTTAAAAATATATGAAGTTAACTTTTAAATAATTATTTTATGATTAATAATTTTTTCACTAATAATTTTTATTCTAATTACTTGAATAATATAAAAAAATACTTAAATAAAATTGATCAGATATCATTATCTTTATATTCGTCCTTTTAACAGGTAAATAATTAAATAACATGCAAAATATCCATTAAAAAGATATTCATTTAATATATCTCATAAGCTTTATAAACAAAATAATCACAAATATGAATTTTTTTATTATTCCTAGTCATCAATCGAATGTAGATTACATATATATTGATGTAATTGATCATACGTGTGAATTTATACAAAATATTTACTTAGATCTTTAAATGGATTTTTATACTTTATTTAATCATACAAAATCAGATTCTTATACTTATTCACGAATAACATAAAAAAAATGAGCACATCATCACAATTTTATTACACAATTTTAGGTTTTTAAATGTATGAACTAGGTTAGGAAGAAAAATTTCAGAACTTTATCTTAGTTTTCTAGGAATATCATATTTATCAAAATAAAAATTCAAAACAATTACACGTTTTGACTACTATAGGGTGATAATTCTTTATTTATCAATTTGCAAAAACTACCACAAATAAACGCCTTCGATGGATTTGAATATCAAAAATCATTTATCCGGATAATTTGCTTGCTATAGATTTTCTCTTTTAAGTTAATAATCAGTCTACCTATTTGACTAAAAAGTTTTTTTCTCACTAACTTCTCTCATGTAAAACCTAATTTATATAGGCTAAGAGTTATAATTTTAAAGTAAATTGATATAAAAGTATGTTTACAGAAGTCTTCATAAATAGAATCGAAACAATTCATTTTTAACTTATTCTAAATTCCATGTCTTTAAAGTTTTAAATATTTTACTTTCTCTGTAAAAATTCTACTAATCAACTGTTTTTTTCACAATCGATGAAACAATACTGATTAGATAAAAATAGATTAATCAAAATCTTGGTTTGAGTAAGTTTTTTTTTTTTTTTTTATAGTTCTCCTTTATTATTTTTATGACTTTGTGAGAATTTTATATTCTATCTGACCAAATCAAACGATGAATATGTTTGTTCTAGTAATCTAAAAGAAACAAGTGAATATATTAGTTGCACACGTTGAGCATTAGAAGTTTTATCAACTTACACAGGAAGGTTTTGAACATAGGAGTTGCTTTTCTTGTAAAGCAAAACTTTGTCCAATTAAGGAGAGTTAATGAATTAAATATGTTATTTGGTTCAAAATATGTTTAAATTTTTTATAAATGGGAATAAATACAATAACATAAAAACAATTTTTCCACATCACAGGGCTCATGTCTGGTGAAAAAATAATCTATTTCATTTAAAAACTATCGGTGCATTTTTACAAATAAATGCTAAAATTTATATTTGAACCCTTTTGCAATGGATGTAAATTTGATCTTTTACGCATGATGTAACACATAAATTTACATTTTGATATTAGATGTAACACATAAATAACACATATGACAACTTCACAAATTCTATTTTTATAAATTACACTATTATTTTTAAAATTTGCCTAAATTAAGGGATTATATTAGTCAATTTTAGATTGATTAAGCCAAAATTCAAGTTTGAATAAGTAACATTTTATTTTATTTATGATGATTAAAACATGCTATAATAGTATAGATTAGGTTATTTGGCAATTTTATATTATATATAATGTTGCCATTTTCTAGTTTGACGCGTGTGATATTCAATAAAAGATTTTTTTAAAAAAATAAACGTTATTATCCGCATGTTTGCAATGATATTTTAAAAATAACTTTGCACAGTTTATATATAATTTCAGTCTCAGTATGGTCATAGCTATTATTTGTGCTAGATTGTTGAGAATCTATTCTGGCAGGCAATGAGAACAAGATCACTAAAATTGTGGAGTTTTCTATGGAAATTTTAGTTATTATCTAAGATGGAAAATTTACTGTTACTTATGAGTGAGAAACAGAGGTTAAAGGAACAGAGGTTCATGAAAAGCAATATCTGCACCATCTAAAGCCAAAACACAAGTTTCCATTTTTGTTATTATATTCTTTCACATGTTCAACTCTATATAGTATATAGCTTTTATCCATACAAATTTTTATTCATCATATAACAATTTTTCACAATCTATGTCAATCCAAAATTAATAGAAAAATTATCTACCAAATTTAAATTTACAGTAAGAAATACATGTTATTTTTTTGAATGATTTTTTAAAATAATTTACAATATGATTTTTTTTTCACATCAAATTCTATTATACATTTTTTATTTTGCATCATCATCTGTGCTTATACATTCTTACACCATAGCAACATCGGTACAATTTTAAAAAACATCCTAAGTTGTCGATACAATATTAAAAAACATCCAAAGTTGTGGTCGAACGGCACATCCAAAGTTTTTGATCTTCTTGAGTTGAAGGTACCTGAAATTGAAAAATGAGACAAGATATTTAAGCAAGAACATTCAACCCACAGCATGATCAATTTATATATTCCATTAATAAACTCATAAGAACAGTCAACAAGTCTCTCATAATAGCCATCTCAATTAGCCAGTGTACTAATAATATGTAATCAGAATAGAAAATCGTCTGGGCCGGGACGTTGACCCATGTCATCTTGAGCCCAATACGCACAGACCCAGCTTCTGGAATCACGATGCTGAAGGATTTGAGCTGAGTAAATCGGAGGTGATAGCCTCGAAGGAAGGAAGGAAGGATTGGAGCTGAGCGTATTCATTGGGTTTTGAAGAGGCTGATGCAAACCTGGATGCAGAACCAGGGTTAGGGATTTGGCAATTCTGCTCCTTTTCTGGAAAATTAGATTTCTTTTAAAAAAGAGGTTTTCTTTCTTCTCAAAACTGCAATAATCAGATCATCTTCTTCGTTTTCTCCTTCTTCCCTGTATTTTTTTTCCTTTTAGAGAAAGGAAAAAACGAGTTCTTCAACTCGTGTAAGGGGTTATTCGATGCCTTTTATTAGACTTTGAGAGAATGAAACAGAGAAAGAGAGATGGGTAGAGAGTATGGACGTGAGTCAGAGAAAACGGGAGTACTTTTCTTTTAACTAACGGTCTAGAAGGAGTTTTTATTTTATAATTTTTTTTATCTAATTTTATCTGATTTCTACCTTCGTTGACCGGAATTCATAATTGGCACGATATCACAAATACGTTAATAAATTTCTTATAAAAAATATTTTATAATAAATTTTTATTTTATAATTTTTGTCATAAAAGTTTTTTAGAAATAATGATTTAACACATGCTGAGATCAGAGAAGTTAATGAATATAGTAAAATTGGAAATCTTGAATAAATCTTTGACTGAAAATGAATATATTGACTCAACTTTTTAAAAAAGGTAAATTATTTAATTACAAGTGTTTTTTATTTTTTCAATTGAAGCTACATGACAGAAAAAAAAAAGGTTGGAGTGAGAGACAAAAGAAAAAGTTTTTAGAGAAATATTATTTTTTCAATTGGAGATAACAGATAAGAAAAAGTTGGAATGAAAGATAAAAGAAAAAGATTTCAGAAAAATAAAAGAGATAAGTAAAGATTTGAGGTTTTTTAATTTTAAAAATAAAAATTATTATAATACCTTATATAAAAATATTTTTCTCTGTTAAAATTCGGTATGAAACGAAAAACAGGTACGTAGATTAAGAAACTCTGTATTATATTTATATACGCAGTTATTGTAAAATTGTTATCATACAAAATGCTTAATAATAAGTGTCATTTTTTTAATTGTGTTTATTATATTTATAACATTCCGTTTTCACTTTATTTTTTTATTAACTTTTCGTTTGGAAAACATGGTGTGAAGAAAGTTTAAACTGAAGAATACCTAAGGTGGACTCATGCTGTGTTTTCTTCACGTCGAGGGCACCACCGCCACCACCCCACTGCCTCAGCAAACGGAAGAAACACAAACAACTCTTGCCGCTCATTCTACCATACTCAAGTTCACGTCTTTGCCTCTCCAGTAACCTTTCAATCCATTTTTCACCATCTCGCTTTTCACTCTCTGCACTCCTATCATGTTATATTATGTTCCCCCAACTTTGTTCAATTTGTAGCTATGACTCAGTCATTTTGCATTACATCTATATACTGAAAACCAATCTCTCTTTATTAAAAAGACGATGGTTTTTCAATACGTATGTGTCTCTATGCACTCTTTCTGTTTGTCAAAATGTCTCTCTTTGCTACCTGTTTGTCAGTTCCTTTTCTTATAGGATTACTTTTTTGAGAAAAAAAAAATTGGTACATACCCATTTGGTTTTTAACTTATATTTTTTATTTTGTTTGTGGTTATTTTGTTGAACAATATTCATTGTCTGTTAATTTATATTTTCTCTGTTTTAGGTAGTGCAGAAAGTAAAGAGTTTATGGATAATGGAGCTGTTTTCATTCTTCCATGTAGTTCTACTGTTTCGTTGTTAAACCTCGTGGAAGGACATGGGGAAGGACTGAGAAATTTAGAGTGAGCATATTGTGTTGTGTTTGGAGTAGAGCACATGTGGTATACGGCAAGGTATGCAATTCCTGAAACTTCCTCGCCTTCTTATGCCACATATGAGGAGGATACATCTACATTCGCAGCCATTGCCATCGGAAAGCACTTACAGATTTTGTGGCATTGATGATGCTGTGGCTTTGTTTCATCGCATGGTTGATATGCATCCCCTGCCATCGATTGTGGAATTCACCAAAATCTTAGGAATGATTGCGAAGATGAAATACTATGTGACATCTATTAATCTATATACCCTAATGGAATATAAGGGTGTTGTGCCGTTTACTGTCACTTTTAACATTTTGATCAACTGTTTCTGCCACATGGGTCAGATGGGTTTTGCATTCTCTGTAATGGGTAAGATTCTTAAGTGGGGTTGTCAACCAAATGTTGTGACTTTTACTACGCTGATGAAGGGGTTGTGTATTAATGATAAGATGCTGGATGCACTACACATTTACAATGAAATGGTTGCTCGAAGGATTTCGGTTGATGATGTTCTCTATGGAACCTTAATCAATGGGCTGTGTAAGAGTAAGATGGGAAACACAAGAGCTGCCATTCAACTGCTTCAGAAGATGGGGGGAGAGGAGGTTAAGCCCAATATTGTAATATACAATACAGTTATCCATGGTTTGTGCAAAGATGGACATATAAATGAGGCACGTGTTTTATGTTCCAAAATGATTGTTCAGGGAATTTTCCCAGATATTTTCACTTTTAGTTCATTAATTTATGGTTTGTGTCGTGCGGGCCAACGGAAAGAAGTTAGATCTTTGCTGAATGGGAATTGTTTAAACAAAAAAGTGGATGAGGCAAGAGAGTTATTTAATTTGATGATTGAAAGAGGTGAACAACCTGACCTTACTACTTATACTATTTTGATGCATGGGTATTGTTTAAACAAAAAAGTGGATGAGGCAAGAGAGTTATTTAATTTGATGATTGAAAGAGGTGAACAACCTGACATAACTACTTATACTATTTTGATGCATGGGTATTGTTTGATTGATAGAGTGGAAGAGGCAATAAAATTATTTCATGGGATGATTGAAAGGGGTTTGGTGCCTGATGTTTGGAGCTATAACATCTTGATTAAAGGTTATTGCAAGATTGAAAGAGTGGATGAAGCTTTCAGTGTGTTTAAACATATGCGTCTTACGAATTTAGTTCCCAATATTATAACTCACAATTCTCTGGTTGATGGTTTATGCAAATCTGGGAAAATCTCTCGTGCACGGAAGCATGTTGATAAAATGCATTATTGGGGTCCACCTCCCGATGTAACCACTTACAATATCTTGTTAGAATCTTTATGTAGTAGTGAGCATGTTGACAAGGCAATTGCATTTTTTAAACATCTCATCTTTGAAAGAAGTTTTGCCCCTAATGTTTGGAGTTACAACATCTTGATTAGTGGCTATTGCAAGAATAGAAGATTGGAGGAAGCCTGGAATCTTTTTAATTATATGTGTTTCAAGAATTTGGTTCCAGATATTGTAACCTACAATATCTTGTTAGATGCTTTATGCAACGGGCAGCAACTTGACAAGGTAATTGCACTATTAAAATATCAAATTGTTGATCAAGGTATTAGTCCAAATTTGCGCACATACAATATACTTATAAATGGGTTGCACAAAAGTGGGAGGCCAAAGACTGCATGGAAGATTTCCCAGTATCTTTTCATTAGAGGCTATCATCCAGATGTCCAAACCTATATAATAAATGAGCTTTGTAAAGGTGGATTTTTAGAATAAAGATTTGCCTCACTTTTACAATAAAAGGAAGGCAATCGGCTCCCTTCGGATATCGGAGTCAGTTATTCATCTGCTTTGGAGAAAAATGTGGGAATGATGAAGCTGAGGAAGCTTTTTTGACAAATGATCACTACATGTGTGGAAAACAAGGTTAGAAGTTTTAGTTTCAATTTAATTAACTTTTATGGTCATTAAATGCTAGTTACTTTTGGGTTTCATATGTTGGACTAGATAATGTGCTGTATTCTTTTATCTCAAATCCCAATTGTTTTTATCCTTTTCAAGTATATAATATCTGTTCACTTTTCCTAAATTCTTTAACAGGACATCTTTTGGGAAACATGGCAAAGGAAAAAGGTTGTTTGATGTATATTTCTTTGACATTTTCTAGGCCTTCCCCGATTGCAATATACATCGTTGCGTTCACTGGTTGTGATTTATGAAAGTTTACTGAGTGGAAATGCTGCTTGTAGTCACTAGGGCATCCTGTTCCAGGGAACTGCCCCCCTTTTTTCCGACTACCTTCAATTTCGACTCCAGGTAATATTTATTGTTGATTGGAGCTTAAGTGTATTTGAATGTTATTTTAAATTTCACATGGTTTCTAAGGAAAATCTGAAGTTACTGACATCATATTTTGCCTTTATTATTATTATTATTATTACTGTTATTATTATTATTATTAATTAATTAATTAGCTTTAGTTATGGGGCAGACCTGGATGTTGTGGTTAGGTGTACAGATTTTTCTTGACAGAAGATTGTTTAGTTTAAGGCTTGAAGATTAAATTCTTCATTTACCCTTTCAGAATTGGAAGGAAAAGTCCTTTGTTTGTTACGTAGTATATGTTTGGAGAAATTTCTGCACAAATAATTTTAAAAGAGAGAAATAAGAAGGAAAAAAATGAAACAAAGATCTCTATTTAACTTAAAACTAGTTTATAGGTGAGGTAAACATTAAATTTAGAGAAGTTAATAAGATATAGTTTCAAAAAATTAGTTTATACATCACTATTTTTACTTTATGTATTGTTTTTATTCCGAAAATATATAGAAAGAAGTTTGTTTCAAATAGACCTATATTATAATAGTTTTAAGAATCTTTTTGTTGTACATGTTTTACGTTCTTATCTGATGTGATATTTCGGGGCAACAGCTAGAGAAGTTGCTCCGGCTGCTTTATATTCACTGCTCCTTCAAGCTTTTCAAGGTGCCATCGAAGAAAATCTACAAGAATTTTTTTTATTTGCTGCGAAAAACGGGTAAAGGGAGACCATAACAGACACGAGAGAAAAAAATATTAAAAGGGATCTGCAAATAATATTCATATGAATTTGGTTTTTTCCCGAGTCTGGTGGCTTCATCTAATCTATGTAGCTGACCATACTTAATGGTATGGGGCCATTGTTGTAATGCATGGTGAGCAATTCCTGCTAAACGGTTAAATGATACATTGTTTGAAGTCATTTATTCGATGAAATTTGATATTTATGCATCTATTTTGCAGATGAAGAGAATTCTTGGGCAGCTATAACATCTTGATTAACATCCCAAAGTACATCTTGATTATAGCTTCCACCATAATCTCTTCCATTCCTCTTTCCTCCTTATTCAGGGTCTTCATTGAAGTGAATTCTAATAAAAAGAAAAAAAAAAAGGAATAGATTGAAGGACTTTGCATTTATAGCCCATACACCAAGGAAATTCGAAAGAGGAAAATGATCGCATGGATAAAGTGTAGCACAAGATGAGAAGAAAAGATAACGACCTAAGAAGTGTGTTTTTAGTTTGTAAAGCTAATTTCATTGTTCAAAAATGATTTATAACCTGTTCCAAATGGATAACCCAAATAGATTGAGATATCTTTTATATAAAATTGTCAAGTTTTAATAGATTAATGTTATTGGATTTATATGAAACTAATGTTTTGTTGCAGAATTTTAATATGGTAAAACATATTTTTAAAGGATTGGAATCACTAAAGTATACATTTTAAACTATTTTATTCGATTTTTAGACTTTGAAGTGCTTAAGCAAAATTAACATATTAAAATAAAAAATTTAAATTAATTAAATTATATTTTTCTTACAAATTAAACAAGAACATTTTAATAGTAAAAGTTAAAATTTTAAACAAATTAAAATACTTTCCCATGAAGTATTCATTTAAACAAAACAACATAAAAAATAAAGAAATCACCTACAATAAATTTAAACCACAAATTATGACATAAACCCATATTCGTACAAGATTTTTAATTCATCTATTATTATTATTATTAAATCTTTAAATTTGAAGCTTTTATACCAACATCAACAAGTTACCTTATAAAAGTACAAATTAGTTCTTATGAAATTCTTATGTAAAGATAGATGGTAAGATCAATAGTTCTTAAGAGTGAACATCTTCCTAAAAAATCCATGTGATAATGTAGTACTCATTTCAGTGAGAGTCATTATTTCACATAATGAGTATCAATGGGAAAATTTTCTATAAATATTTCTAGAAAAGATTAAAAAAAATGAAATCAGCCTTTTCACAAGTTAATTTCTACAAAACTCCGAACTCTTGGCATGCCAATGTTTCCTTCTTAGGTGTATAAAGATGATACTTCTTCAATCAAATCATTTGATTCAATACCATGCACTTGTGTTCCAAAGTTTCATACTTATACTTGCTTAAATATAATTTTGCCTCAGGACAAGTTAATTAGGGGTAGAGGTGAATGACATTTTTTACCTCTTAAAATATAAATGGGTGATAATATAAAAAAGTCTTGGTAAAAGTAAAAATTATAATTTAGTTGTTAGATATGTAAAAAATATCTCAATCATATTTTGTATAATTTAAGGACAAATTGATCTTTGACATTACAACATAATTATTATTATTTTACATATTAAATAACTAAATCAAGATGTACCAAGATGATTTGCCTTTATCATAAAGCTACTACAAAATCATAAAATAAAGTGCAAGTAATGGCAAACTTGTATAAACTGACATAACATGGATGACATGTTAGCATCATCATTTATTCATTACATGGATATCTCAAACCATTTTCATCTTCAGGAGTGAACAATTACACTCAAAATTTATGAACAGAAAAGAATGAAAACATTACATTTTTGTAACTAATTTATCTATACAAATATTCACAAACAGAATTGGAGTACTTGGCAACGGATCAAGCTGATACTCAGACTTGGTCAAAGTCACTGCTTTGGAATGTATTTCCTTCCACCCCATTGTCAAGTTTCTGCAACACAGTGAATTTTGTCATTGAAGACAATAATCCAAGTTAATGTATAAGTATGTCAAACCTATGCAAAAGAAACCAAAGCAACAAATCATATACCATAAAAAACCAATTCTTCCATTATTTTTTTCATCAGTCAAAGAGAATGGCTGGTGCGAATTAGCTTTACTGACAAGTAACAATTAAGTTGCTTAGGAATTAAAGGAAACGTAGCTTGAATTATGCATTACATAAATGTGACGGGAATAAGTTCTATCACTTGAAATAATGACAGAGCAGACAAGACCTTACTTGACTCAGCTTTTTTCCTAGTTTTTCTTCTACTTAAAAAAATGGTGAAAAACTCTTCCGATTTAGGAAGCTGATGATAAAAGAAAGGCAGGGATAAAGTAGGTTTTAGACAAGAAAAGAAAAACTGACTGAAGTAGTTTTTAGAAATAAGCTGCACATTCTAGCCTCCTTTTTTCTCTCATTTAAAAATAATTGAAGCAATGTTGTATGGAGAAACAAAGCTGCAAAACGACTTTTACTTTGTTTTTAGAACTCTAGTATTTTGAAAAAAAAGTGAACCAAACAGAGAGGAAAACATTATCCTTTATTTTTCTATTTTGACCACAGAAAATAAATTTGATCACAGGACAACAACTCAATTTCCTTTTAAACGTGAAAAGAAAGAGATGATGAGCTGAACTTATATTAACTCCTTAGCTTGTTCTTTTATCAGGAAAAAAAAATTCCAATGTAGTATTCATTCCATCATAGAAACAGTAATATAAGCAGCGGCAGCAACAAGCATGTTTAGATACTATGGAAGGATTGAGGAACAAAAATACTAGAAGAAAAAGACAGCTGTGTTATTTGATTACAAGGAGTGCTATAGAGATATATAATAGAGCTTATCCAAAAAATATATATAAATATATACTGGAGATTCATATACGTACTTTGGTAGGTATATCAGCTGGAAACAAATTTATAGTTGTTGCATTGAATTCAAATTCACTGCAGACGACAGAAATTTCACATCAGAAACATGCACAGAGCAAGAAAACCATATTTAAAGGTAATCAACAGAAGTTACAGTAAAAAACATGATGAATTTAATATACCCCCATAATCAACAAAGTTCGAACAATAAAAGAGGAAAAAAGTTGCAAATAGTCATCATAAGTTGTGTGGATAAGAATCTCCATACCATTTGGAGAGTACTAGCTTCCAGACATATGGGATGAAGAACTCCTCTGGGTGACTCTCTTGTTCATACGTGAAGTGCAGTTGAGTAAACATCTGCCAAACAACATACAGTCTTACAGAAGCAAAGCAAGTGATCATGAGAAACCACAAATGATAGATATTTTCATTTTACCTTCATCCCATCAACACGCCAAGATCGACAGTTTACAATTACCACTTGGAGTACTTCATTGACTGACCATCCACCATCCATTCTTTGGGCATCCATGCGACTGTTAAAAAATTCTAACACCTGCAAATATAAAATAGACCACATTACTTGAACACTCTTGAGACATGACGTATTATACAAAGACAATATTCACAAATGTAACTAAAGACTATGAAATGTTCTCCTTTAAATTTGCAAGATTTTAAAGGGAAAATGCATAATGTTATAGACTAAGAAGGAAATGCATGAAACGTACAGTATAGATGTTTTCAATGAGCTCACTGAAGCGGGGATGGTTCTTGAACGGTTGAAAGACATCCTGCTTGTGCATTATTGCATACACCACCTGTCCCAGTCACAAAAGCAACACATTTGATGTTAAAGGTCACAAAGCGAATATAGTTTCTTATTATTGGGAAACATGTACAATTTGTTTTGCACATGTCAACCCTGAAATTAATCAAGTGCAACATTACATTGTACCTCAGGATTTCTAGGCAATGCATAAGTCAGAATTGCATTTATAATTTCTAGTACAAGCCTCAAGAAATCAGTATATATGTGCAACTCCGCTGACTGTAACAAAAAGATACATTTAGAAAAAGGAACGGTCAAAAGTTTGTAGTCAACGAATGATAAAAGTGAAAAACTTTTATCACATACCATATCTACAAAGCTACTTATTTCAATTGAGTTGTTTTCTGCATCATTGAGCTTCTTATCTCTGGGATCAGATAATTTGTTATACCTAACGATAATCAACATTAGAATCAAACCTTTATACAATAAATCAGTCATTCAAGATATAAATATGAAATGGATATAGTCTATTACGAAAGCCCAGAAAGAGTAGCACATACTTCCTTGATAGCATGTGAAAGAGGCTGACTAGTCTCTGAGATGCATACGGACTCAAATGGTGGACATGAGGTGCCATGTTTGCCAATGTTGCCAGACACGTTGTATGAAGATATACATCCTATCACAATTCAAACAATATCCTTTCAGAACATCTAAACATATAAAAGAAATAATTAAGTAGATTCATGTAAACTTAAAGGCTTAGACACGATAGTCTAAATTGTGCTATCAAGGTCAACAATCAAAACTTATAATTTACTGGAATAAAAACATGTGCATGTGCTCCTCAGGAACACATCAATCCATAACATTCTGAAATATGGAAAAAATTAAGACAAGCAATTTTATTTTATTTTTTTTGCTGAGGATTGGAGTAAGGAGTAAAAAATTAAACTGTGCAGTTTAGGATCAGCAGCCAGCCCAATGTTTATCTTCTTGAGTTGAAGTACCTTGAAATTGAAAAATGAGACAAGATATTTAAGCAAGAAAATTCAACCCACAGCATCAATCAATTTATATATTCCATTAATAAACGCATAAGAACAGTCAACAAGTCTCTAGTAATAGCCATCTCAATTAGCCAGTGTACTAATAATATGAAACTTAAATAATCAATCAGAAGAAAATGGAAGCTTAAATACATGGGGTAATTAAATTAAAAGTTCCACTTCTATTAAAACCCGTACCCGGAGTTTAGACAAATTATACTGTACAGTTCTGATAAGAATGATGACCATGAGGGAACCAAGAGAAGACTGGAGGAGGAGTCGTTCTTTGTACCATGGAACCGTCGGTAGTATCTGTCCATAAACGTACTAGATTAGTAGTGGCACATTCATTACAGAATAAGACTTTGTCTAATGCCAAAAAGCAAGTCTTACCAGCTTATGAACTCCCGCATTGAAAGAAGAATCTTGACTAAGTATGAGAAGTATAATCAACAACATGTAAATTTGATTGGCCGTTCTCCTTCGAGCATCATATAATGCTTCTAGAATGGGCATTAACTGTTAATTTCATAAGATAAACACAAAGATCGGGTTATCAGACCATGACTCAATCCTCATTCATTCTAGAAGCACTGGTAAGACTGGTATGATTAAGATATAGGAATCAGTTGCAAGATTTTCAAATCAACCAAGTAGCAAGATTTTCAAATCAACCAGTTACATATATCAAATCATAGTCAAGGAATTCCACTAATATTTATCTATACAATATAATAATCAATTCATTCCACTTTTTCTCAAGAGGATTTAAGTTTATTTCTTCGCACCAATGTATCCAAATCAGTCCGGACCAAGACATACTCCAGAAAGGTGGAATTCCCTTGCAACAATGAGTACAGAAGTAAGACAGCCGTTTCATCAGCTAAGCACCTAGAGAGGGAAAAATGTTGAAATGTTTACAATAGTGTCATTTAAAATTAAATATAATGAAGAATACACTAAAAGTACGTTATGCATATATTACAGACACGCTTGCTTTTAGAAAAGTAAAACAAAATACAAAGATACCACATGCATACCCATAACGTCATTTGTGTGTGTGTGTGTGTATAGATATATATAAGTTCAACAAGGAAAGAAGTCCAAGAATTCTCGCTTGATCTACATGCGGTGGGAATAGAGAGAAAGAGGAAGGACATTCATCCAGTGGGTGAAAAGAAAAACATAAGAAACAAGTACTCTGTAATCATAAGACTTACCTACAAGTGATTATTGATACATTTTTCTGATAATCTCATTTTTGAGAAACGGAAGTTACCATCTTTTAATGATAGTATGCTGAACATGTATATTCTATTTTGAATAGCATAACTCAACTATAAACAAATGTAAGTTTGCTACAGATCTAGGAAATCAGTTATCAACAGCACACTCAGGTAGCCTGATACTCACATGCCAAGGGTATCAAACAATGGTGAAAAAGGCAACTTTACATGCTGGTCATTACGTGCATTATCCTCAAATTCTACACGATCCACTGCATTTAAATCATTGGAAAATAAAATTATTGGTCTCTCCAGTCAACTAAAAGAACACAAAGATATAAAAGATATATTACATTCACCATTAGTTGCATGCTCTAAGGCCTTGCAGTAAGGGTTGTCTGAAAAATATGTGCCCTCTTTAGGTAAAGAATCTGAAGAAGCAGATACTTGATTCTCTATAACAGAATAGCCCTCACTCACAAGACATTTATGATGATGAATTAGAACAAGAAGCACATGAAGACTGCTATCTGCTATTGGATCTCTTGAACCTTCACTATTTGAACTGATCAAATAACTGAATGGCAATAAAACAATATTTGCTGAATGGAGAAAAGGAAATGCCAAAAGAAGTGACAGTCAGTAAGTCTCCAACTTTGAACAATAAGAAAATTATCACAACATTTGTAAAGGGTCTTCCTGAAGGACACTGGTTAAGGAATTAAAAAGAGAAAGTTTTTATTAAATAAAAATTATAGCCAAGCACATTAAGAATTGTTGTAATTAGAGAAAAACTTACTAAGTATTTTTCTATAATTATTTAGGTATGAGGTGCCTAACTTAGGGGTGCCTAACATAGGAGGTGCCTAACTTAGAGGTGCCTAACTTAAGGAGGTGCCTAACTTTTACTCCTATAAATACATTAGTATGTTGTAATAATAAGTATTGAAATAAATATAGTTCTACATGTTTATCAAGATGGTATCAGAGCTCCCGATCTTGGGAGCTCTGTTTCCGCTGCACTGATAAGCTACCAGCCACCAGCAACAGCAGCTATCCAGCCACTTCAACTGTAGCAGAAACTATTGGAATCACTGATAGGACAGAAAGGGACGCCTATCTGCAGCAAACACAACAGTGCAAATCGCTCCGGAGAAGACGTTGCCACGCGCCGCCACGCGCCGCCACGCACAACCAGCCTTGCCGGCGCGTGTATCCCACGCGCCTAGTTCCGGCGAGACCCACTCGCCGCCGACGTCACAGAAGGAGTCGCCGGAGCCTCCTCATTCCGTTACAAGGGCCGGTGACAACCCATTTTGGCTCAGATCGGAGTAAATCTGAGTTTTGAAGTACTGCTCCATATTATTTTGTGTAGCCCACACTGTTTTCCACTGTCCAGGCTGTTTTGCTCGACGCCTTGTGCCGCTGTCTGACGCCTTGTGCCGCTGTCCGGCACCGTTTGTCGCTGTCCAGACACCGTTTGTTGCTGTCCAGGCGCCGTTTGTCGCTGTCGACAACGCTTGCCGCTGTCCAGGCGCCGTTTGCCGCTGTCAGGCACCGTTTGCCGCTGTCTGGCACCGTTTTCCGTTGTCCGGCACCGTTTTTCCGCTGTCCGGCGCCATTTGCCGCTGTCCAGCACCGTTTTTCCACTGTTTCGTCAGCAGATAGGGTCCCCAGATTGCATTCCCAAGGATGTCTGAGGTAAAATTTATTCCTTTGGGTCCTAATGATCTTCCAAATATGATAGGTGCCTATCGGTTGGATGGGCGGAATTTCTTACAATGGAGCCAGTACATTCGAAGGATTCTCAAGGGTCGTTCAAGACTAGACCACATAGATGGTGGAGGACCGGAACCAGATGACTCAAACTTCCTAATGTGGGACAATGAAGATTCACTAATTATGACTTGGATGTGGCATTCCATGGTTCCTGAGATAAGTCGAAATTACATGTTTCATTCTTCTGCCAAGGAGATATGGGATGATTTACAAAATACTTTTTCATTAAAAAAGGATTTTGCTGCATGTTATGACATTGAAAGCAGGATATTTAATACAAAACAGGGCTCACATTCTGTATCAGAATATCATGGAATTTTGAATGGTCTTTGGATTGAATTAGATCAATACCAAACAATAAAGATGTGTAAGACAGATGCTGCCGCACATGCTGAAGTCGTGGAAAGAGGAAGAATCTTTAAATTTCTCCATGGCCTAAATCAAGAGTATGACCCAATCAGGGTACAGATCTTAGGAAGAGAAAAATTATCTTCCTTATCAGAAGTATTTTTTATGGTAAGAGGAGAAGAAACTCGAAGAGCTGTCATGCTTGATGGGGGGATCTCCAACACAGGCTCTGCCATGACAACCGGAAAGGGATTCCACAAAGAAACGAGCACTGGAGGAAAGTCATTTGAAAGAGGAAATCGTGGAGATTCTTATACTGGAGGAAAGTCATTTGAAACAGGAAATCGTGGAGATTATTGTTCATTTTGTAGAAGATCTGGACATACCAAAGAAACATGCTTCAGACTCCATGGGAAAAGTAATGTTCTAGAGCGTATGAGGAATAACAAAGGGCCTACTCAAAAATGGGTAAATCACACTACCTCAGAACAGGAAGCCACCAATCAATCTAATGTTTCTCCACCACCAGATCTTGACATGAAAGCTTATAAGGAAGAACTCGACCGCTTGAAAGCAATGGTTGAATCAATGAGTAAACCCTCTGGATCATGTACTCTGTCCATGAAAGGTAAGATTTGTCTCAATATTGTTGGTAATATGACTCAAGGTATTTGGATTCTTGATTCAGGAGCAACTGATCATATGACACCTTGTCGTGTGTCTTTCAACTCATATGATGAAAGCAGTAAAGAACAACTTATTACTGTTGCGAATGGTCAGGGTATACCTATATGTGGCTATGGGAATATAGTTTTGGAATCATCCATTATATTAAAGGGCGTTTTACATGTTCCACAATTAGCCAATAATCTTATCTCTGTGCAAAAACTCACAAAGGATTTAAATTGTTCAGTAATATTTTTCTCCACTCATTGTGTTTTTCAGGAACTTGCCACGGGGAAGACGATTTTAACTGCTAAGGAGCAAAGTGGGTTGTATCTATTAGAGACTAATGACCAAAGCACAACAAATATTTTGAGTCTACAAGCTACATCTGAGACGTGGGCAAACTCTCAAATATGGCTTCATCATAAAAGGCTTGGACATCCTTCATTTAACGTTATCAAGTCTTTATTTCCCCATTTGTTTACCAATGAGTCTGTTGAGTCTTTTAATTGTGATATTTGTCAATTATCAAAACATCATCGTGCATCTTATCCTATTAGTAATAAAAAGAGTACTTCTCCTTTTGATTTAATTCACACTGATGTTTGGGGACCAGTTGTCGCATCTATTTCTGGAGCAAAATGGTTTGTTACCTTTATTGATGATTGCACTCGTGTCACATGGACATACCTTATGAACAATAAATCTGAAGTTTTCCAAATCTTTGTTAAATTTTTTCATCTTGTCCAAAATCAATTTGGAAGAAATATCAAAAGAATTCGGTCTGATAATGGTACTGAATATGTTAATCATGAATTCCTCAATTTTTTCTCTCATAATGGTATTGTTCATGAACTTACATGTGTAAACACTCCTCAACAAAATGGGATTGCAGAGAGAAAGAATCGTCATCTCCTTGAAGTAACTAGAGCTCTTCTTTTTCAAATGTCTGTTCCAAAAATTTACTGGGGGGAAGCAGTGTTAACTGCCACATATCTCATCAATAGGTTACCTACCCGTGTCTTAAACGGCATTAGTCCTATAGAGTCTTTATTGTCTTTTGTTCCTTCTTCCCCTTTAATATCAAGTCTGCCTAGTAGAATTTTTGGATGTATTGCTTTTGTTCACTCTCATCACCCTAATCGTAGCAAATTAGATCCAAAAGCCCTTAAATGTATCTTTATAGGGTATCCTTCTAATAAAAAAGGGTACAAATGTTATCATCCTCAGAGTCGTCGCATCTTTATCAGCATGGATGTCACATTTCATGAAACACAGTCCTTTTATGTCAGTTCACCACTTCAGGGGGAGAAAACACTTGAAATGGATGAACTCTCCTTCTTGTCATTACCATGTCAGTCTTCGCAGGATGCCCAAGACCTGAGCAATGAAACTATCAGGATCTATAATAAGGATGAAGAAGAAGACAAATTTTTTGGTCAAAAATATGAAAGAAGAAAACAACCCACTTCGACTCTAGAGCAAGAAAAATTGTCTAATCCGGAGGTGAGAATCCCTGAAGACAACATCGAAGAGGTAAGTATTACTGATGACTTGCCCATTGCATTGAGAAAAGAAAGGAGATCATGTGCTAAATATCCCATTTCTCAACATGTTTGCACTAACAATCTCTCTGATAAGCATAGAAGTTTTATTGCTGCCATTGATACAACAAGAATTCCTACCTCAATCCAAGAAGCCATGAAACTTGAACATTGGACTCAAGCCATGAAAGAAGAGATGAATGCATTAGAAAGAAATTCAACTTGGGAAATTGTTGACAAGCCAAGAGACAAGAAGGCAGTAGGATGTAGATGGCTATTCACAGTGAAACATAAGGCGGATGGAACAATAGAAAGATATAAAGCGAGACTGGTGGCAAAAGGCTATACTCAAACCTATGGGATTGACTATGAGGAGACCTTTGCTCCTGTGGCAAAGATGAATACAGTTCGAGTTATTCTTGCTTTGGCGGCTCATTTTAGATGGGACTTACACCAGTTGGATGTAAAGAATGCCTTTCTTCACGGAGATCTGGAAGAGGAAGTTTACATGGATATTCCCCCAGGGTTTGAAGTGAAAAATGAACGGAACAAGGTTTGTCTCCTAAAGAAAGCATTGTATGGTCTTAAGCAATCCCCTAGAGCATGGTTTGGAAGATTTACAAAAGCAATGATTTCCTTGGGATACAGACAAAGCCAAGGAGACCACACTCTGTTCATAAAACATTCATCTACAGGTAAACTCACCCTATTGCTTGTCTATGTGGATGACATGATTATTGCAGGAGATGACGAAGCAGAAAAGTTGGCATTAAAAGAAAAACTGGCAGCTCAATTTGAAATGAAAGACCTAGGAAAACTTAAATACTTTCTTGGAATAGAGGTTGCTTACTCCAAGGAAGGAATATTCATCTCCCAAAGGAAATATGTACTTGATCTCCTCAAAGAAACGGGAAAACTGGGATGTCGAACTTCAACAATTCCTATAGAACAGAATCATAGAATTGGAAGTGAAGAAAGTACTCCTATAGAGAAGACCCAGTATCAAAGATTAGTAGGAAAACTAATCTATCTATCACACACAAGACCAGACATTGCCTATGCAGTTAGTGTAGTAAGCCAATTCATGCATGATCCAAGAAATAGACACATGCAAGCAGTTGATAAAATTCTCCAGTACTTGAAGTCAAGTCCAGGGAAGGGATTGTTGTTTAAAAGGGAAGACACATTAGGTATGAAAATATATACTGATGCTGATTATGCAGGGTCTATTACTGATAGAAAATCTACTTCTGGGTATTGTATGTTTCTTGGAAATAGTCTGGTAACATGGAGGAGCAAAAAGCAAGACAGAGTATCTCGCTCTAGTGCAGAAGCTGAATTTCGAGCCCTTGCTCAAGGAATGTGTGAAGGACTTTGGATGAAAATCATTTTGGATGATCTTAAAATTAAGATAGACAATCCTGTGCAACTATACTGTGACAATAAGTCTGCCATAAGCATTGCTCATAATCCAGTACAACATGACAGGACAAAGCACATTGAGATTGACAGACACTTTATAAAAGATAATCTAGACAGAGGCTTTATGATTACAACTCATGTTCCAACAGGTCTTCAGCTAGCAGATATTTTTACAAAAGGGCTACCTCAGGGAAGATTTCAAGATCTTGTAAGCAAGTTGGGAATGATTGATATTCATTTACCAACTTGAGGGGGAGTGTTGTAATTAGAGAAAAACTTACTAAGTATTTTTCTATAATTATTTAGGTATGAGGTGCCTAACTTAGGGGTGCCTAACATAGGAGGTGCCTAACTTAGAGGTGCCTAACTTAAGGAGGTGCCTAACTTTTACTCCTATAAATACATTAGTATGTTGTAATAATAAGTATTGAAATAAATATAGTTCTACATGTTTATCAAGAAGAATCATAGGGAAGCGACTTTACACATCACAATAAAAATCTTTCTACTTTTAATTCCTTAATAAGTGTCTTTAGGACACTGATTAGCATTTTCCTTCCATAAATAACAGTGTATATTCCACCTCAAAAGTCTGTATATATAAAACTCTATTCATTCCCCATACCAGCTGCAGAACCAACTCTCTTTAGCATGCTACTCTCACTTCCATCATAAAATATGGGATAAGAAGCTCTATTAAAAGGAACACGAGGTCGGCTAATGTAATTTAAAAGCAGTTTGCACACAACTGAACTAACCAGATGACCATCCTGCAAAAGATAAGAGTGCACTAACTTCAATTGCTAGCGGGAGATAGAGATAAACTAAATAGCCAAGTTAGATATTTAATTTTCAGCTTCTTACCAGAGCCATTGCTGCATCAAGAAATGGGTTCACATCATTCAATCTAGGAGATGGTCCACACAGAAGCTGAGTTGACATTGCAATAATCGTAAAATTAAGCAGCTCCAGATGTAGGAAATATGTATTGGGACTACAAGAAAACAATATATATAATCAGGGTGAAAAACATTGGCAGTTTCACACAATAACTCAACAAAAATTTACCAATTTATTATCCATGATATACCTCAAATCTACAGATGCAATAAAATTAAGCACATTCCTCATAACAAGAATTTCAATGGTCTGATCTGCATTAGAATAGAGCATCTGGATGAATTTCAATAATTAGAAGAGGAAATTTCAGGGCCAGATATCTGAAAATTTACTAACTTGCCATAAAACTAAATAAATGAAAAAGCTAATTTAATGCATTAACAGTGTAAAATACTTTTGCGCTAGCACAAATCACAGGTTGCTATGAATAATATGCTTGTTGACTTTTATAATAACTAATTTGAAAGTCATGCTTTCTTAATGGTTGACAATACAAAAAATATACTAATAGTGCATAGAAATTAAATTTATAAATAAATAATAAAGAAAGATAAAAGAGCTTCCTAGGTAAGGGTACATAGCAAAGATGAATTTCTAAAGTTCTATGAACGTTATAGTACATAGTACTTACCTCCCAAAATACTTTTTGGTATTGAGTCGTTATCATGGAGAGACAGGTACAACTCAACAACACCATCTTGGGCACTTTCAATCAAGTGTTTTAGGAACACTGAAGTGAAGCAAACTGCATTAACAGCCTTTTCATGATCCAACGGTGGCACACCAGAAGTAGACATGAATTCCTGCAAGTAGCATGCTAAATGAAACAAAATCTTAGAAAGATGCCTCGTCTTACAGTTGTTTTTTGCTGCAAAATGAAAACCAAACATTAGAAAGCAAAACAACACCTAATCAATAAAAAAAACACATTAAAATAGCAAGACTTTGAATGAGGGAACCAACTTTAGCCTCCTCAATACCATAATTAGCATGCAAACTAAACATTCAAGGCTTTCCTGCAGTCACATACCAATTTCCTTTAAAAAGAAAAGGTAATTAGAAACAATTGCTTCAGAGGAACAGAAGGAGAACTCAAATCACTACTAATTCATTTATAACACAATCTTGTAGAGAAAAAAATTCCATATCAACAATTAAATAGTTCCTCATTGAAGTTTTCTCTTAAACAAAAACAAAGGTTTAAACTATTCACTTGGTCGTATAGTTGTTTTTATTGCAAGTTTTAATCCCTATTTAGTTTTGTTTTTGTGTTTCTAGCAATGTTTCACCACAAAAATATTCTTCCCTGGTGTTAGCCACATAAACCAAAACTTAACTTGAAAAGTGTTAAGAATAGACTCTTCTAAACACATTCTTTCCATTTTATTAGTTAAATTTTATTGAAAACCATGTAATCAGAATAGAAAACCATTAACTATAACATGAGAACCAACAAATTTTACGATTTCTGATCAATTTCAACAAAACTGAAAGAGAGTGGATTAAAAAAACTGTGCAGGGACTAAAACTTCTATGTTTCTTCCATAAAGAGACTAAAACGTGAAAGTTAAAATGGGGTCAAACATAGTACCAAGTGAATAACTTAACTAAAAACAAAAGAATGATGAGAGAAAGCAAGACTTATGACAGACCTAATAACTTGCAAGCTTCATGAACTTGTTGTGAGGGCAATTGGGCATCGAAAGGAAGCTCGAGAAGCTTTTGCCAGAAGTCGGAGGAGAGAGGTAAGGAGTCGTCACCGACGAAGGTTCCGACGAGATACTCAACCGTGTACGGCGTCGACGGTGCCGCCCCCATTGATTTGTTTAATATAAAAACTATTTTTTTTCTCTCTCTTTCTTTTTGTGGCGGGTTCAGGGAAACGGCATTGTGATGAATCACGGTGAGAAATGAAAAGGATTTGATGGGAAGATGAAAAGGAAGGTGGGTTTTGAAAATGAGAGGAGTTGGTGCACTACAACAAGAACAAAGCGAAGAAGAAGAAGGAGCAATGGCTTCCAAACCAAGCTTTTCTAACACAAGGACTATTTTTTTGCATTTGTTATGGTAAGGAGAATTGTCAGCTTTCATTCAGAAAAGACAACAGATTGTTGCATTTTTTTTCACAGATCAGAGTAAACAATTAAAGGAGAATGACTAAGATCCAACCCAATGATAAATATGAAATTACATTTTTCAGAGTAAGAAAATGTTTTTCATAGAAAATAGCATCACATTTTTCTAATGTAATTTTAATTTTTAGCTAAAAAATATTGAGAATAAAAAATCACAGTTTTTATATTTCTTTCATTAAATGAGTCATTCATAATTTGGTATTTTCTGTAAATTTCAATGAATAGCCAAGGTGTTAAAAAAAGTGCTAAGGATATTATATTCTTCTTAGTATTTCTCATAAATAGTATATTTATATTTACATTGCAAAAAACATTAGGCCATTACTTAATTATGAATCATTGTATATAATGAATATATTAAATTTTGTAATAATAATCTTAAAATATTTCTTGTTAATGACTATTTTTATGTGTTGGTAATATACTAATCAAATATAACCATTAAAATTATATTTTAATAGAACTTTTATTAGTGCCTAAGTTTTAATAAAGAGTAAAAATTTATATTTAACTAGTTTTGCTCGTAATTTAATAAGTTCTAGCTTCAATAAATAATGAAGAATGTGCTGAAAGATTGTTTTGAAAAAATGTATAAAGAAACATGTTGAAAATTTTTATACAAAATATAGCATTATATTTACACAACATAGTATCAACTATATTTATAAAGAAAAACGTTATTAATATATAATTGTTGAAAAAATTATACTCTTGAAAGTTTTATAATATCACGATTATAAAAGACTTATGGCCAGAACTTATCATTCAAAAATATTATAAATGTATTATCTCTTGTAAATTAAAATTTACTGGAGATCATAAAATTTAATGAGACTCGCAATTTATTTAATATTTTTTTTACTCATTTCGTATTTTTCAAAATTTTTAATTGATAAACGAAATATAATAAAATTAAATTAATATTCTCTTACAAATTATCTATAATATCCTTATAAAATGTAAATACGATTGTGATTAATAAAATAATTTTTTTGTTGTTTGAATACATCAGCAACTTTTTGTAACAGAACGTGATGATGCTGACGTGCCACCAACACCAATATCAAGACACTCTCCTCGTTGACTCCGTAGTCCACACACCACAATCAATTTCATATGACCATCAATTACCAACTTTTTTTCAATTATTCTACCTTATTTTATCAATTATAAGTATAAATTTTATAAAATGATTAAATATGATTTTTCTCTTAATTTTTAATAAAAATTAAAATTAATTTTTTTCAAAATTTTAGACTAATTCAATTCTTTCTCTTTAAAATTGTCTTAATTTAATTATTTTAATCAAACTTTCTTAAATTTATTTAAGATTTTAAAGATATCTTTTAATTAATATTAAAGGAAATATATATATATATATATATATATATATATATGCTATTATAAAATATATTTAAAACATTAATTTAATTTAACAAAATTTAATTAAAAAAAGAAATCTATATATTTTAAAATTGATGAAGAAAATTATATCAATATTCTAATAAAAAATTAATTTCAATTTTTATTTAAGTGATTAAAAATATATTTAACTTAAGATAGTTTTAAATATATATCTAACCAAAATTTTAAATATAAAATTTATTGTTTATATAATCTTAAATTAAAGAGAGAGAGAGAGAGAGAGAAATTTAAAATATTAGATCAACCTTATCCATTTAACACTTTTAGTTATTTGGATTACCAAATTATTTTTATTGGTAAAGAAAAGTATATGTTGTTGAGAAAAGGTGATGTTTTAAATAAGTTTGGTGGATAGTTATTTTAGAGTGTTTGGAAATAATTAAGTTTAATTAAATAAAATAATGAAGCCTTAACTACCACTTTATTTTACTAATAATAGCTTGACTTAGACTCATTCGTGATAAGGTTTGGAAGATGAGATATTATTGGGTCCTCCCTTTCTTTTCACTGTAACTATTGTCAATGTTATTTTTTTGTAATTATATTCATGAGAATGATGTTTAAAAATAACGATATTTTCAAATAGATTTAAATTTATATCAAACATCTTTTACTTATTTTTAAGTTTAATTAGGTTTTAAAGCTATGATAAATTTAAAGAGTTTAAATTAAGTTCCTATATATTAAACTTTTGTCTTAAAGTTATAAAATTTTTGAAACTTGTCAATTGAGTTTATATTGTTAGATTTTTCTGTTAATGTACTCAATTAGTTTTAAATGTTTTAGAACTCAATAAATTATAAAAATTTAATAAATATTTAATTCAAAGTTCTTGAAAATTCATTAGAATTAAGAGCTATATATGGAAGAAGTATTTGTTCATCAAATTTAGCAAACCTTTACCTAATAAGACAAAAATAAAAATAAAACCAACAGCTATATATAAAAAAACAACAACAAAGATTTAAAGAATTCTCTTATTTTATTTTATTTTTCTCCTAAAAAAATGTAAAATAAAAAATAAACTATTAAATTCCAATAAAATGACAATAATATAAAAAATAAATTACACTTAGTTTTAACTCTCTCTTTTTTCTTAAAAAGCCGACGAAAAAGGTTTGGCAGAAACCAATGTGCGCTATTCATTTTAAAATTTATCTAAAAATACTCACCAAATTTTGAAACTTGATTAACAACTTCCTTTGGATTTTGAAATTTGGTATTTATTTCTTCCAATTTCAAAATGCGACATTAAATTTTTTTCTTTTTTATATGTTTTTTTAATTTTTTTTGTTTTTTTTTAAATTCCTTTTATCACTTTTGTTTTAATAATTTCTCCATGTGAATATTTTATAAGTAGTTATATTCTAAGATGAAAGACTGTCTTTTCATATATGGATGAATTTAAAATTAAATTCGAATTTTATGTCATTGTTTTTATAAATAAAATGTATAAGAGATTATACAAATGATTTTACATTAATCAATTTGTTTTTTATTTTAGTTAATTTAAGTTCGAGAGATTATTTTTTATTTTAGTTTTATTAACATCATTATAAAATATAACTAAGTTAACTGTGTGAAAAAATATTTATACTGTTAGAATGTAAAAGAAATAAAAAGTATAATTAATAAATATAAATATAATGTTGATCCTAATATATCAAACACACACAAAAAAAAAACATAGAGAATGTCCTTTTATATGGAAAAAGAACCAATTTCTAAGAAGAAATATTATAAATATCATAACTATAATTTGTCAGAATATAATTTATCATTGGAAGTTAAATTTGACTCTGTCAGTTATTGCTTGTCCATGTAAACGCATCGAGAATCAATATCATAAAGCATTGCAGCCTTTCGTTAACCAATCCATCAAAGAATTACTCATGCATGCATGCATTTCTTCCAGCTATGGTTAATGCCAGTCAAAATAGGTGTTACAAATTCCATTTTCTTTATATTTTTTTACATACATTTTACTCTTTGAAAATATAAGAATAAGAATGTTATTATTTTTTTATAGTTTAATATTAATAATATTTTTTTCCTATATTTATATTAATTATTCAATATTTTTTTTATTTAATGTATATAGTCTATTTTGTAAAAATATCTGATATGATATTTTTTTTTATTTATATCATCTAGAAAATGATAAATTAGCATTTAATATAACTACTTTTTTTATGCATTTATTGGTCAATCTCAATATATAAAGAGAAGAACGACACCAAAAGAAAAAATCACATTAAATATGTTTTTTAGAAAATATAAAAACCTTATTAAGTAAAAATAAATAAATAAAAAGTATTGAATAAAAAAAGTTATTACTACAAATATAATATTAAACTTATTTTTTTCTTATGACACGTTTTTAATATAAAACTAAATCGTATTTATGAATTTTTAGTTATATAAAAACTTATTCTTCCATCACACAATAAAAATAGAAATTCATCAATAATTTTTTTTGACATAATCCAAACGAGAGAAACACATGATATAAAAAAATAAGAATAAACTCATTCTTAGAATTTTAGTGTGTATCGTCAGAGTTATTTACATTAATAAATGACAAATCATTCATATAAATAAACAAATTTAGTAATATCATTAGAACAATATTAAATTTTGTTAAACATATCAAAAGAATTTAAAGAAAAAATGTGTTCAAATTAACCGCACCAATACTTCCACGACAAATCAACTATGAATAGTTTTCACTAACGTGTTGCTATTATATATATTTTTCTTCTTCTAAAGTGAGATATATGACATTTATAGGTAGTAAAGTAATAATGTAGCACTTTGAAAATTCTAACAGAGCTTCTATGATTGGGTGTTGTTAAAGTTGTCATGTGATTAACACTTTTGGAATATAGTAGATCGCACTACCTAGAATGGTCCTTTTACTTTGGCCTAGGATGTGCTAGAATGTAAAAGAACATAACATAATAGTTTGTTTCAAGAATATAATGTTTTTATAATATGAAAAAGTAGCCTCTTCTGGATGTGTTTGGAATGTAACCAAGACTTTCATCTTCCAATCATATTTCAACACCACAACATCCACTTTCGGGAGACAAATCATTGAAGTTAATGTACTAATATCCATACGAGTAAGGGAGAATAAAATTGAGAATTGAGGTTAAAACTTACTTCTTCCAATAGTAGTTAACTTAAATTTCAATATATTTCGTTAGTTGCTATGAAGTCTCAAGAGATTTCCAAAAGATCTTCAAATGTTCCTTCATTTTCCATGTATTAAAATCTTATAGTAATCAATAACAATTCCAACCGAAGCAATTCAGGATGAACACAATACCAATAAAAAAGTTCCAGATATATGTAAAATCTGTCACAAGATCATGTTAGAAGTTATTTTTACCAAAAGTTGTAAATTGAAGAAAGCAAGGAATGGCAAACACAACCTTGCAGTGCATCAATAACCAAGTTCTTCAGACAACAAAGTTAAATGTTCATTATCATCATTTTCCAATGCTAGGAGATCTTCTTCAACACCCTCATTCAGAAGTTCTTCCCACAGTACTTCCTCAATGCCTTCATTTCTATTTTCGTCTTCACCTCCTTTCTCCTCTTCACCACAAATGTTCTCTTGGCTTCCACTTTGTTCCTCCATTTCCATAGCAAGCTCTATGTCAGAAACCTCAAGCTCTGAAATCTCATTGTACTCCTCCTGTTCAAGTTTAACCAAAACTGAACATTCTTCAGCATCACAAATAGGCCTTCTTCTCTTGTTGGAAATAGCTTCCTCCAGCTCCTTCCTCCACTCCCTTTCTTGAACCAATTGTTGCAAGAAGTTGGGGTTCTGCATTGCCCTTGCCAAGAACTTCATCATCTGCTGCTGTTTCTGTTCAGTCTTTTTGAGCCTGCTTTCCATTGATTGAAGGTGGTTTTTTGTGTTCTGCTGTTGCTGTCTAAGTTTCACCAGCTCCATCATCAGAACCTGCTTGTCACGTCTCAATCCATCGATTTCTCCATCTAATCCAAACCTCCCCACTTCAACACAATGGTCCATAGATTGTTGTGCTGCCTGAGGTTGATGACTGCTCTTCCTCCTCCCTATGATCTTCAATAGATGCCTTTGTCCTCTGAGAAAACCTTCATTAGCAAACTCCCATTTGTCAGGATCCACCTTTCTAAACCCCTACAACAACACCAAGTTCCTTCTTTTCAAATCTCACTATGGCAACAAAGAATTCAGACAGACCCAATTAATTACTAATCAATATAACACATTCATACATTCATGGTTTTCAATAGCTGTTCACAACCTCTGTGTTGAAAAGAATATATTCATTGCAGTTACTCATAATATTCTTCAGTTTCATTAATCACAATGCAAGAAATTCTCAGTTCAAAACGGCATGGATTCGACACTGCAACATGAATGCAGATGAGAAGAAGTAGTCTCATTTTTCATATGGATCACAATACCACACCACGTGATCTAAACAAAAACTGTTGTGTGTGTACATACATCACTGTTTCCGTTCTTCATCAGAATTAAAACAGTTAATAACAATATACGATGATGTCATGTGGATCATACTATGTATATATAGTATAAGCACGTATTGAGAGAGAGAGGTAGTGATATACATACATAGGTGTTGAGCTGTCTGACAAAGCTGGAGAAGTTGTTGTGTTTGAAGTATTTGGGGAGAAGAGAGATGGAAAAAGCTTGAGGATCCCACACAACGAAGCTGTTGTTTGCTCTGCTCCATGAAACTATCTCATCAGTGGAAACATCATCAACTATGTCATAAGTCTTTGTGAGGAATGGTGGAGGACCACTTTCATGAAGCCCCTCAAGCGGCTGTGGAGCAACCAACCCTTCACAGGGAAACTCCTCCTTCACAATCACAGGACCATCATCGATACGATTCATATTTGGAATATTCAAACAACGATCTGAAGTGCTGAAAAACGATGGCTTTGGCTTTGATTTTTCAATGTCAAGATCTCTCTTTCTCTCTCAACAAGGTGATGATCAGTGTCTACTATTTAGTTATCTAAAATGGAGCTGCTTTGGAGTGAAATTCAAACGAAAATTGGATTCAAAGGGTGGCACCGTAAGATAAAGGAGTGTTTTGGTTTGTGATCTTACATGGATTTGGAACACAATAACAGGTGGTTGGAAACTCTTCCGACCAGCTTTTAATAAGAATTTTATTAAAATAAAATATGAATGAGTTCATGTTTGAAAAGTTTCTTTTTTGTCTGTTACTGGAAATTATTTTTACTTTATATGTAAATTAATTTTAATTTAAAAAAATTAATTCAATTTATATATATAAATAGTATATGTTGTTTTTGTTCTTTTTCTTTTTTGCAGTTCTTTCTTTATGAAGATCACATGACTGTTTGAAAGGAACAGGACGGCAGGTGGCAACCAGATATTTCTCGTTTCAATGTTCCACTGTGTGATTTCATTAATTATTTTCAATTTTTTCTTTTTTGTTTCTTTTAGATACTGATATTAAACAAGTGTTGAAAATGTGCTAGGTGTTCATTAAAGCCCATGTTGGCTTTCATATTAATGTTTAATTATTTGTATGTTTTTATTTTTTAAAATTCTTCATCAAGTTTTCAATTTCTGAATTCTTCCTTCTTCATCTTTTTTCACACGTTTTATTATCATGGTTTCAGCAATTTCTATGTATTTTATCACCTTCTAAAAAATAATTATAAAAAAACATTGTTTTATGTGAAGAAGTTACCATTTGAATAAAAAGACAAAAAAATTATGCTTTATTATAAGAGTTTACTTGTTAAGGTTATAGTAAGAGAATGTGGCAAGTGGTTATGTTATAAACAGAGAAGTTTCCAGAGAATTTTTTTGGATATTTCCTCTTTGGTTCTTTCTTTATCATTGTGTTCATCTGATTTCATTTGTCTTTTTCAGATGTTCATAATTCTTATGGAAATGAGTTGTCAGAAGTTTCTGGAACTTTTGTGAAGGAAAAGATTGTAAATGGAAAAGTTAATGTTCTTAATATACTTTCAACAACTTTAACTACGTAGAAAAGGATTTGATGTAACAATAAAAAGTATGATTGTTTTTGAATCTTTAGCATATAAAATATATATATATATATATATATATATATTTTGCTAAAATTATTGTTATGTCTACTCTTTAGATAACAAGTGTACAGGTACACGCTCTTTGAATTTTTTCATTTAAAAAAATAATCTTTTAGCTTAACAGCTTCGTTCTTAAGTTAAGAGTTAAATTTTTATTTAATATTCAATTTTAAAAATAAAGATATTAGATTCTCAATTTACAAATATTATGTATATTATTTTAATTCAATTTTTAATTTAGAACGAAATAAGTTATTAAACCTAATACTTTCACTAAAACAAATTATGATTTCAATCTCTTTAGACATTTATTTAAAAAATTTAAACAGAAAAATATTACTTTTTTTTAAAACTACAGTAGAAGAGAGACAAACTTACTTTTTTTTCATACAATATATCAATTTTTTATGTGAATATTATACAAATTATTAAAAATAATAATCAAAATAAATAATAATAATTATATAACAATAATTATTATATACAATAATAATATTACTACAACAAACATGCAATAAAAATATTTGTACAAAGATGAAAAAATGAGTATGAATACACTGGATGTAATATATATATATATATATATATATATATATATATATATATATATATATATATATATATATATATATATATATATATATATATATATATATATATATATATATATATATATATAAATAACTTGGCAAATTCATGATATGTGAAATGGACTAATCCTGCCATTTAACTTTATTCAATTTTTTACTAAAATCTATGGGTTGAGACTTTTAAATTTGGAAAGTGTCTTGTTAAATTTTACTTTTAAACATCATATTGCAGCAGTGGGTGTCTAAAATTGTACTTATCAAGGATGGTTTTGATTTAGAGACAATTTTGATTAACAGGACAATCAGATTGGAGGCAATCAGATTGGAGGGGGCTTGCACGGCTCGGAGGAATTCAGTCGACACGTTAAGCTTGTGGTGGAAGCATCTTCATCTTCTTCTTCTGACTCTTCTACCTCCGTGGAGTTTCCTATGAAACAAGGCGAAGATTCAATGAGACATTTTGACAAACGGGTTTGTGTCAGAGTAACGAGGCTCTAATTCTGGTTTTACCTTAAGAATTGGAATTTGAATTGGAAGGTGTGCGAATAGAAGCATTGGTGTTGGGAGTGGAGGGTCTTCCAACATTTCTAATTTTAAATAGTTTGTGAAAAGTTTGTATTATTCTGGGAGCACCTTTCATACAAGAAACTATGCTTGTATGTCATTGCAGTGTGTATAATTTGCAAAGAGAAAGAGAGGGTAGTGACAGCTTTTAGTTTGGACTGTTCAATTGTTTTTGAGACTTCTTTCAAATAAATTGCAGAACCTTGAGTTCAAAGTCTGTGGGTTAAGGACTATGTTTCTTATGAGATGCCGGCGTAACGGTATCTTTTCCGGTGGGAGGAGGAGAAACGAGGCTTGGTGGCAGAAGGACGAAGGAAGGTGACGGAGGGAGAGGGAGGGAGAAAAGCTGAGAAAAATTGACTCAGAAAACAAATGATATGATGCATCACCAAGCCACCTCAATTAGTTTTTAACGTCATTAATTTTGGAGGACGAAAAATTATGATTTTCTTAATGAGAATGATCAAAATGTACCATAGTTTGAAAGAAGAACTAAAACTGAAGAATTAAAATAAAAATCACTTAATAGTTTATGGACTAAAAACATATTTAACTCAAAAATTTATAATATAGAATTTTATAACTTAACTCGTTAATTGATACCAAATTTATTTATGTTGTTGATATCATTATAATAGATATAGATGGTATAAAATATTAGTATTTTCTGACATGAAATTAGAGGTATTATTTTTAATTTAAATTAAATGAATTTAATATTATTTATAAAATTAGGTTTAGTTTGAATTGGGCTAAGAAATTTACATGTAGCATCTGTTGAAGTGGAAATGTTCCATTATCTTCCAGTGAAAGAAATTTAATATCTCCAAATCCAAGAAATGAATAAAAGAAATGTAAAGATAGATTTAGGTGAAGAGTCTTTAATGATACAATAGCCAACAGTAAATTCCAATCAAAGAACGAAACTTACCTGTGTCCCAACTTAAAGATATTTAAGACAAAATATATATTAAAATTTATATTTATTATTTATTATTATTATTGTTGTTGTTTTGTAAAACTAGAAATTTATATTGATGTTTCACATATTAATTTAATTCGATATTTTTAGTAAATAATGACTCAAAAAAAGTATGAAAATTAAATGTAGGCTGATTAATTTTAGTTTTAATTTAATATAAAACTTAACAAAAACAGCATTTTACAGTTTGGTTTAAATTCTACAAGAAAAGCTGTTAAATATTTATAATACAAATTTTTCAAGTAAAAAGATATGTTACGAATCTTTAGTGTTCATACTAACTTCAGTGTTCTGTTGCTTGATAGAAAAAGAAAAAGAAAATAGAATGTAATTAAAAAATATTTTGCTGAAAAATTAAGAAAATATTATTACAATAATTTTGGGAGAGATAGTAGTATTTTATTTTATTTTTATTATTAATATTAATTTTGTTTTAAAAATAAGATTTGGAAACAATTATAATCTCTAATATAATCAATTATGGGAGATTACTAAAAACTTAAAACATGAATACAGAGTAAAATATATAAAAACCAAAACTTTGGAATCAATTTTACTATAGAAAATTTCAAATAACATCACTTCAACTACAATCGTCTATGGTTACTGGTTTTAATGTCTGTCAAATAGTTCTATCTGAGTTAGAAAAAGACTAAACGCAGTATAAAAGAAAGAACAATTTATTAATATCTTGCTCATGATGATGCAAACTTCACTTGTAACTCTAACATATGTGTACATGTGTAACTCAGAAGTTGAGTCATATGTTATAAGTGTGATGATAGCAGAAATATATGATCCACATCTTCTGCTGTGAATTTTACAGATAAGAATCAAATTTGAAGTCCAATGACAGACTCACATGGCTGTCTCTGATAGCCAATAAGTCCCCATGATCATCATGCAAGTATGCTTTCAAGAATGCAACAATGACTCCTCCAACAAACTTTCTCATTGGTTTTCTTGACTCTCCATTTTTGCATAAACAATATGTAGCTTTCCCTCTGATGCCCTTGGTATCATCATCCAGCATGTCAGAGTGGCCGTAATCCTTGGCCACAAAATACCATGCAGGTTTCTTACACTCAGTGAAGAAATTCTCATGGTTCACACCCTTAGGTGCACAAGGAGGAAACAAGGGGTTCCTTTTCACTTCACCCAGACCTGACCCTATGACCATCACTGGCATGTCAAAATCAAATGAGTGAGGAACATAGGAGAGAACTGCTGGGGGAGTTTGCTTTCCTTTGTCCATTCCATCAACTGGGTCCACTCCTATCAAGGCTGAAAACTTTATATCAGTGCTGATGTTTAGTTTCCTCAGAGAAAGAGCAAATGCTGTTTTGCCTCCACGACTATGCCCAGAAAGTGCTATCTTCTTCAAGTTTGGTATTACATTTGCTGGAAGAAACTTGCAGAGTCCTTGTGATAGCCAATTTGTTATTGCAGCTGCAGAATGAATCTCATCACTTGTATCTGGTCCTGCCACTGTGTACAACTGTCAAACGCAGACAACACTCAAATTAACCTTTCATTCCAACAGATACATACCATTAGTAGTTATCAAGAAACAATCAGATCGATGCCATTCCATATCACATTCACATGAGTTGGTCACCAAAATTAATCCTTGTCTTTCATACACCTTGAATCATTCGAAAAAAGAATTTATCAAGAAATATAACACCAATGAGTCTTATGTCTAAAATATTGACATCAGTACCAACCCAAAACAAAGAAAAATTCAAAATTTTAAGATAATAAGAAACCCAAAACCTTAAGACAATAGATGTATGATTAAGTCGTTACCTTTCTATACATTATGAGACATAAGCTCACTTGAATTCTCAACAAAGTGTTTTTGACACCTCTCAATTGAAAATATAGAATTTTTTAGTAGAGAAACTATCAAGCACAAACATAGCTTTGTATCTCCATTATAGTTGCATAAAAAATGGTTAGTGACATATACTTAATCTCTGTTAGGAAAGTTGTGGGAGAGGATAAAGGGAAACAAACCAATTTGTTTGCAAAGATGTCATCGTGACTTCTTCCTCAACAACAAAATCAGGCCTACTTTCTAATGATTTTCCATAATTATGAAGCTTAGGACATGTATCCTTATGTCTAAAGGAAAAAAAAAAAACTTACATTATACTCACGAAGTATAGTAAACACGGAACTGATGATGATCGAAAAGAATAATCTCTGCTATTCCTGTGTTTGTTATAACCTACTAATTTTCATCATGCTTTTCTGAGAAATAATAATCCCAAATCTATTTTCCCAATTGGGGATTGAAAGGATAAGGTATCACAGGAGACAAGGGTGAAGTCAGTCAAATGCTTATACTCAATTCGATTAAATACTCTAAGATAGCATGGTCAACCACTGAGATATTGTTGAGTAAATACTCTAAGCTACATGAAATGGTAACTGACCTGCGGAGCAATGACAATGAATCCATGAGAAGCGACATGTTGTATTAGCTGAGAATAGAAGAAGTTGTAAAGAAGATAGCCATGTAAGAACATCAGAAGAGGGAATTCTCCAGCTTCAAGAGGAGTGGCAATCAAGAGAGGTTTTGGTGGTGGAACTGAACGCAGAAAAAGAATAAAATGTTACACAGAGAACTCAGTTTTTAGTAAAGAAAAATTGCAGTAAAAGTTAAGGTAAGCAAGCATAGTGTACTGTTGTTCTGTGTACATGACTCAGATTCCACCCTTAAAATCTCGGTTGTGTACTCTCCAATGTCAAAGACACTGCTAGATGAATAAGAACACATAACTGAAAATTGAGCTTCTGCTAAGTTTTTGCTGCAGAATTAGATGACAAACTTGTGGCTTTTATACAGCCTTGTCACCTTTAGTTTCTTTTGGATATTTTGGTTTGGCTGAATATGATATTTTACTTTTGTTCCACTTTTAGTGGACCAAAGACCCAAGAACATGTTTGAGGCTAAAGATTCTTTATACACAACAACTTAATGGGGCTTTGTTATTTCCACCCCCTCTTTTGTTAACTTCACGCCTTTTATTTCCTGTATTTTTTTTACAAAATACTGTATATAAACATGTTTTCATTAAGAGAAATACAAAACAGAATTATATATATATATAACCAGCGACTCCAACAAATGATTAAAGAATAATGTGCAGACTATTAGTTTTAATTGTGTGTTAATACATGTTTAATGAATTTCATTTCACTTGTAAATTGAGTTTTTGTTGATAAATATATAATAAATCTGTGATATAAAATAAATTTTTATCGATAATTGATAACAGTGAGAGAGGTACAATCTTTTTATCTAAGAGATAAAAATACAAAACTCAAATTACAAACATAAAATTAATATTTTAAAATATATGAAAAATTATAATTGTAAAAAAATGTGTCACAAGTTCTACATTAATTTATCCCAATGAGATAAGTCTAATAAAAATGAATTTAAGAAATATTATTACACATATCTTAAAACTCAAAGAACATATACATTTGAAAAATATAAAAAAAAAATATTAACTTTAATTTTTTTTATTCCTTCTTTAAAAATAGTGTGAAATATGTTCACGACCTATTATATTTATGGTAGATATTCTATTTTTTTTAACGTTTACAAAAAACATAATAAATACTGTTGTTCTGATGAAACTAGTTACGTTTTCTATAATTACCTCATCTAATATTATTAGTTTAAAAATTTACATTATTATAACATATTTTCTTAAAATAAAACGGTTATGTTATTATAAAATTATTATTACATTATTATAAGAAAGTTTGATAATCTAATTTCTGAAGATTTGGATTGATGATGATAAACATAGAGAAGGAATTGATAAACATGTTGAAACGAAGGAACCAAAAAGAAGAACATTATGGGAAAATTTTCTAAAAACAAATGACATCCCATTAATGTTCATTCATGTTACGAGGTTGAGCAAAGGAATCACTTAACAGCAACGACCTTAAGATTTGGAACATAAACAGCTTCTTCATTTCTCTGAGAAGGGCTTCGCCAAAACCCAGACCCGTAAAACCTCTCCCACATCTCTTTCTCCAGCTCCACCACGTCCGCGTCCTTCTCCGCTTCGCTCCGCCGCCGAAGCGCCGCCACGTCCTCCTCGTCCTCGCTGCACAGCGGGTACACCCGCCCAGCGCCCATGATGTCGTCGCAGCATCCGCACGAGCACCGCCGCGAGTGCGTCACCATCTCTAACCCCACGCTCTTGCTCCGCAGATGCCGTCGCTTCCGCCGCAGCGCCTTCTGGCAGAGTCTCGTCGGCACCTTGTACATCGCTAGATACATCATGTTCGCCAACCCGAACGAGAAGCAGCAGCACACGGCGGCGGTACCGCCCACCGCCTCCCCTAGCCTCGTCCCCGTCTGGGGGAAGCTCTGGCTCTGCTGCAGCAGCGGCTGCCGCGGGCGAGACACTGCCGACCGAAGAACAACCTTTTTCGACATAACTGTCGTAGCCGCTACCTGACAGCTGTTTTCAGTTATTTAGTTTTTTTTCTTCTTTTTCTCGTATCCTTCTTTCTTCGGCTTCCAGTGATAGTCCTCACGGTTGGTATGGTGTGATGATTCTTTAACGAGTTGAAGAAAGAAGGGAGAAAAAGATTCATGAGAGAAAGGTTTTATCTTTTTCCTTGTGGGTGGCCATGGCCATGGGAAACCAGGTGCAGAAATGGTGAATTAAGAAAGTCACATATATAGGAAAAAAATTGTTTTTTTATAGGAAATTTAATTTTTGGGAGATGATGATTAAGCTAAGATGTAGGAGGAGATAAATAAGGTGTTAATTGAGGGTGTTTTCTAGGGTTTATAGTGGAAGTTGATGGAAATAGATGTTAATCTAGAAATAGGAGTTTTCACCAAAATGACAACTGTGTATGAAGAAAATTATTTTGATGGTTTTCACTCAATGTAGTTTTTTTTTTTTTTTGTTAAATTTGTGTTACAATAATTTAGAATTGTTGTTTGTTAAAATTCAAGTTATGGATTAAATTTAAATCATCTTCTCTTAATTTTTTTGGTTTTGATAGTTAACACCTTTCGAATAAAAGATAATTCAGATTTTAACATTTTCACATTAAGTATTTTTTTCAAAATTAAAAACTCAATAGTATCTTTCTTAAAAAAAATAAAGATTTCAAATGATTTATAATTTATAATTATTAATTTATAATTTCTTATCATCACTATTGATATCAAAATGTTATCTTTTAGGATGCATATTTACTTACTTTATTAGAATCAAATTGAATTATTTCTCTGTACTCAAGGAAGTCTGAAACTTCAAACGGTGGACCAGTAAAATGGAGAAAAGCCCAGCCCAACCACAAATTAATTGTCTCAGCCCATGAATGGTCTTGTCCTGTTTAGACACCAAACAAACATGGTGTTCACAACACAATACACAACTGAATAAAGTCTCATTGTCTAGTTCAGTGGAAAAAAAAAAACTAATATTTGTTTTTACTACTAATATCCAAAGTACTAAAATCATATTGAACAGTATTAATGTAAATGTTTTAATCATTTATTAAACAATAATTTTGGTTATTAAAATTAACTAGATATGAATGATTATTATAAAGTTTATGCTTCGATAACAACTGTGTTTTTCAATTCCTCCTGTATCACTTATTCATTAGACAGAATATTATGAATTATTTTCAATTTAAATAAGTATTTATAAAGCTATCATTTTTAACAAGTAAAAACATGCAAATTGTTGCACATTTGTATTCAGTAATAAAAACACTAATTAACTATTTGTGCTAAAAAAATAAATGATATTTCCAATACAAATAGTAGTTATGTAATATTATAAATACTATTAATCTACCTTGCTACATGAGTATGAAAGACAAGGATAATAATTTAAAACTTTGAAATGGTGTAAATAAACAGAAAAAAAATTACGGGACAAATATTAAATTCATGCATTATATAAAAAAATTAAAATCATCAAAAATTAAAATTTTATAAAAATGAAAAACAAAGAAATTATTTTGAAAAGATTAAAGTCAAACTTTTAAGACATAGAAAATGGTAGTTTATAAGTGATGATGGTTTAAAAATAACGATATTAGATTATTTTAATATTAGAGTAATGTATTAATTCAAGGATTCAATTTTAAAAGTTATCATGACACTCAAATAATCATTCCATCTTAGGTAGAGAAGGTATGTGTAGCGAGGAGTAGTAGAAGAATCTTAGTCTATGCTTTGGTTTTCTATTTGTATAGATTGTGTTCATGAATTAATCTTGTGTGGTAGTCTAGAGGGTTGGAAAAGGAAAGTTGTACAACTTGCTATAGTCTGACATCAATACATATATCTGGATTTGTCAAATCTAGAATTTATATGCATGTTTAGGTTTGATTTGGTTTGGAAATTAATTGTGTTATATGATGTTTTATAATTGTATGATTTGATTCTTTTGATATTATTTTACTCTTGTTGTTTTTGTTATTGTTTTTGTTGTCTTTTGTTGTCTGTTTTTTCTTTTGCAATGATCACTTAAATGATGTAATTATAGGAAAATGTCTTTCCAACTAATCCAGCACGGGATTCAGATGAAGTGATGGTATAGTTAAATTTTTGTTAATCTAAGTGTAAACTTTCTTCTTAAGAAATCTCTAAGTTTTTTTTTTTGTTGATTAATTTCTTTAGTAGGTTCACACTACTAAAATGGGATAGTACAAAACTCCTAAATATATTTTAAGTATAACTAAATTAAAAAGCACAATGTACTACACATTATATATTTTTAACTTAAATATATTTGTAAAATCATTAATTTGTATTACAATTGTTCATGAAAAACATTTTAATGTAACTAGTTTAAAAAATTGACCACAAAAGTTGTATCGTAATATTTAATTTTATTATTAATGTGTGAATCTCACTCACTTGAAGTCATGATTGACAATGAAGCAAAAGAGTATTTTTATTCCCTAGCTAGGTTTGCACACCAAGTCACTAAAACTTTATGAAAACCATTTAGAGAAGGGGAAAATAAAAGAGGCTTTAAATTTGAACTTACCACATGTTGAAGAAAAGTTACCAATTATTTACATGTTAAGTCATTCTCAGGTATATTTGGCAAGGCATATTGCATATCTTTTAAACACTTTACTTTAAACAAAGAAAACACAATGTGAAGAGGAATATAATCCAAAACAATGATGACTATCTCACAATCCTTAAACTATTTCTCGGGATCCAATGAGGGAAAGCTCAGATCAACATGTATAAACAAAAGACATAGATCATCAACCTTTGTCTTTATCTTCAATGCTACACTTCACTCAAATCTCACTCTTTCTTTTCTTCTTTTCTTTTGACTACCTTTGGTCTAAGATACTTACTCGCTTTAACTTCTTTCCAAATCAGCAAAAGAACAACACCAATGTTCACATGATTTTCTCCAACTTTTCCCATTCAAAAAATACATAAAAATATCCAAAAGAAAGAAAGAAAACCCTCATATAACATGATTGGAACTTCATTTCAATTTTTTACATTTGGATCAAACCCCCAACCCCGTCAAGTATCAAAAGATATACTACCATGTTCATTTGATCATTATCATCATCAATCATACAAGCAAGGATCATCCCTTTTCCCTTTCCCTTTACCCTTTTCCCTTTTCCCTTTTCCCAAATCCCAAAATTTCTTCACAATCAAACGTTACATATTCTGTTTCTGTTGTTCCTCTCAGCAGCAATAGATAGAAGCCTTGACACACCCTGAGTCCACACATCGTACTCTCTCTGATTTCTGCACTCAAATTCAACGACACCACGCATCACTGTTTTCAAACCAAAGTAGCGACGGTTCTCTCCACCTTCAAGCAAGTGGCGACCGGGCCATGCAGGCATGTCTTTGATCACTCCAAGCACCACATCTGTGCAATATTTTCAAAAAAGGGGTTTGGAATTAAACTTAAAGAACACACCTTTTGATTCTTTTCCTACTTTAAAGACCACAGCTTTCACAAATCCCCAAACCGGACCAAGACCCACCTCCATTTCAGTTAAATTATTTCAAGAGTCGGACAAAAAAGTAAACCAAAATCAAAGACTCACTCTTCTTCTTTTTTGTGATGGTCCCAGCAACGTGCCTGCTCTTCATCTTCACCATAACCTGAGAGCACAAAAAGAGCCTCCAAAGGGTTACCACCACTTGCAGATTTCTCGGAAAACTAAAACTTCATCTCATCCCTTCACATCACATCATTCTAAGCGCCCTCACTTTTCAACTTTTTTTCATACTCTTAATTGATCACCAAATAATTGTTTATCTAATACATGATTTCGAACAAAGTAAACAAAAAGTCGCACCTGGTTCATCCTGTTTATGTAAACGGATACAATTTTCCAATGCAGTTCACCTGCAAGAGCAACAACCGATTCTCAAATCAAATCATTTCCTAATCATCATACAAGGAAGAAACACAAGACATTTAAAAATAACACCACAGAATCTGCTTTACTAATGTCTTTTTACTCCACAGACACAAAACACAAAACATGCCAAATTGTAACAAACGTTCTGAATCAAACAAAGTAAAATAACACAACAGAAATGTAAATTTCAGAAAATATACCGGTGCGTGTGCGTTTGAGAAGTTCACAACCTCTGGCCAGCAATTCTCTGCTGCAGATACCCAAGAAGTTTTCTTCTGGCACAATTTCACCACTGAAGCTACTATTAGAGCTGCCATTACTACCGCTACCGTTACCTCCGCCGCCACCACCGCCACCCAAATTCTTCTCCACAGGAATCACGGCTGCTATGTTCCAAACCTCCTTAAGGACCCTCGCTTTCAACGTGGCAGCACCGCGTAAAGCTGCAAAATCAGGCCACAAACACCATGCTCAACACAAAAGCATCACAACCCCACAAAAAAAGTTCCTATGTAGGGACAGAAACAGATCCGTTTTGAAAACAAGAACTAATGTTAACTGCAAATATTGTATGAACATCAGAATAAGATAATATAAAGCTGTCCTATGTCAGGATATATTTCCAAAAATGCTAGTACAAAACAAGGAATAAAAACAATAATTGAGAGAAAATTCATTCACTTAAGTTTTTTTGATTTGGTTCTTCTAAATTGAGAAAGTGTGAAGTTAGTAGAAGTGAAAAATAATTACCACAAAATCAATAATCTCCGACCCTTTGAAGTCAAGTGCATTACAGTTAAATAAATTCAAAATAATTATCCAATTATAACGTTAAAATTTTCACGATAAAGCAGTTAAAGTGAATGTCATTTGTTTCTATTGTCATGCGGATACCTGTGGCTGCAGCTGCCGTCAACGTCGTGATGTCGCCGGCGGACCTCACGTTCACGGCGGAGCTGACCACCGAGGCCAGGTGGTCGCGCTCGGCACCCATGGCCTCGGCCGCCTCCACACACTGGGCTGCCACCAGAGTGGCCGCCGATGCCACCGCCATGTGAGTCTTTGCCATCTGCTCGTCCTTTCCGGAACCGGAAGAGGCGGCAGTGCCGGCGGCGATGGCAGCAACTGCGGCAGCGACGCCAGCAACCGAAACAGCAGCGTGGAGCTGAGCGTTGTGCGCCCTGGTCTCCTCCTTTTTCTTCTCCTTCCTGTCCTTCAGCCACCTCCCCACTGTCTTACCACCGCCTGCGGCGGCGGCGGCGGCAGCGCCGCCGGCACCCCAGTATTGACCATTGAGACCGGTGATGATGCTGGTGGCGTTGTGGTTGTTGTTCGAACGGTTATACTGCAGAGAAAAAATTTCATGTGGTGGGCCATTCTTAGCAACAACATAGACAAGCAACCAACAAATTGTTTTGCAACATCAACTTTGTGTGTTTCACAATGGATCTTGTCGTGTCAGTGAAAATATTCTGTGTCTATTTCCAAATCACTAATTCCTTATCAATATTTGTAAATATTTTAGTACCAAGTTAATAAAAATTGTTAACATTAGTCTCTGCTGTTCTGAACAAAAGAACAAGGTAAGCAACCTTGGCGTGGCAGAGTCCAAAATTGTACTTATCTCCATTTATATTTTCGTCTGTGCCTATGGTTAACTTATGTTCAATCCTTTTTTCCAATTTTTCCTCATAGGGTGGTCCATCAGCTATTAATGCAACCCAATAGGAAATTTTTTTTTCAGGCATGATCAGGAATCAGAAGAATGGTTATTGTTGGTGGCTTTCACCAATTTCACAAAGAAGGGGGACCACTGAGTAACCTTGTAACTGAAATTGCAACGGAAACAAAAAAAAACACAGCTTTTGGAATTGTAAACCTAACGAAATAATTGAAACACTAAGAAGCACGAGGATTCCGAAGCAAAAATTGTTCATTTTTTGCCGGGCTAAAAACACTATTTTCCGTTAACTAGTTTGTAATTTATTGAATTTTTTTAGCGGGCAGTGGAAAAATAAGCAAAAACAAAACAAGTACTAACTAGTTTGTTTGTTTTGTTTGCAGTGAAGAGATAAAAGCAGAGGACTCTCTCCATGTTTGTTCTGTTTTGTTGGTAAGAGAGAAAGCTGAAACTACATGGTGGGTTTGGTTGGTTGGTTGGTTTGGTCCAAGTGTGCAGTGATATCAGTGTTCGTGCTTTGCACCAAACAAAAAAGTGTAACTCCATTAAAAAAAAAACATGTTTGTCGGTTCAGAGAGAGAAAGAGAGGGAGAGACATAGTTACCTTGAAATCGTCAATCTCAGAAGGGGAAACCGGGGGGCTGTCTGTCAGGGAGCCATTAAGAGGGCCACTGCTGTGAGAGAGCCTTCCTGAGGTCCTTGGCGATACCTCCTGCTGACCAAACTCAAAACCACCCATTCTGCTTCAGTCTTTTGTCACCATTAACACACAAAAATTGAAGACTACTGATACAAACATATTCAAATTAAGGATATCTGTTCAAATGACATTTCCTAAATTTAAGTTTATAAGTTATTTAATCTAGGCTTAATCATTCATATATCTATAACCGAACAAATTTAATTTTTACACATCCTATTTTTTTTAGCTTCCACAAATTTTAACAATAAAAGCTAAAAAGTTCAAAAACTATATATCCATGAACTGAAAAAGTTAAAATGTCTAAAATAGATTAAGTTTAATGTAAAAACTAAGAAAAAATTTGTATATCAACAGATACCAAAAGAAAAAAAATCAAACTAATTACAGTGATCTTGAAATTTTTACAGTACCAACACTGGTACAGAAAAAAACGATTTCCTTCATTAAATTCAACCACTAATATGCCCCTACTTAGCAACTAACACATTGAAATCTCTACGAAAAAAACTGAGATAATTTAATTTTGTTATTCTCCTTTCTACATAGGAGTAATTGCAGAGAGAAGAAAGAGAAGATGAAGCAAGAATGGAAGAGTGAGTGAGCATACGGAGTGAGACATGATACGATCCATAATCATCTGCGAGGTCTCAGAGGAAGCAAAGGAGAACGGGTTGCCAGAAACAGTGGCGGATTCTTCAACTTCTCCCGCTATGTCTTCGAGTATCACAGACGCATTAGAATTGTTGGAACAGAGGTTAAGGTGGTTGTTGTTGTTGTTGGTTTTGGAACAAGGTGGAAGCTGTTGAGACGAAGAGAGAGCCTTGGAGACTTCCATCGCGGAGGCGCTCCAAGACCGCGAGAGGAACTCCATGGGGTCACGGGGAGCCGTGCTGTGAAACGGGTCGGGCCTCCACGCGGGTCGCTCCTTTTCCATTATCGGGTTCGGGTTTTTGAAGAAACGAAGATGAAGAGGTTTTGTTTTGTTCAGAGAATCAGAGAGGTTTTAAAGAAGAAGAAGAAGGGAGCGGAAATAAGAAGTTCTATTAAAAGAGCACGGAGACATGTGACAACCGTTGATCTTTGTCAGGACTTGATCAACGGGTCTCGTTTCTCGATGCCATCATGCAAATTATACCCTACCACACTTCATAAAAGATATAAAGAAGGGGAATTTTTTACAAAGGAAAAAAGTGAGGGGAAAAACATGTTAAATAGGAAGATTAATTAGAAGTTTTAATTGATTTAGTAATTTATTTATATAATCAATAAAAAAATAACCTTTGGTGTTTCACTCACAATTGTGGTAAAAAAAAATGGATCTTTTTTCAAGTTCTGCACAGGAAAAAGAAAAACACCATACATAGATGAGTTCTACTTTATACCTAAGTTAATAAAATCAAAGAATTCAGGATAAGATTAAAGGGTCTTTGATTTGAACCCCTTTTTTTGGTTAAAGTGAGAAAGTGTTTCTATTTGATTTTCTCAAATCCCATGTTGATACCTTTTTTATATCAAGACTAGATTATTTGTATGCAAAACTAAGCTGTCAATTTAAATGCTGTAAAAAAAAAGGTTAATAAATTTATTTTATTTTATAAAATATAGTTGATAAATTTAGTATATCTGTTAGTTTAATTTTTTTTTTGCAACCTTATTTTTTTCTGAAAATAAAAAAGAAAATAATAAATAAGATGGATGAGATATTTGTCTTTTGCATGTGGGTCCTTTAATGTACAGAAAAAATGGTACCATATTATTCGTTGACAGAGGCAATGCAATGCAACTCTGTTTCTGCTAACGATTGATGCCACTCACACAAAAACAAAACAATCACAGTGATTTTCATAATTGCCAAAATCAATTTCACCTATCTTTTGTAATGGACACTGTATTTTATTTTATCATTTCACTCAATTATAAATCATTTCTTACTTTTTCATACTATATAAATCATTTAATTTTTAATTAATTTTTTAATACATTAAAAATTTGACATGTTTGACGAGCAAAATACATGCAAGTTTAATTCTCTGACAGCGTCTTCATCACTGATCTGAGATCTCAGTTTGGAGCATTGCTCTCACAGTTTAGCAAAACATGAATTCACTGCAGGAGGAACATGACACTGTGAATGTATAAAGCTACGTAGGACACGTTGATGTTTTAGCATTTACTACAACATTGATGAATCCTTCACTATACTGCACCATTCTTGGATGGTCACGAGTTCCCAGCAAAGAAAGAGGGGACAAGGATGTTACAGTTGCATGAAGCAGAAGTGTCTCATGAAATAGTTTTAGGTTTTGAGCATGCATGACATGAGAGCTTCTGATTAGAAACATCCATCACTCTAACTGTTCATCCAGCCAGCTTGTCCATTAATGAGATTCCTTTCTCTGGGTTTAAACCTATATCCATATATATTAATCTATGTCCTCACCACCCTGTTCATGTTCCTGCTCACCCTTTCTTTTTCATTCTTAATTATTTCATTTATAATCAATTTTTAACACCTTTTTTTTTTGCCTGGTCAATTTGGATCTTTCAATCATTATTTAAAATTATTTATTTTATTAAAGTATCATTTTTAAACTATTTCAAATAAAAAATTATAAAAAAGTTAGGTATTAATTAGAAATCTTTCTGTGTGAGGTAGAGAATAACAGTCAAACACTTTTTAACACTTTTTTTATACTTAAGTCGTTTTGAATGTATTTTAGCTACATCTTCTCTGTCAAATACACTCTAACATTTAAGTTATTATAGATTTTGAGATAAATTTATGATTAGTAAAATTCTAATCATAGCTAAATGCTAATAACTAAAACTTACCAGTAATTTTATTAGAGATTGTAATTAGTTATTTGGTTTTTATCTATCCAAACAACCAAAATATAAATCATACAGGTTTACTATTATAATAAATAAAGTCAATTTAAATATATAAATAAATATAAATTCTATTTTATAAATTAATTTGATAAGGTTAAATTAATTTTAAAAGTTTGTGGTTTTAATATATTATCAAAATCATAAATTAGTGAGTTTATTTCGACAAAGTTTCATGTTTAATAAATTTATCATTTCGTCTAATAATATCAAATTTAGTCTCACGTTTTAATATAAATAATACATCAACATATACATAAAATCAATTTATAATATTTATTGTTAACATCATCTTTAAATTCAGGTTTAAAAGTTAAAAAAATTATTACTTGTAGACATATTTTCGATGTTTTTAATCAATTTTGACTTAAAGAAAATCGTCATTGATTCAGATTTTGTGCAATACCTATATTTATTAACCAATGACACTAAATAAAATAGTTGTATTTAAATTTACATTGGAATTATGTTAATTTTTAATATATTTTTATTAAAGCATATTTGATATGGATATATAATGTTGAATCTATTTCTGGTTACATTGTCCACCTGCCACACGAATGGAAAAGGAAAATGGTAGAACAGTATTGATAATGATTCATCTCTGGTTGAATATATATTTTTTGCATTATCGTCAAAACGTACGTACGTGTGAGTACATCCCAATTGATGAACTTGTTTGCATTGATAATTCAATAGATAATATAATATATACATTATTAAATGCATGTTTTCACCTTCAAATAGAACTATATACGGATAGATTTGAATAGTCATGTCAAACATTAAGTGAAGTTATTTTGAAGTGATGGTAAAAGATGTTGTTTTCAAAAAAATTTAAATATTGTAATTTTATTATATAATTGAGAGTTTTTATGCAAGGAAAAATAATTATAAAATCAATTCATCATCTTGATTTAAAAAAAAAATCTCTATTATTTTATACGATATATTATGTCACGAGAAAAAGTTATACATTGCTAGGGGTTAGTGATCTTTACAACAATGTTAAGTAGAACAAGAGAATTGGCACACTCAAACATGTGCTATTGGAGAACTCAAACATGATATTTTTTTTAAGAAAAAAAAATACAGTCTAAAAACACATTGCTAATTCATTAAAAATATAATTTACACTGTTGGATTAAAATTATAGCAACATTATGAAATAAAATTTGGACAGGGAAAAAACTGGTGAGTTTTACTGTGGGAAAGTATGAGTATTTTTTGTCATTTCTTAGCTAAAAATACACTACAGGAATGGTTCTTGCATGGACAAAGACATCATGAATAGACATGGGACAGGTAGCCATAATGCAGAAAATTAGATTGTGACCAAACCAAAGGGACACAATACACAGTAAGAAACAGCACTGGTGATCGAAAAATAATAACATGTCATTGTTACTATCATATATGCTGGAAACAATTTCATCATCATATCTGCAAGCTGTTTTAGGTTAAACACGTATATGTAGGAGAGATTCATACATTTTAACAACCTATTGCCAGCACATCATAATATCATATATTCAAATAATTAATCTTCTTTTCATTATGACTATCAAGTTTATAATGTGTTAATCATTACTTCTATATATATATGCACATGCACGAAGATGGTTAGATGAATAGTCGAAGAAATAATAGAGAAGGAAGAAAGGTGGTAAACGATGATTCTAAATTTTATTTGATAACATCAGAATATTGTATTAATCGTTTAATTTTTTAAGTGGGTTTAATTTTGTTACAAAAACTCTTTCTCATATCATTTTGTTTTTTGTTAATTTTATTGATTCTGTAGAAAGTTAATTTGGACGTGAGAAAGAGAAGTAAAACTTGAAATTAAGAAAGGAATGAAAAATTATTTAATTTAGTTTTTAGAAAGGGTGAAAACTAAAGAAAATAAATTATTACAAATTTTAGAAAAATATGATAAAATTTATTTAAAAGTTTTAAAATAAAATTCTCATGATTAATAAAAATTGACGCGTATTTAATTGTTTATTTACTTACCAAGACTTGTATCTTTGCCAATACTTGTAAGTAGAGTATCCATCGAATGATTCAATTAAATACAAAGTGTAAAAATTGAATAAAAACTAAAAGTAAAAGGAAAGGAACGTACAAAGAAAACTTTAATTTAAGAAAAATTAACAATAAAAAGAAACGAGGATGCAAAAATGAATTTTTTTTATTCAATTGCATTGCTTTAAATTGTTATTTAGAAAAATTACCAAAACTAAATGAGTTAAATATATACATGAATTATTTAAATGTGATATAGAGAAAGTATTATGCCAAAAATCAATCTTTTGAACTAACACAATTTTAATTCGCAATTTTCATGTATGTTACGATTTATATACACTTACATTGAATTGGTTTTTGTCATATTTATCATATTCCTCTATATTTTATCTATAATCAAGCAATTTAATCCAAATTACCTCAAATAGAATATTATATTTTTATTATAATTGCAGTAGACTCTAAAAAGGACGTAATATTACGCTTTTAGAAACTGAGTAAATAAAATATCAATTAAAAATATTGCATGCAGATTAACAAAATTAAAGGGTGATCAAAAAAGTTAATAAATATGTTTGTACCTTTTTTTATATGTTTATGCTCAACTTCTTCTTATCATCAAAAACATTATTCAATAACAACTAATTTAAAGATAAAAAATAATAATTAATAATTATATTGATTAAGTTGGACACTATTTTATAAATTAAAAATTAGTGATATTTAAAATGATACTTTTTATTAAAAATATATATAATTATTTATAAAAACAATATCTAATTCACAAATTAATTTAAATTGACAAACTAATTATAATTTTTTATTAACTATAGACTGTATTTTAGATATCAATTATGTTTTATTTACAAATAGTGTCTAATTGAATTAATATTATTTTTTGCCTCTAAATTAGTTGTTAATTAATATTTTTTGTGTAGTATATATATGATAAAGGTTAAAATACCCATACTTGGTATAATAAATTTGGACTAAAATTGACAAAAAGAATATGCAAATAAAGGATATAAAGTAATATGTTTGAATGAGATTCATTTAAAAACTAGAAAAAATGAGATTCATTGAAAATTATACAAATTAAAGAATTTGTTCTTCATCTTTGTAATATATAATATCCTAAGATGGAAATATGTAGAGAAACTATTCATATAGAAGGCCTAGTAGAAACGTCGTCTGTTACCCATGCTGCGCATGCAACCTTTTGGACCATTTAATGCAATAAACTATTTTCCATTTTTACCTACTGTAAAACTATTATTTCACTCCTCCTTCAACTTTTTACAACAAAATAACTACAGTTAATAAAGAAAAATAAAACACTACATAAATATTAATTTGGTTTCAAAATTTTGCTCATTATAATTTTATCTTTAAAAAGACGTTTCAAAAGATGGGAAAAGGAAAGATATTTAAATTATATTTAATATTGATTATTAAGTGATGTAAGATTATTGGGTACGATAAAATTATCAAATAAAATATTAAAGTTTAATTAATTATAAAAAATTATTTTTGAAAAATCAGAGGAGGATGAAAAAGATGATTGAATATTTGAGGGTGACCCTGAAATTAACATGAAAAATAAGAATGAAAAGGTGGGTCCAAAGTGTTCCTGAGTGTCTGACCGAATTAATAACTATAAGAAAGTGTGAGATAGATACGTTTTACCATAGCAAAATCTTGACCCTTCATTCAATCACTGAATCACTGACTCTTCTTCATTTATTTTGCCCTAACTTTCATTCCCCTTTCACTTTCTTTTCTGTCACTTTTTCTCCTTTTCTCAGACCCTTTTTTGTTTCTTCTACCAATATTCAAAATTACTTCATTTTATAATTAAGTACCGAAATTTCAGTTATACGACAATCAAACCCTAACCCTAGATCTTAAAAAACATCAACAATTTTGGATTCTAAAAAACAAAGCTGTTAGAACATATATGTCGGTATGGATTTTGTTTACATTTTATATGTTGTTTAAGAATGTTAGTAATGTGGAAGAGACAATGGAAGTAAAGAAAGGGCAAAGGAATATTTGTGTGGTCAAATATGTGGGGCTGTAAATGGTTAATTGGCTGGTCACAGTGGTGAATAATTGGATAATGTTTGTACTTTTGTTTCTTTTAATGCCAACATCTTTGGCACTTGCACCCACATGACAAAAACATTCATCGACCTTGCTGGATCTTCCTGCTCAACTTTTCATTCATTTTTTAGAATAATTAATTACCAGAACAAAATTTATGTTTTGCTTCAAACTTTCTCCTTTGTGTTACAGAGTAATTCACCTTTATGTCATATTAATAATATTTTATATTTTAACAAATTCAAATGTTAAAGGTACTACTTGCATAATTATTAGTACAAAATTAGTCGTTAACATTACATTACTATAGACAGATTCCAAGCAAAACAATAAAATAGACTTCCGGTAACAATTTTATAAATTATTGAAACTTATTTATCCCATATTCTTAGAAGTCTGATCAAGAATTCAACATTTATGTTGGACTAACATATAGGAATAACAAATAAATTCATTTATGTGAATGTTATTCAAATTTGTTTGATTTTTTTAATATTGATTTTCTGCATTCACGGGTAAAAGTATTGATAATATTTGACTTTTTCAATTGGAGATAATGAATATGTACACCGGTATCCGTTTTCATACTCATTCTGATATTTATCACTGTTTTTCTTTTTTGTTTTAATTTAAATTACTAAAATACTTCTAATTTATTAGATAATCTAATATATATATATATATATATATATATATATATATATATATATATATATATATAATTCTTAGTCTTTAGTTTTAGAAAAAAAAATTCTTTTTAGTTATACACTTTTCTCTCTTTTCTAATTATTTGACTTACTATGAAATCAATTCACTCCTTTAGGATACTTTATCTTTTATTAGAATATTTATACATTATATTTAAATAATGTATATAAATTAAATATTTTTTATGGCTTATATTTGAATATTTCTACTTTTTAATATTTTTATTTATTATTTATTTTTTGTTTATTTTTTCACAGTAGAGTGTTTAACTCTCAATTTAAGTATTCAATATAAACCCTTTATTTATTAAGTAATATAAAAAAATTATCTTTTTTGTTCTCTTATTCTTAATTTTTATTGTTTTTACTTTTTTAAATATTTTTATTTGTTGTTTACTTTTATAATGTGGAATAATGTTTTGATATCTTTTATATAATTATTTTTTTTAACTCATTATCATAAATGTAATTATATAGTTACAGTCTTACCAAAAAAATATCATTTAATATCACTAACAATTCAATGTCATCATTATGAATCTTGTTTATCACTATCCAACTTATATTGAAGTTCAAAAAGATGAAAGATCTATGTTAATTTGAATTGTTATTGGTTTAGTCTTTATGTAATTTCATTTATCATAATTTTATTAGTATATAAAGATATTTCATTAGAATTTAAAGAATAGGAGTAAATATTCATTTAAAATATTTTTAAATTTGAATATCGATTTTCTTTTTATAATTTTTTTTGAGATTATTTTTCAATTTTATCAGCTTTGTTTTTATTAATATTTACAAATTTAATACATGTTCATAAAATTTTATTTGGTATTCTGATTTGAAATGTATATATTTTTTTTTCTAAATATTTGATATTGAAGAAACGAAAAACACTTTTTTTTCATATTGAATATTTAGTAATATTAAGTTTCTTTGCAATAATTTCTTATTATTTTATAAAAATTAATTAATTGATATTGAAACACTGAAAAAGCATGCACAAAAGTACAATATAACCATTATACGATGGGATGAGAATGAGACAAAAATTTTATACCTATTAAGTTTGGATATATGGGTAAGAGGATAATTTTTTTTCTTTAGAAATGTGTATGGGATAGTAAAGTTCATCCTTATCTCATTTTCTTTTAAATATATATATCAATTTGACTTAACCTGTTTAAATTAAGACTCTCGATTTCTTCTTTTTTTTCTATCTCTCTTCCTTTCACGTTTTTTTAGGGTGGTGGTATCAATAATAATAGTATTCCTACGCGAGTGTTTATAGATGTTTTGAAAGTCATTTTTGTGGTTTAAATCAATGGTCATGAGTGTTTTGTAGTTGTAAATTTTTTTTAATTGCGTTCAAGTTGTTTTTTTATCTTATCCTTTTTAGATAAATGTTATTTTTTATTACACTATTCAAATTAAATTGTCATTGCAATCTTAATCATGTCAAAGCATTAATATGTTCATTAGTTTTGTACTTTTAATATGTTGTTGATTATTGTTTTATTTTTCATATCCTAAAATTTTGTTGTATCATATCATTGTATGTAAATTAACATTGTTACTTTTTTGTGAGTTTCCGGTTTTTGATTTTAGTCAAACTCAACTAAATTTAGAAAAGCCTACAAAAACATATATTGGTCCTCCCTAAATCTAACGTAAAGTAGAAAATTTTATTTCATGATAGTGAATAACCCCAACACCATTATAATTTTTTTAACTTTAACACCAAATATCTAGATTAAATTCATAGTATTTGCGAATTCAAATTTAATTTAATAGATTAATGTATGTGTTAAAATTAACTTGTATATTTTTTATACGAATTTATATATAAATTAATTTGTAGAAGAAAAAAAACTAGAATCTAGGTATAAAAATTAGTAATTGAGGGATTGAATCAAAATTTTAAATTAAAAAACTATAAAAAAATTATTTTAAAGTTAATGAATAAAAAAAAATAAACTAAAGTGATTACAAATATATAAATCATTGAAATATCATGTGGTTATCATGAGATTAAAGTGGTGGGTTGCATTGCATAAATAGGATGGTCCATGTCATAAAGGCATAGTTTTCAGCATTAACACAAAGATAATAAAGCTAAAGAAAATAGTGGTTGAACTCTATTAGACTATTAGAACCTTTTCATAATCCCTATGCTAATTATTCTTAAAACCAAAATTCTGGAATTAAAGCCTTGATGGGACCTTCAACTGCATATTAATTAATGCTTCTTATCTATGATACAATTTGATAAACTCGATGGATCCACTTATATAAATTTGATGGTACTTCAATCACTTGAACCAATTTGTATATTTAATTTGTAATTGTGATCTGATTTCATCAGAAAAATATAAATTTAATAAACTTTTTTTTATTGTTGATAAAGTATTTGCAATATTAAATATATAACATCAAGTAAAGTGCACAAACATAAATCATAAAATTATAATTATTCTTCTAAACTTTAAAATAACCACTAAATAGAAATAAAATCTTAAAATAATGCAACACCTAAAAATAATCAATCCAGAAAATTTGACGAGACTTTCTGTAAGGTCCTGAAATTATGGGCTAGGAGGTCTTATTTTCTAAGGCAGCCAGGCCCAAAGGGCTAAAGGCACCAAAACCTTAGGAGGGGTTTCCTCTTTTTCCCAACTCTGAACCTATTTCTAGTTTCCCTTTCTCTCTCTAAAACTCAGTTCCACTTCTCTTCTCCTTGCTCTGACTTCTCTCTACTTTTCCACCACTTTTCACCGTTTAAATTTCAAATAGGTGGTGTCCTTTCGCTCACGGAGTTGAGAGCTTCCATTCTATCCGATTAGAATTTCATTTGGACGGGTAAGTCAAATTCTCAACTTTCTGGATATTAGGGCATGCAACTTTACTGGTTGCATGGAGCTCATTTTGATTCTCTGTTTATTCGAGCTCTAAGAGCTATGTTCTATCACCAATTTGGTGATCTGTAGGTTCTGTCAAGTTCTGCTCTGTGTGAAGGATACTGTTAGGGCATTTTATTGAGCTGTACTGTTTAACTTCCAGGTAAGGGGAGCTAGTTATAATTTTAGATGATGTATGAAATGCTTATCTGATTTATTTTGCTTTTTACTGTTATGCTGTTTTGGTGATGAACATGTTTAAATTGTGTTGGTTGAAAATGAAGAAATTGTGTGATCATGTTGTACTGATGTTGAGTTTACCTGGATATATTTATTGGTTGTACTGACTGTTGTTGGAGAGGACTGAAGTATGTAATGTTGGTCTTGGGGTTAATAAATAGGTGTGCAGGTACTGTTTTAGCTTACTGTAAAGGGAAGTGAGATAGGGAAATGGGGAAATTGGAGTCTAAAACACAATAGGACAGTTTAGAGGACTTAGATAAATAACTTGGGACTTGTTGAGAGCATTGTGTTGGTAGGATAGAAGAATCTTAAAAACCTGAGTTGGCACATCCCTGATCATAGAGCAGCCCTGGCCTGGTCCAGTACGTTGTGACTAATCATATGTGTTGGCGTCGAAGGTGAGACTGATGCGTTCAGACATCTGATTCTTCTCCGTTGACCAATTGGGTAGTAAAGAGTGGTTGGAATGGAATTGATGAGTTGGTCTTGCAAGAAGAGTAAAAGGTTAAGAGAGTAATGTTTCATGCCTTGCGAGAGGAACTGAGGTAGAGGATTTGAGCTTAGGGAGTCTTGAGTGAAATTGGACAGTGGGGCTGGCTGGTATGAGTCTATTAGAACTGGTTAAGGTCATAAAATTGAGCAAAGCCATTAGCAACATGATAGGATTGAAATTGGGTCCTGAGTTAATAAAAATTGGGTTTGGGGTCCTCTAGTTATTGAGTTAGATGTTTTGGAGTAGAAATTGAGTTGGTTTAGTACATCTAATTCTTATCCAAATGACCAATGTGTCGCAACCGGGATCGCGACGGGACGACGATCCGTAAAAATAGAAGAAAACAGTTTTGAAAAAGAGATATTGGAGTCGCCACCATAGTTTATTCTGGAAAACTACGGAAAAACCATAAAATGATAAGGCAAGGTCAATTAGAACCAGATTCTTGGTTCGGGAGTCGGTTACGTGTAGGGAAGGTATTAGCACCCTACGACGTCTGCCCTAAGGCAGTACCTTTAACTAAATGTGCGAATATGGATGTGGTTTTCAAAATGTTTAACTTTCCCTTAAAATAAAACTCTAAAGAAACAAACAATATTTTTTAGCTTTTTGGGCCCGACAAGGATTGACCTTGCTCCTACGTATTCTCATTCAGAATGAGAAATCAGGGTTACGTAGTTCTTTTGAAAACTGCTTGAAAATTTGTTTGAAAATTGTTTAGAAAATTTGTTTGGAAAATGATTATGGATAAATTTGGATTTTTGGGAGAGTGAACCTGACAAGGACTGGCCTTGCTCCTACGTATCTCCAATTTTGATGAAGAATCAAGGATCACGTAGTTCTGGCTGAAAAATTGTTTGTTTGCTTGAAAGTGTTGATGTTTTTGGTTTTTTGAAGATTTTATATTTTTTTTGGTATTTTTTGATGTAATATTTAGATTTTTTGCGTAATGAGCACTAGGCTGATGCGTACGATCGCACGAGCACTCACACGGCTTTTTCTTTGTTTTTTATTATTTTGCGTAATGAGTACTAGGCTGATGCGTATGATCGCACGAGCACTCACACGGCTTTTTTATAGTTTTTTATTGTTTTGCGTAATGAGTACTAGGCTGATGCGTACGATCGCACGAGCACTCATACGGCTTTTTTGTTTATTTTATATTTTGGGTAACGAGTACTAGGCTGATGCGTACGATCGCACGAGTACTCATACCGCTTTTATTACATTACATGTTTTTTACAGTTTTACATTTTTTTTATTTTCTTTTTATTAAGAAAGAGAGGTGAGTTGAGATAGATTAATGGTGGAGAAGATGAATTTATAGTAAAAATATGGTATGAAATTTACTATGTTTGAAGGGAATAGGAAACGGTAAAGTGTGAGAGAAAAATTGAGTAGAGTTTTGGGATGAAATGAAGAGATTTTGAGAGAGAATAGATGGATATTATGTAAAAATAATGTGTATTGTTTTCTTTTTTTTTTTTAGATTTTTTACAATATTAAAATAAATTTTTCATGCAAATTTAAAATAAAGTCTAATAATTACTTAGTTATTTACATAACACAAAATGATATTTAGCTATTTGAAACAAAAATAGTAAAATTGTTTACACAAGTGTTTTTAAGAAAGTCAAAATAAATAGAAAACAAAAATAAACCATATTTGCTAAACGTAAGAAAAACACACTAAAACCATTTCTTAATTTTAATCTTATATATTTTAGGAAAAAAAAACAATTGCTTAAAGGAATAACGTTACTAAAAAATTTCTAAAACCATTTTATAATGCTGCAATTTTATATATTTATTTCTTTTGTATCTTTTTCATTTTTTTAGGTTGTTTTTTTTTTATGGTTGTGTCATTTTCTATTAACAAATAAAATTGAAGTTTAAAATAAACAAATCCAATTAATAAAAATAAAATACAAAACACGAGAAATATATTATAATTGTGAGACAAATACTAAAAGAGTAAAGAAAATAAAAAATAAAACAAATGAAGCAACCAATACGGAACCAAACAAATACTAAGAGCATAAAAACCAATTAAATAAGGATAGGGGTGTATAGAAAAAAAACCAGGTGTGTCGGAAGACTCCGGTTCTCAGGCCCAACGGACGGTAGGAGTGCAACTGTGAGGTTTAGGGGTGTCGCATAGCAGGTGCTGGTCAGGTCGGAGGCCCTTTTCTTGTTGTTTGCAGGGGTGTAAAGATGCAAAGTGGGGTGTGCGCCTAGGAGAGAAAATGTTTAAAACCGAATGGGCCAAAGCCTAATGGGGTTCAAAATATGAATAAAAGGGTGTAGGAAAAGAATTTTCTCTTGTTTTTTTGTTTTGGGGTGGAAATGAAAAGGTTTGGTGTGAGAGAAAAAAAAAAGATGGATCTTGTGTAAAAAAATGTGTGTGTGAAATGAAAGGAATGTAGGTATTTATAGAGTTAAGGATGAAGAAAGTTGATGAATAAAAATAATATAATAAGTTGGTGGAAAATTTAGATGAAATAAAATATAATTAAAAAAAGATGAATAGAAAAAGTTAATGTGGAAAATAAGTGAAAGAAATAATATAAAAAGTTGGTGGAGAAAGTAGGTGAAATAAAATATAGTAAATAGTAAAAGTTAATGTGGAAAATAAGTGAAAGAAATAATATAAAAAAGTTGGTGGAGAAATTAGGTAAAATAAAATATAGTGAATAGTAAAAGTTAATGTGGAAAATAAGTGAAAGAAATAATATAAAAAGTTGGTGGAGAAATTAGGTGTGGAAATTAAGTGGAAGAAATAATATAAAAAGTTGGTGGAGAAATTAGGTAAAATAAAATATAGTGAATAGTAAAAGTTAATGTGGAAAATAAGTGAAAGAAATAATATAAAAAGTTGGTGGAGAAATTAGGTAAAATAAAATATAGTGAATAGTAAAAGTTAATGTGGAAAATAAGTGAAAGAAATAATATAAAAAGTTGGTGGAGAAATTAGGTGTGGAAATTAAGTGGAAGAAATAATATAAAAAGTTGGTGGAGAAATTAGGTAAAATAAAATATAGTGAATAGTAAAAGTTAATGTGGAAAATAAGTGAAAGAAATAATATAAAAAGTTGGTGGAGAAATTAGGTGAAGAAGAATGGATAATAAAAAATGTTGATGGAGAAGATATAATTAAAAAATGTAAGTGGAATAATTAGAAAAGTTGATATATAAAATTAATATGGAAATGATGTGGAAAAAGTAAATGAAAAAGGTAGACGATGTGGAGGATGAGGTGGATGGTGATGTGGAGAATGGGGTGTGATAAGAAAAGATTGGTGGTGAGGAAGTAAAAAAGTGAGATTATTTTGGGCCAATTGATTAAGTTTTTTTAAAAGAAAATTTAGGGGTGCAAAAAGTAAAATAAATAGTATTTTTCATTTTGTTTTTTTTTTGTATTTTTTTTTGATGAATTATATTTATCCGGACGAAATTGGGTGTTGACAGCTGCCCCTCTTTACTTAGATATTGCTGAATAATATGAAAATTTTGAGTTTTCGTATTATTGGAGTAAAAGCTAAGTAAAGAAAGAAACACTAATTTCGTCTGGATTTCAAATCGACAATGAACAACGGGAAAATTTAAAATAAATATGAACAAGGCTAACAGAATTGAGGTGTGTAGACATTGTGGAGGTTGTAACAACCCTATGGATGAGAATGAGGTAATTTTATTTTATTTTATTTTTTTATTATTATTATTTTTGTTTGAGTGCATAAATAAAATAAACAAGATTAAGTGAATGTGAAATTTGACTTTGATTGGGTTCGACCATTATCTTGCAGATGGCCGAGAGAAAAATAAGACTGAAAAACTGGTCTCGACCATTATCTAGCAGATGGCCGAGATAAAACAAAACTGAAAAGTGCTTTCGACCATTATCTTGCAGATGGCCGAGATAAAACAAAGCTGAAAAGTGCTTTCGACCATTATCTAGCAGATGGCCGAGATAAAACAAAACTGAAAAGTGCTTTCGACCATTATCTAGCAGATGGCCGAGATAAAACAAAGCTGAAAAGTGCTTTCGACCATTATCTAGCAGATGGCCGAGATAAAACAAAGCTGAAAAGTGCTTTCGACCATTATCTAGCAGATGGCCGAGATAAAACAAAATTGAAAAGTGCATTCGACCATTATCTAGCAGATGGCCGAGATAAAAATGTTTGAAAAGTGCATTCGACCATTATCTTGCAGATGGCCGAGATAAAACAAAATTGAAAAGTGCATTCGACCATTATCTAGCAGATGGCCGAGATAAAAATGTTTGAAAAGTGCATTCGACCATTATCTTGCAGATGGCCGAGATAAAACAAAATTGAAAAGTGCTTTCGACCATTATCTAGCAGATGGCCGAGATAAAAATGTTTGATTGCTTTGAATTTGAAAATTGGAATTGGTTGAAATTTTGAGATGTTGAAAAAATTTTGATTTTGATTTTTTTTAGATAGAAATGAGTATCCATCCTTTTTTGAAACAAGGTTTTGTATAAGATTGAAATATGGTTGATGTAAATTACGAAATGGAGAAGAAAACTTTGATGCATTTTTTTGTCTTTTTGAAGGAAGAAAATTTGATGTAATGTACATGGAGGGGAAAACTTCGATGCATTTTTTATCTTTTTGAAGGAAGAAAATTTGATGAATACACATGGAGGCAAATTCAAAGTTGATGAAAATATGTATATGATGTATTGGAAGATTATGAAATTATGACATTTTTTCACTGAGTCAATTTGCTTTCTTTGAAATCATCAAATTTATGACGATCTAGACTTCCAATTTCCTTTCAATGGATGTCCAATTCTAAAGTTAATTGTTCAAAATGGAGCTTGTATGCTACACATTTCTTGACGAGATACTAGTGTGTTTATGGTTGATACCAGGGGTTAGTTAAAATGAAAGGTTTCCCACACATTTTTTGGGCATTCCATTCCTCATACAATCATCCATGAATGATGTAATATGTGAATGTGAATGTCAATGTGAAACAATGATATACCCAAAGGTTACCCCGGTTTGATGTTTGGGAAAAGGAGTGTGAGAATGTCATGTGAGATTTGCAAAAATTTGCCCCAATTTTGGTGGTAAATGGATTTATGAAATTTGGGGCGAATCAAAATCATGCAAGGCCCAACAAGGGATGCCCCAGTCTTTGTATGAGCTTTGAATGCTCAGATGAAAAAAAAAATTGAGATTTAACCAAGTTGCTCAATACTCTGAATGGGCCGAAGCATATGAAAGACACGCCTTGGTTTTGGGTATGAGTCAATTAAGCGAGGTTCAAAAAGAAGTTTTTCCCCACTCTGGGTTTACGAATGATACGATGGACTCAAAATCATACAAAGCCCTAAAGTGTCTGCCCCTGTTTTGAGGGTGGATCCATGAGTTTCAGTGCAGACAAATATGAGAGGCCCAACAAGGGATGCCTCGGTCTTGGTACGAACTTTGAATATACCGATGAAACAAATGTGAGACTAACAAAGTTGACCAAATTCTGAATGGGCCGGGCCGAAACATATGAAACTCACATAGTTGCCCTGGTTTTGAAGAACTGGCGAAAAGGTTATGTAAAGCTCACAAAGTTGCCCCAAGTTTGGGACTCGGGGGAAAATTTTGAATGAGATATGAAATTGTTCAGAAATTTGTGATGGATATGGAAATGATTGGTTTGAAAGAATTGCCCAAATTGGCTTGATTTTCCTTTGTATAATTTTGATCAATAGGGAGTTCCCTTTATCTGAGGACATTTATTTTTCATCATCATCATTTTTTTTACAACTGCATCGTTGGTCATTTTGTCTTGTCTCAAAATTAAGCTTTATGAAAATTTAAGCAACCATTATTCAATCTGTGTGGACTTTTATTGGGCTTGTAATGTGGCTTGGGCTGAAGGGTATTGAAAAAAGGATGTAAAGGCTCAAATAAATTTTTGTGGATATTTGAAACAAGAGTTACCATCTACACTTTGTATCAGTTATTCGTCAATGCTGTTTTGACTATTTTGCCATTTCTCAAATTTCATTCTTTGTTTGCCATCACTTTGTGATCTTTCCATTTTGCTTCACTTTTGAGGAATTATCTTCATTTGATCTCTAAGTGTGTTCTTCCTGCAATTTGAGTCGACTTCTACCGTGATGGTAACTCTTGTTTGGGTAAAATTTTGAAAAGAAATTTCTTATTGGCTCAAATTTGGTATCAAAGGATATATTTTTGTTTTTTTTTTTGTTTTTTTTTTTTTGGATGGAGAAAGATGGCCACACATCATTTCAAATTTTGGTTGTTTCATTTTCAAAAGATTAATTAGGAGACAAAGCTAAATGATCTCAACGAGAGTCATTTTTCTTTTTTTTTTCTTTTTTTTTTTGTGTCCCAAAGGAATCAGGGATCTCCCAACTGAAAGCCAGTGTAGGAAATGGAAAATCTGCCCCAGTGTAAAACTTTGTGTTTATTATTTGGGCTTAAGAACATGATTGGGCCAATCTGTTGGTATAGCGAGGGCTGAAGGATGATGTTTTCAAGCAATGCACACACGGATATCTCTTAAGAAGATGTGACTTGATCATTTGGCTCCAGGAGATTATGACATCCATTACATTTTTTGAAATCTCATAAAATGGATGATTTGCATCGAAAATAATTGACTCAGCTTTTGCGTATTTTTTGGTTTTATGCATGAAGAAAAGTGATACGAAATGAAAATGATGATACCAGTTGAAACATAGAGATTTTTTTTAGAGAAAATTAGGTCTGGCGGCCAGTATGAAAACTGGACTTGGGGGCCAGTGTGAGAACTGGGTTTAGGGGCCAGTGTGAGAACTGGGCTTAGGGGGCTAGTGTGAGCTGGGCTTAGGGGGCCAGTATGAGAACTGGGCTTTTGTGGGCCAGTGTAGGAACTGGGCTTTTGTGGGCCAGTGTAGGAACTGGGCTTTTGTGGGCCAGTGTAGGAACTGGGCTTTTGTGGGCCGGTATAGAAACTGGGTTTTCGTGGGCCAGCGTAGGAACTGGGCTTTTGTGGGCCAGTATGGAAAATGGGCATTCTGAGCTAATGTGGCAATTGAGATTTTTGGCCTTTGTGGAATCTGGACCTTGCGACTGGGCTTTGCAAGCCATTATGAAAAATGAACTTTCTGGGCTAATGTGGAAAATGAGCTTGGGAACCAGTGCAGAAACTCGGCTTGGTGAGCAATGCAAAAATTGATATGAGAAAACTTGATTTTAGAAAAACGTTTGAAAAATAAAAATGTTTTTTTTTCAATCATTTTTTTTATTTATTTACACAATGTGAAAAATATTAAGCATATTAGAAAAATGTTTTTGTGTTTTTTATCTTTTAGAAAATAGAAATTAATGAGAAATATGCATGTAATGGGCCGAGTTGGGCCAAAAACGTTTGAACATCTTCAAAAAACATATTTCGATTTGATTATTATTTTTTATTTATTTTTTTGTTTTTTACTTTCCGACATGGGAAAATCCAGATCGGATCGGACCTGAGGAGAAGTAACAAAGAAGGAAGCTGGACTTACCAGGCACATTGACCCAATGGATCAGATGACCTGAGCCGTGTGAACTTGACACAAGAAGATGACCAAGAAAACTTTTTTTTTTTCAAAGTTTATGGAACAAGCTAAAAGAAATTCATTTTTTTTATGTGAGAATTTCACAAGATTGGACTAAAGAAAATTTTGCGACACTACCAGACTCAATGGGCCCAATACTATTCTTTTTGCAACCATGACAAAAACTTCAGACAAAGGTCTGAATTCCTCTATCTTTATTCTTTTGCACAAATGCTTTTTCACACAAATGGAAAGGGAAATTATGAATTGAAAACACAAAATCTGCATAATCATGTATTTTTTTTCAGAAATTCAGATGCACTGGTTCAAGAGAAACCACAAATGACAAAAAGGGCCTAATGGGCTCAAAAACTGTTCATCTTTCATTCTCAGATATTTTTTTTTTTTTTTTGCAAATTCAAGGAAAATCACACAGGACAATTTTAACAAATATACTAAACATCACTCAACAGCAAAATGTGAAAACAAAAATATTTTTGACATATTTTCAAAAGAAGTAGACTCGAGAGAAAACCACGAAGGCCATTGGGCCTAATGGGCTCGAGCACTGTTCCCTTTCATTCTCAGATTTTTTTTTGCAAATTCAAGGAAAATCACACAGGACAATTTGAACAAATGTACTAAACATCATTGAACAGCAAAATGTGAAAACAAATATTTTTGACATATTTTCAAAAGAAGTAGACTCGAGAGAAAACCACGAAGGCCATTGGGCCTAATGGGCTCGAGCACTGTTCCTTTTTTTTCAATATTTTTATTCTTAAATTTATTCAAAATGTAGAAGAAGAAGGAATAAAATCAAACAAAATAGTGTGATGTGAAATTACAAACGTGCCAAAAATAATTCTTCACTCAAATTTATTTTTCAGAAAGAATTAGGTTCAAAGAAAGCTAACATGACAATGAGGCCCAATGAACCTGAAAAACGTCCTTTATCATGCAAATGAAAAACAATTTTGAACACTTCAAATTTTACATGACTCCAATTATTATTTTTTTTGAAAATTTTCTAATTACCATATTTTTTTGTTTTATATTTTTTTTTTTTAAATCTGATCCTCCAAGAAGTCTCTTATTGGGCCGGATTGACCCAACAAACCCTACCCGTTTTCATTTTTCAATTTTTTTTGAAATTTGAAATCAGAAAGACCGGGACCGACACCAGACGGTTGCAGTGACCGGAACTGTAGCTACAGTGGATTTGCTTGGCTATAAGTCGAGAGCTCCTCCGCGTTGGGCGACATTTCTCGATCTGTCTCTCTCTCTACTTCTCCCTTCTCTCTGCTCTCTCTCCTCTGAGCGTTTTGGATTTCACGAGGAAACTCTGTCCGCGTGCCTTCTGAGATCAGCGAGGAGCCTCCGCAAACCCTTCTTCTCCGGGTAAGTCTTCTGAGCTCTTAAACCTTTCTTTCTTTCCTTTAAGCTTTTCTTTCCTTTCTCTCCTTTTCTTTATGTTTTCATGTGTTTCTGCTCCCTCATGCTTTCCATTTTTTTGCTTCTTTCTTTCCGTTATGATGTTCAGTTTTCCTTGTTTTCCAGCAATTTGTTCTTTCCTGCTTTCCCTTTCTTGTTTTTCTTTTCTGCTTTCTTTTCCTGCAAGCTCTTCATTTTCTTCTGCTTTCCGCTTTGTCTGCTTTTATTTCCCTCTCGCGTTTCTCTGCACTTACTTTCTGAGCCCTCTTTACTCCTCTTTTTTTTTTTTAAAACTTAAAACACTTAAAAACAAAACTGTCTTAAACTTAAGGGGTATATAGGCTGGAAACCAGACGTTAATCTCCCTTCGTTTGAAGGTATGACAGAGACAATCGGGTAGAACAACGCCACGTACCCCATTAAAAACAGAAAACTTAAAAAGAATATTACTCGTATGAACACAAGGACATGGACATGGACAATCTGGACGTAGATCCGTTTAGGAACCTTTGCGAGGACCATGAAACAGATCACAAACTGGACAACGAGACTCGAAAGACCCAATACAAAGAACAAAATTAGCTTAAAAGAAACACAATGGAAGAAAACATAGTATTTTTGTTATTTATGGTTTGTTTTTTTTTTATTTATTATTTATTTAGACAAATTAGGGAAATGGATGAGAAGGAAATGGAAATGGAGAGACCGACCTGCCCAAAGTGGCGTCCGACAGAAGACCAAATCAGGATAATGACCAACATTTACAATTACGGAGTCACTCACCCAAGTCGAGCTCAGATTTTTGAGATCACTACTCGAATCAGGGCATTCGGAGAAGCGGGGGAGTACAATGTCCAGTGCTGGTTTAGCAATCATGGGAATAGAGTAAGACGTTGGCAAGCGGAATTGGATCCCACCGGCACCCTCTTTTCTCTACTACCCCTGTACATGTATGGTAAAACCCTAACTTCATCCTTGTCTTTTTAATTTTCTTCCTCTTTTCCTTCTTTTGACACAATTATTTCTTTTTATTATTTTATTATTTTTTTACTCTTTTTATTTATTTATTTTTTTTTTTGGAGAAACCGGTTGGGTAATCATGAAGGCTCCGAAGCTTCTGGACCTGTTCCCTGTTCCGATCATCATTGACGACGACAGAGATGAACGACAACTCTCTCCACTAGCGCCTCCTGCATTCCGCGGATTCCATATCAGACCTCCCTCGACGGAGCTCTCTCTTAGACCACCACAACCAGCTCGAGAGTTTTTCTACCATTGAAATGTTTTTTGTTTTTGTTGTTTTTGTTGGCCGAGTGTGGCCGGAATTTGAATAAGGATTGTAATATTGACACTTAATATTTTTTTTTGTTTTGGACTGTAATCCTAACGATCACCAGTGATCGACCCCTGAACATCTTTATTTTTAATGTTGTTATGTTTATGTTTTTTTTTTTTGCTTTTGTTTGAATTCCTGATATGGTGAGGTAACTCTGTATCCTATCCGTTAGATCTACCTGTTTTTTTGTTTTCATTATTTTTGCCTTTTAATTTTATTTATCATAATGTCAAGGTCGTATGAGTATATTCAAAATGATCTTTGTTCAAAATCATCTCTCCGACCTTACTGTAAACCTTGCCCGAATGATGAAATAAATTAGATTTTTTTTGATTTTTTTTTCTTTGATTCCAGTCTAAACAAAAATTCCAATCAAATAATCCTTCGAAACAATGAAGAAGAGGACTTAAAAAAATATTTACAATGAAGGAAGATAAGGAAAATTAACTTCGAAAGATGAGAACTGAAGTAAAACTCAAAGTTATTTGCATGAAACAATGAAAAAATGGGCTCAAGATAAGCCTCTGATGAAAAACATGATGAAATACACGCTGAAATAACTGTATGGGTGGAAAACATGTCTTGCGAGAAAACATCAAAATTCGGGAAAATCTGACACTGTAACCTTGTTTTTGATTATCAAATTTGATATTTTCGAAAAACAGGAGTTTGGCAATTTGCAAGAAAGACAAGTAACTCAAGATTTTTTTAATTTTTCTGTTTTTGTTTTTTTGTTTTCCGCAATACCCTTTCAGGACTCGATTTCCAGCACTGCTTTGAGAAACCCTATAGTGAATGTTCACGTTGAAAGTCATGGATGAAAGTGCTATATCGATGTGCATACCTCCCCGGTAGTAAGACACTTCACCGCATCAAAATCTCTTGTATAATGACTTATGTTTTCCTAAAGCCCAATTCATTTCTTTTGGTGTCATCAGAGACATCCTTAAGCACCGCCTCCGTTGGGTTGACTTTCTTAGAACTTTAACCATCTTGAATCAATTAGAGTTTGGCTTTGTGCTGGAACACCCAACACTTTCGATGGAATCATAAATCCTGGATCATGGAGGTTTAACAGTGTAAGGACCCCCTTTATTTTATTTTATTATTTGAAAAGGATGGGGAGCAGGGAAACATTAGTGCCATAAAAAGAGGAAGACTTTTGAAAGTTGGGGAGCAGCACGTCCAGGTTTTACTCCCATTTTGGCACCATTCAAACAAAGCTGGTACGTATGGAATTATTGGGGGGAGGGGTACATTATTGGACCAGGAGAGGAAGGGGAGAAAAGAAAGGGGGGGCGGCTGGGTCTCATTTGGAAAGGGGGTGTGTTTCGCTTTTGGGAGTGAGGGAGAGGAGTGAGAGGGAGAGAGAGCAGCAACAAAGGGAGCCTTCCTCCCTCCGTTCCAGCCGTCCAAACAAGCCACCGTGAGATGCTGTATCAACTTCAGAAGTGTTGAGAGGAAGAGTTGGGTTGAGTATCTGGTGAGAGTGAAGCTTCTGCAGTAAGATCTGGGAGAAGAAGTGAAGAACTCTTAAAGATTGGAAGAAGATCAAACTCTCTGGAAGTAATTCAAGGAGATCTTCAAGAGGTAAGGGGAGCTAGATATTTTGTGTGATTAATTGTATGTGCTTTGTATGATGCAAATCTGGGTAAAAATCTGGGAAGAAAGGGTTGAATTTGATGTTTCTGGAAATCTGCAATTCTGCAGAAATTCTGCAGAACCGTTCGTCCAATTTGGTTCCAAATTGGACGTTCGTCCTAAAATGGCTTAGCCAATTTTTGAACGTTCGGTTATTTGTTGAACGTTCGTCCAAATAGACAAATTTGTGAACGTTCGTTATTTTTCTGAACGTTCGTCTAATTCTAGTGAAACTAGACGTTCGTCCACCGGAGAGAGTGTTCGGTTATGAACGAACGTCCGCGTATGTTCGTTTTTGAGGTATGAGCGTTCGTCCGCAAAAGCTTGCCGCGCGTTCGTCCAAGCTTCGTTGTTGCGCGTTCGTCCAAGCTTCGTTTTGGCGCGTTCGTCCAAGCGGCCTGTTGTTGAGCGGTCGTCCTAAGTGAGCGTTCGACCTGTTCTTGAGCGTTCGGCCAGATTCCCATAACGTCCGTCCATTCGGTTAAAATAGCGTTCGGCCTAAATATCAAAATCAGTGTTCGTCCAGTTTGATTAAAAGAGCGTTCGTCCGTTCTTAAATGGCCGTTCGTCCAAATTGGTTAAAAAGCGTTCGTCCGTCCGAAAATGAGCGTTCGTCCGTTCGAAAGTGAGCGTTCGTCCAATTTGGTCTGGCCCTCGGGAAATGACGTTCGTCCAATTTTTGGCAGGTGTTCGGAAAAACGACGTTCGTCCTGGGACGTTCGTTCAAAACTGTTAGGTGCTTGGAAAGTACGTTCAAATAGTGTTTTGTATAAGTTGAATTTTTTTTAGTATTATTTTCTCTTGAATTGATTTTTGTGTATTAATGTGTGGAATATATGTGGTGATGTGATCTGTGAGAAAATATGAGAATGTATGAAATATAATAAATTATTGGGATTATCTGATGTAAATGTTGAAATTTGAGAATTGTATGGAATATATGTGATTATATGAGCTATGAGAAATATGAGAATGCATGAAATATGATAAATTACTGTGATTATATGATGGGAATGATGAATGTGAGTATGATTCGGAAATCTCAGGGAGAGATGGATGAAAGTGGTTATGTGAAATATTGTAGTTGTGTCTGTATAATTGTAGGGGCTTTGAAATGGTTGTCTATCCCTAAACTCAAAGCATTGTTCACACTCAAGTAGAGAAGAACAATGTGAGTGGTGAGAGTAGAGGGAGGTCCTCGTCTATGGTCTTTGAATTTAGACATAGGCAGCTTGGGGGATTTATGTTGCTAGTGTTGGAGAAAGACCAGCAGAACTAGCAGGTGTAGAGACGACCAATAGTCCGACAATTATACAAAATCCGGATGAGTCGTGTGAGTATGTAGATTGTGGTTTAATAAGCATGACTAAGTATTTCTATATTTAAATCTATGTATGATGACGTGAATTAAATGTGCTAGGAGATAACATGCTTTTTATATCTAGCTCACCCTTGCATTGTTTGTGTTGTGTGCCAATTTGGATGTTATTCGGCGATGATCATCCACTTGGATGGGAGCAGATGTCGTCGAAGAGTTCCCCTTGGAGCAGGAGCCGGAGGTTGCTGATGTTGCAGAGTAATCTTCTTAGAAGTTTCCTGATTGATCACTTGTAGCGATCAATCCTTTCAAACTGTTCAAGTTTAAATTTTCGCTCATTTTATCTGGATGATTGTAATTTAACAATTAAATTACACGTCATATTCTGACTGTTCTCTATATTTGAATGTTGACGTCTTTATTATGTAATATTATTATTATATAATCGGGATGTTACATTAATGGTATCAGAGCAGTTCGTCCTTAGGATGACCTTTGTGTTGTGGGTTTGCCATGTCTTCTCTGTGAAGGTTTGAGTGTAAATGGTATGACTTACCATTTCCTTCGAGTCTATATAGTAAGGTGTGTATCTAACTAGAAGTTTTAAGAACAGAAAATGTCTTGATAAGAGTAATGAGGGTGCACACTCATGACTTTCATCGTAGATGATTTTCCTTTCTTAATTCTGAAGGTTTGAGGTAAGAAAGAGTTAGAGTTTCAGTGTTGTTTCCTGTAGTAATTCCTGTCTGGTTCTTGTTTTTGTGGTGGTGTGTTGTGCCCTAGAGTAGTAGAGAACTGCATATTCAAGGACAACTTGAGTTGTATACTTTTAGTGGAATTGGTTAAAACCGTTAAGACAAGTTCTTGCCTCGAAGATAGGAGTTAGAAGACTAAAAGTAAAGCTTCGGAGGGCTAGTGAAGATATTAGAGTTTGGGAGAAATGTTATGGGTGAAGAAAATTTCAAGAAAAACAAAGTCGCAAGATCTTGCATCGTACGTTCGCAAGGAGTTCAGAGGTTAGATTTAGAAAAGCTTTGGGTAAGCATGGTTATAACGCGATTTGAGAAATGAGTTGGGTATAGTATATCAGTGATGGTTGGAAGCTGAATAAGAGAAGTGATAGATGGTTTGAAGCTTAAGTTAAGAAAGAAATAAGTGGACTACGGGAAATCGTTGAAAGTAGAAGAAGAAGGGTTTGAGGAGCAGTGTGTAGAACATAGAACAGATTTAAGGAGGGTGAAATAGAAGCCGGATCTCCAAGTTGAGGGAACATGAAGTGTGTGAGGAGAATTGGAGTACTATAGGACTGTGAGTTGAATAACCAAATGGAATGGTTAAACATGAATCTCAATTGGATAATGCATAGTCAAGTTTAGAAGAATGTTTCAAGATTAGTGATCCGTATAGAATAAGTGTTTGATTATTGGCTGAGCTGAGAGATTTCAAACGTTGAAGGAAAGAGTACATTAGAATGTCAGTTTGGTAAGAAAGTGTAAGGTCAGAGAATTAAGGGCACAGTGGATGAAGAAAGGAGAAAATGGGTTTTAGAACAGATGATAAAGGGTGGTTGTAGCATAAGTTGCTAAAGAGAGTATCGAGATTGATCAGAAGAGTTTGGGATGGTTGAGATGTTTAGAGTTATGAAGTTGCATGTTGTGATAAAGTTAATTTTCTTTGGGTATAGTTTTATGGTGATGTTCAGTGTTCGGTTGAATTTGATCAAGAGAGAAGTGGATGTTGAATGATAGATTGCAGAAGGCAGTAAGTTAGTAAGTTCAGTTAAGGTCAGAGGATTGGTGTTGTTGGTTAAGAGTTTCTTGAGGTTTAGAAGATTTAAGATAGGGTTTGTATTTTGACAACTCCGAGTGGAAGAGGACAATCCTTGAAGAAGAAGGTTTTAAGTTAATTTGGACGGAATGAGTGCAAGAAGAATTATGAGTGATGTGGCATTTGTGGAGTTAATCTAAGGGATCAAGTTTGAAGTTTATTTGGAGTGGTTTCTTGACAGGGAAGGAGAACGAAGGTAGTGCATCAAGTATAGTTGAGCGAAAGATGGAAGCAAGTGTTATGAGAATTCAAGATGTCTGTCAATCGCAAATGAAGAAAAGAGGATGTTGTTCTTTCCTCAGTTTGAGGTGTGATTCAAGGGAGGTTTGTTGTTTCAAACTAGTTCTCTAGTGCTTTATAGTCTTTAATACGAGCTTCGTATTTCAAGAAGAAAAGTCACCGATTATATATCAATTGTGGATCAAATTAGGAAGTGAAGAAATAGGAGTGTGAGAATCAAAAGAGGTTAGTGTGAATGTGGGAAAAAGAAAAGATACATCTTTATGAGGTAAGGATTTGGGTTGGTTTTCTGCAACCAGTATGAGATTTTATAACTTGGAAAAAGTGGAATTCACTTTGGAGTGGGGTCTTAGGCAACACCAGTGTCCGAAATTTTTGGGTGATTCCTGTTTAAGTCTTGTAGTGCAAGAGAAAGATGGAGGTTGAGTTAGAGCGATAATATTTGGACTCAGTATAATCATAGGGAGAGCTACAAGGTTGAAGAATAGCAGAAGAGAAATAGAGGACATGTTGGCGTAGTTTAGTATAAGTCTTAACAATCAGGAGTGATTTCGGGCATGGTCGTTTTGTGGAATAGAAAACAATGTTGAGGAAATGGAATGACAAGGCTATTATGCAAGGAAAGAGTTTTCAGGGTTTTGTAAGGTTATATAGAAGTTCTGAAACAGGTTCTTCGAGGGTAATCATTTGCTGGTTACAGTTGTCAGGAAGGAAGTGTTCTTTTAAGTAAATTGGTGAGTAAGGAAGTATAAGGATCAGAGTAGCGCAGCAGATGATGGTGAGCATGTTTTTGTCAGTAATAGGTATGCATGAAGAGTTTTCAAAATGGTGGATTGGTGGTTTGTGAGGGACGAGTTCTTTGAAACAGTATTAGTGTTGTTATATGAGCATGAGTCGGGGGTGTTTGGTAATCTTCAAGAGTCAAAAGTGAGTTAGGTGTGAAAGAAATATGTATCAGGCAGGGAAGATAAGTGAGCTTTCGGTTGCAAGCTACAGGGTAAATTTTAAAGGGGGACAATATAAATGACTTTGGAAAGGGAAGAGTGGTTCAATGGGCGAAGGAGACTATTTGAGTTGTAGTTGTGAGTTATAGTGGCAATCTAGAGGTAAGGTGATGTTAACAGACGATCAAGGATAAGTATCCGTTGCTGAGGATAAATGATTTGATGGATCAACTACAAGGAGCTATGGTATTCCTTAAGATTGATCTGAAGTTTAGCTATCATCAAATCTTAGTGAAAGCGGATGATGTGTAGAAGACGGCGTTTAGGTCTATATATGGTCACTACGAGTATGTGGTTATTCTGTTTGGCGTGACTAATGACCCAGTCATTCTCATGGACTATATGAATCGAATTTTTAGACCTTCTTGGACAAGTTCGTGGTGGTATTTATAGATGTCATACTAGTATATTCTAAGACTCGAGAAGAACATGAAGATCACCTTAGTGAAGTACTTGGAGTACTGAGAAAGAGAAGATTGTATGCCACGTTGGCTAAGTGAAGACCTTGGATGGTAGAGCAGGCAACTTTACCGGGAGTTAAAGGACAAGATAAAAGAAATTTACTTGTTCTGGTAAGCTTAATTTTCGAGGACGAAAATTTTTGTTGTTGGGGAGAATGTAAGGACCCCCTTTATTTTATTTTATTATTTGAAAAGGATGGGGAGCAGGGAAACATTAGTGCCATAAAAAGAGGAAGACTTTGGAAAGTTGGGGAGCAGCACGTCCAGGTTTTACTCCCATTTTGGCACCATTCAAACAAAGCTGGTACGTATGGAATTATTGGGGGGAGGGGTACATTATTGGACCAGGAGAGGAAGGGGAGAAAAGAAAGGGGGGGCGGCTGGGTCTCATTTGGAAAGGGGGTGTGTTTCGTTTTTGGGAGTGAGGGAGAGGAGTGAGAGGGAGAGAGAGCAGCAACAAAGGGAGCCTTCCTCCCTCCGTTCCAACCGTCCAAACAAGCCACCGTGAGATGCTGTATCAACTTCAGAAGTGTTGAGAGGAAGAGTTGGGTTGAGTATCTGGTGAGAGTGAAGCTTCTGCAGTAAGATCTGGGAGAAGAAGTGAAGAACTCTTAAAGATTGGAAGAAGATCAAACTCTCTGGAAGTAATTCAAGGAGATCTTCAAGAGGTAAGGGGAGCTAGATATTTTGTGTGATTAATTGTATGTGCTTTGTATGATGCAAATCTGGGTAAAAATCTGGGAAGAAAGGGTTGAATTTGATGTTTCTGGAAATCTGCAATTCTGCAGAAATTCTGCAGAACCGTTCGTCCAATTTGGTTCCAAATTGGACGTTCGTCCTAAAATGGCTTAGCCAATTTTTGAACGTTCGTCCAAATAGACAAATTTGTGAACGTTCGTTATTTTTCTGAACGTTCGTCTAATTCTAGTGAAACTAGACGTTCGTCCACCGGAGAGAGTGTTCGGTTATGAACGAACGTCCGCGTATGTTCATTTTTGAGGTATGAGCGTTCGTCCGCAAAAGCTTGCCGCGCGTTCGTCCAAGCTTCGTTGTTGCGCGTTCGTCCAAGCTTCGTTTTGGCGCGTTCGTCCAAGCGGCCTGTTGTTGAGCGGTCGTCCTAAGTGAGCGTTCGACCTGTTCTTGAGCGTTCGGCCAGATTCCCATAACGTCCGTCCATTCGGTTAAAATAGCATTCGACCTAAATATCAAAATCAGCGTTCGTCCAGTTTGATTAAAAGAGCGTTCGTCCGTTCTTAAATGGCCGTTCGTCCAAATTGGTTAAAAAGCGTTCGTCCGTCCGAAAATGAGCGTTCGTCCGTTCGAAAGTGAGCGTTCGTCCAATTTGGTCTGGCCCTCGGGAAATGACGTTCGTCCAATTTTTGGCAGGTGTTCGGAAAAACGACGTTCGTCCTGGGACGTTCGTTCAAAACTGTTAGGTGCTTGGAAAGTACGTTCAAATAGTGTTTTGTATAAGTTGGATTTTTTTTAGTATTATTTTCTCTTGAATTGATTTTTGTGTATTAATGTGTGGAATATATGTGGTGATGTGATCTGTGAGAAAATATGAGAATGTATGAAATATAATAAATTATTGGGATTATCTGATGTAAATGTTGAAATTTGAGAATTGTATGGAATATATGTGATTATATGAGCTATGAGAAATATGAGAATGCATGAAATATGATAAATTACTGTGATTATATGATGGGAATGATGAATGTGAGTATGATTCGGAAATCTCAGGGAGAGATGGATGAAAGTGGTTATGTGAAATATTGTAGTTGTGTCTGTATAATTGTAGGGGCTTTGAAATGGTTGTCTATCCCTAAACTCAAAGCATTGTTCACACTCAAGTAGAGAAGAACAATGTGAGTGGTGAGAGTAGAGGGAGGTCCTCGTCTATGGTCTTTGAATTTAGACATAGGCAGCTTGGGGGATTTATGTTGCTAGTGTTGGAGAAAGACCAGCAGAACTAGCAGGTGTAGAGACGACCAATAGTCCGACAATTATACAAAATCCGGATGAGTCGTGTGAGTATGTAGATTGTGGTTTAATAAGCATGACTAAGTATTTCTATATTTAAATCTATGTATGATGACGTGAATTAAATGTGCTAGGAGATAACATGCTTTTTATATCTAGCTCACCCTTGCATTGTTTGTGTTGTGTGCCAATTTGGATGTTATTCGGCGATGATCATCCACTTGGATGGGAGCAGATGTCGTCGAAGAGTTCCCCTTGGAGCAGGAGCCGGAGGTTGCTGATGTTGCAGAGTAATCTTCTTAGAAGTTTCCTGATTGATCACTTGTAGCGATCAATCCTTTCAAACTGTTCAAGTTTAAATTTTCGCTCATTTTATCTGGATGATTGTAATTTAACAATTAAATTACACGTCATATTCTGACTGTTCTCTATATTTGAATGTTGACGTCTTTATTATGTAATATTATTATTATATAATCGGGATGTTACAAACAGGCTTCACGAAACCAGTATAGACAAGGCCTTTTCGTAGGAGACTTGGTAGCATCACGCGTAAGTCATAAGCATTTTTCTGCCCAGTGATTTGGTGAGAAATTGAGTTTGGATCTTGTTTCCAACTATGTTTTGGAAACATTTGAGATGAAGGGTAGGCCGAATGGCATTTGAGCGGTGAGAAACGGTTAAACTCTTCCTTCTGCTCCCTTCTTAGGCTTAGACCCGAACTTGTTAACATTTACCGTCTTGGTAAGATTGTGCGGGACTTTTTCCTCACATTAATTTCAATTCTTTCTCCAAGTATCCTCAAGTCTAGGCTATCACTTCAAATGAAAATGGAATACAAGATGCTTCAAGAATTCTTCTTAGCCGTGACCTCCTCGCCATCTGTCCAAACACACCTCTATTGGACCTGCTGTCCGTTTCTCTCCAAGAACCTCCCCAATTGAGTCCGCATGCACCACTTCTTCCCAAGCTGCAGGATGCGTGCACCGCCAATTGCTGGATGCCACCTCTCTGCTGGGATCCCGTGTGCACCCCCTCCAAATGAATCCAGCCCATTGCCTTTTGAAGACGTGGCATGAGCCTTGCTGGACGCGGGAATGGAATTGTGGCAGCACCACTTGGACGTGAGCACCCCCTTCACGCTGGGCTGTGGAATTCTCTGCTGTTGGACGTGCGTTTGATGGACGCTGCTGCCTTCTTTCTGCTGGACGTGCGCTTCTTTGCTGGAAAATGAAGCCTCCTTCCTTCATGCTGAAATGAATGCGTGTAGGCCGGACGCTCCCTCCAAGCTGTTGGACGAACGTTGGAAGCGTGAATGAAGATAGTTGGGCCTGCCACCCTTCTTCGTGCACCTCCTTCTTTGGTACCAATTTCCATTTCTCATTTAATCTCCAAATGTCCCAAAATTTATCCAACAATTTCCCATATGCTCTTAGAAGGGTGATTGTAGAGTTTTTAAGAGCATGACAACTATCTCCTTGTCACTCGAAGGATACCCTACTTGAGCAGCAATCTTTTTCCACCTTTGGGCATACTCTTTGAACGATTTGAACTCTCTCACTATGCTCTGCAATTGCAATCTACCAGGTGCCACAATCCAGGTTGTACTTGTACTAGCTCAAGAAAGCATCCACCAGATCCACGAAGATTCAAGATGAGTGCCCCAATTAGAGTCATGCCATCCAAACTCTCGAAAGAAAAGAATTAGCAACTTTTCATCACATGCATGAACAACCATTTCCTTGCCATACATCATGATATGGCTCTTGGGACCAGCAGTCCTTTTATATTTCTTAAATTCTAGCAACTTGAACCTTCAAGGTATCATCAGATCCGAGACCATGCAACACTTTCAAATAACGCTCCATCCATCTTTTATGGCTTTCACAATTTTTCTAGCACCTCAAATTGGTGCCTGACAACTTCAACATTGCCATGGTGAGAAGATTTCAACTCAGGCAGCTTTGTCCAGATCGTGCTCACAATACTTGGCTTAATAATTTCCCTAAGGACCATGCAAGTGGTTGTCCCAAGCTTGTTTCCTCCTTCAAATGCGTTCTCTTCGGTCTTTTGTGGGCTTCATGCCCCAAGTCTGCCCCTCAGGGCGGAGTGTAACACGAGGAAAGACCAATAAGGAGGGAAAGTTTGTGCCACTCAAACTCTCTATTGTAGTTGTGGTGCATACAAATCTCCAGGTCTTTGTAAGGCGTTTAGGGCCTCTAAGATTAAGCTCATTTGTTCCTTTAGTTGTTGGATATCGACTTTCATTCCTTCTTTTTGGTTCTCCAAGATTTTTTAACTGGTTCGAGTCCTTTAGGGTATCTTAGATGTTTAGCTGTATTTTTTTTTGTGAAACAAAATAAGAAAAAGAAAAAAAAAGAAAGAAAAGAAAAGACAACATAGTTCAAATTCTCTAGTCAGAAATTATAAAGCTGTGAAACTTATTGCCCCGGTATAATTTGGAAATTAACACGAAACATAGTCAATAAGTCGGTTCATCATTCAGAAGTCCCCAAAATGCGAGACATAGGAATTCTTGGTCAACCATAACAGGCTTTAGTCATCACATTCTTCATTTATCTGATCAGTTTCTTGCAGCAATTTAGGAATGTTTCAATCCCCTTAGGCGGGTTGATCATTGACATTACAGACTCAGCATCAACTAAGAACTTAAGGACGTCTTCAATGGCTCCATTGGCAAAGGAAGCTAGTTGTGAGAGACTTTTCTTCCAATTATTTGTAACTTGTCCTTGTTCAACGACATACTCTTTCATCTGGATCATTATTTACGGATGTCTCCTCTTTAGCTTGATGCTAACAACTTCTCAATTGCTGCTCCCATCCACTGTTCAGTACTACGAAGTTTTTTGGTAAGGAGGAATTAACTTGAATGGCCACTTGATTGTCTTAACCCTCTTTGTGATTCATCGGCTAAGGGAATCTTTATTAAAAATCCATGATCTTGGGTCTCCCTTGAAATGAACAACATTTTTGTAAGCGTTCTTAACTCGATGAAGCATTTTAGCAAAAGTTCATTCTTCACAAGATAAAATGGCCATGGAAGAAGATGAAGAACCCAAGAGGAAGAAGGGAGTGTTCCCACGAACCCTAGCAGCCCTTCCAAGCTCTCCTCTGAGTGAGATGCAACTCCAAAGAACCAAAGACCGTAACCCCTTCGCGTTTCTGGGTTAAATAGACACAACAGCAAAAGTTGGGCCCGGCGCCCCTTCTGTCTCGCGGCGCGAGACTCTCTGGAAAAGTCGAAAGTGGACGAGGGTCCACTAAAATCGAGACGAGCGTCTTCTTCTCTGGCCTGGACGAGCGTTCCAAATCTTGGACGAGCGCCCTCTTATTACACTGGACGAGCGTCCTCTTCTACTCTTGCTGTTGGACGTGCGTTGGATGGACGTCCTCTTCTTACGTCATCTGGACGAGCGTTTCTGCATGTGTGACGAGCGTTTCTGCGTGCCTTGAGGTTTGTTTATCTCTATAATTTGTTGGAGACTCTTCCAAACTCATTTTTAGCTCCCGAAATGATATATAATCTGCGATCTATGCTGCCAAGGGACGCACTATTTAATTTGTTCTTCGTTTAAACTTGCATAAAGTTGCGTCCATTCATTTGCTCCTTTCACATTTGGTTTGCACTGCAATAGCTTGTCCATGGGGTATGGGGAATTTAAGGCGTCTCGAGTCTCACGGGAAATGAACCATATATACAATACTGGTAGACAACATAATATCTTTCCCCCCTTAAGTTTGTAACAACGATTAAGGGTCCCATAAACTTCTGCCAGGACGGCAGTGACTGGATCCTTACAACGCTCTTAGTACCCCACGAAGTTCATAGCGGCATAATCGACGAGGTTCTTGACATTTAGGAGAAAGCATGACACCATAGAGGAGAAGAGCAAATACATCCGTAAACGTTTCCCAATTTTCCTCTTAAGCCAAACGATGTAGGTATTCTTATAAGTATCTTTGAGGAAAAGCCCCTCACTTTGCCCTTGATTGTGAACTCGCTTTCCAACTTCATTAGGTGTACTTTCCTGATTCGCACTAGTTATGAGTAGGGGTATATTTCCCGAGGTAAATGTAGGCACCTTGCATCCGAGAAGTGTATCTTAGATTTACTCAAATTCCTCCACTCTGGTAGGTTCAACAAATTCTTATACTCCACCAATATTACCCTCCTTTGTTTGGCGTGCATCTTTTCAACAAAATATATGAACTCGAATACCCCTTGACTCAAAATTCCATGTTAATTCCCATCTTTAGCTTAAAGGCCTTAATCACAACTTTATAATTTTTGACTAGAATCCACAAAATGTGACAAGACCAAAAAAAAACATGAGCTAAGAAAGAAGGAAAAAGTATAAAAAAAAAAAATATAAAGAGACATGATGATATGTACAAGGTGAGTGATTTTTATTAAGCGAACATGAGGGTTATAAGAATACACGTTTCTCCCTTTTGTGCCTTATCAAAGGTTGAATGACTGAAGTTCTAAGGCCAAATATATGCACTCACAAGGATAGCTTCCTAATGCTTAAATCAGGCCACCAGAGCTATGGCTCTTTTCACTGTTTCTCCACAACAGTCAGAGTAATCAACTAGATGTGGAGACACAAATGAAAAGAACAGACTCTGGCTGGGGTTCTCACGATAACCAAACAGGAAGTACATCCCAGAGTGACACCGCTACACAACCCCTCTATTTCTAAGTTGCGCTCAGACCCGGGTATAGGGCCTCACTCATGATATGCATATGGTGTGTGTGTGAAGGGAGAAAGCAAATGTACACCCCAAACCCTCACCTGCAAAACAACCAGAAGATTCCCAAGCAGATATAACATGTTTTCTACCCTAGGGTTCAATATAATCAAAACAAACACACATACAATTATGACAAAAATCAAATAAGGATAAAGAAAAAGGAGAAGAAAAACACAAAGAAAAACCACATTGAATTCGCACATCTAATTAAATGGCCTGACTCTCTGGCATTCCCCAGTGGAGTCGCCATCTGTCGCAACCGGGATCGCGACGGGACGACGATCCGTAAAAATAGAAGAAAACAGTTTTGAAAAAGAGATATTGGAGTCGCCACCATAGTTTATTCTGGAAAACTACGGAAAAACCATAAAATGATAAGGCAAGGTCAATTAGAACCAGATTCTTGGTTCGGGAGTCGGTTACGTGTAGGGAAGGTATTAGCACCCTACGACGTCTGCCCTAAGGCAGTACCTTTAACTAAATGTGCGAATATGGATATGGTTTTCAAAATGTTTAACTTTCCCTTAAAATAAAACTCTAAAGAAACAAACAATATTTTTTAGCTTTTTGGGCCCGACAAGGATTGACCTTGCTCCTACGTATTCTCATTCAGAATGAGAAATCAGGGTTACGTAGTTCTTTTGAAAACTGCTTGAAAATTTGTTTGAAAATTGTTTAGAAAATTTGTTTGGAAAATGATTATGGATAAATTTGGATTTTTGGGAGAGTGAACCTGACAAGGACTGGCCTTGCTCCTACGTATCTCCAATTTTGATGAAGAATCAAGGATCACGTAGTTCTGGCTGAAAAATTGTTTGTTTGCTTGAAAGTGTTGATGTTTTTGGTTTTTTGAAGATTTTATATTTTTTTTGGTATTTTTTGATGTAATATTTAGATTTTTTGCGTAATGAGCACTAGGCTGATGCGTACGATCGCACGAGCACTCACACGACTTTTTCTTTGTTTTTTATTATTTTGCGTAATGAGTACTAGGCTGATGCGTACGATCGCACGAGCACTCACACGGCTTTTTTATAGTTTTTTATTGTTTTGCGTAATGAGTACTAGGCTGATGCGTACGATCGCACGAGCACTCATACGGCTTTTTTGTTTATTTTATATTTTGGGTAACGAGTACTGTTAGCAAAATGATCAAGATGAAGTTTTGATGATGTCCAAATCAAGTCAAGAGAAATCAAGATTCAAGATGTTATGAAGACTTATATTGTGATGGAAAGCTTTTGTAATAATTGCAGTTTAGTGTCTAAGACTTAGATCAGAAAAAGAAAAGTGTTTTGTAAAATTACTATAGTAAATCATTGCAACAAAACACTATAGTACTATTCACATGAATAGTAACACTATTCACGTGAATAGTGACGGTTAACGGTAAGAGTATCGCACTTAACACGGACGTTGGAGAAACTAGTCGTTGAAGAAACTAGTCGTTTATGACCGTTGGACAAACTAGCCGTTTATGGCCGTTGGACAAACTAGCCGTTTATGGCCGTTGGACAAACTAGCCGTTTATGGCCGTTGGAGAAACTAGCCGTTAAGTTTGTCTTTTTGTAAATGGAAGAGCCTTTGGATGAGTCTATAAATAGACTCTCATTTTCTCTCAAGACATATCCAGAGACACAGAAACTCTTCCCTTGTGCTCAAATACTCAGAATTCTTTGAGACTTGTGTGTTCTTGTTCGGCTTGTGAAACTCTTGTCTGTGGAGCTGGTGAAGTGCTGCTACGGTGACAGAGGAAATAGCCGGTTCATCCTTGGTGTGTCTGAGGAGGTGTTCGGAAGAGGTTCATCCTTCGTGAAGTATTCGAAGGAGGTGTTCATCCTTCGTGAAGTATTCGGAGGAGGTGTTCATCCTTTGTGAAGACTCAAAGGAGGTGTAGTTTCATCTCTTGTGGTATCAAGAGAGGTGTTTTCTAAACTCTTACAAATTGTATCTTTGTGATTGTAGTTTGTAATTGTTTTGTGTTAGTGAAACTGTTTATCTTGTTTTGAGATAAGCGACTGGACGTAGGATTGGTAAGATCCGAACCAGGATAAAATCATCTGTGCAAATTTCTCTCAACCTTACTCTATTTAATTGTTATTATTAATTGCTAAGTAAGTTTAATTGAGTAGAAATTAAAAGGCACACGTTAGTATTAAAAACCCCTCTTAGTTTGTTGTTTCCACGCTAACCCATCCGCTGCAGCCGCTTCTGACAAGTACTAGGCTGATGCGTACGATCGCACGAGTACTCATACCGCTTTTATTACATTACATGTTTTTTACAGTTTTACATTTTTTTTATTTTCTTTTTATTAAGAAAGAGAGGTGAGTTGAGATAGATTAATGGTGGAGAAGATGAATTTATAGTAAAAATATGGTATGAAATTTACTATGTTTGAAGGGAATAGGAAACGGTAAAGTGTGAGAAAAAAATTGAGTAGAGTTTTGGGATGAAATGAAGAGATTTTGAGAGAGAATAGATGGATATTATGTAAAAATAATGTGTATTGTTTTCTTTTTTTTTTTAGATTTTTTACAATATTAAAATAAATTTTTCATGCATATTTAAAATAAAGTCTAATAATTACTTAGTTATTTACATAACACAAAATGATATTTAGCTATTTGAAACAAAAATAGTAAAATTGTTTACACAAGTGTTTTTAAGAAAGTCAAAATAAATAGAAAACAAAAATAAACCATATTTGCTAAACGTAAGAAAAACACACTAAAACCATTTCTTAATTTTAATCTTATATATTTTAGGAAAAAAAAACAATTGCTTAAAGGAATAACGTTACTAAAAAATTTCTAAAACCATTTTATAATGCTGCAATTTTATATATTTATTTCTTTTGTATCTTTTTCATTTTTTTAGGTTGTTTTTTTTTATGGTTGTGTCATTTTCTATTAACAAATAAAATTGAAGTTTAAAATAAACAAATCCAATTAATAAAAATAAAATACAAAACACGAGAAATATATTATAATTGTGAGACAAATACTAAAAGAGTGAAGAAAATAAAAAATAAAACAAATGAAGCAACCAATACGGAACCAAACAAATACTAAGAGCATAAAAACCAATTAAATAAGGATAGGGGTGTATAGAAAAAAAACCAGGTGTGTCGGAAGACTCCGGTTCTCAGGCCCAACGGACGGTAGGAGTGCAACTGTGAGGTTTAGGGGTGTCGCATAGCAGGTGCTGGTCAGGTCGGAGGCCCTTTTCTTGTTGTTTGCAGGGGTGTAAAGATGCAAAGTGGGGTGTGCGCCTAGGAGAGAAAAGGTTTAAAACCGAATGGGCCAAAGCCTAATGGGGTTCAAAATATGAATAAAAGGGTGTAGGAAAAGAATTTTCTCTTGTTTTTTTGTTTTGGGGTGGAAATGAAAAGGTTTGGTGTGAGAGAAAAAAAAAAGATGGATCTTGTGTAAAAAAATGTGTGTGTGAAATGAAAGGAATGTAGGTATTTATAGAGTTAAGGATGAAGAAAGTTGATGAATAAAAATAATATAATAAGTTGGTGGAAAATTTAGATGAAATAAAATATAATTAAAAAAAGATGAATAGAAAAAGTTAATGTGGAAAATAAGTGAGAAATAATATAAAAAGTTGGTGGAGAAAGTAGGTGAAATAAAATATAGTAAATAGTAAAAGTTAATGTGGAAAATAAGTGAAAGAAATAATATAAAAAAGTTGGTGGAGAAATTAGGTAAAATAAAATATAGTGAATAGTAAAAGTTAATGTGGAAAATAAGTGAAAGAAATAATATAAAAAGTTGGTGGAGAAATTAGGTGTGGAAATTAAGTGGAAGAAATAATATAAAAAGTTGGTGGAGAAATTAGGTAAAATAAAATATAGTGAATAGTAAAAGTTAATGTGGAAAATAAGTGAAAGAAATAATATAAAAAGTTGGTGGAGAAATTAGGTAAAATAAAATATAGTGAATAGTAAAAGTTAATGTGGAAAATAAGTGAAAGAAATAATATAAAAAGTTGGTGGAGAAATTAGGTGTGGAAATTAAGTGGAAGAAATAATATAAAAAGTTGGTGGAGAAATTAGGTAAAATAAAATATAGTGAATAGTAAAAGTTAATGTGGAAAATAAGTGAAAGAAATAATATAAAAAGTTGGTGGAGAAATTAGGTGAAGAAGAATGGATAATAAAAAATGTTGATGGAGAAGATATAATTAAAAAATGTAAGTGGAATAATTAGAAAAGTTGATATATAAAATTAATATGGAAATGATGTGGAAAAAGTAAATGAAAAAGGTAGATGATGTGGAGGATGAGGTGGATGGTGATGTGGAGAATGGGGTGTGATAAGAAAAGATTGGTGGTGAGGAAGTAAAAAAGTGAGATTATTTTGGGCCAATTGATTAAGTTTTTTTAAAAGAAAATTTAGGGGTGCAAAAAGTAAAATAAATAGTATTTTTCATTTTGTTTTTTTTTTTGTATTTTTTTTTGATGAATTATATTTATCCGGACAAAATTGGGTGTTGACACAATGCAATGCTTTACTTTCATATATAAACATGTTTCATATCAATATTAGAGTTACAGATTTTTATTTGTTCATTTGGATATGTCTAAGATGCACCAAAACCAGAAAAATCACGTTGCTGTCAAAAACTGATAAGCATAATCGATTATCTCACTTGATAATCGATTATCTCACTTGATAATCGATTATCTCACTTGATAATCGATTATTTCTAGTCAGAAAGTTGTATCTTCTTCAAAACTCTCGCAAATAATCGATTATCACTTATGATAATCGATTATTGTTGTCGGAAAATCATCCAGGACAGTTTTTGGTAGTTTTTGGGGTTTCGGATATCATTTTTGGACGTTCTCTAGGTCGTTTTAGGGGTTTTGGACCTTTCCAGAACTGTTGGTGATGGTTTCAAAGTTGTTTTCCTTGTCTAAGTATGAGTTTAAGGGGTTTTGTGTTGTTTAGTGGTTCTTCTTGGACTGTTATTGTCTGTTAATGTACATTGAATGGTTTCATGTGATTTTTGATGACTTATTAAGTTGTTTGTGGTCTTTTGAAGTATAATTAGTATTATATCTATGTTTGTATGCAATGTAAAAGTGAAAGTATGTGGTTTTTGAAAAATATGATGGATTGACGTAATTCCATGATCTTCAAGGAGAAGATTCATGGTGGTGCAGTAGTGTTTAGAATGATCTACAGGGAAGCTCAGTCTTGGGGGTTATCCTGACGCTCCAATGGTCTTTCATTCTCAAGTAGAGAGGATTGAACCATGTGGTGAGGAGTAGCAGGAGGTCTTAGTCTTGGGGGCTTCCAGTATGCCTCAAGGCCCGGAACAGGCTAACCTCGTGAGTGTGGTAGGGTGGGGAACCCAAGTTTCATAAGCCACCACGAGTGCATGACCCGCCATAGCTCGGTAATCATTCTAAGTCCGGACGAGTCAGGTCTAGTTCATGACATGTTTCTTGATATGATTTAACTTGCTTTGCTTAAAGTATGTATTTGATGGATTGGTTAATTAATATAATATGCTTGTTTGAAAAACTAGCTCACCCTTGCTTGTTTGTGTTTGTGTTTGTTGCATGATTTTTCTTTTGCAATGATCATCCACTTGGATGTGAGCAGATGAAGAGGAGGTATCTGTGGAGCAAGTGTTGGAAGGCGGTGATGCTGCAGTTTAGTATGCTTAGAGTTTTGATTAATAGACTGTTGTGGGGAAATTTCCAGTGGTCCTCTATGTTTAAGGGACCAATCTGATCTTATTTTTGGATGACTGTAACTCTTATAGTTTACCTTATGTCTCTAACTGCTTTCCAATATTATGACTGAATGACGTCTTTATCATATATGCCTGCCGTATATTTTGAGGATGTCACACTTTCAATTACTTGATGCACCGTATATTTATTATTTAAATACGTTTTAAATTTTCTAAACTAGGTTTTCCTACTTTAAACTTTACATTAAAAATTATCACTTTTCAACTTGTCATAAAAGTAATATGTTGATATTTTTTGTAACAAACATCAAATGTATTATTTACGTACTATGTTTATTTAATATAAAACGATAATAGTAAATTATTTATTATTTACTAGGTTAGTTTTAGTTTCAGTTCATATAAGTTTATTTTAAATTTTAGAAACTTTAAACCCGTTATTTTTTTTATTTGACAATAAAAATATATGAACTCAATTCTTTTTTTTTTGGTAATAAAAATAATAATTTTTAATTTTTAATGTCTATTCTGGTTCATATTTCATGTTTTTTTCTTCACCAATTCATTTATTGTGAGTGTGGCCGGATTTTGTATTTTCATGTATATTATTTTTTATTTTACTTATTAGAATAATTCAATACAATGTTTATATTATTAGGATTATTTGAAGGTAAAAATAATCTCAAAATCTAATAAATTGAGAATAATAGAGAATCCCTAATGAGGTCATAAAAATATTCAAGAGAAGTGTATTAAGAACTAATAAAATGGTATTAAGAGCAATTTATTAAAAAATAAACTTTTTTTTTCTTTGTTAATAATGAGTTGTGATTGGTGGGTAGTGCTGGAACTTAATCATACATTGCAATGATTCAAAAGTTGAAGAGTGTATATATTATGAGATGGGTCAGAGCTCCATCAACTCATCAAAAATCAAAAACCGATTCAGTATTTGGACTGGTTTCTGTCTCAAATTTTCAATTATAGAACCCTTGTACGTGCCAAATTATGCAAAGTTATGATTCTATTTGACTTATTATTCTATAATATAATTTTTTAATGTGTGTTAGAAAATGTGTTGTTGGCCACTCTTTTAAGAAGATAATTTGAAAAAAAAATAGTAAATTCAATTTTTCTTATATGTAAGATTCTCCACTAAAGATTGTAACAAATTTATGAATTTATAAGATGTATAAGAACTAAAAAAAGATAGAAATAAAATCATAATAAAATATTAAGAAGAATCAAAATCATTTTTTCTTAACGTTGTTGAAATTCAAATCTAAATTTATCACACGAGTTTATATAAGGTGATTTTATAAGGTTAAATTAAGTTTGAAGTTAATTTTTTATTATGGTATCAAAACTATAAATTAAAATTTATTTTAATTAGATTTATAGTGTCAACTGCTAACTATTCATCTGAATATTAATAATTAACATTTTTATTATTTTTATTTTGTTTATTTTTATTTTTTATTGATATTTATATTATTATATTTTAGATAATTAAGATTTTATTTAATAAACTGGAAAATAGAAATATTGATTCTTATTTATGAACATATTGTACAAATAAATAAAAATTGTTGAAAATTGAATAATATCTCAATAAAATCAAATATTAACCTATTGAATTGCTTCCATTACAAAAACCAAATATAAGTTTGAGATCCAGTCCAATTTAAACAAATTTACCTGATCTTATCAATGGAGCCTTGACAGAATTAAAAGACAGTCATTAGAACATTATATATATAGAGTTCATCGTTAATCATTCATAACATAATATATGAATTTAATGTTTAATGCGAATTTTTAATAAGAAAATGTTTAAGACACTAAAATTCTTATTAATAAATTTAGATTTGTCTGTAAAACATTAAGACTTATTAAATAGTGATGTAAATATTAAAGTAAGAATTGAGAATATATTATTTAATGTTTTTCATATTAATTTTATGTATAAAATGTAATTCCAATAAATTATTTATCATATAATAATTTATTTATCAGTATTAGATTTATTTATACTCATCAACAATTTTCATTTTGTTAAAGTTTTTAACTTTAATTAGAAAACAAATATAATTTTTTTTAGCAAGACAAGTCTCCATAAAAAAATATCTAAACTTATTTTCTTTATTATTTGTACCATTTGATACAATTATAAATTTTATAATAATTATTTATTAATATCTAATTTTATGTTAAAAAAAATAAGAAAATATGTTAAAAATTACACATAAATTAAAAAATAAGACAAGTTTATAATATATAAATAAATACAAATTTTTGAATTAGATTAATTAGATTTAAAACGTAGTTTTGATTATTATTTTTTCTTAAGGTTAAGAAAGTGTAAAGAATTGAAAAAGTAATTATGACGTGACAGAAGTAGATATAGATGTGTGTGAGGAAGCAAAGGGACAAGATGAATTGGAGAATGATTATGGCATATCTTATAGGAAACAAAATGACTCATTTCATGGCTGAGATGGTGAAAGAAGCACCCGATTGAGTAAATATGAAGCTTTTGCATCCATTTTCAAGTTTCAAATTTGGTTTCAGTGGAATATTTGATTATGAGCACTAACACAGCAAATATGTTGATACTGAGGGAGACTTAATTTGACTTTAACATCACATGTCAATCACAATGCGATTGACACTCATAAAGTTGGTTTTCAGCAATTTCCTATTCATGCCAAAGTTTAAGATATTTCACTATCTCTATTATTTATGTGGCTAAAGGTGAAAAAAATATATATACAAGAAAAGTACTACAGCTAGTTAAAATATTATATTTTTGTAATATTTATTTGTTGTATATTACCTTTTTATTATTTTTATTTAATTCTGAGCTTATAATTTATACATTTATAAATTTTCGTTGAAAAACTTCCAATACACATAATCTATATTATATTTATCTTTTTCATTTACATGATATCAATGATGAGAAAGATTTATAAAAAGATTCAATAAAATTAAAATTTCAATCAAACTATAAAAGTATATAATATTATCTTCAACTCCGGTTTCTTTTGCTAACAAAAGATTCCATAGAAGCTAACACCAAGCTCAGACTAATATAATAATCAACCCACACACTTACCTAAATTAGGAATAGTATTAATCTCTAATTATGTTCATAAATAATTGAAATAGTTGTTTTCGTCCATAGTGGGATGGACCTATACCATAGCCACGTAAATAAAAAGTTGAGAAATGAAGATTTTAATAGGAAGACTTTATAGTATACTATATACCTAATTCTAAAACTAATTTGTAAATTAAATTTTTCACAATTTATATATTTTAAATTAATATTATTTTTAGTCTGATACGAAACTTTCAATAAATGTGATTAAATATTTTAACAAATATGGATTAACTTTTACCATCGTTTCTTATTTATTGAAAAAGACAAAGTGCATGGGATTCGAGAAAAAATTGGAACATAACGAAGCAGAAAAGATAGGCACACGTAGTTTCAAGTTCCAAAGTTCTTTGTTAAATGTTACTGTTTTGAAAAGGAATAAACATACACAAAGTTTAACAAGTTTAGAAATTGATTAATAGTTAATATAAAATACTTTACATTTTTAGTAAAATGATGGGAATGTTAATCCTAAATTCAAATTTTATTAATGATGAATGATTTAATTTATGCATCAAATGAGACATCGAAAAGGGACCATTTTAAAACTTTGACGCGAACAATCAAGTTGATAGATTCAACAATAAAGCAATCATATAAAGGGTCAAAAGAGAGGAGTTCCCTTATGTTTAAAAAAAGTTAGAATAGGTTCAAATTTTGAAAAGAAACACCACGTTGCCATTAAGATCAAAATTGACACAAAAAGAATGGAAAAAAGGGTATGTAGGTATTGAAGTTCAAGAATGAAAAAGAAAATCAATAATAACTCTAATATGCTAGAGTTTATTTAGACCAATAAATTACTTTTTCTATCTAAAACTAACACATTGATTTCTATTCGAGAAAGCAATATTTTTTTAATAAATATTTTTATTTCATGTTTTATATTTTTAAAGACAGAATCCCACTTTACCCAGTAGACTTATTACCTTCAAAATTTATATAATATACTCCTTATTTCTTGAAAAATTATAGTAAAAGTCGTATACGAAATAAAAAACTTACCATAAGGTTTATTTAACATATATATATATATATATATATATATATATATATATATATATATATTACATGCGGATAGTTTTTACAGATTGTAATTCGTAGGTAAATAGAATATTATATAAATATTCTCTTATCAATTTTGATTTATAGATAAATTCAATATTATATACAAATATTTACCTATCAATTTTAATTTATAGGTAATTCAATTTTACATACAGACCCAATAAATATCTTATTTTCCTGTTTTTTCTCTTGCATTATTTTCTCATTCTCTCAATTTTAATAAAAAAGAATAAATTTTAATGTTTCATTAGCAAAACACTTCGTATTTTTTTTTCAAAACTCTTAGTGTTTTAACTTAGGATTTCATCTCAATCTTCAAAAACCTGATTTTTAACCTTTCCTCAAATCTTCGTTGTGAACTCCGGTCACAAAGCTCATCATTAATCTCAACTCTCCATCTTATCATCATAGTTCACTACAAAACTTCACTATAAATCTTCATTTTCAAAAACTTATTTATTTTTTCATTGTAAACAACATTGTCAAGATGAACGACGTTTTCATAAAATAAAAAACGAGTGATATGTTCCACATTAAAAGATATAAATTCGTAAAATTACAAAAATGTCACCACATCTTTTTATGTTTCGTTTTCATCGAAATTGCAACTTATTAGGCTCGTTAAAAGTTATTTTTGTAATAGTGACACTAGTGGATAGCTTATTTTTGTCTCCATCTTCTTCACAATCAGTTCAAAAGGCACTGATATTCGTGTGTCTTGTTCACAAGACTTGATTTGTAACTTGACCTCTGTTAAATTATTCTACCTGTCTTTTAAGTATCAAGTATCACGAGGATTGAATTTTTGCAAAAGAACAATTTATTTTGAGTGATAAAACCTTCAAATTACAAGCTCCCGCAATGAGACAAGGAGGATGTTGGAAAGATAACACTAGTTGTTCTTGTTTTATTTTGTAAGTTGTTATGGTGTACTGTGTTGTTAACTTCAAAGTGCTATTAGGATCTCAATCAATAATTTTTAAAGAAGGTATAATAATATGTTTGAACTAAATATAATTTTAATGTTTAATCTTTATGTAATGGTTCACTTCTCATATATCCAAGATAATAGGACCAAGTTTTTCTTCATCTCACATGCTTACTGCATCATTCCCACCCTGCATGTAAAACAGAACACTAATCAATTCTATTTTTCTTAATCATCAACAACATTGACCTTCATCTCAACTCTCATAGAAAGAGAAAGAAACGTTAAAAATAATAAATCTAAATTAAAAACTTCTCCTAATAATTGTTAGTATTTTGTGTAGTTTGATTAAGTTTTTGTAGTGTGTTTTTAGTCCCACATTGCTTAGTATTGTGAGATGGTGTTCTCCCCTTTGCTATATAAGAAAGCTTATGTAAGGTTTACAAATGCACCAAAACAAATACTTCTTAGTGTTGTTTATTTCTCTCTTCTCTCTTTATTGCCCTTGTTCCCAACAATTGGTATCAAGAGCCCATTTCTTAGTATGCTCTGTGGTTGCAACAGCGTTTGATCTTCCACATCAGAAAATATTTGGTCAGAGTAAATTTTCTTAGTATGCTCTATGGCTGCAGCTGTGTCTGATCTTCCACATCAGAAAAGATTTTTTCTCTTGTTCTTGGGATCTCAGTTTAGAGAACTAGTGGGAGCTTTTCTTCAAAAGCAGCAGTAGGAGCAATGGCAATGGACGAAGGCAAGATGAAGATTGAAAAGTTCAATGGTGCAGACTTCGGCTTTTGGAAGATGCAAATAGAGGACTACCTGTATCAGAAAGGCATGCAAGAACCTCTCACAGGCAGGAAACCAGAAGCTATGAAGGAAGATGAGTGGAGCTTTCTAGACAGAAAAGCTCTCGGAGCCATCCGTTTGACGTTATCTCGTAATGTTGCTTTCAACATTGCAAATGAAAAGACTACAGTTAGTCTTATGGCGGCCCTTTCCAACATGTACGAAAAGCCATCGGCCGCAAACAAAGTTCACTTGATGAGGCAGTTGTTCAACCTACGGATGACAGAAGGCGCATCAACAGCACAACATATAAACGAACTCAACACAATTACAATCCAGTTGAGTTCAGTTGGAATCAATTTCGATGAAGAAGTACGAGCTCTAATACTTCTTTCTTCCCTACCAGAAAGTTGGAATGCTACTGTCAGAGCTGTGAGTAGCTCCTCAGGAAGTAACAAGTTAAAGTTTGATGATGTTCGTGACTTAGTCCTCAGTGAAGAAGTCCGCCGGACAGAGACAGGTGAATCAACAACCTCTTCAGTATTGCATACAGAGTCAAGAGGTAGAAGTTCAACCAGAGGAACTGGACGCGGCAAATCAAAGGAGAGGCAATCCAAATCTAGAAATCATCAAAGCTCTAACAAATCGAAAAGTATCGAATGTTGGAATTGTGGGAAGGCTGGTCACTACAAAAATCAATGCAAGAGTGCCTCGAAGAAACAGGAGGTGAAAGATGAAGCAAATGTTGCTACGACCTCAGGAGGAGGTGATGCGCTGATATGTTCGTTGGAAAACAAGGAAGAGTCTTGGGTGTTAGACTCTGGAGCATCCTTCCATGCAACCTCACAAAAAGAACTATTCGAGAATTATGTTCCTGGAAACCTTGGTAAGGTTTACCTTGGTAATGAGCAATCATGTGAGATTGTAGGTAAAGGTGTAGTAAAGATTAAGTTAAATGGGTCTGTATGGGAATTGAAAAATGTCAGACATATTCCCGACCTCACGAAGAACTTAATCTCAGTGGGCCAGCTAGCCAGTGAAGGCTATACAACAATCTTCCATGGTGATGATTGGAAGATTTCAAAAGGTGCGATGACAATTGCTCGAGGCAAAAAGAGTGGTACTCTTTACAAGACAGCAGGAGCATGTCACTTGATTGCAGTTGCAACAAATGAAAGTCCCAATCTATGGTACCAAAGACTTGGGCATATGAGTGAGAAGGGGATGAAGGTCATGCACTCAAAAGGAAAACTACCAGGTCTTCAGTCAGTAAAAATTGACATGTGTGAAGACTGTATACTTGGAAAGCAGAAGAGAGTGAGCTTTCAGACAAGTAGAAGAACCCCAAAGAAAGAAAGGCTTGAGCTCATTCACTCTGATGTTTGGGGACCAACGACTATCCCATCCGTTGGTGGAAAGCAATATTTCGTGACTTTTATCGATGATCACTCCAGAAAGGTATGGGTTTACTTTCTGAAACATAAGTCTGAAGTATTTGAAGTTTTCAAGATTTGGAAAGCTATGGTGGAGAATGAGACAGGATTGAAGATTAAGAAGCTCAGATCCGACAATGGTGGTGAGTATGTAGACACCAAATTCAAGAAGTTTTGCTATGAGCATGGAATCAGAATGGAGAGAACCGTGCCAGGTACGCCTCAACACAATGGTGTAGCTGAGCGTATGAATCGAACGTTGACTGAAAGAGCCAGAAGCATGCGTGTACAGTCAGGCTTACCAAAACAGTTTTGGGCAGAAGCAGTCAACACAGCAGCTTACTTGATCAACCGAAGTCCATCGGTACCATTGGAGCACAAGATACCAGAAGAGGAATGGAGCGGAAAAGAGGTAAAACTCTCACATCTTAGAGTTTTCGGTTGTGTAGCATATGTGCATATCAGCGATCAAGTTAGAAATAAACTTGATCCAAAATCAAAGAAGTGTACTTTTCTTGGTTATGGTGAAGATGAGTTTGGCTACCACATATGGGATGATGAAAACAAAAAGATGACCCGCAGCAGAGATGTAATCTTCAATGAAAAGGTGATGTACAAGGACATGCATAATATTGACACCAGAAACTCTGAAACGAGTGGACCAGTTTATGCAGAGGTGGAAGATATCCTAGAAAGTCCTATATTGAGGAGTCCTCAGCCAGAGGAATCAAATGAAGAAAACAATGAGCAATCAGAACCTCCTACTCCAACTCCTGTATTGAGAAGATCGTCTCGACCCCATGTGCCTAACAGGAGATACATAGACTACATGTTACTGACTGATGGAGGGGAGCCTGAAGATTATGAGGAAGCTTGTCAAACCACGGATGCCGACAAGTGGGAGCTTGCTATGAAAGATGAGATAAAGTCTTTGATCTCAAATCAGACATGGGAACTAGTTGAGTTACCTATGGGAAAGAAAGCACTTCACAACAAATGGGTATACCGAGTAAAGGAAGACCATGATGGTTCCAAGCGATACAAGGCCCGACTGGTTGTCAAAGGATTTCAGCAAAAAGAAGGAGTTGACTACACTGAAATCTTTGCTCCAGTTGTCAAGCTCAATACTATCAGGACTGTTCTAAGTATTGTGGCTAGTGAGGAGCTCTACCTAGAGCAATTAGATGTGAAGACTGCATTTCTTCATGGAGATCTAGATGAGGAGATTTACATGCACCAACCTGAAGGTTTTTCAGAAGGAAAGAAGAAAAACATGGTGTGCAAATTGAAGAAGAGCCTGTATGGCCTGAAACAAGCTCCAAGACAGTGGTATAGAAAGTTTGAAAGCTTCATGCACAAGGAAGGTTTCCAGAAGTGCAATGCTGATCATTGTTGTTTCTTCAAAAGGTACAAGTCCAGCTATGTCATTTTGCTACTTTATGTTGATGACATGTTAGTAGCAGGATCAGATATAACAGATATCAGAAATTTGAAAATGCAATTGTCAAAAGAATTTGACATGAAGGACTTAGGCCCAGCAAAGAAGATTCTTGGAATGCAAATCACGAGAGATAAGAAAAAAGGAGTTTTGCAGTTATCTCAGGCAGAGTACATCAACCGTGTTTTGCAGAGATTTAACATGGACAAGGCCAAACCAGTCAGTACTCCTTTGGCCAGTCATTTTCGTCTATCCAAGGATCAGTCTCCTCAGACAAAAGAAGAAGAAGAGATTATGGCTAAGATTCCGTATGCTTCAGCCATTGGAAGTCTGATGTACGCGATGGTATGCACAAGGCCAGACATTGGCTATGCAGTGGGAGTTGTAAGCAGGTTTATGTCAAATCCAGGTAAAGCTCACTGGGAAGCTGTGAAATGGATTTTGCGATATCTACGAAAAACTAAGGAAAGGTGTTTGTACTTTAGTAAAGGTGAACTAAAAGTACAAGGTTACGTAGATGCAGACTTTGCTGGAGAAATTGATTATCGAAGAAGCACCACTGGCTACATATTTACTGTTGGAACTACAGCTGTTAGTTGGATGTCACAAATACAAAAGATCGTTGCTCTATCCACTACAGAGGCTGAATATGTAGCAGTAACAGAAGCTAGCAAAGAATTGATATGGCTTCAAGGATTGTTGACAGAGTTGGGATTCATCCAGGAAATGACTGTTTTGCATAGTGATAGTCAAAGTGCAATACATCTGGCTAAGAATTCAACTTTTCACTCCAGAACGAAGCATATTGATCTCCGTTATCACTTCATCAGATCTCTGCTTGAGGATGAAGTACTAATGTTGAGGAAGATACTGGGAAGTAAGAACCCAGCGGATATGTTGACAAAGGTTGTCACAACAGAAAAATTGAGGCTTTGCAGTACCTCAATTGGTCTTCAAGAATAACTGATGATGAAGGCAATTACACTATGTGGAAATCAAACTCCAAGTGGGAGAATTGTTAGTATTTTGTGTAGTTTGATTAAGTTTTTGTAGTGTGTTTTTAGTCCCACATTGCTTAGTATTGTGAGATGGTGTTCTCCCCTTTGCTATATAAGAAAGCTTATGTAAGGTTTACAAATGCACCAAAACAAATACTTCTTAGTGTTGTTTATTTCTCTCTTCTCTCTTTATTGCCCTTGTTCCCAACAATAATTATACTTATTGTTTAATGTTTACTAATAAGTGATTTTTAAGTCTAACCTAAGTCTTTAAAACCAGTTTGTAAGGTAAGGTTTACATTCACTTATATATTTTTATCACGGATCAATATGAGACTTCTAATACACTTTCTTATATTGAGACATATCTTTCAATAATGGATAATCATGACTTAAATACTATATTAAGTATTAAACTTTAATTAAACTCAATTTCATAAAATGTAAGATGAAATTTTCATTCATTTATATATTTTAAATTAACATTCTCATATTTTGTGGTTACATAACAAAGAAGAAGAGAAAGGTGTTTGAGCACAAATTTTGTTTTTGATGCAAACATATAAAAACTATGTTGTAAGTGAAATGGAGGAAGGGAAATGATAAAGGTGTGGTTGTAGTTGAATCGTGTTGAATATATGAAAGATGGTTTTGGAGGAATGAGTGTGGGTAGTTTGGATGTGATATAATAATGGTGGTGGGACTTAAGCCGCGAAATAAGGAAGCGCCAATGGTGGTAGTTGCACTTAGCAGATAATTAGAGTCATGTGTCTTGTTTATCAAATGCCTCAACTTTCGTACTTGCAGATTTCCATCAATAACAATTTATTTCTTTTGGGATAAAATTAAAATACAAAATCATCATAAAAAACATATTGTCACTCTGCATTATAAATTTTGAAAAAAAAATTAGAAACCATTATTTCAATATTAAATTATATGTTATTAAATTTATTATTATATTTGTATGTGATTTTATAAATATAAATAAAATAAGGAGTGTGATTGTTGTTTTATTAAGAGTGGAAAAGTTCTTCTGGGGCGAGTTGACATTTTCGGTCTATGATGATGACCGTAGGACCATTTATTTAATTTATCAAAAATGTTTTATTAAAAACAAATAATATTTAATAGATATGTAATTTTCATATTATTTTGTCTTTTTATGAAAATTTAAATCCTGAAGTTAAGTTTCTATTATTAATTCTACTAAGTAGAGTAATTTAAAACTAATAATGTGTAATTAGAAATATTAACTAATCAGTTAAATATTAAGGTATTTAAAAATTCAATGTAATATATATATATATATATATATATATATATATATATATATATATTACTAATACATGCGTGTTATTTTTTTATGATAGTAAAAATTAATAAAATTATTATTATTATTATTATTATAAAATTAAATATAAATATTTTTTTATATTTTAATTTAAAAAGTTTTTATTTATTTTGTAGCTAATTTTTTGTTTAAAAAATATTATGTTTAAAAAAGGTCAAATTAAAAAAATTAAATTTAAATGAATGATCATTTACAAAATAACATTGACAAAACAATTATTTTAATTTTAAAAAATCATTTAAAGGATAAAACTAAAAAATAAATGTAAAAAATAGATATAGATATAAAATAAATAAAAAACAAATAAAAGATATATAACTTCTTTTTAAAATGGCAGCTGGATCAAGACTTTGATCTCATCCTAATTATAGTAGGTCCGCTCACACCCAACACATTGTCACTCTTATTTCCATTAATAACTAAACGGAAATAAATATCCAATTTAAAATCAGAACGTGATATAATTATTTTTGTTTTACAACCAACCACACATTTTTTTCTATAACTAAACCATTCAATTTTTGTTCATAATTTAGTTTTAATTTTTAATTTTTCATATTTTTTATTCTAACTTCAAAATATGTTATTTTTTTGAATAAAAAACCAGATATAGGAGTCATATTATTAAAACTTAAGAACGATCAGTATTTTTTTTTAACACGAATGAATTTTGAGCATGTCTTTAAAAATTATAAATGAATGAGTGTCATTTTGTTAAAATGATAAGATATACGTGTTTTTATTTTAAAATTTGAGAGTTTAAGTATAATTTCACACAACTTCCAGTGGATGTAATTGCAATTTTCCTAAAAAAATAACAAAATAATTAAATATTTTAGTATAAAAATACATTAGATGGAATAAAAGTAAATTACATTTTTTTTAATATTTGAGTAAGTACGAGGTACAAGTGTGATTTATTTTTCTTATAAAAGAGAAGAGAGGTATCAAGTAATATTTAAATCTCATTTTAATATCCAATTATATTTTATTTATTTATGTTTTTGTCTTTGTTGATGTAAAAAAGAGAATCATATTTGTGAATATTTTTAGCTTTATTTAAGATCGATTTAAATTTATTTTTTATACGTTATTCTTATAATATAATAATCAAAGACTTATTTTATTACGATTAAAATGACATTGATTATCTTATTTTAATGATAAATGTCAAGCTTCAATGTTCTAGGTTATCATAAAAAAATAAAGTGCAATACGAATTTATCATCAAAATACAGTATACCTATGGTTAACGTACTATTCGTTTTCAATATGATTTCGCAAAAAAGTATTGATTATTTTCAAAGAGTATTTAATAAATAATTATATTCTCAATTAATAATCAGATAAAACTTAAAGTTAAATTTGAGTTACTATTCAAGAAATTATTCTCCTCCTTAGTTATACATTATATTTTTATTTTTAAACCTTTCTCTTTTAAATACTTACTTATTTAAATAATATTTTTTGATTTTGCACATTGTTATTTTACTTTAGTGTAAATTATATAAAAAAACTAATTACAAAAAAATATCTCGTAAAAGCAATAAATTAAATTATTGTTATGCTCGGTTGATATTTAATACCATCAAACAACAACCAATATAAGTATAAACATTAAACATAAAAGGAACAAAACCAAAAGGGAGACAATAGAGTGATAATTTATACTTGATTAGGTGATTGCAGACAATAATTTCTTCACGTATTTGTGATATCATAAAAGGAGTAAGGTGTGAGTTTATTTTTTTTATTTATCTTTTAAATATATTTTTTAAATTAAAATAATTATTTTATCAATTTTATCTTTTAAGTAATATTTGTTTTAAGTACCACAACACATGAAAATGAACTATTAAAGAAATAACAACGATGATCGTTTGTGTGTGAATGGGAAGCATTGAGAATCGATTCTCTATCGTATTATAGAATGACGATAGTTGATTCTCGTTTTCAATATCAAAACATTTGAGTGAAAGAGACTAGTATCCTAGGATTGGAGATAGAAGATGATAAATTTATGTTACAATTTTGTGATATAATTTGAGGACAAGATCATAATGTTGACATAGTGTTGATGATAGCTCTAATAATTAAAAACTAGGGTGCCATATACTATTCAAGTTGAATTTCTAATGGGATTCATTTTTGTATCCACTCTTCAACATACACATTCTTATCAAACCAGTCGCGCAAATAAAGGCTTTCTGCTCTTTCTCTTTTCACCATCTTTTACCATTTTTTTCTCTCACAAATATATATATATCTAAGTGAAATAAAATTTTATATAATTTAAATAACTTACATACACATTATAAATATAGAACTTAGATAAAATAACTTCGGTAGAGTTAATTTAATTTATGCTTTTTTCCAAAAGTGTCTTGGAAAAATCTGATGGAAAAAAAAATAAAACTTTAAGAATTGACACACACAACCCATTCAGTTTTTGTGTGAAAGTTGGATAGGCTTTATGGGCTTTAACTCGTTAGGATTTGGAGCTTTACTATTCGCACTCCCCATATTTGCTAAGTATAAGCCCTTGCTATTCTCTTTTTCTTTTTAGAGAAAGTAGTCCTTTTTGAAATATTTTCTGATTTATGAGGATTCATGTTTATGCGTTGCAGCTAAGTGGAGATATTTCTACAAGATTTGTGTGATAGAGTTGAATCTGCAATTTTGTAGCGAATAAACCGGCAAAGCGTCGAGGTAACAACAACATTTTTAATAATCACAAACATAGACATTCTTAAAAAAAACATCCTAACTTACTATCAAATATTAATTAATAAAATTTTACCTTATACAAAACAATATTTTATTTACAACATATAGATAGAAATGTTTACTATATAATTTATCTAACCTATAGACTTATGTGATAAAATTTATAAACTCAATTTACCAAAACAGTTTTATCCTTTCGGAAGAATGTTAGTCCATAAGAAATTAGCAAAAAAGAAAAGTTTAGTTAAAAAATCATAAAATCAATTATTATTGATCAGATTCACTTCATTTTATTTAATCAACTTTTTTTAAAACCTAAACACATTCTCTTATGTCACAACACATTCCTTTTATTTTTATATTCTTCTTCAATGCTTTACAGACATGAATTTTTACATTATCACTACAAATGTCACTATAGTGTATGTTTTTTTTTCTTTAACTTTAACGTCAATGAAATACCAATATCTTATCGAAAAACGTTAAATTTACGTTAGACCTAAAATCATTTGACGTCTCCAATAAAATAAATTGACGTCAGTTTTATGTTCAACGTTAATCAATTTTTTTCTTTAATTAAATGTGATCAATTTTTACAACTACAAGACCTGAAAAACAAAAAAACAATCAATGTAATTCAGTTTTTGGTATTTTATATCGCATGAACTATGAACTATAAGCAAAAGCACAAAAGCTATGACAATAGTAGTATTAACTTGTAATTTTTTGTTTTGATAGCTATGCTTATTGGTTTTGGTTGGACTTTTTTTACCACTCCTTTACAACCCCTAGTTCAAGAAAAAACACCAGGAGCTCTTACTTTGGATCTTTGTGAAGTATACAAATTATTTGAAAAGTAAACAATGATATCTTTAAATATAACATTTGTTATGGTTGTCCAATTTACTATTATTATATATGAATTTGGGGTAGAAAAAAATTTATGATAATGTGGTAGCTCGTGTAGCCAACTAATCCTTCGAGATTTTTTCAGAAAATGCTATTTTCTATTTTTCAAAAATTTATTTTGTTTTCTTTCAAACTTTGCAAAAATATTTAAAATAATAGTTAGACTTTGAATTTTGATCTAAAATTTTTTGTGGGGAGTTCTCATGATATTTTGAACAAATTTTCAGATCATTTGAAGTTGTTTTCAATATATTCTCAATTCTACCCTAAAGCTTAGATGTATAATGTAGTGTAATATGAACAACTAATAAATAAGTTCAACAAACAAGTTTTTGAAAACGAAAACTAATTTTTAAAAAGGTGGGTTCGTCGGAATAAAGTGTTGTCAGATGAAACATAATGCACCTATGAAGAAGAAAAACACGAAAACAGTTAATCAATATACATTTGTATCAAATGAAAAAAAAACTATATGTCTTGGTCTGCCAAACATTTTTGCAATTACCCAATAGGATATCAAACTTCTCAATATTTGACAACGTCTATAATCAATTGATGGCTATTGAGTGATTAAACTTTAAATGCATGACATTAATGTATATTCAATGATCATACATATTACAATTTGTGTAAGTTTTTTTTGTTTATATATATAGAGAAAAAGAAGAAACCACATATATAATTAACAACTCTACAAATTAACTTGTATATACATGAATTTAGTTTATAAAAAATCATTTTTTTCCTATTTGTTTTCTTTAAGTACTTGTTTAGTGACCAAGCTTTGTTGAGATAAGAGATTAGTCTTTCATTCCCAAGTAGCATTAAGATCAATTCAATAATGTAAATTTCCTATTTGGAAACAATATAAACATGACGTAGAAAAAAGGAATATATATTTATGTACAAAATAAAATATAAAACAAATATATTTTCATACACTTTTATCTTGACATATTAATTTAAAAATAATGTTAAATATAAAAATAATGTCAAATGAGTATATATGTGTGAAACTATTGTTCTAAAATAAAATCTTTAAAACTTATTACAGGGTTGATTCTCTATACTATTGAATTATGTAAAAGAAGTATAATTATAAAAATAAAATAAAATTAGAAAAGGTTTAAGGTTTCAGAAAAGGATGGACATAGCCGCATGAAGAATCCTTATAAGGACCATTTTGATTCTCTATCCAAATCAAGTCACCCAAATCATCTTCATCTTCAGGTTTTTTCTGGTCGGAAATTTCTCTGGAATTTCCCACATTCAACTCCCCTTGCATGGGAAAATCATCTTCATCTTTAGGTTTTTTCTGGTAGGAAATTTCTCTGGAATTTCCCACATTCAACTCCCCTTGCATGGGAAAATCATCTGGTTCTTGCGAAACCTTTGGTGGATAAAACATAGTTTCCAAATACCCATTGCTACGTGGAGAACATGGCTCATAATACCGGTTAGTCTCAGCCTCATAATTCTCTCTCAAGCTCATTGACTCAGCAAATGGTAAGTCATCACATGATACTGGCAATGGAGGCAGCTTTGCATAGTCATCACATGATGGTGGGAATGGAGGCAGCTCTGCATAATCGTCATACGCCCAATCTCTCGGTAACAAATCACTGCATTTATCAGTTACTAAAACTTGTTATTTTGAGACGAATAAGTGACTCTAATGCAAACAGGCAACAATCATAAAAAGATTGCAATTCAACTAAAGAAATGTTACAACTTACAAATCATGAAGTTCCTCAAAAATTGGTTGAGCATAGAGTGGTTGATTTTGAGTGTTATTAGAATTGTTGAGCACCACATGTGGAACACAAGATGATGTACATGCTTGAGGTACATCATACATTTGCTTTGCTTCAGGTTTCACAGGCAAATTCATGTTTCCACGTACCATAGAAGTTGGTTGTGCATAGAGTGGTCGATTTTGAGTGTTACTGGAATTGTTGAACACCATATGTGGAACACAAGATGATGTACATGCTTGAGGTACATCATACATTTGCTTTGCTTCAGGTTTCACAGGCAAATTCATGTTTCCACGTACCATAGAAGTTTGTGCATAGAGTTGTCGATTTTGAGTGTTACTGGAATTGTTGAACACCACATGTGGAACACAAGATGATGTACATGCTTGAGGTACATCATACATTTGCTTTTCTTCAGGTTTCACAGACAAATTCATGTTTTCACGAACCATAGAAATTGGTTGTGAATAGAGTGGTCGATTTTGAGTGGTACTGGAATTGTTGAACACCACATGTGGAACACAAGATGATGTAGATGCTTGAGTGACATCATGCATTTGGTTTTCTGCAGGTTTCACAGACAAATTCATGTTTTCACGAACCATATAAATTGGTTGTGCATAGAATGGTCGATTTTGAGTGGTACTGGAATTGTTGAACACCACATGTGGAACACAAGATGATGTAGATGCTTGAGTGACATCATGCATTTGGCTTTCTGCAGGTTTCACAGACAAATTCATGTTTTCACGAACCATAGAAATTGGTTGTGCATAGAGTGGTCGATTTTGAGTGGTACTGGAATTGTTGAACACCACATGTGGTACACAAGATGATGTAGATGCTTGAGTGACATCATGCATTTGGTTTTCATCAGGTTGCACAGACAAATTCATGTTTTCACGAACCATAGAATTTGGTTGTACACGGAGTGCTTGATTTTGAGTGTTACCGGAATGACTGAGCATCGCATGTTGAGATGATGTACCTACTACTTCTGAGTCACGATGAGTGTTGGTAGCTAGACTGGTTTCTGTGTTGTGAGCATCAAACATAGGTTCTATTATGCCATCTGAGTAGATTTCTAAGCCAACTCGTTTCCTTTTCTTTAATCTAGTATTCCAAAAGTTCTTGATTTCATTGTCTGTTCGTCCTGGCAACTAAACCAAAACATGGAAGAGCATATGTAACATAACATGTGAGTAACTCTTGATGAATATATAAGTGTTTTGAAAGAAAACACGTGAAGTAAAAGAGCATAATTCAAACCTCCTGTGCCATTTTGGCCCATTTATTTCCCATCAAAGCATGTAACGCAATGACTTTGTTTTGTTCTTCTACGCTGAATGCACCTCTCCTCAGATCTGGTCTTAGATGATTTGTCCACCTTAAACGACAACTTTTCCCACATCGAAGTAGTCCAGTGTTTTGCTGCACTGTGTTCCAATTTCCTGATCCATGTTGTCTCACATATGCTGCCAGTATTGCATCTTCTTCTTCTGTCCATTGCCCTTTCCTTAGATTGTTTTCCTCATTATCCTTACTTTTATGCTCTTGTGAGGACGAGGACATGGTTGCTATAAAATAAAGAAATCCAAGTTAGTGAATAATATAATACACGGTAAAATAGAAATCACCATTTTTAATAATATTATAAGAAGTGTATCAACACATACAACATTACAACCATAGTTCAACCTATATGATCACTGACACTAGTTTCTGATACTGTTTGAAATCTTGCAGCTTTGAACTGTAAAAAACAATTTGTTCACTCTCAACCTTGTAAATCACGTAAGACACAACAACATGCAAGAACTACATTTGCATGGTTTTGCATGATGTAACTTGGAATCCAACACATAAATCTTATGAAAAGTTTCAAAACAAATATGCATAGAATGTACTTGGTTACCATAAAGCAAAAACAAATGAAGTTAAAGAAAAAACCTCTAAACAAGTAGGAAAAAGGTTGCTATACTATGATTGCAGTAATCATAATGAAAATCTCGTCATATAAGTGTTTACGCTTCAAATTTATTGTGTAGAGTAGGTTATTAATTATGAAGAAGATGTTGTATTTAAAGGAGTAACACTATCTGAATTTGCTATATCTTCTCTTATCAATTAATACTATCACAATAATAACTGATATCAATTATAATATTCTCATAATAATAACTGCTATCAGTATTTCAATCAGTTTCAATATCAATATTGATATTATATTAATATAACAAGATAATGAAATTTAAGTATAATAATATAAAAAAATTTAAATTTTAAATTGTAAACTAGTTATATTTTAAATGATCTAATAAGCTTTTATCTCTTCTTAAAAAAAATTAAACAGAATTATAAGAACTAAATTTTTATCTGGCTTAGATGGTTAAGATTTAATAATAAAATCTTCCCAAAATATTCAAATCCTTATGTGGTTAAGATTTTTTAAAATTAAATTTCGGAAAGAAAGATAAATGTCAAGATAAATTATATAATATATATATAGAGATAAATAGATATGATTACATACTAAAATTAATAAGTGGAAGAATAAAAATATAAAATATTTATAGTGTACAAAAGGTGTTACAATGTTTGCAATCTTTTTAAAATTCTAAAAAATAATATGAATCGCAATTAAAAAATTAAAAGAAATATTTTTATTTTTTATTTTTTATTTAGTCACTATAAGTTAAATACAACGAAAAAAATGAAGGACACATAATTTTATATTTTAGAAAATATAGTTATATTTAAAGATAATTTTGGAAAAAAAAGTTATATATACTAGGAGTTTTAATCATTTAAAAATATTGATATTCTCAATTTTAATTAAATATTATTATTTTTTCTATGTAGTCCCAAATAAATTTTACTAATATTTTTCTGTGCAACAAATGGGATTAATGTATTTATTGATATAATAAAATTATTCCAATGTCATATTTATAAGTATTCCTAATAATTATACAAAATTAAAATTATATAAACATTTATATTTATTTTTATACATTTTAAATATTAATTATTGATATTAATTTACGGAATCGTTAATGAAAAATATATTTCAAGAAAACATGAATCATATATAATTTTCTAAAAATTACAGTATTAGTTATTAATTCCATATGACGGTAACGTGCTGGTAAAAAAAATGTTACACTAATGTATTTAATGAATTTTGAAATATTTAGCATCAAAATAAAGCATACAAATATATAATAGCATGCCTTTAACCCAAATAATTAATCTCTTTCATAATTAAAAAGTTCATTTGTATGAAGGTAGAGTCTTCAAAACGGGTAATACGACAAGATTCGATTCAACTTATTCACCACGGGGTTAGTCATTTAGTGAGTGAATTCAACTCGACTCATTTATTAGCAAGTCGAAAAAATTTGAATCCAACCCGACCCACCACAAGTTAGTGGATTAAACGGGTTGACTCATTGACTCAGTTAACTTTTTTTTCACCCTTTTCTTCTGAAATTTTTATAACATATTATTTTGATCGATCAAATTGAATCAGTAATAATTGAATCGCTTGATATAAAATAAAATGAAACAAAAGAACTCTATTGTTATATATTATAAACTATCAAAGAAAATTTTCAAAGTTTCCATGTGATATACTAATATCCACACTACTCCTATTACGATTGGCTATCAAGAAGAAGATTGATCTCATCACGTATGATGATTGATTTTTTTGTTGATTAACTTGAAATCCTTGCAGTATCAACAACTATTTATCTTGCTTATAATAGTTGGTTTATTGGTGATCTCTTAACTCATATTATATTGTAGTTTTTTTTATCATAATAATTGATTGAGTAATGATAATTATCAATTGTACGTATGATAGCCTTGGGAGGGTTAGTTTTCCTGTTACTATCCATTTTTTTATTTGCTTGTATGGAAGTGGCATCGTCGAGTGCTATAGGTGTAGCTCTACTTTATAGATTATAATGCTTCAAGCATTATAAAATTTTACCAGATTCTTTTAGATGCATCTTACGATTGTGTCTACAAAGTTAGTAGCAGATATCTGATGTGATTTATTAAATAACTCGTTGTATTGATTTTTTCATTTCTTCCGACTACTTTGGCTGCTTCAGAGTGGAGTTTCTTGTCCTGATGAATCAGATAAGCTTTTTGAGCCGAATTATTCAAGCAGATTGATTCTGTTCTCAAGGCATGCTCCAACCCTTCAATCATTCGCTTGCTTTTTAGTACTACCTTACCTGATTTTGTTGAAGTTCGAGCTCGATACCTTATGCATGATGTTGTTCGTGTAATTGTTGACGGAAGTAAGTTCAATGTAAAATATTTGCAAACATGATGCTCTTGAGCATATCCTCAATACAGTTTTCGTTTACATTTTTTTAGATAATGTGTAGTGTTTTTATTTGAATTAGGAATGTGGCTTCTGAACCGATAAAGCATAAAGTGATTTTTACTGGAAGTGAAGAAGGAAAACTTCTTGCAATTCGTCAAAGTTTTGCATAGATAAATGGCTAAACTTATTAATATATATTATTATTTTGTTTTTAGTCTCGTTTGTTTTACTGAGTGTCTCACATGGATATACTTAAGTTGTTTGTTTATTTTGGGTTAGGTGTTAGATAGTGTGTCATGAACATAATATATACTTGAATTTTTAATTACATATCACTTGGCTTGGCTTTGTAACTTGCAAAATGCATATAATATTGTAGTCCCCTCTTATTAACTATATTGGTATTTTTATGAGGAATTGGGTATGTTGTTGGTTTTGTGAAATTTGGTTTAACAAAATATACAAAGCTATATGGTTCAAATGCTAGCTAGAGTATAATATGATATTTTTTGTCCGAGTCTTGATTATTTGTATTTAATTTGTAGTGTCGACGTCAATTAGGCATTTATGAATGTGGGTATTATGTAATGAAACACATGATACCATTATTTGTACAAACTGAATCATGGAATGTTTTAACTCTATTATTTTATTTGTAGATTTTGTTTTATTTTAAGTGTTAGTAGAAACTTGCCTACAATAGTGTATGTACATTAATGTAATATTTGGATTTAATATATAGTTTTTTGTATAAATGATGTATTAAATATTATTAGACTATTTAATGTTTGAAATGAATTCTATTTTGTTAGTTTCATTAAATTTGTTTATTTGAAGTTATGTTGATTATAAATTGACGGGATGAGATGATAATTGGATGTCAAATTTAATAATATTTTTTTTAAGTTGATCACACGTGTACAAAAATATATACATAATAATAATAATAGATCATATATTATAACGTAGAAAAATTTCTATGTCAAAATACCTTTCATCCTATTATACCGGACAAATGAAAATTTTTCATAATAAACTGCACATACTATATTATGACGAACTTAAAAAACTAACTATGTTCCGAATAACTATGTCATAATATATTTTTTTTACGTCATAAAATGTTATTTTTTCACTAATATTATTTCACGTAATTTGTCAAAGATTTTGACTCAAATGAATTAATTTTAATAATAGTTCTGACCAAAACAAATATATATCTTGTAAATATGAAATTTATTAAACTTATGTGAATTATATATACTCAATATTAAAATTAGTAGTTAAATATATATCTTGTAAATCACGTACGGCACAGAGAACTACGTTTGCATGGTTTTGCAAGAACTACATTTACATGGTTTTGTCAAAGAATGTACTTGGTTACCATAAAGCAAAAACAAACGAAGTTAAAGAAAAAACCTCTAAACAAGTAGGAGAAAGGTTGCTACTATGATTGCAGTAATCATAATGAAAATCTCGTCATATAAATAAGTGTTTACGCTTCAGATTTATTGTGTAGAGTAGGTTAATTTAAGTATAATAATATAAAAAAATTTAAATTTTAAATTGTAAACTAGTTATATTTTAAATGATCTAATAAGCTTTTATCTCTTCTTAAAAAAAAATTAAACAGAATTATAAGAACTAAATTTTTATCTAGTGGCTTAGATGGTTAAGATTTAATAATAAAATCTTCCCAAAATATTCAAATCCTGGTTAAGATTTTTTAAAATCAAATTTCGGAAAAAAAGATAAATGTCAAGATAAATTATATAATATATATTGTCAACACCCAATTTCGTCCGGATTGACAAATAAATTTATTTTATTGCATTTTCCCATAAAAAGACAAAAATAAAAATAAAATAATATATATGTAAAAAAGAAAAAAAAACAAATATAAAAATAAAAATAAAATAAAAACAGAGCGCTCGTCCTTGGAGATGAACCTTGGTATTGAACGTTCGGTCTTGATGTTAGCGCTCGTCCTTGGTATTGAACCTTGATGTTGGCGTTTGTCCTTTGTGTTGAACGTTCGTCCTTGGTGTTGAACGTTCGGCCTTGATATTGAACGTTCGTACTTCATATTGAACATTCGGTCATGTAATGTGTGAGTGAACGTTCGGTCATGTTATGTGTTATGTGAACGTTCGGGTGTTATGTGAACGTTCGGTCATGTTCTGTGTTAGTGAGCGTTCGTTTATATTGTTTAATGAGCGTTCGGTCTTCACTTGAACGCTCGGTCCTTCATGTGAACGACTCGGTCTCAATGACGTTTGCCTTCAGCGTTCGTACTTCAGTGTTTATTTTCTTCCAGCGTTCGGTTTTGAACGCTCGTCCTGTTCCTTGTGCGGCCGCTCGCCCAATTCGTTCCCCCCTCATCCACGCTCGTCCTCGTTATTCTAACGCTCGTCCTCGCTATCCTGGCGCTCGTCCTAATCACCTCCCCTTTCTACCGCTCGTCCAGATTGTATTTCGTTTTGAAAACGGACGTTCGTCATATGATGCTGGATGGCGTTCGTCCAATTTGAGTTTTCGGACGTTCGGTGGCTTTGTTTTAAAGGGGCCCTACCTATAATCATTCCCACGATCTAATGTTTCCCACTTCACCAACCCTTCAATTATGTCTTGTGGCCAAATAATTCCATTATCAACAGTCATCCAATAAAATCTACCGACTCTTACAAGCCAATCAAAGCTGCCGACAGTTTCATTCTCTGCTAATTTAAGGGGGGGCCAAGAGACCTACGGCCCACACTCCTGACCGAACTTCATGATCTTCATCCACCCATTACCTCCATCCCTTTCTTCGTCATTTTCACCACCAACAATGAATACCACGGCCTAACTTCCTTTCCGCCCCAACTCCATCACCTCCAACCATCACATATAACCACATACTTTTTCATCTTCAACCTCTGTACATCATATCCAACATCCATACTCATAAACCATAGCCTCCACCAATGTCCTTCCCTCCTCTTTTTCGCGGCCAACATCCATCATGATCACCCGCGAACTCCCTTCCACCATCTTCATCCATATACCACCTCCAGCATCATCCCCATCTTCTTCCCTACCTACCACGCACAACCTCAGATAACCTTCACCATTTGTGTTAACCCTCACTTGTAATACCAAAATCCCCAAAGTCGTTTCCCTGCAAGTAAAGAGAATTAATCCAAACACCCAAATCAATACACAAATCAATATGCAGAGCAGAACTAATCCAGTGTTCACCACTCCCTGGGTTACCAATTTCGAAACAGAGAAGAGAAGGAGGGAGGAAGTAATGGTGGTGGCTGGATCGGAGCGTGGCAGTGACTTGGTGGCCGGATCGGGGCAGCGTGATGTGGTGACTGACACAGAGAGGCAGTGACTCGGTGGTCATTTGCGGCGTGGTGGCTGGATCGAGGCTCGACAGTGGCGTGGTGGCCGGATCGGTGTATGTTCGGTGGAGAAGGAGGCGAACTCCTCCCTGGTTGGCCGGATCGAGGCGCGGCGTGACGCAGTCGCCATCTTCGTCGCGATGGCTGGTCTTCGGAGTGGCGGTCAGTTATGGCTGAAGCGGAAGCGGCTGTAGACGCGAGAGGAGAAGCGAGAGAGGAGATCCGACGCCATGGCTCGCGGTGATTTCCTTCCAGGTTCTTGGCTGGGAGAAGAATGTTTTGTTTGTGGCTTTTTTGAAAAAAAAAAACCCTATTGCTTCTGTAAAAAAGAAGAAGGGGGCCCAGATCTAGATAAAAAAATATAATAATAAAAAAATAATAAAAGAAAAAAACTAATAAAAATAAAAATAAAAAATAAAGATTTCCCTTTCACACACCCCGTTTCTCACTTTCACACCCACTTTCATTCGGGCTTAAGCCCATTCCGCTAACAAAAACCAGAAAAAAAAAAGGAAAAGGCAGAAGAATTGGATCTGGACCTAAGAATACTATTTCAGGATGCACCCCCAGATTTTTATCCGTACACCCCTTTTGACTTAAGTTTTTTTTTTTACCAGTAAAATAAAAAAGAACTGGACCTCATACACGTTTCAGGATGCACTTCTGTTTTCATCTTCACACCCCTGACAGCATTGGCCCAAGCAAAGGAGTCTTATTTCTTCTCCGCACCTCTGGTTTTTATCTCTGCACTCCCTATTCTTGTCGGTTTGTTTCTCTCGCTTTGTTCTTAAGTTTTTATTTCTTTATTATTTGTTTTTTGTATGTAGCCCTTTGTGTGATAACACCACTCTTGTGTATTTCATCTTATATTTTGTCGAGTTTGATCATAAAAAAATATAAAAAAAATATATATACTTAAAATAAATAAAACAAAGCCGTGTGAGTGCTCGTGCGATCGTACGCATCAGCCTAGTGCTCATTACGCAAACAATAAAACAAAGCCGTGTGAGTGCTCGTGCGATCGTACGCATCAGCCTAGTGCTCATTACGCAAACAATAAAAGAAAAAAGCCGTGTTAGTGCTCGTGCGATCGTACGCATCAGCCTAGTGCTCATTACACAAAAAAATCTAAATATTACATCAAAAAATACCAAAAAATATAAAATCTTCAAAAACTAAAAAACATCTATTTTCAAACAACAATTTTTCAGCCAGAACTACGTGATCCTTGATTCTCCATCAAAATTGGAGATACGTAGGAGCAAGGCCAGTCCTTGTCAGGTTCACTTTCCCAAAAATCCAAATTTATCCATAATCATTTTCCAAACAAATTTTCTAAACAATTTTCAAACAAATTTTCAAGCAGTTTTCTAGAAGAACTACGAAACCCTGATTTCTCATTCTTAATGAGAATACGTAGGAGCAAGGTCAATCCTTGTCGGGCCTAAAAAACTAAAAATATTTTGTTTCTTTAGAATTTTATTTTTAAGGGAAAGTTAAACATTTTGAAAACCACATCACATTCGCATATTTAGTTAAAGGTACTGCCTTAGGGCAGGCGTCGTAGGGTGCTAATACCTTCCCTACACGTAACCGACTCCCAAACCAAGAATCTCAGTTTCGCAGACCATGCCTTATCATTTTATGGTTTTTCCGTAGTTTTCCAGAATAAACTATGGTGGCGACTCCAAAATCTTTTTTTTTTCCAAAACCCCTGTTTTATTTTTTTGGACCGTCGTCCCGTCGCGATCCCGGTTGCGACAGATGGCGACTCCACTGGGGAAGCTAGAGAGTCAGGCCATTTAATTAGATAAGCGAATTCGATGTGGTTTTTCTTTGTGTTTTTATTTCCTTTTTCCTTATCTATGTTTAATATTTGAAATAATTGCATGTGAGTTGCTTTTACTTTATGTTTAAAATAATTGTTCATTATCTATGTTTGATATGTCTACTTATTTGTGTTTATTTTTGCAATTGTTGTTTTACATTATAATCTCCCTCTACACATTATGCATATCATGAGTGAGGCCCTATACCCGGGTCTGAGCGCAACTTAGAAATAGAGGGGTTGTGTAGCGGTGTCACTCTGGGATGTACTTCCTGTTTGGCTATCGTGAGAACTCCAGCTAGAGTCTGTTCTCTTCATTTGTATCTCCACATCTAGTTGATTACTCTGACTGTTGTGGAGAGACAGTGAACAGAGCCATAGCTCTAGTGGCCTTGATTTAAGAATTAGGAAACCATCCTGGTGAGTGCATGTATGTGGCCTTAGAACTTTAGGTACCATCCTTTGATTAAGACACGAAAGGGAGATCGTTTTGTCATTTCTTTTTCATCTTTTCTTTGTGTCGCAACCGGAATCGCGACGGGACGACGACCCGAAAAAGAAAAACGCTTTTGAAAAAAAAAACGAGAGATTTGGAGTCGCCACCATAGTTTATTCTGGAAAACTACGGAAAAACCATAAAATGATAAGGCATGGTCTGCGAAACTGAGATTCTTGGTTCGGGAGTCGGTTACGTGTAGGGAAGGTATTAGCACCCTACAACGCCTGCCCTAAGGCAGTACCTTTAACTAAATATGCGAATATGATGTGGTTTTCAAAATGTTTAACTATCCCCTAAAATAAGATTCTAAAGAAACAACATGTATTTTTTAGTTTTTTGAGCCCGACAAGAATTGACCTTGCTCCTACGTATTCTCATTAAGAATGAGAAATCAGGGTCCCGTAGTTCTTTTAGAAAATGCTTGAAAATTTGTTTAGAAATTGTTTGAAAGATTTGTTATGGATAGATTTGGATTTTTGGGAAAGTGAACCTGACAAGGACTGGCCTTGCTCCTACGTATCTCCACTTTTGATGGAGAATCAAGGATCACGTAGTTCTGGCCAGAAAGATTGTTTGTTTGCTTGAAAGTGTTGTTGTTTTTGGTTTTTTGAAGATTTTATATTTTTTGGGTATTTTTTGATGTAATATTTAGATTTTGTTGCGTAATGAGCACTAGGCTGATGCATACGATCGCACGAGCACTCACACGGCTTTTTCCTTGTTTTTTATTGTTTTGCGTAATGAGCACTAGGCTGATGCGTACGATCGCACGAGCACTCATACAGCTTTTTTTGTTTATTTTATATTTTGGGTAATGAGTACTAGGCTGATGCGTACGATCGCACGAGTACTCACACCGATATTTATATCATTACATGTTTTTTAAAGTTTTATATATTTTTTATTAAGAAGAGAAGTGAGTTGAAATATCTATGACATAAAAATATGAAAAAAAAAACATAGGATAAAATTGTGGTAGAAAATAGGATAAATTTATGAACTAAAAAAAATGATCAAAATGCAGATAAATAGAATGAAAAGAAAATGTGTACCTTGTTGAAGATTTGAAAGATGAAGCAAGATTTTGCTTGTAATAAGTTGTGAGAGGAGATAGATTGATGGTGAAGAAGATGAATTTATAGTGAAAATATGGTATGAAATTTACTATGTTTGAAGGGAATAGGAAATGGTAAAGTGTGAGAGAAAAATGGAGTAGAGTTTTGAGATAGAATGTAGAGATTTTGAGAGAGAAGAGATGGATATTATGTAATTTGTGTGTGTGTGTGAAGTGAAGGGAATGTAGGTATTTATAGAGTTAAGGATGAAGAAAGTTGATGAATAAAAATAATATAATAAGTTGGTGGAAAATTTAGAGGAAATAAAATATAATTAAAAAAAAGATGAATAGAAAAAGTTAATGTGGAAAATAAGTGAAAGAAATAATATAAAAAGTTGATGGAGAAATTAGGTGTGGAAATTAAGTGGAAGAAATAATATAAAAAGTTGGTGGAGAAATTAGGTGTGAAAATTAAGTGGAAGAAATAATATAAAAAGTTGGTGGAGAAATTAGGTGAAATAAAATATAGTGAATAGTAAAAGTTAATGTGGAAAATAAGTGAAAGAAATAATATAAAAAGTTGGTGGAGAAATTAAGTGTGGAAATTAAGTGAAAGAAATAATATAAAAAGTTGGTGGAGAAATTAGGTGAAATAAAATATAGTGAATAGTAAAAGTTAATGTGGAAAATAAGTGAAAGAAATAATATAAAAAGTGAGTGGAGAAATAAGATGGAGAAAAATGGATAATAAAAAATGTTGATGGAGAAGATATAATTAAAAAAAGTAAGTGGAAAAATTAGAAAAGTTGATATATAAAATTAATATGGAAATGATGTGGAAAAAGTAAATGAAAAAGGTAGTTGATGTGGAATGAGATGTGGAGGGTGAGGTGGATGGTGATGTGGAGAATGGGGTGTGATAAGAAAAGATGGGTGGTGAGGAAGTAAAAAAGTGAGATTATTTTGGGCCATTGGATTAAGTGTTTAAAAGAAAATTTGGGGGTGCAAAAAGTAAAATAAATAGTATTTTTCATTTTGGTTTTTTTATGTTTTTTTTATTTATTTTGTGATGAATTTTATTTACCCGGACGAAATTGGGTATTGACAGCTGCCCCTCTTTACTTAGATTTTACTAGATAATATGACAAACAACGTTTGTATATTATCAGAGTAAAAGATAAGTAAAGATAGAAATACTAATTTCGTCTGGGTTTCAAAGAGAAAGGGGGAGAATAACAATCGATTCAAGTACGTAAGATGAATAGAATCACAATGCAACAAAAATTGAACTTAAGGGCGAGGCAAAAATTGAACTTAAGGGCGAGGCAAAAATTGAACTTAAGGGCCAGCGTGAAAACTGGGCTTGGGGGCCAGTGTGGAAGCTGGGCTTGAGGCCAGTGTGAAAACTGGGCTTGGGGCCAGTGTGAAAACTGGGCTTGGGGCCAGCGTGGAAGCTGGGCTTGGGGGCCAGCGTGGAAGCTGGGCTTGGGGGCCAGTGTGGAAACTGGGCTTTGGGGGCCAGTGTGAAAACTGGGCTTGGGGCCAACGTGAAAACTGGGCTTGGGGGCCATGAAAACTGGGCTTGGGGGCCAGTGTGAAAACTGGGCTTGAGGGCCAGTGTGAAAACTGGGCTTGGGGCCAGCGCGAAAACTGGGCTTGGGGCCAGTGTGGAAACTGGGCTTTGAGGGCCAGTGTGAAAACTGGGCTTGGGGCGAGCGTGAAAACTGGGCTTGGGGCCAGCGTGAAAACTGGGCTTGGGGCCAGCGTGAAAACTGGGCTTTGAAAGCCAGTGTGAAAACTGGGCTTGGGGCCAGCGTGAAAACTGGGCTTGGGGCCAGCGTGAAAACTGGGCTTGGGGCCAGCGTGAAAACTGGGCTTGGGGGCCAGTGTGAAAACTGGGCTTGGGGGCCAGTGTGGAAACTGGGCTTTGGGGGCCAGTATGGAAACTGGGTTTTCAAATTTTGAAATTCTTGAAACTTGTAATTTGTGAAATGTTGGCCAGTGTGGAAACTGGGCTTAGGGGCCAGTATGGAAACTGGGCTTGGGGCCAATGTGAAAATTGGGCTTTGTGGGCCAGTATGGAAACTGGGCTTTGGGGGCCAGTATGGAAACTGGGCTTTCAAATTTTGAAATTCTTGAAACTTGTAATTTGTGAAATGTTGGCCAGTGTGGAAACTGGGCTTAGGGGCCAGTATGGAAACTGGGCTTGGGGCCAATGTGAAAATTGGGCTTTGTGGGCCAGTATGGAAACTGGGCTTTGGGGGCCAGTATGGAAACTGGGCTTTCAAATTTTGAAATTCTTGAAACTTGTAATTTGTGAAATGTTGGCCAGTGTGGAAACTAGGCTTAGGGGCCAGTATGGAAACTGGGCTTGGGGCCAATGTGAAAATTGGGCTTTGTGGGCCAGTATGGAAACTGGGCTTTGGGGGCCAGTATGGAAACTGGGCTTTCAAATTTTGAAATTCTTGAAACTTGTAATTTGTGAAATGTTGGCCAGTGTGGAAACTAGGCTTAGGGGCCAGTATGGAAACTGGGCTTGGGGCCAATGTGAAAATTGGGCTTTGTGGGCCAGTATGGAAACTGGGCTTTGGGGGCCAGTATGGAAACTGGGCTTTCAAATTTTGAAATTCTTGAAACTTGTAATTTGTGAAATGTTTTGTAACTTTGACAGAAATTTGATTTTTGAAAAGACATTAAGGTGTTGAAACCTTTCATTTTGTGGGCCAGTGTAGAAACTGGGCTTTGGGGGCCAGTGTAGAAACTGGGCTTTCGAATTTTGAAATTCTTGAAACCTGGAATGTTTTGTAATTTTGACACAAATTTGAAAGCTCGATCGACATGAAACAATATGGCTTGATAGAGAAAATCTGAATGTTGTTCTTTTTGTGTTTTCTTTGTTTTTTTTTTTTTGTTTTTTTTTGAAGAAGGAAATTGATAACCATTCATGTGAATGAAGAGGATTTCGATGAGAAATACTTTCTTTTTGATAGATACATGAAAACGTTTGCTTTGTTTTGTTTTTTTTTTTGTTATTTTTTTTTATGAAATGAGGAACAAGGTTTTAGAACTTTTGCTCAAGGTTGAAAATATGATTAAACAAGGTGTTGCATCTTTGTACAAGGATTAGGATTTTGAAACCTCGATATGCAAGAGAAACATAACTGATGTAAATTTTGAAATTGGAGGAGAAAACTTTGATGCACGTTGATTTTTTTGTCTTTTTGAAAAAAGAAGATTTGGTGAAAATATGTAATTTTGAAATTGGAGGAGAAAACTTTGAGGCATTTTGATTTTTTTTTTCTTTTTGAAGGAAGAAGATTTGATAAACATTCATGAAAATATGTACATGATGTTGACTTTTGATCCGTGATAGAAGATTATAAAACTATGACGCTTTTTTTTTAGTGAGTCAATTTGTTTTCTTTGAAATCATCAATTTTATGAAGATTTAGACTTTCATTTTCTTTTTTACAATGGATGTCCAATTCTAAAGTCAAATGTTCAAAATGAAGCTTCTGTGCTAGAAATTTCTTGACGAAATATTAGTGCGTACATGCTTGATATCAAGGGTTGGGACAAATATGTGGAAGGATTTGGAGAGTACCGGGTTGGCTACTTGGGCCTCTTACTCCTTAAAACAATTACAAATGTCAATGTGAAGTCGTAGATACTCAAAAGTTGCCCCAGTTTGGGGGCATGGTAAAAAGATAGGTATGGACAAATGTATCTGTGAATTGTGAGGGTGTGAAATTCATATAACTTTTGCAAAATTGCCCCTGGTTTTGGGTATGAGTCACTTAAGTGAGGTTCAAAAAGAAGTTGCCCCCCATTCCGGGTTTACGAATGATGGACTCAGAGCCACAAAGTATCTGCCCCTGTTTTGAGGGTAGATTTATGAATTTCAGCGCGGACAAATCTAGGAGGCCCAACAAGGGATGCCCTGGTCTTGGTACGAACTTTGAATGTACACATGAAACAAATGTGAGATTAACAAAGTTGCCCAATATTTTGAATGGGCCAAGACATATGAAACTCTCAAAGTGGCCCTAGTTTTGGAGAACGGGCAAATAGGTTATGTAAAACCTACAAAGTTGCCCCTAGTTTGGGAATCGGAATTTGTTTGGGAATAAGGGGAAGAGTTTGAATGGGATAGGAATATGTGATGGATACGAAAATGGTGGGCTTGAAAGGATTGCCCCTAATTGGCATGATTTTCCTTCATATAATTTTGATCAATAGGGAGTTCCCTTCTTCCGAGGACATTTTTTTTATCATCATTTTTTTAACTGCATTATTAGTCATTTTGTCTTGTCTCAAAATTAAGCTTTATAAAAAATTAAGCAACCATAATTCAATCTGTGTGGACTTTTATTGGGCTTGTAACGTGGCTTGGGCTGAAAGGTATGGAAAGAAAGGATATAGAGGCCCAAATGAGTGTTTGTGGGTCATTTGAAACAAGAGTTACCATCTACACCTTGTATCAGCTATTCGTCAAAAATTGTTTTGACTTTCTTTGCTGATCTGTAAACTTCACTTTTTGTTTGTCATCACTTTGTGATTCTTTCTATTTTTGATATTTGATTTTGATGAATCATCTTCATTTGATCACTAAGTGTGATATTTATCATTTGCAATTTGAATTGACTTCTAATGTGATGGTAACCCTTGTTTAGGTAAATTTTTTTTTGAAAAGAAAGTTCTTATTGGCTCAAATTTGGTAACAATGGTTATATCTTTTTATTTTTTTTGGATGAAGAAAGATGGCCACACATCATTTCAAATTTTGATTGTTTTATTTTCACAAGATTAATTAGGAGACAAGACTAAATGATCTCAACAAGAGTCATTTTTTTTTTATATTTTTTTTTTCAGTCTTAGCGAAATCAAGGATCTCCCAAAATGAAAGCCAGTGGAAGTAATGGAAAATCTGCCCCAGAACATGATTTGGGTCAATCTTTTGGTTTAGTGAAGGTCGAAAGATGACGTTTTCAAACAATGTACACCCAAATACTTCTTAAGAATACGTGATTTGATCATTTGACAATAAGAGATTATGACATCCATTACATTTTTTTTTAATCTCATAAAATGGACGATTTGCATCGAAAATAATTGACTCAACACTTGACATGATATGCATATATTTTTTTTGGGTTTTATGAATGAAGAAATGTAATATGAAGTAAAAGGATGATACTAGCTAAAGATTTTTTTATTTTTAGAGAAAATTGGGTTTGGTGACCCTTTTTTTTTTTAAAATCGTACTCAAACAAAAGCATGCACGAACCCAAGAATTATTCTCGAAGCTTAAGAAAATATGGTTTCATTCATTATTTTTTTTAAGTTAATTTTTATTTTTTGACTTACGAAAAATAAATATATGTACATCTCAGAACAATTAAATTTTAATTGAAAAGAAAGATATTACACGCTTAAAACAAAATATTCTATCAAAAAGATTTTTTTTTGTTTGAAGGATAACAATTCACATTTTATTTGTATGAAAAATGAGGTCCAGAAATTCAAAATAATGATCTACATTGCCCCAAAATATGTACACTTTATTAATTTTTTTTAGATTTTTCATGCCCTAAATATATTTTAAGAAATTCTAATTTTTTCTTTTTCGGATGATTCCGAGAACAAAATTAATTTTATTTTATTTTCATATTTTATTATTATTTTTATTTCTTTTAAAAGAAATATGATACATTTATTGTAAAATAGGAAATGACATACAAACTGAAACAAAATAGTCTCCCTTTCGTGCCTTATCAGAGGTCAAATGACTAAAGTTCTAAGGCCAAATATATGCACTCACAAGGATAGCTCCCTAATGCTTAAATCAAGGCCACCAGAGTTATGGCTCTTTTCACTGTCTCTCCACAACAGTCAGAGTAATCAACTAGATGTGGAGACACAAATGAAGAGAACAGACTCTAGCTGGAGTTCTCACGATAGCCAGACAGGAAGTACATCCCAGAGTGACACCGCTACACAACCCCTCTATTTCTAAGTTGCGCTCAGACCCGGGTATAGGGCCTCACTCATGATATGCAATTGTGTAGAGGGAGATTATAACAACAATTTCAAAAATAAACACAAATAAGTAGACATATCAAACATAGATAAGGAACAATTATTTCACACATAAAGAAAAAGTAAAAGAAACTCACATGCAATTATTCCAAATATCAAACATAGATAAGGAAAAAGGGAATAAAAACACAAAGAAAAACCACATCGAATTCGCTTATCTAATTAAATGGCCTGACTCTCTAGCGTCCCCAGTGGAGTCGCCATCTGTCGCAACCGGAATCGCGACAGGACGACGACCCGAAAAAGAAAAACGCTTTTGAAAAAAAACGAGAGATTTGGAGTCGCCACCATAGTTTATTCTGGAAAACTACGGAAAAACCATAAAATGATAAGGCATGGTCTGCGAAACTGAGATTCTTGGTTCGGGAGTCGGTTACGTGTAGGGAAGGTATTAGCACCCTACAACGCCTGCCCTAAGGCAGTACCTTTAACTAAATATGCGAATATGATGTGGTTTTCAAAATGTTTAACTATCCCCTAAAATAAGATTCTAAAGAAACAACATGTATTTTTTAGTTTTTTGAGCCCGACAAGAATTGACCTTGCTCCTACGTATTCTCATTAAGAATGAGAAATCAGGGTCCCGTAGTTCTTTTAGAAAATGCTTGAAAATTTGTTTAGAAATTGTTTGAAAGATTTGTTATGGATAGATTTGGATTTTTGGGAAAGTGAACCTGACAAGGACTGGCCTTGCTCCTACGTATCTCCACTTTTGATGGAGAATCAAGGATCACGTAGTTCTGGCCAGAGAGATTGTTTGTTTGCTTGAAAGTGTTGTTGTTTTTGGTTTTTTGAAGATTTTATATTTTTTGGGTATTTTTTGATGTAATATTTAGATTTTTTTGCGTAATGAGCACTAGGCTGATGCATACGATCGCACGAGCACTCACACGGCTTTTTCCTTGTTTTTTATTGTTTTGCGTAATGAGCACTAGGCTGATGTGTACGATCGCACGAGCACTCATACGGCTTTTTTTGTTTATTTTATATTTTGGGTAATGAGTATTAGGCTGATGCGTACGATCGCACGAGTACTCACACCGATATTTATATCATTACATGTTTTTTAAAGTTTTATATATTTTTTATTAAGAAGAGAAGTGAGTTGAAATATCTATGACATAAAAATATGAAAAAAAAAAACATAGGATAAAATTGTGGTAGAAAATAGGATAAATTTATGAACTAAAAAAAATGATCAAAATGCAGATAAATAGAATGAAAAGAAAATGTGTACCTTGTTGAAGATTTGAAAGATGAAGCAAGATTTTGCTTGTAATAAGTTGTGAGAGGAGATAGATTGATGGTGAAGAAGATGAATTTATAGTGAAAATATGGTATGAAATTTACTATGTTTGAAGGGAATAGGAAATGGTAAAGTGTGAGAGAAAAATGGAGTAGAGTTTTGAGATAGAATGTAGAGATTTGAGAGAGAAGAGATGGATATTATGTAATTTGTGTGTGTGTGAAGTGAAGGGAATGTAGGTATTTATAGAGTTAAGGATGAAGAAAGTTGATGAATAAAAATAATATAATAAGTTGGTGGAAAATTTAGAGGAAATAAAATATAATTAAAAAAAAGATGAATAGAAAAAGTTAATGTGGAAAATAAGTGAAAGAAATAATATAAAAAGTTGATGGAGAAATTAGGTGTGGAAATTAAGTGGAAGAAATAATATAAAAAGTTGGTGGAGAAATTAGGTGTGAAAATTAAGTGGAAGAAATAATATAAAAAGTTGGTGGAGAAATTAGGTGAAATAAAATATAGTGAATAGTAAAAGTTAATGTGGAAAATAAGTGAAAGAAATAATATAAAAAGTTGGTGGAGAAATTAGGTGAAATAAAATATAGTGAATAGTAAAAGTTAATGTGGAAAATAAGTGAAAGAAATAATATAAAAAGTGAGTGGAGAAATAAGATGGAGAAAAATGGATAATAAAAAATGTTGATGGAGAAGATATAATTAAAAAAAGTAAGTGGAAAAATTAGAAAAGTTGATATATAAAATTAATATGGAAATGATGTGGAAAAAGTAAATGAAAAAGGTAGATGATGTGGAATGAGATGTGGAGGGTGAGGTGGATGGTGATGTGGAGAATGGGGTGTGATAAGAAAAGATGGGTGGTGAGGAAGTATAAAAGTGAGATTATTTTGGGCCATTGGATTAAGTGTTTAAAAGAAAATTTGGGGGTGCAAAAAGTAAAATAAATAGTATTTTTCATTTTGGTTTTTTTATGTTTTTATTTATTTATTTTGTGATGAATTTTATTTACCCGGACGAAATTGGGTATTGACACTTTGTATACAGCAAATAAATGTACCATGAAAAAGATGTAAAAAAAATTAGAGCACTAAAAATGTACATGTTCTAATTCATATGTATTTGTTTCGCATTTATCTTGTTATAGAGTTCATGGAATAATTCAAAAAAAAATAATAATAAAATAAAATAAATTTTCAAATAAAAATGCTTTTGAAGCAAAATAAAGATTTTTGGTCCAATCGTTCAATTCAATTTTATCATTAATTTGAAATGTTCATCCGGCTTTCATGATATGAAAATGTTTAAAATCATCATTTGTTCACGATCCTCATCGCCCATTTTAGTTCGTAAAAGTAAAATCGTCATACAAGGGGCATTTCTTTGGTTCACCAGTTCAACCTTGTATAACCCGGTACGAAGCCCAAATCATGATCCATTATGGGTTTAAACCTTGTCTGTCTTAACCCAAGTCGTGTCGAGCCTGGCCCATCACTCGTGTCTAGGTATGAACCTTGTTCACAGTGTGTTTGTCATCAACCTCGTGTTCTAACCAAGTCGTGTCCAACCTTAAACCTTCATTCATTAACATGTCTCATTATTGGTTATCAACCTCTATGTGTTTAAGCCCGAATGCGTCTCCCGTTTACAAGTGTCATTCGTTTTCAAGGTCATTAAGAGTCAACCCAATCTTCCATTTCCACCTCCATAGGCATGTTAAACATGTGTTTTGTGTAGGGGCATAAAAAAAATAATAGAAAATATTTCAAATTACTATGAACAAGGAGATTATTATGATTTTTGCATCTAATTTATGTAATAAAAAGAAAAATTTTCAAAGAAAATGTTTTCGAAAAATATTTAGAAAATGAAGCATATTTAGATGAAATTTTGTCAACAAATTTTTAAGTAATTCAATCCATTTTTAGTTATTTCCCAAATTCAATAAAGTTCGCACACATTATAGATTGGTTGTTTGTTCTCTAAAGTTTTTAACTCCGGGGAAAATGTTTAAATGTGTAATAAGTTGCCCTGAGGAAAAATAAAATATGTGTTAATAGATTTGCTTGCGGGCCATTTTTGGATTGTTTTCTCAATGATCATCACTTTTCAAGAGTCCATCAAATTTATAGTTTGTTCACCGTGTCAGGGGCATTTTTTTGTTTTCTCAGTTTGTACCCCATATTCCTTTGTCATCCGATGTATTTGTCATACTGGTTCCTTTTCTTCTTGTTTTAGGTGCAGAAACGTTTTTTTTATCTTAAACCTTGTTTATCCTGTTGAAACCCAAATCGTAATTCGTTGTCAGTCTTAACCTAAACCTTGTCATGTTCAGCCCATTATATGTGCCTAAGCCTAAACATTGTCCAAATCGTTTTTGTTATCGTGTCCGTGTTCTAATCCAGCCATGTCAAGCCTGATTTTTGTTTTTTAAACCTTTGTCTGTCTAAGTTTATTTTGGCTCTCATTAACATGTGTTATTCATGGTCATTAAGTGTCAATTTGATTTTCCATTTACACTCATTCCGGTCATGTCAAACGTCTGTTTTGTATCTTAAAGTCGTCAACATTTTTATAATAGGGGCATTGTTCATGTCTTTGCCTTAATATGGATTCATATTGATTAAGTCTCTCGGCGCGTAAACTTTTCCAGATTGGGGCAAATTCGTGTTCACGTCTGTTTACCTCAAAAGTGTTGGATCATTCTTAAAATCTTGAACAATTTTATACACGATTATTCGGATGATGTTTCAAATTCAACGATAACTTAATGGTTTCTCTTTCGGACCAAATAAAAAGAAAAAACATAAAAAAATCTATTTCATTTCATCATCAAGAGAGAATTACAATAAGGTCGAAAAGTGATTTTGAACAAAGATATCATTTTGAATACACTCATAGGATCTTGGCATTATGAAAACAAAAAAACAAGTAGATCATACAGAGTCACCTCACCATATCAGGAATTCAAACAAAAAAGCAAAAAAAAAACATAATAAAAGATGTTCGGGGGTCGATCATTAGTGATCGTTAATATTACAGTCCAAAACAAAAAAACTTAAGTGTCCATATTACAGTCCTTATTCAAATTCTGGCCACACTCGGCCAACAAAAACAAACAAAAAAAAAACGTTTTCAGTGAAAAAAGAATTCTCGAGCTGGTTGTGGTGGTCTAAGGGAGAGCTCCGTTGAGGGAGCTCTAGCACGAAAAGTCACTGGCGGAGGCGGAGGAATCTCTGTTTCTCCATCGATTATGATGGGAATGGGGAAGAGGTCCAGAAGCTTCGGAGCCTTCATGATTACCCAACCGGTTTCTCCAAAAAAAAAAATAAATAAAAAGGGTAAAAAAAAAATAATAAAAAGAAATAATTGTGTCAAAAGAAGGAAGAGAGGAAAAAAAATTAAAAAGACAAGGATGAAGTTAGGGTTTTACCATACATGTACAGGGGTAGTAGAGAAAAGAGGGTGCCGGTGGGATCCAATTCCGCTTGCCAACGTCTTACTCTATTCCCATGATTGCTAAACCAGCACTGGACATTGTACTCCCCCGCTTCTCCGAATGCCCTGATTCGAGTAGTGATCTCAAAAATCTGAGCTCGACTTGGGTGAGTGACTCCGTAATTGTAAATGTTGGTCATTATCCTGATTTGGTCTTCTGTCGGACGCCACTTTGGGCAGGTCGGTCTCTCCATTTCCATTTCCTTCTCATCCATTTCCCTAATTTGTCTAAATAAATAATAAATAAAAAAAAACAAACCATAAATAACAAAAATACTATGTTCATAGTCTAATGTTTTCTTCCATTGTGTTTCTTTTAAACTAATTTTGTTCTTTGTATTGGGTCTTTCGAGTCTCGTTGTCCAGTTTGTGATCTGTTTCATGGTCCTCGCAAAGGTTCCTAAACGGATCTACGTCCAGATTGTCCATGTCCATGTCCTTGTGTTCATACGAGTAATATTCTTTTTAAGTTTTCTGTTTTTAATGGGGTACGTGGCGTTGTTCTACCCGATTGTCTCTGTCATACCTTCAAACGAAGGGAGATTAGCGTCTGGTTTCCAACCTATATACCCCTTATCTTTGTTAAGACAGTGTGTTCTTAGAGTTTTTTTTTTTAGAGAGAAAAATAAAAGAGGAACAAGAAAGCAAATAAAGGAGCAAAAGTAAATAACGCAAAAAGCATAACAAAAAAAACAAAAAAAAACACAAAAGATGAACGGAAAGCAGTAAGGAATAACAAGATCAGAAAGCAGAAAGAGCAACAAACGGAAAGTAAAGCATAAAGGAAAGGAATAACAGAAAAGGAAAGGGAAGAGAAAGCTTAAATGAAAAAACAGAAAGCTAAAGAGTAAAAGGAAAAGCAAAAACAGAAAGCTTAAAGGAAAGAATGGAAGATCTAGAGGAAAGAGGACTTACCCGGAAGCAGTAGGGCTTGCAGAGGCTCCTCGCTGATCTTAGACGCTCCGAAGGCACACTGGGCAGAGGTTCCTCACAGAAGTCCAGAGACGCTCAAGAGGGAGAGAGAAGGAGGAAGATAGAGAGAGAAAGGGAGAATGAGAGAGAGGGAGAGCAGAATGAAACGTCGGCCAACGCTGAAGGGTAGCCTATTTATAGCCAAGGATTCTGCCACTGTGTCCACAATTCTGGTCATTGCTACCGGGGACGTCCACAGTCCCGGTCTTTCTGAATTCAAAAATAAAAGAATAAAAAAAAAAAAATTTTGAAAATCTGAAAACGGGTAGGGTTTTGTTAGGTCGATCTGGCCCAATTCAGGACACCATAGATGATCCAATTTCACCAAAAAAATAATAAAACAAAATATAAAAAATGTGATAAATAGAAAATTTTCAAAAATAATAAATGGAGTGATGTAAAATTTGAAGTGTTCAAAATTGTTTTTCATTTGCACGATAAAGGACATTTTTCAGGTTCATTGGGCCTCATTGTCATGTTAGCCCTCTTTGGACTCAATTCTTCTGAAATATAAATTTGAGTGAAGAATTATTTTGGCATGTTTGTAATTTCACATCACACCATTTTGTTTGATTTTACTCCTTCTTTTTCTACATTTTGAATAAATCTAAAAATAAAAAATATTGAAAAAAGGAACAGTGCTCGAGCCCATTAGGCCCAATGGCCTTCGTGGTTTTCTCTCGAGTCTACTTCTTTTGAAAATATGTCAAAAATATTTTGTTTTCACATTTTGCTGTTGAATGATGTATCATTCTGAGATTTGTCAAAAAAAAAATAAAATAAAAAAAAAAGAATTCAAATTCCTTTTCACAAAGTTTCATGGTGAAAGTAAGAATAGTATTTGTTGAGTCCATCTAGGCCCATTTTCAGTGTAAAATTTATCTCAGTTTTGTTTTCTTAGAATTGAAAATAAAAATATTTTCCTCATCATGTTGTATAATTTTCATAATGTCATATTTTATTCTCAAATAAAATTTGTAAAAAATTTGATCAATTTCTTGGTCGCATTGGCAGTTGGGTCTGTCTGGCCCATTAAGCTCACACTACCTTGCATTCATTTCAATTTGTTTCAGATCCAAGTTTGACCCAAGTTTCTCTGTAGTCTCGTAAAATAAAGGTCGAATAAAACATAAGAAAATCAAAATCATATCTCAAAATACAAATTTTCAACAGTATCTTTCCAATACAATTATCCAAATTATCCTGTGTGATTTTCTCTGAATTTTTTGTCAAAAACTGAGAATGAAAGATGAACAGTTTTTGAGTCCATTAGGCCCCGTTGTCATATGTGTTTTCTCTTGAACCAGTGCATCTGAATTTCTGAAAAAATAAAAAATACATGTTTATGTAGATGTTGTGTTTTCAATTAATAATTTCCCTTTCCATTTGTGTGAACAAGTATTTATGCAAAAAAAGGGAATTCAGACTCTTGTTTTAAGATTTTGTCATGGTTGTAAAAAGAATAGTGTTGGGCCCATTGAGTCTAGTAGTGTTGCAAAATTTTCTTTAGTTCAATCTTGAGAAATCCTCTCATAACAAAAAATAAAAAAATGAATTTCTTTTAGCTTGTTCCATAAACTATGAAAATAAAACAAATGTTTTCTTTGTCATCTTCTTGTGTTAAGTTCACACGGCTCAGGTCATCTGATCCATTGGGTCAATGTGCCTGGTAAGTCCAACTTCCTTTTGTTACTTCTCCTCAGGTTTTCAAACGTTTTTGGCCCAACTCGGCCCATTACATGCATATTTCTCATTAATTTCTATTTCTAAAAGATAAAAAACACAAAAATATTTTTCTAATATGCTTAATATTTTTTCACATTGTGTAAATAAATAAAAAATGATTGAAAAAAAAAACATTTTTATTTTTCAAACGTTTTTCTAAAATCAAGTTTTCTCATATCAATTTTTGCATTGCTCACCAAGCCGAGTTTCTGTACTGGTTCCCAAGCTCATTTTCCGCATTAGCCCAGAAAGTTCATTTTTCATAATGGCTTGCAAAGCCCAGTTTTCATGCTGGCTCGCAAGGCCCAAATTCCAAAATGGCAAAAATCTCAATTGCCACATTAGCTCAGAATGCCCATTTTCCATACTGACTTGCAAAGCTCAGTTTCCATACTGACCTGCAAGGCCCAGATTCCACAAAGGCCAAAAATCTCAATTGCCACATTAGCTCAGAAAGCCCATTTCCCATACTGGCTTGCAAAGTCCAAGTTTCCATGCCGACCCAAAAAGCCCAGTTCCTACACTGGCCCCTAAGCCCAGCTCACACTGTCCCCCTAAGCCCAGCTCACACTGGCCCCTAAGCCCAGCTCACACTGGCCCCCTAAGCCCAGCTCACACTGCCCCCGAAGCCCAGTTCTCACACTGGCCCGTAAGCCCAGTTTTCATACTGCCTCCCAAGCCCAGTTTTCATACTGGCCACCAAAACCTAATTTTCTCTAAAAAAAAAAAAAATCTGTTTTTTTTCTTAACTGGTATCATCATTTCCATTTCATATTACTTTGCTTCACGCATAAAACCAAAAAATACGCAAAAGTTGAGTCAATTATTTTCGATGCAAATCATCCATTTTATGAGATTTCAAAAAATGTAATGGATGTCATAATCTCCTGTAGTCAAATGTTTAAATCACATATTCTTAAGAGATATCTGTGTGTGCATTGCTTGAAAACATCATCCTTCAGCCCTCGCTATACCAAGAGATTGACCCAATCATGTTCTTGAGCCCAAGTAATAAATACAAAGTTTTACACTGGGGCAAATTTTCCGTTACCTCCACTGGCTTTCAGTTGGGAGGTCCCTGATTCCTTTGGGACACAAAAAAAAAAAAAGAAAAAAGAAAAATGACTCTTGTTGAGATCATTTAGTCTTGTCTCCTAATTAATCTTTTGAAAATAAAACAACCAAAATTTGAAATGACGTGTGGCCATCTTTCTTCATCCAAAAAAAAAGAAGTTTATATCCTTTGTACCAAATTTGAGCCAAAAAGAAATTTCTTTTCAAATTTTACCCGAACAAGAGTTATCATCACAGTAAAAGCCGACTCAAATTGCAAGAAGAACACACTTAGTGATCAAATGAAGAGAATTCAGCAAAAGCAAAGCAAAAATGGAAAGAACCACAAAGTGATGGCAAACAAAGAATGAAATTTGAAAAAGGGCAAGATAGTCAAAACATATTTGACGAATAGCTGATACAAGGTGTAGATGGTAACTCTTGTTTCAAAAAAAAAAATATATCCACAAAAATTTATTTGAGCCTTTATATCCTTTCTTTCAATACCCCTTAGCCCAAGCCACATTACAAGCCCAATAAAAGTCCACACAGATTGAATAATGGTTGCTTAAATTTTCATAAAACTTAATTTTGAGACAAGACAAAATGACTAACAATCCATTAAAAAAAAATGTCCTCGGAAGAAGGGAACTCCCTATTGATCAAAATTATATGAAGGAAAATCAAGCCAATTAGGGGCAATCCTTTCAAGCCCACCATTTTCGTATCCATCACAAATTCCTATCCCATTCAAACTCTCCCCCTTATTCCCAAACAAATTCCGATTCCCAAACTAGGGGCAACTTTGTAGGTTTTACATAACCTATTTGCCCGTTCTCCAAAACTAGGGCCACTTTGAGAGTTTCATATGTCTTGGCCCATTCAGAATATTGGACGACTTTGTCAATCTCACATTTGTTTCATCTGAATATTCAAAGCTCATACAAAGACTGGGGCATCCCTTGTTGGGCCTCCCATGATTTTGGTTCGTCCCGAACTTCAAAAATCCATCATCACCAAAATTGGGGCAATTTGTAAATCTCACATGATATTCTCACTCCCTGATTCATGACTTATTCCCTCACAATTCACAAATACATTTGTCCATACCTACCTTTTTACCAGGCCCCAAACTGGGGCAACTTCTGAGTATCTACGACTTCACATTGGCATTTGTAATTGTTTTAAGGAGTAAGATGTAACGCCCCGGCAACTCGCAGGGACCGTTGACTGCCCCCACAGACCACCACCAGACTTTCCAGTGTGCTTTGTCCTCACTCGCACACTTTCTGGGAAAACTTCCCAGAAGGTCACCCATCCCAGAATTACTCCAGGCTAAGCACGCTTAACCATGGAGTTCTTATGAGTCGGGCTACCGAAAAGTAAATGCATTTTGGTGATATGAGTAGCCAAATCAATTCCTTTAAGCTATCCTTCAACTGTATAGTCCCATACCTATACAGTCTCCAGATCCCTCTCATTCCGGTGTATGTTCGATTCATCCATGTACCCCTTCCACCCGAAGCTGCCAGGAGCCGCTCCTTGTCTGTGCCCCCTGCACCATGCTTCTTGCACCGGCGTCACTCCCCGCCCTCGTCTCCGTGCCCGGGTGTCACATAAGAGGCCCAAGTAGCCAACTCGGTACTATCCAAATCCTTCCACACATTTGTCCCAACCCCTGGTATCAAGCATATACACACTAGTATCTCGTCAAGAAATGTGTAGCACACAAGCTTCATTTGGAACAGTTGACTTTAGAATTGGGCATCCATTGAAAGGAAATTGAAAGTCTAAATCGTCATAAATTTGATTATTTCAAAGAAAGCAAATTGACTAAAAAAATATATCATAGTTTTCCATTACAAATAATCATATCATGTACATATTTTCATCAACTTTGAATTTGCCTCCATGTATATTCATCAAATTTTCTTCCTTCAAAAAAGACAAAAAAAAATCAAAATGCATCAAAGTTTTCTCCTGCAATTTCAAAACTACATATTTTCATCAAATCTTCTTCCTTAAAAAAAAATAAATAAATAAAATAAAAATCAACCTGTACCAAAGTTTTCTTCTTTAATTTCAAAATTTACATCAACCATGTTGCTCTTGCACATCGAGGTTTCAAAAAACATTTGAAAAAAAAATGCAACTCTTTGTTTATTGATTTCAACATTATGCAAAATTTTTAAAACCTTGTTTGCTCACTTCATAAAAATAGACACTCATTGCTGTCTAAAAAAAATTAATCAAAAAAAAAAATCAAAAATCAAAAAATAAAAAATTCAACATCTCAAAATTTCAAAAACTTGAACAAATTCAAAGTTTCCAATTCAAAACAATCAAACATTTTATCTTCTGTCTCTGTGATCTTGACCCTCTGCAAGGCAATGGTCAAGTCCAGATTGTCAAACGACCCTCTGCATGGCAATGGTCAAATTTAAGTTTTCCTCTGCGATCTTGGCCCTCTGCAAGGCAATGGTCAAGTCCAGATTGTCAAACGACCCTCTGCATGGCAATGGTCAAATTTAAGTTTTCCTCTACGATCTTGGCCCTCTGCAAGGCAATGGTCAAGTCCAGATTGTCAAACGACCCTCTGCATGGCAATGGTCAAATTTAAGTTTTCCTCTGCGATCTTGGCCCTCTGCAAGGCAATGGTCAAGTCCAGATTGTCAAACGACCCTCTGCATGGCAATGGTCAAATTTAAGTTTTCCTCTGCGATCTTGGCCCTCTGCAAGGCAATGGTCAAGTCCAGATTGTCAAACGACCCTCTGCATGGCAATGGTCAAATTTAATTTTCCTCTGCGATCTTGGCCCTCTGCAAGGCAATGGTCAAGTCCAGATTGTCAAACGACCCTCTGCATGGCAATGGTCAAATTTAATTTTCCTCTGCGATCTTGGCCCTCTGCAAGGCAATGGTCAAGTCCAGATTGTCAAACGACCCTCTGCATGGCAATGGTCAAATTTAATTTTCCTCTGCGATCTTGGCCCTCTGCAAGGCAATGGTCAAGTCCAGATTGTCAAACGACCCTCTGCATGGCAATGGTCGAATTTAAATTTTCCTCTGCGATCTTGGCCCTCTGCAAGGCAATGGTCAAGTCCAGATTGTCAAATGACCCTCTGCATGGCAATGGTCGAATTTAAATTTTCCTCTGCGATCTTGGCCCTCTGCAAGGCAATGGTCAAGTCCAGATTGTCTAACGGCCCGCTGCATGGCAATGGTCGAATTTAAATTTTCCTCTGTCATTGGTGTCTCGGCCCTCTGTAAGACAATGGTCGTGCCCAATTTTACTTTCTGTCAATGGTGTCTCGGCCCTCTGTAAGACAATGGTCGTGCCCAATTTTACTTTCTGTCACTGGTGTCTCGGCCCTCTGTAAGACAATGGTCGAGCCCAATTTCCAAATTTTTCAAATGACCCTCTGCATGGCAATGGTCAATCCAAACTTTCAAAATGACCCTCTGCATGGCAATGGTCAGTCCAGATTGTCAAATGACCCTCTGCAAGGCAATGGTCAAGTCCAGATTGTCAAATGACCCTCTGTAAGACAATGGTCAAGCCCAATATTACTTTCTGCTAATTGTATTTCGGCCCTCTGTAAGACAATGGTCGGACCCAATGATCAAACTCAAATCATTTACTTCATCCATAGGGTGGTTACACCCTCCGCAATGTCTACACACCTCAATTCTGTTAGCCTTGTTCATATTTGTTTTAAATTCTCCTGTTGTTCATTGTCCATTTTGAAATCCAGACGAAATTAGTGTTTGTTTCTTTACTTAGCTTTTACTCAAATAATACGAAAATTCAAAATTTTCATATTATTCAGCAATAGCTAAGTAAAGAGGGGCAGCTGTCAACACCCAATTTCGTCCGGATTGACAAATAAATTTATTTTATTGCATTTTCCCATAAAAAGACAAAAATAAAAATAAAATAATATATATGTAAAAAAGAAAAAAAAACAAATATAAAAATAAAAATAAAATAAAAACAGAGCGCTCGTCCTTGGAGATGAACCTTGGTATTGAACGTTCGGTCTTGATGTTAGCGCTCGTCCTTGGTATTGAACCTTGATGTTGGCGTTCGTCCTTTGTGTTGAACGTTCGTCCTTGGTGTTGAACGTTCGGCCTTGATATTGAACGTTCGTACTTCATATTGAACATTCGGTCATGTAATGTGTGAGTGAACGTTCGGTCATGTTATGTGTTATGTGAACGTTGGGGTGTTATGTGAACGTTCGGTCATGTTCTGTGTTAGTGAGCGTTCGTTTATATTGTTTAATGAGCGTTCGGTCTTCACTTGAACGCTCGGTCCTTGATGAGTGAATATTTTATTCACTACACTTATCTTATTGTGCTAGAAATAATCAGGGAATTATGCTTAATTGTCCAATATTTTCCCGTTTTTCATAATTGTACTTAATTTGACCGATAATTCTTATTTTGATTAATTTGAATTATCTATGATTAATTATTTACATTATTAATTCTAGGGAAATTATTGGGTAATAATTTGTGGGACTAACTTCTTTTTGAAGCAATTAATTAGAAGCTCTTGGATTTTAAGTTGGAATTAAAGGAATGGTGTCATTGTTTGAATGGTAACACTGAGTAAATTATTTGAGAGTGAAAATCAAAAATAGAAGTATGCATCTCGGCTGAAATGGCAATTAGACCAAAAGTGAAGGTTTATTTTTAAGGTGCAGCCCAAGATTTTATTTTGTAAAAATGCACTTAATTTTAGACACAAAGTCCAAGATGCCACAGCTTACACTTATTCACTTTTTCATATTGATGTGCATTTTCTTCTGACAGCTCTCGGCCACCACCCAATTATAAAAGGCAATTGCATAAAAAATGACTAAATGGACCCACATGGATAGCATATGGACGGAAAAGAAGAGAATATGGATGGTGGTTTGATTTCACACGCCACATGCATACACATGAGCTATCACATGGAAGCATTAAAACCGTAGAACTACTTATTCAATTGGACTGGAAAGAATCACACGCATAGCAGCTGCCACAACCAACACATCACACGGTCCAGCAGTTTGGATGAACACGATGGCTTCACGTGCACTGCCTGGAAGAAACGCTCCACTCTTGAACGTCCAGAGGCAGTAACAACGTCCAACAGTTTGAGATGGTCCAGCTTGGGAGAGCTCACGGCTGGGAAAGCCACCACATTCACGTTGATTCTAGAGAAGATGAGAGAAGGAAATGATGATGAGAATGGAGAAGACAGCAGCTGGAAATAAGGAGAGCTGCACCGTGAAGAAACTAGGAGAAAAGCAACTCACAACCAGCAAACAACACCCAAGGAAACGAGAAGCAAGGAGGAAGCTGGAGGTGTTGCGGTCTGCTCATTTGGAAGAAGCGCATGCTGGAGTGCTGCACGCCGCACACTCATCTCACGCACAACAGCTGGGTCACAGCCTTGATCTAGCAAAGGAGCTCACGTCCAGGAAGAAACACACTACACATGATGATGGAGGGGCCTACCCAAATATGAAAGAAAGAATAATTTAAAAAAAAATGTATTAGTGGGATATTCACGGATGGAAGGGCCAAATAGAGACAAACATCTCTAATTACGAAAAGGTGGTGTCGTGTGTGTATAAAGAGAGGGCCGAGAGTTGAAGCAAAGGAGGAGGGGGGACACGGGCTGGGAGAAGCTCTCTTCCAGTTCCAGTAGTCAGCAATGTATTATGAGATTGGAGTAGATTTTAGTATCAGATTAGGATAACGGTCTGGGAGGAGGCTCTCGCCTCTTCCTCTTTGTTTTCCATTTTAACAGTAAAATAATGTAGTGTTTTATTCCTGAAAGCGTGTAATCTGTCACACCAATTGGAGCAGTTTGATCGGTTTGATTTTTATTCAGTCATTTTATTTTAATGTTGAATCTCTGATAAATTTCATTTTCAGTCAAGTGCTTTTATTTTTACCGTCTCTTTTATTTTACCGTTTATTATTTTCTGCATCGTTTAATTTTACCGTTTTTCAATTTATCGCTTTCCGTTTTTACCATCTTTTACTGTGTTGATTTTACTATCTTTAAAATTTACTTCAGCGTTTTTAATTCTGTCTTATTTTAATTCCAGTTTTAATTTATTTTTCCGTACCACAAATCACAAAACCCCCCCACTTCGTGTAAAAAAATCTGAGACTGAACCAACACCAAAATTGGTCCTTGAGAGACGACCTAGGAGTCACTTCCTAGTTATACTGCATTCTTTTATGCACAAACTTTTGTGAGCGGTGCGACCCGTTCACCAAAAAAATGGCGCCGCTGCCGGGGACCAATCAATGGAGGTTTGGTTTTAGATTTTGTTGTGTAAATTTTTGTTTTACTAATATGTGTGTTTTGTGTGTTTTGTCTGTTATATTTTTGTAGGAGACAACGACACCTTCAGCAAATTTTGGCGGCGTTGTCACTTCAGATCCAGGTTTTTCTTTTAGATTTTTACTGTGTTAATATATATTGTGTATATATGTGTTTAATTGTGCTATGTTCTGTATTTAGTTGTTATTAAAAAAAAAATTAATTAAAAAAAAAATTGATTAAAAATTTTTACTATTGATGTTCTGTCTTGTGTGTGCTTGTAGCATGTATAAATGTGTTTTGTTTTATCTGATTCGTAATTTTTAGTTTTTAGTTTTTACTTTTTATTTTTCCATGTCTACCTATTTTAATGTTGTGAATAATGCTTATTCTGCCAATGTCTGTGATTATGATTCTTATTCTGCATATTACTTTGATTTTAAATCTGCTGATTTTTATGATGAGAACAATATGTTCCATCATCCAATTTCTGAGAGCTCTCTTTGGGAGCCAGTTCCACAATATGAGAGTCAGCAGTATGATTCTCCTATTCAAATAACTCCTCAGCCTTCTACTTCTGAACCTACATTAAAGGAGTTACTAGAGCAGATGACAATGCAGAACATTCAGTTTCAGAAAGGGAACATGCAGTTCAAGCAAGAGAGCATGGAGTTCCAGCAGGAAACTCAAGCTGCCTTGCAGAATCTGAGTGATCAGATCAGGCAGATGGCCACTCTTGTACCTGAGGAGACTGATGAAAATTTTGGGGACCCGGCAGAAGTAAGCAGTAATCCTGAACCAGGTAGACCACCTTCATCTTCCCACACTTTAGAAATCTTCAAGGAAGTGGAGGGAAGCATACCGCAAATTGATTATTCTGTTGATTATGCTGTTGATTGGTATGCTGATGATTATATAGTTGTTGAGTCTGATTTTAATTTTTCCTCTGTGCATGATGAGAATCGTTTTTTACTATCACATTCGAATAATTATTCTCCATGCATTGAACATGAATCTGAGTCTGCGATTAATATGGTTTCTAATTTTGAAATTGATTCGTGTTTTGAGGATGTATCTAAGGTTCAGCCTGTTACACTGGATTTGGGTGTTGTACCCCTGCATGTAATTTCTGTAGAACCATATTGCACTAACCCTATTGCAGGAGGTACAGATGAATTGGACCAACATGCACACACAGTGGAAGGCAAGGGTGCGAACCTGAAAAATGGTTTCAACATCAATAGGCACCTGCTGAGCCGACTCATCAACAAGAGCTGTATAGATCCAGTTGTGGAAAATATTTCCCTGCTTGATCAAATCTGGAGGATGAAGCAGTTCGTCCTCAACACTTTCATGCTGGATCCTGAAGAAGGGAACATCTCCCTACAAGTCCAAAATTGGCAACTGCCACCCTGACCAGGGGAGTTTTCTTTTTCTTTCTTCCCCGTTTTCATATTTTTAGTGCACTTGTCCTTTATCTGTTTATTGTTTTAATTGATGATCTTATGCTTAGAAAACTTTTAGGACAGTGTAATTTAAGTGTGGTCTCGGGAAGATTCTGCATTTTGTTTTTCTTTTAAGTTTGTTTTTATTTTTTTGTTTTTCTTTATTAATTTTCGAATTATTATTATTATTTTTTTTTTTCTAAAAAAAATAATAAAAAAAAAATAAAAAAAAATATAATAAAAAAATTTTTGTGATAAAATATTTTGTTTAAGTGTGCAAAAATCTTTGTTCTAATATATATATTCCTTTTGTTCTTAGTTTTCGTATTGTTATCCTTTAAAAAAAAAAATTAAAAAAAAAATGGTTTTGCGTAGTCCATGATTTTTTTTTTCGGCCCTCAGTTTCTTATTATTTCATACCAATAATTCCCTGAAAATTTTCACTTCAGATCTTATTTTTTTTTCCTTATTTTCTTCATTGTAAATATATTTTCTTAGTTGTTTCATACAGATTTTTGATTGAAAATTTTAGACTAAGAAAATATTTCATTCATAATAGCAAAATTACACTAATGGAGAAATGGAGATTTAGCAGATCTGAAAATGAAATTGCAGTAGATATATATGAAATTTAAGATGTTCGGGGGTCGATCATTTCTGATCGTTAATATTACACACCAAAATAAAAAAAAAACAACATAAAAAAAAAATAAGTGTTCATATTACAGTCCTTATTCTGGCCACACTCGGCCAACAAAAACATAAAAAAAAAATAAAAAAAAAATAAAACATTAAAACTGGAAGAATTCTCGAGCTGGTTGTGGTGGTCTAAGGGAGAGCTCCGTTGAGGGAGTTCTGGTTCGAAATACAGGAGGCTTTGGTGGAGGAATTTCTCGTTCATTTCTGTCGTCATCGATAATGATCGGAACTGGAAACAAATCCAGCAGCCTCGGTGCCCTCATTATCACCCAGTTGTTTTCTTTCAAACAAAAAAAAAATAAAAAATAAAAAATAAAAAAAATAAAAAATAAAAAAACTTGTGTTAATAATAGAAGAGGAATGGAAAATTCAATGGAGGTGTGATCAGAGGTCTTACCGTACATGTATAGCGGCAGTTGTGAAAAGAGAGTGCCTGTGGGGTCTATCTCCGCTTGCCAACGCCTGACCCGATTGCCATGGTTGTTAAACCAGCAGTGCACGTTATATTCGGTGGCATCTGCGAAGGTCCTTAGTCGAGACGCGATCTCGACGACTTGCGCTCGGCTTGGGTGTGTGACCCCATAGTTGTAGATTTTGGTCATCATCGTGATCTGATCATCTGTAGGACGCCATCGTTGACTGGTATATCTCTCTGATTCCATCTCACTCGTCATCATTCCTCTTGAAATATTCTAAAACATAATAAAAAAAATATAAAAATAAAAAGAACAAAAACATAAAAAAAATAAAAACAAAACATATATAAAAAAAAAAGAGCATAAAAATATATTAGATTCTTAGTTCAGTATTTTCTTTATTTGTTTGTTTTTGTTTCCTTTTCAGTTTATTTTGTCCGATCAGTCTTTGATATTTCTGTGTCTGGTCTCAGATCTGTTTCACGGTCCTTGCAAAAGGGTCCTAAACGGATCTACGTCCAGTTGTCCTGTTGTCCTTGTTGTTCTTGTAAATTAAGATTTTGTGTTTATTTTTAAGTGGGGTACGTGGCGTTGTTCTACCCGATTGTCTCTGCAATACCTTCAATCGAAGGGAGATTAACGTCTGGTTTCCAGCCTATATACCCCTTAAGTTTTTAGACAGTTGTGTTTTATGTGTTTAAGTGTTTAAATTACAAAAAAAAAATAAAAATAAAAAAATTTGAAAAGGAGAAGATAGATCGGGCAAAGGAAGAGAGATGAGCAGGCAAGAGGAAAGCAGAGAAGAAAAATAAAGGAAAGCAGGGCAGAAAAGAAAGAAAAAAAATACAGGAAAGCAGGAAAAGTAAAGCAAGCAGAAAGAAAGGGAGATCCTTAGAGAAGAAGGACTTACCTGGGGAAGTAGGCTTGTAGAGGCTCTTCGCGGATCTCACTCAGACTCTTCAGAAGACGCAGGGACAGAGGCTCTGCGCAGATCTCAGATCTTCAGCAGACGCGGGGTGGAGAGGCTTCCTCGCAGATCCAGACGCTCGAGAGAGAGCAGAGAGCAGAGAGCAGAGAGAAGAGAGAGTTGAGAGAGCAGAGGAGTAGAGAGAGAATGAGCGATCAGAAATGGCGCTGGACGCGGAGGAGTGCCTCATTTATAGCCAGATTGCTTTCCACTGTAGCAACAGTTCCGGTCGTTTCCACCGAGACTATGGTCACAGTACCGGTCTCCTTTTTCAATTAAAAAAAAATAAAATAAAATAAAATAAAATAAAAATAAAAAAAAATGTTAACATCTACTGATGGGTGCTAGGTGTTTTTGACATCTGCTGATGGATGTCCCTGATAACATCTGCTGATGGATGTTACTGAAAAATTTCTTCCCATTTTTCTTAACTTTTTATTGCACTTGTCTATATTATTTGCTGCTCTGAAATTGTTAATCTGATGATTGTAACACACTGAGGACATTGTGTGATTTAAGTGTGGTCTACTGGGGAGAAATCCTGATTTTTCTGTTAGTTTCTATTAGTATGTATTTTGTGTGTTAAATTTTTTTTTGTTTTTGAGTGTTAAATTTTTTTTCTGTTTTAAGTTGTTTTAGTGTGTCTTGAGTGCAATAAATTTTACATTTTTCTCTTGATTTCTGGATGATGTCTAAGTTGTAGATTTTTCCTTCACTTCATTAATACTTATGGTTTAAAATCCTTGCTTTTCTCTGCCTGGAAAGATGATTATGTGTTTAAGAGGTTGATTTGATTGTAACGAATACCCTGTGTGAGAATTTGAGCCACTTAATTTTCTTTCTTGTGTGATATGTATCTTGATTGCTTGCACATATGCCTTGGCTTGATTCTTTTTTATATACTTGATTTATATGCATTTTTGGAAGTGATAAAGGCAATTTTTGTTCTTGAGCCTCTTTAGCCAAATAAGCCTACCTTGCTATTATCCTTTGATAACCCCTTTGAGCCTATACTGTATATATTTCCTTGTGTTGAAGCTCATACACTGATCCTAAGTGAAAAACAAATGATTACCTTAACCTTAGGAAAGTCTGGAGCTATAGAAGTATTTTGTGAATAAGTATGGTCTCCTTGGGAATTCTGATGAATTGGCTAGTTGGTTCCTCATCATGTTTTAAAATGATAATTTGTATCCTGTTGTTGAATTAAAAAAAAAAAAAAAAAAAGAAGACAGGATAAAAAAAAATGATGAGAAAAAGAGAAAAATTGAAAAATAATTTTGTGAATAATGGAGTCGAGAAGAGGATTGAATTAGAGGTTTGGGTGAGATTTCACTGTGTTTACATTTTTTTTTCCCCTAGTGCTCCTCTATTTCTTCTGAGCTGTAGCTACTTATCCATATTTATCCTCCCCTGTCCTTGGCCCCATTACAACCCAGTAAAGACCTTTTGATCTGAACATGCATATGTTTTCAGTATTGATAATTAGAGGCTTGCCAAGTCTACTTGTGTTTGTTTTCTTGAGTACATCGAGCTGATATTATTATTTACCCTAGACACTTGAGAGAAACACTATGAGTGCATCTGTGAGGTTTTATTATTTTTGAATCACCTCTTGAATTGATTAATCATTTTGCTATGTATTGAATTGCTTGGGTGATTTCTATAAGTATCTGCTATTCTTGATTTTGTGTTGGATATTTTCTACTTCTTTTATCTGTCCAAAATTCTTGAAAACTGTGTAAATTGTGTTTATTTTTCTTGCGAGTTTTTATTTTCTGTGTGCTGCGTTTGTGTCACCTTCCTAAATGTCCTTTGATCTATTCCCTGATTTGCGTCTTGATTTTGCCCAGGAGTGCAAAAGACTAAGTGTGGTCTATTTTGATGAGTGAATATTTTATTCACTACACTTATCTTATTGTGCTAGAAATAATCAGGGAATTATGCTTAATTGTCCAATATTTTCCCGTTTTTCATAATTGTACTTAATTTGACCGATAATTCTTATTTTGATTAATTTGAATTATCTATGATTAATTATTTACATTATTAATTCTAGGGAAATTATTGGGTAATAATTTGTGGGACTAACTTCTTTTTGAAGCAATTAATTAGAAGCTCTTGGATTTTAAGTTGGAATTAAAGGAATGGTGTCATTGTTTGAATGGTAACACTGAGTAAATTATTTGAGAGTGAAAATCAAAAATAGAAGTATGCATCTCGGCTGAAATGGCAATTAGACCAAAAGTGAAGGTTTATTTTTAAGGTGCAGCCCAAGATTTTATTTTGTAAAAATGCACTTAATTTTAGACACAAAGTCCAAGATGCCACAGCTTACACTTATTCACTTTTTCATATTGATGTGCATTTTCTTCTGACAGCTCTCGGCCACCACCCAATTATAAAAGGCAATTGCATAAAAAATGACTAAATGGACCCACATGGATAGCATATGGACGGAAAAGAAGAGAATATGGATGGTGGTTTGATTTCACACGCCACATGCATACACATGAGCTATCACATGGAAGCATTAAAACCGTAGAACTACTTATTCAATTGGACTGGAAAGAATCAAACGCATAGCAGCTGCCACAACCAACACATCACACGGTCCAGCAGTTTGGATGAACACGATGGCTTCACGTGCACTGCCTGGAAGAAACGCTCCACTCTTGAACGTCCAGAGGCAGTAACAACGTCCAACAGTTTGAGATGGTCCAGCTTGGGAGAGCTCACGGCTGGGAAAGCCACCACATTCACGTTGATTCTAGAGAAGATGAGAGAAGGAAATGATGATGAGAATGGAGAAGACAGCAGCTGGAAATAAGGAGAGCTGCACCGTGAAGAAACTAGGAGAAAAGCAACTCACAACCAGCAAACAACACCCAAGGAAACGAGAAGCAAGGAGGAAGCTGGAGGTGTTGCGGTCTGCTCATTTGGAAGAAGCGCATGCTGGAGTGCTGCACGCCGCACACTCATCTCACGCACAACAGCTGGGTCACAGCCTTGATCTAGCAAAGGAGCTCACGTCCAGGAAGAAACACACTACACATGATGATGGAGGGGCCTACCCAAATATGAAAGAAAGAATAATTTAAAAAAAAATGTATTAGTGGGATATTCACGGATGGAAGGGCCAAATAGAGACAAACATCTCTAATTACGAAAAGGTGGTGTCGTGTGTGTATAAAGAGAGGGCCGAGAGTTGATGCAAAGGAGGAGGGGGGACACGGGCTGGGAGAAGCTCTCTTCCAGTTCCAGTAGTCAGCAATGTATTATGAGATTGGAGTAGATTTTAGTATCAGATTAGGATAACGGTCTGGGAGGAGGCTCTCGCCTCTTCCTCTTTGTTTTCCATTTTAACAGTAAAATAATGTAGTGTTTTATTCCTGAAAGCGTGTAATCTGTCACACCAATTGGAGCAGTTTGATCGGTTTGATTTTTATTCAGTCATTTTATTTTAATGTTGAATCTCTGATAAATTTCATTTTCAGTCAAGTGCTTTTATTTTTACCGTCTCTTTTATTTTACCGTTTATTATTTTCTGCATCGTTTAATTTTACCGTTTTTCAATTTATCGCTTTCCGTTTTTACCATCTTTTACTGTGTTGATTTTACTATCTTTAAAATTTACTTCAGCGTTTTTAATTATGTCTTATTTTAATTCCAGTTTTAATTTATTTTTCCGTACCACAAATCACAAAACCCCCCCACTTCGTGTAAAAAAATCTGAGACTGAACCAACACCAAAATTGGTCCTTGAGAGACGACCTAGGAGTCACTTCCTAGTTATACTGCATTCTTTTATGCACAAACTTTTGTGAGCGGTGCGACCCGTTCACCAGTCCTTCATGTGAACGACTCGGTCTCAATGACGTTTGCCTTCAGCGTTCGTACTTCAGTGTTTATTTTCTTCCAGCGTTCGGTTTTGAACGCTCGTCCTGTTCCTTGTGCGGCCGCTCGCCCAATTCGTTCCCCCCTCATCCACGCTCGTCCTCGTTATTCTAACGCTCGTCCTCGCTATCCTGGCGCTCGTCCTAATCACCTCCCCTTTCTACTGCTCGTCCAGATTGTATTTCGTTTTGAAAACGGACGTTCGTCATATGATGCTAGATGGCGTTCGTCCAATTTGAGTTTTCGGACGTTCGGTGGCTTTGTTTTAAAGGGGCCCTACCTATAATCATTCCCACGATCTAATGTTTCCCACTTCACCAACCCTTCAATTATGTCTTGTGGCCAAATAATTCCATTATCAACAGTCATCCAATAAAATCTACCGACTCTTACAAGCCAATCAAAGCTGCCGACAGTTTCATTCTCTGCTAATTTAAGGGGGGGCCAAGAGACCTACGGCCCACACTCCTGACCGAACTTCATGATCTTCATCCACCCATTACCTCCATCCCTTTCTTCGTCATTTTCACCACCAACAATGAATACCACGGCCTAACTTCCTTTCCGCCCCAACTCCATCACCTCCAACCATCACATATAACCACATACTTTTTCATCTTCAACCTCTGTACATCATATCCAACATCCATACTCATAAACCATAGCCTCCACCAATGTCCTTCCCTCCTCTTTTTCGCGGCCAACATCCATCATGATCACCCGCGAACTCCCTTCCACCATCTTCATCCATATACCACCTCCAGCATCATCCCCATCTTCTTCCCTACCTACCACGCACAACCTCAGATAACCTTCACCATTTGTGTTAACCCTCACTTGTAATACCAAAATCCCCAAAGTCGTTTCCCTGCAAGTAAAGAGAATTAATCCAAACACCCAAATCAATACACAAATCAATACGCAGAGCAGAACTAATCCAGTGTTCACCACTCCCTGGGTTACCAATTTCGAAACAGAGAAGAGAAGGAGGGAGGAAGTAATGGTGGTGGCTGGATCGGAGCGTGGCAGTGACTTGGTGGCCGGATCGGGGCAGCGTGATGTGGTGACTGACACAGAGAGGCAGTGACTCGGTGGTCATTTGCGGCGTGGTGGCTGGATCGAGGCTCGACAGTGGCGTGGTGGCCGGATCGGTGTATGTTCAGTGGAGAAGGAGGCGAACTCCTCCCTGGTTGGCCGGATCGAGGCGCGGCGTGACGCAGTCGCCATCTTCGTCGCGATGGCTGGTCTTCGGAGTGGCGGTCAGTTATGGCTGAAGCGGAAGCGGCTGTAGACGCGAGAGGAGAAGCGAGAGAGGAGATCCGACGCCATGGCTCGCGGTGATTTCCTTCCAGGTTCTTGGCTGGGAGAAGAATGTTTTGTTTGTGGCTTTTTTGAAAAAAAAAAACCCTATTGCTTCTGTAAAAAAGAAGAAGGGGGCCCAGATCTAGATAAAAAAATATAATAATAAAAAAATAATAAAAGAAAAAAACTAATAAAAATAAAAATAAAAAATAAAGATTTCCCTTTCACACACCCCGTTTCTCACTTTCACACCCACTTTCATTCGGGCTTAAGCCCATTCCGCTAACAAAAAACAGAAAAAAAAAGGAAAAGGCAGAAGAATTGGATCTGGACCTAAGAATACTATTTCAGGATGCACCCCCAGATTTTTATCCGTACACCCCTTTTGACTTAAGTTTTTTTTTTACCAGTAAAATAAAAAAGAACTGGACCTCATACACGTTTCAGGATGCACTTCTGTTTTCATCTTCACACCCCTGACAGCATTGGCCCAAGCAAAGGAGTCTTATTTCTTCTCCGCACCTCTGGTTTTTATCTCTGCACTCCCTATTCTTGTCGGTTTGTTTCTCTCGCTTTGTTCTTAAGTTTTTATTTCTTTATTATTTGTTTTTTGTATGTAGCCCTTTGTGTGATAACACCACTCTTGTGTATTTCATCTTATATTTTGTCGAGTTTGATCATAAAAAAATATAAAAAAAATATATATATACCTAAAATAAATAAAACAAAGCCGTGTGAGTGCTCGTGCGATCGTACGCATCAGCCTAGTGCTCATTACGCAAACAATAAAACAAAGCCGTGTGAGTGCTCGTGCGATCGTACGCATCAGCCTAGTGCTCATTACGCAAACAATAAAAGAAAAAAGTCGTGTGAGTACTCGTGCGATCGTACGCATCAGCCTAGTGCTCATTACACAAAAAATCTAAATATTACATCAAAAAATACCAAAAAATATAAAATCTTCAAAAACTAAAAAACATCTATTTTCAAACAACAAACAATTTTTCAGCCAGAACTACGTGATCCTTGATTCTCCATCAAAAGTGGAGATACGTAGGAGCAAGGCCAGTCCTTGTCAGGTTCACTTTCCCAAAAATCCAAATTTATCCATAATCATTTTCCAAACAAATTTTCTAAACAATTTTCAAACAAATTTTCAAGCAGTTTTCTAGAAGAACTACGAAACCCTGATTTCTCATTCTTAATGAGAATACGTAGGAGCAAGGTCAATCCTTGTCGGGCCTAAAAAACTAAAAATATTTTGTTTCTTTAGAATTTTATTTTTAGGGGAAAGTTAAACATTTTGAAAACCACATCACATTCGCATATTTAGTTAAAGGTACTGCCTTAGGGCAGGCGTCGTAGGGTGCTAATACCTTCCCTACACGTAACCGACTCCCGAACCAAGAATCTCAGTTTCGCAGACCATGCCTTATCATTTTATGATTTTTCCGTAGTTTTCCAGAATAAACTATGGTGGCGACTCCAAAATCTTTTTTTTTTCCAAAACCCCTGTTTTATTTTTTTGGACCGTCGTCCCGTCGCGATCCCGGTTGCGACATATATATATATATATATATATATATATAGATAAATAGATATATACTAAATATTAATGATTACATACTAAAATTAATGAGTGGAAGAATAAAAATATAAAATATTTATAGTGTACAAAAGGTGTTACAAGTATGTTTGCAATCTTTTTAAAATTCTAAAAAATAATATGAATCAATATGGCAATTAAAAAATTAAAAGAAATATTTTTATTTTTTATTTAGTCACTATAAGTTAAATACAACGAAAAAAATTAAGGACACATAATTTTATATTTTAGAAAAAATAGTTATATTTAAAGATAATTTTGGAAAAAAAGTTATATATACTAGGAGTTTTAATCATTTAAAAATGTTGATATTCTCAATTTTTATTAAATATTATTATTTTTTCTATGTAGTCCCAAATAAATTTTACTAATATTTTTCTGTGCAACAAATGGGTTAATGTATTTATTGATATAATAAAATTATTCCAATGTCATATTTATAAGTATTCCTAATAATTATACAAAATTAAAGTTATATACACATTTATATTTATTTGTATACATTTTAAATATTAATTATTGATAGTAATTTACGGAATCGTTAATGAAAGATATATTTCAAGAAAACATGAATCATATATAATTTTTCAAAAATGACAGTATTAGTTATTAATTCCATATGATGGTAACGTGCTGGTAAAGAAAAATGTTACACTAATGTATTTGATGAATTTTGAAATATTTAGCATAAAAATAAAGGATACAAATATGTAATAGCATGCCTTTAACCCAAATAATTAATCTCTTTCATAATTAAAAAGTTCATTTGGTTGAAGATAGAGTGGTCAAAACGGATAATCCGATCCGACCCGACCAAACCTGACCCACCATGGGTTAGTCATTTAGTGAGTCAATCCAACCCGACTCATTTATTAGTAAGTTGAAAAAATTTGAATCCGACCCGACCTACCACAAGTTGGTGGATTAAACGGGTTGGCACATTGACTCATTTAACTTTTTTTTCACCCTCTTCTTCTGAGATTTTTATAACATGTTACTTTGATCGATCAAAATGAAACAGTAATAATTGGACTAATTGATATAAAAGAAAATGAAACAAAACAAAAGAACTCTATTGTTATATATTGTAAGCTATCAAGCATACAATTTTGCCAATTTAGTTTAATGAGACATACATAACTGTTTGACCAAGAAACTACATATAGCCCTTAATAAGAATATATAGCAGAGACACTTTTGGATAGACATCACAACACAACACGAAAAGTTCTACTACGAAGTAAAGGTTCTGCTTTTTGAATAATTAATTTGATTTCAATAAAAAAATAGAATTTGAATAATTACTTTAATTAATTTGATTTCAATAAAAAAATAGGTGAATTGGTCAGCCAACCCGGCTCACCATAGGTTCAGTCCGGGTGAGCCGGGTTCTTAGCGAGTCGGATCAAAATTGGCTTGCATCAAAATTTTCACATTTGTTTCCAGTCTAACCCGACTCCGTGGTAAGCCGGTTGACTCACGAGTTTCAACTCATTTTGATATATTTAATTTCAAATTTATAATTAAACTAATATAAAAGGTCAATAAAATATTTATAACTTTTAAACAACCATGACTATGAAAAATAATAAAATATAAATATTAGTAAGTATTTTATCTTAAAAGAATATAATTATTCACAATAGAATTTATCCAAAATGTGAAAACTAAAAGAGGATATATTAAAGAACGAAAAAAATAAATAATTCTTAAAGTTATTATTTTTTTAAAAACTCACAAAATAAAGTGTCTTGGTATGATATTAAAGTATTATAAATTATATATTGATTTAAAGTTCAATTACTTAGCCTGAAGAGTTATAATTTGTGATTGGGAGATATTACTAAAGGAAAAATACCTTTCTATCATGTCCTAGTAAGACGGACAAAACTTATCCATTATAATAGGATGACTGGTAGCAGAATTGTAATAAAAATAAAATATATTATAAAGTAGTTTTATAAATAAGTTATAATATGAAACGTGGTGAGAAACTTGTAAACAAGTTTAAGATATATTATAATATAGTTTTGTATATAAATTATAATATGAAATGCGGTAAGTTCAAAACCTATTATTATGTAGATATGGACACCTTTTTGACATTTCTATGGAATTTTAGAAATCAGTTATAATATCTCTTCCTCTCTCATTTCTCACATTTCCCTACCCTTGCATTTCTCGGTACTCCTCCAAGAACACTCCTCCGCGCTTGTGCTTTTCTCGGCTTCGAGAACACTCCTCCCTCCGCAGCGTGACTGTGGTTGTAATTTAGGCTATAGAGTGAAGGAGAGTCCGGTTAGGGGAAGGCGAAGGCCAGTGAACTCAAAGCACTGAAGGTCGGCGAACCTTCGAAGACTGCTTGTGCCTCCGCTGCCTCTTCGTCGAAATCTCCAAAGTCTGACCAAGTAGGTTTTATGATTCATAGTTCACATTCTACTATTTGTTTTTTCCTAATTTGTTATGTTTTTCTTCTATTAATTTCACTAATTTCTCCTAGATTGGTGGGGAAATTAGCGACAAACGACGGAAGCAGCAGTATCCACGAAGAAGAGGAAGCGCAAAGGAAACTCTTCTGGAATTCACATCATCTTGCTTTGTTTACACTATTTCGTCTCTTGTATTCAAAGTTTCGTACCTCACTGTTGCTTCGTTTTCGTAAACCCATAAAAGAAAATGTTGAAGAATTCAATGTGTTTAGAAATTCTGCATCTGTGGCGCAGTCCAGTGGTGACACCTATCATTAATTAGAAACGGCTCGTCTCGCCGTGACTTTCTCTTGAATTCTCAAAACTTCTTTCGCTCCATCCCTTCGCTCCATCCCTGCTGGGGCAGAGAACCCATCGTTGTCTCGGCTGTGCTACCGGAGGCTCGGGGAAGTCAGAATAGGAGAGCACTCATCTTGGGGTGGGTTTCCTACTTAGATGCTTTCAGTAGTTATCTGCTCCACACTTGGCTACCCAGCGTTTACCGTGGGCACGATAACTGGTACACCAGAGGTGCGGTCTTCCCGATCCTCTCGTACTAGGGAAAGGTCCTCTCAATGCTCTAACGCCTACACCGAATATGACCAAGCTGATCAGGAGTCTATTGAGTTGAGTAAGAAGAAGAATAAGAAGGAACAAAATCGACAACTCGAGGTTCCTTTTCTGTTTTGTGCAACTTCGTAATTACAAATTTTTGTGAGTTTGTGCAATGTTTTCATATATTGAACATGTTTTAAGCGGGACGAGATATTCAGAAAGCAACACAACATTCATGTCTCTGGTTATAATGTACCGTCACCTCTTCAAAGCTTTGGCGAATTGAAATGAAGGTATCTTTCGTGAGAATATTATGTTGTTCATATCTGAGTAATATCCTGCATTCCGTCTGCTTCTCATTCTGGTATTTGGTTTGCTAGAAAGGGATGATTCAGAATATTAATAAATTGTATGCAGCTATAAGTGTCCATCGTAACCAACACCTATTCAAAGACAGACTATTCCAGTACTTTTAGATGTACAAATTATGTCTAGTTACTTGTAGTATAAGTATTTTTCGTTTGGTTTTCTCTTCAGAAAACTGTTACTGAAGTTCGATCACGATTCATAAGTAGTTTCTGTTGTCCTTCAGATAGGTATTAACTGAATATTCTTTTACATTGTTGTATTTCTTCTATTATTTGTGATAGGGTCGTGAGTGCTTTGCGTGTGCACCAAGGTTCTAGGAAAACCCTTGCATTTGTATGTCCAATGCTTATGAAGCTTAAGGTATTTTGCTTATTTTCTCCAATCCAGTTTGCAGTTCCTGATGTCCTGTGTACTCGATTACTATAATATATGTATTTTATGTTTTACAGGAACCAGAAAAGGGTGGCATTCGAGCTGTTATCCTTTGTCATACCCGTGAATTATCTGCTTAAATATCTCGAGAGTGCAAAAAACTTGCCAAAGGAAAAAAAATTGGTATTAAGTTAATGACTAAAAATCTCTTAAGAAATGTTGATTTTTCAATTACAAACAAAAGCAAAGAAAAACCATAAATAATATAATAGAGAGATCGCAACCATAAATCTTTTACAAAATAAATAGTTTGAAAAATCAAAATATGTTGGGGTGTCGGTTACTTTGACAAACATTCATGAATGTTTGTTTGGATACGATTTCTCAAAATGAATATAAGGTATATTATCATATACAATAATAAATAAATATTATATAATTCTTTAAAAAATTATATCAAAATATTTTTGGAAATTTTGGATAAATACATTATTACTATGTGTTTTCATTATCAGATATTACATAGTTCTTGATAAAGAAAAATTATTTATTAGTTGATATTTTTAATTTTGAAATTTAAAAGTTTTTAAATTTATTTATTTGAACAAAAATTTCAACTATTAAACAAAACTAATATTTGACATAATAATCAATAATCTTTAATATTTTAAATGAAATTTTAATTATCAAGTAAATCAAGACTTATTTTGATAATAAATAATTTTTAAGTTTATTATAGACATGAAATATATTTTAGCCTTAATATCATAATTAACTTTGTTTTAAGGTAGAGGTGCGGGAAATGAGACCGCGGTCCAGCCCAATAATAATGTAAAAAAGCAGGGGTGCGGGGAAAGGAATAATAGGGGTGTGTGAATTTACAATCAATATGGCCCAACAAGAAAATATGGGCTGCACAGTATGAATGGACCCAGCCCAACAACTAACATAAAAGGTGGAGGATGAAAAAATGGGAGTACACAAGGCAAGACTCCATCCTATTCTTCTTCACTCATTCCTCCTTCGTTAAGACCTCCCTCTCCTATTTTTTTCGGTAAAACTATTTTCAACTACAATTTACTATTTTTTAATCTTTTTAAAATTTAATTATTCAATGTTTTAAAGTAGAACATTTATTTATTAGCTTGAGTCACTAACCATTATTATGCACAACAACAATTAAACAAGCAACTCACACAAATAATGCACTAAGTCTAAAATGAATTAAAGATGTGCACTATAATTTATTTAATTTTAAATATTAAATAAATCCATAATCATCTTATAAATAATATATTGAATTACACCCTATTAACTTAAACATTAACATGTGTTTTGTAAACACACTATTCATTCTACGTATTTTTGTCATATTATTTTAAATAAATGTCTAAATTTTTGCCAGATTTTAATTAAATTCCAAAAATTTAAATAATAATAATAATAATAAGCACATGTTTAGAGATTGATAAGCATCATACGAAGTAAATTATTGAGGTAAGAACATACGAAGTAAATAATTTATTCACTCTAAATAAAATAACTTCAGCAATGTCGGTAAATAAATAAATAATTTATTTATTTGTTTATTGTTTAAAAAATAATTTAATTTCCTTTCGTTGTTCTTGTTCATGGAGGTGAGTATTAACAGCAGAGCGGCATAGAAGAGAGTGAGACAGACAGAGAGAGAGGAAGAAAACCTAGAAATCGCGTTTTTGACTTAAGAGCGTGTCCCAAATTGTGAAACCCTAACACAGGAACGCAATCTGGAAGATGAGCATTCGAAGGTTGAGTAGCGAAGAATCGCAAGCGCTTTACTCTCTACTCAGAGCGGAACAGCGTCCATTCCATGAGATCCTCTCGCAATTCAACTCCTCAATTCCTAGCTCTCGCCATTTCACTATCTCTTCCTATCTCCTCATCCTGTTGCAGGTAACAATCCCTTTTCTTTTCGCCCTTTTTCAATCCTCACTCGCAATTCAAATTTCTAGGGTTTATCTATCAGAAACCTTGTACATAATCTGGCACTGATTCGTAACTCATTCTTGCATGTCAGCTTTTTGGGCGATTTTTTGTTTACTCCTTTTAAATTGTTTGGATGATTAGCTGGATAATGTGTTGAATTAAATTAATGGGTTGGGTTTTCATTTTTTGTAAGGGGGATTTGTGTTTTAATTTTTGTTCGACACAGCTTTACGGGAGTGGTTTTGAAGGTTGTCTAATCGGAATCTTTTGTGAGCAGGACATCAAGGTTCTCACCACCGCTGAGAGGTTAATAGCTTTTTCTCTGCTTGTTGAGGCTTATTCATCCCAGAAACCTGCTTCAAATCCCTTCATAAGCTTTGTTGTCAACGTAAGCAGTTATTGATGTTGCTGTTGTTGTCTTGTGAACTTTTTTGTATGGGTACTGTATATGGTTTGTCTAATTCGCTGAAGATTGGGCCAGATTTTGAATGCAAGAGAAGGATGATATGGTTGTTTAACTCATGAAATGGTGACCATAAGAAGGATGAGCTGGCACCTTAAATAAGGTTTTATCATTGAATTAGTTGATATGTCGTCAACGATATGTGAGGGGATACATTGGTCAGAGGAATGGAAGGACTGATTTTATACCCGCATCTTTACTGCATTGCACTTAAGAGGCTGTGACCGAAATCTGACACATATTGGAAAGCTAACACTTTTATTGCGGAGTGATATTCCACCGTTCACTAATTCTCAAATCTGGAGTTGTGACAGAGTATAACTAACTGTATTTCCTCTAAATTAGAATTATGTTATTAACGAACATGCTACCCAGAAAAAGAGTTAAACAACGTTTATCCATAAACTTGAGGTTGTAGAAATTGAATTTGAACTAAGTTTACCGTAAGTGATGGTGATTTTATGTGAATTAACACAATTTTGTCACTATGTTAGGTTACTTTATGCCAATAACCTAATCAAGACTATCTTCTCACCACAACTCTCGAATAAAGAATGGAAAAATATGTATATATGTATTAATGATGAATGAGTGAATCAGAATACAAGAATCACCCCCAAAGAAGCCTAACCTTCCTCCTCTGGAAACTATCCAGTCTGAACAAAATCCCCGATACCCCTCTCCCCCTACTTAGTTTATTATTTATACCCTCTCTCTCTTCTAACAACTATAACATATTACTCTCCTTACACGTGTCTAACTCATTCTATTTTATTCCTAACATTACTCCATCCCTCAAAATCAACCTTGTCCTCAAGGTTGAAGTTAGGGAACTGTTATTTGCCGTAATGCTCCTCTTCCCTTCCCAGGTGATGCCCGCTAATTTAAGTCTGGAGGCTTGGGTGGTGGCAAGTCCTCCTCCAATATCTTCCATTCTTCCTGGATTCTATCAACTTCCAACATTCTGCTCCTCGAATCCTCCACTGATGTCTTCCATTCTTCCTGCTCAATCTCCATGCTCAACTGCCACCAATCTACTTTCATTTTTCCCAGGGATGCCAAACAGGTAGCTCCTAAATTCCCATCCAAGTCTCCCGACTCAAAGAGATAAAGTTTGTCTCTGATTTCTAATTCCTTCATCTCAACAATATATTCATTTCCAGTGCTCAATATGTCCATTTTGCTAACAGACTCACGTAGTCCACTCATCATCGCCCCCCAAACAGTGTCCCAATCAGTCACCACATATGTAACATGATCTGGAACTGAATCCTGCCCAAAAAAATTTCGGAGAACCTTAATTGCATGTTTGAGATGACCCGAAGAGCTCCAGCTTTGACCATCTATGGCTACTTTACCAACTTCTAATGCAATAAGGGCAGGAACCCCAACTGCGTTCCTAACATTACAAAACATAAAGTAGTGACCTCTAGTGTTTCTCCTCGCATTTGTTGTTTCCAAGTAGTCCCCAGCATAATCCCAAACTTCACTAGGAAATTACAGAACCACTGTATTTAGAGTTCCATGACTAAAACGCTTCCCCGAAAAACATTTCCATTGTGGCAAAGGTGGGTACCACTGTATAGTTCCAGCCTTCAAACTGCCCAGTAAAACAGTAACAAGAACAGTATCACCAAAGAAATCGTTGTTATTTGCTGTAGAAACTTTGATTTTATAATTTTGACCAGGCTCCTTGATATCATTTGACACATTTGTTACAATGTGGTTCAAGGGAATTGTGATTCTTTCTCCCCGATACTCAACAACGAAACTGTGGCCCCTTATAATCATACCATGATCTCCTCCAAAACTCCTATACACTTCATCGTGATTCCAATCGGAAAGAGAAACATTATTAGGTGAAGCAGCACAATCATGCTCCAAGTGAGTGAAGTGCCAATCCCTAACCCTCCTCTCCTGAGAGCTCAAAATATCCTCATCAAGCTTTCTTTCCACCGAACTGTCCCTTTCGGAATTAAATGGTCTATTTGCCGAATTGTTTTGTTTGGTTTCTTTGTCATTGCGAAGGCAATCACTGTTCATCATTGTCGACCCAAGATCGAACGGATCACCAATCAACGAAAAAGTATCTGATCTTCGCTCAATAGCCCCCACAGCCTCAACACCATTTATAATGCCAGCTCCAAGATCGAGGGAAACAGAAAATGAGTGATCTGGTTTTCCCGATGCTTGTGGCACCGAATTTCCCAACTCCTGGAAGTCCTTGTTGATGCTTCCCTCCTGTCGCTCCGCTGCCAGCTCCTCACAAACGGTGTCTCGATTCAGTTCGCCGAACCTCCGCGTCAGCGCTTCCGTGAATATCTTCCAATTTGGATGTCGGGTTTTCTTCCGCCAGAAACGAATCCAATAGTAGCTCGCGCCTCTCTCCATACAGGTATATACCAACTTCATCTTCTTCCTCTCCGTCAAGTTCTGTAGATCGAAAAATTTCTCTGCCTTCGCGATCCAGCCCATGGGGTCCACTCCTTCGAATGTTGGGAGTTTAATGCGCTTCATCCCGCTACGTTGCACGTCTCCACTGTCCTCTTCCGCTTCGTCCTCCGACTTCTCTGGTGGTCGCCGTTTGCGTTCAGCGTTGACAGAATCGCGACTCCCTTCGGAGCTCCGACGCTGGTTCCTTCTTCTCCCACGGTCGCGATTTGCTTTTCGAGCCATTCCTCTCATCTCCTCTCGAATCTCTTCCAACATGGCTTCCATGGACTCGAACTTTCCTTCCCACCTTTCCTCCAGTGCATTCATCTTGTTCTCCATCGTGCAACTCCTCCGATCTGGATCCGGCAGGTCGGACCAATTTGTTAGGTTACTTTATGCCAATAACCTAATCAAGACTATCTTCTCACCACAACTCTCGAATAAAGAATGGAAAAATATGTATATATGTATTAATGATGAATGAGTGAATCAGAATACAAGAATCACCCCCAAAGAAGCCTAACCTTCCTCCTCTGGAAACTATCCAGTCTGAACAAAATCCCCGATACCCCTCTCCCCCTACTTAGTTTATTATTTATACCCTCTCTCTCTTCTAACAACTATAACATATTACTCTCCTTACACGTGTCTCACACGTGTCTAACTCATTCTATTTTATTCCTAACACACTATGTGCCGAAAAATGTTTGAGTTCGTGCTAAACTGAGATGGCTTTAAGAGAATAAAGAGAAACCTGAAAAAATATATTATTATATGGTTTGAAAAGTACAAATGATTGCTTTTTTAGGATACTATAGTTACTTAGATCTAACCAACTGTTAGCTATTTACAACAGAATAATAACAGGAAATGACTGTCTAACAAGTACAGCTCTTACTGACATATGCAGTATGCAGTACAGAATAACAGTTTTTGATTTAAAGTTAAACTAGCTAGTGGACAACCATGTGAGTAAGATAAGTGGATGAATGGAAGATACTCCAGATGTCCAATTGGAGGTGAGAGGAAGAGCTAAGAGAGCAATAAGATAAACCATTAAAAGGAAAACCTTAAAAAATGGTGTTATTTGAATCTGGATATTATGTAGCCAAGCTTGCCTGCTGAAATACATTGAATGTCGTTAAGATTTCTCTTTAGACAATTCCAATTTGGAACCTGTTGTGAAAATCCTATCTGAAACAAGCATGCAAGGTTAATGATAAGCAATTGGAATTATATCATATTTCATCTCTATACAAGTAATATGTTAGATTTTGCTTTTTTTTCTCTACAATTTTTGTTATCGTGTTATATTACTGTTGAGGTTAGGATAATTTCTTGGTTACAGGCTTCCTGTGATGAAGGGTCAGAAAAAGTTGAGAGGGCATTTATTCTGCAGCTACTCGGTTTTGATAGCTCCAATAGTGGGAAAGAGGTTATAATCTGTTTGTTTTTGCCTTAACAATTATCACATATATAGTTCAGTCTTTTATTTATTCTCCATAATGGTGTTTTGTGTTCAACGTCATTCCTATTTTATACACTTAAACTTCATTCTTGTTACCTATTTGCAATTATTCCGAGTTTATAGTCTGGGAAAGAGCATATTTCTAGATATTGTTGTTAGTCTTGTGCAAGTTTTGATGTTATAGGTACTATACAAAAGTCACCCTTGGTCAAGTGTGGAATAAGCAGATCAATAATTTAAAGGTGTTCTTTTTATCTTAATTTTGTTGAAATTTAGCTGGAAAAGGGAAATTTTAGTAAGAAGTAGTATGATATAGGAAATAATTTTTTAAGGGAGTTTATTTGACTAGTTTCTGGTTCATATTATTATTAATAGATACTGCTGATATGATTATTTTAGTCTTTTTTCCTTTCAGCCGACATATTTGTCTTTTTTCCTTTCAGCCGACATGTTGCATTTACCTTTTCTCCTCAAAATTTCCTTGAAAAAATATATCTTCCTTTTGGTCATTAAATTTGTTTTATATTGGAAAAATTGTGAATGGAATGTTGTATGTTGATTAAACATGTTGCTAACGCATTTCTTTTGTTTTAGATTCTGTCACCCGTTTCCCATGCAACATGCATCTAAGTGTTTGCTTTTGATCTTCCTTACTCTCTCTTGCATTAGATATATATCTTTAGTGGTTTGTTATTTCTGAGGTGTTTTTCTTTTCCTGGAGGATTGCAGTTTCTTAAACAGTCTGCATCAGATTATGTTAAAGGATTTGATGAGTCATTACATGTAAGTCACGATATGCAAAGTACTTACCCGTTCCATATCCAATATTGTCCTTCCTTAATATCTAATGTCTTTGAGATACATCCCTGCTTTTTAAAATTTCTCAGGATAGTCCTTCCCTTGGATTAGGATTTCTATACTTATTTATGCTCTCTGATTCCAGGAGTTCCCGCCTCTAGATCAGATGAAGCAGCAGTTTTCTGATAAAGTTCATCTAGAACCATATCATTGCTTATTAAAAGATGGTACTGTAAAAAGTGTAGTCCCAGACCCAGATGTTCCCCCAAGTTGTGATGCAGATTCATTAGAGTATGGCCCATGCGGTGGATTGACTAATTTATATATATAGTTTTTTTTTATTATTAAATTTTACTTTGTTTTTGGTCTCTTCAATGGTTTCCCATAGCTATTTTAGAGTGGCAATTCAAACTTCATATATGCTCTAAATTGTTATAATTACCAATTTAAAGGTTTGACGTGAGACCTGGAACAAAAACTAAATATGGTGCTGGAGATAAAGAAGAGGCAGTAGTTGGGTTGTTGTCAAATCTTTCGTTGGAAGGATTAAATCCTCATTGGATCAGACCACTTCCACCAAGGCTGCCTATACTTGATGGGGAGGTGCTGCATATTTGTATCTTCTATATTTGATTATTGAGTCTTAATTATTAATACTATTTATACTTGGAACCTTTTCAGCTAGTTTGGCTCAACCCTGATGACAATCATGAACTTATGTGGGACTATGGTATGTGTGTTGATACCAGCAGGGGGGCTGCGGTAAGGGACTTAATTGCAAAAGCTCTGAAGGGAGCCCTCGCACCTGCACAGCAAGAGGTTGTTATTATTATTATTATTTGATAGAAGAGGAAAACATTGTAGGAGCAAATATACCTAGTCAGTCTCTTCACATGTCTGTTAAGGATAAATGGATAAGCCACTTGAAAAGATCATGTACTTTACACTGAATAAAGCCAAACTCTTAATCTTATCTCAAATCATTTGTTCAACTCTCAAAACAATTAAAATGACTGTTACAATAACCAAGTGGCATGTGGATTGTACATGACCATAAAAATTAGCTTCTTTAATATGGCCAAAATCTTCTAAGCTAGTTAAAAATTGGTCTACTGACACTGGACATCATTAAGAGACAGCAGCAGAACATTTAAGTAAAGGTGAACTCATTTAGAACAAGCACTACACTATTTCTTACTTATCAAGGGAAACAACCTTGTGGTTTGTATCCTATGCTGAAACTTGTAAGATTATGATTGATTTTTATGCAATGAGTCTCCTGATTAATTTTTAGGCGGTGTTGATTTTTAAGGAAAAAGCATTTTCTTCTTTTAGGTTGGGATATTTAGGAAAATTAAGTTAACCATTGTAATACTTCTCTTTGTACTTAGCATCAATGATTGTTGAGTTCAGGTGTGAGACTGAGTTTCTGAAATTCTTATTGAAATGAGTCCAACCCTCCTGTACAAGAGATTTCAACAGATTTATATAGCTGTAACTGATTGTAGCAAGCTCTAAGTATCAGTAAGTTTGAGGTGACAGTAGTTTATCAAAATATAACAATCTAACTGAACTACTGTGCTGAGAAATAAATAATACAGAGTAAAACTATACTCCAATGATAATCTGCTGTATATATTCCTTGCTAGTTGCTACATATTCAGTATGGAAAGTGATATCTGTACCTTTGTTTTAGTTTGTCTACTGTTTAATGAAATATGACTTGTAACTTTCTTTAATCCAGCAAGTTCTGGTGGAGCTAGCCAATGATCCAAAGCTTGTATATCACTGTGGACTGACACCAAGAAAATTGCCAGTATGTGTTTTTGTAATCTTTTTGGTGAATCAATGACAAAGTCAGGTCTTGGTGTTTCATTCTCATTTTTCTTAAAATCAGGAACTGGTGGAAAACAATCCCCTTATTGCAGTTGATGTTCTCACTAAGTTGATAAAGTCTCCAGAAATATCAGAGTATGCATTTTTTATCTATTATATTTTTCTGTCCTCTAGTATATAGATTACCCTGTTCCTATTATTTTCTTTATTTCTGTTTGCTTATTTATGGATGCAGATACTTTACAGTACTTGTCAATATGGATATGAGTCTACATTCAATGGAAGTTGTGAACAGGCTTACGACAGCAGTTGAACTACCGTCACAATTCATTCATATGTACATAACGAATTGTATAGCATCCTGTGTGAGCATAAAGGTACTTCACTTTACCTTATTACCATAAGCTTTTACTTTCCACAAAACAATTATGTTCTTCACAAAAGATTAGGCTTTTGTATAGTAGTTACTGGTATTTAGTTCTTGACTTGTAGATTACGTGGGGATATTGGATTGAGTTTCTTTCTGATATTTTATTCACACATGGAAGTAGCATGGTAATCATAAAAACAATAGGGATGTGTGAGAATTTGGAAAGACATGATAGGAAATATTGACCTTAAGGAATAATGTTGTGGTATGATAAAAGTGCTGCTTTCGAGATTGTAAAGGTTGTCAAATTGTAGAGTCTATGTAAGCTTGTATAGTTTTAGTAAACTTGATTTACAAACTCCTAAGAGTTTATCTAATATATAAATCAAATGATATTAAAACCCCATTAATGCATTTATAGTAATCTTGATCATTGCTCAACATTTTGACTGCCTAATAAAGCACCGGCAGACAGACGTGCGGTAGTACTTTAGTACTATATATGATCAAAGTACATGAATGACCAACCATTTATCAATTAAAAAAAGCAGAAGATTCTAAAGTGAAAACCTGTCAAAACGGACTTTCTCAAATCACGAGTCCTGGTGAAACACATCATTATGGTTTCTAGGGGGGGATTACATTTGATTTCAAACTACTTGACTTCTTGACTTGAGACTTGACGCAAGCTTGCGCAAGTTTACTTATGTAGATAGCACCTTGATTTGTCTACCTATGATGATGATGATGATAATAATAATATTGTAAGTATTCAAGAGTTAACTCAAGATTTTGACAACCACTTGAGTTCACCATAATATTGTTTGAACCGGACAGAAATGTCATATGAATGCATGAGGCATGCATGCGTGCATAGTTGTTCTTGCAGGGATAATTGTGCCTTGTCCAATTATCTGCATCTGCAGCTTAATTTCCCACTAATCCGAATATTATTCCAAATGTTACACAGTTTTCTGTTTTGTCTGAGCTTTATGTGGTCTCTTTTTTTATTCCTTACAATGATTTGCTTGTTGATTTTTTTCTACTGCAAAATTCTATACTCACATAGGGCGAGGGGCAACTTCAGTAGTAACTCTTGGTTGAGTTATTCTGTTCTATAACTGCTTGTATTATATATTAAATGATTGAATGTTTTGATATTACTTCAATGATCATGAAATTATGCTAAATCGGACATTGGTAACTAATAATCTTATAGTTGGCATTTATTTATTCTCCTTTTATAGAAGTTAAACTTATGCTAGATTTATATGTTGTAATATTAAATATTTTCTAATTTATAAAATTTTGTAGACTTGATATACTGAACAAGAACTTTAGTTTAATGGTTTGATCATTTTATTTTCAGACATACAAAAAGTTGTGAAATTTGATCTTTGTATATGTATGTATTAATGAAGCATCTATGCAAAAATATATCTGTTCTTACTGCAATCTGTGCTAGGTTGGCTCCCTGCCAGTATACCTCATTCATATTAAACAAAATAAAGAAATAAAAGGTAAAATGGGAGGGGTCACACACAAACCCACTAAAAACCAAAAATGAGGGAAACAAAAGCTGTCTCTACAAAAGTCAAGAAATAACAGGAGGAATCCCATCACACCCAAAGCTACCCTTATTTCTATGTCAAAAAGCAAGTTGATCAGGGCATCAGTTGCTTTCTTCTCTATACATATGAGAAACTTGAAATTGCATTTTCAAATGATCAACCGATGTCGTGTAACATTTTTAATTACAGAAGTCCATTCATGATAAGATCACTTGTTTTAATCTTGACCATTCATGATAAGATCGAATGGTTGATGGGCCTCTCTCTAGATACACTCCATACACACATACACATAGATAAGTAGAGAGAGATAGATGGACAGTGAGAGAAAGAGAAAGATATGCTGTGTCCATAAAATAATATTGCCATAGAAAATTGCAAACTTGACATTGTTCTAGTGGCCATTTATGTCTATGCACTTCACAAGATTACCATGCTATTTTTTTAATTTCATAATTAACACCTATTCTTTCTACTTTTTCTCAGGATAAATACATGCAAAACAGGCTTGTGAGACTTGTCTGTGTGTTTTTGCAAAGCCTCATTCGGAATGACATTATTAATGGTGAGTTTATTCTGTTGGTACATTGTTGAATAGTTTTGTCTCTTGCAACATTTTGTCTTAAAATGTGAGTAAAGGAAAGAAGATGAATTGTTGGTTATTGATTTTTGTCTGGATAAATTATGATCGGTGGTGGAAGGTGTGGAAATAACACACTTGAACATGTTTGAAATTCATTTAAACAGTTTTTTGATAATATTGTGAGTGAAATGAATAATACTTTGTTAAAGGCACACATACTAACCAACAATTTTTCTTTCCTGAACAATTCTAGAAATTTTTGTTACATAAACCTTAAATAAGCTTTGCAAGCTAGCTTAAAAAATTAGTTGGAAAATAAATTCAGTTACATTGTACATACGGCTAATCAGTAAGTCCTCCATTGGATAATCATTTTTCGGATCATCATTTTAACCGCTTCATATGTTCCTGCCACCTTGCAATTTGGATTTAACTATGCTTTAGGCCTGTACCTTATATGAATTAGAAGAAAGCATGGGTTTTCTCCAAGGATCTCCATAAGTTCCTATATCAGATATAGAGGTTTTGACACGAATAGAGGCTCAAGGACACTTTGTGGTTGTCCGTTTTGAAAAAAAAAATGCTATTTTCTCTGCTCACCTTTTGTCATTGGAGTTTATTTGGGAATTTGTGGCAAAAGAACAATATTGGAGGCCGCCTTTGTATTTCTTACGAGAAATTGACATGCAGTGCTTCATGTTCCACGTTAGTTTGTCATTTTTTCCTGGACTAGTGTTTTTGATGATATCTTACCCTTTATTAAAAAAACAGTATTGAGAGTTGATATTGTCGAGTTTCTTGTTTCTTGTTTGCTATTAATTCACAATTATGGATCTACTCAGTGTATTTTCCTGTAAATGGACGTCATTTTATACATTGAACAAAAAAATAAAGAAAATTGCAGCATGTCACTGATTTTAGTAAATGATGCTAACTTGCAGTTAAAGATCTCTTCATTGAAGTTCAAGCGTTTTGCATTGAGTTTTCACGGATTAGGGAGGCAGCTGCGTTGTTTAGACTTCTAAAGTCTTTGGAATGATTGTCGTTTTAGCTTGTCAATTTCCCCCTCTTGCTGGTCTAATTTCAAGACATTCTGTAGATATGTATCTACCTAGAGCTAGGTAGCGTTATGTACTCATTTCAAATTGTGGACAATAAATCAAGATTATAGCTTTAATGTCATTTGCATTTAATTGTAAGGGTTTATTTGTGAAATGTTCAAACAAGTTAGAATAGGGAATTTAGAGTGTAATTGAATTCTATTATATAACTATATAACTATACTCCTCATCCTCCCTGTGGTTGTCCTTTTGTTACCCTTTTCTTCTATGCTAGTCGAGTAAAGTATCAAATCTACGAAGAAAAGTTTAAACACTTTATTCTTGTATTTTCCTAATGGAAGGGTTAAGAAATTGCAGTATACCTTGTAGATTGTTAAATATTAGTTTTGTTCTTCATCCTGTTCACCTCAATATTTCTGTTCATCTCAATATTTATGTTCACCTAAATATTTCTGTTAAGTAGAGTATCATCTCTCTTTTTCGTTTTTATTATTATTATGCATTTTTGTTATTGTCGAACTAATAAAAATTTATTAAGAAAAATTATTTAGAAGTAGGCAAATTTTTTTAAGAACACGAACTTGTCTCTCTTTATCTCATTATTCTGTTTAATAAAAGCATCACAATTGAATTTAAGAATCAATATAAATATTAATTTTGCTCTTCTCATTTTGTTCACCTCAACATCTTTATCTTTACTAAGTAGAGTATAATTTCATTTGTCCTAATTACAGTTATGCATTTTTGTTATTTTATCATTCTTTATATACTAATTGTGTATGTACTTGCAAAATGAATTTGGTTTCTTTTTTGTACTGTCGAAATTATGATTTCTTATTTAACTATCTTTTCTTGTATTTCTTATTTAACTATCTTGTTATAACTTTTTTTTTCTCATGATAAAAATACTCATCGTGACATATCACTCGTCATATTGGTTCTTTTTACAGATTTTGCAAGTGACCAAAACGTGGTCTTTATAGGGTGAAAAAGTTTTTATGTGGGATGAAGGGTGCAGGATCTAACAAAAACAAGACAACTTCAAATGAATATTCAGTTCATGTATAAATATTTTTGTTTTTCTCTACATATTTTACTTTGTCTTACGTGTTTCCAATTGAGAAAATTAAAATCATGGAATTAAAAAAAAGAAGAAAAAAAAAGGAAACTTAGCATTTATGTTTCTACTTGATAGTGCATTTCACTAGGAACATAAATGTTTGTTCTATCTTTATATTCGCTAAACATTTGATTAATAGGTTGAATTTAGAATTTTAATTATTTTTACTCTAGAGTTCAGTAGTTCTTTTAGATTCTCTATCATTAGTTATATCTCATTACCTTAAATTTCTAGTTTTTAGTAATGTTTTTTTTATAAAACTTAACATTAACTCAATTGTTTTGGTAACAGAATATTAATTAAAAGGCTGAAACCTCATTAACTCAATTTAATCTCTTTTGGGTGGGTTGGATTTGAAAAATACTTAACTGAAAGTATAATTAATTTATTCGTGACTATGTTGAATTTGGAATGAAAATTACTTTTAATTGAGATATAAATCTGGCATTCTTTTCCATTTTCTGTTACATTGGAAATCTTGTATTTTAAAACACCTACACAAACAGTATTCTGGTTTAAAAAATAATGTAAAATATTTCACATCATTAAAATATCAAATTGAAATATTCTAAAAAGGTTAAGACATTTTTAATCATTTGTTAAGATGGATAAAATCAAGAAAAATCTGTTCAGCATTTAAGTCTACAAGAGAATTTAATAAAATATTTAAGAAATAGTTCAAGTTATTAAAAAAACATTTTCGATAAACAACTTTTTGCCAAACTTTGTAAAAAAGTTATAAAAAAAATTGTTTGATATAAACATATGAATAAACATATGTTAAAAAAGTATTTCCTCGTCTATGTTTTATATTCTTTATCTCAGTGATTCAAAAGATTGGTTAGATATAAGAATAGGAAATTGGTATAAACATATGAATATAATTTTATACTTATATGTTTATAAATAATTTTAATCATGAATATCCTCCTTGTATTTATTAAAATTATTTTTAGGTGTCATATTTTTTTAGAATAATTAGTCTTTACCTCAAACATTTAAACACACCCTCAATCATTGCATTAATATGCTGTGGAATATTGTATTATATATCGAGAGTAAATAAACAAGACAAATGAAGATATATAATAACTAAAAGCGTTGTGCATTAAACTCTAACTAATGTGATGGTATGGTAATCAAATAAATCGCAGAAGATGAAATAGTTCTAAAATAATCCTGTGATTGATTATCCTATTGCAGTTGGAGCATTGCCATGAACAAAACTACCATGGCCACCCTAAGGTACCTTCCTTGTAGAATTGAGCTACCTGATAAACCCAAAATATTAAATATAAAATAATCAGAAAGGATATTGTAAAATAGGGTTATACAATGTTATAATAACATTCCTACAACAGTATAGAGATACCAAGATTAAGAAATTAAAAGAAATGAATTTTGTTGACCAAATAATATTTCTAAATTTCATTTTTCCTGTTTAGAGTTTGTAATTTGAAAAAGTGCAAGAAAAAACTAATCTTTAATAGATATTAGGCTTAATATTCTATTTTGTACTCAGTTTTGCTCGATAATGTTAAATTAGTCTATCATTTAAAAAGTGCGTTAATTACGTCCTTATTTAATAAAATTTATATCAATGAAATTCCTTCCATTAAATCCGTATAAACCACGTTAATAGAAGAGAGAGAAAAATAATTAATGTCGTTTGTATGGATTTAACGGAAGGAATTTCATACTTTTTAAACGATGGACTAATTTAACATTGTCGAGCGAAACTGAGGACAAAATAGGATATTAAGCCTAGATATCATATAATCATTTCTTTAGAAAAAAATTCAAATATAATTTTGGATTTATCTTTGTAACGATTTTTAACACTTATTAAAATGTGTTTATTTTTATAAATATGTAAGAATTATATCTGCAATAAAATATAATTTTTTTTAAATCTCTCAACCATGAATCCAGAGTTGTGACTTTACCTTCGTTCTTAGTGTTGTCATTCAAAGCCGGTGGTGCAGCAGAGCTTGAAGAATTTGTCACTGATATTCCAAGTTCAGAGCATCCCATGCCAAGAGAACCTTAAACACACAAAAAATTCAAAATCTCCAGAAAATTATCTTAAACTACTTACGGGTAGAACGTAAACATAGATCAAACTGTGTTTTTTTTGTCTTTTTTTTACATGAACATCAATCATAGAACTATGAGTGAGGTTTGTAATCTTACATTCTTTGAAGCAAGGAAAGGAAGTGACATTTAGGAGATTGTAATAGCCAGCATCACATTCACAATTATAGGTGAACATTGATGTCTTGTTGCATGAGCCACCTCCACAATCAACCCAACGACAAGCTAAACACTGACACAATGTTAATGATGTTTCACAAAACCTTGTCAAACTCAAAATGTTACTCATCTTTTAATTACCATCAAAACTTGACTCATTGGATTTTGTCGCCTTTTCTTGAACAGGGGCAGGGGCTTTGGAACAAGAATAATCCAATGTACCTGCACACAATATCATTCAAATCTCTCACTATTTCAGATAGTAAGATACTTCTTAACACACTTTTTAGTCACACTTTCTTATTCAGTGAAGCGAAATTCATGCCAAAATATACATAACTGTAGTAATCTTCAACTGCATGGTTGTCTCACTGTTTTAACCTCTATAGATTATAAACCATAAATTGAATTATTCTAATTCCTCAACATCTTACTTCTTTATTTACTTCTAAAAACAGCTAAAACTTTGTTTGTGTTGCATTACAATAACATAAACCTATGACAGAATCTGAAGTTTATGAAGAAAATTTCTACCCTTTAAAGGAAGAAATATGCTTTTTGAAAAATTTCCACCATGTTATCTCTCTATTCCTTTACTTCAACATATGGTAGACAGTTTCACCAAACAGTCATATAGCAGTGACCATTTCAACCACAAGAACCAAACCAAGAAGAAAAGGAACTGCACAGCAAAACCTTGTGCTATGTTATATTGTAAGAAGTTTATATAAGCAAGACAATGATATACAGTGTGAAGTTAGAAGGGAAAGTTGTTAATTTTCTTACAATTAGGAACTATGCAAGGAAGAAACTTGAAGGCTGAATCTGTATCGTTGGAAAGAGGCTGCTTCCAACCAGGTTGACAGTCACATTCAAAGAAGAAAGTGCTGTTCTGAGAAGCTTTGCATGTTCCTTTTCCACATTCCACTCCTTTGCAGACCTCGTCTGAACCCAAAAAAACAAAACAAAACACCATGTCAAAACAATCCACAGCTCTCATCGAAAACGAAAAGAAAACTGTTGAAAAGATTCTTTTATTAAAGATTTGAATCAGCAACATATGATCTCAAAAGACACAACTTTTTTGCATGCAAGAACCGTATCTTGTGTCTTGTCATATGAAGATCCATGAAAAAGTTTGACACGAAGACTGAAGAAATGAAAATGAAGAAGCATATGCATAGAAGATATTTTACAGACCAACGATGGGAGAAAGGAGGTTAGATGTAGAAGGAAGAGGGTGCAGAAGAAAAAATGCAAGAAGGGGTATGAGACTTGCAAATGCCATTTTCATCAAAGTCAAAGAGAATGAGAAAGGAAGGGCTTTACACAACACAAAAGGTTAACTGGAGATTATAAACAAAACTGAGATATTTAGTTTGGATACTTGCACATCAATCATTTATGTTCAGTGTATGGGTGATAATACTGTTCAATGCACTCTTTTTAAACCAAAATCTCAACCTTTTTCTCTCTTCTCTAATTACTATTACACCAATCAATTAATGACTAAATCTTGTAAGATTCCATGATTTTATATTTTCTACTATGTTAAAATATTATTTGAATATTTTAAAGCTTCAAAATCAATAATCATCATATAAATTTTTAGAAATATTACGATAGGTGAATTAAAGTGAATTTATAACGTATAAGTAAGTATAAATATTATTTAGGAATTAATTTTATGAAATTAAATTAAATTTAAAATTTACTTTTAATTAAAAAATTTAAAAAAATTGGATTCGATATCGTTATATAAGTAGTTTTTATTTGAATGGAGGAATTAATAAGGTTGGAATAATGCAGAAAAAACAGTGTCTGGACAGAGTAAGTCATTGGAAGTTGAGTGTTTGACTCGTATTTTTGTGTATTGGTGTCACCAGTACTGTGCTACACGTACTCATTACTTCATAAATGATTTTTAGGTCAAACAACCGCCCAATGTGAAATATGACTACATTATATCAATTCATTTTTAAGAATATTTTACTTATTAAAAAAGTTAATTTTATATTTGTAAAAAGGATATATTAAAAGAAAATATAATAGATGTAAAGTGTGTTTAAAATTTTCTTAAATATAAAAATAATACTATCCAATTTTATATCAGCCCTTTTGAAAAAGTCAACCCTTTTCCATTTTCCTATTGGATTCATGTGTCTTCCTCATTTTCTTTCTTTTATTAAATCTTTCACTTTTATTTATCATGATGACAAATAAACATTTATCAATAGATTAGAGATATTATCCAAATTCGTTTTCTTTATCAGATGATGAAAGTATAAATATGTCTATTATCATACAAAAATCAATATAAAACACAAATTTCATACTTATCAAAACGTAGAAAACAAAAATAAATGCAAATTTTGACTTTAAAAACGAGAGCTATTATAATCAAACATGCATCCTTACCTCTGGTTATTATCTTGTCATCTTTTTTATTTTAATTATAATTTTAATTTTTAAAAAAAATACAAATTTTTAATCCAAAAAAATGATATATTTTGTAGACATAGACATGTTTCTAATTCCATAACTATTGTTGATAGCATGTTGTGGATGTTTAGATAGGCAATTCAATTTGTATGCTTTGACTTGGTGCCAATAACTTTGATTTTGTTGCCCTCTTATTAATGAAGAGTGGAAATTTCCCAAAAACGTTTTCGGAAATTGAAATTCTGATATCAAACCATACCAAACTAAACCTACCATCCTTCATTCCGTCTCATTAATATCATTTTCTCGAAAAACAAATTGTAATGAGTGACTATCATCATTATTGTTCTTTTTTTCTTTTCACAAATTTATTAGGAATTGTTGAAGCTATATGTTTGAAATAAGATGGTCGATTAACTTCAATACTGAACATTAATCATAGAATTGTCAACTTAATTCTTAATTAATAAAGGCTAATAAATTTCATCTAATCAACTCATTAATCATATCATATTTTGGATGATAAAAAAAAACCAAAACTTGTATGTCAATCTCACAAACATTTATCAATTTTACATGCTACTTGTTTCTTTACTTCCACAATCTTCCAAATTTCTAAATCCAAGATGAAAAATTTGTACAATTTCATATTCATTTGGAAAAGTTTTCAACTCTATAAATATGAGCTCTTAATCAAGCTGAAATTAAAAACCGAAGAAGCAAAAAAAACCAAATTCACCACACTCTTCTAATTTTCTTCCACACAGAGAGAGCATGGAGTGATAGGCTTTTTCTTTTTCCACCCCATAATTTATTGGTGCACCCCCATAGTTTTCAAAAGGTTTAATCGCTTCCTTTGTCCCCAGTTTGGTTGAATTGTGTCAAATTCATCCTCATTTTTAAAAAAGTTTCATTGTCGTCCTCACGTGGTGTAAAAGTGTCAATTGAATCCAAACATAGAAAAAATTTGTGTCAAAGTAGTCATTTTTCCTATATCTCTGTGTCTTCCTTTCATCCAATCAAGTACAGATATTCATTTTACCTTATCCAAGACACAGAGATATAGGAAAAATGACTACTTTGACACAAATTTTTTCTATGTTTGGATTCAATTGACACTTTTACACCACGTGAGGACGACAATAAAAATTTTTTAAAAATGAGAATGAATTTGACACAATTCAACCAAACTGGGGACAAAGGAAACAATTAAACCTTTTCAGAAAGTACCTTCCGTATTACTAGTTTCCGAAAAGTTCTACAACAAAGGTTTTTGGAATTTTTGAAATATGATTTTCAGAAAAGGATCTCGGATTGCTATTTAACAATGTGGGCCAAACACCTTTTTCACTAATTCTCATATTTCATGTTTATTACGTGTAATATATGAATTTAATTAATTAATAGGGTTGAGTGAATATATGCATAATTTAATTAAGTATTTTCTTTATAATTAAAATAATAACAATATAATTAAATAAAAAAACAACATTTCGTTATAATTAAACAATAGTATATTGTGTGATCGTTTAGTCAACTTTAGATTGGACAATTTTACTAATCGATCACATAATAAATATGATTACAGACCAAATCGTCAACTTAAACAAACATTACTTTTAATACTGATTAAATTAGTACAATATTAATTATTATCAAATAGTCACAACGATGTTAATATAAATTAAAAATTCAAGTTTAAAATTTATAAACACAAATTTGAAGTGAAGAGATAAGTTATCACATTTAATACACATTAAATATCTAAACGGTCAGACTCAAACTGACTTAGACATTAACATATCTTTAAACTGATATCATGTACGTGGGAGTTAATTTTGACCATTCATTCCGAAAGAAATAATAAAAGAATATGTTAAATAAAAAAATCAATTAGATATGACATTCCTTTATTTTTTTAAGTTTCAAATATAACAATTTATTATCCAAAATATTTTCTCTAAATTTAATTTAACTTTCTAAGTAAAATGACTTGTAAATTATGTTTAATGTCTTAAAGCAAAATTATAATAATACTCATGCCATAGAGTGAGTTATGAGATGTCACGTCTTTTTAATTCTAAAACTTTGAAAGATATATATTGTTAGACAATTTCTCTAAAAAATTTTAAATAAAGCGTATCCTTTCTATATTTGCCATAAGTTTCTCCATTTTAACAAGAGTTGTGTTATGATAAAGATATCAATATTAGTTTTATAATTCAAGCTTTTAATAGTTGGCAGTTTTGTTAGTTAATACCGTTTTACTGTTATATAAACAGTATGTAACTCTTTGTAATACAGTTTTTCTGATACAGTTTTTTTTCTTCTATTACATTTTTCTTTTACACATTCTCTGTATCATCTTCTCTGCATTTTTCATTTTCTGCTACCAGTTCTCTGTATCTTTTCTGCCATCAGTGGTATCCAGAGCCTTGGTCGAGGAAGGGCCTAAGGTGAATCGTGGGTTAATCCGGGTACAGTGCGGTTGTTGTAACACCCAAATAATTTAAAGGGTATTACTGATAGTAGAGACTAAATTAATTTGATACCTCATATAAACAATCAAACTTTATTTCAATTACTCCAAAGTACAATACCAAACTTACAAACTTTAAACAATATAGTCTTCACCGTTGACATTTCAACTTTTAAATTTTACACAACATAATCTTCCCAATACAAATTTATTCTTTTTACAAAAATCCCTGAAAGGTTTTCCCCGCATCTCTCTCATCTCTAAGCTTGTTCAACCACATCTGCAACATTATCTAATCACATATAACATGAGTTATATGATCATAGCACAAACAAATAAGGGTAAGCCAACCATATCAAATCAATCATTAAACTTGTAATAAGAATAGTTCAATCATTTATTTCTACAATTACTCAAATATCATTACCCCGATGTCATTAATTCATCATTATCAAAATCATCTTCCTCAATTTCATAAACCTTACAATTTATACTATGCTTACTCACGAAGCCTTATGGTCAGACCGCTCTCTGCCTGCTTCCTTAAGCCTCACCTGTATACTATGTCTTACTCTCTGAAGCCTTATGGTCAGACCGCTCTCTGCCTGCTTCTATAAAACTTATGAACCACATATTTATGTCAAAGCCTTATGGTCAGACCACTTGCTGCCTGCTTTCATTAACCTCAGGTGTTACTTTGCTCATACCAAGCTCTCATGGTATAACCGAACATATTACTTCCCGTAGGAAACATCATTTCATAAGCAATAATTTCTTATATCCACTCCAACATTTCATCACATCAACATTTCATACTCTCTTATCCACTCCAACATTTCATCAAATCAACAATTCATAACCTCTTCTCCACATAACTCAATTATGTTCATTCTCTAATCATAATTTGACAATAACTTATTTTGGTGTCAATAAATTAAACATATCGCCAGTTATCATACTTCATATTATAAACTCATTTTTTTGACCATAACGAGTATAACTCAACATATTTTCACCAATCAAAGATTCATAGATCAGCCAAAACATTTCATCATATCTTAGCCACTACGTATTAAAGTCTGAGCTCAATGTAACGATAAATAAAATATATATGAAGTTTTTACCATGATAACTTTATACATCTCCAATTAACTTATTTTATTTTAATTTCATCCTATTAGAGATCTTTCTTTACCCCAATTGGTCACCGGAGAGGACCCAGATGTCTGAACGCATCAAACTCACCTTCGACGCCAACACATATGACTAGTCACAACTGACTGGACCAGGCCAGGGCTGCTCTATGATCAGGGATGTGCCAACTCAGGTTTTTAAGGTTCCTCTATCCTACCAACAAAGGGAGGCCTTCAATAATTAACAATTTATTTACTTAAATTATCTACCTTGTTCTCTTATGCCTAATTTTAATATTTTTACTTCCTCTTACAACAACCTCAAATAGTATCACTACATCTATTTAATACTTATTTCCAAGTTATTACAGAATCCTTACTCCAGACCTTCCAACAAGATCAATTTCAGCCAAGAAACTAATTCATGATAGAATTCATACAAGATAACTATAAACAATTAACCATAATAAGATATTACTATAAATGGTCATAGAAGAATACAATATTTGACAATCATAAGAATAATCTTAATATAAAAATTCATGGGAAACAAGAAGTTGAATCTGGCAGAGCCGGTTAGACAACTTCTAATCCATCCAAAAATACAGTATAATTAAGTAACAAGAGCAACACATGTCTGGGGAAATAAGAAGTTGAATCTGGCAGAGCCGGTTAGACAACTTCTAATCCTTCCAAAAATGCAATAAAATAAATAAGTAAAGCAATAAATAGTTTGGGGAAACAAGAAGCTGAATCTGGCAGAGCCGATTAGACAACTTCTAATCCTTCCAAAAGTGCAATAAAATAAATAACTGAAGCAATAGAAAGTTTGGGGAAACAAGAAATTGAATCTGGCAGAGCCGGTTAGACAATTTCTAATCCTTCCAAAATACAATAAAAATAAATAAGGAAAACAATAGAATGTTTGGGGAAACAAGAAATTGAATCTGGCAGAGCCGGTTAGACAATTTCTAATCCTTCCAAAATACAATAAAAATAAATAAGGAAAACAATAGAATGTTTGGGGAAACAAGAAATTGAATCTGGCAGAGCCGGTTAGACAATTTCTAATCCTTCCAAAATACAATAAAAATAAATAAGGAAAACAATAGAATGTTTGGGGAAACAAGAAATTGAATCTGGCAGAGCCGGTTAGACAATTTCTAATCCTTCCAAAATACAAAAATAAACAACTAATAACATACAAGTGGCATAACATAATCAACATTACATTTTACAACTATCACACTTGGATATCAACACAAAAGCATACTCTCATTTAAAATTTAAGATCATACAGAAACAAAATACTCCATATTCAAGATATAAGATCAGAAAAAGCAAAATATAGCATATTCAAGACTCAAGATAATACAAAAGGAAATACTCAAAGTTAGCTCCCCTTACCTCTATTACAGACTTAATCCCCTCGCCCTCTGAAAACTTCCAGAATATCCCCTTTGCAAAATTTGAAATTCTTCCAACTCTTTTCTCTCAAAAATTTTCTAAGTTCTTTGGTGTAAATTTTCAGCCTCCCCCCTTGGCTATTTATAGCAAAAAAATTTACTATTCATTTTTACTATTCATTTTAACTATTCATTTTTTTATTCATTTTACTATTACAAAAATAATTTTTTATTTGCAATTTGATAAATTCTGATCTCAAAGCTACGTGGAACACTTATCCTTTCCAAATTTTTTTTTTATCTAGTATTTTAACTTACAAATATTTTCAAGGATCTTACAATCTCCCCAACAACAATTATTTTCGCCCTCGAAAATTATTTATTTAAACAAAGACTATCTAACAAAAGATTACTTACAAAAGAGATATGGATATTCCTTTATCATAAATTCTTCCAATTCCCAAGTCATTTCCTGTGTGTCTTCATTCCAAAGTACTTTTACTGTGCGAATATCTTTCCCTCTTAGCTTTTTCATTTAAACATCTAGTATACGCACTGGTCCAACTTCCATTGTTAAATTTTCCTTGACCTGAATTTCATCAACTTCTAACACATGCTTTGGATCTGGAATATACTTCCTCAGTTGGGATACATGAAAAACGTTATGCAAATTTGCCAATCCAGGTGGTAATGCTACCTCATAAGCCACTGGCCCAATCTTTTTGAGAATTTGATATGGTCCGAGAAATTTTGGTGTCAGTTTCCTCATCTTGATAGCTCTCCCGACTCCTGTAGTTGGTGTTACTCGTAAGAATACATGATCTCCTTCTTCAAATTCTAACGGTCTTCTTCTTTTGTCGGCATATGACTTTTGTCTACTTTGAGTTGCTTTCATCCGATCTTGGATTAATTTTATTTTTTCTGTGGTTCGCTGTAATAGCTCGGGTCCCACTGTTAGTGCTTCCCCATCTTGAAACCAACACAACGGGGTTCTACATCTTCTTCCATATAAAGCTTCATATGGTGGCATACCAATACTGGAATGATAACTGTTGTTGTAAGTAAATTCTACTAATGGTAGTATCTCATTCCAACTTCCAAGATGATCTAATACACAAGTTCTTAGCAAATCCTCCAAAGACTGAATAGTCCTTTCTGTTTGACCATCAGTCTGAGGGTGATAAGCCGAACTCATCCTCAACTGCGTTCCCAGAGCCTTCTGTAGCGTCTGCCAAAACCTTGAAGTAAACCTTGGATCTCTGTCTGACACAATGCTTGTAGGTATTCCATGCAACCTCACTACTTCCCTGATGTATAACTCCGTCAGCTTTTCTAGAGACATACGTTGATTAATGGGCAAAAAGTGAGCGCTCTTGGTTAGTCTATCAACGATAACCCAGATAGAATCGTGACCTTTTGATGATTTTGGTAAATGTGTTACAAAGTCCATCGAGATACTGTCCCACTTCCATTGAGGAATGTCTAACTGTCGTAACATCCCTCCCGGTTTTTGATGCTCCACTTTTGCCTTCTGACACACCAAGTAGGCTGCTACAAACTCGGCCACATCCCTCTTCATTCCATTCCACCAAAATGACTCTTTCAGGTCCTTATACATCTTAGTCATACCTGAATGTATGCTAAGACGACTTTTATGGCCTTTGTCTAAAATTAAATGTTTTAATTCACTCTTTGCAGGTATACACACTCTGTTCTTAAATCGAAGGATGCCATCTTTACTTAGAACGAAGTCCTTAGCTTGATCGGTGTCCAACAACCTGATCTTTTGCTGCAACTCTTGATCCATCGACTGCTCAACCTTCACTTGTTCTAAGAAGTCACTAGTGATTACTAAATGACCACACCATATATGATCTGGGGTTAACTGCAACCCCAAGTTCATATCACGTAACTTTTCTAACAGTTCTAATTCCTTCACCATCATTGTTGTTATTTGAGCTTGTCTCCTACTCAATGCATCTGCCACCACATTGGCTTTTCCTGGGTGATATAAAAGCTCGAAATCATAGTCCTTCATATATTCCATCCATCTTCTTTGTCGCATGTTCAGCTCCTTTTGATCGAACAAATACTTTAGACTCTTATGGTCACTAAAAACTTGGAAACTTGCCCCATAGAGGTAGTGTCTCCATGTCTTTAATGCAAATACTACTGCTGCAAGTTCTATGTCATGCGTTGGGTAGTTCTTCTCATGCGCCTTTAGCTGCCTAGATGCATAAGCTACAGGTCTCCTTCCTTGCATTAGGACGCACCCCAATCCTTGATATGACGCATCGCAGTACACCTCAAAAGATTTGCTAGAGTCTGGAATGATTAATACTGGTGCTGACGTTAGTCGTTGCTTCATATCCTCAAAACTGGCTTCACACTTGTCAGTCCACAGAAATGGTTGATCTTTACGAGTTAACTGAGTTAGAGGACCTACAATCTTGGAAAACCCTTCAACAAAACGTCGGTAATAACCGGCTAATCCTACAAAACTTCGTACTTCCGTTACAGTTTTCGGCCGCTCCCACTTTAGCACAGCTTCCACCTTTGCTGGATCCACTGAGATTCCTTGAGCAGAAATCACATGACCCAAAAATTGTACTTTCTCTATCCAGAACTCACACTTTGACAGTTTCCCATACAGTTGATGTTTTCTTAAAATTTCCAACGCCACCCTCAAGTGTTCTGCATGCTTTTCCTTATTCTCTGAATAGATAAGAATATCGTCTATAAATACTACCACGAACTTATCTAAACATGAACGAAATATTCTGTTCATGTAGTCCATAAAAATCGCAGGAGCATTCCTCACGCCAAACGGCATTACCACGTACTCAAAGTGTCCGTAGCGAGATCTGAAAGCCGTCTTTTGCACATCTTCCGTCTTGACCAGAATCTGATGGTACCCAGATCTGAGATCAATTTTTGAAAACACCTCTGCTCCTCTCAACTGATCTAATAGATCATCGATTCTTGGCAAAGGATATTTGTTCTTTATTGTAACCTTGTTCAGCTGTCGATAATCCACGCACAACCTTGAACTTTCATCCTTCTTCTTCACCAGCAATACAGGAGCTCCCCATGGAGACACACTTGGACGGATAAACTTCTTCTCCAGCAGATCTTCGATTTGCTTTTTCAACTCTACTAGTTTGGCAGGAGCCATTCTGTATGGAGCCATAGAAACTGGGCCAGCTCCGGGCATTAGATCTATTGTGAAATCGATCTCTCGACTAGGTGGTAAACCTGGTACTTGTTCTGGAAAAACATCAACATATTCTTCTACCACAGGTATTCCGATGATTTGTTCTTCAGTATTCTCTCTTTTCTCCTGAGCTAACACCACATAGCAGGTAGCTCCATCTTTGATATCCTTCGCAACTACTCGAGTTGAGCTTAGTTCTAAATCGTTCAAATTTAGAAACTCTATCTTTTGTTTCCCACAATCAATAAGAACGTGATTGACAGTCAACCAATCCATTCCCAAAATAATGTCTAGATTTTGAAGGGGTAAGCAGATCAAGTTCACTTTGAACTTGCGTCCTGCAATTTGGATCGGGCATCCGACACAGACTGAACTGGTCGTAACTGGTCCCGATGCTGGTGTAGAAACTACTAATTCACACCCTAGATCAAGCATCGGTAATCCGAGTCTTTCTAAACATGCTAGGGATATAAAGGAGTGTGTGGCTCCAGAGTCAAACAAAACATATACGCATTCTCCTAACAACATACAGGTGTGTAAGATTAATGTACCTGGCTTAGTAGCCTCTTCTGCAGACATTGCGAATACTCTTCCTGTTGCCCGGGGCTTTACTTCAGCAGAATCTTGTTGTTGTGGTTCTCCCACCTTCTTTTTCTTTGGACAAACATTAGCAAAGTGTCCCGGATCATTGCAGATGAAACATCTCTTCCCTTCAACTTTTTCCCCAATAAGTTTAGGGCAGTCACGTCTGAAATGTGCCCCTCCACACTCAAAACACTTCACTGTTCCTCGATATGATAATTGTGGTTTTTCATAAGGTTTTTTGTTGAATTTCATTGAAGATTCTCCCTTGGCAAGTCTGGAAACTCTACTTGGATCAAACTCCAATAATTCTATCATTCTGGCTTTCTCTACCAATGCTGGAAACTCTTGTATTTCCAATGGCATAAGTACCTTCTTCAGTTCATGCCTTAGTCCTCCCTCGAATTTTCGACATCTCCATTCTTCTGTGATATTCTGAGTATAAAACCTCGAGAGATAATTAAATTTTACTACGTACTCTTGTACTGATAACCTCCTTTGTTGTAAGGTCAGAAACTCCGCCTCCCTTGCAAATTTTGCACTGTTTGGAAAATATTTTTCCAAGAACCTTATCTTAAAGTTCTCCCAATTCACAGCCTCACCACGAACCGTCATCAACTGTTGCATACTTTCCCACCAATATTCAGCCTCCCCGACCAAAAGAAATGATGCATAAGTTAATTTTTGTTCTTCTGAGCAAGTTATTACCCGAAAAATCTTCTCGTTCTGCCTTAGCCAAGAGTCAGCCTCATCAGGAGTAGCCTCCCCATTAAATTTAGTTGGATCATGCCTTAAGAAGTCATTCAAGCTAGAATGATTTTGAGGTACTTGATCAACTTGTTGTTGCTGCATCTTTGTCGAGTTTAAATGATTTCTTCAAAAAGATAACAATACGATTTAGCATATGATATCAATTTCCTCCAATAGTCATTTTCATCATAACAATTAATAGTTTTACTAAGAATAATAATTTCACTCCCCATAGTCCCAAAATACTTTCGAAAACCATTGCTCTGATACCATAATGTAACACCCAAATAATTTAAAGGGTATTACTGATAGTAGAGACTAAATTAATTTGATACCTCATATAAAGAATCAAACTTTATTTCAATTACTCCAAAGTACAATACCAAACTTACAAACTTTAAACAATATAGTCTTCACCGTTGACATTTCAACTTTTAAATTTTACACAACATAATCTTCCCAATACAAATTTATTCTTTTTACAAAAATCCCTGAAAGGTTTTCCCCGCATCTCTCTCATCTCTAAGCTTTTTCAACCACATCTGCAACATTATCTAATCACATATAACATGAGTTATATGATCATAGCACAAACAAATAAGGGTAAGCCAACCATATCAAATCAATCATTAAACTTGTAATAAGAATAGTTCAATCATTTATTTCTACAATTACTCAAATATCATTACCCCGATGTCATTAATTCATCATTATCAAAATCATCTTCCTCAATTTCATAAACCTTACAATTTATACTATGCTTACTCACGAAGCCTTATGGTCAGACCGCTCTCTGCCTGCTTCCTTAAGCCTCACCTGTATACTATGTCTTACTCTCTGAAGCCTTATGGTCAGACCACTCTCTGCCTGCTTCTATAAAACTTATGAACCACATATTTATGTCAAAGCCTTATGGTCAGACCACTTGCTGCCTGCTTTCATTAACCTCAGGTGTTACTTTGCTCATACCAAGCTCTCATGGTATAACCGAACATATTACTTCCCGTAGGAAACATCATTTCATAAGCAATAATTTCTTATATCCACTCCAACATTTCATCACATCAACATTTCATACTCTCTTATCCACTCCAACATTTCATCAAATCAACAATTCATAACCTCTTCTCCACATAACTCAATTATGTTCATTCTCTAATCATAATTTGACAATAACTTATTTTGGTGTCAATAAATTAAACATATCGCCAGTTATCATACTTCATATTATAAACTCATTTTTTTGACCATAACGAGTATAACTCAATATATTTTCACCAATCAAAGATTCATAGATCAGCCAAAACATTTCATCATATCTTAGCCACTACGTATTAAAGTCTGAGCTCAATGTAACGATAAATAAAATATATATGAAGTTTTTACCATGATAACTTTATACATCTCCAATTAACTTATTTTATTTTAATTTCATCCTATTAGAGATCTTTCTTTACCCCAATTGGTCACCGGAGAGGACCCAGATGTCTGAACGCATCAAACTCACCTTCGACGCCAACACATATGACTAGTCACAACTGACTGGACCAGGCCAGGGCTGCTCTATGATCAGGGATGTGCCAACTCAGGTTTTTAAGGTTCCTCTATCCTACCAACAAAGGGAGGCCTTCAATAATTAACAATTTATTTACTTAAATTATCTACCTTGTTCTCTTATGCCTAATTTTAATATTTTTACTTCCTCTTACAACAACCTCAAATAGTATCACTACATCTATTTAATACTTATTTCCAAGTTATTACAGAATCCTTACTCCAGACCTTCCAACAAGATCAATTTCAGCCAAGAAACTAATTCATGATAGAATTCATACAAGATAACTATAAACAATTAACCATAATAAGATATTACTATAAATGGTCATAGAAGAATACAATATTTGACAATCATAAGAATAATCTTAATATAAAAATTCATGGGAAACAAGAAGTTGAATCTGGCAGAGCCGGTTAGACAACTTCTAATCCATCCAAAAATACAATATAATTAAGTAACAAGAGCAACACATGTCTGGGGAAATAAGAAGTTGAATCTGGCAGAGCCGGTTAGACAACTTCTAATCCTTCCAAAAATGCAATAAAATAAATAAGTAAAGCAATAAATAGTTTGGGGAAACAAGAAGCTGAATCTGGCAGAGCCGATTAGACAACTTCTAATCCTTCCAAAAGTGCAATAAAATAAATAACTGAAGCAATAGAAAGTTTGGGGAAACAATAAATTGAATCTGGCAGAGCCGGTTAGACAATTTCTAATCCTTCCAAAATACAATAAAAATAAATAAGGAAAACAATAGAATGTTTGGGGAAACAAGAAATTGAATCTGGCAGAGCCGGTTAGACAATTTCTAATCCTTCCAAAATACAATAAAAATAAATAAGGAAAACAATAGAATGTTTGGGGAAACAAGAAATTGAATCTGGCAGAGCCGGTTAGACAATTTCTAATCCTTCCAAAATACAATAAAAATAAATAAGGAAAACAATAGAATGTTTGGGGAAACAAGAAATTGAATCTGGCAGAGCCGGTTAGACAATTTCTAATCCTTCCAAAATACAAAAATAAACAACTAATAACATACAAGTGGCATAACATAATCAACATTACATTTTACAACTATCACACTTGGATATCAACACAAAAGCATACTCTCATTTAAAATTTAAGATCATACAGAAACAAAATACTCCATATTCAAGATATAAGATCAGAAAAAGCAAAATATAGCATATTCAAGACTCAAGATAATACAAAAGGAAATACTCAAAGTTAGCTCCCCTTACCTCTATTACAGACTTAATCCCCTCGCCCTCTGAAAACTTCCAGAATATCCCCTTTGCAAAATTTGAAATTCTTCCAACTCTTTTCTCTCAAAAATTTTCTAAGTTCTTTGGTGTAAATTTTCAGCCTCCCCCCTTGGCTATTTATAGCAAAAAAATTTACTATTCATTTTTACTATTCATTTTAACTATTCATTTTTTTATTCATTTTACTATTACAAAAATAATTTTTTATTTGCAATTTGATAAATTCTGATCTCAAAGCTACGTGGAACACTTATCCTTTCCAAAATTTTTTTTTTTTTTTTTTACTTTTCACGTTTTACTATTCACTTTTTACTATTCACAATTTACTATTCACTTTTTTTTTTTATCTAGTATTTTAACTTACAAATATTTTCAAGGATCTTACAGTTGTACCACGTGAGTTTGAAAGATCAAAGAAAGAAGTTCTTTGGGCAGGAAAGAAGAAGGATCATGGCTGATTTTTCTATGACAAATCTTCCCATTCTTACAGACAAGAATTGGAGCAGGTGGAGTACACAAATGCGGGTTTTGTTTCGAGTTCAAGACGTCATCAGTGTGGTTGAAGGACAGGAGTCTGCGGTTGATCTCCACAGTTCAGAGGATCAGAAGATGCATCGAAAGAAAGATGACAAAGCTTTACTGATAATTCACCAATGTGTGGACGACACACATTTTGAAAAAATTCAAAATGCAAATACTGCAAGGGAAGCGTGGAACATTTTGGTTCGTTGTCATGCTGGAGGGGAGAAGATTAAGAAAGTAAGATTGCAAACACTGAGAAGACAGTATGAATTACTGCAAATGGAGGACAATGACAAGGTCAGTGAGTATTTCAATAGAATTTTGTGTCTTACCAATCAAATGAAAAGTTGTGGTGAGAAGCTCAGTGATTTAATGATAATGGAGAAAATAATGAGATCATTACCTAGACGGTTTGATTTAATTGTTGTTGCAATAGAAGAATCTAAAGATCTTGCAGAGTTAAAGATCGAAGAACTTCAGAGTTCTTTAGAGGCTCATGAGATGAGACTTTTGGACAGAGATCCTATCAAAGCTGAAGAGCAAGCGTTGAAGGTCCAACACATCAGAGGAAAAGGAAAGAAGAAGTATAAGAATTGGAAAGGCAAGTCTGATACACAAAAGAAATGGAAGAATGACAATTCAGATGATCATGAAGAAGAAAGTGAGTCGTCTGAGAAGAAAAATGGTTCAAGGAAGAACTATAAGAAGAAAGACAAGAGACATATAGAATGTTTCTCCTGTCATAAGATGGGACATTTTGCCTCTGAGTGTTACTCGAATAAGGATAAACAACACAAGAAAGAGTATAATAAAGAGGTTCATCTTGCCAAGGAAGAATCTGACTCAGAACCATTAATTCTGATGGTTACAACATTTTCAGAAGATTCATCTTCCTTGAATAAGTCTTGGTACTTAGATTCAGGATGTTCAAATCACATGACGTGTAATAGAGAGTGGCTGATTAATCTGGATGAATCTAAGAAAAGCAAGGTAAGATTTGCAGATGACAGCACGTTAAGAGTAGAAGGAATTGGAAATGTTACTATAAGAAAGAAAGATGGACTGCACGGGACAATAGAAAATGTTCTGTTTGTGCCAGAAATGAAGTGCAACTTACTGAGTTTGGGTCAATTGATAGAAAAGGGTTTTACAGTGATTATGGGAAACAACAATCAAGTGGAAGTGTTTGATAAAAACAAAAAGTTGATTTTGAGAAGTAAAATCTCGAAGAATCGCACGTTTCAAGTCTGCATGGATATGGTTGAAAATTTACAGTGTCTGTCTACGGTAAAGGAAGATGAGAACTAGAAATGGCATTTGAGGTTTGGGCATCTCAACTTTCAAGACTTACAGAAGCTAAGTAAGAAAAATATGGTTTTTGGACTGCCAGGTATTATTCTACCAGAGAAATCGTGTGAATCATGCATTGTTGGGAAGCAAACGAGAAGACCGTTTAAAGGACAAGTGGAAATGAGATCCAAAGAACGACTTGAAGTTTTACACTCAGATATATGTGGACCCATAGAAGTGCCAACGCTGGCTGGAAATAGATATTTTATCACTTTCATTGATGAATATAGTAGAATGATATGGGTTTATCTCATCAAACTGAAAAGTGAAGCTCTTGAGATGTTTAGAAGATTCAAGGTCAGCGTAGAAAGAGAGACAGGAAGACATATTAAAACTCTGAGAACAGACGGTGGGGGTGAATACACTTCATCTGAATTTGAGAGTTTTTGTCAAAGATATGGAATAGAACATGAGGTAACCGCACCTTATACGCCACAACACAATGGTTTGGCAGAAAGAAGAAACAGGACCATAATGAATATGGCCAGGTGTATGTTGAGAGAGAAAGCAGTGCCACGCGAGTTGTGGGGAGAAGCTGTGTCAACGGCTGTCTATGTGCTCAACAGGTGTCCAACGAAAAGGCTGCCAGGCAAGGTTCCACATGCAATTTGGTCAGGTATGAGACCCTCTGTAAAACACTTTAAAGTTTTTGGATCTTTGGCATTTTGTCACATTGCAGATCAGAAGAGATCAAAGCTTGGAGACAAAGGAGAGGCTATGGTGTTTGTTGGGTATCATTCAACCGGTGCATACAAGTTCTTTGATCCTGTAAAGAGAAAGATGTTAATTAACAGAGATGTGATCTTTCTTGAAGACGAAAGCTGGGACTGGAACTCCAATCAGTCGAGCCTAAAGAAAACAACTATGATGCATGTATCAAAGCAGAATAGAGTAGATACTGATACAACAGGGATTTCTGAAAGCAGTATTGAAAGTGAAGCTTCTGCAGAAGTCTCAGGAAGACCAAGAAGGCAAACGGCAAGACCTTCCAGATTTTCTGAATACGAGATGTATTCAGATGCAGGAGTAGATGAAGAGGGTGATATCATTCACTTGGCTTTGATGGCTGGAAGTGAACCACTGGATGTAGATGAGGCTCTTGCGCAACCTGTTTGGAAGGAAGCCATGGTTGAAGAAATTAAAGCAATTGAGAAGAATAATACGTGGAAGTTAGTTAAGTTGCCACTCGGAAAACAATGCATTGGAGTGAAATGGGTGTTCAAGAAAAAGTTAAATCCAGATGGCACAATATCAAAGCATAAAGCAAGACTCGTGGCAAGAGGATTCCTGCAGAGACAAGGAGTAGATTTTACAGAAGTATATGCACCTGTGGCAAGGTTAGAAACAATTCGTTTGGTCATTAGTATTGCTTGTGCCAGAAAATGGACATTATTCTCACTTGATGTAAAATCTGCTTTTTTGCATGGTCCTTTGGAAGAGAAGGTATATGTCCAGCAACCTCCAGGATTCAGCAAAGAAGACAAAAGACATTTAGTGTATAAACTGCATAAGGCGCTATATGGGTTGAGACAAGCTCCCAGAGCATGGAACAAACGAATTGATGCATTCTTTGTCAGTCAAGGGTTCAATAAGTGTGCTGTTGAACATAGTTTGTATGTGAAAGATAGTGACAGCGGAGGAAAAATGATAGTCTGTCTCTATGTGGATGATTTGTTGGTGACTGGGTCAAGTTCGAAGGAAATTGATGATTTCAAGCAGATGATGAAAGCTGAGTTTGAGATGACAGATCTCGGGAGGCTTAGCTACTTCTTAGGAATGGAATTTATGTATACTTCCATCGGCTTAATAATGCATCAGAAGAAATATGTGAAGGACTTGTTAGAGAAATTCAACATGAACTGCTGTAATGAAGCCAGAAGTCCTCTCGAGGTAAATGTGAGACTAAACATAGATGAAGATGAAGAAGGCATAAATGAAACTGATTACAGACAACTCGTTGGATCTCTTCGTTTTTTATGCAACAGCAGGCCAGATTTAATGTTCGGAGTTGGTTTGATTAGTAGGTTCATGTGCAAACCAAAGAAAAGCCACATGACAGCAGCCAAGCGCATACTTAGATATATCAAAAGGACTTCAGATTATGGTATACTATTTCCTTATGGTATGAAGCAGGAAGAATTAAGCCTAGTCGGATATACAGATTCTAATTTTGGTGGAGATCAGGTTGAAAGAAAGAGTACATCTGGGAATATATTTTTTCTGAACAAGGCACCCGTATCATGGAGTTCCAAGAAGCAAACTGTCATCGCCCTATCCAGTTGTGAAGCAGAATACATAGTCGGTTGTGCTGCTGCTTGTCAAGGAGTGTGGTTGAATGAGTTGCTGATGGAATTGCAAATTCAGAAAGGAAGATCTGTAGAATTGAAGATGGACAACACTTCAGCTATCAGTTTGGCAAAGAATTCAGTTAGTCATGGGAGAAGTAAACACATTGAAGTCAAATACCACTTCTTACGTAATATGGTTAACAGAGGCAAGATTGAACTGGTGCACTGCAAAACTAATATTCAGCTGGCAGATTTGTTTACAAAAGCTCTTGATCCTACCAGATTTGAGTATCTCAGAAAGGAGATTGGAGTTGTGACATCAAAAGTCTTGAATTAAGGAGATGTATTAGTTTTATAATTCAAGCTTTTAATAGTTGGCAGTTTTGTTAGTTAATACCGTTTTACTGTTATATAAACAGTATGTAACTCTTTGTAATACAGTTTTTCTGATACAGTTTTTTTTCTTCTATTACATTTTTCTTTTACACATTCTCTGTATCATCTTCTCACCAGTTCTCTGTATCTTTTCTGCCATCAATCAATATGTGATACAATTACTTTAATGATCTTAAAGTAAAACGTAGAAATTATTTGAATATTAAACTTTAATTAATATTTTAGAGTTCAAAAGTTAGAAACTAAATTATATATTCGTAAATTTGATTAGGGCAGAACTCCAGAAATTATCCAAAGTCTTAGAAATTCTATTAACCACGCTCAGACATTCTCTCTTCTCATCTCTTTCACCTCACTGTTTCTCTCTCCCAAGTTTTCATTATCTCTTTTAAATCAAAAGAAATACAAATTATTTATTAATACCATTATGGAAAAAATATTGATCTTTTTATAACATATTCTATAATTCTATAATCTTTAGACTTGTTTTTCTTTTATTTTCTTTTTTACCTTCATTAAAGAATGTTTGAGTTTTGTATTAATGAACAATGATAAAAAAATATTAATAATAGATCAATTTAATAAATTAAAAATATTTTTTTCTAAAAATGATTTTAGTCACTATAATTATATTATAAGTTTATAGCATTAAGGATCAACGGTAGTATAAAATTTTCAAAGTTTTTCTTTTCAATTTTATATTTCTAAGATAAATTTTAAGTAAAAAAAACTTAGTTAATCATAAACTTACATATTATTATAAAAAAAAAGTGGTTTAATATTTTTTAGTCTAAATATTTATTTGAATTATTCAATATAGTCTTTTAATTTTTTGTCTCATTGTGATTTTTACTTTTATTAAAAAATTTAATTAGATTCACATTCACGAAATGATAATTTGACATATTCATATGTTATATATGACAAATATAATAAGAAAAATCAGAGAGAATAAATCTATGACAACCTCAAAACAAAAACAAACATCTCCCAAAACCCATTTCCTCAACCATAACAACTATATCATTAAATAAGTCAATAAAAACGACAACAAAAACAAAATTCGCAAACAAAAAATTGACCAAAATAACACACTGAAAAATCTCTAGAACAAGTCAAAGTCAATTTTTGCAGAAAACTTCGAACCAAGATCAATAAATCTCAACTTTAAGACAAACAAAAAATATCAAAGAAAGGACTTACAAAAAGGGCTAACTTCTTCCTTATTTACTATCATAGCAATCGGTCATGAGAATTGAAATGCGAAGATATAATTCCCTCATAAATTAAGGTCAAATAGGCAATTCATTAAAAAAAAATGAGTTATTTATTGATATTTACAACAAATTTAAATTCATAAATAATATAAGCATTACATATAAATTTTATTTACGAATTTCCGAAAATGAATTACATATGAAATTTTTTCATAGAAATTTTACATACAAATTTAAAAATAATTAATAATTTATTATGCAAAAATTCAATCTACAACAAACTTTATTTGTCAAAATTTTATTGGTTTTGTTTTCAATCTTCACAAAATAATTTTTTTTTTCACCTCACTCAATGATTACACTGACCATACAATATTTACCTAAGTTGTACTATTTATCTCTTTTTCATTAGTCATTAAAAGAAGACTACATTAAGACAAAAAAAAACTGATAAACTACATTAAATAATTTTAACAAATATTAGAAAAAAAACGTATAAGATAATCCACTTGGCATTATACACACTTACATAGATGTTCTGGGGCTCATTTAAGAGCCCATGATGACTTAGGAACAGTGTTAATTGGATGATGGACCACAAGGCCCAAATTAATTTTGGATGTACCAACTTCTCTTCCTTTCAAATCAAATCCTCCAATACCAACATTTCTTTTGTCACCTTCAAAAGGAGACAAATGAGCATGTTCACAGGAGTTTATGCAACAGACATGTTCAAAGAATGAATTCCGTATATTATCATCATTATTATATATAAATAAAAACTCTCATAATTATGCCAGAGACCATTTTATCACTACTTCAATTTTTATAACAATTTTTATACCAAATTATATTTTAGAATAATCAATTTAACTTGACAAATTTAATACTTAATTTTGTTTTTTTTATACATTGAACTCAAAATAAAATTTTAATATATTAAAAACTGAAATTTAAGACTTACCTTTACAAAATCCACGTAAATCAGGATTTACACTTATTTATATATTTAGTCAATGTACTATTTTCAACAAACTCTTATGTCAGAGGTTATGTATTTTAATGTTTTCTATGTGATATTTGTATATCATTAACAATTTAATATTACTTGAGTATAAAAATAGATATTTTGATATTTTCATTTAATCTTTATGAATGAAAAATTAATTATATTTATAACAAGTTTGATACATATTATCTATATACACTAATTTAAAAGTGTTAAATATATTAAATTATTAAATCTTTTAAATAGATATTTTATCTATATATTTTGTTGGTATCTTTTGTTATTTATTATTTTTTATTTGTATTTTATGTTTAATTTATATTATTTTATTATAAACACAATTTTTTATATTAAAGAAAAGAGATTGATCATGATCAACCTGATATCAAAATCATATTCTTTTAATAATTGTTTCTAACTAAAAGTTAATAGATTTGTGAGACCCTAAATAATTAACGCACCCAACCCCACACTCTGCTCACCATTAAATGCACTGTGCCACGTCAAAACACACTCACACCCACTCTGCATGCGACCGCCAAGTGTCACGACTGGAACATTCGAAGAACGTTAGTGGAAGACAAGTGGCATGCGGAGAATGGGCGTTCGTCCTGCGTGGGAAGGGAAATGATTTTCTGAAAAACTCTTCTCCACTCTTCTGCATGCTTCATCTTCTTCCCCGAAATTCTAATTTCAAATTCTCTGCCTTCTCTCTAAAACCACTTCAACTTCTCACTACTGTAACTCACCATCATCTCCTCCGATCCCATTTCAGAAACCATAGGACCGTTCACGGCGTCGTGACATTTCACTGGAACCGAACGTTTTAGAGTTCTGTAACCGGTAAGTTCTCAAACTCTAAACGCTCTTTTCTGAGTTGCATGCGGACCCTGATACAACTGCATGTTAGAGTATAAGCTAAGTTCTCCTACGTTTCTTTTGGCTAGAGTTAGTGAAGCACTTGAGAAGCACGTTGAGGGTAGAAAAACTATAGTTGGGCGAGTCAAAAATCCCTCGCTTAGGGTGTTCACTACTGGACCATGTAAGGGAAGCTTTAGTAATTTAATTGATACTGTATGATGTGTGTGAAAGCATGAAGTGTACTGGATGTATGAAATGTATGATGTTTAAGTATGCATGAACGAGCACTGTTGTATTGGATGTATTTGAGTGATATTGTTTGAATTGTATGTTGAGAATGAAACGTATGAATTGGAAAATGGATAAATTCTGTAAGGTATGAGATGATAATATGAATTCTGTAATGTATGAGATTTATGGTGGATATAAATTATAAGATATGAATCGTATGAAAAATGTGAAGTTATTGTAGATGAAAAATCTGGAAAATATAATAGTCCTTACCTTGATAATGCACGCTCGTCATCGAACGGTCTTATACCGTGCGGTTTCCCTGAAAATAAATTAGAATTGAATTCTTTCATTTGGAAGGAACTCTGCTTGAGAACGAGCGTCCTCTCGTGAAAGGCTAGGTTTGAGCGTTCGGCTCAGCCTAGTGTTATCCAACGATCGCAATAAATTGAAGTTATATTAGTAACGCTCGGTTTTATAATCCAGCGTTCGTTATAGGTAGCGCTTAGTCTTATACTGAGCGTTTGTCCAAATGAGCTCTCGGTCTTATATCGAGCGTTCGTTCTAATTAGTGCTCGGTCATCTACCTAGCGTTCGTCCTAAGCAGTGTTCGGTTTTATACTGAACGCTCGTCCTTACCTTTGATACCTGAACGAACGTAAATAGCGCTCGTCCAAATTTATTAGTTGGCATTCGGTCATTGACTAGCGGTGTCGTCTCCTGAACTAAATTACGCTCAGTTTAATTATCTAAATAATTCATTGTGTATTTATCCATTTGATTCTATCTAGAGTCATCTTACTTAAATTATTCTAAGTATTTTTCAGACCTCCTAGAACCAGTTCATTTAACTGATTTAAGTATTCGTAAAGTCCGTCAGCGGACAGGAGTTCGTTTCTTTTGTTCAGAAACGAGGATCTCTCTGTACTTTAATAACTTTCGTCCTTATTTTGAAAGGGATGAACGCTCGTCATTTTATGAAAGTGGAACAAAGAATGAAAATGTGAATAAGAGGAAAGATTAAGATGTGCGAACGGTATTTTGAGTGAAATATTGAAAGTGGGTTTTGAACGAGCGTTCCAAGGAGGAACGTCTCTATGATCTGAATGTGATAAGTTGTGTAGTATGACCATGGTAAAGCTGCTGATGGCTGTTCATCCTGATATTCCGTGAGTGCTCGTCCTCATGTAGAGGGGAGTGGGTCATGTGTGGGAATGGCAGGAGGTCCTAGTCCTACTGAGTACTTTGGACTGATAGGGCTAACCTCGGGTGGCAGCTGTTGAGTGTTTACAGTTATCACATCACCCGGGTGCACGAACGCCTGTAGATACATGGAATCATACAGTCCGGACGGTCGGTTTTTATGAGAGTGGGATGATTTATTCTATGCTGATACATTGTTGTATGTCTTGTATGTTGATTGTATATGTATGTTGGTTGTATAAATTAAATTACCTAAGCTTACCCTTGCATTTCCTTGTCTTGTCTACTGTTTATGTACGTCCGTCTTGTCAATGCAATGATCATCCGTGTGGATGTGAGCAGACGGAGAGACACTGCTTGAAGAAACGCTGGAAGAAGAAAATTTGGAGGACTCCAACCTGGTTGAAGTAGAGGTTAAGGCCGAGCCTTAGCGCGCTCGTTAAGTTTTAATCTTTAGTATTGCTGTTAGCCTTTTTTGACGTTCGGTTATTTAGCTTTGTAAAACCGTTCGTCCTGAACCTTGGTTTTATTGTAGATATTTAATGAACCCTGTATTCGTTTAGCGTTCGGCTTTTATTAGCTGTTGTAATTAAGACTGCACTGTTTAATTCTGTAAATGTGATTAGTTCTAATTTATGGTATTTTACTATATTTTGGGATGTTACAAGATTATTCAATAATAACTCAGATAAAATTATAAACTCAATAAATAATCTTTTTTGTTAAAATAAATTTAATTATAACTCTCAAAAAAATTAACTTTAAACCTAAGTGAATTTATTCAATACGACTTATAAGATTTTGCTAGAAAAAGGAAAATTATAGAATAAGCACATGAGGATGGGTGCGTTGGTTTGAAAGGCACGTGAAGCTTTTCACCGCATTGAGGAATTTGGGTGTTGATAATACCAAGTAAAAAAAGCATTTAAAAATAGAGAATAAGGGAAGTGAATGGAGCAAATCCCTATGTTTTTGTTTCCTGAATGAAATTGAAGAGCTTAATCATCATAAAACATAGCATGTGATTGCCAACAAATTATTTGTTTAAGCAAAGATGTATATACAATTTATGTAACAACACAAATCACAACTCTAATGGGACCCTTTTTCCTATTTAAATTCATACCCATGTGCTTCAACAAACTTGTCCTTTTCTCTCCCATTTTATTCTCCACCGACTCCATTTTCAACTTCTTTTCTTCATTCCACCATAATACAAAATATCACTCTATTTCTTTCTTAGCCTTTTATGTATATCTAATTAATAACATCCTAAGCTAAACTTTCTTTCTCACAATATGCTTTCAAGAAAATTATTTCCTAATACTTCAAAAATGCATTCATTATTACAACCTAAATCTTATCTTTTTTCTTTCTCTTAATGCACTTTGATACAAAAAGAGTTAAAGTGCATGGAGCATTCAATATGATATGAGTGACTTTTGGTTACCCAAACTAATTAATCTAGCCATTTAAAAGCTTAGGTACTCATGGGTGGTCCTCACTTGTAGCATAAAATGTGATTTTAACATAAATTGATTGAACTCTGTGTTGACAAAATCACTTGCACTTTGGTAGTTGTTGTGGCAATTTGGGAGCCAACAAGATGAAGTCAAGAGTTTCCTCTTATGGGGACATGAGAGAATAAATTTAAAACTGTTTTTTTTTTCTTCACATATTTTAAATGTGAAATATTAAGCACATTTTTTTGGGAATCAAATTTTATGGTATTAGCTACATTATAAAATATTAAAGAATTAAAAAAAAAGGAAAAAGAAAAGGGAGAATTTTATCTAGAGAGATGTTGAGATTCATAATCCTCCATGATCATTAAGCAATGACCCAGGAAACCTGTAACACATTCTGCCAAAAGAAAGCATGAAAGCTCTTGAATCCATGCAATCTTACTGGATTTAGGAATATAATGAAAAGAAAAAAGTTGGTTTACTTTTCACAATGCATTGCCATGTCATGGAAAGGAAACTAGCCTAGGGTAAATTGGAATTTTATTTCCTTTAATTCTTGGTTTAAGATTTTGTAGAAAAAGATCAACATACACCTAAATTTCAGTATTGGTGAGGTATGGTTTATTATAGATAAGATCCTCAAATATCTATTTTTGATATTAATTAAAAAACTTTTTATCAAAAAGATATTTTATATAAATTTATATTATTTTTTGTTTTATATGAGACTTTGTTTTTATTTAAAAAAATTTATTTTTTAACTTTTAAAAGAAGTAAAATTCTTTATTTATTTTTTATGGTATTTTAAATAAATAGGTTAAGTCTAGGATTGAACAGAAATAGAAAACACAGGGAAAATTAAGAATTAGGTAAGAAAAAAATTGAAAAGTGAGAGAAATAGACAAAAATGACAAGTTTAGCGTTTAGCTATAAAGAAACACATGTTTGAATGAGGTGTGAAATTGATGGAAAAATATGTTTGGTGGTGATAGTAGGAGTCGTTGTATTTTTTCCAAGGTTGAATATGGACCTTAAAAATGGACCCTAGCCAATAAAACCATTGTACCCAAGAATGAGTATTTTAGAAGGATTCTGCCAGTTGTTGTTGACGTACTTTTCACATGCTTTCTGATCCAACCCATTTCTCCTTAACCGACAACTCAATTCACCAAACCACACATTGCAACCGAGCAAATCTCTTTTTTACCTTAACTTTTACAATGACTGCTAGTAATTATGATCTTTAACTGATTAACGGGAGACATGATCATGAAGCTCTTTTAGATTTCAGAATAAAATTGAAGTTGAAAACATTACACATTCCTTATTTATCTGTGTAAGTGTTGTGATTGATGGCAATGGATCTGTATGAGTAGTGTTAAGGAGGTGGCCGTTGGCCTATCATTGAAGCTGCATCTGTGCTTCTCCTTGTGTAAGCAGAGGAGTTACCCAGTTACGTGGACAGGGACCCAAATATGCACTGAAAGAGATAGTTGTGATGGAATAAGTTGAGGGGGCCTGAGCTAAATTTAGCATCAGATGGGGACCATGGTATTGAAAGCAACATGTCAATAACAGATGTGAATAAATCTTGCATTTCATTTTGTTACTTTCTTCAGAGTTTTTTATGCTATTCATGTTTTGAAAGAGATGGGGAGGACAGGCAAATGGCTCAGGAACTTGTTGACAGGGAAGAGAGACAGAGAAAAAGAGAAGGAAAAATGTAGTACAAACTTGTGTCTGTTAAATGGAACAACAGAGAATCCAACAACTCCTGCTTCTTCAACAACAACAATAACAACAACAACCCCCAAGGAGAAAAGAAGGTGGAGTTTCAGGAGATCATCAGCTTCCAGGGAACTGAATCTTGCAGAATCTGGTGTCACTGCCTCAGTGACAGTGCAAACTACCACCACAGATGCTGAGAATGATCAAAGGAAACATGACACTGTGGTGGCTCTGGTGCCTGCTATCATCTGCTTGACTCCTGATTCCAATATATCGTCAACAAGTATTGAAGAGGCTGCAGCCATTAAAATTCAGTCAGTTTTTCGGTCCTACTTGGTATGTTATGTCATTTGGAGTTGTTTGGTTTGAAAAAAAACAACATCTCTTCAACTTTTGTTCACTTTATTCTGTATATATTTCAGAAAACAGGAGACGATGAAAACAAGAAATGAAAACAGAAACTTTTTTTCTCAGACCCGATAGGCTAATATTGGACTTTGTGTGTAGAGAACTGATACTGGTATGTGCGTGTGACTAATACTTCAATGTTTCTGCAATAGGCAAGAAAGGCACTGTGTGCTCTTAGAGGACTGGTGAAGTTGCAGGCACTGGTGAGGGGTCACTTGGTGAGAAAACAGGCCAGGGAGACACTAAGATGCATGCAGGCTTTGGTCGTAGCACAAGCCAGGGCTCGTGCTCAGAGGGCAAGGATCGTGTCAGAAGGAAAGGTTGATCAAAATCTTTCACCCTACAGAATGTCCCCAGAGGACAACTTCTTCGTGCACATGTATAATGTGAGTTCAATAACTGCTGCCAACTGACTACCTTTCAAATTGCAGAAGCATGGTTTCTTTTAAAATTTTACATGAAAAATTTCTGATACACATTGGTCTTTTCTGCCTGAGGTAGTGAGAAAATGATAAATTTTCATTCTGAATTAACTGCAAAAACACTTTGTAGCACTTATAAACGAAAACAGACTTAGTACTATTCAAATCATGCAAGACACAATATAGAGTTGCTTCTTTTATGCGAAGAATATCTTGCACTGTTGAATTTGGAAACTAAATTAATTTAGTCTGGCCAGACAAAAAGAAAAGGAAGGAAAATAACAATAAGCTCTTCTGTTTGATTGATATAGAATGTGCTGTTTGTTCATCTAGGAAATGGAAAGTGGTCTGGAATTGGAAGAGAATGCCAAGATTGTTGAGATGGCTGTTTGCGAATCCAAAGCTAACTCCAGAGGCAGAAAAAGCTCTCCAAATCGAGAACTTTCTGATCACAGATTTTCTACATATTACTCATCAAATGGTTCATACTCAAAGGAGGAAAACTACAATGCATCACCTGCACCATCAACACTGACAGAATTGAGTCCGAGAGCATACAGTGGTCATTTTGAGGATTGTTCCTTCAGCACAGCACAAAGCAGTCCCTATTACAACAACACAAAGCTACCTTTTTCCTTCCCTAAACCAGCCTACACAGAAGCCATGTCCTATGACTACCCTTTATTTCCAAACTACATGGCCAACACAGAATCATCAAGGGCCAAAGCCAGATCACAGAGTGCACCAAAGGCAAGGCCAGATTCTGTTGAGAGGCAGCCAAGCAGAAGAAGGGCTTCAATGGAAGGGAGAAATGTCCCAAAGCCAGTCAGGATGCAGAGGTCATCTTCTCATGTTGGTGTCACTGCTCAAAACTACCAATATCCTTGGTCAATAAAGCTTGACAGGTCCATAGTCAGTGAGTGTGGCTCTACAAGCACAGTGCTCACAAACTCTAATTACTACTGCACATGATCCTGATGTGAGTACTGCTACTAACCAATCTCATGTGACATGTTCTCACCACAAAACTGAATTGATAGGGCAACACAAAAACAACTCAAAGGAACCATGTCTATTAACAATAATAGTCTTGCATAAAGGCTAGGTCATGTCACTTAGTTTTGTTAATACTGTTTGATCTGATAAGGTTTCACTATTGCTTGTTTTAGCTGCAGCCTCATGGACTTTCCACTGCAACAGAGTACCCGTTTTGCAGCAAATTAATCTTTTAGACTCTGCATTTACAAATTAAGGGTCCTAGCTTCCAAGGATTTTCCTTTCTTTATTTTTGAGTGAAGTTCAAAGTTTGAAGAGTGTCTTCTTGTATTTACTGTCATGTGGATTACACTACGACTACGAGAACAGATTTTAACTGTTTGTGAACTGTGTATAAATTGTGCAAAGTCGGATATTTCCTAGCAGCAATTGTATTTGGACATTATTCCTCGTAATTATAGTTATAAACATAGATTAAATATATTTTTAGTTCTTAAACTCAACACATAATTGAATCTTCTATTTGGATCAAATTGTTACATGTTGTAGTCTCAAAACTTAAAAAATAAATGAGTATAATCATTTTAACCTAATAATGTTAACTTCTTTTACTTATTAAATGATATTCTTGACATTTAAGGTGAAATGTGTCTAATGGTGTAAACTACTCAAATTTCAGTGTAAAACACACTTTAATGCATCAAAAATAAAACAAGGGATTAGCACCACTCTATACCCAAAAACTTACAACAGATTAATGGATCTTTCATCTTTATATAATATTCTACTTTTTCATTTCTATCTGATATGGGAATTGAACTCACTTAGTTTCTCAACCATAAAAGCATTGTGCACTTTAGATGTTTGAATGTCTTATTCTAAACAAGCTATTTAGGAGATAAGATTAAATCTTATGCAGAAGTGTTGTTATTGCAATATTATTATAAGTTGGAGCCATGTTGCATACCCTGTCATTAACACACAAGTGTTATAATGTATAGCACATGCAGGCCTACAAATGGACAGAGTTATATAGTAACAGACTGGCATAAACTACTTATCATTTGAAATAAATTGGTACTTAAGCTATCAAATAATGTAAAAATAGCATGGATTATCAAAGGAAATGCATATTAATTCTCCAAAGACACTTTATTTAGTATAAACAACCATATTAAATATATATAATTTTAAATTTAATCAATGATTTATGTGGTCAAATCATTAACTCCTTAATCCAATACCTCAATTGGTTGAATTACTAATCCAATTATAATAACATTAATAAGTAGGTCATCTAAGGGTTTTGTCTTTTCAAATAACACTAAAATACATTTATAGAAAAGTACATATATCACCACGCTATAAGTGGACAAACTAGGAAACGTTTTTATTTAAAATGATAGAGTTCAGTGATCTGAGTTTATTTTCAGTAAACATTAGAAACATCTAAAAAAGTTAAAATAGTCATTAAAATTAATTTTAAGATTTTGGGGTGAACGAAAATTAGAAAAAATATGATTTTTTTAGCTAGGATTGACAAGAACATGATTATATTTGTTCGAAAAGTATAAATTTACATTTATAATATTTATTAACACTCACTATCAGATCATTCAATACAGAGAAAAGTGAAATCCAAGTGTATGCAGTTGGTTGGACTGGTCGATTTTTTACGGTAGTATATAAGTAAACTTTTCAAAGTTTCGGACCACTTTCTGCATGCATCTCTTCTCTCAAATTTCTAAGTTTTATTTTCTCCTCCTTCTCTCTAAAATTTTTCTCCTTTTCTCTATAAATTCTCATCTTTTTCTTTTGATCATCAATTTAGACCGTGCTTGAGTTTCTTGGTGGCAAGAGTTTCTCTTTTCACCAATCAAGTTGTTGTTTGGAGTTGGTAAGTTAAATTCAATCGTTCTTTGAAGTTTCTGTATTTTCTGATACATGGAAGCATTGTTCAAGCTTGCATGTGTTCATCATCTACTTCTCTGAGTTTGTTTTCTGTCTTTGATTGTCTGGTTGGTTCCTTTTCACCGATCAGAAAGTAGTAGGTTGCCTTAGAAGCTTATTTCTGGTTAGTCAACACAGTGGAAGCTTAGGAAGTCTTTGGTTTATTCGAGGTAAGGAAAGATGGTAATTTAATTATGTTCGTTTATGATTGAAATGCTTGGTTGAACGTGTGTATGTGTGAATAAATTAATATTTGTTTGTTTTATGTGTATTGCCGAGACCTGTGAACTGGTTGAGAAGTTCTGAAGAATTGTAGGGAGTAGAGTGCTCATTATCGAGCGCTCGGTCAAGTTTTGAAATCGGGTTTAGTAATATTAGGTTTATGGTGATATTTTAACTTAGTGTGTTCGGTTTAATATTGGCTTTCCGTTTTCAAAATATTTGTTTTTCAACCTCAGTAATCTTCGAGTTGGTATTAGCGTTCGTCCTTAGTAGTCTTATATTTAGCGTTCGGTTTTAATAGTATACGTTATTAATAGCGATCGGCCTGATTGGTCATTTACCGGGTTTGGTCTCTTTAGTGTACCAATGTTGAACGTTCGATTTTAGGTGTGTTGGTCGTTCTCTGTAGCGCTCGGTCATGTATTTCTTTGGTAGTGTTCGGTCATGCACACATTCGGTATAAAATCTTTTTTCGTTCGAATTGAGCTACGAGTGTTCGGTTTAAGCTCTTCAGATGTGGGCTAAATTATTAGTAGTTGGTTTTTATATAGTGGTCGGTCAGTAATAACGTTCGGGTATTTCTTCAATTTTATTTATTATGGATCGTTCGGTCCTGTCCCTTTGGTAAGTGTGAAGGTGTTCGGTCTCCTATGTTCACAGGTTTTATCTTTGTTATGAGTGAAAATATAATTGATGAATAATTGTGTATGTTAAGTTATGAGAATTATGCTTTCAAATACTGTGGAAGAGAATTCCAAGACGGAATGTCTCGCAAATGGTTATTTAATTGTAAAGTATGAATATGGATATTGCTAAGCCGGCGTCCATCCTGAAATTCTATGAGTATCTTTCTCACATAGAGAGAGATATTTCATTTGTAAGAATAACAGGAGGTTCTACCACCTCAGGGTGTCTTGGTAGGTATTATGGGATTAACCTTGAGTAGTAGCTTGATTGGTGTCAACTGTTACACTACCACAAGTGTAAGGACGACTGCAGCTACATATTCATACAATCTGGATGGTCAAGTCAGGTGTTCAATCTATGCATGATTTGTTGTGTTAGGCTTGTATATGATTGCTTGTGTTCGGTGTTTGCATGATGCAACATGCGGTTTCGTACGATTTGAACTTGCATGAAATATATATATATATATATATGTGTGTTTATAATTAAATTACATTAGCTTACCCTACTTTCTTATTTTGTTTTGTATTGTCCGTTCGGTTACCTTTCCTTTGCAATGATCATCTTGTGGATGTGAGTAGAAGGTGATAAGTGTTCGGTGGAGCAAGCGTTAGAAGGCGAGGATCCTGCTGCTTAGGTTAGGACCGCTCAATCACCAGTTGTATTTAGTTTTAGATTGGAATGATCAGTGAATAGGTTTAGTTTATCTTTTGTGAACCGGTCGTTTTATACAAGGTGTTGTATAACCATTCGGTTTATGTCTATGTTTTGTATCAAACTTATGGTACTTTGTAAAGTTTTTAGTTTTATGGTTATTTTGGATAACTATAATGTTAAATACTTTACTAACTTTTGAAGAACTTATCTACATATTATTATATGTGATTAATCTATAATATAGTATTATGCTATATTTTGAGATGTTACAATCACTAATATTTATTTTTCATGGTATATCATATTTATTAAATATCTTTAACAAAATTTATAAATTAAAAAATATATAATATTATCAAGTATTTAATCTCTTATCTTGAGTTCCAAATAAAAAGAAAATAGTACAATTGCTTAAACTTAAATATACAATATCGAAAAAGTTAAATTTATTTTGATAATTTGTAACAAAGATAAATATAAATACACATTGTATTAAATGATCAAGTTTAGGCAATTAATTTTAAAAAAATGAAGATATTACTCAATCAACTTTAACTTAATATTTTATAAGACAACATGCCTAAATTTATGTCCAAGTCCCAAAGAACGTAGGATATTTGAAACTTTTACTTTTTCAATGAAAGATTTCTTCGTAAAAAAATCAGTACTTTAGTTCCAAACCTGAAAAATTAATTTAACATATATCATCTCAAACCTGAACAATCAATACTAGCAGTGTTGCTGTATCCAATAGTATTCCTATTTTCTTATGGATATTTCCCACAATAAACAACCATTAAACATGCATATTAACCTAACCTACATATACAAACACAGGACTGTTCTAACTTAACTAGTATCACATTCAAGTTCCGTATAAACCTATATTAAACATGTATCCAACTTGTGTACACAGTAACAGAGATTTTTCCAACTTAACCAGTAGTGTCAAATGAGTACGCACTTATATTAAATACTTCAAAAATAAAATATGGTTTATACCAATGAAGAATCTACCTAGTAATGGAGTATCTTTCCATATTATTTGAGACTATTAACAGATAACAGAAAGACCAAACTGTGAAATTCTACAAAGTAAGCATAATAGTTTAGGGTTGAGCAACTTATACCAAGTTTTTTGCATCTCTGATAATTCTCCTAGTGCTTTGATTTCCTCTTATGCTCATACCAATAATGTTTTCATTGATCCTTTGGCATACAAAGACTGAGTGACCCACATGAATGTTCTTTTGTAATCACTAGTCAAGAACATGATCCACTTTTGCTGGGACCTCATTTAAGCCAAATAAAATGACAAAATTGGATGTTGACAGACATGCCTCCCAAATAAATGACGTTCTTTCATACTACTATGAATGTATGATTATAGTATGAATAGACCATTTTATTCTACAACGGAAAGAGGATACATAAATAAATAGTTGATTTGAATTTGGACATCCACTATCAAACTCAATATTCGTATCTGAACCACCAAAGTTACATATAAAATATCTATGCTAACTGCTTGAATACTTCCCTTGTCAAAATATAACAGCACAAACAAACTAAAGGCCAAAGCTTCCAAACCAGAAGAACAGAAAGCCAATTGTGAAAAAAAGTACCAAAAGTGCAACTCCTTGATGGCTTGGATAACTTCAAATAATTAATAAATTATATATGGATCTAACAAAATTATGAAGCACACAAGCTTGCCAGCAATTGCCACATCCCAAGAACACAAACAAAACATCACCAAATTCCATCTGTATTTGTTGAACAAGCAAATCTTCAAGTGAGCCTGTCATTTCTACCTTACGAAATAAATATACACCAAGTACTAGTGAAGTACACTATGATCGGGACATCTTTTATTTGAATAACCGGGGAAGAACTTCATGAACACCAATGTCCAAAACCTCTGGATCCCTGAAAATATCAAGCAATATAGTTATAATTTGTTAACCTCTAACAGCAGTAGGGCTTGACCTATTAAAAGTTACAATTTAAAAATAAGGATGAAATTTTAAGGAAAATGGAAACGTGCTTATGATATAAAATAGTTTTATGTTGTCATCCAATAACAAATTCTTATATACTTGCTTGGACAAACTTCTCCATAAGCAATTTTCATCGAGAAAAAAGAAAAAATGAAAAGAACTTTTCCATAAGTTAGAATTAGCTTATGTACAAGTTTAAAATGAGAATTAGAGAAGCCATGAGACAACTTGTACAGATTAACCTATCCATAAGAAAATTTTAGCTTATGAAGACTCATTTCATTTTTAAACATAAAAGTTACTCTGAAGTTGAAATTTATTTGACAGAAGTCTAAACTTTTAAATCTAGCCTTTTTGGGCTCCTTTCGAGGCTTTCTCCGTTATAAAAGATAGCCTTTTAAAGCTTTTTTTCTTAAAATTTTGCTTGGGTTAACTTCTTTTGAGGGGAAAAGAAGCCTAAAGTAAGCCCAGTCAAACACTACCAACCTAGTGGATAGGAAGTAGTAAAAATAGGAAAGGAGAATAAAGTTGATAAGAAACAATTACTATAAGCATATATATCCTCATATTTCCCAAAAAGAACACTTTATACTTGCAATATCACTCCCATAGATTGTTAAAAACTTATATTCACGTAAATAAGTGTATGCAAGAGATAATAGGAGAAAAACCTGCACAATGTCTGTCCCTTTTCATTTGAACTGGATATGAAAAAGAGCTTTCGCAGGGAGGGTGACTCAAATTGCACAAAGAAACCGTCACTGTGTGCATGTTTCCACTTTCTTGATCCTTGGCCCTTCCAGACCTGCATGAATAGAATAGAATTAATAGATTCTGCAGTCATTTAGAATTCACAATTCTAAAATACACACGGAATTGAAGTTGTAGGCCGATCTGTCAGAAAATGAACATTGACTAAATAGATTTACATATTCAAAAAGTTTGACATTAACATGTGTTTGGCCAATTAATGCACCAGTACAGCCCCAAAAAGAATTGCGTGGAGAGGATGGCTGAGACAAATTTAATGAGAAACACCTAAAAAAGTCCTTCGTATAAACGACCACACAAGAACTTGGATTTTGCAAAAAAGAAAATGGTATCATAAGGTCGATGTAGTCAGAATCCCACCATGAACCTCTAATTTTGTATTAACCTGAACAGCCCAAAAGGAGAGAAATTGAAAAAAATAAAATAAAGGGAGAGGAGATGGGATGGAAAGGCAAGTATAAAGCTAGTCACTAGCTGATAATTTACATGTAGGATTCCATGGGAACGTTAAACTATAATAAGAAATAGTATTGAAAATGAAGTGATAAGCTAAAAGAAGAAGCACATCTTTGAAGGGAAGCCTCATTTTATGTCTTATACCCGTTTTGTCTTTTTAAAACACACACCCTTTGTGAGTCACTACATCATCATTATTGATGTAACGAGCTCGTTAGTGAACAAAAACCATTTTTCCTATTGAGACTACCAGGTCAAGCTTGCCAAGTATTTGACAATCCTCTTTGAGCAACAAAGATCTATTGTATCAAAGCGCAAATTTAACTAAAACATAAGCCAATTGGATGGGAGACATATCCCTTCAGTTCAGTCCTTCCGCTACCATCTCCATGTGTTGTGTGGCCATGCCAAGAGTATGTAATGTATAAAAAAAAATTAATGGTATCAAGTGCCCCGATTCTTTAACTACAAGAATAAAACTACAGACCTTTTCCTATTTACTTTTCACGTAGTGCTAAACCACTGAATTTGAAACACCAAAGGGCATGAATGCATCTGAATTAACTCATATTGGGCCCACCTAAAATGATAGGTCGATCAGCTTAAGCATTTTGGTAGGTGCAAATTTCACACACCTTGCAACCTAGGAATGAAATTATGACTTCTCTTCACTTTCCCTGTTGAAAATGTGATATGCCTCAAAACTACCCCTTAACCTTGTAATAAAACTTCCCATTTAACTTGAACTTCTTAACCATTTACAGCATCTGATGTGGAAGTTTGAATCCTCAATGCTTTAAGAAATCAGAAGTTACCTGTGGGTAAGCAATAATGCTTTTGGGAGTTACCAAGCAGGCTGCTTTGGAGAAAGATTCCTCTGCGTACTGCCTAAGAAATGAAAAGCAGTTGCTGTGCGTGTGTGGTGATTCAAAGGCCTGCCAAATAAGATGAGAAAAATAAAAATATTAAAACTCATAATAGCATACAGGGAAGTTTTAAGAGTTGATAATCATAAGTGCACAAAGATTTAACAATAAAATGCATACCTTATCAATATTCACAACTGGGGCATACTTATCGGTCTGTGTCTTTTCCTTATCCAGAAGAAAGTAAACTCTAGCATCCACTGAAGATGTTTCATGCCATGATTTTACAGCAGTCTCTATAGTCTCAACAAGGAATGAGAACAAATCTTTCCCGTATTCCGATCCATACTTTCCAGCCTGTATGAAGGAGATCATTTAATCCTCACAAGGGAAATTTTAAAATGATGCATGATTATATGGAGAAATAAATTATTTCACATCTGTTAATAAATATTAATAACATGAAATATAAGTTAAAGGGAACAGAAAAAATAAAACATCTAGAAAACAAGAAGTAGAAGGAAATAGATATTTTTCCAACAATCTCAGTTCATTTTTTCAGTTGTTTTTCTGTCTGAGAACCTGAGTCTCTGTTCATTCAGTTGAAATTGGATGTATTAATACATTATTCAATTTTGAATGTGTTGATATCCTACAGCTTATTGTCATAAATTTCTAGCAGCACCAAGGATGTAGAAATTCTGAGTCCCACCTTCGTTCAGACATGGGAGACAGGAAGTAAGAGGTAAAATGTGAGATCACAACACAAAATGGAAGATCCTAAAACGGGGGCATATAAAGTGAGTATGGAAAGAGTTAGTTTTAGTCATACAATAAAATACAACCATACAGAAATATTCAAAATTATTGCTAGAATAGAGACCCTTGACACCCCAATGCTTTAACAAAAGACTAGGTATTATCTCACAGATACACAAGTTTCTGATGTTTTACAATGTCTTAGAAAATCACTAGACATTTCAGGAACTTCATAATTATACTTTAAATAAACTCAAATTCTCCAAAAAAATGTGTCCTTATCATTAAATTGAAGAAAATGAATTTCCAAGGAAAGATACAGCATACTAGGTCAAGAACAGAACATTTTATCTAAGAAAGAAACCTATAGGAGCAGAGATTTGAGCAGCACAATCAAAGATTAAAATATTTTTTCAGCCAAGAGATTTGAAGAAAAAAATACTCAGGAATTAGCTCGAACAGGCTAGTAAAGAAGAATTAGGCACTGAAACATTGAATATAAACAGTTGAAAAAGGACAGTGAAACTCGTGGCTCTTTTGTCAAGGATTAAGGACCAACCTCCTGTTTATGAGATAAACTAGTATATAAATTAACATGTGTAACCTTTTGTTCGTCATCTTCTCTCTTCATGCTTTTATTAACACTCAATGGGGACTTCATTGGAGATTTTGTTTTAAAGATAAACCAATAGTCTGCCTGATCATGAATACATGCTGCATTGAGAAAGGGTTTTTTTTTTGGTTGATTTTTTTATTTGAAAAAATATTACTTATAGTAGAAAACTTAGTTTAATCATCCTTCTTGTCTGTTTATGAATATTTTACACTTGATCATCCAATTTGGTTTTTAGGTTAAGATTAGCATACACACATACAAACACTATAATGGACATAATCAGATTTAGTGTTTTTGCAAAACCAATAGAAGTTTAACCAACATTTGTCATCCTTCACTTTGATTTCCTACTCGTGAAGAAGTTTAAAATCAAAAGCTGTTACAGTATTTGTTTCTTCTAAGTTCCAACTCCACCAATTGACTTCCTTTTTTATTCATAGACGAAGAATTTATTAAAAAAAGGAGAAAGATGCAAAAATAGAGGATAAGACATCCATAAGGGAAAAGGACAACAAAGTAAAAACTTGAAGAGCAAAAGGGGAAAAGACCAAGAATATTGCAACAATGCATGCTAATTTCTCTGAAGATCCAACAACATTGCATATATTGGTATTTATTTATTAAGCCTTTTGGTGTTAATAAATTCAGATTATTTAGAGTTTATAGTCACTTTTGATTGCTTGCATTCAGCTTGTGAGGTTGCACCCATTACCACTGTTCGAAGTCACACATCGACTAGAGATAAGGCTAATTTATAATATATGTGTATATATATATATATATATATATATATAAGTGGGTGCAAACCTCACCTTACAAGCCGGTTTTGTGGAGTTGAGTTAAGCTTAAAGTCCACTTCTTAACATGGTATCAAATCTCTCGTTAGAGCCTATTTTAACGATATTTGTTGTTTGTTGGACATGTTCCATCTGCTATTAAGCCGTTATCGAACCACCCATTAATGTCTAATCTCACGCTCGAGATGATGTCTATATCTCTGCGTGAGGGGAATGTTGGAAGTCTCACACATCGACTAGAGATAAATCCAATTTATAATATATGGTACAAACCTCACCTTATAAGTCGGTTTTGTGGGATTGAGTAGAGATCACAAATATTTGAAGGTTTTTGTAGCAGTGACTCTGAACAGCATCCATTTTGTACCCCATTTTTGTCTTGTCATACCTAGTTTTTGGAGGATTATTTTATTATCTCTGTCTTTCTTCACCAGAGGTGTAATGGTTTTGGAAACCCATGTATGAAACTCTTTCCTACAGACCCCAACAACCTTTCGTCCTTTGATGCAATCCCTACAACCCACAGATTCCTAACATAGTTCAGGTCAAGCCCCACAACCATTGATCTAATGCACACTTACCCTGTTCAGCCAGCCCTCTATAGCATGACTCAGTTTTCACGTAAGTATTTTCTTTTTATCACAGGTCTTACCTTCCACCTTCTTGTTGTGGCATTGCCGCTCAACATTTTGTTTCATTATCATTGATTTGTATATTTAGGCATAAAACTGAGACTTCTGAATACTAATTTTGAATATATCCCAAATTTTGAATTGTTACTTTTATTTTTTAACTATTTTAAGGGTAGTCTAAAATATATAATTCGTATTTTAAAATCTTCAATGTAGTGGTCATCCCACTATGTGCTACCTCATTATAGTGATTTTATGGTGAGCCACTCTGTGCTGTTATTTGGGATTGTTAACTACGAGGTTAGCCTACACCGGGATAGCTATACATTGAATTTGATAATTTTGACTCGATTTAAGAATATACGTTATTCCAAAACTTCTGTTTCTACCTCTGTGTATTCGTTCTCCCTTTTTGTCTCTCTTCCCTTCTCTTTCTCCCATACCCTTTTCAAATCATATGTGTTTGTGTATTAATTAATTAATTAATGCAAAAGAAAAGCTGAGAAAGCACATAATTTTTTACCACTCCTAGTTACAGATTGGGCATACATGGATACTAACCATTTCAGATTTCAATGTATCTAAATGTTTGGCCACGTCAACATTGGATCTCATATTCTCCACTTCTTGGGCTCGCTTGCTATCTTTCACCAGTTGGTTCAACCTCTTTATCTTTCTTAATACTTCTTGACTTTGCGAGTTATACTGCAATGCTATCTGAAAGGCAGCTAAAGCCTACAAACAAATATTCACACAAGCATACACAATAAGAATAAAATCCTGATCCGAAGCAGAACAAATAGCTTCCAATTAAATTTAAGCAATAAGCTATTGAATACATACATCGTCGTATCGTTTCATGGCTTCCAATATGCTTCCCTTCCTGAAATATCCCTGGAAATTTATTCAAGCAGCATCATTCCAAAATGTATTACAAAGGTGCAGACACTCAAATATTAACAAATTAGATAAACATTTACCTTCTCCCATTGGGGTTTTAATTTGATTGTTATCTCTGCATCATCTAGAGCTTTATTAAGCTTATCCAATTGCAGCAATGCTGCAGCACGATTACTAGAAGCCACCAAACAAACAGAAGAAACTACATCAGGAATCAAGATAAGGTTTATTATGCATTGAGTTCACACAACATATCTGACATGAGAAAAATGTCGATCCAAACTACTAAATTTATATAAGAAAGAAAAAGGCAGTAACTTCTAAGTGCCACGCAACACATTTCTAGAATGGCCTATATTATTAATTAATAATTATTTCTAACAATATGCCCTCTGACATGAGATATGATAAGAAGCTGAATTATAGTGTGTGACAATCAACAAATACTGATATCAAATGAAAAGTAAACATAAAAAAAGATACCATGAAATAGTTAACCTTTCAAAGATAAATTTTTTCTACCAGAAACAAAAAAAAAGAAAAATTGAAACTCAGTATATTCCACTCACATGCTTCCTCAGTGTCAAACAGACCATGAAGCTCAGTATATTCCACTCAGCTAACCAACACAGTTAACTGAAAGAAACCTAAAAAGGGAGTCTTTTTTTTTCCTATTTAAGAGCTTCAGCTTAAGCCTTAAGTGTCTATCTAACTCCAATCCAAACAACACACATAGTCATGCCAAACTGTCACTAAAGACTAAATTTCTGAAACTCTGATAATATACTGGCAATAAAAACTGACACCTCGGTCTACATAAAAACCGAAAACCCCAACTAAAATAATAATGATAACAAAAGAAAAGAAGAAACCCTTTCGTGATTTCAAGGGAAACAAAATAAACAAGACAAAAAAGCAGAGCTGAAGCAAATTTTGAAACCCACAATCGAAAGAATTGAACAATGACACCCAAATGAAAAAAGGTGAAAGTTTTAAAAGAAAAAAGGTACCTATAGAGAGTAGGGTTAGAAGGGTCTTGCTTGATGGCTTGAGTGTAGAGTGCAGCAGCTTTGAGATACTTTCCTGACTTGAAAAACTCGTTGCCCTGATCCTTCAGAGACATCTCCGAACCTGAACCTTCTTTGGTTTCTGCCATTGATGATCTTTTTCCTCTTAACCTTAAAATCTGTGATTCCGGTTCCTAAAGGATGTCTGTAGGGTTTACCACGAAGATGTTTGTTCCTTCCAAAACCGTTTTCTTTGGTTTTAGATGGTTTTATTTCATACTAACAAATAAGCTCCCTTCCCCTCTTGTCTTAATTTTATTATATTTAATTTGTAATCTTATCTTTTAAGAAATCATTTTAATTTTTTTATGTTTTAAATGTGTTGAATATTGTTACTTTATCAGTTTAAAATAAAAATATTTGTTAACATTGCTTAAAAATTTAATATTTTTTACATGTTAAAAATGTGATAATTAATTTAACTTTTTTTATATTTTTTACTTCAGCTGAATTCAGTTTCTTTACCCGTGTGAAAAAATAATGTAGAGATTTTTCTTTTGATAATCATAATTTACTTAATTTCCAAATTAAATTAAAGATTTGAATTGTATATATTTAACTATCAAGACAATATTGACTGATTGAATGATAATTTTTAATCAGCATTATACTTTTAAATTTTCAATGTTAAAAAGAATTACAAAAAATAATCTATTTTTGTGTTTAGCTTTTTATTCTGTTACATGAGTGTTAAAATAGATTAAGGCTTATTCCATATTGATACACTTTAGTCAAGATATTCTAATTTGTTTAACAAGTTTGCATGAATTGAGTATGCATGTTAAATTTATTCTTAAAAATTATTTTCTCCAGAAAAATGTTAATATGTTCTTTTTCACTTATTTTTATTTGAATAAAATGATCTTGTATAGTTGTGTTTATCATCTAGGTGACTCAAATATCTCCATCAAATGTAAAAAACCAAAAATTGATCAAAGAGAGTGAAACACACTAATATTTGTAAAATTAATTTGCTACATAACAATATTTAGAGATATAAGATTAACTTAGTGACGAATTTGGAAGGGAATATGAGAGAAGTTATAGATTCAAGTAAGAAAAAAGTTAAAATCAGTAATACTTGAATGTTTTTGTTTATATAGTAATATAGTATTTTCTAAGTTGAGTAATTATGCTAAATTGATTGGTTTATTCTTTAACTATAATTGATTAAAACAAGTGTTGATTGGTTGGGATGATATTTTTAATGATGATGTGGTTTGTTTGATTGATGAATAAACTTGTTTATGATGTACCAAATGAGTTTCATGATTTTTAAGCTATAATTGGGTAACTATAAAATAAAAGAGTAATTTAGCTTAGAAAGACTCCATTAGCACATTTGATTCACATATTTAGTTTTTTATTTAATAGGGCACTAGGTGACCATCTGAAAACAAATCAATTATTTATATCACTCACAATAAATTATTCTAAATATCAAATGAAGAAATCATGCAAAGTATGAAAATATGTTCCTCAACCACAATCCACCATAATCAATTCATCAAATTAAAAATTTCCACTTTTAATTTTTTATTCTGTATATTTAGCACAATTATTAACATTTACTTTATTTGTAAGCTCTTATTTATAATTTTAATTTGAAAGTGACTTTTTGAGGAAAAAAACTAATTAAAAGGAATGAAGTTTTTCTAAATGATTAAAATCTATAACATTTTATAAGAGAATAAAAATAAGCATTGATATAAAGTAAGAAATTAAATATATAATCAATTTTTAGTTAATTTTTCCTTCTAAATACCATAAAGTAACATATTTGTCATTTCTTAAATATGTGATACAGAGCATATAAAATTATGTATTATAAAGAAAACTTTTAAGGAAAAGCTCTTAAAATACAACCAACAACTATCATTCTAAAAAATTTCTAAAAATTAATCTGTTTTTGATAATTTCATCAGTGATTATAAACATATTTAATTAGGCAATTACTTTTTTACTACCATTATATTTTTTAATAATTTTTTGTCCACTTTTATACTCTGTACAGAGGATAATTCTTTTCTTCTTCTTTTTTTTATCACAAGTAAACTTTACTAAGGTTGAGTGCCATTGAAAAATTAGTTACCTGAAACATAAATAATTTAATAAAGAGGTTCAACAAAAAAATATCCAAAATTTTAACTTGTAATTTTTTTTACTATCATTCTAATATCAATCGGCAATGTAACCCATGAGTTCAATCCATTCTAATGATTTTAGTTGAGATACTAAAATTCATTTCAAAGTTAACTAATTTGAACACGTTGGGGAAATGTTGAAATTTTACCTTAAAAACATTCTTAATTTTAAATGCATTCACTAATACAATTTAGGTAGATATCACAAAATCATAATTATATAAATGACAAATACCTTGTTTGTTTATGTTTCCTGTATTAATCTCTACAATGCACATATTATCACATGTGTAATAATAATATATTAACTAAATAAAATGAATCAAGTGCTGTTTTAAATTTATAATGTCACGTTTTCTTTCAAAACTTACAAATTAGTTGTCAACTTCATACATATCAAATACTTAAAAAAAGTATTGTATTTAATATATCTATCTCAAATAAGATTGTTTCTAGAAAAAAAATATATGTAGAAAAAAAAAAGTTCACATACTCTATCACATCTAAATTAAAGCAATACATTCACATGATCGTATGTAAGCTATATAAAACCCCATTGTGGTGTTCAATTAGTATATTCTTGAGTGAAAATTAGTTTTGGCTTTGTCCCTTTTAACCTACTTTTTCAATTCTTTTCATTTGTTTGTGCACTGCCACCATGACCAACTTTTACAATGGTGTGTTGAATCATGCACAATTATTTGAACTTCGTAACAATACAAGTTCAAAAGGATGCAAATTGTGCAATCAAGTTTTCTCTAGCACACAAGCTCTCCTAGTTCATCTTGAGTCTCACATGGCACAAGAAGAAATAGCCATTAAAAGACTCCACTCATTACCTCAACATGTCAATTCTCAAAAGCAATTAGGTTTCCAATTGCCTATACAACCTATCATGGGTGGTGGTAGGGTTTTTCAAGCACAACCACAACCTATTATGGAGACAAATCACTCAATTAGAAGAAATCCATTTTCTAATGCTTGCCAAATTGGTTCTTCCTCAATACCAATTAGGAGAATGCAAGTTCCATCACAACTTTTTCCGTATGGTGCAAATATCAATGATGATGGGTCCAAGGCACACATCTTGAAGTTGGAGAAACCCATCAAAAAGATTGATTTCATTGACTTGGTTAACACAGATGATGATAACAACTCAGAAGTGGAAGAGGTAGATTTGAATTTAAAACTCTAGAAACTTATCTTCAAATATTAAGAGACATTATTATGATTGAGTTTTGTCAATTCAAGCCTTTTAAATTATATATTATAACATGTTACCATTTGATTTTGTTTACTTTAGTTTTCGGAATTGAAAGTTGTAATGCAATAACGAGAAAAAAATGTAATAGTGATTTTTGTTTTGTATTATTGAAAGGCTACACAAACTATTCAATGTTCAAATGCATATTAAATTTAAAGAAATTTTTAACACAATAATTAGTAAAACAAAATATCAATAGAATGTGATATTATAATCTATTATATATATATATATATATATATATATATATTGTTTAGGTTCACATTAATAACATTATTATTATTTTTTCATCTTTTTAATTATGAATAAACTTAGCTAATAAAAAGTAGAAAAAAATTTCACAATATAAAAAAGGAAATATATAAAATAAAGGAGATTGTAATTAAAAATTAAACTTAGCATTTTTGGATCAATTGAGACAATTTCATAACTAAAATTCAAACGTTTACCATGCTAAAATTCATTCCAAACTTGAATCATTGAAGCATTTTATCAGTATTATCGATTGTTCAATTTTTTTTTTCCAAACTTGAAATTTATTCTGTGAAGTTTATATTTTACCTTAAACAATTTTTTCTTTTACTCTTTTCAATACAATCGACTGATGCATTTTATGTAAATATTATAAAATCAAAATCATATAACAATAAACGCTTTATTTGTTTCCATTTTCATGAGTAGTCTCTACAGTGCTTATATATATTGCATATGCAATAGTGATAAACTAGCTATATTAAATAAATATTTTTTTAAAAATACATACATTAAACAAGACACCCTTTTAAAAATTAGAAAAAAATAAAAGTTTTGTTCTATATTCATCACTAAATAAATATATTTTAAAATTATTTTGAAATATTATTTTGAACATTAATCAATAAATATGTAAATTCTATTTTGAACTGGTTAGAAACTATTTTATAATATATAAATAAAATTACGGAACACTTCTCAACTTACACACGTGATGTTCTTTCATGGTAATTTTATAGTTCTATATGTATTGGATATTATTTTTCCCTTTGTCGTTATATGCCTAAAAGACACTGCATAAGTAGTCCATGTCATTCTACATTTTTCCCCCTTTATGCACAATTATTGATTTTAGGATTTAACATATTTAAACCATAGAAAAAGACACAACACGTCACATTCATACCATACTACAAATACTACAAATACTACAAATGCAAATGAATTATTGTATTACGGTATTTGTTTCTTTTCTATTTTTTAAGAGTTTTATTTATTTATCTTATCTTCAACTATTATATAATTGTGTCACAAATAAGTAAAAGAACAGTAAAATTTGTTTCCTTAAAATTTCTATGGAAAACGGAAATATGATTTGGTGTATACATACGAACGTGTAAAAAAAAATGGAGTGATTTGCTAAACTATTACACCATAATTATGAACTTAAGCAAAGTGAACAAACATTAATGTCAAATAGCACCTGAAATTGTCTATAATTTCTTAAGTTCTTATCCACAAATTTTATTATTATTGAACCCATTCAATATCCATAATTAATTGAAAAACACATAACCACATGTGTTAAAACAATTTTTTCATCATTAAATAAGAGAGTTAAGCAATTCAGTAATGAACTGAGACCTTCAAAGTGTAATTAGATCTACCATACTAACTTTGCTCTAACTAAATTAGTTCACTTTAAATGATATAGTTAATAGCTCATGATAAAAAAAGATAGAATACTTAATTATTAAGTTAGTGTAGTGTATATTACATTTTGTAAAACGCAATTGCAACTTTAAAACTTCATACCGAATTTAGTGCATGTTTAAGTTCAATTTGGAGAATATACTTAAAGTAAACGTTGATATTAATCAATGTAAGTTTAGATTAATAATCATATATTTAATTTCACATAAAAATTATACTAAATTTATGATAAAACTACATATCAAAAAGATTATTATGAAAACAAAATTATGTTTTCTTTCATTTTATATTTTGAACTCTGTATACTACGAAAAGAACATAATATATTAAAAAAATTATAATTAGTCTCTTTGATGTTAAATTTTTATTTGTTTTAGTTTTTGTGAAGATTTAGTATTAACTTTTTTTACTTATTATTTGTCAGTCTTTTTTTTTTTTGTATTTGAACTGATTTATTATCTCTTCAATGTTATAATCTTTCTTTTCATCATGCATAGTAGGTGTTTAAAAGTTATTTTTAATTCTTTTGCAAAATGATTTTCTTAAACGTCAAAAAAATAAGAATTATTGTTAAATAATTATGAGTTGAATCTAATTGTTAAACCCTGCAAACTATTAATAATGAAAATGGTATTCTAAAAAACAAAAGATATACTAGCAAAGGAATCAAATTTCACTTAACACACCACCATACGATTCTTCATGAAAGAATATCCATTACAATACAATTATTATCACAATTAATCATCATTATCCTAAGTTGTGATTACACAAAATACTCTACCATAACATGTTGCATAATTAAAGACTGAATCATAAATTTCACCATATATTCTACGACAAGGCTTACTATTAGAAAGTGAAATTTTAAATCTAACTCAACCCCACAAAACTGGCTTTTAGGGTGAGGTTTGCACCCAATTATGAACTATTTTTTATTTTTTCATTCCACCCGCTATCGGGCCGTTATTGAACCACCCAATTTCTACTATCACGTACGAGATGTCTATACCTCAGCGTGAAGGGGTGTGTGTTGGAAATCTCACATCGACTAAAGATAGGACCAATTCATAGTTTATAATTTGGTGCAAACCTCACCCTACAAATCGGTTTTATGAGGTTCAGTTAGACTTAAACCCACTTTCTAATACTTACCATAGATTTTATTACAGATCAAATCACACACTCTAGCACATGTTTAAAAAAAAGTGTTTTTTTTTTTAATTTTTTACACTAATTATTTTCTCTTTACTAGAAATATTATTAATATTATGTTGTAACCTGAATTTACAAATCGAAATTGATTTTGAATTAAAATAATTTTAATTCGTATAAACATTTTCCTTTGGTTAAAAGATAAACTTTCTGATACAAGGGGTTCATGGAGTATTTTTCGTGTAACTTCTACACCTCCACACATTTTTTTAGTTTTGAGATGAAAAGGTTGAATTTGTATAGATTTTCAATGTGTATCAAAGCATACTACAAATATATTTTTTCATTGAATAGAACAAAAATCAAATATTCTCTGATCATAGAATTATTCTTAAAAAGATTAAATTTTATTTTACAAAATAAAAAAGTTATAACATTAAAACAAAAAAACAACTAAAATATTTGTTTTAAAGTAATCATAAAAGATAATTCTATAGATATATGATATTAGATGGAAAAAATACATTTATCATAAATTTTGCAACTGTAACCGAACAAGTGAATGATGTCACTTAACAGGGTGTCAATTCAACTTCAACGGTCCTCTGAAAGGAAAAAACAGTGTAGAAAAAACTTTTTGAGGCTAATATGGTAATTTCATTCAAGTAACATCGATTTCGAACGACAAGTATGTGTTTGATAGCGTCACTATGTTGCCGTTTGTCAATGTTGCTTGAAATCCCGGTTTTGCCCTCATATTTTTTCCACAGTTCCAAAAAATCCACCCTTTCTTTTGATATTCAAAGAAGAATGATGGTCCTTCCTTCAATGAGTTGGTATCCAAACAACAACAACGTTGGATCCTGTCGCAAAGCACTCACCTATCTTTGGAAGCCATTGAAGCTCGTCTGCTGAACCCGATTTCTAAGCATTCATTGCAACTTAACCTTTTTTTTCCTTTTAGTCCGTGAAGCCTGTTTTTTCAAGCAAAGCTTGCCTTTTTGAGTCACCAAAGTCTAACCCCACTTTGGAACTTTGCTTTTTCCTTTTTGGGTATGTGAGCTTAGCTTCACTTTAGAGTCTCGTTCGTGATCCCTGAGAAAGCAAAACCCAGTTTCTGGTTTGGTTTTGGTCTCTTAAAATGAACTCTTCTACAAGGTTGGATTCAGTTATGTTCCAGCTCACACCAACTAGAACCAGGTAACAATACTGTTACCTCATTCATCAATATACTTTACCATCTTCTTGTTGTTTCTTTTACCATTCTGTGCCATTTCTTACCCACCCTAAATAGAAAACAAGAACTACGGGGAATAAGTTTGCTGGTTTTGTGTTTTTTAAGCACTTGGGTGTTGACAGTCCCAGTAGTGTTACCCCATTGATCAATATTTTTTACCATTTTATTGTTCGTGTTTTCTTTTTACCACTTGTGACATTTCTCACCCTAAATAGAGAACAAAAACCAATGAATAAGTTTCTTGTTTGTGTTTTTTCAAGTGCATGGGGTATATGACATCTTAATAAGTTTGTTTATTTTGTGTTTTCTTTTCTGCACTTGGGATATTTGATAGTCATAATAAAATGAATTAAAATGCAAATGACTTGTTGATTACCTTTTTTAGAAGCAATGATAATTTTGGAGGACTGTACTTAGTTTAACAGTCTCATGGATTCAGTTCAGTTTTACCCTTTTTGATTTTTGCAACTGGAGTATTGTCTTGCCCTTATTTTGCAAATGTTGTAGCTGATGTCTCTGCAGTTTCTTTTGTTTAAATTTGCTGGTTAATTTGTTATGTGATCAAAATTGCTGTCATGGGTTGACGGGTGGTAGGGGATTAGTTTGGTCATGCTTTCTAGTTACTCAGAAACGCATGTTGATCGTAAGCTTCAGTACGAGAAGGACCTGATTTTAAGAAGTGGCTATCTACTGAGAGAGTAGTGTCTGTAGTTTTTGCTAGTGATTTTTTGGTTGTTCGAATGCATGGTTCATAGAAGATATTTCACGAAAAAGTTTGTGTAAGAGTAGTAGGTCACTAATTGATCTATGCAAATAGTTCATTCAAAACAATGATTGTAGGAATTTCTCTTTTGGTAACATGATTGTAGATATTAGCTGCCTGACTTTTTGCTTTGATTTTTTATCCTCATCTGTAATTCAGATTTGACTTGGTTATAACTGTGAATGGAAAGAAGGAGAAAGTTGCATCAGGGTTGCTCAACCCATTTCTATCCCACTTGAAGGCAGCTCAAGATCAAATAGCAAAGGGTGGTTATTCAATTGTTCTTGTGCCTGGGCTTGACAGTGATGCCTCATGGTTTACCAAGGGAACAATTGAAAGGTGTGGCTTGTTATCATAATATTTTTTTATTAATTATTTTTATCAATTTATGTTCGAATCTGAGTTGAAACTGATCAGTCATGCTTATTCAAGGTTATCATTTCTTCCAGTACTCAACTCAACATGGATCTAGTATGCTGTTTTGGAAGTCCTGTTTTTCATGTAATATGTACTCCAAAATTCCATTTATATTTTTTGTGTTCTTACACTTTCGAAAGTAGAGGGAATACTGGGATTCCTTTGAAAGTTAAACACACAGACTACATGAATTGTAACTCTAAGGTTGTAAGCTCAAAGTTTGTCCTCTTACAAATGATTCTAGGTTGACATTTAATTTCACATAGATTTGCATGCTGAACTAATTTCCTCTGCTTCTTTAGGTTTGTTCGCTTTGTGAGCACTCCAGAGATATTGGAACGTGTTTATACTATAGAATCCGAAATTGCACAAATTGAAGAGGCAATTGCAATTCAAGGAAATAATTCTGTAGGGATGAGCTTTGTAAGTAAAAATCTAGCAATTTTTAATTCAATGGCATGAAGTAAAGGTCTGTTTAATTTAACTTGTATATCTGCAGGTAGAGGAAAACCAAATAAAACATGTGGAAAGCACTGAAGGGAATTTTGAAAGAACAGGTACATGTATTTCATATGGTTATGCTTTGAAACTATTAACTAACTTGTATTCAACAAAAATGGATATATATATATATATATATATATATATATATATATATAAAGCTTTGCTGAAATTTATAATTGCTGTAACTAAGAAGATCTGTTGGCTTTGCTCAGGCAGGAAGACTCAGCAGGATACAAATGAGGACAAAGCTATTGTACTTTACAAGGTTAGGAAAGTCTTGAATATCCTAATCTTTTATAGATTTATTATTTTCTTATCTATTTGTGTGGATACATACCAGTCTGATACACAACCACTTGATACGAATGGAGGCACCAAATCAGAAGGAAACCCAAAGTAAGTTCTAAAGACTTTTTTCTTCTTTTCTATGATCATCCCTCAGTAGGAAACTTTATATGATGATTGCTTCTGATTAATATAAAATGCTTTAAGTGCCTATTGCCTGGATATCACTCAAAACAATTTTGTAATATGGTCAGAGCAGATAGAGCAAACTGCTATTGCAGTTAATTTTAGAAACAATTATGAATCAGATAGAACTGATAATTCTGAGTAAAGAAGGAAAGGACTTGTAGGGCTCTTATGCCAGCTTGACCATCTATTTTTTTACCCTTTGAGGATAATCCGTTATCCAGTACCATCTCCACCAGTATATTCATAAATAACAATTTCACATTATAGTCAGTGAATTTTTTAAGAAAATATAGGCTTCTTTTAAATTGTCGGAATGTAGAAGGTTTATTCCAGGAATCTATGGTAAATTAAATTTTTTTAACAGTTGTTTCTACATTGCCATTTTGTACTTGGGATTTGTAACATTTGTTAATGCATGAATTGCAGTTGGAAAAACTGATTTCTTATTGACTAAGTCCTACCCTTGTTTATTTTCCTTGTATTGCCATATAAAGCTGACGATTTTCTAGTAGATTATTCTAATAACTTCTATTGTAAAATTTACATCACCACCCTTCCCCTAGAGTTATGAATATACTGACTAGATAATATGCTATCTAGAAATCTTCAGGTGAAGTCTGATTTTTGTGGATACTATCATTTCCAACTTTTTCTCTGGCAAACATAAGAATTTTCTCTCTTTTTTTGGGATTGACCTTCCACACTAACTTTTCCTCTGAGTTTCTTCACAATTCAGCAAAAAGACTCCTCCTTGTTGAATTTAATGGACTAATGTCCAGACTGTTCTCAACTTATGGTGAATGAAATGACACTTAGTGAATTTTTGTTATAAAATTAAGCTAACACGGAGACCTGATTGTGTGGTGTGCATTATGTATAAGTGGTTCTACTTCAAGTGTTGTTATATTCATTGAACTTTAGTACACTAAAAAATTGTTTGTTAACGTATATCCTACTGTATTTCCTTCTGTATGTATTGTTTTAGAGTTCAGCTTTTGAAAGTCCTGGAGACACGTAAATCTGTGCTGCAGAAAGAGCAAGGAATGGCATTTGCGCGTGCTGCTGCTGCTGGTTTTGACATTGACTACATGCCAGCTTTGATGGCATTTTCCGAATGCTTTGAAGCATCACGCTTGATGTAAAAATAATTAACTTTCTTAACTATTTTTTAATAGTGAGATTTTGGATACTTGGCCAATTGGCTGATAGCACGCACATACACATGTGTCTGTATGTGTATGTGTATGTGATTTCTGGATGATCTTTCTGATTCTAACTTTGTTGCATTTCAGGGATGGTTGTAGAAATTTTATATCTCTATGGAAAAGAAAGCATGAAAGTGGCCAATGGCTTGAAATTGAAGCTACTGAAGTCACACCCAATCGTGCTGACACCTGTGCAATTAATGCTTCTGGCATAGTGATTTCTAATAGGGTTACTACATCCCAAACTGAGTTGGACTCAGAAAGTAACGGGAAAACGAATTCAGGTAACTAACATCTTCAGCACATCTTGGACTTGCATATTCATGCACTGTTTTGCCTTAGAGGTCAGTGAAGAGATTATTATTATGGGTTTCTTGGGTGGACTAATAATAGGGTTTTATTAAATCAAATATTTAGTGCTGACTGACTGACAACGGTTCTAGATATGAGAAAAATAGTAAAGTTCCTGATTTCTATTTTCCCTAAATGTACTAACATTATTGTTTACAAATTTATTGATGTGTGTTCAGCGGACAGACAACCAACTGCAGGTTACCAAGATAATGTTCAAGGTCATTTTCCAAATGGTGGCTTCTCCTCTTGGCCTGTTCATTCTCCCCCAGGTGCTTTACCCATGTTTCAGACTTATCCAGTGCAAGGGATACCCTACTATCAGAGTTATCCTGGCAACAGCCCATTTGTGCAGCCAGTTTCCTCACCTATGGATGACTCCAGACTAAATGCTAATCCAAATTTGAATAGAAGGCATTCAATGGATAATGGAAAGTATACTGCATATGAAACTATGAATGAAAGGGCTATGGAAAGGGAAGGTTCACTGACTGGAGAACGATGTAAGAAGGATGGCCGATCAGGCAGACACAGATCTGGTATGGTGGTCATTCGGAACATCAATTACATAACAAAGACAGAAAGATCTTCTGGAAGTGGATCATGTTCAGATTATTCCTCTGAAACTGATGAAGATAAAGAGGTTCAGGCATCTGTCAAGACATCAAAAAGAAGAGGATCCAGTGACAAATCCTTGAAACGGCTGAATTTATCTGATAAGGAAGTAACAGACTCTGGGAAAGATGCGGATGGAGGACAGTGGCTAGCGTTTCAAAATTGTTTACTGAGAGGCGTAGATGAAGATAGGCATGTTGTTGATCAAGACAAGTTTGATGAACTGAGAAGAAAAAAACTTGTTGCAAGGAATGATCCTATAGATTTTGCTGAGCGTAATATGCATGAAGTTCAAGGTAGTGGAGCCTTAGATATGCAGAGAATTAGCAATGGATTGACCCATATGCCTAGGTCATCATCTAATGATGGTTTCTTGTTATCAAGAAGCTCGGGACAGTCTGTTAATGGTAGGTCTGTGGATGCTATGCAGTCTTTAGAAATAGATGGAAGGATTGGTTGTAGAAGAGGGGCAAATGATAATTTTATTAATGGACTATGTTATACAAGCAATAAATTGGAAAGGAAGTTATTTCATGATATGAACGATGACTCCTATGTAGTCAGAGTCAATGATTCAGGAAATCTAGAGAGAAATGCTTTTGATATGGACTCAGAGTTCCCAAAGGTACACAAGAAGGAAGAAAATAATTCCAATTATCAGCCAGATGAATTGAGTCTGATGCCTGAACGCCGAGTAGAAAAGGGGTCAATGGATTATGATCGTGCCTTAGACTATGAAATGCAGGCTCAGACAGGGGGTGGTGCTTTGCAAGATAAAAAGAACAAAGGTCTGAAACCAGGATCCAAGATGATGGATAAAGATCTGAAATCAAATCCTTCACCAAATAGTTCTTATCTAAAAAAGACTGTTGGGCCAGTAAGGAGAGGAAAGACTAGTAAACCGAGTCCATTGGATGAAGCACGAGCACGTGCTGAAAGACTACGAAACTACAAAGCTGATCTCCAGAAAATGAAGAAAGAGAAGGTATTCTATATTTCCCTTACTAAAATTCGGGTTTCATGTTTGTATTGCACATGCTTAGCATACAATTGAAGCACATTGCATTTAGTAGGTTTAAAATTTAGATTAGTGAGAGATTCATGTTTTCAAGTTTGTTCATCTTTTTCTCAAATCTATTTTATTCTTATTTACAATGCCGATCTCCAAAAAATGAACAAAGAGAAGGTAATCTACATTCCCATAATTACTAAAACTCCCATTTCATGTTTGTATTGCACTTGTTTAACATACAATTGAAGTACATTGCTTTGAGTATGTTTAAATTAGTGAGAGATTCATGTTTTGAAGGTTGTTCATAAGCTTCTCAAATCTATTTATTTCTTCTTTCTTATTTGTGATAATAACTAGGAAGAGGAAGAGGTAAGACGCCTCAATGCTTTAAAGATGGAGAGGCAAAGGAGAATTGCTGCCAAGAGTAATTCAATGGCTACCAAGTCATCCACGCCACCACAGCAAACGAAGAAACAGATTCCCGCAAAGCTTTCTCCTAGTTCTTATAAAGGGTCTAAATTTAGTGATTCGGAGCCAGGTTCATCCTCACCCTTCCAAAGATTTCCACTCAGAACTGCTTCTGTTGGATCCAATGATTCTTCCAAAGCCCCAAAAACCAGCAGATTGAATACGAACAAATTAAGTCGATCGGCGCCTTCTCTGCCTGAATCCAAGCGAGAGAAGGGTGATGGTACCACTGATACTAAGGCATCAATTACTAGAATTAGAAGATTGTCAGAACCTAAAATGAGTACCATTCGTCATACTTCTTCAAGATCTGTTAAACCAAGAGGTGCTAGGACAAGTTCAATTACTAAAGCAACTAATGAGACTGATATCAGAAAGATTTCTGCTATTGTGAATCATGATAAAAGCAAGACTACAACTCTCCCTGAACTAAGAATCGGAACATCTAAAACAAGTGACATTGGATCGTCAGTTAAAGAGAGGACACAGAAGCTGAATATTAACAACTCTTTGAATTTAGAAGGCACCTTGCTGAAGAAAAATGAATTTGAAATCTCACCTATTGACGATGAAGATGACAATCCTATTATTGAGAAGACTGTTGTAATGCTTGAACGTGATAAACCCTGTGCTCCCAATAGTAATGATGGCAAGGCAAAAGAAAAAGCAAGAATACTGAAGGGACAGTATGAGAATGATAAAGTAATGGAGAAAACTGAAACAGTACCAAGTAATGTTGCTCTTCACACATCAGTTTCGGTAGATACAGAAACCTCAGACAATAAATCACGTGTGAAACCTGGATCATCCAAGGTGTGTTTTCATAAATTTAATAATAGTTAACCGTTGTAATCAGTATGCATGAAAGAAAATAAATGTGAACATGATGATGTAAAGTAGGCAATACATGCCTGCACTCTCCAGGTATAAATTGTAGGAAACATATTAGCCGGAGTTTCAAGCCTCACACATGATAACATGTTCCTGGAAGGCTAAGTTGATTTTTCTCAAAGATCATACACTGCCAGCCAGACAGAATATTCATAAATGGCGAAGTGCTAACATGTATGGCCTACTTTACATCCTAATTATTAGTTGTGAATAATAACAACATAAGAAACAGGTACAGATTTGAGAATTTTGCTTTTCCTCAAATGCTAACTTATGGTTTTCAGATCTTCTGTAGGGGAAGATAAGTCTATGTTCAATTATCGGGAAATTTGCGGATATTTGATAATTAATTTGAGGAGTGATGTGTTATTTTAGATATGTAACTGCAAGGTCAAGAAAATTCTTGTTTTACCTGTTGCTTACATGCCTGTGTACTAGTTGTTTATCTGAATTCTCCATGCATGAAAGAACTTCTTATACATCCGTTTTGAATGTATTTTCTTCCAAAATCAGGTTACAATGAATGATATAGAGAAAGAGCCTACAAAATCTTCTAGCATTCATATTACTGATAAAACATATCACTCCCCTCATGTTCGAGTTTCTTCTTTGGAAGATTGTAATACACAAAGCTCTGAGTACGGTAAAGCACCTTCTGCAAGCTTTGACAGTGCATCAATTTGTATGGAGACTTTTAGATCACGAGTGTCTGATTCCAGAAATTCAACTCTTGAGAAGATTCCTGAGGTGATTGAGAAGCCTCAGGTAAAGGAATCATCTAAGGGGTTGAGACGGCTGTTAAAATTTGGAAAAAAGAACCATGACTCGCCACCTGCTGCTGGGCGCAACAGTATTGACGGCTCCGAAGCAAATGAGATTGGAAAGAATGGTTCCCCCAATGAAGGTAGCATGATTCTAACAGAAACCAGCATAGTACACTATAGTATATTTTAGGAAGTACATTTCTACAGCACTTTGTTAATACCATGATCCACACAACACTCAAAACCTTGAGTTCCTATAAGTTTGTTGAAACCTAAAATCTAAAATTATCAAACACAACTTTAATGTGTCTTTTAAGAACTAAACTGTGAAGTTCAAAGCTGGACAGCACCTAAATGAGTTCAGGAACCTCCCCCCACAAAACTCAATACATACACACTCTCCTACCTGCTCACTTTTAGTCAATATATATCAATTTTGGTAGCTCAAGCTATAGCTTTGAAGACTTCCATGGCTTGTTTTCTGATTTTATTTTCAGTGGATGTATTTTCTGTAATAATTACATAATGACCCATTTTAGCTGTTTTGTGTTCAATTTTTTAGAACTTGCATATGAAACATCATTTAATTGTTCTCATCAGTTCCATTGTTCCTGAAATCGCTGAAACAAAATGAAAATATATTAACCCAAGATGAAAAAGAAAACACAACAGTTCCCAAACTGTTTTATTTTCTTTAACCAGCGTATATAATCCTTATGATGATTGCCTTGTAAATATGAGTGCCATTGGACAATTTGAAAGAAGGCCAAACCATATTTGTATTTCATTTGTAAGATGACTAATATATATACTCAAGCTTATCATGATATTGGTATTTTCTATGCTGTCATAGTTCATACTCTGAAGAATTTGCTCTCTCGAGATGAAACTCCCCCAAGTGCAACTCCTCAAAAGTGTAAGTGACTTTGAATGAACTATTGCTTCATCTTATCTAGATTCAAATTAATATTAATGAACACATTATTCTTATGCAGCTTCTCGCTCTTTCTCCTTGTTATCACCCTTTCGAAGCAACAAAGGAAAAAAGATAATGATGTCTTGACAGAATTTATTGTGTTATATTTGTCTTAGCTCAGATTATTTTGTTGATTCTGTTAACCAAAAGGAATTTTGGCCCTCTTTTTGACAGTTCTTTTGAGCTTCAAAACCTCGACAAATTATTTGAAAATCTAAATGGGGAAATTGATTCTGAATCCTTAAGGATTTGGTTCAGCATGTGATGATGTAAATTTTGTTTAGATAACAGGAAAATCAATTATTGTATTTTTTTTTTTCATGAAAAACAGACATCTCAATGTAACATTATGGGTGACATTAATTTGGAGATACATTTCATTTACTCAATTAATCTTATTCAACTATAAAATAAACGGGTCTTGACATTATTATATCGAATGGAATCATGAATACTTCAGGTGGCATTTGCTCTTAAGCTAATCATCAATCTTTAGTTCAAAGAATACTATTTTTTAGTTCGGCCAAGTACATAACTTTTTATTAAACTTTTGTAATCATTGAAAAAAAAAAACAACTTAGTTAAGATTTTAATTTTGGCACTTTTTTTTTTTTAAATTCTCAACTTATTAGAAATCATTATAAACACAACACCTGAAAAATTACTATAAAATTAAATTATTATCTTAAAAATAGTAAGCCTCTTTGAGCTAACTTTTTCACACAAGAATGTGAAAACAAATAAATTTATCCATAATTGTATAAAAGTTTAAACTAAATGTTTAAAGAAACTAATTTTCCAGTAAGTAAAGAAACTAAATTTATCCATAAGTAAGAAAGTTTCTACAAATTAATTGACCAAATAACCCATAATATATATATATATATATATATATATATATATATATATATATATATATATATATATATATATATATATGAATGTAATTGAATAGTAGTGTAAAAGTAATTTATATGTATAGTACATTTTAATTAAATTATTTAATTACTTTCAAAGGCCTCTTGAAGAATTTTTATCAACAAATTCCATCAAGTGATTAATTAATGCAATAACAACAATGTTAAATAAAAGGCACACAATTTGGTCATTATTAAATAAGGGACATTAAATGTTTGTTTCAAGATGAGTGTTTAAAATTGAATATTATGCTTTAAAAGCTTACTTTATTCAATGTGGTAAATGACTTTATATAACCAATACAGTAACTAATATAAAAGAAAGAGATACCACGTAAACAAAGCACAGTGAACGTGGTTGAACATAATTGAACGTAGCTAATTTTATGAAACAGATAAACTAAGCATCTATTTCTAGGGGATAATATTTATTAACAAATAACTAAAAGGATTGAGTCAAAACGTGGCTGACATTCCTCCTTTAAACTGAATTGTTATTTTAGTAAATACAGTCAATTTATCTCCTCATATGGCATATACCAAGTCTTTCTCTTAACTTCATAAATGCTTCCAATTTCAAGGCTTTGGTCATGATGTCAGCTAGTTGATCCTTAGTTCCGCAATATACTAATTCAATTTCTCCTTGGTTTGTCAACTCCTGAAGAAAATGAAACAGAACACTTACTTCGACCATGCATGACTGGATTCTTTGACAGTTTCATTGTTGAGCTGTTATCACAATAAGTGATACATTTATTTTGCTTAATCCCCAAATTCTCAAGTACACGCTTCATCTAAATACTTTGAGTAGCACAAGCTGCTGCATAGATATATTCAGCTTCGGTGGTGGACAATGATACCACAGGTTACTTCATAGAACTCCAAGCAACCAATCCATTTGACATCTTAAAAACATACCCTGAGGTGCTCCTTCGGTCATCACAATCTCCAGCATAGTCACTATCACAGAGTGCTACCAACTTCCCTCTTCCTTCTCTTTTGTAAAACAAACCTAGTTCAGTAGTTCCTCTCAAATAGTGTAGGACCCTTTTTATTGCTTGTTGATGCATGACAGTTGGTGCTTTCATGAAACGAGCCACTTAACTTACACTATACATTAAGTCTGACCTAGTGACAGTTAAATACATAAGGCTTCCCACCATTTGCTTATATGTAGTATCATCAACCTTCAATCCTCCAGCATCCTTTATGAGCTTACACCCTGGAACAATTGGATTTTTTTACAACTGAACAGTTTTGGAAACCAAATCTTTCAAGTATTTGGTTAGCATATTGTCTCTGACAAATAAAAATGCCATTTGAAGTATGTGTGACTTCCACACCAAGAAAATATCTCATCCTTCCCAAATCGGTCATCTCAAATTCCTTTTTCATCGAGTTTCTGAATTTTTGGAACATTTTTTCACTATTTCCTGTAAAGATAAGATCATCTACATACACGTTCACAATAAGAACATCTATTGCTCCTTCTTTCTTTGTAAATAACGTGTGATCACTCGTGCTTCTTTCAAAACCTTCCTTGAGGAAGTATGATTCTATCTTGTTGAACCATGCTCTAGGTGTCTGTCTCAACCCATAGAGAGCTTTCTTCAGTTTATACACCTTGTCTTCTTCACCGATTACCTCATATCCCTTTGGTTGTTCCACATACACATCTTCTACTAACTCTCCGTGTAGGAATGCACTTTTGACATCTAGTTGATAAACTGTCCAACCTCGACTGGCTGCAATGGATAAAGTCAATCGAATGGTATCCCATCTTGCCACAGGTGCAAATACTTCAGTGTAATAAATTCCAGCTTCTTGAGCATACCCTTTTGCTACAAGACGAGCCTTATATTTGTCTACTTCTCCTTTTTCGTTTATCTTGGTCTTAAATACCCATTTCACACCTATTTTCTTTGCTCCTGTCGGTAATGTTGTTAGTTCCCACGTTCCATTTTTGTTGATCGCTGCAATCTCATTCTCCATTGCATCCCTCCATATCTGACTTTTGGATGCTTCCTCAAAGGTGGTGGGATCAATTGAATCATTTGATGTGAACATGGCAAGTTGCTGCATCTCTTGAGTGAGTTGTTCCACTTCCTGTGTCATTCCTTCTTCGTCTTTTCTTCTGACAGTCCAGCTCCAGATTCATAGTCCCTCATCCATATTGGTGGTTGTCTTCTCCTTTCTGGGAGTTTGGTTCTTTCATCTTCTGTACTTTCTTCTGCATGCTTATTATCTTCTTGATTTGTCACTGCTGAATCTTTATTTCCCTTATTTTCTTCCTCTTCTTCACACTTTATTTAAAGAGAATTAGCTCCTCTTGACTTCTTTCAGTCCCACTTTTCCGTTTCATCAAAAACTACATCTCGGCTAATAATAATTCTCTTTGTTTTTGGATCATACATTCAGAAAGCTTTTGACTCTTCACTGACTCCTATATATACACACTTGATGCTTTTTTCATCCAGCTTCTTCCTTGTAGCATCAGGAACGTGAACATATCTTATACATCCAAACACCTTGAGATGTGTGACTGAAGGTTTTCTCTCTTTCCAAGCTTCTTCAGGTGTCATATTTGGAAGGACTGAGGTTGGACATCTATTCAAAATATGAGTGGCCAGGTTTGCTGCTTCAGGCCAATATTTCTTTGGAACATCTCGTGCTATGAGCATGCATCTCACCATATTCATCAAGGTTCGGTTTCTTTTTTCCGCCACTCCATTCTGTTGTGGTGAGTAAGGCGTAGTAAGTTGTCTTGTGATTCCATTATTACTACAATAGTCATTGAATAATGATGAGTTGAACTCTCCTCCTCTATTAGTGCGCAAAGAAGTTATATTGTATCCTGTTGCTTTTTCAATCAATGATTTAAAACTTTTGAATGTATCAAAAGCTTCATGCTTGGCATGTAAGAAATAAGACCACATTTTTTTACTATAATCATCTATAAAGGTAAGGATATACCTTTTATGACTATGAGATTCAGGAGTAATTGGACCACATATATCTGAATGAATGAGTTGTAGAGGTTTAGAAGCTCTCCAAGTGCTTTTCTGTGGAAAGGAAAGTCGTTGTTGTTTTCCAGTCATGCATATGGAGCACAACTTGGATTGATTCTTCAATATTGGCAGGCCTTGAACCATCTTCCTGTATGCAAGAGTCCGTAGTCCTTTCATGTTTAGGTGATCAAACCTCTGATGCCACAAGCTTGTAATATTTTCAAAAGTTACATTTAAACATGTTGCCTTTGATATATTAGTATCAACAATAGGGATAAATGCCATAAGCACAAACATACGATTTGCAGATATCATGGTTCGTATAATCAGACCTTCAGTATCATGATAAATGCTACAACATCCATTCTTAATTAGTATAGACAAATTTCGTTCTTGAAGCTGACCAATGCTAAGCAAATTTGCTTTTAGATTAGGAATGTAAAATACCTCTGGGATGGTCACAGTTCATCCTTCTAACTTCATTCGAACGTTGCCTTTTCCCATGACATTCAATTTGAAGTCATTTCCTAGTTTAACACTATGTCTGAATGATTGATCAAGTTCAATGAACCATTTCTTGTTTCCACTCATGTGATTGCTACATCCAGAGTCCAGAAACCACATTTCATCTTGTTTGACTCCTTGCATTTCCACATATGACATAAGTAACATCCCTTTTCCTTCATCCAACTCTGTGTGTTATGGATAATTGGCATATGTGGGACATTCATATTGAAAATGTCCCAGTTTGTGACATCGATAACACTCAACTATAGATTTATCAAAAGCTCTACCTCTGCCTCTTCCTCTACCTATGTATCCGCCTCTACCTCTACCTCTATTACTGAGATGTTCAGTAACTTGTGGAGCAGAGTAGTCACCTGTGACTTTCAATGCTTGTTCAGTTATTTCTTGTCTTTTTATCTTATGTTCATGTAAGTAATGAACTCTGCAACTCATCTACCGTCATTCCATTGATATCCTTAGATTCTTCGATTGAGCATACATTATAATTGTATTTTTCAGATAATGTACGCAAAATCCTTTCAACAATATGTCCATCTGTTAAACTCTTTGGCAAGTGCACCAAATCGTTCAAGTAATAAACCATGGTAAGACCATGTATCGTTTTCCCAAGAGACTCGTAATACTAGAAAATTGTGCGATTAACAACTCATCTAGACTCAAGAACAACTTATCATTTAAGAATATGTGCAAAAAGATAAATTCACAAGTAATTACAAGGTTGGACTTTGGTATTGAAGGCACTTGGATATGGAAAAGACTAGAAATGGTATGAAATGACATTGTTAAGGTTAGTTTTCACCAATGCACTCTTGTGTATAACCAATTTTATATCCTCTCTGTCAATTTACTAAAGTCAATCCACTAAAACACTCTAGCCCTAATCCCTTAGGTGAAAGAGCCTAGGTTTTCCTTATCAAACTCCAATCCCTTGGACAATCTAACAAGCAAACCTGCATTAAGAAGGCTTAATTACCTACTTAGTCCCCATGTTAGGAGGTAATTTTCTGTTTAGTACCCGGTTTTAAAAATGTAGACATTTGGTACCTATGTTTTGAAATTTGTATCAATTCAATCCTATCCAGTTAACATCGTTATAATTGATGCGAGAAATTAAGGACGTTAATGAAGATGCATTCAAACATTTGATAGCTATTCCACCCAGGTTATCATTAACGTCCTTAATTTCTCGCATCAATTATAACGCCGTTAACTGGATAGGATTGAATTGATACAAATTTCAAAACATAGGTACCCAATGCCTACATTTTTAAAACCGGATACTAAACAGAAAATTACCTCCTAACATGGGGACTAAGTAGGTAATTAAGCCCATTAAGAACTAGGATCTAAGACAACATGTGAATCATATCCCATCCCTGGCTCAATGACCCACAAGGACTCTTGTTTCAGTTCAAGATTTCATATCCCATCCCTGGCTCAATGAAACCCAAAATCAAGTCATGAACGTCCCCATTACATGCAAGCTTTAAGATCAGAAACAAGAATACTAGTAATAGATAGAAAATACATTTATAAATACGAAACAATCATTCATTACACAAGAGTTCATAAGCTACATCTAACCCTAACAAGATGAATTTGGTTCTCCATTTCCATGGAGAACTCTAAAGCTTACAAACATGGAAGATGGAAGAAGAAGGAGACCCAAAGGAAGAGGAGGAGATGTTCCCACAAGCTCCTCGCGCCCTCCATGAGCTCCAGACGTGAAATTGCGCCTCCAAAGAACCAAAGACCCTTTTTTTCTTTCTGCCTCGTGATATATACTACCCAAATTCTCTCGTGCTCACCTCTTTTCTCTCGTGCTTTGCTAATATATGTATCAGGTCCGTGAGTGAGCTCTGATACCAGTGTTTAAAATTGAATATTATCAAAGCACAATTCTAGCTTTAAAAACTTACTTTATTCAATGTAGTGAATGACTTTATATAGCCAATACAATAACTAATATAAAAGAAAGAGATACCACGTAAACAGAGCATAACTGAACGCGTGGTTGAACATAATTGAACGTGGATAATTTTATGGAACAGAAAAATTAAGCATCCTATTTCTAGGGGATAATATTTATTAACAAATAACTAAAAGGATTGAGTCAAAATGTGGCTGACAGTGAGGATAGATGTTGTACATAGGACAATTCAAAGGACGCGTCACGTTAATAAATTTTGCCTAAAAACTGTAAAAAATTATGTTGAGTACAAAAACATTATGTTCACACTCCTTAGGTTTGTTGATAATTCAAGGAATTTTCCTATTTTTTAATGTTTACAATAGTCTTCTTTTTGTAATCTATAGTTCACTAAAACAATTAAAGGAAATAATAAGATGAACGAGAAATATGAGCTTAATGTTTTTAAATAATTGAAGGATTAATGTAGGGGTAAAATAGAAGTATGAAGAAAAAATATTTGACAAAACTTAATACTATGTTAACGTAGTTTATCGATTAGTATGAGAAATGATAATTGTAAATATAAATCATGAATTAATTAATTCATATTTAGATAATCAAAATGAAAAAAAAAAATGTAACTGTGAAGTGGTACCCAAGAAGCAATTTTTGTGATATTATAATCTATTTATGGTTGTATGATTCATATTTTGTGAATCTAGAGCATAGAACTATACACAGATGTTGTTTGAAAATTAATATTATGTGAGAACTTAAAAGTCATATTGAATGAGAGTCGTACAATTGCAATGTAAACCAAATTAGCTCAGAAAAAAAATCAGTGACAGAAAAAGAAATGAACAACCTTTGTGAACATTAGTGCAAATCACTTAGGAATTACAGAATAAAATACTTAATTTGGTCATCACCATGTTGTTCTATTTTTGTTGAGTTTTGGCATGATGAAAGTACAAACAGCTAGATAATCTAGTTGTGTGTTGAACTCATCAAGTTCTCTATCCATATCTTGAAGTCTGATAAGTAAGTTTGTTGGCTACAATTGCTGCAGCTAGGACACACCAATTATGGTGGCATGATTCAACAAAGCTCAAGGTTACACCCTTAAGGTGAAGAATCAGTCAAAGCGAATGACTAAGCATGAAATTTTGCTTCTGCTCATCCTGATCAAAGCTTCCTTTGCCAAGCACTCAGCTGCTTCTTGTGGATCTTCTATGTGTCTTATGAGACTCACAGCCTCTTGGTTCTTCATCACCTGCTAACACAATATTAGCAAGTAACATTTGTTTGAAAAAAAAAAATAAGAAAAAAAAAAGATGAATATTTTTGTTTTGAAACCTTAAGTTTACGTGTTTTCTTTCTTTTGTTTAATTTTATCATTTTAATTCAATGTGAGATTTAAACTCATACTTAGATTATTTTCAACAAAATTCATGATTCGTTGTTTTTTCGTGAACAAGCATTAAAAGTTACTCAGTATTATGAGACTTACCTCCCATATGCCATTGCTTGCAAGGATCAAAAATTCAGTATCACAGTCGATTCTATCACCTCCCACCACAAGTTCTGAGCCTTTAGAATGCTTTGTGCCTGTTGTGTTGCCTGATTCACAAGCTATCATGCGTACTTTTTGTGCACATGTATAGCATTCATTATGAGATGTGTGAACAAAAACAAGCGAACACTTAAGGATGAAAAACAGAAACAAAAATTGGACACTTGTGCAACTGAAATCTCAATTGAATTCCTAACAGGAAAATTGTTAGGTAACCAAGATGTGGAACATTTTTAATGTATTAAATGAACTTTAAACCTAATTCAACACTACAAAATCGATTATTAAAGTGAAATTTTCATCTAATAAGTTAATCTGTCTTATTTTTATTTGATGTAAGATCTCTAACATTCTTATTGACATCTAGATATATCTCGATGTAAGAATAAATATTAATGGACGATCCGATAATGATCTTACAATGAATAACACTAGGTCCAACGAACAATAAATTTTACTACGATAGATTTCAGATGACTCTGATATCATTTTAAGAAATTGACTTTAAATCTAATTTAACTATACAAGATCAGCTAGTAAAGTGAATTTGTACTCACTGATTTGTTTTATCTTTAGTTAATGTTTCAAATAATAATGAAAAAAAGATGAGAGTGATTGATACCTGAAAAGAGTCTGCTATACCAATTTCTCTTGGCTGAATGACTGTGTCTGCCAGTTGTCTGATAAGCGACACCATTTCTGCACAAAACAGTTCTGTAATCTCCCATGTTGGCTATCACTAGCTTTTCTCCATTTATCACCATCACTGATGTTGAACCTATTCTGCATATCTCCTCTTCTGGCTTCAGTGCCTCTCTGATCTTTGTTCTTACACCTAGATAAGCTCTCTTCAGTGTTTCTTTGCCTTTTCTCCTCATATGACACTAACATGTAATTGAAACAATCAGAAACACAGAAGAGACCAAAAATATGAATGAAAATAAGGAATTTATGGGATCATTTTAGAACAATTATTTGGCTTAATTGCATATATTACCATAAGTTTTTTTCCACACATTTTACTGGTTGGTTAAGTTTCTCAGGAGTGATGACATGACATGAAAAAAAATTGTAAGCAAAAACAAAACAAGATCAAAAGAATATCATTTGCAAAAGTTGATGATATAAATGACGTGGTTTTACCTTTTCTTGTGATATGCTATCATCACTCCTTTAATAGGTAGAATGTACGAAAGTTAAAAAATTTGACAGTAAAATGCATGAAAAAAAATAGTAATATAATGATAATTGAGTACTAAGTGTAAGATTAAGCCTGGCTGTTTATGATGATCTCCAATCTAAATTGAAGTTTTATCTTGTATGGTCTGTGACAACTTTAATGCACTTTTGTCCATGATGAAATTTCAATTTTAGTAGAAGAACAACATTCAATGTTGCTAGAAGAACAACACTAAAACATTCATAGCAGTGTATTTAAGTTTTGCTATCTACCTCTCTGACAATGAATTTGTAAATTTGAGAAATGAGAATATGCCAAGGGTGAATTTATGCCTCTAATAAACCATTATAACTTTGGTTGAGAAGTTAACATAACATTGATTTCTGACCTCTTTGAGCTTCTTGTCAAAGAAATGGGACTGCACAAACTTTGTAACTCCATCTCCAACAACAGCATCAAAGATTCCAAAATACCACAGTTCTGTGTGATCCATCTGCTCCCTCTGTATCACAACTGAATCAAACTCTGAGTCATCAGAACCACCTTTGATCACATGATGCTCCACCACATGATGACCATGTGATATTGGAATCATCCATGAAGGCTTGTTTTCTCTCCATTTGTTTCTCCTTCTTCCAAAGAAAAAACGTTTCACCCTGAATGCCTGCTCAAGTCAATGAAAACATTGGTTATTCATATCAGTTACTATTCATTCATTCATATGAACAAGCATTTACCAAAAGATCAGAACTCAGATACTTTTGATCTTGTTTCTTCAACTAAGATTAGAGCTTCATCTCACTAGTTTGCACTATAAAAGATTCATTGAATATAAAAAAAAAAAAAAAAAAAGATTAACACTGTGAAACCCCGAGTCTGATTCAGTAACAGCATGAAAACATACATGAACAACTACATCTAATGTTTTGTTCTTAGCTGCAAGAAAATGTCAAAAGGGTCATGATCAGTTTTTTCCTAGTAACATTTTCTTTACACCCTTGTAATAGCCTATTATTACACACAACTCAGATATTCATTATTTCTGATGAACTCCTAAGAACCTCAATGGAACAGTGAAATAGGGACATACATACCTTAAGCTTGATATGGAAGTCTCTTATTCCCATTTTCTTTGTATAAGGATTTGATCAGATACTATGAAATCAATATTTTCAGATGGAAAAAATATGTGTCTCAATTTATTCGTTTGGCTCTGTGGTTGCATATTCAATAGAGGTGTTGTGTCAGGTAGAAGAAGTAGCTGCTCTATTGAAAAAATTAATTGGTTTTGATTATCTGTTAGGAGAAACTTTTGAATATGAAGTAACCATCTGTTCTACTTTTCTGAAGTTTTAAACCAGAACAAAAGACAAAAAAACAACTAAAAATATTGTCTTTTCTCCTTAATATTTAGTTTAAAATATGTTATAAAAAGATAATAATACAGTATGAAATGTCTTCATTCTTATAGAATAAAGACATTGCTTTCTTTCACTTACACATTTATTCATTTTAGAAGAAGGAAAATCTTTATATGATTTATGATTTCTGCACTCTGTTTTCCTTATTTGCTGAAACGAAATTAGCATCGTACAACCTTAGCACTGGCGAAAAAGTTCATTATTGATTGTTGCATACTAAGAAATCGTACGAGTTGTGATGCTTTTACTTAGATGCAACCATTCAACATTCATTGTGTGATGTGCTCTTCTTACCTCAACTTTTAATGTACAATGTAACTGATTCTCATAATTATCTTCATCTTACCCATGCAGAAGTTTTGAGATAATCCTCACTTTTTACTTTATACAAAATAAACCAATTAAAAATCTAAGTGTTCATTAAATAAGAACAAGAAATTATATATATATATATATATATATATATATATATATATATATATATATATATATATTTCTAATATCGGTCGTTTTAAGAATATTTTTTAGTATAAGTTGCTTTAAGATTATAAACTTGGTTTTACCTTCAGCTATACATTTGAGATAAACTTTAGATTTAAAAAAAATATATGAAAATAAAAACTTAAAAACAAGACTCTAAAAAAACAATTGGATTGAATTAATTATACATTTTATTACTTATAAAATTGAGTTGGGACAGAGACGTACATTTAATTTAATTTTTTTCTTGTTGCGTGGCTTGTGCCATGATTCTTGCCAAAATTAAGAACTTAACAGAGCTTATATCCCTACAAAAATAGAAAAAAAATGAAAGGACAGTGGTGTTGAATTATAGTGTTAGCAATTAGAATGACGTGGTACATCAATATTCATGTTTTTGCAGAAACTTATAACAATATACTTTAATATCTACCTATACATACTTTAATTTTTTTAATTATTATTTTAGGTGCAACCATTTCTTTCATTTGTTTTTTTCGAGTTAATACTTAGTTGATCCCCACATAGTTTCATTCACTGAAAATATTAAGCAAATTTGAGCATAAATAATTATTAAATATTAATAAAAAATATAAATAAAATTACCTTCTTTTGTCTTTTATGTTAAATACAAGTTTTTTTATAGCCACCACCTTTTCAAATTTCTCATAAAACACCAATGAGATTTGTGCAAACACAAAAATTAATAAATAATGTAATTAAAAATAAAATAAAACAAATATGCTATTTTAAAAAGTTGTCACAATTTAAAAAAATCAAACACGTAAGAGAGGTAAAAGACTATTGTCATCTAGGTAGAAGTATTTGTTCTAACTACCTACTAAAATTGTCCCCTAACAATTAAATATTTTCCAACCCAATTTAATTAGATTCATAATAGATTAAAAAAATTATAACAAATATATAACTAGTAAACAAAACTTGATTGGCAGTGAATATAAATTTGAAGGTGAAGGTACAATTAGAATTATTAAATATGAAAATGAACATTGTAGAATTATAAAGTTCTTTTTAAGAATTATTTTAATTACTACTGTTAATAATTTTTCAATTCACAAGTTATCTGTGCATGAGGACAAAAACATTCATACAATGAAAAGATTAGTAGTTAAAATTGAAAAAGAAAAACCAAGATTTGTTAAAAATAATTCATATTATTGAAGTGTGACCATGCTAAGACATAGAACAAAACTTATATAACTCTGCACAAGTTTAATTTTGAAAGTCTTATCTAAAGATTTTTTTTTTTTTTAGTTTTGATAAGAAAAAATAATATTATGTTTTAGTTATCTAACAAAATGACTTAGTGTCATCGATTTGCAAAAGTGAGTGATTAATTGAACGTTTTAGATATTTTATGAAAGCATTTATGAACATACATATTATTTTTAGTTATTCTTGATGTGTTATATTTTCTCAATGCTAGTTTCCATTGTTTGTTTCCATAGTCCAAGAGTTTAGAATTAACCAGCACAATCTTAGTGTATTTCTTTCTCATTAGATGATTTATGCTAAAGAGTTTAATGCTTATACGAAAATGTTTAAATACTCAATTCAATCTCTTTATAAAATTAATAAATCTTAAAGAAATATATTAAATATAAAGTACGAAGAAAATTATAAAAAAAATAAAACAATCAACACATAACAAAAAATAATACAAACAAAGATCAATTACCTTAGTAAAGATAAATCAACATAGAGATTAAAAAAAACAAAATATTAAAATAGAAACACTAATTCTGAACCAAAAAGACAAAAAGCTTAAAGGAGACAAAAACTTATAACACTTCAACAACATCAATTTACTGCAAAATATATATAAACGATACAAATATTTAAAAGTATACAAATAATCTACATAATGATAATAGATTTTATTTGTAAAATTAGAGGTTTAAAGTGATTCTGAAAAAAATACATATTTATAAGACTCTTTTTACAAATTCAAATACTAAATCATATGATAATTACAATATAACATTTTATAATAATTGTTTAACAAACATTACCATATAACTACTACCATATTTGTACATAAAAATATTAATTAATCATGTAGATTGACACTTCACATTAATCATGTTCAAAAAAAACTTAAATAATGGCAGTAGACTTACAAAATCCAGTCCGAATTGTTCAAGAAAAAGTTAAATTAATGAAAGTAGACAAACAAAAACCAGTCCGAAAAATCATCGAGTACAATTAGCTTTATATTATTGCTACGAAAAATTCACAAAATTTCATACAAATCATACTTTTAAGATTAAAATTCATCAACTTTTTATACCAAATTTGTTGGACCAATAGATTTTATTAAATAGCTCTAATGAACGATAGGCCCTGTACAATTCATTTAAAATACATCTTCGTTTTAAAATTATGTTTTGATATCTATAATCCTTTAGCGGACAACATATTTGTGATTTAATTTCACAAAAATGATCTGGAATATTTAATGCATTTGAAATAAAAACCAATCTCCACTTTTTTTGAAGACAAATGTTATTCTATTTTGATGGTTGGAAATATTGAATAATTGAAAATTTTGGTAAAAAAATATAATTTTGAATCAATCAAGCTTAACTTCTACAAAGCTCGTTCTAGATACCACAATCTTGAATATCTAATTACCAAGGAAAACAGAGACATGAAAATTTAAAACGATACACGAGAAAAAAATAAATCAAATCACATGAAAATACTAATGAGAAAATTAAAAGAAGTTCCTGCTTACATTTGCATTGTAGCAAAAGACTTTTTAATCAAATGTCAAAAAACCAATAATCAAACAAGTGCAAACAAAAAGCAAAAAGAGGCAAACCTCATTCTAACCATGAGATTTGGGAGAACTGGCATCAATTCATCAGTAACACAAGATCTCAAAAATAAACATTTCTAGGAAATCTGTCAATGATACATAATAAAAACTCATGTAATAAAAGTAAACTAAGAAAGAAATTCATAACAAAATTTGGAAATTGCACATGAAATTAGGTCTAAGAAGCACTCTTTTTCAGCTTGGCAAGCTCTTGCCTAACAACTGCTGCCCTCTGCAGAAGTTGAAAATAAAAAATTTGTAAGTTAACTTCAAAGCCAAAACATAAAACCACTACATCATCATATGTCAACGCACTAGAACAGGCTCCTGGCTTTTCTTATGCATAAAAGCCATCTGATATTAGAAGAGTAATACCAAAACCAAAAGTGTGAGAATAGAGATGTAGGATGAAACTAACCTTGATCTTTGCCAACATAATCTTGAACCTGTCAAAGTCATTGAGGGATGCCCTTCTCTTTTGCACAATCAGTTTTCTGCCCCATGAACTTTTCTCCCACCTGTTCTTAACATCTGTTCAGCAAGGAAACAAACTCATCAACAAAAGGAATGCTTTCAATTTAATAAAAAATTGCCCTAAAAAATGAGTACCAACCAGCAGCGTCCATGGCTTGAATGAGATCCTTCTTCTTTGGGACCCTCTTGATATCAATCTTAATGTCAGTGAGTGACAGCCTCTTGAAGTTCACTTGGGACCTCACCATATCGGGAGCATCCACAAGAGCCTATCAACACATGAAGGAAAGTTATACTAATATTTCAAAGTCCAATATATAAAAGCTGTAAAAAGCACATCCAATTTATAAAAAATAGTACACCTCTAAATATTAATGGCCTTTGATTCTATTTCATGCCAAATTGATAACAAGAACCAAAAAAATAGCACATTCTTTCATTTAGTTGACGCTACTCAAACACAGACATACAAAGCCTATATGATCCAATTAAAATGCACACATTAAAGTTACCAGCAGGCTTGACTGTTCTAACTACTCTTAAAAGGAAGTTGATATTGTATATTCTCACAAACCAAACGGATACAAAGACTCCAAATTTAGTTGATGCTACAAAAATACAATATACAACAAAGCCTTAAGTGCTATGACCCAGAGTTTAAATACAATTAAAAAGATAAATAAGCTTAACAAAAGAGATAGAAATAAAACAACCAAGAATAAATAATCCATCAAACTAACAGGGTAAAAGACTCTAACCCCTTCGGTAGAATTTGGCATTATCGAATACTAAATTGATACCAAGACCCTAAATTCAGTTGAAGCTCTGAGGCACAAAATAGCGAAAGCCTTGCGACCCAACATAAAACTATGCAGAACAAACAACCTCAACAAAGCAAAAAACCTAAAACCACGGATCAGAACATATATTCCAGCAACGAAATTGAAGCCGAAATTTATCAACACCAAGATCAAAGAATAGAGCATTTTGTTACGCCAAACCTCACAAAAAACCAAAATAAACATTAGGGCACGCACTCCATGAATCTAATCCAACTAAAAAACACCAAATTAAAGAAAGAAAAACAAAAGGACATACTCTGTTCTGGTCAATGACGTCGACAATGACTACTAGCCTCCCATACTCTTTGCCGTAGTTGATCTGAGCAACCCTTCCAATCTCAACGTACCTCTTGAATGGCTGCGACAGAGATCCGAAAAGAAAAACAAAGAAACATTTTTTTCATCAAAACCATAAAACCCAGATGCAGAAATACGCAAGGTAGATAGAAAGTGTTAAAGGGTTGGTCAATGGAAAATCACCATTTTCGGCTACGAGGATTCTGTGACTGCCGAAGTGATGAAAGGAGGAGCGAAGGCTTGGAGTTAGGGTTTTGTTGAAGTTGCAATTATAAAGAAAGGAACATGTGTTGTGATGAGCGATACGAATGGGCCAAAACCCACATATGTTTCTGTCCTAAGAGAATGCTCGCTTTTGAAAAACAAAAACGGAATGGGCTATGATCGAAGCCTATATGGCACTTTAAAATTTCAGGCCCATAATTGGGTGTTGTTTCTCACCACCCAAGTCTTATTATTTTTTTTTTATTTCAAAAATATCTTATATCTCTTCACTGTCTCAACAATTTTTTTTCTCTCTCCCAATTGATGAAACATTCATAAGACAATTTCTCATAACCATTTCCTGGTTCTGTGAAAAAATAAATTACATGTATATAGTATAATTAATTATGAAGCAACGAGAGAGACAGAGTTTGACATTTCGGTAACACTAAGAATTTTGTATATTTTTTGAACATGATGTGCTATAGGTTTACCTTTTCGTGGCAATAAATTCACCAGAAAGTGGGGTAGGCCACAGATGCCACTGCCTTTTGTGATGTGCTTGCGACTGTTAGTGTTTCAATTCTACAATCCTAACTAAACACAAAAGAGCAACTTATTTGTTTAAGTGTTTCTTTTGTTAATTAGACTTGTTAACATACCAAGTCTTTCAAAACGGGTGCTTGATCAAGAAATTAAACAATGAAAGTGATTGGTAGGGAGGAAACATTAATGTTAGGAAAAGTGAAGATTGGTGTATTCTAAGGCCAAAAAGCATAGAAAATGAAACGAAAATGCTTATGGTAAATGAATAAGTGGTGATTGTAATGGCGAGAGGGTGGAGTTAAAGTGAGGATGACTTCCATTTATAGAGAGAGAAAGAAAGAGATTGTTGAAATAAGGGAAAGGTGTATCTATTTTTAGAATAAAGGAAAATAATAGAAATATGCATAGTACTTGGAGTGCGGGAAGGAGCAACACCCCATAATTTACTAGATTTTATAATTATTATTTATATTTTAAAAATCTAACGAACAAAAAGTACATGTCCATAGTTTACAAGATTTTAAACTCTATGCAAGTATTTATTTAAATTAAAATTTTAAATATTTCAATTTAAAAGTATATGTATAGATGTAAACTTAATAATAAAATATTCTATTAACACATCAATTATAATTGTTACTATGGGCTCATAGGCTACCGATCGGTCTCGACCAGTTTCGCATCCGTTCGGTCTCGACAACTATTGAGCAGAGTTAATGCAAATGAATGTGATAACGGCTACCGTTAAACAATTAAGGTTTGAATTAATGACCATTAAGAGGTAAATTAATTTAGATTCTTTTGAACTCTATAAATAAGGGTTTAGGTTTGAGGTAAAGTGGGGCTCCTACGACAATACACCCTATTTACGTTCTATTAAGGACTTCAATATTTAACTGTAATAAACAGTTTATAAAACCGCTCCTAACTTGAGCGTCGGAGTGTCTTTTGCAGGTACCTCCCCTCTTTTACAACTGAGTGGTCAAGATTGAAGTTCACCGAGCGACCACTATTGAAGGTGACCGATCGGTCCAAACTGAAATTCGACCAGCGAAGCGCACCAGTCGAAGGTTAGTGTCTCGGTCTCACAATCCCTACCGAAACATTTTGGCGCCCACCGTGGGGCCGAGGGCAAGCTGAAGACACCCAATGGTGACCACAAGAAATATGGAGGAGCAGAGCACCAGACATTTAATAAGAGAGTTACAAGCCCAGATTGAGGCACAGACGCAGACTATACAAGCGCAGACGCATGCTCAACGGGAGATGCGGCAGAGGCATGAGGAGGAGGTGAGGGTGCTAAGGGCCGAATGGGAACCTCCCGAGCGGTCTGCCTCAAATTGAGAGAATGCTAATGAGGCAAGCCATAATCACGCCAACCCGAACGGTCGGGCTAGAAGGGAACCAACACCCCTGCAGACTGCTCGGCCTACCAGTTTATTGCCCTTCACGGCGACCATCATGCATACCCCAATGCCAGAAAAGACTCCCCCCATATTGGATAAGTATGATGGTTCGGCTGATCCGGATAATAACTTAAGGACGTTCGGTAATGCAATGGCATTTTATACAAACAGCGACTCGATCATATGCAGAGCCTTCTCACTATCACTTAAGGAAGAGGCATTGGAATGATATAACACTCTTCCTCCCAACACGGTGGATTGCTTCGCTACTGTGGAAAACCTCTTTAGGAGACAATACGCATCCAATTAGAAACAGGAGGTAACACCGGCGGATTTGGTAAATACTAAGCAGGAGAAAGGAGAAACTTTAAAGGCTTTTATAAAGAGGTATACTGAAACCGCGCGACGGGTTAAAGAGATAGATCAATCTTTTATCATCAATAATTTACCTTCGTGTATGAGACCAGGATATTTTGCGAAAAAAATTGTATGCACGACCGCCAAAAACTATGGAGGAGCTTCAAGAGCGAGCAGTTGAGTTCATTCATATGGAGGAAATGCGATTATCACAAAGGAAGCGACAACAAGAGGCTGATGGGGGCGGAGGTAGAAAGGACGACAAACGACCGTTCGACAATAACGATAAGAATAGGGAGCTTCCCCGGACATTCAAAATTTATTGTTATGTTTCTTCAGTAGAAGTAACAGGATCCTGCAAATCACAGCCGAGAGGTAAATCCCTTTCAGAGTTGAGAACAAAGACCGAGCGATAAATCCCACTCGGTCAAAAGGTAAAACCCTAGTCAAGGTCGAAGCCAAAAGACTGAGAAGAAAATCCCTCTCAACCGAACGGTTCTCATTCTCATCAATCAGGAAGCTTTGATAGTAAGAACTGTCAAGTATGCGGCCAAATTCAATACACGGAACTCTTTGGCACAAATATGATATAACGACTTGAAGCACACGAAGAGCAAACTCCTTAATACAACGAGAACAACCTCCCTCAAACTCCTAAGTCTTATAGTTAACCGTTTGGTTAAAGCCGAACGATTAACTCAGACTTGGGGGGCTTATGTTACTATGGGCTTATAGGCTACCGATTGGTCTCGACCAGCTTCGCATCCGTTCGGTCTCGACAACTATTGAGCAGAGTTAATGCACAATGAATGTGATAACGGCTACCGTTAAACAATTAAGGTTTGCATTAATGACCATTAAGAGGTAAATTAATTTAGATTCCTTTGAACTCTATAAATAAGGGTTTAGGTTTGAGGTAAATGGGGGCTCCTACGACAATACACCCTATTTACGATCTATTAAGGACTTCAATATTTAACTGTAATAAACAGTTCATAAAACCGCTCCTAACTTGAGCGTCATAGTGCCTTTTGCAGGTACCTCCCCTCTTTTACAACTGAGTGGTCAAGATTGAAGTTCACCGAGCGGTCACTATTGAAGGTGACCGATCGGTCCAAACTGAAAGCCGACCAGCAAAGCGCACGAGTCGAAGGTTAGTGTCTCGGTCTCACAATCCCTACCGAAACAATAACTATAATTTTTTATTTATACCTATATAGAGATTACATTTTTCTTCCAATTTTGCCTTTTAAATAACAATTATTTTAAAGTAAAATAATCATATTTTTATCCTTACCCTTACAATTAATCTTAATTTAATTATTTTATAAATAAATTAAAATAACTACTTGATCTTTTTATCTTTTTTAATAAAAAAATTTTCCATTTAAAATAATTATTCATACAAAATTATATTTAATAACAAAAAATTATACAAATGATTCATTATTATTATTATTTTTAATAATAATAATTTTACAATTTAATAAATTTTTGTTAGAATAAAAAAAATAAAAACGCATGAGGCTAACATGTCCTTCCACTCGTAGTACAATAAAAAGAGTTAATTATCAACTTTCATCATACACTCAATACAATCACTTTATATTTATTTTTAAGGACAATATAATCATTTAATTCAGTAAAAATTAATATAAATAAAGAAAAAAGAGATAAATGGTAGAAAAGTGAATATGAGACAGATATAAAAAGTTATAAAAGGTAGAACATCCTCAGTATTAGTTCGTCTACCATGGTTGTTGTTATGCATAGCAGGTTTAACTACTACATTACAAAGTTGAAGAATAGTGTCAAAGTTAGACAATGAGTTTTGTAGTTTTGTTTTGTTTTTTTACGAGGTTCGATCTCGATCTAATCCCTTCCTCACATTTTAAAATTTCCATCTTTACCTTATTTTGTATTCATTTTCTACTACAGAATGTATTATTGCTCTTTCGTATTGCTCTATCAAATGTAGGGTTAAGAATTTCTACAAAACACGTCTTCACATTTTAGTAGGCAATCCTATGTGTCTTTATCCAAAATCTTTTTTTGTTCGCATTCTAAATTGTTCGGATACCTATGAAAGCCACTTTGACACTCAAGTTATAATAATTAATTTGATCTAGTTAGAATGAAGTCTTAAATTCACAATAAACAAATCCACCTACCTTATTATTTTTGACCTTTATAGGTTTTGAGATGGACCTTAGATTAGTGAAATTCTAATCACGACCCAATCATAGCCAAAAATTCACTCAGTAATATTTAACCGAAATCTTGATTTGATGTGGTGTTTAGAGATGGCTGATGCTAGAGAGCATCCGCTTGGTCTTCCATCCTTTTCGACTACTCGATTGATTGTTTGAACGATCGAACTTTTCTAATGATATGATCAATTTTATCGTATGACCGTCTAGTATTAGCGATGAGAATGACTGTAAAATAAAATAATAAAGACGTTTGTAAGATATACACATATGAATTAGGAAATTGTTATATTACGTAAATAATATTTAAAGTAATTGCATACCCCGTGGTTTACTCTTACTTAGCGTTTTGATCGACGAGTAATTATAATATAATCCCTTCCTCACGTTTTAAAATTTCCATCTTTACCTCATTCTGATTTTTTTTTATCACAGTATTTAAAAATATATCATTAACAATGAGAACTAACATATGGAATAAAATAATACAGACGTGTATACGATATACACATGTGAACTATGAAATTGTTATGTTATGTAAATAATATTTAAAGTAATTGCCTACTCCATGTTGTACTCTTACTAAGCGTTTTGATCGAGGACAAATTATAAAATAATACCTAATGTGAAATGCATGGGACGTGAAAATATACTATTTGCAGATGATCATTGGATATTTATTTCAATAGTTTGATATATAATATTGTTATGCAATAACCGATTCTATATTATTAATTAAACTATCATATCGTAGAAGCAATGGAGCACATTATTATTGTGTATAGGTGTACCAATTAGCAGTTTTAGGTTTATTTATGTCTCTCTGTTCTATAACTATAACCATTCAAAGTTGTTTCCAATTGAATGTAAAACACGGTTAATTTATAATATATATAAATTATGTTGTGGTAGTATGAATAGAACGACAACTTATGGTGTTTATGTGATGAGGCAAACAGCAAACGGTTTAAATAACACTTAAAGTATTAATGTATTGGAAGCTGAGATAAGAGTTCAGAAGACAAGAAGCTCATAACATTTGTTTATGTAATGACAAAAGCACATGCACAAGTTAGATAACATCTTCTTACGTGTTTCAACTTAGTGGCTTTTAAAATTGAAAAACTTTTTTTAACAACTCTGTCATGACAACTTTAAGGTTACGTGTTACCCCTCGCTTTAACATTATCCCCCTCAGAACGATTAAAAGCATAAAAAAATCTCAACACGTTTGCCATTTAATATTACAATAATAAAGTTAGATGAGGCCAATGCAGCACCGATAACATTTAGAAGGCTGGTTTGTTTTGACATGATAGATGATATTTGTCACGTGCTTTGCGTACAGCTAAGTGTATTGGTGGCAGTTTCCAATACTAAGTAAAGATTCTCACTCCAACAGTATAAATAGGTGCCATGGAGAGGAATGTAAGCATCCCGAAATCAAATCATATATCTCTCTTGCACTCTTTATATCTACCTTACTCTCTCTTCTTTGTATTAAGAAACATGTCAAGCTCTCCTTACATCGATGCTGCATTTCGTTCATCAAGAGAATATGAAGTGTATTTCTTCGCCAAGAACAAGTATGTGCGGTTGCATTACACTCCCGGGCAAACACAAGATAAGATTTTGACTAATCTGCGTTCGATTAGTAGTGGTTTTCCATCACTTGCAGGAACTCCATTTGCAGAAGCTGGAATAGACTGTTCCTTTGACACTGAAGCGAGTGAAGCATATGTGTTCTCCGGCAACCTCTGTGCCTACATAGACTATGCTCCAGGTACAACAAATGACAAGATACTCGCAGGTCCTACAACAATTGCTCAAATGTTTCCTGTCCTAAAAAACACGGTGTTTGCTGATGGCATAGACTCTGCATTTAGATCAACCAGAGGAAAAGAAGTTTACTTATTCAAGGGCAATAAGTATGTTCGCATAGCCTATGATTCGAAGCAGCTTGTTGGCAACATTCGCAACATCAGTGATGGCTTTCCTGTTCTTAATGGTACCATCTTTGAAAATGGAATTGATGCATGTTTTGCTTCTCATAAGGAGCCTGAAGCTTACCTTTTCAAAGGAGACAAGTATGTGAGAATCAATTTCACCCCAGGTAAAACTGATGACACTCTTGTCGGTGATGTCAGGCCTATCCTTGATGGTTGGCCAGTTCTTCGAGGCATTTTGCCTGTGAGCTAAACTAGCCTTCACTCTCATGCATCAACCACCTTAGTCTCGTCACAATCAATAAGGCTTTCGTCTCGTCACACTCAATAAGGCTTTGATTTCCAACTTTTCTTTTCTTTCTCTTTAATGTAACATTAGGATTGGAAGCATGTTTCCTTTCCTAATGTAACAAGTTTGAATGTTTGTTTTTCCTTTCCTGTATTTGGATGTTTCTTTCATATCGTCATGTAATTTGTGCACTTAATAAAAATGGGTGGTTTAGTTTGATAGAATGATTGTTATAGATTTAGTTCAATCCGTAAAATTATTTATTTTATGACTTTATGGATAATTCTTATCAAAAGGTAAATATTCCTCTGATCTTTGCTACAAAAAGGAAAGTCTCTGTAATCAAATTCTATATAACAGAATAAATAAACTACGTTTTGCAGGAGCAACAAACCGTAATATTTCAAGGACTACAATTTATGAAAAAGGTATTTGTGATAAAATCATCAAATCTGAAAGATATATAAACTCTTTCTCTCAATGTGACCCAATTTGCATTCAAAATTTCAACTTAAAATAACTTCTTAAGTTTGAATACCTATTCATTTTTCTAAGCTAGATTAAATAAAGAAATATAAATTAAATACATTATTTTAACGTGTGAACGTGAATGGAAAAGATAGATGTGATGAAATTTATGAATGTCAATATGAATAAAAAAGACGAATGGGAGAGATTTATATAGAAAGTGGAAAAGAAACTCTAGATTAATAATCTACGGTTCTTTTGTATTGTATTTATGATATGCAACGGTTTGAAATTTATTTTAAGGTTACGAGGTTACGATGTTAGTCTCTCTGCACTTTTTATCCGTATCCAGAGTGGGCAATGGTTTAGTTGTTTTGTTATTTTGTTGAAGCTCATAATGTTAGATTTCTTGCATCCCTAATGTATGCGACTATCATATTCTTTTGTAAAAAGGTAATAACACTCAGCAATGTGTCAGATCTCGAAAATTTAACCCAAACCCCACATGTTTAATCTCATTTAATGCGTCCAAAACCCTGTTCAGAATTCATTTAAAACACACCCAAAACTCTGCACACTTATGCCAGGTGTCAAGAATAAAAGGTTCGAAAATCAGTAGTGGAAGACAGGTGTCAGTGTGAGAGAGTGCGTCCGTTTTACCTTGGGAAGAAAAAGGATTTTCTGAAACCTTCTTCCCACTCTGTCTCTGCATGCACCCTTCTTCTTCCTGAAAACTGATTTTCATTTTTTCCTCCTTCTCTCTAGAAAGTTTTCCTCTTCTCTCTACTGTAACTCACTACTTTTTTCTCCGATCACCATTTAGAAACCGTAGAAGAGTTCCCTGCGTCGTGAGCTCCATTCTGAACCGAACAACTTCAGAATCTAAAACTGGTAAGTCGCTCGTCCCTAGCTGTTGTTCGTATGAACATGCAATCCAAGCTTGGTTGCATGTATTCACTTTGTCTGAATCAATCTTGGTTCTGTCACTTGTTTTAGTTTGAAAGAATTGAGTGATCTTGAGGGTAGAAGTTGTAGTTGGGCGAACCAAGAACAATACGTTAGGACGTTTTCACTCACGAATCCAGGTAAGGGAAGCTTATTTAATTTAATTGATATTCGTATGCTGTTTTCTGTATGAGCGTTCGTTATTGACTGAATGTATGTGGTACATGTTGGTTGTTATGTATGATGATGGTTGATATGTATGAATGTGAATATGGATAATTATTCACACTTTTCTCCTTAACCGCTCGGGTAGTCCTGTTCGTCTTTGGTCCGTGTCCTCCTTCGTCAATACTCTAAACCGATCGGGATACCTGCCAAAGGTACTCCAATGCTCAAGTTAATAATTAATTGGGACAGAGTCAAAGCAAAGTCTTAAATTCACAATAAATGTGATCACCTATCTCTTACCTTTTCTATTTATAGTTTTTGAAATGGACTTAAGATTAGTGAAATCCTAATCACAGTCCAATCTCACCCAATTACACTAATTAATACTTATCCTTAACCTTGATTAGCGGTGTTTTTCAAGAAATACTCTCTCAGACTGTCCAATTTTATGCAAAAACCTAAAATTATATATATATATATATATATAATTATATATATATATATATATATATATATATGTAATTATTTATTTTTATATTAAAAATTAAAATATCCTATGACTGTATGAATGAAACAACTATAGAGTTTATCTGATGAGGCAAACAACACGGTTCAAATAAGACAGTAGAGTATTATTAGTAGTACTGGAAGCTGAGAAAAGAGTGTAGAGGCAAGAAGGCTCGTAACATTGGTTTATGTGATGACAGACGGCACATGCAAAGTTAGATAACACTTGTTTACGTGTTCTAATTAATAGCCTTTAAGGTTACATGTTACCCCTCTCTTTAGCCTTATCTCCAACTGCCAGCCCCAACAACGATTAAAAATATCCAAAACCAAAACTTTTAAAACGTTTGCCCTTTATTTAAGAACAAATACTTTTAAAACATATTATTTAAAGAAGACACCGACCCTCAACATCCGGAAGGGCCATGTTCTGAACTCAAAAAACCATTTTTTTATATATAATTCAACAGTAATTTTATGTTATTTCTATGGCTATACGAGATCGTGTAACCCATTTGTCACATGGTTTATGAATTAATAAGTGTGGTCATCGTAGTTTCCGATACTGTGTAAGGAAAGAAATAAGCTAAAGATTCTCACAACGGAAGCGACAACAAGAGGCTGATGGGGGCAGAGGTAGAAAGGACGGCAAACGACCGTTCGACAATAACGATAAGAATAGGGAGCTTTTCCAGACATTCAAGTTTCACCATTATACAACCCTCAATGCATCTAGGGCAAAGGTTCTCGAAGAAGCCCTTAACGCTGAACTTCTCACACCCCGAAGGAAACCATCTCCAAGAAACGCAGATGAAAGGAAGAGTTGCCGGTACCATCAAAACCATGGACACACTACAGAAGACTGCATCACGTTAAAAAATGAAATAGAAAATCTTATCCGTGCAGGACATCTCCGTAGGTTTATAAAGGAAGCAGGATACAACCTACCTAAGGAAGGATATTCGCGAAGAAGCCCGAGCGGGCAAATAGGAAAGACGAGCGAGGGCGGGGCTATAGTCGTAGTCCCAGTCGTCATCGGGAACGGTCGGTTCGTGGATTTATCAACTAAGGAGAAACCTCCAAAACTCTATTAATGTCATGGTTAAATTTAGTTTCATTTGATTTAGATTTTTGTTATTGTCCTACGCTTTCATTATGGAATAAATAAGGCCAGGTAACTGATGCCCAATATATCATTCTCAAACGTTGCTAAAGAAGTGCAAATCCAGCGAAAAAAGTCTCTCGAAGAAGAAAAAAACCGAGTGGTAAATCCCGCTCGGCTAAGAGGTAAACCCCTCGACAAAATTGAAGATAAAGGTCTGAAGACCAAGCGATAAATCCCACTCGGCGAAGAGCTAAAATATTCTATAAAGATTTGAAGACCGAGTGGTAGATCCCGCTCGGCGAAGAGGTAAAGTCCTCTATAAAGATTTCAAGACCGAGCGGTAAATCCCGCTCGGCGAAGAGGTAAATTCCTCTAAACATTTGAAGACCGAGCGGTAAATCGCGCTCGGCGAAGAGGTAAATTCCTTCATAAAGAGTAAATACCGAACGATCTTAATTGATGGGCCGACTGGTCTTATAACGACCTGTTCTGATATTAATACATCGGTTTGTTTGGCTAATATTTTTCTCACCATATCAAATTTATTGTTATGTTTCTTCAGTAGAAGTAACAGGATCCTGCAAATCACAGCCGAGAGGTAAATCCCTTTCAGAGTTGAGAACAAAGACCGAGCGATAAATCCCACTCGGTCAAAAGGTAAAACCCTAGTCAAGGTCGAAGCCAAAAGACTGAGAAGAAAATCCCTCTCAACCGAACGGTTCTCATTCTCATCAATCAGGAAGCTTTGATAGTAAGAACTGTCAAGCATGCGGCCAAATTCAATACACGGAACTCTTTGGCACAAATATGATATAACGACTTGAAGCACACGAAGAGCAAACTCCTTAATACAACGAGAACAACCTCCCTCAAACTCCTAAGTCTTATAGTTAACCGTTTGGTTAAAGCCGAACGATTAACTCAGACTTGGGGGGCTTATGTTACTATGGGCTTATAGGCTACCGATTGGTCTCGACCAGCTTCGCATCCGTTCGGTCTCGACAACTATTGAGCAGAGTTAATGCACAATGAATGTGATAACGGCTACCGTTAAACAATTAAGGTTTGCATTAATGACCATTAAGAGGTAAATTAATTTAGATTCCTTTGAACTCTATAAATAAGGGTTTAGGTTTGAGGTAAATGGGGGCTCCTACGACAATACACCCTATTTACGATCTATTAAGGACTTCAATATTTAACTGTAATAAACAGTTCATAAAACCGCTCCTAACTTGAGCGTCATAGTGCCTTTTGCAGGTACCTCCCCTCTTTTACAACTGAGTGGTCAAGATTGAAGTTCACCGAGCGGCCACTATTAAAGGTGACCGATCGGTCCAAACTGAAAGCCGACCAGCGAAGCGCACGAGTCGAAGGTTAGTGTCTCGGTCTCACAATCCCTACCGAAACAATAACTATAATTTTTTATTTATACCTATATAGAGATTACATTTTTCTTCCAATTTTGCCTTTTAAATAACAATTATTTTAAAGTAAAATAATCATATTTTTATCCTTACCCTTACAATTAATCTTAATTTAATTATTTTATAAATAAATTAAAATAACTACTTGATCTTTTTATCTTTTTTAATAAAAAAATTTTCCATTTAAAATAATTATTCATACAAAATTATATTTAATAACAAAAAATTATACAAATGATTCATTATTATTATTATTTTTAATAATAATAATTTTACAATTTAATAAATTTTTGTTAGAATAAAAAAAATAAAAACGCATGAGGCTAACATGTCCTTCCACTCGTAGTACAATAAAAAGAGTTAATTATCAACTTTCATCATACACTCAATACAATCACTTTATATTTATTTTTAAGGACAATATAATCATTTAATTCAGTAAAAATTAATATAAATAAAGAAAAAAGAGATAAATGGTAGAAAAGTGAATATGAGACAGATATAAAAAGTTATAAAAGGTAGAACATCCTCAGTATTAGTTCGTCTACCATGGTTGTTGTTATGCATAGCAGGTTTAACTACTACATTACAAAGTTGAAGAATAGTGTCAAAGTTAGACAATGAGTTTTGTAGTTTTGTTTTGTTTTTTTACGAGGTTCGATCTCGATCTAATCCCTTCCTCACATTTTAAAATTTCCATCTTTACCTTATTTTGTATTCATTTTCTACTACAGAATGTATTATTGCTCTTTCGTATTGCTCTATCAAATGTAGGGTTAAGAATTTCTACAAAACACGTCTTCACATTTTAGTAGGCAATCCTATGTGTCTTTATCCAAAATCTTTTTTTGTTCGCATTCTAAATTGTTCGGATACTTATGAAAGCCACTTTGACACTCAAGTTATAATAATTAATTTGATCTAGTTAGAATGAAGTCTTAAATTCACAATAAACAAATCCACCTACCTTATTATTTTTGACCTTTATAGGTTTTGAGATGGACCTTAGATTAGTGAAATTCTAATCACGACCCAATCATAGCCAAAAATTCACTCAGTAATATTTAACCGAAATCTTGATTTGATGTGGTGTTTAGAGATGGTTGATGCTAGAGAGCATCCGCTTGGTCTTCCATCCTTTTCGACTACTCGATTGATTGTTTGAACGATCGAACTTTTCTAATGATATGATCAATTTTATCGTATGACCGTCTAGTATTAGTGATGAGAATGACTGTAGAATAAAATAATAAAGACGTTTGTAAGATATACACATATGAATTAGGAAATTGTTATATTACGTAAATAATATTTAAAGTAATTGCATACCCCGTGGTTTACTCTTACTTAGCGTTTTGATCGACGAGTAATTATAATATAATCCCTTCCTCACGTTTTAAAATTTCCATCTTTACCTCATTCTGATTTTTTTTTATCACAGTATTTAAAAATATATCATTAACAATGAGAACTAACATATGGAATAAAATAATACAGACGTGTATACGATATACACATGTGAACTATGAAATTGTTATGTTATGTAAATAATATTTAAAGTAATTGCCTACTCCATGTTGTACTCTTACTAAGCGTTTTGATCGAGGACAAATTATAAAATAATACCTAATGTGAAATGCATGGGACGTGAAAATATACTATTTGCAGATGATCATTGGATATTTATTTCAATAGTTTGATATATAATATTGTTATGCAATAACCGATTCTATATTATTAATTAAACTATCATATCGTAGAAGCAATGGAGCACATTATTATTGTGTATAGGTGTACCAATTAGCAGTTTTAGGTTTATTTATGTCTCTCTGTTCTATAACTATAACCATTCAAAGTTGTTTCCAATTGAATGTAAAACACGGTTAATTTATAATATATATAAATTATGTTGTGGTAGTATGAATAGAACGACAACTTATGGTGTTTATGTGATGAGGCAAACAGCAAACGGTTTAAATAACACTTAAAGTATTAATGTATTGGAAGCTGAGATAAGAGTTCAGAAGACAAGAAGCTCATAACATTTGTTTATGTAATGACAAAAGCACATGCACAATTTAGATAACATCTTCTTACGTGTTTCAATTTAGTGGCTTTTAAGGTTACGTGTTACCCCTCGCTTTAACATTATCCCCCTCAGATCGATTAAAAGCATAAAAAAATCTCAACACGTTTGCCATTTAATATTACAATAATAAAGTTAGATGAGGCCAATGCAGCACCGATAACATTTAGAAGGCTGGTTTGTTTTGACATGATAGATGATATTTGTCACGTGCTTTGCGTACAGCTAAGTGTATTCGTGGCAGTTTCCAATACTAAGTAAAGATGCTCACTCCAACAGTATAAATAGGTGCCATGGAGAGGAATGTAAGCATCCCGAAATCAAATCATATCTCTCTCTTGCACTCTTTATATCTACCTTACTCTCTCTTCTTTGTGTTAAGAAACATGTCAAGCCCTCCTTACATCGATGCTGCATTTCGTTCATCAAGAGAATATGAAGTGTATTTCTTCGCCAAGAACAAGTATGTGCGGTTGCATTACACTCCCGGGCAAACAGAAGATAAGATTTTGACTAATCTGCGTTTGATTAGTAGTGGTTTTCCATCACTTGCAGGAACTCCATTTGCAGAACTTGGAATAGACTGTTCCTTTGACACTGAAGCTAGTGAAGCATATGTGTTCTCCGGCAACCTCTGTGCCTACATAGACTATGCTCCAGGTACAACAAATGACAAGATACTCGCAGGTCCTACCACAATTGCTCAAATGTTTCCTGTGCTCAGAGACACGGTGTTTGCTGATGGCATAGACTCTGCTTTTAGATCAACCAGAGGAAAAGAAGTTTACTTATTCAAGGGCAATAAGTATGTTCGCATAGCCTATGATTCGAAGCAGCTTGTTGGCAACATTCGTAACATCGGTGATGGCTTTCCTGTTCTGAAAGGTACCATCTTTGAAAGTGGAATTGATGCGTGTTTTGCTTCTCATAAGGAGCCTGAAGCTTACCTTTTCAAAGGAGACAAGTATGTGAGAATCAATTTCACCCCAGGTAAAACTGATGACACTCTTGTCGGTGATATCAGGCCTATCCTTGATGGTTGGCCAGTTCTTCGAGGCATTTTGCCTGTGAGCTAAACTAGCCTTCACTCTCATGCATCAACCACCTTAGTCTCGTCACAATCAATAAGGCTTTCGTCTCGTCACACTCAATAAGGCTTTGATTTCCAACTTTTCTTTTCTTTCTCTTTAATGTAACATTAGGATTGGAAGCATGTTTCCTTTCCTAATGTAACAAGTCTGAATGTTTGTTTCCTTTCCTGTACCTGCATGTTTTTTTTCCAATCGTCATGTCATTTGTGCACTTAATAAAACTGGGTGGTTTAGTTCAATAGAATGATTGTTATAGATTTAGTTCAATCCGTAAAATTATTTATTTTATGACTTTATGGATAATTCTTATCAAAAGGTAAATATTCCTCTGATCTTTGGTACAAAAGGAAAGTCTCTGTAATCAAATTCTATATAACAGAATAAATAAACTACGTTTTGCAGGAGCAACAAACCATAATATTTCAAGGACTACAATTTATGAAAAAGGTATTTGTGATAAAATCATCAAATCTGAAAGATATATAAACTCTTTCTCTCAATGTGACCCAATTTGCATTCAAAATTTCAACTTAAAATAACTTCTTATGTTTGAATACCTATTCATTTTTCTAAGCTAGGTTAAATAAAGAAATATAAATTAAATACATTACTTTAACGTGTGAACGAGAATGGAAAAGATAGATGTGATGAAATTTATGAATGTCAATATGAATAAAAAAGACGAATGGGAGAGATTTATATAGAAAGTGGAAAAGAAACTCTAGATTACTTAGGCTCGAAAACGTAGTTTAAATAATTTTACAGTTCAAGACACAACCTTTTTCTTTCTTCCCTCAATTAGTACTACCTTATTTACTTGGATGGTATGTAACCACGTGTTACTACAAGAAAAACAGGTATCTTCCATAGTCAAAATCCGTCAAAAACATTAAATATTTGTTAATAATGACTTTTTTTATAGATCAAGACATATCAAAATTCTTCGATAATATTTACTAAAAACAATGAAAAATAGGAGTAAAAAACAATCATATATATAAAAAATAATGTGAAATAGGAGTCAAAGAAAATCATATATGATAAAAGTGATAATAGTAACGATAATGAAAGAAAATAAAAGAAAATCAAAATATTTATCTACAAATTTTATTAATAAAAAAAGTTAATAAATAAGATTGCTCATCTAATTTTTCGATTATTTTATAAATACTTTTATACATGACATTCTCCTTTATTTGATAAACATGAGTTACACTTTTAGACTTGTGGAGATTTTGAAAGATTAAAGTAAACTATATAGGTTATAAGTAAAATTATAAATAGCTTCATTCATGTTACTATAATATATATATATATATATATATATATATATATATATATATATATATATATATATATATATATATATATATATTCGATTTCATTACGATCTTATCACAAAGGAAACAATCGGACAAAAATTGAAAGCTGGTCCCAAACACGTGAGAAAATACAGAAAATATAAAATTATATATATTTTGTATAATTAAATGTTATAAAAATACGGCACATGCACAAGTTAGATAACATTTGTTTACGTGTTCGAATTTAGTAGCTTTTATGGTTACGTGTTAACCCTCTCTTTAGCCTTATCTCCAAGTGGCAGCCCCAACAACCATTAAAAATATCCAATTTTTTTAAAACGTTTTCACTTTATTTAAGAGAAAATACTAATTAAACAAACTATTTAAAGAGGACACCGAAAGAATGGTCGCTTTTCATTAGGTTATGTGTAAACCGACCCTTAACCTTTTCCGGAAGAGCCATGTTCTCAACAATGATTCAAAAATCTATTTTTTATGTATAATTTAGTTTTAATACAAAAATATTATTCTATCACAATTAATTTTTCTTATTTAATTCTGAATTATTTTCTTATTTATTGCATTCATAAATAAATATATGTAGTGAATTGTATAAATTTGCTCATGATATAGAATTCTGTAGTTACATGTAAATTAACATGTTTGTCGTTTATTGTAAGGTAAGTATATTTGTGGTCGTCCTTTCAACTTGAGAATAATATGTAACAAAAAAAAAGTATGGCTAAGAGATCATGTAACACATTTGTCACATGGTTTATGAATTAATAAGTGTGGTAATCGTAGTTTCCAATACTGAGTAAGGAAAGAAATAAGCGAAGGATGGAACTCCATGACAGTATAAATAGGTGCGTCGGAGAGGAAGGTAAGCATCCTCAAACCAAATCATATCTCTCTCTTCTACTCCATTTATCTACCTTAATCCTTTTGTTAAGTTTCTGAAGAAAAATGTCAATCCCTCCACCAAACGATCCATCCAGAGGATGTTCCTCGGAATTCTCACAGCCTCTAGGGCTACAAGATTTTGTTGAAGCTCGAAATTTGTTGGAGAATGTGAACCGAGTCAACGTTGTTCAAGGAAACTTGACAGGAGTTGAATACAGGAGAGGTGACCTAGATCTTGATATCCGTCGGCCTGTGTATCGTTGGGACAGTAGGCCTTATCAAGAGATCTTTGCAAATGGGTTCCAAGCATGGCCACAGGGACAAACTCCCAACAACACTTACTATGATTTGCTTGACTTCATTGAACATGCAGGTGCCCCTCTCGATTCAAACAGGCCTCCAACTACAACACATGTCTTTGTCAGCACCACTCTCGACAATGCATGGCAACCAACCCCTTCCACCCAAGTCCTTCCACCAGGCTCTCAGATTCAATTTTATCGCTATGAAGTATATGCTCCCGGTGGCATTTGGGTTGCTGTCACCCTTGGGGATAGATACTCATACGTTTCTCAAGCTGAAGTTTGCTTTGTTGGAGGCATTGCTCCTCAGTACATTCGATCTTGTCTCATATTCACCGCAACACGTGAAGCCGGATCAAGGTTGCAATAATACATATGTCTCTTGGTATTTTTATAATCAAAAACTCATCTTATCCATCAGTAACAGTAATAACTATTATATTTTGCAGGTATCCGAGATTACGGAGAGAAACAAGATTGGTCATAAACAGGAATTTCAATCCAGAGTCCGCTCCTTACAATCAAGTAGTAATTTATATCCCTGTTTACTACTACAGAGATGAGGACGGTACAAACAGATACCTGCCGGAAGAAACTTATCCGCCTATGAGAGAGAAAAGACAGGCCTTGGAAGCTGATAACGATGCTGCTCTTGAGTGGTATACTACTAAAGTTGTAGAGGTACCAAGTTACATAGATTCTGCATTTCGTTCATCAAGACCAAATGAAGTTTATTTCTTCTTGAAAAATAAGTATGTGCGTGTGTATTACACTCCTGGAGACACAAACGATAAGATTCTCACTGATCTTCGTTTGATTTGTGATGGCTTTCCATCACTTGCTGATACGCCGTTTGGAGAATATGGATTAGACTGTGCCTTCGATACTGAAGCTAGCAAAGCATATATCTTCTCCACCAAACTTTGTGCCTACATTGACTATGCTCCAGGAACTACAAATGACAAGATACTCTCGGGTCCTATGACAATTGCAGCCATGTTTCCTGTCTTGAAAAACACTGTGTTTGAGAATGGTATAGACTCTGCATTTAGGTCAACTAAAGGCAAAGAAGTTTACTTATTCAAGAACAATAAGTATGGTCGCATAGCTTATGATTCAAAGCAGCTCATTGGCACCGTTCGTAACATCACTGATGGATTTCCTGTTCTGAAAGGTACCATCTTTGAAAGTGGTATTGATGCATGTTTTGCTTCTCATAAGGAAGGTGAAGCTTATCTTTTCAAAGGAGAGAAGTATGTAAGGATCAATTTTACCCCAGGTGATACTCATGACACTCTTGTGGGTGATGTGAGGCCTATCCTTGATGGTTGGCCATGTCTTAAGGGTATTCTTCCTCGTGACAATAAAGGACTTGATGCTCATTCTCACTCTGATCATGAACAACCTTATCCTGATCAGCATGATGAGCTTTGATATAAAACAAACAGATGTCATAATATGATAAGAATTGTTGGTATCAAATATTTTTATATTGATAAACTTGACAAATTTCTGGAAATTCCAGAACACACAAATACAACACTCACAATTCTCAAGCTCACACAAAAATACACTTCACACAACTAACAACAAAAAACAAAGGCACTCTCTCTAATTTTGTTCTCACTACACCTTGTACTCTTCTAGGTGGTGGTGGTGGTGCATCTTCATTCACATATTGGTTGCTATTTATAGTAGAAAGGAGAGTGGCAAGGTTAGGTGGCATAGTAGTTGGCATACAACAAAGTCTAACTTTGCCTAACTTTGCCTAACTTTGTCAAACTTTGCCTAACCTTATTCAAAGAAAACATGGGCTGCTTATTATTTTAAAGTTTACCTAACAAAACTCCCCCGTAAACTTTAAATCGGTCTTCTTGCACTGTATCTCATTATCTCATTCCAATAAGCCTTTTGCAATTCTCTAGCAATGTGGTTGGTAGTGGCTTGGTGAATATGTCTGCGGCTTGAGCTCGGCTTTCAACATGTTCCAGCTTGACCTTTCCTTCTTTGACTTGTTCTCGGATGAAATGAAAACGGACGTCGATGTGCTTGCTCCTTCCGTGATTAACTGGGTTCTTTGCCAACTCGATTGCCGACTTGTTATCAACTCGAATCACAATCCCTTCATCTTGGATCACTCCCAAATGCTTTAATAGATTTAAAAGCCAGACTGCATGACACACGCTCCAAGAGGCCGCCACATACTCTGCCTCGCAGGTAGATAGAGTTACAATGGGTTGCTTCTTAGACAGCCAAGTAAAAGCTGTATTTCCAAGTAGGAATACGTAACCTGAAGTACTTTTCCGGTCATTAATATCACCACTCCAATCACTGTCTGAGTAACCCACTAGTCGATAGTCATCTGATTTTGAATAGAAAAGACCAAGTGATAGGGTTCCTCGAATATATCTCAAAATTCTCTTCAGTGCCTTCCAATGTGTATAGCTTGGATCCTCCATGAATCTGCTCATTATCCCAACACTCAACATTAAGTCGGGTCTCGTGCTTGTAAGATACCTCAGACTTCCGATTAAACTTCGATATCTCCCAGAATCAGCTCGTTCTCCTCCATCAAACTTCAATAGTTTAGTACCAGGTTCCATTGGAGTAGAAACCGGGTTGCAGTCCTCCATTTTAAACTTCTTTAAAATTTCAAGTGCGTACCTCTCTTGGGATATAAAAATCCCTTCATCCGATTGCTTCACTTCCAGGCCAAGAAAATATTTCATCAAGCCTAAGTCTGTCATCTCGAACTCTTTTTCCATTGCCTCCTTAAACTCCTTAATCAGCTTCGTGTTGCTTCCGATGAATATGAGGTCGTCGACATAGAGAGCAACTATCATCATATCCTTTTCTGATTTCTTTGTGTATAAGGCATGTTCGTACGGACATTGCTCATACCCAGTTTTCTTGAAGTACCCATCAATTCTCTCATTCCAGGCACGGGGAGCCTGCTTCAGTCCATAGAGGGCTTTTCTCAATCTCAACACTTTCTTCTCATCCCCTCTCTTCATGTACCCGAGTGGTTGCTCAACATACACCTCCTCTTTCAGTACGCCATTTAGAAATGCCGACTTCACATCCATCTGTTGAATTGGCCATTGGTTCTGAGCAGCTAACGAGATCAAGAGTCGGATTGACTCTATTCTCGTGACAGGAGCAAATACTTCATCATAGTCTATCCCTTCCTTTTGTCTATACCCTTTTACCACAAGTCGAGCCTTATAACGCTCAACCTCTCCCTCAACATTCATCTTCTTTTTGTACACCCATTTTACTCCAATGGGTCGAGCTCCTTCAGGAAGGTTAGTCAGTTCCCAAGTTTTGTTGCGTTCAATCGTTCCGATTTCCTCATCCATGGCTGTTCTCCACTTCTCATCTTGGACAGCTTTCTCAAAACTCAAGTCATCAGAGTCGGCCAGAAGACATACAACATGAACTTCATTTGTAGTGTCGTATATGTCCTGTAGACTTCTCATCCTAGGCTGTTGTGGCTCGGTTTCTTCATTTGAGGACTCAGTGGTTGTTGTTGCTGAAGGTACAACAATCTCCGAGCTAGTTTCTTTTTCGACCAGGTTACTCCAACACCACTCCTTTGTTTCCTCCACGTGAACATCTCGGCTCACCACTACTTTGTTGTTAACAGGATCAAATAATTTATATGCTTTAGAATTTTTATCATACCCGATAAATATGTACTTCTTGCTCCGATCTTCTAATTTTGTCCTGTGCTGACTTGGTACTTGCCCATAGGCTATACTGCCGAACACCTTTAGATGAGAGACATTCGGCTTCACACCACTCCAAATCTCCTGAGGCGTCTTCTCACCTAACTTTGCATGTGGACATCTGTTTTGCACATAAACTGCGCATTGCACCGCTTCTGCCCAGAACTTCTTTGGCATATTCTTCCCTTTAAGCATGGTTCGAACCATATCAAGAATGGTCCGATTCTTCCTCTCAGCAACACCATTTTGTTGTGGGGAGTATGGAGCTGTCAAGAAACGCTTGATTCCATGTTCCTCGCAGTATTCATTGAACTTGGCAGAAATAAACTCACCTCCTCTGTCAGATCGGACTGTTTTGATGACTTTGTTTGTTTCTTTTTCTACCATCACTTTGAATTTCTTGAAAGTTTCAAACACTTCTGACTTCTCCTTCAGAAAGTGAACCCACGTTTTCCTTGAGAAATCATCAATGAAGGAGACAAAGTATCTCTTACCACTAAATGATTCTGGAGTTATTGGCCCACACAAGTCGGTATGGATTAATTCAAGTTGCTCCTTTGCTCGGTATTCAGAGATCTGAGGGAACGAAGTCCTTGCTTGTTTTCCGATCACACATTCTTCACAGAACTTCTTTTCAAATTCCATTTTAGGTAGTCCGAGGACCATCTCCTTTTTCACCAACTCGGTCAACCCTCCAAAGTGAAGATGCCCGAACCGCAAATGCCACTTCATGGCCTCATCCTCCATATCAAGTTGCATGTTTTTATCTTGAACTATTTTCAACTCAAGTTTGTACATGCGATTTTCCTTCATTTCTACTTGGGTGATGAGCCTCCCGAATTTATCCCTCAGTTGTAATTCTCGGTCCTTCATCAAAACTGAGTACCCCTTCTCCATTATCTGTCCCATGCTCAGTATGTTGCTTTTGAGATCAGGTATATAGTATACATCTCTGATCTCTCCGATTTGCCCATTTTTCTGTTCATACCAGATCGTTCCTCGACCTTTGACGGTTACTTTTGAAGCATCGCCGAAAGAAACAGATCCGGATTCCACCTTTGAAAGTACTTTGAATAAACTCTCGTCGCCACACATATGGTTACTTGCGCCGGTGTCCAAGTACCAAACCGAATTGTTTGAACAGTTTGGCACAAGCTCAGCTTCTGGATCTTTTGACATCAATAAGATCCCACTTTCTTCATTGGTTTCCTCAGTAAGAAAATTTGTTTCCTTTTTCTTTTCAGCCTCACAATATTTTGCTATGTGGCCTGGCTTCCCACAATTATAGCAATTACCTGATCTGCACTCGTTTGCGTAGTGGCCAATTTTGCCACACTTGAAGCATTCAATTCCTGACTTAGATCGACCTCCTCGACCTCTTCCTTGACCACGACCACGCCAATTATGTTGTCTGGTCTGGTTTGTGTCGGCTTCAAATTCACCTCTGCCACGTCCACCTCTGCCACGTCCACCGCTTCCTCGGCCACCTCTTCCTCTTCCTCTAGGATCTTGGCCCTGAGTGTTCCGAGTTCCTCTTAAGTCAAGTTGCACTTGTAGTGCTTGGTCAAGAGGTTCTTTCATTTTTCTTCTCCTTTGTTCATGGGCCTCAAGTGACCCAGTAAGCTCTTCAACTGAGAGCGTTGAGAGGTCCTTTGATTCCTCGATAGCGCAAACTATGCTTTCGAATTCATCTGTTAGTGATCTCAAAATTTTCTCTACCACCCTGCTGGCTGGCAATTCCTCTCCATTTTTACATATTTGATTTGCCACTGCTTCCAACCGAGATATATACTCGGTTACTTTTTCTTTTTCCTTCATTCTCAAACTTTCAAACTCGCCTCTGAGAGTTTGAAGCCTGACTTGCTTGACTCGGTTGTCACCTTTGTATACTTTCTCCAGAATCTGCCACGCTTCTTTTGAAGATTTTGCATTTGCTATCTTCTCAAAGCCAGATTCGTCCACAGCTCGGTACAAAATGTATAGAGCTGATTTATCCTTCACACGCGTTTTCTTCAACGCTGCAAGTTGGGCAACCGTTTGTTCTTCGTCGTCTGTGGGTTCTTCATACCCACTCTCCACTACATCCCATGCATCTTGGGATCCCAAAAGAGCTCTCATTTGCACACTCCAATTGTCATAATTAACTTTCTTTGACAGCTGGGGCAGAGATATACTGTTTGCAAAGTTTTCCATTTCTCACTCTCTCTCTTTTTTCACTCGAACACTCAGACGCTGAAAGCTCTAATACCAATTTGTTGGTATCAAATATTTTTATATTGATAAACTTGACAAATTTCTGGAAATTCCAGAACACACAAATACAACACTCACAATTCTCAAGCTCACACAAAAATACACTTCACACAACTAACAACAAAAAACAAAGGCACTCTCTCTAATTTTGTTCTCACTACACCTTGTACTCTTCTAGGTGGTGGTGGTGGTGCATCTTCATTCACATATTGGTTGCTATTTATAGTAGAAAGGAGAGTGGCAAGGTTAGGTGGCATAGTAGTTGGCATACAACAAAGTCTAACTTTGCCTAACTTTGCCTAACTTTGTCAAACTTTGCCTAACCTTATTCAAAGAAAACATGGGCTGCTTATTATTTTAAAGTTTACCTAACAAGAATAAGGCTTCCATAGCCAATGTTTGCTTCCATTTCTTTCATAGTGTAAAATTAGGATTTGATGATGCTTGTTTGTAATAAGTGTGGATGTTTGTTTTCCGTTCTTGTATAAGAAGTGTGTTGTTTGGTGTAACAAAGGATTTCAAACCTTTTTCCCTTCGAAAAATTTATATATTATGGCAGTTATTTTTTAAATTCCAACAAATAGAAAAATCAAATGCGTCACTCATATTTTTCCTAGGTAATTAAAGAGAAAATATAAATTTAATATTTATATTAAATTTCCATCACACACACACACACACACACACATATATATATATATATATATATATATATATATATATATATATATATATTAAACACAAAAAAAGCTGTGCGACTAAAAATTGAAAATATCTTTCTTCTCTTCCTGACGACACCCTTGGTGCTTCTAATGTTTTCCTGTATTTCAAATAAAACCATTAAATCGTCTACCATGGTTGTTGTTATGCATAGCATGTTTAAGTGCTACAATACAAAGTTGAAGAAGAGTGTCACAGTTACTTTACCTTATACTTTATAAAGTATATATTACACTCTAATGGCATGTTGTTTTGAGTTCGACAATGAGTTTTGTAGTTTTGCTTTGTTTTTCGAGGAAGTTCGAACTCAATCTAATCCCTTCCTCGCGTTTTAAAATTTCCATCTTTACCTCATTCTGATTTTTTTAATCACAGTATTTAAAAATATATCATTAATAATGAGAACTAACATATGGAATAAAATAATACAGACGTGTATACGATATACACATGTGAACTATGAAATTGTTATATTATGTAAATAATATTTAAAGTAATTGCCTACTCCATGTTGTTATGCAATAACTGATTCTATATTATTGATTAAACTATCATATCGTAGAAGCAATGGAGCCACATCATTATTGAGTATAGGTGTACCAATTAGCAGTTTTAGGTTTATTTATGTCTCTCTGTTCTATAACTTTATAACCATTCAAAGTTGTTTCCAATTGAATGTTAAACACGGTTAATTTGTAATATATATAAATTATGTTGTGGTAGTATGAATAGAACGACAACTTATGGTGTTAATGTGATGAGGCAAACAGCAAACGGTTTAAATAACACTTAAAGTATTAATGTATTGGAAGCTGCGATAAGAGTGCAGAAGACAAGAAGCTCATAACATTTGTTTATGTAATGACAAAAGCACATGCACAATTTAGATAACATCTTCTTACGTGTTTCAATTTAGTGGCTTTTAAGGTTACGTGTTACCCCTCGCTTTAACATTATCCCCCTCAGAACGATTAAAAGCATAAAAGAATCTCAACACGTTTGCCATTTAATATTATACAATAATAGAGTTAGATGAAGCCAACAGAAAGGACATGCACCACCGATTACATTTAATAGGCTGCTTTGTTTTGACATGATAGATGATATTTGTCACGTGCTTTGCGTACAGCTAAGTGTATTCGTGGCAGTTTCCAATACTAAGTAAAGATTCTCACTCCAACAGTATAAATAAGTGGCATGGAGAGGAATGTAAGCATCCCGAAATCAAATCATATCTCTCTCTTGCACTCTTTATATCTACCTTAGTCCCTCTTCTTCTGTTAAGAAAAATGTCAAACCCTCCTTACATCGATGATGCATTTCGTTCATCAAGAGAATATGAAGTGTATTTCTTTGTCAAGAACAAGTATATGAGGTTGCATTACACTCCCGGGAAAACAGATGATAAGATTTTGACTAATCTGCGTTTGATTAGTAGTGGTTTTCCATCACTTGCAGGAACACCATTTGCAGAACCTGGAATAGACTGTTCCTTTGACACTGAAGGGAGTGAAGCATATGTGTTCTCTGGCAACAACTGTGCCTACATAGACTATGCTCCAGGTACAACAAATGACAAGATACTCGCAGGTCCTACAACAATTGCTCAAATGTTTCCTGTCCTAAAAAACACGGTGTTTGCTGATGGCATAGACTCTGCATTTAGATCAACCAGAGGAAAAGAAGTTTACTTATTCAAGGGCAATAAGTATGTTCGCATAGCCTATGATTCGAAGCAGCTTGTTGGCAACATTCGCAACATCGGTGATGGCTTTCCTGTCCTGAAAGGTACCATCTTTGAAAGTGGAATTGATGCGTGTTTTGCTTCTCATAAGGAGCCTGAAGCTTACCTTTTCAAAGGAGACAAGTATGTGAGAATCAATTTCACCCCAGGTAAAACTGATGACACTCTTGTCGGTGATGTCAGGCCTATCCTTGATGGTTGGCCAGTTCTTCGAGGCATTTTGCCTGTGAGCTAAACTAGCCTTCACTCTCATGCATCAACCACCTTAGCCTCGTCACACTCAATAAGGCTTTCATTTCCGACCTTTGTTTTCTTTCTCTTTAATGTAACATTAGGATTGGAAGCATGTTTCCTTTCCTAATGTAACAAGTCTGAATGTTTGTCTTTCCTTTCCTGTACCTGCATGTTTTCTTTCCTATTGTCATGTCATTTGTGTACTTAATAAAACTGGGTGGTTTAGTTCAATAGAATGATTTTTAATCAGTAAAATTATTTTTCACGACTTTATGGATAATTCTTATGAAAACGTAATTTTAGTAAAAATGTCTCTAAAAAGGAAACTCTGTAATCACAATCTATAACAGCGCATGATCTTTAGATGTCTTGAAAGTCAGAATAAATAAACTAGTTTTTGGACGAACAAGCGATACTTTTTAAGGACTAAAAGTTATGAAAGGTATTTGTGATAAAATCATAAATTATGAAAGATAACCTCTCTTTCTCAATACGTGACACAATTTGCATTCCAAGTTTCAACTTAAAATCACTTATTAAAATACCTATTCTATTTTTTAAGCTAGGTGATGAAATTTATAAATGTGAATCTGAATAAAAAAAATGAATGTGAGTAGACTTATTAAAAATGAAAATTGTTTAAGAAGATTTGTTATCTTTAAATATGAAACTCTAGATTAATAATATATGTTATTCAGGATGTTTCTTTGTATTGTATTCAGGATGTGTGTAATGGTTTGAAATTTCTTTTGAGGTTATGATGTTAGTCTCTCTGCACTTTTTTATTATGTATTCAGGATGGACAATGGTATGTCATCATATTAAATTTTTGTTGTTGAGGCTTATATGTTACCTCTTTTGCATTCGACTATCATTAATTAATTCTTTGACAAAAAATATATCTATGGTTCCTAATGTAAAATATTTTGCCCATTTAATATATATGTGGAAGAGATTTCAAAATTTTTTATAACAACAAATTAAACTTTAAAATGTAGTTGTCATTGTAGATATTTGATATAAAATTTCTAGTTCAGATTCTGTTACATTTTTTAGTATTGTATTTTCAAAGTTGATTTTAATATGCTCAAAAAGTTTTTATTGTAAAATAAAAAAAAATTATAAGAAAGATTTCAAATTCTATAACTTCATATGGAGCCTTCAATGTAAAATAAACTTCTTCAATATAATTTAACTATTGAAGACATTAACCAGAAATAAAAACCGAAACAGGTTACTCATGACGCATTGATGTTAGCCAAAACCTCCTACCAGAATTGTTGATCATTGGGGAGACGTGAATGTAGATTCTCCTAAACCACCTGCGGAACTTCTCCTGGAAAGATCTACTGCTTTACAAAAATATCCCCTCATAAGTTTGTGTTGTTCACTAATGGAGGAGAGTTTGAAAGTTATGAATAAACTGTCACATGAAGATAAAAGAGTGACACAAAGTCATGAAAGAGAGATGAAATCCTGAGAATCACACATTTGAACTGGTGAAGCTTCCTCAAGACAAACGAACACGGAAAAGTAAATGGGTGTTCAAAGTAAAATCGTTAGGAGAATAACTTGGTGTTTCTCCATTCAAAACTAGGCTAGCTAACACTAGCTAGAGAGCTCCCATAATAAACCCTACAGTTCAGCTTGATCAACTCAGTTGCATAGTCAAATAAGCTCGACAGTCCAACTAAGAAGCTCGACAGTCAGACTAAGAAGCTCACTAGTTCGGTTAAACCTACATTATAAATGAACTTAGTCTAAAAATATATAAATCAGAAAATTGCTTAAGAGTTGCATCATTTATCTTAAGTTTTATTGCTATAAAAAAACTGGAGTTTACCGATATTTACATACGGATTCTAATCCGTATGTAATATAGGTATTACATATGAATTTTACGTAAAGATTAAAAAAAAAGTTATATACGAATTTTTACCTATCGATAATTTATATGTAATATCTATATGTAAGTACGGTGCGTTGTAGCAAGAAAGTTTCTTAAGTCTAAATCTGTATGTAATGAGCTCCAATCCGTATGTAATTAAAAGTGAATCTTTTCTACCGAAATTACATACGGATTTGGAAAAGATTTTACTAAAAATAATAATAACGTATTTGTTTTACGAAACTCTCTTCCTCTCACTCTACTGACTTTGTTTTCTGTGCTCTCCCAATGAAAAACCTTCTTGATGGAAGTCACTCCAGGTAAAAGATAGTTTGGACTTCTTGAAACTTTCTAAAATCAGTAGAATATAAGAACAACGGTGAATAACAAGACGACGCTCAATTTGATGAAAGACCTTAATAAGAGAACTCGAAAGAGGAGGAACACGCGTGGAAAACCCTAGGTTCACAATAATACTCTAGAAGAGGAAATGATATGAAATAGACTGAGAAATAGAAAGATTGTTCGGTGAGAAATGCAAATTAGGTCACGGTGGAAAAGGAAGATTAAATGACTGAATCAGTGAGAAATGTGAATTAGGTCCCTCTTCTTTCTTATCTTACTTTTCCTTTCTAATACCAATTCACTGTTGATTTAATAGCCATGAATAACGCTGATTTTATCATCATCAGTACCTACCAAGAGATTGCAAGAACGTAAGTATAATATACCTAGTCATTTCTTTTGTCTTGGAAACCTCTGAGAGGCATGTGGGCTAGTTACTATTTTGCTTAAGCATTTCTCTAAGCATCTTTATATATGTTTATATAGAAGTCATTCATCTGTTACATTATTTTATTGTTCATTTGGTTAGAAAATTCCTTTTTTCCTCTTACATTATTTTTTTGGGTCCCGATATTTTGACAACCAATTTTTAACACACTTTTGTCAACGCCACGTGTCAGTAGCCCATTGGTTCGTTTTTTTGGCATAAGTGTAGTGGTTTTCACTTGATTTAGTTGTTTGAGTGTGAGTAGAGGTTGAGAAGTCTTGTTTGGACATCCAATGATTGAGGAAAGGGACAATGTTTGGGCACCACCTAGGTTTCAAGTGTGTTTTTTCGTGCAGAAGTTTCAAGATTTCACTTAAGTTGGTAAACCATTGGAATAATTTAAAAGACTTATTAATATTGCGCGTTCCTTTGTCATCAAAACACACAACGTAAATAAAATAACATTACACATAAAGTAATCATGAAAACTATGATCTTATTGCAATAATAATTTGTACATATATATCATTGTTTGTTACAATTTGTACATATAACAATCTTATTGGAAAAAATCCATCTTCCTCTAAATACAAACAAAATTTGTACAAATGAAAACAATCCTAGAGGAACATTGTGAAGTTGTAGAAGACCTATTTTTAGGGATCAAGCGTATGGACTGGAAGTAGAGTGTATAATGACATAACCAATAGCCCTTTAACAAGATTGAGTAGAACAATATAAGTACATAAACCAGATTTTGTTTGAATATTTACTGCAATGAAGTTATAATAGTTATTGGTTTTTTATTAAACAAATTTTATATTGGTGGATGAAATATTCTATAATTTAACCACTCTTTTCATTTTTACTAATTGCATTTGTATTCTTTCTTTAATTTACAGTTGTGAACTTTTGTTACACACATAAATTACGGTGTCTTCAACGTTGAGGTAGTATGAATATTATTTTATAGTTTCTATTACAAATGGTGTTAGTTAGAAGAATATAAGTAGGTATGTGAATTTTCCTTAGTTGTCTTTTTTCAGAAAATAAAATTATTAGATTACGAATAAGTCTATTAGATTACAACTGATCTTGCTAGAAATCAATCTTAAAATAGAAATAATTCATTATTTTGACCTAACGAAAAACATTAATAGAGACAACATTTAAAGAAATTTTTGGAACTGTAAAAATATACGTGTGATTCACATATATTTATACGTTTAGTTGTATTTTATTAACAAGAGTTATACAAACGTTATACAAACCTACAGAGTTCAAAGTGGCAAAGTCTAAATTAAACAATGCACACTAATTAAGATAAATTATAATTATTTATTTCAATATCAATTGATGTGGTTCATATCAATTATAATAATGTTTTCTATTTTTGATTTTTTGATGTTCAAAACAAGATAAAGACAATTATTGTAGGTATTACATTTTTCACTATAGGAAGAAAATTACCATATACTATAAAGAAAAAAAAATTCTAATAAATGTAAATTATTTTGATTGCATATATAATTCATTTTTATAGAATTTTAACTGATTTATTTTATTTTATTTTCCTTTGATATAGTATTTTTTTTAATTACATATGACAATAAATAATATTTTGACAATCATATGATTAGTGTTTTTATCTCATTAATAAATGTTATTATATATTAGTATCTTATGTTGTATATTGCCTTAAATTGTAATTTTTACTAATTTCAATAACTAAAAAAATTAACATATTAAAGACGATGTTCTATTAACTATATCTTCCTACTTATTTTGTTTTATTACTTTTTTTTATAAGGAAATGTATTTATTATAATAGAAAAATAATAATGATAATAGGAGTTTAATTTGTTATATCAGTATCAACAAGTTAAAAGCTAAATTGGTATATTAAAAATATTTTATTGAATTTTCTTTTCTTAGTATTTTCTACAATAGTGAATTATTTAATTAATATTAAATTTAGTTTTTAAATAATTTTAATTGCTATTTCCAATTTTATTGAATGATTATTCCCTATTAAATTATGTTCCAATTTTAATTTATATTCATCTTAGTAAATATTAGTTGAAGATATTTTAGTCATTTATTTTATTGCATAACTAATTTAACTTGTAACATATCAATCAAATTAACCTTTTCAATTATTTCTCTATTATCTTTATTAAGTTTTTTTTTCTTAATTCATATATAATCTTAATTTTCAATTTATTTCGCTCTCCCCTCCACCCCAATTTATTTAAACATGTTATTAGGGAATAAGGGATGAAAGAAAACAAAATTAAGATTAATTGTATAGCCACAAAATTTTCATAGTTGGAAAGATGCCGTTATCAATGACAAATAAAAACAAACAATGTTATAAAAAATAATTAATTACACTTTGTAATGTTATTTAAAGGATGGAACTTCACTTCTATAACCATTAATTTCCTTTGATAGTAAATACACGAAAACTTCACGTTATAAATTTTTAATTATACATTCCTAACAAATTACCATTTAACATAAATCAACTTCGAAATTAAAAGAAAAACCAATTAAAGAGTAATTTTGAAAGCAATAAAATGATTTAAACATTAATCAACAGAAAACGTAAATTTAGATTTTTGAGAACGGCAGAAAGAAAAATATTAGTAAAAGAAAGAAAAAAGAAGATAAAGTTAGAATGAAAAATAAAAAAAATTTTAATCTAAAATTCTCTTTTCTAGTAATTTTTTTAATAATAGTCCACGTCTTTATCATGTTTTGCCCTGTCTTCTATATTTTCTTTAACCATAGAGCCTTTATAGAGAACCTTCAATTTAACTCAGCCAATTTTGTCTGATACCTTCTTTAAGATGTTCTTTATGGATTGCTTCAAAAAGTTGAAAAATCCTATTTTTCTTTATCACTTTGATCAATTTTCTTCTTTCAAGTAATTATCACTTTTCACCATTATACATGAATGAAGTAAATATTTTTAGATTTAATAATTCTCGTAGTCTCAATGTTGGATTTTTTTAATTAGGTTTTTTTTTCAATTAAATTTTTAAAATGAAAAATTGAAGCAACCGAGTTCTTGTCATTAAATTGGGTTATCGTAGTTAAATTTAAGGTGAATTGTCAGTATGAGCTGAAATAATTAGTATGAGCTGGAATAATTAGATTAGGTAGCATATGCAAAATCTCTTAGGTGGAAAATTTGTAATTAAAAAATAAAAAAGAGTTTCTGAAATGTGAAATTAAAAGTCAATCAAAAGCAAATTGAAAACGAGATTGGAAACTCAATAAATTACGAAAGAGAGAGTACAGAATTGCATGATGCTCGCTCCATTTGGACTTCCATTTGGTGCATCACCAAAACCGCTTGACGGAGTAGTTCCATTGCCGTCGCCACCTCTAGAATGCCCAAGCAGAGGATTACCTGCATTATTGAACTTCACTTTGGGCGGGAACTTTGGAACGTCACCAGATAGATTGTTATTAGACACATCCATAACCTCAACTAAGCCAAATTAGTCAAGCCTCCTGATATTGATCCCACAAATGATTGTCGTTGAGATACATGTTTCTCAAATTAGTTAAATTGGCAAATGTAAGTGAAATTGTTTCTATCAAAGTCTGCTTCACCAAATTCACATTAACAATCTTCCTCGTAGCACACATAACGAAACTTCAATCTCCACAAGGATCATTCACGGACTAGGAACGCGCCAACTGAAGGGGATAGTCGAAAACCTGCAGCAAACTCAAACAAGCCATGAACCACCTGCATCTCATTTTTTCAAATCGCTAACTCCATGTAACCTGCAACCAAAACAATCATGAACTGTAAATCGCACAAAAATCTCTAATCCCAAATCGTAGAAAACTAAAACACAGATCGAGCTGCTTCATGGCCATCACTATTGCAGCAACCCACCAGCCTCCAAAATGTGAAACCCTAATTTTTGCCATAGTAGAAATCGCGCCTTCTTCGTGGTAGCGATAATCGTGATTTTCAATTTCAATTTTTATCAAAAATCCTAAAACAACAATACGAAGAACCCTAATTTCCTCATTCCTAATTTCAATTTTTATCAAAAATCCTATTATTTAATTGCTTAATATATCATATTCCACGTCGTTAATCTGCCACGTAATTTAATAAAACAGTTACAGCGACAACTCAACCAAACTTTAATCTCATTAATCCAATTTAATGGGAAAGACCTAATTGCACTGGTTTTTTACTTTTAAGGATCCATGGAGATAAAAAAAAGAGAGGAATCTATTTGAGAAAACTCAATGACTATCAAAATGATTAAATCATATTTTTATTAAATAAGACATAAGGGTATTTTAGTCAATGGACAAACCATATGGGGTGCAAGAAGAAACTCTGATCATGTGTTGGGTAAGCCCAACATTCACGCCTAACTTTCTTCAGGAATTATTTTAACAACTACACACCTTCTTCGGCAACTCCAAATATATGGGAAAAGTCTAATTTGTGTATAAATCCGAAACAATGTAATCCTTATTACATAATTAGATATTTCAAAAATACATTTTATATTATATAATTTTTCATATTTTTTCAAATTAGACAGTGTCAAAATGTATTTACATAATAAATTAGAAGTCTAAAATATATTTCGAATAAAAGATATATTTAAGACTGTTTGATGCAAAATATACAATATTTAGACTTTATAACACCTCCAGGAAAATGTTGGGTGCAAAAAGCAATTGTCAGTTTCTTTTTGGCACAAGTATTTTTGTGGACCAAAATCGCCCTAGAAGAAGATCTTCGCTGTGCTGCCATTGTTGTTTTACTCTCAATGGAGCTATCTTCACCTCCCTCTCTTCCAACATCTCCTTCATCCCTTCTTCTCAAATCTAGGGTTAGGGTTTTCCACTCAATACCCAACCTCACGCGTTCTCCTTTCCAAGCTTCAATCTTTTCACCCAATCAACGCAATCTCACTCCAATCCACCTTCCCAGAAACGTCTCTTCTGCTGTCGTGGTGGGAGACAATGCTTCAGCTATGACGACTTTGCCAATTGATTCAGGTCAATGCGAAGCTCATCATCTGTTCTTCACTGCCTGAAATTTTGGATTTTCCAATGCGTTTGAATGATTTTTCGATCATTTTCAGATGCTAGAGTTGGAGAGGTTAAAAGAGTCACCAAGGAGACCAACGTATCAGTCAAAATAAACTTGGATGGTTCCGGGGTTGCTGATAGTAATACTGGAATTCCCTTCCTCGATCACATGCTTGATGTCAGTAATTTCAACTCATTTTTTGTGCCTTTGTGTTGCTGATGCCTTATGTTTTTGTTTTTCATATGTTCTTTTTGCTTCCTTTACTTTTTATATTCCTTTGTTGCTGTCGCCTTAAAATATAATATTAGATTTCAATAATTGTTCATATAAGTGGATATATCCGTGTACACAAAATAAGTGTTGTGGGAGCTAAAGTAATTAGTTAAAGAATTATTTAGTGAATACTCTTCTATATACTTGATATTAGCTTAGTCAAAGACATCGCAAATGAGAATGCATATTGTTCTACCAAATTTGTAGCTATAATAGAATAATGAGCTTGGCAATGTGAAATGAAAGAGGTAAAAACTTTGGTGTATGTGAGATGAACTTTGAACTTGTTTATAAAAGAATGTATCTCCTTAGAAGGACTTGCATTGTTAGAATCTGGTCTTGTACCTTGAAGACTAAACATTAAAGGCTTACTAAGGATGTTGAAATTATTTAATTGAGATAATAGTTATGGAAACTAAACTTGATTGTGATTTTTCAGCAACTGGCTTCACACGGGCTGTTTGATGTACACGTAAAAGCCACAGGTGATATACACATTGATGATCATCACACAAATGAAGACGTTGCCCTTGCTATCGGAACAGTATGCAAACCATTTCATGAGCTGGTTCTTTCATTTTTTGTTTTGTTTTCTATAATACAAATTACAAATTTTCCTTGAAACTAAAACGTGTTTCAGTATCCTGCATTAAAGATTTGTGTGCAAGTTATATCTTTATATAATTTAATATTTCACATTTTCCTTTCTATGCAATATGGCATTTAAGTAATTACTGGTGATTTCAACGTAAGTCTTTATGTTAAAACTAAGAGTTTTCTGTTACTACGTCTTCAGGCTTTGCTGCAGGCTCTTGGTGATAGGAAGGGTATTAACCGGTTTGGCAACTTCTCTGCTCCACTTGATGAAGCACTGATTCATGTTTCACTGGTAATTTGGGTACTGTTTGTAGAAATAGTGATTAATTGTTAGATAATATTAACATGTGTGTTGGGGGAAAGTGTAATCTTTCCTTGCTTATAAGCATGGTAAATGGATAAACGCACTTAAGAAAATGTTAGGACTTGTTATGTGTTAGCCTTCATAATTTTAGGGATTCATATTTGTAATGTGCATAAAGAAATTCAATTTATCTCCAGGTTGTGTTTGGATGAGGATCCCTAAAATTTCAAAAAAATTGAAATGTTTTAAATTTGAATTACTTTGATTTAAATTTTCCTCATCTTTTAAATGGTTCTTTTGGAGATCTATTCAAATTCTTAATTTAGATAGAGTAATTTAATTTCTACTATATGTACAAAATAAAAAATATATTTAAAAATTGAAATTTTACTATTAAATATTATGAAAATAAGCATGAGCTAATTTAAATATTGTATGATTAAAAAATAATATAAAATAAAATAATATTAATAATTCAAAAATACAGATATTGACACTTTTTTTATCAATATTGTTATAGAGAAGGTAGATGGAGGAGAGAGAAAGGAGGGAATGAAGAGAGGGAGAGAAAAATAAAACTGAAAAGAGGGGAAGAGAGCACAAAGAGACATGGGAGAGCAGAGAGGAGACATAAAGGCAAGAGAAGAGGGAACATGAAAAATTTTAAATTCATATATTTTTATATTCTTACCATTTTAAGTAATCAAAATTTTCTGATAAGTTTCTATAATTTCATTTTTTTTTCTATATTCTCTATGGAAAAACATATTTTACCAAAAACAATTCAAATGCTCACAAAAAAAAAAGTGAATTACCTTTTTAGAATTCATCATCCAAACACTGGGTTAAAGTTTGTTTACTTTTCAGATATCGAAGTATCACACTACTGACTGAGCTTTTGTTTAGACTCATTCATTATCAGCTCTATAAGACTTGTACTCAATGCTTCGGAGTTGAAATTAGGAAGTTCTAGTGTCCAATCTGATCACTTTTATAAGCTTACTTTTCCACTATAAATAAATATGTTGTTTACTTGATTACTTTAGGATATCTTTTACCTCAGATTCCCCTATGTCAAACAGTTAGTTATATTAGAGCATCACATCATAGTTAATTATAGTAGATAGAAGGACAGATTTTTAGCTAGGTAGGAGAAGAAGGAATTGTAATCTAATTTTTTTACAATTGGGTAAATAGAACAATAGATAAGTTTTAAGGAGAAACTCTTAGAGGATAAATCTCTCACTTTTTGTTCATTTTCTCTCATTTCTTCTCAATTCCCCCATCATGTGTTTCTTGCACACTTTTCCAGGATTTGTCTGGTCGACCATATCTAGGTTATAATTTGGACATACCCACTCATAGGGTTGGAACATACGATACTCAGGTAGTGTAACATGTTAAGTTACTTCATTGAAGTTTGGAATTTTATCTATTGAGCTTATGATGTTTCCATAGTTATTTTTATATGAATCTTATTATTTACTAATGAATCCACTGGGTATCCTTATTTATAGTTGGTGGAGCATTTCTTCCAATCATTGGTGAACACGTCTGGTATGACACTTCACATTCGACAGGTATTAATACATAGGTTATAATCAATTATAGTCATAAATTAGCAAATATATTTGTACATATATCACTATGAAAGAAATATACTGAATGTTATTGATGTTTTACCAGGGCTTTTTGATGTTTCTAGTTGATGTTTTTCTATTCCTATTATGAAAACCTTGTAACAGAATGAACATGTATATGCATTCCTCTTACACAGCTTGCTGGAAAAAATTCCCATCATATTATCGAGGCAACCTTTAAAGCTTTTGCTAGGGCTCTTCGACAAGCAACAGATTATGATCCACGTCGCCGTGGAACCGTACCAAGGTATGTATATTACCAATGGCAAAGCCTTTATTTATTTATTTTTTTCGCTAGTCCTTTCTGTTCTTAGTCTCTTGATGTTTTACAGTTTCTAAGTCTCATATCCTTAGTTAAATGCACTATCTGCCATATTTTCTTGTGTTGTAGGATGGATTAATAACTAAAGTTACAGATATTAAGCGAGTGTATTTTAGGCCAAATATACCAAATGCTTTTTTTAGCATTTTTTCAATAAAATTTAGGATTAGAGCAAGTGTATTGTTGGCTGCTAGTTTGAAAACCGTTTATATTTTGACATTTTTTCTCATAAGAAATGATATACTAATCAATTTTGTTTGTTTATATACATGCTTTGCATTTACATTTACTATGTGTGTATGAAAACTATGGGAATTTCCTTGAATGTTGTTGTTATCTATCCTTCACTTTCTTTGTGCAGTTCGAAAGGAGTTCTGTCTCGTAACTGATATCGTCTTCTGTTGGTGGGACTTGATGTTTCTATTGGCACAAGACTGGCCACTGTAGACAATATTGTATGTATATTCATTTTAGAAATAAAAATAATTTTGAAGTGTATTTCGCTGTACATTTTTAAATAATATTTTTACATAATTTTTAATCTCCAATCAATATTGTGATACAAAAAACTAATATATATTTGATCATTTGTGACTGAATAACAATATAAATTTCATTTTTGTGTTTTTTCTCATATTTTCATCCTTTTCTTCTGACGTTTTGAAGTCACCATAATTTATCACACGTCTGTATTTCTTTATTCACAAGTGTCAACCAAAATTTAGTCACGATGTATCTTTTGACATAAACCACTAGATCGTGGTAAAAACCCAATCATGATTATCGTTTTCTCAAACAAATTTAAATTGAATTTTACTATCTATTATTGTAATGAAAGACTTGTAATAACATATAGTTAGAGTACGACACTATATAGTTAAGAAATAACAATCAAGGGTTCAAAAAAAGATAATTGATACAATCTACATTAATTTTCTTCTCAGTTATTAGAATGAATAGGGTGAAGTAGTCTCCATAATATGTTGAAAGGGAAACAATTTCAAGGTATCACAATCAATGTTTATGTATTTTACCCTATACATTATTAGAATAAGCATGAAAGTACCTCTTAGAAACATTGTTTTAGTGTTGAAAATCCATTTGGGCCTTTTACTTTTTCTCTTATTTTTTAATTTCTCTTTTGTATTGTCTCATTAAATTGATGTATTCCAAAATTACAGAGAAAGAAAATAGACCAAAAAAATTAAGGAAAAAAATATTATATTATAAAGTTTAATATAAATTTATTTAAATTCTTCATAACTTTACCAACTCTAAAAGGTTTTTTCAATGCTAATTATTGTCCTCAAATATTGCGCATCACAATTTTAGACAAACTAATATATCTTTCATCTACAAGTCAAAACACTAGTGAGAAATCAAACTCTGATCACATGTTTAAAAGATAATGGATCTATCAACATTGAAGGTTGTCAGAATATGTGAATTATTGTGCAATTAATATAGCAATTATGTGTAATCCTGCAATTATGTCTAATCCCTAAAATTAAGGGATTAGGATTAGTAATTATTGGGCAGATTTCCTTTTATTAAGATCAGGTATTATTGGGTAGATATCTCCTGATTTAGAGACTTTATTTCAGGAGATTTTTTACCTTAATTAGACAATAGTTTGTTTCTTTTTAAACACTTATGTATTGTTTCAAAAGCATGAATGAGAGAATAATTAATTCCAGCATCCTACTACTGTTTTACAACATGGTATCAGAGCTCTAGGTTTTTCCTGGAGCCCTGGTCTTTGTTTTTTGTCTCACGGCCTTCATTGCCTTCCTCAACTATTGCTGGCCTTCATTGCCATTCTCGTCCAAAAAAGGAGCAGCCTTAATTGCTGCTGTTATTCTTTCCGCTGTGTTAACCTAACATCCGATTACAATGTCTGGTGCTACATCAAGTAGAGAAGTCTCTAGTCCTTCACACAAAAATGGAGAACTCCAAGGTCTCCGAGCGTCATACAGGTTGGATGGAAAAAATTTTCTCAAATGGTCCCAGTTTGTTAGAACCTATCTCAAGGGAAAAGGATGCCTGGTTCATCTCCTTGAAAATGGTCCAAGCATGGAGGATCCAACATTTGTAGCATGGGATGAAAAAGATTCCATGATTATGTCTTGGTTGTGGGACTCCATGGAAGCTACCATCAGCGACACTTGTATGTTTCTTAATACAGCTAAAGATATTTGGGACTCCATAAACCGCACATATTCTAAAGCCAATGATGCTGCCCAAGTATATGAAATCAAAATAAAAACTGCAGCCACAAAACAGGGAAGCAGAGGAATCACAGAATATGCGGCACTCTTGCAGAATCTATGGCAGGAACTTGATCACTACAGAGTTTTTGAAATGAAGTGTGCTGAGGATGCAATCCTCTTGAAGAATTTCATAGAGAAGGATCGTGTGTATGATTTTCTTGCAGGACTAAATCCTGAATTTGATCAAGTTAGAGTGCAAATTCTAGGGAGAAAGGATACTCCTTCACTAGAAGAAACCATCTCTATTGTTCGTGCAGAAGAAAGTCGGAGGAGTGTAATGCTTGAGTCTCAACCAATGGATGGGTCTGCTCTACTTACCAAACCTGAACTGGTGCAGAAAGGAAATGAGCAAATTCCTAATTCTCTATGGAAAGGAAATAGAGATAATTTATGGTGCACCTATTGTCAGAAACCGAGACACACAAGGGAGAAATGTTGGAAATTGCATGGCAAACCTCCAGGAAAGGAGTGGGTGAATCGTGGAGGACAACAAAAGTCCCAAGTGCACATAACACAAACAGAGATTAAAGAATCTCCAGCAGTAGACAGTTTCAATATGGAAGAAATAAAGAAATTGAAGAAGCTATTGGGGAATATGGAGGAACCCTCTGGATCATGTTCTCTTGTTTTCTCAGGTAAAACTTCTTGTATGAATACCTCATATAATGTGAACTCTTGGATTGTGGATTCGGGAGCTACAGATCATATGACACATTTATTCCACTTGTTTCATTCTTATACACCCTCACCAAGTAATAGAAAAATTATTGTTGCAAATGGGTCAGTAGCTACTGTTGCAGGATATGGTAATATCCAAGTAAACCCGAACCTTATGCTTAAAAACGTTCTCCATGTTCCCAAACTCTCAGCCAGTCTTCTCTCCATAAAGAAACTAACCTCTGATCTCAATTGTTCTGCAATGTTTTCCCCATCTCTATGTGTTTTTCAGGAACAGGACTCGGGGAGGAGGATTGGACTTGCTAAAGAAAAAGATGGTCTTTACTACTTGGAAGTATCTCAAGAATCCCAAACCAACCAAGCAAAATCCCTTCACAGTATAACAAATAAGGATGAACTATGGTTGTATCACTATCGTCTAGGACATCCATCATTTAAGGTGCTACAGTTTATGTTTCCTCATTTGTATGAAAACTTAGATGTCTCAAAACTTCATTGTGAAACTTGTGAGTTAGCGAAGCATACTCGTGCTTTTTTTCCCAACAGCAATAATAGAAGCTCTCAACCTTTTCAATTGATTCATAGTGATATATGGGGACCGTCTACAATACCAAATATTTCTGGGGCCCGCTGGTTTGTAACATTTATTGATGATTGCACTAGGGTTACTTGGCTCTATTTGCTTAAACAAAAATCTGATGTCAGCATTATCATTCCCATATTTCACTCAATGATTACAACTCAATTTGGAGTTAATATTAAAAGGTTTAGGACCGATAATGCTAGAGATTATTTCAACCAAACCATATCCTCGTATTTTCAATCTAATGGGATCATCCATGACTCTTCATGTGTTTATACCCCACAACAAAATGGAGTGGCAGAAAGGAAAAATGGGCATTTACTCAATATAACTCGGGCTCTTCTTTTTCAAGGGAATGTTCCAAAAAATTATTGGGGAGAAGCTGTTCTTACTGCATCATATCTTATTAATAGACTTCCCTCTCATGGCCTAAGTAATAAGAGTCCAATAGAAGTCCTAAATAATTTCTTTCCTCACTTTAAGAAATCAAATGGACTGATTCCTAGAATATTTGGATGTACAGCCTTTGCACATGTCCCTGTTCAAGCTAGAGATAAACTGGATCCCAGGGCTGTTAAATGTATTTTTTTAGGATATTCAGCCACACAAAAAGGGTATAAATGTTATGATCCTATCATTAAAAAATGGTATATCTCAGCTGATGTTACTTTTCTTGAAACTAAACCTTTTTTTAACAAAACCAATCCTACAGAACAATGTCTAGAAGACCCTCATGAAAATACTGAGTTCTTAACTCTGCCATATATCACAACCAACAGATCTGAGCCTCCAACTATACAACATAATTCTGAACGAGGATCAGAAGCTATGGATACAAATTTCCCCATTGAAGCAACTCGAATAGAAGCTGACAATCCTCCGAGATTTAACAAGGTTTACACCAGGAGAAAGCAAATTCCAGAGATGATGCAAGTCCATGAATCCAATCCAAGTTCTGCACCAGAAAATGAAGAAATACCTGAACCAGAAAATGAGATTGACCTTCCAATAGCCATCCGAAAAGGTACTAGAAATTGCACTAAAAAACCTCTCTATCCTCTCTCAAATTATGTTTCTTATGATAGATTATCAGCTAATCATAAAAGCTTTATTGTAAACTTGAATTCTGTGGTTATACCAAATAATATTACTGAAGCACTAGCAAAGAAAGAGTGGAGAGATGCTATGCAAGTGGAAATGACAGCATTAGAGAAGAATAACACTTGGGAAATTGTGGATAAACCCAAAGAAAAGAATATTGTTGACTGTAAGTGGATATTCACAGTAAAATATAATGCTGATGGGTCACTTGAACGATACAAAGCAAGATTGGTGGCCAAAGGATACACTCAAGCATATGGAATAGACTATGAAGAAACGTTTGCACCAGTTGCTAAAATGAATACTCTAAGGATTCTTCTATCCTTAGCTGCTCATTTTGATTGGAAACTACTACAGTATGATGTTAAAAATGCCTTTCTTCATGGAGACCTAGAGGAAGAAATCTACATGAACATCCCACAGGGGGTTGAAGGAGATAGACAAAATAAGGTGTGCAGACTTAAGAAGGCACTATATGGACTGAAACAATCTCCTAGAGCATGGTTTGGGAGGTTCTCAAAAGTTATGAAGGGATTTTGCTACAAACAAAGCCAAGGAGACCACACGTTGTTCATAAAACATTCAGAAAAGGGGAAGGTAACAGTTCTTTTGGTGTATGTGGATGATATTATAGTAACTGGGAATGATGAAAAAGAAAAGGAAAAATTGAAACAAAGACTAGTCCAAGAATTTGATCTCAAAGAGCTTGGAAAACTGAAATATTTTCTAGGAATTGAAGTAGCATACTCTACCCAAGGAATTTTTATATCCCAACAAAAATACATAACCGATTTGTTGGCTGAGACGAAGACTATTGGATGCAGACCCGCAACAACTCCAATGGACCCCAATCACAAACTGAGTAAATCTGGAGATGAACCAGAAGTAGAAAAAAGGATGTACCAGAGGCTGGTTGGAAAATTAATATATTTGGCGCATACCCGACCAGATATTGCCCATTCGGTAAGTGTAATAAGTCAGTTTATGCATGAACCAAAGGAGTCTCACCTTCAAGCTGCCTATAGGATTCTACGTTACTTAAAAGGCACTCCTGGAAAGGGAATCCTATTCAAGAAGAATGAAAAATTGAACCTTGAAGCCTACACTGACGCAGACTATGCAGGATCTCTAATTGATAGAAGATCGACTACTGGATATTGTACTTTCCTGGGTGGAAATTTAGTAACTTGGAGAAGTAAAAAACAGAATGTAGTGTCTAGATCATCAGCTGAATCAGAGTTCAGAGCACTTGCTCAAGGAATATGTGAATTATTATGGATAAAAATTATTCTTGATGATTTGAAAGTTGATTTGAAGGGTCCCATGAAACTGTACTGTGATAATAAATCAGCAATAGAAATTGCACATAATCCGGTTCAACATGACCGGACAAAACACGTTGAAATAGATAGACACTTCATCAAAGAAAAAGTAGACGAAGGTCTATTATGCATGGCGTATGTCCCATCCAGGCAACAAGTAGCTGATGTGTTAACAAAAGGTCTCAATAGCCCTATCTTCCAAGATCTTATAAGCAAACTGGGAATGACCAATATCTATTCCTCAGCTTGAGGGGGGGTGTCAGAATATGTGAATTATTGTGCAATTAATATAGCAATTATGTGTAATCCTGCAATTATGTCTAATCCCTAAAATTAAGGGATTAGGATTAGTAATTATTGGGCAGATTTCCTTTTATTAAGATCAGGTATTATTGGGTAGATATCTCCTGATTTAGAGACTTTATTTCAGGAGATTTTTTACCTTAATTAGACAATAGTTTGTTTCTTTTTAAACACTTATGTATTGTTTCAAAAGCATGAATGAGAGAATAATTAATTACAGCATCCTACTACTGTTTTACAACAAAGGTAAGCTATACTTGAATAGTTCAAAAAGAAAAAAAGAAGATATATATATATATATATATATATATATATATATATATATATATATATATATATAATGTATGTGTGTGTGTGTAAGCAAAATATTATTTAAATGAAAAAAGTTTTAAAAAAAACTAATAGTTTTAAAAGAGATGTCACTATGTTATTTTAACGAGTATTCTACACCATAAATGCTATCATTTGTTTTTAATTGAACTTTTTCATAAATATTATTACTATAGATAATATATTTATTTCTATATTGCTAACTCCATTGTGTATCAAGTTCTAGTCTTTCTATGTACCTCAGCAGATGCGCAATTTTTTCTGTTTTAAGAAATTCAAACTAAAAATGTAGTGCATAAGATGTCTTTTCTCTTTGGCTACAGAACCATAAATATATGTTATCACTAAAGACATCATTATTGAGAAGGTTCTCTGGATTCTAGGTGGAATCAATCAAGTTGCAGAAAGCATAATTTATTGAACAGAACTCATTTGAGTGGGGAACTTTGAAAAACATTTTAATGCTTTCAAGACTAATAAGCAAATGTCATGCCTTATTCAATCTTTTGAGTGGAATTTGTATGAAATAAAATAGAATAGTGACAGAGACATTACCATTTCGCCAAACCAAAATGGCCAAAAACACGCCATAGTAATTAATAAAATAAAAGGAGGGTTCTAAAAAATAGTAAGAAAGTGTACCATAAAGATCTTTGGCCAATTCTTATTTGCTGAATTATTAAAATATAACATTTTCTGAACCTAACTCCAACTTCTGCTCCATACATCATTTCTAAGCATTAACTAACAATCCATGAATTTGAAAGCTATTCAACAATGTCAAATTGGCTTATGTCATGAAAACTATCAGCAAAGTTGAAATTAAAATACACATAGATGCAAAGCTTGTGATACACTAAGATCCCACTAAAGGATTAGTGTTGACACATTGAAGTAAAGCATTTGGTAATAGTTACTTATAAGTAAGAATACTAAATATATTTCTCAACACATTCCGCCAAATTTTGAAATTTTTAATAAATATCAATCAATAAAAGAAAAGATATGCATATACTTTTTCCACTTCCTTTTGGTGGAGCAATCGTGACTCTTAACGAAGAAGTTTGTCAGAAACATGACTTTGCGCGCTATTAGGAACTATCTTTTCTTTTCTTGTCATGAATTTTCCATAACTTAGCTACTTTGTAGATGTGAATCTAACAGATGTTTCGCTATGTGGATCATCCTACAAGTTTATAGTGTCTAATCACTGTTTTAAACTATTCAGTTATGAAATTTTGATATCAACCCTGTACCAAGTGTTGCATCATTTAAAATACTGTCTTCCATGAATTAAAAATATAAGCGGTTATTTCTATCAATTGGAATCTTCTAACTTACAACAGTGTGCATCAATCTATCTGTAAGCATGTCACTCGCAAGAGATATCTTCCAAGATTCTGTGTACCGTAATCGTCAAGTAAATAGTTAGTGAAAGTTTGTATTTTGTTACGGTGACAGAAGGTTAATATGTGAAAGAAACAACACAAAAAAAAGTATGGCCCTGTGACCAACATCTAAAATAACTACGATACAACAATCAGTTTGTAACGCAACATTAACCATGTACACAAAATATTGCCAAAAACCATGACATCACCATCTCCAAGGCTAACAGCATTTAAAACATTTGGCACGAAATGATAATTTTCATCATGTCTCGTTTGAAAAACAAATCTTTATCAGATGGTCTGCAGCTACAGACTTGATGTATACTAAACTGCATTTTCCTCAAATCCACATTGCTCAGTTAAGCATCAGCAGGGTAAATCAGAAATTTAAAAACTGTTTGCACATTTAACAGCAGGAAGCAGGATGGCATAACCGATCAGTTCAATTAATCCGTTCTTCCACAATCATGCAAAGACAATATTATGTTTCATCATATAACCAAGAGTTACCGTTTGCTTAGAAGTGCTCATTTTGTGAATCTTGCTCTGTATAGTCTCTCAGCAACATACTCCACTGTCACCATTCTGCCATCAAGCAGTCGTCCATGCAAAGAATGTGCTGCTGAACAACATGCTTCGGCTCTTCTATACTCAACAAGAACAGAACCCGGTTCAAATACATGATCATTATCATCTTCCGTATCAGTTACCTTTTGGGGACCAACTAATTCGAAACGAGTAACACGTTCAGAAAAGCCTTCCTGAACTGCAGAAACCGTGCCTTTTGAATCCGTGTTTTCCCCCACAATCTTATTTTCAATATCCACACCTGTCTCGTTAGCAACCATTTCATCATCCAATTTGGGTACGTCATCGGATGTATCCTGTTGATCAGGATATTCTTGTATGATACTAGAAGGTATGCTCTTACCACCGACATTTTCAACTGCTGTATCATTCACAAGGTGTTCTTGACATGATTCATCATCAAAAACTTCAGCATTTTTATCAGTATTAACACCGGTACCATCATCAACTTTACATTCTTCCAATTCTTTCGCATCATCAAATTTAACCCAATTTGTTGCTTCAGATTTGGGGTCAGTAGCCCTGTCTGAAAAACTAGATTTTCTACTAATAGTGTTGGTGTCTTGAAAAACTTTAGATTCCACTTCATTTATGACTTCACATTCTTCTAATTTGATTGGTAAACCCTTTTCACTGCTATGCCTGACTACATTAATTGATTTAATAGTCCCAAATCTGCAAGATAAAAGGGATTTCGAACAATAAGTGTTTATACTTTATAAACTTTTAAAATAAGAATAATTCCAGATCAAAAGCAAATACAGGGTTATGACCTTGCACATTCAAATCGTACATCATCTAAAATTTCTTCAATTGTCATGTCAGATAGAGACGAAATAGACTCCGCTGCGAACTATACATATAACACAAACATAAACCAAAAGTAATCATAACGATGTGTAATGTAACTAGAAATATAACTAAAAGGAGAAACATGTATTTGACCCAAAGCGAGCGAGACCCTAACAAATATTTGTACTGAGTCCAGAGCTCCCTTTCATATGAAAAAAGATTGGTGGGAAACGGATCAGCCACGGACCACAAGCTATAGACAGAATTAGGAATCTTTTTTGGTGAATTGCTCTCTCAACTTGGCTTTGAATCAGGATCATTTAGATTCAAATATGAAAAGTAACAGCTTTATTACACACAGAGCCTTCCGTCTCCTACCCAATCTTGTAACACAATAACAGACCCTTAACCCCTCTTCTCTGTTACTTATTTCCTCCCATTCAATTATTATCTCTCAACTGACTAATCATCAATTCTGTAAGAACTTTGGTCAATAGTAACAACTGTTCCCTAGTATAAATCCCTTGCCGCCCGCCCCCTCTCCCTTCCTTCTAACATAGACCTTCTGGATATATGACCAAACAAAAGCATTACATAGTGCAGTTTAAATTTTAGTACTACAAGCATTTTAAAAATTAAATTCACACCATTCAAAATAATCCTTTCTGACCAGAATTACTTTATCTTTTACAGCTAACAGATACACTTAAAAAATAGGAATGGAAAAAACCCAACTGAAATTGAATGAAAACATAATAACCTCATAAAAGTTAAGTAAAGGAATTTGTACCACATTTTTAATCTCTAGTACTGGTGTAGGCTTTCTGAGCAGTGGTTTTGCATGCTCTGGAATCCCATAAGACGGTTCACCAGCATTTTCCTGGAGTATTTTTATTTTATGTAAAAATGTGGTTATACTTCAAACAAACCAAGGAATCGTATCCAAGAATTAGAGTGAGACTATAGGGATCACTAGATGATGAGGTTACCAAAGGTGATGATGCATCAGGCATTGCCTGAACAACTGTAAGTACTTCCCCTCCCAGCTTCATACCATTCATACCAGCACAAGCTTTGATGGAAACAGAGTGATCCGAATACTGAACACAGTTTGATCAAATCAATGTTCAATAGAACATATGCAAAAGGAAAGAGAACTAAAGTATACAACAGTACACATTAGCTTTCAGATTTTGCTTCATCTTAGAAATGAAAAAGATACTGAAAAGAAGAAAAAAGTGACAGCTTTCGCATAATGGGTTTTTATCTGCCAAAAAAGAAGCTGCATTTATAAAATTGTGTGCACCTATAATAAATCAACCCAAAGCCAGCAGTTTAATTAGGTTAGTTTAATTTGTCTGAATTACTATGAAAGATAAAAAATTATTGATTTGAGGTTTTCAAAACCGTTTAATAGGCTCAGAAAAGGGATGCCTCAATTATCTTCTTAAAATGACAGTGAAGCTTTAAAAAAGAAGCTTCAAAAGGAAGAGAGAAATGACTGTCTCAATGGTTGAAGTCCTTTTTCCATGGTGACATCCCACCCTGCAGGGGAAAAAGTATTTCTTCGTTTCTTCACACTTGGGTTGAGACTGAATTTGTAAATATGTTGATGAAAGTACACAACAGATAGAGGATTTTAGAAAATAAAATATAAATAGACAGAGTTGAGAAAAGAAAATTACAAATGAAAAAACCAAATACCTATCACAATTCGTCATTCTAATTTCTAACAGATAAGTATTTATAAATGGACCCTTGAACCACTTGGGCTTCGCTCAGTAAGTGTAAATTATAATACTTCCATTGTACAGAAGGTAAAAAACTATTAAAAGATCAATACGGAAGAAATGCAGCATTACCTCCAGAAAAGCACATGATGCATTGCTGGCGTTGGTTTCAAAGTGGTAAGCCTTCAAAGATCCAAACGCACTAGCAATCTCCATAAGCTGAAAAGAAATTAAAGAAATAAATAGGCCTTAGTCATCAAACGAAAGATAAAGAAAGGACATTTAGTAAATAGATGGAGTTCCAAAAAAACTCAGGTCGCCAAGTTAAATTTTGAAAAAGGATTTTTCGTTTCATTTCTTAATTATTACCATCTCAGAAGAAAGAAGGTTTGAAATTCCACCAATGAAGATCTGCCACAACATAAAGGATACAATCATTATACAAACAATTAATTGAGCTATAAAGTAGAAAAAAGGAAAGCACGCATATAGTTCAATTAGAGTACCAGAGTCGAAAAATTAAAAACTTGGATGGGACACTGAGCCATTAAAAGAGTCAAAACCAGAATACACTTAAAGCTATTAAGTCAGGAAACAATAACTGAGCAGACACCATAACAGGCTAAGAAGATCCTTAAAATAAAAAAAACCAATCCCCAACAAATAGTACCAAGTTATTTTGTCGACATGACAGTTACAAGTTTGATGAAAGCACTAGTTACACAAGTTAGACCAAAAGAAAACAAGATATAAATAAGCTCATTAACACTAAAATGTAAGAACAAATTAATTTATACTAAAACAGTTACATTAAGAATTATATAGGGTGCTAAGCAAAAAATAACATCCAGATTGACACTTACACATGTGAAAGTAAAAATTATTGATTTACATGCATACCTTGTGAGGTGAATCAATTACAACATCACTTATTGTGACAGTAGCATCCATTGATCTCTCTGGTTCACCAGTCTGCATGAAAATAGCAATTGTCTGAAAACCTGCTACATGGATGATAACCACAATATACCTTAGAATTGTAAGGCTAACACAAAGGCATTAGTTGGTAATAATATCTTGAGTGATAGAGAAAAACGAAATTAAGATCAGTTGACATTAATCATACTTTTAAGATGACTGTAAGCAACATAATTAACATAACCAAAAATATAAACATAAAAGATCATCCAACTACACAAAATACTGCTCAGACCTTCTCAGATCAGAAATTAGCCAAATAAATTAGTACCTGACACCTAAGCAACCAAAATACTGTACATTTAATTTATATTATTCGTTAGAGAAGTTGTTCCACATACATGTACAATAAATATCCAATGCAACACATAAAATGATTCTTCTTTCAGAGGTTAGAATCATCATAAGAGGAGCCCAGAGATCAAAAGATGTCAAATAACATGATATTTCTTTTGTTTTTCCAGGTGATTGAGGTAAAAAAAAGCTAATAAAATTCAAGATGATTTTTCCTTACAAATACTGCCTTAAAAAGTACCAATTAATCCGCATTTCCACATTTCAGATCATTCATACCACCCATAGTAACTTCAAATAGCATACCAAGAAGAAAAAAACATGTTCCAAACACTTGAATATTTTATTCTTTTAATGCAGTTCAGAAGCAAAGACCACCTTCACAGTATCAAAGGGTCATCTATGAAAGAAATTAAGACAAAACTGAGGCCTCAATCTACCAGAACCAAAACATTATAATTTTTTGTCATGCATTTATGTGGCATGGGGAAATACCCTGCAAAACAGCATACTTGATTTGCCATAAAATCAAATGATCTTGGGATCATAACAAAATTAACAGAATTACTATCAAAGCACCCTCCAGCAATGAAGTTACACAAGTATATTCAACCTCCAAAAGGATGCCATGTAAGGATGGAATACAAGAGGACTGCTTAAAAGTTAGAACATTCTTCATTCCTTTAAGCTTAAGTAATAGATACATGGCATTGATGTATTAAAATTGACAACAGTGAGAAAAGAACCATTTAGATTAATATGTAGACACTCTGAATCAATAAAGGTTCTTCTTTAAGCGATATATGTGCTGTGTCAAGTGATAAAAACTAATGCACATAAAATATTATGTGAAAGGGGAGAAGATACTGAATAAAGAATAGATGATGTTTTTACAAAGCAACATAAACCAAATTTTCGAGCCTTGGGATATTCAGTATGATGATAAATCAGGATCCCACGGAAAAGAACAGAGCAGGCACTGGAACCGCGAGTGACATAAGAAAGTCAGAAATAACTTGCAACCCATAGCACTTACATGCTGAACTCGATAGAACAAACAAAGCATGAGATCATAAATAGCATTGTCAGAGCAGCCTAGAACAATAACCCTGAAACATTGGCCAGCTAAATCCTGGTAACGCATCAAACTTGCCAATACACCTGGAAGTCTTCTTAATTAGGAGTCAGCTTCATCACCATCGAGAATGTGTATTACGAAATACCCCATATAAACATCCTATTTAAAAGATTCCAATACTAGGGTCAGAAGATTTCTCATAAAATGGAACAAGCAGATCACTCCATGTGAATTATAAAGCTCTTGAAGCTACAGAAGCAGTTTCTAGCATTTGGTTATGAACAATATGAATTTATTGTCCAAATGTCCAAGAAACCTATCACTAAAAATGTCATGAAACACAATACTAGATTAATAAAGTACACCCTCCCAGCAGTACCAGAGGACTGGAATTGTGTCTCATGCAAAGTTGAGATTTAAGCCTTCAAGGCTGAGGACAAGACAGCCTCTAAAGGTTAGCACCTACTGACACAAGATTCTTCAGTGACAACAAAATTAAACTATGAGGTTCTTTTCTTACGATTATAATTTTTATCATTTTTTTATATATGGAAAAATTAGGATCTAGTACTCGTTATATTTCACACACAAGAAAATTAATTTGCAACCAATACAATATTGCCCACCTCTAATCAGAATAATATTCGTTGAATTCCTGGCAAGCACTGGATATGTCCTTCAACTCTAAGCACCATTTTTTCATCTGCTATAAAAATTAGGAAAATTGGGTGTTCAAAATTTAGTGCCATGGTGCTGTTTATGCAGTCATTCGGAGCATAAGATTGGAGTAGAATTCTCAAATTACTGAGAATTTTTTTTTCTCAAAACTTGCCATGGAATTGGATTAGGTATCATTGGTATTCAGCACACAGCTATTCCAAGGAAATTGATCTTTCTAGCATAGAGATCGATTGGGTAGATTTACTTGTTTATTTATAAGTTTTTTCTATCACAATTAATTCTCCCCTAAACTATTTATTCTGCTACAGAATAGACGTATTAAAAAAACCTTACCTCCAAAAATAATATAGCTTGAGATGGGATATATGGAACAATGGCTTAGCTAAGAGTAAGAATGTAACAAAATTTACCTTTAGAAAGGCAAGCCAATTTGACATAGTTTGCAGGATAGATAAACTAAAACGCAAAATTCTCATGTTTCAGTTTATCTTAAAAGATCTTCATATCCAAGACACAAGAAAAATCAAACAGCTGAAAGGAAAAACTATTTGGGTCCACATATTAAGCTAAAGAAAATAGAAATAACTTGATAGCTCAAATTAGTTGCATTTCCATAACATAATCCTGAGAAAATATACATTATAATGATTGACTCGTTACTTTTAGATATATATACAAAACATTCAACATAAATTTAGAGCACATAAACGATAAGATGCAATGAAAGTTTATACATGCCCAGCCCAGGTATCTGTTGCTTTGTGGAGAGAAACTAGAATATAAAAACAGGACTGTCTGACTAGTCTAACAGTGTTTCAATTAGAAAATATTAAAATGTTCAGTAACTATGTGCATATTAAACGAGTGGACAGCCTTAGCAGATGCCCAATAACTTGAACCATCCCTATATTCAGTTATGATAGGAAGGTCATTAGAGGGAATAAAAGTTATGTTACCTAGGAAGTAATTGGTAGTTGAAAGTGGAAAAGATCAATTACATATTACACGTAGCACATAATCTTCATCAAGGAGATATATCTAGACCTTTCTAAACAAGAAAAGTTTACATAATCTCAAATCATAAAAGTAAATCCTTCTCTAAGAAAACCAAACCATTAATCTGGGTCCATTAAACTACTTCTGGGAACCAATGATGAAAACTATCTATCAAATTATAAAGCCTGCATAGGTCTCTGTCAGTATGACAACATACAATCCAATGATTCATTGATTAAGACAACCTATAACACAAAATATCTAATAGACCCTTCAGTACTAGGGCATATATGAAACACTTCCTAAGGGATGGGAAGTAGAGAATCAGCTTATATGGAGAAAGGAGAACAGAGTAGTGAATATTCAATTGTGGCATAACAGGATGCCTATCTAGCAGTGACAGCGACAAATGAGTAGGGAAGAGGGATGAAATAAATGAGAGCAGACACAGGAAGCACTTAGGCAAGTAATTTTGTAATAGTTTAGGTAGAGATGTAGGCAAACCCTCAAAAAATCAGTATATGCTTCTGCATTTTCTTTCTTTGGTGTTACCAGGTCAGTTTTCCCTATTATAAGGAGCTACACTCCATTGTTTCACATAAAACATCAGGTCCTATCAATATCAATTTCTGGGGTGGATTCTTCACAGTGTGAAATAGAAAGGCAGAGCCTTTGCAAGAAATTCATGCTGCAAGTCTGGGTCCTCTGAAGATTAATTGAGTGGAAAATGCAGTTTGGTAACAATTGGAAATTTACAAAATTGATTACCATGAAATTACAGAAAACACAATCATATTTTTATATTTTATTCAGAAATGCACATACACCTAGGTTTTAATTTTCCGTCATCATACAGACAAACTACCAGTATACCAGATGTCTATAAAAGCGAGTCCAATTAATGTAACATTAATTTGAAATATGGGAAAGAGATAGTGCTGCCTATATTTCATTTCCCTTCTATTGGCAATAGCTTCTAAATATTAAAAACAACCATATATTATTCAGAAAATTACACAAGTTCATTCATTAAAGGATAAATTGTCCAAATACACCCAAAATTGATCATGTCATAAAATTCAAGAAACCTATAGATATAAACAAAAAGTATGGAAGAATGCACAAGCATAATAAATTGAATCTTTTCAAATTGAAACAGCACTATCATCACAGCATCAATAAGCAAACCAAAATCAAAGGAAAAAGATACAACTCGATTAAAAGCAGGTATAGGTAAGCAAAGAAAGTGGTGGTAAGACCAATTCCATGGTTTGATCCAATAGTTATCTATAAATGGTTGCATAATTTTTTTTTGAGTAAACTAAGAACATTTTGGTAGAGTAAACATTAAAATTTAATATCTACAATCTACAATGAAGCATATAATAAAAAAATCAATCCAAGAGAAAAATATCAAACACATCAACAGCTATTATATTAACAGTCTTAGTTCTATTATATAAATGAAAGAATGGATGAATGGATAAGGTTTTCAATCTTACTGCAACTTCAACATAGTCTTTGGGTCGTCTAATTTTCACAATGGAGCCAAATAGTGTATTGCCATCAAAAGAAAGAGCAGATGATGCATCCTCAGCGGTAAGGAATTCTACAAGAGCTTGGCCCCTATCTTTATGCAACTGCACAAAAGAAATACAAGAACAAATTCAGACGCATATTTTCATAAGAAAAGGGAAAACTAAATTTTCATATTTTACACTACAGACTCACAACGCAGCTGATGCAAGGTTGAGCTTGCTGGATAGGATTTACCCGACCAGAGAGTAAGAGGTTATTGAAGCAATCCATCACAGCTTTCTCAGAGGCAGAAGCAGGTAGATTCTCAAGATAAAGCCTTCTAATAGGCCGGGTAGCTTGTGTCAATTGAACAGAATCAATGTTGGAATTTTTCCCTGTTATTACATCATTTGGAAAAGATATTGGTCGACGTTTCACAAGGGCTAGATCAAGAGAATTGGTTGAGATCACTCCATGCATGTTGGACAACACAGCACCATTTGATAATAGAAAACTTGAAGAAACAACAGTGGGAGAAGGATTATTTGCTCCTACAGGGGGTAGATCCCATCCAGCACGTTTCTTCTCAAGAGAGTGCTTAGATGGGGAAGGAGTCTTAACAGCAGCTTCACTTTTCCTCTTCCTCGGAGAATAGCCACCAAGTCCACTTGTAGAGCCACCATGACGATGATGGTGACTACTTGAACCATTAGTTGATACTTTACTTTTATCAGTATCAGGGTGCTTTTTTCTAGAACTATCTTTCAAAGAATGCATAGATGACTCTTTTCGCTCTCCATCTTGATAAATACGTTTTTGCTGCCTTGGTGGAAAAGAAGGTGAACTATCCTCACGCTCTCGACTTCTTGAACGTCTCCTCTTTGCTATTAATTCTTCATAATGTGACTTGACCTTAGCCCGCCTCTCCTTCCTCTCATAACTGTGCATCTTATGATGTTTCACAGCATCATGTTTCCTCGGTGTACTCCTGTCTTGAGTTTCATCATCTCCATTTTGGTATTTTCTCTTGGTTTCCCTTGCATATTTTTCCCTACCACCTGCATGCTTATCCTTATCTGATTCTCTATAATGCTTCTTTTCAGGAACTTCTTCAGAGTTATTGCCTAACCACCTTCTCAATCTCCAGCTATTATCTCTATCATTATCATGCCTCTTTTCGATAACATACTCATTAGGATTCTCATCCTCTCCAACATGGTTTTTTTTCTTTACTTTCCTTTCAGATTTTGGTCTATTTTCTTCCACATAACTCTCCCTATCTCTTGAATGCTTATTTCCAGCTTTATACTCAGAACTTTCATGAATTTTCTCATTTTTTCTATGACCAAACATCTCTTTCTCAGTCTTTTCTTTGGTCATCTTGCCTTTATTATTTAATCCAGCACTTGATTTAGTTTCCAAATTATGGTTAGCCCTACCTTTCACTTCAATTAAATCATCTTCCTTTACATATGTGTTTTGAGCCTTCTTTCTAGAACTTACTTTCACATATTCCTCAGAAGCATGTTTCTCCCTGCCAAAGGATGAGCTTTTGTCATGTTTATGGATCCTGGCAGACTCAAAATGATCATCAATTTTCTCTAGAGAACATCCAAGTGCGGGGTCTTTAACATTTTCAAGCAGTTCTTTGTTTCTTCTTCTAATCATAATCTCTTCAAAACTAAATGGCCTTGTACGGGCTGCACTCCCTTCATCACAATTATCCCCAGAAAGCTTATCACTTTTTCCATGCTTATCCTTTGCACGATTAGATTTGCTCATCTTGTATGATGCAAACCAAATATTACAAAAGACATTAATCACATCCCGTCTAAGAGATTAGTAAGGAGAGCGCCAGTGAAGGAGAGTATTGAAAACTTGGAATTAAAACCATCAAATGATAGATTATACTATTCCTGAAGAAGCCAAAAAAGGAAAGACAATGACGTCACAACCACAAACATGAAACTATATGTAATAATTCATTCAACTGAATGGAAAACAGAAAGTCCAGTTCAAGCATTAATATGTTCACCAATTCTGTCCAATAATGTTATGAAGGAATGATTGACTACGAAATGAATATATTATAAATCAGCCTCCTCTAAAGTGAGCAAGTCACATTTGAGAGCAAAATGGGTAATCACAGTTGTCGATAAGAAAAATAAGAGTTGACGTTCCGTATACATGCATTACATATAAACCAAACATGTGTAACTGAAACTCCTCACTTTACCCTTACTCATTTTAGAGGAGCCAAGTTAGAATAGTCTATAGGCTTGTTCCTTAAATTGATCCAGTCACTAGAGGATATGTTTGTTTGTCAGTAATGCATGGTGCATAATAAATAACAAACTGTAGCAGAATAAAACCATATAAAAGATATACATAATTCACCAGAGTGCAAACTTTTGTAGGTCCTAGGACACAAAAAGCTTAATTTAGTAAATAGCATAAAAGCTTGTTAGGTTTAAAGTTTAATAGAACTGTTTTTTATCAAATGAATTTTGAACCATGAATGGAATTGGGATGTGTGCCCAAATTAATCTCATAGCCAGTGTTGTCAATAGCATATAACAGAAAACTGCAAAAAACTTAAAATCCACTATATCATATGGCAGATAGCGACATGGGCAAATAGCAGAAACCAAATAGCCGGCAAAATTTTAGTGTATAAGTGACAATGAGAAAAATAAAAAATAAGAAAAATAATTCAAATTTGGAAGAAGTTGAGGTTAAAGAAAAGATAAAGGGGAAAGAAGGAGGAAAGGATTAAAGGAGAAAGGGAAAGATTTAAGAAACGAGCGAAAAAAAATCACAAAACAAATAACGTTACCTGTAAAAACAGAGGAATAAAAACAGAGGCGTTTCTGGACTGGAGGAGAATTTGAAGTGTTTAGAGTTTTAGAGGAGATAATAGAAATTTTAGTGAGAGAATGACACTCAAAGGTTGCAAGGCCTGGAAATAAAAAGGATAATGTGGGGGCTTATTTTAGAAGTAAGAAAACCCAAGACAATCAGTAAAAAGTTAACAAATGAATATAATAAAAGAAGAACGAAACCAATAAACAAAAGCACTAAGACTCTTATGTTTAAAAAAGCCAAGTGTGTCTTCGTATTGAGTGGTACCCAAATAAGCACAAAGAAGATGCAACAACATAGCCCAAAGCTTTTCCCCACACAAGATTTAAATCCTTTTAATGGTGTCACTGAGAATTTTCTTGATCTTGTGTAGCAAGTCTTGCAATACAAATTCTTTTACTTTAAGAGACATCTTTTCACAAATACACAGAAATCATTCCTTTATTTCATCCAAGATACCTAAATAGTGTGATGAGTAGATGGTCGCCAATTTTCACCAACAAAACAATGCTAGTAAATTTCTTGTTGAACTTGCATTTCATATACTCTATTTTATTTCTTACCCTTAATTCACGGTACATAAGGAATGGTTGTGATTAGCATTACAATAAACAACCGCAAAAGCCTTATCTTATCCCACTAAAAACATCCGATACATAAAATGTACGACACCATTGGACTCAACAAAATAGCTTGACATTCTAACAAATAAAACTTACTACATTTCTTTGGAATTGTAACAATTAACAAAATCAAGACAAATGTGTGTGATTGACATAGCACTAGTACTACTTTCTTTTTTCATTTAACCTTTTAAAGTCAACTTCTCAAATTCTCAGGAACCTCAAGTTCCTGCTCTGGAACACCTTGAAATTACCTATTCATACATACTCATAAGAAGGGGAAGTCCTATCACAGCGGTAAACTTACGCCTTCCCAAATCCATAAACAGTCTCTTCGCATATGCAACGCTTACAATTACCCTCCCACCGTAATAGCCTCGCTTTTCTATACATACTCAGCAATCACTAGAATTTATTTTCTCACTTGGAAATTGAAGTTAAACCCATACAAGCATTTTCGTTTTTCCCTTCAATAACCCAATCTATGACCTTAATATGCTGGATTACGATTGCATTCCTCCTCAATCCCATAAACTAGAGTTTGTGCTTCCCTCTAAAACACGCGGTACCTTGCGAATCCCGTAACCTAAATAAAAGGTGCTATTGCGAATCCTGTAACTTGCTAAACTTCACCAGCAACGTATAACGGTATAACCAAAACCTAATATTGAAAATTCGAAAAATGCTATGGCGCAAAGAGAGGGAGAAGAGAGAGAACCTGGATAGAGGAGAGTGAAGGCGCCGCTGTCTACGACGGAATAGCGGCGGCGTGGAGAGTGAAAACGAAATGTAAGAGCAGTGGGTTATCTGAAATCACGAAATAGTATTTCCTCGTCTCATCTTCTCCTCTTATTTCGAAAAGTAAAAAAATAAAATAAAATAAAAAATATTATATTATATTATATTTACATATAAATATAAAGAAAATTTACTTCGTATATAAACTTATTAAGAGAGTAATGTTATTATATATCATAATTTTTGTAAAGTTCATCTTTGATTAAAAGTTTTCATTACATATATTACATTTGCCAAATTTTATATCAATTTAGATTTATATTACATCCTTTATGTGATTTGTATTTTAAAAATATACTAAAATAAAAGTTATTTGATCAATTCACTATTATAATACGACTTTTAATAAAATTTAACATAAATAATTATGATAATGTAAAAATTATGTAAAAAACGAATAAATACGTGTAAATAGAGTAAATATATATGTAGTTCTTATAAACGAGTAAATATTTAATTTGGCTCCTTTTTTTGTTTTTTCTTAAATATTATTCATAATATCATATAACCGCATTCAGCAAAATATACTTTATGACTGTTGTCGAAAAAGTTATAAAAATTTATAAAACAAATATTATTATCTATTATTTATTATAATATTTACTTTATTATTTATTTTTATTTTATTGAAAAGTGTTTAAAATATTATTTTTTAGTTATTTGATTTTATTCATTTATCTTTTTATTTCTTTTTATGTCAAATGTAATTTATTTTTTTATTTATAACTTACATTTAAAGTATTAATGTTTTTATATTATTTTTTGTGATTTTTAATCACGAGATCATATAATAAAATTAAATATAAAAATATATATTTTTGTTTTATTTTAAAAATTAATATATAAAAAATTATATTTGATAATATAAATTATTTATAATGTTATTTAATAATTTTACCTTAAAAAAGTATCAATAAAATATTATAATTAATTTTTTATTAAATTATGATATTTTTTAATATATATGTAAAAATTAAATTAAAACCTATTATCTATTAAAATAATAGGGAATTTATTTTCTTTTCCGTGTTTGTTTTATTGAGAGCATTAATGTTTTAGTCCTTTGACATTATTAATTTTAAGTTTTTATTTATTTTAACGTCACATGTTTATGAATATTTAATTTATTTATAACTTATATCTAAAGTATTAATTTATTTTATATTTTTTATGATTTTTTATTATATATTCATTTAATAAAATTAAATTTAAAAAAATATATTATAATTTTATTTTAAAAAATAATATATATGTATTTATAATACAAATTAAAATATAAATAATATTATTATTGAGTAATATACATTTATAAGTAAAATATTGTATTTAATACATCATTTTAAAAATTTAAAATATATATTTATTGTAACAAAAAATTCACAATTTTAATATTATAAATTTTATTTTATATTCTTAAAATTTATTGTTTAATGATTTTAGCGGCACAATACAAAAACTTATGATTTTAGTAAGACCAAAACAAAAAATAAAAAGGTTTAATGATTGAGATAGTCTTTATTTTCAGTTATTTTTCTTAAATAGGTTTCTATTTTTTTTTCTCAATTGAATTGAAAATTTATAGTAATTAGGTCATTATCGTTAATTTCGTACTAACATTATTAAAGAGGTGACACTGTCAGCTTGTGAATTTTTTAAATTTTTTAAATATTTTTATCTTATTTTTTTATTTTTTTTTAAATTTTTTTGAGAAATAAAAAAAATTGTCATATGCCAAGCTGACATTGTGCCATGTGATAATGACATTGTAACGTGGCACTAACAGTGTCATGACTAACAGTGTCATGTGTCACTATCAGGCCACGTGTCATTGCATTTGTCTCAATTTGGTCCCTTATTTTTATTTTGTTTCAATTTGGTCCCTGTATTTTTATTTTGTTTCAATTTTGTTTCCTGCATTTAATGATTGAAAGAATAAATTAAATATAACTTTTTGCTCGACAGGGGTTTGAGAAAGTTGACGCACGAATTCTTGTCTTTAAATTTGTTTCTGTTAAGTGAATTTTTAGCGATAATGTATTTCAAGTCTTAATGTTTAACTCCATAAACTTTTTATGAATTGTTGAGGAAGTACTGAGCACAAAAATATTTGTTATTGAGATAAAATAAAAATACAATGACCAAATTGAGACAAAGTAAAAATATAGGGATCAAATTGAGATAAATATAATGACAATGCGGCCTAACATTATGGCACTGTTAGTATCATGTCACACTGTCATTGCCATGTGGCACAACATCAGTTTGACATGTGACGAATTTTTTATTTTAAAAGAAATTAAAAATAAAAATAAATCAAAATATATTTACAAAATTCAAAAAATAGGGACCTAATTTTGAGACAAAAAAAGTGAGGGACCTAACTAAGAAAAGTCACCGAAAATAACGACTGTCTGAATGATTAAAACTTTATATATTCTAAATTGATTTTATCTTTATTTGATTCTAAGTTTTATAACAATATTTTAGTAAATATAAATATCATTGCAAGCTGATTATTTCAAGTTAAATTAAGCTTTAACCTACAAGTTTCATGTTATATTAAGAAATATAACATCAACTAGAGATTAAACAAAATGACATAAAAGATATATTAGAGATCCCATGTAAACTAGTTCTAGTGCTAAAAATGGCTTTGAAGTCGGTGTTTTTTTGCCTTTAACGTCCAAAAAAAACATCGACATCATAGCGGGAGATGTTAGTTGACGTCGGAAAATGACAATTTTCAACATCAACCCACGTATTTTTTTGCCATTTTTGATGTCAATCAACCCTTTTGTATTTTTTTTTTTTAAATTTAATCATTTACGAGATTCCTTTTTGGGGTGAGAATCATAAATATATTACTTTTTTTTTCCTCTCAATTGGTTCCTTATTTTTCAATTAGACCACTGCCGTTAGATTGGACTAACAGAGTTAGACAAATGTTAACGTGACACATGTCGTTAGCCCAATTTAACGACAAGGGTCTAATTGGATCAATTTTAATAAAACAAAGACCCAATAAAGATGACAAAAACAAATGGATTTATTTGATATTCTCACTCTAAAGAGAGACCTCACGAATGATTAAACATATTTTTAATAAATAGTGATCCATTTTTACAATTTTACGAGATCTAAAAAACAGAAAACCAACAAATTTGGTCATGTTTTGACATTTTATATATGCATAATTGAAGTATGAAGTATGAACTATAAACAAAATCTAGCACAAGTTAATGGTATTATAGTGAATAGTAGTGTATATTGACTATTAACTTGTGTTTTTTGGTTTTGATAGCTATAAGTATTATTTTTTTAAAAAAAGAAATTTTACCACTCGTTAAAACCTTTATTTAAGGGGAAAACCTTAGGAACCCTTCTTTGGACTTTGTGAAGTATAGAAATTATTTGAAAAGTCAATTGTGACAAATCTTTAAACGACCATAACATTTGTTCTAGGTTGTCGATTTGGCAGTATTATATATCGATTTCGGCTAGAAAAAGTTTTCAATCACGTGGCATCTAGCGTAGCTGGCTATTCCTTCTAAATTTTCAATAAAAAAATGTCGTTTTCTAATTTTCATCATTTTTTTTTGTTTTTTCATACTTTAATATTTCACATACTTAGACTTTGAATTTTGATCTAAATTTTTTTGTAAGAGTTTCGCATGATATTTTAGCGCTTTGAGCAAATTTTTAGATTATTTAGAGTTGTTTTGAATATTCTATCAGTTTTATCCTAAATTTTGATATATACTGTGCATCAACAATAAACAAGTTCAACAATACCTATATCAACAATAACAACAGGTTCAACCAATTTATAACCCATAAAAAACAAAAACAAAAATTAAACTAACCTTTTTTAAGGTGAGTTCGCCAAAATAAAGTGTTGCCGCTAGTGAGGGAGAGATGACAGTGTGTTTATACTCGAAAGAGTACCTTTGCACGAAACCAATAGAACAAAACGAAAGAAAAGCATACCTAAAGTAAGTAATCAACGTGTATTTGTATAAAATGAAAGAAAAATTACATGTGTTGCTCGTCGAAAGCTTCGTTTCAACCGTCAAAGCTTTTTTTTAGTAGTATATATATAAACAAATTTAATATATTGATTTGTCCATTTTCATAACCACTTAAAGCAAAAACATAAAATTAAACACTTTTATGAGTTAAATTAGTTAACAAAATTTTTGATCGAATTGAGAATATGTGGTAAAGGTAATCCATAAAGTCTGATGTGAAAAATGACGTGATGGTGGCGTCAAGATCCCGTTGATGGTGGCTTTGTAACCTAATATATGATAATGAAACTCCCACATAACATGTCACTACAAATGAATGAATGAGGAAGAAGCCGACCATAGAAGTTGTTTGTAGTTGGATATACAGAACAATAACTGTTTATATTCTTTCAAAGCTCTCCATGCCACTCTTCTCCAATTATATGCATAGTTGACCTTTCTCCTAAATTAATTCATAGTCAAATTCAATAATTGCAACTTCACAAGAGTTTTACTTACTATCTTTTAATCACACTAAATTTGCAACTAATCTCAGACTTTTTTAACAGAGGTTTGGTTTGATAGATAGGGTTGTGTGTATAAAACATCGTTCTTATATATGTTCTTCTTAATATATATTTTCTTAAGTTGGGTATCTTGTTCGAAAATTGTGAGAATATCAATCTCTCAAAAGACTCACGCTCATTCAAAAGATTAACACCTTTTAATGTATATAATTTTTTTTCTAAATAATGTTTAAATAATAAGATTATTACCTCTCTCAATAATTTCATTATTGATGTCATAATTTTGAATGCTCTCACTGTGAACCCTTTCTTGGGACTTAGTGTATCCCATGCTTTACATCAATTTGTCAACAATATTATAATATATTAATAGTTTTCATGACTTAAGCCAATTTCACATCAAATTATTGGACAAACTTTCCAATTCATGAGGTGTTTGAGATAACACACATATACATACATATATATATATATATATATATATATATATATATATATATATATATATATATATATATATATATATATATATATTATGGAATTGGAGTTAGGTTGGGGTTAGATTTTAATGATTGAACAAATAAGAATTGGGGAAAGATGTGTATGGTAGATTTTCTTACTATTTTTTAGCATCTCTTTTTATTTTATGTTATTACTTAGTATGGCATGTTTTGGCCATTTTGGTGTGGCCAAATGGCAATGTCTCTATCACAATTTTATTTTATTTTATTTCAAACAAATTCCACTCAAAAGATAGAATAAGCATGACATTTGCTTATTGGTGTTGAAAACATTAAAATCAATTTCAAAGTTCTCCACTCAAATGATCCCTTCAATAAATTATGCATTCTGCAACTTGATTCATTCCACCCAGAAGAACTTTCTCAATGATGATGTCTTCAGTCACAACATATATTTATGGTTTTGTGGCCAAAGAAAAATAAGAAGAACTAGAAAAAAAAAAAAAGACATCTTATGCACCATATTTTTAGTTTGAATTTTTTAAACCGAAAAGAAAATAATAATTGTGCATCTGCATGAAAACTTTTATAAACATGAGACTACTATATATATATATATATAATTATTTTATTAAATTTAGTTATTATATTATTTAAACTAACTAAAATATCTATGTAATATACTGGATATACGTTTGTTTTCTTAAGTGATGAGAGATGACGAAATAAAATATACGTATATAATGGATATGTTTTTCTATTTTGGGCAAGTCAAGGTTTTCTTATTGTGTACTTTTGTATAGCCTACCTTTCTAATATATTAATTACGATTTATCAAAGAATTATAAGCTTGTGTACAATGCGATGCACGGATATTAATATAGTATTAACTAAACTTTTCAACTCTTTCATTTCAATAACAAAGAGTAAAAATTGGTTTTAAATTTGCTGCAGAAAAAGATACATCTTAATTTTGATAGCAAAAATAAAATTGCCAGAAAAAAGATAAAATTATGAAAAAAAGTCTTAGAAATTTTATACACATATCCAGTCATATATAAGTATATATTGGAAGTTTCCTAATTTTTTTATATAAAAATAAATCAATGATTTGTGATTAAATAACAATATACTGGATAATATTCATTATGTAGGAATTGTGAAAAGCTAGGCTGAGGCTGAGTCCAATCAGTTTTCTTTTATCCACTTTTTTTCTTTTCATTTTTCATTCCTTTTCAAAATCCATGCAACTCTTTCTCTCTATCTCTCTCTTAAAAGCAAAAATAATTCTTTTTATAACTTTATCTTTGGGTTAAATATGTTTTTGTTCCCTTAACTTTTAGCGAAAATTAGAATTAGTCCTTTTTCAAAACTTTGGCCTAATTTAGTCCCCAAACTTTAGAAATGTGTGAATTTAGTCCTTTTAACTAAATTTTGTTAGGTTTATTTGATGTTTCAAGTGCGTTTCATGATAGTATTTGAGTTGTTACCGTTTGACACATTTTTGCTTTAACGTTCACTGAAAAATGCGTTTAAAACATCAAATAAAGTTAACAAAATTTTGTTAAAATGACTAAATTCACACGACTAAATTAGCCCAAAGTTTTGAAGAGGGACTAATTCTAATTTTCACTAAAAGTTAAGAGATAAAAACATATTTAACCATTTATCTTTCTAAAACATATCCTACCAGGTAGTAACTATAAGAACATTTGTACTAGATCAAATTTTAATTTTCATTCTAAAAACTTCTAAGTTTATTTTTTATTGTTTGGACTCTGTTTATTCGAAAAAAATACATATTCTTTCAATTAGTTTAACTTTTAACTGAAGTCTTGTAATATTTTATCACATAGATTGCTAGGATTTTGAACTTTTTTTACTAATTACTTGGAGTGGAAGTAACTACCAAGTAAGGAAGACTGTCTTATGTTGTATTTGATTTACTTGCCTAAATGTAACTAATTGTGGTTGGGAATGAGTTAATGAATTTATTTGTGCCATTAAATTTGATGAGTTTGGACAGTTATATAAGTTTTGAACTTAATCACGACTTTAAAAAACCAAATTGAGTGTTTATTGCTAAACCAGACAACTTGTGTTTCAATCAAGTTAAAAGGTATTTTTTTTAATCAACAAAAATAAATATAATTAAATGACATAATTGTATTTCCCAACCCATATATAAAAACTGTAAAAAATAAAATAAAATTCCCTTACTATATAATATGTAAAAGTTTAAACAACAAAGAATCTTAAAATTGAACAAAAAACACATTTTTCCAAAAAAATCATTAATCGAGCATATAAATCCTCGAGACATTCATTATTTCTTTTAATAAATTTGTTATCGTGAGAGAGTGAATGTGAATGATATGTTTGTTTCCTCCATAAAAACTTATGGGCATATGAGAAAGAATATTTGAGAAAGGAGGAAATTCTCTCTCATAAGTTCAAGTAATTTGAAGCGATGAAAACTGCAATTATCAAATTATTTTTTTCTCAATTTTACAACCCTTTTATTTATGATAACTAATATTTATAATAATAATAATAATAAGCTTAAATATATTGATAGCAAAAAATAATAATACAACGTTTAAATAAAATACTAATCTTAATAGCAAAATATATATATATATATATATATATATATATATATATATATATATATATATATATATATATATATATATATATATATATATATATATAACATGTTTCCAAGAAACAATATTTTCAGAAAAAAATTTTGTCAATTATTCTAAAAAACATCAAGGTCAAAATCTTAAATTTCTCAAAGTCTTACTAATTGGTTATGTTATTTCTATAAAATAATTAATATAACAATTAATTGAAATTTTAACTAAAAATAGTACACCATTATTTTGTTTCAATAAAAATTATATAAATATTTCTAATAATATTTTATACCAATGAAGTATAATTTATTCTTTTTATATTATCATAGTTACAAATTTTAAGAATTATGATTTTAAGAATTAGTATTTAGAAACTAATTTTTTGGTAATTAAAACTTAATTAGCTATTGTTAGAGATGAATTTATTTAATTCACAAATTAATTATAATTTTTTAATTTGTTTAATGTAATCATTCTTCTTTTGGGACTTGATTACGCTCATCTCTCTACTTTCTTGTATTATTTCATCACTTCTTCTTACTTTTGCCTGTTTGACATGTATATTCCATTATTTCATATATTAACACCATTTTGATGTAATTTTTTTTAAATTATTAAAATTGTCAGTCTAACAAAAAATTATAAAAATGAACAAAGTCGTATCAAGGTGACAATTTGATTAAGAATAAATTGTGTCAAGAGATGATTTCAATGTTAAATATTATTAAAATTGAAGTCACGTACACAATTTTAATTCAAAACATTTTAAACTGAAATTTAGAGATTAACATGTTTTTTTTATCAAAACTGAACTAAAATCGTGTAATTTAAACACGATTTCAATTTAAAATATAGAACTAAAGTCATATTACAATGATTTATTTTCAACTTAAAAATATTTTATATTAAGATTGTGCTATCCTAATATGATCCCTTTATAAAAAAATCGTACCAAACTAATACGAACACGGCTGGTCTATTTTTATAACTTTTTTTTCAAAAATCTTTTTTTTTTTTTAAAAAAAGTTTCACCATTTTAATGCTGGTCTAATTTTCTCACAAGCTTCACTCGAAAGAACATCGCAAAAACTAAATATTTTGAAAACTTCTTACAGACTTCATTTTTCTAAAAATTTTTCTTCATATCATATTCACTATAGTTGACCAAAAAAATAGAGAAAAAAAAATGAGATGTTGTCTATGAGCTACAGTGCCCATCACTATTTTCCTTATAAAAAATGTTGATATGGATTTTTCATAGTGGTAAAATTCCTAAGAATATTTAATATAACTTCATACCTAAAACTTTAAATCACTTTTTTTGTTATAAAGAAATATGTCATTTCATAATATAATATTGCAAAAGTTTTGGATGGTTAGTAGCGGAAGCCATCGCGAAAGAATTTTTTTTAGTTTGGATTGCAGGCCTCTTGCCTCCAACGTTTGATTTGAAGATATTTTTTCTAAAGGCACGCTCCCAACGTTCATATTTGATTTCACGTTATTTTTACTAATAAAAAAAAGAAGTTTTCTCTTGTAGATATTTTAGGTTATAGGTCTATCCATGAACTCTATAAACACAACACTTTATTTACTCTAAAATTATCATTAGAAATCATTTTTCTCTCATTCTCTCTTCTCTTGGTTTCATACTTTCTTTTTTCTTCTTTTCTTGAAAAATATTATGGGTTTATTTTATTCTCTTTTCAGAGATCCTTACTAGTTCTAAGATCCTCATAAATTCTTAGAAGTTCCTGCTGTATCTTAGAGACTTGCGCAATACACCGCAGATAAGTCCTTAAGGACAATGATCTACACGCCTCAAGAAATCTTTTGTTCGTGATTTTTATTCTTTTATTGTTTGTCAGCTTTTACAATAATCTTAAGGACTTATGTCTGACATCAACAACATGCCTTCGGAGAGCCAAACCATTGCTTCTGGAACTCAGACGGTCCTTCACAAAATCACTTTCGAACGTGTCAAAAGTTGAGGTCCTCTTTAGATAGAACTTTCGGAGGCTGGCAAGGTGCTCGCAGCAAGGTGGCTTCTGATCGCATTTATAGGGATCGCGAATGAGATTAAGAAGAGGGAGACAAGGAGACAACTTGGAGTTCGTTGGAGTTAGGATGATGAATCCTAATTTTCATATGTCGTGCCTTTATAATGTTTGAGGAAAGGTGGAGAAGATTTCTCTCTAGAGAAAGAAAAAGAAATAAGATGAGGCTATGTACTTGAGTAATTTTTTTGTATACTTTACCTACAAATGAGAGAAGCACAATCAGATATTTTCTCGTTTACCAATCTTAAATATTTTAAAATTGTGGGGGTATATGTAATTTTACTTAATTACTTGAAAAAAAAAGTTGGCTTTTCACCTAATGATATTGATAGTATTCTAAATTTGAAAGTAGATACTGTGTCATTATATGTTTGTATGTGAATGACATGTTAATTTTTGGTACATGCAATGAAATTGTTGCTAGAACTAAAATCTTTCTAAGATCAAACTTTGAAATGAAAGACATGAGTGAAGCCAATGTAATTTTAGGTGTTATAATCGTAAGGAAGGGAAATAATATATTACTATCCCAAGAACATATATTGAGAAACTTCTTAAGAAGTTTGGGTATTATGATTTCAAACCCGTGAGTACCCCTTATGATGTTAACTCTTAATTAATGAAAAATAGAGAAAAATCATTATGTCAGCCTCAGTATGCCTAGCTAATTGGGAGCTTACTGCACTTGATGAGATTTTCTACATCTGATATTGCGTATGCAGTAGGTAGACTGAGTAGGTACACTCAATGTCCAAATCAAGAACATTGGGATGCACTTTCTAGGCTTATGAGATACTTAAGAGGTTCAATGGATTATGTCATTGAATATAGTGGATTTCCCGTTGTACTAGAAGGGCACAATGATGTCAACTGGATCTCTGATTCAGATGAGATAAAATCCATTAGTGGTTATGTATTCACACTTGGGGGTGGTGTGATTACATGGAGATCAGCCAGGCAAACAATTATTTCAAGATCAATAATGGAATCTGAGTTTGGTAGTGAGGCCGAGTGGTTGAAAAACTTCTTAGCAAACATTCCAATAAAAATGAAACCAACCTCATCGGTGTCGATACACTGTGATTGCCAATCGACAATAGCTATAGCTAAAATCAAGAATTACAATGGAAAGAATAGACATATCCAATTGAGACACAATTTGTTGAAGCAGCTGCTGTAACACCCCGATTTAGGCGTTACAATTTATTTTCCACAAGAATACACATAATTTTATTTTTTAACAATTTTCAACACCAACAAAATATTAAGTGCTTTATTACAACACAAGTCTTCTGAAAATAAAATTCCACACAGTTCATAAACTTCTGAAATTTAAAATTTCACACAGTTCGGAAATTCAAACATAGATTTATTTTAGAAATTCCCCATGTCTCCTTTTTCCCCACAGATCTCTCATCTTCTAAGCAAGTCCAGAACCATCTGCTAATTCATCTGATATAGTTTCTGCTCCCGTATAATATCACACATTATACGATCATTGCATTCACATGCACAAACACAAACAGTAGGGTGAGCTAACCGATTCAAGAAATATACATCATCCACAATCTTACTAACATCACAAGTGTGGCAATCAGTCAAATACATGCATCTCAAACATACTCAAAAACCAACTATTACACTGATACTTTATAATATTTCTCCAGTCAAAATCATCAGTCGATTCACTAGAGTCAATACAACATATTATTAATCTGCCTACTTACCAAAGCACAACAGTCAACAATCCTTCTGTCTACTTACCAAAGTAGTATAACCATGATATACTGATTACTTACCAAAGTAATCTAACAAGGTGATTTTTATTATCTACTTACCAAAGTAGTACAACAAGGTGATATTGTCTACTTACCAAAGTAGCACAACACAAGATCTTCTGCCTACTTACCAAAGTAGCACAAACCAAGTTCTTCTGCCTACTTACCAAAGTAGCGCAGCAAGACAATACTGTCTACTTACCAACGTAGCACAGTATAGTTAATCTGCCTACTTATCAAAGTAGCCCGATTTATATCATTCTTTTTATCTCTTCATTCATCATCTCATCCTGCCTACTTATCAAAGTAGCGCAAATCACTCTGCTTACTTACCAAAGTAACGCAGACCCAACATCTACTCGCCTACTTACCAAAGTAGCGCAAATCAACATCATTTACATTATTTCAACAAATTATTCATAATCAACCACAACCCATCCAAAACTAATCATACTCAACAAGCATAAGAAAACCGGTGAACTTTTCTCGATTCCCTTCTGTCTACTTACCAATGTAGTACAAATTAACCAAATTACATTTTCCTAACATATTATTCATAACCAATCACATGCCATCTCAACCACTAATCCCAAACCAATCATGCTTAACAAGTACATAATAACCAATCAACATATCTCAGTTTCAATTCTGCCTACTTACCAAAGTAGCACAAATTAACCAAATTACCTTTTTCAATATATTATTTATCGACGATCTGAACCAATCAAACTAATCAACAACATGTTTAGATCATATGGTAAGCTTTTCAGTCCAATCCAATGGTTAATGAGGCGAAATCATCAATTTTGTATAAATGATCCAAAAACATAAATTAAACAGTATTGAGATCCCTGAGAAGGTACGAAATTAATATCTCTAAATCTGTAACTCCGATCTAAAATCCGAACGGTCGAAGTATGCCACTATCTCTTAGGAACAACATACTAAACATTCAGGGTAATCCAACGGCTAAATAAGTAGATATGGAGGTTTTACCGAGGTAACTCAGCGACAGAAAGTTAAGTGGTTCTCGGTTTAACTCAAAATGCGGAATTAATTCCTCTAAGCACAGATATCCAATTCCAAATCTGAACGGTCAAAATCACCTAATATGTCTTATAAACTACATACTAAAGTTTGGGCTCAATCTAACGGTAGATGAAATATATATGAAATTTGTACCATGATAGCTTAAGAACAGCAATACAGTGTTCATCCGATTGTTTCACACTTTCGAAATTTCTTTCTCTAAACATAGACCTTCAATTGCAAATCCGATCGGTCAAGTTGTAGTAATATGTCTTAGGGATCATATATCAAATTTTGAGGTTGATCTAACGGTCAAATAGGTCAAAATCTATATTTTTACCGAGACAACTTAGTAACAGAACTACAGGGCTAACTAATTTACTCAAACTTGCAGGATTTATTTCTCCAATTACAGACTTCTATTTTCAAATCCGAACGGTCAAAGTTTAGTAATAGGTCTTAGGATTCACATACTAAAATTTTAGCTAAATCCAACGGTGAAAACAATTAATAGAATTTTTTTTCACCACAGTAACTCGAAAATAAGAAATTATAATCTTGAAAACCAAATTTTACACAAGTCAATATATAATTACCATTACCAAATTTTAACACATTCATACTCATATTCATGATCATAATCAAGAAAGGATTAGCTCCCCTACCTCTTCTCCTTGCAAGAAATTCTTCACTCTTGATACACCTAGACCACCATCCTTGCTTGCTCTCCTTCTCAAATGTAAAAGTATTTTGTAACTTAAATCTTATTTCTCTTGCCCTCTCTTCTGGCCGTATAGGTGCTATATAAGGAGAAATAAATTCTCTTTGGCAGCTGGCTTAGCAATCATTCCATAAGAAAATAATGGAAAATGAAGGGTCCCATGTAAGAAATTTTTACACCCATGATTGAAAGCCTTGCACTCATGTTTCACGGAAAGCCAATTTCCATAATTCAAATTTTGTCTTCTTCTTCTTTTCACATTATTATTTTATTTTATTTATAACCCTCCTTTGATCAAACATGGACCACACAATTTGCATTAAAATTTAAATAACTAATACAAGACAATCAAGCTAAACAAAATGGTAAAAAATACAAACAATAATCTTTATCTTACATATGAATGCACACCATAATTAATTATTCAAAACCACAACATTCATAAAATTATTTTGATTTTTCTATGGGTCTTACAACTGCTAAAGAGTGGAACTATTTCCATTGATTATGTGAAGTCAGAATGGAATCTAGTAGATCCTCTGACAAAACTCTTGGAAAGAAATATGATCTTAGAAACATCGAGGAGAATGAGACTTAAGCCATTGACAAACAAACAAGTGATGATAACCCAACCTTTGTGATTAGAGATCCCATGAATAAGGTTCATATGGATAAAAACAAGCCACTTGTTAGTTTTGATAACACTAATTTGATTTTAAATCAAATATGTTCATTCCTATATATGGTGTGTGTAAAAGTACTATAGACTTCATTATTGAGAGGTTAAACTTTGTAATAAAACAAAGTTTTTAATGATCTTCATATCCCTTATGAGTGATGTATGATTTGCAACATACACTTGATGAAATCACCTATATGAGTGTCAAGTGGGGTCGCTTGCATGAGATCTTGGCATGATCTCTAAAGCACTCATGAATACCGGGAACGCGCATGGCTTAGTAAGCGCATCACATCGATTACAGTAAGGATTATGGGGGTGTACTGTGATTGATAAACCTCTAACACACTCAAGTATCTTTGATTCATATAGCTTGCTATATATACAAACTATAGTGTGTGTTAATTTTATTGATATAAGAATAGTTCATATAGCTTGCTATACCAGCTCTGATGCATTACATCTTATAAAACCCAGGATTTTTTATTCTTTTTTCTTTTATTTGTTTCTTATCTTTTGCAATATGTGGGAGATTGTTATTTTATAATATAATATTGCAAAAGTTTTGGATGGTCAGTTGCGCAAGCCATCAAATATGGAAGAATTTTTCTGAGCTTGGACCGCAAGCCTCTTGCCTCCAACATTTGATTTGGAGATATTTTCCCTAAAGGCACTCCCAACGTTCATATTTGATTGCACGTTACTTTTATTAATAAAAAAGGAGGTTTTCTCTTGTAGATATTTTAGGTCATGGGTCTGATCCATGAACTCTATAAATAGAACACTTCATTCACTCTAAAATCATTATCAAAAATCATTCTTCTCTCATTCTCTCTTCTTTTACTGAAAAATATTCTGGGTTTATTTTATTCTTTTTAGATATCCTTGCTAGTTCTGAGATCCTCAAAAATTCTGAAAAGTTCTTGTTGTATCCTGGAAGACTTGCACAATACACCGCGGATAAGTCCTTAAGGATAGTGATTTACACGCCTCAAGAAATCTTTTGTTCGTGAACTTTATTTTTTTATTGTCAGCTTTTACAACAACATCTTCGTACTAGTACGTTCACGTTCATATATGCACAATGATATTACATTTTGCACATAACACATCGATGATTTTGATTTGAATATAATTATCCATCTAAACAAGAGGGATCATACTCATATTACACTAACAAGTACGTGATATTCTGTCATTTACGTATAACACACTCTAATGTAGAATAGAAGAATTTGAGAAGAATAAGCAGCCACACACTTTAACAACTAAGGCACTTTTATTTAAGGGAAAAGGGAAAATAAAAGGGTTATTTAACACCATTTGATTATTATTTGGTAATTTTTATAAAGATAAAATGGTTTTAATAAAAGTTAACTTTTGTATTTTGAAAAGAAAAAAAAAAGAGTGAAAGCTAATTAGCAATAATATCAAATGGGTGTAAAAGAGATTATCGTGTTAAAGTATCATTGTTCAAGAGAAATCATGGATGACTCTATTTTTTCCGCATGCAAATGAAATAAAACGGGTCAAACTTCACTCTGATTAAGCGTCATCTCATGTTTATGCATAGTTCCTATATATGTTTCTGCATGAGTGTCTAATTTCAAGAAACTTTGTTCAAACTTTAGCAGTAACGTTTCACACAAATATACGTTAACTGCATTATTATATTGCATGCGTGCAAGTTTACAGAAAACGTGATTTTAATATTTTGTGATGCCACCAGTTTTTCTTATTTCGCCAGGTCAAAGACTAATCTACGTGTAATATATTCTTCTGATTCCATGAGTTTTCGTAGTAGACAGAGATTGAATATGAATTTTCTATTCTGATTTTATCGTTTGAAAAAGGAGAGAGAAAAGGGCATGCGTATTTTATATATTATAAATGGATAAACATGCTATTTTATCTAACCCACTTTCTACTGTGCAATGGGATATTATCCTATTGCTTGCTAACATTTAGATTTTCTACCCAATCAAATAATGTATACACAGTTTATAATACTAAATTTTGGGTTGAAAAGTGTTCATCATGGTAAAAGAGAATATATATATAAACAAAGAGGACTAGCAAATAGAATTTAAATAGGTTTTTAATTTGAAGAAGGAAATTCATAGTGGATATTGCATCATGTTGCTTTGATTATTAATAAAGTACAATAATTTTTATATGTGGTGATCCTATAGAGAGGACCTGTTATTGGTATACAGATTGACAATGATCTGCTGTATAGCACCACTCTTGAAAGTGAGCACTAAGAATTAGAGTAGTTATACTTTTATGTATGTATATGTGTATTTAAGGATTTAAAGTAAACACATGATCGACTTGTAAATTAGGCAAGACATCTTATAGTCGTTTCGTGACTCTTCTGAAAGGATAGAGTCATCATGGCTGAGGCTATGTATGATAGAGGACTATTTATGGATGCTATATTGCAAAAACTTGAAAAATTATTGAAATTTAAATTATTTATGACAAGAACAAATATTTGAAATAACAAATTTCTTTAAGATTTGTAATATTTTATAAAGCTTGAAACTTAGATGAAATAAAGATAATGGGTTTAGTGCATTTATATAAAAAAATACAAGCAATTAAAACTTTTATAATTTATTTAATAAGCAATTCGAATTTTATAATTTTATAAGTTTGTTGGTCAAGAAAGAAATTTTATTTCACAAGAAAGACGTTTCTTTGGGTAAATAATTTGTTTTTGTTTTTCAATTTTCTAATATTTTTTAGGAGTTTTTAAATTAGCTTAAACATTTGTATCTATATATAGGATACTAAATATATATGGAATACTTTGGATGATTATTATAAGAAAATGAGGTTTTATTGAGAGATGATTTTCTTAATTTTTGAATTAGAACTTCAATTCTTATTAAAGATCAATTTTTTATAATACATTTTCTTTTACTTATAAATTTGTTAGATGGTGATGTTTTCAACGTTTGTTCTTGTCAAATATTGATATTATGATGACAAATCTTTCTTGGAGATAATATTAATAAAATCAAATCACATTTTTGGAAGTCAAAGCTTTATTTTTTTAAAAAAACGTTTTAGAAGGTTGCAGAAGAAAAATATATTTAAATTTTGTTTACATTTATATATATAAAGAAAAGGATCAAGTATTAAATAATAATATAAAAAAAATAAATTTATTACATAAATGCCTATTTTGGGGAACTTATCCTAGTGCCTCTTACCCTTTTCCCATACCGAAAACACTTATTTAAGATGGACCAAAACGACAAATAAGATTTCCTAAAAATCTGTGTAAAAAGATTCTTAACTTTCTGAACTCCAAACCCTAGTGTTCATTACAACATTGACTTAGGAATATTCATTAATACTGATAAGGTGTATGGAGGGAAACTAAGTAACATTCCTTATCAAGATATTAGAAATATTAAGTAATATTCTTGCTGCTAGTTTAGTTATACAGTGTGTGGATGAGATAATAAGATTCTGCATGTGTACCCTCCTCAAGATTATTGGCCAATCTAACCTTAAACTGTGTTAGTTTAAAACATAAATTTAACATTAATAGTATAACTATGTTATTTTATATACAATAGGGAAAATATATGTTTACAGTGCTAAAACTGATTAACATTCATGTACTTTGCTAAACCAGAGACATTACTTCCACAAGAACGTTAGTACACACCCAAATAAACATGAAGTTTTTTGAAAAAGAATTTAATTCAAATATATTTAATAAGATAAAATTCGGACCAACTAAATAAATTCAACAAATCTCATTAAATCAAAATTCTGATATTATTTTAAAAAATAAGATTTAAATTTAACTTAATGCTACAAAATTAACTTATAAAATAATAGTTATATTTATATGTACGAGGTAGCAGCCACCCACTAAACTTTTGTTCAAGGCATTGAAATTTTGGTATCAATTAATCAAAACTTGGCATTCACCAAGGGTCATTCCTATGCAATCCCAATAACTTAAAGCAATGTATATTTTATATAAGAGATATTGTGTTGTGTATTAGTGGGAGCAACATAATAACAATCATGGGCACCTCCATGTACCAACGTCATGATCCACATTAAAATGATAATTATTGTGTAAATTGGCTGTGGTGCCACTAAAAAAATAAAAACCCTAGTTCTTTGTCACAAACACTGTAGTGAACAACTATGCAATAGTCGAAGCAAGATCCTATGTGGGGTGTAGATAAGCCATGTTTCTGTTTGCATTTAGAAAGTAGGTCATGTTCGTAGATTCTGGTGGAAGGGAATCTCAACACGTTGTTTTAGGAAGCAAAACCTCCCCATTACTAATGGTGCCTCTGCTGTGTCATCAGACAATGATTTCTTAAACAATTTTCAATGTACCATTGTTCACATACGTAAGTGTTGGAAATCGCCAACAACTTAAAAAAAAAAAATATATATATATATATATATATATATAACATATATATAAATACACAACTTTTATCTTTTAAAATGGAATTATAAGATTGAGGTTTTGAGTTAACTTCAATACATCACTTAAAAACTATTTTAATTATTGTTATTAAGGTTATCAAGTAATTTATTGTTGATATGTTATCGTATCATTCATAGATATTTAAAATATTAACTTTACTATTATAATCTAATGATCTTATTAAATTTTCACATTAAATCATTTTTTTATTTGACCAAAAGTTAATGTAGATTTCAATTTCTTTATTTACATTATAGTCACTTTTCATTTTAATAATGTTGGGATGAGAAGGCCCTATGAAAAATATGTGGTGATAAATTCATAATAGAGTCCCATATTGAGAAAAATTATAAAAAAAAATTAAGAAACTTCTTTTTAGTAACTCTCTGTCTTTCCTCGAATCCAAGATAGCGAGATGATATTCTTCTTAATAAATGACATACTTTACTACAAAATAATCGTATTAAAATACTAATGTGAATCATGCTTAACCAAGTATTATGATATTCTAAATTTATCTAAATCAGGTCAAGTTTAAACAATCAAAACTCACTTAACACTACAAAAATAATATAATAATATATTTTAAGAGAGATTATTTTTCTGGCGGTTTAAAACTCAAAACCGCCCCAAACATTTAAATTTTTTAATTTTAAATTAGTTTTTTATGTGTCTTCATTTTTCTTCAAACCTTAATCCCTTCCTATTGCTTACATTTCTCCCAAACCACCGTCTGCCTTCATTTTCTCCCAAACCACAATCTTCATTTCGCTGCACTACAAGCACCATCTCAATCTCACCGTTCTCCGCCACCGCTGTCAGAAGCTTAATTCCACTCTTCGCTACTCTTTCTCCTCTGAGAAGCACCACACAAACTCCCCTAACTCCGATGACATCGTCGAGCTTCCTCTCTTCCCTCTCCCTCTTGTGCTCTTCCCTCTCCCTTTGGTGCTCTTCCCCGGCGCCACCCTCCTCTTGCAGATCGTCAAGTTCCGCTACCACATCATGATGCACACACTTCTTCAAACAGACCTCCGCTTTAGCGTCATCTACACAAATGTCGTCTCTAGAACCGTCGTCATTGGCTCCGTTGACGAAGTTGTAAAGCATGAAAGCCTCGTGGATGACCGCTTTTTCCTCATCTGTAAGGGCCAGGAACGGTTCCGAGTGAACAATGTAGTGCACACGAAACCCTACCTGGTCGCGCATGTGATGTGGCTCGAGGACTGACCATCTCCCTTCACTGATCTCGATCTAGGCAGGCTAGCCACCGAGGTGCATACCTACATGAAGGACGTTATCCAGTTATCGAACTATTATTTTCAATCATACTTTGTTGGCTATTTGTTCTTGTATTCTGACTACTTGTTTATGTGCTCATGGATATCACTAATTTATGTATAGGGTTTGTCTTCTTTTCATAAGCATTCACGCATTGTAAAGAAATCATTCACATTGTTTAAATTCTTTATTATGTGGTGTAGTAGTTGATATAATAGGTGAGAATTTTTGGGACAGCAAAGAAAAGTATTGAAAAACAATGTTTTCGTCAATTTCATGGATACCAAAAGGAGTATCAAAACCAGTTCTCCACATAACACAAGCCTTGAAGGACCTCCACATGGAACGTTATGATGATGAGGATGAGACCAGTGATCTGTACTATCCAGACAACAACATGGATCCATATCTCAAAGATCAAAATGTTAGAGAAAAGAAGTTATGATAGAGACATTATTAGACTTATGATTAATTTTCTTATGCTCTTTCAGGTTTGGACAATTGATGATAGAGAAAAGAAGTTGCATTATCACCATTTCATTGTTATTTCAGCATTGCTGCTTTGCGCAACTTGGCTTGATTCTTCCCTTCAAGGAGGAGAGAGAGGTAAAAGAATTGTGGTTTCTTTGCTTGATATCTGTCATGTATTAACTGTTTGTTTTTGGCAATTTGTTTAACTTGATAAGCACTTGATGCCTTTGTATAATATTTTTATCTTATGTATTTTCCTTATGACTACAGGGAACTTCTTAGTTGTTGGTTCAATGGATAACCTAATATTGAAGTTGACCTTGATGTTGTAAGTGAATTTAGTGCTCACTGATTGTTTTTACTATAATTTATACTATTTAGTTAAAAGTTTAAATCTCAAGTGTACTGCTATTTAATTAAATATTAAAAATTGGTTTTTAAAGATAATCTCATCTCCTTTTTGTCATGTTAATGGATTAGGAACCCTACGTGTTCATTAATACCTTCGTGTATTTTCTCATATGTATTTTATTATTTTATGAAGGCTCAATTGTTTTCAAATCCTTCATTAGGTGGTATGCTCTGTTATGTCACTGTAAGTTCTTGCCTCAGGGCCTTAGAATGAATAGAGCCTTCCTTCACCAAAAATTTCATGTACCAACCTACCCAAAATGTTTGAGAATTTACGTCGAGTCATTATTATTCATTATTCGTACGGATGATGAGTTTTTCAGTCAAATCAAAGCTGATGAACTTAAATGTTGCACACATATATAGGCAGTACAGAAAAGGTTACAAAGTAATGAGTCAATAGTCAGTTTTTATTGTTTTGCTACGGAGTAATTATTGTTTTTGTGACCAAACATATTTGTTAGAAGAATCATTTTTTAGGGAGGACATATTGTTGACCCAGGTCAGGTTTAAGTCTTTTTAAATACCGATTTTCATTTTTTGTTATGACGCCTCTACAATCTTTTCACTCTGCATTTTGAAATGTTCATTCTTTTTTTTAAGGGAGAGTTTCCATGCCCTGTTTGCTGTAGACATGCAAATTATGTCTTGCCAACTTTACCTGGGGAATTAAAGAGGCCTTTGAAGCAATCTATCATCTTGAGTACTGGTTCAATAAATACTGCACCCCCTTAGCTGAATCAAGTGCATTGACTTATTCACTTCGCCCTGTAGTCTGGCTTAAAACTTAATTAACAACTATTGGTCAAACCAATGGAACCTAATTCTAATACATCACTTAATCATTCATATATTTTTCTCTATTTTATGTTCTAATGGGATTTTCTTAAAAACAATATCGTAAGTGGTTTTTTTTAATATTTGTGGAATCCAATTCAGGCTTATTATGAATAATGTATTCATTATTGTCATTTCTATTTGAATAATGTATTCATTAAACGTCCCAATTAACCAATGTTGCTGAATGTCATGTTTTGTTTTGTAGGGGCATTTAGTTGCTGGGCACTGGCTACAAGTTCAAATATTTTAGCTTTTCTTAGCTCCTGTTCAAGATCAAGTAAGATCAAAATGAAAGCTTTGTTTTAAGCATCTATTTTCCTTAATAAGTATTGTCTTTTCACGATGATTTTTAATTGTTTTGAGTGAGGGTATCTCAATTTATTTTAACTTGTACACGATGTTATAATTTTATTCATATATGAAGCTTTGAAATGTTTTTATATGGCTTTACTATATCAATCTCATATTATAATAATCACCAGACCAATCTGTATGTTACAATAGTTTGCAAAACATTTTTTTGGCTTTAACCATGTCAAGATTATTGGTGAGAAAGAAAAAAAAAAGTAAAAAAGAGAGGTAATAAGTCTGTACAATTGAAGCTACATATTAAGGGAGGTTAGTTTTCAACCTACAAACTTTCTATGTGATTTTAGATCATTAATCCCAATGGATTTAATGTTAAACCCATTTGGCCTCAGTATTGATGTAAACTTGTTGTATCTTCTACTGTTGATAATTAGATATGCTAAGTTTATGCTTGAACTAGGCTTATCAAGGTTTGTAATTGCTTCATTATGTCATTATGACAGTATCAACAAAACTGATTTCCTTTTAAATAATTGCTTCTAAGTTTAAATACTTATGTACTACATTACAACTTGTGTTTTTATCGATATAAATGAAGGAAAAAAACTATCTGATATGAATATGCAACATAATTAATCTTCTCTTTTCTAACAAGGTGAAAGGTTGCGTCAATCAATCTTAGAAAAGGTTCAAGTAAGACAACTTCAGAGTGTCTCACTCATAGAAGACAAAGTACTTCAGAAACTTCACGAGAAAGAAGCTGAGCTCGAAAGCATCAACAAGAGGAACATGGAACTTGAAGACCGAATGGAGCAGTTGACTGTGGAAGCTGGTTCATGCAACGAGCAAAATACAATGAAAACATGATTGTTGCTCTTAAGTTCAACCTTTAACAAGCATATCTCCAAAGTAGAGATAGTAAGAAGGATGTGGTGACAGTAAAGAACTATTTTTTTTTTAAAATGATTTTTCAGTAGTTTTGGAAAATTCCTGGTAATTACCGATGGTTTTCCAAAAATCCCTGGAAATATGGGCAGTTCCACAAGTAATTTTGTGACGTTGATTTTTCCAGTGATTTTTGTAACCACGATAAATATATTTTTCGGAGGTTAAAACCCCCGTAACGTAAAAAATAACCCTTACTAAAATTGTAGATTTTTGTAGTGAAAATCCCTAATTACGTAGGAATAAATTTTTTTTACATGCAATATATCTATAGGTAAAATCTCTTATGGGTTAAATAAATATTTCTAAGAATAATCATAGATAATAAGTAGTGGTATTTAATTACTTTGTTAATATGGTGGTGATACATGTATTATGATATCCGACTTACATTTGCAAATATTTAATTTCATAAAAAAAGAGTGAAAATAGCAATTTGTATAGCTAATTAAGTAATTAATATGAATTTATAAATAAAAATATAGCACTTTACAATTTATTTTGATATAGGCAAATATATATTTTATTTAATTGTTTTAGTCAATTAGGATTTATAGATTATTCAAATATTCATATCATGTACAATTGTATATTTTAATCTAATTGTTAATGTTTTTTAAATATAATACTATTTCAAAAATTATTTTTTATTCATACCAATAATTCATAATTAGATGACGGTGATGTAGTTTTTTACACAAATAATATATTTTAATTAATGTAATGCTTGAGATATTTTGAATAGTTGAATCTACACTCAAGTAGTATAATGATGACTAAGAGATAAGATAAAGTCATGGTGATAAATTACAACACTAAAAGTTTATAGACCTAAACAAAAGGATAATTCTTGTGTAGAGGAAAAAGTGTATATATATATATATATATATATATATATATATATATATATATATATATATATATATATATATATATATATATATATATATATATATATATATATATATATATATATATATATATATATATATATATATATATATATAATGAAAGCCAATCCCTAGCCGTAGATGTGTCAGCTTCAGCACTTTACAAATTCATCATATGCATATTATTATTATTATTATTATTATTAAATATTATACATTTGTCGGTATTACATATTATATAGAGATGTGGATTGTGCTTAAGCGTTTGCTAGCCAATATATAAAGCAATAAGTGTTATTCTTGTTCATTATTAATTAGGTAGCCAATAATTTGAAAGCACTTTCCAAGAAGCTTGAATAAATTTGGAGAGATATATGATGAATGCTTATCCATGATTCAAAGGAATAATATAATCAATCCAACTTAGGTATAACTACATCATTTAAACATCAAGATACGAAATTAATGGACACACATTTTAATATTTTTACAATATAAATGCAAGAAGGGAGGGTGTCGATTTTACAGAGTGTAATGAAAATGTTCTATTTTTTGTTATATTTTCAGCATTTATGAGATATATATTAATTCAATTGAAATATTATTCTGAAATTATTTAAACTTCGTCCTTTCCTAATATCAATTAAGAAAAAACTTTTTTTTAAATATAATAACTTATCTTCATGGTAATCTAAATGGAAATTTTCCAATTTAACTCAAAATTGATACACATTATGGAACACAAAGAACAAAAGTTAGCCATTATATTATATTTAACTCCCATTTTTTCTATTTTTTACCTTTTGCATTCCTTCTTACACTAGTAAAAAATGACGTTTTTAACTCGTATATTATGACTCGGTTTTTACTGAACCGAAGCATATCAAAACGCGGTGGCAGTCTTGTAATTTTAAAAGCATTATATGCCTTGGTTGTTAAGCAATCGGTGTCTAAAAGTGATATTGGCTCGGTTATCAGAGTGAACCGAGGCATAATCCTCAGTAGCAAAGATACGGCCTCAGTTGGCATGCACCCGAGACATATTGGGCGTTAAATCGGTACATCCCTGCTCATTTTCCCAAAGCACCTCCGCCTCTTCTCTCTTCTCTGCCTCTTCTCTCTTCTCCGCCTCTTCTCTCTTCTTTGCCTCTTCTCTCTTCCCCGCCTCTTCTCTCTTCTCTGCCTCTTCTCTATTTTCCCCAAAGCACCTCTGCCTCTTCTCTCTTCTCTGCCTCTTCTCCGCCTCGCGATATTCCTCCTGCGATGTACGATGGGCGACGACGGTGGACTCAACGGCGACAGCGAGGACGCAACGGCGAGGACACAACGACGAGGATGCAGCGTCGGCGAGGACGCGACGACGAGAACGCAACGGCGACGAGAACGCGACGACGACGATGACACAACGGTGACGGAGGAAGGTGACGGAGGGCAGATCTGGGCGCATGGAAGGGTGGAGGGCAGATCTAGGCACATGGAGCGGCGGAGAGCAGATCTGCACGCATGGAGGGGCGGAAGGCAGATCTGTGGCGGTGGACGGAGGATTCGCGGAAGGAGGCCACAGCGAAGGTCACCTTCAGAGGGTGAAACCCCAACAGCTTCACTTCCTCCACAAGGGTTCTCAGGTTGGAGCAGAGAACAAAAGACCGAGCGGAGAGCAAGTGCCGCATGCGCGACTCCGGCATCGACTCTGGTGGGGAAGATGCAGTTTTCGAGGCTGCGATAGAGGAATCGGGGGTTCCTAGTGACAATGGAAACGGCGTTGCTTCTAGTGGTCGGAGATGCTCTTGTTAAGTCCATCTTCGTCTCTGCTTCTGAGTTTCTTAAGCTTAAGTCCATCTTCATATCTCTGTATCTGAGTTTCTGAATCTGATCTTTTTCTCATTGTAATTTGTAATTTGGACATTGTTTGCTGCTTCTGTAAACAGATTTTTGACATTGATTATTGGTTGTTGCAATACTGGGATTTGTTTGATTTCTGTTATGGTTTTCTTGGTTGTGTTAGATTCTTGAGCCGAATGGGAAATTGAGTTTGGTTGGCATGAATGAACGAGGAAAGTCTAAAAAAAAACACACACACACGCTATTGCCTCGGTTATTTAAGAATCGAGGCATATTTCTGTTTCGTTTTATCTCGGTCCATAACCGAAGTATAAACCTTAACTTTTTTACTTCGCCTTCGAATGCCTCGGTTATAGAACCGAGGCCTATAAACATTTACAACCGGTGTCATTACGCTTTATTGTACTAGTGTTAACTCACAAAGTAAAAGGTCAATCCAAGGTCAATCCTATTGTTATCTTTCTTAATTCTATGCTGAATTCCAAAAATAATTTAAATAAAATTATTTATTAAAAAATAAATATTAAATAAAATTAGTTTTAATAATTTAATAAATAGTTTTACATAAAAATTCAAAATATAAATTTTAATCAAAGAGTCTCTTTCTTAATTTTTTTAAGCTTATATATATATATATTTATTTATTTATTTCGTGTATATGTATGCATGTGTTGCCAATTAATTAGTGTTAAGATACGTATGAAAGTCGCCGTTGAATTACAAAATCAAAAGCATTTTGTAAACCTGTTTGGCATTAATAAAGCATCGAAAGAACTCTATATATCATCAATAGTTGTGGAAAACAAATATGTTTATTAATTTACTAATTATTTTATCTTTTAATTCTCTAAAAATTGCATAAGGGGTTTTTCAATTGTTCACTCCTAAGCAAAAAAATAAAAAATAAAAAAGTGTGAGTCCGTATGATTAATATGAAGCAGATCACAAGTTGGAGGAGTTTTAATTATGGATTTGTGGAAGATGAGGTAGCATATGCAGAAGCAATAATTGGGGGTCCTTCACTTAGTTCCACAACTTACTAATCTTGCAGATTATGATGCAAGAGCTTTTCCCAACCTCAATTAAGTTGCATTAATCAATTTTTTGAATTGGGAATATTCTGAGTAGATTCCTCTTTCACATTAAAAAAAGTATAGACCCTTTTTAAGTCTCCACTATTAAGGAAAAGAATGCAAGTAAAATGTTGAGGAATACAACTTTTTAGAGTGCACTTTGATGATATCTTGACAAAAGTTATATAAAATCTTCCACATTTGGATCTTGACCAAATGCTTATATTCAAGATGGAAGTTTTATTTCTTCATCCATTTTTAATTTGTTCAACAAATTTGTCAAATTATCTTAATAATTATTCCTATATTCATTAGGAGTTTAAGTATAAGTTTAACTAATGCATCAAATAGAAACTTGAGGAACATATATAAGAACAGAAAGATTCATAAATTCATTCTTATAACTTTAGGGTAAAAATCGCATTTAACTACGTATAATATGTCATGGTTTTGAGAAATATGGTAACATTTTTGCAAGACAAAATATAAGATACAATTAAGATAAAGCGTATGTAAGAAAAACTTGTGCAAATATATAATACAAATGTAATGTAGTTTTAATAGGTAATCTATTTTGTATATTGAATATTTTGTACTTTAAGTAGAATACTTTGTAAATAAAGTTCTTGCTTTAATATAGAATTATTATCTATTCTAGTTTTTGGTTTGTTGTTATATAAGTAGAAACCTAATATATATATATATATATATATATATATATATATATATATATATATATAAGAAAAAACAGTCATTATATACATAAAAGTACTAAAAATAATAATATAATAGAACAATGAGTTAAAGTATGACATGTATTTTTGGTTAAACTATAAATGTGTTTAAGGTTTATCTCTCCAAATAAATTTTTGAAATTGGCACAGACACTCAGAGCATGGAAATTTTAAACTTCATTAGTTGTTACATGAACAGTAGAGGAACACTATGAATAGTTTGTCTTCCTTCAAGTTTTCGTCCTACAACTACTATGTGCGAGGATAAAATCTGCTAACACGTATACAAAGAAGTCTAACATCATAAATTTTATAAAATTTTGATAGCATTTCACATTGATTTTCAAAATACATCAAATGAAAGTGATTATTCATGACCACAATTACGTATATATCCAAAGAACAACACAATTATCTCAACCAAAATTTTATCAAATTTATGCATAAATTTAATGTACACGTTATAACATATTATAAAAAAAATTATTTTTCCAAACCGATAGGACAATTCGAGATTTAATACAAATAATTAAAATTTTAATCATTTGTACTAAATTTCAAACGAAAATTACGATTCATTCAGTGTTTAACTATCATTATAATAAATTTTAATACAATTAAATTATTTAAACATACGACATCTAATTATAAATCTAAATTCCATAATAAAAATATTTTAAAAATATAAAAAAAATGCCAAAAAAACGCACTAAAAAATTGTCTAAAATGAAAACAATAATGATGAAGACAAAATATAACCATGTCACATTCAAAAAACAACAGACAAAGTACAATGAGAACTAAAAATACAATTTAATCAAATCCAATTCCTAAAAAGTTTGAATAATTATATGCAAACCATGGTATCCAAAAATTTGGCAAAGAAAAATACCAAAATCACATCTAACAACCAATCAAAAGACAATGTGTAATAGATTGGAAACTAAAATCTGAAAGCTAATCGTGTATATTGGAGGATGGTGTCGTCGCCACAATAGAGGAGTCATCACTGGTGAAAAAGAAAAGATAACTCGATGTTATTTAAAATAGTATCCATGGATGAAAGCAATCGGTCAAAACGAATTAAAATCATACCTAAATCATCCATGTAGCATGCATTTGTATTAAATGAAGAAAAAAGTTACCTTTGGTGCTGGTCGCGTTTGTCGTCGAAACTATTTTAAGACCTGAGAAGAGAAAGTGCAAAAAAAAAAAAATAGAAAGGATATGCTCTCATGTTGTTTTTCTTAATTCATAAAACAACATATGATGTGTGACGCCCTAGGAGGCTAACATCGTGTCACATTAGCTATCAGATAAGTAGGGGGTTGACTTCTAATGGGTACAAAAAAATGACTTCCGTGCTGCATTTTTTTATTGATTTAAGCAATAACAAACACAATCTTCTTAACTGTATGACATTATAAGAGTATAAATAATCTTTTGAGAAAGATTTTTTTAATAATATAAAAAATTATTAAACATTATTCATTTAATTGTCCGACATCTAATGTGTTATAATGTCAATGTTTTTAATTTCCAACTTCGTGAACATTCATTTTCCAATAAGATATTTTAAATCTTTACAAAAAATTAGAGGCGTAATATCATGTTTGGTCCCTATTTTTGTAAACTTTGTTCGATGTGAGACTCAGTTTTTTAGAATGTTCAATGTAGTCCCTAATTTCGTAATTTATATTCAATTTGGTCCTTTATGCTGACGACGTTTAAATCTTTAACGACAAAATGTCCACAGCACCAATTAATGAATTACATGGTAGTTATTGGCTGACGTGGCTAGGACCATAGTTGACTAAGGATGGTCGCGCCAATGAGGGTTTGACATGTGACAACCTCTTTCTTTACCCAAAAATTAGGGTTTCAAATTTGCATTTGTAGATTGGGGAAAAGCTTGCACTAGTGTTGTCACGCGAGATTTATGGTTTGAAGGAGATTTCTGGTTCTCTAGGTTTTGATCTTCTATGTTTCAGGTTAATGATGGTTGGTGGAGAATGAAGAAGCTTCACAACAACGTTGCTCAAAGGCACAAGGAACTCGCAATTTGGTTTCGCGATGCTTGTGACATAGCATTTGGAACAGCGGTGCAGCCAGCCAGTGTGTGATATGTTCGCGAAAGGTTTCTGGTTAAGGTTTCAAAATCTCTGATTATGGAGGTACAAAGATGGTGGCTGGCCGTGAGCGTGGTAGCAACACGTTTCATCGCGATTGAGATTGCTTCTCTGAAATTCTCCTTGCAGGTTGGCATGGAGAAGGTTGGGAGATACTGGTATTTATGCGGCAGAGGATGTTCTGGTGGTCGTGGTGGCACAAGACTGGTGGTGGTCCGATGAGTCCTTCGTGTGACGACGACAACTAGGGTTAGGTGGTGGCTAGGGTTTCTTTGTTAGGGCAAATTAGGATTTCTGGAGATAGGAGATGATGATGACATGTCAAGGATGATGTGTCTAGTCAGCTAATAACTGTCGTGTAATTCACTGATTGATATTGTAGACATTTTGCCGTTAACGATTTAAATATCGTTAGCAAATAAGACCAAATTGAACATAAATTACGAAATTAAGAACTACATTGAACATTCGCAAAAAATGAATCCCACATCAAACAAAATTGATAAAAATAAGGACCAACAATGATATTAAGAAAAAAATTAGACGCTCATTTTTAACCAAATATTATATATATATATATATATATATATATATATATATATATATATATATATATATATATATATGAATGAGTAGTTCGACTTCTAATTATTCATTTTATTTAAAAAAATAATATTAGTTATTTTTTACGGTAATTTGTTTTTATTTTTTTTTAAGACCGACGATAAATACTAAATGTTAATAGTCCATTTTATACTGTGTAATACTCACGTAATCTAATCAATACTTTTGAGTCTTAAAACAATTCTAATATATTTATATAAGTTAACATAAATCCATAAATAAATAAATAAACGATATGCAATAAATTATAGTGCATTACATGATCTTAACCTTTATTGGTTCAAGCTTACACAATCTTTGTTTGATGAATGTAATTTCCATGTAATTTATTTTTGTTTTTAAAATCATCTTCTTTTAAAAATAATTGAAGGTATATATTTGCTTTAATTATGTATTTTTAACTCATGCGATCTTTGCTTAATGTTTTAATTATAACTTTTTCTATAAATATTCTTTTCAATTCTAGTTGCATTGAATTTTATATTTTTTGAAACTTCAAAATGGACATATAATTTGTAACATTGATTCTCATAACTTCAGTTTTTTTTATTTCATGACAAATTAAATTAAAACATGATTAGATCAATTGATTGTCAAGAAAAAAATGGTAATAAAAAATGCAATTAAATTAAAGTACATTGAACTTCATTTAAGCGAACTTTAATAATTTTACAATTGGTCAACCACTCAATAATCTATGTGATTTCAATTTTGATTTTATTTTATTTTTCTGTGACTTCAATTTTGATTTTATTTTTTCTTTTATCTTTGTGATTTTTCATATACTAATTTCATTTTTTTGTCTCTCTTTACTTTATTCTATTTTAGAGTTTCTTTTTAGGTTTAGGATTCTAACTGAGAAAAACAATAACTTTTTTTAATTATTTTTATTAATGATTAACATCAAAATAAAATTTGCAAGTTTATGAAAAAATTGAGACTTGAGAAAAATAAAGAAATCGAATAATACAAGTTTATGTTCGAGTTTACTTTCTTGACTACTAGAACCATATTTTGTTGTTTTAACTCATTTTCTTTTTATATATACTTACTTTTAGTAGCGTTTTATGTATTATAATTTTATATATATATATATATATATATATATATATATATATATATATATATATATATATATATATATATATATATAAACATATATATGAACTATAATATTTGAATTAGGCTATTAAAAAATTCAGAAGAAGAGAAAAGTTAAGGCTTTAATTGCATTAAAAAAAGCTATGAATAAATATATAAAAAGAAATAAAAAAATGAGTTAGAAAATATGAGTGTTCGTTGAATGAACAAAATAATATATGTGTGTATATATATATATATATATATATATATATATATATATATATATATATATATATATATATATATATATATATATATATATATATATATATATATGGCAAAAGCAATAATATAAATTTTTAGTTTTTATTTAACATTAAAAAAATTAAAGTCACTAGTACAGTTTTGAAAAACATAATACCGAAATCTTAAAAACTCTTTAAAATATGATAATTTGTTGAATCTTGATGAATTTGATTCATTTTCGTAATTAAATATCTTAAGGGAAATTATAAATTTGGAAAACGATAAATCTATTAACATTCTTAATTATATAGAAGAATAGTTCCTTTTACAAATACTTATAGAATAATACTAACAGTTATAATAATAGTTGCTTTGGTCGAAAAAAGTTTCTCAAAGTTAAAGATTAAAAAACTTATTTAAAATCATCAAATTTTCAATAAATATTAAACATATTAGCCTTAATATTTATTAAAAATAAATATTAAATAAAATTAATTTTAATAATTTAATAAATAGTTTTACATAAAAAATTAAAAATATAAATTTTAAATAAAAGTCTCATTCTTTTATATATATATATATATATATATATATATATATATATATATAAATATTATATAATGCTAATCATATATTTAAGTATTCGATATGATAATATAAACAAGTGTATGCGAAACAATTTTAGTAAGCATTCGACCATCAAACTTATCATTACATTAATTTAAGGTAAGATAAGATGAAGGCGCCATTCAGAAATATGAAAATTTAGTCTCTAAATATTTGTTAATTATCCAACCTTTGAATATTTAATAGATTAAGATAGAGGAAACAGCGCAACTCAATTTCGTTTAAGTTATTTTACAATCCTTGCAAGAACAAACTTCATTTTAAATATATTTAGACAATTTTCTTCATTAATTTTAAAGAAGAAAAAAAAAGCAATTAGTTTCTCTATAACTTAAATAAAATAATATTTAGTTTATGCATAAATTAATTTGTAAAATTCTCTCATCAAATTATTTTACAAATTCTTTTAATTTTTTTTCAAAAGTGTTTGGGATATTCCAAACATGTTTTTTTTTTCTAATTCCATTTTTGTTTGTTAATCCTATTCTTCTTATTAAGGCAAACAGTAATGGAAAGCATGTATGAAAAAGCAAATGTAAAGCATATGTTTGAAAAGTTTTCCACATGGCTCTTCTCTTATAAAATCCCCCCTTCATCACATTCTCAATCTCTCAAACTCTTCTCTTCTCTTCCTCTTCTTCTCACCACAAACCAAACCCGAAATGGTGAAATTCTCAAAGGAGCTTGAAGCTCAACTAATACCAGAATGGAAGGAGGCCTTTGTCAACTACCGACAGCTCAAGAAATACATCAAAATCATCAAACTCAAAAGACTTCTCAACCAATCACAGCCCCCCCAACAAACCTTTGGTCGTTCCATTTTCGATTCTCTTCGCTTCGTAATCAACAAGCTCTACAATTCACACAACGACAACAACATGCAAGATATCATTCAGGTAAACTATGTTGCAAAAGATATCACTATATAGATATGTGTGGGTGTAGTTTATAAAGTCTCTGCATGTGTGTTTCTGGTTTGTCTTGTTTTTCCTTCTTGTGGTTCGGGTAAAATATGAGTTCCAGGGACATGTCTAAAACCTTTGCGTGTGTTTATGATTTTATGTGTCTTTGTCTTTGTCTTTGTTTTGTCTTTATCATGTACTTTTGTTTCAGAAAAATGAAATGAAGAAATAAATGACATCGTTTTTAGACAGTGAAATTTCTTCGAGGCTATTGATTAGCACATATTTAAAGTTAACTAGCTGGTAATTTTGTAGGAAATTAACGTAATTTAAGTAACTTGTTTATGGCTAAGAGGGCTTGGAATTACGTGAGTATAACAGCCACGTGAATTGCTTGTGGTGAATATGAACCACGAAAAAGTGAAAAGAGTCAATGATCTATGGTTAGTATGTGTGTGTTTGGAACGTGGTGTACTACATTAAACATCTTGGTAGGTTTAAAGCTATTCTCTTTTATGGTCAAAAAATATGTGATTATTAATCTTTTGATCATTAAATATATAACTTTTAATTTTAACCTGCTATAAATCCATTATTTTATTATCCAAAAATCGTACGGTTTTTCTTTAGTATGGCGAAAAAACGTGATTAGAGTCTGATTTTGTTAAGCTTTTGATTCTTGATGAATAGCTGGTAATCTAAACGTAAATCCATTATTTTATGATTCAGAAATGTTAAAGTTATAATGTAATATATATGTTAAAGAAAAAGTGAGATTTTGTTAATCTATTATGATACAAAAATCAGTAATGTGCAATAGGAAAAGTAGAAGGAAATATATAAATATATAAACAACACAAGGTAATGAAGAATTTACCTCTAATTATTATTAATTATATATATAGTAGCATACCCTTTAAAATTCATATACTCACAAGGAGACTGAATTGGCGTTTTAAGAGAAAATACTAATAATAAAATTTATTAAAAAAATTACATATATTTTAATACGTAAAACATTGAAATTGGTTTCCGTATCAAATCTTGTCCTTAAAATAATAAATAAAAAAGATGAAAGTGGAGAATGTGAGAATGGCATTAAGGGCTAAAAAGCAAGTTTAGTGGTCGTTTTTTTTTTCTGAAACCCCTTTCTGCTTTTTCTTTCAAGAGTTTCTCATTCTCTCACGAAATCAAGATGAAAATGGATAGTGGGAACACTATTGCATACACAGCCATCACGAAACCATTGTGCAGCCTAGATAAAAATAGAAATTGGAATATTGACTCATAGATACCTATAAAAAAGAAATGAATTTTGTAAAGATAAATTAAACTTAAATTCATCTCTTATATTACAGGTGAAGAAAACAATAACAGAAGAAAGTGAAGAAGTATATGAAACTGAACTGGCACAGTTGTTTGTAGAAGAAGATGAGGTGCAAGTGTTTTTTGCAAAGCTTGATGGAGAACTTAACAAGGTTAACCAATTCTACAAGAAACAAGAGATTGAGTTTGTTGAAAGAGGAGAAATATTGAACAAGCAGCTTAACATATTGCTCGACCTTAAGCAACTTCTCAGTAACACACGCAGAAAAAATCACTCTCTCAGACCTTCAAATACTGAAATTTTCCCTCACTCTCCTAGCCAACGTTCAGGTGAACAGATTTTTTATTTATGTATTGAGAATTTTATATAGAAGACCAATTTAAAATATATAAATAAATATAAATTTTACTTATAAAATTGATTTTATGAGATTTATTTAAATTTAAAATTTATATATTTACATGTATAGTTTTGATAAATCTAAAAGTCTCACGTTGAAAAAAGTAATGATAATAATAATTTATATACTATTTCTTATAAAATACTTTTTAAAGATAAAATGGTAATGGAATATTGCTCAAACAAATAATAAATGGAATGCTATATATTTTAATGGATTTGACTTCCGAGCCATGCTCTTCTTCTTAAATGCTAAATTTCACTAATTGCGAAAACAAATAAACTAACCTTTAGTTTTAATTGAGTAATAAATGTAGAAGAAAAGTGTTCACTAGATGTGACACGCTAGTAATATATAGCTTGAAGGTTTCTTATAAAACATAAAGGTTCTTCTTGTTTTTATTTAGTTACGTTTGATTTATTTGTGATATATGTTGTTTTGTTTATCGTGTATTCGATTTAAAAGATAATAAAGTGAAAAATAAAATCATTCTTAATAATAATTTATATGTGTGTGTGCCTCTTAAAATATGTTCTTTTTTTCTTATTTCATTTATTTATAACTTATGCTTAGGAAACAAAAAATCAATATATGTTATTAACATATACCATGATAAAATTTTCAATATTCTTAATTAATATAAAAAATTGTTAACATAATTAATTTCATGAGTACTTATTAATTAATTCGAAAATTTCACATAAATTAAAGATAGGAATAATTTTACGATTTTGTTAAAATGAATTAAGTTTAAACTTGTTAATTATATTCATTTGTGTATGTAGAAAGTGTTGGAAAACGAAAAAATTCATCAGATTCAGAGGTTTCAGAGATGGATGAAGTGATCTCAACGTTGGAAAGGAATGGTTTAAGTTTTGTGAACTCGGCAATGAGGGTGAAGACAAAGAAGGGAAAGCCTCAAACGGCCATAAGAATTGATATTCCGGCCACCACTCCAACGGCGGTTTCTTCCATGCTGTGGGAGGATTTGGTGAATAGTCCAATGAAAGCAGCAGGGTGTGGAGGAGAGGTCATCAACAAGAGAAAAATTCAGTGTGCTGAGAAGATGATTAGAAGTGCTTTTGTGGAGCTCTATAAAGGTCTTGGTCTTCTCAAAACTTATAGGTAATTAATATATATAAATTACATTCATTTTAATTAATTTATCAGTATGTTGTATTTATTTATATATAATTTTTTTTACGGTAATAATAACAATAGTATTTTAGAAACAATATTAGAGAATTAATTTCAATTTTTTTATTATAAACAACAATGGAAATAGTGCTTACATAATTACTTGATCACTTATCAATTATTATACTGTTCATGTTATGTGAATAAATTGATTGCGTATGTAACCGAACCGTTTTAAGAATAAATAAATAAATTACATGGTTTAATATATGATTTATATTTAAGTAAAATTGATTTTTAAAAAAATAAAATGGTTTTTTAACGGCCAAAATTAATTATTAATTTAAGATATATAATAAAATTTTCAGAATCCATCATGATTGTAATAGTCTAAAATGTAAGTAACTTTTTTGTGGTTATATCTTGGTTAAATTACGTATATGATTTAAAAATATATAACCAATATTATGATCATTAATGGAATGTTGACAAGAGGAGAATGTGGTAGTTTATCCTTCAATTGGAATGATGGAAAAAGTGATTATATCATGGAAAAATTATATATATATATATATATATATATATATATATATATATATATATATATATAGTTTAATTCATACAAAAAAATTGACACAACTTTTAACTTAAAATTTTAAAATATTAAGTATTTAACTTTATATTTTTACCTAATATGAAATTTAGATTTTCACTTAAATTTTAAAAAATATTGTACTTATATGAGACTAATGGAGTGTGGAGTTGCATGGAGTAGTTTCACTCTACCACGTAAGAAGAAAGAATGATTTGGTAGATAGAGGTTGGTGTGATAGGTAGGATATATCATCCAACACGTTTCTCCTCGGATATAACCTAGTTTCTACAAATTAATCCTTAACTTATGTCATCCAACACTCATGCATGTTTCAAAACAATAGAGAACAAATCCAAATTCTTCATCTTTTTGCTCTTCTCAACCTTATAGCTTAGCTTTCTTCTCAACTTTACATGATGTCCATGACGATGAGAACAATGACATGCTAAAGATGCAATGAGACTACGAAACTTTTCCTTGGTGCAAAGAAATTCTTACGTATCAATTTCAGCTTTTGCGCTTGCCAATAAACACGTAATATATCTATTTTTCATTGAATGGCATTATATATAAATAGGTCATACCCTACCATAAGTCCCTTTATGGTAGCATTATATATTACCCATGTGAGCACTAGTTTTGTTCCTAACCACATATTCCATCTTCTTTGTAGTTCGTTGAATATGGTAGCATTCACCAAGATACTCAAGAAATTTGACAAGGTATAACTCCATCACACTCATAAACATGATGCAACACTATATAATCTGTATAAAACAAAAATACCTAACATCACATAAAAGTGATTTACTTTTCTATAGTTCATCAAAGAATACCATTTTTAAATTATCCTTAGTCACATCAATCGGAGGTTACATTTATATTTGAAATCAAGAGTGTTTTTAGATAGATAGTATTGTAAATATGCGGATGAACTTATATTTTAGTTTACTAAATATGGTAACAAAACAAGTATGTTTTGTTTGTTCGTTTTTCAGTTACATTTTGTGTATGTAAACATAGTTAATGTTGTTGGTTTTACTATAGTGTATGGTGGTACTCAACCTAGTTATGGGAAGAGTAAAGAGAAATGAAAGCACATTAAATTAGTGTTTTGTTACATTATTAATGACGCTTCGTTTGGAACCAACTTGCAATTGTGGGCTATATTCTTCACGTGCAGGTAGTAAGAAGTATGACAACTTATCTCAATATATTCAACTCCATATGTTACCAAACCTAATTTCCAAACACAAAAACAGTTATCTTCTTTCTTCTTTATAGTTATTGGGTCATGTACTTTTTTTTAATTTATAGAAGAGTGTAAGTAACATACTGTTGACTGGAATTTTATATATATTTATATGTAATACATAAATGTATTTTTTTATGAAAAAAAATTAAAAATAGGTGATGTAGAGATTGAAGGTGTATAGGTTTTTCATGATATATTATTGTGAAAATGTTAATTTTTATAACAATAATAATCACAATTTTGATTTTTAACATTTATTTGACATGGGTGTGTAATCCATCTTTGCTGAATTTTCGTACACAATTTTAAAATTTAATAACACTTGATGTGTTAATTGAGTGTTTTTGCTACATTAATTACTTTGAAAATGATGTTAATTAACTCTGTAACATTGGCATTTGGAAAGGTATCTTGTCAAAAAGCTTCTACAAATTATTTGAAGGAAGTGAAGAGATCCCATTTCATTAGTTCTGATAAGGTATGATTTATTTTCCCATGACATAAGCCCTAGAAGGGAATAAAAGAAAGAAAAAAAATTATTCAAATATTAATATTTTTTTTTATTATTATTTGATCCTGTCTCAAATTGTTAGAGTGGAGAATGTGATACACTAGTACTAATTAATAATTGGTGTTATATGCAAATACAATACTTTTGAGTAAAGGGTGTTAGACTAATGGATGAAGTGGAATGCACATTCACAAAGCACTTTACCAACAATGATATGAAAAGAGCAATGAAGTTTTTAAGACCACAACAACAGCCAAAAGCTTCTCATATGGTCACCTTCCTTGTTGGTAATGCCTCTCTCTCGTTAACAACAACTTATTATAAAGAAGAAGAAAAATATTAAAATTTATATTTTATTGACAATTAAAAATATATTTGAACATAATATAAAAATATAAACAAAAAAAAAAAATAGTCTCCACTATGTTATTCCATTATTTATTTGCCTAATGGTAGCTGCATCACTTAAAAATAATGCAATAGATGCCAAAATTTGAAGTGTATTGCAACCAGTCAGTGGCCACTAAGAGTGGTGAACCCCACTAATATAGTTTCAATAAGTCAACTTTTTGTTTCCCCTTTTTCTAACAATTCATTGATTTTTATACGTTACTTCCACTGTAGGGTTGAGTACAGGTTGTTCTGTATCCTTGTGTTGTGTATACGTAATCTTGGCTCATTTGTGTGGTATATTCTCTCCCAACACAGAGCAAGCATATATGGATGCAGTTTACCCTGTTTCCAGGTGATAAAATGCATGGTTCCTATTCAATTTACTTCATAAATGACTCTTGTTTACGTCATTTTAACCACAACTATTCAACATCCTGCTTCCTTTATCTAAATTATTCAAACATAAACAATCATCAATGTTGAGAATATAAGTGAACCTAATTATTTCATTGGATAAAAAATAAAAAATTTGAACAACAAATAAAGGAAAAGATTCATAAATTCATTTCTTCTTACCACATTCAAAAAATTGAAGGCCTGAACAATTTAAATACTTTTTACATGTTTCAATGTGTTTTTTAAAGAGAAAACCGTAACGGAGTTACACGCTTCAAAAACAGACAATACCTTGATTGTATCGTGATTGATCTTAACTATCGATGTCATTTAGCTAAAATCATCTCCAAAAGATTTATCAATAAAGAAGAAAAACAAAGGATAACAACTTAGTATGTAGTTTTACTTGAAATCACATAATTGATGTCACTTTAAGAATAGGACTACTAATTTAGTAACTACATAAACAGCTAAGCTGAAAAATTAAAACAAGAAAACTTATATTACAATGATTTTTGTGCAGCATGTTTGTATTACTAAGCCTACACCTGTTTATGTATGGATGCAATCTGTACATGTGGAAGAGTACCAGAATCAACCATAATTTCATATTTGAGTTTTCACCAAGCACAGCACTGAGACACAGAGATGCATTTCTGATGTGCACCACTCTCATGACAACTGTGTTTGGGGCAATGGTGATGCACCTTCTTCTAAGGGCTGCAGGTTTTTCTCCTAGCCAAGTTGATGCTATTCCAGGAATTCTTTTTCTGGTTAGTCCAATGGCTATTGCTTTTTTTCATGTTACTGCGAAAAAAATACCATTGTTTTGCTTGAAACTGAAACTCCATACAATGATTTATGATAGAATTTATATGTAGTGTTGCTCAAGTCAAATCTTTGTGTGCTGATTATCAACTTCCATTTTCAGTTCTTTGTAGGCCTTCTCATTTGCCCATTTGACATTTTTTATCGCCCTACTCGTTTCTGCTTCATCCGTGTTATTCGCAACATAGCTTGCTCTCCATTTTATAAGGTAAACTTCTTCCATGTATGAGAAAAAAATCTATGCGCAGATATGGGAAAGGAATTTACACTGACATTCAATCAGAAGCATAATGTATGTTAGGTTTATTGAACTTTTAGAAAAGTTATTACAAAAGTCATACCTACCATGTTATATGTAAGAGTTTGATGCATTGACATGCCACGTTGCATGTAGTCTAAGTGCAAGATTGAGCTTGTAGTGTTTTTTAATTTAGCTTATTATTTCTACAGGTTCTTCTGGTAGACTTTTTTATGGCTGACCAACTAACTAGCCAGGTGATCTTACTACATATCCCATAAGAAGTTAATTTTGTTTCCCTTTGCTTCTCAAATATGCAAACTAATAATCAAGATTAAATTGTCTGTTATGGGTTTCAGATTCCATTGCTAAGGCATTTGGAAACAACAGGTTGTCACACTTTTGCTAGAGTTTTCAAGTCACACCACCCAGAGACTTGCCATTCTGGAAGGCTGTACGTAGAAATAACCTATCTCATATCATTTTTGCCATATTGGTGGCGTGCATTGCAGGTATGCCCTTGGTGATGCATGATAATGTATAGAATTTATATCAATTTGTTGGAAATCTAAACTTAAGTCTAAGTCTTACATTAAGTAGAATAAAAAAGTTGAGCAATATAAATTAGAAGATTTATAAATTCATTTTCTTAAACTTTCGAACCGGAAGTTCTAGGTTCAAATCTCATGTGATCCCTTCAAGACCCATCGCAATTTATAATGTGACATGATATATTTTCTAGCTGAAATTTTTTAGACAGTTCATTATGTTGTGAACTAACACATGGTACTTGAATGCCACATGAACAGTGTGCAAGAAGATGGTTTGATGACAATGATATTAACCATTTGGCCAACATGGGGAAGTATGTTTCAGCAATGGTTGCAGCAGGAGCCAGAGTGACATATGGCAGGCAAGATAATAATCTATGGTTTGCTATAGTCTTTATCACTTCTGGGGTGGCCACAGTTTACCAATTGTATTGGGATTTTGTCAAAGACTGGGGATTTTTCAATCCCAACTCCAAAAACCCTTTGCTAAGGGATGATCTAATTCTGAAGAACAAAAGCATATACTACATGTCTATTGTAAGTATTCTTTCACCAATTTGTTGCATGAATGTTAGAATCATGAATTAGTCTTTTGATCACAAAGGGGCGTTGGATTTCACTTTTCAGGCATTGAATGTTGTCCTGAGAGTGGCTTGGGTGGAGACTATCACGCACCTCAATGTGGGACCTGTTCAAAGAAGGCTACTGGACTTTTTTTTAGCTTCACTTGAGGTTATTCGAAGAGGGCATTGGAATTTCTACAGGTACTCTCTCAAACATTTTTTAGAACATCTCAAAATGACTTCTTTTTTGTTTTGTTTTACCATGAAATGGTGAACAAAATTCACAGAATTTGACAATTTCTGCATGAACACTACAGATTGGAGAATGAACATCTAAACAACGTAGGACATTTCAGGGCAGTGAAGGCAGTTCCTCTACCCTTTCGTGATATAGACTCAGACAACTGAAATGATTTTCTCACAGGTGTGCACAGATTGTCCTGTGAAAGAGACTTGCAATTGCCCTAAGGGAATAAAATTTTGAAGGTCACATCCCTCACCATGCATTGGATACCAGTTAATTGAAGTATCAATGGAAAGTACAAACCAATTTTAGTGCCAACAAAAATGCATAAAAGATGGCATTTTGTCGTGTGAATTGGCTCTGACAGCTTTTGGATTTCATGTTCTAGATCAGCATCATTGGTAACTTGTTGATTTAGAATGTGGGTTTGAAGATCATGTATCCAATGTTTTGTAAATTGCAATTAAGAAAACTGGAAGCGTTGATTTAATTTGTAGAAGTGAGATGAAAAATAGTTATCTAATAAATGCGAATGGAAACTTAACAGCTAATATAAAATTTGATCTTCTAAACATTTATGCCATAAGTCCTTTACTGTTTGAGTAAAAAAGTGTTGGTTTCATTCATTCATAAAGTGTAACATTACTAAAAATTAATAACTTTTATAATAATTTAAAAGTCACATATAAGATCATTTATATTAACATTGTACTAAAATTAAATTCTTACAATGTTCTCTTTATTTTTTTGTAAGAAACAGGTAATAATGTTTGTATTCACAAAAATAACAGTATCTGGCTTCTTATTATAAAAGGTTGAACTACATATACTAATTTCTCCAACTATTTTTAAATTCATCTCAATTTGAGCTCATTGAAACTGAATTACAATTATTAATTTTTCTTATAACTTACATTTTTAATGTGAAATTTGTGACTGTTCAAAGTTTAATCACATTTAACTCTATAAAAACAACTCAATCAAAATTTAAAATAAAAACACTAAATACGTAAATAACATCCTTAAAATAAAATAAATAAATACAAAATACACTTGGTAATGTTACAATTTTGTAATCAAATCAAATAAATGATTTTATTTAACATCGTCAACATTTCACCCAAGTGAGAAGATATACTCAAACTAATCACAACAAAAAGAAAAATAATAATAATCTCGTGAAATACTAAATTTTATTTACACATCATACCTTTTCCAAGAAGTGAATTTATATACAGAGTTGAAAAGGAATATTTATCCATGTGATTACAAGAACAAGATTGTGTCATCATATTAATGTGAAATGGCACTTCTGTTCTTGTACTTTAGATTCCCCTTTTTTATCAGGACTTTTGAGTTCCTTGGTGTAGCATATGCTCAACCAAATGTATCTGAAATGCCAAGTTAAATGATTAAGGATCAATTTCAGCACATTCAGCATAATGCACATAACAAGTCAACGGTCTATTGATTCAGAATCAAAGAAGCTTTTCAATGGTCATTTTATGCATAAATAGATTGAATATTGAAATATACAGAGTCAAGGAATACTATTGGCTTGACATATATCAGTGACAAGTGGTCACCCTGGAAATGCACCTATTGCATAAAATACCAACACCAAAGCACCCATATCTAACATAATTAATTCCCTCTAAAGTATAACTTCAGTCCTCGGCATACCAAGTAAAAAAAAAAACAGCACACAATGACACATTCTTAAGAATTAATCATAACCATCAAACTATTAGATGCCTCCACATAGCAGGTCGATCTCTTGATATGAGAAGAGCACGAGAGCCAAGATAATCAAAGGAAGGACAGTACATATCATCTGGGCCAATTACTTCTCTAAAACTTTGAGCACTTGAGTGATCCGTGTTGAGAACCCTTAGTGCATCATCTTTGACAGCATCAAACACAAATAGTCCTTGGCCACAAACACCCATCGCAAAGTCAGAATTACCCCAGACTTGGGAGATTGCTGCATGGTGTGAGTGTGCATTGGATTCTGGGAGAGGATAGGTGGTGAACAGGCCTTGTCTGCGCAATGAAAATTGTTGCAGCATTGTTGATTGCTTCTTGCCCATTGAGCTTGTGTTGGAGCAACCAATGAACACAGAATCACCACGACAGAAAACTGACTGCACATTCACACCAACTTTTGATATCCTTAGGCCCACACCAGACTTCTGGCGAAAGTCCATGATATTGATAGAATCTGAGGTGCAGAACACACCCTCGTTTCCTTCAGCATCTGATGAACTCATTCTGCAATGTTATATTTCTAAACTTGGTTAATTATTTGGGAAAAATGCTAGCGAAAATGCATGAATTTTGTACTACTAAAGAAAATTCCTTTTTCCTCAAGGACTAAAACCAAGCCCTTTAGGGACGTTTGCTAGCTCTTTAATTTTCTCTCATTTCAATTCATAATTTCCAACATGTCACATTGTAAAAAAATGTTTTCAGTTTCTCCTATACAAATATTTGTAAGCAGAAAACATCATATAACTTTTTTGAAATTAGAAGATGAGAATGGAAATTAAAACTCCCTTCTATTTTCACAAAAGTTATCCGATTATATGAAGAAAATTTAATGCTCTTTCCAACGTTGAATAACTTTCAATATTGTATGATCTACAAAATTTGAAGAACTATCCACATATTATTTGATTGGAGAACATGACATCAAGGAAACGATGTAATTGATCTAAGTTTGGCATCTTCCAGTTTCTTAACAAATAACAAAATGAATTGCAACTATCAGGTCTAAACTAGAATTTCAATATAATGACAAGATAGCTAAAACATGTTCCTGTTTGTGTGCCATCAGTAGAAAGAACGAATACAGAAAATAACTAAGATATAGTTTTCGTGAATAAAAAGGCAGCATGCCACCAAGCTGTTATGAGGCAAATAAATAAAAGAGTGACCTCAGAAGACAGAAACAGAATATTTTAGATAAAGACAAGAAGCAAGAAGTTAAGATTAAAACAAATTCACCTTTTGCGAACCCCTCCACCCAATTCTGCATCAGTGTTGTTCACATGGAGAGCAGAAACTTTTCGACCATCCAAAGGAATAGAGAGCAGAGCCTGAGGTGTAAGTGAGTTCACATCCCACAAAGAAATGGATTCAGCTTCAGCTACCACTATTTTGCCTCTGTTCCTCCACTGCAAAGGGCTGCAGTAATCCATGGCTAGAACAGGCTTCTCAACGTCCCATTTCATGATTTGCTCCCCATCACGAACATCAAAAACTTTCACAGCTTTCTGTGAACTGGCAGTTGAGATGATGAGAGGTCCACAGGGCCTGTACCAACACTGCTTAGCTTCTGCTGCCACAATGCCAGAGGTGGAATTTCTTCTTTGCACAACATTGTTAGGCAAGGGTCTAAGTGCAATTCTTGAGGAGGTTGTTCCAGCATCTACCTGCAAAGCTCGCACTTCTTTGGTGTAAAAGTCCCACGAGCAAAATCCTGAATCCATAGTATTGCCAGCAGATGCAGCTACTACAAACCTTCCCGAGCAACCATCAGAACCAGGGGCACGAATTACCCAACAATCTCTCCATATGTTGGGTGAAACTTCTGCAGGTGGCATATATACAGCTTTTTCCTGAAAGCGTGATAAATTGTCAGCAAAAATAATGCTTCTTTGTTCTTTAAACAATTCCAATATTACTATTTTTTTCTCGTTTCAAAATCTCTTTCGGAGACCTTCAAGAAATATAGTACTAAATGATACTCAACAATTATGCGAATGACTGCCTCGATATTCATTACTATGAACGTTCAAATAAAAAAGAACTTGATGACACCAAAATTAAAGACACTTGCTGAAACTCTATGGGTCCATATGAACCATTAATTATGTTTTATGGAGAACATTCAGATCTCACCATTAGATCTAAACGTGGGTCATTTTTCAACATTGAGCATTAATTATAATTTTTTAAACTAATCATCCATTTCAAGCTTTTGCATCATTTCAAGCTTTTGATAACTTTTTTTCGTAAGCACTTTAGGAAAGAGTTAGAAGTAAGCATATTATTGTTTCAAAATAAATTGAACCAATCCAAACTGAAAATTGATAGCATCACATAAATAACCACAGTGCAAATGACCTACGACAGTATTCAACACTATCTACGTTCAAATCAAAGATGAACTTGGGGAGACCAAAATTAACAACACTAAATTGATATTTTAAGAAGGTCATTCAATCCTCTCTTAGTATCTTTAGTTGAGAAGATTCACAATTTCGGATCCTATAACTAAAGTCCAATATAAATGGCCACAAAAGCAAAAACGGAAAATTATAATCAATCATGTAATGAATCACCTACATCTATTTTGACCATCATTTCATTCTCAACTAAAAAGATCTACTCCTAAGACCAAATCAAGACACTACTCCACAATTTGACATTCAGAATCTGCAACAAATGAAGAACAAATACCTCACAATTGGCAATATCATAATAGCTGCAAGAACCATCGTGGTGAGTCAGGAGGACTGCTTCACCTTCCGCAACAAACCACCCACCACAAGCAACCTTGTTACCGATCTCGTTCAGCCTAAAATTGAAAGCCTCATCCATCTCCTCCACAACCGCCCCTTCCTTGTTCTCCTGATCATCAAACTCCTCAAGCTTCTCATTCGCCGTGAGCATCGTATCAATGCCGTTCCTCGGATCACTGCATCCCCCATTCCCACCACCCTTTTCCTTCACTTCCTCCCCAGCATTCACCTTATCAATAAAGGCCAAAAACTCAACTGCAACTGAGTTATCTTCAACAGGGCTCAACACCTTCTCTTTTTCCAAATAATGCTTATCTTTACCACTCTCAGCAACCATTGTCCTCTCCCGAAGCAGTTTCTGGTGAGGGAAAAGACGCGCCTCGAGTTCCTCATTTTTCAATATCGACCCTTGAACCAACTTCTTGTCTTCTTCGTGGGTGTCACCTTCACCGTCCTTATTGGGAACAACATGAACCATGGCCTTCTCAATTCCTGAGATCTTGTCCTGAATGTCGGAAAGAATCACCTTGGAGGCATCAGGGTTGTTCATGTCCAACATCTCCTTGGTCTTCTTTATATCCGAAGCTATTCTCTTCACTTTGCCCTCAAGAAAAGCGAGCTTCTCGTGAAGCCTGCTAGGGTACTTTGCGTTGCTGTTGTTGCTACTTCCATCGTTGGGTTCTTGGGAAATGGTGGTGGTGGTGGAGGTTTTGAGCTTTTGGGCGTTGGAGGTGGAAAGTTTGGATCTTTGTGTGGTGAGCTTGGGGGTGGGATCACGGGTGGGCTTTTGGGCGGAGGCTCGGGAGAGATCGGAGGGGCTTGAACTGCGGCCGCGAGGGAGGGTTTTGAGGGAAGGGTTGGAGTGGGACGTGGAGCGGCGAGGGTTGGAGTTTTCTTTGAGGAGAGAAGGGGAAGGGAAACGGCGAGAGGCGGAGATAGGGCGGGGACGAACGGCGGCGGCGCCGTCGTCTCCGCTGCCGCGACGAGTGGCCATATCTGTGTGGAATAAATCGATGGCAAATTGATCGGTCTGTTCTGTGGCGAGAGAGAGAGCGAAAAAGAAGAAATTTGCACAGTGAATGGATGAATTGAAGGAAATGGGAAGAAGGGTAAGCGGGAAAAACACTGCAATTTTGAGTTTTGAAATTTCTGGGCCGCGAAATTGTTTCTTTTTCCCTTGCAAAGAACTATATTTTGTTAGATTAATATTACTTGTATTCTTGATAATATTTAAATTTATATAAATGTGAGTCATCAAAAAGATAATAGGTTACTTGTACCAAAATCTTTAATTGATATCACATTAAATTATTTAATAAAAGTAACATGTTATTTTCTTTAGTAAAGTTTTTATTTCAATTATGGAAGGTTAGTTTTTCATCATCCCATGAGAATGGTTTTGGAGGAAACTTGATTAAAAGCCATTTTCCCAAAATCCTAGTTTTCCCTCTGTGAAATGATGTTTGAATTCCTAGAAATATGATTAATTTTTTTTTTAGTTTGTAGGCATATAATTTTCTATCCTTTTTGTCCTTGTAAAAAATAAATACTTAAGGATTACAGAAATTATATTTAAGAATCAAAACTAAAAAGGAAAAGTTTCTTTAAATAAGAGAATCAAATGAGTAGCTATAAAATAAAATGAGCAAATTTGTTCTCTTTTTGCTATATTTATGTTGTATTTGGCAGGTGAAAAATTAAAAAAAAAAAAACATGGATAACATAAGTTGGCACCTTCAGAGTAGAAGAAATTGGGTGAAAATAATTATAAAAATGGAGAAATCTAAATAATTATTCATCACTTATTTTCGTACGTGGTTGTATATTGTCCATTTTCTATTTTTCTTTAATCAAATACATTTATCTTTCATTTTATTTATTATTATTTTCTATATACTCTCGTATTTATTTAGTTTTTTTTCTATTTTCGAAAATTAATCTTCTTATAATTTTTTTAAATGTATAGGGAAATACTTGACTTTAGCTTATTATATCATAAGTAATAATGACTTGTATCTATTAATTCATTAATTCATTCAGGTTATAATCTATTTAATATTGCTTTAAATATAGAATAAACTATATTAAAAGAATATATATATATATATATATATTAAGTTAAAGTGTTTTGGCGAAGATTGAAATAGTTACTTGTATAAAAAATCATTTGTTTTTTTTTTGTTATGATTGTTGGTCGGTCATGCAATTAAAAACATTTTAATTGATTTTGGATTTAATCACGTCTATCTTGTATGATATTTAAAATGTTTGAAAAGTATCTATTTATTTAGCTTTTAAGAAAACATTATGATTAATGTATAAAGTTAGTAGGATTGATGTTTAATTTTTATTTTTAATATGTTGATTACATTTTGTTTGAAATTAATTATAGTAGTATGTTATTGGAAGTGAAATAATTTCTTTATAACAATTTGAATATAAAGAATATTAGTTGTAAAATCCTAGAAGATGGTATTTTTAGAAGTGGTGGTAGTCTGAGACTCGATTATTTTAATATTAAACGATTTTATTATAAATAGTTTTGTTATAAATGAGTTTCGTTATTTAACACGTATCATCTTTCTAGAAACCACTTTTCTAGAGTTCTCTACCTTCTCTCTAAGAGTTCTAACTCCTAAGTTATCTCTTTGATGATCAGGAGGTACCTAATTGATCACGACAACAAAGTCTATGTTTCTACCTGATCAATTTCTTCAATAGAGTAAGTAAGTTTCGACTCTTTTTTCCTTCTGTTTCCAAATTTGTTTTAGAGGAATTTAATATTGTTGCATGTGTAATCATGCCTCTCTTACTCATTCTTGGTTCATCTAGAGTTCTAAGGACCCTGTCCGTTTACAATTTGGTGTTTCGTAGGTTCGTCTAGGTATTCTTTACGGTTCAAGTAATCGACATAGCGTTTTTAGAGTTGGATAGTTTCTTTGAGAGGTAAGGGAAGCTAGAACTTGTCTTAGTTGTGTTTATATTATAAATTTGGTGTCTCTGAGTTATAGTTTATTTTTAGAAAATTGGTATGATTGGGTGTATAAAATGTATGTTTGATTGGTAATTTTGATAATGTGATGTTGAATATAAGTGGTGTAGTGTGATTGTGATGATTAATACTATTATAATTGAGTATGATGATGATATTGAAATGTTTGAAATTGAATTCAAGTGGTTGTGTGAATTATTGGTCAAGTTACTTGAGTTTGAAGCTTAAAAGAGAGGTTTTGGTAAGTGAAATTGAGAATTTGGTATTAGGGTGTGATGGCAACTGGTCTAGCACTGTTATGTGGTTAATTTGGACTTGTTAGAAGAGTTAGATGGTTGAAAACAGATATGGAGCAAAGATTAGGGTCATTGTTCAAGTTTTGAAGTGTTTTAGTGGAAAAGGGACAGTTGGGAGTGTGTTATGAGACCCATTAGGACTTGTCTAGGCTGTTAAATGAGAAAATTTTGGTATAAGACAGTTGGTGTCATCTTAGGATGGGTTCTTAGAGGTTTTTGGCCCAAATTTGAGGTTTTGAATGATGAGATCTTGAAACAGAGGGACTGTGAGCAATCTAAGGTGTTGGGGTGTACTAGCAAGTGTATTTAGACATGGTTATGCTGTTGGGAATCTGATATAGGGGTTAAAAAGTGTACATTTGAGTTTGAATAGCTTATAGGAGTGAATTTTGGTTTTTATAAGTCAATTTGGGATTTGGAGTGGTCAATTGAAGTTAGGGGTCTATTTTTAAATGTTTCTCAGTTCCTAAGAGTGTTTAGGAATCATTTAAACTTGTGTAGAGGATCATCAAAGTCCAAATATGTGAATTTTAGAACCTGGTGCAATGCTAGGCGTCATCCAAGGGGCCCTTGGGCGTTTTTGCGAGAAGAATTCGCTTAGGTGCCCCTTGAGCGCCTCTGTTCTAGAGGTCTAGCGCGGCGGGCGCCCCTTTTTGGGGGCACTGAGTGCAACAAAGCAAATTTTGGTTTTTTTTCAGTTTTCGGGATCTCAAATTTGGTGTTCTAGTTATCAGTTTTTGACGTTCTTTAGATCGTTTTGGACCCTTTCGGTGTTGTTGGTGAAGGTTTCATAACTGTTTTCTTTACCTAAATATGAGTATCATTATGCCATGAATAAATTGTGTTATAGGATGATTTCTAATGACTTGTAATTGTGTTTCTATTTCTTTAATGGATGATCAATAGTCTCAAGTATTGGTGTACTATGTGAATGTGAATTAATAACAATGGTTTCAAAGGTATGGAAGAGAGTTCCAATGAGAAACTTCTCAGTGGTAGTTTAAAGTGTTGTATGTAACACCCAAACAATTTTAAAGGGTATTACTGATAGTAGAGACTAAATTAATTTGATACCTCATATAAACAATCAAACTTTATTTCAATTACTCCAAAGTACAATACCAAACTTACAAACTTTAAACAATATAGTCTTCACCGTTGACATTTCAACTTTTAAATTTTACACAACATAATCTTCCCAATACAAGTTTATTCTTTTTACAAAAATCCCTGAAAGGTTTTCCCCGCATCTCTCTCATCTCTAAGCTTTATCAACCACATCTGCAACATTATCTAATCACATATAACATGACTTATATGATCATAGCACAAACAAATAAGGGTAAGCCAACCATATCATAAAATCATTAAACTTGTAATAAAAATATTATAATCATGTATTTCTGCAATTGATAAAATATCATTATTCCGATGTCATTAATTCATCATTATCAAAATCATCTTTCTCATTTCCATAAATCTTACAAGTGTTCCATGCTTACTCATGAAGCCTTATGGTCAGACCGCTCTCTGCCTGCTTCCTTAAGCCTCACTTATATACTATATCTTACTTTCTGAAGCCTTATGGTCAGACCCCTCTCTGCCTGCTTCTATAAAACTTACGAATCATATGTTTATGTCAAAGCCTTATGGTCAGACCACTTTCTGCCTGCTTTCATAAACCTCAAGTGTTACTTTGCTCATACCAAACTCTCATGGTATAACTCGAACAAACTACTCCCGGTAGTAAACATCATTTCATAAGTAATGATTTCTCATATCCACCCCAACATTTCATAAAACCAACAATTCATACCCTCTTATCCACCTAACTCAATCATGTTCATTCTTTAATCATGAATTCATAATCACCCGTTTTGGTATCAATAAATCAAACATATTGCCAGATATCATGCTTCATATTATAAACTCATTTTGCCCATAACGAGTATAACTCAACATATTTTCACCAAACAAAGATCATGGATCAACCAAAATATATCAATATATCTTAAGAACTACATATTAAAGTCTGGGCTCAATGTAATGATAAATAAAATATATATGAAATTTTTACCATGATAATATTATGCATCTACAATCAACTTGTTTTATTTTATTTTCATCCTATTATAGATTTTTCTTTACCCCAATTGGTCACCGGAGAGGACCCAGATGTCTGAACGCATCAAACTCACCTTCGACGCCAGCACATATGACTAGTCACAACTGACTGGACCAGGCCAGGGCTGCTCTATGATCAGGGATGTGCCAACTCAGGTTTTTAAGGTTCCTCTATCCTACCAACAAAGGGAGGTCCTCAATAATTAACAATTTATTTATTTAATTTATCTACCTTATTTTCTTATGCTCTAAATCTTAAAATGCTTAATTTTACTTCTTCTCACAACAACCTCAACCAGTATCTGTATATCTATTTAATACCCATATACAAGTTATTACAGAACCCTTATTCCAAACCTCCCAACAAGATCAATTTCAGCCAACAAACTCATTCAATAAATTCATCACAATAAACATCCATAATAGAATTCATACAAGATAATTATAAACAATTAACAATAATAAAACATTACAATAAATGGTCATAGAAGAATACAATATTTGACAATCATAAAAATAATCTTAATATAAAAATTCATGGGGAAACAAGAAGTTGAATCTGGCAGAGCCGGTTAGACAACTTTTAATCCATCCAAAAATACAATATAATTAAATAACAAGAACAATAACATGTATGGGGAAATAAGAAGTTGAATCTGGCAGAGCCGGTTAGACAACTTCTAATCCTTCCAAAAATGCAATAAAATAAATAAGTAAAGTAATAAATAGTTTGGGGAAACAAGAAATTGAATCTGGCAGAGCCGGTTAGACAATTTCTAATCCTTCCAAAAGTGCAATAAAATAAATAACTGAAGCAATAGAAAGTTTGGGGAAACAAGAAATTGAATCTGGCAGAGCCGATTAGACAATTTCTAATCCTTCCAAAAGTGCAATAAAATAAATAACTGAAGCAATAGAAAGTTTGGGGAAACAAGAAATTGAATCTGGCAGAGCCGATTAGACAATTTCTAATCCTTCCAAAAGTGCAATAAAATAAATAACTGAAGCAATAGAAAGTTTGGGGAAACAAGAAATTGAATCTGGCAGAGCCGGTTAGACAATTTCTAATCCTTCCAAAATACAATAAAAATAAATAAGGAAAACAATAGAATGTTTGGGGAAACAAGAAATTGAATCTGGCAGAGCCGGTTAGACAATTTCTAATCCTTCCAAAATACAATAAAAATAAATAAGGAAAACAATAGAATGTTTGGGGAAACAAGAAATTGAATCTGGCAGAGTCGGTTAGACAATTTCTAATCCTTCCAAAATACAAAAATACACAACTAATAACATACAAATGACATAACATAATCAATATCACGTTTTACCACTATCACACTCGGATATCAACACAAAAGCATACTCTCATTTAAATTCAAAATCATACAAAAACAAAATACTCCATAATCAAGATTTAAGATCAGACAAAAGCAACATATAGCATATTCAAGGCTTAAGATAATACAAAAGGAGATACTCAAGGTTAGCTTCCCTTACCTCTATTACAGACTTAATCCCCTCGCCCTCTGAAAACTTCCAGAATATCCCCTTTGCAAAATTTGAATTTTCTTCCAACTCTCTTCTCTCAAAAATTTTCTAAGTTCTTTGGTGTAAATTTTCAGCCTCCCCCCTTGGCTATTTATAGCAAAAAAATTTACTATTCATTTTTACTATTCATTTTAACTATTCATTTTTTTATTCATTTTACTATTACAAAAATAATTTTTTTATTTGCAATTTGATAAATTCTGATCTCAAAGCTACGTGGAACACTTATCCTTTCCAAAAATATTTTTTTTTTTTACTATTCACTTTTTACTATTCACTTTTTACTATTCATAATTTACTATTCATTTTTTTTTTATCTAGTATTTTAACTTACAAATATTTTCAAGGATCTTACAATCTCCCCAACAACAATTATTTTCGCCCTCGAAAATTATTTATTTAAATAAAGACTATCTAACAAAAGATTACTTACAAAAGAGATATGGATATTCCTTTATCATAAATTCTTCCAATTCCCAAGTCATTTCCTGTGTGTCTTCATTCCAAAGTACTTTTACTGTGCGAATATCTTTCCCTCTTAGCTTTTTCATTTGAACATCTAGTATACGCACTGGTCCAACTTCCATTGTTAAATTTTCCTTGACCTGAATTTCATCAACTTCTAACACATGCTTTGGATCTGGAATATACTTCCTCAGTTGGGATACATGAAAAACGTTATGCAATTTTGCCAATCCAGGTGGTAATGCTACCTCATAAGCCACTGGCCCAATCTTTTTGAGAATTTGATACGGTCCGAGAAATTTTGGTGTCAGTTTCCTCATCTTGATAGCTCTCCCGACTCCTGTAGTTGGTGTTACTCGTAAGAATACATGATCTCCTTCTTCAAATTCTAATGGTCTTCTTCTTTTGTCGGCATATGACTTTTGTCTACTTTGAGTTGCTTTCATCCGATCTTGGATTAATTTTATTTTTTCTGTGGTTCGCTGTAATAGCTCGGGTCCCACTGTTAGTGCTTCCCCATCTTGAAACCAACACAACGGAGTTCTACATCTTCTTCCATATAAAGCTTCATATGGTGGCATACCAATACTGGAATGATAATTGTTGTTGTAAGTAAATTCTACTAATGGTAGTATCTCATTCCAACTTCCAAGATGATCTAATACACAAGTTCTTAGCAAATCCTCCAAAGACTGAATAGTCCTTTCTGTTTGACCATCAGTCTGAGGGTGATAAGCCGAACTCATCCTCAACTGCGTTCCCAGAGTCTTCTGTAGCGTCTGCCAAAACCTTGAAGTAAACCTCGGATCTCTGTCTGACACAATGCTTGTAGGTATTCCATGCAACCTCACTACTTTCCTGATGTATAACTCCGTCAGCTTTTCTAGAGACATACGTTGATTAATGGGCAAAAAGTGAGCGCTCTTAGTTAGTCTATCAACGATAACCCAGATAGAATCGTGACCTTTTGATGATTTTGGTAAATGTGTTACAAAGTCCATCGAGATACTGTCCCACTTCCATTGAGGAATATCTAACTGTCGTAACATCCCTCCCGGTTTTTGATGCTCCACTTTTGCCTTCTGACACACCAAGCAGGCTGCTACAAACTCGGCCACATCCCTCTTCATTCCATTCCACCAAAATGACTCTTTCAGGTCCTTATACATCTTAGTCATACCTGGATGTATGCTAAGACGACTTTTATGGCCTTCGTCTAAAATTAAATGTTTTAATTCACTCTTTGCAGGTATACACACTCTGTTCTTAAATCGAAGGATGCCATCTTTACTTAGAACGAAGTCCTTAGCTTGATCGGTGTCCAACAACCTGATCTTTTGCTGCAACTCTTGATCCATCGACTGCTCAACCTTCACTTGTTCTAAGAAGTCACTAGTGATTACTAAATGACCACACCATATATGATCTGGGGTTAACTGCAACCCCAAGTTCATATCACGTAACTTTTCTAACAGTTCTAACTCCTTCACCATCATTGTTGTTATTTGAGCTTGTCTCCTACTCAATGCATCTGCCACCACATTGGCTTTTCCTGGGTGATATAAAAGTTCGAAATCATAGTCCTTCATATATTCCATCCATCTTCTTTGTCGCATGTTCAGCTCCTTTTGATCGAACAAATACTTTAGACTCTTATGGTCACTAAAAACTTGGAAACTTGCCCCATAGAGGTAGTGTCTCCATGTCTTTAATGCAAATACTACTGCTGCAAGTTCTATGTCATGCGTTGGGTAGTTCTTCTCATGCGCCTTTAGCTGCCTAGATGCATAAGCTACAGGTCTCCTTCCTTGCATTAGGACGCACCCCAATCCTTGATATGACGCATCGCAGTACACCTCAAAAGATTTGCTAGAGTCTGGAATGATTAATACTGGTGCTGACGTTAGTCGTTGCTTCATATCCTCAAAACTGGCTTCGCACTTGTCAGTCCACAGAAATGGTTGATCTTTACGAGTTAACTGAGTTAGAGGACCTACAATCTTGGAAAACCCTTGAACAAAACGTCGGTAATAACCGGTTAATCCTACAAAACTTCGTACTTCAGTTACAGTTTTCGGCCGCTCCCACTTTAGCACAGCTTCCACCTTTGCTGGATCCACTGAGATTCCTTGAGCAGAAATCACATGACCCAAAAATTGTACTTTCTCTATCCAGAACTCACACTTTGACAATTTCCCATACAGTTGATGTTTTCTTAAAATTTCCAACGCCACCCTCAAGTGTTCTGCATGCTTTTCCTTATTCTCTGAATAGATAAGAATATTGTCTATAAATACTACCACGAACTTATCTAAACATGACCGAAATATTCTATTCATGTAGTCCATAAAAATCGCTGGAGCATTCGTCACGCCAAACGGCATTACCACGTACTCAAAGTGTCCGTAGCGAGATCTGAAAGCCGTCTTTTGCACATCTTCCGTCTTGACCAGAATCTGATGGTACCCAGATCTGAGATCAATTTTTGAAAACACCTCTGCTCCTCTCAACTGATCTAATAGATCATCGATTCTTGGCAAAGGATATTTGTTCTTTATTGTAACCTTGTTCAGCTGTCGATAATCCACGCACAACCTTGAACTTCCATCCTTCTTCTTCACCAGCAATACAGGAGCTCCCCATGGAGACACACTTGGACGGATAAACTTCTTCTCTAGCAGATCTTCGATTTGCTTTTTCAACTCTACTAGTTCGGCAGGGGCCATTCTGTATGGAGCCATAGAAACTGGGCCAGCTCCGGGCATTAGATCTATTGTGAAATCGATCTCTCGACTAGGTGGTAAACCTGGTACTTGTTCTGGAAAAACATCAACATATTCTTCTACCACAGGTATTCCGATGATTTGTTCTTCAGTATTCTCTCTTTTCTCCTGAGCTAACACCACATAGCAGGTAGCTCCATCTTTGATATCCTTCGCAACTACTCGAGTTGAGCTTAGTTCTAAATCGTTCAAATTTAGAAACTCTATCTTTTGTTTCCCACAATCAATAAGAACGTGATTGGCAGTCAACCAATCCATTCCCAAAATAATGTCTAGATTTTGAAGGGGTAAGCAGATCAAGTTCACTTTGAACTTGCGTCCTGCAATTTGGATCGGGCATCCGACACAGACTGAACTGGTCGTAACTGGTCCCGATGCTGGTGTAGAAACTACTAATTCACACCCTAGATCAAGCATCGGTAATCCGAGTCTTTCTAAACATGCTAGGGATATAAAGGAGTGTGTGGCTCCAGAGTCAAACAAAACATATACGCATTCTCCTAACAACATACAGGTGTGTAAAATTAATGTACCTGGCTTAGTAGCCTCTTCTGCAGACATTGCGAATACTCTTCCTGTTGCCCGGGGCTTTACTTCAGCAGAATCTTGTTGTTGTGGTTCTCCCACCTTCTTTTTCTTTGGACAAACATTAGCAAAGTGTCCCGGATCATTGCAGATGAAACATCTCTTCCCTTCAACTTTTTCCCCAATAAGTTTAGGGCAGTCACGTCTGAAATGTGCCCCTCCACACTCAAAACACTTCACTGTTCCTCGATATGATAATTGTGGTTTTTCATAAGGTTTTTTGTTGAATTTCATTGAAGATTCTCCCTTGGCAAGTCTGGAAACTCTACTTGGATCAAACTCCAATAATTCTATCATTCTGGCTTTCTCTAACAATGCTGGAAACTCTTGTATTTCCAATGGCATAAGTACCTTCTTCAGTTCATGCCTTAGTCCTCCCTCGAATTTTCGACATCTCCATTCTTCTGTGATATTCTGAGTATAAAACCTCGAGATATAATTAAATTTTACTACGTACTCTTGTACTGATAACCTCCTTTGTTGTAAGGTCAGAAACTCCGCCTACCTTGCAAATTTTGCACTGTTTGGAAAATATTTTTCCAAGAACCTTATCTTAAAGTTCTCCCAATTCACAGCCTCACCACGAACCGTCATCAACTGTTGCATACTTTCCCACCAATATTCAGCCTCCCCCACCAAAAGAAATGATGCATAAGTTAATTTTTGTTCTTCTGAGCAAGTTATTACCCGAAAAATCTTCTCGTTCTGTCTTAGCCAAGAGTCAGCCTCATCAGGAGTAGCCTCCCCATTAAATTTAGTTGGATCATGCCTTAAGAAGTCATTCAAGCTAGAATGATTTTGAGGTACTTGATCAACTTGTTGTTGCTGCATCTTTGTCGAGTTTAAATGATTTCTTCAAAAAGATAACAATACAATTTAGCATATGATATCAATTTCCTCCAATAGTAATTTTCATCATAACAATTAATAGTTTTACTAAGAATAATAATTTCACTCCCCATAGTCCCAAAATACTTTCGAAAACCATTGCTCTGATACCATAATGTAACACCCAAACAATTTTAAAGGGTATTACTGATAGTAGAGACTAAATTAATTTGATACCTCATATAAACAATCAAACTTTATTTCAATTACTCCAAAGTACAATACCAAACTTACAAACTTTAAACAATATAGTCTTCACCGTTGACATTTCAACTTTTAAATTTTACACAACATAATCTTCCCAATACAAATTTATTCTTTTTACAAAAATCCCTGAAAGGTTTTCCCCGCATCTCTCTCATCTCTAAGCTTTATCAACCACATCTGCAACATTATCTAATCACATATAACATGAGTTATATGATCATAGCACAAACAAATAAGGGTAAGCCAACCATATCATAAAATCATTAAACTTGTAATAAAAATATTATAATCATGTATTTCTGCAATTGATAAAATATCATTATTCCGATGTCATTAATTCATCATTATCAAAATCATCTTTCTCATTTCCATAAATCTTACAAGTGTTCCATGCTTACTCATGAAGCCTTATGGTCAGACCGTTCTCTGCCTGCTTCCTTAAGCCTCACTTATATACTATATCTTACTTTCTGAAGCCTTATGGTCAGACCCCTCTCTGCCTGCTTCTATAAAACTTACGAATCATATGTTTATGTCAAAGCCTTATGGTCAGACCACTTTCTGCCTGCTTTCATAAACCTCAAGTGTTACTTTGCTCATACCAAACTCTCATGGTATAACTCGAACAAACTACTCCCGGTAGTAAACATCATTTCATAAGTAATGATTTCTCATATCCACCCCAACATTTCATAAAACCAACAATTCATACCCTCTTATCCACCTAACTCAATCATGTTCATTCTTTAATCATGAATTCATAATCACCCGTTTTGGTATCAATAAATCAAACATATTGCCAGATATCATGCTTCATATTATAAACTCATTTTGCCCATAACGAGTATAACTCAACATATTTTCACCAAACAAAGATCATGGATCAACCAAAATATATCAATATATCTTAAGAACTACATATTAAAGTCTGGGCTCAATGTAATGATAAATAAAATATATATGAAATTTTTACCATGATAATATTATGCATCTACAATCAACTTGTTTTATTTTATTTTCATCCTATTATAGATTTTTCTTTACCCCAATTGGTCACCGGAGAGGACCCAGATGTCTGAACGCATCAAACTCACCTTCGACGCCAGCACATATGACTAGTCACAACTGACTGGACCAGGCCAGGGCTGCTCTATGATCAGGGATGTGCCAACTCAGGTTTTTAAGGTTCCTCTATCCTACCAACAAAGGGAGGTCCTCAATAATTAACAATTTATTTATTTAATTTATCTACCTTATTTTCTTATGCTCTAAATCTTAAAATGCTTAATTTTACTTCTTCTCACAACAACCTCAACCAGTATCTGTATATCTATTTAATACCCATATACAAGTTATTACAGAACCCTTATTCCAAACCTCCCAACAAGATCAATTTCAGCCAACAAACTCATTCAATAAATTCATCACAATAAACATCCATAATAGAATTCATACAAGATAATTATAAACAATTAACAATAATAAAACATTACAATAAATGGTCATAGAAGAATACAATATTTGACAATCATAAAAATAATCTTAATATAAAAATTCATGGGGAAACAAGAAGTTGAATCTGGCAGAGCCGGTTAGACAACTTTTAATCCATCCAAAAATACAATATAATTAAATAACAAGAACAATAACATGTATGGGGAAATAAGAAGTTGAATCTGGCAGAGCCGGTTAGACAACTTCTAATCCTTCCAAAAATGCAATAAAATAAATAAGTAAAGTAATAAATAGTTTGGGGAAACAAGAAATTGAATCTGGCAGAGCCAGTTAGACAATTTCTAATCCTTCCAAAAGTGCAATAAAATAAATAACTGAAGCAATAGAAAGTTTGGGGAAACAAGAAATTGAATCTGGCAGAGCCGATTAGACAATTTCTAATCCTTCCAAAAGTGCAATAAAATAAATAACTGAAGCAATAGAAAGTTTGGGGAAACAAGAAATTGAATCTGGCAGAGCCGATTAGACAATTTCTAATCCTTCCAAAAGTGCAATAAAATAAATAACTGAAGCAATAGAAAGTTTGGGGAAACAAGAAATTGAATCTGGCAGAGCCGGTTAGACAATTTCTAATCCTTCCAAAATACAATAAAAATAAATAAGGAAAACAATAGAATGTTTGGGGAAACAAGAAATTGAATCTGGCAGAGCCGGTTAGACAATTTCTAATCCTTCCAAAATACAATAAAAATAAATAAGGAAAACAATAGAATGTTTGGGGAAACAAGAAATTGAATCTGGCAGAACCGGTTAGACAATTTCTAATCCTTCCAAAATACAAAAATACACAACTAATAACATACAAATGACATAACATAATCAATATCACGTTTTACCACTATCACACTCGGATATCAACACAAAAGCATACTCTCATTTAAATTCAAAATCATACAAAAACAAAATACTCCATAATCAAGATTTAAGATCAGACAAAAGCAACATATAGCATATTCAAGGCTTAAGATAATACAAAAGGAGATACTCAAGGTTAGCTTCCCTTACCTCTATTACAGACTTAATCCCCTCGCCCTCTGAAAACTTCCAGAATATCCCCTTTGCAAAATTTGAATTTTCTTCCAACTCTCTTCTCTCAAAAATTTTCTAAGTTCTTTGGTGTAAATTTTCAGCCTTCCCCCTTGGCTATTTATATCAAAAAAATTTACTATTCATTTTTACTATTCATTTTAACTATTCATTTTTTTATTCATTTTACTATTACAAAAATAATTTTTTTATTTGCAATTTGATAAATTCTGATCTCAAAGCTACGTGGAACACTTATCCTTTCCAAAAATATATTTTTTTTTTACTATTCACTTTTTACTATTCACTTTTTACTATTCACAATTTACTATTCATTTTTTTTTATCTAGTATTTTAACTTACAAATATTTTCAAGGATCTTACATTGTAAGTATGAATATGGGAAACTTAGCTTTAGAGTTCATCCTAACATTCTAATGGTCACCTATTCTCAAGTAGAGAGGGATGAGGCATGTCATGAGAATAGCAGGAGGTCTTAGCCTATGGGCTTTACCTTGGCCTAAGGTAAGTGACAACGAACTAACCTTGTGTGGTAACTTGCGGTGGGCCAACTGTTTCACCACAACAAGTACAAGAACTGCCTTAGCTACATATTCATACTAATCCGAATGGTCAAGTGAAAAGGGTCGTCATGCATAACAAGTGGTTGTTTTGTTTGATGTACTATGATTATTGTGTGAATGTTACGATCGTGTTAATATATATCATAAATTGTTGTGATCTAGCTTACCATTGCTTTTCTGTTGTTTGTCTTTATATGTTGGTTCTCTTTTGCGATGATCGCCTAATGGTGTGAGCTTAGAGATTCACCTTTTCAGTTGTTCCAGCTAGAGGTGAGGGAGAAGCAGATGAGGTTTTGGATAGATCTACAGAAGTAGATCTCTTCTTTGAGGGATGTTTATTTTACCTAATTATTCTTTTAACATTTATGTAACGTTTCATTTTGGTAATTTTATACTATTAAAATGGGATGTTACATTAGTCAAACATGTTAAATCATAAAATTAATAAAAAAATAATTTTTTAAAGTATTTTAGGTTTGTTAAAGAGGCATATATGTATTGAAAATTTAAATATAAACTTACATTTTATAAAAATAAGAAAGTTAAACAGTGTGTAAATAATATGACTCATTGAACCATTGTTTCGATATTTTCGGTTGAATATAGGGTTAGTCTTTTGTATGAATTTGACTTGGTCTTATTGTTGTTGAATCTTCTTATTGAGTTTCCTCTTGAAATATCATTCAGCGATATTAGAATCGAAAGTTTATCTTAGTGAACAACTTAAATGAGTACACTATGATATTTGTATAAAAAGTATTTCTAACAAACATTAAAGAAAAAAGGAATAATAATGGATTGAAATGTTTCTGCTCGAGGGGATATACCAATGTGAAGATACTAACACTTAAAATGAGAGATTGTTAGGAGTCAAAATACGAGTCTATATTTTCTATATTGAATATAAATGAACAAGTTTAACAATATATAATAATAAAAATCATAAATACATTGTTTTAAAACTTTGTATTAAAGGTGGTATCATCTTTTTACGTAGGTTTGTCTTAGGTTTCATTTTTGTTGAATTTCTTCTAAATCTTGAAACATATGAATATGAAAAACAAAATGTTTTAAGGAGCTTTAACATGAAAATTTGTTTATGGGAGTATATGATGTGATTCCTAATAATGAAAAATTGATGTTACAAGAAGATTAAAGGAGATTCTAGAAAATTATTCAAATGGACTTAACTTCAGAAGGTTATGTTTCTTATAATGTCCAAACAAGTCGAGGCTACATGCGTTGTTGTGAGTCAAACTAGATTATCATTAAACCCAATTTAATCACAACATGATCAATTAGAAATAGTTATGATGCAAACTAGACCAATTTTTAAATATACATGTGTTGAAAGTGTTAAAATTGTTGCATTAATAATGTAATAGATTATGTTAAGTATAGAGAATGAACTTTAGTTTTAGAATCAGATTAATCGATTAGATTAAAAACATAATTGATTGATCTTGTCAGAAAACTATTTTTGTGTAAAACTCAACTTTCTTACTCATTTGAGGGAATGATTTTAGAAATAAAAAATTTAGAGAAAGAGATATTTAAGAGTTATTAGAGAGATTAGTGTGAATTTTCAAGTTTTTATCAAGATTCAAAAAGATTGAATTGACTCTAAGGTTTTCTTGCTTAACTTAAGATTCAGATGTAAAATTTGCATATCTTACTCGTTTTATATTCTTTTGTAGTTTTTTTTTTCTTCATTGTGTAAGTGATAGGATAAGACAATTGTGTGTAATATTTGTGTAAAAAATTCTTGGAAGATATTGAAGTTTATTATATTGTAGAATTTAAGATTATTAATGTGTATTTGGGATATTGTAAATTCTTGTTAAAGTGATATTTTAACTTAGATTGCTAGAAACTAATGCATTTTTAAAGAATTACATCAGTATAAAATTTGGTGTCTCTTGTTCTTTCTTTCATCATCTTTTTATATCTCAATAACGGTAAAGGTTCTAAAACTAAACATTCTACATACACTTTGTTAATTGATTAAATTAATTTGTAAAATTGTCTTTCAAAACTAAAAAAATCAAATTTTTAGAAAAATAATTTATCTTCACTTTTCGAAAATATTAATTGCATTTATTTTAATATTATTCAAACTTAAATTTATATATTTTATACAATTAATCCTTATTTTTAAATTAGTTCCTATTAAAATTCAATTAATCCCTATTTGTTTTTTATGCGTGATATAAGTTTTTAAAGAGGTCTATGATAAGATACTTTTATTAATAAAATTGATTATTGAAATACAAGTGAATTAGCTATTATAAACATGAATTCTTGAGATTAAATTTTCAATTTAAATTGATGGAGTTCTCTTAAAGTATTATGATTATTGCTAAGTTTTATTTGTGTTACCGGATTTCGTATACGTTTTTTTGGCTATTTTATATATTGCATCCCACATCATTCATACATGGTATTTAGAGTAGAAAAATAACATGTTTTGCATACAAGATTTAGTTCCCATTCATGCTTATGTTACATATACACATTATATTCTTGCTTCAATGCTAATTTTTTTTATTAAATTATTTATTTTACAACTTTAACAATTTAATTTTTCTTTTAATTCACATTAAATTGTGACAGTGACTAAATGAAACATAATACATTAATTTCAGTCATAAATTAAAAAAGAAAAGAGGAAATCATGAAAATAAAAGGAATTGAAGTTGAAATCACACTTCAATAAAAGAATTGCATAAAAACCTGAAATAATAATTTACAATTTGCAAAACAGCATATCAATCTTCTCTTTTCTCTCTCTCCCTCCCTCCCTAAACTCTTTCTTCACATATTATATTACTCTCTCTTTCACTTAGCCCAATTTAAACCCTAATGGGCTCAAGAGGCCCACTTTCAGAACCAGACCCAAAATCTGAAATCGAAATGTCACTCAGAGAGTCTCCTTTCGACGATCTTGCCGACGATTTCTTAACGGAACCGTCCTCTAAGTTCTTCGATTTCCGCCGGCTGCTTCTCGGCGGCATATCCTGGGCGGATGGCGATTCACCGCCTGGGTTTGACCCGCGCCGGTGTCGCCGGTGGCGGGAGCCGCCGGTGGAAGAGTCTTGGTTTGTGGTCTCTGAGGAGGGGTCGGAGGACCGATGGCTGCGGCGCGTGCTCTTCGGTCTAGGCGCGTTGTTCTCCGTCTCCATGGATTGGTGACGGGACTTGGGAATCAGGTGGTGGCGGGACTTCGAATTTCTCGAACTTTTCTCGCGTTCACCTGAATTTGAATGAGTAAGAAACCAAATGAATAAATTGTAGAAAAGATTTTAGGTCAAAATTAATTTTATCTAAACAGCATTATAAAGGGATTTAGTTTTTGTTTCTCTCCCTTGCTTGCACATGTTCTGTGTAAATATATCTTCTGCACTGTAGATTTTAAATGCTCACATTCTTTTCATTAAAGTTATGTTTTTTATTTTCAAATATTAAGAGTGGAGAATGAAAATTTTCATTATTAGAAGAAAGTGTCAACAAACACGTAAAATACTAATTAGAGAGATATGTTCTAACCTTCTGGATTAGGGTTCATCACTGATGAGGTTTCTTTAGTTCCTCCTTTGAATTCTGTCATCTACATAAGATTTTAAATTGCACACAGACTAATGTTTCTTAATTAAGGAAGACTTATCACCTAAACAAAAACTGTTAAGTAGAGAAAGAGAATAGTACCCAGCTTGGTGCATTTGCTGATGGATCATCTGATCCAATATGTGCCACATGTTTTACATCAGTTGGTAATCCAATTTGAAACTGTTCTTCTTTCTCGTCTGCAAAATAGGTATCACCATAATTTGTAGTTTTAAATTTTCAAATTCTGAGCATAATTTTTCTGCTTTCTTATCATCAAGCAAAAAGATGCAACAAAACTAAACAAGTTTGAGAAAAATAAAGCATTTTTATGTGCATAAAACCCTCTAAAGAAAGCATTTCTGTTCTATCAGTTTTCTGCCTTCCCTGCTTTGGAAATGCATGTGTGTGTTCTTCTCATAAAATTCACTAAGAAAAATGTAGTTTTGATTTTAATTTCTGTGGGAATGTAGAACGGACACTTACCAAATATTTGGGAAATGTATTTAAATCCTTTAAGGAAGCCTTTCACCTTGGTCGACATTAATCAATGTAAATAAAGTTTGTTGATATCTCTACACCAAAAATCTTTCACTTAAAATATTGGTGCTGATTGTATTCAATATTCAATGAAATAATAAGCTAAAACCCTTCTGAAAAGCAAAGAAAAGAAAAGAAAAAAGTGAGTCAACTGATCACATAATAAGAAACCTTCCCTCTAACAACTGATATAATTTTGATGACCATATTACTTGATGGTTGAGAAAGTTTTTTTCTCTGATGGTAAGAAAAGAAAAAAGGTGTTATTATCAAGAAGACTTACCTTTCTACTTTGAGAAGAAAAGTTTACAAAAATCATATTATATATATGAGTTTAGATAAGGTGGTAATATTGTTGAAATCAGAAAAGCTGAAGCATGAAGAAGTGAGGAAGCATTGAGATAGAGACATGAATGCATGTAAAGTTTGAAGGTAAGTGTCATGCAGAGAAAAAGATATGCATGGTTGGTTCGTGTTGGTGGTTGTGTGGGAGAAATAACCAACCATGAAGAGGGAGTCTTCAGGGTGGCATAATCTCAAAAGTGAAAACAAAAACAACATTAGTTTTTGATCAACCACCCTCTTCCTCAAATCAAAACCAGTAGCTCAACGCCTTTTTAGGTGAAAATCCAGCTATGTAGCACTGCATTTTTCAGGTGCAAAACCTATTTTTGGGACTCCTATCCTTTCTAAATCAAAGGTTCACAACTCATTCTATTAATAAGACAAATGTTTTATCCTTTTCAACTTTTTATGAATTGTTTATTTTTAGATCGATTATATTTTAACACTTTCATTTTCTTCTCAACTTACAATTTTATAAATTATTATTTTATTATGATATTTTATTTGTATTTATTATTTTTATTATTAATATAGTATTTTGTTACACAAAATAGTTATCAATAGTGGAGGTAAATAAAATATTGTATATGTATCATTCAACAAAACATGGTGTAAGTCTTGATGTAAACATTTCAAAACAAAAATAAGAAAATGGGGACCATCAGCTTTCTAACTCATAAATGGAGAATTTGTTTTCATAGTATTTCATACACATGTTTAAAATTTAAAAGTTTGAATTAAAAAAAAAAAGAAAAAAATTCGAAGTTACGAGAAATGTATGTGTAATGATTAACAATAAAATAAAATAAAATATTACATTTTCAAAGTGTAAAAATATTCATTCCCAATTCTAATTTGAATATAAAGTTGAAAAGAAATCAAGAATGATTATTGTCATTCTTTAAATGTGTAAATTTAACAATTATATATATATATATATATATATATATATATATATATATATATATATATATATATATATATATATATATTGGAAAACACCTATTAGTATAAGAATTGAAGTATAATTTTTTAAAACCTACACGTGAGCAAGAAAATTAACACTTTATACTTGGTGACTGTATTCAATAAAGGCTACAAAGAGAAATTTTTTTAACAAGATAATTTTGGAAAAAATAACAATTTAATAAACTTTATCAATACAAAAAGTGTTAAAAATTTATTGTAAGAAAGTGCTGATTATATATCATCATATAAAAATAACAATTTAATCAACTTTATCAATACAAAAAGTGTTAAAAAATTATTTTAAGAAAGTGTTTATTATATATCATCATATAAAAATAAATTATTATTTATCATCATTATTATAAAAAAAATAAATTTATAAAAAAATATATCATCATTATATAATGGTATTAATTATTATTTTATGAGTAAATTATATTTGTATTCTTTGTTTTTTTTTTATATTACACAATACTTTTATTTTTATTCATTTTGGTTAATGTTTTGCATTATAAACCCTTACAAAAGACACAGGGTCTAACGAGCTTTTGATTGGATAATAAGATATAAATGTAATAATTCAATTGAATCGTGACTCAAAGATATGTGCAAATCTCAAAAACCACAAATTATCTGTAATCTATTCTTCTTGTTACGAATAAAATAGTATTATGAATATCATTGTTTCCTTTATACTGTATTTCAGAAAACAAGTTCCTAAACAACCATTAACCTTAGCCTTAACCTTTGTAATAAACTAACTAATAGGGACCAACTTTGATGTCACAAAGATACAGTGTAAGATCTTAATAGAGTACTTAGCAGTGAAGGATGAAAGTCAGTGCTTGTATATTGTGCAAGTAAAATTGATCAGAGCATGTAATCGAATTTCTGACCATGAATCTGTGGTTCATGATGCTTTCATGTCATCCAAGCCAAAACGAGCCTGTTCAAAAAGATAAGTTTGATGAATTCATGGGTGAAAGGTTTAAAATGGCTAACATAGATCACCACTGGGAATAAGATTGCTTCCCACCTCCAACCCTCAAAATTTTCCTCTCTAAAAATATAGCTTTTTGCATTGGTTTGAAAATTGTATACTAGCTTTCCAAATATAAATAATTTCACTTCAAACTTAATTTTATCCAAAATCAATTCTTCAGAATCAAGATAATCTAAAAGCAATGTCATTCTACATGCATAAAAATGATTTAATATATCTTATTTCTTACCAGAAACTTGTGATTTTCTTCGAGTAGAGGAGAAAAGGTTGTACAAAATTTTCCAATGTCAGCATTGATATCGCCGGTGCCTCCTATCACCTCCATGAACTTCTTCCTACTAGGAGCAAGCTTCATGACAACCTGTAGGTCAAACATTTAGTACACATCCCAAAACCGTATTCAGTTTCATACAACGTACAGTCAATTCCTAAGAAAAAAGAACAGAAGAAAAAAATAAAACAACAGAAAAAACATAAGACAAGAAAACAACGACAGACACATAGATAAGGTAAAATTGCATGGTATTTAAATGCTTTAATCTAAATTACATTGACTAATGTAAAGTGCGAAGAAACTAGAAGATGCAAGCTCATTTATTGTTGGTGTAATGTTTTACATGATCACGACTTCATTCGGCTCATTTACTTAGAATTAGAAACCTTAATGCTACATGTCTCAACACTGGAAATTAAGACAAATAAAGTAATAATATTAAAACTTATACTATTTCCTACAACATGGAATATGAAGCACTGTTGTGATAAAGTGCAGAGGTGGTAGAAAATTGACAACACAATTATGCAAATAGTAAACTCAACAGCATTTTCTAGGAAGACTATTTCAATGCCCAGCCATTGACATTCCAGAGTTGCGAGATGATTTATAGACCTCTGATAAGTCAATAAGCTGTATTTTTTGTTCTATCAAAACATACAACATTATATCAACAAAGAATTAAAAATAAGATTACAGAGAAGCTTGAGCTAGCAAGCCAGCCATGCCACTTCTTCAGAGTCTTGTTATAGGAATCTGTACAAGCTTGGTACATTGTCCAATCTTCATGCTCGACTAAGTTTCGGAACAAAGCCACCAAGAAATCCATTGCCCTAAAGATTTTACCGGTTAGTGAAATAAATGTAGCATAAATAATACTGCAAGGATAAATATGGCAATGACAACTACAACTCATTAGCTAAGATCTCAGACAACCAAATAAAAATAATTATCACATTAGTATCTCAACAACTTGAGAAAGATAAGCAGAACTAGCCGAAGCTTCATAACAGTCTTAAGAAATAAAAGATAAAATCTAATTGAACCAAATTTAAAGGATTCATCATAGTTTCATACAATGACAACACAAGTTGTCTCCTGATATGTTGGAGAAAGCTAAATGACCATCCTTGTACTGTGAAAAAAAATCAAGCCTACACAACAGACATTTAGATCTAAATCCTTTTTATGGTTATCCCTACGATTACCCTTTTATTGTCCTCAACCTCTATTTATTGGGCTTTTATTGGTCTTCATGTTATCAGCTCTTCTCACCGGAGCTTCTATTGGTCTATTTATCACATGGTCAAGCAATCTTAAGAAAAAATATCAAGCGTAATATGGGATGCAGACTATAATGAGTCAGGTCAAAAAACACAATTCAATTTATGTCTCCAAAATGGAGCATAAACCCAGTGAAAACATGAATAACTTTTTAGCTTTCAGCAGTTTTTTATTAGATCAGGGTAAAACGGGTCCACATTTACTTTTGACTTAACATAAACTCAACCTCTACTTGTTACCAGTTTGGTTCAAAATAGTCTAGTTAGTTGACTCATTTTGTCAACTCTAAAGAATATTAAGATTGCATCTTAGAATATTTTATGTTATCTTTGAGATTAATTCTTAGGGTTATTTTATCTATTTTATTTGTTTCCATGTTTTCTAGTATCATTATTTGTTCAATATCTAGTTAGGATTAATATTAGTATAAGTAACTTTAGGATTTATGGACAACATCATCACCTTGTAAGTTTGTAAAACATCACAGTATCAAGACGTATTTTTCACTTTTCTCTATTCTTTTCCTCACTCAGTACCTTAGCTCACAAAATTTCAGTAAGCTTGATAAGCTCCTTTGGTCACAATAGACCTAAAGAAGCATTTTTTAAATTCATCCACCCACTTTAAATTTTATAATTTACATCTCCCCTTGTTTTTCTACCAGTTTGTGGAGAAAAAACTAAGGTAACTAAACCATGTAGCTTGTGGTATGAAATGACCTCCAATTTTCACCTCAAAGTTTGTTCTATTATTTGTCCTGCTGAATCACCTTCCACATGTTCAGTTTTACTTAATAAAAATCACGTGACTCCATACCTGTGGCCTACAATACTAGTTTTCCATTTATTTCAAATAGACTAGATACGAGTTATGGTTATAATCATTTAGAAGTCTTAAAAAGTAGACTTTAAGTTTAATTTAACTTTTCAAAACCAACTTGTAAGGTGAGGTTTGTACCACTTATAAATTGTAAATTCACCTTATTTCTAGTCATGTCGGATCTCCAACCAGAAAAAAGAGACAGCAGTCTGTGCTCATCCACAACATAAGTTACATACAAGCATCAAGGCAAATCTGTGATGTTAAACATACTTGTATCTACACATGCATGTATTCTGTATACACACTTTGGTGTTTAATGTTTCTATACAACCTCTATTAATTATGGCCAGTTTCAAGTCACATTAAGATCCAAATTTTGGAAAGCATGCCTCAAGGGACTCTTGAGAGTTGAGATTTCTTCCAGAAATTTGTTTCTAAGTATAGAGGCATTTTTTTTATCTAATCTTTAACCTGTTGGCTAGTCAAACTTCCTGCATGATCCAATGTATGATTGAAATAAAAAATTAACACTATTACAAATTTTAGATAAAGTTCTCCAAAAAAACAGAGTTAGGAATGTCATACCAACATGAAAACACAAGTTAAATGCAACTGCATGATGTTTATTACCTTGTCAGCCAAAGAAGCCCATTGGTGCAACTAGATGATGATTTAGCAGTTTTAGTTTCAACCTCCACCTGTACCAAACTGTAGAGGTAGTTGAATCTGGATGGATTGGAGGAATACATAGTTTCCAATCTCTGCCGAGAAAATCAGAGAGGTATAGAATTAGAACAAATCATATGATCCCAAGGCTTAGATGATGTACACACTTATAATTGATAAAAGTTCAAATGAAAAACATTTTATGTAAATTAGATAGAAACCCACAAATTAAAACAAAATGAATCACAATCAAACACTATAGGATACATATAGCCATACCATGTTACCACAAGAAGAAGTGAAGAATAATATATTCAAAGCTGCAGCAAATCATCTGACAAAGTATACAATATCATTAGAGTCGGATAGAACAGTTCACAAAAACATACCGATACGTTGCCCCCTATGTCAGATTTAACAAGGGCCAAAGCAGTTCCAAACTTATCTGTTACAAGAAAATTGTTAGCTCTTTTATCCAAGACACATGTATCCGTTTATGCTTAAACAAGCACTAAACCAGGATGCAATGGTTCACAATCTATTGGTGTTTAATATGCCGTAGTTGTAGAGTTAGTAGGACTGTAAGATAAAAATCACTTCTGCACATTAATAGTCATGGATCTAAAATATAGATACCTAAGAGACCAAGAAAACAAAATTAAAAGCAATCAAAACATTTTACACATTTGTATTGATGAGAAAAAAAAATCTCTGGATGAATGCTAACAGAACAGGATCAACAAAAGTACACCATGGAAAAGCTCACATTATGCATCTTACCTGGCTCAAAGAGGTGATAATTCATTTAAATTTAGCGGATATAGTGTCATTTAATACACCACAGATTAAAAAAAAGGATAATTGGATTATCCCTAACCATTAAAAAGGACAAAATATATATGGAGGAAACACTCTCGCAAAATGTTAGCATCTATTATTTCTTTCTTTTAAGAGCTAATAACAAGGTAATGAACAAGACACACCTATTACTGGCAATATGTGCTTGCACACTTCCAAGAAATGCTTGCTCAAAATTTCTCCATGCTCAGACTTTACATGCTCAAGTTCTTTCAGTGCAGGAGCGAAAACAGTCCCCTCCATTTTTGGGCTTTGCTGCACGTGACAAGACCAAACAAATACACTAACATCAGCTTAACAGATATAAAATCCACAACTATATAATTCAAATTCACGTATACAAATATCACCTTTCTTACGCCAAGCAGAAAAATATAAGAATACGAAGCTAACAAAGAAAGACTCAAAACATCAACGGGAAGAATGTAGATTTTTTACAGGTAGAATGTGACATTAGTCATTGTTTCAACAGTTACATAATCTATCCTTGTAGCGAAATTTCTAAACTAGGAAAGTGAACAAAATTAACATCATATTGTACGAATAGAGTTAGTCATTGGAATGTGACATTAGTCATTGGTTCAACAGATACATAATCTATCCTTGTAGCGAAGTTTCCAAACTAGGAAAGTGAATAAAAATTCAAATTAACATCATATTGTACGAATAGAATTTTTACTATATTTTGATAACTTGTAAACTAGGAAAAAAAATGGATTTCTTTAAAAGTAATACTGAAAAATATAAGAAAAAAAACATTCAAATCACTCTAAAAATGATGGTTCTGAAGAACCAAAGTTTAACTTAATTTCACTTATAACACACGGAAGCTTAAACTTTGCTTACAACTAGTGATTCTAAAGCTTATAAGATCATCACAATTTGCTTTCCTACCACACATAGTATGCTGCCAACTGAGAATAGGAAATTTTCAATGAACTAAGAGTTTAGATCCTTGGATTTCTGGATGAGACACCCTTTGAGACGCTCAATAAATAATAGACAACTTCACTGAAGAATTGCATGGAAAAAATAAATAACAGCAGATCTTGCTCCCGCTAAATTTCCCTAAGAGCAGAAAATAGCAGGGACTTGCCCAGAAATTGAAACTGAGTTCAGAAAAAAAGAAGAATTTGGAATACCCATTTTCTATTTTTCCAAAAGAAAGAAAATTTAGACTTCATTTGTTTCAAGAAACAATGGAACACGCATTGATCCGTGAACAATTAGAGAAGAGATGATGTGCATACACAGGAGGAATCGAAGGGACTGTGATCCAAACAGCAATTGCGTTGGAGTTAAGAGATGGGAACAAGATTCGAAGATTTTTCTCCTTCTCCCTCCTTCGATGCTTAATTTTTAAGTATATATATACGCGGAAACAAGGGAACTGCAGTCTGAAACAACGAAAAATTATTATAAAATTTAAAATGTTACAAAAAAATAATTATCGATAAGTTTTAAATGAACTGTTGTGAAAAAAAGTTCAAAATTTATTTATTTGTGGTAATGAATAAAATCTTTGTTCAGAACGAAATTTACAAATTTAATTAAAGGCTTCTTTAACATTTATTATGTGATTTTTTTTATTTTTGATTTTAAATTTAAAGAACATATAAATATAGTCTTCTTAACCCAAGACATTAATATGTTTCAGTTTGATAAAAAATGTTCTAAAATAACATTTGAGTTAGGATATATATAATTCAAAAGTCACTCTAAGAATTGAGCTAGAAAGATTATATTTTTTTTACTTTTAAATTTAAAAACTTATCAAAGTTTAAGATATAAACATATGATTTAATTATTTATTTAGTTGAGAAGTTTTAATTTAGTATTCATTTAACTTTTTTTTCAACAAAATGTCTCAATTATCTATTTAAAAAAATTACTAACGGCATAATAGTACGTGTTTATGTGTTTTTTTTATAATTTTCATTAAAAAATTTAACTTTTGTCTAGTAAGATATTTATTGGATAAAATATCTTAGATATTTTAAGTGGTTAAGATATTTATGAGTAACTAACCAAATTTTTAGGTAAGATTATTTTTATTGACCTATAAATACAATGACATGGCAAAAGTTCAGTTCCCTCTACGTTCTAGAGACCCTAGATAATATTCTAGGGTGATATTATTATTACTTTCTTGAGAGATGAAGCTCCATAACTCACATCTGACTTGAGCGTCGGAGTATCTTCGCAGGTACCTCCCCCTCCTTTGGCAAAAGTATACGAGCGATACGAGCTGAAGGAGCATGAACGACAACAATTGAGGAAAAGCGAGCGTCCCAGACATTTAGAAGCAACAAAGACACACTGGAAAACATCCATACCGAAACATTTTGGTGCCCACCGTGAGGTCGAGTGTCATCCCGCAGAAGCCGCAAGAGGAGTACTCGGTCTCGACGAATCACTTCTTCGGATAAGGCTACTCCAACAAGATGAAGCCGCCGCATCGCCGCAAGGATTCTCCTCCGTGAGCCATTGACGCCACTGTGAGCACCTTTGCGAAATCGTGCCTCTTTGCGGGTCAGACCCAACGCAGAGACAGCCCCCAAATCGGGTCCGTCCATCAGCCTCTGTCGCGCCACCAGGCACTGCTGTCACTGGGGCACCATTAGTTCATCCCCATCGTCTCCACGATCGCACAATCCTGCAAACAAAAGCCCTAAATTCCCAAATCACAACCCAACGATCGCGCACACCACTTGCAAGGCCGGAGCCGCCCAGACAACAACCTCCGCCTCTTTGTCACCAAAACCTTAGGTGGCATCTTCAACCGTGATAACTTTTTGGCAAGTATACCAAATCGTTCCAAGTAATACAGTGAATAAGTAAAAGTATCGTTCTCCCAAGGGACTTATACAACACATGACAATTCTTCCTTTTATAACTCAATTAGACATCAAATTGTACAAAAAACACAAGAAACTCTTTTTAGTATTTTTATCAAACAGTTGGTGTGCAAGGAATTATATTTAAAAGAAACTTCATTGGAATTGGGTTTCATGAATCATATGAATATAAAACTCTGTTCAATATTTCATTACTTCATTCAAACATTCACATCAAGGCATACTAGTCCTAATCTCTTAGCAACTAGTTCTAAATTAATATATTAAAATGCTAATCCCTTAGTCAATTTAATATACAATTTGCATTAAGTCTGATGTTAGGAATGATCAAGTTATTGAGTCTATCCCTAGATCCCAAATCACTTAAGTGCTCTATCTACGTTCATGTTCAAAGTTACTTTCCAGTAATCAAAGACTTTCAAATAACATTATATTTTCATACAATGATAATAAATTCAAGAAAGAGCATATGAACGAAGAACAATATATTGAGCAGGAAAATTACATCACAGTGAGTTCATTACATCCAATCCCAACGAAAGAGAAATTTAACTACTCCTAGTCATCTAAAACGTACACATTTGAAGCAATCCCTTGACACAATGGTGTCTTGATGCCTTGAAGTAGTCTCCGGAAGTTCCTGAGATTTTTTCGTTTCTTTCTTGTGTCCGGAACTTCTGTCAGAAGAGAATGTTTATGTCCTCTGTCACGTCTTTTAAAGCCACTTAAATTCATTAATTCGCTCAGAGCACATGTATTGGTGCGCTATGCGAATTTCCTTAACTGTTGCACTTTAACTGATGTTATTCGCTCAACGCACAAGTACTGGTGCGCTATGCGAATTTTCTTCTTCTGACCGTGCGAATTTTGGCTTTCGCTTTGCGAAAATTGGATGACAGATTCTAAATAATACACCATTTCCTGTACAATATTTTACATAACAATCTACTACCTATTACAACTTTTCAATGAGGAACAACATGAATAATTACAAGATTGAGCTAATTTATAAGTATAAAAATAACTCCTTTTCACACTTATCAAACCGCGCCGGTACCGTCGCAAGGTCACGACCGACTCTGGCTGACAATTCTGCCAGGAGCTCAGTTCCAATCACATGAGCAAGCTCGCCGGCAGCAAACTCGCCGTTTGCATGGTAGACTCCCACACGAGAGATTGCCAAACAGATAGCAGATTCAAACCCCCGTGCCATCCACCTCGCCGTTCGGTTCCGCCTCCACGCCATCCGCAGCGCCTTCAAGCCAAGACTAGGTTTGCATTTCCGCCACTACTTCCGCATTTACAATGGCAACCCCTACGGCGAGCAATTCCACCGCGGGTGTTGCACTCAACCTCCATAACCGTGATTCACGAAATCATTTCTCACGCCTCTTGTGCAAACTCGATGTCAATGCCATCCACTTTGAACGTGGCAACTAACACCTCCATCACCTTGGCCTGAATCCTATTTTCAAGGGTTAGATATTGTACCGTCTGGTCCGTCCGACAAATAGACCGAACGATCCTCCAAGATCGTCCGTCCAGGTCGACCATCAAGAACGAGTATCCAAACTAGCACTGACCTTTGACCAACTGTACGTAGAACGAGCGATCCTCCAAGGTCCCCTTTATCCGGTCGGCTAGTAATAATATGCAGGTCCTGTATTAACGAGTGCGTAGAAAGCGATCGTCAATAAACGGTCGTCAACCTCCAAGACAGGACAATCCTGTCATCGTGAAAGATAATGTCATTGAGGCATTCGTTGGGCATACGTCAATTGCCCTCAATAACGATCACCTTAACAGCGATCGTCCAACACCAAGATAAGCGATCGACAGAGTCCAAGACAAAACGATCCCGTCATCCTCCAAAGGTTGCCCAACCAGGTCGACCATCAAGAACACCTGGCGCACGCCAGTATAAAGGCAATCTACCTATTATGGAACCTGGTAGGTGTCCGTCAACTCGTCCTCAAATCGTTCGGCCTTCTCGGCCCCAAGCGTTCCAGCATTTGGCCGTTCGGCCTCGCAGGTTTTCGGTCCTTCGACCTCAACACCAGGCCATTCGTGGCCTCAAATTTTCAAGCATTCGGCCGTTCGGCCTCAAAGGTATTCGCCCTTTGGCTTCAATCGCTCGACCATCCATGGCTACGAGCGCTCCAGGTTCGGCATTCGACCCCAATGATGCTCGGATATTCGGCTTCAATGACATTCGACCGCTTAGCCTCAACCGTTCGACCATTCGGTCTCATTGACGTTCGGCAATTTTCAGCCTCAAGCGTTCCTGCATTCGGCCACTCAGCCTCATGGACGTTCGGCCGTACTGATGTTCGGTTATTCGGCCCAACTGACGTTCGGCCTCAAGCGTCCAGCACTCACCCTCACTGATGTTCGGCCACTCGGCCTCAACCGCTAGGCCATCCGTATCTCAAGCGTTCCAGAATTCGGTCTCACGGACGTTCGGCACACAGCCTCTACCGCTCGGCCATCCATGGCCTCACATGTTCAATCATTCAATCGTTCGGCCCTTAGCAGCCTCAAACTTTCCAGCTCTTTGTTGTTCGGCCTCACTAAAATTCGATCACTCCGTCTCTACCACTCGGCCATTCGTGGCCCCAAGCGTTACAGCACTCGGTCGTTCAGCCTCACATGTTGTCGGTCCTTCGTCCTCAATTGTTCGGCTTTCTGTGGCCTAGAGCGTCCAGCACTCAACCTCACGGACGTTCGGCCTTTCGGCCTCTACCGCTCGACTATCCATCGACACGAGCGCTCCAGCATTTGACCCTACTGATGTTCGGCCATTCGGCCTAACTGACGTTCGACAGCCAAGTTTACATCTCGATCGAATGGTCTCACCTATATGCTTAATATTATGTATCTTACAGGTCACAAGAAACAATCAACCGAAAACCGAGCGATCTTACTCTCTCAACCGATCGGCCTTATAACATAATCTATTTTCTACGCTAATTTTCTAAATCCTGTAAATGCATTAATTTGTTTGGCTACTCTTTTTCTCGTTCTACAGTGTAGATAAGCACATCTTGTACATAAAGGCGGACGCCAGAGAGCCGTTCATGCTGAAGCACTAAAAATTGAGGAAACACTCCTAGACCTGGTAGATGTTCGCCCTAGAACACCCAGGTGCATTGAATAAAGGGATACACTCCCGCTGATAGATGTTCGCCCTAGAACACCCAGAACATTAAATTTTCAAGCATTCGGTCGTTCGACCTCAAAGGTATTCGCCCTTTGGTTTCAACCGCTCGACCATTGATGGCCACGAGCGCTCAAGCATTCGACCGTTCGACCCCACTGATGTTCGGCCTTTCGGCCTCAAAGGTATTCGCCCTTTGGTTTCAACCGCTCGACCATCCATGGCCACGAGCGCTCAAGCATTCGGCCGTTCGACCCCACTGATGTTCGGCCATTCGACCTCAATGACGTTCGTCCTCTTGGCTTCAATCGTTCGGCCATTAGGTCTCACAGACGTTCAGTCACTTGTCCTCAACCCTTCAGCCTCAATTGTTCAGCTTTTCGTGGCCTCAAGCGTTCAGCATTCGGCCTCACATGCCACTCGGCTGCTACCGCTCCACCATACATGGCCTCATGTATGCAAATATTCAACTGTTAAACGTTCGACCTTCGCAACTGTTAAACGTTCAGCCTTCGCGGCCTCAAACGTTCCAGCTTTTGGCCATTCGGCCTCGCATCTTTTTGGTCCTTCGATCTCAACCGCTCGGTCATCCTTGGCCTCATTTGTTAAAACGTTCAACTGCTTGGCTTAGGGCAAAGAGAAAATCCATAAAAACCCGTCGTTCAGTCCACAGATGAGCAACGACCGGAAACACGCTCCCTAACACAATGAATACAGCCTCCCTCAAACTCATAAGTCCTATAGTTACCCCTCCATAAAACAGAACGGTTAACTCGGACTTGGGGGGCATGTCTAGTAAGATATTTATTGGATAAAGTATCTTAGATATTTTAAGCGGTTAAGATATTTATGAGTAACTAACCAGATTTTTAGGTAAGGTTATTTTTATTGGCCTATAAATACAATGACAGGGCAAAAGTCCAGGTACGTTCCCTCTACATTCTAGAGACCCTAGATAATATTCTAGGGTGATATTATAATCACTTTCTTGAGAGCTGAGGCTCCATAACTCACATCTGACTTGAGCGTCAGAGTATCTTCGCAGGTACCTCCCCTCCTTTGACAAAAGTATACGAGCGATACGAGCTGAAGGAACATGAACGATAACAATTGAGGAAAAGCGAGCGTCCCAGACATTTAAAAGCAACAAAGACACACTGGAAAACATTCATACCGAAACAGATTTATTTTTTATCAACAAAGAATTAATTAACTAATATAGTAGAGCATTGCGGGTGTTATGATAGTCGTATACATTAGGGATGCAAGAAAGCTAACATCACGAGTCTCAACAAAAAAAATTGAACACAATAACTAAACCATTGCTCATCATCAAAAGTGCAGAGAGATTAACATCAAAAGCTTTAAAAAAAATCCAAACCATTGCACATCATCATGAATACAATACAAAATAATTGTAAATTATTAATCTAGAGTTTCTTTTTCTACTTTCTATATAAATCTCTCCCGTTCATGTTTTTTATTCACATTATTAATATTCATAAATTTCCTCCCACCCGTGTCACATATTGAGAGAAAGAGTTTATCTTTCATAATCGATGATTTTCTCATAAATATCTCTTTCACAAATTGTAGTCCTTGAAATATGATTGCTTGGTGCTCCTCCAAAACCTAGTTTATTTATTCTGCTATATAGAATATGATTACAGTTGTAGCTAAGATTAGAGGCACCTTTACTTTGATAAGAATTATCTATAAAGTCATGAAGAATAATTTTACGGATTAAACAAAATCTATAACCATCATTCTATTAAACTAAACCACCCAGTTTTATTATAATAAAGTGCACAAGTTACATGACCATAGGAAAGAAACATGCAGGTACAGAAAAGTAAAGACAAACATTCAGACTTGTTACATTAGGAAAGGAAGCATGCTTCCAATCCTAATGTTACATTAAAGACAAAGAAAACAAACGTTGGAAATGAAAGCCTTATTGATTGTGACGAGGTTAAGGTGGTTGATGCATGAGAGTGAAGGCTTGTTTAGCTGACAGGCAAAATGCCTCTAAGAACGGGCCAACCATCAAGGATAGGCGTGACATCACCAACAAGAGTGTCATCTCTTTGACCTGGAGTGAATTTGATACGCACATACTTGTCTCCTTTGAAAAGGTAAGCTTCAGACTCCTCGTGAGAAGCAAAACACGCATCAATTCCATTTTCAAAGATGGTACCATACAGAACAGGAAACCCATCACTGATGTTGCTAATGCTGCCAAGCTTCTTCGAATCATAGTGTAAGCGAACATACTTATTGTCCTTGAATAAGTAAACTTCATTTCCTCTGGTGGATCTAAATGCAGAGTCTATGCCATCGGCAAACAACGTATTTCTGAGGGCAGGAAACATTTCAGCAATTGTGGTAGGACCTACGAGTATCTTGTCATTTGTTGTACCTGGAGCATAGTCTATGTAGGCACAGAGGTTGCCGGAGAACACATATGCTTCAGTCCCTTCAGTGTCAAAGGAACAGTCTATTCCAGGTTCTGCAAATGGAGTTCCTGCAAGTGATGGAAAACCACTACTAATCGAAAGCAGATTATTCAAAATCTTATCTTGTGTTTTCCCGGGAGTGTAATGCAACCGCACATACTTGTTCTTGGCGAAGAAATACACTTCATATTCTCTTGATGAACGAAATGCAGCATCGATGTAAGGAAGGCTTGACATGTTTCTTAACACAAAGAAGAGAGAGAAAGGTAGATATAAAGAGTGCAAGAGAGAGATATGATTTGATTTCGGGATGCTTACATTCCTCTGCATGGCACCTATTTATACTGTTGGAGTGAGAATCTTTACTTAGTATTGGAAACTGCCACGAATACACTTAGCTGTACGCAAAGCACGTGACAAATATCATCTATCATGTCAAAACAAAGCAGCCTATTAAATGTAATCGGTGGTGCATGTCCTTTCTGTTGGCTTCATCTAACTCTATTATTGTATAATATTAAATGGCAAACGTGTTGAGATTCTTTTATGCTTTTAATCGTTCTGAGGGGGATAATGTTAAAGCGAGGGGTAACACGTAACCTTAAAAGCCACTAAATTGAAACACGTAAGATGTTATCTAAATTGTGCATGTGCTTTTGTCATTACATAAACAAATATTATGACCTTCTTGGCTTCTGCACTGTTATCTCAATACATTAATGTGTTATTTAAACCGTTTGCTGTTTGCCTCATCACATAAACACGATGAGTTGTTGTTCTATTCATACTACAACAGCATATTTTATATGTATTACAAATTAACCGTGTTTTACAGTCAATTGGAAACAACTTTTGAATGGTTATTTTAGTAAGCTTTTAAAAAATTAACTTGTTTAAGTTGGATAATAGTTATGACAATTTATCCTAATTAAAATTTTGAAAAAGTTTAACAAGATTCAAATAAAAGTTGACTAGAAAGATGAAAGCTTATGCGAATACATGCCCTTTAAATGCATACTTTGTAGCTAACAATAGAATGTTATTAAAAAAGTAGAACATATTATTTTTAAGAAGTAAAAAAATGAAATGCACTCTATTTCATTTCGTTTTAAATCACTCAATTTAACCAATTCAAACGCCTCAAGATTTAAGACTTTGTTTTATTTATTTATTTATTATATCAATTTAAGCACATATAATTGATTAATTAAATTGATAAAAAAAAGCCGTAGTATATATATATATATATATATATATATATATATATATATGGGTTTGCTAACGCGCGTACGCCTGTTTTTCAGTTGGTACATTTTAGCAATGTGTACCGGATTTTAGTAGACAAAAATACCCTTATATATAATAAATTCTAAGTTTTAAGGTTAAGGGTATTTTAATAATTTTCATTCTAAAAACTAAAAAAAAAAAAAGAAACCCCCCAAACCCTTACCCACCTCTCTCATTCCTCTCAACCCTTTCTCTTTCATCTTTCTCACTCCAATCTTTTCTCTGTCATCCCTACTGTATCCCCAATTGAAAAAATCTGAAACACTTGTCATTAAACAATGTTACAAAAAAATGATTTTATAATGAATTTTCATCTTAAAATTTTTGTCTTATCTAATTTTATCCAATTTTCACAAGAATAAAGGAATTGATAATTGACTTGGAAAAAATCAAAAATACTCGCCGTTAAACAATTTCTTACAAAAAATGATTTTATAATGAGTTTTTATTTTATAATTTTTGTATTATCTAATTTTATCTAATTTTCACAAGCATAATGACATCAAAGGAATTGGTAATTGGCCTAGAAAAAATCAGAAACACTCGTTGTTAAACAATTTCTTACAAAAAATGACTTTATAATGAGTTTTCATTTTATAATTTTTGTTGTATATAATTTTATCTAATTTTTACAAGCATAATGACATCGGAAAGAATTGGTAATTGGCCCGGAGGGTTTTTTTAGAGATGATGATTCAACATATGCACATGATGAAATTAGAGAGGTTAGTGAAGATGGTGAAATTGAAGAGATCTTGAATGAACCTTTGTCTGAAGGTGAATATGTCAATGACTCAACTCTTTACAAAGACAAATTGTTTAAAGGCAAGTGTTTTTGATTTTTTCAATTGGGGCTACAGTAGGAATGACAGAGAAAAAGTTTGAGTGACAGAGATGAAAGAGAAAGGATTGAGAGGAATGAGAGAGGTGAATAAGGGTTTGGGGGTTTCTTTTTTTTTTTTTTTAAGTTTTGAGAATGAAAATTATTAAAATAACCTTAACCTTAAAACTTAGAATCCATATATATAAGAGTATTTTTGTCTACTAAAATCCGGTACACATTGCTAAAATGTACCAACTGAAAAACAGGCGTTCGCGCGTTAGCAAACCCCATATATATATATATATATATATATAAATTTAAATAATTAAAAAAAATTATATTTATAATTGTTAGGATTCTACCTTCCAACTACCAAACAAACATTGTTAATTGTTTTAGTCGTTATCACCTTTTATGTATCATAACTTAATATATCACCATCTATTACAAGAAAAATAAAAAATTAATTTGTGTATATTGGTGTGGGCTAAATTTTAAAATTCTTAAGGTTTATTTAGTTGACTAAATAAAAAATGTTATTTTTTGGTGAAAAAAAATATAAAAAAATGTGACTTTATTTTTTATTTTTTAATAAAAAATATTTTTATTTGTGTCGAAAGGGAGTCCGTTTAATATTGGACGAATCAGCTCTAACACAATGCAAAATGCTACAAATTTCGGTATTTATATTTATTTAAGTTAATATGAGTTTAACAACTATTATATATTGTTTCAGAATAAAAGTTGGAATCGAAATATGAACCTGATGAATCGTTTCCTCCTCTTCTAATGCCTTTATCTTCACATCTTTTTCCTTCTCAGTAAGTTTCAGGGAGAATGGAGTGAGTACTTGCGAAGGCACTCCGACACTCAAGTCAGAAAGAAGTAGAATAGTCGAACTTGTTTTGTTCAATAATGAATAATAGCTCAATTTTCTCTTAGGAAAAACGTACATCTTTCCTTTCTGCTTTTCATATTTAAAATAGTAAAATAAACCATTTACCTGAAAATCCGGTCAGTTATAGAAGTTGACCACTTGGAAATTGTAACCGTTTAGATCGTACTTAGTACTAGATCAGTTAATCCCGTGATTCGTGTCATTAAACTGATATTCCTGTTGTAATAATGTTAGATTATTGCAAAAGAAAACGTTGGATTGCAACGGTCAAAACTTTAATTGCCAATAACGTTTAAATTAATTTTATTAAGTGCTCCAACGGTAAAATATTTAATGGCTTTTATTGTGTTTTATTGATTTTATTCTTTCCTAGCTCTATAAATAGAGAACTTTTCCCCCATTTCAAAAACACACCAAAAGCACTCTTCTCTCATTCCCCTTTCTTCTTTTCCTCTTCTAAAATTATTCTGGGTTTATTTTATACTCTTTTTAGAGATCCTTGCTAGTTCTGAGATCCTCAGAGATATTCTGAGAAGTTCCTGTTGTATCCTGGGGGACTTGCGCAATACACCGCGGATAAGTCCTTAAGGACAGTGAATCTACACGCCTCAGGAAATTTTGTTCGTGATTATATCAGCTTTTATACAACAATCTTAAAGACTTATGGCTGACATCAACAACTCAATCCCGGAGGATCAAAACTTTGTTTTCAGAACTCCGACAATGTTTGCGAAACCCATAACTTCCGGAGGCTGCCAATGTGCTCGCAACAACGATGGCTTTTGATCGAATTTTTAAGGATCGCGGATGAGGACGAAGAAGATGAGGTACTTGAGTAAATTTTCGTATATTTTACCTACAAAGAGAAAAACACATCCAGGTATTTTCTCGTTTACCAATCTTAAATATTTTAAAATTGTGGGGGTGTAGGTAATTTTACATAATTACTCAAAAAATAAATTTTGGCTTTTCACTTAATGATATTGATAGTATTCTAAATTTTGAAAATGGGAATTGTGTCATTGTTTGTCTGTGGATGACGTGCTAAATTTTGGGTACACGCAATGAAATTGTTGCTAGAACTAAATTGTTTCTAGGATCAAACTTTGACATGAAAGACATAAGTGAAGCCAATGTGATTTTAGGTATTAGAATCATAAGGAAGGGAGATAGTATATTACTATCCCAAAAACAATATATTGAGAAACTTCTTAAAGAAGTTTAGGTTTTATGACCTCACCAGTGATTACCCCTTATGATGCTAATTCTAAATTAATGAAAAATAGAGGAGAATTATTATCTCAGCCTCAATATGCCGAGATAATAGGGAGCTTACTGCACTTGATGAACTTTTGTTTGTAGTAGGTAGACTGAGTAGGTACACTCAATGTCCAAATCAAAAACATTGGGATGCATTTTCCAAGCTTGTGAGATACTTAAGAGGTTCAATGAATTATGTCATTGAATATAGTGGATTTCCCGCTATACTAGAAGGGTATAGTGATGCTAACTGGATCTCTGATTCAGATGAGACAAAATCCACTAGTGGTTATGTATTCACACTTGGAGGTGGTACGATTACATGAAGATCAACCGGACAAAATATTATTGCAAGATCAACAATGAAATATGAGTTTGTCGCTCTTGAGATGGCTGGTAGTGAGACTGTGTGGTTGACAAACTTCTTAGCGAACATTCCATTAGGAATGAAACCAACGCCATCGGTATCTATACATTGTGATTGCCAATCGGCAATAGCTATAGCTAAAATCAAGAGTTTGGTGAAACAGCCACTAAAGAGTGGAACTATTTCCATTGATTATGTGAAGTCAGAATGGAATCTAGCAGATCCTCTGACAAAACCCATGGGAAGACAAATGATATTAGAAACATCGAGGGGAATGGGACTTAAGCCGCTTGTAAACAAACAAGTGATGGTAACCCAACCTTTGTGATTGGAGATCCCATGAATAAGGTTCATATGGGTAAAAACAAGTCACTTGTTAGTTCTGATAGCACTAAATTGATTTTAATCAATTATGTCCATTCCTATGGTGTGTGTGAAAGTGCTAGAGACTGCATTATTGAGAGGTTAAACTTTGTCATTAAAATTCTATACGGTGATAGAATTTTGTCTTAAACAAAGTTTTAATGATTTTCATATCCCTTATGGGTGGTGTATGATTTGCAGCATACACTTGATGAAATCACCTATATGAGTGTCAAGTGGGGCCGCTTGCATGAGATCTTGGCATGATCTCTAGAGCACTCATGAATACCGGGCACGCGCATGGCCTAGTTAGCGCAACACAGCGATAACAGCAAGGATTGTGGGGGTGTATTGTGATTGATAAACCTCTAACACACGTCAAGTGTCTTTGGTTCATATAGCTTGCTATACCAACTACACTGTGTGTTAAGTATTTCAATCTAAGACTGGTTCATATAGCTTGCTATACCAGGTCTGATGCATTACATCCTATGAGACCCAGAATAAAAGTTTCTTGTTTTTTTCTTTTGCAATAAGTGGGGGATTGTTGTAATAATGTTATATTATTGCAAAAGAAAACGTTGGATTGCAACGGTCAAAACTTTAATTGCCAATAACGTTTAAATTAATTTTATTAAGTGCTCCAACGGTAAAATATTTAATGGTTTTTATTGTGTTTTATTGATTTTATTCTTTCCTAACTCTATAAATAGAGAACTTTTCCCCCATTTCAAAAACACACCAAAAGCACTCTTCTCTCATTCCCCTTTCTTCTTTTCCTCTTCTAAAATTATTCTGGGTTTATTTTATACTCTTTTTAGAGATCCTTGCTAGTTCTGAGATCCTCAGAGATATTCTGAGAAGTTCCTGTTGTATCCTGGGGGACTTGTGCAATACACCGCGGATAAGTCCTTAAGGACAGTGAATCTACATGCCTCAGGAAATTTTGTTCGTGATTATGTCAGCTTTTATACAACAATTCCTAACCGTTTATTAAGATTTAATATGTTCAATTTGACTAAAATTGACCGTATGTGTTTCCTATGGTAATTTACTGGACTGTCGTGACATCGCTGGTTAATTGTCGATCGTTAGTGCATCGACATAAACCTGCGATCGCTATCATACGATTGTCGTGACACCGCTGGTTAATTGTCAATCGTTAGTGCATTGACACAAACATGCGATCGCTATAATACGATTGTCGTGACACCGCTGGTTAATTGTCGATCGTTAGTGCATCGACACAAACATGCGATCGCTATAATACAATCGTTTTATCGATTGATGTTCAGAAGGTAAGTCGCGGGTCCGACGTTGGCCTTTGATGCGCTCGACATATATATATATATATATATATATATATATATATATATATATATATATATATATATATATATATATATATATATATATATATATATATATATATATATATATATAAAATATATACACGATCGCTATCTTACGATCGTAAGATTGCTCGTCACTGTGTGGGGTTACCAGTCGACTATAGATACATTATGGTCGCCCGATTTACGATGGACAGTTGGAGAGTTTCGGTATCTTACCATACATATATATTATGAATTCGTGTTCATTGTTGCTGGTAAAATAATAATCGTGTCCAATTGTCACAATAGGAACTAAAGATTTATCTTTTTATCAACAAAGAATTAATTAATTAATATAGTAGAGCATTGCGGGTGTTATGATAGTCGTATACATTAGGATGCAAGAAAGCTAACATCACGAGTCTCAACCAAAAATTGAACACAATAACTAAACCATTGCTCATCCTGGATACGGAATAAAAAGTGCAGAGAGATTAACATCAAAAGCTTTAAAAAAAATCCAAATCATTGCACATCATCATGAATACAATACAAAAGAATTGTAAATTATTAATCTAGAGTTTCTTTTTCTACTTTCTATATAAATCTCTGCCATTCATGTTTTTTATTCACATTATTAATATTCATAAATTTCCTCCCACCCGTGTCACATATTGAGAGAAAAAGTTTATCTTTCATAATCGATTATTTTCTCATAAATACCTTTTTCACGAATTGCAGTCCTTGAAATATGATCGCTTGGTGCTCCTCCAAAACCTAGTTTATTTATTCTGCTATATAGAATATGATTACAGACTTTCCTTTTGTAGCTAAGATTAGAGGCATCTTTACTTTGATAAGAATTATCTATAAAGTCATGAAGAATAATTTTACGGATTAAACAAAATCTATAACAATCATTCTATTAAACTAAACCACCCAGTTTTATTATAATTAAGTGCACAAATTACATGACCATAGGAAAGAAACATGCAGGTACAGAAAAGTAAAGACAAACATTCAGACTTGTTACATTAGGAAAGGAAACATGCTTCCAATCCTAATGTTACATTAAAGACAAAGAAAACAAACGTTGGAAATGAAAGCCTTATTGATTGTGACGAGGTTAAGGTGGTTGATGCATGAGAGTGAAGGCTTGTTTAGCTGACAGGCAAAATGCCTCTAAGAACGGGCCAACCATCAAGGATAGGCGTGACATCACCGATAAGAGTGTCATCTGTTTGACCTGGAGTGAATTTGATACGCACATACTTGTCTCCTTTGAAAAGATAAGCTTCAGACTCCTCGTGAGAAGCAAAACATGCATCAATTCCATTTTCAAAGATGGTACCATTCAGAACAGGAAACCCATCACTGATGTTGCTAATGTTGCCAACCTGCTTCGAATCATAGTCTAAGCGAACATACTTATTGTCCTTGAATAAGTAAACTTCATTTCCTCTGGTGGATCTAAATGCAGAGTCTATGCCATCGGCAAACACCGTGTTTCTGAGGGCAGGAAACATTTCAGCAATTGTGGTAGGACCTACGAGTATCTTGTCATTTGTTGTACCTGGAGCATAGTCTATGTAGGCACAGAGGTTGCCGGAGAACACATATGCTTCAGTCCCTTCAGTGTCAAAGGAACAGTCTATTCCAGGTTCTGCAAATGTTGTTCCTGCAAGTGATGGAAAACCACTACTAATCGAGCGCAGATTAGTTAAAATCTTGTCATCAGTTCTTCCGGGAGTGTAATACAACCTCACATACTTGTTCTTGGCGAAGAAATACACTTCAAATTCTCTTGATGAACGAAATGCAGCATTGATGTAAGGAGGGTTTGACATTTTTCTTAACACGAGAAGAGGGGCTAATGTAGATATAAAGAGTACAAGAGAGAAATATTATTTCATTAATGAATGCTTACATTCCTCTCCATGGCACCTATTTATACTGTTGGACTGAGAATCTTTACTTAGTATTGGAAACTGTCACCAATACACACGCAAAGCAAATGACAAATATCATCTATATATCATGTCAAAACCAACCAGCCTTGTAAATGTTATCGGTGCTGCATGCCCTTTCTGTTGGCTTCATCTAACTTTATTATTGTAATATTAAATGGCAAACGTGTTGAGATTTTTTATGCTTTTAATCGTTCTGAGGGGGATAATGTTAAAGCGAGGGGTAACACGTAACCTTAAAGTTGTCATGACAGAGTTGTTAAAAAAGGTTTTTCAACCTTAAAAGCCACTAAGTTGAAACACGTAAGAAGATGTTATCTAACTTGTGCATGTGCTTTTGTCATTACATAAACAAATGTTATGACCTTCTTGGCTTCTGCACTGTTATCTCAATACATTAATGTGTTATTTAAACCGTTTGCTGTTTGCCTCATCACATAAACACGATAAGTTGTTGTTCTATTCATACTACAACAGCATATTTTATATGTATTACAAATTAACCGAGTTTTACAGTCAATTGGAAACAACTTTTGAATGGTTATATATAAAGTTACAGAAAAGACCGACAAAAATAAACCTAAAACTGCTAATTGGTACACCTATACTCAATAATAATGTGCTCCATTGCTTCTACGATATGATAGTTTAATTAATAATTTATAATCAATTATTGCATAACAATATTATATATCAAACTATTGAAATAAATAATCCAATGTTCATCTGCAATGCAATACCACGTCCCATGCGTTTTACATGAGGCATTATTTTATAATTAGTCGTCGATCAAAACGCTGAAGTTTGTGTGTGCATGTGAACATTTACTTTGTAAATATATATATATATATATATATATATATATATATATATATATATATATATATATATATATATATATATATATAAAACTAAAATAGGCACAAACTTCACTTAGACACTAAAACTTTCTCAATCACAAATTCACGTATATAGATTAATTCTCTTATCTCAAGATATAAGGTAAATTACTCAAAACAGAATTTTGAAATGCTAAAACTAAAATTAGAAAACATTAATATTAATATAAGAATACACATAATTATCAGTCGAAATATAAAGCCGGTCAAAATTGGCACTGTTAAAGTTAGGTAGATCAACTCTAACATAAATCCTAAAACAATTATTAAATTTAGAGTGAAGTAAACCGATTATAGTTGAACGTTAACATTTATTAAAATAAGGTTTAATTTTCTTTTAACAAAAAAATTTATTATTACTTTTATTTGTTTTAATTTGATTTTTACTTTTAAAAAGTTGTACACTTATGTTTTTTTTTGTTAAATTTGATAAAAAGACATGTAAACATGGTAAGATGATGAATAATTCTAAATTCTTAATGCATATTAATTCTAATGAGTGAATCAATTTCATTTTAACATGATTTAGCTTTTGTGAAACATGAGCATGAAATTTTAAATAAGAAGTTTTTTTACTGCAAAACATCTCATAGATTATTCGAAATGTTTAGAGAGGCAAGAAATACAGGAGAATGTCCTTATTAGGTGAGAGTATTTCTAGAACTCGTTGCTAGAAGATTAAAATTCTCTAGATTATCGTAATAATCGTCCAAAGGAATAGAGCTTCATAAAAGAATGATGTTTTACATAAAGGTGGTTTCATATTACTACTCATGAACATGTTATTCGTATGGTACAAATCTTGATTCCTTTCCTTTTCTATCCATTATAATATAACTTATGTATTTTAAAGTTGATGTGTGTATATAAGTCCATATTTTGTTATAGGCACAAGAGTTGGGAAGGATTGTGCATATTGATGAGGTATTTTAGCAAACTCATATTCGAAAGGGATCTCGCTAGTTTGTTGATGAGAAGTCTCGGCGAACACATGTAAACAAACACTTTTACAAACTTCAAACTTGTACTATTATGTTTCTTTTAAACTTCTTTATTGATACTTTGCAAAATGTTTATCAAGAATTTTCAACTAGACTCTCACAGGTAAGATCATAGCAAAGGTCATGTCATGATGCAGTACAAGACCATAATAATGACGAGGACATCATTAGGACACAGTGTTAGATCGACGTTGTCGATGATAAAAATAAAGGACGACTATATGGGGAAGGACAACTTGCTGCCAATTACACTAGTGGAAGAGGAACACTGAAACATTAACCACCAACTTCCAACAATGCATAGGAGGTTGTTGTCCACCTCACCTAGCGACTAGAACAACATGACCAGGCTCATGATGAGTTCAAACAATAGTTTATGGATTTCCAAAATTTGGTCATGAGATTCTTGTCTTTAGAAGTATAAACTTGTCTTCCACGACCTCAATCCATCCCAACACCATCTAACAACGATCCTCTCTAGACGAGCCCACCCTAATCCAACCACCTCAGAAATTCCAAACACAGAAAAATATAATTAAATTACTAGCTTCCCTTACCTCGAATAATCTAGACAATCCTACACTTCCACAGTCTTGCCTAACCCGCAAGTTACTTCTAAGGCAGCCTACAATTTCTGATCAGTGAAAAGGAAGCAACCAGAGAATCAAAGACAGAAACACAGGTTCAGATGAGTAGTTGATGAACACATGCAAGCTGAACAGTGCTTGGATGTAACAGAAAATGCTGAAACCCCAAAGGACAAAGGAATTGAACTTATCAACTCCAAAACAACAACTTGATCGGTGAAAAGAAAAGCTCTTGACACCAAGAAAGCTCAGACATGGTCTGATTGATGATCAGATGTAGAAAAAAATGAGAATTTTTAGAGAGAATTTGTAGATAGAAGGAGGAGAAAAGGAAAACTCAGAAATTTGGAGAGAAGAAGTGCATGCAGAGAATGATACGAAATTTTGAAAAATTCATTTATATACTACCGTAAAAAACCGATCGATCCACTCAGATACACACACCTGTTTTCCCCACTTTCTTTGAACTTCACGGTTCTTACAATAATTTATTGTATTGAAATTTAAATAAAAATTTGTTTATTTATCATCATAATTGTTTTTATTAAATAAAAAATATAGTATTGCAAAATAAAACGAATACAGGAAAATTGATTGATTTTTACTCATCAATACTTTGTGAGGATTGCACATTTTACCTTAGACGTCATAATAGAAATGGATAAAATTAATATTATTAAGTTTGTTTCACTTACTCAATCACAATACGAAAAAAAAATTATCTTTAACAACTTTTTTTTTAACAATTTTTTACACAAACAAATTATGTTTTGACACACTGTTAACAACTAACAACTTGACAAGATTGAGTGAATATTAAAACAAGCTTTAATCAATCATTTAGTTCGTCAAATTTCGTAATCATGCGATGATGATCCACAAGTTCTAATTGCACTACTTCGGTGTCCTTCAAGTCTTACCCAAGTCTTACCCAATCAATGCCCACCATCCTAATTCCATCCAATATTTAAATATTTGGTAGAACCCAATTGGCGCAATTAGAATATGAAGAACCAAATTTGCATAATGGTGATAACCTCTCACTTAACATGCAATTAAGCCTAAAAAGTAATCAATGAATAGATTCATGATTATACTCCCAATAACTCATTCACCGTACACAACAGATACACATTTCCACTACAAATTCAAGTAAAATTCCCATCTTTTACACAAACAATAACTACACAGCTCTAGTAATCACATAAATGAGAAATGGGGTGGGAGAGGAGGAGGCACCTATAGACAGTGGGTCTTGTATTGAGTCATGATTATACTGCAAATAACCCATTTCACCTCTCAACAAATACACTTTTCCACCACAATTTCAAGTAAAAATCCAACCTTTTTCCACAGAAAATAGCCCCATTGAAATAAAAAACAATACCTATAAACAGTGGGGTCTTGGATAAGATTGGGATCATAAGATCTCAAAGGGGGTCTCATCATCTCCCGCACAAGGTATTCGGTCAGGTCGGGCAGCGCCGTCCGCAGAAGAGGGGCAGTGTCGGGTTTGAGCTGAGCCTGTCTCCGGAGAAGTTGAGCAACATAGACATTGGTAAGCCCTGTCTCCTCCGCTAATTGGTTGTATGACTTCCTACTCTCACGCTTCACAGCTTGCAGACTTGCCACTGTGCTTTCTATTCAAATTCATATTAAAAAATCTACGTAATTTATCTAGCCTAGCTTAGAAAATAAAACAGGTATCTAAGCATAATAAGTTATTTTAAGTTGAAATTTGGAATGCAAACTGTGTCACCTATAGAGAAAGAGAGTTTATCTTTCATAATAGATTATTTTATCACAAATACCTTTCATAAATTGTAGTCCTTGAAAAATGATCGCTTGTTCTTCCAAAACTAGTTTATTTATTCTGACTTTGTAGACATCTAAAGATCATACGCGGTTATAGAATATGATTACAGAAAGTTTAGTTTTGTAGAGGCATCTTTACTAAAATTAAGATTTGATAAGAATTATTCATAAAGTAATGAAAAGTAATTTTATGGATTAAACTAAATCTATAACAACCATTCTATTAAACCAAACCACCCAGTTTTATTAAGTGGACAAAGTACACGATGATAGGAAACAAACATGCTGTACAGAGAAGGAAAGACAAACATTCAAACTTGTTACATTAGGAAAGGAAATATGCTTCCAATCCTAATGTTACATTAAAGACAAAGAAAACAAAAGTTGGAAATGAAAGCCTTATTGATTGTGACGAGGCTAAGGTGGTTGATGCATGAGAGTGAAGGCTTGTTTAGCTGACAGGCAAAATGCCTCTAAGAACGGGCCAACCATCAAGGATAGGCGTGACATCACCGACAAGAGTGTCATCTGTTTGACCTGGAGTGAATTTGATACGCACATATTTGTCTCCTTTGAAAAGGTAAGCTTCAGACTCCTCGTGAGAAGCAAAACACGCATCAATTCCACTTTCAAAGATGGTACCATACAGAACAGGAAACCCATCACTGATGTTGCTAATGTTGCCAACAAGCTGCTTCGAATCATAGGCTATTCGAACATACTCATTGCCCTTGAATAAGTAAACTTCTTTTCCTCTGGTTGATCTAAATGCAGAGTCTATGCCATCAGCAAACACCGTGTTTTTTAGGATAGGAAACATTTGAGCAATTGTGGTAGGACCTGCGAGTATCTTGTCATTTGTTGTACCTGGAGCGTAGTCTATGTAGGCACAGAGGTTGCCGGAAAACACATATGCTTCACTCGCTTCAGTGTCAAAGGAACAGTCTATTCCAGGTTCTGCAAATGGCGTTCCTGCAAGTGATGGAAAACCACTACTAATCAAACGCAGACTGGTCAAAATCTTGTCATCAGTTCCTCCGGGAGTGTAATGCAACCGCACGTACATGTTCTTGGCGAAGAAATACACTTCATATTCTATTGATGAACGAAATGCAGCATTGATGTAAGGAGGGTTTGACATTTTTCTTAACACAAGAAGAGGGAGTAAGGTAGATATAAAGAGTGCAAGAGAGATATATGATTTGATTTCGGGATGCTTGCATTCGTCCCCATGGCACCTATTTATACTGTTGGAGTGAGAATCTTTACTTATAATATTGGAAACTGCTTTATTTGTACGCAAAGCACACCTGACAAATATTATCTATCGTGTCAAAAAAAAGCATCCTAGTAAAGGTTATCCGTGCTGAATGTCACCTAAGTTTATTATTGTAATATCTAATGGCAAACATGTTGAGATTTTAGGATGTTTTTAATGGCACTTGAGATAAGGTTAAAGCGAGGGTAAGACTAGCCTTAAAAGCCACTAAATTGGAAACGTAAGAAGATGTTATCTAAATTGTGCACGTGCTTTTTGTCATTACATAAACCGTTTGCTGTTTGCCTTTTGCATATTATATATATATATATATATATATATATATATATATATATATATATATATATATATATATATATATATATATATATATATATATATATATATATATATATATATATTATAAATTAAGCGTGTTTTACAGTCAATTGGGAAATACTTTGAATGGTTATAAAGTTATAGAACAGACAGACGTAAATAAACCTAAAACTGCTAATTGGTAATGATAATTTGCTCCTTCTACGATACTATAATTTAATTAATAACATATAATCACTTATTGCATAACAATATTATATATCAAACTATTGAAAGAAATAACATTAGGTATTATTTTATAATTAGTCGTCGATCAAATCGCTTAGGTTTGTGAGTGCATGGGAACATATACTTCTAATGCAGATGATAATTTTTTTTTTTATGTTGTTAAGTTTTTCTACAATAAGGTTTATTTATGTTTTTTTTTTTATGGTAGAAAGGGCATGAGTTCTATTTCAAGTGAGGAGATTTATGCATAGTATTTTATTAAATATTTTTGAACGCTTATTTGGAACCCTAATTTCATTAACCATGTGGAGAATGAACTCTAGGGATTATATGAAATGCTTTGAGGCACTAAAGGAAAGTTAAAATGTGGTATTTAAGAGCTCATAATGGGAATGTAATTAGAAATCAATCAGAATTGAAATGTATTATTATTCTGATTTTATTACGTAATAATAAGCTTGACATCTAAGATTTCAATCAAAAAGAGGATGAACAACATTGTGATCACAAAAAGGAAGAAAAGTAACCTCAATCAAGACGAGAGCTAACATTTTCTTTTTCTATGTGGTTCTATGTTTGAAAGGTGAAACTTGATGTTTGGTGGTGCTTTTAAGATTATAATTAATTTTGATTGAGGAATTCATGGGACGAAGCGTGATAGACATTCTTAGTTCAAAGTTTGTATGGTGTAAGGGGAGTTAAGCATTCTATTCTTTTTAAAATTGTGTCCTATAATGCTCACGTCGAAACTTTTGTTGTTGTATAAAAGCTGACAAAATCACCAATGAATAAACTTTTCTAAACTATGTAGTTTCACTCTCTTTAAAAACTTATCTGCAGTGTATTGCAAAGAAGTTTGACACAAGAGGCTTGGACACTTCAATCATCCACTTGTTGTGAATCTGCAAAGAACGGAATTGGTTCAAGATCTCCCTTATCTTGAATCTAAAATTCCATACTGTAGAACTTGTCAACAAGGAAAGCAATCAAGACTTCCATTCAAACAGTCAACTTGGAGAGCTACAGAAAAGTTGCAATTGATACACACAGATGTGGGAGGACCTCACAACACTCCATCTCTAAATGGCAGTAGGTATTTCTTGATTTTTATGAATGACTACTCCAGAATGTGTTGGATATATTTTCTTAAATACAAGTCAGAAGTTGCTAGTATATTTTGGAAACTCAAGCAATGGATTGAAACACAAAGTGGTTATAAAATTCAAGCATTGAGATTTGACAACAACAAGGAGTACACTTTAAATCAATTTAATTCCTTTTGTGAAGAAGTAGGAATTGAACACCAACTCACAACACCATATACTCCACACAAAAATTGAGTCAATGAAAGAAAGAACCGCACCATTATGGAGATGGCTCGATTTTTAATGTTTGAGAAACATTTGCCAAAAGAGTATTGGGCTGAAGCTGTACACATTGCAGTCTTCCTTCTTAATAGGCTTCTCACAAAAGTTGTCATAAAGAAAACTCCATATGAAGCCTGGTATGGTTTTAAACCCTCTCTGAAAAATCTCAAAGTATTTGGTTGCTTGTGTTTTGTTTATATTCCACAGATAAAACGAGATAAGTTAGACAACAAAACAGAAGTTGGGATTTTATTCTAGTACAGCTCAAACTCTAAAGCTTATAGAATTTTTCTACCAAACACAAGGACAATTTTAATAAGCAGAGATGTTCATTTCATGGAAAATGATGAATGTGATGAAGAACAAGTAGTTAAATTTCATGATCAAGTTTCAAAATCTCAACTTGATACAAATGAGCTGATTGATGACATTCCAATTAGAGGTATGAGATTAATTTCTGATATTTACCAAAGATGTATAATGTGGTTGTACTTGAACCAATAGATTTTTTGGAAGCAGAAAAAGACTCCAAATGGATTACAGCAATGAAAGAAGAACTCTTAATGATTGAAAAAAGTGAAACGTGGAAGTTGGTGAGAAGACCCACAAATAGAAAAGTGATTAGTGTGAAGTAGGTATTTAGAACAAAGTTGAATCATATTGGCTCAATCAACAAGCATAAAGCCAGACTTGTTGTAAAAGGATATGCTCAAATTTTTTGTGTTGATTTTTTTGACACTTTTGCTCTTGTTGCAAGATTAGACACAATCAAACTTATGCTTGCAATAGATGTACAAAAGGGTTGGAAAGTTTACCAACTTGATATTAAGTCAATGTTCTTAAATGGTTTATTACAGGAGGATATTTATGTTGAACAACCTGAAGGTTTCACTATGAAAGGGCAAGAAGATGATGTGTACTTGCTTAAAAAGGTTTTATATGGCCTAAAACAGGCACCTAGAGCATGGTACAACAGAATTGATGAGTACTTGATGAAATTGGGGTTCAAGAGAAGTCTCAATGAAGCTACCCTTTACATTAAAGGTGATGAAATACCTTTCATTTTAATCTCATTAGATTTGGTGATTTGTTGGTTACAGGAAGTAATGAAGAACTTGTGAGAAAATTCAAAGAAGATATGAAGCAAATTTTTTAGATGACAAATTTAGGGGAAATGGCTTATTTTCTAGGAATGGAAATAAATCTAAGAAATAGAGAAGTATTCATATGTCAAAAGAAGTATATTAAAGAAATTCTAAAAAAAAACTAAAATGGATGAATGCAAAAGTGTAGATACTCCAATGTGGCAAAAGGAGAAGTTAAGCAAAAAGGATGAAGTCGAACCAGTTGATGAAACCTTTTATAGAAGTCTAGTTGGTTGCTTAATGTACTTAACAACCACTAGACCTAATAACTTACATTGTGTAAGTCTATTATCTAGATTTGCAAATTGTGCAACTGAGACACATCTTATTGCTTCAGAAAGAGTCCTGAGGTATGTGAAAGGAACATTAAATTTTGGAATCAAATTCTGTGCAAGTCAGGATGATACACTGCAAGGATATTCTGACAGTGAGTGAGGAAGTTCGCTTGATGAATTGAAGAGCACTTCAGGCTATTATTTCTTGTTTGGATCATGTGTGTTCTCATGGTGCTGTAAAAATCAAAATATTGTAGCACAATCTACAACGAAGCTGAATTTATTGCAGCCAACACTGCTTAATTCAAGCCTTGTGGTTAAGAAAGATTTTAATTGATTTAAATATGAAGCAAAAAAGATGCACTTAAATATTTGTTGACAATCAAACTGCTATTTTTATTTCATGCAATCATGTTTTTCATGGAAAAACCAAAAATTTCAATATCAAAATATTCTTTCTCAGAGAAGTGCAAAAAAAAAGGTACAGTTAACTTGACTTATTGCAAATCTGAATTACAACTTGCTTATATATTTACTAAGCCTTTACCAAAAAGCAAGTTTGAAGTTTGAATTTCTTAGAGAAAAGCTGGAGTTTGCAGCAACCAAAGTAAGGAGGAGTGTTAAAGTTATACTTTATAGTTGTAACAGTTACAAAAATTTATTCTTTCATTTAATTTCTGTTTTATTTTTTTAAAAGATGTTTGACTGTTTCAAACAGCCTGGTCAGTTTTAGATTTTATGTATTCCTATTTTCCTAATTTATGCAGTTTGAATTTTTGGTGTATTTAAAGTGTTTATCAATTCAATAAAAGTGCAGCTTTTATTTAAAAAACCTCCTAACATTAAAATTCATATTAAAAAATCTACGTAATTTATTTACTTATTTAGCCTAGCTTAGAAAATAGAACAAGTATTCAAGCTTAATAAATCAACGTAATTTATTTACTTATTTAGCCTAGCTTAGAAAATAGAACAGGTATCCAAACTTAATAAGTTATTTTAAGTTGAAATTTGGAATGCAAATTGTTACCTATAATGCTCACGTGAAACCTTGTTTGTTGTATAAAATTTGTAATGAATATTACTTTTCTTTCAAAAATTTCTAATGAATATTACTTGACCAAAAATCAGCATGAACATAAAATAGAAGAATAATGAATTTTTCATTAGAAAATTTATTTCTAAAAACATAACGGTTAGAAGAAGTTTTGTCACATGTTTTACTGTAAAAGAAAAATTCTTTCTAAAAACACAATCGTCAGAAGAAGTTTTGTCACATGTTTTACTATGAAGGAATTAATCTTTTTTTACCATTGTCTTGAAACTTGTTTGAGCTCATACAAGTTCTTTTTCAACTTGCAAATAAGACTCTCTTTACCTTTGACAGTAAAACTTTTATGTTGATTCATATAGATATCTTCCTACATGTCACCGTGAAGAATCATGGGGGAAAATATCTCTTCATGCCAAGCCAAGCACAACTCTGATTGAAGACATTTTAACCATGGAAAAAATATCTCTTCAAAGTCAGTTTCCTTCTTTTTTGACTAATGTAAAACCTGTGAAAAATATGTACGTGGGATAAAATAGATAATACATAGTAATATGTATTTAAATTATTATTATGTTAAAATGTTTTGATAGCTTGTTTGGTGTAGGGTCAATCAAGACAACGAGAGCTAACATTTTCTTTTTTATGTGGTTCTATGTTTGAAAGGTGAAACTTGATGTTTGGTGGTGCTTTTAAGATTATAATTAATTTTGATTGAGGAATTCATGGGAGGAACCGTGATAGTCATTCTTAGTTCAAAGTTTGTATAGTGTAAGGAAGTTAAGCATTCTATTCTTTTTAAAATTGTGTCCTATAATGCTTATGTCGAAACTTTGTTAGTTGTATAAGGAACAAAATTTTCTAAAATGTGTAGTTTCATTAATGATTATCCAAGAGTGTATTGTACAAATCTTTCAAAATACAACGTGAACTTTCTAGAAATTTCTGAGAATCTCGTAACTATCAAAAATTGCATTAAACATTTTATTGAACATTGCAAAAGAAAATGAACTTTTAGGTAACATTCTTTTGCAATAGTAACGTAATATTTAGCTAATAAAAAATCATTCTTATATTTCAAGTTTACTTTGAATAAGAAAAGCCTTATTCAATGAAGTTTTAGATTCAAACAACTTGTCTAATCTCTTCCACAAGTTGTGAGCTAGAGTTTCACCTTATATGATGGTAAATAGATTAATTTATCCATTGCTAGATCAAATCAATAGTTTTTCAATTTATCTTCTTCCAGTCTTTGTAAAATTTATCTACTGGTTTGACATCCTCATCCTTAATAGGATCACACAAGTCTTTGTAAAATAACAAATCTTTCATTTGAAAATTTTCATATTAAATAATTGATAGAATCTAATTTGATATCCATTGTTTTTTTTTTAGAAAATTACACATAATAATAAGCAAAAAAAATAACCCCAGATTAAATCTTTCGCCAATAATTAATATGGAGCACAAAAATAAAGGGAGAAATTGAAATCGTTACTGTTTAAGACAATTTTGATTAAGCATAATAATAAACTGAACTAAAATCATATTATAATGTTACGATATTATTAAATAAACGTAAGTTGTATTATATTATGATAATTTTAATTTTATTTATTTCAAAACTGAAATCATGATGACAGAATTTCAACATTTTATTGTAAAACTAAAGTTGTGTTAATTAGTTTATAAAAATATGATTAAGCTTACCAAAGTAATCTTAAGCTGTCACATAAATGATTATGACTTAACACGATTTTAACTTATCCACAATAAAATCATTTTAATATGACATAACTTCAGTTAAATCGTTTAAGCCTAACATAATCTTTTTATTTCGAAGTTGTTTCAACTTGCCCATACTAGTCAAAACTCAATTTTTCTTTAAAAGTTGCAAATGTAATTTTATTCTAAAGTTACATCAAAATCATAAAAAAAAATCATTTATGACATTTATAAATACTGTTCTGGGTAAGATTAAGGGTTGGGTTAGGCGTAACCTAGACACTACTTTATTGTTGTCATGTGGTCGTCATGACATACCTCAGGAAAAATTATATTAACCGACAAAAGGATAAATACTGTCATCTCGTACTTTTAACAAAATTTAAATAGGTTTAATTGCTTCCTTTGTTCTCAGTTTGATTGAATTGTGTCAAATTCATTCTCATTTTTTAAAAAGTTTCATTATCGTCCTCACGTGGTGGAAAAGTGTCAATTGAATCCAAACATAGAAAACATTTGTGTTAATGTAGTCATCTCCGTTAAATACACACTAACGATGTTAAGTGGTTGATTATTTAGCACTAGAGAATTAAAACGTGAAAAATGAGTGGTGGTAACGACGTCTCAATGAACTTTTGCACATCAGAGAAGAATGGAATGCCTCGATCGAAGCCTATTCCCATTTCATCACCCTTTGCACCCAAACGCTCTCCCATTCTCTCCCAAACCAAAAGCTTCGCAGATCCCTCTGCATAGCTTTGTGCAATTACGCAGAAGCGAGGTCCAAGTTGAAGGACTTCCACTGCGTCCTTCGGGACTGTGACCACGCTTTGGAACTCGATGCCACGCATTCGAAGACCCTTTTGTGTAAAGGTAAGATCTTGCTCTGCCTCAACCGGTATGCTTCCGCTCTTGAGTGCTTCAGAACCACCACACTAGACGGAAACGCTGAAAGCGTAAGTGGGTACTTGGAGAGGTGCAAAAGTTTGGAGCTTTTGTCCAAAACCGGGTGTTTGGATCTTTCGGATTGGGTTTCAAATGGGTTTCGAGGGAAGCTTGCAGAGCACATTGGTGCCGTGGAGATTAGAAGATCTGAGATCAGTGGGAGAGGATTGTTTGCAACGAAGAATATTGATGATGGGTCGTTGATCTTGGTCACCAAGGCAATTGCCATGGAAAGGAGTATCATAATGGGAGGGGTTCAGGATCTGAGTGAGGATGCACAGTTGGCAATGTGGAAGAATTTCATTGACAAGGTTTTTGAGTTTGTTGGGAAGTGTCCGAGAACAAGGGGTTTGATTAATAGGTTGTCAAGTGGGGAGAATGAGGAAGAACTTGAGGTGCCTGATGTGGGTCTCTTTAGACCTGAGAATGTGGAGAAGGATGGTGAAGTTGAGGTTGATGTTGATATGGTTAAGTTGGTTGGTATATTGGATGTGAATTCTCTGACAGAGGATGCTGTTTCGGCCAATGTGTTGAGGAGGGGCAATGATTGTTACGGTGTTGGCCTGTGGCTGCTCCCTTCCTTGATAAACCACTCATGTTGTCCCAATGCAAGGAGGTTGCATGTTGGGGACTACTTGGTGGTTCATACTTAGTGGTGCATGTTGGGGACTACTTGGAGAGGTGCAAAAGTTTGCACCTTTTGTGCAAAAGTTCATTGACACGTGATTACCACTATTGTCACTCATTTGTCACGTTTTAATTCTCTAGTGCCAAATAATCAGCCACTTAACACCGTTAGTATGTATTTAACGGAGATGACTACATTGACACAAATTTTTTCTATGTTTGGATTCAATTGACACTTTTACACCACGTGAGGACGACAATGAAACTTTTTTAAAAATGAGGATGAATTTGACACAATTCAACCAAACTGGGGACAAAGGAAGCAATTAAACCATTTAAATATTATGTAAGTTATTATTAAATATTACAATTAAAAAATGATAAAAGTAAGTTTTTTAAAATATATTTGAATTGTCTTTTCTATTTGTTTAATGTGAGAAATACTAAAAAAGAAAGATTTGAATAGAGAAGCAATTCGAAAATTTAATGTCTTTATAGAAAATATATATATATATATATATATATATATATATATATATATATATATATATATATATTTAAGTATGATTTAAGAAAAATGTAAACCAAACAGAAAACCCCATAATACATATAGAAAAATATATACTTTAATTAAATATAATTAGAAAATTTGTGTAAATCAATTGGACATGTGCTCTATAATCAATTACGATTGCTCTATTCGTAGATGAAACAATGTTTTAATTATGCAGTTAAATATGTTTCTATTACATATATTTATATTATTCGTGATAATTTATAGTATTGAAATTTAAATAAAAGTTGTTTATTTATGATCATAATTATTTTTATTAAATAAAAAAGATGGTATTGCAAAATAAAAGGAATACAGGAAAATTGATTTATTTTTACTCGTTAATACTGTCTGAGGATTGCACATTTTACCATAGGCGACATAATAGAGATGGATAAAATGAATAGTATTACGTTTGTTTGACTTACTCAACCATGTACAATACAAACTTCTGCATCTTACCAAGTTTCTGACATTAAAATATATGATCCAAGTGCCATGAAATCTCCTACCACAAACCATAGCATAAAATTTTTATTTTTCTCTTCCATTGTCTCTCTGTTGGCAACACAGAATAGCAGTCACCAAATACAACATGTGCAGTTATACATGTCTTGAAGATTTCGCAGTTGGTCCTTCTTTTATGATACTCATTGTTTCCCCTGTGGCCTTGGTCTTGAAAGCATGTGCTCAGATTTCTGTTCACATTGGAAAAAAGTTTTGAAATACACAAAATGAAGAAATGTTTGAAAACAATTTATTTAATTTCATTAGCATTGACTTCTCACAAATTTTATTAGCACTTACTTCAAAAAAAAATTATCTTATATGTATATAAATTTATGTCTATATCTGATTTTATCAAATGTAAAACTTTGTTTGTATCTTAATTGTAACAGTGTTCTTCCTTATTCAATTTTTCCATTTTCATTCCTTCTGTTGATTATTGTTCTGCGCAACAAAATCTTACAGAAAAAAGAAATAAGAAGCAACTGACCTGTTCCGAATGAGGCAAATATTTCCCATCAAATGTCACTACCACACGATCCTTCCCATCCACTCCTTGAATTTTGTCAACTGAGCAGTAGAAATCTATTGCTGACATGCTAAATATGAGATGAACAAAAAATAATTAGAAAGAAAATCTTCATCTTCATATTTTATATTTATGATAGTAATATTTATTCATTCATATATGTCGTTTGATGAGTATGCCTTGTTTTATCACCTCTAACATTAAACTCAAAATCGTCTAAAAAATTTACTATCAAAATGAATTTTATCATAAGCCTAATATGTTAACTTGGATGGGCATAAAATGAACCAATTTGTTTCCAGAGTGTTACTAGTGAAGAGCATTAATGTCTTGAAGATATTATGGTTTTGATGATGCTACAAGATGAAGAACATGAAGACTTTTGTTATATTTATTTAAAAGTATTTTGTAAAATTAATTGTATAGGAATTACTTTGTTGATATAAGAACTCTTAGAAATTTTCCTGTTTAGAGTCTTTGCGCAAATAATCGATTATTTGATATAATAATCGATTAGCATATCAACTGTTTGATAAAAGTTATCTAAGAAAATCAAACTTTTAAAACAGACCATTTTAACTTGGCTATTGACCGTGATATGCTTTCCTCTCTTTAAATCACCTTTTAATCCACTGCACGACTCGCCGATACCTACACAAAGAATGTCTAAGTTCATTGAGTTTTGTTAGAATTATTGGTTGTTGTGTGTGAGCTGTCTGTATGAGCTGTGTGTGAGTTGTGTTTAAGTGTGTTCCAACCATAGTGAGTTGGAAAGTAGTGTGGTTGATTACTTTCTTTCCTATAAATGTAAGCTATGTTAGAGAAGAGGCAAGCCCTCAAGAAATACATGTTTCTGTATTCATCTTAAGACGGCAACAGAGCGGGTTGATCCCGCACTGGTTTATTCTTTCTCCTCTTTCAGTCATTAGTTGGACATAGCTCCATCATATCAAGCAAAGATTGCCATTGTTCACCTACCCTTTTTCCATTATCAATTAACAACTTCTTATATATTCACTATGTCCACTGTACCCGCCACTATTTGCTTCCGTCTGTTGCCTTCCGCCGCCTCCGCCACCGTTGGCCGCCGTCCGCCGCTGCCGTAATCACAGTTTCGTTCGGTGACCAGCAGATCTAGTTCGCCTTGTCAAGCACGACCTAACCATGGTGGTCGCCATCTCGGTCTCGCTTGCACGCACCGTCACACGCCGCCTCTCTCCGTCAGATCTCAAGCGTGTACTGTTCACGTGCCACCCTTCCCTAGCCGGGAGATCACCGCCGTTCTGTTCACCTCACTCTTCTGAGCCTCTTTTGGCCTTTTGTCTTCCCTCTTTACTGTTTACGCGTCGTCCTCCGGAAATCCCTCTTTGCTTACTGTTCATATCTCTCTACTGGCCACCATAACAATATTTTAGACACCAGATTTCGACAGTCCTTGTTGCCGAAACACATCTCTCTCCGTTTTTCATATTTTTAACCACCAATGGCAACTGGCAGTATTGTATTATCAGGAAATCCCACCATCACTTCCAAAAAACTAAATGGGAAAAATTATTTATCTTGGTCTGCAACCGTCGAAATGTGGTTTCTTGGCCAAGGATATCATTACCATCTTGAACACGATGGAAGTTATGTACCAACTAAGAAAACAGATCAGTGGAAACAAGCAAATTTCCAGTTGTGTGCCCTGTTATGACAGTCAGTAGAACAAAAATCTTTATATCCCTTAGAGTTTTCAAAACTTGTCACTCTTTTTGGAAGAAAGCTCAAAGCATTTATGCCAACGACACTCAACGTCTTTATGACACGGCAAACAAACGTGCATCCCTTAGAATGGTAAACCATGATATTATATCTTTTATGGCTAAAGCCCAATCTACTGTTGAAGAACTACGAATGTTTCTAGAAGCAGGATTTTTGGAAGATATCAAGACAAAGTTGGACAAATATTATATGGCGATGATTCTTCGAGCTCTACATCCCGACCTGAATCATATCAGAGATCAACTTCTCACAAGTCATGAAGTCCCTCCGAAACCTTGACTACACGCCTTCTTAGGGTTCTGATGCCTCACATTCAGGAAGCTCATGAAGAAGTAGAGCCATCCGCCATGGTTGCCACACACGAAAGAGGACGTGGCACTAGAGGAGGAGACGTGGAGGTCGAGGTCCGTGCACATACTGCAAAAAGATGGGTCATACCCAAGAGAATTGTTACTTCCTGCATGGTTTTCCTCCCAAAACGGCTAATATCTCTCAAGATACCTCTTCAACTTCCAAGTTTACTAAGGATGAATATCAAGAATATCAACTATTAAAATCCAATAGCATGGCACAAACAACTTCATCCTCAAGTACATCAACAACTTGCATTTCACACTCCTGAAACAATCAAAATTCATGGGTAATTGATTCGGGTGCTTCTGACCATATATATGGTGATACCTCTTTGTTCTCAACCCTTTCTTTTCAAGAAAAATCTCATTTAATAACCCTTGCAAATGGTTCTAAAGTCACCTCAAAGGGCATTGATCATGTCTCCCTGTCACCCTCTCTAAATCTCCAATCTGTTCTATTTGTTCCGAATTGTCCTTTCAATTTCATTTCCTTATGTCAATTAACCAAATTGTTAAATTGTTCAATAACCTTTGATAACAAATCTTTTGTTATACAGGAGTGTGGGACCAAGAGACGGATTGGAGAAGGATATGAAGTTGGGGAACTATACCATTTTGGATCTCATCCACATGTGTCGTGTGTTGCAGCTCCTAGTCCAAAACTGTTACATGATCGGTTTGGTCACCCCCATTTGTTGAAATTAAAAAAAAATGTTTCCTGAACTTGGTAGTCTCAATAAATTAGAATGTGAGTCATGTCAATTCGGAAAACATGTTCGATCTTCCTTTCCTAAAAGGTCATAATCAACGTGTGATTCTAGTTTTTCTATTATTCATTCTGATATCTAGGGACCTAATTGTGTTCCCTCATTTGGTTTTAGGTATTTTGTTACATTCATTGATGAATATTCCAAATGCACTTGGGTTTATCTGATGAAAGATCGTTCTGAATTGTTATCCCTCTTCACCTCCTTTTTAAATGAAATCAAGAATCAATTTGGTCAAGTCATCAAAGTTCTAAGAAGTGATAATGCCAAAGAATACTTCTCATCCAACTTTTCTGCAGTCTTAAGTTCCCATGGTATACTACATTAGTCCACATGTCCTCATACACCACAACAAAATGGTATAGCAAAAAGAAAAAACAGACATTTGGTTGAAACTGCCTGTACTCTTTTGCTTAGTGCACATATTCACATCCATCATTAGGGAGATGTCATCTTAACTGCATGTTATCTTATTAATCGGATGCCCTCTTCTTCTCTTGATCATAAGACTCCTTTTTCCATTCTTTCTCCCAATAAACCTCTCTTTCACACATCTCCTCGAGTATTTGGTTGTGTATGTTTTGTTCGTGACATGTCTCCCGGACTAGACAAGCTTTCTGCCCGTGCGATCAAATGTGTCTTCTTAGGCTATTCGCGACATCAAAAAGGTTATAGATGTTACTCTCCTGAAGCTAAGAAGTACTACATGTCTGCAAATGTTACATTCTTTGAACAAACTTCTTACTTCTCTTCATCTGATCAAGAGATTGAGGTCATCCAACAGGTCCTTCCACTTTCAGTGATTGTGTCTAATATTCCCACTATGTCTCCAACTCCGACTATTGATCAAAGTCCCCCTGAACCATCATCCCCAATTACTACACCAGTTGAGAATCCAGCTTCTCCAAAAAATGGTGAATCCTCTCCTTCAGATTCTTCATCACCTTCACTTCCTCCCACAACTTCTGAAGAGGATTTTGGTTGGCCCATTACTATTAGAAAAGGTACACGTTCCACTCGCAACCCACATCCCATTTATAACTTTCTTAGTTTTCATCCTTCCTACTATACTCTTGTATCTTCAATGTCTTCTAGTGAAATACCCAAAATGTGAAAGAAGCACTTGATCATCCTGGTTGGAGACAAGCCATGAATGCATAAATCCAAGCTCTTGAACAAAATCAATCTTGGGAGTTGGTACCTCTTCCACAAGGCAAAAAGGCAATTGGTTATCGATGGGTGTATGCAATTAAAATTGATTCTAACAGCAAAATTGATCATCTCAAAGCTTGATTAGTTGCTAAAGGGTATACTCAAGTTTATGGCCTTGATTATTGTGACACTTTCTCTCCCGTGGCCAAGATGACTACTATTTGTATATTCTTTGCAATGGCAGCCATTTGTCACTGGTCACTTCATCAACTAGATATCAAAAATGCCTTCCTCCATGGTGATCTTGAGGAAGAAGTTTATATGGAGAAACCTCTAGGGTTTGTTGCTCAAGGGGAGTCTGGACTGGTATGCAAATTGCATCGCTCTCTATATGGCCTCAAGCAGTCACCACGTGCTTGGTTTGGAAAATTCAGCTCTATTGTTCAACTATTTGGTCTAAAACAGAGTGAAACAGATCATTCAGTTTTTTACCGTCATACATCTCTCGGGAAACGTGTTTACCTAATAGTATATTTTGATGATATAGTCATCACAAGAAATGATATTGTTGGAATATCTCAACTGAAGAAAAACCTACATAGTCATTTCCAAACCAAAGATCTTGGAAGCCTAAAATACTTCTTGGGTATTGAAGTAGCTCTGTCAAAAGATGGATTTGTAGTTTCTCAAAGGAAGTATGATCTTGATATATTACAAGAGACATGTATAATTGATTGTAGATCAGTAGACAGTCCAATGGACCCAAATCAGAAATTAATTCCAAACGAAGGTGAATTATTCTCCAATCCAGAGAGATACAGAAGACTGGTTGGAAAACTGATTTATCTCACTGTTACAAGGCCAGATCTATCTTTTGCAGTTGGAGTGGTTAGTCAATTCATGCAGGCTCCATGTCTTAGCCACTGGAATGCTATCATTCGTATTCTAAGATACCTCAAAAAGGCTCCCGGACAAGGGTTGTTATATGAAGATAGAGGAATATGCTCTTGATATATTACAAGAGACAGGTATGATTGATTGTAGATCATTAGACAGTCTTGTGGACTCAAATCAGAAATTAATTCCAAACGAAGGTGAATTATTCTCCACTCCAGAGAGATACAGAAGACTGGTTGGAAAACTGATTTATCTCACTATTACAAGGCCAAATTTATCTTTTGCAGTTGGAGTGGTTAGTCAATTCATGCAGGCTCCATGTCTTAGCCACTGGAATGCTATCATTCGTATTCTAAGATACCTCAAAAAGGCTCCCAGGCAAGGGTTGTTATATGAAGATAGAGGAAGCATTCAAGTCTCTGGATACTGTGATGCAGATTGGGCAGGCTCACCTATTGATAGATGGTCCACTAGTGGATATTGTGTTCTCCTAGGAGGAAACATCATTTCATTGAAGAGTAAGAAACAAAATGTAGTAGCTCGATCAACCGCTGAAGCTGAATATAAGGCTATGGCATCACTAACAAGTGAACTTATATGGGTGAAACAATTTCTTCAAGAGTTTCAAGAGCTCAACTTCTGCAACATTCAGACTATGAAGATGTATTGCGATAACCAAGTTGCTCTCCACATTGCATCAAATCCAGTATTTCACGAGAGAACCAAATACATAGAAATTGACTGTCATTTTGTTCGAGAAAAATTGTTGACCAAAGAAATTTGTAATGAGTTTGTTAGGTCAAATGACCAACTTGCAGATATGTTAACTAAGTCCTTAAGAGGTCCTCAAATTGAGTTCATTTGTTCCAAGCTTGGTACATACAATTTGTATGCTCCAGCTTGAGGGGGAGTATTAGAATTATTGTTTGTTGTGTGTGAGTTGTGTGTGTGAGCTGTGTGTATGAGCTGTGTGTGAGTTGTGTTTGTGTTCCAACCAAAGTGAGTTGGAAAGTAGTGTGGGTGATTACTTTCTTTCCTATAAATGTAAGTTATATTAGAGAAGAGGCAAGCCCTCAAGAAATACATGTTTTTGTATTCATCTTAAGAAGTTTATCTTGTTCCACTATAAAAAAGTTTAAGCCCAATGAATTCACTCCAAAACTTATCAAATGCATCTTCTCTTCTACCAACAAAGCATGTTATATTTAGTTATCTTCATTTGAGATTGAAATCTAAATGAGATATCAGGATTCAGGACTGGTTTATTCACAAATTCATTTGTCATCTATTACGTTGAGAAATTTGCACACCTGAATCTCACTATAAGATTTTCAGTCCACAGGCTCTACTTGCACACCAAATATATCTTACGTTATGCTTATTTGCACACTAAATTTCCACACTTACTTATCAGTGGAAGCTTATTGTAGCATTCCTATGCAAACATTGTCCTCAAATATCACAATGTCGTTGCATAACACACTTGGTATTCCTTTAAAATCAGAACTGCTACAACTTATCACCTTGCCTGCAGGTTGTGGTGCAACTAAGGCTCCTCCATTTCTGACTTCACATTGTAATCAATTATAAAACATAATATTTGAGACAGAACTAGTATTTATTTTCCTTGCTCTATAATTTGAGACAGAAAACACAATATGCTATTATAAGCAGGGTGTTTGCTGAGGATTCTGCAAGACCTTGACACTTGTTCCCTCATTCAAAAATCAATCACAAACATCTAGCAAGCCTTAGATGAAGAGTTTGAATCACTTATACCAGTAAGAAGAAAACACAGAAACTTTCCAAAAATTAGGATGTCTTTGTCTGTCTTGTCTGAAATCCTCCTAGAACTCCATAAATCAACAAATCATTTTATAATATGATACTTCCCATGGCCCTAGGTTTCTGAACTTTACTGTACAAGAGAATTTAAAATGACATCCATTTATTGAGATTTTAAGACTTAGACTATTGCTACATAATTTCTTCTTCAGACAAATTTTCCCCCTATTTTGCTGGAGTAGAAGCAAGCAGCAAATATGAGGATTTTTTGAATTTCTTAAATTAAGAAAAAACAATTATGTCACATATATTTATTGATCTTACATACATAATCCTAAAAGTCTAGACACCCTGACCTCTTGAATCCTGAAAACAATTGTCGGGTTTCTAAGTATTAAATCTTCAATTATTGGTGGTAAAAATTGTTGGACCGTGATTTCAAACAGGAAACCATGATCATAGGACTATCTAATGTATCAATTGAAGATTCCCTATAAGCTTTTCTGCAGTTTGCCCAAGTTTCACAGCAAAGAAGCCTTGCTTTATCACCTTGCATCAGCACATGCTTAGTGCACATTTAGGTTCATAGCTTAAAACGAAAAGATGTATATAACCAACTGCAAGATCAGAAAATAAAACCAGGTTTTAACAGCAATAGTTTATATTTAATGGAGATGGAGAAATTAATTTGGCCTGGTACCAAGTATCAAAACCCAAATGTTCATCGTTTCCTTAAACTAATATACTTTTTTTTCTCATTGGTGAACTTTAAAGCAGAATGATCCAGAAAACATGATATAATCAACAGCATCAACTCAAGTGATGTAAAGTAAAACACCAAACAAAAACACCTTCAGTATACAGGAGAAATTTATCATTGTATAATTGAAACTTACATCCCATCACCAAACTCCTCATTGATTATCTCTTTGATGCTCTCCCCAAAATGCATTACAGCTTCATTCAACCTGTGAAATAGAACATCAACATAACTGTTGGGCACCTTGAAAGACCAGAAAAACGAGACACAGAAGAACCAGAGATAAACTCCCAAACTGAATCATTCACTATTAGCTGTAAAAGACAATGTTTACAAAGGAAAAAACTTCCTTTCACACAGGGTATTATTCCCTGTCACCAAAGTCAAAGACTTTCAATACCAAAAAGAAGAACCCTAACACCTCACAAAGGTAAACTATTATAGACTTTCTGAGAAAGTTTCTCCCCAAAACAACTAGCTACATAACCTCTTTTATCTCTAAATTACTTTCTATAATACATATTTCTCCCTCTCTCAATATTTCCCTTCCTAACAATAACCAAACAAATTAAGTATATAAAAAAGGCTGTTGATATAATGCACTATACATGTTCCCAGCATTAGAATCCGCAAAACACATTACAAAAGAACAACTATGTACATTCATGTCAATCACAAGACATCCATGACGGTATAAAATGACGTTTGCATCTCTCACTGACAAAGTCACATCTAAATAATAATTCATAATGCCCTGTTAACAGGACCAACTCCCACAACCATTTGGCAATTTCACCAAAGACAAGACAACAGATGCACGTTTACTTCACAACAGCTTGATCATCAACACAGACACTTAAGAGAAGAGGGCCAAAACTTACAATTTTCCATCTAAGAATAATTTTTTATTGTCTTCACACTGGCTGCATTCATATAAATTAAACGGTAGCTTGCACTTCTAACACCCCATCACCAGTATAAAAGATTTTTCCACTGTCATTCAATAAATTATGTTTTGACACACTATTAACAACTAGCAACCTGAAATGATTGAGTGAATATTAAAACAAGCTTTAATTAATCATTTAGTTCGTCAAATTTCGTAATCATGCGAAAGCTGATCCAAAAGTTCTAATTGCACTATTTGGGTGTCCTTCAAGTCTTACCCAATCAATGCCCACCATCCTAATTCCATCCAATATTTAAACATTTGGTAGAATCCAATGGGCGCAATTGGAATATGAAGAACCAAAATTGTATAATGGTGATAACCTTCCACTCAACATGCAATTAAGCCTAAAAAAGTAATCAATGAATTGGTTCATGTTTATACTCCCAATAACTCATTTCACCATACCCAACAGATACACTTTTCCACTACAAATTCAAGTAAAATTCCCACCTTTTACACAGACAATAGCTACACAGCTCTAGTAATCACATAAATGAGAAATGGGGTGGGAGAGGAGGAGGCACCTAAAGACAGTGGGTCTTGGATTAGTCATGATTATACTTCAAATAACCCATTTCACCTCACACAACAGATACACTTTTCCTCCACAATTTCAAGTAAAAATCCAACCTTTTTCCACAGAAAATAGTCCAATAGAAATAACAAACAATACCTATAAACAGTGGGGTCTTGGATAAGACTGGGATCGTAAGATCTCAAAGGGGGTCTCATCATCTCCCGCATAAGGTATTCGGTCAGGTCGGGCAGCGCCTCCAGCAGAAGAGGGGCAGTGTCGGGTTTGAGCTGAGCCTGTCTCCGGAGAAGCTGAGCAACATAGACATTGGTGAGCCCTGTCTCCTTCGCTAATTGATTGTATGACTTCCCACTCTCACGCTTCACAGCTTGCAGACTTGCCACTGTGCTTTCTTTGTTCTGCTCCATCTCACACCGCAAATACAGACACGCACTGATCTTCGGATTCAACTACATGCTCGTCTAATCAAATTATATATGCCAAATAGTTAATTTTTATTGTGGGCGTAAATTATTTGCTTTTCCAAAGGCAAAATCACCACTTTGCGATTTAATTTTTGAAAAAACTTTTTTGTATTGTCAATAAATAGATTTGCTTACAGCTTAATGATAAATTGATCTGTGTTTTTTTTTTTAAAGAAACATGATATTATTGTTTATTCAATAACAAATAGATGTATTATTATTTTTTATACTAAATATTTTTAAAAAATTATAATTATATATATTTAAAATTAGAATACCAAATAAAATTATCGAATAATCAAAATATTTATCAAGTTTGCAAATATTAATAAAACAAAGCTCATGAATTTAAAAAATATTCTTAAAAAATTATAAAAAAAAGTATACAAGTTTAAGAATATTTTAAATGTTTTTTACTTTAACTTTTAAATTTTAATTAATTTTCTTTATAAATAAAAGTTATACTACACTAATTGAATCAAATAAAAAATAAAGATTGAACTAATAATAATTAAAATTATGTAGATTTTTCATTTTTAAAATTTAATTTATGTTAGATAGTGATAAACAAAATTTATGAAAATAATATTAAATTATTATATTATAGTAAATAAAATACTTTAATACAATTGTGGTGATAAAATACATTTATGAAATGAGTTGTAAAATAAAAATAATTTTACAAAAAAACATCAAAAAACTATTTTTATGAACAAATAAAAATATTAAAAATGAGACATCTGAAAACCCGTTTAATATATTCATAAGATAAAAAATAGCTTGAAAATCTAAATTTGTTTTTCCAGATATCAAACTATACATAAATTGTTAATAGATAACGAAATTTTTTTTAACAAAACAAAAGTTCTTCATATAAAAAAAAAGATCAAATATAATATACACTGTAACATCCCAAAAAAAAATTACCCAAAATTAAAAAAAAAATTCAAAACTTAAATATTGTAATAATACATAACATCCCGAACATCAACTAAAATCTATACATCAGTTTTAAGTTCAGACGCAACTGCAAAGATAACATTGAATCCTTCTAATTCGATCTTCCATCTCTTCCTTCATTTGCACAGGATCACGTGACAATCCTTCAACTGCTCCCGTATAACATCACACATTATACGATCATCGCATTCACATGCACAAACAAGCAAAGTAAGGGTGAGCTAACCTGAAACACATCATTTATAAAACTTGCATAGTTATTTCAACACAAATATCATATGATAATTAAATCAGACATCCTCAAACCAACGTACCACAATTCCTGTTGGACACTCATCCCATAGTACCTAATAATCAATCCAGTACACAATAAACTCTCATTCGGATGATACATTGATGAGCAAATCAATGGAAGGTGCCCCACTTGTGATTTCATTCTTAGTCCCCTCAATATATCCACAATCAACCACAGATCAAGACATCCTACTATAGTGCACTCAACCTCAATACATACCCAGATATCATATCATTACTGAATCAAACGATAAATCAACGAACTTATATTACATCGGATACTGTTTATACGAACATTAAGATTGATCACTTAAGCTCGAAACTAAACATCAACGCTATTATACCGAATACCATTAGGTCGAATACCAAAAGATCAAACGTTGATTAAGATCAAGTGCTTAGACTTCACGTTAAGACAGTGTACTCTACTAGAACAATTACTATTATTTCGAACACCATTCGAACGATTGCTCAAAGATCAAATCTCGCACACCACAGATTAAGTACCCTTCAGACGAACACTTAATTGATCACTTTACTGGATTTAATTCTATCTGAGGGTAACCTCATCGAGACCGGATGTTCCCTACGTACAACCACTAACTATTAATGATCCTTACCTGAGACAAGCATCATCCGACCCGAGCATTACCTATGAATGATCACTTCCTGAATCATGCATCATCACAACTAATCACTATTTATTAATCGATTGTTACCTCAACGATTATCAAGGTTGGTCACTCCCTATAAATGATTACATCCTCAGAGCAACATCACCAATAAAGATCATTCCCTAAGAACCATCGCTACGAGACAGAACACTATAATAAAGAACGCTTGAGTCTGGGTTAAACACCTAGAGTACTCTGCTGAACACCTCAGTACTGACCGAACGTAATCAAACTAAACCTCAGGTTACCAAATTAAGATCGGACGCTAGCTACCTCAGATTCACTAACATTAAGATCAACTGTTACCTAATAACACTCGCTACCAGAAATAAATAACACCAAGACCGAACGTCGTTAGTAAGAACGCTCGTTACTACCTATAGATCCAACAAGTTTTACTTCCCGTCTCTCTCCCGAAGTATTCCAAATCCAACTTTATCTGCACTACCATCTCTCCCGTATCTGTACGACTATCACAGTTAGAAGCCACAGCCACAACATGCAGATGAATAACCAGAATTATCACATTATAAACCCACTACAAATACTATAACAATCCCCATGATAAATCGACTCACATGACTCTGCAGACTAGTCTTTCATAAACTGATGTCGTTTACTTGTAATTCGTCGTCATAACCTGCTCTCAATAACAGGCGACCCGAGCCGTCATCCATCGCGACTTCAGACCTATCTCCCCGACTCCTCAAGGACTAACGAGTAAAAACATCGATACTACGCGTAACGATGCACTATACTCAACACGAGCCGAAATCAGTGGGCGAGACATTCACCTCCTCGCGCAGAAGAAGGTGACACTCGAATCTCCGTCTCACGCGTGAGACTAGCAAAAATGCTAAAAAGACCGACGAAGTTACAAGTAAATAACATAGTGTATGTACCACCTCCAACCGAATAAACGTGCTCAATCACGAAGTCATACATATTCTCAATAATATGTATAACTAGAATAAACGTGCTCAATCACGAAGTCATACATATTCTCAATAATATGTGTCAACACCTGATTTCGTCCGGATAGATTAAAAACATCAAAAATTAAGAAAAAATAAAAATGATTTTTTTTATTTATTTACTTTTCTTTATTTTTATTACTTCTCTGTTTTCTTATTTTCTTGTCCTTTATTCATTATTATATTGTAATCCTTTATTTTATCGTGTTATTATGTCGTTTTATTTATGTATATATTTATTTATTTTTATTGTTATCAAAAAAAAAATTATTTTTCCTTCTATGTTTTTTTTAGATTCAGGAAAAGAATTTTTCTTAAATGATATACATATGCATTGCTAATCAAATAAAAAATAATAATAATAAAAAAGGAGACAAGATCCCATCAAGGGATATGCAGGTGCGTTTTTTTAATGATTTTTTTTTTAGCACCGAGAAAGCAAGAGCACATCACGGGCGAGAGAAAGGAGATTCAATTTCACTCGGCACCCCTGGAAAACATTGAAATCACAAATTTGGACTTCAAGAATAATGAGACATCAATTTTATTTTTAAAGGAGGAGCTTGCATTTCATTTTTTGGAGTGAACTTGGAAGGCATTTACTTAGCCATGGCCGTGACAGCAAGTGAATTCATTTTGGCATTTGGTGGTCATGAGAGGAAGGATGCTACGTCCTGGAAGTGTGAATCTACTAAGGCACACGGACACATAGTTTTTGCTTGTATCAAATTGAAGAAAAATTGAAAGAGATACATGCTGGAAAGAAGCAATTCACGTCCAACTCCCAAATGCAAGTGTACTGAATTTGTTGAAGTGAAAATAGCACACACGGACCCCACGCTTTTGCATGTCCCAAGACTTGTTAGATGAAACAAATTAAACAAAAAAGGCCAATAGGGACCACCTTACAAGTGCATCTCACGGCACATTCATTTTGGAATTGGAAATTGCTTAAACAAATTCAAAGGCACATTATTTGTAGGGGACCACATGCAAGGAAAAGAATAACATGGGAGCCACCATTTAGCATTAGAAAATATTTCTTTGACTTTTGAATTGAAAACCGAAAAGCTGGAGGGAGAAGGGGCACCTCACGATTTTCTTTGCTTGCAACATGATTTAGCAAACATTAAATTGGAAAAGATGCACATCCAATTCACGGCTTGCACAAGCTTCCATCCAACAATTAACAAGTGAAGCTTGCTGGAATGAAGGGGAAATTCACGTAAAGAAGGAAGAATGAAGTAGTGCTTTCCTACTTGGAGCATACAAGCAAGGCAAAGGAGATGTTTTACGTCCAAGTCCAGCAGCTGAGTTTGAAGAGGAAACAATAATCTTAGAATGGAAGCACATCCAGTAGCTGGTCCAGTAGAAGAGATGCTCCAAGGTCTTAGTCTAGTTGAAGAAGAAGACTTCTTCACCTTCTTGTTGCTAGCACACGCAATTTGGAAGAAGCAAGCAAAGAAGAGGAGTCCAACTTAGAGCACCTCACGGTCACAATGGAGAAGGCCACGGCTGCAAGGAAATTTAAGTCATTCATTGGCCGGAAGAAAAGCACACGTGAAGCAACACTTGGAGGAGAAGAAGTCTAGGCCCTTGAGCAGTAGCCACCACCGAGAAGATGTCTTCACTTTTCTCCATTGGTTCACGCTTGGAAGAATGAAGGAGATGGAGTTGGACGTGTGAAGAAGAAGACAAACAATGGAGGGCCCACCTATTTCTTTGGCACCTTTAAGAGTTGAAGAAAGTCTCCAATCTACGAGGGAGACAAAAAAACAAACGTGAAAGTGGGAAGGTCACGGGCTGCCAATTAAGTACAAGACAAAAACAACTATGCTGAATGAGAGAGAGGATCCCACGGGAGTTGGTCAGAGAATTGGTTATAAAAGAGCAGCAGGCAGTCAGTGAACGGGCACCAGATTTTAGATCAAAATTTAGGAGTAGTTTAGGAACCACTCACGGCTGGAATAGCAGATGAAAATCACAGTACAGATGGAAGGCTACGGTTGAACAGTGTGCACATTAGGTTCCAAATTTAATTTCTTTGTCGTAATAATTTCATGCACAATTTAAATTCAATGCAAAGTTTGGTTTCATTTTCTGATTCTGAAATTAAATTCTGTTTTGCTGTTTTATTTTACTGCTGTAAATTAATTTCTGCTGTATTTTAATTTCTGTATTATGTATTTCTGCAATTTAATTTCAGCTGTTCTTTCTTTATTTTTGCATGTTTATCATTTACTGTAATTTTATTTTATGTATTTTTACTCCAGTGATTTTGATTCTGTTTTTACTGTTTTCTAAATTTACTGTTTTCTGTATTTACTGTTTTCTGTTTTACTGATTTACTATATTTCTGTATTCCATTTTTTACTGTTTCTGTATTTTTGTTATTTGGATTTTGCAATTCTGTATTTACTGTTCTTACTGCAATTATGTGCTGCTGTAATTTTATTTTCCAAAATTTACTGTTTTCTGTTTTCACTATTTTTTGTAATTACTGTTTTCTGTATTTTGCTTTTACTGTTTTACTGATTTTTAAATTCTGTATTCACTGTTTTTACTGTTATTATTTACTGCATGTAATTTCATTTTTTTGTATTTAATGTTTTACTGTTTTTACTGTTTTCTGTATTTATTGTTTTCTGTATTTTGTGTTTTTCTGTATTTTCGTTTTTACTGTTCCAGATTTATTTTCACTATTTTATGTTACTGTATTTTCATTTTTACTGTATCAATTTCGTTTTTACTGTTTTAAATTTGTTACTGTTTTAAATTCGTTTTTACCATTTTAGTTTTATTTTTACGGTATGTTTTTACTGATGCTTTTATTTTTGCGTTTAATGTTTTACGTTTTTGTTCACGTTTAATGTTCCTGCGTTTATTTTATTTTGATGTCTTTTACTATTGGATTTTTACTGTCGTTAAAATTTATTTTGACGTTTTTAATTCAGTCGTGTTTAATTTTCATTGCAACCAAAAAACCATTAAACCCCTTTCATTTGGGCTTAAGCCTTTCTGTCAGTAAAATCAAAAAAAGGAATTGGACCTAACACACATTTCAGGATGCACTTCTGTTTTCATTTTTACACCCCTGACAAATAAAGGAGCTTCTACTCTCTGCACTCCGGGTTTTTATCTCTGCACCCCCTATTCTTGTTGATTTGTTTCTCTCGCTTTGTTCTTAAATTTTTATTTCTTTATTTGTTTTTTTTCTGTATGTAGCCCTTTGTGTGATAACTCCACTCTTGTATATTGCATCTTATATTTTGTTGGATTTGTTCATAAAAAATATAAACAAAAAATAAAATAAAACAAACAAAGCCGTGTGAGTGCTCGTGCGATCGTACGCATCAGCCTAGTGCTCATTACGCAAACAATAAGCAAAAAGCCGTATGAGTACTCGTGCGATCATACGCATCAGCCTAGTGCTCATTACGCAAAATTAAAAGATAAATTAAAAATCAAAAAAATATGTTTTAAAGGTCAAGCACATGTGTGATCGTTCGCATCGTCCTTGTGCTAGACATCTTTCCTTTTTATAAAAATATTAAGCACATGTGTGATCGCACGCATCGTCCTTGTGCTGAAAACATTGTCTTTTATAAAAACACAAAAAAAAATATATAAAATTTTCAAAAACTAAAAAACATTCACATTTTCAAACAACAAACAGTCTTACTCGCCAGAACTACGTGATCCTTGATTCTCCATCAAAAGTGGAGATACGTAGGAGCAAGGCCAGTCCTTGTCAGGTTCACTTTCCCAAAAATCCAAAATCATTTTACAAACAAAATTCTCAAACAATTTCCAAACAAATTTTCAAGCAGTTTTCTAAAAGAACTACGTAACCCTGATTTCTCACATGAGAATACGTAGGAGCAAGGTCAATCCTTGTCGGGCCCAAAAAACTAAAAAAATATTGTTTGTTTCTTTAGAGTCTTATTTTAGGGGAAAGTTAAACATTTTGAAAACCACATCCATATTCGCGCATTTAGTTAAAGGTACTGCCCTAGGGCAGGCGTTGTAGGGTGCTAATACCTTCCCTACACGTAACCGACTCCCGAACCGAGAATCTGGTTCAAATTGACCATGCCTTATCATTTTATGGTTTTTCCGTAGTTTTCCAGAATAAACTATGGTGGCGACTCCAAAATCTCTTTTCAAAACCCGCGTTTTTATTTTTCATGGATCGTCGTCCCGTCGCGATTCCGGTTGCGACAGATGGCGACTCCACTGGGGAAGTGAAAGAGTCAGGCCATTTAATTAGATAAGCGAATTCGATGTGGTTTTTCTTTGTGTTTTTATTCCCTTTTTCTTTATCTTTGTCTGATATTTGGTATAATTGCATGTGTGTTTGTTTTGATTATATTAAACCCTAGGGTAGAAAACATGTTGTACCTGCCTGGGAGTCTTCTGGCTGTTTTGCAGGTGAGGGTTTGGGAATTACAATTGCATTCTCCCTTCGCACACACTTTATGCATATCATGAGTGGGGCCCTATACCCGGGTCTGAGTACAACTTAGAATTAGAGGGGTTATGTAGCGGTGTCACTCTGGGATGTACTTCCTGTTTGGCTATCGTGAGAACCCCAGCTAGAGTCTGTTTTCTTCATTTGTGTCTCCGCATCTAGTTGATTACTCTGACTGTTGTGGAGAGACAGTGAAAAGAGCCATAGCTCTGGTGGCCTTGATTTAAGCATTAGGGAACTATCCTTGTGAGTGCATATATTTGGCCTTAGAACTTTAGTCATTTCAACCTCTGATACGGCACAAAAGGGAGACTATTTTGTTTCAGTTTGTCTATCATTTCCTATTTTACAAAAAAAATATATGAAAATAAAATAAAATAAAATTAATTTTGTTCTCGGAATCATTCAAAAAGGAAACAATTTAGAATTTCTTAAAAATATTTTTGGGACATAAAAAATCTGAAAAAAAAATTAATTAATAAAGTGTACATATTTTGGGGCAATATAGATCATTATTTTGAATTTCTGGACCTCATTTTTTCATACAAATAAAATGCGAATTGTTATCCTTCAAACAAAAAAAAAAATCTTTTTGATAGAATATTTTGTTTTAAGCGTGCAATATCTTTCCTTTCAATTAAAATTTAATTGTTCTGAGATGTACATATATTTATTTTTCGTAAGTCAAAAAATAAAAATTAACTCAAAAAAATAATAATGAATGAAACCATATTTGTTTAAGCTTTGAGAATAATTCTTGGGTTCGTGCATGCTTTTGTTTGAGTCCGATTTTCAAAAAAAAGGGTCACCGAAAATTCAAATTCAATATTGTTTTTCAGAGCTCATGATTCTATTGGTCCTCATTTTCATCAGAGGCTTTCCTTGAGCCCATTTTTTCGTTGTTTCATACAAATAATTCATTGAAATTTTGTTTATCATTTTCACTTCAGATCTCATTTTTTATTCGAAGTCAATTTTCCTTATTTTCGAATATAAATTATTTCCTCTTGAGCCCATTTTTTTCATTTGTTTCATAAAAATATTTCATTGAAAATTTGTTTATCATTTTTACTTTAGATCTCATGTTTTATTTGAAGTCAATTTTTCTTATTTTCCTTCATTGTAAATATAATTTTTTTTAAGCCTATTTCTTCATTGTTTCATACAAGATAATTGATTGGAATTTTGCTTAGACCAAATAAATCAAAGAAGGACACAAGATCTAATTCATTTCATCATCAAAGCAAAATTACAGTAAAAGACAGAGGGAAGAATATTGAACACAAATACCAATATAGTTATTGAAAAATCAAATGCACGGAACGATCTTACCTATCTTACATAATAAAAAAAAATAAAAAAAAATTATTACAATTGCAGTCTCCTTAAAGAGACTATTCATTGAAAGAAAATACAGAAAAAAAAACATAAAAAATAAAAAATAATAACAGAATTAAACTGACAGATCTAACAGAAAAATGCAAAGTTACCAAATCACATAAAAAAAACAAAAAAAAAACATAAACATAACAACATTAAAAATAAAGATGTTCAGGAGTCGATCACTGGTGATCGTTTGGATTACGGTCCAAAACAAAAAAACTTAAATGTCCATATTACAGTCCTTATTCAAATTTTGGCCCAACTCGGCCCATTACATGCATATTTCTCATTAATTTCTATTTCTAAAAGATAAAAAACACAAAAACATTTTTCTAATATGCTTAATATTTTTCACATTGTGTAAATAAATAAAAAATGATTGAAAAAAAAAACATTTTTATTTTTCAAACGTTTTTCTAAAATCAAGTTTTCTCATATCAATTTTTGCATTGCTCACCAAGCCGAGTTTCTGCACTGGTTCCCAAGCTCATTTTCCACATTAGCCCAGAAAGTTCATTTTTTCATAATGGCTTGCAAAGCCCAGTTTTCATGCTGGCTCGCAAGGCCCAAATTCCACAATGGCCGAAAAATCTCAATTGCCACATTAGCTCAGAATGCCCATTTTCCATACTGGCTTGCAAAGCTCAGTTCCTACACTGGCCCACAAAAGCCCAGTTCACACTGGCCCCCTTAAGCTCAGCTTACACTGGCCCACAAAAGCCCAGTTCCTACACTGGCCCCCTAAGCCCAGCTCACACTGGCCCCCTAAGCCTAGCTCACACTGGCCCCCTAAGCCCAGCTCACACTGGCCCATTAAGCCCAGCTCACACTGGCCCCCTAAGCCCAGCTCACACTGGCCCCCTAAGCCCAGCTCACACTGGCCCCTAAGCCCAGCTCACACTGGCCCCCAAGCCCAGTTCTCACACTGTTCCCCTAAGCCCAGTTCTCACACTGGCCCCCAAGCCCAGTTCTCACACTGGCCCCCCAAGCCCAGTTCTCACACTGGCCCCAAAGCCCAGTTCTCACACTGGCCCCCAAGCCCAGTTCTCACACTGGCCCCCAAGTCCAGTTTTCATACTGGCCACTGGACCTAATTTTCTCTAAAAAAAAATCTCTATTTTTCAACTGGTATCATCATTTTCATTTCATATCACTTTTCTTCATGCATAAAACCAAAAAATGCGCAAAATTCGAGTCATTTGTTTTCTATGTAAATTATCCATTTTATGAGATTTCAAAAAATGTAATGGATGTCATAATCTCTTGGAGTCAAATGATCAAGTCACATATTCTTAAGAGATATCTGTGTGTGCATTGCTTGAAAACATCATCCTTCAGCCCTCGCCAAACCAGGAGATTGACCCAATCATGTCTTAAGCCCAAATAATAAACACAAAGTTTTACACTGAGGCAGATTTTCCATTACCTCCACTGGCTTTCATTTGGGAGATCCTGGAATCCGTTGTGACAAAAAAAAAACAATAAATGAAAAAAAAAAAGAAGAAAAAGGATGAAAAATAACTCTTGTTGAGATCATTTAGTCTTGTCTCCTAATTAATCTTTTGAAAATAAAACAACCAAAATTTGAAATGACGTATGGCCATCTTTCTTCATCCAAAAACAAAAAACAAAATATATCCTTTGATACCAAATTTGAGCCAATATGAAATTTCTTTTCAAAATTTACCCAAACAAGGGTTACCATAACAGTAGAAGCCGACTCAAATTGAAGGAAAAACACACTTAGTGATCAAATGAAGAGAATTCAGCAAAACCAAAGCAAAAATGGAAAGAATCACAAAGTGATGTCAAACAAAGAATGAAATTTGAGAAAGGGCAAAATAGTCAAAACAGATTTGGCGAATAGCTGATACAAGGTGTAGATGGTAACTCTTGTAACCCACAAACATTTATTTGGGCCTTTATATATCCTTTCTTTCAATACCCCTCAGCCAAAGCCACATTACAAGCCCAATAAAAGTCCACACAGATTGAATAATGGTTGCTTAAATTTTCATAAAGCTTAATTTGGAGACAAGACAAAATGGCTAACAATGCAGTTGTAAAAAAAATGATGATGATAAAAAAAATGTCCTCGGAAGAAGAAAACGCCCTATTGATCAAAATTATATGAAGGAAAATCAAGCCAAGTAGGGGCAATCCTTTCAAGCCCACCATTTTCGTATCCATCACATATTCCTATCCCCTTCAAACTCTTCCCCTTATTCCCAAACTAATTCAGATTTCCAAACCTAGGGGGCAACTTTGTAAGTTTTACATAACCTTTTCGCCCGTTCTCTAAAATTAGGGCAACTTTGTGAAGTTCATATGTTTTGGGCCCATTCAGAACCTGGGGCAACTTTGTTGATCTCACATTTGTTTCATCTGTATATTCAAGGTTCGTACCAAGACCAGGGCATCCCTTGTTGGGCCTCTCAGAGATTTGTCCGCACTAAAATTTATAAATCCACCCTCGAAACAGGGGCAGACACTTTGGGGCTTTGTATGATTTTGAGTCCATCTTATCATTCGTAAACCCGAAATGGGGGGCAACTTCTTTTTGAACCTCACTTAAGTGACTCATACCCAAAACCAGGGGCAAATTTTGCAAAAGTTATGTGAATTTCACACCCTCACAATTCACAGATACATTTGTCCATACCTATCTTTTTACCAGGCCCCAAACTAGGGCAACTTCTGAGTATCTACGACTTCACATTGGCATTTGTAATTGTTTTAAGGAGTAAGAGGCCCAAGTAGCCAACTCGGTACTCTCCAAATCCTTCCACACATTTGTCCCAACCCCTGGTATCAAGCATATACACACTAGTATCTCGTCAGGAAATGTGTAGCACACAAGCTTCATTTTGAACAGTTGACTTTAGAATTGGACATCCATTGAAAAGAAAATGAACGTCTAAATCTTCATAAAATTGATGATTTCAAAGAAAACAAATTGACTCAGTAAAAAAAGAAAAAGAGTGTCATATTTTCATAATCTTCCATCACGGGTCAAAAGTCAACATCATGTACATATTTTCATGAATGTTCATCAAATCTTCTCATCAACATGCGTCAAAGTTTTTTTTCTCCAGTTTCAAAATTACATAGTTTCATCAAATCTTTTTCTTTCCAAAAGACAAAAAAATCAACATGCATCAAAGCTTTCTCCTGCAATTTCCAAATTTACATCAATCATGCTTCTCATTTCAAAAGTAAAATGGACACTCATTTCTATCTCAAGAAAAAAAAATAATAAAAAAAATCAACATCTCAAAATTTCAAAACAAATGCAAAAATTTCAAATTCAAAACAATCAAACAATTCTACTTTCTATCATTGGTATCTCGGCCCTCTGTAAGACAATGGTCGAGCCCAATTTTACATTTCTGCTATTTGTCAAATGACCCTCTGCATGGCAATGGTCAAATTTAATTTTCCTCTGCGATCTTGGCCCTCTGCAAGGCAATGGTCAAGTCCAGATTGTCAAACGACCATCTGCATGGCAATGGTCGAATTTAAATTTTCCTCTGCGATCTTGGCCCTCTGCAAGGCAATGGTCAAGTCCAGATTGTCAAACGACCCTCTGCATGGCAATGGTCGAATTTAAATTTTCCTCTGCGATTTTGGCCCTCTGCAAGGCAATGGTCAAGTCCAGATTGTCAAACGACCCTCTGCATGGCAATGGTCGAATTTAAATTTTCCTCTGCGATCTTGGCCCTCTGCAAGGCAATGGTCAAGTCCAGATTGTCAAACGACCCTCTGCATGGCAATGGTCGAATTTAAATTTTCCTCTGCGATCTTGGCCCTCTGCAAGGCAATGGTCAAGTCCAGATTGTCAAACGACCCTCTGCATGGCAATGGTCGAATTTAAATTTTCCTCTGCTATTGGTATCTCGGCCCTCTGCAAGGCAATGGTCGAGCCCAATTTTTACTTTCTGCTATTGGTATCTCGGCCCTCTGCAAGGCAATGGTCGAGCCCAATTTTTACTTTTTGCCATTGGTATCTCGGCCCTCTGTAAGACAATGGTCGAGCCCAATTTTAAATTTCTGCTATTGGTATCTCGGCCCTCTGCAAGGCAATGGTCGAGCCCAATTTTACATTTCTGCTATTGGTATTTCGGCCCTCTGCAAGGTAATGGACGATCCCAGCAATCAAACTCAAATCATTCACTTCCATAGGGTTACGACACCCTCCACGAGGTTGCCACACCTCAATTCTCTCAGCTTTGTTCATTTGTTTTATTCTCTGTTTGTTCCTTGTTTATTTTAAAATCCGGACGAAATTAGTGTTTCTTTCTTTACTTAGCTTTTATTTCGATAACACAAAAATCTCAAATTTTCATATTATCTAGTAAAATTTAAGTAAAGAGGGGCAGCTGTCAACACCTGATTTCGTCCGGATAGATTAAAAACATCAAAAATTAAGAAAAACTAAAAATGATTTTTTTTATTTATTTACTTTTCTTTATTTTTATTACTTCTCTGTTTTCTTATTTTCTTGTCCTTTATTCATTATTATATTGTAATCCTTTATTTTATCGTGTTATTATGTCGTTTTATTTATGTATATATTTATTTATTTTTATTGTTATCAAAAAAAAAATTATTTTTCCTTCTATGTTTTTTTTAGATTCAGGAAAAGAATTTTTCTTAAATGATATACATATGCATTGCTAATCAAATAAAAAATAATAATAATAAAAAAGGAGACAAGATCCCATCAAGGGATATGCAGGTGCGTTTTTTTAATGATTTTTTTTTTAGCACCGAGAAAGCAAGAGCACATCACGGGCGAGAGAAAGGAGATTCAATTTCACTCGGCACCCCTGGAAAACATTGAAATCACAAATTTGGACTTCAAGAATAATGAGACATCAATTTTATTTTTAAAGGAGGAGCTTGCATTTCATTTTTTGGAGTGAACTTGGAAGGCATTTACTTAGCCATGGCCGTGACAGCAAGTGAATTCATTTTGGCATTTGGTGGTCATGAGAGGAAGGATGCTACGTCCTGGAAGTGTGAATCTACTAAGGCACACGGACACATAGTTTTTGCTTGTATCAAATTGAAGAAAAATTGAAAGAGATACATGCTGGAAAGAAGCAATTCACGTCCAACTCCCAAATGCAAGTGTACTGAATTTGTTGAAGTGAAAATAGCACACACGGACCCCACGCTTTTGCATGTCCCAAGACTTGTTAGATGAAACAAATTAAACAAAAAAGGCCAATAGGGACCACCTTACAAGTGCATCTCACGGCACATTCATTTTGGAATTGGAAATTGCTTAAACAAATTCAAAGGCACATTATTTGTAGGGGACCACATGCAAGGAAAAGAATAACATGGGAGCCACCATTTAGCATTAGAAAATATTTCTTTGACTTTTGAATTGAAAACCGAAAAGCTGGAGGGAGAAGGGGCACCTCACGGTTTTCTTTGCTTGCAACATGATTTAGCAAACATTAAATTGGAAAAGATGCACATCCAATTCACGGCTTGCACAAGCTTCCATCCAACAATTAACAAGTGAAGCTTGCTGGAATGAAGGGGAAATTCACGTAAAGAAGGAAGAATGAAGTAGTGCTTTCCTACTTGGAGCATACAAGCAAGGCAAAGGAGATGTTTTACGTCCAAGTCCAGCAGCTGAGTTTGAAGAGGAAACAATAATCTTAGAATGGAAGCACATCCAGTAGCTGGTCCAGTAGAAGAGATGCTCCAAGGTCTTAGTCTAGTTGAAGAAGAAGACTTCTTCACCTTCTTGTTGCTAGCACACGCAATTTGGAAGAAGCAAGCAAAGAAGAGGAGTCCAACTTAGAGCACCTCACGGTCACAATGGAGAAGGCCACGGCTGCAAGGAAATTTAAGTCATTCATTGGCCGAAAGAAAAGCACACGTGAAGCAACACTTGGAGGAGAAGAAGTCTAGGCCCTTGAGCAGTAGCCACCACCGAGAAGATGTCTTCACTTTTCTCCATTGGTTCACGCTTGGAAGAATGAAGGAGATGGAGTTGGACGTGTGAAGAAGAAGACAAACAATGGAGGGCCCACCTATTTCTTTGGCACCTTTAAGAGTTGAAGAAAGTCTCCAATCTACGAGGGAGACAAAAAAACAAACGTGAAAGTGGGAAGGTCACGAGCTGCCAATTAAGTACAAGACAAAAACAACTATGCTGAATGAGAGAGAGGATCCCACGGGAGTTGGTCAGAGAATTGGTTATAAAAGAGCAGCAGGCAGTCAGTGAACGGGCACCAGATTTTAGATCAAAATTTAGGAGTAGTTTAGGAACCACTCACGGCTGGAATAGCAGATGAAAATCACAGTACAGATGGAAGGCTACGGTTGAACAGTGTGCACATTAGGTTCCAAATTTAATTTCTTTGTCGTAATAATTTCATGCACAATTTAAATTCAATGCAAAGTTTGGTTTCATTTTCTGATTCTGAAATTAAATTCTGTTTTGCTGTTTTATTTTACTGCTGTAAATTAATTTCTGCTGTATTTTAATTTCTGTATTATGTATTTCTGCAATTTAATTTCAGCTGTTCTTTCTTTATTTTTGCATGTTTATCATTTACTGTAATTTTATTTTATGTATTTTTACTCCAGTGATTTTGATTCTGTTTTTACTGTTTTTTAAATTTACTGTTTTCTGTATTTACTGTTTTCTGTTTTACTGATTTACTATATTTCTGTATTCCATTTTTTACTGTTTCTGTATTTTTGTTATTTGGATTTTGCAATTCTGTATTTACTGTTCTTACTGCAATTATGTGCTGCTGTAATTTTATTTTCCAAAATTTACTGTTTTCTGTTTTCACTATTTTTTGTAATTACTGTTTTCTGTATTTTGCTTTTACTGTTTTACTGATTTTTAAATTCTGTATTCACTGTTTTTACTGTTATTATTTACTGCATGTAATTTCATTTTTTTGTATTTAATGTTTTACTGTTTTTACTGTTTTCTGTATTTATTGTTTTCTGTATTTTGTGTTTTTCTGTATTTTCGTTTTTACTGTTCCAGATTTATTTTCACTATTTTATGTTACTGTATTTTCATTTTTACTGTATCAATTTCGTTTTTACTGTTTTAAATTTGTTACTGTTTTAAATTCGTTTTTACCATTTTAGTTTTATTTTTACGGTATGTTTTTACTGATGCTTTTATTTTTGCGTTTAATGTTTTACGTTTTTGTTCACGTTTAATGTTCCTGCGTTTATTTTATTTTGATGTCTTTTACTATTGGATTTTTACTGTCGTTAAAATTTATTTTGACGTTTTTAATTCAGTCGTGTTTAATTTTCATTGCAACCAAAAAACCATTAAACCCCTTTCATTTGGGCTTAAGCCTTTCTGTCAGTAAAATCAAAAAAAGGAATTGGACCTAACACACATTTCAGGATGCACTTCTGTTTTCATTTTTACACCCCTGACAAATAAAGGAGCTTCTACTCTCTGCACTCCGGGTTTTTATCTCTGCACCCCCTATTCTTGTTGATTTGTTTCTCTCGCTTTGTTCTTAAATTTTTATTTCTTTATTTGTTTTTTTTCTGTATGTAGCCCTTTGTGTGATAACTCCACTCTTGTATATTGCATCTTATATTTTGTTGGATTTGTTCATAAAAAATATAAACAAAAAATAAAATAAAACAAACAAAGCCGTGTGAGTGCTCGTGCGATCGTACGCATCAGCCTAGTGCTCATTACGCAAACAATAAGCAAAAAGCCGTATGAGTACTCGTGCGATCATACGCATCAGCCTAGTGCTCATTACGCAAAATTAAAAGATAAATTAAAAATCAAAAAAATATGTTTTAAAGGTCAAGCACATGTGTGATCGTTCGCATCGTCCTTGTGCTAGACATCTTTCCTTTTTATAAAAATATTAAGCACATGTGTGATCGCACGCATCGTCCTTGTGCTGAAAACATTGTCTTTTATAAAAACACAAAAAAAAATATATAAAATTTTCAAAAACTAAAAAACATTCACATTTTCAAACAACAAACAGTCTTACTCGCCAGAACTACGTGATCCTTGATTCTCCATCAAAAGTGGAGATACGTAGGAGCAAGGCCAGTCCTTGTCAGGTTCACTTTCCCAAAAATCCAAAATCATTTTACAAACAAAATTCTCAAACAATTTCCAAACAAATTTTCAAGCAGTTTTCTAAAAGAACTACGTAACCCTGATTTCTCACATGAGAATACGTAGGAGCAAGGTCAATCCTTGTCGGGCCCAAAAAACTAAAAAAATATTGTTTGTTTCTTTAGAGTCTTATTTTAGGGGAAAGTTAAACATTTTGAAAACCACATCCATATTCGCGCATTTAGTTAAAGGTACTGCCCTAGGGCAGGCGTTGTAGGGTGCTAATACCTTCCCTACACGTAACCGACTCCCGAACCGAGAATCTGGTTCAAATTGACCATGCCTTATCATTTTATGGTTTTTCCGTAGTTTTCCAAAATAAACTATGGTGGCGACTCCAAAATCTCTTTTCAAAACCCGCGTTTTTATTTTTCATGGATCGTCGTCCCGTCGCGATTCCGGTTGCGACAATATGTATAACTAAACCAATAGAATAAACGTGCTCAATCACGAAGTCATACATATTCTCAATAATATGTATAACTAAACCAATATTGGATCAAGGAAATAACCCACAATTCTCAATAATTGCTTCAAAATACTCCCACGGATTCATGCATTGCCGAACGTTATTTCCAACTCTGATACTGTCTGAACGAACGTTCTGAAATCAATCCTCATAAAAGGCCGAACGCTGCCCATAAACACCAAACCTAATCGAGCTCCAAGGACGAACGCTCACAGACCAAGGACGAACGCTCACAAACCAAGGACGAACGTTCACAAATCAAGGACGAACGGTCCCCAAAACCAAGGTCGAACGCTCCCAGAGCCAAGGACGAACGCTCACAAAGACAAGGACGAACGCTACTAAAACCGAGGACGAACGTCAATGATCCACACCGAACACTTTAAACCGAACGCTGACTTATACTCAAAATCGAACGCTCACTTATACTCCAAAACCGAACGGTAGTTATACCCATAAGCCGAACGCCAAAACCGAACGTCATATCTAATTGACTATTGTTTGAACGAACGCTCAACGATTGAAACTTAAGAATACTAACTCAAAGCCGAACGCTCATAATTACCACAAGGTCGAACGCTCAATTACTGAGCCGAACGCTAAGATCCATCACTTAGGCCGAACGCTAAACCATTGGACGCTTTGGACGAGCGCATAAGATCAAACATCCTAAAAGAACGAACGTTCGTTATCCCCTAGTATGACCGAACGCTCATAATTCACTGTTTAATTACGATTTGGACGAGCGTCCCATAACGAACGAACGCTGACGTTCGTTCAAAACCGAACGCTCAACAATTTGGACGAACGTCCAATTTCACCAAAATTGGACGAGCGTTCTGAAGTTGGTCGACCACTATCTGGTCGAGCACTGTTGGGACGAACGTCCAATTTTGACTCCCCAAAATTGGACGAACGCGCGTTCTACAGAAATTCTGCAGAATCGCGTCAGATTCCAGAAACCCCAAAATTCATCCCTTCTTCCCAGATTTTACCCAGATTTGCAGCAAACACCAAATATCTCGAAAATCAAGGAAATAAATCAAGCTCCCCTTACCTCTTGTAGACTTTCTTTGTAAAATTTTGGGATCCATCTCCTCCCAGACGTGCAGCTCAAGATCTTCCAGGAACTTCAGCAGCTCTTCACTTCCTCTTCCAGCTCTTAGCGCAAGAACTTCATCCTCACCAGATGCCCAACTCAGATCCACCTCTAAGCCCCTTCTAAGGTTGGAACAGCTTCCCATGGGTGCTCTTTGGACGGCTGAAAACGGGAGAAAGGGTTCCCTTCTTCTGGCTGCTCTCCCACATGGCTCTCTTCTATGCTTTTGATTCACAGCCACACGGCCCATGGCAATTCATTTCGGCAGCAAGCAATGTTTTGGAATGAAGTTTAAGAGAGAGAAAGAATGTATTTGGAAAATGAATGCTGGCTCTCCCTTTGCTAAGCTTCCAGAAGTGATAATGCACCTCCAACAAGTGCATCCTGATAGTCAAAGAGGTGGGTGACCACCATGTCCCCTCCATCCAAAATTTACGGGTCTTACATACACGTTTTTTATATCATATTCTAAATGAAAGGTTTATCTAATTCAAGATTTAAAATCGAGAATCAAATATTTTTATATGAAAAAACAACAATGAATACGAATATTAAAAGGAGTAGAAATATTAAAATTTGAGGAATAAAACTACTATTTAAATATAATTGTATAAAGGTTATGATCTTGAAAATGTGGATGATTACGATGGATGTAAAACAAACCAAACAATTACAATAGAGAGGAAAAGTGTGTAGCAAAAGAAAAGTAAGGGTTATAAAACTAAAAACTAAAATTATTATTATTATTATTATTATTATTATTATTATTATTATATATATATAATTTAGATTACCTAATAAATGATAAGTAATTTAGTAATTTCTATAGTGTAGAAAAACTTTTTTATATTGGTTAAAAGAATTTTTATACGAGTTTTAGAACTTAGGAATATAGAAAGTATTGATTTTTTACTAGTTTTAGAATCAACATAAAAAGTGTCATTTTTTAACAACCTCTCTCTTTTTCCTCTATCAAAGTTGAGATTGTAGGTCCACAAAATCAACCAAATCCAATAATTTTTAGCTACTCACTTTCTTTTTTAATAAAGGCTTGAACTTTAGCAACTTGGGTTTTGAATCGAAACCTTGAACAAGTAAACCATTTCAGAGATTGTGAAGCATCGGTTGGCAAAGTCGGTCCAATTGGCGGACTAGGTCATTGAGGCAACAAAATAGACTAGTTCTTCATTCAAGAGTGTTTAGAACTCAAATCCTAGACCAAAAAATTTGTGAAAAACAAGTGTGCGAGATGATGAAAGAGAAAGAAGCATGAGCGAGTAAGGGAAAAAAGTAGAATGAGGATAAGGGATTTAGGAATTATCTATTTAAAAATAAGAAAAAGATAAGAAACTACTTTCAATACCAATTATAATTAGAATCGGTATTGTGTCCATTTTTTATACAGGTTATAGTTAGAACTGATAAAAAAAAATTTCTTATTTATTCAAAAATGTCATCGAATTCACTTTCTATACTAGTTATAATTAGAATCGATATAAAATGTTTTCTTATTTATTACAAAAATGTCATATTATAGTTAAAATCGTATAAAAAATGTTATTTTATTTATAATTATATCATTGTTCCACGTTTTATACTTGATGGATTATAATCGATATAAATAGTCATTATAAAAAATATTTTTACGCTATTGTTTAAATGAGAAGAAATACTAGGTAGGTATATAAGCCAATTGAAAATTTTGGACATTAATACATTACTCATACTTATACTCAGTCAAAATGAAAATTTCCTGTCAAAACGAATACATGTTTAAACAATACCTACAAGAATAGATTTATTATCATCCTAATTATATCTTAATAACAAAATAATATCAAAAGTATATGTTAGACCTAAAATACACATAAAACATAATCATGTAAGTAAATATGAAAAAATTATTATTAAAAAGGATAGATGCTCTAATTCTTTTTCCTTCCATGTGTATTTTATATCGTACCAGTTAATAGGGATGATAGGAATTTTCAGATCTTTTAGAGTTTAAAGTTTAAAGTGCCGTCCAAAATCTAGGGTTTGATGTTATATTATAAACACTTTATGTAATTTAACTATTCCATTTAGTTAGTTGTTTTTAGTGAGAAATTTCTTTTAATATAGAAATAGAGAAATTTGGAGAATTCATTTATTATAACACATGGTATATGTTGAACTTTTAAGTCCTTTTCTTATGTGAAAAATAGACTTAAATGGTAAAATTTATTTGTCGAAGAGGAACTAAACGAGGTTGTTTGTCAAAGTTAGAACAACAAAAAACAGAAAGAGAAAAGAAGAAAAACTAATAAAACTTTAGTTTATCTATCAAAGTGTGGATTTTCATATTGAAACTGCGAATGCATTCACCTTTAAATCCAACATTTAAATTATAATTTTATATCTTAAAAATTATGTTTATCAAATTTTATTCATATTTTACGATTTTTAAAAAATGTATACATTATGTGAATTTCAATTTATATAAACAAGATATCAAATCATTTTTGAAAAAAAATGCTATCCAACCCAAACACAAAAAATGGAAAAAGTCAGAGATACCTACCTTGGACTTCTTCCTTATTCAATTAGGATGTCTATGTTCAACCAGAAATTAAGACGTACTGACTTTTTTTTCTGCTCTTCAACGGCACCACCCAAAGTTGGTTAACAAATAAATAGAGAACTATAGTTAGCAATAAAGAGCAACCAAAATCTTACATATATATATTATTTTCAGAACACTAGTAAAAAATTGGGTTTTTACAGCGCACATTATGCCACGGTTCAACAAAAACCGCAGCATAATGGTGCGCGGTGGCAGTTTTGTAAATAAATCGAACATATATGCCGCGGTTCTGCTCCAAACCGCGGCATATACTCCAGTCAACCATTGCCTTTGACGCCACGTATGAATAAAAAATTAAATAACAGAGTATATGCCGCGGTTCTCTGGACAACCGCGGCATATACCCCTGCCAATTTATTGCAGGTGCTGACTGGGTCAGAGAATTTGAAAAGTTAAGGGGGTATATGCCGCGGTTCTCTGGGCAACCGCGGCATATACCCCATGTAACGTCTCAACTTCTCTGCCAGTCAGAGAATTTCAGAAGTTACAGGGGGGTATATGTCGCGGTTGTCCAGAGAACCGCGGCATATACCCCCTGTAACTTTTCAAATTCACCAGAAGGCAGTTGGGGAGGCAGTTGTGTTGAGCACGTTACAGGGGTATATGTCGCGGTTCTCTGGACAACCGCGGCATATTCTCCTATCTGAAATTAATTTAATATGAATTTGAAATATTTCGAGGTATATACCGCGGTTGCCCGCTGAACCGCTGCATATAGTTTGAAAATAATTTCAAAAATGCCATTTAGGATTATTTATTTAATAAGTATATGCCGCGGTTTCACGTCGAACCGCGGCATATACCTATATTATACCGCGGTTAAGTAGTGAACCGCGGTAGATTCCCCCGTTCAGAGTTAAAAATTAAAACTTGGAACAGTGTCGTCTTCCTCGCGCGTTCTCTCTGTTTTCGCGTTTCTTCTTCCTCCGAACCACCCATCATCTCAGATTTTGCGTTTTTCACCGTTTAAACTCAGAATTGTTCGGTCATTATTCATTTTTTACGGTAAAAACGAGTTTTAGCCGATCAAAATCGTGATTTCGTTGCGTTTTTCACCCTCTCCGCCGCCGTTCCTCTTCCAGGTATTTATGTCCTTTTGCATTCTTAACGTGATTTCTTCATTAGTTTTGGTATAGTTTTGGTAATGTATGAAGTTTCTATAGTTTTGGTAATGTATGGTATAATGTTTGTTTTAATTTTGATAATGCATGAAATTGTTATAGTTTTGGTAATGTATGGTATGGTTTTTGCTATAGTTTTGGTAATGTGTGTTGTAGTTCTTGTATTATTTATAAACCTTAAAATATTATTTATGTAATATTTAGGAATATGGATCGAAATTGGATTAATTTACCACGTATTAGTGCTGAGTACGAGAGAGGTGTAGAGGAATTTATACAATTTGCGCAACGTAATGAGGGGAGAATTGATGATGAAGTGAAGTTTAGATGTCCTTGTGTGAAATGTTTGAATGGGAGAAAGTTGAACGCAACTCAAATTAGAGAACATCTTATATGTGATGGTTTTCTAAGATGCTATACAACATGGATCTGGCACGGCGAAGAAATGGATTTTCCCACTGACTCTCAAAGTGTAAATGTTACTGATTCCACCATGGAAGAAGATCGACCGGATGAAGACAAATTGGAGGACATGATCAGCGATGTTGGAGCAGAAAATTTTGCCAAAGCTCATGTGTATGAGACGATGTCGACTGATGCAGAAACACCTTTGTATGTCGGTTCAACTAAGAGTAGAAAGATTGCTTGGATTTCTCTCAAGGTTTGACATATGCTAAAGTCATACTTTGTTATAATTGTTTTATAACAAATGTTATTCACTAACTATTATCAACTGTGATGATATATTGTAGTGTTCGAACACGCTATTAATTCTTTTATATAGTAAAAAATCATTGTATGTATAAGATATCATTTGATGATAACTTTGTTACGTTGATCAAAATCAAAGTCACGAGTTTTAGAGATTTGATATATCAAGAAGTTTTAGTGTATTGTGTGTTTAAATACAAAATAAATATATGTTATATATGTTGGTATGTGTACTACCGATAATGATAATTGTTTCGGATGTGAAGGGCAGTGTGATCCAAAAGTCTCCATGTCCTCCTTTGCTCGTACCTCGTGTGTCCGGTCTCCCGTACTCGTTTCTCAATTTTCTCCTCAGTCTGCGGGTAGGAGACCTGTGAAAGATTCTCCGATGCCAAAGTCAGTTGAGAGCAATGACGTTTTTCTATCGAACAGTAATAAATGTGCAGTAAATGCAACCTCTCTACCACTCATCCTGAATCTGTATTTATAGTTTTCGCTATGAGCTTGGGATTAGTGAAAAGTTAATCACGGCCCAAATCCAGCTCAATAGCTTTTAACCTCAACTTACCTTAAACCTAGTTAATTAGCGGTATGGTCGGCCGGTCTCCTAAGGTTCAGCTTTTGGACCAGCCGACCCCTATAGGCGGCACGTGCAGCAAACAGCATGTCCGGTCGGCCTTCTAAAGTATCTGGACGACGAGTAAGATTGCTTGATCTCGGACGCATGGGCGTCTGGTTTATTGTGTCGAACCTTCGATGACGAACCAAAGAGTAGCGTGTTTGGTCCACTGTAGACGTCCGGCCTATCTGACGTCTGGTCCCTACTGGTACAATAATAATAATGAAAGATGTAAATTATGGATGTGATATGATATGTGGTTCCTTTTGGATGTGAGGTTTAAAAATCTAATATCTTATCCATAATGTAACAATTTATAATGCACATTGGAAGTGTTGTTGAAGATTCTTGCAACTTATAAATAATGTATTAATGTAACTTGTATTGTTGACAACTTGATTATGTAAATTAGTTAATGTATTTGTAAACTTCTAATTGATATAAAACAAATTATGTTAAAGATGGTAATAGTTTACACATTATTTTTTTATATTATATATATATATATATATATATATATATATATATATATATATATATATATATATATATATTTTGTGTATGTGTGTATGCAAGTCAAATCTTTTAAAATTACAAAGATAAATAAGTCAAACTCAGTTTTTCTTTGACAAAAGTTGGACCCAGGAACCTATCACAAAGTCTAAAAATATTAATGGTAATAATTAATCACATCCAACTCTCAAATCTTTCACAAGTTAATATAATATTTTCTGAAACTGAGCTTTTTTTAAAATAATATTTTTTCTTTCTCTTCAAGCAAATAAAAGAAAACATATTCTTATCTTGTAGTTACTTACTATCCCCCAGGCAAAGTAGAAGGATTGGGAGAATAGTATTGAGATATTAATCGATTTCTTTTTCTTATTTTTTTGATAATTTTGAAAAGTAACTTTGTAATTAGTTTCTTAATAAAATTGTTAAAGTTTTAATATTATAATAAAATATTAAGTTTAAAGTATACCGACGTGAAATTTTCAAGAGTTTTCATGTAAATGCGAGATTTGTGTTCACATTTAGCAGTATGAGGTGCCATAAGTGAGAGATTAAGGAAGTGTTAATGAAGAATAGACATGGAACTGCGTTTCGTACTCTCAACGTGCTGTTGCCTCCAAAAGTCAAAAGAACTTTTTGCGACACGACACTAACATAAATGGATTTCATTCACTTAATCCTATTGGTCTCAAAACGGATCATTAGGTGCGACTTGTTTCATAATCTTAAATTTTATTTATTGTAAATCCTTCGTTCACAAACAAATATCATAAAACCTCTTCGATAAAATTTTTAATGACTTCATTTAAATTTCTTTCTTTATACAATTGTAGCTACAAAGTATAGGTTTGTAAATTTTCTAGGTTCTTTAATTATTTCATAGAATAACTAATCTAATAAAAAAAGTATTTCTTAGAAAAATGACGTGAATGGATGACCAATCCAATTCATCATAAATGAATCAATTAAATTTTCAGTGAGTTAGATTCAAAATTGATTCGTATTAAAATTTAAATTTTTTTTTTTAACTTAATCCAATTCAAATCTATAGTGGACTAAGTTGGTATGCGAGTTTCAATCTAACACTACTTAATTTATTAAGTTAAATGAATTTTTGTGTGAGTAGTCTGTGGTTTGATTTAATTAATTAACCTTAATCAGTACACCCTGATCATTTTTAAAAATCATTACAAGCCTTGAAAATCATACAAATTAAAAGGTTTAGTTATATGTTTTTCAAATGTAGTAGTTGCGTGATTTAAATGTCTTAGGCCGCAGTTTTCGGCTATCACAAACATGTAATTTAGCGTATTATTATCATAAACATAAATCCGTAAAAAATAGTTAAATAAAAGTTTTAATTAAAGAATAATGAGATAGATTGTTATTATTATTATCATCAAAGTTGAGACTTTTGTATGTCATTTCTTCGTTATTTTTTATGCTGGTTAAAGAATCAACTTAGATATAAAAAGTTTAAATTTTGTAATTCACTTAATGAATCAAAATTGTACATCAGAAAGGTTAAAAAATAATTGACATAAAAATTTGTTTTCTTAAAGATTTTGTCTTGTTTTTGTTTGCTTTTTTACTACATAATTGGAAAATCAAGTAAAGGGGCATCTTAAATAATGAATATTAGCTTAAATTAATTTTATAAGATTGATTTGTAAGATACTATTTATTATAATTTTTTTATTATTATTTGAAGTAGGATTTTTAATACACTTCGTTCATGCCGACTTAGACGCAAAACTAATGTTTATAAATAATATGATAATAATAATAAGATAATATATTAAACAAATAATAAATTTAACTAATAAAATTGTAATTAAGAACAAAGCAAGTGCATATTGACTTAAGGTTAATGTTATATTAATCTTAATTTTCTTTTTAATTAAAACACATAATAATTTATTAAAGATAAAATACGTGTTGAAGTTGATTAATTATAGTGAAAAAAATATTTTTTAAGTCTTAAATAGTTAATTGTAGTTTTTAATTGGATAAATTGAAAGGAAAAACTTAATTTTACATATTAAATCATTTAATTATAATGAAGAGTTAAAATTTAAACAGTAAATGTTCATCATTCAAAATAATAATGCAACTATTTATTTTTTTAGACAACATGACCCCAAACAAAATTGTCCCTTTAAATTATAGTTTTTTTTTTTTATTTTAGTTTAGATATTTTAAAGACATAAATAAAATAAAAGTTTGTAAGATCAAGAATAGCAACTTTGGCTGGGCACATGTAAGTCTTTTAATTTGAGAATCAGTAGATCACGTCAACGTATATTAAAAGTGCCGGAAAATTAGAACCAAATGCGTTACCATTATTATTTGTCTAATCGATAATTATCTTCCAATTTTCTCAGAAAATTAATTAATAATATTTTTAAGGTATAAGGAAACTATTTTACCCTTGTTACTGGCTTATAAATTACTGATTAAATATTAAACAAGAAAAAATGAGATACCAAAAACTAAATATTCGAAACTATAAAACTGAGAAAGTAGTTCCGCAGAATTTAATGCAAAAAAACTCAAACAATGTAGTGGGCCTTGTCCTAATTTAATGCCATAATTTAGGCCTTATTCTTTTGAGTGGATTTGAAAGAGTGGATTTAAGAGATTTGAAAAAATTTAAAAATAATTTTTTTATCGTTTTTTTGAGCGAATTTGGAGTAAATGAGAATAAATTTGAAAATAAAATTTGTGAAAATTAATACAGAATTGTATTGACGTGACAAATTAAAAAAAATTATTTTTAAATTCATTCTCATTTATCTTCAAATTCGTTTAAATAAGCAACAAAAAAAGTTATCCTATCAAATCCTTTCAAATCCACTCAAAAGAGACACCATGTTGACGCACGTTCTTTATTTTTTTTACTAATTCATAAAAAAAATAGTTAGAGTAAGAAATGACAAAAATATTATATTTGGATAAAATTTGTGCTCGATAGTTGATATTATAAATATTTATTATATGTGACTAGTAAATAATATTTGTTTATAAAAGAGTTGAGTATGGTATTATATTATCATGTATATATTATTTATAAAAAATTAAAATTAAAATTTAATTTATATTTTATTATATAAAATTTAATTTTAATTTATATTATATATTTTATATATTTTTAATTTTATTTTTGAGTATTTATAATTTATTTTTTAAATGTATAAAGACATCTGCATGTATTTATAGTTTTAAAATACTCATAAGTATTTTTTAAACTATTATTCAACGCGAATAAATATTTTAGTACAAATCAAATAACAGATAAGTACGTTGTCATCTCTATTTAAGATTACAATTTTTAATATAAATTAAAAAAATATACACGTAAAAGATATTTAAGAAAGTGATGGAGGAAGAAATAATTGATTAAGTATTAAGAAATAGTTTTGATAAAGAAAAAATTTAATAGGAAAATGGGGGCTGAGAGGGAGTGGTGATAAATAATGGGTCCCCATTGGAACAAGAAAATGCATGGAGAAGGTGAGGCACTCTATAAAGCAGAGTTGAAGATCTTTTCTTTTTCACTCACAATAGTTTGCTGTGTTTAATATGGAAGAAGATGGAAGAAGAAGAAGAAGAATGGTGAGTGGTGATGATGATGAGTACACAGAAGATGGAACTGTCGATCTTAAAGGAAAACCCATTCTCAAATCCAAAACTGGTCGTTGGAAAGCTTGTTCCTTTGTTGTTGGTATGTCTTTCTTTTCACTCTCTTACTTCTCTTCTTCCTTCACAATTACTTTCTCCTTTTACTTAATATTATAATATTATAAAAAATACTTTAATATCATCTTATTAGTGTTTATAATTATTATTATTAATTATAAAATAATTTTGAATCTATCAAAAAATAACACGTAAATAATGTTAAAATATTGTTAAAAAAATATTTTCAAAATATCATTATTCTATTATAAATTATATACCTTCCTCGTTCCATTTTTTTTAATTCATGTAACATTTTAAATTAGAATCTCATCATATTAAACTTATGATTTTTATATGATATTTGATTTTATCATTTTTTCTATTTTTATTAGTATAAAATTTAGATTCATACTTAGTATTTTCATCGATCTGAATTATGATATACTTCCTCTCAATTCCTTTCTATTGCATGGTAATTTACTAATTATTCTTTTATATTCTTCATTTATTTGCTTACTAATTCATTTCTTTTACTTAAACAATTTTTCTCTTTTCGTTCACCTTTTTTTATTCACTGGTACTTATTTCTCTCTTTACTACAATAGGACACGCAGTTGAGAAGTAGGTTTCGTTTCATAATCTAATTTATGACATTATGGAAGAGTTTATTGATTGTGGCAGAAGGTAGGTGTAGCTATATATATATATATATATATATATATATATATTTACGTACATAATATAATTAATATTATCTTTTTAAAGTTTACATTAGGAATTCATAGCTGGAAGACTACGATTCTTCATAATAGTCTTCATGACTTTTTTACATAGGGAAATTGACATTATGGTTGGAGAAGTTTCAATAATAGAAGTAAGTAGATGTAAGAGAAACAAATAATTATAAAAAAAAAGAATAAAAAGTTTACACTGGTAAAAATTAGCCTTGTGTTTTTTTTTAATATTTTCATAATTAAAAATATTTAAATAATTGATTGTGGGGTTACTTTTTTATTTTTATTTTAATAATTATAATAATTATGAAAATACAAGTAACAACAATAATAAATAATAATAAATACATAAACAGAGTTTTTTCCATCACATTCTTTGTTATACTTTATTCTCAATACATTCTTTTACTGATTAAAATTCCTAAGTTTTTTTTAATTTAAAACAAGACCAACTAAATACGATAATAAACCTCATGTTTGATGAAACTCAGATAAATTTTGTTTGATAAAATAACATATTAGAGACCCATTTGGGCAATTGTTATGTGTGAATGATGCATTGAATTGGATTGCAGTGTATGAGATATTTGAGAGAATGGCATACTATGGAATATCATCAAACTTGATTCTTTATCTGACAAAGAAACTTCACCAAGGAACTGTCACCTCTTCAAACAATGTCACCAATTGGGTTGGCACCATTTGGATAACTCCCATCTTAGGAGCATATCTTGCTGATGCTCATCTTGGTCGCTATTGGACTTTCATTCTCTCCTCAATCATCTATCTATCGGTATCACTCATCACAATTTAGAAGCAGAAAATCTGAATTTCGTTTCTCATATCTGAGATTTTCTTTGAAATGTTCTTACAATTTTAAAACAAAAATAAGTGTATCATGTTTATATGTTGGCAGGGTATGTGTCTACTCACACTATCAGTGTCCCTTCCAAGCCTAAAGCCACCGGAGTGCCATGAATTGGATGTGACAAAATGTGAAAAAGCTTCCACACTGCATCTAGCTGTGTTCTATGGTGCACTCTACACTCTGGCACTGGGAACAGGAGGAACCAAGCCCAACATTTCTACCATTGGTGCTGATCAATTTGATGACTATGACCCCAAAGAGAAGAAGTACAAACTCTCCTTCTTCAATTGGTGGATGTTCAGCATCTTCATTGGAACCCTCTTTGCAAACTCTGTCTTAGTCTACATACAAGATAATGTGGGCTGGACTCTTGGCTATGCTCTTCCCACTCTTGGACTTGCAATTTCTGTAGTCATTTTTTTGGCAGGCACACCCTTTTACAGACACAAATTACCCACTGGGAGTCCCTTCACTAAGATGGCTAAGGTCATGGTGGCTGCTATTAGAAAATGGAAAACTCCTATTCCTACCGACACTAAACAACTCTATGAGCTTGAATTGGAAGAGTATGCCAAGAAAGGGAGAGTCAGAATTCATCCCACTCCAACTTTGAGGTCTAACTTCTACCTTAATTTCTCATCTACTTCATATTCTTAACTTCTCATCTGGTTTTTGGTTATCCTTTATATATGCATGTAGGTTCCTCAACAAAGCTTGTGTGAAGACTGATTCAAGTGCAGGTGGATGGAAACTAAGCCCTGTTACTCATGTAGAGGAGACTAAACAAATGCTGAGAATGATCCCTATCTTGATAGCCACTTTCATTCCTAGTGCAATGGTTGCACAAATAGGTACCCTTTTTGTGAAGCAGGGTATTACACTTGACAGAGGCATTGGTAGCTTCAATATCCCTCCTGCAAGTTTAAGCACATTTGTGACTCTATCCATGCTTATTTGTGTGGTGCTCTATGACCGATTCTTTGTGAAGATCATGCAAAGGTTCACCAAGAACCCCAGAGGAATAACCCTTCTGCAAAGGGTTGGAATTGGCCTCATAATCCACATAGTGATCATGGTAATTGCATCTCTAACTGAAAGGTATAGACTTAGAGTGGCAAAGGAACATGGGTTGGTGGCAAATGGAGGAGAAGTTCCTCTCAGCATTTTCATCTTGCTTCCTCAATACATTCTTATGGGAACTGCTGATGCATTTCTAGAAGTTGCAAAAATTGAGTTCTTCTATGACCAAGCCCCAGAAAGCATGAAGAGCCTTGGCACTTCCTATTCGATGACTGCATTAGGCATTGGGAATTTCCTAAGCACCTTTATTCTCTCGACAGTTTCACATGTCACCAAGAAACATGGCCACCATGGATGGGTTTTGAACAACTTGAATGCTTCTCATCTTGACTACTACTATGCACTTTTGGCCATACTCAACTTGGTGAACCTCGTGTTCTTCATGGTTGTGGCAAAGTTCTATGTTTACAGAGCTGAAATTTCAGATTCCATTAAAGTGCTTGGAGAAGAGCTCAGAGAAAAGACATCAAACCAAGTGATTCCAAGAGATTGATTAGATGTAAATGGTGGACTGATAACATGGGATGGTTGGGACAACTGGAAACCAGATTAGCAGAAATCGAGAATATGTCGTAGCTGATATTATAATGTCTTTAACGCGTGATGTTTTGGACTTAATTCATGTTCATTATGGAAAGAACAAGGTAGAAGAGAATATGTGAATTTATTTACTGTAGGCTTAAATAATTTGTGATAATTAGTAGTGCAGATTAAGTGTTTCTTTTGTTGGTAAAAGAAAACACAGGATACACGAAGAAAAAGAAATACGGTAAAATGATATTTACTCTCTATATATAAAAAAAAGAATAAATGGTTCTTATTTATAGAGCGCGCAGTAATACTTTTATGAAAACGATAATTTATAACTTTTGTTTTATTTTCTTAACATTTAATACATCAATAACAATTATATATTTATCAAGTTTTTAAAAATTTGTTATTTTCAATATATATATCACTTATCGCATTTTATTATTTTAAAATAAATATATTGACGTAAGAATCGGTAAATCATAGGTTAGACGCAATGTAAATGTACATAAATGTTACAAAAATTATTGAAATCATCACTTAAAAAAAATTTATATTTTTTTATAACCAACAAGTTAATTTTAATGAAATTTTTCTTCAATTATGTCTATTTTTCATTTATTTTCTAATTTATTTGGAACATGTTCTTCATTTTCAACATATTTAATCATTTTATAAATTGACCAGAGGTAGACCCTTTTGTTAGAAAAAGGGTGGTAAAGGTTTCCCAACTACGCATTTTCCACGGCCAAATATGTCAAAATTCATTCTAAGAACACATTTTAAACATTTTCCAAATGAAATTTAAATAGAAAAATTGAAGATTTTATTGTATTTTTTTCACATAAAAATTATTTATTATAAACTAAATGTATCAATATAAATAATTTTTATATGAGTTTAATTAATAATAAATATAATGAGTATTTTATGTTTAAAAATTCGTCATCGGTATCATAATATTTTTTTCATTAGTTAAACCATTTTACACCATGTCATCTTTGGAATAATTGCGAGAAGAAACTTATACACCACAATATGAACCCATAGAAATCTTACATGTAACAAGAGACAATTGCCACTATTATGGTTGATAAGACTTTCAATAAAGGTGTTGTGGATATAATCAATTATCAATTATTTATTTATTTATCTAAATTGTTTTCATATTTTTTATTAAACGTATATTGGCATAAGTTAAAAATTATTTATTTAATATTTACAACTTTAACTACAATAAAGTATTCAATATTTATTAATTAAATAATTGGTGAAATTAATATATTTATTAAAAGCAATAATTTATTGATCAAAATGAAACAGTTATAATTTAATAATTTATCAGTTACAAATTCAAATAAAATAAATGCATAAAAATTCATATTATATTAATATTTATTAATTTAATATTTTAAAATTTAATTACAATAAAATGTATATTAGTTGTATAATTAGTCAAACTAATATTCTCAATTAAATTTATTAATTTATTAAAATTTATTAAATGAGTAATTATTATTATTATTTATTAAATAAATAATTAGTAAAAATTCTACTGGTTTCTCTTCAGTAATAAAGGATATCTTCCTTTTATGTATTTGAGTGTGTGAATTTTTGTGGGTCTCTTAAGCCACTTTCAGTTTGGTTGGTAACATTGATTATAAGCTTACTTCTTAAAAGGGAAGTTAATTAGTATGATAGAAAAAAATTACCAAGTAAATTTGGTAATTGTTAGCTTATTGTCCTATAGCTTGTTGGTTTACAAATGGCCTATGTATTAAGCTTTTTTTTAAGTGGAACAATGATTTCAAAAATTTTGTTTAGATTGGTGATACACAAAAATGGAGACGGTTCACTGTTAAATAGTTTATTTTGTGTGGTTCTAAAGTAAATGATGGTTTGAAAGTTATATATATATATATATATATATATATATATATATATATATATATATATATATATATATATATATATTATGTTTAGCTTGAGAGTTCGTTTATGGTAAAATGACTTGGACTGAACTCATGTGTATTTGATTTCTTAAGTCTAAATATCAGAAATATATGTTATTTAAATCATTGTCGATTTGACACAGTATTAAAGATGCATATGATGTTGTAATTGTATAATATATGAAATGATATTTGGTATTATGACATTTGGATATCTAAATTGGTCAAAATTCTTTATTTTGATAAAGTAAGGTTATGTTCTATTATTAGGTCTGGATAGGTATTTATTGAAACTTTTCTTCTTTTGTTACTAATTTACGTTATTTTTCTTCTTTTATGAACGATACTTTAAATATCAATATAGTTGAAATGTCAAAATTCATAATGATATCTAAACTAACTTTTATTTTAAAATAATTAGTAAAAAGAATTTTTTATTACTTATATAATTTTTTTATCAGCATAGTTATTAATTTTTAAGTTGAACTCATATCTATAGGCTCCCTCCAAACCTTTCAAACTAATATATCTATTTATAATTTAATAGTTTAATATATATATATATATATATATATATACATATTTAAGTACAAATAATATATTAAATCATTTAATTAATGATTATAATTTAAATCATTATAAACAAATTTAATTTAATTCTAAACATAATTTTGAAAAACAAAAAAGAAAAGGTCATCTTAATTCAGGTCCCGAATTCATTAAGCCACACTGTGCTCATTCAGGAAAAAAAATACATACATGGGGACCATTGAAATTTGATTTTTTTTTCTTTTCTTTTCTTTTTATTAAAGACATAAATTCATGACAGAAAAATATTTTATTCAATAGAGTCATTAGTTTTTGACTGCATTATTTATTGGTGGTGACGTAAAAAAGTTCTGATAAATAAGTTATTGTTCATTAAATACTTATTGATACTTTCTATGCATATATTGTAGTTATATATAACGTTTGATGGTTATTTTATTGAAGAAAGAGATTTGTTGGTGCATGAGTGTCGACAGTAGCATATGTGAAGAAAAAGAAGATCATTTGCGTGTTTGGTAGAGTCTAAGAAAGTCATAGGATGTTCATTAAACGCGAAACATGTGTAATTGTTCTGTGCGTATAATTTCAGAATTTTGCTGAGAATTTGTAGCCAAACGTGGAATCTGAACAGAAATCCAAACACATAGTTTTGTTTCTTCAGAACTGAAGATTATCATGGCTATGGAAAGAGGAAGAAGAATGAATGATTATGCAGAAGATGGAACTGTGGATCTCAAAGGAAAACCTGTTCTCAAAGCTAAAAGTGGTGCTTGGAAAGCTTGTTCTTTTCTTCTTGGTAACCTTCTTCTTCTTCTTCTCCTTTTTATCACCATTTCACTATACTTTAACACTTTTCGACATTATATTGCTGAGTTTTTCTCTATATAAATTTTTACATGTTTATCTACAATGTTTATACCTATCAAAATTTTAGATTTCATGTAGAAAATTATTTTTATCCATCATAAAATATCTATTTAATGGTTATTTTCTTTATGTATTTAGTTTTTTCATATTTCTGGTTTTGAAGACTTGTTGTTAATTATGTGTTTAAAAGTGAAAAAAAAAAATTGAAACGATGAAGAGGAAGAAAGAAAGCATATAAGAAAGAGAGGAGAAGAGTGTCAAAAGAGGAAGATGATGATGTCAAAAGAAAAAAATATTTTCAAGTTGAACGTGGAATGTTAGCTTGTCAACGTATGTTGGCATATGTTATTAATAGGTTTCTTCTAAATTTAAACTTGTTTATATTAGTACATCACGTTGATGCATCTTTAAATAAATAAATAAACAATTATGTAGTTGATTATGTTTTAAGTTAATTCAATTTTTTGTGTTTAGATCTTTAACGTTCCTTTTATGTTCATGTTGTTAGTTATAGTTAGATGATTACTAAAAAAACATTAATTAAAATGATTGACATAATAAAAATTATCTTAAATTGATGTGATTATTGTATTATTGTTAGGTGAGTAATTAATTTAAATAAGTATTTACTATTTTAGCAATCAAGTATACTTTTATTGAATGAGGGGTGAATTAAGTTCTTGAATGTGTGTTATGTTATCAAATTTAATCTTTGAAATATATATATATATATATATATATATATATATATATATGAAATAACTCTATCTACACATTAAAATTAATTTTATTATTGTTACTTAAATTTAAAAAATATATATATTGTTTTTTAATTTTTTAGATTTTATATTTTGTTAAACTGTGTTAACATGATTTGTTGATACAGGATTAGAATGAACTTAAATTTTTAACTCATCCCTCATATCAATTAATCATTGATTAAGGCTTTTTTTCACTTGAATGGATTTAAGAGAAATGATTTGGGAGAGTGATTAAATGGATTTGAGAGTAAATTTTTTGTTATTTATTTGAATGGATTTAGAGGTAAGTGAGAGTCAATTTGGAATAAAGTTTGTGAAAATTAGTGTAGGATTTGATTGATGTGACAGATTAAAAAAATTTGTTTAATTGGTAGAAATTAAATATTAGCAAAATGTCCCTAGTTATTAAAATAATATAAAAGGATAATTGTTAATGTTATATTTAATTGTAAAAATGTTTATAAGAGGAAAAAAATAAAAATTAATTTTTAAAATGTAAAAAAAATGGTAATTTAGTAAATTGAAATAATAATAATAATAATAATAACTATTATTATTAATAATATTATTATTTTTATTATTATTAATATTAATATTATTATTATTATCATCATCATTATTATTATTATTAAAAAGAGAGAGAGAAAACTATTATTATGATTATTATTATTAATATTATTAATTATTATCATTATTATTATTAATTATTAATTATTATCATTATTATTATTAATTATTAATTATCATTATTAGTTATTATTTATTATTTATGCTTCTTGGTTGAAGATGTAATACATTCACATAGTGGTAATACAATACATTCACATAATGGTAAGTGCAAAAAGCTAAAAGGACATTTAATTATAAATCATTTTAAATCTTTGGAGAGTATCGATGATTGGAAAAATAATTGATGCCACATATTCTTTCTTTCAATCGCTCGTAATTCTCTTAAAATGAACATGAAATATCTTTCAAATTCACGTGAATAGAGAGAGATTATACTTACTCCCATATCACACTAAATGACACTCATGCTCCTGTAATCTTAAAATAATACTTGCCTCCTTTATAATTTTAATAAAAAGACACTTATAATCTTATATTGTTTAAATCTTATATTTTTTACATAGATATTCATGTGCTAGGAAAACTATAGTATGATCTTATTAAGAGAGAAATAGACTTAAGGTCTAATATTTGATCAAATGATAAAACAGCATATAGCATATCAATAAGATGTGTTCAAAAATAAAAAATAAAAAATCACAGTTCAAAGTTAGTTTCAAATATCAAAGCAAACAAGAAAAAAGAATAATATATATTTTTTATGTAATGAGATTATGTGTGTAAAAAATATAAATGAATAGGAATAAAAACATTTTAAGTTTCTTGAAAATTTAAAATTTTCTATAAACATTAGCCTTGCTAATTAAATTAATCTTGTAAGAGTGATACGAATAATATATTCCTAATAAGAAATAATATTCTAGGACGCTTTTACATAATAAACATGAAGTTATTAAAAACAAAGTAGTCACTATAGATTTTTTATTAATAAAGTGATTAATATCCATAACTTATCAAAGTTTGGTGTAGACAATTGAAATGAAATTTCTTATATGATATGATATTATATTGTCCTCAAATTTTCTACAAAAAGATTACTACCAAAACATTAACTACAAAATTATTAATTAGTGTGAGTGAAGTCAGATAGTTAAGGATTAAGTAAGAACTTTTTATACCACTTTCTCTACTTGATGGATAACCTCTTTTAAAGTAGCTCCAATTGAATAGAACTATTTGTTGTTTAGGTCTATGCTGTGATTTTCTTGGTGAGTCCTTACCATTGTATTCATGCATAAATCAAACATTGTCATATGTTTCTCATAAGGTTGTGAATATGTAAAACAGAATTGCATTGTCTATTGAATTATTGGATTTGATTTGGTTGAATAAATCAATGAGATGTGTGATGCAGTGTACGAGGTGTTTGAAAGAATGACATACTATGGGATATCGTCAAACTTGGTTCTGTATCTGACAAGGAAGCTTCACCAAGGCACTGTCACTGCTTCTGACAATGTCAACAATTGGGTTGGCACTAGCTTTATAATTCCTATATTAGGTGCCTATGTTGCTGATGCTCATCTTGGCCGCTATTGGACTTTTGTCATTTCCTCTGTTATCTACCTACTGGTATGTCTTTTTACACATTTTGCACATCATTATCAAGTTCAAAGCCAATTCTGCCATGATCTTTGTGAAATGAAGTTGTTGTTTGTCCAGATCTTTGTGCAAATCTCACTGACATATCTTGTTGAGTTCATCATCAATGAATAGGAAGTATCCATGTTTAGGTTTATCTTCCTCATTGTTTATAATGGTAGTGTTTAGGTATATTGTACATTAGCTTAGCTTCTGCTACCTTTCAATTTTTCTGCTAACTTGTTAAATCTGTTGGCTGGGTTGAAAAATTAATGTGTATTGGCATTGGCAGGGTATGTGTCTGCTGACACTATCAGTTTCCCTTCCAAGTTTAAAGCCTCCTGAGTGCCATGAAATGGATATGACAAAATGCAAGAAGGCAACCACACTACAGTTAGGTGTGTTCTATGGTGCACTATACATCTTAGCAGTGGGTGGTGGTGGAACCAAGCCCAACATTTCAACCATTGGTGCTGATCAATTTGATGATTTTGACCCCAAAGAGAAGGCACATAAACTCTCATTCTTTAACTGGTGGTTTTCCAGCATCTTCATTGGGACCCTTTTTTCATTCACAGTTCTAGTGTACATACAAGACAATGTGGGGTGGGCTCTTGGTTATGGTATTCCAACTATTGGGCTTTTTGTAGCATTCATCACCTTCCTGGCAGGCACACCCCTCTATAGACACAGATTGGCCTCAGGGAGTTCCTTCACTAGAATTGCCAGGGTTATAGTGGCTGCTGTGAGGAAAAGGAATGTGAATGCTACTACTATTGACTCTACACAACTACATGAGCTTGATGTAGAAGAATACACAAATAAAGGGAAATTCAGGATTAAATCCACTGATACATTGAGGTACTAATATCTGTCTGATTCTCTTCTAATATTTTTTGTTTTAAAAACTTTCCTTTCACACTACTTCACAATAATGTCTCATCCAAACTCTGTTAAATTCTGAAAATAGTTTCTAAAATAAGTGTTTTAAAAACCAAAGAACAGAAAGATTTAGGAGATGCTTTCTCATCCTGTTCTGTCTCTTCAAACTTTGTTCAAGGGACAAACTTTCAGAAAACAAAAAATGTGCTTAGAGGACAAAATACTTTCAGATGTACTTATGGCACAGCAGTTTAGACAACATAAAATTGTTTTTGAAACCTGTAAACAAACAAGGTGTAATTCCATCCTGTTTTCTCAATCATTTGATGTGTGATCCTTTTACAATGAAATGTTATGCTCACAAGTACAAACATGCAGGTTCCTCAACAAGGCTTGTGTGAGAACTAGTTCAAGTACTAGTGAGTGGATGCTGTGCACAGTTACTCAAGTAGAGGAAACTAAACAAATCCTAAGGATGATCCCCATCTGGGTTGCTACATTTATTCCAAGCACAATGCTTGCTCAGACAAACACCCTTTTTGTAAAGCAAGGAGCTACTCTTGATAGACACATTGGCAGATTCAACATTCCCCCTGCAAGTTTGATTGCATTCACATCTTTCACCATGCTTGTCTGTGTTGTACTCTATGACCGTGTCTTTGTTAAGATTATGAAGAGATTCACCAAGAACCCCAGAGGGATCACTCTTCTTCAAAGAATGGGCATAGGAATCATGATCCACATAGTGACTATGATAGTAGCATCTTTGACTGAAAGATATAGACTTAAAGTGGCCAAGGAACATGGGGTAGTTCAAAATGGAGGACAAGTTCCTCTGAGCATATTCATTTTGGCTCCTCAATTCGTGCTGATGGGATTAGGTGAAGCCTTCTTAGAGGTTTCAAAAATAGAGTTCTTCTATGACCAAGCCCCGGAAAGCATGAAGAGCCTTGGAACTTCATATTCTATTACTACTGTTGGCATTGGGAGTTTCATCAGCTCTTTTCTTCTCTCCACAGTTTCACACATCACTAAGAAAAATGGCCACAAAGGATGGATTTTGAACAACCTGAATGCTTCTCATCTTGATTACTACTATGCATTTTTCTCGGTTCTAAACTTTCTGAATTTCCTCTTCTTCATGTTTGCTACAAAGCACTTTGTGTATAGAGCTGAAATTTCAGATTCTATTGATGTGCTTGCACAAGAACTGAAGGAGAAGAGATCCAATGTGCCAAACTAATAGTTTCAAGTGATTAGTTGATTCAATATCGATTTAATATTGTAAACACCTATTTAGCACTTTCAATATCTTTTTATCGCTATTCTTCTTTCTATCATCAATTACATTTATCATTTCTCTGTCTTCTATTTTATCATCAGATTCCATGTCCCCTGTTGATTAGAGATTGAAAAGGGAAGAAAGGACATAGTAACAGCTCAAGTGTTAGAATAAATAAGGAATCGTTTAGTATTTGAAAGTTCATTAAGTTGTTTAGGGTGTGACCATTTTGCTTTTCCCTCTCTTCACAATTGGAGAGATATCACATTGCATATTCTGACAGAAAACAAGATTGGAGAAAGGAAAATGATTTAATATATCTGAGCAAGCACAAGAAAGCGTGTATGCTTTCTAAAGAAAATGAAAGATGAATATGATACAAAATGTTTGTACATGAATTTTTTTATCTTTAACTACTGTGTAAAAGTTTAGTATTCTCCATCTGCTCCATCTAAGAAAAACAATTAAATCAGTGTTGCTAGTTGCTTTGGGACTAAATTATAGTAGGCAGTGGAGTGGAATAAAATCTGGTTTATATAATGAAACAATTATGGTTCAGAAAAATGAGAAAAGTAAATAGGTAATATTAGCTTATAAAAAACTAAGTAATATCAGAAGATGAAAGGAAAAAACTATAAGGAAAACTAAAAAGGATGAGTAATTTACCAATGTTTTCAATACTTACTCATACTTTAGTTTTCTACGAATTGTCTAACCATTCAGCATAGCTCCAAGTATGCCCAAAATGAATCTATTAATCATTAAGAAATTCAAAGATCTTTCAAATCAAATTATTATTCTATATAGAATGTATTATGGTAAAAATAATTCGAAGAAAAATTTACACTATTAGGGAAGGCAGATCATAACTGAATGTGAACCCTTTTCCCCCACAAGCTACCTACTTTTTTGGTCTAAACTTTTGGATATATCATTGGCAGGAATTTCGAGCTTGACACAGTTTTTTTTTTTAAAAAAAACTTAATTTCATATATTAACATGCACATAAATAGTTCATTTCATTATTTTCACTCACAATTCTTTCCATTTCCTTTTTCTTTCTGTTTCATTTCTTGTCTCAGTTTCCTCTTAAACAAGTTTATTTACTCCCAATTATGTGTTTGGTTTCACTCAATAGAACAAAATCAAAGTCAATTAATATGAATCTTTATTTTAATTTTATAAAACTAATAGTCATTTTTTAATTATTTTTACCCTTGAAATAAAATTCAATTTATTTAAATATTTATTGCCATTTTAAATTTGTACCATTAAAAAAAATTGAAAAATGATAGTACAAGTTTCCTAATTGTTATATTTTATTTATTCTACAAATAAAATGGTCGTAACAAATAAATTATTGAAGAAATGCAAAGATTGAAATTATTTCCTTACTACAAAATTTCTTTTGGTCATAGGTTGCCAAAAGTTGTGCTTGTTTGACAGCTGAGCAGCATGTATTGCGAAGACGTACAAATTGACAAATTATCATGGACATGATCAATAATAGTTAATAATATGCTATAAGAACAAAGACCACCAAACGTAGGTAGAACTATGGTGTTACAATAAAGAGTAGCAAAATCAAAATACAGCAAATTGGAAGGAGTATTTCATAGAAGTCAAATATGTCTTTTGCATGTAAAAGAAATAAGGAAATGACCTCGGTGCCTGGATTATAATTCTGGCCGAAAAGTACCGAAGTATATATGGACATGTTTTAGTCCATGCACATAAATCAACAGACTTCATACAAGCAAGTTGAGAATGGTTGTTGAATAGCATGTTCTTCTAAAAAAGTTAATCCAAATGAATAATCCAATCAAAGATCAAAGTTATGGTTATCCGGTGGACATGATACCTCATGATTCACTGATGACATGCGTAAGCATGAATTGTTTCTCAAAATTAATACAGTATACAGATATTATTAACAAATTACAGGAAAATGTGTCAAATGACAAGCAGGTACACAGTTTAAACTCTCCCAAATGGTTTCCCAGGTATGGTCCAGCAAATAACTGCTACAGCATAAAAAAAGTAAATAGAAGTAGCGATAAAGCTACAGTAACCTGAGCCACCTATCTTTCCAAAATGACTGGTAATGTCTTATTCTGATTCTTGCTATCCACCAGACAGTCATACCCCTACATATAATACAGTTCATATGTAAAGAGTGGTCAGGCCTCAAACATCATATAATCAAACATCCTCCATTGCACACCATAGTTAATGTTGATATTTAACTATAAATGTTCTTTCATATTTTTTATATTAAGATGGAATCAATCTGTAGCAATGTCATGCAAAGGACGTTTGTCGAGATTTATAAAATAAAGATATAAACCTAGCATTGTTTTCAGGTTAACATTGCAAGTCAGAAGCATCTCAATCTCACGGGTTAAAAACTAACTATACAATAAGAAAAAGCGTAAAAGAGAAACCATATTGAACTCCACCACGGACAAAGAAATTATAATGGGATAATTGGTCTCTGACAAAAATGTATGAAGTGATAAAGTAAAGGTTCATGTACACTCTTCATACGAAGTGGGCTAAGTTTACACGTTATTTAATACAAATGAAGGGTAGATAAACCTTTACTTTCAAACTTTATGTTTTCTCAAGTTATGAGGCAAATCCATCATAATTTGTCATCCTGATATCTTCAAATAACTTTGAATATTCAAATTCATATTGCTAATAGAGCATACAGCATAAACATAATTCTTTCAGCAATATATTTCAATGAGAACTAAATGTTGCATAAATCAAACCTAATCTTAGAAAGTGAACTTTAAACATGACTCATCCTAACAAAATCAACTTGTAAAATAAAATTTACACCTATTTACATATTAGAATTTGACTGTATCTTTAGTTAATTTGAGATGTCCTATACACTCCCTCATTTTGAAAATTGGACATCTTGAGTATGAGACTAGATTTTTGCAGCTATTGGATAGAAGCACAATAGCAACTAGAAAACAAGCTACTTATTAGTGGAAACCAACTATGAATAGACCTACTAGTTAGAGATAGTTCTCCATTCTCCACAACTTTCAATGTCACCACCAAGATGTTGATTAATTGTTAACATCTTTCTTATTGATTTGAGGACTTCATAATATGGGATGACATTTTTAAAATCCCGCTGGTTTGAAAGTTTACCCATAATTTTCATTTCATCTTCTAAAGTTCCTAAGATTTATCAAATCTCCCATTAGCCTGCTTACACTAAAATGAACCAAAGTATCCAACAGATTTATCTCTCAAGGGAGGGGAGTGCAATTTACTTGGATGTTAGGGTCACAACTTTCTACCTACAAAATTTTGTTTGGCTTAATACCCTATTTTGTCTCCAGTTTCGCTCGAAAATGTCAAATTAGTCCATCCTTTAAAAAATGCGTCAATTATGTCCTCACTTAATAAAATTTGCATCAATGAAATCCCTTCCGTTAAATCCGTACAAACAGCGTTAATTAAAGAAAGAGAAAAATAATTAACGCCGTTTGTACAGATTTAACGGAAGGGATTTGATTGATGCAAATTTTATTAAGTGAGGACGTAATTGACGCATTTTTTAAAAGATGGACTAATTTGACATTTTCGAACGAAACTGGGGACAAAATAGGGTATTAAGCCATTTTGTTTTTATCAAAGTATATGAACAAAAAAACCTGCTTTTATTAGCCAAACACTAGAACTTTCTCTAAGCTAGTTAATTTAACAAGCAACATCCTGAAAATAGGTTTCAGCAATATGTAGATGTCTGACATTTATCACTTCAAGAATAACATACTACTAAAGTTCAATTCTAGGACACCTTAGTATGCATTTAAGTCCGTGCTAGCTCTGAATACGTATCTGATGCGTGTTTAGGTTATTGTTTAGGAAGTTATGTATCTGAAGTATTTGTTGGTGTACTATTTGTGTCCTGGGGAAGTTATGGATTTGTGTGGTGTTACTATATATATAGGTGGCATAACAGTTTCTGCATTCAAAAGGTAATTGGTAGGGAATGTGTTTGAAAGAGAAAATGCCTGTGTTGGGTGGGGGTTAGACCAGTGTATTGTTTATTGAGAGAGGTCCTTCTGTGAGAGACTTTGTCCTGTGTTCTTCCTTTGTTGTTTGATCAGATCTCTGTTCTAAAGTTATTTTCAGATTTAATCCAAAAAATATATAAAGAGAACTATCTGGTTTGTATATGCAATTCTCCTGGGTCTAATCATGCCTCTCTTGTGCCTCTCCAAACATCTAGTTGTTCACAACAAAAATTTGAAAGAAAATATATTTTTTTATCTATTTAACCTTGTGTTTATCTAGCATTTCCAAGCTTGATCAAACATAAAACATGGAAAAGTCTGATAAAGAGATGTTTCTTTAAATGATTAAAAGGGTAAAGAAAGGTAACCAAGTTAAGAAACAACCTTAGTAATAGCCTAACCAGTGGCCTGCAGCAGCTCCCTTTCAGCATTCTCTCTAATCCTTCTCTCAAGCTCGGGCCTGAAATGCCTGATAAGACCCTGTACTGGCCATGCAGCAGCATCACCCAAAGCACAAATTGTATGACCCTCAATTTGTTTAGTTAACTCCTGAAGCATATCAATTTCTTCTAGCTTGGCATTGCCAACTTTCATTCTTTCCATGATCGTCCAAAGCAAGCCAGTTCCCTCCCTGCATGGGGTGCACTGCCCACAGCTTTCATGCTTGTAGAAGTAAGAAAGCCTTGCAATAGCATCCACAACATCAGTAGATTTATCCATCACAATTACAGCTGCAGTTCCCAACCCAGACTGGACAGCCTTTAACGCGTCATAATCCATCAAGACATCATCACATATACTCTTTGGAAGCAGAGGAACAGATGACCCTCCTGGAATCACTGCAAGTAAATTATCCCATCCTCCTCTGACACCTCCACAGTGCCTCTCTATCAACTCCTTCAGCGGAATACTCATTTCCTCTTCAACGGTGCAAGGCTTGTTCACGTGCCCTGACACACAATACAGCTTTGTCCCAGCATTGTTCTTCCTACCAAAACTGGCAAACCATTCAGGCCCACGCCTTAGAATGGTTGGAGAAACAGCCACAGTCTCCACATTTGTAACAGTGGTAGGACAACCATACAACCCAGCATTGGCTGGGAAAGGTGGCTTCAATCTTGGTTTACCTTGTTTCCCTTCAAGACTCTCCAAGAGGGCTGTCTCCTCACCACAAATATAAGCTCCAGCACCAAAGTGGATATGAACATCAAAATCATAGCCTGAGCCACAAGCATTCTTACCCAATAAACCAGCTGCATAAGCCTCTTGCCTAGCCTTTTCAAGATTCTTACGTTCATTCACATATTCACCCCTGATGTAGATGTAAGCAGCAGTAGCCCGCATTCCCACTCCGGCAATTAAGCAACCTTCTAACAGCTTATGTGGGTCATGCCGCATGATTTCCCTGTCTTTGCAAGTTCCAGGTTCACTTTCATCAGCATTAACAACAAGATAGGAAGGGCGGCCATCAGATACTTTGGGCATGAATGACCATTTGAGGCCCGAAGGGAAACCAGCACCACCACGCCCACGGAGGCCAGACTTTTTCATTTCATTCACAATCCAATCAGTACCCTTGATTACCAGATCTTTCGTTCGATACCAATCACCACGTTTCATGGCACCTTTCAAAAAAGGATCATGTAGCCCATATAAGTTAGTAAATATCCTGTCCTCATCCTTAAGGCCACCAAAATGGGTTTTTTCTGGTGGTGGAGGAGGCGGTGGCGGCTGTGGTGAAGTAGGAGTAGAAGCACCCTGAGTGCTAAATTGTCTTAAACCAAGACCCAATTTCTCACTACGATGTTGAACCAAGGCTGTCCTTAGTGAAAGAATTCCCCTCATGGTTGCCTTACCTGACATTTATTCCAAGTTTTATAACAAAATATTTGGGGCTAATCAAATCGTCCACAACTATACATAATCAAATAAATTTGACTATTGACTACGGGACTGGCCAATAAAACCGTCCACAACACATGAATTAAAATTACCAATTACAATTACTCATAATCAAACCCTATTCAGCGCAATCAAATAAAATAACATAAACAAGAACAAAACTTAGATGCAGTTTCATAAGTACTCATCACAATTGGAGTTTTATCTCTGTTAACTATGTTCACCTTTAAAGCAAACCTTAATCACTAAAATTATCAAGATAAAACTCTAATTCCCTTCTGATTGAAGAAAACAGTGCCAACAGCAACTGCGGGGCTGTGTCTAAGTTTTTTTTCCTAAAAAGAGAAAAAAAGAAAAGCAACCCACAAAGAAAAATTCAAATTTTCTCCCAACATAAAATCCGAACAATAATTTCACACACACAAAAACAGCGCATTATGGGGAATTGTGGAAACCCAAGAAAGACAAATAAACGCGATGGGTCTCATGCATCTGCAAAGTCAGGGAAGAAAGAAGAAGTGGTCAGATTGCACTGCACGCGAATCGTAACCACCAATATGTTTTGAAGGTGAAATCTGACACAGAGAAAACTAGGGACAGATTTGAGAAGCTCTAACATTGTTTGGTTTTGGAAGAACAGGATGAACAAAACACGTGAGAAAACGTACCAGTGGCGATGCAATTGATTTTTCAATGGGATCTGATGAGAGTTGAAATTGGAACACTTTCTGCTGCTCTGTGTTGTGTTCTGGATTTGATTGCAACAAGGATTGTTTGTGCTGTGTTTTTTCCTTGTGTTCTTTTTTTTTTTTTGTGGTGTGTTGGGTTAGATTTTGGGCTTCTATTTAGCCACGTTGCGTTTTTGAAAAAGGGGTTTTCATTCAATGGTAAAAGAAAATCTTGAAGTAGACATAAGTTTTTATGACGAAAAAGAAATGCTACCAAATTCTTTGATTTTTTATTTTTTTTTTGCTTTTAGTTCTTCTTTGTTAGAAAATTGGACAAATTTCAAGGGATAAAATTATGGAGTTTATTTTAAAAGTAACTTATCTATAATTTTTTCTATATACATATTTAAAGTGGTTTTTTCAAAATTGTAATAAACAGTTGTAATGAATTTTATTTTACAAAGTGTAATCTCGAATTAATTTTTTTATTTGACTGGTAAATAAAATTTAATCACTAAAATTATTTTTTATTATCATCCCGTTGATATTACATAGTGGTTAATTTATATTGATCAACGAACAGTTAAAAAAACTCCAAAATAAGTTATATAAGACTTAGTTAACTTTCAAAAACAATAAAAAATTGGAATTGATGCTACAACATATTCAATTATAATAACAAAAGTATAAATTTCTTAAACTAATATTTTAATAAAATAAAAATGCAAATGTAGATGCCCTATGAGTGTATATTTTAGCTAACATTTCAAAATGAATTCATAATTTCTTAAAAATCATATAGAAAGTTATTAATATGAAATAATTTTCGTCAACATTCAAAAGAAATAAGGAAATGATACAAAATGCTTGTGATTTAGTTGGATTCCCTTATTAGATAAAAAAATGTATTATAAATTAAAACATAAAAATAATACGTAAACTAGATCAAATTAAACCAATTTCATCCGTTATAAATTTGACATTCAAAATTGTTTTAATGTGACAACTATCAATAAAATGTTCCACAATATCATATCGAAACTGTACCAGTTTAAATACAATATTATTATTTTATTTTATTAATAAATATACTAAAACAATACCAAAATAATAAAAAAAAATAACATGCATAAATTCATAAAATTTAAAATTTACCCAAAAATAAAATACCATTAGTCATAACATATGACAAAATTAAGCTATGAAAACCAATAAATTTAATACATTATATTTTAGTTGAGCAATAAATAAACTTATTAATCTTTTCCAAAAGATCAACTACAAAAAAAATGTTTTTCATATTAAGAACCTGCTTCCAACCCAATTTTCACTGATTTTACAAATCCATGACCAGTTCAATCAATTTTTAGACTCATTCTCCAGTTATCCAAAATTTTTAGTTACACTTATTGGTACCATTCTCTTAACATGTGAACATGGTGCAACATAAATGATATTGAGATTAAAAACAGAGAGAAATGAATCTGAGTGAAGAGCTTTTTCACCCTTCTTCGTCCTTCTTCATCCTTCTATTTTATAGGATTATAAATAGAAGGCAACTAAAATTAAAATGAAAAACACTCACACACAAACTAATTATTCTAACACTCTTCCTCAAGTTGGAACATACATATTATATGAACCAAACTTTGAATAGATAAACTCAATTTAAGATCACTTAGGAACTTGGTATCTATATATGTAAAAGTTAATCATTTGATCCAACAAAATCAACTTGTTTTGAATGAGACAATAGATATAGGAATTTCGGCTTAGAACAAGATGCACGTATGCTTTAGACTATTGAGAGAACGTCTATAAACCAAATTAGACTCTCAAACCAGCGTAGTCAAAGAGACTCTCCTTAAATATATGACTGGTTTTCAGGAATGTGCAGCAAACAAATGACAGTGGTCAACGGATAGCAAAAGTGCAAACACATATTGAAACTAACAGCAACTTATGGAGAATAATATCAGATAGTAGTGGAACACCGCGAAACTTCAACTAGCACCATGAAACTTCAAATAGGATGACTTTGACAAAGGAGATTTTCATCAACCAACAATAATAAACAGCAAAAAACTGTAGGGACTGGATTGCCATCCAGTAAGGATGGGGTTTGTAGTCGCTAAAAGCGACAAACTGCAGGGGGCCTACAATCGTTGAAACATACTCCCCCTCGCGGTAAACTTTGGAAACGACGGCACATCAATGACAAACCGTGAAAATGGAAGATCAGACTATTTAAAAGAAGGTTTAATTAATCGGGTAGACTCCAGTTCAGAGTAGAGTATCACTTGGTTCTCGCTTTTAAAAAAGTATCAACTTCGTCCATAATTGGTTTAATGTGCATCAATCAAGTCTATTCCATTAATTTTCAAGTAACCGTGTTAACAATGTGGTGATGTGGCAAAACATTGTGATGATGTGGCAAAACACGCGTAAAAATATACTAAATAAAAAAGATAAACACAGTAACATCAAATCCAAATCATTTTTTCTTTATCCCACACGATGGACCAATCAGAACGCGCCATATCATGATATGTGCCACATCATCTCCACCTTCACCAAAAATCAGAAACCCTAATTCTCCTATGTACCACGTCACTGACAACCATGTGCCACCAACATCCACCGTGTCGAAAATCGTGAAGTCACCATGGCGTTCAACCTTTATTATTGTAATCCCAAACTCCACGACCAACCATCATCAACCTAAAAACCCAGAAACAACCATTGTGCCTGAACCACCAACAACCTCTAACCTACAAGTAACCATAAAAACAAGTAGAAACTCAAAAACAAAATCAGAGGGAACACGAACCCAATCGCAAGACCATCGAGAGCATCTCCTCCATGTGCCACCATTATCTTCTTTGTTCATAATTGGAAATTTTTTCGATTTCAAGGCTTCATAGAAAAATTAAGATTTTCCAATTGTTTCCCATGGTTGACGCATCCTAGTTCAAAAGGGGTTGACGCAAGGACGAATTCACGATCCCTCGCAATGAATGCTTAGAAGGGTGTTGCGAAAAGCTAATACGAGACTGCACAACTTTTGTTCTGGTGTGGCTGTTATGCAAGGTCAGAACAGAGAGAGAGGTGCAACAAAACAACGGGCAGTGGCGCTATGTGATTTCGAAACTAGGAAGGTGATCCAAATTCATTAGTCATTAGACTAAACTATAGCGATGGACAATGGCTGATAGCGAACAACAGTGGTAAACGATGGAAAACAACTAAAAAGACACTGAAAATATCTGATATTAAGAGAGCATGACTTCTCATTGAGGTACTTCAGAAAAGATAAATTTTTAAGCATCAACGGACGACAAAGACAGCTGGAAGAGACTCGGACAATTGTTCTCATACCATACTGAAATTAAAATCAAAGAGAAGTGGATCTGTGTTAGATAAGTGAAGAGCTTTTTCACCCTTCTTCATCCTTTATTTATAGGATTATAACAATGGAAGAGAACTAAGATTAAAATGGAAAACACTCACACACAACTCATACCCAACTAATACACAACTCACACAGCTAACAAACACACAAGCTAATTATTCTAACATAAGGCATGATTTCCGCAGTATAGTTTGGACCCTAATGTCAGATAACAGAAATTGTTAACCTACAAACCAATCAAAATCTATAAATTGTACAAAAATGTGTGAATTGCACATCTTTGTCAGAAATTCAACTTCAACAGTAACATAATTACAGGAAAAAGAAACTATGATATTTAACATATTGAAGTTTGATAGAAGGTGAATTGAGGAATATACACCTTATAACATTTTTCTACGCAAACAATATCCCAGTCAGCCAAAAAAATCAGCCATCCAAAACCAGAGATTTCAGGATCTGCTGGCTTCCAAATCTATCAACTCCAATCTAACAAAAGAATGTGAGAAAATGAACAATCAGTAGACATCCACATTTGTTTGTGTCCATGGTCTTCAACATATCCTGTAAAAAATATTGGTATAGATCACTGTGATTCACTTTTTTCAGGAACTTCCATTTGAGGAGGTAAGAGGTTTAAGAAGCTCCCTCTGACAGGTTGATGCGCAGCCACAGCTGATTCATCCTCTGTATCACAATAAAACTAATTTATTAGAGAATCTGTCAAGCCAAACCAGAAGATATAGTGACAAAGTAACAGCAACTGCATGAGGAAATTATCGTGACTTGTGAACTTCTAAAACCACTTAATAATCTGCTTTATGGCAGTTTCTAGAGCATTTTTTATATACAAACATTATCTGAAGTGATTGAGTGTTCATCTCGTCCACTATTGGGACACAAGAGTTGGTGTTACATCTTAGAAAGACCCACATCACCTAAGATAAACAATGACGTGAGTTTTAGTAACTATATAATGGACTCTAGGTTCAAGGTTTTAGTTCCCAATTCAAAAATACTTTGTATTTGACTTTTCTTATACTCTTGTAGTAGATTGTTGTAAAGTTTGTGTTAAATTTTTGCTTTGAAGAGTGTGGGTATACTTGGGGGTCAAAAAACATAGAAGAGTTGTCAATGTGCATGGTTTTCTTATATTCAGTGTTTCATTCATGCTTTAATTCACTGGTTTTTAGGGATTTATGATTAGGAGTATTATTCTGTGATGGTGTATTGAATGCATTGAATTCTGATTCTGCACATATAGCTGCTTTCTTTTCGGAAACCATTTGACCCCAAAGTGGGCACGAATTCTCAAGATGTCTTCTTTAGTGCAGAAGAATTTAGTGTGTCCAGTTACTGAGGTAGTTTTAGTTTGCAGTTTCAGTTTTCTAGTTCAGTTCTAAATTTCAAAGTCTCTGTTTTAGGATTGTTCTAGTAACAGCCATTATAAATTTTTAATTCGTTGCAATTTCTACATCTAGCAGTTAATTCTAGGAGCAACTTTCTTGTATATAGGTATGGATACCCTAGCTAGTTTAATTCTTTGCATAGTCTTTTTAGTTTATCACGCATAACAAGATTTTTTATAGACTGTAAGTAATCTTTAGTTGGTTGAGTGATGATTCTACATTTCAGCTTAGTTTTGGGGTTATCAATTGTGTTAGATATATAAGATTATTAGATATCTTATATTTATCCTTTATCTTCAATAATTATTTTGTTATTATTTTTTATTTGTATTGTGAGCTTAGTTTATATTTTTTTTATTATAACTATAGTACTTGTGTGTATTTTCTACATAAGAGAGATTAATCTCGTACAGTTTTTGTTATATTCAATATGGTATTAAAGTCATAAGTTAGAGTTTATCCTAATAAAATTTGTTGTTTATTCAGCCTATTATGTCATTTGCTATCGGAAAATTTGTTATTTGTTGAACATATTGTTTCACCCATTATTGGACCACCATTTGATGTTTAATCTTACGCATGAGATGTACCTGCCTCGGTATGATGGAATTGTGTTGAAAGTCCCACATTGACTAGTGATAAGACCAGTTTAAGGTATATAAGTGGGTGCAAATCTCGTTTTATAAGTCGGTTTTGTGGGTTTAAATTATGCTTAAAAATCTGCATTTCATTTTACATTTTATTTTATTCCCCCATTGCATTTTTTCTTAGCAAGGATAAACCATATAATCTAAAAACTTGATACCATTTCCTCGGATTAAATCCCGAGTCATTTCCCTACTACATTAGGGGAAAACTTGGAATTTTATTGGCCTTAATTGCAACTAAAAAGGCTGTCAAAAATTTTCATAGTTACTTTCTGGTTGTCAATAAACAACCATCGTGGTTTTTCTCCGGTTTTGGAGTTCCACGTTGACGTTATTCTTCAGTTGGCTTTGGAAACATACAAATTACAAATTTTTAAAGTAAAGGGTTCTAAGGTAGGATCTGTGCACAGCAAAAAAATAAAAACTTTGAAGGGCCATAATGAGTTTTTCTATGCATATATCTTAGAAACTGCATAATTTGGATTTGGGAGAAAAAAAGGGAAGGTGAAATTTGGTTAAAAATCATATGGTTGAGGTTTACTTTCCCCTATTTTTCTATATCTTTATCTTTTTCTTTTTAAGACAACATAAAATATAGTCTTGTAATATGTAAGAAGGAACTGCCTGTGATACAAAGTAGAAGGAAGAAGTATATGCAGTTCTAGAATGGAATCATTCAGTATCACTTATACTTCATTGGATATATAGAAAGACAAATATCTCAAAAAGAATAACATATTCTTACCAAATAGGGCCTTAATAGATGGTCTTTTAGGTTTTGTGCTCTTCTTCTTCAATTCAGCTGATAATGTACACAAAAAATAAAATACTTGTGAGGAGAAATGCAGTGATGAATCGAACAGTGATCGCTATAAAGTGTAAAAATGAAAAAGAAAGAAATGCTCTATTTACACTGGGCCAGTTTCACCCGCATGATCTCACCAAAAAATTATGGTAAACCAAAATTAAAATTGCTCAACGCATCAAGATCCAAAGTTAGTTATTATCTCATCCAGGAAACCATATATATATAACACGGGAATACGACAACCTTTAGAAACATATCTGCTTCATTTTAATTGCATGGCAATAAAACAAATAGTTAATGAAATATCAATTATACAACTTTGGAATCAAATTAAATTAACAAGAGAATCAAATATTCAATTAGATTAAATGGTCAAAAGAATCTTTAAAACACAACAAAGAAAATATCAAACAGGAATGTTTTTGTTCTGGAATGAAAATGATGAAAATGAAATGAAAAGTTACATAGAACAGTTATGACACATGTGGATATATACATAGGTACACACACATATACATATATATATATATATATAGAGAGAGAGAGAGAGAGATTTGTAAATACCAATTCCTGGTATTTCATGATCATTTACGATTTCCAAATTCTTGTATGTGTACCCAACGAAGTTAACATCTTTAGATGGCAGCATCTGCGGCAAAAACGACACAACTAAGTAACAGCCTGGGCTTTAACGATGGTCCTTGTAAAGCTAATGGTTCATGATTTTCAAATCAAGAGGAAATTGTAATAGGAGTTACCATTAACAATTTTTGTTAAATTCCAGGGTCATCCAATGTAAATTCATTGGCAAACCAAATGTTTTTAGTGGCAATCTGCTACAAGCATAATAGCAGATTCCAAAGATAATGAATCGACCTTCTGGAAATTACTCAAACCAATTCTAAGCACCTTATTTTCTCAATTACATACAAGTTAAATTGTCAAGATGTTTCATCACATGAGAAACTAATAAAAAATTTATAATAGATAGATTAATGGATAGATAGATACATAAAATAATAGTGAGATAAACTCATTCTAGCAGCCTTATTTGTGATGAATAACCCAAAATAATCTGATTATGTGTAATTTTAACTTGGCAGAGTAAACTCCTCATAAACCTAGATTCCAATATGTACAAAGTGAATGAAGGAAATTCCGAAATTCAATATATTGATCAAAAAGCATATCTAATCAAATATATATCCCAGAGGTCTATTTATAACCCAATATCCAGAAACTTAATAAATTATTTCTATTCTAAGTTGGAATAAGATATCCAGAACAGAATAAGATCCCCTAATCAAAGTAACAATAAAAATCCCAGGAGAAAGACACTAATTGCGAGAATAAAAATCCTAAATATCAAATCTAATGGCCCAATCCACATCAATGACATTAACAAATGGTACAATTACAGCGGCTCTTGTAGACCAACTATATACAAAATGTAAATAACAAGAACCAACCTTTCTCCAGGGCCCTGCTTTTGAGCAAGCTACAGTTTGCTTGTCTACCTACACATCATTGGTAGAACAAAAAGAACGTGAAATTGGTGGCAAAAAAAATTAATGAATTCTTCTATATCCATGAACACCAAGACACCTAACATACCTCTTCAAACTTCTCAAAGTTTTGAGTATCTAATTCATCATTGACCTCAGGTATGAAAGCAGCTTTCATTTTGTACAGTTTGTCCCATTCGATGCCTTTGAACCATGGATGGGCCTGGACAAAATCATCAACCACTTATTTGTTAATGCACAACTGTATTGTAAAGTAGATTGTAAAATTTAGCAAAGAACACACCACAACACCTTTATTTCATAGGCTCCTTTGGTTCCAAGCCTCTGCTCTACATTACACAGGAGTCTACAAATAAGATCTTTTGCCTCTACTGAAAGTTTAGCTTCTTCTGGAAATTTCAAATTAGTTCTCCAATTTACTATCTGCATATTGAAGGTGACGTAAGATACAATTATAATTGACGAAGAAATAAAATTTTACAAAAAAAGGAAGCCATGAAAGCAATCAACTCGAATCATTATAAATAGTGGGTAACTGTCAAATTTCATCTATTACTATAAATAACAAAATGCCATAACTAGCAACAAAAGCATGATACAAATGATTTACATGTAACAAGAAACTATAAGAACGGAGAAAGAAAATATCATGAGAAAGAAACAATTGTCTAAATCAGGAAATCCTCTTGTTTTTTTCTTAAACTTGTTCATACTCAATAATTGCAGCCTCCTGGCAAATTCAATATTTCCAAGCCTTTCTGAAGTGTACTCCCTCTGTTAGATTACATTTACCTAAAATATGCAATCACATTTTTCTACTAAACCAAGTTGCATGCTTAGCCACAGAATGTCGTTCAAGACTCTTGAAATTTTCTGTACAACAGTAAGCAGATAATTCTTCAAAATAATAGTTACATTGTATGGTTTAAATACTCAGGCATTTACAAAGCACAGGTGCATACATCTATTCGATTGAAATGTATAATGTTTCACGCTAATTGCCATGAGAAACAGTTAAACCTTGCAGAACCCAATGGACTCAAAATCATACATGTCGTAATCCAATTCATACAAAATGCATGATGAATTGGAATGGAATCCATTAAGAATGCTTCTGCATGTTACCTTTCTACAAGTCAACATTGGTTCATCTGAGTAAAAGGGTGGATACCCCACAAGCATTTCATACATTATAGCTCCTAGAGACCACCTGGAAGAATCCACATAACATCAGAATGAACTGAAACAATAAAAAGATCACAAGAAATTGGGGGGCCTTGGGTAGAATTTTGAATGGAAAAGGAGAAGACATATTATCTAATACCAATCACATTCCACGCCATATCCTTTCTTCAGCAGAACTTCTGGAGCAATATAATCAGGTGTTCCAACTGTAGAATAGGCCTGCTTTATTGCAAAGAAAGAAAGGCTTAAAATTGAGGCAAAATCAAGTGTTCAACAATTTACATGTTAAATTATAGGATTTAAGACAGGGAAGGAAGAAATGAGACTTCAAATAACAAAAATGTATATTGACATATAGTGCAAATGATATTTTCCAAAAGACAGGGCACTAACCCCTGTTTATACTAAGACTTAGATATACACTTCTAGTTCAAATAAAATAGCATAAATGACCAAACAAAACTACATTCTCTCCACCAAAGGTCCATAAAGATATTTTATAGATATTTTAATAGCCCCATCAAGCCAAAGCTAACAAAGCTTTAAGCATATTAAAATGAACACTTAACCAAAATATGTCAAAAAAAAATATAGTAACTTGGTGCCAGTCCCATGCACTTGGTACCCCTTTAGAGTTTGTTTATTGGATATGTGTGTTTATACATTCAACCTTTTGAATTTTGGTCCCTATCATTAACATCAGTCCCTGATTTTGGTGAAAGACCACCCAATAATTTCATATTATTAAGGTATTGGGACCAAAATTCAAATTCAACATAATCCGGAATTGCTTGATCTTGCAGTCATGTAGATATTAAAAATTTTCATCCCACCTTAAACATAGCTCCTCTTTTCCAAATACTTTGCTTCTTCAAATTTTTCTAGTTTGACCTGCCCTCTGTAGTTATCCTTTTTAAGTATAGCTCCTTCATCCTATCTATTTCCAAATATATTTCAGTTAGATCCCATTGTTCCCTTGCGCAGCTCCTTCGACTGGTCCAACACCTATCGCATGGTTATATCCATGTTCTGCACTATTTGTCATCTTCTGTGGCCTGCCTTTGTAATTCATGCTAGATTTTCTCCATACTGTTCACTTTTGAATCCATTTTTAGATTTCATCATAAATGCCTTGTTCTGTTTGACTAACCACCTCCAATACAAGTTGATAGGATGAACTAGTAATTGGTAAAAGATTTAGAGATTCGAACAAGATTACAAAAAGAATATAATTTTCTTCTGGGGGATCCTTTCTCCAGATGACAAATGAACTTGTCCCTGTAGGTATTGTCCGAACCTGTCCAAATTTTGACAGGAAATCTCTGCAGTGAGTGAGTACAAGTATGAATATGGGTAATACCTTATTCTCTAAATTGGGTATAGGACGGGAATGGGTATTTTACATATTCATCCAGTCGTCATCCTAATAAATGGCTTCGTACCTATCTCCATTTTAAATTACTAAAATAACTTTAGTTTATTAGGTAACCTAACAAACTTAGATTAACTTTCTTTGTGTTCAGGAATTTTGGATCCTTGTATGAATAGGTTAACCTTTTCATAAGAATGGTAGTAGAGCCTTACAATGAAACCAATGTCACGAGTTCAAACCTTGTTAACCTCCTACTCCTACAAAGAGGAGTCCCAGATTCACCGGGCTGCCAAGTGTCGGCCTTTGAAGGAGGGACGTTTGTTAAGGAATTCTGAATTCTTGTATGAACGGGGTAACCTTTTTGTAAGACTTTGACCTTAGTTTAGTAACTTTTTTTCTAAAACACACATTTGATCATTTTTACTATTTTTCTATATTTATTTTATCCTTCTTATCCAATTTTTATTTGACCCTCTTATGTAAAATTCAAGAATGTTGTCATCCTTAAACCCAAGAGGAAATAATGTAAAATTCAAGAGTGCCAAAAACATTCCCAATATACACTACAACCACAGCCTCCTTTCTTGACCAACCTCCTATTTATACTACTAACTACTGAACAGTTAATTAAAACTATAACTACTCTTAGTTCATTAAAAATGTATTCCAGTTAGTTATAACTACTCTAACTGCTCCAAGTTAGTTACAACTGTATGTGTATCCCTATCGTTATTTTTGTTCCTTTATCTTCTCACATACACTTTCCTAATGAGAGGTGGTGTATCACTTTCATATCCGCCTAAAACTTGCCTATAAAAATAAACATATCAGCATCCAAAACCTGTAAGTAATTAACAATTAATTGTTTATTTAAACCAAGAAAGGGTTCTGGCTTGAATATATACAAGGAATTAAAATGATCATAAATGTATGTGGAAACTAATACGGAGGGTCTTACAAGCATTCGTCGATTTTTCTGCCAATGCTGCAGTTGTTCCTGTTGAGTTCTTTTAGGAGCCACTGGACGTCCATCACTTTGGAGGGCTCCACTTCGGTTATTTCCAACAGAAAAGTCCTTTTCTTGAAGATTACTGCAGTCTAATGGTTTACATAATCCAAAATCTGATAACTTCATGTGACCATTTCTATCTAGCAGCAAGTTGTCAGGCTTGATATCTCTGGAATGCATTTAAAATTCAAATTATCAAAAGTATTTATAGATCCAAAAGAAGACCACTCAATGTATCGGTGATCCATGTCATAAAAGGATACTATAGTTTTCCATTATTTGATGTTATTGTTTACAACTTTGAGTTTACCTATGAATATAATTATGTTTATGAATTGACTCTATGGCTAGGACAGTCTCCCCAACATAGAATCTGGCTTCATCTTCTGTCAGTATATCCTTCCGCATCAGCAATGTCATCATATCTCCACCAGGTAGATACTCCATTATGAGATATAAATATTCCTCGTCTTGAAAGGAACAATAAAGTTTAACAATGCAATTGCTGTCAACTTCAGCAAGCAGGTTTCTCTCAGCTTTGACATGTTCAACCTGAAAAAGTATCCAATAAGTTTAAGAAAGCACAATTTACTCTAACAATGTGATCATTTCAATACCTGACCACGACGAAGCATCTCTGATTTCTTAAGCTTCTTCATAGCATATACATGACCAGTAGCCTTCTCCCGGCAGACTCTAACCTATGAACAGATGGAATTGCAACATTGTAACAAATAATTAGATAAGTTTATATAAAATTCAGAGTTTCAAAAAAATACTCATTTCTTGCCAAAGAAGCTAATCAATAACTGCACTGTCTCCAAGCCAAATCCTTCATAAAACTTCGCAAGCTACTCAATGGTGGAAACAGCTAATATGCATAACACAAACTAAAGTTTTCTTTGCAACTAAAATAATTCATATAATTCAGCAATCCAATAGAGTTTAAACCAGCACAATGTCAAAATACAATGGTTCTTTAAATCGTTAAATTGAAGGTTCTAGATTGTAAAACTTCATCATCACTACGAATTTTGAAATACCAATATCCCACTTTGAAAGACCACTTCTCCCTAGCATACCTTAGTTATATCCTTAATCTAAAAATTTCTAACATGTGTAATAGAAACAAGTGTAATATAAAAACGATGGCCCAATGGCAGTTGGGTCTCCAACTAAATTTCATGAGAAAAAAGGGGTTAAGGGTATAATTGAGAAGGAGAATTCTATTACAGAAACAGTGCAGGGGGCTAACAGAATGGACAACGGTAACGAGGGGATTGGAGAGGCAGATATGGGGAAATCATGCAGAAGACATGGATAAGATGGGGGTGAGGAGCAAGAAGTGAGGAGGGTGATTTTTGTCACATAGCAGAGAGCATTCTCTGAGTAGATTTTCTTTTTGCATTTTCTATTTACTTCTTTCTTATACTAATCTCACTGCAATCAAGGCTAGTTACATAAATTCCCATCAAACATTAATAGTAAATTTCAGTTCCTGTTAATATAGCAAAGTTAAATAACTAATATGAGTGCCATTACTCAATATGATTATCAATTCTACCTCCAAATATCCGGAACAGCAATGAAAAAAGAGAAGAACAAAACTGATTTGATTGTAAAAGAGAGCTATAAACTTGTAATCAGAGTTTATGGTTTCAAATAGCAATCAACATCACCAGCAACCACACATACATATCAGTCAACTCCTTTTAGTCACTGGAGGTAACAGTACTCAATGCAATCTACTCAAGATTCTAAATAGGACCTACCTAAAAGGCAAAATTATACTGATACACACATGTATATGCATACAAAAAAATATCGTAAAGAAAACACCCTCTAAATCACAACATTAAACTATCTTAAATTGGAAAATCATAATCATAAATATTAATAAGAAATAGCCGATAAATGTGAAAATAATTAACCTTATTTCCTTTCAGTTGATAAAAACAGCACATTTAAATTTGAAAAGAAAAAAAAAGTAATGGCAATTATGATATATAAATCAGAAAACCGAAATTCATTCAATTATGAAACATAAATTAGAAAATCACCACACATATTGAATGTACCCCTTTCAGGCTAACTATTGCCAATTTCAGTTAATTACAACCTTTTACCCTAAAAAAAGTGTTCTCAGCCATCATTTCTACTCCCTAATTCTAATAGAAACAAAAAAAGACAATAAAATTTATCATTCCAATAATATTGCATCATTCAGCCTTTTGCGTCTGCTGAGAGCCAACAAACAACCTACAGCCCCAAAGAAATAGCAATGGCAACAACAGCCAGAACAGCAATGATAGCTACAATTAAGAATAGGGACAATTGCCGCCATGGAACCCACCAACACCCTGTTCTGGCATTAATGCTGAAGGATAAAAGTCAAGGCTATCCACCTAGAAAAATAGAGGGTGAGAGAAAGATGGCTTTGTTGCACTCGCATAATAGAAAGGCAAAGACTAATATTATAAGATTTTGGAACCTAACAGAAAAGTGGAAACTCTCGTTCAAGATCATTGATCCTGTGATTACATGGTCAAGATCACAATCCAGAAGCAATCTGACCTGGCTGCAACTGCAAGTTAGCTCGCTCTAGGAGTCAAAATTCGTTGAATTGTACAAGTCAACGAGTTAAATCACAATTTTAACAACACTTACTGTAACATTATTGCCAAGATCTGTTAATATAAAAATTATTAAGGCAAACATAAAGATGGTTTTACGTGGATGCATAAATAGTTTCATTTAAATACATATAAAGATAGTGTATACCTCTCCAAATGCACCCTTTCCAATCATAGTCAGCGGCTCAAAGTCATCAGCCCCCATCTTATGTCTCTGAAGCCGCATGTACTCCCTCTCCTTTTTCTCCAAATACTGAAGCAAGTTGTGCTGCTCTTCCTCAGACACGTCGGCATCTGCCAACTTCTTTTCTAGCATATTACGTCTGCAACAAAAAAAAAACATTAATTCAGGTCTTATTAAAGACTTAAAACAATTTCCACTTCCATTAGCTATTAGCACATAACAACATATCACTTCAGAGACCATTAAAGAAGATCTCACACAAAACTATATTCCAGAATCAGTTGGAAGAGAGCTTGCTTGGCAACAAAAAAACAGCGGCAGTAAGGAAAAAGCATTTCAGCCAGCTCAGAGATGATAATAAGCATGCTAGAAAATTACTTCATATGTACAGAACTCATCAAGAACACTAGATTGAATTGTCATCATGGCCTAAAATATATAAATTGAAGTAAAGATACCTTTCCTTCCTCTCCTGCAGGCTTTGCATCTGCTTCTTGTAATGATTTTCTATGTACTGCTTTGCAGCTTCAACCTTCTGTTTGGTTACATTTGAAGGCGGTTCTTCATTTGTTGGGGGCTTTGGCCCTTCTTTGGTCACGCCTGTAGTTTCTTTTGCAGACTTCATTTTATCATTTCCCTTGAACTTACTAAACCACCGCCTTGTAGTTTCCATTTTATTTGTTCACTTCTTATGTCTCCGTTTTGTGTTTATACTTTACTAAAGATCAAAAGTTTTGCCAAATAAGGATCTCGTTTTACCAGACATGAAAAACAAGGTACTATTATTCTTCACCAGAAGAACTCAAGGCACATCAATTGCTATGTCTGTCCAAAGAAGAAAATAAACAACACTCAGCTAACAATCCACCACAAAGTAATAGCTGACCGGAATTAAAACTTTAACACACATTCAAGTATAGAAGCAGCATTCAATTTTCATTAAATAGGAAGCACTAATAAAAGAAAAGAAAACAAAAATAACTCAATAGTTCGTTTGTTAAGCAAGTAAAGGATAAATCAGATGAAAAGGTTGATCATAACTAATCCAACTTCAAGTAAAGGAACTGTCAGAGAAACTGCAGTACTGAAAGTAAAATTTAAACTTAAACGCATCATTGTCAAACTTGTGAGTCGAAGAAAACTTATGGGCTCCCAAACATATATGCTTGGAAGTTTACTTACCTAGTATAAAACTCCATATAGAAAACTATTAATGACACATATGCATAGCATAATACACTTAACATGGCAAGAATTAAAATTTCCACTTCATCAAAAAGACAAGTAGCAAATAACAATAATAAAGTTGGATGGTACATTATTAGCACTGAATAATATCAAACCATATAAATGAAAAAATCATATATAAATTTATCAAAACCTATGTTCCAAAATTGAAAATATTTGAAAAAGAGGTAAAATATTGAAATCATTTGAACCCTAGTACAACACTGTCATTTTCAGTTCGATGGGGGGCAAAATTTCCAATTGATTTCAAGCTTGTTACCTCGCTTGTTCGCTCTAAGAATTACATTACTTAAGCTCATCTAGAAGTAGTTTCATTTGCAACTTAACTCATTTTCTCTAATCAGAACCATAAACTCTTAAGAGTTCACGAATTAAGGAGTTAACTCGAGATTTAACAAACAAGACTAAAATGTTTCAAAAGTGAAGCCACCAGTCACAAATTTCAGAAAACTGAAGCATTTCCCAACAATCCCGATTTCACAACAAACCTTCCAAAACCATCTGATTTTCCATATCATCAAGCCTTTCCATAACTTCTAGGTTTCTTCAAGAGCGCACAAAAAATACACACACAAGGATATCATGTCCAAAACCAACGAAATCAAAAGCCAGAATACCTATCCAGAGCATTGTAATCAAACAATTCCCTATGCATTTCAAAATCACTCTTCTGGGAAGCAAAGAACATGGTCAAAACACAGCCTTTTTGGATAATCCCAAAAAAAAACGATTTGTTCCCTTTCCCCACATATTCCCACCGACCCAGTGACAGAAATACGATAGGACCCCCACAGACACACCCAAAAGAACAAATAAACAAAACCAAGAATCAAAGTCAAAACTGATTCAACAACAGCAGCAAAAGTACAGTTTTGGATTGAAAAAGGAGGAAAAAAGGAACCTTGAATCTGGAAGTTGCGAGAGAAAGAAGTGAAGAAAGGGGGGTGGATGAGCGTAGAGAAGCAGTTTGCTTTGTTGTAGTTGTTGTGGTTGATGATGACGATGGTGGTAGTGACAGTGATGTGAATGCGATTCAATTTGCTGGTTTTAGCTTTTTGTTTTGTTGTGAGTTGAAAGTTCACAGTTGAAAGATGGAAGGCACTTTTAGAATAATATTAAAGTTGGATGGATATTGGATTACACAGTGGAAACCGAGTTCTCTCTTCTTTCCTTTCTTTCTATTCCACCTTACCCAACACAACACACTACGTTTCTTGCGCTTCTTTTCTTTTTCTTCCTCCTTTTGTTGTTACCCTGATAACACGGATTCATTAATTCTTTCGATTTTCAAACATCCATGACTAAACACGCTCTAAATTTATTTCTAATCTTCTAAATTCAATTTCTTTCTATTCAAAGTTACTTTCTTTTATCATACTCACTTCATAAGTACAAAGCGTTTAACTTTTGTTAATAATCACAAATTTAAGCTTTAAATGGGTTTTAAAGAATTACAAGACTTCAATTCAAAACATTATTTCAAGAATTTAAGGTGAGTTCAAGTTCTCCAATGGTCATTTAGTGTTATTGCTAAACTTTCAAAATATATCAATATTAAAAAATTAAATATACGTTGAACAATTAATACATTTAATTTTAATATTTAATTTCATTTTAATGTTTAATTTAATTTTAATATTAAATTTCATTTTAATATTTAATAGTTCTATACATGTAACGTGTTTGATATCACTTGTGACTATACGGTGACTAAAAGATAAAATTGTTAAAAATAATTATTTTGATTTAAAAAAATACTTAAAAGATAAAATTAGAAACAAAATATATACACCAAAAAATACTCCATTGGTAATTTATTGTAGGTAATTTTTAATTTCTTTTGAATGTTTTTTTTTATAAATAGTTATTTTAATTTTAAAAAATGGTTAAATTTAAAAAAAACGATCAAATGGAACGGTAAAATTTTAAAAATGTCAGCTAAAAAATAAAATTGAAAAAAAATAATTATTTATTCTATAAACAAAATATATACATAAAAAATTCATAACAGTATAGATAATATTAGTTATATTTTATTGTTTTTTATAATATTTATAATTTTTCTCTGCATAATTAATATTTATAATGAATAACTTTGTGTAGATTATTAAGTTAATAAAAATAACGTATGTTTACAGTGAATAATTTTGTATAGGTTATTAAATTAATAGAATTAATTATATTTGTAAGCACCGTTCCAAAACCATCTCAGTTAATTACGGTTAGAAATATGAAAATAATAAATAATGTGTGTACCAAATAGCATATATTGTTTGCATACTAAAATATCGGTTACACCTAACAGAAATATTTTTTCGTTGAGATTCGAAGGTTAGTTTAAAGATATATAGTTTTGGGAATATTACTTTATAAGTTTTTAAAGTTTAATAAAGGTTTTCATCTCTCTTGAATTTTAAGCGTGGATTAACAAACAAGATTCTAATAATAGTAGTAAGTTAAGATTTTTATATGATCATTTATATTAGAGTTTATAGAAGAGTGCGTATTCTTTTGAGAAGTAGTTATATTAATATGATCAATTTTATGGATCTAAGTTTTTATTAGAATAATGCATAAATGGAAAATATATTAATAATATAATAAATAATAATTTAACATACTAAATTATTAAAATTTAGTTATAATATATAAATATGCAAGTTTAAGCTGTTACATAATGGAAAATTTTTTAAAAAGGTTGATATTTTAATATGTTTATTGAGTCTAGTGAAACAAATTTTAAGTTTAATTTTGATTCTTTTAATTTTAATATATTTTAAATTGTTTTTCTTTATTTTTTTAATGAATTATTTTCTCTAAATTATTTCTAAAAATTTAGAGAATATATGTTCTTTTATATATTGAAATACAGTAAAACACTAAAAAAAAGAGTTTCAATAGTATTTTAAAAAATTTCACAAATCAATTTTCCTTATTATTGTAAAGATTATATGATCTATAATAGTTGATACAAAATATAGGAACAAATTTAAAGCAGAAAAATAATAATATAAATTTTTTTATACGGGATCATTCCAACCTGAACTATGTATAATTCTCCTTTAAGATCTCTTAAAGAGTTTTATTAATTTTTTACTAACATTATAAAGAGTATGAATCGTTTCTGATATACAACAAATATTATCAATCACTCTTACTTCAACACTAGTCAACATGACTATACGAGTTTAACCACACTAGACAAATTGTCTATGATGTTTAACACCATTAAGATAAACAATACAAGAGTTTGAATTCACTTTTGAATTTAGCATAACAAGTGTTTTTAAGTTCTTACCATACAAATGATTATTATTGTATAAATGATATATGAATAATACATTGAATTTCTGAAAACTTATAATAGTTATTTCTCTTTGAATGAAAGACTTTAGATGATACAAACTTAAAGGAAAAAGTAGCATGGTAAGGATTCAAGGAGTTGTTATTCTATTATTCTCTTGAGTTAGTACTCTTTATATAGTCTTCTTCGATAGATAATGGTTAGACATATAGTTGACTTCCATGTAGACTTCATAGCCTTTTTAGTTAGGTAGTCACACTTACGTTATAAATTTGTTATGCTTTATTAGAGTTTTCTTCAAGAGTGGTTTGTACAATTCTTCAAAGCTTAAAGTTTTGAGGAACATTCCAAAAATCTTTTCTTGTTTGTTAACGTATTTATTTATCCTGAGAAGGAATTTGAGTAAGGTCTTGTGTTGTCAACATTTGTACAGACAAATAGCAAATCATACAAGTCAGAAACCATTTTTTCGTACATTTAATAAATGTTTTAAACGTTAGTGATATTTAAACACCCTGTGTCGTTTAAAACATATTGGCACATGTTAGCTCGTCTAATAAAAACATCCTTTAGTTATGTTTAGCGAAACTTATGTTTAGACGCTTTATCTTTTTTATCATATCATACGACGATTAGACACATTATTAGGAGATCTATAACATTTAGTGTTTTTATGTATACACTGGATGCTTTTGTGATATCATATGTTATAATCTCATTTGATAATTTTGACACAGTTAACTGTTATTCTCGTAGATGATTAATTTCTTTAGATGATTTTATCTTCAACACTGTTTGGATATAAATTCTTAAGTTTTAGTGTTGAGTTAAGCATTTTTTAAACATTTTCACATGTGTGATGTTGTTTGTTAAATATTGTTTGTTAGATGATATATATATATATATATATATATATATATATATATTAAAATTGGAAAATGTTATTTTCATAAAACGTTATAAATGTTTATTTCATTCAACACATATTTTGTTTAGCATTATTCAAAACAAGTACAATCTTTTGACGTTTCACTCAATAGACAATATTTTCTTAAATATTTGTAGGTTAAATTTCAAAACATGAATTACTATTAATAGTGTAATCTCTTTCAATAATATTGTCTTAACATATATTTCATTAATAGTCAAAACAATTTTAACACATAAGAAGTTTGTTTTGGATAAAAAAATATATATTTAAAATATATATTTTTTATTTTATTCTTTAAGCTTTCATATCAAGATGTTCGGGTGCATGTGGATGTGATGAGAAAAAATAAATTAAGTTGATTTTGAGTTTACTATGTCTAATGGCTAGGTTTGATTATTTAAACAAAACAAATTTCTCAATTCAATATTGAGGAAGTTTTAAAAATATTGAATAGATAGACTAGTGAACTTGTAATATTGAAATTGTTTAATTCCATATAGACTTTATCAATATCAATATGTGAAATAAAATTGGTGTAACTTTAAAGGATAATGATACTTTGACAACATTTTAACATCATCTACATGTTATTCTGCGATTGGTTCAAAATTACTCCATAATCAGTAATAATAATCATAAACATCAACATGAACCAATCACAAAATGATACATAGATTATGTTAAAATATTGTCAAAAAATGTTGTCAAATATCATTATCCAACTTCAAAGGTAGTGAACAAACAATAATGTTGTTTTACTCTCCCAATGTGGGTTTAAAAGAAAGGATATTGATTTGACAACAATTTTTTAACAACATTTTAACATCGTTTACGTGTCATTTTTTGATTGGTCTAAAATTATTCTATAATCAATAATAATAATCAACTTCATCGCAATTGAACCATATTTTTTGTGATTCTCTTTTTTTTTCCAAAAGTTTTTTTTACGTATCTCAAATTGACAGTTACTCAAAATACATTGTTTAAGTGACCTGCTACATTACCTAAGCAACCACTAATCACGTAAACCAAAATGTCTTCTTTATTTTAACCAATAACACATTGTCCTTATGAAGGACAAAATATCGCTAAAGTGACAAAGGAATCAAATGTACCATTTAATTATAGATTTAATTATTCTGATAATTTTTATTTATGTTGGATTTTTTTTTTCAAAGTATTTGGTGAGGGAAGTTTTAATATTATAAAATTAGAATAAATATGTTTTCAATTTTTTAACTTTAAATAAAATTTAAAATTAATTCTTTTATGAAATTTTTGACTAATTTAATTTATAATTTTTGGAACTTTGTAAATTTAATTATTTTAATTAAATTTTGTTAAATTTTTTTGATATTTTAAATATATTTTCAATTAATATTAAAGTAAAAAATATATTAAATTCTGTAAACAATTCAGTTGTCATTATGAAATATATAAAATTTAGTTAAAATAATTAAATTTATATATTTATAAAATTAGAAAACTAAATTAAAATAAAATTTTGAAAATAAACTATTTTTAATTTTTATTAAATATTAAATGGCTAAAAACATATTTAACTTTACGAAAATTCTATAAGTATTTGATTAAACAAAAATTGAGTTTTGAATTTGTAGAAAAACCATATTAATGTTGTAAGTCTCTCGTGAGATGAGATTTAATATTATACATTTTATTTTCATGGTTTTGTATTAACTTACTAGTTATAATATATTTATTTTACATTTTAAAGTTTTAATTCCAAGTTGTTCTTGAAATATTGTCTATAATACATGATATTGTGAGACCTATATTTATAGATATTTTATGTTTGAGTATATGTATGCATATATTTTAGACCTTGATAGTTATTCTAGTTTAACATGAACATTTAAATATTTAGTAAAAATTACTAAATAATTTAAAGAAAAAATTGTCAGAATCCTCGGATAAAGATTTTATATTAGTTCCTGTTATTTGAATCTTACAAATACCACTACATTTTAATCCATGTAACAAGTATTCTTAGCATCTACTTTTAACAAAAATAATTCAATTATTTGTTTACTTACTTTTTCACATTTATTTAGATAATAATAAAATAAAGATTATTTCAAAATCTAACACTACCATCTTTACACCTAAACACTTCAAGAAAAAGAAAATAGGACCTTTGTATATGTATGTATAATGTATAAAATATAATATTTAAATAAATTATATAATATGAAATCAGTAATTTAAATTTCCAAGAAGATTAATCCAAGATTATATAATTATTATCTTCTGAAAGATATATATATTTTTCTTCTAAAACATCTTTTTGAAAAACTAACAATATTATTATTTATTGAATACTTTAATATATGTATTTGAATAAAAGTTTATAGATAATTATAGCTATTAATGTTTACTTTTAAATTTGAGGAATTAAAATGTTTCTTTTCTAAATTTGAGAATTAAATATTTCAAAATTTACCGACTACAAATATAATTAAATTAAGTAATAGTGATGTTTTTGTTTTAAATATTTTAGACTAAATTTTTTAGTATTTCATTCATAATTCTTTAGAGTAAACAATCAATTTAGTTTATAAATTATATTTTCCTATCTTTTTAATCACTACAATTTTAAAAAAATCAAATAAAACTTTGAAACATTGAAGAATTAAAACAAATAGAACTAATTTTTGGAAAATAAATTAAACCTTAGAATATTTGAAGACCGTATCTATTTAAGTTTTTCTTAGTTTGAGACAGTAACATCACCAAAACGCACAAACACAGCAAACCAAAGAAAAACCCTAAACTAAACCCTGTGTTGTTGCTTGCAAAATCAATGGCGAAATCATCAAAACGCAGCAGCAGTGGCAACAACACTGACTCGAAGAAGAAGAAGAAGAAGAGCAAGAAATCAGGTCCCGAAGGCGTAGCCATGAAAGTGAAGGCCAAAAGCAGCAAGAGCACTGGCGGCGGGAGTGGCAGCAATCCCTTCGAGTCGATTTGGTCGCGGCGGAAATTCGAGGTGCTGGGTCAGAAGCGGAAGGGCGAGGCCCGCCGCATGGGACTGGCCCGAACCCTGGCAATCCAGAAGAGGAACAACACTCTCTTGAAGGAGTACCAGCAAAGTGCAAAATCATCGCTCTTCGTTGACAAGCGAATTGGAGAGAATGACCACGCACTGGACGAGTTTGGGAAAGCCATCTTGCGATCCCAACGTGAACGTCAGGTTCTGGATAATTTATTTTTATTTTGTAGAGACTCAGAAAATAAGTGGAGACCTGTGAAAAAATGATTAAGTTTAGTTTTGGTACAGCGTAGACTATGACATCCTGTTAATATTACTGGTTTTTAATGTAGTTATGGTACTATTCGAGAACCTTGACTTTGGCGGAGTGCTGGCTACATATTTTGGTTAAAAGACATTCAAGCAAAAATTTTTAAACACTCACTAAAGGCTATGATTTTCAATGGATTTTTGTTAATGAGAGAATAAGTGTTTACGAGAGTGATCTTGAAGATAGGGTTGCGAGTATTTTTTTTTTCTTTTGCACGCATATATGGTAATGTAAATTTTGTTGGTGAGTCTCATCAACGTGTGCTAGTTAAAATTCCTTCAAGTAAGACTTTTTTACATAAGAAGTTAGAGACACAAAAGTTTGTTATTTTGAAGAAGTTTTAACTAATGACGGAAATTGAGTTAAAGTGAATATGTTAGAGATTGTGCTGTAAGCATTTTTCTTTAGCATTCATGAGTGGATGACAGTGTAAAAAAGTTTTGAGAAGTTCTAGTAACGCACTGTATGTTAGAGTTTTTGTTAGCATCTGTCCGATGTTTTATACTTTTCAGTGTATTTAATTTAATATTAGTATTTTGTAAATTTATTTTAGAATAAATAGCACAAGCAATGGTGATGGATTACAATGTTTTCCAATCATAAACTGCCTATATGTTGCAACTATGTTGGTGTTTATCATAATTATATTAGAATTCATATGGATTTTGATTAGTTGGCAGTGAAAAAACTATATTTTTTTAGTTTAACTCATTGTTGCTGATGTGCCATTACTTATTTATTTCTTTGGGTGTTTATAGTTGAACATGAAGCTGAGTAAGAAAAGCAAGTATCACTTGTCAGATGGAGAGGAAGATGATTTTAAGGGAATTGATTCTCTTGGAAGAGATGATTTTGAGGAAGAGATGCATCCTGACGATGTTGATGCTGAGACTTACGGTATTTTAACTATGTGATAGTTAGGTGATTTTATGCAATGTTTTTTCATGACTGCTGAAATCAATGGCTTATTTGTGAACATTCTGCTTCAACTGTAACGAATGACTTGGTAAGCTGGTGAGTTATTTTTGTATGTTGGGTTTATATTGAGTGCTGGTTTTGCAGAGGAAAGAGATTTGGTTCAGCATAGGATGCAGATACCTGGAGAAAATGCAGTTGATGGGGAGGAAAATGTAAGGCCTGTTATGTTATTACTGTTGACATGCTTACTTTTTTTTTGCTGTTATGAAGGCATTGTGCCTACGTAATGTGTTATATCATGTATGGATTGCCTAATCTGCTAGTGATTTCTAATGTGGTGATTATCAGAAATTTTAATATCCTGTCCATCCTAAATTCTTGCAATTGTTGCTCAATATTTGAAATACTTTGAAGTTGGTTCTTAAATTTGACATTTTCTGCAGAGACACAAAAGCAAGAAGGAAGTGATGGAGGAAATCATCACAAAAAGCAAATTTTACAAGGTGGGAAATATTTCTCTTTCATTAGGGCTAAAATGGTTTCTTTGTCTTTTATATTTGTTGACATCTTTTCTCACTCCGATATTTTCCAGGCTCAAAAAGCTAGAGATAAGGAAGAAAATGAACACTTGGTGGAAGAATTGGACAAGGACTTCACTTCCTTGGTTCACTCTGAGGCCTTGTTATCTTTGACTGAGCCAAACAAGATGAAAGCTTTGAAGGCTCTAGTGAACACAAATGAACAAAGTAGTAAGGACCACATACCTGCCAGTCGTACCATAGAAAATTCTGTGCAGGTACCATTTATCCATGAACATCCTCTTATTATAAGAACATCCTACGTTCTAACTTTCTCTTTTATGGCAGGAAAAACCTGACGATTATGACAAACTTGTTAAACAAATGGGATTGGAAATGCGTGCTCGCCCTTCAGACAGGACAAAGACACCAGAAGAGATTGCTCAGGAAGAAAAAGAACGTCTAGAGCAATTGGAGGTATGTTTGAGCGACTTTTAACTCTAGTTTGTTTTTGAACATTTGATAAATTAACTTTACATATGATGGAGCATTTTCCCACATATTTGGGTAATAAAGCTCTGATCTTAGCTATATAGCTAAGCTACATTTTAAAGTGGTTTAGACTATTGTTATGGTTGAAGTGGAGGAATGGGACTGAACCCTGGGCTAGTAAACTAAATTCATGCATGAATCATGAGTGATATTTGTATTTAGTATAATATTTTGTTTTTGGGGGTGAGTGAACCTGGTGGCTCTGTAAGGTTGCTGCCTTTTTAATCCTGCGGTTGTGAATTCCAATCTTTGACTATGGGCACAGGTCAAATTTATATATATATATATATATATATATATATATATATATATATATATAATTTAATTTTAGAGTAACCTAATGAATGCTTTTGTTCATTAATTAAGGAAGAGCGGCAGAAGAGGATGGTTGCTGCTGAAGATTCAAGTGATGAAGACAATGATGATTCAGAAAAGGCATCTGAACAGAAACCAAGATCTCTCTCTGGGGATGATCTAGGTGATTCCTTCTCTGTCAGTGAACAGATTGTGACTAAGAAGGGGTGGGTTGATGAGATTCTTGAAAGAAAAGATGAAGATTCTGCTAGTGAAGATGGTGATGATGACGATTCTGATGATTTGGGAAGCTCTGAAGATGCTGATGAAGAATCAGACGAGGGGGAAGAACATGAGAAGGATCTTTCTTTAAAAGATTGGGAACAAAGTGATGATGATGATATTGGTGCAGATTCAGAAGACGGAGACGAAGATGATAGTGATGAGGACAAAGAAACAGCTTCAGAAGACCCTGACGGGGTAGAAAGATTAGATGATGCGGTTCATATAAAGGCAAAGAAAAATGATTCTGTTAAAAGTGTGAAAAGGGACAAGGATTTTTCAAATGGGAAGAAGATAGATGTTGCAGGAAAACAGTCAAAAGAGTCAGAAATTCCTTATATAATTGAAGCTCCCAAGACCTTTGAAGAATTATGTACACTGGTTGATAACTATTCAAACTCCAACATTATTTTGATTGTCAATTGGATTCGGAAAAGTAATCCAATCACACTTGCTGCAGAAAATCGAAAGAAAATGCAAGTATGAAACTCATACCTTTCTTACTTTTTTGTCTAGACTTTGATATTCTCTTCTCACTTCTTGTACATACGTGTACTGCATCTATAATTGTTTTATTGGAAAAGTGCAATCTCTTGGATGTTTTCAACTTGGCAATATTTTTCCTATAATATGAACTTCAAAGTTTCATTGACAATTAATGGAAAACCTGTATCAATAACTAAAATATTTCCCTCAACTGTGTAAATATATTGGTTTTTACAGCTTTCATACTCTATAATTTAATAAAACCTAGCTTAGGGAACAAAATATTATTGCTGTAGTTACTGCCTATAGGATCACTAATGTCTATAGTTTAGTGATTGAAAACTTTTCCCGAATTGATTTGATTCAAATATGTCATTTTTTATTGAAGGAATGCTGCATCGTTGTTTTGGTCAAACTAATGGATTAATAATACAGGCCAGATGATGACTTGTGTTATATATAGACTTAGTTTGTATGCATGTGCTTGTGTGCCTATATTATGTTGTAACTTTTTAATTGTTTATTCATCTAAATTTAATTATTTTTCTTTTGAAAGCCATTCATGTAGATGTACACTCTTTTACTATCCTCTTTTGGTAAGATCCTGGAATTAAGCATTGAGTATTTGAAATGTAGATATGAAGGTCCAGTTTGTATTTCCATTCATGGGGATGAAATGGATAGGTATTATGAATAGCTCACTATGTATTTGAAATTTGTTAAGGTTAGGAGCCTACGGTGACATCTTTAATACTTGAGATAATTTGATAGAAGAATTGACCTAGAGATACAAGCCAACAGATGACCGATCTGCTGGTTATCAGTCAGGAAAATAAGTTAACGACATCTGAACAATTCCCTTTCTATAGGTTTGAAATCTTATTTAAAGACAAATCCTAACCATTCGGATTCATTTAATCGTAGTTTTCTTTATTAACTTGGATAAAATGTAAGTGGAAGGTTAAAATAAAATATCAACTAAGAATGTTACAATGCAGTGGACTGTATGTAAACTAAAAAGATTGTACAAAAATTATATAATGGCATAATCATTGAACTCTAACTCAGTCCTCCTTATCCTGTTTTATTTTGCTGTTACTTGCTTCTGCACCACAGATAGTTAATTTAGTTTGTTTCCATTGATGTATATATGGCAATGTAGTTTGCCTGAACGTTATTTTTTTTCTTTTTGTGGTAGACCAGATTGTACTAGCACTATTTTTGGATGAAACATTTGACACTTTTACATTCTGTTTCTAAATATTTTGTCAGGATATTGTGGTTTGTTATTGTTAAATCTCTAACTATTAGAGGTGCTCATGCTATATCTTCTCTTTTTTAGATATTCTATGGAATATTGTTGCAATATTTTGCTGTTTTGGCAAATAAGAAACCACTGAATGTCGAGTTACTCAATCTGCTGGTGAAACCATTGATAGAGATGAGTACGGAAATCCCATACTTTGCTGCAATATGTGCTCGCCGCAGAATTGAAAGTACTAGAAAGCAATTCATTGAGAGTATCAAGAAATCAGGTCAAAATAAAACATAGTTGAACAGTTGCATTCTTTATGCTAACATGTTGAGAACTATTTATTAGATGTTTTGGTAACACTAATTATTCTCTTGGCACAGAAAGTAGCTCTTGGCCTTCTTCAAAAACATTGTGCCTCCTGCGTTTGTGGTCCATGATATTTCCATGCTCTGACTTTAGGCATCCAGTTATGACCCCCGTGGTATTGTTGATGTGTGAATATCTGATGCGTTGCCCAATTGTATCTGGTCGGGATATTGCCATTGGCTCTTTCTTATGTTCTATGCTTCTCTCAGTAAGTACTTCTTGCAACATACTTCATTGAGTTTATTTTGTCTAACTTATATGCTTTTCATCTATTTGAATTCTATCGTTGAATGGTGGCTATATGTACAGTCAAAATGGAAAATTTCATTAGTGGTACATGATTCCACAAATGAGTTTAGTTTTTGAATGATTACTTACTAAGATATTTATTGAATTGCGGAACTTCAATTTTCACTTTTCTCCCTTGTTAAATTTTGTGCTTGCTTATGTACTAAATATAAAATGGCAGGTATTTAGACATTCTAGAAAATTCTGTCCGGAAGCAATAATGTTTCTTCGAACTTCACTGCTGGCAGCTACTGAAAGTAAACATATTTCAGAAGAAGATTCCCAGGTAATAATATTTCCATTGATCATCTGTAGTTTGAGTCATATTATGTGACGGGTGTATGTATGTTATTAGCCTCCTCCATTCTTCTTTGAACAAGAAAACAGTTGAAGATATTTTAGCCCTTTGGTAGAAAACTGTCGTCTTCACAAATATTGTCAATATTCTACTCTTTTCATTTAGACTGTACCCACATTTCCTTGTAAAAATTTTTGTTTTTTTTTGCTACTGCAAATTTACTTGAGAAAACAAGAGCATTCGGATAGTTGCTGTACATTTTTTGGGCTTCTGTTCTGATGCCCTATACCATAGCATTTTCTTTTTCCAAGTTTACAATTCCAGGGATAAATTAAGTTACTCTTGATAATAAGTAATAAATATGGGAAAGAACCATTTTACTTTTTCTATACTTTTAACATAATAAGAGCCGAAGATGATGGAGGATAATTATGATATCGCAGCCATGGTTATCAAACTCTCGAGTTAAATCGTACAAGTTTACGGTCCCAGACATGGTTTCCGAGTTAACTCGGAAGTAAACTCGTTTTTTGCATAAACTTGGTAGAATTGACTGTGAAATTGGTAGGATCGTATAAAATCGTGAGTTTGGAGCGATTTTGCGAGCTTGAAAGTTTTATATTTAATGAAATGCATCAAAGTTAATGATAATAGTCCAAGTATTTATGTTTTACAATATTTATTTTTATGAACAATATAACTATAAATTTTGTTTATTTATATTTATATAGTTTTGTAGACTTATTTGAATTAAGATATTATTTATATAATTTTTTTCATTTGAAGTAAACTTTTACGAGTTGAGTTTACTCGACTCTGACGAGTTTATGGGAACTCTTGAATTTGATAATCTTGATCTGAGCACTTGGTAAATCCACAACCTAGTTATATCATCTTATGGAACTGATATCCCAGTACTTAGTAAATACTACAGCTTCATGTTTGGACACTGAAATGACCATATAATTTGTTTTATCCCAGTTATATCATCTTATGGAACTGAAAGCACTCAAGCCTCTCCTGTGCATACATGAGACAGTGAATGCGATTAGCACTCTGAATTTCTTCAAGATTATAGACATGCCAGAAGACTCCTCTCTCTTCAGTGAAGTTGATTTCAGGTAACAATAAGTTGTTAGAACCATTTATCCAAAAAGGAAAAAAAGGTTATGTCCTTGTTATTATGTTGGCAATCTTTGTTTTGAATGGGGTCTCGAGGCTTTTTAAACCAAAAAATGTTAGTATGAATACTGTATAATATGTGCTTGATTTGCATTATCAAGAACTGGTCATTTAGGTTGTGTTATAGCTATAGTCTTGATAATTAATACTGGCTGCTGCTAATATTGAAGATTGTTCAGAGTATTGCTTGTTCATTTTTTTTTGAAGGCTTTTGGTTTTCATTAATCTTGGCTAATTATTATTCATTCATTACAGGGCCAGTGTGTTAGTTACAGTGGTTGAAACTTTACAGGGATATGTTGACATCTATAAAGGCCTAAGTTCATTTCCTGAAATATTCTTACCAATTTTGAGAATATTAAATGAGATAGAAGAACAGAAAAATATGCCAAATGCATTACGAGATAAAATAAAAAATGTGGCTGAGATTATTAAGTTGAAAGTGGATGAGCTTCACTCTTCGAGACGACCACTTCAAATGCGGAAACAAAAGCCAGTATCGATCAAACTACTGAATCCTAAGTTTGAGGAAAAGTAAGTCCCTCCTTTTCCTTTGCTTGAATTTGATGACATGTTTCCTTAGTCACGGTGAATCAGAAAAATAACATAAATTAAGCACTTGAATGTAATATTTTTTGTTCTGCAGCTATGTCAAGGGTAGAGATTATGATCCTGACCGGGAACGAGCAGAAATGAGAAAATTGAAGAAGCAGTTGAAGCGTGAAGCTAAGGGGGCTGCACGAGAATTGCGTAAAGACAACTACTTCCTGCTTGAGGTGAAGGAAAAAGAGAAGTCTTTACAGGAAAAAGATAGAGCAGAGAAGTACGGAAGAGCTAAAGCTTTCCTTCAAGAGCAAGAACATGCCTTCAAATCAGGACAGCTTGGTAAAGGGAGGAAAAGAAGGAGATAAAAGCTTTGCATATTTTCCCACATTCACTGTGTTAAAGGGCTTTACCTTCGTATTAATCAGCTCAAGGAGTGGTTTTCTACTGCCTAGCTTCTAGAGGGGATAAATGATGAACAAGCTTGGAAGAATATTTATGGGGTGGTTAGAGAATAAGCTAGGCCTTACTTTCCCCACTCAATATTGAAAGTTGAAGCAAATAGTAATGATAAGAAAGGGTATAAAGAGCTGAGATCATTCATTTGACAATACTCTTGCCTTCCCAACTTCATCTCCTGGGAAGGTGTTACTCATGACTCATGTATTCAAGTTTTGGGATTAGGAGGTGCAACTTCATGTAAGTTCTCTGTAAACAATCACAGCCGCCACATGGGTTGAACTAAGTTAAAAATTTTGCAAATGAATTTTCAATCTAATTTGTACTCTATTTTCTTTCTACAATTATATGGATTCTTCTATCACTCATGATGTAAGGATTTTTGTTAGTAAGCCATTTTTTAGGACTTCCACAAGTGTGGAGTTTTGAGGCATATGTGGATCATGATGACAACAATACTTGAAAATTGATTTTTTCCTGTATTTAATTGAAAAATACGTTTGGTAGTGTAACATTTCTTGGTTTATTTCTAAACGTTATTTAAGGCAATGCTATAAATTAAGAAATATAGTTAGTATTTTTATTTATGATATTAAAATGCTAGTTATTATCCTCGTAAATTTTTATTTGCAGCATTTAATACAGTGGCGGTTTTTAACGTAGTTGTTGCCCTCCCTATCCTTATCTTCAAGTTAGCTGAATTACGAAAACAACTAGTTAAGAATAAAAGGTTCAAATGTGTAAAGTAATCAATTTTTTAAAATTGCAGCAAAAATATGAAAAAAAAATTAATAATTTCTAAAAATTACATTCAAACGTAAGAATTACTTCTGAAATATAAAACCAAACAGGCCATAAACCACATCTTATACACTTCTGCATTGTCAAGCAAATCAATGTCTGCAGATTGTTTTTAAATTGTACACCTCTTTATACATTTAGTTCCCAGGAATTGAACTTAAGATGTTCTGAAAAACATTAAAACAAAACAAAAAGTGTCCTCTTAATTCAAATAAAAAAAAATTCAAGAACAACATGCAAAATAATTTAACCATACAATCATTCATGAACAAACAAGAAATGTTTAACCAACAGAAACTTCAGTCTCATCAAGTAACAGCAAAAATGGATACCACACTTCAAATATCAACACAAATTACAACACATTTTGTACAACATCAAATCATGCCAAACATGCACCATCCAAACACAAACAAGCCTCAATGACAACCAACTATATATGGTCATAACTTTTCACGTCAAGGAAATAAAAAGTAGTAATTTGTCGCGGGTTTACTTCAAAATTTCAAACCAAACACGCATGTTGATCACTACGCAGTTTACGAAAATAATCTCTAGGATTGCGCTCAAAGTCGTCCCTTAAAATGTAATAGTCTCTCCCTGGAGCCTTCATTGTCCTCCCACTTCTGCAACAACAACAACAGCAACATGGATAAAAACATCTGAAAATCACGACAATCATCTCCCAAAGAAACCAAACAACAACAATGACAGTCAGAGCAACCACAACAGCACCAGCAACAAGCAACCACATTTCTCCATCAATTCCAGCTTCATCACAAGAGTTATCCTTAACATTAAATGTATATCCTGTGATTTTTTCAAGTATTGGATTAATCTTTGACCCTAAGCAACTTATCAGGGACACCAACCTGAAACATAGTAGCATTTGTCTTTGAGTAATCCATATGAAATTGGATTAATAGAACCAATATAAAGACACCATCAAATTATAATAAATCTTATTCTTTAATGTATATATACTATGTACCGCTCTTTATATGTATGTATGATCAATTTATATTTTTATATTAATTAGTAAAAGAATTACACTGTCTCGAATGAACGACATTAGGTATAATCTCACCAGTTGATGACATAATCCATCATAGTTTGAAGACTCCGGAGAAAGCTCTCAATAGTTTTAAAGAACCCCAAACGAATATCACTTTTATGAATCTTATTAGCCACGTTTAAAGTTGGGACGATTTCATTTCTGTCCTTAAAATGAAAAAAAAAAATATTTGAAAAAGTTGTTTTAGTCCCAACAGAGATAATCGCATCGGGTGCTTTTAAGGATTAAAAACGGATTTTTTTTTTCAAAAAAAAAAAGTAACTAAAGTTCTTCTTCAACTTAAGAGAGAGAAAAAAAATCAAGATCTAAAACAAGATTAAACTAAAACTAAAATCTGCACAGTGTATGAAAATTATCTCATAAAAACATATATAATATAACAATGGCATAATCTTACCAATTGATGAAGCTATCCATGGTGGATCGAGACTCTAACAGTGTAGACGACCTCAGAAGAAAGTGTGAACCCTTGAAGACCTAAAATTGTTGGGAAAAGAGAAGGAACCAAGGATTGGTGGATATACAGTGACAGGAAGAGAAGCGAGTGAACTGTTTTCAATGGCTTCCTCGAAACCATGCACTTGCAAGAATGTTTGATTTAATGCTAAGCAAAACAGGTAAATGATCAAGTTTTAATTTAGTCATCCAAAGAATTTCTATATATGTAAAAAAAGTATAATAAATAAGGTTTTCTTATTAGGTTTCATGATAACAATTTAGTATTTCCAAAAGCAATTTGACATGAAGTTGAGTTGTACGGAGAATTCAAAAGTCAGTCAACACAATAACTTAATTACTAAGCAGCTCATAATATGGCAGTATTAAGTACTTAATAAGATGTTTCCAAAGTCACAGAATTTGACATAGGGACAAACCTAAAATTGGTAATGTTATGTTTTTCAGAGGTATCATATGTGTCTATTATTTTATTTTATTTTGCAACACTCTCCAAATTAACTTGTTTTTTCATGTAAAAATGTCACTTTTATCTATTTGTTTATTTTACACAACATGCTTATTAGAAAGATATCATTTAATCAATTCAAGTAATTAAATTATTAAATCTTTAATGGATCATAATTAACGTCACGCAACATGATAGCTGATTTATTAAATTTTGTTGAATGATTTTTTATAATTATAATAATATATTTCATATTAATGACATTATTTTATTTAGGTTTAATAGAATTTTAGTTTTGATGTTTCTTTCACATTCATTGTGTTAAAATACACAAGGCTTTACATTCTTATTAATTATGAAATAACGGATTTTTACTACCTAACTTATTGATAGATCTTTCATAAGAAAATCACAATGGAGATACAACAATAATGAAAGATAAGTTATGAAAGCCCAGAGAAGAATTTATAGATCCATAGTAGTTTTAAAATAATAACAATATAATATTTTGAATATTAAAAGGTTCAAATTGTGAAACAAATTTCTAGTAACTTAAATACATAATTATAAAATTCACCTCTTAGTTCTACCTGTTTTTTTCTCTAGAATATTAACTTACGTCTTCATTCTTTTGAAGATCAGAGACGGTAGAAAATTGATTTTTTTTCAGTATATTTTTTATTGAAAAATACGTTTGGTAGTGTAACATTTATTGGTTTGTTTCTAAACGTTATTTAAGGCAATGCTATACATTAAGATTTATAGTTAGTATTTTTATATATGATAGGAAAATGCTAAGTATTTTTCAGTATATTTTTTTAAATTGCAGCAAAAATATGATTTTTTTTAATAATTTCTAAAAATTACATTCAAATGTAAGAATTACTTTTGAAATATAAAACCAAACAGGCCATAAACCACATCTTATAAACTTCTGCATTGTCAAGCAAATCAGTGTCTGCAGATTGTTTTCAAATTGTTCACCTCTTTATACATTTATTTCCCAGGAATTGAACTTAAGAAAATGTTCTGAAAAACATTAAAACAAAACAATATAAAATTTCCTCTTAATTCAAATAAAAAAAAAATTCAAGAACATGCAAAATAATTTAATCATACAATCATTCATGAATAAACAAGAAATGTTTAACCAACAAACTTCATTCACATCAAGTAACAGCAAACATAGATACCACACTTCAAATATCAACAAAAATTACAACACATTTTGTACAACATCAAATCACCCAAATCATGCCAAACATGCACCATCCAAACACAAACAAGCCTTAATAAGTTCATATTTTTTCACGTCAAAGAAGTAAAAAGTAGTAATTTGTCGTGTCGTGGGTTTACTTCTTCACAATTTCAAACCAAACACGCATGTCGATCATTACGCAGATTACGAAAATAATCTCTAGGATTGCGTTCAAAGTTGTTCCTTAAAATGCGATAGTTCCTCCCTGGAGCCTTCATTGTCCTCCCTCTTCTGCAACAACAGCAGCAACGACGATAAAAACATCTGAAAATCACCATAATCATCTTCCACAGAATCCAAACAACAACAATGGCCACCAGAGCAACCCCAACAGCACCAGCAACACGCAACCATATTTCTCCATCAACTCCAACTTCATCACAAGAGTTATCCTTAACATTAAATGTATATCCTGTGATTTTTTCAAGTATTGGATTAATCTTTGCCCCTAAACAACTTATCAGGGACACCAACCTGAAACATAGCAGCATTTCTCTTTGTTTCAGTCAACCATATCAAATTGGATCAATAGATTATCTCATTAGTATAAAGATACCATCACATTATAATAAATCTTATTCTTTAATGTATATATACTATGTACCCATCTTTATATGTATATATGATATATTTTTATAATAATAAGTAAAATAATTGCAGTGTCTGGAATCAACGACATTGGGTATAATCTCACCAGTTGATGACAGAATCCATCATGGTTTGAAGACTGTGAAGAAAGCTGGAACCCCTGAATAGGAAGAAAAAAGCTCTCAATAGTTTGAAAGAATCCCAAACGAAAATCACTTTTATGAAGTTGATTAGCCATGTTTAAAGTTGAGACGATTTCATTTCTGTCCTTAAAATGAAAAAAAAAATGTTCTAATTTCTGGAATTTGAAAAAGTTCTGTTTTAGTCCCAACAAAGATGATCACACCGAGTGCTTTTAAGGATTAAAAACGGATTTGTTTTAAAAAGTAACTAAAGTTCTTCTTCAACTTAAGAGAGAAAAAAAATGATCAAGATCTAAAACAAGATTAAACTAAAACTAAAATCTGCACAGTGCATGGAAATGATCTCATAAAAAGAAGAAAACAATTTAAAAATCTGTATATTATCTGGATGCATCGAAAATGGCATAATCTTACCAGTTGGTGAAGCTATCCATGGTGGATTGAGATTCTAATAGTGTAGACGCCCTCAGAAGAAAGTGTGAACCCCCATTGATGAAACCATCCATGGTGAAGAAATGATGAACCTTTGAAGAAGAAGAAGAGGAATTTGGATGAATAGTGTTGAAGTAGACTAAGGGTCAATTCGTTTGTTGATTTGAAAATGTTGAGAAAAGAGAAGTAAGCAAGGATTGGTAGAGATAAAGTGAAAGAAAGAGAAGCAGAGTGAACTGGTTTTAGTGGCTTCGTCGAAACTATGCACTTTCAAGACTGTTTGCTTTAATGCTAAGAATTTCTGTATACGTAAAAAAACATAATAAATAAGGTTTTTTTTTTTTTTTTTATCGAGAAATGGTATTATAACATACTTTTACGTTTGTTTGATTCTAACGATAAAATAATCTTAAAAATATAAAATTTTATAATTTTTAATATTCTATAAATAAAATTATCTTAAAAATATAACATCGATCAATTTTGTTCCCTAATTTGTCACAGTGGTCATATTTTGGACGTCCTTTACTTGACTTGCGAGATCGATTTTGATCATCACGTTGGATAGCCATACCTGATGCATCATTAATATGAGGAGATGTCTCAATGACTGATTTGCTCGTTATACGCAAAAGAACAGAACAAGTACAAGTAAAGTTGGGTATGATAGGAGAACCCAAAATCTGATCACGAACATGAGAGATATCATCAGATAGTCCGTATAATGCCAATAACATGAAGAACTTTGATCATTTTTCTAGTTCTTCAACAGGAGTGGAAGCAGGAGGTAATATATTATTAAAATCATGAAGAAGGGCATGAATTTTACCCAAATATTCTGCCATGGGACCATGATTGCGCGGACCAATAACAGTTAATAGGTCCTGATAAGCACCACAAAGGCGCTAAGTGTCATTTGTGTATAACAACTTCGCTTGTGCTCATACTTCTGAACATGTTTCATATGATCGAAACATTTGTTTCAGTGAGGAGTGAATGATGGACTTTATAATAATGCATAACTGAGCATCAATTTTTATCCAGCAAGAAGTGTCATCTGTGGTAGCAGTAGTCACATTTTGAGTAAGGTGATCTAAGTACCCCTAACTCTTCAACCAAAGTTTGATGTCGAACGCCCATGTTTCATGATTTGTGTCATCTAACTTATCAATGGACAAGTGTACATTCACATAATTTATGTATATTGAGGGATCAGAAGATGAGCCACTAAGAGGTGTTTGTAGACGAGGAAGATGCCATGGAAAAGGAGAAACCCTAAAAATCCAAAGTGCTTCGATTGACGCAACGACCACAAATCCAGAAAGAGGACGAGGAGGCGATCACGGCGGTTCTGATCAGCGACGGAACTCTCCAGCGACACGCCGGTACGCGCGGCGGGAAGCGGCAACGCCGACGACTATTGCGGCGGCGCGTGGGTGGTCCATTTGCCGCGATCTTTGTACCATGGTGGTCGCCCGGCCGAGACGATTCCGATGGTGTGGTCGTTGGTCGATTCTGGGATTCCGGCGACGGTGGCGGCGACGACAACGACGATGATGTGTGCCGGAGACCGTGGAGTTGGCTCGAACTAATCTTATGCTCTAGATACCATGTGAGAAATAGAGAAGATTGACAGAAAATATCCCTTGTATCTTTTGCATACAGATAAGGTAGTTTATTTATAATGTAAGATATGGGCCAATGCCCTTAATACAAAATGGGCTGAGCCCAATTAACAGAAACACACATCTTAACATCTAACAGTATGTAAATTTGAAAGCTTAGATAGGTGTAGAAATTGGGGTTTTGAGATGCAAAATGTTGTTTGAATATGTAAAGTTGGTATATTTACTTAATATGGAGTTGAATGGATTGAATTTGGTATGTGTGTATCGAATGAAGCATCTTATGTGAGTTGGTATTGTCTGAGATGCAAATTATTGTTCTGCATTATGTAGACTTATTAGGCGAGCCTTATTCCAACTAAGCGACAATCAAAATCAAATTTGATAGAAAGTTAGGGGAGAGGCCTACTCATTGGGCGAGCAGACTCTTGCTGACCAATAACCCAACTTGAATTTGACAAAGAGTCAGGTCTTACTAGGCAAATAAATTTACATTTTGGTTTTAGTGCTCCACTTACTGAGTAAGGTTATTAATCGTTGAGTGAGGGTTCCCTTAGGGGAACTCGTTGGGTGAGTAGATGATCTCTTTAAGCGAGACTAATAATTTTCATGGTAAGTTTTTGGTTAACATGAAATGTGAGAACCACGTAGGAAAATGGGTTTATGGAATGAAGAGTGGACTGATGGATATGAAAGAGACATGATGGAATGGAAATCTTGTATGTTATATTTGGGGCCTTGACTTTTAAGGGGTTAAGAAGTGAACTTTAAGCCTAATTCAATCCCACTAAACCGACTTGTAAAGTGAGGTTTGCACCCACTTATATATTATACATTGACCTTATCTCTAGTCGATGTGAAACTTCCAACACCCCCCCCCCCCCCTTACACTGAAGTATAAACATCATCATGAGCGTGAGACTAAACATTAATAGGTGGTTCGATAACGGATGAAACAATGTGCCTAGCAAACAATATATATCGCTAGGATATGCTTTAACCATAACTATGATACCATGTTAAGGAGTGAACTTTAAGTCTAACTTAATCCCACAAAACCAACTTATATGATGAGGTCTGCATTGACCTTATATGTAAGACTTTCAACATAATTTTTTTTATATACGTACATATATACATATACACATACATATATATATATATATACACATACGTGTGTATATATATATATATATATATATATATATATATATATATATATATATATATATATATATATATATATATATGTATATTATTATCGTAGATAAATATATTATATTTTTTGAGATATTAATTGTGATACTCAAATGTACTTATATATACTTATCATGGATAAAAACATAATTCTCTATAAAGAAAAAAAATAAAATATCGATGCTGTAAAAGTCCATAATGCACTAAAAAACAGATACGTTTCAACTGTAATGGCTAATATTTTTTTGTATATGCAACATTTTAATGATTTATGATTACGATTCTACATAAATTTAACATACGATTGAAAATGGTAGCAAAATCTAACTCTAGAATAACATGGTTTTATTTAATTATATGTGATAAGAGTAATAATTTTACAAACAAAAGCTTAAACTAAAACTCATACAAATTTATCCATCCAGGTGATTTTACCTCTTAATGAAATTTAAATTCTACAAAACAAGACAACTATATGGAAAAATATTTTTTTCACACATATATATATATATATATATATATATATATTATAGAAAAATAAAACTTTTCTTGTACATTTTACATTTGAATATAAATTTTTATAATTCAAGTGTGGTACTAAGGACAGTGAAACAGAAAGAGAAAGAGAGTACCTTAAAATTTAACTACCTTAACCATGGAACAGTGTGACACATGTTTCCTTTTTCCCCTGTGCCACTTCCCTAAATAGAAAATCTAAAGCCAACACTCAAATCTGATACCTTCCCTTATTCCATATCATATACCTTCTCTCTAAATCTGACTTCTTTAACTTCCTCTTCTCACACCCCAAACTAAGATTTCATCCCATCCCAGTAAGTTTTTTCTTCTTTTCCTTCCCTTTCCCTGCTGATTTTGCCTCAAGTTTTCGTTTTTTGCTCGATCTGGATCGTTTTTCCTTCTGGTTTCGTCTGATTTCGCCCTTCCAATGCTCACGGAAATGTCTGCTTAAGTATATATTTAATGTACCCGTGATTGCAATTTTTTATATTTTTATTTTCTTCTTGTTGTATTGAATGGTGGTTGAATTATCAACTAGTTCTACCCTTTTTGATGTTGATGTTGTTTCCCATTGTGCCAGATCTGGGAGTTCCATTGAATTCTTTGACTGATATTTGATTTAGATCGAATGAGGTTTCATAATCGGGTTTTCATTATGCATGATTCGTTCAATTATCAGAGTCGTGGGATCTTTATGGATCCATCATTTTCATTGGTTAGGTATCAATGGATTTGAGGTCGTTATCGCTTTCTTTCATCTCATTTCTTTTAATCTTTTATTATTTTTTGTTAGCGCACACAATTTGAGGAAAACTAGGAGTGAATGTTATGGAACGGGTTCTGGTGGAATTAATTAGAATATCTTCACTTACACTCATTTATTGCATGTTAGAACTTCTATTAGATAAGGCCATAATTCTTTGATTCCTATTGATGTTAATTATCCTTGGCCATTTAGTAGGATTACTTTAGTTGACAGGGTATACCGGTACATTTGATCATGTTACCAATTATTGCTAGCATCATCTTCTATTTCTTTCTTTTTACGTGCTTACATCTCATCAAACTCACATCACACTAAAAAGCAAAAAAGTTTTAAATTGGCTTTTGTATTTAGACCTGTTATTTGTTTTAATTATTTTAGCTCTATGATTTAATTAAGAAGACAAATTTGAAATGGATGTCTGCATTTATTTGCTGACTGCAATCTCCTTCCTTTTTTGCAGGTTAATCTTTGAAGCAGTTATCAGGAGGTCAATTTCTGACAAACTTTGTTAGGAAGCTGGACCATGCTATCTAGTTTGAACTGTTGGGGGTTGCTAGTTTAAGTGTTGTTTTGGGTGATAAATTTGGTGCCTCATGTCTGGTGAAACAATATCTGTGCTGTGATCAGTTTCAGTTCATAACTTAGCCGTGAAAAATATATTTGGATTTGCATTACTTTCATAAATGTCGAGGGGAAGATCTGATGGATCGCAAAAGAAGCGTGTAGTTGCTTATGCATGTGGCGTGGCTATCTTTATCGGATTTTTGTATGTGTACCAAGGATCCATCTTTGGTTCTCAGAATGTTAGTTCATCTGCACTTGAATATGGCAGCAAGTCATTGAAAAGACTTGGGGTATCATATTTGGGCACAGATGATGCTTCTGATAGCAAGCAAGAGGATTCTTCACCAAGGATTGGGCTGGGAGATGGTGAGGATGATATTGTACCGAAGAGTTTCCCTGTAAGTGTTTGTGCAAGCTAATACTCAAGTCAGATTTCACTCTGTTTTTTCATGAACACTCCTTTTTGCTTCTGAGCTTGCACTTTATGACCCTGCTATTATATATCATGAAGAGTTATTTTGGTTCTATATTCTAGTTGTTTTAATTTAGTTGCTTACGGTTATTTTGATCATGTTACAATATTAATAGTTCGTAAGTGAATACGTAACTACACATATTATCAAGTTACTAATAAACAATGCAGGTCCATTGATACGAGAAAACTTGAACAAAACTAATAGCAAACTCAAGCAACTGAGGTCTTGATTACATAATTAATATAAAATTTGTAGTTTCATGATATAATCAAGAGAGCACAGCCTCGCCATAGTACAAGAGGTAAAATTAAAATTTTCATTATTTTCCTCACCATATTTAGGTTCTATTTCTTGGCCTTGATGAGATACATTCACCACATGTATTGTAAAGGTTATCTAAGTCAGTATATTTTTAACCCCCATCTACTTGAAGGTGGTTCATGCATATCAACAAGATAGTGGAATTCATAACATTTCTGTTTTTGTAGGTTTGTGATGATAGTCATTCGGAGTTGATTCCTTGTCTAGACAGACATCTTATCTATCAATTGAGATTGAAGCTGGATCTTTCTTTGATGGAACATTATGAGAGACACTGTCCTCCTCCAGAGAGGAGATTCAATTGTTTGATTCCTCCTCCGGCAGGATATAAGGTAAAGTGCATACTGAGAGTAGATGTGATTTGCAACTTCATTTCCTTGTCGATACATTTGTATTGTGTTTGTCAATGCCAAACAATTGTTGTTTCTTTGGTGTTGCAGATCCCTATAAAGTGGCCACAGAGCAGAGATGAGGTATGGAAAGCAAACATACCACACACTCACCTTGCACATGAGAAATCTGACCAGAACTGGATGATCGTAAAAGGCGAAAAGATAGTGTTTCCTGGAGGAGGGACACATTTTCATAAAGGAGCTGACAAGTACATTGCATCAATTGCAAATGTAAGGCTTACTGGTATATGTATTATTTTCTACAATTGGTAGCATCATTGGACTTTTTGCATGTTATGCCGTTTACCTTCGTTTGATTGACAGAAATGTGATCTATAATTTGACGGGCTTTCCAGTACCATGTTCCACAGTGTTTATTATTTGCTGCATTCTGATTACTAAAATTCACGTTACGGATCTCACAGTGAGTTTGTATTGACAGATGCTCAATTTTTCACAAAATATTCTTAATAATGAAGGAAGATTGCGGACAGTTCTTGATGTTGGATGTGGTGTTGCGAGTTTCGGAGCTTATCTTCTTTCATCTGATATCATTGCAATGTCCTTGGCACCCAATGATGTGCATCAAAATCAAATTCAATTTGCTCTAGAGAGAGGAATTCCTGCATATCTTGGTGTCTTGGGAACCAAGAGACTCCCTTACCCTAGCAGATCTTTTGAACTTGCACACTGTTCTCGGTGCCGAATCGACTGGCTTCAGAGGGATGGAATACTACTCCTTGAGCTAGACCGGTTGCTTAGGCCAGGAGGTTACTTTGCATACTCATCTCCAGAAGCATATGCTCAGGATGAAGAGGATAGAAGGATATGGAGAGAAATGAGTGCCCTTGTGGGACGTATGTGTTGGAGAATTGCTGCCAAGAGGGACCAGACTGTCATCTGGCAAAAACCTCTTACAAATGAATGTTATATGGAGAGGGAACCCGGCACTCGCCCTCCTCTTTGCCAGTCTGATGACGACCCAGATGCAATTTGGGGAGTAAATATGGAAGCTTGCATCACACCTTACTCTGACCGTGGGTACCTTCTTATCTTCTATTTAGGATATATGATGTTTTTTGCACTTTAGTTCTATACCCTGTATACATTTTATAGTTATTTTTATTTTACTAGAAATATATTGTTGCTTTGCTTCTTTTGGTTTATCTGCAAATTGTATATTTCTTTTATGGTATCATGAGCCATACCACAAATGTCTTTGCTTTCTTTTATTGCTATTTTAGTTTATCTCCTAAATGAATGTAATGGCCCTGTTAATAAGCTTCCACTTGGTTTGGTAATTTTAAATTATGGGTACTTATAATAAATTGTAGACACTCAATGACCATTTTGATTATTTGTTTCATCTTCATCTCCCCTTATTAGATTGAGCAGTATTCTCTGCGTTCAATATCGAAAAGGTGATTTGATTGACACGTGATTGTGAGAAAAAGAGAGGAAGAAGGGAAAGAGTGAAAACATTGACTTACAGGGCTGTTTAGTTTTAGAGAATGGCCTAATAAGAAACTATGATATTATGGTAATGTAGTAGATATTTACTGAATTAAAGTAAATTAGATTAAGCAGTGCTCGTTCCCCCTTTTATATTGAAGAGGAATATGTTTACTTAGGCCAACATATTCATCTTGGCTTCACTCACAGTACTCATTCAACACTCGTTATTTTGTATTGTATTGTCCGTGGATTGCTTTTGAGCTGATACTGATGAGCTCGTTGTGAATGTTCCTAGCTAAAGCATTATTTGAAATACTACAGTTTTTTTCCATCTTCTTAGCCACCGTTAGTGAACTTGTCCGGTTTGAGTGCAAGCAACCTATGATAAATTATGATAACAACTTTTATTGAGGTTTAACCATTTTTTTGATTTTATCAGATGACAACAAAGCCGGGGGTAGTGGATTAGCTCCATGGCCTATGAGACTGACCACTCCTCCTCCTAGATTAGCTGACTTTGGCTATTCAAATGAAAAGTTTGAAAAGGATACGGTAATTGGAATTTCAATTTATTCTCTGGCTTGTTATAATGCAGTTCTTGTTCTTGTAAACAGCATATAAACTTTTGAACTAACAAGATACAATTAGATAAATGTGCTATAGGCTTAATTATTTCTTGTGGTGTAGGAACTATGGCAAGGAAGAGTTGAGAATTACTGGAATCTGGTGGGTCCTAAAATGTCACCAAAGATGGTGAGGAATGTGATGGACATGAAAGCAAACATGGGTTCATTTGCCGCTGCTCTCAGAGGCAAGGATGTTTGGGTGATGAATGTTGTACCACGTGATGGACCAAACACGCTAAAGCTTATATATGACAGAGGCCTCATAGGGTCTATCCATGACTGGTATTACAACTGGTTCTCCTGAAGCATAAATTTATTATTGCATCTTTGATATCTTTCACTGAGTCACTCCACCTTTTAAGTCTCATTTGAATATACTGATTTCAAGACCCATTTAAACTTATTTGACTTAGCTGATTGGGACAGAACTTCTTTATTTGACTAATTAAGCCACTGATATTTGTTACTTCATTGCTTTAACCTGTCGTGTGTCTCCTTGATTCAGTTAAAGTTTTTTTCTACTCAAAAGTAGTTACCACTAATTAGAAAAGGGTTAAATATGTTTTTAGTCCCTAGCATAATGCAAAATTAGAATTCGTCCCTATTCCAAATTTAGATTCAATTTGATCCTCAAACTTTAAAAATGAATAGATATAGTCCTCTTGACCCAATGGCGTTAAATTATTTTTACGTGTCAAACAACATGTCAGGCTTGTATTTGAGTTGTTTACACGGTTTGATATATTCCAGTTTAAATGCAAGTCTTGAACATTGTTTAATACATAAAAAGAAATTTAGCGTCCTTGAGTTAAAAAGACTATATTTATTCATTTTTAAAGTTTGGAACCAAAATATATCAAAGTTTACGACATGTATGAATTCTAATTTTTTGTCTAAGTTTAGGGACTTCAAATATATTTAACCCTTTAGAAAATCAACCATTGAGATTGTAATTAATTTTAGAATTTGTTATATATGTTTTAAATCTCTTAAAATTTAGTCTTCAAAGTTTTAAAAATGCAACGGGATTTTATTCTCTGAAGTGCTTTTTTTCAATCTGAGGAACCAAATCCTTTTACTAGTAGCTCCTACTTGTAGTGTCCAAAAACAAAATCCGAGTACGGATGTGATTGACAAAAGTGATGCACTGAAGAGTGAAGAATATCTTGTAACAGGTGTGAAGCATATTCAACATACCCCAGGACTTATGATTTACTCCATGCATGGAGTGTGTTTTCTGACATTGATAAGAGAGGGTGCAGTCCAGTGGATCTACTGATTGAGATGGATCGTCTATTGAGGCCTACTGGTTTCATCTTCATAAGGGATAAGCAAGCTGTGATTGATTTTGTGAAGAAGTACCTAACAGCATTGCACTGGGAAGAAGTTGCAACTGCAGATGCAGGTTCAGACTCTGACCAAGATGCCAATGAAGTGATTTTGGTTGTCCAGAAGAAATTGTGGCTCACCAGTGAAAGTTTTAGGAATACAGAATAGGACAAGACAACCACAAGAACCATATATGGCTTTTCCATTTCCACTTTCTTATAAATTATTCTCTGCTGCTACAAGGGATCCAAAGCATGCATGCCCTCAGTGTTGGAAGCAGTGAACAACAACTGCATTTTGTAGCATTATTACATAATATTTATCATTTTCCTTATTTAACTCATTTTTGTGATAATGATGCAAGTTATTATTAAGCCAAAGGCATTGTTATGCTTCTATAGGCTATTCATTATTTTTCCCTTCATTAGGGTATAATGTAAGCTACTTAATAATCAACACATAGTAAACTTTGTCTTGGTGATTGAAGATTAGGACTTGTCACACTAATGTGTAATATTTATGCAGGTCTTTTTCTGCTTGGAATGAAATATTATATAAGTTTCTTGCTTTCACTTTACTACTTATTTCAATGTAGATCAATCAAAGATTACAAAAGTCAACAAAAATTTAATTAACACTAACCATAGACTTTAATCTTTAATTTGTCTTTAAATATTCTAGGCAATAATATACATTACTAAACTAAATGAGAATCTAATGTAATATGGTTTTGTGGCGTATATCATTGCAAGAGTGTGGAGTGTAACATTTTAAAATCCTTTATTAGAAGTAACATTTTAATATATAAAACATGATACCCTTCTTCTTTTGTCCTATTTTGTATTTTTAATTTTATCTTCTTAATAACTACTTAATAATTATTTATAACAAAATTATTTTTCAGTTTTATATTTTAGTAACTACTTTTTTAAATTTAAATAATTACTCATTATAAATAAAATAATTTAGAGTAAAAAGTTAATCAACTCAACTATTGAATTGAAAATAATAAAGTAAACTAATTTTAATATATAAACACTAATGAGAATAATTGAAGTAGGATGATTATGTAATTACAAGTGTTTTTACTTAATATATACAATACAGATACTGAATCAAACATATTATATACTATTTCAATCAAATTTATCAGAAAAAATATTTATATACATTTTCACATCATATATATCATACAACTTTCAATTTATCTTGCATCATAAAAGAATCAATACATAAAAATATATAATCAATTTTAATTCATTAATATTCAAATAAATGTTAAAATAAATAGATGCAAAAGACATGAATAAATTATGTTTCATATCATTAAACTTATATATCCAAGTATACTCATTCTAATCATTCAAGTAAGTTTTAAAAGTATTCGTTTACACAATAATAATATATTCCATGGAATAGCTAATATTGTTCAAATTGACCATAAAACCCAAATTCAAGGAAAAAGTTAACAATGTCTAATGACACAATTTAATCCAAACCTGAGCCCATTAAATGACTAGTTCTAACTCTTTTAACAAGTTTTACACTCCATTATCTATCAACACATTTTCCACATCAAAGTGCATATATAATCACTTAATTCTACAAAACACTCAAACATGTGTATAAAACATAACCGTCAATGTTCTAAAAGTAATAGTAATAATGTATTTTTCTCTAATCAATTTAATTATCCCTAAATACCAAATAATTCTTATACAACAAAACTACCTAAAGAGATTTGAAGTTAAAAAAAATTTCCTTATTTAGAAGTTGGTTGGATTCCAATTAATTAATATAAGAGAGTAAAATGACATCAAAATTTTAGGAACCTAGTACAACATAACCAAACAAATTTTAATTAATACCAAAGTTTTAGTGACCTACGTAACCAAACAAATTTTAAATTTCAACCAACACAAAAATTTTAACATCATAGTACAATACAATATAACCAAACAAATTCCAAATTTCAATTAAGAATTAAACTTGATCAGATAATATTTTTTCTCAACTTATGACTAAACAAATTTTAAATTTCAACCAAGAATTAAACCAATTGAAAGAATAACTTTTCTCAATTAAATAAACTAATAGAAGAGATGATCTCTATAAGTGTTTTTATATACCAACAAAGCTACGTCAAGTTATTTCTTAAACACACTTAAAGAGTTCATCTTTAAAAGATTAAAAAGAGTTTTACCACTTTTGTTTACAAACTATCCAACCTAGATAAACAAGCTTACTCATTCCAGATTTTATCTAACTAGACCATTTAGTTCAATAAAACTAAACAACCAAGTATTTTAATTCATTTATGAATATACTAACACAACAAAGTTGTTTTTGAAAGACAAGTACATATTCAAAGCTCTCAAAAGGGAGGAAAATTTCAATACAAAGAAATATGAAAACTTGTAAAACTTTTTCTTTTACAAAGAAAGCGTTAAATGATGAAAGCTAAGAGAGAATAACAACTTAAGATAGAGTGTTATTCTTGTTGTCTTCTCTTCATCCATTCTTTTTTATATAGCCGTTTTTTAGTAAAATCTATTACTAAGAGAGTTGACTTCGATGAGAGTGGGTAGCATTTAGGTCAGGTGCTAGGATGTATATTGGAAGAACAACAATGTTTTTTTGTAGAAATGACGTATACGACTTATTCAGGGCATATAGCGTTAAGGAAACATTTCAATAATGTCTTCATATCTCTTAATGTCTTTCTAATTTAGTGGAAGACTTTTGAATAAAGCTTGGTACTTTCATGATTTGCACAAATAAAGAGAACAAAGCACTAAGTACAAAGTGTACATGCATATAATGTTTTAAACATTATAGACCGTTTACATATGTTTTGTGTACTAAGTATTTAATACAGGTATTGTTTTTAGTAACACATAGTTTACAATAAAAGGTATAATGTTTAATGAAACTTTGTTTTAGACGGTTTATAATGTTAAACACATTTTCATCAAATATTATTGTAAGTTATATAACATTCTATACAAACTTGTCATAGATGATTTGCTTATGTTATTCAACACTATTTTTAATAAATATATCTAAATTTAATTAATGAATGTTATTTCGTTAATTATTTGTTTGTTAAATAAACTATGAGAATGTAAGATTTTTAATAGAGACTATTTGTCAGACCTTAGAAATTAACCCAAACCCCACCTGTCTAATCTCATTAAATACACCCAAACTCACCTGTTTACTCTCATTAATGCACCCCAAAACCCTGCTCAGATGCATTAAAAACGCACTCACAAACTCTCTGCACTAACGCCAAGTGTCAAAATGGAAGATTCGGAAGTCAGTAAGTGGAGTGCAGGTGTCAACAGGAGAGCGCATGACCGTTTGGACGTGGAGTAAACAAAAATGATTTCTGAAAACCTGCCCACTCTCTCCTGCATGCACCTTCTCCTTCCCAAACTCTGACTTTCCATTTCCTCCTCATTCTCTCTAGAAAATTTCCCTTTCTCTCTACTGTAACTCACTATTCTCTTCTCCGTTCATCATTCAGAGACCATAGAAGTACTCCCGACGTCATGAGCTTCTTTCTGGACCGAACAGTTCCAGAGTTTGAGACTGGTAAGTTTCTCGTCCCTAGTCGTTCGTTCTTGGGTTACATGCAAAACCAAGTTTTGGTTGCATGCAGGGGTATAGTCTAAGTTATTATTGACTTTTATGTGGTTAGATTTAGTTGGAAGAGTTAAGTGACCGTGAAGATAGAAAGCTGTAATCTGGGTGAATCAAAAATCTTGCGTTTAGGACGTTTCACTCACTGATCCGGGTAAGGGAAGCTTATTCAATTTAATTCGTATGTTGTATTGTACTGTATGAACGTTCTGTGAAGTTGCATGAAGTATGATTTGTGATATTTGATTTTTGGTATATGATTATGATTATGAGTTGAGAAATATGAAATGTACTATGAGATGATTATTTGAAAATATGAAACTTTATACTGAGAAATGAGTTTAATGTAAATGAAACTTTGAATATGAATTTCCTATGATAATGAACGTTCGTCATTGAACGGTTCTTGACAGTTCGATGTTGTTATTAAACTTTATTTGAAATTGAATTCTTTCATTTGGGAAGAATTCTAGTTGAGGACGAATGTCCTCTTGTATTAGTGCTACGTTTGAGCATTCGGTCAAACGTAGATGCCCTGAGTGTTATGTGAGGAGTTGAGAAGTTTGTAAATATACATTTGGACACTTAGTCATTCTTGAAACCCAACTTCACCATATCGTATTATATTAATTTCTATTTCTATTATTAGTTCGAATCAGTGATGGGTCTCGACCCAAAGCGTTCGTTATGAGTGGCGCTCGGTCTTATACCGAACGCTCGTACTCGTCTTTAATTATCAAACTTGTGAAAATAGCGTTCGTCCCAAATTTAGTAAAATCCTTTTACCGTGTTCGGTCATTGACTGACAGTCGGTTTCTGTAATTGATATTTTTCTAAGTATGATTCTTTAATCGTCTTGAGGTGTCTATATTCATTGGATCCGGCCTAGAGCCCTGTACTTAAATTATTCTTTGAGCATTGATCTGAACTTACGAGAGTCAGTTCATTTAACTGATTCAAGTGGTAAATAACGTTCGTCCTTTATGGCGTGTTATTGTAGTCAGTTTATTTTGTTCTGGAACGGGGAATTTCTTGGTATCGTTCCTAACGTTCGTCCTTGTTATGAAGAGGGTTGAACGTTCGTTATTTTATGTACTTGGAATGGAAGACGGAAACGTAAATAAAGTGAAAGATTATAAATGATGAACAATATATAAGATGATTAAGTGATTGTGGATTTTGAACGAGCGTTCCAGGGAGGAACGATTCTTGGATGAAAGTTGGAATTTGTAAAGTATGAATGTGGACAAAGTTTAGTTGGCGATTCATCCTGATGTTCCGTGAGTGCTCGTCCTCAAGTAGAGGGGAGTATGTCATGTGTGGGAACGGCAGGAGGTCCTAGTCTTAGAGGTACTTTGGATAGAAGGGACTAACCTCGGGTGGCAGCTGATGAGAAATTCCAGTTACTACACCACCTGGGTGCACGAACGTCGTAGCTATACAGAATTCATACAGTCCGGACAGTCAGTCTAGTATCAGGAATTGATTGAACTCAGAAATTGATTGAATTATATATTGGAATATTTGATATGTTTGATATGTTGAGAAATGCCTGTTATTACTTGAATTAAATTAAATAAGCTTACCCTGTGTTTTTCATTGTGTTGTCCTGTATCTGTATGTCCGTCTTGTCTTTGCGATGATCATCCGTGTGAATGTGAGTAGATGGAGATGTGTTGCTGGAAGAGACGCTTGAAGAAGGAATTTTGGAGGAAGAGAACCTTGTGGATGTTGAAGTGAAGGCCGAACAGTAGTACGTTCGGTTAATTGTTTAGCGTGTTATCTTAGAACGACCACTTTTCCTTTTGCTTGTTTTCACCGTTCGATATTTTTTTGCTTTGCAAACCGTTCGGTCAGCTATGCTTAATTGTACGTCTCGTTATTTTGTTTCTCGCATCTGTAAGGCCGTTCGGCCACGAGCGTACTTTAATCTTTAGTGTAAGACTGAATTGATATATTACTTAATGTGATTATTCTATTTGTATGGTTTATTACTGTATTTATGGGATGTTACACTATTTGAAAAAGAGATTAAAGAGCATGTAGAAAAGTGAGAAAAACAAGAAAAAGAAAGGAAAAGAATTACCATTTAAAAATAAAAATTACAATTTAAAAATTCAAAATCCTAAACACAATCATATACTTTTACTTTATTTTTAAATTGCAACACCCTTATAAAACAAATTTTCATACAAAATGAAAATAACATATTATATTATTAAAAATATAACTTGTTATCTTTTTTAAGGATCATTTTATTACATATAATATTTCTATGTTATTTATAATTTGTTTTTAAATTCATATTTAATAATGCTATTTTAAAAATTCAATAACCCATAGTGTTTCCATTATCTAAAAAATATCAACTTCATAACTATTATATATCATATACGTGAATATTTAATAAATTTGTTACTTAATATACACATATATAAGAAGATATATATATATATATATATATATATATATATGGGTTTGCTAACGCGCGTACGCCTGTTTTTCAGTTGGTACATTTTAGCAATGTGTACCGGATTTTAGTAGACAAAAATACCCTTATATATATGGATTCTAAGTTTTAAGGTTAAGGGTATTTTAATAATTTTCATTCTTAAAAGTTATAAAAAAAAAAAAGAAACCCCCCAAACCCTTACTCACCTCTCTTATTCTTCTCAATCCTTTCTCTTTCATCTCTCTCACTCCAACTTTTTCTCTATCATTCCTACTGTAGTCCCAATTGAAAAAATAAAAAACACTTGCCTTTAAACAATTTGTCTTTGTAAAGAATTGAGTCATTGACATATTCACCTTCATGCAAAGGTTCATTCAAGATCTCTTCAATTTCACCATCTTCACTAACCTCTCTAATTTCATCATCTGCATATGTTGAATCATCATCTCTAAAAAAACCTTCCAGGCCAATTACCAATTCTTTCTGATGTCATTATGCTTGTAAAAATTAGATAAAATTATATACAACAAAAATTATAAAATGAAAACTCATTATAAAGTCATTTTTTTGTAAGAAATTGTTTAACGAGTGTTTCTGATTTTTTCTAGGCCAATTACCAATTCCTTTGATGTCATTATGCTTGTAAAAATTAGATAAGACAAAAATTATAAAATAAAAACTCATTATAAAATCACTTTTTTGTAAGAAATTGGTTAACAGCGAGTATTTCTGATTTTTTCCAGGTCAATTACCAATTCCTTTATGCTTGTGAAAATTGGATAAAATTAGATAAGACAAAAATTATAAGATGAAAACTCATTATAAAATCATTTTTTTGTAAGATTGTTTAACGGCAAGTGTTTCAGATTTTTTCAATTGGGGTTACAGTAGGGATGACAAAGAAAAGATTGGAGTGAGAAAGATGAAAGAGAAAGGGTTGAGAGGAATGAGAGAGGTGAGTATGGGTTTGGGGTTTTTTTTTTTTTTTTTAGTTTAGAGAATAAAAATTATTAAAATACCCTTAACCTTAAAACTTAGAATCCATATATATATATATAAGGGTATTTTTGTCTACTAAAATCCGGTACACATTGCTAAAATGTACCAACTGAAAAACAGGCGTACGGGCATTAGCAAACCCCATATATATATATATATAAATATATATATATATATATATATATATATATATATATATATATATATATATATATATATATATATTTATAAAAATAACAATTTAAATGCATCCGTGCTAAAATTTATAGTGATTATTTTTTTAAAAGAAAAGAAAATAAATGACAAACGTGTAAGATTAAATGGGTGTTGTGAAGTTATGAAGCACAACATCTTTCACTTTGTGAGTAAAGAGTAAGAAAATATTTCTTATTCTTAGATTGGAAGATAGGAGAGAGAATGAGATGAAAGTACCAAAATTTCAGTATTTGGCTTAGAAACCTGATGAAAGTCATTTAAGATAGTGGACGTATAGTTTAGCATCCACACATGAGCCAAATTATCTCAATTAAAATTTAAAGAATAAGAACCACATATAATCATTGAGAAATTTTAACTTAAAAAAATTGCTAATTATATTTCTAAACTTTAATAATTATTTATAAACAATATACTTAGAAACCAAACAAATATTCCCTTAATAGCATGATATTTATGCATTTTCTAATCATGCAGGGACAAGTGAGACCAAAATGATATAAAGTATTTTAAGGTTAAAAAATTAGATTACAGTTAAAAAGTTGCAGGTAAAATAGAGTGAAAGCACCAGTGCAACGACATAGAGTGGAATAATACGTTTCGATCTTTATGCCCTGTTTTGTTTTTATCTTAAAATACACCAACAAATGATAAAAGCATCATGTGATTTTTCTGCCCGATGAGGAAAACAACAGCTGCAGAACACAAAAATATGGAGTGACATCAAAGCCAAGAAAAAGTGACATGATCCAATGCCTAAGCAACATGGATCATAATTTTACATTGAAGTTTATGAAAACATTTTTATAATATTAAATCCATGTACTGGCTTGCCAAATAAAGATATCACAAGAAAAGATAAAAACATCAAAAAAGTATAATCCCCTTTGGCCCTAGTTTTTTTATGTATCCTATTCTATAGACATTTAAACTTTCTAAACAAGTTTTCACTTGCCTCGGAAAATAATTACTGTTCATTTGAAATAGAAGTTGAGACTACAAAGAAACAGATACCCAAGTTATTTATTTAAACAAAAATATATTTTTTAAACATATTCCCGTCACAGATGAAATTTTTTATCTCATTATTCTTTTTCAGAAAAACACTTAAATCATAAACATTATTTAACAATTATAAGAAAATAATCTATTTAGAACCACAAAATTGTAGCAAAATCTTAATGGTATTAGTATTCCCGAGCAGAAAAGAGAAATACATTTAATTAATTCTAAAATAACTATTGATAATCAAATATCAAGGATCAAAATCGGGTTTTAATGGATTACGAGCTACCAAAATGATGTTAAACCTCAGATTAACTTGTATAGGCTCCCTTAAAATAAAATATAGAAAAAATGACCTCAAACTTATAAAAACTGAATCTAGGACATTCTTTGGGCTGCTTCTTTTGCAAGGAGCTTCTCCTTGGCCCTGGTCTTGGCTTGGGATTTGGAACCCATGATTCCACCACCCCACTTCTTTCTGTACTCATCATACTTGTCATTGAAGTTAGCCTGAAAAGAGAAGCAAAGACCAGTAAATTCAGTCAACATCATCGATTAAAAGAGTAATTAACTATAGGCAATCGAAATGTAAAACTACATCACCTTAATAGCTTCTAGGATTCTACTGAACTCCAATTTATCTTCATTCTTGACAGTTGTCAAGCACAAAACTGAAGCCGTTTTCTTGTGGACAACCTGTCAAAAGAGCATATTAATCAGCCGAGTAAGTAACAAATCATAGATTCATACACATGAACTTTCTAAAAGCATCAGCGGCCAAACACCGGTGCTCAGTTTTGAAAACATTGTCTTGTTCAATAAATGTAAGTACCGTTCCCAAGCGTGCTTTGCCCTTGACAATGCAGTATGGAATTTCCATCTTCCTGCAGAGTGCCGGAAGCCAGACCACAAGTTCGATTGGGTCCACATCATGAGCAATCACAACAAGTTGCGCTTTATTCTGAAAAAAGTAATCAAAAGAACTGTTACTCCAACATCACCTGAAAATTTTTATTCATGTTTCATTATTTGCATTGAAAAAAACATCCCTTGAAGCATCAATTAACAACAATAACACAACATTATGGTATTGGCTACAGTTGTTTGAACTGTCTATATACAAGATGAAATTGAAAGGAATGGAAAGAAAAACAAAATGTAACATTCCCTTAAATAAGCCTCTTTTTCTTCTCCACCAAAGGGTGAGCTAGCTACAATAAAACACTCCCTTCTCCATTCCATCAAACAAATATCTAAACAATGGAACGAAACTGCGTTCCACTCAATTAAATTCAACTTATTCTATATCAAGTATCCAAACATATGAAACTTCACAATTACGGCAACAATGGCATCCTAATCTCTAAAGCACTGGACCCCACTTAAAACAAAATTCTCGCTATTCTTATTCAACATAGGCCAGGAGTCAACAATTCTTGAGAGTACTTCAAATAATAAGAAGATCCCAAAACATAAACACAAATTGCATTCTTTAAATTACTTCCTTTAAATAAAATGATCCACATTATCTTTTGCAGTTCACCACAACCACAACTCTGGTCAAACCTTGGCAATTTCCCACAATGTTTGAGGATTGTAGTTCCAACATTGGCAATTTAAAACCTTGGCACTACAATTAATAACAATGAAAGCGATAAAAACAGCAACAATAACAGAGAAAAAAAAAGACCTGCTCAATAAGGTAAGTAACGTGATTGAGACCATATTTAACAACAATAGGCTTCTTAGCTTCAACACTTTTCCCATCAGCCTCGGCCTGAGCCCTCTTCAACAAACGCTCTTTCTTCTCTGCTTTGTCTTCTGGCCTGTACTTCAGCAGCATCTTGAATAGGTTCGTTGCTGCTTCCAAAAAAACAGATAGTTAATATTAAAACAGTGTTTAACTTTTGGATGAAATATTTTCCCAGTCCCCTAAATTTGTCAAAAATCAGTTTTAGTCAATCTCCGGTTGAGTTTGCTTAGAAGTGATTTTACCATAATTAATTTCCATCAGAAGCCACAAATTACTATATTCGAAAAATTAACTTATTTTTAACAAAACAAAATTTCTTTAGAAATTACAACCAAGTTCCAAGCATACGGCTTCTAATCTCCCATAAAAAATAGCCTTCCCCCCAAGCATGCCCTAGCGTTTCAGTCAAACTCTGACAAAAACCGTAAAAAAAAAAAAAAGAAACTCAATTCAATCATTTAACATTTTATATTTGTATTAGTGTTTATGGAGAAGTTTATTATACCGAGATTCTTGTCGAGGGTTTTGGTAAATTGATTGAGTGCGGGAGGGACCTTGAGCCTCTGCTTGAGGATGCGTTTTTTGCGTTGGATTTGAACGGTCTTCGGCCATTTCACGAACCGAGTCAGGTCTCGCTTTGGAGGCAACGCCCCTCCGATTCCGAACTGCTTCGGACGCTTCTCGAACAACGGGTTCGAAACCTTCTCCTACACCAATCAACAGAGCAAAACAAATCAAAATCACGTTTATATCACTCCACTCACTCCTCCATTTCCCCCAAAACCTTAAAACAAACCTGAATAGTCGGTAGCTTCTTCTTCGCTGGTACTCTTTTCGGAGCCTGTGAGGTCAAATCAAATTAAGTAAAAGAAAAAGTGAATGAAGATGATGATGAATGAAGAAGGTGTTAAATGCAACACACCATTGCTTAGCGCTGGTAAACGCGACAGAGTACGAAGTGCAGTGGCGACGGTGAACGAACCAAAGATAAAACCCTAAAAGAAGAGGTTTTAGAATTTAAAAGATTGGGTTGAAGGTTGGGTGAGGCCCATATTTGATGAACCCAGACTGCAACTTTCCAAGGTCTATAACTACTAAGTACGCCTCTTCATTGTACTTGTACACCTCCCTTCCAACTTCTATTCTGTTTTCCTAAAATGCCTATATTGTTTTTCATTCAAGATGTGTCAAGTTGGTGGTTTGACCCAGATTGTAAATTTTAGGTTAAGTTCAATATTATATAAAAATAATTTGATACATAAATTAATATTTTTTAATTTATCAAAAATTATAATTATTATTTTAATAACCTAAATTTAGTGGTGATTTTTTTATGTTAGCAGTATATTTGAATAGAAAATTTTAACAAAATAATTATTTTTATATAAAATTTGAAATTTTTCGTGAAAAAATATATTTTTAAGAAATTTAAGTCACTAACATACTAAAACTTTAAAATTTTCTAAGATCAACTCTAATAGTTAAAATTAAAATTAGAGAATCTCAAATCAAATATAAAAGTTAAGAATTTTTATTTTTTATATTCTCAAATGTATGCTTTTGTTTTGGGTACATTCTAACATTATTAAAACAAAAAACAGTGTTAGTTTACCTATATTTAAGTGCCATAATTTAAATATTGTTTTTTTTTTTGAAGTCTTAGTGTCTCGTCCATGCTAAAGTCAATTATATCTAATTTTATTTTATTATTACTGTACGCTAAAGTTATTTTTCAAACCAAGATTGTGATAAATAGAAATAATATTGTGAAGTTTATTTTTTCTACAATAATTTAACATCGAAATACAACAAGATTTAAAAAAATAGTCATTTGTTCCATTTCATAAAGCATCACTAGATTTCCAGAGGAGATGATCAAAATCTCAACAATTTCACTTTTTTCTTAATGTTTGTGATTTTAAGATAAATGCATATGAATAAATTAGTTCAAAGTAATTTTTTGTTTAATTTTAATCGTAATAATATGCATACACCTTTAATTTATTGTTTGTGTTGATAGTTAGAATATTGTATTAGAACTAAAGATCTAAGAACTACGTTAACTTAAGAGTGTTTCCAATACAAAGTAAGGGAAACTAATTTAAATTTAATTCTTATCGATGATTAATGAGTCTAAATTGTATGATGATGATTGGAGATGAATTGATTTTTGCATAATTTGTTTTATAATGTTAATTTTACATGTTTGAAGTTATTAGTTGAATTGATGCTTAGGACTATGAATTTTAAGTGTATGCAATGATGTTGTCTATGTATTGATAATGTAAATAGAATTTAATTTGTCTTATGTTAATTTATGAGTAAAGTTGTGTATATTTTAAAATTAAGATAAGTAAAAGCTTAGATAAGTTTGTCCATATGACTCGTTGCGCGAGGATACATAATTTGTAAGTGAGCGAGTTCTAGCATTTTGGTTCATTGGGCGAGTAACCCTCTCATTGGGCAAACTTATTAAAAGTAGTTCTAGGATGCTATATTAGCTAAGTGAATTAAAGCTTGTTTAGGAGAGTTTGAAATTGCTGAAAGCAAGGTGTGTACTTGTCTCTCTGAGCGAGATAGTCTTGCTGGATGATTTTTTGAAGAATTCAATCCCAATACTTTGTTGTTGGATGAGCTTGTAAGTTGTCAAAGCAAGAAAGTTTTTAACAAAGTCAAAAAGCATCAAGATAATTTTCTCATTAGGTAAGTAATGTGGTCGTTGGGCGAACCTCCTTCCAAAGGACACTTGCTAAACGAGAATGTATAGAATTAGTTTAAATCTTGTAAAGTCTTATACTTTTTTATGTGAATTGTTTTATATGTGTTGTATTGTTTGAAATATGTTTCTCAAGTGATAATGTATGATTTGTAAGTGAAAAAAAAATGCAGGTATTGTATGAATATTGATTGTGATTTGATATGAATAGGACAAAATGAGAAAGTAATGGTTCCTAGGTAGGGATACTGTTGTGGTTGTAATGTGTGTGGTGTATTGACAATAAGGACTAAAATTGCATCATAACTCTACTAGTAGTGGATTCGTAAAAATGAAGATAATTAGTGTTGAGAGACAAAGGAGATTCATATATAGAGTATCAAAATAGTTGAACTTGATAAATATAGAATTTACTCTATCATACTTTGTGGATCAGAGGTGGCACGTACACATTATAATTATAGCTCTTGAGATGTCTAAATGATTCAGCATTTATATGTGCAAGGTCTCGGGGTGCTAGTCAATACAACAGTCTTTTAAATATCGTATTTGTTGTTCTTGGTTTAAGAGAGTCATGAGTCTTTATGTTTTGATGTAGATTGTATGATTGATGTAAGGTTAAATAGTGATTTTTTTAATGTTTCTATATAAGTTTCCTTTTCTTCAAAACTAATAAGTTTTAAACTACACTACTTTATCCTACCATGTGATGTGTTGTGATTTGTCCACTTACAAGGATCAAGATAGTCAGATCACACTAGTTAAAAAATCGCGTACAACGTCGAATATTTTGAGCTTTTAACGGCAAAATCGTGAACAACGTCATATAAGGAGACATTAAATTAACGTCAAATTTTCTCAACATACGACATTAACGTTAATGTCGAATTTTGTCAATATTCGACGTTAATCAATTTTTTTTTGTTTTTTTTAATTAATTGTGATCCTTTTTTACAACTCTACGAAACCTGAAAAGCATAAAAACAACAAATTTCACTTTTTGATATTTTATAAAGCATGAACTATGAACGTCGTGGAGTGTAGTATCAACAACAAACAATAATAATCAACAACAAACAAATTCAACCAAATAACAACAACAAACAAGTTCAACAAAAAAAACCCAAACAAGTTCAACACATAAGTTCTTCAAAACGAAAAACGAAAACTAACCTTCAAAAGGTGGGTTCATCGAAATAAAGTTTCGTCACCAGTAAGAGAGAAAGCAGAATGCACCTATGAAAAACAAGAGCACGAAAATAATCGGTTAAAACAAACAAAAATCATACATAAAGTAGTTAATTAACATGCATTTGTATCAAATAAAAGAAAGATTACATGTGATGCACGTCAAACTTCGTTCGAGAAAAATTTGAGAAGAGAAGAGAGTATTGCGTATTAAGATAAAGTGAATGAATTTTTAATTTTCCACTTAAATTTTTATTGAATTCACTAACCTTTGGACGAATTTAAAGGGCATTCGATGTTTTATATCATTTTACGTCGAATTACAATTCTAAATCACGTTTAATAATTGCATTTATTTATAAAAATGTCTCCGTTCATTTTCAATGTTAATTATTTAGTTGTTGGACGTTGAATGCACGACCCGTTATACGTTGTTTTTATACTAGTGTGGAAGAACTCTGAACTGATATAATGGCTGATGTTATTTAATAATATATTTTTGCAATGTATATGAAGTGTTATTTATCTTTCAATAGTTTATTTTAGTTTTTCTCACAAAGGATTTGTGAATGCATTTTATATACTTTTATATCTTGATTTATGTTTTTTTTATCAATTGTGTAATGTTTCAAATTAGTAACGTAAATCGTACTAAATTAAGATGTTACAATTATAAAAGTTATTATTATTAATATCTTAACTAAAATTTATTTAGTTATTGAAAAATATTTTCAATTAATAATAATTAAAATACATTATTAAAAAACTATAATTCAATTATTTTAAATTATTTAATTAAAATAAAACATTTCAAAAATTATATTTTTTTAAATGATGTCAAGTGACAACTAGTGAATAATAATAATAATAAAAATAAAAATAAAAAAAAACTGTTAACAGGAGTGACAAAAATTTAAGAATTTAGTACTATATTTCTAAAAATATAGGATCTTTTAATTCGTATTAGTTCCTCAAATTTGATATTCATATTTTACTAATTTTGAAGAATTAAAATAAACTTTTCTTTTAGTTTAAGAACTATTTGTCAAACTTCATAAATTAAAAATATAATTTTAAATATAAGGTCATCATTAGGAACTTTTAAGATAAAAAGACACATATATAAAATTATAAAAAGTACCAAAAACTTCTTCAATATGAGAAGTAATATTACTAGATATTAAGTTTTTCCTATGAAACATTGTTACACCACAAAAAAGTTGTTTTTCTTACAAAACCATAAATTAGAATATTAAGTAATGTAGACTGATACTCTAATTGAGAAGTAAGCAATGTGTCTGATTAGTGACAGTAAACCCACTATAAAGCATACTTAATTAAAGACATTATTGCTTTAATAATTTTCTTACACACCTTTATCTTTTTCTTAATCAAACATCAAACATCTCGACAAATTAACATTGGGAATCTGTACGGAAAGATCTGTAGTTAGTGTAATTCCAAATCCCAATTGAAATCAATCTCTTAAATTATGTATTTATATCTCACTTCATCATTTTCTTCAATCCTCGTCTTTTATCCCCTAAAAAGTAATGTGAACGTATATTATTAAAGATTGACTAAAAATTATAATGATTTTTTTTAATATTTGATTTAGTATAATGATAAGGACTTTAAGAAAAAAAAATGTCTAGCTTAGATTTATTATTTTTTAAAATATTTCTCTTTTATTTCCACTCCATTAAGGGTAATGTTGGCAAATTAAAGTAAAAGGATATAAAATTAAAAGGAAAAGTTACAAAGTGTGGTTATTGACTATTTTTCATTGCTAAAGAAAGGTGATATTTGTAAGGAATATATTATCCAAGCTGATTTGTGATTTCTTGTAAATTGAACCATAGAGAATGTAATTATGTTTACAATTATCAATAAATAATATGTTGACATAAAAACATGGGATAGTATATTGCAGACATTTTTCTCCACTCAAATTTAGTAAAAATAATATAAGGGTGTGGTCCTGTCCTTTACTGCATGCATGTGAATTATGTATTTTGATTTGGCTATTCACATCTTCTGTTTGCTGGGAAAATGTTTGACAAAATACATGCATTGCATTCGGAAAGAAAATTAACTTTTCAAAATATAATAAAAAAACTAAATATAAATTCTGTAAACTGTTAAAAGCTTCTTTAAAATTTCTATAACAAACATTAAGCAGAATCATTTTTATTAATGGATTTTTTTTTCTTTCAAAATCGATTTATTCCACCAGAAACTATTCCCAAATACAAAACATTCTGACACTACTAATTATAAGTTTTCACAAAAAGATTAAGCGCATGTTGTGAAATATCATATTAAAAAAACAATCTGTTCTCCAAAATCAGACAAACACATATATAGTACTAAAAGTTAACATTTCCTTAAATCACAGAAACACTAACACAATGTTCTCTCTTCCATGTCAGTTTCACCACATTTTTCTGATATCTTTTGCATGACATGTATAATTTTTTCTGTATCTCTTCTGAGATGGATGGTTATCATTAGTTCTACTACAACGCAAAGTTTAAGAACATTTTTCAAGCACTTTTTGGACTTCAAAAAGTACGTTATATCAGTAAAATAGAAGCTAAGCCTCTTCCCTAATAAAATTACGTTTTGCACTCTTTAACATACATTTCTAACGAAGATCCAAACACAGATTTTAAAAAACTGATAAGGGTTGATATGTGAATACCCTACTGAGAGATTCACTGGTTTTTCACTCCCGCTGAAGTAGGAGAAGTGATCAGAAACCCCCAGAAAGAGAGAGAAAGAAAAAGGTTCATTAGAAGCACAGACTTCAAGAACCAAACACTAATCACTGCATGTAGAATTTTATGGGTTATTTCATAAGTAAAAAAGCTTCACATTTTCTAATTTTATCATATACAATGTTTCTAAAAGCTTTTAGAGTGAAGAACAAGAGACTTGAGACGCATGAGATTGGACTTGCAGTCACAACTCACATTAAAATTTTGCTGATTTGCCCTGCGTGCCCAGAGGACTTGCGCCATATCCAGAGGAAAAGTCTCTCCACAGGGCCCCCCTACCCTAGTATCAGAAAACCCAAAAGCACGAAAACATAGGAAAAAAATAAAAATAGATGTACATTCGCACGTACATAATACTATATAGTAAATAGTATAATGCTAGAAATTAACCAGTGGATGATCAAGTGCGTGTGTGTGATACTTGCAAAACACTTACTATTAATTCATGTGGAAGGGTAAAAAGAAGACACAAGTAATAGCATTTCACCACATCCAACAAAGAAGACATGGAACATGATCTGCAAATCCATTACTCGTCATAAATGACCCACCTTCAAGTACATAAACATATTTATTACAAATTTGACAGTGAATAGGTCACACAATAACCCCTCTCACTTCTTCACACCCTTCGAGCTAGCCCTTCTACCAGTAACACTGCAGTTTCCATAGCACAGTTCTTCTTTTTCCTCAGGGCAAGTCTTACATTGCAGGTTTCAAATTAACCATCACAACTGCAACCCTTATTATTGCAATATTATCAAACCTCTGAACACTTCCCCAGCCACGTAAATTATACTTGCCTGAAATTTCCTTTTGTCAACCATAACATCAAGGGAAGCCTCAACCGCAATTTAAAACCTTCAAGAACCTCAAGTCAAACAAATCACAATTTCTGTTTAATATAAGAAAATACATAACAAAGAAAAACAGATGGAAACATCACGTACTATGCCTATATTACTTAGGATACAAAATGCAATACATAACAACATATAGCAAGCATTTAAACTATATGTGTAGACAGGTAATCAAACTCAAATACAAAGGGAATCTTTAAAACTATATATTATATGCAAAGATTTAACTTGTGTTGATAGGGTTTGATTTTTTTTGCAATTTCTGATAGTTTAAGACATCACAGACAAATACAATCATGTTTGCAGCTTCAATGCAATCGCACAGACCAAAAAAGTTTGCTGAGACTAAAAGAAATCTCAAAGTTGCAGATACAATTACAGTTGCAGACAGTTAAAACTTCAATCATATAACATGCGACTTTATTGATCTGTCTGTCTACGTAGTAATATATGTCATGAACTTTGTGAAGAAATTGTTAAATGGTTTACTACTATTAGAGTTTTGGTCAATCTGTGTATGACATACTGAGGTTTCATTAATTCTTTCTAGGTAGGTGGTAGAAGCCATGGATTTCTGTTAATTCTTCTAGAATTGTTTTTAAAACTCAACCTCGTATGTAGAAATCAGTTGGGACCATGAACATGTGGTGGACCTGAAATTGTAGACTATAATATAATAATGATGATGATAATTTGTAGAGTTTATGGTTGAGTCCTTACTATATATATATGCATATATTATATATACTACTGAGTGGTAGCATTTGAAGAAGGTGGCTGAGGGGGACGCTTGCGCTTTTTTTTCTCGTAGCTGATGCCTCTAGCTTTGGCCTGAGAGTCACGAACTTCACGAAGGTAGAGTCTCACAGCACGAGCACCAAAAGGGTTGGCTTCAGGCTTTCCACCGTTCTCTTCAAACGCTGCTCTGAGACGCCCTATGAGGGCATCAAGGCTTCCCCATGCTTGGCGCAGAGGGCAGGGACACGGTGCAGGAGGGTTTGGATGCCCAAAGAAGGGACAAAGATGTGTGTGAACCTTGGTTTTACCGAACTGGTCGAGGTATCTGAGGAACTCAAGAACATGAGCACCACTGCAGCGAGAGAGGGAAAGTGGGGGCCTGTGGTTTCTGAGATACTGCCCGAAAGTGTTCCAGTCTCTTCGCTTTTGGTTCTCATAGCGGCTTGGGGTGGAAGGTGGTGATGAAGATGTTGTTGTTGCTGATATTGTGGAAGAAGATGATGCTGAGGAGAAGTTCAAGGAAGGGGTTAGGTTTGTGATAGTGTTGTTGAGGCCCGTGTTAATCATGTCTTTGCTTGGAGAGGATTCAAAATCCTGAAATGAGCTCATGGTTGGTTTATGAATTCTGATCTAGATTGGACTCTTTTCACTGGTTAACATGGTTGAAGAAAAAGAGAAAAAGAAGGAGAAGAAGATGAAAATGAAAACCTGATCAGATCAGATTTGAGGAAGAAGAAGAGGGTAGTGTGAGGAAGTGTGTGAGGAAAGAAGGGAAGGATTGGAATAATGTTATAGGTGAGAGAATGAGTTGAAGAGAGGGTAAAAGAATAGTGATTAGACTATAACATGTTTTGGTATGGGGCTAGGTTGAATTTCCTTTGGTTTTTGTGAATTCCTAGAATACTTTTGTAATATTTTAAGTTTAGTTTTTCTCTTTCTTTGAAAAAGGTATTTTACAGAAAAAAATTTAAAACATAAGTGTTATCTTATTCTGTATATATGTTATTAGAAAACCAAGTTCATGCTAACATACTTAAAAATGTTCTAGTTTGTGTCTGTATGTTGAAACCTGCATGATGCTAGGTTTTTCTGAAATCTTTTGTGGGGGGAAGTAAGATTTTTTTTGTTCTGTGAAAAGAGTAGGAAGGGATTGCAAATAGGGTATTGGTGAGTGAGGCAAATGGAGAAAAGGGAGGGTGTAAATGAGAAAGAAGGGGTGGTGTGTTTTGGCCTTTAGGGCTTTTGTGGAAATGAAAATAGGTTGATAGTGACAGTGAAAGGTGACTGATGCAGACAGCATAAAGTCATGGAGGGTGAAAAAAATATGAGAAAAAAATAAATGAGGGAATAACATGATTTTGTTGCACCTTCCTTTTGGGTTGATTGACAACACCTTTCCTGAAATGACAACTTTGCCCTTCTCTGTCTGATATGACTAACTTTACTTCATGAGTGGGATCATCATCAGCCAGAGCCTGAATTCACATGCACAGTAGTGTGTAGGAATAATAATTAGGGTTTGCAGAAAAAAATAAGAAGAAATCACCTTCATACATTGCATTTCAACTGTTAATCCCCAGAGATTTCTGTTGCAGATTATAATCATTTCCTTTCAACCATGAAATCATTGACCACAAGGCTTCATTAAATTAACACCTAATTGTGGAAGTTGATGGATTCTGTGTTAAACACTTAAAAAGGAAGAAGAAGTCATTTCCATCACACAGAGTCAAGTTTAATCTGTGCTAAACACTTGAAAGGGTTTCTGTTGAGTTTAAGTCTAGTTAAAGTTATATTCTTTTCACATTAAATTATATCCTTTTAGTAATTAGTAATTTTTTTTTATGAAATGAAGTAATTTATAAACAAATCTGTTTGAATATATTTTGTTTTGAAAAATATATACAGTCAATCAAATATTTTAATACAGATACAGTAAATCAATATTGTCTTCTTAAAGTGAGGTGAATTCATCAAAGAAATGCATCACCATGTACAGTTTAAAAAGAAAACGCAGTCTGAATAGAGATGTAATTCCAGTAGAATAATTTTTTTCACAATAAAATTATCTAGAATAAAAAGAATGCATTGACAATGTAATTTTCTGTTTTTATTTGATTATTGTGATAAATTGGTTGACTTTCATATCAACTAGGATAAAAGTTTATATGTTTTTCAATTAGTTGGTGATATAAATTTTATTTTAACTATACTGCATGTTATATGTTCACAATACAATATAAATACTTGTTTTTTATAATTAAAAACCATATATATTAAATTTTATCCTAATTATAAAAACTATATTATACTTAGAATGTATAATTTATATTATCGTATATTTATATTTTTAATTATTGATACATTGGAAAACATTAAAATTCAAGTTGGATTAAAGACACTGGATATTAAAATGACAAATAAATCTGTCATGTAAACATAAGAGTCCAACTTCTGAATATATATATATATATATATATATATATATATATATATATATATATATATATATATATATATATATATATATATATAATAATAACAATGTGTTAATATTTTCAATTTATTTAGAGCTGAGATTGAAAAGATCAAATGTATCTAGGTGAGGTATTAAAATTTTGAAATATATAATCAAATTATAGATATAATTCTTACTAAAGTTTATATATATTGTCAATAAATTTATAAAAAATATATATTTTTACTAATCTAGGTTTTAAATTATATAAATTAGTATAATTATACTTCTTCATCTAAAATTTTATTAAAATTAAAAATAATGTTAACTCATATGTGAAATAAGTTTAATTGTAAACACAGCCAGATGTACTATTTTTTTATATAGAATTTGTGTAGATAAACTTTTTATACTATTTTTTAGAAGAGAAAAAATAATATATTTTTATAAATTAAAATTAATTTATGCATAACTAGTTAAAATAAATTAAAGAATTAATATGAAAAAAATATCTACAACATTAATTAGTCTAAACTTATGAAAAAATTAATTTCATTTTTTCTTATATTTAGTTCTTTTAAAAGCTGTATAAATGAATTTTTCAAAATTAAATTATGGTTTCTCACTTTTAGTGTGATTTGCACTTGAGAAGTGAAAATAAATTAGTATATCAGTTTAAATTCACAATGATGTATTATCTTTGTGAATTATTTATCTAATTACTTAAGTTGCTTTAATATGCCAATTAAATATATGTTAATGATTGGAATAAATGATATCTTAAAATAATGAAACTCTGTATATATGAGTGAAATCTTTTCATAAAGAGTGGTCAATTTGAGTTAGTTATATTTAACCATGGTGTACATATGATTTAGATGGATGCATTATATTATCTAAGTTGAAGTGAATTTTTATATGTCTCGTGATTATTTGGAATTATTTAAAAAGAATAGTAATATTTGAATATATGAATGTTAAAGTTGAAATTAGAGGTTGAGGTGCCAATAATGCATAAGCAAAATAATTTTTTAAGAGATCATAAACTCCTTAGAGGGGATTGAGATGATATGGTATCTATTTGAAATGTTGCTCAATTTTTCATACTAGTGTATTTTTTTGCTAACTAAAATTAAGCTAAGATAATTTTATTTCCTTGAGTCACTTAAACAAGATCACAATTCACATTAATAAGAATTTTGATTGTTGGATGAGAAACACTTGATGCAATGTATGTATAAATCTATAAGTTATGGTTAAATGTTGATATTTATGAGAATATGATTGTGAAATGTGAAATTTTTATTTATATATTGGGATAAATATGATTAGATCCATATGATATTATTTATGAATTGTACATACCTCTCTATATATATATATATATATATATATATATATATATATATATATATATATATATATAAAGTAATTAGTGGGTGTATATTTATTTCAAGTTATATGGTACATACGTATTCATTAGTAGTTACTTAAAAGTTTTTGAATTTTACTAAACCTTTTTAAAATAAAATAAAAAACATTTTATTTTAAAAAGTTAAAAAAATAAAACTAAAACTACACTGTATCCTATAACTTATGTATGGATAAATTTGCTGGATTGAAAGTTACTAAAATGTTCAACTATTTATGATAGGAAATGAAGAAATATAAGTGCTTTTAGCTGTCGCCAGCTACCTAGAACTGTTTCCTATGACATAATGGAGTGTGATAATTAGATCATAGATAAGTTTCTGTTGAATTTTAATGGCATTTAAAATAAACAAAATTACTCTTTAAGCACTTTTGCAAAAGAAAATAAAAAAAAAAAACTAATTTGCTATAGGTTAAAATCAGTCTATAAATAATAATTTAGAAAGAAATAAAGAAACACTTCATATATAAGTTAATTTTTAATTTAAAAAAATATTTTTCAAGGATTCTAAAAATACATATTTTAATCCATGTAAAAAAATCTTAAATTTCATTGTGTAGGTGGTTGCTACAAAAGTCACAATAATGTACATGATGAATATTGCAACTCAATTAAAGCCATTAGACACTTTTGTAAACTACTTCACTTTTTGTGGATAGCTACTTTTTAAGAGTACACACACACAATAATAATAATAAAACACCTCCAATAGCACTTATTTGTATAACGACTTTTGTAACTTCATTTTCAATACTAGTTGAAAAAATGCCGTATCAAGATATATTTTATTTTTAGAATTAATTTCTACATATATTCAAGATATATTTGGGTTAGCAAAATTAAAAATACTTTCAGAAGAAAATTTTCGTAAAATAAAATTAATTATTTACATATTAAAAAATTAAAATTAAAAAGGGCAATATGAAACAACCTTTACCAATTAACTTACCCGTAAGTTAATTTTAATTTATAAAAAAATTAATTTCATTTTCTCTTGTTCTTACTTTTTTTAGATATATTTACATAGAAGAGAGAAAAAATATTTTAACATACCCTTAGTTGATTGAATTTGTTACTTCAAAAAAAGATAATCAGAGGATAAAAATAATTACACGATAGAAGAGTTGTTTGTGCAACGAGCCTTAAACTTCTTTATAAATGTTTTTAAAAAATGTAAACAATAATTTTTTTTATAAATTACAATTAAGTTTACGTATTGCTGAGAATTTGATATTATTAAAAAATATATATAAACAATTTTGAAGAGTTGGTTTGTCAATAAACGTGTATCCATCAGATAAATGTTTTTACTATTATTATTTTGTAAAACATATTCGAAATAATTGTGTTCCTAACCAACTTGTCTAGGTATTTATTCATTTTTAAGTTAAAAACACCAATTTTAAACTTGTATCAAATCCTCAAAGAAGATAATTCAAATCACACAACCAATCAAAAATACGAATAATACAGAAAACATAGATTACATATTAGGATAATGATACTTTGACAATATTTTTTGACACCATTTTAAGATAATCTACGTATCATTATATGATTGGTCCAAAATTACTTCACAATCAATAATAATAATCATAAATACCAATATGGATCAATCACAGAATAACACGTAGATGATGTTAAAATGTTGTCTAAAAAATATTGTCAAAATATCATTATCCTAAATTAATATGTTCTTTATCTATATATTTCAATCAATTCATTCTTTATACAGCAATTTATACCATTATATCACACTTAGATCACAATTTCTTAGATCACAATTCATTAAATAGTAATAAAAATAAATTTTTAAAACTAGTTCCTCTTAACTCGATTGACATTTATAAAATTATCAAAGTATTCCTCCAACAGTTGACGTTCACATGTAACTCTATTTCTAAATAAGAACATCAAATTAACAATTTGAACGTACTACTAAGATCATAAACATAGAATTATTGAGTTAACAAATTATACTCACATGTAAATGAGAGTAACAAAGTAAGATAAATTTATTCATGTTTTTCATAAAATAATTGTTGTTTGTAGAATTCATAAAATTCAATTTATAATCAATTTAAATGGATTAAAAACAAAAAAATATTATTATTAATTAATATTATGCTTTCTTTCTTCAATCAAACCAAACATATAATTTATACTTTTCACTCATTTCATACTTTTCGTTATTATATATAGTCTAATTATAAGACTAGACATTGATAAATAATATAATAAGATAGGTTGAATAAATAATAAATATTGTTAGTATAAGATTTGAGCTACTCTAATATATTTTAAGTGGCTTTTGCATTCTTTATATATTACAACTCTATTTTATCTAAATTCTAAACCTAATTGGAAAGATCAAAGTGTCATATGATGATCTTGCAATGCTTCAATACATTACATGTACAGTGATGTCTGTAATCCGACCAAAGTTGGAGATTTTGATTGATCCATGATGTTGGGTTTTGGTATAGTGAGCATTTCCTCCATGAACAAACTAACATTTTGGATATAGATTTGACTGATTGTAGGTAGACATGGTTACAGGCTCATTTGTCACAAAACTATAACAGCACCCACCACTTCATTATTTTGAAGTGACTGCAAAATATTTACATTTTATTTTACTTTATTTATTAGGTAAGAGTTTCTTACCAAGTATTTAAAAAACAAAACTACTGTTTTGATCACAATAAACATATAAAAAATCAAATTTAATTAAATTCTAAATAACTTATAACTTCTTTAGGTATTTTTAATCAAACTTTTACTTAAAGATTGTTTTATTAATTTTTTTTAATGTCTATTTGATTTTATTGTCAATGAGATAATATATTATTAATTCATCTTTAAATTTTTAACTCATTAATCAATTTGTTATTTATTTAATCTCTTAAAACTTGTTTGATCAAACTTATTTTAACACAAATGAGTGGATTGATCAATAAATTACAAAATAATAGATTGATTAATAAATTAAAATAAAGGGTTAAATATGTTTTTAGTCCCTAAACTATCAAGCGATTTTGGGTTTCGTTCCTCTTCGAAAGGTTTGTTTATTTCCGTCCTTTTAGTTTTGAAACTCTTATTTTTAGTCCTTAAAATTGAACGACGTTAAGTTTTCTTTGATGTAGCAAATGGCGAGCCACGTCACTTTTTCTTTTTCTAAAACGTGTCATCCTTCTTTCATGCATATTTGACTTTTAAATGTTTGATTCTTTGTCTGTCAAATGAAAGGTTACCACGTGACAATTTTTTCTCAAAATTAGGATTCAATGAAGATGGAGGTTTTTTGGGCAAGCTCTGCGGTAGTTTGGTTCAGATGTTGAGGTTAGGCGACTGGAGGAACTCGATCTGGGTCATCTTAGTGTTGCGCCAATTTGGGATGCTAGCATGTGTGTGGTCGCTGCCCTCTGGCAGTGTCGTGAGGTGTGTTAGTGACGGTGGGTTATCTTATTTGACATTGTGCAAGCTGCTTTGGATTTTAGTGTGAAGCCTCTATAATTTTAACCACAAACAAAGAAGGAAGAAAAACATTAGTACCAATTAGGCAACTAGGGGAAAAGGAGGAAAGACCCATGGATACATATTGCACTACTAACTCTGCAATATAACTGGTATGAATAAGATAATCCCGATAATTATTAACAAGAGAAAGTCTAATACAATTTATCAAACTAAAAGTGTATACCAGTTTGCAAATGGATGATGATGTAAATGTTGGAAGATGAGTGCATATATTATTTGTTAATTTTTTTCTTAGTGTAGATGAAAAAAAGTAAGGTAAAGAGATGAAGAAAATATTACCTTCCATTCTTGAAATCCTTGGTTGCTTTCGGGGTTCAATTTTTTTATGGCGACGACCACGCCAGAGCCTGGTTTGGCAGGGGTAAGATTCTTCTCATCCAACCAGCCCTTGTAGACTCTACCAAACCCACCTTCACCCAACAATGTGTCTCCCTTGAAACTCTTGGTCGCAGATTTCAGGTCCCCAAAACTAAACTCCTTCAAGTTGGGTCGTTCCAGAATTTGGCCGTCAGGGGAACAAAATGGAAGAGACCCTTCGCTGTTGAACCATTCTTAGGAAGACAGGGTAAATCTGTATCAAACTCATTTTGAATAAGATCTATGTTGTGACCCATATTTTCTTTTCCATTTGATGAGCAAATGTTTGTGTCATCATACTGTTTAGAATTTTGGTTTGCACTAAGGGATTCACCAAATCGTCATCTTCAGAATCTTCATCACTTTCCAACTCCCTATACTGGTAGGCACGTGAGGTTCAGATGCATGAAAGAAGGATGACACGTTTCAAAAAAAGGAAAAGTAACATGGCTTGCCGTTTGCCACATCAAAGAAAACTTAACGTCGTTCAATTTTAAGGACTAAAAATAAGAGTTTCAAAATTAAGAGGACGAAAATGAACAAACCTTTCGAAGAGGGACGAAACCCAAAATCGCTTGATAGTTTAGGGACTAAAAACATATTTAACCCTTAAAATAAAAATATGTGAGAAGTTAGAAAATAATATTTTAGAATTGAAAGTAATTTAAAATTTATGAGATTAAGTTATTTTACTATTAAAAGGGTTTATATAAATATGAAGTTTTATATTTCATTATTCTAAAATACACATACTCTTCTAAAATTTATTTTTCTGGAGTTATTTATCTCTTCTTTAAGAGTTCTTAGTGTCATTTCATCTTATTGAAGATCCGAGACCATAGGAATAATCCTCATAGTGAATTCTTCAATTTAGACATATTAGTTTTTTCATTTGAGTAATTGGTTTTCTACTATTTTCTTAAGTCTAATCAATTTTCTCTTACATGTGAGTGGTAGAATGAAATTCATTTAGCAGAGCACTAGAGACTACCATAAGTGTAATACCTCCCGAAATTTCACATCGATTATATCCGGATAATTGAGTCTTGTTCGAGTCTTTTTTAAACTTTGCCAAGTGTTAAAAAGGATCCTATCACGTGTTAGAGATAGTGTCATGTGCACTGTTGGGGAAAATGTCATGTAAAAATCTCATTTAGTTATTTTATTTGTATTTTGTCTCACTTCAGTCATAATTTTTTTTTAAATTGGACCAATTTCATCTCTCTCCAAATTTTTTTAAAAAATTATGACTGAGGTGAGACAATAAAAGGACTAAATTGAAAATTTTCACATGCCGCAATAGTGACACCATCATTATCACATCACACTATCTCTGCCATGTGTTAGGATCCTCAATTGACACATGACAATGTTTTTTTTCTAAATAAAAAGTAAAAAAATTTTAAAAAAAACTTAGACAAACACGTGACATTGAGTTAATTGATAAATGACCAAATCGCATTTTAAAATTTATGACTGAATCAAGACAACTTAAAACAATGGAACCGAATTGAAATTTATGTATAAACATGAGGACCATCCGAGAGTTTTATAACCTAAAAAGTAAATTAAAGATTTAATTATTATTATAAGTTAAAATTTTATATATATATATATATATATATATATATATTAAAAGAAAAAATTATAAATTATCATAAAAATATTATTACTTTATAAATTAAATACTTTATGGATAAAAAATATATATTATCAAATTATTATATACAAATATATCGGATATACATGAAGCTAATTGAATAAATTATTATAAACACTTAATTACTCATATTTACACTATGTTAACTTGCTCATTGATTTTAAAAAAATAATTTCATTTCCAAAATCGTTAATATACATCTATCAAGTTCTTGACGTTAGTTCTTTTAGAGACTGTGTTAAGAGTGTAGTGATATGGCAAAGGACAACATACTATGTCGAGTTATTTGAGTTCACCATACACTTTACCGAGGTCTTCGTATGTCTTGTCAAACTGTTTGAGTTCTCCATACTTTTAACGGAACTCTTGAAATATCTTGTGAACCTTTAAACACTGCACAATTACAAATTTTTATACATATATGTTGTCTTTTACTATATCACTACACTTTGAATATCGTATCTAGAAAACTAATCACAAAGACTTTTAAAGACTTTTTTTAACATAAATTTAAAAACGCAAACGACATAATGTTCAACTTAGGCAGGAATGACCTGTCGAGTTTTTTTATTACGTGGCAAGGGGTTGAAGAATCAAGTGAAATTCGTCATCTAATCAATTTCTCTTTTGTTAATTCAAATTCCAAACGACACTTTACCCTTTACCTTAATCAGAGTTTTAGGAAGTCTTGACTGCCATTTTCGGGACTTCTTTTTTCTCGAACAAATCTAGTAGTGTCGGTTTCTCGTCGCGCAAGGAGACACACTCCTCCTTCCTCCACTTTGTTTCAGGGTTGACATCATATGGAACCTTTCTTCTTTCCTTCTTCTTGTTTTAATTTTGTTCGTATCAGGGCTCCGAATTGAGATTCTATTTTTGGGATTCTGATCTTGTAAAGTTGGGTTTCCTTCCTTGAATTAAGTTTTTGTTTTGTTTTCTCTGCAGGTTGATGACACAATAGTTGAGGTTCTTCCTAATCTTGTGATTTGGGAAGTTTACGATTTTTGTTTAGGATTGAGGATTCTCACTTAGAAATTTTGTTCTTATTTTTCTTTTACAAATTGTTAATGCGATTTGGGAGTTGAGATTTTCGTTAAAGTTTTATTTTCTGATTTCACGTTTTGAGTTTATATGTAATTATATTATTTATGTTGTACTTTTTGGTTACTATTTTAAGTTCTTTAAGTTATGTTTTTGAAATAAAACTTTGATAATAAATTGCTTCTGATCCAATTAAAATTTTGTTTATCCTTAACTTTAACTTTTCTATGTTAATAACTTCGACTTTTAATATTTACGAACTTGTCACATAATAAGTAACTCTAGAAGTTATTTACTGTTACTGGAAAAAAGAAACACAAACATAAACCAATATTAAGCCAAAAAAATATTTAGGCAGTGCGGACCCACCGGCTTCTGTAGAAATGAAGATATCTTCGTGGTGTGATTTATGTTTGTCTATGCTTCACTTCTAGAGTGAGCAGAGTCTGTGCAAAGGATAAGCTCAGACATGGCGTCTCTCAATTCCTTCATTACTGCTGCTTCTTCTTCTTCATCATGTAAAAACCACTCTCTTTGTCACCCTCTCAAATCACCATTGCCCCTTGTTCGCTCTTTCACCCTTCCAAGAAACACTAAGAAGAAGAGAAGTGCAAGTGTTTGGCCTCTGTTCTGTGCCCTCAACAACCAGCCGTTGCAGTATAGGAACCTAGGAGACTCCGACCTCAACATCAGCGAAATCACTCTTGGTACTGTAAGTCATATTTTCTCGTACATTAAAGAAAAAAGGAACGACATTGTTATTCCTTCGTTCGTTTTCATTTTGGTTGGTACGACGTTGTTGATTTCAGATGACCTTTGGGGAGCAGAACACGGAGAAAGAAGCTCACGACATTCTTAATTACGCGTTTGACCGCGGCATTAACGCTCTCGATACTGCTGAGGCTGTAAGATTTGTTCTTCCAATCTTTATCTGCATTTGCCATGTGTGTTTAGATGTTGCTGAAGTGTTTCAATTTTTTTTTGTTATTTATTTCCATTTAATTGATTTCCCCCCTTTGAGATGATTTATGATAGTGTTGAAGAAATCAACTAATGTAGAAGATATGATCGAATGGATTGTTTAGGAGAGGAAAGGTTAGAAACTTAAGGAAACCAAACTATGATTGATGGATTTCAGAGATAATTTTTCTTAGAATTTGACCTCTCAACCCACACAACACTACAAAATTAGTTTGTAGAATGAGATTGACCAAGCTTAATAAACTTCAATTAATTTATATCTCTAATTCATGTCAGAATTAAGACAATTCCAAAGAGGTCACAGTTAAGGCAAGCTAGAGATGACAACTACTACAGGGGCTTTGCAACAAATTTTAATGATTTTTTAATATTTAAAGGATTATTGAACATGGAATTTTAGGATTACTGAACATGGAATTTTAGGACTACTTAAGTAATTTTTTTTTTTTTTAATTTAGGAACCATCTCACGTACCAGGTAAGAGCATTAGAAGAGCGAATCTGAACCATACAATCATATGGATGAGTAAGAGTAAAATAATTTTGACTATGATTTATGATTCTATGACCCTGATTAACTCTTCCCATCTCTCACGGTCTATCTCTCTATATAGTTAGTTAATTTAGTATTTATCAAATATGATATGATGTTTTGATATTATGCAAGATTCACTATTTGATTGCAAAAGGACCCAATCATTATCATTGCTATTTCATAATGAGCCGGTGGTATTTGATTGCAGTACCCAATTCCAATGAAGAAAGAGACACAAGGAAGAACTGATCTCTATATTGGTAGTTGGCTCAAGTCTCAACCTCGTGACAAGGTATTGAATGCTCATTTTTCAACTGTCTATGCTGCTTTTCTATGAGTTTTGGAGACAGGGTCTGTTAAAAGTTCAGAGTAATATTTCACGATTGCTTTCAATGTGAAATAGTGCTACTAAAGTTAGACTGTCTTGTTTGTAAGCGTATGAAGCTTTTGGTAAGTCTTTGCATTGAGAAAAAATGCTCATTGAAACAAATTTTACTTTTGCTCGATTTGCCATTGTGATGCCGTGATACTTCATGCTATTGTCAGTCATAAAATTATCAGCACTTCATCAATAGGAATTGTATGAACTTGTAATTAAGGATAGGCCTTCTTGCAAGGTAATTTAGAGAGTGATATTAACATTGATGAAAATAATGATGAATTCCTAAAGTATATGAGAGTGGATAAGATGAAATTGATTACCCTAACAACATACTCATCCATATAATTCGTTCAAGTGTTTGTGTTCGTATTTTCCATTGATCAAAACTCATGCATACATGTTTAATTATTGTCTTCTGCATTTGAAACCTCAAGAATTTGTTCACAAGTTATAAATAATCAACAAATCATATAATCTTTTGTTTAAACAATGATGTCTAACAAATGTGATTTTAATTTAGATCTGTGTAATTGCAATTGTATATCTATTATGTTTTAAGAAATTTTATATATTTTTAAATCCATTTCTGTCATTGTATTTATCCTATCTTGTTATTAGCATAGTATCTAATACACTTAACGTATCAGTGCATCATCGTTTTGCTAATATGATGATGGACTGACCCTGAGAATTGGCTTTCAACTGTTTTGGATGGATTTTGCTTATTCCACTCTTAAGAGTTTGAAACCATTTTGAAACATCTCTGTGAATAGATTATTTTGGCTACAAAAGTATGTGGTTATTCTGAGAGGTCGAGTTACGTGCGTGAGAATGCAAAGGTTTTGCGGGTTGATGCCGTAAATATCAGAGAAAGTGTGGAAAAAAGCCTTAAGCGCCTTGGCACTGACTATATTGATTTGCTGCAAATTCACTGGTGAGTTTACACATCGCAAACATCAGTGGCTCACTTATCTTTTTCGTTACATTATTAGTTGTGCATGTAATTTGAACTTGTGTAAATCCGTAGGAAACTTTTTTATAGTTTTCATTGTTAAAAATTATTCTTATTGTTTTAGGAATCTTTGTGAATTAGTAGTGATATAGGGTCAGATTTGTACTAGTGTTAGGAACCTTGGTAAGAATCCTAACTATCTCCCTTACTCTCACACCTCAGGACACTAACAGCAAGCAATTGTAAAAGAAATGACTTGTATTCACATCAAAGAATCAAGAATACAATTGGGAAACTAGGAGCTTAACCTCCCTCACCAATTCTAAACTGGTCTGCAACTCAAGAGAAAGAATTTGTCTAACGGAAAACAATAACAGAGGTCTTTTTATAGAGACCCTTTTCCCGCCTTACTTAACTGTTTACAGTTAAGTGCTCTTCCTCACCTTTCGCCTCTCATAAACCCTCCATGTCCTAACAACTAGTTTTTGTTGGGTCTATCGAGGAGGAAGTTCCCTCTGGGTTACACAAACACCAATGACATATGAGTCAACTATATAAGGGATCGACACCACTCTTTACCAGAAACCTTAAGGCAAAAGGTTAATGAGTCTTTCACCTTTATATACTGCTTTACTTTCTCATTTCTATCCAATGTAGCATTTGGACTCACTTGGATTCCCAACAATTTTGACTACACACAACTTGATCTAGAATGTGACCTTTATTATCAGTATTGACAGGAGTTTTATGCGTTTGTATATTTACGTGATATATCATATAAACAAATAAGTTGCAAGCATTCTCCTACTTGCATCTTGAAACTGAAAGCTAGAAGGTTTTGAGCTATTGATTTTTTAACATACGGTGTACTGCTTCATTATAGGCCAGATCGATATGTTGCACTATTTGGTGAATTTACTTATGATCCTTCAAAATGGAGACCCAGTGTGCCATTTGTTGAGCAGTTGCAAGCCTTCCAAGAACTTATCAACGAAGGAAAGGTGACTGATGTCTATCAATTCACTTTATTCTTCAGCTTTCCTTGTGTCTAAGGATATCTAATGATTTCTACTGGTATCGGCTTGGAGAAGCTTAGCACTTCTTTTATTTGCTAAAAATATTTATTCCAAGTGAAATTATTGATATTTGCTTGTTAGTTGTAACTTTCTTTGCTTAATTTTAGTGTTATTTTTTACGGAGAAAATGAAGTTGAGGAATGGCAGAAAGAATAGTTTGACTCTCAAAAGTTTTGATTAGACGAGAGGGGTGAAATGGCCATACCCTTTTGTAGGCTAATTTGCTATGCTATTTGGCCAATGTCTCATCCTATTACAAGCCTGTAAATAAAAACAGACAATTATATGTCTCTTGGTTGGAAGCTTGAACCCATCACCTTCTTGTTCAATCAAGCTAGGATTCTCTGTCTCATCTGCTTACTTTTCCAAGAAATTTGTGCCAATTGTAACGTGAAATTCTAATATTCTGATCACAATGTCATGTTTCTTCTCTTGTGCATGAGATTGGGATTCAGTTTCTTGAGATTTCTGTGTGCATCATAGGTACGCTACATAGGTGTTTCAAATGAGACTTCTTATGGAGTGATGGAGTTTGTCCATGCAGCTAAAGTTGAAGGCCTTCCAAAGATTGTCAGTATCCAAAACAGCTATAGCTTGCTTGTGAGATGTCATTTTGAAGGTGAGATTGTGACATTCGCCAAAGGCTTGTATGGATAACTTTCTCGGCAAAAACATTTAGAAGAAAAAACGAAGCAAAATCAAATAAACTTTTACCTAAACTAAAATAAGTATTAAGTGTTGGAGATCCAATATTAATTAGAGATATGGCAAAAAATAATATGTTGATGGGTTCAAACCTTATCTTATTAAGCTAGTGTTGTTTGTGAGGTTGAGTTAAGATTAAATTCCATTTTCTTAAGATAATATAGATCTTATTTTAGCCAAGTTTGTTTGGCGTCACCCCTTTATCGGATTCCACCATGGTTCCACATTCAAGATGTTAAGTGTTGAAAGTAGTTTCTTGGGAATTCTACATTGACCGAAGATATAGCCAAATAATAATATTACATTGGTGAGTGAAAATTTCACCTTACCAAACAAGCTTTTTTGAGGTTGAATTACACTTAAATTTTACTTTCTTCAAGATTAGTTTTTGTACAAGTTAGAAATAGACTTTTAGAGAAATTAATATAGTACAGTTTATACAAATTAACATATGTATAAAGTTAATTTTATCTTACGAAATAACACATTTGATTTTTCCTTCTACAAGTAGTCAGAAAAGTTATCTAATAAAGTCTCGTTCATATGACTTAATGTTTTATTTCTTAGTGTTGCAAAGCTGCTGCTCCTCCTGTAGCCTTGATAAATATTTTTGTCAAATAGTTGCGCTGATCATTACAAATCACATAGCGCCTTATGCATTGTTATTCGTGAAGAGTCCAAACGAGACAAAGTTGCACTCACTCTTGCTTTTAAGTTTTTTAAAGTCTTTTAGGCATTCCGTCCAATTTTCAATCCAAAATTAACAGAAGTGGTCAAATTTGTCAAGCTCGAGGCCTAAGTGCACTTGAACCTAAGATGAAAGGGATAACTTGAATCTTTGCAATAAAAATTGGTGACATGATTTGAGGATCAAAGTGCATATATGACTCTAAGTTGGACGGGGGGATTGTACTTTTTCCCTTTTGTAAGCTTCTTTAAATTGTGTTCCTTTACTTGTTTTTTTTTTTTTTCAGTTGATCTTGTGGAAGTTTGTCATCCAAAGAATTACAATATTGGGTTACTCTCCTATTCCCCACTTGGAGGTGGATCACTCACAGGAAAATATATAGATATAAACTCTGAAGCTTCAAAAAGAGGAAGGTTGAACCTCTTTCCCGGTTACATGGAAAGATATAACAAATCAGTGGCAAGGGTACACCATCTAGTTCTTGTATTTGGACTTTACTTCTGTTTGTGTAAACTTCTCTGCAAATACATGTAAAAGCAGAAAAGAAGAGAAAATGAACTAAATTGAACCCGTGAGTTAAAAAATCAATTAAAGCACATAAGTTTTGGAAAGGCCAAATAAGAGAACTTTTGTTGAAGTTAAGTTCATACATTTATTTGATCTTATACGAGAAATTTAATTCATATTATCTTTTCATGTTCTTCTATTATTGTTTGCAGAAAAAATTATCCATATAGTCTTAAGACTAAGTTCTAAAATATGGTGACAATACTGAATTACCTACCTATTTTTGTTGCTCGATTTCAGGAAGCTACTATAAAGTATCTTGAGTTGGCGAAAAAGCATGGTCTAACTCCTGTTCAGCTTGCACTTGGATTTGCAAGAGATCGTCCATTCATGACTAGTTCAATTATTGGTGCAACCTCTGTGGACCAGCTAAAAGAGGACATTGATGCTTTTACAACAACTGAGAGACCCTTACCAGCAGCAGTCATGGCAGATATTGAAGATATATTCAAGAGATACAAAGATCCTGCAATTTTTTGATCATTATACCTCTCAAGTTCACCATTGATTCAACATATTCCTCCATTCCTCTCTTCTCTATTCTTTTTGTCATGATTAAAACTAGAGTGCATATTGAATCAATACATTGAAACTAGGACTTATAAAAACTTATGTATTCCTCCCTCAGTTACAGAAATGTTATCAGGCCTTACAATTTAAGACTCTAGTAAGTTATTGGGTGGTTTTGTTTGAGACATTAATGGCTATGCATTATGTAAAGAATTTTACACTATCAACCGTTATTGGTAAGGTAGTTAAACTTACATGTTATACTACATACACAAAGGTTTATTTGTTTGAATTTTTAAAAGGGAATTAGTTTTGTAGTATTAATTGAAATGTTAAAGTTCATAATAATGTTTAATATAAGTTTATTTAAAAATTTAAAAAATATCTTTATAAGTATCTTTAATCTTTATTATATATAATTTTATGTTTGATTGTTTATTAAGATTAAATAATATGCATTATAATAAAGATAAACAAACTACCTAATGTAATTTACATCCAAATATAAATTTGGAGGGTCATGGCACCTCTCAGCCTCCATAATCACTATTCCTTGGGGTGCATATATATATATATATATATATATATATATATATATATATATATAAAACCTATTATTCTCTACAAAAACTTCTAAAAAATTTCATTGTTATTATCTTTTTCACTTGCATTTTCATTATTTGCACTATGATTACTTGTCTTGTGAAAATGTTCTTTGTTTCTCATAAAACTTTTCTCACTTAGTGAAGTGCAGGCTTGTAAAAAATACTTACACTACATTTTTTAAATTTCACCTAACAAAAATTGTTCGTTTAATGAGTTAAGTACATACCTTATTTTCAGATTTTTTATATTTTCATTTTCGCTCAACTTCTCATTTACTAGCTTTGTGAATATATCTCATGACATCACTTTTCGCAAACTCACTCAACGAGTGATAATATACCCATCGAATAAAAGTGTTGGAGTTTTATGGAAGAAAAATTATGCATTCTTGCTCATTTACTAGATGAAAACACACCAATTAAAATTATATCAAATACGTGAGACAAATTTAGCTACATCATGAATTTAATTAGAATAATAATAAGTTCAAAACTAGTTCGGAATGCATACAAAAAATTAATACAACTCAAATTAGATTTCACACATAATAAACATCATTTTTCACCATTTCTCAATTCAATCTCATCATTAATATATAAATTTAAACTAGTTTCCATTACATAAAGTACAAAATCCTAACTCAAAGGTTGTTTCTATGACTCTAACTGAGAAGATATTCTAATTATACAAAGAAAACTCTTATCAAATATCAAAATAGATCCTTATGATTGCAACCAAGCAAAGATTCACCTTAAGTCATTTTGAGTTATATGAATGGACCAAAAAACCACACGTAATACACTATGCAAAAGCGAACTTTTCTTGTTTAAAATTTTGATAGATTGGATGTATAGAATTCTCTATAAGAATTGTTTTTATGATTTTATCTTCAAACATATGAAGAATGAAATAAAAGATCTATACTAAAAGCAAAGAAAATTTTTTAAATTTTTTTTAGTGTGATAATAATTTTTATAAAATGAAACTTCATTAATAAAATTTATATTCATAATATAACATTTTAAATAATAAAATAATCAAGTGTCATATTTTAAAAACAACTATCATTATTATTTACTAATTTCTTTTACTATTAGAAGTTATTAGAGAACTTAAAATATGATTAAGTCAGATATATTAAAACCACACTTTTAAAAATTAAATTACCTCCCCATAGCATTCAAACAACGTATAATAAACAATAAATAAATAATATATCCAGTAATTATTTTTCTCAACCGGCAATGTTGTAAAAAAACTAATTTTACCTCATTTAAAGATAAAGTTTAAATGCTTTTTTTTTATATATTTTAAAGTTAAAATTAAAAATAAGAGTTTCACATTTTGTGGTAAATTATGACTCTTCAATTTTAAATAACTCATGTCATGGTTAAATTGTAAGTTTGAACGTATCAACAACTATTTTGAAATATAAAGAAGAATTAAAAATATATTTAATCTAAATTATTAAATAATAATATATTTTTATTTAAAAATTAAAATTAATAAAAAAATCTAAAAAACTACAAAGTTAAATTTAATTTATTTACAAAAAAAATTAAAAAAGTTATTTTAATTTATTTCTTTTTCGATATTTACTTCAATGTAATATTTTGTCTTAAAGAAAATAAAATTTAAAATAAATAAAGTCAAATATTTCTCAAGTTATTTTATTATTAAGGACAGATGGTTTAACTATTAAAATAACATTATATAAACGCTATTAGCCCAACATTAGCTTTTTCCTTTTCAGTTTTAAAAGTAAATTTTCAACTGAAAACCAAACATGTCATTAGTTGGGGAACGTGGAAGCAGTTTCAAAAGGGCGCCAATATCTCATTCCCTTTCCTTTTACGTAACTTTCGCATCTCTCTCAACTGCTCAATCCAATCTTGCTCAGAAACTGATCACACACATGTTGATGCAACTTTCAACCCCTTTTGCAAATTTTCAATCTTTTTGGCAGTGACATGATTAATCGTCTCCTGGGTCATTCTCGGATTCTGATTCTATAGTACATGTCATGCGCAGCCATTGCTGCCATATGAGTTTGAGGTTCTTATTCTTTATTTTCCTTAACATTGTCCAAATTCTGGGGGGAAATTTTCATCTTGAGGTTTTTGGAGACTTTGATGAGAGGCCTAAGTAGAAAGCATGATGCTTGAGCTTTGTCCTCTTCTGTGGTTTCCTTACAATTTCTCTCAGATGGAATGGCAGATCTTTCTATCTTTGGAAGTTCTGAGCGTCTCGAGCAAGTTAGTTTCACCACCAAAAGCTTTTATCTGAAAAATTTAAAAGAATGTGTGGTTTGGTTAGGTTTGTAACAGAAAAATATTATAACTTTTCTTTTAATTTCTGACATTAGGCATGGGTATGCTTGTTTGTTTGAAGTGAGTATTCATTTTTGAAGTTGTTATCATGAAAAGAAAAATCTAAATATTGAGGAATCTTTTGTTATGGTGTAGTTGGAGATAAGACATGCCTCCAAAGCTTACAGTTTGTTTCATTTCAAAATCACTTTATCTAAATGGGGAAAACACTAAGGAGTCTTTTTTTTTTTTCTGGAATATAAATTATCACCACTGTGATTTGATTCTGTTGAGATTATGTTGCTTCGTGTTATAACATTGCCAGGGTTTCTATCTTTGGTGTGGCATTGCTTCTCTCTTTTGCTACTACCTTAACACTTCGGTGCTCCACTTAATTTAATTTTTGTCTTGTTTCTTTATGAAGGCGTTCATTACATTAAAAAAGGGCACGCAGTTAGTAAAGTATAGTCGAAAAGGGAAGCCGAAATTTTGTTCGTTCAGACTCTCATCGGTGAGTATGTGAGCTGAATAAAATTCAGCATACTGTGCAAACAATGGTGCATGCTTATTATTTATATATTGAATTTCATACCTCTTCATGAATGATTTCATATTTAGTAGCATTAGCAGGATGAAACAAAGCTGATTTGGATTTCTCATGGAAAGGAAAAGAATCTAAAATTAGCTGCTGTTTCACACATCATCCCAGGACAGAGAACAGTGAGTTATATGTTTGGTCTTTGGAGGCTAATTTCATGGTTATTTTAGCACTCTGATAAAGATATCTTGGGTTTCCTTTTAACTGCAGGCTGTCTTTAGAAGATACTTGCGTCCTGAAAAGGATTATCTGTCATTTTCACTGATTTACAAGAAGGGGGAAAGATCACTTGATCTGGTTTGAAAACACAGTCATTTTAAATTTAAATTTGTCAATTTCGTATAAATTTTGAATCTGTTGCTTCCCCTTTTCATATTGTTAGATCTGCAAGGACCAAGCAGAGGTAGAGATATGGTTTTCATGTCTTAAAGCATTAATTTCCTCTGGAGAGCGTATTAAGCGTGGAATAAGTGATTTAAGCAATGTGAGTTAAAAGAAATTGTTTGAATGACAGTTTGTTTTAAACTTAGTTTATAGGTTACACAGTTTCTACTTCCTATATATTCCTCCAATTTCTCAAAGATTAAAATCTAAGTTGGTCGTGGATTCAAATATCAAATTTTTAACTACTTGGTCATGGAAACCATGAGAATTCTTGTTAAAGCTCAAGTGGTTTTGCACGGGTGCACACGCACACACACACATGTATTATGTATATAAATGTGTGCGTATATGTGTGTATTGTTTCTAACATCTATGTTTTTAGAGCATTTAGGTAAAGTAATTCTTTTGACTCTCCTTGCAGGATTGTGTTGACTTTGTTGCTGGAACACTAGAGTTCGCATCAAGCATTAGCCGTAGCAGGTTTTCTTTTGAATCGGCATCTCATGAATCTACATCGTCTTGGTCCAGGTCGGATACAAATATGGCACAGAGGACAAGTATCGGAGATGGTTCTCGTGTTAGTATATCAAGTATTAGCCACTCAAGTAGTGTAGGATCAGGACTAGATGACATAGAATCTCTTGGTGATGTTTTCATATGGGGAGAGGTTTGGGGAGATGGCAATTCATCTGATGGATTGGGGAGCCAAGCTTCTGGTAAGATTGATGTGTTGACTCCTAAGGCATTAGAATCTGATGTTGTTCTTGATGTCAATCAGATTGGGCCCGGTGTACGTCACATTGCGTTAGTTACAAGGCAAGGTGAGCTTTTTACGTGGGGAGAGGACTCTGGTGGAAGACTTGGCCATGGCTTTGAAAAAGATTTTGGCCGACCTCGTCTTGTAGAGTCCCTAGCAATTACCAACATGTCTTCTGTTGCATGTGGTGAATATCATTCATGTGCCGTGTCTGTATCTGGTGACTTGTTCACCTGGGGTGATGCTACAAATAGTGCAGGACTTCTTGGTCATGGCAGTGATGTTAGCTACTGCATACCAAAGAGGGTGAGTGGCGCTTTAGAGGGACACCAGGTTGTATCCGTAGCATGCGGCGCATGGCATTCAGCATTAGCAACCACCCTTGGGAAATTGTTTACCTTTGGTGATGGAAGATTTGGTGTATTAGGCCATGGAGATAGAGAATGTGTATCATATCCAAAGCAGGTACAATTATTGAGTGGACAAAAGGCTATTAAAGTTGCATGTGGAATGTGGCATTCAGCTGCTATTATAGAGATTATGGATCCGTCTGGTTCAAACCCTTCATCCAAGAAGATCTTCACATGGGGTGATGGTGATCAGTATCGTTTGGGTCATGTTAACAAGGAAAATTACCTTCAACCAACTTGTGTAGCTGCCCTTGCTGATTATAGCTTTAACCAGATTGCATGTGGGTACACTATGACTGTTGCACTCACTGTATCTGGTCATGTTTTTACAATGGGAGGCACAGCATATGGTCAACTAGGAAATCCAAATTCTGATGGAAAAGTCCCAATTCTAGTCCGAGATAAGTTGGTAGGTGAGTTCGTGGAGGAAATAGCATGCGGAGCAAATCATGTCGCTGTATTGACTTCAAGAAGTGAACTATATACTTGGGGTAGAGGTGCCAATGGAAGACTAGGACACGGAGACACAGATGACCAGAAAACTCCAACCTTGGTAGAAGCCTTGAAAGACAGGCATGTTAGGAATATCGCATGTGGCTCTACCTTTACATGTTGTATATGCTTACACAAATGGCTTTCTGGAGTTGACCAATCTGTTTGCTCTGATTGTCGACAACCGTTTGGTTTTACCCGAAAAAGGCATAATTGCTATAATTGTGGATTGGTGTTTTGCCATCCTTGTAGTTCAAAAAAGGCTTCTAGAGCAGCATTGGCTCCGACACCTAGCAAACCACATCGTGTGTGTGATGCTTGTTATGCTAAGCTAAAAGGTGCTGATAGTGCTTCAAACTTAAATAAAGAAATTAGTCGTCCTTCCTCGTATGGAAGGGAAAAGTTTGAGCGGGCAGAGGTGAAGTCTTCCAGAATTCTCTTGCCTCCCATCACAGAACCCATAAAATACCTTGAGATTAGGACTATTAAGCATGGAAATATAGATGAGACTTCTTCCATGGTCCGAGCAGCTCAAGTTCCTATATCTTTGCAATTGAAAGATGTCGCATTTCCAATTTCGCTGAGTTCTGCACAGAATTTTTTCAAGCCTCTTATTCAGTCAAGTCATACTCAGTCTCCACCTCCACCAATTAGACCTATGTCACCATATGCTAAAAGAAGACCACCAAGCCCACCTCGTTCTACCTCCCCTGGATTTTCAAGAAGCCTTATTGATAATTTAAAAAAGAAAAGTGATCATATGACTCAAGAAGTTTCAAAATTGCAAAACAAAGTATATTTCATAGTTCATACCTCTTTAATATCTATTAATTATGTTCTTTATTCTCCGACCAGAACTTGTGCCAATTAATATAATTTGTGTATAATTCTTTTCTTGCATAGAATAAAAGTTTGAAGCAGAAGAGTGAAACACAAGAAATGAAGATTCAGGAGCTTCAGAAAGTTATTGAAGAGGAATCTTCTAAGTTTAGGGAAGCAAAGGATTTTATTAAGTCCATGACAGATAAGGTATCATAATTCTATATTTTGACTTAACAGTTGAACTCAAGTTTATTCAAATTATTCTTGCTCGAGTCTTGGAACAATGTTTTATCCAAAATCCTATCGTGTAAAACGGATCACCATCCTATGTTTATGTGTATTTATTGCATTAAGTTTATATGAAAGAAACTCCGTTGTGTAGTCCCGACACAGTTTTAGCATCTCTTGCATTTGTTTTATCACTTCAAAGAGTTAAATTTGGAAAACCAAGACTGCATAAACATCTTATGATTGGGCAGATGTCCATGACAATCTACTATTCTTCAAAGTCTTTCGGCAAGAATTAGAAAATAGATAACTATCTTTAATGATTGTCAACATTCCCTAAAACTAAGCAACAAAAAGCAATCATTTATCAGGTTGAGTTTCACAGTTACATAATTATTGTTACCCGGATTTAATATTATCTGCCATCTTTAATGTTGATAATTTTTACCTTCTACACCTTAAAGGAGAAATAACTTTCTTCAAGATAGATGAACCATCTTTTTTTTTTTTTGTATACTTGTTCCCTAAGGAGTTATTGCAAGACACGAGCTTAATTTTTCAGTCTAAATAACTCTACACAAATGAACCTTCATGACTTCATCAATGTACTGGTAATGAATTGGATTAACTAAAGTCATTGCTTGTTATGATAAGCTCAATGTTTGAAGGAAAGAAAAGGAAGTTGAGCAGAATATCTGACTTAGGGCGTTTCTGGACGGACTTTCCAAAAAGACTCTTAGGAGGAAAATATGAAGTCGACTTCATAAGTTAAAATTAGCTTATCCATAAGCTAAGTCGTAAAAATTTTCTAATATAATGTTTCTAAATTTTTATTTTTAACTTATATATGAACTAATTTTGACTTGTGGAAAAGTTAATTATATTTTATACTTCATATTTTTCTCCTGTAAATCCTTTGGAGAAGCTTGTCCAAACACATCTTTATCATACTAAGGTTTAGATTAGCTTCTACCTAATGAGAGCTTTTCAATTGAGATAAGTATTTGATTCCTAACATACAAAATACCCCTTATAAGTTTATAGCCTATAGGTATTTATGAAGAAGTTAGCTGCAAAAACTTTTGAAAAGTTAAGATGCAAAAGTTGATTTTACCATATGCAAAAGGTTTAATACATTTATCTCCAAGGTTTATTTTATCTGCTTTGACGTTATTGCTTGTTGAGAAGTTTGTATCAAGCTGAACTTGCTTCTGCATTTGGTTTATTTAGTTGAGGGAAGTGATTGAGACTTTGCAATCTGAGATTCCTGACAATGAGACTTTGAGAACAATGCATGCTCAAGCTGAAGAGTTTCTTAATGAAGAAAAACGTTTGGAACCTTCTTCCTCCCAACTGAGCCTCAACTCTAATCCACAAAGTGCACCTGATGTACCTGCCTCGGATAGTAACTCTTCAAAGCTGAAAGAGCGAAGCGATGATACTTCCGGGGTTGTTCCATCCCCAGACGGAGAAAATACTTTTGAAGAAACCGGCAACTCATCTGCATCTAGTACAGCAGTGAGTCCACCAAACTCAAGAAATATTTCAAGATTAAGGGACTCCAATGTACATTTGACAGAAGGAGAAAGATCAATCATTGAACAATTTGAGTCAGGTGTTTATGTCACCCTCATTGTACTACCTAATGGTTACAAAGTTTTCAAACGAATTAGATTCAGGTATAAGAACTACTTCTTTTCTAACCAATTTCCACATATTTTCTGTCATTAGGTTTATCATTGTATATGTTGATCGCTTTTTAGAAGTTTCACAAAAAATCCTGCTTCGTAATGTGGCTACTGCATGTAACAATTTATATTTTTGGTTAAAACGGTAACTAGATGTTGAAATCATTCAAGATCTTCTATTTCCATTCCGAACACCAATCATGTTATATCATACAAATTCGCTCTTATGGCGGTAGTGATGTGCATTGATAGCTTCTCAACTTTCTTTTTTTTCGTTTATTACTACTTGATATTGATACACACATACACTCGTGTGTGTGTGTATATATATATATGTATAGATAGATAGATAGATAGATATATTTAGATTTAGATTTAGAAAGACATTTTTTCTTTTACAGTATTGGCATGAGGAAGGCAAATGTTACCATGATTATATGAAAAGCTTCTAGGGAATTTGGCTTTTTATTTATTTTTTCCTTAGTTTGATGGCAGGGGGTTAACACTTTGAAACATTATAATCTACTATATTGTACGATTAGAGTATTGATTTTCTTATTTTAATTGTTCCTGTCTTTAATATTATCTCTGTCTGTTTTCTCTTTTCCTTGTGCAGTAAACGAAGATTCAATGAGCAGCAAGCAGAAGAATGGTGGAACCAAAACAAAGATAAGGTGTATAGTAAATACATTCCACCACCACCCACAAAAAATGCAATTACTGAACCATCTGTTACCTCTACAAATGCTGAAGAGAATAGTGAGGCGTTACCTTCTTCCTAAACATATTTCTCTGGTTTACCTGGACATACAATATTCTGATGAAATGATTCAGAGAATAGAGGTAGCATCAGTCTCTCAAGTGTAAAAAAACTATATTAGGCTAATTACTGTAAAAAACATGTCAGTATCTACAGCAGTCTTGATATGACCTTGAATAGAGGATAGAATATGTAGTATGATTTAGAGGTAGCAAAATTTACTTTTGATTAACATTATTTGGATCTCACTTACCCTGTAACTCTTCCTCTATAAATCCCTTTTATTAGCTTTTGTATTTTTGGCCTTCAAACACAGATATTGTTATTGGTATTGTACATAGGTACGTGTGTAATTTAGCTCCTCTACCAAATCTAGAGATTCAATTAATAGACGAATGATGAACTGTGCTCCAACCACACTTCACATAACAATAGTAAGAATGACACTAATAGTTCCATACTTTATGTTCTGTTAAATTTGATGTAGCAGGCTCTTGGTTCAACAGTGGCAGCAAGTGTGAATGATTAAACTAAATATCCTGAAATAGTTGTTTCAGGCTGATGTTACTACTACTAAAAGGATATGTTAAATAAAGTGAGTTCCCAGTTTTTAACACAAAGGAAAAGGCTATTTAAATAAATTTCTTCATACACTTACAAAAGAAAAAAAAATGTAAAAAGAGTCAAGTTTTTCATGTTGACTTAACTCTTACAGAAGATTTTCCATTCAACTTTTCCAAAACCAAATGTACACAGGTTATTTTAACATATGGAATAAGTTCAATTCATTTTATTTTTTATATTTTGTCTATAAATACTTATGAAGAAGATTATTTAAACAGGACCATAATACTATTGTGAAAAATATCCAAACCCTAATGTTTGTTGTTATCTCTTTCTAAGCAAGGTGGAGGGGACGGTGGTATGCTTTGTGGTGAGTCAAAAATCACTATCCTCTCTAATTGGCTGCCAAACATGGCCTAATCGCAATGCTTCCAAAACAAATGGGGAAAGAGTGGTGTAAACTTTCAGTGCCAGCCCATTTTCCGTCGTCTAGTCTATTCAACAGGGGACATTCAAATCCTCAATGTCTTCCTTTGGAAAATGAAAGCAGATGTGTCCATAAAATGGTCATTTCATTGATAGTTTGAGATAGAGGAAAAGTTAGTATTACAACTTATCCTAACTTTTTATCATAAATTGATCATTATTACTTTAGTGTATTTTAAATAAGACTCAAATTATTAAAGAGGAGGGTGGAGGTGATTAGACTTAGACTGCAGATAAACTGATTTTAAGAAATCTGAAGATGAAGTGATTTTAAGAAGACTGAAATTCACATTATTAGAGAGGATGATTAGACTTCAGTGTATATGAAATGATTTTATGAAATCTTGAAAATAAAGTGATTTGACCATAATTTATGAAAAAGTTTTATGATTCCACGAAACTTAAGGCAGTGGCAATCTAACTGAAACAAAGAAAGTGTCATTCTTTTTCCTTTTCTGCAATGGGGAGCGGGGTTCTGATCAGTGATCAACCTGACTTTTACATTAGAAATAAAGAAAAGGAGCCCACAATACAACTCAAAAGTTGCATACTGCCACCACATGGGAAAACCTATAATATTGGTCTCTACAGAATATACCTTTGCTCATTTTCTCACAATACTTAGCACCCAAGGTTGCTTCTATGATGTCAATTCTGCCGAAAGTGTTGAGTTAGGAGTGATAATTAAACCCTTAAGATCAAGATTTCATGTTATTTCAATTCATGCCATCAACTGCAATTTTTGACAAATAATGCAGAAAACAAAGCAATGGCAGTTGAGTAATTCTTGTGATAAAAATGTGCCAATTTGAGGCACCAAAAAGATGGTAGCAACTTGCAGAACAAATTTATTGTTTAAAAACTAAAATGGGGCATAAAAGGGTTCCTTCATGAGATTGAGAACCATTTCTAAGAGTTCTTCCCTCCCTTTAGATACACATTCTTTCTTCTTCCAAGTACTCTTTCTCTCATCAGACCAAAACCACCCTTCACTTTGTGATGTCTCGCATGAGGCTAGGTAAGAAGCTTCAACCTGCAAAGAAGGCATGGAATAGCTTTTCCAACACAGTCCAATACAAACTCCACAAACTCAACATCCCCAAGTCCTTCAAAACTACCCTTCAACGCCTCCTCTCAGCTTTTCACTCCCTTGGCCATCTCATACACTCTAAACTTCATCGCTCACTCACCACTACAAGGCCTCGTGCCACAACTTACTACCATGTTCAACACAAGCACTGTGCAGCCATACACATAGATGACCTCTTTGACAAGGCCAATTCCGTGTCCATGCTTGCCACCAACAACAGAAGTGCTCATGCACAAGGGCAAACAAGCAAAGGCAAAGAGAAAGAGGAGCATTCCATCTTAAAGGGTAATTTGGTCGGTGAGTGTTACAACCAAAGTCACACCCTTTTGAAGAGAAATTTGACCTATGAGTGTACCAACCAGAATCACCACAGTGAAATTACTGTCAAGAGAAGTTTAACTGATAAGCATCGCAGCCAGAATCAAAGCGGTGAGAGTAGTGGATTGAACACTATAGAGGATGCATGGAAGGTTGTGGTTGCTAAGTCTCCACAACTACACGTTGATCAAAAGGCAGAAGAATTCATCAGCAAGTTTCGTGAAGATATGAGGCTTCAGAAAGAGAGGTCAATGCTTGAATTCCAGGAGATGCTAGCACGAAGTGCCTAAAGAAATTTGATCTCAGCAACTGTTTCATTTATCTAATTTGACATATAGAGTATAAGATTGATGTATACATACATGGAGCATGATGGTTTGATACATAGTTTCTTTTTCATTTCATTTTGGATTCTGTTGAGAAACAAAGTGAACACATATATAATTGCTTTATAAGTAGTTGTTTGTGTGAAGATGTATAGGAAAGTAGGGTTTGTGAGGGGCTTTTTCCTTTTTCTTGTGTAAACATAATTTGCATTCATTCTTCTTTTGGTTGAAAATAAGCATCTGATGGATTGTGCATTGTTCTGTAATCTGACAGATAATGAAGTGTGTATACAATGTATTTGAGAGTTTTGTTATGCTTTGTGTTTGTGGTGAAAACATTTGCTTTAATGTTGTCTGGTTTTTCTTGTCAATTTGTTTGTTCTTGTCCAATGTCCACATGCATTCATTTTCTCTCTAACTTCAATTATTTTCAGTTGCTTTCTCAGGAAGTAGTGATTTTTTTGACTCATCCAGCTCACAAGCTAGAAAAGTGCCTCAACTTTAATAATGTGATGAACTAACATCTGGGAAAAGAATTTGTCTATCCAACAACGAACAATGGTTAATTTTGTTGCAAATAATTAAAGATACATAAACGTAATCATAAATAGTTTTATGGATAATTCAGTAATATCCCCATATAAAATAAAGTTAACCACCTCACCTCATAATATCATTATTAGCTACATATATACAATTATATTAATTTATGTTTTACCACTTATGAATTAATTAACTTGTGGAAAATTGGTTTATCTAATGACATTGTATATTCATTTCGAATATCAGAAAAAAAAAATCAGTTTTAGTTATTAAAAGCTAACCAGTTTGGTATCCGTGTGATGCAATATAAAATACAATGTAGTAAAATGAAATCAATGTAACCCTAAAAGTAGAGAATGATAAAAAAATAAAAAAAAAAAACATGAAATTATAGAAATTCCAAAAAACGCCGTTGCCGGGGATCGAACCCGGGTCGTCCGCGTGACAGGCGGAAATACTTACCACTATACTACAACGACAATCTTTGCTTTATGAAATTAAGTTAATAAATTTATTAGTTAAACATCTACCATATTTATATATCCGAAATTATATATGCTGATAAAAGAAAATCACGATTAGGACATCAAACATATATAATTGAAACATATTTTGGGTTAAAGATATGTTATAATCGATTATGAAGTTCCAAAATTGATCTAACTTTTTTTTTATTTTGGATGCTCATTTTCTCAAAAATAAAATAGTAATAATATTATATATTTCTTTTGTTTTTCATTTTTCTTCAACAAAATAATTTTTACTTTACTTCTTATTTATTTATCTTTCCATTTGTTTTATATACCATTTATTCTTTTTTTTTCTTTATTAAATGGAGCCTAAATGACTTTCAATAATCTCACTTGTGTTGTCGATCAATAACATTGAATGGATAATAGAGGCAATGACCCATCAATGATTAAAATGTCAATGTAACTAGTTAAGGGTGAAATATTAGTCTATTGGGAAGATCTAAGGGAAAACAATGAGAGAAAAATAACATGAAAAAAAATGTAAATAACGTTTTAAAAATACAAAGATAATGTTTTTCAAACATTGTTAAATGTACATGTAATATACTTTATAACGTTTTAAAGTCATTGAATTGTAAAGGTACTATTAGCATAATTGAATTAGTATTATTTAGTTATTTACATGTCAATTCTTGATAATTTAGAACACATGACATGTCACACATTTATTTGTTTTTAATAGTGTATTGATGGGTTAAAAGAGAAACATGTTTATATAAGTTATCATTGATAATATTTTTTAGTGATGTGAAAATTTTAAGTGCATTGGATAAGTTCATAAATTAAGAATTAAAATCACTTGTAATTAGATATTATCTTCAATGTTTCAATTCTAAATTAGTTATCGATGGGTTAAAAACCAATGTTTTAATTATAAATTAGGTAGATAATATCTTTACTATCAATTATTTTATCTGAAATATTATTCTTTTGGAAGATAATGAGGTAATGATTGGTTTATATTTCGAATACACTTTGGTCATGAAATGATATTATCTAAAAATGTTATAACGGTATAGTCATTATATAGATCAATATATTTTAGAGGATTATTAGTTTTAATCATAACAAAAATATATAGTTTTATCAAACTCAAACATTTATAAAGAAAAATTATAAGAGTATCTCTATAGAAAAACTTATACTATATACTATATTTTGTTCTTACTATAATAAGAAAGAAATTATAGTCCTAGTGAAAAACTTTAATTGTTTTAATTTTGTTGAAACTTAGTTAATGGTTAAATCACATATTTAGTTTTTAATAATTGTTAAATGTATTTATTAAAACAAAATTTAATTAATATTAATTTTATTTTTCTTTTAATGAATACACGCGACAATGGCAATTACAGTCATTCAAACATGTGTTGAATTATCAATAGATATATAGTATATAATTTACAGATAATTTTAAAAAAAGAAAAAAAAAAGGTAATTTTATGAGGTTAGGAAAGAGATTCTAAACTTTGAAAAAGCTAAAAATTAAGGTCCACATCTTACCACATATGTGGCTGATGATGTCTCATCACACAAATTAAAGGACCCACTTCAATGGATGCTCCGTGACCACTCAACCTCTCTTAACCCTTCTGTTAAGCATATACACAGAATATTCCTTTTCCGTCTTATATTTATTATTTCACAAGTTTTACACAGCCTTCTGTCTACTGAAATATAATAAAAAAATCATTTCGTCCTAAAATAACTATAGTGTTTTTTTTTTTTAATTTTTTCTCTTCTGTAATTATTTACAAATAAATTTATTAAAAAAAACATGGTTATCTTTAAATTTAATTTGTTATATGTTAATTCAAATAAATTAAATTTAACTATTTGATTGTTAACATTCTCTTTTTACGCTTTCCATATTAGATGAAGTTCATATAAATTATACTAAATATATTAATTTTATTTTCCATTCTATTCATATACTTTTTAAACTAGTAGGGCCGCATTAGCTTTATCCAGAAATATTTATGGAAGAAAAAAAAAGTTTCTTTTTCTATAAACTACATGTAATTTATACCTTAAAAATCAATGCGATTAAATTTTAAAAACAAATTTGTACTAATTTATATACTCAGGTGTTTTTTTTTTCTTTCTAATAAGTGTTTTTCCTCTAAAAAGAATAAAAATAGTATAGTAATACTTCTCTACATTTTTTGCATATTTTACGTTAGAAGAAATGTAGAGTCAAGCGGTGTCGTTCTGATTCGTTCTAACCATCTCCACACAAATAAATACCCAAGTCCACCCTCACTCCGTCACTCACTCCTTCAGTGTTCATTCATATCTTCAACCCTCTTCCCCTCTTCGTTCCTTCAATTCGTTCCATTTCTTCCAAAATGGCCAGAGACCCAGTTCGTGTTCTTGTCACAGGCGCAGCAGGTACTCCTCTATTATCCAGAATCTATTTTTGTACTTTTCATTTCTTTTAGATTCGTCACGATCGCTTGGTTTTACCCTTCTGTGTTTTCAATGCGAGATCTGTCGTCTGATGGTTGTTTTGAATTTGTTTGATGGTCTTAAGTTATGGGTCTCTATAAAAATGATGTCTTTGGCCGTGTTTGAAACTTGATCTGCTTATGGCTCAGATCTGTTTCTGTGATGAACCTTGGTGATGGTTTATATCTATGTGTTGTGATCCCTTTTTATGTAGATTTGTTTTCGTTGATTTGATTTGTAAGTTTGGCTTGTGATTCTAATTTAACTGTTTGTTAAGGTTGTTTTTTTATGCTGTTATAAAGAAATGGAATGTGTTTTATGTTTCATTAGGGAGTGGAAGTTGGAAATAGGGTAGTTTTGAGTATCTGCATCTTTTATCATCTTATGGTATGTTTCTTCTCTGTGATTGTATGAGAAACATCCGATTCTGTTATATTCTGTGTGGCACCACTATCTAAGAAGTACCGATACTTTCGATTTGTATCATGTATCTGACATGTCGTATCCGGGGCACCACAATTTGATTTTTTTTCTTCTGGAGGTGCACTTTCTGTTGTTGGTGTTTCTGTACTCTCTTCTTTTCTTTTTTTTATTTTCTTTTAAGCAAAGATCTATGTGTTGTTTTAAGTTATTGATAGACCTCGTTAAAAACTTACAATGATGTTTTCTGATGGTATGATTTGTTGCCTTCAACTGAATTTGGTCTGCATGTGGATGCATGGAAATTTATTTTTTATCATGTTGATGTGCTAATCAAGTGCTTTTATCAATTGTAGGACAAATTGGATATGCTCTTGTCCCTATGATTGCTAGAGGAGTGATGTTGGGTCCTGACCAGCCTGTGATCCTCCACATGCTTGATATTCCTCCAGCAGCAGAATCATTGAATGGGGTTAAAATGGAATTGGTGGATGCTGCATTCCCTCTTCTTAAAGGTTTGACACTCCATTGTTGAAAGTTGCTTAAACAACATAGAAACTCGATCTTAGAGTTGAGATAGGTTGTTTTAGTGGATTATATAATCAATAGTGTGAACTTTTTTGTTTCAGGAGTTGTTGCAACAACTGATGTGGTTGAGGCATGCACTGGTGTCAATATTGCCGTGATGGTTGGTGGATTCCCAAGAAAAGAAGGTATGGAGAGGAAAGATGTGATGTCTAAGAATGTCTCAATTTACAAGTCTCAGGCTTCTGCCCTTGAAAAACATGCTGCTGCCAACTGCAAGGTAATCCCTTTCATCTGAATCTGCAGTCCTTATTAACTACATTTGATTAAATTTCAACTGTTTTTTTTTTGTTGGCAAAACTTGTATTTTGTTGGGGCATGTTGATTTTGTCTTCTAATTGAAAGCTTTTAATTTTGTTGGTTTCACACAAGTCCAATGAAATATAAGCAGATATGCTGATCTTATTTGCAGCAGCTTTTGTACCCATTAACATATTTGGAGTTGCAATGGCTTTATATGTATCCCCGTAATTATGTTGAGTTTTTGTACTTGCTTGTTGAACTTTGACCACTTTTAGGAGATTCGAAACTTTACATGAACTATGCATTATGGAATAAACTCCACCTAGTTCATATATGTGCAATTGTACTATATATATGGTGAAGTTTTTCTTGTGATTCAATCTTAATAAAACCTAACTGTCTATGTCTATTCATGAAATGTATACTGCATGTTATCTTTTTCAAAAACATGTTTTATTGGAATATTTATAAAAGATTTTGCATTACCCTGCAGGTTCTGGTTGTTGCTAACCCAGCAAACACCAATGCATTGATCTTGAAGGAATTCGCCCCATCAATTCCAGAGAAAAACATTTCTTGTTTGACTAGATTGGATCACAACAGGGCCCTGGGACAAATTTCTGAAAGACTTGGTGTTCAGGTTTCTGAAGTGAAGAATGTCATAATCTGGGGTAATCACTCATCCACTCAGTATCCCGATGTTAACCATGCAACTGTTACAACCCCAGCTGGGGACAAATCAGTCCGTGAACTTGTTGCTGATGATGCCTGGTATGTTACAAATAATGTAAATTACGGTAGTTATTTTTTAAGATTGTGTTTATTGAAACATTGCTGCAAATTTTCATACTCAAGGTTGAATGGGGAGTTCATTACAACTGTTCAACAACGTGGTGCTGCAATTATCAAGGCTAGAAAGCTTTCAAGTGCACTATCAGCTGCTAGTGCTGCTTGTGACCATATTAGAGATTGGGTTCTTGGAACTCCTAAGGTTGGTTGGGTTTTTGTTTGATTTTTAATTCAGGTTTTGTATGTGTCTCCAGCTAAGTTAATTGTTTATTTTTGCATTGCTATTTTAGGGCACCTGGGTGTCAATGGGAGTATATTCCGATGGTTCGTACAATGTTCCAGCTGGACTTATCTATTCATTCCCTGTCACTTGTGCCAATGGGGAATGGACAATTGTCCAAGGTTAGTTTTTGTCACATGATGGTGTGTTGAATCTAAACGCGGATACGTATTTTTCTCTTGTCATCACCATTGTATTTTGTACTTGTCATCACCATTGTATTTTGTACTGAAACAACGTTTACTTTAACAATCACTTCTATGGATGATGCTTTCAATGCAACTAACAGTACGGGCCAGTTTGAGTTTCGAGAATGTTTATTCATGACATATAACATTTATAAAACTCTACTAATTAACTGAGCCGAATCAACGATAGTTGAATAAAGGCTTTGTTGTTTTTCTATTAAATGATGTTTTTGTAACAATTACACTACTTTTTCAAAACAACCACTTGTTCTAACTTGAATGAATGCATCTGATAATTGTTTCATTTGTCCAATAATTTGCTCAGGACTTCCAATTGACGAGCTCTCAAGGAAGAAGTTGGACTTGACAGGAGAAGAGCTTTCTGAGGAGAAGGCATTGGCTTACTCATGTCTCTCTTAGACACATTGACCATGTTTTTGCGTATAGCTTCAATTTTGAATAATTCTCCAAGACAGAACAAAGGAAGTATGAGTGCAGAGAGTGTGCTTTTCATTGGCATTACTTGTTGTTTTGCAACATCTAATCCTTTTAGGAGGATATTTGAGTTTAACAGTTTTAGTCATGGTATTTAATATATCATGAGCCGCATATTTAGTTGGATTATGTGCTTTAATGGCTTCAACTTTTTGGTGTGTTGTGGTGGCTTTATATGTTGGATGCACTAGCGTGCAGACGCATACCTCAGCTCTTGTGCAATAACGTCATCATCGATGCTTTTTACCTATACCATCTTTTTCTCATTCCTAAGTCCTAACGTAATTTTTCTTCCTAACTTTCATATTAGTCAGTGAAAAATAAAATCAAAATATTTAAACCCTAAAAGTGTAAATATGCAAAATATTCTGTCATTGGTTATTAACTTTTATTCACGGGTAATTGTGTATGCAAATTCATTAATTTTTTTTGAATAAGAATATTAATATCGATTATTGTTGTGATTAATAATGTTATTAGTCATTGAAACATATAAGAGTGATTAGCTTTGTTTTAATTGAAACGTATATAACTCTTCAGAGAAATCTTGAGAAATTTTCAATTGTTTATTTTTCTTGTTTTTATGCTTTATAAGTAGGTTTGATGATTTTGAAGAGATACAAATATAAGGGTAAACTTGGAAAGCTAAGTTACTATTTATCCAAACAATGAGTTTACAACAAAAGAACCCTTTTTGTAACTTACGTATATCAATATTATATATGGCTGCAAAAATATTCAACTCTTTAATCTTATTTTAAATGAAATTATCATGAAATTAAGCTTATGATCCATCACTATACTCACTGATGCAGCTTCATTTAAAATAAATAGTAACTTAACCTTATACTAAATACGGTGGTGAATCACCAAATAAAATAAAAAAAAAAATCACTTAGTAACTAGTAATAATAGTATTTTTTTTTTAATTTAAACTTCTAATAAATATTATTAAAATGAATTCATATGTGAACGTATTTTCTTCAGAGACGTCAAAGAATATTTTTCTACCAAATATGAGTTGGGATTCGTTTAATGTGTTACCATGATATCACTAAAATTCTTTTAATTGTACTTCAGTTTTGCATTTATTTTTTCACTTTTATGTTAACAAATTTATCCTTTTACTAATAAAAATTCATCTATTTTAAGAAAATATTTTATAATTAAAAAAATGTCATTTCTAAGTTTTGTTAGTTGTCAATTTTAGCAGAGAAAGATACAGAGAATAAGGTCGAGTGATTTTTTAAGCATCCATGGGTGACAAAATTTACTTTTCAGAGCAGCCAAAAATAACTTGCAAGTTGCAATTATCCGTTGGACCAATTCAAATTTAATAATTCACATAGTGAATTTAAGCGATGCTCTCAAAGATAAATCCAAACAAAAAGGACATAAACAACAAAACACAAGAAGAGAGTGAAAAAAATTGAATACTCCATCACACAATTTTTTGCTATTACAATTTGAATAGCCCTAACCTAATCAAACTTTTTTCTAGTACTGCACAATATACATAAAACAAAGTTAGTGTTTGCATATTTTTGCCCATTTTTTATGCATATATTACATCATAACGTAATAATTTTTTTAACCCTTTACACAGACTTTTTCTGGCAATGAATGACTCTAGCTCTTAATAATATACCATGGATTCCTTGTAACAGTCAGATATAATTTGCTAATATAATTATTCTTCATTTTAAATTATTTTTTCCTATCTACCAAATTTAATGATACCCTTTGATGATAAATTGATCAGAACTCCGGCAACTCTATTGATTCTTCTGATCTGATGAATATGTCATACCAAAAATCCATGCCATCATCAAAGTTTGAACCATTATAACCAAAACTATGTTGTTGGAAAGTTTCCACATGATTAAATTGTGGTTCATTAGAAATTGTCCAAGAATTTGATGGCATCATCATGGTGGAGCTTTCATCTTCAACTGTTGCCTCTGACCAAAAGCTGTCATCAATTGGAGGCATTGTTGTCTCCTCAGACTCTGTGTCTTCACTCTTGATCATGCTGTTGTTGTTCGTGCTTTTGTTTTCTTCACTGAATGATGAAAAATCACTGGAAGAAGTGCATGCTGAGGATGATGTTAGGGTGCTGGAATTAGAATCAGATCGTTTGATTTTTGGATTTGAAACAACCCTTTTGCTATCTGAATTCAGCAACTTCTTCTTCAAATGAGTGTGCCACACATTCTTAATTTCATTGTCAGTTCTTCCTGGTAGTTTTGCTGCTATTGCTGACCACCTGACAACAAAGGTTTATGTTAATGATGTTCTGAGATATGCTAACCTTTTGCATCAGATTCTTGTTCAGTTTCTAGGTTAAAGTGCTTCAGACTAAACAATAGTTATATATATATATATATATATAGATATATATATATATATATATATATATATATATATGTATGTATATGTATACGTATGTATGTATGTATTTGTATTTGCATGTGGTTTGTCTTAACATAGGATATGTTAGAAGTTGCATGTGATCTGAAAAAAATGCCATAATAAGTAATAACAAGTTTCTTGAAAGGCACACAGTGAGAGAATCCTGCTACCATACGCACATGTTTACTAGTTTTTTGAATAATAATAATATTAAGCCATATGATTAAAATTTGTACTTAAAAATTATGTATTTCATTAAGATATGGTGTAAAAAAGCATACTGTAAGAGTCTTGATAATCGATGTTTTAAAAGGAACTAATATATTAAAATGATTTAATAAAATAAACTAAAAAGATGGCTTGAAAATTCAATGAAAATCATTTGAGTATTTTTTTTTGACGAATATTAAATTAAGTGATAAAAATCCATTATCAATCCTTGATTTTCTATCAAATTTTCAATTTTATAATCAACTTTAATGTCGTTTGCCCCACCACTAAATCTTGATTACATTTCAAAGAAAGCAAGAAAGAGATAAGAACAAAAAAAAAACAAATTCACTTTCATGAACAGAATCACACATTATAGTAATTTCCGCAGATTACTAACCAATTATTATTATTATTGTTCCATAATGTCATTGATCTGAAGAAGAAAGATGAACCTACCTATTTCCCAGCAACTCATGCATCTTGATGATAATCTCTTCTTCTTCACTCGAGAAATTTCCTCTTTTGATATCAGGTTTTAAGTAGTTAATCCATCTCAGTCTGCAACTCTTTCCACACCTCAATAGCCCTGAGAAAAATACCACCAGACAACCCAGAATAAGATCAATTAACACAACATCACAAATCATCTCAAAAGTACAATATAAACAATTCCAATGTTAAAAATCGTATTTTAAAACCTAACACAATCATATATGTATATATTTTGAACATAAAACTAAAGATAACATAACACAATAAATCAAACAAACAACAATAATAAGATGATGTTTTTGCATTCCTTTATATATTATAAACTCATGTCCAAGAAATACCAAGTTAGTTATTCAAAAAGGTGAAAGGAAGCATGTTAATTATTCATAAAAAAGACTGTTTTTTTCTTCTGTTTATCTGTTTTGTAGCAGTCAGACATTGATGAAGTACCTGCAAGCTTTGGAAGCGCACGCCAGTTTCCATGGCCATGTTTTTGGATGTATGATATGAGGATTTGATCTTCGTCTTGAGTCCAAGGACCCTTTTTCAATCCCATCTTCTCACAACAAGGAGCTCTAACCATCTTCAATAAACTTGAACACTATATAGAATAGTTTATAAGTTTTGGTTTTGTGTTTTACTCTTGTGTGAAGAAGATTTTGTGGAAGGATTGTTGAAGTTTTTGTGTTGGGAAATATGAGTACTTATACATGGTTGATATTCAGCACGCCACTGTTGTGAGCCAGAATGGTCCAACACGAAGACCTAATAAAACCATTTTCATATTCAAACAATTCAGCCTTTTGCAGCTTCCACGAAATGGAGCACCTCTCACTTTCTCTTTCTCTATCTCTCTGTATATACAGAAAATGAAATATATATTTTCGAAATTGTAAATTTCCTATAAATGTTGTTAACATATACAGAATATAGATTAATGTAAATTTCTTTGTTTCAGATGAGTTCAAAAAGTCACACACAACTTAAGAATTGAGATAAATGATAGTTTAGACACATTTTTTAAGAATAAAATTTTGATAAAAATATAATTTTAAAGCTTTGTTTGAATTTATTATGAAAAGTGAGAGTGGAAAAACAGGAAAGTAAAATAATTTGAATTAGAAAAAAAAATAAATAGAAAGTAAAGTAAAGTACGAATGAGAAAATAAATACTAATGAGATAATAAAGGGACGTATTTATTATTATATATGCAATATAAGATATGAAACGAATTAATGAAATACTTAAAATATAATTAATTGTTACAAATACATAACTTGTGTTTATATATATTGTTGGAAAAAGAGTTTTATGTATGTATTATTTATTATTATTTTTTACATTTTTGTACCTCAATTTTTTGTGTTTTTAATTTATTTTTCTATATTTGTGCTTTCTTTCATTCTAAACAAACACATTCTAAAATGGTAATAGGGAAAATTTCAATAATTGTCGTTGATTTTTGTTATGTCTGCTTTTTATCGGAATAATTGCAAATATTTTATTTCAGATGTGAAATGTCTCATTTCCAACACCACAAAGTATATTAAAGATCTTATATCAATTACAATTCCAAATCATTTAGTAATATTTTTACTTTACAAATCCACTTTGTAGGATTAAGGTAACTCGTAATTAACTTTGGCCTTTAAGTGAGATTAAGGAATAGTTTGAAATTTTGATTGCATTGTGTCGTATGTCATGAGTTGAATATTATATTCCAAACTCCGTCAAGTACAAGAATTTATGGGTTATATAGGTCTCTTTGTTTGATTGCAAGTGACATTTATTGTGCGGATTCATTTCATCATTTAAAAGTCTAAAATGTTACATCTACTTTAGCAGAAAATATATAATACAAATATCATGCTACCTTTTCTTATACTACATTTTTAGACTTTAATTGACTTCTACTATATTCATAAAAGTTTTAATATTCTCTATTAGTCTATTAGAAATCATGATTAGGGTATAAGATGAGTTATTATAAAATTTCATAAACTTACCATATATTATTAGTTTATAATTAAATGCAACATGATTTTTTTATATGCAAGTGAATGTATATTCATTATTTATTCTTTCTTTTATATATATTAGATTTTATATATATTAGAGTTCAAGCTATAGGCAATCTACTGGATGATGGTGAATAATAATGAAAATACCATTTTATGATTTATTTTTTCCTTTTTAACTATTGTCAATTAATTCTGAACATGGTATTTTTTTTAATATTAATAAATAATATGATATTTTTAAAAATTCATTATTTATTTAAAGTTGTACTGAAGATTTTCTTTTCGAAAGCTTCGTAGGGATCAAAAGTAGTGATTGATAATAAGATGAAACTCAACTTTCTTTTATGCTTTAAAGTGCACTTAAATATGTGTTTGCAAGTTTACACCTACTTGATGAAAATTACAAGAATTATTCGTTTGAAGATAAATGGAAAAGAGTACAATAAATTTGTGTTTTCTTGTTATCATTTTATAAAATTACAAGTTATTGGAGATAAGATTGGAATGATGATATGAAGTTTCATAAATATCAATATGAATATAATACTATACTTACATTTGGGGCAATTTTAGACTGAAGAATGAAGTCGGAAACATTAGGATATTGTTATGAGAAGATAGATCTTCTAACTTTAGGAGTAAAGTTAGAGAGGATGAAGGAATAATTGCACAACCTTTTCTTTAAATATTGTTCCAAGCATGAGACTGATGACATATCCTCTAGTCATGGTCAAAACACTTTCAAGAGAGTGGAAGTCATCCTTGAAGATGGTGTCAACTCTATCTTTTGTGGACCACCTTTGGAGTCATCATGGAGCATGGATTGAAGAGTAGTGTATGATATTTAGGCCATTGTACTCAGTCATGTAGTGTAGGTTTGTTTAAGGTTTCTATTAAGGCCTAATTAGCATAGGATTTTTCTTAAGTTAGGCATCCAAACCAAGTGGAAAGTGTGTGCATGAGTGATCCTTCCATTTGAGAGGATTTGATTTTAGAAGTGGCTACATGACACTATATGATTGGAGAGGTTTTGCTTTTTGAATGATCACTTGTCCTTCCACCATTGGACAGGATTTGGACACTTTATCTCCATCCTAGAAGGCCTCCAAATTCGTCCAAGCCTTGTCCTTTAGTGTTTCCATTTGCTTTTAGGGTTTTAGGTAACACCTTTGCCTATATAAAGAGGTGTCACCACCTTGTAATCATCTTGGAAGTTTATTAATGTTATGTTGTCCAAATTTGGTCATATATTCCTAGATCAAGACAAGAGCAATCCTAGAGGCCCCTCTAGTTACATTCCTTCCTGAGTTGGTTTCACCACTCTTGGAACCACCAAACACTACACCACTACCACTACCATATCTCTTAGAGGTCATGAACTTCTACATCATCCACACCTTAGCTCATCATCCTTGGACGATTTACCACCACACTTTCGCACCATCTATCTAAGGAAACATTTCTCCATACACATCTCTTAGCTTTGGCCCAACCTAGCATAAAGAGGTTGTTATTAAAGACTCCTATTCTAAAGCGTAAGCATAGTGATTTGTCAACATCATCCTCAATTGCTTCAATCAAGTCAACTACTCTTGATGTAAGTTATATTACTTTCTTGTCATTTAATTACTATTATTATATAGATGAATTAAACTTTGATTTTGCTTTTTATGTTAAGAAACAAAAACAACACAAGCTTCAGGTTGATGGTAAAGTGGGAAGGAACCGACTTGATATATACTTAGATGAGCCAACATTGGATGTTCACATTATTGCATATGAATGTTCTTGAATGATGGAAGGGTAATAATCAATGTTTTTCATATTTGTTAGTCATGGCTAGAAACTTGCTAAGTATCTCAATTATTACAACTGCATCTCAAGATACATTTACAATATTGGTTCAAGGATTTTGAGTAAGTATAGAAGTTGTCTATTATAAAAAAAATCTTGAAGTAATAATTTGCATTTCTAATTAGAAGTATGAGTTTCATGATTATGGTAACTTCTTTAATTTAATTTTTATTAATTTTTTTATTTTCATAAATAAATTTTATATTTTAACTTCTTTTTTTAATTCCATTCCATGTGATATTTAGATGATGATGTTAATGAAAATGGAAGAGTGGAGGAGAGTTATTCTAATGATGCATCTAATAATCCTGAAAAGGGAAACGATGAAGATTGAACAAAAAAATAATAACGAGAGATTATGTTGAATACTTTATTAATGTTGTTATGTATTAAGTAATTTCTACCTTTGTTGACAATGCATTAGATTAGATATTGATGGTCGACAAGTTAATTTTTTTGAATGTTACAAAATATGTAAAGTTTTTGTATGATACATGTATTGTACTACACATACAACTATTGAAACTGGGTCTGCATATACAACAACAACAACAAAATCTGAAATTGGGTCCCAACTACCAAATTAGAAAGAAAAAATCAAAACGAAGCTACTAGTCCACTAACTCGCTAGCTCACAAGTTGAGTTATAAATTTCAATCTGTTTTTAATTGGTAGGCCAGTCCGACCTAATCTGTTTTGTCACCTCTAATGTTTATGATAACAAACATCAATAATGTGACTAGTTTTTCCATAGAGAATATAAGTTTTCTTATTGTATTTTGAAGATTTATTATCTTAACTAGTGGAAAAACCATGTTTATGAAAACACACATTTCAATCAACCACAAAAAGAACAAGTAAAAAGGATTAACTAGAGCTGTAAAAACGGGTAACCTAGCTCGACCCGGTCCGACCCACCACAGATTGGTCACTTAGTGAGTCAACCCAACCAGACTCACTTATTAGCAAGCTGAAAACATTTGAACTCGGCTCGACCCATCACAAGTTGGTGTGTTAAACGAGTTGGCTCACTGACTCACTTAATTATAAGTTTTTTTTTAAATAAAAAAAATATATAATTTTTTTAATTCAAATCTAGATAAATTTCACTCTAAAAGATGTTAAACTCCAAAGACAATTCAAAATAAAATGAAAAATATCATTCAATCCTAACGTAATAAAAAAACAAGCATAAAAGACAAACAAATAGGTTTTTAATATTAATAATTTTTGTATCATTCCTCCCTTTATAATATTAGAGTCTTGAATAGATAAATCTATACTATTTTTCTCTCTTGAAACATCTTTTTTTTTATCTCATCTACAATATAATAAAAAATGCTAACTAATAATAATATTGAAACACAAAATAATAAATAATTAAATTAAATTAGGTGGGTTGTTGAGCCAACCTGGGTGAGCCGGGTTCTAAGTGAGTCAGCTTGAAAACTAACCCACATAAAAAAAAATTATAATTTTTTCAAATCTAATCCTGCTCAAACCTGTGGTGGATCGAGTTGGCTCGCAAGTTACAATCCATTTTGACAGTACTAGGATTAACCTTCTTTTCCAATGCTAGAATTTGTTCTCTTAAAATTAACCACTAATAATTTTATTTTTAATGTATAAATTAGTATTTGAATTACTCAACATAATGATTGATTATTTTTTACTTTAAAACTAATTATTATTTAATGATTTTCTTGGAATTATATATGTAATAGGTCTATAGATACACCATAGTTACAACTTGATAATCAACAATTATAGATCATATTTATTTACTTTTTAATGCATATCTAAATTTTTTTTTCTTCATTAAGGTTTAACGTGATTAAACTATATTAATGTAACGTTATTCTTCTTAAATCAAATTGTTCTTGTTGTTCTTTATACCTAATTAATCATTCAACTGTTTTGAAAAATTCCATACGATTATTTCTAATGAAAATAAAAATACATAAAAAAACCATTTCAACCTAATATTTTTTTTATATAATCAAAGAACAGAGCCTAGACAGAATCAATCAACTTTTTTTCATGAGCTGCTGAATGTTTTGCTTTATCCATGCATAAGACAAACGACAGGCTTGCACTCTCAGATATATATTAAGCCAATTTTGAACTCACGTGCCTTGATTTCTGTCGCCACTATTACAAGTTGACAATTTGCATTTTGCAGTCTCTTTCAGACCAAATCCTATGCAAACATTTTAAATTAAGATGAACAAATACAAAACCTTAATATTCTTGAACATTTCTACGCCAAAGATTGAATTCCATACCTCAGTGAGAACCTATTTTGTAGTTTGTTTTTTTTTTTTTTTTGCCGTCAAGAGTACTTTTATGACCTCGTGTTGGCCATGCCTTCATGATATTGTTTTTAACCCACTGTTTATAATTGCATCGATTTGTTGAGCTATTAAAATCTTCTTCTATTGCAACTTTCTATAGTTTAAAATTATTTTTTAACCTTATTCACAATAATATTGATAGGGAAGTTTATACGAGCATGAATGTGATCATGGATATTCATTATTAAAAACAAAGACGTGACAAAACAATGAAGTTAGAGAAAGAATGCATAAAAGAATATAATATGTTACACAAGAAGGCAGCATGAAACTTATTAAACAATTTGAGTAACTATAATCATGTTATTATTAGAATTAAGTAAATTTTACATTAACCATAGATCAAAAAATTAAGAAAATACAAAATAATTTGCAAATCAATTTTTGTAAAGTTTTAAATTGAAAATAGTATTACAGTATTTTATGAATTATTCATGATTTATTAGTGTTAAATTTTTTACGACATTTTTCTTCTAACAGACTTGTTCCAGTATATTTAATAATCTGACATCATTTTAGAAATTGAAGTAAAAAATAGGTTAAATATTCTTTGAACTTTTCGAAATACTTTTCAAGAAAAAACATTACAATCGAAATTTTAGATTCGAGAGTGAACAATTCATTAGATGTGATTAATTAATTCTAATTTGTTTCGGTACATTCAATGAAAATCGCACATCGCTTGAGAAGACTCATTTAAACTTTAATCAATAAAAGAATGTATCACTAATTGATAAAACCTTCACTAATACATATTACTAATATTTTTCAACTAAAAATGAGAAGATACAAGAAAACACTAGATCAGGATTTTGTTATAATCTCACCAAATGTGTATAGTTAGTTTGAATTTAAATATAACATGTTGGATTTTTTTTTTTACTTAATTAAAACAAGTCATTTTTTTTATTTTTTTACAAAATATTTCTTCAGTTTACATTTTCAACTCTCAGAACTGATGCGATATTTGCTTTTTATTTCTATGATTACGCGACTTTTTATTTCTACTATCGAAAGAATACATATTACTCTTTTGTAAGACTATATTTTGACACTTCTAATTTTTTTATCTCTAAAATGAGTAATTACCTTAAAAAATCTTTAAAATATTGTTTTTAGGGTCGAAATCAAAATTTATTTATTTTATAGGGATTAAAAGTAAGAGTTAAACGTTTTAGAAAGATGAGACTAAAACGAACAATTAAATCCATTAACAAAAGAATAATCTCCAATAGTAATAAGAATGCCTTTTAATTTTTATATATTTTATTTAAATTGATTAAACATAAGCATATGTATTTTATATAAATTAATTCTTCTATACATAATGTTTAGTTTATTTTAATAAAATCTTGAAGAATTTATGAAATACTTACTATTTATACTTTGAGAATAAAATATTCTATACATAAATGATTACATGATAAACTCTTATTTTATTGACACTTACAATTAAATTGTTCTTTTAATTAACACTTAAGTAGCTTATGACTATATAGATCTTGAACATTATAATTAAGACAAAGTACGTAGATCCTATGTTCTAGTTTGATGACTACTCTTGCATTGAAAACTGAGAAAAAAGTGTTTGCCTAACAATGTATTGCCGTTATTATGGAAATTTTTTGCTGCTTTTTTTTCTTCAACACAGGATGTGATATTGCTGAAATATTTTAAGCAAAAATTCTTTTTATAATGAAAGCAATGAAATTAGTCAAATGGCATAATATATAATTTTTTTTTCTAATTTGCATGAGTTATTTATGTTATTCGGTAACTCTTACATCTATGAAAAAGAATAGTGCTACTTGTGATAGTGACAATAAGATGCTAGTTGGATAAATTTTTAGGTCTAAAAGGGTGGATCTATACAGGGAAAATGCATAATTTCGATCCTAAATTTCATTGTCAATCTATAGTTTTTGGTGTTCTTTTTTTCTTGAGAGAAAAAATTGTTGGTGATTAAGATTTAGATATTTTTTTCTTTTGTATTATTGTGGAAAATATTATTTTTTTAAAATTATTGGTCATTACTGGTGAAGAGTATGATTAGAAAAATAATAATTCTAATTTAACACTTTGAAATCATTTTTATGAAATTTGATTCTTTCTAAGTGTAAAATATGTTTCTTTTAGATAAAATAGGTCCTAGTAATTATATATTTCATAAATGATTTTGGTTCTTGTTGTAATTTTAATAATGGGTACATTTCATTTTTCAATCTATATCTGAAATGTATGATTATCAAAATAATGGTGTATCTCTTTCCATTCAAACTGAAAAATAATATTAAATCAATATAATTATGATAAATATTTTTATAATATTATACAAAATATGCTTGTTATTTTTATAATATAATATATCAAAAAATATTATATCATAATAAAGATAATTATGAGTATAATATGTCACACATTTTATTAAATTTGATAATTAACACACACACACACACACACACACACACACACATATATATATATATATATATATATATATATATTGAATATTATATATTATTTTAATTAATTTTATTAGTGAATTAATTATCACTTTACATTTTTATTTTTTATAATTTATTCAATCTCATATTCTCTTATCTACCTTTTTTATATATTTTTTATCCTCTGATTTGAATCTTGAAAAAATCTTTTGCAAGTAGATTTTGTCTAGTGGAGATCAATAAACAACTTTTCTCAGGACCCATGTTTTATTTCGGTTAGAATAAATGGCTTTTTTCTTAAAAAAATAAAGTACAACATGTTTTGTAAACAATTTTATCTTTAATTTTATATAATAGGGATTTAAATATCTTTTACTTTTTTTAATAAAAACAAACCATTGTTTTACCTTGCTAGAAAAACCAGTTTTTATTTGACGTTAGTAACACTTTAAAAAGAAAATGAGATTCCATTAAAATTATCCATTTTAATAAATAGTAGTATTTTCTTGTAATAATAAATTTCTTATGAATGAAAAATATAACTAATAAACTTATATAAAAAAATAAAATGTGATAAGTTAAACAAAAATTTACACTAACTTAAATGTAAACACCTCCTAACACTAGGGACATGGGTTCAAACCTAGTAAATTACATTTTTCCAAAAATATATTTTTATAAAATAAACTTATATATATATATATATATATATATATATATATATATATATATATATATATATATTATTTCGGTGGTATAAAGTCAAACTCTTTCGGTGGTTGATTGAAACTAAGTCTGGAATAGAGGTAGGGAGAGCTAAATCCAGTAAATTGTGACTAGTCATATGTACTGGCGTTTATGGTGAATTTGATTCGTCAAACATTTGATTATTCTCGGTGACCATTTATAGTGATATTTTATTTTTGTTAATTTATTTTGTGATATATTCATTTTGTATGATTTCTGTGATGATTGTATTTTATTATATTGGATTTGAATTTATGCATCTGAACATGATATGAGTATTATGAGGAGATTTTGTAATGATATAGTATGAGTTGAGGAATATGAGCATGATGAGTCTCATGGAGAGATTCTGTAATGACATGATATTAGTGTATATGTTGATGTTGAGGGTCCTGTTGTTGGAGGTTATCCTGATACTCTAATAATCATCCAGTCTTAAGTAGAGAATGATGAATTATGTGGTGAGAGGGGCAAGAGGTACTGGTCTATGTGCCAGTTTTGGACATAGTGTTGAAGACTAACCTTGTGGATGATATGGAGTATTTTGGAAGTGTATTTGTAAAAAGAAGTATAAGTTATCACAAGTGCATAACCTCCTATGACCGCTCATTAACGTATCATCTGGATGAGTGTCTATTGGGTATTGTGGTATGATGGGATGAGTGTCTATTAGGAATTGTGATATGATGGGATGAGTGTCTATGGTGCAATTGTTGTATGATAGTATGAAGGTGTATGACATAATTATTATATTGTATGAAGTACTTTATATTTATTATGAGTGGTGGTGTAATATAACAATATATAAACTATGAATTATCATGTGCCAAGTATGTATATTACCTTGTGACCGAATATAGAAATGTTACGATATTTAAAGTCGAATGTGAGATCATTGGGATGTTACATACTCACTCTAAAAGGAAAATCCACTCCATCATATATGAGATATTAATTTTTATAAACAATTTTATTGATTAAATAGAACGGATGCTTAAAAATAATAGATACGTTGTTTTTTTTTAAAGAATTCTTCTTAAACTGATAAAATTATAAACTCTAAAATAAATTAAAACAATATTGTATCAGCAGAATAATGACTTATTATATTTTTAGTCCTCATACTTTAACATTTACATAATTTTTATTAAGTTTTAGTTATTCACATTTAGATTTTATAATTTCTTAACTTTTAAAAGATAATGCACCCAAAAAAACCTCATTCAATAGTTATTATAGTAAACGTTAGAATAAGTAAAACCTATTGAAGCCGGACGTATTATATAGTATTATTGATTTGTATAAAAATTGACACCGGAAAATATATAAAATATTTCAATAAAAATAAAAAATTAGCTTCGAAAGTATTCATTTTAGTTAAATCATTTACATTTTTCATTTATGAATCTTTATATATATCAATAATTTTCGTGTTATATTTTTTTTTTAGATTTGATTTTAATAATTAAAGCGATCAAAACCGTTAACGAGTATTAAAATTATGACTTTCTTTTCTATAAATAATCTCAAAAAAGGATGGAGAATTCTCTAATAAGAGTAGATTAAAACACACATCATCAAAATTTGAGTTTTTTTTTTAATTTAAAGTAATCAAAATTATATTTAAATAATATAAAAAGTTATGATAAACAAAACAGAGGATTATAGTCAATTTTGACCATTTTTCCAATATCCGTAAACAATTCTCAAAACATACATGTTGTATTTTTCTCCAAAAGATAACGACATTCCGTGAAAAGTTAATTAATCTTTGTCGTTAGCTTTTACTTATTTATTTATTTTTTCAAGTGCATGCATCTTAAAATGGTCATAAAATATATTTTACTTTCAGAATTCTTAATTTAGACGACCACGTGTATTTGAATTGAAAGCAATTAAAAAATCATTATAAAAAAATGTTAGCACGTCTGCCAGATAATTTATTATCCAATAATATTTAAACCTTAACCTATATATATAAGCATGCATTATTACAAGACAAGGCACATAATCATAAATTTATATGCTAAATAAATAAATAAATAAGCCTTCACATAATAAAATTAACAAAAACATGTTTTTGATTTTCTTATGTGCATGCATGTAGACTTCTACGAAACATGCAGTGACGACTTTAGTCGTACAATGAATTTTTCCATGAAGTCACATATCTAATCATTTTCAATCTATCAATCTATATAATAATGTAATATGACTCAAATTTTTTTTTTAGAAAAATAACTCCCAATTAATAACAATTATTTACTAAAACTATTAAACTTAAAACAATCAAATAAAAACGGAAAATAACTCTTTTAAACTTTGTTCGCTTGGAAGGAAAACTTTATACAGTATTTATGATGATGAATTTATGATAGTTACTGTGTTCGCTTTGATAAATTATAATTACTGTGTATGACTAGGTTTTGTTTTGGTTGGCAAAATTATTTTTATTTATATAAGTTTTCTAATAATGAAAGAGTAATGTATTTTAGTAATTTTTTTAAATTTATTTTGATACTAAATGTTTTGACAAGAGAAACATGTGTTTTCGTTGTCATTAAATTTGAAAAAGTTAAACTTCCACATGTTTTGGTGGAAATTTTGGTCAAAAATCATTTCCAAAAAATGCGTCTTATGTTGTTTTTTTTTTTTTTTTAAAGAAGATGAGAAACATATTTTTGTAATCTTAGACTGAAGAAACAACAACATTTTCAGTTATGTAACTAAATGAATCGAAACTCCAAAGAACGATAATTAGGTTTGATTTGTCAACCACTTTCTTGGAAAAGAGGGAAAAAGATGACACTTGGAAGAACAAAATTGAGTTTTTTTAGAACACTATTCAAAGAGATTGTTGCAAGTTTGTCTTAGTTTCTTGATGAGGGCACACTCCCACTTAGTCAATATTAATTTCAACACCTTAACTTGAATCACATATGGAATCCTATCATTCTACCTCTTCTTAACTTAACAAACGACACATGGCATCTTAATTATATTAATTAACACATTTTTCTAGTGTAGTAATAGTAAAGTTAAAAGATATTTTTGAAAAATTATATATATATATATATATATATATATATATATATATATATATATATATATATATATAATTTTAAAAATATTTCAAATATCTCTTTTATTCTTTTCTTTGGATTATAATGATTTTCTTTTATATATTAATGAAAATTATAATACACTGCTTTAATGAAATCATACATTATTTTAGACATAAATCTTTCATCTTTTGAATTTAATATCAAATTATTTTGAATTTAATAATAGTGATATCAAATTATTGTATTATAGTAATTGAGGGCATCATACAATTTCAATGATAAAATTGTATTTATGAGAATGAGTTAGAAAATAAAATTAATAAAAACAATAAAATGTGTGGTCCAGAATCAATTTGATACACCATGAAATAAAATTGTAAAAAGAAAAAAATATAATTAAAAATATAATAAAATAAAAAGTATTTTGAAAATATAAGAAAACTTTTTAGAAATCAAACTATTTGAACCATTTATGAAAAAAAAAAAAGAATCACGAAGTTATAAATATTTAGAAAAATAAGTCTATTTGTCATTTCAAGACATAATACTATGTAATAGAACTTAAAATAATGGGTAGAAAATAAATTTATGTAGAGGATTGTACGAAATTATTTTTTCTTGTGTGGTATTTATTATATTTTATATCTTTAAACTTCTTATTAGAACTAAAATGAGATTTTATTTTTTTTCTTTTTATGTTATCATTATTATCTAATAGTAATTGGGATATATAACGTGTTCTACATTAATCAACCATGTATAGGAGCATATATACCTTTCTTTCTGAAAGCATGTGGCAATTAATTAAACTGAAACACTGTTATCAACATCGATGGAGGTACAGCAAAAACTTACCTACTATTTGTTTGGACATTCCTTTTGGGCTTTCGACATTCTTTTTGGGCCGAATGAAATCCAATTAAAGGGAGTTGCTCCCTCCACTCCCACACATCTCTTCCTCCACCTCCCCTTTACTTTTTTGCCCCTTCCTCCACCTTTCCTTTACTATTTTGCCCCTCAGTAAAATTTTATTTTTAAAATTATTGTTTTTTAATTTTATTCATTTATAACATATTTCACTGATAACCTACGTAGTTCCTTGTATGAGTAAAATATTTTTCTGCAAAACTTAGTGATCGTGAAAAGAATTATCAAGCAATCTTTCTCTTGTTCTCGGTGCAGTGCGTTTGTGGTGTAGTGTCCTTGTCGTGGTTCCTCTCCAGGTACGTAATCATAATCCTTCCTATAATCCTAAACCCTAAACCCTTCCCATACTTCCAATAATCCTTTTAATATCCAAGCTATAATCCTTGCATGAGCCGCAAAACGTAGTAAAATAAAAACGAAACGTAAAAGGAACACTGCCTCTGGACGGATGACATCCTTCAACGGATGTCAACATCCGTTTAAGGCGAAACGGATGTCGACATCCGTTTTGCCTTAAACGGATGTTGACATCCGTTGAAGGATGTCATCCATCCAGAGGCAGTGTTCTTTTTACGTTTCGTTTTTATTTTATTTGTTTATTTTATTTACAGTAATTTATATTTAAATTTATAATTTTAAATGTTATATATGGTTAGTTTTTAAACGTAATAATTTTGTTAAAATATGAATTTGTTATAGATGAAGAAGAAAGAAATGGAGAAATAGAAGTGAAAGGTTGATGAGGCTTGAAGAGAAAATGATAAATGGAGAAATGGAGAAATGGAGAAGAAGCTTGACGGAAGAGAGAAAGGTAAACGGAAATGGAAGAGAGGAAAATGTGCAGGGAAGTAAATCAGAAGTTTTAAATAAATTAAAATATTAAAATAATAAAAATAAAAAATTTTAACTTTTGAGGATATAATTGTCATTTTAGAAGGATATAATTGGCATTTTTGAATATTGTGGAGGTGGAGGAAGAGATGTGTGGGGGTGGAGGGAGCAACTCCCCCAATTAAATTGGGCCATCATTGTTATGTTAGTATTTTTTCTTTCATCCCACCACATTATAACATCTAATAAGTAAATTTGAAACCATAGTGTAAATTATATAATTTAAAATATTTTTGGTTATAATTCTAAATCCTCTAATAGCATAAATATAATAAATTACATAATTTAGAAATGTTTTCCAATTGTATAATAAATAAAAATGTAAAATATAATTTTTTATTCTATAATCTATAAATGTTTCAAAGGGTCTAATTCGAGAATATAGAGTCTACAATGTCGTTCTTAATTACCTAATCCTTAAATCACTACTATAATAATTACAAGTCGTAGTCTTAAATAGAGATTAATTTGAAAAGAAGGTGATTATATGAACAACGCTATTTTAGGGCATAACAAAATGAAAAAGTCTTCGGCAGGGAAATAACTAATTATGCATTTTTTTTCTCTCGTCTAAGCACACACGAAAATATAAATATATAATATCGTAATAAAAGAAAGATGAAATTATTTTTTATCTTCAAATATATATATATATATATATATATATATATATATATATATATATATATATATATATATGATAACATAGTTTTCGTTTCATTTTTATTTAGACCCTGAAGGCAATAATTTTCTGCGTTGTATCGTGGATCACAAGGTCAAGATTTTGACGTGTTTCATAACTTTATTTTCTATTGAATTGCTTTGAATCTGTAATTATAGTTTGAAAGGTTGAAATTACAGAGATGATTTCATCAAAATTATCGTAGATTTAAATTATAGCTTGGTTTTAATGAGCTTTTGAATATTTTCAGGATTTTACTTGAAGCAAATTCATTTAAGTTTAATATACTAGCGAACAACAAAAATAAATTCTTTATATTTAATAGAATTATCACTAATAAAAAAAATTGAGCCAAAGTTATTTTAGACATTAAATTTTGATTTTAGAATCAGAACATATTTAGAAAAAGATAAAAAATTATAATTTTTTTCTCTAAAACATAAATGTCTTTATTATGTTTTCTTTCCCATAAAAAAAAAATGAGGATTTGGTTTTGATTTGTATAGACTATCGAAACTTAAACTCTTTCTTATTTAAAAAGTTATTTATTTTATAGATATTAGATTTTGGTAACTCTTTCTTATTTAAAAAGTTATTTATTTTAAAGATATTAGATTTTGGTAACAAATATAACTGAAACCTTTTAATTTTTTTTTAGTTATTATAAGTCTGATAATAATCAAGGTTAATACTTTAAAATTAAATAATATTTTAAATCAAAAATATATTGGGTTTTGTTCTTAATATCCATAAAATTAAATAATACTTTTAAATAACAGGGTAAAATGTTTTGGTTATCACAATATCGAAGCCTAGTATCACTTTATATTTCGGTTTTGGTTATAACTGAAACTTAATATACACATTTTTAATTTTTTCTTTTGTTTTTTTCCTACATATTAAATCTTTATAAAATATTATAAAAACAACACATTATATTTATCACACTCAAAATAATCCAAAATATAGATACAAAAATGTGTTATCCTTAACATAAGTAAGTGTGCTAAATAATTTTGTACATTTGTATTATCTATTTTGCACAAATTATCCTTAAATACTTAATGGATTTATCAAAAATTGATGTAAGAGTGTTGAATTTATGCAAAATAGAATGAAAATAATTTCAATTAGTATATAAAAAAAAGTTATAATTATTATAAAAGTGATTATCAATCACAATCAAATATACATACGAAGATCAATACAAAACACAAATAAAAAATATTCATATATTTTAAAATATATATATTAAAATATATATGCACTAATAAACTATGAAAAAAATATAATCTTCTTAAACTGTTGAGCCGGATAATTCAAGATTTAATATATAATTAGTATGGTCTCATCTTATATTAAATTTAAAAAGCATAATATATTATAAAATTTAGAGGCAATAAATAATTTTTGTTTTAAATGTTGAGAATCTAAGATTAACTTAACATTCTCATAAAAACAAAATTTAAGCACATAATTACAAATTATAAAAAAATACAAGATATATCAAATATAAAAAAAAATACATTAAAAGAATATAGTTTAACATAAATATACAAAAAAAATATTAAAAACATATTTATAAAATATAGATTTTTTTTATGAACTTGGAAACACAAAACAAGTTGGAACTTGAAGCCTCTCAAATCTTCAAAATACCAAGTGACAAATTACATTTGGTGTGAAAAACTTGAAGAAAAAAAAGTTGCATTAACCTTTCAAATAGAAAAATAGAAAAAAAAAACTTCAGCAAACCTCTCTCATGATTTCGAAATGAAAATAAAATGGAGGTTTTGAGTTGAGGATATGGAAGGGAAGGGAAGAAAAGAGAATTGAGGAGTGAAAAATTGGTAATAATGGTGAAGCGATGATGTGGTGGCCTTTGATGACAAAAACAATGGAGAATGGTGCTAAAACGATATTCGCACAGAACCAGAACAGTGGAGGAAAAGAAAAAACAATGACACATTCATAAAAATTTCGTCAAAAATAATCCTAGACAACATTTTATACTTTGGTTATAATAAAATTTGAAGGTTAAAGGATAATATGCTTCAATTATTAATAAAATTAAAGCATAAAGACAACTACTTTTGACCTCGATCTTATAGAAACCAAAGTTGAATACATGTATCACTTCAGTTGTTTAAAAATCAAAGTCAATCTAAAGATAAAATAATTAAAAAAATGAGTGATAATTTTAAAATTTTGATCAACTTTTGGATCTTAATTCTTTAAAACTTGAAGCAAAATACATGTATGGCTTCAGATATTCCAAAATCAAAGATAAATTTTTTCTCTAAGATAAAATAATTAAAAAATAGTGACAATTTTAAAATTTTGATAAATCTTTTGGCGTTGGTTTTTTAAAAATTGAAGTAGAATGTATGTATGATTTCGGTTATTTATAAAGCAAAGTTAAATCTCATCGCTTAAATAAAACAATTAAAAAAATAAATGCAATTTAAAAATTGCATGCACTTATATGTCTTAATTATGCAAAAACCAAAGCAAAACATTATGTCTTGCAATTGAAGTTTTTAAATTCGTGAAACTTTTAAAATTGTCACTACATTTTTATATACTTCATTTTTCTTAAATCGAAACATATCACACAATTCAAAACATTAAAATTGTGTGAAAGAACTATTAAAAGCACTGCCACTGCCTCTCATTAATTGCTCCACACGCACCACTCCACCGTTTCTTTCCTGTTTTCTTTTCCCCCTTTCTATTTCCCTTTCTGTTTCTTCCCTCTCCTTTATATAAACTTTCTCTGTGTTGTACAATATACATTTTATTCAAATAATACTAAAGTGCGTTTACAGTTTTATTTTTGTGGGTTTATGCTCTTCTCTTCCACAATGCATTCACTCATACACAGATGCGACTTTGTGAACTTCCACAAATGCTCGGAAGCTTCTGCTGCAGTTCTTCTATGATGGTATCAGAGCTCTTCTTTGAAGAGCTCTGTTGCGCCAACCCTAAATCTCCTTTTCTTTACTCTCTTTTGCTTTCTTTCATAGTTTCTTGCATAATGGTAGAAGATTATAACAGTTCTTCTAGTTTTCTGTATCTTCATCTTGATGGAAGCCCAACCGTTTCTCTTGTGCCTCCACCCCTTGACTCATATAATTACCATGCTTGGAGAAAATCCATGTTTACTGTGCCAAGAACAAGGTCCAGTTTGTTGATGGGACTGCTAATGAACCACATAAGGAGGACGTTACTCACAATGCCTGGAAGAGGTGCAACAATATGGTGGTCTCCTGGATTGTCCACTCTGTTTCACCTGACATATGACACAACATTCTTTGGATGGACAGTGCGATGACCTCAAATCCATATTTTTTTCAGGGAGATCTTTTACAGATCTATGCGTTGCAAAATGAAGCAGCTTGCTTGCGTCAAGGAGATAACACTGTCACAAAATTCTTCACTAAGCTTCGAATCATATGGGATGAACTTGAGAATTTTCGTCCTGAACCGGTTTGCTCGTGTGAAATACCATGTTCTTCCACAATGACGATTATTGCCCAAAGAAAGTAGAGCTGTCAAAACGGGTAACCCAGCCCGACCCAACCCGACCCACCACGGGTTGGTCACTTAGTGAGCCAATCTAACCCGGCTCATTTATTAGCGAGCCAAAAAAATTCGAACCCGACTCGACCCACCACGGGTTGGTGGGTTAAACGGGTTGGCTCATTGACTCATTTAATTAAGTTCTTTATCACTCTCTTCTTCCGAGATTCTTATAACATATTACTTTGATCCATCACATTGAAACAGTAATAATATGATCAATTAATATAAAATAAAATAAAACATCTATTATAAATCATAGGATTATGCTCTCTTGAAGCATCTTCTTCTTTATCTCCATCGACAATACAATAAAAAATAGTGTTAACTAATAATATTGAAACATAAAGTAATAAATAATTAAAGACATATTACTAAGTAAAAGTTATACATTTTGAATAATTAATTTAATTTTAATAAAAAAATAGAATTTAAATAATTAATTTAATTAATTTGGTTTAATTAAAAAAAGTAGGTGGGTTGGTGAGCCAACCCGACCTACCACAGGTTCAACCCATGTGAGCCGGGTTCTTAGTGAGTCGGGTCAAAATTGGCTCGCATAAAAAATTTGACATTTTTTTTCAACCCAACCCGGCTCAAACCCGTGGTGAGCCGGGTTGGCTCACGGGTTTCAACCCATTTTGACGGCTCTAAAAGAAAGCATGAAGATCGTGTCCTGCAATTTCTTCGAGGGTTGAATGAGCAATATGGTAAGATTCAATCCCATGTCCTTTTAATGGATCTCATGCCCTCTATTTCCAAAAAATTTTCATACGTTGTGCAACAAGAAAGACAAGTTATGAATAACAACTTTCTTAATGCTTCAGAAAAAAAAAGTGTAGTTGCTATTAATCCTGTTTCATGTTCATATTGTGGTAAAAATAGGCACACTAAGTCTGTTTGTTTTAAGAAAAATGGCTTCCCTGCCAACAAAAATTATACCAATCGAAAGACTTGCTCTCACTATGGTAAAGCTGATCACACCATTGAGGTTTGCTACAAAAAACATGGGTTTCCTCTCGGTCATAGACTTCACAGTGGAAAAAGCTTCATGACCAGAAATCAAGAAACCAAGACCGAGAGTCAAGGCGATGCTCCTGATCATGAAGTTCGTCTAACTCAACAACAGTATCAAGCTTTAATGGCTCTTATCAAACCCACCAATGATACAGGGTATGCATCAACTAATCAAATCAGTTCTATAGTCTCTACCTCCACTACTACAAGTAAAACCATTTTTGGTCTTAATTCACACAAAGAAAAAGGCAGTGTCTCTTGGATTTTAGATTCTGGTGGAACAGATCACGTTGTTTCTTCTCTTAATCATCTTCAATCATATGAAAAGATTACCCCAATTACTATCAGTTTACCTAATGGCATGCAAACAAAAGCTACTCATAAAGGAGTTATTCAGATATATGACAAGATCATTCTAAAGGACGTTCTTTTCATTCCAGATTTTTGTTATAATCTTATCTCTGTATCTAAATTGGTTGCACACAATCATTTATGCCTTACTTTTACTAATATCGTATGTTCTATTCAGGATATGAAAACAAACAAGAAGATTGGTTCAGTTAACTCTCATGTTGGTTTATGCATCTTTCGTAACTACAATAACATCAGGCAACACTCAAACAACCCTGCAAATAGTCACCAAATATCTAAAGTTGGATGTAATAATCTCTGGCACAATCGCTTGGGTCATATGTCTGATAAACGTTTAGATATCTTAAAACAAAAATACCATTCTATTGACTCTAGATCTCATAACTACAATGCCTGTCATGCTGCTAAACAAAAACGTCTCCCTTTTCCTTCCAGTACTTCTTATGCTTTACATCCTTTTGATGTTAAACATGTTGATATTTGGGGACCATGCTCTATTGCTTCTTTACACTCTCATAGATATTTTATAACCATTATTGATGATCATACTCGATATACTTGGTACATTTGATGAAAACTAAATCTGAAACCCGCCAACATCTCATTCATTTCATTGCATATGTTAAAAATCAATTTAAAACTACCATAAAGGTCATTAGGTCTGACAATGGCCGTGAATTTATTATGCATGATTACTATAAGACTGAAGGCATAATTCATCAAACATCTTGTAATGAAACACCCTAACAAAATGGTATAGCTGAAAGGAAGCATCAACATCTTCTAAATGTCACTAGAGCTTTAATTTTTCATTCTAATATTTCTATTCTGTTCTGGACTTATGCTACTCTCCTTATTAATATCATGCCTACACCCTTTCTGCAAAATAGTTCTCCTTATGATCAGAAAGATTTTGATATTAGTAGACTCAAAGTGTTTGGTTGTCTATGTTATGTGAACACCCTTCAAGCTAATAGGAAGAAACTTATCCCCGTGCCAAGCCCAATCTCTTTCTTGGGATCCATCCTACTACCAAAGGTTATATGACTTATGATCCTGACAAGCATGATATTAAAATATCCATAAATGTTATTTTTTTATGAAACTGATTTTTCTGATAAAAACTCTACCACTACTGATAATCTGCATGTTCCTTTACCTTTGAATAATAATCAAATGTCTAATGATCATGATCAACCTTATGAAATTCTTACTTCCAATAATTCCTCTGATTTTGAAAACAATGATGAAGACAATATGGAGAATGAGAATGACACTCATTCTCCAAGGCGGTGCACTAGAGTAAGAAAACCCCCTGCATATTTAAAAGACTTTCAAATCTCTTCCTATAGTAGCACTAGAACTAAATATCCTATTGATCATGTTCTAACATTTGATAGAATATCTACTGCATATAGAACTTTTATTTTTTCTTTCGACAACTATGTTGATCCACAAAACTACAAAGAAGCCATACAATACCAACATTGGCAATCGACCATGCAGGAAGAGATCACTGCTTTGGAACAAAATCATACGTGGACCATCACTACTCTACCCCCAAATAAAAAGGTTATAGGATGCAAATGGGTTTACAAGTCCAAACAAAAAGCTGATGGCACAATAGATAGATTCAAGGTCCACCTTGTTGCAAATGAATACACTCAAATGAGGGCATTGACTACTTTGAAACTTTCTCACCTATGGTAAAACTTACTAGTGTGCGCCTTATTTTATCTCTTACCTCTGCTCATAACTGGCATCTAAGGCAATTAGACGTCAATAATGCCTTCTTACATGGAGACTTGCATGAAGAAGTCTACATGCAATTACCACCAGGATTCACTACAACAGGTCCTAACCAAGCTTGCCTCCTCCACAAATCTCTCTACGGTTTGAAATAAGCTAGTCGTCAATGGTATGATAAATTATCTTCTTTTCTCCTCTCTCAAGATTTTACACAAACATTAGGTGATCATTCTCTCTTTACCAAACACAATGGTGATAACATTACTATCATGCTTGTCTACGTAGATGATATAATATTGACAGGAAATGACATTAATCACATTACCAACATGCTTAATGATCATTTTAAAATTAAAAATCTTGGTAACTTGTATTACTTTTTGGGTTTTGAGGTAGCACAAAGCAGTGAAGGTATCCATCTCTCCCAACGCAAGTATGCTTTGGATCTTTTCAATGAAACAAGGATGCTTGATGCTGCTCCTGTCAATACACCAATGAACATCTCTACCAAAGTTTCCTCTCAAGGTGATCCTGTTGATGATCCTGTTGCTTTTCAAAGATTAATTGGGAGACTTATTGATGAACCAATATTTTCTTCACTTCACTTAGTTTATTGTACTGAAATTAATCAGGAAATTGTGCTTAATTGTCCAGTATTTTTCCATTTTACTGAATTGAGCTTAATCCGATCGGAAATTCTTATTTTGATTAATTTGAATTGTCTGAGACTAATTATTTACATTACTGAGTGCAGGGAAAATTCTGAAAATATTTTAGGACATTTGGAAGAAAGTTTATTTGCACAATATATTATTTACTTGGAAGAAGCTGTGTTGCAATGAATTAATTTGTGTGTTGATCACTCGAAAATTGAGAAAGCACATAGATCTCTTAAGTTTTTCTAAAAGGGAAACGTAGAGTTGGTTTAAGTGCAGCAAATTCATTGAATGATGAGGTGCTTTTCACGGCTAGAAAGAGATGCACAAACCTTATGTTGCTTCTTTGCTGGAATGGGAAAAAGAACCGTGATTAATCTTGTGGGTTGCTCTGATGAGAATAAGGGAACAGTTGGCACAAGCAATTGTAATTCTTTTATTCCTTATTACAAGAAGTGCACGGTCAACACATTCCAAATTGTGGCCACAGTTTTCTAATGGTTTGATTGTAAAGAAGTGGAGGTAGGAAACAAAAGGGTGCAACACGACATTGCTTAAGGGAGATCATGCTAGAAATGAATGAAGGGACCAACTTGAAGCTAACGTCCAAAAGAAGAAAGAAGAGTGGAAGTGGAGTTGATAGATTGGCATGCAAAATACTAAATTTGTAGTGGGAGCCACCACTTAAGCTAAGGACATGGTTTTGTTGAGAAAAAGCACATTAAGGCCCACCTTGTCACTCATTTTACGTAGCATATTGAATGAAAAGAGGAACCACGTTTATTGGGAGCACACGGTTTTTATAGGTAGTGGAGCAAGCTTACATTTCAGAAAAAAATATGAAAGTGGTGCCACGGCCCACATGAAAAATTCAGCAAAGCATTTGGCAAATCAAGGAGCCGCGAGAATTTTCTTTGGCTTAAGAAAGGATGTAGTAAACCATGAAGTATAATGGAGGGGGCCACCACTTGGTTGATTGAAAGCTCATAATAAATTCCATAATGCTAAGGGGAATGCCACGGCACAAGAAGGAACATCCAGCAGCTGCCACCTACTTGTTACAGACATATATTTCTCATGTGGAAAGCTTCACGGTGGTGCACGGTCCAGCAACTTCATAGCTGGAGTTTGAGCAGAGAAGTGGTGCAGTTCCAGCAACCAGGAGCATCACGGCTTGGAGGAGAACCGTCTAGCAGAAGAGGCTTCACTGTCCAGCTTAGAATGGTGTACAAGGTGATGCATGGAACGTCTTGAACTTGGAGCAGCACCTTGAGAAGAAGAATAAATTCACGGTGGTGTAGCAGTCCATGCAGCAGCTTCACGGGCCTGAGTTGGTGTGCATGAGGGCCCATGATTTATTATTATTAAGTGGTGCATGGTGGACGGCTGGAAAGAGCTTCTACATAAGACAAAATGGAGAGGTTCACGGGTTCAGAGAATGGGAAATAAAAAGAGAGCATGCACATAGGGGGGTCGGGGAGTAGGAGGTGCCGTTAAGGGCTGCTGTAGGGAATAAGTCCAGAGCTGGACAGTAGCAGCTGGACAAAGGGGCTGGAACGGACAAAGGCTGATCCAATTTACACACCACGGCAGTACTAGGTTTTATAGATAAAAGCACCATAGGTTCCAATTTCATTTTTTTTATTTGCTATAACCAATTTCAATTCAGTGTAAGTTTGATTTAATTTTCTGAATTTCCAAGTCTGTACTGTTTTATTTTGATTCTGTAATTTAATTTCTGCTGTTGTATTTTAAATGCTACTGTAATTTAATTTCTGTTGTAATTAAATTTCTGAATTATGTTTTCTATAAAATTAATGTCTTTTGCCTATGTTGTAAATTATGTCACTTTGAATTATTTGTCGTAATTTGGTTTTCTAGATTATGCTACAAATTCTGTTTCTGTTTTCATATTCTACAATTTACTGTTTTTCGTATTTTACTGTTTTACTGTATTTCTGTATTCCGTTTTTACTGTTTTTGTATTACTGTTATTTGGATTCTGTAAATCTGTATTTATTGTTTTGATATTATTAATTACTGTTGTAATTTTATTTTCTAAAATTTACTGTTTTACTGTTTTGACTATTTTCTGTATTTTCGTTTTCTGTATTTTCATTTTCTGTATTGCAGTTTTTCTATTTCAGGTTTACTGTTTTTGTTGTAAAAATTTACTGCTGTAATTTATTTTCTATTTCTACTATTTTCTATATTTACTATGTATTGTATTTTCGTTTTTCTGTATTTTGCTGTTTTTCTGCATTTTAACTGTTCCAGATTTATTTTTACTGTTTTGTGTTACTGTATTTTAGTTTGTACTGTACCAATTTCGTTTTTACTGTTTTAATTGTTTTACTATTTTAATTTCGTTTTTACTCGTTTCACTGTTTTGAATTTTATTACCGCAACCAAAACAACCATCAAAACCCCCCCCACTTCGTGTATAAAATCTGAGACTAAACCGACACAAATTGGTCTTTGAGAGACGACCTAGGAGTCACCTCCTAGTAAACTATACTGCATTTCTTTTATGCACAATTTTTGTGAGCGGTGCGACCCGTTCGTCAAAAATGGCGCCGTTGCCGGGGAACAATCAAATGGAGGTTTGGTTTTAGATTTTTGTTGTATAAAGTTTTGTTCTGTTAATATGTTTGTTTTGTGTGTTTTGTCTTGTATATTTCTGTAGGCGATAACGACACCTTCAACAAATTTTGGCGGCGTTGTCACTTCAGATCCAGGTTTTTGTTTTAGATTTTTACTGTGTTAATATATATTGTGTATATATGTGTTTAATTGTGCTATGTTCTGTATTTAGTTGTTATTAAAAAAAAAAATTTGAAAATTAAAAAAAAAAAAAAATTAATTAAAAATTTTTACTATTGATGTTCTGTCTTGTGTGTGCTTGTAGCATGTATAAATGTGTTTTGTTTTATCTGATTCGTAATTTTTAGTTTTTAGTTTTTACTTTTTATTTTTCCATGTCTACCTATTTTAATGTTGTGAATAATGCTTATTCTGCCAATGTCTGTGATTATGATTCTTATTCTGCATATTACTTTGATTTTAAATCTGCTGATTTTTATGATGAGAACAATATGTTCCATCATCCAATTTCTGAGAGCTCTCTTTGGGAGCCAGTTCCACAATATGAGAGTCAGCAGTATGATTCTCCTATTCAAATAACTCCTCAGCCTTCTACTTCTGAACCTACTTTAAAGGAGTTACTAGAGCAGATGACAATGCAGAACATTCAGTTTCAGAAAGGGAACATGCAGTTCAAGCAAGAGAGCATGGAGTTCCAGCAGGAAACTCAAGCTGCCATACAGAATCTGAGTGATCAGATCAGGCAAATGGCCACTCTTGCACCTGAGGAGACTGATGAAAATTTTGGGGACCCGGCAGAAGTAAGCAGTAATCCTGAACCAGGTAGACCACCTTCACCTTCCCACACTCTAGAAATCTTCAAGGAAGAGGAGGTAAGCATACCACAATTTGATTATTATGTTGATTGTGATGATGATCGGTATGCTAATGACTATATTCTTGCTGAGTCTGATTTTAATTTTTCCTCTGTGCATGATGAGAACCGCTTTTTACTATCACATTCGAATGGTTATTCTTCATGCACTGAACATGAATCTGAGTCTATGATTAATATTGCATGCAATTTAGAAATTGATTCATGTTATGAGGATTTATCTAAAGCTCAGTATGATAATTTGGGTGTTATACCTCTGCATAACATTTCTTTGGAACCACATTGCACTAACCATGTTGCAGGAGGTGTACATGTATTGCATCAACAAACACCCACAATTGAAGACAAAGGTGCAAGCTTACGAAACGGTTTGAAAATCAATTGGCACCTGCTGAACCCAATCATCAACAATTTTTTCTGCTTAGATCCAGCGATGGAAGACATTTCATTGCTTGATCAGATCTGGAGGATGAAGCAGTTCATCCTCAACACTTTCATACTGGATCCCGAGGCGAAAAACATCTCCCTGATTGTCCAATTTTGGCAACTGCCACCATAATCCAGGGGAGTTTTCTTTTTCTTTCTTCCCCGTTTTCCTACTTTTATTGCATTTGTCCTTTATCTGTTTAGTGTTTTAACTGATGATCTTATGCCTTTAACTGATTTGGGACATTGTAGTCTAAGTGTGGTCTGGGGGAGATTCTGCATTTTGTTTTTCTTTTAAGTTTGTTTTTCCTTTTCTTCTTAGTTTTCGAATTGTTATCTTTAAAAATAAAAAAAAAAAATAAATAAATAAATAAATAAATATTTTGTGATAAAATTGTTTTTGTTTAAAAGCGTGCCAAATCTGTATTCTGATATGTATAATTATTATTTTTTTTTCTTAGTTTTCACATTGTTATCCTTATAAAAAAAAAAAAAAAATTCAAAAATTCAAAAATTGTTTTGCGTATTCCTTGATTTTATTTCGACCCTCAGTATCTTATTATTTCATACCAATAAAAATTTTCACTTCAGATCTTATCTTTTTCCTTATTTTCTTCGTTGTAAATATTTTCTTAGTTGTCTCATACAGGTTTTTGATTGAAAATTTTTAGACTAAGAAAATATTTCATTCATCAATGCAAAAATTACAGTAATGGAGAAAAGGGATTGAACAGATCTGAAAATGAAATGGCAGTAGATATATATGAAAATAAGGTTGTTCAGGGGTCGATCATTTCTGATCGTTAATATTACACACCATAAAAACATAAAAAAAAAAAATAAAAACAACAAAAATATAAGTGTTCATATTACAGCCCATATTCTGGCCACACTCGGCCAATAAAAACATAAAAAAAAATAAAATAAAAAAAAACATAAAACATTAAAACTGGAAGAATTCTCGAGCTGGTTGTGGTGGTCTAAGGGAGAGCTCCGTTGAGGGAGCTCTGGTTCGAAAAGTCACGAGCGGAGGCTTTGGTGGAGGAATTTCTCGTTCATTTCTGTCGTCATCGATAATGATCGGAATTGGAAACAAATTCAGCAGCCTCGGTGCCCTCATTATCACCCAGTTGTTTTCTTTCAAACAAAAAAAAAATAAAAAATAAAAAATAAAAAATAAAAAATAAAAAACTTGTGTTAATAATAGAAGAGGAATGGAAAATTCAATGGAGGTGTGATCAGAGGTCTTACCGTACATGTACAGCGGCAGTTGTGAAAAGAGAGTGCCAGTGGGGTCTATCTCCGCTTGCCAGCGCCTGACCCGATTGCCATGGTTGTTAAACCAGCAGTGCACGTTGTATTCAGTGGCTTCGCCGAAGGTCCTTAGTCGAGACGCGATCTCGACGACTTGCGCTCGGCTTGGGTGTGTGACCCCATAGTTGTAGATTTTGGTCATCATCGTGATCTGATCATCTGTAGGACGCCATCGTTGACTGATATATCTCTCTGATTCCATATCACTCATCCTTCCTCTCGTAATATACAAATACTTAAATAAAAAAATAAAAAAAAGAACAAAAACATAAAAAAAAATAAACATAAAAAAAAAATAAAAAGAACTAAAAAAAAAAAAGAGAAGCATAAAAAAAAAAAATTAGATTAGTTCTCTGTTTTCTTTATTTGTTCTTGTTTCCTTTTAGATTTATTTTGTCCAGTCTGTATTTGATGTTTCAGTTTTTGGTCTCAGATCTGTTTCACGGTCCTTGCAAAAGGGTCCTAAACGGATCTACGTCCAGTGTCCTTGTCCATATTGTTCTTGTATATTCAGTTTCTGTGTTTTAGTTTTAAGTGGGGTACGTGGCGTTGTTCTACCCGATTGTCTCTGTCATACCTTCAAACGAAGGGAGATTAACGTCTGGTTTCCAGCCGATATACCCCTTAAGTTTTAAGACAATTGTGTTTTATGTGTTTTAAGTGTTTAGCAGGTGAAGAAGAAAGCGAATAAGAACTGAAAATAAAGAAGGAACTGAAGGCTTAAATGAAAGCAGGAAAAGAAAGCAAAAAAAAAAAAAAAAAAAAAATGAAAGATCTGGAAAAAAGGAAAAGGAGAAGAAGGAAAGCAGGAAGGCATAACAGCAGAATAAGCAGAATGAAAGGAAAGAAGAAAAATGAAGCAAAGAGACGGCAGGAAAAGTTAAGCAAGCAGAAAGAAAAAGGGATCCAGGTGTAGAGGACTTACCTGGAGTAGTAGGGCTTGCAGAGGCTCCTCGAGGTTCTCAGACTCTTCAGAAGGCGCGGTGGCAGAGGCTCCGCGCAGACTCCAGATGCTCAGAAGAGAGAGGAGGAGAGAGGAGTAGAGAAGACAGGAGCAGAGAGAGAGTGGAAGTCAGGAAATGCCACTCAGGCGCTGAGATTGGCCTAATTATAGGCAAATTGTTTCCACTGTAGCAACAGTTCCGGTCGTTGCCACGGAGACTGTTGTCACAGTACCGGTATCCTTTTTCAAAAAAAAAAAAAATATAAAATAAAAAAAAAAAAAAAAATTAGTAATAAAAATTAATTAGCATCTACTGATGGGTGCTAGGTGATTTCGACATCTGCTGATGGATGTCACTGATAACATCTACTGATGGATGTTACTTAAAATTTCTTCCCATTTCCTTACTTTTTATTGCACTTGTCTATATTATTTGACTGCTCTGAAATTGATAATCTGATGATTGTAACACACTGAGGACATTGTGTGATTTAAGTGTGGTCTACTGGGAAGAAATTCTGATTTTTCTGATTTTTCTGTTAGATTGTATTTTGTGTGTTAAATTTTTTGTTTTTGAGTGTTAATTTTTTTCTGTTTTAAGTTATTTTTATCGAGTTTTGTGTGCAATAAATTTTACATTTTTCTCTTGATTTCTGGATGATGTTTAAGTTGTAGATTTTTCCTTCACTTACTTAATACTTATAGTTTGTAATCCTTGTTTTTCTCTGCCTGGAAAGATGATTATGTGTTCAAGAGGTTGAATTGATTATAACACGGATACCCTGTGTGAGATTTGAGCCACTTAATGTTCTTTCTTGTGTGATATGACTCTTGATTTCTTGCACATATGCCTTGGCTTGATTCTTTTTGATATACTTGATTTATATGCATTTTTTTGGAAGTGATAAAGGCATTTTATTTCTTGAGCCTCTTTAGCCAAATAAGCCAACCTTGTTATTATCCTTTGATAACCCCTTTGAGCCTATACTGTATATATTTCTTTGTGTTGAAGCTCATACACTGATCCTAAGTGAAAAACAAATGATTACCTTAACCTTAGGAAAGTCTGGAGCTACAAAAGTGTTTTGAGAATAAGTGTGGTCTCCTTGGGAATTCTGATGAATTGGCTAGTTGGTTCCTCATCATGTTTTGAAATGATAATATATATCCTGTTGTGTGATAAAAAAAAAAAAAAAAAAAAAAAAGAACAGGATGAAAAAATTTGATGAGAAAAAGACAAAAATTGAAAAATAATTTTGTGAATAATGGAGTCGAGAAGAGGATTGAATTAGAGGTTTGGGTGAGATTTCACTGTGTCTACATTTTTGCCCTAGTGCACCTCTATTTCTTCTGAGCTATAGCTACTTATCCAAATTTATCCTCCCCTGTCCTTGGCCCCATTACAACCCAGTAAAGACCTTTTGATCTGAACATGCATATGTTTTAAGTATTGATATTAGAAGATTGCCAAGTCTACTTGTGTTTGCTCTCTTGAGTGCATTGAGTGAAATTGATTTACCTTAAACACTTGAGAGAAACACTATAGTGCATCTGTGAGGTTGTGTTATTTTCAATTTACCTCTTAAGCTGATTAATCATTTTGCTATGTTTTGAATTGCTTGGATGATTTCTGTAAGTATCTGCTTAATTTGATTTTGTGTTGGATAATTTCTACTTCTTTTCTCTGTCCAGACTTCTTGAGAACTTTGTATATTCTGTTTATTTATCTCTTTAGTCTTTATTTTCTGTATGCTGCATTTGTGTCACGTCCTCTGAAAGTCCTTTGAACCATTCCCTGATTTGAGTCTTAATTTTGCCCAGGAGCGCAAAAGACTAAGTGTGGTCTATTTTGATGAACCAATATTTTCTTCACTTCACTTAGTTTATTGTACTGAAATTAATCAGGAAATTGTGCTTAATTGTCCAGTATTTTTCCATTTTACTGAATTGAGCTTAATCCGATCGGAAATTCTTATTTTGATTAATTTGAATTGTCTGAGACTAATTATTTACATTACTGAGTGCAGGGAAAATTCTGAAAATATTTTAGGACATTTGGAAGAAAGTTTATTTGCACAATATATTATTTACTTGGAAGAAGCTGTGTTGCAATGAATTAATTTGTGTGTTGATCACTCGAAAATTGAGAAAGCACATAGATCTCTTAAGTTTTTCTAAAAGGGAAACGTAGAGTTGGTTTAAGTGCAGCAAATTCATTGAATGATGAGGTGCTTTTCACGGCTAGAAAGAGATGCACAAGCCTTATGTTGCTTCTTTGCTGGAATGGGAAAAAGAACCGTGATTAATCTTGTGGGTTGCTCTGATGAGAATAAGGGAACAGTTGGCACAAGCAATTGTAATTCTTTTATTCCTTATTACAAGAAGTGCACGGTCAACACATTCCAAATTGTGGCCACAGTTTTCTAATGGTTTGATTGTAAAGAAGTGGAGGTAGGAAACAAAAGGGTGCAACACGACATTGCTTAAGGGAGATCATGCTAGAAATGAATGAAGGGACCAACTTGAAGCTAACGTCCAAAAGAAGAAAGAAGAGTGGAAGTGGAGTTGATAGATTGGCATGCAAAATACTAAATTTGTAGTGGGAGCCACCACTTAAGCTAAGGACATGGTTTTGTTGAGAAAAAGCACATTAAGGCCCACCTTGTCACTCATTTTACGTAGCATATTGAATGAAAAGAGGAACCACGTTTATTGGGAGCACACGGTTTTTATAGGTAGTGGAGCAAGCTTACATTTCAGAAAAAAATATGAAAGTGGTGCCACGGCCCACATGAAAAATTCAGCAAAGCATTTGGCAAATCAAGGAGCCGCGAGAATTTTCTTTGGCTTAAGAAAGGATGTAGTAAACCATGAAGTATAATGGAGGGGGCCACCACTTGGTTGATTGAAAGCTCATAATAAATTCCATAATGCTAAGGGGAATGCCACGGCACAAGAAGGAACATCCAGCAGCTGCCACCTACTTGTTACAGACATATATTTCTCATGTGGAAAGCTTCACGGTGGTGCACGGTCCAGCAACTTCATAGCTGGAGTTTGAGCAGAGAAGTGGTGCAGTTCCAGCAACCAGGAGCATCACGGCTTGGAGGAGAACCGTCTAGCAGAAGAGGCTTCACTGTCCAGCTTAGAATGGTGTACAAGGTGATGCATGGAACGTCTTGAACTTGGAGCAGCACCTTGAGAAGAAGAATAAATTCACGGTGGTGTAGCAGTCCATGCAGCAGCTTCACGGGCCTGAGTTGGTGTGCATGAGGGCCCATGATTTATTATTATTAAGTGGTGCATGGTGGACGGCTGGAAAGAGCTTCTACATAAGACAAAATGGAGAGGTTCACGGGTTCAGAGAATGGGAAATAAAAAGAGAGCATGCACATAGGGGGGTCGGGGAGTAGGAGGTGCCGTTAAGGGCTGCTGTAGGGAATAAGTCCAGAGCTGGACAGTAGCAGCTGGACAAAGGGGCTGGAACGGACAAAGGCTGATCCAATTTACACACCACGGCAGTACTAGGTTTTATAGATAAAAGCACCATAGGTTCCAATTTCATTTTTTTTATTTGCTATAACCAATTTCAATTCAGTGTAAGTTTGATTTAATTTTCTGAATTTCCAAGTCTGTACTGTTTTATTTTGATTCTGTAATTTAATTTCTGCTGTTGTATTTTAAATGCTACTGTAATTTAATTTCTGTTGTAATTAAATTTCTGAATTATGTTTTCTATAAAATTAATGTCTTTTGCCTATGTTGTAAATTATGTCACTTTGAATTATTTGTCGTAATTTGGTTTTCTAGATTATGCTACAAATTCTGTTTCTGTTTTCATATTCTACAATTTACTGTTTTTCGTATTTTACTGTTTTACTGTATTTCTGTATTCCGTTTTTACTGTTTTTGTATTACTGTTATTTGGATTCTGTAAATCTGTATTTATTGTTTTGATATTATTAATTACTGTTGTAATTTTATTTTCTAAAATTTACTGTTTTACTGTTTTGACTATTTTCTGTATTTTCGTTTTCTGTATTTTCATTTTCTGTATTGCAGTTTTTCTATTTCAGGTTTACTGTTTTTGTTGTAAAAATTTACTGCTGTAATTTATTTTCTATTTCTACTATTTTCTATATTTACTATGTATTGTATTTTCGTTTTTCTGTATTTTGCTGTTTTTCTGCATTTTAACTGTTCCAGATTTATTTTTACTGTTTTGTGTTACTGTATTTTAGTTTGTACTGTACCAATTTCGTTTTTACTGTTTTAATTGTTTTACTATTTTAATTTCGTTTTTACTCGTTTCACTGTTTTGAATTTTATTACCGCAACCAAAACAACCATCAAAACCCCCCCCACTTCGTGTATAAAATCTGAGACTAAACCGACACAAATTGGTCTTTGAGAGACGACCTAGGAGTCACCTCCTAGTAAACTATACTGCATTTCTTTTATGCACAATTTTTGTGAGCGGTGCGACCCGTTCGTCACTTATCTACCTCACCAACACTCGTCCCGATATCACCTATGCGGTCCACCGCTTAAGCCAACACGTTGCTTCCCTAACTAAGCTTCATCATCAAGTTGCTTTCAGAATTCTGCGCTACATCAAACAAACACCAGGTCAAGGTATTTTTTTAAAAGCTACTAACACTCTCACTTTAAAAGCTTATAGCGATTCAGATTGGGTTGGTTGCCCTGACTCTCGCAAATCCACCACGGGATACTTCGTTTACCTGGGTGATTCCCCAATATCATGGAAATCCAAAAAGCAATCAACTGTCCCGCGCAACTCTTTTGAGGCTGAATATCGTGCTCTTGCTCAAACTGCCTGTGAAATTGAATGGCTCACCAATCTTCTCACTGATCTTCGCCTTCCGTTCTCCAACCTGCTACCATCTTCTGTGACAACCACTCTGCAATCAAAATTCCTACTAACCAGGTCTTTCACGAAAGAACCAAACATATCGAGATAGACTTTCACCTCCTTCGGAAAAAGTCCAACAAGACACTATCAAGCTTCTCCCCATCTATATCACTTTACAGCTTGCTGATATCTTAACGAAGGCCCTTCCACCTTTCATACCATTAATTCCAAGCTTGACACTCTAAACATCTATGCCAAGGGTTGTTAGAGAACTATTAAAAACACTGCCACTACCTCTCATTAATTGCTCCACGCGCACCGTTCCACCATTTCTTTTCTGTTTTCTTTCCCCCCTTTCTGTTTCTCTTTCTGTTTCTTCCTTGTCCTTTATATAAACTTTATCTGTGTTGTACAATATACATTTTATTCAAATAATACAAAAGTGTGTTTTACAGTTTTATCTTTGTGGGTTTATTCTCTTCTCTTCCACAATGCATTCAGTCATACACACATGCGACTTTGTGAACTTCCACAAATGCTCAGAAGTTTCTGCTGCAGTTCTTCTATAAAATTGAACGTTCTTCTATAGAATTGAACTAGTATGTATATAAAAAATTGAAATCAAGTTTTTATAAATGTATTAGTTAGACTTTCAAATTAAATATCATTCTATCTAGTCTATGTCTCTCAAATGTCTTCTTTTAGATAATTGATCAAATTATGCAATTTAAAGAAAGATGACATTTTTTGTGTGGACTATATTTATAAACATTTAAAACACGGAGGCAGGACATGTGACTTGTTCTGTTTCATATTTTCTTGCTCAGTCGAAACATAATGTCTTCTTCCTTTGCTTCTTTCTGTTTGTTTGATTCATTTGCTATTCTTTTCTTCATTGAATTTGTATGAAGAAAGGTAATTGAATATAAAAATGAAAGAAGATCACATCAGGGTAGAGAAAAACGTGATGATCTAGAAGAACAAAACCACTTGTAGACATTATAAAGTAAATTTGAGGTTATAGAACATTTGTGAGAGGAACATTTATTTGTGTTTTTGATAAAAAGGGAAATTGATTTACTTTTGAAAAAAAAAACTTCGGATACCAATGCCAAACACAGTTTAAATCAGGGGAATTAAACTTTTGAAATATTCGAAGTTACTCAATTAAGTCTAAGAGTTAATTAATGTTTGATGTCTTATATTTTTGAAAAAATATAATTTAACAATAGTATGTCCATTAGCAAATTGATTTTAGTGATTTTTAATAATTTCAGCGAGATTATTATAAAAAGGAAATCACATGTTCTCAAATAAATAGTTTAAATTTTTGTAACATAATTTAGAGTAATTAAGTTTCAATTTTTTTTATCATATATTTGAGTAAATATCTAACCAAGTAACGCAGGGAGAGTTTTTTAGGTTTAGAGGAAATAGTAAAGAATAAATGAAGAACATATTATTTAAAAGAAATTATAAATATAAAGTAAAATATTTTATTCTTTCTGAAATATATCCCATACTGCAAAGTCATATATCGTGCAACATTAGTATTTGTTGAAGTTTGAGATTAAACTTTTTTTTATCATTTATGATTTTTTATTTTAAAATGTATTATATTTCTACTACATTTAATAATCTCACATCATTTAAAAATTAAAATTTAAAATGATTTAAATATTGTTTTTAAAGATGTTCTTTCATTCACATCATTTAAAAATTAAAATTTAAAATGATTTAAATATTCTTTTTAAATGTGTTCTTTCATTCATTTATAAGGATTGACTCTAATTATATCTTTACAGCATAAATACTAACTTAAATATGTTTTACCGTGGTTTTTGCTTTTCTTTAAACACGTGCTGTAAAGAAATTGCTGATATCGGTAGATGCCAACAACTGGTGAATGATTGGTAGAAAAAAAATGTTACTGTTTAAAGTTAGGTTATACTATTAAATTAAATAATATAAAAATCACTTATACTATTTTCTTTTTTATGTTTTTCTACCTCGGATCATTGTCCTCTTTCTTAAACAACGTCAGAAAGCACAAGTTTTCAAACATCATGATATCTAAGTATCTTTTTCCTATTGCTTTACCTCAGTTAGGAAATTACATGACACGTGTGATGTGTCTGCGAGGCATTATCAGCTGCGTCTCTTCAATGTGTTCTATCACACGTGATCCACACACATAGACTTTGGTGGGATCCTCACCTTACAAATTTTGGAAAAAGACAATTTCTTGATTCAATAACTTTTGACCTTTTGCCAATCCGTATAATAGTCTACCTCACTAGGTAAGCCTAATTTACACTAAATTACTTTTGATTAGCTCCTTCAATGACCCTTCAACAAAACTTCATGATGGCTTGGTAAACGCTGAACTTCTACCTCATTAGTTTTGAATTGGGTTTGTTTGTGGCTGGAATTCAAGCTTTTTATGAATTACTCATCTTTTTTTTGGCTCTGTGGTTTCTGAAATATGCAGTCTTTCTTGTTTTGTTGTTCATGGTTTTGAGCTGAACCGTGCTATTTATGCCCCAGAACCTTCTTATTCATCTTAGTCTCTTTTGGTTAGTGATTGGAGATTTCTTTCCCATTTACTCGTTTTTATTATTGGTGGGGTTTGGAATTTAGATTGATGAGTGTGTGATTGTGAGACATGAGGGGAAATGTTTCTGAGTTGGATTTAGGTTGCATGACATACAGAAAACAAAGAGGCAAAGAAGTTGCAATTGAAGATTAGATAAGATAATCAACCTGTTGGTCTCATATCTTCAAAGTCAAGTCATTTTTGACAGTGATTTGAGCCTGTCTGCTGCTGATTTTATAGATAGCTTTGTGTTATTGAGAAGATTCCAGATCGAAGTTTTACAGCCACTGCCAGGGTCTTCGGCTGCTCTGTGCTGTGTTGTGCTGGTAAGAGTATTCAATAGGAAACCACAAAGTTTTAAAGGTGAGCACTTTGCTTTTTTGTGTGTAGAAGGAAGCTTGAGGTGAAGTACTTGTAGTTTGATGAGGGTTAAGGCTTTGGATTTGGCATGTGAAATCTGAAGAATCCTTTATGGGTATGAACAAGACTATTGTTTGGTTTAGGAGGGACCTTAGAATTGATGACAATCCTGCATTAGCTGCTGCTGCTAGGGAAGGTTCTGTCTTCCCTGTCTATATTTGGTGCCCCAAAGATGAAGGGCAGTTTTATCCTGGTCGAGTGTCAAGGTGGTGGCTGAGACATTCTCTTGCTCAGTTGGATAATTCGTTGAAATCACTTGGAGCTGAACTTGTGCTGATCAAAACTGATAGTATTCTTGAGGCTCTGTTGGAATGTGCAAATGCAATTCAAGCAACAAAAGTAGTGTTTAACCATCTCTATGGTAAGTGCTGCTGTCCAACAAGATATAGCTTTTTACAGAATTACTTTGTTTGTTAAAGGTGCTAGCAATATTAGTATTGCTTTATAGTATTACTATTTTGATGTTATTAAAATATTTGAAAACCTAAAAGTTGAGGAAGCAAGTAGGTTCTATTAAAATATTGAATTATCTCAATGGCAAGATTCACTTAATGGATCACACAATACCATTGTATTTGGTTAAATAACAAATTCTGAAGGATATTATTCACTATGAGACTGCTATTAACAATTTATCTTGAATATTGGATAAAAAGTAATTTACTTGAAACTTCATATGATGTGGTAAAATTGATAGGAGTGCTTCATAATGAACAAGAAAAAAAGCATTATGATCTATCTCTTCTAAGTTCAATGCTAGATATATAATCACTATTCTTTTGTCAGATCCAGTTTCTCTTGTTCGTGATCACAACATCAAAGAAAAACTAGTGGAACATGGTATAGGTGTGCAAAGCTACAATGGAGATTTATTGTTTGAGCCGTGGAATATATATGACGAGAGTGGACATGCTTTTACAGCTTTTGATCCCTTTTGGAACAAATGTTTGCAAATGCAAATGCAAGCTTTGTCATCTATTCCTTCTTGTCAACTAATCCTAGCTGAAGGTAATCAAGCTACTGTGTTTTTTTCTTGACAATATGATAATTGATATCATGATTTCATTAGAGTTTAGATATTAAAACCAATGAGAGCAGATAATAACTACTTGTGACAACTAGCACAAGTAGCTGAGTGATGATGTTTTTCTGTTACTATTACCATTCTGTCTTCATATTGCAATACAATTTTGCACATAAAAAAAAGTTTCAGATTAGAATTTGTTTATCTTCTGTTAACGACAGGAAAAGTTGGGAAATGTTCAATTGAAGAACTGGGTCTTGAGGATGAATCAGAGAAATCCAGCAATGCATTGTTAGGAAGAGCATGGTGTCCAGGTTGGATTAAGACTGAGAAGGCTTTAAGAGAATTTTTTGAACAGCACCTACTTCACTACTCGAAAAACAGGTTAAAGATTGGTGGGGACTCCACTTCGCTATTGTCACCATATATTCATTTTGGAGAACTGAGTGTGAGGAAAGTTTTTCAGTTGGCGCGTGCCAAGCAGATATTATGGGCAAATGAAGGAAACAATGCTGGTGAAGAGAGTGTAACTCTTTTTCTCAGAGCCATTGGACTTAGAGAGTACTCACGTTATCTTTGTTTCAATTTTCCATTCACATTAGAGAACCCTCTTCTTGGGAACTTGACATATTTTCCTTGGGAAACTGATCCTGATAACTTTAAGGCTTGGAGGCAAGGTAGAACTGGCTATCCTCTTGTTGATGCAGGAATGAGAGAACTTTGGGCAACAGGATGGATACACAACAAAATAAGAGTCATAGTTTCTAGCTTTGCGGTGAAAATGTTGCTCATACCATGGAGATGGGGAATGAAATACTTCTGGGACACACTTTTGGATGCAGACCTTGAAAGTGACATCTTGGGGTGGCAGTATATCTCAGGTTGCTTACCTGATGGCCACAAGCTTGAGCGTTTAGATGATCCTGCGGTACGTCATGTTTTCTTGTAAATTTTTGTACATTTTCTGTCATAGTAGGTTGCAAGTATCTGAGATTCATAATTTATATTCATTTTTATGTTTGTATGATCAACACAATCTATACAGTATATCAGAATTTGTTGTTGTATTTGATTCTGCTGAAGTGAAGTTTCATTCCCTTTTTTCTCACTTTACTTTGTTTTCTTTACTTCCTCATGTGTCAACATTCAAAGTCTGACTTTGACTAGACAAATTGCTTCCTAGATTTATTTGGTCCTAGTGGGAGTAAAATGCTATAGATTTTAATTCAGATTTTCTTTAATGCATTTGGTATCTGTAGAAACTTTTCTGTACATGTTTACTTACAAATTTTTGAAGTGACTACATCTGGTTTTATATTAAGATAGACAACAAGATCCTCTTTAGGTCAAAATATACATAACAAGAAGAAAATACTACTCACTCAAAGCATTGGCAAATCCTAACACATTAAAGCTAGCAGTAGAACTTTTCTAATTTTTTATCACTTTGGGAACAGATTCATGGGGCTAAATTTGATCCAGAAGGAGAGTATGTACGTCAATGGCTGCCTGAGTTGGCAAGAATGCCAGCTGAGTGGATTCACCATCCTTGGAATGCACCCCTTACTGTGCTAAGAGCATCAGGAGTTGAGTTGGGACAAAACTATCCAAAACCAATCATCGACATAGATGTGGCAAGAGAACAGTTAAGAGAAGCTATATTCAAGATGTGGGAAAATGAGGTAGCTTCAAAAGGGTCTGGTTCGGAAGGAAGACATGAAGTTGTTGATGAAAGTGAAAATTTGGCCATTCCAAAAGTTTTCTTGAAGGACAAGGCTCCACCGGCCAATTTTTCATCTAATGATCAGAAGGTGCCAACACTTCACCAACCCCAGAACGATCCTCCTCATAGAAAGAGATTAAAATGTTCTGCAGAGATAAATCATAAGAAGAACAGTTCACAAAATCTTAGCAAGGATACTGGAGTGTCAAGCATTGATCAAGAGATTTCCTCCACAGCTGAATCTTCATGCAGGAGGCAGAGTTCAAGCACTTACTCATTCTCTGTCCCAGAACAGTGTTCCTCATCTTCCAATATGAGGTGCTCATGGCAAGATCAGCTGGACATGGAAACCAGTTCTAGCAAAGATGGTAAGTACAACTATATATTTGCAAAGGTCTAAGTAGTTCCTTATGAACATTTAGTACACTACTGAATGTTTTCACTTAAAAAAAGCAAATATTAAACTATTTCTGTTTTTTATATAGTAAATATTTCTTTTAATATACACTTTCAACTCTCAGTTTATTAACCAGCACCTTGAAGATACTAGTGATTATTAGTATTTGTGCTATTTCCAAAGTGTAAAAGAAGTTAAAAGACAGTTTTGAACAAAGAGCAAGTTTAGGACACATGATTCATTGAACAATGTTGATGCGGCATTAAGCATGTTCAATAGTTCATGAAAGCTTCTATACTATTCAAATTTGTCTTATTTCTTTGGGAAAAATGATTCAATTGGTATGCTGCTAATAGTTAATAATTGCAATGCAGGAGCTTTGGGAGGGTGATGCTGCTTGCAATCATAAATGTTACAGTGTTAGTTACACTTCTCACCAGGGAAAACAAAAAGTGTCATATTTAAGTTTTACTGTTTAATGTTTTCAGTATATGTTTACTTTTCTATATCTTCTATCTCATATCAATGCATGCATACGTAATTTCAATAAAGGCTTAAAGATCTTGAAATCAAAATAGAATAACACAGGATTGAAACATCAGACAAACATATTTACCTGATCACCTGATCACCTGATCACTTTGGAAGGGTAAAAGTATATACCTATTTCATCTCTTCCTTTGTTCTTTAAGATGACTTATCAGATTTTGTTCAGTTCTAAAGGTTTATTTTAATAAACTTTTCCACAACTAGTGCTGGAAGAAGGAAAAAAGAAATAAACTTTCCCATAAGTTAAAGTTGGTTTTTGCATTAACTATTGTTGGAGATGCTTAGGATTGTGCTGATATAAATTATTCTTCAGCATTTGCTTCAGTTGCTAACTTGCTTCTATAAAATTATGTACCTCTTACAGCTATATGATTGGTATTTGCATCAATTGGATGTGAAAAATGTTTTTTCTTAAAGTGACCTGCAGGAAAAAGTGTATAGAAAGCAAGTACTTGAGCAAGTTGGTCATGGGAAGAATGGTAAGGTGTGCATGTATACTTGTAAACAAGTGCTGTAGACTTAGTTTAAAGGGTTTAAACTGTGTAGCAGTTACCACTTCAAATAAGCTATTTTGGTAATTTTTTTATAACGATCTAATAAAAGTATCCATGTGTTTCTCGTAGTCACTTTAATTATATACACATATTTTTTCTTTTAAATCTAAGAATGAGTTCATACTGAATAGAGTTAAAAAAAAGTTGTAGATTTTATAAAAAATAAGATTTATAAACTCGTTCTCTTAAAAATTTAAATTAAATATAATGTTCACTTTTTTTTATGTAAATTGAACTTCCGTTTCACTAGTATTGTGTTAAATTTTCCTACAAAAGACATGTGAGAAAACTCATGAAAAAGTGACAATGAAGAATATTCCTTAATTTGGTTGAATAATCTATATGTATATATATATATATATATATATATATATATATATATATAATGTTTTCATGTTTTTGTGTTCACATTTGTTTTTCATTTTTACCTTTTAAATAAAAGTTTTTTTTTAAATTAAAATAATTGTTTTATCAATTTTGCATTTTTTTTTAAATTTAGCCACACTTTTTGCTATTTGATCGTTTTCTTAAACTTAATCATTTTTTTGTTAAAAATTATATAAAATAAATAAAAACTAATTACAATAAAATTAGAAAAAAATATATTTATATTTAATTTAATAATTATAAAAATATCAATAATAATAATTTTATTAGTTTTTACTAACTTAAAAAAAGTAAACATGTATTTTCATTAGTAATAACAATAATATGAATAATTAAATATATTTTTAGTTCTTGATATTTTGTGTAAAATTGGAATTTATTTTTGTTGAAAACTTTAACACATGTTGATCTTCAAACTTTAATATATATGAAAATATAATCTTTCTAATTTAATTATATTAATTTTTTTTAATATGTCAAGCACATTTTTTTAACAAATATTTGAAGTAAAAATATGTTAAAAAAATTCAAAAGTTAACATAAAACAAATTTAATATATCTAAAAAATTTAATACAATTAGATTAAAAGATTTATATTTATTTACTTTTAAAATTTAAAGATTAAAATAAAAGAAAATTTTGAATAAAAATGAATTTTAATTTCACATCAAAAACTAAAATCATACTTAACTCTGATATCAATAACCTATATACTTGAAACATGTAGACAAACTTCTTCGCAAGGACTGGACTAAAAGTTTAGAAAACTCATATGAAAAAATTAATATAAATTAATTTATGAAGTTAATATTAATTTTTGTACCTTTTCTAAATATATTAGTAGAGAAATTCATCCAAACAAAAAGGTTTCTCAAGTCTAATGAAAGTTCTATTAATATATTAATATATACGTAAACTTCATATTTAAACTCTCATTTTGGTGATGTTCATGGCAATTATAGGTTGTTTCTTTATGGCTTAATATTCTATTTTGTCCATATTTTCGTTCGAAAATATCAAATTAGTCCATCCTTTAAAAAATGCGTCAATTACGTCCTCATTTAATAAAATTTGCATTAATGAAATCCCTTCCATTAAATCACTTAATAAAATTTAACGGAAGAGATTTATTTGATGCAAATTTATTAAGTGAGGACGTAATTGACGCATTTTTTAGAGGATGGACTAACTTGACATTTTCGAACGAAACTGGAAACAAAATAGGATATTAAACCTTTCTTTATTCGGGTTTTGACTATCTAATCTATCTTTACCATTGCCATAATAAAGTGTAAAAAGCAAAAGTAAAGTGTAATGAGAAAAAACAAATGTAAAAAACAAAAACCAAAATGAATAAGAAGGATTCCTATAACTATAATAAAGTGTAATGAGAAAAATAACTTTTTAAATCCTTACATTTTTTTAGAAAATTTCCAAAGTTTATTATAAAATTTTTCAATTACGTACTCAGCTCAGAGATGAAAAATTATATTTTTTAAAGAAGATTCGGATATCATTGGATTTGACTTTAAACGATTCTGGGTTAATTAATTGTAAGTTACAATATTAGTTAATTAATTATTTACAATCTTTAATTAATTGAGTTGTCATGCTTACGATAATTTACTTACTTGATTATTTTGATTTAGTTTTTTTTTCATAAATTATTAATAAATAACTAAACTGTATATTCGAATGTCAATTCCTATAAAAGCAATATTTTATTCGATCAATTGCACAATATTTCCACCGTTGACATTTGACTTTGCATGAGTATACAGTACAATCATGTGAAGAAGAATGATGAAGATATATCATCTTTTTCTAATTGATAAATATGATATGTAAAAAATCTTTTTCTTAGTGTTAATTATTAAGTAGTTCAAAAGTTATTTCCTGATTCATAAATAATATATACATATACATATTCCGTTTATTTTTATTATCAAATGTCTTAAAAGAATCCATATTATATATATTGAAAAGTTAAGAGAATTAGACAAACATGATATCTATAATGGTTAAAAATTTAACAATTAAAAATCCTTACAAATAAAATTTTTAACGGTTAAAATAACCACTAAAACTACATAAATTAAAAATAGTTTATAATAGAAATATTTTAACAGTTGATATTTTTAAAAAATAAAATAAAAAACTTTAACATTAAAAACCTTAGCACACTACAAGAATGATTGAAATTACCGACGGGCATAATTCGTCGGTAATGTATAAAATCCGTCGGTAATTAGCATTTACCGACGGCTTACCGACGGCCAAAATGCCGTCGGTAAAAACGTTGTCGGTAAACTTTACCGACGGATTTTGGCCGTCGGTAATTACCGAAGGCTTTTGGCCGTCGGTAAATCCGTCGGTAAATGTCGCGACCTGGTTCATCTTCTTCCTCTTCCTTCGTCGCTGTGTAAATTTTTTTTTCCATTTCCACGAACTCCACCACCAAAACGGCATCACGCGAGTAACAAACTAGTTTCCAAAGTATCAAACAACCAATTTATTTTCAATAGTTAAAATTATAGTGAATCATGGAGAGTTTTTCTGCAATTCTCAGATCTGTAAGATAAATGTTTCTAATCGTTTCAATGTGGTGGAAAGAACGGTGGTAGAGGGCAGCGGTGGTGGAGAGAACGGTGGTAGAGGACAGCGGTGGTGGAGGGAAGCGGTGGAGGAGGGCAGCGGCTGGAGGGCAGCGGCGGTAGGGCAGCAGCGGGAGTGCAGTGACAGTGGAGAGCAACGATGATGGAGAGCAGCGGTGGTGGAGAGCAGCGGTGGTGGAGGGCAACGGTGGTGGAGGGCAGTGACAGTGGAGAGCACGGTGGAGATTTCTTTACTGATTGAAATGAGAGGAGAAATACTTCTTTTACCCACATATATTGGCACTGGATGCGACGCTGGTTTCGAAAAATTCCGCTCTTTTACCGACGGCCAAAAGCCTTCGGTAAAGCCGTCGGTAATGTCATCCACGAAATAATGGGCGGGAAAAATCCCGCTCTTTTTACCGACGGCCAAAAGCCTTCGGTAAATCCGTCGGTAATGTCATCCACGAAATAATGGGCGGGAAATATCCCGCTCTTTTTACCGACGGCCAAAAGCCTTCGGTAAATCCATCGGTAATGCGCATGTCACTTACCGACGGCCTAAAGCCTTCGGTAAATCCGTCGGTAATGCACATAAAAAATACCGTCGGTAATTCCGTCGGAAATTAAGATATATCGACGGATATTGATCCGTCGGTAAAAATCCGTCGGTAATATTAATATTTTTTGTAGTGGCAAGTACTTTTATTTTATTATCTTTTATCATATTTTAAAAATCATAAAAACTGCTACAAAATAATTCTGGAGTTAACTCAAAAATTATTTATTATATATTCTCTTACTACAATAAATTTCCAAAAAAAAGTGAAATCTATAATAAATTTTAATAATTACACAATGATTATAATGTTTAGAATAACGTTAATTTTAATTTTAAATATAATAATTTAATAAACAAATGAATGTAAATTATTCTATTCTAACCTTTTTTTTAACTTTCTAAGTCCATCTTATATTTACGATTTTATTAGCATTATTTATATAATAATATCAGTAAACATGTATTATTATAAGATAAATATATTTTTAGTTTTTAAATTTTATAAAATTGAAATTTACTTTTATCAAAAACTTTAATACAGAATTTTACAATAGATATAATATTTTTGATAAAATTATTTTAATTTTTTTACGTGTTAATATTTGAGATATTTATTTTATTTATTAAATTTTCATTTTAATATTAACTAATAAACAAGTTTTGCATGTCAAAAATATTTAAGCTATTAAATTAAAATACTCTATCTATTTACTTTTAAAATTTTAGAATATATCAAATTTTCCATTAGAAACGAATCTCAATTTCGTATCAAAATTTAGAAACTAAAAATGTATCTAATCTTATTATTATGAATTATGATTTTCTAAAAATATTAAGACAATCATCAAACATATATTGCATTTAAGACAGTGTAATAGAGTATTACTCTGTATTGTTTATTGCTGTTATTTTTATCCAAAAAGGAAAAGTACAATTACCATGTATCAATCTTAAACAAACAAAAACATACAAACTAGCACAGCTACGACATAATTAATCATGTGCAAACATATCTCACAACCATAACCAAGTATTAAAATGTACAAAATAACACATTAATTTGAATACACAAACTTAGACTAGAGTTCAATCAAACACGACTTGTCGTAGCAGAAACTTCAGGCTCAGCATCAGCACTTCGATCATTCTCCCCACTCAACTCCTCCAGTGACTTACCCTTTGATTCAGGAACCAGCAAGGTGAACAACATTCCAAAGAAGTTGATAACCCCAAGCACAATGAGTGAGTTCTTAATCCCAATTCCTGTAGGGTAGCCTGCATCAGTCTTTTTAGGGTCCTTGCTTTGTGCAGCATATAATTAGTTGGATTATATTTATGGAAGAAGTAGTATATTTATAGCACAAATAACATGTTATCATATTGAAACAATGAATTTCTGTAACAGGAAAGAAAGCCAAAATGCATATGCTGCCATTTATAATACAACAGTGGACATATAACTGTCTCTCACATCAAAAAACTGAAACAAAGGAAAGGTGAAACCTGACCCCTAAATTGTGGTGGCAACATTGTAAATGATGAGAATGTTCCAGCACATAAAAAGGCATTGAGCTATACTAAAAAGAAAAGATAAATTTTCCTATGCTCTTCATAGACCTCAACTTGCACTGCTGGTTGAAATCTTCCTTCACATTGAAGTGAACAAAGTTGTGACTTTGTTCAAGTCAATTTATTTATGTTACAAACTTTATTATTGGTCTAAGTCAGCTCAATGAGGACGTACTCTTGCAGCATCAAGAATTGCCTGCTTCAAAAGGAAAGAAATACACAACTCAGAACGATTTTGTGCAGTGTTTTTGATAGAAAAATTTGATGGATTCATCGAACTGGTTCCACATCTAACAACAAGAAACTACCAGAGAAATGTACACCAACATGATTCAAGAACTAAAAGATCAAGACTTTTGTAAAGAGCACTAGCCTTGAATGAAGTTTTGCTCCCAAAACCAAACTTAGGCTTTCTGTTTTCCACTGGCCTCAGTATCTGAAAAGAGCACATAAGTGTCTCATCGACAGTCATCATAGCTCCAGCATTGTCAAACTCTCCACAGTAGTTAGGAGCAGAAAAGATAGTCACAAGTTGTCTATTAGCAAAAAACTCATATCCATCCTCAACAACCTAGAGAAAGAAACACACAAGCATATTATTACACAACACTCGAACACTTTTCACAATTGTAAACTCAAAATTTGCAAAAGCAAAAGCATATAAAAACCTGGTGTGCTCTACAAATCAAGTCAAGATCATGCTTTCCAAGAAATTGTGTGACCAAGCTGGCACCAAAAGTGTATGAAAGTCCACGTTGACTCTCTCCCCAACCCTCGGAGTCTTTACTAGGATCAGACCACAAGAGATCACAGAGTAGACCACTGTCAGGTACTTCTGTTGGACGTGGCAAAGAGTTTATCTGACTTAGATTGTGCAGTTCGGGAGAGAGTCCTCCATGCATGCAGAAGATTTTTTCATCAATGATGGCTGCCACAGGCATGCAGTTGAAACAATCTGCGAATATTTTCCACAGCTTGACATTGAATCTTCGTTTACATTCATCATAGAAGCCATAGACACGGTTTATGGAAGCACATTCATGGTTTCCCCTAAGAAGGAAAAAGTTCTCAGGGTACTTCATCTTGTAGGCCAAAAGAAGACATATTGTCTCTAGACTTTGCTTTCCACGGTCCACATAATCACCTAAGAATAAGTAGTTGGAGCGAGGAGGCAAACCACCATGCTCAAAAAGTCTTAGAAGGTCAGAATATTGACCATGGATGTCTCCTGGTAACACAGTGAAATGAAACAAGATATCAGTTTTTTCTCCTACCTTGTACTCGTAACAAAAAAGCTTAACTGAGAAACATGGCTTCTTTCTACAACTGAGAATAGTTTTGTACATCAAACAGTTTTTCTTTTCTATTTATCTGTTTCACTATGCTCATATACATTATCTTTCTTTCCCATGAACAATATGCCTCAAAATCAAAGGGACAGCTTTTTCTCATCCCAGATTGTATTCTAAACCATCCTCAAAATCATTACAACTTATCTAGTGAGAGATTTGAATACTATGCATGAGATTACAGAATCTAACACCAGTGTCACCATTTCTTCCACAGAAAAGTTTATGACCATATACTGAAACCGAGTAAGAAACTAAAGAACATATAAAATTAGAAGGAAAGAAAATGGGAAAGCAAATAGATACCACATATCTTAATTGGTGCCTCAAGTTCTAAGAGATTGGGCTGCTTCAAGAAGATATCCCCAGAAACCATACAAAGCTGTTTGATTTCTCCCTCTGAGAGCTGCACCTGTTTCCCTGGTCTCCCTCTCACTTGAAGCAGTCTATTGATTATGCCATCAAGAACTCCACGTTCCATTGCCCTCAAAGATAACCAACAAAAGCAAAGAACACCAATGCAAGAAGGGAAAAGCAGATACCAGGAAACTTATGTTGTTGAGTCTTATATAAGTAGTATTTCATTGGAAAAAGAAAACTGAGACATAACTTGAACAAAAATTAAGGAGGGGGAATCAATGCCTTGGGTTTTGATATGTAATCTTTTGAGGGTCACTTTTGGTTGTGTCTTGGAAACGAGTGGTGGCAGTTGAATTGGAAGGACAAGAATATATTCTGTTGAGGAAAGAGTAGAATTTAAACCAAACTATTTGGCAAATAGAGAGTCGTTGTGGAGGGAAGAAACGAATGAAGAATAAGTTTAAGGAAGCCATTGAAGAACAAAGTGGTATTTGATTTATTCGTGTAAGTGATTACTGCTTCAGTCAGTCTTTGTAATGTTCAACATTCTTTATAGTACTTTTTTTTTTAACTATGATGAACTATTTGTCTTGTCAATGATAAAGAATCATTTTTTATATGTTTTTTCGTCCAAAAGACTCATAATTTTCTTTTTCAAAGTAATTTCAAACAGGTTTAATCATTTCAGTAACTATATATAGAATGTTTAATAAAAAATTTCTTATACCCAAATGGTCTATTAATTTCTCTTGCAAATTTTAGAGATTATTTTTACTTACATTTTGTTGGATAAATGACAAATGAAGTTCATAATTATGTAGATCAATAACAATGGAATTCTTGAGAGAACCAAAAATTTAATTTAGTTTCTTAGTATACAGAAAAAAAAAATAGAAATTGATACCTAAACTTATACTTTAATTTCGAATTAGTTTTTTATAAAATGGTATTACAAAATCTATATATTTGTCACATTTTCTTAAACATTGAAATAAGAAATACGCAATTCTGTCTTCTTAGAGACTAAATTGATACTAATTTATACTTTCAAATTCCAAACTAACCATTTACCCATTTTAATATTTAGAAGACTCAAATTTGAAACTTTTCAAAAATAATCTTTATTTAGTATAGTTCGTACGGGCAGTATTTTGGTAATTTTATACTATATTTATTATTTATTTGAATTTCTTGAAATTTATAAGATTATAATGAATAAAAGTAAAAGTTATTAGTTTTTCTTTTCCTTGCACTTAAAACCGTGTGGCGCAAAGAAATCTTTGAAACCGTTGAATTTAATCTTATCGCAAATGTTAATATTCTATGAGTCGACGCGTGAAAGAATTTTTTTTCTTGGCCCTTAATTGATATATTCTTTTAATTTCATTTTCAGAATATTTTTTTGTGGAAATTTAAAAAAACTAATAAAAGACAATATTACCAGGAAAATTAGTAGTCGTTCATATATTAAAAGAAAACATGTTTGGAAAAAAAATATAAACTGTATTTATCGATATATGTTATAGAGTTACATAATGAAAAATGAACTTATAACGTATCTCATCTACCATAAATCCACGAAAAAGCCAACCTAAAAAAATTCTATTTTGTAAGTAAAATAAAATGTTTAATGTTGGACATCAAGATAAAAGTATGTTGGGAGGGAATTAATGTCATGTATTTTTTAAACATTTACAAAAGTGAACAAGAAGATAATGTTTCTAAAGAGTTTAACATTAAAATTAAAGGAATCGATATCATACCATCTTTAGACATAAGTTTGAAAAGTATTGTCGTCATATGGTTTTTAAATATTGGTTTAATACCTATTTTAGTCCATACTTTTATGAGTTTGGTTCAAAATGGTCCTCCCTTTTAAAAAAATTCAGTAAGGTCCTGTAATTTGTTAAAAAATGTCCAGTCTGGTCCTTTTCGCTCACACAGTTAAAAACCTAACCGTGCAAATGCCACCGTGGCGCAACCTTATTGAGTTGTCAAGTTTGATGAATACATGGATGTTACACTGTGTAAATATTAAAAAAAGTTTAAATTTAAAATGACACATCAGCTTCATCTTCCACCTTCACTGTGAATTTAGGTTTTTTCCCAGGTGACATTAGAGGTCGTCGTCTCCTTCTTCCTCCCCCTCTCCCTCTCCCTCTCCCTCTCCCTCTCCTCCCCACAATAAAAAGCAAGGTCTCTCCCTTCCACTCTGATTCTGCCGGCTCCCACCTCCACTTTCACTCCGACTCCGATGAAGAGGGATACAAATATCAGAGCAAAACCCTCTTATTTTACACTCTCACACGCCCTAATCTCTTTGTGCACAGAAACTCTGGAAACCCCAAATCCCAAAAACTCAGAAACCCTGTGAACCCCAAATCCCAAAAACTCAGTCTTCGTTGGAAAATGGAGAATAAGCTTTATTTGAACCGAAACCTCGCCGAAGATGCGTCGCTGATTCGATTTCTAGGGTTTCGATTTCTTAACATTTTTCATCGTGCTTTTAATGTCTCAGTAATTAGTGCAATTTCTTTTGATGTGCGGACTCATTCATGGAATGTACTTTAATAAACCCAAATGTATAGTGAACTCAAAATTGCAAAAATAACAATGTACAGGTGAACTCAAAATTGCCAAACCTACCTGTTCACAAATTCAAGCTTCAACAAAAAAGCTGTAACAGCTTAAAAGAAAAAGGTAGAAAGAGCAAGCGACGGTTTATTTCCATGTTAGTAGGACTTGCATGCTAATTCCATGTTAGTAGGACTTGCAAGCAACAGTTATGTAACCCTTGCTTTTTATTGTGGGGGAGGAGAGGGAGAGGGAGAGGGAGAGGGGGAGGAAGAAGGAGACGACGACCTCTAATCTCACGTGGGAAAAAACCTAAATTCAGAGTGAAGGTGGAAGATGAAGCTGATGTGTCATTTTAAATTTAAACTTTTTTTAATATTTACACAATGTAACATCTATGTATTCATCAAACTTAACAACTCAATAAGGTTGCGCCATGGTGACATTTGCACCGTTAGGTTTTTAACGGTGTGAGCGAAAATGAGCATACTGAACATTTTTTAACAAATTAGGGGATCTTACTGAACTTTTTTAAAAGGAAGGATCATTTTGAATCAAACCCATAAAAGTAGAGACCAAAATAGGTATTAAACCTTAAATATTTAAAAAACTAATTGAAAGTTAATGTTCTCGAAGAGTTTAACATTGAAATTTAAGGAGTCCACCTCATACCACCTTTAGATGTTTGTTAGGAGGGAGGTCTACGCCATATGATTTTTAAACATTTAAAAAGCAAACTGGAAAGAACAATTTTTGTATTCTTTAGATGCCGGATTGTATGGGAACTGACGTCATATTTAATTAGATGTTATATTGTTTAATAACTGTGATTCTTACCATTATCAGAGGTTCATTTTATAGACAAAATTAGTTCCCCTTTAGCTTGAAACTTGTTTAATCCTCTCTTTTATCTTGCTTTTGTAAATAATTGTAGTTAGGTTACACTTAGGAAATATCATTACTGATTCCCTCATTTTGTAGGTCAATTTTGTACTTTGGAAGAACATCAAGCAAATAAGGGTGTTGAAACCCAGGAAAATCACCAAGAGCATCAAAAGATGATCTCATGAAGCTATGATCATGCCTAGACGTCCCTCTAAGGGCCCTGAGCGCCATTTGCCTCGCAAAGACCACGCCTCCAGGGCACTAAGCGCCATTTGTTGTGCAAAGTTGATGCCCCAACCAAGGCGCTGAGCGCCATTTCATTCGGCATTGTCGCGCCTGGGCATCCCCTCCAAGGCTTTGAGTGCCATCCAGTTCTGCAGAATTGGCGCTTGGGCGCCCTCTTGTTTGGGTGTTGAGTGCGACTTTTGCTGATGTGGCATTTGTGACATATTTAATGTTAACATGCAACTAGGATGACATCTTTTGGCGGCTAAAGCACAAAAACACCTTCTTCGAGCACTTGGAGCGAGCCTAGGGTGTAGGAGCTTTCCCTTCCTCTTCCTTGGGTCTCCACCTCTTCCATTTTATTCCATTGCAAGCTTGAGCTCTCTATGACAGTGGAAAGCTAAATCCACTTTTGTTGGGGAATGATGTAACCACAAAACTCTTATGTATTACAACTATTCTTAATTATATTAAGCTTCTTGCATTGATTGTTAGTGTTTATTTCCTTCTCTTAAAGCTTGTTATAATTTGATCAACCATAGCATGATTTTTTAGTTTGCTTGATATTAGAAATTATTATGTGAATCTAAAACTAAATTAAACACCTAAAGGAAATTGTATCTAAGATTAGAACTTGGACCTTGGGTTGTCTTAAATCTCATTTTATAAAGAGGATGAACTTGTTAGGTTTTCCAAGGGATTGGAGTTTAATAAGTAAGTCTAGGCTCTTTTTACAAAGAAATTTGAGTAACTTAGTAAATTGACATTAGCACATTAATGAAGAAGACACAAATTATATTTGCATAAGAACGAAGTAGGTGAAATCATACCCAAACATCACCAATTCATATAATTTGTAATCATTTCCATTTCTAATTGTTTTAGCTACAAAAGCTCATGTTACTATTGAAGCTTTATATTAATTTTGATTGCATCTAAAACTCATTTAGTGGAATCATTCTTTAGTCTTGATTAGTTAAGCAATTATATGATTGTTTGGTGTTGCACGAGTCTCTTAGGAAACGATATTTAGTCTTACCGATTTATTATTTGAAACGATTCGGTAGACTTGCTGAACCATTAGGACTAAGGTGATCAACATCTAATGGTGTTTAAAATAATAAAAATCCATCGTGAAAGTCATTTTGCTATAATTATTAAACGTTGACCACCCTACAGACCCAAAGTCTAATGAGATATGATATTGACCCCTATAGAATCCAATGTTATATACAATTTAAAAAAAAATTAAAAGAAAAACAGTGTGAGAGCATTTCCCTTTTAATGTTTCTTCACGCTCACTCTTCTCAAGCCTCCAAGCAGTTGCAACGACTTATGCGACCACCACCAGAAGTAAGATTTCTTTCATTTAACATAAATGCATGTTGCTTGGTTGTCTTGGAAATGATTTCCTTTCGATTTTATCGATTGCTTTCGTGTTGGGACTTTGTTTTGAACACCTTCAAGTAGCAGCGCGAGTTCTCTTTTCTCCCTCACCAACGGCAACGACGACTCCTCCACAATCCTCCAACTTCATTCAAGCTTTGTTTTGTACGCTAAATATTGGATGAATATTTCGTATACGTGTTAGCAAGTTTCGATATGACTTGATCTGCATGAGATTTTACCATTATGTTTCACATTATTTTATTTATCTTGGCCAATTTCTTTTTAGGGATTTGAAGAACTTTGTTTGGAGAAGTTTTTCTCATATACTAATTTCTCTGCAACTCAAACCCTAACTTCTGATTTATCCTCTCACAGCCACGTATCGCCCTCTCACTGCCACGTATTACCCACACAAAGCCACGTAGCTAACTTCAGTCCACCCTGTCAGCTGCTCCGTTAAAAACTTAACGCCGTTTCCAAAAAGGACTTGATTGCACACTTTTTACAAAAGATGGGATCACATTGAACTTCTAAAAAAAGGTGGGACCACATTGAACATTGGCCCCCTTTCTAGGAACCAAAAGAGGTATTAAACCATATTTTAAATAGAATATTATGTGTTGAAATAAAGTAATACATGTGAATAAATATCAATTAATTTTAGTTTACATAAAATTTAAAAATATACTTTTATTTAAACTTTGAAGTCTATGATTAATTTCATTCTATGAAAAGTGTTGTAAAACACAAAAACTTAATTAATCCTTATAAGTTAAACAAAAAAAAAAGTAAATAGTAAGAATTGGATTGCAAAATTTGTTGTTTGTTAGACATATTGTTTCACCCAGTATCGGATTGTTAAATCATTCATTAATGTTATGTTTCACGTAAGAGATGTATATACCTCGACTTAGGGTATGTGTTGGAAATTTTATATCGACTAGTGATAAAATCAATTTATAATATATTAATAAATGCAAGCCTCATTTTAAAAGTTAATTTTTCGTGATTAAATTAGACTTAAAATTTACTTTTCAATATTTACATGATGTGAAATGCATGTTTTGTGCTAATGATCCTTTATTTTAATCATTCGGATTCTTTAACCAAATAAATATTTCACATTTTAAAGTAATGTAATTTGTTTTTCTTTTAATTCTCTATATTTTTTCCCTTCGGATGAATACTTCTTTGCGTTTACCACCTTTTTCCACACTCATCAATTTCACCTAAATTCAGTAATTTCTCATACTAGTTTTGCTTCCTCTTTTTGTCATTCGTGCTGATAAATGAGTACAATTGCTTCAAAAGTAAAAAATATATATAAAAAATACCCAAACAATCTTCAAAATTGTTTGCTCTATAAATATCCTTTAGTTAGATAAGAAAATTTGAAAAATTAACAAAGACAGAGATGAAGAGAAGAGGCAAAGAACAAGTGGCTATATATATAGAGAGAGAGAGTTTTCAAATTGCATATATATAATATAGTCTCAATTTTATCTTCAAGTTTAGTTCAAATATTAAAGATTTAACTTGTTTGTTAGTGAGAGTGGGTAAAGAAATTGAGGTTAGCGTGGACTGAACAGTTTTGAAATTTCTTCAAAATTCTAAAATGATCTCTGCAATGTTAGACTTAATATTGCATGTAGTAATTTGAAAAGTATCCACAGATAATAATTAATTCACCTAAATAGTATTTTTTTTTCTATTATGAAATTAAGATGAATATGGGGATAGTAAATTTTATTAATCACAGCCAGTCAATCACATTTCAATATGATGATAAGATATATGAAAATGTTTTTTTTATGAACAGAGAATAATAAATATAATAACAAAGCACTTTGGTACTCCAATTAATCCTATTAAAAAATACAATAAATATCGAATTTCTTTAACAAGTTCATCCACCCACAATCTACTAACCTAACATTATATCCCACGCCAAAGACAAAATACGAGGAATGGGTCAAACTTCATGAAACTGAAGATTGAGTGCAATAATGATTAATCTTATCTTGATTTACTCAAACAAGAAAAATCCATATACTAATTTAACCTTGATAGCAATGCACCACCAACAATGCATTAAAAAAGACACGTGTCATTATAAGATAGGTTCGAACAACACTATAAATATGATGTTATGGCTCTTGTACTTTCACCATAACTCGAAACATAAAACCCAGTATCAAGAACAAAAAATGTCTTCCAAATTCATGTCCTTATGCCTCCTGGTAATACTTGGGATGGCCCTTCTGGTCACCACTTCCCTAGCTGATCGTCGTTTACTTTCAACGGAGGAATCCTCCGTGGAAGACAGCCATGACCACCACCATCACCATCACCACCCACCAAGAAAACACTGGCCTCCAACCACACAACATGAACCTTCAAAAGTAGAAAACAAAGAACACACTGAGGAAGAGGATGACCACCATAAGCCTCCTTCAAAGAAAAAACCATGGAAGAAGCATCCTCCTTTGGGAAACTAGTCTTGCCATTCGTGAAGCTTCTACTGTCATGCATGCATGCATGCACTCTTGTGAAGTATATGGTTTACTTAGAGCATAATCCTTTGGCTCTTGAAATAAAGAAATTTGATGTTATTTTCTTGTATTCGTACGTTGGTGTCTGCTTTTAATACTTTGGCTTTGTCCAAGGAATATATGATGCATGATGCAATTACGTGTAATCTAATTTCTATTTTCGTAATATGCAGCGGTGTGAGAATTTGATATTTCAATAAAATGAATTTGTGTTTCCTTTATCATTGAGATTATAATGTCAATCAAGAATATATAACTGCTAAATAATTTCTACAACCACACATGCTATATTTTTAAAGAACCAAAATCAAATTTCTTTCAAATTTGATATATGAAAAATATAATTAATTATTATTTTTATAGAATATTATTCTGCACAAAAAATCAGACTTAATAAAAAGAAGTTCGCTTTAATCAAAACCTTTAATTTATATAACAAAAATAAATTATTACAAGAAAATAAGTATTTGATATCGATAAAAAAATCAATTTTGAGCAAATGTATATATTACAAGAAAATAAGTATTTAATATCGATAAAAAAAAAATCAATGTTAAGCAAATGTGTATACTAGTTAGTAACATCAAATTTTCATCACATATATAATGAACTTTAAAATTATATTTTAATTTAAAAGCGTGATTTTTGAAGATCGACTTTAAATATTTTAAACTAAACTAAACTAATATGTTCTAAATTAATTTTTAATTAGAATGATGGTAACATTTTAAAAAATATAATTCATTATTCTAAATGAATAATTTTGCAACTAACCTACTTTTTCATCTTCAACACACGTAAGAAACAAACAAATAAATAGAAATAACAAAATAAATTGAGTTACAGATAAATTCAAAGAATAATTGAAAAATGACCATTTTAAAAGAAAGAGAATTCCATTTTACTGAGAGAAGAGAATATATTTAAGTGTAAGAATTTATATAGAGAAATAAGATTAAAAAAATCTTGAGTTCTTATATCACAATATTTTATCATGCTTAAATATGAGTTTCTTTTGTCTAAATACATAAAAATATTAAAAGCAATAATATTAATTTCAACTAAAAAGACAGCAACATTAATAAATGTTAAAAACAATTAGAATCAGTTTAATTAATACGGGCTTAAATAAATATTAAGTTAAATAATATTATAAGTTAAATTAATATTAATTATTCAATCTTATATTTATTTTTATTTAAATAAATATAAATCTAAAAAATTAGAATCAACCTAATCAATGTTAATTTAAATAAATATATATTAAAATTAAATAAAATTATAAGTTAGACCAATGTTAGTTTTTATATATTCATCTTTTTTTATTTTAACTTTTGAGTTAAAATTAAGTTAGCCGACTACATTCCTATTTTTTATTAATTTTTTTGTTTCAAATTACTTGTAAAAATATAAATTAATCAAACCCAAACACATAAGCTACCTATAGCTTATATCTTTTATAATGTTATTTTGAAATTTTGGTACAAATATCTTGTTTGCTTGTGAGAGTAAGGAAGAAATTAAGGTTAAAATCCGTATCTTCTAGAGTAACCTTTTAGTATTTAAGAAGTTTTTTTTTTTATTATTATGAGTTAAAATTAATTTATATATAAGTTAAATTTGACTATTAAAGAAAATATTTTTGTATTTGGTTTTCTTTTTCTTGTAGAAGTGTTTATATATATATATATATATATATATATATATATATATATATATATATATATATATATATATATATATATATATATGTAAAGTATGGTCATACACGTCCTTCACTAACAAGTTTTGCAACCTCTTTCATTAATAGCTTTGAATTTTCTCAAAAACAAAATGACCTTTTGATTTATCCAGAACAATGATAGACCTTGCTATTTGCACCCCCTAACCTAATAAAAATGTTGACCTTTTCTCAGCTTTTTAACTCTTTAAAGAGTAATTAAAAAAAAATAATGATGATGATAGGTAGGTTGCATTTTAAATTAGGATAAAGATAGTTTGAGACCAATTTTTGAGAAACTTTTGGGTAGTTATTAATTTCCTTTAAAATAATACTAAAATCGTTTAACACAAATTTCACCTTTCTTTCTTTCCAAACAACTTTTTCATTTGAAATTTCACATAAAAAGGTCTTTGTTTAGATGTGACATTTTTTTAATTTTAATTTTCAAAATATAACTTGTCACAATATGTTATCTAAATTAAAATAATAATAATAATAATAATATTTTACAATTAAATTTAATAAAAATAAGCTATATCCATGATAACAAAAATATAAATTAGATGTAACATTGTTTAATTTAAGGGGTTTTTTAGAAACAAGCTGTAAAGTTTGATAAATACATTAAACTAAAATTAAATTAATAAAAAAAATATTTAATAAAACAAATACCCTAATTAAAAAAAAAAACTACTTAGATTCTTTATTATATGGAATGTCACGATAAAAACAATGTAACAATCCAGTTTTATCGAATAAGAAATATACAATATTTACTCTTTTTTTTATATAGTAACATAACATTTTTTATATGTTTGAAAAGAAAATAAGTATAGTGTTAAATAAATAAAATAAATCCATGGTTATTGTTTTTATAAAGGACCAAATGTAGTAACACTTGAGCATTCTTCTATTTTTCGTCTTATTGGTTTTCATGCGGTGCAGCTATTTTCAGTTATTTAAGAAAAGTATAAAGATTTTAAAAGTAAAATTAAGTTACTTAATTAATTAAAAAAAAGCTTTTGTATTATCATGGCTCTCATAAGGTATTAATTTAATATCATCTTTACATGGAAGGAGCGGGGTAGTAAGAGAAATTCACAAGTTTGAGAAACTGAGGGGTGCAATTAGAAAAGGAGGGGATGCGAATTTGGACAACCACATGACCCAAAAGGATGGGTCGAATATCGCATGGGCTTGTGAAATCTATTTTGTAAGGCAGCTCTATTAAACAATTAAATATTTGATAATATTGATAAACACTTGATTAGTCAACTTGTCATTGATGAATAATTTGATGATTAGTATATAATGAGAATACTTGGAGCATTTGTACTTCTCTTTCAAAATGTTAGCCAAATTCAGTTAATCATGGAAGGTGGGAAGCACAATCAATCAAAGTTAAATCATGGATTTCCACTAATACCAAACTAACCATGCTAACTTGACTTGACCATGACCATGAAATTTCCATTAATATTCATTAATCAAATGGGAATTAGATTTTAATAATTGGTAGATAAATGTTAGTTTTAGTTTTTAAGACCACCGAAAGAAGAAACCAAGAGAAAATGGTGGAAAATTAAGAAGGATATAATAATGACACGTGATGATTAAAATTCAAAAGAAGTCAGAAGATGTTGGATTGTCGTCAATTTTCTGAGTTAGACCAAAATAAAAGGAATTGGGAGAAGAAGCTTCTTTTTGCCTCAAACTTGGACTGTAAAACATGACCAGGAGTTTAATATTATGCATACCAAGTTTGGATTTGATAACGTTTTTCGACATTCCACCAACTTAGTTTAAGGTTCTTTCCTTGCCCTTTCCATTTTCATTTTCTTCAAAATATTGCTCATCACATCCTAATATTTTTCTTCTCCTTGCATTTTTTAATTCCATTTCCCACAATTAAATTTTGGTTTCTTGGTCCCTGTCTCAACAAACAAAACTTGAATATTAAGAACTTGCTTGGAAGAAACTATTGCATTAGAATTAAGAACTAAATATAAATTTTGACTTAGAAATTAAAATTTTATATTTCACGTAATCATTCTAATCTAAATATGTTTCAATTAAGGATGACAAAAATACTCATACCTGCAAATAAAATCCACAGATAAAATCTACAACAGATAGTTAATATCTGCGAGTATTTATTATCTGCGATAGCAGAAATTTTAGTACCGCTTATAAACAAGTCGAGTGTGAATATTATACTTCTCATACTCGTTGGAATTCGTTACTTACAAAGAAATAAAAATAAAAAATAATTTATATTTTATTAAGTTAAATTAAATTAAAATTAATTTATATTTATCAAGTTAAATTTAATTTAATTTATAGTATTATATATATATATATATATATATATATATTTGTAATTTTATTTAAATTTAAATTTTAAATTTTTTTAAATATTTGCGGATATCCATACGTATTCGCAGGTATTTTTTAAATAGATATATGCACGGCCAGCGAATAGATGACAGATAAAAATTTTTGTTGCAAGTCGGATAGCAAGTAGACTCTATTTATGTCTAATCCGACCCGACCTATTATCATCCTTAGTTTCAACGTGTCAAACAACTTTTTAGACTCACATTTAAATTGTTTACACAGTTTAACACATTTCAATTCAAATGTTAGTCTAAAACAACATTTAACATGTAAAACAAAAAAAAATTATTAGATATAGATAACTATATCCATTCATTTTTAAAATTTGAAAACAAAGAGCAATTTTGATTTCTTATTCAAGTTTAAAGACTACAAATATAGTTAATCCTTTTAAACAATTGTTCACAATAAATTAATTTTAATTTGAAAAAATAATTTCAATTTTTCTCCATTTATCTTCCCTTGTTTATAAATACCAAGAGTTACTTTTAATATATTTCTCATTTTTTTAATCTTTATTTTATCTATAAAACTTGAAATTTCACTTAAAAATCCAATTTGAAAATTTCAAATCGATTAGAAACATAATTAAATTATAATTTATAAATGAGATGTAAACATTATCATATAATTCAATTTTATGAAATTATAATCATTCAAAACTTATCATAATCTATTTTGTTAGAATTATTATGTCATTTACTATTAAAAAAACTCACATTAATTAAAAACATGATATAATATATAAAAGATATTACATAATATACAAATGTATAAGTCTCATTGATTTTTTTGAATTAATATGAAAATAACACTAATTATTATGACTATTGACTTGTTAATCAACTATGTTCATCTGAGTCTTTGGTTTTTGTAAGCAATTAGTCATTAGTTATATAAGGTGACGAGGGAAACCTAGCCTCCTACCATGGCAAGATAGGTATGCCACTTCTTTGGAACATATATACTTGTCATGAAAAGGAACCATTTCAAATAAAAATAAAAATAAAAATAAAAATAAAAATAAAAATAAAAATAAAAATAAAAATAAAAATAAAAATAAAAATAAAAATGTTAAATCAACATGGGACCCTAAACCATGCATCATCGATGAAATAATTGTCGGAAATGTTGTCATCACTTTTTACGATCGTTATCGTCATAAAACTATCACATAAAAACACTATTCTTTCTTGTCTTGCTTCATAAATCTCAAAATTTGTCATAATATGAAAAATTTTCACCCTTCAAGACAATAGGCATAAGAAACCCTCGTGTGTGCTTACACGTGTGCAAACCTTGGTCTTACAAATTGACTCAAATGCTTAGAAAAGTAAACTCTTACTTGATGGATGTTTAAATTCTACTGTTTATTATTTCTTTTAATGTTCCAAATTATAATTTTTAAAGATGCAACATTTATATTTAATGTATGAAGGACAAGCTTTCCTTTTGATAATTTTCATGAATTTAATACTCAAACTATTGTTTTTTTATTTCCTTTGAATTTAATAACAGTAAATTAAAAGCCCCACAAAAAGGACAACCAAGTATCGAAATTTTCTATGGAAGGAATGAATCTTTGGTTGTCAAGAAGAGAATATACTCTTGGGTATGTTTAAAACAATATTTTTAAATGAAAAAAAAAAGAAATATTTTATTTTTTAAATTACGAGAAATTATATAACGTTATAGAAATAAAAACATCAAAACATTATAAACTTATATTAATTTTTTTTATTTTTCACTTTTACTATAAAAACCATTAAATTGTTTGAAGAATATTTATTATATTACTTTGTTTTCTTTCTTTAAAAATTTATCCCCGAGCATATTCCTATCGTATACCTAATAAAAGTCTTACATCCAACAGTAAACGTTTAAAATAATTCACACTTGCCACAAGAAAATGAAGAAAACAAATCAAGAAACTCATTTGTATTAAATTCACATGAATCTCTTATGGAACCATGCAATATATAGTTTTATCAAAAACAAGAAGAAAATTAGTTGAAATTATTTATACACATATTTATCCAAAAAGAGACGAGTGTTATGTTCCTTTCATGTATATTAACATGCCAGCTAAAAAGAAAAAGGTCCCAAATATTACGTATTTTGAACTTAAAATAAAAACAAAAACAAAAAGTTCAACTGAAACAATGTGATTTGATCATTCTAAAATAGCAAACAAAATTAATAACATAGAAAAGTCAGTTGAAAGGACATAACTTGTAGAAATATCTTTAAGACTTAGGGTTTCACAAGAAATAAATAATGAAAACAAAAAAACATAGGAAATATAAATAAACATTAAACAAAACAAACATGAAAAAACGGGAGTAAGTTGAACTAAGCAAAACTTGGATAAATATTTAAGAATTAGGGTTTACTAATGATCTAAGCACTAGAAAAACATAGGAAATATAATTAAACAAGATTAATAAAGTAAACAATAATAACAATATAGTTGGAGCTAATTTGTTTATCATAGATTAAAAACAATGGTTCCTATATGATTCACCAAGTACATCTAGCATCACTAGAAGACATCATTAACAATTGTTCCAAATACTCTTCTCCCAAGTCTTCCAACACAACCACGTTTTCTAACCTAACACTATCACTCTCTTGTGTCTCTTCCTTCTTTTTCTTTGTAGTCATTTTGCGTCTCAATGAATGTCTCCTCTTTAAGGCTATAACGGGAGAACAACCTTCAAGTTGAGAGAATGAGCAATCCATATCTCTCAATGACTCCTTTACTTTCTCCACGGAAAAGTTGAGTACCGCGGCAGAGCCTCGCATGACAAAGGCAGCTTGGTCATACGCCAACGCTGCAGCCTCGGCGTTGTCGAATGTTCCAAGCCATACCCTTATGCCATGTCGAGTAGAATCTCTTATCTCTGCCGCGAACTTTCCCCATGGTCGTCTTCGCACACCTCGAAAACTCTTACCATTGATATTACTACTACTTTTGTGTTGTTGTGAATTCACATCTTCTTCTTTGATGATGAGTTTGCATGAGTTGTTTTGCTCTTGATATGATGTGATCATGCCATAGAGAAGCATCTCTTCGGGATCATTTTCGTTGAAAGGGAGATGGTGATGAGGGGATCCCACTGAAGATTCTGAAGAGTTTGATGAATAGAGAATGGAAGAAGAATCCATTGAAGAAGGGATACGAAGGAAACAGAGTTGCTCTGTTTTGGATTAGTTTTGGAACACACGGATTTTAGCTTATATAGGCAATGGAATTTAAAAGTCAACACCTATACCTACTTCACACTTGGATAAATAAACGCTTAAATCCATTTTAATTTTTTCTCCATAGAAATTTCTAAATATAGTCATTTTTAATTCTTGCTTGATTGTTTAATATTAAACAATTTTAATCGCTATAAATATGTTATCTAAATTACCAACAATATATATAGTTGATATGAAAGGAGAAAATATTATTATTCTAGAGTCAATCACAATAGTCTTTTTACCTAAGCAAGTGGCTAGTGTGGAAAATTCAATCATATGGTGTTATATTAAAGGTGATACCGTTGGCTATTCTCAAACCATGTTTCCAATACTCTGTTTTTAATTTTATTCTTCTTTTTGGAGGACAAAAAGAGATTAAGAATTACAATAGAAGTTCTCATTTATAATATTCATGTTTGTAATAAATTAATGAAACAAAGTGTTGGATGTTTTGGTGGGGAGAGGAAGTAACGTGTCAGGTGGAGTATTTTCTTAAGAGAAAATAAATACTAATCACAAAAATAATTATGTTAATATGAATTTTTTATATAAAAAACTTACTTTTTATTAAGGTTTAAACCCTCCCTTGGTCCTCAAGTTTATATGAAAATCTCAGTTGGGTCCTCAAGTTTTTTTCTGTCTCAATTGGGTCATATTTTTTGTAAAAGTGAGCACATTTTGCCATAACCGTTAAATTGTAACAAACGGCGTTAGTTGGTGCTGACGTGTTGCATAGTGACGTGGAATTTTTATTACGTGGAATTTTTATTTAATTTGAGAAATTATGACATGGCAACCTTTATGACGTGGTGATGTTTTGACTAGAACCAGATCTTCTCCTCCCTCCCCCTCTGCTTCCTCCCCTCCTCCCCCCCCCCCTCTGCTTCCTCCCCAATTGGTAACACCGGACTCAACTTTATTCTTTATGGGCTGTTCTCTCTGATGCTGATGCAGTCATTGCAATCCACCTCAAGTTCCTGAACTTTCTCTTTCAGTAATTTAATTTCTCTTAAAAGATCTGCATGACCTAAATTTTTGGACACAGTCTCCACATTACAACTTTCTGGGACAGATTCAGATAGCTTTGCTTTCAAACTTAAAATTTCTTCATCTTTAGCAGCTAATTTTCCTTCATATTCCATTTCAATATCTGAAAGGGTTTTGTTATTTTGAATCTTCAAATGTGCACCTTCCAGCTCTTGTACCTTGACTAGCAGATTTTTCTTCGACTCCTCCAGTTGTTCTAGCTGTTGCATTAACCGCTTGTTTTCTTGTGTGCTTACTTGGAAAATTTTGTCCAGATCACTGAATTTTGAGGGTAATAATGAAAGGGTTTCTATCTCAATTTTCTGTTGTTCTATGGTCTCTTCCAGCTCCTGGAGAACAGAAACGAGCTCCAGATTTGCTTCTTGGCTCCTCTTCAGTTGCAAAGACAAGTTGGCATTTGATTCTTTTTCGAACTTCAGTTCCTCCTTTAGAGAATTCTCAATTTCTGAAAAACATTCACCTTCACATAGTGAATCTTCCGATGCTCGCTTTCTCGCTCTTGGATCCTCACTCGACAATTTTAACTGTTCAACTTCTTTTTTAAAACTATCACGCTCTACCTGGGCCGCTGAAAGTTCCGTTTTTATACCTGCCAGGTTTTCGTATTGATCTGAGAATTCTTTCCTCAACACGTCTAAATCACTCATTAGCTTTTGAGCATTCATTTCCCACATCTTTGCTTCTGCCCGTAGCTCTTCAGTTGTGTCTTCTGCAGGTTCCAGACGATTATTTGAAGCATTTGTCGTTTTATAATACAATGAACCAATATCTTGAATATTCTGGGAAACAAATGACGAATCATTTGACTGGGAAGAGTTTACAGGGTAATCGTGATGGGATACACTTTTCTGGGAGCTGGCTGAACCTTGTATTCCAGTCGGGCTCTGCCCATCACTGATACTACAGGAAATATTTTCCCTTCCTGTGGAACCCTCAGTTGAGTAATGGCTGCAGTTTGATACAGATCCGGAGAAGCTTGTTGCCTGCAGACAGAGTGCCAGTGCAAGGCGTCATTATCATGATAAAGAATAAAGTTGAGTCCGGTGTTGCCAATGGGAAAGGAAGCAGAGGGGGAGGGAGGAGAAGATCTGGTTCTAGTCAAAACATCACCACGTCATAAAGGTTGCCATGTCATAATTTCTCAAATTAAATAAAAATTCCACGTAATAAAAATTCCACGTCACTATGCAACACGTCAGCACCAACTAACGCCGTTTGTTACAATTTAACGGTTATGGCAAAATGTGCTCACTTTTACAAAAAATATGACCCAATTGAGACAGAAAAAAACTTGAGGACCCAACTGAGATTTTCATATAAACTTGAGGACCAAGGGAGGGTTTAAACCTTTTATTAATTAAAAACTATATTTTGTAATATATTTTAGGTTTAATAAGTTCGGAGGTCCCTATATTTGTGGGTTCGTTTCAATTGGGTCCTCCAATTTTGAAAGTGATCAATTTGGTCCCTAATTTAACAAAATTGAGTCAATAATACCCTTTCCGTTAAATGTAATGGACGACATTAACTTTTTAAACATGTGGTATGTTGAAGCATCCTTCAAATAAAACTGTGCAACCTGCAAATAAAAGGATGTCTCAACATGCCACATGTTTAAAAAGTTAACGCCGTCCATTACATTTAACGGAAAGGGTATTATTGACTCAATTTTGTTAAATTAGGGACCAAATTGATCACTTTCAAAATTGGAGGACCCAATTGAAACGAACCCACAAATATAGGGACCTCCGAACATATTAAACCTATATTTTACTATTGTTTTAAACTAAATTTAAGTTTTGTAACTTTTATTCACGTATTAATCATTTAACTAGACTTTTTCACTTTACAAACAAATTCATCTTAAAATTTACTATAACTTTGACCTCTTAACTCACACTCCAAAATTCATCAATGAAAACTTTTTAAAATAAAAAATAATAATACAAAACATAGAAAAACCACACACATTCATAACAAAAATTACACTTCAATAACATAAACAAAATATATCTATTTACTAATAAAAATAAATTAATTAATTTATCAACACAATGAATAATTTTTAAAAAAATATAAAAAACTTTGAATTTCTTATTACATATTTTGTATTCTAATATTCATTTCTAATACATCTTTAAATATTTCGGATCAAACATCACACTTTTCTAATATTAAAAAATAGTTTATATATATATATATAATATAGTATAACTTAAATCATTAATATTTATAAATTAAATTTTAATTATTAATTGCTATAAAATAAATAAATAAGTAAAACTAACAATAATTTTAACTTATCATATTAAAAACATTAATCAGTTAGAAATTTAAAAATAATTAAATATTTAAATATTTTTCAAATACATACGTATAAATAAAATTAATGTATTAGTTCAACCGATCTTAATAAAATTAGCTTAAATTTTCGACCCATTTTATGGTAGGAGTGCATCCCCTCTATTTACGGCGATCATTAGGATGGAAATCATTGAACATACGTAAACCACGTCAAGTTCAGAAGGAAAATTATGATTTTTAAATAGAAAATATATTTTCCAACAATTTCTTTTTACAACGGTCGTTTCAAATAATAAAATAGTAATACATAATATGTTGTTAAAAAGTTGCTAAAATATATTAACGTGAAATCAAGAAAACCAAATTACATTATTTTGATCTTACATTTGTAATTGTAAGACTCATAAAAAAAATATTTATAATAGTAAATTTTAGCATTTTATTAGTAATAATGATTTAAATGGATAGAAAATAGAAAATTATGGTAGAAAATTTTAAATTGTTGATATAAAATTATAGTAATTTTAAAAGGAGAAGTTCAAATTTTTGATAATTTATTTAGGATTTTTTTTAAGAAAATAGAATAGTAAAAAGTGAATAGTAAATTTTTTTTTTTGAAAGGATAAGAATTCTTACGTAGCATGGAAGGAGTTAGGATCAGATTTGATCAAGTGAATGATTAAAATATTATTTTAAATTAATAGTAAAATAATAAATAATATTAAAAAATTAGTGAATAGTAAATTTTTTTACCTATAAATAGCTATGGGAGGGAAGAGTATTCTGCACAAAGAGAAGAAGAATCAAGTGAGAGCTTGAGAAATAGAGAAGAAAGAGTTAGGGAGAAATTTTTAGTTGCAAGAAGAGTAGAGGTTCTGAAGGGTTTTCGCGGAAATAAATTCGGAGCAAGAAATGTCTGGAATAGAGGTAGGGGAGCTAAACCTTCTAAGCTTTTATATTATGATTTAGTACTATTTTATTACTATTCATGTCTTGAAATTCTGTGTGAATATTGTTAATGCTTATTGTATATCTATCTATATTGAATTTCTGTGTTAATATTATATGCTGTTGTTTTGAATCTGTAAATAAGAAATTTGTTAAAACTAGTTGAGAAACACTTTGGCAAGGAAATACTTGGTACTTAAGTTGTCCAATGTGACCTCTCTTTCTTGGAAGTCTACTCGACAAGTTTCTAACTTAAATCTTGTTGAACAGATTATATATTGTTAAACTATTGTGCAATATATCTCGTTGGAATGAATTCATGTTATATTGATAGATACGAAATTATGAATTATAATTGTGATGGTAGGATAGAGGAATCTTAAAAACCGGAGTTGGTACATCCCTGATCATAGAGCAGCCCTGGTCCAATCCAGTAAGTTGTGACTCGTCATATGTACTGACGTTTATGGTGAGTTTGATTCGTAAAACATTTGATTATTCTCCGGTGACCATTTATAGTGATATTTTAGTATTGTTAATTTATTTATACATTCATTTTGTATGATTTCTGTTAGGATTGCATTTTATTTGAATTTATGCATCTGAACATGATATGAGTATTATGGGGAGATTTTGTAATGGTATAATGTGAGTCGAGGAATATGAGCACGGTATGAGTCTCGTGGAGAGATTCTGTAATGATATGGTATTTGTGTATATGTTGATGTTGAGGGTCCTGTTGTTGGAGGTTATCCTGATACTCTAATAATCATTTAGTCTCAAGTAGAGAAGGATGAATTATGTGGTGAGAGGGGCAGGAGGTCCTGATCTATGTACCGGTTTTAGACATAGTGTTGAGGACTAACCTTGTGAATGGTATGAAGTATTTTGAAAGTGTATTTGTAAGAAGAAGTAGAAGTCATCACAAGTGCATAACCTCCTGTGACCGCTCATCAACGTATCATCCGGATGAGTGTCTATTGGGTATTGTGAGACGAGTGTCTAATAGGAATTGTGGTATGATGGTATGAGAGTGTCGGACATAATTATTATATGATGTTTATATCAAAGTAATTATGCGTGTTTTATAAATGATTAGTTGCATGTTGGCTCACCCTACTTGTTTGTGTTTGTGTATGTGCGATGATCGTATAATTCGTTATACGGGAGCAGATGAATGAATGTCGTCTGATCCAGTGCCAATGAAGAAAGAGATAAAAGAATAAATTAGAAGAATTTGAGTTATATTTATGAGTATGTAGTTGAAATCTGAGTTTAAAAAATATGTATAGATATATATCAACTATAACTTTTCAAGTGTGAGATTACGGGATGTCACCGTAAATGTAATGTTACAATATATAAATTATGAATTATCAAGTGTGAGATTATGGGATGTTACATTAATGGTATCAGAGCGGTTCGTCCTTATGACGACCTAAGAGTTTTGGATTTATCCTACGAACTCATATTATGAATCATAATGGCAATAATTCTCTATGTGAATAGAGAAATGACTCGCACACAACACAACGATGAATCTTCTAATATGCCTAGCTTGGCAAGAGCTTTGAAGGCTATCGCATCTGCTCTTCAACAACAGGGCACTGCTTTAGTGCAACAGCACGAAACAGCTCTACAACAATTAGAAGCGGCTAAGCTAAGTTCTGAAGCCAGTCAAAGAGAACATGTGGAAGCCTTAAGGCAACTATTTGCGAATGACACGTTTGTAGAAACTCAAAGGATTTGGGACTGGACCTTAGAAAACTTTCTACAACACCATCCACCTACTTTTAATGGGAGAACAAGTCCGGACGAGGCTGATCTATGGATAAGAAATATGGAAAAGATTTTTTATGCGAAAAATTGCTCATGAGAAACTAGGTTGGCATATTCCGAGTATCAGCTGTTTGGAGAAGCAATACACTGGTGGGACAACATGAAACTAGTATTACAGGAAGGTAGTGAGATTATTACCTGGGAAGTTTTTAAGAATAAGTTTTACACTGAGTACTTTTCGGACAGTGTAAGACATGCCAAAGAGGTGAAATTCTTACAACTTGTGCAAGGTGACAAGTCGGTGGCTGAATATGCGGATAAGTTCAAACAGTTGGGACGTTTCTACACCCAACCATCAAATGAAGAATAGAGGTGTAGAAAATTTAAAAATGGATTAAGAACATACATACAACTAGCCGTGAACCCTTTAGCTATTAAAGAGTTTTCTGCTTTAGTTGAACATGCCAAAGTTGCGGAAAGGTTAAGGAGGGAGATGGAAGTTCAGCAGAAGTTACAAAGGGTGGGAGGACCATCTGGGTCACGAGTTGGATAGCATGTAAGGAATCGACCTTATGACAGACCACAACCTCATAGGAATTCTCATCAACAACAACATCAACAGAGAATAATCTGATGTTTCGTTTGTGGAGGACCTCATCTGAAGAACGTTTGTCCACAAGTTAATCTGCGCAACAAATGTTTTCTTTGCGGAGCTAAAGGACATTTTGCTAGAGATTGTCCCTCTAACAGAAGAGAAACAACTCAACCTCAACAACCGCCTCAACAGGGAAGGACTAACAATAGGCCACAAGCGACTGGAAGAGTCTATGCTTTAACGGGAGCAGAAGCTACCAAATCAAGTACCATCATCATTGGATATTGTAATATAGCTGGTAGAGACTTGAATGTGTTGTTTGATTCTGGAGCGACACACTCTTTTTTGTCAACTTTTATTCAAGAGTTGAACCTACCCGTAAAAAAGCTGCAGGATGATCTTATAGTATCTACACCGACTTCTAAATTGATAAAAACATCAAGGATGTGTCCTCAATTCAATCACTATAGATAATAGGTAAAGTGATTGAATTCAACATACGTAGGAAAATAAGGGATGATGTAAACTTTTGTCTCGAATGCATGAATTGATCGTTGAAGGTAAAGTTTGAGATTACATTCTTTTATTTTTTAAAGGAAACCATAGATATTATCATTTCCTATTGGCAATTATTTCATTCAGATACCTACATCGATACAACTTGACAGTGTTTAAATTGATTTCAAAAAACTTAAGTTCTTTAAATAATATGAATTTAAAGTGTACTCACATAATCCAAAGTTGAATCACTGCAATATTCAATGTCTGATTTTCCTGAACTATTTCAAATAAATCTAACATATTTAAGTATAATGGTATATCACCGTTGTCAATGTCAAATATTATTGCATCTCGAAAAATTAAACAAAGTGTTTGAAACAAATCGGACAAAGTCCTAAAACTTCTGAATTAGATTAATATTATATGTAATTAGGAATTATTTTGTAATATTGAGGTTATGTAAAACTTAGTAATAAACTTAAATATGAAGTTTGTGTTAAAGGCTATGTAACAATGTACTTAACAAAAACATGTTTCATTCTCACAACCCAACATAACTTTTGCCATTAAGAATAGATAAGGTAGATTGAAATTTTCCACATCCATCGTATAAAGCCATGATTGTAGTTTTTTTTTAATCTCAAATCATTTCTAAAATTTGTTTCTGTTTCTACAAATAATATTAATATTTAATCTCAAGACTACTAAAATAATATTATCAGAATCAATTATCATATTAGAGATATTACTTGTTTTAAAATTTAAAGTTTTATCACAATCATATTTTTGAAAGACATTTAAGAAGATTAAAAATATATATTTAAATTATCATATTTGAGGTCTTATTACATGTTTTAAAACTTCAAATTTTATCATAGTTACATATTTAAAAAACATTCAAGAAAATTAAAAAAATATATATTGAAATTATCCTTAGTACTAAAACAAATAATATATTAAAATAAGTCTCTTACTGTGAAATCATTATATAAATTTTAGACTATCAATACCTATCTAAAATAATAAAAAATATACTCAACTGTAAAAAGAAAACCTCTCGACCACCCTTTTATTGTACGTACTTGTTCATTTTAATATGCTCTCTTTTAGCTCCGTCTAATTTTAGTTTCAACAGTTTTTGTTAAGTTATAAATAATTAAAAATAATATTTCAAAATTCTTAGATATTTTAAAAATTTATAAATTCAAATATATTTTATATAATTTTTTAATCAGAATACGATGTATATATTAAAATAATTTATTTATGTTAAATGTTATTTATAAAAAAAAAACATGTTTTCTGCAACGCATATAATAAACTACTATTTTAAATGGTTAGACGTCAATAGTTAACGTTAATATATATATATATATATATATATATATATATATATATATATATATATATATATAATAAGTTTATTCTTCATTAAACGTAGATATATAAAAAACATGGTATAATTTTCAATTCATATAACAGTGTAATTAGTCATAATAATTGATAAATACGTAAGTAAACAAGGAAAGAAAATTAAAACATGTTTATATAAAAACATGTTTCCAGAAAAAGAAAATTAGCTCGAGAGGTCAATTTTATGTTCTTTGATTTCACTATCATGTATGCTGTTTTCTTTTCAATTAATTGTTTGGTCGATTTAAAACTTGGAAACCAAAGTATGATTAGTAGTGTTGATAGTCGACAAAAATTGTTGAGAAAGCTCCAACTTAGGGTCATCATGGTAGGCCCTTTTGAATGGGAAGAATCACAGATTAAAAGGGTTCACATTCTTAATTTAAAAAAAAGTCATTATAGACACAATTTTATTAATTTTTTATCATAAAATTAATATATATAAATTTTTAATTTTTTTTCTTATTCGTAGATTTCTTTCAATTATTTTTTCAAATTCTAATTAAAGAAAAAAATAACAAGTTCACATTCTAACCAAAATTAAAGTTGCACTGTTATGCCTTTAGAGAAATGTTAGACTTAATTTTTTTTTTATAATAACTTGGTTGATATATGTGTGATTGGATTTAACTTAGTTGAGATAATGTTAACGATGAATCTCATTTTAAGTATAGTGAAATATAAATGACAACAACAACGAGTCTAATATGCAAAATAGTAAAGATTATTACTATTAATGAGTCTATGAAAATCACTAATAACAAAAATGATTCAAGTAAATTTGTTCTTAAATATTTGTTTCAAAGCAGGTAAGACTTTTATTAAAGAAAAATTATAAAATTAAAGTAAAATAAAATTATTATAAAAAATGAATAATATAAGAGACTTGAGTTGAGCAGTTCTTTGTCATAGAAAAGTTTATAATTTTTGTCAATTTGTCTATACAAATTCTTACTAAAGAAAAGCCTTAAATCACATTAAAAATTTTATACTTTTATTTAAATTTTTATTTATATTTGTAATGTGTCTATGTTGGAAGAAATTATTATTTTTATTCTCACAATCATCCATTTATTAGATTAATCCACACATTTGTTGTATTCTTGTATGTTATAATAATATGTACAGTTCATGTAATTGATCTCAATATAATTAAAATATCAAAATGTATAGAATAATATAACTTGAATGATATATAAAATAAAAAATGAAAAAAAGAATCAATACTGTTTTTCTAATAAATAGACATGTATATATAATTACAGTATTGTTTGGTTTTTGAATTTTGTACTTTATTTTGGGTAAATTTGAGACTGCATGATAAATGGTTGGCATATAGACATGCAATGCTAGTTTGAGTGAGACGTTGGGATCTTGCAGAAATAAGGGGTGATTCCATTAATGGAAATGTCAAAAAATTATGAGATTCAATGAACACTGACAGAAAAAGTGCATTGTCATGATTATAGAAATTATATGTAAAAGAAATGTAAGTGTACAAATCCATTTGAACTTCTATAAACATTGCATCAACCCAGAATTGCATTTGGAGGGGACCTCCCATCACAAATTTCTACCATCTTCTTCTCAGCTTGACTTGTTCACTTCACTTCAGCTTCAAAAATTGTCATTAAAAGTTATAGCTACATAATATAATCATATTTTGACAATATCTTTTTACAACATTTTAATATCATTTATGTTTTATTATGTGATTGATTCAAAATTATTTTACAATCAGTAATAATAATTATAAACACTAACATAAACCAATCATATAATAACACGTAAATAATATTAAAATATTATCAAAAAATATTATCAAAAAATATCGTTATTCATCTTCCTTTTTGCTAAAACGTATGTCTAATCTTATATAACTATACCGTTTAATGTAAATCAGTTGACGCAAAGTATTAGGATAGATGTGACATCTCTGATTTTAGCACTTCGAATGCATATCAGATGTTTTATTCCTATTACTTTTCTCCCTATGTGTAAATATAGTTTGATCATAAAATAGTTTTTCATTTATGGTTAAATCGATTCTTAAAATCATAATTTTAATAATGACTATTCCTTTACAAAATTTACTTGTAAACATTTTTTATATATACATTTAAAACAAACATTTTGTTAATAATATTTCACGTATTTAAGTTAAATAAACGATTAACTTTACTTTTTTTTAATAGGTTTTTAAAATATATTTTAAAAATAGGATTAAATATGTTTTTTTCCTTTGAATTAAAATTTAAATTTGTGTTTGAAATTTTTGTCAGAAGCGGCTGCAGCGGATGGGTTAGCATGGAACAACAAACCAAGAGGGGTTTCTAATACTAACGTGTGCCTTTTAATTTCTACTCAATTAAACTTACTTAGCAATTAATAATAACAGTTAAATAGAGTAAGGTTGAGAGAAATTTGCACAGATGATTTTATCCTGGTTCGGATCTTACCAATCCTACGTCCAGTCGCTTATCTCAAAACAAGATAAACAGTTTCACTATCACAAAACAATTTCAAACTATAATCACAAAGATACAATTTGTAAGAGTTTAGAAAACACCTCTCTTGATACCACAAGAGATGAAACTACACCTCCTTTGAGTCTTCACAAAGGATGAACACCTCCTCCGAGTACTTCACGAAGGATGAACACCTCCTCCGAATACTTCACGAAGGATGATTCTCTTCCGAACACCTCCTCAGACACACCAAGGATGAACCGGCTATTTCCTCTGTCACCGTAGCAGCACTTCACCAGCTCCACAGACAAGAGTTTCACAAGCCGAACAAGAACACACAAGTCTCAAGAATTTCTGAGTATTTGAGCACAAGGGAAGAGTTTCTGTGTCTCTGTATATATTTTGAGAGGAAATGAGAGTCTATTTATAGACTCATCCAAAGGGCTCTTCCATTTTTCGTTTTAAGCCTTTCACACTGTGTTAATCGATTAGCTACAGTGGTTAATCGATTAACACCCCAACGGATAGTCCAACGGCTATAAAAACGGCTAGTTTTTCAAACGGTCCCTGTGATAATCGATTAACACCTTCTGTTAATCGATTAACGTTAATCGATTAACACCCTCTGTTAATCGATTAACACTGCACTGCTGAATTTTTCCATTTTTCTCTGGAACAATCGATTAACAGCCTCTGTTAATCGATTAGCTACAGTACTTTGCTACAGTACCGTGCTACAGTAATGCGCTACAGTAATTTGCTACAGTATTTTGCTGCAGTACTTTTTACAAAACACTTTTCTTTTTCTAATCTAAGTCCTATACATATTTCTAAGAGTATTACAAAAGCTTTCCATCACAATACAAATCTTCAAATCATTTTGATTCTTGATTGGTCTTGACTTGATTTGGACATCATCAAAACTTCATCTTCATCATTTTGCTAACAATCTCCCCCTTTTTGATGATGATCAAAACCTTCTTGATTTAAAGCTTTTGAAAATAATCTGTATTTAAAATACAACTTTAAGGAAGAAACAATTGTTAGTAAACTTAGAAATAAGTTTAAGATTTAAGACTTTAAATATTTCTCCCCCTTTTTGATCATTATTAAAAAGTGATGGATAATTGCTCCCCCTAAATTTATTAGAAAATATACTCCCCCTTAATAAAAGCATGTATGCATATTAAGGAAAAACAATATATATTTTATTGAATTTTTAAAGAGGTAAGCATGCAAGAAAATATAAAGAGCACATACTAATAAAAACATAGAAACATAAAGCACCCCTTTAGATATGCCTTCAATTTTGTAATGAGAATCCTCTAGGTTGTTTTCACATTTTGTTTAGATCTTCATCTTTGAGGATTGTCATCATTCTTCACTTCATTTGTTGCTTCTTCAAATCTTCATCATTGTCTGCATGTAATTCAAATGACTCAAGAGGTTTTGCCTCAATGTCTACAATTTCATCAAAGACAACATGCACATATTCTTCTATTTCAAATATTTTCCGTTTGAAAACTATATATGCTTTGTATATAAAATAAATTAAAATAATTCCATCTACCTTGGAATAATAATTAAATATTGTTTTAAAGAAATTCTAAATTTTAAACAATAGGTACCCAACTATTTTGTATGGGTCCTTTGGGTTAATTTAAAAAAAATTGAAATCATTTTACAACCCAAATATATCTACCACTTGGAACACCATAATGCTTAATTTTACATTTGTTAGATGTATGACCCTTTTTCATACAATAAAAGCATGATACAACATTTGTGTTCCTATAAGTTGTTCCTTTTTCTACCCAAGTTCTACGGGTTCTATGATTGTGTTTATTTTTAATTTTAGGAACATACTTATTTTTAACAACCTTATTTTCATTATTCTTACTACATTCTCCTAAGGTTGTTTGTTCTAGTAGTTTCTTAAAATTTTCACAAGAAGCACATTCATCACTACTAGCAAATTTACCCTTTTCAAAAATTAAAACTTTATTTTTCAAATCTTTATTTTCTTCAAAAATATTTTCAAAATTTAATTTTAAATTCTTATTTTCTTCAAGAATATTTTCAAAATCTGATTTCAAATTTTTATTTTCTTCAGAAATATTTTCAAAATTTAATTTTAAATTTTTGAAATCCTTTTTCAATTTCTGATGGGCTTTATCTAATTTTTCAGATTCTACTATTAACGCAGCATAAATTTCATGCAATTCATTTTCACTAATTTGACTAGAATTATCAGAATCGCTAGATGTACTTACTTGGCTTCCAGCGTCGTCGTTCACCACTAAACAGATGTTTGCTTCTTCATTTGAGTAGCTTGAATCTGAAATGGTCTCATTGTCGTCTTCCCATGCAATGTATGCCTTCTTTTTCTTGAAGAATTTCTTTTCTTTCTTTTCTTCACCCTTCTTTTGATTTGGGCAGTCTGCTTTTAAATGTCCTTTTTCTCCGCAACCGTAGCATCGGTAATTTGAGGAAGATACTGGATTATCTTTCTTTTCGTATCTAAATTTTCCTTTACCTTTAGACTTCATGAACTTGTTGAGTCTTTTTATCATGAGTCTCAATTCTTCTTCTTCGTCTGAGTCTTCATCTTCCGATTTACCTTTGCTTCTTTCAACCTCCGACTTTAACGCCAAACTCTTCTTGTTGTTTTTGGCTTTTGATTCTTCTTCATCAAGTCTTCCGAGGTCAAGTTCATGCTCTCTCAACTTTCCAAATAATGCAGCCATGGTCATTGTGTTGAGATTTTGTGACTCAGAAATTGCAGTCACTTTTGGTTGCCAAGACCTGTCTAAAGATTTCAAAATTTTTATATTAAGCTCATCAGTATCGAAAGACTTACCTAGTCCAATAAGATGGTTTACGATGTTTGTGAAGCGTTTCTGAACATCTACTATTGTTTCCCCTTGCTTCATCCTGAACATTTCGTATTCCTGGATTAAGGTATTCTTTCTAGCTCTCTTAACATCATCTGTACCTTCATGGGTTACTTTCAGTACTTCCCACATTTCTTGTGCAGTTTTACAAACAGAAATCCTGGAAAACTCATCAACAGTTAAAACAGATGAAATAATATTACGAGCTTTTACATCATTACCAAATTTTTTCTTATCTTGAGCAGTCCATTGGTCACGGGGCTTTGGTTCCTGCATATTGTTAGTTGGAATAAAAGGACCAAATGCAACAGCATCCCAAATATCTATATCAATAGATTCCATAAATATTTGCATTCTTACCTTCCAGAATGCGTAATTTTCACCTGTGAATAGTGGTGGTCTATTGATAGAAGCACCCTCTGCGAATGTTTGAAACGATCCCGCCATTTGAATGACTATCAAAGCAAGCTCTGATACCAATTGTCAGAAGCGGCTGCAGCGGATGGGTTAGCGTGGAACAACAAACCAAGAGGGGTTTCTAATACTAACGTGTGCCTTTTAATTTCTACTAAATTAAACTTACTTAGCAATTAATAATAACAGTTAAATAGAGTAAGGTTGAGAGAAATTTGCACAGATGATTTTATCCTGGTTCGGATCTTACCAATCCTACGTCCAGTCGCTTATCTCAAAACAAGATAAACAGTTTCACTATCACAAAACAATTTCAAACTATAATCACAAAGATACAATTTGTAAGAGTTTAGAAAACACCTCTCTTGATACCACAAGAGATGAAACTACACCTCCTTTGAGTCTTCACAAAGGATGAACACCTCCTCCGAGTACTTCACGAAGGATGAACACCTCCTCCGAATACTTCACGAAGGATGATTCTCTTCCGAACACCTCCTCAGACACACCAAGGATGAACCGGCTATTTCCTCTGTCACCGTAGCAGCACTTCACCAGCTCCACAGACAAGAGTTTCACAAGCCGAACAAGAACACACAAGTCTCAAGAATTTTTGAGTATTTGAGCACAAGGGAAGAGTTTTTGTGTCTCTGTATATATTTTGAGAGGAAATGAGAGTCTATTTATAGACTCATCCAAAGGGCTCTTCCATTTTTCGTTTTCAGCCTTTCACACTGTGTTAATCGATTAGCTACAGTGGTTAATCGATTAACACCCCAACGGATAGTCCAACGGCTATAAAAACGGCTAGTTTTTCAAACGGTCCCTGTGATAATCGATTAACACCTTCTGTTAATCGATTAACGTTAATCGATTAACACCCTCTGTTAATCGATTAACACTGCACTGCTGAATTTTTCCATTTTTCTCTGGAACAATCGATTAACAGCCTCTGTTAATCGATTAGCTACAGTACTTTGCTACAGTACCGTGCTACAGTAATGCGCTACAGTAATTTGCTACAGTATTTTGCTGCAGTACTTTTTACAAAACACTTTTCTTTTTCTAATCTAAGTCCTATACATATTTCTAAGAGTATTACAAAAGCTTTCCATCACAATACAAATCTTCAAATCATTTTGATTCTTGATTGGTCTTGACTTGATTTGGACATCATCAAAACTTCATCTTCATCATTTTGCTAACAATCTCCCCCTTTTTGATGATGATCAAAACCTTCTTGATTTAAAGCTTTTGAAAATAATCTGTATTTAAAATACAACTTTAAGGAAGAAACAATTGTTAGTAAACTTAGAAATAAGTTTAAGATTTAAGACTTTAAATATTTCTCCCCCTTTTTGATCATTATTAAAAAGTGATGAATAATTGCTCCCCCTAAATTTATTAGAAAATATACTCCCCCTTAATAAAAGCATGTATGCATATTAAGGAAAAACAATATATATTTTATTGAATTTTTAAAGAGGTAAGCATGCAAGAAAATATAAAGAGCACATACTAATAAAAACATAGAAACATAAAGCACCCCTTTAGATATGCCTTCAATTTTGTAATGAGAATCCTCTAGGTTGTTTTCACATTTTGTTTAGATCTTCATCTTTGAGGATTGTCATCATTCTTCACTTCATTTGTTGCTTCTTCAAATCTTCATCATTGTCTGCATGTAATTCAAATGACTCAAGAGGTTTTGCCTCAAGGTCTACAATTTCATCAAAGACAACATGCACATATTCTTCTATTTCAAATATTTTCCGTTTGAAAACTATATATGCTTTGTATATAAAATAAATTAAAATAATTCCATCTACCTTGGAATAATAATTAAATATTGTTTTAAAGAAATTCTAAATTTTAAACAATAGGTACCCAACTATTTTGTATGGGTCCTTTGGGTTAATTTAAAAAAAATTGAAATCATTTTACAACCCAAATATATCTACCACTTGGAACACCATAATGCTTAATTTTACATTTGTTAGATGTATGACCCTTTTTCATACAATAAAAGCATGATACAACATTTGTGTTCCTATAAGTTGTTCCTTTTTCTACCCAAGTTCTACGGGTTCTATGATTGTGTTTATTTTTAATTTTAGGAACATACTTATTTTTAACAACCTTATTTTCATTATTCTTACTACATTCTCCTAAGGTTGTTTGTTCTAGTAGTTTCTTAAAATTTTCACAAGAAGCACATTCATCACTACTAGCAAATTTACCCTTTTCAAAAATTAAAACTTTATTTTTCAAATCTTTATTTTCTTCAAAAATATTTTCAAAATTTAATTTTAAATTCTTATTTTCTTCAAGAATATTTTCAAAATCTGATTTCAAATTTTTATTTTCTTCAGAAATATTTTCAAAATTTAATTTTAAATTTTTGAAATCCTTTTTCAATTTCTGATGGGCTTTATCTAATTTTTCAGATTCTACTATTAACGCAGCATAAATTTCATGCAATTCATTTTCACTAATTTGACTAGAATTATCAGAATCGCTAGATGTACTTACTTGGCTTCCAGCGTCGTCGTTCACCACTAAACAGATGTTTGCTTCTTCATTTGAGTAGCTTGAATCTGAAATGGTCTCATTGTCGTCTTCCCATGCAATGTATGCCTTCTTTTTCTTGAAGAATTTCTTTTCTTTCTTTTCTTCACCCTTCTTTTGATTTGGGCAATCTGCTTTTAAATGTCCTTTTTCTCCGCAACCGTAGCATCGGTAATTTGAGGAAGATACTGGATTATCTTTCTTTTCGTATCTAAATTTTCCTTTACCTTTAGACTTCATGAACTTGTTGAGTCTTTTTATCATGAGTCTCAATTCTTCTTCTTCGTCTGAGTCTTCATCTTCCGATTTACCTTTGCTTCTTTCAACCTCCGACTTTAACGCCAAACACTTCTTGTTGTTTTTGGCTTTTGATTCTTCTTCATCAAGTCTTCCGAGGTCAAGTTCATGCTCTCTCAACTTTCCAAATAATGCAGCCATGGTCATTGTGTTGAGATTTTGTGACTCAGAAATTGCAGTCACTTTTGGTTGCCAAGACCTGTCTAAAGATTTCAAAATTTTTATATTAAGCTCATCAGTATCGAAAGACTTACCTAGTCCAATAAGATGGTTTACGATGTTGGTGAAGCGTTTCTGAACATCTACTATTGTTTCCCCTTGCTTCATCCTGAACATTTCGTATTCCTGGATTAAGGTATTCTTTCTAGCTCTCTTAACATCATTTGTACCTTCATGGGTTACTTTCAGTACTTCCCACATTTCTTGTGCAGTTTTACAAACAGAAATCCTGTAAAACTCATCAACAGTTAAAACAGATGAAATAATATTACGAGCTTTTACATCATTACCAAATTTTTTCTTATCTTGAGCAGTCCATTGGTCACGGGGCTTTGGTTCCTGCATATTGTTAGTTGGAATAAAAGGACCAAATGCAACAGCATCCCAAATATCTATATCAATAGATTCCATAAATATTTGCATTCTTACCTTCCAGAATGCGTAATTTTCACCTGTGAATAGTGGTGGTCTATTGATAGAAGCACCCTCTGCGAATGTTTGAAACGATCCCGCCATTTGAATGACTATCAAAGCAAGCTCTGATACCAATTGTCAGAAGCGGCTGCAGCGGATGGGTTAGCGTGGAACAACAAACCAAGAGGGGTTTCTAATACTAATGTGTGCCTTTTAATTTCTACTCAATTAAACTTACTTAGCAATTAATAATAACAGTTAAATAGAGTAAGGTTGAGAGAAATTTGCACATATGATTTTATCCTGGTTCGGATCTTACCAATCCTACGTCCAGTCGCTTATCTCAAAACAAGATAAACAGTTTCACTATCACAAAACAATTTCAAACTATAATCACAAAGATACAATTTGTAAGAGTTTAGAAAACACCTCTCTTGATACCACAAGAGATGAAACTACACCTCCTTTGAGTCTTCACAAAGGATGAACACCTCCTCTGAGTACTTCACGAAGGATGAACACCTCCTCCGAATACTTCACGAAGGATGATTCTCTTCCGAACACCTCCTCAGACACACCAAGGATGAACCGGCTATTTCCTCTGTCACCGTAGCAGCACTTCACCAGCTCCACAGACAAGAGTTTCACAAGCCGAACAAGAACACACAAGTCTCAAGAATTTCTGAGTATTTGAGCACAACGGAAGAGTTTCTGTGTCTCTGTATATATTTTGAGAGGAAATGAGAGTCTATTTATAGACTCATCCAAAGGGCTCTTCCATTTTTCGTTTTCAGCCTTTCACACTGTGTTAATCGATTAGCTACAGTGGTTAATCGATTAACACCCCAACGGATAGTCCAACGGCTATAAAAACGGCTAGTTTTTCAAACGGTCCCTGTGTTAATCAATTAACACCTTCTGTTAATCGATTAACGTTAATCGATTAACACCCTCTGTTAATCGATTAACACTGCACTGCTGAATTTTTCCATTTTTCTCTGGAACAATCGATTAACAGCCTCTGTTAATCGATTAGCTACAGTACTTTGCTACAGTACCGTGCTACAGTAATGCGCTACAGTAATTTGCTACAGTATTTTGCTACAGTACTTTTTACAAAACACTTTTCTTTTTCTAATCTAAGTCCTATACATATTTCTAAGAGTATTACAAAAGCTTTCCATCACAATACAAATCTTCAAATCATTTTGATTCTTGATTGGTCTTGACTTGATTTGGACATCATCAAAACTTCATCTTCATCATTTTGCTAACAATTTTAACCAAATTTGGTCATGGATTTAGTCTTTTTAACCAAATTTTGTTAAGTTTATTTAATGTTTTAAACATATTTGATGATAATATTTGAGTTATTTACACTATTTGATACATTATTTTGTTTCGATGTTAGTTGAAAAACATATTTGAAACTTTAAATAAATTTAACAAAATTTGGTTAAAATAATTAAATTTAAAGTTTTAAAGACAAGGGACTAAATTAGTCCAAAGTTTCAAAGAAGAACTAATTTCAGTTTTTACTAAAAGTTAATAGACAAAAAGCATACATAACTTTTAAAAATATAAGCTTGTAATTTAATTATCCAAAACTTGGACTACTTTTTAGTAATCTAAGAATCTATTTTCGTAAGTGTGAATGTTTTCACATTAACATGTTCTCTTTTAGCTAACCATAAATACTCTCTTATTTGTACAATTATTGCTCATAATGGAACATAATAATGAAACAAAGGTTTAATTTATACATAAAAAATTGATATTATTTCTAATTCAAAACTTTAAGACAATAAATTTATGGATTTTTTATATGATGTTTAATTTTTTTATATTTAAGGTAGAATATAAATTCACACGTAGATAACCAAATATTTACCTTATTTATAGAGTTGTCAAAACAGGTAACCTGGCTCGATCCGGCCTGGTCCGGCCCGGTCCACCATGGGTTGGTCACTTATTGAACCAATTCATAGAATTACTTTCCCACCACCACACAATGATAACTGCACCTCCCAATTCCCCTTTTACCCTCTTTTACCTTTAGTAATATTTAAAAGTTAAAAGTTATTTAAAAGATTTGAATATGTTAGACTTAAACAGATGTCAAGTGAACGCATTTGAAGGACAATGAAGGTCGATATCCATTTAAGAAGATCCTCGTTTAAAAGACACATAAACTAGTTTTTTCTGGTGACATTTATTTTCTAATGAAGTATATACCTTTTTCTGGATGATTCCTATTAACTCTCTATGCTTTTTTCCAAACCAATCCTGTGAAGCATTACACACCAAAAATTTCACTTTTGTAATACCTACTGTATCCAAGAAAATCGGGAATAGTGTATGTTCTTAAAATTGATAAAAAATTGTTGAGTGTCTGATAACTACTTGAGAAAGGTTAAAAAAGTTCTCTTTTTGAAAACAAAAGTTGTTTGATTAAAGATTTAAATGACAAATATATTCTAAAAGTAAAACTGGAAGGCAAAAAGCTTGTTTTAAAATGCATTGATGGAGGATCAAATTTCTTTTCCAGTGAAAGAGAATATCATTGGATTACGGAGCAAGGGGCAAAAATTTGAAGATCATGCTAATTTCATAATAAGTCTCAAACGTGAAATCATCATATGTTATCTTAAATATAATGCTACAATATATCAATTATGAATTATGAGATTATGGCACGTTTCAATCTTAATCTATTTTTCTTTAGCTGAGAATGACTTTCCTGCCAACTTAGTTGGTAAGTATATATATATAATACTACTATTTCTTTGTTTTACATAAACTTTCTCTCACTTCTGTTAATTCCATTTGTAAAAGTACTCATGCATGAGTGTGTAATTAGATTGCGTCAAGCCCAATGGTTTCTTTTTCCTTCTTTTCTTTTTCTTTTTTATTTTCTTTCTTTTCTTTTCATTAAAAGAAACACTTCCTCTTTCTAATTCTCATCTTCTATAATTTATCTAAGTTTCTTACATTAATTTTGACCTTATTCAAAATCAAATTCTATGACTTTAATTGGTAAAAGCATTTATCGGTTACAATTTTTAAGTTACAAAAAATAGAAACTAACAGACTATATAGATTAATTATAGGATCCAATAAATTAAATTAAGCACTCACATTAGTAATCTCAATATTATAAATTTAGGTACAAAAAAATAAAAAAACCTTCAAAATTAAGATAATCAATTTTAACTTCTTAGATAAAATCTCTTAAATTTGGTAAGAAAGGGTTAATGTGAAAGGTTTGATTAGAGATGATGTGAAGAGAAAATGAAAAGGACCCTTATTGTTTGTTTTTATTTAAATAATAAGTGTGCGATGAAGAATGATTATCCATAGAACATAGGACACATAACTTTCAATCACAATTGAAAGTGGGTGCATTCCCCTTTAGCCCATTTTCCTAATTTCACCAAATTTAAGATTTTGGTTAAGCTTTTAATATTCTCACCAATGGAATCAATGTCTTATTTCAAGGATCTTTCACTGTCAATAAGCATCTTTTGAAATTCATCACTTTTCCCATATCATGCAGCTTCTCAGAAATTCAAGTGCTTCATTTCAACTCATTGCTATCCATATATTTATAAAATATCTTATCATTTTAAAAATTAAAAAAATCACAAATAAATTATATATATATATATATATATATATATATATATATATAAAGAAAAACAAATCTTATTTCAAACATATAATAGCAATATAAGTCAAATAAGAAAATGTTAAAATAAATTGTCATAAAAAATTTTCATTAATACTTTTTTCATAAAATTTGGAAATTTGTTTCTTTAAAAAAAAAAGGTTAGACAACACTTCTCTTTAAGGGAATAACAAAAAGAAAGTAATGAAATAAATAATTATTCAGATGAAAAATATATGCTGTAAGAAAAATAAAGATTATAACGAATATCGAAAAGTACTAATAAATATAGTAAATTAATTCACGATGAATTTTTGTATAGTAATTTTTTTTGTCGTGGTCTGAACAGTATCTCCAAACATAGCACTTCTTTGTCAGGATTGTCAGGATCCATTGGTAACATTGTTAGTATATAATACGCTTAATAGTCCCTATTTTTTTTAAGTGTATTTGATTTAGTTTTAGTTTTTTTTTTTTAATGTTGTTCTAAAGAATGTAATTTTTGTTTAGACCGCGTTTAAATCGTTAACGACTGTGCAGTTGTGCAATAAGTGACACATCACCTTTGATACATCATCATCATCTCCATCATCAAACATTTCGAAACCCTAACCAGATGGGGGCCGCCACCACCGCTGTTCATCTTCTCCATCTAGCAACCACCCAAAAACACCACCATGACCATCTTTCCCTTCCTCCACCGTGAATTGCCATCAACATCTTCTTGCGATAACCATGACCATCGCAACGAGACAGCAAGCCATGCACGAGCTCATCTTCTCCGTCAAGTCTTCAACCTGCAAAGGGGAAAACAGAGAATGGAAAAGCCAAATTGAGCATAATCACTGCCGCAAAAGCACCATTCTCCATCAATATTCATCTTCTCCAGCCATCGCGAAGTTGCTCTTCAAACCTGCAAGTAGAAAGAAACCAGAGAAACCAAATCGCAGACAAGCAACCATGAGCCAAATTCGCATCCCGACGCTCCTACATTTCGAAACTCATTCAATTTTCCTCTCGCGGCGGCGTACGCGTAAGGAAGCTTTTCCCCTTACATTCACAAACCCTAATTTTTTCGGTGGGGAAGGGACTGCCATGTGGCAATCATTCATTGGTTGCGTCATGTTTCAGTCATGGCAGGTCAATAATGATATACACAGCTGGACAGTTGGTCGTTAACGATTTAAACGCCATCTGCAAAAAGAATTAAATTGAACAAAAATTACATTTTTTAGGACAACATTGAACAGGAAAAAAAACTGGAACCAAATCGAACACACTTGACGAAAATAGGGACCATTAGAGGTATTAAGCCTATATAATATAAAAATAATTCTTTTTTTCATTTAAAAACTTTTTTTTTATATTTTAAAAACTTATATATTAATCTTCATATTTTTTATTTAAATTTTAGTAAACATATTACTTATTAAATAAATAAAGGAAACTTCGACTCTACTGACAATATAAAGCGAGTACTTCTTTGAAAACTGAAAGAAACAATATAACTATTTTTTTCCTTTTTCTTTGAAAAAAAAGTTCAATTTCTCCCTGTTCGAATAAAAGTTATGTAACACATAAGCGCACACAGAGTAAAAAAGACAAACAAATCTACACTCGCAGACACAAGGAAATATTATTATTTCTATTATTATTATTATTATATATGATATCATTTTTTAAATTTAGGGAAAAAAAATTAAAAGTTCCATAAAAAATATCGCCAGGCACTTGTTATAAAACTGTCGTTAGAATGTGTGAGTAATAAATTTAAAATATTTTAAAATGAATTCGATGTAGAAAAATACGCGTATGTATACATATTATAAAAAACATTGTGTATGCTTAAAAGAAAAAGCATATATAAATAGGAAATTATTGTAAAATGGACTGTATTCTAAAGAAACAAATAAATATTAGAGGTGCTAATTATAGAAAAATCAGTTTGGGCTCTGGGCTTAAAATAAAAAAGGCTATAAACAAAAGGATGAACTTAGTGTTTTAAGGGTGTTAATAGAGAAAAGCCTTTCATCTTCTTCTTCTTCTTTCTCAATTTTGTTTTTCCATTCAATCTCATTCTCACATAAACGAAAATCACACATTCTCTCTTCCATGGTTTCAAGAAATAAATTGATTTTGAGTAGGGTGAAAATTTTTGCATATGTGTGATTGGGAATTTTTTATTATATATATTTTTTTCTTCTGTACATATATTTCATTTTTTACTTAATTTTAAATTTTTATTATATATATATATATATATATATATATATATTTATTTATTTATTTATTTAACTTGCTATATTCTTTTTCTTATTCCATGAATATCAACTAAAGAGAATTTACTTTTTCTTATGGAAAATAAATAATGATGAACGGATAGTATGAAGGAAGTATCTTGAATATCCGATCAGGGTGCATTTTCCAAATGACTAATATATGACTATTGTGTCATTCTTATATTTTTCCTTATGAGTGAAATGAGTAGTCACCATGACCAATTATGTTATCCCAATTCACTCTGGATAAATTTCATTCTATTTAATATTAATTTTTTTTTTCTTTTGTATAATCTAGTCCATGTATTCCTATGTTATTTTGCTGTGAATCATTATTTGATTATATCTCGCTGGAAGAAATAATATTTATATATTTGATTAAATTAATTAAATATTTTTATAAATGTTTAATTAATATCAGATAATATTTTTTTTTATTTTTATCTTTAGATACTTTATTATTATTTTTTATCTGTATTTGAATTTAGTTTATATTTATTCTAGGTTTAATAGGTTTGGAGGTCCCTATATTTGTGGGTTCGTTTCAATTGTGTCCTCCAATTTTGAAAGTGATCAATTTGGTCCCTAATTTAACAAAATTGAGTCAATAATACCCTTTCCGTTAAATACAATGGACGGCATTAACTTTTTTAACATGTGGTATGTTGAAGCATCCTTCAAATAAAACTGTGCAACCTGCAAATAAAAGGATGTCTCAACATGTCACATGTTTAAAAAGTTAACGACGTCCATTACATTTAACGGAAAGGGTATTATTGACTCAATTTTGTTAAATTAGGGACCAAATTGATCACTTTTAAAATTGGAGGACCCAATTGAAACGAACCCACAAATATAAGGACCTTCGAACCTATTAAACCTTTATTCTGTTATAATTAAAGAATTTTATGCTCATATTTAACACAAAGAATATTAATTTTACACATATTTTTTATTATATTTAATATGATATCTAAAATAAGATTTTTTTGAAAAAAAAATTACTGTTACTTTTGTCCTATCCATTGCAGTGTCATTTATTGTTGCTACAAGGCCATCTTAAAAAATAAAATCAATTTATAATATACTAAAAAATATAAATCTACTTTAATTTTAATTTTCAAAAAGAAAAAAAGCTCCTGATTAGAGATCAAACTTAAGTTTTACTTATCTTTATCTTTATTATTTAATTTAATTATCTGCCAGAAAATTGTATTCATATTAATACTTTTTTTTTTTTAATTTTACAATTTTATCAAGATTTCTTTGATATCAATAACTTGTTAAATTTATTTCCATTAGTGTGCAGAAAAAATATTTTAACTTTAAAACCTTTTTTTTTTGCTTTCCTTAATACGACTTTATTATGTAAAATGTATTTACTTGTTAAAAGTTTCCCTAACATAAATATAATAAAATATTAAAATTAAACCACCGACAACATCCATTGAAAAGAACATCTCCCAAACACAAAATGACTAATACCGTAACTTGTTCATCTTTTCTTGTCTTTTTCATATTGAGCATCCTCTGTTGAAACACACTATAATCAATATTTTCTTGTTTACAAGGATTAAAAAAGGAGATTACAAAGAACTCAACTTTCTGTGTTATTCTTCTCTTCAAACTGAAGAAGCTCCTCCAACACCTTATCATCCAAATACTCAAACTCGAAAACCTGTCTTTGCTGTCCACCATTTGCATGAGTAATGGATGATGATGACGATGCATTTTCATCAGTAATGGATGATGATGATGGTGATGGTATATGTTGAGGATAAACCCTAGCATGAGAACGGTACTCATTAGGAAAATTCAAAATTGCAACACGACCCCTCATGGTAAAAGCTGCATGATCATATGCCCTAGCTGCCTCTTCAGCACTCTCAAAGGTTCCCAACCACAACCTTGAACCTTGCTTAGAAGGGTCTCTGATCTCCGCCGCATACTTCCCCCACGGCCGCCGTCGAACGCCACGGTACCTGACTTTTTCCGCCGCCTTTGTCTCCTTCAACTTGTTATGCTCTTCCCTTTCGATCTTCTCCATGGAATATGCTTAGCTTTTTGGTTATCCACATCAATGTTCTTTGTGTTATATATATATATATATATATATATATATATATATATATATATATATATATATATATATATATATATATATATATATATATATATATATATATATATATATATATATATATATATATATATATATATATATATATATATATATATATATATATATATAAATATACTTTTGACCTTTTGTGATCGTGTAGATGGAAGTACCTTTGATGAAAAATTTGAAAAAGGAGAATGGTAAGTTGTTTATTTATATTTAATAGTGAAAGTACATATGTTTTTTTTCTAGTAATGATAAATTAATACGCATCTAAATTTATTTGACACATATTATAAAAAATAAAATGTTAATTAAAAAAGTAAAATTTTATATTTTTAAAAATAAAAAAATATTAAAAAAATGTGAAAATTTTGTTTTTGTTAAAATATCATTTTTATTTATTTTTAATAGAGGAAGTTTTTTTTTTTCTTAGTATCCCTACCTATAGAAGTACTTCTATTCTAGAAAAATTATGTTAGATATTTAGTTATAGCTAAGGATTTTTGTCCACTTTCAAAAGTGTGTTAAGTGGAAATCAAGTTCACACTCGTTTCACAGACGAAAAAAAAAACAATTGTCTAGGAATGACGTATCTGTCTCACTGTAATCAGTTGTATATTTAAGATATATGTTTGGTCTAATAAAATCACACTTTAATTATTTTTATTTAAATTTTAAAATTTAAAAGATTTTAGAAAAAATTATGTTAGATGTATTACATTTTATATTATATCAACATATTTAATGAGGTATTTTCTAATATTTAGGTCATAATTTTAAATTAATAAAGATTAGGTATTAAAGATATATATATATATTGTTGTTACTATGTGAAAGAAGATAAGATCAAGTTGTTGTTTTGATACCGTCCATATGCAATGAATGATTTAGAATAAGTAGATTTTAATAGGACATGTGTGTCAAGATTGATCGTAAATTAGAAATTTTATAAAATTAATTTAATCTTATATGAATAAATTAGAGTTAGCTTTAACGCTAAATGAATTAAAATTTAGAAGAAAAATTATTAAAATTACTTTCTTAATAAATTATATTAATAACAATGGATTATTATTAATATCTTGAAACTATTATTTCTTCTTTGTTTTAATTGATTAATTATGGAGATAATCAATTAATCCAGTAAAAACTAAAACATTATTTTTGTCTTTGTATTAATTGAATAAATAACTTACATAATTAATATGAATAATTCTCTTTTTTTTTAAAATAAATATATGTATCCTTTCTTATTTTGAATAAGTTCTTTTTATAAAACTCATGAGAATTTGAGAAATGATGTTTTGATGTATTAACAATTGTAAAATTCGTTGATAATCCAAAAAGATCAAGATCAAGTGTTATTGAAAACTTTCTTACTTGGCATTAGGAAAATTGTAATATTTTCACAAATTAGGTAATTTCCTTTTTTTGTATTTTCTTTGTAATTCTTTCTTTTGTATTGTTTTCATCTGTAAGTGATATGTTAGAGTAATTGTGTATAATTTTATTATTGTTTGTAAATCTTGAAAGTTTTTCAAGTTCTTTGTATACTTAGAGTGTAGGTATAATATTAGTGAAAAACTAACTAAAGTTGTTAGATAATTGGACGTAAATTAGTGAATTAGTATAAAAACTTTCGTGTATTATGCATTCTTTCTTTGATTTTTTTTTATCTTGATAATAGTTAAAAATACTTATTTAAAACATCATCTATATATATTGTTAATTAATTAATGAAGTTTTTGTAAACTGTTTACAAAAAAGTCAAATAAGAAAAACCAATTCACCAACTCCTATTGGTTGAAGATATTAGTTGTAAGCATTTTTAACATAATATTGAATCACTTATTCATAAATTATGTAAATAACATTAGTTAGTAAACTATACTTTTTTAATATTGGTTGAAGCATGAATGTTTCTAAATAGTTTTAATTTTTGCAGAAAAAGAAAATCATATCATTAATTTGATATGATTTTGATATATTTGGAACATATTAGAATATTTTATGAATAAATTATTATAAAGAGATGAGTTAGTAATTGAATCTAGCAATTTGTCCATATTTTATTGTATTATTTATTTATATTATACTTTTATTTCTTTACTAATTGAGAATCATTAATAAGTATTTTCATTTGCTTTTTGCTAATTCTACTTTAGTATTAAGCTAATTCTTGATTATTGTTCAAAATTTAACTCACCTAATAAACTCCATAATCAAAAGAAGTTTCTAATAAACGCGTTGTTAAGAAATTATACTATCCACGGACGTTGACTAGGGGAAAATGTGTCTCTAAATTATTCAGGTTACAAATGTTGAATTAGATTGGACTTCATGAATCGGAAATTAATTAATGTGAACAATGGGAAAATATTTGTCACCATATTTTTCCTGTGTAATAATAAAATGTTTAGAATAATTAGGTTTTTAGGGCTCAGCAAAACTAATATTATAGCCACTCATTTAAAACCTATTTATATTTATATTTACTCTTTAATAAGGTTTACATCAGCATGAGCTCAAACTCATGTCACTTTAAAACACAAGTTCATTTTTCAATAACTGGATCAGCATTTGATGCCATTTGCCCTTCAATTTACACTTAGAAAAAAAAAATCTAGTTATAATTTAAGAAATAGAGTCTTAATCAAATATTAATATCAAAATACTTTATTATTCTTTTCACTTTTGAAACTAAAAATTAAACAGAAACAAAAACTATTAGAAACGAAGAAAACTAAAAAGTATTATGAACAAAAAATAAAATTCAATAATTAATAAGGAGCAAAAACATATTTAAACCTAAAAACATTCTACTAATGTAATTATTTATTTGCTAAACACATTACCAATTTGTTTTTTATTAGACAGATATTTATTTACTTATTTTAAGAAGAAAAAGACTTTGAAAAGAATAGTCTAACACAAAGTTATACATAAATGTCATTGCTCTTTACGTTAAAACATTACATTTTATGATATTCACTCTATAAAGTTTAGACATTAACTCGTCAAAATTAGTTGGAGATATTAAAGAAAAATAAATTTATAATACAAATTTTCATCTAACTTCCCTCGTATTTTTTAAATTAAGGTAGGTTTAAATTTTATTTCTTAATATAATATCATATTATTTAAAGTCTGTTTTAATGAAATTTATTATAGCATCCGTTATTGAATTGTTATTACATAAATATCTGATTCTAAGTTTCAAAAATATATATCCTAAATATACATAGAAGAGATAAGAAACATTTATATGTAAATAAGTAGAAATTTTACTTTACAAATTAATTATAGATTTTTGAGTTAATTTTAAAATATACTTTTTAATATAATTATGGATTATAAAATTAATATTTTTCGATAATCTCATTAATATTGTATTTGAAATTTTTGTTTTCCGATCTATTTTTTAAAATATTAAATATGAATTTCTTTTAAACGGACATTTTTTGGTAACATCTGTCTAACTAGTACGTATACGTTGATTAATTATCATCGATTGGAAACTGATATAATAAAAAGGATTTTTATTTTAGATCTAACAAAATTCATTAAAAAGAAATCAACCAGTGATGAACAAGAATAGAATATACATAAATAAGTGAATATTTCAGAATGAATCTCATTATTTAAATGTTTTATCAAATATCTTGGAAGAAATTATAATCATGATTATCCTAGACTTGAATTGGTTTTGAGAGAGATTATGTTTGTGATAATTCAAACTTAGGAACAGTGGAATTGACTTGTGCACTGATTTACGTGAAACACGTTGAACTTTCATGCACATGTTAATCATGAAATCACATTTCCGCATCTGACCATAGCATACTACTCATAATATTGAAGAACCCTTTGAAACATTATAACAACAATTCCATTAACGAATAACTTCATTCACCATTCTGATTTATTTGCGAATAAAAAAAGTTAAATATGATTTTAGTATCTTAAAATAAAATTAGATTATGTTTCAGTATATAAATAATTAGGTACGGGAGACACGCCTTTATGTTATCATGTTCTCTTCTGAATTTGTTTCAATTTATTTAAGTCAAAACCGAGCGGTGGATACATGCTAAAGACACTCCAATGCTCAAGTCAAATTTTATTCAATGAACTTTATTCATAGTTAAGTATCAAAATTTAATTAAGCTAACCTTACTTATATAGCTTATCCATATATTTATAGATATTTCGTGGACCTTAAATTGATGTTGGCCCAATACATTAATGTTCGCGGCCCAATTACAATCCAACACTCACATACCCACTTTGTAACATCACAAAAATATAGCATAAAACTATATACAGGTGTCATCATTTAATAATATGATAGAATAGTTGCTGGAAAATAAAGTTAACCTTACAGTTATTACAAAATAACCATAAAATTTAATACTTTACAAAACACTACCTGTACTATTACAAAACTAAGATCATAACCGATCGGTCAATACAGGGTTATAACGGTGACCAAATGGTTCATCCAAAACTATACATAATACTGTGACCGAACGATCATAAACTACACTTCAGGATCCTCGCCGCCTAATTCCTTCTCCAACGTACACTATTCCCCTTCTGCTCACACCCAAAAGGTGATCATCGAAAGAGAAAAATTGAACGAAAACATGGACAAACAGAAAATAAGAGCAAATTAATGTAATTTAATTTACTATTCATACATACAGTTTCTACAAGTTCAAACAATGCAAAATCGATCGCTACATCAGATTAAAACCAAGCACAAGCAAACATATATAAATTAAACGTTTATATAGTTAAGATCGATTGTAATACTCATGTATAGACCTTACATCTGACTCGACCATCTGGATCGTATGAATACGTAGCTTGAGGCTGTTCTTGCACCCGGATGGTGTAGTAACTGGAAAACCATCAACTGCCACCCAATGTTATTTCGTTATAACTCACCCAAGAACCTATGGGCTAGGACCTCCTGCCATTCTCACACAATGCATTACCCATCTCTACTTGAGAATTGGTAATCATCAGAATATCAGGATACACTCCGTGAATTTCACTGTCCGTATTCATACTTTACCACATCAATACCAATTACATTGAGACATTCCTCTTTGGAATTCTCTTCCACATTACATGAAACATATACCTTATTGGAATATCCATAAAATTCCCCATACACATTATATCAATACTATTATCTCAAATAATCAGAGTCACATAGTGAAAATATCAAATATTCATTCGTAGAAGAAAACCGAACACTTAAACTTAGACTGAATACTTATAAATCAAACTGAACTCTTAGTGTAAGACCGAACGGTATTTCACTATCTAAAGAATAGGACCGAACGGTCCATACTAGGTAAGGTTGAGGAAATAGCCGAATACTAAAGCTAATTAAAATACTAACACGAAACCGAGCACTATAACCTAAGACGACCTCTAACAGTTTGATCCGAACACTTAAGGTTGATTCTAAATACTATTTATAAAATCTAACACTTTTAAGAAACCGAGCGTTACAACAATATGACCGAATTATGTACAGGAACTATTATCCAATTATAACCGAATGCATTTAAGCCTAATACAAGTATGAGGTCTAACACTAGTATAAGAACGATCACTAACAAGAGACTACCCAACCCGATAAGACTGGTCATTATTTCATAATCATAAACCACTAGGATGTCAATCACTCACCTAAGACCGAGCGGTCATACACAGGTAAGACTTAAAAAATCTAACTCTATTGATGAATTATTGACTGACCATGATCGAGCGGTCAAGACCGAACACTCAGCTTTTCTGCATAATTCTGCAGAATTATATAGGATCACCAAACTTATAAACACAACATTTCATATAACATAACCAAATCATCAAATCATTCAATTTCACACAAACACAGAATCATCACTCAAACAATTAAATTAAATAGCTTCCCTTACCTCTTAACTGTACAGAACACTCATAGTGAAGAACTTGCTCACTGCCCAAAAGTCTCAGAACCTAAGATTCAGTAGTTGAGGAAAAATAGATCAACCACAAGACCAGAAATGTGATCAGAATTTAAAAAGAAGAAGAAGATAAACACATGCAAACAGAAACTTGGCTTGCATGTGTCAGAAACTAGACTTTCTCAGAATAAGAAAGACATACCAGCTCAAACCACCACTTGATCATTGAAAAGAGAACTCTTACCACCCGGAAAGCTTCAGACACAATCTGATTGATGATCAGATGGAGGAGAACGTGAGAATTTGTAGAGAAAGGGAGGATAATTTAGAGAGAAGTTAGAGAGCAGGAGGAGAAAAGAAGGTTTCAGAATTTTAGAAAGATAAGTTACATGCAGAGAGTGGCATCATATTTTAAAATTTTCCTTTATATACTACCATCAAAAACCGATTGGTCTATTCTACTGCTCACACCTGTCTTTCACTTTCTAAATTTCTACATTCTCACCCTTCCACCTGGCTTCCACTTTCTCTACAAAAATTAAAGGTCCTGACACACTTCACCTGCTTAACTTATAATTTAATGAATAAATCGAATAGTCTTGAATATACGTAAAAAAATCGTTCGGTCACTATGTCGTGTTTTTCGTCGACGATAACTTATTGTGTAGCTTACCGATCGGATCCTACAGTATACCATACAAATTATTTTTTAAATGTTAATTTAATTTACTTTTTCATCTTTAGAAATACGTGAATTTAATTATTTTAATCAAATTTTATTAAATTTGTTTAATATTATAAATTAGTTTCTTATTTAACAAAAATATGTTATACAGTATAAAAAGACTTTAATATTATCATGAAACATATTTGAAACATCAAATAAACTTAACAAAATTTGATTAAAATAATTAAATCTACGATCATTTTAAAATTAGGAGACTAAATTGAGTCAAGTTTCCATATACATAACCCAAAAAAACCACACGTTATTATGGTTTCTAATAACGGATAATTATATATATATTTATATATATATATATATATAATATTTAAAATATTTAGTATAATTTAAAAAATAAATAAATAATGCATCTACTTTTACTTATATTTTTATGAATTATTAATTTTTTGAATAAATATTGTTTATAGGTAAATCTTTTTTTACTTTTATTATATTTATTTTATTTAATAAGATTTATTATTATTTACTATTTTATTGAAATCTGATTTATTACTATTTATTATTTTATTTAAATTATATTTATTTCTATTTAATATTTTTTATTTTCTATTTATAAATTTAATCTATTTACATGAGAAAAAAATCACAACAAACATTGTAACTCACGTAGAAGTGTTCTGTCTTTTGTTTTATGTTGTCTTTTAAAATATTAGTGTTAGTAAGATTGGAAATTCTTCACTGCACTTAATTAATTTGACGGGTTGTTATATCTTGAGAGAAAAATATATATTTTTTTAACCTATGGATTGTTGACGAGTTATTGTATCTTGAGTTATTGTAACTTATATTACTATATTGAAATAAATGTTGGATTAGATTTTATGAATTTAACTCAATGCATTTAACTTTAAGCAATAACATTAATATATATAGGCACACACATACACATGTGTGCATATATGACATAACTTAAAGTCACAATACAAACTCATTAGTTATAATTTCTCTTAGACAAACTCTAAATCATATGTAAAATTTCTCTTAATTAATTTTACACGTATTAGGAATAGGTACGTTTAGAATGTCTAAGATATAATTTATATATAGAATCATATATTTAAGTTTTTTAATCTTTAATTAAGTTCTAAGCCTTTTTCAATATTTAGATACAACTAAAAGAATAGATTATCAATCATAACATGCACAAAAAAAACCACAGAAGTTATGAAGAAATTTATATTGCAGAGATGAAACTAAATCAATAGAGTATTCATTACATCTAACCATAATGCATGGGCAGTTAATTACATCTAACCATAATGCATGGTTAGAAAAGATAATAAAAAATAAATAAATAATAAAAATAATAATAATAAGGCAAAGATGAATATTGATAAAGCTGGACAATTCTTATAAAAAAATAAAAATATAAGATAAAATTTTAAATGAGGAAAGAATTAGAAAAAGCTTGAGTTGAAACACACAAAACACTATTTTTAAATACTATTTTTAAAGAGAAAACACTCTTACTATACAACAACCTATCAAATGATCGAGTGTACGGAATGATATCTGGAATGATATATGAACCCATTAAGATCAATGTTTTAAAGACAATACAAAGGAAAAGATTGAAAAGGTTTATATAAGTTATTTTTATTGTCCATTTTCTCATGTAAATAAGTAATATTTATAAGTAGAAGGGAGTAAATGAGAGTAAATTGTAATAAATATAATAGTAATTCGTAATCAAATTAAAAACGATTCATCCCTACATAGTATTTACTCATAAAATTAATAGTCCATAAAAACATTAGTAACGTAAAATGATTTTTTTATTTTTTTATTTTTTAAATTATATTAAATGCTTCTAACAATCTCCCCCATAATTTAAAAAACAAAATAAACAAAACATATCATCTTTTAAAACAAAATATTGTATTTTAGCATAAGGAACCTTCTAGATTTGAACCTTACATCTTGTGCTTATAAGTTTTCACTTAAGAAAATGCAAAGGTTTAATTGTCTTGAGCTACATCCTTAACCGGGTTTTAGTAAATAACACATATTGGTGTTCATTTTATGTTCTAATTAGTGGTTACACATTACGACCTTATGCATATATCTTGTTTCATGAGTGTCCCTTAGAGACTTGTCCATATCTCACAATGGCGGGCCCATCATCACACTGATTAGCGCAACCTTCAAAAGAAGTTTTATGACTCACACCCCTACACTAATTGTTATTAAGTTTATTACGAAGTATTTTAAAAATAAGCACGGTAATTCACATACCTCAACCTTATTATAATCATAATTTATAGTGTACTTCATCGTAGGAATGAGACATTACATTTATTCAAATCAGTTATGTACTTTATTCGACAACAACTTCATTATTACCCATTCCATGGTATTGTCATCCATGTTGAGATTGATGTTCATTATTGCAACTAATTTATGGGTTTTAGTCTCATTATCCTCGATGACTTTATTTGTTGATGTATCGACCTTTTAAGCGGAACCGCAATATTTTCTTTGGACCTGACAAAGTCAAGAAAACAATATCATGGGTAATTCAGTTTCTAATATATTTGTGTTTCATTAAATTTTTTGCTTGAAACTTTAGATATAAAACTTCTCGTAATGCATTTAAATATGAGGTATATTTTTAAGAAATCTTATATCAAAGATATCAGTATCTAAAGTAATAATTTATGTTTCCATAGTAGATGGTGAAATAATAGATTATTTAGCAGATTTAAGTCAATTTATCCTTTAAATGACACATTTCTAAATTCCATAATAGTATTGTAAGAAATTTTCCTAGGGAATAAAGAACAGAGAATTTTTCTTTTCTTATTAAAAGATACATCAATCTTTATCAATCTCATGTATTTTCTTTATTAAAATTTTTACTTCAAATTTTAAATATAACAATTAGACTCTAAATATGCATTGAAATAAGAAGTATAGGCTTATTTAATAGTAAATCATATAAGAAATTTTTAAAAATCTTGTCTCAATCGTAACCATATATAAAGTAATAATTTATGTTTTCACGGTAGATTGTGAAATAATAGATTTTTTAACAGATTTTAGTCAATTTACCAAGCAAACATTTTTAGATTTCATAATAGTATTATAAGAAATTTCCGTGATTTTGGAATAAATAATGAAGAATTTTTCTTTCCTTATTAAGAGACACATCAACCTTTATAAGATACCTCACACTCTGAAATATTTTAAATATAATTTTTTTTCAATCATAACTCATAATGAGTTTTATCACTATTTTATTAGGAATTTTATTTGAGAACATAACAAATATAATATAAAGTTTCACTTTACATGATTTTAAACAAACTAGAACTTGTAGACTTTGGCACTGTATGAAGAGGTTACTTTATGAATAATATTTTCACAAAAAATACTCATTTCTAAAGACACGTGTTCATCACCTCTATTAGAAGAAAGAGTCTTAGTTTTCCTTAAAATCTAAAATTTGAATAGTCAAACTTCTCGTACAATTTTGTGAACAAAATTAAAAAAACTCTTTATACAACTTTTTTTATATTATTTGTTTATATAACTTTTTTTTATATTTATGGGAAATCATATGCAACACCTATCGGCTTTTATCACACAATCAAAAAATAAAAATTCAGGCTTATGTTTGAAATATTGAGCACAATTAGACCATTAAGAAAGGAAGTTTAAATCATAAAACTAAGTTATTTGAAATGAAATTAGTTGAAGTGCTCCCCGTTTAAGTGTTACAAATTATTTTATAAATGTTACTATAAAAAACACTTAAAATATAAGATACAGATGAAAATTGATAAAGAAAAATATTTATTACAACAAAAATAAGAATATAAGATAAAATTGTAAATAAGAAAAAATGAGCCTAGGTTAAGACATGCAAAAGGCTGTCTTTAGAAAGAAAACCGTAGAAAAGAATGTCTGAATATTATGAACACCAATTTTTTTAAAAATAAAAAAAAAACACGAGACTGAAAACAATTTTATATAAACTCTTGTTTTGTTATATTTTTTTTTTCATTCAAATAGGTAGTATTTATAAGTAGAAAAAAATAGATAAGAGTACATCATATTAAATTTGATAATAATTCGTAATAAAGTTAAAAATCATTAATATATAAATAGTATTTATTCACAAAATTAATAATCCATAAAAATATTAATAACAATAGGATTATTTATTTATTTATTTTTAAATTATATTAAATATTTATAACATAAACAATTTTTGAAAAGTAATTTCTCGTTGAATAGGTCTACCCTCTCGTTGAGAGAATGAAATATCATTCTCGCTAGGCAAACATAAGGTTCCTCTTGTTGGATGATGATTTTTCTCACGTATAGGAATAATCCTGAAAGACTTCCCTCCTTAGCTTCAAACCTCCACTCATCTAAAAAAATTGATGAAAAAGGTAGTAATTTATATCTTTGAAAATAAATGTTTGAATCCTAAATTTTATTATAATTGAATAATATTTATTCAATTATATATATATATATATATATATATATAGAGAGAGAGAGAGAGAGAGAGAGAGAGAATATGAGAATGATTATGATAATAAATTACATGTATTTGAAAAAATATAAATCATACCTAAAATTATAACAAATGAATATTGTTCTACCTTAGGTTTTAAAGTTGTTATTAATGTTAAACCCTAAAATTGAAATATGATTTGATTATAAGAACTAAGGAGGGATAAAAGTTGTTTAAGAGCTCAAATTGAGTGTTGTTGTTTTCCTCTCTATTTTTTAAGTTTGAATCCAATATACTTTTGTTTTCTTATGTCCTATTGAAAAGGAAAACGATCTAATTTTTTCATCATAACCTAATAGAAATAACTGTGCTGAAATTGTTGATATTTTGTCACTATTGTTGAGCAAATTATATTATTATTATTATTAATTTTTTTTTGTCTTCTTCACTCTCTTAGGAAAAAAACTGAATTTGTTAGAAAAAATCTTACTCTCAATTCCTTTGTTTTTGTCTTTTTATTTATTGTGCCAATTTATTTTTTCTCAACGAATTTGTACTTGATCTCCTCAGCAGTTAAAAACCTACATATTTAACATTTTTTATTTTATAAAATAAAAGGATAGATAGACCTGTAACCTATATATATATTTCGATCTATTATTTTAAATTTTGAAAAATAAATTTTAAATCTAATTCAATTTTATAAAATTAGTTTTTAAGATAAAATTAACATTTATTTATATATTATATATTTATTTTATCTTGTCAGATGTAAAAATTATAAATTTATTATATCTCACATGTCTAGAGTATGTATTTTATATATATATATATATATATATATATATATATATATATATATATATATATATATATCAACGTATTTTCACAGATGCATAATAAATTACGAATGCAATTCATAAAATTTAAAACCCTATAAGAACAAATATTTTACAAGACAGATGTATATAAGTGCAGGATCTGAATAGAGTGATCAATCATTTGAAGACAAACTTAATGAAAAGACTCTTCTTTTTGAAGACAAATTTTAAGCATGGTCTGCTTCTCAAACTTGCTAAACTTCACCCACACAAAAAAAACAGAGGAAACATTAACTCCCACATAAGTTATAAAGTAAGAATTCAAATATATAAATTTTTTATTTCTATTTTAATCTCTACTATTTACATATATTTTTTAAATGATAATGTAACATAAATAATGTTTTTGTTTCATTAATTAAGTATTACTTTTCTTATTAAGAGTAAAAGAAAAAAGAATGATACCATTAGAGTACATCATTTCATGGGTACATACTTGAAACATACAAAATTTTGGAAGACTCAAGAGAAAGTACTACACAACAGATATCACTGATCACTTCCCAATAAAAGCAGAATTTCTCAGCAAGCAACAAATATACTAAGGAAAAAACATAGAATTTACTTCATCAACCCTAACTGCTAAAATTTGGAGATGACAACTTATAATTAGATGAAGTCATTAACACACAACAATGTTTCATCCATAAAAAGAAAAAAAAAAAAACTTCTCCAACATTATATGAACAAGAAAAATCTCTTGAAAATCTAAATACGAGTTAAGTATTCACATAATATCTCCCTAAAAAAATCTGACACTATATCCCAAATATAAATCTCACATCCACATTACACATTACAACCTTAAAGGTAATGTCTCACATGGTTATAGATAGATATACGAAGTTTAGAACAGTTTTTTTCAACCTCTCCGTTGGAAAAAAATAAAAAACATTCATAGTTTAGGAGATAACCTTTTGAAAACATATATATATTCAGACATACCTTGTATCAGGTAAAAAAACTGTATTCATGTATCATGTTTCACTTCCCATGCTTACTTTTGTCTTCATCATAACCAAGAAGCTCCTCCAACAATTTGTCATCAAAGTACTCAAACTCAAACACTTGATTTTCATCCTCATTTCTTTCTCTTCTTTCCACGTGTCCATGGCTTGAAGTGGACACAGACGAAGAAGAAGACGATGAAGAAGAAGTAGACGATGAAGAAGAAGACGAAGGAACAGTCGGCGCAGGAGGAGGATATTCATCGGGAAAATTGAGGACTGCAAAGGGACCTCTCATGGCATATGCAGCTCTGTCATAGGCTCTAGCAGCATCCTCTGCTGTGCTGAATGTTCCCAGCCACGACCTTTGACCATGTTTCATTGAGTCACGAATCTCTGCTGCATATTTTCCCCATGGCCTTCTACGTACTCCTCTGTACTTTACATGCTCTTCTTCATCCTTCGCTTTTCCCTTTGAACCTTCTTCTTCCATGGATCATATGCTCTTCTTCCTTCTGTGCAAGACACTTTGAAGAGTATATATGCATATGCAATATTTCTAACCATGTGTTATTGTGACATGTGCAAAGGACTCAAGGTGGAAGCTTCCTCCACACTCACATAAATATAAACAATGTTACTTTTCAATTATTTATTACTTACAAATTCTTTGATATATCATCTCACATTAACCATATTTGAAAAAAATTAATTACAAGAAGAAAAAAATCTAATAGTTCACACTTTACATAAATTTTAACTGCTTTCCCTTTATTTAAATATATTTTTTTCGACTTATGATTCAATTAATTGTATAAGATTCTATTTCATATATTAGAGTTTAAATGAAGGAAACTGTAGAAGAAAAATAATGAAATCAATAATATCAACTCATTTTCTTGATCAGGGTATAGGTTGCCTAATTTTATTTATGTCTTGAGTTTGAAGGATTTGATTTTTTTCTGCATAAAGTGTTATTGATATAAAAAAAAAATTAAAAATATTGTAAATGAAATTTCAATTAATTGAAGCATATTTCTTTTATGATATGGTTAAAGCAAGTAAACTTTGTTTACAGTATCTCTTTCTTTTCGTATAATTGAGTTTGGAGGAAGAATATATATGAAATAAGTTTAGTTTTTAGTTTTTATAAATTGGTAGCATTTAGTTTTATGATTTTAGTTTTGTTATTATATTACGTCAACATATATATATATATATATATATAACCGTGTTCATAACTATCTAGTGTGCATGCCCTATTTCAGTCATATCATATGTATTATGTCACAAATGCTAGTAATATATTATAACTTATTTCTTTTCATTGCTTTTATGACTTTTGATTTGTTGAGACATGATTGGTGAGAAATGAGAATAGTAAAATAAAAAAAGTTAATAAATTTAGTTGAGGGGAGATAAAGTGAAAATAATTTAGTAAATTATAGATTTATATTGTAATATTTGTATTGATTGTTTTTTATGTTTGCCTTTAATCAAACACGTTTAAGTTCAACGTTAACTTTTACTTGTTTTCTTTGATTTTTACTATGTTTTTCTCCTTACGACGAGGCATGTGAAAAGATGAGTGTTTTTCACCTTAAATGGAGGAGAAATATGAGTTACTGTGGGGGGTTTTTCCACAAAAAATGTGTATAAAAAGTAAAGTATAATAAGAATAGCGTTGTTAAATGTGGAAAAAATAAGTAAAGTGTTAGCACGTGACGATGAAGGAGGTTGTCTCGTGTGGTTCATGTTGAAAAGTAGAGCGTCCATTGTATCTGGATGGTCAAGGAGGTGGCTCTTGGTTGCTTTCAAACTCTTTCACTTTAATCCTTTTTTTTGTTTCCTCGATTCCATATACATGCAGTCATCAATTCACAAAGGAAATAACTCATCTTAAAGAAAAAACAAACAATCAGAAATGTCAAACACGTGCTTACCTATAGTTGTATTTGTTGGTAGGTAATTAAGCGTAGTCAAATGGTTGGTTTCCTCTCCTTTCTTTGTTTTATAACACCCAAAACCTAATAATACATATATGTTTAGTTATATATATATATATATATATATATATATATATATATATATATATATATATATGTTTACTATATGACCATATAGTAGGGATGACAAAAAAATTCGCAGTCGCAGATAAAATCTGCAACGGATAGTTGGTACCTGCAGATATTTAGTACCCTCGGGTTGTGGGTAGCGAATATTTTAATACATGCTTATAAACGGGTTAGGTGCGAGTATTATACTATCTGTATTCGCGGATATCCACTACCCGCAAAAAAAATAAAAGTAAAAATTTAATTTATATTTTATAAAGTTAGATTTAATTAAAATCAATATTAATTTATATTTTATAAGGTTAAATTTAATTAAAATTAAATTTTATATTTTTTGTATATATATTATATTTTATATATTTTTTGTATATTTTATTTAAATTTTATTTTAATAATTTATAAAAATATATTTTCTTAAATATGTGCGGTATTCACATGTATCCACAGGTTTTAAAATACTCGTGGATATTTTTTAAGCAAATATCAGTGCGGATATTTTAAAAAGATGTTTGATTACCTAATTTAGAAGTTTTTATATAGTTAGACATAAATATTGTATAATTAGAAGTTCTTTAATTTTGTTATTGTTTGTAGACTCCTTTGTTTAGCTCTTGGTTTGTAGCAGTAAAATGTTTAAGAACAAAGTATTTGTATAATAATATATATGAAATAAAAATCATAAATTGAAACAAAAATCCACAATCACTAGTGAAAAAAGGACTTTAGACGTATGTTATTTTGGGATTTTAACGTCTGATCTGTGTCCGACGTCTATATGGGTGACATTAATGAAACGTCAGACCCTTTAGGTCAGACGTCTCTATATACGTCAAATCCATATAGGTTAGACGTCTTTGAGGTTGCTTCTGACTCATGGTGATTCGATTTTATAATTTTATATTTTAGTTGAAGAGAATGTATTGTACATTTTTTTATTGGATGATTTTAAAAACGTAGTGGAGGGAATTGGAGGAGTACAAAACGCAAGAAATCGCCGCCATAGAACGCCGCCTAAAGACACAAGAATAACTGCACCAAAACCCAGCGAAAACACATTTTAATCGGTTCAAATGAAAGATAATGCATCAAAGAGTGATGTAATCAGAGTAAAATTAATTTAAAACGGTGCAAAAGTGATAAAACGAACCTGAAAAGCGTAACTCGTAGAGAGAAAACGCGACGAAGATGATGAACAATGAGTGCGCGTAACGGCTGTCTCGCGTTCACTCTGTTTTAATGCCAAAATTTAGACGTCGGTTCCCCCAATTAACAGATGTCTAAAGTGTTTCAGAAGTCGGAGTGGCGGGATCAGACGTCTAAATGGAGTCAAAAAGTGACTTTTTAAATTTCTGGATTTAGGGTTTAGATGCCGGTTCCCCAATTAACAGACGTCTAAAGTGCTTTAGAAGTCGGTTCCCTCCATAACAGGCATCTAAATAGAATAAAAAAAAATTTTAACTTTTTCGTTTAGTGTTGGCGTCTATTCGGGGGAGCTGACGTCTATGAGTATTTAGACGTCGGGCCCTTTCATAACTGACGTCTAAATAGTTGTTTTATTTACGAAAAATGTCACCGGTCATTTTTTACGTTGGATATTTGAGGTCAAACGTCTAAAGAGTGACGTTAAAGGTCTTTTTTTGCACTAGTTAACTAATGGAGATGCTCATCATAGATAGAGAAATAATTCTCCTACATTTGCAGGGTGATAAAGCATCCAATAGAAGAAGATATGGGACATGAAAAATAATATGCTGAAAACCAAAAAATGAAAAAATGGTTGTTGATGTCCGAGAAGTAAAAAATTATAAAAAGGTAATTGCGGTTACCCAGTCTCTCTTTATTTGGAATGCTTTGTCAAAAATGTCTTATGATGGAAGTGATAAGTTACAAGTGTTTATCTTAAATAAAAAACATTTATTACAAAACAAAATTAATAAAACCTTAACTAAATATTATGAACAGTTGGTTGAGATTTTGAGAATTAGACCATTCATGACAAAGTAATTATGAAGGACAGGTGCATATATTCCTTATTAGATTATAAGGTGATTTTGAGTAAGTTTATGGAGAAATCTTGTGCAAGGAAGTGACATCTGATTTAGAAAAATGTTGTGCATTGATCAAGAGAGAAACAATCCAATGAACAATGTTGAAATCACAGGACATGATTTTCATTGTCAAGCTATAATGACAAGGAAGTTAGAAAAACAATTTCAAAAAATTCAAATTCAATTATTGTTATAATAACTAACAATGAGAAAAATAACGACAAAGACAGACATGATGTTAGATACAATTATATATAGATAGTGATAATTCTAATCATAAGTCCTTAATAAGAACATTCATTGTTTTGAATAATGTCTGGATAATTAACTTTGCATGTTTTAAGCATTTCTTTTATGTTCGACACATTAAAAATCTTAAACCTTTTTCATAAAAAAGTATTTTCACAAACAACTGTAGTAAAGTCACTATATATTATATATTATTTGTCTTTATTTTGAACAACCTAAGCTTTGGTGTTAATCTTGTTTTCTTTAAAATATAACTTATTATCAGTCTTTCAAATAATCAAAGCTCTCTTATGTGTTGTAATTTTTGGATCTAACTTTTATGTTTATAAAAACATTAAAATGAGAAAGACATCATGGTATTAAGCAAGGAATGTTGTATTATCTAAATTTGACATAAAAATATTCAGAGAAACTTTGTGAAGTGAGAAAAAAGCAAAGATATTTTATTATGTCATAAGTTTTTTGGGACATGCATCTTTTAGTTACATTATAAAATTATTTTAAAATGTATTTGATTAAATAACACTTCAACTTTGTATTGTAATGTTTGGATTGCAAAGTGAGAACTTATTTCTCTTTAAAGTTTTCTTCTTTTTATCATCATTTACTCTAATATATGGAGTTCATTTAAGGTTACGAAGTTGAATGATGCAATGTGGTTTGTAATGTTTATTGATGATTGTCCTCAAATGACTTGGTTTTGTTTGATGAAGTCTAAAAGTTAAGTTTGATAACTATTTCATAAATTTTGCAAAATGATTGAGTAGGGATAATGAAGAAGAATATTTACAATAAAAACTTCAACATCTTTTTGGTAGCCAAACAAATTGTTCATCAAAGATCTTGTGCAAATACTCCACAACAGATAGGGTGAGATAGAGAGAATTGTCATTTATTAAAGGTGGTCTGAGTTGCACTTATTTGAGCTCACATGCCAAGATCTCATATGCTTTTGAGCGTGTCAAGATCGAAGGTTTTTCTATTTTTGTTGATATTATACCATATCAATCACCCCTTCAAGAACCTAATATAGTTAAAAAAATTGTACATAATGTGAAATAGAGATATTCCTAAGTCTACTTATGATCTTGACTTAGCTTCAGGTAGAAAAATGCTATGAATGAGACAAGATCCTTGTAAAGAAATAAAACTTGGGAATTGGTAGATTTCCCCATTGGAAAGAAATCACAATGTCAATTGATGTATTCTATGAAATCTAATGTAGATGATACAATTGAGAGATTCAAAGTTAGATTACTTGCAAAGGAGTATACACAAGCATATGAAATATACTACACTAAAACATTAGTTCCATAGCCAAAATTAGCTCAATTATTGTAATCTTTAATTGTAAACATTGATTGTTCCTTACAACAATTGAATGTGAAAAAAAAATCTTCTTACATGGATAATTATATAAAGAAGAAGTTTACATGGAGCTATCAAAAAGATGTGGAATATCATATCCTCATAGGAATAAGGTATGTTTAAAGAAGTCATTATGTAAGACCCATAAAAAATATTTACCTTAATAGTAACAATTTTATTACTAGTAGTAATCAATTTCTTTGTGAATGAAAAATATAATAAGTTTATGAAATGTAGAAAGATTAATAAGAAATTTTGGTAGCTTAATCGGTAGAAAATTTTGGTGTTGGATTCAAACTCTTTTATACCTTTGTGTAAAAAAAAATTAAATTTAAAATATTGATAATGGAGAAAGCATTCATATTTGAAGGCATAATTGAGGAATCCATTATGAATCCATTATGCAAGTGGTAATTAAGAAATTAATAAAAAAAATATATATTAAAAAAATTGATGAATAGTAAAAAATTTTGGACTATAAATAGCCATGAAGGGGAGAGTATTTTGCAAAAAGAGAGGAAAAATCAAGTGAGAAACCTTGAGAAATAGAAAAGAAAGAGTTAGCAAGAAATTTTAGTTGCAAGAAGAGTAGAGCCTCTGGAGGGTTTTCGGGGAAAACAAATTCAAAGCAAGAGAAGTCTGGAATAGAGATAGGGGAGGTAATCCTTCTTATATATGATTTTTATACATGTTATGATCATGAATATGAGTTATGAACCTGTTAAAATTTTGGTAATGGTAGTTATCTATTCACTTGTATAAATTTAGTTTTCATGATTATAATTTTCTTATTTTCAAATTATTGTGGTAAAACTTTTCTTTTAATTGTTTTTACCTTTGGATTTAGCTAAAAGTTTAATATATGAATCCTAAGACCTATTTATTTACTTTGACCATTTGGATCATCAATTAGAAATCTCTACTTCGGAGAAATAAATCCTGCATGTTTGAGTAAATTAATTACCCCTATAATTTGGTTACTGAGTTCTCTCGGTAAAATATAGATTCTGACCTATTTGACCGTTAGATCAACCTGCAAATTTGATATATGATTCCTAAGATATATTAATACACTTTGACCGTTCGAATTTGTAATTAGAAGTTTGTACTTGGAGAAATAAATCCTGCATGTTTGAGTAAATTAACTACCCCTATAGTTCTGTTATTGAGTTCTCTCGGTAAAATATAAATTCTGACCTATTTGACTGTTAGATCAACCTGAAAATTGGATATATGATTCTTAGGATATATTACTACATTTTGACCGATCGGATTTGTAATTGGAAGTCTATGTTTTGAGAAAGTAATTTTAAAGTTTTGAAAAATCTGATTAACACTATATTTCTGTTCTTAAGTTATCATGGTAAAAACTTCAGATATATTTCATTTACCGTTAGAATGAGCCCAAACTTTAGTATGTAGTTCATAAGACATATTAAGTCATCTTGATCGTTCATATTTGTAATTAGATGTTTGTGCTTAGAGGAATTCGTTCTGCATTTTGAGTATAACCGAAAACCACTTAAAATTTTGTCCTTGAGTTACCTTGGCAAAACCTCAATATCTATCTAGTTAACCGTTGGATCAACCGGAAATTTTAATATGTAGTTTCTAACACATGGTGAATTACTTAGACTGTTCAGATTTAAAATAGGAGTTACAGATTTAGAGATATTAATTTCGTATCTTCTCAGGGATCTCAATATTGCTTAATTTATGTTTTTGGACCATTTATACAAAAATTATGAATTATAATTGTGATGGTAGGATAGAGGAATCTTAAAAACCGGAGTTGGTACATCCCTGATCATAGAGCAGCCCTGGTTCAATCCAGTAAGTTGTGACTAGTCATATGTACTAACGTTTATGGTGAGTTTGATTCGTCAAACATTTGATTCTTCTCCGGTGACTAGGGATGGCAACGGGTCGGGTCGGGCACAGATAGTGCCTACCCGCAACCCGACCCGACAAAAAAAATCCACCCGCTACCCGCACAGATACCGGCTTAAAAAATATCTGCGAGTATTTTAAAACTCGCAGATATCTGCGGATACCCGCAAATATAAAAAAAATATTTTTTAATAAATTATTAAAATAAATTTAAATAGAATTACAAAAAATATATATAATATAATATAAATTAAATTAAATATAAATTTAAATTCAATTTTAATTAAATTTAATCTTGTAAAATATAAATTAATATTAATTTTATTTAAATTTAACTTAATAAAATATAAATTAAATTTTTATTTTTATTTTTTGTGGGTAGCGGGTATCCGCGGGTACGGATAGTATAATACCCGCACCCGACCCGTTTATAAGCGGGTATTAAAATATCCGCTACCCGCGGGTTGCGGGTAGTAAATATCCGCAGGTATCAACTATCCGTCGCGGATTTTATCCGCGGGCGCGAATTTTTTTGCCATCCCTACCGGTGACCATTTATGGTGATATTTTAGTATTATTAATTTATTTTGTGATCTATTCATTTTGTACGATTTCTGTGATGATTGTATTTTATTATATTGGATTTGAATTTATGCGTCTGAACATGATGTGATTTATGTGGGAAGTATGTGAATGTATGAGATATGTTGGATTCACTGTGATAATATGATGGTATCTGGTTATTCATATCTTGGGTTAAGTTTCAAAGTGACAGTATGGTTCATGGACGTAATTCCATGATCCTCAAGGAGAGGATACATGGTGGTGCCCTGGTAGTGTTTAGAATGAAAGTAGGAGCTCAGTCTTGGGGGTCATCCTGAAACTTCAATGGTCTTTCTCCTCATGTAGAGAGGATTGAACCATGTGCAGGAGGTCTTAGTCTTGGGTGCTTCCAGTATGATCCAAGGTGAGTGATAACGGACTAACCTCGTGAGTGTGGTAGGGTGGGGGAGCCCAAGTTTCATAAGCCACCACGAGTGCAAGACCCGCCATAGCTCGACTATCATTCTAGTCCGGACGAGTCGGTTTATAAAGTAACAAGTCTTGCGATGTCATTTTACCATGTGTATCAAAGTAATTTATGAGTATCTATGATGTGATTGTTGTATGATGGTATGAGTGTGTCTGACATAATTATTATATGAGGTTTGTTGAGTGCATCAAAGTAAATATGCATGTTTCATAAATGATTGGTTGCATGATAGCTCACTCTACTTGTTTGTGTTTTGTGTTTGGGTATGTGCGATGATCGTATAATTTGTTATACGGGAGCAGATGAAGGAATGTCGTCTGACTCAGTGCCAAGGAAGGGAGGGATAGAAGAACTCAAGTTATAGTTTTATAGTTAAAATCTCAGCCTAAAACATGTATAGACATATATCAACTAAGAATTTTTAAGTTTGAGATTACGGGATGTTACCGTAAATGTAATACTACAATACATAAATTATAAATTTTCAAGTATGAGAATTTGGGATGTTACACATTACACAAACTAAAACAATCACCACAGATATGCTTTGGTAGATTCACTAAGTTTATGCTTACTTTTTATATCCATATAGCAATCAAGATCATACTTTGTTTCTAAAGAAACAAAACATGAAAATGTTACAATTTTATTATTTATGTTGATGCATAATAGTTACGAGAGATAATTTAGAAGAACTTAAAACATTGAAAGATAACCTGGCAAATTAATTGAGATGAAGGACCTTGGGTCTTTGAAGTGTGTATTTTATTGGAAATGAGGTCTCAAAATCAAAATCGGGTATTTTTTCTCTCAACAAAAGTTTGCGTTGAATTTATTGAAAGAAATTAAGATGATAATATGCAAATCAACAAATTCTCTAATTAAAGGGAGATTGAAGTTGTGTGTTGAGGAAAATCGAACTCTAACTAACAAGAAAATATATTAAAGACTTGTAGGAGATATCAAAGACTTATAGGAGATATCAAAGACAATATTTTTTTCATCAAGGAAAGGTTTGACAAAAATAATTTGAAATTTTCAAATATATAATATAAAGTTTGATGAGTAAATATTCTTACTAAAATTATAACAGACTTTTGAAAAATTATTATATAATTTACAAATGTATTGTCTATTTACCAACTTAAAAAAGATATTATTAAAATTATTACAGACAAAGTTTTTGAAAATTATTATATAATTTACAAAATGTATTGTCTATTTACCAATTTAAAAAAGATATTAATGAATATTTAATTTAAATTATAAATTTGTGTAGTCATATAAAATATTTTATAATTAAAACTCTCTCAATTTAAATTATAATTCATGTACTTCTGTTTAACTCTTAATTTATAAAAATTAAATATTATAAGAAAAAAATAGTATATAGAAATTATTAAAATACTCATGTGTTTAAAGTATGTTTTTTTATGAATAGAAATTTTTTTATCTACTAAATACACTTTAAAAGATTATATATTAATGAAAATTATCAAATAATTCTATTTTTCAGTTGATATTTCAAGATACAAATGGTTATAAGCAATTACTTTTACAGGATATTACCTTAGTTCAGTTGGAAGACTTCCAAAAATAAAATTGCATGGATGAGATTTAGAGGAGTCCCACTATATCTATGGAATTGAAGCTACTTCAAGAAAGTTATAGTGACTTTCGAAACTATTGTTGATGTCAATAAGAACACCTACATCTGGGAATTGGAAGGTTGTGGAATATGCACGACTTTGAATTCGGACTCTCGTTGCTGCATATAGACAATTTTAATTTTAAACAAGAAAATGTTCATAAATGGATTCATTGGTAACATTAGTTTTGAAGGAGAAAATCACCCAGTAACCAAACCAAACCAGTATGTTCATTTTGTGAAAACTGGAAAAACAACAATGACCAAGAAATCTCAAACCTTGAATATTCAATGTCTGTCATATATTTACTCTACAAGCTGCTGTATATTCAATGGTGTAAGTTGCATCATTCACCTTCCAATTATTTACTCATTCTTTCATTAACATGGGTCACTTAATTTCGTTTCTATAATTCAGAAATGAAGGAATTCAGAAGGCCTCATACTTTCAAACTGAAGACTTTGACACATTTTTCACTGTGTTGTTGAGGTCAACAGATAGTTTCATTGGTGAAGACTTGGTCATTGATGAACCACTGTCACCATTCTAGCTGGACCACCACTCACTCTACAGACCCTTCATTAAAAACTGAACCATACGTTACCCTACATATTGGACAGTCACCAAATACATTCCAAGTCATGCATAACTTTAGGAAACAAAAATATTTTTAGCTTTGGTAAATATGACCAAATTTATTTCTAGTCAGAAACAATGACTCTTTTGATGTAATTTAAAAAGCCTATCACATCATCATTAAGTGATAGTAAAAGCAACTTACAGAAACATTAAAACTTATAAAGACTGCTATCATAAAAGAATAGATATATATTTTATATATTTTAAGTCTCTTTTTGTATCTATTTATATATTACAAATATGTTATATAGTAAATATGGAATCTTCAATACCGTTGTTAGAAATTTTACTTGGTTTGACAACAGTTTTTCATTGAATTTCAAACCCTCTCATGTCTCTCTTCTCTACCATCCCCTAGTTTATAAATCTTCTTAGTCTTTCTCTATTCTCACTACTTACCCTATATTTCGTTCCTCTTTACTCTCGAACCACTCCCATTTTCTGTTTGGATTTGGGGAAAAACCATGGCCTACTTCAGTTAGTGCATTAAGCATATACTAAAGATTTTGCAGGGAAAGTGTGATAAGACTCAATTCATGTGACAAATTCCAAGATATAAGATAACCCTTTTGTTAGCAGAATCTGATATGGATTTTGTTAGCCAAAGACACCTACTTCATTTACCAATACAAGCTGATTCACCTTGCACAGTTCCTCAAAATCATGATATTCCTCATCCTTCTGGTTCAAATCTTCCCCTCTTAGCAATCCTTGTGCTAGGAATGATGTTCACAACTTTCTTCCTTATAGGCTACTACATGTTAGTTGTCAAGTGCTGCTTCAGTTGGCCCCATGTTAATCACACAAGACTATTTTCTCTGTCCAGACAAGGTGAAGATCCATCTGCTGGATTCTCAGCAGCATCCGAACCAAGAGGGCTAGAGGAAGCAGTTATCAGGTTAATCCCTGTGATTCATTACAAGCCAGAAAAAGGGGATACAAACTTTGGTGAAAGAAGCAACCTTGATGATTGTGCAGTTTGCTTGAGTGAGTTTCAACAAGATGAGAAGCTGAGGGTTATACCAAACTGTAGCCATGTCTTTCACATTGATTGCATAGATGTTTGGCTTCAGAACAACACTCATTGCCCTCTCTGCAGAAGAATTGTGTCCTTGACAAGTCAGGTCCATGTTGACCAACCAAACCTTCTCGTTCCAAGGCCTTCATCTCAAGACCAAAGCCAAAACATTGAAAACAATGTCAGTGATGAAGGTTTTGTTGTGATTGATTTGGATGGTGAACTTGATAGAGACCAAAACCTGGAAGGAAGACAAGATTTACCTACCATTGCTGTTTCTTCACAGAAGAATGCAAAGAAGCTTCATAAAGTGATCAGCTTGGGAGATGAGTGTATTGGCATCAGAGCCAAAGGTGAAAGCTTTTCATCAGTTCAAGCCATGAGGAGGTCCTTTTCCATGGATTCATCAGTGGATAGAAAGTTTTATGGGGCAATTCAGCAGGTTTTACAGCAACAACAACAACATGAACATGTTCATGAGATTAACACAGTTGAAGCCTGTGATGGCAATGACAGAGTGAAGAGATCATTCTTTTCTTTTGGACATGGAAGCAGATCAAGAAATGCTGTACAACCTGTTGATTTGGACCCCTGAAATTTTTCATCAGATTAATTGTTTTAGGTGTATACTTTTTCATTGAAGTTACTCTTGCTTCTTACAGCTTAAACTTGATGATTTTATATATAGTCTTCCATTTTTTTTTTATGATCGATGAACTTGCTTTAACATCTTGTAGTTTAAGTTTCGTAAAAAAGAATTCTGTCTAAATATAAAGAATTGAAAGAAGAAAGTTACTATTTTTGAAAAATGGAAACTAAAACCATTTTCTTACTTTTGGTATTGGTACAAAATATTAACCTGTTTAAGAAATCAAATTCAGTACTATTCTATTTAATTACACAACTTGTTAATTAAGTGAGCACTTTTCCATTAAAAAATAAAATCAGATACATCCACATTATAATTCTTCTTTATTATTATTATTATTAATGGCTTCGAAGCTTTAATGGACAGTCAAATGAAAAATTAAAAATAAGAATAAGAACTCAAATTAAATAAAAAAGTTAAATATTAACAAATTAAAAAATGAAACTATTTTCTGAAAACAAATATCAATTTTGCCAACCAAAAACACCAACACCACCGCATTTCTTTAGTAAAATAAACATTAGAGAACAGTTAACAATTTAGAGAAAATTTTAACTTGTTTTCCACTTTGAGAAACAATAAAACTAAATTGAATTAAAAAGACAAAAACTAAATTAAAATAAAAATAATGATATTTCACTCTAACACGTAACATTGTCTTTTGTTACGTGACATTAAAAATGTTAATGTCACACTAGTGAGCGATAATAAAAAATTTTACAAAAATAAATTAAAAAAATCATACACAAGTAATATATTTTTAATATTTCTTTAAATTATCTAATTGAAACATTTTTTATAAAATTAAGACACAATTAATTTTTTTTAAAAGTTAAATATCAACTTAAAATTTCTTAATAAAATAGAAACTAAACGAGGAATTAAACTTATTTATTATTAGTGAAAATTTATTAAATCTTAAGATATTTTTATGGAGAATAATTGAATAGGACAATGAATTCACAATTTTTTATTTTAATTTAAATAAATTTCCATTAATATGTGAAAGAACATATTACTAACATTTCTCATGGTGTTTATAAGAACCCAAAACTTTCTTTGTAGTTATATAACTCAACTATATTAGTAAGATTCTATCTGAAAATTACTAGTTAAAAAAACATACACTTTTTACAAACTTATTAGTTAAGATAGAAAAATGTGTCTTGTTGTAGAAAGTCATCCAAAGACCCTTTCTATGAACGTTGACTCCTTGACCTATATGACCCATGAATTGGGCTCGTTATAGGTTCAAATGTTCACACTAGTAACTTTCGGTATTGTCGATTTTTGGAAGACTTTTGAGTCTTCTTTTTGACTTGGTAAATTTCATCTCTTCACTATTCTAGTTATAATTACATCTGTCTCCTTGTTTAACCAGTTTTTCCTCTGCATTTAGTCAAACTCAAGGTTTCTCATGAAATTTTACCAATTGGGTTTTCATCTTGTAGAAATTTCCTATTCCTAGTTGCGTTTCTTTGGGGCTAATTCTCCAAAAGTTCTTCACCTAAACGTGATTTTTGAACTAATTCTACTTTCAATGAATTGTTCAACTTGTGTCTATGTCCTTCGTCACACGGTTAAGTTGTACTTAATTTTTCTCACATAAACATCTGGTTTATAAAAAAAATTACAGAAACACGAAAAAAAAATATAGTTTCCTAATAATAAATCATATTTTAGTCAACTGTTTTTAGCTTTCTCATTTAAGGAAGAAATAAATATGAAAAAGGTAAAAAAATAAAAAAATAAACTCGATTTTAATCTTAATTTTTTATATCATTTTTCTAGAGCTGTCAAAACAGGTAACCATATTCGATCCGGTCCGACCCACCACAAGTTAGTCACATAGTGAGTCAATTCAACCCGGCTCACTTATTAGCGAGCTGAAAAATTTTGAACCTGGCTTGACCCACCATAGGTTGGTAGATTAAATGGATTGGTTTACTGACTCATTTAATTATAAGTTTTTTTAAAATAAAAAAAAAATTAATTCAAATCTAAATAAATGTCACCCCATGTTAAATTTCAAAGACCAATAAATAAGTTTTTAATATTATTAATTTTTGTCTCACTTGTCCATTTATAATATTAAAGTCTTAAATAGATAAATCTATAATATATAATAAAAAAAATGTTAACTAATAATATTGAAACAGAAAATAATAAATAATTAAATTAAATTAGGTGGGTTGATGAATCAACCAAGTTCACCATGGGTTCAATACAGTGAGCTGGATTCTAAGTGAGCCGAATTGAAAACTAGTATGCATGTGAACTGACTCGCGAGTTATAATTCATTTTGACACCACTAATTTTTTTATTATTTTTTTTATATTGGTTTATTTTGATCGTTCCTATTTAATATTATAGAATTATAATATATTTTTCAATTAAAAGTATGTGTAAACAGAGGAAATACTAAATGCCGACAAATATTATTGACATCAACCTAATTTATATCTCACAAAAACGTAAATTTGAGTCTTGCCACGTCAGTTTTATTTTTTCTTTTTTTTAATGATTTGGAGATATCTTTGTAGTTTTGAGAGCGGTGTATATATCTTAATAGTTGCCTGCCGAACTTTAGTTGACCTATATTTTGTAATGGTAAATTTCTAACAATAAAAAGTAAATAATTATTTTAGAAGTTAAAAGTTGATTGTATTATTAATAAATATATTTTAGAGTTAAAATATGTTTTATTCTTTACATACGTAAATGATATTCTAAATTTTAATATAGTTTGGTCTTTAATGATATTTAAAATTGACATTTAATTTATTCATATCATTTAATATGTTTTTATTTAATGTCAATTTTAAATGCTAGTTAACATCTTAAGAAAATTAACCTAGTAAGGAATTAAAAAAATTATATCTATTAATTTATTTTTTAAGTTTGATATCAAAATATATGAAAGTTTAAAACATGAATCAATTTAGTGTAGTAGTGAATATAAACATATTTAATCATAAATTTTAAAATAACAATAAATGAAAACTTATAAATAAATTATAAAATTTAATTTTTTTCTTTTATTTTAAAAGTAAAATAATAATGAATGCAACTATCTAATCTTAATAAATATGGTAAAGAGAAAAGTCATATTGATTCTCTTTCATCACAAATTGATATCACTAAATTGATAATTAATAAGAGACCGTACAAATGTAAAAATCTTCATTAATATAAGGAAAGAAGCAAAGTCACATTGATGATGATATAATGTGTAATCATGAAGATGAGAAATATAAATTGATACATATATCATCTTCTAATATAAAAACGATATATATATATATATATATATATATATATATATATATATATATATATATATATATATATATATATATATATATATATATATATATATTCGTTTTAAGAATTTAATTTATCTTATATTGCCAACAATATTTGTAATTTATATAAATAGAAAAAAAAACCTTCCAAATAAAAATTAAACAATTTTTTCAGTTAAAAATATAAAAATAAAGCAACTAAAAATTATATGACCAACTATCATTAACATCTGTACCTACTTCTATCACCTTCGTGAAGAAGTCTATACATCTAATAATCAACTTTTTCCACCGTATTAAACATTTGATTTTTCAAGAGAAAACTTTAATCTAAGTAAAACTAATTAAAATAATTTTAATATTATAACAACAAAGATTTAAGCTAAAACTAATGCAATGAACAAGAAAAAAATTATTTCATTATTTAATATAAGAGAATTTCTTCTATTATATTATTATTTTCTATTATGTTAAAATGTATATATTTAGTAAGTGTTAAATTGGATGTTTGAAAGAAAAAAATGAATGAAAGAGGCAAAGACATAAAAAATTAATATATCAAACGTGCTGCATAAAATGTAATTAATATTTCAGTTCATGAATTAATAAGTTGATTTTAGGTTTTAGCTCACTGTTCAGTTATAATAGTTTCTAAATAACCATGCTTAAAGCAAAGGCTACTTCCTGCACCATATAACAGGGTTGCAGTAAGAAATTTGGTAGGGTGCAGGAAGTAATACCTACAGCAGAGATAACCCTTAGAAGGGATGCTAAAACTTCAGGGGCCTGCAGTAAGAAATTTGGTAGGGTGCAGGAAGTAATACCTAAAGCAGAGATAACCCTTTGAAGGGATGCTAAAACTTCAGGGGCCGAAGTTACATTAAAGCAAGTGTTTCTTGCACCCCATATTTTCTTCTTACACCTCATAGTTCTGGTAAAACTATATGTATTTCTACTGGTTCTCGTTCCTTTTATGTATAATAATTAAAAAGTGTTTTTATAAAAAGTAAAACTATATTAGAAAAATACAATATCATCGAATAAAAGATACATAATAAAATATATGCATATATAATATTAAAATATAATAATTTCACTATCATTTTATTGCTATTATTTTTTAATTAAATAATTAGGATAACATATAATCATAATTCAACGTCGGATAGTAAAATAAAATACATCATATAAGAAAAGTTATTAAAATTTCATATACAGTATAAATTACACTAATATCTTTATTTATAAAATTCACAAAATTTTAAAACAATATTTTAAATAATAAGTTCAATCTCAAACTTGAACTTGTATATTTAATCAAATAAATAAATTCTTACCCGTAATTTATTTTATCAAATTTGAACAATTTATGAGTAGCTTAACTTATTTTTAAGATGTATTTTGAGAGATTAGAGGTATAATTTGGTTACAGCATAAAACAATAGTAGAAAAAGAATAGTTTAAAACAAATGGATATACTTTTTTTTTCAATATCTTAAAGTGATATTTAAGTAGAAAGTATTAAATGGTATAAACCACCTAAATAAAAAAACTATATTTAAATTTGAGAAATTAACAAATTTATGTTTCATTTAAAAATGAAAAATATATTAAAAAAATGAAAAATAAGTTAGGTAATATAATCAATTATATGTTTATAATTTGTATATTAAATTTATCATAAATTTGATTTCATGAAATGAAAAATTTCTGTGCTAAAAGCCAAAATACTGTTCTTATTATTTGCGTAGGGAATATTTGAAGGCGTTTTGTTGTGAGAGAAGATAGATAGGGCGGTTTGGTTAAAAGAAGTGGCAACCGCAAATGGATTCCTTAGGTGATAGCAGCTGTTGGGATTTTCTCGATTACTCTTTCATCGATCAAGCGCCCCCTGATTTCCTTTGGCCCAATCATAGGTTTCTTTCTTCTTTTTATGAACTTTTCATTTTTTAACTATTCTTATTTCTTGATTGCATGTTTCTTTTTTTTGGGGTTCATTGTTGATCTTTATGCTATTGATTATTTGATTTGGTGAAAAATTAAGATTACCCTTTTTATATGTTAATCTGTATCACTGATTGATTTGTTCGTTGTATTTTTGTTGTAGCTCAAGTTCATTCCTTTAAACATTTTTTTTTTAAAAAATGTTGTTGTTTGGCGATGTATGGTGAAAGATTATTGCTGTTTTTTGCGGAATTTGGTATTGCATGGTTGGATTCGTATTTTCTGATGTACCCTGATATGGAATTTGATTCGAATGGTGCATTAGCTCCCAGGTTTTAATTGTTGTTGTGTTATATATTTTTGTGTTTTGCTACTTAGAGGGAAAACAAAGTTCATCAGTGTTTTTGTTATTTTTCTTATTGCCCTGATGTATGGTAATGAATAGGATTGATTGTTCTTTTTGGGGTGATTCAACTCCTTTTGTTTATAAATTATTTTGAATTTTGTTGTTGCTTTTGTACCGGGAAATGTAAGATACTGAAAAATTATTTTTTTTTTTTTTTGTATATAGAGCTAGTGGTGTCTATTGATGCATCTATATACAAAAAAAATTATTTTTTATTTTTTAAAGTTCACATCTTTTTGTCTATTGATGCTTTAATGTTGTGTAGCAAACTTGGTGTCTACGGATTATTGTAGCCTAATTACATGGTAGGACAAGAGATGATGGGTGTTGTCTTTGCTTAATATTTTGTGTGGCATGGCTGACACGTTTTCTTTTTTCCTCTTTTTGCAAGTTTGAGCACTGAAATTGAAATTCCAGATGATGCTGTTGCTTGTGAGGAGAACACCAAAAAGAGGTATCTTGCTTGTTGCTTTTGAAGTGATGTACTATGTGATGATGTAGTTACTGTTATGAAAAGTTGATGAAAATATTGTTTTGACTCCATAGACTATCTTTTTGTAATTTCATTCGTTAACAAAAAGATGTGAACTTTAAAGCATGCATGATTGTTGTACATGTATCTGATGTAGTCTCTCAGACACCCGTTGAATCTCAAGCTTATGCTTTAATAGAATTGCTTGAGTTGCCTTTCTTTTTTGTGTTTTTGTTGGAGTAGTGATGCTGCCTTTTGAATAATTGCTTTTGTGATCAATTTGTTGCAAATCATTTGTAGGGGGCGTACTGATTCATGCTGTAAGGCGGGATCAAAAGCATGCCGTGAGAAATTGCGGAGGGAGAGACTCAATGAAAGGCATGCACGCTTTTATATATTGAATTTATAGTTGATGTCACAGAGTACTGGCTGAACTTTTAGCTTTTCCTGTAGCTGTTGCATAAGGAATCTATACTCTCCCCATTAATTTCTGGTTTCTTCACACATTTAGGTTGTGTTTCACGCATTGTTGTTTTAGATACTTGAGTTAGATGCATCGCATGTATGTGGTACACGGAATGTGTGAAATTTACAACTCTCTCATCCAATTCAAAGATTATCGTTAGGCATATGACTTCTCTGAGCACAAGGCAATACCAACTTGCATTAATTACCAGTTGTTACATTTCTTTGATAACTTTCTATGGTTATTGGAAAAGTGATCTTAGTTTCTAGATACTCAAGATCACCAGGTATGTTAGATACTCATGTAACAATCAACTCTTCCTGCTTTGTATTGTGTTTTTGCTGCTTTTAATGACAAAAGGGAAGAACTTGATTGTGACTTTTTACAGGTTCTGTGACCTGAGCTCTGTTTTGGAACCTGGGAGACCTGTGAGAACAGATAAACCATCTATACTTGATGATGCTATCAGAGTCTTGAGCCAACTTAAGTCCGAAGCTCAAGAACTCAAAACAAAAAACGAAAAATTATTAGAGGAAATAAAATGTTTGAAGGTCAGTATTGTTTCAGACATATTCTGTAGTGAGTTGAATATTTATTTCTCTTAACTGCATTTTTGGATTAGTTTTCTTTGAAATGTTGGGCTCTCTACATACTTCATTCTTGGAAAGAAAATGAATATGACTTTGGTGAAACTACCAGAAGCTTTTCATCTTAAAATGATTAGACTTTATCATTTGTTTTGTTTTCTACTTATTTCTCCCGAAGAAGGCTTAGAGGACTTCAAGCTTCACGTTACACCAGTGGTTATATCATTTGCACAGCTAAATTTCATGAGTCTTGTTGTAAGTAGTGGTGAAATAATGTTATTTTTGCATACACTTGATGTCAGAATGCACGCCAACAAAGCATTTAGTAAGGTGGTCCTTTTCTGCATGGAGAAGAAAAATAATTAGTGGTTCTGAAATTAAGCAGCTTATGAATTAGTAAAAGTTGATTGAAAAGAGTTGCTAGCGAGGTCTGTTGCATTTACCTCTCTGATTATGTTAAAAAAAATGGGTATTGTAATATTCGTGCAGTGGTTCTTTTTTATCCTTTTAGAGCAAAAGTGGTAATTTTATGCTCATTGCTTTTGGATGCTTGTCCATTTTACTGTTTTTGTCTTAGACGAGGATTATATTTTAAATTAAACCCTCTCAGTAACAAGGTTTATGAATTATTTTAACATAGTCTTTTGTAATGTCACTGCATCCTATGTTGATGGAATTATTTACTTCTGATTTAATTTTGTTTGTTTCTTTTGTTGTCTGCATTCAGCTAGCCCTTCCTCCAGTTAGTTATGCAACTTCTGTTGATTCTGCCTATCAATATTTTCATATTCTTCCAGTTTTATGCATGACTAGCATGTGTAGTTCATGTTTGAAAATAAGTAAATCAGGGATTGTGATACTTCTGCCTTTCAGTTATGTTTTATAAAGTAATATTTTAAATGTAATTTCATGTATAGTTTCTCTTAGTAAAGAGATTTAAACCATACTCAATTTTATAAAATGTTCAGTTTATAAAGTGAAGTTTATATATATATATATATATATATATATATATATATATATATATATATTATAATCTGATCTTATTATTAGTCTATGTGGAATTTTCAACCGATTTAAATTATCTTTCTTTGTTTCATTGAAGAAAACATCTTAGGAGTTCAAACTCTCCAACATTGCCTTAGTGTTAAAATCAAAGTTACAGAATTTATTTGTTTGAACAGGCCGAGAAAAACGAACTTCGTGAAGAGAAACTTGTTCTGAAAGCAGATAAGGAAAGGATTGAGAAGCAGTTGAAATCCCTGGCCATTGCTCCAGCAGGGTTTATGGCACCCCCTGTAGCTGCTGCTGCTGCATATCAAGCAGGGGTGAACAAGATGGCTGTTTATCCAAACTATGGCTACATTCCAATGTGGCAATATCTTCCTCAGTCTGCCAGAGATACATCCCAAGATCATGAGCTTAGGCCTCCTGCTGCATAGTGTTGCTTCTGTTATGCCTCTGCATCATTTCACAACACTCTCAAAGTATTGACATGTAAATACTGTCATTGCTTTGATTCTTTTTCTCCCTTTTTACTTGCTATAATGTGCTAAATAGTTTTACAAGGAAAACTATGATGGCTATGACATGAAAACTATTGATGTCCAATGTAAATTGCCCAATTCTTTGCTTCACAGTAGCTCTCAAAATTCCACATTTTTTTGGTGACTATGTTACTGATAGGGAGTATGTTTTGTGGATGACCGATCTTCATTTGGAAATCTGATGTTTTGCTTCAGTTGATTAAATTACGATAATCACTATTATTTTACTAGTTTATGTTAGTTATATGGATTACATTATACCACTTAACCTATCATTTAACTCGTTTAAAAACCAAGAAATCATTAACAAAAATTGGTTGATTAAGTTACTTAAAATTTTCTTTTATCTGAAGTTTACCAATGAAAAAACAATAAATTCGTGCAAAAAAGTTTAGTTTGGTCTGCAATATTTTGTTATTTGCTTTTCTTTTTCAATAAATTTTTAATGTGATGATTAATGATAAATGTTTTTGAGGTAATTAACATAGTTTAGATATTTTCTGAGCTACACGAGTTTTAAAAAATATTTATTTGATATTATAAAATACTTTTAATTTTTTTTGCAAATTATCTAGGAAAAATACTATAAATTTTAAAGTATTTTATATCTCAAACTTATTACAAAACTTACATATATTTTTAGAAAATTAATTATTGAGAGTCATAGTTAGTAGAAAAACCATAGAAAGCCTGAATTTTCTTAATTTTAATACTAGAATGACTTAATTAATCTATAATAAAAAAAAAGCGTACTAAAATCTTACATAAACAAAACTATGGGAATTAAAATTGCAATTAACTATATTTTCTACATTAATTAAGTTCTGGATTTTTTTAACTAAAGCTAAAATGTGTTTTCCATGTGAACAATTTCATTTATTTTTCTTCTTTAAAAAATAATATAGTTTCCATTATAGAATATGTTGATGTGATTCCAATAAAAGGCACTTGGACTTATTAACAATCAACCACTTTATTTTGACTGTTTTAGGTGGTACCTCAACTTTATATACTATTTTATAGTGATTATTCCATTAATGGTTTAAAGTATTTATCAATTATATATGTGGATGATATGATTCTCAACTTCCCTACACCACTATGCTTCATTATGTCAAATAAAGAAATAATTATTTAATCAGGATTTGGTGCTGATTAAAAGTGCACTTTCCATGTGACAATTTTAGGATATCCTATCAAAATTGTGTTTGTGTATCCCTTTCAGAATCATAGATCATAAATCATGATATATAAAATTTAACATAATCTTTATGCAAGTTGTATGAAAAGATAAAAAGGAAATCATTTTAACCACACCATTTTGTATAAATGGTTGGTCTTTATTCATTTTAAAATCTTATATTTCATATAAGTAAAAATGTGAAAATAATATTATTTATTTGATAAATTACAATTTTAATCTAAAAAGTATTAAGTGTTGTCAAATAAGTATAATTCATTAACATCTTTTAGAAACAAAACATAATTTCCCTCATTTTTCTTAAGAGTAAGGTTCCAAATTAAGGTAACTTTATGAGAAAAAGTCAACCACTGATTTTTAAAGAGAATAATTAATTTTGGGTAATTGATAACCAAATGTTTTTGTTCCCTATGCCATTTATGGTTTATGCATTCCATGGTAAGTCTCAATAATTTATTTTTACGAATCCTTTGACTTTGAATGAGTTTAAATAATCCTTTGTTTTCTTTCCACAATAAAATCTTAATTTATTGTATTAATTAGGGTTAAATATGTTTTTAGTCCCTAAATTATTGGTCGTTTCTGGTTTTCGTTCCTCCTTCAAAATAAGGTATAATTTGGTCCTCATTCTTTTTGAAACGTTCGTTTTAGTCCTTCAAACTTTAGTTTTAGTCCTCGAAACGTTCGTTTTGTCGACTAAAACGAACGTTTCGAAAAAAATAGAACCAAATTATACCTTATTTTGAAGGAGGGACGAAAACCAAAAACGGCCAATAATTTAGGGACTAAAAACATATTTAACCCTATTAATTACCTATCTATTTATATATTTATAACGGTATATATGTATATATATCAAAAGAATAATTTACAGGATAATAATGAAACTTTCTGTTAATCTACTTGCTTACTAAGAAAACAAATAACATATATGACACTTAATCTAAAGTTAACACTATTTCTAATAAAAATAACTAAAATAATAAATTTATTAAAAAATTTATGAGTTTTAATCATTATATTTATATAACGTTTAGTTTTCTTATTTTTATCTAACGTTAGACTCACAATAAATTTTAAAATGTGAATCTTACAGTTAATATATTTGTGTGAAAAATTTTCACATCATCCTTTAATAATTTTGTGCGAACAATCTCGTATCATCCTTTAATAATTTTGTGTTAACAATTTCATATCATCCTTTAATAGTTTTGGTCTTTTGATTTGGTTCAATAAGTTAGACGTAATTATGAACAATATACAAAATTTATTTTCAAATAAATATATAATTTTGTCTAAAACTTTGCAGACTATATGGTTAAAAGAAGGGAGAAACAACAATTTTTTATTATGATTGACTTACATAAATTATAAATATATAATTATAAACATAATACTACATATAATATAATTAATAATAAAGATGTTTCTCACAAAAATTATAAATATATAATTAGCTTTTTGAACCATTTCTTTTTTCAGATTACGTTCTGGAGATTGAAAATTTCATAAAGCTTGAAAAAAACAGTCATTTTTTTTTAATTTTTCTATAATCAGTTTTCAAAAGAATTTTTCTTAAGAATTTGTTTAACTTTTATGTGTAAATTTATGGTTTTACTTTAAAGGGAAATGTTTTCTATTTAATGTTTTTTAAGTTATATCCACAAAAATTAGAAGGGGATAAACATAACTGCAGCTGCCTTTTCAAGTATTAAGGATCTGTTTGAATACAAGTTAGAAGTAACTTTTGAGAATTGAAAATATACTAAAAGGTGCTTCTAACTATGTATTTGAACATGCTCTAAATATCTCTAACCAATACTTAAAAGATGAAGTAAGTGGAAAATAAACATCTCAAGCAGCTGAATCTAAGCTTTGTGGTAGACACTGGTTTATATCTTAGCAAGGCAAAATCATATATACATTTTTCCTCCCTTTTACAATCTGCATTCTGAAGCTACCCCAGTTAAATTTCAGAGTGCAGAACTAAAGTGATTCCCTCCTATCAACAGCATCAAAAGATAATTTTCAATCAGATGAGAGAAACTTGTGGAAAATTTTCAAGAAAGAGTAACACTTTTATCTTATCTGCCAGCTAGTAGCCAAAACATAATTACAGATGATAATGAAGTTGAAAACCAGCTCAGGAATGCTAGTGCCACAGAAACCTGGTACTTCTGACACTCCTCTCCAAAGTGGCAGTGTCCCAGATCATGAAAGTACAAAACTGTTATGCCAGCTGAGGCAGAAGCTGCTGCTAGAGACAGTGTTGCTGTCACCTGTGGAGCATGGACAGTGGTCAAGAACAAAACTTGTCAAATGATAAACATCATAACTGTACAACTAAGTGCTACTGTCTTTAACAGGATAATCATACTTTTGAAAGAGATATAAAGATTATCCAAACATGCAAAAGTTGGGAAGAGTATAGGTTGGCTAAGAGACTAACCCAATCTCCAACTACAAAGAGGCTGATTAGTACTGGACTGAGAAGAGACTGTTTTCTTACCAAAGAAAACAAATCCAATAAAGCTAGCAAAAAACTCCAAATGATTTGTAATCCCATTGAAGCTATCAAGTAACTGTATAATTACCAGTGGAACAGTCAGCTTTTGAGTTATATGATATATCCAACATACATGCATTGCTATTGAAGTATTCATGAACAATGCAAGGTTAATTTCTTGATCACCACTTCATCAGAAAAAGCAAAAAGCTTCATGAGACATGTTTTATTTCTTGTCTAGGAAAAGAAATAACATAAAATTGAATAGAAAGCAATATAATTAGCAGGAGGTCTATCACAGTCACACTCCATTGAGGTTCAACTGCAGACCTCCTTTCCATGCAAGCACTTCCTTCATCTTGACCATGAGGCTGGTTTCTTAGTTTCTTGTACCAAGCTGCCAGATCAGCCATCATTTTCGCAAAGAGCCAAAGTACATAAAGACACATTCAGATGTTTCTTCAATTCTAGCATTCAAGCACAAAGTCCTCGAAGAAATGCATCGTGATCTTGAAGTGAAATCCATTTCCTCTTTATAGGGAAGAGGAAAAAATTGAAGGAGGAGAGCCTCTTCTGAACTAGTCCAGACTCTTTACTGGATTTTTTATGTTGTCCTCTGCTGAGTGTTAATAATACAATGATGTTGGTACATTAGAAATCTTTTTAATATATTTTAAAACATCAAAATTAGTGTTCATCATTTGCTAATCAAAATACCAACTAATTAATTTCCTGCAACAAAATCACTTATTGGACCTAAGTAATCAGTGGTAAGGCATTTTTTCCTTATAAGGTAAACCAAAGTATACATCTTCGGTGCCTCACAGTAATTTGGAATTGAATAGTTCAAATATCTCCTCACAATATGAAAAACAAAAGCAAGCAGAGTGCAATCTCATGAAGCCACTAATTGCAATTTACTCAAAAAAAGATGAAATAATCAATAAGAATCCACACATTCATAAATCATAACTGTTGGATGAATATCGGAAGATTCAATATCCCATATATGAGTCATTTGTCCAATGGTTCAAATTGGTTGAATGCATTGACATCCATACATATTCAGCAATTAAGATGAAGCAATCAGAAAACAATCTACTAACGTATGACACGATTAATGTCTTTTGGGAACACAACACTCATAAAATCTCTGTCATTCAGACACGTTCAGCATTGAGGATGAAGCAAGCATAAACAATATAAAAACATATAATATGGGTAATTTATTTTGAGAACACAGCAGTCATTCATGAAACTCAGACCAAACTGAAAAAGTGCAGGATGGAGTTTTGCAGAAGAAAAACAAAATCTTGGCTTGAATGAGAGGAGAAGGGAATTGACTGATTACCAAAAGGCAGTCAAATTAAAGAATCTGGATGTGGTGGCCATGGAAGCAATTGACCCAGCAGCAAAAGTGAACTGTGTCATCCTAAGAACCAGTGCAAGAACGGAGCCAGGAGCCCCACAACAATTCATCTTCTTTCTCCGCCAAATCAAATCAATGATCAGCCCCTTAATGCCTAACAATGAACACCCATTTTCAGATTTCAGTCCAAAGAACAGAACAAACCATCAATGGATCGAAAGGTGAGACTTTTAACATCAACTTCACACCCCCATCACACACCACACAAAGTCACAAACAAACAGAAAGATAAGGCACAGAAATAGAGACCCAAAGGGGGAGAAAAAAGAAGAAGAGGACAAATCAGAGATTCCAAGTTGAAATTTGAATCTGGCTTAACACAACCCAACAAACTAGACAGAAGAAAGGAACAACACAGACTGAAGAGATGATGGAGCAGAGAGAGAGAGAGAGGACTATGGACAATTAATGTTAGCAATTCATCATAAATTCACTTTATTTATGAGGACCATGATAACGATACGAAAGATTTTATCAGTTAAGTACTTTTTAATATGCCATTTTAACATTTTCATTCAATAACTTGTGGATCCACTTCAGCGCTTCCACCATGCTTATTACGTAATAAAAGGACACTTATGATCTATATATTAGCACAAATGATAGTAATGAGAATTATTCATCAATTTTTTTCATCCAAAATAGTAAAATTTAAAACCCTAAATTTTAATTACCTGATTTAAGATCAATGTCACTATGCATATTTTAACATTGGATCTTAATTATAGAAAAGAAAAACTTAACTATATTAATATTACAAGTTTTCTGAATTTTACAGCTTTTTCTTTCACTCAAAAAGTGGTCGATCTCATTTCACTAATAATAATCTCTCATGTGCAATTTGATATTTCATGAAAAAGTAAATTTATATCAAGGTTTGAAAAGAAAAATATTTTCTGTATACACAAATTTAACAAACCTAACTCAATGTGTGGCTTCATCTTAAAGATAATTTTGTTGATATTCAAGTCAACAAGCCAAGTTATAGCCTTCCTCCACGCCATAGTTTTTGCCTTAACGGGTTGAATATTGCTACAAAAACATAAGGACTTAGCCTCAACATGTTAGTATCACAAACTTTTTTTATAAATTTTTCGTGTGGTTTCTTCAAAGTAAAAATAAAATGTGAAATATCATATATATATATATATATATATAATGATGACTACGAAGAGTTATTAATTTATTGCTTTAAAAGTTTTAAGTTGAAAATGATTATATCTTATACGGTTAGACTTATATTTTAATAATATTATATTTTTTTTAATAATCTTTTTCCTTTGTAAACCCAACATACATAAATTTTTCTTTCATATTTTTTTTTATTGAGCTTTGTAAGTTTATGATGTTATATTTTTTTCAAAATTTTTTATGTAAGTGAAGAGAGATTCTTATTGCATTTCTCAATTTTCGTCCAAAGTGTCAACATTATCTCTTTGATTAACCAATAGTTTTCCAAAACAGTTGAAACCTTAATCAATTTTCAAAAGTTAATGAAGTCTTAATTAATAAAAAGACAATATTAAAATTTTGGAAATGCATGACGAAAATTAAAAAGGAGGAAAAACCTCTCAAATGAAGAAATCCTCCTTACATGTGTTTTATGAAATATTAAAGAAAAAAAATAAAGACATTTTTAAGCTGAAGAAGTCTTCTAATCATGTTTTTTTGTAATATTTCTTAAAAAATCGTGTTCATTTTGCTCTTATTAATTCATGCATTCATAAACACAATATTTATTTCTATTATTGCTATGAAAATTATGAATATGGTGTTAAAATCTATAATTATGTGCCTTCAAAGGGATGAAAAGATTATCCTTAAGCATTTTGATGATTGAGATGTAAAACGAGAGTAATTTACTCAAATAAAACCAAACAGTAATGTTTTTTTGTAAAGAAAAACAAAAGACTTCTAGTATATAAGTATATCCTTGATATAATTTTTGAATAAATTACTCGTTTGTTCATTAGATGTGAGAGGAATTCTTAAGTCGGAAAAAACTATATAAGAAGTCTAACAGGTATGATTACTAGTAAGTTTCCTAGAACTGTTTTTGCCATTAAAAATGTAATTTTAAGAATTGATTTGACATTACATAAGAGATTATTAAAATAATGTTTTTTTTAAATATATATCACCTTTTTAAATTTAATATTTATTAAGAATTAATACAAAATAAGTTAAATTCTATTGAACAAATATGAATATTATCCAGTTAGTAAAACAAAATTTCACTTTCAATTTCTTACTTTTAAGGTGATTTGGTTTATACAGAAAGATTTGTAGAGTAAATCCACCTATACTTGCATAAACCAACTTATTTTTCTAATTCGCCATTCATGCAATTTAATAAAGTGCATAAATCATATTTAACATGGATCTTTCAGAAAATATCTTATAATAAAAAATTACCCTTGAATAATGGGTTAAGTGTAATTCTAAATAAATAAAAAATGTATGTAAAAAATATTGGGTTTGTCATAAATATATTTTATATCATCATTGATATAATTCGTTTTATATTGGTTCATTGTTCTGCTGTGATCTTAGACAAAAGTTGGTGAGTTTTGAAATTCCACCCATTCAACCTCACATGGCTGGTGAGGATATACTTTTAACAGAAATGAACAATCTTTCAACAATCATGAGAAGACATTGAAATACTTGATGAAGTTTGAAACACGAGAAGAGAAAAAAGCAAAGTATTTGACAAGTACTATCTTCAATACAAATAAGTTGTACTCAAATCCTAAAATGCATCAGAGGAGGAATTTGATTCGCACATTTACGGTAGTGAGCTAAAAACTCTGGAATCGAAAATTCTCTGTATTTTGCAGGATTTTCTTCTGATAATAACTCCTTGATGGGACCATAAATCCTTGCATTTGAATGAGACCTTGTGGTTAGAAAGCATGCAATAGAAACTCTTGGACTAACACGGTTGGCAAGTACTCTATGTTGAGCACTCCTGAATTTGTCATTTGAGAGAAGCTGGTGTTCAAAAATATTCTACATCAGTCATCATAATCATTTACGATGTCTCACATTAACTAACTAAAGATAAGATCAGTCATCATAATCATTTACCAAGTCTCACATTAACAAAGTCTTACATTAACTTAACTAAAGTCATACATTAACTAAAGATAAAATCAGTCATTATAATCATTTAAGAAGTCTTACATTAACTAAAATCTTACATTACCTAAAGATTTACATTAACTAAATATAAGACCAGTCATCATAATCATTTACGAAGTCTTACATTAAATTAGTCATCATAATCATTTACATCATTTACTAAGTCTCACATTAACTAAAGAATAATAAGATGATAACTTATAGTAAAAACTGTAAGATAAGATCTGCACTTAAATATGCTATAAATTCGATTTTATCTGTAGTAAACTGTAAGCTAAGATCTGCACCTAAGCACCTAAATATGTTATAAATTCTATTTTATCTATAGTATCTTGAATCATCTAAAATTAAGTTGAATAAAATGAGAGAAACCAAAGTAAAGTTCTTGGCTCATTCACTCTTCATTTCTGCTAATTTATAAGTAATGTTAACTTTTCCTGTATTCGAGTGAAAAAGAAGAAAATGCAGAAGCATACCTGCAAAAAATCACCAATGTTAACAACAAGAGCCTCAGGTAAAGGGGGCAAATCGATCCACTTGTCCTGATGAAGAACTTGGAGGCCACCAATTTGGTTTTGTAGAAGCACTGTGATGAAATCAACATCAGCATGCTTTGTTATTCCCATAGTTAATTCTGGTTCTGGACAGGGTGGATAGTAATGCCCAACAGCGTACAGTCCCCCATTGCACCCAATATCAGCTAAGTAAGTTCGATCCAAACCAAGACCTTCTGATAGTAATTCAAACAATAAACTTCCCAATTTTGACACTTCATCTGTGTATTCCACAAGTATGTCTCTACAAACAAACAAAGTTAATACTATTCATAGACTCATACTTCACTTATTTTCAACAAAACTAAAGAATCATTAGCACAAACAGGTGAAAGACAGAAAAAACTGAAACACACACCTGAAAACTAAAGAATCATCAAATTAGGAACATTATCACAAACAGGTGAAAGACAGAAAAAACTGGAACACACACCTGCATACAGATGGTAAGTCTCCTAGTGTAGGGAGATTAGTAGTACGGTCACAGATGAAAGTGTCTTTCCAATTAGCTGGAGCATTGGAATATAGATTGAAATTGCTGTTAAAGATAAAAGGTTTCTTATCACGAGTATAAAATTCCTTTTTCACCTCACTATCTTGCTCAAAAAATCTTACCACCCCATCTAACATCTCCTCCAGAGTGCTCACTGGGATGCCATGATTCACAATCTGAAAGAAACCCCATGTCTCTGATGCTTCTTTCACTCTCTCAACCACCCTTTTCCGTTCACCACTATCTTCATGGATCCTTCCAAGGTCAATAATAGGAATAGTGTAATCTTTATGGCCTGATTCTGAGACCCTCTTGATATTATCAAGTGGGTGATGGAATATGCTAGGGATCTTGGTGATGCCTTCGTCAACAAGTCCTTTCACACCAAGTTTTGTATCATCAAAAGCTTTGAGCTCCTCTACTCTTTTGGAATCTTCCATTAGTATCTCTTCCTTTTCACTATAACTAGATAACCTTATTTTCCTTCTTGAACTTCAATGCAAAATGTTGTCTTCAAACTGCAAAATACAAGATCATCGTTGGTGATGGAAAACCAAACAGTGAACACTTTCACTTTGATAATAAATCAATGATAAAACTTCTGTGATTATTCTTTCAAAATATTTAAATAAATGACGAGAAGGAAACACAATGATAACACTCAATTAACCCATCTCGGTCCACACTTACTAGAACTCCATAAAACTTTGGTTAGAAATTCATTACCTGATCAGACTCCCTCTTTCACTATTGTAGCCACGCCTGAGAAAAAATGAGAAAGAAAAGTGTGTTTTTATGTGGAGATCACAACTGAGAAGATAATGATTGAGAAAAACACGTTGCAGTCATGCACCATATTTGCTGTCGCTGATAAATTGGAAGAATGTGCGGTTTTCACCAGCATATGCCACGTTTACGTTTTGTTTCTATTTCATGTTTTGATCCAAGTTCGTAGAATGACATCATTTATATCAGTATATAAGTATTGCCAGTTTTAAAACGTTGTTTTCATGGTTTGGTCTTAAAACGTTGTTTTCATGTTTCTATTTCATGGTTTTGTTTGCAACGTATGACTTTGATTCCTAGAGTATATGAAACTAAGAAAAATAAGTTTCATTTTCTGCAAACTTAGTTTGAGAATAAGTCCCACCTGAAAATAAGAAAGTTTAACATCGTAAAATTGAAGAAATTGATGTTCAAATTCAACTCATGTATAATAGGTGTTGTGTCTCTTTGATTGTTCTCCTTCTTGAATGACTCATCACACAGTTGGAACTACTTGCTATAATATTCTTTCATGTGCAACTTTGCTCCTAATTTCCGTATGTCAGAAGATTTACCAGCTGAATGCAGGTGCCTGTGTTAATTTAAAAGGTAATAAGAAACTATATATCGTATGCTCTTGAACACTATGTGATCATGGTCTTAGTTCGTGAGTGATCATAGTGATTACATAGCACAGTAACGTGCCCTTGATACAGACTCCAAATCTTATGTTATTATTTAGCTTTCTATCTGTTTGCAGATTCATATTTGTAGTGGAATATTTTCTGGTTTTGGCATGTTGGAGTTGGTTTGTACATATTAGAAGAAATTTCTTAATTTTACAATTTCTCAATTTTCCCGTTTAAAATAAAATAAAAAGTATAAAATTTACAATCTTATTTTTTAGTTAAAATAGATTATATATATATATATATATATATATATATATATATATATGTAAGGGGTTTGCTAACGTACGCCTGTTTTTCAGTTGGTACATTTTAGCAATGTGTACCAGATTTTAGTAAACAAAAATACCCTTATATATCATGGATTCTAAGTTTTAAGGTTAAGGGTATTTTAATAATTTTCATTCTCAAAACTAAAAAAAAAAAAGAAACTCCCAAACCCTTACTCACCTCTCTCATTCCTCTCAACATTGCTCTTCTATCTTTTTTACTCCAACCTTTTCTTTGTCATTCCTACTCTAACCCCAATTGAAAAAATAAAAAACACTTGCCTTTAAACAATTTGCCTTTGTAAAAAGTTGAGTCATTGACATATTCACCTTCACGTTCATTCAAGATCTCTTCAATTTCACCATCTTCACTAACCTCTCTAATTTCATCATATGCATATGTTGAATCATCATTTCTAAAAAAATTCCTTGAAGCCAATTACCAATTCTTTCGGATGTCATTATGCTTGTGAAAATTAGATAAAATTATATACAACAAAAATTATAAAATGAAAACTCATTATAAAGTCATTTTTTGTAAGAAATTGTTTAACAACGAGTGTTTCTGATTTTTTCCAGGCCAATTACCAATTCCTTTGATGTATTATGCTTGTGAAAATTAGATAAAATTAGATAAGATAAAAATTATAAAATAAAAACTTATTATAAAATCATTTTTTGTAAGAAATTGTTTAACAGCGAGTATTTTTTATTTTTTCCAGGTCAATTACCAATTCCTTTATGCTTGTGAAAATTGGATAAAATTAGATAAGACAAAAATTATAAGATGAAAACTCAATATAAAATTATTTTTTTATAAGGTTGTTTAACAACAAGTGTTTCTGATTTTTTCAATTGGGGTTACAGTAGGGATGATAGAGAAAAGATTTGAGTGAGAAAGATGAAAGAGAAAGGGTTGAGAGGAATGAGAGAGGTGAGTAAGGGTTTAAGGGGTTTCTTTTTTTTTTAGTTTTGAAAATGAAAATTATTAAAATACCCTTAACCTTAAACCTTAGAATCCATGATATATAAGGGTATTTTTGTCTACTAAAATCCGGTACACATTGCTAAAATGTACCAACTGAAAAACAGGCGTACGTGTGTTAGCAAACCCCTATATATAAACCAGAGTGTTTATATATTAATGGGTTAAATATGTTTTTAGTCCCTCAACTATCAAGCGTTTTTATTTTTCGTCCCTATTTCAAACTTTGTACGATTTGATCTGTCTCCTTAAGGAAACCATTATTTTTGGTCCTCCAAAACAAACGGCGTTAAAATTCGGCTGAGGTGGCTAACGTATAGGCACGTGGGATGACATGTATCCTTTCTAACATTTGTCACATGTGTTTACATTTTAAATTGAAATTGATTAGTGATTAAATGAGATGACGGAGATAAGGGCTTATATACCTACTAAGGATACATGTTATCTCACGTGCCTATACGTTAGCCACCTCAGCCGAATTTTAACGCCGTTTGTTTTGGAGGACCAAAAATAATGGTTTGCTTAAAAAGAGAGATCAAATCGTACAAAGTTTGAAATAGGGACGAAAAATAAAAACGCTTAATAGTTGAGGGACTAAAAACATATTTAACCCTATATTAATTATAATATTCACCGGATATTCAACAAATATTTTAGATATATCAAAATTTTTAAATAAGTATATAAAATTTTTTGAAGAGGATAAATATATAAAATGTATTAAAAATATTTAAAATTTAAAAAACAATAGTTCAAATCATATATAAATATAAAAAAATTAGGGGACAAGGCCTCCTTGTGTCATAGCAAATATTTGCATTGCTTTACAAACTAAACAGATTTTGTTCACACAATTATTTTAAGAATTAAATATATTTTTAGTCTCTAAACTATCAAACAAATTTGTTTTTAATTCCTAAAGATACATTTTAATTCTCCTGCTTAACGAAATCTTAAACTTTTGATTCTTCAAACCAGCGTTAAAAACAAGTGTGGCTAACGGTGGCACACCACGCTCATTTTTTTTTTCGAGTTTAACATCTCCTTACTTGCATCTTCACCCTCATCCCCTCCCTCCATCTTCCACTCTTCTTCCTCACTACTCGACCTCCTCCGCCGCCAGCCCCGCTCCGCCTCTTCCAATGGGCCTCTACCCAGCCCAATTACTCGGCCCACCCCTAATCTTCCACGAGCTCCTGAGCCAACTAGGTCGAGTCGGCTTCATCAACTCAATGTTATCTCTTCTCAACCAGATATGCTCCTCTGCCTGCCCCGTCAACGAGTCCACCTTCCTCATCTTCCTTGAAACCTATGCGAACTTTGAACTCCATGCTGAAATCGACGTTGTCATCCACCTCATGGAACACGACTTTGCCCTCAAACCTCGCACGTGCTTCTACAATGTCGCCCTCAACCTCCTCGTCAAAACCAACAAGCTCAAGCTCGTCGAAACGCTGCACTCCAAGATGGTGGTTGATGGCGTCGCCCTCAACCTTTTAATTAGGACATGGTAGTTGTAGGAAGTGGTGCATTTCTAAGTTTTTCCCTCCCAAGTATAATTGACTCTGTAGCCTAAGGTCATCTAGTTTGTTACTGGATGGAAAGATATAGGAATTTTTGAACCTTTTTTAACTTGTCTTTGATTAAATGTTTCATTATAGCAATTTATTTTTTATTGAATCAAATTTGTGTTTTTTTAGTTTATTATCTTGATATTCTTTTTGCTTAATTGATAGGTTTTAACCATGGATAGTTTTGAGCACCTTAGGTTTCTAATTCAGTTTGGTGACAAGGGATCTGAAGGAAATTCTTTCAGTCAATTTTCTCCCTTTTTTGTAAATTCAGACCCTGACATGCATGTTGTTCCTATTCTTGCTGCTCAAGTTCATGATTGGCTTCAACAAAGTATTGTTGCTGCTTTGGAATTATTTCTGAACGGACTTCTTCTAAGGAAAATGGGTCAGCTTCTCCTTTTGATCACGATGTTGCTATGACTGATGCATCCAGTGCCTCAGTTAATAAGGCCTCAAGTTTCATTGAAGGGATTTCAAAATCATCGTATATGAAGCATGAACCTGACATTAAAGGTTCAACCACATGCAGTTTTCTGAACGTTTGCAATTTGAAACTGCCAAGGTTTGTTTTTTTATGTCTGAACAAGCTACAACGTCGCCCTCAACCTCCTCGTCAAAGCCAACAAGCGCAAGCTTGTCGAAACGCTGCACTCCAAGATGGTGGCTGACGGCATCGCGCCTGATGTTTCTACCTTCAACATCTTGATTCGGACCCTCTACAAAGCTCACTAGCTGCAGCCTGCAATTCGGGTTTATGGCCATAAAACTCTCCAATTCATAAAATCACAACACAGTGGATAAATTTCCATCTGTCAATTTTGATGGCTCAATATTCCAGAGGATTCGGCACAGGATTATTTAGAAGAAATAAAAAAAATGGATGATGTGGCTGTGTGGTGGTGGCCAAGGAGGAGAGGTGTGCGACGTCGACAGGGGGTTTGATGAGGAAGAAGAGTGGAAGATGAAGGGAGGGAGGGAGAGAAGCTGAGGGTGAAGATGTAAGGATGGATACGTTGACTCGTAAAAAAAATATTGTATCACAGAGACTAAAAACATATTTAACCCTTATTTTAATAGTAGCAAAATTTTCCTTTGCCCTCTGTCAATACCCAATTTCGTCCGGGTAAATAAAATTCATCACACAAAAAAAAATATAAAAAAAATAAAAAAAAAAACATAAAAGCACCAAAATGAAAAACACTATTTATTTTACTTTTTGCACCCCCAAATTTTCTTTTAAACACTTAATCCAATGGCCCAAAATAATCTCACTTTTTTACTTCCTCACCACCCATCTTTTCTTATCACACCCCATTTTCCACATCACCATCCACCTCACCCTCTACATCTCATTCCACATCATCTACCTTTTTCATTTACTTTTTCCACATCATTTCCATATTAATTTTATATATCAACTTTTCTAATTTTTCCACTTACTTTTTTTAATTATATATTCTCCATCAACATTTTTTATTATCCATTTTTCTCCACCTTATTTCTCCACTCACTTTTTATATTATTTCTTTCACTTATTTTCCACATTAACTTTTACTATTTACTATATTTTATTTCACCTACTTTCTCCAACTTTTTATATTATTTCTTTCACTTAATTTCCACACCTAATTTCTCCACCAACTTTTTATATTATTTCTTTCACTTATTTTCCACATTAATTTTTACTATTCACTATATTTTATTTCACCTACTTTCTCCACCAACTTTTTATATTATTTCTTCCACTTAATTTCCACACCTAATTTCTCCACCAACTTTTTATATTATTTCTTCCACTTAATTTCCACACCTAATTTCTCCATCCACTTTTTATATTATTTCTTTCACTTATTTTCCACATTAACTTTTTCTATTCCTCTTTTTTTATTATATTTTATTTCCTCTAAATTTTCCACCAACTTATTATATTATTTTTATTCATCAACTTTCTTCATCCTTAACTCTATAAATACCTATATTTCCTTCACTTCACACACACAATTACATAATATCCATCTCTTCTCTCTCAAAATCTCTTCATTCCATCCCAAAACTCTACTTCATTTTTCTCTCACATTTTACTATTTCTTAATCTCTCTATACATAATAAATCTCATACCCCATTTCTACCATAAAGTTATCTTCTTCATCTTCCATCTATCTTTCTCACAACTTATTACAAGTAAGGTTTTATTTCATCACACAAATCTTCAACAAGGTACACATTTTCTCTTCATTCTATTTATATATGCATTTTGATCATTTTTTTAGTTTATAAATTCATCTTGTTTTCTATCACAATTTTTCTTTATGCTTTTCATATTTCAACTCATCTATCCTTCTTAATAACAAATATAAAACTTTAAAAAACATGTAATAATATAAATATCGGTATGAGTACTCGTGCGATCGTACGCATCAGCCTAGTACTCATTACCCAAAATCTAAAATAAACAAAAAAAGCCGTGTGAGTGCTCGTGCGATCGTATGCATCAGCCTAGTGCTCATTACGCAAAACAATAAAAAACAAGAAAAAAGCCGTGTGAGTGCTCGTGCGATCGTACGCATCAGCCTAGTGCTCATTACGCAAAAAAAATCTAAATATTACATCAAAAAATACCAAAAAATATAAAAATCTTCAAAAAACTAAAAACATCCACATTTTCAAACAACAAACAATTTCTCAGCCAGAACTACGTGATCCTTGATTCTCCATCAAAACTGGAGATACGTAGGAGCAAGGCCAGTCCTTGTCAGGTTCACTTTCCCAAAAAATCCAAATTTATCCATAATCAATTTCTCAAACAATTTTCAAACAAATTTTCAAGCAGTTTTCTAAAAGAACTACGGGACCCTGATTTCTCATTCTTAATGAGAATACGTAGGAGCAAGGTCAATCCTTGTTGGGCTCAAAAAACTAAAAAATACATGTTGTTTCTTTAGAATCTTATTTTAGGGGATAGTTAAACATTTTGAAAACCACATCATATTCGCATATTTAGTTAAAGGTACTGCCTTAGGGCAGGCGTTGTAGGGTGCTAATACCTTCCCTACACGTAACCGACTCCCGAACCAAGAATCTCAGTTTCGCAGACCATGCCTTATCATTTTATGGTTTTTCCGTAGTTTTCCAGAATAAACTATGGTGGCGACTCCAAAATCTCTTTTTTTTTTCAAAACCGTTTTTATTTTTCGGGTCGTCGTCCCGTCGCGATCCCGGTTGCGACAGATGGCGACTCCACTGGGGACGTCAGAGAGTCAGGCCATTTAATTAGATAAGCGAATTCGATGTGGTTTTTACTTTATGTTTTTATTCTCTTTTTCCTTATCTAGGTATGATATTTAGAATAATTGCATGTGAGTTTCTTTTACTTTTTCTTTATGTTTGAAATAATTGTTCCTTATCTATGTTTGATATGTCTACTTATCTGTGTTTATTTTTGCAATTGTTGTTTTACATTATAATTTCCCTCTACACATTATGCATATCATGAGTGGGGCCCTATACCCGGGTCTGAGCGCAACTTAGAATTAGAGGGGTTGTGTAGCGGTGTCACTCTGGGATGTACTTCCTGTTTGGCTATCGTGAGAACCCCAGCTAGAGTCTGTTCTCTTCATTTGTGTCTTCGCATCTAGTTGATTACTCTGACTGTTGTGGAGAAACAATGAAAAGAGCCATAGCTCTGGTGGCCTTGATTTAAGCATTAGGGAACCATCCTTGTGAGTGCATATCTTTGGCCTTAGAACTTTAAGTTATTCAACCTCTGATACGGCACAAAAGGGAGACTATTTTGTTTCAGTTTGTCTGTCATTTCCTATTTTACAAAAAAATTTGTCATGTTTCTTTTAAAAAAAAAAAGATAAAAAATATGAAAATAAAAGATAAAATTAATGTTCTCGGAATCATTCAAAAAAAAAAAGAAAAAATTAGAATTTCTTAAAATATTTTTAGGGCATGAAAAATTTTTAAAAAAAAAATTAATTAATAAAGTGTACATATTTTGGGGCAATATAGATCATCGTTTCGAATTTCTGGACATCATTTTTCATACAAATAAAATGTGAAATATTGTTATCTTTCAAAAAAAAAATTGCTTTGAACGTGCAATATTTTCCTCTTCGAAGTAGTTAATTTTTCACACAGGTATATATATTTACTTTTCTTAATTTAAAAAAAAAATTAAAAATTTAACTCATTAAAAATACAAATTCTTTAAAAAAAAAAAAAAAGAGAACTGAAAACATTTTTTTTAGCTTTGAGAACAGTTCTTGGGCTCGTTAGACCCAATTGACGTTTATGTTTTTCTTGAGTCTGATTTCATTAAAAAAAAACGAAAAATTATATTTTTGGGGCATGAAAAATCATAAAAGGATTGTTTAAATTGTACATATTTTGGGGATCATTATTGCGAATATCATATTTGAATAAAATTGTTGTTATCTTCCAAAAAAAAAAATCTGAGAATGAAAGATGAACAGTTTTTGAGCCCATTAGGCCCCGTTGTCATATGTGGTTTCTCTTGAACCAGTGCATCTGAATTTCTAAAAAAATAAAAAATACATGTTTATTTTGTGTTTTCAATTCATAATTTCCCTTTCCATTTGTGTGAACAAGTATTTGTGCAAAAAATAAAAATAGAGGAATTCAGACCCTTGTCTGAAGATTTTGTCATGGTTGTAAAAAGAATAGTGTTGGGCTCATTGAGTCTAGTAGTGTTGCAAAATTTTCTTTAGTTCAATCTTGTGAAATCCTTTCATAACAAAAAATGAAAAAAATGAATTTCTTTTAGCTTGTTCCATAAACTATGAAAAATAAAAAAATGTTTCTTTGTCATCTTCTTGTGTCAAGTTTTCACGGCTCAGGTCATCTGATCCATTGGGTCAATGTCTCTGGTAAGTCCAACTTCCTTCTATGTCAATTCTCTTCAGGTCCAGTCCGATTTGGATTTTTCCCGTGTAAAAAAGAAGGGTCCAATTCTAAGCTCATCAAGTTCATTCCTCGTTCTCTATTAAAAAAAAATATATACAAAAATATTTCCTTCAATAAACTGCATAATTTTTCCTCATTAACACATTTTTCATTCATAAAATAAAATGCAGCATAAGTTTGAAAATACAAAAAGATTTCTTTCTGTGAATTGCATAATTTTCCCTCATTAGCATATTTTTCATTCATTAAATAAAGAGGAATATAAGTGTGAAAAATACAAAAATATTTCTTTCAATAAGTGCATCAGTTTTCATTTCATGGTGCATATTTCCATTCAAAAAAAAAAAGGGATAGCCCAAGTGAAAAAATACAAAAAAATATGTTTGACTGATTTGCATGATTTCTTCATAAAAGAATGATGCACAATTCTGAAAATTCAAAAAGATTTATCATTACATTTCTTCATTCATAAAACCCAAAAAAAATATGCATATCGTATCAAATGTTGAGTCAATTATTTTTGATGCAAATCGTCCATTTTATGAGATTTCAAAAAAAAATGTAATAGATGTCATAATCTCCTATTGTCAAATGATCAAATCACGTATTCTTAAGAAGTATTTGGGTGTACATTGTTTGAAAACGTCATCTTTCGACCTTCACTAAACCAAAAGATTGACCCAAATCATGTTCTTGAGCCCAAATAATAAATGCAAAGTTTTACACTGGGGTAGATTTTCCATTACTTCCACTGGCTTTCATTTGGGAGATCCTTGATTTCGTTAGGACTAAAAAAAAGAATATAAAAAAAATGAATGACTCTTGTTGAGATCATTTAGTCTTGTCTCCTAATTAATCTTGTGAAAATAAAACAATCAAAATTTGAAATGATGTGTGGCCATCTTTCTTCATCCAAAAAAAAAAAATAAAAACATATAACCATTGTTACCAAATTTGAGCCAATAAGAACTTTCTTTTCAAAAAAAATTTTACCTAAACAAGGGTTACTATCACATTAGAAGTCAACTCAAATTGCAAACAATAAATATCACACTTAGTGATCAAATGAAGATGATTCATCAAAATCAAAGATCAAAAATAGAAAGAATCACAAAATGATGACAAACAAAGAGTGAAGTTTACAGATCAGCAAAGAAAGTCAAAACAATTTTTGACGAATAGTCGATACAAGGTGTAGATGGTAACTTTTGTTTCAAATGACCCACAAACACTCATTTGGGCCTCTATATCCTTCCCTTCCATACCTTTCAGCCCAAGCCACGTTACAAGCCCAATAAAAGTCCACACAGATTGAATTATGGTTGCTTAAATTTTCATAAAGCTTAATTTTGAGACAAGACAAAATGACTAACAATGCAATTAAAAAAATGATAAAAAATAAATGTCCTCGGAAGAAGGGAACTCCCTATTGATCAAGATTATATGAAGGAAAATCAGGCCAATTGGGGAAATCCTTCCAAGCCAATCATTTCCATATCCATACAAATTCCTGAACACATTCATATCACATTTAAACTCCTTCCCCGATTCCTAAACTAGGGGCAACTTTGGGCAACTTTATGAATTTCATGTTTTGGCCCATTCAAAATATTGGGCAACTTTGTTAATCTTTCATCTGAATATTCAAAGCTCATACAAAGACTGGGGCATCCCTTATTGGGCCTCGCATGATTTTGGTTCGCCCCGAACTTCAAAAATCCATCACCACCAAAATTGGGGCAATTTGTAAATCTCACATAATATTCTCACTCCGTGATTCATGACTTATTCTCTCACAATTCACAGATACATTTGTCCATACCTACCTTTTTACCATGCCCCAAACTGGGGCAACTTCTGAGTATCTACGACTTCACATTGGCATTTGTAATTGTTTTAAGGAGTAAGAGGCCCAAGTAGCCAACCCGGTACTCTCCAAATATTTGTCCCAACCCTTGATATCAAGCATGTACGCACTAATATTTCGTCAAGAAATTTCTAGCACAGAAGCTTCATTTTGAACATTTGACTTTAGAATTGGACATCCATTGTAAAAAAGAAAATGAAAGTCTAAATCTTCATAAAATTGATGATTTCAAAGAAAACAAATTGACTCACTAAAAAAAAAGTGTCATAGTTTTATAATCTTCTATCACGGATCAAAAGTCAACATCATGTACATATTTTCATGAATGTTTATCAAATCTTCTTCCTTCAAAACGACAAAAAAAAAATTAAAATGCCTCAAAGTTTTCTCCTCCAATTTCAAAATTACATATTTTCACCAAATCTTCTTCTTTCAAAAAGACAGAAAAAATCAACGTGCATCAAAGTTTTCTCCTCCAATTTCAAAATTTACATCAGTTATGTTTCTCTTGCATATCTAGGTTTCAAAATTCTAATCCTTGTACAAAGATGCAACACCTTGTTTAATCATATTTTCAACCTTGAGCAAAAGTTCTAAAACCTTGTTTCTCATTTCAAAAAAAAAATAACAAAAAAAAAAGCAAAACAAAGCAAACATTTTCATGTATCTATCAAAAAGAAAGTATTTCTCATCGAAATCCTCTTCATTCACATGAATGGTTATCAATTTCCTTCTTCCAAAAAAAAAACAAAAAAAAAACAAAAAAAATAAAGAAAACACAAAAAGAATAAACATTCAGATTTTCTCTATCAAGCCATATTGTTTCATGTCGATCGAGCTTTCAAATTTGTGTCAAAATAACAAAACATTTCAAGTTTCAAGAATTTCAAAATTCGAAAGCCCAGTTTCTACACTGGCCCCCAAAGCCCAGTTTCTACACTGGCCCACAAAATGAAAGGTTTCGACACCTTGATGTCTTTTCAAAAATTAAATTTCTGTCAAAGTTACAAAACATTTCACAAATTACAAGTTTCAAAAATTTCAAAATTTGAAAGACCAGTTTCCATACTGGCCCACAAAGCCCAGTTTCCATACTGGCCCCCAAAGCCCAGTTTCCATACTGGCCCACAAAGCCCAATTTTCACATTGGCCCCAAGCCCAGTTTCCATACTAGCCCCTAAGCCCAGTTTCCACACTGGCCAGCATTTCTCAAATTACAAGTTTCAAGAATTTCAAAATTTGAAAGCCCAGTTTCCATACTGGCCCACAAAGCCCAATTTTTACATTGGCTCCCAAAGCCCAGTTTACACACTGGCCCCCCAAGCCCAGTTTTCACGCTGGCCCCAAGCCCAGTTTTCACACTGGCCCCAAGCCCAGCTTCCACGCTGGCCCCCAAGCCCAGTTTTCACACTGGCCCCAAGCCCAGCTTCCACGCTGGCCCCCAAGCCCTGTTTTCACATTGGCCCCCAAGCCCAGTTTTCACACTGGCCCCAAGCCCAGCTTCCACGCTGGCCCCAAGCCCAGTTTTCACTGGCCCCCAAGCCCAGTTTTCACACTGGCCCCCAAGCCCAGTTTTCACACTGGCCCCAAGCCCAGTTTTCACACTGGCCCCCAAGCCCAGTTTTCACACTGGCCCTTAAGTTCAATTTTCGCCTCGCCCTTAAGTTCAATTTTCGCCTCGCCTTTAAGTTCAATATTTGTATGGCACCTTAGGTTCTCTTTGGGATATCGATCCTCTGCTAGGCAATGGTCGAACCCTTTTTGTTGCATCGTGAATCGATTGTTATTCTCCCCCTTTCTCTTTGAAACCCAGACGAAATTAATATTTCTATCTTTACTTATCTTTTACTCTGATAATATACAAACGTTGTTTGTCATATTATCTAGTAAAATCTAAGTAAAGAGGGGCAACTGTCAATACCCAATTTCGTCCGGGTAAATAAAATTCATCACACAAAAAAAAAATATAAAAAAAATAAAAAAAAAACATAAAAGCACCAAAATGAAAAACACTATTTATTTTACTTTTTGCACCCCCAAATTTTCTTTTAAACACTTAATCCAATGGCCCAAAATAATCTCACTTTTTTACTTCCTCACCACCCATCTTTTCTTATCACACCCCATTTTCCACATCACCATCCACCTCACCCTCTACATCTCATTCCACATCATCTACCTTTTTCATTTACTTTTTCCACATCATTTCCATATTAATTTTATATATCAATTTTTCTAATTTTTCCACTTACTTTTTTTAATTATATATTCTCCATCAACATTTTTTATTATCCATTTTTCTCCACCTTATTTCTCCACTCACTTTTTATATTATTTCTTTCACTTATTTTCCACATTAACTTTTACTATTTACTATATTTTATTTCACCTACTTTCTCCAACTTTTCATATTATTTCTTTCACTTATTTCCACACCTAATTTCTCCACCAACTTTTTATATTATTTCTTTCACTTATTTTCCACATTAACTTTTACTATTCATTATATTTTATTTCACCTACTTTCTCCACCAACTTTTTATATTATTTCTTCCACTTAATTTCCACACCTAATTTCTCCACCAACTTTTTATATTATTTCTTCCACTTAATTTCCACACCTAATTTCTCCATCCACTTTTTATATTATTTCTTTCACTTATTTTCCACATTAACTTTTTCTATTCGTCTTTTTTTATTATATTTTATTTCCTCTAAATTTTCCACCAACTTATTATATTATTTTTATTCATCAACTTTCTTCATCCTTAACTCTATAAATACCTACATTTCCTTCACTTCACACACATAATTACATAATATCCATCTCTTCTCTCTCAAAATCTCTTCATTCCATCCCAAAACTCTACTTCATTTTTCTCTCACATTTTACTATTTCTTAATCTCTCTATACATAATAAATCCCATACCCCATTTCTACCATAAAGTTATCTTCTTCATCTTCCATCTATCTTTCTCACAACTTATTACAAGTAAGGTTTTATTTCATCACACAAATCTTCAACAAGGTACACATTTTCTCTTCATTCTATTTATATATGCATTTTGATCATTTTTTTAGTTTATAAATTCATCTTGTTTTCTATCACAATTTTTCTTTATGCTTTTCATATTTCAACTCATCTATCCTTCTTAATAACAAATATAAAACTTTAAAAAACATGCAATAATATAAATATCGGTATGAGTACTCATGCGATCGTACGCATCAGCCTAGTACTCATTACCCAAAATCTAAAATAAACAAAAAAATCCGTGTGAGTGCTCGTGCGATCGTATGCATCAGCCTAGTGCTCATTACGCAAAACAATAAAAAACAAGAAAAAAGCCGTGTGAGTGCTCGTGCGATCGTACGCATCAGCCTAGTGCTCATTACGCAAAAAACATCTAAATATTACATCAAAAAATACCAAAAAATATAAAAATCTTCAAAAAACTAAAAACATCCACATTTTCAAACAACAAACAATTTCTCAGTCAGAACTACGTGATCCTTGATTCTCCATCAAAACTGGAGATACGTAGGAGCAAGGCCAGTCCTTGTCAGGTTTACTTTCCCAAAAAATCCAAATTTATCCATAATCAATTTCTCAAACAATTTTCAAACAAATTTTCAAGCAGTTTTCTAAAAGAACTACGGGGCCCTGATTTCTCATTCTTAATGAGAATACGTAGGAGCAAGGTCAATCCTTGTCGGGCTCAAAAAACTAAAAAATACATGTTGTTTCTTTAGAATCTTATTTTAGGGGATAGTTAAACATTTTGAAAACCACATCATATTCGCATATTTAGTTAAAGGTACTGCCTTAGGGCAGGCGTTGTAGGGTGCTAATACCTTCCCTACACGTAACCGACTCCCGAACCAAGAATCTCAGTTTCGCAGACCATGCCTTATCATTTTATGGTTTTTCCGTAGTTTTCCAGAATAAACTATGGTGGCGACTCCAAAATCTCTTTTTTTTTTCAAAACCGTTTTTATTTTTCGGGTCGTCGTCCCGTCGCGATCCCGGTTGCGACACCCTCAAAATTATAATGTGAAATATTAGTTCTAGTTCACAAAAATATATTTTCTAATAAAAAAAACTTGATTTATCTTACATAAAATCACACAAGTCTGTTTTTCTTCTAAGGTTAGTTATATCAAATTGAAAAACCAGTGACATAAATTAAATCGTATCAACTATAAGACATTATGTTTAGTGATTGAGATCCAACTGACTTGAGACCAACCCTGTAACATCCCAAAATATAGTAATTACCATAAATTAGAATTAATCACATTACATAATATACACAGTGCAGTCTTAAGTAAAATCAGCTATCAAAAGCCGAACGTTAAAAAGTTACAGAGTTAAGAAATTAATACAGAAATAACCAAGGTTCAAGATGAACGTTTTTACAAAATAAATAACCGAACGTCATAAAATTCTAAGCAGCCTAGCCCTACTGGACGATCTAAGTCTCGGCTTTCACTTCGACGTCCACCAGATTTTCTTCTTCTACCACTTCCTCCAAAAGGGTGTCTCCTTCTGCTCACATCCACACGGATGATCATTGCATTGACAGGACGGACGTACAGATACAAAACAACACAAGGAAAGAACACAGGGTAAGCTTATAATTTAATTCAATGCATCAACATCCAAATTAACATACCAGCAACACAATAATATATCAACATAGAAATAACCATCTAAAACTCTCATAAGACAGACTGTCCGGACTGTATGAATCCATGTATCTACAGGCGTTCGTGCACCCGGGTGATGTGATAACTGGGAAACACTCAACAGCTGCCACCCGAGGTTAGCCCTATCAGTCCAAAGTACTCCTAAGGACTAGGACCTCCTGCCGTTCCCACACATGACCTACTCTCCTCTACATGAGGACGAGCACTCACGGAACATCAGGATGAACTGCCATCAGTAGCTTTACCACGTTCATACTACACAACTTTCCATATTCAAATCATAGAGTCGTTCCTCCTTGGAACGCTCGTTCAAAATCCACCATCACTTATTCACCTCATATACTGTTCATTAATTATAATATTTCACTTTATTTTCATTTTCATCTTCCAATCCAAGTTCATAAAATAACGAACGCTCAGTTCAGAAAATAACGAACGTTCAGTTCAGAAGATAACGAACGTTCAGTTCAGAAGATAACGAACGTGCAGTCCTCTTCATAATGAGGACGAACGGGAGAAAAGAGAACGATAACCTTCGTTCCAGAACCGAATAAATTTGAATACAAATAAACATCACTTTTGACGAACGTTACTTACCATTCGAATCAGTTAAATGAACTGACTCTCGGAAAATTTTGTCAATACTCAAAATAATTTAAGTACAGGACTCTAGGCCGGATACAATGGATCAAACCACCTCAAGACCATTTCAGAACCATAACGAGAATAATTCTAAGTTTAGAGACCGACTGTCAGTCTATGACCGAACGCGATAAGAGGGATTTTACTGAGGTTTGAACGTACGCTATTTCCACATATTTTATGGTTAAAGACGAATACGAGCGTCCGGTATAAGACCGAGCGCTACATAGGACGTACGCTTGGTGTAAGACCGAGCGCTACATAGAACGTACGCTTGGTGTAAGACCGAGCGCTACATAGAACGTACGCTTGGTATAAGACCGAGCGCTACTTATTCCGAACGCCAGGTATAAGACCGAGCGTTACAAATCTTTAAAGTACAAGGTACATATATCTATTACTTTATTTCGAATATTGGGTACGACTGTTCTGAGCCGAACGCTCCAAGATTATTATTTCCACATGAGAACGCTCGTTCTCGATCAGAGTTCCTTCCAAATGAAGGAATTCCACTATAATCAGATTACTGGAAAACCGAACGGTAGAAGACCATTCGATGACGAACGTATATAATCATAGTAAAAGTTCATATTCAATTTCATAAATATTTTCAACTTAAGATTTCCACATACCAGTTCCTACTTTATACTTCACATCAAATATAATTTCCAGACTTTATGGCAACCATATTAATAATTCATACTTCGAATTAATAACTCATTTTTCACATTCATACACTTCAGACATATCAACCATCATGCTTCATACATGTACTGTATACATACATACACTCATTCAATAACATGCAATCAATTTCAACGAGCATACAATAGCATACGAATTAAATTAGTAAGCTTCCCTTACCTCTAACGTGAACGGACGTTCTACAGTGTGCAACTTGATTTGTAAATTACAAATTCCTTCTACCCGCAACGCTTACTACTATATGAATCAACATCAAAGATAGATGGAAACGGGTTCAATATTTAACTTAAGAACTCATCCATTCAAAGTTGGGTATTCATGTTCACTAGAATGAACAGTGGAAGGAAGATGAACTTACCGGTTTCAGAACTCTAAAGCGTTCGGTTCCACTAAAAGCTCACGACGCAGGGAACGTTCCTACGGTTCTGAATGTTGAACGGAGAAGAAATGTGTGAGTTACAGTAGAGAGAAGATGGAGTTTTCTAGAGAGAAGGTGGAGAAAATGCAAAGTCTGATTCTGAGGAAGAAGAAAGGTGCATGCAGAGAGTGGGAAGAAGGTTTTTCAGAAAATCAGTTTTCTTCCCAAGTCAAACGGACGCACTCTCACATTCTGACACCTGTCTTCCATTACTGACTTCAGAACATTCCACCATGACACTTGGCGAGGAGGCAGAGAGAATAAAAGTGCGTTTTTAATGCACTGCAGAGGGGTTTTAGAAGTAATTAAAGGGATGTGACAGGTGATTAATGGTGTGCATTTTCCGAGGTCTTACAAACCCAATCACCCATTTTGAAAACAATAGTTATAATTTAAAAGAAAAAATTAAACTATTTTACTATATATATAATTTTTTTAATCGATAAAAAATTACCAAATATAAAGTGGGAGTTGCCAAATTTTGATGGCCTATTTAGATCATGGGTCAAGAAAGGCTGACATAAATTTTCCACTTTATTGTTGGGTGAGGCCACCCATTTTGCAGGCTCTTATTAAAATGGAGTAACATGTCCAGATATCAAATTAATATATTTTTTTAAAATTTAAAATAATGAGTACTTTGTTATATATAAAAAAATCGTATAAACCTTTTTTGTATTAAATTTGATATCTTAGTTCAATTAATCTTTTAAATATATATAAATTCTCATATAAGTAGTCCACTTTATTTTATTGCGAAAAGAAAATTACATATAAAAAACATCATACTATATTTAAATGATAAAAATTAAAAGGAGTTTTATAGGTGATTATATTGAATCTATTTGTTTAAATTCTTTTTAGAAAAAAAAATTTTAAATAAATAATTACTTGGTTGATTAGACTTGACTACTACTCTTCAGGTTGACTTCTTTTATTTGCAATTATGTTTGATTTACTATGAATGTGATGGTGGCTAAAGAGATCTAATGAAAGCCAACTTGTTAGTGGTGGTAGGTGACGCATTCAATTAAAAATAAATATTTTTTTAATCCCTATTATATCACTAGGCATGTGAGAAATTATTGATATTTTTTTTTTAATTTGTTGTCTTTGTTTAGTTTATTAAATATTATAAATATTTATATTTTGTATTAATGAATATTGAGATCTTTAAAAATAGTAGTAATAAAGATTAATTTGGTATATTGATAATATCTTAACTTTTTTAAACTAAATCAATTAATTTTAGTAGTATGTATAATTATGTTAAAATTATATTACATTAAAACTAAATGAGAGTAAATTAAAGTGAAAGCAACATAATAAATATTTTTTACTTATATATCTTTAATACGATTAATTAATATTGCTTGCTTAACACCCTCAACTTCCTTTAAATTATTCCAAATCTTATTCATAATAATAATAATAAATAATAATGATTTCTTTTAATAAAATTGGCTCAACAAAATTGACCAACTTTCACTTGCTCTGTCTCAAATATTATATTTGATTTCGTGTTCCTTGTTTCACTCTCCTTCTCTTTCTCTATAGTCTTCCTCATTATTCTCTCTCCGAGCTTCACTCTGTTCACCTCTGCAAAAGGGAGAAAAAAATGGGGTTTTCTTCCTTTCTGGGTCGCGTTCTCTTTGCCTCTCTCTTCATCCTTTCGGCATGGCAGTTGTAAGTCACCCTTTTGACAGATCTGTCGGATTTGTTTAAAGGAATTCACTTTCCATTTTGTTTTCGGTTTTTGGATGTTGGCTTTTGTTCTTTCCATTTTGTTTTCGATTTTTGGATGTGGGTTTTTGTTTTCTCGCCTTGGTTTCGAGGATTGAGTGTAAAGGGTGCGGCTTTTTAGGATTTGGAGACGCATTTTGAGTCCTTTTTGTGGACGTCATACACTGATTAATGATTGGATTTTTCTTTCAATTTTAATGTGCATTAATGAATGGAGTTGTTGATTTTCTAGAATATAGGTGCCATTGTGGTTGATTGTTGATTGTTTATTGTCTTTTGAGCAAGGGTTTATAAAATGGTTTGCGACCGCAATTTTGGCGTAAGGTTAATGTTTTTGGAGTCTCTTGACTGCCATTGTGACTGAATCAGCAGTATTTGTCACCAATGTCAAAGATCGTGTTAAGACCTTACTTTTGACTATGATATCATGTTGAACTTTTAAGTGGTTTTTGAATATCCGTGAGTGAATGTGCTTTTAAATTCTTGAGTTGCATAGTTTTTAAGCTGCTTTTCTTTTGAAGTTACTCACCTCGATTCATTGAGGATTGTAATGTTTGCATGAAGTAGTCAGACTTTGATTATATCATGTATAGTATAGAGCCTAAGCTTATAGATCTAATTGTGGAGTCGGTTTCATGTGTCAAGAAACTTCAGGTTTAGGTTATAAATGAATCTAGTTATGAAAAACAAGATAAAATTCATTGTTTCCTTTACTGGCCATAATCCCATTAATGAAAAACAAGATAAATCCCATTGTTTCACATGCTGCAGATCCTGATCCAAAGACCAATAACTGGAATCTAATTTGATTGGATTTTTCAATTTCCCTATACATCACTGGGTTATGATATGTTAAAATTGTGTACCTATGTTGTATCCCTTTGTTTGAAAAAAAAAAAAACATACCTAACAAAATGTTGGGTACTTGAGAAATTTTGGTTTGCTAATGTACTACTTTGTGTGACAGGAATTTCTTATTATTGCAAGTTTTAGTTGTGTTGACATAGCTTTTATAATGCAAGGTTTAATGAATTTGATGCCAATGGTGGACCCATTTCGAAGGAGTTGATTCCCAAGCTCACTGTTGTGAAGAAAAATTTGTCCTCCAAATTGGGGGTAGCACTACCAGATATTGATGTGAGGCCATGTTTTTATCTATTATCCTTTTAGCTGAATAGATTTCATTATTTAGTACCCTTTCTGACTGAAATACTAAATACAGGCCCTGCAATTCATTTCTGTTATCATATTTCTCAAGGGGGTTGGTGGGATTTTGTTTGTGTTTGGCAGCACTTTTGGATCTTTTCTACTGGTAAGGACTTGGTTATATTGTGAAGAAGACGCTATTCTAAATCTTAAGAGTTCTTTTAAAGCTCATGTCATTGTTGTGCTTCAAACGAATTATAAATCTAGAATTTTTTTTTTCTCTTTTTGTAGCTTCTGCATTTAAGGCTTTTGTTGTTGTTTTTGTTATAGCTCTTACATTTGGCGCTTACCACTCCACTTCTGTACGATTTCTACAACTATAGACCTGGAAAGCCCAAGTATAATCATCTGCTGAATGAATTCATGCTGGTTTGTCTAAAACTTTTTTGACTTGATGTCTTGCTAATTGATGTTTTCAATTGTGTGAGAACTTGATATATACTTTGTGGTTACTTTTGATGGCAGAACACGGCACTTTTTGGGGCATTGCTATTCTTTATTGGAATGAAGAACTCAATTCCCAGGAGTCAGCTCAGGAAGAAGACCCCTAAAGCGAAGACAGTTTAGAAAAATAGAGTAAAAGAAGTACTAGTTTGTCAGAGTGCTTAGTTTCGGCATTCAGTATTTGATCTTCAGCTGAGTTTGGAATAGTTACTTAGACTTTATTAAGATGATTTTTGTTTATTTGTCAGATGGACCGTATTTTGATTATTGGAATGCTTCCCCTTTTACTTGCAATTATATTCTACTTGACACAGAGAAATTAAAGCTAAGATATGTTCAGATTTGATTATCAATACTTAATGAGTAAATGGATTTCCTTGTTGGAAGCAGAGTGAAAATTCTTACTAACTGAAAGCAGATGTTAATGCATGAGAAACAAACTGAAATCCTCAGTGAAGTATTGTTGGATCATCATTTAGGGTGTCATTTTGATGGAGACAGGTGCTGGTGTTAACATAGACTCCATCTACCTATAAATTCATTCGGCCCCAATGGGTTCTTGAAGCCACCTCCATGCATGAATGAATCAAGATGGACCGTTTTTATTCATGATGCTCTAAAGGAAAAGAAAAGGTAACAACAATGATCAGCTACTGTCCTAACAGACAAAATTTCCTCACCAAGTCAATAGAAACATTAAGTATGATGCAAGGGATTTACATGATGGTCTGAAATTATTACATTGATTCACCCTTTTTTTCTCCTTCAATCTCATACTCCTCCTTGTTTATACCATTCATAACAAAATAAATTCATGATGTTTTATTCAAATCTTGGAAACAATGGATTTAGGTACTAAACCCAAAACATCACACACTTCAGGGAACAAACTTTTTCTGATTTCAACATAAGCCTCACCAACCCACTTCCTTCGTGCCAACTCCTCCCCCAGGCGCATCGCAGCCTCCACGGTACCCTCCGCGCTATCGTGCGCAGAGCGCACAATCCCCATCTCCACCGCTTCCTCCGCCTTCACCTTCCTCCCCGCGAGCACTACGTCACGAGCCGCCGCTACCTTCTCCCTCATGACGGCTGCAAAGTAGTCAGGGAGCGTGATCCCGAGGTCCACCTCCGGCATGTAGAGGACGCCGCGGTCGCCGCGCATGAGGACGTGGTCGTGCGCGAGCGCGAGAACAGCTCCCGCCGCGGCAGCGTGACCGGAGACAGCGGCAACGGTGGGGATGGGAAGGGAGAAGAGTGCGGCGAGGACGGGGCGAAGGGAGTTCGACATAGCGCGGAGGCGGATGCGGGCAGCTTGAGGGTCGGCAGCTGCACGCGCCCAGCGGAAGTCGAACCCATTGCAGAAGAATCTGCCTTGGGCGGTGGTGACGAGGGCGGAGGCGGTGGTTGCTTGGGAGTGGACTTGGGTGAGAGCGGCGAGGAGGGAGGAGAGGAGTGTGGGGTTGAGACGATGTTGTTCGTCGCTTTCGCTGGTTAGGGTTAGAACGAAAACCGATCCTCTCTTCTCCAACGTGCACTCCATGCTACCTGAGTAGAGTAGTTCTGTATCACTCATGGGTTTACCATCCTCTCTATAAAAAGTCTCGTTTTTCTTCTTTTTTTTTTCTCGCATTCGGAGTTTTTTTTTTAAATTCATTGTCCCAAAAATTCTATCGGAACAGAATTCGAACAGGAGAACGGTAAGTTATTTCAATTTCTCATTTTATTTTATAATTCTTTTTAAATGAGCTATTAACTTATTTAATTGAAAATTATATATATATATATATATATATATATATATATTATGTTTGATAATTTATATAATTTTTTAAATTATACAAAATTTTAGTTGAAAAAAATATATTCATATATGAATTTTAAGTTTTATAAGTGGTAAGTTTAAAGATATTTGAATAAAATTTTATTTTTTATTTTTATTTTAAATTAAAAATAAAAATTATTAAATATTCTTATATTTAAAGTATTTTTTTTTTATTAATAGAGATTTTAAAATTTAAAGTATTTTTTTTTATGAATAGATATATTTTGTTAACTAAAATTTGGTAGACTTCAATGGCAAATTTCATATTTTATATATATAAATATAAAAGTTGATAATATTTTTATTATATTGGTCAATTTATCTATATACTTATTGTTTTAATTGATATTTCGAGTAATTATATTTTAAATATATTATTATAATATTTTAAAAATAAGGGTTAAATATGTTTTTAGTTTCTAAATTATTGGTCGGTTTTCGTCCCTCTTTTAAAATAAGCTACAATTTGATCCTCATTCTTTTCGAAACGTTCGTTTTAGTCCTTGAAAACTAACACAGTTACAAATTTGGTCCTCATTTAGTCAACAAAATGAGGACTAAAACCAAAGTTTCTGGTTTTCGTCCCTCTTTCAAAATAAGGTACAATTTGGTCCTCATTCCTTTCGAAACATTTGTTTTAGTCCTCAAAACTTTTGTTTTAGTCCTCATTTTGTTGACTAAATGAGGACCAAATTTGTAATCGTGTTAGTTTTCAATGACTAAAACGAACGTTTCGAAAAGAATGAGGACTAAATTGTAGCTTATTTTAAAAGAGGGACGAAAACCGGAAACGGTCAATAGTTTAGGGACTAAAAACATATTTAACCCTAAAAATTAATTATATATTTAAAAACTCTTATTTGTGATTATTTATTATACATAAATCATTACTTTAATATAAATATTAATGAAATATTTAATATTATTAATGTATCATTTATGACAAATATAAAACTATACACTTTATTAAATAGTTTATGTTGATATTTTATTATATTTAAATTAATATTTTTACATCAATGTTATTAAATAAAATATAAAGTTTATAGTTTAATACAAATTATAGTAGTTTCACTTGTAATATTTTATTTTAGTAGTATTTTACTATTAAAAATGAGATGCTACAAAAAATATTATAAACAATTTTTGTAACAATATAAGTTTATTTTAAAAATAAAATAAAATGAATTATGAATCTTTTGTAGGTTAGTCCGTAAATATTTTTGTCCAAAGTGAAGTCTCTAGACTGCACCTCCTGCTACTTTCTACTACATAACTAACCATCTATACTTGAGTTGGGGTTATTGAGAGTGTCAAGGCAAACTCTATTGTGTAACATCTCCATGAGAGTCATAGAATTACGTTAATCAACATCACTCACACAATCAACTACATATTCATCATCAACATTCCCCTCTCATAATCACACACACACACACACAATTCACACAAACATTGCATACTATCACATGAAACTTCTAATTATACATTAAACAACTATAAACAATCTTATAAGTTATCAGAAGTCACATAATAACACAATTTTTCTTTATAACATCTTGATACCCACATGAGATAAGGAAAATGGACTGGAAACCCTCGCCAACAGCTTCGAAAGGGTCTAAAACCCCTAAAATGATCTAAAGAAAGTCCAAACCCATTTCCAGTGTATAGGGTGCCCTAACCACTGAAAACATGCGCTCAGTGCCTGTGTCTATGGAATGAGGCGCTCAAGCCCCATGACAGCACCCAAAACACTTTGAAAATGGATTTTTATGCTCCTAAAACTTGTTTTATTGATCAAGTTGGTTCCTTAAACAGTAGAATTGATAGAGACACACATTTATAAGTGAAAATAAGCATCCATTTGATCATTAAACTCGATATTAGTTGCATCAAACTGTTTGTGACACTCTAAAACACCTAAACTCATATTTACACCTTATACACCAAATTTTTGCAACCTAACAACTTCAACAAGTCCCAATAGACTCAATAATATATTACAAATCATCACCTATACTTAAAACTTCTAATTTGAGATCTCACTGGTTAAAACCCCTAAAATTGAACCTAAAACCATATAAAACTCAAGATTTCAACTACTAATTGATTTTACCTCAAATTTCTATTAACTAAGACTTTAGACAAGTTTTAGATGACTCAATGATAGTACTAAACCAATTATTTTCTCATTCCAATATCTATCTCTCAAACTCACCTCTCAAAACCTTTTTTTTTACCTTAAAACTCAAAAATTGGTTAATCTTCATTCCAACCACTTTGAATTCAATATTAAACCTCGATACACTTCATTATACCCAATCATAACAGTAAATCGTTACAACCACACCATACCAAACATTAAACCATCACATAGTCATTAATCATCATTTAAAGAAACTAATGCTAACTAAAATATCTAGATTGCGAATAAATCAAATCATCATACATGCAAGCACTAAATTTACACAACAATCATAATAAAAATACAAACAATGGCTTCCCTTATCTCACATTGGTCAATGGAGATCGAAAATGTCGATCCCTTGCTTAGAATTTAAAAAACTTTGTAAACACCTACAAAATGCCGAATTGAGAATGAAACAAGTCCTCAAAACCTCATATTACAGGAGAATTAGAAAAAGAAACAATAAGACGCATACGACGAATAATCGCTTCACGTGATTTCAAATTAGGAACGAACGAGGAAAATGAATCAAAACTTACTTACTCTATTCTATAAATTGATCAGGTAGATGTGGAGATTACTCCACTGTGATCTCCTAGGAGCTTCTGATAATCAAACAAATGATCGAGATGCTAGAATCTTTAGAGAGAATATATAAGCTTTAGAAAAATAGTTTTTAGAGAAATAGTACATTTTAAAACAATGAAAATTGTTTATAACAAAACTATTTATAACAAAACCATTTGATATTAAAATAACTGAATCTCATTGTGTCTAGACTATCACCGTTTCTAAATATATCATTTTATAGGGTTTCACATTTTTAAGTTATAAAATTAATTTATTTTGTAAAGACTAATAAATTAATATATTTGGATAATTTTTAAACACTTTCAGGAAAACAAAAAACAAAAATATTTTTAAAAGAATTAAAATTAATTTATACGAGTTAACTTTAGTTATCAGAGAATGTCTTCTTCTTAATTTCTTCTTTAAAATATATTCATTTCTATATTTACGTCTTACATAAATACTCAAAGACTATTGCCTAAATATATTAATTTGCTCAAGTTTAAAGTAATTTCCTCATCTATGATAATGAAGATAAAAATAAGTCAATTTCCATTTTTTGCTATGGTTTAAATATATTTTTAATTTTTATAAAGTTAACTAGTTTTTATTTCGTTTTTTATTTTTCTCTTTATAAAATTTGAAATATTGTTTAGTCTTTGATTCATTTTTTTAAAATTTTAAATAATTATTTTTAGTTTATCAATTGATAAATATAATCTATTAATGAATCTCAATAATTTTGTCCTGGTGTTATATACTAACATCATGTTAAAACAGTATGACATGTTTTATTTGAAATTATCAATTTACATATTTTCCAACATTAATTAGTCAGACTGATATAATATTAAGAACAAAAAGCTGATTTTTATTTTTGGATAAATAAAAAAATTACTGGGACGAAATTAAAACCCACTTGTCTCCCAACAATTAAAAACATATTTAAACTTACTTTATATTAATAAATTAATTAATTTAGCATGGAAATTAATTATTTTTTAATTAATACATAAACCTTATTTTGAAACCATGAATCAACGGCGCCAAAGGGTGAAACAATTTCGCGCCACTTGAAAACCAGCGCTTACTCCAAGAACAAAACCCTCTCTGCCACTCACACCACTCTCACTATCGTCGTTTTCATTTCATTTCTTTCTCTCTTTCTTTTTCTTAGTATTTTGCAACGTTTTTGTATCCATGGAGGAAGAAGAACCTTCCATAACATCACCACCTCCAGGAAGGTTACACAAGTTCCTCTTCCGCGGTGGCAAGCCTGTCATCGCCGCGAAGCCTCTCACCGTGGTCCGCTCCACCACCAGCAACGGCGGCGCGCGCGTTCTTGCCTCGCAGCCAAACCCTAACGAGAACAATGCTCTCCAAGAAGAAGGACAAGGCGAAACCGGCTTCGATGTTTCTTATTTCAACGCACTGAACAAAAGGCAACAACAACGACGACAAAGGCTCGAGGAGTTTCTCAAGGGCACGAACACGAAGGTCGCTTCCAAAGGAGAGTCTTTGAAATCGATGGCGCCATTGGAAGAAGTAGAAGAAGAGGAGGAGGAAGGCGATGAGGCAGAATCAACTCCACCGGTTCAACCGGTTAGGATAGTGTCGGAACCGGTTCCACCGGTGCAGACAACAGAGGTTAGTGATGATGTGGAGGTGGTGGCGGTGCGCAAGGATGTGGAGAAGAGGAATATTCCTAATCTCGAGGACGGGGAGTTTCCGGAGGAGGCTGGATGGTTCTTGCTTGGGAGGAAGGCTGAGGTTGCGGTTTCGACTGCCAGAGGAGTGCGCAGATTGGTGGACAATGAAATCGTTCATTTCAACTTTCCTCTGCCGACTTACTCGAGAAAGTCTCAGTTGATCGTTCGTGTTTCAACCAAGCGTTCTGGAGAGGTAGTTGTTGTCATTGATTGTTATTGAGATTGTTTATGATTAGGTGTTTTTAAGATTTAACTGAATGTGGTATATGTTTGTAACTAGATGTTTATTTATGTATGCATATGTGTGTTTACGTGTACATGCATGAATGTATGTACGGGCGTGTTTGAATATATTTATGTGTTTGTGTATGCATGTATATTGTGTGTGTGTGTGTGTGTGTGTGTGTATATATATATATACCAGTGTGTGTTTTCCCTTAGTCCAGTGTTATCAGTTAATCTCTTTAATACGACTAATCGATGTTTGAATAACAATATTTAGTGCCAAAAGTGATTCAGGAGTGATTTACGGTGTTACATGATGTGTCTATACGTGTGTACTATATATGTAAATATAATGTCTGGGTGTGAATGTACCTAGGTTATGAAAGTTAGGTCTTTCGAAAAGGGGTACTTATAATTTGAGGACTTGATGTTTGAATATTTGCTCGACAAGGTATCTGTTGTCTGTTTCTGATTGAATATACCTGTGCAAGACAACAAATAGTACGTGTTTATTGAATTTGAGTTTATAAGTGAGCATGTAAGAGTTAGGCTTGATGGTGCTTTGTGTGGTGGCTTCAGGTTGGGAGGATGCCAATGGAGTGGGCAAAGATTGTGATTCCACTTATGCGCTCTGGAAAGATCAAGGTTCGAGGCCGATGCATTGCTGCCCCAGATAAACTGGAGATGATGCAAGAGATTCTGTTTTTAGTGAGGTATAATCTTTATATCCCCGTCTGTTGATACAGATAGTGTCGATGGAAGTTTTTTGTGTGTATTCATTTGCATTTGGATGTCAAATTGTATCGTGTCTGTTGGTAGGTGAATTGTTGAATTTTTCTTGCAGCTTTTATATTCACAACTCTGTGTTTGCCGACCGTGTTGACACCTCTTGGAGGCTAGAGGCTTGTGGTAAAATTGATGATACTATGTACCCAATTCTTGCCCTATTAAAAATGCTAGAGATCAAGCCATCTCGAAAGGTAATCGATTCTCCTCATCTCTCTAATTTTTTTTTTTTTTTAATTATGCGTCTGTAATCGGTGGTTGCTACATTTAACTAGGCTGAATTCATGCCAGAAGACATAGATTCTCGAAAGCGGTTGCTCTATCCAAGGGTACGAGTTACTATTTTCTATCCTTCTCTTTTAATGTACTATAGTTTGCATGATGTTGTCTAAGATAGTGTATTCAGTGTTGTGAATGTTACTTGATCCTGTAAGCAATCTCTTCGTGCAAAGACGGCTTATTATGCTGTTGATTTCAACAGGCTGGGTCAGATGAAGCTGCAGCATTGCATTTGATCAAGCGAAGAAAGGTTAGCGAGCCTATTCCCGAGCAAAATAATGACGAACAAGCCCTTTCAGAGTCAGCTTTAAACAAAATTGTTGGAGCTGCAGAAATATATGACTTAAAGGTAAGTAGCTTTGAAGTGTTTTATTTCAAATGTTTATATTAAAACTTATCTCAACGGTTACTTTTAATAAATTAATTTGTCTCTTGTATTGCTCTAGGAGAAGGAAGCCCCAAAGACACTTATGTGTAATCTAAAGCCTTACCAGAAGCAGGCCCTGTATTGGATGGATGAAATCGAGAAGGGAATGGATGTTGAGAGTGCAGAAAGAACTCTGCATCCCTGCTGGTCAGCCTACACTATATGCAAGGGGTAAAGTACTAATAGAAAATTATTCAGCAAACACAATTGGGGTTTTCTCCTAAGTGCTGTTATGCAACTTAACTTTACTTGCTTTCAGCAGAAGGACTATTCATGTCAATACATTTACCGGAGAAGCTTCAAAGAAATTTCCCAAAACAACTGAGAAGGCAAGAGGAGGAGTGAGTTTGTTTGAGGCCATAAATTATCTGAAGATTAAATCATTTTACCTGCTTACAAAATTGGTTTTATTTATGTTTTCATCTTTGGCTTTAGATTCTAGCGGATGCAATGGGACTTGGAAAGACCGTTATGACAATTGCTCTGATACTCAGTAATCCAGGCCGAGGCAACTCAGAAAACGAGTACGCCATAAATGGACACGATGATATTATAGCAAATAAAAGAAAGAACGCTTACGCGATGCATAAAGTCGAGGGTGGCACTCTAATTGTTTGTCCCATGGCTTTGTTAGGTCAATGGAAGGCGAGTGTCCTCTGCATTATACCAAATCGAGAAGAAAATATGTCTTTTCTCTTCATAGTTTAAATGGTATATTGTAGTTAACAAGTATTTATATTCCGCAGGATGAGCTTGAAACGCATTCAAAGCGCGGTAGTATATCCATATTTGTTCATTATGGTGGCAGAAGAACCGATGATCTCTTGTTCATCTCTGGGCATGACGTTGTCTTAACAACTTATGGTGTCCTATCAGCTGAATACAAAAATGTAAGAAACGTTCCTTTATATTTTGTACCATTTTTGTAGTGAACCTTCTTCATATAAGGTTCTCTGGCTTTTGAAACCAGAATGGAGGCAATAGCATCTACCACAAGATCCAATGGTACAGGGTGGTGCTGGACGAAGCTCATAATATAAAAGCCCATAGAAGTCAGGTTTCCCAGGCTGCTTTTACTCTCTCAGCACACAGCCGCTGGTGTCTAACTGGAACACCGCTTCAGGTTTGTCTTTTTAGTTTTCAGGCGAACATTATTTGTAATCAGATTATAATTGCAAGGTTAAAAGAACACCATTCCACGTGGAATGTAATTTCCATCTTTCCCAGATCAAAATATTTACTTCACCTTTCACCACCTTTTGTGAAATGTCATTTCCATTGCAGAATAGCTTGGAGGACCTATACAGTCTCTTGTGTTTCTTGCGTGTTGAACCTTGGTGCAACTGGGCATGGTACGAAAAGAATGTGATTCTAACTTACATGTTTGTTTAGAGAAAAAAATCTTTTATTCAGAGAATCAATATTAATTTTGTTGATGGAAACATGTGCACAGGTGGCAAAAGTTGATTCAAAGGCCTTATGAGAATGGTGATCCAAAATCCCTGAAGCTGGTCAAAGCCATTTTGAGGATGCTAATGCTAAGAAGAACGAAGGAATCGAAAGATAAAGAGGGAAGGTAGTGATTCTCGCTTCACTTGAATTGCGCATTCGTTGCCATCTCAAATGTATATTTTTTAATATCACACGTTTTCCAGGCCTATACTTCTTCTGCCTCCAATTGACATTGAATTGATTGAATGTAAGCAATCAGAGTGTGAACGTGACTTCTACGAAACCCTTTTCGAGCGATCTAAAGTAAGTTTTGTGCCACGGTTTCTGATTTGTGCTTAGTTTCGAATAAAATTTAGTTTCATTTTTATTTCTTCTCCATGAAGTCAGTCTATTTGTTAATAGTAGCTGTTCTCGGACATCGTTTTATCTAGAAACTAATTAATATCTTAAGCACTTTGGATTGCTGTTGGTTTTAATTTGCTCGGAGTGTTTACTATCTCAAGACTTTTATCATCCAAATGTAACAGGTTCAATTTGATCAGTACGTTGCACAAGGAAATGTTCTACACCATTATGCCAATATCCTTGACCTTCTAATGCAGTTGAGACGCTGTTGTAACCATCCGTTTTTGGTTATGTGGTAGGCCTAGCAAAACACATTCAAATGCTCTTACATGTTTCCCTTCCAATTTTTCTGCCTCTGATACTATTTTTCCCTCGTATATGAAGCGGAAGCGATTCCCGTAAGTATGCAGACTTAGGCAGAATCGCAAGAAGATTTCTTCAGTCTGATACTGGTTCACCCAACGAAAGCAATCAAGATGATCCACATCTGAAAGCAGAGGTGAACAAACTCGCAAGTATATTACTTAATTCCGCTTCTCCGGACTCTATCCATTCTCGTGCATACATTGAAGAGGTTTTGGAGAATATTCAAAAGGGCGATCCTGGAGAATGCGCAGTATGTTTGGAATCTCCAGAAGATCCTGTGTTTACACCATGTGCTCATAAATTTTGTAGAGAATGTCTGTTCAGTTGCTGGGGCACCCCAGCGGGTGGCCAATGTCCAATGTGTCGTAATTTGCTCCAGAAAGATGATCTGATCACTTGTCCGTCTGAAAGCCCATTCAAGGTCGATATTAAGAACAATGTGACAGAGTCTTCGAAGTTTTCAAAGCTATTCGAATTCCTGGAAGGTATTCTGAACTCACCCGCGGGTGAAAAGAGTATTGTCTTCAGTCAGTGGACTTCATTTTTTGATCTCTTGGAGAATCCATTGAGGCGGAGGGGCATTGGCTTTTTGAGATATGATGGAAAATTGACGCAGAAACAGAGGGAGAAAGTTCTGGATGAATTCAATAAAACAAGGGAGAAAAGGGTAAGTGAAATCAATTTGAACTATTTATTTTCCATTTCAATCGAAAATAGCGCCACTGAATCACTTCATGTTACAGGTTTTGCTGATGTCGCTAAAGGCTGGTGGTGTAGGCTTGAACTTAACTGCAGCCTCAAATGTTTTCATAATGGTATGCTATGCCTATTTCCCTTCTCTCCATTGTCTACCCTGTCGAACAACTTCAAGCTTATGTGATAACATTGTGTTGTAAATGTAGGATCCGTGGTGGAATCCTGCTCTTGAGGAGCAAGCCATAATGAGAATTCATCGCATAGGACAAAACCGTAGAGTTAAAGTAAGAAGATTCATTGTGAAGGTTAGCCTATCCATTTTTTCAACTTGCTTACAAACTAAGAAAATAAAAACACATGCAATCATGCATACCCTTCTTAAACCGAGATACCTCTCTTGCCGACTTCCTAATTGGTCAAATGTTTCGGAATGGACTTGGAATATTCAAAGTTTTCTTTTAGCCAGATTTGTTATTAATTGATAAGCCCACACTTCCCTTCTTTTTCCCTGCTTTTCCTACCAACTATGGGTTAACCCTTTGATTATTTTATTTTAAATGGCTTTGTCTTAATATAGTTCAAATTTGTTCACTATTTTAATGCTCTGATAATTTTTTTCTCCTTGGTATTTTCTCACGTTTTTCACAAGCAGTCTCCCAGCTTTTATCCTTTTGTTGGGTGACTTGGACTAACTTTTCTTTTGGTTTAAGTTGGCACGTTATTTTGACTTTATTTTCCTCACATTTTTTTATCAACTATGGCAAGAGTTAATGAGTGATGTGAACAACAGGACACAGTGGAAGATCGTTTACAACAAGTGCAGGCCAGGGAACAGAGGATGATATCTGGCACCCTCACCGATGATGAGGTTCGGTCTGCTCGGATCCAAGACCTCAAAATGCTATTCACGTGAGATAATTTATAGAGCCACCTTTTTATCTACAAAGCCAATTTTTTATAGCTTTTTGAATCCTTTTGTGTACATATATCATTTAATGTTATTTGAACACAGAAAAGGAAGCCCACTGTTTTTGTTTATATGTAGGCTTCAGTGCTTATGGTAAAAGTGGTTACTTCCTTTTTTGTCATCCTTGTCAGTTTAGAGAATCGGAAACCAGGAATAGAATTTTCCATTAACTTATCACGTTAAAGGTGAATCAATAAAATAATATTGCACCTTTTTTTCCTCATAGCTACTGAATAGAAACCAAAAGAAACATCATAGTTCCTAGCGAAGCCAAAACAGAAGCTTTTGTTAAATATTTGTTGAAATGTGTCTTTAATGAATGAGCACGAAAACATGTTAGGCCACTAAAACTTATGTTGACTTTATTAGCTATACGATTGTTCAGTCAAATCTTTTAGTCATGTTCTACATTATTTATTGCAATTTTAATTTCTTTAGTTTTTCAGTAACTTTTTATAGGTTTTTTCTGTTCACTCCAAATATAAGCATTAAGTTACTCTTTTACTTCAAAGAGTTAGTATTTATTTGTCTTTTGGTTTATTTTAACATCACAAATTGTATTATTCATTATTAATTTGCAGGATATTATTATTTAGCATAACTATTGTGGTCTCCACCAATTTTTTTGTTGTCAATCGTAATCATCCACAACCAAAGGGGAAACGTTAGTTGAAACTATTTTTTAAAATCATTTGTCCGCAACTTGATTATGACAGATGAAATTAAATGCTATTTGAATTATGTTTAGATTTGTTTTAAGTACCTGTTTAATTGAGTTGAAAAAAAATTATGGCAATTTAGAAAAATATATAGGGAAAATTTTCTTTGATTCTTTCATATTTATGTACTTGTCTTACAAATGCTTTTACCATAATCTAAAAATACTTTATATTATTTAAATTTTCTACCAGCACATTTTCTATTATCTAAAAATTGTCGCATTTTATATCCATATTCCAATTGAATATCGGTATTGACTCATCATGCAAACAAAATAATCTTGTACTATTTTTAAAGAAACTTCCTACATTTAACAAACACTTGGGGTGCATCTAGTGACCAAAAGATGTTAGAAGTACACTTTTTGCGCGTATTTTATTTGTTAAAATTTATTGAAAATTATAAATTTATGAAAAAGATTTATTAAATGAAATAGTAGAAAAGCTAAATTTGAAATGTGAAATGATATAAATATATGAAAAAGTATTGGGAAACGTACTATGAAACATTTCTATTGTTTTAATAAACGAAAAGATTTGGTCACTTTCATGAAAAGAAAAGCAACATGGTGCAACAGACGGGCGTGTTGAAAGATATGCGGCGTGGGATGCAGTATCGGAAATTGGACGAAAGTGCTGCTGGCTGGGTTGGGTTCATTTTCATTGCCACCATAAATAATGGCTTCTCAATTAACATTTTTTACGCAACTTACTTTTGCTATTTCCTTTTGTTTCAGTCTTTTGTTTAATAAATGTATCTAATTTTAGGAAAATGATATTTAATAACAATAACTTTTGATAATATTTTAACATTGGACACGTATCAAAATATGAGTAATTCAAATGAAAAAAAATTTAAAAATAAAAATGACATGGAAAGAGAATTGGAGAAGGGTTTGAAAGTGAAGAGATTTATTTTCTCTCTTCATAATTTGAATGAGGTAAGGTGAGAGAGAACCAAGCTTAGAGAGAGAAAGCGAACCCTAGAGTGAGTCTTGCTCCCTCCCACTTAGCTAACTTGCCTCTTCTCAGAAACGTGTCGGTGCAAGTGTGGTCTGTCGGAGTTTCGCGTGACGAAGTGGTGTCCGTTCCGGTGACCGATAGCGTTGGAAGCTTTGATTGGAACCGCCACCGACAAATACGCGTTTTGAGCTACCGTCGTTTACGTCTACTCACTCACCCAGTCATTGTGGTTCGTCTTCCTTAGAGCGTCGCGGTCCTTTGTCCGTTGATAGCTCATAACACGTCTTTGTTGGTGGCGGTTCCAATCAAAACTTCCAACGCTATCGGTCACCGGAACGGACACCACTTCGACAAGCGGAACTGCGGCGGACCACGCTTGCACCGACACCTTTCTGAGAAGAGGCGAGTTGGCTGGGTGGGAGGGAGCGAGACTCACTCTAAGGTTCACTTTCTCTCACTAAGCTTGGGTTCTCTTTCACCTTGCCTCATATTTAAATTCTGAAGAGAGAAAATGAACCTCTTCACTTTCAAACCCTTCCCCCGATTCTCTTTCCACGTCATTTTCATTTTTAATTTGTTTTTTCATGTGGACCACTCACATTTTGACACGTGTCTCGTGTCAAAATGTTGTCAAAAGTTGTTGTTGAAGTATCATTTTCCATAATTTTATTGATAAGATTTCAATCAGATTCAAAATTACATATGTACTTTCCTAACACTTCTATTCTCATAAAAATGTTTATTGTCCTATTTAGATTAATGGTGGAGATTAAGAAAAAACTTTTCTTTTTAGACTAATGAATAATGAGTGGAAACTTATGTAAATACACTGGTTAACATATCCTCGTATTATAAACAAACAAAGATTTACTTTAAGTTATTTTGAGCATGAACCAGAAATTACATACACTTAAAACAATGCATTAACTAAAAAAACTAAAAACTAAATTAATATATTTTGAAGTTTTATCGGTTAATGCGTAAAGTTCTCAGCAAAAATCCTCCTATAATATTATATTTGATTTTCAAACAGAGAAAGATGAAGTCAGAAATCTAAAAAAAAAAAAAAAACTTTTTATAAAAAAATTGTTTAAGAAAATGATAATTTTATAAAATAAAAGAAATTTTAGTTATGATATAACATTTTAAACAACAAAATAATTGAGTTTTATTTAAAAATCGATATTACTCTTTTATTGTTTTCTTGGTCTTATATTATTTTTTTCGTTTATAATTTTACTCTTGCTGTGATCTTTAATCCGTTTATATACATCATACTATGTTATATAAATAAAACACAATAAAAATTACTAAGTAAATTTTTTATTATGTTTTTTTAATTTCCCGACAAAGTAATATATCAGAAATAAATGCACAGGAAATGAGTAGAAAAACGAAAAGCATATGAATCCATAAACCAAACCTAACCCATCCAAACCCAGCCGAGCCGCCAAATGAGCCGAGCCGGTTCAATGATTTAAGTTTGAGATTCCAAACGTGTGCACCGCACGCCCCTCTATTTATACCCCTCAACCTTCACCCACCGTTTTCTCTCTCACACACCACACTACTGTCTCTCACTTTCTCTCTCACCGCCACCAATCTCACACGCACCACCGTCACCATGGCCGACTCTCGCCGCGCCCGCCGTCAGCCCAGCCGCCTGCAGTCTCACGCTCCCTCATCGCTTCAGATAAACCGCTCCGTCCAGTGGAACGTGGCGATCCCGCTGCTCTCCCCGCTGGCCTCGTCGCCGCCGCCGCCCCCTCCTCCGCCGCAGAAGGATGAGCCTCCGCAGCAGCAGCAGCGGCCCCCGGAGAAAATGGTCTTCAAGAAGTGGCAGCACCCCGCAGCTCCGTTCTGCTACGAACCACCCTCGGTGGTTACACCCTTCGTTAACGTGTAAATAATTAAAAAAAAAATGATTACGTGATTTAACACGTTTCCATTTTCATTTTCAATTTTTTTTTGTACACACGTATATAAACCCTCATAATATATTAAGTAATTATAGTATGACCAAGTTTAATTTTCCTCTGGATTAAATTATGACTTTGTTTATCTTTAATTCCTAATAATCTACTTCGAGTCTTCTATGTCTCTCTTATTAAATTATTTATTACAATTTTGACTACAGATTTAGTTTTCATTCATTCTCAATTTGTGAATATAGTTTTTTTTATGTATTTTTTAAAAGCTGTGAAATTGTGGATCGATCTTCAATTATTTAGATATTTTATTTTATGTTTTGATGATTTTTTTTGTTACATTTTAAATAAATATTATAACTTAAAGTTAAATTAAAACATAAAATATGCAAAAAAATTAAAGACTAACTTAAATTTGTCGATTTCTTTAGACAAAAAAAAAATAAAGGAAAAATTAAAATGAGTGTTAACCGTAAATTTCATCATTTATGTTTAATTTCTGATTTGCAATATTTCTCTTCGAGATTTTAGTTTTTATAACTTAATCAAAATTGAAACCTCCGTATTTGATCTGCTTTAATTTTAAATTTAACACATTATTAAGAAATGCTTTAACCGATTAAAATGTAAAAAGCATAGGTTAGGAAAAATGAAATGAAAATTATAATTTAATGTTAAATAATAGAAGAAATGCAAGAGTGATGATGATGAAGATGATAGATAAATTGGTATTTTATATGTGCAGTGATTGAATTGTTGTGTTGATGAGATGGTTTGAACGTTGAAGATGACGAAGTTGAATCGTGTTTGGATAAATAGTTGTATATATTTGACATTTGTGGCTCTCATCTTGACACCTCTTCCATATATATATATCTATATATATATATATATATAAACTCTCTTTTTGTTTCTTTTCCATTCTACTGTATTCATAATTTTCTTTTAAAATAATTTTTTACATTGAAAAAATATGTACAATAGAAAATACTATATAAATATTTTTAACTTTGAATCTTATCCATCATAATTTTTTTGTTAAAAAATATCTTGAAATTTTGTTTTAAAGGTGTTTTACCTCAATTCCTAAAAAATGTTAGGCTATTAAATACGATAATAATAAAATCAAAATAAAAATATATAGTCCAATCTTCCTTATTTTGAGTCTCGTCAAACTTATTTCATGCAAGGAAATATGTTTACTTAAATTATAGGACAATCCTACCATCACCGTAGGGAATGGTGATTTAGGTGTGAAATTTTGGATTACTTTTTATAAGTATCTATATATTATTGTGTAATATATGATAGTATGTTCAGTTTTTCAAGAGAAAACAAAGAGTTTATAAATAATTTCTTACTTATTTTTATTCAAGTAAAATTTTCAAACTAACTTAAAATTCCTAAAGAAAAATGTTAAAATTTGTTATATCAAGAATATAACTTCTACCAATACACACTTAAAAAGAAAAATAATTTAAAATATTTTTTATAAACTAAAAAATTAAGTTAATGATAGATTAAAAATTATTTAACAAAAACTCTAAAACTTAGTACTTCATAAAAATATATATTTATTCTTATTGATACTAATGGAAAAACTTGTTTAAAGATGTTTTTTTTTTCATTAAACAAATTTTCAATCTTGAATGTCTCCCTTACCATAATTAATGCCAAGCATACATAACTCAAATTCAATATATGTTACTTAAGTTAAAAAATTTGTTCATTAACCATTAATTATCAATGTATCATTTTATATTCAATTTATAATGTGTAGCAATTTTATTAGGATTTTGATTCTGGATTTGCAAACATATAACACTTTAAGTCATTTTCTTGTTCTCACAGTTAAGTCATTTTCTGACTACAAATTATTAGCAGCAGAAAGAGGACCACTTTTTTTGTTGAGAGGCATGCAAACGTAGAAACACCTATTTAATTTATGTAGCCCTATGAGGCATGTGAAGTTCAGAACAAAACTGATACAAAAAATGTCTATATTACATGTGAAGATATGACACAAGTAGGACAACAACAAATTAATGATGTCTATTATTAATGATGTCTATTACCTATCACTTCACATTCTTTTTCATCTTAGTGTTTCTCACTTTCCTAATCAAATTTACACATTAAATTGGTGTCTACTGTATCAATAATACATACTTGCAAGAGATAAGTTTTATGATTCTATATTTCAACAAGTGAGATTAAAGACTATTTATGGGGATACAATTTTAAATTCTTTTCATATTTTGAAATATAGTATAAAAACTAATTTACAATATCAACATCGTTATGACAAATATATGTAATTGAATATTGTTCCAATAATGTTATATTTTTTATTTATTAAGAAGTCGATTTTAAATTTAATTTAATTTTATAAAATTTGTTTGTAAGATGGAATTTACATTTATTTATGTAACATGTCGAAATATATACATCTTGAAAATGAAATTAGTTTTTTATGAGTGATTCTATAAAGATATGATAGGATTGACACGATAGACTTAACAAACAATAAATATCATCATGATAAACTTTTAAATAGTTTTGATACTATATTAAAAAATAGATTTTAAGTCTAATTCAATTTTACAAAACCAGTATGTTAAATGAAGTTTATATTCAGTTATATATTTTAAATTTATCTTATCTTTAGTCGATATGAAATCTCTAACATAATTCATCAACCACTTTGGGTTATTCATATTTATTCTAACTATCATTTAAAGCAGTTATATCTTTTTCACTCAAATCATGATGTGTTGTAAGTAAGTGAGTTTATAACTTATTTTGACAATTGGGTGTTAATATTCATATTTTTGGTATTCCAAATACAAAAAGAAGCTTAAGTATTTTATGAAGATAAACGATGAAAAGAATAGAAGATAATAAGTGATTATTTATGTGGGAAGTTGATGAAAGTGGGTGTGAAGTCAAAGACAAAAAATGGTATAGGCACCAATGTTTGAAGACAGAAGATTGTGGAGATTGATCCCATTTCAATGGCCAAACTTAGAGATTCCAAAAGAAATTAAAGAAGCAAAGGAAATATTATATGGCTTTCTTTTCTTAGTACGTATTTCTGCATTTTCTTTTCCAAACTATATACTATACATTATGCACATACTAGTGGCTATGATTTTTTCCTCACTTTTAATTTCTGCTTTTGTCGCCACAATTCTCAAATTTTTTATTGGCAAAATAAAAATTGTTAGCTTGTGTAAATCCCATAAGCGTAAGTTAAAAAAGGAAGATATATTAAAGGCTTCTAAAATTCTAACTAAACTACTCACATAACAAATTATATATTTTATTATCATATATATAATTTTTTTGGAAGCTAATATAGAAAACCTCAAAATTTAATCATACTACTACGATTATCACTTGTAAGTTACTAAAACATTAATATTTCTCGGTTGATTAACACATGAAATATATAACTCTCCAAACTTAAAAAAGAAAAGAGACACGACCAACTGTAAAGAAAAACAATAATTTAATTAGATCAAGATTAGTATTGATTTATCATTTTTATTCCTTACTAATGTAATATAATTTTGGAAAAATAAACGGTCATCCACGAATGTTAGAGAAATAATTCAATATTTATCAGTTGAGAGAAATAAAATTCAAAATAAATAAAAAATCAATTGTTTTAATTTTATTTATTAATATTTTTCAAAAAATACTTTTTATTCTTAGTTCACTATAAAATAATGTCTCTTATCTTAATATAAAGCTTTTGTCTCATCAAATCAACCAACTTACCATGTATAATTAACTCTAATATAACATTATTTTACACTCTAAATTCTTTTTTTTAATCTAAAAAGTTAATATGTATTCCTTTCTCATAGAAGTTCGCAGAAAAAGTTATCCAACTTAGTAAAAAACCTAATTCAGATTTAACGTTTCCAAATTAATTTCCCTAAATTCTAAATCAAATCAACACTTAATCACGTGAATCAGTAACATTGTTCTGTAAGTAATATCAAAATGCTGTTATATATTCGCATAAAAAGAACATTTATTTCAAGGTGTAAGAATTATTAATTCAATTGATAACATAGCTTATTTTTGAGTTATATTTTATCAATGCAATTACTCATATTGATAAGATTAATTAGTCTGATGCGTATAAGCTTAAGCAATTAATGTCTTGCTGTAGTTATTTTTGGTTGTTGTTTGGGAAAAGGTTACTTTCCACAGCACAGTGGTATTATTCAAAGTAAAAGGCGTATGAGTGAATGTGCACGTGTGGTGGACAATTGACTTCAAACTTAGGAACATCACATATGATACCATAAATGTGTTGGACCTACTTGTCGATTGCTTCGTGCAACTAAATTTCTCTTTTATTTAAAACATAAATGAACTATTTTTATATATCTCCCATTATTAATAAATTCATGAATTTTATAATATAAATGAGTTGGATCCAGATAATTAACAAGTAAGAAGCATATAAGAAAATAAAAGGAAGAAAAGATTAATTGAAATGTGGAAAATTGGTAAAGAAAGAAAGTGGTCAAATATTGATGATAGGAAAGTTAAAAGAGCATATATTCTGCAATCTTTAAAAATTTTGTCACTTTTAGACTAAGTTTCAAAAGTTTTGATAATATTTTTTTCATGTGACATCTTTGGCATCTTACCTTAAACTTATTTTCCACATATTCAACACTAACCTCAAATGCTAGTGGCTTAGCTGCAAGCCAGGTTTTTAAACAATACACATTACATACTTATATATATATATATATATATATATATATATATATATATATATATATATATATATATATATATATATATAATAATTATTATTATAAGATAGATTACTTTTAATCAATATATCATACTCACTTATGAACCATCAAGTCGATCATTCATATTAATTGATAAATCGATTATATACCTTTGAGTTGATCATTTTTGGATTGATCATCTTTGGATCAATCACTTTTAGATTGATCATCTTGATTAATCACCTAGACCGATTGACAAGTCAACTAATGCACCCTTTGATCAATCACCCAGATTGATTAACAGATTGACTAATATACCTTAAATCGATCACTCAAATTGACAAATAGACTGACGAATTACAGAATAAAGATCAGATTATTAGTTATAAAATTAACAAATATTTGTTTTTTAATCTAACTAGTGTTTTGTTTTTAAGCTTCTAAAAAAATCGATTTAATGTAAAAATCATTTATTTTTTGAATTAATCTCACTTAAGAACTCAATTGAATTCAATATTTTTTTACTTGAATTCACTTATGTATGTCTCAATAATCCAATATGTCTTTTTGGTCCCTTTTTGTTTATTTTAGTAACAATAGAGATGGAACACAATAACAATGAATGGAGTGTAAATTTAAGATTGTGAAATCGGAAATGGTACGTATGGTGGCAATGATACAAGGACTACACAAATTACGATGAAATATAAATACCAAAATAAATTACCAAAAGAGAACAAGGGAAGTAGAATACGTTGTAATTGTTACAACCTTAATTCTCTTCTCGTCATTATAGTCAATTATTGTATTTAAGGTATTGTTTGTTTTGTAGTTAGAATTTTATTATGATTTTTTCTATAAAAGGCGTGTAAGAGAGTAGAAAGAGGAATAAGTATTTAAATTGTATTTGATCTTGATTCCTGGATGATGTGAGATTATTGGGTGTATCGAAATAAGTCCTCCAATCTACGGCAATGGAAGTTTTCGTTCCCACGGATGGTGCTAATGTTTCCGACCTTAAGTTTGTCAGCATAGTTCGAGTCAATCACTTCATCTGAGGTATTGTTTGCTTTGGAACCTAGAGTTTCATCACAGTTTTGTCTTTAAAAGACATTTAGATGGTAGAAGGAGAGATGAGTGTTTAAAGTGTGTTTGATCTCAACTCCAAAGCCATGTTGAATTATTGGGTATATCGGAACAAGCTTCCTAGTCGAAGGCAATGAGAGTTTTTGTTTTCATAGGCAACACTGATGTTTCAACCTCAAGTCCATTAGCATTGTTAGAGTCAATCATCGTATTCGAAATATTATTGACTTTGGAGTCTAGAGCTTTGTCACGAGTTGGTTTTATTCTTAAAAAGTGTGAATGTGACGTATATTATTTTATGAATAATATTGTAAGTATTGAGCAAAATATTATAATGAAAATGTGTCGGGTAAATTATTAAGTGTGATTGATGGATTTAGTATTATAAGGATAGTGTTATGTAAGTAATAATTAAAAAGATATTAACGAGTTATAGTTGTTTATGCATGTAGTAAGTTAGGAGATTCAACAACATTACAGGTTATATTGGTAAATTGAGTCATACAGGTAACGGTATAAAGTGGTGATAATTAATAGAGACTTTTTACATTACATTAGAGATGTTTTATTGATTATATAGTTATTAAACTCATAAATTATATTATATTATAATTATAATTTATTAAATAGGGCTCCATAACCTTAATTCAACATCAATTGACATTGAATTTAGTATTCCTTACAAATATTAAATTCCAAGAAGATGATTTTAAATTGTAAATATTAAGTGTGTGTGTTGTTACAAATATTTAGGGCCAAGCCTTATTTTTCATATTGACCTTCAGGTTTTGCTGATAAGGTATAACATGATTGGGCTCAGTCCAATACTATTTTTTTTTGCTATAACATGTGAGGGATGTGTTCTGGGGTGGGAAGAGAGAATAAATAAGGAAAGAAAGGGTAATTAACAATTTACCTATTTAGCTAGTCAAAAGTCAAAGGTTAGTAAAGATATTTAAAAAACTTGAAAAGTACAGAAAGAAAACGTGGAGGTACAAAAAGAAAGCCCCATAAAATACTGCAATTTGCTTTGGGAATTTGATAGAAAGGATTTTACCTCCTGCACCCCATCATTTCAGATTTTATGTTCCAAAACATTAAATTACTTATGGAAATATTTTTTGGAAGATACTCACTCGCTTTTATTTTGGGAAAAAAAATTTCCAGAAGCTTTGATGGAGTGCTAGAAGAAGAGACTCCAAACTTAATCTCAATTTTCAATGATTATAGTTTTTCTATTTTCTCAATTTCAACAGAACAATTAAAAATCTAGTATATATTAACAATTAAATAATATAAAATCGACTAAATTCAAGTAATATTATTTAAAAAAAAATTATGAAAATTTTGATATATCTTGCACAGTTGAATCAACAAATTATGACCTTATATACAAGATAAATAAATAAAATTTATGCAAAAAAAAAAATTGTGTGGAAGAGGACCCTTATCCTCTGTGTCCATGCTAACCCCACAGTGTGTGCTTGTAATAAAATTAAATATCTGTTCAATAATTGATTGTTTTCTAAATTTAAAATCATAATTATTTAAATGAAAAAAAAAAACTTTACTTGCTATCTAACTTCTAAATATGATCGTGTTTTGTTTTCTTAATCATAAATCTTTTTCATGGTAACAATCATAATCAACCTGAATAGACCAACACTGTGTTTGTCGAAATAATATCAATTTTAGTTTTTTAGGGTTTTGAATTTTTAAGTATTGGGAAGAGAAGATAGTGACAGAAAGAAAGAGTATCTATCCATATTACACTCTTATTTTTTTCTTCATAAAATTGAATAAAAAAATAATTATATATATCGCAAAAATGAGTTTATTTAATCTCCTTTTGAGGAAAAAGGAATCAAAAAGAGAAAATAAATATGATTGAAGACACTTTTAATAGGGAAACCTTCTTTAATATATATGCATCAAGATGAAGAAGAAAAGCACAATGATGAGAAAAAAAAGAAAGTGATGCAACAGATTTCGAAGTAGCTGTTGATAAACTCTATAAGTAAAGTCAGTTTCTTTTTCTTCACAAAACAACACTTATCCAATCTTAAACAACAACATGGGACCCATTCGCGTTCTTCATATATAATTGAGTTACATTATATATATATATATATATATATATATATATATATATATATATATATATATATATATATATATACACACACACTCGTAAAGTATTTATTTTAACTTCGAAATTACATATATTTTGTGTGTTTTTCCTTTCATGATAACTATTCAGCTAAATCACTTTCTACCAACTCTTAGTCATTTTTCTTTATATACTCTTAGTTTTCGTTTTCTGTCATCAATTATTATAACCATGATGCCAGATACATGCATCGAAATTTAACCTAAAAAATTATCCTCACTTGTAGACTAATACTTATTTTAATATAACTACCTTTTTCCCTCTTTTATCAACTGTTATATCTTTAAATATTTTTAAACTTTTGAGAAAAAAAAATATTGTAAACACATAACACCAAATATGTTTAGTTAAACTAAAAAGAAACGTTTTCGATTGATAAGAAAATAAATTTATAATTGTTTTTTCATAAAATGTTTAATTTTTTTATTTTTATTTGATATAAAACTTAAACCTACGTTTGAACTTTTAATAAAAACAATATACTTATATTTTTTTCCTTATTTTCTATATTTTTTTAAAGACAGATTATTTGATTTTATTTCGGATGTGGAGTTGGAATCACTATCAAACATTTATTCACATTTTTTTTCTAGTCACTCAGTTTTATCTCAAATGTCTTTAGTCAAATTCTCCTACGTTCTTGATGTCTGAAATTCAAGTTATGTGGACAAGAATCTGTCAAAGACACTCTGACGCTTAAGTCGATAATCTAGTCGATCGATTATCAGAATAAAATCTTAAATTCACAATAAATGCAATTATCTACATTTTTACCTCATATTTATATTTATAAGTTTCAAGATGGACTTATAATTAACATGTCTATAATTAAGACTCAATGCCTAATAAGTAAGACTTATCTGTAAGTTTGATTAAAGATTGTATTTAAGGTTATTTAAAGTTTGTGATTGCTCGATCGTCCTATTCTCCTGATCGACTAGTCCTTTTCTAACTCAAACAAGTGTATCATATATTTATAATTTTTGTAATACTGTGAATACTAACTTGATAAATTTTCTCACATGAAAGATTAAACAAATATCGTTTTTTATTTAATCTACCTAGGCTTTGTTTACGTTGTTGTATAAGAAATTTGAAGCTAGTTTATTATAAAGAGTAAATTGGTTTTAAATTTAGATGTAGCATAGATGGAAGTCGTTATGAAGATGGATTGCACGAGAGGCCACATGGTGAGAAGTTTTAGCAGAAAAGATAAAGAAAAGGTGAAAAGCAAGGATGATCCATGATTACTGAGGAAAAGAGATCGAGTTAGGTTTATCTTTCTTTTTGTCACTATTTGGTTGCCCTTTTGCAGAGTGAATATCCATCTGTCTCAAGCCTTTCTTTTGGTTTTGGTCACCAAGTGAACTAACCTTTTTAAATTAATAATTAATATCCTAATTAAATAAATAAAAATAAAAAAAACAAAACAATGACACCAAATCCCACTATGGCAAACTTTTTGACAAATTTCCCTCGTAGGGTCTTTTCCCAAATTCATTATTCTGTTCGGTCAGTTTTCATCGGAAACACTACTCTTAACAAATCAAAAACCACTCCAATATGTCATATAATTCAGGCGATGGCATGAATGAAAGAGACAATAGAAATGCTAATTTACGTTCTTTAGAGATAAAACCTAAATTTTAATATTAATTATGATAATTGATTTTAATGATGTTATCGATGTACTTACAATACAAAATAATTATATATATTTTTCTCATTTTCACGTTATCAGCATGAATTAATATTTTATGAAATATATAACTTGGTCTTTTAAGATTCTCAATTCATATAATGATGCATTTCATCCATGTTTACCTGTCTGTGAAAAAAAAAAGCAAGATGTTCCATTGCAAAAAGAAAAAGGGAATGAAGGAAAATTAAAAGGGAAAGTTGGGAAAAGAAAAAGTGGACGAGAAAAGAAAAACAATGCACTCTTATAATTGTTTGTTTATTTTATATATATATATATATATATATATATATATATATATGTATATATATATATATATATATATATATATATATATGTATGTATATATGTATATATGTATGTATATATGTATATGTGTATATGTGTATACGTGTATACGTGTATACGTGTGTGTGTAAAATTTGTCAAATAAATTATGGTCACAGTTTTATGATATTCAAAGTATCATGATTGATGTTGGTCTTACCAAAACTTATAATCTAAGTCGTTTCAAAGTCTGTCTTGGTTTAGTTTGTCTAACAAAATGTTAGACTTGAATTTTCATTTTAAAAGAAGTCTGTTTGATTGAATAGGTTAGACTTAGAGTTATGAAAAAAAAACACATTTAGATACATCATCAACATACGTATTTTTAAAATATTAAAACTAACATACATTTTATAATTTAAATTTAATATTTTTTAAATTAAAAATATGGTATAATAAATAAATATCTAAAACAAGAGGTAAGCCAAAACAATATATCAAACATATATATATATATATATATATATATATATATATATATATATATATATCTAAACTTAAATACAAAATTTAAATTTATTTTATTTTAAACTTTGATATATTTTAATTCGTAAACTTTTAAAATAAAAAAAAATATAATCTTATTAATTTAATTATAATAAAGTTTGTTTACATGTTAAACAACATTTTATATTGATGTTAAATTGAGATGTTAGATAACATTATAGCTAACATTGAATTGAAGTGTGTTAAACTATGTAAAGTGTTAAAACATCAACCGTTAATCTAAAGTATTGTTTGACATATATAAAATTAATGCAATTGAATAATGGCTGCTATATTTATTTATTTTTAAATTTTATGTATAAACTATATGGAAAACAAATTTAAATTCGACGTAAAAATTTATAAAATAAAAACATTTAAATATGTATAAGTGAATTGATATATAGATTATTGGAGTTGCCTCGAGAATCCGTGTTCATCATGATGATGGTCTAAAATTGACATGCATTGTTTGGACCAAAAGTCACGTCGGATCCAACGTTAATGGTTTGTTTGTTTGGTTGGATTGGAAGGATAAAGAAAAGAAGCAAAGAAGTCAAATTTTCCATAGTTGGTGTCCTAACTTATCCCTTTTTGACCTATTTATTTCTTTTCCTCAAACCACTTTTCCAACTTCCTTGTCCGTTTCAATTCCTCACATTTTGGGAACCCTAATTAATTCCTGTTATTCTATATATAAGTTATGACTATACAATTAATCTACGAATGTATAATTCATTTAAATTACAAAATTTCAAATTCAAACAACACTAGAGTTTGTTCTTTTGAGTGAATAAGAGGGAGTGAATTTGAGAGAATTTGAAGATAATTTTTATCATTTTTTTTAACGAAATGAGAATGAATTTGAAAATATTTTTTTTTAATTTGTCACGTCAATACAATTCTATACTAATTCTCACAGATTTTATTTTCAAATTCACTCTCGTTTACTTCCAAATTCACTCGAAAGACAAAAAAAATTATCTTCAAATTCTCTCAAATTCACTTAAAAGAACAATACTTATGAGAAAACATCCACCGAAATTCATCCAATTTTTTTCTAATGAAAATTAACGAAAAAACTTATTGTAAACACTCTATACATCAATGTTGTGATGACCTAAACAAAACTTTGAAACTAATTTACTCATAAATTATAAAGTATTTCTAGCCACTTATTTATTTATTTAAAATAATAGAATTTGAGATTCTATTTTAAAGAAATTCAAAATTAAAGTCATTTCCTATGTCTTGATTAAATAGATATGGAGATACTATGTCTTGATTAAAATAACTCATTTGCTACATTTTTTTTAAATCTTATCATTTTTAATTATTTTATCTAATAAAATGAAATTCCAATTATGTCATGGTACTATACTTTTGCTTACAAATATACCTAAACTAATTATTATTTAACAATAATGATAATCATGCTATATTCGTGCAATAAAATAAAATTTATTACAATTTAATATCTGTGAAAAAAAATCCATAATATTTATAAAACGCTTATCCATTTCATGCAACCCAAACTTTGTTTTTAATCACAGAGCCATAAAAGGCTAAACACATTGGATTTAACTTCGATTTGGATAATTTTATACTAACACTGTTAAACTTAACAATTGAATTGCATGTAAACAAAGATTAATTTTAGTGAAATTAAAAGACTCCAGAAAAAAAAAATTACAAAAAAACTTAGTAATATACAATTTTTTTTACCTAATTTCCCCTGTAAGATGGAAGACATTTGATTGTCTTGCACCTTGATATTCCATTCACTCTTCAAATTGGTATAAGATTAGAATATGACTCGTTCAATAATTTCAAATTTGGCACATAGTCAAAGGGGTTATGATTGTCAGCCACAAATTAAAACCCTAATTCTAATGCAATTTTATCACCATTTCCTAGCAATGATGAGAACTTTAAGTAGATCCTAAAAATTTCTTAGTTTATGACTTTTATGACTGGTTTCATTCCTCACCATTTTTAACCAAAATCAACTTATCTCTTTCACACCCAAATTCCCATGATTTTGGTTCGAAATTTCAATTAGGGTAAGCATCTCTCCCATTCAAACCAACCTCTTTCTGATTTTTGCTGATATAAAACGAAGAAAAGAAAAGTATTAAATAAATAGAAAATATCACAAAAATTCAAAGATGAAAAGTTATAATCTTAGAAAATAAATATAAAAGACCCATATTTTTGGGAACAAATTTCGGTCTCTAATATTTAAAACTTTTACACCCAGAGACAAGATACCATTAGAAACTTTTTCTTCTGTTAAGCATTGAAAATTCAGAAAGTGTAATAGGAAATTTCGGGAAGCAACTTGGATAATTAAATATAATTTGCCCAAATTCTAAAGAATGGCTTAAATAAGATTCACACATTAGAAAATGGAAGAAGGAATTGAATGAATGGAGCAGCTACAATGCTTCCAAATTTAAAAACCCTTTAGTCCACAATCCACTTTCTAAAATTCTGATACCACTTTTCTAAGACCAGACACCAATCATCAAACAAACCAAACTCTCACACTTCAAAAACTAACACAACACAACACTTTTTTCTCTCTAACAACCTCTCTCTTGTTATTGCTGCACTGTTCAATCAAGTACACCCATCATCTTCCCTCTCTTCACGCCTGCTATAGCACTCAATTTTGTGGTGCATGCTAGTAACTCCTAGTGCTTTTAACTAACCTCTCTTCCCTTGCAACAATTTTCAACCTTCTTCTTCCTCCTCTTCTCATCATGCCACACCTACCTTTCTTCTCTCTCCCAATGTTTTAACTTTCTTCAACACCCTCTGACTTCTCCACTACCTCTTCCATTTACATCATTTCCTTTCCCACCCTTGGGTATTTATCAACATACCCCTCAAACAATTCAACCAAAGTTTGTATCTTCGATAACCCTTTGGCCTTTTCTTCTTCTTCTTCCCCGTAATGGGTCTCTCTCCAGTTTCCCTCACAGAGTTTATCCGTTCTTGTGTCTGAGCTTGGGCCTTCGGTATTCGCTGTTCTATGTTCCCAAAGGTTTAGCCTTTGGGGGTGTGGAAGTGGGAGTGTGGGAGTTGCTTTTGGTGTTGGGACATCCCATTTCGAAGAAAGTGTGTGTGTAGCTGCAGCTATGGTTGCTGAAGCTTGGATTGTAAAGATGGGTAACCAGGTAAGTTCCAATCTCAAGCATGCCCTTCTTCTTGAAACTTTGACGAAGAGGAAGCAGAACCAAAAGAGGTCAGAGACCAAAGAGACCATAGGTATTCTTTCTTTCGAGGTAGCGAATGTGATGTCCAAAACTGTGCACCTCCACCGGTCGCTGTCGGAGTCTGAGATCTCAAAGCTGAGGAATGAGATCTTGGGCTCAGAGGGTGTCAGGAATTTGGTGTCCTCTGATGAGGGTTATCTCCTTGAGCTGGCTCTGGCAGAGAAGCTTGAGGAGTTGAATAGGGTTGCTAGTGTGGTCTCTAGGATGGGGAAGAAGTGCTCCGAGCCTGCCCTGCAAGGGTTTGAGCATGTGTATGGGGACATTGTTGGTGGGGTTATAGATGTGAAGGAATTGGGGTTCTTGGTCAAGCACATGGAGGGAATGGTGAGGAAAATGGATAGATATGTTAGTGTCACTAGGAATTTGTACAGCGAGATGGAGGTGTTGAATGAGTTGGAGCAAGCAGTGAAGAAGTTTCAGCATAACCAGCACGAGGAGAGTAGGAGAGCTTTTGAGCAGAAGCTCATGTGGCAGAAGCAGGATGTGAGGCATCTTAAGGATGTTTCCCTTTGGAATCAGAACTTTGACAAGGTTGTCGAGTTGTTGGCTAGGACAGTTTGTACCATTTATGCTAGGATTTCTGTTATCTTTGGAGAATCCGCTTTGAGGAAGAATACCCTTGTCCTCGGCCTCGGTGGAGGCTCGCCAACATCACAAAAGGAATCCGGTTTTGTGTCTGGAAATATCAATGTTCAGACAAATTCAGAGAGGTTGAAGCGCAACCAGAGCAAAAGAAATCGAACTCATTCTGGTTCTGTTGGGAGAACTGCTGCAGCAGAGAGAAAGGGAACTACTAATAGGCCTCAGATTGATTTGAGGAGAGGTGATTTAGCACCTCTTCGACCCGAAGATTTTGGGTTTCCATGTGGAACAAGTCCAGGGAGACTTTTCATGGAATGCCTGAGTTTGAGTAGCTCAGTTTCAAAATTTGATGATGCTGATGATGGCTATGTGGTGAACCGGGAGGACCGACATAGTAGCTGTAGGAGTGCTGTGATGGGGAGTAATAGCATGAAGAGGGACCAATTGTGCTATTCTGGTATTCTAAATCATGCTCAAAATGGTGTTCCTTTCACTGGAGATCTTAGACAAGTCAAATCTGGTGTACAAAGTTGCTCTACATTAGGCCCCAAAAGTAGGTTACTTGTTTATGCTCCTCCATCAACACTTGGAGGCTGTGCTCTTGCATTGCACTATGCCAATGTCATAATCGTCATTGAGAAGCTGCTTCGTTACCCACATTTAGTCGGCGAGGAAGCAAGGGATGATCTATATCAGATGCTACCTACAAGCTTAAGGGTATCCCTTAAGGCCAAACTGAAGTCATATGTTAAGAATTTGGCCATATATGATGCCCCTCTTGCCCATGACTGGAAGGAGAATCTTGATGGAATACTCAATTGGCTTGCTCCACTCGCTCATAACATGATCAGATGGCAAAGTGAGCGCAATTTTGAGCAACACCAGATTGTTAGCAGGACAAATGTTCTTCTGCTTCAGACATTATTCTTTGCTGATAGGGAAAGGACTGAGGAATCAATCTGCCAACTTCTTGTTGGGTTGAATTACATATGCCGGTACGAGCATCAGCAGAATGCACTGTTGGATTGCGCCAGCAGTTTTGATTTTGAAGATTGCGTGGAGTGGCAATTGCAATGTGGAGATTCTTTCATCAGTTGAGTACATTTTGGATTTTAAAATCTTCCATATGGTGGTGAGCATTTTCTTGATTCTAAATATCTTATGACGATATCATCTCAATACAAAGTGGAACTAGGAACTTGTTCTTTGAGGATTACTATTGTTGAAGACTTGGAAAGCATAATTGTGTTTATATTACTGTTTGACTTCTGCAGTGGATAAGCAGTCATAGTTATAAAGGGTCATAGAAGTTCATTCTGAACTTGTATATATTTTTATGTACAGATTGCTTATTGCTTAGAGCATGCTTTGTTAGAAACGTTATCATGAATAGCACAGAAACTAGTACTGGTTTCTTAATTTTTAAGCCGGTGTTCATTTGTTGGTGCTTGTATTTCTATTCAAAGAATGAGGGACTTTACATTGCTTGAAATTTGCAGATAGTTCTTACAAAGGGAAATTTTGTACATCAAAGATGCTTGTTCCTGTTATAGACCCTTGAACTAAATCTCAAATATTGGTAACTTAGTTTGTAGAATCTGCTACGTTTGAACCCTCAAAGCTGAGATTTTGTGTCTTTTATAGAAAAAGCTCTCTGAAAATGGAACATTAAATTGGCAACTACTTTTCACAATCATGAAAAGATGCAAAAACAGTAATTCTCCCGAGATTCTATGAGTTTCTTTTCGATATGAAAGAAGAGAGTGGAAAGTCCAACCTTTTGAGATATGTAGAATTTTGTACATGTAAGAGAGAATCAGCTTCATTCTGCTGTAATCTCTTGATTTGTTTCCATTATGGAGCTTGAGAAGCATGTCCTACAACGGTGTAGAGGCCTAGATGAGATTACCATATCGATGAAAGCAGTGACTTGTGCTGTCACTGCACTGTTTGAAGCACTTTATAACTACTAACATAGGAAAATCACACTATGACAAGACTGCATTGACATTGCTGATCCACCTGTGTCATCTTCATTTATAACAGCTGAAACTTTATTATCTTCTGCATGATTTTGTTTCATACGATACCTCTCCATTAAATCCATGCATCGACTTTAGCAACAAGCTAATATTTTCATCTGCAAATCATACAACAAATCACTCCCATTTGTCAATGCCCTGCAAACAGTAAAAATTACGCAATATATTTTATAAAAATAAACTAACTTTTTTAAGAGTTAAATATATATTTGATTTTTAAACTTATATGGAAAATTGGAATTCCTGTTTCTATTTTAATTTTTAAACTTAAAAAGTAATAAATATAATCATTTTAAGTCAATGCTAATTTTTTAGGGATATAAAGTGTGGATTCCAGTCTTAAATCTAAAAATTAATCAAATCTTGATATTAAGCATCAATTTAGTTAAGTTTCACTACCAAATTTAGTTAACTTGAAAATCAATCAACAAGAATAATTTTTTGTACCAAAATTTTTACAAGCCATTTGAGAACATAAAGAGTGTATTTCAGCCTCTAAACTTCAAAAATTATGACTTTGAAAATTTTTCAAGAAATAAAAATATAGAATACTATTATGAGCTGTTTGTTGAAGTGAGTTTTTCATTTAGTGGTGTATTATTATTAAGTTAATGGGAAACAGAAAGAGTGGCTAGGATGTCAGTTGAATTAATATAATTAATTAGTAAGTCCAGGCTGGGAAAGTAGATGGGTAGAAGATGGCATTGATTCAGTGACTTTGGCAATAAAAAGAGGTTGCAAAGAGTGTGAGTGTGTAGTTGGATGACATTAATCTTTTGTGGGGGTTGGGTTGGCTTGTTTTTGTGGGGATTCTTCTCTCCTTTCATCACTTGCCTTTTCATTATGTCACAAAAAAATCAAAGGGCCACTTCTTAGATTCTTCTTTTTCATTAACATATGTCTTTGTTTGTGGTCTTCATGAAATCACATCCCATATAAATATCATCAACATGTTTTCAAAATTACTTTTATAGGCTATGTTTTTTCTTGGTTTCAAAATTATTTTTGAGTTTTTCTTTTGTTCCTTTATAATTTTTTTTCTCAATTTTTTTTTTATTTTTGTGTTTTTCTTAGCCATGTTAATTAGTATTTCAAATACTTTTTTGGACTTTTCTTTGAGTCACTTGGGAATTTTTATCACATGTTTTTATGTGATGACTGGTCAAGTTAGCAAAGCCAGTAATGGAATATAATTGTTTTCCGAGGAAGCTAGAAAAATATAATTATTTTTTACATTTATTAGTATATCGTTAAAATTAAAAAATTAGTAAGAACAACCCTTTTATATGAAATTTAATTAGCTCTAAATATAAATTATTAGAAATTTTATTTATATATAATACTTTTTATACTTTTTTTTTGTACCAAATGAATTTTTTTTGTTTTTCATTTTAAATTTTAAATAAAAATTCAGTTTCAATTAATGTATTTATCATTTTAACATTTTAAAAATTTACTGTAAAAAATTAAGAAAAAAAATCAATTAAACCTAAGATATATAATCATGTTAATTAAAAAAGCGATGTCTGAAAAATTTTGTTTCCTCATACATTATTTCTACTCAACCAATTTCAACCAAAAATGATTTTAGGGTTCTAAACATAGAGAAGTGATTAATAATAGGTTGTTGTGTGCTTGGGAAGCACTTATAACTTCTTCACCAATATAGTTTGTAGTCAATTTTGAATTAATGGCTTCTTTACAACAATGGGTACTTTTGTACCATTCAAACACTTACCATTGTTGATGTTACTTTTTTAACCCATTGTGGTAAGGTTTCAAGACAAACTTTGTGTGCAATAAATGTAATAATTGGAACCCAAAATTTAATTTCCAAACTTTGGTAAGAAACTTTAGATAGTGATTTGATATGTGATAATCACAAATCCTTTTTATTTTAATTAGATTTTTTGAAAATTAAACTAAGTGGATCATGTGTAATTTTATTATGGTCCCCACTAAAACTACTTTAGTAACATTTTTCAATGTGAATATTTAACTCACTTGTGTGTCCTACTTGAAGAAATTGCATGTGCACACTTTCTTATCAAACTTAGAATTTTTTTCCAACTTCAAACTTAGATGTGACTCATTTTTCCTTTATCTCATGCACCCAATTACATCCAATTATATAAGGCTACTTGAGCTTAATCTTCCATTCCCATAAAGTAAATACTTTTAAATTTGGTCTAAGTTAAAAATATAATTTTCATACAATAACATTGCAAAACGTTTTTACAAATTACTTTCTGCTTAAATTAGTTTTAGCTTATTTGTTCAAATAAATCTTTAATACAAGTTATCTACAAGAGAAAAAATAATAGAAACAAAAAAGTATTATTTTTATATAATTTGGATTACCTTACACATGATGTAAATGTTAAAATTTTAATGTTAGTTTTATTAACAAATTTATTTTGATTTATGTATAAGATAATTTTAATTTATAGGAAAATTATTTTGCTTTTTTAATTTTCTGTTCATATAAATATTTAAAAAGATATGTATTCAACCATACATTTTTATGAATAAGAAGGTTAAGTAGGAGTACCCTTTGTAGCTCAAATAGTTTCTCTAGCAATTTTGCATAGAAAAATTACGTAAAGTGATTTTTAAATTTTGTTTGATTAGGAAAAGTTACAAAACGTAGAAGGGAGAAAAAATAAATGAAAAATGAAGACAGATTTACCACGAATTAATATATTAAAATATATAATAATATTGAAAATTTTCTCAGTGTAGAATTTTGAAAAAAATTATTTTTAAGTGTAATTATCTTCTATATAAAACACGTAATCACTAACTTTCTTGCAACGAATCTATCTAACTTTTATTTTTAATATTTCACACACTAAACAATTAAAAATTACAAATTAAAATATATTTTAAAGAATTTATTTTCCCTTTTAAAATTTTTCAATCAGAACTCCTTCAGTCTTTTATACGAAATAAACAATATAAAAGTTGCGTAGCAAATAAAATAAGTAATTAAAACTTTATTTTTTAACTTGTCCCCGTAAATTTTTATAATTAATAAATAGTTAAAATACTAATTAAGTTTTTTTTTTCAGTTTTGTGAATTTAGTGTTAATATATTTTTTAAATAATGTCAAAATTTTAGTTAATTTAATACTTTTTAAAACTTTTATTTAAATAATTAAAAAATTGAGAATAATATATATTATATGTCACTTAATCATTTTTTAAAATTTTAATTATCTTTATTTTTTAATGTAAAATATTTCCACTTAATATAATGTCACGTGATAGTAACAACATTAAATATTCAAATTACAATATGTGTCTTAATCAATGTTATAATGTTTTATATTCAGTTTGATTTATATATATTGATTATATTTGTTCAATTCAATTTTAAGTTTTTTGAAATAAAATAATTTTACCTTTTTCTAAATTAAGGTTTTAGGTTAAAATAATATTTTTATTTTTCACGTCTTTTTCTTGTCAAATTATATCAAAATTATTCATATTTTTGTTAAATATTTTTTATTTAAAATTATAATTATAGTGAAAATTTTAGAAGCTAATTGACTAATACCATTTGTTCAAAATGTTAAAAAGGTTAAAAATCACGTAAACTATTTAATATTTTGTGATATTTAGATTAAAAATCATTTAAACTATTTAATACTTTTTTAATTTTAGGTTAAAAATTAATTAAATAATTTAGCTTAAAAATTAGTATAAAATTTATATATGTACTTTTTTAAAAATCATAAAATTGTTTGATTTATTAAAAAAAATTGAAATTAAATTGAAAAAGTTGACAAATAAAAAAATTAAGGACAATAAGTAATCTACTATCAATACATCACTACTATCATGTGAGAAAATACTGGTTTAACAGAAACTTTTTTTATTAAGAAATTTTAAAAAATAATAATTAATAAAATAAAATAAAATAATCCCAAGCGAATAACCTATATTATTTACTGTCTGTTAAGACTAAATCGATAACAATTAATAAAAAAATTGAGACCTTATTAAAAAATAATATTACAACTCAATTAATATAAACAAATTAAGATAAAGATTAAATTAGTATTTTAACCATAATAAATTAATAAAGTTACATCTTCAAATTAGGGTTATAACTATTATATAAATAAGTGTAAGAGCTTTTAATATAAAATATCTTAGGTGAGGCTAATCTTGTTTTTTTATTATAATTATTCTGATATCATATATAAATAATTTTATTGATTAACAATGTCAAACACTTTTATTTTACACTCACGCATAAAAATTAAATTCATTAGTAAACACATGAAAAGATACGACACCGTATTGATCTGTTATCATGAGTTATGAACCCCATCCAGTTACACACTGGTTTCTTTCTCGGATCTCGAAAAGAAGAAACTTTCTCACCATTTTCAGCACAGATTCTCGGCATCCAAACAAGAACAAGATCTTGCACATAATCATCAAATTCTCCGCGAGTCCTGAGACTTATTGCGAGCAATGAGTTACAGAAGGTTCGTTCTCGAAAAGACACATTTTGATCTTTAATCTGTTCTTTCGATTTTAATTTATGCGTTTTAATTTTTAAATTGTAAAGCCTAATTCGCGGCCTTGACGATCTTGCGTTCATGTCATGTGTTTGTGCTTTGTTCATTCGCTGATTGCAACCTTGTGCGGTTTGAGGATGGGGTAGTTCGCAGGTTTGAAGATTTTGGGGGCAATGGTGGATCTAGATGTTGAATAACAATTAAAAAGATATAGTAAAAACTTCAGTGAGAGTGCATGCATGTATGGTTTCGACTGGTTTTGGGGGGAAATTGTTTTTCTTTTTAATTTCCCAGTTCGCATTTTTAATGTCGGCTGTTGTTAAGGCAAAATAGAGTAATATAATTCCAGAAACACGCAGAGTTTTTGAAATTATGGTTTTTGTTTTTTAAATTAATCCCAACCAAGTTTGCCCAAGTAAATTTAGTAATGTGCTTGAGTCCACACTAAGAGGTAGAAGTTATCATGGCTGCTGGGAAAGATGTGAAACAATTGCTAAATGGTCAATGTTTCTTCTACTGATTCTGAAAAATAAGAGTGAGGATTTTAATAGGGTGACAAGATTTGGAAAATTGGAGGTTTTCGAGTTCAAACAAGATTGTAAGCTGTGGTGCAACAGGAAGGTCGTTTCTATGGGCCGATGGTTTACATGCTAGAAACTACTTGTAGGGGAAAGGCCGCGCACACACTCCACTCCACAATGCATCTACTGTTCCAAACAAGGGAAGTAGGAATGCCCTGGAAAGTGAAAACTATTTTACTTGTTTTTAGATCGAGTTAGCTTAAATTGTGGTTTGTAGTCTTGTTTATGATTATGAACGAACTATGACCTTGAGACTATCTCTTTTATTTCGCATCTTGAGACTACTCTAGGTTTTCTGTGCAGTATAGCAAAAGGTTTTCAGGGAAAAAGACATGGGTTATTTTGATTTGTTAGGAAGTAGAGAGGGTGAAGATATCATTCAATTTCAATTTTCTTTTATCATTTATTTTCATATGTTAATTTTATGTCTGAGTCCCGTGTTCAAGAAGAGTATAATTTTTGCCTGAGTCCGTGTTCAAGTAGAGAGGGTGAAGATATTATTTTTGCCTTGGTTGTATGAGAATTTTATGTCTGAGTCCGTGTTCAAGAGCATGGGAGATTGAGTTAGCGGGCTTTTGCTAAAGTGGCTTGTTTGTTAAAATAATACTTGTACTGGATTCATGGCCATTTTGCTCATATAATATTTAACTTTTTTCTAACTCACGAATGTGAGACTTGTTCTTCAACATTTAACACAAATTCAACTAGCTTGACCCAAGTGTGACTTGTCTTTACTTTTCAGCCTGGGCTTGTTAAGTTTTGGGTCTCAAAAGGCTACAAGTTTTGCTTTCATTTATTATAGTGGCTTTGTGCTACACTTTTTTGAGTTTTCAAGGCCTCAGGCTTGATTTTATTTTGACACTATTCTTTTGTCCTAGCCTTTTAAAATACAAATTTTGGGGCTTTCACTTTCGTTTGTCACTCTATTTTTTGTATGGAAGGATTATTCCTTCTCTTCTTGATTGCAATGATCGAGGAGAGTAAATATGTAGGCAGAATAGAGAACCATAAAAGGAAACGAAAAATATGCAATTTCTAATATTAAACTAGGAACTCTTAAAATACATAAACTGAAACAAAAAAAAAAAAACAGAATATTGTTATATAATCCCTTAAATTATGTGATGCAGCAGGATCACATAATATTGGAGTTTGAGATTTCCTTCTGACGAGTTCTATACGTTTTTCTCGTGTTATTTCAAATTTCATATTGTCAACATTTGTTTTAGTTGCACTCTGCTGTATTTTTTTTTCTCTTATCATCTATATGAGGGAATTATTACCAAAAGAAACCTGTAAAATCTATTATCTGAAGTTTAGTTAGGTGAGGAAAATTCATTGGTATAATTCTGCAAGCAAAAGGGTATAGAAAATTGTGTTTACACGACATATGCTATCATTTTCCATGTAAAGAGTGTTGGCAGTAGCTTAAGGCCTATCTTGAGATAAATACTCTGTTTGATTATTGTCAAATCGGTTCCCTCCATAGGACCTTGTCTCTAAAACTGCATTTTCTCTTGCTAAATTTGTTTTTTCAAATCTGGAATCATCTTGATTCACACTGCTTCTCATGAATATTTCTTCTTCTTGTTTTATAGTTTTTCAGGAAGTGATTTTCATTTATGCTATCAGCAATTATTCATTGCCATTTTTTTTTGATTTTTTTAACATTAACATGATTGACTATTGAAATTAGATTGTTTCATGTTTGGAGTTCAAACCGTTGAGAACCAAACCAACTTTTGAGTTACTGTTATCCTATAAAATCTGATATGGGGTAATGCTAATGTTTATTTTCTTCTAGTAGGCTTTGATGTTCTTAATTTGATTTCTTTGTTCTAAATTTTTGTGAAATATTATTACTCTCTTGTGTATTAACTCTCAACTGTTTAATTTTCAAATACAGAGATAATCGTCCTTCCAGATCATCAGTGGTAGATGGTTTTGATAGTCTGGAGGAGGGTGGTCTAAGGGCTTCTTCCTCTTACTCACGTGATATTAATGAGCATGATAATGATAAAGCCATAGAGACTTTGCATGACAAAGTTTCCTTTTTGAAACGAGTAAGTTTTATCTATCCAAGTATTGTTTCTTTTTTGAAGTATTAACTAAATTATGGTCTTCGTGCCTGGCTATATGAAATGGAAAGATTCATGTAAAAGTTCTGCCAGTGTTGAAAATATTTCTTGCCATGGCTCAATTTTTGTTGAAGTTTGGCTATACTTTTGGCACATATGTTGTTTCTAATTTGCCCATTACCGTTTTGGATCATTAGCTGAGATATTGGGAAAATGTCTGCCTTGTTTCTAATTTGCTGCTCTATTGTAAAAACGAATGTGTTTGTACTTTTTTTAATGGGCATCAGTTGATTTGTAAATAAGCGGTTCTGAATTTATGTTAACTGCTGGTCCGGTAGTGCTTGTGATTAGTTCATCAAGGTTATGTGTGTGCGCATGTATGCCATGACCTTTGTTCCTTCTTCAGTGGCTTTTATGGTTGATATAGGAATTGAGAAGTACAATTAATGTTCTCATTAGTATTAAAATTATTATCTGATTTCATATTATACCATTTACCCCTCTAATTAATTAAATAAATTTCTCCATCTCTTATTATTCGTCTTTTGTGGCAATGGCAATTTCATGATAAATGTGTAAAATAATTAAAGAGTATGTTATATTTGTCAAAATATAGTAATTAATATTGTCTTGAAATTTTAAAATTATAAATAATAGGGAACAACATTTTACTAAAAACTGATAGTATAAGGCGAGAAGGTAGCAATTGCTGGCGAACTCATCCATTTAAACAAAATTTTTCTTGTCTTTTTCGTATTGGATTTCTTTTAAAGTATGAATGATTGGTCAGTTACTACTTTAATGCCTAAGAAATTATTTAGCCTATGGGTTTCGTTGGATAAGTTTCTAATTATTCATTCTAATTTGCTTGGAAGAACCAATAAAATGAAATGATCTGTTGATTTATATTTTATTGGACTGTTAATATTTACTTGTTCAACAGTTAACAGGTGATATACATGAGGAGGTTGAGAGTCATAACCAGTTACTTGATCGGGTGGTATGTAAACAATACACTTCGTGTGTTTCTGTCAGAAACTCTCTTCCATTATTCTAATTGGCTTCCGTTGTAAATTAGGGTAACAAAATGGATGCGTCAAGGGGTATGATGATGGGAACCATGGATCGATTCAAGAAGGTAATGTTTTTTCTGCATTAATGTGCCTCATTTTGTCTTGTTTGGATTTTACATGATTGGAAAATTATTTAGTGCGCAAAAACCGTATTTTTTAGGTTTTTGAGAAGAAATCAGCGAGGAAAACGTGCTCATATGTGGGTTATTTCACACTTGCCTTCATATTCGTATACTATCTTATTAGGTAAAATGATTCAATTCTCTTTTTACTGTTTGACCTGACATGACTGAAATTAATATTTATGAGAAAAATCTTAGATCCTGTCTTAAATGTTATACATGTTTATACTCTCGTTAGGTTATTAAACAAGGTAATCTTTAAGAAACATAATTAAACTATCAAGGTCATTTTTTCTTGTGCTCGTCCTTGAACACTAGTGCGGTTGAGTTTCTAACAATCTTGCTAGGACTCGCTAATACAGTTGTTGGCTCAATTCTGCATACATAAATGATAGTGAGAAATGCAATCTAACACACTTTAACTGCAGATCTAGGAACCCTAGTTAGATGGAGCATTTTATTTAAATAATAATAATAATAATAATAATTATTATTATTATTATCATTATCTAGGGATGGCAAAAAAATCCGCGCCTGTGGATATTTGTGGATAAAATTCGTGATGGATAGTTGGTATCCACGGATATTTACTACTCGCGGGTTACAGGTAGCGGATTTTTTAATACCCGATTATAAACGGGTCAGGTGCGAGTATTATATTATCCATACCCGCGGATATCCGCTACCTGCAAAAAAAAAAAATTAATTTATATTTTATTAAGTTAAATTTAATTAAAATTAGCATTAGTTTATATTTTATAAGGTTAAATATAATTAAAATTAAATTTTAATTTATATTTAATTTAATATATATTATATTTTATATATTTTTTGCAATTTTATTTAAGTTTTATTATAGTATTTTATAAAAATATATTTTTTTAAATATTTACGGATATCCGCAGGTATTCACAGATATCTGCGGGTTTTAAAATATCTGCTGATATTTTTTAAGCGGATATCGATGCAGATAGCAGGTCGGGTAGTGGATGAATTTTTTTTTGTCGTAGGCATTGTTCATGCCCGACCCGTTGCCATTCCTAATCATGTCATGGAATGCAATGCATAGCTCAATAATGTTCAAAGTACCTGAAGAGCTGAAATTGTTATGAAATGTAAGAAACAATCTAGCGAACAAAACGAGAAGTGCTAGCAACACCGTTTTTTTTTAACACATTTTTTATTATTGACTAAACTTTATTAGAAATTACAATTTTTTTTGAGTCTCAGATTCTTTTTAAAGAGTTTCTATCCTCTGATTTTGTAAACAATTTTAGTCAGTATGAGAATGTATATTGAAAAGAGTGTGTTGGATGGTGGATTGCTGGAACTTCTCAAGACAAGTTGACACTGAAATGATAATCTGGGATTAAAAAATGAGGATGCAAAGTTAAAAAATTTCTCTATATATACTTAAAATTTTCTCAGAATGAGAGGGTGCATTTGCACACTCCAAAGTCTCTTAACACTCTCTCGTAAGCACTCTCTCGTAGGCACAAAAATATGCGGGTCTCATTTACAAACTTGTAAGACACATGATATTAACTAATAAGAGAGAGTGTATTGAAAGAAATAGTATTAGAGTCTATTAAACGAATCATGGGAAATTGATGTTATTGAACGAAGACTTTTAAAATTTCAGGAAATTTAAAATGTTTGAAATTTCCTATATTTTTTAAATAATTGTTGGATAGATTTGAAACTTAGTTTGGAAAGGATAATTTAATTTCTATCATGTCTGAAATATATATATATATATATATATATATATATATATATATATATATATATATATATATATATATATATATATATCAAAATTGAAATTTTAATATCAAAGGTTAGCCACTTTAAAATATTTAATGTGAGAGAAAAACATAGATGTGATAGATAAGATAGTTTGAAGAGTTTCAATTTTTGTTTATATAAAATTTGAAATTATCTAATTTAAGTACTCAGATTATTTATAAACTTAGACTTTAAATTTTTAAAATTTCCCTATCCAAATAACATACTTCACCATTAAACACTTTAAATTCTCTAAAAAAAAGTGAATTACCCTGCAAAAATTCCTCATCTATACGCAACATAAATGTATTTGTCTGGATCATGTTCACTGGCACCCCCTGTAACACGAGATGTTTACTATTCACTGATGCAAGCTATGCATTTACAGGATCCTAGGATATTTTACGCTTGGGTAAGAACGTGTTGCTAAAAGATCGTAGATTTGGTCCTGTGATGGATGTTTGGAAGAAAAATGATGGAATCATGTGGTCTTGTGCTGCAAAATGTTGGAACCATTCTATTCCATTTTGGTTGAGATAGTTTGAGACTCACCTGTGATCGCAAAAACTTGTTGCATACATGAAGCTTAAGGAAAGTCTATATTGTATACTTCCTCTGTTGACCTGGTTCTGTATCCATTTTTTCATAGTTGAAAAGTATAGGTTTGAGATAATTTATTATGTAAATTCCTGGTATATGAGATGATTATATTCAATTGTAAGTAGAAAAAGTATATCATAAAACTTTGTTTTTTTTTTCTTTGGAGGATTCACTTTCTATCCAAAACCATATAAATCCATACTTCAGGTGTTGGAAATGCTATCAATTACCATGAACTTTTAAATTATATATTAAGCTTTTCAATTTTATTTTGGTACTAAAAAGGATGGTCCTGCAATTCATCCTTGGTGAATTTTTTTAAGAGATCATGTGATGAGTATACCTTGCATAATGCGATTCTGTCATCAGATAGTGTTCTTCATTTATCATCTTATCATAACTTTCTATGCATCAATCAAAATTTTATCATTTTTTCTATAAGGTTGATACAGTCAAATTAACTATATAAGGTATATTAAACAAAGAATGGATAATAACTCGAACAGTTTTACACTTTGAAGCACATCGAAAGTAAATTTTTGAACACTGACCTTGACATCAAACATTTGCATGGACATCATAAATACAAATGAATAATCTAATAATCAATAACATCATAAATACAAATGAATACTTGCAGTTTTTCTTATAATATCTTTGATACTTTGATGCCTTCAAGCATGCGGAGTACTCTCTTTGCTTGATCAAGAAGTATTTCAATTCAGGTGTGGACAGTAACTAGTGATAAGAAACATCAACGGCAAAATGGTGAGAAAGTCAATAACATCTTTCATGCTTTGTTGATTCAATTTGAATGTTCATGCTTGTTTTTGCTACTACTTGCTTCTTTCATAATTTGTCTTTTTGGATGGACATAATTTGTTTATTATGTATTTTATTTTCAGTAAACGTTCCCATATGATTTCTGTTATTATTAAATTTTATTTCTTTTCTTCTATACCATTATGATGTAGCACTCCAATCATATATGAAATAATCAAAGGGAAAGTCATCTCAAATGTATAATCCAAATTTCAACAAAAACAACTTCTTAGAATTGATATACATTGTTTTGGAAAGTAATTTTTAACAATAATGTGAAGAATGAAATTCAAATTACCTCAAATCATTAAATGTTTGTTTAAACAAAATTGAAAGTTGAGAGAATGATTAACTATCACACATTTACTTAAATCCATACTTATTAGACATTGAGAGCTTGATAAATTACAAAATGTACACTTCTTGTAAATTGAAAATGTATTTTGAAACACATTAGAGAAGAAGCCTACACTAAAAGGAGATTCACTCATAAATTTGATGAAAAAACACATCACTTATAACATAGTAATGCATCAACAGGATTTATGAAAAAAAGTGAACATGGAGTTAATTAAGATGGAAATTAAAAAAATAGGATTTTTAATAATATTAAAAATGAGAGGTGCAAAAAGAGGATTTATGGGGGAAATGTAAAAAAAGTGTTTAAAAGTCAATGTACATAAAAAGGAAGAAGGGTGCACTTAGTAAATAGGAAAGTGTAAATATCAAAAGCTCTACAACTACACCCTACCTACAGTTGAATGGACCATATTGGCCCATCAGAATCCTAAGCTTAGCCCAGAATACTGCTAAGAAACCAGTCTCAATCAAATCACATGCCTAACAAAAACCAAAATAAGATAAAATCATAAAACTAAAAAAATAAAATAAAATCTAAGTTTAGTGTTTGTAATATATAAATATAAGTATCTTTTATTTATATTTAAGTATTTAGATTAATTAAAAATAAAGTTAAATTGTAATATACAAATATAAATTTTATTTTATAAGTTAACTTTGTAAGATTGTATTATATTTAAAATATATTATCTTAAAATGATACAAATTTTTTTATGTGATGAATTTCTCTCATAATTTTTTAACCTTCAACAAATAAAGTTGTAATTTATAATAAGTGTGTTAACAAATATATTACTAACTCATCTACCAATATTAAAAGAAAATTATGTAAGATGCTTTTAATTCATCTTTCTACTTCGTTAGTTAAGTTGTGCCATAATTCATGCCCTAATTTCTTAGCTTCATTAACTCAAAATATTCAGAGTAGGTTTGTTTCTCCTTCAATTAATTCATCTCAATTATTGAATTATATATAAGGATGTAATCATAAAAAATAAATGCACACTTTCACATTTAAAAAGTCTAAAACAACTAAGTTTTGAAAAGAAAAATTAAACATCCAAAGTTTTAAAATAGAGGGTATAAATATTAGTTTGATGACTTAAATACATTTTATTTTCGTAAATTATTATAACAAATTATGTTTCATAATTATAGATCATTTAATTCATGATGTAAAATATTCTTTCCATACATGAAATGTTTCTTATGTAACAAATGAAAATGAAATTTTATAGTAAAATATATAACTTATTGAAAAATGAAAATGAAATTTTTTATGTAATTTATTGAAAAATATATTTTACAAAAATAAAATATTTTATAATTTAATTTAAAACGAAAACAATTTTTTCATAATAATATATAGGGTTAAATATGATTTTATTCCCCGATTTTAGTTTTCGTCTCCCTTTCAAACTCTGGTAAACTTTGATCCTTATCCTTAAGGAAATTATAATTTTTAGTCCTCCATGACTAACAACGTTAATTTTTTTCTTAGGTGGCTAATAGTGTGCCACATCATTTTTTCTTTTTTTGAAACGTGCCAATCCTTCTCTACATCTTCACGCCGAGCTTCTCTCCCTCCCTTTCCCTCCGTCTCCGGGTGGTAAACTATCTCTCTCTCCCACTCTGTCTCCATCGCCGGCGAGGAGCACACCGCACTCACCAAGATTGGTGATCTTTGTGAGACATACCCTTATCACTTAAGGAAAATGCTGACCTTGAAACCAAGCTCTGAACAGAATCACCTTTGCTTCTGTTGAGTTGTTCACGATTTCGATCTCGGTGGCTCTATGTTTTTTGTTACATGTTTTTTGCCTTATTTGTTGATCTGATGGGAAGGTGATTGACAAGAGGGAGGCGAAGACCGAGGAGATGTCGAAGTAAATACCAATTTTTTTGGTTGATGGGTATTTTCGTAAGGTGATTTGTTTTTGAATTTGGTGAAACGTTGATGGTGATTGTAAGTGTTTCAAGGGTTTTTATACATTTTTTATGTATGGATTTGGAAGTAGTTCCATCTTCCAGGGATTTGTTGAAATGTTGCAATTGTGGATTTGGTTAGATAGCATGAGAAAGCTGTATCAAATTGGCATGAAAGAGAATTAAAATATGAGACCACTAATAGTATTCCAGTTTTAAAAACACCATCTCTCTGCTTTTCTTTGCTCATTCTGGAATTCCTTCCTTCCGCAGGTTGAATCATGTTTCTCTAGTTGTGCTACCATCACCGTTCGGCCAAATCTTACCGTTCGGTCCTCTTCATCATTCGGTTATAGTAATCGTTCGGTCATTTCCCAAACACTGTTCGGTTTTTCATTTATTCCACTTCTATTACGTTGTTTTGTTGATAGTCATTACCACATCGTTCGATTCTTTATATATTCCAATTCTATTGCATTGTTTGTTGATTGTAATAGAACAAACATTTACTTATATATATATATATATATCCAGACTCGGTTGAGGCAGTATTCAATAAAACTATTATGTTTCACATAAATTCATGTTAATCTTTTTAAAACTGATGTATCAATTGAGAAATGACCATTGTTTCCCTTCCTCTGAAAGGCGACTCGATGGTCATCACCTTCGTGGCAAACGCCTTAAAGGAGCCCCTTGCAGCGTCTGAGGTGTCATCCTCGTCGATTGTGGACGAGAGAATGGTGGTGGAGATCCAGAAGAAACAGCGGACGACCGCCTGGGTGGTGTCGCCAAACGTGGCTGACTTTGGATTGAGAATGGTGGTTTCGCGGTCGTCGGTTACGCCTTCAGCCGATTGGAGGGGGTGTTGGGTCTGTGGGTGTTGCTGTTCTCATGGAGAAAAAAGAGGGGATGACCCCTGTTTTGCCCAAGGAAGAAGAAAGGCAACTAACGTCATTTTGGTTTGAAGTTGCGGCGGTCGGTGCGGATTGAAGAAGGAGACATTGACGTTTGCATTGAAAAAATCAAATGTGACAAACGTTAGAAAGAAAAAATATCTTTACACGTGACCAAATGTTAGCCACCTTAACTGATTCTTAATGCCATTGGTTTTGGAGGACGAAAAATTATAGTTTCTTTTAAGAAAATAATCAAATTGTACCAAAATTTGTAAGAAAAACAAAAAATAAAATTACTTGATAGTTGAAAAACTAAAAACATATTTAAGTCTAAGATATAAAACCATGTTGAAAATCTCTCATTACATAATAAATATTGCAAACAGTTAGATAAAAAAAAAATTACATTAATTAAAAAATCTTGAAGAGGAAAAACCAATTTAAGAATGTGATGTGAATCAGTGACCTACCTATTTAGGACAGAATCAAAGCAATCATTGTCTTTGTTAAATGATCACTTGCATTTACTGCTTCTCGAACAATCATAGAAAGAAATTCTTTCACTTAGAATGGCTTTTTCTATATTTATTTATTTATTTTATTTTTTGAGAAAGAGTAATCCACACTACACTCCATTCTTTTTACAATTACCATGTTGTGATAAAACTTTTCAATCATTGTTAACAATTTATTAATTAACACAGACAGAGTCTGACCCACTAGCAGACTAATCTCACAAATGAGGAACCATAATTACCCATAAAAAACAAAACAAACTACATCGTTAAACCATAAACCATGATAAGTCTTTTCATTAATATGCTTACATAAAAGAAAAAAAAATTACCTATAAAATTTTGTGTATGATTAAAATGTTTTTCTAATCACATTTACTTACCTGAGATTATGTTTAATGTATAAACTTTTTGAGTAGAATTTGAATTCTAATAAAAAAATAAAATTAATACTATTTAGGGTAATATAACTTACCTATATTCAATAGAAAAAGAAAATTTGTCCTATTTTATATGTCTATGTCTAACATCAACCTCGGATTCAACAGTTAATGTGTGATGATACTTTTCTATAAAAAAATATATAAACTTTGTTACCGTGACACATGTTAGCAGCAACTTTACCTAGGAAGATTCAAATTCCCACGAGACAGATAACTTTTTCCAAGGCGAATATCACGGTCACCTAAAAATCCAATTACATTACTTTATCCATATTTATCTATATTCAAACACCATATATAAACATTTTTATATCTATAATTCTTCTTACCCAGTTCATGTTCACAAAATCATGAAAACAAAAATATAACAATTATATAATTATATTATAGATTGACTCTTGAAAACATGTTCTTGTCAATCTCTCACTCAAACAAAATTAGACCTTATAACACATCAAACTTTTCAGAATGCAAAACTCTAACACTTAACTTTGTAGTTATGTTTGCCCCTAATTTTATAGTTTACTCCTAAACTAGGCAAAATTGTCCCTAACCTTATTTGATTAGCTTTTTAACCTATTAAGTTTCTTCCATGAGTTTCATGAGAGATCGATCACCTTATTGTTTGATGAACTTATTTATCATTATAATTTCTTTGAAGTCAATAGCCATTTATAAAATAAATAAATAAATCCTTCATATTTTTTACAGCCACACCTAAAATCTCAACTATAACTTAACAATAAGACATTTTGTATTTCTATTATTATCATATAATTGAGGAAATAAATGATATAGCCAGTGAAAGGATTTAAAAATATTTTTCCATATTCACAAAATCATTATTATATACTAGATAGCAAGTGCTATTTATTGAATTTATAGTGTTCAGCTGATCTACAAATAAACTCTATTAGTGTATTATTTTTTCTACAAGTACTACTTTGTTTATTTTTATTGCAAACTAGTCTAATGATTTACAGGAAACACTTTTGTTTTTTCTATTTAAAAGGTTTTTGTGTTATAATTTCTTTTTACAAGTTCTTTTTGTGTTTTTTTTTCGTATTTACAAAATGTGTAGTATTCTTTTTCTTTAGTTACACTACTAAAATAATATTATTTTGTGGCAAAATATTTTTCAAAAAATAAAACCTTTTTCTATAACTATATTAACACGGAAATGTAACAATATACAATGACATTGTAAAAATAAGTATTATGAAATGTTTCTGACAAAAAGTTTTTATTAATAGTGAAAAGGATATATAATTACCATTTTTTAATCCACCGCAAAAGATATACATACAAGTTTAAATAAATAATAGTTTTTCACTGTAAATTATTATGACAGAAAAATCTGTCACAAAAACAAAAAATCACTGTTGAAGTTAGAAATTTTGAGTAACAATTATTTCAAAATGAAGAATTATTTTACTTAATTGAAATAACATATGTTTAAAGAGATTAGACACTACAAATATGTTCAATTCTATTAGAGTTTTTTTTTTTCACATTATCGGTGATTTTAATTCCGTTTAAATTTGTTTTCTGTTGTTAAGAAAATAATTGAAAAAGACAACATCGCTAATAATTATTAGAAAATCGCTGTAATTTTTGGAGGTTTTCAAATCCGCTGATACTAGTAAAGATTTTTACATAAATGTCGATAAATATTTGAATTTCCAAAACCATCAATACTTACGACAAAACCACCAATAGTTAACGAAGGTTTCCAAAACCATTAATATTTTTAAGGTTTTCCAAAACCGTCAAAAAAAATCATTTTTTTGGTATTACGAAAATTATCTAATTACTATAAAAACATGTTTTGATAATAAAAGACATAGTAAGATAATTTGAACAAAAATATATTATATATAAAATATACTCTAAACATTGTTAATGATGTTAAATACAATTATTGAACATAAAAAATAATTAATGTTGTTAAGTACAATTAATGTTGTTAAATACAATTAATTATTTAATAAAAACAATAATTAATGTTGTTAAATACAATTAATTATTTAATATAAACAATAAATAATGTTGTTAAATACAATTAAAATTGTTAAATTCAATTAATTGTTGAATATAAAAAATAATTAATGTTGTTAAATACAATTAATGTTGTTAAATACAATTAATTATTTAATATAAACAGTAATTAATGTTGTTAAATACAATTAATTATTTAATATAAACAATACATAATGTTGTTAAATACAATTAATATTGTTAAATTCAATTAATTGTTGAATATAAAAAATAATTAATGTTGTTCAATATAATTAATTGTCACCAAATTTTCAAATATTTTCTCTTATGTGCTTACAACTCTTTCACTATCCTTTTTCAGATTGGTTGACACCAAGCTCTACATCTAGAGATGGCAAAAAAATCCGCGTATGCGGATATATGCAGATTAAACCCGCGATAGATAGTTACTATCTGCGACTATTTATTACCTGCGGGTAACGGGTAACGGGTATTTTAATGTTCGTTTCTAAACGGGTCGGATGCGGGTATTATACTATCCAATCCGCGGATGCCCGTTACTCGAAAAAAATAATAAAAATTTAATTAATATTTTTTAAAATCAGTTTTTTTATTACTTTAAAAAAAAGGAAATTTTAATAACAATGACATAGGATTCCTTTCCGTTACCTTTTTTATAAAAGAAAAAAGGGATTACATTACTTTTGACCTAACGCTAATAGAGATATCAAACATATACATAATCCCATTAGAAAATTCTCTCTTAATGGATGACTTTTTTCTTCTTCCTTCTGGTTCAGCTCGTGTAGGGAGTAGGCTCCATTCCCTCTTCCTCTCTTTCTCTTGTTTCTGATTGGGGTTTTGTTCCGATTTGGGATTTGAAATTAGAGTGTTATTTGTTCTCTAATTTTGGGTTTTCTTTTGGACGTTTTGGGAGTTTGTTTCTTGATTTCTTCCCTGTTGATTGGTGATGCGATTTTGGGGTTATGATTCGAATGAGTGTTTTGAGTTTTTTTAGATTTTAGTTCATTGATGCAGATTGGATTTTTGAAGACCCTGGTGGTTATCCTGATTTGGAGATTTCTGTGATTGCGTTCATTTTTGGAATTTGGGTTTAGGATTCCTGTTTGCATTCTCTTGGAAATTCTTTATCTCTCTGTTGATAGGAATTTGTGGGTTAATCCTGTGACTAAATAGAGACTTCAGTTACGGGGTGTTTCGTCCTCATATCTTTTTTTTTTCAAAAGTTGTTCAATATTTGTTTTCTTTAACTTGTTTAAAAATTACATTGTGTCTTTTTAATATGTAACAAATATATTAAATTTTTCTCTTTAACTTGTAATTTAATTTAAACCTTATTTAAAAGTTCACAAAATATATTTTTTAAATATTTATGGGTTGAAAACGAGTATCTGCCAGTTGAAAAATATTTTTTTTATTGGATATCCAGCGGGTAGCGGGTACGGTTTTTTGCATGTGGGTCGGGTTGCGGGTAGGCACTATCAATGCTAGACCCGACCCATTGTCATCCCTATCTACGCCTAGTTTATTTCAGCAGAGATCACATGATGTACTAAGTAACATTAACTAGCAACCTATCACCTTCAAATGTTTCCTTAGCAAGGTTGGTGGATTCGGTGAGACACACCCTTGACATTGACACATTGTGTTTCTCAATATGCTTTGCAAGCCCTTTACCTTTTGTTGATCTGAAATAAAACACAACATTGACAATCAATGTATGCAATATCACCCAACAATAATGTCAGAAACCACCTCCACGTGTCTTTGCATTCGTTTTCAACAATAGCAAAAGCTAGTAGGAAATATTGGTCATTAGGTTTCTACCCATTGTCACTAATAATTGACCACCACAAGATGCCTTTAGATGAAAACCATCAACATAGATGAAAGGCCTACAACCACCCAAGAAGCCTTCCTTACAACCTCTAAACACATGTAAAAATACCCAAACCTTTGTGACAAAGTCGGTTAGGGTTGATTAACCTTAATCTTAAATGTTCTAGCCTTAACTCTCACCAATTTAACAACATAGTCATATAGACAAGCATATTGTCATTTTCCATCTCCCACCAAACAATCCAATGCAAGTTCCTTTGCTTTGCTAGTCTTCCAAGGTGTTATGCTAACATTATATGTCTTCTGAATTTCATCATTTATTTGGTTCACTGTCATGATCTCCAGTCTATAAATTTGTTAACTAATACTTATGTAATCCACTGTACACTTGTACTTTTGTTACAAAAAAAAAATGCTACCACACTTACGACATCTAACAAGTGTTTTCACCCTAAAGGTATGGATGCCGCTTGTCTTGTTAGCTATAATTAGAAAACCACATTTCTTCTTACACACAACCGTAACTCTTTTATGATCATTCTTCACAAATTTAACTTCTTTTCCATTCAAAATTATATGCTTCATTAATGCATTCTTAAAATCCTTCAAAGAACAAAACTCCATCACTAAATTAAATTTGAAGGTCTTCTTCATATTTTTCGTTCTATACTTTGAGAACTTCTCCCTATTCAAACTGACACCCTCATTGCTATCCACATCTAAAGACAAATCATCAATATTGTATAATTCGTTTATTTCATTGGTTTTCAAAATTACCCTTCATCAACATTGCTTCTACTCCTAATTGTTTGTTTCGTTTTTGTCAATCTTCTCCATCTATCTAATACAGGATTAATATTTCTATGATCATATACCACCCTATCATTGTCCATCATCCCAAACCCATCATTATCATTTGTCACTCTTTTTTCTTCACTATCATCCAGTTTATCAATACATGACCACTTTTACTCCTCAACCACATTCACTTTTTCTTCCTTAAGATCTTCATTAACCTCTGCCTCTACCTCTTCACCAATGACTTTGTCCACGAAGCCAACACCAATGAAGTTAATAACTTAAGTCTGATTAAGAACATGTTCCACATATATTTCAACCACTTCACCATTGGCCTCTGCGTAGTTAGTCAAGTATAATGCTTCCTACAGAGTATTCTCAAATTGTTGAGTAATGTTTATTTCAATCCCTTCCACCACAATTTTACATCACCATCATATTTGAACTCTTTAACTATTCCTAGTGTTTGAAGTATGCCCATCGATCAGATCGATTTCTTTAATTACATGTATGTCCTTATCAAAGTATTATAGCCTTAAATTATTTTTGAACTTCCCCATATTACGCAAAGTCACATCAAATCCCATTCGAAAACCTACATTGTAAGTTAGGACATATAGTGAAACAACCACAATCCTAAACACACATCCTCAACATTACAGAAAAAAGAAAACCAATTTACAAACTAACCTCACTTTGAACTTACATAACTTCCCTAATACCAAGTTCACTTCGTCTTTCTTTTAATGGTAGATTGTGATTTCGTTAAAGACAAATCCACACCAAGCACAATCTTCGTTTTTCTTAATTGAAATAGGAATCCCACAGCTAAGCTCCTCTCAATTTCGATTTCAACAATTAACCCTAATTTCAACTTCATTTTAAAATTAACCCTATTTTTTTAAATTTTGGGATCCCTAATTTCAATTTTGATGTTAAACATTTAATTTATATTGTTAGCCATAGTAGAAACAAACTAACGATGTTGTTCTGGAAGGACTAAATCAGGGACTTTAAAAAAGGAGACAGATGAAAATAGATTAAAGTTAGAAGAAAGACTAAAACTAAAATCGTATGATAGTTTAGGGACCAAATACATATTTAAACATTTTTTTTATGAACCCAATTATCTCCATTAAAACATTTGTTTTTCTAATATAAAAAGAATTAGGAAAATCAATTATTTAAGTTTTATATTAAAAAGATTACTATTACTTTAAAACTTTTACTTTTTTTTTATTTCTCTATATCTATATGTTTATGAAAGAATTATTAAGAAATAGACTTTAAGTCTAAGTCAACCCTACCAAATCAGTTTGAAATTGGCACCTACTTATATATTATGAAATTGTCTTTATCTCTAGTCAATGTAGAATCTGTAACACATTCCCTCATGCGACATATGTATATCAAGCAAGAGACAAGACATTAAAGGGTGGTTCGAAAGTGACTTAATAACGAGTGACATTATAGGCCTAACAAATGAAAAGTCTCGCTAGGATAAATCCTAACTCAACCCCAAAAAATTGACTTGTAAAGTGAGGTTTACACTCACTTATATCTTATAAAATCACCTTATCTTTATTCGATTTAGGATCCCCAACAAGATCCTTCTATTTTTGAAGATTAGAGTCAACCATACAGATTTTATAATAGAATAAAATAATTCTATCAGATCAAAATTTCCATTGGACTAAATTCACTTTTATTTTTTACTTGAGTAATCTTTTAGAAGTTTTATGCATGAATATTAGATTGCTTGCATGTAACTCAACTGGTGGGTGTGTTTAGGATTTGTATATAATTGTTAGGGTGTTGTTCCCTCCATCACCACCCCTTCTACTTCCACCTCCCCAATTTTCTTTAATTCCAATTGTATCTTTAGATTAAAATTTTTTACTTTTACTATTTTACTATTTTAATTTATTTGAAACCTAATTCTCCTACTTTACTTTCCCTGCACTCAATCTTTCCATCTCTCTCATTTCCGTTTAACAATTTCTCTTCCCATTTCTCCTATTTCCGTTTTACTCTACAGCCCCAGTTCTCTTCTCCTTTTCACTTCTCCTCCTCCATTTCTTTTTTCTTCATTTTCCTTTTGGGTTTCAAAGCTTCCGTGTTTCATGTCATTAAAAACGTAGAATGTTGTAGTACACATCCCTCGGAACACTCGGGGAATCGGAGAATGAAAAAATAAAAACTAAAATATGGCATTGTTCATTTATTGTACCAGGTTAGGGTCAAGCCCGGTGAAAGTGCCCTCACATTTTAAACTGTGGAAAACAAAAGTTCTACTCCAATAACAGGTGTTTCTACATATAATGTGACTCCAATGAAGGTACTAACTACTGATGAATACTCTGTTCTATTCATAACAAACGATGTCCGTGAACTTTGATAGAGATGAACGACAATGGAATCTTTGAAACCCAAAAGGAAAATGAAGAAGAAAGAAATGGAGGAGGAGAAGTGAAACGGAGAAGAGAACTGGGGTTGCAGAGTAAAACGGAAATGGGAGAAATGGGAAGAGAAATTGTTAAACGGAAATGAAAGAGATAAAAAGATTGGGTGCAGGGAAAATAAAGTAGGAGAACTAGATTTCAAATAAATTAAAATTTAAAAGTAAAAAATTTTAATGTAAGGATACAATTGAAATTAAAGAAAATTGAGAAGGTGGAGGGAGCAACAACCTAATTGTTAACATAACCCTTACAAAGATTACCACTCAACTTTACCAAAGTTGTAGCTTATAATCTTATGATGAAATTTTATGTTCAAATCTTCTACAATTTCTCATTTTTCAAATGATCCAAATATATAAAAGTAGAGACTAACATCCAAAAGTTGCTTGGTCCTAATTTGCATAAAAAAATTTAAAATTATTTGTAATAACCTTTAATATGGTAACTTTCTTTTCTTAGCAATGTATATATGTATAGGTTAAACAAAGCCATATACCATTTCAAAAAGGCTCCAAAAGCTTGGTATAAAAAATTCAGTACTACCCTGATTCAGCTTGGTTTCAAAACTACCATCTTGATCCTTCTCTTTATTCAATAAACTTTCAATTACATCATTCTTATACTTATTTACGTTGATGATTCTTGTTACAGGTTCTTCCTCTTCTGCCATCACACATATCATCTCCACACTTAACAATAAATTCTCTCTCAAAGATCTTGGAAAACTTAGCTTTTTTTCTAGATATCGAAGCACACCAGCAACACAATGACTCTCTTATGCTCACCCAAACAAAATATGCACAACATGCCTCAAAAAGCTTATATATGCTCTTTGAAAAAGCTCGACCAACTCTCATGATTTCCTCTATAAAACTCACCATTGATGATTCCACAGCCTTTCAGGATCACACGTTCTATCGTCATATTGTTGGTGCTGCAGTATCTAACTTTCACGTCCTGATCTCACATACTCCGTCCACAAGTTTTCTTTCACTGTCACAGGTGATGACCAATTCATGTGTGATTATTTCAATTCAATGATAAACCTGCAAGTTTTCTTGCTCTAAAGCATCACAGTCATCATTTTCTTCTAGAAGAATAAATTGAAATTGAGCATAAAGAGTTTTAGTGCAGTGGCCACTATTACTGCCACAATAACACATCTGATTGTGACGATGATATAGGCCACAAGTCCAGGTTTCAGATCAGCGTTTGGTCGAATTTCGGGTCAGAGTTTGTGGCCAAAGATCTGGTAGCAGCAGAAAGCGAGAGGGTTCATATAAACATATTAAAAAAATCATTTTTTTTAATTATATACAATTTCAAATTGTCAATTTCTTTCTTTTAATACTACCGCATGCTAAAGTTATTTTTTATATAAGTTAGTCAAATGTTAACAGATTACGAGACTGTTTTCTGTAGCAAACTACAATAAACGTATATCTCTTATGAAAAAGTTAGAAATTAATCTTTATTAACAGATATTTATTTATTTAAAGTTTGACTTATATTAACAAACGAACTCCATAATCATTTTTTGTTTCACGTAAATAAGAGATATAAATTAATCTTGATTAAAGATATTTATCTAAATACTTAACGTATTTGAACGTCACGGATTCGATCGTGAATCAATTTTATGATCATATATTAATTATCTGTAAATCATATTTTATTTTAACTATTTGACTGAATCAATTTGAATTGTCACGGATTTGGGTTCATATTTTTTCGTAACTTTTGACCAATAGATAAGGAAAATTCCTACATTTTGCTAGATATATATACTTACCTCTTTATTATTTCGAAATTTAACCTAACAAATGCTTTTACATGTAGATTAAGTATATTTTGGATTGATTTGATAAGAATTTTTCTCCTGAAATGGAACGTTGATGTGTAAAAATATTGGGGCCCAAGACAAGGACGCTCTCCCCACCTGGCCACTTGCACAAGACCCCACAAAACCCTAATTTCCAAGACCCTACAAAAGCAGAGCTAGTTGTTGCCATTGTGCCATTGCAGCATATGTGTAGTGCCAGCCACAACAAGGAAGAAAAACTACATTAAATAAACACACTGTTGGAGACCGAATGCAAAGGGAAAACAAATTTGTAGCTCCCCAAACCACAACATGGCTCACCCCAAAGAGAAAAATTAATGTATTTATATTTTTTTTCACAATAAAGCAGTTTTTGTTGTGCTGTTCTTCTATAATATAGTAGTATTTAAGCATTTATAGATAGTTATTAGCTTTTGTTTACTCTTTTTTCTAAGATCTCTCATAATTGTCATTGTTTTTGCTTGCTTCTGTAAAGGCTTTTTCATCTCTTCCATGTTTTGTCCACTGAGATCACTTCCTTATACAAATTAGTCAAAATTAAAAAAAAAATGAATGAAAACACGTTTATAAAGTAGAAGACTTCCTGATCGTCTGATCTACCCAAACCATCTTCTGATGAAAACCCATCTGTTTTAGTTGATTAAATAATCAATTGATTGATCAATCAATTAATTAATTAATTAATAAATTAATAATTAATCTCTTTCATTACACCCTTTACTTTGATTCCCTTGAGCCATTGAATCTAATTCTCTCCTCTAACATCTAAGCACCATTTTCCTTTCCCCTTTTCTCTCTCTTCTCTCTTTCTCTCTTTTTTTTTCTCTCTCTCTCTCTACCCTTCCACCCATTAGAGAGTGGAAAGACCATTCATATTTGGTTAGGTCATGGATACTAGAGATAGAAGAGACAGCCCTCTTTGTTAATTTCTCCTTAAGACCTAGCTGTGAAGGGTTTGACTTTTTGTTGTCCCTTGAATTCAGAAAACGCAAAGCAAATCAATCTCCTGTTGCTAACATAACCCATAGCTGGCAAGTTGGCAAATTGCGTTGTAGCTTTAAATTTGCTTAACCTTGTTCTTGCTTTGTCATCAGAAAATATTATAGGGTAAGAAAACAGTGTGTTTGTTCAGATCTTCTTATTCTTTTCTTTGTTTCTTGGAGGAAGACACTCTCAAGAACAGCAATTCTGGCTAATCCTTGGTGGACCGGTCATCAGGTGGGGTTGGGTGCAGGGGTAGACCCTGCCACCAATTCGCCATCTTCCACCTTAAACAAACGTCACATGGACCTTTCCATCAACGAGAGAAGCTTCGGCAGAGAAAGAGAAGATGAAGAGGAAGAAGATAGAGACAACGGCGATGAACCCAAAGAGGGTGCTGTCGAGGTTGGAACTCGCAGGCCCAGAGGGAGACCACCGGGCTCCAAGAACAAGCCCAAACCACCCATCTTTGTCACCAGGGACAGCCCAAACTCCCTCAGAAGCCATGTCATGGAGGTTGCCGGTGGCGCAGACGTCGCCGAAAGCGTCGCCCAGTTCGCTCGCCGCCGTCAGCGTGGGGTGTGTGTTCTCAGTGGGAGCGGTTCTGTTGCCAACGTCACTCTCCGGCAACCGGCAGCGCCGGGAGCGGTTGTGGCACTGCATGGAAGGTTTGAGATTTTATCCCTAACCGGAGCGTTTCTGCCTGGCCCTGCTCCGCCAGGTGCCACCGGACTTACTGTGTATCTGGCCGGAGGACAGGGCCAGGTTGTAGGAGGAAGCGTTGTTGGTCCTCTTGTGGCAGCTGGACCAGTGATGATCATAGCTGCCACTTTTGCTAATGCTACGTATGAGAGGTTGCCACTTGAAGAGGAGGATGAAGACGGTGGCGGTGGTGGCAGTGTCCAAGGAGGAAGTACTCTGGGAGGGTCTCCTCCTGGAATCGGTAGCAGTGGCGGTGGTGGTGGTGACAGTGTGAGTGGTGGGAGTCACTTGCCCGGTGGGATTCCCGATCCTTCTTCTTTGCCTTTGTATAACCTTCCACCAAATCTTCTATCCAATGGAGGAGGCCCAGTGGGGCATGAGGCTTATGCTTGGGCACATGGCCATGGAAGAACACCTTTCTGAGCTCATAATCAAAGGCTTTAGATTGCAGTGAGGAGTTTCACAACTCTAATGTTGTGATCACATGATGCTGGATATGGCTGGTTCAAGATCTAATGATGTTGTGTTCTAGTTTGAGAGATTAGGAATTGAGGAAAAGAATTGCAAAGATTTAGAAAACTGGAGTAGTTGTGAAGAACAGTGGGAGATGAAGAACGGAAGACTGTTTTACTTAGCTCAGTGTATATGTATATTGGAGTAAGAACTTTGATTTCTGTGTTTTTCTTTCCTTTTGCTTTATGTGTTTGGAATAATGATGATGGCGTATTTTTAATGGATAAATTTCTGAATAGTTTAATCGAGTACATTTTAATTCATAATCTCTGTGTTATGTTTGATATTTTTGTTCTTGAGATATTATATTCATGTAAAAGATACATATATTTTACTTAGATGATATTTTTTTATGTCTCTGCATTATATTATTCATCTTTAAATATAAAAATGTGGTATAAAATAATAGTTCTCTTTCCTTATTTGGGTTCTTAATATTATCATTATTATTTTACTACCCTCTTTGGAGCTATTAAATACATGATGGGATCATTGATTAGACTTGCAGGATGTGAAGAAGTTTATGTTCATGTTTGGTGTTTAAGAGGAGAAAAATTGTGGTTTTCAACTGTTCTTTTTCTACTGCCGAGAACAAAGTGAATCACTGTTTGCAATAGTTTGATATAACATGACAAAATGAATTAAACATATAGAAGATTCATGCATGGTGTGTTTCTCACTCACAACTTTACCTAAAAAAATTGCTTCTTGATTATATTTAATTTTCAAGCATACCATGCTCATTCTTTATTAGGATTGTTATGAATGAGAACTTTGATTACTTTGCTTGTTAAATGCACATACCAACGATGGATATCTTTTAAGGTGAAAAGATAATTGTATACACCCAACTTTATATTGACTACCCATGTAACTTTTTATTTATGGTAGTAAGGATAGAAAAAGTATTTAAACATTTATTTTCTCTCGATTTTCTTAATAATAAAAAGATTTTAGAACAATGTAATCTATAAAAAGAGAAGTGGGAGTAGATGTAATATAAAATATTTTAAATAATATATAGAAGATGGCTTGCCTTTTCTGTCTTGGCAATTATTAATTGTTTGGGTAACATGATTCATATAATAGTTTTAACAACACTTTTATATATATATTATTACTCTTTCTTTTTACACATCACATGCTCATATTATTCTTCATTTCTTTCAAGATAATTAAAAGAATTAGTTGCATTAAAATAATGTCCTTACTATCATTGCCAACTTCCTTGGACACAGAATCTAAAAGATCTAAACCAAAGAAAAATGTGGGAGTCAAGCAATTTATCTGTTCTAGTTTAAAGCGCATATACTTTATTTTAATTAATGCAAGCTTATAGTAAAATTTATTCACAACTACTTTAATTTATGTTTCCTTGTCCACTCCATTTTAGAAACTCAAACTTAAGCAAGTTTAAATATAACATTTTTATGGTAAATTATCGTATTTAAGATATTATCTATTTTGAAGTTAAAATTTTGTTTTAAAAATACATTAAAAAATTATGGAAAAATATATATTTAAATTATTTTGAACCTTAATTTTCAATCTATGTTGGACTATTACAATACTAAAACAAGTTTTCAATTGAAGATTAAGGAAAACAGGAGTTTTTCAATTTTGTTTCGATAAAAAATGTTAATGTTTCAACCCTAAGTCCCCATATATATATATATATATATATATATATATATATATATATATATATATATATATATATATATATATATAAAAGAGAGAGAGAGAGAGAGAGAGAGAGAGAGAGAGAGAGAGAGAGAGAGAGAGAGAGAGAGGAGGTGTTGGTCACTTTGAAACTTAGAGTTCTTTTAATAGTTTTGTTTTTAAATAATACCTTAAAAGGTTGAAGAAAAAAAGTGTAATATTTTTTTTTATCTTGTCCTCAATTAAATGAATCGAAGTTACGTTTTATTTTTGTTTAGATGACAGAAATTTCCATAATTCAGCTAAATGACTCACATAGCTAAGGATGCTTTCGAACTATATATATTACTTAACCAGTGTTGCCCTAAATTTTTCAGTGTTATAAGCTAATGTAACAAGCTACACCATAAGCTATAAGTTATACACAAATTGAGTAATGTTAACAACCTACGTTGTGAGTGTGAGCCATGTATTTTCATAATCTTATTGATTTAGCTTAAAATCAATTTTTTAATGTTAAACATTATCTAAAATGAACTTAATAGGTATTTCAACAAAGAATTAAATAATTAATCAAACACAAGAGCATAGTGATCAACACTTCAGGAAGAATATTCTTGCGCATACGCATTTGTTTCAGATTGTTGTACCTGCCTCTTAGACTTTATAGAACGATTATACTAATTGTTTTGTTTTTAATGACTTGATTTAATTGCTTAGATATAAAATGAGTTGGAAGTACACTTTACATTGCCTACTATTATAGTTTCTAACAATAATTAGTAAATACACACAATCAAACGAGTAAGACCCACCATAATATCGAGCTTCAACAATCTAAAATGTATATTAATTTTAATAGCCTTAAGTTTAATATTTTTTTTCCACTTAAATTCACTTTCAATTCCAATAGTTTTTGTGAATATACAATTATAAATTGCATAAAATTTTAATTACTGATTTAGTCTTTCAGTCCTTCAAATTAAATAATGTTGATCCATCATTAATAAAATGTTTAATTAATAACGGAGGATGTCATTGGAATAATATGCCTAATAGTAACATTTTTTTTATAATACTGTTACTTATAAATATCATTTTTCAACTATTAAAGAATTTATTAATATTTAACCAATACTTAATTTTGGAAAATTAAAATATGGGGAAATTTATTTTTTTACAAAACTTTATCAGAAACAGAATATAACTGCTCCAGCACATAAAACAAATTTCACAAAAATCATATGTAGACAAGCTAAATATAATTTTTCAATAATTACAAAATTCAGAACTAGGAAATAGTATAACATTTTTAGACTCTCCAACGAGTTAAATATGATGGCGTTTAAGAGAAGGCAATAAAAAAAATATGAAACAGGATTTTTATTGATCAATAAATTTAATTAATTTATAAAAAGATACTGTATAATATATTGATTCATAAAAAATATTTTATATGTAATTCGTGAAAAAAATATTTTATTTTCTAATGTTTAATTAATGCGAAATGGAAAGAAAGGGGTTTGAATAATTTTCTTTTTCATTTATTTTCTCCTTTTAGAAATTCTAAAACATTCGATTTGTCGCATGTGCACCTCCTCAGTATAGCAGAAACTAAGTGTTGAACTGTGTGTAATGGGGACAATACATAATAAATTAATTAATTGAACATCCTTTGCAATTTGTTCAAAGCAGAAGCTGCTTGGTACTGTTTGGAGCATGGCTCTTCCTTGTTTGCACATGATTTGATCAAATTGCAGAAACTTTTGTCATCATATAAAGTTGTCGACATTATTGAGTCCCCAGAAACTTCATCAAAAGCTCATTAGTGCAGAATAGAGGATTTTCAGTCCATGCCAATATAGTAACATAATTGAAAAAATTACTTAGTCCAAGAACAGTATAATTAGCATATACATTAATTATATATTAATGGAAACATTGGTTCCTCCAAAAACAAAACAGACAGGGAGAGATATGAGATAAGTGTTTGGCTGTATGTGCCTTGTGCAAAGTTCCTAGTTCTCACATTAAAATATGCTTCCAATTATTTTCCTTCATCATTTTAATAATATTATGTGATTGCAGCTTTTGTCCTTCTTATCTGTTTGAGCACATTAAGGGTCATTACATACTATTAATAAAAAGGAGGAAACATATGTAGTTTTGGTGTCACATAGAAACCTTCAATACATTACATTGACCCTTGTTTTTATTTTCCACACATTGGGGTTTGAGATAACAATAATGGAAAATTATCACATTTTAATTTTTTTTACCTAATTCTACTTTTGATTTATCGTTTATAATCATGATTATGTAATTTTAGTTACTCAAAGTTTTATAAATTTGCTAATTGAATCTTTTTTATTATGTAAATATATAATTTGCACAAAGTTATATAATTTTTTTAATTATATATATACAAGTCAATGGCTCATTATCATCTTCAAATTTTATAAAAGGACTAAGTTTTACCATTATAATATTTCGATATTCAATTAGCACATGAAAGATTAAAATCACATATTTATTATATTAGAAGAATCTAATTGTGAGGTTTGAGAGAGTAAAATTAAAGTAAAAAAAAAACTAAAATATAATTAACTCTTGATTTGGTTAAAAATTAACTCCATATATAAAAGAATTATTGTCATCGAAGATTAAAGGTTTAAAGCATTATTTTATTATAACGGATGATAACCTAATTTGCTTTTAAATAGCAAGTGTTATATATTCATGTCAATATAAAAGAGTTATTGTTAATTATGAGTATTATAAAATGAAAATTTGATTATGGTGTGAGATCTTATACCTTACTATAATGGTGTTTGAAAAGGTTTTCGAAGGCACATGCCAAATAAAATTAATATTTAGAAGAGAAGAAAGTATCGTTATAAGATGTGTTTGAAGGATGGAAAGACCAAGTTTAAATGTTAAAGAATAGTGTTGTATGGATTCAAACAACTAAAGTGTTTTTATATTATGCAACACGGTTTTGAAAATTCCACTTTCAGCATGTTTTACACATTGATTTTTTTTTTAATATTTTCTCAGTTTACCTTGATAATTTATAAACTGATACGTAATTAATTAGGTGAGAGTTGGAGTTATAGGAACTGGAAATTACATATTTGGTGAAGGGTGACATGTGATAGTTGAAATGTATCTTATTGTATATATGAAGTAGAGTATCCAAAATTCTTCATTTCATATAATTATTTGCTGATAAAAGAATTAAAATAAATACAAATTGATATGTTGTTTCAATTTAATTATGTAAAATATTTATAATATGTTGTTTCTCAAATTATATCATGATCCCATTTTTTTAATTATATGTAAACTTCTCTTTTATTTTAAAAACAATTATATTATCACTTTTGTTTTCTAGTTACACATGACCTTCCTTTAAATTTTAAAAACATTATTCCTAACAAATTCTAATAAGAAAGATCACTGTAATAGTAAAATAAAAGCAGTAGGTATAAATGTAATTAAAAAAAATTCAATAAGAGTATCATAGTAATTTTTTCTTTAATTTATTTTTAGGATTACTTTCACTAAAATTGTTTTGAAATAATAAGCCTACTACTGCTTTCAACACAATTTCAGTAGTGTAAATATAATATAATTATATTGTTGATAACAAGAAAAGTTGATTAAAATATACACTTAAAGTACCTAAAACTGATGAGATCACTAACTTTAGATACAAATTTAATAACAAGTTTTGAAACTTATCTGATGTTCGTAAATTTATGATCAAGATTTGTACCTCCTGAATCAATTTTTAGTTAATAAATTTATTATAGTGAACAAGTTCCATAAAAATTAGAGAACTAGTGAACGATGTGGAAGTTAATTGAACTCATTTTACAAATTAATTAACTGTTATTCTAGTTTAATTCAAGAGGTTAGTACTAAACATATTAAATCAAACAAGGTGCACTATCAATTAAGTTATGTTATTGGTTTAATGTCTCAATAGGTCCCTATTTTCGTCCCAAATTTAAAATAGGTCCATGTTTTATTTGAAGTCTTAATTAGATCCTTATTTTTGTTAATTTGATGCAAATAAATCCTTTCTGTCAATTTCAGAAAACGGCGTTAAGGATTGCGTGACATGGCGTGTGTGAATGAATTTTTTAATACTAAGATATTTTTAATGAAGTAATTATAGTATAATCCATGCTGAAATTAATGAAACAGAGGGTAAATTTGGAAAAATCAAAATGAACTTGGGGACTTTTCTATTCTAGGGGTCGTGTCGTGTAGAGTTGGGAAAAAGTGGATGTTGTTGGAGTGGATGCGCGAGTGGGATAGGAATCAGAAAGACGTTATTGTTCGAGTGGATGCGCGAGTGTTGGTGGGTGAATTACCGGTGCATGTGCGTGTGGAAACGTTTGAAGCACGAGGTGAAGTGTGGGTCCTTGTGTCCTTAGAAGCGCGACGCTGAAGCAGGTGTTGACTGGAGTGGAGGTTAATCTGAAGCAAGGTAAGTTTTTGTGGTTTATTGTCTTGCTTTTTATAGTTAGGAAAGTATAATATTCGATTGTGGTCCCCTATGGTTTGGTCTGCGTTCTTCATTGCGTTTTGGTGGTCCCCCATGTATGTTTAAAGTTATATGAGTCTTTGTGAGTGCGTTTTAATATATTATTTTTTTTCGTCATACTGTGTTGTGCGTGTAGATATATTGATATTGTGTTGTGCGTATAATGGGCGACGTTTTTGACTGTGTTTTCCACCATGGGGGGAAGTTCATTACCGATGGTACCTTGAAGTATGAAGGAGAGACAACAACTTTGTCCTTTGACCCTGATGTGTGGAGTTATTTTGTGGTTGTTAGTGTAGTGAAAAGTTTTGGATATGATAACTTTAAAGAATTATGGTACTGTGTAGGAGGGGGTTCAGTTTTGGAAAATAGGTTGGAAGAATTGAGGGATGACACTGGTGCCATGCATATGGCTAACTTAGGTAGGCTTAATGGCGAGGTTCATTTATGCGTTATACATGTTATTTCGGAGCCTGAAGTGATAAAAAGGTTGAATATGTTACTAATGATGAAGGACAAGTTCATGATGATGGTGAAGTACAAGAAGACGGTGAAGTTGAGGGTGAAGAACATGATGATGGTGAAGTTGAGGGTGAAGTTGAGGGTGACTTACAAGAGGTGGAACAGGGTGAAGAACATGGTGATGTTGAAGTTGATGGTGAAGTTGAGGGTCAAGTTGAGGGTGACTTTGAAGAGGTGGAACAGGGTGAAGAACATGGTGATGCTGTTGAAGTACAGGTTGAAGGTGATGGTGACGAAGAACATTTCCATGAGATTGAAGAAGATGTTAATTGTTTGAAGGAGTTGTGATGGTGACGTAGAAGCTTTTGGATGTAGTTTTTTAATGTACTCTTTTGGATGTAGCTGATACACTTAAGTTTTATGCACTAGTAAAAAAAGCGTATTTTAACTCGCAAACTGAACAGAACGAACGACCTTAGAATATCAAATGAAGGCCGAACGCTCACAATCACTAAATCCGAAGACCGAACGCTTATGATCCAAACCTAAGAATCCAAATTAAGACCGAACACTCACAATCACTAATTCACCCAGACCGAACGACTAAGATTCAAACCTGAGAATCCCAAATTAAGGACGAACGCCTACAATCACTAATTCACCACGACCGAACGCTCAAGATTGAATCCTTAGAATACCAATTCAAGACCGAACACTAAAGATTTACCGAACGCTTAGGATCACTATCTGAGAATACCAAATTAAGCACGAACGCTTAAATCACTAATACACCAAAGCCGAACGCTCAAGATTGAAACCTAAGAATACCAAATTAATATCGAACGCTTAAGATCAGTAGTACACCAAGACCGAACACTCAAGATCAAACACTATTAAACCGGACACCATTAGGACGAACGTTTTGAATATTGATCGAACAAATAGAGTACTATGTCAAACACCTATAGTAATGGATGGTACCAAAATCAAGGTTTCACATACACTAACGACTGTCGCAACCGTTCGTCAATGATGCACTGTGACTGTGACTAAAGAGACCGAACGGCCTCTCTGACACTAACGTTCGATTTCACTTCTGCTATGAACCGAGGCAGTAACCGAACGTTCCAAGTTAATTTTGTCCACTAATATGCCTCGGTCGTCTGGGACAGAGCCAATAAGACCGTTCGGTTTCGCTTCTGCTATGAACCGAGGCAATAACCGAATGTTCGAAGTTAATTTTGTCCACTTATATGTCTCGGTCCAATCTCTTCTCTCTGCCATTTATCTTCTTCCCCCTTTCTCACTGGTTCTAGGTTCGTATTGCAATAACAAGAAAAAGGAAAATAGAACATGATTTCATTCATTTTTGCTAGTTCAATACATTGTTCATCTCGTTTTCATCACCTACTGCATCCTATGACAAAGAAAATGCAGAATACATTATGGATTTGTCATCCATATTGAAATTACAATAATATTAACCACACAGCAACAACAAACAGCCCCTATCAATAACTTCATCCATTTTTCCACAACCTTCATAGAATTTTTCAAATCAATCACCATATTCGCTACCCCACCCATTTCTTCTGTCTTTGACAAACACTCATGCTTTCCTTCCCACTTCAGATTCGTATAACATCTTTCATTACCATCATCACAGCACCATTTGAAGAAATTGCAACCTCCGTTTTCATGCTCGTTCTGTAAAAAAAAAATGAAAAACCAATGAATAGGACTTTGAAGTAAAACAAACAACTCATCCACGTTTCGGTTACCTTATACTTAGGGCACCCCCAAAATTGTTTCCCTCTGTTCTTAGCCGTTCCAGCTGTTCTCACCACTGTTTTCTCTCCACACAGACAAAAGGGTGACGCACCACGAAAAACGACCTTCGCCTCTCCATTCCGCCAGCCATTGGAAGTCGAAGAACATGTTGAACGTGAATTCTGCATTTGATTCTCCCTCGGGCATCCACTCCAACAGCATCCACTCTTTCCCAACTCTGAGACGACACGAGCCCTAGAATAGAAAAATCCCCAACTTGATTTTGATTTCTCCCTTCCAGAGATGTTTCAACAAACAAAACATTAAGTTTTTTCAAATTTGCCCTCTGTTTCATTAATTTCAGCATGGATTATACTATAATTACTTCATTAAAAATATCTTAGTATTAAAAAATTCATTCACACACGCCACGTCACGCAATCCTTAACGCCATTTTCTGAAATTGACGGAAATGATTTATTTGCATCAAATTAACAAAAATAAAGATCTAATTAAGACTTCAAATAAAACAGGGACCTATTTCAAATTTGAGACGAAAATAGGGACATTAAACCTATGTTATTTCACAATTTTTTTTATTAAAAAATAAATTTTTAAATCTAACACAATTCTATAAAATTAGTTTATAAAATAATATTTACGTTTATTTAGTATTGTAAATTAATTTTTATATAATCAAATATGAAACTTTTAAAATAATAAATCTAACAAACAACAAATTTTATTAAAATAAATTATAAATCATAAATTTTATATTATATTAAAAAAATTAAAAATTAAATCTATTTTATAAAACTGACTAATAAAATAGATTTGAATTCCCTAATCTTTATTTTAGTTAATGTGGTACTTAAAATTTACTAGTTGTGAAATATATAAAGTTTTTAATTGAGCTAGTAATGATAATTTACTATGTGCACAAGGTATATGCATGCACGTAAAGCTAAGTCACATCCATGTTTAAAGTTAATTTAATATATACATATTTAAGTGTACATATATAAGAGAAAAATAACGTTTTTAAGAAGGCTAAAATTGAATGGAATTGCATGATTAAATTTGAGTGCAAAAAGGTGATAGGATTAAAATATATGAAAGGTGGGGAAAGAAGACTATTCTTGACATGGTGATTTTGTTTTGATGGATAGATTATCATTAACAAAACGAATCAAGAAACAAAACACGACAAAAGATTGAAGTGACATGGAAATATAAATTATGATGAATTATTCAATTCACCCCATCCACAACTTTAACCTTTCACAATCTTTCAAGACAAAAGAAACTTGAAAAAGGATCTTGTCTTTTGTCCCAGAACAAACCTAGATTAGATAGAAAGACCTTACTGTGATGTATGTGAATACACAGACATTTTTTTTCATACACGACAACATAAATATCTATGAAAAACTAGTCTTTACTATTTTTAGAATCAATTTATATGTCATTGCAGGTTTAAGAAATAAAATTATTTCTCATTTATCACGTTATTATGATAATTAAAGAACATTTGTTTATTTACTATAATACAACTTTATTAATTCCATATATTTGTATATATAACAACATTCGTCATTACCCAAAGGAGAGATAATTAAAATAAAATAAACTGTATGTCTTCTTTCATTTTAGTTTTAGACTGAAAAACAGTTGTTGTTTCTGGATTTTGATTGATTGTACAAATATGATACCTTATACTTACTTATATGTTGTCAGCATTTGAAATAAAGTTGAAGAATGTTTAATAAGTTATGTATTTAATATACACATTTTTCTTTCCACATTGAATGGGATAAGTTATTATTAGAATTAATTATGATATACTTTATTAAAAGATATAAATATTGTAAGTGTTGCGCGACTTTGATTAATTAGCATATATATTTTGACTAACACACATGTTCCAAACAATAAATTTTCATTTTTGGCTGCTTAAAGACAGGTATAATATAATAAAACCTCACATGTATGACCTTTTTAAGATTGGTGTTTATAATGTTTAGTTTATGAGTATTTTAATTATGTGATTTTAATATTTCATTTATTTAGTATGAATTTAAATTTTAAAAATGATGCGATTCAGCCCATTGTTAGCTTTCAATTAAATATTTATTAGATTTTATCATTTTAACACATGTGGCATAGTCAAATAAATATTTAACATGTCACTAAAGTACTCGTGTGATATTAATGTGACATGAAAAAAATTAGAAAATAAACCATCCTTCATTTAGTCAGCACTACTAAATTTGTTTAATATTTAATTAACAAATTATGAAAATATAAAATTATATAATTATTGTTTTTGAAATTCCACGTTTTTGATAAAGAAAACACTTCTATGTACAAAGAATACTTAAACCTATATACAAACAAGAAATCAAATCTTTATTTTGAAATATACGTAAGAGTTGAACCACTAAAAAAAACATGGAAAAATCCTTCATGTTTGCAATTAAATCAAGATCACTACCTTAATTTTATAAAATTAACAGTGACAAAACTACTATTTTTGTCAACTTTTTATTATGAAAATCATCACCCACAGATCGATGCAACAAAAAATCACCATCAATCCCTTCATAATTAATATATCCTATTTGAAATTTAAAGAAAACAACATATATTTACATTAATAAAAATTAACTTCAATTAAAACACAACAAATCAAATTCACAACTTTGTCATTACATAATTCGGAGCACTTTCATAATATCTAAATCGTGAAAATTTAAAAAATCTTTATTCAAGAATATTTTCATACGTTCTATCATTGTCTCCATTGATGGGTAACTCACTTACTTATAGGAAAAAAAAAACAAAAAAAAAAGCCAAAACGTAAGCATTTTTTTATTATTAAACCTGGAAAAAAAATGAAGAAAACGAGATTGGACATCCAATATTTTACATTTTTAATTGAATAAAAAATTTAGCAAATACCACGTTGATTTTAGTAGCTCCTCGAATTTTTTATAAGCCAAAAAGATACTCTCAATCATTCAAAATTTCCTAAAATTGTAACAAAAAAACTCGACGAATCATGCGTTGTTATTTTATACGAACACTGACGCTGAAAAAATAATTATTTTAAGCAAGTTTTTCTATTTAGAAATATCACAAAAATATAGAGCAATGGATGGTCAATGATGACCTTTTCTCTTTATCACGTTAATGTAATTAATTAATAGAAAGATTATCAGATTTATGAAACTCATTATGTACTTATCCAGAAAGTTCATGTGATTAGCAGTGCTAACCTTTCCTTTAACTAGAAAACAAAGCATTGAACAAGTCAAACTTTTTTTTATCCTAGTCAAGACTTGTTGTATATATATAGTTCATTAAACTTTTTTTTTTCTAAATTAATAATTAATTAATGAGTCTATTCTTTCGTTTATTTATGAAACTTAAACTAAAAAATGAGTTAAACTTGAATAGTTAGTTTAGAAAAAGTTTAGCAAGTTGGATTAATTGATTAGTGGCATTAAAAAGAAGTCGAAGTTTAGTGGTGAAAGCATCCTAGAGGCATAGCAATGGGAGGACCCATATTTCACATGGAATCACGTGTCTTAGTTCCTAATCCACAATTATTAAATTCCAAAATTTTTAGCAACTTGAATGCAACATTCCAAAGCAAAAGTTGGAAATTTGATGGACCCCATTATTTGTTAATCCAATAATTATTAGGTTTTGTATATATTATAATCACCCCCATGAATGGGCATCATTAAACAAATATATATTCTCTCCATGTAATGCAATCAACTAATTAGGTTTAAAGGAATCCACTAAGCTTGCATTAATGAAATTTGGACCGCCCATTAAACTTTTTTTATTTGCAAAAGTGAGACTCGGGATTAATTAATTAAATAAGTTGGTATGGTGGGGTACATTCAAACATCATCAAGAAAATTCACGGAAAATGTTGGCTTTTGCTCTCTAAGTCTTGCTCCTTTTGTTCATTCTTGTCATGGAGTACACATCATCTTTTACCCAAATCAGATCGAGTTTAACCTAATTTTTAAAGGGCAAATATTCATCTGGATAGTAATTTTTGAATTTATATTTAGGGTTAAATATGTTTTTGGTCCCTTAACTTTTAGTGAAAATTGGAATTAGTTCATTTTCAAAATTTTAGTCTAATTTAGTCCCCAAACTTTAGAAATCACTAGTGCAGAATTGACCTTTAACGTCACTCCATAGACGTCCGTCCACGAAAACTCCAACGTAAATAATTGACCGGTGGCATAAATGTAAATAATTGAGTGTGGAGACGTCCGTCCTAGAGGGAGCCGGACGTCTATAATATAGTAGACGTCCGTCCCCCTCCAGGACGGACGTTCAAGAGGCTGACAGGTAGTGAACCCATCAGCCTCTTGAACGTCCGTCCTGGAGGGGGACGGACGTCCATATATAATAGACGTCCGTCCCCCTCCAGGACGGACGTTCAAGATACTGAGATGTCAGCCTCTTGAACGTCCGTCCTGGAGGGGGGACGGACGTCCATTAGATATGGACGTCCGTCCCCCTCCAGGACGGACGTTCATGAGTCTGATGGGTGGTACGACCCTGTCAGTCTCGTGAACGTCCGTCCTGGAGGGGGACGGACGTCCATATATAATGGACGTCCGTCCCCCCTCCAGGACGGACGTTCACGAGACTGAAAGGGTCGTACAACCCCTCAGGCTCGTGAACGTCCGTCCTGGAGGGGGACGGACGTCCATTATATATGGACGTTCGTCCCCCTCCAGGACGGACGTTCATGAGTCTGATGGGTTGTACGACCCTTTCAGTCTCGTGAACGTCCGTCCTGGAGGGGGACGGACGTCTACTATATTATAGACGTCCGGCGCCCGCCACAACGGACGTTCAAAAGACTTTTAAAATAAAGATGCACACTTCAAAACGCGAACCCGCGAGGAGTTATGCGAACCTTTCCCTCTGCGCCTTGCATTTCCAGGTTGGTTTTTATGCGTTTTGGGCCATTTAATCTTACTTTTGTTCCGATTAAATTGTTCAGTGATGACATATCTTTCATTTGGACCGATTAAAATTCGTTTTCGGTGTATTTTGGTGCAGTTTGTTACGTGTTCTTGGGCGGCGTTTTTTGACCTACATTTTTAGGTCGTTTACTCCTCCATTTTCATTTTGAATCTGTTCTTCAGACGTGTTGCAGTGCACAAACAAACGTTCGAGCCCGTAATCCTAAATAACCCTAACCTGTAATCCTAAATAACCCTAAATAAGCCGTCTAATAAAGCCCTTTCTGCAGTAGTATATAGACGTCCGAGAGGTTCACAGCAGACGTCTATATAGACATCCGGGTTGACACAGCGGACGTCCATATAGACGTCCGTCCTGTCAGGTCGGACGTCTATATGGACGTCCGTTGTGTCAGGTCGGACGTCTACATAGACGTCACCCGAATAGACGTCCGTTGGAGGTCGGACGTTAAAAGGCCTAAAAAACGGACGTCTATGCCCCTTTTTGCACTAGTGAATGTGTGAATTTAGTCCTTTTAACTAAATTTTGTTAAGTTTATTTGATGTTTCAAGTGTGTTTCATGATAGAATTTGAGTTATTTATACAGTTCGACATATTTTTGCTTTAATATTCACTGAGAAATGCATTTGAAACATCAAATAAAATTAACAAAATTTGGTTAAAATGACTAAATTCACATATTTTAAAAGTTTGGGGACTAAATTAGTCCAAAGTTTTGAAGAGAGACTAATTCTAATTTTGGCTGAAAATTAAAGAAAAAAAACATATTTAACCCTTTATATTTATTCTATTGTATTTTAAAATGAGAATTAACAGGTTTAAACAGTTGATTATTCAACAAAATGTCACAACATTTTGGTAATGTCGATACATCTAATCGTTTAAAAATGGAAATCAATATAATTTAAATATTTATTTGTTTTTTAATTATTTTAAACATCTTTTAAAAATAAAATAGAGATCGGAACATGAATGTCTAGTTATACAATCTCATTCGTCTTCTTCTTCGTATTTTTTTTTTATAAATTTGTGATTGTTGGAGAGGCTCTTCTTTTGACAACTTTGTTTGTGGTTGTGCATGTGCCATTAGAGAGTTTCAAAGCTCCTTCTCTTCTCTTTGTGCCTGGTTTTGCATCCTAGACTTTCTTTCTGTCCAATCACATTGTTGGGTCCCTCTGAAAATGATCGATAGTATGGGACTTAGGTAAGTGCTTTTTATATTTTCAGATTGTTGTTAGAATTGAATATATGGTTAATTTTGACAATTTCAATCACAAATAATACATTAAATTTTCTATACTATTGTTGATATTGAAATTTCAGAAAATTTTCTGAACATAAAGTAGATTGTTTTATTTATTTTTTAAATTTAAAAAATATTTAAAATTACACGAACTGGATTTGTTTACTTCACTGGAGTAAAATATTTTGAATTGTTTAAAATTTATAGTTTAAACCCTAGTAGTACATATTTTAAATATTTAAAATTATAGTTTAGATAGGTAAATTTTTTTAATTAAATAAAATTATAGGGACTAAATTCAAAAAATTATATTATAAAGACTAAAATATAGTGAAATTACAATATCTAAAAAGTAAGACATATACGATGTTGACTTTATATGTTTTACATATATTTTAATTGAAACTATTCAAATTAATAGATGTTTAAAAAAAATATGTATGTTTAATTGAGATGTGTCATGTTTATTTTAGTAATTTTGTTTATATTTAATTTTAAATTTATATTTACATTGAGTATATTTTAGTTTTCATTTGAGGTTTAGTATGCATGATTAATTATCAAGCAATTGCACTAAATCTTGAATTATTTGCTTTGGACACTAAGACATTTTTTTTCATAGTAAATTAGAGATTAAATATAACCTTAAATTTGATAAAATTTCAATTTAAAACATTTTGTGTTGTTATTTAAGTGAATACGTGACTGTGGTGAAGTATAGGTAGAAATTTGTGATGATGATGACAAAACAAAAGTTGATGATCTTATAATTCAATTTCTAATTACCATATTACAATGACACAACATAGGTTTCGTTTTTGAAATGGATAATGTTATTGTTTCAATGTATATCTACCTACAAAGGCATAACAAAACTTCCATGTTAAATATTTGTTTTATTTTTTAGTAGTTTAAACATATTTTAGTAGTTAGGTTTTGTTTTGTTTGCCATAAGAGACACTTTAGATTAAAATAGACGGTTCGGATATTATAGTTGGTTTTCCTTTCGTCTTGCTAAAATTACTATGATTTAAAATATTAATTTTATATGTTTTCATTTAGTACCAAAATAAGCATTGCACTGACAAAAGAAAGTGCTTTTGCATATGGTCATGGTTGTAATGATGTTAGTTTACAGAGAAATGATACTTTGAGATATATATACTTTTTATATTTATTTTATATTATTTTAGAAAATATATATAAAAGTTTATTTTTTTATGATTATATTATTTTTATAATGTGTGTCAAAAAATGTATGCTATGTTACCATTAATTTTTATCTTTAATAACGTAAAAATATCTTTTCGACAATCATTATAAAATAGTATTTCTTTTACCTTGTACATATTTATAAGGATTATAGAGCTATGCAAGTAATGTTATTTTGTATGAAAAAACTATTTTCTCGATTTTTTATTATATTTGTTAAGAATATGATAAGATGGAATTGAAAACATTACGAACAAAGTCATGACTTATATCCAATATTATTACTTAATATTAAATACTGGAAAGAATATATGTGAGAATCATATTATATGAATATGAATCCGATGAATAATATACAAGAAGAAAAATTTATAAATTAAATAGTTCAATATCTATATTTGTCGAGTTAAATACCAACCTTCATACATCCATTAAAAAGATGAAGCAATTTGACCCAAGAAATAGATATGTTTTCATGATTGAATTTTTCCACTATTTTAATCTTTTATATATTGTGATGCTATTTTTCCAAACACTGCTTAAAATTTTAAATTTTTTTATAAAAAGAATTACATAAAAATATTAAACGTTCTAGCAAACGCACCGATGAATCTTTTAGGCTGTCTCAGATTAGAAGAAAGAAGAACACAAGTCCCCACAAATAGCCACCTTAACGATGTTGAAAATGTAGTGTTTTGGAACATTGTGTTGGAGTTTTCAACATTGAACATACCACTTGACTTAATCAATATTTCTTGCAAGTATTAATCTGCTTAGTATTCTTTATCTGATACATTTTTTTTATATATTTACATAACTACTACCATGTTTCAGCATAACGTATGAATAAATTAATAATGCAATTTGTACATATATGACAGTAGAAACCCAGTTTGTGACTTGCCATTGTACGCAATTAATTTAGAACATAGACCAAGAACATGTTTTGTCTTTTGCGTGATGTGATAATGGTATCAGTTTATGAATTGATTATTGTATAAATACTTTGACTCTACAATTATTATAAGACTATAATTTTGTACTGCCCAATAGGCTTACTACGAATAGTATAACTAAACTATTGATACTTAATGAATTTGAAATCTCAGACGAGTTAGAAATGTTTGTTACAAGTTGGTTCACATGAAATATTTTATTAGCGGATTAAATATATTTTTCTCCTTTAATTTTGAGTAAAAACTTGATTAGTTTTTTTTTTAAATTTTAAATTAATTTAATTCTTTATCTTTAAAATCACATAAATTTAATTTTTTTTAATCATATTTTGTTAAATTTATTCGAGGTTTTAATATATATGTAATCTTTTATTATATAATATATATAGTATTTAGTAATTCATAGAAATTAGTAATTTCTAATTACTAGATTGAAATATGTTTTCTATATATAAAAAAAAGTTAAAATTTATTTTAAACTATAATATTAGAAGAAAATGTGATGTAGACTATTTATTATTATCTTAATATTCTTCTCAAACTATTGGGTAATTGCACCAATAAGGGCCCAAATAGGACCTGGGCCATGATGAAAACCATGGGCCACCTAATCCATTTTTCTCATTACTTCACACGTCGTCTTGTCATCAAAATTAAGTCTTTTTGAGACTAAGTATCCCCTCATACAGATTTGGTTCTTTAAAACTAATAATATATATCCTTAAATAATATGATATGAAAATGCAATGTTTTATGAAACTTTTATATAAAAATTTTCAGTTAAGATATTTAATTTTTTTTTCTAAACATGCTTTAATTAATTAAATATTTTAACATTTCTTAAGATTCTTTCAAAATTGACAGTGTCAATTCAACTCTGTTGGATTAATAGAAAACTTATTATAGTTAATGTATTTACAATACAATATAATAATCAAACGAAAAATAATAATAATAAAATTAAGAGCATTTAGGTAAACAGAAATGAAGTTAAGCATGAACATATTAATTATTCTCATAATACTCTGAACATTTTTGGAGAAATAATTCCCGAAGTATACTTCATTGAAAGACAATAATTCAAAAAGATTAATGATAGTTATGACATGGTGAACTTCAGGGGAATACTATATCCAGGTTCCACCAAGTAAATCAGAATAACACCTTTTTCACTTTATATAAAATGATAAAAAAGATTGAATTAGTATGAGATTGTGAATAAGGTTTGTTTCGATTTTTATTCTTTTTATTTTTAATTTTTGTTATTTTGTGACGGCAGGTTAATATCTGAGAAGGAAAGAAATCAATAAATCATGAAACAAACCTACCAAATAGACAAAGATTGAGCAACCAAAAGGTTGAGAGGTGATTCTTCTTTTTCTTTTTCTTTTTCTTTCGTTGTTTTGTCTCCAAGGAAAAAGCTCACAGCGGAAAATACGTTATAAAATTGAAATTCGGGCCCTTAGTGTTTAAGGTTGTTGGGGAAAATAAAATAAATAAATGGGTCCACATGAAAATGATACAAGTGTTGTTTCATTTACGTGGTAAGGTTCATGCAAGTTTTCTAGTTTACTTCAACAAATTCTTGTCTGTCACTTTATCTTTTCTTTCTACCATGTTTGTAGGTGAGTATTTATTCAATGTTTGGAATCACTTCATGCATGAATTTGAAACTCTTCTAAAAGGAAAACAATTTTTGGAATGATTTAGCATGATAAAAATCTATCATTTAAAATTTAAAATCCAACAAAGAAACATATTATATATTTAAGATATCCAATCAAATGCAATGCATATTTAGCAACATAAAAGTTAAATATCATAATAAATAACTCAAACTCGTTATCTTTACATTTTCTAGATTTTAGGTTGAAAAAAACGTCAATCTTTCCTATTATTAAACTTATAACGAATTTTGAGGCATAATAAACAACTGACTATCTATAAGGATCAAACATGCCGCAAAAGGATAACCAAAAAGCTACCAAGAATATGGCTGAAAAAAATTTTGTATAAAAGTTTATATTTTAACATGTTACAAGGGCTTAATCCTCACATGACAGTATTTCCCTGAAACAGGATTCTTCTGAGTTCAGCGGCAATTCCATGCAGCAAAAGCGGTTTTCTTATGACTCCATTGATGCCAACTTGCATGCATTTTTCCCAGAAATCTTCTGTGCTTGCAGTCAAGGCCACAATCACCGGCCAGTTTCTGCTGCCGAACTTGCGAAGCCTTGATGCAACTTCAAACCCATCAAGCTCAGGCATGTGAACATCCAAAACAATCACTTGAAAGGAGCATCCACCAGCTCCAATCACACTCAGACATTCAATTCCAGAACAAACACAAGTCACACAGCACCCTAGTTTCTGCAGCAACTTCTGAGTCACTGCTCTATTTACATCATCGTTCTCCACCAACAACACTTGTAGACCTCTGAAAAATGAGTTCGAATTTGACGCCTCGGAACTTTCCCCAGTTTCACTCATGGACACAGCAACAGATCGCTGCATTTGAAACCGTAGACAAATGGCCATTACCTGAGCATCACCTTCACCGTTTGGTACAAACCATATGTTTCCTTGCATCAACTGCAATATACAGAAACAAAGCACAAAGTCATTAGGAGAACAATATTACAGAACATAGAAACTATTAGGATTAAATATGTTATCAGTATCTCAACTTTAACGATTACTATAACAGTTACAACTATACATATAGAAAAAGTATCATAATGAACTTGTTACACACACCAAATCAATGTCACTAAACTCACCTGAATTATCCTCTTGCAAATGCTGAAGCTTAATCTTTGCTCAACCGTATCAGTAGCACGCATTGTACCAGGAAGGTGCCCTGAAGGAACTGGATTGTCCATTTCAGAATCACCAGTTTTGATCCCTATCTCAAATCTGATATTTACATCCCCATTTGAAGAGCTTGGTCTCCAATTTGTCCAACCCTGGTCACTCCTCCCTTGACTTCCAGTTTCTGCATAAACTCGGAGCACAAGAACCCCTCCTCCTTGGTTACCATTTATTGCACTCCCAACCATATGCAGAAGCACTTGGAAGACCCTCTTTTCATCACCTATAACATTGTCTGGCAAAGACTTATCAGCATCAACAACAAAGCCAAGGCCACTATAAACACACATGAACCTGGCAAAGCAAGCTGCATCCTTCACCATAGCATGCAGTCCAAAAGGCTTCATCTCCAAAGGGAATCTTCCCTCATCCCTTGATGACCAGTCCATGGCATCATTCAGCAGGTTTGACATGACAGTGCTGGTTCTGAACATAGAATCCACAACGAGTTTCTGTTCTCGCTTTAAATTCTCTTCCTGCATCACTGAAAGCAGCCCCAAGATTGAGTGCATAGGCCTTCCCATTCCATTACTCATCACTTTCTGAAATGCTGCTCTGGCCTGGTTGGCCCTCATAGCATTAATCTTTTCCACTTGCAATGCTCGATTTTGTTCCTCCAACTTCCCCCTCATCATATGAGACTCTTCAAGAATTGCAGCATGAGACAGAGCCACCGCCACCTGATCAGCAACCACCTTGATGATCTCCAGCTCTTGAGTGCTCCATGATTTAGCCTCCGTGACAGGGAGAATCAAAACCAACACGGCATAACATGTTTGCCTCAGCTCCGGCGTTCCCCCTTTGAAATTGCTAACCCGAAGCATTGGCATTCGGATTGCAGCAACTGGTCCTGCCACACCAGAATCTCCACTGCTGGCAGTGGCAAGCACTGAATCAGAATCAATCACGTTCACTTCATCACTCCCCTTGATTCTGGCAACATCAGGATCAGTTATGAGAATAGAACAGTTGGCATTCCTCCCATTCAATTCATGAGTAAGGTTCATCTCAGTTTTCTCATCATTTGGCATCCAAATTGCACAGTTTTGCAAACCAAGTGTCTTGGACAGTTCAACCAAGGTGGTGTACAGAATCTTGTGCCTATCCAAGGACTTTCGAATCTCTTGAGTAAGCATTCTTACATGAACCGAAGCCTCCTTCTGTTTCATTATGAAGCCAACCTCCCTGCCAAGATCCCAGGTCTTTTTCTTCAGCATAAACTCCCTAACCTTCACTTTCAACAGCAGAGGGATCAGAGTGAGGAGAGTTAGAGCAGTGGCACATGACACCAAGGCAGTGAGAGTTTTGAACACAGTGATTGCCACCATCAGTTGAAAAGTGTGGGGACCATAAGTCCAGCCATTCAGCAAATGTGTCATCCCACAAAGTACAATGAAAGCAATGAACTCAAAGAGGACCCATTTGAATGGGAGATTTGAGCAACTAACAAAGTAAAGCAGCTCAACAGGGATGGAGAAGTAGGCCACAGCAATCAGAAAATCACCAACCCTTTGGCACTCCAGAATGGTATCAATAGTCCAGAAGCTCCACTCATCATCACAGTTACATCTTTGAACATCTGTTCCATACACACATGTCACCACCACAAACCAAGTTAACAACAGTCCAAATGACACTGACTTCAACATTATCCCTATGTGTAGCTGCTTCAATCCATTCACTCAATAAGAAACTCAAAACACATCAAAAATCCCTCAACAACCTCCAACTCCCAATGTTGCTTCTTCAATTATCGTTTCCTCCTTCCTCAACACAGTTAAATAAAAAGAATACAATCTTCGTAAGATCCAAATCACCAAAAACACTACAAGATCCAAAGGGGAAAAAAATAAATAGAGAGAAAGAAAAAGGTCTAGGAAACTACAATTCTTTTTGTTTTCACCTTTTCTCAAAATCCACACACACCCCTTTGGTTGGAATGGCATTACTCAGTAAATAACACAGTACAAACGGTAAAGATGACATTTTCATCAACCAAATTATATGTAAGTGCCTACACACACACACACACACACACACACACACACACATATATATATATATATATATATATATATATATATATATATATATATATATATCCACATATGGAATAAACAAATGCAGAAAAAAACAAGTTAAATCATTAAAAAAATAAAACTACTCCAACAACGTTCACTGCTTAAAAATAAATAAAGAAAAGACCAAGTTATGAAGACCAATCTTTCCTTTTAAAAATAAAGTGTCTGCAAAACACAACCCAATAGTTACTTAAAATAAACAAAACTCAGATTTCAATCATACATATAATCCAATCCTGATTGGATCGTAATTAAGAATTATCTTATCCCTACCCAGGAGACACCAAAACCTGAATAAAAACACAAAACTCATTCGCTCTAATCACAGAGTGTTTGAAAATCCATATGAGAATAAACCTGAAGAGAGATAAAACGCTTCTCACATTCGACATATCGCAAATCACATCCAAGAGGTTAAAATAACCTTCTACCAATCAGTCCAACCTGCCAGACACAAAAAAACGTGCCACACCCCATTTTTCTCTACGCATTGATTAAACTAGTGCAACCCTTTTGATAATTAGGAAGAAAGAACAGAAAGAAACCAGCTTTATAGCATGCAACGAATCCCACCACTGAAAAAAAAAACCTTGTTTACTGTGGTCAAATCCAACTACCTCGTGCCTTGTAATCCGGTGAGTGGGGTGTGTTGTGGTGTGTGACAAGCAAAGGGTAGCAGGACTTGGAAAAGAGCACAAGTTAAGAGACACCCAGATGGAGAAAAATAATGCAAGTGGCGTTCTTATACTTGTTGTGGATGTTAAGGTACTGCTGCAACTGCTGCTATTACTACTGCTACTACAACCACAATAAAAACAAAAACAATAGCAGTAGTTGTTTTGTGTTGGAGCACACAAAGAAAATGGAGAGAGAAAGAAAGGGTGTGTGATGATGATATGTATGAGACTTGTGAGAGAAGTGCAAGCAATGTGGTTTTGTTTGAAGGAATGAGAGGGAAACCACAAACCATAAAAGGAAAGAGAATAGCGCCGTTGTTTCGTGAGAGAAGAGAGAGAAAGAGGAGAGAGAGAGAGAGAGAGAGAGGGTCCACTATTCTTACATGAAGAGAACTTAGACGCTCTTTTGAACTGAGATGTCTTTGTCAGTCTCAAAAAGCTTTGAATGTTTTGTTTTCTGTTTCACTCTCTCTCTCTCTTTCGCTATAGAACACAAGCATACCATTTTTATTGGTAGGTGTTTTCTCTTCTCCTTGGTGGATAAGTAATATATACATAAAACAAGAAAATATTTTCCATGCTGTATCTTGTCCCTTTCCTTGTTAGACACTCACCGTTTTAAAATAGAATAATGATATTTTCACATATTTTTTTTATAATATTTTAAAATTATTTACGTGTATGATTACGTTGATATTTATAATTATTATTGTTAATATTTATGATTATTATTATTGTTTCTGAAATAATTTTGAATTAATTACAAAATGACACAAGTTAAAATATTTTTAAAAAAATGTTGTTAAAATATTATTATTCTTTAAAATATTCATTTCTTAACTAACTATTCATTTAATTAATTAATATGTGTGAATAAGTAATTATTTTTTGAATAATTACTTGTTTTAGTAGATTAATTATTTTAGAATAGTTAGTGTCATAGCTAAAAAAATCCAGTTAAATAATTTATTTTTACTATATTTTTAGAGTAAAATATCATAAAATTTATTGATGACATATTCTGTAAAATGAATATTATATGTTTTTGAAAACAAAATTCTGGTTTTAGTTGTGTTTTGCCTATAATGCTCAAATTTGAAACGTTAATTAATTGTTGAATTTTATTCAAAACAAAATGGTTTTGATCATATGCTCTTTATGTTTCGAAAAGAATAAAAAGTTAAGATAATGGTTATTTTTATTTAATTAAAAATTAAAATGAAACACTCAACACGTTTTATAAATATTAAGATATAAAGAGAGGAGTGACATTTTGTGTTTTAGAAACCTTAGAAACTCTAAATCAAATAGAGAAACAAAGGGGATAGAGGCATTTGGGAGAGAAAAGAAAGAGTAACAAAAACCTTTAGAACAAATGGGAGATTGGTGATGTTTTGGGATTGTAGATGAAACCCTAGCGTTTAGCCAATGTATGGGGAAACTTATCATTATTGCTTGTTGTTATATCTTATATGTGTTGTTGATTATCTTGATTGATAGTCTTTGTTTTGATATATGTGTATATGATTATGATTATTGTTGGGTAATGGTTGTGTATGCATGGGAATAGAGTTTTATGTAATATTTGTTATGGATTTTCCCTATGAATGTATGTATAGTTTGTTAGGTTATTTTTCATGCTAATGTGGAACAAAGTTATGATGCTTTGCAAATATATGTTGGAAGGGTGTTGTGATAATCATATGAAGTATATATGGGTTTGTGGGTTTGTTGGGGTATAACATGTAGGTTTAGGTTTGGATGATTCAAGTATTATGATGTATGTGTTTGAGTATGTTACATTGGTATGTGATGCTTGAATGCATATGTATGAAGTCTTAAGCATGTTTTTATATGATTTGGGATTGATACATAGGGGTTGGACCTTAGATTTTGGTCCAGGAACGTGATTGTTCACGAGAATAATCGATTATCTCGATGATAATCGATTATTATCAAGATAATCGATTATCTATGATAATAATCAATTATCCCTTCATGCTTGACGAATTCGTGATTTTTTGTTTGGAACCACTAAAATAATTGATTATCTTAAATGATAATCGATAAGATAATAGATTATGAAAGGGTAATTTGTGTACATTGTATGTTTCAGGAATAATTGATTATCACTTATGATAATTGATTATCCCAGAGTATTTTTACTAGAAACAATGCATTTTTTATGAAGAATAAACATAGACCAAACTTGAGGAGCTATAAAACGTGATTATAAGCTGATAATGAGATTAGTGATTATGTTTAAGGCCAAGTTTGACTTGTAGTTGAAATTGAAGCATAAGTTAAATTTTTTTATCATTTATTGTCATATTTACTAAATCGAATGAATTATTCATGATTACTACACTCAATTCAACATCGAAACCAAAGAAAATTATGCTTTGTTATTAGTTAGACTTACACATGTAACTAGTGAAATTTTTTTTTCAATAAGTTAGGTGATTTTTCTTTTTTAAAAGTTAATGAGTACGATGATGCACTTAATTAAATCATGGATGATAGTAGTGTATTTTCAATCAAGGTTAGATGATGTCTTCCAATAAAAGCTCTGATTATAAGAAAGTTGTTATATGATATTTTCATCGTATACATAATCAATCCTATTTTCCATTTGATTGCTTATTATTCAATCAACAACCTTCTTGATTTGGTACACAAGTGGTAGATTTAATAATTTATTATATCAAGTTCATGTTTTATAATATTTAAGAAAACCATCAAACAAAAATTTCTTTAACGTAGTCTCTTCTTCCATTTAAACAATTTACACAAGGTCACCTTCCTCCATCACTACTACTAATATTATGTTGTATAAATTATTGAAATTCTTTCACTCATATTCTATACGTATAGGAATATTCAATCTTATCATCACATATGTAAATCTCATTTAGAAAGATTAAATTTTATAGTTGATTAATACTTAAATTTTAATTAACATTAATTTTTAGATTGCATAAAATGAAAGTAATAATAACCACTCAAACACATACACACATAAATACAAAATATAATCAACCAATTCTTTTATGAAATATATGAAACACTAATTAACATATATGTCCCAACAAATTATTAAAGACATAAAAATTTAAGATTCAATAAAATAACTATAAGGATTTTTGTGACATCCCAAAATATATAGCAATGTATATATGTAGAATGCATCGATTATAATAATAGAAAGCAGTTAAGAGTACACAATAGATAGGATTAAGGAGTACAGTTATCCAAGTCTGACTGGGAAGTTTTAAAACTTAAGTACAAGTTCACAATTCTCCAAAACACTCATCATGCTAAAACGAAGGCTAGAAGTTTTTCAAAATAAAAAGCTATTTAACATCATAGCTAGTAGAAATCCTAAGCACTAGGAGCTGGGTCTTCCTCATTCTCCAACGCTTGCTCCAAAGGTACATCATCACCTACTGCTCACATCCAAAGGATTGGATGATCATCGCAAGAGGGAAAGCAAACACATGCAACACACACAAATGCAAGGGTGAGCTAGGTCTCAAACAATCATACAATTCATTTTCAATCAATCTAGCATTTACCAGAATATCCATACACATATAAACACCTTAGTCATCATAAACCTAAGCATTTATTTCAATAAACTCATAAAGACAAGCATACTATCATGTTAAGACTCTAGACACGTCCGGACATAGAATGTATGAAGAGCTGGGGCGGGTTGTGCACTTGTGATGGCCTCTACTGCTTTGCAAAGCCATTGCCGAGGGGTTCCACCCGACCATCCACAAGGCTAATCCGTTACCGCGGAATAGACCTCCAGTGATAGCGTCTACCCTAGGACCTCCCACTACTCCCACCACACGCGTCAATCCTCTCTAAGTGAGAATGAAAGACCGTTGGAGTGTTAGGGATAACCCCCCATATGGAAGCCTCTTACATTCATTCAATACACTAACTGATCCCACCGAGGGATCTAATTTCCGATTCAACCCGATCATTTTAAATCTCATAATATTCCTTTTTGGATCAACAATGTACATCATAAACCACTTATAATCATACACTTTCAACCAATCTAGATCACATGAAGATGCATTCATAAATTGTAACCGAAATATTTAATTAACAAAGCTTACTGGAATGAGAGAAAGCATAAAGGAAAATATCACCACTGGACGAACACTGTTTAGGACGAGCGTCCAAAAGCACTTGGACGAACCCTATTTGGACGAACGTCACACACCATTGGACGACCCCTATGTGGACGAACGTCAAAAGCACTTGGACGACCCCTATATGGACGAACGTCAAAAGCACTTGGACGACCCCTATATGGACGAACGTCAAAAGCACATGGACGACCCCTATATGGACGAATGTCAAAAGCACATGGACGACCCCTATATGGACGAACGTCAAAAGCACATGGACGACACCTATATGGACGAACGTTGTTATAACTAGGACGAACGCTTCAATATCAAGCCTTATCATGACCGAACGCTAACTGATTACTAACACTGGCTCAAGGACGAACGCTCATCACCCAACATTTGACCGAACGTCCCCAGACAAGGACGAACGCTAATCACTAACACTTTCCCATGAACGAACGCTGTTACTATCATTTCCTAAGACCGAACGCTCCCTAGACAAGGACGAACGTTAAGTTAAGCCAACATTTGACCGAACGTCACTCAGTGCATGGCATGACCGAGCGTTCAACTCCGACATGGACGAACGCTCAATTTGCACATTCTGCAGAATTTAATTCTGCAGAATTCTCAGAACTCTGCAGAATTGTAACAGAACCTCCCTTGACCATTTCCAACCACTTTTCTCAACTTCTTAGACTCTTAATTCTCGTTTTAGACTTAATTAAACTTATCCAAATGATTCTAAACATTTCTACTACCATTTTTAAGTGATTAAAGTCCACTTTCAGCTCCAAAACACTAATTTCAACAACTTAGGGACCCAAATTCGATTCCACTACTTGGAACCTGTTTTCAACTACTGTTATGCTTCTAACAAGTCACAATGGACTTGTCTAGGCTGCCCAAACAGTCCAGGAACACTGCAGCCTTCATTTACTCAAAATCCCTACCTCACTTCCTCTAAAATGACCAAAAAGTGACCCTAAGACACTTGATTTTTCTTCCTATCAACACCACAACAGATTTTACACACCAAAACAGTTCCAACATACATAATTCATCACTCAAAATCATCCCAAACAGTTCATATCCATCAATCACCACATTCACGTAGCACTCACACTTCCATACATACATTTCAAGTTAGCAAAATTCAAAATTATGCTTCCAACAACATACCAATTTGAAAATCATCATGTAATCACATCATACAGTAAAATCAAAAAGAGAACTAGCTCCCCTTACCTCTAGTGTAGACAACCAAGCTCAAGTAGGAACCCTAGACCACTTGCTTGCACTTTCAAAAGGTTAGAATCACCTATAAATCATCAATTGATGATAGAAAACGAATCTTAGCACCAAATAGAAGCTAGATTACGGAAGGAAACGAAATGGGTTGCATGCAACAAGTTCAATCACATGCTTACAACCCTAGGGCACATGAGAAAGGGGGTTTTCTTACCGGTTCAGATTAGGGAAAATAGATCGACTAAGAGCAACACCCGCTACTTTGTGATCGTTGGGGCAGCACCTAATCAAGATTTTAATGGTTCAGTGTGAAGAATGGAAAGGAAGAAGATACAGGAGGAGGAGAGAGCTTGCAGGAAGAGGAATGGTTGCTCAGACAAGAGGAATGAGTTAAAACCCACTGTTTCCAAACTAATGTAATTTTATTTTAAATTACTCAACCTCTCATCCTTTGCCACTTGTCATCCCCTTTTTGCTGACTCAAATCCAAGTCCTTACAATTTTTCCCTCCTTTTTTTACTTAAAAGAAATGTTAAAGACAATCTAAATTGGAGACAATACTTAATGATTATATTAAATCTAAAATCAGAAATCATCACTAATATACAATACAAATCTTCTGAAATTTCAAAACATAAAGACTTGAAGTATAAATTTCTCAAAAAAAAAAAATAATACAATTTATCAGAATACTCATATTCAATATAAATACTATCAGTATAAAAAACAATATAATTAATATAAATTTCTATAACATTTGATGTCAACATTTTAAATGTAAAGACTTTCCACAACATAAAATTAATATAAAAAAACAAAAAATTAAAGTAAATTGTAAATAGAGTAGAAGAAGTATATCATAATGCAAAATCCTACATATCTAAACATACAACATGTATTATCTTTAGCACGAATGATTAGAACATAAAGTTTGATATGAGGTCAATGATAAATTTTGTGAATTAATTCATGTTTAAACCAATGGTTGCAAAGTATTTGGATGGTGGGCAAGAATGTGCTTTCACAGTAAGACAAAATTCCAACCTTTATAATTTAATTTTCCTTTAAGTTTTTTTTAATTAAAAAATATTGATGCCTTTATAATTCAATCATTATACACCAAAAAAAAAACAATGTAAAATTTTAAAAATAAAATAAAATGAAATAAAAAGGAGGCAAAAAAATGTTGTTAAACATGATTAAAGAATAATACAACAAATATTAACATCTTTAAAAGTTATTTTTCTATTCCTCTGTTTATTTTTCAATCTCATGTTCATTTTCTCACTAAAGCTTTTGCATTAATTTTGTGAGAGAAAGTTGTCTGTACTATGTGTATCGAACAAAGTAGCAACAATCTAAATTTTCCATTTTGTTTCATTTTAAGGGGAAAGGGAGAATAGAAAAATAAAATAAAATAGATAAAGAGAAGGGAGAAATAGTGTTTTCTTTTTTTAAAATATATATAAACTAAAATAGAGCTTTTAAAAATAAATTTAAAATTAACATTCGTTTCTGATTTAAATTTTAATATACTTTTATTTTAAAATTAAAAAATAAATGGATATAATTATTTTAAAATCACACTTAAACAGTATAAATAAATCGTAAACTTAAGTATTGTTTGATACTTAAAAAATTTAACACAATTAAATCACAATATTATATCTATTTAATTTTAAATTTTAAAGATTAAATTATATTAAACATAGATAAATTTTAATTTCATATTTAAAAATATATTTTACATTATAATAATAAGTTAGAGGATTGAAGCACCGACAAAAAGAAAATAGGAGGTTGGATTGGATGTATTGACGTAATAGTGAAGGCAGATTTGAATTGTGGTTTCATGAATCTGCCATCCACTGCTCCAAAGTAGAAAAGACACCATTCTCTCACAATTCCTTCCATCCTTAAATTAAATATAAATATTTAAATAAGATATATATATATATATATATATGAAAACTGTCAAAGATCCCACTTTAATCATAAATAAATATCAATAGTTATAAAGTTTAGCTTCCAAGAAGAAAAAAAAGTTCTACATTGAAAAGAAACTTATTTTGATACTTATATTTTTTGGAAGTTATCTTAAATTTTTTTTCCCCACCTTTGGTGTTTGAGGAAAAAAAAATGAAGAAAAATATAGTCTCTGCCTTAATGAATTTGTCAAAAAGAAAATGAAATTCCAATTTTCGTTCATATAAAAAATCTTTTTAATTATTATTTTAAGAAAAATATTAATTTAAAAATTAATTTGATGATTAAAATAATTAGTTATTAATTTGATAGATTAAAATAAAATTACTAATATTTAAAATAATTTTTATTATTAATAAAAAGTTATAATTAATCTGTGAAAAGGAGTTTTAATTAGTTTCTAATATTATTTATCAATATTTTAGTTGCTTATTATTATTAATTATAAATTAGTTTCTAATTAAAAATTATAAACTAATTTAAACATTAATTATTTAATAAATAAAATTAGAAATCAATTTAAATTCTAATAAATAACAAACTAATTATAAATTTTAATTTATAATGAGACTGTTTTAAATATTAGTAATTTTTAATTTATAAAATGATATCTAAATTAGTTAATATAGTTATTATTTATTATTATTTAAAATTCTCTTATTGTGATTATTTTTTTATTTAATACTTTTCTTATTGTGACCCTCTTAAAGTTTTATTGCAGATTAATCCAATTCCACTTAAAGTAAGTAACATGAACGAGAAATATTCAAATTCCATATTGAATTCAATAAATTACATGAATAGAAAACTTACAAAAATTTTACACTTTAAATAAAATACTACTTTTTTCATATCTGAAGTTAAAAATAATAATAAGAGTAATTTATAAATTTATTCTATAAAATTTTGAACTCAAATAATTTCTTGAACCATTTTGTTAAAGTGTAAATCAAAACAGAAAAAAAATATTATTTTCATACATATAAATACTGTAAATCATTTCTGTAATTGTTAATAATACAATTTTGAGAGTTATTCAGTATACCTGTGAGTCTTTGCAACCTCTTGATCAGTCTGAAACTGTGTGTGTGGTGGTGGTGATCGTGGAAGAGGGTTGAAACCCTAGGAGAGAGTCGTGTGACTCTTTCTCTCTTTGATTCTCGCCTCTCGTTTCTTTCTCTTACTAAACATGTGTGCATATTACGTTTAAAAGTGAAAGTAATATCTGGAGTTGGGCTTTTACTTTTCTGCCCTTATTCTAATACATTTTACGATTTATTTAAGAATTTAAATTAATCAAATGTATTTCTTTTGATGATGAACATTTGTTATTATTATCGCTTAAGTAACTAAAGATGAAAAGAAGTAAATAATTTAAGGGATCTAAATAAAATCTTAAAGTATTTAAAGAGTAGTTGTTTGGATTTTCAACTAATCTAACACTTTCATAACTACAACACTAATAATAAAAGTAAACCCAATGTGTCTTATACGATCTTACCAATCACAAAAAGCAAAGTCCATTATAGAAAATTAGGGCATTTTAAGTTATTGATTAACGAGTCATTATAGTACAAAAAGTAAAGCAGAATGGTTTTATCATAAGAAGTCAAATGTTAGGGTTAGAATAATAATAAAAAGTTGTTAATGGCGTAATAAGAAACAGAAAGTTTATTTTTCCATTGCTTGTCCACGAAGGAGACATATGTGAAAGGAATTAAAAAAGTATAAAGAGATATTTTTTTTATTGGTTTTTGAGTGAGTCAAAGCAAAAATTATGATACAATGTATTTGGAATAGATACATATAATAACTATTACTCATTCTATTCATCTATTGGAATATACCTACTTGGCCACTTTCCTTTATAAAGTTACCAATCAATGTTTTCAGAAAAAAGAAAATCTAGTTTTGATAACTCTTAAAGATTTTTTTATATATATATTATTTAATAAATTAAATATATTATATTTTTATCCCTTATTTTTATCTTGTATTAAATCTTTTGATTAATTACATATTCCACACTTTAATTATCTTCACTTCTATGATGAGTTATAATGACATTTTTATAATTTAGACCACTTGTGATATTAAATTATGATTTCAATGTTATTATCAGCATGATATAATCATAAATAGTTATATATTAGAAAAACCTAGGAGTCTACCTGCAGATATGGATTGAGGTTTGATTTAATTTGACATGTCAAAGGAAATAATCTAAATGAAAATAGTTGGTTAAGTTTGAATGTAATAATAATTTTAAATAAAATAAATAGATGTAATATTTTTATTATTAAATTATTTTTGCTATCTACATTTGTGACATATTAAATAATTTTTTATTCACTATCTTTTAGAAAACTAACAAATAAAAATATAACAAACTTTATAATCTACATATAGTTTATACTTATAAGAATCTTTATAATACAGCAATTTTATCAGTACATATAGATAAAAGAAGGAACTAGAAATACGTATTATTTATTAACACTTACATTGTGGGCTATGCATTTAATTTGAAGAAAAAATTCATTGAATAAATAAAACAAATTAAGTCAAGAGTGTGTGTTTATAATAATTTTAATTCACAATAATTCGCGTAACCATTTATTATAATTTTGTGTTTGTAATTTGATTTTGCAATAACTTATTTTACTTAGAAAGTAACTAAGTTACCATAAGTTTAAATATGTGTACATTTTCTCATAATAAAAATTACTATTAACGAAATATATATATATATATATATATATATATATATATATATATATATATTTACACTAAATTTGTATTTTACAATATTTATGATTTGTAATTTTCGAATAGTATCATATAAAAACACATTTGTTACTTTAATATATCAGGTTAACTTTTTAAATTGATCTATAAAAAAAGTAAGCTAATTAACAAGTACTAAAAATAGTACAATATATATTTTCTCTATAAAATTAAAAAAAACAAAAATAAATAAGAATAATAAAATATATTCAAATATAAAGAATAATAAAAAAAAATCAAGTTTTAATTAATATTATAATATTTCATAAATATATCTATAAAGAAAAAATTAATTTAGGTAAACTTTAATGAGTATTTTTGTTGTGAGTGATTTTTCAAACTAGTTTTTTAATTAATTAAATAAATTAATAGTTAATATATAGATTTTGTCAAACACATTCTAAAATTGACTTTATGAGTATCTATCTTTTCTTTCTCTATATATCTATTTTGAGTTTTAAATTGTTGAAAAATATGGTGTGAAGTGAAGGGTTGCTATTTCTGGCAAAATGCACATGCTTGCATCCATATTCACATGCTGATGCAACATACCATGTGTACCAAATAAAAGTCCTTGTGTTGCACCCCATCACTCTTATCTCTCTCTTCTTCTTCCTTTCTGTTTTATGTCTGTCACCCTTCAAATATATATATATTCTTTCTAAAAATATTATAATACCCTAAATGCTTTTTATAAATTTTAAAAAATATATATAATGTCCCACAGGTTTTGAAGCGTGACATAATTTAATTTGGGCCTATCGGTTTTGTTGGGCTACTACAAATTTACAATACTCAAACCTTTAGTTCATAGTTATGTGAAGGTATTGCTTTCTGCATTTCCACAATTACTAACACTAATATCATAGTGATGTAAAAAGACTAAAACATCCTCTACTACTCACTGCAGAGTTGCTTTAGATGTCACCACACGGTTACTTCCACCATTACTGCCTTTGCAGAAAAAGAAGACGAGAGAAGAACGTTACAAAAGGAAAAAGAAATAATGAAAAGAAAAAACATCTGGAGAGCTCTTTCTAGAACTATTTTATATATTTTGAAAAGTTCTTTTTCAAAGACATTTGAGCTAGGAGTTTTCAGGAAAATTTAAAGTATTATATGCATTTCAAATTTTATTTTAGAAAATTTCATTAAAGGAAAACCTTTTCACAATGTAATTGTTTTTTTATGTCCCGGAAACCTGATAATTTTGTACTTGATTTTAAAATCTTTGTCTAAATTGGATATACATGTGAATTGTTTTTTATAAAATAATAAAAAGTTTTGAAAAAAACATAATAGTATTAAATATTAATATGAAAAAGATGTATTCTCATTTTTCTAATATCAAATATTTATAAAAAAATTATAAATATACGCATTTTAAATTTATTAAAATATCTATTAAATTTGTAAAGTTAATAAAACAAAAATTGATAAAATTTAAAAATATTTTAAAAAAATTACAAAAGCAAAATAATTAATCAAAGTTACAAATATTTAAAATTTCTTTTTACTCTAATTTTTTAAATTCTTATGAAATATTTTTTATACACTAATAAAAATCATAATTTATCACTTGAAAAAATAAAAATACAACAAAAATTAAACTAATAATAATTAAAATTTAACATAAATCTTTCGTCTTTTAAATTTTAATATATGTTGCATGCCAATAAACAATATTCATGAAAATATTAAATTATTATATTATTTTTTTATATAATTGTAGAATAAAATTACAGTTATGATAATAAAATGAAAAATGAAAATAATTATATAAAAAACATCAAAACAATATTTTACATTTGATAAAAATAAACAATAAATAAAAATATTAAAAAGAAGTCAAACTGTGTCCTAAAAACAAAGTACAGCATTAAATGAAATTGAGCAAAAAAATAAATATATATAATTAAGAATATAATAAGATGAAAAATATCTTAAAATCTAAGAAAATTTTTCCCATGTGAAAATTAAAGATAAAAACAATTATCCTATTAAACACTTCAATTGAAAACATAATAAATAAAAACATTAAAAATGAAAAGAAATATTAAAATATATAAACATAAAATATATTTAATTTACATACATATACAAATATTATGATAATAGAAAAAATATCTTGAATCTTTGAATTAACTTCATGGTGTGGTAAGTCAAATAATTAAAAAAGAAAAAATATGTAGTTAAAAGATTAATAAAGATTATAAAACTAAAATCTAAGAATAAGGAATAATATATTATGATTGTTAATCTATCATTTATTATTATCTTTATTTGAATCATATTTGACTTGAAGTCAAAATATCTTTTTATAGACATTATCAATCGGTTTAGATGTATGAAAGAACCAAAGACTTTCAAACACCAATAAAAACAAAGTTCCTTGCAAAAACAATAAACTATTTAAACATTTAATAAAGAATAAAATGTGATGTTAAAAAATATTTTTAACTTTAGAAGTGCCACTACTATGTGCACAAGAGTGCTACCTTTATTCTATTTATTGCTCCATCAGTTTCTAGAACGTTTAACATAATTAATGTTTTAATAAATGATTTGTTTTATATAACACCTTAATTTAGTAGATTATATTACTAATTAAAAATTTACATATTTGAAGAAAAAAAAACATGAACAAAAATATAATATATATATATATATATATATATAAAGTTATTAATGAAAATAATTCAAGTTATTTACATTAATTCTTTTATCAATTAGAAGGAATTATATAGTTAAAAACTATATACTTAAACCATAATTATTATTTTATTAGAAGGAAGTATACCGTACAAAAAAATTAAACGGAAATTATTTTATTCTAAAAAGATTACAAATAATCATGTTATTTTATACTCTTTCAACTACACTATCTCTTATTCACACATAAAATTGTCTTATCCTCATTCTAACCTATACTCATACCTGTGTCCATTTCCTTAGTTTGCAATATTAATTAATTAATTTTTATAAAATAATGAAAAATTATCTCAAAGAAAACATAATATTATTTAATATTAAATATGAAAACAATATATTCTCGTTTTTTCAATATTAAATATAATAAATTAAAATTAGGGTTAAATATGTTTTTAGTCCTTAAACTATTGGCCGTTTTTGGTTTTCGTCCCTCTTTCAAAATAAGGTACAATTTGGTCCTCATTCTTTTCCAAACGTTCGTTTTAGTCCTCGAAAACTAAAAATTATTTAAAAATTTGGTCCTCATTTAGCAAAAATTGAGGACTAAAACCAAAATTCCGAAGACTAAAACGAAAGTTTCGAAAAGAATGAGGACCAAATTGTACCTTAGTTTGAAAGAGGGACAAAAACCAGAAACGGCTAATAGTTTAAGGACTAAAAACATATTTAACCCTTAAAATTATAATAATATACGTTTCAATTTAAAGTATCAAATATAATTTCATAATAACCAATACATTTATTAAATTTTTATAAATTACTCCTAAGTGTTTCTTGTAAAAGTTTTTGCGTATATTTTCTTCAAAAAGTAGTAGAAAACTACATTTCTTTTTATAAAGGGTAATCATAAAAAAAATTATAAAAAGAAATCCACCAATAATGTAATTAATACTATTAATGAGAAAACATTTTTAAACAAATTTTTCTATAATCTCTAAATGAATCTGCATACATTGTTGACTGCACGATTCTAAAAATAACTTACATTCTTATGCAAATAAAGAAAAGTATTCAAATATATAAGAAAACCGTCAAAAGAAAATATTAAAGTATTTTTTTTATCACGGTCAAACTTGAACATATTCAGCATTTTCTTTCCTTACCCGTTATATTCAATTGAGTAGTATAAATAAGTGCATCATCAAGCCAAAATTTGAAGAAACCTCTTAGGCTTCTGGTTTTGAAAGAAAAAAACCAGACAGATACAATGGTTAGCAATATGTCTCTTCTTGTGTCTTTGTTCGTGATCTTCTTGGTCGCTTCAACCTCGTATGCAATTCCAGTCAGTGAAGTGAAGACCATCTGCAGCCAAACTCAAAAACCTTCATTTTGTTTGCGTCTTCTTATGTCAAACCCTAACCCTAATGCAAGCCTGATTGACCTAACTCAGTACACCATTAACGTTGCAAGAGCAAAGGTGACGAACACCATCAAATTGATCCATGATCTGATTGCTCATGGTGGTAATTCGAATGCAAAAAGTCACTACAGAATATGTTTGGTGCATTTTGGTTCAGAAGGTGCCCTTCGTGACATTGATTACACTAAAGAGATGCTTCAGAAAGGAGATTACCAAGGTGTGAATGTGGCTGCTTCTGCAGTATCAACTGATATTGAAGATTGCATTTCAGGAGATTCACCATCTGATCCTCCTTTCAATGACCCTTCTGATCTTCCAAAGTATGCTGCAGTTATTGAGTCTGTTCTTGATGTTATTCTTGTTCTTTCTAAATTTTTAAGGCACTGAATTGCTTCATACTCAATTCTTCATATGATTATAAATAAGTATTGTGGAGATTCTCGGAAATTTCTGATTGTGTTGTGTTTTATTTTATTTAACAGTTTTTTTTTTCTTTTTTTTCATTCAGAATATTATTTGAACATGAACTTTTATTCTCATAAAGACATAATTGAATACCACTTAAACCAAATATTTGTCAATTCATTGTTATATTGTTTGTAAACAATTTTGTATGGGTTGAGTAAATTAAACGTAACTTAATATAAAAAAAAATGGATTAGGTTGTATTGTTTTTATTAGATGAGTCATAAGATATAAATTATTTTGTTAAAATTTATAATTTGTAAATATTACTTTTTAGAATTGATCGAATAATTCTTTTTGAAAGGGACCATATTCTTTAAAAATAAACGTAAATAAAATAAATAAATAATATCTATGTTATTATTATTTAATAATTGTTGTCTAGATTGAAGTAGTCTATATGATCCTCGTATAGAGGAAATCTTTTTTTTTGTAACTAAGTAATTTTTTATCATTAGAAAATGTTATCATTTGATAAATAAAACATAATTTCTTTATTTAATAAAATAAGTAGTAATATACACTTTTGGTAATTATTTTTTATGCTATCTTTTAATTAGATAATTTTATCTTTTAATAAATAAAAATAATTTCTTTATTTAGTAAAATTATATAAGAGGAATATGGTGTTATCTTTTAATTAACTAATGCTATGATATGATTTTGAAGAATCTTTTTGATTTTTTTAATATTTTTTTTAATTAAATATAGGAAATAATGATTCATATGGATATTAAATGTAATATTAGTAAGTATAAAATATTAAATATTGAAAATTGATATGGATTGTAGTGAATCTTCTCTTGTTTATCATATTTATTGGAAATAATTTTGTTGTTATCTGAGTAACATGTAACAATGAATCTCATTGGTTTTGGATGAGTTAGAACATGCTGGCAATCCAAATTATCACGAGTTTGGATTGGGTTGGGTTTGAAAAAAATAATTTTTTTATACGGGTCAATTTTTAATCTGACTCACTTAGAATCTGGTTCACCTGGGTTGAACCCGTGGTGAGCCGGTTGGCTCATCAACCCACCTTGTTTAATTTAATTATTTATTTATGTTTCAATATTATTAGTTAACATTCTTTTTATTGTATTGTAAATGAGAATAAAGAAAAAGATGTTTCAAGAGAGTAAAATATTATAAATTTATCCATTCAAGACTCTAATCTTATAAACAGGTAAGTGACACAAAAATTATCAATGTTATAAACTTATTTATTTGCTTTTTGAATTTTCTTTTAGATTATATTTGAGTTGTATGTTAATTTTTTATTTTGAATTCTCTTTGGAGTTTAAATCATTTTAGAGTGAAATTATTATATTTGAATTACAAAAAAATTTGTAATTTTTTGGATTAAAAAAATCTTCTAATTAAGTGAGTTAGTGAGTCAATCCGTTTAATTCACCAACCTGTGGTGGGTCGAGTTGGGTTCAAATTTTTTCAGGCTTGCTAATAAATGAACCGAATTAGATTGGATCACTAAATGGTCAACCCGTGGTGGGCTAGAACGAGTTGAGTCGGATGGTTTGTTTTGACAGTACTAATTTTAAGTGTAAAGTGAATATCATTATCTAAATTGATAATTTTATCATTTTATTATAGATAGTTTTTTTAGATGATTTTTGTTATTATAGATAGTTATTCTAATTTTAAAAAATAGTTAAATTTATAAAAAATGATTAAATTTTAAAAAATATCACTTAAAGGTGAATTCGATAATAAAAAATTGATTTAGAAACATTATGTAAAATAGGAAAGAAAATATTAACACCAAAACGGATAGTCTCCTCTATGTAATAGTGTGGATAATTATTTTGATTTAAAAAGATAAAGAGTAAAATTAGAAACAAAATGTGTACATCTAATAAGAGAGTCTCTTTATATAATAGTATATATTTGATTTAAAAAAATACTTAAAAGGTAAAATTGGAAAAAATGTGTACAACAAAAATCTCTTTATGTAACAATATAGATTACTACTAGAATATTTCTTGTAAAAAAAATCATATACTTTCTTTAAAAATAGTAGAAAACTAGATTTATTTTTATAAAGGGTAACGAAATATACAAAAGAAAACAATCTAGCGATAATGCAATTAATGCTATAAATGATAAAACACTTTTTAAACATTAATTTCAAAAATATCTAAATGAATGCATTGATTGTATTAGCACCATTCCAAAAATAACCACCATTAAACTTAAATTTTTTAAAATCTCTTCATTAATGAACTTGCATTAATTAAACGTTTTTAGGAAAGGTGGTGGATTCCAACTCGTGAACACAATACTTCAGTTAACATTTCTTAATAAAAAAAAGTGATTAAAACTTATCCATTATTTTTAACTGAGAAGTATAAAGTGTCTCATCAAACCAAAATTTGAAAAAACCATTCAGTCTTGAATTAAAAGAAATCATGAGACAAAACAATGATTTTCAATTTGTCTTTATTTATGTGTGTTTGTGTTCTTCTTGTTGCTTCAACGTCATATGCAATACTAGATAGCGAAGTGAAGAACATATGCAACCAAACTGAAAACTTTCGTTTTAGCTCTTCTTGGGTGAATCCCTAACCTTAACTTAGTTTTTGTTAATAGCATTCAATACACCATTGACATGGCAAGAGCGAAGGTGACCAACACGATCAAATTGATCCTCTACAGATGAAGTTGCAAAGTGCAAAGTCCATTGTTGAATATTGTCTTAGACAGTTTATAAAAACAAAGTTGTATCCCTGTTTTAGAGGAAACTTTTTGGAAGATTTTGAAAGACATTTTTAGACCCTTTTAATGAGTTTTCATAAACACACTTTCTCAATATTTAATACATGCTTTTAGAGAGGAAGAAGAGACATGACTATCAACTTCATTTTAAAGTTTGTATCCATTACGAGGAGTTAAGCCTCTCTTGTGTTGAAGCTAAGATGTAATCCTTTGAAACTCTTTTGTATTGGTAATGATTTATCTATCAAAGTATGTTTTTATTATACGTTTGTGAATTAACACGATCAAATTGATCCTCTACAAATGAAGTTGCAAAGTGCAAAGTCCATTGTTGAATATTGTCTTAGACAGTTTATAAAAACAAAGTTGTATCCCTATTTTAGAGAAAACTTTTTGGAAGATTTTGAAAGACACTTTTAGACCCTTTTAATGAGTTTTCATAAACACACTTTCTCAATATTTAATACATGCTTTTAGAGAGGAAGAAGAGACATGACTATCAACTTCATTTTAAAGTTTGTATCCATTATGAGGAATTAAGCCTCTCTTGTGTTGAAGCTAAGATGTAATCCTTTGAAACTCTTTTGTATTGGTAATGACTTATCTATCAAAGTATGTTTTTATTATACGTTTGTGAATTAGTTTATGCTTGTTATTGGATGAACTTATCACTCATCTAATTTTATTGGCTTGTTATTAAGTGAGAACTGGTTCCAAGTTGTGATATAACTAAATCTCCTCCTACTTTTAGTTCCTAGGAATAGATATAATGCTCTTGCTAGTTATAGAGTCTTTATCTTAATGCAAGTGATTCATTCAAGCAGTTACTAAGGAATCATACTGAAGTTTGATTATCTTAGCCTTTAGGTGTTAGGAATGCACGCTAAAGTTATATTTAAAGAGAACTCTCAAGACATGAATAACTGCATCTTTGTAATAACAATTGAATTAGTATAAGAGAAGGACAAGTGGTGAAATCTAGCTTCATCGCGTTTTTATTATATCGAAATCAACCTTTGCTTAAAATCGTTTTAATACATCTTTATTTCATTAAATCAATGTTTCTATACAACAAATTTTGTTTTCTTTACTTCTCAAACAATCCAAAGTACTGTTTTATTTAAATCAAATTAGTTTAAGCTTTGTGTGATCTACCAAATCCCTATGAATACGAAATTTGTTGTACTACAAACTACCAGTGTATTTGTTGGAAAAATTGATTGCATTGGAGCATCAACAACGAGCACGTTTTGGAGATGGAGTTCGAGGTGCATCGAGCCTAGCTTTCTATTATTCTTATTCTTTTCAACATAGGGAGCATTAGGTCATCTTTTTGCAGATGAGGACTTCTCAGCAGTATTTTATTCCTTCGTACCTTTACTAACAATAATGGCTGCCTTTTTCTTCTCTTTATTCTCTTTTTCAAGCCTTTTCTTCCTCATATCTAAGAATATATCCTTTGATGCAGACTCTAATGTTGCCATGATATATGCACACGCAATACAACATTATCAAATGTTAACAACACATTTCATGATATCGCAATTAAAGCATACATACCAAAGACATCATCCCTAAGGATGAGGAGAAAGAAGCACCCTAATAATTGTCTTTGAAAAGGAGCTTCTTAGGTAATTGATCCAAATACGAGAGTACATGTAAATCCTCCGATGTTAAGCATTACTTCAGCCAATCATGGTAACAAACATGGTTTCGAGTCTAATATAAGGGAAATTTGGATTTACTATTATCAAAATAGAAAAACTCGAAACATGTTAAACTAATTTTAAACTTCTTGAAGGATTAGGTGTGTTATTTTAATAAAGGTTTAATCATTCACTAAGTCCCTATTTTTGCATGGAATCTCAATTTCGTCCCTTTCTTTTTGAAAATATCAATTGGGTCCCAATTTTATGAAAATTGCAACAAATCGATCCTTTCCGTTAAATACTGTCAAACGGCGTTACGGTGTGTTTGACGTGGCACGCTGCGTTGGACGTGTTATCTGACGTGTTATCTGACGTGGCACCCAATTTCTCCATCTGCTCAAGCAACTTGGAAAACTCTTCCATCCTATTTACTTCAGCATAAGCTACCAACAGCGGTTTCACAGTTAAGAAGTCTGGCTCAAGCCCCTCCCGAACAGTCACCTGGAAAAGCTTGTAAGCCTTCTGCAGCTTCTTCAAATTACACAAACCTTCAATAAGGCAATTATAAATCTCCAAATCAGCAGTATACCCTGAGCTCACCAAATCCTTCAACAGATCAAAAGCCAATCCAACCTTACCCGCAGCTACAAAAGCCTCAACCAGCTTTCCATATATCACCCTATCCACCAAAATACCCTTACTCTTCATCTCCTTGAACAACTTATACCCCTCCTGAACCTTACCCACTTTAGCCAGCCCCACAATCATAGTAGCATAAGCCTTGGGATCCATCACCACTCCATCCCTCTTGATCTCCTCCCAAACCCTCAAACAGGCATCCAGATCCCCCGCCCGAACCAGAATCCGAACCAGCGCCGTATACGCAAACACGTCGGGCTTACACAACCTCTCCCTCATTCTCCCCAGAACCTCCAACATCTCATCAATCTTCCCACCCTTACACAGCCCCTTCACCAAAACCATGAAAGTCACACTCTCCTCAACCAACCCATCCTCCTTGAAATCATCATAAACCGACAAGCCCAGATCCAAATGGCCAGTCCTGAACAACGCATCCATGACCCTGTTGTACAAAAACACCCTCGGCTTCACCCCAAACTTGTTCCGCATTTTGTCATACATGTGGTAGACCCTAAGCCCTCGATTGGCGTCAGAGTGCATCCTGATCAAAATCTCGAACTGCTTCTCGCTGGGGGGCCTCCCCTGCGAGTCCATCAGTTCGGCGAGGTGGTCCGCCGCGCGGAACTGGTGGCTGCGGTTCAAGCAGTAGGCGAGGGCATTGTAGGAGGCGAAATTGTGATAGGCGAGGGCATTGTAGGAGGCGAAATTGTGATGGTACCCTTTCTGGCTGTTCGCCCAGTGGAAGAACTTGGAGGCCAGAGCGTGGTTTGTTTGAACCTTTAGCACCTCCGCGACCAAGTTTGGGGGCACTCTGCGAGCTTCTTGAGCTCTGCAACGACGTTGGGGGCACCACTTGTTGTCGTTTTTGCGGAAGGCGTCAACGATGAAACGGGCGATCGGAGAGAGGCGGATGGTGCGGGAGGGAGAAGAGGAGGGAGGAGAAGGGTTGGAGAGGAAATGAGGGTCCCAGTCTTTGATGTTGAAAGGTGTAGGTTTGTGCTTGGATGTGGAAGAGGGGTTTATGGTTTGGCGGTTGGAGAAGAGGCCACCTTGGGTTTGTTTGGTTGAGGAACCTGTGGAGGCATTTTCAGGATTTCAATATTCTTCTTCTTCAACCACGTCAGATAACACGTCCAACGCAGCGTGCCACGTCAAACACACCGTAACGCCGTTTGACAGTATTTAACGGAAAGGATCGATTTGTTGCAATTTTCATAAAATTGGGACCCAATTGATATTTTCATAAAGAAAGGGACGAAATTGAGATTCCATGCGAAAATAGGGACTTAGTGAATGATTAAACCTTTAATAAACATTCTCGTCTTTGAGCTACTAATGAAAGCTAACTAACAAGATCCCCAAAGTGTGTATAATAATATTGAAGAAACACTTGAGGAGTAGGTTTTAAGTGAAGTACTTGATATATCAACCTAAAAGCTTGCAAAGAAGTACTTGAAGTACTTGATATATCAGAGTAATGGGGACCCTCTAGTCCTCACCCCTTTACATAGAGGCGTTACGACATAATAACATAAGGATACTTCAGGCCTAATCCACCGTTAGATCTCTTTGAATCTTGTGGATATAAATTTGTGACTCTTTAATTCTAGAGCATAGTCAAAACGTCAAGTCTCTTGATTGCATATGTTAAAAGTCAACCTTATTCACACTAGAGAAACTAGTTGATTTAAAGTTCATGTTTTCCATATCAATAGTTGTGATGATCACATCATCTTTTAGACTCTTGTTTCACTTTATTCATAGGATAACTCGATTCCATACACAAACACTACATAATGTAATATCAACTCAAATTATTCATGTGCACACTTTTATAGACTCTAGACATAATCTACTCCAAACATAATTTCGAAATACTTATGCATTAAGAGTGTTAAGACAAGAATCGTCTAGAGAATAGATTGTTTAAGCAACCCAAGTTTTGAAGTTTAATAAACAACACCAAAGGAAATATTACTGAGTGGGAAAAGTTGTTTGAAACAAGTAACGTCTAGTAAAGAAGCATCTTATAACGTTTGAAAGAGCTTACATAATGATTTCTAGACTAAACTGTTTGAATAGATTAGAAAAGCATAAACAGCGTCTAAGGAGAAGTGTTTCTCATTGAAATATCTCAATAGACTATATGAGAAAAATAAACTAGCTTTTTATGGAAACAAAAGTCTATCTCTTATATGACACTAAAATTAAAAGAAATGTTTTCATTTCATACAATGTTATATCAAGCAAAACATTCTATAAAGAATATCATTTGATAAGTGACCACCAAAAATTTTAGCCTTGAGAAAGCATCTTATGTTTATACCATTTGATGGATACACATTTGTCTTACCAAACGATGTATTTATTAGTGAAATGACAAATGATAAAATATCTTGAACACACTACACTACTTAACGTTTATCAATGTTTAAAAAACATTTAATGTGTGTACGAAAAAGTACTTCAATACTTATATACTTTGTCTCTTGATATTCGTACATATCAATAAAGCAAAAAGATATTATCAGAATCATGACACCCAAGAAAAAGACGTTGTGAGAGAAGAAGAACATTTTGGAAATGTTTCCTTGAAGCTCTCTGACATCGTATAATCTCAAATATTGGTAAGGCTATGAGAAAAAACTTTGGACCTTATAAAGTATACTAAAGTCAGACTTCATATCCAAAGACTATCAAGTCAACTTGTTGGTCTAACAGTCATATTATATATATATATATATATATATATATATATATATATATATATATATATATATAAGAAAGCTTGAAGAGAAGTTGTGATTGAAGTGGTTGACGAAAAAGTGCATAATAACATAGGAAGAGTAGCAACGAGAAAAGAGAGAAAAGCTCAAAGTGTTACTTTTGAGAGAAAAATCTTTGTAAAGAGAGAAACATTTTGAAGTCTTACAAATTGTATTGTATTTGAACACTTATGCTTTCACTGAGAGTTATTCATCTATAACTGGTAAAAATTCCATTTGTGGATTTATTTTAAGTTCTGGAGAGAACTCAAATACTTGGTTGTTCAACTCAGGTTGAATTGAACATTTAGATAGTTGTCTAGGGTTAGGCCTTAGAGAGGTTAAACTCGGTCTAGTCAAGCTGACTAGGAAACCAGGAATGGTACTAATAGTCATTGTAACCAAGAGTGGTGAAAATACTCGATGAGATCCTATAGAGGCAAAACTTTTGTAATATTGGAAAAGATTAAGAAAACCCCTTAAAAGTTCTTAAGGAAGAACTAGATGTAGCGCAGGTTGATTGAACTAGTACAAAATCTATGGTGTATTGTTTATCATCTTAAAACTCTTGCACACTATCTTTGTAAACTATTAGACGTTAATTTGCGAAAAGATTTTTAAAACACCATTCACAACCTCCCCCCCCCCCCCTCCCCCTTCCTCTCTCTAGTGTTTTCCTTATAACTTCAAAGTTGAGTATTCATGTAGTCATGCACCTATCATCTTGTTGGGATAAACTTAAATTTTAGGGTTTTATTAATAATTTTGTTTAAATATTATTTTATTAGTTTCTAGGTATAGTAATATTTAGTTTGATTTGATAAAGATAAAATAGAGATAAGTAGTTATGATTTTCGGTTTATCTAGGTACAATATTATTTGATAGATTAAGCATATTTTATTTTTAAGATAGTTGATATTTTATTTTTATTCCTCGTAATATTGTAAGTGTTATGGCTATTTAAAACCCTTCAATTATAATGAATAACAAGACTCAATTTTAGGAAAATATTTGAGTGTGTGTATCGTGAGATTTTCCCAACACATCTAACCTCATAGTGGATTATAGCAACAATCTTGACTATAGTTGGCCTACAATTTAAATCTCTCATTATTAGATTATTTTGGCTTAGCCAAAAATGGACTCTTAGCACTAAATCACACCGTATAACCTTCGTCAACTATCACTCTTACGAATGGTAACAAGGCAGGGTGGGAATAAGTTTCACTATCCCATACTTATCCTCAAAGAAAAAATATATCCACGTCCCATCAGATAACATGTCTACCTATACATGTGCATGCTTTCTTAGTGTTGTAATATCAATTACTTAATTTTTATAAATAATAAAAAATTACTCAAAGGAAACATAATATTTAAATATTTAATATCAAAACAAAATATTCTTGTTTCTTCAATATCAAATATTTAAAAAAAAAGTTATAATTATATACATTTTAAATTATAGTACTAAATTAAATTTCATGAGAACAATACATTTATAAAATTTGCAAACGTCAACAAAATAAAGTTGATAAAATTTAAAAATAAATAAATATAATATATATATATATATATATATATATATATATATATTCAAATTAATTTTTTAAACATCTCTTTACTTCCATTCTTTAAATTCTAATGAATCTCTTCTTTTATTTGTAAATAAAAATTATAATACGAAACATAAATTAAATCTCACAAAGAATAAATATTAAACTAATAATAATTAAAATTTAACATAAATCTTTCACCTTTTGAAATTTAATATATGTTGGTGGATGATATACAAGATTCATAATTGTTGATAGGGAGAGCTATGTGAATGCTAAACACATATATCCCATATATGTTTTTGATGATGACAACAACAGAAATATTTTTATAGTTTCTTGCACACACATTGAGCAAAATTGTTATTTATATTTGTTATTGTGCTTGAACTATATGTTTTGCATATTCATTGTACTTATACATGTGATTATATCTATGACATGCATATTCATTGATTAAGATTGATAAACTCTTTGCACATTTCATATTTGTATGAATTATTCGATTATATTGTTTATGTAATTTGTTAGATTCATTAGACATCAGTATTTGCTTAACAGTGGTAAAACTACAAGTTTTAACCGATTACATTATATGTACAATCGATTAAAACTCATGTCTTTGCCTATACTTGATTAATGAGTGCATTGATGAGTTTTAGGTTGGAAGAGTTTTCAAATGTGTTTAAGTATTCTACTTAACCGATTACATTATTTTCTTAATTGGTTAAAATGAGCATTAATTGAAAATTATTTTTAAATGTTATGACTTGCATTCATTACTTAATCGATTATATACATTGTTTAATTTGTTAAATCTGTTAAATGTGTTAATTGTAATTTCGTTATAACAGTATTAATTGTTTAACCAATTACATTAATAACGTAATCGATTAAATTCCATCAGTATTGTCATATCTATAAATATATGCATAGCTCTTTGCATTAAACAACTTTTTGAATCATAATTTTTATATATGATAAAGTTTGTTGAATTCATAATTGCAGGAGCTTCTGTTCTCCAAGAATGAAGAAGAATTTCATTTGCAAAGAAATTAAATCAAGGATTCTTGAAGAGTTAAGTCATAACTACCTTAACGGTCATATTTTTAAATGTTATGACTTGCATTGATTACTTAATCGATTACATACATTGCTTAATCTGTTAAATGTAATTATGTTATAGCAATATTAATTGCTTAACCAATTACATTAATAACGTAATCGATTAAATTACATCAATACTTTTATATTTATAAATATATGCATACCTCTTTGCATTAAACAACTTTTTGAATCATAACTTTCTTATCTAATAAAGTTTGTTGAGTTCATAATTGCAAGAGCGTTTGTTCTCCAAGAATAAAAAAGAATTTCATTTGGAAAGAAATCAAATCAAGGATTCTTGAAGAGCTGCTATACTTTCATAGTCTAATCAATCTGCACTTAAAGGTGTTTTATTAGAAGATCATAATCGTTTGCAATCACTTGTGATTGTGGTTTCCCTGTTGTTGTTGGCCAGGAAGAGAACTTGTGGAGTTCTAGTGACTTTGAGTGTGGTATCTCAAAGAGGTTGCAAAAAGAGGATTGTTCAGAGAGGAGAGTACATTGAGAGGGTGTCTCTGTATTTCTTATTGTAGAACTCGATCTATATAGTGGATTTACTTTCAATCCCAGGTTGATTGAAAGAAAACTAGATGTAGGCATTGAGGTCAAACCAGTATAAACTATGGTGTTGATCTTTCTATTCTTTCACTCTTTTATTTCCTTACATTCTTTATTTGCTTGCATTCTAAGAAAGGTTTAAAGACTTTGAAAAGTATTTTAAAAGAACAATTTTATTAAACAAAACCAATTCATCCCCTCTTGGTTGAGATATCAGACCAATCTATTTCTACAATAACAATGACATTAAATTATTATTTCATAGTAAACAAAATTTTTTATACAATTATAAAGATAGAATTACACTTATGATAATGAATTAGATAATAAAAATAATTATATAAAAAACATCAAAACAATATTCTATATTGATAAAAATAAACAACAAATAAAACTATTAAAAAGAAGTCAAATTGCGTCTTAGAAACAATGTAGTACACTACTAAATGAAATTGTGCAAAGGAAAACAAATGTATAATTGAGGGCATGATAGGATGAAAAACATCTTAAAGATCTAAGAAAGCTTTTTAGATATCAAACTAGTTGAACTATTGAGAGATAATAATAAAAAATTTGGCAAAATAAAAATTAGAAAAAATAAAGATATTTTTTAATATTACTTAGTAAATGAAGAATTTATGCTATTAAACACTTAAATTAAGAGTTAAACACTATGATGTGAAAAAAATAAACAATAAATAGAAATACTAAAAAGAAGTAAAAATATTCAAATATGAGACAAAAAAATATTTAATTTACATACATCATTTGAACATAATTGCATAAAGAGTTGTGACGAGAGGAAAAATATCTTTGGAGATATAAATGGATATAATGACAAACTAAACAATTAGAAGAGAAAGAAGAAAAAAAATGTATAGATAAAAAAAAGTTATAAAACTAAATACTAAGAAAAATATATGTCAAATATCTATAGTAAAAAATTAAGATGAAGACAATATAATACATAAGAATGTAACATGATAATGATGGTTCATATAATGGAGATTAAATGTAGCATTAGTGACAATTAAACATTAGTTATTTAAAAGTTAATATAGAATGTAGAAAGTCTTCTAATTTATCTTATAAAAAAAGACACTCATAACACAAATAACATATGAATTTGACATAAAATGATATTTCTCTTTGTGAGACCATTTTGGAGTAAATACACTATCGTATTAGTTTTTTTATCATGTCACTTATACTCTTGCAATATATCGATATATTGTATTTTAAACGTTAACTTTAAACTAGAAACACATATTAAAAATACAATTGTATTTAAAACATAAAAACCACAACCAATAAAAAATCTAACACGGTCTAATTTTCTATAATAAGGTAAAATTTCACTTTGGAATGAACACTAAAATTTATTTAGTTACTGTTCTATAATTTTTCCAAACGTTAATAAATAATTTGATCCAAAAATTACAAACGTTGTCCCTTATCTTCTGAAAACAGTATTCCCAAAAAACCTTGAAAATATAATCCGTCATCCAAAACTGGTATAACTTGATCATACTAGTGACATGTTTAACGATAAAAATAACAATAAATAATTAAATTTAAACATGAATAATTTCACAATCCAGTTCATATTTAAAATGACCGTATGAACGTTTAAGGCGAATAAAAAAAGCAGTCCCTTGTAGAATATGTACAGAAAAAACTCAACTTTTAAGATTACATTGACAACACGAATGAAAGAGTATCTATAATCCCAGAAGGCCCAAATCCCAACACTGTTAGAAGCTAGGACATGTATAATTTTATGAAAAACTGGAACCAAATTAATCGGAAACACTCTTTACAAAATGTTTTCCTATCTTGGGGATACAACCTCACTCCAATCTAAAGAGACCCAACAATTTCCTGAAATACATTATTACACTTGTGGATGACCACTAATTTTAATTCTTCTCTCCCTCTAAGGACCATTTGAAGGCCTGAATACAGTATAACCATTCACACCGCATGCCATGTTTGGGTAATCTTGATAGTATGAGTAACTATTCTCTGTGTTTCTCATGCCTAGATAAGATAGATCAGAACCAGCAACCTGCCATTGGTTTGGAGTCAGCCCATCTACCTTGCCATTTCCATATGATGACAGTGTACTTGCCGTCTGAGGAAGATAATCCGGCTGCATATCGAAATGCCGGCCACCGGATGAGCTATACCCTTGTTGAAACCTGGCATCCTGGTAACTTTTTGATCTCTCAAACCTACAAGAACTGGTGGATGATCCCAAATCATCGTTTGTACCCAAGTCTCCAGGAAAAGTGAACTGACGATTTAGCAACTGTGGTCCATCATTGAGGGAGTGGAAGGCTGAACTTGCCTTGGCTGCCTTCCCGGTAACATGCTCCTCATCAAGAAGATCATTTATGATATCAAGGTGTGGGAACTCATCCACCAAACCGCCTTGGTTCTGACGCCTGGATGTGCAAGCAGGGAACTCACTCGATACATTGCCCAACGATCTACTGTCTACTGGCTTGTACAAGTCTAGGTTTTGAACATCATTAAGTCGGGAAGGTGGTTCATAGTGTAAGTTTCTGCTGGCTTCCCTGTGAGAACTATCAATCCAATTTGGTCCGTTCTGTAAAACATCTCGACTAATCATACTAAAGGGAACACCAGATTGGGAAGCATTTGAATCCAGTTTGTCAGAGCTCCGGGATAAAAATAGTGGAGATGAAACCAATTGTGGTTGTGAATAACCAGGGGTTGAGTTTACTCCTGAACTAGAGCTGCAATGAGGGAGACTGGCGGCAGTTGAGACTGCAGGATTCCCCATCATGGCATTTCTGTAAGACTGGGGAACATAGCTATGAGTAGCAGGCGAGGGATCAGGACCCAACCTACCAGTTGCACTCACAGAGCGTGCAAGTAGTGGAGCAGTTTGAACCGTGGAGACAACCGCTGCTGCGGGCCTGGGACCTCCGGGGACTAGTGGAGCACTAGAAGGCCTTGACATCATAGCCACTTGTGCCATGGACCTTTCGGCTACTCTTGGCGGTGAAGTTTTCTGGATCTCTGCCTTTGGACCAGTTGTTACTTGCGATACAGAAGCTAAAGATGAAGAGACCTCTTTATCAGTTGGTTGTGAGGCACCAAAAGATGTTTTCCTGACAAGAACGGGATCTCCAATAACTTTAGTTTGGTTTTCTAACTCCGTTTGAACAGGTAAGTTTCGTGGAGGACTACTGGATGAGGATGGAACTGATGTTCTCTTCTCTTTTTGTAGGCTTTCATTGTTAAAAGTTCTTTCTGTGATAACTCGGTCTTTGATGCTTTGTTTATTTTGTAGCGAAGGTGTAGCCTCTTCCTATCAAATAGAAGAGCGAAATAAATAAAAATCAAATCAATCATCATTTTTACTACCATTCCAAATTTAATCTCTCACACTTCAATAAAATAAGTGCTCATATTGAAAAACAAAAACAAATCTTAGCACGTAGTAAATATAATATACATAAAAGATTTCTCATGTATTTTATATTTAACCATTCTGATTGTCAACACTGAATGTTGCTATATATGTTGTTACTTATTTTATACGATCAAAGCAAGCTAGCATGTCATCCCAAAGTTAGACTATGGTAAGAATATATCCTACAAGAGCTATGAACATCCCTGTAGTAGAAAAGAGAAGCATGACAAAGCACGGAGCTATTCATAAAAGAAGCGAAGTAAATAAAGCTAGAAAAGCTTATTTGCGCCAACAAAAAGCATCTCAAAGCAAGGGAAAGCTTGTCTCATCAAGAACAGACTTTAAATGTGTCACAACATCAACAACTACTAACACAATACACAGACAATTTGAAAAGCCATTTTCTCTAATAGTTTGAGCCTCCAAATCTAAAGATCAAAAGTTCAAATCTTTGCCAAAACAAAGTTATCTTGAATTTGTACTTCATTGTGGAAAGCCAGGAGTGACGTAGCATCAACGATAGTGAGGTCTTCTCAGTTTGAGATTCAAAGGGTGTTTCCAAAAGTAGTACACAGAATACTTGTATGTAATCATTAATTTGATAAGTGAGACCCTTTAACATAGCTTAAGTAGGGTGGACCCGTATAAAACAAATTATTACTATATTACATCCGATGCTTGCAAAACCTTAGACCTTGATTCCGTTGTAACTAATATTGATTTGAAAGGTTTTCAAAATCAGGTTAAGTTTTCCATTTATACAACTATCACTATTCAACCCCACATTCCAGTATGTTTATTTATATTTTAATTCAAAGAGAGCTTCCAAACACAACAGTCGAAGATTGATCTATTTCCAGTATTTTCTGCAAATATTAGTTGGTAGTATTTTATTATCCAACTTTACCACTAAGCCAACTTTATAACTCCTGCAAATTCAATGCCTTATTTATGTACTTCACGCTATAGGCAAACAAGGTTTTTTGTAAAAGAACATCTCAATCATGTTCTTGACGGTTTCCTAAGGATTACAAGTCCATAAACATCCCAATTTTGTTCTTGATGGTTTCCCTGAGGATTACAAGTCCATAATAGCTCTCGTTAGTAGTCACTTTGATACTATCTCCATTGGTAAAATTGAAACAGACTTTGCTGGGCGAGGCACAACCCAAACTAGGCTTTGCCTAGGACCAGACTAGGACTGACTTGGACCTAATCCAAGTTGCTGAATGTGGGTCGGTCCCGACTTATATGAATGTTGACTTACCCCAAGTCGAGTGAATGTGGACTCACCCCAACTAAGCTTGAGTTGGGCCTATGCCTACTAGACTCGACCTAAGCTCATGTCGACTTGGTTTGACTCTAACTAGGGCCGACTCGTCCTAACCTTGCATGAGTCCAACCAAATGTTGTCTTACTTAGGTGTGGTCCGACCTAGAATTTCATAACTTAAAATGACTTAGACATACCTTGATTTTGGATTTTCAAAATCTAAAAAATTATCGAATTAAATGGATGGGACTTAACATCCAAACATATGGATTTGAATTGAGATACATCTATTTAAATAGAGTATAAGTAAAATTTGGATACTTATAGATTGGATTTCACAATTTTAACTTTTTGCTCAACCTTGAGAGTAAAGGTTGTTCTTGAAGCAAGTGGTTTAAGAAGACCAAATGCAATGATCCTTTTAGATATATTAGGTTTCTTTTGACTTCAACCAGGTGAGATTCAAGAGGATTTGTTATTAATTGGCAAACCACACTAACTGCAATACTTATTTTACGTCTTGTAGTAGTGGTGTACAATAGGGCTCCAATAATTTGCTCCTTTAACCAAACTGTAGTCTTACTTTGGCTAACACTAATCATTGGCCTATGAAGCAACTAAATGTCAGCAATGCATTTTCAAATGGACTTCTTGCAGAGTGGATGTGTATGTGTAAACTACCAGGGTTATAGGTTGCTAATAAATTTTTGGTTTGCAAACTAAACAAGCCTATTTATAACTTCACTTTATCATAATTCCACTTTACAACCAGTAAATGTGATCATTATTCATTTATCTAGAACTAGTTCCAAGATTTATGTTCAAGTTTTACCTAGATGATATTATTGGCAACAATGCTCCCTTCATTCAAACTCTGAATCAAGAAGCTGAATTCAGAAATTCCTCGCAAGAATCGGGTGATTTGAATTCTTTCATGGGACTGAAGTTTGTTGTTAATCTGATGGTTCTATTTACTTCACTCAAGCCAAGCCTATTTCCTCAACAATGGTAGGTGGTTGCAAGCTTACCACATGTCCATTGTAGGCTCCCTTCCGTGTGCTATAATTTCATGCCCAAAAATTAACTTCATTATTAATAGTGTCAGTCATGTCTTACCCCTCTCAAAGATCGATGGGATGCAGTAAGGAACAAATTGTGCCACTTGAAAGGCACCATTACATTGGTTTTCACCTTCTAACAGGGTTGTGCACACTGGTTGTCACAGATCCACATTTAGAGCCCATGTGTTTTCTACTACTAAGATTCTCTTAATGGTCTAAAGAGCAAAAAGTTGCTTTTAAACCAATTTTCGATTTTGTAAGGTTGAATTAGGTCAAAACTACAAGTTTTCATACCCAACGTTATCCACTGGAACAATTGTTCATCCAGTTTATCCAAAACTAGATCTATAGCTAGTTAGATCACCTCTATTCGGTCATGCACTTGAGTTCGTGTTGTCACCAAACTTAGTTGTAACCAAAAAAAATTATTGACTGGATGACCTGCTCGGGCTTGAAATCCAAAAGGTGGCATGTCATACTTTATAAACTAGTCCGAGACACCACAACACCCAAGGAAATTGGCACACACGCACATGCGTGAGTCACCATATAAGGAAGTAGCAACAGCTGCTTGTAAAAGTGAGTTTAGAGTTTGAAATTTGAGAAAAAGTGAACACTATCACATATTGGGTTTTTTATCCTGAACCGTAGGGGTAAGCTTAAAAGAAATTAACAACTACACAGCAACCCATTTTGTATTATGTAACATTATATTTGTAGATTATAACATTAATATTGAAAGTTTCACATCGATTAAAAATAAGGTTCCTTTATAATATATAAATGGATTGAAACCTTACTTTATAAATCAATTTTATAAGATTAAATTAGACTTAAAATCCACTTCTTAATATGATATGATATCAGAGTCATGAGTTAAACTCTATCCTAACAAAGTTTGTTTGTTGGGTTAGTTGTTCCAATCTCAAACCAAACATCTTCAATTAGAAATGTTTTGTTACAGGCTAAGCCCCTTGAATTGTCCCACGTTCCAAGTTCCATCTTTAGACCAGTGGGTTGATATTCTTACAAAACCTCTTGCTCTTCTAGGTTCTGTTTACTTCGGTCCAAACTGAACTTGGGAGATTGTTCTGCTATTCCCCCAACATAAGCTTGTGGGGTTATTATTAGAAAGTATCACTTGCTTCATTTCTTTTAGTGGATTCTGTTTGTCGGCCCACTTTTAGTACCTTCCACCTATAAGTAAGTGATGCTTACCTATTGTAACCATCCCTTTAACAATCAATAACGCAGTCACAATTCTAATACAAAAATTCTAAGTTTCTATTACAATACAAATGAATTTTATTTTCTAATGACCAATATAAATATCTTCTAAATCATTATCAATCAGAAAAAACTGCAGGTTGAACACTATGGTAAAAAGAAACATGAACAAATTAAAGGGATGTATACAATAACCGCAGTAAATTATGAAATGATAAGCTTATGGTAATAATACCACCTTTCTGACAACATGTTGATCAAGCCACTTTAATCGATCCTGCAAAGAGAGAACAGCACCCTCAGGCTCAGATTCACCTAACTTACGACTTCCAGATTCATTAACATCGACAGTATCCGCAATAGAACCGGATGGCTGACAATCCATTTCGTTTGTCCAACTGCCAGCATTAAATGATGTTTTTACTTGGTTCTTGCCTCTACAAATTAGTGCCAAATCAAATTAACACACCACACAAATCCCTGACATTCATCTACTTGAAAGAAACACTACACTATATACTTACCTGCTAGGAAACTTTCTGACGTCGAAATTTGAAAAGGAGTTTCCCTTGTGGTTGTCATTCATCACCACTGATGGTAACGAATCAGTAGAACATGTTGAAGAACTGTCATCCATTACTGAACTGCTTCTTTTCTCAGCCATTCCATTTTGTACAGATGACATACTACCTATACCATTGCTACTAGCCTCAGTTGGAGGATGGACTTCTGATGCATCAGTATCCCAATTTACAGGACTCACATCTCTGTCCTCGGAATCAGGCTGAAGCACTTCACCGACCCTATCCACAGAATCAGACACATCAGAAACAACTTCCAGGGAATCAAGCTTTTCATCGAGAGTTTGTACTTCCTCCATGTTAGAATGCTTTTTGTCATCAACAGCATTGCTTTGCTGTTGGTCATGTAGTGCCACAGCTGGTCTCTCATCTCTAACTTTATCCTTTCCTTTTCGATTGTTCCGTTTCTGTTTAGCCTGCAGTGACAACAAAGGATTTTATCAATAGAGAAAAAGAAAATACAACTACTCTCACCAGCCACATGCATATTAACATTCATTTAATCTCACAAATAACCATGCCCAAGTAAAAGGAAGATCAAGAAACAACATCTATGGAGAATTAAAGTTTATAAATTTCTGGAAAATATTTTCAAATTAGATTTAAGTCGCCTAAAGAATGCTTTAGTTGGGCAAATGGAAGGCTGGAAAAGAAAATAAAGGGCCTACATGTACATGAAACATAAATACAGGCAAACAATGTATTCATGATCTCATTATAAACAAACCGGGCAAAAGCTTGAGGTTTTAATACACAAATGTACTACCTATAGCAGCTATATAAGATAAAAAAAATAGTCATGCTACCTGATATTTTGATGCATGTTCTGCAGAGAAACCAATAAAAAAGGTTTAATCATGCTACCTAATAAATAAGATAAAAAATAGTCATGCTACCTGATATTTTGATGCATGTTCTGCAGAGAAACTAATAAAAAAGGTTTAATCCTGAATCTAAAGCTCTAACACCTAAATATAAAAAAATTGCATATCAAGATAACTACAGAATCAATAGCGTTTGTGAAATCAACTTGAGGACATGTAACATCCATTGATAATGCAGATTAGATGAGTGATACACAGACCTGTTTTTTCTTTGACTTCTTTTCCCTCTCATTTCCACGTTTTGCTTTCTGCTCACTTTCAGCTAGCCAGGCTGCCTCTTCTTCACGAATGAGCTCTTCTTGTCTCTTTAGAGCAATAGCTTCTTGGTAGGAAACCTCAATTTTATTGCTGCACCAATTAAGTAGATATCAGGATAATCTCATTCACTTGAATCCTACATATAATAAATGAATACACAACGAAAACTACATAAAATCCAGGTAAACAGTGAATAAATAGCAAGCACTGACTCACTTCTGCGCAGAAAATGATATTGCACTACATGGGCATGGATAAAGTTACATGGATCACAAAGTTAACTACAAAGTGCCGGACTGAGACTACTGGTTATCCATCATTCCCTATTGTTTCACATGATACTATTATTAAGTCAAATTCTATCATGTCCCATGGTTGCATATTTATATATCACAGATTCTGAACCATGTATAGTAGAGAAGGAATAGTACACAAATTCTTCCAACTTAACCTCCAGAGTGTGATGCCATGCCCTGAAAGCAAGGTCTAAGTAGAAAAGTACAAAATTCATCATTGCTCATCCACTATTAAATAACATTTAATAGAACTTTTGCAAAAAAAAATCTTCATGCTACCGTAGAGTGCACATTTTGAAATTTGATACACAACCCCATCCATAATTATGTATAAACATTGAGCAATGGTCTTAAAAGAGAAGTTTGTGGATTGCCTAGGCAAGTTCATGGTATGGTGTCTAAAAGCAAACATGAGCCATCCCAACTTGCCCAGTTCACTCACCATTTTAGAACAGAAAATTCCCAGAAATTGTCGTCATATTAAACCCTCATCCCTCTAAAACATAACAACACAACAGTGACTTTTTTTAAATCGCAAAGAAAGTACAACAATCAAACATAAAATATAACATGTTGGATAGAAATGCAAAGGACTGGTGTGAATTAAAAGGAATCCTATTCCTAAAACAACGAGAAATTCAGAAGAGAATCTGTAAAGATAAGTTAACAAAAGAAAACCAGAAGAACTTAGAAATAATATATACTACCTGAATATGTGGGCAAGGACAAATATTTCCAAAGTCCTTCGACCTAATTCAGTGAGACGCCTTTCATCACGCTCAATAGAATCTTTGTTAAAATCCTCGCCAGAGCTTCCATCCTGCCAAAAAATTATGAACTAGGTTTCTCACCAATCAAAAGAATTTTGGAACTTTCAATATAATATATTTATATAACAATTCCCAGGTTACTCAAAAATCCCCCATTACTGGTGTAATTTGTGTCCAAAACTCTAACAAGGCTAAAACTTGTTTTATTTTAAATTTTTTAATATTATTTTGAATTTTTTATTGCAAAATATAGAACACTAGGCCATACCAATATGATATAAATCATCACAATGTCGTTTCCTAAGAAAACAGAAATACAACAACCCAAGATGTTTAGACCTAACTCACTCCCACAAAATTGAATTACAAGATGATGTTTGTACCAACTTATATACTATAATTGATGTGGGATTTGCAACACCCCGCTTATGTTGAGAACTAAATATCTTGAGTGTTAGACTAGATGTTTTTACATAGTTTGATAACGACATGATAGTGAACTTGCAATAGGCTCAACAAATCTCACTAGGATATAGGTTAAGATCACTTTACCGCACAACAAAAGGCCAAATGCAATGAAATGGGTCAATAAAGTGACGGTAAAACTAACAGGAGCAGTTACTAAATACAAGCCTAGGCTGATTTGCAAAAGAGATTTTTGCAAAAGGCTGGTTTGAATTATAATGGTGTTTGCACCGGTGGCAATAAACCACGAGACTAGTAATTGCCACAACCACTTTTGGAGGTGGGGCATTGAATGGAACACTAGAGGAGGAGGTTTATGTGTCAGTCTTGGTCTTGATGTGACAAGGCGTGAAGAGAAGCTGTATAAGTTGAAGAAGGCTTCACATATGGACTAAAAACAAGCCCTTCGTGGCTGGAATAAAAGAATAGATTGTTTTCTTTCGGAGTTGGGTTCAGCAAGTGTACAACAGAATTTGGAGTCTATGTGAGAGTTATTGTACGGGATTTAATGATAGCTTATATCTACGTAGATGGCCTCTAGTTACTGACAACAATGCAGCAGATATTGACAAGTTTAAAAGGAGAATAACACCAGAATTTGAGATGACAAATTTGGAATTGCTATCCTATTTTGTTTTAGGATGGAATTAGTTTCTACAAGTGATAGAATTTTCATATATCAAAGGAAGTGTGCAACTTAAATATTGAAAAGATTCCATATGTTGATTGTAATTCTACCCAAACACTAGTTGATAGCAGTATAAAGTTAAGAGAAAGAAAGTATCAAGTAGACAATGCAACCTTGTATAACAAGAATGTTGTTCATTGAGATTTGTGTACACCAACAGAGCTAACATAGTTTCTGGAGTTGAGATGATTAGTATATTTATGGATCATCCAAGGCTTTCTCATTTCCTTTCAGCTAAGAGGATAGAGATATGTGAAGGACACTTCAGGTTACAGGTTGTTGTTTTAATACACGATAAATATTCGTAACAAGGTATTACCTATTGTAACTCGGTTTGTTGTGATGATAAAAGTGACAAAAGGTACAGCAACGCAAGTATTTATGATGTGTGGAGCACCTATTTCAAGGTGTTTTAAGAAGAAATCAGTGGAGGAATTGTCTTTGCCAGAATAGTTTATATTATTTTTTGAGCAAGCGTTGTTGTGTTGTCTCTATTTGTAATCCCCAATCCTAGGGGCAAACTATATTATGTTTTCCTCTTTGCTCTTTCCTTTAGCTTCTGCTGTAAGCCACTAATCCTTATATATGAATAGAATCAGAAGAGATCCAAGTTAAGATTTCTCAAGTTCTTTTTCTTATACACTCCTTCATATTGGTATCAAAGGAAGTCAATCCCACTCTGCCTATATTGTTCAGTGAGAGTGAGAAAATGTCTTCTGCCACTGTCTGCTACCACCATCCCAAAACACCATCTTTTCTCCGGCGACCAGTGCATCTAATGCTTCTCTTCGACACCAAATCTGACCAGTCGCAAACACTAGTTCTCTCTCATAGACCACCTCCGTCAATTTCACCAGCTTCCTCTGTCCATGTTTCAACTTCAATTATTGCCTTCTCATTACTATCTATGTGCAATTCCTCTTGAACACTAGAGGAACCCAATTTCTTTAACTCCATATTTTTTAAACCTTCTTTTAGTTTTTCATTTGTCGTCACTCTGTAGTAAGTGTTGTGGAACATCTATCCATCAGACCTGCCTACTTGTTTTTGGGTCCCCCAATTAATTCAAAAAAGATTAATGGTAAAAATTATTTATTTTTGTCGAAATCTGTTGAGCTTTGTTTCCTTGGCCAAGATTATCATGATCACTTGGAAAAAGACAATAGTAGTGAAATATTATTAGAAAGTGTTGAACAGAAAAAGCTAAACTTCCAACTTTATGCTCTACTGTGGCAATCTATGGAATCCAATATATTGGGGACCCTCAAAAACATTGAAGACATGAAAACTGTTTTGAAAGAAGGCTCAAAGCATCTTTGCAAATGATATTCAGAAGTTTATGATCATGCTCATAAATTTGCATATCTTAACCCAACAGATCATGGCATGACATCTTTCATAGCTAAAGGCCAATCTACTGTTAAGGAGTTAAACACGTTCTTATAAGCTAACTTCCTGGAAGAAATCAAGAAGTTGGACAAGTTATATAATCAAAAACTTCAAGTTTACTAACCCATTATATTACTCACCTTTGTTCGATTTTGAGGACCTTTTTCATCTTTTGGAGGCAAAGGTTCAATAGCTGCTCTTTCAAGTAGCAGTAGAACATCATCCACCAGTACAAACATATCTTTCTCGGCACGGACAATTGGCGCTGGCATTTCTTCAGCATCCAACAATTTTACCCTTCCTTTCTTGCACTTAGTCTGACCTTCAAGAGCCCTCAACCCACTATACAAGGAGTCCATTACTAAAGTAGAAGTTACTTCTTTTTCTATAAAGAAGTGTTTCACAACTACTTTCAAAATTACATTTGTCTTTTCCCTTGACATGCGACGCCTAGAAGTTTGATCAATTTCCCGCCAAAATGTACAGAAGCTGCAGATCATGCAAAGTACCATTTAGATCTACCAATAAAATCATACAACACAAATTCAAGTGCTAATGATGTAGATACAGTATACTACATATATGTCCCAATTAAATATGTATGATGACAGATTAAATTTGTTATAGGTTAATACTAAACAGGACAAACTTCATATTTCATATGCATAAAAACTACACAAGATGCCTACAATACATCATATACCATTATCACATCAACCAGATTAAACTAAGTATGCATCTCGTCATTTATTTTCTTACCAATATGCCTACATTTTTTTACATTCAGGATTAAAGGAAAACTACATTTAGTAAGAATTGATACTTCAAGCAACATGAAATTTTTATACGACATTTAGAAGCACAATAAAATTTACAGCATGTATAATGAAACCATTTAGAGTACACATACAAGTCAAAAGGGTCATGTTATTGAAGATGAGCATGAAATACCTTGACCACCTAGCTTTATCCTCTATCAACTTCCCAAGCTTGCTTCTTCTTTCCTCCACAAAACGCCGGCAAATTTGTTCTACATTTGTCAAATATACCCTAACAAGTTCTCTCCTATACTGACAATCAAGGCACCGAAAAGGCCTGTCAGCTTTCTCCCTGCACATAAATAAAACTGGTTACAAACATCTGAAACAAAGATGGAGATTAATTTTATTTTTTTAGAATTACAAACCTTTTTTGAAGATTAATTTATTTATTTTTATCTTACTTAGCTACACTCCCCTTCAAGAAATCAATGATCAAAGATGGAGCAGCCATTTGCATAGGCCAATGCATGTTGAACGCTACTATCTTAATCCTATGTTCCACTATAATACGGAATTTAAAGCCTATTCAAAGTGAAGCATGGAATGTATGCTTGTTTAGATAGGTTAGAAAAGTTGGTGGGAGACATTGATGAGATCAATAAGATTAACGCTCAGATTGAGAGCTTCAAGAGCAAATCTGGATTTTTGGTAGCCTAATAGCTCAATGTGCACTCAAAACCAAAACTCTAGCACAATGGTGGGAAACAATGGTGATGAACATCCAAAATTACAAATGTTAGCTATTAGAGTATTGAGTTTGATTTGTAGTCCATCCAGTTATGATCGTAACTGGAGTGCTTTTGAGAGGGTAAGAATTTAAATTTATGAAATTGATTTACAATTATTTACCTATACCACTTAGTAGGCAAGTATGATGTGTTGATTAATTTTATAATTATCCACACCAAGAAAAGAAAGTCATGGCTAATTCAAGACTAAACAAGCAGGATGTTAGAAAAATAAACGACAATAATACTAATGATCTAGCTTATGATGATGAATGGACTGTGGAGGAGAATGAAGCAAATTCAACTTTGGACGCTTCAGGATGACTTGGAGGTTCCACCAATTGTTGATAACAGGGAAGTTCATGGAGGAGATGGCATTAATGAAAATGAAGATCATGTGGAGGAGGATGACTCTCCTGTCTTTTATTACGAATGATCTCCTTGGATAATTTGTTTGTATTAATCATCTTAAAATATAAGTCATTTTATGAGTAATTCTGTGAATTGTAATCATATTTTTAGTTGTGCTATGTATTGGATCTTACTGCTTAAGACGTATTACGATTTATTTATATTGTCCATATCATTTTAAATGCATGCACAGGCTATGAATATAATTTTCCACATATGCACAACTCTTATAATTCAAATTTCAATTTTTATCCCCCTTTCTATCCTCGAGTTTGACAACATCGTCTAGGATCATTTTAGCAAAAGGAAAGGGACATGTAAGATTCAAAACAAACATTCATGCAGTATAATATCAGCCACAAGGTCAAAAAATGTGGCTGCATGCAACAAATTCAGCAAAGAATTGTTGTTTGCTGCTGCACGATTTAGCAACGTATACTGCCAAAAAAAAAAAAACAAAGTGATTTTGCTTCATAAAGTCACACAACAGCATGAGCACAAACAGAGGCCACCAGCTCCCAAACTGCTAAAGCCAGAAAGCAGATGGGAAAGATGGCGTACCGCCTTTTGCTGCTATGGCAGCTATTAACAACTGAGAAGTACATTACAGAACATTCATATATTCTTCCAAGTAATAAATGAAGTCAAAACTACGCATTAATCCATATTAACAATTGCTTAACAGTATAAAAAATGGTAGAGCGTATCAGTAAGATTAAAACACAAAAAATAAAATACCTAATAACTTGAACTTGCGCTTTTATTATCAGATTGTCAGATGCGTCAACAAAGCCATCATACACTTTTGAGAGTTCCATAAACTTTTTCCATCCCCAATCATGCTCCTTCTTCCAAAATCGGTGTAATGTATCTAAAATGGTCAAGTAAAAATAACTCAAACACTATTAAAGAAATTGTAAACTCCAATAATGAAGCCAACCATTTACCAACCGACCAGAATATTTTGATTTCTTTGGATCTTTATTGACCACAGCTATTGTAAATTGCGCAAAATGACTCCATCCTGTATTACCCGAAAAAAAGAAGGGGAGAACCAAAGACAAGTCATGCACTATGGAACCAAGAGTAGCCAGTGAGACTAACTATAAATAATGCATCTGAAAAATTCAGGAATCAAACCTGGAAGAAGTTTGTCATGATTAGCAACACAAAGAAACAGAGAGAGATGATTGCAGACATCACAACCTTGTGGATAAATTAAAATATACCTGCCACATACCACAGCATGATTAGAAAAAACTTCAACTAATATGTACTGCATATTTCAAGTCATAAGGACTGCCTCGGCAAACCATATGCACCCATTCTATGATCATGTTCTACTCCTGATATACTTCACAACTTTCAAAAATAAAAACATATTTTTCCTTGTTTGACAAATCAAAGTCTTGTACAATCATATTTTTTTTTACATGTCTTAAAACTGCAGAGTACTTGAAAGAAATGTAACCCCAAATCCAATATTTATTTCCCCCTTAATAGTGAATTTTAGAGATAAATTCAAACAATAAATTTTTCAAGACTCACGAGTTCATAATAAACTTGACACTATGAGTGAATGAAGCCATAATGGTCAATTAGGCTGCAATAACGGTGTAAGCAAATGTTATTAACCAAAATAGAGTTAAATGAGGGATGGAGAAAGAAACATCATCTTGGACCACACCTTTTTCATGAAACAACGAGCTCGGAATAAACAAAGGCATAAAGTTGGAAATCAAAATTATACAGACAAACAGAGAGGGTTTAACACTAAAGCACACCAAAATCCAGGCAAGGCAGGTAAGTTTATCCCAAGTCACATACCACTTGTAGCTGCCAACCTCAAACGGACTACTGCGAAGTTCCCTTCTGGTAATCTGAGAAAACTTTTCAATCTTCCATGTATATCTTCCAAACAATTCTGAAGGTTTTGGTCCTGTTGAGATAAAACAAATTAGATTTTGAACAACTGTCAGTGGAAATTTTGAATTTAAATTATTACAAGTTCACCTTCATCATCCTCATCAGTGTCCCAGTAAGGAGGTGAAGTTGACGGGCTTCCATTCTCCACCTGCTCAGAAGATCTCCATTCAGCCACTGCTTCCCCAGATTGACCATGCTGCCCACTAAAAGTTCCCTCTGAAGACTTTCCCACTCCAGATTCCTCACTCGTAACCTCGGCCATTTCCTTATAAACTACTATTTCTCTAACACTACTCTTACAACACCTGCCATGCCAGATATGGAATCACACATACAAAGTGAAAATATGAGCCCCCTTAAGCCCCACATTACATTATAACCTTGAAAACCGTTCACACAATTTTAGACACAACACAAATAAACTATTGTAACATTAAGTACTCCATTTTCCACTACATCACAGGAAATTCTATAAAATATACAATTATAATGATTAAAAAAAAAAACAAATTTTCGTAAAACAAGTTATTATTTCCACACAGAAAAAAAGAAAAAGATTAAGAAGTGCAATGCATTGACACGAAAATTGAAGATAATACAGAACGAATTCAAACAGCAGTAGTTCACTAATTAAAATCCATCTAACCAATCACATAACAAAGGTTTGATTCCTTCCCCTCGTTTCTCAAAATCCAACATGCAATAATTATAGATAACCCCGAAAAAAACCCTCCAATGTCATTAAAACCCAAAAACCCACCTCAGACAAAAAAAAATAACAAGAAATAATAAACCATGATAAAACCCCAATATAAAGACTTAACAATAACAAAAATAAACCCCATGTCAATCAAATAAATTAGAACAAAAGGAGAATTCAAACTAGTAGGAAGCAAGTTTAGACAAATGGAGTTGGTTGACCCAAATTGTAGGAAACCCACAACGGAAAATTCGTGATAAAATCAACACCGAAAAACACCGAGATCTTGGGCAAAGATTCTCGTGTAAAACATGTACAGAAATCGAAGAAATGACGCACAGGAACAGAAAAAAAAACAGCTTAATAAAAAAAATTAACAGAAAGTAGGGGAATCGACGTCGGATCCCAATTAGGGCACACACCTGAAATCGAAGGAGCAGACAACAAGAATAACTGAGATTTTAGAGAGAGAAAGGCAAAGAGAGAGAAAGAGCGTGAAAGAAAGAAGAGCAAGAACAACACATAGGCAAAGGCATTACCCAAAATCGAAAATTAGTATTTTTGTTGTCTTTGTTTTGTTTTTATTATTATTATTATTATTATTATTATTATTATTATTTTATTATGTTCTTATTATTATTATTAATTTGTTTTTTATAATTATCTTATTTTTATTACTGGTTTTTTATTTTTTATTTTCTTATTACTATTGATTTATATATGTAATGATTTTTTTAATTATTTATGTTTTAACGAGAATCTTTGTATTGAAAGTGAGTAAAAGGTTGTGTTTACACAGTTTAGATAGCTGTTTAATTATATTAATGTTTACTTTATTACCATGTATTCACCTTTAAAAAAAATTAAATATAATAAATAAATAAAATGATAATATATAAACATAAAAAAATTTAAAAAAAGTTAAAATTAAATTTTCCGTCCATTTTTTTATACTTTTTGTCTTAATTTATTTTGCGCATACACCAAATAGATTGTGATAATTGGTAAGCAAGAAACATATTATTGTACTAATTTAATTTGTTTTAATTTGATCAAATATTTTGATGTAAAACAAACTTATTACAAATCTTATTTATCTTGTCAATTTTAAAAATATTTTTTTTCTAATTTTTGTCTTTTTATTTAAGTATATTTTTATCTTATCTATATGTATTGATTAAATAAGTTTAGTAATAATAAACATCATATGAATCTATATATACATTAATTAGAGGTATACATTAAACAAATATATTCATATACTAATTATATGTGTTTATAAATATACATTACACGAGTTTGTTTATTTATTGATTAGATGAGTATTACATTACACATTTTATGAGTTTGAACATATATTGATTATACGAGTCTAACCATACATATTATATGAGTTTACCAATACATATTATACGTGTTTATAAATACACATTACACGAGTTTGTTTATTTATTTATTACATGAGTATTACAATACACATTTCATGAGTTTGAACATGCATTGATTATATGAGTCTAACAATACATATTATATGAGTTTACCAATACATATTAGACAAATATTTTAGTGCATTGATTAAAAGAGTCTAGCAATACTTAGACAAAATTTTTCTATACACTAGTTAAATGAGTATGTTCACAATACTTATTAGACGAGTCTAACTTATAAGTTAGACATGTTGTTCTTACATATTTATTAATACACAACTATGTTTATTTTCTAATTAGACGAGTCTATTTATATACTAATTAGACGAGTCTATATATATACTAATTAGACAAATATAACAATATAGAGTATGTTCATGTATTAAAGTTTATAATTTTCTTAAGAGAGAAGAGAAGGATGTCAAATTAAAAAGATAAGAGTTAAATAGAAAATTTGTCATTTTTTATCGACAAATTTAACAACGAATAAATTTGTTAGTTATATAAATTTTAAATTATCAAAAAAAATTTGTCGATAAATAAAATATGTCACATAAATTTTACTGACAATATTTGAAATAGATAATTATAGATAAATTTTATCGACAAAAAAGTTTGTTCATAATTACTTACAAATGAATTTTACCAATAAAAATAAATTCATAAACATATACAAAAATCAAATAAATGAAACATATTATAATTTTTTTAAGAAGTAAGAGAATAAAAAATACATCGGATCACAAGGACGACACAACGGAGTAACATTTATTTTGTTTTTTATTATTATTATATTCTTATTATTATTATCTTATTCTTATTACTAATTTGGTTTTTTATTTTGCATTTTCTTATTACTATTGATTTATATATGTAATGATTTTTTTAATTATTTATATTTTACCGAGGAATCTTTGTATTCTAGAAATTTAAAAGTGGATAAAAGATTGTGTTTAAGAAATTTTTTACAAAGTTTAAATAGCATTACATATTTAATTATATTGTGTTTATTTTATTACAATGTATTCATCTTTTTTTTTTTAAATAAACTTAATAAATAAATAAAATCATAATATATAAACAAGAAAAAAAAAGTTAAAATTAAATATTTCATCAATTCTTTTATATTTTTTGTCTTAATTTCATTTCCACATTCTTAACAAGACACTAAGTAAGTAGATTGTAATAATTGATAAGAAAGAAATAAAGATTATGTTCCAATCATTTTTGTTTTACCAATTCAATTTATTTTAATTTGATCAAACATTTTTATGCAAAACAAACGGAAAATCTTGTCTATTTTTGTAAATTTTAAAAATATATTTTTTTAAAATTTTGTTGTTTATTTATATTTATTTTTGTCTTTTCTATCTTATCCATATATTGATTAAAAATGATAATAATAAATACTAGACGAGTCTATCTATATATTAATTAGATGAATCTAACAATGTATATTAAATAAGTTTATTCATATACTAATTATAGGAATCTATAAATACACATTACACAACTTTGTTTACTCACTGATTAGATGAGTATTGCAATACACATTAGATGAGTTTGAATACACATTCATTATACAAGTCTAGTAATACATAGTATATGAGTGTGCACATATTAATAATTATGAGTCTACCAATATATATTAGACAAATATGTTAGTGCATTAATTCGAAGAGTATAGCAATATGCATTAGACAAATATATATACTAGTTAAATAAGTATGTATACACTGATTAGACGTGTGTGTTCATACACATATATTAATACACATTAGACGACTATGTCTATTATCTAATTAGATAAGTTTGTCTATATAATAATTAGACGAATATAACAATACACATTAGAAGAGTGTGTGCATATATTGATTAGACGAGTCCAACAATACACATTAGACGAATTTGTTCGTACATTGATTTCTATTTTTATCGAGTTTATTCTTCATATTTTTATAATCTATCTTTTGTATTTTTAAAGAGTTTACTCTGTATGTTTACATGTGTTTTATGCTTTGTATTTCCACCTCTCATTTTCTCCGCGCTACCTCTCATTTTCCAATCCCTTTCTTCGCACACTTTCTTTGTGCTTCTTTTATGTTTCCAAAGCCTTTTAAACTCACATTTGGTTCACTCCAAATCATATAAGCTCACATTTTGTTGACTTAAAACATTCACTTAGTACATTTCCAAACACTCACTCAGTGATAAAAAAAATATTGTTCTTTTCGAGACCCACTCTCTAAGGTTCGCTCTCACATTTTGATAGTCTCAAAGTTTAATTGATCAAACTCTAATTTAAGGTTATGGTTTTTGTTTAAATACTTTATAATCGAAAACAATTATGTTAACAAGATATTGTGTTTCTCTTGACAGACAACAACTCCATATTTTTTGTTTTGTTGTAAGTTTTGTTTAAGATATTTAGTCGAAACCCTTCTTTGTTTTCTCGCTGTGATTTGTGTATTGGTTTTATTTGGTAGGTGGAAGATCATCGGGATATTTTTCACTTGTCATTATAAAAAATTGACTCTATTCAATTATGAAATTAATTAAGAAATTATAAATGCACAAATATTATAAATTAGAAATGTAGATTACAAATTATATAAATTTGAATTATGACAATTAAAAACATCATATTATAATTCAAATAATGGTAGTTCAACCTATGTATATACTACATTTATTTTGTAACAAAAATATTACGACGGTTTTATCTACTGTAATTTACATTCAGAAAATGTCATTTTATACAATGCAATAAATCACAAGGCTGCGGTTTTCGTAACCATTTCAAACGCAAATAATGACGATTAAAATTATCTTTATTTACAAAGATAATTACCACAATTTACATTATTTTTTATAGTGACAACAATGTTATTCTTTTTCAATGATTTTTTATGAATTTTTTTTAAACTTTGATTGGAGAAATTTTCCGCCAAGATTTATTTTATACTAAGTGAGATAGTATTTTAGTGGTAAAAGAAAGACAGCAAATAAAACTCCAACCACTAACACAATAATAATTGTTATTAATCATCAATGAAAAAAAAATTTTATTGATGTTAATAAAGGAAAGCTTTATCATAGCAGAAGAAAAATTGTTATTACCATCAACCAAAATTCATAAGTTATACTTAAATTTCATTAATAAATTTAACCAACAAAATATGAATTCTATTAGTAATTATGTAAAAAAAATCCATCAATAAAATTCGTCAATAATTATTAACAAAAAATTTCGTTGGCAAAATCCATTTCTTCAAATTAAAACTCCAAAGTTTCTTCTTCTTTACTCTTGCAAACCACTATTACCACAATACAAAGGTCCATTACTGCATTGAAATCCAATTTTCTAAACTTTTCATTATAATAATACAAAGATTCACTACTCCATCACGCCTTCCGTGGATATGAGGAAAGAAGGGTTTCTCACACAAGACGAGTGTAAGCACTGTCGATGACCTTGTTTGGTTGCACCATACCGATGTCGATGGAAGAAGGTGGTTGCACAAGGATTTAAGGTTTGTTGGAGAGCCTTGTGTTCCGAAAGGAGAGTTATATAGATATTTCTTGCATGTGAAGGCATATGAAGGGAAATCTTGCTAGTTGTGAGATGCTACTCCATTGTGGTATCTTAGGAGGGTGAAGAAGAAACCTTAAAGTTTCAACTTTTTGTTAAGAAAGAAGAAAATGATATCAAGTTAAAAACATAAGAATTTGATAAAAAATTTGTCGTTCTTTTATTAACGGATTTAATGACAAATAAATTCGTTGATTATAAGAAATTTAAATTATTAACAAATTTTATTAATACAAAAATTTGTCAATAATTAAAATATGTCAATAAATTTTACTCACAAATTTTAAGGTGAATAATTATAAATAAATTTTACTAATAAAAAAATATGTTAATAATTAAATTTGCATTACTTACAAATGAATTTTATCGATAAAAATAAATTTATAAATAATTAAAATTTAAAAATGTGAAAATCATTTAAATTTATCAACAGATTTATTTTTGTTATTAGAATTTCATCGATAATTCAAATGTTTTTTTAATGTTAAAAGTAATCTTAACAAATTTTAACCAAACACTTTGATAGGTAAAAACCTCATTAATATTAATATTTTTAATTATTAAGTATTGTTTAATATTTAATTTTTTATTTGGTGGTACCTAATATTTCATTCAAATAAAAACCAGAGAAAAAACTATGGAAGGATCTCAATACGTGCCTTCAAGTAAAAGCTCTTTTTAACAATTTTAGAAGAACAACACTTTATATAATCTCAACTACAAAAAAATATTTAAAAAGTTTTTAACTTCTTAGCTCCAAATACACTGCAGAGCTTTTATATAAAAACAATCTAATCAATTACATTTAAATTTATTTATTATAGCATTCGTGATTGAATTTAAAACAAAAAAAAAAGAGCAATTTAATTGATTATTTCTCTATATAATCAATTACCAATAAATATTGCATCAAAGGCAATGAAATGAATCTTACATAAAAAAAAAAAACGAAAAACAACATTCATAATAATTTCATTTTACATTGTCAAAGTCTAACTATCAATACCAATCTTCAAAAATCTTTATCACCAAGAAATTAAAGTAAAAATTTAGAAAAGTTATGTAAACAAACGGTTGCAAATTAATTTATTTAAAAACTAAATTTAATTTATAAAAAATCATTTTTTTTCTTTTTCTTTTCTAGAAATGCTCATTGATAAATTTGTTTAAACATAACAGTAGAAGTTATTTCATATTAGCTTCTCCACAATTTGGTTTTTAACTTATGTAAAGTGATAGGAAAACTATTATTTTTTATTTTTTCCAAAAGTATTTATTGAGAAGATGATCATACATACCTACACATCTAGAAAGTAGAAAAGAATAAACATGCATAGGTAAAAATTGTTTAACATGATTCAGCGAAGTTTTACTTACATAAATCAAACTAATGCACTATATGAGTTTCATTAATAATGTCTAAGTTTTGTTGGTTATAAGAAAAACTTTATTATTAACTTGTAGAACAACATTCTTATCAGTGTTGTTTTTGAAAGAAGGCCTTTTAATTAACACTAAAGTTAGAAAAGAAAATACATTTTCCTTTCAGCTAATTGATTAATTACAAACACAAATTCTGAGAGCAGTATGTAGGCCTACTTAATATATGCAACATCAAAAAACTAAGCTAAGAAACTGCCATTTTTTTTTTCTTCTCTCTTTATCTCCCAAAAAAACAATTAAAGAATATTTTGTTGTACTTGATATACAATTCAGCAAATATTCTGCATTAGTCTCTTGTATGTTTCAATGCCTAATGATGAAAACAAAGCATTGCTCTTCCAAATATGCAACCTTGCTCTCCTTTCTTGTCACAGTGCAAGAATTGTAGAGCAAGAGATGCATCATTGCCAATGGTATCTCTGTGCTTAAATTCCAGCTAGAGAGATACATCAGTTTGGCTTCACCTTCTCTTTGCTAACTGGAATGTCCTCTTCAAGAAAATATTTGCAGATCTGTCATTTCTATGACACAACACCCTCAATATTGTGTTTGGATCTGACCTATTCCACCTTCCTGTGGTTGGTGGCATAGGCAATTTTTGCCCAGTTCCCATGACTCCAATCCCACTTGTTTCACATGTGGCAATGCTGAAATCGTCCATCAGCTGTTCGGTGTTTTGCCCCATCAGTGCAATGACACCCTGCACAGCTGCAGCCTCTCTCTCCACCAAATTTTCTGCTATTAGTCCCTCTCCACAACTGCAGAAAACCCGGTTCAAGCTGTCAAAGTCCTCTTGGATCATCACACTATCAGACCTGTTAAACACCCTTGAGCTTCCACCTGCAAGCAAAACCATGAGGAATGCATCAAAGGAGGCCTTCATCAATTCTCTCATTGCAAGTGCTTGAGCTCTATCTGTGACAAGTGTTGTCATCAATGTGATGTTTTGCTTGAGAATCCGCAATGCTGGTTGAATGCGCGCATTGGCAACATCACCCAGATAGAGGCCGCCATAGAAGGCTGAATTGGAGTCTAGGAATATGAGGCGGTATGCTGCAACTTCTGAGACATGTTGACATGCTGTTGGGATGGAGGAATTGGTTATTTCAAAATAGGGACCACTGTGTTTGCGGTTTGGTGAAGGGATTACCCCAGGGGTCTGAGAGAGTGATTTCTCAATGGTGTTGATGTGAGAGAGGAGGTAGTGTAAGGTATTGAGACGAACATAGAGGCGTTGTGTGCCACGACTAGTTGATGGCCTTGGATGATGACCTTCACTTATGTGATCTGTCTCTGCATAATTGGCACCACAAGGGGTAGCTTTCTTCAACAACTTGATGAACTTTGAGTCTCTGTTGCATCTTGTCAAAGGGGGAAGTGAAGGAATATAACTCTGCTTTGTACCTGAGACAATAGATTTCTCACCATTTTGCATTGGTAAATCTCAATTCTTGCATCAATGTAGTAGTGATTATTGATCAAAATCTAAATATGCATTAAATTTATATTAAAGTTACTCCTGACGTTTGTGCTAGTGTTATCTAAAATCTTTTGCTTGGTTATGCCTACAAGTGATAAGTACTGCAGTCTTGCAAGAACTGTTTACTTCCATGTTCAAACATACAATCCAGTTGCACCAAGTGAAATGGAAATCTCCGGTTTAATAGTTTTTATGTGTATTATTTATTCTCAAAATAGAGTGACTTATATTGTTTATGCACTAACATAGTACTCACCACATGCTGCAACAAATATCACGTAGTCCTGGAAGAGGCTTTCCAATCCATCTGCAAGTTCTTGAACTATATCTTCAGTTATTCCCATTGGAATTTTAAAGAATTGTTCTACAACTGTCTTGGCACAGTTAACCAGTTCTGCGACTGATGGTGCATATGGCTCTGATTTGGACTTTGGATTCCATGTCTGCAGCGAAAGGGAAAGGAAATTAACAATTCATTCTCAGCTTTATTATAATTAACAAATCTTTTATCTAAGCAAATATTCTTAATTGTGTCCTTCCTTTTAATCTTTGAATAAGAAGAGCATTGACCCAAAACTTACTTCGGTTTCTTTTGCTCTTTGCAAACAGTCTTTTCCACTGCTCAATGATTCATTTATCCATTTTCTTAAGAGGTTCATTATGATTGAATCAACTTCATACGGAGCCATCTCTCTCATGACTGTTTTAGCATTATCCTCACCACATTCGTCAACCACCATTTGGAGCAAAACCTTTTCTACCTTTTCAGCCCTTTGCAACACCTCCACGGTCTCACGAGTCAGCGAGGTCACCTCACCTAAATATTGCCTCAGCACATGCCCATAACAGCTGTGCAACATCATTGCTGCCACTGCTCCAGCTGCTGGGTGCCATTTCCGTAGCATTGGAGTAAAATTCACTCTTTCCTTTATTGCCAATTCCTCTGTCTCCTGAGCTAGATGAAGAAGAATTTCCCTGAAATCTCCCTTTATTTCCAATTCAATAGCCTTGGCATTCACTGCGTCAATTACCTGCATTCATAAAAAGAACTATATGTACAGACACACGCACTATAATAATATAACATACCAAGGTGTAATGAGAAGTTTAGAAACAAACCTTTTCAAATGCATGTTTTATGGTAGATCTAATGTAATAGTCAACCCTATCCCCAGATGAGTCCACTATGGTTATATCACCCTTCTTTCCCCCTTCACCATCATCAAATATTGAGAGATCTTCTCCTAGAATCTGTGAGACTGACAGCACTACAGGAAGAATGTTTTCAATTTGGCCAATATTTCCTCTTTGAAAATACTCATGATAATTAACTAGTCTCTTCTCAGCCCAACCCAGGATTGTACTCAACACTGATGTCAATAACTTTACATAGAGTGATTCCTTTTCCCTCTTAGCATCAATGGCCACCTCAGACAACATGGCATTAGTGGCACAAAGAAGATCAGGTTCTATCTGCCCAGTTACCACATACTGTTGAAACAACACCCAAGTGAAGCACACATTGTGAATAGGCCTAGTGATCCCCAGGATGGACCATGTCTTCTTTATCAGTTCAAGGAGCTCATCAACCTCATCAAGGACTAATGTGTCATCCCTATTGTCAAAAATGGCTTGAAGAAGAGAAGTGTACAAGTGAACGTTCAAAGGGAATCCATCAGCCCAGTGGCAAATATCAGTCGGGGTACCATTGGAGCTTCTCCATGCCAATGAAACTACTGAGTTGGAAAGGGTTCTCAGAGTGTCAGAGTTTTTGCCAGTGTCTATAGGTCTGGACTCACCACTGCGAATGATGTCCCTAAGTCGCATGGCAAAAGTGGTGGCTTTTTCTATAGGGATTGAAGGGTGTGTGAGAAGCCCGGCTTCAAGGACTCTGAGTTGCCTCTTTTGCCAAATGTGATACTCAATGGAATCACTAAATTCAGAGGGTTTTAAGTGCCTCAGAAGTTCTAAGGGGAGGATGATAGTTTCTGCTCTTCTTCCTGCCTACAATGTTGCAGCATTTTGAAAAAGTTAGACCAACAAGGGCTCTATATGTTAATGCGTATAGTAGTAATACTCTATCCAACAAAAAAGTTCAATGTATCAAAAGGTTTATATATATATATATATATATATATATATATATATATATATATATATATATATATATATATTATGTTTTCATATTCTATTCATTATCATAAGCTATGTCTTGATTATGTTCCTTACCAGACCTCAGGTTTCTGAATGAAAACTTTCCAGCAGATAAAAGACATGAGGGCTAGTTTGAAACTAGAAGTAACTTTTACTTATTCTGTTTGGTTTCAAATTATTGGTAATTGTTATCAATTCAATGCAAAGAAATGGAATCATGCAACATAACCAATATTGTAGCTAGGTAGACATGTAATCTTTTTCCTTTTTTCTTTTTTTACTTTAGAAATTTCGGTTTCACAAATCTAGTTAATTATTTTATATGAACTTTTCCATTCTAGATAATGTCTTCGGTTGTTACACGCCCACACAAACACATACATATATATATAGAGATAGATATATATAAATATTCATATAACCTTTTCCTTTTCTAACAAAATTGCACGTGTAATTAATACATGAAATGTAAAAATACCGTCATATTGAGATGTTTTAAACCATGTATATTACATGGTTATACAATTAGAAGAACCACATACATCATAATAATAAGGTTGAATCAAAAGGTAATCATAGTAATGAGGTTGGATCAAAATCATCACATAATTTCAACAGAAAACAAAAAATCAGAACCAAAACGAATTTCTGAGCAAATATTAATGATTACTAAATTCAAAACAATTTGGAAGCAATATTAATGATTACTAAATTAGCAAGATGTTACGTGCACGCATGCAACCATGCATGATGTGCTTACTACATACTTGGCCAACAAGGGTCCTCGTGATGGTTTTCCTTAGTCGATTATCGTTGTGCTCAGTCACTCTCATCTGCTGTCTCATGATCTCCGCAGAAGTCATGGGCCGCCGCGGCCTCGGTGGCGTGTTGTTATGAAAAGGGCTGCCTCCAGCTATCGGCGAGGATGGCCCGCCGCTGCCACCAGACACCATTCTCCTTGAAGGTGACCTTTTCAACATCTTCAGCCCTAGGGCCCGCTTTACCTTGCTTGTTGGTGACATCACCACATTTGGTGACTTCACCTCGTTCTCTTGGTTATTCAAGTAGAACGAGTGCACTTGCCGGCTCCCAAATCCCGGCGAGGATCGGCAGGCGGTGAAAAAAATTTCATAAGCACATTCCCTTATGTCATCCTGATTCAGTCTTTCGAGTTTCTGGAAAGGCATGATCAAATCATTAGTCTCGTCTTTGCCGGCATACTCGAAAGCACGCTGGTCAGGATTACTATGGTGACATCGGTGACAACAGCTATAACTGTAATCTTTCCGATGTTGTGCCGTAGAAAGCAAGGGGCCTGAATATGAATCCCGGCGGCTTTGCAGGCCCATAGGAGAAGATGGGTGATTGGTCACAGACCTAGCGGTGAATGGTGGCGGCGACCAAAATAATGACTAAATGATCTAAAGAAAATGGACAGAGAGAAGGAAGCGGTTTTGTTTGTCTTAAATGAGGGGATAAGAAAGAGATATAGGAAGAATATTAAGGCTATGATGTTCGTTTACGTTACCAAAATGACAACACTTTTTTGCATGGATGGTGCATGAGAGAGAGAGAGAGTGAAAGAGATGAGTGATTTTGCTTTGCCCACGTTGTCATCTGCGAAGAATAGGAGAAACAAATGAAAGGTGGTGTCTTAGCCAAAATAGAAGAAGACTCGTGCATTTTTGTCGGAAACATTTTCTTTTTGCACTGCAATGCTTTGTTGCGACATGCAAGTGCTAAATTATAGGGTGGTTTTTTACCCATTTTTTTCTTGTGTTTCTGTCTGTATGTGTTGTCATGAGTTAGTTTGTTGAGACTTTTGATTCATCATGTTACGCTGTCACTCGGCTAAACAATGTGTGTATATATATATATATATATATATATATATATATATATATATATATATATATATATATATATATATATATATATATATATATATATATATATATATATTTATTTATTTATTTATTTATTTGGTTAAATATGTTTTTAGTCCCTAAACTATTGGCCGTTTCTGGTTTTCGTCCCTCTTCCAAACTAAGGTACAATTTGGTCCTCGTTCTTTAAAAAACGTTCGTTTTAGTCGAAAAAACGAACGTTTTGAAGACTAAAATGAGGACTAAAAACAAAATTTTGAGGACTAAAACGAACGTTTTTTTAAAGAATGAGAACCAAATTGTACCTTAGCTTGGAAGAGGGATGAAAACCAGCAATAGTTTAGGGACTAAAAACATATTTAACCCTTATTTATTTGAAAAATGTTGTTTTAACAATTTTTCATGACAAAATGTGGTAAGATGTGATTGATTATTTTAAATATATAAACAATAAAATAGTTACATTTAATTTATTCTCAAAAATATTTGAATTATCTTTTCACTCGCATATAAGAAGAAAACAGTAGTTTGAAACTTTTATCCTAAACAAAAATAATACAAATAAAACTTTTACATTAATATTAATTTGATATTATCATTTCTCATTTCATTCTCCTTTTTTCTTTTTAATAAGACAAAAAAATATTCTTTTACTTTTGTAATATATATTAAATAAATGTAAAACTATCTCATCCTAACATTGATCTTTCCTAAAATTATACCTACCTTCAAGTGTTTTAATAACATATATTAGTATTTTAAATTTTAAAATTATTAACTAAAATATTGGTATTTTGAGATTGTGGTATGGCTATTTTTTATTTAAAAAGTGTCAAGATATCAAACTTCAAACAAAAGGTAACACAATTATACACACTTATAAAATATTAACATTTTAACGTTTTATTTTAAAAGTAGTAATATATATATATATATATATATATATATATATATATATAATTTTATCTTTTAAGTTTTTTTTTAAAATTAAAATAATTATCTTAACAATATTTAAATGACTTTTATTTTAATTTAATCGTTTTTTCACTTAACCGTTACTTTTAATTTAACCATTTTTGAAATTAAAATAATTATTTATAATGAAAGAAATTATTTACAACAATAAATAAAAAGTATATATAATAAATTTGTAAAAATGATATATATTTATTTGTATAATTATAATAATAATAATAATTCTGTTATTTCTTTAGCAAACGCATGTACTACATATTTTCACTACTATTATTAAAATGAATTTTCATGAGTGTTTTATTGTTAAAGGGCATCAATCTATTATTTTTGTTATCTTTTTCAATCATAGATACCAATAGAATTAATCTTATTTCGAACGTATAATTAAAATTATGAACCCAGCAATGCAAACTATTGTAGCATAGATATGGACTACAACAACATATAAGTTTTAAGATAAATAAAATGTCTTAAAATCATAACATTATTAAAATCCTAATGACAACTATATACGAAGAATCTAACATGTTAGAATGACATTTTTTGTTGTCTTAAAAATGAAGTTTTGTTTCACTAATTATCAAAAAGAGGATTTTTTATTCTTCATCTATGCACTTCAAGATAACTTATTTTCCAGGTACTGATGTGTAAATGTATTGGAAATATCAACTAAAGATAAGAGTAATTTAAAATATATAAATAGATACAAATTTCATTTTACAAACCGATACGAATCTCATTTTATAAACCGATTTTGTGAAATTAATTTTAGTTTAAAGTTCATTTATTATTCGTCTAACGCTAATATGTAAATGTGGGCAGTTGAACCAATAAAACTAATCAATTGTCTTCCATATAAACACTTAAATATAACTTTCTCAAAAATCTTAGTTTCCTTAACCTCAACTACAATAATTCAGAACGTTTTTAGCCAAGAAACATTGACTTACAGGTGTTGATGGTGCAAATTATAGTCTGGAAAACGCATTGCGGAAGTATGTTTTTATCATATATACCATTAAACTTCAGCTTCAATATCATTCTTATATTTTTCATGTTAAAATTAATCCTTTTTCTATTATTATTATTATTATTATTAATCTTATTCATATTATTATTAATCTTATTCATATTAAAATTAGTGACCAAAATAATTGTTCGTAAAAATTTTAAAATTCTACTACCAAACGAGTGTCTCTTTTCATTATTTAATACTATTATCCAAATACATACTTGATTGTAGTGTATTTCTTCTAACCACTTTCATTTTTGTATATTTAAAAATCAATGTAAAAGGTTATAATTTTTTTTTTATCAAATTTAAGATAATAGACTTAATTTGTATGCCAACGAACTTATGAAAGATGTTTTTCTTAATAAATAGTGTCTCATCTTTAATTACAAAAGTGAGAGACACGTGCATAATTGATGATTTCATAACATACTTAATTATAGATCAAAGTTGAATGAATGTATGACACATTGTTGAAAAAGTATGAAAAACGAATTTATAAGTTGTTATATACTTAACAAAATCAAAAACCTTTCAAAGGAACATATGGATAAGATGAGTTAATAACTTGGAGTAAACACTAAGTAAAAATGTGATGAATCCTTATAGAAATTTGAAGAGTAAACACAACTCATAATCAATTTTGTTAATGATTTACAATATCTTATACAAGAGAAAATATATTATATTACTTATGAAGATTTCAAGATTTCAACCATAAGTAAATAACATAAATGTATGTCTCAATTTTTTATCAATAGTCTGAAGATCCATATAGAAATAAAAATGAATGTATTTGATGCATATTATAATGATAATTTTGGCATGCAATATGTCAAATTATTTTCAACATATGGTAACCAAGTAATTATAAATTTAACATTTTAAAAAATTACTAGTAAATATAAAAAAAATTGTTTAAAATATATTTAAATGAATGGGAGGTCACTAGTTAAACAATACACAAATAATTAATAAGTAATTCTAAATTTAACATTTAGAACACAAGTATTGGTAAATATAAAAAACCATAATTTTTTAAAAAATATGTTTATATGAATGGGAGGTCATATCTAAATAAACTGGTGATATGTTTACCCAAATTACATTTTTTTGATCAAAAGTTTACTTTAAGCATTTCAGAAGTAAGAAAATAATGAAAAAAACATAAAACTACAAACATTGAGTATGAGAAAATGGCCAACTTGACACTGAGCTGAAGCTTTTTCTAATGAAGAATGGTGAAAACAATGGATGAGCTTCTTTTCTTTACACCAAAAACTTCAAGCAACTCATGATTTTAACAACACAACACATGACTCACAAGTTCTTCAATATAATATGGATAATAAATGAGTTTACCCAATATAATGAGACAAAAATTGTTCACGTGTTGCTCACTCTTTCAAATTTTCAAAATTTATTTATTAAATAAATATCAATTATTAATTAGAAATAGACATAAAAAATATAATGGCTACAAAATCATTATATTAATTTAAAAATCATATATTAATTAAAATATCTTTCCATTTCATAAACGAAATATAAGTATAATAATTCCTTTTTTTTTTCAAACGTCAAATGGATACATCTCTACATTATATATGTCCAATCCAAAATGAATAAAGTTATTGTACTATAAAATATTGTTCACTAACCGAGGCAACAACCACAAATTATTTGATAACGATTGAAGAATTTTAATATAATATATTACAAATATAAAAAGTATAATGCAATTTTACATATTATACTATAAATAAAATAATTTCACACTTCAACAAAATAGTTAGTCATATATATTTAGATATAATAAAGGTGAGATACAATATTCAAATACAATAAATAAGCCCTTTAATTGTACTTTTGTTTCTCTCAATGTTGTTAATGTGTGACTTTAATATTTCAAGTGTAATAATTGCAATTGGATTTCTTGGATATAGTTAATTGACATTTTAGTCCTCCAGGTTAGGTGTAACAATTAAGTTGTAATTGTGTAATTTTAGATTTTTTCATTAATTAAAATTTGCTACTCACCTAATATAGACTTATGATGTATCTAAAGGATTAAAACTACTAAGTCCTGAAAGATCTAATTGGCACACAAAAACCAATACCTAAACACATTTAAGATACCTGAAATCTAAATTAAACAATTAGAATTAATAGATAAAAACATTTAAAATTGAGACATATTTTCTCTATATTCCAGTTTGTTTATGAATTTAAGCAATTGGGATTCTCTTTCGTATTGCAGAAATATGGAAATTATGAGCTGTAACTCTAAACTCTTCTCACTGTGAATCATGTTGTCACAGAATTCCATTGTGGCATTTTCTGATTTCAGGCTAGTTAGCACTTATCTTCCTCTCTTTCTCACATTTAATGTGTGTATGGCAGTAAATTAATTGTTTTTGAGTTTTGACAGAAGTGGGGAAAAGTGTAATGATCATACTAGTGGCAAAAATAGGAAGATCTAGGTTTAATTTGAATTTAAAGATACATCAGCTAAACCTCATTGAATATCAAATTTTAGATAAAGAGAGAGAAAAAAAGTGGCAACACCTATAGTGAAGCAGAAGGGTCTGCAGCTTTGACAATGCCATATCTTCTAATTATAGATGTTACAATTACATAGAAGACTGTGATAACGAGAAGATATAACATATGAAGATCTAATAGTGATGCTGAAAATGACAACAACAACAACAATGAATTTGATGATGGAGATGGTAGTGAAGAGAATAAAGAGTTTGAAGCATGTGATCAGAACCCAAGACATAAAGAGTTGATTAAGCTGTATTCCTTGTTGGCAGAAGAAGGAATAAAGAATCAATTGCCACTAGCTCCCACTGAACCTTACTTGAAATCATACTTATGTGGATAAAACAGAAGCAAGTGTCTGTCTACTGTAATGTGCCCTGTAGAGAACCAGTGGAAAGCAATCAAAGCAAAAGTTACATCCGGTAATATGCAAAGGAGGAAGGTCATTGTTCCACCAGAGCCAAAGAAAGGCATGCCCTTAGCTTCAGAGACAGGCTTCGATTTCTCACCTTTCACGTCAGATTCAGAAGCACATAACTCCAACTCTTAGCCTCTATTTCCAGAAATTGCAGTTTATTCTAATTTTTCGAACTGGCTCGTTTCTATGAATCCTACTGCTCTATGACTACAGTTCATTGTTACCTATGCAGGCATGAAAGAGAATGAAAGATATAGAAAATATTAATTCATTGACTCGATTGGTAGAATTTTAGTTGGAAAGGAATCACACGGTTGACTACCATATAATATTGGCACCCTGTATGTGGACATCCATTATAGAAGAGGAGCATGAAGTTTGATTCTTCTGTTTATTCCTTCAACAAGTTGGTAAGAGCCAGTTGGAATGACTAAGTGTTCATATGTATAATTGTTATCCTGCGTTTTGCTGTCAATAGTTATGCATAACTGGAGTGAGGTTTTGTCTATGTTTGTATTCATGTTGGACCTAAAATAAAAGAAAGTAAATCTAACAAAGGATAAATTCATTTTTCAGTTTTACAAAAATTTAAAGACTTGGTCTTCTTCAAGATAACTTTGATTGATAAAACTCAACTTCTATAAGAGTTATTGTCAAGTCAAACACATGTAAGAGTAGATTCACATAAATAGAACTGAATATAAATGCTTATTCTAATTTCGACAGCAAAGGGAAAGCAGTACACATGGACTGTTTCAGCATAATTATTTGAGAATGAATATCCAAATCATGAAAATTTATTCCATACATTGGGGAACAAAAAAACAAAAGGAAATATTTAATAAAGGTGCCTCCTCTTCAACTAGAAAACGGTGATTAAAGTTTAGTGCAGAGCTATCACCTCTCACATTTCTATCATGTGTACTTGATCTACATCCGAGAACTCACCCCAAAGTCCATATATGAAATCATGTCAAAACCCAGTGAAGGTGAAATGGATACATTAGGTAGACATGAGAAGCTGCTTGTCTAGGTTTATTGGACTGTTGGTCCCACCTCAAAACACAGATCAAACCTGCTGAGTTGTCAAGTATTGGTCAGAGTCAGGGCTGGCATGCCACAGTAATGCCCCATGATCCAGCAGAGTTTGAGACAATTATCAAGATGGTTTCTACATTATTGTGCAGATGCAAGAATCCGAATCCTCATCTTCTGAATCACTGGCATCACTGCATACAGAATGGGAGACCAAATGGGAAAGAATTCTTGTATTATCTAAATAAATGATCCACATAAGACTGATTGTCACACTCAGTTACTTTTTTAACATTGTAGTTGTATTGCATATGCATTGAACTTTATCCCAAATAGACAGACAAAATGGAAACATCTTTACTTTTTTTCTTGTTACTGTTTTCCTCCTTTGCCTTTCTTTAGGTGAAATTAAACAGGAGTTTAAAAAAAAATTTAGTACAGTTTAACAACATCGTTAACTCCACCAGCATAGGAACAACTCCAACACATCTGTATGAGTTCAGCAGATAAAGAAAACACACAAAATGAGACAAGTATAGTTTTCTCTAAAATGGAGAACAGTTGCTCACTTCAAGCAATATGGCTTCTATGATATATTTCTGTTCACATATATCAATAAAAATCCTTAAAACTAATGATTTCATATTAATTCTTTCTACTTTTCCCCAAGGGTTCTATATGTCATTAGCTTTATCCTTGTAATTTATATTTTCTGTAGGTGCCACCATAAGTTTACCCTCGTCAACAGATGCTACCATGTTTGTAACCTATCCTATATAAATAGGAACATAAGTTTTTTCCCCTTAACAGTGTCTCCTTAGTCTCACCAACAAAATACAGTAACCAATAAATCCCCCCTCAGCACAGCATAGGCTATTCTTAAGAATCCTTTTCAACTTCTTCATGAGTGAGAGAAAAATTAAATTCCACCCACGACTCATAAACCTGTACTTTCAAAATAAAACACCTTATGCACTCTTCCTCACCAAAAGTAGCCTGCATGTTCACTACTTTTTCTTCCTCTTATTAGCCCTTCATTTCCCCTCCTATCTAGAACAAAAGGTTCGTAAATTAACCTAATTAGTGCCAACAACTTACATTGACAGTTTCCTTGTAGTACAATTAAAATGCTGATTGTCAAATATTAAAATGCAAACTGGTGTTTAGGTCCTTGAAAGATTATGCACACATTGATTTATCCCTCCAAAGATCAGTTAACAACAAATTTTTTTGCACTCGTTAATGCTGGTGATGAATAAGGTCGAAAGCCCCACATGTATTTCTTTAGGTAAGAACAAAAACATGTAGGGATCGGGAATGTGATTTTAAAATACAGGCTATGGCATATCAAATTCCATGTAAATTCTAAAAGCTGTGGGCTTAATTAAAACTCAAACATCACTTAGCTAGTATTTTACAAGTCTGCACACAAAGTTGTAAGTCTAAGAAAACAAATCTTTCATAGTTTAAACATTAATTTAATTTTCTTTAGTCTTTTTGACTTTGCTAAACTGCTATGAAGCAAAGGAGTATGTGGTACATTTTCGAGTACAGTCATGAGATAAGAAACTTGTGAGTCAATAGGAGAGGGTACCCTTAAGAGAGGACACAATATACTTCACTTTAATGAATAATAGTTAGTCAATGAGGGTGACACCAAGTGAAACAACTGAAGTGCCCTCCAAATTCCAATCCTATTGGGTACATGTCAAAGAAAACACGAGCTAAAAGTACCATCTACAGATTATCAGAAAGATACTCATAAAATAAAATGCCGTACAGTAAGTCCTAAGAAAACTCAGCAGTAGAAAGCAGGAGGATTTCAAATTTATTAGGTTAAATCAAACTAAGATCTGATGTCAAATGTAAGTCATGACACTGTACACATGGCAACCTATACGAGAGTAACCAATAGTTCTAAAGATCCCAAGACAACAAAAACATATGAATTAAGCTGAAATTGATTTTTCTTTTCTTAACAAAAAAAAAGCAGTAAAAATCAAGAGTCAAGAATAAAAATTGTTTTCTATAAAACAAGGTAAAGCCCTGTTGAAATTGACTTATTCTTTTTCACTTTTGGTGATAGAACAAGAAGATCTCAAGTTCCAAATTCATATCTTGGAAAATGTCAGCACTGAGAAAAGGTCCAAAAGTCCAACACCAAAATAGTGAAATGAGAAGGAAAAAGAGGAACAAAAATGTTTAAATTAGAGGAATGCACCGGTTCAAAGAACCTCTAACGAAACAACAAAACCAAGCAACCATTAATTATCACCACCACACAAATATCCTGAGTATTATAAATATAAAATATATCAGTTTCACATTTCAACCTCAACTTGTCCTTCTGACAAAGACTTCCAAGTTTAATTACCTTCTGCTGATCCAATACTCCTAAAATAAAATATAGGTAATTTCAAAGAAATTAATGAAGTGATAATCATCATAAACTCCTCCGTAGATCAAATCAAGAGTAATGAACACGAAGATGACAGACACCAAAGTTTTCACAGAGTTCATTAACTCATTCCAGAGGAGCTGCTTATTTTGAATAAAAGATTTAACAACACAAACAACCCACTAAATAGATTTACAGACATGTAATTACCACCCTAAACAGCAAAGATTTAGCAAAAACTAACCAAATGCCCCAAATTTGGAAGAAAAAAAAAACATGTCAAAAACTTCTTTCCTCTTCTTTCAGCAACACAAAACTGGACCAGTCAATTAGTGTGCAATAAATGTTCCAGGTATAAATATTAGAACATCAAAATCTTAAAATTGGAAATAAAAAAGAAAACAAATCTAACACAGTATAACAATTTTTGAATTCAAAACAGCCAAACTAAATTCGCTAAGATTTACCGAATTGATAAAAAAGAGGTACCTAGGCTCATATTCCAACACCTCAGCAAGTTTATTCCCATTCCTATCATTCCATTGCACACTCCGGCGAGTCTTGTCAGAGTTTCTGGACATACCGCCTCTCCGAGGAGGCAACAAAGAATTGGAATCACTATCATCATCTCCGTTGACATGATCTTCAACCTTTTCACTCCGCAAAGAAGAAGCCACCACAGGTTTGTGTTTATCCATGATGCAACCATTAACATCCTTGGAATCCATATCCACCACCAATCACACACACAAACACAAACAAAAGCAAAATTTCAACCCAGAAAATATTTAGAACAATGTGAAGACTTGAAAGAGACCCATTTGACTGAAAAACATGTTCCAATTCGAAATCTGAAAAAAGATCAAAACTTCGAATTGGAGGAACAAGTCTAAGTAAGGTCAACGCGTTCTCCAGGACGCTGATGCAAGGAGATCAATGGAAACAAACAATGAGAAGGGAAAAAAAATTGAAGTGAGAGTAAATTGTTAGAAGAGAATCTCAGTGTCATGAATAAAAATTCATTTCTCGAGAAAATGAGGGCAAAAAATTTCGTGTTGCAAAATAAACAGAGCATCGGAATATTTTTATATATTTATTTATAAAATGGGAGAAAAACCTCAACACGTAAGAACTTGAGAAAATAATAAAAAATAAAGAAATTGCCAAATACTTATAACTCGTTCTTTCTCCGAAAATTTACACAAACAAAACCTATTTTCCAAACCAAACCCTTTATTACAAATATCTACACAGTAACCACGGGTTCTTTTCCTATATCAGGAATTTTGACCTTTAAAAAAATATATAACATTAATAATTTTGAATTTATTATTATTAAAAATCTATAATATTTTAAAAGAATTTTTAGTTTAAATTTTATTAAAGTAACTTATTAAAAGAGTCTTTTTGACCTAGGTAAAGTTTAGTTATTTATTTATTTATTTATTTCCTCTTGTAATATTCGTCTAGTTAGATTTAATAGAATCATTCAGTAATATTCGTCCGCAAAGTTATAAATAATTTCTAAAAATTATTAGAAAAAAAAATTCACGAAAAATTAAGTTGGCCATTAACTGGCAAAGTTATAAATATTTTTTTAATTATTTTTAAACCAACTTTAACTATATTATAACTATATAATTATTATATTTATGTTTAATTTTTGTTATATGTATAAAATAGGGTTGTAGTTTATTTTAAAATAATAATAAAAATTTAAAAAAATATCATTATATTATATTTGTAAGAACTTATGCTTATATTAAGAAGTAAAATTATAAAAAATTAAATTTGATCTCAATTTAAAAATGGACAAAATTGTTAAATTTTAAAAAAATTATGATTAAATTGAATAAAATTAACGAAAATTTAAACTAAATTGAATATAAGAGATTAACACTTGACATTTGACATTTAACATTTAACAATAACACTAACACATGACATTATCATGTAATGTGATGCTCACTTGACACGTGAATCACTTTTTTCAAAATAAAAAAAAAATGATAGATAACATATAATACACAATTTTGTTAATTATTTAAATGTTATTAGTAATGTAAGAACATAGAAAATAGAGTATTAATATAAATATGTGTATTAAAATAATTAGATCTGAGTATTTTATTTTAAAAAAATAAGTCAACAATATAAATAGAAATTTTTAAACTCGTCTCATTACCTAAAACACCATTTATCTCTCTAAAACACTATTATCTTAACCTCTCTACCATCTCTCTAAAATTTCTTACTCCTAAGTCATCTATTTGACAATCAAGAGGTGTTTAGGCGATCCTTGTGACAAGGATTACCTATCTATCCGATCAATTTGCTGTTTAGAGCAAGTAAGTTTTCACTTTTTTTTCTTGGTTTCGATCCATGATCATGCAAAGAGAATATGTTTGCATGTGTCAAGAACTTCCCTTCTTCAATTTTTAGCTTAAATGAGGTTTTATTGTTTGTCTCCAATCACCAATCGGTGATTTGTGGGCTTTTTAGAAGTTTCTTGCAGTGGAAGCAACGGTCGGAGATTTATAGAGCGGTAGAAGTTTTCTACGGTAAGGGAAGTTAGAACCTTTGTCCTAATTTGTGATTATGTTAGAAGAAATTGTATCTCTATGTGTTGTCATTAAATTTGTAGAAAGGTATATGTTGGTTGTTTGAAGATTTTAAAAAATTGAGAATTTGACTATGTTTTATTAAGATGTTGGAATTGGAAGTTTGTAATGTGTGAAACAGTATTGATTTTGTGTAATGAAGTGATTTTAGTGCTGGAAAATGAATGCAAAGTAATAAGTTTATAGAAGGGTATTTTTGTTTAGGTTTTAAGGTCAAAATGGGGGGTTTTAAGGGGTGGATTATATAACTGAGTGTTGAAGTGGTGAAATAACTGGTTCAGTGTTGTTTTGAGGTCATTTTAGACTTGTAAGCATGGTTAAATTGAAAGAAATCCTGTATGAAATATGTAAGAGTATTAGTGTTGAATTTGGAGGTATATTTAGGGTAAAAATGAGGTTTTAACTAGTGAGAATTTGAGGTATGCAGTGGGGGCGATGTTTGACAGTTGGGAGTGTGTTAGGAGACTTATTAGGACTTGTCTAAGCAGTTCAAATGAGAAAAGATTATTGTAAAATGGTTAGTGTTGCTTATAGGATGAGTTTTTAGGTGTTTTTGGCTAAATTGGAGATTTTGCATGTTGAGATTTTGAGTTTTTGGTTTTGTGTATAAAGGGTTAGTTTAGAAGTGTTGGTAGGGCATATGTTACTTGTTGAAGTCATTAAGTTTTTTAAAAATGAGATATAAGTTGTGGAGGGTGACTAAAGTGAGGTTTTGGTTAACTTTATATTGAAATATTGTGATCAATTAGTATAACATGAATTTGGGATGGTTTAGACAGGTTTGGTTAAGTCAATTAAAGTTTAGAATACAATTTAGGAGTATTAGAAGTTGGGAAATATACATGGAATAGGACATGAGTGGTGGAGAAGTGCAAATTATGCACCTTTGGTGTTGTAGAATTATGCAGTCTCATTGAGAGGGCCTAGTTGTCGAGCGAGAGGTAAATGAGCAGAGCCCACTGTTTTTGTTTTCACATAGCGAGCAAAACACTTCTAGTTGAGCGAGAGTAGTCGTTGAGCGAGAGGTGTGAGTGAGCAAAACCCATTGTTTTCGCACAACGAGCTTGGTGCACTGAGCGACAATTCCAGAGCATGTTTTCTTCATTTCTTTCTTTGTTTTCTTGTAACTTTGAACTATAATATTGCGTTGATGATGGAGTAGAAGTATCTATGGTATTATATGATGGTTTATTCTTGAGATTATATATATAAATGCGTTGAAAGTATGGTTCGTGGATGTAATTCCATGATTCGTGGAGAGATTTTATGGTAGTGCTTTGGATGTTGTTGTTGTATGAATGTATGGAGTTTTGAACTAGCGGTCTACTCCGACACTCTAATGATTATTCATTCTCAAGTAGAGAGGGATGAGTTATGTGGTGAGAGTAGCGGAAGGTTCTTGTCTATAGGCTTTGATCATGGCCTTAGGCAACTGAAATGGACTAACCATGTCTATAGGCTTTGATCATTGATAACTATTGATTTTACGTGTTTTTGTGTATATATTTTGGTAAATAAATCAACTCCTTCATAACTTTTACCTTGTTTTATTCTTAAGTTTAGTGTGTTTTCTAGTTTTCTTGTATTTTAGTTAGTTTATGCTTGTTTTTACCTCTAATCTCTTTATTTAAGTGTGTTAAATAAATGAATAGAAAATAATTTTAATGGAGGAAAATAAGCAATAACTCAAGGGAACATGTTTTGGGACAATAAAAAATCAATTTGAAGCAAATACTCATATTGGACACCTTGAAATTGCACAAGAACTTGAATTTTAGAACTTTATAATGTTATCATAGCTGGCAAATTGTATACAGATTATAATGTGAAATACTTCGCATTATTAATATACTTCAATTAATTTTTAAAATAACTATTAAACGAGATGGTGATGGAAAAAGACCTAATATGTTTCATGTGATGCACAATGTAGGTTATTTCTTCCTCATGATTTTATTCATAAAGCATAATTTATTATTATTTTTTCTTTTTTTTATGGATAAATTGGAACATTCATATATATATATATATATATATATATATATATATATATATATATATATATATATATATATATATATATATATATATATATATATATATATATATATATATATAAAATAAAGGAATCACAACTAAAATTTTAAACTTTATGTTTTGTAAATTACTCTGTTTCTAAAACAAAGAAAAAAGATAATGGAATAATGTATAAGCTAGTTTTTTTATAAATAAATATTAATATATTTAAAAAATAATTTCTACACACAGTTTCCTATTAGCTTCTTCAAAATCTTATTTTAACTTATATATATAAGCTAACTTTTAGTTTATATATACAAAAGTTATATTTTTCTTATTTTTATCTTCTTTAAAAGTATTTATAAAAGGTTTATTCTTCAATGAGCCTAGATTGTACCTCACGACTTTTATACTTATTTTATTTTATTTTAATTGTCTTTTTCTCTTAAGTTTGAACCATAACACAATCATTTCATAATCACTATTCGTGTTATTTATTTATTTAGATATGATTTTGTGTTGCTAAAAGACTAAATTAAATTATTCTAGTGTATGAAATTTTTTTAATTATTTTTTTATTTTTTGAAATTATCGTATAATTTAAGACCATTCAATTTTGTATGATTTATCCAGGTATTGAAGATTGAAGAATTGACCACTATATAGTCAAGGAGAAGTCAACCACCCCAAGTACCCAACACGTCCTAATATTCCTAAACTTTTCAAGTGTAAAAGAAGTAAATAAATGTAAAAATTAACTATTTTTACAACTTAGGAATTATACCATATATAAGGCTATAAATTCAAATAAAATACTTTTTTTTTCATTTATAAGACCTAACTTTAAAAGTAATTTTCAAAAGTGTCTAATAAAAAAATCTTAAAGTTGAAAAAAATAGCCTTCATTATATTTTGTAAGGAAAAAGGTTTTTCGAAAAGAGCTAGACATAATATAATTTTTTATACATATGGAAAGAAATGAAAAAAGGTGAAAAAGACAATTATGTTAGCTTTTTCTTTCAGAAAAATAATGATTTTTAGTTTGATATGGAGAATTATAAGCGTGAAAAGAAAGTATGAAAAAGAAAATGTTGTTAAAAATGATGTAATGTTGCTTAGTCATTTTCAAGTAATCCAATCCTCTGAACATAGACTCAAACATCCTTGTATTGCATTAAAACACAAATGTCTAAGAGTTGCATTTGGTCCCATTTTCTTTTAAAAAAGATAACACCCTCTAGAAGACGCTAGAACAATCATCATCGGAATTTCTCTACCAGCTTTCATTATCGTATATATTGAATACTGTCTCAGTGTGAAGTTTTAAAAATTTACTAATAATAAAATCAATTTATAATGTATAAGTGAAAGATAAAAATGAAAATTATATGATTTTTTTTATAAAATTTATTTAATAAATATAAAGAAAAATACAAAAACAAAGATGAAATACAACTTTTATATCGGTTGAATATTGAATACGTATATGAGAGAATCGATGGTATTAAAAACCAAATCTAACATTTATAAGAACATAAATTCTGACAAAACTAAATTGAAAATGTGTCGTAACTACTAAAGAATATATATATATATATATATATATATATATATATATATATATATATATATATATATATATATATATATATATATATATATACATAAAAATATGAGAAGTTGGAGTACAAAGTTTTTAGATCCAAAAGATGAGTTTATGAATTAATTTGTTGATGAATGATAAAAGATAAAGATTGGAAAATGTGGGAAGGAGTGAAAGAGAAGGGAAAGTTACAGAAGAAAGGATCAAAAAATGAAGCAACCAATGTTGAGTGAAAGAGAATGTGTGGCTATATGTGTGGATTTGCTTCAAAGCTTACCAAACATGATTGCAACATTGAACTTGCATTTTACTCAAACCTCTCTCAAATTGTATATCACTTCAACACAAGCCAAGAATTCACACAATTTCAGAAAAGAAGAGAAGAGAGTTATATGAGAATGGCATGCATAGATAGAGCATCTCCAGCACTCAACCAAATACTGCTAAAACTTTACTGGTAAGAAGACCTTATGTTGAAACTCATTGAGTTAAGGAGCCATAAAATTTCCTAGGCCCTATCTTATGTTGTTCAAATTTTCCTAGTACATGTGTCTGTTTTTGTTCTTTCCTTTTCTTTGGTTAGTTTTTTATGAGGGGAAGTTACAAAAGATAAAGTATGACGTAAATTCATCACTAAAAAATATTTTCATAATGAAATTAATATATTAATGTTTATGCATTTACTTTAAGATTTTTTTATATGACATGGAAGATTAATGTAAAAAGATTGAGAAACTAAATGAGAGTTAAAATCTCATATTAAATAAAAATTGACAAAAATACCAGTAATATATATATATATATATATATATATATATATATATATATATATATATATATATATATATATATATATATATATATATATATATATACACTCTTTCTAACGAATCTTCTCTAAAATATACCCATGAAAAGTAAATGTGTACATATCATGATAATAGAGTTGCTTAAGTGGTAATCCTTATTAAGAAAAACAGTACTTTAAGTGCTTGTCAATGACGTGGCAGTGCTGAGAAGGCCTTGGAGATTGATCATCACTTGTATGAATTTGGGTCAGTGGAGTACCATATTCAGGTAGAACTCTTATCTTGTCTCAGCTTGCACAATTAATCATACACTTTTTGTTGCACAATAAGCCAACAATAATCCAGTTCCTTGAGCAGAATCAACAAATAGCAAGTTCCTTTATTTCAAACAATAATGTTTGAAGTAAACCAGTGATGTAGTCAACTTCCTCTCCTCACACAAAATGTGAAAAGGAACTTGGTACATGGCAGCAAATTACATGAAAAGAGTTTGCTTGCGTGCAAATCTTTAGATTTGTTAAGGATTTTAGATTGAAATTTAAACAAACTTTACAGGTAACGTTGATTATTTGTGTTATGTTTGCAGTCTCAAGCCTCTGATCCACAACTAGCCTACTTGTCAATATCAACGCCACCTCTTTGCCATGGTGTCCTGCCAAAGGAACTTTCTTCTAAGACCATTGAAATGGTTAAGGGTCTATGTCCTAATGTTGTGGAGATTATAGAGCCTGCCAAAGAAGGATACCAGCTTACTCTGAAGCTTAACCTTAATCAGATTCCAAGAAACAAAGGTTTGTTTCCCTTAACTACCAGCTTTGAACATGGCTGCCACATTCAACTTATAACAATAACAGTGATTACAAATATTTTATTCGTAATCAGGTGAGCACTGAAAATAATGGAATGAAAAGTAGAAGAATTAATGGCTATCTAGTTCTCCTTCAATTCAAGAATAAATTCGTGAATTGAATGTTAATGTTCCTCACAAATTTTCAGGAAAGACTAAAGATGGGTGAAAGGAAACATCAGAATATTATACCAACATATGCTTATGCAAACTAAATACACAATTTGTGATATTATGAATACTCAAGCAAAATATATTTATTAAATTCGAAAAAAGAATTATAGTAGTCCAAGGAAATCTAATGAAAAATAAGTATAAAGATGTTGTGAACATTTAAATTGCTCAGAAAATGAAATATCTGCATAGAAAAGAAACACAAATAAACATTTTATAGGCAGCTTTTCAGTAAATGGACTCGGATAATCTAACTTCACATTTCAACCTGTGTGATGATGCCAAATTCTTGTTCCAGACTATGATAAGATCATTAGGGAAATATCATCAGTACATTCAGTAATTCTGAGTTCACAGCTCAAAGAAATATTATGGAACGTGAATTCTGATGATGCACTTCAGGGGATGTACAAACCCATCAAACTAGTCTACCATCCAAGAGAACCTTTCTTTCTCATAAGACAGGTAATTCTTCCTTAACTTAATTTTTTAACCTGTCATGTCAAATGCAACAAAGAAAAACAAGAAAACAAAGTGTAAAAAGACCTTCCAAATAAAATGAACAAGATTACTATAATATATAGAATAATATTATATAAAAAATGTGAGGTGTTTCATGGGCACCGTATCATGTACTTAGGAAGTTAAGAACCTGAATCAAAGGATTGTCAGAACCATGGTTACAATAAACTAGGTGAGGCATGTCAACAAGTCAAGAAGTTGAGAATAATCTAAAATATTACACTACTAGCTTATTTTCACCAATTTACCATTCAAATATCAACAATGTAATAACACATGAAACCTCTCTTCCTCCATATTTTTGTCAGCTTATAACAACTACCTTCCAATTAGTTATTTTCCAGAAGAAGCAGAAATTCAACAATCAAGTAACCAAAGACAACTCATTACCAACTTCATGGTCTGAAAAGATATTAGTATGCTAAGGCTTTTCCAAATTCATCACCTAATACTTGCTACATGCAGCCACAAAGAATCATAGCAGTATTCCCAATTCGTTTCAAGGAAAAGTCAGATGTGACTATTGCCACAACTTTCTTTCAGGTTTGTAGCTGATAAAGCGAAACCAAGTAATTTATTTTCATCAACTCAATGTGCTCCAATCACATTTATTTACTATTCAATCACAGGAGCTTGTGGATGTGGGAAGTTCAGATAAATGGGCCAAGGTGCCACCCTGCAGCTGGTCAGCCATTCCTCCACCAGAGTTAAGAGGAGAAGCTTTTGAGGATTTGAGTACCAATGGAGGGTTTTTCACTTTTGGTATAATTTCATCATCCAGTAATTATGACATGAGCAACTTTCTTACAAACCAGAAACTGAGAACACAGTTTTGAAAATTTCTCTAAATTCAAGCAAGACATCAACAAAAGAATTGTTGAGGAAGTTGAATCCAAGGCATCTGACACTGACAACCTTTTACATGTTTAATAGATATCTCTTCTCGCCATGTTGAAGGCAATAGGCTAGACAAAACTGTCTGGAGTCTATTAAATTTTAGTACCTATGTTAGATATCATGTAAAGGTAACATCAATATTATTATTTCTTCTTAAAGTCTACTTAGTAAATCCCTTGATATTCCAAGTTTTGAAGGTATTGTGTACTGCAGAGCACCAAAGGTTTTATACAAAGAAGGATGAGGAAGCGTTTGGAAAGCTTAGTTGAGGTACAGAAGCACTTAATTTGAAGCATTAAGTTCATTGTCCGAACAAAGATATTCGAGCATTAAGACTCAAGGCATATAACGAGACCTAAATGGGACCCATTGTATGCTTAAAGTACCTACCTAAAGGCATTTCCTATTCCAGGAACTATATTATTTGCATAAAGAAATACACATTCACCATAAATAACTAAATCTAGTTACATAATTTTGATAGTTTTGTTTCATGCAGGTACTGCACCAAACAAACTCAGAAGAACATGAACAAACCAAACAACATCAAGGTCTACCTTCTGCTAACACATTTCAATATTGACAATATAATTCACAAATTAAGGAGACAAACTAAACTATAAACTTGGTTTAGAATTAAAAGTATTGTTTAATGGCTATACTGGCGATTTTTTTGTTTATGCCAGACAACATACTTGTGTTATAACATGCACATATTCAATTCATAGATATGAATGAAAACAATATAAAGTAAAAAAAAATTAAGAAAGTTGAATGACAGCATTCCAGCATCCCAATTGTTCATTCACAATTGGTTTTCAATGTGCAGTATATAGGTACACAAAGAAACTAGTGAGATCAACAAAATATGTCATCCTGAAACAGAGATGGGGAACCTTTGGAAGAAAAATAAAGAGGATCGGTTTCCGACTTAAAATTAATGGATTTACACGGTTTCGTCAACGATGGTTGAGGTTCCCAAAATTTTCAACAGGATATACGAAAATATAGAGTAGAATTCAGTGCAACTATCATTTTATGTAATATACGGAGTTCATAAAGATGGCCCAAGAAAATGGATACTTCACTACCTATTGTATCATGCATAACTATAAAATTTATATGGATTTCAACTACTTTATTGTAAACGAAAAGGAGCTTATTCATTGGTCTAGACATCTACCAAATTTGTAATGTTGCAAGTGTAATGTCTCTGTATAGCAATCACGATGAAGTTTTATACCCGAAGGTTTTACACACTATGAGTATAATCCTTTCAAGAGGGTTCCATTCCATCTTATGTTTGCTTCATTTAAGTATTCAAATAGATAAGTGTAAGATTGAAAAGTGAATTGCAACAACAAGTCTGTTATCTGAATTTAATTACTTCACAGTGTTGTTAAGTAACTGTTATTATCTGATGTAATATAATTATTAATATGGTTCCAAAATGCATATTTTTAGTTTTGCAAGTGGAATTCAGGTTACAACAGGCAGGCTTTAAATGTGTTTTCTTCAACAGAAGAGAAAACCAGTACAAATAAATAAGACCTTAACTTTAATCCAAATATCATTACTTTCATAGACTGTAACTGTAATTTGTAAACATTTATAGTTCAAAATACCATGATAAGAAACGTTGTTACAAAGTCAGCTCAACACATAAAACAAAATCAAAGGTAGGCAATCACAACCTACCCACCTGGCTGGTGAAAATCCAATGATTCACAATGCAAACTTCCCTTTCTGTTATTCTACCAAAGCCATTAACATTTCACTCCATCTCCAGATCCGGAAGAGCCAACGTCCGAAAGCTCGATGATTCACTCTCAGACAGCAAAGGTCCCTTTGCCTCCCCACTTTTCAAACTCCTGTTACCTGCCACCACCCCGAATGCCCCAAAAGCCAAAACCACCACCCCAATAGCATGCACAGTGAACAGAAAATTCATCAAAGTCACACCCCTCAAACTATCCTCATCAAGATCACAATGCACATCAACAAGCTGCTTTTGGGACTCTAAAAAATTGATCTTTCTACACCCCTTCAGCCCAAACAAATCAGTGTACAAAGAAAACCCTACCTGCAACAACCAAGTGCCCTTAAACACCAACCCACAAGACAACAAAAATTCGGCAAAAAAAGCCGAAGGCTTAACCGCTAAGTAAATACAAGCACCAGCACACACCAGTGTCAACCCTCCCAAATATCCATACACAGAACCCGCAAGACCTGATACCCCTTTTTCCATCACAGAATACTCCAGCAAGAAAACAATCCCACCGGACAAAAAAACAAAACCTTCATCGACCAACGACGTTCCTCCCACGCGTTCACGGACTATGATCAAAATGGTCAAGAACCAGAAGGCCAAAATGGCCAGGGATTGTTGGAAGAAGGAGAATTTGTAAGCGGGGTGACCGGAAAACGAGAAGAAGAGGAAAAACTCGGTGAAAGAGAAGACGGGGAGGGCAATGAGGACAGCGTAGAGATCAAGGGTCTTCCACTTTGGGTCAGAGAAGTACCAAAGCTTGGAGCGGAAGTGAGAAGGGTTGTGAAGGTAAAGGGAAGTTGAAGAGACTAAGCGGCGAATGCCAATAGGGAAGAAGATGATGAAACCGGACAGATGGGTCGCCAACGATGCCATCTACAGTGTTGTTATGTCTGTTATTAAGGTTGTTGTTTCCTTCCCTTTTGCTTTTCACTGAATCAAAAACACAGAAAATTATTGCAAATTGACGTTAAAGAAATATAGATTTGGTACTTCTGTGAGACTCTTTCCAATCCAAATTACAAAAGCTTGTTCTTCTTACATTTCATTTGATATTTGTATGCGTTACATTTTTTTTTTTTTCAATTCATTTGATATTCAGCTCACTGCAATTGACTTTAGAATAATTTTTTTATGCACGCAGTAGTTGTTATGAGTATTAGTTACTAAATTTTATTCTTTAAAATATATTTTGCCGACTAACTTAGGTTTTCTAGACGTCTCAATGAATTTAATTTATTACACTTTTCTCTTTATTAGGGTCATTCCTAATATATTGTGCGTTTGAGATGAAATAATAGTTAAGTCTTTTATTAAAATTCAAACAAGCATTTAAGACGTAGAAAATAATCTAGTTCATAAAAGTGAAAAAATATCAACAATCTAAATTTTACCTTAGATCATCTTAATTTCAAAATAGATATTAAATTAATTAAATATAATATAATAGAATATATATTATTATTTCTTTATTTTTATAAAGTTTAGCTTTCGATTAATCGACCGTTCTGAAATTTGATTATCGACTACTCATATATGTAATTTACTTTATTGATTTTTAGTTTCATAACAACTTTCGATTTGTTAAATAATTTATTTTCATTTCTTGATATTCCCAGTAATTGGAAAAAAATTTGCCGTCTTTAAACTCTTTAATTGATTTAAAAGATTAAGGAAACATGTTATTCAAATAATTTACTATATTTTGCATCGCAATTGAATATAACCTAGATCAACCTTTGTCTATTAAATATGTAATTTGTTTTAGAACACTTTTAAATTTCTATTTTATACAATCCGCAAATGCCTAAAAAAATTTAGAAATTGTAAAAAAGGTAAATATGCCTATTTTTCTAAAATATTATATTATATTTCATGTAATTACTCTAAAATAATTTCATACTATAAATTAAGAATTAATTTAATATAATTTTTTTAATATAGTCAAATATTTTATTTTTTAAGTATTTTATATAAAGACATTTTAAATATATATTCTTTTAAGAAAATTTAGTAGATGTAAAATTACTATTATTTTTTTACTTTAGTTCAATTGTTTATTTTACTCATTTGTTCTTTAAAATTCTACTTTTTATAAAGATAACATAAAGAGATAATGAAAACCTTATTAAAAATCTAAATATATCACTATGATCATATAATAATAAATATTGACTTTGACTTTGAGGATATTTGAGTCAGATAATAATGTAAACTCAAAGAAAAATTCACTAAAAAAATAAAAAAACAAACTTATCGGTTATTAAAACGAAAGTTTAATATCTTATTTGATTCATAGTTTGGAACGATGTGTTCAAAGTGATCATATCTTTTTTCAGAAGTTTACTATTATTCTATATTTTATAAAAACGATTCAAGTTGGTTATTTTGGCTTACATATTTAAAAATCTAACTTTGTAATGTCCACTTTAGCCAATAATAAATTACATGTCCAGTTATGTGGCAACTGATCAAATTTATGTGACACTTGAGTATAGTTTTCTGAATTCAAGCACATTGTTTTGTAGAACCTAGGCAGTTTGAATGTCTCTTGTCTTTAACGAGCCTCATCAACCCAGTCAAAAGAATATGGTTCCTGAAAATCTCCATCTTGAAAACGTAACATATCGTTTCTCCTCCCTTTTCATTCCGATTTGAGAGTGTTTCGCAAGAAGAGAATTTCATATTGAAGCGTTTTGGGGGTTTTCTTTTCTTGTGTTTTAGATATTGCAAATTTTAGGGATTTTAGATTAGGGTTTTGAATCAGAGTTGATTTTTACGTTTTGGGGTTCTTTTTTTGTTTGTGAATTGAGTTTCCTTTTCTGAGGTTAATTTCGCGATTTAGGTTTTGGTATTCATTATCTTGCAATTTGGGATTTCTCCTTACCTTGCTCCCTATTGGGTGGTGGTGGAATGATGACTCCCTTTTGTTTTTGTATTCTCTATGCATGAATGGATAGAGGAGAAAGGGAAAAAGAATGGAGATTTTGGATGATGACTGTGTGGGTTTCGAGAGTGTTATTGTGTATGCATTGAGCTTGAAAAATGATGGTGCAGGAATTGTGTGTTGATTGTGGGTTCGGGATGAAGAAAGAGGTAATGGGTTGTTGTTTTTCTATTTGTACAGGTGGGATGTGATAATGTTTGTGTTAAAAGAATGGAGGTTTATGGTGATGATGAAGGTGAAGAAAAGGTAGATGATGAGCATGGTGAAGGAGAAGGGAACTTCTTCACTTCCTCCACCCTACAATTAGTCATATCACACAATGACAATTTCATGAGCAGTAGCAAAACGGTACATGCACGATTCCATTTAACTCTTTGTTAAACCTTTTCCATGTCATTAATTTTTATTTTTAAAATTTACATTTCAATACGTATTACAAAATTGGACACCTCATTCACTTTTTGTCACAGTTAGTGTTTTTAACGTTGTAGGCCAAAATGACCAACTTGAACCATTTTTACATAACATAAGACAATATTGAACTCTCGTAAACGAGTAAGACCACTTTAAATACATCACCCAAAAGTAGGAACCAAATAAAATATTAAATATAAAATAGATAAGATATTAAATAAGATAAACGTATAAAGATTTAAAAAAAAACACTCATATAATTTTGGATGTTTAGACATTTTTATTATGAACAATTTTATAATTATTAATCTTCAAAAACAATAAAAATTGAGGTGAAATTTAAAAAAAATACAGAGACAAAAAAATCTAAAAATGATGATTTTTATAAAATAAACCTTTTTTAAATAAAAAATTGTATAATCTTATTATTTTATCATTAAAATATTCTAATGTCATTGTTTCATACTATTTTCTAGATTTTATGGACACTTAAACAAAAAAATATTTGACATGAAAAAATTGTTAGTAATTTTAGACTGCTAATAAAAGAATTGAATCCTTGTGGCATGTCCACATGGCCTCAAAATTCTTGAGGTTGAAAACTATTCCACTTTTCATTGCTGCAATTTTGCCACCTAACTAAGGTTGGTATGCCATCACGCTCACAACTATTTTTCTCTCATTTATTTTTTATTTGGTCAATAAAAAATAATTTATAATATAATTTTAATTATTTTATTTTATAATATTTTTGGTATTTTATCTAAATCCACGTAAAATTATGTCCACGATTTTTTTTTTATATTTGTGATACATACAAATACCTTTAAAAATATTATAAATCAGTTAAAAGTATTTATATAGATTATTTAAAAATTATAAAATCAAACAAAATTTTACTTTAAAAAAATGAATTAAATAAAAGTATATAATAAAATGATAAATAAATGTGAAAAGTCAAAATTTTAATCATTCTTTAATAACTAACGTTTTCTTCCCTGTTAATTTTATTGTTTTCCAAATTTATAAAATGCTTTTAAACTTTATAAAAAAATATTCAAATAAAAGCCATTGCTATTATTATTCGTACAACAAACATGTTTTTAAAATACACGTGTTTATTATTAATATCACATATTTAATAAAAACTCTGTAAATCTCCCACATAATAGAATAAAAGGTTAAATTATTCCAATATATAAGTAACATTCTTCTTATAAGATGATTGTGAAATTATATTAATAAAATTCTTTGAAATCATGATGGTTCTGAGATTCCTTATAAACCATTTATAAATATTTAATCATCATAATTTGATAAATATAAATTCGATGTCTTAAAGAATAGCATTAAATTATAATATATAAATTAAGTAGAGTGAGGTATTACTTAATCATCAATTCATTTATTCAGAAAATACTCATTTAATATTATTATATACTTTACCAAGTATATCTAATATAATGTCAGACTCTGGTTGCTTGATGGAATTTATGAAGAAAATGTAATTTTGTTAGGTTTGGTCAATTTTTTGAAGTTCTAGATTCTCTACACTTTTTTATCTGCTCACACGTGTCCCAAACCATCAACACCATTTTCTAACAAAAATAACACTGCAACCCATGCATTTTTTTTTTTATAGAAAATCTATATTTCATTTAAAACCTTTTCGACACATTTGTTAATAATTTTCCATACAATTTAATAGAGCAATGAGTTGTCACTCGAACAACGTTTTATGTTTTATTATTTTTATATAATAATAAAAAGTTACCTTAATTATACTTAAAATAACTCTTAATTTTAACCATGTATACTAAAATTAGATTCTATAAGCACCTTTTTGTTATGAATAACAAATTGAGATATTAGTCGATTGGTTTTGTTCGCGTAAAAATTATAAATTGTAATTGATAAAAATTATTAAATCTAACTTTGTTGCTGATTATTTCAAGAGAGGATTATAAAAAAATACAACAGGATATTTTCAACAATATATATATATATATATATATATATATATATATATATATATATATATATATATATATAATAAAGAATTGACGTTAGTTTTTAGTCCAAGATATTAAAAGAATATGTTTATGGCTTTAACTTTTTCTGCTTTGTGAAATTTAGACTTATATTTTGATTTTTAATGATATTTTTTTAAGTGTAAGTTTTAAGTTGTAAATAGTGCCAATATGAAATTAACTCGAATCACATATTATTGGTAATCTCGCCTAAATGAATTTTTCTCGTGAAAAAAAGAAAATCACGTAGCTAGGGTTAGAGGATGACCCTAGAAAATACGTGTAATCCAGTAGAATTTGAGATTTAGATCTTCTCCAAGTAGCTAGGTACCATGAAGTTGAGTCATATTTGAGTTGTGGAATTTTATAATTAAGCACAAAAAACTAAAATTCAAAGCCACCAATATATGTGGCTCCAAATGCTTCTATGTTGTGAATCACACTAAAGTCCAATTTCAAACCACTGGCTCTCCAATTTACACACAAATATCCCTTCCTTCACAAGCACAATATAAGCCATTAGAGCCATCTATCTCAAGCTCCAACAAGAGGCTAAAAACAAAGCAAAAGAATCTCTACCTTCATTATATTCACACAACAAAATCACAGAGAGCATAACCAAAAAATGGCTACTTCACTTTCTACAACTGGGTGTGTTGGTTCTTCCTTCTATGGAAGTTGGGGCACTTCAATTGTTGGTGAGGACTACACCTTGTTGGCCAAGTCAGTGCCGTCACAGGTTCGCATCGGAAGGGGAAAGCCAGTTAGATTGCAGCCAATGATGAAGAATATCAATGAAGGGAAGGGTATCTTTGCACCTCTTGTTGTGGTCACTCGAAACATTGTTGGCAAGAAGCGTTTCAACCAGCTTAGAGGCAAAGCAATTGCTCTGCACTCTCAGGTGAAATTCGGTGTTCTTGTCAAGAGTTGCTGTTTGTTGTGATCACCCTTTTGCTTAATTTGATGATTCTGTTTGTGGGGTGGGGGAAATTTTGAACTTTGTGTCATGAATTCTTGTGAATCGGGCTTGGTATGCTGTTTGTGTGGTATGTCTTTGTTTCCAAGCATTGGATTGAAGGATTTGAAACCTGTTGAAAAAGAAGTATAAGTAGAATATACAAAAGGGTGATCTGTTTCAAACAAAAAACTTTGATGCAGTATACTGTTATTTTGTTGTTTTCAATCTAAATTCAGAGTTTTATTCTGATAATCAAATGTTATCTCATTTTATCTAAATAAAACTTCAAATCTGATTGGAAAACAGTATCAGAACCTACTGAACTACATCTCAATTTTGTTGGTTTGAAAGGACATAACATGTAGAAAGGTTGAAAACAAAAGATTGGAGAAGAGATGAATTTGGATCCATCACTCACACAAACACACCTTAACTGTCCTTTTTGTGTTTGTTAAAACACCTGTTAGAAGAAAGAAATGAATTCATGGGAAATGAAATGGCTGTACTTTTTATCTTGTATTCTAGTCCATACATCTTCAATGACCGATTACAAAACAAAACAGTAAGGGTAACATTGATGTAAGCATAAAATGTGATCTTTCTTTATTGTGCTGAAGTTTTACACTTTGAAATGTTAGGTAATCACGGAATTTTGCAAATCAATAGGAGCAGATGGAAAACAGAGACAAGGGTTGATCAGGTTGGCTAAGAAGAATGGAGAATGGCTTGGGTTTCTTGCATGATAGATTAGCAAAATGTTCCTCATATTTTGTAATTACCATGTGAGAAAGTATCAAGTTTGAACTTGGTGGTTTTCAATTGACAGAAGAATGTAAACTAGGAACAAATCTCTCTCTAGTTGTGACTTTTCATTCTCAAGTATTGTTCTCTTATTTTGTCCTCTAGATACATGAAGTATATTATAAAACCAGAGGTGATCTACATATCAACGTTGATACAATGAACAAAGCAATGCCACTATACAGCATATTTTTCACAACTTTTCTGCTGCTTGTTTTTGTCAACCATTTGAGTAAAAAGTTTATTCAGTTTCAACTTTGATTATTCTAAATGTGCTAAAAAATAACTTTAAACCTAATTTAATTTCACTTACATCCATTTATGTAATTAGTGAGAGACTTCCAACAAAATGTTCATTTTATTTTTCCAACTAAATGCTTAGATGCTGCTGGATATGTTGTAGATCAGATTCTGCTGCATCTTTTCTTTCCAACTATTATATATACTTTGGTTATGAACAACTGTGTTGCTTCTTAAACCAGATTCAGATGTTAATGATGAATCGGTTCTATTTTGAAGTATGGTTTTTCTTTGTCTGAAAACACAACCATGTTTTGACACTGGCTTATAAGAGTAATGTAACAACTAAGATTTTTCTTTTATATATAAAAATGGTAATTTATAAAAATTAGTGTTTATCGTTTATATAAAAAAAATCATATTTTAATTTAATTATTTCATATATATCGAGTAATTGATCTTCTATTGTTTACAACTTATTTGAATGAAGTATAATATATAAAATCACTTAGGACTATTAAGTGTAGTTTTAGGTAAGCATTCATTTTATAGCAGTCGTCTTCACTTTATTTTCTTGAATTGAGGATACTTAAAGAAATTCTAACACTATAATTTAAAACTATTAAAAGTATTAAACTATACAGTTAAAAATATATTTAACTCTTTAAACCATCATCAGAGTAATTTAGCGATAAAAATGCACTAAAAAATTATGTAAATTAAGCTACAACTTTGGAATACAAATTTTGTTATCTAAAATTATAGTTAATGAAAATAAAAACATACCTAATTTCCCCCTGTTGTGTTTATACAGGAATATCCCTTACTATGTCTCACCATCATATGTTTCTTATATTTGAACTTGTTGAAGCATGAGTTCATCTTATTTTAGCTCAGGGTTACACACTGAACAGAACAATAATGGTTTACTTCTCCATTATAATTGTACAAGCAACACATCAAACTCATCCTAAACTGGACTCCACATATTTCAAGATTTAAAGCTTTAATAACGTGACATACAAAAACTACAATTAACTCTGCAGAAAAATTTGACAGGCCATTTAAAAAATGAGGAAGAGTACAATAGTATCAACACCCCAAAGTGGGGTGAATGAACAAAAGTAAAGCCAAGCCCTCCACCAATGAAGTAGCATGATCTAGTACATATGACACATGATGAAGGTATCAGTACTACAAGCCTTCCAGCACAAGTGCAAGAAGATGCTCCAACACTGTTTATACGGTGTATCGACCCTTTGTTGCTCCTTTGGTTCTAGAGTCATCCTGTAATAACTAGAAATGTAAGAATCATAGTTGTTTATGAATCACATTCACCAATCAAAATTTATGAGCAAAGGTTTTACATGAAAGTTGTATGTTATCTTGTCGTTAACATCAATGATTTCCTTCCACTTCCTTCCAATGCTCATCTGCAAAATTAAAGTCAACGACAAAAATGGCTCATTTCAAATGTCATGCTGAGTATTGGATGAGGCAAAAAAAATACATGAACATTACATTTTGGCAAGGAATTTGCACTTGCTTAGAATAGCAAATTACAATTCTGGATCTTAGACTGATACATTTACACATTCCAGACTTTGCCCTTCAGTATAAATTGTAGATCCCAGTTGAAGTAGAAAGATAAGCAAGAATTTACAGTCGATCATTTCCAGCAATATTTCGCTCATATCAAGCACACCATCTATTAGTATCTATTAGCAATATTTCCATTTTAGTAGCTAACCTTCCTAAAAATTATAGATCACTGGCCATGGATCTCGTTTATTCCTCTAAAACCATAAAGTCAAATTTAGGTTTATTTTTTTGTAGAGTATTTTATACAATGTCGCAACATTATATAAAACATTCAACAAAAAATGGGTATCTTGATTGTTAGAATAATTACATTTATGTATGTATCATCATTAAGCCTAAGTAGGGTGTAATGTGCTAGACAATTTATTAGTTGTAACCTATAGTCATACCTAGTTCTACACCTAGATGTCTAGTACAGTCCCTTAATCTTCAATGAACTTTTAGTATCAGCTTTTCATTATAAATAGAAGATTGTGAGAAGAATCTCGTAAGTCCTCTAGAAATATATTTATTTGTTTTAATCTCAAGTTTGATAAAGCACAAAAAAGATACAATTACGTAAATAACTTGATGAGGTTAGCTAGATAGTTAGTTTCTGACTCGGGCAGATTGCTTGTAGTCCAAATATATAAATATAAAAGACAGAGGTTTGTAAAGAGTGGGTCAAGAAAAGCTCCAGGCATACAATCCTGAATGGAGGAGGGCTGGAGGCTTTGGAAAGGGTGGTGAAGATCCGGAGTCAGTTGCAAGAAGGACTAGAGACACGATCAGAAGCAAGATTCAGTCAGTCAGATTCATGCATCGATATGTCTGCAATAGGTGGGGACACGTTGGTGTCTGCAATGCCTAGAAAAGGTTCAATAACAGAAGACCCTAACGGGAGGCTAACATTAAGGTAGATGATGGAGGAAAGTCCAAGGCAAATATGCAAGCACGCAACCTGAACCAGTGAAAGGGATCAACTGGACGAAGCTTGAAATACCCATCTTTAAGTGGAGGATGTTTTAGGATGCATAGTGAAATTTGAGTGCTATTTTCGATTTAGTGGAGCAGGAAAAGACAGGCAATGATGGTGACTCTCAAAGGAGATGTGTTGCCATGGTCTCAATGGTGAGAAACTTACAGTTCAAATCAAAGTTGGGAAGGATTCAAGACTACCCCAATTGAGAAGGTTCAACTAATCTTGATGGGGTGATCCTTTAGAATCTCTGTTAACCCTGAAACAAGCAGACAGTGGGTGAATTAATCACCCAATTTGAAAGACTAGCAAGAGTGATGAAAGAGCTTGATGACCAGAATATTACGGGAATATTTTCCAATGGGTTAAGAGAAGAAATTATAGCATGCATCTTGGAGAAGAAAAACATTGCAGTGGCCAAAAGTAACAGCACTATAGAGGGAAATGGGCAAACAGCTAAAAGAGATGAAAATGGAAATTCAACTTCCAAAAACTCACAGTTATAAGTTAAAAAGGTGGCAGCATTACATCTAACAAAACACAAGAAAGAAACCAGATTGACTCGTGCTAAAGTGCGAGAAAAGGTCAAAAGATGGAGTGTTATTGATGTGACAAGAAATATGGTCTTAGTTATGTTTGTACTTTTTAAGAATACATGATTAAATTTTTTGATATTGGGATGTGAAGGGGAAGAAAACCAGTATACAAAAGGTATGGCAATAGAGGATTGGTTAAAAATCGGGTTACTGCAGGATACAATTGTTGGGTTTACAGCATGAAAGTCTCTAAAGTTCTGGGACAGGTTGAAGGGATGCACCATGGTAGTATTAGTCAATAGCAGGGAAATTTACAATTTCATCCCTACTGAATTGGAAACAAGGTTCATGTTACAGTTGACAGAAAAATACCAAAGCACATGAAATATAGAATTGTGCTTATCTATCATCTAAGCCTTGCAAAGGAACTAAGATGACAAAATACTCTCGTAGAGAAGAAAAGGAAAGGAAAAAAATACTTTAGTTTTTTCTTTAATAAGCAAACAATACACTGGAATGTAGTAGCAAAACATCCGTAGTGAAAGTGTGGTGCAAAATTTAAACATTTGATGCATTCCAATGAAGCAATGAAAGCATTCTAGATAGGAGCAAATTGAGTTATAATTTGAACACAAGACCAGAAATTAGAGAATCCAATCATAACTTCTATTGATGTGTCAAGGCCTTAATCATCCTGACTCACAATAGGAATAGTAAGCAGACAAGATAACAGAACATAAATATAAGTTGCAATGGCAACTTGCAAGTACCATTTAAAAGAAAATAACAAACCTGGGCAGCCTCATTTGCCGCTGTCTTTGTCCACAGTGAAAGTTTGTCTTGCCATTGGCGCACGCTAGCAACCACACCGCATATGTCCTCAGCATCCTCAAATTGCTCCCCAATCAACGCCATCAGCTATTCAGAAGAACAATCACAATTTAACAACGGATCTCCCCACATTTCACAAACCCAAAAACAAAAGCAATTGGCGATAAAATAAAATAAAAAATTACAGTTTCAAGCCACATCTTCTCAAGGTTATCCTTCCTGCCGATGTTGCTGGTGACAGTCCACTTTCCTCCATTGGCACACTCAGGATCTTCCCACTTAGGTTCAATACCAGTCTTGAACAAGTGAAAATCCGCGTTGTTTTGCAAATCCTTGGGCTTAAATATCTGATCATACAAACTACACCAACATTTTTCACATCAAAGGCATTTCTCCCAATAGTTTTACCACCAAACCCAAAATCAACAACATTCAACTCATTCTCCAAATAATAATAATAAGTTTTTATCCTTCTAAATTTTCTTTAATTTTCATCCTCCAAAATTTTAAATCAGTATATAGATAATAGTAAAGATCAAATGCAGTGATTTCCAAGTTTAAAGGGACGAAAAAACAAAGAAAATATTCTTAATTGACCAAAATCAAAATTTTACTCATTTAGGAGAACTACAGACATAACTAAACTTAATAACAATGAAAAACATAAAAGCCATAAACCCTCGTGTTAGCAACAAAAAATCAGACCCTTTACGGGTTTCTCTCCTAAGAGCCGTAAAAATCATTTTTTTTTAAATTAATCAATTCAGCCCCTGATAATAATCGATAAAACTTAAGATTACAGATTGCGGGTTCAGATTCCATTCTTCTAAAATAAAATGACAAAAATAAGATTCCATGAAAAAGGAAAAAATTAAAAAAATTAAAATCGGGGGAAAGCAAAACGGAGAAGGAAGAGAAAAATATATACCACCAGAACTCTTCTACAGTGTCGAAAGTGTAGACCTTGCGCAGAGAGGTTCCCCAAGCAGCGCCCTGTTTAGGTTTGGATTGATTGTCGCACCAAAACGTCCATTTTCGCTCCAGCTTGTGCTTCAGCCCTGCCTCCGGCGCCGGAGCCGCCGCAACAACTTCTTCGCTTGTTGCCATTTTTCTCTCTCTTTGTCTCTTAGCAAAGCTAAGAAGAGTGAGGTTAGGCTTTTAGGGCTTTGTGTTTGTTTGCACTGACCCAAACCAAAATCCAAATATATTGTATTTGGTTGTTTTTTAAGAATTATATAAATGAGTATAAAATTGATAAGATAATTAAATATCATATGTTAAAAATTAAATTATTGTGTTTTATTATTAAATGAGAGTATTGGAGTTAAAAACATAAATATAACTTAAATTATTATTTGAGGTGAGAAAACTCTTTTACTAAGGTTTTTTCATGAACCATTTAATCTTATTAAAATTTTCTTTTTAAATTCTTCACTTTTTCTCTTATGCAGTTTCCTTTCAATAATGACGATTATTTTGTGTGAGTTAGTGTTTTTATTGGTAACAAAATTTGCATTTCTTTTTTTCATTTTCGTGTGTTCATTAGAAAATATATATTTTTTATTATTTTTTGAAGTTAAGATTTATTTCTCATTATTCATGTGCTATTTATGAATGTTCTCTTTGTTTATCTTTAATGTAGATTTTATGATTTTTAGTTTAGATTAAATGTTTGATTAATTTTAGATTTACTACATGTTTATATTGATTGTATATATAATAAGAGTGAAAAAAAAAAAGAAAGAGAAGGAGGAGAGGGAAAGAAAAAAAGAAATAAATTGATGTAAATTTAAGAAAAAAAAATGTTGTCTATTATCCCTATAACATACTTATATTTATATATTTTATTAAATCAACAAATATAAATTTATCTCATAAGTACATTTTGCATACAACAAACACAAAAAATCTTAATTAACATACTTAGAAAACTAGACGAATTAAAAAGCACAAAATCAGAACAATTTTCATCACCATTATTTTAAATATTTTATTATTGATGGAGATTTATATATTACAATATATTTACAATACCTAATCACGAGTTAAAGATGTTTGTTAAGATTACTCGGCATTCTTAGTTTATAAAATTAAAACTATATTTTTTACATCACCTTCAGACATCTTTAAGGGAGACGATAACTTAGTTCAAATAAGGTGATTGAAATTAATTTTATTTCATACCTCCATTTTTTTTTATCTAAGTACACAAAGAATAATATTTTTTCTCCAAATAAGTAATAATTGTAACTCATGATATTTTTTTGTAATATTGATTAAGAATAATAATACATATGTTACTTTTTGAAACAAATTTTAATAAAAAAAATATTTTCAATAGTTACATTATTTTTCAATCTATACATAAACATAAATGGAGGGAGTAAATCAAAATCAAAAATCTGTCAGTGAAACGAGAGATTGATTTGTATTATTTAATATAAATTAAAATGAAAAGGAAATTTATCTTAATCATTGTTTGGAATAAAGTTGTAAACGAGGAAGAAATAATAGAATTACACATTAGGCAACATAGTACATTGGATTTGGGAGTTTAAACGCTCTTTTAGGGTTTGGAATCCCTTCAATGCTACTGTATTGGTCTCCCAGAATGCCCCAAATGCGATAACCGTCATTTACTATTTTCTTTCTCACATCAGATTTATACTTCTCCACTGATACCAATTCATTTGCAGGATCTCTGCACAGAAACAAAATGAAAGAAAAAGAGAAACATTTAGCCTAAAATGGAAGACTATTGAAAGAAAAATAGAGGTAACAGTACTCACCTAAAGATAATTTTAGTCCAACCATAGTAACCAACTTTTACAAGGTTGTCGATTGTGGCTGATCTGAGATGTTCCTTCCTTGAAGTAACCAAAAGGATTTGCACACCCCTGGATTTAAGTTCATCGTAGAGCTTCAATGAGTGATCAAGAGCAGGTGCTTTACCACTTTTCATCCATTCCTCCAGAGATGTCACATTCAGTTTTCTTCCCCTGTTGTCAAAGAAAAAATGAATTTTAAACATGCACAATGTATAGCCAAATGTGAAATTTTGAATTACCCGTATTGATTATCCTTGTAGTAAGGAACTGTTGAAAGCAAGGTATCATCGATGTCAAAAATCCAAGCATCGAACCCATCTTTCTTCAGATTACAGCTTGTGCTGAGATAAAGCAGACACTCTTCGGTTGCTCTCTGTGAGTCCACTTTGTACTGTGTTGAAGTGACGTATTTTCCAATGTACTCAGTGCATTCTTCAGGCACAACTTGGAACTCCCTAATGTTGTGCAGCTCCACATTCATCCTCCAACTCTCACAATAATTCTTCAAGCTGATCTTCAATCCATCATGTGTCTGCAGTTTCAGTATGTTCCAATCAGCAGCACCTGCTAGAGGAACCAAAAAGCATGTCAAAACCAGACACCACCACACTGTTTTCTCCATTTTCTCTTCCTTGGAACAAACTGCATGCAAGGAGAATTTAACAGATGACAGAACAACTCTAACTAGCCATTCCCTTTTAAGGTTTGCAGATTTCAATGTTCTGAGAATGTGACAAGTCATCACATGGGTCTGAATCAATAAAAAATTAGCTGCATCAGTCACATGGTGCTATAGCTGGCAAGAGTGCCAGAACTGAAGAAAATGTCAATTATGAGGAAGGAAAATCTGTCTATTTCATTTCAAAGTCAGAATCTTTAGTGTAAAAGACAAAATTATATAGTTCGTGCTTTCACATTTTCACATGACAAAATAGGCTTTATACGTTGAATACAAACACCAGAAGAATAAGCCTCTCACATGAACAATTATGCTATCATTTTTTATCAGTACATATAAATTAAACATCTCTAGCTATCTCTGAAAAATAAGTTTATATCATTATTTTATTAGTATAAAACTAATATTTTTATATTTTCACATAGATACACCTTTTCTATATTAACTGAATGTTTTCGTATATATAATATATGTTTGATAACAATATTTCTAATTTACGCTTATTTATATATTATAAATTAATTTTACTTAACGTAAAATTTTAACACAATCGTTAAAATATATATACATGAAACTAAACATTAATAATACGATCAATAATAAATAAAATAATATATTTCAAAAGCACAGATCTTGCTGGCCTGACTTTCCACCGATATTATAGAAAATAATATATATATATATAGATAAATGAAAGACAAATGGATATATTTTCCTCTCAGTTTTTATATATCATTTCCGATCTATTGAATAACAAAATGTAAAGTGTTAAAACTTCATATTATCCTACCTAATTCTTTTAACACTTTGGTTAATTTAATTTGTTATATTTGAAAAAAAAAACAATTATTTTGATTTCTCAAAGGTAGTGTTTAGAGACTAAAATTATATTTTTAAATTAATTATCAAGAAACTAAATTTAAGAAACTATTGAAAAATTGATGTTAAAATTTCACGAGCTAGTTAAAATTAAAATTTATTAATATGTATAATAAATTATGAAAAGTGATATAAGTCCACAAATATCTCTAACTTGATAGAATTATTTTTTCTAATAATTGTTATAAATTCGTAATCGTAAGTAGAAGTTCGGGAATTTAAAATAGAAAATTTATTCATTTCGAAATTATAATTCTGATAATTGAGGATAATATTTAATGTGATCGTTTACAACATCTTATCGTATACTAAAAGAATTTAATAATTGTTACAATGCCACTTTTAAGTAATTCATAGACAAATTTGCTCTCTTAATAGAAAAAATGTCAAAAGATTCATATTTTGTAACGTTTTATTTATTTTATGAAATTATTCGTACCATCTAAAATTGTTCTAATAAAAAAAATTAGAATATTATATCTTCAAATTCGATACTCGCAAAATAAACTTGTAAGTATTTTTCTGCCATATTAAATTTAAGGGTACAAATTATTAGGTTAGTTGCTAGCTACTACTGCTTTTAGATGTTATTTAATAATAAAAGTGATCATAATAAGATATATCTTTTTTCTTTTACAAAATTATAATAAGATACTAAGTTGCTAGGTTTATTATAAAACTATAAGAATAAATTAAGTAGGGTATAATACATATGGATGTTGCTTTTATCATGCTGGCACGTTTATGTATAATATAACTAAATAATTATTAAATAAATATAAGTTTATGATGTTTAATCAATTCTCCATCCATAAAGTAATCAAAGTTTTTCAACTTTACAAAACAATTAATGACACTTTCTTAATTTCTTAATTTTCTAATAACATGTGTAATGTGAAAATTAATTGGATAGTGTTATTCTTTTGTAATAATACATGAGTATGGATGAAATTGTTTCACTACTTTTTTTTTTCATTTTGATAATTTCTTAATATTACCCCCAAAATAAAACCCTAATTCTTCAAAAGTGTATTTCTCGTTGTCTCAGATCAACAAAAGGTCAAAGCCAGGTTTGAATTCGTCCATTTTCCCTCTTCCATTCTGATTTTTTCAATTACTTTACCGTATACCAACTCTGCAATCTCAATTTTTCTCTCCATTGCTTTCTGTCAATCTGGTTTTCTGAAAATGCAGCGACAATAATTAAAAAGAAGGAAGAAGAGTATGAAACTATTTTTGCTTTTGCGGTATTCCCATTTTATCTTGGCATTGTAGAGTTGGTGGTGGGTCATGATAATTTAACAAAGCAAAGGTGAAAAATCTTTCCTTTTTTCGTTACCCTTTGGGTTAAAATTTTCAAATTCTAAACGTTGTTTGAAGTGAATTTGGTTGGGGTGACATGAACGTTGGTTTTCATGAGATTTCATTCAGGGAGTTTGTCAGCATTTTTTTCCCTATGACACTTCTTTATAAACTTAATTACGGTACTGTGTTATGTTTCAGGACGGGTTGGTTCTGCTGGAAACAAGTTCAAAATGTCACTGGGTTTGCCAGTGGCAGCGGTGGTGAGCTGTGCTGATAACACTGTTGTAGGCTAAGAATCTTTACATCATATCGGTGAAAGAAATGAAGGATTGCCTCAACAGAACGCCACGTGAACCCCAAAACAGACAGAAACTTGCAAGAGAAAACCAGTGAACCACAAAATTGTTACTCAGGTGTGTTCTGTTTAAATCAATGGCTAGAAACAAACAAATTCAGTGCCGTTTTTTTGCCTTTTTCTAGTGTTTAATCTAGTTGCTTGAGCTTATTCTAAACTTGCGATTTTACGCGAGTTTGCTCGAGTTCACACGAGCCTACTCAAAAAAGATCATGCGTGAGAGTTCAGTAGGTTCAAGGGCATGACTAATGAACTTTTAGGGGTTTTAGAACTTGTTATTTTCTTACTGAAATGGAAGGATTCAAATGTTGCTGGTTGAGCATCACATATCTTTTTAATATTATTCACGAGGATATGGTAGCTTGATGTATAATTAACTAGCTAGATTGATGCATGCTATCGAATATATCGAGTTGGATCTCTCATGGGATCTTACTTTTCGCCATTCGGTACATTGTTTCATTCTTTCCAATTTTTTTCTGCTTTATGATGAGTGACGTTCTGTTCTGTTGATATTTATTATTGAAAGGTAACTTAGCGCAGTTTGGTTTTATAAAAAAAATACTGGTAATGTAGTGTGAAGATTTTAATTTTGAGGTTTTTCTGCACTTCTTAAGTCCAGTTATCCTTATACTCTACCATACCTTTATCGAGCCCTTTTGTTTATCATCTCTGTCAAGGTTTTGGGGTTTTTTATTTTTCTTATAATTTTCGATTTTTATTATGAAATTTCTGTTCATTTGGGAAATGGATTGTCCGAAGAGATACAATTTGTAAGTGAAGGTTTTGATAATACTTATTATTAGTTTTGTGGACTTCATCTCTCATTGTTTCTCTCTCTCATCTTTTTAAGGTTTTAATTCTCTGATAGATAGTTTCTATCTCCAGACTTTAGTCAGGTATTCTCCTCAAAAATATTATGGTTGATACAGTTACAAGTCTGGAAAATTAATGTGCCCATCGTTACAGATGTGATAGTCTTCTCGTGCTTACATCTGCTCCATTGGGGCTCCACACATTTGTGGCTGAATTTTACGTATTTATCTGTTACACTATATATTATATATTATACAAAGACAAAAGAAATTGTTTTTTAGGGTATTTTTAGTTTTCGTTTTCTTTACGAACTAAAATCTTTTTAAAAAATTTTAAATCCTATACCCTCAGTTTATATGTTGACATATTTCCCTATATAAGTCACACTTTACTCATTTCATTTGCATTATTGTCTCCAGACATTAGTAAGGTATCCTGCTCAACAAACTATGGTTGATACAGTTGCAGGTCTGGGAAATTAAACCGAGTCCATCGTTACAGATGTGATGACCTTTTTGTCATGCTCACATCTACTCCATTGGGGCTTTACAGGTATGGGATCCATATACCTCCTCACTTTTATTGTTATCCAATATTAATTTGATTGCATGTTATGATTCTTTTAATCTACAATTTCTATACAGCAGAATGTTTTAGCTAGCTTTGATGGGGTTTTCAAAATTTATAGACATTCAAAATGTGAGGGAAATAGTACTAATTCAATTCTTGTGTTTGTTAAATTGTATTTTTTTTTTTTGAATAATTGTTAGTGCAGCTATAATTTCAGTTTAAAAACAAAATGAAAAATAGGTAGGCCCTCTAAGAGCTCATTCTACAATTGGCAGTCATGTCAGCAAGCTCCAATGGTGGAAACCTATAAGAACAACTTATTTCCAGGAACCCCTGTTAGAGCCGCCATTGGCCTAATATGGGAGAGAGATGAGCTTCTGGACTATCAATTTTCTTAGAGGCATGGCTCTGGTGTATTATTTTCAATCCTGGGCTTATGACATCTGTATCAATAATATTCTCTTAATACAGTTATCCATTTCCAAGAACCCCTTTTAGAACCGCCATTGGCCTAATATGGGAGAGAGATGAGCTTCTGGAATATCAATTTTCTTAGAGGCATGGCTCTGGTGTATTATTTTCAATCCTGGGCTTAAGACATTTTTATCAATAATATTCTATTGATACAGTTATCCATTTCATGCTTCTGCTTTTTGGGCATTTTTGAGCCTTGAATTGCATACCAGATTTTTGTACCAGTTATTTTCATATTTGACCCACTTTCTGTTTGTTCTGGAATAATGGTCAGAAGGGAGACAGTGATGTTGTTTTCATCTTTTAGTTCAGAAAATGGACATTAGTAAGAGCCTTAGTCCTGGCAAGGTAATTCAGTGTCAGTTACAATCGTGGCCTTTTTATACAAATGCTGATGATGCAGCCATGGTGAGGCTCTTCTCTTCTGTCTCTTGCCTGTGTAAAGATGAATCTGAGTCTTTTTATCTGAAACCCTGCTATTAGGGTTACACTCATGAGTCATTAGTTTAAGTATGAGGCTCCACTCTTTGAGAGAAGGTTGTCTTGATAGCTGTTGCCCTCATACTTATACAAATGCTGATGATGCAGCCATGGTGAGGCTCTTCTCTTCTGTCTCTTGCCTGTGTAAAGATGAATCTGAGTCTTTTTATCTGAAACCCTGCTATTAGGGTTACACTCATGAGTCATTAGTTTAAGTATGAGGCTCCACTCTTTGAGAGAAGGTTGTCTTGATAGCTGTTGCCCTCTTGAAGTTGCTGTGTTAGCCAATGATCATTATAATTGAGTTTACCAAACAGCTCTCCACATACATACACGCACCCAAACATATATTTCTTTCTGCTTCTACTGGGATTCAGCTACTTCTTCTTCTTCTTCTTGCTACTACGAGGCAATGATGATGTTTTCTGCAATTAGACCAGATATGAGTGAAGAGCTGTGTCCTGGCTAGGTGACTTGGCATCTGTGTGAAATTTACCTTCTGGTTCTTGCACAGATGCTATTGACGCAGCCTGTGCACAAGCCATTCCTTTGCTGTCTGAAAAAAGGCGAATCTGAGCCTCCTTTATTCATAATAATTTTAACTTTCTGACAATTATGAATTTATATTTTCCTTCTGAATGCTTTAATATGTCAGGTGACAGGAACACATTAGTTTACTCCGTTCATTGTTCACCAATATGGCCGATGCTTTTTATTGCACTTAAACTAGTGCTTTCCTTTGGCTTCCAATGTTTCTGCATTTGTATGTGACTTGGGGAGTGACATGTGGCTGAAAAGTGTCCTTTTTGAGCAATTGATAATAATTTTATTTTTGAGGTTTCTCTAGGGATGGCAACGGGTCGGGCACGGGTAGTGCCTACCCGCAACCCGACCTGCCGGATAAAATCGTATCCGCTACCCGATCCGTTACCCGTCGGGTATCCATTTAAAAAATACCCGAGGGTATTTTAAAACCCGCGAGTACCCGCGGACCCACAAGAAAAAAATTAATACATTTTAAAAATAAAATTTAAATAATATAAATTAAATGTAAATTAAAATTTAATTTTAATTAAATTTAAACTAATAAAATATAATTTTATTTTATTTTTAATTAAATTTAATAAAAAAAAAATATAAATTATTTATTTTTTAATTTTTTGCGGGTAATGGATACCCGCGGGGCGGGTAATATACTACCCGTACCCGACCCGTTTAGAAGTGGGTATTAAAATATCCGTTATCCGTTACCCGTCGGTAGTAAATATCCGCAGATAATTACTACCCGCTGCGGGTTTTACCCGTGGATATCCGTGCCTGCGGATAAAATTGTCATCCCTAGGTTTCTCTGCCCCTCTTAAGACCAGTTATCATTATACTATACCATACCCTTACCGAGCCCTTACTATAATTTCAGTTTACAATTTGGCAGCCGTGTTAGCAAGCTCCAATGGTGGAAACCCATAAGAACTACTTATTTCTTAGATGGGAGAGGGACGAGGTTTTGGGCAATGAATTTTCTGAAGAGGTATGGCTCTGGTTTGTTATTTGCAAGCCTGGGCTCAGGACATTTTCCTCCATAAAACTCTCTTAATACAGTTATCCATTTCATGCTTCTTATTTTGGGTCTTGAATTGCGTATCAGATTTTTGTTCTAGTTATTTTCTTGTTGATTTGCATCCTCTGATAACCGGTGGAAGATTATGTTTGATCCGATTTCCTTCATTTTGATGTTATTTTCTCCTCAATTAAATAGTCACACTTCTTATTTTATTTTTATTTTTCACACTTTCTTTCATTTTTCTCCATTTCGTATATTCAATTTTTGGATATATGTTTCACTCTGCACACACATACAATCATGTAAAATATTGAAAAAAATAATAATTTATACATAACTTGAAATGGAGGGAGTAAATTAAAATTAAAATTCTGGTAGTGGAATGAGAGATTGATTTGTATAATTAGAATGTGTAAGAAATTAACCATATTTAGGGGGATTTGAAGCATAATTAACTATTAAAGTAAGATTTCACAAGAGATTTATACTGTAAATTAATTTTATTTCTGGACCATCTACATGTCCAATGCATGGAGCAAATTACTCTTTAATAAAAGTTGTAAATGAGGAAGAAACAATACAATTACACATTAGGCAACATAGTACATTGGATTTGGGAGTTTAAATGCCCTTTCGGGGCTTGGAATTCCTTCAATGCTACTGTATTGGTCCCCCAGAATGCCCAAAATGCGATAACCATCATTTATTATTTTCTTTCTCACATCAGATTTATACTTTTTCACTGATACCAATTCATTTGCAGGATCTCTGCACAGAAACAAAAATGAAAGGAAAAGAGAAACATTTAGCCAAAAATCGAGGACTATTGAAAGAAAAGTAGAGGTAATGGTACTCACCTAAAGATAATTTTAGTCCAACCATAGTAACCAACTGCTACAAGGTTGTCGATTGTGGCTGATCTGAGATGCTCCTTCCTTGAAGTAACCAAAAGGATTTGCACACCCCTGGATTTAAGTTCATTGTAAAGCTTCAACGAGTGATCAAGAGCAGGTGCATTACCCTTTTTCATCCATTCCTCTAGAGATGTCACACTCAGTTTCCTTCCCCTATTGTCAAAGAAATTCGTCATTATGCACAATGATCATGAACAAAGCAAAGGAGATCGATGGAGCAATAGAATCTTAACAATTTGTTTGTATTCACAATAGATGGTCTGAGATCAAGTTGAAAGACCAATTCACTTTATTTTAAACAATTGCTCACATGTTAACTCAAAATGAAAAGGTGATTCTGATTTAAAATGGTTGATTGAAACACTTTGTTGTAATTTTACATTGATCACTAACATTTACTATTAATTGTAAGAATAAGAAGTTCAAACATAAAACGTATCAGTTCAACATAATTTTTAAGCAATATCTATTAACATGTTCAAGTACTTTCAAAGTAACAGGTGCAACAGATATCTTTCTCCAAAAGCACGTTTAAACATCCAAAAACATTTCTTAAAGGTTTGTATAGAGATTTAATTTTAAACCAGCTTTACAAATCTAAACATTTACTTTATATAGCCAAATATTTATCGGAATTTTTTTTATTCAAATAAACAGGAAAGATTAACTATCTTTGGGCATGAGTTGTCTGTATAAAATATCTTATATCATTTTTAATATAAAATCTTAATATTTAATGTGTATAGGTCAACTCTTTTCATCATAAAACCTTGAAATAAACCGGGGTAATTAATCATCTTTAAGACATGAGCTGTTTAATGTGTTAATCTTTCTCATTTCTACTCAGAGTTTTAAATTATACTGATTCCTGATAATGTTATGACAGAGAGAATGAACTTAGAGTGAAATTTGGAATTACCCATAGAGATTATCCTCGTAGTAAGGAAGAGTTGAAAGCAAGGTATCATCGATGTCAAAAATCCAAGCATCGAAACCATCTTTCTTCAGATTACAGCCTGTGCTGAGGTAAACCAGACACTCTTCAGTTGTTCTCTGTGAGTCCACTTTGTACTGTGTTGAAGTGACATATTTTCCAATGTACTCAGTGCATTCTTCAGGCACAACTTGGAACTCCCTAATGTTGTGCAGCTCCACATTCATCCTCCAACTCTCACAATAATTCTGCAAGTTCATCTTCAATCCATCACCTGGTAGAGGAGCCAAAAGGCATGTCAAAACCAAACACCACCAAAGTGCTTTCCCCATAAGTGCATGCAAAGAGAATTTAGCAGATGATAGAACAACTCCAATCACTCCCTTTTAAAGTGCTTATTTTATGTATGCAGATTTCAAAGGTTTGAAAATGGGACCAAGTCAAATGAATGTGATTGGCACAGGAATTGAGCTGCATCAAGTCACATGCTACTATGGCTGGCAAAAATACCAGAACTAAAGAAAATGTCCACTATGATATGAGGAAGGAAATGTCTATGCATTTCATTTCAAAGTCAGAAACTTTACTGCAAAGAGGAAAATATAGTTTGCATGCTTTCACATGACAAATTGGTTTATCTTTTGAATACAAAAAGACTAGAATAACAAGCCTCACATGAACAATTAATGGTATCACTTTTTATTAATATATATAAATTAAACATCTCTAATTATTTTAAAAAATAATCGTATATTAACTATTTTAGTAGTATACAGCTAAAATTTATACACATACACACACTCAAGTATGTTATTGTGTTTACAATATCTGGATGTTTTCATACAAATACACGATTTTTAGATTAACTAAATGCTTTCGTATATATCTTACCGAAAATGTAAAACTGATTTACAATTTTTATATTTTGATTTAAATACGAGTTATTGTTATAAATTTTCTAAATAATTGTTATAAAAAATAACATAACAGAAAGACAAAAAGATAGATTGTTCTCTTGTTGTTTTTATATTATTTTCGATCAATTGGATAACAAAATATGATGTGTAGATTTTCCTCTCATTGTTTGTATATTATTTTTTATCTATTGAATAACAAAATATAAATTGTTTGACGTGTACAATGTAAATATTAATGTGAAACTTCATATTTCCCTACATAATTAGTGTCCTTAAACTTGGGTCGAATTATACATTTAGTCTTTTCAAATTTAAATTAGTACTTAAACTTAAATTTTAAGAACTAAATAAATTTAAAATTATTTTAATTTCTTAACACTAGTGTTTAGAGACTAAAATTATATATATATATATATATATATATATATATATATATATATATTCAAATGTAAAAAACTATTTTGTTTAATTTAAGAAACTATCTTCAAATTAACATTTATTTCAAACTATTTCAAAATTTATCTTAAAATTACAGGAATTGAAAACGTAATTAAACTTAAAATTTATTAATACGTATAATCAATCATGTCCACAAAATATTTCTAACTTGATAGAAAATATTTTCTATTTAAAATATAATATTTTTATTCATTTCGAAATTATAATTCATAATGCAGAATAATTTAATATGTTCGTTTGCTACATCTGATCATATATTAAGTGATTGTTACAATGCCACTTTTAAGTAACTCATACACGAATTCACTAGCTTAATAGTAAAAGGGTTAAACGACTGATATTTTATGACATTGTATTTTTTACATTTAATTTTGTTTCAAATTAAAATATTTATTTAATTTTCAAATCAAAGCAATAAAATGGTTACTATTTATGAGCCAACCATATCCTATTAAACATAAAACTCATATTTTAAAGAAATTATTCATACCATGTAAATTTGTTGCAATAGAAAAAATTAAGATATTATGTCTTAAAATACTGTGCTCACAAAATACATGTGTCTTCAATATATTTTCTTGAATAGTATAATTTTTTTCGTTAGTTGTTTGCTACTACAGCTTTTAGATGTTATTTAATAATTTAATAATATGGAAGTAATTATGATATATCAGATACTATATTTAAATATATATATATAATAAGATACTAATTAGCTAGATTTATTAACAAGCTATAATAATAAATTAAGTACGATACATGTTGCCTTGACCATGCTCACATACAATCACAAAAAAAAAAGATTAAAGAATTATTAAATAAATCCAAGTTTATCATATTTAATCAATTTCAATCCTCATATATGATCAAAGTTTTTCAACTTCGCTAAACAAATGACACTTGTTCATTTTCTAATAGCATGCGTAATCACGTAATCAAAGTTTTTCAACTTCACTAAACAATAAATGACACTTGTTTATTTTCTAATAGCATTCTTGATGTGAAAATTAATTGTATAGTTATTTTTTTCATAAATGAAATATCTTAATAACGCTTATTCTGTATTAGAAATTCAGGTATATTAAAATTAATCTCAAAATATTTTAGGATTGTCACAAAAAAATTTACATTGAAAAAATATTTAAAGATTTGCAATTTAAACATATAAGTGAATATACAATTGTTAAGAGTAATTAGTCTAAATCAATTTTAAAAAGAAATTTAGAAATTCAAAAAATGTATAAAATTTCTTATACATCAACATTAGGAAATCTGATATAAATGTATATACGTCAAGATATAATATACGCAATTTGGATGTTAGACAATTTAAAAATGGATCACTAAAATGCACCTAAAAGGGTTATAGGATATTTAAAAAAAATAATGGATTGTATATCTACGTATAAAGAAGTCAAACTAATCTGAAATCACTAGAAATTCTAGTTTTACTATATATAATGATGATTTGAGATCCATTTTGAATTATATCTAATTTACCATGACTGCGTAATTTACAACATATTGTGAAACATCTAGTCATGAGATTTGGTTGAAGAACTTTGTCACTCGATTGCAAATTGTTAAAGAAATAGAAAATGTCATCTGCGTTACATTGTAACACCAAATCAACCTTCTTATATCCCATATGCGATAAGAGTTTGATAAAGTCAAACTACAATAACATCAAGTTCTCAATTATCAAGGAAATGGTACAAAATGGACAAATTTATATAAAACATATAGGGATACACTCCATGATAACAAATCCTTTTATGGAGGGTTTTCCATCAAATGTCTTTTTTAGACACACTATTCAAATAGGTATTTTACAATTTGAGGAATTTTTAATTAAGTGTGATCTAGTCATTTATGTGATTTATGTTCTATATTTACTATTATGCGTGCATACTTTTGTATTTGAATAATTTTTTTTATCAAATATAAAAATTGTTATTCAATCATTACACTTTGTACAATAATGTTGTTGATTAATAAACTAAGATAAAGTAGGATCAATTGAAAATCGACATGCACATACGACCTTCGGATGATTTTTCATGCTACATGTTTCATGATGATAAGTAAGTGTATTTTGATTGTATTAATATCAGATCATTAATGGTTTATTTATGATTGACACAATGAAAAGTTGTATTGATATGATTAATAGACGTGTTAATTAATTTTAATTAACTAAGAAATATAATGACTAGATAATGACCCTAATTGGTTATGTCCAATGAACATAATAGATAAAGTGTGACACATTTGTAAGGATATCATTTAAATTAGGGTCATTATCTAGTTAGTGAAAATAATAAAGTGATATGTTAATCTTAAGTTTATAATTAATGGCACAATTGTTATGAAAGACTATTGTGTAGATACCCTTAGCTAACATTCTAATTTGATAAAAGGATGAAATAAAATATTGAAATATGAGATGTGACTGACAATAGTTATAAAGAATATAATATTGCCTACTATATTAAAGATTTTGTTTTTTCTTCATACCTATTATGAGAGACAACAAAAAAGGTTCATAAGTTCTTGTACATTTAGACGATCACATACTCGCGATTAATATCATTTTCACCATCATTCATAGTGACAAACTCATGTATACTTCCACATTAATTTTTATAAAAAATTATGTTATATGTTAATTAAAAATTAATATATAATTGTGTTATGCATTTTTGTTCCCTATAAATAAAAACACGTGGTTAGACCTCGTTATTATTTTTTAAAACTTTTCTTCATAAATTTATTATATATCCTATATATAATTTTTTTTATAATTATTATAATTAATTGTTCACGCTTTATATTTCATATTTTATAATTCAAAGTGATTTTATGATGGTTGGGTTTTATCATTAGGTTATATTTATTTTCAGGTTGTTTGAGTTATATAATTTTATATAATTTAAATGATATTTATGTTTATGACTCCAATGCTCCCATTTAATAATAAAATACAATAATATAATTTTTAACATATAATTTCGTATTCCCTTATTAATTTTATACTCATTTACATAATTTTTAAAAAGCAACCAAATACAATATATTAGGATTTTGGCTTTGGGCGGTGCAAAGAAGCAATTTGAAACATTTTCTTAAACAATATTTTAATAGTATTTGTGTGTCACGTGGTTAGTTTATATTAATATTTATTATTATGAAATAATTTTCAACAGTATTAATATATTTTAAAAAAATTATTGTGAAAATTGTTCATGAAAGAAAGCCCTAAAAGCATAACCTCACTCTTATGGTTGCGGCCGCGGCGCCGGAGGCAGGACTGAAGCACAAGCTGGAGCGAAAATGGATGTTTTGGTGCGACAATCAATCCAAACCTAAACAGTTTGGGGAACCTCTCTGCGCAGGTCTACACTTTCGACTATGTATTTTCTCTTCCTTATCCGTTATGCTTTCCTCCAATTTTCATTTTATTTTTAATTTTTTTCATGGAATCTTATTTTATTTTATTTCGGGTAAAATTATATTTCAAGGTATTTTGGTCTTTTTGCCTTTTACTAGCAATAAATGTAACAAAAAGAAATAGAAGTTATTTTAATGATTATTAAAATACAAATTACTATTGCGTTATTATAGAATCTACACAGATTAATTACAAAACAAAATTATTTTACTATGAGTAATTTTTTTATCATGGATAGTTATTTTAAAAGACAATTATAAAACAAGACTGAAAGAATTTGTGTTCGATAAAAAGTAATTAAAAAGAAAATCTCCATATTAACGCTATAAATATATATTGTTAAAAAATATAAATGTTTTTCCGGTTTTCAAAATGTTAGGAAAATCTTGAAAGAATATATTACATTCTTTGTTTTTTTTTTTAACTTTTTAAATTTCAAATTGAATTATTCTGAGTTGCCCGTTGTGACCTAAGCTGACTCTCTGCCAAAACCCGAACTCAATCTCGCTCCTTATAAATATCATCCCAAAAGAAAACCCTAATTATGCAAAAGTGCCATTTCTTGTAATATGGCAGCAACAAAATGTCAAAGCCAGGTTTGATTTTTTTTAATGTTTCCTCTTCCACTGTCATTTTTTTCCGTTACTATATAGTGCACGATTTCTGCAATCTCCATCTCTCTCTGTCTCTCTTTTTCTGCCCGCCTGGTTCACTGAATATGCAGCGGACAATCATTTTAAAAAAGAAGAGAAAAAGAGAGAGACTATTTTAGCTTTTGGTTATTCTATTTTGTGGTTTGCTTTTTTCCTGCAATCCAATGCATATTCAGTGAACCTATTCAGTGGAAATGAAGCTGGCTTGACGTTAATTTTGCAACAATGTGGTTCTCTTAACACTGTAGATCTTCTGACATCAACCTATTTTATGTTGGCATTATGGAGTTGGTGGGTCATAATAATTTAACAAAACAAAGATTAAGAATCTTAATTTTTTTTTGTTTTCCCTTTGGTTGAGTTTTTCTTATTCTAAACATCAATTGAAGTGAGTTTGGTTCGGGTGACATGAATATTTGTTTTCATGACATTTTATTTAGTTAAGCTTTGTCAGCATTATTTTTTTGGGTTAAAATTATGTTTAGTCTATAAAATATTCGCTGTTTTTGTGGTTTTCATCCATCTTTTAAAATTTTTTAAAATAAAATACAATTGCGTCATTATGTTTTCAAAACTTTGATTTTAGTCTTTCAAAACTAAATAACTTACTTTGAAAGAGAAACCTGAAACCGTTTAGAAACGGTTTACGAACGTTAGAAGTCTCTAAACCCATAAACGATTCATAAAAGATTATTAGTCTAGTAACTAAAAATATATTTAACTTTTATTTTTTCATGAGGAGTTCGTTATAGAAAAATTATGGTTCCTTGCGTTTTGTTTCAGGACGAGTTGGTTCTGCTGGAAACAAGTTGAGAATGTCACTGAGTCTGCCAGGGGTAGCTGTGGTGAGCTGTGCAGACAACACTGTGGTAGCCTAAGAATCTTTATATCATATTGGTGAAAGAAAACAGGCTTTGCCTCAGCAGAAAGCAACATCAACACCCAAAGCAGACAGAAACTTGCCCAATAGAGAACCAGTGAACGACGGAGTTGTTACCCAGGTGTGTTGTGTTTTAATCGATACCTAGAAACGAACAAATCTGATGCCATTTTTTTCTTTTTCTCTGGTTCCAAACTTGTGCTTTTACGTGAGTTGAGAGTGTTTGCTCTAGTTTACGTGAACGTACTAAAAAGAATCACGAGAGAGTTAAATAGGTTCGAGGGCATGACTAATGCATTTTTAGTGGCTTTAGGACTTGATCTTTAAATGGGAGGATTCAAATCATGCTGGTTGAGCGGCACATATCCTATTATTCATGAGGATATGTTAGCTTGATATTTTAACCAGCTAGATCGATGCATGCTATCGAATATATCGAGTTGGATTTCTCATGGGATCTTACTTTTCGCCATTCGGTACATTGTTTCATTCTTTACAAATTTTTTTGTTTTATGATGACTAATGTTCTGTTTTGTTGATATTTATTATTGAAAGGTAACTTAGCGCAGTTTTCTTTTATAAAAAAGAATACTGGTAATGTAGTGTGAAGATTTTAATTTTGAGGTTTTGATGCACCAGTTAAGGCCAGTTATCCTTATACTCTACCATACCTTTACCGAGCCCTTTTGTTTATCATCTCTGTCAAGGTTTGGGTTTTTTTTTTTCTTCTATTTTTCGATTTTTATTATGAAATTTCTGGTCATTTGGGAAATGGAATGTCCGAAGAGATACAATTTATTAGTGAAGGTTTTGATAATACTGATTAGTTTTGTGGACTTCCTCACTCTCTCTCATCTTTTTATCTTTTTAAGGTTTCAATTATCTGATAGATTGTTTCTATCTCCAGATTTTAGTCTTGTATTCTCCTAAAAAATATAATGGTTGATACAGTTACAAGTCTGGAAAATTAATGTGCCCATCGTTACAGATGTGATAGTCTTCTCGTGCTTACATCTGCTCCATTGGGGCTCAACACATTTGTGGCTGAATTTTACGTATTTATCTGTTACACTATATATTAAATATTATACAAAGACAAAATAAATTGTTTTTTAGGGTATTTTTAGTTTTCGATTTCTTTACGAACTAAAATCTTTTTAAAATCCTATATCCTCCTCAGTTTATAAGTTAACATATTTCCCTATATAAGTCATACTTTACTCATTTGCATTATTGCCTCCAGACATTAGTAAGGTATCCTGCTCAACAAACTATGGTTGATACAGTTACAGGTCTGGGAAATTAAACCGAGTCCATCGTTACAGATGTGATGACCTTTTTGTCATGCTCACATCTGCTCCATTGGGGCTCTACAGGTATAAGATCCATATACCTACTCACTTTTATTGTTATTCAATAATAATTTGATTGCTTGTTATGATTCTTTTAATCTGCAATTTCTATATAGCAGAATGTTTTAGCTAGCTTTGGTGGGGTTTTAAGAAAAATGGTGGGAGAGAGATGAGCCCCAATAGAAACTGCAATTTCTACAACTTATTTCCAAGAACCCCTGTTATAACCGCCATTGGCCTAATATGGGAGAGAGATGAGCTTCTGGACTATCAATTTTCTTAGAGGCATGGCTCTGGTGTATTATTTTCAATCCTGGGCTTATGACATTTTTATCAATATATTCTCTTAATACTGTTATCTATTTCCAAGAACCCCTGTTAGAATTGCCATTGGCCTAATATGGGAGAGAGATGAGCTTCTGGACTATCAATCTTCTTAGAGGTATGGCTTTGGTGTATTATTTTCAACCCTGGGCTTAAGACGTTTTTATCAATAATATTCTCTTGATACAGTTATCCATTTCATGCTTCTGCTTTTTGGGCATTTTTGAGCATTTTTGAGCCTTGAATTGCATACCAGATTTTTGTACCAGTTATTTTCATATTTGAACCACTTTCTGTTTGTTCTGGAATAATGGTCAGAAGGGAGGCAGTGATGTTGTTTTCATCTTTTAGTTCAGAAAATGGACATTAGTAAGAGCCTTAGTCCTGGCAAGGTAATTCAGTGTCGGTTACAATCGTAGCCTTTTTATTCAAATGCTGATGATGCAGCCATGGTGAGGCTCTTCTCTTCTGTCTCTTGCCTGTGTAAAGATGAATCTGAGTCTTTTTTCTGAAACCCTGCTATTAGGGTTATACTCATGAGTCATTAGTTTAAGTATGAGGCTCCACTCTTTGAGAGAAGGTTGTCTTGATAGCTGTTGCCCTCTTGAAGTTGCTGTGTTAGCCAATGATCATTATAATTGAGTTTACCAAACAGCTCTCCACATACATACACGCACACCACATATACTACTTTCTGCTTCTATTGGGAATAAGCCACTTCTTCTTCTTGCTATTACGAGGCAATGATGATGTTTTCTGCAATTAGACCAGATATGAGTGAAGAGCTGTGTCCTGGCTAGGTGACTTGGTATCTGTGAAATTTACCTTCTGGTTGTTGCACAGATGCTATTGACGCAGCCTGTGCACAAGCCATTCCCTTTGCTGTCTGAAAAAAGGCGAATCTGAGCCTCCATTATTCATAATAATTTTAACTTCCTGACAATTATAAATTTGTATTTTCCTTCTGAAGGCAGGTGACAGGAACACATTCATTGTTCACCAATATGGCCGATGGTTTTTATTGCACTTAAACTAGTGCTTCCTCTGGCTTCCAATGTTTCCGCATTTGTATCTGACTTGGGGAGTGGACATGTGGCTGAAAAGTGACCATTTTGAGCATTTGATACTTCCACCCATTTGTTGCTAGATTTTTTTTGGTGAAGAATCTGTATGCGTCATGGCAGTTACCTTGATTACATATAGATGAGGTTCAAATAATGAAACAACTGATTCTTCACTTCTTTTTTCATCGAGATGATGCACATGGTTAATCTAAATCTATTTAAATTAACTTGCGGTTTGGTCAAATAGGATTGATGACCTATTTGCTCCATTAATATGCATCTGATTCAAATTGATTCTTTGAAAGGGAGAGAAATGAGAGCTAACAAGACATTTCCCAAAATGCCTTGTTTTGCATAATTTGTATTTGACTTCTAATTACTGATTTTACAATGACTTGTTCACTTGCCTGCAGGACTTGCTTGTTAATTTTTGGTTTTAAACTCTTCTGCAATCTTGGAAAGGACGTGTTGATTTAGAACCCGAGACTGATTTTTGTCTTAGAACTGCAAGGTCACCAATGCCATTGTTTTTTTCAGTATTATCCGTTATCTATCATCATTCAATTGTTCAATTTTTGAATCAATTTTTAGGATGGGGAAACGTTTGCTGTTCCATGAAACTTTTTTAGTGAAAATAATCGCCATGCAGCCTAAAAAGGATTATGATGACATGCATTCTGATGTGTTTTTATCAATTTTGCAGAAATACCAATGAGTACATGCAATTTTTTAGGAGGCACCTACTATACAGACAATTTATTGTATAAATGAAAATAATAAAAATAATATCTAATTTATGTAAAAGCATCAATTGTGACATCCCCAAAATATACAGAAAAATATATAATAAATAGGTTATTATTGCATAATATAGGAAAGCAGACAAGAGAAATTAAGGAGGGAAATAGTATTTCAAACTAGAGACAATAATTCGATAACATTCTAAGAAGACTAGGCAGCAGCATTGTCTTCAACTTCTAAGGCCGTCTCCAAAAGAACCTCTATCCATATGTTCTCATTCAAGTGGATGATCATTGCAAAAGAAACATACACAAGCAAGAGTGACCTAGATACAAAAATTATGTTATTTCATCTCACACGACATGCAAAAGTCACTCAAACATGGTAAAATGACATCATAAGACTTGTTACTTTATAAACCGACTCGTCCGGACTAGAATGATTATCGAGTTATGACGGGTTATGTACTCGTGGTGGCCTCTATTCCAATGGGTTCCACCCTACCACATTCACGAGGTTAGTCCGTTCCGCGCCCTGGAGCATACTAAAAGCCTCCAAGATTAGAACCTCCTGCTACTATTCACCACATGATTCAATCTTCTCTATTTGAGAATGATTGATCATTGTAGTTTCAGGAAAACCCCTAAAACTGAGCTATCATGCAATCATTCTACACATCACCAGGGCACCACCATGTATTCTCTCCTTGAGAATCATGGAATTACGTCCATAAATCATACTGTCACTTTGAAACTTAACTTAACACATGAATAACCAGATACCATCATATTTTCACAGTGAATCCAATATATCTCATATATTCACATACTTCCCACATAAAACACATCATACTATGTATTCCAAGCAATTGATCTAATCAAAGATATCCAAAGAAGAGACTTGACCCAACAGGAGTCGCACAGCGCATCCTATTCGCAAGGCGAGACAAAAGGATCTCGCACAGCGCAGAGCTTAATTCACAGACAGAAGGATCTCGCACAGCGCAGAGCTTAATTCACATAGCGAATTAAGTCGCAGCATACATCAAACTTCGAACATCTCGCATAGCGCACCCAGGTCGCTATGCGAGAATCCAAACATAGACCAACCTCCCCAAAGCTCTCGCTATGCGCCCCACTCGCCCTTCGAATTAAATGGACAGTGATCCCAGACCACCACCAGTCGCATAGCGACGAGATTCGCCATGGCAAGTCCATAAACAAAGAGCATCACCCTCTGGTAATTCGCACAACGCACCAGCTCGCACAACGAATTTTCAGACAGTGAGCACCCTCTACAGGGTTTCGCTATACGAGACCACTATAGCGACTCTACATAATCAGTAGAACGAAATTTCTGCAGAATTATCTACCCAACCATTCCTTACCACTTCTAGATCTTTCTTCCAACTTCTGATGCCCCTAACTCATTTTTCATACCTAGTTAAACTTGTATAGGCGCTCCTAAAGTGACATTAACATGATTCTAAAGTGATCGCTACCAAATTTTAACTTAAACCTTCAATTCTCATTAACCCAAGGACCTAATTTCGATTCTACCATTTGAACATGACTTTACTCATTTTTATGATCCTAACCTATTCTAATTTACTCATACAAGCTAGCCACATTGTCCAATTGCACTCAAGACCACCTATGCTCAAATTCCTTACCTTAGTTCCTCTCAAAGGACCAAAAACAATACTCTCTTAACCTTTTTACTCCTCTAACAAGACTAACACATGATTTCCACCTCAACCACACCTTATTAACCCAATTGGTCATCGGAGAAGAATCAGATGTCTGAACGCATTAGTCTCACCTTCGACGCCAGCACATATGACTAGTCACAATTGACTGGATCAAACTAGGGCTGCTCTATGATCAGGGATGTGCCAACTTAGGTTTTTAAGATTCCTCTATCCTACCAACACAGTACTCTCAACAAGTCACAAGTTATTTATCTAAGTTATCCAAACTGTCCTAAGGTGTTTTAGACTCCAATTTCCCCATTTCCCTATCTCACTTCCCTTTACAGTAAGCTAAAACAATACCTGTACAATTAATTACTATTCCTTTTTTCGTTATTATAGAATTCTCATTCCAAACATCTCCCACAAAATCACTTACAGCCAACCAACTCATCCAAGTCAAATAAACATCAGTATACCATGGTCACACAAATTTCACATATTCACCAATGCAACTCAACATGTTCATCATCAAAATATAGTACGACAGTAGGACAATTCATAAATCTTATCAAACAACTCTTAAAATATATAACTAGCTCCCCTTACCTCAGAGTTGTATTTCCAAGCTCACAAGGGCGCCCCTTTTTGGTATCTCACACACGCGAACTCAATCCAAACCCTACAAACCACCAAAGTGGTGACAGCAACAGCTCTCATAGCTTGATTTGGCAGAAACAGGAAAACGAAACCCCCCAGTAACATACAACCAGTACTGTTGCATGCTCTAGGTTCGAAGATAGTGAAAGAGAAGGGGAAAACGACTTACCGGTCCAAACAAAAATACGATCGGTTCAAAAGGAAGCCTTCGATGTGGTGAACGTCTGAGCACCTTCCAACCCAATATTGAACGGTTCAAAGAGCTGGAAATTTAGATAGAAGGCAGAGAAAACATTTAGGGTAAGGGTTTTAGAGAGAGAAAAGAAAAGAGCTCAGGAAAGTTGAAAAAGAATTCTGAGAGGCTTTTCCTAAGGTTAAACTGGCCTTAGGCTGACCTGACTGTCCCACGTAGGGTCCAATGACCTTAAACTTTTTCAGGCTTTTACATCAATGGTAACCAAGAAAGTAGGCCGAAAAAATAAATCAGGAAAGTAGGCAAAAAAAAAATGAAGAATTTATTTTATTGCATATTTCCGTTTTTTTACGAGGAAAAGAGTTATGATGGAAAAGAAAACATAAGAACTACAAACAAAAGCATTCCTTTAAATTGGGTATATGCTAAAATGACAGTAAAATATCCATGGGAATCCTTCCTCTGGAATAAAACTTGAATGCATATGTAATTAACGAGGATTTTAATATTTGTCTATAAATAAATCAGATGGTTATCATATTATCTATATTAATTTGGAAGTATATCATATAAAACTTAATTTATATTTTATTAAATTAAAATTTTATGAAGTTAAATTTTAAAATTTAATTTATAATTTATTAGGTTAAATTTAAATTTAATTTATAATTTATTAGGTTAAATTAAAATTTAATTTATATTATATTTTGTATTATTAAATTTTATTCTAAAATTTTATAAAATATTTATATTAAATATTTGCAGAATTTTATAATATAAATATATATATATATATATATATATATATATATATATATATATATATATATATATATATATAATACACACTAAGATCGAAAATGTGCCAACCTTAACAGGATGATGTACAAAAGTAACGTGATGTACAAAAGTAACTACCAATTAGAGTAAAGTTGGGCATAGTAATGATATAGCTGGTTATGGGAGGTATAGAGAAACCTTTGAAAACAAAATCTCTACAACACAACACCAGCCAGAGGAGTTTCTTATTAGATATAATAATTATGGCACTATGCAAGAAGTTTGTTTCTCTTAGAAATGAAAAAGAAAGGAGAAACATCAAACAGATAGTAATTATGAAGACATGCATGCCATAATAATGGCAAATCTTCTGAGCAAAAACCAGATTATAAATTTTGATGTAATAAATTTATTTACTCTTTTGAGTTGTATGAGTAGTCAGCTGTATTCAACTTCCAACACATTGTACTGTTATATGTATATTTTTTTTTTTGAAATTATACAAGATTGTTTAAAATATTGATTTGAATAGAAATTAGTAATTTTATAATAGAATTTTACTATAAATTTTGTTTTACAAAATATTTAAAAAAAATTAAGTTTGAATCACAAAATCTAAGTTTATAAAAGTGTTTTTTTTAAAGTTAAATAACAAAATGTTTTTCTTTTATATTTCTTTTCTGCATATGCTAGCTGGCAATATTAAGTTTTCTTTCATAAACTTGTTTTCATATTTTTATTATTTCCATCTATATAATAAATTATCACTGAAAAATTAAGAGCTGTGTAATTCATATTTATTGGCAAATGCATGTACTAAAAAAATATGCAAAAATTGTTAAAAGAACAAAAATATTCCATATAGCAAAAAATCCCATGTTTCATTCACTCTCACAACATGATGACATATGGGTTCATTGGATTCAATAATGAAAAGAAAAAAAATTAAAGATAGAGGAAATCCATGTTAAAATATGTTTGATATGACTACTAAGACTGTTTCAAATAAGGAGGAAATTTAATAGAATTTCTCCTTTAATTGATGAAATATTTCTTAAGAAAAATATTTCATTTCATTCTATCCAATTAACAATCCTGTTTAAAAGAAGAAAAGTTGATAAAACTAAGAGAAAATCATGAGAGAATTGAAATTCTTGGAGAGATCTTCTAGAAAAAGAGAGTATTTGTGTTCCTACTTTCATAATAATCTTTTAATTGATGTTATTCTTCTTTTCTTCTCCTATTATTTTGTTTTGGCTTAGTGCTTATTTTACATTCACATAGGGAATTTGTGTGTATTCCCAACACTTATCTTTTAATCAATCATCTCCACAATATTATTTTATGGTGTCTCTTAGTCTGATTGAATTTTGTAATGTGTATAACACATTACATTGATGTTCACATCTACTCAAAGTATCTCATCTCAAATCTCTTTAGTATGAAGCCATCTAATGATAAATGATTTATGGACGGAATGATGTACATTATAAAAGATATATTATTAGTTTCACACCCATAAATTTTTACACATTTTATATTCACTATTTTATCTTCCAATTTCTTTTTTATATACATAAAAATTAACTTTTTCAATAGTCAAAATCCTTCTAAATGTAGGTTATGAAGTGGTCAAATAGAAAACAAAACAATTTTTCTAACAAATGGCCCTATATCACACTCAATAATTCTACATTGCATAAAGTTAAAATTTAAAACAGTTTAAATATTCTTTTTTCTTTTTTACTTTCCAAGTCTATTTTAAATACCCATTTGATTATTCTTCTTTTTTCTTTTAATTTTTTGTTCGGAATCATTCATGCTATCTCCTTTTCCCATTTGGTCAACTGAGCAAGTAGAAGTTAGGTGACAATGGCAGAGTTAATCACATGCTAGAGAGATCCTAATCATAGTAATCTAATTGATGTAATGTGGGTCAACTTGATCAGACACTTTTTCAGAAAATTGGAACTACCATATTTGACTAACAGAAATTGAATACTTCTTATGTGCTTCAATTGCTATCTTCAAACAATTATTCATCAGGTTAAGGACTAATTACAATATCCTCTTATCAGCAAATATAACAAATCCAATCACAATACTAGGATCTGCCAAATTTTCTCCATCAAAAAGCTTTTACATTCCACCCCCTTCAGCAAAAAGAATAGGGGAAAAAAATATGGTTACAAGAATTGAGTAAAAAGGACAAAGAGAACTACTTAACTATGACAATCAACAATCATAAACAATGGAATGAAAACCTGATTCATGTGTTCACCTAAATGTTCTCATCAATTGTCTGATATATGCACACCTAGTTAGAGGATGATCATTCTGCTAAATAACCTTAACTTTGTTTTTTCTGTTGTCACAATTCCCATGCATCATTTAGGATGAAGAGTAGGACTCTGCGTGTGAATAATCGCCACTGCTACTGAGAAAGATTGTAGTGCAGACAAGGGTGATTGAAAATGAATGAAATATAATCCATTATGAATATTAACCATCCTCAAGGAGGGGCTGGAATTGCTTGAATCCTGAAATCAGAGGGTAATATGTTCATCTCATTGCATAGAAAAATAACTCTCATTTGTTAACCAAATACAGACAGTACATAGAAGATTTCAGATGCATGCTGTCAACTTTTATACAAAATAGCAGCAGAACTTTAAGTGTCAAAGACAGATTATGGAATTCTCACATCCTAGTTTTGGTGACCTTCAGTCAAATTGAACAATGAACATGGTGATTTCCCTACCTGATCAATTCATACAGTTAAAATATGAGTTTTAAGCTTAATTCAATCTTAAAAAACGGGTTGGAAAGTAAGGATTACATTTATTTATATACTATAAAGTTACAAAGTTACGTTATCTTTAATTGATGTAGAATCTCCAACACATACAATACACTCCCTACTAACTTTTGTGGAGAATCAAAAATACACATAATGCAAAACCAAATTCTTACAGTTTCCAACTAACATTTTCAGTTCAAAAGAAAACTAATCACAAAAATACAGGATATCAACATACCTGAGTAACTAATTCAATAGACTTGCGTTCTCCTTGCATATCTACATGAGACAGAAGGTTCTCATTGGTAGATCTTCTCTGAAGTACTGTTAGGGGACATCCCTCATCCCAGCCACCACAGTCACAGCACCCACCAGATTTCCATCTATCAATGAGACTGGAGGGACCACTATTTCTTGTTCTAGGTCCTCCATGAAGGCCTGCTGGAATGATGATGCTTGTGCTAGTTAAGGAAGCCCCACATTTTCGATTACAACTTTCAGAAGGCAATGTAGTTTGATTCACACCAAATTTGTTGAGAAATTTCATACCCCAGCCTCCTACTTTGTCCACACTTTTAGAGGGAAGATGGTCTTTGACCACAATGGCAGCCAACTCAAAATTTGGAGGAACATTAGATGCTAATAAATTGTTCTCATCTAGACCACATGATTGTTGATCCAATGCACAACTTTCTCTCACGGTTTTTGATCTACTGAACCTTGAGAGTGTTCTGTGTATAGGTGATGGAGTAGTTCTTAACACTCGTGATGTTTTCTTAGTCATGCCCTTGTTCTTTACGTGAGAATGATTTGAAGTGAACATTTCTCTGTCCCAAATTTTACCATCACCAAATAGTATAAACCTTGTCTCCATCACTCTAAAATTTTCAGGGCAGAGGGTGAGACAGGTTGATACATTCATCTTACCAACAAGTTGCAAATTTCCCTCAGGAAACTCCCGGCCCTTCTGGCTTTTCTTGTTCAAGTGAAACAGGTACACATAGTCCAAATCCTCATCATGTGTTGTGTCTACCTTGCTCAATTTGGCTACATATACCTCATTCTGATCATCTGCAGAAAAAACAAAATAAGGAACACCTTTCTTCCAAGTGCACTGAAGCATTCCTTGAGACACGTTAGAAGCAGCAGAAGACATCATCCAATCAAAGCAAGCAGAGTTATTCTTGGACGTGCTTCTTTTATTAACTGAAATGGAACCATACTCATGACTTTGCATCATTGGTGTTTCCATTACTTTTCTATGAGAAGAGATGCTAAAGCCACTTGGAGAATCCACAAAATCATAGCATATCATATTTTTAGAATCAGTCAAGTTCGTGTTGTTCAATTTTTCATTTTTTTCTGAAGCACTAAACTGCTGCTGAAGTAAAGGACTATTCAGTATATTGATCATACTCTTAGTCCCCATTACAGTGCCTAAAGTCCAATTCTCTGCTGCATCAGTACTATCAACTAAACTCTCAGTCATGGAAGCTACAGGATGTGCTAAGACTAACTGATCCGAACCACCACTTTCTGCTGAAGTCCACAAGTTTCTGGTTTCTAAGGATGTGCTCACTGGTTTGTTGTGCTGAGAAGCTTTCAATGCACTATTGTGCACAGATTCCAGACAGCGACGAAGATACATCTCATCTGCACTTGCCAGAAGCTTTGGAATCTTGTAGTGTCCATGAACAAGTAGAAAGAATAAATGCTTTGGGAAAACACTATTTTGTGATTGGATAGTGTTTTCAGACACGGCTTGCTGAGAAATTCTTCTTTTAGCCAACTTTTTTGACTCAGATGCTTCATATAATGAATCTCTTTTACCTTGACACCTTTTTTGAACCCAACTAAGTGTATTTTCCATCTTCTTCCTCTATCACACCACAATATCCCAGTGGCTCAAAAACCCTTTTTTAACCCTAATCTTCCTTCAACTAGAAACTAAGCATTACAAGAATAGCATCCTGAAAAGGAGGGAAAAGAACTGAATAAAAAGGTAGCATCACAAAAGAAAAGCGTGAAAAACAAAAAATTCAAAAGATACAACTGTTTTTGCACAAGTTATGGCAGCATGGCACACAACTTTCTTACACTTAAAACAAAACATAAAAGAAAAAGAAACAATGGAATATACGCAGTTCATATAAATGCACAAGGTCAAGACAAAGTCCAAGAATTTCCAGAGTAAATTGCACATTGATGAATTTGTAAGGGTACCAAACCAGACAAATGTGCTTGAATGAGTTCATTTAAATGACAGTATCTGTTGTTATACTAAAGACAACACCAATAATCTTGCATTTCACCATCTCAAAACCAGAAAAGGAAGGTCATTCAACATTCTAAAACAGAAGTAAACTGGACAATCAACAACATAAAGATGAAAAAAATAAATAAAAAGGTCAACTTTATATACCATACAAGAAGAACCAACCTCAATCAAAAGCACAGAAAGCAGAAACAAACTGAGGAGAAGTAACTGATTTTCAGACAGCAACACTAAAAAATGGAATGAGAATGAACCCACTTGAGAGGATGGAGAGCAGAAGATTGTGAGTGGTGGGAAAGTGGGAAACAAAATATCAAGACACCAATAACAGATGTGATGATTATAATATAATTTATAGATTTTATGCAATAGTTTTGTAATCTTTCAAAATATGTATATATAAAAAAATGTAACTGTATTGAAAGAGGACATTAGACAGAATTGTAGGTAGAGTTAAGGGACAAAGAGAAAGAAAAAAACTAACTAAACTAAGTAACCCACAGAGTTAAGGTAATGGCATAACATAATGGAGGTACCAACATAGGTTTGGTAAGCCACGTTTGTTGGTTGAAAAATTGTACACTCTTGAGTCTGATCTGAGGAGGGAATAGAGGGAGAAAATGCACACACACACTCCTCAAAATCAGGGTTCTTTCGTGGGACCACTTTCTTTGTAACCATTCCCACATAGGATAAAGAAATTCAGGTACTTTACATGGTTGCATTCTGAAAAAACTATTTTGTACTCTCTGATATACTTGTAATGTAAATAAAATACAAATGCTATCGAGAAAATGTTTGATTAGTAAAAGTCTAACAGGTATCTTATTGAGTAAGGATGTTTCTTTCTTTTCTTATTGCTTAATGATTATGATTAACAACATTGTTTAAAGTTTGCACTTACATACCAAGAAAACTTCAATTCCACTCTGTTTCTAATTAACCAACAAATCATTAATTAACGTATATACAAATACTGTGAATTAATAGTTTATTATTAGACCATTATAAATTTTAAGTTTTATATTTTCATGAGATGAAATTTTAAACCTAATTAGAAGATAAGAGCATGTTGTGAGAATTTAGTGCATGAATAGATGAATGAGCTGGTGTGCATGATGGGTACATGAGTCCACTAGAGGCCAAAGCAGGTGGCACTTGCAGACTTTCAGCCTTTAAATTGATAATGGTTTTCCCTCTAATTTAATGCATGGACATCATGACATTGAACTTGTTGTTTTCATGGCATGTGAAGGAGAGAGAAAGAGGGATTAGGGTTAGGTTAAGTTGTCCATTGTTCAGATTCTGAGGAACATATATACCTTTGGGGAACCTATTGACCCAACTTTTGACCACACCAAAGTCTGCATAATTCTGCAGTTCCACTTCTGCTATATATATGCATCACACATTCTTATTCTTCTTTCCTTCCTCTTTCTTCATTAATTGCTCATTTCATAAATTTCAATCTCAAATACAGCATCAAATTCTCCTTTTATTTTATTTGTGATTTTGGATTTTTGGTTCTTTATTTTAAATTGTAATTTTTCCGCTCTAGAATTTCTCATTTTTTGTTCAATCAAATTTTTCATATATTTTTTATTAATTAAATTATATTTTATGGAATTTTAAATTAGTCTGACTTTACTTATTTTCTTAAAATACTATTTTCTTTATCTCCCGTTCAGATTAAATTGACTTCAAGTAAAGTCTTGAAATATCGATTAATTATGCCGATAAAAAAATATATATTAAATTTTTAGGTTTATTTGACCAACTAACATAAATGAAATCAATTGCTTCTATATTTAAGGATTTGGTTGAAATTTCATCTTTTTTAAACATGAGTTGAGTAAGAATACATGCAAAATCATGGATAAAAAAAAATTAAAGAGGAGCACAATTGTAATTTAGCCTAAATAATTTTATATTTTACATATATAAGTTTTTAAATTTAATTTGGTCCACTTAGTTGCGTGAGTCATTTTGGTCTTCATAGTTTTTGCCTATATTTAAATGTGTAATAAAAAAAATCAAACCATTAAAATTATAAAAATAAAAAATATGTTCGTACTCGAACTTAGAGATACCAAATTTACAACTACAAATTGCTATCATTTTAATCAATTTCACAAAAGTGCATAGAATTTTTTAATCCAATTGAATTCAAAATTACAGTACAAAAGAAATTCATTTAGCACATTAAAATATTAAAAATAAACATATAAAAAAATAAAAGGAATAAATTCGCGAACAAAGAATTAAAAAACGACTAAAATTACATTTGAACAATTTTTATTGCCATTTAATAAAATGAATAAACTTAATTTACTTATATAAGCATTAAGGAGAGGAGGGTGCAAAAAGTACATTCGAATTAAATTCATAGTTCCCACTAACACAGACAATCATTTAATGTTAGTACTTTAACTCTCTTTTTTTTCCTAGACAACACAGAAATAGATTAGGGATTAGGAGAAGGGTAAAAATTTTTAAGTGTTGCATGTGAATGAAACTTCTCTATCTATAACTTCAAATAACTTTAGCTCTATTTCATCATTATTAGGCCAATGGGGTCAAATGAAGAACAGGCAATGGAATAATAGAAGCTCAGACAGTGAAAGGTCTAACAATTCATCCCTACAAGTAAATTATTCAGAGAAAGATGGTATGGGATCAAAACTATACAAATTTTATTTTATTCAACTCAAACTATAAACTAAAATAATATAATAATTATGTATACTAAGCCTATAGTCTCGTATAAGTCAATTTGAAAACTGAATAGTTGAACTGAAATTGAAATTAATATTAAAGATAATTATGATAAGTTTAAACTAATTCATTATCATTTTAGCCATAATTATGGTAGCACTAATAAAAAGTTCTGAAATCTATAAATATAGATTTAGGCTACTGTAGTCGATTAGATTAATTATACATTTATTATCAATATCATGTAACATTTGTTAATTTTAATGTCGGAGTGTTTTTTACGGTTTGATCAAACCACATCTAATGTGAAATGAAAGAAAAACTTGGATAAAACATGGAGTTTGGAGACTATTTTAAAAAATAGATTTAAACTCGAGCCCTTGAAACAAATTATATTTTATAGACAATATAAACATGTTAAGATTATATTGTTATATTAGTATTAAAATTTATAAGATGGCTTAGTCATAAAATTAGAAAAAAATTGAAAAAATTATGAATTCAACTTTTTTTATTAATATTTAAGAGTTATAAAAATAGATTTGAAAATTTTGAATGAAAACATAAGAAAATGTGTGAATTTAATTAACTCTCTCATTAACTTTTCTCAATGAGTTGTTTTATCTCAGAATTTTCAATAAACTTTAAAGTTCTCTTATTGTTAAACTTTTCAACGGGGTTTTAAAATTCATTAGTTACGCTTTTTTAAAGATAAAAAAAATTCAATTTAAATAAGATTATAAATAAAAACATACAATGAATACATCAAAATTACATTTACAAATAAATAATTTTTCCAGATAAATATGCAACTTTTTCATACAATTGAATAAAATTACAAACTGCCTCATGTCACAATTATTTAAGCTCCATTTATTCACACTAAAACTTTTTAAGTTGAGGTGAGAACCCTTAAATTGACTTAATTTTTTTCAATTTATTTTTATATTATTTAATGTAGAACATTGATGAATATTTACTTAATGATCAATCATTATTTATAGCATTCAAGTTCGCAAGCATTATTTAATGTAATTTTTTTATGAATACTCGATTAATCACTTACCAACATTTATAACATTAAAGATAACTAACATTGCATTCAATTATCCAACATCTGATAATCAGTAAATTTATCAATATCTTGTTAAGCTTTGCAACATCATAATCAATGAGTTTTTTTTTCGTCTATCTCAAAAGCTTGTCATCCTTTATTTATTTGGTTTTTCAACCTCCTGCCATTGATGTTTTAGCTTAGCAACTTGGTATTCTAAAGAAATTAACTACCATAACTTAATTATACTTATTCCATCTAAGCATTTTTTAAAGAATTATTTAGCAGAACTTGGATATCAAGAACAACAAATAATTGAAAATAAAAATGAATTTAGTTGAAGAATATTTTTAGATGTTATAGTTAATTAGGATGAACATAATTAAAGTATATATATATATATATATATATATATATATATATATATATGAGCTAGTACTTAAAATTAACTTTAGAAAGAAATCTTTTATTGATTAAAATCACGAAAAAAAAAACAGATGCCACACCTATTTATTGAATATTTTTAGAACTAGTATACATTTGTGATTTGGTTTTATGAATTTCAAATATGGACGAAAATTTATTAGAAAATGCTTTCATAATATATCATGTGATACTATTAAGATCAATTATTTTTTATTTTTAGTATTGTTTATTTTGAAGCCTGTGTTTTGTGATTCTAACAAGGTCATTTGACTAGTTTAGAACCCTCATTTTTCTTTCACCATCTGAAATACCTTTTAATGATAAAAATGTGATGGAGTACATGTTACAAAGCGAACAATATCTCATAAGAGGGGTGATTGACCTGAATGATGTGAACTTGGAATAGAAACATTAATGCTGACCACGACCTTATATGTTTCTACCACGTTCTGTAACATCCCAAAAATATAGTATAAAACCATATCATAGAATACTCACAATTAATAATATTACAGTTCAATTCTGAAAGAAAAGGGGTACGTTTATGGCCGAACGACCTTACAACAATACTCCAGAATTTAAACTTTACAAAACGAAAGACTAAACCAAACGGTTCCAAAACTATGCTTACACCGAACGGTTATACAAAATAAAACTAATTCTAGCAACCGAACAGTCCTATGGTTCAGCTTTAACGTTCACTTCTTCCAAAGCCTCTTCCAGCAAAAACTCGTCCCCTTCTGCTCACATCCACAGGATGATCATTGCAACAAGAAGAATAATCAGACGAACAACATGACAAGACAGGAAAGTAGGGTAAACTTATGTAATTTAATTAATCCAGTAAAACATATAATTCACACAAAATCTCATATTTAATAAAATCAATAGGTCAATCATGCAACAACCAATCATACATTTCCAACAATAACAGAACGGTAATACATGCAATGATCGACCACTTTACTCTGACTGTCTGGACTGTATGAATTCTGTGTAGCTACGACGTTTTTGCACCCGGGTGATGTAATAGCTAGGATGCCCTCAACAGCTGCCACCCGAGGTTAATCCGTTATACCTCGCCCAAGTTCACCTTATGGACTAGGACCTCCTGTCATTCTCATACATGATTTACTCCTCTCTACTTGAGAATGAGTAATCACAGAATATCAGGATAAACGCCAGCTAAGCATAACCACATTCATACTCTACCATTCAATAACAAATCCTGAGATATTCCTCCTTGGAATACTCCTTCATATCCATACTATTCCATTCATATCACACTTTAAATACCATCATACTTAATCATCAATACAGTCAAACCGAACCAAGAAAACAAGATCCCATCTTAGAACAGAACTGAAAGAGATAACATCAATCTTAGAAGCAAGACCAAATGAGAGAATACTTTTTAGGCTAACATAACCGAACACTTAGTGTAAGATCGAACGGTCTTTCACTTATCCACAGAACAGGACCAAACGGTCCATACTAGGTAAGACTCATCGAAAGCCGAACACTTATGGTAATACTGAACGTTTACTCGCTACTCAACAGTTATGACCGAACGGTCTTTACTAGACAAAACTCCAAGAATGTACGGGATACTATAGAATACATATAATTAGACCTAACCGAAAATCATGAAAGCTTTTATCAGAGACCTAAGAGTTTAAACCGAACACTACAAACAAGGGCCGAACACTATTGAGCTTGGCCGAACATTCTTAATACCTAATATAGATATATTACGAAATATATTATAAGACCGAGCGCTTAGTTCGAAACCGAACACTACTGAGACCGAACGCTTGGTTTAAGCACTCTAAAATTACACAACAAGTATAAGTTGGTTAAAAACACTAACATATGAAAATGCTTATTTATAAAATGGGAAAAATAATTGTAGGATCAAAGACTTACATTATCTGTAGAGTAACCTAACTAGACTGACTATTAAATGAAAATATAAAACTATTAATTGATCAAACTCTTAAATTTCAATTATACTCAATAGATCACCGATCGGTCATTGACTGAAAATCTCTCTACAAAAGGAGAATCCAGTCCAGACTGAATACCCAATAGAAAACGAACGGTTAAGACCGACTTTCGGAGACAATTACAGAATACTGCAGATTTAAGCTCAGACCCTATTCATACCCAGTTCGCACCATGTATAAACCATCACTCACATACAAACAATCATACAACAACATTGATAATTCATATCAACCAAATAACTAAGCAAAACATCATCCAAACATGCCAACATTTAAAATAGAGAATCATAATTAAATTACAAGCTTCCCTTACCTCTAAACTCAACCGAACGCTCACAGTTGCAGTATATGGCTCACCACTACCAAATCTTATACACTTAGAGTTTCCCGATTTACGAAGCTAGACCAAATAAAAGACCAGAATTGCTATCAGAATTTCATAGAAGAAGATGATAAACTCATGCAACCAAAAACTTGGCTTGCATGTGGCAGAAAACACCCGTTCTAAAGAGAGAATGAACTTACCAGTTCAAACTAACACTTGATCGGTGCAATCGAAAGCTCTTGACACCAGGAGAACTCAGGCGTGACTTGATTGTTGATCAGAAGAAGAAAAGGATGAGAATTCGTAGAGAAAAGAATGAGATTTGTAGAGAGAAGAAGGAGAAAATGAAGAACTCAGAAGTTTTGGAGGAGAAGGTGCATGCAGGAAAAGTGGCATGAAAATCTGAAAATTTGATTTATATACCATCGTCAAAAATCGATCGGCCACTCTGCTGCCCACACCTGTCTTTCACTTTATGAATTTCAAAAATCATTTCACTAACACCTGGCTTCCACTCATACTGAATTTTAAGGGTCCTGACACGTTCCACAGTCTTACATCGCACAGTCGAAACCTAAGACGGTTCAAATATTTCTCCTTCCATCCTTCACGACACCTTTTAAAGACAACAATATGATGGAATATGTTCCAAAGCGAACAATATCTCAAATAAGGGTGATTGACCCTAACGCTGTGGACTTTGAATAGAAACATTAATAATTACCGTAAGACTTTGAAACATATGCTCCATCATAATTGTAACCTTAAAATATGTTTTAAAAGGTGAAAGAAATAAGTAATATTTAAATTATCTTAGACATCAACTCTTAATATATGTGAAAGTATTAAAATGATATATAAGATTTCTTTTATTATCTATCCTTATCTCCTACATAATAAATTACTCAATATCTATATATTTTCAACATTCAATAATTAACCATCTCAATTATTTGTAATAATATTACGCAAAGGTTTTATAAACTTTATTTAAAGTTAAATAACTCTATTTGACAAAATTTACTGCTGGAAAAAATAGTTGACATAGCTTATATTAGTAAAAAGTTTAGTATGAAAATATTGTTAAACAAAACTATGTTTCAAATAATTAAAATAATAAAAAAATTATTATCAAATTAAGTTAGCCACTCACTTAACAACTTTAATTTAAAATCTAATTATGATGCAAATACTTAAATTTTTTCCGTACTATAAAAATTAATAAAATTAATAATATAAATAAGTCATTAAATTTTGTATCCATTACATATGCTCTAAGACGAGGATACTTGGTACAAAGTTTTAGGCAACCATTGAGTAAAAGTTTTGGATTTGACATAAATTGACCATTCAAAACTATTTCAACTCACCACACCATTGATGCGAATTCCACTTATTGGAATATATAAATATATATATATATATATATATATATATATATATATATATATATATATATATATATATATATATATATATATATATTTCAATAGGATTCATATTTAATCCTTTTTCCTTTTTATTCTATGAAAATCCAGCTCATGAACATGATTTTTAATTTAAAAATTAAAACTTACTATATGTAATTAAAATAAGATTATGAAGTTGTGTTGTAAAACATAACTTTTCTATTCCAGGTCTTGTGTAACATGAATTATCAATGTTTTAAAACGGGTATAAATAAAAAGTAAATGAGCAATCAATTTCAAACTGATTATTTAATAGTTTGTAATGTCACTTGTAAGACCCGTGAATTTTGGGCACGGTGGGCACCACTTTTTCATTTATTGGGCTGCATTATTGAAGGGGCAGGGAGGAAGATGAGAAAAGTGGGTGTCTTCATTTCGGCATGGGAGAGGGAGCGAGAAAGCAGCCAGAGGAAGGGAGCCTTCCTTCCTCCATTTCCAGCCATTTCCAGCAACACCAAGGGAAGATGAAGTGGGGATCTCGGTCAAGCAGAAATGGCTTGAGTAAGGAGCATCCAAGGCTTGGAGATGAAGCACTTACCGCCACGACCCACGCCAACTGGAAGGAAATAACACTCGTTTGTAGAGCTTCATTAATGATTCGGAGATGAACCCCTCCCTGGCCTGTCGGTGTCGGAGAAAGCAGCTGGGTTCAACGACGCAGCGGCGAGGAGACTGGCAGAGAGTGGTGGCGTGGTGACGGTTTCGTCGCGGTAGTTGGTTGGGCGGCGTCTGGCTGCAGCTGGCGGTGGCCGCTGAAACAGTGGTGTGTATGCTTGATTGGGTGAAGGAACTCTGTTGGTTGCCTTGGAAGAGAGACTCTAGGTTTTGTGTTTGAATGAGAAGGTGTGAGAGTGAAGTTGTTGCAGCAAAAGAAAATCTGGGAGAAGAAGTGGAGAACCATTGAAGTTGGAAGGAGATCTGGATCTGCACGTATGAAGGAAGATGGATCACAAATTTTACAAAGGAAGTCTTCAAGAGGTAAGGGGAGTTGGATTTTTGGATGATTGATAGTGGTTGCATGAGTAGGATGCTGGAAAATTGTGGTGTATGTATGGTTGGACTGAAATTGAGATGTTGAATCTTGTATGTAATCTTGTATGCTTTGGAAATTTAAGGAAATTGGAAGTTTATAGTTTTTTTGTCATTTGGATAGGAAGTGAGGTAGTGATTTTGAGCAATTGGGGTCTAGAGTGTTATTGAGCCTTTGGAACAGTTTCAAATACTGTATTGTGACTAGTTTGAACCATCAAATGGATCAAAATAAGTGTAAAGTGGTAGAATTGGATTTTGAGTATCTAAGTTGTGAAAATTGGTGTTTTGTGGTTGAATTTGAATATGAATCCCTTTAGAATTGAGTAAGGAACGTTTATAATCATTTAGATAAGTCCAATCTAGTATAAAACATGAATTAAGGGTGTTAGAAGTTAATAAAAATGGTTAGAATTGGAAAAATGAAGTTCTGGCCTCAAATCTGCAGAATTCTGCATCAGGTCACGCTCGAGCGCCCCTTTTTCGCGCCCAGGCGCGAGGTATTCGCAAAAAGTCACGCCCGGGCGCCCCTTTTTCGCGCCCAGGCGCGAGGTGTTCGGAAAAAGTGACTTGGTCTTTGTTTTTGATAGTTTTTGGGGTTCCGGATGTCCGTTTTGGACGTTCTCTAGGTCGTTTTGGGGGTTTTTGACCCTTCCGGAGCTGTTGGTGATAGTCCCTAAGCCATTTGAGTTACCTAATGATGAGTATTATAAAGGGTACAAAGAAAATATGTTGTGTATGCACTATTTGAGTTGTTTGATACATCTATTGAATGTAGTAATGTTGTGTGATTTGTGTGAGATTGTAAAAGGGTATGAATGTTGATCCAAATTGGTTGAAAGTGTATGGTTATAAGTGGTTTATGATGTACATTGTTGATCCAAAAGGAATATCATGTGATTTAAAGTGGTTGGATTGAATCGGAAATTTAGATCTCTCGGTGGGATCAATTAGTGTATTGAATGAATGGTAAGAGGCTTCCATATGGGGGGTTATCCCTACACTCCAACGGTCTTTCATTCTCACTTAGAGAGGATTGACGCGTGTGGTGGGAGTAGAGGGAGGTCCCAGGGTAGACGCTATCACTGGAGGTCTATTCCGCGGTAACGGACTAACCTTGTGTATGGTCGGGTGAAACCCTCGGCAATGGCTTTGCAAAGCAGTAGAGGCCATCACAAGTGCACAACCCGCCCCAGCTCTACATACATTCTAGTCCGGACAAGTCGGTCTATCAAGTAACAAGTCGGGGTATAAAGTAACAAGTATTGTGATGTTAGTCTACCATGTTTGTATGACTTTTGCATGTCGTGTAAGTGGGTGAATTGTGGTTTAATGAGTATGCTCTAATTGTTCTTTTATACGAATCTAAGTATGATTATATGAATTACTTATGCTATATGTATAACATGCTTTTATATCTAGCTCACCCTTGCATTTGTATGTGTTGCATGTGTTTGCTTTCCCCCTCGCGATGATCATCCAATCCTTTGGATGTGAGCGTAGGTGATGATGTACCTTTGGAGCAAGCTTTGGAAGTTGAGGAAGACCCAGCTCCTAGTGCTTAGGATTTCTACTAGCTATTAGGTTTACTGGCTCTTTATCTTGGAAGACTTCTAGTCTTCACGTTATCTTAATTTGTGTTTTGGAGGATTGTGATCTCGTACTTAAGTTTTAAAAGTTTTCCAGCCAGACTTGGATAATTGTACTCCTTAATTCAATCTATTGTGTACTCTTAACTGCTTTCTATTATTATAATCGATGCATTCTACGTATATACATTGTTATATATTTTGGGATGTCACATCACTAATCACAGTCTCATGATTGATTCATCTTTAAACAATTAATTTAATACTAAGAGAATAAATACCTTTTTAAAAGAAGAACATAGGTTCCTTCGATATTCTATCTATATGCCAATCCTTTCGTTTACTCAAAACACTTTTTTCTAACATGCATCTTATCATTTTTAATTTTTCATAAGCTAGTTTTAATTAGTAAATATTGTATCAACTATTGAAAAAAATAAAATAATCATAACATAAAATCCTTCATGCTATTATCTTCCGAGGATGGAAGTAAAAAATCATTATCATTTATGTTTTACAATCAAACTATTTACAAGAGAAAAGAAGAAAGATAACTATACTTTTTAAAGTGTTGTAAAAGTTTGGATGAGAATTTTGACAAATATTCTTAAAGTTTCTGAAATAGAAGTACAATTGTTTCCTTTCCATTCATTTGAGAGTTGGCAAATGATAAAAACAAAAGTTTTATTGTTGACATGTTAGCTAATAAGAGTTTCAAGTTTAGCCTCAGGTTTTCACATAAAACTAACATATTAATAATTAATAAATAACATTTATTAATAAAATAATCAATTAATTCAAAGAATGATTGGAAAACTATTTTATCAATTTAAGCTGATTTTGAAAGTTAATAAAAAGTTTGACTTAAATATAATAACTTTAATTCTTTTTGTTGGATTTTGATAATTTTTTTCTTATCTTCTGCACCTTCATTATTCATTTATTTATTTCCAATCATTATATTCATTTTGTTAACTTGACATATCAATATATAGCGGAAAACGTGTGTTAAAATTTGTCTGGAAGCGATTTTTTTATTCAAAAATGTTAAAAAACACACCTAAAAGAGCCAATTAATTATTTTAATTAAATAAAAATCAACAAAATAATTTTTTAAAGACTACAAGAAAAATAAAAACATATTTAAGAAACAAAAGCATAAAAAATTCCCTAAAAATGTAAACTGTTTTCATGAATTTTAAAATTTATATCTATAATTATTTTTTAACCACTTTTTTTTCCTTATAGATTGTTTGTCTGATGCAATAACTGACTTTTTTTATGCATCCAATTAAAAAAATATTTCAAAACTATTTTTCAGTAATCTTATCCAAAAAATGATTTTTTTTATTATATCTATTATTAAAAAATATATAATTTTCGCAATTCTTCCAAATTTAAAACTAACTTTATCTTTCAATTTAGTCTGTAACATTTAACAATATTTGCTTCATTGATTATATATGAATTTAACTCCTGATTATAAAATAATAATAATAATAATAATAATAATAATGGGAGTGTGGAAAAATTACTTAAGATGAGGTTCCTAAGTTAAAATATGATAAAAGAAGCTACATGAATGTGTTACATTACATGATTACATGGTGTTGGGGAGGGGAAACTTGGATTTTCTTGGTTGATTAATACAACTTGATGAAAAAGATAATATCTGCAAAACTGTGTACAGTTTCTAATCTCTGTATGTTCCTAAGTCACTTCATTTATTGGTATATTTATTTGGACCCAATTATTCAGTTTCCTCAAACCATCAAATGATGGAAAAGAGTCCTGCCAAAATTAATCTACAGAAGCTAAATATAGATAAGCTTTCACTATTCAAACTATATCAGTTAACTCAAATCAAGGACTGAATGGAATAGTTGCATTTGAAAGAGTTCACCCCACTGATATGTGCAAAGATATCTGAGGAATCGACCAAATCATCATCTTCTTTCACAATTATCTGCAAGTACAGAATGGAAGGAATATTGGCATCAAGGAATTTTGCCATCAAATAATTGAAAAGGCAAAGTCATAGGGAATTTCTTCTATTCTTCAAACTGTTTGGAAAAAGTCCTCTATGAACACTTGCAGGAAAGAAAATTCAAAACAAATTTCTGCATAAACTGAAGTTCTGTTATGAATAAGTTAATTGGTAAAAGTTATTTTTTGTTAACTTTTCTAGATACATACTTTTTAACTCTTGCACAATTAATCTTAGTGTATGAAAAAATTGATTTTGTTTTCCTTATGGACAAGTTTACCTCTTCATCATCTTCTTCATGGTTGCTACTTCCTTGTCTATGGCTGTCTCCAAAGTCATCATTCTTTGCAAACCTTCCTCTGACCCGTGGCCTGCTATCTGCCAAAGTTTTGCGGCAAGCATACTGCATTTTTGAAAAAAGAAAACTGCATCATTAGTTGAATTTTGACTTGATGCAATAATTGGAATTCATGTAACATAACATAAGATTTCAACTTTGTTTGTTAGTGTTGTTATTGAGATAGAGTACCTTGATTTTCTTGCTGAAGTTTCTTTCATTTCTCTTCTTCATGTATCTATGAATCTTTTCCTTCCTCTGCTCGACAGAAAGTTTTCCAACCTTCAAGGTAGAGTCCTCCAAGTGTGAAATTTCTGGTGCCAAAGTGCCAGAGCCCCCAGCAGATACCAGTTTCTGACTCTCATTACCAAGTGCCTGAGAGGAATTATAATCAAAGATCAATTTTTTTTTTCTTGTTCAACACAGAAAAGATGTTGGCCCACTCACTATTAAAAAAGCTGCACATTAACTTTAAAGAGACTGTAGAAAGAGATGTAACACAGGCACCCTTGAAGTGGGTCTTTCTATCCAATGATGCCGCTACTATTATCCTTTTTCTGTTTTTCTTTTGGCTGAAAATGCTTAGGTTATTCCTTCTTGCTAGGCCATATTTACAGTGTTTTTTTAATGCATGACTTTATAAGGGAACTCAAAGCTTATGCTACCTACTATTTGATGGACATGGAGCACCTATGAGTTTATAGTTCAGAGATTTGTGGACCATGAGCTTCCCTAAAAGTCCATCTCTGACATGGCCTTTTCTATTTTGAAAAAAAAAAACTTCACTTCTGCAAGGTATAGTAACCTTTGCAGCTTTAACAAATTTCTTTGACCATTGTACTTAGTGTTTCTTTTTTCTGAACACATTGAACACTGGAACTGAAAATTTTTGTTTAGTTTATTGACTGATGACAGGAAGAATTAATAATATATGCACTGAGTATAAAGAATTTTTCTATTATCATCGAATCAGACATTATTCCTATTTGTTGATTTTTAAAATAACTATCTAAAAAGCATATCAGTAGTGATTTCTGATTGATTGATAATGTAAACACTTGTATACTAGGAACATGTCTGTTAAACTATAATTAGCTTTCGAGTTTCAAATACCTGAAGTTCTGGGGGGTTAAACACCCTCTGAATTGAATCTGTACAATATATTCCACCATTTTCTCCCTGGTAGTCCAATTCTTGTGCCTGCAGTTCAGACCCAAGTAGAATGTTCCCACCAAACAATCCAGAACTGTCAGCAGATAACGCAGTGGTAAGGGAACCAGGAGGAGGCATGTAGGCTGCTATGCCAGGACTGAGATAAGAGCAAGAGGGAGATGAAGGGTTGAGAGGCATATAAGAAGGGATGGAAGAGATGCAATCATCATCAAAAACTGAGGCTAATGGAGCCCCAATAAGGGGTGCAACCACAGGATCAGTAGGGTACTGAGAAAGGCCCTTCAAAACTGAACCTGATGCAGATAGATGCAGTTGTTGCTGAGCTGAAGAGAAATCAAAGTGATCCTGCTGAGTTGTGATTGGGAGAAGTGGTGGAACAACAAAAGAAGGAGATGGTGAGAAGTTTATGGAGGCTGATATGTCATTGTCAGGATCATCTGGAGAGTCAAAGAAGAGAGACAGGTTATTGCTGTTTGTTGTGTTGTTATTGTTGTTGAGGTTGTTGTTGTTGGTAGTGGTGCTGGCTGTGGTAGTACTAGATGAGGTGGTGACTATGTTGCTATTGATATTGATATTGATCTTGTTGTCTACTGCATCTAAAGGTGGAGATATGGTTGTGGCATATGAGGACTTGTCTTCATGGCAACAATTTGAGCTGGAGGTAACCTCAGAATTTTGCAGTGTGTCTTGGAAAAAATCAGGGTCACAAAGTTCGAAATATCGAGCACTGATTGGGCTTGAAATCTCATCCTGCAGTGAGTGATGGCATATAAGCATTGTGAACAACATGTTTACCAAAAAAAAACTTCTACCAAACACAGTCTGAGAATAGTCCTAACAGAGCCTCTTCTCTTCTTTATAAAACAAACTAGAAACGTGATTCTCTATAGTATTTTATTTTTTCAGTATGATGGGTTTGAAATCTGAATCCAATTCCTCTTTTTGTTGATAGACATGAGTCTGATCTGATCACTTAGAACAGAAAAGAAATTCAAAGGCTAATATTCTCTGATGAATTGAAAATCATTCAAAAGTGAAAGACATGCCAAATGATATAATAGTATCTGCCAGAGCACCCCCTTCTTATTTATGAAGAAGAGAAGGAAATAAATGAATGTGCAAAGGCCCCAACAGGGAATTCTACATATGACTCTGGTTTGTTGCATAGTCTAGTCAGTTTTGTCCATATTTGGTAATAGACTGAAGAGAAATTTTCCAAAAGGATTGACATTGTTGGGCTATTTATTGGTGAAAGTGATGTGCATCTATGCCTTCATGTGACAGGTAGGAGCCAAGGTAGCCAATGTTAGCATGAAATACAAGTTATGTGAAAACAAAGAAGGAACCTCCTGCTATGTTATTTTTGTTCATTTAGTGGAATTTTGTTCTTCAATGGGAATTGAAAGCCACTTGAAGGGAACCCCATAATGCTATATATGCCATTCATGTGAATTTTTCTCACTAACACCCTTCTCTCTATCTAACTCAATAAAGAATATCAAAATTAGCAAAGCTTACACAACAAGCCCCCAAAGAGATATATATATTCCACACCAACCGAAAGCTATTTGTCTAAGTGACTATCACGGAAATGTAACATCTTTTTACAACTTCGCCCCTTCGAAAGTGACATTTAACATTTTGGTGGTAGGGTCCTTGGATGATAATAATATCAAAAAGACCACACACTCACAAATTCTTCAGTCAATAAAATTACGTTATTCTCTCCAACCATATAAATAGATGAAAGAAAACCTTCCATCTCACAAATTCTGAACATGGCTTCTGGTTTTCCCATCATAGCTAATACCATTATGCAGCTTCCACTCAGCCCCAGGAATATCACCAAATAAGGGAAGCATTCTGCATATTTCTCAGAGCCTAATTATGATCAAATTAATTAACATGCCAAACTGACACTAACAAACCGTAATCTTCCATCATTCATTCATGATTCATGCATCCAAACTATTAATTAATTAATTAATTAATTCCTAGAGAAGTTAGTTTAACATGGCCACAACATGTAAGAAAGAACACCCCAGATTAATTTTTAAACACCTTACAACGTTTTGATTTCACATCTCCAAGAAGCTAATAATTATAGGTTTCAAACATTAATCTTTGCATCAAACTTAGACCATATTTTGTTTTATTTTTCTGGGGTCTATCTTTCTCTGTCTCTTCCCTCCAAAGGTGTGAACTTTGACAGAAAAAACAAGCCATTTTCTAAAGAAACTTGTGTTTGTTATTCACACACAATCACAAAAAACCAGAGGAAAACAATTCAGCCATGGTGAGATGTTGCAGGACACAAAGACATATATGTATACATATATCTAGCTTAGTTCCAACACATGTATTAAAACCAAACATAAGAAGCTTGAGGTGATTACAATGGGGAGTTGTTGCTCATCTGGTGTTGGGGGTTGGATAACATCCTGCAACATGGTGGTGATGAATCCTGTTTTGCACAGAAAAAGGAAATCTATGTACACACACTTAGAAAGAAGTGAAATTTGGTGTGGTCACAAAGAGGTGTTGAAACAAGTCTTGTTGGTGACTAAAACCAATGCATATATGCTTAGAAAATGAAGCCTCAGGGGATATTTTTTCGATAAAAAATGCAAATTTATTAAGGAGAAGACAACAAGAAGAAGAGACAAAAAAGAAAAAAATAAAGTAGTAGAGAGAGAAGTTGTGTTGTGTTGTGTTTGCTGAGATGATGGGGTGTATGAGGGTTGTCAAAAACATAGAATGTTTGTTACGTGCATATATAGAGGAACGAGGTTGTTCGTAGAGCCGTCAAAGCCTGGCACTCGCGGGCGTCAACGCGAGACTAACGTTTGGCCATTAATTCACTACTTTGGTGGGGTGTAGTTGAACTCAATTTTTGGAACATATATTATAAATGGATTGTATGACCCGAATGACATGGTTAACTTGAACATAATTTTTCTGTTTTTTCTACAGTTAAATCTTTGTCCTATGTCTCACTGTGTTAATGTTAGCATGTCTTAAAAACAATTGCAAACCTTTGTTTCGGTTTTTATGGGGTCATTTCATACACAAATAGGATTTTCTACTGTAAGAATTTTCATGGTGTAAAAATAGGTTTTCTTCATAGTTTAAGTTATTAGGAATTTTATTTTATTTTATTTAGCTGCTTAAAAACCAGACATGTTTAATATAATTTTAATTGATGATTAAATAAGTTACATAAAATTCTATGCTAATTTCTTTAAAATGCATTACTTTTTATCTTTTGACTTTGAATTTCTACTAATGGAAGATGTTTCATGGATTGACTTTTTATTAAGGCATTCTTTGATGATGTTTATTATTGGAGATCTATAGTTGAAAAGGTCATAGTTAGATTTGTGATAACTCATTATTATTATATCGCAATGCTTAAGTATGTATATGTTTAACTCTTTTATATTTATTTGATTTTTATGTTTTAAAAACTTAATCAGTTCTTCATAGTTTAAATATGGTTCTTCAATTTGATTTTACGCTAGTTTAGAATTACGTTAGTTTAGAATTACATTGTTAATGTAGCATCTCATAATTTCACACTTTGATAATTCATAATTGATATATTGTAGCATTACATTTTAAGGTAACATCCCATAATTTTACACACTTGATCATTCATAATTGATATATATATATATATATATATATATATATATATATATATATATATATATATATAGTGTGTGTGTGTGTGTGTGTTTTAAACTCAGATTTCAACTACATACTCATAATTATAACTTGAATTCTTCTAATTTATTCTTCTATCTCTTTCTTCATTGACACTGAATCAGACGACATTCCTTCATTTGCTCTCGTATAACGAATTATACGAACATCACACAAACACAAACATAAACAAGTAGGGTGAGCTAACATGCAACAAATCATTTATAAAACATGCATAATTACTTTGATACACTCAACAAACATCATATGATAATTATGTTAGACACTCTCATACCATCATACAACAATCGCACCATAGATACTCATCCCATCATGCCACAATCCCTAATAGACACTCATCCCACAATACCCAATAGACACTCTTCTCACAATACCCAATAGACACTTATCTCACAATACTCAAGAGACACTCATTCCACAATACCCAATAAATACTCATTCCATAATACCCAATAGACACTCATTCCACAATACCCAATAGACACTCATTCGGATGATACGTTGATGAGCGGTCACGGGAGGTTATGCATTTGTGATGACTTCTACTTCTTCTTACAAATACACTTCCAAAATACTTCATACCATCCACAAGGTTAGTCCTCAACACTATGTCCAAAACTGGCACATAGACTAGGACCTCCTACCCCTCTCACAACATAATTCATCCTTCTCTACTTGAGACTGAATGATTATTAGAGTATCAGGATAACCTCCAACAACAGGACCCTCAACATCAACATATACACTAATATTATATCATTACAGAATCTCTCCACGAGACTCATGTCATGTTCATATTCATCAACTCATACCATGCTCAAATTCATAATTCCATATCCACCACAATAACATGAATTCATCAGAAAATTTCATTCCAACAAGATATATTGCACAATAATTTAACAGAACATAATCTGTTCAATAAGATTTAAGTTAAAAACTTGCCGAGTAGACTTCCAGGAAAGAGAGGTGCGTTACATTGGACAACTCAAGTACTAAGTCTTTCCTTAGCCAAAGTGTTCCTCAACTAGTTTTAAACAAATTTCTTATTTACAGTTCAAAACAACAACATATAATATTAACACAGAAATTCAATATAGATAGATATATAAAACAAGCACATATGTTTTTCATTAACAGTATTCACACAAAATTTCAAGACATGAATAGTAATAAAACAATAATAAATCATAATATATAAAGGCTTAGAAAGGTTAGCTCCCCTACCTCTATTCCAGATTTGGTTTCTTGATCAGAGGTTGTTCCCCGAAAACTTATAGAATCTCCACACTAAAATCCTTCTTACTCTAAATTCTTCCTAATATTATGATTTCTCTCTACTTCTTGGTGCAAAATCCCCCTCTCCACACTAAAATCCTTCTTACTCTAAATTCTTCTTAATCTTATGATTTCTCTCTACTTCTTGGTGCAAAATCCCCCTCCCCCTTGCTTGGTATTTATAGGCCAAGATTCTAGTACTATTTGGTGCTTTTATTTTATTATTATATATATATATTTTTTATCATTTCAATCACCAAAACGTTTTTTTTAAACAAAAAGGTAGAAAAGAGTTTGAACTCATGTTCTTGAAATCACCACAATTTTCTACCATTTAAGCTACCAAAATTTCTTATTCAGCTTTCTACATTTTATTTTTACATAAATTTATTAATTATATTTTCCATTCACGATGAAAAATTTATTACTACTAGTAATAAAATCGTTACTATTAAGATAAATATTTTTCCTAGGTCTTACTGTTAATAATTTTAATTAGCTCAATAATTACTTTTAATCATTATTACAATTTAAAAAAGATATGTATTTTTTTTCTAACACCGACGTGTTGTTAGTTGGAAATAACATTTTATGTAATAACTTTAATAAAAGTAGCAATTAAATATTTTGTAATTTAGTTTAGGAGTGAAACGTAATTTTTTAATAGTTTAGGTATGAAAAAAAAATTAATCCTTTAAAGTTTGTAAAATTAAATAATGCAACTTCTTGCACTCTGCTTCAAGAATTCTTAAACTTTTAATACACGTTCCTGAAGCAATGTAAAAAAAACATCAAATAATTTTTTGCCATATAAAAATTGACTACTTAAATTTTACAAAATTTAAATTATTTATATTAATTTTATTAAATAAATTATTTTTATTTTTTATTTTTAGTTAGTTTATTATCCTTTTTATTTCTATTTTTGGACTTAATTCATCTTCTTTTTATTATAAATAAAGTATCATATATGTATATTTAACATAGGGATATTAATTTTATACATGGTTTTCACTATATTCGATATGATATTGTTGTCTATGCCACTACACCCCTTGTGGCGTCGTCTATCACTAGAGTTCGTCGTCTACTGCTGCCACAATCAAACTTCCAGTTTCGATCATCGATCACATGGTTTTTTATCATCTTGGTCAGACGACCATCATGTCGTCAACGAATGTCCTATGAATTTTATCTTTTAACACTTGTGTTTGAGTACTTCAGTTCTGCTTTACTAATTTTAGTTCTCTATAATGTCTTTTTCACTGTCATCCGTTGTTGGCTTGAAAAATTCTCTCTTAGACATAAAACCTTTCTTACAAGCCTAAACACTGCAATTATTTCTTTTTCTATATCTAAGGCATTAATTCACAAAAAATTGGAAGCAAGCTATGTATTTGAAAATGAAGACATTGGAAAATAATAATACTTGAAAGTTAGTCACTCTACAACTAAAAACAATATTAGGTGCAAGTGAGTTTGACAAGTAAAATACAAGGTTGATGGAACCATTGAGAGATACAAGACTAGGTTGGTTCAAAAATGATCCACTAAATCATATGAAATGAATTATCAATGAATATTTATCTACAAATTTTAAAAAATAATTACTAACAAATTTTTCGACAAATATTCAAAAAATTAAATTATCAAGAAATTAAAAAAAAATAGTTATCAACAAATTTTACTATAATATTGTCAAAGATAAAATAAGATCTTTGATGATCATTTTATCAAGGATAATATCCGTCAAGAATAAATTATGAATTATCAACATATTTTATCGATTTTAGCGATAAATTTTACAAATGGATTCATTATCAATAAATATTTTTATCAATAATTAAAATCTTAAAATTTGGTAGTAAATTTCATCAATAAAATTTGTTTTAGCGGCAAATTTATCAGTGAAATTTTTTAATAAATATTAATTTACTGACTAATTTTCTTGTTGTGTTTTATTGAAAACATGTTATCATCATCTACATTAAAAATAATGATGGTGACACGTCCTTAATCGTTGTACTTATCAAGGAGTCTAACAATTTTATTATCTAACATGTTTTTAATAAAAACAATAAAAATAATTTGATGTTTTACATTAAACGCATTATCGATATTTACGGATCAAAATATCCATTTTTATGGATATCTGCAGATAAAACTTACAATAAATAGTTGATATTCATTACTTGTGAGTAACGGTATTTTAAAATTGATTTATAAATTGATCAAGTATGTGTATCATACTATCTTTATTATTAGTAAAAAGTTAAAATTAAAATTTAATTTATATTTCATTAAGTTAAATTTAATTAAAGTTAAAATTTATTTTATTTTATATTATATATTATATTTTTTTAATTTATATTTAACTTTAATAAAATATCTTTTTTAGATATTCATCACTCTAACGAATATTCGCAAATATTTTTAAACATATATTTAACATATAAGGGATAATTTTTTTGTTTGCAAATAAGATAGTAAACCAACATCATCTATTTCAATACGTTATTACCATCTCTAAATGTAAAGCCTCGGAAAATTAAACCGTAAGTCATTTGTCAAATCAAATTAATACAATTAAAAACCTGTTCAGTGTAATTAAAACGCACCCACAAACTCTGACGCACGTCTGCCATGTGTCAAGTTGGAACATTCGGAAATCAGTAGTAGAAGACAGGTGTCTGCGTGTGAGAGAACGTCCGTTTGACATGGGGAAGGGAACTGATTTTTTTCTGAAACACTCATTCCCATTCTCTGCATGCACTCTTCTTCTTCCTCAAAACTGATTTCTCATTTCTCCACCTTCTCTCTAGAAAACCTCCATCTTCTCTCTACTGTAACTCACCACCCTCTTCTCCGATCACGTTTCAGAAACCGTAGAACTGTTCCAGGTGTCTTAAGCTTCGTTTTGAACCGATCACTTCAACGTTCTGATACTGGTAAGTATTCTGTTTCTTAACCGTTCGATCTGACTAGCATGCAAACCAAGTTCTGGTTTCATGAGTCCTTAGTTTAATTCTGAACCAATTGTTGAAACTATTATTTGATTTGATTCGTAGAGTAGTTGAGCTGTTAAGGGTAGAAGGAGACCTTAGTTAATTTGGCAAACAACTTCAGTCAGTAGGACGTCCGTCTACACTAGAGGTAAGGGAAGCTTATTAATTTAATTAATACTTGTATGTTGTATGAAAGCATGATATGGACTGGATGTATGAGATGTATATGGTGCGCTTATGTATGAACGATCGCTGTTGTAATGAATATGGTATATGTTGGTTGAAATGTATGTTAATGATTGATACGTATGAAATGGAAAAATGTATGGTTATTGTAGAGTATGAGTTGTTAATATGAATTTTATAAAGTATGTGAATTAATGATGGATATGAAATTATAAGGTATGAACTGTATGAGAAATGTTGAGTTAAGATAGATGAAAAATCTGAATGTAAATTACTCCCTATGATAAAATACGTTCGTCATCGTACGATCTTATACCGTTCGGTTTCCTAGTAAATGACTTAAAAATGGAATTCTTTCATTCGGAAAGAAATCTGATCGAGAACGAGCGTCCTCATGTGAAATACTATGTTTGAGCGTTCGGCTCAGCCTAGTGATACTGTATACCTTAATTTAAATAATAGTAAATTACACCCTTATACTTTAAAATAAGTAGCGCTCAGTCTTATACCAAGCGTTCGTCATAAGTAGCGCTCGGTCTTGTACTAAGCGTTCGTCATAATTGGTGCTCGGTCATCTACCTAGCGTTCGTCATAAGTGGTGCTCGGTCTTATACCAAGCGTTCGTCCTAAGTAGCGCTCGGTCTTATACCAAGCGTTCGTCATAAGTGGTGCTCGGTCTTATACCAAACGCTCGTATTATTGAATAACCACTTTGATAAAATAGCGTTCGTTCAAGTATAATAATATTCACCTTTCCTCACATTCGTTCAATTACTGGCATCGGTCTTCCGTATGCGAATCACTACAAAGATAGTTCTAAATATTCTTGACTCTTCTTTTACGTTGGATATGGTCGAAGGTCTTCATAATGAAATTTTATTTAAAGTACCAGTGTTCATCCAAACAAGTTAGTTCATTTAACTGACCGAATAAATAGTAACGTTCGCTATAGACTTCTTCGTTCATTCAGTACCTTTCTCTGGACGTTCGTCCTACTTCTTCAGAGAACTGAACGTTCGTTATTTTATGCTCTTAAATCTAAAGATGAAAATGATGATAAATTATAAGGACCTGAAGTGTGAATACTATATTGAGTGATTATACGATTATGGATTTTGGACGAGCGTTCCAGGGAGGAACGACTCATATATATTGATTATGGAATTTGGTAAAGTATGACTGTGGTCATGCTAATGCTGGCTGGTCCATCCTGATGTTCCGTGAGTACCATCCTCACGTAGAGGGGGTATGTCATGTGTGGGAACGGCAGGAGGTTCTATTCCTTAGGGGTACTTTGGATAGGACTAACCTCGAGTGGCAGCTGTTGAGTGTATCCCAGTTACTACACCACTCGGGTGCAAGGACGCCTGTAGCTACACAGATTCATACAGTCCGGACGGTCTGTCTAGTATATATATATTTCTATGTTGTTATATGTTAAGTTACTTGTTGTGTGAATTGAAATGTTAAAAGTATATGTTGATGTATGAATTAAATTATATAAGCTTACCCTTTTGTTTTCCTTGTGTTGTCATTTGTCTATGTACGTTCGTCTTGTCGTTGCGATGATCATCCGTGTGGATGTGAGCAGAAGGCGAGGCCACTCTGGAAGACGTCATTGAAGAAGAAAATCTGGTTGAGGTGGAAGTCAAAGCCGAGCCTTAGAACGCTCGTTTATATTACGAGTTTAGATGTTAGCTTTCATTTTGACGTTCGGTTAATTATTCTTGTAAAAACCGTTCGTTCTAAACCTTCACTGTTTCCGCTTTATGTATTTTAGTTCTGTACTTAAGCCGTTCGGCTTTTGAACCTCGTTTTATTAGTGTAAAGACTGCATTATTTTACTGTTAAATGTAATTAATTTTGATTTATGGTAATTACTGTATTTTGAGATGTTACACTAAACTTCATATTTCTTAATATGTATATTATACTACTAGTGCATAAAAAGATTAAACAATTAAAACTCAATTAAAAAAATCTAAAAAGTTTTAAGTATTTAATATATAAATTTTTAATAAAAACTCAATTAAAATATTTAAATTTTTAAAGAAGTTATTATTAATGGGAGATAACCATGTCAGAATTATGTTAAAATATTAACTCTGGATGCTTTAAAAAGATTAAGCAATTTTGTCTCTCAGTGAGAACTAGATTTTTTCTCCCCTAAAACATTACTGAATTAGAAAAAAAAAAAGGAAAAACTAATACATATTAATCACGTTATTAGAAACAAAATAGAGACGCCTTTCACTTTCGTAATGCCAGAAATCTTTAAAAACAATTGTGTGACTAAAACCAAAATTCACTTCAGTGGCACAGAAAGAAATTTCAAAATATATAGTTTTATTTACGTAGATATAAAGCATTACACGATATTCGTTGGATTTATTCCCATGAACATGTTAAATAAAAAGTATTTTTCATTTATGATTTCCATAAAACATTGACAACAGTGGATACACAAACTTCAAATTGTAGAATTTTTCTTCTTGGGAACATTTATAGCTTTCCGGATATACATTTCATAGATCTTAGCTTCTACTGCACATGACAGTGATTTTAGTTACAGACAAAAAGTATCACAAAAAAAATACTATTTATATCTATCTAAATGTTTTTGCTGAAAAAAAAAAGATAAAAAAATTGCTAAAACTATTTTATTTTTCTGCATGGCTTTACTTTAGAAGCTAATGAAAGTTTTAAGGAAAAATGTCATGGACAAAATAAAGCTATTAGAAAATGATCATATTGTTTTGATTAATTTGCTTATAATGATATATTTTGCACTAAAGATGAAACTTTTAATGTTTTCACTATGTTTAAATGTTATAGCTTAATTAATAATGCGTGTGCATATACAACAAAAATGCTGTCAAATCTGCATGTAAACTTAGTATACTAAGAGAGAAAGAGAATAAAGTGTCCAAAAACCCTTTTAAGTTAAGGACCCGATCTAGAAAGATTGAGTTACTTGTAAAGAGTATTCTTTCCATTGGCCATATGTTACTTATTGTTTACTTAATTAGGAGACAATTTTTTAAATAAATAAATTCATATTTGAAAGTATTGGTGGAACTCATTCTTATGTTTATAAAACGAAAACAACATACCACTTATATATATTCTTTTGCTTCTCAAATTCATTCTACTTTTAAATTAAGATTAGATGTGTTTTTTATCTTTAAACTATTATTAAAAAAAAATAGCCTTTTGTTTTCAAATTAAGTTATATAATATTTAGTCTTTTCAATTTTATAAAATTCACATAAAGCATCTTCTCCGTAGAGGGTATGTGCATATTATATTATAGTACATTCTGAAACTCTTTTTTGTTATATAGGAAACCCTCCACATATTAGAAAATTGTTTTATTTAACTTTCAAATTATTTCAGGAAGATGATAAATGATAGTAAATTTTAAGTTTTAATTAATTAAAAAGACAGTGCGTATGACTATAAATAAATTTAAATAAGTGTGAGTAATATTGTTTTTGATTTTTTTGTACTAAAATTTTTTAATATTTAAATTAGGAAGAGTAGTATGGTTTCATCTATAAATGTTATATGACAAATTTCATTTATTATTTGAGATAAGGTTAATACTAATAGTGCAACTAGTGTTTATCATGGTTTAGCTACATGTGTTAATATTTTTAGAAGAAAAAAAATAGAGATAATATATGGATAGTTTTTAAGTTATTTTTAGGAGTGTAAACTTCTACAATTATGTTAAGTTTATGAGATCATTTATGTTTTAGAACATCCTTAATGGAAAGGTTTTCAGAAGCTTTGGTTAGATAATGGTTTTACTTCAGTTTATCATAGTTGATTGGATCTATTCTTTGGAGTCTTAGGAAAAGATAACATGAGTGTTTATACGTTTGCTAGTTTGACTTTTATGAGTAAATAATAATGTAGTTAATTTAATATTTAGCCAAAATGTATTTATTTAAATTTTTTCATAATAAGTATAGTTAGTGTATGTTTCACAAAATAATGTAATATTTTATTATGGAATTAGTGTGATTTCTCATGCTTTGTATTATTTTATTTATTTTTCTTAATAAAATTTTATATGATGACAAATGATTAATGAACTTTGAATTATCAACTCCATGAAATGTCAATGTTCTTGATAACGACTATGATGAGTTTATTATTTAGACCTTCATAAAATGCCTAGACTAAATGCTTTATAATTTAATTTATGAACGGAATACAAACTTTTATGATAGTTTGGTTTAAATTATTAAATTTTTATTAGTTTATTTAACATTTTATTTTAAAATCAATAATATTATAATTTATTTGTTATGATTTCACATTGATAGGATAAAAATTATTTTTTTTAATAATATATATATATATATATATATATATATATATATGTGTGTGTGTGTGAATATTTAATAAATATTTAAGCATATATGATGCAATATAAATGTATTTATTATAAAATAATAATAAATATAAATATAAATATAAATTTCATACTTGTCAAACATAAATGGAAATGAGAATAAATTTTTATTTTGAAACCAAAATAAGTATAACTGAAACATCCTCGTATTCTTTTCTTTTATTATTTAAATAAGGTTTAATATTTCGGTAGTCTTTATTTTTGTTCAGAATCTAAAATAGGTTCCTTTCTTTATTGGTGTCTCAATTGGGTCATTGTTTTTGTAAAATTAAAGCAATTAGAGGCTTGCCGTCAAATTGGACAAACGGTCGTTTAAGTTTGGGTTAAGTGACATGGTCAGTGTATTAATTATCAAACGTGACATTAAAAATGAGCTTGAATTGATCTTTTTATTAAAAAAATTGATTGCATAGAGGTTAAATCAGATATACTCAAGGGCAAACTGGGAAAAATAAAAAAATTTAAGTGCAGTCCTGCAATTGAGAAATCCAAATCAGATTGGGGAAAAAAATCGGGGCTCCATAGCAAAAGAATCCCATCTCAAGTTTTGAATTCAGAAGAACCAAGGATTTCCCACATCAGTTTGAAACGAAAACTCTATCGAAATAGAACCCAAATCGAATGTTAGAAGAAAAGGAGGAGAAGAAAGCTTCCTCCTTGCATCGCAAATCAAAATGGAGAGAAGGAACCTTCGTCGCTATCACCCGCACCGCACTGCGAGAAGGGCATTCGCGCCCCATCTGCCACAAATCCCCAATCAAAATCGTGAAGGAGAAGAGGAAAAGAAAACGCTCGCTGTCCATAACGAGAAAAGAGGGAAATGGGAAAAAAGAAGAACGTCCAATGCGCCGCCACAAATCACCACGAACTCTGCTTGGTCACGTCATCTCCACATCGTCGCCGCGCCATCATCGCCGGAGTCGTCTCTCGTTCCTGCGATGCCCAACGATACCCCGAAGAAAGAGAAAGGAAGAAATCTCTTTATGTTGCGGCTAAAGCAAATGAATAGAAAAAAAAGTGCTTCTAATGCTGAAATTCTTGATTCAAGCAAAAGAAACAAACATCCAAACCCTTGTCTAGGAACCCTAAAACTCGTCTTCCCCCAATTTGATTTCGATTTCGCAATTGCAGAGGAGAATAGGGCTTTCAACACTTAATTTAATTTGATTTCCCAACTTTGCCCTTACTTAAATTATATTTCAACTCTATACACTTAATTTTTAATTCAAAAATTAAAAAAATACAATTAACACACGTTTTCAATGCCACGTAAATTAAAACTACATTGTCAGCATGTCACATAACACTCTCCTTAACGACGTTTAATAAATTTGACGGCAAGCCTTTATTTGATTCAAATTTACAAAAATAGGGACCCAATTGAGACGCCGAACAAGTCCGAGACCTACTTGAGATTCTGGATGAAAATAGGGATCTACCGGGACATTAAACCTTTAGATAAAATATTTTAGGGAGTTGCACTAAAAACACTAATACAAAAATCACGTGCAACGTCGAATATTTTGGGCTTTTAATGGCGAATTTGCGAACGACATTATATCATGATACATTAAATTGACGTCAAATTTAAAACATTCGACGTTAAATTTTGTCAATATACGTCGAATTTTGTCAATATACGACGTTAATTAACTTTTTTTTGTTTTTTTTAATTAATTGTGATCCTTTTTTACAACTCTACTGCCTTGTTCTCTTGAGTGGATTTGAGGAAGAGTAATTGAGGGGATTTGAGAGGATTTGAAGATAAATTTTTTTGTCGTTTATTTGAGTGAATTTGGAAGTAAATGAGAGTGAATTTGGAAGTAAAGTTTGTGAGAATTAGTATAGGATTTTATTGACGTGACAAATTAAAAAAAATTTGCTTCCAAATCCGAGACTTGAAAAACAAAAAAACAAAAAATTTCAGTTTTTGGTATTTTATAAAGCAAGAATAACTATGAACGAGTAGTGTAGTATCAACAATAAAAAACAATAACAAACAACAAACAAGTTCAATAAAACAACAACAACAAACAAGTTCAACCAAACAACAACAACAAACAAGTTCAACAAATAAGTTCTTCAAAATGAAAACGAAAACTAACCTTCAAAAGATGGGTTCATCGGAATAAAGTGTCGTCACCAGTGAGAGAGAAAGCAAAATGCGCCTATGAAGGACAAGAGCACAAAAATAATTGGTCAAAACAAACAAAAATCATACATAAAGTAGTTAATTAACATGCATTTGTATGAAATGAAAGAAAGATTACATGTGATGGTCGTCAAACTTCATTCAAGAAAAATTTGAGAAGAAAATAAGGTCTTGCGCGCTAAGATAAAGTGAATGAATTTTCAATCTCCCGCTCAAATGTTTATTGAATTCACTAACCTTTTGACGTCTAAGGGACATTCGATGTTAACGAGTGATGTTATATGCTGTTTTTTGTACCGGTGAAAACACCAATGGAGCTAGGCAGTTAAGAAAGTTGATAAAGAATTACATGAAATGAAAAATATTTAAATAAGTTATTAGAATTAAATATTTAATTTCAAAGCATGTTTTTAATAATAGCGTAATTTATATAGTAATATATATGAAGAGTGATAAATATTTCACAATAAACATGAAATAAACATGTTTAAGAGTTAATAAACTTTTATAACATGTTTTAAAAGCAAAAGTGTATACATCGACAAAATTTTAGTACATTACAATTATATGAAAGTTAATAATTAAGATGGACTTTTTTATTTATATATTACAAAAACCATCTTGAGAAAACAAACAAAAAGCAAAAGTCAATGATTGATACAGATAAAGAAGAAAAGTCGAGATCGATATACTTAAAAAGTCATAACTATATATGTTCAGAAAAAGGTCAAACTTGTTGATTTCGTATTATATAATTGATTTATAAACTAGTTAACTAGAAAAACAGTATAAACAAAATACTAGATCAAATAAATAATTAAGTAAATGTGATGCATTTTCGATTAACTCTAAATTTTGATTTTTAAAAATATTTAGGGTTAGATAAACCTTTAGAAAATAACACTATAATATTTTAATAATAAAAATTTTATATTATAAATACATTTTCTATTAACATAATTTCATTTTATAAAAGTTATTATCTTTTTATATATTCTTTTAAACTTCTTCTACCTTTTCTCTCACTTATATATTATAAATTGGCAACATACCCAACAAACAACAAATTGTTAGGATAAACTCTAATCATAACTTTGAAATTATCTTAAGAAGTGAATTTTAAGTCTAATTCAACTCCATAAAATCGACTTATAAGGTGAGATTTGCACTCACTTATATATTATAAATTGATCTTATCTCTAGTCGATGTAAGACTTCTAACAAATAGAGTAAGTTCTTTTTTTTCTCGTTTGAGATATGTTAAAGTTCTCTTATTGAATTTGTTATTCTATGATGATATGCTTATAGAGCTTTAAAGAACATCATTGAGGAAAAGGGTTGTTTAACCTTGATAAGGAAAACTAATCTTAATTCTTGGACTTTTTCTTAAAAATGATTGGTTAATACATCGTGCTTTTATTTTAAATTGGTATGCGACACTTGATTGATTTGGTTAATATGATGACGATGGGTTGGAAGGATAGAAAATCGTGTTGTAAGTTGAGTTTGATATTTGAGTTGTGAATTGGAAATGACTATGTGGAGTTAATGTTTTAGTCTTTAATAAGTCATTTTGATTGAACTCATGTATTGCATTTGCTAAATTGGTTGAATCTAAGCATGTTTCAATTCTAATTATATGTATTTTAAGGTTGAATAAGGTAAAGTTGTTTAGACAAATTATTGAACTAATATAATACGCAAGAAAATGAATTTTGATATATAGTGCAATGTTGGACACCCCTACACTACCGTTGGATGCCAATCCAACCGTTAGCTCACTGACTTGTTGGCGCTAATGATCACTTTTAGACTGTCGAGTGCTCTTAAATCAATGAGTCTAGATCTATGGGATTTTGGGTGTCGCATGCCACCTTATTTTTCTGCTCTGAATTACACTATTACTTTGATATGTTGATTGGTTGTTAGGTACTTATTGTGATATTGGTTTGATATTGTGAATGAAAAAATGTATATTGTGAATCACAAATGTATGTGAATAAAAGATAAAGTATGTCAATGTGATGAGATAGTTTTATACACATATATATTGTTTATAGTGTACGAGATTTATTTGAATATAGTATGATTTAAATGTTAAAATTCTAATAATACATATGAATATGAAAATTTTGTATATTTAACATGAATGTTGAAAAAATTATTAAAAAAATTATGTTATATGAATATGCATATTAATTTATTTGAGTAATTAATTTATTTAACATTTTCATCAAACTCCATTAATAGTGAAATAACAACAAATATATTTGCTTAAGAAAAAAATAATACACTCACAAACATATAAAAAATTACAGCATAAAATAAAAATATGAACATTTATGATAAATTAATTGTTTTTTACACATCTTAAAAAATCTAATCACAAATTAACATTGATGATAAATGATCGATTTTCTTACAATAATTATCTTACAAATTATATCTATCATCATTCATAATAATTCTACATCACTTATGTTTTATATAAATCCCATTAAGAAAATATTCTCTCTATCCTATTATGCTAAAACACATCCTTTATCTTCTCCAGATAAAAATCCTTTGAAAGCAGTTAACAAGAATTAAAATGTAAATCAAGAAAATCTAGAATTTGTTGAACTTATTCTGCTTGCTTGATATCTTGGGTGAAAATCACAGCTTGATTTAAAAGCTGTATCTGATGCACACCATAAAATATCACATAAAGAGATGCTATACCAAAACCTGAGTTATTTATTTATTTATTTATTTTGTAGAAAAGTGTATCAATTAATCTACATACTGATTAGACTGTATCAAATGTGGAATAACTTGACATAACTTCAACTTGGCTTGCGAGAGGCTCATCAACTTAACTTTTTTTCCATCATTGAAAAGATTTTAATTGGAAGAAAAAGAATTAATGGAACTCAAGACCGAATTATTATCTAATCCAAATATATCCCTATCTTGAATTTTTTTTAAGATAAACCAAATGATACTTTTTAAAGAGAAAGCACAAGAAATTTATATATGTATCCCTTATCTTGATTGCTCACGTAGTAGATAAATTCAAAGGTTTTAAATATTGGTTAATTTTGATAAAAAAAAATTAACTATTTAAATTTGAAAAAAAAAAGTTTTTTTTTTCTAAACGGTGACTGATTAAAAAAACAAAATTAAAATTTGAGGAACCATTTTCTTGAAAATATTTAGAGTATCATGGAGGCTTCACCAATAAAAATCTCCCAAAGTGCAAAAGAATGATTAAGATTCCATTTTCAAAGGTTGTCCTTCTGAAATTGTTTCATGGGTGTTGCAACCCTGAAAGGAATAAACGACATCTTGTTTGACTCAAATGTAGTAAAAGTTGCTCAACACTAGTAGGTAATACGAATCATCACAAAAATTTCTTTAATGTATCTAAACTAATTAATTAACACGTACATATATAAATAAATAAGTGAAATTCCACTAAATGATCATTTAAAAATTTTAATTTTGGTTTAACTCTTAATTATATATGTAACTTTTTAATTTTATATTTTAAAGAAGTAAATAGTTTTTTAATTGTATTTTAAATGAAGATATCATTACTGAATTGAACCAAAAAAAAACTCAGTTAAGAAATTTTCTAAAATATGGAAATAAAATATTAAAAAAAACATAAATTAGAGTTATAATAATTTTGTAATTAAAAATTATTAGAAGTTTTTTATAAACTAAAAATAAAACCAATTTATAATATATAACTATACATAAATTTCACTTAACTATTTTATATAGTTGAATAAACTTAAAACATAGTTATATAAACAAGAGATTATGGTGCAGAAATGAAAGATGGCTTTGAACATATGCGACTGTTATAGGATTGGTTGGTGGAGAAGAAGGACAAGTACAGCATGTGTAATACCTTTGGTCCTTTGAAACACATGGAATCTTACATAAATCATTCGGAATCAAAGGCAAAACTAAATAAGAGAGAGAGAGAGAGAAAAACATGAACAGAATTCCCAGAATCGAAATCAAAATTTAGAATTTCCACTGAGCAAGGGAAGCCCTCGAGCTTTTTGCCAAAAGGGGCAATTTGGAAGCTCTCTAGAAGGGAATTTACGTGGAGAAACATCAACTATAAGAATGCAACTTTCTTTGGTTAGACAGATGCAGCATGCAATGTTTAAGACAGTGGCACGTGTCTAAAAAACATCGATGCAAAGACACCTATGTTTATGCCTATGAGATAGCCTTAATCTGGTTTTCACGTGCATGCTGCTTCATTGGTTCTCTTCTTTCATTTACCAACCCTAAAATATAAGGTTCAAAACAAAACCTTTTTCTTTAATTCATCAGCTTTGCTTTCTAACCAAAAATCTTAAGTGATTCTCTTCTTCTTTCTTTTAGATAATTCATGCACACTCTCATTCTCACACATTTCCTTTCTTTTTTTCCACTTCTATAATAATACCATTACGTACATGCTTTTCTTTTCCCTATATTTTGAAAAAAAAAATAACAAATATGTTTTAAATATATCTCCAAAAAATTTGTAAAGTATTTCCACATGCAATGTTGATTGATGCAAGAAAATTCTGAACAGTTACATGCGTAACATCGTTCGTTTTAAATATTTAAATAATTAAAAAAATTATTACATTTTGTGTTTCATCAATTTAGTCCCATCTATATATCAAACATATTCTACATGTTGGCATCTTTAAGATTTAACAACAAGGATTTTTGTTTTGGTACCTCCATGGCATGATATATTGTGTAGATCGAATTTTGGAATAAAATTAAGATATGGATAGACTAATTGGGTTTGAAATGTTTTGATTTGCAATGTGCTAACTATATAAAAATAACTTTTTATGCTTCAAATCCAACATTTTAAATATTTTGAAGATAATAATTTTCTTTCATTAAGCATTAATTGTCATATATAAATGTTGAATTTTAAAGGCAAATTATCTATGTTTTAACTTTAAATTGTTCCATAGAGATATGCATGTAATCAATCTTAAACTTTCACTTAATACCTTAAATTTATAGGTTTCAAAAGAACTGGTGTAGCATAGAATATGACAGGCATGTTGGCACCAGTAATATTATATAGGAATATTTTCTGACACATGCATAATATATACGGTGATATACCTTCTGCACAGGCACATGGGAAACAATAAATCATATCAAAGAAATTTTTCTAAAACATGCAAGTAATAATCTACACACTTTCGACAAGAATAAAGCATGAAGATGCAATCAATAATGATAAAGATAAAACTAACATATCTAGAGTTTGATGGAATTAATTATCGAAGAATGTTTTTCTTATTTTATGAAAATAATCCATCATTTATAAAAAAAAATAGAAATTTAAAATCTTTAAACATTTTCAAGTTGAAACATCATATAGATAGAAAATTACTAATTCATCAGATTTTTTTCGACAGAAATTATTCTTCCATGGAGTCAATAGACTAATTGACTATCAAGGTAGTATTCAAACATACTTAACAAAACAGTGAAAAGAAAGATATATCAAGTTTACATGAACTTATGCTTTTTATCCGTATAATTTCAATTCTACCTTTATCTAACATCATGGTACCAACTATATATCTCAAGAATATATTATTATTTATCTCAAGGCAACATTTATTTTATAAGAAAAAATTATATTACAATTACACCATCAATCTTATTAATATATTATTGACTTTTTTTACATCTTTTGAAGCTAAGAATACTAATGGGTCATAAATAAACTTATATAAAAAATCAAGATTTTTTAACTTGAAATCTTAAAATAATAAGTGTAAAGTTAAATTTTCGTATATATTACTCAACTTATTTAATTTTATTCAATATAAAATTCAAATTCACTTAAACTCTTAATAGAGATCAATGAGACTAACCACAATCACCTCATATGCAAGAACATGGTTTGTTCATTTTTTAGTGACTATCATTTCATAATTACTAATTTTGGTGAACTTTGGTATTACAAGTATTCTAATTTTTTTACTACTTCAACAATTCAACTTATAAATTATGATATTATTGTAAAACAAAATATACCATTTTAATTACTTACTTATCACTTTATATATTTATATTTATATGTTTGTATTTTTCAAAAAAAAAATTATAGTTTATCTTGACTTTAAATCTGTTTAAATAACATTATTATGATTAATCATTACATCACACATGAAGTGTCCACTTTGAAGCTAAGAGCTTCGTTACAATTTTGTGATTTTATTTTCAGAAAGTGTATCGAAGAATTGAAGAAAAATGTATTTAAATTACTCTTAACATTGACTCGTAAGCGATGTAAGGTTATCATGTACTGGAATAAGCCCCAAATCAAGGTCTAAGAGGAATGAAGATTAATATTTCGAACTGACTTTCTATTTATCCTAATTAAAGGATAAGGAAACGAAGTTTGTTTGTTTAGAACATCGTTTTTGTCTTTACAGATAACTTCAATGTTTCGACCTAAAGTTTATTGAGATATGTTACAATTCTTCTATAATAGTCTAATTTTCAATTATTATTTAAAAAATAATCATATTATACTTGAAATTTAATAAAACTGAAATATAACCTTAAAGATATATTTATACATATTTGTATGCATTACAATTTTTATACATCATAATTTTACACACTAGATTTTTACACCAAATATTTTACATATATCTTTCTAATACTAAGAGGAGGAGAAAGAATGTTATTTATTTAATATTCTTTCTTGAAGTAATAATACTCTTACTTATTAAACTTCAAACATCTAGCGGAAATAGGTTAGTGAGTGGATTCATATGTATGGTGGGAAGCATATAGAAAGTGAGCACATTAATCCTTCTAAAATGATTGGTTTGTCAAGGAATTGAAACAAAGGTGACGATAGAGAAACTCGTCCCTTGAAACCTTAATGAGTTGTTAACAACATTAGATTGCCAAGTTGTTTTGGGAACAACAGGTATAATATATGGGGAAAAGATGAGATCTTTGTTTTTCATGCATAAACAATACAATAGAAGTGATGCAAATATAATATAAACTTATATACAGTGGTTAGTTAAATAACTTTTACTATGATCAATATAATAACCTAAAACATCTCATATTTAGTAAAACTTAGTTATTTAAATATCTAAAGTCACACCTCCCACTACAATAATCAAATTTTTATTTATCATTAATTTTATCACTCCACAATAGTTACTATTATGATAATTATTTGACATACATAAATAAAATAATAAATATTTAAAACCAATTAATATAATATAATAAATAAATAACATGGATCAATGTGTAACTGAATATAAATATAATTAAATAAATAGTATTAATGCGCAAATGAAGGTGATATAAATAAATAAGCAAAATGAGTGTGACGTAAATATAATTAATTAAATAAAATCAATGCAAAACTAAAGATAAATATAATTAAATAAATAAGATGAGTGTGTAATTAGAGACAAATATAATTAAATAAATAGGATCATTATTCTACTCAAAGTAAATATAAATAAATAAATACTCTATAACTAAAAGTAAAATTAAACAAATAAAAAATGCAATTATAATTAATGGAGATAAATATAAATTAATCATTTAATTAATTAAGATAAATGTGTAAATAAAAATAAATAAATAATAAATATCTAGAGATACTCATTTAATACAGATATATAAATAGATAACAAATAAATAAAAAATAATATGATAAATATTTCCTTCTCTTCCCAAAAAAATTATAAATGATGTAAGTAAGTAATAATCATTTTTTCTCTTTCTTTATCCTTTTTTTTTTACTCCTATTTCTTCCTTATTATCTCTCTCTTCTTTCTTCTTCTATCTCTCCTCCTTCCTTTCTTATTCTACCGTAAAATTTTCTTTCACCCAAAATACCCCACACTTCAGCCTTATCTCTTTTGTATGTTAACATAAGGTGTTAATCTTCATATTTTTTAATAATATTTATATCATATTTATTTATTTGTACTATATATCATTATATTTTTTTATCATATAATAAATAATTATAATATATATATATATATATAGATATTTATATATATATATATATATATATATATAATTTATTAAGATATAAATATTCTTTTTATAATAATAATATTACATATATATATATATATATATATATATATATATATATCATAATATAAAAATTTATTTACTATGATAACTAAATAGTCATTTATTGTTAATATATTTATATTGTTCTATTATTAAATTTAGTTATTAGTATTATTATTTTAATAATAGCATTATTTTCCATCATCATAATTATTTTAAATGCAATTTTTTATAATTAATTGATTGGTTTTATATATATATATATATATATATATATAAAATTTATTGTTGTATTGTATCTATATTTATCCTGAAGTAATAAAAATATTCATATCTTTATAAATAATACAACCTCTAATGTTGCATATGGAAAGTATTGTATTGGCAAAACTTTGAATGTTACAATATAATTTTATTAGGGTCAATAATTATCGTATTTATAGTTAACTTTTTTGAGTCAAAAGTTTCATTATAATTTTATACGTCCGTATATTTGAGGATTGAAGAAAAAAAAAGTATATTTAAATTATTTTTTATTTCAACTCTGTGAGATTATTTATTGTATTAGAATAAAACCTTTAATGGAGAATGATGTGGTTCGAATTCTCTTATAAAATAGGAGTTTGAATTTATAACCTTGTTTTCGTCCTTACAAATTATGTTAATATTTTGACCTCAAATTCATTAAGATAACATTATTATGGTCAATCACCGTATCCAAGGTATTTATTCGTTTTAAAAATATCATGATTTTGTCCATAAAAAACTTCTTATAGAGTTGAAGGAAGAAATGCATAATTAATTTGTCCTTGACTTTGACTCCTATACAATGTGGAATTATTAGTCATGTTAGAACAACTATATTATTCTGGATGTCTATGCTCCATTGTAGACCAAGTAATGTAACTTTTATATCATGATGGTGATTTTATGTAATGACATGCAATTTGACGTGAAAACGATAGTCATTTGAGGTATTCGATAAATGGTTTGCAATTGAAGAAAATTGGTTTCATGTTCCCAAAATTTTTCAATGATAGGTTTTGGCTTACTACAAATGGAATGAATTCATATGGTAACTTGAGTAATAAACATAGTTCATTACCTATATTGGGAGTGACTTACAACTTACTTACATGGTTGTACACAAATCACAAGTATGAGAGTTATCTTCTATGATCTTTAAGTCAAAAACAATCATAAAATAACATTGATGTTTATTTAAGTCCACTGGTTGAATCTTTGAAGATGTTATAAGATAAATGTGTTGACATGTTTGAAGAGTACATGTGTGACATTTTTAAGTTGTGTGTCATGTTATTTTGTACAATAATGACTTTCTAACATATGATAATTTAGATGGATACATCACCAATGGCCATAAAGTGTGTCCTTTACGTGAAAAAGATAGATATATGGATGTTTACATCATCTTTTCAGTGAGAAGAAAAATACTTATGTTAAAATTGAAACCCTTATATCCGAATACAAGAGAGGAGGAAAATTGGTTTGAAAACACTTTTTAAAGTTCTTAAAAATTTCTAGGTGTATAAGGTTGTTTTCAAAGGATCTTTACACTTTAAATATTCAACAATATAATATGCAAGAATAAAGAAAGAAATCAATACAAAGATTTATATTGGTTCAACTCTTTAAGAGTTTACATCAAATCTTCTTCCAACAACTTGAGTTGGAAGGAAAGCCACTAATAACAAGAATCAATATTAAAGAATACAAAAATCCTAAGGGTGAGACTACACACACTCACACTAGAAATCAAGAACACACACTTAAGAGTGATGCTACACACACTCACACTAGGAACCCTGTTTACTTAACAAAGGTAAACACATTTCACAAAGAATTCTAGAAAAAACAAAACCCGATACACATCTAGTGTTGATATTACAAAGAAACCAAAATTCAGATCCTTCCTTAGTCTTTTCTTTCACTCTTGAAGTCTTGCAACTTAAATTTTCCCAATTGATGTTTGGCTTCTCCAAGAATACTCCAAGACCTTTCAAAGAATGTTCTTGTTTCACAATTAAAACCTCTGAGTATGTTTTTCGTTTCTGAAAATGAGTTAGCACATATATATAGCTTAGATGCATAATTGATACATTTTAATCGATTATGTTATTTACATAATTGACTAGGCTCTTCTCACTATTTTAATGGATTAAGTTAATTTCTTAATCAATTAAAATTAAAAGTACTTCATATATTTGTCTTTTACTCACTTTAAATGATTATTAATTATACTTAATCAATTAAAACAGAAGTCAATGCAAAATTTATGTAATTTTACTATTTTATTCAACACCTACTTTATCATACATAACTTTAATCTAATATAACAATTTAAACACTTTAAGAACTATCATTACCTAAGTTCATCATTAAAAACACAATCTAAACATATAAGAAAGAACATTAATGCAATTCATTATCAAAAACACATTTTATCATACTTGATCTCAACAGTTTACATATATCGATTCTTATTATACTCTGTTGTCATTCATAGTGTTAGAAATAAAACCCTTAATGCAAACGTATGTAATATAGGCATTTCAAAATGGAGAAAAAAACGTATACTTAGCACCTTAGCATAAATACGTTTATATATTTTATAAATTAATGTACATCTATGTAAATTTTATTTTTTACTAATATTATTTTATTTGTAGAGTTATTTACAACTGATAGTAATTATTCCTCAATTATTTCTTGTTATCTTGTGTTCGTTTCACAGTAAATTCATAATTTGACAATTAGAACGGTTCTAAACACATAATTTTTTATTACTTTTTTTTTCTTGTATTATTTTATTTCATAATTAATACAATTTGAACATGTTAACTTTTCAGAGTAATAGGAACTCATGTAAGGCTTACCGTCTGGAAATAAGCTATAATATATCACAGCAAATGTAAATCATCCATCTTTCTACTGTTCAATTGCAATATATGAATGATTATATTTTAATATTTGTATTTACCTTATAGTATTCACATCAATTAAAAAGTTATGAGTGTGTATTATTTGATGAAACACATGCATTCAATTATATTCACTAACATGAGTGACTTATGAGAGGGAGGTAATGTAGTATTTATTGTAAATGAACATGTTAAAATTAGTTAACAATTTTGTATCAAGTTTAACATTTTAACCTTTAGTAAAACTTGTAATTTTTTATGCACCTCTCCATTATTTTTTTTATTTCAAAAATACCATACACTTCTCCACTATATTCAATAATCTTTCTCTTTTTCTCCTCCATATTAATGGAGCATTCACATGGCTCAGATTTAAATTTGTGATATATTGCAAAATTTTATTTATACTTTCCCTTAAATAAGTATGATTCAATCTTATTTTCACTGTTCAATATATATATATATATATATATATATATATATATATATATATATATATATATATATATATATATATATATATATAATTTCTTCAAATTACTTAATAAATGGTAAATTTTTTTTCTAAATTTCTAGAAAAATGTTTATATATATGTATGTGTTTTTTTTTACATTTAATATCTATAATTTTTAACATTATATTATGTTTTAACTTACCGACATGTTTGACTCAAATAACTTGAATAAAGTATTTAATTTATTAGATAAATAATATAAAAATATTATTAAATACTTAAAATATAAAAGAAAAGTTATTTGTTAAAGATTTTGAATTTATTTAGTTCTTTCGTTATTATAAAGTTAGTATATAATAATAATAATAATATATTATTTACTATTAGTATTATTATTTTGTATTTACATCTAACTTTTAAGTTTATAAAATGAAAGTGGTAGAAGCACTAATATTGAAGTTTCCTCTGAATTTTATATTTTTCAATATATCACAAATTTAAATCTAAGCCATATAAATGCTCCATTAATGCAGAAAGAGAAAGAGAAAGATTGTTGAGGACAGTGGAGAAGTGTAGGGTATTTTTGGAATAAAAGAAAATAGTGGGGAGGTGTAGAGTATTTTTGGAATAAAAGAAAATAGTGGGGAGATACAGAAACACTTGGAGTGGTGGAGAGAGCAACACCCTTTATTTTTTTCCCCAAAACTTTTTTAGATTTTTGTTTTTAATCCTTAATCAAAATCTTGTCTAGTGTTGGGTTTCAAACTTTTCCTTATTAGCATTGTAGCATGTGGTGTAACAAAATTATCAAAGTTCACTCACAGGAGTTTACTTTATGTAAAGGGCAATTTTTATGTAACAAAATGAAGACTCATTCTTTTAGCACCCCATATTTTCTTTCTGGACCTCCATAATTACTCCAAATAATTTGTTTAAATCGAATTACACTAAAGTGTATTTTTTATGTATAAAACTCGTTCTTTTAGCACCCTATACTTTCTTTTTGCACATAGTTGCAAGAAAATTTTAATTATTTTGAAGTTAAAAACAATTTGAATTACATAATTCAAAAACATATTCCACATTATTTAATTTTATAATTCATAAATGTATTTCAGATTTCATAATCGAATTATAGATTATGCAATCAAAAACGTATTTCCAAATTTAGAAATGGATTCTAAAGTGTGTGATCTAAAATTCTAGAATACATTATCTATAAATACATTTTCATTGTGTAAGATCTTAAAATGTATGTGGAGTTGAAGGGTTTCTAATTATAGTTTTCATACATGCATTTTGAATCACAACAATAGGGGTGTTACTCCCTCCACCACCCCATTTTCTCCCTCCACCTCCTCAATTTTATTACATATTTTTTGAATTATAAAACTAACCTTTTATAATTACAAAAATAACCTTTTTAATTTTTAATCCTAATTATTTACTTTAACCCTAAAATCTATCTTTTTACCTCTTCTCACCCACCTCCCAACCCTCTCAGATTTTCACTCAAACTCCATGTTTCTCATCTTCCATCTTTCCTCCATATCCATTATTCAAAAATAATATATCAAAAAATATAAATTATATTATTTAAATATCTTCAAAATTAATATAAAAAAACTGTAAAATATAAATCGTATCATTTTTAAACTGTGAGCATCCGTCAACGGATGTCAACATCCGTTTAAGGAAAAACGGATGTCAACATCCGTTCAAGAAAACGGATGTCGACATCCGTTTTTTTCTTAGACTCTTTTGATGAGTTTCCACTCGTGAGAAACCTCCTTGATCTTCTTATTTTTCTTAGACTCTTTCTCTTTTTCCTCGTCGACATCCTCGATATCCCCTTCTTCCTCCCTCTTGGGCTCATCATCTTCGTCATCGCTAATTTCTTTCTCGGTTGTCTTCTCTCCGTCCAAAGGTAGATATGATAAGTAATGAATTCAGAGTGCTTCTTTACAAGATCCTTGATCCTCCTTTCCTCCAAGTACTCCAACTGATCTTCCTTGAGGAAGAGAGTAATCTTAGTTCCCCTTCCGAGTTGCTCGCCCTCAGTGTCCCTAGTAATAGTGAAAGAGGCACCAGCCTGAGATTCCCAAATGTACTGTTCATCGTCATAATGCTTGGTAGTAACAATGACTTTCTCTGCGACAAGGTATGCAGAGTAGAACCCCACACCGAACTGCCCAATCATGCTTACATCAGCACCAACCTGCAGCGCCTCCATGAATTCCTTGGTCCTAGACCTCGCAATAGTACCCAGGTTGTTCACCAAGTCTGCTTTAGTCATTCCAATGCCACTGTTAATAATGGAAAAAGGTATTGAAAAATAATATTAAAAGTAAAAATGTAAAAAGGTTACAAAAGGTAAAACAAAAGGTTGTTTTTGTAATTGAAAAAAGATTGGAGAAAGTTGGGGAGGTGGAGGGAGGAAACGGGGAGGTGGAGGGAGCAACGCCCCAACAATAGTTTTCAGCCCAATTGTTTTGTACCGTACGATCCAATCCAGTGAGTTTAATAACATTACTAAAATGACACATATGCCCCCAAACCAAGAAATCAGACGACTAATAAAAAATAGTTTCTTATACAAACTAAAAACACTTTTCCTTTAAACCTTCCATCAAAATTTTAAAACAACTGGATCCGTATCCGAATAGAATAAATGGTCCGGGTATTGGGCCGGGCCGGGTAGATATCATATCCACTTGTAATAAAAGATAAACCAAACAACGAGTCTTTCTCTCTGAATCATTTGCTGTGATTCGCCTCTTTGGGTCACTCCAGTTTCCTTCTCTCTCTCATACACAAACACACTCCCACAGCTCAAAAAAACCCAAAACCCTAACTCTCGCGTTCTTTATCCCTCGCCCCCAACCATGAATTGCTCCAGTAACTTCTTCTTCTCTTATGATTCCGATTCCACACTCACACGCACTCTCTCATTCTATTATTTATTTTTTGTTTTGGTGAAATTGGTTTCTTTTTCGCTGATCTGACCTTACTTCGTCGTTTGCCCTATGTTTGCAGTCTCCGGCGAAGTTCCGGAAGAGCCCGTCGTGTCCAGGAACTCTGGTCTTCTCTTCGAGAAGCGTTTGATCGAGCGACACATTTCGGTAACCCTTCTTTAGTTCCCATGTATTTATTTGTGTTCTTTATAAGCTTCTCTCTCTCTGTATATATATGCTGTTCATTTTTTGTTCTTTAGTTTACTGAAGAATGATAAAAAGAAAACTGACTGAAGAGTAGCCGAAAAAATGTTTTTATTGATCATTGAGAAAGGAGGAAGAAATTACACTTTTTATAAGTCAGTGAAGGCAAATTTGAACTAGTTTCTTGGCTGTGTGACTGGATTTAGATTCCGTCTTGATTTAGTTTTTGAAGAAAAATACCTCTCCCTCTCGTGTCAGAAATAGAGTTGTGAAAGAATACAATTTAAAGTATTGTTTTGTATATGACTTCTGATTTGAAAGATTTTGAAGCATTACATAATTGATTGTTTGCTTTGTTGTTTGTGTTTGTTTGTCTAATTGATAACAAAGGGAAGTGATTTTAAATCAGAAGATAATTGGTTATAGTGGTTGTGGTGTCTGCGTTTGCTATGTGCTGGGTGTTGCGGTGGTACTTAATTTGATAATATGTTGTATTTTTTTTCTCTAAGCTGGTATATAGGAGGTTATATTATTCATTATGAGATTTCATGCTATGAACATTGTTAATAAAATACTGTGTAGGATTATGGCAAGTGTCCAATTACTGGCGAACCACTTACTATGGATGACATTGTACCAATCAAGACAGGGAAGGTATGGTGGTAATGGTTTCAGTTGTATTCTTTCAATATTGAGTGTGGATTTTGTACTAAGACTAAGTCCTCTACGTTACTGTTGTGCTTTACTTTTCAAGAGTTCCCTTGCAGTGTACTGATCAAATCAGGATCATTTGTGCAGATAGTGAAGCCCAGACCTGTCCAGGCAGCTAGCATCCCTGGCATGCTTGGAATGTTCCAAAATGTATGGAATTTAGGCTGTGAAGTATTCTTTATGATATTTGGTACATTTTACTTGAAATAGTCTGCTGCATTTTTTCTCAAAACTTATTTGCACAGCATTATTGGATTGCGACTTAAGTGATGGTTTCTGTTAAAAAGTTTTCTGTATAAATGTTTAGGCATGCTTAGACATGTATAGTCTTGTTTCTGTTTGAAGAAAACAATTATATAGGCATCTACAAAGGATGATTTGGTTTGCCTAATTTGTAGGAATGGGATGGGTTGATGTTGTCTAATTTTGCATTGGAGCAACAATTGCACACGGCAAGGCAAGAGCTTAGTCATGCTCTCTACCAGGTAAGAGCAACAAAGTTATTAATATAACAATTGTCCTTTATAGTTCTGCATTGCATTTCTCAGCCTTGTGTTATACTATCTCCAAAGTTTTCATGTTTCTTGATTCTTTTAGATTCTCAATTTTCTTTTACAGGATTATATTATTAGCTTTACTATATTTTCCAGTACCTCAGTTGCCATTATTTATATTTGTTTTAATCTGTAGCATGATGCTGCATGCCGAGTGATTGCTAGACTTAAAAAGGAACGAGATGAAGCTAGGTCCTTACTTGCGCAAGCAGAAAGGCAGTACCCTGTTTCTGCACTAAATGCTCCAACTGCAAATGCCCCTGTTCTGAGCAATGGAAAAAGAGGTTATTATGATATCCTTTTCTTTCTTCTATATATTGCAATTCTGCAGACTACATTTTAGTCTGAGTTTGATTAAACTCTCAGACAGCAACTGCTTACTTCATTGTTGTTATAGATGAAAGTGTTAAAAAGCTTACATTTGGCACTTTATTAGGGACATTTTTACCTAGCGGCTATTATTTCTCTTTTTGTTGTTTTGATTGTTTATCTGAATTATCTTTTTCGCATTTAGCTGCTGAGGATGAGGATCTGGCTCCTGGTGCAAAGAAAATTCATCCTGGAATATCTTCTAGCGTAATTTCTGAGCTAACTGATTGCAATGCTGCTCTCTCCCAGCAGAGAAAGAAGAGACAGGTATTCTTGGTGATAATACAAGTACATTGACGTTTTCACATGTTTCCATTGCTGTTACTACCTTCCTTTTTCTCCATACTGGGTTTATTTCTGCTGTTTAACCTTTTTTACTTGTTGGATTTTATTTAACTTGTAATATTCCATGTTGATTGCTTTGATTTGCATCCTAAAATTGTAATATACACGTGTGCATATAAATTTTTGTGGCATATTTCAATTATTTCTTTAGTGTTTTTAATATGTAGATAATGTTTGCATTTGTTTCATTGGATTTGGTTTGTTTCAGATTCCTGCCACTTTGGCTCCTATTGAAGCTCTGGAGTCATATACCCAGATATCTAGTCATCCCTTTCACAAAACAAACAAACAAGGCATTATATCCCTTGATATCCATTGTTCTAAGGTATGGTTTTTAAACTTTATAGAATAGAAACATACAAGAAGGCTCTTTGATTTTTTTTCCCTTGAAAACTAATGGGAGGTAATCCAGAATCACCCTATTCTCTGTTGACAGGACTTAATTGCAACTGGAGGTATTGATACAAATGCTGTTATTTTTGACCGATCTTCAGGACAGATATTATCTACACTAAGTGGTCACTCCAAAAAGGTTTTATTTCAGTTGGAATTGCTGGAGTTATCTTTTCTTTAATTTTTTTGCTGATTGTGGGTGTTTTTGGTAGGTGACCAGTGTAAAGTTTGTAGCTCAGGGTGAATCAATCTTAACTGGTTCAGCAGATAAGGTAAAGGGTGATCCTCTACTATTAATTGCTTGGAAGTTGAAAGTGTTTTATTTGGGGTCTTTTTGGATGAATATGTTCAAATAATAGTGTAAGCACTTGCATATAAGTTGCTTTTTTTTTCATCAAAAGGGTAATAGGGTTATACTGTTTTTATATAAGCTTGTTGGCTGTTCTCATAAGTTATTCTGGCTAGATTGTTGAAATGATAAGGTGAACAAAAAATCAAATGAACATGTCATATGCTGTCAAGAACACTTAGTCTAGTCGACTTGTCATAAGAAAAGTCCAAATGAGCTGTTCCAAATGGGCCTTGATAACCCTCTCTGCCTAAGTGCTGACATAGTATAACATCACAATAATGTTCCATCCATGCATTGCTACATTAATTGTTCTCATAATGAGTATTCTTTTTACTTGGCCAACATATAATGGTTTATTTGTGAATGTGAAATCCAAAGAACTTAGAAATTTGAAGTGTGTAGTATGTTGCTAGACTGATTTTTGAAGGGTAACTTTTTACCAGTTTGATCGGATCGGAAGTTTCAGACTAGGTTTCTCGTAATAGAGAGTTTAGTCAGTAATGTGATTATTTCAACTTAGTGTTATCAAATTACAAATGCTACTTAGTTAAGTGAAGTTTTCTCTAATCTGCTAGCTGTTTCTACTTTGCATTTTCCAGTGCCCAATGTTTTTATTTTATATTGCAGACAGTTCGTCTGTGGCAAGGGTCGGATGATGGTAACTATAACTGCAGGCACATCTTAAAGGATCATACAGCTGAGGTAAATAGAATTAATGTCACCATATTATATCAGAATCAGTTATATCGTGTATAAAATTATTCTCTTTTTGCTTTTGTAGTATTTATGTAGAATACCCTCCTATCTTTTGAAGATCTAAATTTTGATTTTTTATTTATTTATGAAATTGAAGCAGGCCTACGATTTTCTTACTCATGATGAGTTTTAGGTTAACAATATCATCCAGTGTTTGGGGCATGGTGTTTACTTGATTCTGAGTGGCTCAATTTTTATTGTAAAAGCTTATGGATTGGCATTATTAGGTGTTTCTAAATAATTTAGTCCCAATTCCTCTTCAATGTTATACTTATTTCACATTTTTTGGTGATTAGTTTGTTGACATGGTATTCAATATTACCCATGGGCAGATGCCATGGTCTTTGCTGTGTGATAGTTGTTTTGATAGATTTGGTGGAGTCTAAGGTTATTTATAGGATTGGACTATTTTTTTACATGAATCAATAACTTTCCATGTTTGATGATATGGCTTAATATGAATTTTTTGCTGAACGGGAAATAAGTTAGTGTAAAATGTTTGAAAGATTGTAGAAATTCTTCAAAAACACAACTCCGCAATCAGAACCAAGTTAGAATGTCCTCAAATAATCACCTCCAAATGTTTTACTTCCTGATTGCCAAACCTTCTATAATCTTTCTGCTTAGAAACATAATAGAGATAGCACCTTATTTAGTTTCTTACCCTGTGTTGCTCTGTAATTCACAGTTGCTGCAATTCTCTGCAATGCATTCTGTGTATACTTCCTACTTTGGTTGGATTTAGATTTTGGAAATTTCAGCGTAGATAACTCCCCCAGTCCAGTTTGATTAGCGGAAGCCATTTCCCATGATTTGTGCTTCATCTTGGATTTGGATAGAGATAGCACCTTATTTAGTTTCTTACCCTGTGTTGCTCTGTAATTCACAGTTGCTGCAATTCTCTGCAATGCATTCTGTGTATACTTCCTACTTTGGTTGGATTTAGATTTTGGAAATTTCAGCGTAGATAACTCCCCCAGTCCAGTTTGATTAGCGGAAGCCATTTCCCATGATTTGTGCTTCATCTTGGATTTGGATTTTGGAAATTTCACCTTAGATAACTTCCCTAGTCCAGTTTGATTTGACCACATAAACAGTCATAGGACAGTCATTGAATATTTGGATGAGTGGTGAGTGTTCCATTAATTTCAGCGGAAGCCATTTCCCATGATTTGTGCTTCATCTATATCACAAATAATCACGGTAGATATTCATTTTCAGCTAATTTATTCTTGTATCATCAATACTAAAAAAAAGGCATAGGATAGGACACCGACATTCCTGCAGATCTAATATAAAATTACCATCCCCCTGCTGATCTTTTGTTTAAGAATCAGTTGTACCCTAGCAACGGCATCCTTACTGACCCTGGTAAGATGTTTGTTTATAGATTTTCCATCCTCTCAAGTAATGAAATTGGAATCTGAATTATCTACAGATTCATCTGTCAAATCCATCCACTTTTCTATTTTATACGAGTAAAATTGAACACTTCGGCTCTAAAATCACAGTTTCTTTGCCTAAACTATGAACGTGGTATCAAAACCTCCGGGACTGACCTAATGGTCTTCAGTATCCTTGCTGCCCCCATTTCTCTAATAAAACATTTTTGATTCCACCTCGAAAATAGTTTCTCCATTTTGTGTGAAGTTCATGGAACCCAATTTCCTCCAAATTTATGCATTTTGTCTGCTTCAGCTATTTATTTTTCACTAATGGGCCGTTTTTTTTTCTTTTTCAAAGGTTTTCCAATTTGTCCTTTTTTTTTCATTGATTGGCTCTATTGTACCGTATCTTTTTGTTGATAGGCTCCTTTTGTCTCTGATCCTACCTAGATCCAGTGTAGCTTGTTGCCGTCCAAAATTCAGTTTGGTCATTGGATTTGTTTTCATGTCTGGAAAATCTAGAGAATTTAGTACTACTACATATAAGGGCTAATGTTTATCGCTTGTATGATGCCCTTCATATCATATGGTATTTTATGCCCAAGAAAATATTACTCACAATCTCTATTCTTTCATATTTCCCATAATTGCAATATTGTAAATATCCTAACAACCATTCAGCTATTTGAAACTCTTGACTGCTAGGTTTTGATATTCTTTATCATTAGATTTCGGTGTTCCTACTGCTTTAATGTAATGCTTATAACTGCAGTTCTACTTTTCAGTTGATTTATCATTTTGTAATCTGATGTTGTCCAGCTTGAAACATAATATCCACTCAGCATTATAAATTTTGCTTGTATAGAACCATGAAATTGCATGCCTTTTAAGATTGCTGTTTTTAAATAAGGCTTCTCCCAATTCCTTTCAATTATGCCTGTCCTGTTTATGCTCTACATGTGATGCAAGGATGATTTGCTTTTTCAATTTTTCAGGTGCAAGCTGTCACTGTCCATGCTACCAATAATTATTTTGTGACTGCTTCACTTGATGGCTCTTGGTGTTTTTATGAACTTTCTTCAGGGACATGTTTGACTCAGGTTTGGTCTCTTCTTTTTTTATGTAATACGGTCCATAAGAACTATGCATGCACATAAATCTTCTTTTAGTAGAGCACTTTTTTCTTGTCAGAATGTGAGTTAATTTAGTGCTTATAAGAGGGTTCTGGAGAATGTAAATAATTTTTAGTTTCTTTAAAACTCATCCTTTCTAAGTATTAGATTTTTACCTTTTATTCAGTCTGAATGTATATAAGTTCTGATTCAGATTATTGTAATATGGTGTTGTGTAGGTTTTCGACTCTTCAGGTTCTTCTGAAGGCTACACATCGGCCGCTTTCCATCCTGATGGTCTCATCCTTGGAACTGGTACCACAGAATCTCTTGTTAAGATTTGGGATGTAAAAAGCCAGGTAAACAATTTTTCTTTTACTTTGTTTGAATTTAAATTTTAGTATTTACTGTTATCTGTGTTGATACCTTCTTTCATTGGTTGTAGGCAAATGTTGCTAGGTTCGATGGACATGCTGGTCCAGTAACTGCCATTTCTTTTTCTGAGAACGGATACTTCCTTGCGGTATGTGAGAAATTGTTAACTGTAAAAACATGATACGATTGTCTGTACAGTATTCTTATTGTACTCTTAAATTCGGCAGACTGCTGCTCACGATGGTGTTAAGCTTTGGGATCTACGGAAATTGAAGAATTTTAGGAATTTTGCTCCATATGATTCGGAAACACCAACAAACTCTGGTATTCATCTTCAGTTGTCGATGACCTTATGTAACCTATTTCTGTACTTGTAAAGTTATACCTATTTCAAAATGCCTTCATGTAATTCTGTATTTTGCAGTGGAGTTCGACCACAGTGGATCCTACCTTGCAATTGCTGGCTCGGATATAAGGTGAAGAAAAATGTCTAGTACTTGGTTTGGTGACTTTCTGAACGTTACAGAAAAAATATCCTCAACTGAAGCCTGTTATTTTGTCAGTACCTTCTTTCATTAGATTTAACCTGAAATTGATTACCAGTTCCTGTTAATTTATGTAGGATTTACCAAGTTGCAAATGTGAAATCTGAATGGAACTGTATTAAAACCTTCCCTGATTTATCCGGAACAGGTTTTGTATCTTTTCCCCCATTGTTTATAATTCCTTCAGGGTTTGAGAGTTTCTTATTTCTTCAGTTACTAAGACGGCAATCGAACTTTTTCTTCCCAGGTAAGGCCACGTGTGTAAAATTTGGTGCAGACTCTAAATACATAGCTGTTGGATCAATGGACCGGAATCTTCGAATATTTGGCTTGCCTGGCGAAGATGCTCCCACTGAGTCATAAAATGCGTCAGTTGTACAGGCCAAAATGCTGTTTTGGAGTGACTATTGCTGCCATTTGGTGCTTGGTCAGAATCATGGATTGGAGAAGTTAATGAAGGTAGTGGTTTCTTTGATTATTTGGTCTTGGTTCTCACACACAATGGTGTATGAGAGGGATGGAGCAAATGTACTTTCAGGCTTTCTGCAGCAACATTATTATGCCTTTGATCATGGCTGCTAACCTAAGTGACAGAAGCTGCAATATTTGCCTTGTCTTCAAAACCTCGAAGCTTATGTTGTCCGTAGATAATTTTGTAACGTAAACTGTTAAATTAGTGAGATAACTGATTTGTCGGCCATTTCATCGGAAATTTATATGGTTGTAACTATTCTTATTCGGGGTGCTTTTCTTGATTTATTAGACATTATTAAAAAAAAAAAGGGCAATAGACATCAACTTCTAGTAGACTAGTTATGAAAATTCATGTTGAGCAAAACTCTTTTTTTGTCATTTAAGTAATGTAAAAGATTAAAAGACCATCGATTAGACTGATGGGATGTCTGAAACGTATATTGTCTGCTGCCTGAAGTTCATTGTAGCCTATTTAAACATTTCTGACCGATGGATGAGACAGATCGTTGTGTTAGTCGTGAACCATTTCTGTTTGCCAACTTATTCATTGAAGATTTGTAGTAATACTAATTTGGTACAGTGCTTTTTCAAATCTTGTCCACGATAGCTGTCCTATATGATTTCTGGTGTCTTTGAAATTCACAGCCCCTTTTCACCATTTTCTTCATTACCTCAAGTTGTCAGAATCTAGAAACCATGAGAATTTCTTGCATTTAAAAAAAAAGTGATTAATTTGCAAATCAGAGTCGTTCACTCTGATTGCACAAACAATGAAGGATGAACAGTTCTAATAATTTCAAATGTCACTCAGGCCAAACAAATATAAAATTAAAAGCCTTTTTTAAATATTAATTGCAAGATAAATTAATCTTGCAACACAATAATTTGAAGAACATAACTGGTTCAAAGCTTTCTACTCAAGCTTAAATAATTAAACTCATTTTTTATTTTTCATGTAAATTTTGTATTTATTTTTGTCTAAATAAATTCAGACGCCTTTTCATCTTTTGTAAACTAGAATTAAATGATTTCGCATCTTTCTCAATCATTAATGGAAAGTCATTTTTGGTTTAAAATAATTACTAAATACAAAGTAATTGTTAACAAGTGAAAGTTTATTTATACATCTTTACATAACAAGTTTAAATTGACTGTCATTTTTTAAACTGTATTACATATAACTTAATGTATAATATAATTAGGTTTCGAAACTAAACGATAAATTATATGGAAAGAATTTACACAAATTAACTTACATATAAATTAATTTTAATATATGAAAATAATCAAATTTCTTTTCAATACTCAAGCATTATTTGCTACTCCCTCTTATCCTTACTATAACACACATTTCAAAATAAATTGTTCTTTTCAAAAGAAAATTTATAATTTATGCATAACTTCATATTTGTTTTCTGTATTTACTCCTATTAAAGAATATGATTACTTGTGTTTTGTAATACTGTCACAAGAATATACCAAAATTAATTTTTATTATTAGGTGTAATTATACTAGAAATGTTCTATATTACCAACAAGCGTATTATTTTTTTTTGGTTGTTTAACTTCAATCCACACAAAGAGGATCTATATTGACATTTCTATGGTCTAATTAAAAGTAAACCCATCCAACCATTAAACAATGATATTGCGATTGCAATCTGTTCTTTTTAATATCTCACTGCTTAAGGACTTCATTGTGCTCATCTTAATGTTGACTAAGGTAAGGAGAAGTATATCTGAAACCCCACAACTGCACATAAAAGAAATTGTGTAAAAATAGCAAATCATAGTTATGGTAATAGAAAAAAATAATCAAGGAAATAAAACATTTATTTTAAGATGTAAGCTTAACTGAAATATCATAATATATAATGATGTTTGACATTTTTTTTAGAAATAAAATAATAGCATAGAACAATGACACATCATTAGATAATTAAAAACCAAATTTCATAGAAAACAATGAGGGTAAGGTTTTGTTTAACATTTTCTCTCTTTTTTTTTAATAGTAATTCTTAGTTAAAAATTGAATTGTTCTGACCTTGTTTTATCCAACATTTCTCATTGTAGCCTCCTCTCTTATTCACCATTTTAGCACAAACTAATTTTATAAGATATTTCTTAGTTTAATGCCATATTAGTATACAATAATTGCATTAAGATTAAAACATATATTAAATCCAATGGTAATCATAGGCCTAAAGACAAATAATAAGTTAATTACATCAACTTCTGAAGTAAGCATTTACCTCAACGTTCTTCAATTCAAATTCTGATGTATGAGCCAAACACATGTTTCCAAAAGTATCACATGGTCCACTGGTTCCAGTTAACCTTTTCAATCGAGCACAGAGATTCAATTAGTGCTACTTAGAACGTTAATAAATTACTTAAGTAACACTAATAAAGTACTTACAAATCTTCATCTAAGCATAAAGCAGAACTTCCACCACCACCAAATGCAACCAAATCATTCAAACATAAGTAATAATACCTGTTCACACCTACAACCATCATATCAAATTAAAATCGATTAAAACTGTCAGTATTATAGAGTTGTAAGAAGTCTTACCAGTAGGTCGAAAAAGCCTTGGTTGACCATATACAGTTGTAAATACAAAAGTTTGATTTGTCCCCTGTAACCACAGAAACAGAACAAAATGAATATATGTAAGGATGTTAGCAATAACTGAAGAAAAAGAAAAGATTATGGTACTTGATATTTTCTCTTGAAAGTAGGTTGCAAGGGACAATCTACCAGCCCACCAAACACTGCTCCTTTTGTATCTCCAACAATCTAAATGTTTTCGCAAATACAATAACAGAAGAATACATTAATCTGCAGTGAGTGAATGAACAGCATCATTCAGCTCATCAAAGATTGACATACCAGCAAAGCAGGACCAGAAACTTTAGCACTGTTGCGAAGAAGTGTCCTTAGTGATATGCCATGTTTCATGGAACTGCCCTTCGTTCAAACAACTCATGTTAAATCCATATTTCAAATGTTAAATATGTTTTAATTCTTAAAATTCATTTTTTTTAATTTTGATTTATTTTATTTTTCTAATTTTAGAAGTAGATGAATATAATTCTCTTAATTCAATAATGTTAATTATTTTATGTATTAAATGGTTTTTCAAATTAAAATGTATCAAACTATAAACTACTCAAACATAAACATGAATGTCGCTTGACACTTTCAAAAAATTAACACAATCAAATTAAAAAATATATATATTTATTTACTTTTAAACTTTAAAGAAAAAATTATACTAAAGTTTTATATATAAATGAATTCTAATTTTAAATCAAATTATTAAACTAAAAAGGAGAAAATTAATTACCTGTAAAGTAGAACCCTCTGACAGCCTTTTGTTGTATTAGGAAGGCAGGAGTCAAAAAATTGATTCAACTGAGGAGAAATGAAAGTAGAATGATTATTGAAATTGGGAGTTTCTGGAGACTGGTGTTCATAGAATTCTTCTGAAACTTGAGAACTGCTTCTGCTCTTTCTTGAGGCCTCATCTTTCTCGCCATCCTTTTTAGAATTGATAAAATCCTTTTGTCAAATGTTAAATAAAGCACTCATTTTTATAATTTATTATTTATTATTATTATAAAAATATTATTACTTCATATATTAAATACTTTATTAATAAAAATCGATAAAATATCTTAAACTATTATATATAAATCGTGTCAAATAGATATACTTAATACAAAATAAAATATTAGTCTATGTTAGTATAACAGGGAAAAAAAAAGTTGGTGATATAGGTAACCTAATTTCCAAATGAATGAAATTTGTGAAGAGGGCATGCAAGAACTGCAATTGAAGCTTTGACCACTCATGATTCTATCTTTCTTTCTAATGAGTTAGGTTCATAACTTTTTATGGGATAGTTCTTTTAGTATATCATTTTAAATGTTTGGTAACAAAATATAACTTTTTGATAATTTCTTTTGACATAAATTTTAGAATTAATAAAAGAAATTTTAAATTATACAAATTTTAAGCAAGAATTTGAAATTCTTCTTACTCCTTCTACTCTTCAACATGTAGGTTCGGTTTTATCAATATTTCAAAAATCTAAATTTTTTTCAATTCAAATCGAATTAACTCACATTTAAAAACGACAATACGATTGATTCAAATTTCTTTCATGTTATAACATCTAAAATATCATAATATTAGATTTTAATAACCCTATTTTTTTAATTAAATTAATAAAAATAATAAATTTTCCTATTTTTTAAATTCTGGAACGATGTCAATTCAGTCTTCTCATTTTAAATTGTTTTAAATATAATTTGATCCTTTCGATTAATATAGAACTTATCACGTTAACCTAATGTCACGTATGTAATTTTTTTTGAATTTTTAATTTTTTTCCTTGAAAAACTTCTCACGTGTCAAATGAATATCTGTCACGTCACGTAATAAAAATAGTGTAACGTGACAATCCTTATTGTTGAAAAAATGTCATGTCAAAAGATATCAATTTAGTTCTTTTATTTATATTTGATCTTACTTTAGTTTTATTTTTTTTTAAATTGAAGCAATTTCATCTCTTTCTAAATTAAAAAAAAAATTTAACTTATATATATATATATATATATATATATATATATATATATATATATATATATATATAATAATATGATATTTTCATTAAAACTGATATTTGTATTAAATACTTTGTACAGTATTAAATTTATATTATATATTGAACTTTATTTAATTTTTTTAAAATATTTATATATTAATAAATTTTATACAAATGTTATAGTTAGTTTTAAAATATCAATATTATAAGTACAAATATAAAATTTTAAAATATTTTTATAACAATTTAAAATAAATTTATTTAAAATTTAAATAAAAGTGAATTTAAAATATTAATTTAATTAAACCTAATCTTAGTAAAAATATTAATAAAAATATAAATTTTAATAAAAACATCATTAAAATAATTATAACACGAGGTGACAAAATAAGCCAACTCAGTCGGTTTAAATAAAGTTCAATGTAAAATATAAATTTAATATTATCATTATTAACATTAATTATTTTTGAAATCTCATCTAATATTAGCATTTGAAAATATCACTATATATTTATATAAAAGTTAAATTTAGTTTTAATTTGGAAAGTGATGAAATTAAAAGATTAAGATGAGACCAATTAAATTAAATGACTAAATTAAAATTTTTGACATGTGAGTGTCACCATCATTGTCATGTCAAATTAACTCTGCCACATGATAAAATCTTCATTTGACACGTGACAATTTTTTTTTTAAAATCACAATATAACATGTGACATTTAGTTAACGTCATCAGATCTATATTAACAGAGTTAAATTATATCACATTTTCAAAATTAAGGACTTAATTGAGAAAACTTAAAATGAAAAGACCGAATTAAAGTTTTTGTACAAACATCAACCTCATTGTAATTTTTTTTTATGCCAATCACATTGCTCTCTCTAAAATCATACTATTTTGACATCTCCATTTACTAATCCAGAAACACAAAACCGATATGAGTAAGCATCCTAATACAAATTCCAAACAACATTTATATTTATCTCCTAATGAACAATTTAAACAGAAGAAATGCAGATTAATAAAAGTAGCAGGAAGAAACAGAACCTGAGTATGGTTGGTGGAGGTCTTAGGAGATTGACGAAATAAAGAAGAAAAATAGTGTTTGAATTTCTCTTTCAAATATTTGACTTTTGGTAGAGACTGAAATGAAAGGAAATCAAAGCAAGAAATGGTGTGAGTTTCATCAAGGTTTTGCTCCATTGCATCAAAATTCAAAAACAAAGTTGATAAACACCAAATGATATCATTCATCTTTTATAGACTCTTTTTTGTTTCATATGTCAATGAAAGGTAATTTCGGATTAGATTATCATCCTAATCGGATTATAAGAAAAACCATCATAATCATTATCATTTCAAAATTACTAAATATCATATCTGTATCACTTCTCAATCTACTTATCATAACTTTATTACAAATATTAATGAAAATATTAATTGCTAAGTGCTACTACATTAAATTTATTTTTAATTATAAACAAAAAAATTGACTTTATTTTGAATAATGATGCAATGACACACAATATCATAAAAAAATAAACTTGTATAATTTTTAAAATAATAATAATAATAATGTTAAATGAATATAAAAAAGTTATATGTGTTAAAATATATTTTTCTTTTATTTTTGAAAAAATAACTTGAAATTTATAACTCCTGTCGGGTTTATCAAAGATGAGGTTCATCGAAAAGACACAAACACCAATAAAATCTAAATCCAATCACATAAGAATTGACACCATTCTTTATCCAAAATCTTAAGACGAATCTTTCATTTTTATATAATGCTCTGTTTTATTTCTATCCAATGTGACTCATATCACAGTTATGATGAGATGAATATATTTATGAATGTTGTACTTATCCATTTTCATTGTAAACTTAATAAATGTATTATACACATAATCTATTTATCTTGTCTATATTTTATATATATTTTCAAAAGAGATGGAAAATTAAATTTTCTTATAATAATTGGATCTAATCAAATTTAATTAACTTTAATTTTATTAGAAAAAAATAATAATTTTCCTTTTTAGTACTACAATTAAAAAAATGGATTGGTTTCATATAATAGGTTTATTTCCGTTTCATAAAGTTTCGGTTTTCGCATGTTTTCGTTCTTTATATAATTTTTTTTACAAATTTTGTTTTTTTACATTTTTTTTTGTTTTTTTAGTATGTTAGCTAAAATTTGAAAAGTACATCACATTTTGATTTAATTTTGTAATGGTTTTTACGTTCTAGATATTTCTTCCTAAAAGTCTATTAAAATGAAAAGAACTAACGACCAAAAGTCACTAAAAATATTAATTGTAAAGAAAAGGTTATTTAATCTAATGAGTATTTCTTACTTGAATTTTGAAATCAATAGAAATTTTAAGGATGAAAAAAAATTCATTATCCGCTTATAAAATCCACATGAATAATTACTATTCGCAAATATTTATTACGTATGAATAACGGATAGTGAATATTTTAATATAATTTTTAAATGGGTTAAGTGCGAGTATTGTACTATTCAATATGCAGATACTCTTTATCCGTAAAAATAATAATAATAAATTAATTTATGTTTTTTAAATTAAATTTAATTAAAAACAAAATTAATTTATATTTTATTAGGTTAAATTTAATTAAAATTTAATTTTAATTTATATTTAATTTATATTATATATTTTTTTGTAATTTTATTTAAATTTTATTTTAAAAAAATATAATTGCTAAATATTTGCGACAGATACTCGCAGGTTTTAAGATATATGTGAATATCTTTTAAGTGGATACCCACATAAGTAACGGGTTACCAATCAAAATTTAATTTTATAAGTCGGATTAGATAGACATTATTAGTGTTTGAACCCGACCCGTTTTCAAAGTAATATTTATATTCTTTTTTGTATTTTCTACAAATTTTCAAATTGAAATGACTAATCAAAGAAGTTATTAGGAAAAAAAATATCATTAAATTACATAGACGAACTAAAACGTGACGTATTTAGAACGTTCGAATTTTTGTAAACGTATTAAAAACAAAAATCATAAAAAATATTTGTACTAAAAACAACAATAATAAGCATATATTGTTTAACAGTCGAAATCATGTTAAATAAATAAATAATTTCCAACACCATTTCATTTTTAACATCAAATTTATTACATAAATAGAAATAATTTATTACATAAAGACAATTGTTAAAGCTTTTGTGTGAAAAAAATTTAGCATATTCATTAAATAGATTATTGTATTATTAATTTCAATATTTATTATTAATCATAATATTTAGTAAATGAGTATTTGGTATTGTTAATTTCAATGTTCATTAAATGAATATTTTAGTATTATTTGTTCGAATTTTTATTAAATATAATATATTTATTAGATTTAATATATATAAAATGTATATCATAAAAAAAATGCAATTTTAAAGTTGAATAAAATCATACAATTACATGTACATGTGTATATTTATATTATATAATCAAATGAATATAAAAGGAAAAAATATAACAAAAATTTATTACAAGAAAATAGCTAATAACAACTAATTTTAAAAAAAATAATTAATCATTATATTAATTAAGTTAAATATTATTTTCTAAATTATAAATTATTCATTTTTAAAATAATCTTTATTATGAATCATGTGAGGACTTATAAAATGGAGTATTAAAATTTATAAGTGTTTTAAAATAGTGAGACCAAATATTTTAATGTTAAAATAATTTAATAATATAAAATTTCTTAAATACGTCTCATTATTTAAAACACTTCCATCTTCCTGTAACTCCCTTTCTAGATTTCCTCTTCCTTCTCTCTAAACTTTTTAACTCTTTAGTCTTTTCTTTGCAATCAAGAAGTATATATGAGATCATCTTTCTAACTCTTTAGTCTTTTCTTTGCCAATCAAGAAGTATATAGGAGATCATGACGGTGATATCTTCAACTTCATCCGATTGGTTTTCTAAAAAGAGTAAGTTAGTTTATGCTCTTTTCTTAAGTTGAACTTTTTTCATGCATGTGAGAAGATTATCTTATTGTATGTATAATCCTAGCGTTTCTGTGTGTTCTTTAATGATCATTGATTCTAATGGTCTACTTGAATCAAAATTTCACACATTGTAGGTATAAATAAATTTTTTTTAAGCTGAGGCACAAATAGTTGCTTTCTAAAGTTGCTTGAGTTTTCCCAACCCAGATAAGGCAAACTGTTTCGGTTTAATTGGGGTCCGAGGTTGTCCGTCTTCAATCCTATCCTCTTCTGCCTGTAGATATGACCTTCACTATGTCAATTCGTTCGTCCAGTGTTTAAGTTGTCCTCCCGGCCAGGGTACGCTCAAGTCAGAAAAAACTGCCTCTTGTGTATTCTGATCATAATTTGGAATAAGATGATTTTACCTGAACATTAATATTGTATTTATTGGCCTCATAATTGTCCAGCCCATTAATTATATTAATTATTCATTAATACAATATATTTGTGCAATATAATCTGTCAATCACCCATAAATACCATATATTTGCCTTTGATATGATCATTAAATATATTAACTGGCCATTAATGACATTCATCTTACCTGGCTCGCGATCACTGGATTACCTGTTGGTGCAGATGACACTCCCCTCGAACGGTCGGCTACCCAGCTATAGTACACAATCTAATAATTTATTTAATTTAGTATTAAGGATTATGAATGTAGGTTAGAAAAGTTGTGAGTTTTATGTTTGAATGAATATGTTAACCGTTGTGATGATTGTTGAGTGATGTTAGTGTATTGATGAATGAATGTTGTTTATTAAAGTATATGATTTTGAATATGTAATTGTATAAATCTTTAAAGCTACAGTTTTGAGGTTTAAGGAGGTATAAAATTGTTGTGGGATATAACGTAGTAAAAAGGGAATACAGTTAGAGCTTGCAAAAATAACTTAACTATTTAATTGATTAGTTAATCGATTAAAAGGTATTTTAATCTATTAAATCAAAGACGATTTAAGTTTTCAGCTTTTACTTTATTTAATCGATTAATACTAGTTTTAATCGATTAAAACAATGCGATTTTGACTTTGAACGTCAATTACATAATATGAAAGTGCATGTAATCAAAACCACTAAGAACCTAAGTACTAAACATTAAATTAGGATTAGTACAAAAGCTTTCTATTGCAATACAAATCTTCATAAGATCTTCTTGAATCTTGATTTCTCTTGACTTGATTTGGACATCATCAAAACTTCATCTTCATCATTTTGCTAACAACGAAACCCTATCATCACGAGAGAACCTCCAACTCGGGGAAATATTTCTAGCAGCTGCCGCGAAGCATCCTTGTCCTGGTCCAATTCGTGATGCAAGCTCTCTGCATTCTGGAACCCTAATATTTTGGGTGAGAATAAGGGCTGCCATGTGGCATCCTTCCCCTGCTTTCGTACCGCACCAGATGGGGAGGAAAAGGACCATTAATCTGAACTTGAGGAAGAAACCCTAAATAAGGTTTTGGGCTTGGCCCATTTTCAAGAAAAAAATTAATAATAAAAAAGGTGATTTGGACTTTTGACTCGTTTTCATAAAATAAATGATTTGAACATTGGCCCAATTTTGTTTTAGAAAATTATATATTTTTTTCAATTTAATTTAAACAATTTTAAAAAGTCATAAAATATTATTTTTTCAAAAAAAATTTATGGGTTGAAACGGGTATCCGCGGGTTGAAAATAATCTGCGAGTTTTTTTTTTATGCAGGTATCCAGTGGGTAGCGGGGCGGGTACGAGTACAATTTTTTACATGTGGGTCGGGTTCGGGTATCACACTATTCGTGCCCGACCCAACCCATTGTTATCCCTAGTTATACCAAGGTGGCACTTAGGCTCCAAGTTTGCAAGAAGGTTGGTGCTCAACAATACGGAGGTGTCGTTCAACGCTACTTTATTCTTCCTAGTTTTGCCTTTTTTGAACTTCTATTAATTCTATGGGTTCTCCAATGTCTTTTTGGCATGTAAGTTTGATATAAATGTTTTAAATGCAATTTAATGTATGTACGTTTGAGAGTTATATAGAGTTTGTGATAAGGTTGTGAATGTCTTATGAATGCAAATGATGAAAGTATTTTCAGTTTAAGTATGTGGAAGAGAATTTTGTTGGAAAGATCCTTGTGTTGTGATTGTATAATGTATTGTTGTAGGAGTTTTGAAATGGGGAAATGTTTCTAACTCAAATAGTTATCCAATCTCAAGTAGAGATGGATAGTTATGTGGTGACGAGTAGGAGAAAGTCATTAACCTTGGATGTATTTGACCATAGGTGCTTGACGGACTAACCTTGGGTGGTCATTTGGGTGATATGTTGTTTTCACCACACATGCAAAGGTGTCTCAATAGTTCGACATCAATACATGTATCTGAATGATCATGACTAAAGTTTAGATATATGTATGTAAAGTTTAGATATATGTATGTAAAGTTATATTTGGTTTTAATGGATGATATTGAACTTTTATGTTTATTGTCAATACCCAATTTCGTCCGGGTAAATAAAATTCATCACAAAAATAAATTAAAAAAAAACATAAAAAACCAAAATGAAAAATACTATTTATTTTACTTTTTGCACCCCCAAATTTTCTTTTAAACACTTAATCCAATGGCCCAAAATAATCTCTTACTTTTTTACTTCCTCACCACCCCTTTTCTCTTATCACACCCCACTCTCCACATCACCATCCACCTCACCCTCCACATCTCATTCCACATCATCTACCTTTTTCATTTACTTTTTCCACATCATTTCCATTTTAATTTTATATATCAACTTTTCTAATTATTCCACTTACATTTTTAATTATATCTTCTCCATCAACATTTTTTATTATCCATTTTTCTCCTCCTTATTTTTCCACCCACTTTTTATATTATTTCTTTCACTTATTTTCCGCATTAACGTTTACTATTCACTATATTTTATTTCACCTAATTTCTCCACCAACTTTTTATATTATTTCTTTCACTTAATTTCCACACCTAATTTCTCCACCAACTTTTTATATTATTTCTTTCACTTATTTTCCACATTAACTTTTACTATTCACTATATTTTATTTCACCTAATTTCTCCACCAACTTTTTATATTATTTCTTCCACTTAATTTCCACACCTAATTTCTCCACCAACTTATTATATTATTTCTTCCACTTAATTTTCACACCTAATTTCTCCATCAACTTTTTATATTATTTCTTTCACTTATTTTTCACATTAACTTTTTCTATTCATCTTTTTTTAATTATATTTTATTTCCTCTAAATTTTCCACCAACTTATTATATTATTTTTATTCATCAACTTTCTTCATCCTTAACTCTATAAATACCTACATTCCCTTCACTTCACACACACACAATTACATAATATCCATCTCTTCTCTCTCAAAATCTCTTCATTCCATCCCAAAACTCTACTTCATTTTTCTCTCACATTTTACTATTTCTTAATCTCTCTATACATAATAAATCCCATACCCCATTTCTACCATAAAGTTTTCTTCTTCATCTTCCATCTATCTTTCTCACAACTTATTACAAGTAAGGTTTTATTTCATCACACAAATCTTCAACAAGGTACACATTTTCTCTTCATTCTATTTATATATGCATTTTGATCATTTTTTTAGTTTATAAATTCATCTTGTTTTCTATCACAATTTTTCTTTATGCTTTTCATATTTCAACTCATCTATCCTTCTTAATAACAAATATAAAACTTTAAAAACATGTAATAATATAAATATCGGTATGAGTACTCGTGCGATCGTACACATCAGCCTAGTACTCATTACCCAAAATCTAAAATAAACAAAAAAAGTCGTGTGAGTGCTCGTGCGATCGTACGCATCAGCCTAGTGCTCATTACGCAAAACAATAAAAAATAAGGAAAAAGCCGTGTGAGTGCTCGTGCGATCGTACGCATCAGCCTAGTGCTTATTACGCAAACAATAAAAAACAAGAAAAAAGCCGTGTGAGTGCTTGTGCGATCGTACGCATCAGCCTAGTGTTCGTTACGCAAAAAAATCTAAATATTACATCAAAAAAATACCAAAAAATATAAAAACCTTCTAAAACTAAAAACATCCACATTTTCAAACAACAAACAGTCTTGCGAGCCAGAACTACGTGATCCTTGATTCTCCATCAAAAGTGGAGATACGTAGGAGCAAGGCCAGTCCTTGTCAGGTTCATTTTCCCAAAAAATCCAAAATCATTTCCAAACAAAATTCTCAAATAATTTTTAAACAAATTTTCAAACAGTTTTCTAAAAAGAACTACGGAACCCTGATTTCTCATTCTTAATGAGAATACGTAGGAGCAAGGTCAATCCTTGTCGGGCCCAAAAAAACTAAAAAATATTTTGTTTCTTTAGAATTTTACTTTTAGGGGATAGTTAAACATTTTGAAAACCACATCATATTCGCATATTTAGTTAAAGGTACTGCCTTAGGGCAGGCGTTGTAGGGTGCTAATACCTTCCCTACACGTAACCGACTCCCGAACTTAGAATCTCAGTTTCGCAGACCATGCTTTATCATTTTATGGTTTTTCCGTAGTTTTCCAGAATAAACTATGGTGGCGACTCCAAATCACTCTTTTTTCAAAACCCTGCGTGTTTTATTTTTCACGGATCGTCGTCCCGTCGCGATTCCGGTTGCGACATTTATGAATTGTACTAAGAGTATGTGTGATTCTTTCAAAATTAGCATATCGTGTTGTTTATGTTTCGTTTGTTGTGTTTGATCTCTCTCCTTTACAGTAATCACCTAATTAGTGAGTAGAAGAGGATGTTTCAGTGGAACAAGTGGGAGTAGAGAATGCAAATGTATAGATGGTTAGATTAGTATAGTTTTTAATTTTCGATATCTTTAGTTTTAAAATGTTTAGACAATATTAGAATTAGAGCTTTGGTATATAAAACTTGAATTATGTGTAATTATAAGTACTTTTTATATGTTCTTTTTTGTTAACTCTTCTTAACTATGAAATATATGATAATTTCTTTTATAATATTAAAATGGAATGTTATAAATAAAAATATAATAATTAATTATAAACTGAAATTTAAATTTTTTTAACATTAGCTACCATTTTAATTAATTATTATTATTGATTTTAAATTATTCTTTATTTTTAAATTAGAGACTATGTCCCTGGTAAGATACTTAACAATAAAAATACATTTATTACAATTACAAATATAATGACATTCTAAGTAACAAAATCCAATTGCAAAAGTAAAAACATGTAACTCCATAAAGTTCAAAAATAAAATAATTAAAATTAAAATTTATATTCTTTAAATATAACTAAAAATTTTAAATTTTACAATTTTAAAATTATCTTTTCTATACATGAAAAAAATTGTACTTACAAAATGAAATTTATCTAGAATATGTTTTTAGTCTTAACTTGAATACGTATTAGAATTAATTTTTTATATTTTGGTAAAATTAATATAGTCTTTTTAATATAATAATATTAATTTTATTAAGTTTGTTTAAAATCTGTCAAAATGATAGAAAAAGTTCAAGTCTCGTCTTAAAACGCATTTAATACATCAACATTTTTTAACACATTTAGATTAAAAGATTATATTCATTTATTTTTTAAGTTTTGAGATCAATGTATTAAAATTTGAGATATAAACAAATTTTATTTTTTCATTAATTTTATTGACTAAAAATATATTTAATTTTTTCATTAAGTTTATAAAATGTAAATGTGTTTTTCTTTATATTAATAATATATTTAAAAATATTATAAAAGAAGATAGAGATAGAAAAGTTAAAATTAAGTACGTTGTAAGAAAAGTTTTAAAAGGTAAACATTATAATAACTAATATTATAATAATATTTTACATTAATAGACACCATGTTTTCAGTTTGGTTTGAGTTTTTAGTCGAATATAAAACAAAACTTAGGTGTATTATATTCAATTTCAATTTAAAATAAACTAAATCATGGTTTATATTTTCGTGTGGTTATTTTTCTTTTTTTTTCAATAATTTTTTTTAAATATTCTATAATAAAAATATGTTAAATAGAGATATTGTAGTTATTTTTTAAAATAAATTATTTTTATATATTTATATTTTCAACTTGTTTTTACGTTTATTTTTTAAATAAGATAATGTTAACAATTATTAGTCCGAAAGTCTGTCATTGATTTATCATCAAATAAAATTTTATTAAAAAACAAAATAAATAAGATATTTCGATAGTAGAGTCGAGAGCTGTATTTTTATATTTTAAGTTACTTCACCTTGCTCAACTTATCTTTCACCTTATAAAATCTTATTAAATCTTCTCTTGTAAGGTTCAAATATCCGAGTGAATATTTATCAAAGGTACTTTAACGTTCAAATAAGTTTTCAGTTATATCAATCGATTATCACAGTTAAGTCTTAAATGTCCAATAAATGCAATCACATACCTTTTTACCTTACTTCTGTATTTATATATTTTGAAATGAAGGATTGGTCAATTACAGCCTAAATGTCTTATAAATATGTTTTACCCTACTAATTAACCTGAAATATTCTTAATCATGCGAAATACCGATTGATCACTAATATTACTAGTGACTGATCAGTCTATGTTATTTTGAAATTGGAGAGTTAATCGATTGATCGCTTTGAGATTGCATTGACCTGTGATGTATATTGTATATGATCCATGAATGCTAATTAATTATATCTATATTGTAAAAACGATTGGAAAATCTTGAAACCATTCATGAAAATTTTAACTTTTCAATGTTCAATTTAATAAGGAATTGAAAAAAAAATGCAGTTTGGACGAGAGAACACACTCAAGTTATTCAACGAAAACAAAGTAGAGTTTATATGACATATAATAGGTAAATATATATTATATTGAAAAATGTATATAAAAAACCATTTCTTTTTTATAATAGGTTTTGTAAAACATTTTTAAAAAGCAAAAGAAAAACGTAATGAATATTTTAATTTATTTGTTTGATCACAAAACATGAATGTGAATTTATTAATATAATAATATTATATATATATATATATATATATATATATATATATATTGTACTATAGGATACCTGATCCATACCTGATACACCAACGGTCGACCAGTAACCCGGACGACCTGGCGACAGTTAAACCAATGCAGGGCCTTCTCACGGTCGTAATGTCATACGATTGCATGTTGTCGTCGACCACTTGGTGCTCGACAACCAAATAGTGATGTCGCGACATGTAGCGTTCGCGCGACAAGTCGCCTATTTGTGTCGATACACAGGACCATCGACATACAGAGCGCGATATCGTAGTATACGGTTTAGCGGTTACAGATAAGCAGTTACGAATATTAGCTAACGCCACGAATCACGGAAGTAATTGACTCAGTAACACGATCTAGCAGTTATAACTTCCAAATAGTCAATTTCAGTAACTGACCGGATTTTCAGGTAAACAGTTTATTTTACTGTTTTAAATATGCAAAGCACACGAGAAAAAAGGTACGTTTTTTCCTAAAGAAAATTAAGAGAGAAATTATTCTTCTTCTGATCCATCACAAATTTCTCTTCTGACTTGAGCGTCGGAGTGCCTTTGCAAGTACCCAGTCCATCTTCCCTCAGAGAACAGGATAGAGAGAGACAACACAGTGAGAGCATTACAGGAAGAAGCAGTCCAGATTTGTTAGGTTCGTATCTCGGTCTTCACACCCCTACTGAAACATATATATATATATATATATATATATATATATATATATATATATATATATATATATATATATATATATATATATATATATAAATAAAAACTTATCTATATATATATATTCACAAAACATGAATGTGAATTTAATATTATATATTTGATCACACATTTTTTATTATTTAAAAACAATTATATTTATAAAGAAAATTTATCGGCCTACATATTTTATAATCTTATTTTATTTCTAATTATATTTTAAACTTAAAATACATATAATAATATTTAAAGAAGATATAAATTCATATTCTTATTTTATTCTTAATTTTTTAAATTAAAACAAAAATAAAAATAAAAATGAATACTTCAAATACTAAAAATACTATCATATAATCATCCATTATTTTTTTATTTAAATATATAAAGATTTGAAGAGTTTCTTTTCAACTAGTACTTATAAATTAAATTTTACATTTAGTGTTCATAAACTAAATGCTACATTTAATACTTTTGTTGACCTAACTTACTCCAATATTTTATATTATATATATATATATATATATATATATATATATGTTGTTGTATTTAATAATGTTACTCTTTAATTAATATTATATTTTTAATCTCTCTATGTATATTATATGATGTCAACATATGTTCATTAAAATTACTAAATATTAATTCTATACTCAACAAATATTTATATTAGGTTACATATGTTTATTTTATTCATTTTTAATGAGTTTACCACCGACTAAGTTGTTCAAACGGATAATTTATACGACATATCTCTTATAATGCTAAAAACAAAAATTCGTTTAATTTTAAAGCATGTTTCATCTAAATTACCACAGTAATATAATCAAAAAGTACAAAAAATATGGTTTTCCTTATTCTTATAAAAATTTTGAAACAATTTCTTAATAGTACAAAAATTATGATACGGGAACCTAATTTAGTAATTTAGATTTATATTGAGAAAATGATATGTTGAAGATTAAATATACGAGATTGATAAGTAAATGTTTATGTAAAATGAGACATGTGATGGACAAGTGTTCATGCTAGCTTAAACAGATCAATATACGAATGAACTTTGAAGCAAGTGAAATTCTTTTAATGGTTATATTAGGTAAGGACTAAAAGATAATATAGTATCACATTCATGATGTCGTAATAGATGATAATTTCTCTTTAATGAACTCATCTCTTTACTCGAAAATTATATTTAATAAATAGATGCATTTATCTAGTCAACAATCTTAAATATTCCACAAAATGTCAGTCTCTTCAATCAATACAAGTCATAAATAAATAAACAAATGGAGTAAACCTAATACAATATACAATTATTACACAAAAAATAAAAGAGTAAGTTGCATTGGTTGCTATTATCTTTTATTTCATTTTGTTATTTCTAATTTATTCTCTAAATTAATATTGTATTCATAATTTTCAACCTATTATTATATTTATAGAAAATTTAAATTTTCTTATTTACTTGAATATTAGATTTTTTTTATAAATAATTTATTTTTTCACTTTTCAACTCTAAAATTATACGTTGGAATTTTTCAATTCATTCTTATCTTGTCATTTGTTATTATGAAAAGTCATATTCTAGATTTTAATAAAAACAAATATTAATAACTCAATAAATTATTATTACCAATTAATCCTCAACTGATAAAAGTAACGTGAGAAGAAAAAGAAATAAATTTCGCTCTTATCAAAATAATTGCATTAACTCAACCACTCCATTTTCATCATATAAAAAGGCATAAGGTCAATCCCTTAACACACATCACATTGTTGGTTTTGGAGCTTCTTACATCTTCTCTTTTCATCCTGATATTTCTTTTTTCCTTCACAACTTCAATTACCTTTAGCCAAACCTTGCTCTTTGTGGGATTTTAAGGTATATAAATACTCAACTTAGTTTATATATTTTTATGTGTATTAATTCATTATCTAAAAATTCAAGTGAAAAAAACTGACATACTTCAGCAAAATATTCAGAACCATGAGTGACAGAAATGAAAATGCTGCAGAACTTGGGTTGAATTTGAACCTATCTCCACCAAGGATAGTTGACAATAGACCTCAATCTGCAACTCAATCACCAGCAGTTTTACCAGCATCACCATCAAACTCATGTGTGTCCACTGAGCTTAACCAAGATGACAGTAACAACAACAATGTTGAAAACCCTAACAACCCAGAAGCTATTTCCCTTAAACTAGTGGGATGCCCTAATTGTCTCATGTATCTGATGATCAATGAGGATAAACACTATTGCCCCAGATGCAAGAACACCACTTTGATTTATTTTCCTGATGACAAAAACCCTGTCATAAGAAATGGATAAAGTGTTAGACATCTCTACCATCATTCTTGCATGTTATCTTTTTATTTTAAGTTATCTTTTTCCTTTAAACCCTTTCTATAAGAAATGCTACTCACTCAACTTTTGACCTTTATGTCAAAAAAATCACAAAAAAGGTTTAGAGTAAATGGCGTTGCTTGTCATAGAGGTTATATTTAATAAATGATTATTATACTAGGTTGACCGTCTTAAATGTTTAGTGAGTTAGTTTTTTCTGTCATTAATAAATAATGTAAGTTTGATTATACTAAATAATATGCAAGATGCTTTAATTATCTATCTTTGAATTCCTTATTTGATTCATGTATGAGTAAGACCATTTTAATTGTTTTTATTATATTACGAATTGAAGTAATTTTAAGTTATTAACATTATTATTTAACTATTTTTTATCACTTCTTTTGTCTTTAACTTAATCTCTAATTAATAATAACAAGTGATAAAACAACACAATTAAATATAGACAGATAATAAAAAAAGTTCAACAAAAAAAATAAATTTGAATCTTTTCAAAATATATGTCAATATATTTTATTTATTATTTTTTTAAATAAAGGACATTTTAAGTCTTACATGGGAAAATGATCAATATTTGAATTAACTTAATCTAGTAGCTTATAAGATATAACAAATATAATAGTAATGGTAAATATCACCATCTTAAACGTGTTGTGGTTTATTCTATTTAAGAAATAATTGTTTTTATATTGAATGTCTCGTATTAAATATAGATAAAATCAATTTTGAATATATAGGTAAGTGCAAATCTCACCTTATAAATTGATTTTGTAAAATTGAGTTAAGTTTTTAAAGTTTACTTCTTAACATAAGTATCATATTCATAAATTAAAAATTATCCTAACCAAATTTATTATTTGTTGTATTTATCGTTTCACCCATTATCGAATCACTAATTAAATATTTAGTTTCACGTTCCAAATATATATGTTTTGACTTGAAGAAAGTGTGTTAGAAGTTCCAAGTTCATTAGAGATAAGACTAATTTAAAATATATAAATTAATATAAATTTCTCCTTATAAACTGATTTTGTATGATTGATTAAGTTTAAAATTTATTTCTTAACTATTTTTATATTAAACATATTAAATATTATATCAATTGACAAGTTCTTATTCAATCAATACAAATAATACAAACCTAATTAGTAACAAGTGAAAAAAAAATAGGTCATTTTTATTTTAAATATTATATCACAAAAAAAAATGTTATTTGACAAAATAAGCGAGGCCATTTTTTTATTTTAACATTTAATTTTGACCATTGGAAAAATTATTTTACATAGTCAAATAATTAGAAATTGATTTGGTCTTATGTGATTTTCTTATGTCTAGTTAAACCTCCTATTCTTATGAATAACCCTAGTTAATACTAACATATGTTAAAAGAATTTTTACAACTAATTATTAATTCACAAAAGTGGAAAATAAAAAAGGAAAAATAAATATAAGTTTCATTGTCATATCATCTTAATGCCTCAAATTTTCACAAAAAAAAAAAGAAGCAAAAGTAGCTAATTTAGTATTAAAATTATTGCCCCAAAATTGTTAATTTGATTTATATCCTATAGTAATATTTTATTTACTTTTTATTTTGAAATTAATTGATTTTGTAGAATTGTCAAAGGGAAACATTTGAAATCCAAAGCATAATATTGCAGAGTCACATTTAGTGTTACAAATATGCTAATATCATATTAGCATATTATAATAATAAATATATATTAGTAATATGATAATAAACGTAGAGTTAAATATATTTTTTTTCATCTCCAAATTATTATAAAAAATTTAATTTTATTTTTAAAATTAAATTATAAAATATTTAGTTTCTATGTTTTATGAAAATTAAAATATTTTTCTCAACAGAAGATTTGAAAAAGTTATATTATAAATAATCTCCACATATTATGTATTGGAGATAATGGTTCACATAATTTCCATAAAGTGTGTAGACAAAATATTTATAATTTAATTTAAAAATGAAGCACAATTTTTTTAAAATAATTAAAAAAAAACATATTTAGTTCTAAATTTAAATTCTAATTTATACAAATAAAAATTATTATTTTTACATTAAAAACCATTTTTTACTTTAGAAAAAGATTTCATATTAATACATTTTTTTAAGTTAAAGACTAAATAACATTATTAAATGAAGTTTCATAATATTCTGGGATAAGAAAAGTAAAAAAAATATAGAAGGATAATAATGAATTGAGTGAAGCATTTAATAATGATAAATGCAAAGCGTATTTTGTTATAAATGGTGACACATTTGGTATTAATTTTCTCTTGTTTTATTCATAATCCTCTCATTGGATTTTAGTGATTGGTCAACAAAAATCCCACAAATCCTTCAACTATCTTCTTTCTTTCAATGTCTCTTTATGTGCTCGATTCATTTTGCTTCTATAATCAAATAACGTGTTTCATACACAATTTTTTTTGGAGAATTGTTTTATAAAAAATTTGCAATATTTTTATAATAAAATATGTTATTTAAATATAATATTTAAAAGAAATTAAAATTTTATTAAAAATTTTGAACTATTTAAAATGAAATAATTTTATAAGTTATCCAAAAGTTAAAATTTTAAAAATTTTCGTACTTTTAAATTTACATATATTTTCTTTATACTTTTTCATTAGTTTTATTTTGACTAGAATGTTGAAATTAACTAGAACTTTTTGTCAAGATGAGAAAATTTTTTATTTCACTTATATTGAAAAACAACAAAAATATTTCAATCAATAATGTTATATAAATAAAAATTAAATTTATTTTTATCCATTGCAAAAATTAGAAATTTTTTTATTTTGACTCAATTTAGTCCTCAATTTACAAATATGTAGATTTAGTCTTTTTAACCATGTAGATTTAGTCTTTTTAACCAAATTTTGTTAACTTTATTCAACGTTTCAATATAGCATTTGAGTTATTTATACGGTTTAACACATTTTTGTTTTAATATTAGATAAAAAAATACATTTGAAACCTCAAATAAAATTTGGTTAAAAAACTAAATCTATACATTTTCAAAATTAGAAGACTAAATTGAACCAAAATTTTTAATATGGATTAATTCTAACTTTTATTTAAAGTTAAGAAAAGAAAAACATATTTAACCTCATAATAATCATGGCTAATATGAATAATTATAGTATTATTAATTACAAAACAACCTTAATTAATATCAATCAATTTATTATAAATGTAAAAAAAAAAACTCGTAATAAACTTAATATAAAAAAATGTAATAAATTTGAGTTGATTTGTCTAAATAAAATATTTAAAAATAATATTGAATATTATATTTAAATATAAAAAATTATGAAATTTTCTATTACAACAAGGCACATTCATAAAGTGACTGTAGCAATATAAAAAAATCAACAAAAGATTATATACAAAGCTACTCCTATTTTGATATCTTCTAAAAAGTTTATTCAGATTTCTTGCTCTTCTTGAACATCAATACCCAAACAAAGGCAATAGATTGGGTTAAAAGAGGAACATGAATGCATTAATGAGATCATCAGCACCATAAAAGCTCACTAAGTTTTTGTTCACTTGAATAAATTTGGGGGAGAATGATTGACGGGATTTGAGAGGATTTGAAAGTAAATTTTGTTTATTTGAATGGATTTAAAGGTAAACGATAGTGAATTTGGAAGTAAAGTATGTGAAAATTAGTGTTTCCTTAATTTCATGAATACATGTCCATGTTTTTCCAATATACAAACACTATATCGCTTTAAATTTGAGAATATGTGACAACATAATTTAGGGATGAAATATTAAACTTCAAGGGAGACTCAATATTATTATCTTTTTATTTTCTACACCAAGAATATATATTACTACTATTAATATAAATAACAATTAAGATATTAATTGTTATATTAATTGTTATATATATATATATATATATATATATATATATATATATATATATTTATTTATTTATTTATTTATATTTAAAACTTTTGGTATGATTCAAAATAAAATATTTACAAGCATTCTTTAAAAGAAATAATTACAAAAACGAGAGTATATCAAAACATACAATCAGGTATAACATCCAATTGTCTCTTTATGATATTTCTCATGTTCATCACTTCCTTTTTGATATCTATGTACTCACGTAAAATATATAATCATACTCATAATAGGTGCACAAATCATAAATCAAACAAAAGATAAAATAAAATATTATAATGAAATTCATTTACATCAAGACAATGCTCAAATATATTAAATCAACAATCAAATGTCTACAAACATACTCCATAATGACCTATAATACTTCGACATTTGATTCTATATTTGGAAGGCAAGTATATTAAATAAATTAAGAGATTATGCAAACACAAAATAGATTTTTTCAAATCTTACACAAACTCTACTCATCCAATTTATACATTTCTCCTTGTCACCATGATAAGCAAGGGCAAACCTTCACTGGGATAGAGAGGGTTTTGGTCCCTCAATTTTTTTATATTTATATAAATTAATTTATAATTTAAAATTTTAAAAAATTAATATATTGTTAATATATTTTATATATTTAGCATTTTAAAAAAAATTGTAATCTAGATAAAGATTTTGACACTCGTTAAACATTTTTCAAAGATCTATCACTGATGCAAGCTTAATTCATTGTTACTTGTCAAAATAGTGCTTGTTCATACCAATCCTTATAGGAATCTCATTGTCTCTCACGACTAGATATTTTTCTCTATATAAGTAGGATACTAACAGAGTTAGGATAATCTTTTTATATAATCACCATCCAATACATCATAACTCAAGAAAAAATAAACACTTTCTCCTTAGAAATCACTACATTATCATCATCAGTACAACCAACCATCATTTCACATTAACTCATTTATCATTATCAAGAAATCAACATATATGCTTAAAGTAAAACAATCTCAAACATAAAATTATCCTTAAACAAAGTGTAGCTTTCAACAAAAACCCCCTATCGCCCAATGCCCTAAACCCTAGAACCCTTTGACTTTAATTCTAGGTGGTGCCAAGTAAAAGGCTCGTGACGCCCAACGCAAGGGTTATGACACGTAGCGTCAAATTCCTAAAGCTTATTGTCATGTGAGAGCCCAACGGGGTTTTAGGCTGATGCCCAACACCCTAAACCACTATAACTTATTGTTAAGTGAGTGTCCAATGGTCTCAATTTGGTGCCCAGCATCCTGACCGCTAAAACTCAATGACTTCAAATTTAAACTTGGTACTTGACAATTCTATAGTACTACCTAGCGTCATACCAACAATCAAACCTTGTGAATCATGTTTTAATTCAAAATATCATGTTTTAGTTTAAAATAAGCCTAAAATAGAGCAAATTAGATAATATTAGTTCAGCAAACACAAATTTTAGTTCAATCAAATCACCAATTCAAATCAATATATTAGCAATTTTCAATTTCATCATCATAATCAAACAATCACTATAAATAAACAAGTTTCTCTTATCTTAAAAGAAAAATCATCTCTCATAGGAACTCCACACACAAACAAACTCCTCAAGTATCTCTTACTACACAAAGAAGATTTAAATTAATGATCTGAACATAAAAAACTTACTTTATTCATAAGTCTAGTCAAATATACAAGCTTTGTCCTAAGGTAGAAGAGGAAGAGTTTTAAAAAAAGATTATAGAAAAATAAAGATTTTTATAAAAATGACACTCGTTTAAATGAAATTTTATTTATAATTTGATATTTTAATGATAAATTATTTGATTATTATTTATAAAATATTTTCTAATTCTCCTATTTCTAAATCTTCACTGTTATCCTCTGTTTTGATCATAGTAAATTTTTCCTCCATTAATTCTAATTCCAAGTCAAAAGCAAACACAAATTTAATCCTACCTTTTAAATTCTTAACCGTGGTTTTGAGAACCTAAGTTGATTTCAGTAGCTATAGAAACACACCATTAGACATGTCTGCTTTAAATTTTCTATGACTTCTTTTTATTTTTCCATCTTTTCATCTTTTACACTGATATAATGAAAAATAACCACATTCTGTGAAAGAAAATGTGAATGCACGCAAACTGTAGCCTAGTATGAATAAAAGCGCACCCCTGAACAATAAAAAAAAAAACACCAAACCAATTTAAGAGTATGCCAATCTTAAAATAGTATATGTTTGATCTCAGGAAAACAGTGACTTCGATTTTTTTTTCAAAGGTGTAAAAACTAACAAATACATAGTGTTGAATAACACATTCAAATTACAATTAACAGAATAAATTAACAAAAATTAATTGTGTTATAACATTAACATTAGCTGCAGTGTAGAACCATCTAATCATTTTTCCCTATCGCAAGCATGAATCCAGATTTTAATACATGTAACCTATAAACCATCATAGGAAATGATACAAATGTATCATCAATCACTTTCTTAAAAGTGACTTTTAGATTCTAGCTGCCAAAATATTCAAAATGTTTCAAAAAGATTAACAAACAAGAGTTGAACAACTACTTTCTTCAAAAACTCGATGTCTCTCCACAATTTGCTATCTGTATACTGCAGAATGAAGAGAAAAACTCCACCCTAGTCCCGCCGCTCCCTTGTGCAACCCTAGAAGAATGAAAAAAAAAAAAAACAGTGAATATAACTCATCCATGCAATTGAAAAAAATTTATAAGGGGATCAATATGCAATCACAGTTCTATAAAGAATGTAACTTTTTTCATATGATGGAAAATAGCAACTGACAAATATGACTTATCAAGTAATTTAGGAAGACAATTATCTGACAAGTTGGGAAATTTCAGGAAAACTAAATCTCAGTCTAATAGACTTTCCTGATCAAGAGTGACAATAAAAGAAGTTACCCATTTGATACAGGCCACGTAAGAATAACACATTAACTTTCATTTTGCTATTAGGAAAAATATAACTATCATATTCAACAATAATTTTATACAGTTCCACATAACCCACCAACAAAACCAATATAAACTAAGATCGGATTAATTAATTTATTGTATTTATCCTTTGCGAACTTCATGCACAGCAGTCATCTTCTCACGACACAATCCCAGTAAGTGCATAATGACAGCGATCTTCTTTTCAACCTCTAACTCTAGACCTTCTCACCCTCAGCCGATGGAAACCATTACTTTCTAAAAGCTTGTTCGGTAAATTCATCAATGACACATTATACATCATATGATTTTCTTTACATATTTTTATTTGCCTGTGCCCAAAGTAAAATATGTCACACTTATATCAATTCGACTAACCAAATATCATCCTTTTTGAATCAATAATATACTCAATATTATTTGTTTACGATCTACATTAAACCATCTCTTGTTGTCACAAACATCAGTGTTCCAGCTTTTCAACAAAGTGTCAGTCTAATTTCACGATCAACTTCCTTCTTATTTAGGTTCTATCCACGATCAAAGAGTGAGAGAGGTATATCCCTTTTTTACAGCATTTGTTACGTTTTTCTCTTTTTTTGTTTGTGTTACGTTCAGACTTAAGAGATCTTTCTTCGATTTTAATTTCGGAAATGTCATATTAATTTATGCATAATAATGATCATCCTGTTATGCACTATGTCTCTCTAGTGGAACATTGGACGAGTAAAAAAAATTGTAGTTGTGGAGAGATAACCAACAGCTATCAAGCATTGATAACAATTGTGGAAAATAATATGAAGAGTGTGTAGAGTGTGACAAACAAAATACAAGACATAAGCATTAAGGCAAGCAAAGTAATACAATGAGCTATAGTATGGTTTGCATATTACCTTTTTAGCAGTTAGTAACCACATCTAAATTCCATTGCGAGCCTTCTAGAAGGCAATATAAAACATGTAGCTCCCTGAGAATGAATCTAAAGGGCATCATCATCTTAGCAGTATGAACAATAAAGAATAATTACGAGTTCTGAAAACCAAACTCTCCCCATCCGCTACTGCTTCTTATATACTTATCTATAATGCCGAATTCCTGATTCTGAGCAACCCGTCTGGCATAGTTCTCAGTTGAGATTGGGCCTTTCTTCAACTTACGGTAATAAACAAGATGCCAAGGCCATAACCGAGCACAACCAAAGAAGGCATCAACTGTTAAATTGTTTTCATCGTCTTTTGGGAGTTCCAAGCCATAATTATTAAGAACCATGTGCATCTCCTCCATAGATACAATGGTTGAAATATCAGAATGGAGATTGACATTAGTTTCAGGAGCAGGATTCAATACATGTTTTCCGGTATGACTAAGACCCTTTGTCCCTTTTACTATAAATGGAGATAAATTCTCAACAGGTGGTTCATTTAGATCTGTAACTCTGTCAGATGGTTTTAAGAAGACATGATTTTCATGATTATCCTCCTGTACAAATTGGTTCTTTTCCACGTCATTCACAATTGTGTCATAAACTGCTGCAGCTTTTCCATTTACATCAACACCTGTGTCCTTGGATTTTGAATTCTCCAATTCCATTTTATTGCCACCAATTGTCTGCCCCTGTGCAGGTAAGTGATCCACAGTTTCAGCAGCTGTACCATTAATGGGTGAGCTTTTTGAATTTGACCGTGTTTTAATTGGAGATGATGAAGGCGAACTGAGTGATACGGATAAAGACCTTAATTTTGATGATGAAGAATGTGATCTAGAAGACACTGGTCTTGATCTAGAACGGGAACTAGACTTTTGCAATGACTTGGAAGATTGAGAATTTGAAAGAGAGCGAGATTCAGAGAAATCAGATGAAAAAGAGGACGAGACTGACCTCTTGCGTATCTTTGCTTTAGACCTTTTAGGCAACTCCATTTCATTTCTGCTTCTCTTTTTTTCCCCGTATTCCTTTCTTTGATGCCTATATGTTTCTCTGCTTACAGATAACCGCCTCCCACCTCTCTGGTGTCTCATTCGCGAAGCCTCCCCAGTAGACTGCAGCCTCATCCGGAAAGCATATCCAAATTTATTCACATCTTCATGGCTCTTGTCTATTCTACTATTTTGCCGAACACCCAACCTATTGTATCTCCACTGTGAAGAATGTTCTTTCGGACAATTTCGCATTTTATGACCTGGATCACCACATCTAAAACAAGTCTGATGGAATTTTGAGCCATTTGGACGATCTGTGGTACCCTCAACAATATGTGCTCTGGTCACATTCTCTGGGGAATTGACTTCAGGAGAACCACCAGAGTAACCAACATGATAATCTTCATTCTCATACTTTCTATCATGGCCCTGATAAGGCTCATAACGATCAAACTCTATCGCATTTTCATTCCCGTTGTCAACCAGGTCGCGAACTGGCTCACCCCATCTATCATTTTCCTCCGTTTTGGGAATAACTCCACCCCCTTCATCAGGAGAGTCTCCATCATAATCCTTTTCCTCCCCAATATAATCTTTAAAATCATCACGACGATATCCCCTCTCCTCATCAGGTGTAACCACAGAATTTGCCCTTCCCATCTTTTGATTCGACCATCCCCTGAAACCCGTTTTCCTTCTAAACTCATTCGCATTTCTTCTGCCACCCCTAGAAATTCTAGAAAAATGTGTGCTAGGCTGTTTGTTGGACCACGTTACTGTCAACAACTCCCCACATATACTTTTACCTTTCAGTGCTCTCAGAGCCTTTTCCGCATTAGGAGGGAAATCAAATACTACAAAGCCATATCCATCTCTTTTCAACTGAACATTACATTGTCCAAATTGACGGAATACACGTTCAAGTTCATCTCTTCGAGAATCCTCTGACAGATTACCAATATAAAGTGACATCTGCAACTTTACAAATTAAAAGACCACATTAACACAGTAAATAGCATGATCTTGAAATGGAACAGGAATTTCATCAAACACGTACAACGCAACACTAACGAGTATAAAGAAACCCTAACCAAAAGACAGAAATGATTCAAGGTTCAGTACCACGACGAAAAGCCTGAAAGGGTGTGGCAGAATAGTGACGAAAGGAACCCTCTAGAAGCACCAGAGTGCCGTTGGGTCTATGCTTCGTTCTTCTTTGAAACTCCCTAACCCAGGTGCGTGGGATCTAAAAGGTATTGAGAATGATAGTGATTTTGAATAGTGAGAATGTTGTCATAACCTAGAAACTCAGAACACAAGCGTATGAAAATAGCCCTTTGTTTTCCCATGATTTTATTATTAATGAACAACGAACAATGATAGAGTTTTAAGAAAATAATTTATTGTTTTTCTTTTTAAATTTAAGATTTTTGTAATAAAATATATTGATTATATATGCTATTTCTCTCTGAAAATTTTTATTTTAAATAAAAATAAAAATAATAAATGTTGAGTACCGATCAGGGTATTGTACCATGCTATTGTCTTAAAATAAGAATTTTAATTCTATTATCATATAGAACTAAAAACAAGTAAATAATAAATAAATAATTTTAAGGCTATGTTCCAGAAACTAAATAGACAGATAATTGAGGAAAATCTTCAAAAAATAAAATAAGATAGAGGAAGAAAAAAATTATGAAATATGTGTCAGACATGATTCGTATTGGAATCTAGAAAACAAATCTTTAAGTAGCTTCTTTAAAATTTTCTATTTTTATTATTTTTTCTAAAAAATAATTTGTGCTCATCTTTTAAGAAATTTTATAAAAAAGAAATTGTTGTATTCAGTTTCTAATTTTAAGAAAAGGAATCACAAATAAGTCAAATTAAAGTCAGTGTAGGTTTGGCTTACACAAAAATGATATAAAAAATTTAAATTAAATATAAAATAGAAAAAAGAAATATAAATTGGTTTTTCAGAAAATATATTATTATTGGTGTTTATTTTTATCTAATTCTCTTTCATTTGAATATATTATTAGTCGTTATATTTTAAAATAAAAATATAAAGGATTCTTTTAACCAATAACAAATGTAAAATTAGTTTATATTGCCAATAATTCATTTTCGTTAACTTATATATCGTCTTAACATCTTTAAAACTGTTCCTGCTTAGTCTAATAGAGAATGTAGATAACTAATTGTTATAGTCAGAAAGTTAGAAAAAAAAAACAAATTGAGTAATAATAAGATATGTGTTGATCCTCAAATTTTAACTACTAATGTTCATTATAACTACAACGAGATGAATATATGAATGACATTGCTTTTATTGAGTATAACTTTAATGGGCTATGGGATAATTACTACTAAACAATGTAGTACCATATTTTGTGTTAATGGAAAATTAAAAGCATTGGCTATGTGTGAAGAAGTTATGTTTAATAAATATATTTTTCGTTAAGTCATTATTATATATTTGATTAAAGTAGGTTATTTTTTCAATCCATGCTATAAATAAACAGTAAGAACATTGTAAAATGTATTGTGTAAAGATTTGTAGGGTATTACTTTAATTTTTAAGGTACTTTTTTTTTTGTTAAGTAATGTTTTTCTTTAGTTGAAGAGAGATTGTGGATGCAAAAAGATTCTTTTATACTCATATTAGTCTAGTACGACAGTCATCAATAAATATAGTAATTAAAGAATAAATATAGTAATTAAAGAATGTAATTGATATATTATAATATATGTTATTTATATTACTATTAATGGGTCTTTACTTGGATGACATTAGAATCATTGATCCAATTATTTGTTAACTTATGAATTATCGCGGTTAGTCATGGACCATTGTGATTAGGTAGTTTGTCTGATGTCGTGTTAACCGAGTAGGAATGCGTTAAGTACATGTCAACATAGTAGTATGACATGTATTCGACCATGGACAAGTCTTATACCAATATGACTGAAAGGTACTCAGTCATATACAATACACTAGACCCCCAACCTTTACATACTTTGGCTATGTAACCCTATAGGTATAATAGCCTCACAGTCTCAGGAAATGTAACGATAAAAAGGTTGTAATGATGAAGTATCACATATAACGTTATAAGGGAGATGAAGAGGCGTGAGACTGTTGTTTTGCACACGAAATGATGCAATACTTAGAAGGGGCAAAATCGCAACCCTTAGCCTGCAGATCTATAAAGATCTAATGGTTAACAAAAGGGGTGGGAAGGTTAAAGGTCATGAGTATTCTCATAAATAGTGGTCTCATTTGTCACATTTGAGTACCAAATTTTCCGATAAATTGTTGTCTTGTTGATATATTATGAGAAGAGTTAATCATTTAAAGAGCTAACTACCAAAAAGTATGTCTTATAGTGGGTCAAATATGGGTTATGGGGAGAAATCAAATAGTAGTAGCAGTCAGATCTCGGTGTCATCCAACATGACATCATCATGGACCATGGGGATGGAGATGGAGATTATTATCGAGAACATGAAAGATCCTGGTGAAGAGCATGTCAAGTTTCGACTACCTGGAAGGGAGGGGTACGAGTGAATAGATCCCTTACTAAGAAGTTAGTGTTCCAAATTTAGGTGGTCAATAATATAAAATTATTGGTTGAATAATATTTATGTGTTTTAAAGTGGAGTGTTTGAGGACATGGTGTTGCTTAAAAGGATAAGTGTCATAGGCAATGTTTATCATGGTCGAGAAGGGTATGAGGAGGAGTACTTTTGTATACATAATTTTTTTTCTTTAGCTTCATATCCAATTACCCTTTAATGAGTTTACGATGGGTGTGCTTTGACTTCTAAATGTTGCAGCAACACAACTTCATTTGAATAGTTAGGGTTGTCCTAAAGCCATTAGATTAGTCATGTCAAGATGAAAGTTTTAAACTTCGGATATTGTGTTAAAGGTTCAACTAGGACCACCTAGGTAGATGATAGGAAACTGTGTGAAAGGCTTAACTAAGTCTGCACAGGTAGGTCATAAGTAACTACATGAAAGGTTAGATCAAGATCACTTAGGTAGGTGACAGGAAATTCTATGAAAAGTTTGGCTAGGATCATCTAGATAGGTGAAAGAGAATTGTATGAAAGGTTCGACTATGAAAAGTATTCCATTGTTAGTACTGAGAGAGAGAGTTGGGAGCCGCAATCTTGCAATGTAACACTCACGAATTGTCTTTTAGTCACAATGGACCATGATAATATCTCTTGATGAGAATGTGAACTTTATAGCAAGGTGAGGGATGGACACGACACACAACAAGTTAAGTGATGACCAACACAACAAGATGTTATAGGACGTGCTTGTGTCTATGACCAAGTACAAGATTGGTATGGTATTTGTTAAACTGCCTTCACCAAAAGTGTATGGAGGTCGATATAGTATCCGATGGACACCCTTTCTTTAAAAAAGTTACACATGTGTTCATCATAAGGGGTCAATGTTTCTTATGGCAACTCTAACTTTTTGATAGCGAAGTTTTTCGCTTTTACCGTTGTGACCATATGGTCATCTTGATCTGAATCTTCCCATTGAAAGTTTCGGTTCATGAATGTAATAGATGACATCCTTTTTCATTAAGAGTTATGAGATACTATGTGCACTGACTACACAATTCTTATATGCCTCTTTCTGGTCGAGGATGAGGATTAATCATCCACAAACTTTCCAAATATAATATTGATTGTAGTCCTTAATGGGGTTTAGCATCGAAACATTTGTCTTTGTGTTGGGCTGTTTTCTCTCTCTTTCTTTCCTTCTCTTTATCTCATCTACGCTCTCTTTGGTCACCAGGTCTTCGGTATCCAAAATGTGAACTTCCTTCATCGTCGCGCCTTACAAACCCTTTAACGTGGCTGACCCGAACTAACTCTTCAACCTTATCCCTTAGCGTAGTGCATTCATATATGGTGTGACCATTGTTGCGATGATACTTACAATATTTTATTCATGTTAGCGTTTGGTGGGTTATGTGATTTCCTGGATGGTGATATGAGATTCACTTGTAATGTTTCTTTCGACATACGATACCTGAGAGCGCTTAGAAATGTGTAATGCAAGAATTAGGCAGGTATGGACTCCATTTATGGGAGCTACCTTTTTTGTGTGTCTCGTTCAACATATTTCCTTTCACTTGACATGGTCACAACTTTTATCTTGTTTTGGTACTCTCTTACTTCTTCTACTCACATTAAGTTGGTGACTTGCTGCCCTAACTCATCCATGCTTATAACCGATGTCATACGTTCGCAAAGGAACCAAGCCTTAGTGTCATTGTTATATAGTGGATAACCACTTCGGGGTTTAGGTTCTTGATCTTTAAAGCTAATTTACTTAACCTTTCAATAAAGGGTCACATGGATTCCCTTATTTCTTGCCTAACATTGAGGAGGGCGATGAAGATAAGGTGATGATGTTGACCTATGGCTAAATGTGTTGTCAAAAATGAAGCCATAGTATCGAAACAATCGATGGAATAAAGAGAGACAGGTGAACCACTCATGTGCTCATATGAGTTGGTGATACCATCATATTGGTCCAAGGTAAAAGTCTTCCACTGCTTAGGAAGTGGGGTATCAATGATGTCATATATGAAGGAGTGTTGACGACTCCCTCCTACTGCCAAGGAGTTGTGTCTTGGGAATAGGGTTGTACTTGCTTTCATCTTCATTTTCACAAACAAGATCGATGCAATGTGCGGTTTTCTACATCAAGTTTGTGTTATTAAGGGTTTCCTTATGCTTTCTCTTGCCAACCGTTCCTTCAGTTTTGAACCCTCTTTTCAGCCTAACATTCTCCTACCTTAGGGTGTCCATTTCCTCAACACTTACTTTTTTAAACTCGGCGAACTCCAACTACATCTTCATCCAAGCTTATAAGACAATAATTATGTCTGTCGAAGATGGTCATGCTTCCTTTCCTCCTACCATCCTATTTCTTGTAGACACCATAAAAGTTATTTCCTTAAAATACAAGTTGTCCCCGTGATGGACGTCAATTGTTCTTACAAAGTAGAATGTGTATCTTATAAAGACTCTGAGGGCATCCCAACACTTCCAACCTTCAATCTCCAGAGTACTCATCCTCCTTCTGAGTACTCGTTCTCCTTTAGCTGAGTAGGAATTGTGTTTAGAAAAAACACTAACGCCCAAGTCAACCTAATGCGTTAACCAAAAATAAATATAGTAATTAATGAACATAATTAACGTAACTCATAATACATATTATTTATATGTCCATTAGTGATATTGTGTTGGTCAAGCAATGATGAGTTGAGTATATGTCAACTTAATAATCTAACATATATTTGATTAAGAACAAGTCTTATATTAACATGACCGAGTGTTTATCATATACAATTAAAACATGATCTTATTATTATTTAAAAATATAAAATATAAATATAAATTGCATGTTGTCAAATAAATAATTTTTATATAATTTCTTTTTATACTTCATTCTCTAATTAAATATTAATAATTCAACAAAATATTATTGGTAATTGATCCTTGGTCACTAATTAAATATTAATAATTCAATAAAATATTATTGGTAATTGATCATTGGTCAACACAAAGTATGAAGAGAAAAATAAATAAATTTTATTCTCACTAAAATTTAACTCATCCGTCCATTTTCATTTTATATTACTGGTATGAGTTTTGGACTTTGATATTTTTTAAATCATTTGTCGTGTTTCTTTCTTCTTCTTTTTTAGATATTTTTCAAAGTTTTTTTAAGTATGAATATTCAAATTTTTTTTTAATTTTTTTATGTGTTTTTATATAGCTATTTAATTTAAGATTGGTAATATATTTTAATAAATATTTATAATTTGACTCAAATTTAAATGGTTTAATCATTCACGAAGTCCCTATTTTCGCGTGGAATCTCAATTTAGTCCCTTTGTTTCTAGAAATATCAATTGGGTCCCAAATTTATGAAAATTGCAACAAATGGATCCTTTCCGTTAAATTGTGTCCAACGGCGTTAGAGTGTGTTTGACGTGGCACGCTGTTGTGAACTTCTTATCTGACGTGGTTGATTCAAGCAGGAGCAGTGAAGCACGTGGATATTTACAATTTTTTAAGTAAAAAGAAAAGAATTGTTTTAAACCAAAATGGGGATTCAGGTTTTGTGCGGATCGAATTAGGGATTGGGATTCTTCTGAGTACTTCTAGGGTTTAATCGAAGTTGTGGTTGAAGATGCATCCATGTTCGTCTTCGTCATGCAGCGGGTGGCGGAAGCAAGATAGTAATGTGGTTTGTGGTAGTGCTCGAGGAGTTAAGAACATCAATGGTAGTCCGTTGTGCTATTGTGGGATGAAATGTGTTATCAAAACTGCAAGAATAGTTAAGAACAGAGACAAGCAATTTTGGGGCTGCCCTAAGTTCAAGGTAAGGTTTTTTGTTGGGTTTTTCGTTGTTCTTATTTTGAGTTCGAGGGTGTCCTGATTGGTGTTTTGTTGTCACAGAATGGTGGTGAAGATGGTGGTTGCAATTATTTCACATGGTGTGCAGATCATGGGGTTGTTGAAACGGAAACGAGTGCAAAGTGTGAAGGCAAGTCTGAGTGTTTGCTGAATAGAGAAGCAATGGAAGGTGGATGAAAGATTATAAGTGATTTGGACTGCTCTGTGAAGAAATTGGGAAATAGGCTTAATGTATTGTTAGGGATTGTCTCTGTTCTTGTTGTGGTGAACATTTTTGTACTTACAATAATGTTTTTTCACCATCACCATGATTTCATTGTACTTATGATGGAATGTACTTAGAATGCAATGAACCAAAGTTATTTTGACTATAAAAGTTTGTATTGTTTGTAATTTTTGGTCAGGAAGTAATTCAAAGTATTGATTGAAACTTTTGGCCAAAATACTCTTCGTATTGAAGTGTCAACTAATAAACACAATCATATGAAGTGGTTTCAAAGTGAACTAATAAGCACAAATTATATAAACTTCATAGAATTTTCATTAATCTCAAGCACTATATAAAAGTAGAATGTGTTGTTATTTCTGAGTCATGCCCATTTTGGATGATTCCTGGAGATTTATGGATAGTAATTGGCAGAACAGTTCTTTAATGTCAAGCAAAACCACAGTAGAACTTTTATAACCATGTTAAAATCAGAAACATAACCATGTTAAAATATCAACATAACATCAATGCACACAACAGATAAATGGAACCAAATTAAGCATATCTGCTGAAATTTAATTAATCTGAAGTAGTACATAAAACTGCTGTCATACAGACCAAATTAACCATTAAAACAACATGAAGTTCCATCAATTATCAACTGCAGTACCAGAATAACGTTTTCCTACATCTACTGTTTTTCTACATAATGTTTTGTAGCCAAAAAATATTACAAAATTTCATTCCTACTGTCTACTACGGTTGATTCCCAGAGTGATGTGCTATTTCAGATTGTTGAGTGGATGGAGTTGCTTGGGTTGCTGATGTACTGGGCACAGTTCCTGGTTGGGTTGCTGATGGGCAACGAGTTCTGTTATGGCCATGTTCTCTACATATGCTACATCTCTTCTGCAAGCCAGATTTGGTCATTCTTGATTCATCCTTCCTCATTTCCCATTGCTCTAGTCTTCGTTTTCTCTTTGGTCTTCCAGGCAATACTCTTTTGTGTGGTGGAGACACATCAGGATATGGAGTAATGTTCAACATGTTGGCTCCATTTAAGGGATATATAATTGTTAAATATGTCTCCTCATATTTGGACTTCATGTAGCAAGAGTCAATAAATTGTTCTCCATCAATGTTGAGGAACTTCATTGCAGCCAATGAATGAAAACAAGGGATTCCAGTCATCATCCAAGTTCTGCATGTGCATGAGGAGTCATCTAGGTTGACTACGAACTTATCTCCATTGTTAGACATGTGACGAACTTCGAATAGCTTGTTGCCTGACCAACTATGTAGAAGAAGACAACAATAATTATTAACCACAGTAGTAAATTAATATATTGCATAGAAGTGATTACTGAAATTTACCTAGGAATCCAATTTTTAGTTAACTGAGATTCATTTCTAAATCTAGATAGGATCTTGGGACAAATGGATCCAGTAAATGATGATATGCTTGACCTGTTCTTGGCCCATCTTTGCATGAGGTAAAGCCGTATCGTCTCCAACAAAGTAATTATGGGTTTACTCCTGGCAGAAACGAGGACACTGTTGAAGCCCTCACTCATATTGTTTACTAAGGTGTCAGATTTAGCTCTTTCAGTGAACCTTGATCTTGACCAATACCTACAACAAATAATAGAATTATTATTAACATTATATGAATAAGGAATTATGTTCTACTTTTGAAGACTAACCTTGGAGGGATGGCAATCAAATGCTTATAAGCATCTTCGTTTACTGCTCTTATGTTTCTCATTTCCATCTCCCATGTTTGTGGATGTGTGGCTGTAGCTGCCCTCCACATTAAACGCTTCAGGTTTTTACCAGGGTATTTCTTCCTGAAGTTGGCATACATATGCCTCACACAAAACCTTTGATCAACTCTAGGAAGCAATTCATCTATTGCATGAAGTAGACCCTGCAAACAATATACAAGTAATGAATACAGCCAACAAATACTTAAGAACCTCAAATTAAAATGTACAATTACAAATTAATGATTAATATTACCTTTTACTGGTCTGATATAAAGGTAAATGTGGAACAAATTTCAGCCCCTCCAAGGTCATCTACCAACAGTTCCAAGAACCACTTCCATGAATCCTTGTTCTCAACTTCAACAACACAGTATGCAATTGGCAACATCTGCTCATTCCCATCTCGGCCCACAGCTGTTAACAACTCACCACCGTACTTACCTTTCAAAAATGCTCCATCTAAACCAATAATTGGCCTGCATGACATAAAACTGTCTTTGCAAGCCTTTAAACATACATAGAATCTCTTGAAAATGACTTTACCCCCCACATCCTCAACCTTTAGTTTCACTGTTGACCCAGGATTTTTGGCCACCAACTCATGGGCATAATCATATAACCTTTTATATTGTTCTTTGAAAGAGCCATCAATTTGCTCTGTTGCTATGTTTTTGGCCCTATAGGACATACACATTGAAATATCAATGTTCCATTTCCTTTGAACTTTTTCCCTTATATCCACACCCTTAACTGTAGGATTATCTCTAATAGTTTTCTGTATCTTTTTGCTCAACCACTTGGCCTCGATTAATTTAAGGTTGAACTCCCTGCTACAGGTATGGTTGTCCACCATTGTTCTCAATTGCCATGTTTTCATTGTCTTCATATAACCACAATATAACTTCCAAGGGCATTTACCTTTTGAACCCACACACTTCAACCTCATTCTTTGTTTATCATTCTTAACAAACTTAATATTTCTTCCATTATCCAACGCATAATTTTTTATAGCCTCCAAAATGTCTTGCTTTTCAGCAAAATATGTCCCAACTTTCCACTTAAAGTCAACCATACTTTTTGGCAACACAAATGTTGGAAAACTCCAATAACCCTCTACACCGGTATCGTCTTCATCACTTTCTGCTCCACTAATTAATTGTTCAGATTCCCACTCATCATCTGATAAACCTCTATCACAACTCACACTAGAACATGATCCACTAGAGTCATTTGACATACTTTGGACTTTCACTTCCACATTTCCCTCGAAGTCTGCATGTATCATCTATATCACAACCAACATTGACATCAACAAGCCCCTCCAACCACTCATTATTTCCATCACCACTACCATTCTCAAAAGAGGAATTCCAACTTCGGATTTCCACATCTGCTTCAACTTCATTCTGTTCTACACCTTCATGTTGACCATCACCATCAACCTCTTCCTCCATAACAACCTCAACTTCCACTTCTTCACCCATCTCTTCAAACACACAACCAACTTCTTCAAGTCCATCAACCTCTTCCTCCATAACAGCCTCAACTTCCACTTCTTGACCATCACCACCAACTTCCTGAACTTGTTCAAGTCCATCAACCTCTTCCTCCATAAAAGCCTCAACTTCCACTTCTTCACCCATCTCTTCCAACACACAACCAACTTCTTCAACTCTAACAACCTCTTCCTCCATAACAGCCTCAACTTCCACTTCTTCACCCATCTTTTCCAACACACCACCAACTTCTTCAACTCTAACAACCTCTTCCTCCATAACAGCCTCAACTTCCACTTCTTCACCATCACCACCAACTTCCTGAACTTGTTTAAGTCCATCAACCTCTTCCTCCATAACAGCCTGAACTTCCACTTCTTCACCATCACCACCAACTTCCTGAACTTGTTCAAGTCCATCAACCTCTTCCTCCATAACAGCCTCAACTTCCACTTCTTCACCCCTCTCTTCAACTTCTCCTTCATCATTACCAACATATTCCAGCATATGTATGACTTCGGGTTCAGAAACAGGGTGTATCAAAAACACATGGACCTCACCATTCAGCCTAGCTAAATTAACCATATGCATGGCACCAATGTCATCACACAGAGGCTCTAACTTATCATCCAACATTGAAGCCCCTCCTACAGAGTACCACATATCTTTAAGCCCATGGTATCCCAAAGATTTCACTACACTAACAATCACGAAATAACTCCAAACATCTGGGTCAAACATAAACCTAGATGTCTCCCCCCCTTCATACTTAAGCTTGCCATCGTTAACTAATTTCCCTCCATGGTGAAAGACAACCTCAATATCCTCGTCAATGATGCAAAACACTATATATAAGTATTTATACACCTATAATGTAATCAATTGACGACAAAACATGTATTAAAACCATAACCAAAACACACTCACACACACAGACAATTATCACTTTAAACATGGGGGGCATGGGGGGACCACAACATTGCAATAAAAAATGGAACACAATCCGACGAAGGGGACCACAACATTGCAATAAAAAATAAAACACAATACATAGACGGGGACCACCACCCAACATCGCAATATAAAGGTTTGTAACAAAACCAAACTTTTACTGACCTGGCCACTCCAGATTGCAACTGAAGAAGGTCCCACAACTCCGATGAGGACGACAACTGCACACTCTCTGAAGGTCAACTTCGATTAAACCCTAAATACCCAAATTGATACCCCAATTTTCTGAAATGAAATGAACTTTGGACGAACCGAACCCTAGAAGTACTCAGAATAATCTCAATCCCTAATTCGATCCGCACAAAACCTGAATCCCCATTTTGGTTTATAACAATTCTTTTCTTTTTACTTAAAAAATTGTAAATATCCACGTGTTTCACTGCTCCTGCTTGAATCAACCACGTCAGATAAGAAGTTCACAACAGCGTGCCACGTCAAACACACGCTAACGCCGTTGGACACAATTTAACGGAAAGGATCCATTTGTTGCAATTTTCATAAATTTGGGACCCAATTAATATTTCCAGAAACAAAGGAACTAAATTGAGATTTCACGCGAAAATAGGGACTTCGTGAATGATTAAACCAATTTAAATCTATTATGTTCGGGATATTTAATTATAAGCCTTGATTTTAAATTCGTTAATCAGTCATGTAATCCATTAAATTACTTGTATACTATTTGCAAGAAATATATAAAATTATTCATTTTCATCTTTTTTATAACCCTTAAAATAGATAATATATATCTATTTCATGATATCACTCCTAGTTTTTCTACGTATTATATTTAACTATTGTCTTTAATTAATAAAATAGTTGTTTAGGATAACTTTTGCAAAGTCACTTTTTGTCTTCTTAAGCATTTTTTACTTATCATTTCCATAACAACAATAATAACTATTTGTATGATTACAAAGATAACTCACTCTAAAAAGGTATGAGTTATTAATGTTTCTTACTAAAGAAAAAAAACCTATTAAAAGGAAATTTTTACAAATACGAATACTCTCTTTATCATTTTGTTAAAAACTTCTAAAATCTTGCTTAAAATAAAACTTATCATTGCATGCAAATACCTTTATTTAAGTTAAATTTGTTTATAATAACTCGTAATAACTACTAAGCATAAGTTTCCATACACAAAATAACTTTTATATATAATTTTTTAAAATAAAATTATATATATATATATATATATATATATATATATATATATGAAATAAAGATGATAAAAAGGGGTAGGCGAGCTAATTAGCTAGTCACAATTTTAGTAGATCTGCTTAGTATTTTTAATCTATTGATCTATCATGGTCCATTAACCTAATTTTATAAAAGATGAATAAATAATTTTAAATATTAACTTTTTTTTTTGGAATATGCAAAGGTAGAGTATTATTTCAACTTAAATTATTAATACTTACAATTAAATGGTTGAAATTATCACTTTGATTAGTGTAGTAATTTTTTGTATACTTACGTCATTATCCTTAATTATTATTATTATTATCATTGTTATCTTAGATATTATGATGTTAATATCATATTTATTGTATAATATTACAGTAATAATTACAATTATTATTATGTTAATATCATAATTTTTTATATCATCGTGATTATTATTATTATTATATTATCATTCTTATTACTATCAATATGACTATCATCACCACTATCAATATCAAAATCCGTTTATATATATTCAATTATCATTAAGATATTTATTTACTAAACATCTAAAAAAATTTAATCTTTCAATGTTTTTCTATTATATTACATTACATAAGATATTATATTATGATTATTAAACAAGTTGGATAATTTTATATCAAACTAGTTTCAAAATATTTTACAAAAAAAAAAAGTAATAAAAAGAATCTCATAAAATTTAATTCACCAAATTTGTTAAACTAGAATAATTATTGACAGGGTGAAACAAACAATTACATGATATACATTAATAATTGTAATTAATGGCTAGACATCTTACATGTTTAAAAGTTTATAAAATTTAGTATATCAAAAAAACAAAAGCAATGTTTTTCATGATATTTTTGTTTTTAAAAATTACAGTAAATAAAGTAAGACGATCTTGTAATGTTTATATTTTTTTAAATTAATTATTTATTAATTTAATTTAAAAACACGACAACACATTGAATACTTGTATTAAATAAAATGACAAGATGCAATAATACAACAATTTTGTATTAAATAGAAAATTTAGAAACAGGTAACCAGTGGGCCGAAACAGAACGGGCCCTTCTGGTCCACAGATAAACAATAAGGGACCAACAGTCATTATTCATTGCGAAAATCTTACATCGTTCTTTCTTTCCACAAAATCCCTCGTTTCCTTCTTTATTCCCATTTCCCACCCTTTCATCATTCATCATCGCCTCCACCACGCACCCACCCAGATTCTCCTTCCTCTCCGCGTTCCTCTTCCGTCTCCAAATTTCGATTCTTTCGATCAGATCTGCAAACCCCATCTCGCCAAAACCCTCTGCCACCCATCCATGACGCTTGGCTCAGGAGGATCCAGTGTCGTGGGTCAGTCCCTCACTGCTCTTTCTCTACCTTATCTACGCCCTTTTTCTCTTTCATCTTATTTCTTTCCAGAATTTTCTTCTTGGTCATCGGATTTTTCCCCCCTACCTCGTCTTGCCGTTGACCTAGAACGTTCCTTGTTCGCTTTTTTATATTCTCAATTCTTATTTATTTGTTTGTTTTCGGGGTTTTCTGTTTGTGTTTTGTCGGAGGAGTTTTGGATCGTTGGCTGCGCTTTCCTGCCTGGGAATTTTTGGTCGAATGTTTTTGCTTTCCTAGTTCTATAAAGGATGGATTTTGGTGTTTTTATTTTTTGTGATCATGTTAAATAATTTTTCTTCTTCTTTTATTCCATGTCGTCAATCATGGGCATAAGGTTTTTTGCATTAGTATGCATGTTTTGGAAATGTGTATGTTTTGTTGGTAATGTTGCTCGCTGGCTCTTGTTAGAAGTATTTCTTCTTTGGCGCAAGCTGGAAAAATAATTCAGAATGTGTGGTTGAACCTTTTAGAAGGTTTTAAAAGCGATTGTGATTTGAGCTGTAATGTCGAGGTATTACGTCAGCAATTGCAGCTGCATGTGTCCATAATTTCAATGGTGTGTAATGCATGCCTTTTCAATTTAAGTAGTGGGATTGACAGTGATGATCTAAGTTGATTGTCTACGTTTTCTGTCAGTAGCATGCATATAGTTGTGAAACTGAACTTGTATTTGTGCCTAAAGCATTCTTACACAGCATTTGGTATCTGATCTCTTCCATTGGAAAGTGCATGTATGGTGATGTTAGCTGGTAGTGGGATAATGATTTTGTTTTTGTTGTTGATGTGTTTGTTGTATCATTATGGATGATGTCGGGTAATTAGTCAAATGCTGTTAGGAGTTCCACATTAGGTCTTCCACCTAATGGAGTAGTATTTTTGATTGGGGTTCTCCCCTTTTGCTTAAGTCCTTACAATTGGTATTTTCATTGAGAGTTGGGTTAGGGAAATAACTACTTCTGTGCTGGATCAAGGTGTCAAACCAAACACTGGTTGATGAGTGAATAACGCTCAGAGTAAAGGGTTACCACTGGGAGTGAAAGTACCTTTGTAGGTAAGGCCTTAAACGTAGACTCACATTGAGTAGGATGAATTACTTGGTGTGGTATTTGAGCCTTCGGCCTCTCCCAACTAATGAACTAGTCTTTTGGGTGTAAACCTTCCTGTTGTGCATAAGTCTTAACAAATGCCTTGTGAAGATATACTGTTCTATTTTTTGTACCAGTCAACTATTTCAATGAAAAGTGCTGTTACGTGGTGGTCCCATGGCATATCTTTTGCCAACCACCATAGGCAATTTGTGAAGGGAGGCATGTAATGAATGCTGTTGCCATTAGCCGCAATTGTGACACTATGGTCGCAATGGCTTTTTTATATGGCAGAATTTTGGCCTTCTGAAATTTTCTACCATCATTGTCAACACTGTTAATGAATGAATTATGGTTCAAGTGTGGTACCATTTTCTTGGTTTAAGGATTTTATCAATTTGTGTAGATGTTGTTGTCAAAAGAATGGATCCTACAATGACTAGTTACATTGTGTTGCTCAAATAGAAAATGTTTATGTTTTGTTAAATATTTGTACATTTATTTGCAGTTCCAAGGAACTTCAGATTGCTGGAGGAGCTTGAACGAGGAGAAAAAGGTATTGGAGATGGCACAGTTAGCTATGGAATGGATGATGGTGATGACATTTACATGCGCTCTTGGACTGGCACCATTATTGGCCCCCATAATGTAAATATTTCTGTCACTTCTGTAGATTAATCTTCATGCAAGTGTATCTGATCATAGTATGTATGCCAGCATGGTTTCTGTCCAAAATTAAGAATTTGGTTTGATTCTTGTCAGTATCGACTTTTATGTATTTGTACATGAACATTGTGTATTATTCTATGCGCCTGTATGGACCTTGGGTATGTAAGTTTGCGATAAGTTTATATTTTCTATATAATATATATTTTCATTTTGTTTATAGTTAAAAGGCTGCTTGCGGGTCCTATAATTGTGTTCTTCTCATTTGCCTTTTCTCTGTCAGACTGTACATGAAGGAAGAATCTATCAACTGAAGCTGTTTTGTGATAAAGACTACCCAGAAAAGCCCCCAAGTGTTCGATTTCATTCACGGATCAACATGACTTGTGTTAATCATGAAAATGGAGTGGTATCATTTATAATCTTTCATATGTATTCACTGTATAAATATTTTGTTCAGTGCTTGCTGGGATAATTAAACTGTTTTGTTAACTGTCTTTCTACTTCAATTTTTCAATTTGTAATAACTTGAGATCTCTTCTATTGGAGATCTAATCAAGTTTGATATGGGTTTTTCGGGAATAAGGGAATAATCAAATATATTTCATTCTTCCTTTATTTGAAAGCATGGATCTCATATTTGTTGACCTGATTATCTTTCTCGAGATTAATAGACTGGTACATGAAACAGGTTGAACCAAAGAAGTTTGGTCTTCTTGCAAATTGGCAAAGAGAGTACACCATGGAGGACATACTGACCCAGCTGAAGAAGGAAATGGCAGCTCCTCATAACCGGAAGCTTGTCCAGCCCCCAGAAGGTACCTACTTTTAGCATTGAAGAGCATTGAAGACGGTATAGATGTCAGCTTGTATTGCATAATTCTGTATGCAATATATAGTGTGTAATGAATGCTTTGTGGATCCTACCTTCTGAATTCAAGAACATATAATAGGGGAATGCCCCAAAAGATATTTCCATATCCATGGCTTCAGAGTTGTTTTGTTGTCTTTCTCAACTGTTCTGAAGGGGGACTGTTTGATTAAAATATTATGTGTGTCATATTTCTAAAGCAACTCTTTAAGTAGTATTTTCCCTTTAATCACAAAGGTGCTTTCAAATTTACTCTTGCTTCTTCTTATATTATAGTTTCACTTTCTCACTGCCTCTGTAAGTAAGGTTGAGCCAAATGGAAAATTGGCAATGGCAATGTGGATCTGCTTGCTGTCTGTTCTTTATATAATTTTCACCAAAATCAGTCTGATATGAAACAAAAGTAACCAAGTTTCTAGGCACTGTTAGTCACTGAATATTTGGAACACTTGATATAAAATATACTGTTATTTAATTATAACTTCACATATGGATAAATACTTTTGTCTTTTTATATCTCAGTGATTTTTAGTTGGCTGAGAGAGTAAATTTATACTTGTATATTAAAATTGAACTTATTTTAAAATAAAAGAAAAATCGTAGAACTTGGATATTATTGTTGTTGAGAAATCAAAGCCTGTCTGGGATGTAATGGTGTTTGAGATTTACATTGGCTAATAGCCTGGCACAGTGGTTTTAATTTGTGAAGTTGAATTTCTCTAATATGAATATTAGAAAAAAAAAAGAATGTAATAAGTTTAATTTGCTCATAATGATTTGCGTAATATTATCTACTTGGAAAGATATATATTAAAATATCTTATTTTATTCATACTTATTTAATTTTAATGAATTACTTAGTTACGTGGCATATTTTAGCAGCTCATAGATTTGTTTTAGTTTGAAAAAAGTTGTCAGATTTTTAATTCAAGGTATTTTATTATAAACAAATAAATGCACAGAATAAAATTAAGATATTGTTAAGCCAAGCTTGTTTTTCTTTTGTTAACTTTAAAATGTGTATAATTTGAAAAAGTTAAATTATAATTTTAAGATACGTTTCTAATTATTTTTCTTTGTGAAATGAAACATAGCGATCTTTTTTTATTTTGTTTTACTTCTATTTGTGATGTTTAATACATGATGGGATGGGAGCGTGTATTTTTTTTATTTAAAAGCAATATAAAATAAAATTAGTGTGAAAGGATATAGACTAAAAGAAAATAAACATAAAAATAAATGTTTTCCTAAGGTGATCGAATTTTTTTAAGACGAAACGAATCCTAAGACCAAATATTGTGATAAAATAAAGTATTTATAATTCCAACGGAGCCTATTACAAAATACGATAATAGTCTATCTACGTTCAAAGTATAATAAATTCCTAAAATAGATAATTAATTATTCACAATTTAAAAAATTAAATATATTTATAGTTGAAATTAAATTCTTTTCTGTCTTAAATGTTAAAATAGTTTGGTCATGTTTTAAAATTAGATAAATATAATTACCTTAAATTAATTGATTTAAATGTTTGCCTATATTTATATGTTTAAAGTTTTGAGATTAATATATGTTAAAGTTTGAAATTTTGAAATATTTTAATTTTATATTATTTAAGGATTAAAAATATATTTAATTCAATAAATATTTAAAATTGAATTATATTTTAAAATATATAAAATAAGAATCTAAAATTAAAAAAATTTCAATAAAAATGATACTAATTTACATTAGTTCCAATATTAATTACAAAATTTCACATGTTTTTAAGACTCAAATTTATATAAGCTAAATGACGTAATAAGAAAGTAATTAAGTTAAAAAAAAATATTTTAAGTAATCAATGTAAAGACTTGAAAAATGGAATAAATGGTGCCTTAAATTAATAGGACCAGACTTTAAAAAAAAAAACTATTTCAAAGATCCTGGTCCATTACCATAGTGTCAGCAATGAGAGCAGGCCAATCGATGTGTATGTGATTTAGGATCCCATACAGAAGAAGTAGATCTTGTTCAGAGCATTGAGCATGATTGGTTGCTCTAGGACATAGGATCCAAACAAGTAAGTAGTGAATCATCCTTTCTTCAACCTTGAAACCTCCAACAAGCAATTGCCTTCGATTAGTCTATTGTTCAGGGTGACGTAGGAAGGAGTGGAAAGTCAATAATCGATCGAAATCTTGGAGTCCGAGATGAACTTTGACAGCATCATCCCAGATGGGTAGTTGGGCAACGTTGGTCCACACATCATCATCTAAAATTATGCGGACACCCTTGACTCTAGTGGAAATAATCCCATCTCGATATCTCATGTTGAAATAGAACACTCTGATGAGATCGGGATAAATGCAACCTTTTTGCTCCACCAGATTTGAGAGTCCTTGATCATTAAAAAGCTCTGGAAATTGAAATCCATATAAACGAAAGAAATCAAGGCGAATATACTTTACCGCCATGATTCTTCTCTCTTGCCAGGAGGTAACATAGTCTGTATGTTTTTCTTGATCTGAAATCCATCCATCAATAGTTGCCGGACGTGGTTGAGAGGAAGAAGATGCTTCAACAGTTCTGCGGTGATGTCTCCTTGAATCTGCCATGGAGAAAGGTTGAGGGAGTGATAGTTTGAGAGAGGGAGTAAAATTGGAGAGAGTAGAAGCTCAAGATTTTGATTTCAGCAGTTTCTGGGTGCAAAGAGATGACTAATAATCGATTAGAGGGGCCTATTTATAAGAAAAGGGTAAAAACTAGCCGTTTATAGTCGTTTTGAGCCGTTATGGGAGGCTCCAACGGCTTTATTTTCGAAACTGTTTGCGGGATAATCGATTATCGTAAGTGATAATCGATTATCTACTCGTTGGTCACTTTCCAGAAATTGTGCGATAATCGATTATGTATGAAGATAATCGATTATTTGCTCATGATTTTCTAGGTAAGAGTTTGAAGATTCATAATCGATTATGGGGTAAGCTAATCGATTATCTTAGTGTAGAGGATGTATCCCAGGTTTGTAATAATCGATTATGACCTGATGATAATCGATTATTAACGCTGATCTTACGAAAATTTGCAAAGAACCATAAATGTGGAGTCTAAGACATGTCTAATACCCCTAACTCTCTTCTAAGCTCATAGAATCTATCTTTAGGCAGGGCTTTAGTAAAGATATCAGCTAATTGATGTATCGTGTCAATGTATTCAATTTGGCAATCTCCCTTTTGAATGTGATCTCTCAAGAAATGATGTCTAATTTCAATGTGCTTAGTTCTTGAGTGCATTATGGGGTTCTTAGTTAGGTTGATAGCACTAGTATTATCACATTTCAAAGGAATGTGATCAAGGAAGATATCAAAATCCTCCAGTTGCTGTTTCATCCATAAGATTTGGGCACAACAATTGCCAGCAGCAATGTATTCAGCTTCAGTAGTAGATAAAGCTACACAAGCTTGTTTCTTTGAATGCCAAGACACTAAAGAACAACCCAGAAAATGACAAGTGCCACTAGTACTTTTCCTATCAATTTTACAGCCACCATAGTCTGCATCAGAATAACCTATTAAACTAAGTGAAGCATCAGATGGATACCAGAGTCCAAAAGAAGTGGTTCCTTTAAGGTATTTCAAAATCCTTTTGACAGCAATTAGATGAGATTCTTTAGGATTAGCTTGGTACCTAGCACACACACATACACTTTGCATAATGTCTGGTCTACTAGCAGTTAGATACAGTAAGGATCCTATCATTCCTCTAAACATGGTTTCATTTACCCCTTCACCAGATTCATCCTTATCTAAATAGCAAGACGTTGCCATAGGTGTGTTGGCTTCTCTACAAGTATCCATACCAAACTTCTTAAGTACTTCTCTACAATATTTAGTTTGAGAGACAAAAGTCCCCCATCTATTTGCTTTGTTTGCAGCCCTAAGAAGAAGGTAAGCTCACCCATCATAGACATCTCAAATTCACCTTGCATGATTTGTGCAAATCCCTCACATAATGAATTATTTGTAGACCCAAAAATAATGTCATCTACGTATACTTGAACAATCAAGATATGTTTTCCTACTTTCTTAATAAATAGGGTGGAATCAACCTTTCCTCTAGAGAAATCATTTTCAATCAAGAAGGTACTAAGTCTTTCATACCAAGATCTAGGTGCCTGTTTAAGACCATACAAGGCCTTTTTTAACTTATAAACATGATTAGGATATTTAAAATCCTCAAAACCAGGAGGTTGACTAACATATACCTCTTCTTTAATAAAACCATTCAAAAATGCGCTTTTCACATCCATTTGGTACAATTTAAACTTCATCAAAGAGGCATAAGCAAGTAATAATCTAATTGCTTCTAACCTGGCTACTGGAGCGTAAGTTTCATCATAGTCGATACCTTCCTCTTGACAGTAGCCCTTTGCAACTAACCTGGCTTTGTTCTTTGTGATGTTTCCATCTTCATCAAGCTTGTTTCTAAACACCCACTTTGTTCCAATGATTTGAAAATCATCTTGTCTAGGAATGAGTTCCCAAACATCATTCCTTTCAAATTGATTAAGTTCTTCTTGCATAGCAACACACCATTTATCATCTTGAAGAGCTTCCTTTATGTTCTTAGGTTCTACCTGAGACACAAAAGCTACTGTTAAGCAGAAATTATTAAGATTGTGTCTAGGAGTTACCCCTTTTAATATATCTCCGATGATGTTGTCCAGAGAAAGTCCTCTTGGTTGTTGATAGCTTTTAGGATCAACTACTTGATGTTCATTTTGAGTTCTGGTGGATAGTTTTCATTTAGATACATCTCTTCAAGAGCTTCCCTCAAATAATCCTCATCACCTGCAATTGGTTTATTTGACTCAAGAGGGTTCACCTCAAGGTCCACAATTTCATCAAAGACAACATGCATTGATTCTTCAATTGTCAAGGTTCTTCTATTAAACACCCTATATGCTTTGCTAGTTAAAGAATATCCTAAGAAGATTGCCTCATCAGATTTAGCATCAAATTTGCCTAGATTATCTTTACCATTATTCAAAACAAAACATTTACATCCAAAGATTTTCAAATGAGATACATTTGGTTTTCTATCGTTAAACAGTTCATAGGGAGTTAGCTTAAGAATAGGCCTAATTAGCATTCTGTTCAACACGTAACAAGCAGTACTAACTGCATCAGCCCAAAAGTATTTTGGCACATTTGATTCATTTAAAAGAGTCCTAGCTAGTTCTTCTAATGACCTATTTTTCCTTTCAACAACACCATTTTGTTGGGGAGTTCTTGGAGCAGAAAAATTATGAGCAATTCCATGTTTTTCACAAAACTTTTCAAAAGATTCATTTTCAAACTCACCACCGTGATCACTTCTCAAGGTTTTGATTTTCAATTCCTTTTCATTTTGAACACGTTTTGCAAACGATTTGAATGCTTTAAAAGCTTCATTTTTAAGGGTTAAGAAGAATGTCCAAGTAAATCTAGTGTAATCATCAACAATCACAAGATCATAGTAGTTTCCACCAAAACTTTTAATTCTAGATGGACCAAACAAGTCCATATGCAGAAGTTCTAAAGGTTTTGATGTTGAAATCATGGTTTTAGATGAGAATGAGGATTTGGTTTGCTTTCCCTTTTGACATGCAGAGCAAAATTTATTTTTCTCAAATTTTAAATTTGGCAAACCAATCACAAGATTTTTTGAAATCAATTTATTCAAATGTTGCATATGTATATGTGCAGCTCTTTTATGCCATAGCCAAGGGTTTTCCTCTTTAGCAACTAAACATGTTATATTATGACTAGATGCATTTTCAATATCAATCAAGTAAATGTTATTATGCCTAACACCTTGCAAAGCAATTTCAGTAGAATCTTTAAAATATACGGTGCATCTATTACGTTCAAAAGTTACCTTGAGACCCTTGTCACATAATTGACTTATGCTTAGGAGATTGTGTTTGAGACCTTCAACACATAATACGTCCTTTATAGTCAATGTGTTTCCTCCTCCAATGTCTCCATTTCCAATGATTCTACCTTTGTTGTTATCTCCATAAGTCACAAAGCCTTGCTTCTTCTTCTCAAAAGAAATAAACTTTTTCTTGTCACCGGTCATGTGTCTTGAACAACCACTGTCAAGATACCACAGTGACTTCTTTGACTTAATAAGTTCCTACAAAACAAATTTGAGCAAGACTTTAGGTCCCCAATCTTATTATGGGTCCTTGGGGTTAGTTTATGCAAACATACATCATTTTACAGTTTTAACCCATGCATATTTACCATTTGGAACACCAAAATGTTTGATGCTGCATTTGTTTGAGGTGTGACCAAGTTTCATGCAATAAAAACAACAAGCCTCATACATTTTATTTTTCACAAAAGTTCCTTTTTCTACCCAAATTCTACGAGTTCTTATCACTTTAGATTTTTTGTGTAGATGCGTGTTTCCACTTCTTGCATTGCTTTTCTCAAGGTTTGTTTTGGCATATGACTTAGACTTAGTTGCCTTTGCAAGTAAATTCTCAAGAATATCTATATCAAACAGATGACTTTTACATGATAGACATTCAATAGGTTGTACAATAGTATCAGATTCAGATAATTTAGTTTCCAAATTACTAACTTTGTTTCTTAAAACAACTTCGTCATCTAGTACTTTTTCATACCTCAATTTCAATTCATTATGCTCTTTCTTTAGCTTTTTATGAGCAACATCAAGTTTTTCAGATTCATTTAACAAATCAAGAAATGCCTTTTGTAAGTCAAACTCATTACTTGACTCTAAGCTAGAATCACTTACTTGGCTTCCTGCATCTTCTAGGTCTGCCATTAAGCACAAATTTGCTTCTTCATCTGAATCGCTTGAGCTTGAAGAACTAGAAGCATTCTCTTCCCAAGCTATGTAAGCTTTCTTCTTCTTTGGAAACTTTCTTTCTTTCTTTTCTTCACTTTTCTTATTTTTAGGACAGTCAGTCTTCACATGACCTCTTTCTCCACATCCATAACATTTAATGCTTGAAGAAGATCCATGATTTTCTTTCCTTTCTTCACGGTATTTGTCTTTTCCCTTTGCTTTCATAAATTTTGCAAACTTCTTAATCATAAGACTCATGTTTTCTTCATCATCATCGGAGTCATCAACTTCAATCCTTTTAGAGTTCTTTCCTTTGGAGATCTCGGACTTGAAGGCTAGTGTCTTTCTTTTGCCTTGATCTTACTCAGCCGTCAATCTTCTCAACTCAAGTTCATGCTCACGGAGTTTCCCAAACAAGATTGGCATAGACATTTGAGTAAGATTTTGAGACTCAGAGATGGCAGTCACCTTTGGTTGCCAAGACCTGTCCAATGATTTCAAAATTTTTACATTTAATTCATCAGTATCAAAAGTCTTACCCAACCCTGTCAAGTGGTTCACTATGTGAATGAACCACTTTTGGACATCAGAAATTGTTTCTCCAGGTTGCATTCTGAACATCTCATACTCCTGAATGAGAGTGTTCTTCCTTGCACGTTTCACGTCCTCTATTCCTTCATGTGTGACTCTGAGAACCTCCCACATTTCTTGTGCTGTCTTACAAACTGAAATTCTATAAAAGTCATCAAGTACAACAGCAGATGAAATAATGTTGCGAGCCTTAATATCAAATTGAGCTCTTCTATTTTCCTCTGGAGTCCAGTTAAAGTATGGTTTTTCTACTTCTACACCATCAATAGTTCTTTTTGGAATATAGGGACCATTTAGTACAGCTTCCCAGATGCCTCTGTCAACAGACCCCATAAAAATTTCCATTCTGACTTTCCAGAATGCATAGTTATCACCAGTAAAGAGTGGTGGTCTGTTGATGGAAGCACCCTCGTCATATACTTGAGTTTGATGACCGGCCATTTTCGAAAAAAAATTTGAAAAAATATGAAAGCAAGCTCTGATACCAATTGTTGGAACAATCGGTACTGTTATAGAATTTTGCACAGCGGAATAACTTATAAAGCGGAAAGCGTGTTCAGTCAAACTCTTAATAAGATGGTCAGTTTTAGAAATTTAATTTTCTTAGAGACAAATTTCCAAACAGTTGATGTGTATAAAACAGTAAAGAGTATAGAGAGCAAGAAAATTCAACACAGAATTTTTATCCTAGTTCGATTCAAAAGAATCTACGTCCAGTTGTTAATCACTAAAAAGTGATTAACGTTTTCACTAAAAATAGTTTCACAAGTTTACAATAGAGTGAATGAAACAGAAAACAGAAAAAACCTTCCTTCGAACGAACGAACCGGAAGAACAAAAACTTTGCCAACTTGAAGAGAACCGCTCCGACCTTTGACCCACAAAGCGCGAGCTTCTCCTTTTCACAAGACCAGGCAATGCAATGAACAAGCTTTTGGAACTTCCTCATATCACACTGTATTCTCAAAAGCTTTGTGTTCAACTCTTCTTCTTAATCTTCACAGAAAAACCACTATATAGCCAGCTGCACTGAATATCTAAGGTTAAGTTTCAACTGCCACGAATAATCGATTATTGTAAGTGATAATCGATTATTCAAGTCCGTTACAAGGTTTTCAAAAAGTGATAATCGATTATATGAAGTGATAATCGATTATTCCTGTATGACTCTGTGATAATCGATTATTGCTATTCTATAATCGATTATTGAAGATAAAAATGCAAGCTTACAAGGTTTACAAGAATTTCCTACTACATTTAATTTTTACAAATTGCTTTTAACTAATTTTAATATCTTCTTCAACTAAACATCTTGTAGCATCATCAAAACAAATTTCTTCAAGATTTACCAATACTCCTTATTGGTAACATATAATCATCTCGACAAGTTTAATTATGCGTAATACAGGAATTAGGGATGTTAGAAATTGGATAAGAGGCCTATAAATGGTGAGGGCTGGTGTGAGTGTATGATTCTGCAGAATTTGCGTTCTGGAGATGATGCAAAGTCGTTATGCGAGTTGTCTCGCATAGCGAGACCCTATAGAGGGTGCTCACTGTCTGAGTCACTCGCCGTGCAAGTTGATGCGCTATGCGAATGACTAGAGGGTGCTTCTCTCTGTTTGTGGATTCGCTTGGCGAATCCATCGCTATGCGACTGGGGGTGGTCTGGAACCACTGCCATTTTAATTCGAAGAGCGAGATGTGCGCAAAGCGAGAGGGTTTGGAGGTGTGGTCTCTGTCTAAGCTCTCGCATAGCGACCTGAGTGCGTTATGCGAGAGGTTGGAAGTCTGGTGCATGCTGCGAGTTAATTCTCTATGCAAATTAAGGGGTGCGTTGTGCGAATCCTCTGAGTCCAAAGTTCTCTTTTGCTCTCTTTTTGGTTGAATTAAGTGTGTGGGATGTTTGGAATGCATAGTATGATGGTGGTAATGTGATTATATTAAAAGTATGCGAGTGTATGAAACATGTTTGGTGATTGAAAGTATGTGGTTTATAAAGTATGGTTGATGGATGTAATTCCATGGATCTCAAGGAAGGTTACATGGTGGTGCCTTATGTTATTGGACGTAATTCCATGGATCTCAAAGGGAGGTTACATGGTGGTGCCCTATATTATTGGACGTAATTCCATGATCTTCAAGGAGCAGATTCATGGTGGTGCCCTTTGTGTTTAGAATGATTTGCATGGTAGCTCAGTCTTGGGGGTTATCTTGAAACTACAATGGTCAATCATTCTCAAGTAGAGAGGATTGAATCATGTCATGAGTAGTAGCACGAGGTCCTAGTCTTGGGTGCTTCCAGTATGGCCCAAGGTGAGTGATAACATACTAACCTCGTGAGTGTGGTAAGGTGAAACCCATTGGCAATGACTTTGCAAAGCAGTAGAGACCACCACAAGTGCATGACCCGCCATAGCTCGACAATCATTCTAAGTCCGAACGAGTCCAGTTTAAGTGCAACCAGTCATTTTTGTGTATGGTAGTGTATTTGTCTTTACTTGCATGTTACATGTGACTGCTATAACATGATTTTTGTATATCTAGCTCACCCTTGCTTTTGTGTGTGTGTTTTGCTTGGGTATGTTTTTCTTTTGCAATTATCATCCACTTGGATGTGAGCAGAGGCGAATGAGGTGCCTCTGGAGCAGACTTTGGAGGAAGATGATGTTGCTGCTTAGTCTAATTAGGACTCTAAATGGTTCCTTAACTTTTAAAATACTCTATTACATTTAAGTTTTAAATTATGACTCAATTTGGGATGATTGTAAGCTTAACAACTTTATTTATAGTCTACTCTAACTGTTCTCTTATATTAAAATATGGACTTACTATATTATATGCTTCTATATAATCTGGGATGTTACATTTATGGTATCAGAGCAGTTTCTGTCCTTAGAAAATCCTGTGGAGTATGTGTGTGCCTTGCTTATGATTGTGTACTCTTAGTCATGTTTAAGTTGGTTGTCGTTGTTTATTTGAGTTGGACTGATGGTCTTTCCTCTTTGTGTGAACAAAAAATGACACCTAGGCTTCCTCCTCATCCTCCCCCTCAGGCTGAGCCGTCTGAATCTAACCAAATGTTAGAGACTGTGCTTCAGGTGTTGCAACAGCATAATGTTGCACCAGTTCAGCAAAACACCATAGCCTTGCAGAATCTGGAAGCTGCAAGAGTGTAGCGGAGAACGCCAGAGCGCCGACTGATACCACTCAAAGGCAATTCCTGGATACGATGGTTGGTGGTAGGACCACTACAGGCACGTCTTCATCTGCGGGTCCAGTCCCAGAATGGAGCTTGTAAAACTTTCTTCAACACCATCCAGTTATGTTTGATGGGAAGTGTAGCCTGGATAAAGCTGATAATTGGTTCCGGGACATGGAGAGAATTTACCATGCCAAGAGGTGTCCAGATGAGAACAAACTGCGCGTATATTGAGTACCTGTTGACTAGGGAAGCAGGCCACTGGTGGAGCAGCATGAAAATGATTCTGGAAGATAGTGGAGCTCCTATTACTCGGGAGTTGTTCAAGGAGAAGTTCTACACTGAGTATTTCCTTGATAGTGTGAGGTATGATAAGGAGATTAAATTTCTCCAGCTGGTACAAGGAAATTTGCATGTGGCAAAGTATGCAGACAGGTTCATGCACTTACTCCTATTCTACATCATGACTATGGATGAAGAGTGACAGTGCAAGAAGCTTGAGAATGGTCTAAGAAGAGACATCAAGCTGTTGGTGAAAGGGCTGCGTATCTAGGAGTTCTCTACCTTGATGGAGATAACCCGTGTGATGGAGAAGACCAAGAAAGAAGTTGAAGGACAATAGAGTCAGCCTACAAGAAACAGGGGACCATTTAGGTCCCGTAATGAATTTAGTTCCAAGAGGGCTCATTACCCTAGACCACCATCCTCTTTTGAGTCTAAGGGCTCCTTAATATATATATATATATATATATATATATATATATATACACACACGTATATTACACTCACATAAAAAATATAAAAATATTACTTTATTTTTGAAAATGTAACACATCTGATTAAATATAATTACATTATAACTTTGATCAAAGAATTATTTTAAGATTCAGTGATAGTAACATTGGCAAGTAAAAACATGCACTTAATTATACAAATTGATATTATTTACTATCAAAGTTATATAATATTTATAATTTATTTAAATTATTAACTTATGCAATATTTATTTGTATTTTAATAACCTATATTTTTATTCTTTAAAAAAAGTAAATATTTTCCATAAATAATTCTACTATAAATAATAAAAATATTGCTAGGCAAATTTTTACTTAATTATTTTACAGATATACTAATTATTTATATCTATAAGTGTTCTTTATTGAAAAAAGAAGGGTTAAATATGTTTTTCGTCCCTTAAGTATCACACGATTTTAGGTATAGTTCATACTCGAAACTTTGATGGTTTTTAGTCCTTGTAGTTTTAAAACTCTTACTATTAGTCCATAAAATTGGACGACGTTAACTTTTAGTAGATGTGACAAACGGCGAGACCACGTCTTATGTCAGGTTGCCTCTTCACTCTCTGCCACGTTTGTCTTCTCCCGCAGAGCCTAGCCTCCATCGGACCAGCCGCCGTGCCGGACCTTCCGCTCAGTCCAAGGCGTCGTCGGCGACACCAATCGTTACCGGGACTGTTGCCGGCCGCGACGTCGATTTCTCCCTCCTTGCCTTTTCTCCGCGCGAGAGAAAAGCTCTCTCGTTCCTCCATCAATTGTAAAGTATTTATCTTCTCCAGATATGTAAGTACAGTAGCAGTTCTAGATTAATGACCAAGCATACATTTTGAAAACATAATATCCACAAATAGCTATGGTCATCATTAAATCCATGAAAATGGTTAATGGTTGAAAATTTCAGTTCTGGGAAATGTAAAATTATCAATTTTGTATAACAACTGATTTACCAATTGTTAGTTCCAGATTGTTTTCAAAGAATTTTGGCTCAGTTATACTCTTGTAGGGGGGACTTGTTACTCTTTCTTCTGAGCTACATCTCTGTCTGGTTGTAATGATTTTTCTCATTCATATCCCCAAAAAACAGAAGACAAAAATCTACGTGATTTACTGCTATTCAACTCAGTTAATGGTTCAAAAATGAATAAAAGAGACTAAGGAATCAGGAAATATATAAAAAGGAACCATTGTTGAGAATACAAATGAAAAAAGCTTCTGATATTTTCTGCATAATAACAGAATACAAATTTTCTATATGAATGCTTATTGTTGACAGAAAATATGTATCTCTTTTGATCATTCCTTCCCATTTCAAATCATGTACCCCCAAATACTTCCTCCATCTTCACAAACACTTTTCTATTCACTGAATTCCTTATTCAACCAAAACTATTAAAATTTTGGTTTAATCCTTTCAAACATCCCTATTTTTGTAGGATCGTCTCAAGTAGGTCCTCGTATTGTAAATGTTCTCGATTAGGTTCCTTATTGTGAAAAATTGAATCAATTAAGGCCTTGCCGTTAGTTTCATACTAACACAGTTAAAGGGGGTGACACGTGTCAGTTCGTGATTTTTTTGAATTTTGAATTATATTTTTATTATTTTTTTTTATTTTTTATTTTATTTTTTATTTTTTAAAAGTAAAATTTAAAAATGCCACGTGTCAAACTGATAGTGTGCCACGTGGCAATGGTAGTGTGACATGGCGCTAGCAGTGCCACGTGTCATTGTCAGGCCACGTGTCATTGCATTAGTCTAAATTTGGTCCCTGTATTTTTATTATGTTGCAATTTGATCCCTATATTTTTATTTTGTCTCAATTTAGTCTTAATTTTAAAAATTAAACAATTTTTTTCCTCCTCAAATTCAAACAAAATTTAAATTTTATATAAATCTTAACAAATATTTTTATGAAAATTTATATTTTTAATAAATATTTTTAACAAGATTAAGATTAAGTTTAATAAATATTTTTATGAAAATTAATCATGTTTAATCATAAAAAAAATGTTATGTCACTTTTTTTTAAACCCTTATAGATATATTTAAATAACATAATTAAAATAAACAACATAAAAATATTTATTAAACTTAATCTTAATCTTAAAGTGACAACTTATTTAAATATATCTATAAATATGATTAAACTTAATCTTAATCTTGTTAAAAATATTTATTAAAAATATCAATTTTCATAAAAATATTGTTAAGATTTATATACAATTTAAATTTTGTTTGAATTTGAGGAGGGAAAAAATTGTTTAATTTTTAAAATTAAGACTAAATTGAGACAAAATAAAAATATAGGGATCAAATTGCAACATAATAAAAATACGGGGACCAAATTGAGACTAATGCAATGACACGTGGCCTGACAATGACACGTGGCATTGTCAGTGCCATGTCACACTGCCATTGCCATGTGGCACACTATCAGTTTGACATGTGGCATTTTTAAATTTTACTTTTAAAAAAATAAAAAATAAAAAATAAAATAAAAAGAAAAATAATAAAAATATAATTAAAAAATTCAGAAAAATCACGAACTGACACGTGTCATCCCCTTTAACGATGTTAGTGTGAAACTAACGGCGAGGCCTTAATTGATTCAATTTTTCACAATAAGGGACCTAATCGAGAACATTTACAATACGAGGACCTACTTGAGACGATCCTACAAAAATAGGGATGTTTGAAAGGATTAAACCTAAAATTTTACAGTGGAAACAGAATTTGAGTTATCCACTCTGTGAATAAAGCAAATAGCAAACAACTTTTTCACTCTACTCTCATGCGGCGATTGGCGGAGGAACGAGAGAGCTTCTCTCTCGCGTGGAGAAAAGACAAGGAGGGAGAAATCGACGCCGCGTTCGGCAGCGGTCCTGGTGACGATTGGTGTCGTCGGCGACGCCTTGGACTGAGTGGAAGGTCCGACACAGCGGCTGGTCCGATGAGGCTAGGCTTTGCGGGAGAAGACGAATGTGGCAGAAAGTGAAGAGGGAACCTGACATAAGACGTGGTCTCGCTGTTTACACATCTACTAAAAGTTAATACTGTCCAATTTTAAGGACTAATAGTAAGAGTTTTAAAACTATGAGGACTAAAACCATCAAAGTTTCGAGTAGGAACTAAACCCAAAATCGTGTGATACTTTGAAAAACATATTTAAAAAAAAAAGTTATGTAGTTGAGGGAGAAGAGTTAACTTATAAAAGGGGCGTTTACTGTTAAGGTAAGGGGTGCATATAGAATTTTTATTTTCTATACATTTTTGTCCCTTTTTATTCAAGCCCGTGCTTCTTCTTGTTTTTCTTACCACTTCCCACCCTAAAACCCTTCCTTCTAAACCCTGTTTCTTCGTCTCTGCAAAGAAACGTTTCGACATGGCACCGCATTCTAAGAGAACGAAGAACACGAAGGTGTCAGGAGACAAACCGAAAATAGATAACGCCTCAAAGAAAAAATTCAAACGGAAGGAGAGGAAGCAAAACGACGCCGTCGCCGCCACTAAGTCGGAAACACTACCTTTGCAGCTAGAAGACGAGGTTCCCGATTTCCCTCGAGGTTGCACCCAGTCACTCTCCGTATTCCAAATTTTTCTACTGAGTTTTATATTTTCTTGTTTGAATTTGGTTTGGACTGAATGTGTTTCATGTAGGTGGAGAAGTTTTTTTTAATCCAAGGAGTGATTATGGTAAATTTGGTGGCGAGAATCACACAAAAAAGACGAAGAAGAATAAGGGAAGAAAGGCTTTGAGTAAGAGTAATGAGGCTGTAGATGATTGGGGCTCGCTTTCTGGTGGGGGTATCACCGGAAAGTTGCCAAAGCGCGTGCATAAAGTTACTCTCAAGGTACCGTGCGGTGTTTGGTAGGATGGAAGAGGCAAATTGTTTATCCAACGAATATAACTTTTAGAAACTAGTTTGTTTTACAAGTTGTGCTGTGCTTCTTGTTTTTGCATATTGTTTATATTTGTAATTGCATGTAAAGAATAGCTACGGTGGCCTGCCATGTATGGGCTTAATACGTACAATTACATTAAATGCGTAGAACTTTTAGCTTTTTTAGTTGGTAGTTGAAAGTTTAATTTGAATTTTTTGGTTCATTCAATTAACTGTTATTTTTTTTTCAAGATTTTCCAATCGGGATGACCAAACTAGTGGTATAACATGCATTTAGTCTCTGAGTATTACATTTTATTATTTGCTTATCGAGATCATACCGGTTGGATTCCTTTTTATTTTTTTTGCGTGCTGTGCTTTAAAATTTTGTTCTCGCATGTATGGCAGAATATAACTCCTGGAATGAAGCTTTGGGGAGTTGTTGCTGAAGTAAATGAGAAGGATCTTGTAGTTAGCTTACCAGGCGGTTTACGTGGTTTGGTACACGCATCAGATGCAGTGGATCCTATTTTTGATGACAAGATTGAGGTGTGCAATAATCTTTTTGTCAAATTCTGATTGTTCTTGCTCTTCTTCTCACACATATCTTCACTCCTCATCGTAAGTTTTCTAATTATATTTTAATTTTGTTGTTCTTTCTTGCTTGCATCAGGTTGGGGAAATTTTCCTTTCCGGTGTTTTTTATGTTGGGCAACTGGTTTCTTGTGTTGTACTGAGATTGGATGATGAAAACAAAGAAAAAGGAAGAAGGAAAATTTGGCTTTCTTTGCGTCTTTCATTGGTGCAAAAGAACTACAACTTGGATGTTGTTCAGGAAGGCATGGTATGTCACTATTTTATCATGAAATTATGTGTAGCTTTTTTATACGATTCATCTAGACTAGAATTTAGTTTCCTCCTTTGATTTTTAAGATATTGTCAATTATTACATACATGGGTCCTATTTACCAAATCTTCATTTGGAATGGTAATTTCAACAACATTTTATGCAGTCCTATGCCGACCTTAACCTGAGATTATCGTGATATATTAGAGTCAGTATGTTTTCTAGTATACTATAATTAAATTAGGCTTGTTTATTTCTTTATCTGCTACTCTGGATGGTAGCACATGGACTTTTATGTGGTTTAATTAACCTTGCATTTGTCTATTTATTGTAGATGATTTATATTTTGTAGATTGGATATTTGTAGCTTATTGTGTTACATTCCTTACGGTATTACTTGTTGCTTCTGACAGAGCAACTTTCCATAAAAAATATATAGGAATTGAACTCTATGGAATTTCTTATAAATTAGATTGCTAACTTGATCAATATTTCTATTTGAAAACAGTTATTTTAAATAATTTATACGAGGATTTGCTACATTTAATAAATAATAAATTAGAAGTATACTATGTTAGACCTTTTTCTGTTGATTTAAATCTGATTCTTGCATTATAACAAGGTAAAAGAAAATTAGTTCTTATTTTTTTACCTTTTATTACTTTATTTTGGTCCACCGTGATGTGATGATTGCAATGCCTTTCATATTATATAGCCTGTTGTGGTTTGAGAGTAATAGGGATTAGGAATATGATAGATGGAACTTTTGATTTTTTTTGCACACTACGTAAATCAGGTCCTTGCTGCATATGTGAAAAGCATTGAAGATCATGGTTACATTCTTCATTTTGGTGTGTCTTCTTTCATGGGATTCCTACCAAAAGACAGCTCTACTGGTAAAATAAAATCAACTGCTGTGGGTTTTATTTATATTCTTGTTTGGCATGATTGAACCGAGTTCAATTTGTGCTTTTCTTTCCTCATGCAGAAGGCTGGGGCGGTGAAGTAAAAATTGGAAAACTTCTGCAGGGTTTGGTTAGGAGCATTGATAAAGTTCGTAAAGTTGTTTACCTGAGTTCTGATCCTGATACAATGTCCAAAAGTGTGGTATGCTTTCTGTGTTCATACTTTTGTCATTTTGGTACCTATTTTTAATGGTTCTCACTTTCCTATCTGAATGGTTACTTTCTTTATGCATTTTATTCAGACAAAAGATCTCAGAGGTTTATCAATTGATCTTCTAGTTCCAGGAATGATGATAAATGCCCGTGTGAAGTCAATCCTTGAGAATGGTGTTATGTTATCGTTTCTCACATACTTCACTGGAACTGTAAGTGTATCCTTTAATTGATAATTGATGTATTTGCAATCCTTCAATCACACTGTTAATTGATCCTCTTGACACCCCCATTGCCCTCACAATATTAATATTAAGAATCTTTTCATGCAGGTTGATCTGTTTCATTTGCAAAATATTTATCCTGGAACAAACTGGAAGGAGAAATACATTCAATCTCAGAAGGTACTTTTTAATTTTTATTTTTACGTGCAACATATACGAGTTGCCCTCCTCCAATTTTTATTTTTTTATTTTTTATCTTGTAGCATTCATGTAGTTTCCTATCACAGTGGAATACTTGTGTTGCAAGCTCCTTTTCTATATTTACTGAGTTATTTAGTGCAAGGTTTTTCATGCATGTATGCCCATGTGTTATTTGATCTAATTTTCAAATGGAAAAAGCATTTTGATGCCTTGTTTGGCTTTATGCTAATAGGTAGCATTGGCCTATTATAGTACAAGCAATCCATTAGAAACTGCTTATAGATGAAAACTCTTTAGCCTTGCCTTCTACTCTTCTTCAACTGTTCTTAACTGTATACGGCTTTAAAGTTCAAGTGTATTTTTTGTAACTTTAAATTGTACAAGTGGATATATGTGCATTTCACAAGTTGTGTTAAGACTTTTATTTTTTCTATCAAAAGAATTTCATGTTTTGTTTCTACTCAACTCCCTTGTTCTTTGATATAATTGGATTTCGGATTACACTTATAACTTCATAATGCATTGTCATGTTCATTTGTTTTCTCTTGGCTTCATACTGCCTTGATGGATGTTTGCATTGGGTTTGATATATGGTTGATGTGTTTTACAGTTGTCTTTTGTTCTGCCAATCATATTACTACTTTTCAAAGTTACTTTTCTATTTCTAAGTGCATTGTATGTAATTTAGGTTGTTTCTCGAATATTATTCATTGATCCATCAAGTAGATCTGTTGGTTTGACGCTGAATCCACATCTTGTTCAGAACAGAGCCCCTCCTTCTGTAAGTTTTTTAGCTTATATATTTTTGATGGGATACTTCATTCCATGGAATGAATTCTTTAACTGTTTTTTCTTTCCAACTATTTTTTGCTCTTCAATGTTGTTAAATGATATATTTCTTCTTTTGTTGCTTCCACAATTAATGTACTGATTGGAACATGTTTGGATTAACTTGAATACACGTCTGGAAAAAAATTGAGAACGTTCTAAAATTATAATATTATTTATAGGAATCTTAGGCAATAAATGGAAATGCATTTGAAAGAATCCTAAAATCATCTCTATAATGAGAGGGAAGATGACTTCAACAGGTCTCTACTATAATAATGTTTTTTCCTATTAATAAATGAATTGGTTGCATCATTGTATATGCATGTGTTGCATTGCCGTGAATTCTCTCTACACTTTCTGTTATGTCTGGCGAAGCCAGAAGGAATGCTGGGAAATTTACATGGAAAAACTATCCATTTTAAAAATGGTTGAATCTTACTGGTGTAGTGATTTTAATAATCTTATAAATTGGGGAATTCCACTAGATTATAAGTGGTTTTCATTTGTTATTCTTATAGTACCTACATTGTAATAGAAGTAGGATTGTCGCTGATATAAATTACTTTGCCAGTGTTGTTCTGGGGTTGAAGTCGATGTGAAGCTTTATTTCTTTGTTTTGTGTGTAAGGTGCTTCACTATTTTAGATTAATCTTATTAGAAAAAAAAAGTTATTTCTGTATAGTAATATCTCTCCTTTTTCTCTCTTTCCTAGTGTTTGATGTTGGTAATCATTGTTCCATTTTGTAGACTAATGAACTAAATTATTGTGCAGCATGTTAAAATTGGAGATATATATGACAACTCAAAGGTTGTAAGGGTGGATAAAGGATCTGGACTATTGCTTGAAGTTCCATCAATTCCGGAGCCAACTCCTGTTTTTGTCAATGTAAGTACTGTCTGCATAAGTTTTAATGATGTAGAATTTTACAGAATGAAATATGAATGTTAGACTACATTACAATAACAATAAGCCTTACCTGACCAAGGAAAAATGTAAAAGATTTTTGAAATTATTGTTGACAGATATCAGATATTGCGGAAGGGGAGATCCAAAAACTCGAGAAGAAGTTCAAGGAAGGAAATCATGTTCGAGTTCGAATTCTTGGGTTAAGATATTTGGAAGGAATGGCAACGGGAGTTTTGAAGGTTGTCATCGTACAACATTTAATTTCCAAAAGATGTTTAACATTTGTAATTGAATGGTACCTTTTATGTTGGTATTCCACTTTAATCATCTTAATGTTTTTGTATCATGCAGGCTAGTGCTTTGGAAGAGGAAGTGTTTACTCATTCTGATGTCAAGCCAGGCATGGTGGTGAAGGCTAAGATACTTTCAGTTGATAGCTTTGGTGCTATAGTGCAAATTCCAGGTGGTGTGAAGGCTCTTTGTCCACTTCGACATATGTCTGAATTGGAAATTTCAAAGCCTGGAAAAAAATTTAAGGTTTTCTTGCTGTGCATGCTTTTACTTAATTTTTAGTATTGTCATCTTTTGTTTCTGTTGACAATATAATGTAGATTTGTTTTGTTGCATCTGTGTGGTGGGACAGATTTGACATTATGTGGCTGAAGTTTTTGCTTAAACTATGTTACAGGTGGGAGCTGAATTGGTTTTCCGAGTGCTCGGTTGCAAGTCGAAGAGAGTGACGGTTACACACAAGAAAACCCTTGTATGTTTCTACATGTGAACTCTTCTCCTGTTTATTCAATCTAAATGGCAGTATAATAATTTTTTTATAGTGATAATGCATGTCCATAAACTTTAGCTTCTGTTTTTCCTATTATAACAGTCTTTAGATCATAAAGTTTGTGGAGCAGTATTTGTTTGTTGATAACAGCCTTTATGTCTTCAAACACACTCTACCCCACCCACTTCTTCAAACCCAAAGGGGGGTGGGGTAGGGGGTTTGAAGAAGTGACACAAAAAGCTTCCTTTTTCTGTTCACATCTATGAATATGCTTGTTTGTTGATGCACTCTTCTCAATGGAGAAGAGATTTTTGAGCATTTATTAATATCTCCCCACTCCAACCAAAATGACCGGTTCTCCATTCAGTTTTGAATAAAATATATGATATTTTTACAGGTGAAATCGAAACATGGGATTATTAGCTCATATACTGATGCAAGTGATGGTTTGATAACCCATGGATGGATAACAAAAATTGAAGTTCATGGATGCTTTGTACGATTTTACAATGGGGTGCATGGATATGCTCCTAGGCAAGTCTCAAATTTGTCTGTATACTTGTATCATAATCACAATCAGTTATACTTTGATTGTTGCTTAAATCGCGTGACCTTTGTTTTTGAAATTCCATGTTCATTATTTCACCTTCTAGTCTTTGACTAATTTCTTCAGTCTTAAAAGTAGTAATAATAGTAATAATACCTATCTGGATATAGTTTCCTAAACTTATATTAACTTTGTGAGACTCACTCATCTTGAGCAGTATATCCAATGCCATCTAGCCTCCATTCTTTTCACTTCATTGAACTTTGAATTTTGAATAATAAACTCCCTACCTGTTCTTTAATTTTATTGATTGTTTGATGTCTCCTATTTGAAACAGTATTGGCGAATTCTCAATTTTGTTTGTTTAGTTGACTTTTACTTCTATTTACATGTATAATTTTCTTAAAACGTGAGAAGTTTTAATGTTAATTATAAATAATGGTCGTAAGTTTAGAACTTGTGCACACAGTACCCAATAATATTGCCAAGAAGGGTTTTCCTTTGACTCTGTTGGAGCTTCCCGAAATATGTACTTGCCAATTCATTGTTTTTTCGTTTCTGTCAGTTGCCTTTAACGACTTTGATCTTATCAACTGATCATGCCTTTCATATTCTCTTGTGAATGGAAGGGTTATCTGCGACTTTAGTCCTGTCTTATTTGTCCCATTTTAAATTTGAACTAGTTTATAATTTCAGGCCTGTATTTTTGGTTGTGTATTGCTTTCCTAGGATTATGTTTTGGCTTCTTGGAAACTAGTGACTATATTTTTTAATAAATTCCCATCGTCATGTGGTATTGGTGTTTTTCTCTCAAAAAGAGCTAATTATGTAATATATTCATTGTTTTGATTTGATGTAAGAGCAGATTTGAACTTGGATTAGAGCCAGGTGCTGATCCAGGTACTGTGTACAATGTTGGACAAGTTGTCAAATGCCGGGTAGTAAGTTCAATTCCTGCTTCACAGAGGATCAACCTTAGTTTCATAATAAAACCCACAAGGTTTGCATTTTTCCACTTTATGCTTGTTGAGTTCCTGCTTCTGGAAATGTCTACTAAATTTTTGAATGTGTAATTGATCATCAGACTGCTTTTTTTAGGGGATCATATACTTCCAAATATAAAAGAATAGTAGTTTGACTTCTTTTATGTTTTATGAGAAGCATCTGCTGACTTACTTTAGTGAAGTTTTTAAAAGGTATAGGCAGGCACATTCTGGGACGACATATGCTAATCCAATGTGAATAATGACAGGGTGTCGGAAGATGTTACCTTGGGCAGCCTTGTTTCAGGAGTTGTTGACAGAATTACATCCACTAATATAATTGTTTATGTCAATGCAAGTGGTTTCTCAAGGGGTACAATATCCACAGAGCACCTGGCAGATCATCATGGTAAAAATTCCCTTGTTAGGTAAAGGCTTTTGCATTTTCTGCTTACTCTTAATATAATTGCTAATTGTAGCTTTTTTTCTTCAGGGCAAGCTATTCTGATGAACAAACTATTGAAACCCGGATATAATTTTGATCAACTGCTGGTTCTAGGTACACTTAAGATATTGAGGGCATTCTATGTAGTATCCCATGTCACGACAAAATTGATGCCTGTACAGAACTATTAAGCAGGAATTGTTGATTCTGCCTTTTAGTTTACTACTATAATTAAAACTATGATGTTTTTGTTTATAATTGTACTTTGCCTAAAGTATCAGAGAAATAGGAGGTCAATTTTACATCGTGACATCAAAATGATTCATCATTTTATTGCCTTTGGGTCGTGTGGAATAGAAACTCAACATAATTTTTAATGTTTTTCCTTAGATATGAATGGGATGTACTCTTATTGTTCTGTATTTTGCCTTTCCGTGTCATTTATCAAGTTGAAAACTTTCATTATAAACCTACAATTAGTAATTTAATGTTTGATTTTAATCAATGTAGATGTTAAGGGAAACAATTTGATTCTGTCTGCCAAAAGCTCTCTTATTAAACATGCTCAGCAGATTCCTTCAGATATCAATCAGATTCAGCCTAACTCTGTTGTGAATGTAAGTGATGATGTCTATCGAATAATGATTATCTTTTGCTGTATAGCTTTAATAAAGCTGTTTTTGTTATGCTTAGTATGTTATAGGCAGTAGTAGCCTTTATATTTACACACACATCAGTGGAGTGTAGGAACACTGTTTCTGAATCTGTAACGTTCAACTTGGTAGCAGAGCGGTGAATTTATGTGGATTAAACATCTTCAAGATGAAGTTATATTGTGATAAACAGACAACCGTTTCTAACCTAGTGTTTTATGAAAGAACTAAACATATATTGAGAATGATCGTCACTTTATTTGAAAGAAGTTGTTATTGGTACAGATTAGTACTGAATTTATCAATTCCAGTAATCAACTTACAAATACTTTGACTGAATCATTAGAGGACCTCAAGTTCAGTTTATATGTTCCGTGCTTGGTATATACAATTTATTTGCTCCAACTTGAGGGGAAGTCTTTGGTGATGATTATATTGTTTGGTTTTTGAAAGCTGTTTTATGATGCCTTGTTTGTGACAGGCAGAAGTAGCCCTTGTTTATGATCAGTTGTATTCTCAACCTCGTTAAACATATATGAATTGCTTCTAGCACTTTTTTCAAAGTCACATTTTTTAATATGTTACATATTTTAGTTTCTTTCATGTCATTGACTTAAATTGTGTATGGTGCAGGGCTATATATGTAACTTAATTGAGTCTGGCTGCTTTGTTCGTTTCCTTGGTCATTTAACTGGCTTTGCTCCAAGAAATAAGGTATCTCAGGCCTATCCTTTCTTTCACTTTTACACACCTCACTGTATCTTTGGCACATGATAATTGGGACCTCATTCTATTGGTTTTGTATAGGCTGCAGATGACCAGAAAACCAATATTTTGGAAGCCTATTACATTGGGCAATCAGTTCGCAGCAACATATCCAATGTTAGTATATTGAAAGTTATAAATTTGATTTTTAAGAAAGCTTAGTGCTGTCTAAAACAGTGTAATTTTTTTTAAACATCAGGTTAGTAGTGAAACTGGTAGAGTAACGGTATCTCTAAAGCAGACAGAATGTTCTTCAACTGATGCATCATTTATTCAGGACTATTTTCTCATGGATGAAAAGGTATGAAAAATTGTCATTAAACCCTAAACCCATAAATTCCTTAATTGGGTGCACTTAAACCTTATAAGTTCCTTCCCACCCCAACATTTTTGTAAGTTGGGTCGGGTCATAGGATTCAGTTGGTTTCTTATAGCGCATCCAATTAGAATTGGGTTCAGAACCAAGTTCATGGGTTTCAAAACCAATGAATACAGCTCAACTACATATAGATGCCTTTCTACTATACAAAAAACAGTTTTATTCTGTTTTATGAGTACTGTTCTTAAACGTTACATATCATCCATGTTATTACAATTAAATTGTGTCTGCCTTCTTACTTAGAGACTTCATTACAAAGTTGTTAAACAAATTTATGGCGTTTATTTTATGATTGCTGTTTAGATTATGCAATATGTTGACAATTACTATTTATGTGTGTTAGGTACTGTTGCTAGATTGTAATTATTTACTTTTACTATTATTTTTAATTACTCAATCCAACCAATGCTGTAATGGTTGGGTTGGGTTGCTAAATATAAAAGGTAATATGTAACCCAATCATGTTTAATTGGGTTGGCCTGAAAATTGAACTACCCTAGGACAATATATGTATGTCCCTACATGTTAGATTTAATTCTACATGTTAGATTGTTTATCTTATGCTGTTTTCAGTGCTCAGTAAACATGTTCGGCCTTGTTCACTTACTTTTGGTCTGGATTGTTCTTTTGAAATTTAGTACATGTTTTTTTTCTTTTTTTTTAGTTTAGTAGATTTCTGTTGTACCTCCGTATGTTTTTGTATATTTAGGTGGTTATTTTATTTTGATTAGATAATAATATAGAGGTGTTCACTTTGTTATGCAACTATATCAGGGATGAAGTTTTAGAGCACTTTTACAATTTTGCTTTCTTCTCGTGGCATTTTTTTAGGTGGTATATGTAGCTAGCCCTTATAAAAAACCATAGCTGCAAATTTTGATTTGCACCTCCTCTTTTGATTAAATTTTGGAAAATACAAAATACTAAAAATTTAACGGAAATGAGTTGACATTATTATTGATTCATGGATAGGTAAGTGGTCTGTACCACTTTGACTGGTCTGAAAATCACCCTTGAATTTTAGCAAATTCCTGATGAATTCATGAAAAAGGTTCAGGCTGTGAATTGTTTTTGGACTTGTCATAGCAAACAGTGTAATGCTATATATTTCTTACCATATTCATTTCTTTGCGTGTCCTCTCCCTTTTCAATTGCTTCTAATCTTGTGTGGTTCTTTGAATTAGATTGCCAAGTTGCAGAATTTGGGCTCTGGTGCATCTGATTTGAAGTGGCTTGAAGGATTTAACATTGGTGTGGTTGCAAAAGGGAGAGTTAAGGATGTTACAGATGTTGGACTTGTTCTAAGCTTTGAAAAGTATAGTGACGTTTTTGGTTTTATTACCAATTATCAGTGTATGTTTTGGCCTTTCAACTTATAATTTAGTTTCTAACTAATATGTTTTGGTGATTCTTACTCAATTGCAAGTTCCAATTTTCACTGTATGATTACTTAGTGGCTGGAACTATTTTGGAGAGTGGCTCCGAAGTGGAAGCTTTGGTTGTTGATGTTGCTAAGGCAGAACGGCTTGTTGATTTAACTCTAAAACCAGAGTTCTTTAATAGTTCTAAAGAAAGTTCCGTAAGTCGTACTAACAAGAAGGTAAGCATCCCCTCACCCATTTCCTGTCTTCACGCACATATTCACATTTTTGTTCCACAGCGCAGAGAAAGACCTGATTGAATTTTTTGTTAGAAGTTATACACTGCCATTCTACAGAAACATTTTTATATACTTCCTATTTGAAAAATGAAAATATCTAGTTACACTATTTCTTCTCTCCAATATGCATTCCCTTTTTAAATGAAAGGAGAAATAGTTTTGTCTTGGGAAGGTTCCATAATCAGCATTCAATTTTGTCTTGAGAAGGGCAACGATTTTCTTGATACGTTTTGCCAATATTATTTCTTTACTTTTACAAAATCAATGAAATAACTCAATTCCAGAAACGTAGAAGGGAGGCATCCAAGGAGTTGGTATTGCATCAGACTGTGAAGGCAGTTGTGGAAATTGTGAAAGAAAATTACATGGCAAGTATTGGTGTTATTCTTCACCATTGGCTATTTTCTGATAAAACTTGTTCGTGCATATTAATGTATTTTACTGAATTAATTCTCTGCAAAGCAGGTTGTATCAATTCCAGAAAATGATTATGTGATAGGATATGCATCTATATCGGACTATAACACACAAAGGTTTCCTCATAAACAATACCAAAATGGGCAGAGGTGAGCACAGAATTTACTGATTAAAAATATCAATTCAGCTTTTCACTTTTTATGGTAAAGTCGGTACCAATGTCCTTAGAGCCATGCGCTGGGTTATGAATATTATGAGCCAGGCCAGTGCCACCTCTGTGATTCCTAGACTTAAATTGCTCTTTCAGTATGTTGTACAGTTTTAGCCCTTCCTAAACAAGTTTCTGGTTGCGTGTTCTTTTTCTGAGATACAAGGCAAGGCTCCTTTAAGCTCTGTTTGTTTGTCTTAGAATTTGGGTTTTTAGACCTATTTTAACTCTACAAAGCTGAGTTGTCTTGTAAAGTGAGAAATGTCTAAGCTTTATAACCTTCGTTTTGCCATAGTCCTAGTCAATGTGGTACTAAATCGGCATTCTCAAGGTTGTAATCAAAGTCACTCCAATGAGGTTACAAGTAAGCCTTGTTAGGATGACTGCTATGAAGGTGACTTATCTAACAGCTTGTCTTGCATATAAGTTTCCATCTTGTATTCTTTGCAAGGATTGATTTAGACCTTTTCTTTTTCTGCATAAAATATGGACATGGATAAATCTTGTCCTTACTCTTGTATTCTTGGATTCCTGTGTTGAGCAATTACTACTAATACTTAATTTCTACTCCTTAATCATGTCTAATTCTATTTGTATTTGATTTAGTCCAAATATTTTTGTGTAATAGATGTCTCATGAGCTCGTGTCATAAATATACTTGTACACTTTTTTACTTATTGTAAAATAAGTTCAATTTAAACATGAGAATTATTTTCCTAGTTTACCCATAACACATGGCATTACATGTTTTACTTGGTCAGTGTTATTGCAACTGTTATGGCACTTCCGAGCCCTGAAACATTGGGAAGGTTGCTTTTACTTCTAAATGAGGTCAATGAGACCACCAGTTCTAAAAGATCTAAGAGGTCTAGCTATAAAGTGGGAAGTCTGGTTGACGCAGAGGTATGTGGATTTATCAGTTTGTTTTTAAAATTTAGGTATTTATTTGAAGGTTTTATCTGCATTCTACAAGGAAGCTTACGCATGGACTGCCATAGGCTTCAATATTATGTTTTGTTTTGCTGATTTTTGAATGTGATTAACATTAGCTATTATTTCTTTTGTTACAAGTAAAAGTGTACCATGTTGGAGCTTGCTAACATTTTCCAACTCTTGTAGACTGAATATTTTCTACTATTTCTCCTTTACTCTTTTATTATATCTGAATACTACTGCTACTTTTTGTTTTTCTGACAATCATGAATTTTCTTTTTTATGACATTGTTTTCTAGATTACTGATATAAAAATGCTTGAACTGAAAGTGAAGTTTGGATTTGGCCTACATGGAAGGATTCACATAACAGAGGTAACCATTTTTGCGTTTCTGGTGTAGATTTAAATTCAGCATTTTTAGTTGTATATATTGATACAGCTTGTAGCACTATCTGGGGCTCAGTTCATCAGATGTAAGCGCCCGTAGTTTTGTTTTTTTTGTAGCTGTAAATTGTGACCATGTTTAGATAGCAGTAACCTTAATATTGCAATGGTGAGGCTTGCCCTATTGCTGATGTGCTATTTCATTTTTACTATTTTTCTCAATTGTTCAGTGCCTACCTGTGGCAGGTACATAATGGTAATGATTTGAAAAATCCATTCTCTAGCTACAAAATCGGTCAGACAGTGACTGCAAGGATTGTTGCAAAACCTAATGAAACAGATGGCAACAGGAAGGGCTCACAGTGGGAGCTTTCTGTCAGACCTGATATGGTTACAGGTTAGTGTACCACTCGCTAACAAAGATGTGAACGATAGAAATCCTGGGCAATTTGTGAAACATGTGCAGGAGAACCAGTTACCTTTAAAACGTATAATTTGTTTCACAAACTGTAGTCATGTTTGGACTGACCTCAGTGGAGCATGGGACTATATCCCAGCGTTACATTATTATTGAGAAATAATTTTATTTTTACTTATTATCCTTATTTTATAACCTTATATGCTCTTGCCATTATATATTGATATTGTTATTGGTCACATTTTTATTGGAAGCAAGGACATATATATTTTCATCCCCACCCATAATTGAACTGTATTTTGGTTTCCATTTATACTTTTTATTCTATGTTGTCGGTATCTACTTGTTAAATTTATTTTAACTGTTTGCCCTTTCATTGTTAAAATTATTGTAATCTTTCTGCTATTTATTCTCAACTTCAATTCAGGTTCCAGTGACATAGATGATGTATCTGGAAATCTTGAGTTTATGATTGGGGAATGTGTGGCTGGTTATGTGAGCAAAGTAGAAAGTGAATGGATCTGGTTAACAATATCGCGAAACGTGGGGGCTCAGATATATATTCTTGATAGTGCTACTGAACCCAGTGAGCTAGAGGATTTCCAGAATAGATACCTTGTTGGGCAACATGTTTGTGGTCACGTTCTAAGTTTCAACACAGAGAAGAAGCTACTGCGGTTGGTTTTACACCCCTTCTCAACTCTTCCTTGTAGAACAAAGGAAAAGCCACAAATTAATATTATGGACAAGGATTTAACAGCATATGTTCATGAAGGAGATATTTTGGCTGGAAGGGTTAGTAAAATACTTCCAGGTGTTGGTGGATTGCTTGTCCAAATTAGTCCTCGTACATATGGAAAAGTACATTTTACCGAAATTGCAGACACGTGGGTGGATGATCCACTGTCTGGATATCATGAAGGGCAGTTTGTCAAATGTGTAGTTCTTGAAATTACTCACACTGTAAAGGGTACCACTCATTTTGACTTGTCATTGCGATCTTCCAGTGTGAAGCTTTCCCAGGATTCTGCAGATCTTGAGAGCGTTGTGTAAGTAATACTACTGATATTTTGTAATGAATTTTTATTAGTCTTAGACCAGACCGATTATTTCTATCGATCTAATATATGCAGTTGCCATTAACTTGAAGCTCACTGCTTAATTAAGTGGGGCTGAGTTATTTTATGCAGCCTTACCCTTGCTTATGCGAAGAGGCTTTTTTCCAATTTAAATACTCAGGCAACCTATCACCTCGACACATTTTTACTGTTATGTCAGGGCTTGAACCCATTACTCAGATGTAGTATTCAAAAATGGATTTTTTTGTGTGACTTATTTGAGTTGAAACATCTAATTAATGCATTTTCTAAGGATTACATAGATTGCGCTTTTTTTGGTGCGTATTCCATTAATTAATAAATTACTAAATCTTTCTAGATATGGACACATGTCAAGTTTTAGTGCAAGTTTTATTGCCAATTTTTTTTCTGCAATAGATTTGGTTTGTTTGGGTTTATGTGCATTTGTTTACTCCTGTTCAAAGCACAGGTTGGTGCCCAAGTAATTTCAAAACGTTATATAATTATTATAGTAATAAAAATATAGTTGAATCTGTTAGACCTGATATTTCATCCCGTTATATTATCAATTGCTGATTTTTCAGGGATGCCAATGGCAAATGTATAGAGAACATTGAGGATCTACACCTTGATATGATTGTAAAGGTATAGTGCTTTTTCTTTTGTCTCTTTTCTTATAATTCTTATGTATGTAGGTTTCATGCTAGCTTATTTAACGTTGAGTTTTTGCTTACAATCTCATTTGCTGGAGATTAGTTGCCAATAAGTCAGCATTCATCATTTACGAGGCAGGTTATGGTTTTGGAATCATTTGAAGTGATATCAATTTGTGCATTGTTTTTACTTAAGGGGGTTTGAAGGGTTGTAGGTACCTTTTAGAGATAAATGCCGCAACCTTGCTATTCTTTCAACTTTTTCCTCAAGCATTTTGCTCTTAAATTTTAGTTTTCTTTGTATTTTATTAGTAGGACTTCTGTGCACCTTTTTTTTGCCTACCATTCCTCTTCTATATAATTCTCTTTAGAAAAATAAAGGTAAATACTTTTCTCTACTTCATTTGTAAAGGTAAATTCTTTTTTTTTGTTTGCAGTATTGTATAGATGGGAATGAGTAAAGATTGTTTGTTTTAGGGATGTCTGTGGAGAAATAATTTTGAAATTAGTGTACCCCACTGTATTATATCTCACATATTTCCATTCATCTCTCTTAATTTCTTTGTATTTTTTAAATTTGTAGACTCACTATATTATATCACACATCAATTTTATTTTATTTTTGTATCTTTCGTCACGAGGACTTCTGGGAACATTTCTTTTGTTTTCTACGATTCCTCTTTTGTAATTCTCTTCAGAATAATGAATGAAACATTGTTATTTACTCCCTTCATTTGTAATGGAAAAATCTTATGCTTTGTTTGGTTTATGAAATGCAAATTAGTTGAGATTGTTTGTTTTAGGGTTTATGGTTTTTGCTCTCAAACTAGGCATGGATAAATTGGTGGAATATAATTTTTGTTATGTATATTTTCCTCAATATATTGTTTTCTTTTTGATTTATTTGTCTTGTTTTGGTTAGGGTTATATTAAGAATGTCACACCAAAGGGTTGCTTCATTATGCTCTCACGAAAGGTTGATGCCAAAATTCTTCTATCCAATTTATCGCATGAATATGTTAAAGAACCCGAGAAACAATTTCCAGTGGGAAAACTTGTATCTGGCAGGTAAGTACTCAATCTATAGTCTGTTCACTGCTTAAAATGATAGATTTCTGAAGGAATGTACTGAGAACGAAAATTGCAGGGTTATATCTGTGGAGCCTCTTTCAAAACGTGTTGAAGTTACACTGAGGACATCCACAGTTACCAATACTTCCATATCCGAGATTGTTGATTTTAGTAAATTTCATGTCGGAGATATTATATCTGGCAGGATTAAGCGGGTTGAGTCATTTGGTTTGTTCATAGTAATTGACAACACAAACATGGTATTTCTACAACCTCGGCTGCCATTTCTAGTCCATGCTTTTAGTATTTTATAAGTGTATGCATAGTTTAGTGTTATTCATATTAATCTGATGTTATTATTCTTTTATTAACTTCGATTTCTCAAATGTGTACAGCTTCATCACGAAAATTGTATTCTTCGTTGTGATTATATTTTAAATTATGATCATAGTTCTGTGAGCTCACTTGATTATGCTTCTTCAATTACCTAGGTTGGATTATGCCATGTATCAGAAATTTCTGATAACCAGATTGAGAATATCGAAGCAAACTATAAATCTGGAGAGAGAGTAAATGCAAGAATATTAAAGGTAATTTAAATATATAAAGATTTAGATATGCTACTGGATTCTATGTTCTTTCCAGGAGTTTATATGCCTGTTGGTTATAATGTAAACTGCAACCTCTAGCTGTCAACTGATTTTTTGCAATTTTCTGTGTATATTTTACAATCGGAAATGCTTTGCACGAGACCTGTTGTATGTGTAATATGTTTGTTCTTTCCACTCAGATAAAATATATTGACGATTCAGAAAGTTGCACCATAATAAGGGTAGACCTAACAGACAACCTAATATCCACAGGGGAAAAAATTGGATCGAATGAAAATATGGACGGATTGCTTGAATATGATTTATAATGAATGAAAATAGTTGTAATTTGGTGAGGCATAAACATAGTTGATAAATAATTTATTCAAACTCTAATTTATATCTTAATTATCTTTAAATTGAGTGAAGTATTGAATTCTTATTTGTCCTATGTCAGCTTAGCTTTCTTGTTTGATCAGTGTGTATTAAAGTACTAAATTGCTGATTACTTGTTTTTTTGTAATTATCATCAGGTGGATGAGGAAAGGCACAGAATTTCTTTGGGAATGAAAAATTCATATATGACGGATGGAACTTTACTTCAAATAGCATCCAAGGAAGGATCGGATGAACTTATTGAAGCAGATGGAAAGAAGTCTATAACTTCTATGCATAGTTCGCTGGAAACCTCAAATATAGGTTCTGACGATGAAATGAATCAATTCCCAATTCTTTCACGACCTCAAGATAGGGGAGACGTTCCACCACTTGACGTTTCTCTCGATGACTTTGATCAAATTGATGTAAATAATGCTAATAGTCACAGTAAAGAGCATGGGAATGAAGAAGTCATTATACACGAAAAAAATAAAAGGCGTGAAAAGAGGAAAGCAAAGGAAGAAAGGTTGATACAATGCTTAGTTAGTTGGCATTTGCTTTTTATAGAATGCTATCTCATTTGTTTTTTCTTATTTGGTTTTTAATTTCTAACATGGGGGAAGTATATTGTACAGGGAGAAGCAAATAAGGGCAGCCGAGGAGAGATTACTGGAGGAGGATGTACCTAGAACAGCCGATGAGTTTGAAAAGCTGATTAGAAGCTCTCCCAATAGCAGTTTTATCTGGATAAATTACATGGATTTCATGATTTCTATGGCTGATGTGGAGAAAGCCCGCTCAATTGCTGAAAGGTATGTCTGAAGAACTATGATTTTTTGTTTAGATTTTTAAATGATTATGAAATTCAAACTTAAACATTATTGAAGTTCATTTGGATTTTTCTAATCCTGGGCTTCTTTTGGGTGTCGTAAACATAGTCCTATGCTAATGCAGATCAATGGCAAAAGTGGGTTTTAACAGTTCTCTTTTTGTTTATTCTTGCTTACTTTTAGGTCAATTTTTGGCTATTAGACATTGAACCTTCTTCTTTCGAAGGAAGAGTGTTTTTATATACGCAAGTGATCTTATAAGCTAGCCTATTTTCACACATAATCACACCGTTTTCGCTGTTTTCTGGTTTTTTAATATTCATATGGATTTGGTGATTTTGTTTACTATTTCATATGCAAAACTTTGAATGTAGTAAACAAGTGAAAGAACATGTTTTTGTAAATAAATTATGAATACTCAAATTTTTAAACCGAACAGTTATATCAGCAACTGTTTTAACAGTTACGTAAACATTTAACTTTGACGATGCTGTATAGAAAAAAAGACTAACTTATAAATCTTGTTATTTACATAGTGAAGTGCAAACATTCTGCACTTAATTAAATATCTTCTTTTAAATATGAGAACTAAATGATGATTTCCACATGATGTCATTTGAAATAAAGCGACTTGAGACTAGATGCATCGGTTGCGTACTAGTATTTTTATGCATCATAAAAGAGGGAAAATATCGTGATTCATGTAGTGTGTTGTTTCCCGTGATGGTTTTGTTTAAAGTTTTTGTTTGCATACAGTGTATATCTCCCCTTCATCCTGGCAGAATACATCCATGTGAATATCATACTACCATAATCATCTGATTTCACATTGTTTTTTACTCGCATAATCCATAATTTTGAAGAGCTCTGATGACCATAAATGTCCGAGAAGAGAACGAGAAGCTTAACATTTGGAAGGCCTACTTTAATTTGGAAAATAAGTATGGCAACCCTAGAGAGGTGAGGAGAACGTGCAATTTCAGTTTTTGCTTGTTCACCGATGTTATGTGGAATCCTTAATAAGTGTTTCTGAACAGGAGGCCGTTATGAAAGTATTCCACAGAGCTCTACAATACAATGATCCCAAAAAGGTCTATCTAGCACTCTTGGCAATGTACGAGAGGACTGAACAGCATAATTTAGCCGATGAACTTCTCAATAAAATGGCAAAGAAGTTCAAGCATTCTTGCAAAGTAATTGTAACTTTTAAGTATAAAATACTACTCTTTTGGTCTAGACAAAAAATGTATGTGGAACTTATTCTGCGTTGAATTATAGGTTTGGTTGAGGCGTGTACAAAGTCTTTTGAAGCAAAACCAGGATGGAATCCAACCTCTCATCGATCGAGCTTCGTTATGCCTTCCCAAACATAAGCATATTAAATTTTTCTCTCAGACAGCGATTCTTGAATTCAAAGTTGGTGTTCCAGATCGAGGGCGATCTTTGTTTGAAAAAATTCTTCGGGAATACCCAAAGAGAACAGACCTATGGAGTGTTTATCTCGATCAAGTATATTATTCTCTATCTCATTTTCTATTTGTATCAATATTTCATTGATCCTAACATCCCTGTGTATATTATTTTGACAGGAAATTCAACATAAAGACAAAGATATAATTCGTGCGCTGTTTGAAAGGGCTGTTAGTCTGAGTCTCCCACCTAAAAAGATGAAGGTGTGTGAACATATTTATATTACTAATTTTGCAGATGTTGGTTCGTTTTTTTAATCTCGGACTCATGTGGGACATTGTTGTTTTGATTGACAGTTCTTGTTCAAAAAGTATCTTGATTATGAGAAATCCCAAGGTGATGATGAACGTATTGAATCTGTGAAGAGGAAAGCAATGGAATATGTTGAGAACACAATGTCTTGATGTAAAGTCACATCCTAAGACGGAGTTTGAGTTTGTTGAGGCGTAATACCTAATCGTAGGTACAAGTTTTCCTAAATTGAGTGGTTCTAACAGTGCCTGGTAGTGCTGCTAAGTGCCAATGTGCTTTGTGTAGCGTATATTGAAGATGAGAGCTGTCAAGGTGAGTTGTGAATGCAACAAATGAGGCCAAAAGAAAGAAAGCTTAGATAAAAGAGGTTAGGACAGTGTTTGCTGTAACAAATTTTGCGAATGTAACCATTAATTTATCATTAAAATGATCAACTCTAGTATTATTTTCTTTATCAATAATTCTTTATGTTTAAAACAAACAAAATTACTGATGTTACGATCTTTTGTACAATTAATTTAATGTCAAGTGCGCAACGCTGAAGGCTCATCGATTTAACCTCCCTTAAATTACTAGTATTCATTCATGCTTAGTTCTTGCACCTTTTACAGTAATTTTTTTTTCTTATACATTTTGTAGTGTTTGATTTACTTCGTGAACCTAGAACCTAGTATTTAATTAGAGGAAAATGTAAATTTCCTTTCATGGTTTGAATTTTTAAGCATCAAACTTCCTTTTTCAGTAACAGTATACTCTTTGTTCGAACTGGTGTATATGCAATTTTTTGTTGTTTGCACCTATTTCTTGCCTAGATATTGAAACCGAAAACATAATTGGAAACAAGGAGACATTTTTTAAATTATTAGTAAAACTGCCCCTAAAATATCAAGATGTGCAATTGAACATAAATGTGACCAAGTCATAGCCGTAATCAAAGAACCACTGTTTGATTTTTGATCCATTTTTACTAATAAATAAAGAATTAAGTATAATCCTATTACAATTTTAGTACTAAAGAAATTTAGATTTTGATTAAAATTCCTTTTTAATTAAATATTTAAATACAATTATATTATTTAGAATACATATTGAATATATACTAAAATTATGTATTTAAAAAAAGTTTAATTGATGATAACTAATACTTTTTAAATATATTCATTGTAGAAACAAAAATTTATTTTAAAATTATACTTATTTACTTGTATGAGAAGAATAAGAAGTAAAAAAAGAAAATATGTGTAATGTATGTATAAGTTAAAACAAGCTTTCAAAGAAACTAATACTAAAACCTTCGTAATCTTTTTCATAGAAATTGGGACATCAAAATGCATCGAAATCTTTTACTTTTTCTTTTTTCACAATATTTATTATTAAAAGTTTTGGAATTCTGACTAAAAATAAAGTTACTTCATAGTATATAAATATATATAAATCTTATTTTACAAATTCATTTTTTATATAAATACATGTAAATCTTATTTTATAAATTGATTTTTTGAAACTGAGTTAAGATAAAAATCTATCTCTTAGTATCAAAATCAATTTTGTAAAGTTAAGTTAGATTTAAAATTTATTTCTTAATATGATATTAATTTTTTTCTCATAATGTTTACTATTGTTTGAAGTTTATATCAATTATAAATGAGTTAATTCATATAATATATATATATATATATATATATATATATATATATATATATATATATATATATATATATATATATATATATATATATATATATATATATAAAGTGGTAAAAACTTCACCTTATAAACTAATTTTATGAGCTTAAGTTATGTTTAAAGTTCATTACTACTTACCATGATATCAGAGTCAGTTTTTTAACAAAGTATTAGAGCTATTTTTTTGAGATTGAGTTATGTTTAAATTCATTTCTTAATATAATATCAAAGTCATAATTAAAGTCTACTTAGCAAGCTTTATTATTTGTTGAGTCAATTGATATGCTATGAGGTCACTATTAAGTCATTCATTAATGTTTTTAGTATTATTATGTATGAGAGATATATACATCCATATGAGAGGAGTGTGTTGAAGTTTTACAATTATCATAAATAAGATTAATTTATAATATTTAAGTAAATATAAATCGCATTGTATAAACATATTTTGTGAGGTGGAATTATTTAAAGTTTAGAATAATAGTTTCTTAAAAGAAATAAACTATTTAAAAGAAAATTCTTTAGATTTGAGAAGGACTTTAAAACTGTTAGTAATGAAAGACACTATAAAAAATTGCACTCGTGGAGAACAATTTTCTATTTGACCTAGAACGATAATTTTTCTCTTTATAATAGTCTAACAGAATAAATCATAAAGATATCTAATGTTTGATAAAAGCATGTTTTCCTATTATTGCAATTGAGAAAATTATTTTTTGTGATTTCAAAAGATGGAAAAACTTCTCGTGCTGTGCTTCAAATATTTTAAGAAGTACTCTCACCTTTATGAAAGAAGATTTCAGAACAATGATAAATATATACTTTAATTTTATTTATATTTATTAAATTTTTTTATCTCTCTTCATATTATATCGTGTAACTAATAAATCCATTAATTTTATTCTTTTTCTAAATATATATATATATATAAATCATTTTTGTATTTTTGTATGTCTATAAATCATTTTTCAAAATTTGAATACAAGTCAGCACAAAAAAAATAATAATAAAGAAAAGAAAGTGAGATTTGTAAAGTGGATCTTAAGTTTAATTAAACTTGGTTAAGAGTTTCTTGAAGAAGCAATTTTGGTGAAGGAGCTTAAATAATTGATTCAAAAAATGTGCCACAAACGGTAATGAGGTAGTTACACTTAATTTAATCACTAATGACATCATTCATTATTAAATTCAAATATTAATCAATGAAGAAGCATTATATGTTAGATTAACGTAACTGTTGTGTAATTAAAACATCTTTGCTATAATATCACATACTAAATTCAAATTTTCATCAACTTTTTTTTTTGTTAATGATTAATAATCAAAGTCGTTACTATTTTTATGTAAAATACATATAGGTTGACTTTGGACATAAATGTGAATTTATTGTGAAACAGTTTTATGCAGTTATCTGATTACATAAAGTACAAAATATAAAAAACCTACTGAATTCTATAATAAATATTTTAAAAATCATACAAGTAATGGTTTCTAACTGAAAAATACAATACGGCCATATATAAATACTAAAAATTTAAGTATTTTATAATTTTAAATAGTTTAGTTATTTAAAATATGTTTTTAAATAATTTGAACTTTTAGTTCGCTAGATTTAATTGAAAAGGTGTATTATTATTATCTTGTGAATTGTTCTTTCAACTAAAAAAATGAATTACACACATATATACAAAAATTATCCAAAACACTAATTTTAAAGTATTTTGATATATTACTAAATCAGGTAGATTTATTTCTCATATTTTTTTTTTGATATTTTGAAGATTTAAAAAATAAAGAAATTTAATTGTTGTCACCAGTAAAAAATAAAATTCATTATAAATTATATTATGTCATTTAGAATGATTATTTATTGTTTTAAATAGGTATAAATGTGTATGTTTATAGTAGTTCTAGATTTTTTGAAAAATGCTTGTTATGTATTTTTTGTAAGGGTTTTGTTTAGTCTTCCATGTCTTTTGCTATTATTTTTTTTATAATATTTTTCCTGTCACAAATAATTGTTATGTTTTGACATGTTAATCTAACTCAAATCTAATGATGTGTAATATGAATTTTATAGAAAAATATAATGTGGTAATTTTTTAATGTACAAAATTTACGTAAGGATATAGAAACAAATAATTGTTGTTTAGGTCATTTTTTTTTCTGCTTAATATAGAATCAATATTTTCTAGTTTTTTTCACGTAATATATTTTAATCAAATATAACGTATCTGGAGGCAAGATATTATTGTTACAATTTCTTACTAACAAGGTATTGAAGAATTCAAGAAAAATAATATTTTTATTTATAATATTAAATTATCATTGTTTCGAACAAATAAAAATTGTTACATAAATGAAAAGGTCAAATAAAAGTAACTGACAATAGATATAATTTTAATAAAAATAATACTTAATAGTGTTATTAATGAATTATTAATTGCCTCATTAAATATCATAAATACCCATAAAAAATTATTTGAATGTTTCTTGGCACGTACAAACAAAAACAATAAATTTGTCATATTTTAAAATATTATTACTAAAATAGCTAAACTCCGTTATGATCGTTGAATCGTTTCCAATCTTCTCATTCTAAACTCTTCTACATATCCTTTGCCATTTGAACTTACCTCCAAAAAGAAAAAAGAAGTTAATGTTAAAATAATTATTTATTTTTAAAGTCAAACACATTTAACAAAACGATTTTCAAATTACACAGTTATTCAATTCTGTTACTTTTTTTTTCTCTTTTTCTATTTTTATGGTTTATGTATTTTTAAAAGAGGTAATTGTGGACAGCAGTTACTATATGCAACCTTCTATTTATCAGTATTTGAATTCGGAATCGATTAATTTGGGAAATACGTTGTCTAACTCTAATTAATATACATTTTGAATGGGAAATCATTATCTCAATAAAATAAAATAATATAATGAAAATAGCAATGCTTACATTTTAGTTAGCAATAATAAGATTTAATAAATTGATTTTACTATTGATTGTTTTTTTTCAAATTCGTTCTATATATTATTGAACTATATCAATTTTGCTATAGAAATTAATATAGTTTCTTGTGTTAATAATGTTATCATAACTTTATGTGCATCTTCAGTAAATAAGTAGGTTATAATTTAAGTTTAAGATGGAGATGATAAATACACTTGTTTTAATTTTTATCAGTATTATTTAAATTTGTCCGGATTAATAGGAAATATTTGTATTGAGTGAGTATGTTTATCACCGTAAATAATTAAAAAATTAAAAAATCACGAACTAATATGTAAAACATGAGTTAACATTGTTAATATAATATTAACAACTAAATTATTGTATCATATTTTCAAAAGTTGAAATCAATTTAGACTGATAAAAATATGAAAAACTACTTAAAATTTTGGAAAAAATTACCATAATAATATTTTTAAAATAATAAATAGTTAAATGGAGATAATAAAATTGGGTGAGTTACATTTACTTCTATGGGTGAAAAAGTAAAAAATAAAAATAAAAAAAATTATGAAACGTTGACCCACCAAGTAATCCGAAACGTATACTGAAGTTGTCCCCGTTCTTCTTTATAATCTTCTCCCCACACACTCTCTTTTCTGACCATTCATTAATAACCTTCTCACTCTCTAACAACCTCTTCAAAATGAAGTTCTTTTCTCGTCTCAAAAACAACAACACCACCACCAACCACCACCACCATCTCAGATCCTCCTCCTCCTCCTCCTCCTCCTCATGGCCATGGCCATCTTGCCACCAACCCAGAACCCTCTCATTCAGAGCTACCACCGCCACCACAACCACCCCCAACCACGACGTCACCAACTCCATCGCTCAAACTCCGGACTCCTTCTTCACCGACTCACCTAACTCCGACAGCTTCTCCACCGCTTCCGACATATCCCGCACTGTGGACGCCACCGAGACGGTCATTCGCGGCCTTCGCTCCGACCGGCTTTTCTTCGAACCGGACTCTACCAGCTCCTTATGGGAAGCGAAACTCGCCACCCTCCCACCCTTCAAAAACAGCGTGGTTTTCTCCATGGACTCCACGCACCCTTACGTGGATTTCCGCCGCTCCATGGAGGACATGGTGGCCACCCACAGCGTCAGAGACTGGGAGGATCTCGAGGACCTTCTCTGCTGGTTCTTGAAGGTCAATGCACAAAACACTCACCACTACATCCTCCGTGCTTTCGTCGATTTCTTGTTCGCTCTCGCACTTGCTTCTTCTTCTTCTTCTTCCAACGCCATTTGTAGTACCACCACCACTCTCTCTTCTCTCTCTTCTTCCTCCTCCTCTTGCACCACTCGCTGCACTTACTGTTTCGAGGAAGAGCTTCAACACCAACACATTTCTTAATGTTCTCAAATTGTATCTAACATCATCGTATTACAGAACATCAAACTTTTGTTTTGTTTTCTTCAAATTAACATTCTTCGCTTCTCATCTTATTACTCAAACTCTAGTAATTAATATATGAACATTTCTTCACAACGTTATAATTAATGGAAAATTTGATACTGTTTGTTTTGTTTTTATGAAAGATAGAAGTAGAAAAAAATTTAAAATGATGGGCGCTTAGAATGTCTATTTATATTTCCACTTGTGCGGATTAGGACATGAGGGTGGAAAGTCCTATATTTGTGTTGTGGGAGATGGTGAAGTGATTAATTAATTGTGAATTGAGAATTGTGAAATCAATATGCGTATATAATAGTATGGTATATACCTAAACGATAGTTAAATGATGTGTTGCTTTCGATGTTGTAGACAGTTTAACTCTCCTTCTCAATCAGAAAGGTAGTTTTTTTATGAGGAAACAGTGCAGAGTTTATAGAAAATGCTAATAAATGAGACACGTTCTATTATAGAAGAAAAGAAGTGGTTAGGTGGTTTTCTTGCTTCAACGGTATCCTGTCATTTATGACATCCAGAGTTCCATGTGGGTAACTTGTGACCTTATTTTGCAAATCATTTTTACTTTGATTAAAGTAAAAAAGCTGATCAACACGAACGCAATTCTTGTGAGATATTCAGCTTCATGTGACCTTGACGTGATTTTTTCTACACACAGTTTTGTCTCTCTTCTTATTTCTGATTTTCGTGTCAAAATAACTATACCTTGAATACCTTTTACTCTTATATATATATATATATATATATATATATATATATATATATATATATATATATATATATATATATATATATATATATATATATATATATATATATATGAAGTTTTGAAAGTTGTAGTTTTTATTTTTTTAACTAAAATGCTAAATGGACTATTAAGAGTAAGATGTACCCAGATAGATGTTAAAAAATTTTAAAACATGTCGTTGACCTATTTTATCCAGTATTTGATATAGTACACATGGGTACATCAAAAGTGTGGAGTGGTGAGAGAGATCATGGCCATTGGTTTTGAATTGGGTAGTCATTATCAAATGATGGATTCAAATCCAGCTCAAAATTTTGGCGTGGTCCTGCTAAATCCTGTTCACCTGCAAGAAGCAGTATTATCATGGTCTTGAACCAGAAAACAAAAACAATAAAAAAGAATAAATGTGAAATTTTTTAATAGCTATATATATATCATGGTAATGTTGAAAAATGTTGTCTTCATATGGCACTTAAATATGTCAAAGTTGGAATATAAAGGTTACAAAATCTATTATTTAGCTGTCTGCTGCAGAATCCAGCAAGAGTACAGAAAACTGCTTTCTTCAGCTTTGTAGATGCCAAAATCACTGTTCAGGTTGAAATTGGAGCTACATATTTGAATTTTTATGTATTTATTACTACTTTGAAAGATTATGTTTTTTTCTTTTTTTTTTATTTGTGATGGAATTTGGCAGGACAATTATGTCCCATACCACCTAAGAGCATATATATATATAGGACACTATATATCTTTGTCACTCTCTTTCAAGTTTGAAGCATACTAGGGTTGTTAGAAAAAACAAGACTCTGCAGACTATGGTCCTTCAAAAATTGATTCTAACAATGAGATGGTCCTTCCCCTAAACCCCTCCAATCCTAATAAGGTTTTTTTAATTTGAATTATTTTCAAGGAATAAAATATTTTTTCAAACAACTTTTTTTAATAAAAATAAATATTTTAAATACAAAAAGACACATTTTTTATCCACTCTCCCCAGAAGTGCAGAAAAAGAGAAAACAGTGAAAACAAGCACACTGGATTGGGTGCTCAGTTCCATCACAGTCCAGAACACCTGATGAAAATTAATACTTTAATCTATTTTGTATGATTTTCTTATTTTTTATTCTGATTTATCCAAACCCAATAATTTTCTTGTTTAATTAATTGGCTCAAATAGATTATTTTAAGAAACAAGTATGACCAACCCTGCGTTTTAATGAACACAAATTAATCTTCTACCAACCCTATGAATCCAAAACCAGTTTACAAACACTCGTGATAATAAGATCGAGAAATATCAGTTCAAGTGTTTTTCAATTTTTCTGTTTAATTGATAAAATATATTCAACACTTTTAAGAATTCTCAAATTTTGTATACAAGCTCTAAAAGGTTTTTTCGTACATATAAACAAATCCTTTAATTAAATGAACTTAATCTAGAGTTAGGCCTAATAATTAATGATATTTAACTTGCCGTGACCTATTAAAAGATTCCTTCAGCTGCTTGTTTATGGTAAAGCATCACGTCCGTTTTTCTTCTCTAGCTCCATACACACATAGATGAATAATATATATATATATATATATATATATATATATAACACATGAGTATCTGCAAAAGGGAAATAAAAAAAGAAGTATTTTGCAGGTTTAGAAGCTTCGTTGCTTGACTATAAACATATTTAAATCTGAGAAATCTAAATAACAAGTTGGTTAGAACTTCGTAAAAATGTGTTCCCTTTTCTACAATATTGCAATTCCGAATCCCAAACTTTACAAGATTTGTTTATGTCATGTTATCGAGGTGTATTATATATATATAATCTTGAAGATTCAATATAGTACCTTCTATCATCCCAAAACATTAGTTAGCGAAAATGTTTAATAAGTGTTCATTTCTTTTTTTGAGTTGCTTTAAACTTATTTGTTGTTAATTATATTCAACTTTTATGAGTGAAAAAACATGCTTATCAAAGTTGTTAACAAATTTTATTATATTACTATACATCCAATTTTTTATACATTGATAAACTTTTAGAGGGACAACAGAGAGTAGCAATAATGAGAATATTATGATATGAAAATTGGTTGTTACAGAGAAGACAATATTACATATTAAATACGAGAAAACATTTTTTTTGTAATTCCAAATTATAGAAAATATGATAGGAAATCTTTTAACGCAGTTCATATAACGAAAGTCATTAGAGACACTAATAAAAAGAGTAAAATATTACATGCATTAATATTCTACATTCACTAATTATATTGAGTTCAGTAAATATAAATAATTATTAATAGTATGTATTAATAAATTATTGAAGCATTATTGAAAACTAAAGCGAACAAAAGAAAAAAAAAGTGAAATTTTTAAAGAGTTAAACTATGTTTTAGGTCTCTAAATTATAATGAGATTTTTGTTTTTGTTTTTTTCTCAATCGTGTTAAATTGTTATATTTAAGAAATATGTAGATGCCACTTCATCACCACTTCTTTTGGATTTGTTGATGCAATTGTTGCATTAACTTTTTACAACATATCTCCTATAAGCATATACAAATTCTTCATTATCTTCTCTGCCTTAATCATTATTCGATTTCCTTTCACCACCTTTAAGATTTCACTTTCAACGTGGATCTTACACATAAGGTCATTTAATAATAGCTCAGTTTAAATTCTTCTTAAAGTCCTTCACATATCTTTTAACTTTGTGAACAGTATCATCATATATTTTTATTTTGACACTATCAATTCTAATAATCTCTAATGCATGACCATTCTTCATGAACACGAATTCACTTGAGATAGGTTCATAAGTATAAAAAAAATCTCGATTTTTTGAAGTCATGTGCCACGTTGCACTGAATCCACTATCCATTTATCATGTAGTTGTCTTCCACCATTAGAGCTAATTACTGCTTCGCTCCATAGAATATTTGTATCCTCTTAGGTATTTGCAACACAACCTTGTGTGGTTGATGCTTCAGAGTTCTTTCCTCCATTCTTCCAATGTCAACCATCTTTATTAACATGCCCTTCCCTTTCATAATGATAACATTTGAGATGTTTTTTTTACTCTGAGACTTTGATCTATCACGAGTCTGACTCCCACTAGATCCATATTTTGTTGATCTACCTCTCATAATCACCAAAACCTCTATTTGCTTTGAACTTTCCACAATACCTACTTTGTTCTTCCTCCTGAATTCTTCTTCAATAATAGCTCCGACAACATCTTCAAAGTGTAGGTGTCTATCAACATTATAAATTGTTACGTTGACGATGAGTTGATCATACGAATCATGTAAACTTTGTAGCAGAAGCTCCACATGTTCATTTTCAACTATGTTTTAATTTACCATTGAAAGTTGGACAAACAACATATTAAGATTATTAATGTGGTTCGTCACTGATGTGGACTCACTCATTCGAAGAGGGTAGAGTTTTCACTTCAATATTCACTGTAGTATTCTCCGCAATGCTGGATAAAACCTCATTTGATTACTAATTGCAAACTTTCTATAACATTATCATTCATTTCCTTCCACTTTTGATCCATGATTTCCACGAGTTTTTCTTCAATCGCCACTAGACAATTGTGTTTTCTCAAAATTGTCTTCATCTTTAGTTTTCAGAATAAGAAATTATTTTCATTGAACTTTTGTATCTTTTATTTTGTTGTCATGGCTTTAAAACAAACTTATACACTTCTCACTATAAATGGTATTGTCTATTGAAAAAAACTGAAACAGAACATGAATCACGGATCAGGTAATTCTCACGATAGAAATGTGGGTCACTAATAAACACACTCAAATATCAAGTCTTTACTAGTCATAACTTTTTTAGACATACACTTTCACATTATAACTCTATATCCACTGATACAATACTATTCTAATGTTAATAGCATCAAAATATAATCACATAAATTAATGATTTTGATACTATTATTGGATATCAGAATAATTAATAGCACAAATATTCTTAATTAAAATTAAAAAAAGAAAATATTAATAATAAATAAAGAATGTAATAAAAAAAATAAATAGAAAAATAAATATAAAAAAAACTATCCTTCTCTCTTAATTTTTTCTTAAAGAATAAAACAAAATGAATGAAAGAGAAAAAAATTTAGAATGTGTTGTTAAGAAAACACGAAATTTTTTTATAACATAAAAAATAAATTTCAAGATAGATTCTCATTTATACAAGACTTGTTTTGTCTTGTGAAATAATATTTTTAATATAAATAAAACAATTGGTTGTTGAAACTAAGAAAGGACTGTGCATAATAAAAACGAGGCTAGTACTGTTGTATCTGGTGACAAAAGAATACTGATTTTCTGTGACAAAAGATGGCTGTTTTTCCCTTTTTCTGAGATATAAAGAGACAGAGTGCAGAGGTTTTTTAGTGTCAATTTTAAAGAGCTTGGGGAATCGAATCCAAACTTTAAGACAATAATGAAATATCGTCTAGTAATTAGTGAGATAATGACCTAACATTGGGTCATTCATTTTCCAAGAAGATTTGTTTCCACGAGAAGTGTGACAAAGCTTTACGTACCAATTTGTTCTATTCTACTGCTCTAACCCCATTCACTATGCCACTGCTTCTTTATCCTTATCACTCTTATTGCCACAAAATTTCCAAAATACATTACATATTTTTACATAAATAATCTAATTTACTTTTTATTGGTTTTACTATGCTTTATCATTTTTAAAATATCTGTAAAACTTTTGTTACAACTTGTATACCTTCACTTTAATAATATTTTATTGATTGTTTGATTGAACAGATGTTTTCAAGACAAAAAGAGAGTAATTTCTCATGGTTATAATCTTATGTTATATCAATATATTTTAATAAGAAACTTTACAAAAGAATATATTTAAGGTTATCTCTTCAAATATAATATTTAAGCTTAAAGATTTCCTGATAACCTTATGACACTTAGATGTCAAACTTATATGAAGAGTAAATAGTTTTAAATTGAAGTTATAAATGTAAAGTTTTGCTTGGAATGGTAGAAACACCGTGATAAAGTTTACAATTAAAACCAACTCAAATGAACTGATTAATAGATTGGATGTTAAACAATAAGAAATAAAGATATTTAAACGAGTTTATCAATGAACATTTTAGAAGAAAAAAAATATAAAAAATAAACTGACTTTTATATAAATTAATTACTTATATACAAGTATTAATTTAAAAAACTATTTTGTATTATTTTTAAAAATAACATAGACTTAGCCAACTTGTAACTCTTGGAATCTAACTGGAAAAAACATAAAACTTAAGACTATAAAAGCTAGAGAGAAAATACAAAAAAAAAATGGATGAAAATTCTATAGAAAAATAACAACAAATAAATTTTGTAACACTTGCAATCTTTTCTAAAAATAATAAAACATTTTCTTGTAATATAAACTAATTTTAAGTTCTAAAAGACTTCTTTTTCTTTCACATATTTCTCTTTTTAAAAAAAATTGCTATTAAAAAAAATAGAAAACAATGATAACTTACTATTCATCTATAATAAAAAGTGACATTTTTTTGTAAATGACAGATTTATTATACAAAACTATAAAAAATATTAAATAAGTATTCACTGATTTAACTACCTGTTATTTATTATATCAGTTTTAATTTCAATCTACACAGTGAGTTTATTCCAAACTTTGGAAACTCCAAATTTTTTTATTGTGCATGTCATTTACCGACGGTCTTACTGAAGGCTTTTGATCGTCGGTAAAAGAGATTAAAAACACCGTCAATAATTCTGTCGGAAATTAAAATATATCGACGGCAGCAGTGGTGCACCTGACAGTGGCGACGACGATAGTGGTGAAGCCGAGAGAGCAATGCAAGCAACCTAAAAAGAAATGGAGGTGGATGCTTCATTCACGAAATTCAGGCAGCGAGATGAAAGCATCGACGAAGGCAACAACGGTGACACCAATGACACGACAACAACGAAGGTGGCAGCAATGACCGCAGTGGTGACGACCCACGGCAACGGAGCGACAAAGGTACAAGGTCATAAGAACCGCGAGATATGAGCGAGTTCTCGCGAGGGAGGAGCGAAGGAGGCAATCCGACAGAGGCCACGGAGGCGGGGCAGGAACGACGAAGGAGGCGCGACGAATGTGCAGAGGGAGGCGCGAGCAGTGGGCAGTGTTGGAGAATAGTGTTTGCTCAGAGGAAGAAGAAAGATCGGGTGAAGAAAACTGTTCGCGAAAGTGGAGGTGTAGTGCCATAAATGCCTCGGTCAACTACTGCCTCGGTTCTACAAACAAGCGAGGTCGTTCGGTCTGTTTAGTCTGTACGTTAGTGGTAGAGAGGCCATCTGGTCTCTTCAGTCTGTACATTACAGTGGCAGCAAAGGGATTTGCAGGGATGACAAGACTAAAGGCCTCGGCTCTGCAAACAAGCAAGGTTGTTCGGTCTGTACAGTCTGTACAGGACTAAATGCCTCAGTTAGGCGCTCAACCGAAGTCGTTCGGTCGACTATTGCTTCGATTCTGCAAAAAGTCGAGGTCGTTTGGTCTCTTAGACAGAACTAAATGCCTTACTTAGGCGTTCACCGAAACCGTTTGGTAAACTACTGCTTCGGTCACTCAAACAATCAAGGTCGTTCGATCTTTAGGTATCGATTCATTAAAAATCGAGATCATTCGTTTTATAGGCTTCAATTTTCCTGAAACTGAAGTATGGTGTACGAGTTAAAATACAACTTTTGTTTGTTAGGTGCGTATGATATCATAAAAAAGATAACAACTTAAATAATATAAAAAATTAAAACGAACATAACACATTAAAATTATTACTAAGAATTGCATATCATATATTTTAATTATTATCTTTTTGAATGTTAATTTTCTTAACATGAATTATGTTAGTTGTTTTTTTCAAAGAGGAATATTGGAACCTAAACCTTAAGTCTTTTTTATGTAGTAAGTATGAGTTTGAGTTTCAAATTTATAAAAATAAAAGAGTTTTAAGCTTTGGGTTTCTCTTTGGGAGAGTAATGACCATCTAAATATCAATAAGTCACTCGTTTGTTTGTGAAAATCTACCCAAAAGGTACCAAAAGGATTCTTAATTAATTTACGGAGAAAGCCTTCTTTTTTGTTTTCTTTATCTGGTGCATAGAAATTAAACTTTTACCATTAACAATGTGTTGAACAAATCGCTGATAAAACTGAAAAGAAAGCAGAAGAACAAAGGGAGTACTATTCAACCAAAAAAACTAGTTAAAATAAACATTAATCTAACTCAAAAATTGCTTATTGGTGAAATCATCTTTGAATACCAGCAAAATCAACACGTATTTCTAAATTGTAGAAGTTTCCACTAAAGCTTTTCATGCAATCAACACGAGCTCGCCATTTGTGGATGAAGAAAAAAATCAAGTAAGAAACACTCAAGCAAAATAAGTGATTCTCATAGCATAAAACATGCTTTAGTTGAAAAATGTAACATTTTTGCTTTCTGGGATACTTTGTCGAATGAAGTATCTTATGTTTTCATTAACATACTTTTACATTTAACTAACTGTTAAAATATGTAAGTATCAGATTACTTGCAAGCACAAAATGTTTAAAATCATATTTAGTTATCAATTGATCAAGTTCCTTAACATTGATTGGTCTTTAACCATTTCTTTGAACTCTTGGTTGAATAATTCATCTGAAGGGAAGTTTGCTTTTGTTGTCAAGACAAGATCAACATCTTTCTGTCTAACTTTGCTTGGCTCTCTTTGTTTCTGATAACTCAAAACACAACTTTTCTTTATATTCAGGTAACAAATCATGTTAACTCTGCCCTACACGAGTACAAAGATGTTCCCCGCTATAAAAAGAATGGTGTATTGAGTCTCTTTCAGAGGCTTAACCATCATCTCAAATTTAATCATGTTCCTCAGATACAACCTACATGTTTCTCAGATGGAGTTTGTGTCTGGAAGTTCATTATCGATTTGTCAATTATAATTAAAAAAGGAACATTAAAGAAACATATGCTGTGAAAAATAGGAACATGTTTCTCTTCACAGCTAGTATTTGGGAAGGCTGAGTTGGAAAACTTGCTAACTTAGTTGCATATCTTTATCCCAAAAAGTTATTATGTTCTGGATTTTGTTTCGGATAAAGGTCCACCATGTGTTCACTGCTACTACCATGAAGATGCTATGCTACAGAGTTGACCATCCTTTGACCATCCACTGTCACATTTGAATCCATATATTTTTCTGGGTTTTCTTTTCTCATTCGAACATTGAACTCACTGAAATCTTTACCTATACCTTTTCCTCTTTCAGTTCTTCAATCAGCATCATGCAATCAGCACCATGCAACAAACAAAAGAAAAACACTATTTTTCTAAGGATACTAAAAATTTCATTTTCTAGTACTCGATAACAATGATACGACTTTTTTGTTTTAAAATATAAAATAAATTTGAGATAAATCAATAAGAAAAGTAAAAATATTATTATTTTGTTAGATATTTCTCTCTCTCTCTCTCTGAGAGGTTTGATTTGATGACGTGGGAGGTTCTGTTAAAGTGAAGAAATTGCAGGAAGGGTTTTGAGATATGGCTTTGTCAATATCAGGATTGAAAGATATTCTAATGAATGAAGAAAGCAGAGATATAAATGAGTGGTGAAGGTGATGAAGGCTGGAACCTACCTCCCTCAGAGAGGCTGTAAATATTAGTAGAGATGTTGGCAGTGTGAATATGAATGGGAAAGTAAATAGAAACAAGAACTAAATGCATGCAAAGGGTGAGAAAATGCAGAGAGAAAAAGGGAAAAAGAAAATATAGTACTGAGACGGAACAAGAGAGAATTGATTCACACAACTGGCAAGCATACTAAAAACAAAGAGTACGGAGAGAAGAGAAGGATTAATGCCAACATGGGAAATGGTGCATGCAAGCTCTGTCACCAAAATTTCTATTCTCGTGTCACTCAATGCCATTAAAACCTTCTGTCTCTCTCAACTTGGATCCTTCTTATTATTTTCATTCAAATCCCAATGCCATCCATTTTTTTACCAAAATCTCTTCAACTCACTCCATGGATTCGCTCATCCGCACGGCTACTGCAACTTTCAGCTTTCAAAATTTCTCATTGCCTAAATATAAAACTAATAGATTTCACTCAGATTTAGATCATTTTTTAATAATTTTATAGATTCATTCGTATAATTAGAAATTTTACATTCACTACAAGTTTTCCATTAATTAAAAGTAAAACTAAATTTAATAAGGATAAAACTAATTTATAGTATATAAATAGATTTTATATTTTATAGAGTTAAATTAAACTTATATATAATTCAATGTGAAGAGGTGGGTTAGAAACTGGTTTTGTGATTTCGTAATTATTCTTATATTTTCTTGCTTCTCATTGCCTTTTTCCAAATACAAGCAATTGGCTAATGATGCATCTACATCAAATTCTTAATAACACTTATATCTTTTTTAAACGGACACCTTTTAAGTTTCTTTTATTTCTTATTATTTTTTATCGGTAGTTTCAAATATAAAAAAAAGGTGAAAAGGTGACTATTTTCTTATATGGAAACGAGAATAATGGCACTCTTACAAAAATGAAAACATGAGAATAAGTTGGTGGAGATCCAAACGCGCCGCAGAACACAACGTTACAAATATCTGAACTTACAAATATAGTAGTTCAATAAACATGTCTAGAACACGTGTTCGGATAAATGGAAGAAAATACGAAAATTAATATTTAATTTTATTCTCGAAGTTTAAAATCAAGTCATGCACTAAATTTTTAAGAGATTATGTTTTTTGAAAAAAAAAGTGCATAAATTGATTTTACCAGAGACCTTCGTATTTTCTTCCGATTACAGATTTAACCAAACAAAGCGCTACTTAGTGACTAAAGGACTAAACTACCTTACTATTGTTACAATGTTATTATTACACGATTGGCGAGGCGCGTGGGTGGGAGCGGCTAAAAGTCACGAGTCTTGCGGTTGCGGTGGAATGCGGTGGTGCCGGAGCTGACGGAGAAAACGCCGTTCCAGATCTCGGTGAAGGCTCTGACTATGACGCCGTGGTGGTCCGGTGAATTGAGCTGGAGGAAACAGTTGAGAAGTTCTCTGAGATCGTCTTTGGAGTAAATCTCGTTTTGGAGTATCATCTGGAGCATGGAGTGTCGGAAGTCCAGGTAAGGGTCGTCGGAGTCTTTTTCCACCGCCACGCCCTCGCTCCCCACACGGCCGAACCCGCGCACGCTCTTGGCGTAGTCGCAGAACTGCGCGGAAGAGTCGACATGGCACGGAGAGAAGGTGGTGGTGGTGGTTGTGGTACTGGTGGTGGCGGTGGTAGTAGTGTCGTCTCTGTCTTGTGACCAGTGATGGGTTTGGGCTCGGAAGGTGGGCCTCTTGGGGCGACGTTTGGGGTGGAATATGTGACGGAGAAGCTTGGGCCTTCTGCAGGTGCCACAGCCCAAGCTGACGGAGACAGTGTTGAAGGTTAGTTTTCTTGCTGAACTTGACATTGGTGATTGGTAATGCTATGGTAAAGTAACGGAATGCAATGTGTTGTGCGCTGTGAGAGACTGAGAGACTCAGGGTTGTGGAAATGGGAAGAGGGTTTTATGGGAGTGAGTGTGAGACTCACCTGGACCACACATTTATTATTATTATTATTATTATTTACTATTTATTATATTAAAAATAAATATGTAATTAAATAAATTAATTATTAAAATAGAATACTACTAAAATATAAGTGTGATTTTTTTATGGTCTCTTTTAATCTATTATAAATATATGTGAGTATTATTATTTATTTCATGTGATATTGTTTTTAATTTATTATCTATTGTATATTTTATTAAAAGTACCTTGTAATAAAAAATTCAATTATATAAAATTAAAATTATAAACACTTAAATTGTAATTTCACGTAAACTGTGAGCAGATACCTTTTTTATTAATCTATGTGGGAGTTCTTTTCTCACTGTGTTTTCGATATATGATTTTCCGCACTGTATTTTATTAATTTTGTTTTATTTTTATTTTTAAAGTAATGTCCTTCTATATTATATATAAAGATATATTTAAAGATTAAAAAACTTATTCATGCACAAAAAAAATAGAAAAATCTTTGTTATTATATATTATGTTGAAAATTTTAAATAATACAAAATAATATTAAATAACCTACTAATTTTCAAGAAAAAAAGGTTACGTGTTTGCTTTTTAGAATAGAAATAAGTATTAGGGAAATTTTAGGATATTGGGTTATAGATAGATTTGGCATTTCGTCCATTACAAAACGGCAATTCTTGCTCCATAATTTCTTTTCGTAATACTATAAATTTTTGTATTTCAAAATATACAATTTAAAATGTAAATATACTTTGGGTTATTTTGAAATATCATGTTTGATGAAAAATAGTAGATGATGGGCTATACCCAATAATTTCTACACGAAATAGAAAAGAGTAAACTGCCTCTTCGCTGCAATTGGGCTTTATCCGATTTCACCGAAAGGAAAACCACTTTGTTTACGAAATATTAGATTTAATGGATTTTTCAAGGCCCAATTCAATCAAACTAAAAAATAAATAAATATCACTCTAAGTAAATATTTAATTAGTTTACAAAAAAATTATATAATTCAGTTTTTCAGAGTATTGATTAATTTATCATAAATAAATTAAGGGTTTCATATAGCATATTTGTTATTTTAGATGTTTAAATGTATTATTATTTTTATTGTTATTATTTTATTAAAGTATATATACTTTTTGTGCTGACTACGATATTAGTTACGGGAAAGTTCTTATTTCCATATACAAAAGTAATTGATTTTATTTTATCTTTGATATGGAATTTCAAAATTTTCAATATATTTGGATATATTAAATTTAAATTTCTTATTTTAAATTATTTTAATTCTCAAATGTGTTATTTGAATAAAACATTTCAAATTTATTAATTAGCATTAAAAGTAATAATTATTTAAATGTTAAATAATTTTCAATAATTTAAAATATTAGTATTGATGATTTTTTAATTTTTTATTTTAATATTCACCAAGATTTTCAACTTAAATTGATAAAGACTTTTCTTGATTAATAACAGAAAATGTTTCCACTTAATGTCGATCATAATTATTTAAGTTAACTTCTATTTACTGTTGTTTTTATGATATTATTAGTTAAACTTTTTTTTATGAGTTTTTCATCAATGTAGGTTGAAAATTTTTCTGAATCCTAATCAATTATTGAGAGAAAGCTCGTAGGTCAATATTAAAGCAAAAATTCCAATTATTGAAATCTCTAATATAAAGTTTAGGTTTTAAAATTATGTTAAAAGATCTCGTGTATTTATATTCAATTGCTAAAAAAGTCTATAAAATGGAATAAGTCGGAAAGAAAAAAAATAATATGATTGAAATTTTAGCAACATTACACAAATCTAAAAGTTACATCCTTTTAAAATATGAGTAGAACTAAATTTACAAAATTTTACGTAATTTCTTTACAGGATAAATGGTCTGTGTCTAGCATGTCATAACTCAAAAATTTAATACGTTATGAGGTAAAGACAAGGACCACTTACTTTGTGGTATCATTTCAGTCAAAATACATACTGGGTTTTGAGACAGTTATATAAATAATTTAATAGCAATAAATCGGTGCAGTATCGTTGAAAAGTCGTACACTCATCTTTCAATAAAATAATAATAAATAATAAACATAAATTCATATGTAATAAAAATATTGTGATATTATAATAATGATAAGTTAGCTCAAATGTTAAGATTATCCTACTTTTACTTGAATAATGCTTACGTGATTAAGTTATAAAGTTAGAACTATGAACTTGCTGAGAAGATTATTAAAACTATGTAAATCTAAATTTCTTTACTTTATTTTTCCTTTTATGTTTTATATATGTGTTTGCAATATATGGAAGATGCTGATTGATAAAAAAAACGTAAAAAATATATTCATAGGAATATATAATGCTTTATTTCACACAAATTTATATTTCTAGACTTTTTTTAACGGAATGTTTTATAAATAATAAGTGATATTTCTAATATTAATATAAATAATTGCACAAATACAAGTACAATAGTAATGCACAAAGACATTATTTGAGTTATTATTATTGTGTTATACCATTTTTAAGATCTCTTACAACTTTTATTCCACTATAAAGTTTTTCTAAAACTCACTCTTTAGTTAATGTTTTATTTATTTGTTGATAAAAATATATGCTTTTAAGATAAAGTAATATATATTTTTTATTGACTTAGGGTCTTACCAAAATTGAGTGTTTTAATTTAAATTTTATCATATCAACATCAGAAATCTAATTAATAATCGTGTACATCATTCTAAAATGGAAATGCATTTTACATTACAAAAAATTAAGCATTAACTATTATAGCACAATTATATACACATATAAATTATAATTTTTTTTCTTAAATACTCTTTTAAATTCTATTTTTAATGACTTTTTTTTAATGTGGGACTTATTTTTTTATATTCAATATGATTCCAATTTTCGTAAATTATGTTCAATTTGGCCATTTTTCATTATGTCGTCTAAATCAATGTTTGAATGAACTGTTTCTTTTTCTTATGTGGCTCGACTAGCACAATCTTACTTGAAATCAACTTAATTAATTGTATAATGGAACCGAAATTGGCCATAAAAAGGGTTTATGAACTAGGGTTTTTGAACTGTGTGGGTTTTATGGTAGGATCTTTCATTGATTTTGCATAGTCTTCCCTTGACAGAAACTATGTTCATTGCTTAGTAAGGTATGTCTGGTTGCCAATCTTTTTCATCTTATTGTAATAGTTGGAGGTATCGAATATGTCATTCCTCACATGGTGGTGGTTCAAGAAGAATTGGGATAATCACCATTTGCAATTGCAGTGAGATGACAGTGGTAAGAATGACAAGACAATCAAAGAATGCTGGGAGACGATTTTGAGGTTGTCTTAATTACAAGGTTATATTAATAATAACATATTTAATTATTTTTAATGGAGATATTTGTTGGTAATTAGCATTGTCTTTCTTATTTTGTGTTGAACAACATAATAATTTCTCTAATGTCATGTGGTGTAATTATTTCAAGTGGTGCTCTGAAGAAAATGTTAATGAAAGGAATGCTATCATTGCCAGATAAATGAGGAAGATTCAAGATATGAAGAATTCACTGAAAGTTTGAAAAAAGGATGCAATTGTTAATAAGAGTCATTTGTATTATTAGTGCTATGAACATAGTTATGGTGTGTTTGTGTTTAAATTGATGCCTTTAGATTGTCACCCTATGTTTTGGTTTACTGTGTTAGGGCAACGAATTTGAGTTAAGTGTAAGTTATGTAATGTTATGGATGTAATGGTAAATTATTTATGTTATGGTCAATTATTCGACAAATGTTATATTTTTTCAATGTCACCTTTGCTCATTTGGTTACCATCCTTCCTTAACTCTCATTGCTCCAACCTTTTCTTTTTCTTTAGATTTCTGGGCAACTTTCTCTTAATCGGTGGCAAGAAATCAGGAAAGGATGTTATTTGCCATAAAAGGTGACCATTTACTAGATAGACGATGGATGCATATGTTTCTTCATATGTGGAGCTCTGAACCAATGAGGTATATAATCTTCTAGATTTAAATTTAAAAATGTCATTGTTGCAATTGCATGGCAGCAAGGGATGCGACAAATGAGCCACTTCTTGCAGCTACATTCTTCACTGTCTAGGTTGTTTACGAACTTGTTCTCAATCATTGAAACATGCCTAAACTTCAAACAAATTTTGTATTAACTAACTTTTTCAAAAAGTACACAAATAAGTTGAAAATGAACAAAGTCAAAGCAACATGTGTTAAAAAATAGTACAAAATTTTATGCTTACATCGGGATCCAATATTTTGTTAAATTTGATTCTCTTTCAAGTCTTTCTTTTAATCTTCAGGCAGATGGAATGCTCTAAAGTTGAGACCTTCACTCTATTGGTTTCCTATCTTTTCATGAGATAAAGCCTAATATCTTCTAGCATGGTTATAATGGGTATCTCTAGCATTGTAATGACACTATTAAAAGTTTCACTCATGTTGTTGTTAAGTGTGTCACAAACTGCTTGACTTGTAAATTTAAATCTTGACCAATACTTATTTCAGTGGGAAAAAACGTGTTTAAGGTATGTACATTTCGTTAATGTGTTGGTAAGGAAGAAAAACCACATACATCATATCTCCAAGGTCTGCAACAATAACTCCAAAAACCATGTCCATGTTTCTTTGTTCTTGACTTCTACAATAGAATAGGTCAATCGTAACATATGCTCATTAGGATCCCGACCCACAATAGTTAGTAACTCTACCTTACATTTTCCTTTCAAAAAGCACCCATCCAAACTAATAATGGGTCTACAAGACACAAAGTTATCCTTGCAAGCTTTTAAACAAACGTAAATTCTCTGGAATATTGTATCACTGTTGTCATTGTCAAATTTCACTTTTACTGTTGATCCATAGTTACATCTCAACAATTCATAGTCATAAGTTCTCATAAATTGGACTTTAAATGAACTTTTCTACTTGGCCTAATGCCATTAACCTCGTTCTACAAATTTTAGATATTGACATATTCATATTCTATTTCCTGACAATTTTAATACGTATATGATTTATCCTCAAATTTGGAATTTCTTGTAGGCACTTATCTAAGGTGTCACTCAATCACTTAGCATTCATCATATTAGTGTTGAATTCTCTGTTGCAGTACATATTCACAATTTTCCTCAAATGTCAAGTTTTACATAAAGTCAAATACGCATAAGTTGTCCATTAAAACATTCGTTGGGCACCTATGCATTTGACTTTAACCTTATGTTTATCATTTTTAACGAACTTCAAAATTTTGTCAAGATGCACTGCATAGCTTCTAACAACCTCCATAAACTCCTGCTTATTTGTAAAAGTTGCTCACACTTCTCATTTATACTTGGTCACACTTCTCTCTTTCATCACCCTCACTCTCACTTTCACTGTCTTGCAGACTAAAAATTCTAGTTGTTAATCATCATTAGACAACCCTTTGTCATTTGATTTTGTTTGAGTACGTAAGCCATGAACTGATTTATTGTCTTTTTATGAGTGTCTTTTTCATTTAAATTCACTTCAAATGTCACATTCTCTTATACAATGTTTTGTACATAACTACCAACATCTACATAAACATCTATAAGTCCTACGCCCAGTACCTATGTCATCCACTCTGTTTTCCATTTTGTCGTTCACTTGAACTAACATCCACTTTGTAATTATAATAATTGTTAATAACATCATTTAAAGTAATATAGTTTTTACTATTTTGACTTAGGAGTGTTTTAATTTAAATTTTATCATATATGAACATGAGAAATCTAATTAATAATCGTGTACTTGATTCTAAATGGAAGTGCATTTACATTATAAAAAATTAAGCATAAACTATTATAGCATGATTCTAAATGAAAGTGCATTTACATTATTAAAAATTAATCATTAACTATTATAGCAAAATTATATATACATTTACATTATAGTTTTCTTCTTCCACAAAATTTTCCATGTATTTACAAAACCAGTTACGATGAGCGAAATAACAAAAAAGTCCTCGATTCCGTGCGTGCGCAACCGCTAAACCGTTGGAAGAAATCCCTGGAACTAAAATTGAAGAGAAGCGTTTGAGGCAAGAAATTCCTCAATTTTTCTATTATTGGAAAAACATCTTGCATCATTAAAAAAATGGAAAACAGAATTGGTCGTGTTAACGTCGTTAGATGTAACTGCAGCACTATATATTTGGTGTTGAAGGAGGCTTTTCTTGTTACCTGCAATCTAAGGCTTCTTCTTCCACATTTCGTTTGAGAAAAAGTGAGAATCAGAGGCCATTCTTCTTCAGGATTAAACCACATTTCTTTCTAAAGTATAAAAAAAGAAAAAAATCTACACTTTTTAATATTCCTTTGGAATTGGGTTTGGAGGCACCCCAATTCCCACACCCATTTGAATTCTGTGCCTCTCAATCTCTCAAACCTATCTAACAAAAACTTGTAAGTTCATTGTTTCATCATTTTATCTTTTAGGGTTTCCTCATTTCATCTTTGTCAACACTTTTAGGGTTTCCTTCTTTTCCTTTTCAGACTTCATTTCCACTGTTTCTTCAAGATGTTAGGCGATTTCATCAACCGAATCCTTATGTACGTCCTTTTTTTTTTCTTACTGTTTGTTTTTTTTATTATGTTATGAAAAGTTATTTATCCATTTCTTGCATTATAATTGCAGACTCCTTCTGGGGTATGCATACCCTGGATTTGAATGCTACAAAACTGTGGAGAAAAATAGGATAGACATGGAGGAACTTCGCTTCTGGTGTAAATATTGGTACACAAATACGTCTCTCTATCCTTCTTTTCTTATAGTCTTATCAAATTTACCCCTCTTAGAGAAGTATTAGTTTACAAAAATCTGTACAGTGTAATGTTTTGAGTCTGTTTTTTCATGTTCATTATTTATTACACATGATGGTAATGGAGAAATAAGGTCAATTTCCATTGCAAAACTTATATTATAAATCATTTGCTAAGATCGCTGTAGAGAAAAATCTTCTTCCGAAATTGAGTTAAACTTAAAATTTAAATATAAACATGAATGTTGATGTTGTGTAACACGTCTTTTAAGTTTAAGTCTTGCAACCTTTTTTTGTTGAAAACTTTGATATTCAATGTTCAACCGAAGAAATTACTTTTTTTTTTCAGAAGACAAGCTAGACCCTTTTGAGTGCATGTGAGGTTAAGAATAGAAGATAAGGTTGATAGTTGAATGGGAAGATATCTTGTTGATTCTGTTCATGCATGGTATATTATAAAATTCATGTTGAAGATGTTGCTAAATCTAAGCTTTGATTCATAATACATTTTCCATGGTTTATTTGCAGGATCATTGTGGCACTTTTCACCGTATTGGAAAAGTTTCCAGACATATTTTTTGGCTGGTAAGTGTTGAGCATATTGGATATTGTTTCCTCTTGATTTAGCTTCAACGAAAAATTGTAACTCTGAATTTTATGAAGGCTGCCATTGTATGGAGAGATGAAGCTGGTGTTCTTCGTCTGGTTGTGGTATCCCAAAACTAAAGTAAGCCTATTTTTGCTCTCTTCTATACACATTTTCTTGAGTTATTTTAATACTATTTGTCATCTTTCTTGTTTGAGAAGGAAAAGAATGATTAGATATCCATTCTGATGTTTATGTTATGCTTTATATATTAGAGAAAATGATAAGATAAAATACATTTATATTCGTTTAATATATATATTATAAAGATAAAATAGTTATAAATAAATAAATTTTTGTATTTTTAAAAAAGAATAGGTAAAAAATAATAATATTAAATACATGTAATAAATTTGTGTATGTGAAAAGTATCATTTCTCTTATATATTCTATGTGAAAAATTACCTACAAAAGTGATGCTACTGAAATGATGTGTATATATAATATACCACAACAACACACTTTTAAAAATATAACCAGTTGACTTTTACCGAGTCTCACTGAATAAGTTGGATCCACGTATTATACATATGTATAAGGAGTCTTTACATATATTATATTATAGAGCAGATAAACTGTTTGAAATATCTTTTTAGATAATTATAATTATTACAAATGAAATTAAAAAGTTTATGATTACAAGTTAAGTATCAAAACCAAAACAAATTAAAGAATAATAAACAACCAAACTGTTAAATAATAAACATTTTTATAATAATTTTGGCCATATTAGTATTTGGATCATTGACCTAATTAATTATACAAGATTCGATCAATTATGGATTGAGTTAAATAATTTAATTAGAAATTGAAATAAATATGAAAAATATGCATTAATTGTGAGTGACTTTCATATTTTTTAAAGACTACAAACATAAACCGACCAAGCTGTTTGAATTAGTTTAATACTGGGAAACAATTAGCCATAACATTATGTAGCAAGGACAGAGTACTAAATAAATCACTGTTCTAGTTTCTGATGATTAATACTGTAATTGTTTTATTGGTAGATTCATTATGAATGGAATACGAATTTTCCACATAAGAGACTTGACATAATTTCACATCTTAAAATTTTCAATTTTATGAATCTTGTTTTTCTTATGTATCTAACTTTATCATTTCTACAATGAAACTTTGAATTTGAATTTTTAACAAATAGAGTAAAAACGTAATAAAAGAAACATAAATAGATTCTTGGTCGAAACTTTGAGTATTGTATTTTTAATATACCTTTAAATAAACTGATTATAATGTTTTAAAATAAATATGAATGTTACAGGGAACAGGATACATTTATGAGACATTTTTGAAGCCATATGTATCAAAGCATGAGAATGACATTGACAGAAAAATAATGGAGTGGAAGGCAAGAGGATGGGATTATGTCATATTTTATTGGCAATTTGTTGCAAAATATGGCCAAACTGCATTTCTTCAAGCTCTTAATCAAATGGCTTCTCAATCTCATAAATTTTCAGCAAACCCTAATTCAGAGGTAAAGTCTAGAGTTGATTGAATTAGGACCCTTCTTTCTTCTTACTACCTCATTCTCTCTCATTCTATAAGATATAAAATATATAATATATATATACATGTCATTAGAAATAATGTTAGTTCTCAACTGAGTGATTATGTGTATGTATCCATAAGCCCACACTAATATATATATTTATCTCATATAAACTCAGATCAAATATTTTTTTAGTGTTTGCTGTATATTTATTAGCCGTCGACGTTGATTTAATTCTTTCAGAAATTTCATCCATTAATTTTTAAATTTTTTTATCATAATCAATTCCATGGTTGAATGTAACATTTATCTACACGCATTTAATGTAGTATCGTCTCCATGTAGTTATTGTCATACCAAACCACACGTCACGTCATATTTAAAATAATTAAAATTAACAAAAATATCAAAATCCAAATTCATCACGGCCATGCACAAGTGATATATTCCTTAATATTTTCCTTTTCAATACATGCTAAAGTTTTGCTAAATCACAATAAAACCTAAATCTACAAAATTTTATTGTTTCAAATAAGTAATAGAAAATAAATCATTGACTTTTTCGAATTATATATACTTTTTTACAATATTAATAACTATTTGTACGTCACATTAATCACACGTAATTATAATAAATTACAATCACACCTCCAAAAATTCTTTAAAATTACACCTATATTATTTCCCTTTTTACTAGTTTTCTCATTACCATGTAGATCAAATGTAATATTTTTCGAGAAACAAAAAATAAAATTTATGCAGAATGTTTTTATAAATGGAATATCATCATCGGTATACTATAAAAATAAAAATAATAACATCACATAACAAGAAAATGAAAAGTGTATCAATCAATTCAATTAAAAATTGTGATAAATAAAGTCTGTATGAGAATATATTCCTACTACCATATATCATTTGTGTGAATACTATAATATATATATATATATATAGAAATAGTGTGAAAAGTATAACAGGGAAGTAGCACAACCCATTGCAGAAAAAAGAGGGACGGTCTGAAAGTGCCCCAGAAGAAGCTCCAAAGCAAGCTCAATCATCCTTCATGAAGCAGAGCACTACCCTTAGCAAGGGCAAGAACTACCCTTCCAACAACCAAACCCAAACCGTCGACCTTCACAACGTTTCCAAATCCGAATACCAAGAACATCAACAAGCGCGGGGCCCACAAACCGTCACCGTCGACGGCGAAGGCCACCGCGACGACGACGAGCCCGTGAGCGTCAAGGACAGAATCACGCAGGCACGCGCCAGGCTCAGACGCTTAGATTCTCAACAACAACCACTAAGCCCTCGAACCCCTCGAACCCCGACACGTCAACACCAACAGAAACAACAGTGATAACAGCGTTGTACATATATGCATACATAGTCCTCACAAACTCAATCCCCTGAGATTGAAAAAACTAGACTCCGTTTCCTCACAAACTATCATTCACCGATATATATATATATATGTAAACATGCTCTGATATAATATATATAATAATATATACATTTGCAATAAGCAATAAGCAATAAGGTAACTTTTTGAATTTTGAGCGAGCAAAAATGGCTGTAATATTATATTGTTATGGTATCATAAGATTACAGGGAGGAAGCAAGGGAAGATGTGGAGAATTCGGTGGAGGGTTCGGGTGAGGGAAGGGAGTATGTGGTGGTATATGAAGGAGAGACACGTGGCGAGAGGGTTGCGCCGGAGGAAGTGTTGGCCTGATGGGCCGCCGCTGGGGGAAGTGGACATGGGCTGGAGGTAGGCCCATGCGGCCTGCTTCACCAGGCGGTTGCGGATGGGCACGTGGTAGTGGTTGACAGCGGGGGAGTTGACGGCGGCGGCGGAATAAGGAAGCACGTCTCTGAGGGAAGTGTAAGTGGCGGTTTTCACTGAGAGAGAGCCCAAATCCAGAAGCTGTATTTTTGGAGTTTGGCTTTGAATTGATGAAGAAGAAGGAGAAGAAGAAGAAAGGATATGAGAGAGAGTGGTAGAAGAAAACTTAGCCATGGATGTGGAACACTGAAAACAGAGAGAGAGAGAGAGTGAAGTAACAAACGTACACGTTTGTGGAAAATAAGAATGAGTCTATTTGAATTTTCAAAGGATGGGACAATAATAAGGAACACGCGTCGTGTTTCCAATGGTGGTTATTGCAATTAATTAAGGAAAAAAAATTAATTTTAATTAATGTAATTAATAAAGTAAATATATAAATAGGAACCCTAAAAGTCTCAAGTCCGTCATCCATGGGGAAGTCTCTGAAGTTAGTTCTCTTTTTCCTGTTAGTCATTCACGTTAATTTTGAAGGTTCGTTTTTTCTTTAAAATATTTAATACGATGTAATTTACAATTAGATTTACGGTATGGCAAAAATCAATTAATAGTAAAATTCTATTATTATTTTTTTAAATATAGATTTTATAAATATAGAATGGATCAAATTGAAGGAATTTGTTTAATAAATTTGGATGTCACAAGGTTTTTTAAATATTTGTTTACACGACGTAATTAACAAGCTCTTTAGTGCTAAACTTCCTTAGCTTACATCCTTTGCTTTGAAAAGTCAAACTTATTACGGAGGTGATTTATAATTCCAAGGTAACTCTACTTTGCAATTATTTTCATATTAAAAAGAATAATATAACTCATAAAATTGGGTGAAAATACAAACAATTGGTGCACTTTTACTTTTTTTTTTCTGCTCTTGTAATTATTAGCATCAAAATATTATTTTATCTCTTCATAAAATTGCAATAGAAATTACATAAAATGTAGGTGGTAAAATTCATAGAACTTTGTACAGTACACTTCATGTAGTATATATTACTTTTACATTATAGTTACATATAACAATGGGTATCAAAAAAAAATTCTTAAATAAGGAACATATTATATATCATGGGTAGTGTTCCGATGTAAAAATCAACGTACTTTATGCATCAATGACATTTAAAATGTTCAAAATAACTGAAATCTCTTATTTTAGCATTGGTTGTCTTTACAACTTATGTTGAAGCTTCTTTTGTTGAATCCTAATCCATTGGTTTATATATGAATAATTATATATTAAGGACAATGTAAAAGAGATTAAATAAGTTATAAATTGTATACTTATATATCTAAAATGACATGAGATATTTAATGTGTGATAAATAGTGAAATGATTCTATTTTGTGATGGATAACAATAAAAATAATTTTATTTGTCCACAAGTAGGTTAAGTCTCAATATCGTACATTGTTTATTACTATTATGACATTGATATTATAAATAAACAAATATCACTAAGAGATATTTCATTTACTTACCTATTAATATGACAATGTGAATTCATAAGTAAATTTAGTGTTATATATGCAAATTTAACTACTAATTTAAAATTGTATGTATACAATACTTATATTTGTGGTTTGATGGAATGATGTTTGATTACAGTGTAACATTGAGAATAGTAAAAGAAAAACTATCAGAACATGTCCTCATCACTAATCTTCAATTTAACTATGTGTGAGTACTCTATTTTTATATCTTTTTCTCATCTTAATCTTTAATCTTTTATTAGTCTAATAATTTTTTTATTGTAAATTTCTTAATTTCATTTTTATTGATTATCATACTCTCTCCCTGAAATCAATTTTTTTCTTTACAAGGAGAACAAACAAAATTTGAAATTCATAATATACAACTCTCTTATTGTTATAAATTCAAGTGAGTTTCCACTTTTTATTTTTAAGAATTAAATATGTTTTTATCCATAAATTATTATGTAATTTTAGTTTTCGTCATACTTAAAAACTTTGATCTATTTTTATCTCTCTTTTTAAAAAGTTTTAGATAATCCTATATACAACCAACAACATTAGTGTTTTTCTAATGTAACTAACGGTGTGTCACATAATTTGCTGCATATAATAACACGTGGTTGTTACATGTTTAATTTTAGTTTTTGAATTTAAATTAACTTTTGATGAAGTGAGGATTACCCAACCAAGGACTACCACGTTGCAATTTCTCTCATTCATCCTGGATTAGGGCTTGTAAGTGGTTAAGGATGGTTCAATGTTTGCGATGGTGACTAGTAGCGTTTTGTGATTTTGTTTTAGATCTAAGGAGATGCGATTTAGGGTTTTCATCTTTATGAGGGTTCTAATTTGATTTGCAAGTTCGTTCTAATAATACGATTTGCAATTTAGGTGATGTGATTTGGTTTACAATTAGTGCCATGTTGAAGATGATGGAGGCACGAAAGTCATTCGCGATCAGGGTTTCAATTTGGGGGGTTGTCTAAGATGACACTATAGTGAACGATCAGGTCTGGATTCTGCTTGAGTTTTTGTAGGTGGGTGAACAATGTTGTGATTCTATGGTGGACGTTGTGAATGACACAGGGTTGATGGATATGGTGGTGGGTGGTTTGTGTTCTGGTTGCTCGCAGTGGAGATTGTTGAACAATAGAGGAGGCGAGGTTTGTGCGAAGATCTAGTGTATCGCCGACCTTAGTGGATTATGGCTATGATTCGCTCTGGGTAGGATTCGCAATGGTTCGCAAAGTAGTCGCTCACGTTAATGGGTGGTGGCTAATGGTGGTTTATGGTATTAGAGTTTCTGGTGAGAAAAGTTATGACTTGGCTGTCACGTATTGTTATATGCAGTAGGTCCTTTGACAAACCATTAACAATGTCAGAAAAAAATTAACCCCATTAATCATAGAGGACTGCTACTGAGACTTTTTAGAAGAAAAGGATGAAAATAAATCAAAATTTTGAATAAGAATGAAAACTAAAATCACAAGAGCTAAAAAAAAAACATATTTAATCTTATTTTTAATGATTAGCATAATAAATTTCGAAATTAAATAAACAATTTACATAAAAAACTTAGATTTGATTCTAACATCTTAATCTTAAAATATTTTTAAAATTTTGTAAATTGTATAAACGTACAATTCAATATTGTTTTGTTGTATTTATTTCTTTTACTCTTAACATGAATATATAAACATTAGTATTAAAATATTACTATAAATACACCACATAAATTATATTATTATTATTATTACTAAATCTAGTTTCACTTTTAATTTTTTGTTTTGATATATATATATATATATATATATATATATATATATATATATATATATATATATATATATATATATATATATATATGTATGTATGTATGTGTATATAATACCAAACATATTTCAAAAGTTCTTTTCAAAAATATATCAAATGTCCATAAAAAAAATCCAACTAACTTGCAAAAAGAGCTTTAAAATGGAAGTTAAAAAGTAATTTTTATTTCATGGGATATTAAATCAACTAAATCGATCAGGGAAGATGTTACACTATGATATCATGATAAAAGAGAATTAGAGGCAAAATGAGAGGAAAAGGAAAATAATACAAATTCTGAAAATGGTATAGATATGATATATTTGAAAAGTGATTTGATTAAAAAAAATCGATAATAATAGTTACAGATAATATACCAAAAGAACATCTTAAAAAAATACACATAATTTATCAAAAGAGATTCGATAACAAGAATTGAATCCAAACTTATTTTTTATCAAAATTATATTCCATCTTATAACATCACATCATCTTTTCAGTGGTGACATAAGAACACGATCGAGGCATTTTAATATTAAAACTACAATTATAATAAAAACGAAATAAGAAATGGACATTAAACAGAGTACTTGCTATGTGAAAACAATAAGAAAATGGAGAGGTCAACTTTTTTTCAATTTGTTCACTTTTACTGCTAACTTTATTTAATAAAGAAAAGGAGAGGAAAGTTGACACCACGTTGGAAGATCATAAGCTGGATTGTTGATTTGTCATACAAATTAAGAAAAAATGTATAATTTTTTATATTTTAAGATATTACGTGTCTTTATATTTTCTCATTTATTATTTGCATATAAAATAAAGCGTTGAAAATGATCAATAAAAGAATCTTATAAAAAGAAATTTAGCATTTCATTCAGTATTACTGTTTAGAAACTTATATACAAAAGTAAAACAACTTTTCCAAACAAAAATTAACTTATAACCGTAACATCGGTATTAACATAAAATTAATACGGTGGTGAATAGTAAATTCTGTATTTAATATTTTAATAGAAAACATTATGCTATGAAAAATAAACTTCTGTAGAATAAATATGTGATAATAAAAATGGTTCAAATTCATAATTTCTTTTACAAGTTTATTTATCTTCATATACTATAGGAATAAGAATCATTTTCTTTGCACTCCAAATCTAAAGTGATAAAGTGGAGCTTTCACATCTCAAGGGAGGCATCATTTAAGCATAAAATCTTTACATTTTATGTGGACAAAGTAAATGCTTTAACTTTTCGATTTTTTATTATAAAACACCAAAAGAAAATAAAAGGTGAAAAAATATGGAGAAAGAATAAAATATAAATATCAATATGAAAATGAGCAAGCACTTTTTTTTATTCGACGGAGTTAATTATTGCATTGAATAAGATTAAGCGGCGAAAGTTTCACATATATGGAAAAAGAAACCAAACAAAGTTTAAAGTCAACTGCATTGCTAAACGGTAACAAAGTTGTTAAAATTTAATCAATGGTTTGAAAATTGAGTTTTAGGTAAGGCATTATTTAACTAAGTTTAATGGGTATCTAAATAGTCAATGTTTTATTCTCTCAATCCATAAAGAATAGTTTTACTATATTTTTAACATAAATTTAGATTTAAGTAAATTTTAAGTATCTTATAAATGTGGATATATATATATATATACACACACACACGTAAGGTATCTTATAAATGTTGAATTTGTTATATATATAGGTAATGAATTAACAGTGAGTTTTGGTGGATAAAAAGAAACAATTACATTGTGACAGTGTTATTTAGAAAGTGAATGAAGATTAGGTAATCCTAGGATCCTAGGATGGTAGAGTAGAAACGTTGTAAGAAGAGAAGCTTGGAGCTTCTTCAACCAACCACATAGAAAGCAAACGAAAACGTGAAAGGTATTGGGATATTATAATGATGCCCTGACGAGTACAGTTCAATTACAATGACTTGTCAGTCAGAAAGAGCCACACAATTTCTTAATGGACATTTACTGCCATCATCTGATTCCATTACTCATGAGTTACGTTAAGGTCTCTACCCTTCAAACAATGGATTTATGAATTACTTTTCACTGTTTGAGATCAATTTCACAAGAATTTCAACATTCTTTTTAATTATAAGCTAAAATTGTGCTGTTTATTTATTTTAATACACAAATCCATTCCCCATTCATTCTTATCAATAAATATTCACATTTTCTCTCTTCCTTTCACTCATACTCAGCATTCATTCAAATACTCAATCAGATGTCATAATCCATTGTAAATACAATATAAAAAACATAGGAAAAATGTAGGAAAATAATTGACAATTTTATCACTAGACTGATGAATGATTATGAAATTGTTTACAAGCAACATGAATGGTGATTCAATAACGAGGTGGTCCTGTCCTATCATTATCCAGTACACCCTTCTGGATGTTTTGCAGTCAGCATATGTAGTAACTCCCATCTTCAAAAAAACTGGAACCACGATTCCAGACTTCAGATAGGACTAATTATATCACAATATATACTGATTATGAGACTGACTAGCTTATATTTCATACAGTAGCAACATTTTCTGCAATAAAATGTGACAACTGCTCTACCTTCCAAGCTAAATCCACTACGAGCATAGTATGTCTACTGTAACTAACTTTATTTGTCCGAGTAAATGATTTAACATAAGTAAAGCAACCACTCGCAGCTTGACATGCAACAACTCCTGACATCCTCAAGGCTAGCATCACTCTATAAGAAGTTTCCCTCTGTGCAAAGGATGAAGGTCATCCATACCTTCTGACTGCGCTATTTGGCAAATCGAAATCACTTATGATTAGAATTTGCTCCTGGTGTTGGCACTTCCACAAACCCCGATGATGGAGTTTGAGGTCTCGAAATGATTCCAAAATCAGGATTAAGCATGTCCACCCCATTCCAGTCAACAGTAGCTGTTTTAGTGGGAGTTGAGGAATAAAGTATACTACAATAAATAAAACACGAGACACAGACGACAGAATGCATAAAAGTATTTAAGGATACAATCTGTTCTCCACATATCTGTTATACTAACGTCAGCATCTGATAGAAGCCAATAATCAGCGTCATTCTACAGAAAATTACAAAGAATATCAGCAAACAATGCATTCCACCGTGAACGATCTTATCCGATCATTAAATGCGGAGTTTAAAATAATACCATCAGAAGAGCTTAATCACTAACCATCCATTTTGAAGGGGGAGGAGGGGGGGAACTCATCTTAATTATGATATACTTACATCAACATCTGAAGGGACAATCTTCATCATGCCCCCAGCAAACTCTTGTGAAGCATTTATATCGGAGTATACATGAGAAGACAGCTGAGTTTGAGGTTCAAATTCTTTTCCGCTGCATTCGGCAGGAACTATTTCTGTCATTACTTGTTCGTTGGACTCAGAACTGGAAGCAAGTGGGATCATGGGGAGCTCAGCGCCGTTAACCTCTTCAAATTTCTCTTCAAATTGACTGAAAAGAGTTCAGAAGTTCCAAGAAATAAACAAACAATGCATAGATTAGATAGATTAACTAGAAAAGGAGAGAAGTTACTGCAATGACTACCGCGGCAAACGATTACTAAACCATCCCCAGCATGAGGGTTAGTCTTAAAAAAATGTCGTGGGAATATCTTGTCAACACCAAAGATGAATTGAACATTGGATAGGAAATACGGACTAATGTGATTTCTGGATGCACAGCATAAGAACAAAAAAACAAAAAAGTTCAGTAAATAAAACTAGCCAAGAAAAGTACCTGATGAGGTAGACATCAATGGGACCCATTGTGCTTCTAAGAATGATTCTATATCTCCTCTGAGGATAGTCTACAGCCTGATTCATATAGAAGCAATAATTCTCCATCATGCATTAGAACATCTGTTTTATAAAGTGCATGAACCTTTCATCAATTTATGCACTAAACTTACTTCCTCAGGATCAGGGACTTCCAGGGTAGTTCCATGCGGAGCTTTAATTGCTATTAAAGTTTCATTCTGCTTGCAGGAATACGCCAGTATTAATAAAAGGAAAACCTTAACAATAATCAGAATTTACATGAGAGGACAGCTAAAGCAATGTGTATAAGCTGGGAGTGCTACGCAAGAAAAAATGACCTGGAAGCAAGGTAGGCTCTTAATGTCATCCTCGGTCACGAAAAGGCACCTAAAAAGATATGAAATTGGTATAAATTTATAATACTGTGACAACAATTTGTTATTTCATATGAAAAGGAGGGCAAAGGGAAAACAAATCTAAGAAACGAATGAGTATGGAGAGTAGATTACTTCCGGTTATTTTCATTTTCACTCAGCTTTCTCAATCTTTCTTGCATTTCCCTGCAAAAAATTTAGAAAAATAAGCATTGGCCAACAGTTTTGAAATAGCAAATTTGTGCTCTTTTTCAAAAAGCAAGCATATAACCTTATTTGATCATCTAATCCCTGCTCCTCCAAAGAAAGTTTCTCAACTTCTTCCTGCAGACATAGCCACAAGGACAACTACTTAGGCATTTAATCCTTTTAAATATCTTCATATGGTGAATCGGGAAAAATATAAGTTCTGGATCCAATAAATTTTGCTTGCCACACAAACAAAGTTACATGAGAAATGTTTGTGACACTGTAAATTCTATAACAGTTAGCTACTTGGGTGTCAATAGGTCATTCGAAAATATACAACACCTACATTACTTACCTTAAGCACAGATATATCGCCATCCACCTCACCAGACGTGGAAGATTCAATTCCCCTAGGATCCACAAGGTTTGATGTAAGAACTTTGCTCTAATAGTACATATATGTCAAAATTCAAAGGAACATACATTAAAGAAAAAAATTAAAATGTGTCACATTCACAGTACTTCCAATGTATTCTATTTTTGAGTTTCTTTTCAATGAGACCAATGCCTTCTAAAACATTCGTTATGTCATAAATCCTCCTCTTTTGCACCTGTGGAAAAGGAAAAAAAAAAAGGAGAGTAAATTCATACATGATAGAGGAAGAATAAATATAAGATAATTTTGGTTTTAACTTTTTTTGCAGAAAAAAGATGGACCTCCAAAGTCTCGGCTGCTTTATTTAGATCAAGAATACCATCCTCTGCATGCTTGACCAAATTGATGAACTTTTTGGTTAAGAGACCTGTGATGTTGTGGATGTTGTCATTCTTTTGTCATTGAAATAACTCCATTGATCAAACATAACGGCAGACTGAACTGAAAAGAGCTTATCGATTAAGAATGCCGTTAAAATTACCTAAGGAACTGTCATAACGGCAGCTGCTGGCAGGAGTAAGAGGAGACGGGGAACCTGAATCAGAAAAACTCTGATTAAACACAGTACATTATGGATGGAGCACATCAAGGAAAATGTAAATCAGAATTCATATTTTGTACACAAAATGTTTCCAAGCACTAAATCTTCTCAAACAGAATACTGAATGTTGTTGAACAATAAAGATAAAAGGAAATGTTCTCACCAGCATTTGAGATGGGTGTGGGAGGACATGATCTGCCTTCTTTGGAAGCCTTTGCCTTCTGTGTCCTTCCTCCTTTGGCAGACACTGGAGTTTTAAAGGGACTATTCGTTATGTTACTAACATTAGTGTATCCAGGACTGTTACTCCACTTCTGTGTGTGAGACTCTCCTTCGCTGTCATTCATTCCACCCTTTCGCTTCATGTACTGCAACCAACATCAGTTCAACAAATTATAAGGTAGCACAGAAATAAGATGATCAAACATACAGACACAAACACGAACATTTGGTTGAGATGGAGAAGATGAATGCAACCAATCAAGTAAAGGTATTAATTCATCCTTCCATATTTACAATCGATTACAACAATGCTAAATATAATATTCCTTGAAATATCAAGCAAAGAAGGGGATAAACACATGTAAAAAAGAAATTCAATCTTATCACATTGAGTCACAGATGAAGAAGCTCACGACCCAGCATTACCTATCCACTAAAACTAGATTAACTATGCATAGAAAAACTGTATGTAAACAATTACAAATCATTATGCAGGACTGCAAATGAGAGTTAGGGACACAGATAAGAATGAGCTCATTGATAGCATGCAAAGATCACAAATGTTCGAAGGATCAACTGTATGACTTTATGACATACATCCTCCAGCTTCGTACGAGTGCTACAGAAGTTGAGGTTGACCAAATTATTTCTCTCACTTTTTTGTTTCTCTTATTTATTTTAGTTTCCATAAAGAGCTTGATCTTAACTCATAATCACTCAACTTCAAGAATTGATTTAGATTCAGTCATACAAATCGCCTAACTATTTAAAAAGAAAATAAGTTCTCCCATCCCAATAACTTTGTATGACCTAAACCTAACTCTTGGACAGCTATAGCATGGTCTCCTTAACCAAAAGCAAAGACCACGTATCAAAATCTGACCACATCAAAAGTGACCCATTAAGTTCCCGCTCAATTAACCTCCACGAAACCCCCTTCCCACTTGATTATCGCACAGAACTACCTGACCATGCCCCAAACTACACTGATTAGCCACTTTGCGACTGAGAGACTAACTTCACTTCTTCCCCAGAAGCTAGAAAATTAACCCAAAAAAATAACAGAACAGTATCGTACTCTCAAATAATCATCAGAGACAGATTGAGACTGAGAGACTGACTTCACTTTTCCCCCCAAAACTAGAAAATTAACCCAATAAACAACAGAAACACCATCGCACCCTCGAATAATCATCAACTCGTTCATTCACTAAGGAAAGGGAAAAGATCCAGAGAAAAGAATGACAACACACAACACAACCGTTAAAACACGAAGGAGATCTCCGTCAAGTAAATTTAACATCGCAGTTAGTGAATTTAACATCGCATTCAACGCAGAAGAGGACATTCCAGATTCGAGAGCCGCGGAGGTGAATTTGAGACCGGAGAGAGGAAACCGATGTACTCACAGGAGATCTAACGACAACGGCTTCATCGGCAAGGCGGCGGGAGTCGATGGAGGAGAAGCTGTGGTAGTCGTCAGGGGGAGCAAAGGGCGGTTTAGTGACGAAAGCTAGGTGGCGCTTGAGCGCGGGGCGGATAGTGGTGCCGGCAGCCCCCCGAGGCGGCGAGGCACGGCGGTCGGGAGGTCCGGCGGCGGTGGACATGGGGCGAGGGGCGGAGCGAAATTGGGGGGAATTTGGAGGGAAAAGGGGGAGGATGGGCGGAAAGTAGGGTTTTAGAGAGAGAAAGTGAGGGTTGGAGAGAGAAAGAGTGGGGAAAAGGGTTTGGAAGGAAAAGAGGGAGTTAGGAGCGTAGAGGAGGCGAGAGCAGAAAACGAGGGAAGGAGGGAATTTGGTTTCGGATAGATGTGGAGGGAACTGCATGCGCCAAAATTAATAAATAAATTTTAATTCTTACATCACTACCCTAAATATTATTATTATATTTATCCTACATTCTTAATATTTAATAATTTACATATGTTAGTAATTTCACAGCAGACTGTATAATATGTTATAAAAAATTTAATTTAATAATAATGTTAAATTAATATTTTAAAAAATAAAAATAACTTTAATTTCAAGGGTTCGTTTAATAATTTTAAATTTTGTGAACGAAATACAGGCTATTTATGTTTTAAGATTACAGTTTTCTTTATTGTATATGTTTTATTGATAAAAACATTGGATGTACTCGTTAGGTTCTCGTCTCTATTATGAAATTGTTGTAAAATTAATAAATAAATAAAATCCAGATTTATAATCAACAGTATGACTATGTCAAAATCAAATCTGTGAATTGAATTTTTTTTTATTTTTAATTTTCACGGTGTAACTTTAATTAAAAGTTTTATGTATACACAAATATTGTATAATATATATATATATATATATATATTACAAAATGTTTACAATATATAAAAATTAAAGAAAGAAAGAAAATGAATCATTATCATCTGTATTATTCTTGTTTTCTTTAACCATTTGTATGAAGAAGTAAGGTTATAATAACAGCTGAAAACACATATATCTGTATTACATTTTTTTTATGATAATAACAAATAATGAAATTATTATAATTGTAAAATTAAATATAAATATTTTTTATAATTTTGTAAGTAATTTTTTAATTAAAAAATTAAGTTTAAAAGAACCATCAAATAAAAAAGACAGTTAAAATTTAAAAAACGGACATTTAAATAATAAAATTGATAAAATAATTATTTTAATTTAAAACAGGAAAAAATTAAAAAAAATGAAAAGTGAATTCTCTTTATATACAACATGATAATAAAAAAATAATATAATTATTATTAAATTTACAAAGACAATAAAATAAAAAATAATAATTAAAATTTTAAAGAAACGAACATTTATATAATAAAATAATTATTTTAAGTTAAAACATTTTTATTTAAAATATAAAATTATAAAATAAATATAAACTTTTGTGAGAACCTATAAATAAAGTATTAGAGTTTATAGATATTATAAAATAATAAGACCAGATATTTTAATTTTAAAATAAATAATATAAATATAATTTCATAAACTCATCTTATTATCTAAAACATTAATTATGTCTCTAAAAGTTTTTTTATGAGTTCTCTTTTTTTTTCTAAGATTTCTAACTCTTCAATCATCTGTTCGCAATCAGAAAATGTCTAGGAGATCACGGCAGTGCAATCTCCATTATCGTCCAATCAATTTATAGTTTAGAGCAAGTAAGTTTCGGTTCCTTTTCCTTTCGTTCTTAAGTTGAGACCATGCATGATGATTCTTTGTCACATGTGTTTTGTGGTCTCTTTTCCTAGTTCCTTGTTGTTCAAAGGTTCTAAAGACTCTCTTTGATCATGTTTTTGTGTTCTGTAGGCGTTCTTAAGATTCCTTGAGTTATAAACAAGGTTTGGTGAGTTGTGTTAATCTATGGTAGTTCTCTTTGAGGTAAGGGAAACTATGTTTTTTTATGTTGAATTATAAAGTATGAATTAATAATACTTAGGGTGTGTAGTTTACTGATATTGAATGTTTACGCTTGAAATGTTAGTTAATGTGAATTGTTATTGTGTAAGTGTGTTTGATCACAGAATGATGGTTGACTTTGAATCATTCAGTGCTAAACTCAAACTGTATGATGAATGGTGTTAGTTGAGATGTATGGTGGTATTGAATTTGGTTAAATGCGGAGGAGAGTTGAACTAGGTTGAGTTGTAAGTGCTTTTGAACAAAAATAGGAGATTTTGGTATGTAAGTTTTCGAGTTAAGGGTTAAAATGAGGAAATTAAGTTTTAGAGTCTTTGTGGATGTGATTTGCGACTTGTTTTAGTTGTGAACTAGTTGAAATATGATATAAAGATAGGTAATGGTCCATTGGTGGTGTTTTATATGGTTTTAAGCACAAATTTTGGTGTCTTGGGTAGTGAAATTTTGATTTGGATGTCCTGAGGCAATTTGCAGTGGTTGGGGTCTATTTTTGAGTCATTTGTGACTTGTTCATACCCCTAAGTTCCTCAAATATGAGCTAGAACTTGTGGAGTTTAATTTTGGTCTTTAAAGTGAGGTTTTAGTTATTTTTGGATTGGAATCTTGTGGTAAAACAATTCAAAATGAGTTTAGGTTGGTTTATATACATTTGGTTAGGCCAAATTCAATTTAGAATTCAATCTAGGATTGTTGGAAGTTGGTAAAAGTGTTTAGGATAGGTCATGGAGGTTTAGGGGTGTAACTTTTGTAGTTTAAGTGTTGTAGAATATGCAAAGTGGTTAGGCGAGCAAAGGGGGTTCGTTGGACGAGTTTATGGGAGTTCTGGCAATAAGTTCTAATGGTCAGGCGAGCCAGCTCGCTAGGTTTATGGAGCTTGTTGTTTCTGTGAGAGAATGGTTAAGCTCGATGCGCGAGTTTTAGAGGTATTGGGCAGTGAGTTTCAAGGACTGAGAGAACTCTCTCACTAGGCTTGAGAAGCTCTCTGTTTGGGTTCTCGTTGGGCAAGTGGTTTGTGCTCGTTGAGCGAGTGGGTTATAGTTGTTTAGGTTGATTTGTTTTATTTTCCTATTGTATGCTTGAATTTAAATTGTGAAATGTTATATTTAATGCTTGGTGGTGTGATTTTGAATGAATGGTGGTATGGAAATTGTTGTTGAATTCATGAATGGTTTGGAAAGAATTTATAAGGTGAAATTCTTAGTGATGGTTTTAAGTAAGCGATGTATTGATGTAGGGACTCAGTCTTGGAAGTTATCGTGTTGCTTCAATAATCATGTCATCTCATATAGAGAAGACAATTATGTGATGTGGAGTAGCAGGAGATCATATTCTATGGTCTGATGTTTTTTGTCCATGTGTGGTAGACGGATTAACCATGTGTGGTAGCTTGGAAGGAGTCAGTTATTTCACCACTACAAGTGCAAAAATGTCATACATAGTCTTACATCAATACATCTATTCGGATGGGTTCACCTGGGTAAAAGACATGATTAGGATGTTTGAATTATTTTTGTGTGAAACATGATATATGTATGAAATATTGATATGATATGATTGGTTTTGTATCACTAGCTTACTCTATTTTTTGGTTTTTTTAATTTGGTGTTCTTGTGTATTTGTTTGTTTTTGTGATTGGGTGTTCTTGTGTATTTGTTTGCTTTGACGATGATCATCTGGTGGGTGTGAGTAGAGGACAATGATATGTCGTTGAAGAGGGCGGTGACGTATAGATAATGTAACCCTTATAGGCCTTTATTTTAGATGTATTAGATGATTTTATTGTGCCTAGTTTTTAGCTTAATGTTTGTATATAAAGTTTTTTTATAGTTATTTATATGATTGTACATTAATCTTATATTCTTGCTTGTCAACTAATCTACTTAATGATGTGATTATTGTTGGAAATTCAAGTGTGAGTCTAAGTCCTACATTGGATAGAAATGAGAGAGTAAAACATTATATAAAGACGAAAGACCCATTAACCCAATGCCTTAAGGTTTTGGGTAGAGAGTGGTGTCAATCCCTTATATGGTTGGACTCATATCTCATTAGTATTGTGTCTCCCAGTGAACCTCCTCCTCAGTAGACCCAATAATGGTATCAGAACCGATGGTTTGTATGTATCGAAAGTCTTCCTGGCAAAAGGTTCCAAGTAAGCGTGTCATGTTAAGGTGAACGACGATATGGAAGGGTACTCGTGGTTGGGAATGCTTCCGCTGGAGGGGGAGTGTACCAATGTGGAAGGGACTCAGCTTAAGGGAAAGATTGTTGGAAATCCAAGTGTGAGTCTAAGTCCTAGAAATGAGAGAGTAGGCGAAAAACTCATTGCCTTAAGGTTTTAGGTAAAAAGTAGTGTCAATGTTAAACTCATATCTCATTAATATTGTATCTTTCAATTAATCTCCTTTTCGATAGACCCAACAATTATCCCTCCATAGCATTAATATTATTAGAAATTCTACAGCATTAAAAAAAAGAGTTATTTTATATATAGATATAAATACCGAAAGTGCCTTTTAATAATAATTTAAATTGTTGACTAAAAAGTTGGGTAAAACCAATGCATAAAATCTTATGATAAAAGGAGTTGGTTACTTTATTCCCGTAACAATTAAAAATAATAATAATTTGTTGAAATAAATGTGTTATAAAGTTACATAACAGAACATGTGTTACAAAATGTAATGAGATAATATAATATAGATAAGAATAAATTATTAAGAAAAATATTATCTATGAGATTATAAAGAGTGGAGCGTCTACCTAATCTTGATATTATTATAAACGCTTTAGTAGATAGTTTTTTTTAGTAATTTTTGGAAGATAACCATGAATTTAAAGTCAATACATTTCGTTATTCATCTTAGCTTCAAACCAAGAGATTCTTTAATAATTTTTTCATCCTCGAACAAAAAATTTAATCTCTTTTAAATGATATTTAAATTTCAATTTTGACAAAAACAAATAAGCAAACTTCTTCTTTTCTTTTACAATCATAACCTCCTCATACTCAATAATATATTTATTTCGATTGCTGGGACAGAGTCATCCAATAACTCCACGTCTACCTTCTCTCGTTTCTCGGATGTCCGGCTTTCATTCTTTACTTCTCGATTTCCTTCTCAGCGTGCGAGTGGAAGACCTGTCAAAGATTCTCCGATATCAAAGTCAGTTTGAGAACAATGACGTTTTTTGATAGAACAGTAATAAATGTGCAGTAAATGCAACCTATCTACCACTCACCCTGAATCTGTATCTATAGTTTTCGCTATGGGCTTGGGATTAGTGAAAAGTTAATCACGGCCCAAATTCAGCCAATAGCTTTTAACCACCACTTACCTTAAACCTGATTAATTAGCGATGTGGCCGATCGGTCTCTCAAAGTTTGGCCCTCTGACCAACCGGCTCATATAAGCGGTCTGGTTGACGATATGATCGGTCGTCCAGTGAGCAATCTAGTTACCTGGCGGTATGATCGGTCGTCCGAGTGACAAATGGCAAGGTTGCGCAATCGTTATACGGGCGTCGCAATCGTAATACGGACGTCCGGTTTTTTCGATGACCAGCGAAAAGATATTGTAGTTGAACCATTGTAATTATGCAGACATCCGTTTGATGCCCAATCCCAACTGGTACAATATTCAATAAATGCATTTATCATAATTGTTCCTCTGAAAACCTCGCCTTCCTTAAGAAATTATCAAACCTTGTGTGTTATTGTTGTGAACTTTTTTTTCAAGTCATACAGTGATCAATGCAAGAGGCAATTTTTTCCTTAACCTCCAATAAGCTTTGTGGTGTTTCAAGAAATGGTTTCACTTTTCTCCTTTTCTTTCACTTGAAACATTTATTCTTCCGATGATTCTTTTGTTGTCATTCTACTTTCGATTCATCCATCATAAAATTATATTTTTCATTATTCAACTACATAATTGGGTTCCTACTTAAGTTGTAGTTCATTTTTAATCTCTTTCATGTTTGTTTTATATCTACGTTAGTCACGTGTGTGCATAACAATTTATGGCTTTTTAATATCTTAGATGCTCATTTATTGTGTTTTAAGTTGAGATTTTTTTTTTGTTATTTTCCAAATCCAAAGAATTTAAATTGTCATTGTAATTATAGATGTACTGAGATTGTTGGTATCATTCATGTCATGCACACGCATATTTATATATCAAAATTTTAAATGTAATTTTCCATAAAGAATTTCAATAACATAATATTTACAAAAAGTATCATATTATACATTCGTTTGAATAGCACCAATATATATATATATATATATATATATATATATATATATATATATATATATATATATATAATAACACTTTCTACTTCAATTGGACTTTATAACCAATTTTCAAATTCCCTAACTATTATGAACTAATATTATTATTAACTGATATTAAAAATTTTGTACTTTCCAGGCATGTAACATTTTACATCTATGCATTAATCAACTAAAATATTTAAAATAATCATATAGAAAATATAAATGTCAAAATAGTACTAATAAATTATTATATAATTTTGTTTCTGTTTTTTTTGTTTCTTTTTCTGTCCGAAACTGCTATTCAAAGCAATTTATTTTGTGTATCATCAATGAAAGAATATAATTCAATATAAAGAAAAAAAATATTGAAGCCTTAATAAGTACAGGTTAACGTTTAAATACTAAGCTACTAGATTTAGAGATTTTATTAATAGATCAAATTCCATAAAGTTATGCTTGATTAAGAATGTATTATGACGTATAATATATTATTTTTAATATAAAAACATTATGACGTTTATATATCTGAATGTTTAAATTTTCTAAGCTTTGGTATAATGATAACCTTTGTGCGAAGTTAGTTATCTCATAACTTGGGAACTTTTTTATATTCACATGCATAATTATTATATCTTTTTTATATAATGCATCATATTATAAATCTAACATTATTTTTGAAATATTTTTAACTAAGTTTAAAATAAAATAAAGTTAACATGTGCTTGAAAAAAATATCATGCTTTACATTTTAGAGACTAAGATGATTTTTTAATTTAGAAAAAAGTAAAAATATATGAATTGAAATTTTAAGAATTAAAAACATAAATAAGTAAATTTTATACACCATAAAATTTATACAAAACCTCTTCTCTGCAACAATGGTTAAAATCTACAATACAGCAACGAGATGATCTTAATATTATAGAGTTACTAAAATTGAAAATTATTTCATATAAAAGTAAAATTGATATTCAAAACAATATTTCTATTCAAACCACATTCATAATGTAGATCCAGATTGAGATAAGAAAATTTATGAAAAATAATCCGTGTTTAGAAATCTGGTGTGTGTTTAAACTCTCATACTACAGAATCTAAAAAACAAAAACTGTTGAAATTAAATGCAATCTAAATGTAGATAATGAATCCACGTCTAACTTGAGCTTATTGTTAAACCAAAATTGCATGTAATGGGTTGAAAGTCCCGACATTCTATTTCTTTATTCCACTCCTTATCGGATCGATATTGGATCATCAAATTTCTACTATCACACACGAGATGTCTATACTTCAGTGATGTGAAGGGGATGTGTTGGAAGTCCTACATCGACTAGAGATAAGGTTAAATTATAAGGTTAAATTATAATATATAAGTGAGGTGCAAACCTCACCTTACAAGCTGGTTTTGTAGGGTTGAATTAGGCTTAAAACCCACCTTCCAATATGCTATCAGAACCTATCCCAGCGAGTTTTAAGTGGACATTCTATTCTTCTATTCCACCTGCTATCGGGCCGTTATTGGACCACTCAATTTTTACTATCTCACCCAATTTCTTTCTAGTTTCCACTCCCTCACGTTATCTTGCATGTTATCATCACAGCTCAATGCTTCGAAGTTTGAGCTGAAACGTTTTGTTTCTGATTTAACACAGTGAGATTTCACTGCTTTGAAACACTTAGGCAGATGTTTTTGATCTGTAGTTTATCAACGTAATTAGATAACTACACACATTCTGAGCTTCTCAAATTTTGTCATGTTATTTATATTTTTAAGGTAAAATGTGTTTTTAAGCCATCTGGGTCTCCCATTTTATAGTCAAAATTAGTTTACTTCACCACGATCTTGGTTACGCTATTTCCTATATCTGATGAATTTCATCCCACACATTTTACCAATTATTTTCTTTCTTCGCTGTAAATTGCTTTAGGAAAATAAGGGTCTGTTTGGTTTGACAAATATTTTTCTGCTTCTAGTTTAAACTTATAGATATTACTGCTGAAACTGTTAATGAGGTGTCTGTTTATGTGTATACAATCTCATATTCTGCTTCAAGTGAAGCTTCTGAAAAAGATTACGACTGCTTACAAAACAAACATAAATTGAAACATGATTTTGTCCATCCATAAAGAAAAACACACGACAAGATCTTTGCATAGTCAGCACCAACACTCTCACATGTCTGTGTTGGAATCTATAGGTTCATTATGTTCTCTGTATTTTTGTGTTCGTATATGATGTCTGTAATATATTAAATGGACACTACCATGTCTTTGATGAATCTGAATAGTAGGAAGAGTTAGTACTATTTAAAGAGAAAGCTTAGCATGAAAGTCATAAATCGTCATGACATTGTTTCAAAAGCTTGATCTGTTAAGTGAATACTTTTGAGCTTGAAGTGAGGGTGATATATAACTTCATCTCTTTCATGTTGAAATTGTATTGAAATTTAACTTACGCCTTACATATCGTAGATGGTGAACTTAGTAAAGATAAAAGAAATAGAGGAAATTAAATTATTTAGTAAGAGAAAAAAAAATCCTGTTATATATTATTAAGATTCGAAATCAATAATAATTTAATATGTTAAGGTCTTTTTTAAAAATATAATCGTGACGAAATTTTGTGTTTTAAAATAGACAACACTTCTAATGTCCCAAAAATAAACAACCTTTCGAATGTCGTTATGAAAAAAAAGTGAAAATAATTATTATTTAATTTAACATGAATAAAAAATTTAAGTGAAAATAGAAATAAATAAATTATAAATACATGTGTTTGATTGCTACATGATAAATATATGTTCCTTAGTAGCTATACTAGATATTTTGATATAAATTTTTGTGAAGATGCAACATAATATAATCCATTCCCGATTTAGTATGATTAATATTTTTACTTATAAAATGGACTACCTCATTTATTATTTGACAAGACTCTTTTAATTAATTAAAATATTAATTGATTAATTGATAATTGTTAATAATTTGTATTTTTTTTCTTTCTAAATCTATCCTTATGATATTTAAAGCAAAAGTACAATGTTGCAATACATATGATTAATTATCTGTATTATCTAATTAAACTTTGTTATTAATTTTTAGTATTTACCATTTAAAAAAAACATTTTAGACATGTCAATTAATTAAGAATATTTTAGGAAAATATTAATTAAAGTAGTTAAGACTTTATAGAAGAATTTTATCATATTAAAGTACGGATGATAAAACAAACCAATCCAACCTATTTTAACTCGATGATAGACTAGACTAGAATGTCAAACAAAAATAGTCACCAATGATAACTCGTATAGTACAAAATGGATTAACAAATTAGGTTGGTTTGTCCCTCACTTTCTTATTTTTATTTTTTTTTAAATTGTTTTTATGTACATATAAACGGATATTAAAAATATATTAAATCATATAAAATTTTTTCTAAACTTTTACTTAATTATTTAATGTTTTTAATTCGATAAATTAAAATAATTATAATTATTATATTTACATGTTAAATTACTCTATTGTAATAATTAAAATTTATAAGGGTTAATGATTAAAATTAAAATACTATTATATATTTACACCTTAAAAATATAATATAAAAAAGTTATTTTTTAAATTATTTTTATTTTAATTTTTAATTAAAAAAAGAGTTAATGAGTTACGTCAGGCTAATTTGGTTTGTCAAATTAACAAATTGGACAAGTTGGTCCAAAACAAGTTAACAAGTTCAAATTTTCAACTTGACCCATTCCATTTTAGATGGGTTGACGGGCCAGTCAGTCAAGCCCAACCCATTTTGTCACCTTACACTAAAGACATACATTTCTAAAGAAAATCCTATGAAAAAAAATGTATAAATAGATTTTAAGTCTAACTGTAACGTCCTGGCAACTCGCAGGGACCGTTGACTGCCCCCACAGACCACCACCAGGCTTTCCAGTGTGCTTTGTCCTCACTCGCACACTTTCTGGGAAAACTTCCCAGAAGGTCACCCATCCCAGAATTACTCCAGGCTAAGCACGCTTAACCATGGAGTTCTTTTGAGTCAGACTACCGAAAAGTAAATGCATTTTGGTGATATGAGTAGTCAAATCAATTCCTTTAAGCTATCCTTCAACTGTATAGTCCCATACCTATACAATCTCCAGATCCCTCTCATTCCGGTGTATGTTCGATTCATCCATGTACCCCTTCCACCCGAAGCTGCCAGGAGCCGCTCCTTGTCTGTGCCCCCTGCACCATGCTTCTTGCACCGGCGTCACTCCCCGCCCTCGTCTCCGTGCCCGGGTGTCACACTAACTCAATTCCACATTGTAAAGTAAGGTTTGTATCTACCTATATATTGTCAATTAACTTTACTTTTAATTAATGTAAGACTTCTCAAACATTCTTTCACGTCAAAGCATATACATCTTGAGCATGAAATTATACATTAATAGGCGATCCAATCTGATAACGGATGAACTGATGAACCCTACAAATAACCAACTTTTCTAGGATGTGCTCTACTCCATTATTCTAATATCATGTTAAAAAGTAAATTTTAAACCTAACTCAATTTCACAAAATTGACTTGTAAATGAAATTCACTTATATATTGTAAACTAATCTTATATTTACTTATCGTGAGACTTCCAACACAAATAAATACTATATTTTTATTTTTTTTTATCAAAAGCCAAATAAATACTATAATTAACTTACAAATTTATTTGATTATCACCTCATGATACACTTTGCGATCATGGAAAAACTATTTTAGATCCACGCTCTCAATTATTTCATTGATATTTCTGCTGCCTTTTTTAAGAAAATGTATTTACATGTCCACAAAAAATTAAAAAAAAAACAGTTTTGTAAATATGTTAAATAATCTTTTTTTTACCATCATAACAAATTTTGCGAATAGAATTGTCTGCACTAAAAATAAGATCTGTTGGGTATAAGAAAGACATACATAACACATATAACACAATAAATTATATTATCGTCTGAATTGTTGATGAAACACAGTTCATGTTTGAAACAGAGAAAAAACAGCAAATTGTGTTAGTTATAAGTGTGTCCTACATAAGAAGTCAACTAATACGGGGTGTACTAAAAAGCATCACAACTTATATAAGTGGTTCAAATTCCGTTTTTTTCTGGAGATTTTGGAATTTAGACGTTCACATTGCTTTTAAAGAATCCCCAACAAAGATAAAATGATTGTTTAGTGCAAATAGAGACTAAATTAATGTGCATTGTTGCTATCTTTTATTAGATACATCACAATTTTAGGTCATTGGTCAAAGCCACCAACACATGATAACAGGCAAATAAATTTGGTACATGCGACAAAATCCTAGTTCATGTGATGATATTGTGACTTAGACCAACGTTATCCCATAATTTGGTTTATAAAGATTCCGTGAAATCTTTGAAATCTGCTCACAGTCAAAATAATAAGGTGGGTTATCTTGATGAATCGTGAGATAGAAGTTACACACTTTTTTATTCGATGATACCGATGTTGTATTATAAAATGCTATGATATATGTTCATAGTTGTTGATTTAATGAGTTTTTTCTTTCTTCTTCTTGAATTGGTATATTGTTTGATCCTCATATCTCTTCTAGGAAATAAATCTATTCGAAATTTAATTATCTATTGAAATTAAAAGTATAGAGAGTATTAACTCTTCCCATTAATTTTATTGTTTGAGACGAAGTTATTATAATAGCGGAAGGTTTTAACATTGGATATTATTGATATTATATTTCGATTTTTAAACTGAAATTTATTAGAGTGAGATAAAAATGAAAGGTTTTTTTACTTTGGTTTAAATGGAAGTATAAATTTCATTGATTCTTTTTAACTAAAATCCAAAATAATAAAAAGTTATACAAATAAATAAATTATGGAATAAGCTTTGGTTCTGAAAAACAATCAAAACTTATTTGATTATATACTTCAGTTCCTTGAGCAATTGAAGTCTGCCTGTTATAGTATTAAAAAAATTCATTTACTAAAATTTAATACCACTGGATGAATCATAAACAAACAACATAGGTAAAAATTGAGAACTGATAATGAAATTAACTTTTCTAAAAAATTTAACCCTAAACAAAATTAGAGTCTATTGATTATTTTACAATAGAAGTTTACAGTTATGTAAATAATTTCAAATATGTTATCACATTTTGAAATATTTTATTTTTCTTGAAATCGAAACCTATTATATACACTAATGAGTTTTTCATAAAAAAATTAAGTAAATAAATTACGTTTAATTTATAGAAGAAATGTCATTTATTTTACATACCGAGTTTTCTCTCCTTTATAATTGTTTTAAGAAAATTATGTCAGATAATATTGTTTCTAATATCTAGATGCACACAAATAACATGCAATTGAATATGAATAAGCACACAAAATTCAAAGTTCTAATTTTGTTGTTTTCATATTATAAACTACAACACCCTTTCTCTAGGAGGAATACTAACATGTACACATTAGATAACTAATTAAGAAAACTAAAAACATTGTAGTCTTATTCGGTACATAAAAAAAAATATCGCGTTTTTAGTTGGCACATAGAAGATATTAATTATATAAGGGTTAAATATGTTTTTAGTCTCTAAACTATTGACCTGTTTTCGTCCCTCTTTCAAAATAAGGTACAATTTGGTCTTCATTCTTTTCAAAACAAATGAGGACCAAATTGTACCTTATTTTTTGAAAGAGGAACAAAAATCAGAAACGACCAATAGTTATTTAGGGACTAAAAACATATTTAACCCATTATATAATTATACCTCCTCCATACTTTCTTTTTTATTGATTATTTAATTAATATCCTCACCCACTCATCACCAGAATTCTTTCTTGTAGGATTTACTTGTACTTGAAAATAAATTTTTTTATTTAATATAAACTATAGGATAAAATAAATCATAGGTCCTTCTCATTCCAACTTTGTTGGATAGAGGAATGCAATAAATATTTCCCAAAGCCTTTATTTATTTCTCTATCGGATTATATTTTTGATGGCCAGTGCAGCAGAATATTTTGATCAAATAGTTGAAAATTCTAGATAGATGAATAAAATTAATTAGTTCAGACCGAGTGGAGTTAATTTTTTAATGGTTGGTGACTGGGAATTTTCCAACAAGATTGGATTATATTTGATCTCATCTAATTGATTAAGTCAAATTCGCAAGTGTTAATTTCCTAAACATCATGTGCCTCACATGTATTTTGTTACATCAAAGTTTTCTTATTGTGTAGTTTTTGTCCGACATTTTTCTTATTTTGTATGAAGCTTCCAACCAACTTTACAGTGACATGATAATGATCAAATAATTGATTAAAGAAAAGAAAGAGATTACATCATTAAATTTTGGTGATGCTAAGAAAAGTGTTTGATGTGGCATCGCTTGTTTAGTTTACAAAATTACCATTCAAACTCATATATAATGTTGTTTCACAAAAAAATAATTTTTATCTCAATTTAAAATAAATAAATTCATAACTATTTTTTTAATTTATGAACAATTAAAAAAAAAACATGTAGTGACATTTTGCACTAAATCATATAGATTAGATCACAAAAAGCTATAATCTCAACGAAATAAGTGGATTCCATTTCATGTGCTCTTTTTTACCCACGTGACAAGCCTTTGTATAATGACACATCTAATCTATTATGTTTTCATATTCTTAATAATATCTCTATAATAATTTTAAGTTTAAGATCTCACTAAAAATAAAAGTTCACTGCTATGCTATACTGTGGATCTTAAAATTAAGACTTCAATTTAATGTAAAACTCTGATCTTAAAATCAAAAGATAACATTTAACAATTAAACTAAGCTTTTGACTTCGCAAAATTAAAATTGTGATATACCCTTATGATTAGAACAAAGTCTATGAAAAAAACATATAATATGAATTACTTGAAGGTGACGTTACATGACGATGGAGCATATCTTTTAATATCCTTGTTTTTCTTCTAATTATTTGTAAATTGTTGTGAAGATTGCTTGTAAACAGTTGTTCATTATATAATAATGATGCATTATATAAAAATTAAATAAACAGGACATTCGAATCCAAGAATAATTGAGTTACATTATTAAAGAGTATAATGTTCTCAAAGGGTTAAATTTAAATTATCTTAAAGGGTAAATTATATATCATTATAATTTTAATAGTAATATAAAAAATTAAGGAAGTCTGAAAGAAGAACAAAAAAGCAAGATCGATAAGATAATTAATTAACTTCCATTAACTGATGATTTTTCCATATTTTTTGACCTACTTTTCTGTATAGTAGGGGCATCAACAAAAGCTGGAAGAATAAAAAAAAGCAAAACAAGAGGATGATGTATGATCCTACAGTTCCTATGCCCATATATTGACTATATTATGTACCCAAAATACATAAAAAAAAAACAACAAAATGATAGAAAAGATCCCAAAAACTAAGTTCATCAATCTCCACTAAGTTCACAAAAGATGAGTCACATGGCAACTTCTGATTCCGGCACGTAACTCAGTCTTTCTTCCCACACCAACTTGGACACAACTTCGTCTCGTTCAGGTACATGTTCCTGTTTCATAAAACATCATATGATTATTGTCCCCACTTGATTAGGCCACTCTAATTAACTAACTAACAATGATAATCAGCATCATCACCATCTTAATTCTTAAATAATACGAGCTTTTACACACCTCTAGCTCCCTAACCAGGTCTTTGGCTGTGGGGGCTGACACGATAATGCGACGTGCCTTTGGAGAAATAAAGCCTTCATCAACGGCCTTGTCAATGAAGCACAACAACGAATTGTAAAATCCATCCACATTCAACAGACCCACCTGCACCACAAAAATTCTTAATCATAATCATAATAATAATAACAATAATACCAACATATGCATACCATTGACCATTAACTTTAAAATTTGTGTCGTTTCCCTCAATCATTTTCTATGTTTATTCATCGTGGCATATCTTTCTCCCATTCAAACGGAGAACCATCAAATAATGTAACGTGACAACGATTAACTAAACAAAATCTCATATCTTCTCATGTAAAAGAATCTTCAATTAAATACCCCACATGTGTTGGTTCCTTTCTCAGGTTTACAACATATACTTTTTAGCAGGGTATCTAACTATGAACAAAACTCTTGTCTAATCCATATTATACATAATTATAATAAGAAGATAGTGAATGAATGCGTAATATCATGCGTCATGTGGAAGCCAAGTTGATTAAGGCAACAAGTGCTACAAGTAATACGAGATTTGACTTCTTAATTTTTTTTTTTATATTCACACATCAGAAATTCGATCATACCGGTTTGCTGTGGATTCCAAGCTGAGCCCATGTAATGATTTCAAGCAATTCTTCAAGTGTTCCATACCCCCCTGGTGTTTGAAAACAACAAGACATGAGTAACAACAACATGTGTTGATGTTCTACCAGTCAAAAGACACAAAATCCCCACTTCACATGACCATGTCGTTACTTTCAGTTTTGTGTTCGTGTCAATATAGTTATCAGTTACAATCCATACCAGGAAGAGCAATGAATGCATCGGCTTGACGAGCCATCTCAGCTTTCCTTTGATGCATATCAGATACTGCTCTCACTTCACCAATTGGTTCACCAGTTATCTGTATTTGCAACACAAGCATTATTAAATTACTGTCACGTTAGTTTTTCCCCTTTTATACTATGTAATCACTGCATAAGAGACAGCATAGTATAAAGAGACAAGAGTTACTTATTTACCTCTATTGGCATTAGACTTCTTGGGATAACACTGCAAAACAAAACCGAGTCAATGATGCACACCATCAGTCAAAAGACAGAAGTGGAACTATTTTATAGAGGAAAAATGATTATCTGGATAAACAAAGACCAATTTGAATTCCCCTCAAGATGATGAACTTTAAAGCATGTCTAAAAAGTGCATGCAAAGTAAAATAAAATTGAAGCCAATGGTGTGGCTGCAATTCCTTTTGCAAACACTTTCTACCGTTAAAAGGGCCAAAAGGCATTCAACTTTTATCCAACAGAGCAAAGCTGTTCAAAAGGCTTCTAACCATAGGTAAAGGTTAACACCTTTTCCCCTCTTTTTTAACAACCCCAATGCAACATAAAGCTACATTAACCACCACACATAGTAAACTTGTATTTTATTTATATCCAAAATGCTCCCTTAAATCCAACATTTGGAAACTTTAATCAAAGAGGCAAAATTTAATGTCCCATGTTGCAGTTTTTTTATCCAATGATGTTCTTAACATAACACATTTCTTAGGAAACAGGGAAACACGCATGGGTCAGTAGGCAAAACAGAAGGATTAAACATCATAACCCACTTTGTTGTATCAATCAACAAAATGATTAAGGTGGTCTACATATCATAAAACATAGACATAAAGTTAGATTAAGAGAGAGAGAGAGAGAACAAACCCCAGAACATGGCGCCCACCATCATGAACTGCCTGAGAAACTAGACCCATCAACCCCACGCTACCACCTCCATAGACCAAATCAATCCTTCTCTTAACCTACAAAAAAATCAATTACATAGAAAACCAAACCAGTTAGACACGTGTCGCCGAGTTGATCATCATCGTGATGGAAGAAACAAACAAGCTCAAGTTATTGGACACAAGCCAAATAAAATACTGATAAATTTACTATAGTATATTCAGTAAGTGGTCAATGGTAAAGTTTGGTGACAGGGAAAAATCATTTTAGGGTGCAAATAAAAATTACCCCTCGACTACGGGGAAAAATCATGGAGGTGATGAAGCTTGTGGGGAATGCCAAAGGCTAAGAGCACGCTTCATAGTGCAATCATGCCAGAATTGCACGTTCATCCTCCTTGAAACGCGCACACAACATTTCTTTCTCTATTTTTTTTTTGTTCAGTTGGAAAATTGTTGATACAAAAAAGAAACAGAAGAAGAAAAAAAAAAAATGTTACAAGCATAACATAGATCATGCAAGAAAGCTGCCCAACTGACAGCAGGTTCCAGCTTGCAATCTCTCTCTTTCATGACAAACTTTCAACCTAAACCATTCTCGTTCCTCATCGATCATAACCAAGAGTTGAGACCTTAAAGATTACATTTCTTACCTAAAACTAACAGAATGAGAAAACAAAAGGAAAACACAGTTGAGAAAGAGGAGAAAAAATGAATAAAATAACCCACAAAGGAGGAGAAACGCCGCAGTCTTTGAAGAAAAAAAGGCTTCAAATACCCTTAAACGAAGCAAGTTCATTGAACATGGTTAAAGCAATACCTAATACGACAAAAATATAATAATGCTAGGATACCCAACATCAAGTGGATGAAGATTTAAGCCTGCTTTGAAGTCTAAACCATTTTTCTTTCGTTTTTTTACTGAGCTCAAGTGTAGACTCTATGAAGATAGAAGAAAGAAAGAGTGCAGAAATTGATAAAAACAACTGGGTGTCTTTTTCATCTGAAAAGGACTTGTGATCTAAAGAAGAAAATTAAGAGAAGGTGGTGAAAGTGATATTGGTAAGTGTAGAATGGTAGAAAAGTGGTAGAAAAGTGAAAGTTTAAAGTAGGAGTTTGGAAGTAAAATTACCATTTCCTCGCCAAGTTCCACAGCAGCTTCTTGGTAACTGGCTTTGTTACCAGAACTGCTTCCACAGTACACACAAATTCTCTTGAACTTGGATTTGGTCTCTTCCATTTGTGGTGTGAAGTTCTCAGAGGAAACAAAAGGGTTTAGAATTTGTGATAACAGAGAGTGGGTACTCGATAATGCAGAAGCACTGGTATGAGTATGTATATATATAGAATATAAATGGTGGCCCTTCACGCTCACACAACACAAGCGGTTCGTTTATTAGAGTTTTTTAAATGACAAAAATGTTTTTTTTTATTGTTCTTTTACGGTTTGTTTTTGTTCGCGTTGAGTCATTGACCCAAAAAGAAAAAGCGAAATCAAAGATGATGTGTATTGTGTTTGTTATCCTTTTTTGGAGTTTATTTATTACAATTGAAATAATAATGCCACAAATACGTTATATAGCATGGTATATCTTATGAATTTGTATATTAAAGAAAAAATAGATAATAAAATTATATGTAATAAGAAAAAATTCACAATTTTGTTATCTTATTTTTATTTTAAAAATAATGTAACGGCTTCTTATAAAAATTTGTTCGGTTAAAAAAATATTTAATAATTTATTAAAAGAATTTAGTCAGGATTCATTGAAAATGAATCTTCTTATTTCCTTTTTGTTAGTAATGTAGTACGGGTCGGGGTGTATTTTTCTTAATTTGTGTTAAAAAACTACTATAATTATTATTATATTTAAATAATTATATTTAAGTGATATAATTATATATAGTTATAAGTATAATATTTAAATAGAAAGTTTGGTGATATAAAAAATATATAATATTTTTTATAATAAATTAATTATAAATAAATTTAAGCTTAAGTAATTTATTATATAAAATTCAGCAAATAATGTGACATCAGGAGGAGTGATCGTCGATGCAAGAGACATGAAGTGTAAGAACACAGACAATAAACGGAGAAGGTCACTCATCCCCAAATTACTCCAGACTAAACACGTTTAACCATGAAATTCTTATGAGTTAGACTACCAATAATACTAATAATATAAATAATAAGAGTATCAACTGATAATAATTCAAATAATAATAATAAAAGACTAAAAAATAATATTTTGATATGAATTTGTTTGTTTTTAATTATAAAATGAACACATTAATTGATTAGCTAGGTGTAATAAAACAATATTATTATATAATTAAAATTTACAACTAAACTTTTGAATTATTTATTATATTAAAATGAAATGACATGCGTTCTTAAAGTAAAATGTAGACATATTGGATATGATCTCGTATAGAATGAAAACAACGTATTAAAATTTTTAAATAAAACAAATATATAGATATAAACAACTTAAAAGAATATTGAAAAGATACTTACATATGAAAAAATGAAGTTAAATTTAAAATATTTTAAACAAAAAGTAACATGCAAATATAAATAAAATACAAACATATTGTAAAATGTAATTCATGTTAATAAAGTTAGAGTAACTTGAAGTTTAGTTTAAAATTTTTAAAAAGACATACATGTATATATTGTTATCAATATAAGTGTTGACTCTATGATAATTAATTATTGATGTGTATTACGATTTCTTTTTGTTTGAAATTATGCATTTAATTATGAATTTGTTTGTGTTAAATCATAAAATTAACATAATAACTTATTAGTAGTGTGTACTAAAATAATATTGTTATATAATTAAAATTTATAATTAGATTTTTGCAATAAATATATTATATTAAAATGAAATAAATATGACATATAATTAGTAAAGTAAAATGTAGGCACACCGTAAATATGATCCCATACAAAATATATAAAAAAAAAACACGAGATTGATGTTAAAATTTGTAAATAGAAATAAATGGAGAAAACAACTTAAAAACAAAAATATATTGACATATGGAACTAGAGAAAAATGAAATTAAACTTAAAATATTATAAATAAAAATTATGTACATATCAATAATCAACTCAAAATAAGATGTATGCATATTGTGGGCTAAACAATACGAAGGAGATGTTAAAATATGTAAATAGAAACATGACATGAACATAAATACCTATATGGTTAACAACAATAATAATTTATAAGAGATATTTTTCTTTAGTTTCCTTTTTTGTTTTTCCAATTTTACCTTCTTAATTTCTACTTTTGAAATTTAAATAATTACTCATAATAAAAAAGATATTTTTTAGTTTTATCATTTTAGTATCTACTTTGTGGAATTCATATAATTATTCATTATTTGCATCTATCTATCTATCTAAATAAAGATAACCTCTTTATCCTCTTTGGTTTTTCTAAATTTATCTTCTTAATTACTAATTCTAAAATTTAAATAATTATTCATAATAGAAAAACTATCTTTCATTTTATCATTTTACTGACTACTTTTTTAAATTCAAATATTTACTCATTATAACAAAGTTATTTACACTTTTATCATTTTATTAACTACTTTTTCAAATTTAAATGATTATCATAAGAAAAAAGGCTATTTATACGATATTACTTATAACATATTTTATTTTAAAAAATAAATTTTATTTTATATATAGCTGTGTATCTATAACTATATAAACCTTTAAATCTTTTGTTTTTTCAATTTTATTCTTTTAATTATTATTTTTAAAATTTAAATAATTTATAAATATTTGAAAAATGCATACATGGACATGATAATATCTGTATTTACGGTAATAATAGTAATACTATTATTATTAACAATAATAATTGTATTGCTAATAATACCAAATAATAATAACGATCCTGATAATAATAATAAAAAAATACTAATAATGTTAATGTTAAAAATACCTATGTTAATGCTAATATTAATAATAAAAATAATAAATTTATTAGGAAGAAAATAGTAATTATTGAATAATTATTTGTAGTTTGATTTCATATATTTAGATTTTATATTTATACATATTGAACTTATTTTAAAACATTAATTTTTAAACTTCATATTTTTTAATATAAGAATCTAGAAAATAAAGTATTAAAGTAAATAAGTGTTTTAAAATAAGGTTTAATCCTTTTCGACATCCCTATTTATGTACGAATGTCTCGATTGGGTCCTCGTTTTTTAAAGTGTATCAAAATGGTCCTTAATTTTGAAAATTGATATCAATTGAGTCATTTCCGTTAAGTTGGCTGGACGGCGTTAAAAAAATTTATGAGTGGATGCTGAGATGACGAACGAACGCTCGTCCAACAACGAACGAACGCTCGTCCAACAGCGAACGAACGCTCGTCGACCTCTTACTGTTGGACGACCGTTCGTTCCACACTGGACGACCGTTCGTTCGGTGGTCGACGAGCGTTCGTTCGCTGGTCGACGAGCGTTCGTTCACTGGTGGACGAGCGTTCGTTTGCTGGTGGACGAGCGTTCGTTCGTCATCTCAGCATTCCACTCATCAATTTTTTTAACACCGTCCAGCCAACTTAACGGAAAGGACTCAATTGATATCAATTTTCAAAATCAAGGACCATTTTGATACACTTTAAAAAACGAGGACCCAATTGAGACATTCATACATAAATAGGGATGTCGAAAAGGATTAAACCTTAAAATAATGAGAAAAAGTATTTTAGTTTTAAAATAATTCAATAATATAAATAAAAGCGAGGTGTATCTTTCTACCTAATCAATTTCTTCTATGGAGTAAATAAGTTTTTACTCCTTTTTTATTTCATTGTTGTGTTCTTTAAATCTAGTTTAGGGGTAACCCATGCGTTGTTCACCTCCCTTTCCTTGTTCCTTGTTGATCAGTGGTCATAAGAACTCATCACTTTGATTTCAATTTTGCAGTTTGTAGGCGTTTTTAGGATTCCTTAAGTCAAAAACAAGGGTTTTGGTGTTTTTAGAGCTCAGTAGCTTTAGTGCAAGGTAATGGAAGTTGGTCGCCTATCTTTAAATTATGTTTGTTGTGTAAGTTTGGTGATTTCATGTATGTTAAGTTTATTTAATTATAAGTACAATACTTATGTTAGTATTAAGTTTATTTAAACAAATGTATTTAGGTCTTCTATGATTGATTTCAGGTATGATGTGATTTTGATGTTATTATTGTAATGAATGATATGTTATGAAGTTTTATTGATGATTGAAATTGACTTAAATATTTAAGGGGTAGTGAATTATCAAAGTTATAGGTTTTTATAAGTTAAAATGAAGGTTTTGATAAGCAAGTTTTTTAGATAATGGTTAGAGTGAAAAAGCTGGGATTTCAAGTCTGTTTTTATGTCAATTGAAACTTGTTGGAGCTTAGAATTAGTAGAAATATGAGATAGAAATGGGTGTTAGTTAATAGGGTGGTTGTAAGAGGTTTTTAGTTTTAATTTTAGAGGTTTTAATAGGAAAAATTCTAAAAGAAGCAAGTCTGATATAAAACTCATGTTTAAGGTCTGTCTTGTAGTCATAATAAACTTGTTTAAATGTTAACACTAGTGGAAAAACAGCATATAACGTCACGCGTTTAACGTCTAACCACTAAATAACCAACGTTAAAAATGACCGGTGATAATTTTGTAAATAAATACAATTATTAAATGTCGTTTAGAATTATAATTCGACGTAAGACGATATAAAACGTCGAATGCCTCAGCTTTAGACGTCAAAAGGCCAATGAATTCAATAAAAATTTGAGCGGGAGATTGAAAATTCATTCACTTTATCTTAGCGCGCGAGACCCTCTTATCTGCTCAAACTTTTCTCGAACGAAGTTTGACGACCATCATATGTAATCTTTCTTTTATTTAATACAAATGCATGTTAATTAACTACTTTAAGTATGATTTTCGTTTGTTTTAAATGATTATTTTCGTGTTTTTGTCCTTCATAGGAGCATTTTGCTTTCTCTCTCACTGGTGGCAACACTTTATTCAGATGAACCCACTTTTTAAAGGTTAGTTTTCGTTTTCATTTTGAAGAACTTATTTGTTAAACTTGTTTGTTGTTTTTTTTGTTGAATTTGTTTGTTGTTGTTTGGTTGAACTTGTTTGTTGTTGTTGTTTGATTGAACTTGTTTGTTATTTGTTATTGTTATTTGTTGTTGATCCTATATTACCGTTCATAGTTCTGCTTTTCATGTTTCGTAGACTTGTTAAAAAGGATTACAATTAATTAAAAAATAAAAAAAAATTGATTAACGTCGTATATGTTCAAAATTCGACGTTAAATTAATGTCGTATATTGACAAAAATTGACATTAAATTAATGTCGAATATTTTAAATTCAATGTCAATTTAACGTCTCTCCATATGATGTCGTTCTCAAATTCGACGTGAAAGGCCAAAAATATTTGACGTTATACGTTATTTTTGTACTAGTGTAAGTTAAACCAAAAATCTGAGACGAAGTTGGTATGGGTTAATATATTGATTTTTCTATCACGTTTTAGCTTGTTTTTAGAGCTTATAACTAGTGAAAATCTAAAGAATAAAGGTAGTGATGAAAATAAAGTTTTGGGGTATGCTTTCGGGTCCGTTATGACTCATTCACACCTTTAGTGTGCAGAATTTAGTGTTAAAAGGTGTAGATTTGAGTTTGGATACTTTTTGGAGATGTCAAATAGTTTAATGCACCTAGTCTTTGGTCTAATGATCAAAGGGATACTTAGCTTCACCTATAAACATGTTTTCACATCAATTACAATGTTTAAGGAACTAATTTGATCAGTTGATAAGTCTCAGGTGCAACAAAACCATAAAAACATTATGTTGCCAACTAGTGTAGCGTTGAGCCCCTTTCTAGGCGCCTAAGCATCACTTTCTGGTGGCATTGGCGTTGAGCGCCACCTTCTATAAGTCTTGGTCTAGATGATTTTTATGTTGTTTCGTGATTTTTGTTGAATTATTTCTAGTACATTGATGAATGTTTAATGGTTTCATTTATTTTCCTGACATGCTTATATGAGGTTATACATGTGGATGAAAAAGTGTGGAAAAGAGTTCAAAGGAGAAAATTTTTATTAGTGGTTTCAAGTGTTGTTGGTATGAATGTAGGGAGCTAAGTTTTGGGAGTTATCCTGACACTCATTCATTCACAATTAGAGAAGAGTGATGCATGTGGTGAGAGTAGTAGGAGGTCTTAGTCTAGGTGCTTCCAATATGGCCTAAGACGTGATACAAACTAACCTTATGAGTGTGGTAGGGTGAAACCCATTGACCATGACTCTGTAGTACAATAGAGGTCTCGTCATAGCTCGACATTCATACTAAATATGAATAGTCCAGTCTAGGTTTTGGCATGATTAAGATGTTTAGATTGTTTTATGTGCAATGTGATTCATGTATGAAATGTGAATGTATGTTGTGATTTATTTTGTATCACTAGATTACCCTGTTTGTTTGTGTCTTGTTGGAATACTTTTGTGTGTTGTTTTTCTTGTTAATTATCATTTGGTGGGTGTGAACAAAGGGAGATAATGTGACGGTGGAACAAACATTAGGTGGAGTTGACCCAAAGACGTAGGAGCTTTAGTGTTTTTATGATTATTAATTATGTTTTTGCTTTAATGGTTTTAGATATATATTATTGTGTATAGTTTTGATCTTAGTACTTTGTATATAATGTTTTTTTTATAGTCATATTAGATCATTGTAAATTAACTTTATATTTGTGTCGGTTAACTTATCTACTTTATTAATTATGTGATAGTTTTTTTTTATAGTTTTAAATCTATATAATTGTGATGTTATACAAGTTACTTAAATTTGTTGTTAAGAAAAAACTAAATTTATTAACATTAATATTTTATGTTAACAATTTATTAAATAGAGTATGACTCGTAAGTATCTTTTAGTCTAATAAAACATGAGTTTTCTAGTAGTAGAGTTAAATATATATGATGTGTGATGTATGTTAATAACTTAGGGTCTGTTTACTTGAAAAGATTATATTGTGCATGCGGATTGAGGAGGATGGAATTAAGAGTAATTCATGTTCACTTGAACTGATTTGGAATGAAAAACATAGACTGATTTATAGGATTGTCATCCACTTTTATCTCTGCATATTAGCAAAGATTTGGAGGGATTTAAGCCTTTTTACTATATTACCTTGTACCTTTTAAATAATTTACTGGTGATGTTTTTTTGTTTAAAATAATAATAATAATAATAAATAAAGAATAAAATATCTTCTCTAAATAATAATACTAATAATAGTAATAATAATAATAATAATAACTAATGATAATAAAAATGATAAAAACAACAATAATAATAATAAATAATAAATAATAATAATAAACAATAATAATTAATTTTAATATTTTACTCTTTATAAACTTTTTTACAGTTAAATATAACATTAACAATTATCATTTTAAATTATTTTAATAACTAGGGACATTTTGGTAATCTTCAATTTTTACCAATTAAACTAATTTTTTAAATCTATCACATCAATCAAATCCTATACTAATTCTCACAAACTTTACTTCCAAATTGACTCTCAATTACCCACAAATCCACTCAAAAAAATAACTAAAAAATCACCCTCAAATCCAATCAAATTTATTCAAATCATCTTCTTCAAATCATCTTCCCCAAATACACCAAAAAGAACAAAAGCCTTAATGATAGGTAGCTATTAAATATGTACAAGTGTGAAAAAAAAATTAAATTGTAACTTATCCTATTTTATATGACCATATTTTTTTTTATCAATTATCATAATAGTGTGTTCCAGGAGGAATAAATAATAATGATCTAAATTTAGTCATTTTTGTCATATTTGTGTAAATGGTGTTAACACCATTTTTTGAACATGTCACAATAGTTCATAGTATTTTTGTTTTTATTCATTTTTAATTTTTAAGCATCACAGGAGCCTCCCTTGCCATAACTTACATATAGCTTACATATAGAGTCCAAACATATAAAGATTGATATTACTTTGTAACCAAAACCTTAAGACAATAGATTAATGGATATTCAATCTTAGATAATGTTTTACTTTCTCATTTCTACTCAATGTGAGATATAAACTCACTTGAAATTTTAACACATACACCACTAACAAAAACCTAATACATGAAAAAAAAAACAACAAAAATATTTTAAAAAATATTTTCAATTGACACGACATAAAAAAACATCATTAAAAATGATTATACAAATATGAGGAAAATAACTAAAATTGAATATATTTAATTCAAAATGAAACTTAATTGAAAAAAAAATATAAGAAAATGAAATTGAATAAAAACAATTATTATTATTTATTTTTGTTTTAAGATGTATATATATGCATATATATATATATATATATATATATATATATATATATATATATATATATATATATATATATATATATATTGGTTTTCTATAAAATGAAAAGTTAAAAATAAAACAAAATAAAATTTAAATATATGAATAAGTATAATAATGCATCATGTGATTAAAAATGTCAACAACAATTAGTAATAATCAGTCTAAAAATTGTTGGCACAGGTGAGTGCCATGGCATTGTATATTAGCAGGTTTATGTGGAAGATGAATACACAAAGGATACATATCATAGGACTGAGTTAGTTCAAAACAAAGCCTTGTGCTAAAGGCCATTCGATACTTTAAACCTATGCATGCATTCATGACTTCCATTTCTACTAGTTCAAGTGAAGGAGACATTTTTGTACGAAGAAATACATAGAAACTTTATCGGTGAACAAATACATAGAAATCATCGGTAAAAAGCTATAAATATAGAATTCCTGTAACCGTTGGATATATGATTATTGTTATTGGAAAAAGAAACATTGAGATAGCAAGGTACTAGGTTATGGGGTGGAGAGAAAAGATGAAATTAGTAGAGTAGGAAAAGAGAAGGCATTGGAAGTCGTGAATACTCTTTGCAGATATCAGATAGCAGATTGCAGATAGCAGATTGTAGCAGAATGCAGATTACAGAATGCAGGTTCGATCAATCGGTTTGGCGGGTAATGATTACACTTTTGCTTGATTTATGCAACAGCACTTCATTCTTGATTGATTCGTACCATCTTCGTCTTCTCTCGGGAAACACGTTTTAGTGATTGGATGGCTTCATCCATGAACATTATCTATCTGCAACTCAAACATTTTCTTTTTCTTTTTCTCAGAACGCACAAGTCCGTTGAAATGATTATCAGGAAAAGAAGTGCAGTCGCACACAAAACAAAAGGGTTAAAACTCTGTTTTCATTTTACAAACAAAAGTGGAATTTTACTCACTAATATAATTTCTTTTCTCACTTTTTCTCTTATTATTACTTTCAAAACATGCCAAAATTTTCCAGCTTTTCAAACTTTCTTTTACTACATTGCTTTCGTTTTTATTTAATATTCTTTCTTTAAACTAGTAGTTTTAGTTAATTATGAAAAACCTCCCACTTTAAAAAAATATATACATTGAAACGATTGTAAAATTACTTTATTAAATTTATATTAACCAATTTTTCTAGTCAGATCGTTCAGAAAAATATTATTTTGAAACTGAGAAAGTATTGAAAATGGTTTGAGAGAATTCAAGTAAAGAGTATTTTTGGAAAGATTCCAACTATCTCGTTTTTTAAGAAAACTTTTTAATAATTTCCAAAAATCTGGACTTACACAATTATGTGTGCCTGAGACACTTTTTGATCATAAAATGTAAAAATGATATATATAAAAAGAAAAATCTGGGTTTGATTTTGGTCATATATGAAAATTTATTAGATCAACAATAATCATCCAAAATTGTTATTTCATATAATTAACTGAAAAAAAGAATGTTATTTTCTTATCTATCAAATTCTTTCTTGTCTCTGATAATGGACACGACCTTTAATTAAGATTGAGAAGTGCTTTTTCCTCTCCACAACAGTGTTTCACGTGGTGGAAGTAAAAGTTAACTAGAAATTATATCTTAAATAACCGTTTGATATTCAGTAAGAGATATTTTTTAATAAAAAAGTATAAATCAATTTTAAATGGAGAAAAAATAATAAATCATTGTTTTTCAATTAAAAATTGAAATCATAAAATAATTTCGGATCACAATTTATCAGCAACTAAAATTATTTATTTATAATAGTTTATTATTCAGGAACTTGGAGAGAGATGAAAGCTTGAAAAATAAAACTAAAACAAATAAGAAATGAAAAATATTACCTAATAAATTTTCTTTAATATCTAACTATAAAATTATAGAGAAATATATAAATAATTAGTTATATTATAAATATTTCATTATTATATTAATTACATCATTAGTATTTTATTAACATATTATAATATTATACACTAAACCATTTTCTAATAAAAGATATAAAATAAATAAATAATATAAAAAATATTAAAATAGTAAATCAAATTAATTTAAACTTTTATATTTTATAAAGCAATTTATATATGTAAAAGAATTAAAATTGATATTATACTTAGTAACAATTGTTTAAAAATAGTGAAAGTTAATTAATTTATATTAAAATATTTTAATATAAATAGTTTTTTAAAAAATATAAATTTTTATAAACTACTTTTTAGTTTAGATGGATTAGTTTTTCCTTTTGCGTATGTTAGATTTTAATGTCTTTTCTTGTCTTCTTTTTTTCATCTAGTTGCATGCTCAAATTTCTTTATTCACATGTGTTCTTGTGTTGTTTTTATTAAATCTATATTGATTAATATTTTTGTTGCACAGTCGAATTATTTTGATATTGTCTCTCAGTGTAAAAAAGAAATAATCTCCAAGTTAAGAGGCATCTTAGCTCTTTGTGGTTTGTTGAGTAGCTTTGTCAAGATAAGAGAAACTAGTTACTTTAATGTGTGTAAATTTGATGGATGTGTATGACTGAATTGATTTGGATGATTGTTTCGTGTTTGTTTGTTGCTTTGGTTTGTGTGATTGGGAAAAGTTAGAATTTAAGTAATTGAGTAAATTGGTACAAGTTTTAATGTGTAAAAACTGTTTTGAACAAACATAATGAGAAACAAGTATAAATTTAAGCAACTGACCAGGTTTAAGTTCGATTGAAAGCACAAAATGTATTCGTCTGAAAGTATTTTAGCTTTAAGATGTTGAGCGCTAGAAAGTGTCGCTGAGCGTTTTGTGAATATTTTGGTGTTGAGCGATGGTAGGACAGCACTGAACGCCATCTTGCACTGCAAGTCTAGGAGCATTTTAGTTCTAGATCGTTGAGTGTCAAAATTGTATTGTTGAGCGCTCAGTTTTGTGAGAGGAATAGCCTTGAGCGCCACTTCTGAGCGTTAATTTATATGTTTGATCTTTTTTTCGTGTTTGCCTATTAAAACTAAATTTACAATGGACTACATGTGCGCTTATGTTATTGTGAATATGTTTGGTAATAACGTTGAAGGGATTTGAAGGAGAAATTCTTGATTGTGATAACTGGAGTGTGTGCCTTGACATATGAGATTCCATGAGAGGGTATCTTGAAGCTCTAATAACCATTCACAATCAAATAAAGTATGTGTTTTATTATGAAGAGTAACAGAAGATTATAGTCTATGGACAATGTTTGGTCCTAGGCACAAACGTGACTAATCTTGTATGTGGTTGGGTGATAACCCACTGAGACTAGGTTCTGTAGAGTATAGAAACGGCCACAGGTGCATATCGACAGTGAGTTTCGATGTCAAAGACATGTATTTGAATAATATAATTTATTTGAAGCTAGTGTAAACTCTATAATTTATTTTATTTTATATATACTTAACTTATATTTTATATGATTTAATTGTTTTAGGATAACTCTTTGGACACCAATTTATCTTATAGTTTCTTTTGTATTTTTTTTTGTATTTGTTTGTCTTTTTTGCAATGATTACTTTATGCGTCTTTGAAAAAGACAATGATGACAAAATGATCACACGAAGTAGTTTTTTTGAATTTGTAATAATTGTTTTGTATAAAAGTTTTCTAAAACTCTAAATAATCATTAGTTATTTTGTATACATTTTATTTTTAAAATTATCTACTTTTAAAAATAATTATATATATATATATATATATATATTTTTTTTTTTCAAACAATATATTTTGTTTTATTAGTTTTATAATATCTTATTTACGTTATGTTAACAAGGAGATATTCTAATATTAATATATTATTATTTTGAAGTATAGCTATTTTATTGAAATTTGATTCTAGATTTTTTATTTTAATTTAAAATCTAGTTTATATATTGTAATTATAAAAATATTACAATAATTGTTTTTAGGAGAAAATGTATGCATCTATTTTTAGTATAAAGATTATAAAATTATTTAATTAAAGCACGATAAAAATGAATATAAAAATATATTTTTGATAAAGTAGTAATTAGCGAAAAATATAAGGGTTTGTTCAAAATTTCGAAAAACAATAAAATATATAGAGAAAACTATGAAACAACGAGTTTTTTAAAATATATTTCAAATGGTATTATCTTTTTATTTCATGTAGAAGATGATGAAAAGTCAAACGGAAAATAGTTAGAGCTGTTAAATGTAGAGAAAATGGTTTTCAAATAAATTAAAAGAAGTTATGTAAACGAAATATTAATGACAGTGATAAATAAAGTATTATATGGTCCTAGAAAGTGGGACTAAAAGAAAACGTAATTAGGTTAATATATTAATTGTTGATTAATGAAAACAAAATGATAAGAATTAATTGACAGAGGCAGATAGTTTTGGTTAGGATGTGTTTGCCGACACAACGAAGGTGTGTTGAGAAGAAAGAAGAATGATTGGTGGAGTGGAGGGGTTGTAGCCGTTGATGGATCAAAAGTGTCTTCTGACTCGGACATCAAAAGGAACATCGTGGGACCTTTAAGATGTTGATGTTGGAAGCTACGGTTATAATGTGCACGTGCAGCAACGCGCCGGCAACATCACCGACTCGTGCTACTGTTTCCTTTCACTTTTCATCATCTTCAGTATTGTGACTGCTCAGAAGCTTGGTTGTGACAACGTAAAGGTTCACATTTTAATACGTACATCAACTGTTGAAACAGTAGAAAATAGAAAATTATAATGTGTTGTTGATTTTTTTTCTTTTGTGAATAGTAAGTTTAATTCTAATTTTTGAATATATAAGTGGATATAAACAACGGAAAGAATAATAAATCATAAATATTTTAGATAAAAAGTTTAAAACATTATTTAATCTTATAAAATAATTGTTAATGAATTTCGATATGAACACGGTTTTCTTACATTCAGTGTGTATTAATTATATGGTGTGGGATTTGACACAACTGTGACGATGAAAGCTACAGCCATTAACCCTGTGTTTGTTTTTCTCAACATATGTGTTTCAAAACAATAATTTCGGTGATTTGTGGACCAACCTGTTTTCTCAACGAAGACAAACTTTTGTTTGGAAAATGCAAATGTCTTGTTGCTTTTTCGGATTTCACAGTGTCGGAGATAGAGTACCGCATGGAAGTGAAGAATGAGCACTCCACTTTGTTTTTCTATAGGAATATGATTTAACACGTTTTTTTTACACAATTTTGATACATTTTATCTGTCATTATATTAAAGAGTTTTAATTTTTTAAGCTGTTTATCTCGAACCAATTTTTGAAAATTTGAGAAATTAAATTTTTTTGTTTTTTTTTTCTACTTTTGAAACTTAGTTTTTTTTCTTATTTGTTACGTTGTTCTTACTTCTTCTACTTTGAAATATAGTCTAATTAAGAATTCTTCTTCTTGCTTTTTTAATTTGGTTGATTCATTGAAAACCACCATTTTGACCAATCCAGCATCTTTCATTTTGATACTTATTTGGTTTTGTTTTTTGTTTTTTCAAAAGAGATCAAATTTATGTATGTTAATAATTTATCATGCAATTTTATATTGACTTGTATTTTAAGATTAATTTTACTTGAGTTTGTATGTTTTTAAAATTATATATATATATATATATATATATATATATATATATATATATATATATAATTTTTTAAAATATTTTTTATGTAGATAAATAATGAATAATACAACTTGCAAATAAATAACAATGTTATACGGTAACATCCCAAAAATACAGTAATAAAACCATATGATAGAATAATTACATTAATAATAATCTAGATTAGTCTTACACTAGAGATGAGCGTATGCTTATGGCCGAACGACCTTACAAGAAGCGAGTTACAAATTAACGAGATGTACAATAAGTATAACTGACCGAACGGTTTACAAAGCAAAAATACCGAACGATCATCTTAAGTAAAAGGGAAGCGGTCGTTCTAAGACAACACACTAAAATCACTAAACTAAATAACTAACCGAACATACTATTGTTCGGCCTTCACTTCCACGTCAACGAGGTTCTCTTCCTCCAAAATTCCTTCTTCAAGCGTCTCCTCCAGTAACGCATCACCATCTGCTCACATCCACACGGATGATCATTGCAAAGACAAGACGGACGTACAAGGACAAGACAACACAAGGAAAAACATAGGGTAAGCTTATGTAATTTAATTCATGCATACACATACATTTCAAATAATCCAACACCAAATAATGTCAACGTACGTATTATACAAAGTCTATTTACGAGACTGACGGTCCGGACTGTATGAAATCTACGTAGCTACAGGCGTTCGTGCACCCGGGTGATGTAGTAACTGGAATAATCTCATCAGCTGCCACCCGAGGTTAGCCCTATCAAAAGTACCCCTAAGGACTAGGACCTCCTGCCGTTCCCACACATGACCTACTCCCCTCTACGTGAGGACGAGTACTCACGGAACATCAGGATGAACCGCCAGCATTAACTTCCCACAATCATACTTTACAAATTCCAATATTTAATACCTGAGTCGTTCCTCCCTGGAACGCTCGTTCAAAATCCACAACCGATTATTCATTTTATATATTGTTCACCCTTTATAATCTTTTACTTTATTGTCATTTTCATCATCAGTTTCAAGGACATAAAATACCGAACGTTCAGCCCTCTTCATAACGAGGACGAACGTTAGGAACGAGACCGAAGAATCCCCCGTTCCAGAATAGAATAAAACTGACTATAATAACACCATATATGACGAACGTCATTTACCACTTGAATCAGTTGAATGAACTGACTCTCGTAAGTTCAGATCAACACTTCAAAGAATAATTTAAGTACAGAGGCTCTAGGCTGGATCCAATGGACATAGACACCTCAAGACGATGATAGAACCATACTTAGAATAAATCAATTACAGAAACCGACTGCCAGTCAATGACCGAACACGGTAAAAGGATTTACGGAATTTGGACGAACGCTATTTCCACATGTTTAATAATTAAAGACGAGTACGAGCGTTCGGTATAAGACCGAGCGCCACTCACAACGAACGCTTTGGGTCGAGACCCATCGCTGATTTGTACCCATAATAGAAATAGAAATAAAGGTAATACGAGATGGTGAAGATAGGATTTAGGAATGACTAAGTGTCCAAAGGTATATTTATAAGCTTCTCAACTCCTCACATAATACTCAAGGGCATCTACGTTCGGCCGAACGCTCAAACGTAGCACTAATACAAGAGGGCGTTCGTCCTCAACTAGAATTCTTTCCAAATGAAAGAATTCAATTTCAAAGAAGTTTACTAACACACCGAACGGTCATACCCATCTGTGTTTGGCCGAACGTTCATACACACTATTCTGAAGTGCAGTCATTCGTTCTCAACTAGAATCCTTTCCGAATGAAAGAATCCACTACAAATTCAATTTCACTAGAAAACCGAACGGTCAAGGACCGTTCAGTAACGTACGTACATTCTCTTAGAGGGAATTTCTTATCAGAATCAATATTATTAAGATTTTAGTTCCTAACATATAGTCTCACACATTTATACATTCATACCATATTAAATTAATCACATCTTATATCATCAAACCACAGAAATATCATACGTTTCATGCAACATATCATATCACCATCATTTTTCATATCCAAATCAAACAAAGAACGTTCATGCAACACATAATCATAAATTAAATTAATAAGCTTCCCTTACCTCTGAGCGTGACCGAACGTTTTCAGGCTCAGAAATACAACTTCACCACTACCGGTTTTCCTACCGTCAACGCTCGATAATTACAACTACAAAAAGTGATAACCCAACACTATCAGAACCACTCATTTTGAGAATGGTGATCAACACAGGAACCATGAAATGGGTTTTCATGTTTAAGAAGACGAACGATTTGGTGCAGAGAAAGACTTACCAGCTCAGCTTCACAAACCAGACAGTTTAGCTGGAAGCTCTTGACGCCGGAATCACTTCTACGGTGGCGGAATAATGATAGGAGGAGAGAAAGTGGGTGTTTTCTCAGAGAAAAGATGAAGAGAAGGTTGAGAGAAGGAGGAGAGAATGAGGTTCTTCAAAAACGAGAAAAGAGGTTGCATGCAGAAAAAGTGGGTAGATTTTCTGAAAATCTAAATTTTGCTTTACACGCCAAAACGAACGTCCCCTCTTCAGCCGACACCTGTTTTCCACTAACTGGTTTTCGGATCCTCTTCGCTTGACACCTGACACTCGTCATCTGAGTGTCAAGCTCCCCTCTTAACACGTGAATTCCACTAATCAATACGTGCATGAATTTTACTGGTTTCTGATTTTTGATTTTACTGGTTCTGACATATACAAAAATAGGAAAAAGATAACTAAAATTAAACAGTAAAACTATAATACATCTGTGTGTATACACACGTCTACATCACTTGGATAATTACTCACTCAAAATTAAAACATCACAAAATAAAATTATTATATTATCATACTAACTTGAAAAAATTGTTTCCTTTCAACACTATATGTAAAATAATATTTTTCTACACCAAATATAATTATAGCGTTAACTTATAACTACATTAATATAAACTAATAAAAATAATACAATATCATATTGATTATACTTCAATTATCATGTCTATATTAAAATTATGTAAATGAATTTTTTAGTCACATATCACATTATGACATTATGACTAAACATGATATGTCTTCCAAAAAGACTATAACCACCAGATATAAACAAATTTCATTAAAGATTAATATTTAACACATCAAAATCGAATCAAAGAACTTGATGTTAAGGTGAAAATAAATCTATAATCGAAATCTAGATGTATATCTACTTATATATATATATATATATATATATATATGTATGTATGGATTACTAGTAAAAAATAGCGTATAACGTCACGCGTTCAAACGTTAATGTTAAAAATGATCAGTGACATTTTTGTAAACAAATGTAATTATTAAAAGTCGTTTAGAATTGTAATTCGACGTAAAAGGACATAAAATGTCGAATGCTCCTTAGACGTTAAAAGGTTAGTGAATTCAATAAAAATTTGAATGGGAGATTGAAAATTCATTAATCTTCTTAAACTTTTCTCGAATGAAATTTGACGACCATCATATGTAAGTTTTCTTTCATTTGATACAAATGCATGTTAATTAATAGCATCATGTATGATTTTCGTTTGTTTTGACCGATTATTTTCGTGCTCCTATCCTTCATAGGCGCATTCTACATTCTGTCACTGGTCACAACACTTTATGACGAATCCACCTTTTGAATGTTAGTTTTCATTTTTGTTTTGAAGAAAACTCATTTGTTGAATTTGTTTGTTGTTTCTTTTGTTGAACTTGTTTGTTTTTGTTATTTGGTTGAACTTGTTTGTTGTTGTTTTTTGATTAAACTTATTTATTGTTGTTTGTTGTTGATACTACACTACACGTTTATAGTTATTGCTTTATAAAATACCAAAAAAACTGAAATTTATTATTTTTCTGCTCAGAAGTTGAAAAAAATGATCACAATTAATTAAAAAAAACAAGATAAGATTGATTAACGTTGTATATTGACAAAATTCGACGTTAAGTTAACGTCGTATATTGAAAAAATTCGACGTTAATTTAACGTCAAATTTTTTAAATTCGACGTCAATTTAATGTCTCATGATATGACGTCGGTCGCGAATTCATCGTTAAAAACATTATACGCGATTTTTATACTAGTGGATGTATGTATAAATTTACATCATACCAATATATATACATGCATTTTAACTATCCATCCAAGATTCACCATCCAAAAGGATGTATATCATACTTATAACATGTCATGTATCTCAATATCAATTATATATGTCTATAGAAAAAATGTATAATTCAATTTTATCTAATGTACATCACATCTTCAAAATAATGTGTGCATAAACGTTTTAAGTAATATCACCATATTTGACCAAACTACTATTCCTCAAGTGATCTCTTTGTTGTATATAGAATAAAACATATTTTTCTTCGTTGATATACACCTATTGTTTAAGGAAAATGTAACCTTAACAAATTCTTATGTCTCTCATAACTTAAGTGTGAGTCGCTTAAATGTTACAACCAACACTCAAGTGACGTTCACTGTGACACCCGGGCACGGAGACGAGGGCGGGGAGTGACGCCGGTGCAAGAAGCATGGTGCAGGGGGCACGGACAAGGAGCGGCTCCTGGCAGCTTCGGGTGGAAGGGGTACATGGATGAATCGAACATACACCGGAATGAGAGGGATCTGGAGACTGTATAGGTATGGGACTATACGGTTGAAGGATAGCTTAAAGGAATTGATTTGACTACTCATATCACCAAAATGCATTTACTTTTCGGTAGCCTGACTCATAAGAACTCCATGGTTAAGCGTGCTTAGCATGGAGCAATTCTGGGATGGGTGACCTTCTGGGAAGTTTTCATTCACCGGTGAAAATTCATTAGGAAGGAAAATTGCATGATAATCCCGATTGTATAGTCATTTTCATTATTTTCTCATCAAGAACAAAAGTCAAGACTAATGTTGTTAATGATTATTAATTATGTTCTTATTTCATATATTTGTTCACAAAATAACATAATGTGAATAGAAGAAAAAGTTCTATCTTACAACGTGGACAGAATGAACTCAAGTGATAGAAAATAGAATATTAAAACTATACTTAGTTTAAATATGTTATTTTAATTCCCAAAAATTATTAACTAAGAGTCATCAAATACATTTAGAGAAAACAAATCTAACTTACAAAGAGTTTTTCTATTTTAGGGTTATTTATTTATTTATTTCTTATATTTAAAAACATTATTATTTTGGTGTATGAGTTGATTATAAATATTTGTTTACGATATTTATAGAATTTAACTGATTGACTTTTAACTGTAGGTTTTTATTTCTTATATTAAAAGAGTTTTTCTAGGTTACAAATATTAATTTTCTTTTTTTATTATTTTTATCATTTTCTATTGTTTGCAAAAACTTATCACTATTTTTTTTTGTTTTTTTTTCTTCTGTGACTCTTGGTTCTTGTGCGTCCAACCATGTGTAATATTGTTACACTTTGTCATTTTTTTGTCAATTTTGGATAAGTGTCTCAATTCTGAACGCAGGCATGAATTTGTATTCTATAGCAGACATGTATGATACTTTTCAGTGAACACGGCATTTCATTTCTTTTCCTTTTTGGTGTCAAACTCAACGCTTCTTAAGGCTTTGTTCATTCTTAAAGAAAGTCTAGTTCACATAAATTTGCATGAACGGATTAAAGTCAAAATTCCTGTTCGGTTTCAATAGATTGTTTAAAAAAGAAAGGTCAGTGAATACAGCAAAAGGATTTATGATTATTTCTCACATTTACCTTATCTTTCAATTTGGTATTTTTAAGGCTTGATACCCTATTTTGTCTCCAGTTTCGTTCGAAAATATCAAATTAGTCCATCTTTTAAAAAATGCGTCAATTACGTCCTCACTTAATAAAATTTGCATCAATGAATAATTAACGCCGTTTGTACGGATTTAACGGAAAGGATTTAATTGATACAAATTTTATTAAGTGAGAATATAATTGACACATTTTTTAAAGGATGGACTAATTTGACATTTTTAAACGAAAATAGGAACAAAATAGGATATTAAGCCTTAAGATAACCGATATTTTTGATAATATTTTTTTAATAATATTTTAATATCATTTATATGTCACAATTAATAATAATAATTATTATTATTATAAATATTAACATAAATCAATCACAAAATAATATATAAATGAAATTAAAATATTATAAAAATAAAATATTGTTAAAGTATTGTTACCGTATTTTCTTGTTAGAGGATTTGAAACAAACCTGCGTAACGTTAGATTTACTTGTCTCGTCTCCTCAAATTGGTGTGAAGGAAATTTCTTTACAAACGAACAGAGCCTAAGAATTCTTTAATTTTTTCTTTGGCTCAAAATTTGCACTTTCTACATCACAATTGCCACTTACGGCTATCTATTTCAAGAATGCTTTTATTCTTCAAAGACCATACTTGCCACTTTTTATTGCTTTCTTACTTTTTTTTCTATTCCCAATAGTTTCTCAACGTGTAATTTTAGTTCTATAAATAATTAATAAGATGTTTAATCTTTTAAATCTTTGAAGTTAAAACATTTTTATTTGATATTAACATGTAATCTAACTTTTAAGAAAAATATTAGCAGGTTTTAAGTTATAATAGATGTTAAATTCATCACTAAATTTTCCTAATAATATCTTATGTAAATAACATTGTCACTACTACCATAAGGTATCTTATATTTTTTATCATGTAAAATATTATATCGAGTGAATCAAAATTGTTTAACTCTCAGAAAAATTAGGTGACAACAAAATGGGCCAATGTCTTTTTTCTTTGTTGATAACTGTTTCCTTTTAATATTTCATAGTTTTAATTATTATCGAAAGAATAAGTTTTTATATGCAGTGAATTTATTTTATTATTTTAAGACTAAGAAGGGATTAGTATCGTGATATTTTAATAATGTTTTTTAATAATTTTTTAATAACAGACTTGTGTCATTGGTATGTATATTTAAAATGGATGAATTACAAACTATCATATATTATTATAAAAAAAATGTTAAAAGAAGTTATTAATTTTTTTTCTTTTAGTTTATGAAATTTAGAACGAACGACATGAAAGATAATTTTTTATATAATATTTTAAATATTGAGGGACTAAATTGTTTTTTTTTCTAGGATTGCAAGCAAGTTAGTCTGTCTCTCGAAGACTTATCAAGAGAAAAAAAAGACAGCATCAGCAATTTCTTTAAAGGAATTTAAATAAAATTTTCCAGACACATTCTTTATTTTACTATTTAAAGTTTTATTGATTATTCACACTACAAATTAATGTTTATTCCTTTTAAATTTCTTTTTAATATTTTTATTATTTAAAAACTTAAAAGTAAAATTATATTAAATATTTTTATTACTTCTATATTATCTTCTTTGTTCTTTTTTAATCTGTTAAGTAAAAACATGTCAGAATTCTTCCTTTAGGAGCTTCATTCCCACTATTCATATTTCAGAATTTAAGTTCTTGATAACCAAACTATAGTTATTGACAATAAACAAGTTTACAGGTTTAATTAGAGTAAAAAGGAGCTTATTGGAGTAATTTTCGTTGAAAAAAAGGTTTAATTGAGAACAAAAATTGAAGTTTCATTTTATCTATAACAAAAGTGGAATATATTATATATAGTTTTATTTTATCCATGTAAATGGAATTATTTTTTATTTTCCATTTTGGTGTGTATTTTATGTGATCTATGTTTAGAGTAGCGTAATAAAGATAAAGGTGAAGTACAGAAGACGTCTGTGTCAATAAAATAAGATTTACTGTGAGTAGTCGTGTCGATGGAAAGAAGAATGATGAAGAAATGTAATGCAATGAAGTGTGATTGGACATTCGAGACAATCCAGACCTGCAACTCCTCAACCTCAACTTTTACATTTCAGAATTATTTTCCTAATTTTAAATAATATTTCATTTCTCTTTAGTTTTAGTAACTTTCTAATTTAATCATAAATACATCTAATTATTTAGTAAATTATTTTCTATAATTTCAGACACGCAACAGGTGGATTTATTTAGAAGAACAATCTTATAGTACGGTTCAGAACATCAAGAACCACAAACAAGATCGAAGGATGTTGTAGTTACGTCGACTTGTAAAAATGTACAAAAAAAATCGGTGTCGAGACCAGCACAATCGAAAGATGAAATCAAATAGAGAAACTTTTAATAAAAACATCGAAAGGAGTTTGGCAGGCACACAAGACATACGACAAGATCAAAGCAAAGAACAATGTCAAGAAAAAGAGGATCGAAACGAGATTAAAACTAGTTGGAAAAGAAGTTACATGTAACAATTATAAGAAAACGTGAAATCAACAAAAATGCATGATAAGATGAGGATAATTTTAGGAAACTTACTTTTATTTACGTATTTTTTTTCTTTTTTTTTACAGTGTCAAGTAATTATTAGAATAAGGAGGAAAAATACAAATTTATAGTCAAATTAAGTATAAAATATTGGTGATAAATTGTACACACAAATTCAACATATTTATGAAAGTCAGAAATATAAAGAACTTATCACAATAACTAACTTGAGTTAAAAGTTTTCATAAGTTTGATTCATAATATAAATGAATTGTCTATAAAATTTTGTTGTTTTTATAGTGGATATGTAAAACACTCAAACACTTTCAATCAAATTGACAAATATAAAATTTGCTAATTCATTATAAACAAATTTACATTGAGAATGATAGCTCAACTTTAAAAGAAAGAAAGAAAAAAAAACTCTATAATGTCAAGCTAAAAGCTCAGGCATGAATGAAACCCATGGAAAAAACCACATGGTTGACCAATTTGATTGGAGTTGGAGCAATACTTAGTTTTTCTATAAAAATAGAGCATACCTAAGTTATACGCATGCTGATTTTGTACATCATCCTAAGAGAAACACAGTAGAGTTCTTGGGTATATATTAGAACATCATTAGAAAGCTATTCTGTGTACTTGCTTTAAGATCATTATGAGCAACTAAATCTTCCTAGTTGGGGTTGAATGTAGCTTTATTGGGGTTGAATGTAGCTTTATTAAACTCTTTGTATTTCACTTTATTGAAATATATTATGTTCTTATTTTATGTGTTCGCTATTTGATTTACTTTTTTCTTTCTTCGATGACTTAGTCAAGTATTACACTTCATTAGCCTAAATGCAATGCAATGGGAAATGGTTTAGTATTTAGATCTAATCAAATTTTCTAATATTTGGTAGATATAAAGGATGAATCTATGACTTTAGTTGGTTTAAATAGTCTTGTTCATTAATGCAAGGGTTACTCCACCAGGGTTGATCCCTAGCTATCGCGTAAAGGCCGAAATGATGCCAACGACGACGATGCATCATCAACATACCCCAATCATTCTGTCCAGAAGACTCTTGAAACGAAGAAAGACAAAATATTGACATTATTACATTGAGCGAGAAAGAGAACAACAAACCATAAACAACAAAATAAATGAAGTCGGTGACTCCATTGTCACGAAGTCTCAACCGTCAGATATCTCTACATCTATGTGTCCAAAATAATCATACATTTTGCATTCTCTAATAGGCATAAAGTTCAAAATATCCTAATTGTTATCCTCAACGATCATGATCCACCATAAATGATAAATAGTGGATAACTGACATAGAGTGTCAAATAGCTTGTGTACGGTATGTCCTATTCGGTTAATGAGTTGATCAGATAGTCAACCTATCAGTAAGCCAAATGATATTTTTACTATATTAATCGAACAGACAATATGACATTATTATCAAAAAAACCTGAATGGCTAAAATGGAACAACTTAAAGTATAAAACCGTTTTGATTAAACTCTTAAAGGATATTAATGAAGTTTAAATGACAGTTAGGCCGACAAAAATAAAAATATTACTATAAAAATTACAAAAGTCCAAGATAAAGTAGTGATAGACTAAACATTAAATACACATTTATTATTATGACCTTCAAACCAAACTAATTTTAACATCTAATAATCTTTAACAAATACTAAATACTTGTTGATTAGTGTTAACAAATAAAAACTATTGAACAACCTATGTTTAAACAGAGTTTCATCCATCATACAACTTACCAAGACAACTCTCTTACTAGTGCAAAATATGTTTTTTATAACGATTTTTTATACCTGTTAAAATTCACCACGTATAAAAAGTAATGCGGTGGTAATATCGTAAATAAAATAATTTTTTATACCTATTTCATTAAGAAAAAGTATAAAAAAGTAATGAATAAATTTTTTTATATCAGTTGCACTTGAAACAAGTATAAAAAAATATTTTTCTGTCTGTTAAACTTATAATAGGTATAGAAGTAATGCTTTAACAAAAGTATGACAAAAATATAATGCTGAAAAACTTCTCCTATACCCTTAGAAAATATAATCGGTGTAAAATTTTTTATATTCTAGCTAAATTTATTTTCTTGGTTCATTTTCTCTTATGCATCTTTCTCTCTACGATTCCTTTCTCTCTACAATCCTTTTCTCTCTTCTGTAGCAAATGTGGCGATGCTCATGATTTAGGATGCATTAGGTTGTGTTCGCGTTTGCTGCTCCGGTGGATTGTGGTGGCTCTCGTAGTGGAGATGCTAATAGTTATATGAAGGTGTAACATATGTCGTGGAGAGGTGTTGGAAGTCCCACATTGACTACAAATAAGGCAAAATTATAATATAGAAGTGGGTGCAAACCTTCCCTTACAAGCCGGTTTTGTGGGGTTGAGTAAGACTTAAAGTCCACTTCTTAATATGGTATCAGAGTCATGGTTAGAGCCTTTCCTAGCGAGATCTATGTGTGCATTTTGTTCCAACCGTTGTCGGGCCACTATCGGATGACCCATTAATTTCATTATCACACTCGAGATGTCTATACCTCGGCGAGCAAGGGATGTGTTGGAAGTCCCACATAGACTAGAGATAAGGACATATTATAATATATAAGTGGGTGCAAACTTCACCTTACAAGCTGATTTTGTGAGGTTGAGTTAGGCTTAAAACCCACTTCTTAACATGGTATAAGAGCCATGGTTTGAGCCTTTCCTAGCAAGATCTATGTGGACATTTTGTTCCACCAGTTGTCGGGCAACTATCGGACCATCCATTAATTTTACTATCACACTCTAGATGTCTATACTTTGCTATCGGGCCGTTATCAGACCACCCTCTAATTTCTACTCTCACGCTCGAGATGTCTATATCTCGGTATGAAGGGGTGTGTTGGAGGTTCTACATCGACTATAGATAACGTCAAATTATAACGTATAAGTGGGTGCAAACCTCATCTTATAAGTCGGTTTTGTGGGGTTGAGTTAGGTTTAAAATCTACTTCTTAACATGGTATCAGAGCTATGGTTAGAGCCCATCCTAGGGTGATCTATGTGGCATTCTGTTCCACCCGTTGTCCGGTCACTATTAGACCACCCATTATTTCTACTATCACGCTCGTGATTTTGTGGAATTGAGTTAGGCTTAAAAGTCAATTTTTTAACATGGTATCAGAGTTACCATTAATTCTACTCTCACATTCGAAATATTTATACATTCGCATGAAAAAGCTGTATTAGATATCCTATATCAACTAAAATAAAATCAAGTTATAATATATAGAGTACAAACCTCACTTTTAAAAATCGATTTTAAGATATTGAATTAACTTTTACTGTGAACCAGTGGTCCATGTTTGATTAGTCATCCTCAATTATTCATTCTTCCATATTAATGTCCAATATTATATAATTAAAATATAGTCACCATCACTCCATTTTAGGGTTTTCAAACTTCTGTGTTTAATAGTTCAACAATTCTACAATTCAATCACTTTTCACTTTAGGTGTCTCTGTCCTTTCACATGCATCTTGATTTCACGATAATAGCATATAGTTTACTCATATTTTACTTGGTTTTTATGATCGGTGCATTCTTCCTGATTTCACGTGAGGGAAATATTCTCCAACCTGATAATAAGACAATAAAATGAAACAATAATTATCAAAACGAAATCTCGATCGCTTAACATGTGAATAAGAAAAGATAAATTAATTTGACGAATAAAATGAACCACATTTTAGTTTTTTTCTTTATACAAAAATTCTTCTAAATATATTCACAGTCCAATAAATTCACCAATACATGTATCCAAATGTGCATTCAAAAATGAAAATAGCTGAAGCGACATACGTTGATGCAGTTGTGATGATTGAGAAGTCAAATTAAAACAATTATAGTTATGAAAGTGAGCAACCTTTTGAAACTGTTAAACTTGAAGAAGACGAACAAAGGTAAGCAAAATGCAAGTTCCTTTCAATTGAAAATAACATCCAACGGTTTATATATTATAAGAGTGTTGAAAATGTCTTTGGATTTCAATTTTTCATTATTTTTGTTTCTTTCATATGTTGATTTTTTGAAATGATATTTTCTTTTAAATGAAAAAGAAGAAAACTTGTTTATGTAAATCCAGTTTACAAAATAAAGTTCGTTAATTATATAATCAACAAAATTTCAATGCAAGCAATCATTAAATAGGCAAACCAACGAATATTAAAGGCATGTTCAAAACTCTACTTACTTTTGGTCTCCTAATAAAGATGCATATATTTATTGGTATTCGCATAATTTTTTTGTTAGCTTGTTGATAATTAAGATGTAATTCTTAAAAAAAATTTGCCGACAAATAATTTTATAAATATTATTCTCATATTGCATATTGTCGACGCTCAAATTCTCTCATTGCTCTCCTTCTGAATCCATTATTTCCTTCAAATGTCTGCAAAAAATTCAAAGTGAAGCATTTACGTTAAATCATCGTTCTAAAAATAAGTCAATAGTACCATTTTTTAGGATCTCATTGAAAATCTTCCCAAAATTAAAATGAATTTTGGATTTATTATCAATTTCTCAACATTTAGAATCATACATGTTAACTGGTTTTCTAAAGAAAGAATGATAAAACATCTAAAATTTTTCATGTGAACGAACCTTTAACTTATTAACACTAGTACAGATTAACGAATAGGCACCGGTTATTTTCATTCATCAACATCGGTTTAAGAACCGAGGCATACTTAGGCAAGATAAAAAGTATACGCCTCGGTTCTCTTTACTCGAAACGGTAACTAGAATTCAACTCGGTTAAATGAACCGAGGCAATATCAGTACTTTCAGTGGTGATCAGATGGTATCCTTATCGATCCGTTCAGGTAGGGTTCTCTTTCGGGGGAGACTCATTCAGGTAGGGTTCTCTTTTCCATTTTTTTTGTCATCCATTTTTTTTGTCATCCAAGAGTCTAAAAAATCTGCAGAACACCAACAAAGCCTCTTCCAGAAAAATCTGCAGAATAAGTAGAGATTGGAAAAGGGAAGACCATGGCGGGATGTGAGTCTCCATGTGCGAACACTGAACGGAAAGCCCTAAATCAAAATCGCGCCTCCACCTACAACCACAATCAGACCTGCAGAAACCAGATTTAACAACATATAATCATCACGCAGGGATCCAATTCAGAAATCGCGCCTCTGGAAGCAACGCGAACTGCATCAACCCTAATCGCACACGGCGGCGGCATGCTTTAGGGATTCTGGTGACGGTGGCGCGATTAAGGGTTTTTGTTGGTGATGGTGATGGAAGAAGAGGAAGGAAGGGAAACAAAAGAAAATGGGAGAAAAGAGAGGAGCGGCGCAACTTCTATCTCTGTTTGCGAAATTTAACCCTAAACACATGTTATTACCTCGGTTATTTTTTTAACCGAGGCAATAAGGGTCTACAGCCTCGGTTCTATAAAGAACCGATGCCTAAACGCTCTCAAAAAACTAAAAAATAATTACAAAAATGCCACTGCACCAGTTTTAGGCATCGGTTCTGTTTGAACCGAGGCATATACCTTTGCATGATAATTACAAAAATGTCACCGCACCAGTTTTAGGCATCGGTTCTTTTTGAACCGAGGCATATACCTTGCTCGATAATTACAAAAATGCCACCGCACCAGTTTTAGGCATCGGTTCTTTTTGAACCGAGGCATATACCTTGCGCGATAATTACAAAAATGTCACCGCACCAGTTTTAGGCATCGGTTCTTTTTGAACCGAGGCATATTCATTTGTGATATCTACAAAAATGCCACCGCGCCATTTTTTACTTCGGTTACAACTTAACCGATGTCAAATGCGTGAGTTAAAATCTTGTTTTTTTACTAGTGTAAAAATGTTATCACATGCCAAGTAATTCAATAAGTGTAAAATGGTCAACTTGACTAAATGAAAGTTGCTCCATCTAACTCACCCTTTTAATCCATCAAAATTTAAGTTACATATAAATAAATTTACATATTTATATATGCATACGTATATAGGTAAAAAGATGAGTGATGGATTAAAAAAGAAAAAAAGAACTTGATATTTTTATATTAAACAAAGTGAAGTATATTTTTCAACTCATATTTCAACGTTGTGAATTTGTATCATACCATATATATATATATATATATATATATATATATATATATATATATATATATATAGTATAATAGATTACATATATTTTTTTTTGACTGGTCTAAGATCTTCATAATGTCAATCTTGTTCCGAAATTTCTGCACACTAATCTTACGAATCAAACTATAGAAAAAAAAAATCAATTGCCTTGTGATAATAGATTTTAGGACAAAACTGTTTTAAAAGACCATAACAGGCTCCTTGCACAAAATAATACATTTGAATAGTTCCATTTGACTTGTATAACAGATTTCACGTATGTTAAAAATAAGATTAGTGTATATTGAGTTTAAAATATACATTTAAAAGTGGTATCAAAATAATTTAAAATTTATCCTAATAAAATTGATTGTTTGTTAGATCTCAATATGATAAGATTACATAAAAATAAAAATTATAATATATAACTAAAAACAAATCTTACATTTTAAATAATTTTTTAAAATTAAATTAAAAAAGTTTCGTAAGTTTTGTTTTGTGTTGAGAAACCCTAAATCCGAAAAAATAATAATAATTTGGTTTTAAAAAGTATTTTTGATATATTAGAATGGTTTTAGGATTGAAAATAAGGATACCGACTAAGGTGAGAGAAATAAGAGCGGCAATGTGTGGTTTGAAGTGTTTAAAGATTGAATGTGCAAAACGACAAGGACAGGAAAATTCACACGACAATCTGTAGTAAGCATCAAATCCAACAGTAGAGACAGACATGTTGAATGAATCTCCTAAGATTAACTTAGATTTTTTTCGGCACTTTCTCAGTACCACCGTCAATTATCTTTTTCAACATTATCCCTCTCGATATTGGGAGATACATATCAGTTATTTAGATCTATCACAAATAAATTAAAATCAGTTATCCATTACAAAACATCACTTCTACGTCTTAATATATATATTTTTCTTATGAAAATATATTTTAATACGACAACGTTTTGACAGTCCATACGTATTATTTTTTATTTTATATAGCTTAAACTGAAAAAACAACTCCATATATAATTTTTTAAAAGTTATATATAGATATCAAAATTTCATTTTTACTGATTTCATTTAAATTTTAAAATAATTAAAATGTAACATTCAAACTTTTAACAGTTTATTAGGATAAAAAATTATAAAATTAACAAAATAAAACATATTTCTCATATTATATCAGTACACTTATTTAAAAATAACAACTAGAATAATAAATATTTTTAAAATAATTAAAAGTAACCACTAGACTATCAAGAAGACTTTTGTAGTATTATTATTCTCCACGAAATGCTTCGACACTTAAATTTCATCTATTTACATCAATAAGATGATTATCACAAAAGAAACAAAAAATATACTAAACATAACCAAGAGACAACAAAGTGGTTCAAAGAAAAACTTCATAAACAATTTAATACATCACATATTAGTTCAACATTAAAATAACTCATCTAAACATATAATCGTTTGACTCTAAACTCAGTTATCTAGATACATGATTCGATATAGACTTCACTAAAGGTGTGCACAAGTTTATCAACCTACTACTCATGAGGTTAATCTTTCACTCTTAAGACTCGAAAGTCTAAGGTAAAGATCTCTTGTCATTTTCTCTCCTATCTCGTTCTTCTCTACATGAGGTAAATTGTTGGTGGAATATCAAGATACTTCCTTTCTGAAATGTGTATGTCAACCATACACTACTACTTTCTCAAATCATCTAATCTCTCCTTGAGATTCTTCTCACATCTCATATCATTCATACTCACAACCATATTACCATCTATAAATAAAAAAAAAATTATACATTTAAGTACACTTTAAATCAGTTCAAACAAATAATGAATCAGAAAAACATAAAAAGCATGAAAAAACTTGAAAAAGGAGACACCCAGTGAATTAAAGGAAAAAAAGTCCAAACTTGAAATGGAAAAGTGACGCTCAATGCTCAAAACCACTGCTCAATGCTTAGAGAAAAGAGAGTTCATTGTCTTTGTAGCGCTCAATGCCCCGCTCAACGCCTTGGAGCCTAGTAACTCTCAGGTCTGATAGCGTTCAACGTCACACAAGACTGCTCAACGCTATACTAGAAGACAACAACTTTGAAACTTGATATGGATGCATTTAAGACCATCCAAATGACCAAATTGGTATTCTTGACATTGTAATTGATTTGAAAACATGTGTATACCTCATATTGAATACCCATTTGCTCAATTGGTCAAGAGCTCGGTCCATTAGATTAAACCAAGTAACCAAAAACAAACCCCGAATATCAAAATTACAGAAAGAATAATCCCTCTAGAATTTCACTTGTCAAAATCTCACTTTTTCACCAAAATCAAGTTATTACTTCAACCTATTATTAAACTAAAGTTCAATAGCAACTTACATAAGCCAAACCAAGAATTCTCAATTTATACAAAATTCAATGATACAATTCAATGCAATGATAAGCTAAATCATTCAATCATCATAGAGATTCAAACACATGTAATTGAGAGACCAACTCCAATATTTACAATTCAATTCAACAAGCCAAAATTCATCAGACAACCCAATTACTCAAATTAGTTGTCATACAAACATCAATTAAAACTTGTCTATTATTTAAAATCAAAGTAACTAGCTCCATTACTTAACAGGCGACCAACTAGCTCTAGGGTCCTAAAACAACTTCAAAAGCTCAAGAAACTCCATATGTTCTTATGAACAATAGAAACACGATCAAGGTACACAGTTGATCAGCAGAGACTCAAACTAAAAACTCAAAAGACTCGTCTAAGTTGAGCAGGATCTATATCAATAGATATAAGAAAGGATTAAGGAAAATGGTTTAAAATTCAACTTACTCAAATTGAGAAATTGGTCAGTCAAGATTGAAGAGCTCGCTACAAGGATCACTTATACCATCTTAGTTCTTCATAGATTAGCAGCGAGGAAAAACTATTAAAGAGATGTCAGAAAACTCTAAAAGAATAGTTTATAAAGAGATAGTGTGTTTTAAAATAGTAAGACTAGTTTATAATGAAATTATTTATAATAAAACAATTTAATAATAAAATAATGAAGTCTCACTATTTTTAAACAATTATCATTTCTAAAATATCATTTTCTGAGTCTTTAATAACTTTTATTAAATAAGTGATAAAGTTAATATTAATTGCTATCATTTACTTCTTATTTTATAAATTTATTTTTTTAATAATTATTCAATTAGATATTGACGTTAATTTTTTATTAAATAAATATGTATAACATTTTTTAAATATAAAACATATATTGAATTCCAATTAAAGTGATAATTGAATTAGATTTTTGATTTTTTTATTATACTGAAAATAAATATATTAATATTTACTGTACTGAATTCATTATTTAATCGCTTAATACTATATTTTACAATAATTATATTAATAAAATTAGAGTTATGATGTGATATATGCATCCCATTCTTTCTTATATCTTAAACATGGCGTGTTATAGTTTACTTACTGGTTTTAAAATTGAAGTTGGGCCTAATCCCTTGAAAGAGGAAAAGAAGCCCAAATTTTAATTACTGGGCCGTATTCATTGGGCTCCCATTTGAATTAGTCATCATATTAGAAACATATAAAAGGGTTTTAAGTGATTCATAACTCACTGTAAAAAAGTGAAAAATGTTTTTTGACATTATTAACAACTCATTCTTTTACAATATTTTAGTCATTGAAAAAATTTAAAATTTTAAAATAATGACAAATAAAATAGTAATTATAAAGTGTATGTAAAAATTTATTGAATGTGAATATCTAAAAGAAATTATGAAGCATACTGATGTTTAAATTTGTCAGTTTGCATAATTATAAATCTAAATCATATTCAATGATCTATTTAATGTTTTTTTATTGTATATTCTTATTTATTTATTTATTTGTAAAAAATAGTAAATTAAGTTTATTTTTTTGTAATGGTTATACTTGTATTAACATTTTATTTTTTTAAGATACTCAAATTGGAAATTAAAAAAAATTACAAAAGACATTTTATTTTATTTTCAGTTTATGTGGTGCAATTTTGTAAAACGGATCAAACTTATAAACTTGCAAATGTTATTCAGATCAGCTCATCCCAATCCATTTTCAACTTTTATTGTGATAACAATCATTATTACTTTTATCATTAATTCTGTTTTGGCATTGTTATAATCTTCGTTTGTGGGCTGTATTTATAATTTTCATTGCAACTAATATAACTATCATCATTACCCAAATTTATTAATATTTGATTTATATAATAAAACATACTAAATATATATGATTAATATTTTGGAATTTGCTATGCCTGACTTATAAAATATTCAGTAATTCAGTCCATGCTGTGCAGTATTAATCGAAGGTTATAGTAATATTATCTTTTTATTTTATCAAATTATGCTCTTTATTTTACATTTTTTTTCCTTCTCTTCGTCTCTTTCACAATTATAAAAAGAATTGCTTTACAAAAGCGATTTGTCTTAATTGAAGAATAGAAGAAGAAAAAAAGTGTTCTAAGACTTAGATATTAAGCAATCCAACATCAACAAAACCATGAAAAGTTAAATATAAGTGATGATAGATTTAGGACCCATGCACCATTTAAGTCTCAACTCACCACTCTTTTCAATGTTAAATATCAACTTCACTTCACAAAACAACCTTTTCGAACCCACCGATTAACACTTTTGGTCGCATTCAATACCTATCACATTCCATTAACTCTTAATTATTACTCTTTTTTGCAAAAAAAAACTTAATTTCTATGCGTAATAAAAATTTAGACATGAATTTAAGTTTTAAATTAGATAAAAATAAAAAATCAATCTTTATTCAAAATTTTAATACAATAAAATTTGTATTCATACGAGTGAGTCATCTTTATATAATAATATATATATATATATATATATATATATATATATATATATATATATATATATATATATATATATATTTTATTTTTGTCTTGAGACTTAGATTTATACTTATATTTTTAACATTATTTTACGTACGAACACTTAAATTATTTATTTACATCACTGTGAGTAGTGTTGATGATGTTGCTTTTGGGCATGAAAATAAGTGGGGTTGGTTCTTTGAGTGCAAAGGACAAATATAAAGGAAAAAAATAATGGAAAAGTGAAGAAGGAATAAAGATAACCCTAAAACTTTACCTCTCATTCTCGAAAGAAAACTTTCCCAAAGAACATTAAATTGGAATCGATCCCTTTGGAAAGAAGTTCCCTTTTGTGAACTAGCACGAGAAAAGAAGAACGAAATAAGTGACTAAGGAATATAATTTGCAAACCTTTCTTCAATTCATATTCATATTCAAAACGGTATAATTTGTTTCTGACATTATCAAAATAAATTAAACGTGAGCCGTGTTTTGTAGATACAATTTTCATTTTTATAAAATTTTAATTAAAGTTGTCGTTAGAAACATGATTTTAATTATTATTATGAAATTGAATTTTGTGAAAAAACCCCAAGTCTAGTTCTTCTTATCAATTCTATTATAATGAACAGGGTATAATTAAAAAAAAACTTAAGATTTCAGTAACTTTGTGCAAATAATTTTTAAAAAATATTGATACAGTGAAACAACCATCTTTACTTATAATCATTTTATGCTTATTATTTTTAAAAGGTGAAGTTATACAACTACTTTAAGGAAAGGTTCTGTAGCTACCAATTTATACTCATACCAAATGTTTATGTAGGAAACCTGAGACACATCAATCTATCGAATATATAATAATTAACAAAGTAATAATATCAATATAACATTTTACTTAATTTATCACATATTTTATAAATATATGATATTAAAGAATATTATGTAATTAGAATTTTAAAATTTGACTATATAAATATATAAATATTAATTACTTTATGTTAGTAAGGACGAATAGATCTTATTGAATCATATACATATTTGTTATTTTAGACCCGACACCAAATAATTTTTTTGTTTAATATAAAAGAAAATAGTCTATTATAAAAATAACATAAAAAACAAGTGTATTCACATCCCATAATGCATACATAAATAATGAATCATCGTAATAAAAATAATATTAATAATAGTATCGTAGATATACTTATTATTATAATAATAGTAATTATTAACAATACTCATTATCATTGGTTTATTCAGTTGTTTACTAGAATCTCCTTCAACATCTAAAATTATAGAAATTCTTTTATACATTAGCCTTGATACTCTTTACCAACAGTTAAAATAGATTCACTCATTAATCTTCAGAAATTGAATAACAATAGATCGAGAAAAGTAGAAGAAAAGTAGCACCGTGCAAGCTACAGCTCTGCAACTAATTTGAACGTTGTCAAATCCTAACTAAACTAACTTAAACGCGCGTTTTGCAACTCTGACTCCGAAACCCGAACCTCTCGTTTCTCAAGTCATACTCAACGTAGAAATTCTGCTGCTGATAGTTCCCCAATATCACAGCGGGCCCACCCGCCACGTCATCATCAGACACAATAGTCAAACACGCCACGTCGGATTTCCCGACCAACGAAAAATAATTCGTCAGAGGCTGACTCATCTTCGCGCCGCCCCTGAACTCAAACCGGAGCTCCGGAAACGACGCCGTTCCAGACACCACAAAGCACGGACTCAGCCCGGATTGTTTCTCCACCTCCCTCGCGCGCGTGTAGTTCACCTGCTTCGCAAACTCTTGTGCCACCAAATCAAAAATCGGCCTTTCCATGAACGTGAAGGTGGACCCCGAGTCCACGATAGTCCCACCGTTACCGTCAACGTCAGGCTCTAGAAGCCTCTTCGGAACCCGCACGCGCTTCTCCCCAACGACGATTCTCCTGAGAGTGAGGTAATAGTACGCACCGAACGCGGGGTTTTTGCTCGACGGGTTTTTCCGGAAAGGCGTGTAGCTGACGCCGTTTGTTCTTTTCTTGTCGGAGGAGGAAGTGTGCAAGACGAGGTCGCTGGATTCCGGCGATTCGTCGAACTGGTGTGAGAGTAAGCAGTAAGAGAATCCAGTGAGGTTCATCTGCGACGGAAGGGACTCCGGACCGCGGCCGAAGCCCGCGATTCCGGCTGGCTGGTAGACGGAGACGATGGAGCAGCCGACGAGAAAATCGGGGAGGATCTTCCCGGGAAAGTTGAGATTTTCCGAGAGGAGAAAGCCCGCGGTTGAGCCCAGCCCGTATTGGACAGTGTAAGCAGGGCATGTGAGTGAACAGTTGGCGGTTGCAGTGTTTTGTTTGCAACAGCGCGATTCAACGTTGGCACCGAAGAGCCACGTGCATTTGGGGTTGGTGCAGCCCACTAACTTGGAGGAAGTAGAGTTCTTGGGGATGAAAGATTTGGGTGCATTGTGGAAGGAGTTGCAATTTGAGCAGAGGTAGTGGGAGGAGCATGGGAGCCAGACGAGGGTGCTTCCGGTGTCGAGAATAAAGGAGAAGGTTTGTGGCGGAGTTCCGAAATTGAGGTCGATGGAGTATCCTCCGTATCTTTTGGGGTGGATTTGGGTTTTTAGTGGGTTGGGTTGGTGATTTTTGAGGTGGTGGGCTCTTGTGATGGAAGTTGAAACAGCGAGTTTAAGGGTGTGGAATGGCTGCGAAGAAGGGTTGTTGGTGAATACGTGGGAGAGAGGGAGGGTGATGGTGTTGGGTGTGGATGATGAAGTGAAGATGAAGACAGAGAGAAAACAGAGTATAGAGAAAACAAGAGAAGGAGGAGGAGGCATTTTAGCATGCGAAGGTTAGATAAATTTCACAGGTTTCAGTTTTGCCGTTTTGGTAGTTTATGCATAATGTATGTATATATATATACAATCATGGAAGAGTGCGATGCTCGAGAGAATCGTGCTCCATTCATGGGTTGTTGTGTCTGTGTGTATATATATATATATTCACAATGAGAAGCAGAGAATCTGAATTTCATGAAACTTGAAACCAAAGAAAACGGTGGTTCTGACGTGGAAGTAGTAGCACTTGTAAAGAGAGAATGTTAATTACTAGTAGAAATGGTGGAATTTCTATGTATTATCATTCTTAGGTGAAAGAAGTATTACTGCTACACAAAAATCCCTTTCTTCTGTTTCAATTATATCAAATTTACGTGTGAACGTGAACGGCGTGTGTTTACCTGTTGCGGCTTGTTTAACTTTAATCCATGTTTAATTAGAATTTAGATGCAAACTTTATTTTGAATTAATAATTTCTTTTCCTCTTAAAGTATTATGTTCTATCTTATGGAGCCATGTCTGTGGACTAATCTGTTGTATCTGCTGACAAGTCTGTTATGTTTGCGACACCAAGAGTAACTTATGATGTTTGGTAGATTTTACTTTGGTGTCGTTTATTTGCAGAATTTGAGGACCCAACACGAACCAAATGACAATGAGAATTTATTTATTTCTTGGATTAGAGCCACTTAAAAGCAGGTTTAAAAAAGAAGAAACCGTTGCATTGCTAGTGCTTACTTTTTCATTCACTATTATTCATTTGAAAAGGCATTGTTTATTACTATAAAAAAGAGGCAAACTTTAATACAACAAACACGACAAAAGATATAAACAACTTGATATAAAAAGACATTCTTTATTAGGATAAAAAAAAAGGACAAACTTTAATACAACAAACACGAAGAAAGATATGCACAGAAACTTACTAGATTGACTAGATCATCTAAATGATGTGCTAGACATATGTTTAAGGTTGGGTATATATGAGATATAGTAAACGGGGAAACTTCTAAGATTCGAAATAGGAACAGCAAAAAGTATGACATTTGTGGCTATAAGAGTATAATTATTACAAATATCTTTTATGTTTTTGATGATGAGTATAGGTATTATGATATTCAAGCTATTAACGCATTTGATTTATTAATAAAAAGCATTAATATTGAAGAATAGTTTAAAATTTAATTTAATATATTTATATTTTTATTTAAACTTTTAAACTTAATTAAATTTTAAAATGTAAGTTTTCAAACCAGGTAGATAATGACTAATAAATGAAAAAGAGGATGAATGTATTAATGTATTAAAAGAAAATACATATATAGAATATAAGATATTAAAGAGAAGAGGAGCATATAACTTAATTTAATTTAATTTTTCAGAGTGTGGAAGTACAGAAGAAGTGAGAATGTTCCTTGCAATACTGCATGCCATTTTCCGCGTTGCAAAAGCATAACCGAAAGCTTTGTTTGGTTATGTGAAGACTGACTTGAATTTCATACATTGAAAGGTAGTTAGTTGGGTGGGACTGCAACTCGCTACCAAACAGGCAACAAAATCACTGTCAATAGCAATTCGCATTGCACCATTTGTTTTCGCTCTACAATGCGATATACTATCACAGCTTCATCCAAACGCTCTTCAACCTTCACGTTGCACAACCACACCTCATCACTCTCATTCATTCCATCTCCGTCGCCATGTTGCGCTCTCTCTGGCGATCCACCGATCGCTTCTCCGTTCAAAACTTCCAGTAAGTGATTGATCGAATTCGCCTAGAGATTTCGTTGCTATTTTCATCGTTTACTTCATTGTTCCTAAATTTCGGTGACAAATTGAATGTCTACGATGCATTTTAAGGTTTTTATTGTTTTCAGAGTGCGGACTTGTTTCTTATGAATAATCTTGTGAATTGTTTTCGGTGCTCGTGGATTTTTACTTGTTGATGTGGTTACAGACATGTAATAAACGAACTGCGGATGATCAACGTTGTGGACAAAAGTAACAGGGTAACAAGCGTCAATTTCTGTGAGCGTTTTCTTTTGCATGAGAAAACTGTAATGTATTTATGTGTGCCTTTTATTGCAGGAGCTTGTGATGGATTTATTGCAGTCCGTTGTGGAGATTGTGATGTATGGTGATAGACAAGATCAGCAAATTTTTGAGTATGGATCTGTTTCGTTCTTATGTCGTTCTTGTTTTCTGGACAAGGTTTTTATAATTGTGACGGATTGAAAATGTTCTTTAGATGTTTCATGGAGCGCCAAGTGCTGGCGAACTTTGTTCACATTCTTAAGATCAGTGAAGATTCGAAAATTCAGGCACCACTGCTTCAGTACCTTAGCATAATGATTCAAAACATGGACAGTGAACATTCAATTTGTAAGATGGTTATTTTAGTATTTTGATGTCAGGTTAAGTTCATTGACTCCTGAGTTTTACTTGTTTATGCATAATTAGTTGATATCTGCATGATGCATTCACTTTACAAATCACAGTGTTCCTCTTCAGTCCTTGGCTCTTTGGCTTAGTACTGTCACTGGTATTTAGTATAAATTGGTGTCTCTTATTTGCATGGTGCAGACTATTGCTTCAGTAATGGTTATATTAACAACATTATTTCACATCCTTTCAAATTTGATGGACAAGATCTAGCTCCATACTATGTTTCTTTCCTAAGGTATAGTCCTTTCCTCCTCTCCTTTGCATCTCACTTTTTCACTTCAAAATATATTGCAAGTTTTCCCTGCTTGTTTGAAGACATGCAGTTATGTGTTCTACATTTTTTCCTTTCTTTATTTTAAATAGTATTGGGAAGGGGGTCAATTTTTTAATTTCTGATATTTGTTTCACGTAATTTTTTCTTTGTTGTGTTACAGTAATTTATAGAATAAATTAACGTTTTGTTTGTTTCTTCATTCAGGGCCATTAGCAGCAAAATAAATAGGGACACACTTTGCCTTCTTGTGGATATTCAGGGGGTAAGTGAAAAACATACAAGTGCCACAGTTAGCTGCTATCTGTTAAACTAAGATCATTACCTCCCCACTTCTCATCAACAAATGTAATGCAATGCTATTGAAGTTGAGAAAACATATTGGATGAAGTTACATACTTGACTCTAGCAGGAATTAGTGTTTTGAGAAAACTTTTACCCCTTGTGAATGCACTATGAAGGGAGAACAATCATCTTCAGTTAATTTCTACTGTATATCCGAGATTGATTTTTTGTCCAGCAAAATTCAGCAAAAGTATTTTAAAATTCTTTGTTAAAATGTTTGACTGCAGGATGCTGTAGTCTCCTTTCCCTTGTATACTGGAGCTCTAAGATTTGCTCAACATGAAGAAAAGATGATTCAGACAGCTATACGTGCAATTGTTCTGAACATCTACAACGGTATACTTCTCTATTTGAATAGCTAACAGGTTATAAGCACGTCTTAGTGTAATATATTTCTGAATTTTGCATCATTTTTATCTTTTTTCTACAGTGAGTGATGACAAGGTGTATCAATTTATATCAACTCCACCAGTTTCAGAATATTTCTCTGACCTGATTTGTAGATTAAAAGATCTATGCTTTCGGTTAGATGCTTTTGTCAATGATAAAGAGTATGTTAACTTGACTATTTTTTTTCATCAAATAGTTGTTGGTACTTTATAGGCACTGAAGAAGAGTTTTATCTTATAGAGCTAACTGCCTTATACTGAAGCAGGAAAATGGACTCTCAGAAAAGAAGAAATGGGATTATTCTTGAATCTGAAAAAATTGCAGATGAACTGTACTACTTCAAAGACATTCTTAGAGTTGGCAAGCCTCGTTTGACTATACTGGTTATGGAAAATCTTTTGAATGGACTTGTGTTTCCTCTACTATGTTCATTTATGGCTTCAAAGAATAAAAATGTGAGATGAGAAAATTTCCTGCAAACTAGTCTACCTTTTAGTTCTAGTTTCTCTCTGCATTTGTGCCATCCATATGTTAAGTTAGGGTTCAGGTATGTTATCATAGGGTGGTTCTCTCCAATTTGTGAATGCTTGGGAATTTGACTCGTCTGAAGTGAGGTGTATAAAGTGAGAAAGTAAGAGTGTATCTGTTAATATAAGGAGAAGAGAAATTATTTAAGATAGTTAGAATATTACTTAGTTAGTAACTCAAGGTGCTAGTTAGATATAAACAATGGGAAGGAGGAAAGGAGAGAAAAAGGATGTTAATTTTGTAGATTAAGCATTAACTATTGGTGAAGGGGGAAACCATTGGAGGAGAGAGTGCTCTCCTATTTCTTGTTCTTTTCATTCCATTCAATCAAATTCTTTCTTTCCTTTCTCTTTTCAATTCTTGGTTCCAAGCAGTATCCATGATTGATTTTAAATGAGTTAAGCATACTAGAACTTGAATTATAATCATGGTGAACACATCCTTACTTTCTGACTTTATTCCCCTTCTTTCTTTAGAGGACTTAAATCCAGTATTTAATCTATATTATGGTAAAATGGAAATTTTGTCTTCTACGCAATTGAATGAGAGGAGAAAATCATCAGTTAAACTAACCACAAAGTCCTCCTTCATACTTCTCAGTAGTTCATTCATTTTTTAGATTTGATTATCGAAGAGATTTGTCACACCATCATATTTAAATAATTTTCTCTCCCATGTGCTTGTATTTTCTATGCTTCTTAAAGTGTGCCAATTGAAAGGTTCAACACAGATTTGTCATGAAAGGAAAGAAATATGAAGAGAAGTCTGGGTGGAAACTCCAGTAATTTAGGCTTGTCATACTTGCATTTTATTCTATTTTTTTTTTCACATGGTTACTCATTTAAATTATATCTTTGCCCCAGGGTTCTGACTTATCTGCTATCACTTCGCTATATATCATATCCCGGCTTCTCCAGGTTGTTGGTGGAAGAAGCACGATTAACAATGTGGCTTTTGTTCTTCTGTATCATATATTGAACTATAATGTGAAAAGTCTGAGTGAAGGGAATACTTCTGATTTCCATTATGATATTGTAACCTTTTCAAAGTGCTTGAATGAAGTGGAAAATGTTATATCTAGTGCTTCCGAGTCAAATGGATCTCAGAGTATCAACGGCACCTATTTAGGTGCTCATTGGGAAGGTTTCATGTCTAGTATCAATATTTATAATCCAAATGGTGAAATTTGTTCCCAAAGGTAGGTGATTTGTTGGTTGTGATTGTTTTGATGTGTAAATTTCATTGTAGACTTTGATAGTGTTGAGAGATTTTCCCTTTACTTTTTGTCTCATACTTTTTTGTTTCCGAGCATGTCTACCAGTAGGAAGACCTGCGGGGGGAATCAGAGGACAAGCCTTACTAGTATATGGATATTGATTTCTGATAAATGACTTTTCCAGATTAGAAATAATAGGAAATGTGTTGGTGGTTGATGTCATGTTTTGTCCTCGTTAGATATTATTGGTTTCTATTGATTTGTTGAAGATTTGCATAAGGTGATCATCATCTTCATCATAATATATTATTATTTACCTGAGCCTTGGAATGTATTGTGTTTTTCCTTTATTTCTTGTTAGTTTAATTATTTTGTTTGAGCTTTGATACAATAGTGACGCATGAGAAGGTTAGATCCAAAAATTGTTGAAGATTGTATTTTCATTTTACAATTCGACTTTAATTTTCTCTTTTTCTTGTGATGCAATTAATGCTTCTATATCTTCATCACGAACCTGTTCTTCAGCATGGGTATGCAGCTCCTGACATCAGGAGGAAGCATTTACTGAGACAGATCATTAATGTATTTAGGAGTGGCCATGTTCCAGTGTATTTAAGTATACATATAATGAAATTGCTACTTTTGCAGGAGTGGAATATTTGCTTTTCTTTTCTGTAAGGATCAAAGCCTATTGTTAGCTTCAATATTTCTCTTGCTTATCCTGATTGAGAGTAAAGGTAGTGTAATTTTGTTCATTTATGTAGTCTTACAGTTATTTATTATAAACACTGAGTTATTTGTTGTTTATTTCAATTTCATGCAAGTTTTGTAGATCTTGATTGTGACTTGTCACTGATGAGTAAGCTATCTGAGATGGGGGATGAGATGGTAAGTATTGATGGACATATTCGTTTAAATTGAAGAGGATCATCAATTTTCAGAATATCATAGTGTGGCACTTCTATTACTGACACTGTAAACTGTTAAGGATCATTTACTCTAAAAACAGTATATTTTGCTCAAACAATTTCAGAGCTTTTTATCCGTGCTAAAATACAACACCAACTAGGTTCGATTGACTACATTGGCCAAATGATTCCATAATGTTCTATAGTGAGTCCATCATGCCTTTAGACAAACCATTGTCCTTTAAATCTTTTTTAATGGTTTTGCCCGGTGTTTTGGTCTTCCTCTATCTCTTGCAATATGGCTACCCTCCAGTCATATATAATCATCATCTAGTCTCCATAATCACAAATTGATGCTTGTTGTTAACATGCTTTTTGCTCTTTTTATTTTTGCTTTTAAAACCGATTATAGGACTACATGCAATTATAATTAGAAAATTACAAAGAAAAATTATTTCTTTGTAAAAATATTATAAATTTTGGAATCTGCGGCATTTGATGTGACTAAAACCTATCTTGTTAGGAGTGGATCTCAATTAAATCTAGATTGGATTTTAAAAAATCTAATACATGATCCATTATACGTTTATATCTTGTTTGTCAATAGCTGATACCAGTTTGTTTCAGATCCATTATACGTTTTATATTTTATATTTTATTCTTTGTTTGTACATTTTTCAGACTCATGGCACAACATCTAAGACTGTGGATGGAAGTATCTTCGTTAAGTTTATACCTGAGGTATATCTAACATTATTATTTTATGTGTTAGATCAAACATTAAATTTATGCCTTAGGTATATCTAACATTACTTTTTAGGTGTTAGATCAAATTGTCCTTTTTATTTACTACTGTTTATGTTGGTTCAGTAGAATTGGGTTCTGTACAACATGCAGAATAACAAAATTACCATCTCCTTTTAAATTTAACAGATTTTAAAAGCACTGCTGAACGTTTTAGCCTTCCAGCAACCCCTCTCAGCAATGATGCTATGGCATGCGGGATGGTGCCTGCAAAAGCTACTGGTCTTCCATAAAATGGAGCTTGACAGTGATAATCTTCTCCTATTCACTGTAAGTGCTCAACAACTTAATCTAATTTCTTAACATTTGCAACTGGATGTCTCCTTGCGTGGAGAAATACTCATATTTTACTATTACAAGTTTGGTTAGGTAAAGTAAATTTAAAGATGTATCAATTTTGGAAACTTCCATAGCTTTTGATTATTTTTCTTTCTGGTGTTTCGGTTCAGTAATAATTCTACCATCAGTTGTCAAGTCTAGAAGATTATCTAGGTACTAATTTAGGTACAATATTTTAGTCATTATGCAGAAGAAGCGTATCATTAATCTCACGATTAGTTATGAAATTATGAAAGCTGCCAGACCAAAAACTGTTTCTCCTAATGTTCTAGGACTATAGGTTCTACCTAGAATTTTGTCTTTAAATCTAAAGATGATCGATTATGCATGTTATTGTCATCATGTCACGTTGTGTGGGTTAAAACAATGGTCATATCATTGCCCAGAAACATATTTAGCGATGGTTTTTTTATCATGTATGATAGATGACAAATGTCACAAAATATATAGCTATTTTGATAACAGAAAGACGCCAACTTACGTACGTAAATATTCGTTCAAGCTAGAATTTTGATTATAAATTCCGGAAAAGTTATTAATGTTATTCTTATGAATCAACTATTGGTACAAATATACTTGTCAAATGTAGGTATGAATGGTTTTATATTACAAATCTTGTTCATCAACCACACGAAAAAGTCCTTTGGGTTTGAAATGTCAGCAATGCACATACACACCTCATATCTTGTGCCGAAAAAGAACTTCTATTAGGAGAATGCATTGTAGAGATATGGACTTTAATGCATACAGAAAACATTTCAGCTGAGAAAAAAATCCTATTACAAGAGACGAGAGGGTTGAATAATTACCATTAGATATTAATATATCAGTAAGGATCGATTGGCATAAAGGTTTTAAATTACATACTAACAATTCTCGAAGCAGTTTAAATATGCAAAGACTAAGGAAGAATTCTATCTTGAAATATTGGAGAAAAGTTCTTAAGCATGAATCAACTGTCCTAAAACATTTGTAATGTCATGCATGAAACACATTGTTAAATTGAAACACATGAAAGATTTTATGAAAGGTCATGCAAAAGTTCTTCAGGTTTGTAATGTGGGTAACACACAAATACACCTGTCTTATGCCAAATTTCAACTTTTCTTAACGGGGTATGAAAGAAGCAGAATTTAAACCATTAGTCAGAGAAGCTTTAATGACATGTTAAGATGAACAAGAAACAAGACACATGATGAAACCAAACTTTGAACTAAACAATAGAGGGTTAATTGTTATGTTATATCTTTTTCTTTTGTTATCAGCAATACCAAATATAATTAATAAAGGCAATTGGGTTGCTTCAACCTCTTAAGTTGGTATCAGAGCGGGTCGATCCCGCTCTGGTTTCTGTCTCGTAATATATATCTGTCCGGCGCCACAGTTCTTCGTCGCCCGCCACTGTCCGCCGCTGCCCGCCGCCGGCCACCGTTGTCCGTCGCCGGCCACCGTCCGGCCGCCGCCGCCGCCGGCCACCGTCCCCGCCGGCCACCGCCCGCTGTTGCCGGCCACCGTCGTCCATCACTGTCACAGTTTCCTTCGTCTAAACCCTTAGGGTTTTCTTGTTCCTCATTAGTATTATTCGTCTTCTTCAGAAATGGCGTCTGGCAGTACTCTTTCCTTCTCTGGAAGTCCATCAATTACCTCCGAGAAGCTAAATGGAAAAAATTATCTATCATGGTCTGCTGCCGTTGAAATGTGGTTCCTTGGCCAAGGGCATTATGACCACCTTGAGCGAGATGGAAGCCATGTGCCTACTGAAAAAGCTGATCAGTGGAAACAAGCAGATTTCCAGTTGTGTGCCCTGTTATGGCAATCAGTGGAACCCAAACTTCTTGTATCTTTGAGGGCTTTCAAAACTTGTCACTCCTTTTGGAAGAAAGCCCAAAGCATTTATGCCAACGATATTCAACGTCTCTATGACACTACGAACAAGCTTGCATCTCTTAAAATGGCAGACCATGATATGGTGTCCTTCATGGCTGAAGCCCAATCTGCTGTTGAAGAACTTAGGATGTTTTTGGAAGTAGATCCATTAGAGGATATCAAAAAGAAACTAGACAAATTTTACATGGTGTTGATCCTTCGTGCCCTACATCCCGATTTTGATCATCTCAGAGATCAACTTCTAACTAGTCATGAGGTTCCCTCTATGGAAACATTGACCACTCGCCTTCTGCGTGTCCCAGTATCTCAAACTCATGAAGCGCATGAACTAGTAGAACCATCTGTCATGGTTGCCACACGAGGACGAGGAGGACGTGGCACTAGAGGAGGAGGACGAGGAGGTCGGGGACGTACTCAATGCACATATTGTAAAAGGATGGGTCATACTCAAGAGAATTGCTACTCCTTACATGGTTTTCCTTCCAAAACTGCCAATATTTCGAAGACTGAAACTTCCACTTCGAAATCTGAAACCTCCACTTCTATGTTTTCTGAGGATGAATATCAAGAGTATTTAAGGTTAAAGTCTAACAGCTTGGCACAACCATCTCAATCTCCCAATACATCAACAGCCTGCGTTTCTCAATCTATGGAATGTCAAAATTCATGGGTAATTGACTCAGGTGCTTCTGATCACATTTCTGGTAATACCTCTTTGTTCTCATCTATTTCCTTTCGAGAAAAACCTCATTTCATAACCCTTGCAAATGGATCTAAAACTTCTTCCAAAGGAGTCGGTCATGTTTCTTTATCTCCCTCCCTCAATCTCAACTCAGTCCTTTTTGTCCCTAATTGTCCTTTTAATTTAATTTCTTTAAGCCAGTTGACTAAAATGTTAAATTGTTCAATAACCTTTGATCATAAATCTTTTGTTATACAGGAGCGTGGTTCGGGGAGACAGATTGGAGAAGGATATGAAGCTGGCGGATTATACCATTTTGGATCTCGTCCAAGGGTGTCTTGTGTTGCTACTCCTAATCCTAAAGTGCTACATGATCGACTTGGCCATCCTCATTTGTCCAAATTAAAAAAGATGTGTCCTGAACTTAGTGGTCTCCAAATCTTAGAATGTGAGTCATGTCAATTAGGAAAACATGTTAGATCTTCCTTTCCTAAAAGGTCTCAATCAATATGTAATTCTAGTTTTTCCATCATCCATTCTGATATATGGGGACCTAGTCGTATCTCTTCTTTTGGTTTTAGATATTTTGTTACCTTTATTGATGAATATTCAAGATGTACTTGGGTTTATCTTATGAAAAATCGTTCTGAATTGTTAGCTATCTTTACATCCTTTTTGAATGAAATCAAGAATCAATTTGGTCAAGTAATCAAAATATTAAGAAGTGATAATGCAAAAGAGTATTTCTCATCCTCCTTTTCTGCCATCTTGAGTTCCCATGGTATCTTACATCAGTCTACTTGTCCTCATACACCACAGCAAAATGGTATAGCAGAACGAAAAAATAGACACTTGGTTGAAACTGCTCGTACCCTTTTGCTTGGTGCCCATATTCCTGTCCATCACTGGGGGGATGCCATCTTAACTGCATGTTATCTTATTAATAGGATGCCCTCCTCCTCTCTTGATAATAAAGTCCCTTTCTCCATTTTGTTTCCTAATGATCCTCTCTTTCATACATCTCCCCGAGTGTTTGGCTGTGTATGTTTTGTTCATGACATGTCTCCAGGTCTAGACAAACTCTCCGCTCGCGCTCTCAAATGTGTCTTTTTAGGCTATTCTCGACTTCAAAAAGGATATCGGTGTTACTCTCCTGAAACTAAGAAGTATTACATGTCTGCCAATGTCACATTCTTTGAACAGACTCCTTACTTCTCTCCATCTGTTCAAGATGTTTCTATCCTCCAGCAGGTCCTTCCTATTCCAATGGTTGAGTCAAATAGCTCCACTGTCTCTGTCATTCCAAGTCTTGATCACAATCCTTCTACACCTGTTTCTCCACATACTGAGATCATCCCACACAGGGCCCCAATGGATAGTCCACCTCCCCAAGACAATGGTGAATCTCCTACTTCAGATTCTTCTCCCTCGTCACCTCCTCCCACGCCTCCTGGTGCAAATGATTCAGCATGGCCTATTGCCCTCAGAAAAGGTACTCGTTCCACTCGGAACCCTCATCCCATTTATAATTTTCTAAGCTATCATCGATTGTCGCCCTCCTATTTTTCTCTTTTATCCTCAGTGTCCTCTGTTGTTATACCCAAGAATGTGAAAGAAGCACTTGATCATCCTGGATGGCGACAAGCTATGATTACAGAAATGCAGGCTCTTGACCACAGTAATACTTGGGAGCTGGTGCCCCTTCCCCCAGGCAAAAAGGCGGTTGGTTGTCGATGGGTGTATGCAGTTAAAGTTAGCCCTGATGGTGAAATTGATCGGCTCAAAGCCCGGCTTGTTGCAAAAGGTTACACTCAGGTTTATGGTCTTGATTATTGTGACACTTTCTCTCCTGTAGCCAAGATGACTACTATTCGTCTCTTCTTTGCCATGGCAGCCATTCGTCACTGGCCACTTCATCAATTGGATATCAAGAATGCCTTCCTACTTGGTGATCTTGAGGAAGAAGTTTATATGGAGCAACCTCCTGGGTTTGTTGCTCAGGGGGAGTCTGGTATGGTATGCAAATTGCATCGATCTCTATATGGCCTCAAGCAATCCCCACGTGCTTGGTTTGGAAAGTTTAGCTCCATTGTTCAAAAATTTGGGCTAAAACGCAGTGAAGCAGACCATTCAGTTTTTTATTGTCATTCTTCTCTCGGGAAATGTGTTTACTTAATAGTATATGTTGATGATATTGTCATTACAGGAAATGATGCTGTTGGAATATCTCAACTAAAAGAGTACTTGTGTAGACATTTTCAAACTAAGGATCTTGGAAGTCTCAAATACTTCTTAGGCATTGAAGTAGCGCAATCAAAAGATGGAGTTGTAATCTCCCAAAGGAAGTATGCTCTTGATATATTACAAGAAACAGGCATGATTGATTGTAGACCGATAGACAGTCCCATGGACCCAAACCAGAAATTAAGGACTGAAGAAGGTGAATTATTCTCCGATCCAGAGAGGTATAGGAGGCTGGTTGGCAAACTGATTTATCTCACTATTACAAGGCCAGATCTATCCTTTGCAGTTGGAGTGGTTAGTCAGTTCATGCAGGCTCCATGTGTTGACCATTGGAATGCTCTCATTCGCATTCTAAGGTATGTAAAGAAGGCTCCCGGACAAGGATTGTTATATGAAGATAAAGGAAGCATTCATGTCTCTGGGTATTGTGATGCAGATTGGGCAGGTTCACCTATTGATAGACGGTCTACAACAGGATATTGTGTTTTTCTGGGAGGAAACATTATTTCATGGAAAAGTAAGAAACAGAATGTAGTAGCTCGATCAACCGCGGAAGCCGAGTATAGGGCAATGGCATCACTAACATGTGAACTTATATGGGTGAAACAATTCCTTCAAGAGATTAAATTTTGTGACATCCATACTATGAAGATGTATTGCGACAATCAAGCTGCTCTCCACATTGCATCAAATCCAGTGTTTCACGAGAGGACTAAACATATAGAAATTGATTGTCATTTTGTTCGTGAAAAGTTGTTGACCAAAGAAATATGTACTGAGTTTATTGGGTCAAACGATCAACTCGCAGATGTATTGACCAAGTCATTAAGGGGTCCTCGGATTGAGTTTATTTGTTCCAAGCTTGGTACATATAATTTGTATGCTCCAGCTTGAGGGGGAGTGTTAGGATATTTATCCTATTTTATCATCATTATAATGTGTCAAGGGTTACCCTATTTATCATGATTATATTATGTCTAGGATTATCCTATTTATCATGATTATATTGTGTCTAGGGCTACCCTATTTATCATGTATTTTATTTTTATAAATAGAAGATTGTGAGAGGGATCAATCAAGCCCTCTAGAATTATTTTACAGTTTCAATCTTAAGTCAACCCATTTAAAAAAAGGAGAACAAAAGCTAAAAGAAGAAAAACTTATGATCTTCTCCCATAATCTTTCCATATAGATGTAGATTTTAACATTTATGATTCTGCCAAAAAGAAAAATGAAAGACAAAACATGAAGATGTCTCCTTTCCTGTGTGCATATTGACCACTGGATCAATATTGTTCTCTTGTCCAAATGCACAGTTTGATTTCTAAACTTAGTTTCCGCATTCAAGTACATATCCTGACACATTGAATTGTTATGTTATGTTACACTCAAGCATGGCATACTAATGAGTATGTTGCTGATTGTATTGTATTGTTTTCTTTGATCATATATGCTTTTGGTTCTCCCTCCAAACTTCCAAAATTTGATTTCCAATTTCCAGTTTGAAATTTCTGCATAACGCCTCTTGCAAAATTGTAAACAACATCCACACAGCATAAAATTTTTGAATTTTGATTCCCTAGTTCTGACCCCATCGATTCTGTACCAGCATTCCCCAATGAAAACCTGACCTTAGGCAACTGCCATTGTATAAGATCTTCCCTTTTTCTTTTCTTTTTTTCATCTCCATTCATTTGCACGTTCTTCTGCATAACCTCTTCTCTCTCTTTTATTTAGCTTGTTCTTCTCTGATGTAGTTTAAATGCCTCTTAGTTACGTATGCAATAAACATAGATAAATGTATTCACGAACTATGCTTGACATGTTAACTTATTATTTTGGGTATACATGCAGTCAATTTATTACATCTTTAATTTTGGATAAGGTATACATGTTATGGGATTTAACATTGATTTATCCATGTTATTATAAGTTCATGAGTACTGTCAGAATATGTGGAAATATTATATATTTATTTTATTATTTGAAATCCCTAAAATTAGGTGATTGGGATTTTTATTTCAGGAGATTTATTTCTTTAATTAGGATATTTATTCCTTCTTAAATACCTATGTATTATTCCTCAAATAATCAAGGAAAATTATTCCACAATTATATCTCGTTTTGTAACAAGTACCATTACAAAAATTTCGTTTATGTTCAAAATTTCTAAAGTTTTATAGTTTCTAGTTTCCATCGGCAGACTTCCTATGATCAGTCACGTGTAAAGTTTATGAAAGAACTTGAAGGAGTTTGGTTAGATCATATTCCAGATACACTAATTGCAGAATTGGAAAGCTGTAAAAGAGGTATTTATTAATTTGTTCACATAGAGATTGAGCCTACTATCTTCTTGAGTAACTTGGTATTTGAACAGTTAAAACACGTCTAATAGATGCTTAAAATAGACCAACATGGTGCATACATATTTTTGTAATTGAATGGAAAAAAAGGAAGGTCATTGAAATTTTGGTTTTTGATAGATTCCGATGGCGATGTTTGATTCAGGTAGAACAGTCCATCTGATGGGATTAAGATTGTACTACTAATATAAATTACCTTATACTAATATGAAATTAGCTTACAATGGTCTATACTTTTTTTCTAATGCGCATCCCTGTTATTGCATGCAGTTCTTGAACAACCTACTCAATACAAAGATCCATTATTCATGTTGGAGCTTGTTCTTCACCAACAACCGACCGATGGTATTGTCATCACTTAATGTTGGGCAGAACCAAGTACTATTTATATTTATGGTTTCATAAAAAAATGTTTGTGACAGGTCAAAGAGCTTCATATTTTGCATGGCACAGGATGGTTGATGTAGTGAAGGTGCTGTCATATTTTTTTCCAATTGTGATTCATATTAGTTTGATTACTTTGTTCGTTTTGAATATAAATTACAAGGATAAGAAGTATAAGTCAGATTTCACTGTTTCATACGGCATTTGATACATTTACAAGTACATGTTGTAGTTGATTAGCTAAGACGATTAAACTCTAAACTTGGGTTGTAGAAAAAAGCTTGAAATTTCTTAAGTATGTGTATGGATATGAAATGTAAGTTCAACAAGACATGAATTAGGTTTGATTTAGAGGTGAAAATTGGTGATCAAACACAAGTTACATATAGTTTATGCATCTTTGGATCTATATTACAACATCACAAGGATCTTATTAAACAATAGGAAAGAGAAAGATATTGAGTTGAAACTCTGGGTTTTTTAGACAACAACATTGCTCTATTTATATCGAGAAAATGATACCAATATAATAAATAGAGGATATTTGATTCTAATAATAGTGATATGATACAAGAAAAAAAATCAAAAAGTTCCTAATAATACAGAAATGATTTGCGCCTTATTTCTATAATTATTACACTTCTCCTCAAGCTTGACCAAATAAGTTGTATGTGCTTAACTTTTGCAAATATGATTGATCCTTGGTCCTCTTAGAAACTTAGTGCATACGCCAGTTGATTTTTCTTTGGACTTGATAAATCTAGTAATGTCTCTACACTCCAACTTTTGTCCTATGAAATGACAATCTACCTGAATATATTTGGTTCTCTCATTATGAGAGACATGATTAGAGACAATGTGTAATGCTGCCTAGTTGTCACATATAAAGTACATTTGAGTATTTCTTCAAATTTAAGCTTTATGAGGGGTTGCTTTAGCAATATGGAAAACAGACTACGTCAGGCAATTTACAATAATGGATGGGAGGGGTTAGGTGATTCTAATGCTCGAAGATTTTTTTTGTCAACCATAGGCAAAATTGATAAAGGCAAATTGTCTATAGCAAAGAAAAAGAAAAGAGAACGATTACTGGATATATGATTAGTTGCACCGAAGTCAATGACCAACAGAAAGAGATTGAGATGGACAAACAAATGAATTACCAGTGTGTCACCAAGGCACTCTTATTATTATATCACGAGTCTCACACCATTTGATAATATTTTCATATGTTGCCGGAGTCATAGGAGCTAGATCAATTGGAAGTGTAGGAGTAATAGTGAGTCAATCGTAGATGCCTGGAAAATATTGGGTGGATGAATAAATGTTTCACAATTGAAATAAAAGAGGTTCCGACCAAAATTAGGAAAATTTAAGTGGACATGTATTACAAAAATGCTTTATGGTAAAGAATATTTGGTATGACGGTGCGAACAGGAGTGAAAAACAAATTGCAGAGATGAGATTGTTGTGTGGGTAAAGGGAAATATAAGACAGGATTACAAGTGTAAAAAATGTGTTAAACATAAGATAGTTTGAGTAGAAGGGATAGAAGACCGGATGATACTATAGAGGAAACTAGTAAAAGGAACGGAGTGATTAGTTTACTCGCATCCCTGAGGTCAGTACGTACCCTACCTACATCCCTACTTTTTGAGAAATTACCCAATATCACTTACATTATGTAGTATGTACTCTCCTTATTGCTGTACCTTCTGATTTTTGAGCAATTACACATAATAAAGGAGGTAACTGTACCTTTCCAAATAAAAAAGTTTATAAGGAATAATAAATGCAAAGTGAGGCATATATTGCCTGTGCTTCTTCTGTCAAATGGAATTCAATATGACTACGTTGTAAAACTGGAGCATCTTTTACGTAGTGTTTGGTTGGAGGAAAATATAGGAGAGGGGGAGGTATTTGTTGAATCTGTTTTGTTTAATGAACCAGAGAGTCCAATAGTGAAGGCTGTGAATTGTTTAATGAAATTTTTCATCGCACCCTTGTGGCATTGAAGTTGACTTGATAAACTTTGTATCACTTTTCTTTTACTATGCATGAAGTTCTACCGAACTTTAATATAATCTCTGGTATTTGGCTCTGGATTCTCCTTTTTCTCTTGTTTTTATCAAATTATCTTAAATGCGTACGTTTCCTGCCTTTTTGGCGGGGATTTAATCAGCTCATGAATTTCCTTGTTTGACCAAAACATTACATTGTTCCATACTTCTAATACCAGTTGTTTATTCAGGCTTTTGTTCTCCACATCCAGTTGAGGACATTTATTTTCAAAGGAGCATTGCCAGAGAAGCCATTGTTGAACATGATTTCCAGTTCCACCAATGATTCTGGAGTAATTCGTTCTTCAAATATTTCATCTGCTAGCTTTGGGTCCAATGTTTCGTTGGGTAGGCACCTGTCTATATACTTGGTTCTGCCTCCGGCATTTCTTTTTTTTCTGTAAATTCTAACCATATGTAACTGTTGCAGAGTACGGACTACCTTGTGGAATTTCATTTTCAAATTCTGAAATTAGGGATATATATGTGATTCCAGTAGCAAGTGGAATAGTTGGAAAATTGCTTCTAGCAGAGAAGCACCCATTCCGCAGTCGACATGGTGTTGTGATTGCAATTGCTCCGTTGGCAGGGCTATGTGTATGTGTACATTTCTGTGGCCTTCTGAGCTTTTATAGTCTTTGATGATGTTAGTCTAATTACATAAGTAGAATAATAATCATGTGAATATGTGAATATACTTTCTGTTGTCTCGTTTTTTAAATTGGTCTTCAAAGCTACCTCTTTTTTCTCAGAGATATACAGGTAGAGTGCTGTCAAGCATTACGGTTTCTGCTGACATTTTAGAGTTTTTTTCCTCTCTTTTTTGTTTTGTTTGAGAGTGCACGCATGGCCTTATATAGTTTTATCGTAAGCACTCCAATTTTTCCATGTCAGGTTTTCATTTTTAAAATTCAAAAGACAATAACAGAGAAATCCATAAATTTTTAGCTTTTAGGGGGGCAAGGGTTTGATAATCTTTTATCAACTCATCATGTTTTCATTTCTTCGTTGTGTTTCACTGACCCCTTTCACCTGGTTGATGCAGCCTAAGATAGATGAGCAGCACTCCTCATGGTTGCATCTTCGAATCAGAGAGTTTGACCCACAGTTTTATTCAATCAAAGGTAGAGGAAACCAACTGAGCATGCCTGATCATTATTGGGCAGATGGGAGATGGACCCTTGGTTTCCCAAATGCAAGAGCTTGTGAGGAAGCTCAATTAGCGATTCTGAATGAAATGGGCAAACAGAGATCAGCCGTGGAGTATATGCTTGCTCCATTACTTGAGGATGATTTTGGATTAGCTCAAAACTGAGGTAGTTAAGTTGTTAGAATCAGTTTTCATGGTTAGTTTATATACTTCCCCTCTTTTAATTATAACGTGTTTGGAAGAGATAATTTAAGAAAGTAATAATTTATTTATTTTTTGAGATAAAATAATTTGTTTGGAATCAGAAATTAAAAGAAAATTTAAATTTTAAATTTTTAATAAAGTATTTATTTTAAATAACTAAAACAATGAAATTTGAAATTCACTCAAAAATAAAAAAAAAATAAAATTCAATTAGTCACCCCTTCTTTATATACACATTATGCACACACATTTTAAAAAAATTGTTATATATTTAAATTGAATTTTAAAATACATATTTTCAAAATGAAATGTTATCTTAAAAGAAAAAATCAATTATTTTATCCAAATAAGAAATTTAAAATGTAAAATATTTAAATTAATGTCTAAAAAAAATATTTAAAAAATACAAAGATTTTAATTGTAAATAATTTAAATATTATGTATTTCAATTTTTTTTAAGTCATTCAAATTTATTTTCCAAGCACACAAGGTTATATACTTTTGTATATTATTTTAAGCTACGATGTTTTATGCTATTACCCTCCACAAGCAAAATTGTGAAGTATATAAAGTATATAGTTTTTCTTGGTAGTATATATTATTTCGGTAGATATTTTTGTGGGACCGAGACATTAATTTTTCTGATGTGGCTTTCCTTCTTTTGACCTTTGAATCTCTTGCTCCAAGTTCTTCAAGTCTGAGCCGAGGGGGAAATACCTGCAAAAGACATTCCGACGCTCAAGTTAGATGTTTGTTGAAGGAGCTATTGCTCACAAATGAATATTATGGTAATTGAGTATTATGAACTCAGTAGAGCATGAGTAGAATGTAAATGGAATGTTTTGGAGTATGAATTGAGTCTGCCTTGTTGATGTCCTTGACCTTGTATTTATAAGTTGTCACAAGCCAAATAGACTTACCATAAAATACGGACGGTTGAAAACAGACTTCCCTTAAAATCCGGGCGGTTGCTCATAAGCAGCTTTATGAATATCTTTTAACCAGATATCTCTGACTGTTTTGATCATCCAATAGACACTTGACCCAATAAGTGCTAGCCCAATTTAATAAAACCAATTGCCCTTGTTGGCTATAGTGGTGACCGAACGATGCTGAGTGTATGACCGTTTGGTATCTACATAATTGACGAGCGTTGTCGCGATTTGTCCTGGCTGACGAGCGTTGTCTGGTTGACGAGTGTTATTGCGGTTTGACTTGGTTGACGAGTGTTATTGCGGTTTGACTTGGTTGACGAGCGTTGTTGTCGATGAGCACTGCTACAATAGATAGACCTATCGGTCTTGAATGCTAACCGTTCGGCCTAGATATTGCATATTTTTTCGATCATGTGTGAATGTGGTTGTTTATTATATAGTTTTTTGTAATTTCTTACTTTTGCTTATTATTCTAATATACCTTGTACCAGTAGGGACCATGCACCGAGCAAACCGGACGTCCGAATAATCATAATTGTCCAATTACGCTACCTCGTCGCTCGTCATTAGGAGGGGTCGGGCAGCGAAAGACCGGACGTCCGTAGGTTCATGATAAGCCAATTACGTGACCTTGCCGCTCGCCATCCGGATGAACAACAACTCATGTGAAGTCGGACGGTCACATTGCCAATTAACCAGATTGCCTAAATGGGTCGGTCGATCGTAGGACTAAACTTTGGGAGACCGACCGACCACATCGCTAATTAACCAGTTTAGGATTAAGATTAAGGTAAATAATCACTAAAAGCTATTGGGCTGAATTTGGGTCATGATTGACTTTTCACTAATCCCAAGCTCATAGCAAAAACTATAAATACAGATCCAGGGTGAGTGGCATATAGGTTGCATTGATTACACATTTATTACTATTTTATTGAAAAACGTCATTACTCTCAAACTGACTTTGACATCTGAGAATCTTTGACAGGTCTTCATCCGCACGTAGAGGAGGAAATTGAGGAGCGAGAAATGAAAACCACACAACTAAGAGACGAAAAAAGAGAAACGTAAACAACAAATACAAACTTCTCCACTTTCATTGAGGCGCATTTATTGGTGTAGTTAATGCATTAATACTCTTTAGAAATGAAAAAATAAAATTAAATAAAAGGGTTATATAACTCACTGCAACGTTTATGTACAAAAGAAAAGAAATATTGAAACTGATTTTCATTTAATGAAAAAGGAAAACAGGAGAAGAGAACTTGATGTTGGGTCAAAAGCTACTGGTAACCTATACTAATAGTAACTCGGTATTAAAAGTGTCAATACTTTTGTAAATGTTAGTAATCAAACAATTCAACAACGACCTAAGTGCTTTAATACGAAATGACAGAGTACATCTCTTTTGTTTGTTAAAATCCAACTATGACATATTAAAAAACCTAAAAATATATAATGATATTGTTGTATTGCGTGTCTATAAAAACACAACAATTTTGTTGTTTCTTTTAGTATAAGTTCATTACTATAATAATTTGATTATTTAATAATAATATAATTATTAATTATCTAATATCTTTAAAATATAAGACTTAATTATTTCTAAGTAATAAAATTTGTTTAATATATCTAATTTCTCATATTTTAGGAAGCTTATAAATATATTATCTCATTAAAGGGATACTCAATTAATACTTTTAACACTTATTATCATTGAATAATTTTTTTGGATGAATCTTCTCCCTTTCTCTTAGAAAGGTGGAGTTTTCTCACTAGAAGGCAACAACTTAATTATTGAAGGGAAAACATTTTTGTGACTCTTGTAGCAAGACTGACTTCATATTCCTCTTTAGAGAAACCAAAATAAGTATTTGACTTATCATACTACACAACAAAAAGATCAACAATGGTAACAGAAGGTTCAGTTTCAACTACACTAGCAGAAGATTTGGAAGGAGCTGAGTTGTTCTTATTGTTGTGATTATGGCTTGGTGGAAGACCATGTTTAGTCCAAAATTTTCAGAGGTATGTTTTGTACTTCGACAATGATTACAATATTTGGTGTTGCCTCCAACATATTTATTATAAGGATAATGATATTTTGACAACATTTTTTTGACAACATTTTAACACTGTCTACGTGTCATTCTGTGATTGGTCTATATTAGTGTTTATGACTATTATTATTGATTGTGAAATAATTTTGGACCAATCACAGAATGACACGTAGATAGTGTTAAAATGTTGTCAAAAAAATGTTGTCAAAGCATCATTATTCTTATTATAATGTTTTCATGAAAGTTTGAAGAACCTCCATGATTTATGAAAGAGCTTTTGTTGGAATTGTCTTGAAAGTTACATAAGGAAGAGTGGCAAGAACAAATTTCTCTGTTTTGTTTCAAGAGCCACAATCATGTCTAGATGAAGAAAAAAAGGATTGGCAGGATTCGCGAGTTTGCCAAGAAAAATTAAGAATTGATGACAGAAACTTCAGAGGACACAAAGTATAACCTGATACCATCTAATGATTAGAGAAAAAGTTCAAAAGAAAGCTTTTTATTGTGAAAAAGGAATGAATCAAATTACAAAAATATTATGCTGATGTATACAATGATCCAAACAATACTCCTAACAAAAATTAAAAACTAACTTAAAAAAAAAAAAGATAGGAAACAAAATGAATTAAACCTCTAACACTATATGATGTAATTATGTGTCCCAATTAAATCCAATACTTTATAATTAACTATAATTAAAAAATATATGGAAAATAATTACACGAAAACTTTTGTTAGAGACTTTACTCGAGTTAGAGTACACAGATTAAAAACAATAAATTAGAAACAATAAACACTTTATGGAAAGAGACATTTATTGTCTTATAAAAAGTTGATGGCAAATGGAGAGCATAAGAAATGATCTATTCTTGGGTTTGACTCCAAATTTGGGTCCTTGGTTTATCTAGTGGCTGTGGAGATATTAATGGGCTGAGTGACACTAATTAGCTGATTGATAGTCACTCCGATAATAAGAATGTGCAAGGGTAAAATTGAAAACAAACAAGTAGAGGTAATAGGTGAAACATTCTTACATAAAAAAAAATAGAACAATTTAAGGATGTTAATCCATTTTTATGTAAAAGATTTGTAATGAAAAGTCTAAGATACACTTTTTTTATCAACAATAAAGAATGTATTAATGGAGAACACATTAATACTTATAACTACAATATACAAGAAACACTCTAGACGATTTAGACTATATGGTCTTATAGAATGAATTTACTCTAGTATATAGTGCATTGTTTTCTTTGCTTATATTCTGAATAAGGGTTAGGATAAAACAATCTAGTAAAACTCATCAGACTGATAAGATCACATTATTTTAATGATAACAAAATATTATTGAGTAATGAAAATAAATTATATTAATTATCTAACATGTGTAGTTATGCATCTGAAGGTCATCAAAATGAAATAACTTATTTAAGAATTGAACAGTATTGAACCTAGTCAAACATATCTTTAGATATCGTCTAATATATCATTTATGACCTTTGATAAAAATATTATACCCATAATGATAAATAGATTGAGAACTAAGTAAAATTACTCTTAATGAATATTTTATCTTTAAATTTAGATAAATCAACATTCCTAAAGGTTAACTATACTTGATCAATAATTCTATACTGTTTAAACAAACATTGTTTTAAAGTTTAATATAACGTTTAGAACGAAATAGTACATAATCATCTAGGACATATATGTTAGAAGCGCTAATCATTACTCTTTAAAATACCTAAATGATCTAGAGCATCTAAAACTAAAAGTGTTTAACGTATGCTTAATAAACGTTAAACGATATAGAGTTTATAACAGAGCGTCTAATAAAAGAAAGTTAAATCGTCTAAAATACAATTTTGCTAAACACTATATCCTAAATGCTTTAAAAGTTATTCAAAACAGACAAACACTAAACGCTTAAGTCATCTAATGCTTTAATGCATGTACGTATAAATATTCTTTGGTATGTTGTGTTGTGCTCTCTTTTTTTGTGTAGATTATCAACTTTATCAAAAAGTCTGCTCAAAATCAAAACGATGTTAAGAGATAGAAGGGTATTTAAGGAATGTTTCTTACATGCTTTATGTATGCTCTTTTCGTACACTTATCATAGTTGCTCTATCAAGACGCAACATAACTTTTGACTTTACCTTAAAGGCTAAATCGCTAAAAGAAAGTCAAAAGCTCTGAGTAACATATTTTTTTCAAAGAAGTCTATATAAAGGAGTTTGCATGAAGAGAAGAGAAGAATTTTTGTTATCAAGAATATTGCTACGCTCTCTGCTCTCTTTCTAAAGCTCTTAAGATCTTTCTTGAAAAGATCTTTTTACAAGTTTTCATAATTTATATTCATTTTTATATCCTCTTTAAAAGAGTTATCTTTTGTCATGTAAGTTTCAAAAACACCTTTGTTGTGTTAGATTTAGAATTCAATTCAAACACTTATAAAGTTTAACTCCGTGGAATTAAACGTTCTAAAAAGTTGGTCTAGTATTGATAACATAAGTGGTGAAACTCGTCTACCTAGTCTAGTAAGTTTGTAAACCAGGAGAGACAAAACTCATTTTTAGTGGAACCTTTAAAGGTTTTTAAGGGAGAACTAGACGTAATTCAGTTTGAGTAAACCATTATAAATAAATCATAGAGTGTTTTTCGTCCTTTATGTTCAAACAAGTTTTCTATTCAAGGTTTTCGTTAAACAAGTATTTAACTACTGTTGTTGACCATTTAACCTCTGCAAAATAATATTAAATACTATTTGCGAAATGTTTTTAAAACATTATTAAAACCCCCTTCCCTTTCTAGTATTTTCCTGTGCTTCGTATACACCTATACTTGATTAAACTTAAATTGTTATATTTGCACATTTTATTTAAAAAGTTTCCTTTAGTCGAGTTATTCATAAACATTGAAAAAAATATCATCAAATATTTATAAAATAAGTGTTCTCTATATCATCAAGATAAAAGATAAAAATCAAGATCTCTACCTGGAGATATTACATATTAAGGTGTACCAAGCAATGATCAATTTTTTGGAGTTACAAAATGAGAATGAATTGAAAAGTGTAAATACGACTAACAATATATATTTTATCTTTTATACATTATGGTCTTTTGGGTTGAGTGAAAACATGTGTAATTCTTCATATTTTAAAACTTTCTCAAGTGAGTTTAAACTATGTTCTTTGTGAGAGTGCCTTTTTTCTCTATTTTCTTGTAAGTTCTTAATCTTAGGAGAATATTGAGAAATGGTAACCTAGAGAGACTTATGTACTCGTTGTAACTCAAAGAAATTTACATACTCATTATAACTTATGTTTGATTAGTAAAACCTCTTAAGTTGAATATTTATGGGACAACTAGACTTAGTGCATGAGTTTGAATGAACCAATATAAATCTTGCGTGCTAGTTCCTTTTTACAAAACATCTATTATAATCATGGAAAAAAATTGTCTACCAACACTATTCTCGAGCCAGTTTGTGCTATCAATAAGACTTTTAGGTTATCATTTTCTTGATATTGTGTTTTTCTTGTTATACTTTTCCCTAATTCCAATTTAGTCTATTAATTTATGTTAAAGTGGTATACTTTAGGCAAAACTTAACATTAAGTAATAAATTTTAAACATAACTCAATCTTATAAATTTGTCTCATTTATATGAAAATTATATTTACTTACATATTATAAATTAATTTGGATATATTTCTAGTCAATTACATAGGTATTATAAATTAATTTAATTATATTTCCGATTAATCTTCAATATATCACCATTAATATGAAAAAATTATTTTAATATATGACAAATTGACGGAGTAAAAAAAAATTAACAAAATGGCTTGCGACACTATTCTAGACATTATACTATAAAATGTCTCTAAAGCTTAAAATATTACCTCTCTGTTAAACATTTTCCTTCGCATTATAACACATCGCTTTAACTTTATTTTTTTTTATTATTTTGAGCTTTTAATTTTATTACTTATGTGTTATTTTGAACTTGTTGATCTTATTGTTGTACTTTGCTTTTCTAAGATGAAAATTAACTAAAATAAAAATGTTTTTCTTACATTAACATTTAACAATATAGTTATGAAATGGACTAATGTAAAAAGTGACCCTTTTACATGAATTTTATACGGTCAATGCAAAAGGTATTTACTTTCTCTATCTTCTCAAAATAATGTAAGAAAGATAGTTGGATATGCTTGGTAATAATGTACATATCTAGTTACATAATAATATTAAAGGCATGCAATTTGTTTTGTCCCTAGCCCTAGGAAATGCCTAAGAAAACAAAGACATGATGAATAAAGAGAATTAAAAGAAGCCTAAACTACAAAAGAGAAAGAAAAAAGATTAGCTATTTTTGAAATTCTTCTTCTCACAATTCCTGAAAGTTGAATACAATCTTTCTGTCTACGGATTCAAGAAGCCCAATTTCATCCACCGATCGATCCTCAACCTCGTTGTCGTCATCAATGGAAATATTCAAATCCAAAGAAACACAAGGGCTCGTCTCCTCCAAAGTGGCAATGTCACCATTCTTTTCTTCCTCAGACATCGATTTTTGTTTGACCGAAGGAGAACAAGTTCTTGATCTTGAACTGAAACTTTCACAGCTCAGAATGATGATTGCGTCACAAAGTGCAATCTCTTCACCGTTTGAATCCGTAACTCTCCCTCTCTCCATAGCCCTTTTGAAACCAAGTTGAGAACAATAATCCGCTTGCTCTATATCTTCAACAAGAAACACTCTATGAGGGTTGTTCATCATTGCTTCTGCGAACCTCTCTATGTAACTGCAACTTGTTTCTTCTCTTGATCTCTTGTTCCTGCTATAATCCTCTGTTGAATCTGCTCTTGTCGACGCAAAACTGCTCAATGCTATGGAAACGACGTGGTCGTGGGACCCAAAAACAAGCCGAGCCAACTCTCTTGTTATTTTCTCTTTACCTTCCACATCAACACCTTGGAAGACCAACCACGTTTCTTCTTTCACTTCTTTAACTTTTCCTTTTCTTCTCACCATGCCAGAACGACACTGCAAAATGGTGCTCGCAATTTCCGGTATTATATCCTTCTGCCACGACACCTTCTTCTCCAAAGCATTGCACAGTGTTTTCAAGTTCTCTGAGTTTAACTCTTTGAACCTGCTCACGTGCTCCACTTCCATGACGTCACTGGAAGAAGCGGAGTTAGGGTTGGGAGATGAGAACGGTTGCTTTGTGGTGTCCTTGCTCTCTGGAATGTACACTCGCAAAGTTGGTTCATTGGGGTTGTTGCATCCATTGTTTGAGATCCAGAAATGGTGGTTGTTCAATGAGTCTTTGGGTGAACCCACTTGCCACTCATGGTGGGTTTGGTGCAAATTAGAATGTTGTTGTTCGTATGAGAAACCTGAGGTTGAGGAAGAGGGTGATACTGAGGATAGTGTGAGTGTTTTGTCTGAAGGATAAGGTTGCTTTTGGATTGAACTGCACATAGAGTTCCACTTTTTGCAAAGCTCTCCCACTGGGACACAATTCTGTTGGAATATACGGAAAAAAAGTTAATTTTCATCTTATACGATTATACTGTAACTAATATTACACACTGCATACAAATACAAAAGTAAAACATGATGAGTGTGTTTAATGAAACATGTGGTTTTCTATTGGACAACTGAAAAAAAAAAATAAACCAGAAAAATGTTAAGAGAGTTGGAATAGTGGTTGGAAAAGTTTGAGCGTTTTGGGACAGTTATTGTATGAGTGAGAAGCTGAATGAGTCAGGAGACGATGAAAAGAGAAAAAAAGAAGGAGAGAGAAATTCTTGGTAATAATATTATCAAAATCCTTAAATATTTTAGGATACCTAAGAATTTCTCTAATTTTAATGCAAATGATATCTTAATATAATATAGTAATAGGTGTGGATATATATATATATATATATATATATATATATATATATATATATATATATATATGATGTTCCTTTGAAGGTGTGTTTGATTGGGAAAATGAAGACCTGATCATTGTAGGTGATTCCTTTATTCTCATTTTTGTACTGTTGGAGCCATGCAGGGAGGGTTGAAGTTGAGGAGTCACTATTACAAGTACTGCTTTGCAAGCTTCGAATTTCGGTCTCATTCTTGGTGGAAGGTTCCGCGAAGCAAGGTTGTTGTTTGTGATCATCCTCCACTCCTTCGAGTAAGAGCCAGCTACTTCTGTTGTCAGCTTTCTTGTTTATGGCCTCATTTTCTACACCACTGTGGAAAAAGATATAACATTATCAGTTACTGCCTTCATTTATTTTGGGTCATATTCCACTTTCAAAGTTATGCAGACACCAAAAAATGGAAAAGAGGGTCTAAAAGAGATCCTTATTATCAATGTTAATCCAAGGAAAACAAATAAAAATAAACAAAAAGAAGAAAAACCTATTTCCTTAGTTGGTTCTAATCAACTAAAGGGAAGTCACACTGTAACGACTGACGTCTTACTCGTTTCAGTGCATACACTTTTAACCAAAGTTTTTGGCCATTGGTTTTTTCTTCTTATACACAGTAGCCACTTGAGAAAAGAAGTGAGAAAGAAGGAAAAATTCATACAGAAAAAAAAAAAAAGTTTTCCCAATTTTGTTCACTGTGCATTTCTTCCACTCCCACTTTTCTTTTCCAGTTTTAATCTTTAAAAAGCAAAAGCTAATTCCATTTTTCCCTTTTCCGATGCCTGTTTTGAGCTAATCAACTATTCATCCAAAGAAAAAGAAAAAAACAGTTTGAGAAATGGGATAGAGAAGATTGAACAACTGAATCAAAGCCAACCAACAATTAAAAACATGTTTCATCCTATCTGAAACATGAAAATCTCAACTATTAACTTACGAGAAAATGTATATATTATATGTACATACATATATATAATATCTGTAACGTATAATCAAAGGCCTTGTAATTATATGGAACTTTACCAAAACTGATTTACCTGTCAGTGATGAGACTCAAACGCAAGCTTCCCGCAGGGATAGTAATGGGATGAAGATCCCAAAGATTCTCCAACGATGGTTGGCCATTTTTGCATCTCATGTAGGCTTGAAAAGTGGCTACACCCATCAAGCGAAACCTTCCACCATTATTCTCTTCAAACCCACTCACAAGCTTTCCAATCTCCATCACCATGTGATCCACTGGACAATAACACGCTCTCCCTTGTGATCCACAAGCTCTATAATCAAACACCCATTTGAGATCTCCCATATACAAAACATACCCTTTGCCGTGTTCGCTTCCCTTCAGAAGACTCCTAAGTTCTTCAACCTTTTGCTCAACTTCCACTCTCGAAACATTCCCAAAAGAAGAAAGAGAAAGAGGGATAAACTTGACACCCCTAAGACACTCACCAGCATCCCCTTTATCAACCTTTTCCATCACTCCTCTAACTACACTCTCCAGACTTGTAACACACTCTCCTACTATCACAACACTTCTTTTTCTCTGACTCCCCAAATTGTCGATAACACTGGCAACATCCTCACCCCTAATGGGATCCAACACCAACCCTTTCTCTCCACTGCTGCTGTTTTCCTTTGCCTTAGTATTACTATTACTATTACTGTTATTGCCACTACCATTGTTCTGAGAGCATATTTCCAAAGAAACTGCTTGCTCAACGTTGCTTTTCACTTGAGTGCTAGAGAACCCAGCCTCCCTCATCACTCGGCTAACGCTAGGGTCATCCAAGATCGAAATAATTAGTTGCTCCAGTTCTATTTTCACTGCCAGAAGAGGCTGTTGTTGATTCTCAATGGATCCACGTCGTTGGTGTGCCTGAGCGCGTTTGAACGCGGCAACCAAAGCGTTCGAGATAGAGGGGCAGGCGTGAGAGTGGTGGTGGTGAGAGCCTTGCAACATGGGACTGGAAGAGGTTGAAGCCGGTAACCGATTGAGCGCAACGTTGAAGCAAAGCTCCAAGGCCTTGCACTGAAGAGGGTGAGAGTGGGATTGGAGACACGCGGTTCTTAGAATCCCGTTGGTGATCGAGAGCATGGTGTTGGCAACGTGGAGTGGCGTCACTTGGGCGTGCCCACGACGCTTCGCCAGTGTCACCGCTTGCTTCACTATGCCTGCAGCTTCCGGTGTCAGACCCTGTTGCACAGCACAGCTTCCTGTTCTCATCTCCGAGGATGATGTAACAGCACTGAAAGCAAGGTGAAAAATTGCAGTGGTGGTTGCAGTTTCGTCGCAATCTTGGATGTTGTTGCAGACAATGGTTTGGAGTAGTGAGAAAAGATTGACGTTGTGACTAGAATACAGTGTCTGAAAACGTTGATATTGAGGTTGATGAGGTTGTTGGTGTTGGCATCTTGGGTAAGAGGGTGGTGGTGTTAATTTGTAGGGTAGGGTGGGGAAGTAAGGTGTTGTTTTGGGAGCAGGGTTTGGAGGGATATGATGTGTAGAGCTAGGTAACGTGATGATAATATAACTGGTTTGATGCATATGAGATATTAAGCATAAAATAGTGAGAAACTTTTGGGGAAAAAGAGGGAGTGTATGGTACGTAATTCCATCACCTTTACATTAACAAGGCTGTCATGTCAAAATTAGAGCAACTTTTTCCACCCCGTTGTAGCCTTTAAAGCTGCCCATTCTGCCCAATACTATTAACTAATCTTTTTTGTGGAGGGTGGGTTGGTCTAAAAGACAAAGAGAGAGGGATGAGAAAACGAGAAAGCGAGAAGGAAGAAGAGAAAGAGAAAGAGGGTATGGAATTTATGGAGGAAGGAGTGTGCTTTTCTTGTGGGTGAGGTAAATTTGTGGCAGATACTATTAACTAATCTTTTTTTTTCCCATTCTCTCTCTTTCTTTCCTTGTTGAGTTTCGTTTTCCCTCTCTTCCCTTGGATATTGCTTTCAGCCACATGGCCACGTAGAGGTCGAAGATGCTCATTTGAAGCTCAAAAGCATAAAATGAGCGTCCCTTTTGAGTAGATAATGCCATATTTTACTTTTAATATTGCTTTATGATAGAGCGCTTTACTTTAAGCAAAAGATGGAGGGTATATTAAAATTGGAGCTCTAATAAAATGTGTTTGAAGGAGAGATCAATTAAGAGAGGCGTTTGATGGTGAAAGAAGAGAAAAGATATAGTCATGTACCTTTCACTTTGCCTCAAATCTCATGGTGTTTCTCCAAACACATTAGTTTACTCATCAACTGTTCGGATGACCTTTTTCATACACATTACAATAACCATTATCTTTGTGTTTAAAAAATCAAAAAGTTAAACCGTTATTGGTGGGGGAGAAGAGAGAGTATTCAGAAATCATAAATGATTTGCTGTGTTGTAAGCAAGTGTATATATTCCCCTCTTTCTTTCAGACACTCCTTTTCTTGCTAGCATTGCAGAGTGCTTTGTGTTCAAATAATTTTGGTGCCCTTTGTAAGTCTTTTTAGGCCAACAAAGATAGATAGAAGAGACTTTTTGACTGGAAGCCTCAGCTAGCTAGCTCTCTACAGTAATTCATATTCACCAAACCAAAACCATAAAAGTAACTCAAAAACAGTTTCTAGATTTGTATTACCTCTTACCAGATTCATTTTGATCCTTATAGTAATTCTAACCGCATAATCATCTTGTGGAGCGTGCACTTGCCACTACCCTAAATATATAAATAAAGTTTTGAGGAATTGAAGTTTTAATTTTAAGCAAACAAATCATACAAAATTCAATTCCTGCAAAAATAGTTGACAGACAATCTTATTTTTGTAATCATGCAGACACAAATTCAATTATATAACATGTCTGTTTTACAAGAATGTTGCTGTCTGTATTTGTGAGTTAGAAAAAAGAGAAATTGAATATGAGAGAATGGTGTTAGGGATCTACAAAGATGACGTTATGTATTTTGGAGTTGTCAAAATGTGTTGTGAATGGTCATGTGTGTATGTGCGTTCTAGTTTGGTATCAAAAGAGACAAGTCCATGGTTATATATTTGAGTGGGTTTGCACTGTTTCTTTTTCATTGATTGCTCATCAACTAGTTATCCATTATATCACTCACTTTCTTGTATGATTGTTAGATCATTTCTCCCTTTTTTCTTTGTTGTAATGTTTCCTTAGCATGTTTTATTTAACTTCTTTCTTTCAAGATGACACGCACTGAAATTATAATTGGCTGATTCACACACTAATGATACGTCATGGGTCATTGCACAAAACAAGTAAAAGTGGAGCAGTTGATTGAGGAGGAGTGAAAGGGAGATATCTACGTTTCAAAATATTCTTCCCATTTCTTTATGTTACTCTTTTTCGTTAACACCTAGATAGATGGAAGTGAGCATTTTTCAGTATATGTGCCTTCTCTCCTTTCTATGCAAACGCAACCTTCAACCCTTCAAAATCTATGCCCCTAACCTAAAATCGACAACCCTACCTACGCATTAAACACAACATCAATCCTCAACAATTTAACCTAATTGGTTGTTACATTCTTCTAACATACATAAACACACAAAAGATAGCTTATGTTCTACTTCATTTTTATTTTTGGTTGAATTACGATTTCAGTATCTGTTTTCGTTTGATCATCGCAATTTCATTGATGAATTTTTTCTTAATCAAATGAGAATCATAACACAATAAAAAGAGATAATATTCATTGAGATTTTCTCAAATTACACATAAATTTCTTTTCATTTTCAAAAGAGTGACATCTTTCTCAAATTATAAATATTTTTCTTTGTATATTACTCATTATTTTTACTCTTATTAAATGTGTGACTTAAATTGATATTTGAACTTTTACCTTATGCATACCCTCCCTCTTTTCATATACATGCACTCCATTTTTTCATACACTTGCAATTTTTGTTGTAATGATTATAATAAAAAAAGTATAAGTAAAAATTTGAAAAAAATAATCTTGAGAATTTCAGTATTTTACTCCAAAAAGAAATATAACTTTTGATGTATTTTTTAACTTTTAAAATAGCATCAATGTTCTTTTTTACGTTTATTTGGCCGAATGGTAGTGGCCATAATGTGTAAAAAAACTGTGAGTGCAATTTCATTAATGTTTTTACATTTACCAGAAAATTGTTTATAAAAATTAAATTAATAGCGACTAAAAGTTAAATTGAAATATAAAGTAAAAGTAACCAAAACTTTGGTGTTTACATTTGGAAATTGATTTACTAACTCAGAAACTTATTCAATGACAGTAGAGAATTATTTGAAAACTAACAAATTAAGTTTTAAAATGATTTTAAAATCAATTTATATAATAACTAAATACTTTTTTATCTTTAAACGAGTTTCTATTCGATTCGATGAATTTCTTATTGTGCAATTAGATGAAAGTAATTTTAAAGTTAAGAGATTAAATTAGTTGTTTTTTTATTAATAAACAGATTGAATTGAATAAATTAAATAAAAATTTAAAACAGAAATTCATTTTTTTTGTTTCATTTTTCTCTCTCTTAAATCTTGGTACGTATGAAATATTTCCATATATGTGTTATGTATGCAAAGAAGGAAAAATGAAGAGCTTTATGTAGTGCAGTTTTAGTGGTCCTATTCCAAAATAATATCAATCATGATGCAGTCAAAAGTCTTCCATAATAAATATAATAAACTTGTGTTCAGAAAATTGAAGTCAATAAATAAATCATTAGATTAAGTTTGGATATAGAGATGTGAACACTCGCCCACACGTGCAGAAAAATTCTGCTTTATTGGTTTCAGCTTAGCTGAATCAATTGCTATTGGTCACTTCTTTTCTGTCTCTCTCTCTTTTATTTTTAAAACAAAATTAGTTTGGAAAAAGAGAAAAAGGAAAACAAAATTGACATTTGAAAACAGTAATAGTCTACGCTTTTAAAAAAGAACCCTATTTACTTAGGAACAAAAATGTTAGGGTCAAAAATTTTAGTGTATGGTGTCACAATAATTATTATAAAAATAAAATGAATTTAGAAGATACATTATTTGTGATTGAATAATTGTGTATTTACAATAAGGAAATATTGAATTTACGTTTTTCAGTTTTTGAAAGGAGTTTACACTTTTCATTATTATAACTTTTTTTTAAATAGACTAATAATATAGACATCAGACGTTTAGCTTAATAATGTGTGATAATATATCATTCTAATTAATTTTGTAAGCATTGATAATCACAAATTTGAATTATAATAAGAGAAATTTTATTTTGGATTAAATATGTTTGTATTTCTTTAATAATAAAGTAGAATTGATTCTACATGAAACTTTAATTATGTTTGATTCTTAACTTTAAAAAGTGGTGAATATAGTCTTTCAAATTAAAGAAGTTAAATTTGGTCACCAACCGATTTACGTTTACCCATGTTATCACGTGTTAATAATTAATTTTTAAAATAGAATAATTTCTTTTAATATCCTATTGTCATGTGTGTGCAAATATTTGATCGTCAAAATTCAAAATTTAATATTCAAAGAGATTGTCAATATGAATACAATGTTAAATTAAAGAATGGTGGTGTAATTGTGGTGAATTCCAAGCTCTTCAGTTGTTTTGTCCTTATGTGTTTGTGGATTATCTTTTGTCATCTATAGATATTAACATTTGTTGTCTTTGTATACAATCTTTACAATATCTTCAAGGCTTATGAAACTCAACTATATCCAATTCAAAATAAAGATTATTAGTCTATTTATACTGGATCACGTTTCATACTTGACCCTATTATGAGACGTCATCAATAAAAAAAAACCACTTTTAGTCATATCCATAATGAAATGCATGAGCAAATTCCTAACAAACCTAAAAAGTGCTCTTATTATCAAAATGATGAAAGACACAATAGAACAATTGTTCATATAAACAATCCTGATGAATTTTCCTTGTAATTTCAATTATATTAATAAATATCTCAATTTTCAATTCAATTTTTCTCAAACAAACCTAAAATTATCTAAAAACATACACCAAAAATTAAAAAAGAAAACTAATATTAACACAAAAAATGCACCACCTATGCTAAGTTAACTTATAAAATCAACAAAAAAGAAATTAAAAATAGCCTAAACTGAAGTTCGACAATGTAGTGCATGACTTCAATTACCTGTGGATGTATGTTGAAGTTACTAATATGGTGCACGACTTTAGGTTAAATTGGTTTAACACTAAAGTCGTCAACTCTAGGCATAACTTCAGTTCAAAATTTATTTATTGTGAAATTGTCATTCTCGTACACGACTTCCGTTCAAATGGATTAAAGGTGAAATAGTCTTTCTCTTACATAACTTTACTTATGTTTTAAGTGGTGATTAAAGAAGATTAATCTAACCAAAGTCGTCATAACTGAGTACAACTTTAATATTATTAAAAATTTGTCTATGCAATTCATTCTTCATGATAAAGTCGTCAACGCTGTATACGACTTAACCCTTTCGGTAATAAGTTTAAAATGTGACTTAGATACGTAAGTTTAAAAAAAAATCTTTATTCTCACCTATCTTCGCCTAAAGTTTTTCTCACTGTTATATACTCATTTGTCACCTTCGCACTGTATTATCTCCTCTTCTCTTCTCTTTTTACCATAGGAGCAAAATGGCTACTTTGTTAGTTAAGAACCGTCACAATGAAATGAATCAATATCTCATATTAATGTTGTACTAGTTAGGACCGGGCATCAAACAGACCGGACGTCCACATAACCACAATGGTCCAACCACAGTACCCTTACGCTCGCCATCGGGAGGGCCGGACGTCCATATGTCGATGATTGCGCAACCTTGCTGCTTGCCATCCGGATAAACATCAACTCAGGTGAGGCCGGCCGGTCATACCGTCAGGCGACCAGACTGCTTATATGGGCCGGTCGGTCGAAGGGCCAAACTTTGAGAGACCGGCCGACCATATCGCTAATTAACCAGGTTTAAGGTAAGTAGTGGTTAAAAGCTATCGGGCTGAATTTGGGCCGTTATTAACTTTTTACTAATCCCAAGCCCATAGCAAAAACTATAAATACAAATCCAGGGTGAGTGGTAGATAGGTTGCATTTACTACATATTTATTACGGTTCAATCGAAAAACGTCATTGTTCTCAAACTGACTTTGGCATCGGAGAATCTTTCGCAGGTCTTCCACCCGCACGCAGAGGAGGAAATCGTGAAGTAAGGAGCAAGAGCCGAACATTCGAGAGACGAGAAGAGAAAAACGTGGAGACATTGGACGACTCAGCCTCTACAACTGAAACAAATGTTATTTATTGTTATTGACTCCACACAAATTCTAAAAAATAAAGCATGAAGACTAAAGGACGTTTTGTTTTGAATCATAATTATTAAAAAAATATATAAAAATATTAATCATGTAAAGGTTTCAAATAACATTTCCCTTAAGAAATTATATATTTGTTTTAAATGTCATTCCCTGCTTCTAGGCATGAGAACAGAGTGTATGAATAGGTTTTCATTTTTATATCAAAATAAAATTCCATTCTCATTCTCATCCCATCTTCATACTTATATGCATAAATTTTTTATCTCATTCACATTCTTATTGGACAACAAATATACTTATATCCATATTTATATTTATTTTCTTATTATTTCAATATTAATTAATTATTTTTTATAAAAAACTAAAAAATACATAATATTATGGAATTTTAATATCATAAGAACGTATTCAATGTCAAATATTTAAAAAAACATAATAATTATATAAATTTTAAATTAGAGTATCCGATAACTAAATAAAAATAAAAGAATTATATAAAATATTAGGTAATTGCACTTCATAACAACCATTAATTTTGAAAACATTAATAAAACAAATTTGATAAAGTTAAAAATTATTTTTTTAAAAATTGCAAAAAGAAAACAAAGTTTAAAAATATTTCTCTTTACTTCTTTTTTTTTCAATTTGTAATGAAAACTCTTTTTATACCTTAATAAAGATTATAATTCATTATTTAAACTAATAATAATTTGAATTTAAAAATATATCATTATATTTTAAACTGCAAGACCACAACATTAAATTATTATATTATAATAAATGAAATATCTTTATGTAACTATAGTGGTAAAATTACAATTACGAAAATGAGTTAGAAAATTAACTAATTATATAAAAACTCATTAAAAAAATATTCTACATGATAGAAAAAAAAACAACAAATAAAAATATTAAAAAGTAAAAGTCATCAAACATATTCTAGAAATGATTTGATATACCACGAAATCACATAAAGGAAAAAAAATGCATAATTAAATGTATAACAAGGTAGAAAATACTTTGGAGATTTTAGAAATCATTGATTGATAATGAAAACTATTTAAGCAAAACAAAAAGTTATTCAAACAAAATAAAAGTTAAAGATGAAAAAGAATAAAGAAGATAATTTTTATTTATTTTACATGATAAATGAAGGATTGACGCAATTAAACACAAATTGAGAGAATAAAATATTTTCATGTGAAAAAAAAAATAATAAATAAAAATATTTAAAAGTAGTATTTTAGATTACCTAATAAATTATAAGTATTTTAGTAATATAAAGATTGAAATAAAGACAAAAATAGATATAAAAACACGAACAAAGTAATCTTAAATATTAAAACTTAAGTATTATCCATAAACAGTTATTTACCAAATGATCATGGAATTCCTTTCAAATCATAAATAAGTTAGAGGTCCCATAATATAATTAGCTCATAAATAAGATCCATCTATTTACCGCTTTTTAATTTAACTAATATAAGACTATGATTAAACACATATAATATTTGAAAACAATAATTTCTTTTTCTAATTTACAAAGTTGTGCTCTCTCTTTTATTATTTTACATTTGGGATTGTTATGTTCTTTTTATTTTAAATCTTTGTATTTTTAATGTTCAAATCACATGTTCATGGAATCTTCTTAGGAACTTGAACCTACAAGGATTTATTCTTTGCAACAGTTTCACAATCGATTTATTATTAGATTGTGAATTGCTTGAATTTGTTTTTAAATTAATGAAATTTTGATTTAATTATTGTTAGGGTTTAGAAGAGTTATTTATCTACATTTTAATCCTAAATCAACAAGTCACTAATTTTCAAAGTTATGATGTATATATCTAAGTCTAATAAGTGACTTTATCTTTTATTGTTGAAAAATCTTGATTTTGAAACATTCACAGTATGATGTGTAAACTTATAGTGTATACATGTATCACCATTTAAGTCTAAGTTTAATTAAATAAGAATAATATTAATAACTAAATTTGATAATGCATCTTACTATGCATAATTGAATGAAATATTGGGGTTTGATATATTGACTAAAGCATGATCCATAGCGTAAGGATTGTGCAAAGTAGAAGCAAACTTTTTATTTGGGAAGGAAAAAGTAAAATCTTCACTTAGATATATCAAAAGAGCACTACTTTTTATGCTTTGTGTGAAGCATTTTGTAAAAGAATAACTTTCCTTTCTTTGATTTTCGTAACCCAACATTCTCATCTTTGGAAAGCAAGAAAAGGTTGCGGTATATGGGTTCAATTATATATAAATTTATGATATAATATAATAAGTATTATTTAGAAAACAGTATTAAGAAAAAGATAGATAAGCATCTCTTCTTTAAAACCTTAAAGATGTTGCTACTTTAGAATCACTAAAAGATCATTATCTTCTCTACTTTAATTAAAACCCTTAAGCATAAGTATAGAATTTGTCGCATATATGGCTTTTTAAAAGATAGCCTCTTTGAGAATTAATGTAGTTATCTGGTCGACAAAAGTTAAGGTTTTCTCTCTTAACCTCACAAAATCTAACGTATTCTATGTCCTATATACCTTTTACTTCCTTCGTTTCTTCACTCTCTTTTTTTTCTATGGTTCATTTTTCTTTAATTTCTTTCCACTTCTTTTTTTCAACTTTTTTGACGAACACTTGTGTGATTAAATGACAATACATCATTAGTTCTCTTCAACAACACGACATGCGTAATTATTTCTCCATGTACGGATATGAATTTTGCAACAATTTGAAAAATTAGCAAAAGGGTTTATATATAATTAGGTTTCTCACATTAATCCTTCTTTCATACATTGACATATATTAAAAAAATTAAGGATTAATAGTTTTTAATAAAAATATACCGATATGATCAGGTTAATATGGCTTATAAAACTAAACACATACTTGGTATTTAACGTTTATAAATCACGACAACTAGGGAGAGAAATAAATGTATAATAACTATGTTCGAGTAAAAGAAAACAAAAAGAAATTTTGGAAGAAAGAGGGAAAGAATAGAAGTTGACTATTCTCTCTTATTTCATTGTTTACACAAACATAGAAAAATAAATTAGTGGAAGACCATTCTTCATATGAATAACTTGAAATAGATCTAAGGTGTTAATGTTAATATGCTTTCACTTAATTAAAGAAATCTTAACAGACAAAAGCTAATGTTGTTACTTTAATGAGTTACTTTAGTTTCTTTTCATCCTTAATCTACATCATCTTACGCTAAAAAATTTCCCTGTTGTTTTCCTAAGCTTCTGAATTAACTATTTGTCCCACTTCTACTCATTCTGAACTAGAAAAATATTTTCTTTGAAAAGGTGTCCCCTTTGAAATTTAAGGTAAATTTTAGGTGCATTTCAACATTAAAGAAAAATTGTAACTATAGCCATAATATCATTTATGATCTACCCTAAACCCTAAATTGAAAATATAGTATAAAAAAAATTGACTGTTTTCTTCACTAAATTAATCCGTGCTAGACATCAAGATTTTATTAAAATATATATACACACATACATAAACCATTATGAATAAATTAAATAAAATAACGATTTCTTTAAAAAAAATCCTTCCATAATTTAAATTTTATATACTTTAACACTCATTTTTTAGAAATTTTTGTTTTAAAAAATTTAATATTAATCTTTTTAGTCTATCTTTATTAGATTTTCTTTTAGTTCATTGTTATTTTCAGTATTAGAATTTTTTTCTTTCATAAAGTATATTAGTCTATTTAAAAGCTAATGTAATGTTTTTTTCTCATTATTTTCTTATTTTGAGAAGTAATACGTTGAAATATGAAAAAAGAAAGTTAAAATTGATTCTGTAAACATAAAAGGTGTTATTATATTCTTCTCGATTTGAATGGGTTATGAAAGCAATTAATGGATTAATATTAGTTGTTTGAAATGACTATACATATATATGAATTGAAGTGATGTTTATGTTTGGTGGATATACTTTTGTTATTGTTATATAATAAATAGAAGGGTGGGATGAAATGGAATCCATTTTTCCTGAAAAGCAGGAAGATAAAGTTGGCAGCTGGTTGTTATATACAAAATTAAAAATAAAAGTGAAGGAATAAATGTGGAAAGTGCTTCCCCCTTTTACAACAAAGCTTTCTCTTTTTCTTCATCTCTGCCTCTTCTTCAACCATTCCTTACTTTGCTTATTTTCATACTTCCACCTTTTTCCACAATTTCGATGCTTTCTAAGCTTTCTTCTCTTTTTCTTCACTTACATCTATTAATAATTAACTTCATCAAATCAAACCAAAGGTGCTAAGTTTGCTTAGTGCCAACGAAATAATACTCCAAAAGCTTCACCCTCAAAAATATGCCTTATTTTGCTATTTCAATTATCTGCCCACTAGGAGACAACCATCGATCATTTCTTTCTTTATCTAGTGGTTTTCAATTCTTCCTTTTTCTCAACTTGTAATCACAATATATCTATATCATAATCAAAAAGATATATATACATTAATTATGTCCAATATCTTTAAAAGATGTTTTAGAATTTTAAAAAGGAATATTTATGTAATTTTTATTTTAAACTATGTGAACTATTAATAATTATATATATATATATGTTGTGATATTAAAAACTATATGAAAATAATTTATATTTTGTCCAAAAAGATATTAGTAAAAAGAATCTTAAAATACATACTTTATTTTTTTATAGTAAATGGTAATTATTGTTTGTAGTGATGCATGTGCAGAAGTTTCCTCCTTTTTGGCATATACCTTTTTAGAGAACAAATTGTGATTTGAGTTTTCTTAGGGCATAATTTTTGTTTTTTCTTTTGTTCTCTTTATCACAAACAGTAATTAGGCCAAACTTTTGAATACATCTACATTCTTTAGATCTTACATTCTTTGCTTCAGTATGTCACCTTTTACTTTTTATGTGTGTGTTTTGTTACACCTTTTATGTATGTTACGATAGTGAACAACAAATGTACAAAATTCAGATCTACCGACATATAAATCTTTAGTTTTTTTTTTCACTTTATACTAAAAGTACGCACGTAATTAAATTTTTTTAAAGCAAATGACCAATCAAGAAGGATCTGAGAAATTTTTTTTACAGGGATTATAATAGTAAAATAAGTGAAAATACAAAAAGTTAAAGGGAAAGTTTGGAAAAGTTCAAAAATTAGATCAAGTTGAATCAATCTTTATTTTTAAGTTTCAATTATGGATTAAATAAATTCAAAGATTAATTTTCAGTTACATGTCACCAACTTTTCATTTTATAATATTACCTTCTTTTTTGGCTTTAATTCTTTTGTTGATGATTGATTTAGATGTGGTTAGTTTTTTCATCTGTAAGAATTGAATGCGTATAAGAAAATTTATCATGCTCAATCAATTTAAATAAATGGATTTCTCTTAATTGAAGGAATATGATTTTACACTCAAATATGAGGTGATAGCAAACGTAAATTTTATTCAAATGTATTGTATTATTTGTTGAAATTTATTCAAAATTATAAAATTAAATGAGATAGACATTCATTAAATATAAGTTTAAGATTCACAGTTTTTATATTTTTAAATAAGTTTCAACCATATGTTTCTTGTTATGTATAACTTTGTAGAATTATTAAATGAGTTAAACTACTTTGTTTAATAATGTATTTTTATTATAAAAATATATATATTTATTTAAATTGTTCTAACTGTCTTTTATTACTTCTTAACTTCGAGTGAGAAAAACTATTGTTTTTATATTATGTCATTGATAGGATAGAGAGGGAATGAAAATTAAGAGACGTGAAATAGACGACATACAAATCGACGTGAGAGGCAGCGAAAAGGTATTTGGGCTTGAGCCAGATCAGACCCGTTTTTTTCATAAGTGGGCCCTCTTTTCAGCGTTATTCATTTACATTACTGTGTTTATTTATTGACGATAAATATTCGGTCACGCAGAGAAAGGAAGGGATGAGAAAAATGTGGTAATTATTTGAAGAAATAGATTTGAAGATTAGATAATAATCACATAACTAATAAAGTCACGTCCTTCTTCTCTTTATCTGAGATTTGTCAATATATGAACAGTAGAAGGTTTGGCTTAGCCTAAAAGAAAGAAGAATCAAAAAAAGAAAATCACGGGAAAATTCGTTGGTTCTTTAATGAGTGTGGGTCTGATTTGAGACATGGAAAGTAGAAATGTTAGTGTGTTTGTAGGGCATGTTTGTGATGGATGATCCCTCATGCAAAGAGACCTAGGTTTTAAAAAGGGTTAATGGATCCCAATGGTTCCACTAAATTGATGGTGGAGCCCTAGCAAGTTGGTTGTCGCATGAGGACAACTACACAACCCAAAATTGTCTTAATGGAGGATGGTAAGAAAAGGGGTGCGTCACCAAGGTCTTAACCGTTGGAGATCCAACATTATAAAATATAATGAACGTAAATTTTATCTTACAAACCCATCGATTTTATAAGATTGAGTTAAACTTAAAATTTACTTCTAATATAAGATGATCTAGTAATTATAAATTAAATTTTATTCTAACAAAATTTATTATCACTTAAAGAAAGATTAATTATATTTTAAGTTTACTATTTCATTTATTGTTAAATAGAGCATTTATTAATGTTTAGTTCTACGTTAAATATGTCTAAAGTTCACTTCTTAGTATTACCATTTAATCATAATATAATCTTTCTTTGATTAAGAGGCACACTCATTAGGGTAAACAAGGACCTCCAAACTTTGTTCCACCCAATCACTCCCTTCTTTATCTTTTTTCTTTCTTTCTCTACCTTTAAGACCTATCTTGCTCTTCACTTTACTTTCCAAACCTTTCTTTCTAACCACCATAAAATTCAAATACCTAAACCTTTTGGAAACTACTCTTGTATATTTAAATTTACATATAATATATCTTTCTCAAGATATGGGTTTTATCTAACTGGCTTTTTTTTTGTTCAAATAATGGTGGCTGCCTCTTCAAATTCTCCATCTTCTGCTGCCACTTATTTCTCATAAAGTTGCCTTAAATATTCTTTTTGATCTTTCTGATATATCGGCATATATAACTCTATTAAGTGGCAGCAGGTGATTAAGATTGATTGGATTTGACCATGCTCTAACGTTGCTAATCTAATTACCAAACAGCTTCCAATAATGTTTTTTTATTATGACCAAACTTTTATTGGTAGTCTAGCATATCAATTAACAATGACAGAACCAAGCTACAGATTAAACATTGAAGTCAAAAGTAATATCATAAAATACAATTCTGTTACTCCTCACCCAAGTAAATCATACCACAATGTACAAAGATACTACTAATAATCATAATATAATCAACTACAACAATAATAATAACCTTGAAAAGCTACTGCACATTTTATATATATATATATATATATATATATATATATATATATATATATATATATATATATTCATGTTAATCTTTTTCTACAAGAATCTTCTTGTAGTTGGAGGAAAAACATGTTTGGAGCAGCTTGTTTATTATGATGATTGAAAATGTCTGCATATGTTCCCGAATTCCTAATCATTTGTAACGAGTGCATTTATACTTAACAGGAACAAAGTTACAAGTTCTATGCTTATTAATTAATACATGTGATAAAATTACAAATTAATCAGACTGAAACAAGATAGTGCAACAGAGAGGAATATAAATATAAACTCGATGGCCAAATATGACTGTGTATATATTTAAATTTAAAGTACTATCAATCTTTGATTCACAGATATTCGTTATCCAATTTTGATTCTTTTATAACTTAAGATATATAGGTGAACTTTATGTGCAACGGTAATTAAGTTATAAGAGTGTAGTAATTAGTATGTTTTTGATTGAAGAAAGAAGAATGATACGACGTGAATCGAAGAACAGAAGGCATCGTATACCATATCTTGTTGGTTTGGAACAAAAGGGAAGAGTGGAGAAGGCCCCTCTAAAGACACTGTTGCTTAAGTCCCACCAAAAGAAAAGGGTATTGGCATCTACAAAAGACAAGGATTTAGGATGGAGACAAAGTTTCCACACACATTCGAGGCTTTCGCAGACTTTAAGAAAGGGGGATAAACATTTGGTTCTTTTGCCTAAGGTCACTATCCAAAGCAATTCATTACACCGTCCTCTCTTTCCTTATTTTTTTTTTTCTCTCTTTCCTTTTGTCCATGACTTCGTGCATGAAAGTAAGGGAAAGTCTTGGATCCAAAATTCCCTCACAGAAAAAATCTATATATGGATGTGTAGATTTTCCTAGTAACGCACATATTCTGCGCCTTTGTCCTCTTTGGGATATGCTTTTCATGGACTTATCATTTGAAAGTGATGAGATTGAAGGATCCAAGGCACTTGCATGTGCTGCTATTTCAGAGACTTGGTTAACACTGTCAGTAGTGATGATGATCATCATCATCAGCATCATAATCATGGTACCACCATTTTGTAGCTGTTAGTAACCCCCACCATTCATGCATGCATATATGCTTTTGTGGTAGCTCGGTATGGTGGGTGTGTGCAAGTGGTCTCTGAAAGAGTTGGTCAAAAGAGAATGCATGTGATGGTGGAACTAGCACACGCGATTCTTAAACCAAGAATGTTTTTCTGTGTGTGTCTGAGGAATACATCTCAAACGGACGAATAATTCGGCTTTTGATGTGTGTCGTTAGGTCACTTTCGCGCATATGTGTGTTGAGGATGAGAAAAAACATTTCCCTCGTAACATGTTTGGAACATCTTGTGTCATTCGACTCTCTAACTTAAATAAATACTTAATATAACAAACTTGACTTATGCTCTGACATGCATTGGTTTGAAATTCACAAAAGGATTCAAAAGTTGTGTCCATATTCATTTCCCCTCGAGATCAAGCCTTAATTGTTATTACTTTTTAGGTTTTCAGAATAAGATTATTTCAAAGACATGTTAGTTCTATGAAAGCTTCGTGTTGGATTATGTTGACATGCTATAAAATATAGGGTGATGGCAAACAAACAAACATTTTGTTTTTTAGTTTACACCCATCTTACAGTAATGAAATGGTACTTTTATTTTAAAATATAAAAAAAATTAGATGAATCAAGTAAAAAATAAAAATATTATTATTTTTAGATGTTAGAAAGATATAGAAAAATTTTACCATGTATATCATAACTATTCTAAAATATAAAATTTTCTAGACCATAAAATTTAAAAATTATATATATATATATATATATATATATATATATATATATATATATATATATATATATATATATATATATATATATATATATTATCTTTTTTGCAAGAATATCAAATCCTTTAAGTAATACAGTGAATTAAGTTAAGAGTATCATTCTTCCAAGAGAATTTGAATCATGTTATTCAATTAAAATTATTTATCAAGATTAATTATTGATAATATTTGAGATTTCAAATTGGCAATTAGCATGAAATTAACAACGTACAAAAATTTAAGATTTAAAAATATGATAAAAGATCACTGGAATTGGTCTAAGACTAACATTATAGTAATATCCTGGAAAACATATATTCTCTGTTTAAGCATTCACATAAAAGTATCATGGTTTAATTCCTTAAAACAAGGTCTAAAATTATCTATTGAATTATTAATTCCTTAATTAATTCATCAGATAATTTTGCATTAAATTGCAGATGTTGAGAATGACCAAAACCACATAAGTTATTCGTAGTTACTTTTAGTTTCTTTTGTTACGTTTCTGTTTCTAAAAATACTTCCTTGTACAAAAGAACTTTTAAAGAGAATAATACTTTCGTATAATAAAAAGCAAGTCAAGAAAAGAACAAGAACAGATACACATATATTGCAGAGCAAATTTATATTAATGTGTTGTCATACATCCAATTTCAATGAACAGAAAATTTAGCCTATTCTAGACATCTCAAACGTACTCTTTATAGCAATTCCTTGAAGAAAGTGAAGTCTTGATGTCTTGAAAGGTCTCTCGATCGTCTCTTGAGTTCTCCACTATTTTTCTGGCTTTTTCGTGTGTCAAAAGCTGGTTTTTGCCTTTTTGTCACGTCTTTTAAAGTCACTTAACTTCATTAATTTGCTCAGCGCACAGGTGTGTGTGCGCTGTGTGAATTTCCTTTAACTGTTGCACTTTAACTGATGTTATTCGCTCAACGCACAAGTACTGCTTCGTTATGCGAATTTCCTTTTTCTAGCGAATTTTGGCTTTCGCTTTGCGAAAATTGGCTGACAAACTCCAAATTATACACCATTTCCTGTTTAATAATTTACCTAACAATTTACTTCTTATTACAACTTTTCACTGAGTAATAACGTAAATAATTATAAGATTGAGATAATTTATAAATGTAAAAACAACTTTTTTTTTATACTTATCAAAATATATATATATATATATATATATATATATATATATATATATATATATATATATATATATATATATATATATATATATATATATATATATATATATATATATATATATATATATATATATATATATATAATATACCAATAAAAAAATAAAACATTAGCAAAGTGAGAGTTTGATAAAACTTTTGCATTCGAGTAAAAATTATATATAAAATAATCTTTAAAATGAGATAAAAAAAACTAAAATATGATTATATGCAATATGTAATAGAAACGTTCTAAATTTTCTAACCTCTCATATGTTTAGGATTTAAAAAAAATTAATGAGAAATTTAATGAACTAAACTTATTTTTATTCAAATTCCATCACACATTGTCACTTAAACCCATAGTTTTGCATGAATAATTGGAATCTGATTAAAATATTAATTGGTTAAATTTTTTTTTTTACATTATTATGTAATCATCGATTATCACATACGATAAAGTAATAATTTTTATAATAACTACTTTAAAATAACTTACGAAAAGAATTTTAATTAGTTAACAGTATAGAAGTTTGTGCATATGAAAATACTTCTTTAACTGTACAAATATAAAAGATCTACCACGTAAACATTCTAAACATGTATATATTCAAAAGTAATACCAACCTACACAGTTACAGGAGATCCATAATACAATATGATGGGGTGCAGGAAGAAACAGTCTATACAATATTACATACGGCTCCTGGCCCAAAATAGAAAACAACCAGAAATTCGGTTTTTTCAACATATGGATTTCTTTTTAGTGAATTTGTTTTTTCATCTTCGTAATTTCCTTTATTAAAGGATCCCGATATATTAACAATTATATTTTAATAACTTTTTTATAACGTCATGTGTCAGTGTATCATTGGATCGTTTGGAATAAAATTAAAATGTGAAAGTGTGACGTGTAAAAAGTTAGGGTTAAGAGATTGGTCATTTCAAAATTACTTCTCACCGTACTTAATCTCTCCATTCTCTCATATTTTTCAATTTTCGTTCTCTTTCCTCATTTCTGTTTTCCCTCAATTTTGGTCCTCTTTCTAACCTTTGGTGAAGCTCCCGATTTGCGAGGGACAAACCCAAAGCTCTTACCTTTGGTGAAGCTTCTCATTTCCGTGGGACGAACCCAAAGTCCTTTCTTCTCAATTTAGTCTTCCATTTCGTTCGTTCTAGTGGTGGGTTTTTTTTCTGGAGAAAAATTTGTAGAATTCAAGGAAATGGATGTGTGCTCAATAAAGCTAATTGTATTATTTTTTAGGATGACTGTATTATTTTTTATGATTAATGTATAATGGTATCATTGTAATAAACATGGTCAGGTTAATAGTAATGGAATACAATGAACCTATGTGGTCATCATTGAATGTTAAAATATTTTACCATCATTGCACTTGAAAAACAACCATTCACATTCAACTCACTCACTCATCTAAAAAAATGAGCAAAAATAGAGCAAAAACATTCATGGGAAGTGTTGTTCATCCAACTGGGGAGTATAGTTAAAAATTTTGCACAAATGGTCCTCTGGCGTCTAGTAATGGATTGCAATACCCTTGTAATCGATTACCAAGGCAGAAAATGGCCATCAATGCTCATGGACCTCATCTAACTTACATGAAAGCACCTAAATAACTTTTTTTCTCAATAATTCAATGACCTAACTTTTGCATTGCTGCGCTAAACACCACCCATGACCATTAAACTCACTCACCCATCTAAAATAAGAAACATGAAACAATAACTTGAAAGGAAACTCATTTAGAAAGCTTAGAAAAAAATTTGTTTTTGGGAAGTTAACTGCATCTAGTAAGTACAGTGGTCTAAAAATTATGGGTTGGTAGTCATTTGGAAAATCTTTGAGTCTAGATTCCAACAAAAATTAACTCATTTGGAGTTCGGTGAAGAAAGTTAAGAGAAAAAACCAAGACAGAGTCGGCAAAAATTACAAATTAGTAGTCAATGGAAATATTTTTGAGTCTAGTTTCTAATAAAACAAAAATCACATCATTTGGAGGTCGATGGGAAAAGTTATCATTAAAATAGCCAACAAAGGTCAATGTTTGATAGCATGTTATCTCACTCAAATTGCCTTTGGCTACTTATGTGTCCACAACTAGCTCCTGCAGTACAAGTTTTTGTACAAAACCAGTTATGGAGTCAGTCGTGGGCACATAAGTAACCAAAGGCAATTTGAGTGAAATAACATGTTGTCAACTTTGACCTCTGTTGGCTATTTTAATGATAACTTTCCCAATGACCTCCAAATGATGAGATTCTTTTACTATTAGAAACTAGACTCAAAACTCTTTCCAATAAATAATAATTTGTAATTTTTGGACATCTGAGTAGGTACAGTTTATTCCTTAAAGTTAAAGTTTTATATATTCTGGCCAACTCTGACCTTTGCTGGTTGTTTTGCTCTTAACTTTCTTCACCGAACTCCAAATGAGTTTATTCTTGTTTTGTTGGAATTAGACTCAAAGAGCTTTCAAATGACTGCCACCAACCCATAATTTTTAGACTACTCTACTGATGCAATTAATTTCCCAAAAACAACGTTTTTCTTAGCTTCCTAAATGAGTTTACTTTCAAGTTATTGTTTCATGTTTCTTATTTTAGATGGAAAAATTACAAATTAGTAGTCATTGAAAAACTTTTTGAGTCTATTTTCTAATAAAAAAAATTAACTCATTTGGAGTTCGGTGGAGAAAGTTAAAAGCAAAACAACCAGCAAATGTCAGAGGTGGTAGGAATATATAAAATGTTAACTTTAAGGAATTAACTATACCTACTCAGATGTCAAAAAATTACAAATTAGTAGTCATTGAAAAGCTTTTTGAGTCTATTTTCTAATAAAAAATTAAGTCATTTGGAGTTCGGTAGAGAAAGTTAAAAGCAAAACAACCAGCAAATGTCAAAGGTGGTAGGAATATATAAAATGTTAACTTTAAGGAATTAACTGTACCTATTCAGATGTCCAAAAATTACAAATTAGTATTCATTGGAAAGCTTTTTGAGTCTATTTTCTAATAAAAAAATAATCACATCATTTGGAGGTATGTGGAAAAAGTTATGATTAAAATAGTCAGCAAAGGTCAAAGTCCATATATGTTTTTGAACCAAGGTATGTGAAGTCTATGACCATTTTTGTCCAAGTTATGTCTTGGTAATCGATTATAGGGTCCCTGTAGTCGATTACTAGGGGCTAATTGCTGATTTGTACAGAAAGTAATATGTCACTTGCTAGTTGGGAGAACTTGACTCCCTAAGATCATTTTTTATATCTTTTTGGATGATTTTGGGTGTGTTTTTACGAGATTTTTTCCACTTTTTAGATGGATGATTGATTTTATTTATCGATACTACGAAAAATTCTTTTTCTCACTGAACAAAGCCTAAACCTTGGAGAAAGGAGATATCTTTTCTCGTTGATGGAGAACGCAAGAGAGGTAAGGAGTCAGAATACTAAAACGATGAAGCAATTTTGGGAGAGGTCACTTTCAATATCCCAATGGATGAGAAAACAAGAGCAAATCACGAGAGAGACAACGCAAAAATGTGAAAACAAAATGAGACAACAATGAGAGAAAAACTTGAGATAGAGAGAGCTTTCAAATTGTTGAGAGAAGAATATGAACCCTTTTCTCATTCCCAAAACATCCTCCACATAAGATTTCATTTATGAAATATTATTTAAAATTGACCAATCAAATACCACCATGACTTGACGTTATAAAAAAATTGATAAAAGTGAGTTATTAAAAAAACATTTTCCTTTCACAATAATTATCACTTTGTTTTGAGCATGAAAAAACAAATTTTCAAATTGTGTGATCCGGGAGCTTCTTTACTTCTAAATTGTAAAATCTGGATATTTCTTTTTAAAATTGTATAATCTGGAAAATCTGAAATTGTATGATCTGTGAGCTTTTTTTTTTAACTTTTAAATCTTTTCTAATTTAGTTAGTTGAATAAATTTAGTTTGATTACGCTTCCACTGTTCAATTGATTGGGGCATTTACTTTCTTTATTTCATAGTTTTCATGTGAAACCCATGCCGTTGCTTAAAAGATTAAATTGTTCGTCTTGCCATCCCTATAAATCGATATATTAATAAAAAATATTTATTTTTTAATTTTAATATATTTGGTAAGAAATGATTTTTAAATTTAATTTGATCTTTTATAATGTTTGCACTCACTTATATATTGTAAATTAATTTTATCTTTTGTTAATTTTATATTTCAAACACATTTTTTCGTATCGAAACATATAAATTAATTTTATCTCTTGTTAATGTGAGATCTCAAACATATTATCTTGTGCCAAAACACACACGCATATATATATATATATATATATATATATATATATATATATATATATATATATATATATATATATAATAATTTTAAATGTAAAATTAAAGATAATCGATGATACGATAGTAATCTAACCGCGAATGATATAATAGATCCGGACCACATTAAATATTTCAAAAATAATATAATAGACTTAATAAATAACTTAAAACTCACTTGTAAAATGAAATTTAAATCAATTTAAACTTATTATATTTCTAAGTAATATTGAATCTTCAATAATATTTTATATATTTGACATTTTTAAATTTCTAAAATATTTTTTTGAAAAGCAATCATCCATTGACATTACTTATTATCGTTAGTTATTATTGCTTTCTTGATGTCATGTACGTTTTTTTACTTATAGTTGTCATAAATGAACTAAAAATTAAAGTATTTTAAATATGATAATTTGGAAATCATTTTAAATTATGTAACTTTTATGGAAAAAAAACGATTTTTAAGTTTTATAATTTGAAAGTTTTTCTTAGAAAAACAATTTCTAGATTACACAATCCAAAATTAAAAAAAAAAACTTCTAGATTACATCATTTGAGAAAGTAAAATATGACTTTTACATTATGCAATCCGAATTATTTTTATGTAAAAGTGACTTTTAAATAGTGTAATTTAAAAAAATATATATATACTAAAAAATAACTCAGATTACATAATCCCGAAATATGTTTTAAGTACAAAGTAAGAACTTTTTATATTTTTAAGGGTGCAGAAAGAAAATATAGGGTAAAGAAAGAAATCCCCTGAAGTGGGTGTAGTAAGCCCAGAAAAGGTGTACCATCTGCTTCAAGCCGAATTAGGTATGGTATGTTTTTTTCTTTTTTCATCACCTCTTACTAACTTCAAGGCCAGTAAAAAAGTTATTTTACATTATCGTTTCATAACATGTTTGGCCTAGTGAAAACATAATTCTATAAATTACATGTTTTAAAATTTTAAAATACTTTATTTAAAACTGTATAAACGGTACTTACTTTTATCTTATTTCGAAAATTTATGTTTGTGCTGTTGGAATTATACATCGGTGAAAAAACCATTGGTAGATCTAAACACATGTTAAAATGTGCAGTTGTCGGTTCAAGTTACAAGAACCAAAAGACGGTGTAGTGATGAACTGTCGTCTTACTTTCAACAACATTTCTTAGCAAATCAAGAACATTCTAAAATGCCACGTTCATAGTATCTTCAAACCAACTAAAGTGGCTAAGGTGTCAGGAATGTCCAATTAATCAATCTCTTCAAAGTAATGTTATATTAAGAATGATTCCATCAACAATTGCAACTGTTTTACTCCATTCATCTCAATCAGATCAACCACCTTTTCACTCTATTTTTCATTTTCTTCCCTTAATTTAAATAATAATTTTTTTTTTGTAGATGTTAATGTGGTTTGTATACTCTTTATATTCTTTCTTAAGTTGAAGTGATAATATAATAGATTATCACGTTTTGGGAAAGAAACATGTATCAACTATAGTTTCTTTGTCTAAGGTAAGTGATTCAATTAATATATTTCTTAAGTGAAATTTTTATATTGTGATTTAATTTTTTAGGATTAATTAGTAATTTAATTTTTATATTTATTTATTTTATTCTTGTTATTTATATTTGTTTTTTATTTAATTTAGTCTCAATATTAAATAAAATTAATTTGATAATTTTTATTAAACTGACAAGTAATTACATGTCTAATAAAAGGTTCAATATTTGCTTCTTATATCTAGATTTATGTAAGACCTCGGAAAATGAGCACTGTGACTCACCTGTGAAATCACATTTAATGCACTCAAACCCTGTTCAGACCATTTAAAACGCACTCCCAAACTTTGCACACTGACACCAGGTGTCAAGAATGGAACGTTCGAAAATCAGTAGTGGAAGACAGATGTCCGTATCAGAGTGCGCGTTCGTTTTGCCTTGGGAAGAAAAATGATTTTTCTGAAACACTTCTTCTCACTCTCTGCATGCACCCTTCTTCCTCCTGAAAACTGACTTTTCATTTTCTCATCCTTCTCTCTAGAAAGCTTCCATCTTCTCTCTACTGTAACTCACTACTCTCTTCTTCGATCAACATTCAGAAACCGTAGGAGCGTTCTCTGAGTCGTGAGCTTCAATTTGGACCGAACAATTTCAGAATCTGAAGCTGGTAAGTTCTCGTTTCTAATCGTTCATTCTTAGGTTTCATGCAAAACCAAGTTTTGGCTGCATGCAAGGGTGTAGTCTAAGTATTTCGATTTTCATGTGTTTAGATTAAGTTGGAATTGTTAAGTGATCGTGAGGATAGAAAGCTTTAAGCGGACAAACCAAAATCTTGCTTATAGAACGTTTCAGTCACGAATCCGGGTAAGGAAAGCTTATTTGATTTAATTCGTATGTTGTGTTTTGTATGAACGTTCGTTATTTGACTGCATGAGTATAATGCATGATGTTGATGTGATTGAATTGCATGAACGTTTGCTGAATTGGTTGGATATGAAATTTATGATGATGCTATGTTATGATACATGAAATGTATGAGATTTCATTGATTTGATGATATAAGATATGAATTATCTGAATATGGTATGATGGAAGATGGGTGAGACTATATGTTAAAATTTAAATTTGATAATATTGACTATGATAAGAAATTTCCCTTATGATTATGCACGTACGTTATTGGACGGTCTTTGACCGTTCGGTTTTCCAGTGGAAATGATTTGGTAAAGGGATTCTTTCATTCGGAAAGAATCCTAGTTGAGGACGAACGCCCTCTTGTATTAGTGCTACGTTTGAGCGTTCGGCCGAACGTAGATACCCCAAGTGTTATGTGAGGAGTTGAGAAGCTTATAATTATACCTTTGGATACTTAGTCATTTCTAAATTCTATCTTCACCATCTCGTATTACCTTTATTTTCTAATTCTATTAAGAGTACAAATCTGCGATGGGTTTCGACCCAAAGCGTTCGTTATGAGTGGCGCTCGGTCTTATACCGAACGCTCGTCCTAGTATTAAATTACCAAACGGGTGAAAATAGCGTTCGTCCCAACTTCAGCAAATTCATGTACCGCGTTCGGTCATTGACTGACAGTCGACTTCTATAAATAAATTGTTCTCGGCATGGTCATCTATTCGTCTTGAGGTGTCTTTATTTATTTGGATTCGGCCTAGAGCCTTCCTTCTCAACTTATTCTTTGAGTAATGATTCGATCTTCCTAGAGTCAGTTCATTCAACTGATTCGAGTAGAAAATGACATTCGGTAAATCTGATGTGTCGGTTTTATTCGGTTCTGAAACGAGGAGTTCTCGATCTTGTTTTCACGTTCGTCCTCGTTATGAAGAGGGCTGAACGCTCGTTATTTTATGTATCTGAAATGAAAGACGAAAATGAAGTTAAAGTGAAGAATGATAATGAACGAACAGTATATGAGATGAATTTATGATTGTGGATTTTGAACGAGCGTTCCAGGGAGGAACGACTCACTCTTGGATGAATATAGAATTTGGTAAAGTATGACTGTGGGCATGCTAATGCTGGTTGTTCATCCTGATGTTCCGTGAGTACTCGTCCTCATGTAAAGGAGGGTAGGTCATGTGTGGGAACGGCAGGAGGTCCTAGTCCTTAGGGGTACTTTGGATAGGGCTAACCTCGGGTGGCAGCTGATGTGATTATTCCAGTTACTACATCACCCGGGTGCAAGAACGCCTGTAGCTATGCAAATTCATACAATCCGGACGGTCCGTCTAGTAATAGATTTCGTATGATTATATATATGTTGAACTATATGCTTGTGTGATGTTGGGAATGTTTAAATTTAATTGTTGATGTATGAATTGAATTACATAAGCTTACCCTTTCGTTTTTCCTTGTGTTATCTCTCGTCCTTGTACGTTCGTCCTGTCATTGCAATGATCATCCGTGTGGATGTGAGCAGAAGGCGAGGCATTGCTAGAAGACGTTATCGAAGAAGAAAACCTGGTAGAGGTGGAAGTTAAAGCCGAGCCCTAGAGCGTTCGTTTATGTTAGATGATAGCTGTTTTAGTTTTGACGTTCGGTTATTTGGTTTTGTAAAACCGTTCGTCTCGAACTCCTTTTATTTCTGAATTAATGTATGAAGTCTGTAATTAAAGCCTTTTGGTTTATTAACTCTAATTTTAGTGTAAGACTGCATTGTTTAACTGTTTAATGTAATTAATTCTATTATATGGTGATTACTGTATTTTGGGATGTTACAATTTATGATTTATTTTTGTTTATATAATTTTTAACACAATTAAATATTTACATGGTTTAAATAGCGACACTAAAGTCCCTTTTATCAAATTAATGTTAATATCATTAAGATGGGATTACGTGAGTCTAAACTCTCTTTTTCATATTCAAATCTTTTTTCTTCCATGGCACGATCTCATTGCGTTGCTAGAGATAAACATATAAACACAGACAACATTATTCTCAATTTAATTTAAAAACCACTTTAACTCTAATAATAAATATAGGGAGTCAAATAAATCAGAAACAACTATAAAAACTAAAACGTGTCAAAGGTCCAAATATAAAGATCAAATTAATAATTAAATTTATTTATTATAAACACTGTTTAATTTAGCTACCATTATTATCATTTTAACTTTTAACTAATTTTTTTTTAAATATATTAGAGAGAACAAAATTATTATTACTTGCAATAGTATTTTATTTTATTTTATCAAAGAGGATTGCCATCCATGTGATTAGATGATCCTTTCGAGAGACATTTATATTAGAAATATTATTTTCACAGTAATAAATAAAATTTGGACTCATTAAATTGTTTTTTATGATCTCTGAAAACGAAAAAGTTAACCTTTTCAAAATATATATCTTTTATATAGTTTACACTGTCTATTTATTATAAAAGGAGAGCTAATTATAAACTTTAAATTTTTTAAATATCTATGTCATTTCACGTTAAAATCAAATAAATTGTTATTTTATAGATTGCAACTTCCACTTTTTAGCATTTTTCTACTCCCTTGTATAAACCTTCAAGTGTCACACACACATTTTTTCTTTTATTTATTTTTCATTACTTTCATATCAAATCAACAAAACTCCAACTACAGTGACATTTAAATCTGACATAAATTTCCGTTACTTAGCACTCATATTAAAATATGACCTAACATAAAAAAATCATAAATATAGAACACAAAAAAGGTCTTGTATATATATACTATGAACTATTAAATAGATAGTTATCAACCCTTCCCAACGTCTTACTCTTAAATATATAGCTATCTATAGCTATAATAATTATCTTGTACCTTATTATATTAATTTCTTTCTGTTTTGCTATTCTTATACATTCTTTCTTAGGCTGACAATACCATTGATATCAATTTAATATTTGGTAGCCATAATAACTCATAATTTTCTTACACTCACCCAATCGGAGATAAAACTAAATGTTTTATGTATTCTTGAACGTTTAATAACTAAATAAATAAAATAGAAAACAAAATGACAAAGTTATATAAACTTCCTAATAATATCTTCCCATCTTCTTTTCCTTGTAAAAATATTTATTCAGACAAATTTAAAATTGTAGAAGTATGCATTTTTTAGTGAGATTTGTTATTCTTGATCATTAAAGAGAAAACATAGTATGAAAATTAGTGAAGCTCCTTTTCCTTTGTTAACCAAGTTGTTTTTCTTTCTCATAAATGTCTACGAAACGTAGAATATCACAGAGCATGCTCCAAAAGCAGAACTTTGAGATTATGTTATGTGTCATTATCATCAATCACCAACTTCAGGTTTTTTTTTGGCTAAACCAGGACCATTCACAGTAACACTATGCTTCTTCTCAACATAACACTCAACTTACTAAAATAAAACCTTGATTTTTTTATTAAAGAATGTGTTACAAACACTTGGAAGCATTAATTAAAGAAATATTAGGAATTTCTTTTACAGAATCTTTTTCATGCAAATATTTATTTTTAACAAATTAAAAATTCTCAATGATGATCTGCCTTAATCTTTCATGCAGTTGTTTATTACTCAAATAGAAAAAAAAATAATAAATAAAAAAGGAAACATTTAATGCATATACGCCCTTGAATATGAATATAGTTTTGATATATTATTACTTCCACGGGTCTTCCACCTAAGAAACGTAGACTTATTTATAAAGCATTACTAACGGTCACTTTTCTTTTACATCTTTTATGTATTGAGAAATATATTAATGAGAAGTGCTAGTAATGTTACAATTTCATATTTTACTTATTGAAAGTTTTCAAGACGAGTAGAATCATAAAAAGTTCATTATATGCTAATCTATTTTTTAATGAAGTTTAACTAATGAGAGAGCATCATGATAAAAACATAAAACATACCAAATTCCGTTTTTCCTTTATAAATTTAACTAATGAGAAGGTTTGGCTAAGTGTCTTGTTTGTAAAATAGATTTAATTTGATGTGTTAATGTAAATACATCGTAAAGTGTGATGAATTAAAATGATAGTGACCTAAATTAAAATTGTAATTTTGGTTCGATTTCAATAATTCGTAATTCAAATAAATTTAACTGCAACGCGATATGTGAATTTATGAGTTTATTTATTTTTAGAAATAACATATTTTAGATTTTCTTTTTTTATATGTAATTGAGATTCACTTTTATCTAAAATTTAAATATATTTTAGTCTCAAATTTTAAATATAATTTTTTAATTAAATTAAGTAAAAGAAATTACATGTTAAATATGTTTTATATTAATATTTAAATTATTTATACTGTTTAATATGTAAAAATGTGTTTAATAGGTTAAAAAAATTAATTCAATTTAATTGAAAAGACTATATCTATTTATTTTTAAAATATAAGAAAATAATGTATCAAAATTTTAAATATTTATAAATTTCAATTTTATATAAATGTTTAAAGATTAAAAATATATTTATTTATTTTTTAAATTATAAATAATATTATTTTATCCATATATATTAAAAAAATGTGTATGTTAAATTACGATATTTAAAATTAATTCTATTTATATAATCTAAAATAGAAAAAAAACATATTATGTATTAAATTTAGAAATATTTTTAATCTGTTTTCAAACCATATCAAAATAACCTGTTGCCTCTGTATAATCGAATCCTCACAATTTTTTTACTTTATCCTTCAGTTTTATCAGTTTTATTCATCACTTGTATAAGGATAATAGTTAAGAAAAAGGAATTTTTTTTTTAATTAAAAATGATATCAGATCGCATTAGAAGATGTAGAAGAACATCACAAAACCAAATAAAAAAGCAACTTAAAATTTAAGTTTGAATTAAAATTAAGTTTGAAGTTCTAAAAGCAACTTAAATCTCATCTCTACCAAATTAAATTTGCAAATAATTTTTTTAGATGCAAACGTACTTTTATTTATTATGAAGTTGAAATTCTAAACTAGGTTTTAAACCTCTAACCGAAAAGCAAAAGTAACATAATATTTAAACATATTTCAATGCATGAAGAACTAGTTTTTATCTGAAATATTCCAGATTAAAAGAGCATGTACATATTTAAATCGTATTATTAATACAAATATTTGATGAAGGTCACTAATTTTTAACGAGTATCTTTAGTGAAATCTTCTTTTTATATTTTTATTAACAAATTTTAAATGTAAGACTTTACTCGAGAAAACTAAATGCACTGTCACCTTGATATTTACTTCTTTAGATGTTTAAAAAACTTCTATTTCTGTAGTACATTAAATTCAAAGTTCTGTAAAAAAAAAAAAAAAAATAAAGGTCACAGTGCAATAATAACACACACATTTCCTAGGAAAACACATCGTTTTCTGTCCAACTATCCATCTGCCACCTTTAAACCTAACCTGCAAACCCAACACACAGAGACCATCTATCTATCAAACTTCGCTTTTCTCTTTTTTTTTTTTTTTGAGGTTTTCGCCAAAACCTTCATTTCCCATTACACCCTTTTGGCTTTTGCAACGAAACGACAAAGACCCAAGAGCAACAACCGACCGCACAAAAGCAGGAAGCAGCAGAACAGCGTAATCGTGCTTTTCTTTTTCTCCCACGATGATGGGTCTGAGCAAGCTCGGAACGACGATAATGGCGGTGACGGCGTTTACTCTGGTGGCCCTGGCCGCGGAGATCGTGTACGTGCTGTGGCAACGGCGTCAGACGCTCCGTCCGCGCGTGCGCGTGGAACCCCAGGAGGCTTCGCGCCAGTGTTCTACCTCGTCTTCTCCGAGCGATGATGACTTGGACCTGGAGCTGGAACAGCACGTGATGAAGTGGCACTGTCTTAACGGTCCCTCTAGGGTGCTCTTCACCATTAAAGAGGAAGAGAGAGAAGAGGTTGAGTCCGATAACGGTAACGGTAACAGTTCGTCCGTGGAGTGTAACAAAAAGAAGTGGGTAAGTGAACGTGTGGCGGTGGACGAGGTCGCGATCACCGTCGCGGTCGAGGAATTGTTGGACGAAACGACGCCGTTCTCGACGCCGTGTGCTTCACCTCCGTACTACACGCCGCACGCTTCGCCGAGTCGCGAGTGTCGTAAAGATTAAAACGACGGTTGTTATGGTTAAACACCAGCACCTCGTACGTTATGAAGAGGTATTAACATTGTAATTTAGAATGCTTAGATTGTGTAGATTTAGATTAAGATTTAGATTGAATGAATATGAATCCAACATTGGAAACGAAAGGGAAAGTTTGTGTAAAATAGTAAAAGTGCTTACTATTACTAGTGAAGTGTGCTTGAATGTGGGGGTCACTCGTTGAATAGTTTTAATAGCATTCATTGTTTCTATACAAAATTCAAAGGGTCTATTACCAAATGAAGGAAAAATAAAAACCCTAGATTTTCAAAGTTACGACCGAATTAATTTCTTTGTAAATTAAATGCTAACTTAGCCGTTTATGTAGTTCATTTTTTTACGTTCTTGTAGCTATAAGTTAGTGTGACGATTAATGCTCTATAAAATTGTATTAAATGAAAAATAATGTATTTAATGTCTTGAAAATTTTTAAAAAAATGTATAATGTTTATTATGTATAAAAGAAGTAGGAGAATATCGTGAAAGGGTTCTTTTTTTGGATGTGATTGGGTGTGCTTTTCCGAAATTTGATTTAGGTAGTTTATTTTAGCTAAAATTTTGTCTAGTTAATAATCTTGTGTAGATGTTCTTATTTTAAAATATAAAGTTAATAATAAAATTATCGTAGTGTTTTTATCCAACCTTATAACCTTATATAGTTGCTTAATATAATATATTAAAATTAAAATAAAGAAAGAGATATATATTTAAAATCACATATTATCAATACTAGTAAATATTCTTCCTATTTCATATCAATGATTCTAATTCATGGTTTCTTCACACAAATGAATGAAAAAAACATTACTATTTGTATGGTTGTGTTTGAACTTTCTTTTAATTTTGCTGTACAAAAGTTCTTTAGTATCTTAATGTAATATCATTTATTAAAAATAAAATTAGAATAAGTTTTCTAATCTTTTGTTAGAAATTAATAATGTCAATATTCTTTAATATTAAAATATCCATGAATTTTGAGTTAAAGAGCGTCCTTGCTGTCTCCTTCTCTGTCATCTCTTCACTGCACTTTCTTAAAAGCATCATAGTACGCTTTTCCTTTTCCCTTTTTGGTTTTTGTTTTTGTTTTTACATACAAACTACTCTTAGACCCTTAGACCCCTGTGCACGGGTCGGTCTTTTTTTTTTTTGTTTTTTAAAATTTGTATTAGCAATATTAATATAATTATTATTATATTTAAATAAATTATTTATTTATATTATTAAATTTAAATATTTTAATTATATATAATTATATATATATATATATGTATGATATTTGAATAATGAATTTAATAATAAGCTAAAAGTTAAATAATTAATTATCACTACTATTTTATAATGAATTAATTACAAATAAGTATAATTATTATTGATATATTTTTTTAAAGTAATATATTATGGAAAATACAACTAAAAATACAAATATTAACAATAATAATTAATTTAAAAAGTCATATTTGAATATAAATTTGTTTAATTTAAATTATATAATTGTAAAAACCTAGAAAATATAACAATATAGTTAGTAGGTGATTTAAAATAATGAGACAATATTATAAAATTAAAAGGCTTAATTACCTACTTAGTCCCATGTTAAGAGATAATTTTCTGTTTAGTACCCGGTTTTAAAAATGTAGGTATTTAGTACCTATGTTTTGAAATTTGTATCAATTTAATCCTATCCGTTATATTGTAAGTAACGGCGTTAAATATTAAATCATTGGAAATGCTTAATTACCTACTTAGTCCCCATGTTAGGAGGTAATTTTCTGTTTAGTACCCGGTTTTAAAAATGTAGGCATTTAGTACCTATGTTTTGAAATTTGTATCAATTCAATCCTATCCGTTATATTGTAAGTGAAGATAATGTTGATGAAAGGGATACTACAATTGGGTGGCAAAGGAGAAAGATTATGAATTTGGAAAAATCACTTTTGGTTTGTCAGAGAAGGGAAAAGGTCTTAATCTGGATGTTATGTTTGATGGGGTTGATTAATATCGTCTTTGTATGTGTTATGTTTTAATTTTGTTGAAGTGCTGATGGAGCTTGACCCTTTAGTTGTCGTAAACCTCTAATTGTAATGTGGATGAAAATTACATTCTAATATAACCATCTTCTTCATTAAATACAATGACATTAGAAGCACAATCTCATAATCTTTCTCCTTTGCCGCCCAATTGTAGTATCCTTTCATCAACATTATCTTCACTTACAATATAACGGATAGGATTGAATTGATACAAATTTCAAAACATAGGTACCAAATGCCTACATTTTTAAAACCGGGTACTAAACAGAAAATTACCTCCTAACATGGGGACTAAGTAGGTAATTAAGCCTTTCCAATCATTTACATTTAACGCCGTTACTTACAATATAACAGATAGGATTGAATTGATACAAATTTCAAAACATAGGTACTAAATGCCTACATTTTTAAAACCGGGTACTAAACAGAAAATTACCTCCTAACATGGGGACTAAGTAGGTAATTAAGCCAAATTAAAATAATTTGATAATATAAATAGAATTTCGTAAACTAGTTTTATTATCTAAAACACTTAACTTCTCTAACGCTATTTTTCTTGAGTTTTTTTATCTTCTTTTTAAGAGTTTTAACTCCTTTGTCATTTCTTTGATGATCAGGACCACAAAAATGAGGTATATGTTTATAGCTGATCAGTTCTTCATTTAGAGCAAGTTAGTGTCTACCTCTTATTTCCTTTTGTTATTTGTTTATGATCATACTTAGGAAACTCCAACACATGTATCATTGATATTCATTTCTTGGTTCTTTGTCAATCTGTAGTCCTAAGGACTCTTTCCTATCACAATTTAGTAATTCGTAGGTGTTTCTAGAGTTTCTTGTGAGGGAAATAAATATTGTTTATTCTTAGAGCTTCGTATCTTCGGTGTAAGGTAAGAAAAACTAGTGTTTCTATTTTTATTATGTTTGTTGTGTAAATTTGGTACTTGCATGTATGATAATTTGATTTGATCACAATTTTACTTTCATGTTAGTATTAGTTCCTTAAAATGAATATATTTGATTATTTAATTCTGATATGATGTGATTTAGATGTTTTGGTGACCATGAAAAGTATTGTATTATGTTTTCTTGATGTCTAGAATTGGTAGCAAGGTTTAAGGAATGATGAGTTATCAAATTCATAGGTTTTGTGGCTAAAAAAAAATGAGATTTTAATAGGCAAGTTTGTAAGATAGGGTGTTGATTGGGAAATATGATGTTTCATGTTTGGTTACATGTTAATTATGACTTGTTAGCACTTTGAGTTGGTAACAATCTCATAGGAAAATTGGTATGGGTCAATGTGATGGTTTTAGAAGATTTTAAGTTCAAATTAAGGGATTTTGACATGTGAATTTTTTGTATAAGGGTTAGGAGAGAAAATCAAAAGTTTAAGATTGATTATTTGGTCATTTAGAGTTATTTTTGATGCCGAAATGAGTGAAATTTGATACAAGAGTGTTTGGTGGTTGATAAGTGGAGTTTAGCTTGGTTTAGAACTAGTTTTAGGGGTTTTGACTAATGATATTTCAAATTAGAAGGTTTGGGGTAAAAAAAAGATGATTTGGGGTTTGTCATAGAGTCATTTATGACTTGCCTGTACCTTTGGTTGATTGAAATTGGTGTTAGAATGAGTATAAATGAATTTGGGTAGTTTAGGGAAGTTGATTTGGTTTTAAGTGGTCATTTTGAGTTAAAGTGGTATTTTTTGAGATTTTTCAGTGTTAATAGGGTCCTAGGGATTAATTGAAGTGGTGTAGGAAGTGCTCAAAGTCATAGAAGTAGAGTTTCAAGTTATGATATGGCGTTGAACGCCTTTGTCATGGCACTTCAGCACCACTTTCCAATGTCACTGAGGCTGAGCGTCAGGTTTCCAGTGGTTGTAATGATGAGCACTAATTTTTGGGACTAAGCGCTACTTTTGTAAGTACGAGTTAAAAAGGATTTTTGTGTTGTTTAGTTGTTCTTCTTGGATTGTTTCTTGTGTATTGATGTATACAGAATGATTTCATGTGATTTTTTTTTACTTGTAAGGTTGCTTCTGGTTCTTTAATGTATGATCACTAGTTTCATGTATTGGTATACTATGTGAATGTGAAGTGATATCAATTGTTTCAAAGTTGTGAAAATGAGTTTCAAGGTTGGACTTCTTGGTATTAGTTTCAAGTATTATTAGTATGAATGCAGGAAGCTCAATCTTGGGGGTTATCTTGATACTCTAATGGTCATTGATTCTTAAGTAGAAAAGATTGATACATGTGATGAAAATGACAAGAAGTTTTAGTCTAGGTGCTTCCAGTATAACCTAAGACGCGGTACAGACTAACCTTATGAGTGTGGTAGGGTGAAACCCGTTGGCAATGACTTTGCAAAGTAGTAGAGGTCACCACAAGTGCATAACCCGCCATAGCTCGGTATTCATTCTAAATTTGGATAGTCTAGTCTAACTCTTGGCATGTTTATGATGTTTTGATTTAATTGTTATATGTGAGCTATGTGTGATGCTTGAGATGTTAATGTATTATATGAATTGTTTTTGTATCTAGCTTACTCTTTCTTTTTGTGTTGTTTGTCTATGTGTTGTTTTCACTTTTGCAATGATCACCTTAATCGGTGTGAGCTTAGAAAGGAGACATCTTTTCATGTTGATTCAACGTTTGATTGAAAGATAGAAGCAACATGATAGATAGTTTTTGTTTGTTAAGAGTAGGATCTTCTACTCTAGTAACCTCAAATTCCTTATAAGTTATCATATATGTAACATTTTAGTTTAGTAGTTTGATACTATTAAAATGAGATGTTATAATAATTGACAATAATTAATTCATAATGTGTAGTAAAATAATATTGTTATATGATTAAGATTTATAATTAAATTTGAGTTATATAATATATTAAAATGAAATATGTATACATGCATCTTTACTAAATAAAATATATACATATTTTACAAATAATACCAAAAATAATACTAATACCAATAATAATAATTTTAATTTTAATAATATTGTAACATCATATTTAATAATATAAAATTATTAAACAAAATCGATAAAACTAAAACACGCATACCTAGTATATAATGTGTTACTATTAAATATAAAAAAGAAACTATAATAATAAAAATATATAATAGTTCAAATCAGTTTTTAAAAAAAGAAAGAATTTATATACAAAATAATTATTAGAAGACTATAAAACTACTTAGCATCATCTCCATCTTATACCAAAGAAGTATTATTATATGAAGAAGTATTATTATCTAATTATTTATTCACTAACATCGTGAAATAATTACCGCAAAATACACAAGCAAAACACACAAAAAAAATATAAAAAAAAACTATTAGATATGTGAAAAAGAATTATTCTAAAATATTTAAATTATATTAATTATGAGTTAACTATATATAAAATACAATAAATTATATATATTCATTTATGAATAAATAGTTATACTAATTTTAATTTCTAAACACATATCATTTACCTATTACAAATTATAATTATAATAAAAATAATAATAGTAATAATGATATAATAACAGAAAAAATATTATAATAATAATAATAAGTGACATTTTATAGTTCTAAAAGGTATAAGAATATTTTATAAGTGGCATTGTTGTAAATCAGATAAGGTATTAGGGATAGTTTGAAGATTCCAATAAACGATAGGAATTAAAAATCACAAGAAAACCAAAAATAGGGGGGCATGTGTCAGAATTTCAGATGGAGATGGATTGTTAGTAGATGGTTTTTCTTTTTTCATTTCGTTTTAAAGAATCACTTTCTTTTTCAGTGGGCCCCTTACTCATCTTTTTGTAAGTAATACTTCAGAAGTTTTGTGCCAAAATATATTTTAGCTATACATAAATATTTTGAAAACATATTTCCAAAATATATTCTTAATAATAAATACTATAAATGTTGAATTTTAACAAATTCCAAAACTAACTCCTTACAGCTTAAATTATTGTACAATTAGTTTTCGAAATTCAATTTTGTGATATATGAAAACACACCTAACATTCTCTCAGTCATTTGTTGGTACTGCAACAATAAAACAAATAAAGTAAAGAGAAAATAAATAAGAAATAAATAGATGAATGACTACTATAAAAAATAAGATAAAATTATCCCACGTTTCACATTAATTAAATATAATATTAATTTATAGTACTAAAATTTATTTTATAATTAAATTAGATTTAAAGTTATTTTTTAATATAATACGAGAAAAATGGATTAAAACACATTTTTTATTGAACCTTGATATTTAATCTCTTATTATATGTTTCTTTAAAAATATAATAGAAGTCTCATATTCATTAAAAAAAATTCACATCAATTAAAAAACAAAGTTAATTTACTGTATATAAAAAATTACAAATTTTATTTTATAAAAAATTTTATGAAATTAAATTAAACTAAAATTTATTTTCTAAGCGATATTACCATGTGTGCCTTACGAGTATTTTCCATTTCAAGTTTAATTTTGTTAGATTCGTCATTAGTGATTTTTATTTTGTGCTTTCCGTATTTTCATTCAGATATTTTTTTTTTCTAATTTATCTTAAATTAAATATTCTTATCCTGTTTTTTATTCTATTCGTTTTGTTTCACACCTATTTTTAAGATCATGGACAAATCTATGCCAATTTCCAGTTTTTTTTTTTAAACTTAATTTACGGAAGAGGTTAAACCACATCAATGCTACTTAAAAATAAATATTACAGCATTTTAAAAAAATTTAAACTTAAAAAAATTATTTTCAAAAGTATACAGTTGGATTGAATTTTTTATAATTCGATAAATATAAATATGGGAATATTATTTTTAAAAATAATTATTTAAAACTTGTATCATTTCTAGAAAAATATGGGAGCATTATTTTTTCTATTAATTTTTCTTTTATAATATTATTATCATTGTTAAAGAAGTTGTGAATAATTGTGAGTCCAGATTTTCTAATTGAGTTTTTTAGTGTGTATATCTATTGATCATTAAAAGTACATTGATGTTAATATATTAATAAATTTTATAATATATTTTAAAATATCAAAATTAATGTGTATATATGTATTTTGAATACACAGACAAAATTAACAGAAATTTATCATAAGTTATAACTCGATAACAACATTTTTTAAATTTTGATTTAAGAATTACTGGTTATTTATTAAGCTTTCTTAATGTGAGAAACATATTTATAATTTTTACCAACGTAATACGCAATGGATTTCTTTTTAGTAAGATGCAAATTATCAAACTAAAACTATAATTTTGATAGACAATAATGTAATATATATATATATATATATATATATATATATATATATATATATATGGAATAAACTTAAATTTCAGGGTTTTACTAATAATTTTGTTTAAATTTTAATTTATTAGTTTTTGGTATATTAATATTTAGTTTGATTTTGATAGGGATAAAATAGATATAAGTAGTTATGATTTTTTGTTTATTTAGATAAATATTATTTTATTATAGATTAAGTAGATTTTATTTTTAAAATAGTTGATATTTTATTTCAATTTTTGTTTTTATTTCCGTAATGTAAGTATCACTACTATTTATAACCTTTCAATTATCAATGAATACTAGATTCAATTTTAAAAAAATATTTGAGAGTGTGTAATGTGAATACTATATTCAACTGCCAAATGTTCATGACATATATCCTTCTTATTCATGAATAAAGGTGCATAAAGTTCTTCTTGTGACATCCCAAATATATAATAACCATAATCATATAATATAGGCGTCAACATCTAAATAAAGAGAACAATTAGAGTATGACTTGCAATTAAGTACAGAATTATAGTAATCCAAATATGAAGACAAAATTTTAAACTTAAACAGTTTAGAGTATTTAACACTTTAAGCGTTCAAATAGGAAATTTCTAAGTAGACTGCACTGCAGCATCAGTGTCCTCTAGTTCTATCTCCAAAGGTATCTCTTCAACAATTTCTGCTCCCATCCAAGTGGATGATCATCGCAAAAGAAAACATATAAAAGCAACACACCACAAGAAGCAATGGTGAGCTAGATAAACAAGCAATAATCATATAGTACAATCAATCGATGTCATCATGCTTAGTTACGTATAAAAGAACAATTAAAGCATACCCTTTAAACCATGACTCAAACACTCAACAAGACTCATCCGGATTGGTATAACTGTCGAACTATTGGTTGTCTTTGCACTTGCATAGTTCAGCTGGCCCTCCCTAACACTATGCAAGGTAAATCCCACCATCTGTCTGTGTCTAAACTCTAAGACTATAGACGAGGAACTCCCTCTACTCTCACCACTCACACTGTTCTTCTCTATTTGAGCATGAAAAATGCTTTGAGTGTAGGGATAAACATACCAGTTCAAAGCTCCATACAGTTATACAGAACAACATTAACACCCCGCACATCACTTTCAATCATCTCACCCCGAGATGTCCAATTCACACTCAATTTCATCATTTCAATTTGCAGTCACATTATTTCAAGCCACACAATTCAAATATATGGACATACATACAACCTGGCAGTCAAACAACATCAAACAACTCAAACAGATGTGGAAAAATATGAAACTCACTGAACCAGGTCTCACAACGCACCAAGATGCAAGGCAAGACAACAAAAATTCGCACAACGCACCACCCCTTGTGCGTTGAGCGAATTTTCCTAACGAGGGGAGTGTTTTTCAGCTAAAGTTCGCATAGCACCCCAAATTCGCTATTCGAATTAATTTGGCTAATTTCCCAAGCTAACACCAGTCGCAAAGCGACTACATTCGCTACACGACTTACCAAACAGATAGCAACCCTCTCTATGCTCAAACAGAGAGCACCTCTCTGTGAGGACTCGCTATGCGAAAACATTTGCTTAGCGAGTCTGCATAATCTGCAGAACGCAAATTTTGCAGAATTACCCACTCACTCACTCCTTACCACTTCTATGCCTTTCTTCCAACTTTTAAGACTTCTAATTTATATTTTGTACCTAATTAAACTTGTCTAGATGATTATCAAGCGTTATTAACATGATTTTAAAGTGATCAATACCCAAGTTTTAACTTAAACTCCCATTTTTTATTAACCCAAGAACCCAATTTCAATTCTACCATGTTGAACATGACTTTACTCAGTTTTATGATCCTAACCTGTTCTAATTTACTCATCCCAGCTAGCCAAACTACCCAATTGCACTCAGGACTACCTATGCTCAAATTCTCTACCTCAGTTCCTTTCAAAAGACTCAAAACAGTACTTCCTTAACTATTTACCCTTCTAACGCGACTAACACATGATTTCCACCTCAACCACTTCTTACTAACCCAATTGGTCATCAGAGAAGAATCAAATGTCTGAACGCATCAGTCTCACGTTCGACGCTAGCACATATGACTAGTTACAACTGACTGGATCATACCAGGGCTGCTCTATGATCAGGGATGTGCCAACTCATGCTTTTAAGATTCCTCTATCCTACCAACACAGTACTCTCAACAAGTTACAATTAATTTATCTAAGTCATCCAAATTGCCCTATGGTGTTCTATACTTCAAATTACTTAACTTCAATACCTCACAGTAACCTAAAACAGTACCTGTGCACCTACTTACTAACCACATGACCAACATTACATACTCCAAGCCTCTCTAACAAAGCAAGTAATCCAATAAATATATCCAAGTCAAATCAAAGTCATCAAACCATGGGTACACAAATTTCACATATTCAACAGGTGCAATTTAAAACATGCTCACCCCAAAATATAGTGTAACAGTAAACCACTCAAAATAAATTAAACAGGCCAATCATACAACTCCTAAAATATAACTAGCTTCCCTTACCTCAGAGTTGTATTACCAAGCTCACAAGGACTCCCCTTTTTGGTATCTCACACACGCGAACTCAATCCAAACCCTACAAACCACCAAAGTGGTGACAACAACAACTCTTAGAGCTTGATTTGGCAGACACAGGAAAACAAAACCCCCTAGTAACATACAACCAATAAATGTTGCATGCTCTAGGTTCGAAGATAGTGAAAGAGAAGGGAAAAACGACTTACCGGTCCAACCGAAAATACGATCAGTTCAAAAGGAAGCCTTCGGTGTGGTGAACATCTGAGTACCTTCCAACCCAAGATTGAACGGTTCAGAGAGCTGAAAATTTAGAGAGAAGGCATAGAAGAGTTTAGAGCAAAGAGTCTTAGAGAGAGAAGAGCTTAGAAAATGAAAAATTCTGAAGAGCCCTTCTTAAGGTTAGGTTGGCCTTAGTCTGATGGGTTTGACTGTCCCACATGGAGCCAATGACCTTAAACTTTTTCAGACTCTTACACTTCTTATTGTCAATTTCTACTATGTTTTGAATTTTCATATTATGTTTTCTATTAGCTCTTGTTGGTCAAATTATATATATTTTGCTTCTTTTTTTTCTTCTATGAATTTTTTAAATAATGGTTTCCTTTATTTCACTTGGAAGAAACATATATCTCTTATTTGACGAAAAGTTTTGCAATAAAATCGGTCATTAAAATACAATTTTAATTATTGATAGAAATTTTAATAATAATGGACCCGTTGATAAAAATTAATGATAAAATTTGTTATAAATTATAATTTTAATTACACATATTCTTTTGTCAATAAATTTTATTAATAAAGGAAATCAAATTCTTATTTTAGATTTTAATCATTTTGTCATTATATTTGTTAATAAATGTATTTTGTCATTATATTTGTTAATAAATTCATTGTTAATAATTCAATTTTTAAAAATTCATTGATAAAATAAGTGTTAAATCTTTGGTCAAATTTGTTAAAATATGTTTATAAATTAATGAAAGATGGATGAAAAGAACAACAATAAAAGGAAGAGGAGGGTAACAAGGAAGAGGAGAAGGAGAAAAATTAGGTAATGGTGATAGTAATGATTGCACTAGAAACACAACAACTCAATGATGTAGCAGTGGAGAAGCAATAGTGGAGATCATAGTGACAATAATGGAGGAAGAAAAGAAACAGGAGAATGTAAGAAGTTTTTATTACCAATAAAATTTTATCAATAAAAATAAATCTAACTTATACTTTTTTCTACCTATGAAATTTTTTGTGTAATCTTTGTCAATAAAATGACATCAAATTTTATGTTTTGTGCTTAACTATTTCATAGTAAAATTCATTAATAAAAAGTAAAAGAAAGAAAATAAATATGAGGAAGATGATGAAGGAAAGGAAGAGAAAGAAAAAAATTAACTGAGAGGAAGATGAGCAAGAAGAATAGAAGGAAAAGAGAAAAAATAAAAAAAAAGAATAAAAATAATAAAAAAGAAGAGAAGGAAAAGAAATAGGAGGAAAAAGAAAAAAAAAGAAATAGAAAAGAAAGATCGTAATATTTTTTATTAATAATTACAAATTCGTCAATGACAAATTAATTACAATGAATAATTATAGATGATTTTTTTATAATTGATAATTATTAATAAATCTTTCATCCATAATAAAGTTTATTAACAATTATTATACTAACTATATATGCATGTGCCACATATGTCTTAAACTAAGACTTAGATAAATTGTTCTAAAAGGAAAAGTGATAGATGAAGAATAAATATTTCACCGTCTCCTATTCACTTTCTACTAGTTAAACACATTAATTAGGAATTAAAATTCTTAAAAAAAAAAACTCAGAGAATGAAACGTAGTTACGAAGTTTTATTTATATTATTAAAATAACATATCTAATTTTTCTTATATTCTATTATAAGTGTCAAATTGTTTTAGTAAAAAACTATGTCCTAAATCAAAAAATAAACATGTAAAGTAAATAATATGAAATAAAGTTAACAACAAGAAAAAGCCCAAAAAAAATACAAATGTCTAAATCTATAGTGCGCTCTTTTCCTTTTATAATTATTTCAGTTATAATAGATAAAGATAAACTTTTTTTTCTTTTTCTAAAATATCTCAACTTCCCATTAGGTTTAGACCCACTAAATTTTAGATTTTGAAAATTTTATTTATCAAAAAGTTAATAATAAAATATAAAACTCTTTATCTTTTTCTAAAATATCTCCTAAATGAATTAAATCATAACTTTCTAAAGTCTCCATTTCCAAAACTTATAGTGTTCGAATCCATTCTATCCATAGTGGAGTGTTCCGAATGGTACAAACACAATTATGTATATCAATTTAAAAAATTAAAATGGTATTCATATGATACTAAATCAATACAGAAATCCTACATTAAAATTTGAGACAGGTGCAAGTAATCCTACGAAATCAGATTTACTTACTATCCTAATTGATACTAATTGATAGACGAAAACCACAATAAGACATTCCTGTTAATCGTGTAGAGGGAGGGAGGTAATATATAAAATGCTATTCACATAAGAATATAACAAAGATGTATCCTATTTTCAAGACTAAAATATCAAGGCTAAAAAACTTAATGAAATTGAGGCGTTTATGAAGAATATAAAATAAATAAATTCATAACATAGAGATCTGCTAGGTATCAATTTGGGAACAAATGTGATCAAGAAAATATACATCACCAAAAAACAGTGAAGCAAGATAAAGAACCAAGAAAACTCATCGGAAAAAAAATAAATTTTCAACGGATCCACCATCGTTTGTAAATCCAATCGCAGTCCGTGGCCTGAAACGCAGCGTCAGGAGAGGTAGTTGCGTTACGCGATTTCAGCGGCACGTGCAACCCACACCGAATCTTGGGTCTGACGGTGTGGCTTTTGAAGAACAAGAACTTGAACCGAACATTCATGAAGAGGTTCAAGTCGATGGAGAAAATCCCGGCGCCGTTCTCCTTTTCGAAATGGGAACCCTGCTCAGCCGTGAGTGGCGTCACGCGCTGGCCGTTAAAAAGGGAGTTGATGAAGGTGGTGTTTTTGGTGTGCTGGAAGAAGGGCCCCAGGGTCTGGGAGGCGAATCGAACATCGTCGTATAAAGCGAGCGCTTCGATTTGGTCGTAGTAGACGCCGACTCTGCGGTTGGGGTTGCGGATGGAGACGTTGAGGGCGAGGTTGTAGTGGAGCGTGTTGTTGGAGAACGTGAAGCGCGTGAGAGAGGCATCGCTGACGTGGAATTTGAGGACGTTGGGGCGCACAATGAGCCAGAAGAGGAACACGAGCACGGCGGCGATGATGAGCACGGTGGTGAGGATCTTGCAGATGAGGCTGATGATGCAGTTGAAGATGCACCCACAGCAGCAGCTCAGGCACCCGCACCCACCTCCGCCGCTGGACGGACGGCGGTAGGACTTCGGCGGCGGAATGGAGGGACCGTAGTAAGCTCCGTTTAGTTGCGACATTGAGAACCGCAGAGAGAAAAAGACGAAAAGGTTTGAACTTTTGTAACGTTGTGAAAGGAAACTTCTCTTTGAGTATAGTGAAAGTTTTGTGATGTGAGCCTTTATAGTGCGGTGAAAGCGTGTGAGGAGTTCAAGCGCGTGAAGGGTGACTTCGTGGGTGATGCTGTACTTTACCACGAACTTCAGCAGTAACCAAATTAAGGAAAATTGAAAAAAATTAATAATATAATTTTTAAAAAATTTGGTAATCTTGTTTTTGTGTTAAGATTTCACATTTTTTTAATTGATTAATTACTCTTTCAAAATAAATTTGACCTTTTGATATTATTTTGGTAACGTCTATTTTTTCTTCGTTCTTCCGTCACAATCACGTTAGGTGGAAGAATAACGTGAAAGAATGTACGTTTGAGGCAAGTTTAATTGCTTTCTCAAATAGCATGTTTTTGGAATCCATACAGATAAACTGTTCATTATATTTAATTTTATAATTAATGAATTATACAAAATTTTAAATCTATCAAAGTCACACATACACTTTCAAATATTTAAAATCATAAAATATGTATAACTAATTCTAGAAAATTCTTATTAATCGACTCAACAGAAAATTTGTTTGAAATTATTTATTTAAATGAGACGTGCTATTTTTTTTAATGAGAGTGATTCAAAAAGTAACTGAAAGGATTTAATAATTTTTTTTCTGAAAAAAATTAAGTAAATTTAGTTAACTTTATTCAATTTTCAACTGGTTTTTTCATATATTTAAAAAAACTAAATTTAACAATTTAATACATAAAAATAAAATAAAGAAAAAAAATCACTTAATTACTCCCAAAGTAACCGTGTGAAAAAAATGTTAAAGTTTTTTTAATGCACTTTATGTATATATATATATATATATATATATATATATATATATATATATATATATATATATATATATATATATATTCTCACTTTTTATAAGCGACTTTAGTGTTATTCAACCCTTGTTTTTTTTTCTTTTTTCTAAATTATCATCATTAATTCTTTTCGATCTTTTCTTTAAAGTTAAGATTCTGTTCTGTATTGAAGTTTTCTTATACGGTAGGATTCCAAATTTTCAAATCTCAAATTTAACTACACTTATTTAAAGAAATTAATTTCATTCTGAGTACATTCTTTTAACTTGAAATCTTGACCATTAGATTTGCATTCTAAAATTGAGTAGAGACTTAATCAAATTTGAAGTAATTTCTATATAAATATACGAGTATTTGCTAAATTTTTTCTATTAAATATTTAAAATTTTATATTCTTAATTAAACATTCACTTTTTATTATTTTTATTTTTGTTATCTTATTTTGTCAGGTTAGTTATTTGTTTTTATTTACGTATTAGAAAATATAATGTTTTGTTGATTAACATCTTACTATTTGATATGTTTTTATTAAGTCTATAAAAACAATTTGTCATTTTACTTTCATCATATTAATTACAAAATCTTATATTTTTAACACAAATTAAACGAATTAAAAGACAGAATATCAAATATAGAATGTAAACAATTTGAATACGAACAACAAAATTTAACACAATTAACACAATTAAAATGACTTAAAATTCAGTTAAATATTAATTATATACAACATTAAGAAACACTATTTAACCCTTAATTTAGTTTCATTTATATTTGCTATCGTTAGCTTAAAATCTTGCAATATTATGGCTATAGTTTATTTTAGCCGTACACTCACTATCTAAACATCATAAAAGTTCAGAGTTTCAATTCATTCCGAGGGAAAAACATCCAATTAGATTGTAAAATAAAACCTTGTAATTTGGATTTGATCAATGTTAATATAAAATAATACTCAAATGAATTCAGCTTAATATTTTCTATTTGGATTCCATTAGTACTAATTGCATTTTTTAACCGACAACAATTTTTTTCGACAAATAAATGAAATGTTATTAATTAGATTAAAAATAGAGTCTCAATTTAATACACAAATTATTGTGTTGACTGGGTTTTCCTCTGAAGGGAAAATTTCATCAAATAAAACAGTCAAATAAATATTATATAGAAAAAAAAAACTCAAAGTTTTATCATTTCATATGACCTTATTATCATCATTTTTATTTATACTGTTTGTATAGTTTCCTTTTTCATCCTCTTACATTCCTGTTAATGCTACCATTAGATATCAGTATTATCATTTATTATTATTAGTAGTAGTATATCATAAATATCTATTCATATATTTTACTTCTTTGAGAATAATTATGTTTGTTTTTCATTAGTTTCTTGTTGGGTTTTCTTGTTTAATAATTAAATGAAAGTTGATAATTAAAAAAAATATATTTCTTATAAAGAAGTGAAATAAATGAATAAATATCGATGATAGCAATGAATAGATTAAATAAGGAAACCAAGGGTAATAAATATACAATGAAAAGATTAAATAAATAAAAAAACTCAAAGAAAGTCTTATATTAGTCCTTTTAAGCATGAAAAGGATATTTTTTCTTGGTCATTAAAACATCATTAGAATCGTATACTAATCCTAACTTAGTAGTCAAGTGAATTTATTTTACAAATAAATGAGAATTGATTATAAGAAACACACCTTTAGTTGTATTGAATAGGAAATTAATTTAGATCAAGAGTGATGTAAAATCAAGAATTAAAGTACTAAAAGGAAAGTACCTTTTTCGCCCACAATAGCCTTTCTAAGCTAAAAAAAATGTTGTTTTTGAAAGATATTTGTTGTCACTGCCTAAACATGTTTTTAAAAAATTTTGTGTATGGTTTTCATCGGAGAAGTCCTTTGTAGATGACAAGGAATATTTTACAGGTAGGCAAATTATCAATTTTTTAATTTGTAAGAAAAAAAGATTAGGCTAGTCTTTTGTTGTTTTTTATTTAATTTTTAAACTTATAAAAAAATTAAAACATAAACAATTTTTGTTTTAAAATTTCAAACGTTGTTAATCTTGTTATATTTGTTCAATATGTTCGGTAAAAGTGTATGGGACTTTTTGCATGGAAATAAGAGGGAAATAAAAAAATAAAAATATATTTATTTATTACACTTTCACTACTGTACCTATTACTGGATAATGATTGAATCAGATTAAAAATGTTAATTAAAATTTAAATCTCGATAAATATTTATGAAGATTCAACTCGGGTTATACGGTACGCTCAATTATAAAGGTTGTACGGCCCAAAAGGCCATTCAATTCAGGCTTCTACGTTTTGGCCCAAACACAGGGTGAAAGTACGGAGAGGACTTCTACCTGTAGCTCTATGGTTTATTCTTACACTTCTAAGGTTTTTCTTCACTTCCAAGTTGACAGTTTTGTCCTTCTTACCAAAACGTGTTTATTACAAAACGTATTGTGTCTTTCATATTTCCTAAACCACGTACCTCCAACTCTTTGTGCTTTTTCTTTTATAATCTATCATTACATATAATAAATTTTGAATTTTGGTTTAGAATATTTGGATTTTGAAATCAGTTTAAAAAACTCATCGAATTTTGGAATCCGATTTAGAAAATCATCGGATTTTAAAATCTGATTTATGAACTTACCAAATTTTGAAATTTAATGAAAAAATATTTAAACTATGTTTGACTTGGACTTCTAAATAATATTAAATGTATAAAAACAAACCTTCATTGAATGGCAAGATGAGTTTGTAAGTATCAATCACCACATTTTTCGAGTATTATCTATTTTGAAGACCAGAACTTTATCATGATTTTGTTCTTGAAAGAGTCTCAAAGGATGGAATGAATATTTAAATTGTACTTATACTCAACTCTTAAACAAAAATGAAACTATGGACTGTAGTAAAATAATTCTAAATTTAAAAGAAAAATAAATTTAATTCAGTTTTCAATTTTACATACATTTTATTTTTCCTTTTAATTTTTTAATTAAAATAAAAAATAATCATATTCAAAGTTAACAAAATAAACAAAAATCATAAAAAAAATAATATAGGACAAAATCGGAAATTCGAATTAATAGTTATAGAGGAATACAAATATACATCTCCCTAGATTTTTCATACAATCGAGAACAAGTTTTTCTTGAGTTATATCTTCATAGAAAAGAAAAACTCGTATTTTTTGTCATGTATTTATACATAACAAAATGTGTTTCCAGCAAGATTACTTTTGCTAATATAAAACATCAGGGGTGCAGAAATGGATAAAAGGAACGAAAATAACAATCACCCACTAGGAGATGGGCCATCTGTTTAGCTCATAACATTGAAGCACATACCAATCAAGCCCATCCCATCTACCACTACTTTTATTTTTGTAGTTTTCATAAATAATTGACTAACATTATTAAACTACGAATAAAATGAATATGTTGGAAAATATATTGCTAACGTCTCAACTTCTTCCAAAATCATACATTGTAAAACTGTATATCTTCAAAAGAAATCTATTCGAAAAACGTGAAGTAATGAACACAGTTTTTCATTCACGAGTGAGGAAATTAGAAAATAGTGCATCATGAACAACGCAGAAGACCCCACCACGGAGCCACAAGCAAGGATTCAGAAATCGACTTGGCACTTGGTCGAGTCAAACGCAGTCGCAGCCACCGTTTTCCCATTGGAATCAGTGAAAGGAACGTTGAGCTCGCACGTGGCTCTGGCATTGAAGTGCCCAGAAATATAATCCCCAAGCCTGAACCTGATACGAAACTTGATTTTTATATCAATAGGGAACACCCCATCTTTGGTATCTTCATGGAAGTCAGAAACCTGGTTTCGATCGAACACCATCACATGTTGTCCCGAGAAAACGGCGCTGAAAAGGTTGGTGCCCTTCTTGTCCTGAAGGTAGGAATTCCAGGGCATGTTGACGTCGATGGTGGAAAACCTAACGCCGTCGTAGAGCGCGTTGGCCCGAACGATGTCGTAGTAGATCTTGAGCTTCTTGTTCGGGTTGCGTGCTGTGATGTTGAGTACGAGGTTGTAGTTGAGGGTGGATGTGTTGGCGGCGTAGTCGAATTGCGTGAGCTTGGCGTCGGTGACGTGGAATCTGAAGGAGCGGGGTGTGATGATGATGTATAAGACCAAAATCACAAGCATAACGAGAATGATAACGAGGACCAGAAAAATCCAGAAGGTTTTGCAGAGACAATAGCCGCATCTTGTTCCGAGGTGCTCCTTTGTAGGAGCCGATACGACGTCGTTGGTTGCGGGGATGTTCGGTTGAGGTTGTGTTTCGGCCATGTCGTGTAGTAAAAGAAGAAGGGTGACGTGAAGTTAAGTGCCTTTTTTTGGGGGCGTGTAGAAAGGTATATGTATTGGATAAGAAGTTGAATAGTATGTAAGACAAACGCGCTTTTGAGTCTAATCTGTGCGCCTATTGTTTCAGTCATCATGTTTTGAATTATTCTTTTTGTTTTCTAACTTTCTTCTTCATAATTATGCATCTTTTACTACTAATTTTTTACACTTCTATAACTTTTATCATTTAAATTTTAATATGCTTTGTTTACATGAAGATGAATTTGAGAAAAAATAATAGATAAAATTTTATGAGATAAAAAAAGGAGATTGTAGAGTATTTTGTTGATCAAATTCAAGATATTTGAAAATAAAGTTTGAGTGATTGTGAATGATTTGAAAATATTATAAATAAAAAGATGATTCAATAGATGAAAATAATATAAAGTAAAATATAATAATTATTATTACTAGTGTAAGCATAAATGTTATTAGTGTAAACATAAATGTTATTAGATCACAAAAATATATGTATAAATTTGAAAACGAATAGTTTATAGCTATGGTATTTATATTACGGACGGATAGTAGATAACAAATATTTTCATATATGTTTAGTTACGGGTCGAGATACTGTTGGTCAACAAATTAATGTGACTTGTAAAATGCAACAATTATTAGAAAATAATCTAGTTAGAGCTGTAGTTACGAGTGTTAGAGATGGTCTAAAGAGAGGAGTGAAAGTTATTGATAGAGGAACTCCTCTAAGTGTTCCAGTAGGCGGAGTAACTCTAGGATGAATTTTCAACGTGCTTGGAAAGCTGATTGATAATTCAGGTCCTGCAGATAGTTGTACAACATCTCTCATTCATAGGTTTACGCCTAGCTTTATATAATTAGATACAAAATTATCTATTGTTGAAACATAAATAAAAGGTAGATCTTTTTGCTCCTTATTGTGGAGAAAAAAATAAGACTTTTCAGTAGAGCTGGAGTGAATAAAAGAGTACTTATTATGGAATTGATCAATAATACTGTCATAACTCAAAGCTGTATCTATATTTGGAGGAGTAGGTCGGATGCAAGTATATGTATCTTCGAGTTCACTATTCGCAAAAAGATTAAAATTAAAATTAAATTTATATTTTATTAATTTAAATTTAATTAAAATTAAATTAAATTTATATTTTATTAGGTTAAATTTAATCAAAATTAAGTTTTAATTTATAATTAATTTATTTAATTTTATATTTTATATTCTTTTGTAATATTATTTATATTTTATTTTAAAAATTTATAAAATGTCTTTTTTTTTATTAAATATCCACATGTTTTCACTTATACATGTGAATTTTAAAATATTCACACAATTTTTTTAACGAGTATCTAATGAGTAACGGAACATACATAGAATGAATTTTTTTAATGAGTATCTATTTTTAGTATGTATACATTTTTAAAATATCTATAATATTGTATTAGTAAGAAATAATATTACAATGTTATTAAGTTAATATATAAAGTAAATTTATATTTATTAAGTTATATTTACCCATAACTTATGTATTGTTATAGCTAATTATTTAAATTTTAAAAATAGTAATTAAAAGGGTAAAATTAAAAAAGAGAGAGGGTAAAATTGTAATTAAAATTTATCCAATCCGTTAATGTTGTTCCTCCTAATAAAGAGTTATAATAATGTTGTATTACATGATACTTTGTTGGTACACATTACTAACTCTTGACAAATTATTTTTATGATTGACTTTAACAACTTGATTTTATATACTATGTTGTCAAACTCACTTAAATTCAATAATTTTTCATCATCCTCTTACAATGACATCTACCTATAAAATAAAGGAATATCACAACCTGGAATTCAGAAAACAAGATCAAAACGTGCGTGTGGATATGAACAACGTTGGCTGGATTCAGAAATCAATTCGACACTTGGTGACCTTAAACGGAACCACCTTTTCCCCCTTAGAAGTCAAAGGAACTTTGAGTTCACACATGCCTCTAGGATAGTAATACCCAAACTGAAAAGCTTCAAGCCTGAACCTAATGGTGAAACGAATCATAACATCTATAGGGAACACCCCATTCTTGTTATCTTCATCAAACTCAGAAACCTCGTCCCTATCCAACACCATCACACGTTGTCCCGAGAAAACCGCGCTGAAAAGGTTAGTGCCCTTCTTGTCCTGAAGGTAGGAATTCCAAGGCATGTTGATGTCGGTGGTGGAAAACCTAACGCCGCCGTAGAACGCGTTGGCCTGAACGACGTCGTAGTAGATCTTGAGCTTCTTGTTAGGGTTGCTTGCTGTGATGTTGAGTACGAGGTTGTAGCGCAGGGTGGAGTTGGCAGCGTAATCGAATTGTGTGAGGGTAGTGTCAGTGACGTGGAATCTGAAGGAGCGGGGTGTGATGATGATGTATAAAACCAAAATCACGAGCATGACGAGGACGATAACGAGGACCAGAAAGATCCACAAGGTTTTGCAGAGACAGTAGCAGCATCTTGTGCGGAGATGCTCCTTTGAAGGAACGGAAGCGGCGACGTTTGCTGCGGCGGTGTTCGGCGGCGGCTGTGTATCAGCCATGTCTCATGCGCGTGGGGGAGGGAGTTTTGATAAGCAAAAATGGTGAAGTGAGAGAGCGTTTTGGTGGCTTAGAAGAGATGGTTTTGTATAAGGCGATTTTGAAGGATTGTTCAAGACAAACGCGCTTCTGACTACAACTAATTGAATAGTAATCATGCAATGTTTGACGTTTCCACGTAGCTTTTAACTCATTAATGCTTTTTTTCCTACTTGCGTTGAAACACTCCGATTTAGTTACTTAAGTTGGAAGTAAAATTTCTTCTAAACTTCAGCTCTAAAAACTACAACAAATTACATTTTTCAACTTTTATTAAATTTAACCTGACTTTTCTAAAAAAAAATAAAAATCCAAACAATCAAATTATACGATTATAAAGCTATGAATTTTTCTGCAGTTTGGTCAACGTTTAGGATGTATACTATTTCTTGGTACAAAATATTCTGCGCGTTCCTTTATCTGCGGTTTTAGAAAGAAATACTTTATCCAGTTTCATACCTTTTAAAAATACATATTTCAATTTTCGTAATATCGTATTTATATATTTAAGTGCTTTAGTGTCTAAAATTTTGGACAAACCATATGTTTAATATATTTATCAAATAAAATTTATCAATCAAAATTTAATAATTAAGTATTTCTAATACTTCCGTAACAATATAAAAGTTTAAATTTAGTTAATTTAACATTTATCATAATTATTATTTAAATAAATCTAATACCTCAATAGTTGATGACTGTGTCCTGATAGAGTTTTATTCCGACACACTTGGATGTTCCTTCTCCGCTTTTATTAAAAAACATAAGATTATTTAAGATATCTCATATAATTAAAAAAACAATTATTTGCTGATAAAAGCTAATTATAAGAACAAATATCAATATCAAGATCCTAACTCAAATAATTTTGTTTGAGAAGAGACAAATTATAGTAATAATTGATATCTATAAATAATAGTTAGTGAAATAATATTGTTACTATGGGCTCATAGCCGACCGAACAATAGAAGTGCAGAAAAGTCGTCCGACTGATGATACCTCTCAGGTCAATGAACCGATCGGTAAAATCAGCCCGACCGATGATACCTCTCAGGTCAATGAACCGATCGGTAAAATTAACCCGACCGATGATATCTCTCAGGTCAGTGAACTGATCGGTTAAATCAGCCGTTAAGGTAATTAATAGAAATAAATATCGGGGAGTTAATGAAAATAATTGTCATTTATTGACAATTAGTATTGTCATTAATGAGTCAGACCTAACAGGAAGCTCATTATAATTTATAAATATTTGTCTGACAAAGGGTACATGTAGCTTTAACTTTAACTTAAACTTAGAGCTCTGATATCTAAATCTTGATTACAAGATTATTACGCAAAGTCACTAACTTGAGCGTCAGAGTGTCTTTTGCAGACACCCTCCCCCGCGGCTCGGACAAGGAGAAGAGAGAAGACAGCATAATTGGACGTCGGAGCTGACAACGTTGAATGTTTTGGATCAGGGTTCTAAATCCTGCCGAAACAAATATTATAAAACAAAGAATCATATTAAAAAAGATATAACATTTTAGTGCTTTAACTATACGTATTGCGTATGAAATTATGAAAAATATGGATTAGAGAGATTGGGTAAGTGTGATCGGTGCCGATTGTTGGAGACTGATCGGATGTGAAAAAAATGACAATTAAAACATAATTATAAGATTATTGTGTTAAGAAAAAATGTTAAATACGTTTTTAGTCCTTCACTGTCGGTTTTAACTTTTGTCCCGCGTTAATTTTTTTTTCGGTGACTATTCCATCATTTTTACTTTTTCTGAAACGTGTCAGTCCTTCCCTGCATCTTCACACGGAGCTTCTCTCCCTCCTTCTCCCTCCGTCTCCGGGTGGCAAATTGTCTCTCTCTACACCGACCAAACCGACACCAACATCTCCCTCCGTCTTTGGCTAGCAAATTGTCTCTCTCTACACCAACCATACCTGCACCAACATCTCCCACTCTGTCTTCATCGTCGGCGAGGACACCACTGCAATCACCGAGATCGGTGATCTTTGTGAGGCAGACCGTTATCACCTAAGGAAAATGCTGGCCTTAAAACCAAGCTCTGAACAGAATCACTTTTGTAAGGTGATTTGTTTTTGAATTTGTTTTTGAATTTGGTAAAACGTTGGTGATTGTAAGTAGTTTAAGGGTTTTTATGCATTTTTGATCTATTGCTTCGGAAGTAGTTCCATCTTCCAGGGATTTGTTGAAATGTTGCAACTGTGGATTTGGTTGCTCCATGTTGACTCGATCTTTATTTTTTGTTCACTTAAATGGATTTGGAGAAGATGAAGTGGATTTGAAGATAAATTTTTTTATTATTTATTTATAAAAATTTGGAAATAAATAAGAATAAATTTGAAAATTAAAATTTATGAAAATTAATCTAAGATTTGATTAATGTGACATATTACAAAAATTTACTTTTAAATTCATTCTCACTTATTTTTAAATTTATTTAAATAAACAATAAAAAAATTTATCTATAAATTCACTTAATCACTTTTATCTAAATTTATTCAAGTCTACAAAGTTTGTAGGATTTGAATTCTATCCGTTAAACGGAAGCATGATGAGTTCAAAATGGATGGTCAACTGGCTATGCCGGCGTCTGCAAAGGTCAAAATTGAGAATGAATGTGTGGCCTTGCGTGAGATGGTCAGTATGCAGCAGAAAACCATTCAGGTAAAATATTACTAAACCGAGGACACTTCAGGTAAAAATATTACTAAAGTATGATAATATATTTACTGGAAACGTACTTATTCCTGGTAGATTGACGATGGGTTTCACATTCACATCTAATTATGATATGAAGGCATAATATATATAAAATTGCACAAAAAGGTTGACAGTGATGGACTTTTATATAAATGTTGAAACAAAAAGCAAGAGGTGAAATGATGCCTGTAAATCATTATTACTGTAAATCTGGAGATAATAATTGTAACATCTCAAAATTTAATGCTGGATAATTTATAATTTATATATATTGTAACATTACATTTACGGTAATATCTCGTAATCTTACACTTATAAATTCATAGTTAATATATGTCTACACATGTTTTAAACTCAGATTTCAACTATAAACTCATAAATATAATTCGAATTCTTTTAACTTATTCTTCTGTCTCTCTCTTCATTGGCATTGGATCAGACGACATTCCTTCATCTGCTCCCGTATAACGAATTATACGATCATCGCACATACCCAAACAAAAACAAACACAAACAAGTAGGGTGAGCTAACATGCAACCAATCATTTATAAAACATGCATGCAAACCTCATATAATAATTATGTCAGACATACTCATATCATCATACAACAATCACATCATACATACTCATCTATTACTTTGATACACATGGTAATATGACATCACAAGACTTGTTACTTTATAACCTGACTCGTCCGGACTAGAATGATTACCGAGCTATGGCGGGTCTTGCACTCGTGGTGGCTTTATGAAACTTGGCACTACCGCCTTATGAAACTTGGCACTACCGCCTTATGAAACTTGGGCACTACCGCCTGACCACAGTCACGAGGTTAATCCGTCATCACTCACCTTGGATCATATGAAAGCACCCAAGACTAGGACCTCATGCTACTCCTCACCACATAGTTCAATCCTCTCTACATGAGAAGAAAGACCATTGGAGTTTCAGGATGACCCCCAAAACTGAGCTACCATGCAATCATTCTATACACCCCCAAATCACCACCATGTATCCTCTCCTTGAGGATCATGGAATTACGTTCATGAATCATACTATTACCTTGAAACTTAACCCAAGACATGAATAACCATATACCATCATATTATCACAGTGAATCTAACATATCTCATACATTCACATACTTTCCAAATAAATAACATCATTATAGTTCACAATCATGTTCAGATGCATAAATTCAAATGTAATAAAATCCAATCATTTCAGAAATCATACAAACTGGATATATTCCAACAAGATATATTACACAATAATTTAACAATACATAATCTGTTCAATAGGATTTAAGTTAAAAACTTGTCGAGTAGACTTCCAGGAAAGAGAGGTGCGTCACAATGGACAACTTAAGTACCAAGTCTTTCCTTAGCCAAAGTGTTCCTCAACTAGTTTTTAACAAATTTCTTATTTACAGATTCAAAACAACAGCATACAATATTTACACCGAATTTCAACATAGATAAACATACAGTAAGCATTAACAGTATTTACACAGAATTTCAAGATATGAATAGTAATAAAACAATATTAAATCATAATATAAAAGCATAGAAATACTAAATCATAATATAAAAGCATAGAAAAGTTAGCTCCCCTACCTTTATTCCAGACTTCTCTTGCTCTGAATTTATTTCTCCGAAATCCTTCAGAATCTCTACTAAAAATTTCTCCCTAACTCTTTTTTTTTCTATTTCTCAAGCTCTCACTTGATTTCTCTTCTCTTGGTGCAGAATATCCTTCCCTCCCATGGCTATTTATAGTAAAAAAAATTTTACTATTCATTAATATTTTAATATTATTTATTATTTTAATATTATTTAAAAATAATATTTTAATCATTTACTCACCAAATCTGATCCTAATTTCTACCTACTAATTTCTTCCATGCTAAGGAATCTTAATGCTGAAAATTTATTTTTACTATTTACTTTTTACTATTTACTATTTACTTTTTACTATTCAATTTAAAAAATTTACTAAATAAGTTACCAAAAATTTGAACCTTTCCTTCTAAAATTACTATAATTTTATATCCAAAATTTACATTTTTCTATCCATTAAAATTATTATTACTAATAAAATACTAAAATTTACTACTATAAATATTTTCTTTTTTTTTTCATGGGTCTTACATTCTCCCCAACAACAAAAATTTTCGTCCTCGAAAATTCAATACATCAAGAAAATAGTTGAGGGTATAATTGCTTCATTTCTTCTTCTAACTCCCATGTAGAGTCACCTGTCCTCCTATCCCAAACTACCCTGACTAAATTGATAATTTTTCCTCTAAGTTCCTTTGTTTTAGTGTCTCTTATAGAAACAGGTTGTACTTCCACTGAGAGATGTCAGAGCGGCTGCAGCGGAATGGTTAGCGTGGAATAACAAACCAAGAGGGGGGGTGAATTGGTTCTTACTTAAAAACGTGTGCCTTAAAAATTTCTACTCAATTTATCTTACTTAGCAATTAATAAAACAATTAAATAGAGTAAGGTAGAGAGAAATTTGCACAGTTGATTTTATCCTGGTTCGGATCTTACCAATCCTACGTCCAGTCGCTTATCTCAAAACAAGATAAACAATTTCACTATCACAAAACAATTACAAATTATAATTACACAAATACAATTTGTAAAGGTTTAGAAAACACCTCTCTTGATGCCACAAGAGATGAACCAACACTTCCTTTGAGTCTTCACAAAGGATGAAACACTTCCTCCGAATACTTCACGAAGGATGAACTTCCTCTTCCAAACACCTCCTCAGACAAACTAAGGATGAACCGGCTATTTCCTCTGTCACCGTAGCAGCACTTCACCAGCTCCACAGACACGAGTTTCACAAGCCGAACAATAGCTCACAGATCTTAAGAGTTTCAGAGTTTTAGAGCACAAGGGAAGAGATTCTCAAGTTTTGTTAAGTTTTCTTGAGAGAAAATGAGAGTCTATTTATAGACTTCTCAAAAAGGCTCTTCCATTTTCGTTTGCAGCCTTTCTGTCTGTGTTAATCGATTAGCTACAGTGGTTAATCGATTAACACCCCAACGGATAGTTCAACGTCTCAAAAAACGGCTAGTTTTTCAAACGGTAACTATGTTAATCGATTAACAGCCCATGTTAATCGATTAACGTTAATCGATTAACACCCCTTGTTAATCGATTAACAATGAAATGCTGTGCTTCGCCATTTGCCTCTGGAACAATCGATTAACGCCCTCTATTAATCGATTAACGTTAATCGATTAACACTCCTTGTTAATCGATTAACACTGCACAGATTTTGCTCTTGATTTATTTTTACATCACTTTTGAATACATACAAGAGACTACTAATTTTCCTATGTTCATACAATTTTTACAAGAGGTTACAAGTCTTCAAAGATCATTCTTCATGAGTCTTGTTTGTTCTTGACTTGATTTGGACATCATCAAAACTTCATCTTCATCATTTTGCTAACAATCTCCCCCTTTTTGATGATGATCAAAACCTTCTTGATTTAAAGCTTTTGTGAACCAGCTGTATAAAATATAACTTAAGGAATAAAAAATAGTTAGTGAACTTAGAAAAAATATTTTAAGGCTTTAACTATTTCTTCCCCTTTTTGATCATTATTAAAAAGTGATGGATAATTGCTCCCCCTTAATATATTAGAAACTATACTCCCCCTTAAAGAAAGCATAGATGCATAGAAATATTAAGATAAGAGAACACACATTTTTATTGAATTTTAAAGAGGCATACAAGCATAGAAGCATACATAAAGGGCACACACTAATAAAAACATAGAATCATAAAGATGCCTAATCATCATCACTATCTGGGACATATAGTTTGGCAAGTTTGTCATCAATCTCCTTAAGATGAGTATTAATCTCATCATAACGAAGATTGTGATATGCCATCATATCGTCCATTCTTGTTTGTTGCATTGTGGCCATGGCGTCAATTTGTCTAGAAATACTTTCTAGACTATATTCTTGAGGAGCATGGGATGGTCCAGCAATATTTGTTGGATCTGGCATGGGAATGGCTTCATCTTCTTCTGCGGATGCGTCATCTTCTTGGGCAATATCATCTTCAGCGCGGACAAACAGATTTCCTTGTCGTATGAAGCCCATTTGATGTAATGTCGATTCCTCAATTTGATGAGTTGGTAGGACAGTGAGAAATTTCTCTCCCGTGACATCAACTCCTTTATAGATACATATTAATGAAATAAGGAGAGGATATGGAAGATGACCTCTGTCATACCTCTTGGCACGGACCATGGTATCGGAGATGAGGCTTGCCCAGTTGATGTTGATATTTTGAGTTATTGCAGACATGATCATCAAATCAGTTTCAAAACATTGGGCTAAGTTGGTACCTCTTGGACAAAGCAACCACACAATTAGATAATGAAGAATTCTTTCTTCCATTCTAAGATTTCCAACTAGAAGATATCTCCTATTTGGTAGTGGTTGTTGAGGATTACGCATGAAGGAGCGATATGCCATAATTTTGTTAAAATTACCAAAGTCATTTGGCACATGCAGAGAATTTTCTAGTATGGGAAGATGAGCAACATTTGTCCAAATGTCATTATCCAAAATAATATCTACTCCCTTAACACGAGTGTAAACAATACCATCTTGACTCTTAAGATTATAGTAGAATACTCTTACCAAATCTGGATAATAACGTCCTTGAAGTTGCAAGAAATGTTGGACACCTTGCTCAACTAATTGCCCAGAAAACTGAAATTGATTTGCAGTAAACCAATTTAGATCAACAAACTTTTGGCGAAGAACCTTCCTTTCTTTCCACCATTGCAGATATTCGTCATGCCTTCCAACATCGGAAATCCAACCATGAATATTTGGACCACGTGCGGGAGGCGTGCTTTCCGATCCATAGCTTCTTCTTCTTCTTCTTCTTGATGGTTCAGCCATGAGAGTGTGAAAAGAATTTTGGGACAGCAAGAAAATTTTGGACAAACACCAAAATTTGGACAGCAAGGAAATTTGATGAGATTTTGAGTAGGAGAGTGAATGGTAATGTGTAATGAAGGATTGGATGGGTATAAATAGGCTTAAAAAGGCTCCCCCAACGTTCAGAATCATCAAAGAGCCGTTTATGGCCGTTTTTAGCCGTTGCAACGGCTAGTTTTTGCAGTATTTACTGCCTGTAACGTATGTTAATCGATTAACAGGGCTTGTTAATCGATTAACGTTAATCGATTAACACCCTGTGTTAATCGATTAACTGACGCTGATTTCCGAAAAACGTCAAATTTTTACCTATATCTAATTTTGAGATATTTTCAATATTCCTAAGTCTCTTCTAAGCTCATAGAATCTATCCTTAGGCAATGCTTTGGTGAAAATATCAGCTAATTGATGTTGAGTATCAATATATTCTATCTCACAATCTCCTTTTTGCACATGATCTCTAAGAAAGTGGTGCCTAATCTCAATGTGCTTGGTTCTAGAGTGCATTATGGGATTCTTTGTAAGGTTTATGGCACTTGTATTATCACACTTAAGTGGTATATGATCTAAGTGAATGTCATAATCTTCTAATTGCTGTTTCATCCATAAAATTTGTGCACAACAATTTCCTGCAGCAATATATTCAGCCTCAGTAGTAGATAAGGCTACACAGGCTTGTTTCTTAGAGTGCCAAGAAACTAATGAACTACCTAGAAGATGACATGTTCCACTAGTGCTTTTTCTATCTATCTTACAACCTCCATAATCTGCATCTGAAAAACCTACAAGACTAGGTTCCGTTCCAGATGGATACCATAAACCAAAGGATACAGTTCCCTTAAGATATTTCAATATTCTTTTAACTGCTGTAATGTGAGATTCTCTAGGACTAGATTGATATCTAGCACACACACAAACACTTTGCATAATATCCGGTCTACTAGCAGTAAGATATAGCAAAGAACCTATCATGCATCTATATTGAGTTTGATTTACCTCTTTTCCTGACTCATCTTTATCAAGATAGCAAGATGTTCCCATAGGTGTAGATGCTTCCTTTGCTTTGTCCATTTCAAACTTCTTAAGAATACTTAGTTTGAGAAATGAACGTACCTTCTTGCATTTGCTTAATTTGCAGACCAAGGAAGAATGTTAATTCTCCCATCATAGACATTTCAAATTCACCCTGCATAGTCTTAGCAAATTCCTCACAAAGAGATTTATTAGTTGATCCAAAGATAATATCATCAACATATACTTGAATAATCAAAATATGTTTTCTGACTCTTTTAATAAACAAAGTAGAATCAACTTTTCCTCTATTGAAACCATTTTCTAAAAGAAAATTGCTAAGTCTTTCATACCAAGATCTAGGTGCTTGTTTTAAACCATAAAGTGCTTTCTTTAACTTATAGATGTGATTTGGAAATTTAAAATCCTCAAAACCAGGTGGTTGTTCAACATACACATCTTCTTTTATAAAACCATTTAGAAATGCACTTTTAACATCCATTTGAAATAACTTGAATTTCATTATAGATGCATAAGCAAGAAGTAGGCGTATTGCCTCTAACCTGGCAACTGGAGCATATGTCTCATCATAATCTATACCTTCTTCTTGACTATATCCTTGAGCTACGAGCCTAGCTTTATTCTTGGTGATGTTTCCATCTTCATCCAGTTTGTTTCTGAATACCCATTTGGTGCCAATCACTTGATGAGTATCTTCCCTAGGAATCAATTCCCATACTTGATTTCTTTCAAACTGGTTGAGTTCTTCTTGCATTGCTATACACCATTGTTCATCTTGAAGAGCCTCCTTTATGTTCCTAGGTTCTATCTGCGACATAAAAGCTACATTCATACAAAAATTAGCTAGGTTTCTTCTAGTGTTTACCCCTTTTGTTATGTCGCCAATGATATTGTCCAATGATAATCCTCTAGGTTGTTGCCATATCTTGTTTAGATCTTCATCATCTTGAGGATCATTCATTTTCTCTTCATTTGTTGTCTTTTGCAAGTCTTCATTTTCACCTGCATCTGATTCATCTGACTCAAGAGGTTTTGCCTCAAGGTCTACAATTTCATCAAAAACAACATGCACAGATTCTTCTATTTGAAGTGTTTTCTTATTAAAAACTCTATAAGCTTTGCTAGTTAGAGAATATCCTAGAAAAATAGCTTCATCTGCTTTGGAATCAAATTTTCCTAAATTTTGTTTTCCATTGTTTAGGACAAAACATTTGCATCCAAAAATTCTTAAATGTGAAACATTTGGTTTTCTACCTTTAAAAAGTTCATAAGGAGTACATTTCAAAATTGGTCTAATAAGCATTCTATTTAAAACATAACATGCAGTACTCACAGCATCAGCCCAAAATTGTTTAGGAACACTATATTCATTTAACATAGTTCTAGCAAGTTCCTCTAAGGATCTATTCTTTCTTTCTACAACTCCATTTTGTTGAGGAGTTCTAGGTGCAGAAAAATTATGAGAAATGCCATATTCTTCACAAAAAGTTTCAAAATATTCATTTTGAAATTCACCTCCATGGTCACTTCTAATAGCTTTTATTTTCAAATCCTTTTCATTTTGAACTAAATTTGCAAATTTTTTAAATTCTTTGAAAGCTTCATTTTTAAGAGTAAGAAAGAAAGTCCAAGTATATCTTGAATAATCATCTACAATAACTAAAGCATAATAATTTCCTCCAAAACTTTTTATCCTAGAGGGACCAAATAAATCCATGTGCAAAAGTTCTAAGGGTTTTAAACTAGAAACAACATTTTTCGAATGAAAAGATGATTTTACTTGTTTTCCCTTTTGACATGCATCACACAATTTATCCTTCACATATTTTAGTTTTGGTAGACCAATTACTAAGTCTTTAGACATGAGTTTATTCAATTGTTGCATATGAATATGTGCAGCTCTTTTATGCCATAACCATGGATTTTCTTCTTTTACAACCAAACATGAAATATTCCTATTTGATGCATTTTCTAAATCAATCAAATAAATATTGTTATGTCTAATTCCTTTTAAAGCAATTTCAGAAGAATCATTTTTATAAATGGTGCAAGAATTTTGTTCAAAGATTACCTTGAATCCTTTATCGCATAGTTGGCTAATGCTAATTAAGTTGTGCTTTAATCCTTCCACATATAGCACGTCTTTGATCATCAAGGTATCTTCACTTCCAATATCTCCTGTTCCAAGGATTTTTCCTTTGTTGTTGTCACCATAGGTGACAAAGCCTCGTTCCTTTTTCTGGAAGCTTGTAAATTTCTTCTTATCTCCGGTCATGTGTTTTGAACATCCACTATCAAGACACCACATATACTTCCTTGGTTTTAATAATTCTTGGCTGTCATTATCGTCATCTGCCATCAAACAGATGTTTGCTTCTTCATCTGAGTCGCTTGAATCTGTAATTGTTTCATTGTCGTCTTCCCAAGCAATGTATGCCTTCTTTTTCTTGGAAAATTTCCGTTCTTTCTTTTCTTCACCCTTCTTTTGATTTGGACAGTCTACTTTCAAATGTCCTTTTTCTCCGCAACCATAACATCTATAGTTTGAGGAAGATCCTTGATTTTCTCTCTTTTCATTTCTGAATCTCCCTTTGCCTTTTGATTTCATGAATCTGTTGAACCTCTTGATTAGTAGACTCAAGTTTTCATCTTCATCTGAGTCTTCATCTTCCATCTTGCTTTTGCTCTTTTCTACCTCAGATTTGAATGCTAGAGTCTTTTTCTTCGTTTTTGCTTCTTCTTCCTCTAATCTTCCAAGGTCTAGTTCATGCTCTCTCAACTTTCCAAATAATGCCGCCATGGTCATAGTGTTGAGATTTTGTGACTCAGAAATTGCAGTCACTTTTGGTTGCCAAGCCCTGTCTAAAGATTTCAAAATTTTTATATTTAATTCATCAGTATCGAAAGACTTACCTAGTCCAATGAGATGATTTACGATGTTGGTGAAGCGTTTCTGAACATCTACTATTGTTTCTCCTTGCTTCATCCTGAACATCTCGTATTCCTGGATCAAGGTATTCTTTCTAGCTCTTTTAACATCATTTGTACCTTCATGGGTTACTTGAAGTACTTCCCACATTTCTTGTGCAGTTTTACAAATGGATATCCTGTAAAACTCATCAACGGTTAAAGCAGATGAAATTATATTGCGAGCTTTAACATCATTACCGAATTTTTTCTTGTCTTCAGCAGTCCATTGGTCACGGGGCTTTGGTTCCTGCATATTATTAGTTGGAACAAAAGGACCAGATGCAACTGCATCCCAAATATCTATATCAATAGACTCCATAAATATTTGCATTCTTACCTTCCAAAATGCATAATTCTCACCAGTGAATAGTGGTGGTCTATTGATAGAGGCACCCTCTGCAAAGGTTTGATGTGATCCTGCCATTTGAATAACTATCAAAGCAAGCTCTGATACCAATTGTCAGAGCGGCTGCAGCGGAATGGTTAGCGTGGAATAACAAACCAAGAGGGGGGGTGAATTGGTTCTTACTTAAAAACGTGTGCCTTAAAAATTTCTACTCAATTTATCTTACTTAGCAATTAATAAAACAATTAAATAGAGTAAGGTAGAGAGAAATTTGCACAGTTGATTTTATCCTGGTTCGGATCTTACCAATCCTACGTCCAGTCGCTTATCTCAAAACAAGATAAACAATTTCACTATCACAAAACAATTACAAATTATAATTACACAAATACAATTTGTAAAGGTTTAGAAAACACCTCTCTTGATGCCACAAGAGATGAACCAACACTTCCTTTGAGTCTTCACAAAGGATGAAACACTTCCTCCGAATACTTCACGAAGGATGAACTTCCTCTTCCAAACACCTCCTCAGACAAACTAAGGATGAACCGGCTATTTCCTCTGTCACCGTAGCAGCACTTCACCAGCTCCACAGACACGAGTTTCACAAGCCGAACAATAGCTCACAGATCTTAAGAGTTTCAGAGTTTTAGAGCACAAGGGAAGAGATTCTCAAGTTTTGTTAAGTTTTCTTGAGAGAAAATGAGAGTCTATTTATAGACTTCTCAAAAAGGCTCTTCCATTTTCGTTTGCAGCCTTTCTGTCTGTGTTAATCGATTAGCTACAGTGGTTAATCGATTAACACCCCAACGGATAGTTCAACGTCTCAAAAAACGGCTAGTTTTTCAAACGGTAACTATGTTAATCGATTAACAGCCCATGTTAATCGATTAACGTTAATCGATTAACACCCCTTGTTAATCGATTAACAATGAAATGTTGTGCTTCGCCATTTGCCTCTGGAACAATCGATTAACGCCCTCTATTAATCGATTAACGTTAATCGATTAACACTCCTTGTTAATCGATTAACACTGCACAGATTTTGCTCTTGATTTATTTTTACATCACTTTTGAATACATACAAGAGACTACTAATTTTCCTATGTTCATACAATTTTTACAAGAGGTTACAAGTCTTCAAAGATCATTCTTCATGAGTCTTGTTTGTTCTTGACTTGATTTGGACATCATCAAAACTTCATCTTCATCATTTTGCTAACAATCTCCCCCTTTTTGATGATGATCAAAACCTTCTTGATTTAAAGCTTTTGTGAACCAGCTGTATAAAATATAACTTAAGGAATAAAAAATAGTTAGTGAACTTAGAAAAAATATTTTAAGGCTTTAACTATTTCTTCCCCTTTTTGATCATTATTAAAAAGTGATGGATAATTGCTCCCCCTTAATATATTAGAAACTATACTCCCCCTTAAAGAAAGCATAGATGCATAGAAATATTAAGATAAGAGAACACACATTTTTATTGAATTTTAAAGAGGCATACAAGCATAGAAGCATACATAAAGGGCACACACTAATAAAAACATAGAATCATAAAGATGCCTAATCATCATCACTATCTGGGACATATAGTTTGGCAAGTTTGTCATCAATCTCCTTAAGATGAGTATTAATCTCATCATAACGAAGATTGTGATATGCCATCATATCGTCCATTCTTGTTTGTTGCATTGTGGCCATGGCGTCAATTTGTCTAGAAATACTTTCTAGACTATATTCTTGAGGAGCATGGGATGGTCCAGCAATATTTGTTGGATCTGGCATGGGAATGGCTTCATCTTCTTCTGCGGATGCGTCATCTTCTTGGGCAATATCATCTTCAGCGCGGACAAACAGATTTCCTTGTCGTATGAAGCCCATTTGATGTAATGTCGATTCCTCAATTTGATGAGTTGGTAGGACAGTGAGAAATTTCTCTCCCGTGACATCAACTCCTTTATAGATACATATTAATGAAATAAGGAGAGGATATGGAAGATGACCTCTGTCATACCTCTTGGCACGGACCATGGTATCGGAGATGAGGCTTGCCCAGTTGATGTTGATATTTTGAGTTATTGCAGACATGATCATCAAATCAGTTTCAAAACATTGGGCTAAGTTGGTACCTCTTGGACAAAGCAACCACACAATTAGATAATGAAGAATTCTTTCTTCCATTCTAAGATTTCCAACTAGAAGATATCTCCTATTTGGTAGTGGTTGTTGAGGATTACGCATGAAGGAGCGATATGCCATAATTTTGTTAAAATTACCAAAGTCATTTGGCACATGCAGAGAATTTTCTAGTATGGGAAGATGAGCAACATTTGTCCAAATGTCATTATCCAAAATAATATCTACTCCCTTAACACGAGTGTAAACAATACCATCTTGACTCTTAAGATTATAGTAGAATACTCTTACCAAATCTGGATAATAACGTCCTTGAAGTTGCAAGAAATGTTGGACACCTTGCTCAACTAATTGCCCAGAAAACTGAAATTGATTTGCAGTAAACCAATTTAGATCAACAAACTTTTGGCGAAGAACCTTCCTTTCTTTCCACCATTGCAGATATTCGTCATGCCTTCCAACATCGGAAATCCAACCATGAATATTTGGACCACGTGCGGGAGGCGTGCTTTCCGATCCATAGCTTCTTCTTCTTCTTCTTCTTGATGGTTCAGCCATGAGAGTGTGAAAAGAATTTTGGGACAGCAAGAAAATTTTGGACAAACACCAAAATTTGGACAGCAAGGAAATTTGATGAGATTTTGAGTAGGAGAGTGAATGGTAATGTGTAATGAAGGATTGGATGGGTATAAATAGGCTTAAAAAGGCTCCCCCAACGTTCAGAATCATCAAAGAGCCGTTTATGGCCGTTTTTAGCCGTTGCAACGGCTAGTTTTTGCAGTATTTACTGCCTGTAACGTATGTTAATCGATTAACAGGGCTTGTTAATCGATTAACGTTAATCGATTAACACCCTGTGTTAATCGATTAACTGACGCTGATTTCCGAAAAACGTCAAATTTTTACCTATATCTAATTTTGAGATATTTTCAATATTCCTAAGTCTCTTCTAAGCTCATAGAATCTATCCTTAGGCAATGCTTTGGTGAAAATATCAGCTAATTGATGTTGAGTATCAATATATTCTATCTCACAATCTCCTTTTTGCACATGATCTCTAAGAAAGTGGTGCCTAATCTCAATGTGCTTGGTTCTAGAGTGCATTATGGGATTCTTTGTAAGGTTTATGGCACTTGTATTATCACACTTAAGTGGTATATGATCTAAGTGAATGTCATAATCTTCTAATTGCTGTTTCATCCATAAAATTTGTGCACAACAATTTCCTGCAGCAATATATTCAGCCTCAGTAGTAGATAAGGCTACACAGGCTTGTTTCTTAGAGTGCCAAGAAACTAATGAACTACCTAGAAGATGACATGTTCCACTAGTGCTTTTTCTATCTATCTTACAACCTCCATAATCTGCATCTGAAAAACCTACAAGACTAGGTTCCGTTCCAGATGGATACCATAAACCAAAGGATACAGTTCCCTTAAGATATTTCAATATTCTTTTAACTGCTGTAATGTGAGATTCTCTAGGACTAGATTGATATCTAGCACACACACAAACACTTTGCATAATATCCGGTCTACTAGCAGTAAGATATAGCAAAGAACCTATCATGCATCTATATTGAGTTTGATTTACCTCTTTTCCTGACTCATCTTTATCAAGATAGCAAGATGTTCCCATAGGTGTAGATGCTTCCTTTGCTTTGTCCATTTCAAACTTCTTAAGAATTTCTCTACAATACTTAGTTTGAGAAATGAACGTACCTTCTTGCATTTGCTTAATTTGCAGACCAAGGAAGAATGTTAATTCTCCCATCATAGACATTTCAAATTCACCCTGCATAGTCTTAGCAAATTCCTCACAAAGAGATTTATTAGTTGATCCAAAGATAATATCATCAACATATACTTGAATAATCAAAATATGTTTTCTGACTCTTTTAATAAACAAAGTAGAATCAACTTTTCCTCTATTGAAACCATTTTCTAAAAGAAAATTGCTAAGTCTTTCATACCAAGATCTAGGTGCTTGTTTTAAACCATAAAGTGCTTTCTTTAACTTATAGATGTGATTTGGAAATTTAAAATCCTCAAAACCAGGTGGTTGTTCAACATACACATCTTCTTTTATAAAACCATTTAGAAATGCACTTTTAACATCCATTTGAAATAACTTGAATTTCATTATAGATGCATAAGCAAGAAGTAGGCGTATTGCCTCTAACCTGGCAACTGGAGCATATGTCTCATCATAATCTATACCTTCTTCTTGACTATATCCTTGAGCTACGAGCCTAGCTTTATTCTTGGTGATGTTTCCATCTTCATCCAGTTTGTTTCTGAATACCCATTTGGTGCCAATCACTTGATGAGTATCTTCCCTAGGAATCAATTCCCATACTTGATTTCTTTCAAACTGGTTGAGTTCTTCTTGCATTGCTATACACCATTGTTCATCTTGAAGAGCCTCCTTTATGTTCCTAGGTTCTATCTGCGACATAAAAGCTACATTCATACAAAAATTAGCTAGGTTTCTTCTAGTGTTTACCCCTTTTGTTATGTCGCCAATGATATTGTCCAATGATAATCCTCTAGGTTGTTGCCATATCTTGTTTAGATCTTCATCATCTTGAGGATCATTCATTTTCTCTTCATTTGTTGTCTTTTGCAAGTCTTCATTTTCACCTGCATCTGATTCATCTGACTCAAGAGGTTTTGCCTCAAGGTCTACAATTTCATCAAAAACAACATGCACAGATTCTTCTATTTGAAGTGTTTTCTTATTAAAAACTCTATAAGCTTTGCTAGTTAGAGAATATCCTAGAAAAATAGCTTCATCTGCTTTGGAATCAAATTTTCCTAAATTTTGTTTTCCATTGTTTAGGACAAAACATTTGCATCCAAAAATTCTTAAATGTGAAACATTTGGTTTTCTACCTTTAAAAAGTTCATAAGGAGTACATTTCAAAATTGGTCTAATAAGCATTCTATTTAAAACATAACATGCAGTACTCACAGCATCAGCCCAAAATTGTTTAGGAACACTATATTCATTTAACATAGTTCTAGCAAGTTCCTCTAAGGATCTATTCTTTCTTTCTACAACTCCATTTTGTTGAGGAGTTCTAGGTGCAGAAAAATTATGAGAAATGCCATATTCTTCACAAAAAGTTTCAAAATATTCATTTTGAAATTCACCTCCATGGTCACTTCTAATAGCTTTTATTTTCAAATCCTTTTCATTTTGAACTAAATTTGCAAATTTTTTAAATTCTTTGAAAGCTTCATTTTTAAGAGTAAGAAAGAAAGTCCAAGTATATCTTGAATAATCATCTACAATAACTAAAGCATAATAATTTCCTCCAAAACTTTTTATCCTAGAGGGACCAAATAAATCCATGTGCAAAAGTTCTAAGGGTTTTAAACTAGAAACAACATTTTTCGAATGAAAAGATGATTTTACTTGTTTTCCCTTTTGACATGCATCACACAATTTATCCTTCACATATTTTAGTTTTGGTAGACCAATTACTAAGTCTTTAGACATGAGTTTATTCAATTGTTGCATATGAATATGTGCAGCTCTTTTATGCCATAACCATGGATTTTCTTCTTTTACAACCAAACATGAAATATTCCTATTTGATGCATTTTCTAAATCAATCAAATAAATATTGTTATGTCTAATTCCTTTTAAAGCAATTTCAGAAGAATCATTTTTATAAATGGTGCAAGAATTTTGTTCAAAGATTACCTTGAATCCTTTATCGCATAGTTGGCTAATGCTAATTAAGTTGTGCTTTAATCCTTCCACATATAGCACGTCTTTGATCATCAAGGTATCTTCACTTCCAATATCTCCTGTTCCAAGGATTTTTCCTTTGTTGTTGTCACCATAGGTGACAAAGCCTCGTTCCTTTTTCTGGAAGCTTGTAAATTTCTTCTTATCTCCGGTCATGTGTTTTGAACATCCACTATCAAGACACCACATATACTTCCTTGGTTTTAATAATTCTTGGCTGTCATTATCGTCATCTGCCATCAAACAGATGTTTGCTTCTTCATCTGAGTCGCTTGAATCTGTAATTGTTTCATTGTCGTCTTCCCAAGCAATGTATGCCTTCTTTTTCTTGGAAAATTTCCGTTCTTTCTTTTCTTCACCCTTCTTTTGATTTGGACAGTCTACTTTCAAATGTCCTTTTTCTCCGCAACCATAACATCTATAGTTTGAGGAAGATCCTTGATTTTCTCTCTTTTCATTTCTGAATCTCCCTTTGCCTTTTGATTTCATGAATCTGTTGAACCTCTTGATTAGTAGACTCAAGTTTTCATCTTCATCTGAGTCTTCATCTTCCATCTTGCTTTTGCTCTTTTCTACCTCAGATTTGAATGCTAGAGTCTTTTTCTTCGTTTTTGCTTCTTCTTCCTCTAATCTTCCAAGGTCTAGTTCATGCTCTCTCAACTTTCCAAATAATGCCGCCATGGTCATAGTGTTGAGATTTTGTGACTCAGAAATTGCAGTCACTTTTGGTTGCCAAGCCCTGTCTAAAGATTTCAAAATTTTTATATTTAATTCATCAGTATCGAAAGACTTACCTAGTCCAATGAGATGATTTACGATGTTGGTGAAGCGTTTCTGAACATCTACTATTGTTTCTCCTTGCTTCATCCTGAACATCTCGTATTCCTGGATCAAGGTATTCTTTCTAGCTCTTTTAACATCATCTGTACCTTCATGGGTTACTTGAAGTACTTCCCACATTTCTTGTGCAGTTTTACAAATGGATATCCTGTAAAACTCATCAACGGTTAAAGCAGATGAAATTATATTGCGAGCTTTAACATCATTACCGAATTTTTTCTTGTCTTCAGCAGTCCATTGGTCACGGGGCTTTGGTTCCTGCATATTATTAGTTGGAACAAAAGGACCAGATGCAACTGCATCCCAAATATCTATATCAATAGACTCCATAAATATTTGCATTCTTACCTTCCAAAATGCATAATTCTCACCAGTGAATAGTGGTGGTTTATTGATAGAGGCACCCTCTGCAAAGGTTTGATGTGATCCTGCCATTTGAATAACTATCAAAGCAAGCTCTGATACCAATTGTCAGAGCGGCTGCAGCGGAATGGTTAGCGTGGAATAACAAACCAAGAGGGGGGGTGAATTGGTTCTTACTTAAAAACGTGTGCCTTAAAAATTTCTACTCAATTTATCTTACTTAGCAATTAATAAAACAATTAAATAGAGTAAGGTAGAGAGAAATTTGCACAGTTGATTTTATCCTGGTTCGGATCTTACCAATCCTACGTCCAGTCGCTTATCTCAAAACAAGATAAACAATTTCACTATCACAAAACAATTACAAATTATAATTACACAAATACAATTTGTAAAGGTTTAGAAAACACCTCTCTTGATGCCACAAGAGATGAACCAACACTTCCTTTGAGTCTTCACAAAGGATGAAACACTTCCTCCGAATACTTCACGAAGGATGAACTTCCTCTTCCAAACACCTCCTCAGACAAACTAAGGATGAACCGGCTATTTCCTCTGTCACCGTAGCAGCACTTCACCAGCTCCACAGACACGAGTTTCACAAGCCGAACAATAGCTCACAGATCTTAAGAGTTTCAGAGTTTTAGAGCACAAGGGAAGAGATTCTCAAGTTTTGTTAAGTTTTCTTGAGAGAAAATGAGAGTCTATTTATAGACTTCTCAAAAAGGCTCTTCCATTTTCGTTTGCAGCCTTTCTGTCTGTGTTAATCGATTAGCTACAGTGGTTAATCGATTAACACCCCAACGGATAGTTCAACGTCTCAAAAAACGGCTAGTTTTTCAAACGGTAACTATGTTAATCGATTAACAGCCCATGTTAATCGATTAACGTTAATCGATTAACACCCCTTGTTAATCGATTAACAATGAAATGTTGTGCTTCGCCATTTGCCTCTGGAACAATCGATTAACGCCCTCTATTAATCGATTAACGTTAATCGATTAACACTCCTTGTTAATCGATTAACACTGCACAGATTTTGCTCTTGATTTATTTTTACATCACTTTTGAATACATACAAGAGACTACTAATTTTCCTATGTTCATACAATTTTTACAAGAGGTTACAAGTCTTCAAAGATCATTCTTCATGAGTCTTGTTTGTTCTTGACTTGATTTGGACATCATCAAAACTTCATCTTCATCATTTTGCTAACAAGAGATCTTCTCGGATTTGAATATCTTCTATTTCTAAAATGTGGGAAGGATCAGGTAGATACTTTCTCAGTTAAGTAACATTAAAACTAAATTAATGTTGACTGATGTGCTTAAGAGAAATTTCATCGTGCGAAGAGCTTACTAACAAGAAGATATTACTCTAACGGTTTTCTCCTAAAATCAACATACGACTTCTACCTACTGAGATTCCTAAGTCATAATTGACTTAATAATAGACCCAAAATCTCCTCCTTCTACAAAAACTTTTTAATTTAAAATCTCATCACCTAAATACAAAATAATCAACCATTAACTTCCATACCAGATTTATGTAACCTAACCACTTATGCCAAATCATCACTTATAGCTCAAAACTTTCAATTTACCAACTTCCAACTTTGTACTCTAACCTATAATTCTAACTTTGTACTCTAACCTATAAAATATTTTTTTTTAAAAGAAGGATGACCGGTACTGTGACAACAGTTTCGGTGGCAATGACCGGAACTGTAGCTACAGTGGGAAAATTTTGGCTATAAAAGGGCCAGTCCTCTGCGTCGAGTGACATTTCTGACTGCCCACTCTCTCTCTCTGTCCCTCTCTTTCTCTCTCATTTCTCTCCTCTGAACGTCTAGAATTTGCGCGGAGCCTTTGCCTCAGTGTGCCTTCGGAGCGTCTGAGATCTGCGTCGAGCTTCTGTAAGCCCTTCTTCTCCGGGTAAGTCCTCTTTCCTTCTTTCTTTCCTTCTTTGATGTTTTTCCTTTCCTTCCTTCTCTTTAAGCTTTTCCGCTCTTCTTTATGCTTTCTCTCCTTTTCTTCCCCTCTTTCCTTTAAACTTTTCCGTGTTTCCCTTTCCTTATTCCCTTTAAATTTTCCGTCTGTTGTTCTTTCTGCCTTCATGTGGTTTTCTTCGTTCCCTTATGCTTTCCAGTTTTTCTTTTAAGCTTTCATTTGCTCTTTTTTTTTTTAGTTATATTTTTCTTTCAGTATTATTTGTCCTTTTCCTTTCCTGCCTCCTTTATTTGCTTTCTTCTTCTTTTTCTTTGTTCTCTTTTTATTAACTTAAAAATAAGAACACACTGTCTTAAACTAAGGGGTATATAGGCTGGAAACCAGACTTTAATCTCCCTTCGTTTGAAGGTATGGCAGAGACAATCGGGTAGAACAACGCCACGTATCCCATAAAAACAGAAAACTTAAAAGACAATTTTATTTGTATGAACTGGACATGGACAATATGGACAGAAGATTTTATTTGTATGAACTGGACATGGACAATATGGACATAGATCCGTTTAGGAACCTTTGCGAGGACCATGAAACAGATCACAAACTGGACAATAAGACTCGAAAGACCCAATACAAAGAACAAAATTAGCTTAAAAGAAACATAATGGAAGAAGACATTAGACTATGAACATAGTATTTTTGTTATTTATGATTTGTTTTGTTTTGTTTTTTTTATTTATTTATTTAGACAAATTATAGAAGAGAAATGAATGAGAAGGGAATGGAGATGGAGAGACAGACTTGCTCAAGGTGGCGTCCGACAGACGACCAAATCAGGATAATGACAAACATTTACAATTACGGAGTCTCCCACCCAAGTCGAGCTCAGATTTTTGAGATCGCTGCTCGACTCAGGGCATTCGGAGAAGCGGGGGAGTACAATGTCCAGTGCTGGTTTAACAACCATGGGAATAGAGTAAGACGTTGGCAAGCGGAATTGGACCCTACCGGCACTATCTTTTCTTTGCTGCCGCGATACATGTATGGTAAGACCCTAACTTCATCCCTGTCTTTTTAATTTTTTCTCTCTCTCCCTTCTTTTGACACAATTATATATATATATATATATATATATATATATATATATATATATATATATATATATAATCTTTTTATTTTTATTTTTATTTTTATTTTTATTTTATTTTATTTATCTCTAACTACTATTATTTTTGCACCACCAGAGATCCTTCATGGGTAATTCCACAGGCTCCAAGGCTCCTAGATCTCTTTCCCATCCCCGCTATACATAAAGAAGAAGAGAAAGTTACTCAACCCATGCCATTTCGCATCAAAGCCCCTTCCACAGAGCTTTCTTTGAGATTGTCGTTCGTCGATCAATAGTTTCCTTAAGGAGACTATTTTTTTTTTATTTATTTATTATATTTTTATGGACTGTACTCTTAACGGTCACTTGTGGCCGACACTTGAACATTTTATTTTTATTTATGTACTGTGATCTTTATCTGCTTTGTTTTATATTCTAGTTAATGATTTTTTTTTCTCATAATGAAATTAATATTATATTATGTTTTTCCTTGATTCATTTAGTCTAAACATCTTCTTATTATCTTTATATGTGTCTTAGCCGATTTAATTTGCAATGGTAGTTATTACTTAATTCACTTAACTGGTATCTACACTTAAAATTTTAAGACCTATTCTAATATAATTTAGTACACTATCCAGAATTACTTTAGCTTTATAACTCGTAATCCTCTACCCTAAAATTATAAATTACACAAGTAAATGACAAATAATAGTTGAGAATGCATCAAACATGTTTATAAATTTGAAGTTCACTCAAAACAACCACGAATCGCTATACCATAAAATAATAACAAGTAGTATATGTTCATCATATGAATTATGAAATCATGAGCAGTTGTATACTAGACATAATATATGTAATTTCACATAAACTAATAATCAAAGATAATATCATGTGAAAACCAGTAGCAAAAGATTGACTTCGTTTACTTAATTGATTTATAATTCATTTTAATAAATAGTTAAACATATATGCATCGTAATTCCCTAGTAATTAATTTCAATTTTCTCATTCGGTACACATACTAAAAACTAGATGAGTTCACTCCTCAAACCCTTGCCAAGCTAAGTATATTACATGTTTCACGGTTGGGTTGAGTGCGGGTTATTTCTCTGTTCACACAGAGAATTATTGTTATTACGTTTTGTAATGAGTTCGTAGGATAATTTCACTCCTCACACCACTGATATACAGAACATGGTTGATTCCTTTAACCTTGTTACACTAATGCTTTCCCAAAGCTCTTTTTATTCTAGCCTTTGAACTCAACTCTTCTTGTGCAACGTAAGATATCTCACCTCCTTATTTTGTTCTCGAAAACTTCTTAAAACATTACTTCTAAACTCTAACATCTTCACTCATCCTTTGAAACCTAAACTCTGATATTATATCTTCCTATTTTCGAAGGCTTTAACTAATTGTAATATCTTTCCTCAAACCTTCAGAATTTAAGAAAGGAAAATCATCTCTTGTAAGAGTCATGAGTAGTTAGACACAATATTCTACTATCTAGACTTGGAGGAAATGGTAAATTATACCATTTAGACTCAATTCTTCACAGAGAAGACACGACAGACCCACAACACAGAGGTCATTCTAAGGACGAACTGCTCTGATACCATTAATGTAACATCCCAAAATCTCACGCTGGATAATTCATAATTTATATATATTGTAACATTACATTTACGGTAATATCCCGTAATCTCACACTTATAAATTCATAGTTAATATATGTCTACATATGTTTTAAACTCAGATTTCAACTATAAACTCATAAATATAATTCGAATTCTTTTAACTTATTCTTCTGTCTCTCTCTTCATTGGCATTGGATCAGACGACATTCCTTCATCTGCTCCCGTATAACGAATTATACGATCATCGCACATACCCAAACAAAAACAAACACAAACAAGTAGGGTGAGCTAACATGCAACCAATCATTTATAAAACATGCATGCAAACCTCATATAATAATTATGTCAGACATACTCATATCATCATACAACAATCACATCATACATACTCATCCATTACTTTGATACACATGGTAATATGACATCACAAGACTTGTTACTTTATAACCCGACTCGTCCGGACTAGAATGATTACCGAGCTATGGCGGGTCTTGCACTCGTGGTGGCTTTATGAAACTTGGCACTACCGCCTTATGAAACTTGGGCACTACCGCCTGACCACAGTCACGAGGTTAATCCGTTATCACTCACCTTGGATCATATGAAAGCACCCAAGACTAGGACCTCATGCTACTCCTCACCACATAGTTCAATCCTCTCTACATGAGAAGAAAGACCATTGGAGTTTCAGGATGACCCCCAAAACTGAGCTACCATGCAATCATTCTATACACCCCCAAATCACCACCATGTATCCTCTCCTTGAGGATCATGGAATTACGTTCATGAATCATACTATTACCTTGAAACTTAACCCAAGACATGAATAACCATATACCATCATATTATCACAGTGAATCTAACATATCTCATACATTCACATACTTTCCACATAAATAACATCATTATAGTTCACAATCATGTTCAGATGCATAAATTCAAATGTAATAAAATCCAATCATTTCAGAAATCATACAAACTGGATATATTCCAACAAGATATATTACACAATAATTTAACAATACATAATCTGTTCAATAGGATTTAAGTTAAAAACTTGTCGAGTAGACTTCTAGGAAAGAGAGGTGCGTCACAATGGACAACTTAAGTACCAAGTCTTTCCTTAGCCAAAGTGTTCCTCAACTAGTTTTTAACAAATTTCTTATTTACAGATTCAAAACAACAGCATACAATATTTACACCGAATTTCAACATAGATAAACATACAGTAAGCATTAACAGTATTTACACAGAATTTCAAGATATGAATAGTTATAAAACAATATTAAATCATAATATAAAAGCATAGAAATACTAAATCATAATATAAAAGCATAGAAAAGTTAGCTCCCCTACCTTTATTCCAGACTTCTCTTGCTCTGAATTTATTTCTCCGAAACCCTTTAGAACTTCTACTAAAAATTTCTCCCTAACTCTTTTTTTTTCTATTTCTCAAGCTCTCACTTGATTTTTCTTCTCTTGGTGCAGAATACCCTTCCCTCCCATGGCTATTTATAGTAAAAAAAAATTTACTATTCATTAATATTTTAATATTATTTATTATTTTAATATTATTTAAAAATAATATTTTAATCATTTACTCACCAAATCTGATCCTAATTTCTACCTACTAATTTCTTCCATGCTAAGGAATCTTAATGCTGAAAATTTATTTTTACTATTTACTTTTTACTATTCAATTTAAAAAATTTACTAAATAAGTTACCAAAAATTTGAACCTTTCCTTCTAAAATTACTATAATTTTATATCCAAAATTTACATTTTTCTATCCATTAAAATTATTATTACTAATAAAATACTAAAATTTACTACTATAAATATTTTTTTTTTCATGGGTCTTACAATAATGACATGAAACTGTAAATCATTATTACTATTTAAAAGATTAAAATAGACTCGGATAAAATGAGATAAATCACTGCTTAATTTTTTTGACTTGTATATAAACAGAGGATATCTGACGGTGAGAGAGTGGTCGATGGAGAGAAGAAGGTCCTTTGCTTGTTTGAGCGATGAGGTTTTAACGGCAAGGTCGCCACGGTTGTTGGCCGTAGCGAGAAGAGAGAGGGCTTGGTCCCTACCAGCGGTTATGGGTATCTGTATGTTTTAGAGTTTTGAAACAACAGGAATGGATCAAGAAACGGGAAGAATATAAATGTGGTTTTGGAAGTCTACCTTCACGATCAAATACTCACCTATACAACTATCCAAATAATTTTAAATTAAAAATACAATATAATTATATCTAAATTTGTATCCAAACTAATAAAAAACAATTTTTACTATCCAAAACAATTGACAATAAGCTAATAGTGTATCAAAAAACTGATTCAATAAAATAACAATTTAAATTTTTATTCTGAAATTCTTGAATATCATTATGGAATATTATTTGTTTGTCGTATTTTTCATTTTAAATTGAGAATTTCTGCACTAGATTTTTGTAAAAGCATCCTTTTAGAAATGGTTTAACTTTTTATTTAACTTATCGTACTCCTCACTGAAATCATTTCATTATTTGAAAGTATCATGAGTGTGTCACGAAAAGATACACTTAGTGTTTGTGTGACCTTGTTGTAGGATGTCAATGAAACCGTGTCACACATAATACATATCTAAATGGAAAAATATGTGAGCTAAAAAGAAGACACAAACATAAAAGAAAATCATTGTGAACATATAGGACAATTACTCTAAGGTGCACTAAATGTGAATGCTATGGTCATGAAACTCATAAATGTCCAAATTAGAATGCAACTTCCATAACCAATCAAGACTTAAGAACCAATTTCTACACTTGAAAGAGGAGGAAAAAAAACTTTGTAAAAGTTAGATATGTTGAAAAGAAGACAAGAGGGGAAACCAATGATAGTACAAGAAAATGAAGCACTTACAGAAAAGGAAACAAAGGAATAAGAGAAATAGAAGACAAAGAAAAGCAAGAGAAAGAAAAGAAAGAGAAGAGAGAAAAATAAGAGAAAGAAAAGAAAGAAAAGGAAGTAAAAGAAAGAGAGTAGAACGAAAAGAGAGAAAAGGAAAAATAAAGAAAAGAACATCCCAATTTGTCATTCAAAAGAAGTACTAATTCATCCCATTTTGTTTTGTTGATTACACGATCTTATCCAAGAAAGATTACGATTGTTTCTAACTTTTGAATTTCTTAATTAAACATGAAAATTAAATGCATGACTCAGAATTAGATAGAAATGATAGATGTCATAATCTAGGAGATTGATAAGCCAATGAATATTTGTTAGAAAGAGGTTAGTCTTTGATAAGAACCGATAATAGAGACGTCAATATCAAGAAGATTCATAAGTTAAGAAAGATTTGTCACAAAAATTTGAATCTTTGATAAGAACTTGATGGCCTAATCCCTGAACAAAGACAACCCTCTCATTAATAAAATCAATTTTAATATATGACTAAAAAGTATTTACACAAGTTTTTTGTACCTCTGTATATATAAATCCATAAGTTTAAGAAAAAGAAAGCCCAAGCCCAAAAGCATAAAGACATAAAAGCATAAAAACCTAAACTAATTTCTAAAAGAAAGTCGAAAGCTCAAAAATATAGAAGCATAAACTAATTTTCATGAGAACAATTCTTCAAGTATGCTCTAAACCATGATTTTCATGCTTTCATGTCCATTGAAGGCCATAGGCTCCTCCTCTGGTTCTTCTTGTATGGAGTCATGAGATAGTTCTATAGTATATCCTCTTTCTTGAAACAAAGTTATCCTTAACTTTGTACCTTGATTTCTTTATTCTTAACAACATAAGGAAATTGTTCACTAAATTCTATCATTTGAAGATTCATTCCTTTTATGTTTGGTAAGGTTAGAAGTTACTCACTCCTTCCTAAATTTCTCCTTATCCTTTCATGAGGTGAATGATTTCTTGACTAACTCTGTGCAAATGATTTTTGGAGTAACTCCCTCTTTCTTAAATTTCTTCTTAATTTTGTTCTTCTTGAAAAAAAAAAATCCAACCACGAATTTTGAAAGATTCTATGCACAAATCAAAAACATAATTTAAAATCATCAAAAATAGAAATTTTACTAAAATGAGATTTGGATCCTAGAAGAAGCCATATCTTATTATCAAAGATTTTGGAAGCCTACCTCTAGGGTCAAATACCCCCGTGCACAAATCATCAAGCAGTTTTAAATTAAAGATGTAATGCTAACAAAGATGAATAGAATATTTCTCAAATAAACACTCAAAATATAAGTACAACTTTGATTGTACTTACACTTTTTTGGAGATGCACAAGCAAGCTAATTCATGTGCATGTATTTACAAACTTGCATTCTTACACATAGGTTGGTTTAGAATGGACAAACAAACTAACTTATATACAACTATTTCAAAGTTTATGTCGAAACTAAAAAATTTGTTTTGACTATACAAAGTAATTAACAAACAATCTAATAGAGTATCAAACACATATTAATTGAATTCAAAGCTTGTGTTTTCCTTTTCTATCATTCTTTCGTCCTTTCATTGTTGTTGTTAGTGCTCTTTAATGAATAAATATTTCTTTGATAATATCATTTATTCTTCTCTCCATTCTTGATGTCACTACTTCTTGATGAACAATTCTTACCTAGGTAACAAAACAAAACAAGATGAATTAGTAGATTCTTGCAATGAAAAATCAAGATGCTCTTTTCTTTCTTTTCTTTTTCTTTTTTTTTTGTTATCCTCTCTTTCTTTTACTTCCCTTTCTCTCTTTTCTTTTCTCTTATTTTTATCTCTTCCTCTTCTCTTTCTTTCTTTTCTTTCTTTCTTTTCTTTCTCTCTTATTTCTTTTGTTTCCTTTTCAATAAGTGCTTCCTTTTCTTATATTCTTTTTAGCTTCCCCTCTTGTCTTCTTTTCAATAATTAGAATATAATTATAAGATTACCATGTTAAGGAAAATTAGAAGGTCATTTGATCAATATTAAGGTAAAAGTTCATTGAAGGGTCTATAAATATGGTATGTGGCTAAGGATTTTAATAATTTAGAATATGTTCCATTTGTTATATCTTGCCTTAATTAAACATTAACTGAAGAGTTGAAGTATTTTTTACAAGTAACTAACTGGACAAAACCGATTGCACAAGTTACTCTACTTGACAAAACCGATTACACCAACATTCCATGTTTGCATTCCACCAAAGAGCGTTCTCCTATGGAGAAATGGTCTGCCTGTCCAATTGGGACATTGATGCACTATCCCTTGTATTGGAATTCGATGGTCAGTTATCTTCTAAAGCTAAAGACCCCTCTTTCATTGAAATACGAACTTAAAATTGACAAAGACATGTCATTTGCATACTCATTAACTTTTCTACCGGAAAACTCCTCAAACGATGAGACAACAATTACTCTTACCATTATTACCTTATTATAAATCTTATCATGCAGAGTTTTTTTAATAATAAAAGAATTCTTACATAATATTAGCATATGCATATATATATATATATATATATATATATATATATATATATATATATATATATATATATATATATATATATATATATATATAATAATTCAAATCAACCAGCGTTGAGTAACACAATACATAGATAAATTAACGGGGAGCAAAAGGGTAAATCATGGAATCTGACAGAGTAAGCGGTAAAATTAATGTCGTTTGTGAACATGTCACGTGCAATATCAGTCAGAAATTGACATGGCAGTAGGTGGATACAAACACAGTCCCTACTGGAGTCTCTCCTTTGGAACTCAAAGGGACCTCAAGCTCACATTTCGCCTTCGCCTTCGTGCTAGAACTTGCCGAGTCATTAAGCATGAACTTAACCTTAAAGTGGAGTCTCACAGAGAGATGAAAAACCCTCTTTTTCTCATCTTCTTCCAAGCTCTTCACCTGATCCTGATCCAACACCGTCTCGTACTGCCCCCTGTAAACGCCGTTCAGTCGGTTCGTGCTCTGCCTGCGTTGCCGGAACGAGTCACGCAACGTCAACAACTCCGATGACGCGAACGTGACGCCGTTGTACGACACGTGGCTCTCCACGCTCTCGTAGTAGAAGTCCAGCTTCTTGTTGGGATTCCCTGCCGTGAAGTTGAGGACGAGGTTGTAACGGAGCGTGTTGTCGCTGGAGGTGTAGTTGAACTGCGTGAGCGTGGCGTCGGAGACGTGCAGCTTAAAGGCGTGTGGCTGGAGCACGGCGTAGAAGATGATGAATACGATGACGAGGAAGATTATGAGTGCGAGGAGAATCTTCCAGCAGATGCTGAAGAGACAGCAACAGCAATTTCTGTGGCGGCGGGGACGTGGCGCCTCCGCCGGAGGAATCGTGGGGCCGTAATACGCACCGTTTAGTTGGGGTTGCTTATCTGCCATGCTGGAATGATAGGGGATGAAGAATACGAAGTGCTCTTTTTGTGATAGAAGAAAGGTACATGTGTGTATAAATATAGACACAGGATGAAGGGCGTGTTTGGTTATTTTTTCTTTTCTTTTCGTTATTTTGTTTGTTTAAATTGTTGTACGGTGAGTGTAACTGAGAAGAGGGTGCAATTAATTGCCCGAAAATCACAATGCGTTTGAAAACTATGCTAAGACGCGTTTGGGTAGGGACATTTAATCACTATCATCTTAATAAGATTTTTGTCCTTGCTACATGTTGATGAGGATCCAAGTGGATAATGAACTTTCATGGTCAAGTTGAAGGCAAGTGGCTTTGAAGGTTGGGTTGGGACTTTTACTATTAAGTGAATCTATCCGATATTTTAACATTGTTATTATTTTTATTGATGCGTGTATTTGAAAGAAATCAATCACAAACTTATCGTATATGCAACTTATCGTATATGCATTTATATATATATATATATATATATATATATATATATATATATATATATATATATATATATTTATTTATTTAATTTTTTTTTTATAATAATTTTGTTACTTTTTTTTCCAAAATTGTATGGTGGAATATTTTATGGAGTGTTCAATAATTGAATTACGTTACGATTTTTTCTTATACTATATTTAGGTTGTTTATGTTGTAGAAGTTGACAATAAAAGAATAAAAATCACGAAAAAAGGATTTTTCGATGCGTGTAGATCATTGTCTTTAAAGACTTATTCGCGGTGTATTACGCAAGCCTTTTAGGATACAAGAGTAACTTTTCAAAAATTTTGAGGATATAAGAACTAGCAATGATCTCTATAAAGAGAATAAAATAAACCCAGAATATTTTTAGGAAAAGAAGAAAAGAGAAAGAATGAAACCAAAATGAATGTTGGCAACAACAAAATTGAACGTTGACAACAACAAGATTGATGGAAGCACAAGACTCGGAGTTGCAACGTTCCAATTCTTGAGAAACGTGCACAACCAAATCAACACTAGATATTTTGCAATATGTGTGTAATGACACAATTTTTATAACAATCCCCCACATATTACAAAATATATATACAAACGAAAGATAAAATAAATTATTCTGGGTTTCACAAGATGTAATGCATCAGAATCGGTATAACAAGCTATATGAACCAGTTTTAGATCAAGAAACTTAATACACAATGTAGTTAGTATAGCAAGCTATATGAACCAAAGACACTTGAGTGTGTTAGAGGATTATCAATCACAGTACACCCCCACAATCCTTGTTGTTATCAATCGAAAAAAGGATTTTTCGAGGCGTGTAGATCATTGTCTTTAAAGACTTATTCGCGGTGTATTAGGCAAGCCTTTTAGGATACAAGAGTAACTTTTCAAAAATTTTGAGGATATAAGAACTAGCAATGATCTCTATAAAGAGAATAAAATAAACCCAGAATATTTTTAGGAAAAGAAGAAAAGAGAAAGAATGAAACCAAAATGAATGTTGGCAACAACAAAATTGAACGTTGACAACAACAAGATTGATGGAAGCACAAGACTCGAAGTTGCAACGTTCCAATTCTTGAGAAACGTGCACAACCAAATCAACACTAGATATTTTGCAATATGTGTGTAATGACACAATTTTTATAACAATCCCCCACATATTACAAAATATATATACAAACGAAAGATAAAATAAATTATTCTGGGTTTCACAAGATGTAATGCATCAGAATCGGTATAACAAGCTATATGAACCAGTTTTAGATCAAGAAACTTAATACACAATGTAGTTAGTATAGCAAGCTATATGAACCAAAGACACTTGAGTGTGTTAGAGGATTATCAATCACAGTACACCCCCACAATCCTTGTTGTTATCGTTGTGATGCGCTTACTAGGTCATGCGCATGCCCGATATTCATGAGTGCTTTAGAGATCATGTCAAGATCTCATGCAAGTGGCCCCACTTGACACTCATATAGGTGATTTCATCAAGTGTATGTTGCAAATTATACACCACCCATAAGGGATATGAAGATCATTAAAAAATTTGATTAATTGCAAAGTTTAACCTCTCAATAATGCAGTCTCTAGCACTTTCACACACACACCATAATAATGGACATATATATTTGATTTAAAATCAAATTAGTGCTATCAGAACTAACAAGTGACTTGTTTTTACCCATATGAACCTTATTTATGGGATCTCCAATCACAAAGATTGGGTTACCATCACTTGTTTGTTAGCTAGTGGCTTAAGTCCCATTCCCCTTGATGTTTCTAAGATCATATTTCTTCCCAAGGGTTTTGTTAGAGGATCTGCTAGATTCCGTTTTGATTTCACATAGTCAATGGAAATAGTTCCACTCTTTAGTGGCTGCTTCACCAAATTGTGTCTCAATTGGATATGTCTATTATTTCCATTGTAATTCTTGTTTTTAGCTATAGCTATTGCTGATTGGCAATCATAGTGTATTGACACCGATGGGGTTGGTTTCATTCCTAGTGGAATGTTTGCTAAGAAGTTTTTCAACCACTTAGTCTCGCTATACAAGTCATCTCAAGAGCGAAAAACTCATATTCCATTATTGATCTTCCAATAATTGTTTGTCTGGCTGATCTCCATGTAATTGCACCACCCCGAAGTGTGAATACATAACCACTAGTGAATTTTGTCTCATCTGAATCAAAGATCTAGTTAGCATTATTGTACCCTTCTAGTACAACGGAAAATCCACTATATTCAATGGAATAATCCATTGAACCTCTTAAGTATCTCATAAGCCTGGAAAGTGCATCCCAATGTTCTTGATTTGGACATTGAGTGTACCTACTCAGTCTACCTACTGCATAAGCAATATCAGGCTAGAAAAGTTCATCAAGTGTAGTAAGCTCCTAATTATCTGGACATACTAAGGTTGAGATAACGATTCTCCTATATTTTTCATTAATTTAGAGCATCATAAGGGGTACTCACGGGTTTGAAATCATAATAGCCAAACTTCTTAAGAAGTTTCTCAATGTATTTTTCTTGGGATAGGAATATACTATCTCCCTTCCTTATGATTCTAACACCTAAAATTATATTGGCTTCACCCATGTCTTTCATTTCAACGTTGGATCCTAGAAAAAGTTTAGTTCTAGCAACAATCTCATTGCATGTACCAAAAATTAACATGTCATCCACATACAAACATATAATGACACAATCACCATTTTCAAATTTAGAGTACATACATTTATTAGCATTATTAGGTGAAAAACCAAATTTATTTCTTCAAGTAATTAAGTAAATTACCTACACCCACACAATTTTAAAATATTTAAGATTGGTAAATGAGAAAATATCTGGTTGTGTTTTTCTCTTTATAGGTAAAGTGTACGAAAACTTACTCAAGTATTTCATCTTCTTGTTTCTTTTCCTTTCTCTGGAGAGAAAATCTTTTCCTTTCTCTGGAGAGAAAATCTTTTCCATCTTTCCTCAAAGATTACAAAGGCATGACACATGAACATTAGGGTTCATCATCCTAACTCCAACGAACTCTAAGTTATCGCATCGTCTCCCTCTTCTTCATCCTCATCAGCGGTCCCTACAAATGCGATCAGAAGCCAGTGTTACTGCGAGCACCTTGCTAGCCTCTGGAAGTTCTATCTAGAGAAGGCCTCGACTTTTGACACATCCGAAAATGGTTTCGCAAATACCGTATGAGTTCTGGAAACAAAGATTTGATCCTCCAGGATTGAGTTGTTGATGTCAGCCATAAGTCCTTAAGATTGTTGTAGAAGCTGACAATAAAAGAATAAAGATCACGAACAAAGGATTTCCCGAGACGTGTAGATCATTGTCCTTAAGAACTTATCCACAGTGTATTGCGCAAGCCTCTCAAGATACAACAGAAACTTCTCAAAATTTCTGAGGATATCAGAATTAGCAAGGATCTTTATAAAGAGAATAAAATAAACCCATAATATTTTTAGGAAAAGAAGAAAAGAGAAAGAATGAAACCAAGAAAAGAGAGAATGATAGAAGAATGATATTTTTGATGATGTGTTTTGGAGTGAAGGAAGAAGTACTCTATTTATCCAAAATATCTACTAGGGAATATAATATTTTTAATAAAATAAAACATTGCAACCTAAAATAAATGTTAACAACAACAAAATTGATGGAAGCACAAGACTCAAAGTTGCAACGTTCCAATTCTTGCGGAACGTGCACAACCAACTCAACACTAGATATTTTGCAATATTTGTGTAACGAGACAATATTGAATCACATCCTATAATGCTAAACTTTATTTAAATATTAAATAATTATTAAAAACGTCAACATTAGTGATTTTTAGTTGATATTAATTGATATTATTTATTTTGTTAAAATTTACCAATATTTTTTAATTAATATTGATGAATTTGTTTTTTTTATTTACATGGACCAAAATTGTTTTCTGCTGATATATAAATCACAATTATTTAAGCTAACATTGTTAGTTGAAAGATTTGTTTTCTAACCTTTTGATTTATGTGAAGAGGGAAACTTAGTGAACCGTATTAAAACAATTATAACAAACTATTAACAAAGAATAACATATATGTGTTGATGATAAAAAATAATCACAATAGATAGAAAAATATAACCTCTAAAGACCTCAATCGAACAATAGTCTACATCTACTAAATAGTCTTCCATTGATAAAAAAACATTTTGACTAATAATGTAACAAGAAAAATTAAAATATAAATAAAAAAGTGGTCTTATCAGCATAAATGGTTATGATGAGCATAAAAAAGATTAAGTTTCCCTAAGTATTTATTAAATACTAAAAAATTCTGACCGTGATTCAATGAAAAAAAATTAAGTTTCCCTAAGTATTTATTAAATATAAATTTTTAATTTTGTAATTATTATGCATTACATAATAATATATTATAATACGTAAAAATATTGAATAATAATATAATAACATAATAATACTAACATAATAATAATGAAAATTAAAATACAATATAAAACAATAATAACAAATATTTGAAAATAATTTATATTATTGTAATAAAATTTACAATAATTCATTATTATCATTATTATTCTAATTTAAATACATCACATAAATTTATCATAAATTAATTATACTTATATAATTAATTTGAATAGCATGCAATAAATTCCCATTAGAGAAAATCCGTTCGTCCCACCGATCCAAAATAGTAAATATATTATATTTTGGATGAGCCATTTTCTTAAATTCTGAAAATGAATTTATTCGAAAGAAACTTACTAAAGATTTTATTCCAAAGAAATATCATTTTCATGTACACACCTATCATTTGAAAAAAGCGTGTAGCAGTGAGGCCCAAGGCCCAGAGTACTTGCAAGATAATAAAGAGTTATGCTCACTTCTTCCTCTCATCTTCTCCCTACATTTTTTCAATTTTTTTTAAATTTTAAATTTATCTTTTTTATTTTTTACTTTTACCAATTTTACATTTTATATTTTAAAACATTAATCCTAATCTCCTGTTACTTTCACTTCTCCTTTCACTTTCCACAGCAAACTCTGATCTCATACTGTCATTTTCTCTTTTTTTTTTTTTTTCAATTTTCACTCTTGTTAACATAAAATTTGACAGAAAAAACAGAAGATAAACTGAACTAATTATTTTTTATTTTATTCACTTTTTATTTTGTACTAAAAAACATACTTCTCTTTCATTGCCACCATTGTAAGCACAGATGTAATTTTAAACATAAATTTTCAAAGACAAGAAAGTGGAAAATAAATTTTTAGCAAATTATATTATGAAATCATGATACTTCAAAACTCATAAGAAGTTATAAATATTTTAAATTCATACCATGCAGAATTTGCTTTTTCTATAAGAGAAAAAGTAACAATGAGGAATGGGAGCTTGCTACTCAGAATGAAAAGAGAAAGTGAAAGTGAGAGAGAATTGAAATTAGAATTTTAAAAAATAAAAAAGTAAAATTGGTAAAAGTAAAAAGTATAAACCACATCAAACAATGTTAACTTTTACATCTTCAAAAGAGTCAAACTAATTCATCTCTCTCACAATTAATACACTTTTAACGGTCTAATTTCTTCTTAATAACTTTTTTAATAAAGTTATTTTTTCTTAATTTTTCCTTAAATCAATTATTTTATATTTATTAAAATAATGAGAGTATGCTCATATTTTTTTTTCAAAAAATAATACATTTTTTGTTATTTTTATTATATGTAAGAGAACCTTTAACTATAGTTATCTTGAGATGGAGGATGTATAAATTATTACTTTATCAGTTTCATAACAACTGCAATTTAAGATTTATACGTATATAAATAAATAATACATATACCCTTTCTTAAAATATTTTTACTTAAATAGTCTAATTCCTAATTTGAATACCATATTTCAAAACAGCATCTTATTCATAATGCATTGATATCGTTAGTGATGGTGATTAGACAAATCAAAAGAAAGTTCCTTTAATCTTTAACATTCTTGTCTTATTGAACTGGCTGGTCTGTCGGTGAATATTAACCTCTTCATTAATAATTTGCTTGTAATAACTATTTTTTTCAAGACAAGTTTAAACTTTGAAGGAGTTAAATTTGGTTAAAGAACCCTAAGACATAGATTAGGTTAAGTTACACTTTAGCGTTAGGAATAGGTAATCTCAAGCACTAATTAAACAACCCTATACTTGAACAATTACATATATTCATATTTAAATATCATGTTAAACCTAAACTAGAAAATTTTCAAAGTTTACTCTTCCGTTAGGTTTTTTTATTTGCACAAAACTTTGCCAAGTGATGTATGGTATGACTCGAACCATTTAATTTAATTACCAAACTTCTTAAATGGTCCCAAACTTTTAAATTAATGCAAGTCTAGACTTATTATTAGATCTAAATCAAGCAACTCATAATATGACTTAAGTTGGTATTATGCTATACCATTAATGAAATTAATTTTTAAGTAATATGTAATTTCTAAAAACAACTTTTTCCTCCAGCCCACCCCAAAAAAGAGCATTAATTATATTTTTTGTGTATGATTTGTAAAAGTAATATTAGACTTTTTATAAAGAATTAACCTAATTTCTCCTCTCTCTGCTTGTTTGCTCATTACGTGATAATGCCTTTTAGTTAGGAAGAAAGCCTAATTTAGAAAAAATTCCTAAAAGAATGCAATTTTTTGAAAAAATATGAAAAATGGCTAGATTTTGAAAAATTACTCATTTGGTACGTCGTTCTTCCAGTTCTATATTAATTATTTATAAATTTATTTGTTAATTAACAAACAAGGGGGTGGTGGCGCAGTTGGCTAGCGCGTAGGTCTCATAGCTTCTGAGTGATCCTGAGGTCGAGAGTTCGAGCCTCTCTCACCCCATTTTTTTATTTTCATAAAACCTGTCTTATTTTTCACATAAAAAAAACAATGATGTCGTAAATTTCCTATTTTTCTATTTTTTTAACTAATTTCCTATATTACATGTCCAATTTTTTTATTTTATCCACATTAGTATTTGTACATAAAATATGATTTTTAAAAATAATCATTTTCTTAAAAAACAACGTATAATTTTTTTTGTTCATCTAAAAGAAATATAAAGTATTATTTAATATAGCTGAAACGGATGTTAAATGAAACTCAAATGATTTGTTTTGTTGTATGTCATTTTATTCGTTATTGTGATTCCATTTTAATAGGTGTACCGTCTGGTCCTCCTAACACATAGACTGACTGAACGGTTTTTCAAGACCGTCCACCCAGGTCACAATCAAGATCGAACAGTCCTCAAGGACCGCTCACCCAGGTCACTATCAAGACCGAACGGTCGTCCAAGGCCGCCCACCCAAGTCACTATCAAGATCGCACGTCCGATCTAGGACTGACCTATTACCCAACCGTACATTGAACGAGCGGCCCTCCAAAGTCGTTCATCTAGGTCGACCGACAAGACCGAATGTCCATCGTAACCGATCGACAGAACCAAATGGCTTTCCACCCAGATTGACATCCTTGACCGGTCACCCTGCTGATCGGCCGTCACGACGATCCCTTACTATGTCGACTGCGCGGTTAAAATACTAATGACTCATTAAAGCCCTTAATGAAGATTATGGTCTGATTGGGTCGTTTTGAGGCCCACGAAAGGTAAAAGTCCATTACAATCAGTATAAATAAAGGTTCCAAGTATGAGTTCTGGACAGATTGCTTACACTGCAATATACACATGCACTACAGACCACTTGGTCATGTTACTGACTTAAGCGTCGGAGTGCCTTTGACAGGTACACGACCGTCCGGCTTGGAGAGCGAGAAGGGAGAGGACGAACACTACAACCAGGACTCGAAGACGAGAGCCCGTCCGGTTTTCACCAGCTTCTAGTGCTCCCTAGAGACAGAGCCGCTCGGTCTGCTTTAGCTCGTGAGAAAGCGTTCGTCCGTCACCAAGCGTCCGTCCGATCCAACAGCATACTGTATCATTCGTCCTCCAATCTTTATCGTTTGTGAATGTTTTAGCAGGGTCCTACAAGATCCGACCGAAAAATCAGGTATCACAAGTGCTATAACAACATTTAAATAAAAAATAATTCTTCTTTTTATTATTAATAATAATAATGAAAAAAATGTTATTTCAATTACGTCTCTATTTTGATTAGGTAAAATATGTTCCGTTGAAAATCAAACTGAAAATAAAGTATAAAGAAAAAAAAGTAATTTTTAATTTTTAATTCATAAACAGAATTAAAAACTATTTAATATTAAACAATCTAACTATTCTAACAAAACTTTAAAATTTTAATGAACTTTAAATTTTCTTCGGCAATATATATTTTATCATAAGATATTTCAAATTCTTTATAAAAATAATCATTTTCTTAAAATTCACAACTCATTTTTAGTGAATTCGGACGTCCATTACCTTTGGCAAAGACAATAATATAATCATTTGGTAGTGAATAAAGAATCGCACATTATATTTAGAATAATGATACTTTGACAACATTTTTTTGACAATATTTTAATATTGTCTATGTGACATTCTGTGATTGGTCCAAAATTATTCCACAATCAATAACAATAATCATAAACACCAAATGACACATAAACAGTGTTAAAATGTTGTCAAAAAAATGTTGTCAAAATATCATTATCCTTATATTTATCATGTAAAACAAATTATTGAAAAATATTAAAAAAATTGTTATGTTGAATAATTTTTATCATAATTTAATAAGTAAGATTTTTTGTACAACCCAATTTTTTATCATCTTACTTTAATATTTATAAAATCACAAAAAACTGAATCCGTCAAGTAAAAAGGTCCTTGAGTCGTGTCATCTTAACTTTGATTTAATGGAAGAAAAACTTTCTTTGTTGATATTATTAGTAGCCAAAGTAGGTGATGGTGTTTGAAAAGGACCACCACCATCACCATGCCGTGTGTGCATCAATTTACACATCCACAATAATATTCCTCCAAAAGTTAGGCACCCACAACCACCTCAATAATTCTTCACCTTTACTCTTAAATCTCTTTTCATTACACTAAAATTTTCACTAACTTTTGCACTTTCATTTTCCCTTACCATGCCACCACCTTTCTTCCAAACCTTTTTCTATCCTAAATAACACTATACACCAAAAGGAACCTGAAACTTGGTGCATCTACCCAAATGAATATTCAATCACTAACCGCAAGAAAAAAAGAAGATAAAAGTGACACTCAAATAATACTAAAGTGGTCCATTTCCTGCACATAAAGAAAGCGAGATGGAATATGGCTTGTGAATATGCACACACATACACAAAAAACAATAAAATATTACAGAGAAGATAATGACTCAGAATCCATCCATGCTTCATCACTCTCTTTCTTATCCAAATTGAAACAAGAAATTTTATTGCCATCGTACCTCAACTTACATTTAATCTCCTTTTTGCATCTGGTAGTTTTGCTATATCCGACTCTTTGGTCTGTTTCACATAGCAAAATGTAGAAGACAAACATCTAGTGACCAATTCATACACGACTTTACGTACAGTAAAAACAGAGGAAGAATACATACATACGTATAAAAATACACTAAGGGAGAACATTACCAACTTCTAATACATTCTTTCAACACACTCTTCATTATTCTTTCATTGATCGAAATATATACCGTAACATTTTCAACATGTTAAGAGACAGTAAAATTGTGATATTTTCAAAAAATTTTAAAATCAGTGACGAAATTTTGTGCTTATGTTTTCTTGAAAGCTCGTCACTAAATTATTGATGTAAAATAATGTACATCACTAAATTTAGTTTTTTTTTTGGTGGTGGTAATAAAAGGGTAAAACTTGTTTACAGTATTGTTGATGTTGTTTTTCAATGTAAATGCATTGTAAAAAGTGAAACTCCGACCACAATCGAAGAACAACATCAATGGTATTCATAATACTGTAAGTTTTTTCCGATGAAAAGGTGTGTTTGAAAGAGTGTGTTAGAGAATGAGTTGGTAAATTTTGCGGCGAGTTTAAACGCTGACGGAGCACCGTTGGATGATCTGGAATTTGACGGCGTTTTCGCCGACGACGATGCCATTGGTGCTGGCGCCGAAGGAGATGAAGGCGGGGCAGCGGACGTAGAGGTGGTAGCGGCCGGAGATGAAGGTGCCGACCTTCCAGCGGACCCTGCCGTTAGCTCTGACGGTGATGAGGACGGTACCCGCAGCCTGGTTCTGGCTGAGGCCTTGGAAGTTGAAGGGTGCGACGGGGACGTTGGTGCCGTAGACAAACGGAGACCAAACGTTGACCTCTTTGTGGCCCTGATAGGTGGGAGGGATGGAGGTGCGGAAGGTCACCTGCTGGCTCTGGTAAGTGACGTAGGTTTCGAGGCGGTCGTAGTAGACTCCGATGTGGTCGTTAGGGTTGCGGGAGATGAGCGTGACTTGGAAACTGGATGTCAAGAAGTTGGCGACGGTGGCGTTGAAGGCGTAAACGGTGACGTCTTGAAGAGTGAAGGTAGGTTTGGTGGGTCTGAGGATTGCCCATATGAGAAGAATAGCGAGCAAGACAAGGAAGAGGAAGACCACTATGCACCAGAAGACTCGCTGGAAGTTCTTCCTCTTCTTTCCCTTGTGGTGGTCGCACTCCTTCACCGACATGGTCTTTCGTTGTTGGTGGTTTGAAGGGAGAGTGTGTCTGAATTTGTAGTGCAGGTGTGAAAAGAAAAGAGAGGAATAAGATATTAATTTGTAGATGGTGTGTGAGGTTGCGTTTGGTGAAGTGTAGTGTTCTAAGATAGTGATAAGATCGTGCTATGTTGTAGAGTTGGGATATGGTATTTGAATGGTGGAGGCTGCTTTTGGTTGTTGAGGCCAATTCACCATAATTATTAATGCTTTATTGGTAGTTTCCTGATTTCATTAGAACACTGTGTGAAAATGGAACCTCTCACTGTGTCTGTCCCACAACTTACGCAAAACAAAACCATAATGTTCAACCGGTTTAACCTTCTACTTTTGTTATTTTCTCTATCTTGTTACGCATGCTTCTTCCTTACTTCTGCTACGATAGTAATGTCTCTCTCTCTCTCTCTCTCTCTCTCTCTCTCTCTCTCTCTCTCTCTCTCTAGAAGATCTAATTTTTCTGCTCTTTCATGCCTTTGCATTACATTACATATCTAGTGCCCACTTTTACACATGTCTCTCTACTGACACCGATTCCTTGTTCCAAACTTACGAAAGTAACTTTTGTACAAAAAACATATTCAATATCTTGTACTGTTTTTGTCGCCTGCTGGTGTGAGAATTCAGCTTTCAAAAGTTTATGTAAACAACAATTTCTGCCCACAAAATTCATTCTTTCACACTTAAATCGTTTCTCACAATTTTTAGGCTATAATATTTATTATTAGAGATGACTTTCCAGTTTGATATTCATTTATAACAATGATGTTTTCTCTCACGCCTTCAGTATAGAACGGTAGATGAAAAATACGTTGGTAAATAGGTGAAAGTGTCAACAATTTTATATTTTTATAATCGTAATTTAAATGTTCACACTACGGACTCACAGGGTCTTTTTGTTTGAAAAATGTAGAAAACGAAGTGTATAAAATGAAAAGTCACTGAAGGAAGAATTTGAGCGTAAGAAAGTATTTTCGCAAATAAATTGACAACAAAATGTCATTGTCTAAGTCAGAAAACAGTGCAAACATAAAAGAAATTTATGTTTTTCAAAATGATCTCTCTTTCATCTCTATATAAATGAATTACTTGATTTTAATCAAACTATAATTATTAGAAATGACAACTTTTCTTGATTTTCTTTTTACTTTCTCTTCAAAGAAATAAATACACTTTTCATTTTATTTCATCTATATCTTTCTTCTTCTTTTTCTTCCTTACAACATAATATTAAGAAATTGTTTGTTCCTTCATTACAATCGACATATGGTGAGAAATTTTCTAGGTGACACCTTGTTATTTTGTCTTGAAAAAAGTATTATGGTATATTGAAGAAAGAAAGAATGTCTAATAGTTATATAGGCACTTTTATAAGTCTATTATGATTTTTATAATAACTGATAATTTTATCTTTAATAGATATTTAGATAAAGTAAAGAATAAGCTCATTTATAAATTATTATTGACATTAACTTTTAAAGGATGAACGCTTTCAGATGTAAATAAACAAATTTATTCATAGTCTTTTTCCTACAACATGAATAAAGATAACAATAAACATTATTGAATAAACTAAAATAGTACTTTTGAGTATTCTAAAATTTATCTTTTTCTTTTCCACGATATTTATCATGAGATAGAGTGAGTATATAAAAGTATTATTAGATAATTTTCCTTTGGAGCAATTAATTAGAAAGGTATTGATGTTAACATTTACTAATCATACGTGGATGTGTACGTTCTACGGTTGTCAATACTAACGTTCCACTCTTACTTGTCAATTTTCTTGTCTTTAGGCAATTTTTGATGCTTGCCAACTCAATAAAGGGGTGCTTTACTTTTGAGTGTTGATTAATCTTCACTCTATTTCAGTGGGTATGATAGAAATAAAATGAAAAGGAAAAAGGTGGAGAAAGAAAGTATAATTTTGATATATGATGTGAAAGACAAAGAAAAGAAAATCAAGTGTAGTGGAACCAAAAACAATTACATATCTCTATAATTTTTTTTCTTCAATAACATTACTACAAAAAAATAATAATTTAAAATTTATTATTCAAAGTATAATAGTTTTTAATTTGAAAGTGGACCTAATTTTATGACAAAAGATTAAATTATTAGTTCCTTTATATTAGTTGATGGCCCTTTCAACATGGTAATGCTTCTTTCACGTCATCAAGTAACGGGAAAAAAATTATAATAATACAACTGTACGGGATAACATTATTAATCATAAGAAAATGATAATTACCTTCCGATTCCAATGATGTATTTCAGGAATGATCATCTCTGCTTTCAAATCAGTGGAAATGTAGAAACCAATTATATAATTATGAGAAACATTAAATCGTTTAATTAAATTTGTATTAAAAAATATTTATTCAAATTTTAAAATACTTTTATTTTTCTCTAACTATTTTATTAATTTAAAAGAAACTAAAAAAGAACGTACGTGATAACAGTGAATAATAACAATTATTACATTATATAGTCATGTGCGGAACATTGATAAGGCCATGAAGTTGAACCGCGAAACATGAAGAACCTAGTTAAGATCGAGTTCTTCTGGGTCGTTCAAATGGACCTACCATGTTTGAATTTTCTTATCAGTGCAAATAAATTTTATTTTGTTTTCGAAAATGAACAAAATGAGCACCGACAGAACAGGCAAATCCAACGTTAGCAGCTAGAAAATGGAGAAAAATATGTGGCTGCTGTACCTTGAAATTAAGAACCGCAAAAACAGTATCCATCAATTCACTTTCTCCATCTAGATCAAAAAGTCAATTTTATTAACCATGATTACTGTTGAAAATTACACACACCTAACTTATTTGACCAAATAAACAACTTTTAATTAAGTATGAGTTGTTAAACTATGCTCAATTCTTATATATAAAAAAATGTTATTTTGAAATTCTTTTAGAAAGTAGAATATATATTAAAAATTGGGTTAAATATGTTTTTAGTCTCTAAATTATTGGTCGTTTCTGGTTTTCGTCCCTCTTTCAAAAAATAAGATACAATTTGGTTCTCATTCTTTTCGAAAAGTTCGTTTTAGTCCTCGAAAACTAAACACTGTTTAAAAATTTGGTCCTCATTTAGCAAAAAATGAGTACTAAAACTAAAATTTCGAGGACCAAAACGAACGTTTTGAAAAGAATGAGGACCAAATTGTACCTTACTTCAAAAGAGAGACGAAAACCAGAAACTAACAATATTTTAGAGACTAAAAACATATTTAACCCTTAAAAATTGCATATAGTCTCTAAGAATTGAAGAAAAAAGATTTTTGAATGATTTTTTATAAAAAAAATTAGAGAGACATGAGAATATCCTCCATTACTGTAAACAGAATTAGAGAGAAGTTGTTAAAAAAGATGATAAAAATGTGGGCATAAGAGGAAAGTTGAAAGGACAAAAATGTGTGAAGAGATGGGCCAAGCAAACACGTGTTCATGCACTGACATTGAGGATGATTTGTTATTCTCTTCCGTGATCCCTAGCTTCTCCATTATTTAAGCTTTGACAGTTTCAACTTAAGATTCAGACCCTACAAATGCTTCTTCGAAACTCTCACATTCCCAACTTCTCTTTTTATCACTCTTTCTACATCGCCTATTCATTCAACTTATTTATATATTAAAATCAAAACAAAAACACTCCATCTATCTTTTTTGTTAACTAATTTATATCCTTAAAATTACAAATAATAAAATAGCTAGTAATATTTTAATGATATCACCTGACATTATAACCCTTGTAAAATAGTGTTAAAATTAATTGCAATAAGTTGAAAATGTTTTTCTCTTATTTAGAATATGACAAAAGGGAATTCTGGGTATAAAGTCGAGGTCAGCGCTTTACTTTTATTATAAGTTGTTGAAGGTCCGAATATTTGTCCAACGTTCGTCTTAATTATGAAGTAAAGTATGTGAGATTTAGTATAGGATTTGATTACTGGGACAGATTAAAAAAATTTACTTCCAAATCCATTTTCACTTAATTTCAAATCCACTCAAATAAATAAAAAAAAAATTACATTCAAATCCTCTCAAATTCATTCAATCACTCTCCCACACATCCATTCAAGTGAACTGGCTATAAGTGAGCTAGTGAGTCAATTCGTTTAACCCATCAACCCATGGTGAGTCGGGTCAGGTTCAAATTTTTTCAACTCATTAGTAAGTAAATAGGGTTATGTTGACTCGTTAAGTGACCAACCCTTGATGTGTCAGGTGGGGTTGGGTTGGGTTAGGTGACCGTTTTGACAACAATACTAAAACTTGTATTTATAGACTTCAGAAGGAGCTTCAAATTATGGACAAAATAACTATGATTTAATTAGCAATAATCATACTTTGTCATAAGTTAATCAATATTAGATGTGATTCGTTTTGGAGAACGACAGTTTGGTTTGTGGGTCACAACCGTTCGATCTCAAGATTGTAATTGTGATTATTCTTGTAACTTACCTAGCTGGACCTTTTTATCTATGTTGATCAAAAAGTAATACGGTACACCTATAAAAAGTTGTGATGTTTGTGTAAATAATCTCTTATTATTTTGTTTTATTTGAATTAATTTTTTAATTTAGTATACCAAGGTGATATTAGAAGACACTTTCTTCAATTACGTTTTTATATAAATGTAAATGGTTTATAAATAAAAGTTTTTTTTCTTAATTTTAGTATATTTTATATATTTCACACTTCAAAATTTATATATATTTATTTGATACATTAAAATATTTTTGGAAAATGTTACTATTAATATAAGAATAAAGATGAATATATAAATTTTATTGTATTATTAGGTAAACTAAAATTTGATTTTTATTATTCTATTTGTTTTTTTTTCTTTTTAGAAGATCTATTTTTTTTTACATAATTTTGATTGATTTTTGAACTATCAGCACAATTTGATATCTATCAAGTGCACTCATATTTTAATGTATTTTTTATTTCATCAAAATCTTGATTACATATTTTATGTAGTTTCATTTAAATGATGAATTGAATTTTAATAAATGTTAATCTATCTTTTATCAAACTAAATATTTCTTAGGACCACACTTAATTAATTATTTATATTTTTTAATGTTTTTATTTGTGTTTATTTTTCATCATAATATTTGATTACCAATTTTGAGTGTTTCACTATGTAAGCTTTCTTAAGTTATGAGACAATCTAATATATTTTTTTATTTGGTTTTTATTTTGTTTCATTTGAAGAAACATTAAAATAACTATTAATGCTAGAAAAATTAATATTATATACAATTAAAATTTGTCGGTAATGTTAAAAATTTGTTGGTTAATCAATATTATTGATGACTTATCGATAGCAAAAAATTCTTTAGTAAACTTTTCATCAGTAAATATTATCGACGAAATTCTTATTTTGTCGGCAACGAAAAATTTCATTGGTAAAATATGTTAGTAATTATTGATAAAAAGTTTTGTTGATAAATTTCATTAATGATTACATACAAAATATTTCGTCGATAAACATCACGATCTGGTTCATCTTTTTTCTCCTCCCTTAATCTTGTTCTTTCTTTATTTTTCCAATTTCATCTTCACTTTTTGATCAATCCAACACTATCGGTCTTAATCAACACAAATGTCCAATAGAACCAAATCATTTTCTCCATTCTTCATCATTATTATCACTTGTTTTCTAATTGCAACAGACTCAATACCTACACATGCAATAAACAAATAGAAAATGAAAATTTTGCAATGACTGTGATGAATTGGATCGCGACGGTGGTGAAGAGGTGCGACAATTACTGTCTCAATATGATAATGACAGAGAAGAAGGAAAAAAGGTGAAACCCTCACGTGAGAAAGGAGAAGCACAACATTACTAACACCGATGATGTCTTTGGATCTAGCGAGTCAATGCGGTCGCCAAACACACCTGTGGTAGGCGTTGCAGTTATCTATGGTGACCACAAACATTGAGAAAGAAGAAACATGCTTGTTGTGAAGAAGGAGATCAAAGGAGGGGACTGTGTTTCTACACTTGCTATGGTGGTCTACAACGATATTTCTACATCCTAATTTCTACGACTTATGCACCTACTAGACTTTTTGGATAAAAAATTTTTCTCTCTTCTTACTAACAAATAAATCCATTTGTATAAATATTTTAAATTATCAACGAATTTTATCACTAAATTTTAAAATTTATAGTTATCGCCAAATTTATTAATAAAAAAATTTGCCAATAATAAATATTTCAATTACTGACAAATTCTATCAATAAAAAATGTCATTAATAAGTGAAGTATATATATTTATCAACCACTCGTCAATAAAATTCGTCTTTAATTTACATTTATTAACAAATTTATTTTATCGATTAAATTCCTTTTGTAATTTTAACATTTTTATCGACATTTTTTCTTCATTTTATTAACATTTAAATTAATGAAAACATTAACTAATTATACCAATTATGTGTTTACAATTGATAATTGATTATTTGTAATATGTACTAACACAAGAACTACATTCCTCAAATTAAAATTAGAAATGTTAAACTCCCTTCCAAAGAGGAAGCATACAAGTCAACATATCAATCATCAATTTTACCTTACTGTTTTCTCATTACAAATTAAAATGAAAATAAAAATGACCTAGTTGATTCAAAGTAAATAGAAACGATAAGTTGGGGCGAGTGATACTAAACTTATTTTCTCTTAAGTAAAACTTAAATATTATGAATAAAGTTATAATAAAAACATAAATTTCACTAAAAACTCATAAAAATTTTAAACAAATAAATAATCAGTAAATGCTGGACAAAATAACATGATTAGAGGAATATATATCATGAAACAAATTTGGTCGGCAGAAAAGATATTGCTCGTAGTGTGTCATGCTTTGTCTTTGTTTTCCTCTAAAGGAATCTGTTTACCTTTTTCTTTTATCAGACTTATCTGCCAAGATGCATAGACATGCAAATATGATATGAACGCAAAAATATTGATAAAATCATCAAATTGTAAAATGACTAATGTTTTGTTTTTGGTAAGAAATTTGTAAGATAACTAATTTTTTTCACAAAAATATATTAAAAAAACACAAGAAAATATAAAAAAAATAAAATATTTTGGAGACAGAGTAAAAGAAAAAAAAAATGAATAAAACAAAATTATTGACTTGAACTTGACTTACACGTTTTGCCTACCATAAAAGAAGTAGTGGATATTGATTATTAGTTCACGTTCACATGATAGGATTTTAAAAGAGACAAAATGTGAAAAAGTAGAAGAAAACAGCGTTAGGCGGCCATAGGGTTGCAATATTGAGAATGAAGGAATGGCTGATCAAAATTCTCTAACCAAACAAAGCTCCAAATTCAAAAAGGCATCGAGTAAACGACAACGAAAGCAAATAGCTCTTCAGTTCTTTTCATTTTGTATAAATACAACATTATTTTTAAATTTCTTTAATAAGTATAAATATTTTTCTTAATATTAAGTTAATGTCAATCTAGTGAAATGTAAACTAAAATAAATGTTAAAAATAAATAAAGTTAGTTTGCATTGATGTTAATTTTATTTTTTTTAGTATTGACACTTATAAAAATTAATATCAAGATTAATTTTATTTATTTTATTATTTATTTAAGTTGATGAAAATAATATAATATATTTTTAACTTTATAGCAGACGAACTTAATTTTATTTATATATTATGAATTTGTGTAAGTTTGTGACTATAAATAAAAATTATAAATTATTTTATCCGAAGAGTTAGATTTAAAAATGATAAATATTTTCGTGTATAATTTGTTTCTCTCATTCTTGTGTATAAATCTTTTCATATATATCTCATTCGTTCACATTTATCTACTTTATCTATCGTGATGATAATTTGATTTCACATTGTTTTCCCTATAAAACTCTTTCAATCCCAAACCTGTTTTTTTTTTTTGTATTTTTTTTTGTCTATGTTGTACTTTTGTTGAAGATAGAAACATTGTAAAAAAAATAAATTTGTTTTGAAATTATTGTCATTAACATCCGTCATATTGACATAAATTAAATTAATATTTGAAATAGATTTTATTTAGCATCGACTTGGTTAAAAAATAAACAATTTTAATTGAAACTCAATTTAAAAATTAATAATAATTGACTTCAAAATTGGACTCTAATTAATTTGTTTCCATGGTTATAGGATTTGTTGGATGTGTGATGCAATTTCAATGATGTTGACTAATTAGTGTCACTTTTTACTTATTAATATCGAATCTTGATCGATACTAAATGCACATTATTCTTATTTTGTTAAAAGGAACTAATGTTGATATGAAGTTTTGAAAACTTATTCAAATTGTTTGTGTTAGGAACATTAAAATCAGCAGTGAGTGAAAGTCAGGTGTAGGTGTAAGGATTTAGAAAATTCAGAAAGTGGAAGATAGGTGTGTGTAGCTGATTGGCCGATCAGTTTTTGATGGTAGTATATAAGTAAATTTTTCAAACGTTGAGCCACTTTTTGCATGCACCTCTTCTCTCCAAATTTCTGAGTTTTATTTCCTCCTCCTTCTCTCTAAATCTCTTCTCATTCTCTCTACAAATTCTCACTTTCTCCTTCTTCTGATCATCATCTAGGCTGTGTCTGAGTTCTTCCTTGGTGGCAAGAGTTTCATTTCCATCAATCTAGTTGTTGTGTGAAGTGGGTAAGTAAACTCATTTGTTTTGTGAGGTTCTATATTTTTCTGATACATGCAAGCACTGTTCAGCTTGCATGTGTTCATCATCTATCTCTCTAAATATGTTTTTTTGTCTTTGATCCTCTAGTTGGTCCCTTTTCACCAATCATAAATTTAGTTGGTTGCTTTAGAAGTGGTTGCTGGTTAGTCAAAATGGTGGAAGCTTAGGAAGTGTCAAGTTTATTCAAGGCAAGGGAAGCTAGTAATTTAATTATGTTTTTATGTGTTTTTTATTTCTGTTTCAATGCTTGCATGAATGAATAATGGTATGTTTGATTGAATTGTATTCAAATTCTGTGATTGGTCGAGACTTGTGAACTGGTTTGGAGTTTCCTGCTGTAGAACGTTCGGTCATTTCTGGTTTGGAAAAGAGAGTATGTGAAAATGTGAGTTGGGGTCAGTGTGAAATAGGTTCAGTGGAATAGGTGTAAAATAACTTAGAAATCAAGTTTGGAGGTTTAGAAATTAAGAAAAATATCTTATTTTGGTCTAAGAAGTGTTATTCAGAATTTTGTTTTGTTGACCGTTCGGGTATGTTTCGTACTCAATCATTAACTGGGTTCAGTCTATTAGAGGTGTTATCTATTTATGACCATTTGATCTAACCACAGTGTTCTGATATTTAAAATAGTGTTCAGTCTGGATAGAGTATCCAGTACGCTCTAAGTACTCGGTGCAGTAAAAGCATTCGGTCTAAGTTTTTAGGAGTTTGGTTTGAGCTATGAGTGTTCGGTTTAAGCTCTTCGGGTTGGGCTAAGTTCCTAGTAGTTGGTTTTCTATAGTGGTCGGTCAATAATAGCGTTCAGTCATTTTCTTCTATTTTGTCTCTTATGAACCGTTCGGTCCTCTCGGTTGGGTAGAGTGAAGGTGTTTGGTCTCCAACGTTCACATGTTCTCTTTATTGTATGAATGGAAATATAACTGATGAATGATAGATTATGTTAAATATAAGAATTTTGACTTTTAAATATTGTGGAAGAGAATTCCAAGGCGGAATGTCTCGTGTATGGTTATTGAATTGTAAAGTATGAATATGGATATGCTAAGCTGGCGTTCATCCTGAAATTTTATTAGTATCATTCTCATATAGAGAGAGATATTTCATTTGTGAGAATAGCAGGAGGTCCTACCACCTCCGGGTGCTGAGGTAGGTATTATGGGATTAACCTTGGGTAGTAGCTTGATTGGTGTCAGCTGTTACACTACCACAAGTGCAAGGACGACTGTAGCTACATATTCATACAATCCGGATGGTCAAGTTATAATGTTCGGTATATATATATATATATGTGTGTGTGTGTGTGTGTGTGTGTGTGTGTGTGTGTGTGTGAATTGCAGTATTCGGTGTGTATGTCATTATTTGTATTCAGTGTTTGCATGATGTATCGTTCGGTTTCGTACGGACTAAAATTGCATGAAATGTATAGATGTGTTTATAATTAAATTACATTAGCTTACCCTACTTTCTTGTTTTGTCTTATTTTGTTCGTCTGGTTACCTTTTCTTTTGCAATGATCATCCTGTAGATGTGAACAGAAGGTGATGAGTGTTTGGTGGAGCAAGCGATGGAAGACGAGGATCTTGTTGCTTAGGTTAGGACCGCTCGATTATCAGTTGTATATAGTTTTAGAATGAACTGTTCGGTCAATGAGCTTAGCTTATCTTTTGTAAACCAATCGGTTTATACATGGTGTTGTATCACCGTTCGGTTTATGTCTACATTTTTGTATCAAACTTATGTTACTCTGTAAAGTTTTTAGTTTTATGGTTATTTTGGATAATTATACTATTAAAATACTTTCCTAACTCTCTATAAACTGATCTATCATATTATTATATGTGATTAATCTATGATATAATATTATGCTATATTTTGGGATGTTACAGTTTTGATTGCTAAAAATGATTTTTAATAAATAGTTTGATAGAAACACATTTTTTAGCTTAGGTAAAAGGTGGTAATATTCCTTTTATGAAATGTGATATTAAATGAAGCATATAATAAGAATGATGGACTCATTGTAAAAAAAATTGAATTTTACCAGAGGTTATTTTAGAAAATACCGTTGGTTTTAAAACCTTCGAAAAATGTAGTTCTCGCGGTTAAGAAAACTGCTAAAAAATCCTACTCGCGGTTAAGAAAACTACTAAAAAATCCTACGTCGATAGTGATTGCCTGCGGGTTTTTTTTTTCGATCGCCAAAATTTCTAGAGGTTTATGGAGAAACCGCCCCTAGTCTAATTAAATCCTCAAAAAATATAAAAAACATTTTTTTCATCCTGGAAAACTAGCACACATTCATTTTCCTCAAATAAAACCCTCAATATACGAATAAACATGCAATTAATAGTTCCAAACAATTGAATCTAGTGAAAAATACAAGAAGAAGAATAAAGAGAGAGAAAGGTTAGTAAATGATTATGGTGGTAATGAAAGGTGAAAATAGAAATAGAGAGAAAGAGAGGAATTCGCTGCCAGCCAAAGTCAGCCGCCGCCACCCATTATCGTCCGGTAAGAGTTGTTGGTCGCAACGCAAGTCCTCTTTTCCTCCCTCGCCGCTTCTGCCATCAGTAAACACCGGTCTTCTCTTCGCTTGTGCGTGCAACCTGAAGGTAGGGGTTACCATCTCCGTTTCGATGAACCAAACCACAAGGGCCGATGTACTCGCGGCTCTGGCCCTTCCAAAGTTGTCGCTACTTAGGGGGTAGTCGGCACCGCCATCTTCTTCATGTTTTCAACTGGATCCAAACGAAGGATCTCCAATCGCATAACCACAAGAAGAAGAAGCTGGAAGATAGAGGGAAAGAAAGGAATGGGGCGGCTAGGGTTTTTGTTCTGCTTTGTTCAAAGGTTTGAGGTAAATTAAAAAGACAAAGTTTTAAAATATGAATATGATTGCACGAGATGAGAAATTTGGGAAAAGTAAATAGAAGTTTCTGATGGTTTGAATAAAATAACTACCAAAAATTTATTTTAAATAAATAAATAATAAATGTTAGTTGCGGTTTTCTTTATAACCGTCAGAAAATTTTAAAAGTAAAATAAAAATAATACATAATTATAGCTTTCATCTAAAACTGCCATGAGTTATTTGGGGTTTTCAAAACCTTGAAGGAAAACCCTTCTATAATATATTATTTATGCAGTTGTATAAGGAGTTGAATGATGCATGAATAATGTAATTATTGTTCATGTTATGAATAAGAATTGATAAGTTAATTAATAGTCATAAACATAGTTTTTGCATTGTTGATGAGCTTGAAGAAATTGAAAGTTCGTATAAAGGTTGATAAAAATTTGTGTTGTACTTATTTGGTTGATCATTTGGTTTGATAACACTCAAGCGATGTGTTGTTTCTTAAGTGAGTCTAGGTAGTGCATGTTAAATGTAGTAAGTATTATATTTTTCATTATGTTGGTTGTCCAAACAACATGGCGTATGATTCAAGTATTGTAGCTCATGCGAGAGAAATGTCATGATAATTATCTCTCTTCTAGAACTATATTACTAAAGCATTATATGCAAGATACTGAAGTAATATGACTTATGGTTCAAACGTTGTGTTGAACATATAGTGATTGTAACATGTGTCATGAGTGTTTAGGCATTGACTGAACACTCAAGTATTGACAGAGCACTCAAACGCTGTAAGATAATATAATTGTTCGTGGAACTTGTTAGATTAAATTAAGCTAGTAACTGTTACTCTTGTGTTAGAAAAGATAGTTAGTAACAAACACTCAAGCAATGAAAATGATGCAAAAACAAGGAGGAGGTAGAGAGAATTTTAGGTTTCATTTTACTATCACTAACAAAATAGATAAAAAAGTTATATTGATGATGTTGCTCGAGTGAGAAACTCACTTAATAGCCCTAACACGTCAATTAAAAGTGCCTTAAAGAAATAATGTGTTTAATCAAAGCATAAAAAATTGTAATAAATCTATACAAAATTAAAGACGTGAACTAAATTTCTAAAATTTGAAGAATAAATCTCACAAATAAAATTTTAAAAAAAGTTATTTGAATTTTTATAATAGTCTGTTGGAAATATTCATGATATTAACACTACGAATGTAATTAATCTAGTTTTTTTTATCATGATACGTTGCATACATCACCAGATATTTTATACTTTTAAATTAAAAAAAAATTATTTTAAGTTCTAAAATTAAAAAAAGAAAAGAGAATAAGTAAAATTAATTTTAAGAAAATTATATTACTTTTTAAAATTAATATTTTAAAAAAATCACATTTTTATATTGATTAATTTAAAATGAAGATTTTAAATGTAAATGACTAAAATAAAAGTAATTGTAATTTATAAAAAGTAATTAAGTCAGAACATAGTAAGGGAATATTTTTGCCTAATAAATTAAAGTGCTTACACATTTAAGCTATAAATGGAATGAGATATTTCTTTCAATCTGTGTTTGGACATTTATGTGAGTTTTTCTAAATTTTGCTTCTTTTTTTTTAGTTTGGCAGCATTTGAATGAAAAGCATTAAGGAAGGATAATCATATTGATGTGATACAATAATGACTTCTACAGTATAAAGTTTTCTATTATTAAGACACTGACCGAACATAAAAAAATATATTGATATTTTAATTTTATTTTAAAATATCAAAATCATGCTTATCAGTCTATTTTGAATATGAAATATATATTAAAAAAACTTGATAGAGAATCAAAATTACAATATACTCAGCACATGAATTGATCATTGTGGTTTAGATTTTTTAGTTTAGTCTTTACATTTTGTTTTACATATTTAACTAAATTTAGTCATCTTATTGATTCTACTTAGTCTAAAATCCTCATTCTATTTTTATATTATTTTTGTTACAAATTGACGTAGATTTTCTTCTACTGAAAATAGTGGCATGATTACACCTAAAATAAATAAAAATATTAATTTATTCTGACATAACCTTTCATGATTGTTTAAAATTTATGAAAACAGTTCTATTTTCTTATGTCTAAAAATTTTATATTATTTCATTGTGAATAGAAGTACTTCGCAAACACTTAAATAAATAATGAAGAGGGGTTTGTAAGTGAAACAAATTAACTAAAAAAAATCAAATTTGCTTAATTTTAGAGATAAAAAAACTCAAGTAACTGGAAAATTATTGAAAATCAAATTCAAAATTTCCAAATTATAAAAAATATATCTAATTTTTAATTATTATTTTTTATTAACATAAATATTTATAATTCATATAAATTAAAGAACACATAATAACTTGAGTTATTTGTTAATCTAAAGCACATATCTGTCTTTGAACATATAGGCCGGTGTTGAATTAGGTAAGGATAATGGGCTTGGGCTCATTATTGTGGGCCTTAATTTCATTGATTTTTGGGTTGTTGCTTTGGTAATTCATAATTTTTTAACATATCCCATTTGTTAAAATATGAGCTTTTAAAATTTAAAAATCAATTATAATATGAATGGGAGACATTAAATAAAATTGTAGAATAAAAACTATTATTATTTGTTTGATGGAGAAGGGAAAAAAATGACGAAGAAACTTAATTTTATTTCTTTGGTTGAAAGAAAATATGAAAGAAAGATGATTTTTAAACAGTGAAACTCACTATTATTTTTCATATACTTTTAGTTATTTATTTATATTAAAGTAATCAAATTAAATAAATTTTCAATTTTTTAAGTTATTCTACTTAACTAAATATTTAAATATTTTTACTTTATATCTATTTCTTTTTCTCGATTTATTTTTCTTAGAGCGCTTTTGTTTTCTGTTCACATCTTATTAACATACAATTCTAAGCTTCCTTTGAATTTAGCGATGATTTGACACACACCAACCAAGAAAGGATATAACGGAAATATTGTTAATAAATACAAGTAAATAGTTAGAGGGGTTTCCTAACACACGTACATCTGATTTTTAATTGGTATATTTTAATAATGTGTATCGAATTTTAGTAGACAAAAGTATCCTTATATATTTGGATTCTAAGTTTTAGGGTTAAGGGTATTTTAATAATTTTTATTTTCAAAACTTAAAAAAAAAAAAAGAAACCCCCAAACCCTTGCTTACCTCTCTCATTCCTCTCAATTCTTTTTCTTTCATCTCTCTCACTCCAACCTTTCCCTCTGTCATCCCTACTGTAACCCCAATTGAAAAAATTAGGAACACTTACAGTTAAACAATCTTACAAAAAAATGATTTTATAATGAGTTTTCATCTTATAATTTTTGTCTTATCTAATTTTATCTAATTTTCACAAGCATAAAGAAATTGGTAGTTGATCTGGAAAAAATTAGAAATACTCGTTAAACAATTTTTTTACAAAAAATGATTTTATAATGAGTTTTATTTTATAATTTTTGTTTTATTTAATTTTATCTAATTTTCACAAGCATAATGACACCAGAGGAATTGGTAATTGGCCTGGAAAAAATCAGAAACACTCATTAAACAATTTCTTACAAAAAAATATGACTTTATAACGAGTTTTCATTTTATAATTTTTGTTGTATATAATTGGCTTAATTACCTACTTAGTCTCCATGTTAGGAGGTAATTTGCTGTTTAGTACCCGGTTTTAAAAATGTAGGCATTTGGTACCTATGTTTTGAAATTTGTATCAATTCAATCCTATCCAGTTAACGGGGTTATAATTGATGCGAGAAATTAAGGACGTTAATGAAGATGCATTCAAACATTTGATAGCTATTCCACCCAGGCTATCATTAACGTCCTTAATTTCTCGCATAAATTATAACGCCGTTAACTGGATAGGATTGAATTGATACAAATTTCAAAACATAGGTACCAAATGCCTACATTTTTAAAACCGGGTACTAAACAGCAAATTACCTCCTAATATGGGGACTAAGTAAGTAATTAAGCCTATATAATTTTATCTAATTTTCACAAGCATAATGACATCCAAAAGAATTGGTAATTGGCCTGGAGGGTCTTTTTAGAGATGATGATTCAACATATGCTGATGATGAAATTAGAGGTTAGTGAAGATAGTGAAATTGAAGAGATCTTGAATGAACTTTTGCCTAAAGGTGAATATGTCAATGACTCAACTCTTTACAAAGACAGATAGTTTAAAGGCAAGTGTTTTTTATTTTTTCAATTGAGCTATAGGAATGACAGAGAAAATGTTGGAGTGAGAGAGATGAAAGAGAAAGGGTTGAGAAGAATGAGAGAGGTGAGTAAGGGTTTGGGGGTTTCTTTTCTTTTTTTTAAGTTTTGAGAATGAAAATTATTAAAATACCCTTAACCTTAAAACTTAGAATCCATATATATATAAGGATATTTTTGTCTACTAAAATCCGGTACACATTGCTAAAATGTACCAACTGAAATACAGGCGTACTTGCGTTAAACCCCATAATTAAATGAATAATTCTTTCTATAGTGTTTGAGTGCTTTGATAGTGTTAGTTAATAGATTTTTTACTCAAATTTGTATGTAAATAAGTTATTAAAGTTTCATCTGTTTGTATATAATTTTTATATTAAATATAAACAATTATATTTGCATAAATATTAAACACTTGTAAACAATTGTGCTGAATTTTATAAATTTCCATTTATTCATCATTCATAAATTAGTTTAAATATTTACTAAAACAGATTTAGATAACTTTCTTATAATTAAACTAGTTAACACCAGTTTATATTATTGCGGTGACTTATCAACGTGTTTTAAATATTAATATATAATAATCAAATTTCTTACTCATTAAGCATCACATATATTATGCAAGATTAGAATTCATAATATGTGAGTTTTATAGTAAATTATTTTTAAGAAAATATTTAAGCATCACATAAATTATTTTTTATGTATCTAAGAATTATTTTTAAGTTGTGAGAATGAAAAGTATGGAAATCTAAGTTATGTTTTTTTTTCATTTAAGATTTATAGTAAATTATGTTTTTTTTTTTCATTTAAGATGTATAGTGAATAATGCATTTGTATTTAAATGTCTCCTCTATTGTTGAAGTTTAATACGAGTCTATGCAAGAAAGTTTTTGTTGTCTTTTATCGACCTTAGTATTTTCTAATAGGAAGGCTCTTGTATATGGAATAATTATTACTAGTTAAATTACTTCAAACGACTTATGATAAATTATTATAGTTGAAGTAGATTGTGAGATTATGGTAGTACAAAGAGGCATTATAATTAAATAAACAAAATGAGTTTATGATTGAGAATGTGATATTATATGTGACCTTTAAGCATGTGCTTGGATTCGTTCGGATGTTGTTATTCCTCAATCTTTTTAATGATTTTTTGAATAACTTTCTTAAAATAGATGTTTATTATCTGATCTTTCTAGAAGATGGTAATAAATGATTATATTAAACATAAGGTCTAACTAACTGGCAAAATTAAACAAAATGTAAATGTTAAAATAAATCTCATTTTAACAAAATACTAAAATCGCAATTCATACTAAGTTATCAAGATAAAACAAAAAAGAGTAGTAAAAAAAAGATAAATACACAAAGGTTTATATTAGTTGGTCTTAACTAGAGACTATGCTAAATTCTTCACTTATCAAATTTAACTAAACTTCATAAACAAGTAGTCTTTGGAGTTAGTTTGGACTAACACCATTATTTCAAATAGTAGCTTTTCAAAAGTCTATTATAAGTATTATTTGACTAGTTTCTCTAAGTTTTAAAACAAATGATCATTCTTTTGTCAAACATGACAATCCTAGAATGTTTAAAGAAAAGTTTTGAACATCGTTCAATCTAGACTAGATAGATGGATAAAATGTTTAAGGTTTTTAAGTAAAAGTTATATTCTTTTAAGATGTGATAATTGTTAATTTATATAATTTTTGAAGGTTAAGAGAATAAAGCTTGAAAATGTTGTAGTTTTTTTCCCTCTTTTTAACTATAATCTCAACTTTTTTATGAGAGGTTAAAAAGTAGTTCTTATTACAATTTTTTTTAAATCCTTTTTTTTCTCCTATATATTTTCTTTTTTTACATATTCTTTCTTCAATTGTGTGTCCAACAAAATATTATTGTGATAATTAATGTTTTATGTAGAATATTTAAAGTTGTATAAATGTTATCCGTATTTAAAACTTCTTTTGAAATAACACACATTTATTTATCTTCCTTGAAAAGCAAGCTCTCTATTTTGGAAGTGTTGTTGTCTTTCTATAACGAAGGTATAACTTTAGACTTAAAGTAGATTAGTAGGTGCAACTATAGATCCTTTTATGTAGGTCATATTTATTTAGTATTTGTAAGAAAAATTTTAAACATTAAATCATGAGTGCAAAATATTGGGTGAATCCTTTTTATAAATCTTATTTGCAAAAAGAATGAACAAAGCAATGCATTAACTTTTCCATTGAAATATTATAAATACAATATTGTAAAAATTTTGTAATATTATTATATATCATAAGTTGTAATATTATCACACAAACAGTGTTTCTTAAACAATTAGATGCATAATGTATAATATATTGAATATTATTATTAATGGTTTAAGACACTCTAAGTAGATCACAATTGTTTTTCTAGTCTTCCGTTATTTCTCACATTCTTCTCATCAGTTAGGCTTCTTAATATTTTGTACCACGAGGCTTATCGTTTGCTTAGGGTAATCTTGGACAAATAATTAACAACATTGGGAACTCACTTTTTGTCATTATCATCACCTTACCTGTATTTACAGCGCTTGTTGTTGGGTTTTACATTATTCATTGGTTAATCGTTTTCCAAAAATGTCTTAATCATTTTAAAGTTAAAATTATTCATCATTATTTATTTATTTTATTCGACTTTTATCATGTTTTTATGTAATTGTCCAAACTAGTTCTAGTGTGATTGAGAGTCGAGTCTGTGTTTGTCTAGGGATGTCTCAACCTCATACTAACCATGAGCTAAAATCTTTATTTTGTTTAAGGATGAAGTTCCTACTCAACGAATGATATCTTAAGGAAAAACTTAAATGATAAAGGCTACCTCAACGATAAACAATGTAAAAAATACTTTGTTGTTTTGAACAAACATTAAATTTCATTAAATGCTCAATGCTCAAAAACAATAAAAGTGATAAGAGATCAAATATATATGTTGCATGCACAATCTACTATATTTTATGCATACAACCTATTACATGCATCCACATGCTTTATTTGAAATATATTAAAAGTGGACGTAAGAGACAAAGAAGACATTTATAGAATGTTCTCTTTATAAGAAGACATGTACAACCTACTTTGAGGACATGTACAACCTACTTTGAGCAAAGTGTTGTAAACGCATGTATGCTCTGACAAGTTGACTTTAACCAATGACTACTTCACACATAAGACAAAGAAGACACAAAATTCAAGGCCAAAAGCTCAGTCTAATTGATACCTTTTGAAAAATTCTTTAAATAGATGATCATTCAAAGGAAGAATCAATAGGATATCTTACAACGAAAATATCAATCATACGAAAGCGTTTAAAAGAAAAGCACAGAGAAGCTCAAGCAAAATGAGAATATATGAGAAGAGAAAGAGAATAGTCAATCAATACTCTCAAACCTCATTGTAATATTTGTTTACTATTGTAATAAGAAAGAAAAGTGAAAAGAGAGAAATACTCAGCGAGTCTATTGAACAAATATCCTCTATGTGAGAGTAAAAGTCTAAACGACTTTAAGCAATCATTTCATTGCAATTCTGAAGAGAATTTAAACACTTGTTGTGAAACTCTAACGAATTAAGGAAATTTAGGCAACTTATCAGAGATATTAGGAATGTCTAGTACCAGGAGTGTCTAGTACCAGAAGTGGTGCGAACACTCAACTAGTATAGGGTAACAAAAGGTTATTTGCTAACTAGGTTACTAGGAGTGGTGAAGAATACTGAACAACTATGAGTGAGTGAAACTTAATTAAGCATCGTATCAAGGGATACTAGGAGTGCTTAGGGATACTAGGAGTGGTGAGAATAATCAGTTGTAATCTTGTTGAAGATTATAGTGGAACCATCTGTACATAGAGGAAATTGGACATAAAGTGAACCAGTATATAAACATCTGCACATTTATTGTTTACCTTTGTCTCAACGCTTTTCTTATTAAACCTGTAGTTGTATTTTAGTTTTAAATACAAGAGTTTTCCATACTAAATTATTAGTTGTTAAACAGAAAGCTCTTACAAACTCTATAGTGAATATCTTATATAGCACTTGCAAAGAATTCATTGATTAAAATAATTTGCAAGGTTGAGCGTTCAACAACCATTTGAAAAATCTTATACTCGACGAAAGTGCTATATAAGGATGGTTGTGAAAAAGTTTTTCCATTAGCACTATTCAACCCCCTTCTCTTTTCTAGTGGTTTTTAGGTACTTCAAGTGGGTCTAACGATATACCCTGATCATATTTTTGTAGATCATTTGGGACTTGTTTAGAATCTTAGTGCACCAAAATATGAATTATAACTTGTTAAAATATGATATATTGAGTTTTGAAGTGTGGTTAATCAGGTGCATCTCATTTCTAAAGAAATAAGGAAAATGATAGTCAATTTTGGATATAAACATGTTTTTGAATCAATTCTAGTGTCAATGGTACTATTTTGGCCATTTGAATATGTATTGGGGATAACAAATTAGAAAAATCGTATTGCTGTCAAAAACTGATAGGAATAATTAATTACAAGACTCGATAATCAATTATTTCAGTCAAAATTGCATCTTTGCCAAAAAAACTCTCTGGAAAATCGATTTTAGTAGGTATTGTTGTTCTCTTTAAAACTTTTTGGAATAACCGATTATCATACCTGGTAATCGATTATCTCATAAGGAAATGAATATTTATAGTTAGGGAACATGTTTATGTATATGTTTATGGTAAATGAATTTGATGGTATGCATGATGCTTCATGAAATATAATTTGAATATTAATATCTATGATAGTTGTTCACACATGATATGGTAGTGATTATAATGATATGTATGGTAGTTGTTTTATTTTCTAATGATTTTTATTATATAATTTAAAAAATGATTAAATTTAAGAAAAGTAATTAAATAAAAAATTAATTTAAAAAGAGGTCACTTGGATAAAATTAGAAAAAATACCAAAAAAATGAATCATTAATTATATAGATTATAAATTTAAATATAAGTAATTTTCATAATTTTATTATAAATATTTTTTTAATTTTGTAGGTAATTTTATAATTAAAAAATGGATTAAGTTTAAACAGACGGCTAAATTGAAAAAAAAATAGTTAAAAGTTAAACTAATGGTAAAATTGATAAATAATTATCTTAATTTTACAAAAACTTTTATTTAAACCATGAATTTGAAAATGTAGACATAAGAAAATAATTTTATATATGGATATAGATTATTGATCATAAATATTTTCTATTATAATATTTTTATTTTCTAAAAGTCAATAACAACAAATTTAATGTTACATTATATTAAAAAAACCATAAATTATTTCTTATTTTATTTCTTCTCATAAAATTTAAATCCAATATTTTTAATTAATTTTTTAAAATTATTTTCCACAATTTTAATTGTAATTCTTAATTTTTTTAATTCTTTTTTCATTTTAGAAAATTAAAATAATTAGAAAACCATGAACATGTTCATTTGAAAAAAATAGTCTTCTAGGAAATTTTGTCTAAAAAGATATTTTGGGAGGAAAAATCAGCATTTAATTCACATTAATTATTTTTCTTTAAATAAAATATTTAAAATAAATACATAGGTCAATTCTATTTGAATACTTCATGTGAAAATAATTATTTAAAAGATATCAATAAATAAAATTGACATAAATTTGTTTGTAAGGTGGATATATATTAGTTTTGATCACACGTTTACATCTTAATACTTAATTAATTGTAGAAAAAAATAAGGACAGAAAAGAAGTATTTTTTTCATTAAAGACCAAAATAATAAAATATAGTATAATAATTTACAAATTTATTAAAGTTGAGCGTAATAAAAAAAATATTTTCAATTTTTTGGAAAAAATATTATTCTTTTTTCTAACAATTAAATTTTTAATGGAATGAATAATATGTTTTGAATATTTTTCTTAAACCTTAGAATTCGTGCTGAAATTTTGTAATTATCATGGATTATATACATTATATTTTTAATATTAAATTTATAAAAGGAAAACAAAAAATAAATAAAAAAAATTTCACCGTTTTTTATTTTAATTTAGGAAATGGCTAAAGTCAAACAAAAACAATTAGTGTAAATAGCAAAGTCTCACTTGTGCATACATTTGCTACATTTATGAACTTTAATTTTTAAATTAAAATTAAACTGTATTTCTCTACTTTCTTATCTTGCAAAAATACATTTTATTGTGAAAATGATATCATAATAAACTTATAAAATACAAGGACATTAAATGCAGAGTGATTATATCAATTAATAGAACATTTAATAGATAGCAGTTACTAAGCACTCAACATTAATGCAGAGTGATAATAATTTAACCTATGTGATTTATGACTGACAATCACAAACACGGTTTCCTATACATCATCACAGTCATCATTAAAAACATTGTGTTAAAACCATTAATGTTAGTTTCGTTTTCTATCATAAAACAGTGTCATGCTTTTACTCCTTGTCGCTAAAGTTCATGCAAAAACTGCAGAAAATCAGGGAAAGAAACTCTTGATTCAGCACTCTCCATTGTCGTTTTTGTTTCTTCTGGTAGAAGAGAAACCACTGTTTTGAACAATTACGAGGTGAGCATTGGTAGTATAAACAGAGCCCTTGATCAAGCTTGTAATCTACGCACTCTTTTCTTCTTAAAAAGCATAGCTTTCTCACTCCCAATTCTCTGCAACTTCCTTTCTCCCTGCCTTGAAATACCTTCAACAAGAAGCATTTCCGTGCAAAACTTCTCATTCTCATCTGCTTTTCTACCGTCACGAACTCACCATGCCGATGAACAACCGTAACCTCTACGTCAACCTTCTCCACATCGGTGCTGCCATGGTCATCCTCTGCCTCTTGGGGATGACCATCATACTCTTGTGTATCGTCTTCACACCCCACCTTCCCTCCTTCGAAGTAACGTCCCTCACTGTGACCCCTTTGCCGATAAACGCCACGGCGCAGCAAAATCAAACGGTCTTCCATTTCGAGGGCCTTATGCAAAACCCTAACTCTGTGCTGGCAGTATGGTACAAGAAGCCGCATCTCGAGCTGTGGTTCAACCAGTCCTCCGTCGCTTCTGTCGCGCTGGAACCGCCGCATCTCTCGAATGGAATCCAGATCAACATCCCGTTCCAAGTTGAGTTCACGGTGAACAGCCAGAAGGTGCTCGGGGAGGTCGCGGTGCAACGGCGTGCTCATGGTTCGGTCAATTTTGGAATCACTTTGCATGCGTGGATTAAGTACATATTTGGTGGCATAGGTTCCAAGCCTCACTTTTTGTCTTTAAAGTGCTACCCTTTGCAGGTTGCGTTCTCTCCTGAGTACAACGTCGGCAACGAAAGCGACATCGGAATGTTGGTCGCTCCTAATCAGTGCCATGTAGATTAATTAATATATGATTTATGTTATACAATCTGCACTGGGTTGTGCTTTGTACATCGTTGTTCTTCAACCTTTTTATAACAATAATGAAGAGGAAACAGAAATTTTATGTTTATTTGTGTGCTATTCAATTAATTGTTGATTCTGATACATAGATTTGAATGCAATTGAAGAATGGGGTATATAAGGAACAAAATTTTGTTGTTGCTGTGTTTCTGCTTTGCCCTGGTCAATTCCTATCATTTCAAAACCCTAAAACTTAAAATTGGGAATTTTGATTGATTATTGTTTACTAAGAAGGATAAAATCTATGTATGTTTGTGTTATTGTCATACTGGTAGGTATGAATCAGACTTGATGATAGAAGGTTTTTGCACCAAACTAGACAAATATACCCTCTTTATTATCAAAATGGACAAATTTTGACCCAAAGTGAAGTCGTGGGGAGCCAAAACGACTTCAATTGAAGAAGTCGTGCCCCCTGCACGACTTCACCTTGTTCATTTGACCAGGGTTGAAGTCGCGCACCTCAAAAACGACTTTAGGGTATGGTAATCGATTACCACATGTTGTAATCGATTACCATACCGTTTTTAATAATTGGGGATGAAAATGGGGTTTCTGGGAAGAAGGGGATGAAAATGGGGTTTCTGGTTTCTGGAAAATCTGGTGCGATTCTGCAAAATTCTGCAGAAACGAGCGTACGTCCGAACAGTGCTCGACCAAATCGTGGTCGGCAAAATATAGGTGATGTAAATGGAGCGTACGTACAAATAGTGGTAGGACAAGTGAGCGTTCGATTTTGTATTCTCATGTAACGAACGGTAGGATTCTTCCTTGAATAAAAGTTAGTAATATATTAGACGTTGGTCCAAGCAGTATTCAAGTGAATTGGTGATTTAGGCGTTCGTCCTTAATTTAGTATTCTCATGAAACAATCTCGAGCGTTCGGTCTTGGTAGATTAACGATCGTGAGTGTTCGTCCTAATTTGGTAGTCTCGGCTGGTGAACCTGAGCGTTCGGTCTTAAATTGGTAGGTTTCAATCTTGAGCTTTCGGTCTTCGTGAAACAGTGATCGTAGGCGTTCGTCTTTAAATTGGTATTCTCAGAGAGTGATCTTTAGCGTTCGGTCTTGGTTCTGTATTAGTAATTGTAGGCGTTCGGTCTTAAGTTGGTGTTCTTAGGCTTCAATCTTGAGCGTTCAGTTTTGGTGTAATAGTGATTATAAGCGTTCGTCCTAATTTGGTATTATCGGATAATGATCCCGAGCGTTCGGTCAATCTTGAGTGTTCGGTTTCAATCTTGAGAGTTCAGTCTTTGTGACTTAGTGATTGTTTAATTGTGTTGGGGGTGCACGACTTTTCTTATTGAAGTCGTGAACCCCCCTACGATTTCAATTTTTTTTATATTTTTTTATTAAAAACGGTATGGTAATCGATTACAACATGTGGTAATCGATTACCATACCTTAAAGTCGTTTTTGGGGTGCACGACTTCAACCCTGGTCAAATGAACAGGGTGAAGTCGTGCAGGGGGCACGACTTCTTCAATTGAAGTTGTTTGGGTCCCTCACGACTTCCCCATTTTCGTAATTTTGGTTGAATTTGCCATTTCGATAATATTAAAGGCAAATATGCCTAGTTTGGTGAAAAAACCATGATAGAAAGATTGATTGTGTATATTTCCCCCTGTATTTTTGGAATTGATAGCTATGAACTGTTGTATGATATGTTTCTCCACGCATGGAGACACCTTTTAGTCTATAAGACTTTTTTATGCAAATTGCAAAAGGAAAGACTTTTATGACCTACTCGTGAAGTATAGAAAGTAACGAAAATAGGAAAAAAAAACATCCGAGATATATAATTGTTGAGTAATCGGAATTTTTTACTAAAGTACTTCAAAATCTATGTATCCATTAATGAAGAATTTATTTCAGTGAAGAGCAGACCGAACATTCTGTGTGCTGTGTAATATATGCTCCCCAAAATCCATCTGGTGGGAGACTCGTTCATTTGTGGTGCTTTCTGCCACAGTTTGGCCTATTTGGCTTGATTTTCATACCAGTTGCATCTTGCATAATAACAAAATGTTTTATAAATCTTGTTTTTCCCGTTATTGAATAAGAAACATAGCCATGAGTCTAGCATCAGCATCATTGCTAGTTTATACCGGAGATAGAAAATCATCAATCTATGTATACAAAATGAGGATCAAGAGGTAATTTCTGTAGAGATGTTGAAATGAATCTTGAACTGTTCGATGCAAAACTCATGTTCATGCTTCTTGGTCAATTTTACATGGAAAAATAAGATTTACTAGACATTTGTTAAGATGTGATTACAATTATAAGCACAGTTTGATATCAGAGGCTATCAAATCTCAATGATCTGATTTTTTCCATGTGGCTGTCTCATAAGCCTGTGCCCTTTTCAAACCACCCAAGCAAATATAGTGTAGTGATTAATTTTCAGCACTATTCATTTCAACATAAGATTACGTGTCTTGTGAACTTCATGAGCTGTGAACTTCATGAGCTATGAACTTCATATGAACTTAAGAGTAAGCAAAGAACATGACTTGAACTATGGTTCACCAATGAACTTCACTGTTATGAAGAGGTTTTTGAAGTAAAATTATAATTTAAAAGAAGAGGTAGTGTTGGATATTACGAATTATTATGATGAACCTGTCGGCTGTTGGCTAGTTTGATCAATTGCACTTGTCAAGTAAACGTCTATAAATCGCAAATTTAAGTCTTCATTTTGAATTGCTACAAATTGTTATTTGTAACTAAATGAAAATTCTGAAATGTCAATAGCAACACTAAAATATATATTTGAAAAGCAATGATATTATTCTAGAGACAAACTCTAGAGACTGAAAACAGTATATATATTGGTTCAACCAAATACTAGTCTATGTTTAATTTTCCTTTTACAAACTATAAAAAGTTTCACCAATTAAATAATAATTATAGTTGTCTTTATGACTCACAAAAAGAAATAAATACAACAAGTTTCATGAAAGTTGAGCAATTTTACAAGTTAGATAAAGAAGATAGATGTGAAAACAAAGTACAGATCCTGGAAAATGGGATAGGTCAACAGATGCAGGTGTCTAAGACTTTTTGGGTAACCTTAAGATGGTCTCTTTGGGTTAGAGAAAAAGGTTATGAAATACGAATCTCTTCAGTTTCATCTCCAAATCTTGTGTTTAAAACAGATTGAAGTAGCCCGAGTGATTTTGCATTATAAATTTTTCCTTTCTGATAAAAGAAAAATATTTATTACACATGTTTATTTTTCCTTTCAGAATAACAATGTAAAAAGCAGACCCAGGTGGGTATTGCATTATACTGCATAACAATCAGAAGGAGCAACCAAGCTTCCAGTGCCGTGGTTGCGGGGAGGGAACGCAACCTGCAACGGGTAACACTCAAGCCTCAAAGTTCGAACTCTGGTGCCCAATGCGCCACAAGTCAACCTAAACCGAGCGAGAACCGTGACTCCGAAGGATACCGAACCACCACCGCGCTGCTCAATGATTCCTCTCACGATGCCGTTGGGGAACGGCCTGTGGGCGACTGAGAACCGGGCTCGGACTGGGGTGTCTGTCTGGGCTGCGGTGGAGAACGGGAGCGGTTGGACCGGGATGGCAGAGATGGTGAGGTTGTCGAAAAGGAGCGCGAGGCGGAGGGTCTCGTAGCAGACGGAGAGCGCGAAGTTTGGGTTACTGAGAACGGCGTTAACGTGGAACTTTGCCGTTAACTCGGCGGCAGTGTTGGTGGCGAGGGAGGTGACCATGAGGGATGTTAGTTGGAAACGCGGGGCGTGGGGTGTGAAGGCCAGCCAGAGAAGCACGGCGAGGAGAGAGATGATGATGAAGTAGATTGCGGCGGAGAGGAGGTGGAGGTTGGAGGAGGTTTTGGTTGTAGCCATGGCTGAGGGTGTAGGATTAGGAATTGTGAGGTGGTGTTTGGTGTTGGCATGGATATTTGAAAGAAGAAGGAGAAGGAGCGTTACGTTATGCGAACCAGAGTGGACAATGGAGAGTGTTAAGTCTCTGTCTTTAGCGGGAAATGAGGCTGTAGAATTTATAAGTGGAGTAATGGTACACACACATGGGCTTTGTTACCAAAATAGGCAAAAATGTGGTATTTATTACCAAAGTAGGCAAAAATTGACTAAAAGTGAAGTCGTGGGGTCCAAACGACTTCAAATGAAGAAGTCGTGCCCCCTGCACGACTTCACACTGTTCATAACAACAGTGTTGAAGTTGTGCACCCCAAAAACGACTTCTGGGTCCTGTAATCGATTACCATTTTTTTGTAATCGATTACACAATGTTGAAATCCTAACCCCTACAAGACTGGAAATGTGAAGGCAGAAAACGTACTGGTAATCGATTACGCCATTTTGGTAATCGATTACCAGGTAGGTTATGTTGGAAGAAGCACTCTTGCGTGAAACTTTCTGGAAAAATCGCGTCCGGCGCCCCTCTGTCGTGCCCGGGCGCGGACGATCTGCATGTGGACGAGCGTTCAGTGAAAATAGACGAGCGTCCACTTCTCCTGCCGAGCGCGAATCTCGACGAGCGTCCTCTTAGCTAGATGGACGAACGTCCTCTTAGCTTTCTGGACGAGCGTTCTCTCTGCCTGGCTGGACGAGCGTCATCTTCTGCCAGGACGAGCGTCCTCTTCTGCCTGGACGAGCGTCCTCTTCTGCCTTGCACCAAACAATCGGGCGCGGACGATCTGTATGTGGACGAGCGTTCACTGAAAGTGGACGAGCGTTCACTGAAAGTGGACGAGCGTCCACTGAGCGAATCTCGACGAGCGTTCTCTTAGCTGGATTGACGAACGTTCTCTTAGCTTTCTGGACGAGCGTTCTCTCTGCTTGGTTGGACGAGCGTCCTCTTCTGCCTGGACGAGCGTCCGCTTCTGCCTTGCACCAAAACAACCTGGTAATCGATTACACATGTTTTGTAATCGATTACCAGTGCTTTTGGTGGCATACAAATTTGAAGTCTGTAATCGATTACCATTACATTGTAATCGATTACAAAGTCTTGAAGTCGTTTTTGGAGTACACAACTTCAACACTGTTGCTATGAACAGTGTGAAGTCGTGCAGGAGGGGCACGACTTCTTCATTTGAAGTCGTTTGGGCCCCCCACGACTTCCCCATTTTCGTAAATTTGGTTGAATTTGCCCATTTTGGTAATATTATAGGCAAATATGCCTAGTTTGGTGCAAAAACCCACACACATGACATTCATTTCGTATATATTTCATATATATAAAAGAAGTAAAGGATAACATCAATGAGTCTAAAAATATATTATTAATAATAAAATATTAAACATAAAATATTTCATTAAAATATAAATTACAATATTTATTAAGGATGTAATAAAATAATTTGTAAAGTAAGAGTAGTCGCCTCATATTTATATAAAAAAAACACCTTAATATTCTTTTAAAATAACAACTATCTTTATTAATATAATAATATATATTAAAATTTTAAATTAAAAATTAAGATAAATACAATTAATATAGTGTTATTTTGGGTTATAATATGAAGTTTCTTTAAACAGGGTTAACATATTACTATTTTACATAAGGTCCATCAAAAAGAATATTTTTATTCTTAATTTTTTCAATAAATATTTGAAATGAAAAGTTAATGTGTAACTAATATTTTATATGTATACTTTTCAATTTTCTTATCCCTTTCTAATATTTAATAAAAAAGATTAATTTTTTATTTTTCTAATAAAAATATAATATATTTATCTTTTTAATTGATTCATTCCAAATTGCTTTATATTTTAAATTAAAAAAATTATTTTATTTATAGTATATAAATGTTTAATTTATACTAATATATAAAGAAATTTCCTATACACCATTTATATTCATATTTTATTTTTAATAATATAATTGTTATTAACCATATTTTTAAGAAGTAATCATTATTTTAAAATTTGTTGAATAAAACTGTCACAACTTTTTTTTTCTTTTTTATCATTAGATTTATAAAGATATATTTAATTTTATATATCAATTTAATCCATTTATAAATATTAATAACTTATATTATAATATAAATATTTTAAAAATGTCATGCGGACACATACCTGTTTTCATGTGTTTATGCTAGTAACAAATAATGTATTTGTGTATATGTAATGGTTTAGATGTATTTACAAATTTATTTTCTTTTATATCTATAAAAAACATAATTAACCATATTTTTGTTCTATAACTTATCTTTTTCTGTAAATATAAACTTTTATCATCTTTACTCTCGTAAACATAAACTTAATTTTATCTCTAAATAAATCATAAATATTAGTTATTGTAAAAAAATTGTAAATATATATATTATAAAAATTAATAAAGTATAATTACTATATATTAAAAGAAGACACATCCTTTAACTCTTTAATTGATAAGTTAATATTTTTACTTGAATAAATTAAGAAATTATTACTTTTATATAATAAATTATTTTATTATAATTGATGTAATGTTTATGATATTGAGTATCCCTTTACTATATATTAGTATGGATTAGGTAAGGGACAATACAATGTAGATCCCGAACACGTTCTAAGTACATGCACTTAAACATATTTCGTTTGTATAATATCTTACTAATATTAGGTGACTTGGTCGATTATATGTGGATTTAACAGAACCAACACTTTGGTCGACTACCCTGTAGTTATATGATCAAATACTTTTTATTAAAAAATCACTTAATTTATATTGTTACAACAAATCAATTGTATTGTATTCAACAACAATAAGAGTTCGAGCAAGTTAAAGTATATTGACATCAAGTTAATTGTTAAAGAAAAGATACAGAGTGGACATATTTTCTTAGAAAACTTAGAGACAAACTCTGTGATAACATATAATCTTACTAAGGGACTTTCACCCAAAGGTCTTTTATGAACGAGTTGCTCGTATGGATGTTTTGTTGTTTAATGAATATTTGACTTAGTGGGAGTTAGTCACTTTTATTTATTTAATATTCTATGTTTATCTTTTATGTATACATACATTTTCTTTTGGACATATTTTGTTTCATAAATATATATTTATATATGAGATATTGAGGATTATTATTTTAATTAAAAAGTTTAATTGCTTATTAATTATTAATTTGATTTGGTGTATAATCTAACATTATTTTCTATTTTTATAATATTCTACAAACACGTTAACAAAACCCTATAAGTAGAAAAATCATATAAAAACATAAAAAATTTCAATCTAATTAAACGAGAGATTCTGAATTCAATTCCCTTCATTAATAAATATTTGAGAGTCTTAAGAATGATGAAAAAGATGACACCTTTGAAACTTTTATGAATTATTTTTCATATTAGAAACCAAACTAGTTAATTAACTGCAATCAAACTAGAATATTAAAATGAAAGACAGAAAATTGCAAACGAAGTAAAAAAGCAAAAATAATTAAATTTCTAATATCTTTCCACATGGCCCGAACTTTATCGAAACCATCGATCCCCTGATACAAGACAACATTACTAAATGATATTCTATACACAAGTAACTATTCTCTTTCTCCAAATTAATATAAAACACACGAGATTATATTTTTTGTTTTCAACACACTAATAGAATTCTCTACAGTTGCAGTTTCGTGATCATTGACCATCATAAAAAATTGTGAGAAATGTGATCGCAAATTTCCATGGTAGTTGAAGGTGAATTAAAAAAAATTACATTGTTAGCAGGAAGAAACTCAATACCGAATTATATTTATTAATCTCACTCTAATTAATCCACCGGTAGTGTTGCAAGAAAGGGTATTTGTAGATTATGACTCACTTCAAATATTGCATGGGACGGGTTTTCCGTTGTTGTCCAATTCTCCAGAAGTGGTACTATTATCTTGAAACTTCACCTTCAACCCATCACAAATTGCAAGAAGCTCTTCACTCTTCGTGGTAAACGTATGAGACTTAAGAACGATCAAGGAAGACATCCTCAAACTGAAGGTAACGGAGTCTGTTCCTCGTTCTTTGACCAAATCATCCATTAGTTTCGGTTCCAATGTGTTCCCTTGGTTGAACAAACCCCTTACGATCACCTCTGTTTGAGACGTCGTATTCAACGAAAGTCCGGGCGCAGCATCAGCCGCAACCACTCCACCCTTGTACGACATGAAAACCTTAAAGTCGGAGAAATAACCGACAAGTTTGTCGTTAGGGTTTTCAATGGAAATTTTGGTGTCAAATTGACCACCTAGGGTTGGTTGGGTTGTAAGGTTTGTAACAGACAAGGAAACAACCTTGTACTCAGGTGGTTGTGGATGTAGCGCCAAAGCTAGAAAGAGGCTCATGAGAAAGGAGATGGTGAGGAGGAGCAAGCAACACATGAAGAAGCTTCTACAGCAGCGAGCACAAGATGAAGAAGATCTTCTTTCGTAGGGGGGAGGGGGACCATAGTAAGGGGCGGGTGCAGGGTAATGGTAACCGGGAGGGTAAGCATTAGGATATGGGTGGGGGTATGCATGAGGATTCGGGTAATACATTGGCGGTGGTGGATGGGTGGGGTATGTGGTGGTTGGTGGAGGTGGTGGGTGGTCCATGGATTTTCCTGAGGGAAAGTTAGTGGAAAGCGGTGATGATTCTCTTTCTTTGTTGGAAGAACCCATATATGTAATCAATTACAGACGATGATGATGACGATGATAAAAAACTTTGACTTTGTTGTTGAAGTTGTAGTCAGGAATCTGGTTTGATTTGTCCTCTCTCCCAATGAGTGTGATGGTGAGTTAGGGAGAGAGAGAAAGAGGGAGAGGGAGAGGGAAAGAGAGGGTATGTGATGAAGGGAGATATAGGAAGTCTCTGTCACCCCAAGGAAGAAACAAGGAGAAAGGTGATGAATCCTAGGATAGACAAAATTAGATTGATAGGAATGTGCGATGATCGTAGGTTTGGTTTGTTTGTGTTGCAATCTGTCTTAATTTAAAAACCAATAGATAATGTAAGATTAGATAAATGGATTATGTAAAGGAAGCCAAATGTAGTAAACTGTTCATGGTCAAGTAATTTTATGTTGCAAGGCTTTTTAACATGTTATTTCCTACATTAAATTAAGATAAACTGATACAAATGAGTAATGATTAAAAATATATATATATATATATATATATATATATATATATATATATATATATCAGACCCAGAATTTTAAGTGTTTAAAAAAACTTGTTATTTAAATTATATAATAATATATTTTTCACTAAGTAGCTTCTTTTTCCTACATTTTGATATCACTTCAACTATCTAACAAAATATATATATGCTATATTTTTTAATAGTTATGTGTGTTGCATATAACAGTTTTTTTTTTATTATAATGGTGCAATTTTCGATATAAATTACTGAAATCGGTAAGTTTTAAAAGTTCTACGGATATAAATACATTGTATTTACATGACACGATTTCATTGAAAAAAAAAATAATGTATGTATGAAATGATTTTGAAATAAAGTTATGTTGGCCTTTAACAACTTTTGGATGAGAGAAAAAGTTGTGTGGCCAAAACATGATTTTAAATTATTATTTATATGTTGGCCTCTTATTATTATTTATTTTTAAATTTAAATTAAAGTTGTGCAAGAATGCAGACTTCAATGTAATTTAATTACAATAAAATTGTTTCAACCTTATACTATTTCAGTTCAAATCAATTACACTAAAATCTGTCATCTCTACACAATTTAAGTTTAATAAATTAGATTACACTAAAATCATATCAAATTTAAAAGAAGAAAAACAGTTAAAGAAATATTTAGTACACTACTTCTATTAATTTTTTCAGCTACAAATATAAAATTGTGTCACACAAGCACAATTTACCCTCAGCAAATTTTTAAATATTATCCATTCAATAATTTACAAGTAAAATTACACCAATTTAATGAAAGAAAGACGCTTATTAATTGTACAAGACATTTTTTTCTTAAAATATGAGAATATAATTAATTTTGGTATTTATTCACACTTCACCCGTATACTTCATATGCAACTACACAAATACTACCCAAAAAAAACAAATGTTCGTGGCTTTAAAAATCTGTAATCTATTATGTAATGACCATTAGCCAGTGAAACTTATATATATCACTCAACAAATAGAAAGTTTGTGTAACTATATTTTAGCATAACCCAATATAATGACAAATCAATCTAAATAAAGTATTATGTGGGGGTAATTAATAAAATTCAATCAATTTACATGTAATTCTAACGTGTCATATCTGATGAGTCGAGTTTAATTATAGGTTTAATATTAGAATCCAATGCTATATTCAAGGAAAATTGTTTTTGATTGAATTGAGTTTTATTCCTAAAATCTGAAAAGTGTAACCTTAGATTCAGATTTACTCTAACTTACTTAATAATCAACATTTATTTTTTAAAATATTTTATATTTTAAATTGGTATTTTAACTAAGTAGATCAATTAGCACAAAGTTACATTTAAATATTTGCAAAAAAAAGAGAATTATCATTCTTGTAACATTCCAATTTAGTAATATAAAACTACTAATAATGATACAACAAGAGCTACAATTTTGTGGTGAATAAAAATTCGTCACTTGGAGAACAAAAATAACTACCTATACTACAAGCTTCACTTCTAACCTTCCGCTGAATCAACTAAAAAAGATGTATCCCTAAGCTCACACCATTAAGGTGATCATTGCAAAAGAGAAACAACATACAAAGACATACCACAAAAAAACAAGGGTAACCTAGAGTATCAAAAGATTTTACATAATATTTAAAGCAATAAAAATATACATGCATGTTATGAATCAAACAACACAACAATTGTTCCATTTCACTTGAAACCTTTTTTACTATCTGGATAAATGCATTGATATCAGACTCATGGGGAACCTGCACCCGCGTATGGTGGAGCTACCTAGCTTAGAAATAATAACAATAATATCATACACCAAGGTTAATCCGTCAAACGTCTATGGCCCTAACCAGTGACCATAGACTAGGACCTCCTGCTATTCTCCACGACATAATCACCCATCTCTACATGAAATGGGGTTATTGAGAGTGTTAGAATCATTTCCCAATCCAGGAACCCCTACATCAATACATAACACCACATAACCAACTTAGGATATTCCACCTTGGAATTCCTTTCTCACATCTTGAACAACATCATCACATCACATCCAGAATCATTTTCATAACTTTATTTCCATACTACATTGCATACTTATACATCATCTGCCAAGAATCAAAACATAACTCAAACTTATCAAGATATAATAATGAAAATAATAAAACAAAACTTGGATCAGTCGCTCAGCGACCACACTCGTTGAGCGACTACAAAGACATTGTTTCCATACCCCAACCTCTCGCTTAGCAACCCAACTCGCTGTGAAAATAAACAGTCAGTGGTCCAGACCCCTCAACCATTCGCTTAGTGACCCAACTCGCTAGGCGAATCCAGAAATAGTGGTCCAAACTTCTCAACCATTCGCGTAGTGACCCAACTCGCTAAGCGAAAACACAAACAGTGGTCCAAACATCTAACCCCTTGTTGCTCGCTGAGCGACTCCACTCGCTCAGCGAGTGTGCAAAATTTTGCAGCATGAAAACTGTAGAATTATCATCCCAAACTGCCCTTGACCAATTTGATATAATTTTCCCAACTTCTAACCTTCCTAGATTGTGTTATTCACTCAATTATACTTAACCAATTGTGTCCAACTCATCCTAAACTCATTTTAAATAAATGACTAAGAGATTTCAACCAAAAGCTTACAAAACTTCAACTTAGAGACTCAAATTGAATTCTACCAATTGTAGCACAATTTCGAGCAACTTAGGGACTCCAACAAGTCTTATATGACTTACCAAGACTCCCCAAACTGACTATTTACACACAAAACCCGTAACTCAAGTTTTCACTATCCCACTTCCTAAAAAACTAGTCGTAAACAAGCTAGACACTAATCTAACCACCATCACATACTAATCTCAATTTTTCTTCCCTTTCAAGGACTTAAACAACTCATAGAGAAACTTATAACAGACTCTAAATATCTCAAATCAGTTTACAACACTTCTCTCACAGTTTCAATACTTAAGACCTCATTTTTAGACCAAAACAACATACACCCAAAAGTAACAATTTCTTCCAAATAATTCAATCCTCACAATTCACTTTATCAACACCGAATCTAACATAAAAATACATACAAACAACTTCAAAATATTATGTACCATCCATCATCACATAAAGCATCAAACACTTAATTGATTACAATACATCCAACCATGTAACAGAATTGTACTCAAAGAGTCCAATATTCATGCATCCTTTAACATACACAATTAGCATTAGTTAAAGAAAACTCTAGCTTCCCTTATCTTACACCGAAGATACAAAGCTATAAAAACGACCTCATTACTTCTCGCACAAGGAATTTTTAGAAACACCTACGAATCACCAATTGGTGATTGGAGACAAATCTTAGAATCCAAATTGAACCAAAATTCAAGGGAGAATACCACTTGATACATGCAAAACAGTTCCTCTTTGCATGATCCAGAATCAAGAAAAGAGATGAATACTTACTTGCTTTAAACACCAAATTGATCAGATAGAATGGTAGACCTTGACACCGTGATCGTCTAGACATCTCCTGATCGTCAAATAGATGACTTGAGATCAAGAACTTTTAGAGAGAAGTGAGAGAGAACGAAGAGAAAAGTTTTAGAGAGATAGAGTATTCTTAAAGTAATGAGATGAGTTTAGAAAAACTTTATTTATGTTATAAAATCATTTTATAATAAAATACTCAGTCTCATTATTTTAATATACCTACCAACTCTAATACACTATTTTTTACTTTCTTACGATACAATTCTTAGTAATCTTAATTAACCAATTCAATGGGTTTTAAATAAGATATTTTTATCTGAATTTTAATATTTTAACACATTTAAATCACATTTTTATTGTATATAAAGTTGTTGTAGGATAAAACAAATATAAAACTGAAGTTTACAAATGTTTCGAAATATATTTTACCATTATTATAAATACATTATCACATTATAAAAATGTTAAATTGTACATTTAATTAAGTTTAAATTATCCAAATTATAACTTCGACGCTGTTTGTCTGTCTTGTGTATATATAGACTAGGTTACGGAAGGAGAAGTTTAAATGTTTTTTGTCTTTCAAAATATATTGATTAATTTTAACATTTTTATATTCTCCACTAACTTAATAGTTATCGTTAATTTAATTCTAAAACTGAAAAATATTAATTAATGTGATTGAGGTAAAATAGTAATATTTAAAGTTAAGATAATTAAATTTTTAAGTTACGTAATTTACTTAAAAAATATATATTTTTATTTAATATAAGAATTACAATCATACATCTTATTTTCATTTTTATTCAATAAATTACATAGATGTTTCTAATTTATTTTCTATATATTATTGTAATATTATAATTTAAGCCGTTCAAGAAAAAAAAATAATATATCAAAAACATAAATTGTATCTACAAATAAAAAAATCATAATTTTTTTTATACTTTTAGAATTACTGCTGCAGTATATTAAATATTATATGTAATATATAAATATTAATATGCAATAGATTAAAAATTATTAATTATTACTAATATTACATAAAATTATAAAAATATTAGTGATCTAAAATTACTAATATGTAATATATTCGAAATATTAAAGGTAATTTACTGAATGAAAAAAAATAAAAAACAATACGATTATCTTTATTATCTCAATTTGAAATATATCTTTTCCCTTCGCCATATGACTTAATATATTTTTTTCATTTTTAATATTAAAATAGTTATAATGATTAAAAATTAACGATTATAAACTATGAGAGATTTAATATTATAACTAATATTTTTGTAGGGATTAAATAGAAGGAACTATATTTACATAGACTAAAAATATTGAAAATAGATGGAACTAAATTTTCATAGAATAAAAATATGCAAAATAGATGGAACTATATTTCAATTGAGTAAAAATATCTTTAAGCATGATGAGAATGACAAAAAATTTATGACCTTGACATAGGAATTAGGAATATTGGTATGATAATTGTAGGAAAAAAAACTATACAACTATATAATATAGTTATCCTATTATTCAATCATAAATTGTTATGATAATTTTATTATAGTTAACTTAATTCATAATTTAAAATTGTATAACAATGTAAAATTATTTTATAATGTAAATCCATGATCACTAACCTTGATAATTATTAGGCAGAGAGATATAAGAAATTGTTATCGGGCTTTTGAATAGATTCTATTGGGCTCCAAAGGAAGGCGTCATGAGTTTGTAATGGGCTTCAGTAAGACAGTCATGAAAATAAAATAAAAACATAAAAAAGAATTACGAATTAAAAAACAATACTGGTAATTATTACCTTTTCTTCTTTATTACTATGCTTTAATAAAAAAAATAACATGTTTTAAATGGTTTATTTTATTTATATTCATGAGTTATGAATTTATGTTTTACTACGACATGAAATTATGATTGCTATTTTATAGTGTGAATTATGAAATATGGTTATGATTAGTAATTTTGGATTATGAGTATTGAATTTTTTGCATTCTATTTAATGTTACTTTTTTCTTAAAAATAAAACTTAATACGTGTCGCAGATATTCATAACTTTATTTATCAACCAAAAAAACAATTTTTAATTAACTCAACCAATAAATCGATAACTGACCAGAGTTTTTAGTCTAGAATTATTTTATGTCTTTAAAAATTGCTCCTTTTAATTTCTTTAACTGAGTTATAAAAGTCTCAATTTAATATTTCATATAGTTTTTAAAAAGTTCATGTTAATATTTAATACTTTAAATAAAAAATATTGGCAGACATGATAGTAAACTCCATTAAAATATTAGATATCTTAATTGAAAAATTTTAAAAATATAAAAGATCACATTAAAACAATAAAATCGAAAGTAATAAGTAACGTTTAGGTTTAGCCATTTATTTTTGTTAGAAATTTGTTGTCTTCTCCCCTACAAATACCCAAAAATAAGAGCCTAAACCCTTGCATGAAACCTGCAATAATGCTAGGTCAAAATTCAAAACTTTAGTTTCTTAATACCCTAAATCGTTCAATTGATCTACGTTGTTGAAGCACTCTTTCACCTCATCAACATCAATATTGTCCAATGTTGTCGCTGCCTCACCTCGTTCCAACGGTGCAAAATCAACTTCCAAATTGGAACAATAAGGTTCCATGGTCAAGGGCACATTCATCATGTTAAGTTCCATTTCAGCTTCCACATCTATCTTCAATCCAAAGCTTATAACACCCACTTTCATCTGTTCATCAATCTCTTGAATCACATCATCATCCACCACCGGTTGATCTTTCTCCCACCCAGTAGTGTTGAAACTCAAATGCAACATCTTCTTCTCATTCATACTGATGGAGAAAATCCCATGCGTGTCCAATAAATTCTCTGGTTGAATCGGGGAACTCAGTGCTATAGGTATGTCTTCCTTGTACACAATCATGGCCTTCAAGTTCAAAAAGTTTATGAACGTTGAGTTCACCTCGTTGGAGATGGCTAAGTCCACGTTCCACGTCGCTGATAATTCTCCTTGAGAGATGTTGAACGTGGAAACACGCAGAGAATGAATGAAAAACTTTGGTGGGCTGATATGTGACATTTTGCTGATGTTGTGTTCGTTTACGACAACAATTACGAACAGAACAACAACTGCAACCAAACCCACAAAGGTTCTAGCAATTCTCCAAGGAGTTCCACAGAACTCCTCACAGTTACATGATACCTCGTTCTCATCTTCGTCGTGGGAAACGGGAATTAAGGAGTAAGTGTTAGTTCTATCGACCCTGGATTCACCACCAAGCATTGAAGGTGTCATGTTTGAAGATAGATTAGTGTTTGCGGAAAACTTCTCGTACTAATGTTCTGATGAATTGTGCAGTTTACACACACAATTATGTCTGTATTTATAGTATAGATGTCAGAAACGTTGGTAGAAAAAAACAACTAGACTGTGCCCTAAGGAAAGGACACAGAGTAGCGTTTTATGGTTGTACATTTGAAAATTTGCCTTGTTCAACAATAGTTGCGTTGTAAGTTGACTTGTTTAGTAAAATATTGTATCTGCTATCTTTTTTTAGACCTAAAAACATTGGGAAATTTAATTAGGTCTATATATGTAAATCCATCATTTAGTTAAAATCAACTTTTCTAAATATAAACTAGACGTTTATATTTGTTACAAATTTTAAATGAAGATTCCTAACTTTTGAAGGATACTATTTTTTTACTCACCTTGTCAAAGTCAAACACATTCGTCCAACATGGGAATTATTTAACCCCTGCAAATACAATTCAGACCACAATTTCGTATACCCATCATTATTTTCATTTTAAAATCCATTTGTTATAATTTGTCCCTTAAATACATTTGACACCAACAATCAATGTAAAAACTTTTACTCTATACTAACCAATAAAAAATCTTTGTTAAATGACCTTTAGTTTCAGTTTGTATAAAAAAAAGTAAATTAATATCAGTCAATGACAGATAGTGTTTTGAGAAAAAGAAATATGTATATTAGAGACTATATTAATAAAATTCATCATTTTTCTAGGAATTTAAAATTTTAATTATTTTTTTATTTAGATAAACCCATTTAAATTTCTTAAAATTTTCAATTTTGAATAGGATAATTTAATTTCATTATTTTAAAAGATTATATGATTAAGAAAATAAATGGGTTAAATATGTTTTATATATTTCTTAACTTTTTAGTAAAAATTGAAATCAGTCTATTTTCAAGATTTTGGTCCAATTTAGTTTCTTAATTGTGTGTGTTTAATTTTTTAAACTAAATTTTGTTAATTTTATTTTACATTTCAAACATTTTTTATGGTAGTACTTGCATTATTTATATAGTTTGACACATTTTTGTTTCAATGATAATTTAAAAACATTTTTGAAACGTCAAATAAATTTAACATAACTTAGTTAAAAAAATTAAACTCATGCATTTCTAAAATTAGAAGGATTAAATTGGATTAAAGTTTTAATTTATTTTTTTAAAATCATATTTAATCAAAAATAAATTATAGTATATACATTTTAAAATAATGTTTAATAATATAAAAAATAAAGATTTACACATTTTACATATATGTCAATAAGACAAGATAGGTAAATGATTGTGAAAAGTGAGCCAGAAATTGTTAAGGCACAAAGAAACATAAAATAGTGCGAAAACAAAAAGGAAAAAACATGTAAAATGAGGTCATATATACACGGGTGTTTTTCCTTGCACTTCCACTTATTTCTTCTTACACCTCTGATAGATGAAATTGTTCTTCCATTTAAATGTTCAAATGGATTTCAAAATTCATTTAACAAATTTCGAAATTAGTTAATGTAAGAACCCAGAAAATAGCTTCTTAAGACTAGATAGATGTATTAAAATAATGAGACCAAATAATTTGTGTTAAAATAAGCCAATAGTATAAATAGAAATTTCAAACACTCAGTTCATTATCTAAATACTTTTTATCTCTTTAAAACATTATTCTCTACTCTTCCTCTCCCTTCTCTCTAGAAATTCTCACCGGTGGCTCATCTGTTCGACGATCGGGAGAAACCTACGTGATTCTGGCGTCAAGGGCTTCCTGTTTCACCATTTGGTTTAACGTTTAGAACTGGTAAGTTTCATTATCTAGTTTTAGTGATTTCTGGTTTTGCTGCATGCAAGGAACAATCATGTTTGCATGTGTTCCTTATTCTCCTTCTTCCTTTTCTGATTTCATTTTTGTTCTACGGTTGGTCTTCTTTCACCAATCGGTGATTCATAGGTGCTCTTAGGATTTTCTTGAGGTTCAAACAAATTTTCTAGAAGGATAGAAATTGTTCGGTTCGGCTAAGAGGTAAGGAAAGCTAGTTAATTTAATTGTGATTTTCTATGTATGAAATTACTGTTTGGATGGATGCATGTGTGTCACTTGAATGTTTGATTGAATTGTGTTGAATTTGTAAATACTGAAACTTGTGAACTGGTTGAAGTTTCTCTGCATAAGTGTTCGGTCTGTTTTAATCTTGAGGAAGTAGGTAGGTGAAAATGAGAGTTTGGGGTTGGAAGTGAATTTGGTCAGTCATTAACTGGGTTCGGTCCCTTTAGAGTCTTACCCGTTCATGATCGTTCGGTCTTAGGTGGGTAGGTGGTCTCTTAGTAGTGCTCAATCTTGTACTAGCACTCGGTCTCTTAATAGTGCTCGATCTTGTTATAGGGTTCTGTTAAACCTTAGTCCTCGGTCTTACATTAGTACTCAGTCTTGCATCATTGTTCGGTCTCGTAATAGTATTCAGTTTAGTCATAGCGTTCGGTCTCGTAATATTATTCGGTCTTAATTGTGTTTGGCCTCTGATGAGTCTTATCTGTTAGTGACCGTTCTGTGATATTTTAGTAATCAGTCTTATATTAGTATTCAGTATCAACTCTAAGTGTTCGGCCTAAGCTATAGGTGTTCAGCCTAAGCCATAAGCGTTTGGTCTAACTTAGTACTTGACATGGTGGTAGTATTCGGTCATGTTGTGGTACTCGGAATTCTCTAGTTATCGGTCACTAATAGTGCTCGACCCTCTCTTCAGCTGTACCTAGTATTGACCGTTCGGTCCTGTTCTTGTTCATATGTGTTTGGTGATTTCTATTCGGCCTATATTTATATTTATTCCAGTGTGCTATTTTAATTAATTGTTCCATTTGCTTTGATGACTTATGTATCATTATCATAATGGTGTCAAAGTGAAAGTATGGTATGATAATTGTAATATGGAGGTGAAAGAGAATTCCAAAGAGGAAGGTCTCAGTGATTTGTTATCAAGGTGGTGATAAAGTATGAATATGAACAACGAAATCTACGGCGTTCATCCTAACATTCTAATGGTTACCAAGTCTCAAGTAGAGATGGGTAATTCATGTCGTGAGAATAGGAGGAGGCCCTAGTCTAAGGAGGGGACCTTAGGTGAGGAATAACGAACTAACCTCGTGTGACAGCTGATGGGTTTCCAGTTACTACACCCACGAGTGCAAGACCGGCCTCAACCTACATATTCATACAATCCGGATGGTCAAGTCAAGTAGTCGGTCTTCACCTGAATTAATGTGTTTAATTTTTGCCTGTTTGAGTAGTCGGTCATTACATGATTGTAAATGTTTGGTTGTTACATGCTTTTGTATTTGTTTTATTTGTAAGATTAGTATGATTAATTAAATTATACTAGCTTACCCTTCTTTTTTGTCTTGTTATGTTTATCCGTTTGTTTTTTCCTTTGCAATGATCATCCTGTGGATGTGAGCAGAGAGAGGAGTTTCCGTCTCGAGCAAGAAATGGAGGGAAATGATTCATCTGTTTAGCATAAGACCGTTCGGTCTTGTACATAGTTTTGTAATTTTGTAAATTTTTTAATCTTCTGGTTATTTAGAGTAACTATAAGTTAACTTTCTTTACACTAACTGTTATACCTTATTATTATGTGATGTCTCATTGATATACTTTCATACTATATATTTTTGGAATGTTACAGTTAAAAATCTCAACTAATTTTATTTGAAATTCGGTAAAGAATTTGAATTCCGTTAATTTTTCTAATTTTTATTTTCCACATTTTTTTGTTTTTAATATTTTTAGATATTTTTTACTTATTTTAGTTAAATAAAATATATTTTACAATATTGAAATATTTATATACATTAAATTCTATTAAAATATTAAATTAAACTAAGTATTTATCAAATTTTAAATAAAAAAACAAAATTTTAAAAGAATGTTAAACGGATTTGAAAATCTGTTAACACTTTTTATTTTTTAATTTTTACTTTTTGTACTTTTTGTTATTAATTTTTTAAAATGTTTTTTTACATATTTTAGTTCAATAAAATATGATTTAAAATATTAAATATTAAATTATATTAAAATATTAAATTAAATTAATTTTGTATTCAATATAAATTTAAAATTAAAATTTAAAAAAATATGTTAAACGAATTTCAAAATCGATTGACACTTTTTATGACTTTTTAACTTTTATTTTTTATTTTGTTTTTAATTTTTTTTTCATATTTTTATTTGTTTCAATTTAAATAAGATATTTTGAAATATTAAAATATACTAAATATTTATTAAATTTTAAATTAAAAAAATGTTAAATGAATTTAGAAATCCATTGAAGCCATTCGGCCCAACAGTTGGTTTGGTTTTAAGCCCATTGAAGGCATTGAGCCCAATGTGCACTCGTCCTCCCCACGAATCCCTTGACTACCGTTTCTTTCCTACACAGTGACAGTCTCACAGAGACAGCATCAACTCTTGTCTCTGTGAGAGTAGGGCTGCAAAGTGAAAATGCATTCAGTGGGGTATCGAGCGAACGCGTTGCTGACCTTTGCCGTCACCATTCTTGCTCTTATGTGCGGCATGGCCTCTCTCTCCGACAACTTCAATTCTCCCTTTCCCTCTGCCCAAGTCCAGGTCTTTTCTCTCTTTCCATTTCCATTTCCATTTCTGCTTTATGGATCCATTCCCATTCCCTTTACTCACTCTCTCTATGTAGGTCTTGAACATCAACTGGTTTCAAAAACAGCCCAACGCGAATGACGAGGTCACTTTTTCATCTTTCTTTTCAATCAATCTCTACCGTTTTTACAATCTAGGTCATCTTTATTCGTCATTTAATCTCATGTGGAAGCCTTTGTATTTTTTCAGATCAGCATGACATTGAACATATCAGCAGATATGCAGTCCCTTTTTACATGGAACACAAAACAGGTTCTTCCCTTTAATTTTTATTTTTCATTCTAAGTGTTTTGTCTTTACTCCATTTGCCTCTCTAAAGTAAGAAGGGTGTTCTTGATTGGAGGAGCAAGAATGAAAATTGATAATGTTTTCATGTATTGTCATATTATCAACTTTGTCCTTGTTTTGGTTGAATTTATTCTGGAAAAGTTACCCGTCTCAGTGAGAGCTTTTAGAGAAAGTGAAACATTATTTCTTCAACTTGATCCTTACGAAATGAGTGTTTGTTTTCTTTTCTATGCCTCCCAGTATAATGCGTGTCTTAATGTTTAAATTGTTTTGTCTATTATTATATCATGTTTAATTTCATGATTTATATCTATTCTTGCCCGTTCTTTCTTCTGTGGAAACCTTTCTTCTGCTTTATTTTTCTGATAAGTTATTATTCTAAATATTTTGGAAGCTATAATTTCTGGTCTGTCCATGAACTTGGTTTTGTTTCATTTTGTATGGTTGCAGGTTTTTGTTTTTCTTGCTGCCGAGTATGAAACTCCTAAGCATTCCTTGAATCAGGTATGAGCTGATTTGTTTGTTTATATCTGCATTTGAAATATAACTATTGCTATTATAAGTTTTCCAGTTCCTTTTTATAACGGAAAAAAAAGAAAGAGGCCATAATAATGGTGCTAGATTTTGTTTATACTATTCATGTCACTCAGATAGCTTGCGTGCTGTTTATCTCCCTTCTTGGGTATATGTTGTGTCATGAATGTTGCTTAGGTTCTTGAATTCCATTTTACAGATATCTCTATGGGATGGTATCATACCCTCTAAAGAGCATGCCAAGTTTTGGATTCATACATCAAATAAGTACCGCTTCATTGACCAGGTACACAAATCTAAGCATGTTTTATGACTAATATATGATTTGCTTCAGATTTCTTTAAGCCTTAATTTTTTAATTTTTTTAATGTTCAGGGAAGCAATTTGCGCGGCAAAGAATATAACCTGACTGTTCATTGGCATGTTATGCCTAAGACTGGCAAAATGTTTGCAGATAAAATAGTCATGCCGGGTTTCAGATTGCCAGAGGAATATAGATGATTGTAATGTTAATTCTCTAGCTGTAACTCTAACCTTTTCTATGTCGGTTAGTTCAAAGAAATTAGAATCATGGAGATTGTTTTTTGGAAAGTTAAATCAATAGCGTTTGAATGAATACCTAAACATTAGAAGTTTGATTTTAGTCTTCAATTGTCTCTTGAGAAAAAGGATATATATGTAGTGTGTGGTTGGAGAAATTGTCAATCAATTAGAAGCGATAACTCTCTGCCTTGAAAAAGGATTAGGAGATGATGAAGAGTTGGAAACTGGTTAGTCTCGTGATGAAATGAGAATTTGGAGAGTGCTGAAAAGAGTGATATAGTGATGGACTACAGAAAGAATTATAAGCAATGCCTAAAAGCATAGTTTAATACAAATGAAAAGTGAAAACTTACTTTGATAGGCCATTAGAACGTATGACCTATAGAGTGCATTATGGAAGAAGATTGAAGATCCAAAAGAATGATAAACAAAAGGTTAACATCACATGCTTGAGTGCAAAAGGAAAATGTTAGTGGTTTGCTTAATATGGGTATATTATATAGATTTCGAAATTCGTTGACACGTTTTTAATTTTTATTTTTTGTTTTCAATTTTTATATAGTTCAATAAAATATTATTTAAAATATTAACATATATTAAAATATTAAATTACATTATTTATTTATTTAAAATCAAAATTTAAAAAAATATATTAAATCGATTTTAAAATCTCTGAACGTTTTTATGATTTATTAATCATTTAATTTTTATTTTTTGTATTTTCTTTTTCTAACTTTTTTACATTTTTTATTTGTTTTAATTTAATATAATATGTTTTAAAATATTTTATATATATATATATATATATATATTAAATTATTAAATTATACTAAATGTTTATTAAATTTTAAATTAGGAACAAATTAAAAAAAATAAACAGATTTGAAAATTCATTATCATTTTTTTAATTTTTTAATTTTTTTTTCATTTTTTATTATTAATTTTTTAAAATGTTTTTTACTTTTTTTTTACAAAATATGATTTCAAAAAATTAAAACATATTAAATTATATTAAATTATTAAATTAAATTAAGTATTTATCTAATTTAAATTTAAAATCAAAATTTTAAAAAAAGTATGGTAAACAATTCAAAATCCGTTGTAACATCCCAAAATACAGTAATTACCATAAATTAGAATTAATTACAATTAACAGTAAACCATGCAGTCTTTATAATTAACAGAGTTTCAAAAGCCGAACGGCTTAAGGTGGAGAGTTACAATATACAAAACGAAATCAGTGAGAGCCAATAACGAACGGTTTTACAAAATAAAATAACCGAACGTATAAACCAAAAGCGGACGTCCTAAACTAGAAAGAAAAGACGGGCGTCCTACTGCTCCGCTTTCACTTCCACTTCAACTAAGTTTTCCTCCTCGATAACGTCTTCCAGAGTTGTCTCGCCTTCTGCTCACATCCACACGGATGATCATTGCAAGACAGGACGAACGTACATAGACAAATGAACAACACAAGGAAAAACGAAAGGGTAAGCTTATATAATTTAATTCATACAAACAACACATACAATGAACATATCATTCCACACAAGCACATAGTTTAACATATAACATCATGTAACATCTATATATATATATATATATATATATATATATATATATATATATATATATATATATATATATATATATATATATATAAGTAAGACGACCGTCCGGACTGTATGATCTGTGTAGTTACAAGCGTCCTTGCACCCGAGTGATGTAGTAACTGATACACTCTCAACAGCTGTCACTCGAGGTTAGTCCGTTCTTACGTCGCCCATGTTAACTTATGGACTAAGGACCTCTTGTCGTTCCCACACATGAACTACCCTCTTCTACTGAAGAAGAGTATCACGGAACATCAGGATGGACAGCGAGTCTTAACTTATCCACAGTCATACTTTACCAAATTTAATATTTAACATATCTGAGACGTTCCTCCATGGAACGCTCGTTCAAAATCCATAATCGTATAATCATTTAATATAGTGTTCAAACATCTTAACATTTCGTATTTATAACATTTTCATTCTATGTTCCACTCTCTTAAAAAGACGAACGTTCAACTTTCTGAAGGAAGAGGACGAATGTTAAAAGCCAGATTTGGAAGAACCCATTAACAATCAGAAAGACTCCAGAATAATAAGACCATTTTCAGAATATTTTAAGTACCAAGAGGTCAGGTTGACTCAACTTGGACGAAGATACATCAAGATGAATACTTAACTACATTGGGAACCTTCTGTTTAAAAGGGGTCGACTGCCAGTCAATGACCGAACGCGCCAATATACATTTACTAGTTATTTGGACGAACGCTGTTTACGTTCGTTAAGGAATCAAAAATAAGGACGAGCGTTCGGTTTAAGACCGAACACCACATTAAAACGAACGCTAGGTAGATGACCGAGAACCAATCATGACGAACGCTTGGTACAAGACCGAGCGCTCTTTAGGACGAACGCTTGGTATAAGACCAAGCGCTATTTAGGACGAACGTTCGGTATAAGACTGAGCACTATTTAGGACGAACGTTCGGTATAAGACCGAACGTTACTTAATTCAGTATTATTTAATTTAAAGCGTACGACAACTCTATGCTGAGCCGAACGCTCAAACATAGTAATTCAAATGAGGACGCTCGTTTTCAAACAGAATTCTTCCCAAATGAAAGAATTCAACTCTAAGTCTTTTCAGGGAAACCGAACGGTATAAGACCGTACGATAACAATCATAATTTATCATAGGGAAATTATCATATCCAGATTTTTCAACTAATTTAACTCAACCATTCTCAAGTGATTCTTACTTTGTAAATTCATATCCATTATAAATTCTCATACTATACAGATTTCATCATATTAATAAATCAACTATACTATAGTCATACACCTTTCATATGTATCCAAATCAACATGCATCTCTACCAAAGAAAACATATACAATATCAGTGATCGTTCATAACAGCTCAAACAACATACTTTTCATACATCCAAATCAAATCATACAACATGCAAGTATAAATTAAACATATAAGCTTCCCTTACCCGGATTCGTAAGCAACTTTATCCTAAGTGCAAGATTGGTGACTTCGTCCAACTAACGTTTTGCTATCCTCAATATCACTTTACTCTTCCAAAATAAATCTAGCCACAATAAAATCAAAGAACTTAGACTACACTCTTGCATGCAGCCAAAACGTAGTTTTTCAAGAAACCCTAGAACGAACTACTAAAGGGGACTTACCAGTTTCAGCCTTTGAAACCGTTCGGTCCAGTAGGTAGCTTACAGTTGGGTGAACGTTTCTACGGTGCTGCAAGTTGATCGGAGAAGAAGGTGAGGAGTTACAGTAGAGAGAAGGTGGTCTGGTTCTAGAGAGAAGGCAGAGAAAATGAAGGGTTGGGTTCAGAGGTAGAAGATGAGTGCGTGCAGGTGAGAGAGAGATTTTCAAAAATCCAGTTTTGTTAAATCCACGTTCATTCGAACAAACGTCTCTCAAGCCGACACCTGCACACCCACTTCTGAATTGGAAGCTTCTCTCGTGACAGGTGGCGTGTGTGCATGCGGTGCAAAGTGCGTTTTTAATGAATCCGAGTGTGTGGCGCGGTGCATTAATGAGAGCAGCCAGGTGACTCAGCAGTGCATTGATTGTGATTTGACATGTATTTCAGAGTTAATTATTTAGGGTCTCACATCCGTTAACATTTTTATCATTTTTTAATCTTTTAATTTCAATATTTTTATTTTTTGTTTCTATTATTTAAATATTTCTATTTATTTTAATTTAATATAATATATTTTAAAATATTTAAATATATTAAACCGAATTAAAATAAATATTTATTGAACTTTAAATAAAAAAACAAAAATTAGAAAAACTGGTAAACAAATCCGTTAATAATTTTTAATTTTTTTTTTTATTTTTTTATTTTTTATTGACCTTTTCAAAATTTTATTTATTTATTTTAGTTTAATGAAATATAATTTAAAATATAAACATTTATTAAATTATATTAAAAATTTTAATTAAATTAAATATTTATTCAATATAAATTTAAAATCAAAATTTAGAAAAATATGTTAAACGGATTAATCCGTTAATATTTTTATGACTTTTTAATTTTAATTTTTTATATTTTTTGTTTTTAATTTTTTAAATATTTTTATTTGTTCGAATTTAATATTATATATTTTAAAATATTAAAATATTAAAGTATTCTGAATATTTATTAATTTTAAAATATAAAAATTAAAAAAGTTATATTAATGTGATTTATAAATTCGTTAACATATTTATGAATTTTTTATTCTTTATCTAATTTTTTATATTTCTGTTTTAATTTCTTTAAAACATTTTTTACTTATTTTAATTGAATAAAATATATTCTAAAGTGTTAAAATTTAATATATATTAAATTTTATTAAAATACTATTTTTAATTAAATATTATTTAATTTTTAACTTAAAAAAATTAGAAATATATTAAACGAATTAAAAAAATCCATTAGCAAACGGATTTCAAATCCGGTTAACATACTCTTGTAAAAAAAAATTATTTGAAAAATGGTAAATATTTAAATTTATTTAATATTTTTTATTCAATATTTATTAACATTTTAATGTTTTAAAATATATTTTACTAATTTAAAAAAATTAAAAAATGTTTTAAAAAATTAAAAGAAAAATATATAAAGCAAAATAAGAAAGTGGTAAATATGTTAATAGATTCAAAATTTCCATTGACATTTTTAATAAATTTCAAAATCTGTTATGACTGATTTCAAAATTGGGTGAGAATTTGAATAGATTTCAACACAAATAAAAATAAAAATCTATTAAGAATCTTGATGGATTTCGAAAAAAAAAAATAGATGTAGTGTCAGTTTATGAGGAGAGACTAAAGGTTAAAAATATATTATAAAGATTGTGAAATTTTTGAAAATACTAGAAATGCAGGGAGAAGTAATTAATTTTGTGTTCGCATGAACCGAATTTACTGTTAATGTGAATTATAGAGCAAAGAATTGAAGGTACCCTCGTGTTCGTATGAGAGGATTGGCGAGGAAAAACGCGGACGGATTTGCGGGATTCATCCAGTTTTCATCACTCGCGGAAGTGAGAAGATTTGCACTGATTTTAAGTGAAATGTCGAGTGTGCCCCGGAGCTTTATATTAAATTCCACATACGTAAATCGTATCCAGATGTTATCCAATTCCATAGCACAGTGCACCAAATAACCGATTACATGAAGGGTAACTGATTACATGGTGAACGGGTATATATTAAACAAATGGAAAACACTCCACAGTTTGCTTTACACTGTGCATACACGAGAATGCTTAGGTTGGCGTGGAGGCGTGGGCACTGAAATATTCCTGAGCTACGGATAGCTGTTGATATGGTGCTTCATACAGGCATTTAACAGGAAAGATTCTTGCATCCACACACAATGAAAGTGCATAGTGCCATTGACCCGTTGGTGGGAATTGATATGTGGTTGGTTATGGGCAGTTGATGTTATTTATTGAGTGGTAAAAAGCTTACTACATTGCTTGATAGTGTTGTAAGGTGTGTGCGAAGAGTGAGTGGTACGCTGTGTAAGCTCAGACGAGGAAGAGAAGAAGGTTTTGCTGAGACGAAGAAGAGAAAGTGGTTAGGTTAGTAACATACCAAAATCGATTATCACATGCGTATATTGTTGGTTTTGATTTGCAGGGTTGTAGAGGAGGAGGAAGAAGGACGTTGTGCGTGTTGGTGGAATGCAACAGGTGGTTGTTGAAGATGAAGAAAGTGGATGGGCGTGTCTGAGCAGATGATGAACAGTGCATGCAGTAGGCGTAACCGTTTACAGGTTTGGCTTTGCGGTTACAGTGCTGTGAAAGAATATGTGCATTTCTGTAATCCGTTACGTGAAGTGGTAATCGATTACAGACCTTGCTGCATATGCGTTTTTTGGTTGTTGGTGTACGTTCAAAGTTGAAGACCTGTCTGGAGAGTCGTGGTTGTGGATGGGTTGTCAGTCCGAAAGCTATGGGGATGTTGTGAGGTGGTCTTAGATCCGGGGTTGAGGGGGCATATCATAGAGGGTTAGGCAGTTTCCAGAAAACCGAAAGTAAGGGTATGGAGACTTACTCTAGTAACAAGTGAGGGGGTGACCATGGTTCCAGAGACCAAATACTTACATAATGAGGACCTCATCCCTTTGTGGATGCACTGAAACATGATAAAGTGGTGTATGTTGGTGATTAATGGGCACTGGAGCTGCTGCAATGCATGGAAGAGTGTTGAATGAACGTATTTGGTTGTTGCGCGAAGTGGGACACAGACGTAAGTGCATGGTGGGTGGAAGATGATAAGGTCTAACTGTGTGTTTTTGATGCAGGTGTTGACTGTGGTTGGACGTACTATGATCGTGGTGGAGGCGTAAAGTTTCTGGATATTGGCTAAGGTTAATATAACAATGAAAGTTAACTTCAGTGATGTGCAAACATTCAAAAATTGGGCTGTTAACTAATATACGAATATGATTATATTTGTAAGTTTGAATGCAAGTTACATGTAAGGTCAAATTGGTTGTGTGATTTGATGAAAAGAGCTTGTGGCATTCATTTCTCTGGAAATCTCTTGCTCAAACCATATTGAAGTGTGCATACACGTGTTGATAGTCTTGAAGAGGTAAGTGTTTTACATGATTTTGGATATAATATATATATATATATATATATATATATATATATATATATATATATATATATATATATATATATATATATATATATATGTCAATGATTGAATCAGTGGTGCTTATGTGTACATTTACAAATGAATGAAATATATTATGGTCATTTATATTTCAATGTTGTTTAGTATATGAATATGTTAATTTTTCAAACCTGGATATAATTTGTTATATGTATATGTATTTATTAAAAAAATTTATGACAAGTTGACGTTGTGTGATGGTATTTATTATTGTTTATTTATAATGATTATTTGAATGTATTAATGTATATTATAACTTACTACTTAATTGTGGTTGTTTCATTAATGTTCATCATTATCACATGCGTGACAAATAAATTCATATCAATTTGTACTAAATTATGTTACAATTTAAGTCAACATTTTAAAATACATTCATTTTACTACATTATAACTTTCATAATTTTTAAACATTAATTTTAACAATTATTCATAATTTTTTTTTCTTTATAAACATTTTTACAATTAAATATAACATTACAAAATAACATTTTATAATACTTTTATAAGTAAGAGCAATTTGGTAATCTATATTTTCTACCAATTAAACTAATTTTTAAAATCTATCACATCAATCAAATCCTACACTAGTTCTAACAAACTTTTCTTCCAAATCTACTCTTAATTAACCACAAATCCACTCAAAAAAACAAAAAAAAAAATTACCTAAAATCCACTCAAATCATTTCTCTCAAATACCTCCAAAAGAACACATAAAGGTAGAGAGAAACACTCTACGTACATTTTTGTCCATTCAGCTTCATCATGTGTCTGGTTCGTGAAAATCAAGGCAGGCCGAGTCCCAAAACAACAACCAAAATACAAACATTTGGTGTCACTCCTCTTTTTGGAAAGATCGCATTCGCAGTCTTTCGCACTATTGTGGTGTTTACACTCTCGTGATGTTCCCACGAGCCAAAAACATACAAACATAATTTTACTAGCTTGGTTAATTAACATGGATTATTACGAGCTGATAAGTTCAAAAATACGTCTTCACCTCTCTTTTCCTACACTATTATTGCAGTAGTTATATAATCTATAATACATTTCACTGTAAATAGTTATAAAAATATAAATAAACTATTGAAATTTATCATCTAATAACCGATCATTGCAAGAGAACAAAATTTATCACACCCAATTTTTTTTCGACTGGTTAATGAAAAAAATTATCCATAATTTTAACCGTTCCCTTTCCATACGAATAATATTGGAACAAAAACTTTCAGAAACCTTACATAGATCAACAAAATAAGATCTACCTCTCCTAACAGCATACAGCATACCAAGAACATTTCAACACAAAAGCCCTTCTTTTGATATACACAAATAAAAATCAATATCAATTTCTCATTGCACATAAACTCAATTATCTTAATTCTTACTTTTAAGTATAGGTATTTTCTTTCTTCAAATTCACTTTTCATTCAAGTTTAATAGCTACAGTTCCCAAATTACGTTTTCAAGTTCAAAGTCTATATAATGCACATTTAACTTCGGAGTTAGATAAAAAGTAATTGGACATTTAATGAATAGATTCTTGTGTGCATCAGTTACATAGTTTTTAAGTTTTATGACTAAAAAAGTACCCCGACCCAAATTTCCTACACCTACAAGTCTCTTCCAACAGAATTTAACATTGAAAGTGATTAACCCTCTTTTACCAAACCAACCCAAATTGTTAAATAGCTCTAATCTAAAAGTGTAAAATAATCTCTCATAATAATTGCTTAATAGTTAAATATAGCAACATATTCAAAATGTACCAAAAAATCAGTATCCCCAAGCCTTGCAAAAGGTTCAAAACCCATCATATTTCATATTTCAATGAAAATAAAAGTTATGTCATCATTAAGGTCATGAGATAATCCGGTAATTATAGAATGGAATAAAAACAACAATTAGAGTGGATAAGGAATAATAAATAGAAACCAGAGTTTTCAAAATGTATGGCTCACACGCTCTCTCTTTCTACCTGCAAGTTGAATCATTCATCAATGATAATTAAAATCCCACTATTACTTCCTTCTGTTTGTCTGTTACTAACAGCAATTTTGCTAACAACGAATCAAGTTATTTCTTATTTAATCCACGTCTAAAGGTAAAACTCGGAAAGTTAAAACCATAAATCTCCTCCATAACGTGCGGAGCGAGTGGCGACCCTTTCCAAACGTCACATAAGAAAAAAAAATCATTATTGCTTAAAAATTAACAATTAACATGATTCAATAGATTAACTTCACAGCTCTTAAGTGTGAAAACAAATATGGAAAAGCCAACATGCCTTTTAAACTGAAAAAGATAAGTTCGAAAGACGAAGTTTCTAGCATAACATAAAAATTATCTATTTTCACTCTTTTATGGGGTACAAGTTTCATGCACTATGCAATGCCAAAAGAAGAGGAAGCATTTATTTGATGAGCAAACATTTCAACCTCTCTGAAGTGATAAGGCCCTACACACTACCAAGCCTGCAAATGCACCACATTGCATCATTTTCCATATTGTGTCACAAGCAACACAAATATGAAATTCCCAAAACAACCCTCTCTCCAGCGAACACTTCACATCCATCATAATAATTAAAAGCCCAATCCCTCTAGGGCAATATAGTCTATATTCTATGCCTATAGTCACCTAAGAACTAATTAATTAAATGTGAAACATAACTTTTAAGTTTCAAGGTATACCTCGTTTGCCTTATCGTATACCCCTCCACACGTGATCATTATCCCTTCCTTTTTTTATGCACAATTCTTCACTTAAGGTCGGAGGCAAACAAAAAACCGAACCGCCAACAGAAATTAGGCGCCGTCTTCACCGGCAATTTTCGCCGGCCGGGAAATTGGTCCCGCCAACGACCGGAACCCTACCGTCACCGAATCGAGCACGCACAGGTGAAAAGCAGCGCCGATTCCGTCCGTATTCGCCTTCAAACAGTCTTCGCAAATGGCGGCGGAGGCGGGAACGGTTCTCGGTGATTCTCTCCCGACGGCGACGCCGTTGATTGCGGCGCTCATATTCATCCGAAAGGAGTCTCTCTCCATCTGAAAATTCATCAATCTTTGCTCGTAGTCAGCGCGACCGAGAATCGGCGGCGCGAACGTCGTATTGAAAGGCGGATCTCCGGCGGAGGCACGGCGGAGCAGCATGACTTTCTCCGGCGGCTTCTTCTTTGCGTTCGCAGACGCCTTCTTCGCGCGCTTGGAGCGCTTGACGAAAAAGTAGTGCCCCGTAGCCTCTCGGCGCACGGCGGCGAGGTTGACCTTGGCGGTAATAGGAATTTTCCGGTCGGTCTCGACGGCGGCGAGGTATACGGAGAACTGGTGAGGGGAGATCCCGATCATCTGGCTTAGGAGCGAGAGCAGACTCTTAAAGTTGAGCGAGGGGTCCACCACGACAGTGCCAACGTTGATCTCGCGGTTACCGTCGGAGTAGACGACGGCAAGGGAGGCGGCTCCTGCGTCTATCATTTTTCCGGCGAATCGTTGATGTTGTTGAAAACCGGCGTCTGTGTTTGGAACTTTGCGTGGTAAACAGAACCCAAGGGTTTACACCACTTTATGTACAAACTGGAGAAAGGTGGTGCGGTGTGTGCTGCGCAATGTGGGGTTTTAGGTGTTGTTTTGAAAATATAGAGAGGCGGTTAGGGTTATTTCCGTCATTTCATTCTACTATTAGAATATTTTTATCACTCTAAATTATAATCTCATCCCATCTTAATCGAAATTTAACTAAAATTGCATTCAAATTAAAAAAATATATAATATAAATTATAAATAATATATTATCTCATGTCTATATTTTGTGATAAGAATTAAATTTTTAATTTAAATGTGTATATTTTTTATTAGAGTAGTTTCTATAATAACTTAAACTAAATATATGGGTGTGAAAATTGTTTAAAGTGGTATAATGCAAATTAATTTGTGTGGATTTGTATTAATTAAAGAGAATATTGAATATCTAGCAATAATGGTAATTAGGAGTGGAAAATCCAGAGAATTCTTGGGGTTGACGCGAGGATCCTATGTATGCCTAATGTTGTGACTTGGGGACCAAGTAAGGCTGAAACGGTTCGTTTCATCTGTAAACAGATAGATAGACTTTTTGAGTGTTTTGTTTTTTTACGTGGAAGGAAGAAGGACGTGGTCGTGTGCTGTGCCCGAACGTGTGTGATTGAGGGATAACTTAAAGAAATCTAAAAGTTTTTGAAAAGTGATTTTCAAAAATTAATTAATAAAAATCAGTTTATTGTTATTTTATATTAGGAATATGGTCTTATTGATTAAATTGAATAAACAAATATATCTTGCAAAAATAAAAGGACACAACAGAATTATATTTTCCCTTTTATATCAAACGATAATTCAACTCGCAAATCAATTATATATTCAGTTAAAATAATATAATATTTAAAGAAAATATAAATATTATAGATGACTAATTATATCATTAATTTTTATGGAGAGTGTAACGACCCAATTCTTAACACTGAAAACATTTATTAAAACACACCATTATGGCAAGAAATATAAGGATAAGTAAATATAATATATGTTATAAATTTTAAAGAATTGAAAATATCAAATACAAACAATATAAACCAAATAATATTAAACACTACCTAAAATAATAAATTTAATCTTGGTAACTATATTAATACATGTAACTTCTATGTTATTATATAAAAAAAATCATTTTAGTATATTCAGCTTTTCATTTTTACTTTTTAAATAATATTTTATAAATTAAAATAATTAATTTATTAATTTTATCCTTTAAATAACTATTTTCTAACTTTTATATATAACTTATTAGTTTAATTTAATTATTTTTTACATTAAAAACTATTAACTGTAAATATGGTTTTTATTTATTTTTACATAAAAATATAAAAAAAAATGCACAGTCCATTTGCTTTTACTAATTATAACTTCAAAGTCAAAATTGACCATATGTTTTAACTTTTTTATATTTTTTTTATATTTTTATCCAATAATATATTTTGAAAATTTAAATTATGTAACCCATTTTTAATAGTATACAATTTTTCTTAAGAGAATGTATATAAAAACCTATTAGTGATTTACAAAATTTAATAAGAAGAAAATCTAATAATTTATTCTCGTTTTATACGGGATCAACTGAAATATCTTTATCTTTTCACACCATTAAAGTTCATTGCAAACAAAAAGAATACACAACCAGATAAACAGAAAAAAAAAGGATAATCTAATATATAAAAAACAATTATATATCACGTTTATAAAATTAGACACATAACATAAATAAAATAATCAATCCTAAGTCATAAATTCCTTTCTTTAGACTTGACCATATGGAGACATGTATTGATGTAGAACATCTTGGAGAACCTACCCTATGTGTGGTGAAACAACACATCCACATCAAACAACCACACACCAATGTTAATCCGTCAAACATTTAAGGTTAATACATGACCATCAGACTAACGACTTTTGTGATACTCTTCATACATAATCATCCCTCTCTACTTAAGATTGAAAGTTATTAAGAGTGTCAGATTCATCCCCACTTTAGAGCATCCTACATCAATATTACATCACTCAACAGCATCATAGAATCTCTCCACGAGATCCATGGAACTACCTCAAACACATATACTATATTCACCATTAATATCACACTCATAACCATCATAACCACCATATCTTATGGAAATAACTATCCTACATACTAACATTCAAGTTTCATTTCATAAAGCATAATCAATCTAATGATACCCATACATATGATACACATTAACTCACTTCAACAAGAGAAAGGAACAGAAGCACAAAAACAAACCACAGGCTTGAGAACAAGGCACACCCAACCCTAGCTTCTAGCGCCTACCATCATAGTTCAAGAAGACATGCTCGCCTAGTGAATTATGGAGAAAAGGGGTTCAAGCTTGCAATGAAGAAGTGGTGTTCAACGCCCCTAAACCACTGGTCAATGCCCAGAAACCATAGAGCTCTCTAGTTTTGCAACAACGCTTGAGACTATCACTTCACTCTCAGTTTTTTCTATGTCCAGCACCCAAAATGAGCGCTCAACGTTCAAGAGCCTAGTGACTCTCTCGTTTGGCAGTGCTCAACACCACACAATGTCACTCAACGCTATATCAGAAGACAACAACATCTAAATATGATATAGATATGATCTAGATATACTCAAGACCTATCTAAATAACCAAATTGTTATTTTTGATACTAGAATTAATTCAAAAACATTTTTATGGCTTAATTTGAATACCAACTTTCTTATTTGGCTAGGAACAAGGTCCACCCGACCAGACCAACAACTCAAAAGCTCATATTTGAACATATTAAAAACCATATTTTTCTATAAAGTAAAAGGTCAACCAAGTTTTAAATGACCTAATGACAAACTTTAAATATTAAGTTCATTCCTTAAACAATTCCTTTTGAATTTGACCTGTCAAAACCCCAAAATTTAAACCAAAAACTAACTATAACTCTATCATTCTACCACACTACAATTCAGCAACAATTACCAACTTATAATAACACCAATACCACCAATTTAGGCAATAAAAAACAAGTACAGTGAATAAGTAACCACTACAAGATCCTTTCAATATCAGAAATCACAAATTCACTCCAATTTCATACAATTAGGATATGTAGTGGCGAAATTTCAACAAGCTCACATTCAACAACTCCATATACCAATTTATTCAATCTCAAACCAAATTAAGCATGCAACACAATTTATCAAAATATTATCAACATCAAAAGTGGTAGTTAGCTTATCTTACCTATTAAAGGACCAAATAACCTTATAGAACCCCAAACAACTCTCATATATCAAAGGACATTATTTGCACCTACAAACAATAGAATCATGATCGGAATATGTCATTAAAATCACTTATTAGCATAGAGTCACATAGGAAACTCAGATGACACATGCATCCAGAGATGGTGCACATGTAAAGGAAAAGAAAAGCAACAAAAAAAAATAGAACAATGACTTTTTTGTAGAAACTGATTGGTTAGACTTCAAGATCTTGTTGACGATATCTTATCTTCAAATAGACTAACATAACCTTAAAGAGAAGTTAGAAAACTCTAAAAAAATAATTTTAAAAAAGATTATGTATTTTAAAATAATGAAACTAGTTCATAACCAAACTATTTATATTAAAACCATCTAGTATTAACATAATTGAGTCTCCCTATTTTTAAACCACCATCTCTTCTAAAATTTTATTTTATGAGATTTTACAAATTTTTGTGATAATATTTTAAAATTCATTTTGACCAATTTTTTTATTAAATAACATTATTTTAAATTAAATATATTTTTTATTTTCATATTATTTTATCTTTTGCCTAAATTATATATTTATTTTATTTTTATACTTCATTTATAGTTTATTGAATGAGATATTTTGTATTATTCTAAGAATCTATACATACATACATATATATATATATATATATATATATATATATATTTATATATAAAAGAAGATTTTTTTTGTTCGCATTTGTTTTTCAATTTAATCATTTCAAGAAGTTTTATAAAATTAAAATAATTATTTTATCAATTTTATATTTTTAAGTGCTAATTTTTTTTAAATTTAATCATTTGTATCGATTTGATTGTTTTATACTTAATTACCTTTTAATTATAAAATTACCTTCAGAATAAATAAATATTATTTGTAATAAAATTATTAAAATTATTTTAATTTTATAATAATAATAATAATATTTTTATTAGTTTTTATTATTACAAAAAAGTGAACACATATATCTATTTAAAAATATAATTTTTAAAAATAATTTATAAATAAAACATATTTACCTTAAATATATCATTTACATGCTTTAGAAATTAAACTGTCAAAATTAGGGTTAAATATGTTTTTAGTCCCTAAACTATTGGCCATTTCTGGTTTTCGTTCATCTTCCAAAGTAAGGTACACTTTAGTCCTCATACTTTTCGAAACTTTGGTTTTAGTCCTCCAAAACTAACACCGTGAAAAATATGCTGACGTGGCTAACGGTAGACTGACACAGTTCTTTTTTTTTTTCAGAGTTTATAAGTTTTTCTTCCTTTCTCTCTCCCTCCTCTCTTCCTTCAATTTCAAAACACAAAAAAGGAAAGCAGATGTTATTTGTTGGGCTGTATCTGGTGGCTTTGGGGGTTGGAGGGATCAAAGGGTCACTGCCAGCACATGGTGGTGAGCAATTTGATGAAAGCACCCCGTCTGGTCGGAAGCAGAGATCAACTTTCTTCAACTACTTTGTCTTCTGCCTGTCATGCGGTGCCCTCATTGCAGTTACTTTTGTTGTGTGGATTGAAGACAACAAAGGCTGGCAATGGGGTTTTGCAATTTCTACCATTAGCATTTTTGTATATATTCCAGTTTTTCTTTCTGGTTCCCCTACTTACAAGAACAAGATCCCTTCTGGAAGTCCACTCACAACCATTTTAAAGGTAAGCGTCAATCTCTAATCATTTTAATTTCTTTACAATACCAATGAAAAAGTTTGTACACTGTTAACTGATAAGAAATTATGGTAATTTCTTGTTTTAATTTCAGCAGGTTCTTTTTGCTGCTGTACTGAATAGCTGCACATACAAAAACTCTAGCAGTGTTGTTGTTAACATGGCTTCTAGCCCTTCTAATCCACACTCGGGAAGAATGGAATCAGAACAAGAAACTGTAAAGGCAAACACAACAAATAAAACCCCAACAGTTTGTGTTTTGAAATTGAAGGAAGAGACGAGGGAGAGAGAAAGGAAGAAAAGCTGATAAACTCTGAAAAAAAAAAGAACTGTGTCAGTCTACCGTTAGCCACGTCAGCATATTTTTCACGGTGTTAGTTTTGGAGGACTAAAACCAAAGTTTCAAAAAGTATGAGGACTAAAAAGTGTACCTTACCTTGGAAGAGGGACGAAAACCAGAAATGACCAATAGTTTAGGGACTAAAAACATATTTAACCCTCAAAATTATATCTAGTTGAAGTATTCTTTCATAACTTTTTTTCTTAAAAGAGTTCCGGTTCTTCGACTTTTTTATATTAAAAAATAAATATTCATTCAAGTAACACTTCTCTCACTTTTTACGAAAATCACACCTTTCACTTTTTTACAAAAATAACACATTTAATATTTTGGTTGAAAACCTATAAAATAATTTTCTCAATCTATTTTTTTTCTGTGAGGATAATCAGTTACAAATTTTTAAAACAATGATTATTTAATTCTAATTTTTACAAATAGATTTTTTTATTATTATTTTTAAACTGTTTCTTTTTTATTTTCATGCATGAGTTATCAAATTTAAAAATCGAAATAATTTTAAAATGTGTATGGAAAAAAGGTTATTGTGAACACTTTTTCTTCCAATTTTGTATTTTATTTAAATATATTAAAATAATTTACTAAAAATTTTGAGGTTGTTATTAAAAACTAAAAATACGCCGCTTAATGCATTTTTAAAATAATTTTGTTTAAACTTATTTTTGATATGTGTGCATGACATTCCACCACATTAAATATTAAGCATAATTAAACTTATAATTATATATATATATATATATATTCACATTTTTCTATGAAAAAGCACAATTTAAAACTTTCACTAATAAAATTTTTATAAATTATACTTAAATTATATTTATTCACTATTTAACCATTAATAAACTAATGACTACTTAACTCTTTCACTTACACTATCATTTATTTATGTATAATTCATTGATTCTAAGAAGAATAAAACCATCACAAAAAAAAGTAAGATAGTGAAATTTTAACAAGTTATATATTCACACACCTACCAATACAAAAATTTAAAATAAAACATAATTATGTTATACAATAATCATTTATAAACACATATACATTCTAGATTCAATTTCCTGTACGAAGTCTTGTACCTCTTACATATACGAACTCTATATGTGTTAATTCTTCTTAGAATTAACCACATTCATACAATTTATAAGTAAACCAAAATATTTAATCACAAATCTCTTAAAATCAAGAAATCATGTCCTTTACGACTTGAACCTCATTCATACCATAAAATATAACAATTCAAACCAATATGTTTGGGGACATTGAGACACTGTCAACCGTTAATGCATAGTTCAAAATGCTGCCTATGTGAATGAGATTGGCCTATTGAATCTTTTTGAGCTAATTAATTCTTTTCTTACATCAAATGGGTTTAATTTAACTCTAATTAAGCTAAGGAAACTTCAATTGACCAATTTGTTACATTAAAGAGTAGATTCATCTACCATACATTCACTTATATATTATTTCAATACTTCACAAGCCAATTAACACACATTTCGATTTTCAATCAAACCATACCATCTATCAACCAAAAATACACAATATAATCAAACTCAATCATTCGTATTCTACTACACAAGCAATACCTTATACATAGTCACAATCACATTCCAAAGAGAACTGGTACTTTGACACGCTGAGGTGTCAAATCCATTCATTTGACACATTAATATATTAGTAATTTATAAAATGGTGTAATCTGATTAGTTAAAAAAAATTATCAATGAAACTCACCGCGTGTCACTTGAATGTTAAAACTGAAAAGCGTGTCAAACTATTATTATTCCATTCCAAATAAACATTATAAATTTAGGGACCTTAAATATCAGATATCATATCAACCAAACATAAACATTTATAAAATCATTTTACTAGCTTTCTTTCCCTTAAAATAGTTTTTTATCATAGCTATACTCCCTGAATCATCACTATTCACAACTAAAGACCTAAAGAAAGTTATTCAACCAAGACAAAAATTCAATATATAGTAAATCAAACTGTGAGAAACACTTCTCTCAACTCCTCCACTAAGATTTAGTGGACTAAAACAATACGAAAACTAAAGAAGAATGATTTTATAGAATCAATAGAAACTTGCTCTATTTTAAAATAGAATCAATTCCACATAACATATTTGTTAGCTCCTCAATTTCACATTATATTTTGAAATAGATAAGAATTGGAGGTAGAAATTGCGAGAGGAGGGAGAGCTGAGAAAGTCACATAGGAATGGGAGAAACGAAAAAAGAAAGAGAGTGCAAGGTTGCGTGTTACAGTGTCAGAATACAATAAATGACTGATTACTTTTAGTTAGCTTTTGGTTCTTTTAGTTCCTTTAGTTTAGTTTCGTTCTATATATATTTACTCCTTTACCTTTTGTAAACATAAGTTTCAGATACCCATAAGCAATAATAGACTTTACCTTTTTTTTACACGGTGCTTTCTCTTTGTTCTCTTTCTGTAAGTTTGCTTTTCTCTGTGCTACAATGTCGGTGAACATTCAGATGCTCCGATTGCATATTTTCTCTTGATGGTATCAGAGCTCTTCATTTGAAGAGCTCTGTTGCGCCACTCTGACTCTTTTTTTTTCTCTTTATTTTCTTTTCTTTTCTTGGTCTTCTTTCTGTTTTCTTGGTTCACTTCTTCACAGGCTTCTTGCACAATGGCCGACGATCATACCCAATACTCTAGCTTTCTCTACCTCCATCCAAGTGAAAGCCCTGTTGTCCCACTGGTTTCTCCTCTGCTTGAATCTACCAACTACCATGCTTGGAGCAAGTCAATCCTCACTGCCCTAAGCGCCAAGAACAAAATCCAATTTGTTGATGGAACCACTGAACAACCGCAAAAGGAAGACAGCATTTACGATGCCTGGAAAAGATGCAATAATATGGTGGTCTCATGGTTGGTTCATTCCGTTTCTCCAGACATCCGCCATAGCATTCTCTGGATGGATAGTGCCCAAGCCATTTGGGATGATCTAAAATCAAGATTCTTTCAAGGAGACCTCCTACGTATTTCTGAATTACAAAATCAAGCAGCAACTTTGAAACAAGGAGACAGTACTGTGACTGCGTTTTTCACCAAACTTCGCGTTATATGGGATGAGCTTGAGTGTTTTCGTCCTAAACTAGTTTGCTGCTGTTGTCGCAACCGGAATCGCGACGGGACGACGATCCGAAAAAGAAACGGGTTTTGAAAAGAGATTTTGGAGTCGCCACCATAGTTTATTCTGGGAAACTACGGAAAAACCATAAAATGATAAGGCATGGTCAATTTGAACCAGATTCTCGGTTCGGGAGTCGGTTACGTGTAGGGAAGGTATTAGCACCCTACAACGCCTGCCCTAGGGCAGTACCTTTAACTAAATGCGCGAATATGGATGTGGTTTTCAAAATGTTTAACTTTCCCCTAAAATAAAACTCTGAATAAACAAACAATATTTTTTAGTTTTTTGGGCCCGACAAGGATTGACCTTGCTCCTACGTATTCTCATGTGAGAAATCAGGGTTACGTAGTTCTTTTAGAAAACTGCTTTAAAATTTGTTTGGAAATTGTTTGAGAAGTTTGTAAAATGATTTTGGATTTTTGGGAAAGTGAGCCTGACAAGGACTGGCCTTGCTCCTACGTATCTCCACTTTTGATGGAGAATCAAGGATCACGTAGTTCTGCAAGGCAATATTGTTTGTAGTTGTTGAAAAAAAGTGAATGTTTTTTAGTTTTTGAAGATTTTTTATGTTTTTGGTATTTTAATTTAGGAGAGTGAAAAGGTTTTTGGCACAAGGACGATGCGTGCGATCACACATGTGCCTAAACCTTTAAAACATATTTTTTGGTATTTTGAAGAAAGAGAAAAGGTTTTTTGGCACAAGGACGATGCGTGCGATCACACATGTGCCTAAACCTTTAAGACGTATTTTTGGTATTTTTGAAGAAAGAGAAAAGGTTTTTGGCACAAGGACGATGCGTGCGATCACACATGTGCCTAAACCTTTAAAACATATTTTTTTGCGTAATGAGTACTAGGCTGATGCGTACGATCGCACGAGCACTCACACGGCTTTTTTTCCTTTTATTGTTTTGCGTAATGAGTACTAGGCTGATGCGTACGATCGCACGAGCACTCACACGGCTTTTAATTTCTTTTGTTTTGCGTAATGAGTACTAGGCTGATGCGTACGATCGCACGAGCACTCACACGGCTTTTTATTTATTTTATATTTGGGCAATAAGTACTAGGCTGATGCGTACGATCGCACGAGTACTCATACCGAGATTTATTACATTAAATGTTTTTTTTTTTTTTGTTTTTTTTTTTTTTTAAAGTTTTATATATTTTTTATTATTTATCATTTTTTTCCTTTTTTTTTTTTTTGAAATAAAACAAAATGAACAAATTCACTAAAACAAAGGGGTGGAGGTATCTTACAAGGGGATATGTAATAAAGAGCACATAATGAAAATAAAGACCCAATAGCAACAACAACAGAGGTGTAGAGATAAAAACCATGGGTGCGGAATAAAATTTGAAGCTCCTTTGTTTGGGCCAATACTCTTCTGGATCTGCCACGGGTGCAAACATGAAAGCAGAGATGCATCCAGAAATGCGCCCAGGTCCAATTCTCTTTTTTTGTTGTTTTGTTTTTTGTAGAAACAGAAACGGATGGGCTTAAGCCCATACTGAACAGGGGTGCGGATGAAGTTGTGCATGTGGCAAGAAGAGAGGATGTGGTCCAAAGCCTATTCCTAACTCAGGATCCCTCATCTCCTTCGTTCCAACACTTTCAATTCAGCACAGAGACCTAGAGTCTCGCTTCTGAACGAGGCAAACCAGGGAGGGGTTGGCCTTGCACGCGCACACGCACCACCGCCTCCATCGACCAATATCACCGGGCCAAGGCCGCCCAACCACGTGCACCGTCGGAGCCAACGTCAACCCAAGCTCCAGTCCGTCAGTTCCTTCACTTTCCGCGTGGCGACTGTCGTCCGCCGAGCTAACGCCGCCACCCCTGGAACGCGTTTTCTCCGACACGACGAGGTCTACTGCCGTTGATGCAGGGATGGTTTCTGTGAGCAAGTTGTTCTGTAGCTGGTCCAGTCACATGAGCGTATTTAGAGAAGAAGCGGTGGTCCCCGAGAAATGATGGGCGGAAATGCCTGGCTGGATCGTAGAAGGGCGCGACAGGGAACGACTAGGCGGCTGGCGAGGAGATTGGTGGGTTGGATGTCACGGAGCTTGAAGGCCGCGAGCGGTGGCTCCCTCTTCGTCTCTCTCTGTAATCTGTTTCATGCTTATATTGTTTGGGAATGAGGTGTGGTTGATTGGTTACGGGCTGGGAGATGGAATGAGAGTTGGTCTTGAGGTGGTATAAGGATGAAGATGTTGATGTTGAATGAAGAGGAAAAGGACGATGATGCTGGGTTCTATGGGATGGTTTTCAGGAGCAGAGTGATGGCTGGAGTGGAAATAAGGTGTTGGAGATGGCTATGGCAGTGGATGAATATGGATCATGATTGTGGAGATGAATGGTTGTGGCCTCTATGTGTAGTATAAAGGGGTTGGTGATGGGAATGAAGAGGATTGAGAACGAAGTTAGAAGTGTCAGGTCTTGGAGATCCAGTGATGGGTGGATGAGCCGAGGGGTGGCATGTGAATATGGTTGATGATTGGGTGAAGATAGGTAATGGCCGCGAAGTGTTAACGGTGGCCGTGGATGTCAAAATGGTTGGATGTGATGATTGTTCAGCAGTAACATACACGTAAAAATATTTACCACAACATTTATTTAACAGCAACACAAGCAAACTTAACACATGCAGACATAATAACCACACAACAGAGACATACTTAACACATGCAGTAACCACATAACATAGACATACGCAACAGAGACATCTCGAGGGAAAAAAAAAAATAACCAATTTACTAAAACCTGGAGTGTAAGACATCACTTACCTCTTGAAGATCCGTGCCTTGTGTGTCTGATCTCCTCTTTTCTTTGGCTTTCCTTTTCAACAAAGCCTTCCTTCCCCAGTTCTTGAAATGATACTCCTGGATTCAATTTCTTTCCCTTTTTTGTTGTTGTTGCAGGTGCATGTTGGAGGTGAGGAAATGAAAGTGAAAAGAGAAGTGGTTTACTGCGGTTACGGGTGTTGGGGGGCTGATGAAGTGAGTATAGTTATGGCGACGGGTGCATACGGATGGAGGTGATCTGGGTGAGGATAGGTGATGGCCTTTAGGTGTTGGTAGTTGAAGGTCGTGGATATGGAGGATGGGCAGTTACTAGTAGCATGTGGGTATAGGGATGAGGAGATGGATTATGATTGAAGGTAGAGGTATTCCCAGTAGCCGTGGGGGTATTTGGGTTGTTGGGAATGGATGAAGATTGAAGGAGGCGGTTTGAGAGGAGGAGAAGTTTGGCTGGGAGTAGTGAGGCAAGGTGATAGTGCGACGGTGACTAGGGTGACAGCGGCGGTTGAAGCATGGTGGCAGAAACTTGGTGGTTTGGGTGGAAGGTTTCCGAGGAAGATGATGACGGTGTTGGACTGGTCACGATGGAGAGTTACAGTGGTGCAATGGTGATGAAGGAGCTAGACGGTAGTATTGAGGATGACAATGGTGACTGAGGGGTTTGGGATGATGACGGCTGTGTGCAAAAATGGAGGATGAAAGAATCAGGTTCATGGTGTTGGCCCCCTTGAGTTGTTGGCGTTGACGATGATGATATGGGCTATGTGTAAGGGTCCCCCCGTGATCAGAGAGCGATCAGTGGTGTCATATTGGTAGGTGTTGAAGTGGAGATTTTTGGTGGGAATCATTGGTAGGAAATAGTGGGAAACATTAATGGTGGAAGCTGTTACGGTGGGAATCAGTGGAGCACTCCTTGAAGTGGGAGATTGGTGAGGGTGGGAACATCAGTAGAATATTGGAAGTGGGATGGAGGAAGTGGATCGAAGATAGTGGGTTCACGTGCCCTCCCTGTCTGGCCCTCAGAAAACCCCCAAAAAAAAAAATGGTGTAAAAGGCAACTTTACAACGTTGGGCAGCCACTCCAGACGTGTCAGGTGGGCGCTCGTGGGAGACCACCCCAGGTGGAAGTGCCAGCAAAATATTCTCCTTCCCTTTTTTTAATTGCACACATACTGTGGATGCTTTGTCAGACCGTTAATGGCGAACAGTGGCAGCTGAAGGTGGGAATCCCCGGTGGAAAGCTCAGACGAAATTAAGAATGCAGCCACCACTACTTTTTGGACGTTCGGTCAGGAGCCTGCTAACAAAACGAACGACCGTTCACGAAGATGAACGAACGCTCAGGCCGAACGTTCTCACAAGTAGAACAAAACTGGTCCAGGTCGAACGCTAACAGTCACCAAAACGCCGAAGCCGAACGCTCACAGTCTGGATGAACAGTAAGTAAAGAGGAGTGATCTGCACGAGCGAGCTGTAGATGAGAGAACGCCTAAAAACCAATACTGTTTGGACGAGCGTCTGATCAAGCTGCTAGGCCGAACGGTTGAGGACGAACGGTTGACAATTGGAGCGCTGAAGTGGACGAACGCTGGATCAAAAAGGACGAACGGTCGACAATTGGAGCGCTGAATGACCGAACGATATGGGACGAGCGTTCAACAAATGGAGCGCTAGATGGGCGCTTGGGACGAACGGTCACAGCAACAGTAGGGAAGGACGAACGGCTGAAGCAACAGTGGGGAAGGGCGAACGCGAGATCATAGAGGACGAACGTCTGATCCCTCTTTTTTTTTTTTTTTATTTATTTATTTTTTTATCTTTTTTATTTTAATTTTTTTTTTTTTTTTCAATTTTTCTTTTTATGAGGAGAATACAATAAAACAAAATTATTTAGTCAATCCGGACGAAATTGAGTGTTGACAGCTGCCCCTCTTTACTTAGATTTTACTAGATCATATGATAAACAATGTTTTCATATTATCAGAGTAAAAGATAAGTAAAGATAGAAATACTAATTTCGTCTGGATTTCAAGATAAACAAAAAACAAACAGAGAATAAAACAAACAAACAATACTGAGAATTGAAGTGTGACAACCTCGTGGAAGGTCCACCAATGCTGCAGATGTAGTGAACGAGGAAATATTTTTTGATGAAAGTAAATTTATTAATCAACCCGGACGAAATTGAGTGTATCCCCTCTTTACTTAGATTTTACTAGATCATATGATAAACAATGTTTTCATATTATCAGAGTAAAAGATAAGTAAAGATAGAAATATTAATTTCGTTCGGATTTCAAAATACACAAGGAAAAATAGAGAATTTTCAATGAAAAAGAATCAGGAACAAACAGGGAATTTTTTCATTTTTTTTTTTGAATTAATTAAAATTTTTTTGTTTTTTTTTTTAGATAAAATGAACAAGATTAAATGAATGAGAAATTTGAATTTGATTGGGTTCGACCATTGCCATGCAGAGGGTCGTGTGAAAAAATTAAAATCTGGACTTGACCATTGCCATGCAGAGGGTCGTTTGAAAAAAATTAAAATTTGGACCGACCATTGCCATGCAGAGGGACGTTTGAAAAAATTAAAAATTGAACCTGACCATTGCCATGCAGAGGGTCGTTTGAAAATTTGGACTGACCATTGCCATGCAGAGGGTCGTTTGAAAAAAAGTAAAAATGGGCTCGACCATTGTCTTACAGAGGGTCGAGATACCAATGACAGAAAGTAAAATTGGGCTCGACCCTTGTCTTACAGAGGGCCGAGATACCAGTGACAGAATGTAAAATTGGGCTCGACCATTGTCTTACAGAGGGCCGAGATACCAATGACAGAAAGTAAAATTGGGCTCGACCATTGTCTTACAGAGGGCCGAGATACCAGAGGAAAATTAAATTTGACCATTGCCATGCAGAGGGTCGTTTGACAATCTGGACTTGACCATTGCCTTGCAGAGGGCCAAGATCGCAGAGGAAAATTAAAATTGACCATTGCCATGCAGAGGGTCGTTTGACAATCTGGACTTGACCATTGCCTTGCAGAGGGCCAAGATCGCAGAGGAAAATTAAAATTGACCATTGCCATGCAGAGGGTCGTTTGACAATCTGGACTTGACCATTGCCTTGCAGAGGGCCAAGACACCAATGACAGAAAGTAAACTTGGTGGATTGTTTTGAAAATTGAAATTTTTGAATTTGTTGAAATTTTGAGAAAATTTTTGATTTTGATTTTGATTTTTTTTTTCTTTCAAAATTTTGAAATTAAGAAACAAGTGTTGCATTTTTGTACAAGTATATGGATTTTGAAATCTCAATGTGCAAGAAAAACATGGTTGATGTAAATTTTGAAATTTAGAGAAGAAAACTTTGATGCATGTTGATTTTTTTTTTGTCCTTTTTGAAGGAAGAAGATTTGATGAACATTCATGAAAATGTGTACATGATGTTGGCTCTTGATCCGTGATGAGTAGGGGGACAAAGTGGTGCAAGTAATGGGTGAGACTGCTGAAAAAAAAGCTCTGGTAATCGTTTACAGCACCCCTGTAAACGATTACCCGAGAGAAATTTCAAATTTGTACAGAAAGTCCAACACAGGTACCCAGTTAGATGAACACAGGTCACCATTGGACAAAAAACTGACTTTTAGGCTAATCTGCACCTGTTTGGGGCTTGTGCAGGTGTTCCAATGGTGGGGGAGGATGAATGGTGATGTGATGTGAGGCCAAGGAGTGTGGGGTGACCCCTCATGAGTTGGAGGAGCAACCTGTGCAATGAATGAGTGAAAGTGTTCAAAAAGGGCTCTGGTAATCGATTACAGCACCCCTGTAATCGATTACCCGAGAGAAATTGCAAATTTGTACAGAAAGTCCAACGCAGGTACCCAGTTAGATGAACACAGGTCACCATTGGACAAAAAACTGACTTTTAAACACTTTTGCACCTGTCTGATGTTTGTGCAGGTGTTCCAATGGTGGGGGAGGATGAATGGTGATGTGATGTGAGGCCAAGGAGTGTGGGGTGACCCCTCATGAGTTGGAGGAGCAACCTGTGCAATGAATGAGTGAAAGTGTTCAAAAAGGGCTCTGGTAATCGATTACAGCACCCCTGTAATCGATTACCCGAGAGAAATTGCAAATTTGTACAGAAAGTCCAACGCAGGTACCCAGTTAGATGAACACAGGTCACCATTGGACAAAAAACTGACTTTTAAACACTTTTGCACCTGTCTGAGGTTTGTGCAGGTGTTCCAATGGTGGGGGAGGATGAATGGTGATGTGATGTGAGGCCAAGGAGTGTGGGGTGACCCCTCATGAGTTGGAGGAGCAACCTGTGCAATGAATGAGTGAAAGTGTTCAAAAAGGGCTCTGGTAATCGATTACAGCACCCCTGTAATCGATTACCCGAGAGAAATTGCAAATTTGTACAGAAAGTCCAACGCAGGTACCCAGTTAGATGAACACAGGTCACCATTGGACAAAAAACTGACTTTTAAACACTTTTTTTTTTCGAGTCAATTTGTTTTCTTTGGAATCATCAAATTTATGAAGATTTAGACTTTCATTTTATTTTTACGATGGATATCCAAATTCTAAAGTCAAATGTTCAAAATGAAGCTTGTGTTGGACATTTTCTGATGAAATACCTATGTATACATGCTTGATGTCAGGGGTTGGAACAAATATGTGAAAGGATTTGGAGAGTACTGGGTTGGCTACTTGGGCCTCTTACTCCTTAAAACAAATACAAATGCCAATGCGAAGTCAGGAGTTGCCCCAGTTTGGAGGCATGGTAAAAAGATAAGTATGGACAAATGTATCTGTGAATTGTGAGGGTGTGACATTCACATAACTCTTGCAAAAATTGCCCCTGGTTTTGGGTATGAGTCACTTAAGTGAGGTTCAAAAAGAAGTTGCCCCCCATTTCGGGTTTACGAATGATGGACTCAGAGCCCCAAAGTGTCTGCCCCTATCTTGAGGGTGGATTTATGAATCTTAGTGTGGACAAATCTGAGAGGCCCAACAAGGGATGCCCTGGTCTTGATACGAACTTTGCATATACAGATGAAACAGATGTGAGACTAACAAAGTTGACTATATTTTGAAAGGGCCAAAACACATGAAATAAAGTTGCCCAAAAATTGCCCTCTAGTTTGTGAATCGGGGGAAGAGTTTGAATGGGATTTGAATGTGTTCATGAATTTGTGATGGATATGGAAAGGATTGGCTTGAAAAGATTGCCCCAAATTGGTTTGATTTTCCTTCAAAATTTTGATCAATAGGGAGTTTCCTTCATCCGAGGACATTTATTTTTCATCAATCAATTTTTTTTAACTGCATTGTTAGTCATTTTTGTCTTGTCTCAAAATTAAGCTTCATGAAAAAATAAGCAACCATTATTCAATCCGTGTGGACTTTTATTGGGCTTGTAATGTGGCTTGGGCTAAAGGGTATTGAAGGAAAGGATATAAAGGCCCAAATAAATGTTTGTGGGTAATTTGAAACAAGAGTTACCATTTGCACCTTGTATCAGCTATTCGTCAAATCTGTTTTGACTATTTTGTCCTTCTCAAATTTCATTCTTTGTTTGCCATCACTTCGTGATTCTTTCCATTTTTGCTTCACTTTTGAGGAATTCTCTTCATTTGATCACTAAGTGTGTTCTTTTGCAATTTGAGTCAACTTCTATTGTGATGGTAACTCTTGTTTGGGTAAAATTTTGAAAAGAAACTTCTTATTGGCTCAAATTTGGTATCAAAGGATATATTTTTTTTTTTTTTTTTTTTTTTGGATGGAGAAAGATGGCCACACATCACTTCAAATTTTGGTTGCCTTATTTTCAAAAGATTAATTAGGAGATAAGACTAAATGATCTCAACACGAGTCATTTTTCATCTTTTTTTTCTTTTTTTTTTTCATCATTTTTTTTTGTATATTTTTTTTTGTTTTGTCACAACGGATTCCAGGATCTCCCAAATGAAAGCCAGTGTAGGAAATGGAAAATCTGCCCCAGTGTAAAACTTAGTGTTTATCATTTGGGCTCAAGAACATGATTGGGCCAATCTCTTGGTATAATGAAGGTTGAAGGACGATGATTTCAAGCAATGCACACACAGATATCTCTTAAGAATATTTGGCTCACACATTTGACTACAGGAGATTATGACATCCATTACATTTTTTCCTAAATCTCATAAAATTGATAATTTGCATCGAAAACAAATGACTCGAATTTTGCGCTCTTTTTTTTTTGGTTAAATGCATGAAGAAAAGTGATATGAAATTAAAATGATGATACCAGTTGAAAAATAGAGATTTTTTTTAGAGAAAATTAGGTCTGGTGGCCAGTATGAAAACTGGGCTTGGGGGCCAGTGTGAGAACTGGGCTTAGAGGGCCAGTGTGAGCTGGGCTTAGGGGGCCAGTGTGAGCTGGGCTTAGGGGGCCAGTGTGAAAACTGGGCTTGGGGGGCCAGTGCAGGAACTGGGCTTTGGTGGGCCAGTGTAGGAACTGGGCTTTGGTGGGCCAGTGTGAGAACTGGGCTTAGGGGGCCAGTGTGACCTGGGCTTAGGGGGCCAGTGTGAGCTGGGCTTAGGGGGCCAGTGTGAAAACTGGGCTTGGGGGCCAGCGCGAAAACTGGGCTTGGGGGCCAGTGTGGAAGCTGGGCTTTGGGGGCCAGTGTGAGAACTGGGCTTAGAGGGCCAGTGTGAGCTGGGCTTAGGGGGCCAGTGTGAGCTGGGCTTAGGGGGCCAGTGTGAGCTGGGCTTAGAGGGCCAGTGTGAAAACTGGGCTTGGGGGCCAGTGTAAGCTGGGCTTAGGGGGCCAGTGTGAGAACTGGGCTTAGAGGGCCAGTGTGAGCTGGGCTTAGGGGGCCAGTGTGAGAACTGGGCTTAGAGGGCCAGTGTGAGCTGGGCTTAGGGGGCCAGTGTGAAAACTGGGCTTGGGGGCCAGTGTGAAAACTGGGCTTGGGGGGCCAGTGCAGGAACTGGGCTTTGGTGGGCCAATATGAAAACTGGGCTTTGCAAGCCATTATGAAAAGAACTTTCTGGGCTACTGTGGAAAATGAGCTTGGGAACCAGTGCAGAAACTCGGTTTGGTGAGCAATGCAAAAATTGATATGAGAAAACTTGATTTTAGAAAAACGTTTGAAAAATAAAATGTTTTTTTTTTCAATCATTTTTTATTTATTTACACAATGTGAAAAATATTAAGCATATTAGAAAAATGTTTTTGTGTTTTTTATCTTTTAGAAATAGAAATTAATGGGAAATATGCATGTAATGGGCCGAGTTGGGCCAAAAACGTTTGAAAACCTGAGGAGAATTAACAAAAGGAAGCTGGACTTACCAGGCACATTGACCCAATGGATCAGATGACCTGAGCCGTGTGAACTTGACACAAGAAGATGACCAAGAAGACATTTTTTTTTTATAGTTTATGGAACAAGCTAAAAGAAATTCATTTTTTTTTGTTATGAGAGGATTTCACAAGATTGGACTAAAGAAAATTTGTAACACTACTAGACTCAATGGGCCCAACACTATTCTTTTTGCAACCATGACAAAAGCTTCAGACAAGGGCCTGAATTCCTCTATTTATTTTTTTTTGCACAAATACTTGTTCACACAAATGGAAAGGGAAATTATGAATTGAAAACACAAAATCTACATAAACATGTATTTTTTTTATTTTTTTCCAGAAATTCAGATGGACCGGTTCAAGAGAAACCACATACGACAAAAGGGCCTAATGGGCTCAAAAACTGTTCATCTTTCATTCTCAGATTTTTTTTTTGCAAATTCAAGAAAAATCACACAGGACAATTTGAACAAAAGTACAAAACATCATTCAACAGCAAAAATGTGAAAACAAAACATTTTTGACATATTTTCAGAAGAAGTATACTCGAGAGAAAACCACGAAGGCCATTGGGCCTAATGGGCTCGAGCACTGTTCCCTTTCATTTTCAGATTTTTTTTATTTTTTTTATTATTATTTTTTTTTTAACTACAAATTCAAAGAAAATCACACAAGACAATTTGAACAAATGTACTAAACATCATTCAACAGCAAAAATGTGAAAACAAAATATTTTTGACATTTTTTCAAAAGAAGTAGACTCGAGAGAAAACCACGAAGGCCATTGGGCCTAATGGGCTCGAGCACTATTCCCTTTCATTTTCAGATTTTTTTTTTTTTTTTTTTAACTACAATTTCAAAGAAAATCACACAGGACAATTTGAACAAATGTACTAAACATCATTCAACAGCAAAAATGTGAAAACAAAATATTTTTGATATTTTTTCAAAAGAAGTAGACTCGAGAGAAAACCACGAAGGCCATTGGGCCTAATGGGCTCAAAAACTGTTCATCTTTCATTCTCAGATTTTTTTTTTAGATTTATTCAAAAATGCAGAAGAAGAAGGAATAAAATCAAACAAAATGGTGTGATGTGAAATTACAAACATGCCAAAATAATTTTTCACTCAAATTTACATTTCAGAAAGAATTGGGTTCAAAGAAGGCTAACATGACAACGAGGCCCAATGAACCTGAAAAATATCCTTTATCATGCAAAATGAAAAATAATTTTGTACACTTCAAATTTTACATCACTCCACTTATTATTTTTGAAAACTTCTATTTATCACATTTTATATTTTGTTTTATTATTTTTTTTTTTTTTTTTGAAATCGGATCACCTAATAAGTCTCCTGAATTGGGCCGGATTGACCCAACAAACCCTACCCGTTTTCAGATTTTCAAATTTATATATATTTTTTTTTATTTTTGAATTTGAAATCAGGAAAACCGGAACTGTGACAACAGTTTCGGTACTGAGACCGGAACTGTTGTAACAGTGGAAACAACTCAGCTTTAAAAGCTCACTCCCTGGCGTCTGAGGGCATTTCCTGATCACTCGCTCTCTCTCTAAAACATTCCTCCGCTCTCCCTTCTCTCTAACTCTCCCTCTCTTGAGCTTCTGGATCTGCTAGGAGCCTCTATCCCCGCGTGCCTCTGAAGGCCTCCGAGTGTTGCGACGAGCTTCTGTAAGCCTTTCTGCTTCCGGGTAAGTCCTCCTTCTTCTAGATCTTCCTTTTCCTTTTTGGTGTTTTTCTTTCCTCCTTCCCTTTCCTGCTTTCCTTTATGATTTCTCTGCCTTCCTTTGCTTTCCGTTTGTTGCTCTTTCTGCTTTCATGTCTTTTTTCTTTTCTGCAAGCTCTTCATTTTCTTCTGCTTTTTTTTCGCTTTGTCTGCTTTTATTTCCCTCTCGCCTTTCTCTGCATTTCTTTCTGAGCCCTCTTTCTTCCTCTTTTTTTTTTATCTTAAAAACTTAAAACACTCTAAAAACACAACTGTCTTAACAAAGATAAGGGGTATATAGGCTGGAAACCAGACGCTAATCTCCCTTCGTTTGAAGGTATGACAGAGACAATCGGGTAGAACAACGCCACGTACCCCATAAAAACAGAAAACTTAAAAGAAAAATACTCGTATGAACACAAGGACATGGACATGGACAATCTGGACGTAGATCCGTTTAGGAACCTTTGCGAGGACCATGAAACAGATCACAAACTGGACAACGAGACTCGAAAGACCCAAAACAAAGAACAAAATTAGCTTAAAAGAAACGCAATGGAAGAAGACATTAGACCAATGAACAATAAAATTTTTGTTATTTATGGTTTATTTTGTTCTTGTTTTTTTTTGTTTATTTATTATTTATTTAGACAAATTAGGGAAATGGATGAGAAGGAAATGGAAATGGAGAGACCGACCTGCCCAAAGTGGCGTCCGACAGAAGATCAAATCAGGATAATGACCAACATTTACAATTACGGAGTCACTCACCCAAGTCGAGCTCAGATTTTTGAGATCACTAATCGAATCAGGGCATTCGGAGAAGCGGGTGAGTACAACGTCCAGTGCTGGTTTAGCAATCATGGGAATAGAGTAAGACGCTGGCAAGCAGAAATGGATCCCACCGGCACCCTTTTTTCTCTACTACCTCTGTATATGTATGGTAAAAATCCTAAATTCATCCTTGACTTTTCAATTTTCTCCCTCTCTTCCTTCTCTTTTGGCACAATTATTTATTTATTTATTTATTTTTTTATATATTTTTTGGAGAACCCGGTTGGGTAATCATGAAGGCTCCAAAGCTTCTGGACCTCTTCCCCGTTCCCATCACAATCGATGGAGAAACAGAGATTCCTCCGCCAGCGCCTCCTGCATTCCGCGGATTCCATATCAGACCTCCCTCGACGGAGCTCTCTCTTAGACCACCACAACCAGCTCGAGAGTTTTTCAACCATTGAAATGTTTTTTTTTTTTTTTTTTTTTTTTTTTTTTGTTTTTGTTGGCCGAGTGTGGTCAGAATAAGAACTGTAATATGGACACTTAAGTTTCTTATGCTTTCAATTTTCGTTTATTTCCTGGACTGTAACCTTAACGATCGTCCGCGATCGACCACTGCACACCCTTACCATTATTGCTCTTATGTGTGTTTTTTTTTTTTTTTTTTAATTTTATTTATCATAATGTCAAGGTCGTATGAGTATATTCAAAATGATCTTTGTTCAAAATCCTCTCTCCGGCATTACTGTAAATCTTGCTCTGATGATGAAATGAAATGGATTTTTATGCTTCCTTTTATTTGGTCAAAACAAGATTTTCCATCAATTATCTCTATATATATAAAAAAAAAAATGGGCTAAAATAATTTATTTACAAGAAAATAAGGAAAAATTGAATTCGAATAAAAACATGAGATCCGGAGTAAAAGGGATAAGCAAAATTTCAATGAATTATGTGTATGAAACAACGAAAGAAATTGGCTCAAGACAAACCTCTAATGGAAAACACGCTGCAATACACGCTGACACAACTGTAAAGATGGGAAACATGCCTCGCAACAAAACAATTAAATTCGGGAAAATCCGACACTGCAACATTGTTTTTGATTATTTTTTCTATTTTCAAAAAAACAAGAGTTTGACAATCTGCAAGAAGACAAAAGACTCAAGATTTTCATCAAAATTTTTATTAATTATTTATTTTTTTTTTGACACCCTATTAGGATACGATTTCCAGTAAACCTTGGAGATACCAAGTTATGAAAGTTTACATTAACAGTTCATGGATGAAAGCGTGACATCAATGAGCATAAACCTCATAGGAAGACAAATGAAAGCTCGAGCAAAACAACATCAGTTCCAACTTTTACAATAACTTATGCTTTCCTAAATAATCCGAGAGTCCTCTTCACTCGTCCATGGCATTTGTAGAGGTGAACTCACGCCTTGCCACAGTGCTGGATTGCATTTCTTCAAACTTTAAACATTCTGAATCAATCAAAGATTGCACTTTACGTTTCAGAGCCTTGCATGCCTCTATTGAATGTCCACACGCCCCTCCATGATAATCACATCTGGCATTTACGTCATAGCTCCTTGGATACGGAGGTCGTATAGGCCTGGTTGGACAAATCTTTACGAGGTTTCTGCGGAGAAGATCGGGTAGTAGCTCTATATAGGTCATAGGAATAGGAGTGAAGTTGGCGACCTTCTCATCACGATTGTAACTTCTTCGTTCAGTGGCTCGACTAGACCCATAGGAATGCGACATTTGAGGGTAGGCAGTAAAATGGGAATTAGCTCTTCGCTTCTTATCTTTCTCATGTCTAGGACCATACTCATTTAAACTTGCTACTAGCTCTGGGCCTAGTGCAATTTTTCCATTTCTTATGCCACTCTCAACCCTCTCTCCAATTACTACTATGTCAGTAAAACTTGAGGAAACTGAGATGCTTAACATGTACTCATAAAATGGTGGGTGCAGAATACTAAAAAATGTGGTAGTCATCTCCTTGTTGCTCAGAGGCGGTTCTACTTGAGCAGCAATTTCTCTCCACCTTTGGGCATATTCTCTGAATGATTCAGACTCTTTCTTCGCTATATTTTGCAGTTGTAATCTGTCAGGTGTTAGATATTTATTATATTCATACTGCTTTAGAAATGCGCTAACCAGATCTTTCCATGAGTAGATGTGAGTCTTTTCCAAACGCATGTACCAAGTTAGAGCCATGCCAGTTAAACTTTCTTGGAAGAAATGAATCAAAAGTTTTTCATCATGGACATAAGCTGCCATTTTCCTGCAGTACATGGTTATATGGCCCCTCGGGCAAGTATTTCCCCGATATTTCTCAAATTCTGGCATCCTGAACCTTGGAGGTATCACCACATCATGAACTAAACACAGTTTTTTAGCATCTTCAAATTCAAAACTTCCTTCACCCTCTATGGCTCTCAACCTCTTCTCAAGGACTTCTAATCTGCTCTTATCATCCTTAAAATCTCCTGGTGTAATGACACAAGATGGAGACTTCGTCTTAGGTTGTTTTTTCATCATCATGCTTTCAATATCTGGTCGGATAATCTGCCCAGGAATTGTGAAAGTGGTTGCCCCAGGCTCGTCTTCTACTTCAACTGCATTATCTTCGGCCTTTTGAGTGTCAAGATGGCCCAAGTCTACTCCTAAGGGTGGAGTATAATTCGGGGGAAGACGATGGGAAGGGAAAGTTTGTGCTCCCAGAACTTCTTGTTGTAGTATTTGTGCGGATGGATCTCCGGGGATTTGTAAGGCATTCAGGGCTTCTAAGATTCGACTGATTTGTCCCTTCAGCTGTTGGATATCGGCTTCTATTCCTTCTTGAACTTCTACTTGGTTCTCCATGATTTTGCCACTGATTCGTGTCCTTTAGGGTGTCTTAGATGCTTAACTGTATATTTTTTTTTTGTGAAACAAATTAAGAAAAAAGAAAAATAAAAATAAAAAAGAAAAGAAAAGAAAAGAAAACATAGTTCAAATTCTCTAGTTAGAAACTATAAAGCTGTGAAAATATTTGCCCCGGTATAATTTTGGAAATTAACACGAAACAGAGTCAATAAGGTGGTTCATCATTCTGAAATCCCTCAAAATGCTAGGCATAGGAATTCTTGGTCAACCATCGCAGGCTTTAGTCATCACATTCTTCATTTGTTTGATCAGTTGCTCGCGGTAATTGAGGAATGTTTCAATCCCCTTAGGCGGGTTGATGATTGACATTACAGACCCAGCATCAGCTAATAGCTTAGGAACATTTTCAATTACTTCACTGATGAAGAAAGCTAATTGTGAGTGACTTGTCCTTCTTCAACGACATATTCCTTCATCTGACTCATCAATCTTTATGTCCCCTTTTAGCTGAATGGCAACATTCCTTCTAGTTTTGTCACTGCTGCTTCTATCCACTGCTCATTATTTTGAAATTTCTTTTCGCAATTTGGGTTAGGGAAATTAATTACAACTTGATTGTCTTAACCCTTTCCGTGATTCATTGGCTAAGGGAAACTTCCACTAACAGTCCATGATCTTGGACCTTTCTTTGAAGCGAACAACATTTCCCCGAGTGTCTTTAACTTGATGAAACATTTCAGCAAAAGATTCATGCCTCATATGATCTGCAATGTGGTGAGAGATGCAGGTGTTAGCGATCCTCTCAGGATACTCAAATTATTTTTTGCGCTAACATAGGATTGCAATTAATACACCACCTAATACCCATGAGGGGTACATTAGGATACCTCCTGTAATGATATGTAATCTGATCTATGCTGCCAAGGGACACACCATTTATCTTGTTCTTCGTTTAAACTTGCACAAAGTTGCGCCCATTCATTTGCTCTTTTCACATGTGGTTCACAAGGAACAGCCTAAGACAAGTGCAAAAGTTCCTAAAAATCACTTCTTTTTCCGATGGTGACCCATGTTCACCTGACTGAGTACCTGCGATGGACTTTCTGTACAAAATCCAGTTTTATCTCGGGTAATCGTTTATAGTGTCCTTGTAATCGATTACGTACTGCAATAACTCGTCCATGGGGTATAGGGAATTTTAGGCGTCTCCAGTCTCACGGGAAATGAACCACAAATAAAACACTGGTAGACAACATAACATCTTTACCCCCTTAAGTTCGTAACAACGATTAAGGGTCCTATAAACTTCAGCCAGGATGGCACTGAGTAGATTCTCACAGCGCTCTTTGTCTCCCACAAATGCATTCATAGTGGCATAATCGACGAGGTTCTTAACATTTTAGTAGAAAGCATGACACCATACAGGAGAAGGGCTAATACATCTGTAAACATTTCCTAATTTTCCTCTTAAGCCAAACGATGTAGGTATTCCTATAAGTATCTTTGAGGAAGGCCCCTCACTTTGCTTTTGATTGTGAACTCGCTTTCCAACTTCATTGGGTGTACTTTCCTTATCCTCGCTAAATGCAAGATAAGTACATACTGCCCAAGGTAGCTGTATGGAGTCTTTTCCATATTTAAGACTTGCTCGAATTCTTCCACTGGTGGCACTAGTTGGAAATCTTGGAAAGTGAAGCACCTTAGTGGTGGATCATAGTACTGGGCTAAAGTAGTAATTGCTGATGTTTGGACCTCCACCTCTAACAGACTCAACAAATTCTTATACCCCACCAATATTATCTTCCTTTACTCGACGTGCATCTTTTCGTCAAAATGAACTCGAATACCTCTTGACTCAAAATTCCATGTTAATTCCCCTTTTTTAGCTTAAGGCCTTAATCACAACTTTATAATTTTTTACTAGAATCCACAAAATGTGACAAGACTATAAAAAAAAACAATGAGTGAAGAAAAAAAAAAAAAAAAAAAAAAAAAAAAAAAAAAAAAAAAACAAAAGAAAGAAAAAAGATAGAGAGATATGATAATATGTACAAGGTGTGTGATTTTTATTAAGCGAACATGAGGGTTATAAGAATACACATTTCTCCCTTTTGTGCCTTATCAAAGGTTGAATGACAAAAGTTCTAAGGCCAAATATATGCACTCACAAGGATAGCTTCCTAATGCTTAAATCAGGCCACCAGAGCTATGGCTCTTTTCACTGTCTCTCCACAACAGTCAGAGTAATCAACTAGATGTGGAGACACAAATGATAGAACAGACTCTGGCTGGGGTTCTCACGATAGCCAGACAGGAAGTACATCCCAGAGTGACACCGCTACACAACCCCTCTAATTCTAAGTTGCGCTCAGACCCGGGTATAGGGCCTCACTCATGATATGCATATTGTGTGTGTGTGAAGGGAGAATGCAATTGTACACCCCAAACCCTCACCTGCAAAACAACCAGAAGATTCCCAGGCAGATATAACATGTTTTCTATCCTAGGGTTCAATATAATCAAAACAAACACACATACAATTATGACAAATATCAAATAAAAGATAAAGAAAAAAGGAGAAGAAAAACACAAAGAAAAACCACATTGAATTCGCACATCTAATTAAATGGCCTGACTCTCTGGCAGTCCCCAGTGGAGTCGCCATCTGTCGCAACCGGAATCGCGACGGGACGACGATCCGAAAAAGAAACGGGTTTTGAAAAGAGATTTTGGAGTCGCCACCATAGTTTATTCTGGGAAACTACGGAAAAACCATAAAATGATAAGGCATGGTCAATTTGAACCAGATTCTCGGTTCGGGAGTCGGTTACGTGTAGGGAAGGTATTAGCACCCTACAACGCCTGCCCTAGGGCAGTACCTTTAACTAAATGCGCGAATATGGATGTGGTTTTCAAAATGTTTAACTTTCCCCTAAAATAAAACTCTGAATAAACAAACAATATTTTTTAGTTTTTTGGGCCCGACAAGGATTGACCTTGCTCCTACGTATTCTCATGTGAGAAATCAGGGTTACGTAGTTCTTTTAGAAAACTGCTTTAAAATTTGTTTGGAAATTGTTTGAGAAGTTTGTAAAATGATTTTGGATTTTTGGGAAAGTGAGCCTGACAAGGACTGGCCTTGCTCCTACGTATCTCCACTTTTGATGGAGAATCAAGGATCACGTAGTTCTGCAAGGCAATATTGTTTGTAGTTGTTGAAAAAAAGTGAATGTTTTTTAGTTTTTGAAGATTTTTTATGTTTTTGGTATTTTAATTTAGGAGAGTGAAAAGGTTTTTGGCACAAGGACGATGCGTGCGATCACACATGTGCCTAAACCTTTAAAACATATTTTTTGGTATTTTGAAGAAAGAGAAAAGGTTTTTTGGCACAAGGACGATGCGTGCGATCACACATGTGCCTAAACCTTTAAGACGTATTTTTGGTATTTTTGAAGAAAGAGAAAAGGTTTTTGGCACAAGGACGATGCGTGCGATCACACATGTGCCTAAACCTTTAAAACATATTTTTTTGCGTAATGAGTACTAGGCTGATGCGTACGATCGCACGAGCACTCACACGGCTTTTTTTCCTTTTATTGTTTTGCGTAATGAGTACTAGGCTGATGCGTACGATCGCACGAGCACTCACACGGCTTTTAATTTCTTTTGTTTTGCGTAATGAGTACTAGGCTGATGCGTACGATCGCACGAGCACTCACACGGCTTTTTATTTATTTTATATTTGGGCAATAAGTACTAGGCTGATGCGTACGATCGCACGAGTACTCATACCGAGATTTATTACATTAAATGTTTTTTTTTTTTTGTTTTTTTTTTTTTTAAAGTTTTATATATTTTTTATTATTTATCATTTTTTTCCTTTTTTTTTTTTGAAATAAAACAAAATGAACAAATTCACTAAAACAAAGGGGTGGAGGTATCTTACAAGGGGATATGTAATAAAGAGCACATAATGAAAATAAAGACCCAATAGCAACAACAACAGAGGTGTAGAGATAAAAACCATGGGTGCGGAATAAAATTTGAAGCTCCTTTGTTTGGGCCAATACTCTTCTGGATCTGCCACGGGTGCAAACATGAAAGCAGAGATGCATCCAGAAATGCGCCCAGGTCCAATTCTCTTTTTTTGTTGTTTTGTTTTTTGTAGAAACAGAAACGGATGGGCTTAAGCCCATACTGAACAGGGGTGCGGATGAAGTTGTGCATGTGGCAAGAAGAGAGGATGTGGTCCAAAGCCTATTCCTAACTCAGGATCCCTCATCTCCTTCGTTCCAACACTTTCAATTCAGCACAGAGACCTAGAGTCTCGCTTCTGAACGAGGCAAACCAGGGAGGGGTTGGCCTTGCACGCGCACACGCACCACCGCCTCCATCGACCAATATCACCGGGCCAAGGCCGCCCAACCACGTGCACCGTCGGAGCCAACGTCAACCCAAGCTCCAGTCCGTCAGTTCCTTCACTTTCCGCGTGGCGACTGTCGTCCGCCGAGCTAACGCCGCCACCCCTGGAACGCGTTTTCTCCGACACGACGAGGTCTACTGCCGTTGATGCAGGGATGGTTTCTGTGAGCAAGTTGTTCTGTAGCTGGTCCAGTCACATGAGCGTATTTAGAGAAGAAGCGGTGGTCCCCGAGAAATGATGGGCGGAAATGCCTGGCTGGATCGTAGAAGGGCGCGACAGGGAACGACTAGGCGGCTGGCGAGGAGATTGGTGGGTTGGATGTCACGGAGCTTGAAGGCCGCGAGCGGTGGCTCCCTCTTCGTCTCTCTCTGTAATCTGTTTCATGCTTATATTGTTTGGGAATGAGGTGTGGTTGATTGGTTACGGGCTGGGAGATGGAATGAGAGTTGGTCTTGAGGTGGTATAAGGATGAAGATGTTGATGTTGAATGAAGAGGAAAAGGACGATGATGCTGGGTTCTATGGGATGGTTTTCAGGAGCAGAGTGATGGCTGGAGTGGAAATAAGGTGTTGGAGATGGCTATGGCAGTGGATGAATATGGATCATGATTGTGGAGATGAATGGTTGTGGCCTCTATGTGTAGTATAAAGGGGTTGGTGATGGGAATGAAGAGGATTGAGAACGAAGTTAGAAGTGTCAGGTCTTGGAGATCCAGTGATGGGTGGATGAGCCGAGGGGTGGCATGTGAATATGGTTGATGATTGGGTGAAGATAGGTAATGGCCGCGAAGTGTTAACGGTGGCCGTGGATGTCAAAATGGTTGGATGTGATGATTGTTCAGCAGTAACATACACGTAAAAATATTTACCACAACATTTATTTAACAGCAACACAAGCAAACTTAACACATGCAGACATAATAACCACACAACAGAGACATACTTAACACATGCAGTAACCACATAACATAGACATACGCAACAGAGACATCTCGAGGGAAAAAAAAAATAACCAATTTACTAAAACCTGGAGTGTAAGACATCACTTACCTCTTGAAGATCCGTGCCTTGTGTGTCTGATCTCCTCTTTTCTTTGGCTTTCCTTTTCAACAAAGCCTTCCTTCCCCAGTTCTTGAAATGATACTCCTGGATTCAATTTCTTTCCCTTTTTTGTTGTTGTTGCAGGTGCATGTTGGAGGTGAGGAAATGAAAGTGAAAAGAGAAGTGGTTTACTGCGGTTACGGGTGTTGGGGGGCTGATGAAGTGAGTATAGTTATGGCGACGGGTGCATACGGATGGAGGTGATCTGGGTGAGGATAGGTGATGGCCTTTAGGTGTTGGTAGTTGAAGGTCGTGGATATGGAGGATGGGCAGTTACTAGTAGCATGTGGGTATAGGGATGAGGAGATGGATTATGATTGAAGGTAGAGGTATTCCCAGTAGCCGTGGGGGTATTTGGGTTGTTGGGAATGGATGAAGATTGAAGGAGGCGGTTTGAGAGGAGGAGAAGTTTGGCTGGGAGTAGTGAGGCAAGGTGATAGTGCGACGGTGACTAGGGTGACAGCGGCGGTTGAAGCATGGTGGCAGAAACTTGGTGGTTTGGGTGGAAGGTTTCCGAGGAAGATGATGACGGTGTTGGACTGGTCACGATGGAGAGTTACAGTGGTGCAATGGTGATGAAGGAGCTAGACGGTAGTATTGAGGATGACAATGGTGACTGAGGGGTTTGGGATGATGACGGCTGTGTGCAAAAATGGAGGATGAAAGAATCAGGTTCATGGTGTTGGCCCCCTTGAGTTGTTGGCGTTGACGATGATGATATGGGCTATGTGTAAGGGTCCCCCCGTGATCAGAGAGCGATCAGTGGTGTCATATTGGTAGGTGTTGAAGTGGAGATTTTTGGTGGGAATCATTGGTAGGAAATAGTGGGAAACATTAATGGTGGAAGCTGTTACGGTGGGAATCAGTGGAGCACTCCTTGAAGTGGGAGATTGGTGAGGGTGGGAACATCAGTAGAATATTGGAAGTGGGATGGAGGAAGTGGATCGAAGATAGTGGGTTCACGTGCCCTCCCTGTCTGGCCCTCAGAAAACCCCCAAAAAAAAAAATGGTGTAAAAGGCAACTTTACAACGTTGGGCAGCCACTCCAGACGTGTCAGGTGGGCGCTCGTGGGAGACCACCCCAGGTGGAAGTGCCAGCAAAATATTCTCCTTCCCTTTTTTTAATTGCACACATACTGTGGATGCTTTGTCAGACCGTTAATGGCGAACAGTGGCAGCTGAAGGTGGGAATCCCCGGTGGAAAGCTCAGACGAAATTAAGAATGCAGCCACCACTACTTTTTGGACGTTCGGTCAGGAGCCTGCTAACAAAACGAACGACCGTTCACGAAGATGAACGAACGCTCAGGCCGAACGTTCTCACAAGTAGAACAAAACTGGTCCAGGTCGAACGCTAACAGTCACCAAAACGCCGAAGCCGAACGCTCACAGTCTGGATGAACAGTAAGTAAAGAGGAGTGATCTGCACGAGCGAGCTGTAGATGAGAGAACGCCTAAAAACCAATACTGTTTGGACGAGCGTCTGATCAAGCTGCTAGGCCGAACGGTTGAGGACGAACGGTTGACAATTGGAGCGCTGAAGTGGACGAACGCTGGATCAAAAAGGACGAACGGTCGACAATTGGAGCGCTGAATGACCGAACGATATGGGACGAGCGTTCAACAAATGGAGCGCTAGATGGGCGCTTGGGACGAACGGTCACAGCAACAGTAGGGAAGGACGAACGGCTGAAGCAACAGTGGGGAAGGGCGAACGCGAGATCATAGAGGACGAACGTCTGATCCCTCTTTTTTTTTTTTTTTTATTTATTTATTTTTTTATCTTTTTTATTTTAATTTTTTTTTTTTTTTCAATTTTTCTTTTTATGAGGAGAATACAATAAAACAAAATTATTTAGTCAATCCGGACGAAATTGAGTGTTGACAGCTGTGAAGTTAGATGTTCTTGCAAATTGGTTTCCATTCTCTCACAAAGAAAGCAGGAGGATCGGGTCTTACAGTTTCTCCGTGGTTTGAACGAACAATATGGTAATATCCAATCTCATGTTTTGTTGATGGACCCTATACCTCCTATTTCGAAAATTTTTTCATATGTTGTGCAGCAAGAAAGGCAAGTCATGAATAATACCTTTCTTAATGGATTAGAAATAAAAAGTGTTGCCGCTGTTAGTACCTCTGTTTGTTCTTATTGTGGCAAGAATGGCCACACAGATTCTGTTTGCTTCAAGAAACATGGCTTCCCCAATAACAGAAATTCTACTGGAAGAAAGACTTGCTCCCATTGTGGGAAAAATGGCCACACCATCGACGTCTGCTACAGGAAACACGGATTTCCTCCTGGTCATAAATTTCATAATGGCAAGACTCTTCTGACCAACAGTCAAGATACCAAAAATGATGATCTTGGGGAGGCCCTCAATCCAGAAGTTCGTTTGACTCAACAACAATACCAAGCTCTCATGGCTCTTATCAAACATCCTAATGATACAGGAGCAACATCATCCAGCCAAATCAGTTCCATGATCTCTAACTCTACTAATTCAGGTACAACCACTTTTAACCTTAATTCACATGAAGACCAAGGTATTATCTCCTGGATCTTGGACTCTGGCGCAACAGATCATGTTGTCTCCTCTCTTATTCACTTATATTCTCATGAAAAGATTACTCCTGTAACCATTAACCTTCCTAATGGCATGAAAACCACAGCCACTTATAAAGGAACTGTTAAAATCAGTGAAAAAATTCTTCTCTAAGATGTTCTTTTTATTCCAGATTTCTGCTATAACCTCATTTCCATATCTAAATTGGTTGCACACAATCATTTGCGCATTATATTTACTAACTCAACCTGTTTCATTCAGGATTTGACAACCAACAACAAGATTGGTTCAGTTGAGATACATGGAGGACTGTACATCTTTCGTGGCCCTATCCACACTACACACAGATTTGTTCATTCTGCTGAAAAACATCATATACCTAGATCGGCATGTAAAAATATTTGGCACAATCGCCTAGGCCATTTATCTGATAGCAGATTAGAAATTTTAAAACAAAAGCATAGTTACATAGACTCAAGAACTGATAATTGTAATGCATGTCATACTGCCAAACAAAAAAGGTTGCCATTTTCTCATAGTACCTCTCATTCCTTAAATGCTTTTGATCTTATTCACATTGATATTTGGGGACCTTGTTCCAATCCTTCACTGCACTCTCATAGATATTTTCTAACCATAGTGGATGATTGTACTAGATACACTTGGATTCATTTAATGAAATGCAAATCTGAAACTCGCCAACATATTGTTCATTTTATTGCATATGTTAAAAACCAATTCAAAGTCAGCATCAAGACCATTAGGTCTGATAATGGAAATGAGTTTGCTATGACAGAATTGTTCAATCTAGAAGGCATTATTCATCAAACATCTTGCATTGAAACCCCTCAACAAAATGGTATAGTTGAGAGAAAACATCAACATCTTTTAAATGTAACTAGAGCTTTACTTTTTCATTCCAAAACTCCCATTCATTTTTGGACCTATGCTCTTAACTATGCTGCTTTGCTTATTAACATCATGCCTACCCCTTTTCTCAATAATAGCTCACCACATGACATGTTATATCAGAAAGATTTTGATTTTTCTAGATTAAAAGTTTTTGGTTGTCTTTGCTATGTTAGTACCCTTCAAGCCAATAGGAAGAAACTTGATCCCCGTTCCAAACCTAGTCTATTTCTTGGTCTACATCCCACTACAAAAGGTTACATTACCTATGATCTTATCACACATGATATTAAAATTTCTCGCAATGTCATTTTTATTGAATCTGAATTTCCTAATACCACTCATAATGATGCTTCTGACCTCTCCTTTTCTCTGCCTATACATAATACTCAATTTGTTTATGATGATGACCATATTCACCCTATTATTCCAGCTCATAATCTGCCCATTCTTGATAACCATATCCAGGATAGTACAGAAGAAGAACATCATACTCCTAGACGAACCACTAGAGTTAGAAAACCCCCCGCCTACCTAAAAGATTTCCAGATATCTTCTTATAGCACCACTAACACTAAATACCCTATTGATAGTATTTTGACTTTTGACAGATTATCATCTGCATATAAAGCCTTTATTTTTTCTCTAGATAGTCTGGTTGATCCCCAGGATTACAAGGAGGCCTTGAAGCATGCTCATTGGCGACAAGCTATGCAGGAAGAAATTGTTGCTCTTGAGCACAACCAAACCTGGACCATCACCACCCTTCCCCCCCAACAAGAAGGCCATAGGGTGCAAATGGGTGTACAAAACAAAACAAAAACCTGATGGGACCATAGATCGATTCAAAGCTCGCCTAGTTGCCAAGGGCTACACTCAAATGGAGGGTATTGATTACTTTGATACTTTTTCCCCTGTAGTTAAACTAACCAGTGTTCGCTTTATTTTATCTTTAGCAGCGTCTCAAAATTGGCCTCTACGACAGTTAGATGTCAACAATGCCTTCTTACATGGTGATTTAAGTGAAGAAGTTTATATGCAGCTGCCACCAGGGATCACTGCCCCAGGTAAAAACCAGGTTTGTCTTCTCCATAAATCCCTCTATGGTTTAAAACAAGCTAGCAGACAGTGGTATGCCAAGTTGTCCTCTTTTCTTCTCTCTCACAATTTTTCACAAACATCTGGTGACCACTCTCTCTTTACCAAACATAGTGGAGATAATATCACTATAATACTTGTTTATGTTGATGATATCATACTTACTGGTAACAACATACATGATATTGATACCATTACAACCATGCTTGATGATCAATTTAAAATAAAGAATCTTGGTAATCTATCTTACTTTCTGGGTTTCGAGGTTGCTAGAAGCAAAGAAGGCATCCTTCTGTCACAGCGAAAATATGCGTTGGACCTTCTCACAGAAACAGGGATGCTTGATGCAGCACCTGTCAGCACTCCAATGAATTTCTCCACCAAAATATCCTCTGAAGGTGATCCTCTTGAAGATCCCGCTGCTTTTAGACGCTTAATCGGAAGACTTATTTACCTCACCAACACTCGCCCAGATATAACCTATGCTGTACATCGTCTAAGCCAATATGTCGCTGCCCCCACCAAACTCCATCATCAAGCAGCCTTCAGAATCCTGCGTTATATAAAGCGGACTCCTGGTCAAGGTATACTTTTAAGTGCAACTAACAATCTCACTCTGCAAGCTTACAGTGATTCAGACTGGGCTGGATGTTCTGATACCCGCAAATCAACCACTGGATACATTGTCTACTTGGGTAACTCGCCTATCTCCTGGAAATCCAAAAAGCAATCAACGGTCTCACGTAGCTCCTCGGAAGCAGAGTATCGCGCTCTTGCTCAAACTGTGTGTGAACTTCAATGGCTCACCAATCTTATGAAGGACCTTCGCCTCCCGCTCTCCCAGCCTGCTACCATCTACTGTGATAACATGTCTGCCATAAAAATTGCTACCAACCAAGTTTTTCACGAACGTACGAAACATATTGAAATTGACTGTCATCTCATTCGAGAAAAGGTTCAAGACGGCACTATCAAACTCCTTCCTATACACACTACACTACAACTTGCTGATATTCTAACCAAGCCTCTTCCTCTTTCTACCTTCCACAACATTAACTCCAAGCTTGGCATCATCAACATCTACGCCAAGCTTGAGGGGGGCTGTCAGAATACAATAAATGACTGATTACTTTTAGTTAGCTTTTGGTTCTTTTAGTTCCTTTAGTTTAGTTTCGTTCTATATATATTTACTCCTTTACCTTTTGTAAACATAAGTTTCAGATACCCATAAGCAATAATAGACTTTACTTTTTTTTTACACGGTGCTTTCTCTTTGTTCTCTTTCTGTAAGTTTGCTTTTCTCTGTGCTACAATGTTGGTGAACATTCAGATGCTCCGATTGCATATTTTCTCTTGATACAGTGTGTGGAAATAACTTTTTGATTAAATTTTTAGTAGTTAAACTTATAATTTATATATATAGATAGATAATTTTGTTTCATAAATGAAATAAAAATGTCTATAATAAGAAAGAATGTCGTAGTATGCACAAGTTTTAGCTCTTTACGTCTTCAAACTGATTTACATGTCCAAGATAGCAGAAACATTAATCAATGAACAAATAACAAGCTTTCTCATTGATTGTGGTTCATTATCTACAATCATTGAATCTTAAATATAAGAGTTGAAAATACAAAGCATACACATGAAAACTCTTAAATCCACCACTACACTTACAGTAAACACTTGCCATAGACAGGAAGAAAAAACTGAGAGAAAAGAGGATGCTGAGATGTCTGCACTGTACCAACAGACTTTCTCTATTTCCTATCCCCAGTAAAAGAAGCGACGTGAGAGTGAAGAAAATGAACAACTAGGAGGAAGGTTTTGAGTATAAAACGATAACTGTAGCTGCATCGTCAAGACTAACACCAAAATCACCACAATGCAAACACATTTGTCTACAGTTTCTGCAATGTTAAGGTTTCGAAGACTCCGAAATTGCAACAGCTGTTGCAATTTAAAACCTTGAGGAGACTAGAAATGAGACCGATGATTTGGATCTGTATTTGACCAACTTAAAACTAGAAAAAGGAAAGCAAGGTGCATTGAAGAAATCAACAAACAACCTGTTTCAGCGGCCATCAACAGATGTGAAAGACTCTGCAAACCCAGTAGGTCTTGCAGGGATACTGCTCTTACTGTCTTGTAGGTCCACATAGCTCAAATCCTTCCCTTCTGTCTCTTGCCAATCCTTTACCATTTGGTTAAGGGGAAGACTATAGTCGATGCCAGAATACTCCTCAGTCTCATCATCGAATGGTTTCCATTTCTCAACAAGCGGTCCAAGAACATTCACAACATGACTCATATCTGGCCTTTGGTTTGGTTCCCTGGCAGTGCAGTGCCCAGCTAACTCGGCAATGATGGAGACAATATCGAACATTTCTTCCTTTATGTCAAGGGCAGGGTCAACAGCAGCCATTAGTTTCTCCTTGTCTGATTTTACATGCCAGAACCACGATGCCAAGTACTGGCTTTCCTCAGGTCTATCTTCATCAAGTGCCATTAATCCAGTTAAAAGTTCCATTAGAACAACGCCGAAACTGAAAACATCTGCTTTGGTGGTAACTTTTCCTGTCACTGAAATATATAATATAAAAAGAAGAAATCAGTGTAGATTAGTGTGTCAAACACATCAGAATCATGCATTTGGGTCTGTAAAAGTTTCAATATGGTCCCTGATAATTATATCATGCAGCATCATACTAAGTCTATCCTCCCTAGTGAGATATTTCTCTCTGTTTTCTGTGAAAATTTTTAGAATTGTATTCACTTCTTTTCAAGATTTCCCAGTATGGCTATATATATATATGTATAGAATCAACAGAGCATGCAATAGCATACAGAATCAACAGAAGTCACAGAAAAAATAAACTGATTAAATTCGGGAATATTATAAAATTTCTTGTTATAAAAGATTTTCAAAATAAAATAATACAAAATTACCTGCATATTCTGGTGCCAAGTATCCAAATGTACCAGCAAGCCTGGTCACTACAGATTTTTTGCCATCAGGGGCAAGTTTTACCAATCCAAAATCCGAGACTTTTGCTCTAAAGTCATCCCCAAGCAAAATATTTGATGATTTAAGATCTCTGTGAATGAAGATCTGATGTGCCAGGCTATGAAGATACTCCATTCCTCTAGCAACATCCAAGGCGATATTGAGCCTCCTCTTCCAAGAGAGTGGCTCCAGTTGCAAGCTCTTCCAATGGAACAGATGCATACTGAGAGCCCCTTGTGGCATATACTCATAAACCAGAATCCTCTCATTACCTTCAACTGAATAACCCAAAAGAGATACCAAATGCCGGTGCCTGACTTTCGATAGAACTGCAATCTCAGACTGGAACTCATCCAAGGCCTTGCTGGTAATAACACCCGATTCCATTCTTTTCACCGCAATCTTAGTCCCATCATCTAATTCTCCCTTGTAAACTACTCCAAATCCACCGCGTCCAAGCTCATTCTCCCGTGCAAAATTCTTGGTCACATTTCGAAGAACCTGAACCGATATCACAAGGTTCCCAGATTCAATGACATGAGATTCCCCACTTCCATTTAGAGTCCCAGACCCAGTGCCAGTCACTGTGGAAACACTTCCATTACCGTCGTTAGCAATTACAACCTTCAGCAAATTGTTCGAATCAGAAGGATCTCTGGAGTGAATCACCAGAGACCCTACTTTCTCAGAGACACCATTTCTCTTCCTGAAACAATACACAGAAAGCGGAATGAGAACAAAAGCCGCAGCTGCAACACCTGCAATAGGAGCCACAAGTGTAACCAATCCTTTCCTTCTGGAATTATTTGACTCAAGAGAGACACTGTCAGACTTTGGATTGGGACTAGAGTCTTCAGATGGATTAGGATTACGCTTATCAGATGAAGGAGGTTCAACCTTGCCAGAACCAGAAACAGAACCTGTTGGAGAAAGAGAAACTTCTGGGGGACCACGTAACGGAGAATTCCCATCAATCACAAGCTTCATCCCTTTCCCGAAACTCGGCAAGGGACGGGAAATGTTATTACCACTCAGATCCAACAACGTCAATGATCTCAAACTAGTCCAATTACTGGGTATCCTACCACTGATATCGTTACCTCCCAATCTTATTCCAACAAGAGAATCCAACTTGGCAACAGAAGGACTCAAAGTACCACTAAGGTTAAAGTTATTCAAAATAATCATTTCCACCTTTCCATCCCCATTGCACTTTATCCCCAGCCATGGCCCATCACACGGATTATTTCCACTCCACGAATCAACCAAAATCTGAGAGTAACCCAACCCCCCAAGAAAATCCAACAGCGCCATCACCTCAAACGCACACATAGTCCCAGGCTTCGACAAGCAAAAATCATTGCTTTCAAAACTCACTTTATCCGCTGCAAAATCAGGGATCGGACCCATGAAGTGGTTATTATTCAAATCCAACCGCTCCAACTTCATCCCACTCAAACCACGCGGAATCAACCCAACAAGCTCATTCCCATTAAGATCCAAATCCCTCAGCGAGACCAAATCCCCAATGTTCATCGGAATACTCCCGCTAAACTTATTCCCGTGAAGCCACAAACTCGTCAACGAAATCATGCTCGCAACAACTTCAATTGTCCCAGTAAGTCCATCGCCACGCTGGTTATTCAGCCAGAGAATCCGCAACGCCGGAACGGTGTTCAATTCCCCCGGAATCTTCCCGGTCAAGCTGTTCCCGGAGAGCTGCAGCACCTCCAGCGAAGCCAAAGAGCCGAGAAACGCAGGAATAGGACCCACCAAGTTGCAGCTCATGCAAGAGAAGTTCCTCAACTGCGCCGAATCTTCCAAAGTTTGAGGAAGCACCCAGCCACCAGAAGAGGCATTGAGATTATTGTAATCCAAAGCCAACACCTGCAGACTCCGAAGCCCCCGGAAAAAATCTCCGGGAATGGATTCAAACCCGTTGCGGTTGAGAAATGCGTACTTCAAGTTTGACAAGCCATTGAAGGAGGGTAAGGGCCCGCTGAGGTTGTTGTTCTGCAGACCCAGATTCTCCAACATTGAAAGCTTGTTGAAGTTGGAGGGTAACGGGCCCACCAGACCCAAGTCCTTGGTCTGAATCTGAGAAACTCGGTTTCCATTGCAGAAGATGTACTTCCATGGCGGATTCCCACACGGGTCTCCTCCTTCTTCCGGCCACGGTAAGAGCTCTTTGTTCTTCAAACCTCTTCGAAAACTGTTCAGAATCCCCACATCGTTCGGGTCCGTTTCGGTTAACACCACCGTCCACAGAGAGAAAAAGAGCAACGGCAAAGAGTATGTCAGAGCCATTGCCATTGCAGCGTCGCTCAAAACGCTGCGTTTTGGGAAGGCATCATCGTAGAGAAGAAGCTTGCTGCCTCCAGCTCCGAACAGTGAGTGCAATGTATTAAGATTGAGTTTGAGGTTCCTGTTATATTATAAGGCCATGTTTGTCTCTGCATTAATAATTACAATCACTTCCACCACACACGTCCTATTTTAGTAATAAAGATTGGTATTTAATTAACCTAAACTCCTCTTAATCACATTTTCTATATTATCTTTCATAACATTTTATTTATTTATTTATCTGGTTTCTTTAAAAAGAACAGCATTTCTTATTAAAAATAATTTAAAAATGCAATTTTCAAATACTTAAAGTAAACAAACAACTGTTTGAAAACTCATTAGTCCATTAACTGTTCACAAAATCACGTCAGATCGAATAATACGCAGGTTAAAATTACCATGTTAAAACTAAATTCAATTAATTTCACATTAATTATTTCACGTGTGCAAATACTTCTTTAGATTTTTTTTTCTATCTCTCTTATTTGATTATACATTTCTAAGATGTACATTACATTCATATTTTCTCGTATAATAAAGTTATAACATAATATACAGATAAAGAGTGGTTCACCATAATTATGATATTTAAAACAATGAATAATAAAAAAAGAAAAAATATATATTCTTCTAAGAAGGACATACACCATTTACCTTTTATTTATTAATTATAAAATTCGTGACACTAAAATTTAGAGGAAAAGAAAATGTTCTTTCTATATTCTTCTAAGAAGGACATTGCTGTGTCTATCGGTCTTTTTTTATTCTCTATAATTAAATTTATTACCTAGCTACTTCATCCATTTTTTTAATGGTTAGTTTTTTTAAGAAATTCTGTTTTATCGGTGTATCTTTTAAGTTTTAAGATAATATAGTTATTTATTTAAGTATATCCTTAATCTAGTTAATGCGGAGAGAAAACAATTAATTATGATAAATAATGACACGTCAATAAAATAAAAATAAAAAGTATTATGAAGAAATAAATAAAGTAATTGATATAATACCGTTGTAAATTAAATCCATTAAAATAACTTTGTTAAAATTAATTTTAAAAATATATTTTAAGTCAATTATTATATAAATATATTGTTATTGGGACTTATCTACTACCGCTTGCTAACCAGTACATGCCTAGCGGTTTGTACTTGAAGTCCGGAGACTATTTTTCTTTTAACATAATTTTATATTTAAAAGATTTTAGCTTTTTTAATTAAAAAAATGTATTGGTATACAATTGTGGTACTTTCTAATTGGATAATAGTATTTCCTAGTTTTGAATTAATTTTAACCATTTATCAAGTTTGACTAATGTTATTATATTGTAATGAATCATTATTTTTTTACATAATCTTTTCTCAATAATTGCTTTCTGTTTTTTATTATATGAAACAGATAAATAAATGGGTAATTAGTTATTGTCAGTTTGACCAAAATTTTGACGTTTTCTACAGAATTTTTAAGATGAGTTTACTGTCCAACTGCAGCTGAATATCAGTCTAAGAATAATAATATTTCAAACTCATCATTAACAATTTGACCATTGACTAATTTAATTGTAAAATTAAAAATATTAATTTCATTTTTGAATTACCAAATCTTGAATTTAATTGTAAAATTAAAAAATACAGTTAAAAAAACAGAAATTCTAGTTAAATTAGTTAACTGAAAAAATTAATAATGGACCTAAGGGTATATTTTCTTAATTAATATATAATTAATTTAAATTCTTTTATTATATATTACAGATAATGGATTTGAATATATATATATATATGTACTAAGTACTCATGGAATAAAAATTGAATACTAAATTATAGTTACTCACATGGGAATAGATCTTACCATGAGTATTTTCCTTTTCAATATTGATATAGACAAAATAATTAATTAAACTTCTATTATTCTCATTCTTAATGTGAATAGGTTAAACTTGTTAATTAAACTTTTTATTCTTTGAAATGAATTTTAAATAATGTCAGAAAGTGAATTTTCAATAATTTTTTTATATCCTTAATCATGACACACCATGTTTACTTGTATCCATGGTTTAAAAAAGTAGTTTGAATCTAGATGATAATATATATTTATCTCACAAGGGCTGGTCATTGAATCTGGTTCATAAACATAACTCTATACTTATGAATATTTTTTAGATGATAAACTGATACTTTTGAAATGAGTATTTTTATACGACAAAATTAGTTTATATATGAAAAATAAAAATGATAAAAAAATATATAAAAGAACTTCTAGAAGTCAATTGTTTGGATGATGATGTTATCCATACAACTTTAAAAGAAAGATGAAATAAATTTATCTTATAAATTAAAATTATTATATTCATAATTTAAAAGTAAATTTTTAAAAAAATCATGATAAAAGTTCTATAATTGAGCCCGGTTTTTTTATAAGTTAACATTGTTATGTACATAATAAAAATAAAATAAAATAACTTTTGCAAATCAACTGTTTCGATTGTGTTATTCATAAAATCTTTTAACGGAAAAAATAAGAAAAAAATAGTAGTTTCTTCTCAAACTAAAACTAGGTTAGACATAAGTTAAAAAAAAAATTATATGAACCATTTTACAAATAAATTTATTCGTAACATATTTTTAATTTATAGAGAAAAATAATTTAAATTTTACATCTTATTATTTTTGTCACATAAATATTTATGAAAAAGTTCGTCTAAATATATAACCTATGAATAATTTTGTTTTGTTTTTCATCCTAAATGTTTTTATGAAAAAAATTGTCCAAACATAGATTCTAATATCTATTTGTTTTAGGAGATATATATCTTTCAAATTATTTTAGACAAATGCTAACCCATGTTATTATTAAGAAATATATGTTTCTTCTTTCTTCAATTTCCTTATCGATTAACTTTATTTTTTTCATTCTCCAAAACCGAATTTATTAGCAAGTTGTAAAATATTGAAAAAAATATACCAATTAATTAGTAAGTTGGAAATATATAAATAATATTAATAATCAGGTTATATAATTAATGACAAAATTAAACGATATACATTTAAAAATAAAATATTTTAAAATCTTAATAAAATACTTTGTTTTATAAAAGACTTATTAAAAATATTGAAATTCATAAGATATTTTTAAAAAGTAGTTATTTATTTTTATCTTACATTTTGACTTTGTTTTGCTAAGGTTTTTGGCTTGCAGTGAAAGTGTTGATACAGAAGAAAACAAAACAAAACAAAACTTTTTTGTTTTGCAAAGGCACATGTAAGAGAATCTTGATATTTTCAGGAATCACGTGCCTCGTTTATACTAAATCGCTGGTTCTGACGTTTCACACTTACCGTTATTGTAATGCAATTTAGTAAACTCAACTAACTCTTCCTTAAAATTATTTTTGCATTAGACAAATAATTAAACGCGAATTACGAGTTAGATAACTAGACCATAATTTAAGTGGATTTATAAAAATTATTAAAATTATATATATATATATATATATATATATATATATATATATATATATATATATTATTTAGCTAATATCAATTAATTTTATTCAGTTATGAGTTCGTGGTTGTCTGATTTATTGTTATATTATCTCAGTTTTAGTTATTGTTGTTTTTGAATGTCCATCCAATGATCTTAAAGTCAGTTATGTTGGATAGTAACAATAGTTAATACATAATAAATATAATTACTTATTTATTTATTTTTGGAGTGAATTTTAGATTAACAATAATCTAATCATAATTTAATTAATGACAACAGTATTTTGTTTTAAACTAATTAATGTTAATAATAAATATGATCGTATGGTTATTCAGTACAAATTTCAAGGTGGAGGTAACATTTTATGAAAATTCATGAAGTGAACCAAGATCAAAATGTAATATTTAAAAGATAAAAATAAAAAGATATTTGAAAGAATAAATTTAAAAGTAAAGAGGAAGAAAAGGTTTATAAAATTATTTCAATTCCTTATAAAAATACTTTATTTTTTGTTTTAACATTATATTGGTGCCAAATTGACAACGAAGAAATATGGAAGAAAAAGCCTTAGGCATAGGGCAATAAGTGGCATAGAACATGTGTGACTTAATTGAGATGAAAGTTTTTGGCTTTTGTGATGGATCTCGTGAAAAGGGACCACTAGGCTATCAACATCAACCAATATGAATTCTATCTACATTTAATTTCGTCTATTTTTATTAACTAAAACTAAAGTAAATTTATAATATTTCAATGCAAATTTTATATTATACGTTAGTTTTATAAGATTAAAACATATCAAACTTTTGTTTTTAAAAATAATACTAAAGTTTATTTATTTTAACAAAGATGCTTGTTTATTGAATTTATTATTACTTTTGTATCATCGTAAATATTTAATTTCACATTTAATATTTACATAATGTATTTTTGTTAAAGATGTGTATTGAAGCTTTAAATGAATTAGAGATAATAGTTTATATTAGAATTAAATATTTTATATTTAGAATTAAAGATGTCAATGAATTAACATAATATATATTCATAATATAATAATTGAAAGAGTTGAATCTTCCATGGAGAACTTATTGGCATGCCTAACATGGAGTCGTGATAACTTTGAAGACCTGCAAGAAAGAGGAACGTAGAGACAAGAGACAGTATAATGAATAAGAATGTTTAATTTTTTACTGCTATTACAGATCCTATGGTGTAGATCTGCCATGAAGAAGATATACAAATATAACCATTAATAAAGTTAGGTAACTAATTAGTATTAAACATTTAAGGGTTACTTGCTAATAGGTTTGGAAAAAATATATTTGACCATTCAAATATAACAAGCGACTCAATTTTATTTATAATTATTTCTTTAAAAGGAAAAAATAAACCAATTATTTTATAAATTAAAATTAGTTTATGAATAAAATAAAAAATAGAAAAACTATAAAAGAAAACTTTCACTACTAATTTATATATAGACCAATTTTAATATATAAACAAATTATTTTAACTTTTGTATTTCTCTCTCTTCAATTCTTTTAGGAAAAAGTGCTCCAAACATATCAAAATGAAATTACAAAATGGGTTTAAAAAAATGCATATAATTCCACCGGTAAAAATAAATAGTGAAACTTTTAATATGATACATACACTATTTTTATCAATTAGAAAAAAAATTATTATCTAATTAAAAATATGCAAGAAAACTTTAAAAATTAAGATAAGTCCTTAATTAGATTACACATGACATGAACCTTTTTTAATTAATAATCTTGGAACAATATAATTACATAATTAAACTATAAAAAAATTTAATATCAATATTTATACAAATTTATTAGAATTTATTTTTCATATGTGGAAAGTAATACGAGAGTTTTTTTTTCTACACTCAATCATCACTTTTACGAATAAATATATAAAATAAGTATATTATTCCTAATAATATTAATTATGAGATTATATTTATTAGAAAAATAAGTATATTATTCCTAATAATATTAATTATGACTTTAGTTTTATTAGAAAAAATATATTATATACATATGGAACATCACAGTAACTTAGACTAAAATATATTTGGTCTAAACATATTTAATCAAGACCATATCAAATTGACTAACAAATGTTAAAACATATTAGTAAAATATTAAATGAAATTGATCATGGTAATTAGTCACGTGAATCAAATTTATTAAAGTAAAAATCCATAAATATAATATAAATAACATATGAAATAAATCAACGATGTTTCTTTATTATTATATTTAATATTATCTGATTAAAAATGTTTTTTTCAGGTACAATCTCTTTTTTGGTTTTGGAGAGATAAGTACCTAAAATATATCGATTTGAAGGTGTGAAAATATATTTATAAGATACATTCAGTCTTCTTGTGAAAACAAAAACAATTGATCTAACGAAAAAATAAGATCTAAAGAAGTTTTGTTGATGACTATAACGTTTGCAAATATAAGAGAAATAATTTATTTAACAATTATATATACTATTTGTTTTAATAAATAAGGAGGAGAATATTTGATCTTGTTTAACTTAAAACTTATGTTATATTTCCTTATTTTCTTTAAGGAACAACTTAATAGAAATATTATAGACTAACATAAGATGTTAAAAAAACCAACCTTCCTATTGAAGTTATTATGAAATAAATATTCATCTTGTCATTTTTGCATTTAGGGTGTGTCTTTTGAGAGAGAAATAAGAGAAATACTAAATGAATTTGAAGATGTGTTGTTTTTTTTTTTTTAAATAATTTGATAATGAAAGTGAGAAGATTTGAAAATAAAGTTTATGAAAGTTTGTGAAAGAATTGATCCTGTTATTTTTGCATTTAGGGTGTGTCTTTTGTGACAATGAATTTGAGAGAAAAATAGTGAATGAATTTGAAGATAAAGTTTGTGTTGTTTTTTATTTAAATGAATTTTAAGAGTGAAAGTGAAGAGATTTGAAGATAAAGTTTAAGAAAGTTTTTGAAAGAATTGATGGATGTAATAAAATAAAATAAGAATGTTTTAGGAGAGTAAAATGTAAGATTACCATTTTTCTTTCTATATATATAGAGAGAGAAAGAAAGAGAGAGTATAAATAAGTGTAAATCTCATTTTAAACAAGTTAATTTTATGTGATTGAATTAGACTTAAAATTTATTCCTATTATAATATTATAATAATAAGTTAAAACCTATTATAATAAGATTTGTTGTTTATTAAGCATATCACTTAATCTGGACCATAATGATAGCATTAGTTTACTTTTATTTTAAAAAGATTAACTTTATTCAGAAGGCATAATAAAAATCAATTAATAAAATAACTTATTCCTAACAATAATTAAAATTATGATAACAAATAGAAAGAATCCATGTATACCTCAATCATACGAAAATACTATTGTTGTCATATTGATAATATAAGTTGTCGAGTGAGTAAAATGGTTATCCATAGATACTCTAAAGGGTCAAATGTGGAAGGCACATATTATCATTGAAATTGTTTATAAAATTGGTGAACCACTTAGTTGTCTAGTCAATTCAACTCCCCAAAATGCAAACTAATTCCAAATTTGGTGAATAATTAGTTGCACTAGTTTATAAACCACTGAAAAAAAATTATAAAGAGCCCATTGTTTTAATATTTTGAAAATTTTTAATTTTTAACTAATGCTTTATAACCTTTTCAATCAATTTTTTTGTTAATCAAATAGGAAAGATCCAATGTTAGATTGCAAACGATATAGATATTTAATGAGTTAAATATGTTTTTGATCCCTTAACTTTTAGTGAAATTTAAAATTAGTCACTCTTCAAAATTTTGGCCTAATTTAGTCCTCAAACTTTAAAAATATGTGAATTTAGTCCTTTTAACTAAATTTTGTTAGGTTTATTTGATGTTTCAAGTGTGTTTCATGATAGCATTTGAGTTGTTTATACCATTTGACACATTTTTGCTTCAATGTTAACTGAGAAATGCGTTTGAAACATTAAATAAAGTTAACAAAAATTGGTTAAAATGACTAAATTCACACATTTCTACAGTTTGGGGACTAAATTAGTAACAAAGTTTTGAATAGAGACTAATTCCAATTTTCAATAAAAGTTAAGGGATCAAAAACATATTTAACCCATATTTAATTTATTTGACATGAATATTTTAATGCTTTCTTATAAGGCTTAATAGTTTATTGGTCCCTATGTTAAATGATTTTTTGAGTTTAGTATCCGGTTTTAAAAGTGCATATATTAAGTCTCAAAGTTGTCAAAATTGTATAAATCAAGTTCCATCCGTTAAATTGGCAGAAACAGAGTTAACTCCCAGGTGACTAACGTGACGAAGGAATCTGCACATTTTCTTCTCTCTCCTCTGCTTTCCAGCAATATCTCAACTTTTTCTCTCTTTTCTATATGTTTATTAAATACATTTTTTTTTCTCTTTCTCCTTCCTCCAGAACCTCTACCACCATAATTATTAGAAAGGTAGAGAAAATAAATTGAATGAATGGTCAACAACACTCACACTGTTCGATCATTGGAACCCTTAAATATTCACTCACACCGTTCGGTAATTGGCTTACACCATTGTCAACAACACTAATAAAATATTGGAACCCTGAAATATTGACTCATACCATTTGGTCATTGTATTACACCATTTGGTCACTCACACTATTCGGTCACTAACACCGTTTATTCAATTTCTCTTCTCTACCTTTCTAATAATTCTGGAGGTAGAGGTTGTGGAGGAAGGAGAGATACAAAAAAAGTATTTAATAAATATATAGAAAAAAGAGAAAAAGTTGGAGCATTGCAAGAAAAACATAGGAGAGAGAAGAAAATATGTAGATTCCTTCGTCACGTCGTCAACTGTGAGTTAACTCCGTTTCTCTTCATTTAATGAAAGAGACTTGATTCATACAATTTTGACAACTTTGTGACCCATTGTATATACTTTTAAAACTGGATACTAAACTGAAAAAAAACTCACTTAATATAGATATCAAGTAAGCTATTAAGCCTTACTATAATAGAAAAATATGTTAATTATAATTATTTAACCCCACTTTAAGAATAATTAAACTGATCACTATGAATTAATACATTGATTTATTCATTGTGTGCTTAAAAATCTGTCACATTTTTTCAAAACACGTGATTTCCCTTTTAACATTATAATTGGTTTACATAATTTAAAAAAGTCGTATATTTTATGCACGTATTGTAGACTAAAGTCACAATACACATATATTTAACAATGATTCCGATTATTAAAATCATTAGTATAAGCAACAACATCAATCTAACACCGCTGCTAAATAGTTAAATTCTTTAAACACGTTTTTAGGATTTCGATTCTTGATAATATATATAGAAAAAAGTTTAAGAAGCTAAAAACCATTTCAATTATCTATGCATTTTCTAAAGGGAAAAACTACATTATAAGGAAACAATTGTTACGATAGTCTGTAAATAAATTGAGGTTAATATTGCAAAATCTTGAAAATTCTACAATCGAAGTTTGAACAATTTTATCTATTCATGTTACACTTTTTTTTTTAAATTACTATTTAATTGAAATTGTTTATATTTCTGTATTGATTAGTTTAATTTAATTAAATGTTTATGATGTTATTTTCTTTGAGAATATATTTTAATATAAACCATAATATTCAAATTAAAAAGCAATTTGTGACTCATTGCGAACTACTCTCACACTTTTCACCAACCCCTTTAGTATATATATGTATATATATATTTCATTAACCTAATTTATTTAAATTTGACATTGGTGGGTAATAAAAAACATCTTAGTTCAATATACAAATATTCAATGAATGAACATATTCATATTTTAAAGAGTGTCGTTCCATATTAAAATAAATTTGGAGCATCCTACTACGTACCAAGCAAATCCTTTTTTTATAAACTAATAAATAAGCATAAATTATTGTTGTTAGTTAGAACATTAATTATCGTTCTCAACAACACTATGCATCGCATGTAAACCTCAAAAAAGCACCTTAGTTTGTTGCATATTAAGTGCATTGGACATATTTAACCAATCATTGTTCCTTCAACAGAAATTTGGACAAAAATGTGGGTCCATTTCCATTTTCAACTTATCACCATGTCTATTTTTTATATCGAAGTTCTTAGATTATACCACAGATTCTATTGTGGGAGATAAATCAGAAACTCAATTATTATTATCATGATTCTAAAGAATAGATAGGCTTCTGGGGTGGGTTTGAGTGTGGGGTAGAACACAGACAAAGTTGGACCCATCGTCTGGTGCAATGTTTTTTGTTTTGTTTGTAGTGTCTGGTGAATTTAAGAGTGCACTTATTAGGACCAAAGAGATAAAAATTGATTCATTTTGCCCTTTTCTCTAATCTAGATGCACCCCATCTTGGTTGAGGTCGTGAAAAATGTTTGGTATTGGACTTTCATCAAATGGGTTGTAATCATCCTTTCCAGAAAGATGAATTGAGTGGCTAATTATGAACAAAAGACAAGTCTCTGGTTATGAAACCCTCTTCTAATGGATTATGTATAGCTTTCACTTCCCATTCTTGGATGAGTATTTAATTATGAAAAAAATTACCTTTTTTTGTGGCTTGCCACCTTTGGTTGAGGTGTTCATACCAAGTTTTCTTATCTAGATTTTTCGTTGTCCCTTTTCATCTTTCTTTCATCAATTAACTTATTTGCCCTTCTTTTTGCATTTCAACAATACAATCATTCACAAGTGCAATGAGACATGTGGCTTTTTTTTTTTAACTTATGAAACATCAATATAAAAGTATTAAAGAATTGTTGTTAGTAAATTACGAGTTAATTCACATTGAGTTTTATTTTAGTCTGTATAATTTTTAAGTTAAGTGAATCAGATTCAACTTGATTCATATTAAAGAATTATTTTTAAATATTTAAATTTATTTTGACATTTCTAAATATAATATATAAATTTAACTACATATTTCTACATGAAAAATAACAAAACTTATAATGAAAATTACATTTGTCCCATTATGAAAACAAATTCCAAACATATATGACAAATTGGCCATTTAAATTTAGTATCGATTAAAGGCAAACTAAAAATATCTAGGAAGAAGAGAATTTCTAACCAAAGAGAATCAAATGGTACGGTCTCGTAGTTGTACAATGTGGAATAACATAACATGGGGTTTTGCAAACTGAAAGGAACAGAGAAAGAGTAACATGTTAGAAACTGTTGTGTGTGCATGTTATCATTGGTTGTTACTACAAAACTCCAAAGTTTGAACGCAAGAGTCTCCTACCACATCCACTTAGATATTTTTGGTATGCCTTGAAAGAGAGTAATTTTGCACATAGCATTAATTTAATATAGATTGATTAAAACATATAGCAGTTAAGTTAAATTTCATTCATAATTTTTATTTATTTTTCTCATTTTAACATGCATGAGAACAAGTAGCTTATTATTTTAAGTTTTGGTATTAAGTCTCTTTTCATGTACCCTACCAATTAATGACTTAGAGATCCATAAAAAGGTGACTGGATATACTTTGATAATTTATTTCTAGGGTTTTCAAATATACTAAAAATATAATTATAAATTAAAGGAAGAACACTCTCTGAGGATATTAGAAACATTGACACATGCAAAAAAACAAAAACAATTATTTGGTTAATTTTTACTTGCACTTTAGATTCCTGTTATAATTCTCAAACGTGTGGTGAGTGCAGCATGTGATATCCAAATCGAATAAAATGATAATAAAATAATAAGAACACGACAGGTTCTATAATGTCGTGGGACCTCTTTCGTGAAGCAGTTATGCAGATAAGAAAACTTTTAATTTGCTCTTGCAGAAATATACAGTACATAACACTTGTTTTTTATCAGCATACTGATATAACACATATAATTGTGTAGATACCAAATTGAGTTGGATTTTGGAAAAATTCATCCTAAAATCCAATAAATATTTCTTGGACTGAATTAGGTTGAGTTTCTAAATTTTCTTTATATATAATGCAATTTAACTTTTCCTTATTTGAGTTAGATCCAATTGAATCAATTGGATAAAAAAAATGTAATTTAAAAATACTTTTTAGATTTTCATGGATTACTTTAAAAAAATAATATCGTTTAATGTTTGAAGAGTTAAATAAGTTAATATTTTAAAATTATATTTATTTAGTAGAATAAATAATATGTATTATTATTATTATTATTATTATTATTATTATTATTTAATGATATTGGTAAGGTTGGATTGAGTTTATGAATCAACAATCTTCACCATTTCAATCCATGGAAAATTGGGTTGAACTCAACGGAATTTATTTATATTGAATTTGGATTATCCTACTCAATATAAGTTTCTATTAAAATAATATCTTCCTCTCTCTAAATAACCTTTTAAATTAAATGGTAAAATAATATAGACTTTTAAAATTAAGTAGGTTAATGAATAATTATTTTCTGCTTTTAAGAGATAAATATAATTTTATAGAAAAAAACTTAAAGTAAATTTGTATTTATAAAATTTAAGTCGTATCAATAAAAATAATTTCACCTTTTGAATACAAGATGTGATATATGAATTAAGTTTAAATAACTTTTCTGTGTTTCGTTAATTTAAAAATTTTGTATATGGTGTTTGATCATTTATTTTGTTGGTTAGATTCTTATAGTTCACTCACACATATTAAGTGATGAGCGATCTTTTAAATGACAGGTCAACAATTAAGTAAAACCAGCATTTTTTTTATTTGAGGTTTTTAATAAAATGTAATTGCATTTGTGACTTAGTTTAAGTAATTTGCATACATAATTTCACTAATTGAATTATCTTTGTTTCATATTATATATTTGAGTTTTGTATTTTTGTTATAAGTAGATATTTCTAAGTATTAAAATCACAATTTAGAAAAAATTTGATGTTCAAAATGCAAAGTTAAAACCAGATAATTTCATAACCTAGCTGTGAATGTTTTTACGTGTGGATTTTGCTTCAAAATGTAGAGTCGAAACCATAAAGTTTCACAACCAAGTTGCGAATGTTTCCACATCTTGTGGATTTGTCTCGAGAGAAACATAAGGCAAACCAAAAAATTCTACAATTGAGTTGTGGCTTTTTTCACAACTTGTAGATTTAATTTATAAGAGTGAAATTGAAACCAGAGAAGTGGATAAGCAAATTGTGGATTTTTCCATAAGCAGGGGAATTAGAGAAAAATGGGGAGAATTAGACAATTGGAGTGACAACGGAGATCAGAGGAGCACAAAATGGATTCTACACTTCTTCTTCCTTTAGTTTCTTGTGAATTTTACATTATACAAAAATAATTTTCCTTTTGTTAGAGGATTGATGTAGTTATACTTTGGTTTATAATTCTAAACTTTTCCAATTGATGTTTAGTTAATTTTATTCTTTTAGTATTCTATTTATGTTCTAATGTTTATTCTATGAGTAGTTTCACAATTGGTAAATTGTAGATTATTTGCGATTATAAATAGAATAGAGTAGATGTTGTCACAATTGGGAAATTGGACATAACTAATTAGTTTTTCACTAAAATAATAATTATTTCTTCATAATTTTATTGAATTTTGTAACTGGCTTAAGGATCTAAGGGTTAAGATTCAATGGATAAGTTTGCCTATCTAAGAATTTGGGATAAACAAGTTCTTAATAAACTTCAGTGGATAATTACAATTTGCACATAAATGAAAAAGGTAGGAATTTATATGAAAGTGTACGAAATCAGTTTATCTAACATCGTTTATATTAATTGAATTCCCGTCACTTATTTCTATTCATCATTTCACTTGATTTTTTGTTGGTCAAAATTACATGAATAATAATCTAGTACTTAACTCATTCAATTTCAAAGGATGATATTTTGTTACTACAATAACGTTTTCATCAGTTTTCCAAATATTCTTGTCTTGTGTTACTTATGATCCTTACTTAAGTTTTTTTTAACCAAATGAAGTGAATTTATTTTTAAAATTATCAATATGGATTCCCTTTAAAAGATATTACTACTCAGGTCAAGTCTTGTTGTCTGTAGAAGATTTTGGAAATGAAGTCGTTAGAACATGCAATGTTTTCTGTGTAAATTAAAGTTTTGAATTGAAGTTATTATCTTTTATGACGAATTTAATATAATTGAATTTGAACTGAAGTCGTCGTTACGATTTTAGTATAATTGATTTTGAACTAAAGTTGTCATTCCTTATGGTGACTTTAGTATAATTGATTTTGAACTTAAATCTTTATTTCTTGTGATAAATTAAGTATAATTGATTTTAAAATAAAGTCGTTATTCTCTTTAACAACTTCAATGTAATTATTTTTAAAGTGAAATTGTCACAAGAAATTACCACTTTAATTCAAAAGCAATTACATTGAAGTCAATAAAGGAGATAACGACTTCAGTTCAAATTTTAATTTACCGAAAAGTCTAAACTTGTTTTAACGACTTTATTTTCATAGTATAAAATCATTCATGCACATGATGACTTATTCAAAACAAAGATGTATTTTGAAAACATATCCATGATTGATAATTTTTTTTGAAGGGGACCTACATTTGTTGTTTTAAAAACAAATTAACTCTATTAGTTAAAATGCTTCCTAATTAAGTTATTTTCATTTTAGTTCTTAGTAATTTTTTTTTTAATTTTGGTCTCTGCATGTATTTGTATCTTTTAAATGATGAGTTGTTTGATAAATGATCACCTGAATTTCATTATTGTTAGATGAATATGATTAGAATTTTACTAAACATGAGTTTTACTAATTATTCTTTTTGATAGGGGATATGTTTAATATTTGTCCTTTTTAAAATAAAATAGATACGTTACTTTTATATACAACAGTTTTCTTCGAGACAGTTAGTGTGGTCTGGTGAAGAAGCCCAACTGAAATTGGGCCAAACTAAAAACCTATTGGGCTTACCACTCCTAAGGTAGGCCTAGGGTTTATAAGCGACGCTATTTCTAACGTCAAACATTTTTCAGATTCTGAAAACACTGTCCCGTCGTCACCATGGTTCGTTCTGCAACTGGGATTTCGCACTCTTTTTGTCCTTTGCATTCGTTTTTGCTTCTTACGTTGTGGTTTGTGTAATTGCAGCCGCAAGGAGACTACATAGAACGTCACAGAAGAGACTATGGCTACCGTCTCGATCACTTCGAGCGTAAGCGCAAGAAAGAGGCGCGTCAAGTTCACAAGCGCTCTGCAATGGCCCAAAAGGTTGCCTTCACCTTTAATCTGTTTTTCTTTTAAAAAAAAAATTGATTTCGCTAACTTTCACGTAGTTGTATTGCCAAGACTCATGATTCAATTTAATGTTTGAATTTTTGTTAATTCCAATTGAACAGGCTCTGGGTATCAAGGGAAAAATTATTGCCAAGAAAAATTACGCTGAAAAGGCTCAGATGAAGAAGACGTGAGTCTTGTTCTGTTTTATTTTCCATTTTTGTTTTTTGAGTTTTAGCTTCTGTTTTTCCTCCTTATATGTTGTGTGTTAGTTTTTGAGTTTTAAATAATTGGATTAGGATAGTAGTTTTTCATCTCTGGATTTGTCTCTGGAGTGAGAGATTAATGAGATAAATTTCTAGTTACATCACTGTTCTGTGTCAACAGTTTGGCTATGCATGAAGAGTCAACATCTAGGCGCAAGACTGATGATAATGTCCAGGATGGAGCTGTCCCCGCGTATCTTCTGGATCGTGATAACACGACCAGGGCAAAGGCATGTTCATGTCTTGAAAGATTGTTTTGTGTTTTGCTTTGTAAGTTTTGGAAGTAATCTTATTGATTTCTATTTTTAGGTTCTTAGCAACACAATTAAGCAAAAGAGGAAAGAGAAGGCTGGCAAATGGGATGTTCCTCTACCTAAGGTGAATTGCCATCGATACTTCTTTGTTTTCCGGTGGATGGAAAAGGCGTTCTTGGGTAATTAAACAATGTAAATTTTCTCACTTTGTCAGGTACGTCCCGTGGCTGAAGATGAGATGTTCAAAGTGGTCCGGACTGGTAAAAGAAAGAGTAAGTAACTGAGTATTTACATTACACTTTCCTTGGTTATTCAGTCAAGTATTTAGCTGGCCAAAGTTAATTGTTAACTTCACTTTTCAAACTTGTGGTTTTATGATGTTAATTAATTGGTGCTATATGGTGAAGTTTGTTAAAAGTATCCATTTCAAGTACTAGTTATATTGCATGATTGTCCGCATCTTTCTGCAAGTCATGCTTGTTTGCAATTCTTTCTTCACGGTTTCCCTTCTTTGGTTGATTACGGACACAGACAAACAAACCCTATATCTTTGCTTGAGTAGGTTGGATGCTTGTATTGTTGGTCGCTAAGTCTTAAGTCAAAATACTAACTCTTAAATCATGTTAGTCTAGTTGTATCATTGAATATTCTTGTTGTTTGTGAATGTGCCTTACTGGTTGTTCACTGTAAGCATTTCTTTAGTATTAGACAAAACGTACACGTATCCTTCCTAGAAAAACGATTGATAGTTTGTGGCTCACCATTTTTCAGCCAAGCAGTGGAAGAGGATGGTTACAAAAGCTACGTTTGTTGGACCTGGTTTTACCAGAAAGCCTCCAAAGTACGAGCGATTCATTCGTCCTACAGGACTGCGGTTCACTAAAGCTCATGTCACCCATCCAGAACTTAAATGCACGTTCAATCTAGAAATAATTGGAGTTAAGAAAAACCCCAATGGCCCTATGTACACTTCTCTTGGTGTCATGACCAAGGGAACTATAATTGAGGTATTTATATTTTTCATATTCACAATTATATGACCATTTGAGATGTTCCAAACTTCCCCTTTTTATTTGCTGATATATAATATAACTGTAATATGAAGCATGATCAAAATTTGTTACTTATTTCTTTGCACATTGCAATTTCAGGTGAATGTTAGTGAACTTGGTCTTGTCACACCAGCTGGGAAAGTTGTGTGGGGTAAGATTATTTGTCAATTATTGACTGAAATTTTAACTGAAATCAATGTGTTGAAATATTGTTTTGCTCGGATGCAGGTAAATATGCTCAGGTGACAAATAACCCAGAAAATGATGGTTGTATAAATGCTGTCTTGCTTGTTTAAGGCCATAGCAAGGAACATTGTTCCAACTAGATTTCAAAGGTAGTGGTCAACACTCTCTCCTATGAATTTTTTGATCGCCAACCCCAATCTTAAAAGTAATGTCTGAGAAAATTATGAAGTATTTTTGTTTTCTGAGTGTAATACTAGCAGGAAGTTTCTATAATTCATCTTGTTTGGATAGCCGCATGCAATGATCTAATCTAGCGCATGATGTTTAAGGTTAACTAATCATTGTTCAAGAGTTAGAAAAAGAAGTCACATAAATTTGTATAGTCCATTTGTTAGACACAGTATTTTGAGTAGCTGTATTTGTATATTACGGTTGAAATATTATGTCATATCAATGAACCAGTACATTTAAAAAAATATATAAGAAATTTCGAATTTGTTTGGGTTTTCTAGATCCCAACAAACCAATTGACTCATTGATAATTATAATTTTCATATATCTATGTTTTATTTTATAATTATAATTTATTTTTAAAAGAAAGCAAAATATAATTATTAACATTAAATTAATTTGAACTTATTTCTATTTCAATTCAAATAAAAATAATTAGAGTGATTAAAAATTATAAAATCTGTTTAAATTAGCAGCCAATAAATATATTATATAAAAAAAATTTGCATCATATTTTTTATTTAGTTTTCATGTTAATCTTGTGACATTTTTTAATTAAATTCAAATGAAATATAAATTCATTTTCCTTAAAAACTTTTTTAATTCGATAATAGAATTTATTAGACTAACTACAAGTAATATTTAAAAGCATATTTAATATTACAAATTTCAGAATATCATTTTTTTGTTTTGCATAATTCTTGAAGATGTGTATATAAGCATAATACATATGCAACTGTGAAATGTAATTAATTTTCAATTAAAACATTAAAACAAATTCTTTTCTAATTTCAATTAATGTATATATAGTTCAAATTGGACACTATTGAAAAGTGTAACGTTTACCTAATTTAGTTGATGCATAAGTCTATTAAAAACTAAAATTAAAACATCAAGATGTTTTTAATTTTGAAAATTTTCTCCCTGTTTAATAACATTGTATAAAATTATATGAATTTTAAATAAAATCAAATATGATTTTAAAATTCTATTTAATTTTAGCTTATTTTGTTAATATTTTTTGTAAAACGATAAAATCAAAATAACTTATATGTGATTAATATTCAATTAAAATTAACTATTTCAATTAAAATAAAAAATAAAATGATTATAAACTTTAAGATTAATTTTAATCACCAATAAATAAAAATATTAGTTATTTTGTTATATATATATATATATGTATATATTAAATTTCATTATAACTATTTGTACCAAAATATTTTTATGTGCCATTTTTCTTATTAAATCTAATGTTCATATTAATTTTATGATATTTTCTGAAATTTCCATATCAGATTTACAAAAATATTAAAAGGAGAGTTTTGCACTAATAGAAACATTTAAGTGGTGCACAATATATTGTAATTGATGTATTAAGTATTGAATGCTATTAACTAATTCTGTAAACTTAAATAATTGTTTACACCAATTAAAAAAACTTATCAACTCTTAGGAAACCAAAATGTATAAGGACAAACTAAATCCAAATGTTTTATCAAATGTATGTTCATAAGAATTTAGACAATTTCATAACTCTCCCTCCATAGTTGTCGTTTATATAAATCACCTCAAAACTACAAAAATAAACAATTAACTTCCACCCCTCCTATTCTTCTACAGTAATACGCGTGAAGATTCTTAAGAGCATCTCATATTATTATTATTTATTATTTATTATCATGATATCAACTATTATATACCAATATATGTTGTGTTCATTAAAATTTTGGAATTATTGAAATATATATGTTTATATAAATAGATTAATTTATGTAAATTGTTATCTTTGAAAAATTACGTCAAATATTCATCCATAAAAATATTGGGAGATATAGCTTTAGACACAAAGATATACGAGAAGTGTTGAAGAGGACATTTTGTTTTACATACAACATTTTTTAAGGTTTATGGATAATTTTGTACGTCATTGACGATCAACATGTTTCAAATAGTACTTTAATATAGTCGCAATAATATGAAATTATATATTGTACTAATGATAATGATTTTTTTTTGTCACATATTAATGACAACGATACATATACACACATGTTTTTAAGTCTCTGAATTCTGTGCATCATTTTGACCCCAAAATTCTTGGTCATAATGGCTTATAGTTTTGGTGCATCATAACGCCAAAATTGTACTGGAATTTAAGATGAGATGTGTAAATAACAAACCATATTCATATATATCCCCTCCCATCACCATTTATGTCCTAATTGTATAAATTAGTGAGACACAAAAGACAAGTTCAACCAGCAAAATAATTTATGCAATTCCACAATACCATTCGATTAAGCTTTTTAATCTTAGCCAAATATTTAAACAGAGACGATGCTCGATCAGTGAGTGACAAGTTGAGGAGATTGATGAGCAAGGTTCATTGGCATTTGGGATTCAACCACCTGCAGAAGGCCAGTGGCCAATCTCCTTGTTAACTCTTCAACTGGAACCTTCACCACATCACCCCTCATTCCAATGTCTGTAGCATATCTACTGGCACAGTACACTCCAACGGCTGTCACTGCCATTCCATATACGTTGGTAGTAACCATTCGTAGAGGCGAGGATAGAACAGCAGCAAGAGGGCCCCCAATGATGGAAATAGCTTGGCCACTTTGTCCAATTCTTCCTTGCTCAGCAACCAGGAGTTCAGTTTTGCAATAGATAGCAAAGTCTTCACAGTTGTTCTTGAAAACATTATAGCACCCAAATCCATTTTCAAGTAGATGTTTTGCCCGGTGGACCACGATATCATCTTCATCGGAGACTGCAAGAGTACACGTTCCACCGCGAGCTTTTGCAAGGAAGAGGGCAGGGGAAACGGCATACTCAAACCGATACAGGACGCCACCGGCTAGGAAACAATTCAGGCAGGAGGAGATAACACCATGTTCCTCTTGGGGTGCTGTACATGTTGGGCAACTTTCTCTAGCCCTGGCTGGTCCTGAACTAACGAGGAGAAGATCTAGTGCAGTACCAGTACCTACTTCTTGCCCACGCCTGGTGAAGTGAATGACTTTGTCATCACCCACATAAATGCCTGCCATTAATTCAGACACACAACAAGAGAATTCTTCATCATCACACACTTTGATTTATAGATGAAAGATAACTCAATCTTAGTATTTCTTTGTATTGGTTATTCCTCAACAGCCAATATATTATATGACGAAGTGAGATTCTCACAAGAGCACAATGGTAAGGAGGAGGGAAAGTGTAAGAGTTAAGTGGATTGTCCAACCATTACATCATACATAAATCATCAAACAGATTTTTAGGAACACCGGTCTAAGACAAAACTATCATATAAATTATAATAACACCATTATGTTGGATTCCATTGGCTACATGGCTCCCAATTGTCTTTCACTAAACTTAAGGTTTAAGGTTTATGCACTCATTGTTAATGATAAAATGGTATTACTGTAAGAGCATTGTCCAACACCCATATACCTTAAAAATCGTATCTCCATCATTAAGCTCAGCTCTATCTAATACTACAATCTTCTTCACCTTATTCTCTCATCATACAGTTTTCAATTCCGTGATCGTGACAGTAAAATGAACAGTTTTGTCTAATATTTAATCCCATGGACAAGCACAGACAAAAAGTTGACGGCAAAACAATCCCAATCATGAACAACTTTGAAAATCCTACTTAATTTTCCACTGAACCAAAACAAAACAGAAAAGGGAAGAAGGAGAACCGTGATGAGCATAAATGTACGCAGTCCTCCAAGAGTAGATATGATCCCCTGGTTTCAGGCTCTCTCTGGTCACTCTGCATCCACAGTTTCACATTTCAATTCAACAAATTTTCCGATCGTGTTTTTCCAGACAACAGCAAAGGCGGAATAAAGAAACCTTAAAAACACCCAAACGGTGTTTATCAATTGAAGCAACTAAGTAGAAATCGAAATTAAGCGTACCTGTTCGAGAGAAGCCCCATGTCCGTTACCGTTGTTCCCTTTCCGAGCAGAAGGGGAGAGGCTTCGATTCTTATCCTTAACAGTGAAAGGAACCGAAGAAACGGACGGTGATGCAATGACGATTGTGCCCTTCGGCGATGGCTTCGCTGTTAAGGAATGTGAGGGTGGAAATGGCGTTGAAGACGCTGAAACTTGACACAACAACACGCTAATATAACGCTTTCATTTATTGGAAGTTGTACACGTGTGCAACTTGTCCACGTGTGTAGTGATGGTAAACATTGAGATCAGCAACATGTGCCAACTTGCGGTTTGCGTAAGGTCCAATAAGGTGGGCTTTAAGGATGAGTTTATCAGCCCAATATCACGCAACTCAATGATGGCAACATGGGAACTGAGTGAAAAAATTTAAGTAATTTATAAATTAAACAACATATATTTATATTTTTTTCAAATCTAAGCAAAATTTATTTTTCTTTTTAATATTTTGTTCACCATAATGATGAAATATTTTACTAAAATATTCTTGCAGTAAACACGTAAGGGGCTTGTTGTTTTACATCTTATAATAACGCAGCAATAATTATTGAATAATACTTTCTTTTTTCTCCTCTAATTGGACTGTTCCAAAAAATAAAATATTTAATACGATTATTTATTTAGAGTAATACTATGGTAAGATTTTAATTTTAATGGTTTTATTGAAAAAGTAAATGAAAATCAATTTAAAGATATAAAAAATTTAAATAATGTGAAAGATGGGAATTTACAACTTCGAAAATTTAAACACTTTTTTTTTACCAAAACATTACTTAGCATCATCATGAAAGTGCCATATCTGAGTAGTTAATTCATGTGTGTAACACTTATGTTATAATTTATCAATATAGTGCAATTTAAAAAAAATATATATTTTTTTTTGAAAAAATTATAAAGGTAAATAAGTCAGGTCTGCTGTACGATGTGATTTTATTGTGAAAAAAATGTTAAGATTTGACTTCAGTTATAATTAATTATGATTAAAATCTATGTGTTGACGAAATAATTAAAGCATATAATTCTCTTAAATAATTAAATTTGATAAATTTATTATTAATTCTATTTATTTATATTAATCATAATTAAATTTCAAAAATCAAATAATTATTCCTTGACTTTAACTACAGACTTTTAAATTTGGTCAATTTAAAAATAAACGGAATAATCATTCGATTTTCAAAATTTATGATTAATATAAATAAATAAAATTAATAATAAATTTTTTAATTTGCATAAAATAATTATTATATTTTCAAATTTGAATAATGAGTAATGCAAGTAAATAATATTAATAACTAGTTTGTCAATTTTTTTTAAAAAAATGTATTTTGATTTTTATTTTGCCAATACATTATATTACAATAATAATTAATTAAAACATAATTTCTATAAGTCGTCTCATCCATTAACGAATTTCTTTCCTATTAAATTTTCCGAACATGTTCTATATTGAATTTGATATAAAACATTGAAGAAAAAAAATAATGAAACAAGTTAAACCAAGAACAACATTCAATCACAAATTCAAGAATTATGTTTTTAACAATGGAAAAACTTGTGTGAAGTTGACGTACATGTTTGTATTCGATATTTTAAAGAACTACTCGAGAATACATATTTTCTTTTGTCTTAACCTATTATACCAAATGCCAATATATTTCTTATTATATTTGGCTTTTTCTTGACTATTTTTGTCGGTGTTATGTGGAAAATAAGAACAACTGTATATAGTATATTGGTTTTAAATCCAATCAGATTTATTTATTATTTTCATGAAACTCTTCTCCAATAATCAATGAAAACATATAAATAATTTATTATCGTTCGACTATTGATTATCTATTGAAATATAGTGATTGATAGGCTTTATGGTTTGGAAGAAAAGGTGAAAGTGGGAAATGATTTTGTTATGGGTATTTGGAAAGATATAGTGTGAAGTATGTAGGATAGCATTGCCCTAACATGTATGTGGGAATCTCATCATTGACCAACAAAAACACAAACAATCATAGGAGGAATAGAGGGCCCATTTCTCTTCTCAATTATTGTTTCAAAATTGAGCAACTTGATTCATGGCCCAACCACACCATTGTCTTGGTTGTTTTGCTCATTCTCCATCACACACAATTGTAGATTTATATTGCTTTTCTACCAAACCCTATACTTTAATGCATTTTCTTTACTTGTGACCATCACTTTAAAAAATTAATCTATCAATCGCCAAGATATTGCTTAGCAATGATCATTCAAAAGGAAAAAAAAAGCTTGCAATAGAGTTAGAAGGTAAACAAAAGAAATTCTAAAGAGTTTATATCTATATGATTAAACGTGTTTTTAATTTCTGAATTTAGATATGAAATTGGTTCTTGTTTTTAAATTTTGATATATTTTAATCTCCAAATTTTAAAATTATATATAAATGTACCATTTCACACGTAAAAAAATTTAACGTAATTAAATTAAAAAGACTATATTTCTTTGGTTTGAAAGTTTAAGGATTAAATTGTATCAAAATTTGAGATAAAAAGTTAAATTTTAATTTTTCTTTAAAGATTATAGACTAAAAAGTATTTAACTTTTATAGAAATATATCTTCGTAAAAGGATTTGCTTCCAATGAAAAAGAAATAGGAATTTACATGATCTTGACAGTGAAGTAGCTAGGAAATAGAAAGAAATAATTAAATATATTATTTAAGCAGGACATGGATTTGTCTATACTTTCTGAGGCACTATTCCAGAAAACAGTTTATTATACACATACATGAAAGATGCTGCAAACCCAAATATATAAAAAAGAAAAGACATATATAAAGGCAGCAAGTTCAATTTTAATATTGGGATTTTAGTCAATTCTCCACCAAAATTCACCAACATGAAACCTGTCATAGCTTTAGTGTGATTCAAAACCCTTTTTGTTTATTGGTTTCATCATGCTTGGAGATATGTTTACCATAATCCAATGACATAAAGCAAACTACTCATGTATCTTTCATGGAACCCTAATTTCGTTCTTCAATTCTATTATGAAATATTAATTAATCTTATAGTGTTGTCTATCTTTTGATTATAATACTCTCCCATTACCTAGTTCATAACATCTTCAATATTGTCACCATCTAACCCTTTTATAAATTTCCAATCTTTGACACTAATTGCCTTTGTCTTTAGCAAGAATTAAAAATTTGGAGAATGTGGAAATAAAGAAAGATGTAGCATAAAGTAGTTTGGAGTTGGAATAGTTAGGCGACTCCTTCTCTCTTTGTCTCTCTCTATGTTCTTTTCTTTCCATCTTGGTGCTCATAACTTTTCTTAGTGAAGTCCAACTTTCTAAAAGATCAGAAGAAATAGGTTATAGAGTCATATGATGGGGTGGTGGGGTTCCATAAAAAATGTCACCTTTAACTGTTAACCCTACAAAACACATGTCCTTATCTTATCTCACCAAGAAACAAAGAAAATAAATGAAAAAACAGAAAAAAAAAACCAGGTCAATTAGAAACTGCCAAACTGGCCTAAGGTCTAGAGCCTAACTTAAGAACAGTTGTTAGAAAATTTAAAAAAAAAAAAAAAAAATATATATATATATATATATATATATATTGTGTGTGTTTCAATTATATGTATAATTGTTAAACTTTACATTATACATTGTAATTACTCTTTACTTCTACGTGTTAAGTTTATGATTTTAATTTTGCATGTTGTTATATCTTTAAATTAAAAATAACTGTTTTAATATAAAATAGTAATGAATAATTATATATATGAAACAGATGTTTTACATCGTAAAATATAAACTTTACACAACAAGAAAACTAACTTTAGTAAACTTTTAACATCAAGCTAGCAATTTAAATGTTCTATGTTAACTAACTTAACTGTTAGTTTCGCTGACATGTTTTTTATAGGTCAAACATGCTCTACTAAAAAAAAGAGAGCTGTTTTAAAAATATTTATTATTTTCTTAAATTTTATGTTTATATTAGTTTTATTTATTTTTTAAAATTTCATTTAATGTGTTTGTGCCTGTTTCTTCGTTTCGAATTTTATTTAAACACCATTTTAATGTTAAATAGTTTGGTAAAACTGTTAAATGCTAATAAATTGGATCTTGAGGAAAATAATCCATGGCTAGATTTTACTTATAGTAGATTTTTCTCATAAAAAAATATCACATAAAAAATAACATGAAGCTTCCGAAAATCATAATAAGTATTTCGACCTTGTGACAGGCCCAGTGTTTGGTAGCAGAAGGATAATGGAAATGGAATCTCTCAACAACTGTTCCAGTGCAAACCTAACTTAATTCTCCATTTACAACCTATAATCATGTGTCCGTTGATACAATTAGAAGTTTCAACAACCAAATTATGAATTTAATATTCTCATAACCACATTCCTTAATTATAACTACTTTCAAATCTTCATTAATTGCCTTCAAAATATATATTTTTTGTATATATAAACAAAGAATTTATAGTTATTACGCATGACCACAAGTTCCGTGATCTTGGAAGTGTAGGTGTAATGTTTCATCGAAAAAATAAGATCACGCGGTGATATTTTGCAATACAAGTTTTTACAACATTCCCCACGGTCTTATATAAGATATAATACATTAAAGATGGTATGAAAAGTTATATTAACTGATCTAGATTGAAATTAAAAACATAATGTAGTTAATAAAATAAATTATATAAACGAAAAATACCCATTATGTGTTAGAGGTTTATTATAATACAACTCCACAATTTTTGTTGTTATTGTTATACTATGCTCAATAGGATATGCACATGTCTGATTGTTCACGAATGTTTTAAAGATTTTGTCAATGCAAGTGAGCTCACTCATCATTCATACATGTGATTTCATAAATTTTATGTCGCAAATTATACAATCATATACCACCACTTATAAAAGATATGAAAATTATTAAAAACTTTGTTAGAAACTAATATTCTTAAATCACATAAAATTTTAATTACAAAGTGTAACCTCTGCGATCTTATATCTAACATTTTCACACAACATACTTATGAATAAACCTGATTTAAAATCAATTTTAATGTTAGCATATATAATTAATAGGTGATATGTTTTTATCCATATGAATCTTTCTTATAGGATCTCTAAGTGATTGAATTTTCAACATTTGTTCATTTGCAAGTGACTTGAGTTTATTTTCTCTTGATGTTTTTAAAATCATGTTCTCATCCAAATTTATTATAATATTAAAGACTTAATTTCAATGTGTCGCGAGTACAAAAAATATATTTTTGGTAAGAAATTCAGTATTATCAAACAAGCTCATAAGAGAAAAAACATAGAATAAAAAAATATAGAAAAAATAGATAAATGATTGAGGTGAATTTTGGAATAGAGAAAAGACATCTATTTATAAGGAGAAAAATTTTGTTTCACACTATCACAAGTTCTACAATCTAAAAAATTATAGAACATTATAAAACAAATTGTGATATTAAAGAAAACAATTTAATTAGTAATTTGGTTATTATATTTATGTCTTTAATTTATTTTAGTTTTTATATATTTTTGTTACTCAACTGAATTCCTATTTTTCTAAAAGACTCAATGTGATGTCTTTCATTAAATTGGTGTTAACGTGGTTTAAAAGTGTTATGGACAAAATTATAAGTTTATCATATGTTAAAATCTGAATCATGTTCTATTTTGAAATGTCACATTTCACATATCATAATTAAAGTAGTTCCAAGGTAAAACATGTAAGACATATAAAATACCTGAATTTGTAACACTTCTAAATAATATTAGCTCCAATTTAACCTATGGAATCATGTTGAATACTTTTTACAAAACTAAAAATTTAATTAAATAAACAATAAATGTAAAGTTTAAAAGAAATCAAAGACTTAAATATAATAATTTATAATTAAAAAAACAAGAAAATTGGTTGTTGAAAAAACTGTGATAATCTTTGACGAAATTAAGATTTTCTTATGTAAGAGAATTATAAAATTAAGAAAAAACACAAAATATTAATACAAAGATAAAAGACCTAATTTATATGTATATAAAAAAGGTTAACATAAAATTAAATCAACGAGAGGAATGTGAGGTACAATAACATAAATTATAACAATAAAAGATAAATAAAAAAGAACTTTAAAACACAAAAATAGTTTGAATTAATAAAAAAGTTCGAAAGTCAATAATATATTGAATTAGGGAAGAAATCAATATAAATGTAGTGATGTTAAATATATTGATCATATTATCTCCAAGTTAATTCACCCTGTTACACTCAATACTATTTTATGGAAAATTTGAATGTGAAAAATGTTAGCAATATAATTTTTTAACACATTCATTTAAAAATATTGTTTTGTAGTCAAAATTTATTGAAAATCATAAAAGTTAACGAGTTTTACCTCTCATTTATTGACTTTTTAGTTTTGTATTTTAAATAAATTTTAATTAATTATAAAATACGTACTAGAATATATAGTAAAGTTTTGTGCAAAGCAAACTATACTGCTGTCACTTACCACATTGAAGAAAAAGAAAAGAGTAAAAGACAAAAAGGAAAGGAGAGGGGGCAGTTAGTCAGAGGAGCAAAGAGAGACACGTGTTTAATAATGGAAACCGACAGGTTCAAGTTTATGGATATACCCGCATTTATTCATTTATATATTTCAAGAGAAACATAAAAAATTCAATTTTGTCAAATATTATTCTTCGTAATGTTTTCTTTTTATAATAAAATAATTTTATTTTAGAAAAAAAATTGGAAACAAAAATATATTTACTATTTAATCTTTAATTAGAAGTTTGTTCTGGTACGCAATATTAAAACTAAAATTATTTATGTACACCTTTTTCCCGTAATCTACTGAAACATTTTTAAGAAAAATATTTTTAAGAAAAATATTTTTTTAAAAAGGAATAATACTTTAAATAATAATTTACTCTGCCCACGGCATTAAAGATGTTTGAAATATTATACTTGTCGATTTATCAACATTTATTACTTATATTTAAAAAATAAAGAAGAAAAGAAAAGGAAGTTACCCATAGAGCCATCTCTCCTTTGATTGGTTACTTTATTGACTTCTGGGTGGCAAGTGGGACACTTCTATTCGCTACACGCTTCACACGACATCAAAGGATCCCGCGGTGGGTCCCACCTCGGAGAAAAATTTAAAAGGGCGCGAATCTTCCTGAGGGCGCAGTGGTCTATTCGGTTGACGCGTGTACAGTGCCAGTGGGCCCACTTTCTCCCACAACTGTCCAAAACAACCTTCATCCAAATTTATATTTTAAGAAATTTATTTAATAATAAATTTAACATTATTTTAATGTCATGCGTGGGAGAAGGGTTGGCACGTGGGGTCATAGCGTAGGACCCCTTGCCCTTATCGCTGCCTAACCCCGCTCACTGGCCCCAACTGCTTTGTATTTTCTGGCGCTTTTTTCTCCTTTCTTCCTTTCTCTTTTTCAACAGGATATTTATGTGAAATATTTATCAACTGTCTCAATAATTAATATTCATTAAATAAAATTTAGTTGGTCGTTTCTTTATAAATTTTTATTTCGATTTTGTTCTTATAAACAATGTTACAAAAGTATTATTTCCTTTGAAATCTAAAAGTATTATTACAATTTTGTTATTAAAAAAATACTTATAAAATTGAAGAAGATAAATATATTTTAAATTGATCTTAGTTTCGATTATTAAGTGAAAACTTTCTAATTAAATAAAACTGAATGATTACTACATTCACTATTTTATTATAATTAATAGTTAAAAACTTGTTTAAAAATCTTAATTATTTAAGTAATATTACTACACTTTTTTTTTCTTTAAATAATATAATATATAAAATTTGCTTATATATATTTTTTAAATTTAAAAACACGAGTTTACCGTGTGTCTCGCCACACTTCTAACATCCGTGATTTGAGAATAACAACTAACGGCCCACCCCAGTTTGCCGTGGCTTTTAATTTTTCTTGAAAATTATATATTACCCTGATAAATGTTTTAAAATTAGGTTAATAAATATTTTGAAAAATAGAGAGTGGAGATTACGGAAAAATAAATTTAAATTATATGGGATGATATTCTAATCGAAAATCCTCTCAAACCCACGTTCTTTGGTTTCTCGGATAATTGATATTGGACAAGTTTTACAATTTTCTTGAAACTGAAAATGGAGTAGTGAAACTGAAAATTCAAATTTTTACCATTTAAAATTTTCCTTTCTAAATGGCAGAACTTTGATAATTATATTAAGATTTTAATAATGTTGTTTTGAATTTAAAGTATTGTTTCAGTATAAATGTTGGGACCGAAATATGAATCCGATGAGTCGCCTTCACTCTTCCTATAATGTTTTTATCTTCACGTTCTTTTCCTTGTCAACAGTTTCAAGGAACAATGGTGTGGGTACCTACGAAGGCACTCCGATGCTCAAGTCAGAAAAAATGTGTTCGAAGAACTTTTTCAGTTCAATAACAATAATAATCCCAATTTCTCCTCTCCGGAAAAACATACCTTTTTTCCTTTCTACTTTTCATATTTAAAACAGTAAAACAAATCGTTTACCTGAAAATCCGGTCAGTTATAGAGTTGACTACTTGGAAATTGTAACCGTTTAGATCGTGCTTAGTACTGGATCAGTTAGTCCCATGATTCGTGACATTAAACTGATATTTCTAACCGTTTATTAAGATTTAATATGTCCAATTTTATTAAAATTGACCGGATGCGTTTCCTCTGGTAATTTACTGGATTGTCGTGACATCAGTGGTTAATTGTCGATAGTTAGTGCCTCGACACAAACATGTGATCGCTGTAATACGATCATTTGTTCGTTAGTGCATCGACACAAACATGCAATCGTCATAATACGATCGTTTTATGGATTGATGTTCAGAAGGTAAGTCGCGGGTCCGACGATGACCTTTGATGCGCTCGACATATATATACGATCGCTATCTTACGATCGTAAGAAGATGCTTTTATTTTTGGCTTTAACGGTCGCCTGGTTTAACAATCGACTATTATGGTCGCCCGGTTTACCTGCTCGACAACTAGTGAGTTCAGGTATCCTACTATACAAGTATTAATATATATTATTCTATTATTAAAACAAAGCCGGTTATTTTTTTTTAAAAGGATTTTAAGTATAATTTCATGTATAGATCCCTTAGACTTGGTAGTTAGGAACTATAATGTTTTAATCTTAATTTGTTGAGATAACATGATTAATTTTAGAATTTAGAATATTGTTATTTGTTTGTCAATTATAAATGTGAGTTTTTATGTACTAAGTGGAAATAACCAAAATTAAAGGAAAGAAAGATATGTAATATAAGATTATGATTACAACTTCAAAGACCAAATAAAAACGATCACAACAATTTTAGACGGACAAGAAACAAAGATTAAAATTAAAATATGTAACCTTGTCCTATATGATGTGTTAAAGTTATGTTCTCGCCTTCAGCTTTCTTTTACTCACCAAATACCCTCGTTAACCTCTTCCATACTTTGCTATTTTTTAGGGTTTTCAAATACATGACATGTGTATCAGATTGTGTTGATAACAACCAAACTAAAAACTTGCATTGTACATGTAAAAAGTATGATAAATTCTAAACTTACAAAAACAGATAAAAATGTTGAGGCTTTAAGAGTTTGTTCTTTAATCTTGTTATTTATGTTTAATTTATGAGTGAAGTGAAAAATGTAATATAGTTGTTAAATAGAAAGATATCAATTTATTATACTTTTTTTTTAACAAATGGAATCCTTCATTGAATTCAAATCTATTAGAACTTTGGATGAATAAAAGCTAAGAATTTTAAACAATTTGTAAATTATCTGTGAGAAAATTGATTGTTTAAAGGTAAGGATATATGTTTTTTTTTTTTAAGTTTAATTCTTATCTTATTTCTTATATTTTGGGTTTTGATTTTTTTGGTAATAATTTTCTTTTGGTTTAGTCAAGTTTTACTCGGTGTTATTGATTCAATGTGATTCTTTATATTAAATTGATGTTTGAAAGTGACTACGTGTTAATCGATAAAATGCTTAATTACTATTTTTTGTATATTTATCTTTTAATTCAATTAAGTTCTAATATTTAGTAGTTTCTTTTTCGTTTTTGTAGGTCCTAGAAATTAATTCAAAAGTTATAATTAGATTCATATGTTTATCTTTAACAACACAGTAGACAAAATTGAAGATCTTGAAATTGTGATCTTGAGTCCAAAGTAAACTATCTTAGATTTAAATGAGGTGATTTTAGTGAGATTGTCTCGATGGAGAAGAAAAGATTAGAGAGAGAAAAAACGATTTGGACTCACGTGGTCACTCATAACGATATTAACATTGATTTCACAAAAGGACTCACATTATTTATATTTAAACAATATATAAAGACCCACTTGTGTAAAAAAAAGGATCAAATTAACAATTAACTATTTTATTAGTATAACACATAATTACCTCTCAAATGATGTTAATATAAATTTAACGAAAAGAACTACATTAAATTGATTTAACACATAATGAGATTTGATTGAAACAAAAATAAATTTTAGAACCAAAATGAATCAAAGCTGAAAATATAAAAATTAAAATAGTAATTATTTTTTTATTATAAAAAATAAAGATATCAAATAGGAATAAAAAAATTTCCCAACTTATAAAAAAAGAAATATGAAAATATAAGAAAAAAAATCCTTTATTAATTAGCAATCCCATCAAGGTAGCTTAAAATGGACATTATGGCCAATTTATCAGTCATGTCCAAGTGTTAGCCTTCAAGGTATCTAAAGAAAAATTACACATAAAAGACCCTGTACTTATGCTATGCTCCAAAACATTAAGGTAACATACAATGAAGAGGTGAATTATGTTATAGTTTCTTCCATCCGTGAGAGTCTTTATTCAACATCTCTACAAACTGTTTGTGTCATTTAATTATACGCAATTGATAAATTTGCACTAAAAGGGAAAAACCAAAGTAAAAATAAAAAAAGTCTTAAGATTAAGTTGACAAAATGGAAAGAAACCACTTTGAAAAAATATTAGTAATATATCTAATATATTAAATCAACGGAACACAACTAAAAGAAAAAGGACATTATTTCATGAGAAGAAATAGTAAAGAAGAAATAAAAATTATATCGAAGATTTTTGGAGGATGGCAAATTACAATAAAAGTCCAAAGTCAACTAGAAAAAGATAGTAATAATAAGTTATTTCTTGACACAATAGATTTTGAATTCAACTTGCTATCAGAGGAAACAATTTGTTTCTCTTTTATTAAATGATCTTTAAATCTCTTAACTCATCTATAATAACTTTAGTGTAACTTAATTTTATATATATATATATATATATATATATATATATATATATATATATATATATATATAATAGTTGACTGAAAAATCCATAAAATCTATGAATTTGTTCTTATAACAATGTATAAGGTTTTTGTTGGTGGAAGACTCTTCTCCCACGTTTCTGTCTCAGCTTATCTTAAAAAATAAGAATGTTTTACCTTCTTTTAGGTTTAGTTAAAGTTTTTATTCTTCCTTTTGTTTTCGTTTTCCTTTTTTTGGTTACTTAACACTTTACTTCTATTGTCTTCACTTTATGATTAATGGGATGTCAGCTTCAAACTTCCATAGCCACAATGTCCTTATTAGATTATTCATTTTGTTTGAAAAAATATATATTACCTATATGATCAAATTACTACTGTATATATTTATTATTTATTAGTTTACTCAAAAATAAAATACTAATACGCATTAAAAAGTGTCTAACAATTATTAAAATTGATTTATAATTTAAGAGGGACAACATAAAAGAAAAAATAAGGGTCAGGTGTGAAAGTGCAGAGTACGATGCAGACTTTTCGTTAATTATTTTCCTCTTTAAATGCATGCATATAACCACGCGTGCCTTATTCAAAGGCTTTTGTTCCAAGAACCTACCTTTTTCATTTACTTTAAAAATCTTTGAGGAATTTTGTATGAAAAAAATAAAATTATTTTATAAAAAAATTAGTTCATATACACATTTAAACATGGAAGTTTTTAAAAAAGAATGTTATTTCTAACATTTCATATTCTTAAAATATAAAAGTTTATTCAAACATGCTTTAAAACCAAATAGACTGAACAAATTTATCCTTGAGAATAGACCTACAAAGTCCTTATTCGTAGTTTTCTCTCTCAATATTTTACTTAAAAAGGGATTTAACATCATTAAGTTATAAAATTATATAAAATATCAATACATAATTTTTAATCCAAAATTTTAAATCGGTTTTGCAGATTTTTAAATTTTTTTGATAAATTTTAGAGAAAAAAACTGATAGTCCCTTTTATTCACAGGCCATATATATAGTTAAGAATATATTCCTATAAAATAAATAACGATAATCATAATATTTCAATTATCTCAATATTTTTTTGTCCATTTTTACATAATATGAAATTCTAATTTAGATTAAATTTGAATAGTTTCAAGTAAATTTATTCTATTATACACTTTTTTTTATTTAGCGAAAACATATTTTAATCATGAGTATCTAAGTAATAGTTCATATTTATATTATTGTTTAATATAATTAGGGACAATAATGAATTGAGTTATATATATTATCCGATCCAAAAGAAAAGTCTAACACATTCGTTATCAGTCAAATACTCTTTTAAAAAAATATTCTTGAATTTTTTTAAAATTTATATATATATATATATATATATATATATGAATACTCGTAAATAATTAGAAAAAGTATTTTATAAATTTTTAAAATAAAATTAAAAAAACTATAAAATATAATATAAATTAAATATTCATTTTGATTAAATTAATATAATAAAATTTATTTTCACTGGATATCAATATTACATCTGACTTGTTTATAAACGGTTATTAAAATACTTGTTAGCTACTATCTTTACATAACAAATATCCACAAATCCTAAATTTTATATGTAGATATCCGCGTAATCTAGTATTTTTGTTATCCCTAAATATAACAAGATACATTTCCTCTAAAAACTAATTTAATCATCCCTAAAAGCCTACTTAATAAGACTTATGATGCAAAATATTTCTAAACTTAGATATTGTATCCACTTTATATAATGGCCTTAATGAAATTAATGGCTGGGATTCCTTTTTCTTCTACAGGAAAGAAGGGAAAATAATTGAAATTAAAATATGGATGGTGTGTAGCAGTGGCACTGACTATAATTATGAGAGTGAAAGATGCAATTTGGTAGATGGTGAGATAGATTTTGTTATTGTGATTGTGTGATATTGAAGCATATGTGAAGTTATTATTGTCCAAATCGAAGAACACATCACATGTTCTCACCACCAAAGACTAGATAACCGGAACTTGTCCACTGCTTTTCCGAACAAAACGTAATACAATTGTGCTTTGTTGGTGAAAAAAATTTCAAAATTTTTAAGTTTTTAATCTAATTTATAGTCAAGATTTGCAAAATGTAGCTTATACAAGTTAGGAAATTAAAAGGTTGATCTGTATGGTCAAAAAAAATTCAAAGGTTCTTTATAGGATAAATCTAAAGGTTGTTGAAAATCTTATAGTTAAAATGACATATACTTATTATAAAATTCAGTATTTTGGTTGAGTCTTTTATAGATTTGACTCCAAAATTCACCAAGTTTGTAATATTATGTCGCATTAAGTTTAACTTTACAATCATTCTATTCTATTAATTGACATAACTGACTTTCTTGTATTAAGGTTGATTCCACGTTTTAAGGAAAATTGCTTTTAGAGATAAAAATATTAACATATAGACTAAAGCGGAAACTAACTCCACCAATAACTAAATTGCTTCATTAAGTCTATTAATTTATAAACCAAAATAAGACCATGTGTAAAAAATAGTACATATACAGTGTAGTAAATTATTAAGTAGTGGTTTTTCTATGGACTTTGATATTATATTATAATAAATATAATTACTATAATAACACTACTAGAAAATATTTTTTTTCTAAATTATTTGTTTTGATTATTTGATATCAATTGTAGAATCAATATATATATTGAAAACAAAATAACAAAAAAAAGGGCAACAGATTGAAAACTTCTCAAAAAATTACCCATCCCTAAATTATTCTAAGCTAAACACACTTAATCATGAAGTTCTTATGGCTTAAGCTACCGAAAAACAAATGCATTTTGGTGATATGACTAGCCAAATTAATCCCTTTAAGCTATCCTTCAACTGTATAGTTCCTTACCTATACAGTCTCTAGATCCCTCTCATTCCGGTGTATGTTTGATTTATCCATGTGTTCCTTCCACTGAAAGCCTGCCAGGAGTTGTTCCTTGTTTGTGTCCCTTGCACTTCGTGCCTCTTGCACTGACGATCACTTCCTGCCTCGACAGTTCCCGGGTGTCACATATAATACAATAAACATAGTTGGAAATGGAAGTTGTTACATGAATAATAGTGACAACGAGAGATATTTGGTATCAAAACAAGAGGAAAATGAGGTTATAGAAATACAGATATGGAGGAAGATGATGTGTGTGAAGATATTTTCATTTTTATAGAAAATATGAGGATGAAAAATAGTTTTTCGCATTTTTGGTGAAAACAAAAATGAGAGCAAAGAGAAGGCTAGAATTTTAAATTTTGACATACTACATGTTGTTTTATGAATTAGTGTTATATAACACATATAACATCATCTATAATTATAAGTGATGTTCTACAAATGATAGTATATGTGACTCTATGTTACCAAAATGCTTTTTTCACATTGATGTTTCAACAATCGAAGTTATAAATGAAAAGTAAAATCAAAATTCCACACTAGAAAATTTATAGGTAAAAGAAAGTAGGGGTTCAATAAAAAGAAATTTTAAAAAAAATGTTAATAACTTATTAATTAAGTATGTTTAATAGGAAGAAATAGTATTTAACAAGACAACATTTATTTAAGGGTTTAATTTAGCTATTAATATTTACTAATGCATTTCTTATTTTAATCAAATAAAATAATCATAACTTTTTTTATTCAATAAGATGAAAAAGATACACAAACAATAATTTATACACAGAGGTAAACATTACGAAATCTACAAAAATAAAAGTGTAAAAGACTAGGTCAAAAACTAAAAATTATTTTTTTAAATCTACAAAAAGTTTTATTGAAATTATATTTAAGTTAAATATTTATAAACTTGTATTTTGAAAATTAGGTCAGAAATTAAATATACTTTTCGCAACTGTTATTCATAGTTGATTATGTAATTGATTATTCTAGAAATTATTTTAAAAGTTATAATGCAATCGATTATTTCAGAGACTATTTTAAAAGTTATTTAAAGTAAAATGTTCATTTTTCTTATCTTTGTTAACAATAGGTGTGAAAGTATAATGTTAGGATCAAAGTTATATTTAATTTTTCCTTTTGTGTATTGAACATGGTTAATCATTATTTATGTAAGATATGTATATTGAAAAAATATATGCATTCGTGTGGCCAAATAATGTATCTTCATTTATTCTTGAAGAGAAACATATAAGTTAAGGAAAAAGAAAAACGAAAATAAAAAGAAGAAATGGAGGGCAATAACCACGAGAAAACTATGTACAATGAACTTTGACATGGATCTGGTTTCTATCCTTTAGTATGACAAAATTATGGATAATAAATATATATAATATTTGAAAACATAATTTTACAAATTAATTTTATAATATTAAATTAGACTTAAATCATGAATAATAATAATAATAATAATAAATAATAATGATATTCATAAACACATACATATATAAACAAATTCTCAATACAAAATTGAGTTTGTTTCGATAAATATTTTCATAAACATTTACACGGTAGAAAACTAAAATGAAAAAAAAAATTAAATGATGTTTATAAGCAAAGTTTAGTTTATGTATAACCTAAGTTGTGAAAGACCTATACATAATCTTTTTTTTTTTGAATTTGTCTAGGCTATTTTTTTTTATGGAAAAAACTAATTTTTTTTTAATTTTTTCTAGAAGTAATTATAGAAAAAGAGTATGTAACGAGATAGAAGCATGTTTTTGGGATATTATGAAAGATTAAATGTTGTGATAGATGGAAATGATGTGGTTTTTTTCATAGACATGTAGAAATGAATAGAAAGAGGTGTCTTTTAGTGGAGTTACGTGGTGATGTTGGAACATTAATGTGTGGGTAAGTAGTAGTAGGAGGTTTTATTCTTGACATGTGGGTGTGAAAGAAGGGCTTTGTTGGAGGTATATAGAAGTGGGGTTATAGGTAGGTACAAACTGACCCCACAACTTTTTGTGGCAAAATTAGGGTTCTTTTCTTTACTCCTTCGTCTCACACTCCAAATCATAATAGTTACGTCTTCTAATGGCTATTCCCTTCCACCAAAGATAACCTCAAATACTCTTTTCTTTTCTACCTTCACAAAAATGGGTCCACCAATCTCTACCTTTTTCTTTCTTATAATTCTTTCGTGGAAAACACATTTTATACTCAACTAAATTCAACTATCATTTGTGAGAGGTCATACATCTTTTGAGAAATCAAAGATATAACACCACTATTAAGATATAGTTTTATCAACTATTCAAATAAAAAACTTTAACAACATCTCAATTTATGTATTTTCTTTCTTTTATATATCATTCAATTTTTGTATTTTTCTTAGATTTATATTTGAATTTCAAAAAATTGCTGATATATTCTATTTTTTTTAACTCATTTAAGTCTTTGTAAATGGATTGTGACATTTCTAGTATTATTATTTGTTTTGATTTTCTTTTTTCTGAAAAAAAAAACTTAGTACCAATTGTTATAATATTTTTTTTCAAAAGGAAAAAGCAAAAATCTTGGCTATACTCATGTTTTTTTTATAAAGAAAAAAACAGTTTCATTGTTTCAACATTTCACATAGAATTTGACAATATTATGTATTGTCCCTTTTTTAAGCTTTCAATAGAACATTCTTTGTATTGACCTATTTTATATTTTTTCATGATGATGCAACTGGCTAGATCTTGGTTTTGATGATTGGTACATGTATGAGTTATGTTCGTACTATTTACACATATCGGTTTCATTTCACCTTTGCTATCTTTTTCCTGGTCTCTTTTCCACACATTCTAACAACATGCAATTGTTTATGCAGGAAATCTCAGTCCTTTTTTTTATCTGTTTTCTATTCTTTTCAGGTCATTTTCTTCAGAGAAGAACTTGTAGTAATAAAAGAATAGGACAAAGCCATCTCATGATAACAATATTGAAATTGATGGACACACACAAAAGGGACCATACCCTAGAAAAAACATTAAAAAAAAAATGCTCGTTTAATATTTTATGTTGCATGAGATTATATTATATACTATGAATGATGAGTAACACGTATATTTATGTGGATACTTAAAAATCAACAGAATCGAAATCCTTGTAGGGAACAACAACAATATAGGAGTTGTACATGTTTTTTGAGATTTATTGGCTGAGTTGTGTCTGATTAAGGTTAAATATTCAATGACCTGATTATGACGCAAATTAGATTATTTTTCAATCTAGGGTTAATTATAGTTGTTTAATTATCTAATATATCATGTCATAGTTCTGGATTGTTTTTTTCTCTAGGGAATATCATATCATATCCAAAGCATTTTGAATTCCGTGTCACTATCATCATGATGATAACCTCCACCTTAGTCTATTCTTGGATTCTATAATGCCTTTACTTTTCTAAATCATACACTAAGGGACATGCATCCAATTATACAGCATAAGTGATTGCTTAATCCAAAGGGAGGAATTTGAACCTTCCAAGTTTCCTTTTGCATTAATTCTCACTTTGAAAAAACACTCATACACGCCCACAAATCTTGGTGAATTTCAACTATTACATTATTGTACCACCTTAAAATATCTTTTTTTATAGTATTTTCTTTTATTTTTAGTTTTGTCAAAAATTTTATTGAAAGTTTGATCTTGAATTATATTTAAAATTCATTTATTAACAAAATTAACGTGAGATTAAAGTGGGAAGCTGAAAAAAAAAGTAATTTAATTGTAAAGGAGATGCATTTCCATTAGGGTAAGGGTATAAAATCATTAATTATGATATATACATTTGAAATTGAAGAGATTTTCATTTTTATTCTTATTTTCAAAACCATCATATTAATTGTAGAAATGAAAGAAAAAGTAAAATAGAAAACTTTTTATATTCCATAAATTATAAAGCCAGTCAACTTCATTCAGTCTTCCACAGAATAAAATAAACCTACTTTTTTTTTCTTTTTGTTTATATATATATATATATATATATATATATATATATATATATATATATATATATATATATATATATTTAAGGAAGAAGCAAAAGAAAAGAAGAGCACATGAAGGCATGATGCATATATATCTCTTGCTCTAATCTACTAAAGAAAGATTCTTATCATATGCATTCTGTACATTGAAGTACAGCTTGAAAACTATATATGCTTCTGACATGTGAATATTCATTATTTCGTAAGAAACAGGACATGCAGACCCTATTGTTGTGGTTGTAACATGTGTCCTAGGAAGATCCAACATGCTGCATAAAATGTACATGATGAAAACTAACCTGTTTCTTTAATTCCCAGTTGAGTGAGAACAAAAAGTTGTAATACTAGGTTTTGTGAAAGAATCCAAGACAAGTGTATGAACATGTGAAATAAGCAATGAGTAAATTAATACTAAATATATTGACATTGATCTCTACGAGAATGACAACTTGATTACAAAAAGGCCATTCATAGAACCAACTCTATATAGCATATTAATACCACCTACCACTGCTTTTTCCTTTCTATATCATATGCTACATAATATAATAAACTTCATGAATGAGTGTCCCAAACTTGTAAAATTTTTAGTCTTATTAACATCACAGGCCTTTCATCTGTCACTGCTCATTAGCACAATAATAGTTAGTGATGGAGATTGAGAACTTTTCTGGGATGTCGAAAATAATGCTTTCTTGCTGTCTTTGCTGGATTTATTTATTTAATTAATATCTTCATTCTCTCTGTCTTTCCATGTAAATCATGGGATTACCTCACTCACACTTCAAAGGGTTATTAATTACTAATTATTTATCTTCAATTCTAGTCAATATAATCCAAGAGAAGAAGTGTACGATCGAATTACTATGTGCTTATGTCATTTAAAATTTTTAAGTCTTTGGGAGTCATCAAAGATTATTGAGAAAAGTACGACAGATTTTGAAATAAGGGGTTTTCTGCTTATTTTTTCTTCCTTTAGGAAACATAGAGAGAAATAAAAATACATAAAAAAAAGAGTAAATTATTAAGTTTAGATTACAATTTTGCTTATAATGTAAAAGAAAGTTGAAAAAGACATATTCACTGATGAATTTGGACAGATTTGCATAGAAAATTAATGATTAATTTCCACGAATAACTCAAAATATTCCTAACAATTATATCAGCATTGAATAATATAAAAATATGACATTTTTTTACACCAGTTGTTCTCTTAAGACCTGTTGATGGGGCGTGATATAGGTCGTTTGATGCATGAAAAGCCAAAGTGGGACCAATCACTGATGGCCATGATTCTTACACACATCATGCATGCACTCAATTTGACCCCATTACTTTTCCAAACTCTGCTTTAGTTTTTCCTTTTTTTTTTCTCCTTCTTTTATGATCTTCTTTATGAATTTACAAATTCATGCAATAACATTGGTAAAAAGTTTGAGGGTACCATTCATTTCTAGTGAATTTGCTTAGAATATTTCTGAAAATAAAAACTTTGCACAAATACTATTAGAAGGTGGGTTTAAGCCTAACTCAACCCCACGCCGAGCCCACTTAGAACTCGCTAGGATAGGCTCTAACCATGGCTCTGATACCATATTAGAAGGTGGGTTTAAGTCTAACTCAACCCCACAAAACCGGCTTGTAGGGTGAGGTTTGCACCTCACTTATATATTTTAATTTGGCCTTATCTCTAGTCGACGTGGGACTTCCAACAAAAATATATATATATATATATATATATATATATATATGTATATGTTTTCAGCTTTTAAAGTATTAAAGTAGGTGTTACGGTGGTTGGTTTTGTGTTCCTTGGCAATTTAATTGCTTTATCTTCAAACTCAGTCATCCAACCACAAAAAATGCACACATAAGTTGAAAAGAAAAAAACATGGAAATTGTGAAAACGACAAGAAGATATTTAATGGAGAAATAAGCAATTGGATCCATCCACCACCCTGTTGTCCATCATCTTCTTCTTCTTCTCTTTTTTTTTCTAATTATTATTTTATTATTACTATTAAACAATGAATGGATTAATTAATTAAGCTTTGTAGAAGAAGACGTTTCCTCGTTTTTCAGCTGGTGGTGACTTTTGCAAACCTTGTTTACATTATTCATTATATACAGATACTCGATTTCTTATCCCAACCCAAGCAAGTTTCTTTCTCTCTGTTTCTCTCTCTCTACCTTCAAAAGTTCCTTAGCTTCTCATCAAGGGCTGCATTAGGTGATTTGAAAAGAGAGGGTCAAATCAATAGAACTTCCCCTGTTTTGATCTGTTCGCAGGTACTTCTCCCGATAAAAGGCCACACAGAGATAAAGAGATACTAAAATGTTTCACTTCACTGTTTTCTTTAATAATGACAATAACCGTTGCTGCCCAGAATTAATTTCAATTTCAAAATTTAAAAAAGAATATATTTTTTCAAGAAAAATGTGAATAAATGAGTGGATAATGAGACGAATAAAGATGGGTATCTTTTCCCTCAAGTCTTTTTAACCCCATCTCTCTTCTTTAACTCCTTTTTATTCCACTTTCAGCTGTGGTGGAAGTGCAGGTGATCTGAGTCTGACACAGAGCTTTACCTCTTGCAAGTGAAGGGACTCATAAATCCCAAACAAACATAGATCGGACACACATATTGTGACAAGTGGGTAACTTGATGCATATATCTGCTAATGATGTTTTCTACTGTGTTTGCTTTGGTGAAGACTATGTGTGCGTCTGTCCTGTGTCTCTCTTTCTCTCTGTTCATTATGATTGAAAATTCTTCCTTCTTTTTTTCAGCAGTAGTAGAAGTAGTTCAGAGACGATCATGAACCACGTGCACACATAATCTCATTAATTTCTTTATACAAATAATCAAATCCATCCCTTACCCTTTTCTCTCTCACCAAATCTCTTCTAAGCTTTTTCACCACTTTCATTTTCAAGTTCTTCACCATGCCATAAAAAGAGTATGCACATGGCCAAAAACCAGTTTCATGTACACCTTAATATGTCAAGTGTGTTAAGTTTTCTGCGTAATTCATCATTTCTCCATGTCTTCACTTTCTCAGGATCTTAGAAGGCTAAAAAGTTAGCTTCCGTTACCAAGAATTGTTTGATGGGTTGATCCAAAATTCACACTCCAAACCAGATTCGCAGCACTGAAAGGTACAGCTAACTCAAGTCTTAGAATGTTAATTTTCGTATGTGGGGAAGAGTACTATAATACTATTACGAGGTTTTAAATTCTGGTCATCGTTGTCATGATTTTTTATGTTCTGAAAAATTACAGATAGAAATTGTTGATACGATTACGCTTACGGTTGTGCCATGAGTTAAATACAGTCAAAATCGCAATCAGACACTGTATTAATCAAAATCTTAGTTATTTTTGTTTCTTTCTGTGTTGTGATGCGTTCTTGTGGGATCGTTATCTTAGCTATTTTTTACTGTATTACGTAGTGTTGTGATGTGTTCTTATTATGGGATTATTATTATTATTATTGTTATTACGGAGCGAAGTTTCTATCTTTATTTTTATTTTTCTTTTTGGGATGTGATTGAAAAACATGAAAGTCCGACACTAACTAGGTTTTGTTTTCGGTTTTTCAGTGTGAATAAGTGACAAAGCAGAAGAAAGTTTTCTCCAATGGCGACATATTTTCAAAGTAACCCCAAAATTCAAGCAGGTGCTGACGGTCTTCAAACTCTCGTACTAATGAACCCTGACTATGTCCAATACTCCGACGCGCCGCCGCCACCCCACGGCGGAAACCACTTGTTTCTCAACTCCGCCGCCACCGTTGCCAACAACTCCTCCTTACTGAATCTCCCTCACGCGCCGTCCCCTCACGCGCCGTCCCCTCACACTCAGCAATTCGTCGGCGTGCCTCTCTCCGCAGCAGCGCAGGAGCCGCCGCCGTCCATGCCCCATGACGTCTCCGCCCTGCATGGCTTCCTGCCACGCATGCAGTACAACCTTTGGAACACAATTGACCCCAGCACGGCGGCGCGTGATGCCACACTCGCTTCCCAGGGACTGTCACTTAGCCTTCACGGTGAGGAGGTGCGTCCAAGGTCATCCTCTGCCCCTGGGGCCTCCAACGGCGGCGGTATGGCGGGGATTCAGAGTGTTCTCTTGAGTTCCAAGTTCTTGAGGGTCACGCAAGAACTTCTGGACGAGATTGTGAATGTTAACAGCGGAATTAAGGTTGAACAAGGGAAGCAAAGCTTCGAGAAAACTAAGGCGGTTGGAGAATCATCAACCGCTGCTAGTGGTGACGGCGGAGAGGCATGTGGGAAACGTAGCTCTGAACTGTCTACTACAGAGAGACAAGAAATTCAGATGAAGAAAGCAAAGCTAATCAACATGCTTGACGAGGTAATCTCTTTTATTTCTTCTGTATTTGATCAATGACTGCATAAATAAAACCACAAAATTTTGATGTCCTTTTGTTTCCAATTGAACTCAAAATTCCATTTTAATCATTGAGATAATATTCTTTCTTCCAAGTAAAATTTCTTTGTTTTTATGACATGGTTTGTAGCATTGTTTTGTTGATTTGATCTCTGGAATTGAAGGTGGAGCAAAGGTACAGGCAGTACCACAACCAGATGCAGATTGTGACATCCTCCTTTGAGCAAGTTGCAGGGATTGGTTCTGCGAGGACGTACACAGCACTTGCATTGCAAACAATTTCAAAGCAATTTCGATGTTTGAAGGATGCTATAACAGGTCAAATCAGAGCTGCAAATAAGAGTTTGGGAGAAGAGGATTGTTTTGGGGCTAAAGTTGAAGGTTCTAGGCTGAAATACGTGGACCATCATCTACGCCAACAGAGAGCTATTCAACAGTTGGGTATGATCCATCACAATGCTTGGAGACCCCAGAGAGGATTGCCAGAGAGATCGGTTTCTGTCTTACGTGCTTGGCTCTTTGAACACTTTCTCCACCCGTAAGAACTTTCAAAATTCAATCTTTCAAACTCTTTATTTCCACTTCCGTGGTTCTTGCTCTTGAAACAAGTTGAGCTTATCTGGTTTCAGCTACCCCAAGGACTCCGACAAACACATGCTTGCAAAACAAACAGGGCTTACCAGGAGTCAGGTAACACCACTGCTACTCAACAACTGTTCAATTGTGTAAAAGAATGAATAAGATTCAATGAGAGCGTGTATGAAGATTGATTGGAATATTGGAATGGAACAGGTTTCAAATTGGTTCATAAATGCTCGAGTTCGGCTTTGGAAGCCAATGGTGGAGGAAATGTATTTGGAGGAGATGAAAGAACACGAACTAAATGGAAATGGGTCTGAGGAGAAATCAAGCAAGAGTGGTGAAGATCCCGCGAAGAAACGAGAGAAACGTCCTACCTCTGAGATTGAATCAAAAGGTTCTAGTTCTAAACAAGATGTTTCTAATTCAATAGTTTCAACTTCACCATCAACATCAGCACCTGTAGTGGGTAATGTGAAGAATCAATCAGGATTCAGTTTCATGGGGTCATCAGAGTTAGATGGAATCACACAAGGAAGCCCCAAGAAGCCAAGGAACCATGAAATCCTACTCTCTCCAAATCGTGCTTCGTCAATGAGCATGGATGTTAAAAGCAATGAGGCCAACAATGAGCAACAGCTTTCAATGGAGGAGAGACAGAGCAGGGATGGGTACTCTTTCATGGGGAGCCAAACAAACTTCACAGGTGGTTTTGGACAATACCCAATGGAGGAAATTGGTAGGTTTGATGCTGAAGAATTCACACCAAGGTTTTCAGGTAATGGTGTTTCCCTCACGCTTGGTCTTCCTCACTGTGACACATTGTCAGGAACACATCAAACCTTTCTCCCAAACCAGAACATTCAGCTAGGAAGAGGGTTGGACATTGGTCAACCGAATCAGTTTGGTGTGTTGAACAATTCCACTTCTCACTCTTCAGCAGCATTTGAGAGTATCAACATGCAGAACCCAAAGAGGTTTGCTGCACAATTGGTACTGGACTTTGTGGCATAAACAGGACATTGAAGGGGACAGATTATGGTTAGTGTAAAGAAAGAAGGAATTTTACTCTAGTATAGGTGTATACCTTGCATAGAACCATTTGAGTTCTTAGATATAGCTTGGTGATTTTAAAAATATATGCTTACTTGAGTTGTATATTAATTTTGTAATTTTTGAAAATGGGATAGATGGGTTGGTGTCATAAAATTTCAATTGGTAAAGATAGTATATCTTTGATTTGAGAGTATATGTCATGAATTACCTTTCTTTTTTTAAGTCTTAACCTACTTTTCTTTGGGTGGATTACATAAATCAAAGAAAAAGGTACAAGTGGAGCAATATGGTAGATTGTTATGGATGAAAACTTATACTTACCCTTTTCTTTTATATATAAAAGTTCCCATTTATCATTTTCATAACTTTATTTATGAGATCATATGTATCATATTATTTCAATTATTAATTTTTCCAATTTGTTACATTCATTTTTTCTATTTTTCTCCTTTTTATCATATTTTTATGTGGCATAAACTTAGACATAATATGATATATATTATATTATTTTTATTTTTGAAATTTTAAAGACAAAGTTTGTTGAGTACGAAAAATTCTGTAGTTGGATTAGTTATTTGAATCCTGATGCAACTCTTGTTCTAGAAATACTCTTTGAAGTAACATATTGAAAATATTTATGAGAGAAAAAAAAAACATTTTGAAAGAAGATTTGAAAAGAACATTTAAAATAGGATTTGTTTAACTTTTTATTTATGGACATCTTGCACAAGTGATGGTCATATAAGTTTGATTGTGTATTATGTTGACTCAAATAGGAATTTGTGCGCAAAGTTCTCAACTTTTGCCATTTGCCTCCACCTCACACTAGGTTTGAATTGTCTTAACAATATAATGCAATTTTTGCATGATCAGGCATTGAAAAAAAAATATTTTCTATTACTTTGGATAATGTTTCTACTAATGATGTTTTGTTCAAAACTATAAAAAGTCAGCATGTTTTAGAAAATTCTTTGATTTGTGATCGAGATTTTTTTTCATGTTCGGTGTTGTACTTTAAAAAATACTTAGTGATGCTTTAGATCAAATTAGAGAGAATATGTTATGGGATATGAGAATAGAATTATTAAATTTAAACAATGCATTAAAAAAATAAGTAACATTGATGCATAAAGTGTTTTTTCTATATGGATGTTTGTTCAAGACGAAAACTCAACTTTTTTTATGCTTTAAAATGTCTTTAGATACTAACAAGAGTTTGCAAGTTTATGTCTAATTTATAACAATTATAAATATTGCTCGTCTAAAAAGAAATGGAAAAGAACATAAAAGATAAGTGTTTTTGTGTCAAACACTTAATGAAATTACAAAATTCAATTTCTACCTTATCTTATCTACGTCCAACTTTACTTTTTTCAAGTTTGAAAAATCTAATGTATTTAAATGGATAATATACAAGATCAACATGAAGATATAAGAGGTATGGTTGAAAGGATGACGGTGAAATTTGACAAATATTGAGATGAATATTGCATTATTCTTGTATTTTGGGCAATTTTGACCTATTGATGAAGTTGGAAACATTGATACTCTTTTATGAAAAGATTGATTTTTTATAGATAAAATTAGAAAAGATAAAGAAAAATCTGTACAAGCTTTTATCTCAATATGCTAAAAAAAGTTCAAATTTTGATGTTCTAAAGCATAAGCATAGTGATCTAGCTTCTTCTACTACATCCACCAAGCCATTTTACTATACTTTAATTACCAAATCATCAATGTTTACTTTATTTTAATTTAATTCTTATTTTTCATTTATAATAATCTTTTTTTGGGCTTATCATATAGGATATTAAAAAGCGTAAATTTCAAATTAATGTTAAAATGGGAATTGCTTATCATACAGTGGAAGATTAATTCTCAACATTTTTCATATTTATCATGATGGCTAAGACTTACTAAATATTCCTAATAACAGATCTATCGTTCGGTTATACTACTGTTTGGTGACGCTATACCGAATGGTATTGTACTGTTCAGTATACCGCTCGATCTCATTATGTTGTTCAATGAACCGTTCAGTTTCACTGTGGTGTTTAGTGGACCGTTCGGTCTCACTGTGTTATTCAGTGGATCGTTCGATCTTACTGACCTGAACCGCTAGGTTTCCTTTTCAGTTGCACTGCACCTGCCCTTTTTCTGTTATTTTGTTTCTTTTGTTTATGTTCTTCCTCCCTATATATTTATTCTCCTGTATCACTTTTGAACTGTGAATAAGATTTACTGCTTACTCAGTCTGTGTTCTATGGCTTCTTTCTTCTGTTTACTCTCCTTAATATTCCTTTCTCTTCATCACTGCATAGTAAATCTATGATGGTATCAGAAAAAATTCCTGCTGCTTTCTGATTCTTGCACTTTTGCTCTTGTTTTTTTATCTTTTCCTTCAATGGCAACCACTGAAACACATCCCTCAATCCAAGATTCTATCCATTCATATCTTTACCTACACCCCAGTGAAAACCTTTCCATATCCCTTGTATCACCCGTTCTCAACACCACAAACTATCATTCATGGAGCAGATCCTTCATTACGACTCTTTCTACTAAGAACAAGGTGGATTTCGTTCTTAGATCAACTATTCAACCTACCAAGACTGCTGCTTCCTTTCTTGCTTGGTTCCGCTGCAATAACATGGTTGTTTCATCGCTCCTGCATTCTGTTTCTCCTTCCATCCGTGAAAGCATCATATGGATAGATCATGCTATTGACATATGGAATGACTTGATGAACCGCTTTGCCCAAGGTGATCTTGCTAGAATTTCCACATTACAAATGGAAGCAACCACCTTGTCCCAAGGCGAGCTCTCTATCATCGAATTCTTCACCAAACTCAGAGTTATTTGGGATGAACTTGACAGTTTTTGTAATACCCTAATATTTTAAAGAGTATTACTTTTAGTAGAGGCTAAATTAACTTATCTTCTATAAACAATCCAACTTTATTTCAATTCTCCCAAAGTACAATACCAAACTTACAAACTTCAAACAATATAGTCTTCACCACTTAACATAAATTCAAATTTCAACTTATAAGTTTTACACAACATAATTTTTCCAATACAAATTTATTCTTTTTACAAAATATCCCTAAAAGTTTTTCCCCGCATCTCTCTCATCTCTAAGCTTTTTCAACAGCATCTGCAACATTATCTATTCACATATAACATGAGTTATATGATCATAGCACAAACAAATAAGGGTAAGCCAACCATATCATATCAATCATTAAACTCGTAATAAAAATATTTCAATCATGTATTTCTACAATTACTAAAATATCATTACCCCGATGTCATTAATTCATCATTATCAAAATCATCTTCCTCAATTTCATAAACCTTACAATTTTACCATGCTTACTCACGAAGCCTTATGGTCAGACCGCTCTCTGCCTGCTTCCTTAAGCCTCACCTGTATACTATGTCTTACTCTCTGAAGCCTTATGGTCAGACCTCTCTCTGCCTGCTTCTATAAAACTTATGAACAACATATTTATGTCAAAGCCTTATGGTCAGACCACTTGCTGCCTGCTTTCATAAACCTTAGGTGTTACTTTGATCATATCAAGCTCTCATGGTATAAACCGAACATACTACTTCTCGTAGGAAACATCATTTCATAAGCAATGATTTCTCATATTCACTCCAACATTTCATCCAATCAACATTTCATACCCTCTTATCCACTCCAAAATTTCATCAAATCAACAATTCATAACCTCTTCTCCACATAACTCAATCATGTTCATTCTCTAATCATAATTTGACAATAACCTATTTTGGTGTCAATAAATTAAACATATTGCCAGATATTATACTACATATTATAAACTCATTTTGACCATAACGAGTATAACTCAACATATTTTCACCAATCAAAGATTCATAGATCATCCAAAACATTTCAACATATCTTAGCAACTACATAATATAATCTGAGCTCATTGTAACGACAAATAAAATGCATCTACAGTTGACTTATTTTATTTTATTTTCATCCTATTAGAGATCTTTCTTTACCCCAATTGGTCACCGGAGAGGACCCAGATGTCTGAACGCATCAAACTCACCTTCGACGCCAGCACATATGACTAGTCACAACTGACTGGACCAGGCCAGGGCTGCTCTATGATCAGGGATGTGCCAACTCAGGTTTTTAAGGTTCCTCTATCCTACCAACAAAAGGAGGTCCTCAATAATTAACAATTTATTTATTTAATTTATCTACCTTATTTTCTTATACTCTAAATCTTAAAATGCCTAATTTTACTTCCTCTCACAACAACCTCAAACAGTATCTGTATATCTATTTAATACCCATATACAAGTTACTACATAACCCTTATTCTAAACCTTCCAACAAGATTAATTTCAGCCAACAAACTCATTCAATAAATTCATCACAATAAACATCCATAATAGAATTCATACAAGATAATTATAAACAATTAACAATAATAAAACATTACTATAAATGGTCATAGAAGAATACAATATTTGACAATCATAAAAATAATCTTAATATAAAAATTCATAGGGAAACAAGAAGTGGAATCTGGCAGAGCCGGTTAGACAACTTCTAATCCATCCAACAATACAATATAATTAAATAACAAGAACAATACATGTCTGGGGAAATAAGAAGTTGAATCTGGCAGAGCCGGTTAGACAACTTCTAATCCTTCCAAAAATGCAATAAAATAAATAAGTAAAGAAATAAATAGTTTGGGGAAACAAGAAGTTGAATCTGGCAGAGCCGGTTAGACAACTTCTAATCCTTCCAAAAATGTAATAAAATAAATAAGGAAGGAGATAAAAGTTTGGGGAATCAAGAAATTGAATCTGGCAGAGCCGGTTAGACAATTTCTAATCCTTCCAAAAATGTAATAAAATAAATAAGGAAGGAGATAAAAGTTTGGGGAATCAAGAAATTGAATCTGGCAGAGCCGGTTAGACAATTTCTAATCCTTCCAAAATACAATAAAATAAATAAGGAAAACAATAAAATGTTTGGGGAAACAAGAAATTGAATCTGGCAGAGCCGGTTAGACAATTTCTAATCCTTCCAAAATACAAAAATAAACCACTAACAACGTACAATTGGCATAACATAATCAACATCACATTTTACAACTATCACACTTGGATATTAACACAAAAGCATACTCTCATTTAAAATTCAAGATCATACAGAAACAAAATGCTCCATATTCAAGGTTTAAAATCAGACAAAAGAAAAATATAGTATATTCAAGACTCAAGATAATACAAAAAGAAATACTCAAAGTTAGCTTCCCTTACCTCTATTACAGACTTAATCTCCTCGCTCTCTGAAAACTTCCAGAATATCCCCTTTGAAATTAGAAATTCTTCCAACTCTCTTCTCTCAAAAATTTTTTAAGTTCTTTGGTGTAAATTTTCAACCTTCTCTCCTTGGCTATTTATAGCAAAAAAATTTACTATTCATTTTTTACTATTCATTTTAACTATTCATTTTTTTATTCATTTTACTATTACAAAAATAATTTTTTATTTGCAATTTGATGAATTCTGATCTCAAAGCTACGTGGAACACTTATCATTTCCAAATATTATTTTTTTTTAACTATTCACAATTTACTATTCACAATTTACTATTCACAATTTACTATTCATCATTTTTTTTTTAGCATTTAACTTACAAATATTTTCAAGGATCTTACAGTTTTCGCCCAGACCTCGTCTGCATTTGTCAGCACAAATGTTCTTGTACCGTTTCTTCGATTCTTTCTCAACGGAAACATGAAGATTGTGCCATGCAACTTCTACGAGGTTTGAATGATCACTATACTAATATACAATCTCTATTCTTCTTCTTGATTAGACATCACAATGGCTTATACCTCTTTGACTCATCTGCTTGTAAACATGATACTAGTTGTAGTCCTTTAATTTGCTCTATTCAGAATCCAAATTTATGGCATGCTCGTCTTGGGCACATTTCAAATGACAGGTTACATCTTTTGAAAAGCAAACATGCTTATATAAAAAATGATACTCAGATTCCTTGTGATGCATGCCATCGAGCTAAACAAAAGAAACTCCCTTACACTGCTAGTACATCTCATTCATTGTGTTCTTTTGATTTACTACATATTGATATATGGGGTCCGAGTACTGCTTCTATGAATGATTTTAAATACTTGTTAACCATCATTAATGATTTTTCTCGCTACACTTGGATTATACCTATGTTAGATAAATCTTCTGTTAAAAATCACATTCTTACTTTTCTTTGCAATATAGAAACTCAATTCAATAAAAAGGTAAAACTATACGAACAGACAATGGCGTTGAGTTCACTATGCGTGATCTTTTCTCAAACAAGGGCATTAATCATCAAACTACTTGTGTTGAAACTCATGAACAGAATGGTGTTGTCGAACGTAAACACCAACACATCTTAAATATCACTCGTGCCTTACTTTTTCACTCACATCTCCCAACTGTTTTTTGGTGTTATCACTACTACAAAAACAACATTTAACGTCATGCGTTCAACGTCCAACCACTGAATAACCAACGTTAAAAATGAGCAGTAACATTTTTGTAAATAAATGCAATTATTAAACGTCGTTTAGAATTATAATTCGACGTAAAAGAATATAAAACGTCGAATGACTTTTAAATTCGACGTCAAAAGGTTAGTGAATTCAATAAAAATTTGAGCGGGAGATTGAAAATTCATTCACTTTATCTTAACGCGCAATACCCTGTTCTCTTCTCAAACTTTTCTCGAACAAAGTTTGACGTGCATTACATGTAATCTTTCTTTCATTTGATACAAATGCATGTTAATTATTTACTTGATGTATGATTTTTGTTTGTTTTAACAGATTATTTTCATGCTCTTGTCCTTCATAGGCGCATTCTGCTTTCTCTCTCACTGTAACGAAACTTTATTCCGACGAACCCACCTTTTGAAGGTTAGTATTCGTTTTCGTTTTTGTTTTGAAGAACTTATTTGTTGAACTTGTTTGTTGTTTTTTTGTTAAACTTGTTTGTTGTTGTTTAATTGAACTTGTTTGTTGTAGTTATTTGATTGAACTTGTTTGTTGTTGGTTATTATTGTTTGATGTTGATACTACACTACACGTTCATAGTTCATGCTTTATAAAATATTAAACACTGAAATTTGTTATTTTTTTGCTTTTCAGGTCTCGTAAAATTGTAAAAAATGATTATAATTAATTAAAAAAACAAAAAAAAAATTGATTAACGTCGAATATTGACAAAAGTCAACGTTAAGTTAAATTCGTATATTAACAAAATTCAACGTAAATTTAGCGTCTCTTGATATGACATCGTTCGCGAATTCGCCGTTAAAAACCCAAAATATTCGATGTTGTACGCGATTTTTGTACTAGTGTATGTAGCCCAACATGTTTTTTTATCAATCAGATGCCCACACCTGTCTTACAGAATGATACACCACACAAACGTCTTCATGGATCTCCTTGTGACCTCTCAATGTTGTGAATTTTTTGTTGTCTCTTGTTATGCCAACACCATTACTGCTCACAGAAAGAAGTTTGATGCCCATACTATTTTATCTCTTTCATCTAATATTGAACCAACATCTTATTCTACTGCTTCAAAACAACCCCAATGGGTTAATACCATGCGTGCCGAGCTTGATGCTCTACAGGCTAACAATACTTGGGTCTAACCACTTTACGACCTAATAAAACTGCTATTGGTTGTCGTTGGGTTTATAAAATCAAATACAACTCTGATGGCTCAGTCGACTGGTGTAAAGCACGCCTGGTCACCAAAGGATATAACCAGATTGAAGGGTTAAATTTCTTCGATACTTTTGCACCTGTCGCCAAACTCACACCGTTCGACTTCTCCTTGCCATAGTTGCTTCCAAGAGTTGGTCACTCAAACAATTGGATGTTAACAATGCTTTCCTAGATGGTGACTTTCATGAAGATATCTATATGAAAGTTCCTCATGGCCTTACCACTTCAACCACGAATCAGGTTTGCAAACTACAAAGGTCTTTATATGGTCTTAAACAAGCTAGTCGACAATGGTATGCTAAGCTACATAATTTCTTACTTTCAAATAATTATACTTGTTCCACTTCTGACAATTCTCTTTTTCTGCAACATGATGATAATTACATTACGACACTTCTCATTTATGTTGATGATATCATCATAACTGGCAACAATAATGGAGAAATACAATGTATTACCGACCTCCTCCATTCTACCTTTCGCATAAAGAATCTTGGGGATTTAACTTACTTTCTCAGTCTTGAGATCGCACACAACTCCAAAGGAATTCATCTTAGCCAACGAAAGTATGTTCTGGATCTCCTTACTGAAACCGGCATGTTTGACTTCTCCCCTGTCCCTACTCCCATGGTTCACAAACAACCATCTATACATACCAATCGGTCACTGGATGATGTTGTCGCTGCTTCTTATCGTCGACTCATTGGAAAACTCATCTACCTTACTAGCACACATCCGAATATTACTTTTGTTATCAATCACCTCAGTCAGTTCATGTCTGCTCCGACCTCTGTCCATCAACAAGCTACTACTCGTATTCTACGATATCTCAAAGGTACCCCCAGTGCTGGAATTTTTCTCCCACACAATTCTACTATTCAATTAAAAACCTTATGTGACTCTAATTAGGCCACTTGTCCCGATACTCGCTGTTCGGTCACTGTATTCACTATCTACCTTGAAAGTTCCCTCATTTCATGGCATTCCAAGAAACAACCAATCGTTTCTTGTAGCTCTTTTGAGGCTGAATATCGCTCACTAGCCAGCATAATGTGTGAACTCCAGTGGCTCACTTACTTGCTTCATGATCTACACGTTCCTTACATCTCTCCTGCTCTTGTCTATTGTGATAATAAATCTGCAATACAAATTGCCTCTAATAAAGTTTTCCATGAACGCACAAAGCATGTTGATATTGACTGCCACCTTGTTCGTGAAAGGGTTGCTGGTGGATTGATGAATACTTCATATCTCCATAACCATGCAGATAGCTGACATATTAACTAAACCTTTACCCCTCCTACTTTTCAACTTTTGCGTTCCAAGCTGGGTCTTCAAAATATTTACGCCTAGCTTAAGGGGGACTGATAACAGATATATTGTTCGGTTATACTACTGTTTGACGGTGCTATACCGAACGATCTTATATTGTTCAGTATACCGTTCAATCTCACTGTGTTGTTTAGTGAACCGTTCGGTTTCATTGTGGTGTTCAATGGACCGTTCGGTCTCAGTGTGTTGTTCAGTGGATCGTTCGATCTTACTGACCTTAATCGCTCAGTTTCCTTTTGGTCTTGCATTGGGCCTGCCCTTTTTCTATTATTCTGTTTCTGTTCTTCCTCCCTATATATTTCTTTTCCTATATCACTTTTGAACTGTGAATAAGATTTACTACTTACTCAACCTGTGTTCTCTGCATTTTCTTCTCTTTTCTCTCCTTAATACGCTTTTCTCTTCGTTACCGCATAGTAAATATCTATGAATTCCGATTATCATAATTTTTTATGAATCTACATTCAATAGTGGTTCAAAGACTCTTAAATTAAAAAAATCGTCTTTTGCCATGCAAAAACAATACTTCGAGTCCCAAACATGGTTTTTGTGATAATAAATGATCTAATTTAGATATCATTATTATTTTTCATTTTCATAAACAATATTTATAATTTGGATTTTTCTTTTAATTTTATGTTGTATAGTGGAAGATGATAAAGAAAGTAAAAAAGATGGAATGGTGAAGGCGAGTTAATCTAAATGTGCCTCCAATGATCTTGGAAAGGGACATTGTGATGATGATGAATGACTTTACTTTAAAGTCTTTTTGATTTGGTAGATGATGTTTGAATTTGAGGAATTTGTGTTACTTTGCTGCATGGTGTTAGTTTGTGTCAAAATGCACGTTTGATTAATTGTTGTAATTCAAAATATATTGTTAAATATATTATGAAACTTATATTTAATTTACTTAGTCCATATACTCGCGTGAGTTAATTAATCGTCCAATAATCACTTTTGATATTACTATTGAGTCTTTTAGATGAAAATTTACAAAACATATTCAATAATAAACGAGCAATTCGTATAAGAAATTATATTATTGATTTCAACTGAAAAAAATTTAAAAATAAGTTTATGATATTTTTGATATATTGTTTAAACTTTTAATTTTTTATTTAAGATAATATTCAAACTCATATGACACTTTATAATAGAAATTGTAAAGTTACATATTAAACAAAACGCAACAAAATAATAAAAATCCGATATGCATACCAGTGTTAGGTTTAATAACCTTTCAACGACCCAATACAGGGCTGTGTCTTCCTGCACCTCTAAAATATCACTTCTGCACCTCCATATAAAAAATATCATTATCATCTTTTTAAAATTGTGCAATTTAGAACTCATTTCTATAAATAAAAGGTGATTTTAATTATACAGTCAATTTTTGAATTGTGTAATTTGAAAATAAAAAATAATTTTCAGACTGAAGTTATTTTAAACTTTTGAAATAAACAACTCGAAAAAGAAAAAATGTATAATTTTTATAAGCAAGGAAAATAAAAACAAGACCCAAAACATGTTAATTAAGTGCATACTAATTTAAATTATTAATCATTAGTTTATTTCAATACACAATAATAAGCTCTAATTGTATTAAAAGTAATATTTTTTATGTGAAGAAAAACCATTCTCAAATATTTTAATATTACTAAACTTGCTACAAAAATTTAAATAAATAAAATTCAGCCAAACGTGTTTTTTTATTAGAAATAGTCCTTAATACTTTGAAGTACAAATAATAAAAATAATAAGAAAATTAGCAATAATTATTATAGTTTTGATTCTTGAAGGGGGGAAATTGCAGTGTCAAGTAGTATGAAAAAGATACGAATGTGTTGAAGAAGAGAAGTTTTGAAAGAAGAAGAAGAAGAAGAAAGTGGAGTTGTATTTGGAGTGAATTATGCGATGAGTCATTTGTTCAAACACCTTGCCGGCTTCAATCAAATAACTATTCCATTCGCCACGCCATTTCTACTTTCTTATTAGTCAACTCTCAACCCTCTTACATTTCATTAATTATTATCATACTATTCCTAATTCCATCTTATCCATCCATTTTCTATTTAAATATATATATTTTAACTTTTTAGTACACTCATACATCTCAAATCTTCTTATAAGCAAGACCATTTCGCTTCTCTACATCTATAAATATATTTAAATATATATGTTTTTATTTCGAGACCAATGTTATTGTCTCGGTTTTACTTTTTTAAAAGTATTTTAGAAGGTTCAAAGAAAAAGCAAATATAAAATATTATTCATTTTGTATTTTTATAATATCAGACTATTAAATATATTGAAACAATTTCACAGTTAAAAAATAAGAGAGTTTTCATCGCATTAATGTTTGGGTTTCAAGTTTATTAAAACAACATTTTGCTTAATTACGACATAGTATTATTATTTTGAAGTTTAGAACTTTCTCATAATTTTATTTTAAAAGACACTTTAGACTATTAAAAGATAAATATGCATTTAGATTATTTTACGGCTGAAACTATTATATATATTGAAATAGTATCCAAATATAATATTATTATAATTAAATTTTCAAACGATTATACTATAACCATGTCTAATTAATGCACATAAAGTAGGGCTTTTTGAAAAATGTTTCTGAATCTGTCGAGGAAGATTTTCTTAAAAATATTGTCGTTAGTGTTGAAATAATTATAATATATATATATATATATATATATATATATATATATATATTTATCACTCAAGATAGATAAAAATAATAGAGAAATATTAAAGAAGTGGACTTTAAGTCTAACTTAACTTTACAAAACCGGTTTATACTCTAACTTGATTGTGATACCATGTGGAGAAGTAAACTTTAAGTTTAACTCAATCCTACAAAATCAGCTTATAAAATGAGATTTGCATTCACTTATGTACTGTAAATTATCCACTTATATATATTGTAAATTGATCTTATATCTAGTCGATGTGAGACTTCCAACAAAAATATTAATGATTTTTTATGAAAAAATAAGAAGAAATGTACTAATTATTTAATAAATTTAAAAAAATAATTTGAAATAAAATATTAAGATTAATATTAAGTGATTGTACATGGTTTCTTAGAGAAAGTGAACCAACTATAATTTTATTATTATTATTTTGTGTAATTTGAAATTGTATTACTTGAATTAATGTTGGGAGAAAGACTAAATTTTCAACAAAGTTTGTATGACTATTGGAAAAGACCATCATGAATTCCATTGAAAAACACGCAAACTTTTTCAAATCTCGTGACGGCAACAAATTGTATTATAGCAATTATTCGGTAAATCGGTTGAGGAAATTTTGCTGGAAAATTCTGTGAGCAACTTCGTCACTTAAACCCTAATACTATTCATCGGTTACTCATTAAGTAACACATTTTTAATTTTTTTTTTATATTTAATTATTATTACTTCCAAAATTTAATACAACAATAGCTATATTCCCGTGTTATTTATATTTTGATAGTTTATTTAATTGTAAAATAAAATATCCTATAAATATTTCATTAAAATTAAAATATTGTATTTTTAATTTAAAAAGAAAACTTAGGAATAACAAAGGATACAAAACTTGAGTTTCTCTTATTTTTTTAATCGAATACCTATTTATTTTATTTAAACAATGCTTAAAAGTCTAATCTATCTCTTTAGAAGTCAAACATCCCCGAAGAAACTACTATTTCATCTTAAGACATTAGAATAGTATAATATTAGAACATTATATAAAATATATCGCTATTATTATTATTATTATTATTAAAACAATTTGACCAAGGATTTCAATTTTGAAAGTTTACTTTTTCTATCTAAATACTTTTAAAAGGTATTTAATAAACGAAGCTTAGCCTAAATCAAATATGAAAAACAGAAACAAAAACCAAATATGAGCTACAATATATGTGTGTTTTAGACAAGGAACTTAACCTACTTCCATTGCAATGTTAAGAGAGAAACACAACTATGTAGAAATAACCTTTTTGTTAAAACTATGAAAATATTATCATCACTGACACATCCAAAAATATTATATAACTTTATTAATTATATTTTTATCAAGTAACTTACAATAAAACATGTTAATGAAAAAATAATCTTTTTTGATCCATCTTTTCTACTAAATCAAGTCATTTTTGAGGTAAAATTGCATTTGTAATGGTAACTTCATGCTCAAAGTAAAAGTCGAACTCTAAACATGGCTAAGCAATCTAATGAAGTCTGGGCTATCAAGTTTTGATTAACAGAGAGAGAAAAATTAACAATTTTTTTTTATAATATTTTGATATAATACACTGATATCGAACTGTTGTCTGACTACTCATTAATATTTTAACTTACATACAAAATATATATATCTTGATGTGAAAAATGTATGTGAAGGATGTCTGAAGGGTGTGTCGGAATCCTCACTACTAGCAATAAAATCAATTTAAAATATACATGTGAGTGTAAATCTTAGTTTACAAATCAGTTTAATGGAATTAAAAGTTGATTTCTTAAATTCAAAATCTTGTAAAAAAATATTATTAATGTATATTAAAAAAAAATCAATGAAAATATAATGAGAAAGTAGGTTTAGCTAAACGTGGAATATGGAGGTCAACGCGAACACGACAGGAGGGTGATGAAAAATGAATTAGTCTATTTTTACGTGTTTGTATGCAGTTAATGCAAACTCCAAACGTTTACTTTGAGTCGTCTCAATGACTGCAAAAGAGGATTCCTATCGTATTAATTACTTAGCTACCTACCTACGACCTCACACAAAACCCTTTTCACCTTATTTACTATACTTTCATTATTAATTCAATTTAGATATTTTTAATCAACTTATGTTTATTTATTTATTTAACATTTATAATTTTTATATTTTTTAATTAAGTATCTGTCATTTAATTTGTTTATCAATGGAATGTTATGAGTATATTTTGTTTACTTATTTTACTTGTTAAGAAATCCACGAAAATACAATAAGTGTAAAAAGATAACTGTTTCTTATTATTTTTATAGAAAATGTGTTGCATAATAAAAATGGTCTAACCGATGGTAATGACGAGAATAATTTCTTATGTGATATATCGAAATCATTTGAAAAACATTGATGAATTTCTTATCTAATAAGTAATAAACACAATTTTTAACCCACAGTTGGTAAACAAAATGAAAAACAAGATAATGATCATATCACTCAATTAACAAAAGATTGAATAACAAATACTTCAATTAAAAAATATAAAAAATTTAAGTACTCAATATTTAAAACAATTGATTTATGAGAAAGTTAAAATTTAATTAAGCCTCATAAATATATGTAATTAAGCTGAAATATAGTTAGAAATAGTGTCAATTTATGTTAATTACTCTAAGAATTCGGGCTTATATATAGTGTGTAAACCCTTGCTTGATAATTTATTATTAGATTATATGATAAAACTATTTCGCTTACTTTGCTTATTTGTCTTTAAAACGACAGTGTAATTATTTTTTTTATCTAACTTAATAATATTTTCACACATCACTTGTTTCGTGTACGTTAGCTAGGTGGGAAAGCTAGGTTGAAAAATGTGTGCGAGAGGATTTCATTGCACTTTTGCTTTGTCCTTTTGAAGATTCGTTTACAACAGTTCATTTTCATGAGTATTTTATTCCCATAAAACAAGTTTATATGTATATCATAAGATATATTTTTGCTTACTGAAGAACACTTTCGTGGATAAAACAAAACAACAAATCATAAAAATTAGAACCAACAAATCAACCCAGAAAATCAGGAAATCGGAACCACGAAATCAACAAAAATTCTTAAAAACTTTATAAGAAATGGGAAAAATGATGAAGGTTAAGTTGAATTAATATTTTAATTTGAAACAAAATTATGTGAAATAAAAAAGGTTGTAAGAGTATAAAGTATTTAACATCTTAATCATTAAAAAGAGTTTATTAAATATGACATTATCGTCGGAATTATTTAAATTATTTTTAGTGTAAGATAAAATAAGTATATACTAATATATATTGATACCATTTATATAGTAAGATAATTTAAAAGGGAAGAAATGATCTGAACTCGACAATATTAAAAAGTAATTTTAAAAATTTAATCAATATTTAACCTGAAAGGAATATATGTTAATTAATTTATTAGGTTAGCAGCAGAATCTGCAGCCAAATAAAAAAGAAAGTATATTACTAACAGTTGTTTCAACTTGGGCATGTGATGGCTCAGATTCAGATGTAGTATGAATAAGAATCCCACTGCTATGGCAAACGATTGACTTTCATACCCAACATGGTTATCAACCATTTCATTCCTTCCAATTTTAAGTAGATACAAACGCAGATAATGTGAAGAATCTAATTCACATGGAATAAAAACGAAAGATATAAAGTAATATATAAAACTAAAAATTTATTAATATATTGTTTTAAAGTTTTAGATATAATGTCAAAAACTTTTATACGAATAAACTCAGATCTCGTGTTAATTAATCACCTCTTCCGTAGATCCATAAATAACCTGAAAATAAGCCATAATGATGTCTTACATTTGAAGATTACACAGGCACAACTAATTCCCCTTGCTTTAATTAATTTTGGCTCCCATTCTTGGCAACTTTTTCTTCCTTTGACCACCGAAACATGAAGAAATTAAAAGTTTGCCATAAATATATTTATATGTCGCATATGGACCCTTGACTTAAGACCAGTAGAACAAGCTCTATATGTTGAACACATATAAGACTAAGAGGAATTCTCTTACCGTTTGGCACTCCTTCTTCTGCTTTTCCTTTCACACACTCTCTTCTTTCTTCCGTTACCCAGTTTTTGGTTTGGCATGGAGGAAATCGAAGTGCCTCAATACTTCATCTGCCCCATATCCCTCCAAATCATGAACGACCCCGTTACGGCCATAACGGGCATAACTTACGACCGAGAAAGCATTGAACAATGGCTATTCAATAACAAGAATACCACCTGCCCCGTTTCCAAACAACTCCTCCCAAGAGATTCTGATCTAACCCCTAACCACACCCTTCGACGCTTGATCCAAGCCTGGTGCACCCAAAACGCTTCACTTGGCATCGTTCGCATTCCCACTCCTAAGCCTCCTCTCAACACCCTTCAAGTCCTTAAACTCCTCAAACATCTCCATCATCACAAAACCTTCGTTCAGTTGGAACTCCTTGCCGTCGAGAACGACAGAAACAAGAAGTGCTTGCTTGAAGCAGAGGTCCCTAGGGCCATGATCATCTTCATCATCAATTGCTATAGAAACAATCATATCCAAAAGGGTCTCCAAGAAGCTCTTAGCATATTGCAGTTTGTCAAGATCCCCAAGAAGGAAGTGAGTCTCACTAAATAATAATAAAATATTACTGATTCAAGTTCACTATAAAAGTTACCTTTTTTTTCTTTTTATTTTATTCTTTCTGATATACAATACTGTGGAGACAATGATTTATATTTTTTAATTGGATAAAACTGTTGTTTTCCAACTGATATGCATATCTCGTCATTATAATGTAATATCAAGAAAACAAAAACAATCATAGAGTATTTATGTTTTTTTATATATGTTCTTAATATTACAGCCAAAATAGTAGTCTCGAGATGTTTTTCTTACGATTCTAGCTTTTCTTGTAGTGGCCGCTGCTCGTGAAGGATCACGACCAGATAATGGATTCTCTGGCATGGATTCTGTGTCGTGAGGGAATGGAGAACTCCGTTGCAGTGAAATCCCATGCGCTTCTACTTCTGAAGAAGATCATCAACAAGGGCGACACGTGTCACGTTCTGGAGAGGCTGAAACCCGAATTCTTCGAAACAATGGTGAAGATTCTGAGACACGGAGTGACCCAACAAGGAACGAGTGCGGCACTTCACGTTCTTCTGAGCGCTTCTTCTTCGACGCGGAACAGGATCATGATGGTGGAAGCAGGTGTGGTACACGAAGTGGTGGAGATCGAAATGGGGGCGCCGGAGAAGAGAGTGACGGAACTGACGCTGGCTATATTGTTCCACTTGTGTTGTTGCGCCAACGGGAGAGCCAAGTTTTTGAGCCACGAAGGGGCCATCGCGGTGGTGACGGAGAGGATTCTGAAGGTGTCTGCGGCGGTGGACGATAGGGCGGTGTTTGTTTTGGCGATGGTGGCTAAGTTTTCGGGGACGAAGGTGGTTTTGCAGGAGATGTTGAAGGCGGGAAGCATGGCGAAGCTTTGCATGGTGCTTCAGGCTGATAGGGCAAAGTATTTGAAGGACAAAGCCATGGAAATTCTGAAGGAACACTCGGAGGTTTGGAGCGACTCGCCTTGCTTTTCTCGTTCGTCGTTTTGTGCCTACGTTCCCTACTGAAACCAAACACCATTTCTGACATCTTCGAAACTCGGAGGTTCCTGTCACTATATAAACCATGCTTTTGTTCTTCTATATACCTCGAAGAAGCACGTAACCTTCAAAGTAAATTTGAGTGTTTAATATGTATGTAAGGAGGAACTTTTCTCAGAGGATTTTTTGGAATAGAAAAATAGCAATAAAATAAATTAAATTAATGTTTAATAGGATAAAATTAGTTTATAAATTAATTTGTACATCAAATAATTATAATTTATTGAAAAATTAATCAATTTTCTTTTCATCTGTATGACAATGTATTTCTCCTTTTCTCTTTTGTATGACATTTATGTTATCTATCATACGTTTATTTTAGTTTTTCTCTCTTTCTTGCTGATTGTCAAATAGAAATTTGCATATCTAGAAATAATTTTTATTATATTGTCATATTATTATTGTATAATAGTTTGTTTTTCTTAATTATATTTAGTCTATCGAGTTCTAATTTATACAAATTACATTATTATCATATCCTAGATAACAAGTCAACAACACCTGAATTTTTTTTTTAAAGACGTCTAAATTGATAGTTATATGTACCAATCTACGTATTAAAAAATATTTTTATAAAACTTGTATAAATATGTATAAGGGTGGTATTTAATGTATAATAAATACTTATTTTTTTATTAATTCACTCAAATTGAATTATATTCACTTATTTATTAAGAAAGTTTTAAATGATTTCACTATAATCAAATTATTACACTAGTATTATTATCATTGATAGATTTGCCTTACACGAGTATACAAAATTATTTGCATCCCTTTTATATTCTTCTAAGACATATAAAAACACATTTTATAATATTAAATCACCTTTACTTTCAGGAGTGTTATCTAACTATATACCAAATGCTCAAAATATAGGAAATATATATCTACAAGAGGAGATGAAATTTAAGATCTCCTCTAGTAAAATAATTTCAAAATAGTAAAAAATATTTATAAATAAAGTTTATTCTCAATTATTATCTTATTATACAATTTAGTGAATATATATGGGTTTTTAACTTGAGTTATGTTTCTTCATATATATATATATATATATATATATATATATATTTTAGTAATGTATATCGGGTTTTAGTAGACAAAAATATCTTCATATGTTATGGATTCTAAATTTTAAGGTCAAAAGTATTTGAATAATTTTCATTCTCAAAACTAAAAAAAAAACAAGAAACCCCCAATAGGAAATTCGATCTAATAGAGTTCAATTCCCGTTCTCAACCCATGACCAATAGGAACTCGAAGTTTCCTTCGTAACTCGTCAAATTTATTCACAGCGGCTCCCTTCCATGCCTCATTTCATAGGGAACCTCAAACTGGCTCTATTTCATTCCCTCATTCCTCTCAATTCTTTCTCTTTTATCTCTCTCACTTCAACCTTTTTTCTGTCATCCCTATTGTAGTTCAAACTGAAAAAAAATCAGAAACAATCGCCTAACCTTAATCCACCTTACTCACTTATCCAATTTGTTTCTCTCTCATCTCTATACTCTCTCTCATCCACACAATTCCAATTTAAGTGAAATCTTTAGGATAAATCAATACAATTAGGAGGATTTGATGGAAGGACATCAATTCAAATCATGGATTTTCGAATTGAGAGAAATCAAGAATTCTCGCTATTTCTTATATTCATGGATAGGTTGGGGCAATAATATCGTAAAAAATACTTAAAAAAACTAAAATACTAGCAATTTGAAACGAAATATAGTTCTAGATCCATGTATTCTTTTTGTACTATCTTTTTTGTACTAGATTCCATTAAATTGGAATGAAATCTTTCATCACTTTTCAAATTCTTCTTTTTTATCTTAGTTGTTTTCATCTTTTTCTTAGATTCGAATCCTAAAAGAGTTATAAGTTAATTAAAGGCAACCCGTGACACCGCAATTTGTTGCTCTTGTTCTGTTCGTTCGTTTGTTTTTCACTTTAATAACAAAATAATCAAAATTGTTGTGTGTGAGTGACAAAGAGTATGGAGATGAGAGAGAAACAAATTGGATAAGTGAGGAATGTGAATTAGGGTTAGGCGAGTGCTTCTGATTTTTTTAGTTGGGACTAGAGTAGGGATGACAGAGAAAATGTTGGAGTGAGAGAGATGAAAGATAAATGATTGAGAGCAATGAGGGATGTGAGTAAGAGTTTGGGGGTTTCTTGTTTTTTTTAGTTTTGAGAATGAAAATTATTCAAATATCCTTAACTTTAAAACTTATAATCCATAATACATGAATGTATTTTTGTCTACTAAAACCCGATATACACATTACTAATATATACCAACTGAAAAAAAGAGCATACGCAAGTTAACAAATCCTATATATATATATATATATATATATATATATATATATGTTAATTGTGTATGGATTCTTCTTAATAGGCCTTTCTCAAATGAATGTCGCTTTTTAGTGTGTTGATTTTCTATTGGATATATAAGAATTTTTTAGTTGACACTTTAGTAGACACTTAACTTTTTATGCTCGGTGTAACTTTTTTTCTTAAAATTTTTCTAGTACTAACTTGACCATATTCAACACAAATATGCAAGTTGTCACGAGTGTTGGGTGTAGAAAATAACAAAATTAACTTAAAGGAGACTAGCTTAACTTTGGAAATTATAAATAATCTGATTGTAAGAAGTTCAACATATATATAGATCTTAACAGTAGTAAGATATTATTTATTATGAGTAAAGTTTTTACGAATTTGTTTTTGGTATCACTAAAAAAACTCTTACCAATGAAGATATCTTATGTGTGTATAAACTCATGTTAATCTCTTACTTTATTCAATATGAAACTTTGTTTGTATCTTAATAGCGATAACTTAAAAATAAAAATTCTTTTTCTGTAGCATCTTGCTTTATCTTTTTGACTTTATGTATTTTGTGTTTCTTCCACTGTATAGAGTATATTAAAAGTTTAACTATTCTCCTATAGGTATGTATTTTTGCTTCTCTTGTGATAAATGCTTAAATGAAAACATTATTGGTCCTTCAAAACTAAAGGTTATTTATTAAGATTAAAACTTTTGAAATGATAATTTCTTTTTAAGATTGTTTTTTCTTATCAGAAAAAATTAATGTGTACAACAAATATAGATTGTAAATGTTATTGATATTTTTTCTTATTTTTTTTGTCAGTAAATATGAATTACTGTGGAAGGATTAATTTGTGAATAGAATATAGAAAGTAAATCAGAAATGCAGACGTCAGGATAAAAACAAAGTTAAAAGAGAATAAAAAAACAGTGACAGCAACTGAAGCAGCTTCCCAGTATGAAATGCTGAAAATAAGCAAACGACCTAATAACTCTGGGACCACACTGTTGTCAACTATGGAACTCTGCATTATTTTTTATAATATAAGAAAATAGTAAAAGTTATTTTCATGCACAGTATGTAAAGTGCATGCATTAAATCATTGCTGCCCTAATATAACAATTTTACCTTTGAAAAAAAAAGAAATTTCTTCATACACCACTTTCAATGCTAATGAAGCTTTCAAGTTTTAACCATATGCATGTAATTCTGGGTGTTTAATATGAGAGATGAGTTTTCTATACATGATTTTTAAAATTAAATTTTAACAGTTAATATTATAGGTAATGTTTTTCTTATATATCAGTCAATTTTTTTCTCTTTTTATTTCTATTCAAGATTCAGACTTTCAATGGTGTTAAAGAATATGTGATTATAATTCAGTGATGTTAAAAAATAAATTATATTGAAATCATTTATAATTTTATTGAAATATGGGGAACACAATTTTCTTTAATTTATTTAATAAGATAATTCTATCTTTTATAAAATTAAATTAATTTTATTATTTGATAAAATAGTAATCATACAATATTTTGACCTAAAAATAATCTCATAACCCCTCAATTTAAAAATATATAAATAAATTTTTAATCTTTATATTAACTTTTTTTTTTACGTTTTTAAATTATATTATTATAAAAGTATAGAATTCTTAAACAACCATTTTCAAAATTACTCTTAAATATATACCTTTTTTTATTCTCATATAAAATACATAATCGCTAATATTCCTGAATTTAACCTTTTTTTTAAGTTTATGTTTTGTATATTTTTATTCAAATTTATTTTCTAGTATGCTATATATATATATTCAATCAATAGAAAAGAAACTCTGAAATATATTTTAAAAATCATTTTCTATTTTTTTCAAAATTTTATAATTATAATATTTAAAACAATTGAATTTATTTTAAATTTTTTTAAAGATATGAATACATGGGGATAGCGCTTATATTTTGTCTTTCTGTAGTTTTTTACAAGGAAATTAAAGGAAAACGGCAATAAAATCGGCTGGTCAACTGTATCTGGTCAATGATTTTAATTGGTCAAAGTTCAATAATTCATTGATGTCATGTACAGTCTGTTACTAATTATTAACTATATTTTTTAAAAATAAATAATAACCTTTTATAAACCATATTAAAAAAAAAGGACCTAAAATACACACGAACAACAAAAGAAAAAAAAAATACATTATTTGATGCACTATTTTAACACAATATATTTTACTGATTGAGTTGATAAATTCATGAAATTTTATGAGTCAAAATATCCTAATTATTAGTGTTTATCTTAATTTATATTTTTAATAGGAAACTGAATGAGAACTTCTGAAAAAATAATGAATTCTTTTATAGAAACTACATTATCCTACATTAAAAGTTACAATGCTCTTTCACTCAGTACGAATATTTTATAAAATTTTCACTTTCAAAATTTTAATCAGTGTTTAATAGTATTGGTCAATCTTCAAATAAAAGTATTCCAAAGTCACTTTATTCTAGTTCCTAAACATACTTTTCAATAAATATTTTAAATAAAGAAAATACAACAAATGAATATCATAAAATAAATTAAAATTTTCCTGAGTTAACGTTAACCATTAACTTTAAATTGCATGATAAATTTCGTTTTGTTCTAAGTATGTAGATTAGAAAGTAGGTACTACTTAAAGAATTCAGAGTTAATTGTATTTTTTTAGTATATATAATTTTAATTGTCAGGTTAATTATTTAAGGTTTTACATAATACTAAGATGTATGTTTGGTTATCATAATTTTGATTACCATTTAAATTTTACTAATCTTTATGCGTTTGATAAATCGTTCTAATATTTTTATATCTTAAGTTATATATATTCCTTGTCATTAGTGAATCATAATAAATGTCATGATTTTTCATTACATCAATAACAGAGATAGTATTTGTTTTTTCATTAGAGAATCATAAACAATCGTAGTGGCAAAGTAAAATTTTCGAAGTCTCGTCAAGAACGGTTTGCACAGACTAAAAATATGAGAAAGCCCATTTCAATTTTCTAGGCCCATCTGTATTTTGAGCCATCTTGATCCTGTTAGAAATTGGTTTTGGACTTCACTAATAGTTTTCTTCAAATGTTAACAGTTTCATTTAATGGTAGTATATTTTATGAATTAACTATAGTTACTTTATATATATATATATATATAATAATTATTATTATTTATTAGCTTTCCTTTTAACTTAAACCCACGCGATCCCACATGTATAAAACATAAATAAAGTACAACTAAACTAAGATATATCTAATCGTAACATTTATGATTAATTGATCAATTCCTATTTATGTAACATAAAATATGTTTTTCAATAATTATCATTGATCAGGTATCATCGCTTGAAAGAAGGGTTAAATTAAAATGAAAAAAAAAATATGTTTTAAATAATAATAATAATAATAAAAGTTATAATTCATCGTCATTCTTTATTCTATTACATCTTACTTTAACCGATATCGAGAATAATAAGTCATTATAATTTATTATACGCTTCAATTGATTATTTAATTAGTCCAAGTATAACCTAATTTAGGTTGAATAACATCATAATTTAAACTTACTAAATAAAATTTAAGGCTTGTGATCTTTTACTCATTTAAAAGTTCACGATTTTTTGGGAAGAATTCACTGTAATTTTTTGTTATAACTAATGATCAAAGTAAACTATAACACAAATAGTTTAGACTGTAGTAATCGAGCTATGCATATCATTTATAAAGAATGCAACATATTACAATTTAACCAAATATATTTTCTTTAACTTATTCTCTACTATTACGAAAAATCTATTATACAATTTATCCAAAATTTTACAATTTCTAATTGAAATAAAAAATTATTATTATTATATAAAAAAAAATGTAATAAAATCTTATATAATTTCTATTCTAAGTGTGTTTCATATTTGATTAAGTGTAACTACCCTTCTATGTTGAGTATATATAATCATGTAAGTGACGCATTTTGATGCGTCAACTTTTAAAGCAAGTCAACGAAAAGAACATCCATTTATGTTACCAAATCAAAACTTCAATTTGGCACGTGAATTTAATTTGGTAATGTTGACATTTATATGAGACAGTTGACCTGTTAAAACAATTTGTGGGTCAACAAGTTGTATTCACAAACCGGGAATTGCACACCATTAATTCATATTCCTAATAATATTAAATGTTAGTTAAATTGTGGAACAATAACTGTAAAATAAAATATAATATAAAATATAGAATACATTATATATTAATTTCATTTTGTCTACAATTTTTGAAGATTTATCTCCGGATAAACTAAAATATAACAAAAACGAGTTAAAGTCATCAATAAATGAGTTTTAATAAAAAATATATATAACGATGTACAAAACAAAAATTAGGATGAGAGAAAACGACGGTGAAATAGTGGCCCTTGGCTGAACGAGGCATAACAGTTGCAGCACGCAGTGAATTAATATTATTAGGGCTAAAATTCTTTTATCTCTCAACTCTAAAAGAAAACTTGTAATTGGTTTCGGAATTTTGATTTTACTTGATCTCTTACTTTCAGTTTTAATCTTTCATTTCTAATCGCGTTAAATTTGTTAATATCAAGATATGTTTAAATAAATATTTAATCTAAAAGAATATATCTTATTCAAAGGAAAACATGAAATTTAAATAAGTTTAAAATGCAGTTTTTGTTACTACGAGAGAATGATGAGATGACAAATATCAACATGAATTAGCTTAAGTTTTGTGGAGGTTCGCCGAGTACTATGTTTTGGTAAAGTATATGTGTTTTTTACCTACCAAGCAAGTAGTATAAATTTTCTTAGGTAGTTTCAAAGGTGGTAATCAATCACCACTTAGCTTACTTGCAAGCATAAATCCTTAAAGTTAATATGTCCAAATTGTCAATGCCATAAGTACGATTCTATTAAATTTCTTCAATTTGATGGCAATGGGAGTGTAGTGAAGCCGATAGATAGAACAATTCAACTTCTCTTCATATTGATCTACATAATGAAGTCTCGTTGTAGATGAAAAATTTTACACATGTCATTTTGAATTAGGATAGACAAACATTTTTCTTGTAGTTGTTCCATTAATCTCAACTTGAACACTCCCTTTTGCAATGACAACCAAAGTTGAATCATTAAGTTTGAATATCCTGTTAATTCTTTCATCTTGTACTTCTATGAACCACGACATATTTTCGAAGTCTAGGAACCAATCCTCTATATGTACAATTTGTTTTTCCTCGTATATGCAACCTACAAAAGTTCTTCCTCTACCTTTGTTGTTTCTTCAAATGATGTGTGATGAGTTTTTTTTCTCCAACTTAGGATACTTATAATGATACTGATCTAACTTGTGACAATAAAAGGACTTAGTGGATGCTTTATTGAGTGTGTATCTTTTGTGTCCTCTTCGACGTCCACAGCCACTTCTGTCGCAACCTCGATTAACTGTTGATTTATTATCATGAAGGACTTTCAACACTTGTTCATCTGGTTGATAGTCTTGCATCTTTTGCTCATGAACAAGTAGGCTGTCATAAAGTTCATCAAGAATGAAGATACCCATCATTGAATTCCTCAATTGAACATACAACACAGTTAAACTTTAGAATTAATGATTTGATAATTTATTTAACCATGTTTGTGTTTATCATTTCATCATTAAATTTCATCTTATTAACAATGTTGAGTGTACATTATATAAGTGTCCACTTTCTTACCTTTTTTATACTGAAAACTCAGAATTTACAACACAACAATTTCAAGTTGACGAAGTGTTTTTAAATTTGATACATTTTTAATAAAATAATGAACTCCAAAAATAACTATATATGATAGAATTAATAACTATAAAGGTCAGAATTGTGATTTCAGTTATATCGAGTAATTAATAAAATATTGAAAGAATTATATTAATAAAAAAAAGTATATCAAACATTTGAAAGAATTAAACCTTACATAAAAACTTTATTTTATGGGGTATAAATATTAGAAAAATACATCTTAAAATTCAAAATTTTTTGGCAGCCTTCACATTGAAAAAAATTCTCAAATACTTAATGACGTGAAAAAGTTGGTATCTGGTTTGGCCCTTCTCTAGGGTTTATACTTTGGTGGTGGCTTTCACATATGTCTCTTTCAGCATTGACTCCATCTGGGTCTTCAAAAACACATGATTCAGCATTTTCATGGCCGACGTTCATAAACTTGCATCACCATCATCATCATTATCACTTTTTCTCTATTCTGGTTTTCTTCATGTGTTGAACGTAATATGAAACACGTGTAAATGTTCACAGTGTAACCCTAATGATCCAATGTGTTATAATATTGATATTGACTTTTCTTGTGCTTTAGGTATATGAATTTTAAAATGTTTTCTAATTATAGAAATCAATAAAGTTATCATAATGATAATTTCTATTTGAATATAGTATAACGTTATTTATATTTTTGATATATTTCTATTTAAATGATAGTATAAATAGTTATTTAAAGTGTTATGCCTTCTCATGTTAAAAAGTCAAAACCCCTTTATCATCTTTTTTGTCTTGTAATGTGCAAATGAATTACAACTTTGTTCTCGGAAAAACTGATTTACTGTTGATACGTGAAAAGTAAGAATATTAAATTTATTTTTAAAGTTTTAGGCTATCATTTATTATTGAGATGACATTTTTAAATAATAATTTGATACTAAATTATATTTTTCTAGTACCAATTTCCAAAATTTAACCATAAAAAAATTAGATCATAAGTTGGAGTCCAAAGTAGGCTAGGCATATTTTTTTCTCTCTAAAATCATCAACATATGCATGTTTTCAAAACTAAGAAAATAAAAAGAAGATTACTCAAAGAACTCAAATTCCAAAATTGATACTATAATTGCCTTCTTATTAACTAGGGTCAATAGAACCTTCAAAGAAGATATATACTTTGGGCTTTAGGAAGAAGAAGAGAGTAAGATGGAAAGAGAACAATAATGTCTCATGGCTTTGTAAGATATAATAACATTGTTCTATCTTATTAAATACATATGCCTAATTACTATGCTCATTCCATTTTTGTTTCATGCTTACAAAGCTCAGACCAAAAGTAGTAAGACATGAAATCCATATAAGATAAGTATTTTTTACAAACCCTAACAATTGAAACAACTTAACAACTTTATTCTTTTGTTAGCAAGAAAAAATATAAAAATTAAAATAATTAGGTTACCTTAATTCATATACAATTACTTAATTACTATAATGCAAATTAAGTCATCATAGTTATTTTCAATATTTAACTCTTAATTGAAGTTCAACAGTTTTGATCAAAGAACAAGTTGAAGAGCAATAAGGAGTTTGTGAAAAGTTAGAGATTTTGCACCACTGTTAAGGGTTTGAAAGTGACAAGTAACTATGGAATTAAGGTTTGATGAAGAATTTGATAAAAGATTTTTATGTTGATTGTTTCATAACCAGTATAAAAAGTAACTTTTTTTTATATTGGCTATATCTATGTTAATTCCAGAACTGACATAGAATTTTTATAATCGGAATAAAAAACCTTGGTTACAAGGTGATTATTTACATGTATAAAGGGAAGAAGAGTATTTTTTTCAAAATATGTAGTGAGTGTTGTTTGATATTACTACATAAATTTTTATATTTACTACTAGATTTTTATCAATAAAAATAAATATGTTGATAAATCCAAATTTATCGATGAATTTTATTGATGAATGTTTGAATTTAAATCATTGACGAATATTTTGTCATTAACGAATATTTCGATAAGATTTGTTGATATCTTAAAATTTGTATTACTAATAGATATTTCTACATGTAATATATTTGAAGATTAATTCCATCATTAAATTATGTCGGTAATTTACGATTCCTTTTATGGATAGATATTTCTGTTAATAAATTTATCGATCAAATGAATGACAAAGTTTTCGCCAAACTTGATAATTTTTTTTTTGTATTTCAATAAGAGATGAGTGAAAAGAAAATAAAAATAAATGGAAGAAGAGAAGGAAGGAAAGGAAGAGAAAGAAGGATGAGGAAGGAAAGGAAGAGAAAGAAGAAAATGAAGAGAAAGAAGTATAATGGTGATGACTCCTGTAGGAAAAATTAAAATGACAACAACAAACTAGGTGGAGGAGTAAGAGGAGAGTGGGAGAAGGAAGAAGAAAAGAAAAAAAAGAGAATAAAAAAAGAAGAATAAAATGAGAGAAAAATATCTTATCAAAACATTTTATCCATGACCAAAATATATCAATAATTATTAATAAATTTGTATAATTACAGTAATTCATAATTTATCTACATTAACAACTCATCAAAAACTAAAATTATTGATAAATTTTTACCATTATTGATAAATCGCTTTATTTTGTTATAGTAATATCTTATTGAACAAAATCAAACATAATAATAAAATAGTGAATAAAGTTTAAATTCTTTGACTAAATTCTTGAAATTAAAAATGCAATAATGATAAAATGAAAAAAAAATTATGACAATATGGGGTGATATGCAAAATAAAGTCAAGTAATTCAATTATAACAAATAAATATGATTAAAATAAATTTATAATGTGATAAAATATATTGGTATAATTTAATTTAATTTAATTAGATAAGTTAAAAAATAGTAATTTTTAATAAATATTTTAAACATACAAAATATTGTTTAATATACAGTCGAATTCAATTGTTTTTATTATCGATAGTTAAAAAGGTATATTCAAATTTAATTTAGATAAAAAGATAAAAAGGTAAATTAAAAAAATGAATTATAAAAAAAAAGATATCGATTAAAACAAAAAGGAGTAATTTAAGATGGTTGGAGCATATATCTTTAAATTATTGTGAATTAAAATTAAGAAATATATTGGAAACTATTAAATTAAATTAAATGTTTAATATATAAGATTATGACAGTAACATGATGCGACAGGACTGAGATCCATTCCTAAAAGCACTCTTATTTAATATTATCTTCTAAAAACCCTTTCATAAAAGAATAATTAATAAAAGTACTTTCATTTAATAATAGTTTCTATAGTTGTTGTCGTTCAAGAATCAAGGATAAAGATCCAATCAACCTAAAGTTTTTGTTTGACATGAGTCTCCTAATTAATCAGACCAAAAACTAAAATAATTAAATTTCAGTTTTTCTCTATTACAATTTTTTTTTCTTTGTATTTGTGTTTACGTTAAATAAATAATTTTGGTTATACAGACAACTTGCGATTATGATCACGTTCTTGTGTTTTAAATTTTGGGTGTATAAGTATATTAGAAATTAAACAATGAAAATTCAATTTAATATATATAATATCAAATTTTCATTATTAGGATGAGAGTTACTATAAACAAACTTGTATATTAGAAATTAAACAATGAAAATTCAATTTAATATATATAATATAAAATGTTTCATTATTAGGATGAGAGTTACTATAAACAAACTTGTATATTTTCTATCAAACTCAGTCCACCACACATATAATACGTAAAACATTGTGTGATTAAATTGAAAATGTTATACAATGGAAAAATTCAATTTAAACTTAGTTTAAAACATATCATTATTAAAATACTAAATAATTTTTTCAAAGCAACAGATAAGATGGTATATTTAAAAAAGTGAGTAAAAGTTGACTTTTTGTTATATATCGTGTATATTAATTGTTGAAGAAACAAATTATAGAGAAAACGTTTATGCATATATGTATAGTTTTAGACATTTTCTTGCTCAGTTTTTTTGGGATTAAGTCAAAAACTGAGATTGCTTGCAATATATACACACACCACAGACGTAATACAGCTATAGTATATTTTATTTTTTTAATAAGACGTGCAGTGTTATTTCTTCCCTTATTTTTGAAAAATAATTAATAAAAATAAGTTTATCATAAAATTAAACAGTGACATATCATGCATTGCTTGATTATTAAAGTATAACAATGAAATGTCTAACAACTAAAAGTCTGATTTTGTGTGCTTGATTCCAGCTTTGTGCTACTTTTTATAATCTATGTACTTTTATAATGTAGTGTTTGTTTTAAAAAATATTTATGGAACAATATAATCACGTATCCATCTAAGTATGAACTATGCATGTTTGAATATGTTTAAAAAATAATCATCTTTTTATATATAATAAAGTGTACGTATGTATATACGGGTTGTGTATTTTTTCATATGTGAATTTATTGGAGAAAAAATGCCTCAAGAAATTAGATTTTAAGACAACTATGGAAAAATCTATTGATGAAAAAAAAAATCATTAGCACTGGAATTAATAAAATTTTAATATTTTAAAAATTATATGTGAATTGTTTTGTATTTTTTTTTTGTAGTGGTTATCTTTTTTATTACAGAGATGTTTATATTGTGCCTTTTTATTTATTTTCATTTGTTAATTTTAAAAAGTAGATTACTTAGATATAGAGTGAGTAGTCTCTCTTGAATTTCTGTGTGTGTGATTCCACATTCACACCCATGAACGTATTAATTAAATAGGTCAACTAATTTATTCATATATATATATATATATATATATATATGTATGTATGTATGTATGTATATATATGTATGTATATATATGTATGTATGTGTGTGAGAGAGCTGTAGATAAAATAAATTTAATTTTTGTTATATACGGTATATACGCGTTGTTTATTAAATGCAAGGTGTCAACTAACTAACTACATTTAAATAAGTGCCAGTTATCATTACTATAAAAACAAATAATTACTTAAATAATAATTTATTCTTATTTTTGTTAAATTTATTTAATTTTGTTTTAATTTATTTTTATTTAATTTAATTTTTGTTAATTTTATTCAATTTACTCTTGTTTCTTATATTTAAATAACTATAAGACATAAATAATATTTGTCATGTATTATTGTAATTCTTTTTAATTTTATTAAAATGTTCATCTGTTTAGCAAGAATCGTGTCATAAGGATTAGTGACAAATGGTTAGATTGATAATTTAGTTTTTAGATTAATCATTTTTGTTTAATTTAGTCATAATATTTTTAAAAAAAAAATTACTTTATTCTTTTTTAAATTTAAACTAAATTTAATTTTTATATAATTGTTATATTGATATATTGATTTTTAACCTTTTAAAATTTTAAAACTTCTTTACTTCCAAAATTTTCATAATAATTTTAAACTGATTCTAATCTTAAATTAAAAATATTTAATAAAAACATAAATTTTAATACGTAAAAATTGAATTTGATCTCAATATAAAATAAAATAAAACTGTTTTATTTTGAAAAATATTAAAATTAAATTAAATAAAAATAATATAATTTATATTAAATATAAAATATTAATGTTGACACGTATTACTAAAAATAAATGAAAACCAAACTAATTTGACAAATAAACACTTTTTTAAAAATTATAAAAAAATTAAAAAATCACAGATTAACACGTGATAAACCATTTCTATAGTCCGTTAATTACTTAAAAAAAATAATAAAAAATTCAAATTAAACTAATTTAACAAAAGTTAAAACCAAATTAAAAAAAAATATTAAAACTAAATTAAAAAAGTCAAGTAGGATGAAATTTGGATTTATCATTCTTCTTCTACTGTAATGGACAAAGAGCACTATTTTGGAGATTTTTTTTTTGAGCATATTTTTGGGGATTTACCTCTTCAACTTTTTTATTTTACTTTTTAAAAATCTAATTTATAACTTCTACTTTTATACTACTACAACTCAATAAAATATAATAAAAATAAATACAAAAAGGTTGAATAAAAATATAAACAAAAGTGCAATAATTAATAAAAAATGAGTACAATATCTGAATACAATTATTCATTTTAACTATTCATTTTTTAAGTTTTCTAATAATATGAGATGATTAAAAAGATTGAGATAAAATTTGCAAGATAAACCACAGCAAAATAAATAATTAATATTCATCAATTTCTCCTCACCACTTAAGACACTGTGTTAGTCAAAATTAATAGGTTTTAATTAATAGCAATTTGAGATAACCTTTTCAAGGTACTAAAGAACTTTTTATCTTTTTTTATTTTATTTCACATCCCATATACAAAATGTGAAAAAAACCTTTAATATTAATTTTTTATTTATTTTCATTTTTAGTTTTTCTTATATATTTTCTTTCTTATACCATAGTTCCATCACATTTTTTTTTCCAGTTTTTCCTATTATTTCATTCGTTTCACATAATGTAAAGCAAAAACTTATTACCATTAAATATTAACTTATACTACTGGTTATCAGTTCTTTTAAGTTGCGGTGGTAAGTAAATGGTAAAAAATAAAATAAAAGAAAAGCAGTATTCACAAAACATATAATTTAATTTAAAATGTGAGAAAAATATGAAAGTTTTTATTAAATAAAATTATAATTCTAAATATTTATAGTGATGAGAGGGAAATAAAAAGAAAAATCAACACGTTGATAAGTCAAAGAACTGTGACAACTGTAACTGTGTAAGTAAGAATCCTGATGAGTAATGGAAGTTGAGTTTTAATCCTACCACGTTTATTTGTTCCTAATGTGTGCAGAAAGTCAAACCCCAGTTTTTGATACTATTTCCAAAGCCTGCATGAATTGGAAGGAGACCATGGAAAAAGAAACCAATGAACACAACACAACCTTAAAACAAAGTCAAAGGTGTAAATCATAAATGCTACAATAAACTCAAATCAGAATTTCATTCGACCTAACTTTTCCTATCTATACCTTCAGTTTCAAATTAATGAATGTTTAAGGGTTTTCACCCAAATGAATGAGTAGTTAAGAAAATTTCTTACAAGTAAAATTGGTTTAAAAGAAGTCTAACAAAAGACATTGAAATACTAATTCAGAATATTTTTAAAAAATTAAAATGTAACCGTTAGAACCGCTCTTAGAATAAGGTATATTGCAAGCATTTGTCTCTCATGGTTTTTTGAAAATACTTTTACTTGTTCCTAATATTTTTTTATTATAAAAAATACATGTTTAACGAATATTTGATAAATAATATTAATCTATCAGAAGCGGTCAAACATATTTTTTCTAAAATAAGCTTCTATAATCAATAAATATATCAATATATAAGTTCTTTTGTAGTTATGCATTTATAATCACATTTATACTCCATAAGATTGAGGTTAGATCGTTTTGGAAAAATGTTTACCACTTTACATAAGAGATATATTGTGACACGCTAAATATATATAATATTATTGTAAATAATACACTTAAAAATATTAGAAAGAACACAACATTACAAGAAATACTAAATTTATTAACAATAATATTGTGTTATAAATGAATTTACCAACGAATTCAACATAAACTATTAACAATGATATAAACTATTAATAAAGGATTTCCTAAAATTTTTTTTTTCAATTTTACTTTTAGTAACTTCTTTTCTAAATTTAAATAATTATTCAAAATAAAAAATAAATACAAAATTATTTATAATTAAATAAAAAATTAGTAATGTAACTACTTTAATTTAAAAAAAAATTATGAGAAAATCCCTTTATATTATGGTATAGATAAAATTTAAAAATTATTCATTTTTATAATGACTTTTCCGAGAAAATTATTTTATACTTGAATACAACTTTTTCTGTTGAAAGAAAAAAGTAAATATCAATATGAAAGGATTTTCTCTATACAATATCTTTTTCAATTTCACTTTTTTAATAACATTTAAAAAAAAAATTAAATTAACTAGGTTATCTTTTTTACTACATGTAATCTAAATTTAATTGTTTCTTAAATAAGTATCTTATCATCTTAATCTAACAAATGACTGTTTATATAATTTAAACTACTTTTTTAAAAGTAAATTAATTATTTATAATAAAACTGACAGAGAACCCATGTGTTTGTAATAATTAATAGATAAAGAAATTGGAAATTTTCTTCTTTTTCTTTAATGGGACATTAAACCTTGAGTCAAATGTAAATTTTCTTAAATGCATAAGGAGGTAGGAGAACGTTATCATAAAAGCTTGCTTGGTTGCAACTTGTATCTAAAATTGAACCTGAACCTAGTCTTGAGTTGTTCAAGTTGACGTTGGTGTTGGTGTAACCGTTAAGTTGAGCACCATCCCCAGAGTAATTGGAAAAGTCAAAAGGTGGCACATTTTTCCGTGTTTGACTTTCCCCAATTTGAACACTATAAATATCCACCACCTCCTCTTTCTCATCTTCAACGATACCAAATCAAAACCATTCATTCATTCAATCAGAAGAAATGGACGAAATCGACGTGCCTCCCTTCTTCCTCTGTCCTATCTCCCTCGAACTCATGAAAGACCCCGTGACAGTCTCCACCGGAATCACCTACGACCGCCACAGCATCGAGAAATGGCTCTTCGCCTCCAACAACGACACGTGTCCCGTCACCAAGCAGCCTCTCCTCCCAGACCTCACTCCCAACCACACCCTCCGCCGTCTCATCCAGGCCTGGTGCACCGTCAACGCCTCCCATGGCATCCAACGAATCCCAACGCCCAAGCCCCCCGTCGACAAAACCATCATCCAAAACCTTCTCAAAGACGCTTCCGGCTCCCCAAACCTCCAGCTTCAGTGCCTCCGAACCCTAAAATCCATCGCTTCCGAGTCCCAAACCAACAAACGCTCCATCGAATCCGCAGGCGCTGTTAAATTCCTAGCTTCGGTTATAACCAACACTGTAAACTCCTGTTTAGACGATGACGTGGAGCTGGAGTTGAAAGCAGGCGTGGCGGATGAAGCATTGAGCTTGTTACACAACCTTCACTTGTCCGAACCGGGTTTGAAGACTCTACTGAGTCACCCCGAGTTTCTAAACTCGTTAACCAAGGTTATGCAGAGAGGAATCTACGAGTCACGCGCTTACGCTGTTTTTCTACTGAAGTCGTTGTCGGAAGTGGCGGAGCCGGTGCAGTTAAATAACCTGAAACCGGAATTGTTTGTCGAACTGGTTCAAGTCCTGAAGGACCAGATTTCGCAGAAGGGTTCCAAGGCCACACTTCAGACGCTGATTCAGGTGTGTCCGTGGGGGAGGAACAGGGTGAAAGCGGTGGAGGCCGGGGCGGTGCCGGTTATCGTGGAGCTTCTTCTTGAATACAGGGAGAGGAAGCCCTGCGAGATGATGCTCGTTGTGTTGGAGACTCTGTGTCAGAGCGCAGACGGGCGCGCGGAGTTGCTGGCGCACGCGGCGGGGGTGGCGATCGTGGCCAAGAAGATTCTGAGGGTGTCGACGATGGCGAACGACAGGGCGACGAAGATTCTGTTGGCCGTGTGTAGATTCTCGGCGACGCCTAGCGTGTTGCAGGACATGGTGCAGCTGGGGGTGGTTGCGAAACTCTGCTTGGTGCTGCAGGTGGACAGTGGGAACAAGGCGAAGGAAAAAGCCAAGGAGATTCTCAAACTGCACGCCAAAGCGTGGAAGAACTCGCCTTGCATACCTGTGCACTTGCTTGCTTCGTTTCCAACCAGTGCGTGAAAGAAACGAATCATACCAAGTTTATTTTCTTTCATCGCTCATCAATCATATCAAACACTCCCTGTATCCATTGGTTTCAGGTCGGAACAAGTAACACGACAAAGTTGTTTCGTATCAGATCAAATGAAAACCAAACTCATTCATGATTTATCCACCACAAACACAAACCCCTTCAAGTCATTTTCCACTTTATCTCATTCCAAAACCTGCTCAAAGACTGATCCTTTCTTCGATACCAGTGAAAGAAAACTGAAATTAGATCACAGTTTTGAGTTTTTCATTCCCTGCTTGGTCGATTCTTGTTTCTTGATTTTGGTGTCGTTTTTCGTGTACAGATTTGTTTGGAAACAAACGATAGCTGTGGGCGTCAAATGTTGCCCCCGGAAGAAATTTAGAATTTATTTGAATTTCATTTAGTGGATTTACTACAGACTATTTCATACTGATATTCCTCATCTTCTTTTCCCTATCCTCCTCGGTTGTTTTTAGCATTTTGTGAGTACAGTTTTTATTAACTTGGTTGTTTTAGAATTCTAAATTGGTATTTATGTAATTTTTTTTTCTCAAATATGTACTTTTTAAATAGTAGGATAGTAATGATTTTCTTAAAGGGTAATTAGCAATATATTTAGGTGGTATTTTTGCAATGAAAATAAATATTTTCTAATTTTTTTTATGAAAACAAATTAAAAGTCTTATTTATTGTTTTATTTTTAAGACTCTATTGTAATGTTAGTGTTAATTGAAACATTTTTAGAGTACATTATCTATAATTTAAAGATAAAATCTTGTAAAAGTAATAAGTTAGAAGAGAGATTAACATTAAAAAGTAAGATAGTTTTCTTTTAAAAAAAATGTTAATTTAAAATAAGCTTATCAGTATCAGCTGAGTTAACATCATAATAAATTAATTAAATGTTATGAATAAGAACGACAAAGTATTATCTTATCAAGGTTGCATAAAAAGATCGAATAGCGGTTTATAAATTTATAAAAACCAAAAAGTCTTCTTGATTAAAAATAAATAAAAGGTACTTATTTGAATAATGAAAATTGATAATCATGACAGAGGACAGTATTATACCTTTGAATAAAAAAATAAAAGTTTACTTTGTATTTTATTGTGATTTGCTACCTCTTTCTAATGCGATGGATGCGAATCCATTACAGATCATCAACGTGATTCAACCAAAAAATAAGCACACCTTTCCTCTGTTCCCGTTATTTATTTTTCCCACGTTTTGATGCAACTACTTTTACAACCAATGACAAATATTGAATAAGAAAGTGTTTATTAAAGAACTCTTTTTCATTTTAAATTTAAGTTCTATTTATTTATAATATATATTACATTTTCTGATACCAAAAATACCAATTGCTATTAATAAAATTGAAAATATAATAATACTTTAAGGCAAACGAAGATGTCAATTATACTGCCTTTCGAATCACAAATATAGCTTATGAGAGAGAAATTGAATGTCATTTTACTCTTTTTACCTCTGTTATAAATTGATTATATATGTCACTATACATACGATTTTATTATTTAATTTAATTATTTTCTAATTATAACAATTCAAATATTTATTAAAACTTAAAATTGTAAAATTAAAACTGTATTTCATAAACTCATAAGTGCTTCTCAAATATGCTTCTAATTTGTCGTTTTATTACAAACCCACATTTGAAACATAAGTATCAAATTGTATCTTTATGAGCCCTATATATTCTCAAGAACAAAATATAATATTTTTTAAATCAAGTATTCAATTGTATTTTGAAATTTATCCATTAAAAAATATTCCTATACGATATTTAATAAAATACACTAAGTAAAAAGAAAACAATATTCATAAAATATACAAATAAAGATTGAATTAAAAAAATTAAATACTTGTTTCTAAATAAACTCAAATCTACTCACCTTGGAAATTTCTATTTCATATAGATTTATGAATGTTGAAGTGAAACCTTATCATGTAGTGATACACAAAATACATTAATTTCAATTCAAGAGAGTTAAGTTAATTTTCAATCTTTACTATAAGGCACAAACACTTATAGTAAAGAGAAGTAAAGGATGATAACTACTCTTTGTATGATGTTTTTCACTGTACTTTTGTAGAAAAGGGTTTTAATTGCATTGCTAATGAGAAAAAAATTAAGGTTACATAAAATGGAGGTGAAAGCCTAAGAATTGTGAGATTATAAAGTTTGATGCCCGTCAATATTAGAAAAACTTTGTTGGAAATTGGTGGTTTTTGTTGGTGATTTTTGTTGGTGATTTGTCGAATACACAAGGCACAAACACTACACCCATCCAATCTTCACTGTGATAAGTCAGTGAGAATTTGGATCCTCATAAACAATTTTTTTTTTTAAGAAATACTAAAAATAAAGAAATATGGGAGGAGGCCCACGTTGTTCTTGCCTTGAAAGCTTGAAAGAATGTTGGGGCAGAATACGATGCATTACAAAGCCAAACAATGGTTGACGAGCAATGACTGATTAACAATGGTTGGTCAATTAACTCACTAGAACACCTAAGTTGATGAACTCACTATAACACCTAAGTTTAATTTCGATGCAATGAACCCTGGCCACAAGCGCACTGGTTTAATGAACCATCGTCGACAAGCTCCCTAGTTTGCTGAACCCTTGCCAACGAGCACACTGGTTTGCTAAACCTAGGAAAGCGAGCACATTGATTTGTTGAACTCAAGCCAACAAGTGCACTAGTTAGCTATACTCAGGTGGCCTTGTGCACTGGTTTGTTAAACCTAGGCTAGGCTTGCGCACTGGTTTGCCGATCCCAAGATAGCAAGCTCATTGGTTTATTGAACTTAGGCTAATGTGCGCACTAGTTAGCTGTACTCAGGTTGACGTACGCATTGGTTTACTGAACCTAGACCCTGGTTTGGTAAACCCAGGCTGGTGAGCACACTGGTTTGCTAAACCTTGACCAACGAGTGATGACAGAAACAAACACTAGTTGGATGAACTCAGAATGCAATGTTTGATGAATAAGAACATGTAGTAGAAATCTGAGGAAATTTAAAACGTGTCACAATTAAGTTTAGAAAATTTAAGGAAAGCGTAGGAAATTTGAAGAAATTTGATTGTAGGAGGAAAGTTAGAAAATGAAAAGTGTATCATAATTTTGTGGAGGTCCTAAACCTCTTTAAAAAAGAATTAAAATCTTCACTATTATTAGCTTTCATACAATTGTAACCATGTTAGTTTGTGGAGTATTGTTATAACCTTTACAAATAACGTCCACTAAATATCAATTTTTGATGTAATGTGTTTCACTAGTAAAAAAAGTGGTTTCTAACACGCCATATACGCTTCGGTTATGCAGAAGCCGAAACATAAAACGCTATATACCTCGGTTGTACCTTGACCCGAGGCGGAATGGTGATATTGTCCCGGTTAATAAAACATCCGAGACATATGCCTATGCACCGAGCACTGCAAATCACACCTATCTGTCTGACATCTTCTTAAAAAGACTCTATTACCTCGGGTTGCCAGACAACCGATGCTAATACACATCTGCAAGTCAGACTTTTCGCCTGAAAATCCTCTGCAAGTCATGCTTTTTGCTGAAGCACTGACAACTGGCTTATTGCCTCAGTTTTCTGGGCAACCGATGCCTATACACTGGCTTATTGTCTCATTTTGCTAGGCAACCGATGCCTATCCGCTGCCTATACGTTTCATTTGGACAACCCAACATCTTCTTCTTCCTCCTCGTGCTCTCCCATTCTTCCTCTACGGTTTCGTCCACCACTACCACTCCTTGCCTCGCCGAGTCGTCCCCTGTGCTGTCAGTGGTCTCGTCTGCCTCCTTCTTGCCAGTGCTCGCGCCATCTGTGCCCCACCGTCGTGCCATTCCTCCCACATCTTCATTCACGCTTTCTCGAGGTTTGTCTTCGTGCAAACCCTATTCTTCACCTCTGCCTCTCATCTAATTTCTTCCCATTTTGGCCGTTTGAACCATTGAATATCTCCATCCCTACTGATTAAATGCCTTCCTCCACCGATTTCACCGATTTATTTCCCCTTTTTCATCTTCCATGGCCATCTTCATGAAGCACTGCCGTCACGGATGACGACCTGTCTACTGTCATCGCCAAGCCCAACGACTACAGCGGCGAGTTCTTCTCCTCCTCCCTCGTCACTGCCAAAGGATGGCGGATCTGGTTCACGTTCTGACTTTCTAGCGGTGGTGCAGCGTCGGAGTTTCTCGTTGGCGAATATTGGGGTTTGTCGTTTTGGGGCTTGAGGTCTTGGTGGGAAAGGTTGGAGAGGGTGCTGCGGACGCGGACGCGGATGTCGCAGGATTTGCGTTGGGGTTCGAAGGACGCGGATGTCGCAAGATTTGCGTTGGGGTTCGAAGGACGCGGATGTCGCAGGACGCGGACGCGACACGGACGTTGCAGACGATGTGGAGCCACAATGGCCAATTTGTTGGCCTATGATGTCTATGACGTGGAGCTCACTACAGTGAAGGACAACACAGAGTTGAGGAAGCTTCTAATTGAGACAACCAATAAGTTTATAATTGTTATTGAAGACATTGATTGCTCTCTTGATCTTACAGGGCAGATGAAGAAGAAGGCAAATAAGTTGTTGGACGAGGAGACTGATAAGGATGTTGTTGGAAGGAAAGAGGCCAAGGAAGAAGGAGGGAGTGGCAGCAAAGTCACACTCTCAGGGCTGTTGAATTTCAATGATGGGATTTGGTCTGCTTGTGGAAGGGTTGATTGTGTTCACAACCAATTATGTGGAGAAACTTGATCCTACACTCATTAGAAGGAGGAAAATGGACAAACACATTCACAAGTGCCTCTCTAAGAGCTGATAATATTTTGATTATCCTCATTACAGGTGAATCTTGTTGAATGGCTCAAGATGATGGTGAGGACGAGAAGGGCCGAGGAAGTTGTGGATTCAAGGCTTGAAGTGAAGCCATCAACACGTGCTTTAAAGCGTTCTCTTCTGGTTGCACTTAAGTGTGTTGATCCTGAAGCATAAAAGAGGCCTAAAATGAGTCAGGTTGTGAGAATCCTTGAAGCTGATGAATATTCATTCTAAGAGGTTCATTCTTTGTCTTATCTTCTCATATAACTTTTGCTACACAATCTGAATTTTTATCACAATTTGGGACTCTAGATGTTTGTTTCACTCCTTGCTATCTGACAAATCATTGGGAGTACACACTAACTCAATAGCCTTTTTGTAATTCTAGTGTGTTAATCTTCTTCTCTGTGTGGAATTATTTTTTGAACTTGATATTTTGAATGACTAGTAATCAATAACATGTTCCCAAATTTATTCTCAGAATTCATTAGCCAGTATGCATGCCCTTTTCATGATTAGTTACCAGTTACTAAATGTTGAATGCCATGGATCCTTTGGTTTTGTATGTGCATGTTTGAATGTATGAGTTTCTGGGTATTACATGAACTCTTCATCAGTCACTTCTATTGGATTTATTAATTTAAGGCAAACATATATTCTATATCACTTCCAGGATCGAAGAAATAGAAAGAGCCGCATAGTCAGCATGGAAATTGAGTGTCTGAAGGATATTTCTGGCCCATCTGATGCTGAAAAGGTGAAGGGTTCTGAAGGTCATGCAGTAGAAACAACTCAAGCGTAGGATTGACAGCCACACTTGACTTAACCAGCATGTACAATTGACATTTTTCAATTTCTGTAACCAATCAAATACCATGTATGTTCAATTGTACATTGTTTCAATTTCTGTAACCAATCAAATACCATATATGTTCAAAGCTTGTCTTGAGATTTTTCTTTTGCCGCAAATCCGAGAAGATAATGAATTCTGATAGGAGAATTAAGTTGTAGGTAGCTTATTTGGACAATGAAGCATTTTATATATATAAAAAAAAAACCTTTTACTGCCTCGGTTGAACTCCAAACCGAGGCATAAACCCAACCACGAAAATAAAAGTAAAAAGAGGAACATCCTATACTGCCTCGGTTGCATTTGAACCGAGGCAAAAGCATACATTTTTTTGCCTCGGTTCTGAACCGAGGCAAAAAGTGGTAGACTTTTTACCTCGCCTGAATATGCCTCGGTTACAGAACCGGTGTCTTTAAGCGAAAATAACCGCTGTCATATCCCTTGACTGCACTAGTGTTTATTACACCAATTTAAATACTATAATATATTTTTATTATTAGAAATTAATTACATTTCATAATTTACATAAAGATTAGTATGTTACAAATGAGAAATTTTAATTTCCTTGCTAATTTAAACTAATTTTAAAATTTTTAATCACTCTACTTAAACTGATCCAAATGGTGTATGTTTAGATATAAAATTAAAAGTGTTTTAAAATTTTTTCTTATCAATAAACTATGTTTTAAATAAAGTTTTCAAAATTTTAACTTATATCCGATGAAAGATTAAAGTAATCTCATTCATGATCCTCCCTTGACTTTTTTGTTTTTGTTTTTGTTTTTTTTATTTCATTGAAGAGGATCGGATCTTACTTAAAGATAAATAAACTCTTACCAGTGAGCTAAAGTACCCATCAAACACTTATTTTTTAACAATGTTCATTTTTTTTAATCACACAAGGTTTTCTTCAAAATATATAATGGATAATTCAGCAGATTCAAATTCAGGAAAAAAAAAAAAAAGAAAGTAAAACGAAGGTAACATCTGAAATCACAAGAAACTGAATTTATTCGAAATATAGGTCACCATTTGACAACATATTAACAAAACCGTAGAGAGCCATGGAAAATTATTCGAATGATGCGACATACTAGTTGACTCTTCCATAAGTTAATACTTTACTGTAACTTATTTCACACAATAAATATTCTTACATTTTGCGAAAAGTCTAACTTATTTTTTAAAGCTTTACATATATTATCATATTTTGAAGTATTTGGAATGGAAAGCAACGTAAGTTTAGAATAATAAGAAAATTAAGTCATGCCCATCACCTATGTACATGTGTCATGCATCTTCAATATACACATATCTCCACACTCGTAAGATATTGTTCATTTTGGATCAAATACTCACGGATTTGTTTTTGGTATCATTTCAAAAAGATTCTTACTTAATGAAGGTATTTATGTGTATATAAATTTATGTTCAATATTACTTTTATTCGATGTGAAACTTTGTTTGTATCTCGACAATATGTATGGATCTTAATCCTTTAATATGATTTCCTCTTTAATTTGAAATGAAATCTTAACCTAGATTTTTTCCATTTTGGTATGCGTGGAATGAATACCCAGTTTCTGTACTGGAAAATAGAAAGTGTCAAAATCTGTGAAGGGTAGTTGAAGTTGAAGATGGTGAAATCGTTATATCTAGGACACATATATTTTACTATATGTGAATGCCCTCCAATGGAGGACAGGTCCAACTTTATGGCTCCGACTGCAAAAGTGAAAACAAAGTAGAATTCTTAAACAAAAGATTGATTCCTTTGATTGCGGATTTAAACTTGATGAATTAGTCATTCTCATTTGTCCTATATAGATTTTTATTTCTTGTATTTGACCTCACAAAACAATAAGTAAATTTACTGGATGAAATAAAATATCTCATATTTTAGTATTGGTAAATATTTATTATTTACAAATATAACAAGTATTTTAATATCTTTATAAACAAGTTGAATGTAATATCATAATATTTACATTTACTAATATTTATTTTTTACAAAAAATATTAAAATAAAAATTTAATTTATATTTTTTAAGTTAAATTAAATTAAGATTAAACTTAATTTATGTTTTATTAAGTTTAATTAAGTTTAATTTAATTAAAATTAAATTTTAATTTATATTTAATTTAATTTCTATTATACATTATATTTTGTTTTATAATTATACTTAAATTTTATTTTAAAATTTTAAAAATATATATTTTTTAAATATTTATATATATATATATAGACACACACGAGTATTTATAAATTTTAAAATATTCGTATATATTTTTTTTTTGAACGGATATTCATGAATTTTTTTTTTCCAGTTGGCATCTTATTTCCGAGTAAGGTTTTAGTGATTGTCATAATCTTGAAAAACTAAAACATGATTAGAATTATTTTATTCATTGCTATTGATACAGTAATAAATCATTTGGTTCTACCCTCTATAAGAAACTTTGCTTATGACATGGAAATTCACCAAAATTCACAATTCATTGAGATTTCTTGTAGTGTTGCGATTGCTATAGACTTTATGCATATCCACTTTGTTTATCTATGTAACTCGTATGCAGAATTTTTTAATGGATCTGTTTAAATAATAATTCTGTCAATTTAGATTTATAGCATATATTGGTTTATTAAATAAAGCACCACCATGGGCTTAAAATGCAATCTACCAAGAGATCTTAAATTAACAAAAGGCTTATTATGTTTTAGTATCCTGAATTTAAGATTAATTCTCAAATTCAAAAAATTATTTTAGTGTCTTGTGTTTAAACAAATAATACCCCAAAATTACTATTTAGAGATTGAAAAGTGTTTAAAAAATGTTCTAGTTCCCATTTAGTGACTACATTTTTTTAATGTTAATAAATAAAATATTTGTTTAGAACTTCAGAAACCTTTGAAACATCGAGATAACATGATCTTTCTATCATATGAATTAAAAGAAAGAGCAATTGAAAAATAATTAAAGTGGATATTCCCAAAACTATGACCCTTTTACTTTTCAATTGTTTTAATGTAATAAAAACATTGCGGATCAAAAGTTCCATTGCATTCGTTGGTTTAAATCGATTTTATTCTTATAAGACATTTTTAAACTCTATTAATGCAAATAAATTATTAGGATTATATTTTTCAAACTAGACGTTTTTATTATTTAAGTATATTTTTTTTGTAAAAGATTAAATTTTTATTATATATTTTTTTAAGTTTTGCTGGTTGTTTGTTACTGAAATTCTATTCTTCTTTTTAGGAACCAATTCTATAGTAACATTTTTTACAAAATTTCTTTTAGTAACAATTTTTTTAGTTAATAAATTTTTTTATTTATTTATAATAAATTAATTTATTAAAAATATATTTTTTATAAACTTATGTGAATATAAATTAAAAAATGTATTTAATTTAATATTTATAAATTAATTGAGAATAAAAAATTTAAAGATTGATTATGATAAATAAGATCATTAAAATATATTGTAAGTAAACTAATATAAAAATTATCATAATAAAATATTATAATTATGGTTGGTTTTGGTAAAATTAATTTTGATAAATGTATATTTATTTTTTTTTAAATAATTTATGTAATAATTTGTTTTTGTGTACTAAGTTCCAGAAATCAATATTAAGAGTTAGAAATATTCGAAAATAAAAAGTAAAAAATTAGTAATATGAATGTAGAAATAGGTTGAAACCCTCTTATAATCCTTATGTTTGTATTGGAATTTCTAGTAAAGTTTTAAATTATTTCAATTTGAGTTCTTATTTTTTTAATTGTGTAATAAATATACCTTTTTATTTAAGTAGACAAAAACAATGTCAAAGACGTGCTTATGTGACGTAGGTGATGAGTGAAATTCATATTTAATTTATTTTGTGGAGTTTTATTTAATTTATTTTTGAATATTTTATCTGTTTCTTTATTCTTCATACACCTGCCATGTCATCATCTTCAACCTCCACTAGTACACTAAGAGGATACTGCACCAGTTACTTTTGCTTTTAGGCACCGGTTCTACAACCGAGGTATATACCGGCGAGGTAAAAAGATTAAACTTTATGCTTCGGTTATAGACCGGGATAAAATGAGACAAGAATATGCCTCGGTTCTTAGATAACCGAGGCAGTAGAGTGTATTTTTTTTTATTTTTTCGTACTGACTCTCATTCACGGTTCATTTCTCAGTTCTCAGTTCATTTCTCAGTCATTCTCTCATGCCAAACAAATCCAAATCGAAGAATTCTCCCAAAATTTCTTCCAATTTCAGCTCCCAAAATTTCTTCCAATTTCAGCTCAAAAATTTAAAACAAAGAAGAAAACTGTATCAGGAATCAATCAGTCCATACTCAGAAGAAAACTGTAAAATAAAGAAGAAAACCCAAATCAATGTCCAGAGCCTTCTTCCCTTCCCTTTCCTTTCTCAGTTCTAATCAATCTCTTTCCCTCTCCTCTCTCAGATCCTACTCGTAGTCCAACAATCACCCCTGTCGAATTTACAAAAATAAAATTGAATGATGAGTTTTGAAATTGAAGGCAGAGAACCCAAAAATGCAAAACGCAGAGAACCTAAAAACGCAAAACACAGAGAACCCAAAAACGCAGAAGCCATCGCTGCCAAAAACGAAACCCTCGCCGCGCCACCATCGCCGCACCATCAGCTCGCCCTTCGGTTCATCCCCTACGAAGGCGAGATCCACCGCCAGCCGCCGGCCGCCACCAACGAAGCCTGAGTCGCGCCTCCAAAAGTGTCGCCAAGCCCCAAATCGAAACCCTAAATCGAAGCCGCGTACAGGGACCGTCACGCCGCGGACAACCTCCCACCTCCACGAACACGGACCGTCACACCGCGGAGATCAAATCGCGTCTAAACCTGAAAAGAAACAAGGGAAGAAGAGATCTCGCCGCCACCTTGCTCTGACCTCGCCACGACCTCACCATGCCTCGCCGCCACCTCGCCATGCCTCGCCGCCACCTCACCATGCCTCGCCGCCACCTCGCAATGGCTCGCCGCACTCGCCGCCAACGTTAAGTTGCTTCTGGGTTTCGTGGAGGTGGGAGGATAAGCAAGGGGAAAGCGAACTTGGATGCGTGCTCTGGATGTTGGATGTTGCAAGTGAAAGGTTTATGTTGGATGCGTGCTTCTGGTTTCGAAAGGTTTATGCCTCGGGTCAGAGGACCGAGGTAATTGAAACGTTTATGCCTCGGTTGGGTTAGAGGACCGAGGTAGTAAAAAATTAACCAGTTTTAGGTGCCACGTGGCAGAATATCAGGTCTCGATTTTATTTTTAACCGAGTTAATTTGGTGTTTATGCTTCGGTTTTTTTACAACCGAGGCATATAAATTTGTCGAAATTGCGAAAATGCCACCGCTTCTATATATGCTTCGGTTTTCTAAAAACCGAGACGTATTATCCGTGTTCTTATCCCTATTTTGTACTAGTGCTCAGACACCCTAATTCTTCTAGCCATCATCTTTTGGCATGCTTTGCCATCGGACCAACTAACCTTTAAAAGAACCACCTCGAGGTTATCGGAAATCACTGCAAAGCCTTGCCTTCATGAGCCGCCTACATCTACCATAGAGAGAAAATCTACCTCATCGCGTATAGAGAGAAAATCCTAAAATCTCGAGTTCCATCATCTCCTCCGCGAAGCCTTGCCTTCATGAGCCGCCTACATCTACCTCATCGCGTAACTACCGTGAGAACCAACATTGTCCAAAATCTGCAGAAAAACCTAATCACAAATCTATGAATTCAAACCACTTAAATCCCCAATCTCACGATGAGGCACATCGCCTTCATGGAATATGCAAAAACATCAAAATCACATAACCCAGATTACGAAGGCGTCTTCTCCTCCATCACAGCTCCATAATCGCACCTCCATAAGCCATCGTATCACACTTGCAATCAAAGAATCAACAAGAAAATCCTTTATCGGAGACCAGGCAGATCTCCACACCAAACCACTATTAACTTTGCTGTAATCCAAAATCGTGCCACCGCAAACCACTCAAGTTCGTTCCTCCGTAATCCATAAAGCCCAATAACGAGTTCATCGCGAATCAAAAACCTATCATATTATAAACCCAAATCCAGAACAGCCTCACACCACTAGATCTACTTCGAACCTTCATTCGCAATCCATACCTGTAAGGAAGAAAATCCAAAATGCGAACAAGATGAACATTGCGAAGAATAAACCAAAATGCGAGCTTGTTCGTCATCTACATCCTCACGAAACCTTCGTCGCCACCAACGCACCGCGAAAACCCTTATCCATAATTTTCACTGTACCAGATCCCTAATGTTTTTTCCTAACCATGGTCTCCAATTAAATAATGTCACATCATAAATTAAAGGTTTAATGTCTCTATAGGTCTCTATTTTCGGCCATAATCTCAAATAGGTCTCTTTCTTTTTCTGCGCCTCAATTTGGTCCTTATTTCTGTAATATTGAATCAAATAAAGACTTTCTGTCAAATTGATGAAATGCCATTAAGGAGGATGTATCGTGGCATGCTGACAATGTAATTTTTTATTACGTGGCATTAAAAACGTGATTGAATTGTTATTTTTTTTATTTTTCAATTAAAAAATACAGTGTACATAGTGGAAACACGTTTTTAACTAAGGGCAAAGTTGGAAATGAAATAAAATAAAGTGGTGAAAGCCCCATTGTCCTCTACAATTGCGAAATGGAATTGAAATTGGGGGAAGTTGAGGTTTAGAGTTCGTGGGAGAAAAGAAAATCGTTGTTCATCTTCTTCGATTGGAAGCGCGATGGATAATGAAATGCAGAATTCACATTCTTGTTCTTCTTCGACATTCAATGGTTGGCAAAATGGAAACCATAATGTCGTTTTCCGTGGTGTATCACCCCTTTGCTTGTGTGCAGAGAAAACAGTCGTCAGAATAACTCGAACTGCTAAGAACAGAGGGAAACAATTTTGGGGGTGCCCTAAGTACAAGGTAAAAGAACGTGGATGAGTAATTGTTTGTGTTACTAGAAAGTCCTTGTAATTGGGTTTTGTTCTTTTATAGAACGGACATGAAAACGGTGGTTGAAATTTCTTCAAATGGTGTTGTGATGATGGTATTAAAAAAAGCTATATGAATCTGAAGGGGGAAGAAAAGCATGAGTGTTTGTCAAAGACAGAAAAAATCGGATGTGTAACGAATATGATGATTGATTTGCAAAAATCTGTTAGGGTTGTGGAAAAATGGATGAAGTTGTTGATAAGGGTTATTTGTTTTATTTTTGTGCTTAATATTATTATAATTTCAATATGGATAACAACTCCATAATGTACCATGGTTTTTTGTTTTGATAGAATGCAATAGCTGATGTTGAAGTTAGATTGTGAATGAAAACTGGAATAGAAATGTATTTGACTATCTCAATTAATGTGATGATGTTTTCTAGCTGTGATGATTAAGTGCCATTGCTGTGATGATGTTTTGTAGCTGTAATGACTTATAATTAAGCTTTTCAACATTGTATCAGTGCGAAAGGGTCGTGTTCAAATCTTGATCTTAAAATAAAGCACTGAACTGAACGTCTCCTATTGAAATCTTCCTATTAAAATAAAACACTCAACCGAACGACTCGTGTTGAATTCTTCCTTTTAAAATGAAGCACTGAACCGAACGACTCTTGTTGAAATCTTCCTATTAAAATAAAGCAGTCAACTGAATAGATCGTGTTCAAATCTTCCTATTGAAATAAAGCATTGAACCGAACGACTCTTGTTGAAATCTTCATATTAAAATAAAGCAATCAATCGAACAACTCGTGTTCAAATCTTCCTATTGAAATAAAGCACTGAACCGAACGACTCCTGTTGAAATCTTCCTATTAAAATAAAGTAGTCAACCGAACGGATTGTGTTCAAATCTTCCTATTGAAATAAAACACTGAACCGAATGACTCCTGTTGAAATCTTCCTATTAAAATAAAGCAGTCAACCGAACGAATTGTGTTCAAATCTTCCTATTGAAATAAAGCACTCAACCGAACGACTCCTGTTGAATTCTTCCTATTAAAATAGAGCATTCATCCGAACGGGTCGTGTTCAAATCTTCCTATTAAAATAAATCACTCAACCGAACGACTCATGTTGAAATCTTCCTATTAAAATAAAGCATTCAAATGAAATCCTCGTGTTCAAATCTTCCTATTAAAATACTTCAATACAGATCAATATTTTGTCAAAACGACAATGCAGTCTTTAGTGTCAAATACAAATATAAAGTGCTATATTTGTCTTAAAGTGCAGTATTACATATAAATATCCTTAAAGTTCTATGGTTGAGTTTGACGGTCATGACAAACTTCAGATAATTGTGATGATGGCATGAGTGGTTGTGTTAATAGGATGATTAGTTCTGGTGAAGGAGTAGGTTGCTGGGTATCTTCATGGGTAGCTTGTTCGGTTGCTTTAGGACAACGACTCCTGTTGTGCCCAACCTCCCTACATAGCCCGCATCTCTTGCACAAACCAGCCTTGGTCAATCGAGAATCATCCTTTTTGATCTTGCACTGTTCCAATCTTCTTTTCTTTTTAGGTCTTTCAGACATAACCTTTTTGGTATGAGGCATGTCATCTGGATATGGTGTTAGGTCCCACATGTTGTTGTCGTTGATGGGATATACAATTGATGCATATGTTTCTTCATTGGTGGACTTCATAAAGCAAGGTGGAATGAACTGTTGTCCATCAATGTTGAGAAACTTCATTGTGGCTAGCGAGTGACAACAGGGAATTCTTGTGAGGCTCCATCTCCTACAAGGGCATGACAAGTCGTCTATGTTTACAACAAATTTGTCTCCACTGTGGGAGACATGTCTCACTTCAAACCATTTATTTGCTAACCAACTGTGAACAAAAATGAAGAAAGTTTATAACAATGAATGAGGAAAGTACAATACAACTCATAAGTGGAAAAGAAAGTTTATGTAGGAATCCAGTTCTTGGTTGATTGGAATTCCTTTGTAAATCTAGTTTGGATCTTTGAACAAATCGATCTTGTAAAGGATTGTATCTTAGACCTATTTTTTGCCCATCTTTTCATGATGTACACCCTGATTTCTTCTAGCATTGTTATGATTGGTTTAGTCCTGGTATGAAGGAGGACACTGTTGAAAGCCTCACTCATATTGTTGACCAATGTGTCACATTTTGGTGTTGGACTGAATCTGGACCTTGACCAGTATCTATAATAACAATGAAAATGAAGCACTAAAATAAAGCACTCAACTGACTGGTGCCTACTGCCTATAATCATTCGGCTCCTTCCCTATCACCCCAACATGATATGAACAATATTCAAACATTTGCAGAAACATACTTAATACAATAAGTGCTATAAATTAGAAAGTACAAAAGATAAACCTTGGAGGGATGGCTGTCAAATGCTTGAATGCATCTTCATTGACATCTTTAATGTTTCTCATTTCCCTCTCCCAATTTTGTGGATGAGTAGTAGTAGCTGTCCTCCACATCAGCCGTTTCAGATTTTTACCAGGAAATTTCTTCCTAAAGTTATAATATAAATGTCTCACACAAAACCTCTGGTCAACACTAGGAAGTAGTTGTTGTATAGCTGGTAGTAGACCCTATGGTTTTAAAATTATAAAGAACAATTACAACCATATGTAACTAAGGAATTAATGTAGGAAAGAACCAAATTAAATATGATTATTACCTTTTGTTGGTCTGACATAAAAGTGATTGATGAACATAGTTCTTGGTCAAGCATATGTATCACTTCAGCCTCAGAAACAACATGTTCAACGTATAAATAAGCCTAGCTAAGTTAGCCATAAGCATGGCACCAGTGTCATCAATCAATTCTTCCAACCTATTTTCCAACACTAAACCCCCTACACAGTACCATAAATGTTTAAAATTATCATATCCAAAACTTTTCACTACACTAACAACCACAAAATAACTCCACTTATTAGGGTCAAAGGACAAAGTTGTTGTCTCTCCTTCATATTTCAAGCTACCATCATTAATGAACTTCCCTCCATGGTGGAAACAACATTCAATAGTGTCGTCCATTACGCACAACACAATATAAATATATCTACACACACCAATTATGCAAAAATATGACGACAAAAAAAATAATAAAACAATAACAAAACGTAGTCACACAAACTCAAATAACTTTAAACATACATGGGGGACCACCAAAACGCACTCAACCGAACGCAGACCAAACCATATATCAATGGGGGACCACCACCGAATATTGTACTTTCCCAGCTATAAAAAGCAAGATAAATTACAAACACTGACCTTCGTTCAGATTAACCTTCACTCACCACATGCTTCTGCCTCGCGCTTCCAACGACACAAGGTCCCACAGATCACCTCGTGTTTCAACTTGTTCCAGTCGCACATGCAGCGTTATCTCATGCCGATGTTCTTCACTAACCAACACTAGCGCTTCCAATCGAAGAAGATGAACATTGACTTTCTTTTCTCCCACGAACCCTAAACCTCAACTTCCCCAATTTCAATTCCATTTCACAATTGCAGAGGACAATGGGGCTTTCACCACTTTTTTTTATTTCATTTCCAACTTTGCCCTTAGTTAAAAACGTGTTTGCACTATGTACACTACATTTTTTAATTGAAAAATAAAAAAAATACAATTCAATCATGTTTAATGTCACGTAATAAAAAATTACATTGTCAGCATGCCACGACACACCCTCCTTAACGACGTTTCATCAATTTGGCGGAAAGCCTTTATTTGATTCAATTTTACAAAAACAAGGACCCAATTGAGACGCCAAAAAAGAAAGGGACCTATTTAAGATTCTGGTCGAAAATAGAGACCTAAGAAGACATTAAACCTAAATTAAACTCCAATTTCACATAATAATTTAAATCCCATTTCCACTTAATAAACTTATTCACATCACTTGCCAAGTATATCTTGATGCTTTTTTGTCTACTTATTTATTACATATTTTAAAAAATTGAGGATTCAATTGAGAAAACTTGAGACTTGAAGAATAAATTAAGATTTTAGTACAAATATTATGAACATCCGAAGATAACAGTGATAAAAAAAGATGTTTATACTTATTTGTGATCCAGACTCGTTATTTAATTTGTGCTGAACACTTTCTTAACATCAATTTGAAGTTCGTAAAAATTATATTTCCTTCGTTCCAAATATTCCAAATAATTACCACCGACTGACCGACGTACACATTCAAACTTTTGTTCCATTTGTCATTCATTCCTAGAAGTTTGAATTGAGGTAACAATTATTCTTTGCATTGTTGTGGTGTTCTAAACTAACCCTAGACCAATTGTAATATATCTTCTATATGTGCCCAGACACCCTACGACTGAAAAATAAATGAGTATTTGATTCGTCACCATTTATACGCATTACTCATCTTTTACTTCCCACATCTACCTCTCTATAATTTCATTTTGTGTCTTACTATGCTAATTTCACAAGGTATATTTTTGTTTGAAATAACCCTTCGTTGTTCATGTATATCTGTAGAATTCATCCATCTAACTCTTGCATCAATGTATTCATCACATATTTCTCTCGTTTGAATGATTCTCCTTTTCATTCCAAATTCCATTTCCAATGATATTCATATTATTGTCTTTCATCTAGTTTAAGGGTTTGCAAGACCCATATTCTAAGTCCATATATTGTAAGTGAGGCCCAAATTCTTAAGTCACGAAGAAAGGCCCAAAAGCCCTTTAAACCAAAACCCAAAAGCTGGAAATGCCACGGAGATTAAAATATCTCTTCCAGAAGCACCCAATCTTTATCAGCATTTGATGGTGAATAGAGATAGGAACATAGCAGAGCTTTAGGTTCGTAGTAGAGAGAGAATCTATGGAAGGCACACCAGAAGACCTCCGTTGCAGATACAGTAAGAGAAAAAGGTAGACCGGAACAAGAGAAAAGGTAAGAAAAGCTTCAACTTCTCATATCTATGAAAATGGTAAAAATTACAGTACTGTGTTCTGTGTGTTCTATATATATATATATATATATATATATATATATATATATATATATATATATATATATATGAAAATATTGAGGGGAAAACCTAACCTTTTAAAGGTTAGGAAAGGGGAATGGGAAAGACAGTAAAGATCTAACTACCCTAACAGATTACTACCATAAAATAGTAATCTTAACAGAAAACTAACTTCAATAGCCTCCCCTTAAGCTGGATTGTGTATGTTTACCAATCCAAGCTTGGGAACGATAAACTGAAAATGCACACGGTGAGGAAGTTTCGTGAATATGTCAGCAAGCTGTTCGTTGGCGCAAATAGGTAGGAGACGAAGGAGATTCGCTTGAATCTTCTCTCGAACAACGTGACAGTCAAGTTCGATGTGCTTAGTCCTTTCATGATAGCTTTGATTGTGAGCAATATGTCTGGCAGACTTATTGTCACAGTAGAGAGCAGCAGTCGTAGTGGTCTCAACATTGAGATCTTGTAGGATGTAAGAAATCCATTGGATTTCGCATACGGTACCAGCCAGTGCTCGATACTCTACTTCGGTGGACGACCTGGAAACAATACTTTGTTTTTTAGTTTTCCATGCTATGAGAGAGGATCCAAGAAAGACACAAAAGCCAGTGGTAGATCTTCTAGTATTAGGACAAGTGGCCCAGTTCGAGTCACTGAAGGCTTTGATCTGGATATGAGAGTCAGCAGCAAAGAAGAGGCCTTGTGAAGGGCCAGATTTAATGTATCTAAGCATGTGCTGCAAAGCCCTATAGTGGTAATCAGTAGGTGAATTAACAAATTGACTAAGAAGATTAACAAGAAAGCATATATCAGGTCTAGTATTAGTAAGGTAAATAAGCTTCCCTATTAGCCTGCGATAGGAATTTGGATTGGTCAAGTGATTTTCAGTTTTGTATAAGGAACTTGTGTCACTTAAAAAGGGAGTTATGCAAGGTTTAGATCCCAGCATCCCTGTTTCTTCAAGAATGTCCAAAGCATATTTCCTTTGGCATAGGTGTATTCCTTTCTTAGATCTAGCAACTTCGAAGCCCAGAAAATACTTTAGCTCTCCTAGGTTTTTGATTCGGAAAGCATTATGGAGAAGAGCTTTAATGTGGTCAATTTCTTTAATAGAATTTCCTGCTAAAATAATATCATCTACATATACAAGCAGGGCTGTAAAATTTGTGGAAGTTTTCTTAATAAAAAGGGAATGATCAGATTTAGATTGAGTGTAATTAACAGAAACTAGAAAAGAAGACAACTTGTCAAACCATTGTCTACTAGCTTGTTTGAGCCCATATAGAGACTTTGTTAACCTGCAAACCTGTCCTTTCTCCTGAATATCCAGCCCTGGTGGTAGTTCCATGTACACCTCCTCATTTCAGTCTCCATGTAGGAAGGCGTTATCTACATCAAGTTGATGTAGATGCCAATTCTTTGCAGCCGCAATGGCCAGAATCATTCTGACAGTGGTTAACTTAGCAACAGGTGAAAAGGTGTCTAGAAAATCTATTCCTTCTTGCTGAGTATATCCTTTGGCTACTAAGCGAGCTTTGTATCTCTCTATGCTGCCATCAGCCTTATGCTTTATCTTGTAAACCCACCTGCAGCCAATGGAGTTTTTTCAAAGAGGGAGTTGAGTTAAGTTCCAACTTCCATTATCTTGCAAAGCTTTGAGTTCTTTCTGCATAGCTGTAACCCATTCATGATTTTCCTTGGCCTCATTATAGGATTTTGGCTCTTTAGCGGCAGAAACAGCTAAAGTGTACTTTAGGTGTTTTTCAGACAAAGAATCATAACACAAAACATTGGAAATGGGATAGGGGGTTTTGTAATTATTCTTAACATGTAGAGAATCAGATAAGGAGTGATTAACCTGATGGATGTAATCATTGAGATATCCGGGGACCCTTTTTGTTCTAGTGGGTCTTCTAGCACTGTCACTAGCATGGTCATTACCAGTATTGGTGCTAGTGTTTTCTATGTGATCAGGTTCCTGCTCAATGTTTATATTCTCAAGAAAATTTTGAGTCTCATTACAGTTAGGACCATACCAGAAATCATTCGGAAAAACAATTTCTATCTCCTTTTCAGCACAATTATTAGCATTATTCTGTTGAGTTTTGTAGGGAAAAATATTCTCATAGAAAATAACATTCCTGCTTAGGAAAATCACTCTAGTATTCACATCAAGTATAACATATCCTTTGACCCCATTTTTATATCCTAAGAAAACACCTTTCCTAGCTCTAGAATCAAGCTTGTGTCTATTATGTTCTAAAAAGTGGAGGCAAAACAAAGACATCCAAAAGTTTTTAAGTTCAAATAAGTGGGAGGATTGTTATATATCATGTCATAAGGAGTTTTACCATTAAGAACAGAAGTAGGAAGCCTATTTATCAAATATATAGCATGAGAAACAGCATAACACCAATAAGCAGTAGGGATACCAGATTGGAAGAGAAGACTACGAGTTTTATTCAATATATCTTGATGCTTACGTTCAACAATAGAATTATGTTAGGGTGTCTCCACACAACTTTTTTGATGTTCAATACCATATGAATTATACATGCTGATACAATTAAATTCAGGGTCATTATCAGATCTAAGAGTTTTAACAGTTTTTCCAAATTGGTTTTTGATTTTTAGGATAAAATTCTGTAAAAGCTCTCTAGTTTGTCCTTTATTGTGCATTAAAAAAATCCAAGTGTGTCTACTATAGTCATCTACTATGGTAAGAAAGTATTTATGCCCATGGATAGAAGATATAGAAATGGGTCCCCATATATCACAATGTATTAGATCAAAACAGTTAGTAGAAACAGTGGTGCTATGGGAAAAAGGCAGTTTATGTTGTTTAGCATAATGGCAAATATCACAAACAATCTTAGATGGCATTTGAACATAAGGAAAACTTTTACATATTTGTTCTATGATTTTGTGACCTGGATGTCCTAATCTATAGTGCCATAGGTCATCACTAACATGTTTACAAGAAAGAACAGTCTTAGGGACATATTGCTGGGTAAAAACAGGAAATGACTGAAGATAGTAAAGGCCTTTGAAAACGTTAGCATGCCCAATCATCTTCAAGGTAGAGTTGTCCTGAATCTAGCAGGTCTTAGAAGAAAATGTTAGAATACAATTTAAGTCCCTTGTTAGAGTTTGTACAGATATAAGGTTAAAGGAAAATTCAGGAATGTAGAGAACATTGAAAATGATAAGATTTTCAAAGAATTGGATAGTTCCAGCGTATTGGGCTGTAACCATAGAATTATTAGGAAGTTTGACTGTTATGAGTTTAATTTTATGAAAAGTAACAAAATATTTTCTTTCATGGGTCACATGATCAGTGGCCCCAGTGTCAATGATCCAGGAAAAATTACCTTGGTTGTCTTCAGGGATGTTTCTCTGAACCTGACTAATGTTGTGAGTATTTTAGGTCTGAGTACCCTCTATGATTTTTAATAATTTTTGCACCTGTTCAGGAGTAAAACCCTGCATAGAATTACTATGAGTCTCCTGTTGAGTATTTTGAGTCTGGGTAGAGGTAGAATCTTCTTTGCAAGCATTAGCATAACTCCATTCATTTTGGCCTCCCCTATCCTGACTGTTTTGGTGATCATTCTTCTTGTACCATGGTGGAAAACCATGTTTAGAGTAACATTCATCAATCGTATGATTCATCTTCTGGCAATGGGAACATTTCTTCCCATAGTTGGGATTTCTCCCTCTTCCTCTTCCTTGACCCCTTGAGTTAGTGCCACGACCTTGACCTCTCCAGTTGGTCTTGTCAGACGTGCTGGCTAAAATTATGAAAAAATCATTTTGGCCTCCCTTGTCCTGATGTTGTCTTTCTTGCTGTATAAGGAGAGAAAAAACCTTGTTGATGTTGGGAAGTGGCTACATTAGAAGGATTTGAGTCCGAACAGTTTGATAGGTGTCATTGAGTCCTTTTAGGAAGCAAATAATGTGTTCAGCCTCTCTGTATTTTAGAGAGATTTTAGATAGATCACAGGTGCATGGGTTTTGGCAAGTACAACAGGGTATAGGCCTGAGAGATTCTAATTCTTCCCAAAGAATTTTTAAGTCAGTGAAATATTGACTGATATTTCTTTCTCCTTGCTTAATAGAATGGATATCTTGTAATAAATCTGAAATCTTGAAATAGTCTCCCTTAGAAATCCTGTCTTTGAGTTCTTCCCAAAGATCTTGGGTAGTGTCAACATAAAGGACGCTTTCTGCAATCTGGGTTGAAAGGGTCTTAATGATCCAAGATAGAACCATGGTATCACATCTTTCCCATGCTTCAAATAATTTGTCAGTTCTGGCAGGCTTTTGGATACTGCCATCAATGAATTTAATTTTGTTTTTGGAGAGTATAGCTCGTTTCAGATTTTTGCTCCATGATGAGTAATTGGATTCAGTAAGGACCTGGGAAATAAGGGTAATGCCTGGATTTTCACCAGGATGAAGATAATAGGGGTTGGAGGGATTAGTGGTGGGATCTGGGTTGTTTTCCATCGTGTCAAGAACAGGTCAAGATGCCAAGAACAACTCAAGAAACAGGTTGCACTTCTGATACCATATTGTAAGTGAGGCCCAAATTCTTAAGTCACGAAGAAAGGCCCAAAAGCCCTTTAAACCAAAACCCAAAAGCTGGAAAAGCCACGGAGATTAAAATATCTCTTCCAGAAGCACCCAATCTTTATCAGCATTTGATGGTGAATAGAGATAGGAACATAGCAGAGCTTTAGGTTCGTAGCAGAGAGAGAATCTATGGAAGGCACACCAGAAGACCTCCGTTGCAGATACAGTAAGGGAAAAAGGTAGATCGGAACAAGAGAAAAGGTAAGAAAAGCTTCAACTTCTCATATCTATGAAAATGGTAAAAATTACAGTACTGTGTTCTGTGTGTTCTATATATATATATATATATATATATATATATATATATGAAAATATTGAGGGGAAAACCTAACCTTTTAAAGGTTAGGAAAGGGGAACGGGAAAGACATTAAAGGTCTAACTACCCTAACAGATTACTACCATAAAATAGTAATCTTAATAGAAAACTAACTTCAATACCATAATCTCTTCCCACAATATTGTATTTCCTTTCCTAGCCTTCATTTCCATTTCTCACTAAGGTTGTGTTGATGAGTTTCAAGTTCATTTTAACCACCTTCTTACTCTTTTTTACATTTTTTTCATTTTATCAATGAAATATTTTTGTCCCACTCCCATGAAAACTTCTTTTGTATTTTCTTAATTATTTTCCCTACACTTGATGGCATTTTGAACATTCATTAGTAAAATAATAGGACGGTAGATATGACATTTTATTGAATTGACTATGCTCACAAAGGATATATCTTCTTTTCCATACAACTAGTATTTTTTTTTTCTGATTTTTGCTATCACATCTTAGAGAGAGTTGATTGCTTATGCGGTTTTTCAAAAAAATGTATTCCTAAATATGTAAATTGGACAATCATAATACTACAATTTATAATTGTTAAAAATCGTTGGATAATTTAGGCTCTAATCCTATGGCTCTTATCTTATTTTTATAGAAATTCACCTTAAGTCCTGTACCATATAAACTGATAAATGTATGTCATCCGATCAGTCAATTATATAGAAAGTCAATTCTAGAAATCTCAAAACAGTATTAACCAAATGATTACGAAGTTCTTTTAGTTGTTCTGTTGGGATTTGGACTTTACTAGAGAGGAACCCACAAGATATTAGAAGAGAGACAAACTAAACTAAGTGAAGAGATTTAAAGTGTGAATATCTAGTTGTCGAGACCTTACTTATCGAAACAAGTCTAAAAACAAATCCAAAACATCTAAAAATACTTTTTAGAATCGAAATGGTATGATTTATGTAATTTAACTTTTTTTAAGATTGAGATCATTGGAGATCTTGAATTGACTAATAATATTTTTCAACAAGATTAAATTAGATTCATTTTTTTTAAGAAAAAAAGAACTATAATTAGTGTACCAATGGAGTAAATATCTATTATCAATGGTAAGATTAATTACAACATATTCCGAATCGAGCATCTTGCAAAATTAAAGCGTACGTTCACATACAAAGCAACAGCTTGCACACGGTAATGCCACCCAGCCGCGCCACCCCTTCTCCACGACCATTTTAGGGCATGAACAAAAATTAGCACTCATAATGAAAAGGAATGAGACATGAGAAAGGATCAAACCCTAAAAAAGGAAAAAAAGAATAAGATAGATCACGATTGTTGAAGAAAATCTACAGTGAAATTAACGTAACTTATATTATTTTCCAAATGGTCCCTGGATAAAGGGATCTTATGAATCGTGTAAATAAATTATACATTATCTTTATGAAATCGAAGCCGATTGTGGGGCCCACTTTATTGGATCATGGGTTTTTCTGGGATCGTGTGATTTGCACACAGTTTGAGGTCGGTGGACACTATCGTCAAAATATTCAAACTTTGAAAATTTCTTCTATGACAAAATAAAGTACAAAACATAGTGGTTAACTGAATGGTTCATGAATTTCCCAATGAACCATGTCATCTCACCACAAAAATATGTCCAATTTGCCAATTTATGTTCATTTAATGTTGAAAGTCAAATAAACACACACACAAACATTAAAAAAAAAAATTGCATATATAGGCATAAGTTTTTGACCTAATTGTGGGAAATTAGTGGCTCATCTTCAACTAGGTTAGGCCAATCAGTTATTCCAGTGATTTGGAGTTAATTGTGAACTGCATTAATTATCATATATGCCCCAGTGCTGACTTAGTACTTGTCAAAGTTGGTGATTCGATTCAACACAAGTTATTTAAACCCTAAAAGGCTTTCTAGTAAAACCACGTTGGTCGACAACTAAGTTTTCAGTCCATATATTTATAGTATACATATTTAAAGTTCAAAACAGCAAAATTTTAAGGTTCAAAACCTAATTGGTTGGAGATGCTTCTACTTATTGCAATTCATTATAAAACAAAATTGGAATCCTACAGGGATTACTCAGCAAAAACAATAAAACCCAATGGGATGAGTACGTAGTTTATTGGAAACACTTTGAGATGGATGGCGAATTATGCGAGTTACGAGAATGTTAAACTTCCTAAAGTTTTGTTTTCTTTATTACGAACGGCAGCCATTGCAGAGAATGAGAAGAAAGTCTATGATAATTAATATCATTTAATAATAAAGAATTTTATTTGCATTTGTTACTTTTGTAGCTTTTGTTGATTTCAATAATCATACTGAAGATTCCTTAAGGAATAGTTGAGAATGCTCGAGACTTCTACCAACTATGAGACGTTATGAATAGTTGTAGGCTACAATGATAATGAGATATGGTAATAATTGAGAAAAATATGCCGACAATGGATAAATTTCATCCTAAAATTTTGAGAAGAAAATGAAATGAACACGTGATTGTTTTATAAACAAAATATTTAATGGTAATGAATTATCTGAATAAATCTTTTACTTATCAATTAATAAAAGTTAAAATTGATATAAAATTTAATAAATATTTTAAAAACTAATAAGCTAATCGTGTTTGTGGTTAAGTACTAACTATAATAACTATAATATAAAGTAATCTTACACTTATAACTTACTTTATCATGATCAAATGTCGTATTGACTTCACTTTATGAAAGCTCTTATAAATAAGAGTACTTATAATTAAAATAGGTAGGATAATTTAAATTTATATAAAAAAAGTTCACTTGGTTTTATCTTTTTATTTTTTTCACTGTAATGAAAATAAAAGGTGAACACAGCACAGCAGTGTCACTCTGTCATGCAAGTTATGGAACATGAGTTGTTTCTTCCGAGAAACTGTAACAGGATGAAGAATTCAATTTTCTGACAACCATTGAAAACCTCAAAAACTGAACAACCAGATTGACGTCATCACAGGAATGAGAGTTTATCAGTATATAAATTCAGTGTATGTAGTGTTACTGTGTAGACTAAATAGAGACTTATAATTTCTGTTTACATTTATAAATTTATTATTTAGTAGTAACAATTCATTCTAAACATAACAAGCAAGCAATGAAAAATGAACAGAATAATTTTTCTTAAACATCTCAAGGCAAATCAAAGGGGCTCCAATTACCTATTAACAAGTCTGCATCATGAACTTCAGGTCCAAGAAGCGGTGGTTGCGTGGCTTGAAATGTCATCATCTCAGAATTTGACCACATCATATGATGATGATCATCATCATGTGAGGCTTCCACTTCACCAGGTAATGGCGGCAGCTCAAAATTCACAGCACCACCATCACTACTACACTGCTGAATTCCATCTTTTTGAATAGTCTGCATAGAGTTGAAGTCACTATAGCATATTTGGCCACCATTATTAGCCTCAGCAGAATGTGTGGATGGTTGTTCTGGAAGATTCAAACACCCAGTAAGAGCAATTTCTTCAGGCAAAGTACTTGGATCAGAAACATCTGTGTTTGATAGCCTTGAATTATTCTCCAGAGAAGGATCAAAAGCTGTTCGAACTTGATCTGGATTACTGCTCTCAATCCCAGATTCAGAACTGGGGTTTTGGTTGAGGAAATTTGCATAAACTAGTGCAAGATCGATATTTGGTCCATCACTCATCCCTGATGAGGAGCTAGAAGCTGCAGAAGTCCTTATTCTGGGATCATAAGAATGCCCAACTGGGTTATTATTATGATCTGTGGCATTCCCACAAGGTGATGATGATGAAGTTTTGAAAGTGAAACCATCAATGGATTGTCTCAACAAGGTCTTGTTACCTCTTCTGTTCTTCCTGCAGCCACCACCAACAGGCACATTCCGAAGAGAGCCTCCTTTGGTCCAGTACCTTCTGCACCCTTTGCAAAAGTACCTTGGTTGAGTTAAGCTGTAGTTATTGTAGTAGCAGAACTTGGTGTTGGAAGAACCACACCTTGGACAATTTGGTGATATCTCAACCTCAGCCTTCCATCCACTCTCCATCATCACAGAAACCTTGATGTTACTACTAAAGTTGTGATATTAAGGTCAAAATCACAACAAAAACCTTGATATTACTACTAAAGTTGTACTATGGTCGCAGACACATAAAAGAAATCTTGATATTACGGCCAAAATCATAAATGCAGACTTTTTTTTAAACCTTACTTGCATTTGTTTCATAGAAAAACATGTATACACACACACTTTTCGTGTGAGAGCGAAAGAGGGACAAGTTAAGAGAAGGTGGTAATGCTAATTTGGTGCAGAGAGGGGTTATATGTGGTCGAAGTGAGGCTTGAACTCCCAAAGCACATTGAGAGTTGTGGTGAAGTTTGATTTGACGCACATGATATGATGGATATCATGATCTTGGGAATGTGTATGCACCATGCATGCACATGAGGATGCATGGGGTAGGTAGGCCTGGTGGTGTACCACAACCCCGTAGGCTAATAGAAAGTGTCGGTGTTGAAGACACGTGGCGTGATGGGAGTGGTGGTGATGAGGGTGAGTCGGGAAGCAAAGGCATCGATATCATCATTTCAGGTTTCTTTCAACAGCAGACAGCCTAGATATGAGAAACACATTTCCACAAAAGGGTAAGCATCCCAACCACTTACTCTCGTTCAAAGTAGAACGTGGGAACTCACCATTTCACACCAATCCAACTGTGGCAAATTGAAGAATTTACATCACAAATAGCTCATAAACTGTGCTTCATGATGCTTAGGAATTGAGGCTGTGAATAAGTTACAAACTTTTTTCAATACTGATATTTAGATGCCTAACGTGAAGAATTATATTCTTGACTTTACATGCCTTATGTAATTCCAAACACGTAATTTCATCTTTATTTCAGCTTATATTACATATTACTTAGATTTTCTTTTTCCTGCCTATCATTTAGAATTGGGTGTCGACTAACCATTTTACAAAATTAGAAAAAGGTAAGTAGAATAATACATTAAAGGTTTGAGTCTTGGATAATCTGGAGAGAAAATGCAACCCTAGTAGAGTTCATTTACAATAATAACTTTCACACTAATATTGGGTTAGTTCCCCATGAGTTCTTATATGGAAGGACGTGTATGACTCTTGTGTTGGTTCCAAGACAGTGAGACAATGTTGGTAGGATCATAATTACTCTAGCAAACCACAAAAAATATAAAGTTGATTTAGAATCAAATGAAAGAAACTCAGAGTAGGCAAAAGTAATATTAAGTCATAAGCAAATAAGAGAAGACCCTTGAAATTTGAGGTTGGGATCATGTGTTTGTATGAGTTACTCCTACTACAAGAAGAGCATTGAGATGCACAATGTTTTCTTCTACGTTTACTAGACCATGTCAAATCCTAGGAAGATTCTTCCAGTAGCTTATGAACACATAGTATGTATTCTTGCACTAGATAAATGTAGTGTTGGTTGGGGAGACGATAATTGTTGGTTGAGTGTTATATGAGGGGTATAAGTTGCACTAATCAGACATTAGGTGTGTTCTACACTGTGTAGATATTGTAAGTGTAACATATACATAGCAGATGATGAGAGCATTTACTTTGGTAAGATGAGTTGAGGTTGAAAGCGTTAGATGTTGTCATATGTGTTGAGATGTCCGGTTGCATGTTAGCCACATGGTAAGGAAGTTTTGCTCACGCGTGTTAGCAATAGTGCAACGAGGGAGAAATTAGTGGATAATTGTTCGTGAGAAGGTTAAGGAGTTTCTTAATATGTGTAACTCAATGCTTGACTCTTTTCAAGAATGCATGCATAAGTCAAAAATATTCATCATCGAGTTGCATTATTAAACAAATCATACTTCTCTACAAAATATTGTTCTCTACATTTCTTTCTTGCTTCTTTCTAGAGTTATGGTTGTCCTCGGGGAAAGTTGGATGATGGTTTTGATACTCTTCCAATACACACAATTTGCCTGCAAAAATTTGAGGAAATTAGTGATGAAAACCCCTAAGTGTAACCTAAACTAAACTTATTCACAAAGTTAGATAAAAAAGAGGATTAAGTAGGTTTCAAGCTTCAAGAGAGTTGATTTGGTATAAAAGTGCACCACAGATAATGGTAAGAATTACTGTTATCACATGTTAACCACATGGTAAGGAAGTTTCGCTTACGCATGTTAGCAATAGTGCAACGAGAGGGAGAAATTAATGGATAATTGTTCGTGAGAAGGTTAAGGAGCTTAATATGTGTAACTCAATGCTTGACTCTTTTCAAGGAATGCATGAATAAGTAAAAAATATCCATCATCGAGTTGAATTATTAAACAAATCATACTTCTCTACAAAATATTGTTTTCTACATTTCTTTCTTGCTTCCTTCTAGAGTTGTGGTTGTCCTCGGGGAAAGTTGGATGTGACTAGAGGTAAATCTTTCTAGTTTTTCTTGGTTTTGTTAGTTTGGGATTATGCTTGCATGTGTTGTCATTGGGATTGGTAATAGTCGTTGGGTGTCAGAGGTCTCGTGGGTTTGCTCAAATTCCTAGTTTGGGGTGTTTCTTTATGGAGTAAGCTGATGTGGGCTATACTCACGTGTTTGAGTTGTTGGGTAAAAGAATATATTTTTCAAGGTAAGGAAATCTAACATTTTTGTGTTTGTTGTTATAATATGTTGGTGGATATTATTGTTGATGATATGAAACACATGTTGATATGTTATATATGTGGTTGTGTTTATATTTGGTATGTGCATTGGTGATAATGCTTGTTGATGTATGATTAAATGCCATGATCAAATGTGGTGTGTTGTTTATCTAGGGTAATAGTGGTGAGCCTTGGGTGGCTCTAGTCAAAACCTCCTATGGATAGAGGTTTTTAGGAGAATACTAGAGTAAAAGTTCTAACTACAATAGTGGAAGAGACAAGGGTAGTTTATAACTAAGAAAGGATATTAGACAAGTTCAAAACAATATGGTAAAGTGTGGTGGGGTTTAGCTTTATTTGACTAAGTTATAGGATAATGAATAACATCAAACCATATACTTTAATGGTCAAACAAGTATTAACTAGACAAGAGGTCAAGTGAGGGTTAACTATATGAGTGATAGTTAGGTAAGGTACTTGCTATACAAAGTACTCATCAAATGATCACTTGTGCTAAGGGAGGCAATCGTTTGATAGGTGTATATATGTACACATATCAGACGATTGATTTGTTGAGTCTGCTAACTTCAAGCACTTTATGAAGGTATCAGACAATGATTCCGAAAGTGGTTTACCTTGCTGGAATAACACGGATAGGTGTTTTCTAGAAGTGTAAATCACCTTGTGGAAGTTTTCCTCAAACTGCTTTTAGAAGGACTCAAGGACTTGTGGATGGAGCAAGTCGTAAGATGATGAGTGGTATCCATTAGACAATACATGCAGTTTTGTGCTTAATTTGAGCAAGGAAAAGGAGTGTGATCTTTCTAGCTTGGCATTCTGCTTTGGAAGGTGGAGTAAGAGAAAAAGGATAGTAGAGTGATGGGTATGTCATGGCTAAAGGCCAAAATCTACTAGAGTGTGTTTGTATGTGTATATTATTTGGGTTAGCTAATTGATACGCTATCGTCGACGCTATCAAATCACTACTACTTAACAAGGCAATTTCACTATTATCAAGTTAGTAGTTAACAAATTAGATAAGGTTAAAGTAACTCTGAGTCATTTTCCAACGAATACGAAATACTTTTTCAATGTTTGACTCTTACGAAAGACTATTAAAAATTAGTAAAACACAATGCAATGCTTAAAGATAAAAGTAAAAATCTTTCCTAATGAAATTAATATTGAAGATTGATGTAAATTTGAATGAAAAACAAAGAAAAAAAAAACTTTGAAACAGTTATAATAAAATAGGCTAACTTCCACTATTTGTCCAAAATAGATTCACCGTTTGTTATCCAAGATTATTGTTCAATTAATTATCGCTTTAGAGTTTCAAATTAATTAAAGTACATTCTTAATTAATTTAAGGGCGATCTTACATTTAACCAAAAGTAGATTCTCAATTAAAAATAAGACATTTCAAGATTAATCACAATAAATTCAACCAAAGTACATTTTCAATTAAATTTTGCCATGTTTATTCTTTTATCTTCTAACCAAATTAAAGGTTAATTAATCAAAGTACAATCTTGACTAATTATTGTTGAAGTTTTCACCACTAATAAAAGCACATTATCAATTGGTAGCAAAATTCATTTAATCATATGAAAGTTTCTAACTTCAATTAAAGTACATTCTCCATCAAAATTAAAAATCATTAAACTCACACGATCAACATGCGTATAGATTAAAACACCTCATTAATTAGCTACTATTTAAAAATCATTACTTTTCATGTGATTGAGAAACAAAAGACATAGATGAAAGATAATCCAAATCAATAATCAACTGAAACAAATACATTAATTCAACTTAACCTCAAAATCCATAATGAAATTACATTGCAATAACCCTAGAAGCTTAGCCCGGCCTCCATGAATGGAGAGAGATACATGATGAAAATAAAAGTGAGAAGAGTGGTGAATGCTTCCAAGTCGAGGAGTTGTTTCTGCTTTCCCTTGGTCTTTTTATATAGAACTTGATTAGTCATGGATTTTTATTTTTCTATTATTATAATCTTCTTTATGATAAAGTAATCTCCTCAAACTATCTTATAAATAATCCAATATCTTCAAGATGTATTTGATTGTTGTGAAGATATAAAAATATTTGAGAAAATATTTATTATATTAAAAAAATGCAAATATTATTTTTGATATTTATTGATATACTTAAATAAAGTAATTATTTAACAACATCAAATAAAATATCTTAAGATATACTTTTTCTAAATTATCTTTTATCATAAACATTTATTAATAATCAAATCCTTTTTTGTACAAAAAAATAGAGAAAATTACAAGATCTAATTTTTGTTGCTCGTTCTCTTTTTCTGATTTAACCAAATTTCTTCACTCTTTTTCATGTTTTTCTTGTCTTCTTCATCCAATGTTTGACTTGATTTCTTGTGGTTTTGATTATTTATTATTCTTGGATTTATCTTTAAGGTGTCATGAAACTTTAACCAAATTATTTTTACACTTCAATAAGCTCAACTTAGCTACAACTACACTAATACACCTCAAAATATCTAAAGAATATTTATTCAACTAAAAGGCTACTTTTATCTTGTTTTTGTATCTTATGTTCAATAAATTCAATTATAACAAATCCTAATTAAATTATTCTTTTAAATTACAAAATATCTCATTGAACTGTTGAATTTAGATGTCACACATTTTGAAACTAACATACCACTTTCTTAAATTGTAGGTTCATGGGATATGCTAAACGTTCAGTTAAGAATAAAGCTAGGGTTGAAGGATCAATAGTGGCATCATATTTGCACAAAGAAACAACTCATTTTTGTTCACACTACTTCAAGAACTTTATGTTAACACCACAAAGCAATAGAAATGAAGTAGACACTGAAATTGAAAGGACAACATTATCAGTGTTTGACGAAGGTGGTCGTCATTCCGGGAGGGAATCAACTCATTGGCTAAGTGACGAAGAATTGAGATCAGCTCATGTTCATCTCTTGATCAATTGCAATGAAGTTCAACCTTATCTTGAGTAAGGCTCCAAATAAATTGCTTTTGTCTATGGATTTTGTTTTTATGTATTAAATTGATATTGACCGAATATTGTCATACCTATGGACAATTCATTCTTACATACCTATCAACTTTCAGAGTTAAACAGTTCGACACATATACATGAAAATTTCCCTTTGTGGTTCAGGGATCAAGTACAACTGATCAAATTCTTCCACTTCAATTTGTTATTCACATATTTATTCATTTTTAATTATATTGAATAGGTTCATATATTTTGTAGTTGTAGGTTCATAACGATCCTTTAAGTGTCAGAAACCAACATCTTAGAGATTTATCACTTGGTCCTTTAAGATGTGTAAAGGAATGGCATACCTACTTTGTCAATGGATATAAATTTCATACCCATGCATGGAGCCAGGGCAAGAGGACTATAAATAGTGGGGTTCATGTTAAAGGCCTTACAGAAGGTGGTGAAGATGATTTCTATGGTGTCATTAAGCACATATATGAGCTCGAGTACAATACCTCAACCATTGAAAAGAAGGTTGTATTATTTTATTGTGATTGGTTTGATCCATCAAGAATAGGGACAAGAGTGGATTCAAAGTATGGCATTGTGGATATTCGAATGGATAAAAGATATGTCTTGTTTGATCCTTTTATAATTGCACATAATGTAGAACAAGTGTATTATGTACCATATCCTGCATCGCGCACCGACAAACGGGGTTGGTGTGTTGCAATAAAGACCAAACCTAGAGGTCGTATAGATTCCAATGAGGTAGATGCCATTGAGCCATACCAAGTGGAGGAAATGTCACATGTTAATGACATCATTCAAGTTGAAGAAGTTATCCGATTGCAAGATATAGAAGCCGATCTTGAAGAAGTGGACCCCAACAATGTACCATCAGTTGAAGGCTATATGGATGAAGAAACAAGTGAATCGAAAGAAGAATGCAGTGAAGAGGGACAAAGTGAAGATGAGGATGAAGATTCATTTCACAGTTCTAGCAGTGAATAGAGTTACGATGTATTGGTGTACCCATGGGTGATCATAAACCCATACTTTTAGAGGGGAGAAAGAAGAAGTGATGAAATCATTTATGTAATTTCAATTTGCATGTTATTTCGATACCCTTTGTGTTTGAGTACTTATATTGCTAATTATAATTTTTGCTCCAATGGTTTTGTGTAGATTAAAGTTTTGCATTCTTATCTTTTGCTTCCATGTGTAGTATTGGCAAACAAGAACATCATCATCATGTTCTTTTCTTACTTTTCCTTTCCATTCAATTGTAAAAATATATTGACCCAACAATTTTGTTTTTTGTTCAAGAATATGGCATCAGATGGTTGTGACCCTCCTATTCCACCTTTAGCAAAATCAGATAAGGAGAAGGGCAAGAAGAAATCTTATATGGTGAAGTTGTTAAATCGTTTCAATAATGTAAATGCTTCAAGTAGTCAGCCATTTACACCTACCTCTACCTCCACTGCTAGATTTGTTCCACCACCATTACAAGTTCCTGGTTTGACACCTACTCCACCATCAATTCCACCTTCGTTGGAAGTTCTTGCCTTCACACCTAGTCCACAACAATTTGCTGCTGATCAATGGAGATCACCCTCCCCCCATGTTGGTTCTAACCCAACAACTCCCTCCCCCCATGTTGGTTCTAACCCAACAACTCCCTCCCCCTATGTTGGTTCTATCCCAACAACTCCCACAAATATGCCATCACCACCTCCTATAGGGGATAACCCTCCACATTCAAGTTCAGCAGCCAATGACTTTGAAGATGTTTTCAACAATCGTCCAATCATTACACCTATTAGAGGAGGGTAAGAAAACATCAATTTAATGTTCCAAGCATATATTGTATTATTCTAATATTTGACTTTTATTTTGGTATAGGTTTTATCCAACAAAAACAGCATCCAAAGCAATCACAGCCACCATCAAGCAACAGTTTGATGAGCCATGGGTGACATGGGGACAAATACCTCAGACACAAAGAGATGTTTTCTTTGAGTGTTTTAAGGTACACTTGTGTTTATTTACATTATGTACAACAATTAATTTTAAATCTTAAGGTCCTCAATTATCTTATCCAATATTAATCTTTTTTGTCAACAGAGAAAGGTTTCATGGAGGTCTAACCATGAAGAAAAGGTGAAAAAAATTTCCACACCAAAACATCTCATAGATTATCTGAGATGTTTAAAAAGGCTCGATTAGAAGGAAAAAAACCTAATTGGATGGGGGATATCGTTTGGAATGGTCTTTTGGAGAAGTGGAACATGCCACTTTATAGACAAAAATGTGAAACGGCCAAAAAGAACAGGACATTTGACAAGGGTGGTTGTTTGCACACTAGGGGATCCATTAGCGTGCATGAGCATGCAATTTGTCTGGTACATATAAATTTATTTTTACATTTCTACTCATAAACTTTACAAATATTTGATGTTAACAACTTACATCTTCTTTGCTTGCAGTCATAGGAGCTTGGTCGGTCAGTGCATGTTGATGAAATATTTCAGCAGACACATATTCAAGCATCAACAGGAGAATTTGTCGATGAAAGGTCTAGGCGGACACATGTTAGTTTCTACTAACTCTATTATATTCTTTATTAGGTTCTAATTCTTAGGTCTATCTATTTAACAACAATCATGTATTCATTTAACAGGAAGAGTTTGAAGCAAAATTTTCTCAAATAAGATCTGAGACAGCATCTGTTGGTACTTCAGCATGTGCTTCCCTAGACCCTGCAGATGAGGAAAGATTGAGGAACCAATGTTGGTTGGTTGTTGCTGGTGGAAGGTACAAGGGACGCGTATACGGCATCGGAAATGTCAGTGCTCAAGATGACTATGTTGATAATTACATACAACAGACACAGGCATCTTCTTCTCAGCAACCGATGGTAAAGGACATTTTTAACCTCCACACACGAGTATCACCCCATGATGACCAACTTCGACAGATGAACTCTCGATTGCAAGGCTTTATTGGCGTCATAATGCAGTACCTTCCGCCTCCTGCAGTCGCAATTGCACAACAATTTTTTCAATCCCAAAATCAGCCACAAACTAATGTTCAACCCCAACAACCACAGCAACCAACAGATCAACCACAAGATGATAATGTTTATGGAGATTACTAGTTATGTTTTTAGAAGTAGGGCATCTATGACTCAAACTTATTCCCTCAATAACTTATTTCATCTTATTTGAACTTATTATAATTAACAATTATGTAAACTTTCTTATTACGATCAATGTGAAATGCTTGTTTGTAGGTTTTAAGACTTAATTTATTTGTCAAATTTGTGAATGGATATAATGTGCAGGTATTGTGAATTGTCTGTGTGGTATGGCAGGTCTTGTAAATTGTCTGTTTGGATGAGCAGGTATGCTATTCAAATTGATCTGTTTAACCGTATATAAGTTATATACGGAATATCCGTATATAAGTTATATACGGATTATATATGGATATTTCGTATATAACATATATACGGATAATCCGTATATAACTTATATACAGATAATCCGTATATAAGTTATATACAGAATATCTGTATATAAGTTATATACGGAATATCCGTATATAATGTTATCTACACCCTTTTTATATACGAATTTGTGGCCGTAATAACACCATTTTTTATACGGATTTTGGAGGTTATATACAGATTTCGACCATATATAATTGCGATTTTTCTTGTAGTGAGAGCACACAAGAACACTTTTTACATTTTGAAAAAGGTAATGTGAAATCATTATTAAAAGTATAGAACTTATGTTTCAAAGAGGTTGGTATATACATCTGCCTAACATGTCATGCTAAAGAACAGACAACATCACCTAGGACTTAATAATAAATGCAACAACAATATAGGTAGTTATGTATGCCATATGGAAAGAAAAAAAAGATGAGTCGATATTTAAAATGAAAAAATAGTTACTAAAATAAAATATTTACCATATTTCATTTCTGAGTTTGATCTAAAACACTTAAATTTCTTTTTTGTAAAGCTCAAATTATGACGAAAGTAATATGATGAAAGAAGTATAGAATTTGTAGGATTAGTATGACTAAAAGTAATAAACTTAAAATTTCATAATTGGAAATATTATATAATCTATAGCATCCAATTACAAAGAAAGATAATACAAAGATAAGTATTACAAACAATTTTATTTAATAAACCATAAAAATAACCACAAGAAATAAAATAAAATAAAAGAAGTTGTAAGATCATAATTATAATCCTTGAAATAGTTATGGCACTTGTGTTTTATACATAAATTATGTTCTCGGAGATCTAGCTTATGCAAAAAAGAGGCATGGAAGCTAAGTATATTACCATTTTCTGAACAAAGAATGTCTCTTTCATGAAAGAATGAATTTATAGTTGACTCTTATGTCTTGGATCATGGACTTCTCGGATCATGTAACTCAAGATTTTCATCAATTTTCCCAAAATACTATTTTTATAAAAAAAATGTTAAATGATTTACTTGTTTTTATTTTTTTATTAAACTTCTCCCACGGACGGGAAATGCCTAGTCAGACAGTGAACAACGGCTTCCAAGAAGCATTTTCCACGTAAGAATGTAAAATTCTCAAATATGTTGAAATTTTAGAAAATGATATTTTAATTACCACAAAATATGTTTAATAATGATAAAAAAAATCACAGGATGACACGAACAGCTAGAAACTTATTATCATTTCAAAGGAATTGAATAGAAAAATCTTTCCCAATAAATTTTTTTCATGTACAGAAAAACTATTAAATAAAACATGTATTAATATTTTAAAAGGAAAAACCATATATCAATAATTATGTGTGGATTTGAAGAAGATAAAAAAAAAAGTGATTTGTTGCAACTTAGAATTGGAAGATTAATTCATTCTCAAGCCACACAAGAGAAAGTGTCCAAGTAAGAGTAGAGTGATAGTAACCAAAAACACATATACTGTAAGAACCTAAAAATATATATGTATATATTAAAAGAGGATGGGTGAAAACATTATTAAGAAAAAGGGGAGGGGCTTTTTATTAAAAAGAAAACAGTTTTATAGTTTATGCTAAACTTTTAGAAAAAGAAGTTGAACTCATTTTCTTAAAAGTGTTCCTCTCTCTAGAAAGTTTCTTCTTCTTCCTCTACCTTCTCTCTAATCTCCACACTGCACCAGCCATTGCATTGTCATTTAAGTGGCGTCCCCGCGTTCCCAGAGTCGGGAGCTCCGTTTTGAACCGAACATTTTCTTCATTCCTACTGGTAAGTCGTTTTCCCCCCTTCTCCTCCACTATCTTTGAATCTAAGGCATGTCACTTTACTGGTTGCATGCAGCTGGTAGCTTTTTCCTTTAGTTCCTTGTTCATTCTAGCTCTAAGAGTTGTACTCTACCCAATTTGGTGGTTTGTAGGTCCTGTTGAACTTGTTTCTGTGCGAGGGTTACTGTTTTGGGGCTTCTTCTAAAGTGTTGTGCTTATAACCACCAAGGTAAGGGGAGCTAGTTCTACTCTTGATTTTACTGTGTGGAGTGAATGCATGATAAAATTTGTAGTGGTATGTTGTAGAAGCATGAACTTGGTTCTAGTTAAACTTGAAATGCATGTATGGAAGTGTGTGTTATGTGATTTGGTGATTGATGTCTATAAATTGTTTGAATGACTTAGAATGATGGAATTGTGTATGTTGGAACTATTTTGGCATGAAAATTTTGTGGTAGTGATGTTAGAAAGGAAATCATTTAGAGTTAATTTTAGGCCATTTTGGAGGAAGTGAGGTAGTGAATTTGAGAGTTAGGAGTTCTGGGAATAATTGGGATATTGGGGCAGTCTTAGCAAGTGGTTTGTGACTTGTTTGAGTCACCAAATTAGTCAGAATAGGTACAAAGTGTTAGAATTAGGTTTGGAGTCCTCTAGTTATTGAGTTAAAGGTTTTAGAGTAGAAATTGAGTTGGTTTAGTACATCTAATTCCTATCCAAATGACCAATGCAATACTTTACTTTCATCTATAAACATGTTTCATATCAATATTAGTGTTACAGATTTTAATTTGTTCATTTGGATATGTCTAAGATGCACCAAAACTAGAAAAATCACGTTGCTGTAAAAAACTGATAAGAATAATCGATTATCTCACTTGATAATCGATTATTTTAGTCAGAGAGTTGTATCCTCTTCAAAACTGATAAGAATAATTTTGACCCTTCCGGAGCCATTGGTGAGGGTCTCCAAGCTGTTTGAATTACTTAAGTATTGATAATTGAAAGTCCTAAAGAAATTTGTGTTAATAAGTGATGGTTTTGTGAAAGTATGTAATGTATGAGTTGTTTTTATGACATGGTTGATGTTGTATGATGGTGTATGGGTTTGGTATGAGACAATATAGTAAGAATGCACTTGAATGACTATGAAATTTTATGTTTGATGAATCAAAGTGGTTTATGAGGTACATTATTGATCCAAGAGGAATATCATGTGATTTAAAGTGGTCGGATTGAATATGAAATTTAGATCTCTCGGTCCGATCAGTTAATGTATTGAATGAATGTGAGAGGCTTCCATATGAGGGGTTATCCCTAACACTCCAACGGTCTTTCATTCTCACTTAGAGAGGATTGACGCGTGTGGTGGGAGTAGTGGGAGGTCCTAGGGTAGGCGCTATCACTGAAGGTCTATTCCGCGGTAACGGACTAGCCTTGTGTATGGTCGGGTGGAACCCCTCGGCAATGGCTTTGCAAAGCAGTAGGGACCATCATAAGTGCACAACCCGCCCCAGCTCTACATACATTCTATGTCCGGACGTGTCTAGGAGTCTTAACATGATAGGATGCTTGCTTTAATAAGTTTTGTGAAATAAATATTTATGTTTATGATGACTTACATGTTTATGTGTGTATGGACGTTCTTGGAAATGCTAGATTGAATTGAAATTATCTGTATGTTTGGTTGAGACCTAGCTTACCCTTGCATTGTATGTGTTACATGTGTTTGTCTTCTCCCTTGCGATGATCATCCAATCCTTTGGATGTGAGCAGTCGGTGATGATGTACCATTAGAGTAAGCTTTGGAAGTTGAGGAAGACCCAACCCCTAATGCTTAGGATTTCTACTAGCTCTTATTTTAAATAGTTCTTTATTTTGAAAGACTTTTAGCCTTCATTTTATCATGATCTGTATTTTGGAAACACTCTTTAGGTCCCATTGAATCTTTATTCAATCATGTATTTTAGAGAATTATGAACTTGTACTTAAGTTTTAAAACTTCCCAGCCAGACTTGAATAATTGTACTCCTTAATCCTATCTATTGTGTACTCTTAATTGCTTTCTATTATTATAATTGACTCATTCTACATATATACATTGTTATATATTTTGGGATGCCACATGTACCTAAACCAGTATAATGTTAAGGATTTTTAGATTAAAAAACGCGAAATTTTAAATAGCATTTTGTGACTTAAAATATAAAATTTCAAATGCATACATTTAAATGAGATTAATAAAATTCAAAATGATAAATGATTAGAGAAAAATTAGTGCTGCTACAGTGAATGTTTTACTTAAATCAACAACATTCAAATGAAGAATTTAGCTTTTAACAATTTAGTGTTTCATATTAAAATGTCTTCAAACAAAAGGTGTTTGAGAATGAAAAAGTTTCTCGATATTTGTTCTATTTAAAAAAATCCATTAGTAGTCAAATTTCAATTTTCATATTGTAATTCAAATGCTGTATGATGATAGAAAAAATACATTAGATAGAAAAAATACAGTTATTGATCTCAAAACAACAATAAAAGTTGATGCCATTTTTGAGTTCAAATGATGTATGAAAATAGAAAAAACACATTAGACTATACGATGAGTAAGGTTGTTGGAGTTAACTAGCTGAAGCAAAATTTATATCAAAAAATTCAAATTACAGTATAATAAATGTTAATTCCTATGGGAAATCAATGTAAGTATTAACCTAGATTTTGAAGCTTAAGTAAAAATATTAATAGTACATGTTAGTCATCATCTTAATCTTATTTACTCACCGAAGAGAAGACCTGTACATTACATACAACATATGGCATGATAATACATCAATGTATATGTAAGCATCTCCTTAGCTCACCATGAGCCACATTCCAACCATTATATTGGGAATTGATAATGTGCTCATTTAAATGAATTAAAAAACAAATCCATACAAGTACATATTAACAAAATTTCAGTGCCTGAGGCATAAGCTTCAGCGCAACTCGTCGTTTGGATAACGAATGTACATTTACAAACATATATTTGGTAAGTCATGCTTCTACAGTTCTACTCGGCCATCAATGCGGGCTATAGTTGGCCCAATTTGTCCTGAATGAAACCAAGAAACCATTGTCATCTTGAAAACATGAAATAAACAAATAACATAATAAATAAACCATTGCGTTCTTTGTGAAAGGAATTTATAAAGATCTAAGTTATGCCAAATTATTTTATTATTAAATACGACGAATCCTAGGAAGTGAAATAGCTTTACATAACTATCAGACCTTAACCCAACAAATACGCAGAACTACACCAAGAATAACCCCGTGTGGAAAATAAACTAGAGATAGTGTTAAAAAATCAGTTAAATGAGGGAGTAATCCTCACCTTAAAACCCAATTTTGTAAAACTAAGTTAAACTAAACCCATTTTATAAAAGATGATATCAAATTCCATCCCAGATCCGTTAATACACTGGCTAGGTTATACCATTCCAAAATCAATAATGTTAGAATGAAGGGGTGTGTATGAAAAACCCCAAGTCCCACACTGGCTAGAGAACAGTCCCCGCTTTAATAACCAAATTTGTATGGTTGGATTTAAACTCATTTTCTAAGATAATCAACAGCGATAAAAGAAAACCATTAGTAAACAACCACACTCTCTGTTAGTAAACAACCACAAGACCTGTGAAATAAATAGATCCTTAAAAGACAACCTGAAGCATCTGCATTAATTTTGGATGCTGCTCCAAAAGTTGGCAAAGTTTGTCCCGATCTCTCAATAAAGACTGCCATGTCAGAAGAGTAAAATGATAAGATTTAAAACAGCGCAAAACCAAATTGTACGTTTGGTTAAAACAGAAATTAAGCATGCTATGTAGCCTCCTATTAATGCCATTACAATTGAAAGATACCTGGATTGCCTCCGGAGACTTAAAATACTCGTGTAATGACATTCCTGCATCTGGTTGCTGCTGTGATTGACCATCCCCAGGCTGTTGAGTATATTCAACATGTGGCTGCAACTGCTCGTGTGAAAACTGTTGCTGCTGGGTTTGGTAATATGTCTGCATTGAAGGAACATGAGACTGCTGCAGCATATTCATTTGATGCACTTGAACATTGCTTTGCACAGCCACCCCTTGCTCAACCTGCTGTAAAGCTTGAACAGGTGGCCTGAGCTGAGGTGGTTGTGGTGGACGTGTAAGCTGGGGTGGCTGCAATGGCTGCAACTGAGTAACTGAGTGCATTGACTGATATGAAGCTGGAGGAACAGAGACATTTTGTAAGATATTTGGCTGGCTCTCAGTCTGTTGCTGATTGGGCGCATTTCCAAACATAGTCAATGGCATGGAAGCTAGCCTACTAAACCCCATCGGAGGATTAGGGTATGATGACAATCTGACTCCTGAAGATGCAATGGAAGCCTGGGAAAGTTCGGTGGTCCCCATACTTGTCTGATTATACATAGAAGGTTGAGAGCCAGAAGTTTTAATAGATGATAAATTATACTGACTAGATATGAAAGGAGGTGGTGTCGGAGGAAGGGGAGGAGCAACTCTATTAGGTCCACCAGGAGAAGACACAGATGTCCTGGAGTATTTTGAATCTGGCATGGGAATAGAAGATGCTAATGCTGTTGCTGTTGAACCATTGTTGAAGGGAGATGGATAGTCCAATTGAACCTGCACGGAAAAATTATAAATGTCGTAAGCTTATCCAGGAGAAAACTGAAGGCAAGAGAAAAAGATTCATACGAATGTAGCAGTAACCAAAAAAGGAGGAAATAACTAACAAGAACATGGAGGAAAAGTTTCTCACTTGGAATGCCACTGGACGTTGTGTGCCTGCTTGAGAATTAACAAATGAAGTTGACTGACTGGGAACAGAATCGGTAGCATGAGATATTATAGGTGAGACTGTCGGTGGAGGTGGCATTGGTGGTAAAGGAGGTTGGTTGGGCAAGAACCTTTGGTCGTACAGTCCTTGAGAACCAGTAGCGATACCACCGTGTTGAGGACTGTTCTTTAATAAGTAATTTTGGGAAACCATTCTTGAATCAGCTGGTATTTGCATAGACGAGGATGGATTATTATAAAGAGACATAGGAAATGAAGTATTTGATGCTGTAGAATCATATCTACCAGAAGGCTTAAGTTGAACATTTTTCAAGTCATCAGGCTGCTCAACATACTTCCTGTCCGAAGAGACACTTGATTCACGAGTCAATGACATATCAGGACGTGAACCAGAGATCTTCGAAGAAAATTCACTTTGGGCATTTTCATCGATGTTAGATCGCAATGGAGTACCCACCTGTGAAAACTGACCACTATCAACAACATCACTTCCTGTCTCTTCAACAATTGAATGAGGAGAACTTTGCTCAACAATAACTGGGGCTGGCTGCTGTAAGTTATCATCCAGCTGAGGGAATAGCAACTTGTCATCAGGGTCAGACTCCTCTCCATCAAAAACTATATCAATTCCCTGAAGATCATCATCAAGATCCGTTTTCAATTGCTTAGATTTGTTTAACTTCTCCATATCTGCAGGTTTCACAGGAGAAGCATTTTTAAGGTGTCCCACAGCCTCTCCCACAACAGTTGCTGAAGGGTTCTGCCGTTCCCTCTGTCTTGCCATAAATTCATCAACATGAATGGATGGAGGTCTCCCACCAGTAGATCCTGCTCGTGGAACTGATATTACATTAGTAACCCCTTCAACAATTCTCTCTCTTGCAACATAATCATCCACATGCATAGATGGTGGTCTGCTGGTATTTGGTTTGCGATGTCGGAAAGCATCCCTTCGTGTAGTACCAGAAGAAACAGTAGACTGTGCTGCACCCCGTGAAAAAGCATTTTGGGAGGAGATATCACCCTGAAAACTTTCTCCTCTAGCTCGCCTAACAGCACCATCCATTGATGGAAGCTTCCTCTTGGCAGCAAGATTTGTTTGCGTCAATCTATCAGGTAATACTTCTGGACATTCCCAAAGGAATTTTTCCCCAAGTCCTCCAACATAAAGATGATCATCAATCTTTTCAACACTGTTTTCAAGCAACTGATTCGTATTTGAAAAAACTAGAACTTCATATTGAGGTAAAACAGCATCCTCAAACTTCATGGAACCAGCAGGACTTTCCAATACTAATGACAGTGACTTAACAGACTCGGAAACCTTACATCAAAAATGAGCAGAAGAAGTTACAGAGTAATACAGGTAAAAACTACTAAAGAAGAGGCTAGATTCAAATGGCTAGAAACCTGATGCAATGGGATTTGTGAGTAAGAGGTAACCAAACAGTCATCCATAGCAGCTTTGGAACTTAACAGAGCACTAAATTGTAGTATGTAATTTATATTTTCCTCAGGAAAGCCAACTGATCTTGTCATATCATCCAAAATCCCAAAGAGATACTTCAACGCAACCACTCTGTCGGAATTCAAACTAAGCAACAAAAGAAACTGTAAGTTATCCTGCCATAGGACCAAAAATAATAACAGCAAGACTAAGTACGCAGAAATTTTCATATACATCAAACCCTCCTTTTCAATGCTCTAAGAAACTTGGGATATCAACGTATAAAATAAGATTTCAGATATCTACTTGATGTAATATAATTTGTTTGTTGCACTTCTTCACGTATATAGATAATATAGAGTCGAATTTCAAATTGTTGCTTCTAAAGAACATATGAAAATACACCTACAAAAAGATTTCTTTTCACTAAAAATGAAACAATATTGCCACAACCAACAATTGCATAGTCTAAATTAGTTACATTGAGAACTAATGCCATAAATATACAGTAATTCGTATATTTCAAAAGCATGACTCTGACCAAATATTGAAGCAATATCCGTTAACTATCCTTTAGGATTTTACATATTTATAAATCTCAAATAATTGTACATAGTACCAATCCCTGAAAACATTAAATGACCACTTCAGTGAGTTTTGAAAAATATGACAAACAGTAAAAAGATAACTACTAAAAGCGAGAAAAGAACGAGAGCAGAAAATTGAGGCATGCAGGGCACGAAACTGAAAAAAGAAAGAACAAAAAAAAAAAAGCAAGCTGAAAAGTGGGTGAACCCAGGGGCTTGGCCAGACTTTGGTGTGAAGTGAGTCCAATCCAATCAAGAAGCTGAAAAGTATGTGAGACAGGAGCCTAATAGGTATGGAAGGGATGATTGGTCAAAAATTCTTTTATATAATTTAACCAAGAGTCATGTTGGACAATCCCGTGATTCAAAGTCATTTCAAAAGTAGCTTAACATGTGAAACGTGTTATTTTAAAGTTTTAAACTTAAATTTTAAGTTATTGTTTGTCTTATATTTTTTTCTTCCTTAGATATATTTTAGAATATTTTATCTATATAGTGAAATAAAAACTTAATAAGTATAACAGAACATTTAATTACATAATAAGTTAAAAAATCACATTTATACTTATATACACATATTTTGATAAAGGAATTGTTCCACAATATGCGCTTTTCCAGTTTAAATGAATAATAACAAAAACCATACATATAGAGGCATGCACACCAAATTTATGCTAAAGAACAACGATAATAATAATCTGGTTGTAAATAAAATATGATAATAATAATATTACTTTATGTAATTGATAATAATAATAACAATTATTATTATTATTATAATTATTATTACTATAAAATATATGGCTAGTAAAAATATATTTTATTAATATTTTTAATAATTCCACATTTTTATTGACTACAGTAATATAAAATTATTAGTTATTGTATTATAATATAAGATATAGATATAACTTCATCACAATATAATTTACAATAGTAACATTAATCGTGTGTGTATGTGATATTAAAATATAATATAATATACAATTAATTATTTTGCTTTTGTATATAATATTCTCCCTCAGTTTTAATAAAAAATTATTTCTTGCATAAGCAACTATTACTTCCGTGAATCATGTCCACAAAAATTGTCTTAAATCTAAAAGCAAAGCAATTACATGGGAATCTGAGTACGCGACAGGGAATAAATGAATTTTTATCAAATCATGTTAATCATAAGCACATGTGCAGGTTAATCAGCAGCAGTAATCCAGATATAAAATACAAAAGCTTACCTATCTCCGTTCATGCAAAACTGTATGGACCCAACAGATAACGCATAGACAGCCTCAATTGCATAAGTTGACAAACCCTCCTTTGTATCATCCATAGATTTCAACAACTTCATCCAACAGCTGAGTAAAGGGGGGCATTTTCTCCATTCAGCTACACTGGAGACACTATAATTCACATTCCTATCACCTCTCTGAGGATCGAGTTCATAAGCAAGAGAGTGGATACCCAAATAAGTAGCTCCAAATGCCACTTGGCCTTCACCACAAGATGCTAATTCTTTGAAAGCTGTAAGACAAGCCAGTAACTCTTTTCCAACAGGCAGGACCTTGAAACAACAGAATTCTTAGTTAGCAACTGGAGAGTAACCAAAAAAACACTAAATTTAGAACTATACAGTGACTAGTAAGACAATTGATATTTGGCACCTCTTTTCCCAACGATAAGTAAAGACTGTCAACAAAAAATCTAAATAGATCTACAAGTATATACAGAAGGTATTGAGAGTCACCTGGCAACTCTTCAAAATATATCGTAAAATTAGGGCACAATCTTCATCACTCATTTTTTCAAATTTTTTACTGCCAGAACACCAGAAAAATCATCAGAGTTATAAAACTTGAATAAAACATAATATTTAGAAAAATGTAAACTGCTCACAAGTCATGTCTTTGCGGGTAATGTTCAGAAGTCTCAGAATGAAAAAGGAGCGTGATAAATTTGAATATTGGGAGACACCAACTATAAATATTAAAGCTGCATCTTGCAGAACTTCTATCAGGAGTCTGCTTTCCATCATCAATAATAACAAAACATCTATCCAATAGTTTAGTTAGCATCTGAAGAGTGCCCTCCCTCAACAATAGGGCCTGACAGAGAAAGTGTACCAGCTTTATGTAAATTACTGCTATCAATAATAATTAATAAAACTGCATCCGTAATTATAATCATATTGAAAGTAAGAGACAAGAATAAACGGAAAAGCAGATAAATCACCTTTCCAAGTGGATGCTCCAACAGGCTTACAAGAAAATCAAGAAGCCTCAAAATCTGAAAATAAAGAAACAAAATTCCTCAAAATGTCAAAATAAAAAGAAAGAAATCCAAGATACAAATTTTAGGGGCAGACAGGAATCTTACCTTGTATGCATCTGTATCTGATGGGGATGATGATTCCGAAACATGATGAATAATTGAGGACAACACCGGTTTTACAAGCATGGATGCATACTTAGGATTGTGGCAGGAGATTCGAATAACGAAAACCCGCAGAAGATCTTGAATGACCCCTAATGCCTGCCAAAAATCAGAGTAACAAAAACTCATTCATGCAAGCTCCACCAATAATGCCTACTCCATATTAGAAATTTGGAAGTTCATATTTAGGAATAAACTACATACAGAAATTGCATAATGTTCTATAATCTCAGCAATTTTGTCAAGATGTGGCACCAGCTGGCCAACCAGTTTCTCAAGGTGTCCAGAATCCAAATACCAGTTGACATGTCTCTCCTTCTGAGGCCCCAATATGGTTCCAATACCCAACATTCTTCGTGCAGTTAACAGGGGCATTCCACTAGTCCAAAGCCATATATCTTCTTCAGGAAATAAATCACTCTTGACATAGAAAACAAGACCAGAGGAGTTAATCATACAAACAATCCAGTAATCTTATTGTACACAGCCTAAAAATAAAAACATAAATTTAAGAATGGAAAAGCACCAAGCAATGTACAGTATCTGATGAAAAAACAACAGTGCAACCTTGCATAGTAAAACTTCAAATGGAATGGACATACCAAAAGATAGAGTAAACTGCAAGTTTCTTTTGGACCTAGAGTCAACAGAGAAGAACTCTGAACACTGGCAAGAAGGGTGTTAAAAAGACCTGGACTCCATCCATGCACTGGCCAGAAAGCAAGTGATGATGCAATAAGATGACAGACTGCTCCATAACCAACAGCATAATCAGGATATGGAGATATTAAATCTGCTGCACATGCAGCTAGCTTGGGACTGCAATTACCAGGATTTGATCAGTGTAAAGAAGTAAGATTCTCTAACAAGATGCAAAGAAAAAGGAACTAAGAGATACCTTATTTCCCTGTGCAATCGTAAAAGAGCATTCATTAATTTTGTATTTCTGTGTTGCTCCTTTGCTTCCTAAAATGCAACCAAAACAATCTTAGTTTTTTACCTTGTGTTGCACAAGGTACTGTAACTCTAATAGAAGAATGTCAGCTTTTTTTTAAAAAACAAATTACCAAAAAGAAATTGAAGATCAGAGAAGGGTAAAGGAAGATCACATATAATAATAATATTAATAAATTAGATATACTGAACTCCAACCAAAGCATCACATGCACCCAAGATTGAACTTAGGCAAAAGATAACACAAATAATATACCACTGAAGTCCTATGGACACTCCTCAAATCGCATCATTCGTGCTCATTAGTTAAAAACCATAAGATGTTAAAATGTAAATTCTTCAGTGTTATGATATAGATAACAGAACATATTGGTGACCAAAAACAATCATTTATGAAAAAATATTGAAAGCCATTACTGGTTATGACAGAACCATTGCGGACAAAAAAAAATCAAGACCTGCATATAGTTAATTTAAAACTTCAGAAATATAATTGTAATGCTAAAATTATTGAAAGAAAACCAAATAAGTAGTAATAACATATCCACAAACTCAAATAACAATAAAATCAAATTGAATCACCACCAAATTCATGTTATGGACCTAAAATAACAACTAAATATAAGATAATGTCCGAAATTTCTAATTATATATTGGCTTTCCTTGAACTAACTTGTTCAGCTAGAGGTGGAAAAGAAGAAGAAAAATTATTGAGAGGAAAAGAAGAATAATTATTGAGAGGAAAAGAAGAAGAAAAAGAATTTAAGAACGGTTGGAGGCACTGAACAAAGAGGAAATAGAAAGAAATATAAAAATAAAAGAGCAGTTGCAGTGGAACTAGAGGTGGCTGCAGCAGCAGGAGGATGACAGCAGGAAGGCAGTGATGTGACAGCAACAGTATTGTATTGGGAGCACAGCTGCACTGGAAACAGAGCAGGCTGCACAGGCATGGAGTGTGTTGTTAGGATATTTATCCTATTATATGGAACAACCTCCTAGGTTTGTTGCTCAGGGAGAGTCTGGTATGGTATGCAAATTGCATCGATCTCTATATGGCCTCAAGCAATCCCCACGTGCTTGGTTTGGAAAGTTTAACTCCATTGTTCAAAAATTTGGGCTAAAATGCAGTGAAGCAGACCATTCAGTTTTTTATTGTCATTCTTCTCTCGGGAAATGTGTTTACTTAATAGTATATGTTGATGATATTGTCATTATAGGAAATGATGTTGTTGGAATATCTCAACTAAAAGAGTACTTGTGTAGACATTTTCATACCAAGGATCTTGGAAGTCTCAAATACTTCTTAGGCATTGAAGTAGCGTAATCAAAAGATGGAGTTGTAATCTCCCAAAGGAAGTATGCTCTTGATATACTACAAGAAATAGGCATGATTGATTGTAGACCGGTAGACAGTCCCATGGACCCAAACCAGAAATTAAGGACAAAAGAAGGTGAATTATTCTCCGATCCAGAGAGGTATAGGAGGCTGGTTGAAAAACTGATTTATCTCACTATTACAAGGCCAGATCTATCCTTTGCAATTGGAGTGGTTAGTCAATTCATGCAGGCTCCATGTGTTGACCATTGGAATGCTCTCATTCGCATTCTAAGGTATGTAAAGAAGGCTTCCGGGCAAGGACTGTTATATGAAGATAAAGGAAGCATTCAGGTCTCTAGGTATTGTGATGCAGATTGGGCAGGTTCACCTATTGATAGACGGTTTACTACAGCATTATTTCATGGAAAAGTAAGAAACAGAATGTAGTAGCTCGATCAACCGCGGAAGCCGAGTATAGGGCAATGGCATCATTAACATGTGAACTTATATGGGTGAAACAATTCCTTCAAGAGGTTAAATTTTGTGACATCCATACTATGAAGATGTATTGCGACAATCAAGCTGCTCTCCACATTGCATCAAATCCCGTGTTTCACGAGAGGACTAAACATATAGAAATTGATTGTCATTTTGTTAGTAAAAAGTTGTTGACAAAGAAATATGTACTGAGTTTACTCGGTCAAACGATCAACTCGCAGATGTATTGACCAAGTCATTAAGGGGTCCTCGGATTGAGTTTATTTGTTCCAAGCTTGGTACATACAATTTGTATGCTCCAACTTGAGGGGGAGTGTTAGGATATTTATCCTATTTTATCATCATTATAGTGTGTCAAGGGTTACCCTATTTATCATGATTATATTGTGTCTAGGATTACCTATTTATCATGATTATATTGTGTCTAGGGTTACCCTATTTATCATGTACTTATGTATCAATTTATTCTTATAAATAGAAAATTGTGAGAAGGATCAATTAAGCCCTCTAGAATTATTTTACAGTTTCAATCTTAAGTTGTGTGAAACATAGGAGCTGCAAGTGGGGTGCTAAAGGATGAGGTGGGTTGTGTTACGTTTATTTTCTGATGTAGATGGTTGGGTTTGGGTGGGGTTGTTTATCCCAACCCTCTGCTTTAAAAAGAAAGGCTATTGGGCTGACCCAATATGCATTACTCCAAACATAGAAATATAAGAGAAAAAAATTAGGGCTTCTAGAGCCTGGCGTCAGGTCCCATTGACCTAAGGCAGCTTCTTTATTTATGCAGATGATTGTCTCATTGTTCAAGATTTCCCCATTACCATCCCAAATTACACTTTGGCATGCACAACGGGGCCACTATGAGCCACCATGAAAAACCTGATTTGTCACCACCATGTTGTTGCAGCCAACAGAAAGTTGGCCACCACAACCGTGGCCATTTTTAAAAAACACTGATTCTTAAAGGAACAATGTATTTCCTGTTAATTATTAAGCATTGATAACAATTAAGAAAGACTAACTAATTACCACAATCTGAAGTTAAAATCTATAGGCTAGACAGCAACAATTGGTAAAAAGAAATCTTAGACAGGAGAAAAAGAATGTATCTAAATTTCCATCTAATTCCTTGGACATAATCCAATATCTTCAGCCAAGAGTCATCTATGCGTGAGTTCATTCTGCCATTACATCTTCCTTCAACCCATTCAAGACCTCGTGCATATTAGGGGTCCACGCAATACGTACTGCTCCACATAGACTTCTAAATAGGTGATTTGCTTCAACCCAGCACCATTTATACAGGTTTTGCATCGCCTAGGACTGGAACCTCCAATCACAGCATCAAGAAAATCAGTCCAGGATAGATTTTGTAAGCAATGCTCCCACCATTGGAACAGCATCGACAAAATCAGTCCAAGGTTGCATATAGTTAATGTGAAATCTCATAAAGAAACCACAGTAGCACTAAATTTCTAGCAAATCAATAGCATCCATGCCACACCCTTCCCCAATCAGTCACTCCCTTGAGTTCAAAATATAATTCAACCTAATTGACCCATTCATCCAACCATAAGCATCACCAGGAATAGGGTAATCTCCCAATTCCTGAATCATACTTCAATCCATCAAGCTCTTGCTCCTCCTTTCACCCTTTCCAACATTTCTAACACCTTTAATGTTGTTTTCACCCAAAAGATTCACCAGGTTCTTCTCCTCTTTACATGTGGAAGTTGACCCTTCAAGTAGATCTTCCAATTTCTTTATCCTCATTAGTCAATTAGTCAATCTTGAAGTTGAAGCTCTATCCCTCCCTGTTTCCTGCCAATCACCTCTCCATTACTTGTCCAAGATTCAAAGCTTCTCTCCAAGAACTCTAAAGTAGCCTCTAATTACCAATTTCAAATCTAATCCAAACTAAGTACTTGTTTGGCTTTTGAAGCAATATAGCCTAACAGACATTTGAGCAAGCACACAAAAATATTGCTATCACGTTTTATGTGCCTCAGAATTTGCAACAAATCCCACATGAGTAACAAATCACCGATACTCAGGAAATATTACATCATTTAAAAAAGGCTTAGTTAAGTTTTAAATCCTTGATAAATTGGATAACTTGCAATTAAGTTCTTATTAAATTTTTACGGCCTATTGGGTACTCAAAAAAATTAAATTTTCAATTGAGTCTCCACAATTTAATTTTTCTGTCAAGTGGGTCTTATACATCACCTTGCATAGTTGTCACCACATTTAATTTTATATTTTATAACTATAATTTTTAAATTTTTATAATAATATGAAGTTAATAAATATAAATGTTGAATAATGATATGATATGTTTTTTGTTACACCAATATTAAAATATACCATTGTTTTATATTTTTATTCCAAAAAACATAACATAAAAACATAACACCACATTATAGATTATTCAAAACAAGGAACTTACTAACCCATCTAACACCATCCTAAAGGAGCAACTATTGCCTGAGTTAAGAGACTGCAAATCAGGGGTGGAGTTGGAGTTGTGCATAAAGGTCGAGTAGGACATCTGATAATGAGGCTTGCAGATTTAGAATCACAGAAACAACATCAAATAGTGGAGATAGTGGTCCCATGAGGTAAACTTGCCAAGCACTTTCACTTTTTGAGAAGTGTAGTGAGCTAGCTAATTTTGCTTAAAGTCAGACCTAAGAAGTGAAAGTGTTTGTTGTGAATGCTAATGTGAAGCATGAAAAGGTAGGAAAACACGGAGATTTTTTTTTTTTATAAAGAACTAAGGAGGATTTTATTTGAAGCCAGCGAAGAGCAAAGAGTTGGTGCAGAATTATAAAATTATAAAATTAGAAAATAACAAAATTATAAAATTATAAAATAACATGTGACAACAACAAAATAAGATGACAGAACAAAATAAGAGTCATGTCACTCAGTTAAGACTCGCATCATCCGATTAACAAAAGAAAAGTAAACAGCAGGGACTCAATAGAAAAATATAATTATTGAGTATCCAATAAACCAAACAAATTTAATAGGACTCAATTGAAAGTTTTCAAATTTATCAGAGCCTTGAAACTTAATTAAGCCTTTAAAAAGGGTTTCATGGCAACCAAAGAGACCCAATCTCACATGTTTTGTTGTTGAAGTTAGGCTGGTCCAATTTTAATATGGTATTGAAGTCTATACCCAAAATGAACATTGGACCACGCATATATGTCTAGTCAAGGCATGAGAGAAGAGTTAATGTTCCACAAAAGCTAGTCTTAGTAAGTGGGTTTATATCTAACGCAACCTTATAAAACAGGAATCTAAGATGAGAATTATATCTCACTTATATATTACTAGTCGATTTGAGATTTCTGAACATCACAAGTATGAGATTAGATAATTATGAATGGTCTAACAAGAGCCCGATAACAGTGGTATGATGGCCCCAAAGAACTAGACTGATAGGCTTTGATACCAATTCAAATTTAGAAAGAATAATATATTTCTTCTATCTTTCAATAATGAAGCCATTGGACCTGTAAATACATGTGCCTGCTGGTTACTTTAGGGAACATAGATAGATAATTCTAAGGAAACAAATCCATATAACTATGGGATTGTGTTTAAATACATAATTTTAGTATTAATAGCAAGATACCCCTATAATAAAGAATAAAATTATAGCATGGATAAGACAAAAACTTCCTAAAACGCATACCGAACAACACAGTTTTGACATTAGAAAGTAAGTTTAAATCTAACTCATCTTTACTAAATTGGTTTGTAAGATGACGACTGTACCCCACTTAAGTATTATAATCCAGCCTTATTAGTTGAGTGGCCATCAGCTGCAAGGGTGACCATTTTCGGCTCAGACATAATGCAAACCCAAACAAAACTATAAATGTACAACTTTTTTAGGTTTGAGATGTAATTACCAATCAAAATGTAATAATCAATCCCAACTCTACAAACTGTTCAAACTCTTTATAAACTATTACTTCGTTAGTAGGATATATGTTCACATTTCAGATGTAGATTGTTCCAAATTTCCAATATAATGAAACCACCACATAAAAAGACCAATATTCTATTAAGGACACACCTGTAATTTCTGAAGTAATGTAATAAGTAGCACCAATGAAGGAACCAAAAGATCAACTATGTTCAGCTCACGATTACGCTCTAGAAGTAAATCTGATGTAGTATTGCATTCTGTACCCTCATCTACAAGGTAATCTGTTCAAAGATATGGAACATTACATTTTGCAAACCTAAAGAGAAGTCCATCTAATTTAATTGCATAAATTTAGTAGCCTACCCTAACCAGATACCAGAATTAACAATTAAATGTATGATTATGAAAAAATTTAAATAATATAACATGTCTGTCAAACAGAAATTTTCTTGAAAACAGTTCGTAGCATCAACTCACTAATCTGATATATATTGCATATCAAATATTATTAAAAGAAGGTAGGCAACCCATTGTAAATTTGTAATAAACTTACCATAATTGTTCGAGGACCTCTCAAGCATGAATCTGCAGTTCACCAAAATGGCATAAATAACTATTACGGCACCTTCATCATAGAGAGTCGCAGCAACAGTCTGCATTGATTAAAAGTTTCATAAGAAAGGACATAATTTTACATGGAATTATTCAAAATAGATTATTACATACTGGGTTCTCAGAAATAAAAGACAAAATCCTTATTGCTGTTGTCAACTGTGCCAGAGAAGAATCACGAAGAGTGACACCATCAAAGGACTTTTCAGATATAAATTTTCCAAGATTCTCCATAACATTAATATCAGAGCCACTAGAAGGGTCTCCAACAACATTTTCCACATCAGTCAGATCTGAAACTAAGATGCTAGTTGATGTTAATTGGGCATCCCCTCCTGAAGCCAATACAGCAGCATAACGCAGGAGACCAATTCCCCCATGTTTGTGGTATACTACACCGGCATCGATCCATTCTAACAACCGCGAGGGAGCATCTTTTCTGTTGGACCCCGGAGAAGAGAAATGCAAAGCCCTATGTAGTTCCATGGCATGTCCAATCCATGAACCCAAAGAAGAAGATGTGGAATCTGTAACTATGGCTTCAATGATCTCAGCAGCTGAGTGAAATATTGTAAGATTTACAGCTGAAGATCCTGAATATAGTAGAGTTAGAACAAGCACTAAAGAAGAAATCATGTCAATACCATGTCTGTGTATAAGAAAGAGATAGAGTGACTTGAGTACCACTGCTTTTCCCAAGAGATTCAGATTCCTTGATGGAACTCAGTGCTTCAATTAAGATGGAAACAGCCTACAGAAAAGAAAAGAATCATACCATAAAAGAGACAACCACAAATAAGCAATATACTACGTACTAAAATGTCTACCACAAATAAAAACACCATTCTGGAACCCAAACTATCTTTGTAGCATTTACATCTAATTTCTGTAACAGCAGATTAGCACTGAATTTATTATGGACAAAAGAATAAAACTTCAACACATGTTAGGAGGTATTTGTAAGAGCGTCCACAGATATTATGTGGGCCTCTACCCTTACAAGCACCTTTTAGCTTATTTAAATAAGCTTTTTGGCGAAGTTTATCAACACAATTTATCTCTAACTTGCTTCTTTAATTGTTTTTACAGTCAAATTTGAGATAATCTCTAATGTGATAAGAGCTACCTAAGTGTTAATAAAGTTGTTCACTCAAACTCCTCAGACATTGAAGAATTCTGCCGAAAATTCACAACTAACATATGAGCATGTCACTTAATAATCCAGCCATCCAGTGAGTAAGCCAACAGACCATACAAATACAATCATATAGCATAAGCCTCCTTATGCAGTATTATATCAGCTAATTATTTAGGTGCATACCTCAGGAAATTTTCCCAAAGATAATAATGCCTGGCGCCCACAATCAGATCTACAAATCATCCGCAAGTTTAATTTAGAACTTAAACTGTGTAAGAATATTTAAGATTCAAGTCAAATAAGGCAATTGGCACCGTGAAAGCATAGAGAGTTCCCAGACAATCCATAGGAACTCTTCTGATTGTGGATTCGATGAAAGCAGACTGTCAGTGACATTGGCCTAGAGCAAGCACAGAAATCATCTCAATTAGATACAAACCAGAAACAAAGTTAAAACTCCAGAGAAAAAAACAGCAGAAAGAGAAGTAACAAAGCAAACAGTGGGCGTGAAATTATAATTTTGTTGCACAACTAACCATTTTTAAATGCATCTCAATTATCATTCCTATCTCCAGTGGACTACAAAAGAAACCCTTTGAAATCAAAATGGAAGCATATTGAAGAGGAATACAATTTTCCTTATTGCCTCGGTGACCACCCCTAAGAGCAAGTATTAGTGTACTCGAAAGTTCAGCATCCTGCAAAAGGAATATCAAGCCTAAAACGGTAGAGAGTTAATCAAATTACTCGACATCTCACTTACATCTGTCTAATAATTGATGAAACTGATGTGAGTGTTATTTGTAACCAACCTGCACGACTAAAAAGGAAAGACAGGATCACAGCCTCAACTGATGATGTGACATCCATGAAGAGTTCCAAGACATGGCCAATCTCCGAACGCAATAAAGATGATGACAACAATGCAGTTGATAATGAAAGAAAACCCCTCTCCTGCAAAACAAAAACAGTCTCCAGCTCTCACATTCCAGTACCATCTTCCTTTATTACTATACAGATACAGACAAAAAATGTAGATTTTACTTAAGGCAAACACATGATGTTTAAGTTAGACAAGATGCATCTCAAACAACAGCAGGCAACATTTCTGGAAAAAAAAAACAAAAAAAAAAAAGAACTTGTCTTGACAAAACAGTGTACCTTCAAAAGCCCCAATAAATGTGAATCAATATCTGAATCTGAAAAGCAACAACTTGAAGAGCTTATCAAGCTGGAAGTTGTTTTATATGACAACAATCCATCTATTTGACCAGTAATCAGTGATCTGCTTGCACAAGCTATGGGAGAAGGATCTTCAATTGGACCACGCGAATTTATCAATTTCTGCATTAGTACTTGTTAACAAACATTAACAATAAACTTTTTTAAAGTTAAAATTACAAAAAACAAGTCAGAAGTCAAAAGAAAAGAAAAACATAGTGGGGAAATATAAAATAAAATTCTGCATATTACTACTTTATAATACTACTAAAGCCATAATTGATCAAATTAAAACTGACCAGGAGCTTTCTGAGAAAAATTTCAGCTGAGCTGAGCATTTTCAGTGTGGCATCTGTAATCCTGCCAACAGTACTGACATTTTCCAGCACAGAAAGAACTGCTGACTGGCAAAAATTAAATTATTACAAGATAAAGATGGAGTTCAGAAATGCAAAGAAACATTTATGTCAAGCACAATCATTGAAAGAAATACCTCATATCTAGAAACAATTTCATAAAACCGTAAGCGATGAAGCAAATAGGTTGCGAGAGAAGCAACATCATGCCGAGGTTTTGACAATACCAATTTCACCAAATGGCTGTAACCTTCACTGATACCAGAGGGAATACTTTCATCTTCCCGAGGCCACCAACCTAAAAAGGCTTCACATCCCACTGAATACCTAGTAGCCCGCTCTATAACACCAAGAAGCAGTAGCATAACAGTAGTAGAATTTTGCCCATCCTTGGAAAAGAACACCCTCAGGTGCTCCATTCCCCCACTACTAACAAACTGAAAACAACTCTCTCTAGCAGAACATAGCAAATAAAACATACTCAATCCTAAAAAGGCATGCTCCCTCTGCAGTTAAGCAAGCAGATACATTAGCGAGGGGGGAAAGATGAACAGAAAACACAAGCTAATAAGCAATATAGGGGGAAATGTAATTAGATTCTAACTTTCTCAACAAATAGGATGATGCTAGCAGAACAATTGACAAAAAAACAATATATTACCTGAGTAAGGAAGTGATCCCCTATACATGAAGAGTGTATTTGGAAGTGAAAGTACTGGTTAAACATATCCACTAACGTTTTGGAATCCAACATTTCAACATCCATTTCAAGATAATTGCCCTCTGATGAACAATCGGCAGATTCACTCCTAGATTTCTCATGAAGAACCTTATAAACCTCAAGAAGCTCTTTTCTTGCCTCATTAATTGCAGTATGCAACTCTTCCAAATTCTCAGATCTCTTCCACATCTGATATCTCCCACTGATTGATTCACATACGTCACTGGAAATGTAAGAAGAGATTGCAGACACTACAGTATTTACAATTTTATGACCAGCATCCCCAAGATCTGAAAACTTCAAAATTTTTAGCATCAACTGTAGAAAAATATTGACTTCAAGAGAAATATTTGTTGCAGGAACAGGAATAGACAACACGTTCAGAGAAGAACGTGATTCACGAATTGTAAAATTAGTAGAGTGTAATGCAGGTGGCAGGTCTTCAAGCTTCCCCTCAGTAGAATCAACAAGATCAGTCAATGCATTGTCATCAATATCAATGTTAAACTGACCCAGATCCTCTGCTGTGTTGCCATATATAACCATACTCAGACTGCGATAGCTGCCCCTTACAACTATATGACTTGTAACAACAGCCTGAGAAAGAGAAAGGAGTAAACACCAAAATGGTACAAATCTTTGGATAGAAATATTTTTTTTAAATAATTATTTTTCTTAATCTCCCTTGGGAAATTAGCAAAATAAGACAGTATTCTTTCAAAATAAACAACCAGAACACAACCTTAGGCAATAAAGTGAAATAACGAGGACAATGCATCCACCAAACATCTTTAGTAAATTAATAGTATACAGTACTCTTATAAAAACATATATGATAAGCAAACAAGAACCATACCTACTTAGAATTTCAATAATATCCTTTTCACTAGTATCAGTCACCAAACAAATTAAATTAGACCAAATCATGTCAAAAGATCTTTTACCCATTAATATTTACTTAACTGAGTTTGACATACAAATTACTTCTCATGAAATGCATCTTTTGCATCTATCTGTAAAAAAACAAAAGCTAAATATCTACACCATACAATTAATGGATCAAACAAAAAAAATACAACAATATTGATACACCTTTGAACAAATCCAAACGGAATAGGAGTAAATAAATATTAAAACAGTTTGGGTAACAAGGAACCAAACACTTAATAATAGTCAGATTAGAAAATGGTCTAAAATTTCATAATACCTCTACTTCTAGTACATTTGATGAAGATTGTGAATAGAGAAAGGGCTGACAAAGTCTTCTAAACCTCGTCTCTCCCTCACAATGAACAAAAACCTCTATTGCAAATGATGGAGGTGAAGTCGCCCTGAAAATGTCACCAGCAATGAACAAAAGTATTATAAAAACTTCAAAAGTCATCCAAAACCACAAATGCAAAGTGCATCTAGTAAACATGAATCCTAAGGCCCAATTAAACATGAGCAACACAATGGCAGAGTGCATCAAGTAAAAAACTTAATTCAACACTTATTTTAAGCTTATCTATGCATATATCATAAGCTTACCATGAAGCTTACAGAAATAAACTAAAAAGTTTATTTTAATAACTTTTAGCAATCACCATGAAACCTATTGCAATAAGATTAAAAAAACTTATAACAAGGTCATACGCCATTTTCACATTTAATGTGAAAACTAGTGCAAATAGCTTCAAAAATTCATGTATCATGTACACGAAAAATGAGTTCAACACAACAAAACATAGTATAAACTTCCAACCAAAATCATAAATGCAAAAAATTCCTAAATGAAACATGAGCAACACCAAGCCCGAGTGCACCAAGTAAACAACTTAACTTTTTTTAGCTTATCAAAGACATGCTGATATCATAAGCTTATCATAAATGCAAAAATAACCCTAAGAACGATTTAAACATGAGCAACACCAAGTCAGAGTGCATCCAGCAAACAACTTAATTCACCCCTTATTCAGCTTAACACGCATGCTTATACTATACACTTCACTGTGACGCTTACAGAAAAAAAACTAAAGAAAAAAAAAGCTTATTTTGATTTATTAACCAATCACCATGACACCATCAGACATATTGGAATAAGAATAAAAAAAACTTACAACCAGGTGATGAGCTATTTCCATAGGAACAAATAAGCAGGTGCTCGGAAGCCCATCCCACTAAATTTTCACGTTTAATGTGAAAGCTAGTACAAATAGATTTAAAAATTCAAGTATCATGCACACGAAAAATGGGTTGGACACCATAAAACATAGCATAAACTTCCAACCAAAAACAAATGCAAAACAATCCTGAGACAAATTAAACATGAGCAACACCAAGCCAGAGTGTACCCAGTAAACAACTTAATTCAGCACTTACTTTCAGCTTATCATACGTGTGCGTATTTCATAAGCTTAACCATAAAGCTTACAGAAATAAATAAAAAAGAAAATTATCATTGACCTATCACAAAAAGATTAAAAAACATCTAGTAAGGTCATAAGCCTCTTTCATTAGCACAAATAAGTAGGTGCTAGGGAAGCCAATCCCACGTAATTTTCACAATTAATGTGAAAACTAGTACAGATAGCTTTAAAAAGTAATGTATCATACATAAAAGAAAAAAAAATGGGTTGGACACGCAACTAAACATATTATAAAATCCCTAGAAACTCTTTCAACCAATTCCGAAGGGTATAAAGTGTTCTTCTACATTACATTACACAATGTAGCCATCTAAAACAAGCATGAGCAACCACCAAATCTCAATGCCACCAAGCAATAAAGAATCCCCACTATTCAGTCCAACCTTCTATCACTTCAAACCAATTTAAAAAACTCAACACAAAAATAACATACCCAATGAGTGCCACTGCTTGAGCAACTGATGACGCACTCTGTTCAAGAAACTCACAAGCGGTGATAACAATGGGCTCTGAGAAAATCACCTGCAAGAAAGGACTCTCGGTTACTACAACCAATCATAAGAAATCCACCAAACCCCCCACTAAAACACATTCCAAAGTTCGCAGTCGCTAATAACACACAACTATGATGAGGAAAGTAAGGAGTAGCCAACACCAACCACGCTTAAAGCTTACCGAAAAGAGTTCTTTAAAATTTCCCACTTAGCAATGCGATTGAAAGAAAGAATCGCGTTGAGAGATAGAGAGAAGCGAAAAATGACGTTACCTCGTCGACGTATTCATCGAGGTGTGGATGAACGAAGGTTTGGGAGAAGAGAACGCATGGCTCTGGTCGACCCATGTGACAATTGAGATCAAGAAGAAAGACACATGAAAATTTAAAATTCTAGGGTTTATGTGAGTGCCTCTCTCCTGGGTGCAACGCAGATTTGGTTTTATGGGTTGCGCGCTCGTGGCCGACCTCTGAAGACGAGAGAGAGTAGTGCTTAAGGAGAGAGGGAAAGGGAATTCTGAGTTTTTTTATTTTTATTTTCATTTTTCCGATTTTGGTTGAATTCCAAATAATGCTATTCTTCATCTTTTTTCCTAAATCATGGGATGTCAAATCTAACCAATTAACCTTTAACTACATTAATGAATAAAATTATCATTTTTATAATTATTTTTTCAATTAAAATAAATTTGCACTATTTTTTAAACTTTTTATATACACTTTTTTATTATTGATTGTGTATGATAAAAACAATTAACTACAGTAAAAATTATTTAGTTTTATAATTATTTTTATGGAAAATTTATAATTTTATTCTAAATTTTAGTAACATTTTCTAACTTAATAATTATTATAATATTTTTTATTTCATAAAAAACTGGGCATCTTTTTGCATTTTCCAAGACTTACTATGAATAAATTTAGGAAAATTAAAAATTATTAATTTTAAATTTTAAAATATGAAAAATTATATATGAAGAAACAAATGCTTTTATTATTTTTTTTAATTCCATTTTTAATTATTAAACAGTCGTAACACTTTTTACATTAAAAAAAATTGTAAAACTAAGTAAGAATTATTGTGTAAGAATATGTTCTATGGATGCTCTTCAAGATTAATTAGTTTCTCAGTAATTTAGTTTTTGTAATAAGTATAACATCTCTCAAGATACGCATAACCGAGTTTGGAATAAGAACAAGGAAAACTTATATTAGAAACTTGGTTTGAAATAAAAACTCTTATACCACTTGATAAAGAAAGAAGAATACATTAACTCCAAGTTTTAAAACCAAATAAATCAAAGAAAATATATGGAATATAAACTTGCACAAATGTAAACAAAGAACCAGCAAATGTTAAATTTAAAAATATGAAGGGAGATTATAAATGGAGAAACACACTACAAGTTAAGAATCGAACGTTCAAATAAACAAAAATAATTTTTTTTATTTCTATCAATACAAAACTAGCATCTTCCACTTATATAATCACGAATATGATTGAGAACTGGTGTAACCCTACTAAAATTATACCAATGTCATTAGCACTTTTCCATTTTTAAATATTAAATATGTTCATCTATATTTAAATTAACGACAATAAATTTATTTAAAGATGACTTTTTTAAAATAAAGTGTCATTATAATGCATACAAACAGTCGTATCAAAAGTTTAAATTAATTTTGTACAATATAGACAAACTATTCTCGACTCATTACATACAGCCTACCTATTTTCAATTTTATTACGGTTTAGAGTTATCATTATTAAACTTCTATTTAAAAATAATCCCATTTACTTAATAGCTTATTATCCTATTTAGATATTTTAAAATTTTAACATGAAATAAGCCAAACCAAGATTTTTTAAAAATCAAGGTCAAAATTTAAAATAACCTGTGCTTTGAAATTTTAAAAAGGCCAAACCTATTTAGACAAAACCTTGGTTGGGTAAACTTATTCCCATCATTATCTTCCTTTTAACCAAAGAAATCAGACATTGCACATAAATATTCTAGATAAATACCAATGCTATCAATCAATAAAAACTTTACCAAAATCGCAAAAATTTATATTTAATGAATGCCAGGACTCAGAACAGCATGATTTAGCCCTGGAAAAGGAAATTATCTAATGACTTGACTATGCAGTAACTCAACAGCAGCGGCAACCACACCCCTTCCTTCTGAAGAAACGTCAAATCCAGGTTCTTCAATTTTTCTGTTCAGAAGCTTGTCAAGCTCCCCACGTAATTTCTGCATTATTCCGTTACCGAGAGATCGTTATGCTCAAGTATGGGTAAAATTAAGATTAGGATCCTCTAAATCGAGGAGTGCACTTTAGAGGATAAAATCCAATAATAGCACTGGGTTAGAAAATCAATAGTTGAAATTGAATTAACTGCAGATTTTACCATATATACGTTTGTTTTTGTAACAAATAACCATTGTGAGATCATCTCTTCAAGTAATAAAGCCAAAACATAAGAGATTTGCTGGGAAAAGTCAGGGGGAACATTACCCTTATTAACTCGATAACACTTTTTGAAGCAGAGAAATGAAGGTAACCTCCAAGCATGTCAATGCCCTCACCACTTTTGCTGGGGACTAGATTACCACCAAATAGAAGTAGGGCATAATCTGAAATATTCGTAGAGTCTCTAATATAGATGCTGGTTGTTTTCACCTTTTCACTATACACAATGTACGGCAGAGGAAAGAGATGAACCCCAGCATTAACAGAAGCAGGATGGATGTCAACCTTCCCTACTTCTTTAGTGTAAAATGCTGTCCTTTTCCCTCTTCTTTTGCACTGCACAACATTGGGGTAGAGCCCGGCACAAAGAATTGCACAAACCATCTCCAAATCGTGACTGTACTGGTTGTAAGCCTGCAACGACATCATATGTTTGATAACCGTTTTCCTAATACTTGCTCAGAATTTAGCCATACATTTGAAACAGAACAGGGGCTTACATTAGGTCCCCTGGACTTGTCAACAAATCCAATGTCAGATAATAAATTGAGAAACTGCATCCTCATATCATCAATCAACCGCAAGGTTACAGGGGACAGAAAATTATCCCAACAAAACTGCTTCTCATTCCCACTTCGTTTTGCATCCTTCCATCCCTCAAAAGCTTTGAGAAGAGCTATGTGATCACTGAGTCAAAAAATATATCTATATTATAATTGAGAACTAGCATGATCAATGCAGTAAAAATTGAATGAGCAATACTGAAAGGAACAATTTTCTAGAACAATATGATGGACTTACCTGCAAGAATCACCAGCAAAAGATTGCTTTGCCGCATCAGCTTCCTCTTTTCTGTTTATGGGTAAGACAAATGGGTTGCGGTAAGCAAGAGCAGCAGCAATAGTTAAGGCAGGATTGAGGCACTGAAAGATAGAGCCCATGAGAAGCATCTTTCCTATGTTTGGGTCCAAAGGTATGTTACAAAGATGGCGACCTGTAAGTATCAAATTAGCTAAGCCTCAGATAACATCCCAAATCTAGACTCTATTGCTTAAGGAGACAAACTTATTCAGCATAATATACCCAGTGGAGTGAGCTCCTCGTGTTCATCTAATGCCCCAACTGTTTTAAGAAGTTCAATAGCATTCTTAACAGCTAAAGGATCTGGTGGTTGAAGTGCCTTTTCTAAAAATGATGCCACAGTTCCAAGCCGCAAACTTTTAATATGAAGGCACAACTCTTGCAAAGGTGTTCGGAGGATTTCAGCTAACTGGTATTGAGGCATTGCTTCATGGATCAGTTTTGGGTATAACCTATAACAAACTCCAGGTTGCACTCGACCAGCTCGTCCACGTCTCTGGAAAAGTCTACCGATTAGTAAAAGTAAAACATTGCATGTTTCTCCGTCTTTTATCTTTGGAAATGGCGAAGGGAGGGGAGCAAGGGATTAGAGTCAAATACAATGTTTAACAAATAAGGGGCTCAGCCTGAAGAGTAACATGTTCAATGGGAGCAATATATATGCTGTGAAAAATATATTGAACAACCTCAATACCTGATGAGCTGAAGCCTTTGAAATCCATGATGGCAACAAGCAGGCAAGCTTATTTAGAGCATCATAGCTTGTCTCCTTCGCTTTGCCACAGTCTATGACATACACAACGTCGTCTATGGTGATGCTACTCTCAGCAATATTTGTTGCCAGAACAATTTTCCTACAACAATCAAATGTCAATAAAACCAAATATACAAAAGAGTAAAATAACTCACATCGTAACAGATCATTTGATGTATATTCAGTAAAGCAAAAAGTCAATTACAGTGTCAATACAGTAAAGCACAAAACAAAGCAGAAAAAATATTAATGCAAGAAGTTAGGTTTTCCAAGAGTTTAGATTATGCAAGGCCCCTTAAATGGACTCAGCTCCTGGAACCAATTGCCAGATGGTTATTCAATAGGTACCTAATTTCCCATGGTCATTTCAAGTTAATGAACAGCCACACCTTTGGAAAACATTTTTTTCCCAGAAACAATCTTCCTCTAGCAATTAACATGTTTCATTATATCATTTATCAGTTGTTAAATTCTGCAAATTGACACTAATGCACAATAATATTCAGTTTCACATATATTATTATTAATATGTTGGAGCCTTTCTCCAAATTATTATATTTTGAGGACAACATAAGTTTCTTGCCAACCTAAGCTTTTCTTATTAATAAAGACAAAGTGCCTTCAACTGGAATCTATCTTAAGCTACTTCTGAATTTGGTAAGTTAGCAATAGTACAGTTTATACGGGAAAATCCCTGAAATAAAACCAAGGAAACTAGATCAACTAGTCTACATTCACCAGATCCCCACAGTCAGGTCCAATATGTAGTTTGGCTTCTGGCTTGATCTTTATCCCCTTCATCTATAGAGCATGTTTCTACTCATGAACTTCTCCAAGCATATTTCTAAAATGGAAGACGATATCAAATGAAATTGACAAAAGAAACATGCTTGCCTCTTGTTTGGAGGAGGACGATCAAATATTTCGCATTGGTTGGCAGTTGGCATTGAACCATGTAAAGGAAGGATCAAAAACTTGTGAGGGTCTCCGAGTAAGTTATTTCCTTTAAGTTTGTCAAGTAGTTTAGAGATTTCATCCCAGCCAGTGAGAAATACAAGAATTGCTCCACTACCTTCATTCCGACATATATATTCAATTGTAGCCTCTACCTGAAACATTATAGGAATAAAATGACACAGGCACACTATAAAAATAATCCCACAACATGGGAAAAAGGAATAGGGAAAACAATATTGCTACCTTACTAAAAATTCATGATCAAAACTTCAATGAATGTATACAGCCACATCCGTGATAAAAACAGTAAGAAACAGAGCAATGGTAGCAACAAAGGATACTGTCACTGAATGCATGATTCATTGCAAGAGAAAAATCAAGTAGAAGATTGTTGGAATACTGATCTAGGTTCGTTAGCAAATGTTAAAATATTAGTCGACTGTAGCATATCATACTACCATAGTTTATAGCTGTAAATTATCCCTAAAGTTAGTCATCCAAGCTGATACAACACAATTGTTGAAATAATTACACATAAGATGAACTCGTTGTATATATAAGATGAAGCATACAACACAGTTCTCCCAACCACTTATTGTTTCAAAAGACTTTTACACCATCTGCAGCAAAAAAATTCAAACATCTGATACCTCTTGACCAGATAAATTCTCACAGTTTCTAACACTAAAAGAGAAAGATGAAAGAGATTTAGCCAACAGCTGATAAATTAAATTCATAAAACACAGATTGATCTGACAAAATAAAGTGAAAACACGTACCAATCCCAAATCAATCTGCACACCCGACCAAGCTTCAAGAGATTTTCTTACACCCAAGCTGAAATTTTTGTAATTAGTATCAACATCTATATCCTGAAATAACAATATGTGGAGCATCTTATGTACATTTATTCATACTGTGATTACAGGAGAGGTTAATCAATTAGTAACAGAACCATGCAACACATAAGGAGAAAATCACAATGAACAAGAAATAGAATAAATAACTTATTCATAGAAGAGACTAGTAAATACATTGCTAGAAAGTTCATACCAAAAATGTTCATCAAGCTTAAGCATCTTTTACTTTTGAAAGAAAAAATATTAGAACGCTGAGAAATGCTTTCCATCCAACAGGACATTATTAACTGTCAACTTCAAAGCATCTTATATATCATGAAGATTGTAAATACATCGATTGATAGTTCAAATATGCATACCTCAAACATTTCAGTCAAGGGATCCTTCTTTGAATCCTGTTGTTTGCTTCTCCTCCTTGAATTCCCCTCATAATTGTCAAAATCTGACTTGATGCTGTATCGAGATTTCTCCAACACATCTTCTAAGAAGTACTCTGCCACAGGATAAGTAAATCCCTGGCACATATGCCCAAAAAAATAAAAAAGGAATATTTTATTTGTATTGAAATAAAAATAAAATAAAAAATAACATAAAATAAAATAACTTCTTAATATGAAATAAAAAGTAATGCATACCGGTATGTGTATTGTTGGGGCATTTGCAAAGTATTTAGAGAACAAATCAGCATTAATAGTGGCACTCATCAAAATGAGACGCAAATCTGGACGTCGTGGAAGAAGGTCGCGTAAAATTATAATTAAAAAGTCTTCATTCATGCCTCTTTCATGAATTTCATCCACCAGCAAATGACTAACACCTTTCAAGTCTGGGTCTTGTACCTATTAACCAACAAATACAGTAAAGACAAGTCAAAGCCACTAGTTGCAAGGAATATAACAACATCCCATGATATAGCTGCAAATTTCTGAACGGTATATTTACCTCTTTCCAATTGAGTTACAGACCAGTCTAGATCACCTAACTATTCTAGCCTTTATTCATAGAATGAATTTTATTTTTGTTCTATACAAGCACCACTCCACAATTTGCAATCAAAAACTGTCCCAAAAACTTCAACTACAAGGTGAAGGATCATGATTAGTTTTATAAATTCATATTTAACTTCTTACATGAGCTTTTAAGACTAAGATCACAAACAAACCTATTGTTGAAATTCATGTTTTTTTATTTGGAATAATGGTGATAGCAGGAAACAAATTCTGACCATTGTACAAAATCATCACCAACTCTCGCATAAGTCAAAAGCTTGTCCTATTAGAAGGCGGCTTATAAAAATGGGTTTATATTTACTATAAGTGGCATCCAACCTCCCCACCCTTGCCAAAGAAAAATGTAGGGAAAATAGCACAAGGAACATAAAAACCTCAGGCAAGTACCAATTAGACACAATAGAAGAAAGACCTATACATAAACAAGTTTGGAAAGGAATTGCATCTTAAAACAGGATACTTTCAGTTTTAGAGGAATCATATATTACCAACTGCCTAAGTAAAACACCAGTGGTGCAGAAAAGCAGGCGTGTATTTGCAGAACGTTTTGATTCAAGACGGATTTGATATCCAATTGTTTCCCCAATACTCTCACCTCTCTCAGAAGATATTCGAGTTGCAACAGAAATAGCAGATACCCGACGAGGCTGAGTGCAAATTATGTTGCAATCAGCTCCACGCAAACACGATATTTCTTCTTCCAGAATGAATTGTGGCAACTGTGTTGTTTTACCACAACCTGTCTCTCCTGAAACTACTAATACCTGTGCAAACACAAGCCAAACTTTATGCTGTTGCAGAGCCAAAGCAATAATGACTTCAACTGATGATAAGCCAGGATCAGCAATAAACAAAGAAGGAAAAGAAGTCCAAACAGACCATGTATCATTCATATTCACAATTTACTCGACCCACAGATCTAGTATTGAAGTTTGACTTTCATTATTTCCATTAAGATCTATAGATATTATTTCCTAAGGACTTACTAAATGAATCAAGTCAATAAACTACAGTAAATAAGCCATTTTTGTCATGATAAATAAGAAATATCTGCCAACCTGATTTTCTTGAACGGCTTTTAGAAACTCAGACTTCATTTTAAATGCAGGAAGCATCTCCCTAAATGATTTCATTTCCTTCAAGCTATCACTTGCCTGTACATAAATAATATCCAATCCTCGTTTAAGTTTAAAATAGATCATAAAGCAGTCAAGTAATTGGCACAATGGATGCAAAATTGCAAACAAATGATATTGGATTCTGATCAAATTACTCCCAAATCCTTATCTACCTGTGCAAGTTCTTGCTTTTCTTTGAGCGCAACACTAAGTTTCTCCTTAAAAGAATCAGTATGTTGTGAAGAAACGGTTTTTATTGTGATTGCAGATTGTTTATGTCCAAGGTCAGCTGACACACAATGCAGACTAGATGGCGCTGCCCCCATTGAATGTGAACTATTCAAAAGGTTTCCTACTTTCCTCTCAATGTCAGTGGACATTCTAATCTGCCAAAAACTTAACATAGTTAGTACAATTCTACATGCAGAAAGAAGTAGAAATAGGACTGGTACACTCCACCTCTTTCTGTGTTGATCCATGACGATCATCAAGATCTGCACGATAATCAGGCAATGGAACTTTGCTAACAACGAGAATCTTCCCTTTACTGTAAGCATGGCTTTCTTTGCCCAAAGTACAAGTCAAGCCATTAAGATGTTAGTTAAAACAGAAAAATCAGATTAAGCTCAACATGTTCACAAGTACCATTAAATCTATGTTCGATATGTAGCAAATTCTATGCCAGAAATGATTATTTCCACAAATTCAATTATAACTAGGAATTTAAGCATTCATGTTACATGTTATATTATAGTTGCCTAGCCCTCACTTTTAGATACCAACATAATATTGTTAGTGTAAGTACCATAGTAATCAATACTAGATAGCAGCAGCTGAGCGGGATGACCACTACTATCATCTTTTAGACTTTTATACATATATAGTTTGCATTACACAACAATACATGTATTGTTTAATAGTTTTTATATTTTTTTTACACATTAAGCTACTATATATATTTCGTATTATTACATTATATACATTTTTTTTATTTAGCTTATTGCATTATATTATGTTTTATTTAGTTTATTATATTCTTGTTACTGTTTATTAATTTCTGTTATGCTTTCTTTAGTTTATTATTGTTATAATTAAGTTACTACATTTACTATACTAATTCTATTTAATTACTACAATTCTTATTTATATGTTAACTTAGCTGACAAGAGTATGAATGAAGTCAAAGCAGTGGGGAAGAAAGGGACACAGCTCAACTTCATTTAGTATATATTTTATCTCTATTATATAATATTTTTAACATATAATTATGGGTTAATATTTTAAGTGTTCTCAAATATTAGAGTATCCTATAGTCTAATAATAACATATTATATGATTGATAAAAAGGCAAAACATAAAATCATAGTCTGTTTAGGGTAGAGAGTGGGCTTTTATATTCATGCCTAAGACCCACCAACCCCAAAATCCTAAGAAACCTAATAAGTTTCTCCCATCCCATCCGCCATCACCTTCCTTTCCCTTCTTTCAGAGAAATAGATCACCCAAGAAAAGAAGCTGCAGGTACCCTTGACAGGCTACACAATGAAAGGAGATTGACAAGCAGAAAGGCTAAGACTCAATAAATGTTTCTACCAGTTGTCAACATTAATGTAACATCAAACCAAACTAATTCCAAACACCAAAGTGGAGTCAAACATTCGCCATTGATTTTCTCATGAGGAATGATGCATAAACACCTACTCAGCAATGTATTACGCACCTAGTTGACACTCTCAATTTCTCTCTATCTAGTCACTGTTACTCTATCTAGTCACTGTTACCCATTATCTCTTTGCTCTCTTCTATCTCTATCTCTCTCTAAGTGTATAACAGGATTTAGGTGTCATTGTCCATGCTCATTTTTCTTTTCTTATCAACAATGGCACATCCTCAGTCAAAGTAAAACATCATAAATACAAAATTGAAATCAAAGTTCCAGTTAACTATCACGATAAATGATGAAGCAATTAAAAGTATCTAGTAAACATACAAGTAGAGTTCATGCTGATAGGCCATATCAGCTAGGGTTTTCTGATCTGAAAAACTAAAGTTACGCTTAATCACCATCTCCTGCTCCCCTCCTCGTTTCATCTTTTCTATCTTATCCAACCACTCATTCTCATCTAGCACCTCCTTCTGCAAAAAAAAAAAAAAAAATATATATATATATATATATATATATATATATATATATATATATATATATATATATATATATATATATATACCATACATAAATTGAACAAAATATTAATCAAAAGCAATACAGAACTTGCAGTGCCCATTATAAAACACAACAGAAAAAAAAAAACTTAAATACAGCTCCATACGAACTGTCAATACTGTTCTGCATTCAAGACCAGAGAGATTTACTTAGATAATCTGCATAATAGAGGTTTCTTTAAAAGGATTTCCCAGATTATCAAGGTGAAACTTGTTTTAATCAGACAACACATATAGCAACTAAAGAACTATTAGTGAAAAGGGCAAAAATGAAAGAAACACAAAGTGGAAGGGCAAAAGTGAGAAAGCACCCTTTACAGATCAGGATTAAAACAACTAATCCTACTTAGCAAGAGAGAGAAAGCAAGGTTCAGAGAATGCACACAACAAGGTACTGAGTAAGTCATGTGTATATTCTGATTTTTCTGCTTTTACAGTAGCTGAAAATACACTGATTTCTGTTTTTGTTTATTCTAACAAGAACTGTTTCGAAATATAATTTTTCCACAAAAGCAACTACCTCTAACACTCAGTAATAATAAACTTCATGCATTGACAAAATAGCATTAAAGGGTTCAGGTTTAGGGTTTAGAAAAAAGGACGTAGTAGATGACAGAAGTGAAACTTCCAACTTCACTCATCATCCAACAACAGCATAGAAAGCTAAAGAACTATATCTAACAGTTTTTTTTCCACAATAGATACTACTACAACAACAACTACTACTACTAATCATAATAATAGAATATAATAATCATAGTAATAAACTTGGAACATTGATAACATTTAAAATTATTAATTAGCTTAAACTTTAATTCGAGTTCACCTCGGCTTGTTGTTGTCTGAGGCGCTCGGCGCGCCAAACAGGGTCCCACCACCTTTGCTCGCCACGTCCGCCACGTCCTCCACGACGGCCGCCTCCTCGACCGGCGGCGGAGGATCCTCCCCTGCGGCCGCCGCCTTGGTAGTTGGGGCGGTAGGCCATGACGGAAGAGGAAATCGGAAGGTTCGCGGGGAAAGATTTGGGTGAGGGCAGGTGCAGAAAAGCGAGGCTACGATGGGATATGTTCAAAGTAGGGCGCAAAAGGTTGCTACGCATTTATATGAGAGACAGCTGAGAGTGGAACAATGGCCTTAAACGTTTTTGCTTGTGGGAACACTCTGAAATGTGAAATGCTACGTGTTGGGCAGAGAGAGTGAGCTAACGACGGCATGGCTCGGAAATAAAAAATAAGTTTAATTCTTCGGGTGGTGCCATTTTTAAGATATTGCATCTTTGGTTTTTATTTTAAAAAAGTGTATAAATAATTATATCTATTTATTTTAGAAATTTGAAAATCAAAACATCAGAAAATAAATTTTAATTTTTTGTCAAAATTTATAAACTAAACTCATATTTAATTCATAAAAACAATATGTTACCGTAAAGTAAAACGCTAAAAGACTGTAAGTCAGTTTAACTGATTAATCAGTATTTAAATATAGGAAAAATGACATAAAGTTCAATAACAGAGAGATTCTTATGTCATTAGAAGATGTTCAATCATCTTTGCAAGTGATTCGATGATATGTTTACAAAAGATTGAACTCTCTATTTATAATACAAGTCCACGATCTAAAGTAAAGGAACCAATAGGATTTTTGGCACATTGGTTATTACAATGTCATCCAAATATTCATTTTCCCGTGTTAGAAAACAAATATGGTAAAAGATTATGTCCATATCTAACTAGACATAGTATCAAGACAAGACAATTATTTATAAAATCTAATGAATAAATTTTATAATTTTAAAAAGAGAAGAGTTATTTATTATTTTAATCATATTGCTAATATTTCTTAACTTTTACTCAAACTCTAATTCTTTTCTTAAATTATTTATATATTTATTAACTTCTTTACTAATGTGTATCGCTCTCTTCTTTAAAATAATTGTCTTTAACACTTAAAATTTTTCTTAAATAGAAATCAATTTTAGGATTAAATATAACTTATTATTGTAATGTCTAATTTAGATACTAATTTATAAACCAAAAATTAGTTGTTTTTAAAATAATAATTATATAGTAAGGTTTGACCCCTTTAAGGTTGAGTTCCATTAAGGTCGTTTATGCTACAATTGAATTTTTCAAATAGTTCGGTCAATGTCTTCAACAGTCTAACGGGTCTCCTTAACAGCCTGACTAGTTTCCTTAATAACTAGGTCGAGTTTCTCCAAAACACGGCCGATTTTCTCAACAGCTCAGTCAGTCTCCTCAATAGCCTAGCCTTCACAACACGATTGAGCTTCTCGAATAGCTTGACCAGTATCTTCAACAGCACGATCGAGCTCCTCAATAGTATGGTCGACCTCCTCCAACACTTGACCCACCAGTTTGTGCATGGTCAGACTGGATAACATGGGCGAACGATTTGTGAATGATCATATCAATGGGAATGACTAATCCCAATTACTATAAATAAAGGGCATATATATAACTTTAGATATGAGCACATAATATGCATTTTCTCATAACTGTGGATCACCTACTAACTTAAACATCACAATGTCTTCCATAAACACCCTTCGAGCAACCTCAGATGACGTAGATGGTGCACGACTGAGTTTCCTTACAACTTGATTGACCTCTTATACAACACGACCGAGTTCCTCCATAGCTCGACCGACCTCATCAAAGTATCTTAGCTAATCTTCAACGCATCCTGTCCGATCTACTACAGTGCTCAACCAACCTTTGCCCATCCAGTCTGACTCACTCCATCACTTTTAGACCAGTGTTAAGCCCACCTCCCGAAACAATCATTATTATGAATAAAAAATATAATTAATGATTACTTAGATTATGGGATCGTTTGAATGCAGTTATTCTTTTGATTTGTATCTTAACCTTGGAAGTTTGATGAATTAAATTATCTTCAAAATATCTATATAATTTTTCGATGTATTAGATTTCTTTATTCCACTTTAACGAGTATAACCTCGATTTCTTTTTAAATACTATCCACGGCTATGTTTGAAATTTAAGATACAATATTATTCTTGAAAATGCATGTGGGACAAATCATTTTTGACCAACTTTTAAATCATGCACGTAGTGGCGACTGTTTTTTTTCCTTTTCTTTTAATTTTTTTTTCTTGATCACACTTCATTAAATCAAGACATAATATTCAAACTACAAAGAAGCTACCTTCACTTAGTTTGGTTCATCATGAAAATGAGTAAAAATGTGAACTCATACAATGAATTATAATTACAAATCAAGTATGCGTGTTCGCATTTTTTTTCTTCTAACAAAACATATCACATGACTTATCTTTTCAAGATTGATAAATTTAACCATGTGCGGCACATCCTAAAATAATAATATATAAAATCAATAAGAAGTTTGCCTAAAAAACGCATGCATTTTTACTTTGTAAGAACAAATTAACCCAAAATAATATTAAAATGCCATGTGCCACTCCTCCAAAAATAATAATATATAAAATTAGTAAGAACTTAGCTTAAAAATGTGTAACGTCCCGACAGCTCACAGGGACCATCGACTGACCCCACAAATCATCACGAGACTTAACCATCCCATCCCAGAATTACTTCAGGCTAAGCACGTTTAACCATGGAATTCTTATGACTTAGGTTACCGAAAAACAAATGCATTTGGTGATATGAGTAGCCAAATCAATTCCTTTAAGATATTCTTCAACTGTATAGTCTCATACTTACACAGTCTCTAGATCCCTCTCATTCCGGTGTATGTTCGATTCATCCATGTGTCCCTTCCACTGGAAGCCTTGCCAGGAGCCGCTCCTTGTCAGTGCCCCTTGCACCATGCCTCTTGCATCAGCGTCACTCCCCGCCCTCTTGTCAGTGCCTAGGTGTCACATGGTAAGTTTGTCCTTAGAGTCGTCAAGGTCATCTAGGATGATAGAACAGGTGACTCAACCTGGGAATTGGAGGAAGAGATGCGAGAGTCTTACCCTCATCTATTTCCTGGTAAGTTTTATTTTCAAGGACGAAAATTTTATTTGTCGGGGAGAATGTAAGAACCTGAAGATAAGGCTATTGGACCCTGCAGCCAGGCCCAAAGGGCCAAAGGCACCCTGACTTAGAAGGGGTTCCTTCATTTTTCCAACTCTGAGCCACTTTCCAGTTCTTCTCTCCTTCTCTCTCTAAACTCAGTTTTCCTCCTTCCTTCTTTCTACCCTTACACTCATTTGAATCGTTGAAATTTCGATTAGGTGGTGTTCTTTCGCTCACGGAGTTGAGGGCTTCCTATCCATTCGATTAGTTTTTGATTTGGACGAGTAAGTCACTTTTTCCCCTTTTCTTGAACCTAGGGCATGCAATTTTACTGGTTGCATGCAGTTGGGTAGTATTTCCTTTCGATTTCCTGTCTGTTCTATAGCTCTAAGAGCTATTTCCATCACCATTTAGGTAGTTGTAGGGCACTGTTTGGGTTTTCTCTGTGAAGGCACTGTTAGGGCATTCTAGTTGGTTATACTGCTCAACTTCAAGGTAAGGGGAACAAATTATTTTTGTATGAATTTATTTTATAAAAATATATGCATATGAATGTTGAACTGGTGTGCTCTTGTGAAACTGTTTTATGACTTTTATTGTATTGGGTCTTATAATTGAAATTGTGAAATTGTGCATGTTGTGATGTGATGAATTTAATTTGTTTTGAATGAGTTTGTTGGCTGAAATTGATCTTGTTGGAAGTTCGGGAGTAAGGGTTCTGTAATAGCATGTATATGGGTATTAGATAGATGTACAGGTATTGTTTGAGATTGCTGTGAGAGGAAGTAAAAATATTAAAATTAGGCATTTCAGATTTAGAGCATAAGAGAACATGGTAGATAATTTAAATAAATTAATTGTTAATTATTGAGAACCTTTCTTTGTTGGTAGGATAGATGAACCTTAAAAACCTGAGTTGGCACATCCCTGATCATAGAGCAGCCCTGGCCTGGTCCAGTCAGTTGTGACTAGTCATATGTGCTGGCGTCGAAGGTGAGTTTGATGCGTTCAGACGTCTCGGTCCTCTCCGGTGATCAATTGGGATAAAGAAAGATCTCTACTAGGATGAAAATAAAATAAAACAAGTTGATTATAGATGCATAAAGTTATCATGTGTTAATTTCTAATCAATTATAATTTTAGAAAATCAGTCATTGTGTGTTTGGAATTCAAAGTAAGGATCCATATATAAATACATACATACATACATATATATATATATATATCTATATATATATATATATATATATATATATATAATAATAATAATATAATGTAAATATATATATATTTATAAGATAATGTACGTATCATATATATATATATAAAGTAAGGGTAGTTGTTTATTATATTGAAACGTGAGTGTTAATAAATAATTATATTACTTGCAGGTATGTATAAATTGATGCATTTTATGAGCTGTTATGGATTAGTTGGAGTTGTTTGGTTCTTCGTATTGATTAACTTAGGTTCAATTGTGAAGATGTTATTTTTATAATTTGTAAGTGGTGAATGATGTATATTGTTGAGATTGTGTATATGTTGATTTTGGCAGAAAGTATATGATTACAAAGTGATGAAAGTATGATCCAAGTTGTAAATCAAGTTCCATAAGTGTAGGATCTCTTGGTGAGATCCTTAGTGTTTTATAATGAAAGTAGGAGCTCAGTCTTGGGGGTCATTCTGAAACTCCAATGGCTAATCATACTCAAGTAGAGGGATTAATCCATGTGGTGAGGAGTAGTAGAAGGTCTTAGTCTTGGGGGCTTCCAGTATGCCTCAAGGCCCGGAACAGGCTAACCTCGTGAGTGTGTGATGAGTGCATATTTATGCCCATATTTATGCTTTAAAATTCAAATTTTTGATGGGATAATTGTGCTTAAATGGTTTATTTAAGTGAATTTGTGATGATTGGAATTGTTGGGTTTGGGAAATAAAGAAACGTAAAAAGTGAATTTTAGCACATAAATTATTATTGGATGTTCTAATGTTTATTTGTGCAGCTGAGAATATAAGTTTTATTGGTCCAAATGGCAATTCAAGGCCCAAAATCAGATTTTATGTGGAAAATTCAGAAGGGGCTAAAGTGCAAATAGAGGAAATTTCAGCGTATTTGTGCAATTTTGGAAAGTCAGAAAATCTAAAAGATAAAATTCAGTTGTTAAATTTAATTTGGAAATATCAACAGAAAATATCTTCCAAATAATTTTATCATTATCTAAATCTGTTAGTTATTTGGAAGATATAAGATATAAGATAATTGAGTTAATATCTATCAAATATTCTTTAAAACTGATTTAATCTAATGAATATTTGAAAGATATAATATATCAACAGAAAATATCTTATCAACAAACTATTCAAAGTCCAAGCCCAATCAAGCCTATATAAAGAGACCCAAGGGAGGCAGAAAGAGGGGGACTTCACTTCATTCATTCTCTCATACTCCTCTCACTTTTCTTTCATCTTGTATTCAACTCCATTCATGGAGAGCTAAGCATCTTGGGCTATTCTGCTGTAATTCCAAGACGGATTCTGAGGTTATGTTCAGTTAATGCAATTGTTTACTTTAATTATTGATTTAAGTTGTTCTCTCTATGTCTTTCATCTCTCTATCTTGTTAAAAGCAAAGATTTTTGCATCATAATATGTTTGAATCTACATGCATATTGATTATATGAGTTTTAGGGTTTCTAGGTTTAAATTGAGAATCTACTTTGATTTAATTTAGAAACTTTCATATGATTAAATGGTTTTTACTATCAATTGAGAATGTACTTTGGTTGGTAGTAATAATTTCAACTATAATCAATTGAGAATTTACTTTGATTGATTAACTTTTAATTTGGTTAAGAGATTTAAGAATAGACATGATTAAACACAATAAAATTTGATTGAGAATGTACTTTGGTTGAATTTATTGTGAATAATCTAGAAAGGTTTTGCATTTGATTGAGAATTTACTTTGGTTAAATGCATGATCACCCTCAAATTAATTAAGAATGTACTTTAATTAATTTGAAACTTAAATAATAATCAATTGAACAATTATCTATGAATAACCGATGACGAATCTATCTTGGAAAAGCAGTGGAATTAACCTATTTAATCATAACTATTTTTAAGTTTATTATTTGTTCTTTAAACATTTTTCAAACATCATTTTTATTCATAAGCATTGCATAGCATAAGAGTCAGATATTCAGAAGCAATTCCGTGTTCGTTGGGAGACGACTCAGGGTTACTTTAGCCCTATCTACCTTCTTGAATACTACTTGGCAATACTGATGTTGCCTTGAAAAGTAGTATTAATTTGATAACTTCGACGACAGCCTATCAGTGTGGCAGAGTGGGGAACCCAAGTTTCATAAGTCACCACGAGTGCAGGACCCGCCATAGCTCGACTATCATTCTAAAGTCCGGACGAGTCAAGTCTAGAAGATAACATGCTAGGATGTATGCCTTAAACTGCTTTGATTTAAATTAACTCTTGTATGTTATGTGCTTGATATGAGGCATGCTTTTATATAATTAGCTCATCCTTGCTTGTTTGTGTGCTTGTTGTATGTGTTTTTTTTTGTAATGATCATTCACTTGGATGTGAGCAGAGGAAGATGAGGTTTCTTTGGAGGTAACATTGGAAAGAAATGAAGATGATGCTGTAGCTTAGACTCATTAGGAATTCTTAGTTCTCTTATGTCATTTTGAAGAACCTTGTTATGTTTTAAGTTTCAGATTCTGGGCATATTTTGGAATACTCTAGTGCATGAAGTTTTAATTTCTTAGTAAATTCTGGATGACTATAATCCTATAATACTTTAAGTATATCTCTTAACTGCTTTCTAATATTATAAATTGGTGATGTTTTTGCATATATATATATATATATATATATATGTTTATATATTTGGGATGTCATGCATTTTTAATTTGAAAGAACTAATTAACCCAAAATAATACTTAAAAGAACTTTATAGAATTGTAACGAGAAGAAAAAAGGTGGATTAGGTCATGCTCACCAAGCTGTTTGGGTTGGTGAGAAATAAATAACAATAAAAAAAACTCTTATCTATGTGCTTTATGAGAAACAAAGACCTTTCACCTTTGCCGTAGATGATGCACATTAAAGGACAATAAATTACATATTATACTAAAAGAAGGACTACAAAATAAAATATAATTTACTATAACCTTTGTGTCAAAAGTATAATATTGCCAAAAATGAAGGTTCCCTTTTTTTCATCTCTCACTATGTCCATTTCTTTCAAGAATATAGAAAAATCAAATTTCTTACAGATGTAGAGTTGATTAACAAACTAGAACAACCTTTATTATTTAAATAAGATACATATTATAAATTCTATACCAGTTAAATTTACTTAAAGGAATAAATATTTTTCCAATAATGGATTTTATTCTCTACAAAAAAAAAATCTAAATATGTCACCATGCTCTCAAAATCGATTTTAATACTTGGAAATTGATTTTTCTCTATTTATTTATACCAGCACTGAGTAGGTAAGATATTTTCTCTCTTATGCTTAATTTTCACCCTCTTAATTAATAAACTAATCATAGATAATTAATGTAAAATACTACCTTATGTGCCTTTCTGTTTACGCTGACTGATAGGGTTGAAAACTGAAACGAAATACAAATTATCTTACCGTAAAAGTGCTCTTTCCTCCCTTAACCCATTCTAAACGCGCTTTCTCTTTAAGCTTAAGCAAAAGAGAAAATGATTTTTAGTACGAAATTGAGACACTCTTATTATTTTCTAATTTTACCATATATGTTTGAGAATCAACCCATTGCATTTATCTTTAATATCTTATATTATTCGAAAATTTTGATTAATTAAGTTTAAAATTATTTTACGATGAGATTAGAAAACGTGAAAAGAAGAATGTGATTATGTGACGCGCTTCCATCGTTCACCAGTTCAACTCTTTCCCTCTCATCCACGTCATCTCAAACCCCACGTTGACTTCTCTTTTCTTCTCAGAACGCGGTAGTTGTTGAATCAAATTGAAAAATCCAGAACCATAACAAGGCCTCCGCACAAAGATCTAATTCTCATATTTCACAGTTTCACGATTACACAATTTTACAAACACCTTCGATTCATTGTTCAGTCCCAGAAAACGAGGTACCAACCATGAACGACTTGATCTCCGGTTCCTTCTCTCGCTTCCGCAGCGACCCCGCCTCCCCGGACCGCCACCACGTCATCGAGATGTCCGGCGTCGGTGACGGACACGCCGGCGGGAAAGTGAACCTCGACAAGTTCTTTGAGGACGTGGAGGGGGTGAAGGAGGAGTTGAAGGAGTTGGAGGGACTGGCGCAAAGTCTGAGGAGCAGCCACGAGAAGAGCAAGACGCTGCACAACGCCAACGCCATCAGGGACCTCCGTTCGCGCATGGACGGTGACGTTTCGGTGGCTCTCAAGAAGGCCAAGCTCATCAAGCTCAAGCTCGAGGCTCTCGACCGCTCCAACGCCGCCAACCGGAACCTGCCAGGCTGCGGACCCGGTTCCTCCTCGGACCGGACCCGGACCTCTGTGGTCAACGGGCTGAAGAAGAAGCTGAGGGACTCCATGGAGAACTTCAACGAGATTCGGCAGCTCGTGTCGTCGGAGTACCGGGAGACTGTGCAGCGCCGCTACTTCACCGTCACCGGCGAGAATCCCGATGATAAAACGCTCGATCTCTTGATCTCCACTGGTAAGGTTTTTTTTTTCGGATTTATTTGTTTGTTATCGTTACTGAGTAACCACCCTCCGTTGGCTAGCTGGCTTTCCAGCTTTAGTGGTCTAAGCTCTCCGTATTCGGTTCAGCAGCCAGCTCATTACTTTTCATATACTCGTCTAATGTTAAATGGTCCATTCACCACAAATCGCGGACCATGATTCTAGCTTAATAAATAGTCTTGAGTTTGAATACTAGGTATGTATCTAATACTTAGAATGAGAGATTTTTTATGTGTTGAGTAATCTTGTTTGGGTTGAATAAGATTGTCTTATGTGGATAATAAACCAGTGTGGTTTCTTTATCACTGTTTGAAGGGAAATTATACTTGGACGTTATATTTATACAATAAAGAGAGATACAAGGAGGTAGAGATGAAAAGAGGAGATTGAGTTTGAGATATGATTACTGACGTGAGAGAAAGAGAAAAATAATCAATAAAAAAAGAAAACAATAATGTTAGAGAGAAGTGTTGTGAATAATATAATTGTTCTCTGAATCTCTAAGATGTTAAATCAAGTTGAAATTCGATAACCAAGGATTTCGGTTTCTCAAGGAAGTTCTTAGTTTAGACTCTTCAGTTGTATGGTGTTCGGTTCATTTTCAGTTGGGACTCAGTGGATTTTGGATATATATTAAAAAAATTGAAATAAAATAGTAAATCTACTAAAAAGAGACGAAAATTTAATAGCAGGAAATTTGGGGTTTCAAATTCTAGTCTACTAGAACATAATCATGATTTGTTTCTCATTTTATCCATCATGGCTTCAAGTGAGTTAAAAAAACTTGATGAAATTAGTGGATAATTTATTGGACTTCGAAGGGGTTTTTCAAATTCAAGTTTGTGAAGCGTTATTTTGTCCTGGTGATCAGGTTTGGTTCAATTTTGTCTAAATCTGATTTGATGCAAGTTTTGGATGTCCTATAGTAATATGTTTGTCACTTTTATGCAGGTGAGAGTGAGACTTTCCTTCAGAAGGCCATTCAAGAGCAAGGCAGGGGTAGGATTCTGGACACCATCAATGAGATTCAAGAGAGACATGATGCTGTCAAAGAGTTGGAGAAGAGTCTCAAGGAGTTGCACCAAGTATTCCTTGACATGACAGTATTGGTGCAACATCAAGGTGAACAATTGGATGATATTGAGAGCCATGTGGCAAGAGCTCAATCGTTTGTGCACACTGGAACTGAGCATTTGCAGACTGCACGAAAGCACCAGAAAAACACCAGGAAATGGACCTGTTATTGTATCATACTTCTTCTGGTGATCATCTTGGTTGTGGTGCTCTTCACTCTGAGACCATGGGAAAAAAGCAGTAGTGGCGGCAATGGTGGTAATCAGTCTCCATCAGCCCCAACAACACCTTCGCCTCCACCTCCTGCTTAGTCTTAGGGATTAGGATCTATAATTCACGAAACATACTTGTTTCGTTTACTTTGATTTGAAGATTGAGCTTTATATTTTGGGATCTAGCTGGGGTGAGGGAAACATGCATTGGGCTGTGCTTTCAAAGAAAATCTGTTGGGGGTGAACAACAGTTTTATTACAATCCATGGAACAGTTGGGCGGTTAATCTGGGAAGGAAACGATTGGTTGTTCTGTTGGGGTAGATTTTTGGAGATCATTATTTTGAGCATCATATTCTTTTTCTGTAAGTATTTTATCAGTTTCAACACTTGTATTGCTGACTGATGGTTTATATATTTATATATATAAAGGGATCTTTTCCTAAATATGATGTAGTATCTTACTCTCCCCTCATACTATCTTATATCATCGTTACACTTCTCTTCGTGAGGGTCCAATAGGCAGAGCTGTATCGCAATTATTCCAATTGAGCAGTATACTAAGTTTCTACTTTAAAAACTGTATCTGCAGTTGCAATTATAAGATAGAAACTCAACTCCGTTTCAACGGAATCTGTTGATATTATAATCACCACAAGTTTACATTGTCCACTTGATCAAGTACTTTTGTAACTTTAAGATATTATTGAACTCAACAAATTATGAGGGCATCTCAATGTACATCTCCGTAATTGTCTTAGGTGGTGCAAGCAAGTGAAAAGAAGTGAGTGGAAAATGAATAAAAACTTAAAAAGTCTATTTTTTTAGTATGATATAAAGTTATTATTAAAGTTTATTTAATGAGATTTGTTGTTTGTTGAAAATGTTAATTTATTTGTTTGATTGGAATTGGACTATTAATTAATGTCAAGTTATATATATATATATATATATATATATATATATATATATATATATATATATATATATATATAAAATATGTTAAAGTTTCATATTATGTTAATTTATATAAATGGATGTGAGTTTTATTTTATAGAATTCTCTTAGACTTAAAATTACGACAAATAAGAGAATTTAAGTATATGGTTTTAATTTTATAAATCACTTTAGTAAATGAAGCCGTAAATTCTGGTTTCTAATGTCCTTTAGGTTAATTTTTTGAGAGGGGAGTGGGTAAACGAACTTGTGAATGTGCAGCATAATAGACATCTGTAGTGTAATATATATCTATCATGGTTAGGTTCCAGTGACGAAACTTCTATATGTTAAAATTCTTGATTGACTTGCTGATTGGGGTAACGAAGTTACGTTCGAAACTTCCATTCCTAGGATCGTTAACAGTTGGGACTGCTTGTAACAAAATACTAGCATTAGTTTTTGCTAAACCAAAATCCCTTTTTTTTTTCAAATATTTTCTCCCTTTTGAGCCTTCTATTTCTGCGGTATTCCACCATTGCCCTTTCCTTGGTTCCCAAATTTCAAGACTGATTCACACGAAATTTCCCACAAACCCATTTCTCCAGTCCCAACCTCCTTTGACCCGTTATCACCTTCTCTGTCTGCTACCATTCCACACATTCTTATTTTTCTCACATATTGTAAAGCCACCATTTGGGCAAGACCCATCAACTTTGCATATAATAAAACCGTGTTTTTCTCATTATTTCTTACCCAATTAAAAATTACAAACCATCTTGCAATTTGAACCAGTCTTCCCCACTTTCACCAAAATATTATTATTATTAAAGAAAATTTCAAACCCTTCGTTCCAAAGCCTCTGCCATTTATATAGCCATATACAAATTTTCTCGATACATATGTACACTTTCATTCGGATAATTTTCTCTCATCTTATAATTCTTTTCACTTCTTTTCCTCCATACATCACAACCTTAAAATGAACGACTTGTTCTCCGGCTCCTTCACCCGCAACAGCGACCAAGCCTCGCCGGACCATCACCACCACGTGGTCGAGATGGCGGCGGTGGAGGGCGGCGTGAACCTGGAGAAGTTCTTTGAGGAAGTTGAGCCGGTAAAAGCAGAGTTGAAAGAGCTAGAGCGTCTCCATGAGAACTTACGTGGTTCCCACGAAAAAAGCAAGACCCTTCACAGTGCTAATGCTGTGAAAGAGCTTCGCTCACGCATGGACGCTGATGTAGCACTGGCTTTAAAGAAAGCCAAGCTCATCAAGGTCCGGCTCGAAGCTCTGGACCGGTCCAATCAGGCAAGCCGAAACCTGCCTGGTTCTGGACCGGGTTCTTCCTCCGACAGGACCAGGACATCTGTGGTGAGCGGATTGAGGAAGAATCTGAAGGACTCCATGGACAACTTCAATAGCCTTAGGCAACAGATATCGACGGAGTACAGGGAAACCGTGCAGCGGAGATATTATACTGTTACCGGAGAGAACCCTGATGACAAAACCATCGACCTTCTCATTTCTACCGGTGTGTATCCATTTTCAAATTTTTGTTTGATATATGGTCGTGTTTACGTTTTTCATGTTTTTGTGTGTTTGGTTTATAGAATATTATGGTTTTTTGATGATCAAACATTAATTAGAATCTTAATAACACATAATTAAACAGTATCCATTATAATTTCACCTATAAATAAATAAATATATATATATATATATATATATATATATATATATATATATATATATATATATATATATATATATATATATATATATATATATATATATATATATATATATATATATATATATATATATATATATATATATATATATATATATCAACCACCAACTAAACATTTATCCTTTAGATATAATATATGTTTGACTTTGTTTAGGAAACACATATAATTGATATTCGAAGACATGGTACAAGATTTGAAACACGAAACGAAACATGAAGTTAAGCGTTGTACTTGTTAACTATGTTGGAACAGGTGAGAGTGAAACATTTTTGCAGAAAGCGATTCAGCAGCAAGGTAGAGCGAGTGTGATGGATACGATCCAAGAGATTCAAGAGAGGCACGATACAGTGAAAGAGATAGAGCGAAACCTGAAGGAGCTGCACCAGGTCTTCCTAGACATGGCTGTGTTGGTGCAGTCCCAGGGAGAGCAATTGGACGACATCGAGAGCCATGTAGCACGTGCCAACTCGTACGTGCGAGGTGGGGTCCAGCAGCTCCAAGTAGCAAGGAAGCACCAGAAAAACACGCGAAAGTGGACCTGCTATGCCATCATTTTGCTCATCATTATCATTTTGATCATAGTTCTCCCCATAGTTCTAAGAAATTAATTATTATATTATTCCTCCCTCTAGTGGTGGCTGCCAAGAACGTGGACCGGTTCAAACATCATTGTTGTTATGTTATTATAGTCAAGTCTCGTGTAATGTTTTTGGTCATTTTTTCTAAATTTTCCACGTTGAATTGGTACCTGTTTGAAGATTGAGATGTTTTGGTCGGGTTTCTAGAAGGCACGAAGAGGAACTCGCAGAAGCAGTTTTATGGAGGTGGTATATTCTTTTGCAGATATCTATGCATGTATATATTACCTTGTTATCTGAAAATTTATTAGGTAGCTTTATGAGTGAAGTATTATAATGATTGTTTTGTTTCTTCATTTGTACAAAGGAGTTGCACCATTATTCATAGCATGTTGCTTTTAGCATATTCCTTTCTCCTTTATTGAACCATTTGATTGTTGATTCATGGATTTGGTTAACATCTTCGACGAACTCTATTCTTTAACTTCTCTTTCTGAGTTACCCACATCACTCATCCATTAAGATTTTCACTCAACGTTGTACATGTTACATAAAGACATGATAGTGAACTAAATACTTTATGACGATGTTAGTTCTAATAAAAAAATTTTAACTTTCATGATGGCTCTGAAAATAACTTCCATAAAAAGTTCTAATTCTACCGATACTCGTTACCTTACAAAACATCGTTGCCATCTTTCACTCCATACTTCGCTTCCTTTAGTAAATCAAAATTCGTAACCTGAAAATAAGAAAAACAGAAACGAGGGAGACTCTAAATGGTCATTATTAATTAGAGACTTTAAACATTAATTCATTAAATAACCAAATCTTACTAATGTTAATAATTAATTTAAAAATTAATTCACAAATTAATAATAATTTTTTATTTATACTAAATATTTTTTTAATGTCAATAATTTTAAGTTTATAAATTGATATATAAATTAGTCATTATAATAATTAATTAATTTTCACTTTCTAAAATTGGTTGCTATTTAAATATTTTATTATAGTATGAGAGGAAGAACAATGCGAGGAAAAAGAATAATTCAAACATAATAATGAAAATATGAAAATTAAAGATTTTATATCATTTAAATTGAAAAATTGATATAATATTTGTTTCTTAAATTTAAAATAATATACACATTTTTTTATCGATTCTAAATACAACCGACACTTATAATTTATTACAAAATTATTACCGTACTCATTTTTTATGGGGTTTTAATGATAATCGGCACAAAAAAATCTTATCATATTTATAATATTTATAAATGTGTCAATACGTTATTTATCATATCGGGCGTTTAAGTCCTTTTAAAAAACTAAAATTCTTTTTATCCTACAAAACATAAAGTAGAAAATGTGTGTTCCCATTTGTAAGTTTACTATGAAATAAAAAAGATTGTATTAACCATTGACTATTTGAATCTTATATCTATCCAAGCCAAAAATAAATAAATAAATTAAAAACTATATTGAATATTAATTAATTCATTAAGTACACTAAAAGAAAACGTAAATTTAATTTTAAAATATTAGTTAGTTAAATTGCAGCATTGTTATCTGTTTTGTCGCCTTTAACACAACGGAGAAGATTAATCTTTTCAAAACATAAATAAAATTATTTTTAGCCTATTTTAGTAAATAAATATTTGGATTAGAGTAAGATTAACGACAATTAACTAACTTTAATAAAATTCACTTAATATTAAACAGTAATAGAGTTGACTTAAAATTATACTAATATCACGAACCTCTTAACATGGATTAATGTAAATTGCAAGTGAACAATTTTTTTTAGAAGGAGCTGCCTATTTGGAACCGTCTATATGACAAAAAGTAAAAGTCAGTGTACAAATGTTGCATGATAGTAACATAGGTACACACACTATATATATATAATATGTAGTCATTGAAAAAAAAAGTACATTATTATAATGTATTTAAATAATTCCAAATGTCCTACATATTTTTAAATTCTAAAAATTTACATTCTCAATAGCGACGTATCTATTGAATTATATCTAGAAGAAGTGGTTGAGAATTTTCATATATTCGCAATAATTATTAAAAGGAAGTTTAACTTAAACTTAATAAGAAAGAAAGTTGTCTAAAACTTACTTGTAACTAATAATTTGTACCATGAATTATGATTATACTCTACATTTCACATAGTAAACGAATTTATAACCACCTTATAGATTACGTAGATTTTAGCTTAAAATTTGATTATCGAGTTTCTTGAAGCCATCTTCCATAACTAAATTCAGCAGATCTGCATCATCTAAACAAATATGAATCTGCATGAAACACCACCCAAACCATTCATAGGAATTGCTACAACCAACCAAATATAACCCCACAAAGAACACCTATAACCATCAAGGTCCAACCAAGATCTTTGATCCTTTCCTTACCGAAAGCTTCCACATCTTCTGCACCAAAAGCCAACCAAGAAAGCTTCCAAGATTCATTCAATAATCAACAAAGAAACATCCTACAAGCCTAACCAAGCAAGTGCAAGTCACTGGTCATAGATTCATTGCTTGGAGCTTAAGACAGTAGGTTCTTTTCAAAGGGCAACCTTCCAAGATTATCATCCAAGATTCATCTAGTAAGAAAAACATCAACTGTTTTACTAAACAATAAGGATATGTGAACATATGCATATTTTTGAGTCAAATTCTTCAAAATATAACATTAGGTTAAGGAAGAAGTATGTATACCCTCCCCAAAAAATAAAATCAAGCTTACCTTGGCCATTTCTGAGTGCAAGGCTGCCTTGAATGTCCTGTATATTTGTAAGCATGAACAAGGATGTTCTAGATAGGCTGTAACATGAAAATAAAAAATTAAAGAGAATGAAATAATAGTAGTCGACAGAAGACAACATAGAAACAAAAACAGTTTGCTCATTCCAAATTGGTAACAATGAAAAATGCTCATACCTAAATAAATTTTCAGTGTATTACTTATGATTGCTTTAGTACTATTATTAAATACATTTCTTCTACAACCAATGGGATAAATATGATTGATTTCCAGCATCCATCAAATTGATTTATGACCAAAATTCTGAAAGCATTCACTTGAAGCGACTAATATATATGTTATATACATTAGCACAAAGGGGGTTGTTTGTTTCAAGGCATGATATCATGTTCTTTCTAGGAATAAAATGACTAAGAATTTTATTCCTGTGAATATTTAGAATACTGTTGGATAACTTTTAATATGTCTAGAAAAGTGTTTTAAATAAAAGTGAAAGGCAGAGTATACCTTGTTTCTGGCGGTAGGGATGATTGTCGTCCAAATAGTTTTTGTCCTTGTCAACAGAGGAAGCTTGAAAGAAGGAACATCTGGAGGACAAGTGAACAACTCGTTCTTGTCAGCAAGGATGATAGTCCACAGCAAGGAATGTAACTGCTTCTACAAATTGGGATTCTCGTTAATCCTAAATAGTTAGTTTTACATTTTTAATTTCTAAATTTTAAAGTAATAGATCAATCAGTTATTAAAAATCAATCCTACCTTCTATACTGCATTCATTACTTTTCTAAGGACAATCAGCATAAAGTTTTGTAACTTTTGGTTTTTATCTATTTTCCCTTCAATTTCATTACAGTACTACAGTTATCATGAAGTCCATGGACCCAAATTAACGTCCAGTATTGTCAATAATGCAAGGTATAGTTGGTGTAAGCCAATATGACCAGCAAATGACAGTAAATGTGAGGAAGATCACATTACACAGATTTAGATGAACATAAACAACTTTGTGGGTAAATAAATGATCAATCCCATACCTCAGATGCTGACTCTAAACACCATTTCCATGCTATCAACATTACTTGTAATTTGATGAATTATGGGAGGAGATAAAGTCCCCTTATCCTGCAGCTAGATTCAGTCGCAAGGGCCTGCCTTGAACTTCCTAGAACAGTATATTACACATACAAAGACAGTGGTTACACAGTTAAATTAACATCACAAGATGAACTCAAACTATCAAAACAAATCAACCAAAATTGTTCATACCACTCCATTCATAGAATTCAAAGCAGCCTCTACATCCTCAGCAGTTCGAAAAGAGACAAACCCATATCCCTGACTCTTCCCACTGTTCCTTTCATAGATGACTTTGGCACTCAGGAAGCCTGGTAGCTCAACAAAGGCATCTCTAAGACACTGTGACGTCACACCCCAACCAAGGTTTCCAGCATAAATCTTGTGAGGGCTGTCTACAAAGCCTCTATAGTCTGAACCCATTACTCTCCATTTTCCTTTTCTGGGTATTTCTGCGACGTTTACCTTAATAATCCTACCTCCAATTTCCTGTTCATCATCACAGCCATTACCATCAGATGAATTCTGTTCACTTGTATAGCACAGCAAACAACTGGATTAGGATGACAACTCCTCACAGAAAACTGAGTTGGCATTAAAAGCTTTTCATGGCCCAGCAATGGCATTTATGGCCTTTGATATTTCCTAAATCAAGACCCAACATCATAAAAAAAGATTATATATATATCTCGTAGATAATGATAAAAAGACATGGAAAACTGAATTTTGATCAAACTATTTCATAACCAGGCCTTGATTATGCACCAAGTTATAACTCTAGTCCCTAAGTCCGCTTCCATCTTCACCATCTACAAAAGATAACTGAATTACCACCAATATAGCATAATAAGACAAAATAAACTCAAACTCTAATTCCAAAATACTCACGTTCTTTTGATTTTCCCATCAAAGGTTACAATCCGACCTTTACCTTCATTCAACAAAACAAATTCTATCTCATAATACATATAAATAGAATAGTCTAGATAGTAGCAAAAATGAAAGAGAACCCTCCTTTGACATCTGGACTACTTCATTTTCAACGAATCACTCATCTGAAAATAGTATGAGTAAGACTTACAGAGCCATCAAACATTCGAATTGCACATTCAGCTTCCTCCACGCTCCCCATTGTAACAAACGCAAACCCTCTACTTCTATCCGTAATGTCATCATACACAATCTACATATTCAACCACAAAAATGACAAAAGAGTCACAAACACAATCCAAACTATTATAACCAAAACACCCCAAAAACCAAAAACCTTAAATCTACGTATCAAACCATCCAAATCGAAAAGGGTTTCAAGAAAAAGAAAAAACTAAAAAATTCACAAACCTCAACAGATACAACATTGCCAGCCTCTCCAAACCGCTGAGCCAACTGAGAAGAGGGCAACGAATAAGGCAAGTTTCCTACAAAGAGTCTCGCTGAATGGTTGAAGAGTGAGGCATTTGGCTCTGTTTTTTGCAGGGTTTCATCCTGTATGGGGTTTTGAGTGTCTTGGAAGGAAACCAAAGACAGGGGAAGATGGCAAAGTGAGATCGCAGAAGAAATGGAAAATTGTGGCTCGAGGTTTTGAGGTTTGAAGGATATGACAGTGTGGGAGAAGTTAAAGGATAGTGAACTGTTGAAGATAAGGGAAGAAGCAGCCATGGAAAACCAATTTGCAGTATGAACGTTCCTCGGTATGTTACAGGTTTGGAAAAAATAAGGAACTATTTGTAAGTGTAACTACGTGGACCGTAAGATTCGAATGGATATGTTGCTTGTTAGAATTCGCTTTCGAAATAAACATTTAGCTTGGAATAAAATAAACATTTAGCTTGGAATAAAATAAACATTTATTTTGTATAATTAAAATTTATAATAGATAAATAATCTTAATTATATATGACTTATATTATAATTGAAATTTATTATACACAAATATTTTTAGAATACACAAATTATATTTTATGATTATGATAGATTATTTTATGTAATGATATATTTTTTTTTTATTTTTCATTGCCGATAATTTTATTAAAATAATATTCTCTCTTCATTGATGAATTATTAAGGGTAATTTTGTAAATAATTAAATGTTTTTGATTATGTAATATTAATAAATTTGTTTTTATCCCTACACATTTTTAATGTATTTTTCTTAATATATTTTCCAAAATTTTAGTTGTAAATATTGTCTTACATACGTTTAATTATACACAATATCCCTATTTTTGGTAAACTTTTTAAACTAGGTTTCTCACTTTTGTTTTTTTGTCTTAATTGAGTTTTTATTTTTAAAAGTTGAAGCAATTAGGTTATTGATGTTAGTTTTGTACTAACATAGTTAAAGAAAGTGTCATGTGTCCGTTCGTAATTTTTTTTAATTTTTTAAATATTTTTATGCTTTTATTTTTTATTTTTTGTTTTTTTTTGAAATAAAAAAATTGTCATGTGTCAAACTAGCATTGTGACACATGATCACGTGTCATTGTATTAGTCTTAATTTGATCTCTGTATTTTTCTTTTGTTTCAATTTAGTCTTAATTTTTTTAAATTAAACTATTTTGTCCCTCCCCAAATTCAAACAAAATTTAATTTATATATAGATCTTTACAAATATTTTTATTAAATATGTTTAATAAGATTAAGTTTATTTGTATTTATATTTATTTAATTATATAAATGTTAATTATGTTATTAAAGGAGTTGTGAATAAGGATGAATCATGAGTGTCAGTGTTTGATAGTAGATAAGAGTTGTATATGATCAAGTAAGCTTTATAGTACTTCAAAGAGGATATAAGATTATGTAAGAAATATCGGGAAGACTTTAGTTTGAAGTCAATGCTAGCTAAAGTTTTGGAAATAACTTATAAGAGTTAGTGGAAGACATTTGGGAGGTCAATTTAGTTTTACAGATACAAATTGTTTGATCCGATATAAAAAAGATCCTTAAAAGATTAGGTTTGACGATTAAGGAGTTGTTTTAAGAGTACTGGCTAGACCAATCTACACTCTTGAACACTAGAGAATTTAGTGTAAAGGCAATGTTTTCAGTCAGTTAAGTGTTGATATAATATCTCGATCAAGCTGGGTGTTTATGATAAGAAAGAATGCAGAGAGCATACTTTTCTTTTTACTTGATGAGTGAATTTTCAAGGATACAAATTTTTCTTCTTGGAAAGAATGTAAAGACTTAGACTATGACAATTTAGAGGTGACAACGGTTTAAAAACAATGAAACTCAATTATTTTTAGTATTAAATGATTTTAATATAAATAGTTTCGTTATAGACAAGTTTCATTATTTTAAAACATATCATCTCTCTAAAAATCATTTTTCTAGAGTTATCTGACTTCTCTCTTAGAGTTCTCACTCCCTATTCATGTGTTTGAAGATCAAAGACAACCAAAGTGATCTCCGCAGCGAGATCTTCAAGTCTAACTGATCAGTTTCTCAAACAAAGTAAGTTGGTTTTCTGCTCCTCTTTTTAGATCTATTGCTTCTCCCATGTTAGCCCCTTTTGTTTTGCATGTAAAGTTTGAGTCTTCTATAAGACTCTCTTCTGATTAGTGGTCCTAACTAGGACTGGGCATAAGTATCTAAACTATACTAGACTATAATAAATTATAGTTAACTATATTTCTAATAAACTACAAATAATTGAACTACATATACTATATATATAAACTGTATTGTTTAACAGTTCAGTTATAAAAAACAGCAGTTATACCAATTAACTAATAACCAAATCCTTTCAAGATCATCACTGTAAGTCAGTTTTATAAAACTCCTTACTTTTCTGTCGCTTTTACGGAAAATATTTTATTTTGAGTTTTAAATATTGTTCTTTTGTTTTTGTCTTTAAGATAAGTTATATATTCTTAGACTTTATACCAATCATATAAAATATTATTTCTATTTTTATATGTTATCTATTAAAAAATTCATATTTAAAAAAAATCATTTATCAGAAATTAATGTAATTTTAAGAATAGATTATTGGAAGTTTGTTTTATTTAAAACGTTTACTCTTAAACCTCCGAAAAATACTTCAGATTTATTTCAAACCTTATTATATAAATAAAATTAAATAACTTTATAATATTTTCTATAAACAAATAATTAAAATTAACATATAATTCTAATAAATTTTATTTGTTTTTGGTTTTCCTTTTTATTCTTTTCCCTAATTTTCTTTCTTCAAAACTTACGCCTAACTCTTAGAGAAAAAATATATTTAGTTTAATAATAAATTATTTTTACAAAATATAAAATACATTTAACCTTTTAAATTATATTTGTCTCATAATCTTTCATTTTGTTTTATATCATAAACTATAAAGACAAATTAGATATATAATTTAGTTTAATCATAAAACTAATTTTTAAATAATTTGAATATATATAATACAAAATATTCAAAATATTTATGGTCAAGAATAATTTCATGTCAATTTTTATTTTTTAATAAAATAAAAATAATAATTACGAGATTAAATAATAAATATAATAAATAATGATTAAATAATCAATATTGAACAATTTATGTTGTCATGTTAAAAAACTAAATCGAGGACTAGATGAAAATTAGATTGTGAGGTAAGTAATAATTCAAAATTATAATTATAAGATTAAATAAAATATGCAAAATATGTATAAAAAATTTATATCTCTTTATACATTTGTATACATAATACAATTTTTAATTTATACATAATGTATAGATAATAATGGAAGATAGTTATTGAATCACCAGAAAAAATGTCAACCAACTTATAGGATCAATTACAACAACAAAAAATACACGTGTTGACATATTCTTTACTAATAACTAGTTTATGGTTCAGTTTATAAAGTTAACTGAACTACAAATGTAAAAGTTCAGTTTCTCTAAACTGAATTAAAAACTGGTATAATTTAGTTTTTAGTACAAGTAATTTAGTTTTTATAGTATAAAAAAGTATAGATAAACTAAAGTTCAGTACAATTACATTAACTATGCCCAGCCTTAGTCCTAACGATATATCATGATCGTGGTTTTGTGGTTCATAGGAATAAATAGATCTTCCTAAGCATTTGGAGCTAGTTTAGGCTTTCTAGAGCGATTTAGTCATTTATCAAGTAAGGGAAGCTAAATTACCCTAAGTTAAGTGTATGATGTGTTGAGAATCTGAGTTGCATGTTTGAGTTGCTTGAAATTGATTAAAATCCCCTGGCATTAGTGTTTGTGCTGATGAAATATGGCATGTTGAGTTGAGTTAGGGACTTTGAATCATTTTTAGTGATTGAATGTTGAAATGTTGGTATACTGTGTGATTGAGATTGCATCTAAGGTGAATTGAGTCATTCATTCATGTTTAATCTAATGGTTGGTTGTTTTAGGCATGTACATTTTCTTCTGCATAAACATTTTCGCACTAATAGAGCTCGAGAGCAGTATCAGCGACAACACACAATGAAGTTTGATAGTAGATGACAATACATGACGGAGCTCGACGGTAAGACATGATGGGTCTCTTAGGGTCTCAAACATCTTATGGGCTTTCTTAACCCTTTGATAATCCTCTTTAGCTTCTTTGGATGCTTGAGTTCGTATCTCTTTCAATTTGTCCATAGTTTCTTAGCATGATTTTAGAGTCGTGACTACCATCAAAGTTCTTGCATATTGTCTTCTATCACTGTCCCAATACCAAAATCATCTTGCAACACTAAGTCAGTGAGGAAAAGAAAAACCAAATTGATGAAATGTGAAGTATATTAAAATTGAAATTACCCTTTTATGGATTTCCTTTATGAAGCATGAGATTATACCTAGCTCATACTTATTTCGCTCTTAAGCCTAATATAATATAGTTTATAATATCTTTGTTTTAGTTAGCGTAGTTCTTTTAAAAATTTTGTTTTACAATTTCTAGCAACTAGTTTTGTTTTTCCTTTTAATATGAGATAATATAGTTTTTGGAAAATCGGTTCGGTTTGATTCGGCTCGGCTCGATTTGTTTCGGTTCGGTTTGATTGGTTTGGTTTAGTTTAATTAGCTAGGCTCGGCTCGACTTGTGGCTCGTTTAGCTCGACTTGGTTCGGTTCATTTTGGTTTAGTTTGATTCGACTCGACTGGATTTAGTTTAGTTCGATTCGGATTGGCTTAGCTGGACTCAATTCAATTCGGTTTGGTTCAGGTCAGTTCGGTTCGATTCAATTATGCTAGGCTAGGATCAACTCGTTTGGCTCGAGTCAGCTAGATTCGTACGACTAAGTTCGACTCGACTTGGTTCAATTTAGCTCAGTTTGGTTCGGTTCAATTCAGTGTGATTCGGCTCGGCTCGGCTCGGCTCGGTTCGGTTCGATTAGGCTCAGATCGGCTCGGCTCGGTTCGGTTCGATTAGGCTCAGATTGGCTCGGCTAGTTCAGTTCAATTTTGCTTGACCCGATTTGGTTCGGTTCAACTCAGCTCGGTTAAGTTCAGTTCGATTCAAATCGGCTCAATTTGGTTTAGTTCGATTCAATTTGCTTAGGCCTCGCTCGACTCGTTCAATTCGGTTTGGTTCGGCCGGGTTCGGTTTGTTTAAGTGCAGTTCGACTCAGCTCTGTTCGATTCGATTAGTTCGGTTCGATTTGGTTCAGTTCGGTTTGGTTCGGTTCGATTCAAATCGGCTCGCTAGGCTTGTTCGGCTCGAATCAGTTGTGTTCGGCTCAGCTTGGTTCGGCTCGATTCAATTCTGTTTGATTATGTTCTCTTCGACATAGTTTACACTATCGTTATCACGTGACACTATATTAGTTTGGCATATGACAATTTTTTTTAATTTAAAAAATAAAAAATTAAAATTAAAATTATTAAAAAAAGTTAAAAAAAAACCTTCTAACTGGGACACCATTTTAAACCGTGTTAATGCATAACTAAGGACAAGACCTAATTTCTTCAATCTTTTAAAAAAATAGGAATCTTTAAAAAATAGGAATCCTGAGACAAAAAAATGTGAATAAAAAGTTACGAGAAATAGAGACTATGATTAAACCAAAATATTAATATGACTAACTCCATTGTCACTTCGTGCCAACATGGAAATTGTATCTGACGTTTTGAAATTATTGTATTGTGGTGTCGATTGTTGATGCTGATTGAAATTTGAAATATTGGTATGTTTATTTGTTAATAGTTTGTAATTTGTTGTTTAGGTTTGCTAATACTTGCATTTTCAGTTGAAATTGTATTTGATTTTCCTATTGACCTATATCTGAAGATAATTTATGAGCACCTAAGCAGTTGCTGTTAACTTGGACTATTCAATAGACTTTTGTAAGTCTTGGTTCATTCAATGAAGAGAGCAAAGTCCTTAACATTTTGGTGTCTATGGAGTAATTTTCCCCATGATTTATCTATTTCTTTTAAATTTATATGGAACCAAATCAATGTTGTTTGATATCTGGTGGGAGAATGTGAGTATGTTACTTGGTTATCTGTAATTATGTACTCGCTTCTCGTTCAGACATGTTTTCACTTTTTTAATTTCTGTCTTTCTGTGACCTGAGCTCTGGTTCTGGTCTCCCAACTTAATATTAAGTATTCTGCTCGTTTCAGGAGAATGGAAACTAAGGGGATCAAGCTCTATGATGCTGCAAAAATTTGGGCGCTGAGCAAGTTTATTTGGTTTTTGTGTGGTTGGCTTTGTGGAAGGTGAAAGAAGTGTACGTAAAGTGTTGAGTAAGCAAGCATTTTTCACTCTCCATCTCAGTGGCTTATTGCAAAATTGGATGGGGCAACGAAAGGGGTTCTTTGGAGAATTTTATATAAGCATTCAGGCCAGAAACATTTATCTGTTCCATGGAATCAAGGTTTTGGTTTCTTTTCTTAGGCTTCCTTCCGATGTTGTATTTTTGATGTGATATTTGGTTAGAATGAATAGGATTGGAGTTTTTTTAATGTTAAATGCTATTTCCACATTTCCTGAGAATCATATATGTATGGTAGCATCAGGAGTGGGGATTTTGGGGAATAGCAGGGAGAACAAGAAGAAATAGTACTGTGTCAACTATATGTATAGTCAAAAGCAGTTGCACACCAAAAGGAAATTTTGTAATCTATGTTGCAGAGAAAAGAAAGAGGCTTTTGACTCTATCATATTTGAAACAACCTTCTTTTCAAGAGTAGTTGAGTCTAAGAAAGAGTTTGGACATGATAATTTTTTTTCTTTTAAATTTTTTAAGTGAAAATAGTTTACTGCATTGAACATTAAAACTTTCTTATTTATGATCAGACCTCTCTTCATATAATTGTAAAATGTCAGGTCATGTAGAAAATCCTAAAGCGAACTTATCTATTGCGGTCAGCTCCTGCTACTGAGCCCACAATTGTTGAGGGTTTAATGAGCCAGTAATAGTAAAACTTATCACAAAACTAACTCTTTTTTTTAGGTTTCCTCTTTACCTTAACTAGCTTTGAATCTATAAAACTTTTGGTTTAATCTTTGTATATTATGTTTAAACATGAGAAAGTCAAAAATATATACAGACAAATACCATTACATTTTTTTTAAGGTTATGAAACTCACAGTCTGTAATCAGCGGATTGTGTTGTGTGCTGTTACCATATGTTTATATGTCTGTGTACCTTTAGATGAACAGATCATGTCTGCTAAAAAACATAAATGAGCGTAAAAGAGATATAGAAAAGCAGTAAAACTGTCTATCCTTAACATAAAAGGATAATGTTGTATATATTAGAATTCGTTGAGATCTGGCAAAAGAAATAAAAAGTGTTTATGGAAATGTCTAGTCCTAAGATCTTCATTCGTATCGGAATTTCCAGCTTTTTTAGGATTATACACCGATGGAAAAGGTGGAAAATGTTCACAAAAAAGAATGTTCCTTCTGTACAAATTTGCCTCGAGTAAACTATCCTACTTTCTATCATAGCTTGATTTACAGCAGCTCATTCAAGCGAGAGGTGAGGTTTAGAAACTCATCCTCGTTGCATGGAATTGTGAGGCCACCCGTTGGATGATCATATCCAAATTCTTCTTGAGCTTGGCATAATAAATGTTGAAATGAAGGTTGGTTCAAGAATGATATTGGAATCACAAACCGTCTCATGTTAACTCCAACATAGACTGCAAGATAGCCTTTTGGGACTTCAACTCCCTTGCGAATTGCTTTGGATGCTGAAAATGATCCCTGTCTAACAATACCTGGGATGCGGAAACCCATTGTTTTTATTTCTCTCACAAACAAACAATATGTTGTGTGATGTCAAACTCTTTGTGAGGATGAAATTTTGGAATTCTGATGCTTCAGAATGCGAATGACTTGGGATGCTTGATGATTCAAAACAATAGTGTATATATAGTCCCTAATGAGAAGTCTGTAAATGATTTTTGGGAAGGCCATGATGGGGTCCAAGGAGGGACAGATATCACATGGTATTGTCTTAGAGACCTCATTCAGGGATTAATGAGGATGCATGCCATACCCCACATTCGACCTTCTAAGAAAGTGACAATCCACATTAGTTAGATGCATCATCAAAGCTGAAACCTAATCTTGTTCACTGATTGATAGACATGTAGTAGACATACTGCAGACATATCACTTCTTTGTTTAAATATGACTATAATGTTGTTGATTTATGCACCTTTCTTGTACCAACTAATACAAGGGTGAAATAAGCAACCTGTAAATGTTGAGGATTGAGATATAACTCTGAAGCAGTGACGACCAACATTGAATGTGTGATGAGACACTATGACCCACAACATCTATGGATGCCAAAGTCTAACAACAAAACGTGATATTTGCACACTGCCCTTAATAGGGTGTAATATACTAAACACGATACATCTTTCTATTCTGGAGACACATGTAATAATTCGAAGACAGCATCATATAACTTGTCTATGATTTGGCCCGGTTATTCCAGTCTCATATCTCTCCTGAATCAATAATTCATCTATCAAGTGGTTTCTCCGATAGCCTTTTATCTCTATATATAATTCATTGCTGCACACGTTTAGAACCAACACAGATCATTCACATCCTAAAGCATTCAAAATTCAAAAACTTAGTTTCAAGAATTTCTCAAAACCCTTTTGTTCTCGAATTTCTCACAAGGTTAATACAACAATGGGCTTTCGTTTACCCGGTATCAGAAGGACTTCATCTGGGAGAAATCAATCATCTTCAAAAGTGTTGGATGCGCCAAAGGGATACCTTGCAGTCTATGTGGGAGAGAATATGAAACGATTTGTGATTCCTGTATCACACCTGAACCAACCTTTATTCCAAGACTTGTTGAGTCAAGCTGAGGAAGAATTTGGATATGATCATCCCATGGGTGGCCTCACAATTCCTTGCAGCGAACATGTCTTTCAACATATTACTTCTTGTTTGAATGGACAATAAATTTCAATTTTTGAGGCTGACATAGATTAGAAGTAGCATTTTTGTACAATAGAAATATTCTCATCTTGTAAAGTTGTCTCTTTCCTGTGAATTTGGGAAATGAAAGACCATCCAGTTGACAATTATTTTTTTCTACAATGAGAATGAATTCAACTGCTAAGACATCTCGGTTTAGTTTTTTGTTTATTAGTTACAATGTTTCATTCAGTGCATTAAATACTAGACTTTGTTTTAAAACTATAGAAAGTAGCAACAAAACACTTGATTCTAAACAAGGGTAGAACAGAGTGTCTTTCTAGGATCAAAGAGAAAGATAAATTTATTTTGGACAAAATTAAAGTAGATTATATTTAACAAGTACAGATTCAATTTTAAAATTTTAGATACCATACCCGAAATCAGAATTGAAGCACTTTCTCTGCTACCCAATTGTGCAAAATATCTCTTGGATTCCTTTCCTGGACATACATGACAGAATCGGCACCTAAACTGAAAGATATGGATATGAAGAGTTTGCAGCTGTGAACCCACCTACAAACTATATAAGTCGGGCAAAGCCTGACCAAGAGATCAAATGCGATCACATACACCAAATCAAACTCCTCGAGACCCAATATTTATGCGGACCTAATAGACATTCTAAACAACACGGTTCAGCAGGACCCTTTAAACCTCTTAATTTTAGAATAGTCTAAGCCTAGGTCTATGAGACAATATCCACCTATCCTTATTTGGTATTATGACTATTATCAATGATGATGTATCATTATTTATTATTAACTACTTGAGTTTAGTATTATTTTAATGATAGTGTTTATCCTATAAATAAACTATTATTTTTCAAGGAATACTCTCTTATTAATCATCCTACTCACTGCTGTATTCATAAAAGATTTAAATTCTTTTACTGATCATCCTACTCACTGCTGTATTCATAAAAGATTTAAATTCTTTTACTGATTTGAATGTTAGAGAGTCTTTTACAGATGAATCTCTTCCTCTGAATATCAAGAAATTCATTCTATATTTAAAGCATTGCTAGAATCTTACCACTTATTTGAAGATCTACACTTAAAATCCTGGTAAGATATAATAGTATTTATGTAATTCTTGTTAACTAACTGTTACTTTTCAATATCTAAAGTGTTCTGAATGTAATAGAGAAAGTAAGAAAAAAAAAATAATCAAAAGAGAAAACAATTTAGCCCCAATATATATTCCTCCTTTTAAATTTTCTACACAATTTGCAGTAGCTATATGTCTTCGTAAAACTTAGTTCCTTAAGTGTTTCAAAATCAGCATTGCCTCTGGAATACTTGGACTAATCTTCATTTGATTAGATTCATTTGCTTGTAAAAGAAATTCTTATTTTTGTTGGGCAGGTGCGGATTCTGTGAAAGTAGATGCATAAGAAGGGAAAGTGAACAGAGCGGAGGAGAAGTGTTAACATCATGAGGATGATTTTCACTTCGTAAATGGAGTGTGACATATATGTTGAGATATTTCAAGACTTAGATTAATTTGACATATTTCTTGTGATAGTTCTAAATCTAATACGTTGATTTGATATATATCTTGTTATATTTTTAAACTTAATAGACTGATTTGATATTATTTTGTTAAATCATATGATATTTGTGATTGTGAGGTTTCTTCATGTAACATCCCAAAATTATACAGTCATCAACTATATACTTAGAATAATCACATATATTAATAAGGCAAAACAGTCTTAAAATTAAAGAGGACAAGGTTCGCAAGTGGCCGAACGGCCTTACATATACATATAAACTTACGAGCGTTCACAAAAGAATGAGGACGAATGGTTTTCAAAATAAACACCGAACGTCCAAATATTTACAATAGCAAAAGGGGCGCTCGCTCACAAGCGGCCCGCTAATCTAAGTGCACTAACTAAAAACCGAACGTCTTTACTGCTCGGCCTTCACTTCCACTTCTACGAGATTCTCCTCAGCTAGGATTTCCTCTTCAAGCGTTTGCTCCAGGGAAGCATCTCCATCTGCTCACATCCACACGGATGATCATTGCAAGGACATGACAGATATACATATACAGACAACACAATGGAAAGTGCAAGGGTAAGCTTATTGAATTTAATTCAAGTCAAACATACATTTCATACTTATCAAATTCAGCAAGTAAATTCACAACATATACATTCAATTCATACATTACATTCCATCCAATTCCTGATACTAGACCGACTGTCCGGACTGTATGAATCCTGTGTAGCTAAGGCGTCCGTGCACCCAGGTGGGTAACTGGAATGCTCATCAGTAGCCACCTGAGGTTAGTCTGTTCTGTCCAAGTTACAGTTATGGACTAGACCTCCTGCCATTCCCACGCATGACATTCTCCTCTCTACTTGAGAACGAGCACTCACGGAATATCAGGATGAACCACCATCTAAGCTTACCACGTTCATACTTACAAATCTCAATTTCCATTCAAGAGTCGTTCCTCCCTGGAACGCTCGTTCAAAAACCACAATCACAATTTCAACTTTTATAGTGTTCGCACATCTTAGTCTTTCATCTTATTCACACTTTCATTCTTAGTTTCACTTCCATAAAAGAACGAACGTCCAGCCCTCTTTGTAATAGAGGACGAACGTTAATACAATACCAAGAAATGAACTGAATCTAGTACGATCTGGAAAATACTTAGAATGATTTTGTCAGGAGCGACTGCAGCGGAAGGGTTAGCGTGGAATAACAAACCAAGAGGGGTTTTTAATAATAACGTGTGCCTTTTAATTTCTACTCAATTAAACTTACTTAGCAATTAATAAAGACAAATAAAGCAAGAGTAAGGTTGAGAGAAATTTGCACAGATGATTTTATCCTGGTTCGGATCTTACCAATCCTACGTCCAGTCGCTTATCTCAAAACAAGATAAACAGTTTCACTAACACAAAACAATTACAAATTACAATCACAAAGATACAATTTGTAAAAGTTTAGAAACCACCTCTCTTGATACCACAAGAGATGAAACTACACCTCCTTTGAGTCTTCACAAAGGATGAACACCTCCTCCGAATACTTCACGAAGGATGATTCTCTTCCGAACACCTCCTTAGACACACCAAGGATGAACCGGCTATTTCCTCTGTCACCGTAGCAGCACTTCACCAGCTCCACAGACAAGAGTTTCACAAGCCGAACAAGAACACACAAGTCTCAATAATTTCTGAGTATTTGAGCACAAGGGAAGAGTTTCTGTGTCTCTGGATATCTATGCTTGAGAGGAAATGAGAGTCTATTTATAGACTCATCCAAAGGCTCTTCCATTTTCGCTTTTAGACTTTCTGACTGTGTTAATCGATTAGCTACAGTGGTTAATCGATTAACAACCCAACGGATACTTCAACGGCTCTAAAAACGGCTAGTTTTTCAAACGTTCACTATGTTAATCGATTAACACCTTCTGTTAATCGATTAACGTTAATCGATTAACACCCTCTGTTAATCGATTAACACTGCACTGCTGAATTTTTCCATTTTTCTCTGGAACAATCGATTAACAGCCCCTGTTAATCGATTAGCTACAGTACTTTGCTACAGTACCGTGCTACAGTAATGCGCTACAGTATTTTGCTACAGTACTTTTTACAAAACACTTTTCTTTTTCTAATCTAAGACCTATACATATTTCTAATAGTATTACAAAAGCTTTCCATCACAATACAGATCTTCAAATCATTTTGATTCTTGATTGGTCTTGACTTGATTTGGACATCATCAAAACTTCATCTTCATCATTTTGCTAACAGATTTAAGTTCAATAATTCTGGAACGAATACAATGGATAGATACATCAAAAACTTGTTTGGATAAATAAACCGAACACGAGTTAATTCAGGAGACAAACCGCCAGTCAATGACCGAGCGCGAAAATAGACATTTAATGAAGTTTTTGGACGAACGTCACTGAAGTATTGGACGAACGTTACTAGAACTATTGGACGAACGCTATTTAAATTTTTGGACGAACTCTATTTCAATTCAGGACGAACGCTATTACTGCTCGTTGATAATTACGGAAAGAACGAGCGTTCGGTATAGGACCGAGCGCTACTTATCATTTACACTTTTGGGACGAGCGTTCGGTATATAAGACCGAGCGCTACTTAGGACGTACGCTTTGGGTCGAGACCCATCTCTGATTCAAGATATTTGAAATAGGATTTTTCATAAGTTAGAATGTTGCAGTTGAATTTTGAACAATATGACTAAGTGTTTGAATATATTCTCAGGCTTCTCAATTCCTCACACAACACTCAGGATATTTACGTTTGGCCGAACGCTCAAACGTAAGACTAATATAAGAGGGCGTTCGTCCTCAAATAGAATTCTTTCCAAATGAAAGAATCCCTATTCAATTAAATTAGACAACAACACCGAACGATCAAAGACCGTTTGGTGACGAACGTTCAATATCTTATAAATCTCTTAATCAGAATCTCACATACAGCAACTCATTTTGCAATATAATTTCTCATATCATAGCACCAATTCATACTTCTTCATACATCGTTTCATCATACAACTCATTTTTCATTTTAATCCAACCATAGAACATTTCATCAATTTCATACATCATTTCAGCATCATATTCATATACCAAAAGTCCAATATCATAAATCATACTTCAACCATCACATAACGCACATGCAGTACAGAAAATCATATGAATTAAATCTAATAAGCTTCCCTTACCTGGATTGTGCGTTCGTTCTTCAAAAGGAAAACCAGATCCCAGTACACTCTTCTATCATTTAACGTTCAACCCAAAACTCCTTAAACTAAAATTACAGAAAACCAATATTGGTTCAGAGAAGGTGCATGCAATTCAGAATGAGGTTTGCATGATGATAATGAAGAGTAGTTAAGGACGTGAAACTTACCCGTTTCAGAATCCAGAAACGTTCGGTTCAACTTGAAGCTCACGGTGCAGGGATTGTTCTCACGGTGCTGAAACGTGAACGGAGCAAAGGATGGTGAGTTGCAGAAGAGAGAAGGAGAATGGTTTTTAGAGAGAAGATGGAGAATTTGGGATTCAGAAATTTGGGGAAGAAGATGAAGTGTGCAGAGAAAGGGGAAGAGTTTTCCAGAAATCAATTTTCTCTTCCTAGGCAGGACGTGCGTCCATTCTTCTGCTGCCACATGTCTTCCATTAACGTTTTAGAATGTTCTAAAAATGACATTTGGCAGCTGCATACAGAGTGAGTGCGTGTGCGTCTTTAATGGCACTGAACACGTGTCATGCGCATTAATGGAAGCAGAGTGGTGATTCAGCAGTGAATTTAATGGACGTGACACTTCACATAAAAATTGGAATTTTTTTAGAAAACTTATGTTAGAGAGATTTTTGTGTGGTTAAAGATATTGATATATGAATACTTATTATATAATATACTAGATTATTAATTTTTTAAATTATTATACAATATACTTATATTATTAATTTTTTGAATATGATAAAATTATTAATACAATTATCACTATATTTTAAAATAATTTTACATAAAACTAATAATTAAAACATTGGTTCTAAAATTAAAAAAAAAATTCATAAATACTTTCTAGAATTTTTTAAAAATAATTTAAATTCTTTTTAGTGGTTTTAAACCTTAAATAACGGTATAAAATATAATATATTTTGTTACCGTTTTTAATTATCAAAATATGATAAATATGAAAAAATTAAGTAAGTTTTGTAGTTTTTTAACCGTTGGTATTTTATTTTTGTTTTTTAACAATAATACTATACCAACTCTTTTTGACATGAGTAATTTTGACTATTATTTTAATTGACAAAAATTTTATTTGTGACAGTGTTCACCGCTAAAATTTGTAATTTTAACTTTTATAAATGTCAAATTTTTTCTGTGGTACTCTTAGTTTCTTTTTAAGAGATTCATTGAAAGATTTAAAAATCAATTATACGTAATTCGAAAACCTCCACTTCAAAGTCTTCATAGACCATCATTACCTTATGTTCAAACCCTAATAAGACATATATTATACAACAACTGGTTTTAATATCCGAAGAGCACAACCAAGCATAGTCAAAAGCAGTTGACACACCAAAAGGAAATTTTGTAATCTATGTTGCAGAGAAAAGGAAGAGGTTTTTGACTCTATCGTAGTTGAACAAACCTTCTTTTCAAGAGTAGTTGAGTCAACCTAAGAAAGAGTTTGGACATGATAATTTTTTTTTCTTTCAAATTTTTTAAGTGAAAAAAGTTTACCGCATTGAACATTGAAACTTTCCTATTTATGATCAGACCTTTCTTCTTCATATAATTGTAAAATGTCAGGTCATGTAGAAAATTCTAAAGCGAACTTATCTTTGCAGCAGCTCCTGCTACCGAGCCCACAATTGTTGAGGGCTTAATCAGCCAATAATAGTAAAACTTCTCACAAAAACTAACTCTTTTCTTAGGTTTCCTTTTTACCTTAACTAGTTTTGAATCTATAAAACTTTTGGTTTCATCTTTGCACAGTATCTTTAAACATGAGAAAGCAAAAAATAAATACAGATAACTACCAATCCATTTTTTTTATGGTTGTGAAATTCAGTCTGTAATAAAGGGAATTGTGTTGTGCGTTGTTACCATATGTTTCTATGTCTGTGAACCTTTAGATGAACAGATCATGTGTGCTAAAAAACATAAATGAGCGTAAAAGAGATATAAGAAAAACAGTAAAACTGTCTATCCTTAACATAAAAGGATAATGTTGTACATATTATAATTGGTTGAGATTTGGAAAAACCACCAAAAAATGTTCATGGAAATGTGTAGTCCTCACGTTCTCATTCAAGTCAAAATTTCCAGCTTTAATTGGACATGAAAAATTCTGAAAATGTTCACAAAAAAATGAAAGTTCCTTCTGTACAAATTTGCCTCGACTAATCTATCCTAGTTTCTATCATAGCTTGATTTACAGCAGCTCATTCAGGCGAGAAGTGATGGTTAGAAATGTAGAAATCGAGCTCGGAGGTATAATACCAATTATCTATTATCTGGGAAATATACTCTTCATTATATAAACTAAATTTTCTGGACAAACTATCCAGAACATACAAATACAAACACAACACTTTAATCTCTCAAACTCACAGTATACAACTCACAACCCATTTTCACTCTTTCTCTCACACAATACACAAACATGGAGACTCTCTCCTTTTTCACTACCCATTCTCCCACGGTGCACACACTACAAGTGTGTCACCCGACCACACCTTCCCTTGTATGTTCTTTCTTCTCGGTGGTGGGTATTTTACAACCACTTCTTCAATCACTTTTATAAGTGAGTTACACACAAAAATCCAAACAGTGGTTAGTGAAATGGATGGCTACTTTCGGTGTAGTGTGGTAGTTACAATCATCACAAACAAACAAATAAAACCGTGTGGACCCTTTTAAAGTTTACCCAACAAAACTCCCCCGTAAACTTTAAATTGGTCTTCTTACACTATATCCCATCATCTCGATTTTTTTCTTTTCTCCCAGATCTTCTACTCCCTGTTCTCGATCTCTTCTCCCTGGATCGTTTAGGTCTTGAGTGTTCCGAATTCCTCCTCTTCAAATCAAACTTTTCCCGAAGCATTTGATCTAGTGGCTCAAATCTCCGCTGCCGGTGCGCCTCTAGAACCCGATCAACCTCTTTACCCAAGAGCTTTGATAGGTCCTTCCACTTCTCGATGACGCACACAAAACTTTCGAAATCATCCGTCCATGATTTCAAACTCTTCTCCACAACTCGGCTGGTAGGCAGCGACTCTCCATTTCTGCCGAGTTGATCTGCCACTTTCTCCTTCAAATTTTCAAACTTCGTCTTGCCTAACACAGTTGTCCCCTGCACGCGTCTATTGAAGATGCCTCCTTTGCTTTCTTCTCACCGCTGGACTTCTCTGTCCTTCACTCGCGTCTCTTGAAGATGCCTCCTTTGCTATCTTCTCACTGCTGGACTCCTCCTTCACAGGCGTCCTTTTCAACTCAACAATATGGGTCACAGATTTGCTCTTCCTTCTCTGTGGGTACTCGTTTCCCACAATCCACAACATCCCAAACACCGAGATCCAACAAAAGCTTTCATCTGCAGACTCCAATCACCATAGTTGACACACTCTGCCAACAACTAGGGACACTGTTAACAAGATTAATCATCTTTTACTCTCTTTTTCACTCTCTCCCCTTTTTTTTTCGTACACTCAAACTCTCTATCTTTTTCACTCTCTCTTTCATACCAGCAAAATTCCCTTCCAGACCGTGCACACCACTCTCCTCAAATGAAATCCCGTGCACACCACTCTCCTCAAATGAAATCAGCGCCTCCACTTCTTCCAGCCTTCACAGTTCGCTTCACTTCTCCGTGCCAAGCGTGCTTTTCCAACGTGTGTGGCCTCTACTTCCTCATTTAATCTCCTCTTCATTCACAAGCAATTGGTTGCAGCAAGTACTCACCATTCAACAATGGGATCCGTGCCTCATTCTTCTTCAAAGCAAATCATGTGCTTTCACTCCAACCACCATAATACTAAATAATAAAAAAATATACAAGGTGGTCTTGAAATGCTAGACTTCACGTGACCACTCTTCGTTCTTTAATGAAAGAATTCTCCAAACATCAATAGTGATTTGCTTTCCATGTCACGTTGTCCACCTCTTTGTCCTTTTCCTCCAAAGTGGGCCATTTTTTTTATTACTTAAAGCACATATCTCCTCTAAAGTGAATTTTTTTTTATTTTTTATTTATTTATTTATTTTTTTTCTCCAAGGTCAAGGCACACCTCCATATTAATTTCCACTTGCTTCCAAAAACCATCCACCCACCTTTTTTTTGGACATGAGCAGTGTGCTCTCCTTCAATTTCCTCTGTTGCCCTCCAACGCTTCTCTTCAATCATCATTTGGCTCCGCCCATGCTTCCTGGATGCGTCACTTCCTCCTCAAGCTTTGCACATATATTCTCTCCAAGCTGCTCCTGCTTCCACTGTTGCTGGATATGCAACCTCTGGACCGTATCAACTGCCCCCTGCTTGACGCTGCTTCCTTCTTTTCCCTGCTGTTTGGTGGCTGCTCCAATACGTTCCAGCCCCCTCTCTTTGCACACCAACACACCAACTCTCTTGGCTGCTGGACTTCATGTGCGGAAGACGCCATCAACACGTTAGCCTCCAACGTCGTTGTCGCCCGCTCCAGCCCCGGAACCAGCTTGCTCGCCTTCTCCATCTTCGGCACCAACCCCTGCGGAAACGCCTTCGCCACTTCCAGCGTCTCCCCCGGCTCCTGCGGGAGACACTCCAGCTCCCTCTCCTCTTCAGTGGCGGCTCTCCCTCATACTCCTTTCTCTGCTGCTGTGTCCGAGAGCTCCTGAAGTCACAGCGTGAGCACCTTCCAAAATGAAATCAGCGCCAGCCGTGACCTTCTCCTCTTCCATCCGTAGCTCTGATACCAATTTGTAGAAATCGAGCTGGGAGGTATAATACCAATTATCTATTATCTGGGAAATATACTCTTCATTATATAAACTAAATTTTCTGGACAAACTATCCAGAACATACAAATACAAACACAACACTTTAATCTCTCAAACTCACAGTATACAACTCACAACACACAACCCATTTTCACTCTTTCTCTCACACAATACACAAACATGGAGACTCTCTCCTTTTTCACTACCCATTCTCCCACGGTGCACACACTACAAGTGTGTCACCCGACCACACCTTCCCTTGTATGTTCTTTCTTCTCGGTGGTGGGTATTTTACAACCACTTCTTCAATCACTTTTATAAGTGAGTTACACACAAAAATCCAAACAGTGGTTAGTGAAGTGGATGGCTACTTTCGGTGTAGTGTGGTAGTTACAATCATCACAAACAAACAAATAAAACCGTGTGGACCCTTTTAAAGTTTACCCAACAAGAAACTCATCCTCGTTGCATGGAATTGTGAGGCCACCCGTTGGATGATCATATCCAAATTCTTCTTGAGCTTGGCATAGTAAATGTTGAAATGAAGGTTGGTTCAAGAATGATATTGGAATAGCGTCTCATGTTAACTCCAACATAGACTGCAAGATAGCCTTTTGGGACTTCAACTCCCTTGCGAGTTGCTTTGAATGCTGAAAATGATCCCTGTCTAACAATACCTGGGATGCGGAAACCCATTGTTTTTATTTCTCTCACAAACAAACAATATGTTGTGTGATGTCAAACTCTTTGTGAGGATGAAACTTTGGAATTCTGATGCTTCAGACTGCAAATGACTTGGGTTGCTTGAAGATTCAAAACAATAGAGTATATATAATCCTGATGAGAACTCTGTGAATGATTTTTGGTAAGGCCATGATGGGGTCCAAGGAGGAACAGATATCACATGGTATTGTCTTAGAGACCTCATTCATGGATTAATGAGAATGCATGCCATATCCCAAATTCTACCTTCTAAGAAAGTGGCAATCCACGTTAAGTTAGATACAACATCAAAGCTGAAACATTATTCTTGTTCACTCATTGATAGACATGTAGTAGACATACTGCAGACATCTCACATGTTTATTAAATGAGACTATTATGCTGTTGATATATGCAGCTTTCATGTACCAACTAATACAAGGGTGAAATATGCAACCTGTAAATGTTGAGGATTGAGATAACTCTGAAGCAGTGGCGACCAACATTGAATGTGTGATGAGACACTATGAGCCACAACTTCTATGGACGCCAAAGTCTAACAACAATGCGTGAAATTTGCACACTGCCCTCAATAATTGTAACCTACTAAACACGATACATGTTTCTATTTCGAAGACAACACTATATTTCACCCCATTATTCCAATCTCATTGTAACATACAAATCACGACATGGTCTATGATTTGACCCCATTATTCCAATCTCATATCCCTCTTGAATCAATAATTCATCTATCAAGTGGTTTCTCCGATAGCCTCTTATCTCTATATATATTTCATGGCTGCACACCTTTAGAACCAACACAGATCATTCACATCCTAAAGCATTCAAAATTCAAAAACTTAGTTTCAAGAATTTCTCAAAACCCTTTTGTTCTCGAATTTCTCACACGATGGGCTTTCGTTTACCCGGTATCAGAAGGACTTCATCTGGGAGAAATCAATCATCTTCAAAAGTGTTGGATGCGCCAAAGGGATACCTTGCAGTCTATGTCGGAGAGAATATGAAACGGTTTGTGATTCCTGTATCACACCTGAACCAACCGCTATTCCAAGACTTGTTGAGTCAAGCTGAGGAAGAGTTTGGTTATGATCATCCCATGGGTGGCCTCACAATTCCTTGCAGCGAACATGTCTTCCAACATATTACTTCTTGTTTGAATGGACAATAAATCTCAATTTTTGAGGCTGACATAGATTAGTAGTAGCATTTTTGTACAATAGGAATATTCTCATCTTGTTAAGTTGTCTCTTTCCTGTGAATTTGGGAAATGAAAGACCATCCAGTTGACAATTATTTTTTTCTACAATGAGAATGAATTCAACTGCTAAGGCATCTCGGTTTAGTTTTTTATTTATTAGTTACAATGTTTCATTCAGTGCAGTAAATACTAGACTTTGTTTTAAAACTATAGAAAGTAGCAACAAAACACTTGATTCTAAACAAGGGTAGAACAGAGTGTCTTTCTAGGATCAAAGAGAAAGATAAATTTATTTGGGACAAAATTAAAGTAGATTATATTAACAAGGACACATTCAAAATTAAAAATTTTAGATACCACGCCGGAAATCAGAATTGAAGCACATTCTCTGCTACCAAATTGTGGAAGATATCTGTTGGATTCCTCTACTGGACATACATGAAAGAATCCGTACCTAAACTGGAAGATATGGATATGAAAAGTCTGGAACCGTGAATCCACCTGCAAACTATACAAGTTGGCCAAAGCCCAACCAAGAGATCATATGCGATCACATACACCAAATCAAACTACCGAAACTTTCGACTTATGTTCTTTCTCGGCTTAATAGACATACTAAAGAACACGTTCCAACAAGTTCCTTTTAGCCTCTTCATTCTGAAAAAGCCAAGCCTACATCTATTGGACAATATTCACATATCATAACTTGATATTATGGTTACTATTTATGATGAGGTATGATTATATTGTTATTAAAGTTATTACATACTTGAGCTAAGCATTATTCTAATGAACTTGATATTATGGTTACTATTTATGATGAGGTATGATTATATTGTTATTAAAGTTATTACATACTTGAGCTAAGCATTATTCTAATGAGAACATAGGTCCACGACCCGTGTTTATCCTATAAATACAACTAATATGTTCCAAGGAATGCTCATTTAATAATTATTGATACTCAATACTATAATTATAAAAGATTCAAACTCTTTTATTGACTTAAGCATTAGAGAGTCTTGTGGATCTCCCACTCTGAGCAGCAAAGAATTCCATTATGATATTCAAGCCACGATTAGGATCTTGCCACCTGTTCGTAAATCCACGCTCAAGATCCTGATAAGATCAAGTAGTACTTACGTAATTCTTATTAACTAACTGTTATTTCTCAATATTTAAAATGTTTTGAATGTAGTAGAGAAAGAAAAAAATAATAATCAAAAGAGAAAACAATTTAGCCCCAAAAAATATTGCTCCTTTTAAATTTTCTACACAATTTGCAGTAGCTGTATTTCAGTAAAACTTAGTTCCTTAAGTGTTTCAAAATCAGCATTGCCTCTGGAATATCATAAACAGATTCCAAGGCCATTGAGTTGCTTTGGCAGCAGAAAGTGATGTCTGTCTCATAATGCATGGTATTGTTTTAGAGACCTCTTTTATGAATGACTAGGAGTGCAGACATTAAACACATCATTGGAGGTGAAAGCTAGTTCTTGCTCATTTATTGTGATCTAGCTACATCATTGACAGGCAAGAGCAGACATGCCTAAGACATCGTCACATGTTTCTTTAAATACGACTATAATGTTGATATACATCTACCACATTCCAACTAATATCAGGCTTACATAAGCGTCTAGTAAATGTTGAGCCTTGAGAAGAGCTACTTGATTGCTCCAAAACAGTAGAGGTAAGAAGAGAACTCACATTGAGTGCATGATCATAAGGTACTCTGGACCACCTTTTTTGTGTACGTGCCAGATTCTAAGCAACAGAACATGAAATTAGAAAAAATGAAGTTTCCCTCCCCCACCACCTTCAATAAGTGACATGTTCCCATTATACTTTGCTTTCCATAAATACATGTAACAGTGATTATCAAGATAAGTTCTTGTAGACAACACCATATACCATGTCTTTCATCTGGCCCCACTGCTCCAACCCATAATCCTTCTTTAACCAATAATCTATGCATCAGCAAGTTTCGTATCCTTTTATCTATATATATGCATGGCTTCAAGCATATAGGCCAACCCAAAGCATTCAAAATTACACAGCTTATATTCAAGAGTTCTCTAAAACTATTCTATTCTCAAGTCTGTAACAAAATCAATACAACAATGGGTTTTCGTTTACCAGGTAGCAAGAAAACATTATTTGCAGTCAGTCAAGCGTCTTCAAGAGCAGTGAATGCACCAAAAGGCTACCTTGCGGTGTATGTTGGAGAGAAAATGAAGCGGTTCATGATCCCTGTGTCATACTTGAACCAACCTTCCTTCCAAGACTTGTTGAGTCAAGCTGAAGAGGAGTTCGGATATGAGCACTTCATGGGTGGCCTCACAATTCCTTGCAGCGAAGATGTCTTCAACCGTATCACTTCTTGCTTGAATGGATGATAAATCTCACATTTCAGTAGATTGACTTAGAATAGAAGTGACATTTTTGTATACTAGGAATCTTCTCAACTTGTAAAGAACTCCCTTTATGAGGAAATAGGGAAAAGAAAATACTTAGATTGAAAAAATCATTGTTGTTTTTTATATGCAATGAGGAAATTTTCATTTGATCAAGCATTTTCTCTGTGCTTCATGTTCATTAGTTATAATGTTTTCTTCTCCTTGTGTGGACACCGTTGTTAGCAGCAAGAAAAAATAGCTAGACTTTACTTTTTTCAATTTATAATCAAGAACAGAACAAGTCATTCCTAACAAGGGTAGATACATGGTGTGCACTTACGGTGTAGGCTCCACCTTCGTATGCATAAGTAGTATTTCTTTAGACAGAAATTGGTGACAAATTGTCGAGTTCTCACTGTATATGATATTCTGATTCCTTAAGACCATCTAAAAATCATTCCTTATTAGTTATAATAATTTTTATAAAAATTTGAAATATTTTAGATTGATCAGAATCATTTACATTCAATAAATTGGTTTAAAATATAATAATTTAATTTGATTTAGATTCAATGTGTTCCTAGTTAAAATTCGGTCAACAGAATTGTAAAATAAACTTAGTGGACAACCAACCACCCATCATGGGTCTTCCACTCTGACCATTATCTCCATTCTGCACCATCCATTTTGCTCCATTAAGTTGCCCACCATACCACTCAAATTTGGATTTTAGTGTCCACCATTTTCAGCCTACTCCACTACGTTTTGGATTGTTTTGTCTATGCTTTGCTATAAATAGAAGCACCGTGTGTGTGTGTAATATATCAAGGAAGTGAAAGAAAAATAAATAGTGCTTGTGTAGTGTGCCGTGAAGGAAGAGAGAAATATAGTGGTGTATGTAAGCTTTTAGAGTGTTGTGAGAAAGAAAGAGTGAAGTATTCTGTGTGAGCTTGTATTTCAAAGTTTCTTAATAAAGAGATAATTTTCTTAGATACCAACAAATTGGTATCAGAGCTTTCACAGTCTGAGTGTTTGAGTTAAGAAGAAGAGAGAGTGAGAAATGGCAAACTTTGCAAACAGTGTGTCTCTACCCCAATTGTCAAAGAAAGTTAATTATGACAATTGGAGTGTGCAAATGAGAGCTCTTTTGGGATCCCAAGACGTATGGGATGTAGTGGAGAGTGGGTACGAAGAACCCACAGATGACGAAGCACAGACGGTTGCCCAACTTGCAGCGTTGAAGAAAACGCGTGTGAAGGATAAATCAGCTCTATACATATTGTACCGAGCTGTGGATGAATCTGGCTTTGAGAAGATAGTAAATGCTAAATCTTCAAAAGAAGCATGGCAGATTTTGGAGAAAGTATATAAAGGTGACAACCGAGTTAAGCAAGTCAGGCTTCAAACTCTCAGAGGCGAGTTTGAAAGTTTGAGAATGGAGGAAAAAGAAAGAGTAACCGAGTATATATCTCGGGTGGAAGCAGTGGCAAATCAAATCTGTAAAAATGGAGAGGAATTGCCAGCCAGCAGGGTGGTAGAGAAAATTTTGAGATCACTAACAGATGATTTCGAAAGCATAGTTTGTGCTATTGAGGAATCGAAGGACCTCTCAACACTCTCAGTTGAAGAGCTTACTGGGTCACTTGAGGCCCATGAACAAAGGAGAAGAAAAATGAAAGAACCTCTTGACCAAGCACTACAAGTGCAACTTGACTTAAGAGGAACTCGGAACACTCAGAGCCAAGATCCTAGAGGAAGAGGTGGCCGAGGACGCGGTACACGTGGCAGAGGTGGACGTGGCAGAAGTGAATTTGAAGCCGACACAAACCAGACCAGACAACAGAATTGGCGTGGTCGTGGTCAAGGAAGAGGTCGAGGAGGTCGATCTAAGTCAGGAATTGAATGTTTCAAGTGTGGCAAAATTGGCCACTACGCAAACGAGTGCAGATCAGGGAATTGCTATAATTGTGGGAAGCCAGGCCACATAGAAAAATATTGTCGGGCTGAAAAGAAAAAGGAAACAAATTTTCTTACTGAGGAAACCAATGAAGAAATTGGGATCTTATTGATGTCAAAAGATCCAGAAGCTGAGCTTGTGCCAAACTGTTCAAACAATTCTGTTTGGTACTTAGACACGGGGGCAAGTAACCACATGTGCGGAGATCAGAGTTTGTTCAACGAACTCATCAAAGTTGAAATCGGACATGTCTCATTTGGAGATGATTCCAAGGTGGCTGTAAAAGGGCGTGGAATAATCCGGCACATGCAGAAGGATGGACGGATTGGAGAAATAAGGGATGTCTACTATGTTCCCGAGTTGAAAAGTAATATTTTAAGCATGGGTCAAATGATGGAAAAAAGCAACTCAGTTCTGATAAAAGATCGAGTACTATATTTGAAAGATAAAAGCGGTCGTCTGATTGCACGAGTAGAAATGAAGAAAAACCGGATGTATAAGTTGGAGCTGAATATTCTGAAAAACAAGTGTCTGAAGCTTGACGTGAAGGACGAAGCTATGGTATGGCATTTCCGGTTTGGCCACTTGAACTTTGGAGGTCTGACTGAACTATCAGAGAAGCAATTAGTACGCGGACTACCTGATGTAGAATTTGAAAAGAAGTTTTGTGAAGAGTGTGTACTCGGAAAACATCCGAGGACTAAGTTTCCGAAGTCAACTGAGTTCAAGGCAGAAGAACAACTCGGTCTGATACACACCGACCTGTGTGGACCAATCTCTCCTTATTCATTCAGTGGTAAGAAATACTTTATTTCGTTCATAGATGATTTCTCTCGGAAGACTTGGGTATATTTCTTAAAAGAGAAATCAGAAGCTTTTGATGCATTTAAGAAGTTCAGACTAATGGTGGAGAAGGAGACCAGCAAACAGATAAAAGCTGTCCGATCAGACAGGGGAGGTGAATTCACTTCAACAAAGTTTAATGAATACTGTGAACAACATGGGATAAAACGATTTCTTACAGCTCCATACTCCCCACAACAAAATGGTGTTGCTGAAAGGAAGAATCGGACCATTCTTGATATGGTTCGAACCATGCTTAAAGGGAAGAATATGCCAAAGAAGTTCTGGGCAGAAGCAGTACAATGTGCAGTTTATGTGCAAAACAGGTGTCCACATACTAAACTAGATGGAATAACTCCACAAGAAGCATGGAGTGGGAGAAAGCCGAATGTCAGCCATTTTAGGGTTTTCGGCAGCATGGCTTATGGTCATGTTCCTACTCAGCACAGAACAAAACTAGAAGACAAAAGTAAGAAATATGTTTTTATTGGGTACGATGAAAAAGCAAAAGCATACAAACTTTATAACCCAATTACAAACACGGTAGTTGTAAGCCGGGATGTCCAAGTTAATGAGGAAAGTGAATGGAGCTGGGACAACATGAAGGAGAAGTCATCATGGAACTCGGAGTCTAGAGAAGAGAACTCAACAATATGTGAGAAAGCTGTTGAAAGAAACCTGGAGACTATAGCTGAAAGAATCAACAATTATTCTGATGAAGAAGATGAACCTGTGCAACCTAGATCTCGAAGTTTACAAGATATTTACAACTCCACTGATGAGGTACATGTAATATGTTTGTTGGCAGGAGCAGAAGATGTCAAATTTGAAGAGGCTGTAATCGATGAAAGATGGAAGAAAGCAATGGACGAAGAAATCAGCTCAATTGAAAAAAATGAAACCTGGGAGCTGACAGATCTACCCATAGGAGCTCAATCAATTGACTTAAAATGGGTATACAAGAAGAAAATCAATGCAAATGGAGATGTGGAACGTTACAAAGCTCGTCTCGTGGTGAAGGGTTATAAACAGCAAAAAGGAATTGACTATGATGAAGTGTTTGCTCCAGTAACAAGAATGGAGACAATCCGACTGCTATTTTCTTTAGCAGCACAACACAGATGGAAGATACAGCAGATGGATGTGAAATCAGCATTTCTAAATGGAATTTTAAAAGAAGAGATCTATGTAGAGCAACCTCTTGGTTACATGAGAAGAGGTGAAGAAAAAAAGGTGTTGAAGCTGAAGAAAGCATTGTATGGTTTGAAACAAGCTCCTCGAGCTTGGAATGAGAGAATTGACACCTACTTCAAGAAGAATGGTTATGAGCAGTGTCCGTATGAGCATGCTCTATACCTAAAGAAGAACAAAGGAGATATGTTGTTCGTTGCTCTATACGTAGATGATTTAATCTTCATGGGAAGCAGAAATGAGTTGGTCGTAGAGTTTAAGAAGGTGATGAAAAAGGAATTTGAGATGACTGATCTGGGTGTTATGAAGTACTTTCTTGGTTTGGAGGTGGACCAAAGCACAAAAGGAATTTTTGTGTCTCAAAAGAAGTATGCTGAGGAGATATTGAAGAAAGCAAAGATGATGAAGTGCAATCCGGTTTCTACTCCTATGGAACCTGGAACAAAACTGTCCAAACACGGAGATGGAAATCGAGTTGATGCAACCAGGTATCGCAGTTTGATTGGAAGTCTGAGGTACTTGACAAATACAAGACCAGACTTGATGCTAAGTGTAGGAATCACAAGCCGATTTATGGAGGAGCCAAGGTATTCTCATTGGAAAGCACTAAAGCGGATACTAAGGTATGTAAAGGGAACCATGTCTTTTGGATTATTGTACACCAACTCAGATCATTACCGGCTTAGTGGATATTCAGATAGTGATTGGTGTGGAGATATAGATGATAGAAAGAGCACAACTGGCTATGTTTTCTTCATGGGAGACACATCATTTACTTGGCTATCAAAGAAGCAACCCATCGTGACGCTATCCACATGTGAGGCTGAGTATGTGGCAGCATCCTGGAGTGTCCGACATGCAATATGACTCAGAAACCTGTTGAAAAATTTGGAGATAATGCAAGAAGAAAAGGTGTTGATCCGAGTAGATAATAGATCGGCAATTGAGTTAGCAAAGAACCCGGTAAATCATGAGAGAAGCAAGCATATTGATGTTCGTTTTCATTTCATCCGTGAAAAGTTGAAAGAAGGAAGCGTGGAACTTGAACATGTAGAAAGCAAGAAGCAAATTGCAGATATATTCACAAAACCATTACCAACAAGGTCATTCCAAGATTTAAGGAAGTTGATTGGCATGACAGAAGGATACAAAGTCCATTAAGTTTATGGAGGAGTTTTGTAAAATAAACTTAGTGGACAACCAACCACCCATCATGGGTCTTCCACTCTGACCATTATCTCCATTCTGCACCATCCATTTTGCTCCATTAAGTTGCCCACCATACCACTCAAATTTGGATTTTAGTGTCCACCATTTTCAGCCTACTCCACTACGTTTTGGATTGTTTTGTCTATGCTTTGCTATAAATAGAAGCACCGTGTGTGTGTGTAATATATCAAGGAAGTGAAAGAAAAATAAATAGTGCTTGTGTAGTGTGCCGTGAAGGAAGAGAGAAATATAGTGGTGTATGTAAGCTTTTAGAGTGTTGTGAGAAAGAAAGAGTGAAGTATTCTGTGTGAGCTTGTATTTCAAAGTTTCTTAATAAAGAGATAATTTTCTTAGATACCAACAAGAATGACACTTTCTAAACGAATAAAATGATATACTGTGTCAGGGGCTCTAAGAATGAATAAATTATTACATTCATTTAACATCTCTCTCAACTTCAGATATCCCAATTATTTCCTCCTAATGCCTAGTGGCACTGTTCATTGTGTTAATCTAACTTTTAAAAATAAACTATCAGTTTTCTTCAAGTCTTTGATATTCATTTTTTTATTAAATTTTCTGATTGTAAAGGCTTACAAAGCTTTGAACACCCTTCCTGCTTTATACCAGGCTTACTTACTCTTCATGAACTTTACTTACTGAGGGTGTCTAAACACTAATCCACGGTAACATGATCATAAGTATTATTTCCTTTCTTTCAATTTTTGGAATTGAGAAAGTTTACTGCATTCAACATTGAAAACTTCCTAGAGTGCATCACGCATTTATTCTTCATAAGATTATAAAATGATAGGAGATATAGAAGATCCTAAAACAAATAACTCACTGCAGTCAACACTTGCTATTGAGAGAGTTTAATCAACCTTGGTAAAAGTTGTAGAAATACTGCCTTTTGTCATTTTAGTATTTCATTTCTGCTGGACATGATATAGAATGTTTTTGTAACGGTTTAGGCCCTAGAGATATGTCCAAAATATCCTTGTTCCAATTTCATGGGCTCTTCTCTTCTTATTGATATCCAATTTTCTGTTTCCTCTTTACCTTAACTAGTTCTAAATCTACATAAATTTCGGTTTTATTTATGTATAGTGTATTCAAACATGAGAAAGACATAAATAAAAATACCGACGACTATATTGTATCCATCTTCATATAAAAGAATGTTCCTTCTGTACAAATTTGCCTCAAGTAATCTATCCTAGTTTCTATCATAGCTTGATTTACAGCAGCTCATTCAAGCGAGACGTGAGGTTTAGAAAATCATCCTCATTGCATGGAATTGTGAGGCCACCCGTTGGATGATCATATCCAAATTCTTCTTGAGCTTGGCATAATAAATGTTGAAATGAAAGTTGGTTCAAGTATGATATTGGAATCACAAAGCGTCTCATGTTAACTCCAACATAGACTGCAAGATAGCCTTTTGGGACTTCAACTCCCTTGCGAGTTGCTCTGAATGCTGAAAATGATCCCTGTCTAACAATACCTGGGATGCGGAAACCCATTGTTTTTATTGCTCTCACAAACAAACAATATGTTGTGTGATGTCAAACTTTTTGTGAGGATGAAACTTTGGAATTCTGATGCTTCAGAATGCAAGTGACTTGGGTTGCTTGACGATTCAAAACAATAGTGTATATATAGTCCCTAATGAGAAATCTGGGAATGATTTTTGGTAAGGCCATGATGGGGTCCAAGGAGGGACGGATACCACATGGTATTGTCTTAGAGACCTCACTCATGGATTACTGAGAATGCATGCCATACCCCACATTCTACCTTCTAAGAAAGTGGCAATCCACATTAAGTTAGATACATCAACAAGCTGAAACCTAATTCTTGTTCACTCATTGATAGACATGTAGTAGACATACTGCAGACATCTCACATGTTTATTTAAATAAGACTATAATGTTGTTGCTATATTCACCTTTCATGATCCAACTAATACAAGGGTGAATTTAGCAACCCTGTAAATGTTGAGGATTGAGATAACTCTGAAACACTGGCGGTCAACATTAAATGTGTGATGAGACACTATGAGCCAAAACTTCTGTGGACACCAAAGTCTAACAACAAAGCGTGAAATTTGCACACTGCCCTTAATAATTGTAACATACTAAACACGATACATCTTTCTATTTCGAAGACAACACCATATAACTTGTCTACGATTTGGCCCCATTATTCTAATCTCATGTCCCTTCTGAATCAATAATTCATCCTATCAATTGGTTTCTCCGATAGCCTTTTATCTCTATATATAATTCATGGCTAAACACGTTTAGGACCAACACAGATCATTCACATCCTAAAGCATTCAAAATTCAAAAACTTAGATTCTAGAATTTCTTGAAACCCTTTTGTTCTCATATTTCTCACACAGTCAATACAACAATGGGCTTTCGTTTACCCGGTATCAGAAAGACTTTATCTGCCAGAAATCAAGCATCTTCAACAGTGTTGGATGCGCCAAAGGGATACCTTGCAGTCTATGTGGGGGAGAATATGACACGGTTTGTGATTCCTGTATCACACTTGAACCAACCTCTATTCCAAGACTTGTTGAGTCAAGCTGAGGAAGAGTTTGGATATGATCATCCCATGGGTGGCCTCACAATTCCTTGCAGCGAACATGTCTTCCAAAATATTACTTCTTGTTTGAATGGACAATAAATCTCACTTTTTGAGGCTGACATAGATTAGTAGTAACATTTTTGTACAATAGGAATATTCTCAATTGACAAATGTAATGAAAGAGTTTCCAATTGACAATTTTTTTTCTTCAATGAGAATGAATTCAACTGCTAAAGTATCTCGGTTTTGTTTTTTTGTTTATTAGTTACAGTGTTTCATTAAGTGCAGTAAAATACTAGACTTTGTTTTAAAGGTGTAGAAAGTGGCAACAAAACACTTGATTCTAAACAAGGGTAGACCAGAGTGTCTTTCTAGGATCAAAGAAAAAGATAAATTTATTTGGGACAAAATTAAAACGTTGATTATATTAACAAGTACACATTGAAAATTAAATTTTTTTGATACAACGCCCGAAATCAGAATTGAAGCACTTTCTCTGCTACCTAATTGTGCAAAATATCTGTTGGGTTCCTTTCCTGGGCATACATGTCATGTATATGTGCTTTATGGTTTAATTTTGAATTTGGTGATGCTTATTCACGGAAAGAACACAAAGTGCAGAGTGTGTGGTAAGGGAGGCATACTAACCATCCATTAACGATCCACCATCAGAAGAAATGTATGATTTAGAAATGACGAGGTCAAGCTCTGCCAATACCTGAACCATCTCCAACAATATCCCAGGCCTGTTTGCGTTGTCAATGTGTTTCAGAACATCCTACACCAAAAATCGTCATTCCTTCAATTTTCTCTCACCAACACCTATTTAGTATAACATGACAAATTTACAGCTTCTTTTGGTTTGAGAGGATGACAACTTAAATATATGTTAAGCTTTTCCTATAATGCATTCTAACATATTGAAAGTAAGCTCAGCCTGAGAAATCTCCATGTTGGATATGTATCTACAGTAACGTATTAACGTTTTTGCGTTATGCTCACTGATTCACATCACTATTACTACTAGGGCCAGTTTATTTAGATTCTGTGGCCAAAAACGGCGAGGCTAAGCACATTCAAATTCAACTATAATGAACAAGGTCTAACTCATACGGCTGATATGATGTGATTCAACATAGTTAATTAAATCTAACCTCTTCACCACTGTAATTATCAGGGATCTGAAGGCTATCAAAACCAGTGCTCCACACCTTTTACGATACCTGGCCACAACATTCATTATTAATAAGAGAAGGAGGCCACACTGCAAAGATTTTATTAAAGTTATTCAACAAGAGCAGCATTCATATAAAGATCCTATCACTGAGTTTTTGTCTTGTGTTTATGTCAACTATGATTTTGATGAGGCACAAAAGAAGATGAGGGAATGTGAAAAAGTAAGCTTGGGTTTTTTTTTTCGCTAGATAACATATATCAACTATAGGGGTGATGTAACCCATGTGGCTTGTTCAGTTTCCCTTTTTTTCATATATGTCCATCATACCTATATTCATGTAGCTTGATTATATTATGCTTACTCAATTTTAAAATGCAGGTAATTCTCAATGATCCCTTCCTTGATAAAAGGCTTGAATAAAGAAACTTTTCAACTGTACCACTGAGATGAGTTCTTTGAAAATGCTAGGCCTGATGTAAATAATGATTCCCTATCCAATCCAGGCCGAGTTAGTTTGGAGTGTCTCTGCAGAAGAACTGGAGGACAGGATGGATCAATTCACCTACATTATGCAGGATGGCAAGACCTTACCCAATGGACCTCATTTCTGATTAGGTAAGAACTTTAGTGGGTTTAAAATTTGATATTGTATTTTCTGACTTATTTAGGATTTTTTGTTATTGGCTCATTTGAGATTCTTTTGTGATCTTGTGTTGAGATTAACACTTTTGATTATTAATTAAAAAAACACCTTTTATGTGTATTAAACTATAACTATTAATTAAAAATATCTTTGATGTGTATGGAACTGTAGTTATAAAATAAAATATAACTTTGACGTTTATAAAACAATAATATAATTTGTCTATAATGATTATATTTATACATAGGATTGGTTTGTGATGGTTAAAGTGTATCTGAATACAATGTTAACAATGGATCTTATTTTGTACTTTTGTGTTCAGTGGTTTTCTCAAGGGTTGTAGTTGTTTGTCTCATAGTTGGTACCATAATATTGTTGGCGATGGTAACTGTTGCTTTCTACAGATCAAGCCAATCCATGGAATTGATTAAAGGATCCAGCGGAACTAGCAAGGTATGTTCAACACAGAAGTTCTTATGTAAATTGTTTAATATTGCTATGTGAGCGAAATTCTCATTTGTTTTTCTCTTTTTCTTCTTTCTCTTTAGGGCCACCCAAACTTGGAATTCTTCATATGGGCCTTGCCATCCACACCTTTGATGATATTATGAGAGTTACTGAGAATCTCAATGAGAAGTATATTGTATGATATGGTGCTTCAGTTACCGTGTACAAGTGTGTTTTGAAGAATTCCCTGCCAATTGCAGTTAAACGAATATAAAACTAGCATCAACACAACCCAAGGGAGTTTGAGACAGAACTTGAAACTATTGGCAGCATCAGGCAATATTTAAGTACTCTATGTCTATTGAACATAATATAAAATGTTTGGCACGCTTTCCTTTCTAGAAATATGCATCAATTATAAGGGGTCTTCTCAGCTTATTTCCTCTTTATCTTAACTAGTTTTGAATCTATTAAACTTTTGATTTCATCTTTGTATAGTATGTTTAAACATGAGAAAGCCAAAAATAAATACAAACAACTACCAATACATTTTTTTTATGGTTGTAAACTCACAGTCTGTAATAAAGGGATTTGTGTTGTGTGTTGATACCATATGTTTACATGTCAGTGTACCTTTAGATGAACAGATCATATGTGCTACACAACATAACTGAGCGTAAAAGAGATATAAGAAAAGCACTAAAACTGTCTATCCTTAACATAAAAGGATAATGTTATATAATAAAAAGTGTTTATGGAAATGTCTAGTTCTAACATCTTCATTGGTATAAAATTTCCGGCTTTTCTAGGATTGTACAGGAATGAAAACATGGAAAATATTCATTAAAAAGAATCTTCCTTCTGTACAAATTTGCCTCGAGTAATCTATCCTAGTTTCTATCATAGCTTAATTTACAGCAGCTCATTCAAGCGAGAAGTGAGGTTTAGAAACTCATCCTCATTGCATGGAATTGTGAGGCCACCCGTTGGATGATCATATCCAAATTCTTCTTGAGCTTGGCATAGTAAATGTTGAAATGAAGGTTGGTTCAAGTATGATATTGGAATCACAAAGCGTCTCATGTTAACTCCAACATAGACTGCAAGATAGCCTTTTGGGACTTCAACTCCCTTGCGAGTTGCTTTGGATGCTGAAAATGATCCCTGTCTTACAATACCTGGGATGCGGAAACCCATTGTTTTTATTTCTCTCACAAACAAACAATATGTTGTGTGATGTCAAACTCTTTGTGAGGATGAAACTTTGGAATTCTGATGCTTCAGAATGCAAGTGACTTGGGTTGCTTGACGATTCAAAACAATAGTGTATATATAGTCCCTAATGAGAACTCTGTGAATGATTTTTGGTAAGGCCGTGATGGGGTCCAAGGAGGGACGGATACCACATGGTATTGTCTTAGAGACCTCACTCATGGATTACTGAGAATGCATGCCATACCCCACATTCTACCTTCTAAGAAAGTGGCAATCCACATTAAGTTAGATACATCAACAAGCTGAAACCTAATTCTTGTTCACGGATCGGGCTCTAGCTACATCATTAATAGACATGTAGTAGACATACAGCAGACATCTTACATGTTTATTTAAATAAGACTATAATATTGTTGTTATATGCACCTTTCATGATCCAACTAATACAAGGGTGAATTTAGCCCCTGTAAATGTTGAGGATTGAGATAACTCTGAAACACTGGCGGTCAACATTAAATGTATGATGAGACACTATGAGCCAAAAGTTCTGTGGACACCAAAGTCTAACAACAAAGCGTGAAATTTGCACACTGCCCTTAATAATTGTAACATACTAAACACGATACATCTTTCTATTTCGAAGACAACACCATATAACTTGTCTACGATTTGGCCCCATTATTCCAATCTCATGTCCCTCCTGAATCAATAATTCATCCTATCAATTGGTTTCTCCGATAGCCTTTTATCTCTATATATAATTCATGGCTGCACACATTTAGGACCAACACAGATCATTCACATCTTAAAGCATTCAGAATTTCTTGAAATCCTTTTGTCCGCATATTTCTCACACAGTTAATACAACAATGGGCTTTCGTTTACCCGGTATCAGAAGGACTTCATCTGGCAGAAATCAAGCATCTTCAAAAGTGTTGGATGCGCCAAAGGGATACCTTGCAGTCTATGTGGGAGAGAATATGAAACGGTTTGTGATTCCTGTATCACACTTGAACCAACCTCTATTCCAAGACTTGTTGAGTCAAGCTGAGGAAGAGTTTGGATATGATCATCCCATGGGTGGCCTCACAATTCCTTGCAGCGAAGATCTCTTCCAACATATAACTTCTCGTTTGAGTGCACAATAAATCTCATTTTTTTTAGGTTGACATAGATTAGTAGTGACATTTTTGTAAAATAGGAGTATTCTCAAATTTCAAAGTTGTCTCTTTCTTGAGAATTTGGGAAATGAAAGACCATCCAATTGACAAACTTTTTTCTACAATGAGAATGAATTCAATTGCTAAAGCATCTCATTTTGAGTTTTATTTATTAGTTACAGTGTTTCATTTTAAAACTATAGAATGTGGCAGCAAAACACTTGATTCTAAACAAGGGTAGAACAGAGTGTCTTTCTATGATCAAAGAGAAAGATAAATTTATTTGGGACAAAATTAAAGTAAATTGTATTAATAAGTACACATCCAATATTAAAAATTTTAGAAACCACGCCCGAAATCACAATTAAAGCACTTTCTCTTCCATCTAATTGTGCAAAATTTCTGTTGGATTGCTCTACTGGACATACATGACAGAATCGGTACCTAAACTGGAAGATATGGATATGGAGAGTTTGGAGCCGTGAAAGACTAGCTTAAATCTGTAGCAAAATTTCTCTGTATACACCGACTCTTCTTATCTATAGTAGTCAAGGAACCGATGATTTCCTATTACTTTGTCTATTAGAAGAAACAAAGTTGAAACTAGAACCGTACACTGCAATAAACAGAAGTTTAAAACCTGCAGTTCAAACCAAAGAAGTAAAACAGTTGAAACTAGGACCGAAATAGAAATTTAAAATCTTCTGTTCAAACCAAATTATCAAAACAGTAATGCTTTGTTTGGATTAAAGGAGGAATGGAAAAGGGAAAAAAAAAAGGGAAAGGATAGAGAGTAGAAAGTCTAGGTCTTTGAATTTAAGAGTTACTGATATTTATATATTAAAGTTTCATCACAAATATAGAATGTGGGATGCTTAAAGCAAGATCTTAATAAACCACAAATTATTGAAAGTTCTAGCAACTATCTTAGGTTAAATGTGTTGTGGCTTCCTTGTTCAACCTGCGAACTGTTAGGATAAATTTAAATGTGATAGATTTGATTGGATTGTTTATTTGTTAAAGAGGTTTGTGAGGTAAGTAGTTTAATGTAGTGGTTACTAGACAATAATAAAGGATAATTGTGTCTTAATGGTACAGTTTATAGCTTTAAAGATGAAAAGTCAAGATATAAGTCTATAAACGGTAAGTGTCTAGTTGACACACAATGAAGTGACACCAGAAGCATATTCAGAAAATCTAACCGAGTATCATTTTCCTAACAAGTTGTTGATCCTTTGCACTCTAAAATAGACAAAACTCCTCAAAAATAAACAATCTATTTAATTTTATTGCATTTAAGTTTACTCTAACACTCTTCTTATGGGATTGAAATCAGAGTTTCCTCTTTACCTCAACTAGTTCTACATTTACATAAATTTAGGTTTTATTCATGTATAGAGTATTCAAACATGAGGGATATAAATATATACAGACGAATATCTGTCCATCTTTTTGTGAAACTTACATGGCCTATAATTAAGTGGATTGTGGAGTTTGCTGTTTGTGTTTATATTTATATGTCTGTGTAGATGAACATAACCATGTGTCCCAAAAACCACAACCGAGTATAGAAGAGATACAAGAAAGGAGAAAAATATTCTGGTCTGAACATGATAATGTTGTATATATTAGAATTCGTTTAGATCCGGCAAAAGCAATAAAAAGTGTTTATGTAAATGTCTAGTCCTAACATCTTCATTCGTATCAGAATTTCCAGCTTTTCTAGGATAATATAGGGATGGAAAACATGGAAAATATTCATAAAAAAGAATGTTCCATCTGTACAAATTTGCCTCGAGTAATCTATCCTAGTTTCTATCATAGCTTGATTTACAGCAGCTCATTCAAGCGAGAAGTGATGTCTAGAAACTCATCCTCGTTGCATGGAATTGTGAGGCCACCCGTTGGATGATCATATCCAAATTCTTCTGCAGCTTGGCATAGTAAATGTTGAAATGAAGGTTGGTTCAAGTATGATATTGGAATCACAAAGCGTCTCATGTTAACTCCAACATAGACTGCAAGATAGCCTTTTGGGACTTCAACTCCCTTGCGAGTTGCTTTGGATGCTGAAAATGATCCCTGTCTAACAATACCTGGGATGCGGAAACCCATTGTTTTTATTTCTCTCAAACAAACAATATGTTGTGTGATGTCAAACTCTTTGTGAGGATCAAATTTTGGAATTCTGATGCTTTAGACTGCAGATGACTTATTGCTTAGGGACGGAAAACAATATGGTATATATAATCCCTGATGAGAACTCTGAATGATTTTTCAGAAGGCCATGATGGGGTCCAGGGAGGGATAGGTGATCACATGGTATTGTCTTAGAGACATTATTCATGGATAAATGGGAGTGCATGCCATATCCCACATTCTTACCTCATAAGAAAGCGGCCAAAAGGTTTCCCAGTCAGAAAAGGTGAAACCTAATTCTTGTTCACTTATTGAATCCTGTTGGGTAAACTTTAAATGGACCCATTGCCACAAAGTGTTTTGTCTTATTAAACATTATGCACCCCATTTGTAAAAGAAGTTAGTGGAGAGTAGTGGAGATTAGTAGAGATGTTAGGTTATAAATATGGAGATATAGTCTTGTATGAAGTGTGACACACTACAAGTGTGTGCACCGTGAGAGAATGAGCAGTGAGAAGGAAGAAAAGAGAGAGTCTCCATGTTTGTGTATTGTGTGGAGAAAGTGTGTGAGCGTGTGTAAGAGAAAGATAAGTGTATGTGTTTGTTTGAGTTGTGACTTGTGAGTTGTATGTGGAGAGTTTGAGAGATTAATGTAGTGTGTTTGTATTTGTATGTTCTGGATAGTTTGTCCAGAAATTTTATTTATATGAAGAGAATATTTCCCAGATCCCAGATAATTTGTATTATACCTCCCAGTTCGATTTTTACAAATTGGTATCAGAGCTAGGGATGGAAGAGGAGAAGGTCACGGCTGGCGCTGCTGAAGAGGAGAAGGAGCCAGGGGAGACGCTGGAAGTGGCAAAGGCGTTTCCGCAGGAGTTGATGCCGCCGATGGAGAAAATTTCTGCAGCAAGGGTGCCCTCGACAGAAGAGGAGTCGCGTAGGAGAGATGGACGGTGATGTCCAGAAGCACACAGTAGCTTTGGAGAGAGCGCACGGTGCTAGATGGTGTGCACGGCCTGGAATAAGGAGCATCCAGAGCTTGGAGAAGAAGCACGGCTGCTGCATGGTGAGGAAACACGGTCCAGAAGCACAGGAAAGAATCCACCAAGTCTAGCAGTCCGACTTTGAAAAGAAGAGCAACAGCGTGAGGTGTGCTTGGGAATAAAAAAAAGAGGCAACAGCTGGTGGTGGGTCATTCCAGCCACTAAGAGGAACCACCGTGAAAAATAAGAAATGGGGGAGATAGAGAGAGGGAGTGTTGTCGAGAGAGAAGGTAGAAGAAGAAAAATTCCAGTAGCTAATTTCCTTGCTCTTTATTGGTACGTGGAGTGGTAATAAGAGTCAAAATGGTGGGACCTCTTCATTTGCTTTGGAGAAGAGGGAGGAAAAGGACAAAAAGTGGGCAGCAACATGGTTTCTTTATTTGGCACAATGGAAAGCAACATTTATTTTGTCTTCTTTTGAAGAATGAAGACGTAGCTTTTGAGAAAAGTGGAGGGCTACCTCACTTATTTTTGGCATGCGTCCAGAAGCACTAAAAAAGATGGATTGAAGAAAGTTTTTTTTAAAAATCTTAAAAAAGGCATGCACATGAGAACGGCCAAAGAGAAAAGGGATCCATCTTTCATTTTGAAAAAAAGTGTGCACACGGGAAGGAGAGCCGAGAGGTGCTGAGAATTCATTTTTTGGGTTTAAAAAAGGTAGCTGTTTTAATTGGGAGAACTTTGAGTGTCCGAAAAAAAAAGGATAGTGAAAAAAAGAGAGTTTGAGTATTCGAAAAAAAAAGGGAGAGAGAGTAAGAGATGACTAATCTTGCTAACAGTGTCCCTAATTCAGTTGACAGAGTGTGTCAACTATGTTGATTGGAGTCTGCAGATGAAAGTTTTTGTTGGATCCCGGTGTTTGGGATGTTGTGGATTGTGGGAAACGAGAACCCACAGAGAAGGAAGAGCAAATCTGTGACCCATATTGTTGCAGTGGAAAGGACGCCTGTGAAGAGGAGTCCAGCGGTGAGAAGATAGCAAAGGAGGCATCTTCAAGAGACGCGAGTGAAGGACAGAGAAGTCCAGCGGTGAGAAGATAGCAAAGGAGGCATCTTCAATAGACGCGTGCAGGGGACAACTGTGTTAGGCAAGACGAAGTTTGAAAATTTGAAGGAGAAAGTGGCAGATCAACTCGGCAGAAATGGAGAGTCGCTGCCTGCCAGCCGAGTTGTGGAGAAGAGTTTGAAATCATGAACGGATGATTTCGAAAGTTTTGTGTGCGTCATCGAGGAGTGGAAGGACCTATCAAAGCTCTTGGGTAAAGAGGTTGATCGAGTTCTAGAGGCACACCAGCAGCGGAGATTTGAGCCACATAGATCGAATGCTTCGGGAAAAAGTTTGATTTGGAAAGGAGGAATTCGGAACACTCAAGACCTAGACGATCCAGGGAGAAGAAGTCGAGAACAGGGAGCAGAAGATCTGGGAGAAAGAAAAAAGTCGAGATGATGGGATACAATGCAAGAAGACCAATTTAAAGTTTACGGGGGAGTTTTGTTGGGTAAACTTTAAATGGACCCATTGCCACAAAGTGTTTTGTCTTATTAAAGATTATGCACCCCATTTGTAAAAGAAGTTAGGTATTGTGTTAGCACTATCATTACCCACTTAGTAGTGGAGAGTAGTGGAGATTAGTAGAGATGTTAGGTTATAAATATGGAGATATAGTCTTGTATGAAGTGTGACACACTACAAGTGTGTGCACCGTGGGAGAATGAGCAGTGAGAAGGAAGAAAAGAGAGAGTCTCCATGTTTGTGTATTGTGTGGAGAAAGTGTGTGAGCGTGTGTAAGAGAAAGAGAAGTGTATGTGTTTGTTTGAGTTGTGACTTGTGAGTTGTATGTGGAGAGTTTGAGAGATTAATGTAGTGTGTTTGTATTTGTATGTTCTGGATAGTTTGTCCAGAAATTTTATTTATATGAAGAGAATATTTCCCAGATCCCAGATAATTTGTATTATACCTCCCAGCTCGATTTTTACAAATCCTAGGTACATTAACAATAGACATATAGTAGACATACTGTAGACATCTCACATGTTTGCCTATCATGTACCAACTAATATCGTGGTGGCATAAGCAACCTGTAAATCTTGAGGCTTGAGATAGCTCTGGAACAGTGGCTATAAGAGAAGCAACATTGAATGTGTGATCATGACAGATCCACAACTTTTTGTGGACACCAAAACTCGAACAACAAAGCATGAAATTTGCATAAGTGAAGATTCTGGCCCACACTGCTCTTAATAAGTGTAACATATTAACATGATCCAACTTTCTCTTGTAGAGATGCATGTTAAGCTTACTCTTAAAATAAGTCCTTGAAGACAACTCCATATAACTTGTCTCTGATTTGGTCCCATTATTCCAATCCCATATCCCTCCTGAACCAATAATTCATCTATCAAGTTGTTTCTCATATATCCTTTTATCTCTCTATATATAATTCATGGTTGCACACGTTTAGGACCAACGCAGATCATTCACATCCTAAAGCATTCAAAATTCAAAAGCTTATTTTCAAGAATTTCTTGAAACCCTTCTGTTCTCATTTTTGTCACACAGTCAATACAACAATGGGCTTTCGTTTACCCAGTATCAGAAGGACTTCTTCTGGGAGAAATCAATCATCTTCAAAAGTGTTGGATGCGCCAAAGGGATACCTTGCAGTCTATGTGGACAGAATATGAAACGGTTTGTGATACCTGTATCACACTTGAACCAACCTCTATTCCAAGACTTGTTGAATCAAGCTGAGGAAGAGTTTGGATATGATCATCCCATGGGTGGCCTCACAATTCCTTGCAGCGAAGATCTCTTCCAACATATAAATTCTCGTTTGAGTGCACAATAAATCTCATTTTTTTAGGTTGACATAGATTGATTAGTAGTAACATTTTTGTAAAATAGGAACATTCTCAACTTGTAAAGTAGTCTCTTTCTTGAGAATTTAGGAAATGGAAAACCATCGAATTGACAAAATCAGAGTCTGTTATTTCTTTCAGCAATGAGAATGTACTCAACTGCTCAAGCATCTCTTCTGAGTTTTTTCTTTGGTAGTTACAGTGTTACAGTACAATACTATATTTTAGAAAAATTGAAAGTCGGAAGAGAGCACTTTATTCTAAACAAGGGTAGAGCAAAGTGTTTTTCTAGGACCAAAGAGAAAGACAATTTATTTGGGACAAATTTAAAGTGGGTTATATTAATAAGATCACATTAGAAGTTAAAATTTTAGGTACCACGCCCGAAATCACAATTGAGGCACCTTCCCTGCCACTGCTTACTGATCCAAAACATCAATGGACTTAAAATCTGGGTTTATATTTTCCTATAATAACCGTAGCCTACATTTATAGCAAAATCTCTCTTATACATGCCACTGACGTATGATATGGCTCATTATCTTTAACTCCATATATATATATAAGGAACCATTGATTTTCTATATATAGCTTTTGTCTATCAGGAAAAAAGTGAAAGTATGACCTTACACTACAATAAGCAGATGTTTAAGGCATATACATAGTAATATGCAATTTATCACCAATTTCTGTCTCTAGAAATCCTACTTATGTGTATGATGAGGTTGGAGCATAGACCATAAATAGAGAGATTGCATCTACTCTTGTTATGAATGATGCGATTTGTTCTTGTTTTTTAAATTAGTAAAAGTAAAGTCTAGCTCTTTTTATGTCAACGGTGTTCATACGAGAAGGAAACACTGTAACTAATAAACACGAAGCACAGAGAAAATTCTCGACCAATTGAGTTCTTTCTCATTTTCTTCGTAAAGGTTGTGTTAGAATTTGAGAGTTTGTTGTGATTTTGAAGCATTCTCTTCTGATAATATACTATACCTTCTCGTACCTAAATTTGTTCCGTATTTACTCTGATAATATATTCCATTATTAACACTTTATGATGTTCTTACTGCTGCCTGATTGTAATTTCACTACTTCTTCTTGTTAGGAAAATTACACTCAGTTAGATTTTCTGAATATGTTTCTGGTGTCATTTAATTGTGTGTCAACTAGACACTTACAGTTTATAGATTTATATCTTGGATTTTCATCTCCAAAGCCATAAACTCTACTATTAAGATTCAATTATCCTTTATTATTGTCTGATAACCGCTACATTAAACTACTTACCTCACAAACCTCTCAAATTAAATCTATCACATTTAAGTTTATCCTAACAGTTCTTAGGTTAAACAAGGAAGTCACAACACCTTTAACCTAAGATAGTTGCTAGAACTTTCAATAATTTGTGGTTTATTAAGATCTTGCTTTAAGCATCCCACATTCAATATTTGTGATGAAACTTTAATATATAAATATCAGTAACTCTTAAATTCAAAGACCTAGACTTTCTACTCTCTATCCTTTCCTTTTTTTCCCTTCTCCACTCCTCCTTTAATCCAAACAAACCATTCCTGTTTTGATCATTTGGTTTCAACGGAAGATTTTAAACTTCTGTTTCGGTCCTAGTTTCAACTGTTTTGCTTATTTGGTTTGAACTGAAGATTTTAAGCTTCTGTTTATTGCAGTGTAGGGTCCTAGTTTCAAATTTTTTCTTCTAATAGCCAAAAGCAATAGGAAATCATCGGTTCCTTGACTACAATAGAAAAGAAGAGTCGTATGTATAAGAGAGAAATTTTGCTACAGATTTAAGTTAGTATTTCACGGCTCCTACCTCTTCATATCCATATCTTCCAGTTTAGGTACCGATTCAGTCATGTATGTCCAGTAGAGGAATCCAACAGATATTCTGCACAATTAGGTGGCAGAGAAAGTGTTTCAATTGTGATTTCGGGGGTGGTATCTAATTTTTTTAATTAAGAATGTGTACTTATTAATATAATCTACTTTAATTTTGTCCCAAATAAATTTATCTTTCTCTCTGATCCTAGAAAGACACTCTGCTCTACCCTTGTTTAGAATCAAGTGTTTTGTTAATACATTCTATAGTTTTAAAACGAAGTCTAGTATTTTCCTGCACTGAATGAAACACTGTAACTACTAAACAGAAAACTCAAAAAGAGATGCTTTAGCAGTTGAATTCATTCTCATTGTAGAAAAAAAATTGTCAATTGGATGGTCTTTCATTTCCCAAATTCTCAAGAAAGAGACAACTTTGCAATTTGAGAATATTCCTATTTTACAAAAATGTTACTACTAATCTATGTCAACCTAAAAAAATGAGATTTATTGTTCACTCAAACGAGAAGTTATATGTTGGAAGAGATCTTCGCTGCAAGGAATTGTGAGGCCACCCATGGGATGATCATATCCAAACTCTTCCTCAGCTTGACTCAACAAGTCTCGGAATAAAGGTTGGTTCAAGTGTGATACAGGAATCACAAATCGTTTCTTATTCTCTCCGACATAGACTGCAAGGTATCCCTTTGGCGCATCCAACACTTTTGAAGATGCTTGATTTCTGCCAGATGAAGTCCTTCTGATACCCGGTAAACGAAAGCCTATTGTTGTATTAACTGTGTGAGAAATATGCGGACAAAAGGATTTCAAGAAATTCTTGAAAATAAGCTTTTGAATTTTGAATGCTTTAGGATGTGAATGATCTGTGTTGGTCCTAAAGGTGTGCAGCCATGAATTATATATAGAGATAAAAGGCTATCGGAGAAACCAATAGATAGGATGAATTATTGATTCAGGAGGGATATGAGATTGGAATAATGGGGCCAAGTCATAGACAAGTTATATGGCGTTGTCTTCGAATTATTACATGTGTCTCCAGAAGTGAAAGATGTATCGTGTTTAGTATGTTACACTTATTAAGGGCAGTGTGCAAATTTTAGGATTTGTTGTTAGACTTTGGCATCCACAGAATTTGTGGCTCATAGTGTCTCATCACACATTCAATGTTGGTCGCCACTGCTTCAGAGTTATCTCAATCCTCAACATTTACAGGTTGCTTATTTCACCCTTATATTAGTTGGTACATGAAAGGTACATATATCAACAACATTATAGTCTTATTTAAATAAACATGTGAGATGTCTGCAGTGTTGGGTAAACTGAAATGGACCCACCATGAGCAGCCCACGTTTTGCATCATAAAAAAAAAGAAAGATTAAGAATTGGAAAGTTGAGCTTCATGGGTCTTCCATTCAGTAAATGGTTTCTCCACTAACCCCATCATTTCCACTACCCGTGTATCCTTGTGCCCATCATTCTGCCACTATGTTTTTCTCTTTTTTTTGGACTTTTATGCTTTGCTATCTTATAAAATGAGAAGATGTGAAGGTATGAGAGAACAGAGAATAAGAAAGATAGAGACGGGTGTGTTGTAGTAGAGTGAATGCACGGAAGTGCAGTAGAGAGAAAATAAAATTGTGTGTAGTGTGAGGTTGTCAGTGAGGAAGTGTTGTAGTGAGAAATTCTTGTATGTGTATCCATATATTTTCAACTTTTAAATAAGGAAGTATGTTTCTAGATTTCTACAAAATGGTATCAGAGCTACTTTCTCTGAGTACCCGAGTGAAAAAAAAAAGTGAGAGTTAAACATCGTAAGTGAATTTGAGTGTCTTGAAAAAAAAAAAAAAAAAAAAGATGGCAAAAGTTGTTAATGGAATGACTGTACCACAATTGTCGGAAAATACCAATTATGATAATTGGTGTGTACAAATGAAGGTGTTGCTAAGATCCCAAGACGTTTGGGATATGGTGAAAATTGGGTACGAAGAACCTGGGGAAAGCGAAAACTTGACAGTAGCACAAATCGCTGCGTTGAAGAAAACACGTATGAAAGATGGATCGGCGTTGTATTTCCTATTCAATGCAGTGGACGAATCGGGATTCGAAAAAATAGTGAACGCAATGACAGCAAAGGAAGCTTGGGAAATTCTGGAGGTTGCATACAAAGGAGATACTCGTGTGAGGCAGGTCCGAGTACAAGCTCTTAGAAGAGAGTTTGAACATCTGGAGATGGAAGAAAATGAAGGAGTTACTCAGTTTATAACTCGAGTGCAAAAGGTGGCCAATCAACTCGGAATGAACGGAGAAGAAATGCCGCCAAACCGAGTTGCAGAAAAAATATTGAGATCTCTAACCGATGATTTTGAGAGTATCGTGGTCACCATCGAAGAAACAAAAGATTTAACAACTCTCACAGTGGATGAGTTGGCTGGGTCATTAAAGGCCCATGAACTGAGAAAGAAGAAGAAGAAGACGCACCCTTCCGATCAAGCACTCCAGATACAATTTGACTCGAATAGAACTCGGAATACTCAGAGTCGAGGTCGTGGATCCAGAGGACGAGGAAGATATGACAGAGGTAATGTTGAGGATGATAGTGAAGAGCAAACCGGTCAGCAAAATTGGCATGACCGAGGACAAGGAAATGATCGAGGAGGTCGATTAAATTATGGAGTAGAGTGTTTTAGGTGTGGCAAGCACGGTCACTATGCAAATGAGTGCAAAACGATCAAGTGCTTCAATTGTGGTAAATCCGGTCATATAGAAAGATATTGTCGGGTTGAGAAGAAAAAGGAAGAGACCAATCTCCTAACTGAAGAAGCTGGAGAAGAGATTGGAATTCTGTTGATGACAAGGAGTGATGACGCAGCGCTACCGAGGAGGAGCCCGGACGTTGCATTGAGGAGTTGGAGATCGGATGCAGAGTTGCATCTAGATTATGAAGAGTCATGGAGACCAGACAGCCCAGAAAGGTATTTGGTCAATTTGTATAGCTCGGAGAAGCATACAGAAGGTGTTTTGGAGAACTCAGTTGAGTTATTTGAGAGCTCGGATGATGAGGTGGAGAGTCCGAAAAGCCCATCAGAGCAGAAGGGAAGCTCGGATTATGTTTCCGTCGAAAAATTTCAAGAGGTTCTTGCAGAACTGGATCGAGAGCGTCAAGCACGCTTTGCCGCAGAAAATTCGATGTCAGAATTGCAGGTGTCGTTGAACCAATTGAAGATGTTGAATCAGGAAGCTATAAAGAAGGATGATGAGTTTGACTGTCTTGGAGATGATATTTTTCATGAGAATGATGAGACGCTGAAGGAACCGGAAGAAATTGAAAAAAAAGACGTATTGCAATTAAAGATTGGGAATTCAAGCCACATGATTGTCACAGGTAAAGAGAAGATTTTGAAGAAAGGTAAACATGAAAATGAAGATGTTGAGATGAACTTGATTACTAAGGAGATGATTCTAAAGAATCAGGAGGACCCGACTATTGATGAAAGCAACAAGTTTGGTGTAGGATACATGAAGCAGAAACGTGATAAAGGATAGAAGGTCATTTAAGTTTACGGGGGGATTTTGTTGGGTAAACTGAAATGGACCCACCATGAGCAGCCCACGTTTTGCATCATAAAAAAAAAGAAAGATTAAGAATTGGAAAGTTGAGCTTCATGGGTCTTCCATTCAGTAAATGGTTTCTCCACTAACCCCATCATTTCCACTACCCGTGTATCCTTGTGCCCACCATTCTGCCACTATGTTTTTCTCTTTTTTTTGGACTTTTATGCTTTGCTATCTTATAAAATGAGAAGATGTGAAGGTATGAGAGAACAGAGAATAAGAAAGATAGAGAGGGGTGTGTTGTAGTAGAGTGAATGCACGGAAGTGCAGTAGAGAGAAAATAAAATTGTGTGTAGTGTGAGGTTGTCAGTGAGGAAGTGTTGTAGTGAGAAATTCTTGTATGTGTATCCATATATTTTCAACTTTTAAATAAGGAAGTATGTTTCTAGATTTCTACATGCAGTATGTCTACTGCATGTCTAATAATGATGTAGCCAGAGCCCAATTAGTGAACAAGAATAAGGTTTCAGCTTTGATGATGTATCTAACTTAACGTGGATTGCCACTTTCTTAGAAGCTAGAATGTGGGGTATGGCATGCATTTTCATTAATCCATGAATGAAGTCTCTAAGACAATACCATGTGATCTCTGTTCCTCCTTGGACCCCATCATGGCCTTCCCAAAAATCATTCGGAGTTCTCATTAGGGACTATATATACACTATTGTTTTTAATCGTCAAGCAACCCAAGTCACTTGCATTCTGAAGCATCAGAATTCTAAAGTTTCATCCTCACAGAGTTTGACATCACACAACATATTGTTTGTTTGTGAGAGAAATAAAAACAATGGGTTTCCGCATCCCAGGTATTGTTAGACAGGGATCATTTTCAGCATCCAAAGCAACTCGCAAGGGAGTTGAAGTCCCAAAAGGCTATCTTGCAGTCTATGTTGGAGTTAACATGAGACGTTTTGTGATTCCAATATCATACTTGAACCAACTTTCATTTCAACATTTACTATGCCAAGCTGAAGAAGAATTTGGATATGATCATCCAACGGGTGGCCTCACAATTCCATGCAATGAGGATGAGTTTCTAACCATCACTTCTCGCCTGAATGAGCTGCTGTAAATCAAGCTATGATAGAAACTAGGATAGATTACTTGAGGCAAATTTGTACAGAAGGAACATTCTTGTTTATGAATATTTTCCATCCCTGTATAATCCTAGAAAAGCTTGAAATTCTGATAAGAATGAAGATGTTAGGACTAGACATTTTTCATAAACACTTTTTATTGCTTTTGCAAGATCTCAACGAATTCTAATATATACAACATTATCATGTTCAGACCTGACAATTTTTCTCCTTTCTTGTATCTCTTTCATACTCTGTAGTGGTTTTTGGGACACATTGTTAGGTACATCTACACAGACATATAAATATAATCACAAGCAAGAAACGCCACAATCTACTTTGTTATAGGCTATGTAAGTTTCAAAAAAGATGGACACAATATAGTCGTCGGTATTTTTATTTATGTCTTTCTCATGTTTGAATACACTATACATAAATAAAACCGAAATTTATGTAGATTTAGAACTAGTTAAGGTAAAGAGGAAACTGAAAATTGGATATCAATAAGAAGAGAAGAGCCCATGAAATTGGAACAAGGATATTTTGGACATATCTCTAGGGACTAAAGCGTTACAAGAACATTTTATATCATGTCCAGCAGAAATGAAATACTAAAATGACAAGAGGCAGGTTTTTGAGAACTTTTACCAAAGGTTGATTAAACTCTATCAGTAGCAAGTGTTGACTGCAGTGAGTAATTTGTTTTAGGATCTTCTATATCTCCTAACATTTTTCAATCGTATGAAGAATAAATGTGTGATACACACTAGGAAGTCTTCAATGTTGAATGCAGTAAACTTTCTCAATTCCAAAAATTGAAAGAAGGAAAAAATAGTTATGATCATGTTACCGTGGATTAGTGTTTCAGACATCCTCAGTAAGTAAAGTTCATGAAGAGTAAGTAAGCCTGGTATAAAGCAGGATGGGTGAGCTTTGTAAGCCATTTACAATCAGAAAATTAAATAAAAAAATGAATATAAAAAACTTAAAGAAAACTGATAGTTTAGTTTTAAAAGTTAGATTAACACAATGAACAGTGCCACTAGGCATTAAGAGAGATGTTAAATGAATGTAATAATTTCATTCTTAGAGTGCCTGACACAGTATATCATTTTATTCGTTTAGAGAGTGTCATTCTCTTGACCGACTTTTAACTGGGAACACATTGAATCTAAATCAAATCAAATTATTATATTTTAAACCAATATTTATTGAATGAAAATGATTCTGGTCAATCTAAAATATTTCAAATTTTTATTAAAATAATTATAACTAATAAGGAATGATTATGGAATGACTTTTAGATGGCCTTAAGGAATCAGAACATCATATACAGTGAAAACTCGACAAATACATAAACAGTAAAATTATGGAATGATTAAGGCATATCCATAGTAGAATGCAATTTGTCACCAATTTCTGTCTAAAGAAATACTACTTATGCATATGAAGGTGGAGCATACACCATAAGTGAACACCATGTATCTACCCTCGTTAGGATGACGTGTTCTGTTCTTGTTTATAAATTGATAAAAGTAAAGTCTAGCTCTTTTCTCTTGCTGTTATCAACGGTGTTCACACAAGGAGAAGAAAACATTATAACTAATGAACATGAAGCACAGAGAAAATGCTTGATCAAATGAAAATTTCCTCATTGCATATAAAAAACAACAATGATTTTTTCAATCTAAGTATTTTCTTTTCCCTATTTCCTCATAAAGGGAGTTCTTTACAAGTTGAGAAGATTCCTAGTATACAAAAATGTCACTTCTATTCTAAGTCAATCTACTGAAATGTGAGATTTATCATCCATTCAAGCAAGAAGTGATACGGTTGAAGACATCTTCGCTGCAAGGAATTGTGAGGCCACCCATGAAGTGCTCATATCCGAACTCCTCTTCAGCTTGACTCAACAAGTCTTGGAAGGAAGGTTGGTTCAAGTATGACACAGGGATCATGAACCGCTTCATTTTCTCTCCAACATACACCGCAAGGTAGCCTTTTGGTGCATTCACTGCTCTTGAAGACGCTTGACTGACTGCAAATAATGTTTTCTTGCTACCTGGTAAACGAAAACCCATTGTTGTATTGATTTTGTTACAGACTTGAGAATAGAATAGTTTTAGAGAACTCTTGAATATAAGCTGTGTAATTTTGAATGCTTTGGGTTGGCCTATATGCTTGAAGCCATGCATATATATAGATAAAAGGATACGAAACTTGCTGATGCATAGATTATTGGTTAAAGAAGGATTATGGGTTGGAGCAGTGGGGCCAGATGAAAGACATGGTATATGGTGTTGTCTACAAGAACTTATCTTGATAATCACTGTTACATGTATTTATGGAAAGCAAAGTATAATGGGAACATGTCACTTATTGAAGGTGGTGGGGGAGGGAAACTTCATTTTTTCTAATTTCATGTTCTGTTGCTTAGAATCTGGCACGTACACAAAAAAGGTGGTCCAGAGTACCTTATGATCATGCACTCAATGTAAGTTCTCTTCTTACCTCTACTGTTTTGGAGCAATCAAGTAGCTCTTCTCAAGGCTTAACATTTACTAGATGCTTATGTAACCCTGATATTAGTTGGAATGTGGTAGATGTATATCAACATTATAGTCGTATTTAAAGAAACATGTGACGATGTCTTAGGCATGTCTGCTCTTGCCTGTCAATGATGTAGCTAGATCACAATAAATGAGCAAGAACTAGCTTTCACCTCCAATGATGTGTTTAATGTCTGCACTCCTAGTCATTCATAAAAGAGGTCTCTAAAACAATACCATGTATTATGAGACAGACATAATTTTCTGCTGCCAAAGCAACTCAATGGCCTTGGAATCTGTTTATGATATTCCAGAGGCAATGCTGATTTTGAAACACTTAAGGAACTAAGTTTTACTGAAATACAGCTACTGCAAATTGTGTAGAAAATTTAAAAGGGGAAATGTATTTTGGGGCTAAATTTTTTTCTCTTTCGATTATTTTTTTTTCTTTCTCTATTACATTCAAAACATTTTAAATATTGAGAAGTAATGGTTAGTTAATAAGAATTACATAAGTACTACTTGATCTAACTAGGATCTTGAGCGTGGATTTACGAACAGGTGGCAAGATCCTAACCGTGGCTTGAATATCATAATGGAATTCCTTGCTACTCAGAGGGAAAGATCCACCTGCAAAAGACTCTCTAATCTTAAGGTCACTAAAAGAGTTTGGATCTTTTATGAATATAGTACTGAGTATGAGTAATTATTAAGTGAGTATTCTTTAAATAATATCAGTTGTATTTATAGGGTAAACACGGGTCATGGACCTATGTTCTCATTAAAATAACACTTAGCTCAAGTATATAATAATGTTAATAACAACATAATGTAATCATAATATCAAGTTATGATATGTGGATATTGTCCAATGTAGGCTTGGCTTTTTCAGAATGAAGAGGCTTAAAGGACCTTGTTGGACCGTGTTCTTTAGTATGTCTATTAAGCCGAGAAAGAACATAAGCCCAAAGTTTCGGTAGTTTGATTTGGTGTATGTGATCACATATGATCTCTTGGTTGGGCTTTGGCCAACTTGTATAGTTTGCAGGTGGATTCACAGCTCCAGACTTTTCATATCCATATCTTCCAGTTTAGGTACGGATTCTTTCATGTATGTCCACTAGAGGAATCCAACAGATATCTTCCACAATTCGGTAGCAGAGAAAGTGCTTCAATTCTGATTTCCGGCGTGGTATCTAAAATTTTTAATTATGAATGTGTACTTGTTAATATAATCTACTTTAATTTTGTCCCAAATAAATTTATCTTTCTCTTTGATCCTAGAAAGACACTTTGTTCTACCCTTGTTTAGAATCAAATGTTTTGTTGCTACTTTCTATAGTTTTAAAACAAAGTCCAGTATTTAATGCACTGAATGAAACATTGTAACCAATAAACAAAAAACTAAACCGAGATGCCTTAGCAGTTGAATTCATTCTCATTGTAGAAAAAAATAATTGTCAACTGGATGGTCTTTCATTTCCCAAATTCACAGGAAAGAGACAACTTTACAAGATGAGAATATTCCTATTGTACAAAAATGCTACTACTAATCTATGTCAGCCTCAAAAATTGAGATTCATTGTCCATTCAAACAAGAAGTAATATGTTGGAAGACATGTTCGCTGCAAGGAATTGTGAGGCCACCCATGGGATGATCATATCCAAACTCTTCCTCAGCTTGACTCAACAAGTCTTGGAATAGCGGTTGGTTCAGGTGTGATACAGGAATCACAAACCGTTTCATATTCTCTCCGACATAGACTGCAAGGTATCCCTTTGGCGCATCCAACACTTTTGAAGATGCTTGATTTCTCCCAGATGAAGTCCTTCTGATACCGGGTAAACGAAAGCCCATCGTGTGAGAAATTCGAGAACAAAAGGGTTTTGAGAAATTCTTGAAACTAAGTTTTTGAATTTTGAATGCTTTAGGATGTGAATGCTCTGTGTTGGTCCTAAACGTGTGCAGCCATGAATTATATATACAGATAAGAGGCTATTGGAGAAACCACTTGATAGATGAATTATTGATTCAAGAGGGATATGAGATTGGAATAATGGGGTCAAATCATAGACAAGTTATATGGTGTTGTCTTCGAAATAGAAACATGCATCGTGTTTAGTATGTTACAATTATTAAGGGCAGTGTGCAAATTTCACGCATTGTTGTTAGACTTTGGCGTCCATAGAAGTTGTGGCTCATAGTGTCTCATCACACATTCAATGTTGGTCGCCACTGCTTCAGAGTTATCTCAATCCTCAACATTTACAGGTTGCTTATTTCACCCTTGTATTAGTTGGTACATGAAAGCTGCATATATCAACAGCATAATAGTCTCATTTAATAAACATGTGAGATGTCTGCAGTATGTCTACTACATGTCTATCAATGAGTGAACAAGAATAAGATTTCAGCTTTGATGTTGTATCTAACTTAACGTGGATTGCCACTTTCTTAGAAGGTAGAATTTGGGATATGGCATGCATTCTCATTAATCCATGAATGAGGTCTCTAAGACAATACCATGTGATATCTGTTCCTCCTTGGACCCCATCATGGCCTTACCAAAAATCATTCACAGTTCTCATCAGGATTATATATACACTATTGTTTTGAATCTTCAAGCAACCCAAGTCATTTGCAGTCTGAAGCATCAGAATTCCAAAGTTTCATCCTCACAAAGAGTTTGACATCACACAACATATTGTTTGTTTGTGAGAGAAATAAAAACAATGGGTTTCCGCATCCCAGGTATTGTTAGACAGGGATCATTTTCAGCATTCAAAGCAACTCGCAAGGGAGTTGAAGTCCCAAAAGGCTATCTTGCAGTCTATGTTGGAGTTAACATGAGACGCTTTGTGATTCCAATATCATTCTTGAACCAACCTTCATTTCAACATTTACTATGCCAAGCTCAAGAAGAATTTGGATATGATCATCCGACGGGTGGCCTCACAATTCCATGCAACGAGGATGAGTTTCTAAACCTCACTTCTCGCTTGAATGAGCTGCTGTAAATCAAGCTATGATAGAAACTAGGATAGATTAGTCGAGGCAAATTTGTACAGAAGGAACTTTCATTTTTTTGTGAACATTTTCAGAATTTTTCATGTCCAATTAAAGCTGGAAATTTTGACTTGAATGAGAACGTGAGGACTACACATTTCCATGAACATTTTTTGGTGGTTTTTCCAAATCTCAACCAATTCTAATATGTACAACATTATCCTTTTATGTTAAGGATAGACAGTTTTACTGTTTTTCTTATATCTCTTTTACGCTCATTTATGTTTTTTAGCACACATGATCTGTTCATCTAAAGGTTCACAGACATACAAACATATGGTAACAACGCACAACACAATTCCCTTTATTACAGACTGAGTTTCACAACCATAAAAAAAATGGATTGGTAGTTATCTGTATTTATTTTTTGCTTTCTCATGTTTAAAGATACTGTACAAAGATGAAACCAAAAGTTTTATAGATTCAAAACTAGTTAAGGTAAAAAGGAAACCTAAGAAAAATGAAAAGTAAAATTTGCCCTCGTTTTCTTCCCTTCTCCTTTCCCATGCTACCTCTATACTTTCTTCCACCTCCAGCCCATCTTCTTCTTCCACCTCTGCCCCATCCTCTTCTTCCACATCCGCTTCCACTCCATCATTCTGATCTTATATAATTACATTTTAAATTTCAGATTATATAATTTAAAATATAAATAATTAAATTTTAAATTAGATAATTTAAAATGTAATTTTTTTATTTTTAACTACATGTAATACATTTTTTTTATATTATATGGTTTTTTATATTTAGAATTATTTCATTTCAAAAAGATTATATAGTCTAGAATTAAAAATAATAAAAAATTGAAATTTTAAAATATATGAAGATATAGAAAGAAATGTTGGAAGGGAAGGAAGAAATGTCCCAAAATTAAATGGTACAAGATAAAATACCAATAAATTTAATTTAACTTTTTTATTAAAAGTAATGTCAATTGAATTATGGTCATATATATATATATATATATATATATATATATATATATATATATATATATATATATATATATTTGTTGTGAATTTAAAATAATTGAGCTGAAAAATCATATTTATTTATTAATTGATAACTAATATATAGCCTTATAGAGAAGACATAAAAACTGAAACCCACATTTTATAACTTATTAAGGTGGAGAATAATTAGGAAAACATTAGATAAATCCTTAAAAGATATGGATTATTCAAAGCATTAATTAACAGACTTTTGAAATCTAATTTAAATCTATAATAAAAACTTTGTATTCAGTTTATATTTGAATCGGAACAAACTGTTAATAAATTTGGAAGCTTCACAAAATGATCAAAGCTTCAACTGTTTGGTCATTATGTGTGTGACCTATTATTGAGTATGACAAAGGACTAGTTTTACGGTTTCATTCTTTGTGAGCTTCCAAAAAAATAAAATTTGATATCTTTATGCTTGCTACGACCATAAAAAATTGGATTTTTTAAGAATTCAATAGGTGAATTATTATTGCAGAAAATCATTGTGTCATATGCTATGAGATGATTAAAATCAATAAAAATTTTCCTTATTCAGATGGCTTGACAGGAACATAACACGGTAACTACAAACTCAGCTTCAGGCAGATAATTATTAAAAAAAAAAGTTTAATACTTATTTTAGTCCCTAGTTTTGTAAAATTTGTTCAAAGTTGTCCTCCTTTTTTTTTCAGAAGTTCACTAATATTCTATCTTTTGCAAAAGCGGTTTACGTTACTCCTTTTTGCTTACGGCGTTAAAAAGGTTAACGGCAGAATTGCCCAGCTGGCAAAAAGTTGATGACTTGTTCACTTATTATTGATGTGGCACTGACATGTAATTTGAGGTGTACATTTTGAGAATAAAAATAAATGACGTGGAAATATTCAATGTCTTGTACCGGTGCAGCTCGATACGGTGAACCCGTAAACAGTGAAGTTCGCCTCCGCGCTCAACTTTGAATCCATGGTCAATGTCGAAGGCGTTGTTTTGATTCCCGCCGCTCCCAGCCGCTCCCATCAAAGGCGTTACGGAGCAGGTTTGTGTAGTTATTAGGGTTTGTAAAGTTTGTAAGTTAGGTTGGTTCCTCTCCTATTCAATGCTCTCTGTAGTGGCAGGTGCGCAAACCATGTGAAGGACATAATAAAAAAAGAAGAAGAAGAAAGAAACGACACTATTCAATTTCCTCTTTCTTCAACCTCAATCACACAATCTGCACAAAAAACCCTAGAATCCCAAATCAGGAAACTCCTAATATGCAAAAACCCAAATTGCAGCATCACTCCACCATGTGAGGAATGTGAATATCCTTTGCCCCATGTCTTCGAACAAACCACACTGTTGAACTAACCACGATGTTGAACAAACCATGAACTCAATCTCAACACAAATTGAAAGCAGATTATTGAACCCCAAATCGCTCCAATTCACCAATTGGTTTTATTCTAAAGGTACTTTCACGTCTTTAATCCCTAAATTTCACGCCCTAATTTTAACGCTCTATTTTACATTTTCCACATGATTTTAATCCTAAACGTAATTAACACCTCAAATTACGTGTCAGTGCCACGTCAATAATAAGTGAACAAGTCATCAACTTTTTGTCAACTGGGCAACTCTGCCGTTAACCTTTTTAACGCCGTAAGTAAAAAGGACTAACGTGAACCGTTTTTGCAAAAGATAGGATGTTAGTGAACTTCTGAAAAAAAGGAGGACAACTTTGAACAAACCCTACAAAACTAGGGACCAAAATAGGTATTAAACCTAAAAAAAAACTGAAATACTTTCCCTATCATTCAAATCTCTAGCATAATCATTGTCTGTATAAGTAACCAATTCTCAACTCCTACCTTTCTGCACAACATTCCAATTTTGAAAGTTCCTTTTATATATTTCAATACTTTTTTAGCAGCTTGGAGATGCATTTCTTCAAGATGCTCTATATATCTGCTTAAAAAATTGACAACAAACATGATATCAAGTGAGTAGCAATTAGGTACATAAAGTTGTCAATTAGTTGCTTGTATCGAGTGTTGTCCAATCTAATTCTATTTTCATCCCTTCATGAGTTTGCACCATGGAACAATTGGATTATGGATTGGATTTCACTTATTCATATCAAGCCTTTACAACATTCCTTGGGCATATTTCTTTTAACAAATAAAAATACTTTTTTGACTTTGCAGAACTGTGCCAAGAAAGTATCTCATTTGTCTAAAATTTGATATATCAAAATCATGAATAATAGAATTTTTAAATTCTTCAAGCTTATGTTCATCATTGCTCGTAAAAATAAGATCATCAACATAGAAACATACAATCAAGATTGTATCTCCATCTCCAACTTTAATAACAAGGTATGCTCATAAGGACATTGACTAAAACCTTCCTTATCAAAGAAGATATAAAGAAAAGATTTTAGGTGATTTCCTTATAACCATACCCTCTTTGTCAAAGTTGAAGATGAAGGTAAAATCTTGATTATATGTTTCTATGTTGATTATCTTATTTTTATGGGCAATATATGTTTGAAGAATTTAAATATTTTATGATCCATGAGTTTAATAAATCATATATTGGAAAACTGAGATGATTTCTTGACATAAAAGTCCTATAAAGTAAAAAATGTATTTTTGATTATCAAAAGAAATATCCAAAAAAGAGTAAAAAGTGTTTGCTATGGATAAGTGCAATATAATTCATAATCCAATTATTTTAAGGTACAAACTCATGAAGGACGACAATGAAATTAAAGTGAACAAAACTTAATACAAGTAGCTAATTGTTATCTTAATTAATCTAACTACATACTCTTCCTAATATGATGTTTGTTGCTAGTCTTTTAAGCATATATATATATATATATATATATATATATATATTGATCATCCCACAAAAATGTATTTCCAAGCTACCAAGAAAGTATTGAGGTATGTAAAATACACTTTCAAATTTAGAATATTCTAAAAAAATTCAGGAACGAAGAATATAGAGACAACAATTATGCTAGATATCTTGATAACATCCTCTTTAATATGATATTTTTTCACTTTCAAAAATTGAAAGAAAAAAATAGTTTAAAGTGATGGTCGCCAATATATTTAGAATGAGATATCATTCAAATAATTATAAGGAACATTAAATATACAAGTTCTTTTTTTCTAAGCAATGAGGAAAGAGAGATAGAAGTTGGGGGATTGACATATGGATGATGATCCGATGCAGCAGAGAAAGGGAGAAAAAAGTCCAGATCGAAAAAAAGAAAAAAAACACCATTTTTTTTCATATTTGTCTCTATAATTGTGATATCTTATCATTAGCCTAAACTCCCATTGTAACAATAATTCTTGAGACTTTATATATCATTATATTTTGATTTTTTTTCATTTTTTTAATCCACACAGTTTACATTTATTTTAAAAATTATTATATTTAGTATTGATTTAGTCTATACTAAATAAAATATAATTTTAATATTAATTTAATTTATATTTGTTTGACAGATTTTTAAAAAAACGAGTGTAAATAAAAAGGATGGTGTAAATGAAGAAGATGAGGGGAGATGAATGAGATCTGAGTGAATGATGAATGTAAAAAGATTTATAAATACGAATAAAAATATAAGTTGGCAAGATTTATAAATATAAATGTGAAGATATTAAGAGAAAATTAGGAGTGATGAGATTTTTCGTATTTAAATCTAAGTAGTTAAATTTAAAATAATTATTATCAGGAATGGATTGATAATAATATATAACTTAGTTAATGTTCAGTTAATGTCCACAATATTATCACGATCCAAATCTACATTAACTTTATTTATTATTAATATTTATTTGAGTTAGAATAATTGTATTTTTTATATTTATTTTGGTTAACTAGAATAATAATATTATTTATTTATTAAAAGAATTTAAAAATAATTGTATGTTTTTTTAAATAACTTTATACGTCTTGTTAAAAGTAGTCAAACCGATTCTATTAACATATGATAACTGAAGCGCTACAAACAAACATCTAAGGCAATATAAATTAAGTATAAGATAAAGCAGAAGAGAGAGCACAGGTGGGTACAACAGAACTGAATGGACCTAAACTCTGTTCTAAGGTCCATACCATAATAATTCATAAAACAAAATTTAATCCTTTATATTTATTTTATAATATTTTCAAACAGTAATTATATATATATATATATATATATATATATATATATATATATATATATATATATCCAGAAAGATTTTTTGTCCTCAGTCTTTTAGAATATAAGAAATGTTAAAATTTAAAGAAGGTAGTTATACGTTTGTAATAATTCAAATTGGAGTTTATGAATTCAAGTAAATTCATAAGTAAATTCATAATTAATCATTTATATTCTTAAATAATTTTACATTTAGGTCTAAATAAATCCTCTAACGTATTATTTATTATTCACAAAACTTATACATAAAACTATGTTGTTTATCAATATATTAACATTGAATTTAATTTACTCAATGCGTTGGTCATCAATAATTTTAGAAGGTGAAAATAATATATTTAAATTAAGCATAATTTTAATACTTAATTTTCAAGTAAAATTAATAAAGTTCATTTTGCTAAAGCATATCACTTTATACTGTTTGCATTCTTTTGTGGACAAAAGGACGAAGATGTCACGAAATTGGTTTGTGAGAGATTCTTTTAAAAAAATCATATCATATAACACATTTTTATACTTATTTAACACATGATATAAGAATAAAATTGTGACATGATATAAAAGTAAAATTGTCATAAAAATATAAAGTTTTATATTTTTTAAAAAAACAAGAAAAAAAAAGTAAAAACAATGTTAAATAAATATAAAAAATTAAAGTACGTGAAATAATCATTTTTCATTCTTTTATATCAAATAAAAATGAACTTTCTATATAGGAAATCATTTGATGAATTTAAAATTAAAACATTAATATTTCGAAAGATGAAAAAAATATATTTAAATTATATTTTACCTTAACTCCAAAACTATATAAATAGTAAAAATGTCATTTTTTTATCAATTTCTCCAAATTCAAAATAGTATGGATAAGACTTCTCTTCTTAATTCTCTTATAAAAAATAAATAATATAAAATATTTACATTCTTTTCGGTGACCAATGATATTTACTCTTAATTATGCTCTTAGAAAAGAAAATAAAAAATTAGTAAATTTGGTAACGAGATCGAAACCTCTTATAAACTCTGTCACTGTTTATTTATTGTCGAAAAACTAAACTTCCATGATCCATAGATCTCAACTCTCTAATAAAGGGTTGAAGAGGAACAATTAATATACATAATCACATTTATTTAATACTATATTTTTTTAAAGCATAAAATTTACTCTTTTTTGGTCATTTTATTCTTATATAATCATTTTATTTTTATAACATGTATCAAATGAATGGAAATAAGTCATCCTACTATTCTTCTTATTGAACAATAAAAACAACAAAGCTAAACTAAAAATAAGAGAGCGACTGAAGACATTTAAAAACTGGCTCAACAATACTTTGAAACAGATTAAAAGCCATTTCAACCCTAAATTTTTAAATTAGGATTTTGTTTTGTTTTCAAAACTATATTTAAAAACAGAAAATTAAAACTTACCACCATCCCAGGCATAAAGTCTTTGGTTGACATGCTTATATTATTTTAACAAAATAACTTCAAATTTTTAGTTGCCTTAATTAAACAATATAAGATTTGGCATTGACTCATTTAACACATTTATAATTTGGTTCTCTTTTCTTACTTATGATTTTTCTATAAATATTATGTGTTTATTTATTTAGTATTTTATATAAGATTTTTCTATAAATTTTTAGTTGCCTTAATTAAACAATATAAGATTATTTAATTAAGTCTCAAAATCTTTAAGAATGAAAATGACAAATTTTCCTTTTGAAGATACTTTATTATTACTCGTGTAAATTTTGATTCTTAAAAATATCATTTATAAATTATATATATATATATATATATATATATATATATATATATATATATATATATATATATATAATTTGTTTTAAAAGTATGTTATTATTATTATTATTATTTATGTATATAATACATACAGTTTGCAATCAATATAATACTCTCAATTCTATAAAATCTATGTTTGACTTATTTAACTAATAGAGTTCAATCTTTAAACTTGAACTAATTCATCAAAAGAGTGTATAACAAGATTCATAACATTATTAGAGATGAGACAAGAACTTAAGCATGACCAAAAAATTGAGTCCTATATTCAACCTAGAAAACCAAAACATGTAGGAATACTTTGAGATCCCGTGGGAGAATCAAAACCCTAATCACATCAGTAAAAGGATTGAACATTTTTTTTAAAACAAAAGGTTAACTTTCGTGACAAATGGTTGGGAGCAAAGAACAGGCTAAATCATTTCCTGCATTACTATGGGTTTCTACCAGCTAATTTGGCCTAAGCAACTTCAAAACCACACAGAATAATTCAAAATAGTTCAGAAGTATTTAAGAAGCATGTGAGCCTTGCATTCAAAGCTATAAGAGTTTGGTTATAAATCTTGCATGCTACTATGACAAACCTATTCTCTTCTAGGCTTAGCCTCCCAAAACAATGTTTTATTTTTCCAACTAATGTCACAGTTCGGAGTTCTAAGATGCATATTACACAGCTCCACACAAAGTCAGAAATTCAGAACCAGACTAAAAGCTCGCACTCACTCAGAATTAACGTTATTTAGCACAGACATCACGTAGACTGCATGGCCATTACCATGTATAATACATCCATGTCATGGAAGGCCTTTGCAGAATCTGGTGAGCCATGGATGAATGGCCTAAGCTTAGCCAAGAATGGTTTCCCTAAATCAGATAGAACGAAGTTTTCCAGAACTAAGTTTGTCACAATAAACACTAGAAAAGTGCAAGAGAACTTCTTCATCTGGTCTTTTTCAAGGGGCGTGTTCGGTGCAACATCACACCAAACCCACTTGTTCTCCTAGAAAATCAAACACATTAAGCCCATCTAGTGGGCATGCTAACACCATTTCCACTACCTACCAAGTTAGTTAACGAATGGACAGAAGATCCAAGAGGATACACAGGAGATCCTAGAGGAAGAACCGAAGATCCAAGAGGATTCACAGAAAAGCCATCGAAACCTTCCCTCGAAAACATGCTATTCACTTCTGTACTAGACATGTTTGGACTGCATTCATCTGTCTCCATTGGTGAATTTATTCCAACATCAGATTGCAGCATTTCAGAACTCTGAGAGGCGCTGGACAGAAATTGTAGGCCACCCATGTTATTCACTTCAGAATCATTTCCACCATTTCCATTATTGGAGTTTCTTGTGTTCAAGAAACGACCACCATTTCCTCTTGGTCGCCTCATTGCATGTAGATGGCGTGACTCATGCATGTAAGGCTGCAAGACAAACACAAATCGTATTAACGAAAAGAAAACTGTTTCACGAGTATTCAAACATTACCAAACGTTGTCTTTTGAGTATCATCATATGACAAAAAGTTTTGGGATGCCCACGCATATGATCATACCTTGCGACGTTTGATGAGTTTATTCTCAAGAACAGCCTTGGCACGTGACTGCCTTCGTCTGATGATTCCATGGTACTGCTTAGCATTCACGAAGGTTGGTGCATCATCAGATGCCATGTTATGCGGAAGCATTATACGTCCCTAGTTTATTAAATATGGATGCATACATATGAATTAATAAACAGTGAAAGATTACAGAAGGTGAACAAATGATAACTTCTTTTATTAAAACGATAATGCTGATGCATAAACTATGCTGGAATCATGATTATTAAATGATTTTTAATTCTGAGTTCTCTCTTTCTTCTGGAAGAACTAGCTTATTCACCCTGCCCTTTGTTTAGAACCTAATGTATATCTAGGGTATGCAGACATATAAACCCAGTAACACATTCTACAATTCAGTTATTACATTTAAAGACTATGTAAGACTTTCATAAACATGGATAGATAATTGTAGGAATTGATTTCTTGCTTTTTCATATGTTCATACACTGCAGAGATAAAATAATTCCCATTTAAGCATGTTAAAAGCACTATACTTGATTTATTTAGATTAGGAAACCGATTGAGGTAAAGACAAACCGAAATTTGAGGTCCATAAGCTGAGATCCCACAGAATTGATCCATACAGGGATATGGTGCACACATCTAGGAAGGAAAACGTGCCAAACATTTTAAATTATGCCCAGCAGAAATAAAATAGTAAAATAACAAAAGGGTAGTTTTGTTAGAGGTTTTACCATAGGCTGATTAAACCCTATGTCGAAATTGTTGGTGGGCTCAGCAAGTGATGGCTGCAGCCCTATGGCTGGCTGAGGATTTTGGGCATCGCCTAACATTTTACATTCATCTGAAGAAGAAATGTATCATTAGCCATAGGAAAATTCCAAGCGTTCTCACTTAAAAAAATTTAAAAGGGAAAAAGAAGATATTTCAGATAAATAGAAAATGTTAAGGAAGGCCTTAAAATGCATAATCTCATTTTTGTCAGCAGGTTAAATGAGAGTGATGTAACTTTTTTTTTTTCCTGATAATATTTTTACAGCTCTTTTTAAGATAAAAGCTGTTTAGGTAACTTTGGAAACAGTACTAAAAGAGGGGGGAGAAACCACTGTGCCAGAATTGGCTCAACAATCAATAAATGGTCTTCGCTCTGAAGAAGTCATAAGTGCAATTTCCTTTGCTTTCTCTGCGTCTGCTACAGTGAGTTAAAAGTCTGAGTGAATGCATCGCATTAATGCAGCCTCTGTCCTAATGATTATTAACTAATAGCAACCCTCAACTTAAACTCATCTTTGTGTGGTAAACCCTGTAATATAATACCGTTGTACAACAAATTAGTTTCAAGCTTCAACTAATGCTAGGTCAAACAAAATCATCTGATTGGCCATGCAAGAGGTTCTCCAGAGGCTAGTGGACATTTTTTGAAAATTACTTTCCCATTTTTTGTCTTTCACTAAAAGTATACTAATTAGACAATGAGGCTCATAAGGCAGAGAAGAAGCCCCATAAGAGAAACTGTAGTCTGTGGAAAAGGTTTTGCCCTCAAAATTCAAGAATGTTTTTAAAAACTCAACTAGATCTGCAGTCATTTTTTCTTAAAAGAAATATGTATTTATTTATTTATTCAGATTGAATATGTAGTATAGGAGTGAGGAAGCCATGCAGAAAGCAAGGAGGGGGGACCAGAGATTTCTCCATTTTTTGTCCATGTCTCAAAGCTGATAACCAAAGGTTGATATGTGCTCGCGAGTCATGGCTTTCACTGGAAAAACGTTATTTTAGTTCGGCGGAAATCAATCTCAGTAGCTGCAAGTCCAAAGCTTTTTAAGCTGGTTAGAGCCAGAAATTGAATATCAAACACTTTAGATAACACAAAAAATTGAATGAATATCCAAAGACTTGGATAACATAGCCTTTTGTTTAAAATATCAGTAACTCCGTAGTTACATTGCAAATTTGGTACTAATTTCAGTGCCAACAGGAACCAAACTCTTTGATCTCTCCATTACACACATACTATAACTCAAATATATACATGCAAAGCTGAAAATTGTGCATGCAAATATTTTTTGTTTTGAAAAAAGGTAGACTACCCAAATCTACAGCTTCCCTTGTTTCAGATTTCTCCAAAACAGGCATTTGTGTTATAAGACACCAGTTGCATGTTGCTCTATCTTTTATGAATCGTTATGTATAGTTACAACTATCATAACAATTCATAAGCATTGCAATTTGGTATAAGCAATAGAACCAAATCATGCAATGATGCAACTCTGGTAGAAATACATCAAAAACCAAATTTAATACCTGGAAAGATGGAAAACTGGGTTGCATGTCCTCTATCGATCACTGGCTCAGCTCCTCGTACTGCTTGCTTACCACCAGCAAATGGGTCGATGTAGTTCGAAAACTCCAACGAAAAGGGCTTGTTTTGGCCACAATAATCTCCATAAACTGGTTGAGATCCTAAGCCATTCCACCATGGAGCGGAAGTTCCAGATGACAACTGTCCAACAGAATTGTGAACAATTCCTTCGTGTTCTTTCAGGTAAGCAGTCTGCGTCGCCATTTTCAGCCTCCAAACGATGTCTTAATACCACCAGGTTGATAAAGTAAACTACTTCCTGTAAGAAATGATTCAAAAACAGTTAAAACGAAAAAAAAAAAAGTACTAAAAATGCAGTTAAAAAAGAGAACAATTTTCCGACAAAGGCAAACAAAATAACAAGGTGGCATGTCTATGTCTACCTCTAGCTTTCAAGATTCTCTTAGCTCCACGAAGTACCTAAAAACCACTAATCTGCCTCAGATTTCTCCACTCATCGACGCCAGCATCAAGCAAAAGGAGAGCTGAAATATAAAAAAGACAAAAAAGTTAACTTCAATTAGCATAGTATACCAATAAAATTATATAAAAGAAAGCAAGATTGCTGCTGAGATCCTGAACCGTGAGTCTCAAAACAAAACTTTAATGCTTCCAAGTGGAACACGAAGATAAAAATACACAGATATATACAATATAGCAGTTGAAGTTAAAGTAGAGTTTAACAGATTGAGCTGCGAAGACGCATTATCTGGGACGAGGAGGAGCAACTAAAGAAAGGGATAACACTCACTTCTGAGAGTGAGTAGTAAAAGTAGAAGAAGAATAAGTAGCAGCATCGATTTCTACGAAGTAGAAGTAGTAGATGAATCACCACCCCAACAGGTTGGAGTCATGTCGGTACTTAATGAAGCAAAACACACACACACATAGTACACTTACACACAAGAGAGAAGAAGGAGCAAAGTGAGAGAAAGGGGCAAAAAGAATTCGTACATGTGATGTAGAAGTAGAAATCAAATCACCTATGTTCTTTGGTATTGATGGGTCGAAAGGATGTGCCTCCTTTTAGTACTATGTTTTTCCGCTTTTTATTTTTATTTTCATTTTTAGATTAATTTATAATAATTTTATGGGTTTTGTGCTAATATTTTAATAAATAAAATATGAACACAGTTTCGCATTTCAATGCACTCCAAGTTTAAAGTTTTACGATGATGATTTCTTTTCAAAAGGAGACATTACAGGTCCCAGTTTTTATTGGTTGTTAGGTGTAAGAATATGTTTTTACAAGTTTGAAGTCTCAAAATCTCATATTTGTGGTTAACTTTTGGAAATTTAGAATTTTATTGAGGAGTGAAAACACCTGTTTATAGTTTATTATAGTATATAAGTAAATATGAATTTAATTTTCCAATCCAATTTTGTAAAATTATCATTTTTAACAAGATTTAAAAGATATATTGTTTGTTAGATTTATTATTCTATTATCTATTGAAGAATTATAAAATTATTTAGTTTTACATTCAACATATGTATCTTGGTACAAGAGAGTATATTGGAAATTGTACATTGATTAATTAATGATAATACCATTTTAGAATATTGTAAAATTTAAAAGTATAAAAAACTAATATAAAAATATATATATATCTTATTTATCAATGTTACATCATGAAGATATCTATATTTCAAATATAGTGACATTGTGTAAAATTAAAAATTTAGGTTATAAGAATAAAAGAAAATTTCTGTCTTGAAAACCTTAACAATCAAATATGACACTCATTAAAGTATAAAATAAATTAAGACATCATATTATAATTCTTAACTCTTATTATAATGAAGGTGGCTAAAGAATCTTTAACATGAAGTTTTAATTTATTTTTTCTTAGATCCTCCTAGATATTATCATTTTTAAGACCTCATTGTAAGTTTTATGTTGATAAAAGAGTTTTGAAAGAACCCACTTTACTAATATGTTTCTTTAATATTTTTAAGAGAAGGTCTGCTTTAAAGAAAACAATTTTTTCTTTCTTTTACTTAAGATTTTATCTAAGATCCTAAATCTCAAATTTATAAAATCTAATTTAAAACTTTAAATATGATAGATAGCCTTGCAAAAATTCATCCTTATCTTTCTACAACCTTTTAACCAAATATATGAGTAGAGAAGGTGATTATATAAAGGGGAAATATTTGAACAGGTGTTAGTGGGGATATATATTAAATTAAGAAGTGCTTAGTGTTATATTATATATTTGAAGAGAGCAAGTTGGGGTGGGTTGTTCGTATTCGAAAAGTGGTCCCAACAATTTGTATAGTTACTGAGTCATACGGTGCATTAAGATGGGTCTCTGTGGCCCATCATCTCGTGACGAGGTGCGCAGCGTTAGGCTCATTTTTCTATTCAAAATTTTCGATATTCAAGAATCTGGTCGTTGCTTTCAAGGTGATCGTGATCGTGTTGTCATAATAGTCTAATACATATTGTTGCTTTCATCACCTCATACCGATCATGCCTCTGCCTGACAACTACATTTGATGTAGCCAATTCATTCTTGTAGGCTTATGTAATTACAAAGGTTGTTTCAGTAGATAGATAGATTCAAACCTTGGACTTCCTCTCTCTTTCTCTTCATCTTTAATTCCTTAACCTTACTTTATCGATTCTAATCTTCATGCATCATAATTAACCAAACAAAACATCATATTAACCTTTCTTCATATGTATCTATCACTAAAAGTTATGCAAAAAGATATGTGTGACTAAAGTTTTACAAGTAACCTTAATTAGCTAAAATGTGGTTGAGTGGCTGTACTTTTTTGCAGACAAAGTATACATGTGTAAAGAGTGAAAGATGTACTACCACCATAAGAACCATAACATAGGTAAAACAATTTTAACTTTGACAACAAGATATTGTCAACTGTACTAACAACAAACAGGTAGAAAGTACACCAGATCTCTGTGTCCTTTTTCAGCTTATGAGTTAACTCACCCATGCATGTTCCACAACTAATACTTAAACCCGACATAATTACATTACATACGGGGAATGTTACCTATGTTAATCACCAAAAGGCAAATTGGAAAGTTTAAGGTAATTTTCTAGTATATGAAACCTTGAAGCTGGTGCATAGTTAACTAGTTATGTCACGGTCATCATCCTAGCAGTTGCTACAGTAGTTAAATTGGACATTTTTAAAAAATCTTAAGCCAAAATTCATCATAAGTCAATTTTAGCTCTTTGCTCTATAGTAAATACACTGTATCAAAGTCTAAATACCTTCAAGCTGAGATTGGGCTGTTTTTCAGCCGCCCATCATCAACATTTTTTTATTTAAATGTATTAAAAAAAACTGATTAATTAATGATAAAAAATGGTTTATACTAGATTTGGCTCTACAATGAAATGAAATCAGTTAGATTCTGTTTTTAGATTCATCATTTTAATTACATTAAGAAACAACATTTTCCGTTTAAGATATAAAAAAAGTCAATCTCATTTGTAGCAACTCTTTTGTTTGCACTATATGTTTCCTTCTAAGTGATACTTTTCGTGCGTTGTTTCTCTTTTAAGAACTTCTTTTTAATTTCTTGTCACTAACTAAGAAAGGAAAAAAATTTCTATTAAACACTTCACTTACCACTAGAGAGAAAAAGAGAGAAGAAATATGAAAAGAAGAAAGAGAGAGATAGATATAGGAAACAGAGGACCACATGTTAATGTCAATGGGTTGGAATTGTCGGTTCTTTTTTTATGTTCCCAATATGGTAATGTAGTATTGAATGAATTACTTTTCTTAATCTTGTTAATGTGTCGTTAATTGTTATCAGATAAATAAATGAGAATCAATACCTTCTTCTTCTTCTTTGATAGATGTGCTCTTCACATTATATAAATTATTTTAGTTATTTTGTGAGATTTCTCACTGTTTTACTTTTTCTTCTTAGGATAAGTATGAAGTTGGTAATTAAAAAAATAATGTCAAATCTTCATGCTATGTCCTCCCTAACATAGTTACTAAGATAAATCTTTAACTTTTGGATACTATATTATAAGAGAAATTTTTATAAAAAGAATTTGTGAAGATTTTTGTAATATGATATTTGTCTTAATGAATATACTAATAGTGTTTATGTTGATCTACATAGAAGAGTAGAAGGATATCTTGTTTTATATTTTCCAATGTGCTTCTTTCATAAGTGGAAAGGTTATTTTCTTTTTCTTTTTCTTTTTATTTTTTTCTTCTCAAGAGTTATGAAAGAGAAGAATCCTATGCGGACGCATTCAAGACAGCCATAGTCGTCTTCAATTTCTAATATTTAAGGTTCATATCGGCGTTCACCCCATATAATAAATGTCCAACTACTGAAAAAAAAAAAGTCAAAGTTCTAATTTTTTTTTTTAACTATGAGATTGTTGAAAAAAAATATTTTGTTAAAAATTATTACCAATTGTTTTTTCTACTATGTTTAACCATTTCATCTATAAAATTAATAGACATTTTATATTACTAAAATGATTATCCAAAAAATATAAAGGGTTTGAAATTTTGTTTTAATCCAGATGTTGTGGTTGTTTAAACACTCTAAAATGGGTTGATTCTTAATCCAACTGCTAATTATTTTAAAGAATGGTTTATACAGAACAGTTTTGAATTGAATTGGTTATGGAAAACTCTTAGTAAATGAATTGGTTTCAAATTGGTTTTAGAGATTCAACATGATGAAAAATATTTTGATTTTCATTTTGATTAATCATAATAAATACTAAATAAGTCAATAAATTCAAATAAAAAGAGTTAATTTCCATTTTATTAAATGTGCAATTGAGTGCAATTTTATAGGATCTGATGTTAAGTTTTTTTTTTATATATTAATTATCTAGCAACAATTAAACTATTCATTAATTAGGTTGCTATATGTCAGATTGTTAATAAAAATTTGCAATTTTTTGTAATTTGTTCAGCCTTCAAACTTCACTGAAAAAAAAAACATATATTATTCTGGATTGAAACATGAAAACAACATAAAGTAAAAGAAGGTTCATTGTTATGTACTTTGATTCCTGCAAAAGTTATTTTCAGGACTTATTATTGGATCTCTGGTGAAAATATATATTACTTAAAAAATTTATGCATTCAATAAGCCTATTTTATTTGTTTATTTTTTATCATAGAATACTTTTACAGACTAATGTTTATTTGTCTGTCTTTTACACCAAGTGACATTTATCCAGATTCATGATCATTTGTACTTACCGAGGTGTCAACCAACTCAATTTAAACAGCCTATATGCACTTTTTTGGTTTAGACTTGTCTTTACATTCCAATTTAATATCCCTTTGAGGATTTATAATCAATCAAAGGATGATAAGTCCTTTTCTACCTTTTAATTTGATCATATGATAATAAAGAAAATGATCATTTCAGGTATATGGGATGCATGCAGATTTATAATTAGTTCTATGTAGAGTAGAGTATGTTCCTGAAAGAACTCACAATGTATCATCTAATTTTATGCTGGAAAAAAAAAATAGGGACGTATTTTTTTTATCATCAAACAATTACATAATTATATTAGAATATTTAGATATTTTAATCTATTTACAAAGTACATGTCTATATTATTTTTCATTTATATCATATATTCAATATTCAATATGTTTATAAAAACCCAATACATGATACTTGTTATCATATTTAAAATTTTTATTATGAAAAAAAATATATGCTACTTGTTCTTAAAAAAAAATATTAATAGTTGAATGTTATCCTCTTTTTTCACAAACCTTGACAGTATCCGGGTGTAGATATGTTATTGAGGGCTCAAGTTTTGTCCTCATATAGGTGGTGATTTACACCTTTAAGGGCTTATTGTAGCTCTTTCTATATTTTGGCTTTAAGTTGTATGTGCATCACTATTTTCAGGAGGCATTCATGTGTTATCTTGACTTCTCTTTCTCCTTTTATAATTCTTGTTGAGTTGATTGGGTTCTTTCAACTCCTTGACTAGTTTATTATTATTTTTTAAAATATTTCATAATTTCCATAACTAATTGTAGTGTATGAGAATAGTCAACATTGTCCTTTATGTTGTACTTTAGAGACATATGTAACACAATTTTATTTTTATAATAGTTAAGACTTGTGGTATTTTTTTAGATTAAATATCTTTAAATATGATCTAACCTAATTTTAGAGATATATCATCAAGTTTGTTTTCTTTATTAACAAGAAAGAATATAATATATAATTTAAATATTTAGAATACTTTAACCCATACAAAAACCTAATTTTAAAAGAGAAGAAAAGATAGAAAATAAAAGAAACATATATATAAGAAGTGTTAAACGGTGGATTTTAAGCCTAACTTAATTCCACAAAATCTCGTTAGGATATGTTTTAAATTGACTTTAGTATCATGTTAAGAAGTGAACTTTAAGGTATGCACCCACATGGATACTTTAAATTAGCATTATCTGTAGTTTATGTGGACTTCCAACACACCCCTTCACTCCTATCTATATATCTCAGTATGAAGGGGGTGTGTTGGAAGTCTCACATTGACTAGACATGAGATTATTTTAGAGTATATAAGTGGATTCAAACCTCATCTTACAAACCGATTTTGTGGGGTTGAGTTAAACATAAAATTCACTTTTGAACATGATATCAAAGTCGGGTTAGTCTTGGTAACCAGCTTAGATGAGTACAATGGTTCCTGTATCGAAAGTCTTATTGGCAAAAGTTTCAAGTAAGTGTGTTCCGTTAAGATGAATGATGGTACAAAAGGGTACTCGTGGTTGGAAATGCTTCCGCTGGAGGGGGAGTATATCAATATAGAAGGGACTTTGTCGCCTCTACCTACAACTACCACTGGTGATGGTGGCAGTGCCGCCATCTACTGCTGCCACCGTCAGAGTTCTAATTTTAACCGGCGACCAAATGATTTTGATCGTTTTAGCTAGGTTACCCACATGCAGTCAAGGATAACCATAAGTGTAAGACCTGTATAAAATAAAAATACTTTTTTATTTTATTATTATATTTTGTTGTATACTAAATACTTAATTATGATAAGTATTTGTGTGAAGGAAATGTTAAAAAAGTGGATAAAAATTTATTAATATTGATTTTCATTTAAAATTTCAAAAATACATTAAATAAGACTTAAGTAGTGTTTTTTGCAATACATTATCATTAAAAGGAACCTTGGTCTAGTGGTTATGTGTACTTGTGTGAAGGGGGTTGTTGTATGGTTTCGAGTTTAAACCCCCATTGCCCAAAATAATGTTCCCTAGCTCCTTTTTTTTATGAGTAGAAAGGTGATAGGCAGAGAAAAGAAAAAACTCTAGTTTTTTGTGGTCTTTTTGCTTCCTTTCTTTTTCAAAGAAGACAAAATTGGTTATTCTGGTGAAATTAAGAAATGAGACATGAGGTTAGTTTAAAGTGGGATATTGGAATAAACTGGTAGAGATATTTGGTCGATATTTTAATTCGGTAGTCCTTGAGAAGTCGGGGAGATATATATGTCTTAAGTTGCGATGGAAGACGACTCGAATTGTCATGTTTTACGAAACAGGTTTGTACAACAAGTTCAAGGAAACAATATATGTTTGTGTGAATGATCTCGGTTATGAGTTTATTATTGTCATGTAATATGATTTGATGACGGATATACTTTGTGTTTATTGATATTATATTGAATCATATGTTGTTATATTTCCTAGTTACTCACCCTTGCATGTTTTGGTTGTGGTTCCACCTGCGATGATCGTACTTGTAGGAGAGTATATTGTGTTGCAGATGAGGTTGGACTGGAGTAACTTGACGAGAGATGAGGAATAATATTTGTTTGCATTTTTATATTGTTTTTATTTATGTATGTTTGATTTTGGTGTTTTAAAGGACAAGTAAGATTTGTTTTGTTATGATGTATGCACATTTGATATGTTTATGGTTTTACTTCTGCGGTGATAATATTTAAATAAATATATATGTATTTGACAAGAACGATTTTATACAATTTGCACTTTATTATTTTTTTTACACGTGGCATTCTATTAGAGGTGTTACAATAAGAATTTTGTAGCTCTCTACACTATCATTTTCATTGTTGTCCACCATCAGTTGTCATGGTCTATTGTCATTCCCTGTGAAGGGGAGTCTGTTTCTAGGTGCTTTGATGAATAAAATAAACCATTCTTTTGAAAAGCTCAATCTTCCACCTTCATTGTTTGTCATCTGAACGCAATCATTTTCGTCATTCATCGTGAGGGGGAGTTTGTTTTTATGTGGTCCAATGTAGTCCTTGTAATATATCATTGTCAGCCATTGTAAGCCATCATCGCTTATTAATAACAATATAGTCCCTGTAGTTTGTCGATGTTCGTCATTGTAGGCTTCCATCAGTTACTAATGGCAATATAGTCGTTGTCTACCATTATTGGCCCTCATCCACTACTGATGGTAATCATTTTTGTCAAAATCATCATAGTTGAAGTTTTGCGGTAATACATTGTTGCCCAATATTATTCTCCATAACTACTGTTAGTTGTTTGTCAACCTTTGTTCGCACTCTTTATCAATTAGATGTCAATAATATTTTTCTCAACGAAAATTTACAAGAAGAGATTTATATGGAGAAACCTCCTAGATTTGTTGTGAGATTCTTCTAAGTTGGTATTTCGATAAAGAATATTACCATCAATAGTGGACGACGACCAACAGTGACACAGACAATAACAAACTGCAAAGACTATATTGCCATTAATAACTGATGGAGAGTTGTAATAGCAGACAACGACAAACTACGGGGACTACATTGTCATTAGTAATGCATGGTTGCCTATAGTGGGTAACAACGATAGATTGCAGAAACTAGATTTGACCACATAAAAAGAAATTACCTCTCACAACAAATAATAAAAATGACAACATATCAATGACAAACAGTAAAGGTTTCTGACTCTTCAAAATAACTTTCAATCCATTTAATAAATTGACGTTCATCTACCTATAAATTTACTCATATTACTGATGAGTTTTAAAAAATTCAATTATCTTTGAATTAATTAATGAATCTTCAAAACATTTAATTAGCCATGAATTTAAAAAAAAAATCATTACGGACTAATTTGTTAAGAAATTTTAAAAAACTTTCAATTATTAATAATAAATTTATCAAAAAATTTTACCACAATGTCAAAGTCAATAGTCAAATTTGTAATACTCGTTTTACCAACATAAATATATGTAAATGAAATCTATGAATCACTCATATATTTTATTAACAATTTATTACTAACAAATATTTTTATGAACAATATTTTTTTAATTTACCGACACAAATTATCAATGTATTTTATTAACAAATTTATTATTAAGATAATTTGTTTTTTAAAATTGAATTAAATATATTTTTAGTCTCTAAATTATTAAACAATTTTAGATTTTTTTTTTTATTTCGTTCCTCTTTTTAAAAAATTTTGTTGATATTCGTCTTCTTAATTTTGAAATTCGTAGACGAATTACTTGTAATGTGACCTTCCTTTGATAAGTGATGCTACGTCGCTTTTATTTTTTTAAATCAGATTAAGTACCAACCACGTATGTTTTGGTTGTTGAAATCAGAAAAGTATCAAGAAGAAGATCATCCTCAATACTGCACAAAGAAGGAGTCGCGACTCAGAACCTCCATGAACCAGATCTGCAAACGGTTCATGAACCAAATCGTCGCGACACTGGTTCTCCGCCATGACAAAGATAGCTAAGGGAGAAGAAGACATGGCGCCTCCATTTCCCTCTAAATCGCGAAGCAACGTCGTAGAACGACTTCACGAATCTCGCCACTCATTAAGAGATGACCATCGTGCTCCTTCGTTGGTGGCTAACGCACCATCCGAAACCAAAATCGCCGTCGCGAAGCCTCGTCGTCGCTGTGCGAACATGAAACCCTATGGGTTACGCCTCTGCCATTGCACCGCATTGAACGATAGTTGCTGCTACGCCGCATCAAACGATAGTTGCCGCTGTGCTGTCACTCACTCCGAAGCTATCGCGAGCTCTCCAAGGAGTTCGTTGTTGGTGATGAATCAAGGGAAAGAGACAAACAGAAGTGGAGTGCACAAGAACGCCAAACCATCATCCCCAATTTTAGGGTTTATTAACCTTACGATTTCATATTGGGGATTTTTCCCTTCTGATTCTAATTTTAATTAGGGTTCCCATTTTGCAAATTTAGGGTTTTTCAAATTAGAAAAACCACATCAGTAAACAATTATGATTCTTAATGGGTTAATTAATACTAATTGATTTGATTTTCTGGTATGGAAGAACATCAATTAGGAAATTATATTGTCATAATCCAAAACATTCAAATATAGCATTCATTAAGAATTTAATGCAGGTTATAAACAATTAAATGAAAATCTCCAAAATTAATAATCATAAATTTTCATCAAGACATACGTGGCTGGTACTTAATCTTGAAAAAATAAAAACAATGTGCCTCATAGTAATAAGGAAAGGTGGAAAGGTGGGGTTCGCGGTTTTCTGCCTCACAGAAAACTTAATCTATTGCATTTTAAGAACTAAAAATACAGAGTTTCAAAATTAAGAGAGAATAAAACTTTTGAGGAAGGATAAAACTCAAAATCATTTAATAATTTAAAAATTAAAAACATATTTAACTTTTTAAAATTTATCAATAAATTTTCTTCTATCAAATTTATTATTAATTTAATATTTTTTATAGTAGTAGTTTAAGATCAATATAATTTAAGATCAATAATTATGGCCCATAAATAATTCTCCTCATTTTCAACCTTTTAATTCTCCTAATTCTCCTCTTAATTATGTAAGCGTATTTAAAAATAATGATTTTCACATTTTTTTACCCCTAACATTTTACTTAAAAGTACTTAATGTTCTTCTCTAAAGCTTAATATTGGTCATCAATATGCTTTTTCTTTGTTAAGTATTAAAACTTTGTCATTTTCATCAACATGTCCTTGGTTAAACCATATTTATCACATTTTAGAATAGCATATATACAATTAAAAGAAAATCTTATTTATAATATTCAAGTCTTCATATATATATATATATATATATATATATATATATATATATATATATTGGGGTTTGCTAACGCGCGTACGCCTGTTTTTCAGTTGGTACATTTTAACAATGTGTACCGGATTTTAGTAGACAAAAGTACCCTTATATATATGGATTCTAAGTTTTAAGGTTAAGGGTATTTTAATAATTTTCATTCTCAAAAGTTAAATAAAAAAAAAAAGAAACCCCCCAAACCCTTACTCACCTCTCTCATTCCTCTTAATCCTTTCTCTTTCATCTCTCTCACTCCAATTTTTTCTCTGTCATTCCTACTGTAGTCCCAATTGAAAAAATAAAAAACACTTGCCTTTAAACAATTTGCCTTTGTAAAGAGTTGAGTCATTGACATATTCACCTTTAAGCAAATGTTCATTCAAGATCTCTTCAATTTCACCATCTTCACTAACCTCTCTAATTTCATCATCTGCATATGTTGAATCATCATCTCTAAAAAAACCTTCCAGGCCAATTACCAATTCTTTCCGATGTCATTATGCTTGTAAAAATTAGATAAAATTATATACAACAAAAATTATAAAATAGAAACTCATTATAAAGTCATTTTTTTGTAAGAAATTATTTAACAACGAGTGTTTCTGATTTTTTCCAGGCCAATTACCAATTCCTTTGATGTCATTATGCTTGTAAAAATTAGATAAAATTAGATAAGACAAAAATTATAAAATAAAAACTCATTATAAAATCACTTTTTTGTAAGAAATTGGTTAACAGCGAGTATTTCTGATTTTTTCCAGGTCAATTACCAATTCTTTTATGCTTGTGAAAATTGGATAAAATTAGATAAGACAAAAATTATAAAATGAAAACTCATTATAAAATCATTTTTTTGTAAGATTGTTTAACGACAAGTGTTTCAGATTTTTTCAATTGGGGTTACAGTAGGGATGACAGAGAAAAGATTGGAGTGAGAAAGATGAAAGAGAAAGGGTTGAGAGGAATGAGAGAGGTGAGTATGGGTTTGGGGGGTTTCTTTTTTTTTTTTTAGTTTTGAGAATGAAAATTATTAAAATACCCTTAACCTTAAAACTTAGAATCCATATATATAAGGGTATTTTTGTCTACTAAAATCAGGTACACATTGCTAAAATGTACCAACTGAAAAACAGACGTACGCACGTTAGCAAACCCCTATATATATATATATATATGGTTATATATATTTGGGACTATATATCCTTAAAAATAATCTAACCTAACTTTAGAAATATTTTATCAATTAAACATTTCGTTTTCCAACAAGAAATAATATATAGCAATAACATTTTGAGTACTCTAATCCATATATAAAAACAAAATTAATTTCAAAAGAGGAGAAAAGATAAAAACAAACATAAATAAGAGAAACAAAGAATGTCCTACTACAATATTCATAGCCACCCTTCTAATACTTAATAAAATAAATAAATAAGACAATAAGTTCATTCTGCCTTTTCATTTAGATATAAATATGTTAAGAAATTATATATTTTATGCGACTTTGGTATACCAAAGATTTAAGCACATTCTTGCTAATTGCATGCTATGTTTCCCAAAATTATTTCTTTGATTGAAATATTCTTTTTGTAGTTCACAATCCACAATCCACATGAACTTCAAATAGCCTAATCTTTTGGTTTTATTTTTTAAGCCCTTGTAGATTTATTTTCTCAAGCTAACACATAACTGAAACATTTCTTGTATAGTCCATAATCCACAAGTTCTCACAACTTCCTTAAACTTTTCTTGTAACAGTTGTTTTAGATTTTTATAATGTATTCTTCCTTATAAATAAATCTAATATGTGAAAGGTAAATATATAGAGAAACATTCTCGAAATTTTGATTTTTTACGATAATGTTCATCCATTCTACTTCATTCTTTTTACATTGTATACTTAAAGTAAATGACAAACATTACTAGTGGATTAATATTCTAAATCTTTTTCATTTGACCTACTGGGGGTGATTCATATGATTTGGTTGTTAAATTGTGTAAAAGAATTCTCTTTTAGAATCTTCTTGTAGTTTTTAAAATGTAAAGATTCTTCTGTCTTGGAATCTACACCTTTTATAATGACCTCCTTAATTTATTCACCAATAATAAAAAAAAAAAGTGAGTCGAGAGGTACGTCATTCTGTTGATCCTCCACATATAATAATTATAATAATTGATATTACATGACAGTAGAAATAATTATTTAGTACTAATTTATATTTTGTGGGTTATGCAAGCTACATGATGAGATATAAATAGATGATTTCGTTTGTCTCAGAGAAGTTATTTAAAATACACTTCGTGAGATTAATTAAACTAGTGGCTCTTTTATAGTGTGCAATAAAAAGAACTGATAACAGAATTTGAACTTAAAAAATAATGAGAGAAGATTTCTTATGGTGAAATATTTTCTCTGAAATATTTATAAATAAAATAATTTGTATTTATAAACTAATTTTAGTTTATGAGAAAATTTACTTCGCTTTATTAAAAGTGTTTGTCAAAAGTTTATGTAAACAATATTCATTTATATATGGTTCCTTTTAAAGAAGTACAGAAAGTAATCTTTAGCCATAATTTTTATGATACAAAATGTAGCTTGCTAATTGGAGGACCTTGGATCCATGCATGTGTTGGTATGGAAAACTCATCTCACCATAAATTTTAACTGTATTTATTTTGAAAGAATTTAATAGAATATATTCAGTATATAAATTATTTTATATTGTTAACCAATATTAAATTTTCATCATCTGAAAATTATTAAATTCTATAATAATTTTAAAATGAAATAGTGTAATCAATTAGTTAGTAAATTGAATTCATTTTTCAAACAAAAAAATGAATAAATTCATTAATTCACATAGTCAAATTAAGCATAATTTAGTGAAGATGTTGATTGTATGAATTGTTGGCAATTATATATATATATATATATATATATATATATATATATATATATAAGGTGTCAAATATCTCATTTCTTAAATATAAGGTGTCAAATATCTCAAATGAAAAGTTAGGTTTTAAAAGTTATATCTCATTTCTTAAATATAAGGTGTCAAATATAAGCTCTAGGCTAACATAAAAACCTATTTAGAAACTTACTTAAGATTTATATAACAGGATATACATCAAACGGTCAACATAGTTCTTCTAGTAAGTCAGATCTAGCTTTTTATAAAAGCTTATTTGGTTGAAAATATCTAACTTTAGGTCATTGAATGGTCTTTTAGACCTCATGAATTTGTATAAATAATATTTTTTTTCTCAATATTATTATTTTTAATTTGTTACTGTGTATTAAAATCATATATTTCCTTATACCTTTATTAACTATTAAACAATGTATGTGAAAAAGGTCAAATAAGATTGCTTATAGATAAATGTATATTTTCTTTAATGGTCTTAATAAAAGAATAGATTTTTTAATAAAAAATTTATTTTGTTTTTTATAAAAGGAGTTGGTATTGAATTGAGTCATTTGGTGGTTGTTGAGAAACACCTGGTGAACTAGGCACAATTTGATTAACACAAATAACATGAGTATTGACTACATTAGAAAGAGACATATCAAAAGAAAAATGATAGTTAAAATAAAAGGAAGACTCATCATTAAAGGTGACAGCTACAAAATTAAAATAGTGGTTAAGAGAAGGAGAAAAACACTTGTATCTTTTTTATCTAGTAAAGCATAAAAAAACACATCTGTGTAGACCTAAAAACTTTTAGAGGTAAAGGGTAAATGAGTTCACGAGGAAATAAAATAGAATAAGGTATTTTATTATCTAAAATAGAAGAAGGCATATGACTAATGAGATAACATGCATTAAGAATAGAATAACCATACAAATATTACCATGAATTTAAAGAGTTTGAGTTGTTTCAATAAGATGTCTATTTTTGTGCTTAGCCACCCCATTTATCGATGTGTATAAGCACATGAAGTTTGATGGAAAATATACTGAGAAGCCATAAATTGTTTAAAAGAATGGAAAAGAAATTCACGATCATTATCAATACGCAAAGTTTGAATAGAAACAACAAACTGAATTTTCATTTCATTATAAAAGGTTTGAAAAATATACAATAAATCATAATGATTTTTCATTAAAAATAGTGAAGTGCATCTGGAATAATCATTCATAAAAGTAACAAAATATTGAAAACCTAAATTAGACTTAACGCAACTAGGTCCCCAAATGTAAGAATTTACTAAAGCAAAAAGAGATGAAGCACGTTGTGAGACACTACAAGAAAAGGAACTATATGAATATGTTTTCCTAATTGACACGACTCACAAACCAGATTGGACAACTTGGATAAGCTAGGAATATACTGTTGCAATTTGGCAATACTAGATGACCTAATTAAGCATGAAAAAGATGACCTAATTGAGCATGAAAAAGATAGAGACTTAATAACTACGCTAACATGTGTAGAAGGGTGAAGATGATAAAGACCATGAGACTCACATATGGTGTTAATCACCTGTCTCAAACTTTGGTCCTATAAACCAACAAAATCTTTGTTAAAAGAAATACAGCAATCAAGAGAACGAATTAGACGATTGATGGATAATAAGTTAAAAGAAAACCCAAAGGCATAAATAACATTATCAATGGATAAAAATGAAAAAATGTTAACAGCCCCAATACCATGAGCTAAAACTCTAAATCCATCAACCATTGTAACAGAAGGTAAAGAATTCAGATAAAACAAAGAAAAAACAAATATTTGTTACTAGTAATGTGATATGTGGCTCTTGAGTCAAGAACCCAATATCCAAGAGAAGAAGATGTAGTCAGACCAACAAAAGATGTACCTATGTGTGCTACAGACGTAGTGAAACTAGAAGATTGTTGATCCTTGTACCATTTGAGAAATTTACTGAAAATAACAGTCGTCGGTAATATCAAATGCAGGAGGATTTCTTGTAGATAATTACGAGGGAGGAGCAATATGAACAATAGTAACATATCTAGGAGGATTACCATGTAATGCATAACACCTATCAATCTTATGGCCTGGTCTACCACAATGGTCACACTTGGGACATCCTTTTCCCGGCTTGGGACGTCCTTTTCCCTACTTACGAGAGTGATTGCAATCATGATATTGAGATGTCAATGTAGAGGAAATAGGTGTATCCTTGATGGGTTTACTAAACACATGTAAAAGAATGAAACAAGTAGAACTCAAAGTGGGTACAACATGTGAACCCAAAATCTGATCATAGGTATGAGATATTCATTAGCAAGGTCGTACAATGCCAATATCATGAAAAACTTTAATCGTTGCTCTATTTCTTGGGCAGGAGAAGTAGGAGACAATAATTCATTAAATTCATGAAAAAAAGCATGAATTTTATCCAAATAATCAGTTATAGAGTCTTTATATCGAGAAACAACAACATTGAAAAGATCATAACAAACACCATAAAGACGTTGAGTGTCGTTAATGTATACTATGTTGAATATAGTAAAAGCTATGTATGTAATTAATCTTCCTTATATTGAATATACATATAAGATACTCTATTTATAATAAAAAATATAGGCTATGTTTAAAATACAAATAAAAAATAACAAACAAACTAAAAATAAAATATAAAAAGATAAAATATATAAGATATTCAATAATAATATATATATATATATATATATAATATATCTAACATATAGTTTATCTTTTTAAATTTTTCATTTAGCTTTTAAGCAAAATAAATCAAAATTTTGAGAAGTGGTGAAGAGGAAGAAAAAGGGTGGGGTAAGCAAAGTCGGAGTGGGCTCTGGTGGATGGAGGACAAAAAAGAAATATGAATTTTAATTTGTTTTAGTTACAGTGATGATTGAAAACAGCTTGCATATATAGTGAATATATTTTTCTAAAAATTTTGTTTTGGTATAGTCAATACAGTTAAATTGTTAAAGTAATAGGTCTAAATTGATAAAAGAATTTAAATCTAAATTTAATAGTCAATACTGGTTTTATTTTTTTAAAATATAAAGGATTAAATTAAATATTTTAAAAGATAAAAACTAAACTGACTGAAAGGATAAAGACATGTAAAACCTTTAATATATACACAAATATATATATATATATATATATATATATAATATAATATAATATAAGAAAATTAAAATCATTAATAAGTTTATTTAAATTAATAATATAATAAGTTTATTAGTTTTTTAGAGGTAAGATACCTAAAGACACTTTAAACTGGTATGTCAGAACAAAACCATTTCATTCCAAATCTTTAAGAAAACCTATAACAGATCAAGATTTCATGGTTTTAACAAATGCAATATTCATCCTTTAATTTCTAGAGGAATGAACAGAGAAATAATGCAGTTTAAATAATTTTCATCAAACAATAAATAAAATATGATACATTAGTAACAATTATATATTGTTTTAAAAAAATACTTTAGAAAGGCATAAAATAAAAACTAGGCTTAATTACCTACTTAGTCTCCATGTTGGGAGGTAATTTGCTATTTAGTACCCAGTTTTAAAAATGTAGGCATTTGATACCTATGTTTTGAAATTTGTATCAATTGAATCCTACCCACTTAACGCCGTTAGAATTGATAACGTTTTTCTGACTGTGTATGTGATTTTTGCAAACGTGGCACTGAGGTGGCTTAACTGAGTTGATGTGGCAGGCTGATTTGAAATGGGGTCACGTTTTTTAAATTGGGGAAAAAAACTAGGGTTTTATTTTCGTAACGTTCAAGAGGGCTACGAATAGTAAGTTACAAATTGGGGATTTTTCATTCATTGTTGTGGTTGATAGTGTGGAAGGATTTGCGAGCAAAGGTTGATACTGAGTGAAGGATTGTGGTAGTTGTGGAACGACATTTGTTGAGCGAAAAGGTGAGCGAAAGCGATAGCGGTATCCCTTTGGCGGCGGGTGAGCGAAAGCGATAGCGGTATCCCTTTGGAGGCGGAAAGGTGAAAGGTGCAATTTTTATGATTTCTTTTATGTAGTTTCGGTCCCCCATGGTAATATGTTGGATTGTTGTCCCCTTAGTGTGTCATGTTGTGTTCCTGTCGTGGTCCCCTTTGTTGTGTTTGGAGTGGTCCCTTTCTTTAGTGCCTGTCGTTTTCTTATGCTTATTGTTTGTATGTTTTTGGTTCCCCATGAGTGCGTACTGTTTTGTGTACCTTAAGTGCGTACTGTTTTCACTTTCGTATTGTTGAATGTGTGGTTGTTGTTTATTGTGTGGTCCTTGCGTATTTATTTAAGCATTGAGACAAAATGGAATGTTGTAGGTGAATCAGAAGTTTTGGTGTGATTAACTTTGTATGCCTAATTGTTTAATAGCTGTTACAAAACGTGGCATCTTTACAATGCATGTGAAGGTCATTAAATAATGATAGTAGATGCATGTGAAGGTCATTAAGTTGTTCCATATGTAGTCTTACACTTACTTTTATATAAGCATATAATAGTTGACAATTAAAGAAAATGTCAGACCCTGATGTTGAGGTGGTGTTTCACCATGGGGGTAAGTTTGTGAATGATGGGTCATTTAGATACCATGGAGGTTCTACCAGTACCTTGAAGGTTGACACAGACAGATGGAGTTATTTTGAAATCTTGTCCATACTGAAGGAGATGGGATATAGAAATGTTAAGGAGGTGTGGTATTCCCTGGGTGGTTCTGTATTAGAAGCTAGGTTGGATTTGTTAAGTGATGACATATGTGCAATGCATGTGATCAGCATTGCGATGTTGAATGGTCAAGCTCATTTATTTGTGGTTCACACGGTGTCCGAACCAGATTATATAGAAATGTTGGAACATCGTCATGAAGGTGAAGATCAGGATGATGAGGTTGGTGAGGTTGGTCAGAATGGTGGTGAAGAAGGAATTGGTGAGGATGGTGAACAACAAGTTGGTGAGGATGGAGATAAAGTTGTTGAAGTTGGTGAACATGATGAACATGAGGTCCATGACATTGGTGAGGATGTTGAAGGTCAACTGCCTGAACATGGTGAGGATGGTGAGGATGATATCATTGGTGGTGGTGTAGGGGATGGGGAGGATGATATCATTGGTGGTGGTGTAGATGGTGGTGGTGTACATGGTGGTGTAGGGGATGTACAGGATGAGTTTGATGTTAATAGTTGGGTAGGTTCTGATGAAGACGCTTCTGTGAATGAAGATGATTTGGAGGATGTTATATTGGAAGGAGATGATTTGGAGGATGTTATATTGGAAGGAGATGAAGAACCCGAACAAGAGGAATCCGAAGGTAGTTTGTTTGGTGAAGTGGGTACAAGAAGTGGATGTCCTACTCGAAAAAAGCATGTACAGGCCCGGGGATTATCTGATAGTGAGTGGGAATCTGATAGTTGTGGCAGTATTTATTTAAGTGATGAGTCAGATAATGAAACAACTGGATATGGAGATTTTGGGATCTTTTCAGAGCCAGTTAGTATGAAAGAATATAAATGGCAACTGGGAACATACTTTGCTGAAAAAAAAGATTTCACTGATGCAATTAGAACTTATGGAGTACATAACGGTAGGAAGTTGAAGATTTCTAAGAATGACAACAGAAGAATATGCGTCAAATGTATTGGTTCACAAGGGAAATGTCCATGGTATGCATATTGTGGATATAGGAGTAGCCAACGTACATGGCAGTTAAGGAAAATTGTAGACAGTCATACATGCAGTAGGGAATTCAAAATTGGTTTAGTTAGCTCTAAATGGTTAAGTGGGAGGTTAGAGAAGACCATGACAGGAAATCCGGATATTAATATGAAAAACCTGCACAATAAATTCTGTAAAAAGTACAACATTGGTGTGTCTAGGTCTACAACAAGTAGGGCAAAGGCAATGGCATCCGCCAATATTGATGGTTGTTTCGAACAACAATATGAAAGACTATTTGATTATGCACACGAGTTACTCAGATCAAACCCTGGCTCAACAATTAAAGTTAAGGTACAACCAACTGAGGATAAGGCCATATTCAAGAGAATGTATGTGTGTTTGAAAGCATGTAAGGACAGCTTTGTAAGTTGTAGGCCTATTATACATTTGGATGGTTGTTTCTTAAAAGGGAAATATGGAGGGGAACTTTTAACTGCTGTTGGAAGAGATGCCAATGACCAGATGTGTCCGTTAGCATATGCTGTTATTGAAGTAGAGAATAAGGAAACATGGACTTGGTTTTTAGAATTGTTAATTGATGATCTTGGAGGTGGGGGCTTTTGTTCAAGGTGCACATTTGTATCAGATCAACAAAAAGTAAGTAAATGTGTAACTTTTATTTATTACTTTCATGAGGATTGAAATTTATGAGTCATACTTTGTTTTTTTACTGTGATAGGGACTTCTCCCAGCTTTACAAAATCTTTTGCCTGGGGTGGACCAACGTTTTTGTGTAAGGCACATATATGCAAATTTTAGGAAGAAATTTACTGGCATAACTCTGAGACAATTACTATGGAAGGCAGCATCATCAACACATCCTCAAGCATGGGAGTCAGTGATGCGACAAATTAAGGATGTTAATGAAGATGCTTTCAAACATTTGATAGCTATTCCACCCAGGCTAGTATTGAATATTGTAATTGTTGTTTCATGTTTTGTACATCTTTGTTCTTTTCCAAATGTTTAACTTAATTTTTTTTTCCAGATTTTGGTCTAGATCCAGATTTACAGGAAGACCTGTTTGTGACACACTTGTTAATAACATTTCAGAAGGATTTAACAGTGTGATCTTAGATGCAAGGGGGAAACCAATCATAACAATGTTGGAAGAGATTCGTATATACTTGATGAAGAGGTGGGCATCCAATAAGAGAAGATAAGTAGATTTCAAGGTCTCATTTGCCCCAAAATTCAAAAGAGGCTACAAAAAGAGTTACACAACACAAAATATTGGCTACCAAAGTATGATAACTTGTGATTTCCTTTACTATTGTTGTTTATACTGTTTCGTTTACCATTCATTGTTTATGATTTTGCAGTTGGTCAGGGATGCAAATATTTGAGATCTGCCATACATCCAACATAGCTGAAAAGTATGCAGTTGATTTAGACAAAAGAGATTGTAGCTGTAGAAAGTGGACTGTATCAGGAATTCCTTGCTCTCATGCACTCACAGCAATGAGGTTTTTGAACATGAATCCAGAAGACTTCATCCCGCACTGGTTCAGAACCTCCACCTATGAAGAAACGTACATTCCAATCATTTTCCCTCTCAATGGACCTGACCTATGGCAAACGACTTCATATCCTGATATTTTGCCTCCACCAAAACGGGTGTTGCCAGGTAGACCAAAAAAGAAAAGAAGGCTCGAGAGTTGGGAGCAAAAAAAGGATGATACACAACTTGTACAAAAAGGAATCCCTAAGAGATGTTCCATATGTAGAGAACTTGGTCATAGAAAAACTAAGTGCCCACAGAGAAGTCAACAACAACACTACCCACACCCTTCTCAACCAAGTGAACAATCAAACGAAGAACGTACACCAGACCCAACTCAAGCAAGTCAGATAACTCAAGAACTCCAGACTGATGAAATCACAGCACAACTTTAGATTGTTGTAGTTTCAAACATTAAGTACATCTTTGTTCTATTTTGGATATGTACTTTGACTTTAAATACTGTTGCTTTGCTTTCTGTAGTGTATGTTGCACTTAACAATGTATACATTTTGGATGATATCTGAACTATTTTGGATGATATGTGATGTTTTCTGATGTATTTTCTGTCATATTGTATTGGCTGATTTGATATTTTGCACTTAACAAACGCTCGCCACGAGAACGAACGTCCAATTCACGCTCGCCACGAGAACCAACGCTCAGTGAGGCAGAAGAGGAGGCCCGGTCTGCGAAGCGAACGCCCAGTGAGGCAGAAGAGGACGCTCGTCCAGCGAAGCGAACGCCCAGTGAGGCAGAAGAGGAGGCTCGTCCAGCGAAGCGAACGCCCAGTGAGGCAGAAGAGGACGCTCGTCCAACGTAGCGAACGCCCAGTGAGGCAGAAGAGGAGGCTCGTCCAGCGAAGCGAACGCCCAGTGAGGCAGAAGAGGACGCTCGTCCAGCGAAGCGAACGCCCAGTCAGGCATAAGAGGACGCTCGTCCACCGAAGCGAACGCCCAGTCAGGCAGAAGAGGACGCTCGTCCAGCGAAGCGAACGCCCAATAAGGCAGAAGAGGAGGCTCGTTCAGCGAACTAAGACCACGCTCGTCCACAACCGCTTAGTGGACGCTCGCCATCGAGAAGTGGGACGCTCGTCCACGCTCAGTGGATGCTGTTTTTCCACTTGTGGGGATTTTGAACTGGAATTAACACCTATAGGAGATTCGGTCTGAGTATAATAGGAAGGTTGGAGATTGGGTCTGAGTATAATTGTAAACTGTACTTCAGCCATACTAAAAAGAGATTATTCTTAGTCTAAGTGAGTTAAATTATTATAACACTTCTTTGAAAATTATAACGATTTGGTACTTCTTACCATAAACATAACACTTCTCTGAAAATTACATTCTAATATAACCATCTTCTTCATTAAATACAATGGCATTACAAGCACAATCTCATTACAATTTAAGTAACTTCTTCACAATTTAACTAAGTTCTTCATCACAAAATGTAACTGATACAACACTTCAACTAAACCCTAAACATAACACATACAAAGACGATATTAATCAACCCCATCAAACATAACATCCAGATTAAGACCTTCTCCCTTCTCTGACAAACCAAAAGTGATTTTTCCAAATTCATAATCTTTCTCCTTTGCCACCCAATTGTAGTATCCCTTTCATCAACATTATCTTCACTGGCCCATTTGAAGAAATTACATCCTCGCACTTCTTCATTTCGACTACGCTGTACAAAACATGCAACCAAAATCATCTCAGCCAAAACCAAATAAATGTATCCGAAAATAAAAAACACCACGAAGGGAAGAAACCTTGTAATTAGGGCAGCCCCAAAAAGGCTTGCCTTGGTTCTTAGCAGTTTTCGCGACTCTCAATACGGCAAGCTCTCCACAATAGCATATTTGTGTGCCAAGCATTCCTCTTGATGAAGCACCACGACAGCTCCCCCGTGAGCAAGACGAACAGTCATTCGTTGACATTGCGTCGTCGTCCACACCAACAAAACAACCCCAACCCCAAAAATGAACCACAATCAGAGAAGACAACAGGGATACGACACCCACCTCAGACGAAGCAAACAACGAAGGGCACCCCACCTCTGCGATCTTCTTCACCTCAGAAAACAACAATAGTTACTCAACATAGGGCACCCACTTCACACCAACCAAACAACGAAGGCCACCCCCACCTCAGTTCACCTCTTTCACCTCTTTCACCTCTGCTACTAGCTACCTGTAAAAAAAACCCTAATTAGCCCTCTTGAACGTTACGAAAATAAAACCCTAGTTTTTTTCCCCAATTTAAAAAACGTGACCCCATTTCAAAAACGTGACCCCATTTCAAATCAGCCTGCCACGTCAACTCAGTTAAGCCACCTCAGTGCCACGTTTGCAAAAATCACATACACAGTCAGAAAAACGTTATCAATTATAACGGCGTTAAGTGGGTAGGATTCAATTGATACAAATTTCAAAACATAGGTATCAAATGCCTACATTTTTAAAACTGGGTACTAAATAGCAAATTACCTCCCAACATGAGGACTAAGTAGGTAATTAAGCCTAAAAACTACAATAAAAATTGAGCACAAAAATATATCTTGTAAATTATGATAGTAAAGTTTTAGAGATACAAGTCCAATATTAAAACTTTAGTCTAAACTAAATATTTAACATAATACAGTTATGAACAAACGAAAATTTTAATTATAATGATTTAGATCATGGATGACCACATGTAAGGATTTTAATTATAATGATTTAGATATAATGACAGTAAGGTCGAACATAAATAATACTTATCCATTCGCAAAAAAAAAAATCATTTATTGTCCTCCCGTTATTTATCAGATATCTATTTTTTTAAAATATCGACAAATACTTTAAAAAATATCCATGGACAATATATAGAGACAAAATAAGATTTAGAGAAAAAAAAAATTGAGGTAAAAAAATAAACAATATTTTTATTAGTTGTATTTTTAATACAAGGATTTTGTTGTAATATTTAAATGGTTTTAAATGACATGAACAGTACATATTTATATCAGAACAATACTTAAGATTCAATTTATTTACCATGAGAGCACTTCGAGCACTTTTAAGGCACTCAAATAGAAGACCCTTTAAATAATTCGTCATCCATGGCAATAGGCAATAGCTAACTGCACCTCGGAATAATATATGGTAACTGTTCACTTGCTAAATAATGGACATGTATCAGTTTATCACATCTCACACACTAATCATTATTTAAATTTCAGCTGAATAATATATGATGATTGATACATGTTAATTTCTCAACAAAAAAAATAGTGTTACTTTGTTTCCTAATTCAGTCCTCCCCTCTCCAATATCAGATGCAAAAACATGCATCGCTCAATAATTCATGTGGAACTAGAAGGACTTTGCATGCTAGTTTGGTCGAAGTTTGGACAAATTATATTCTTCATTCACACTATTTGGAATCTCCTAGTCCAACACAGTTCACTTCAGTCAATAACAAATTCATATGTTTTGTACTCCTTCCAACATAAAACATAACTTTGGTATACAATATACAAGCCATCATTCTGGGTTCTCACAAATATATTGATAAGAGAAGGGTTGGGATGTGGATAACGTAATAACAAGAGCAAATCACAACAGAATGATACAAAACAAAATTAAAAAAAAAAAATTAACTAAAGGGAATTAGAAAAATTTATCATACTGGCTAGTGAGGGAATCTCTAAGATTTGAATAAAGGCCATACAGTGAATATTGGCGAAGGTTTTTCACTTCATACCAAGAATTGAGAACTGCAAGGTGCTTATCTGTGCCAGAGAATGCCAGCTGTATACCTATGCTGCAATCCACAGTTCCTCCATGGCTCTTGCAACTGGACGTTTGTAGTGCACAATCCTGATTGTTGAGACACACAGCTTTCGAATTACTCGAGCATTTAGCACACCCATCTCTTTTCCAGTATAAATTTTGCAGTCTCCCCTTCTTAAACTCAAGGACCTACAAAGCCAGGTTCAGTTGGTGGTATGGATTATGATTATGACCACAAATATCAAAACACTACTTTCAAAAGATAAACCACTCCTTACAAGAGTAAAACTGGTAACGGTATATGTGCTGTTTGCGACAAAAGCAGGGGGAGACCTTGCTGCATATCTCCTTCCAGCAAATGCAACCATATAGCCATACGTGTCCTGCACAAGAAAACAGTTAACAGACACAAAACAATAAAAAATAAATTAATCAACAGAGACAAAAATACGAAAGTTAACCACACTGATAATCAAATCAAATCATGCGTTAGGAACTGTTATAAACTGGCCTTCCATTCGCTTAAGCCCAGCCAATATGACATATCTGTATGAAGCCCAAACAACTCCAGGATATTTTGACTATAGTCAAAACAGGGACACTAGTTTATTGCACATACACGCCGTGGTAGCCTATAATTGTCCATAAGGGACCTTTGACCCTCAGCTATAAGGATTCTAGCCTTGAGTTAACAATTATAAATGCTACCAAAATCGTGAAAGATATACATCTACTACATCTAGTTACTTGAGTGAATTATTATTGGTGTCTTGAATGTTGAAGTATCTTTACAAGTACACCACATCTTATACTTTGGACATAAGACATGTCCCGTATGTGTGTCAGTATCATGTTCAATTTTGTGTTAGAGTCGATTTGGTGTTTAATAGATTATTACTTGAATGATCAAGTGTTTTTAAAAAAGTATCATGCATTTTGGCCACTCTAAAGTCTAAGCCTGAATCAATAAGCTCGAATGACTAAACCATCAGCTTGGTCAAATTGTCAATCAATTTGGACTGATCAGTGACCTTGCTCAAACTAGTAGCCCCATCCATTTTTGACAAAAACAGGAACAACTCAGACTCAATTAGGGGGCCAAACAAATTTGAATTTTGCTATTAAACTGAGGCAATGTTTATGTAAGTTGAAAATGCGAAAGTAGAAAATAATAAGAGAATTGAAATTGGAACGAGACAGAGGTTTCAATCATGTTTCACTAAAAAATAATATCAACTCACTTTCATACGAAAGGATGCTTAACTAGAAAAAAAAAATTGCATTCTGAGTTGCACTCCACTTTAAACCGTCCATATTGTTATGTTGTAACGAAGAAAGGAGAAATAAGCTTCCTTCCAAATCCCCCAACTCCACAATTTCCAGTTACTCAAATAAGCATAGCTTGAATTTAGCATAAACAAAACATCTCACAAAAAAAAAAGATTCCTATTCACATGAACCAAGGATTATGAAATTAGGGTTTCGTGAATACTTTCTAGTCAACTGGCATAAATGATCGTAGTTCAATGCTAGATTTTGGAGTAGCAAAAGAGAATTAAAAAAAACACACTAATTAACCAAATTATGAATTAACAAAAGAAATTGACTTCGGTTACTTCGATCCCCAAAGGAAACTATACCAATCTCTAATATCAAAATTGAGAAAACAAACAGAGAAACTGAGAACGAACCGCGGTGAATGATGAGGAGTTAACCGTCAGGAGCGAAATTTCGTCGACCTTGGGTCTGAACACAGAGATCTGATAATTCGAATTGGAGAGAGAGAGTCTCGTGTCACACGGTGACAGCTGAACGCTGTTATTGTTGTTCAAAAAGAACTTGTCCTTCGGCGCGAACACGATTCCGAACGAGAATCCGTCGGATCTCTGCACACGCGTATCAGAGCAGGGAGAGAATACTTGGTTGTTGTCGCCGGCTTCCGCCGTCAACGCCGCCAGGAGCACCGCCACCACGATTGCCGGCGCTAGTCCTCTGATAACCTCCATGGAAGAATATTCTAGAAGTTTTCCCCAAACCACAGGGAGTCGCTGCGTGCGGCAGAGTGCGAATTTCGGTTTTCTCGCGTTAACTTCAGTCGTTCATCCGGTTGAAGAACTAATGTCGTTTTTTAGGTTAAACGACTTCGTTTCTATTAAACAACTACATTTCTATCAAACGGCTTCTTTTGTGTCAAACGACTTCTGAAAATGCTACAAGCGTTTTTAAATAATAATAATTAGGTCTGGATATACTTTTTTTTTTATTCATGGTGTAATTTTGATTTCTTTCAAAAAAAATTATATATTTGATCATCCGGGTTTCAAAATTTAGTAATTTTTCATTTTAAGAAAAAAAATATTATTCGTGAGCACAAGTTCTTTTAAAATGATTAAGTAATCAATTATTCGTGTGAAAATTATAAGGTTGAATTACAGACTCTATGTGAAAATTATAAGGTTGAATTACAGACTCTAAGGATAAAATTTAATTATGCTGGTAAAATTTTGGAAACTAATTAATAGAGTAAAACTTGGGCTTGATCCACGTTGCCATTGCACTCATGACCAAGATATATATAAATGAGAGCGGCTCTCTCTACCACAGAGTTTTTCTTGTATCTCTCCAATTTTTTTTAAATTTTAAAATTATCCTTTTTACTTTTAACATTTATCTTTTTTTATTTTCTGTCAAAACCTTAATTATCTTACACTTCTCATTTTCACTCGCAGTCCCACCCCTCACTCTCACTTTCTCTATTTGTCTCCGTGTCCGTTTCTTCCTCCTATCATTCTTCATTACCGTTTTGAATTCCTTCCTTCTTTTGGGACATCTGTTTGGTACTGTAGCTGTTTCAATAAACCTTACCATCTCACTAGTTACTACTTCCAGTTCTTGCATCCCTTCGATTTTCAAATCACTTAATCTTGTATTGATAGCATATGTGATTATCTCTATACTCTCGTTGTCTTTGAATGCATTTCTCAGTATTAGTTGCAATGAATGAATGACGTCCATTTCATAATCCTTCCAGGGCAAACTTCTTGTCTTCACAACTTCAAGGAAAGCCTTAAATGAAGATATTGGTTGCATCTTGCTACCATCATCCCTTTCACCAGGTTCATGCTTTGCACCACCCCATCGAATTTCTACGGTTGTGTGAGATCGGAACCAGAAAATTATATCTTTGGAAGATATTCTGATAGGTGCCATTCCACAAGTTATATCACCAAGAGTGGCAGCCCTTGGGAAGCCTACATCAGACAAGCTATCTGTACTTAAACCTATGGAATCCCTATGACATTCAGAGAGCCACAAAGTTATCTCTCTTATTTGGGATTCACTTGGTGTTACCCCTAATCTCCATGCCTTGTTTTTATACAACAGTGTTGCATCATCGCACTTAACAAGATCCATTATGTTAGGACTCTATGATACAATACTTAGGGGTGCATCTCGCATCAGCATATCGCACAACGGATATAAGACATCCGATGTCCATATCCGTTCACGGATGTTCATATCCATTTAGTGAAAGTTAAAATAGAAATTAAAAATTTATAAAAGGGCAAAAGAGCGATAGGGATGTGCAGGAAGCACACTATGGTGGTGGATGGAGCAACTCTCTATATAAATTTGGATTACTTCTTGCATCCTACTATTTTCTTCTTGTATCCAAAAATTTTCTAAATACTATTAATGATTTTTTATTTTTACTATAAAAATATAATTATCCTTTCTCTCTTATCTTCACCCTTCACATTTATTCTAACGTTTCACACTCACCCTGTCTCCATCCCACGATTCTTCTACCTCCTTCCTTCGTCCCTATGCTCCACAAAGCACAATATCTCCCCCCCCCCCAACACACACTCTTCATCACATAACACTCTCTTCAAGTAAATTTTATTCTTATTTTTTTTATTGCTTATTAATTTGGAAATAACTTGGGGTGAATAAAATTTGAAATTCGACATTTAGATAATTAATATTGGTTGATAGGTGAAACGAATTTAGAAATTCATAGTAAGTAAGATTTATTGAGAAAGCACCAAATTTTAAAATGATAAATACTGGATTTCAAAATTCGATTAAGATATTAGATTTCAAAATTTCGTTCAGAAAGTTACCTTTTAAAATCTTTGTCAAGAAGTTACCATATGCAAAATCTAGCATATATATATATATATATATATATATATATATATATATATATATATATATATAATTAATTTTAATATACTTTTTTGTTGTTTTAATGGTTTATGTTTTTTTTAGAAAAGAATTTTTTTTTGTGTTCTTGTTTTGTTTTTTATTCTCCTTAAATTTAGTTATTCGTTAGGTGTATTGTTTTCAATGTTTGTTTGAATTTGTTTATTATAGAAATAACAAGAATACGAGGTGCCTCTACATACTAGAAAGATACCTACAGTCTCTACTTGTAGATGGGGTCGTGATTGTGAAGTTGGAGATGTTGCAACATTAGCTTATCCAGATATTGATGAGTAACAAGAGGGTGTTATTGAGCAGGACCAAGATGTTGTTCACAAAAAAAATTAAGTATTTGATTATCCAAGAGGTCCACATGACACTTATTTGCTCACAAACTATGTTGATTGTGTTGCATTTGCATTGTTGAAAGGCTAGTTTAGTATTATTTAATTTTGTTTTGATGGTTGATGACTTGTCTAAATTTTATATGCAATTGTTATGTGTAGGACTGAAGGAAGATAAATTTGGTCTCCTATGGAAAAAAATTAAACAAATTTGGAGCATATAATCTCATTGTTCAGAATTATGTGTTGAATTCTAGTTTAATGTCTTTATGTGATATTTCGTACGATTACGCCGATGAGGGGTTGATATTGGCATTGGTTGAAAGATGGCATAGAGACAAACATTTTCCATGTCCCTATTGGTGAGATGATCGTCACACTAGATTATGTGTTTGTGTTGCTACATTTGTTGATAGTGGGACAATTTTTTCAAGCGACTTTGAAAACACTCATGGACCTTTTGGACGTGGATTGCACAAGAGCTACATCTAAATTCAGGAAATGTCATGGTCCCCACGTAAAACTCAGTTGGTTGAGAGATGTATATAATGACTGTTGTGAGAACTAGTAGTGGGAGTATAGCGCACAAGCCTATTTGCTGCATCTTGTTGAATGCACAATTTTTGCAGATAAGAGTGTGTACATCCATGTATCCTACTGGGTGCTCTTTAGATATTTGAGTTCTGGTAAGTATGAGGAGTTGTTGCATTTGCCCACTTGTACAAGCAGTTTGGAGATGTTAACTTTGCAAAGAGAAAGCAATTAGCAGGATATCTAACTCTTTTATAAGTACACATATATATCTTACACTTTGATTTTTTTATTGTTTAATTATTGAAATACATTTTCACTTTTTTGTAAAGTTGGACATATGAGCACTTCCCTAAGATGAGAAGGGAAAAAATTGTGGCTAGCTATGATGAGGCTAGGTCTTGGGCCGCATGTTTTGTGACACAAGGAGGAAAATTTCCAACTTACATGAGGTCAGAGCCCAATTAAATGCCTTGACATATGATGGGTGATTTGGGCCCAAATGGGTCACATCAAATTACATGACCTTATCTGGCAATTTGTATCTTCTCTGACTTCATCGGGATAGGTGGGATTGTTCCCTTTCATCTGCTCGAACGTCCCTGGTAGTCCATGCCGTAAACGATGAGTGTTCGCCCTTGGTCTACGTGGATCAGGGGTAATTTGTGAATAAGTTTATCCCACGATCGTCAAATGTTCTAGAGGCTGAGTTGGGAACTATTGATAATTGTTGGGTTACACTTCACCTAGCATTTATTGGTCAATGTCACAACAGTCTCCTTTTTATCTGCATGTGTTTAAGGATACATGTAATGATTCAGAAGGGTATCCATCTTTATGTTATTTATGTTGCTGAGCATGACTGATTAAGTCTCATACCTCAATTTTGTCAGCATCTCCCAAATGATATTTCAATGAGCAGGGGATTGGAGTCAGGACCTATTTTATTCGTATGAAACAAAAAAAATGTTTATGTATTTATGTTATGAAACAATGTTAATTAATATGTTGTTATCGTCATTGCAAGACACTATCAGTCACATTGTGACCATCTTAGAAAGGATGATTGATTGTCGTGATGTGAGTGAAGGCATTGTAGCCTAAGACCAGACTAATGAGGCATTACAGATAGCTCGTGGGGCGTTCGAATAACATGCCCTTAACAATAAAGGAAGTCATAATGTATGCGATAAACGTTCATCTACATCTGGCTAGTAGCATGATTATTTAATTATCTCTTAACCTAAGCTAATTTTCGTGTAATACCAACGTTTTTATTATGTCTTATGTTGTTTTGAACTTTAAGACAATGTTTGTAACTAAAAAACTTTGTATTTATTATTTGCATTTATATCATTGTATACATAATACAAATATCAGTTCTGATGCAAGTCAACATAACTGGTATTCGTGCCCATCAACTCTACAAATGTTTACATCCTACTGACATAAAAAGATGATCATGCCTGAGCCTTGGGGTAACAATGGGTAGACGATATAATATCCACCATCGTAAAGAACAACCTTCTTGTAAGTGAACTTATAAAGATCAAATTAGTAAATGGAAATTTTTTTATTTTGGTAAAAAATACTAATCACTTTACCAACACAAAATGAGAACCATGAACATATCCTATACTTATTAGTTGATTTTGTCTTATATTAAAAGGTTGTCTAGTACGTCGTGAAAATATCGTAATATTTTGAACCAATGACAAATAAACTAAGATGACATTATATCGATTAGCAATAACATAATCGATATCTGGTATAATCATCTACTTCTCCATATTAGCCTGTAATTAATGAAATAAATTTATATGGAAGAAAAATAAATGACATAATAAGTAAAGTGTGGAGTGTAGCAACACATACTCCTCATTGTGAGTCGATTAGCAAAGACTTTCTTAGTTCTTCTAGTCGATCATAGCTTCCTACTAATATTGCATTAATCGTGCCACTAATTAAGTTCTTTAAACAAATCATGTCAGATAAGGGCTCATGACTCTTCACCTATCCCTAACAAAGTAGTAATGCATTTATACTCTCAATGACCATCAACAACATCAACAATGTAAGCGTAACAAATTGGATGGAACTGAAGTAACATGAGTATTTGCCTTTGTTGCCTAAATCCAAATCTTGCATCAGATTTAGTCTTAGATTGCATGTATTTCTTTGTTGAAGAACTATCATGTTTGGAATGCAAGACGTCTACACGCTCGAAATACGAGAATTTAGTCTTTGTAGACCATTAAAATAGATGAACTTTAGTCTTTTTGTTTACCATTTATTTTAACTTTATGCATTGAAGGTACCATTGATGTCATAGCAGGACAAACAATTTCAAGTAACTTATGTTTGATTGTCACTTTTCCTATAATGTGAACTTTTTTTAAATGATCGAGCACCAAACCAAGTTCCTTTTGAATGCATAACTCTGCATGCGATTCATTTAATGAAATATTTGAAAAGCTCAATCTAGTCCGCATGATATCAATTTCAGACAGAGGAATCATCCCAAGGTCATATCGTGTTAATTCACAAGCATATGGTATATGTTCGTTTCAGAACGTAGCCACAACTTTCACTATCAAATCTTATATGTTGAACTCAATCGAACTCCTCATTAATGAGTCTTAAAGCATATTTTGATAAATATCCAACCAATCTTTTATCTTACTTAACTTAAAAGCATCACTCATAAGATTTAGACTTTTTTCAAACGATGCCTTTATTTCATTACGTTATAAGATGATGACATTATGAATTGCATCCAACATGAGCAAAGGTGACCCATACTGTTTCCTAATACCTTCTTTAGGCTCTAGTGAGCAAACTCAACATTAATACAAATGACAAGAACAATATCATAAAACATCTAACAAAAAAAACTAAATAAAATAAGATGCAAACACACATGTTTGATGTTGTGTTTCCTAAATGCATTACTCAATTTGCCCACACCTATGCAAAGTATTTCTTATACGAAATTATCCAAGAGTCATTAAAATATTCAAAGAATAACGGTCATGAATTACAAACATGATGAAGGCGATCAACACAATCACTAAAGGTTGACTTATGTTCACAATTCATGACATTTTTTCATGCTTCCATTATAACTTCCCATGTTTCGACATAATTAACTAACATTTTGCACTTGACTTGTAGATTTTTTTGAATGTGGAAACGTCATAGGAGATCATAACATTAAGAAAATACAATGTGAATGAAATTTATCAAAACTAGGTCTTTGTCGATAACAATGACTTGTGAATCACCCTCAGATGTTATAAATAATCCTCTTAGCCTTTTCAAGTCGAAGTGAAATTATTTTTTCGTTCACTTGATAAATTACAAAGGCAGCTGAGAAAGTCAACCTTGTTGATGTGACCTCAATATCTCAAGTTTTAGCAACAAATATTTGTTAATTTTGTAGATGTTATTATCCATAAAAAAATAATATTAAATGCATTCAACAATTTTATTGTATCAACATGTGTCCAAAAGAGGTCACTTACCACCTTCTATTCATCTACACATTTATTCTAATGGATGTATTTATCATATTCTAACATTATCATCCACTATGATTCAATTCTTGAACCTCTCAATGATTGTTTGCAAGTGCACTATGCATTGTATACTTGCTTAATTGTTGTTACATTACACTCATTATTTTCTTTGAAAGTAAGGAGAATGTTTGTAGGCTTCACTTGACTTTTAGTCATATCAAAGCAATGATTGTTGAGTGAATTTTAACCTATTAGCAAAAGGGTGACCAACTAAAGTCTATGACAAATTATGGTTATAGTATTCACACATTATCTTTAATATACACCTTTCTCCATTAGAAATTGGTTTATCTCTCAATTTAAAAGGGCATTCACATTTTCTTGTGTAGGATATACTAGGTTGAACATCATATTTATACTTTCTGTACTTTTCACCCCTTTCACATCCTAACAATACATACATCTTTCTCTCAGTTTGATTATTAGCTTTATCAGATCTTATAATGACAACAATAAAACCAAGATCAAAAGCAATCCCTAAAATCCACTTAATTAACTCATCATGTATGGGAAAATTTTGATCAATTGTAAAGTTATTTGTGTAATCTCCCTCATACATTTCATTTATAAAAGAAGATAAATTTGACATGAAACTAAAATTTGCTTATAATTCCATAAAACTTAAAGGACAATATTTCATATTAGATATGAAGAGTCTAACCACTTACGATATGACATCAACATAGAATATCTTACTTGTTCAATAATAATAGAGATCAACAAATTCATAAAACAAAACAAGCAAAATAAATTAAAATAAAAAATAAAAAACTATAAACAAAACAAGCTAAATAAATTTTAAAAAAAGCACCAAAATTTGAAATCTAATGAGCTTCTTAACCAGATTTTGAAATCTAATGAGTTCCTTAACTAGATTTTGAAACTCAATGAGTTTTTCAAAATCTAGTGAGTTTCTAAAATGGATTTCCAAATGTAGCGAGTTTTTAAATCAAATTTTGAAATATAATAACTTCCTAAATCCAGTTAATTACTTAACCTAATTTTAAAATTCAATACTTCCTTAAATTAGATTTTGAAATTCGACATTTTCTTCAATTAAATTTTGAAATTCGATGATTATTGAAAATTTTCACTCAAAGACTTTCTGAATCTGATGAATACTTTTACGAACCAATTTTTCAAATCCTATACAAACAAAATATAATAAAAATTAATACTAAATTTGACATTAAAATGTAAACATATAAGTGAAGAAGAACTAAGTGAATAGGTATCTTTATTTCAAAAAAAAAAAGTTTGAAACGAAGATAGATGAAAATAAAGAAAGAAAACATAAAAGCGTCATTAAAAAAATAAAAAAAGATGAAGGTGAAGAAGAGAGAAAACATCATTTGAGTTGCTTCTATTCCAAAAGTCAGCCAACATAAGTAAATATAGCACCGCAGAGGTGCAGGAAGAGAATTTAGGAGGTGCAAGAAGAAAGTTCCGATCAATTTTTACAATGTTTTCGATTATCCTCTCTCCCTCTTTTTCTAAACACACCTTCTCTTCTGTTTAAACCTAATATTTTTCTCTTCAGTTTAAACCCCTCCCATCGCATTTTCACTCATGAACTACCCTTCAAACAACACGCTTGTTTCTTTATTATATTATATACATTTAACTTTCAAGTTTGTTTCTCAGAAATTAAATTTAGTTTAAATTCTAAGAACTATTTTTTTCCACCAATTATTTTATTTATTTTTTAAGTCTTTTAATTTTTATGTAACGGTTCTCCTATTAAAATTTCATTTTTAATCCTTTGATTTTTTTTTTGCCATGTTAATGTTAGTATTTGAGATTATATGACCTTAGTGACATTAGACATGTGACAAATGACAGTTTAATTAACATTTATCACATGAATTTATTTAACATGGATTTTTGAAATTTTATTTGATTTTGTTCATTGTCACGTTACTAATAAGGAAAATATTTTAGTCATCCTGTCATCCTGTGCGTGTTGAGTGTTATTATGTTGTTTTTGGTTTTTACTTTATCATTTTGTAAATCCTAAGCACATGATAATAGAAGTTAATTTAGTCACCATATTGTTGGCCACGGAAAACATGGTTTTGTTTAGCTTTTTCATTGAGTAAGATGTTTTCTCATAAAATTTGTGGATTTTTGTTGTGTTCAAAAATTGGTTATCTCATGAAAGCCTTATATAATAAATTCTTATTTTTAAAATACTTAAATTTAGTATTGAAAAAAAACTTTGTTAATTATTTTCAATTCTAATTTATAAACAAACTCACATCTAAATAAAATAAATCAAATTTATAAATTTCCAAATCTTATGCAAACACTCATCTTAACTATTTTTAGCTAATAAAAGGGAGCTAATTAAGCTAATTTAATTTACAATATTTTGAACCATCTTCAAGTTCACTAACAAATAAAACTATAATAATCTTGACATAAGTTGTGTATCCTGTCTAATCCAACCCCATGTATTTGACTTTCTTATCGCAAAGTTTGACATTTATATTTTTCCAAGTTAGTTATTGGGGCAAAAACAATTTGGTAACCAACTTTTCAGTACATAAACATATTATAACTTCTTTAATAATAAAATATTAAATTATGATATTTAATTAAAATATAAATTAAATTATTTAATAAGTAAATAATAAAAATACTGTATTTAATAAGCTAAAGACATGATAAAAAATAATAACTGCTGAAATCCAAAGTAAAAAAGGAGCCAAACACTCAATCGAAAAAAACCAAATTATTGACATTGAGTTCAACAAAAAAAAATGTGATTTTGCTTTCTTGTTTTTCAGAATCCCTTTTTGGGTTAAATATACATAAAAAAAATAATTGGCCAGTTCACATCTGCTAAGGCAAGAAGTTTATGCAATCATGCTTTAAAATAAAGTATACTTAACCACTCTATTTAAATATTATTATACTCGTCCCCATTTTTCTTATTCTATACTTTTTCATTTTTTGAAATTCTTAGTGTTATGACACTTAGTCGTATCAAGGAATTTTTCTTCTTTAACGAATAGTTGTCATCACCTAATGTTTATTTAATGCATTTTTCATACATAGAATTATTACTATATATAAGTTATTCAAATTAAGTTATGGATGTCACCTTTTGCTTGTGACGGATCAAGAGTATATATGTCACACTATTATAGATTTTATTAGTTTTTTTAGGATATATATATATATATATTATATATATAAAGATTAAAGCAATGCAAGTGAAAGTTTGTTAATTTTGTTATAATTAATACAACAAAGTTAACGTTTAAAACTATACGATCAATATGGATATGCGTTATTATAAATTAAAAAGTTATCAAAATCTACGCTGTTGATTTTCTAATCAAGTGTAATAGTTATACAATTATATTTTTTTAAACTTCTACATCTAATCATCTCACTACTTTATTACAAGAGTCTGATCCAATTATTAATATATTTCGTGCTTTTAATTTAAAATACATGCGCTGATCCATACGCAATTTTGTTTACTCTTCTGCAGTTTGACTTTTCTCAACTTAATGATTCTTTTATTAAATAAAAAAATACTACGGTATTAATGTGAACCCAGAAAAATACTTTTGAATTACACTACTAAACTAGAATTATATAAATAACAATAATGAAACTAAAGCTTAAGAATATAGAAATATATAAGAATCAAAACTGCAATCATACTAAAATGATCAGCCAAAAAATAATAAAACTTGATTCACAACTTTCCTAGCTAGTAATGCACGGAACGTGGCCATTCTCAACCATTGACCAGTGACAGATAAGGTTTTTGTAATATAATGATGTTTTTGTTTGGAAGAAAGTATTGTGAACACAGATGAATCGTAGATACATGGAAATATTGACATCAAGGATCGTTGACCTAAACAAACCAGTGAACATGTAAACATAATCTAACGTTGAGAAATTGGAATGTATTCACATGCAAATGCCTCATTATGTTTTGTTTTCTTTACTTAACCCTAAATACATGTCTTTCCTTCTTTCAAACGCAACCCTTAATTTCTTAACCCTCTTCTTCTTCCTTCTCTCTCTCTCTCTCTCTCTCTCTCTCTTTCACATTCATTTTCCGTTGACTTTGTATATCATGAAATCTTGCAGCAGCCAAATCATTAACGTTTCATTGCAAGTTGATCTCATCCATCGCCATGGCTGACATAAACACTTTTCTCAACCCCCTTGAATCCAAAACCATCTTCTAGCAAACACTTTGTGCATGATTTTTCATCATCATCATCATCACCAAGAAGATGAACAACACGAGTGATTCATCTGGGTACCTTGGCTCCAGCAACATAAGTGGCTTTGGCATGGGCATCGGAATTTCAATTGGGATTCTTCTGCTTATCACAACCATCACACTCACCTCCTACTTCTGCACCAGGTCACAGGTACCAACTGTTCCAAGGAGAAGAACTTCTACTGGACCACAATTCCTGGAGCCAGAGCACACAATAGTTGATGTTGGGTTGGATGAATCCACAATCATGAACTACCCCAAGATGCTGTACTCTGAAGCCAAGCTAAGGAAATCTGATTCCACAGCAACAAGCTGTTCCATATGTCTGGGAGATTACAAAAGTTCTGATGTGCTAAGGGTTTTGCCAGATTGTGAACATGTCTTTCACCTCAAGTGCATAGACCCATGGTTGAGGCTGCATCCAACTTGTCCTCTCTGCAGAACATCCCCTATCCCGACACCTCTCTCGACACCTCTTGCAGAAGTTGTCCCATTAGCAACAAGGCGAGATTAATTCATACTATGTTTTTCCATTCATTGTTGTAGTACTGGTTCACCGAGGTTAAGGTTTATCAGAATTTCATAAAGTACTTTATTGATTGATTCTATATGTAAATTCTTCTCTTCTACCCTTTCTCCAAAACAAAACAGATGTTTAAAGTTCACAAATTTTAGTTCATCATGAGTAACTGCTGCAAATTTCTTTATTTTTTTCCTGCTATGGAATCTTGAAAACCTCGCACAGTATTATTCGTATGTTTATTTGGAAAGAAAAAAATAATATTAGAGATACCACTTTGACAGATAAAATTAATTTATGATATTTAGATGACTACAAATCTCGTTTGATAAATTTGTTCGTTAACATTAAGTTAAGTTTAAGGTTGATCAATTAATAATTTAATTTTTATATTTAGAGATTTGATTTATTTTGATCATTATATTTATTTATTCTGTCATTGAGTTCTTATTTTTGTGGAAAAAAAAACCTCGCACAGTGTTATTCATAATATGTTTATTTGGAAAGAAAATATATTATTAACGATATCACTTCAGATATAAAATTAATTTATAATATTTAAATATTATAAATTTGTTGTTAGAATTAAGTTAAGTTTAAAATTCAATTATTAATTTAATTTGTATATTTAGAGATTTGATTTATTTTAACCATTATATTTATTTTTTTAAATTGAGTTTTATTTTTTAGGAAAAAAAATAATATGACAATTTTGGTTAAATTAATATTAACATTATTGTTTGAATTATTTTTTTATTTTAGAACATATATGATTTTGATACGTAACACTTTTAAATAGAAAATGATTTAAATTTTGATACATAGAAGTACCAAATTTTAAAACAATATTTTCAAACAACATTAATGTCTATTTAATATAAAGAAATCATATTGAGTTTTATGAAAATAAAGTGAAATATTATAAATAATGAACAGTATATGAATAAATAATGGTGGATTTTGAACGAGCGTTCCAGGGAGGAACGACTCTATGCATTGAATATGGGAAGTTTGTATAGTATGAACGTGGTAAAGCTATTGATGGCAGTTTATCCTGATGTTCCATGAGTGCTCGTCCTCACGTAGAGGAGGGTAGGTCATGTGTGGGAACGGCAGGAGGTCCTACTCCTTAGGAGTACTTTGGACTGATAGGGCTAACCTCGGGTGGCAGCTGTTGAGTGTTTCCCAGTTACTACATCACCCGGGTGCACGAACGCCAGATACACAGATTCATACAGTCCGGACGGTCTGTCTTATGAGAGTTTTTGAAGGGTTATATGTGTTGAAATATTCTTGTATTGTTGGTATGTTTAGTTTGTATGTTGATGCATGAATTAAATTACATAAGCTTACCCTGTGTTCTTTCTTTGTGTTGTCCTGCATCTGTACGTCCGTCCTGTCAATGCAATGATCATCCGTGTGGATGTGAGCAGAAGGAGACACTCTGTTGGAAGAAGTGATGGAAGAAGAGAACCTAGTGGACGTCGAAGTGAAAGCCGAGCCTTAGATTGTCCAGTAGTATTAGATGTTATTAGAGTTGTAATTGAACGTTCGGTATTAAGTTTTGTAAAACCGTTCGCTCCTGGCTCTTTCAAATTTCTCTTATATTGTACATAAAGTTGTACTTAATGTCGTTCGGCTTTTGAGCGTAGTATTAATATAAGACTGCACTGTTTTATTATGAAATGTAATTAATTCTAATTTATGGTGATTACTGTATTTTGAGATGTTACAATATCACTTCAGATATAAAATTAATTTATAATATTTAAATATTATAAATTTGTTGTTAGAATTAAGTTAAGTTTAAAATTCAATTATTAATTTAATTTTTATATTTAGAGATTTGATTTATTTTAACCATTATATTTATTTTTTTAAATTGAGTTTTATTTTTTAGGAAAAAAAATAATATGACAATTTTGGTTAAATTAATATTAACATTATTGTTTGAATTATTTTTTTATTTTAGAACATATATGATTTTGATACGTAACACTTTTAAATAGAAAATGATTTAAATTTTGATACATAGAAGTACCAAATTTTAAAACAATATTTTCAAACAACATTAATGTCTATTTAATATAAAGAAATCATATTGAGTTTTAAAAAAAAATAGATTCTCAATTAAATTTTTTTAGAACAATAAAAAACTCAATTAAGTAAAAACAAATATAAAAAATAAAACTAATAAAAAACTTAAATATAGGAATTAAATTTTATTTTTAATTTCGGTGATCGTTTGGGTACGTGCAATTTTTGAGTTTAGAAGATAAAAATGAGAATTATTAATGTTTCGGTAGATATTTTCTAGGACCGAGAGACTAACCTGTTGATGTGTCTGGGCCGCTTGCTCGCTTCCAAACTCCTGCTATTGGCCGATCGGTGTTGGCATAAACCGATCGGTCTTCCTCTTGACGTGGGGGGATGTACCTGCAAAAGGTACTCCGACGCTCAAGTTAGGCGTGTGGTTTGAAGAGCCTCGGCTCTTGGTTGAATATTTAGTGAATAGTTATCACTATTGAATATTTGAGAGTAGCGTAGAGTGAATAATGTGTGAGTGGAACGTACCTGGCTTTCGGCCCTGGCTTTGTATTTATAATTTACCTCATGGATCCTAAGCTGATATAAGCCCAATAAAATATAAACAGAATAAGATATAAACAGATTACCTGAATATCCGGTTGTTTGTTTGTAACCACTCGGTTAATTTTTTATACTATACATTATGCCCCCCAAGTCCGAGTTAAGCGGTTGGCTTTAGCCGTGGTTAACTATAGGACTGATGAGTTTGAGGGAGGCTGCGTTGGCGGAACTGAAAGCGTTTTACCGCTCGACCTTCAACAGTAACCGAGCGGGATTTACCTCTCGGTCTTCGACATTTATCGAGAGGGTTTTACCTCTCGACCTTCGACATAAACCGAGCGGGATTTACCGCTCGTCCTTCAACAGGAACCGAGAGGAATTTACCTCTCGGTCTTCGACATTTATCGAGAGGGTTTTACCTCTCGACCTTCGACATAAACCGAGCGGGATTTACCGCTCGTCCTCGACAATAACCGTGCGGGATTTACCGCTCGACGATCGACATTAACCGAACGCTGCTCGACGATCGACACTAACCAAGCGGGATTTACCCCTCGTTCTTCAACAGGAACCGAGAGGAATTTACTTCTCGGTCTTCGACAATAACCGAGCGGGTTTTACCGCTCGTCCTTCAACAGGAACCGAGAGGAGTTTACCTCTCGGTCTTCAATGTTAACCGAGCAGGATTTATCACTCGTCCTCGACAATAACCGTGCAGGATTTACCGCTCGACGATCAACATTAACCGAGCGCTGCTCGACGATCGACACTAACCAAGCAGGATTTACCGCTCGTCCTTCAGGAGGAACCGAGAGGAATTTACTTCTCGGTCTTTGACAATAACCGAGCGGGTTTTACCGCTCGTCCTTCAACAGGAACCGAGAGGAGTTTACCTCTCGGTCTTGAACGTTAACCAAGCGGGTTTTACCGCTCGTCCTTCAACAAGAACCGAGAGGAATTTACTTCTCGGTCTTCGACAATAACCGAGTGGGTTTTACCGCTCGTCCTTCAACAGGAACCGAGAGGAGTTTACTTCTCGGTCTTCAATGTTAACCGAGCGGGTTTTACCGCTCGTCCTTCAACAGGAACCGAGAGGAATTTACTTCTCGGTCTTCGACAATAACCGAGCGGGTTTTACCGCTTGTCCCTCAACAGGAACCGAGAGGAGTTTACCTCACGGTCTTCAACATTAATCGAGAGGGTTTTACCTCTCGACCTTCAACATTAACCGAGCGGGATTTACCGCTCGACCTTCGTCATTAACCGAGCGGGATTTACCGCTCGACCTTCGTCATTAACCGAGCGGGATTTACCGCTCGACCTTCGTCATTAACCGAGCGGGATTTACCGCTCGTCCTTCAACAGGAACCGAGAGGAATTTACCTCTCGATCTTCGACCTAGGAGTGCTTCCTAGGGAACGGGCTTTACCGTTCGGCTTTGAGAGGGTTTTACCTCTACTTTGAGTTAGGAGTGTCTCCTAGTGAACAGGATTTACCGTTCGTCGTTGAGAGGGCTTTACCTCTCTCCCGAGAGGGATTTACCGCTCGGTCTTTGACCTAGGAGTGCTTCCTAGGGAACGGGCTTTACCGTTCGGTTTTGAGAGGGCTTTACCTCTTTGCTTTGAGCTAGGAGTGCTTCCTAGTGAACGGGCTTTACCATTCGGCTTTTGAGAGGGCTTTACCTCTCTGCTTTGATCTAGGAGTGCTTCCTAGTGAACGGGCTTTACCGTTCGGCTTTTAAGAGGGCTTTACCTCTCTGCTGAGCGGGATTTACCGCTCGATCTCGGACTTGAGCTTCTTGGCGAGAGAGATTTACCTCTCGGCCGAGAGGGATTTACCTCTCGGTCTTCGACTTTGACCTAAGACTTCTTCCTAGGAAACGGGCTTTACCGTTTGGTCTTTGAAAGGGCTGTACCCTTCTGCCGAGCGGGATTTACCGCTCGGTCTTAGACTTGATTGTTAACTATGAACTTTGCTGACGAAATTGGCAATCAGTGTTTGCAATAGGAGACTTCCCCTTTGTTAATTGAATTCCATGATACTTTAGGCATGATGACAAGATCTTAGTCTACACTTGCATAGTTGATGCATGGATTTTGATATATATTTCTTCGAGATGTTCTCTTGCTAAAATTCTGATGATGATATATATTACGGTATACAACCGTATAGTAAATGATTCGGTTACCATATATTACGAATTGCACCGAATAAATAACATATAAAATAAACAAGGTATCAAAATCGTCTTGAGATTTTATAATATTGCTGTTGATAGTTATCTCTAACACAACAATTTCTTTGACTATTTTAATCATGCCAAAAAATGTTTCGGTCACAATAATTAGATAACTATATTTATAGTTATATGCTATATAATATATCATATATCATATAATATATTATGGAATATATTATATATATTTAAAATATCTATATAAAATAGTTGTTATAATATCTATTATCAATTAGACATTTTATGAAATATTCATATTTCAAAAAATACTTATCTTGTTGATGACGCTTTGTTGTTCCTCCATGCTCCTCGTGGTCACCATTTGGGTTTGCCGCTCGGCCCCACGGTGGGACCGAGAGACTAACCTGTTGATGTGTCTGGGCCGCTTGCTCGCTTCCAAACTCCTGCTATTGGCCGATCGGTGTTGGCATAAACCGATCGGTCTTCCTCTTGACGTGGGGGGATGTACCTGCAAAAGGTACTCCGACGCTCAAGTTAGGCGTGTGGTTTGAAGAGCCTCGGCTCTTGGTTGAATATTTAGTGAATAGTTATCACTATTGAATATTTGAGAGTAGCGTAGAGTGAATAATGTGTGAGTGGAACATACCTGGCTTTCGGCCCTGACTTTGTATTTATAATTTACCTCATGGATCCTAAGCTGATATAAGCCCAATAAAATATAAACAGAATAAGATATAAACAGATTACCTGAATATCCGGTTGTTTGTTTGTAACCACTCGGTTAATATTTTATACTATACAATTAAGAATAACTTTTTCAAGTCATTAACTTTTATTTTTAAAATTTATATCTCAATTGTGCCACATAATCAATAATTACATAGGTCATTCAGTTTTGGTCAGAAGAAAATTATACCCTTAACATTTTAACATCTTAAGAAAAAAAATCAACATAAACCGTTTTTACAAAATATAAATGTATGTGATAATCTGAAATAAAATAAAAATCACTTTAATAAAATCTAACAAATCAAAAAATCAAAATAGGTATATTAAATTTTAAAAAATTATTATTTATTATAAAAATGTCATTATCCGTATTTTCTATATCAATTATTTCTATTTTAGCTTTAACTGAAAATATCATTATTTACAAAACTGAGCAGCGTTATTTTCTATACATTAATTAAAACCGGTATTATATATTTCTATAAAAAGTATTTTTTTCACGGAGAAATGATTTTGTGATAATGTATAAGGTCATCTACAATTAAAAAGATCAAAGTATTATATTTTAATAACCTAAATTTTGAAGAAAAATTAAAATACCAAACATTGTCACCAAAATCCAAATAATACGTCATCTTAATTATTGAAATGTCTACGTCGGCTATTTGAAATTAAAATAAACCCAAAACTTCCTTAAAGACAAAAGCATGAACAATGGTCAGACCATTTTAAGACAAGTGGATCAACTTTAAATAAAGTTGACAATCCATTAAGTTAAAATTAATTTGTTGACAATTAAAAAAGTTGGAAAAAATATATTTATGAACTAGATAATACAATTTAGATCATATATGGACTAATTTTAATCTATAAAAAAATACATTTCAAGTTTTTTTCACACTTTTCCATAAAAGAAGCTTATAATAAAGAGTTCATTTAGATATATAGAAAAAACTTTGTCTTTTCTTTATCCTTCTATTATTTTGAACCCAACAAGAATCCATTTTTCTGTGGTTTCATTTCCGAAAAGTGATTCTAAAAAAAATGATAAGTGTGTTGTACTATTTTAAAATCATACACTTGTTACTTATAAAATCCTAAAACATGTTTCTAATTCAAGAACGCTTCTCCTTCTGTTTCACAAGCCTTGGAATATATATACTCAAGAAAAGAAAAAATCAATCATATATTAAAAAGAAGAACATATATATAGTACATGAAAAAGATGAACACTAACTTTAGCACACCATTTACCGATTCATGATTAACACCCACACACTAATTATATGATTAAAATAAACTCTTGTAAAATACAGGTTTTTCGGCTTATATCCAAGTCAACTTTATTCAATAAAAAAAAAAAACAAAATCCTAATTCAACAATACATTTATAAACCGCATTAAAGATGACCTAATACTGAAAATAAGGTTGATTTTTTAATAAAGAAATAAGGAAGAATCAATGTAAGAAAGCATAATAATAATAATATTAGAACCTATCCAATTCGAGTAGAAAACTTATAAAAAAATTCAAATAATAATAATTGTCTTTAATTGCTTTATTTTAGTCCTAAACTAAATTAAATTATTAATTATATAAACCATTTATTGATATAAATTTATATCATTGGTTGTGTAAGAAATCAGTGAAAATGCCCAAATGTTGAAGAAGGTGTGGAAAATAAAGATGGTAGAAAATGAGATAGAAGACTAAAAAAAGGAATAGATTTTGCAACAACCAATGTTTGTACAAAACACCAAACAAAAATAAAATAACTTGAAGCACAAGAATTACGTGTAGCTTTGAGTTCTTTATAGGAAACAAGAGATAACGCTCAAATGGGAAAATAATATTTTAACATCTTTGGAACACTTGGTTAGTTTTTTGTATTGTATAGGTATTAATGTAATTACTATGCTGAAAATTTCAAACGTGTTATCTATAATTGTTGTTTGATTGAGACATAGTACTATTTTTTTTTTCTTTTATTAATCTGATGGCTTAATTCTGCTATTATATATTCTATTGGCATATTAGTTATATATAGAAATGATAATAAGTTAGATTGGATATGAATAATGTCAATCGGTAATATTTATTCATTATTTATTTCGTTATTTATATGGATATGTATAAAAAATATTTATAAATATTTTAAAATTTATCGATAGTAATAGATATATGCAGATATTTAAAAGAGATATTTTATAAATTTTTAAAATAAAATATAAATAAAATTAAAAAATATATATAATATAAATTAAGTTAAATATAAGTTAAAATTTAATTTTAGTTATATTTAATCTAATAAAATATAAATTATTTTAAGTTTAATTAAATTTAATAAAATATAAATTAAATTTTAATTTTAATTACAACAAATATAGATATATAATAATTACACCTAAATTATTTATAAATAGATATTAAAATATTTCTTATATACTACTGTGAATAATAAATATTTGCATGTATCAATTATTCCTCATAAATTTTATCTTCATATACTAGACATAAATACTTTTGGGGTGTTGCTCCGTCCAGCACCACACCTTTCTCCCTTCACCTCTTCTTTACTATTTTGCCCCTAACTAAAATTTTATTTTTAGGGTTATTTTTTAATTTTATCCATTCACAACCTATTCCACTAATAACCTATTTTAGTTCTCCGTACATGAGTAAAATACTTTTATTTTAACATTATATTTCTTCATCTCTTTCTTTTGACACTGTGAGATACTACAAGTTGTAAAGAGTGGTGGTGGAAAGAATTATCAAGCAGTCTCTCTCGTGGTGCAGTGTCGCTCTCGTGGTGCAGCGTGTGGAGTGGTGCAATGCGTGTGTTGTTTTCTCAAGGTGCGTATTTGAATAAACCTTCAAATAAAACCCTAAAATAAAAAACGTAACCTTTAAACGGAGGTGTATCAAAATCCTTATGGATATCAAAATCCTTCAACGGATGTCAAAATCCTTCAACGGATGTCAAAATCCTTCAACGGATGTCAACATCAAAACGGATGTCGACATCCGTTTTTTCCTTAAACGGATATTGACATCCGTTTTTTCCTTAAACGGATGTTGACATCCGTTGAAGGATGTCAAAGGTTACATTTTTAATTTTAGGGTTTGTTTTATTAATTTATTCTTTATTTTTGAAATATTTTAATAATTTAATTTAAATGTTTTGATTTATTATTTTTTAATATATTTTTAATATATTTTAATAATGTAAGGAGAACTAGGTTTCAAATAAATTAAAATAGTAAAAGTAAAAAATTTTAGTTTAAGAATATAATTTGAATTAAAAATAATTGGGAAGGTGGAAGGAGAAAGGTGTGGTGGAGGAGGGAAGCAACACCCATGTATTCTGTGAAAAAGAACTATGCCAACATGGACAAATTTATGACTTTGTGTACCTTTTATATTTACTTTTTTGCATATAGAAGTTAGACTAGTCCAAATACTTCTAATATATTTTCTTTTACAGATAAAATTAAAAATTAAGTGTCAAAGTTCAAGAAATTGAAATTTCAAATACAATTAAATTATATATTTTTAATTCAAACAATTAGTAGAAATTACATGCGCCACTTAAATTAGGTATAAATAGTTCAAATGGGATCGAACCTATAATAAATTTTTTAACCGAGTTGATCAAAATTTATCTATTTTTTATATGATTACCCAACTCTGAATTAGAAGATAATCACAATAATCATTACTATAAGAAAATAATTAAATAATAATTAATCTATAAATAAAAATAATTAATGACTTTATTAATTAAATTAAATATAATTTTATAAGTTAAAAATTATTAACATTTAAAATATATTATGTATAAAATTTATAATTGATTTATGAGTCTGAGTTTAAATTTGTTTTTAATATTAATTTTATAGTTATTAAATTGTAAATTAATCTCTAATAAAAAATATAGAAAAAGTTATCATGACTGTAATGGTGAAACATGATTGAATGAAAAAAAAATAGTATTTTCGTTATAATATTATTATTCAAAACCATTTTTTTCTTATTTTTTTTTATCTTCCCCAAACTAGGTTTATTTCTTGGACCATTTATATACCCTATTATGTTGGGCATGTATCAACAACCACAAAAATATCTAACTTAATCATCAATTGATAGAAAACAGAGATTTAAAATATGGACAATTTAGAGCGACAATTGTGTAATATGTAGCAAATAAATTAGTGAAGTAATAATTGTTATGTTGACTAATTAAGGTTAATAAGTAGTAATTTTCCCATTCCAAAACAAATATCGGTTTCATTTTAAAATGCTTTAAATGTTCATGTTACTCTTCAACGAAAGATAATACAAAATATGTTATTTCATCTATTATTTTTTATTGATTTTTATTTTTCGATTAAAAAGAGCAATAAACTTCTCTTCTACAGAAAAATTAACTTTGATTCATATTTTTCTCTTCTTTATCTATTTTTTTTCAACACATACGGCTAAAAGATTATTGAATCTGTTTTAGATCTCTTCGATATTAATTAAGAAGAGACATTAATTGAGAAATTTTATTAAATAAAAAAATTTTCAATTTCTTTTCACTTACCCTTATTTTATGGTCCATATTTTTCAGTAATTTTTTCAAAAAAATTGTCGAGTTTCTTTATGAGTTTTTTCGAATCCAGTAGAAAATCGGCCTACTTTGGTGGAAAAATGAACAATAAAAAATTAATTCAAAATTCCTAATATTCGAACCCCACTTTACATCTTATCAATTTTTAAATCGCAACCCTCACCACGTAAACCTTGTGTGAATGAAAAGAAAAATTATGATTTCATGTTTAATTAATTAATAATGTCTTTATAATAAGATAATCATTTTATAATCATATAATAATAGCATAGTTTGATTTAATTATTAATGATTTAATGTTTTATTAAATAATTAAGTAAGTCACAGTGAATTTATATAGAAAATAAGACTGACAATCAATATATTAGTACTTAAAATAAAAACTAAAACCCTGCCCCCATATATATATATAGTTTCTACACTGTAATTAATTATAATTATAAAATTATATTATTTATTATAAAACGTAAAACATTAAATAGTTATAATATTATTGTGTGATAACAGTGAAAGAATACAAATTGTTAAAATATTTTAGTTAGTAATTCCTTCATATTGTTTATTATTTTTTTATGTATTATTTGAATCAAAATATAATTAGTAACTTGGTATATAATTTATGTAAAATATGTTAGATTATGCCCTCATACATGTTAATAATAAGCAATTAAACCTACAATTAATTAAACAATCTTTAATAATATATATATATATATATATATATATATTTTTTAAAATTTTGTAAGGTTAAAATTCTCTCATTATATATGTTTTGAGTATATTAAAAAATCTCATTCATTAATTACATTTGTATATAGAATCAAAATAATTTTGTATTGTATTAATGACAACTAAACCTGACCATAATCATTAATATTGATAAAATCAAATGACATGAATTTGTAGTGAAATGTGTAATATGAAAGTTATGTGAATGTGACATATACACGTTTATTTTTAACTAGTTTTTAGTCTATTTCAATAAGATTAATAATAACTTTAATATATAAAATGTAATTTCTGAATAATAAACTATATATTTATAAAATCAAATATGTTTCAAAGATAATGTATGCATATGTAAAAACAAAAATAGAACACAAAACATATAAAAGCCACGAACTCCCATTAAACCAAAGATTTTTCAAACAACAAAACACCTATATTAGCAACATGTCATCAAAGGCCTTGGTGAAAGTCTCTTAGTAAGAGGCTATGCTATCATTGAATTTGTTCCTATTGTTGTTAGAATACAATACAATTGGTTTGTTATCACGGTATAACTTAAGTGATCTTTAAATTCTTTCCACAATGTACAACCTCGTGGCAAAGTTCCTTAACCATATTCTTTGGTTTGATTTATCATAATTAAGGCTAGCAACAAAATGGATTGAGCATGGATAGTGCATATCCGATGCCCGACCTACCAAAAAAATACTTTTGGATATTTTAAAACTCATAGGTATCCGTGGATACCAAAAATATTTTAAAAAAAGAAAATATTTTATAAATTTTAAAAATAAAATCTAAATAAAATTACAAAAATATTATATAAAAATATAATATAAATTTAACCTAGTAAGTTATAAATTAATTTTGATTTTAATTAAATTTAACTTAATAAAATATAATTTTAATCTTAATTTTAATTTTTTATGGTAATGGATACCCACACAACGGGTAATATGATACCCGCACCAAATCCGTTTATAAACGAATATTAAAATACTCTTTATCCACAGGTAATAAAAACTTGCGATTATCAACTATCTATCGCGGATTTTATTTACAACGAACACGAGTATTTTTATCATCTCTACTCATATCACACTACTAATTCTATAGTCATAGTGAATGTTGCTTGACATTGCACCAAGAAATTGCACCACCAACTAGTACGAAAAGATAACCTAAAGTAGATCTCAAACTCTCTGAGCATCCTGCAAATCAGAGTTAGAATACCCAGTGATCTTTAATCTTCTAACCTCTTGTATGTGATTATATAACATTTTGTTCTCTTAGAATACCTCATAACTCTTTTTGTTGTTTTTCAATGATTCATTATTGAGTTACTTAAATATTTGTCTAATACTCCAACTATATATGTATGTTATATTGGACGTGTATGTACTTGGACGTACATCAAACTCCTTACAGCATTTACATAGGAAATTTTCTGTATTTTTTGTATTTTCTAAACTTTTAAATTTTCTTTTGGAAAGACAAACAACTAGAATATTCTTTGATTACAATCTTCGATGCCAAATTTTTTAAGCATCTTTTCAACGTAACTTTTTTATGATAATCCTAACATCTCTAGATAAATTTCAATGTATTTGAATTCTTAATACAAAGTAGGCGTCACCAGAAATATTTCCTGAAGACTATTGAAATGTGACGCTTAATTATCACTGGGATTTCAGTTGTTAGGATTGAATTTTACTTCAAGAAAGGAGTTCTGTTAGAAATATTAAATCTTTTATCTTTCAGTTTATCTTTCAGTTAGTTTGTTATTATTTATTATTTGTATTTTGGGTTTAGCCCATATTTTTTCTATTATAAATAGAGAACCCTATGTGTGTTTAACACAAGGGAGATTAATCCCATATATAATTTTCTCTATGTTTAACATGGTATCAGAGCAGGTTTTCTGATCTCTTCCGGTGGTCTTTGTTGTCTGCCGGCGGCCGACCGTCATGGTCGCCGGCAGCCCCTAAAAATATCCAGAATCAGAGACAAGTCTCCTAGAAACCACTGCCTCCTCTGAATGACCGACCTCCCTCTCTCTGTTTAGACCTTCAAGAGCAGTCATTGCTGCCATCGAAATTTGTCTTCTTCTCGTCGCATGTTTCTGCATCTTCGGACCTCCTTCTTCTTTCTGCGTAATGTATTGTAGTAGAGGGTTTCGCCTCTGTATTGTAGTAGAGGGTTTCGCCTCTGTATTGTAGTAGAGGGTTTCGCCTCTGTAGTAGAGGGTTTCGCCTCTCCTTTATCCACTTCTGAAGTTGAAGTGTGTATTGCCTCCTTCTCCGCTGCTCTCCTTCATCCACTTCTGAAGTTGAAGTGTGTATTGCCTCCTTCTCCGCTGCTCTCCTTCATCCACTTCTGAAGTTGAAGTGTTTATTGTCTCCTTCCCTGCTGCTCTCATTCGTACACTTTTGAAGTTAAAAACCTAGTTTAGTTATTTCAAGCTTGGTTCATACAATTTGTATGCTCAGCTTGAGGGGGAGTGTTAGAAATATTAAATCTTTTATCTTTCAGTTTATCTTTCAGTTAGTTTGTTATTATTTATTATTTGTATTTTGGGTTTAGCCCATATTTTTTCTATTATAAATAGAGAACCCTATGTGTGTTTAACACAAGGGAGATTAATCCCATATATAATTTTCTCTTATTTCAATACGAGAACGGATTTTAGTTTTAATTTGTTCATCAAACTTTTCTAAACTTATTACTTCTGTAAAGAGGATCTCATTCGGTGTGAAAAAAAACATCAAAATACTCAATTAAAGTAAAAAAAAAAAAAAAAGACGTATTAATTTTAGTTAGATGCCCTTTTCATTCAAATAACATAACATGAGGAAACTACACGCCCTACTGTCAAAAAAACAAAAAGCACATAAAGAACACACACTTCACCAACACTTGATGAAGATTATTCAAGACAACGAAAACTATAGAATCCTAGGTAATCAATCCTAACCATGTCCCACAGCAATAGTTAAAACAAACAGATCCTAAGAATTTAAAGAGGGCATCATATCAGGAGGTCTTCCACGTCAGAATCCGTACAAAAAGTTGCCACAAAATGTTCCCGTCAATCACACAAAAGCCATGCGCTTCTACAACGACAATGGCGGATGTATAGTTTCAGAGTTATCAACACTGGAAAAGGAGTTGTTTCCACCTGTGAGAAACTGAGTCGGTGAGTTGTAAGCAAAAGTGGTCTGAAGGAGGAGCTTCTCACGTTTTTCATTCACACATTCCTTCAGATCCTCCAACATCTTCTTGTACTTCTCCAGCTGAGCATCGTTCATGCTATCCATCGGCATGGCCCACCACGAGTGTTCCTCCACATCCTTCATCAGACGTTTCAGAGCCTCTTCGTGCTTCTTCTCCGCCGCCATCTGGTCGGACAAGTTGTTGAGTTGCGCATGGAGTTCTCCCTCGTCCACGGTGCTGTGAGCCTCGTTCAGGTCCAGCGTGAGGAGCGGAGGTGGACCTTGCGCCGTGTAGCGTTGGATAACAGGATCAACATTAGGGCTTCCGAAGGAGAAAACCTGGTTACTGGGTGAAAACATGATGACAGCAATGTCCACACCACAGAGGGTAGCAAGTTCGCTGGCTTTCTTGAAAATCCCGGTTCGACGCTTGGAGAAGGTGACCCGAAGGTTATGCTCGTTGCTCATCTTTTTTATCTCAATCTTCTGACGACCCTTGGTCTTCTTCATGGTCTTCTTTGCCATGTTCTTGGAATCCATGTTTTATTCTAAGGTATGTTATCTGATATATATCTGATATATGAGGTGTGTGACAGACTAAGGTTTGGGTTGAATTTATAGGAATATTCAGAGTCTGGTTTGGCCAACCAAAAGAGCTTTTGTAAACTCGGTAGCCTTTGTTTTCAATGCATTAAGTGGTTTCTAGATTAAGAATGGGAACCTCATTCGACCTTCCATATGAGGCTTCTCAGATAAACATATTTATACCTGCAGGTCTTTTTTTTTCATCATGCTTTTCTCAATCTAATAATTTCTTTTTAAACAGTATTTTTTTAATAATTAATTATGTACACCAAAGGTAAGTATTTACTATATGCCAAAACTGTTTTTCCTACATTTGACTTTGTACTTCCTGTACTGTTCTTTCTGCTTCCAAATGTTATAAACTATCTCAGGAAAAAGGAGAGTAACGTTACAACTTTCTATCATACGTACCCTGTAAATAATATATATATTTATTTATTTATATCAACATACATGTACAGTGTTCATTACACAATTCACAAATTTATACCTGTATTCAAATTTACTATTTTCTAAAGTGAAAATGGTGATTATATAACTCAGAAATTACATTGTTGTATTGTGAAGACTGTCCCTCAATAACACTCCCAATTAATACCTTCAGAACATATAGTCTACAAGCTACTTAAATCTTTAGTCATAAGCCGCACCTAATGTTTCTACTCGAGACCAACACCTATCCTAGGTCAAAGGTAGTTCATACATATATGTAAGCGTAATATATGAACCTTCTTCAATTTTTCATCACATTTTATTTTAATTTATACTATGAGCTTGCATGTTTAACACTCCACCACATATATTATTAGCCATAGGTTCATATCACCTCAATTTTCAAAAAATATCATCGTACACACATATATCATAAAGATATCATCGTATTTGTCAAAATGGATTGTAACTCCGACTAACCCGTCAATCCATCAAAACAGAATACATTAAGTTGAAATTTTGGATTGGAATTTTCAACCTGCCCTTCGTTTTGGTCTAGCTTGTTTAACCCATTAAATTAGCGGACTAAAGGTGGATCACTTAGTCCATTTTGTTTTTAATTTTTTAAATTAAAAATTAAAAAAAATTATTAAAAAATTAAATTTTCTATATTATATTCTTACAAATATGTAAATATATAAAACTATTATAATTTAAATTTAAATCATTAACACATACCAATTAAATTCTAATTATTAGTTATAATAAAATAATTTAAATGTATATATAATAATTATTTTAATTTATCCAATTAAAAATTTAGAAAATATTTATATGATTAAATATATTTTAAATATTTACTAATAAGTATTTATAGAAAGAAATTTTAAAAGTAAAATTAAAAAAAAATAAAAATTCTTATGTATTTGTACATTTTTATTTTGATATTATCCATAAAAAAACCCCATCAAAGGCTATCACATACACCGTTAAGCAATAATTTAGTGAGTCATGACTTACATGGGAGCAATTCTAAAGAGTGATCGAGATATATTCTATATTTTATATAAAGAAAGGTGACAAGGAGGTTTGGGGATGAAGACAAAATAAAAAGAACATTCCACTTCAAGACTTTTCACAAACTTATAGAGAGATATGCAAATAAGTTAGCCTTCAAAGAAAACCAATTATTAATCAAAAATAAAATGTTATGTTTAGAGAAAAAAATTCTTTAAAGTAAAACAACATATTGCATAAATATTTTTTTAAAATTTGTTGAGAGCTCTAAATCTATAAAATCTCTCTTCACTTGGACATGCATCAAAAGTTTAACCTAAAGTATGACAAACATGTTAAGAAACATTTCCAAGATTCTTGTCATAGTAGTTATAAGTTTGGACAAGATACTCAAACATATGAGATGCAAATACAAACAAGAATACGGTACATTTGTTTTGATTTCATATATATATATATATATATATATATATATATATATATATATATATATATATATATTCTTAACTACTGTGAATTTAAGTGTATTTAAAAAATTACAATGTTTATTATTTTTTGAATATTTTTTTATATAAATGACGTATTATTTTTCGAATATCATAAAAATAATAAGTATTTGTTTTTAAACTACTTTATATTAATATGTATGAATTAGTTATTTTAATTCCCATTAAAAATAATATTTTTAATTTAAAAATTTTAAATTTTACAATTTTCATCTATGCTGTTAAAGATATAATCTCTAAATAATCATATAATACACGAAATCATCGAACCTTCTGTGTTATTTCATATCGATCTCACTGTAAAAGTCAAAATAGAAAAATTATTAAATGATAAAATAAGTATATTGGATAAACAAATAACTATTTTAAGAAGCAAAAAAATACATTATACATAACCCCTTTAAAATCGTTGCTGTAAATATTAAAAAAATAGTAAACATATTTATTAATTTTGTATAATTTCCTGTATCATATATAAAAATGGAAAACATAGTGTGGAAAGGTGTCATTTATCTAAAAATATGTTAATATTGTTTTGTAATTAAGGGTGACAGCGAAAATTAAACAAACAAAACAAAAACTATGAATAATATCCTTAAGCCTATGCTTATCCATTCCTATAAAACGTGGCAGAGAAGAACATTAAGAAGTTAACCTGCTGAAGCAAAGTTGCTTGAGCTCTTTCCAACTACCCTTCTCCATGGAAACCTTAAGCTCCAAGTTCTTCTTCTTTTCGACTCTCTGTCTTCTCTGCGCATTTACCAACGCCGCAGATATTCGCTATTGCGGTTAATCCCTTAACTCTTTCTCCTGTTTTTTTTTCTCCCTAACATATGATCTTATCAAGTTTAATTTTTTCTTTTTGGGTAAAAGGTTTCAAATTTTAGTTCCAGAAGCATTTATAGGCCAATTCTTGGTGCTGCGGAAAATTATGGGAATAAGGTTTGGTACTGGAACTGTGTTGCAGAAACCCCCAAAATTTCGGTGGCGGGTTTTTTCAAACCCCGGATCTATATTCTTTAAATGAATATTGTTTCCTTGATTTGGGGTTTGAAAGTTTTAAACTTTCCCTCGAAAATGATTTTATTAAACAATTGGGTTTCTGTATACGGTTTTTTATTTATTCGTTCGTGCGTAAATATTTCGTCTTTATCTGTTTCTTGGCACTGGCTTTTGTTCAGTTGGGGAGATTTTTTATTTGTATAATAATCTGAGTATAACTGAATAATGAGTTTTGCTGAGTTGATTTAACGTATTGGCTACTGCTTGGAAATTGTCTTTTAGTTTCTAAGGATTTTTTTCTCTTTGATTAGTCTTATTATTTAATTATTTATTGATGTTTTGTTGCACTATATTACTTCTTCTTTTTATGGTTATTGAATAAACTATTGCTATCTCAGATAAGAAAGCCGACTACGATGTTGAGGTCAGCGGGGTTGAGATATCTCCTGATCCCATTGCACGAGGTCAGCCTGCTACATTCAGCATTGCTGCAACTACAGGTACTCTGTGATTTAACATGTTTGTTATGTTATGATACTGTGTTTCATTTCATTTTTATCATATTTTAATTTCTGTTATTGTATCCATTCCATGCAAATGGTGTTGTTTGTTGAATGTTTGCTATCATACTTATTTTCATTTGTTTATTCTGTTCTCACTACACGGCTCTTGTTACAAGGCCAGATAGCTGAATGAAACTGCTGTTGTTGATTTTTTGTATGCATGTATTCTGAATGTAGAAAGTAAGTTTATTTGGGGATTTGAAGGGAATTGGTAGCACTGCGTATCTGTTTGTATATGTAGCATAGTGATACTATTCAGGTAGAGATGGATGAGATTTTGGTGGAATAATTTGCCTATTTTCTCTGAATCAAGCATTTCATGATTCAGGCAAAGCATTGTCAGGAGGGAAACTAGTGATTGATGTGTCGTATTTCGGATGGCACATACATAGTGAGACTCATGACCTTTGTGGAGAAACCGCTTGCCCTGTTTCCATTGGTGATTTCGTCATTGCTCATTCACAAGTTTTACCTGGATTCACTCCACCCGTGAGTCAATGTTCTCTTCATTCATTGTTCATGTGTGTGGTTAGGTGGAAGAGGAAATCTTTCTATTTATCTATCTGTTTAATGTCTCATTTCCTGATCTGGGTTTCTCATATAATCATTGGAATTTGGAAAGAAATCCTTGTACTCATGTTATGGGATGTATATGTATTATAAAATGAGGTCCCATTTCTTGTTCAATGCTAATTTATGATGTTGTATTTGCAGGGTTCATACACTCTGAAGATGAAGATGTTCGATGGAAATAAGCATGAGTTAACTTGCATCACATTTGGTTTTGATATTGGGTTTGGTTCCTCTGTTGCAGATATCTAATTCACATTGGTTGTTTAAGTTTATGATCAAGAACAAATCTATATAATTTGTACAAACTGCAGAGTATCATTGTATTACCAGATCCTTTTCTATAATCCAGCATGCTTGGAAAGTAAAATGTGTTGAAGTTCTTTCAGGATTCGAAAACACAAAATTTCCTTACATGTGTGTCTGTCTTATTGATGAACATTATGTAATGTTATTTACTTGTATATCCACAAAGAGAGGCTAAATTATACTATTGGTTTATATCTTTTAGCAAAGTCAATTTGGTTTTTTATGTTTAATTTTTTTTTTTTAGGAATATGGTTTATTTCTTTCTTTGGTTTTTCTTTTTTTAGAATTCATTATTTGTTGTTGAAGAGAAGTTGAGTGTGGTGGGAAATAGAACAGATAAACCATATTAAGCCACTTTAGAAACCTAAAGGACAAAATTGGATTTCTCTTTTGAAATATAAGAAACCAAACTAAATGAAATAAGAAAGATACAGGCCCAATTAAATAATTTATGTGGGTATATCAAATTACACCAGTCCAACTTTTATAAAAATAAGTTCCATTTATTCATAAAGGTTGAATTAGAGTTTTGTTAAAATTTTAAAAAATAAACAAATGATTCAATTTTTAAGTATATTTTAAACAGGATACATTATGTGAACTTTTATTTATATAAGTAATGCATAAAATAATTATATACATCATTTATGTGAAATAAATTCTCAATTTAACTTTAGATTTTGAAAACCAAACATTATATAATAAAAAAGATGAATGTATGAGATTAGGCATGAACATGTGTTTCTTTCTTGTAAAAGGATTAAAAAGGTTTAAATAACATTTTTTCCTCGAAGAAATTATTTTTTAAAATTGAAAAAAATATTACGAAATTACATAAGCATTGAAATTTAATTTATTTAAATAACTAATTTCAAATTATGTATAATTATTTTCATATACCAATTAAAAAATGTTAAATCCATATTTAAAAAATGTTAAATCTAAATACTAGTACGTATTTTTGAGTTTAGAAAAATATACTTTGACACATACTTTTATATTCATATCCAATGGATTAATGGATTTTTCATTATCATTCTATTTTTTTCATTTTTATTCAATGGAAAACTTAAACTCAGATTTGGATTCCCAACAAAAGCAATGATATTGCTAAATCCAGTAACCATATGCAAGATTAAAAGCTATAAAGTTGGTTTGAAGAGTCCGAAAGCAAAGGTGGGAGAGTATGATTGCATGAGATGGGTCAGCTTGGAAAGCTTTTGGAAGGAACATCACTTGACTGATGCTTCTTGCAAAGGTTGTGCCTGTACAAGGTTTGTTATTTGCTGCAGTTGCAATGGTAGTTGCAAAGTTTTCAGCACCAATGGTGACAACAAACACGAATGTTTTCATTTGCTGCTACAAATTGACATAAGAGCAAGGTTAATTATGAGTATTTCTCCTTTTCTCTTATAACTTTTGATTGGAAACCTACTGGGAAAGAAAAAGTCTCATTCCAAAATGTGAAAACTATAATTATTAGTTTCTCAAAACCACATTTTAATAAACAATCCGTAAAACCAAACTTGCCAAGAGTCCTGAGAAATGAACATTTATCAAGTCCTTCATACGGAAGAAGTACAAGTTGATGCTCTGCAAAACAAATCAACGAAGTTTCTAAGTTGTTTACTTTTATTGGATGAAAGTATGTCTTTCCTTAAATTCATATTATCAAATATATTTTAAACTTAACTTCATCTTAAAAAATTATCTTTTTATTAAAATAGATTCTAACTTATGATTGTAAATTTAATTCAATATCATACATGTAAAATAAGGTTTACACTGCTTTTGTAAAAGTATCATCAATAAATGGACAATAGAATCGAAGAACATAACAAGGGCCAGCATAAACCCGACACGACAAAGCCCACAAAAGATTTTCTTGCTAAGGCTTATGATCTTATCTCTCAATTTGTAAACCGTCCATCCAATCCCTAGAAAGTTGAAAAATATTGTGCGGTGTTGTACTATTTAATTGAAAAAAAAAACAATTAATATGTTTTCCTAAAAGCAAATACAGAGGAAGTTAAATGATATATATACATAAACAAAAACAGCAAAAAATACTATACTTAAAAAATAAAAAAACATGTTTAACCATGGTAAATAACCTTCAAGGAATTGTTTTGCAGTAGAAAGATGCCATGGTGTATCTTATGTTCCAAATATTCATAATTGTTTCTTAAATTTTATTTAAATACTTTATATTTTGTAATCTTTCATATAAATTAACTATACTTTCATTTTCTATTAATTACTAGATGACATCTCTAAACAAGAGACTTAATTTGAACAACTACAAAATTAAATCAAGTAACTAAAATTAGGGGAGAATAAAAGAAGTATATAAATGAATTAAAATGTAGAAACTATAAACAATGTGGGGACAGTTTATCAAGTGAAATTTCATGCTAATTTTACTAATAAACAATGGGGACATAGTTTGAAAAACTAGTCACATATCATAAAGGGATTAAGTCAAACTCTTTGGTGATCATATAATCAAATATAAATATCATTTATGTAAATAGGATTTGTAGAAGAAACATGCATAATGCTATATTTGACCTAATTCATACACACTTTGAATTTATGTTCTCCTGTTCTTGGACAGGTGCGAATAAGTGACGTGTGTTTTTGTTTTGATCATCACTCCAAAGAAAGTAAGAATGCTATGAACAAAGGTTTGACCAGAAAAAAAAAAAAAACTACTAGCATTGAAGATATGTGGCAGTTTTTACTTTTTGTAAAGTTATTTTATTGTGTTGGAAATTGTTCATCCAAGATAAACTTAAAACATTTGTGTTCAAAGTCGTAGAAATAGTTCTAAGTGAAAGTGAGAATGAAAAATTGTTCATAAAAAGTAACTTTGTACTAATAGTTGTTTTGTGTTGTTATCCTAAAATCTAATAAACTGTTAGTTAATCCAAAACCATCTCAAATTTACCTCGAAAAGCACTTCTTTTTATCGATCCTTGACCATGATGCTAGCATGCACATTTTCCCTTGCTTTATGTTATTTAATGTTTGAGAATGAAAAAGCTCTAACAATTACAATAATAATACAATAATGAGCTCACAAAATGAATATATTATGCTATCTGTGATTGCATTGTACTTTGTAGCTCAGATTTCCTTGGCTTTGGGCAATCAAAAGGATCAAACATGGTAAAGACAAAACCATCAGCAGAGTTTCTGATCACCAAAATTAGAAAGGAAGAGTGCAATGAGGGAAAAGAAAAAGTGCATTTTACTTGGTCAGTTGTTCACTTTAATCTAATTATAGAGCAGCCTCTGTAACCTTACTTGTCTCCAACCTTTGGAACCATCCACCAAACCAACTCACATCAACATCGATCTCAGAATCAGCATATGTAAGAACACCTCATCACATGTGTTCTGTCATCTCAATAGAATGTCACTGGATTATATTTATCTTATCACTCTTAGGTTTTTCTTCTTAAATCTACTTCCATTGAAGACATCTTTTCCAACTTACTAAATTATTATAATTTTACTTGTAATACTAATCAACGTTTAATTCAATATTAAATTATGTTTAATCTCTTAAGATATATTAAATTATTAGATATTTAAAATATTTTTTTATTTTGTTTGTTATTATGTTTTATTTGTATTTTGAGCTTAGTTCAACTCTCTTATATAAATGTAACACTTTATGTGTATATCGAATATAAGAGAGTTTAATTTCATGCATAATTTTATTATACTAAACATGGTATCATAGCCACATTATTTTAGAAAAAAAATTTGTCACCTTTATTACTGTACCTATGACATTGTCACTGGAGTTTTAGTTTGGACTGGCAATCACACAGTTTTGATCCGATCAGACAATCACCATATCATTAACAACGCTTTCATCGGAGTTCCTATATGCTCCAACGCTTTTCAAAGTTGAGGACATGCTTCATATTTTGTCGTGCGTAGTGACGTGTGTGTTTCTCATATAATCATTCAAAACATTAAGATCACTTCTTTTTTTCTCTTTCAATGGAGAATATTGAATTTGTAGAGTTTATCTCTTCCATTCATACATAGCTTTTCCTCTGTCTTCTAACATTTCTTTTGTCACTGATATGTTTGATCCTTTTATATATACATGTTTTCCATTTACAAAGATTTTTTTGTTAGTTTATTTATATTCATTGAAAATTTTCAACAATGATCTTTTTATCAAAATGTCAACAATGTTTCTCAAAAAAATATTTATATGGAATAACCTCATATTTGTTTGTTGTCTAGTAAGTCTTGTAAATTGGTATGTCATTTTTTTTCATCCTTATATATCATTACTAATTTAGTATCAGTACATAAGCAAAAAATAAATAAATAAATAAATAAAATATATATATATATATATATATATATATATATATATATATATTCAATGCAACATATATTATTTCGATACATAACTTTTACTCTATAGAACAAATCTTGTTAGACCGACTAAAATCTTAAGCTGCTAACTTAACCAAATGGACTGATGTTTCTATTTTCTTATATATGGAAGTCGATATTTACTTATATTATTTTATTATTATGGATCTTTTCAACAAACTTGATTAGAATCTAATTTTACTTGTAACACTCTTAATGAATTTTTACAAACAAGAATCCAGATCGATCATTTTAACTTCCGTTTTATGTGTTGTAAACTGACTAAAATATTTGAAAGAATCAATTTTTCAGGACACCCAGAACTGATGAAGCAGCTACAAACATTTGTAACAGAACTATGTAGACTGAGACATGGGGAGATGTGTTTGGATATGGATCCAATGAAAACCCCAACCGCTATTCACATGACGCACAGTTCTTCCTCTGTTGATGCAGACCTGATATGCTTCGAGATTACACGTGTAGTTAATAAACTCGCCGATTTTCTAGCAATTGAAGCATTAATTATAGTGTGTGATGTATATACATGCATTATACATTTTCTCCCAACCTGATGCTACTATGAACCCCACTAGCCAAAGACATTATTTTACATTAGAAGACACTTCAATTCGACTAATAAAAGTATATTCCAACGTAATTCGTAGACAGACTATGATTATAACTAAAATAGACAATTTGAGAAAAAAAAAAAACTTTAACCAGTTGTCATTGTCGAACGTTTGAAATTGCATTTAAATTAACGAAGTACTCAACTATTGTAAACATTCAAACCATAACAAGGTGGAATAATAGCCAACAAAGATCAAATATTCCTTTGTGTAACCTCGAGGACAGTGAACAGTTGAGAATAGCAGTGCTATCAGTAAATCATACAAAACGAAAGATTGGAATCATAGTGCAAAATGTTTATGAAGCCAATTCACAGGTCTTTTGCAAACTACAGGTTAGGTGCAAAAAGTTTGAGCTCACATGAGAGAGGAAATTACAGAGTCATTTACAGATACTCTTCCTTAGAAAGATGAAGCAAAACAAGGCCTTTTTGTAAACTCAAATCAGAAAACACTCTTAAAGTAGTAAGACTAGTTAGAATAACCGCGTTCCGTCCAATATACAGTAAAATCATGCGGCAACCTCAGTTACAGCGAGTGCAAGAGTATCTGGCATAGTCATGGATGCTGCTACGGCCACAGGAGGTGCAACATAAGACGGCAAAAACTGAGTGTAGTGAAACTCAATTTGTAGCCTATGATGAAATGGTGTTTGAGTGGATGATATTAAACCTTTCTTGACATCTGTTTGCAATTCTCTAATAGGGATCGCAGCCAAGAAGCTTTTGATATATTCTTTGCATGCTTCCTTTCCTCGGCACACAACCTCCTCCTCTTCCTGGTCATTCTTCACCTGTTCTTCAGTATCCACAACAGAGTCCACCTCTTTACCATTGATTGGCTGGATTTGCCTGTCATTCTGCTCTAATACTTCTGCAACAGTTTGCAGGTCATTAGCGGGTTTTTCTCCTGATCCTTGAGCAACATCTTGCATCTTGTATATGACCGTGTTGCTGTCAAATTTCAAGATATATGCCTGATTGCATCCTTCATAAAGCCTCTCTCCCAAAGTGTCAATTATGCAGTAAGCATCAGCTTCAACTTTGAGGATGAAGAAATGGTCGTTCCAGCTAATAATGTAAATCTGGGGTTCATCATTACTAGTGCACTCCTGTCCAGCACGACTTATCTCATCCCAGATGTTATCAAAGGACATGGCCCCATGCAGAAAATCAAATCTGCCTTCATCCATTCCTTCTGGATGAAAAAATCCAATAAAGGATTTGCCGGGAACCACAGCAAGGGGACGAATTTTGGCTTGAATGACTGTTTCAAGATCAAAATGTTTGTCAGGGAATCGCTCCCTGTAGGTTTGGTTTTCACATAAGTTTCTCCATTCCAATGAGCCATCTCGAATAAGACTATCAAATTGGGACTTTATGGGCATAAGATCATGATTGTTTTGGAACCAATCAGCTATTACTGCAACAAGAGCAGTACATGCACTCTCACCTGCTGCACGTTCACTACGCTGATCAATTGATGCAAAGAAGACCTGTGTCTGAAGTTTCATGTGGCCATCACGGCTCAATACTTCTTTCTGCTCCCAACTCCCAACAGCAAAATTGTCATCCCCGAATTCAGATACTGATGATCGATTCGCACCTGAATCATCTTCAGTCTTCTGCAAGACAGTCATACAGTAAAACAGTAATTAGCAACAGTTCTCAAGAGTACCCCCAAAAGTTCAGAAGCTACTGTCACTAATTCCTTACGAAACATATATGGCCAGCCATAAATGTCAGATTACGAGTACAAGAGTACTAATCAGTAGTCACAAAGACCAAAGAATCAATTTTCAGGACACCCAGCAATCTATTATTTCATTCGTTTGAGTCAAATCATGTAGATTAAAAAACTCAAAGACAACAAACAAACAAATTCTTACCCCAAGTGAAAAGGATTCATCAGAGCTAAGCTGTCTGCGATCATAATCAATGTCATCACCACCTTCTTCACCATAAGCCTTCTTTAACAATGGCTCCCCCTTAGATTTAGGAGATCTGAAACTCAGCTTTCTCTTCCTCCAAGGCAGTATACTACGCCTTGAGCTCTGCAAGACAGAAGGCTCGGTCGCTGACACGGTGGAATCGTCTTTGTGCGAAATCCCAACATCCGATCTGTGATTGCTATAGTAAACCCAGTCTTCGTCCTCACCATTCACCCTCATGCTGGAATAAAACGCCCCTCCAGCATTTGCATATGCCAGTTTTCCATAACTAAACGACTTCCTCACACTGGAATCCTCTTTAACCTCATCGGACTCACCCTCTTCGAAATCATCAAGTGAATCGGAGTCAAAAGGGTAATTGTATTCACCATCCTCACTCCTGCCAGAGAAATTGCCCTCACTTCCCTCCTCCTCATGGCCAGCTTTCTTTGCCTTCCTAACAGACACAAACTCAGTCAAAATCTTCACTTTCCGAAGACCAGCTTTGAAGGTCGAAAGCTCATCTTTCTCAACCAAGGTAGTTTCTCCTGGCTGAACCATGGGTGAAGAAGGCACGGGCACTATTGATTTATGAACTATTTCTGTGCTCTCTTGAGCCGCTCTTAATTCCACCAAACTAATCGATATCTGCAAGCAACAACCAAAAGCTACCACTATGAACACAAAAACAACAAACACAAAGGCGCAATGTTGATTAAGAAAACAGTCACCAGTCTCTCGACAGAATCAACTAAAAAATCGTGGATGATAGACATACACTAAGTAAAGGAGAGGACTCCACAGCACCACCAGAAACTGTAATAGGAATGTTTAAATTAAAATCCTTTTGATCAACCACAGATGCAAATTCAGCCAGATTCAAAGTTGCAGTTCCAACCACGGCAACCTTAGTCTTTGACCTATGATTCAAACCCTGAAACACAGAACCAACCAATTAAAATCAAATTCAAAGGAACAACAACAACAAAAATTATTATTATAATTATATAATAATTCACAAAAACAAGAAAAAGAAAAAGAAAAACACCCCTTTTCCAATCAACCCCCAAAATCACTTCTTTAAACTAAAATAAAAAATCAATTTACGAGATATGAAAAAAAAAAAACCAAAACAAAATTAATCTAAAATTCTAAAATTGCAGCAGAGAAAAAAAAAACACGAAATAGAGAGGGAGAGAGAAGGAGAGACAGACATTGAAGAGAGAGAAAGCGATTTCCCAGGGGTGAAAGGCATTGTCTTTGTAGGCAGAGAGGGTGCAGAGCGTGTGAAACTCCTCGTCCCAGAAAACGACGTCGTCAGGTTGAGGTTGCGCCTCTCTGGTGAAGTTCCTGGCTATGGCGTTTCTACGCAGCGAGCTAAGCGTCAGTTTGGGACCCTTCCACTTAATCTGGAGTACCAGACCCTTATCTGCGCCGGGCCGCACCAGATCGCATCCCTGGAGAGTGAGGGTCTTCACCACCATCTTAACCTCGTACTTCTTCGACACCAGCGGCGGCCACGGCCTCCACCGCATCATCTTCACCACCATGTACCCAATACGGTGTCGTTGGGTCAGGGGAAGGAAGGACAACGGAGAAAGAGAGAGAAAGAGAAAGAGAGAGAAAGAGAGCTTAGAGAGAAACGGAAAACGAAAGAAAGTGCGATACAGAGAAGGATTGAGACGCCGTTATATTAACGTCATTTTGTCATTTTTCTGAGGTACAAAAGATAAAATTACAATTAAAGCAACTTTTATTGGTTTTGTCAGGATATACCTCATTTCTGGAATTTATCACCATTTTTCTTTTTTTACTTTCTTAATTTTAATTTTTAAAATTAATTGTTGTCATTAATTTTAAAATTAAAAATGTGTAAACGTAGTAGAAGAGAAATAAATAAATGTTATCAAAGAACTTCAATAGTCAATTAGGCTACAATGTTAATATGCTTTAAAAAGTTGGTCATTCTAATTTATTCAAAGTAAATGATGTAACAGTTAAAAAAATTTGGGCCAAATAGAAAATAAATAATTTAATACGCGTGTAGCGTAAATATAAAAGCTTTTATAGCATCATTAATTAAATACTGTTTCGGATGTATTTTCTAAAATAAAAATTAAAAAGGTCAACGGAAGTGTTGTGTGTAATATTTATAACTGAAGAACTTTTAAACTGCAAGTTTCTTTATTATCTGTAGCATAATAAATTTTCACAGAGATATTTTTCATGTATGATTTAAAATGAATCTTCTAAGAGAATAAAAAATATTTTTAAATTAAATCTAACATGAAAATTAGAAAAGATTAAGGATTTAATTTTTAAAATGTAATGTAATTAAAATTGTATATGGAATAACTCAAGTAACGTTTGGTATATTTTAGAAAATCATGATTAGGAATTATGAATTTTGTGTAAATCATGTTTTATTTATTTATTTAGGAATCATACGAGACTTATAATCCTGTAGATGTTTAAATTTTTTTGGTCGAACAAATTTATTTTTCAGAATATTTACGTAAAGTCTTAAGAAAAAAAGTTATACAAAATAATTAATTTATTGTTCTATTAAATATTTTTTCCAATTAGCTTGTCAACTCTGGTCGTAGGAATTTTCAGTTTTCACAACTTTAGATTCCCAAAAAATACTAAACAATATATTTCTAAAAGGAAAAAAATAACAACAAATCATTAATTTAATATTTAAGGTTGTGTTTGACCAGACTAGTTAATAAATTGTTAAAAGAATTCAGTGTTAAATTTTTAAAAAAACATATTAACTATAACACATATTATTTACAAGATTTTATATTAGAAAAAAAAAATTCTCTTAAAGTATGAGATCTTATCACGATTTTATATATATTAGAGGAAGAGATAAAACATTTCTCTTAAAGAATAGTTCTTATCTCTAAAACAATAAAAGATATTTTATTCAAATTTCTTTCCAAAAAAACTTATTCTAAAAGTTACAAAAAGTTACTTAAATCTTAAACAAATATACTACTATAGTAAAAATTAAATGAGATGTTATATCTTAATTATATGTATAGACACCAACCAAAACAAAAATTGTCAAAGCTCAGAATAAGATATCTTACAATATATTCTGAAGGACTAATAAATTAAATTTTAGAAAATAACAATAATAAGTAAAAAGTAATTAAAATATACATTAAAAAAGTATAATAATAAAATAAAATAAAATATTTACCATCAATTGAAATAACTACAATTTATGAATTTAAAACTCCAAATATAATTTAATTTATGGTATTTCATCAAACATTATTGAATTAGCAAAACTAAGGCTATAATTGAATTAAATAAGTGAATAAGTAAAGTATTTATCCAACAAAATACATTTTATATAATAATAATAATGGATAAGAATCCTTAAAATAATGGAAAAATTGCACTGTATCCTGAGACTTTGCTTATCGGCAAAGATAATGTAAAAAGAGTAACTGCAAGGGTTTTGTCATTATTATGATGCCCATAAATCATAATTTCAAATGCTTAAACATCATCCACCATTATCACCTTCTTCTTCCTTCTATCTATACCTTAATTACATCAGTAACTTTTTCAGAAAACATGATTAAGTTTTACATTAAATGTTTTGTGATTGAGTCATGATTCAGAACCTTAATCTTGAAGGATAAATAGACTTGTTGGAAACCTTTGAAGACCCTATCGTTGTTGCAAGAACAAAGACACAGCACGTGCTATTCATTTCCAATTACTTACAAGGAAAGTATATGAAGGTAGTTAAATGCAATTGAATTCACCATCTTAACACATCAAACAGAAATAGCCTAATTATGATGTTTTATTACAATTTAAAACTATATATATAGTAAAATAAACTTACTTTTTTAAATGTGGAAAGAGGATGATGGTACTAGAAAATCTTTCTTTTTATTTCATTATTATAATCTTTTTAATTTCATCTTGACTTTTTAAAAAGTTCTAAATTTAGTTTTATTTTCTTTTAAAATGAGTTAATGGTGACTACATGGATGGATGAAATGTGTTATTCCTAATTTATATTATCTATCAATTTTATAAATAAGTCAATTTTTATTAATTAGATATCATCTAGGTTTTTATCATACATAAAAATGGAATTTTTTTAATGCAATGGTGTGATTTTATAGGTTATAATTACTAAAATGGAAAAGTTGTAAAAAATTTATTGATATAGTAATTCTTATTTGCCTTATATGATTTTATTGTAAAAAGTTATATATTCATGAATCGACTTCAAGCTGAAGTCATCATGATTATGCATGACTTCTTTACGAAAATAAAAACTGTGAGTCAAATATAATTTTTTATTTTTTTTTAATTTGAATTAAAGTAATGATGAAACAACTTCAATCCAATCTTATTTCTATTGGAATCATGTAGGGGTATATATGATTTATTTTTCTCACCTAGAATTATATTTGAACATAAGTCGAAAAGGAATTCACACAATTTATCATTTCATCCAAAAGAATCGTGTAAAGCCAACATGACTTCACTTAAATGTTATAGTTATATCATGCATGCATTCCCAATAAAGTGATGTCATATGAATAGAAATTTTTAAACTTGTCCAATTCAATAATTATCATTTAAAATTACCCATTATGTTAAAAAAATCCAAAAAAAAGGTTATATTGGTTTGCTTTAAAAAAAATAAACTGATATTAAATTTGTATATTGTTGCATATTTCTTTTAATATTTGTGTGTGGTAATACACTTTTATATTTATTTGACACATGTTATAATGATAAAATGATAATAAAAAATACTTTTTTATATTTAAAAAAAAGATAAAAAAAATAGTATCAAATGAATGCAAAAGTTTTATGTATATCAAAATATATTTTTCATAAACTATTAAACCTAATCTGTACTATTATATTTGTAAGTGAAGAAATAATATTTTCTTTTAATAAATAAATTTATTTCCTGTCCTAAATGCACTGATCATACCTAGTAGAACTTTAAACTAAAATATTGGCATGAATCCTAAATGTATTCTCCACATTTATCATAACTTTTGAATGACTTTTACAATGTGCAATATATATAATCCCATCTAAAATCCATTAATAGAAGTTGTTACAGCATCTCGATCGATATTATTCAACACACACATGTGTCGAAGCTTAGCTTATGCATTATGATATTTTAAAATTGGAATTAAAAGTTGCATGTAAGTCCAAAAATCATATATGATAAGAGTATGTGGGAGAGTATGTGGGAACATGGCATCTTCCTTAAATATAGCCAAGTACCAAAGAAAAAACCCTTAACAAATGAATTTGAATATACTCAAGAAAAGGAAAATAATACCTTTTTATGATAATAAAATACAAGTCATGGCTTTGGATATAGTTAGGTAGATGGATAAAGAAAAACGAAATCTCTCCTAACTACTATCACGGAAAACCATAATAATGTGTTTCAAAAGTTAAAAAATCAAAAATTAAATAGATAGAGTGGAGTCAACTACCACGTTATTACGGCGTTAAAATCTAAACCTTAACCTTTAACTATAACCGTGGCTAAGGTTAAGTTTCCAAGGTAAGACAGATAGATACACGCGTATGTCTTTGTTTGTTACTCATTATGTGGTTCTCATTCCAACAACAAAAATAACGGCTAACGCGCTTCCGTTCCCACCGGACGAATCTTCCCGGAAAGATCCTACTCCGGTTTCTCAGCATTACATTCTGTCAGACAATTTCAACTTACGAATATTTTATTTATTAAATTTTAAATACTTATCAATTTTAAGTGTTTTTTTTAACGTTAAATATGTTTTTATTTTTTACTTTTAAGTGAATATTAAAATTAATATTTTTTAAAATTTTGGTTTAGTTTAATTTTTCAATTTTAAAAATGTATAAATTTAATTTTTTTAACTAAATTTTATTAATTTTATTTAACGTTTTAAATGAATTTTATGGTAATATTTAAATTATTTATAGACCTATTTTAGTTAAGAATTATATTTAAAATATTAAATAAATTTAATAAAATTTAATTAAAATAATTAAATTTTTTGTATTAAAAATGATTAAATTAATTTAAAATTTTAAAAAGTAATTAAATTTAAATTTTATTAAAAATTAAGAAACTAAAAACATATTTAACCTTAATTTTGTTATGAATTTTATATTTTTTTTATTAATTTTTTTGCTGATGAGTAATGTGATGTTATTTTCGTTTTCGTGATCAGCACGATCATCTAGTTCTTATAGGTTAACTCTCTCTTGGAATGAAAAAAAAGAAAAACTTGGTGAAAAGAGAATCAGAGAAGATTAAAGATAAAAGTATAATTTGATGTGTGAAATGTGATTGACAACGAAAATCATATGGCGTCATATTAAATAAAATAATATTTTGAATACTAAATATAATAAATTTTAATAAAAACATAAATTTATTTGATAATTAAAATTTGATTAAGATTATTTATTTATAAGTAAAAAAATAATTAATTATTTCAACAATGTTAAATTAAATATTAATGCAGAACATTGCTTTTTGTTTGGTTCAATTCTTGTAAATAGGTTCCGATTTCAAATTATGTAAACAAGAAAAATGTAATTGAACTGTGAGATTCTATATATACTAAGGATGATTCGATGTTTCGTATGTATTTAATTTTACACGATTCCTCCATTTATATAACAACATAACATAATGCTTATTGACAAAGTGTTTTTTTTTTCTATGCAAATTTATAGATTAAGAAGGGCTTAGATTGTGTTAAAAACTACAGAGATAATTTCATTAGGATTTGAGCATAATACTAATGTTTCCTTAATATTATCATATCAACGAATTTTTTCTTATAAAAAAATGTTACAAGACGCATATGGGAGATTTATATTAACATATTAAAACAAACGCTAAAGAAAGTTTGGAAATTAACATTACTTAATATAATTAATAGTTGTGTCTTTTAATTTAGTAGTCATACATTAATTTAGGTATAAAATAAGGAATACCTACATATTCATACATATACCTAACCATTTAAATTATTATATGAAGATAAATAATTCTGAAAAATACTAAGATCAAGAAGAAGTTGTGTGTCTGTGATTTAATTTGGTGATTAATCATTCTTATGATATGGTCCACCAGATTATATATTGGTAAGACAACCCTAGCCATAAACTTTATCAATTAAACACATTATTAATCCAACGCATCATACCACATAGTATAAGACTTTGAATTCCACTTTGAATGGTGCTGGTACCACCAATGCATGGCCACTGCATAAATTTCATATGAATGAACCCTCCACAGTGCAAGTCAACATTTATTATATTTATTATATGAATAATAAATGTAGCCAATGTTTGTTAGATATATATATATATATATATATATATATATATATATATATATATATATATATATTATATTTTATATTTTACATTTTAATTTATAATTTGTCTCGTGGGGGTGTAATTGAAAGTATAACAAAGATTTGACTTGATGGTCCACAGAGAGCATGTGGATGCTATTGCTTCAAAAGTAGGGTTAGGATACTCTCTTCTTCAATCTTCTCGTCCATGCATCTACCGTTGGATCAATCTCCTTTGTGAAGACAACATGAAGAGGAAAGAGTCTTGTCTTTGTAGGACACCTTGCCTTTACAGCTTGGCTTCAAGAGATTAACTTCCTTACAAGTTTTGGGAGCCCTTTCGTTTTTGTACACCCTATAGAGGAATCTCTTTGCCCTAATTCTTTAATTCTTCTACACTTTTAACTAAACTTCACTTCTTCCTTCCCTATTTTCTTTGCATTTCTATGCATGTTCCTCCTAGATTTTGGGGGCATCCCAAATGTTTTAAAGGCATATACTAAAACTTAGGCTATTTGCATAATTCAGAAAGAAAATGAAGATTGAAAGATGGTTGGTGTATGTATACTAATTTTATAAGTTAAAAAGTATCATTCGTATGGCAAAAATATGATACTACTAGTCAATCAAACTTTAACACTCAAGTTAAAGTTAAGATTTCATTCCATCTAGACAAAATGATAGAAAAAAAAATGTTTACAAATACTCCATAAAAAAAATAGTTTCTAGGACTAAAATGTAGGTTAGTCCCGATCCTACAACATTAATCAATTTCAAGGTACTCCACAATCACCAATAAGACCTAGTTTCTAGGTAGAAATTTTCTTATAAAAAACATTCCAAAATTGCATGACATTGGTTCAACTTGACATTGGTTCAACTTGTCAAATGAATGCATGCTAAACTTTAATTTAGTAAATGCATATGTAACTTAATATTAGAAATTTTGGATCATATATATTATTTAAATGTATTTTGATTATTATTTGGTTAGTTAATATTGAAAAATAGTTTGTTAATACTAAGTTTATGGTTAAGGCATAATTGTTAGAAAGGTTATTATCTAGATACGTAAAGTAATATTATGATTTGATAAGAGACTAAATTAGAATTATTAAATTATAAAATGTGACTGATTATAGTTATAAAATGGGTTATGATCTTCATTTGTAGATGAAGTAACATTATGTATTGTGTTGGGATTTTCTTTTTCTTCATCCCATCGAGAGAGAAAACAAAAATGTTACCTAAAGCTTTCACATGCCTCTTGTTGTTGATACCCTTATCCACATAATTCTCGATAACATTCATGTACACTTTCACATTCTATTTTCATCATAAATTAACTTATGGGTTCATTAAGATTAATATGGTGGTAGGTTGTAGATATTGTGAGATGAAATAATTAAATGTGAAGTTATATGTATTATAAGTGGTTAGTAAGTATTGACAAGTTTGTTCTAAATGTGGTGGTGATTTGAGTTTGAATGATGATGACAAACAAAATATTTTGCATTATCTAAACATCACGAAAATATTGTTAAGAAATAGATTTTGAGTCTAACTTAACTTCAGAATGATACTAAAATATCTAAAATATTGTACTAACTTATATATTATAAAGTAGTCTTATATATAATTGATGTAAGACTTCCAACACATCTCTCATGCTCATCTCGAACGTGAAACTAAACACTGATGAATAGTTCGATAGTGAGAAAAACAATAAACCCAACAATATAAGTTTTGTTAGGATAAATTTAGTACCGTATTAAGAAGTGAATTTTAAGCTTAATTCAACCTTACAAAGTTAACTTACAAAATGAAATTTATACTCACTTATGTATTGTAAATTGACCTTATATTTAATTTATGTAAAGCTTCCAACATATGATACATTACAATAATAATGATTATACTGTTTTAAGCATTAGAAAGGAAATTACCACCACTATAAAAAAGGACTTTGACATTTGTTATTTTCCAGTCTTTAACGTCTATAAAAACAATGACATCATATAGGAAGACATTACTTGATGTCTAAAAATAATATCGACGTTCTTTGACGTCGAAAAACATAGTCATCGACGTCTTATAGTGTTGAGCAAATCTCCTTTGCACTTAGCGAAGGTCTACTAGGTGCTCTTTATAATTGAAAAGGAAGCAAGTTGACGTCGAAATGTAAGGTCTTTATAAAAAGACACGGTAAGGTCTTTATAAAAGTTTCATTTTTACAATTTCACCAAAACCTAAAGATCAGAATATTCACAATTGATATGAATAAAGACTATACGATTCACAATTCAAACTATAACTAAAGTTATGACAAATAAAACTAAAAACTAAAACTATTAATATCAAGACTATAGAAAAAATTAGATTAAGTTTAATAATACACAATGGACAACGACGTCCATACACTAATTAGATAAGTCTAGTAATATACATAAGAGAAATCTATCTCTACACTAATTAAACAAGTATAACAAAAAATATTAGATGAACCATTTTATTCATTAATTAAACGAATATAACCAAAATTATTAAACGGATCTTGCAATACACCTTATACCAATCTATCCGTATACTGATTAGATTACTATAACAAAAAACATCAGATAAGTTTAACAATATACATTATATGAGTCGTTCATATACTAATTAAACGAGTATAACAAACAAATTAGACGAATAATTTCATTCATTGATTAAACAAATATAACAAAAAGCATAAAACGAGTCTATTGATGCACTTATTAAACAAATCTAACAATACAGGTTAAACGAGTTTATTCATACAATTAGTAAACAAGTATAAGAAAAATCATTAAACGAGACATTTCATACATTGATTACACGAGTCTAGGAATACTCATTAGAGAACTCTATCCAAGTATTGACTAGATGAATCTACCAACAACATACACTAATAAGATTACCTTATCAATATACATTAGACAAGTCTATTTATACACAAATAAGACAAGTCTATTTATACATAAATAAGACAAGTCTATTAATATAATACATGTTTGATAGAGTGAGTACACAAATAAACGAGTCTATTAATATAATACATGTTTGTTAATATAATACTTGTTTGTATAAAATAACGAGTTTATTTTGCAAGACTTGTCTAATTAGTGAATGAATACACAAATAAACGAGTCTATTAATATAATACATGTTTGTTCATTCACTAATTAGACAAGTCTTGCAATACACTTTAAACAAGTTTGAACAAACATTGATTAGACAAATTTGTTCATACCTTAATTAATCAAGTTCAGAAAAAATAATTAGATGCGTCATTTTATACATACATTTATTATATGAGTCTAAGAATACTCATTGGACAAGTTTGTCCATACATTGATTATATGAGTCTATCAACAAACACTAAACCAATTTGTCTATACATTGATAAGACAAGTTTAGAAAAAAAAGTATTTTCATATATAGATTAGACAAGTTTATTAATATACATTAGACGAGTCTGTCCACTCATTGATTAGATAAGTCTTGCAATATACATTAGACGGATTTGAACATACACCTATTATACGAGTCTAACAGTATACATTATAAGAGTGTGTCCATATACTTATGAGACAAGTATAGCAATACATACTAGAAGAGTTTGTCAATGCACTAATTAGACGAGTTTAAGAATACACATCAAACAAGTTTTTTCATACACTTAATAGACAAGTATTGCAAAAAGTATTACACGAGTCTAACAATACATATAAGATGAGACTATAAACACACTAATTGTAATAGTATAACAAAAATATATTAGAGGGTCATTCCATACGTGATTAAATGAGTTTAAGAATAATTTGATTAGATGAGTTGTCGATCTAATACCCATGTAACAATTCACATTAGACAAGTCATTCATATTTTGATTAGATGAGTATAACATTATACTAGCTTTTTCATACACATATTAAACGAGTCTATTAATATAAATTAGACGAGTATGTTCATTAACTGATTAGATGAGTATTTCAATATACCTTAGACCAGTCTGTTCATACATAATTAGACAAGTTTATCCATGTACTAATTAGACAAGTATTATGTGTATAAAACATAAAATAAGTCATTGCATGCATTAATTAGACGAGTCTAAGAATACATATTAGATGAATCTATTCATACAGAGATTAAACGAGTCTTACAACACACATTAAATGTGTTTGTCCATATACTAATTAAATGAGTATATATATATATATATATATATATATTATAAGATTATATTTATATACATATTATACAATTATATTCATTTTTTAATTAGATCTGTTTTGCAATACATGTTTGTCCATACATATTAAATAAGTGTAGTAATACACATTAAATTGTATTTTTACAAAATTTATTCTTTATATACAAAACATCAATTCTACACATAAATTTAAAACTAATTATCTCTTAAAAAAAATAACAAATATGAACATTTTCACTAAAGTTCCAAGCTTGTTAACTAAAGTTTAAAGTCATTATAAGTCTCCCTTTTAGGTTCATTTTAAATTGGAATCCTTTTCCTCAATCTATGGCCAACACCCATTGACCATTATGAGATTGCAAAATCTCAACTGCTCTGTGCAATGACTTTGACACATCATTAACTACAAAGAAAAACCTCATTGGTTAGTCAAAGAGTGATTAAACCATTGCAAAAGTCACACAAACCACATCACATACATATCTCTTCGGGAACTGAATATTACTTAGCTCATTGATTGCTTATTTATTTAACTTCAAAAAACTAGGTTAAATTTTTATTACTATATATATACATGTAATTTTTTATTTTTATTATATATATGTATATACACACACTAAAGAAAATGGTACATTAACTTTATTTATTTTATTGGTAGATATTTAGTAAAGATGAGTGAAAAAATATCCACAGACCAAACTCACCTTATTATTGCTTTTAGTGAAAAGTCTCATCAAAACGTCAATCATATTAATTATTTCGGTAAAAATAAATCATATCAATTCTTAAATAGTGAAAATTAGGCATAACTTTTTTAATATTTAGTTATATAGGTTGATTTTCATTCTAAGAACATTAAAATATATTTTAGAGATAAGTTTATGGATCACATATATACATATTTAAATTTACAAGGATTGTTTTTTCCATTTAGAATACAGTGCAGTAAGATCAAATTATTTTTAAAAGAAATCACTTTTTAATTTTATTATACAATAAATATCTCTTTTAAATTTATTTTGTCCTTCTCCTAAAATATAATATCATCAATATTATTATGAGACTAATTAAATCACTTACAAAAAATATTTTGTATCACTCTTTATTTTAAGTTTACAGTAGTAATTATTCTATCAAAAGTATGTTAAAAGAAAATATGGAAGGAAATGCAATAAATTTGTTTTATACTTAAGATTAAAAATTTTAAATAATAATTTTCTGAAAGAGAAAATTGGTAAATAATAAAATGATAATTCTATTTCATCTATATATATATATATATATATATATATATATATATATATATATATATATATATATATATTGATTTTTTCACATTTTTTTTCTAATTTTATCATTTAAATATCTTTTCAAAATTAAAATAATTATTTTATCAATATTTGATTATTTATTTAAATCTAACTGTTTTTTATTTATAATTATTTTTAATTAAAACATTATCTAAAGTAAATAAGAATTACTTACAATAAAATTATAAAAGTTATTTATGCTTAATTTTTTAATTATGATAATAACGAAAATAATAATTTTATTAATTTTTATTATTATAAAAAATAAGCATGCATCACGTAACTGTGACATCCCAAAAATATAGTCAGCACTATAAATTCAGAAAATCACATTTAATAATAATTCAGTACAGTTTTTCACTAAAAACAAAAGCCAAGCCGTATGCCTTACAACACGAATCACAATCTAAAGTCGAACGTACAAATAAAAACCTGACCGAACGGTTTACACAGTATAATTACCGAACGGTCGAACCTAAAAGAAAACGAGTGGGTAGGTCGAACGACCACTCACGCCAACAACTGAAATAGCCGAGCGTCTTATTGCTCCATCTTCACTTCGACTTCAACCAAGATCTCTTCGTTCAGCATCTCTTCCAAACGCTCGTTTTCATCTGCTCACATCCACACGGATGATCATTGCAATGACAAGACGGACGTACAAGGACAATGGACAACACAAGGAAACGAAAGGGTAAGCTTACATAATTTAACTCATGCATCAACATAGAATTTCAAATAAATAATTCATCATACATGCATATTTCAACATACACATTCATTACATAACAACCCACTTTAACTTACTCACTAAATAAAACTCAACACGACTGACTGTCCGGACTGTATGAAATCTGTGTAGTTACAGGCGTTCACGCACCCGGGTGGTGTGGTAACTGGCATTCTCATCAGCTGCCACCCGAGGTTAGTACGTCCGTCCAAAGTACCTCTAAGGACGACGACCTCCTGCCATTCCCACGCATGACGTGCGCCTCTACTTGAGGACGATCACTCACGGAATATCAGGATTGAACAGCCAGCATTAACTTCCCACAGTCATACTTTACGAATTTCAACAATCATCTGAGTCGTTCCTCCTTGGAACGCTCTTTCATAAATCATAACTTTCCATATTGTTCATCATTCACTTTTCATTATGTATTCATATTCTCATTTCATCTCATAAACTATTCATCATTTTCATCATTCTTAGGAAGACCATCAAAAACGAATGTTCTGTCCCCAATAAGTCCGAGGACGAACGCTGTGAGCAACACTAAAAGACGCTCGTTCAAATCACAAGACGAACGGCAGAATTTCAAATAGAACGAGGACGAACCATGTTGACTGGACCAAAAGACGCCCGTTAAAATCAGAGTACGAACGCTCAGTATCTGACCGAGCACCATGTTGAGCGAGCGCTCAATCTATGACAGAGCTTCTATTTAGAACGAACGTTCGGTGTAAGGCCGAACCCCAATTTAAACGAACGTTCGGTATATGACCGAACCACAATTATGAACGAACACTTAGTATAAAACTGAACACCCAAAAGAACGAACGCTCATCTCAGAAATGAGTAAATTAGGACGAACGTTCAGTTCAAAACAAGTACACTAGGACGAACGCTCAGTTCAAAACTGAGCAGCATTCTGGACGAACGCTCAATCTCAAAAGCGAGCGAACTAGTTGGACGAACGCTCAGTGTAAGACCGAGCATCAATTTGAGCGAACGTTCGGTAGGAGATCGAACACCAATTTCGGACGAACGTTCGGTATGAGACCGAACTTCGGTTTGAACGAACGTTCAACAAGGCAATGTAATATGAGGACGCTCGTCCTCGACCAGGAATCGTTCCAAATAAACGAATCCCATTCTTGATTATTCAATAGGGAGACCGAACGGTCTAAGACCATTCAGTACGAACTCTCAAGCAAAGCTTTTTGACACGAGGACGCTCGTCCTCAGTCAGTATTTCATTCAAATGGAAGAATTGAGATTTCAACCAAGTTACTAAGAAAAACCGAACGGTCAATGACCGTCCGTTCAGTACTAAGGTACAATTTCATGGAGAATTCATTTTCAGTTACATTCAAGTATATTTCTCAGCATAAACTTTTCATAGCTTCATTCGTTCATATCAAAATCAACTTCCACATTTCATACGGTCCAGATCATCAAATCTCATATATATATCATACATCATACATAAATTCAATCATATTTCATTTTCATTCATTCAACAACGAACGTTCATGCAACTTAATCACAGTAACATCATGCCTCATATTCATATAAATAACGAACGTTCCTACAGCATACATCAAAAACAGTTAAATTAAGTAAGCTTCCCTTACCCGGAAAATGAACGAACGTCATATTCAAACACCAGCCAGATTTGGACGAACGTCATCTAACAATTTGAACAAACGCATGAGCGAACGCTCGTCAGCAAAAGAAAACGAGTACTCAAATCAACGTGGACGAACGTTCAATTCGTCTAGTTTTGGACGAACGTCCAATTTGAAATTTCAAATTGGACGAACGCTCGAAATTTGGGACGAACGTTCGGGCTGGTAATCGTTTACAGGACCCCTGTAAACGATTACCCGAGAGAAATGGCCAATTTGTACAAAAAGTCTAACGTAGGTACTCAGTCAGGTGAACACAGGTCACCATTGGCCAAAAAACTTCAGAAACTTCATTTTTCATCCTCAAAATTTCCAGATTTATTTAAAAAAAACAGTAAAACTCAATAATCAAATGATATATCTAACTCCCCTTACCTCTTGAAGACTTCCTTTGTAAAATTTGTGATCCATTTTCACCATGAAGGAGAGAGAGCACGTCCAGCACCAACACGGGAACGTGAAGCAACTGGCAGCAGGGGAGAAATGGAGCAACCGGCTGAAATGAAGATAGAGTTGGAACACGGGCTTAGCTAGTTGGAACCGTGATGATCCGCACATGGAAGGGAGCGGATTCCCATTACATTTTTCATTTGGTTTTGTCCACGGGAAGAGCTTGGATGAGGAGAAGAAGTTGCTGTAACGTCCATTGGAAAAAGAAGAGAAGCCATGGATGAATGGAAAGGAGAAGGCACGTTGATGATAGTACACATAGCCACCTTCACGGTCAGCAGGGAGAAGAAGTGATTCAAAGGCTGGAATGGTGCTACCATGAGTTGAAGAAGAAGTCCATCAGTTGGAAGAAGAATACCATGTGTTACTATGGGTCTCGACAAGCCTTCTGCTCGGCCTCGACAAGTCGGTCTCGACAAGGCCTCGACAAGTCAGTCTTGACAAGCCTTCCGCTCGGTCTCGACAAGGCTCACACGGTCGGCCTCGACAAGTCTTCCGCTCGGCAAGTCTTCCGCTCGGCCTCGATAAGTCGGTCTCGACAAGTCTTCCCGTTCCAGTTCGGCAGAAACACCATGGTCCATCTTGAAGCCACCTTCACGGTCCAGAGTTGGAAGAGAGGTGCTGGCACGGTGATGTGTGTTTGGAGCAGTGTGTGCGCACGGTGCTGGAAGGAGGCACGGACGTGGAGCTAAGGAGGTAAGTTGGGTGATTGGTTATGAAGAACATAGAAGCCCGAGAAGCTTCCTCTTATCTCCTACACCTTCCTTCCTTTCTTGTTTTTGAATGGGGAAGCAACGTTGGCTGTCTCCTTGTGGCCAACGTTCCTTCCTTCTCCCCTTTCCCACGTTCGTTTTGTTTTTTTTTTTTTTTTTTTTTTTTTTTTTTAAATTTTAAAAAAACGATTCCTTACAGTAACACGCATGTATATTCACTATTATAATAATAATAATAATAATTTTATTCCGTATAATAATAATTTATGATGGAAGTAGGCTAGAAATTACAACTTAAACCAAATATTAAATAAGAAATAAATAAAAGTTCAAACAATTATTATCATCGAGAAATATCTTTTACTTTATAAAACAATTATCTTCGTGTTAATAGTACAATATTTTAAATGAACAAGAAAAATAAATTCAAAATCAGAAATTGTGAAATTACATTAACGCGTTATTTTATGAAAATAAAACGTGAGTTATGTGTGATGAATGGGAACCAAAGAAGAAAGCGAAAGCGCAAGGTTTGAAAGCAACGCGTGCGAAGAAAGCGTGTGTATCTGGGACCCACACAAATTAAGAAAAGTACATAAAACCACTACCCATCACAAAAATTGAAAAAAGAACCCTAATTCTAACAAATTGGTGTTCGTCTGACTTTTTTTTAATGACAATGAAATTTATTTTTTCTATTCAATTTAATACTATTATTTAAGATACTAAACAGTATTATTTAATACTTTTTTATTTTTAAATATGTTTCCATGCATTATACTTTTAATAGCACAAATCACCATTACAAATAGGGATTAATATTTCTTTTAAGTACTGATATTAAGTTTAAAACTTTTTAATAATGCGATTGTAGCTATCGATGCTGAATTTGTGTTGTATTTTTGTTTAATTTCTCAATGTTTTTAGGTATTTTTTGGCATTGTAATTTGTTGGATTTATGTTAGAAATTTTTATGTTGGAATTTTATTTTCCTATTTTGTTTTATCTTGAGTATTGTCGTGAACTATTTGAAATGTGTTGATGGTGTCATTAGTGTTTGTTCTAGTTTAATTTAGTATTTTCAGAAGAAATCGGAATGAATATGTGTATAATTTTTTAGTTTCTTTAAAAGGTGTATGTTTTCTTAATCATGGTTTTTATTTTTTGATGACGTCATTGTTTGTATATTTGTAGTTTAAATTTTTTATGTTTCTTTTAAAGAAAATCATTGGGTCGTTAAATTAACAAATTTAATAATATAAGTCATATAATGTTTTATCTTTATGTATTTTTTTAGATTCTTTTTCTAATATCTATAGTTTAATCATATTTCATTATATTAATTTATATCATACGTTTGATATAGTTTCTCATGTTTTATATTTCTTTTAATAATTTTTTATGTAATACCAAAGATGAGTTTTGAAATGTCATAACTATAAGATGTCAACGTTGTCTAACATATCTTATTTGAAACTATTTAAAATGGATTGTTAATCATTTAGATTAAACAAATGGGGATTGTTATTTTTATGATAATTATTATTATTTGGGGTGAGATTTTAGAAAATACTAAAAGCTGTTGAGATTTTTAAGTTACTTTTGTTTAACTTAATCGTGTATTTTTGTCATTTTATAATTTCTGTCTCATCTTAAAGTTCTTCTATTAATCTTTTTAATTTTTACTTAACTTGTTTTCTAATTTTTAATTATAGTTTTTGATTTCTTTAATTATTACTCCTCACATCAATGATACACGGGTTTGACCATTTGGGATATGTTCTATTTATAATTTCTTTTTGTTGATAAAAATAACTCTTCACACAAATTATTATTATTTTTTATATAGAATCACTATATTTGATATATGAGTTTTACATTCATGTTTATTTCAATGATCAAACACCTTTTCGTAAGAATAATTTTAAAAAAATATTATCTAAATTAAATTATTTTACTAATATCTCCAGTTTTAATATTAGTTTTTATCACCCACAAGTACATAGATTAAGGACTGAAGATCTGTATATGTAATAATCACCACGATGACTTCTCCTTTTATAAATTGCAAAGTACATGCTTTTTTATATTTATAGTTTCATGTGTCAAATGGGATGGATATACGTGGGATAGTGTTTATGTATACTAGGGGTGAGTGCTCTTTGTTTTTGTACAAATTTATTATCACTTAAATAAATTTTTAGTTTCTACACAAAATTAAAATTTATTTTTGTCTTAAATACAGTTTGATTCTATTTTTAAAAATATTAGATATAATTTTTTTAAACTCAATTATTAGAAAAAATTTTATACATCAAATGATATTTTAGATTAATATTTAAATTGTTTATACAAGTTAATACATTCCAACTCAAATATTAATATAAAATATTATTTAAAATGTAAAAAAAAATGGAGATTGTTAAATTAATAAAAATATGAAGATTGATGTAACATCCCAAAAATTCACCCTAAAAAAAAATAAATTTATTTTTCAAAACTTAAAAAGCTGTAATAATACATAGCATCCCGTACATCAACTAAAATCTATACATCAGTTTAAGCTCAAACGCAACTGTAAAGATAACATTGAATCCTTTTAATTTGATCTTCCATCTCTTCCTCCACTTGCACAGGATCACGTGACAATCCTTCAACTGCTCTCGTATAACATCACACATTATACGATCATCGCATTCACAAGCACAAACAAGCAAAGTAAGGGTGAGCTAACCTGAAACACATCATTTATAAAACTTGCATAGTTATTTCAATACAAATATCATATAATAATTAAGTCAGACATCCTCATGCCAATGTACCATAATTCCTGTTGGACACTCATCCCATAGAACCTAATAATCAATCTAGTACACAGTAAACCCTCATCTGGATGATACATTGATGAGCAAATCAACGAAAGGTGCCCCACTTGTGATTTCATTCTTAGTCCCATCAATATGTTCACAATCAGCCCACAGATCAAGACATCCTACTACAGTACCCTCAACCTCAATATATACACAGATATCGTATCATTACTGAATCAAGCGATAAAACCACGAACTTATATTATATCGAATACCGTTTACACTAACGTTAAGATTGATTACTTAGGCTCGACACTAAACGCCAAACGTTATTATACCGAATACCATTAGGTCGAATACCAAAAGATCAAACGCTAAGTAAGATTAAGTACTTAGACTTCACGTTAAGACAGTGTACTTTACTAGAACAATTACTATTATTTCGAACATCTATTCGAACGATTGCTCAAAGATCAAATCTCACGCCCCATAGATTAAGTACCATTCGGACGAACACTTAATTGATCACTTTACTGGATTTAACACTATCTGAGGGTAACCTCATCGAGACCGGATGTTCCATACGTACAACCACTAATTGCTAACAATCCTTATCTGAGACAAGCATCATCCGTCCCGAACACTACCTGAGAATGATCACTTCCTGAATCATGCATCATCACGACTGATCACTACTTATTAAACGATCGCTACCTCAACGAATATCAAGGCCGGTCACTCACCGTAAATGATTACAACCTCAGAGCAACATCACCAATAAAGATCATTCCTTAAGAACCATCACTACGAGACAGAACACTATAATAAAGAACACTTGAGTCTGGTTTTAAACGCCTAGTGTACTCTGCTGAACACCTCAGTACTGACCGAATATAATCAAACTAAACCTCAGGTTACCAAATTAAGATCGGACGCTAGCTACCTCAGATCCACTAACATCAAGATCAACCGTTACCTAATAACGCTCGCTACCTGAAAATAAATAACACCAAGACCGAACGTCACTAGTAAGAATGCTCGTTACTACCTATAGACCCAACAAGTTTTACTCTCCGTCTCTCTCTCGAAGTATTCCAAATCCAACTTTATCTGCACTACCATCTCTCCAGTATCCGTACGACCATCATGGTTAGAAACCACAGCCACAACATGCAAGATGAATAACCAGAATTATCACATCATAAACCCACTACATATACTATAACAATCCCCATGATAAATCGACTCACATGAATCTGCAGACTAGTCTTTCATAAACTGATGTCGTTTACTTGTAATTCGTCGTCATAACCTGCTCTCAATCCGAGCCGTCATCCATCGCGACTTCAGACCTATCTCCCCGACTCCTCAAGGACTAACGAGTAAAAACATCGATACTACGCGTAACGATGCACTATACTCAACACGAGCCGAAGTCATTGGGCGAGACATTCACCTCCTCGCGCAGAAGAAGGTGACACTCGAATCTCCGTCTCACGCGTGAGACTAGCAAAAATGCTAAAAAGACCGACGAAGTTACAAGTAAATAACATAGTGTATGTACCACCTCCAACCGAATAAACGTGCTCAATCACGAAGTCATACATATTCTCAATAATATGTATAACTAAACCGATAGAATAAACATGCTCAATCACGAAGTCATACATATTCTCAATAATATGTATAACTAGAATAAACGTGCTCAATCACGAAGTCATACATATTCTCAATAATATGTATAACTAAACCGATAGAATAACCGTGCTCAATCACGAAGTCATACATATTCTCAATAATATGTATAACAAGAATAAACGTGCTCAATCACGAAGTCATACATATTCTCAATAATATGTATAACTAAACCGATATTGGATCAAGGAAATAACCCACAATTCTCAATAATTGCTTTAAAATACTCCCCCGGATTCATGCATTATTGCCGAACGCTATTTCCAACTCTGATGTTGTCTGAACGAACGTCCTGGAATCAATCTTCATCAAAGGCCGAACGCTCACAAACCAAGGACGAACGCTCCCAAACTAAGGACGAACGCTCACCAAAACCAAGGACGAACGCTCACCAAACCAAGGACGAACGCTCACCAAAACCAAGGACGAACGCTCACCAAACCAAGGACGAACGTCCAAGAAACCAAGGACGAACGCTCCCAAAAACCAAGGACGAACGTCCAAGATCCACACCGAACACTTAAAACCGAACGCTGACTTATACTCAAAACCGAACGCTCACTTATACTCCAAAACCGAACGGTCGTTATACCCATAAGCCGAACGCCAAAACCGAACGTCATATCTAATTGACTATTGTTTAGACGAATGTTCAACGATTGAAACTTAAGAATACTAACTCAAAGCCAAACGCTCATAATTACCACAAGGCCGAACGCTCAATTACTGAGCCGAACGCTAAGATCCATCACTTAGGCCGAACGCTAAACCATTGGACGCTTTGGACGAGCGCATAAGATCAAACATCCTCAAAGAACGAACGTTCGTTATCCCCTAGTATGACCGAACGCTCATAATTTACTGTTTAATTACGATTTGGACGAGCGTCCCATAACGAACGAACGCTGACGTTCGTTCAGAACCGAACGCTCAACAATTTGGACGAACGTCCAATTTCACCAGAATTGGACGAACGTTCTGAAGTTGGTCGACCACTATCTGGTCGAGCACTGTTGGGACGAACGTCCAATTTTGACTCCCCAAAATTGGACGAACGCGCATTCTGCAGAAATTTTGCAGAATCGCACCAGAGTCCAGAAACCCAGAAAACCCTCCCCTTTTCATCCAGATTTTTCATAGATTTGCAGCAAAGCCAAAATATCTCAACAATCAATGAAATAAATCAAGCTCCCCTTACCTCTTGTAGACTTTCTTTGTAAAATTTTGGGATCCATCTCCTCCCAGACGTGCAGCTCAAGATCTTCCAGGAACCTCAACAGCTCTTCACTTCCTCTTCCAGCTCTTGGTGCAAGAACTCCATCATCACCAGATGCCCAACTCAGATCCTCCTCTAAGCCCCTTCTAAGGTTGGAACAGCTTCCCATGGGTGCTCTTTGGACGGCTAGAAATGGGAGAAAGGGTTCCCTCCCTTTGGTTGCTCTCCCTCTCTCTCTCCCTCTCCTGCCAAAAAAATTGAATCCCACACCTTGCAAAGCTTCCCGTAAAATGCACCCCCAATAATTGCATCCTGATAGTCAAAGAGATTGGTGACCACCATGTCCCCTCCATGTCCCCCACCATCAAAAATTACGGGTCTTACAATTGAAGATAAAAATATATTAAAGTTCAGAAAAAAAATTAATTTTATGTTCAAATTTTAAAAATACAAACATATTTAACGCTTTTATTAATTTAGTCACATGATTTAAAGACACAAAACAATTTGTTGAATAAAGGTTGTGAAGGACGAAATAGAATACAGTATAATTCTTCTCTTGAATGTATATTACCTTAATATTTTTTCGAAAAAATGTAGGACTTATTAAAACGTTATTAGGAAACATTTATATATGAATTGTGATAACCCATTTATTTAATATATTTGTTTTCGTTGATGAAAAACATTATTTATAGTTATTTTATTGAATTTTGTTTTCCACAAACAATATTGTATCTTGAGGACCATTATGAGCTGTTACTCTGTAAAGAAAGGAACAGCTGGCCATGGCCGATGAAGCTCAGGGTGGTAATATCCATTGGAAAGGGTTCTTCATTGATTAAATAAATCCAGCACAAGTAAGTGCTTATAATAAGTATCGAGAGAAATAAGAATAAGTTGGATGGAAGACATTGTTTTGTTTGGTAATGGTTATGTGTTTGTCGTGATGTTTAAGAGTGGCATCAGGTTGGAATTTTGAAAGCTTGAATTTTCCGTGGAAAAGCTTTAGGTTTTGTTCATTTGTTAAACGATGTTGTTTTTTTATTTGGAAGCATGGATTTGATTTTGGAGATGTTTATTTGTCTTGTAGGTTGAGTTTGGGTGTGTTGATGACGGCAACAGCATCACCTAATATTTTTTATATTGTTTTTGTGGGTATGAATGTGTGTAGTGTTAGCTGTCATCAACCATTCATAAACATTGTCCCACCCAACGTTTCTTACAACTTTTTTCCTCCTCTACTTTAGTACTATTAACTAATTAACTTCAAACAAAGACCAATTTTGGTTTGACCATGTAGGTTGTGACGACCTTCTCTCTCTGTATATATATGGCTCAATTTATGTATTAAAAATTATTTTTTTAGTTAAAAACTCTTAAAAATGGGTTTCTTTAAGACAAAACCTTGGAAAAACTTTTATGCTCATCTTCTCTATGTTCTTCCTCCCTTCTTCTTTACTTATTATAGGATCTAACAACTTTCATTATCTTTTTGAAAAATTAAAGTAATAAAAGAATTTTCATTGGATTGCATGTCATTCTAATATGTTCTTGACACATATTTATTTCATGGTAATAATGGAATTGCAATCTGATCATCATTAAGGATTTTGTTTTGTATATAAGTCAAACTTAAGTAGTGTTGTGGTAGTGCTTAGTGAGAATGTCAAGGAGAATGATGACGTTTCAATAAATATCATTAGATAAAATATAAATTATGCAATAAAGGAATAAGATAAGTGTTAAAATATATATGAATTATAAGTAAAAAAATTAGTATTTATAAAAGAACATGAATACCTCATTCTTTCTTTCATGTAAGGGGAGATAATGCATTTAAAAATCACTTTTAACATTTGAGTTGAATGAATTTGACAAGTTCTGAAAGTGGTTGATGTTGGGTCTATCAAGAAGGAAGTTCACCGAAGAGACATAATACTAATAAGATATGAGTCCAAAACTTTAAGGTAATGGGTTAATAAGTCTTTTACCTTTCTATAGTGCTCTACTTTCTCATTTCTATCCAATGTGAGACTTAGACTCACACTTGAATTTCTAATAGTTGAGTATGTGTAGTTTGAAATTAAAATTTGGGGATTTTTGTATTTTGGAGTTTGTCTTTTATGTAGTGTGGGTAGATTGATCCATGGGATAAGAAATATGATAAGGTTGAGTAATTGTGAATTAAATTTGTGAATGCTATAAAATTGTGAGGGAAGCTAATCATTTAAATTATTTTAAATTGACAGTTTATAATCTATAAAATATTTAAATTTTTTGGCAGTTGTCAAATTAAATGTAACTTTGTGGTTATTGTTTTTATACTCTATGTTGTTCTTGCTACAAACATGTTTTAGTTTTGGGTGTATTTTGAAAATTTTGAATTGTTCAATGATAAGAAATTGTTGAATATAATTTATGTGGTATATTTTGAGAACATGTTAAGTCATAATTATAATGGTATTAAGAGGGTTGGGGATTTGTGCTAAACTTGAATATTGAAATTTTTTATAGAACAATTCCTGATGGAAACTATTTTTCTTTTAAATTTAATGTTTTGATGTTGAAAGATAAAAATGATAGTATGATTTTGAAGGTTGCTAAAGTATGACAATTCCTTACAATAAGTGTAAGTTTGATGAATAATGTTAGTAGTTGTGATATTTTCTTTTGTACAAATGAAGTTAAGAAATTTGAGAGAAAGAAAACTTGGTATGAATGGTGGTTGATAGTGTTAATGTTATGAAATTATGAAAGTGATGATTGAAGAGTTGACTTAGTAAAAACTATGATGAATGAGTGTGATTTGTGTGATTGTATGACTAAGTGATGTCTTTGGGCTATGTTTGATAATGTATGATTCTTGATGAAAATTTAGTGTCCTATAGTTGTCAAATTAGTTATTTTCAAGGGGAAATGTTAATCTAGAGTGAATTCAACTGTATTATAGAAACACATGTATAAACCATGAAAGTCCATACCAGCAAAATGATATAATTTAAAGAACTATGTGTGTAATAATTTAAAGAACTAATTATGTTTAAATCTTTATAAAATGATATATTTAAAAGTAGTGATTTCAAATTTTGGAGATATAAAGTCAAACAAAAATGTTTTGATTAAATCAAAATTAAAATACTTTGAATTTGCATTATTAAAAAGAAAAGTAAGTTGCATATTTTAACAGAGGAAAGAAAAGAAAAGATAAAACATTATAAACCTAAAATCAGCCCAACTCATTTTATAACTGAAGTATATTTAATTTAATTTAATTTAAATAATGGAAAAAGTAACAATATATTAAAGTATTAAAAGGATAAACTCCAAGATAGAAAAATAGATTTCTGATTCTTGAAAAGGTCGTATTCAAAAAAAATGGAACAAACAGAGAATGCTAAAGAGAGAGAAAATATATTTTATAAAATTGAAAAGAAAGGAAATATTTTTGTAAGATCACATCATCGTAAGCATAGTTTTGCATTTATTTATTTGGTCGGTCGTAGACTATGTGAATAAAGCATAATCTAAATTTATATATATACTTTAGAAAAAGAAGTTGCATGATTTTATCACTATGATTAAAATAGTCATATGGGTGCAAATTTTATTTTCAATGAAATTTAATTAACCTTATATTTGAATACCTTGTATCTTTTAATGTCAAATAATTAAAAGATTATGCTTAAACTAAAAGAAATAGTTGCATACTAATTATTAATTATATTTTTTGTTTTTTTAATAGTAATACAATTTGTTTGTTGTTCCACTTCTCTTGGAACAAATTTTATATTTATATATTTGTTATAAGTTTTATAATTCATAATCTTTATTCTTATAAGATATTTTTTATATATAGAAGATTTTGAAAAAGTTATTGTAAAACTTTTTCCAGTTGTTTTGAATGCAAGAGAATGTATTTTTCATGTTGTCTTTTTTTCACATTAAATATTGTTCATTTAGCATGAATTGAATATTTCTTTTTTATAAAATAATTTCTACTTGACATAATTTATCGAAGTCAAATAACCTTTATTTAAATTGGAGTAAAAGATATAATTATGATTTATGTAAAGTTGAAATTCAGTCATTTCAAAAGGATTGTTGACATGAAGAAGTATTAACAAATTATTTAAAAAATATTAATAATTTTTTTAAATAGTTGGGAACGTGGAATAAAAATATATTAGTCAAGAGTTTGTTTAGCGAGCTATTGAAACATATAGCTTATGACACTCAAATGTAAGATGCTTTGCATTTATTACTAATACACAAAAATATTATGTCTATTATCATTAGACAAACATTGTGTATGTTAATTTAACACTAAAAAATGTTTATGTTCATGTTTTGACATATCATAACATACTTAATCAAAGTAACTTAGTATATGATGAACTTTTCTCTAATATAAACAAATTGAAAAAATAAATTAATTTATCAAAAAAATATTGTTTTATAAAATAATAAGTACAAACTGAACTTATAAATGACTAAACACTTTTGCCTTTCAATTATTTTTCATTTGAAGTTTAATAGGCATATACTATATTAATGTATTAAAAATTATATTATATAACTTAATTAAAGAAGCTTATTTTTTCCCTATATAATTATTACATGTTTTTTTAATTATATTATATAAATAATGTAATATTTGATGAATAATTTTATTATCTACTATACTGTAATAAAATATATATTCTCTTTACACAATTTATTTACATGTAGTAACAACTTTCTTTCTCTTTTTTTATCAGCAAATGAACTAGAATAAAACATAAAATATAAGAGATGTATGGGTTATTACAACAACAAAAAGAAAAACATGTGGTTATTTTATATTTATACATTATGTCATAAATACTAAATAAATCTTCAAAAATGCATTACCAAAATTCTTAATTATAAATGTGTAACAAGAAATTCAAAATATAAATCAATTCCTCTTCCCTTTCTATTTTGCTTTAACAAATTTTTCATTAAAGACTACCCGTGTACTGTATGCATAAGAAAGAAAACTCTTTCTCCACTCACATATCTTTGTTAACGTAGGAAAATCCTTTTATATAAGTTAAAATTTTTTTAAAAAAAAGTATACCGATTTTAAATCGATATAAATATAAGTAGTATAATACCAATTTCAGAATTTGGTATAAAAAATTCACTTTTCATATTAGTTCTAAGTTTTGTATAAAAAATTCATTTGAAAAGAAGATATTTTTAATAAAAGTGACTTTTATATCGGTAAGTGCACCAACGTGTATAAAAGATCACATTTTTTATATCGGTTGAAGACTTAATCAATATAAAAATGTCATTTTTTATTTGAATGGTTGATTTAATCGGTATAAAAAGTATCACTTTCTATATTGTTTGTGACCTTAATAGGTATAAAAAGTGATTTTTTTTATGTTAGATTCATTTATGCTTTCTACCACATGCAAAACTTGCATATAGTTATTCATAGCAGTCACAGAAGAAATATTTTCATTCAATATAATGTTTACATGAAATATAATATAATCTTAATTGAATGACTATTCATATAAGAATCACATGAAAACTTAAAAAATATTAAGCAACATCGTCTAAAAACACTTAAAAGAAACAAAATTCACTATCTACGAAGTTCCTTTAAAACTCCTTGTTTTAATGAAAATACTTCATAGAAAATTTACATAATTTGGATCAACAATTTTAGTGATAAATACTTAAGATATAAGTTATAAATTGCACATATTACCATATGTATCTCGTGAGCGAACAATTTACGGATATGATTCTATGCATGTGTCTCATGATATAATATTCACACTCAATTTTCTAATTGACGTGAACACTATAAATTAAATTTAAATAATATCATAAGTTTAATAATTATATTTCAATAGTCTAAAAATTATCTACTTATAATTGATGGAATGAATTACAACTTTTGCCTTGTTTCAATTATAAAAATATCGATTTTTATAAGTATCAAACTCATCAAAGATAAAAATTAAAAACTAGATATACATCTAGTAGTGTTTGAATTGAGGAATAGATATACATAATTGAGAAAAATATTTGAAAAAGAGTTAATAAATGGATTTGACGAATTGCGAGAGTGTTTGGATTAAAAAATTTGAAAAGATAGATGAAAAGATTTAAGTTATAAAAGTTTATGTATGCTTTAATATATTTAAAAAATGTTTTAATGGATAAAATTAGATAATTATCACTTTATATTTAAGAATAAATGTGATATAAAAGTATATATTAATAGAAAAAATTATGTTAAAATAAAATTGAAATTATTATTTAAAATTACAAAATATTATTACTTTATAATTATAATAATAATTGTTGTTGTTAATACATAATAAAAAGTAAAAACTAGTTATTTATATGTAAGAAAAGAAATTTATTTTTATAAATTACGAAAATTACTTTTATTAATAATATATATATATATATATAATAAAAAATAACAATTAATTATTTATATTTATAAATATTATTATTATAATTAAAAGTAACCATATGTAAAGTACCACTAAAATCAATTATGAAAAAAGAAGTGATTTTCCTTTTCATTAAATGACATATATATATATATATATATATATATATATATATATATATATATATATATATATATATATATATATATATATATATATATATAAAATAAAGAGATAACATTATATCATCGGAGGAGAATGGATTCGCTCTTCCTTTATATGACACAGAAATCAGTTTCAATAGCTAAATGTTACGGGCGCACTATCAATGGAGGAAAATTGATTTTCTCTCAATTTACATGGTTCAAAATCGATTCCAACATTTTTAAATCACCCATAATTGATTTCACAACCAATATAATTAATTCCAGACCATCACAAACACACCTAAAATCGATTCTATTACCTTAAAAACACACTTAGAATTAATTTCATATTGAAGGTCATTTTTTTCATTTACTATTGTTTTATCGGTATATATATATATATATTCTCCATATCTTCTTAATCTTCCTACACGAATGATTCGTTACTGCTTCTTCTAAATCGTCAGAAATTAATTAAAAGAAACTCCAATTCCACTTCAACAGACAAAAAACAAAGATAACCTAATAGAGATTGAAATGAAAGGCTATAAAAGAAAAGAAGCATTTAGAAGATGAAGGATGAAAATGGAAGGGCAGCCGGAAAACAGAAAGAGGAAAACGTCATTATTAGTCCAACAGGACACTCCAATTCTCCAAATGAATATTCTATTCTGCCAAACCATGCCAACCTAATTCCACATAATATATTTAACCCTAAGACTAATCTTTTAATTATAATGTTATTCCACCACCTTTTCTTTTAATTCCACAATAACAAAAGTTAATTTTCTTCATCATTGATCCAACACATAATAAAATTAAATTCGACATTTTTAAATAAATAAATTATCATTACAACGTATGAGTGTAAACCAGATACTCTATGTTTGGATTAGAGTAATATTCTATGGTCTTTTTTATATTTTATGATTAAAGATTAAATAAAATGCAAAGGAATTTAATATGTTGAAAAGCTTTAAAAAGGAAGATTTGGAAGAATAAATTGTTGAATGGTGTAGAATATATGGAACCTAAACTAGGATATTTTAAAAGATGTTTAAAAAATTCATCAATGCATTGTGTCCATGCAATTCTTTTGGTCGGTTTGGTTCACTGTTCAATGCACATTAGTGCATCACCATATTCGTTAAAATATTTGAAGTGTCAAACTAGCACGGAAAGGTGGATTCAAAAGCTTTCCAAAGATGTTCTTCTCTATGTATATGCTATTTCTTTATTATTTTTGTTTATCATTACATATAGAAATATATATGTTTATAATTTAATTATTTGTATTTCTCAATTAAAAGAAATTTGAATAATATAAATAATTAAATTTAAAGGACTAAAAAGCAATACACAAAACTATTTAGTTTCTTAAATTTATCATTTAAAAACTAAAATGTATTTTCTTTTTAATTTAAAGGTTTCCTTTTAAGTTAGGAGACTAATAAAATCAAATTTGTCTTCAATATTCAAGGGATTAAAAACATAATTAAATATAAAAATAATTTGAAATATTTTAATGGACAGAAGTATAATTTTTTTTAACTAATTGATTATTTACTTTTTTATTATTTCAAAAGTATTTTTAATCCAATTTAAATATTAATACCATGTCCGATAAATAATTAAGAATAATATATAGTATTCTATGTAAAATTAAAAAAGAAATTGAAGACACTCAATTACTCTCATTCTGAATAAGATGATCTATTTTTGTTTTTATTTAAAGTTTAGAAAAAAAAATACAATGACGATGTAATTCTATTCCACTAATACTAAATAGCTAATCAATGAAGTTAGGTATTCACAATTAATTTTTTTTTGAATCTAATACGTACGTGAATTTCATACATAAGAACAAAAATGTTTCATATTTAGCAAGACAATTTGTGTGATTATCCAACCCTAAAAACTGAGATGCTACTCGTACTTTTTCCTTGAAAAAGAAAGACGTGTTAGTTTCCATGATTGATATTTGTAGAGAAAGCACGTCCATTCAAAACACTACCAATTTTAACTGAGACAGAACGCAAGAATGAGATAACAAGTAACATAATCATAGGATTCTTTAGTCACGGCACAGATTTTTTGTTTTTCAATTCCAATAGAACAGAAACTAATAATATCAGTTCATTGAACAACAGTTTCATTGATTTAACGAGTTTCTAGACGTATCGGATTGAGATTTTTGGTCAGATAGAATGTTCGAAAAAGTCATAGGAAAGGTTTAACCGGTGCAGGAACTCTTTGACCATAGCTGAAGGGAAAATTTAAAGGTGGTGAATAAATAAATACCAGTGCGCACAGTATTATAGTATTATTTGCAAAGTGATGAAAGCTACTGATACCACTGAACAGAACATAAGAAGAAGACTCTGATTTGAATTGATTGGCGCACAAAGTTGGAAATCTAAGAGTTAAGATCGATCGGTGATGTTTGCATCCAAAATTCTTGTGGCTGTTATGGGCCACCCAATGAGGTATTTTTCACTTTTCACGCATTCCCTAGACTTTTCATTTCGTGCCTTTGGTTTTCAACATCTTGTTACGTGTAATCGAATCGATCACAGGACCTAAATATGCTTTCTTTCTCTAAGGGATTTATATTATTATTATTATTATTATTATTATATGTGGAATTCAAAAAACGGTGAGATAAATGCATAAATTTTTTGAAGAGGGTGGAGATTTTGGACCATCAAATGCAGACATAATGATAGTTGGGTAGTGGGGTGTGGAAGATGGGAAGGCCCTTTGAGAGGGCCACACTCTCCACTTTGGTTCTCATCCACTGGTGTTTCTGAAGGAATCCCAGAAATTATGCCTTCCCAATTCACGACAAATTCCTTTCTTCAACCACTATCATGTTATAGGTTTTTACCAATACCTCTCAGTTTCCCATTATAGTCACAAGAATGTTAATTTTCTTCAAGCTAACTTTTTCACTGTGTCATTTGTAAAAGGAACATAACGTTTTTTTTTCCGAAAAACATGGACAAGAAGGTATAGTGGGTATGTGTTTTGTCTCTGCTGCCACTGTGACCCTAGGCAAACTCTTTTTGTATATGTGTTCATAATATGGGACAATTACATATTCTCGTGTCAAATATGACAACAAAATTCTTCTGAGTATTTAAACCTTATTTTCGATCGCATCGATGTTGTAAAAATAGATAAAAGTTACACTGTGTAGGTTGTGATCAGTTACACGTGTTGGATTTTGGAAGACACATACTTACTGTGACTGTTTATTAAACTAAGTTAAGTTCATACACATTCAGCGGTAACTTTTAAGGGTTTGAGAAATTGGCAGTTGCAGAAGTAGAAAGGATTAGGTAAGTAGCTAAGTATACACGTGAAAGAAGGAGCTTTCTTGTGGAAGAAAATATGGTAGAAAATGTGATAGAGCTGACTAATTTGAAAAAGAAGGGTAGGTCAGTATGGATCACAAGCTTTCTACATCCACAAGGACATGTCATAATTGGCTATGGAGAAGTTAAATAATGCATTTCATCAAGTGGCAGACCACTGATATAATAGTGGCTACTGATATGAAAGCATGAAAACACATATAAGAAGGGTTTTTGCATGTACATGATCAAGTGACCAATACAGTGTCTTCAAGTCTAAGACTCTGCTGCTCTTCTTCTCTCAATGTCAAAATGCATGCGTTCAAACTCAATTTCAGAGTTTTATCATTCCACGTTGCTCTCTTAGTGCTCAAAAAAGTTGTGATTTGATGTTACCAAAATCTTAAGAAATATTGACCAAAAACTTGAATGTTATACATATACATATATATCAGATAAAATTGCTTAAAACATCCTCAATCAGTTTTAGTTTTAGTTTTGTATATATAATGGCAGAAAGATATTCAAAATGTGTAATCCTTTCAATGTTTTCATGGGTAGAAGGATTTGAAACAGTAGAAGACACCGTGTTATTATAGTGTCTGAATATTTGGATTTTAGATCTTTCAAACATTGCATCAGTGACAGTTCTATCTTTCATTAATTTAGAAAATAGCACATGTCATGATACAGTTAATTTAGAAAATTGGATAATTTGAGCTACAAGTTAATTTAATTATGAAAAGTGGAGAAGGTAAGTAGAGGTTGACCTCATTAGTAGGTGATCATGGAGATGTTCAGAGTGTGTGATTCAGATATTTTGGTGGTGAAAACTTTACTGCTGTTGACCAAACTTGAGAACGTGCAGCAACAATCTGTGGTGGGAAGAGACAATAATATATATCATGATAACTTGAATCCATTTCATGGCATGCCTATATAGTTGACTAAGTGGTTGACTTGCATGCATAAAGTATTTAAACCTATGTTTATGTTTATGTGGATCTTAGGTCTTAATTTTGTTTCAATGTGCAGTGATTGAAGTAGGGCCTACCTATGAGAGATTTGTGATAGAGGGGCGGTGCTAAAAAAAGACTCCATTGTTTCTCCTTGTCCAGAAAGATGTGATGATAATAACCCTATATATAAACAGAAGCTACTACCACTACTAACTAGGTTGCAACCATGGAAAAGAGTAAGTAAAACAAAAAAGTAAAGAGTACAAGTTGGCATAATTATATGTGGTCAATAAAATTGTTGATTGTACATTTTATGAATAAAAATGACAAATAAGTAGGCATTATATTTGTATTTATCTTTAGTGATATCTAATTTTATAAATCAATTAAGATGATAAGTATTTATGTGTCTTTGTGTTTATTTTAGCTTATTTTAAGGTATGATGAATACATTCTGAATTTATTTAAAACTTTATTTTGAAATTAATGAATTTATAATGTCTTATTTTTACAAAAACGAAATTAAACCTAAGTGTTATTAATAAACTTAAGTTTTTTACCTTTTATTCCTTATCTCTTTATTATTAATTAGTGGTGGATATTTTAGGATGTGATTTTCTTCTATTAAGTTTGATGAAGATTAGCTGATAGAGTTTATCTTGACAAAGAAATGACAAGTTTTATATATTATATTTTTATATAAGAGTTGAGATAACTTTAGTATTTTTTTATTGATCATAAAAAAATTGACATTTTAGTTTCTTTCTATATTTAGATGTGTGTGTCCTGTATTTGACTTTAATTATTATCGTTTTGACAATCATGTAAACAACTCCTCATAGAAAATTGATTCACATCTAAAATGGTCAAACCGACCTAATAATATATAATTAATCATAATCGACATTCACTGAATTTTCTTAAAAAAAATTGTTTATTATTACTTTTCAGCACTCTCCACTATTGAATCTTGTTGAGAGAGAGAAAAAAAAAATTACACTTGACCTAATTAAATTAAATCCACACTCTAAGTTTGACATTAGCTCCATGTTATCTGCTTTTGCTTTGTTTCTTTAATTTGGTTTTCAGACAATGTTATATTTCAACAATCTATATATGTTATCATTTACCTAAGCTGTGTTCTGAACAAATCTTTCAAACATACTTTTAGATAATAAAAAAAGTAAAAAAAAAAATATGAAATGAACCTCTTTATAAATTAAAATTAGTTTATATTTTAAACTGTATGTACAATTTTTTTTTGTATCTTTTACTTTTGAGAAAATATTTTTCTTATAAAATAAAAAAAGTATACGATCATCAATTGAATATTTTAAAATCAGAGTTACATCTATAATTTGAAGAGAGGAAATTATGCAATTATGCAATCCAACTCCTATAAGCCCATGGGCTATACATGTTGGACATAGCCCAGTGTTAGTGTTTGGGTGATCATGGATTTTCGCTATTGTGAATTATATTACAACAATTTATTTAACCTAAAATAAATATTGCGAAAATAGTTTTTTGTTAGATTACTTTTTACTATAAAAGGATATTTTTATTTTTGGAAATTTACTTATTCCGTTAAAAAACATTTTTAAAAGAGTAAAAATAAATTCACTCATTATTATATGCTTTTCCATAAGTGTTTTTCCATGAAATATAACAATTAATATGTAACTGAGTGTTGCTCCCTGCACCATCTCACATTGCTCCCTGTACTATCTCACATTGCTTTTTGTACCACCATATTTTTAAAAACTTTTAAAACTATCCTTTATATTTTAAAAAATCCTACACTCCCACTTCTTTTCTTTTACGGATGTCGACAATCTGTTGAAAAAAATTCTTCAACGGATATGCCACATCCGTCGTTCAAGGATATTTGGGTTTTCACTGTGAGTTTTTCATCACCTATTGCCAATTTGGGTTTCTCATTGCCTTGCACTGAAAATTATTTTTTCCTTGTTCTTATTGACATAGTGATGTCATAGGGGCGTTTCATAGAAGGAGATTGAACCTCCATTAATTAACTTCTAGTGTGATCTTTGTTTGTATGTAATTTTTGTGTGGTGATTCTCAAAAGGGAGCCATGGGTGCATCTCTTGGACAACAAGATCAGTCCTTGAGGTAGAGAAATGGTGAGTTAGTTAAAGAGGAATCAAAGGGGGTTGGTTAGTTTAGAGGGTTTTCAAAAAGATGAAATGTCTGTTTTCTGGTTGTCCATGTGTGAAAATCGAAAGATTAACTCTCCAATGCCAATGAACCTCAATAAAATAACACTACTATAATTTTTTTATTTTTAGTTTATTAGTTTAGTGTATTTTAAATTAATTTATAGAGTATTTAAAAGTGTAATGGATGTTGACATGGTGGAACAAATGTTGACATCTATTTTATTGTAAGGACAAATTAGACATGAGATAATGCAGAGAGCATTTGGTGGTGGTGAAGGGAGAAACACTCAATTATCAGTACATTCTGGATAGAGCTATCAAAATGGATAGTCCAGTCCATCACGGGTTGGTTACTTAGTAAGCTAACCTAACTCGGCTTACTTATTAGCAAACTGAAAAAATCGAATCTAGCTTGACCTATCACAGGTTGGTGTGGGTTAAATGGGTTGACTCACTTAATTATAAGTTTTTTTTTTTAAATAAAAAAATTCAATTCTTTTTAATTCAAATGTAAATAAATTTCACTTTAGAATAATGTTAAATTCTACAATTCAAAAAAAAAAAAATCATAACCCACACTAGTGCAGAAAGGACATTTAACGTTTGTTATTTTGGCCTTTAAACGTCAGCTCCAGAAACGACGTCTTTGTGGGTAACGTTAATCAAACGTCAGACTCAAACAGGTCCAACGTCTTTATAGACGTCGGTTACTGCATGACCCCGACGTCTAAAGGGCTCCATAGACGTTAAACATTGCATTAACCGATGTCTACTGCAGCTCGTGTCTTTGCTAGTTTCTTCATAGAATAGGTTGCGTTTTTTGGATCTCTTATGGCATTTCAACCGAAAACCGAATATGGGTTCTTGCCTAGTTCCATTAAAACCGCCAATTAAAATGAATGGTGACAATAGAACTAGGAAAGGACCGAAAATCGGTTTTAGGTTGAAACGTTATCAGACATTCAAAAGACGCAAGTTTTTCTTACGAGGAAACTAGCAAAGGGACAATGCGGTACAATGCTACCCCAGACACGAGAAAAACTGAAGCAAAACACAACAAAAGCTCATTTTAATCGGTCAAATGAAAGATAATCAACCAAAGACTAATATATTAAGAATAAAAGTACGTTTAAACAGTTCAAAAGAGACAAAAGCACACCTGAAAAAACAATGCTTCAGAGAGAAAAGTCGAGAAGGAAGACGATGAAGTGCTCGTAACAGCGGGTTTGATGTCTGATTTAATAGCAAACTAGAAGTCGGCTCCCAAGGTGAACCGACGTCTATTCTAGCCTAGACGTCGGGGCCTCACTAATATGACGTCCAAAACAACTTTTTATCAGGTCATTTAGACATCAGATGGTGTGATCCGACGTCTGTACGGCGGAAAAAAAATAACTTTTCATCTACTTGTAAGACATATACATGTCCATTAAGAGGGATACCGACGTCGATAATCGAATATAGACATTGGGGTGGCGGGATCAGACGTCTCTAAGGCGAAAAAAAATGACTTTTCACCTACCTGTCAGGCATTAAGACGTTTGTTAGGAGGGACCCCGACGTTTATAATATTATAGACATCGAGACCCCTCCTAACAGACGTCTATATGTCCACTTATTTTCGAAAATGCCACTGGTCAATAATTTACTTTGGTTATTTTGTGGTTTGACGTCTACGGGGTGACGTTAAGGCCTAATTCTTCACTAGTACCAGCATAATCCAGAAAACAAGCACAAAAGGCGAAATATTGATAATATTTGTATCATTTGTCCATTTTTAATATTAGAGTATTGGATAGATAAATCTATAACATTTCTCTCTTTAAACATATTTTTTAACCCTCATCTACAATATAATAAAAAAAATGCTAACTAATAATATTGAAATATAAAATAACAAATAATTAAATTAAATTAGGTGGGTTAGTGAGTCAACTCGGCTCATCACGAATTCAACCCTGGTGAGCCATGTTCTAAGTGAGCCGAGTTGAAAACTAATCCGTATAAAAAAATTACATTTTTTCAAACTCAACTCGATTCAAACCCATGATGAATCGGATTGACCTACTATTATAACACATTTTGACAAAACTAATTCTGGATCAATTTTTTTTTCTATATCATAAATCATAAATTAACAAAAAAAAAAAAAAAAGTGAATCTTCTTGAACACCCTGTTGAAGGACGACTATTGCACGAAGGGTTCAAAATATCTATTTGTAAATGAAACACTTGTATAAATTAGAATGACGTAAGAGTAGTTGTAAATGAATAAAGTTTTAATTTATAGATAGCATAATCCATAAAGAATTATTTATATATTTTGTAGATATATTCATAGAGGTGATTTCCTTATTTTATCAAAAGATATCTTGAAACGCATAACCTCCATCAGTAAGTATGATTTGATTAATGTATAAAGTTTTGGTGAATCCAGTATAATTAAAAGCATTTTGTATTTCATTATTATAATTAAAAGAGATTAGTTTTGTATAATATACAAAGCCTTTGAAAGTGGGTAGTTAATCAGGTAAGGTAAGTAAGGCGTTGAATTTACGTAGAAGATGATGTGCGTGTAACGTAGGATTTGAAGATACCGACATAAACGGCGCAACGCAAAGGAAAGCGAAATACGGTGTCTTTCTTTCTTCCTCTCAATGGGCGGTATTTGCTCTCCTTCTTCGTCTTCTCTTCTTCCACGAGAGAAAGCGAAACACAAATCGTTCTTGGTTCGTAAAAAATGAATGACATGAAGCATTGGGGCCATGAAAGAACGTAGGAAGCGCAAGGGCGTCGTTTCATGGAACGCGCTCTTCTGGTGTACACTACTCCTCGTCGTCTCTTCCATCTTCTTCACCACCACCTTCTTCTTTTCCCCCTTCCAGCTCCCGCTCTCACCGCTTCCGTTTATATCGGTAACTCCGACCACCATCTCTCAACCGACAATCACCATCCGAGAAACCGTCATCTTACCCGACCAGGCTCTCATTTTCCTAAACTACCCTCCGTCTTTCCGCTTCCACACCAAACACGACCTTCTCTGCCTCTACTTCTCGGCCGACTCAACCAACAGGATCACTCAGCCGCCCATTCAACTCCACTTCGCACGGCTCCACGAGCAGATCGTGCGGTGCAAACTCCCTCCGCGTGGCAACTCGGTCTCGCTTTTCATTAAATCAGACGGCGTCCTTCCCACAAAAGATTCATCCACTCACCCCTGGACCCCTCTGGTCTACGAAGCCCTCTTCGATCGCGACAACACAACCATCGTCTTCGTCAAGGGCCTCAATCTCCGACCTGAGAAATTCATCGAACCCTCCACTTTAAACTGTATCTTCGGCTGGGATTTCACCAAACCCAAATTCTTTCTCAAGTCTGACGTCATATCAGGTGCACAGGAGATCATAAGGTGCAAAACACCCAAAAGCATCATAATCGGCCAGGAACAATCCCAGTCCATTAAAGTGACAATCAAGGAGAAAGACAGAGAAATATTTCCTTCCATAGCTCGTCCCGGGCTCTGTCCACGACACAGTAAGTCGACGAAAAAAGCTCATGAGATTTGTATTTGTACCATGCTCCGCAACCAAGCTCGGTTCTTGAGAGAGTGGGTAATGTACCACGCCAAAATCGGAGTCCAACGTTGGTTTATCTACGACAACAACAGCGATGATGATATAGAAGACGTGATTTCTTTCCTACAAAGAGTTGGTTACAACATCTCACAACACCTGTGGCCTTGGGTGAAGACACAAGAAGCTGGGTTTGCGCACTGTGCCCTGCGAGCCCGTTCCTCGTGCAAGTGGGTGGCCTTTATCGACGTGGATGAGTTCTTCCATATAAGGGTGAACGGTGACTTGTCCCGTATGATTTGGCACCACGCGAAGCCCGGACACAAAGTTGGCGAGATTAGGATACTGTGCTTCAGTTTTGGGCCTTCTGGGCAGCGAGAAGTACCACGAGAAGGCGTGGCGGTAGGTTACACTTGTCGATTGAGTGGAAGTGAGAGGCACAAGAGCATAGTGAGACCTGAGGCACTAAACCAGACTTTAATCAATGTCGTTCACCACTTTCATCTGAGAGCGCCATTTGTGTCTGTGGACGCGGAGAAAAGAAAGATTGTAATTAACCATTACAAGTATCAAGTCTGGGAAGTGTTCAAGGAGAAGTTCTTCAGGAGGGTGGCAACTTACGTCGTAGATTGGCAGCAAGCGGAAAATGTCAGGTCTAAGGATAGGGCACCCGGTTTAGGGACTAAACCGGTTGAACCTCCTGACTGGCCCAACCGGTTTTGTGAGGTTAGGGATAACGGCTTGAGGAATTGGGTGCTAAAGAATTTCTTAGATCGACGCAGCCATCTTCTGCCTTGGCAACCTGAGTTTCAGAATCGTATTAGAAAGAGGCGAAGACGAAAGGACAAAACACAACCATTTTTCTAGAGGAATAGACACACATGTTCTTTTCCACTGCTTTTCTTCAATTTTTTTATTTTCTTTTTCTTTATTAAAAAGACAAAAAATTATTTTTTTAGAATTATTTTTTTCTTATAACACGTGTAAAATGAATACAAACGTAGTATTATCATTTTTTTTTCATTGTTCTGTTTTTCTTTTTATAACTTTATGGTGATTAGTTTATCTTTTCCTAGATAACATATACTTGGTTTATTAATTTGTGTCTTTATTTCTGCATATAGATACAAGAAAATTATAGGCATTCACATACTCATGAATTTTTTTGTACAAATAATACATCGCATAATCCGCACTACAAAGAATACATACATATTTGATGTTTTAAAAGAAATTGCTGCCTATTTTCGTTATTATTTTATATTTTTGCACTAATGATCTAATTACAGGTGGTAGTCAAAACAAAATTTATTAAGGAAATATTTATATTTAATATCTAATTACTTTCAAAAAAAGTACTATCCAGAAAACAATATATGCGAATGAAAAAAAAGAAGTTTATATAAAATTGTTGATTCTGCATTTTATGAATAAAATTGATAATTAAACCGGTATTATATTTGCATTTACTTTTATATTTAGTGATGATGTCTAATTTTCTAAATCAATCAGGATGATAAGTATTTGTTTCTGTTTTTTTTTTCGCATTTTAAGGTATGAATACCTTTTGAATTTATTTAACACTTTATTTTGACATTAATAAATTTATATGTCTTATTTTCATAAAAATATGTAACATCTCACAATTTTTATAGCACCCAACTATCATGAGATTTGTCATACATTTAATATTACAAAAGAGTCAACTCAAAGAAATTTTATAAGATGCTATTATTGATATTTATAAATAACTTATAATAACAAAAGATATACAAGATTCTATATAATTATACATAAAATATCACATTGAACCAAAAATGTAATAGGTTTTCAAAAAACAGATGAAACTAAAACACATCATTCTACTTTATGTCTCAATTCCATCTTCTCCTAGTACCTACTCACCGGAAACATGCTCCTAAACTCACACCATTAAAGTGATCATTGTTGCAAAAAAAAAAACAAAACATACAAAAAAACACAAAGAAGAAAGATAAGCCAATGTACCAAAAATAATCACATATCATGTTTATAGAATTAGACATATAACACAGATAAAACAATCAATCATAAGTCATAATTCTTCCCTTTAGACTTGACCATCTAAATACATGTATTAATGTTCAACATCATGGGGATCTGTCTCATGTGTGATGAAACAACTTGCCCACATTCAACTATCACACACCAAGATTAATCCATCAAACATATATGGTCAATACATGACCATCAGAGTAAGGACCTCATCCTATTCTTCACGACATAACCATCCTTTCTACTTGAGATTAGAGTGTCATAATCATCCCCATTTCAAATGCATCCTACATCAATACATTACACTACTAAACAACGCCGTATAATCTTTCTACGAGATCCATGTTGAACACCACTATAGAATCTCTCCACGAGATCCATAAAACTACATCAAACATGTATACCACACTCACCAGTAATATCACATTCATAATCATCATAACCACCATATCCTCTGTAATTAACTACCATACATACTAACATTCAAGTTTCATTTCATAAAGCATCACCAATCTAATGATACACATACATATGATACAAATTAACTCACTTCAATTAAGGAAAGGAACAGAAGCACAAAAAACAAACCATAGGCTCAAAAGCAGGGCGTGCCCAATGCCAGCTTTTGGTGCCCAGCGCCACAATTCAAGAAGACATGCTCACCCAGGGAGCATAACTTCTCGCCCAACGAATTAAAAGAGAAAGGGGTTCAGACTTGTGATAATCGATTATCTCACCTAATAATTGACTATTTTAAAGCCTTAGTCTTGTGATAATCGATTATTTCACCTGATAATCCATTATTCTAGAATGTTTTTAGGCAAAGATGAATTTTTTAGTGAAATAATCGATTATCAAGTAAGATAATTGATTATTCTTGTCAGTTTAGTAGTTTTCATTACAACAACTTTGATTTATGATTTGGTTGCATCCCAGACTTATCCAATTGGCCAAATTGATATCATTGACACCAAAATTGATTCAAAAACATGTTTATAACTAAAATTGAGTACCAATTTACTTATTTGATCAGGAATGAAATACCAATTTGGAATATGCTATTGCATCTTAACTTATACATGTTACAAACCAAATTTTAGTGATCTAAGTGACTAAACATGTCTTAAATGACTTAAAAACAGACTTCAAACCTCAAGTTCCTTCCCAAACCAATTCTTTTAAAATTTGACCTCTCAAAACCTCCAAAATAGACTAGAAACTAGCTCAAAACTCCACTTATTTATTACAGTAAGATGCAATAGCATATTCCAACCAATTATAACCTTAATACATCTTCTCAAGTGATCAAAACAAATAACAATTAACTAGCATTCACAGAAATACTCTTTCAATTCAAATAATACACATATAGTTTAATTTCAAGCAACTAACACAACATAATCTCAAACATACCAACTTAGATAACCAAAGTACTAAAACAATAGAAAAGAGGTATTTAGTTTCCCTTATTTGACAGATGACCAACCCGCTCTACAGAACCTAAAACAACCCCAAACGCACAGGAAGTTTTATATGTTCCTACGAACCACAAAATCACGATCAAGGTTCACCGTTATGCCTACTGATCAATAAAGACTCAAAATGAAGACTCAAAAGACACATTCAAGCTAAATGAGGCTCACCTGTAACAAATATAACACTAGTACAAAAATCGCGTACAACGTTGGATATTTTGGGCTTTTAACGGCAAATTCGCAAATAACGTCATATTAGGAGACGTTAAATTGACGTCAAATTTAAAAAATTCGATATTAAATTAACGTCGAATTATGTCAATATACGACGTTAACTTAACGTCAAATTTTTTTAATTAATTTTGATCCTTTTTTTATAACTCTACGAGACCTAAAAAGCAGAAAAATAACAAATTTTAATTTTTTGTATTTTATAAAGCAAGAACTCTGAATGTGTAATGTAGTATCAACAAGTTCAATCAAACAACAACAACAAACAAGTTCAATCAAATAATAACAAATAAATTCAACAAAAAAAATAATAAACAAGTTCAACAAATAAGTTCTTCAAAACAAAAACGAAAAGTAACATTCAAAAAGTGAGTTCATCGGAATAAAGTGTCGTCACTAATAATAGAGAAAACAGAATGTGCCTATAAAGGACAAGAACACAAAAATAATCGGTTAAAACAAATGAAAATGATATATAAAGTAGTTAATTAACATGCATTTGTATCAAATGAAAAGTTTGAGAAGATAAGATGGTCTCGCGCACTAAGATAAAGTGAATGAATTTTCAATCTTCTGCTCAAATTTTTATTGAATTCCCTAACCTTTTAACGTCTAACGCTGGGGCATTCGACGTTTTATATCATTTTACGTCGAATTACAATTCTAAACGACATTTAATAATTGCATTTATTCACAAAAATGTCACAGATCATTTTTAATGCTGGTTATTTAGTGGTTGGACGTTGAACGAGTGACATTATATGCTATTTTTGTACTAGTGTAAAAAAAGATCAAAGAAAAAGGTTGAAAACTCAAACTCAACTTACTGAAATAGAGAAACTGACCAGTCTAGATTGAAAAGCTTGCCGCAAGAATAATTCCTAATGTCTCAGTTTTTCAATCAAATGAAAAAAAAGATTAAAAAATAATCAAAGTCATTTACAACGAAATTATTTATTTTAAAAATATTTAATATTAAAATAATTAAGTCTCACTATTTTTAAATTACTATCACTTTTAAAATGTCATTTTTCTTTTATGATAGCATTAAACATAAGTGTTATTAATAAACTTAGGTTTTTCACTTTTTATTCCTTATCTTTAAACATTGTATTTACATTGAAAGTTATATATATTAGGTGGATTAAATTTGTAAAACATACTTTTATCATTAATTAGAGGTGGATATATTAGGATGAGCTTTTCTTCTATTAAATTTAATTAAGATTGGCTGGTAGAGTTATCTTGACAAAAAAATGACAATTTTTAAATATATATTATATCTTTATACAAGAGTTGAGATACCTTTAATATTTTTTATTGACCATAAAAATTGACATTTTATTCCAGCCCTGAACATTACAGTTTCTTTCTAGATGTGTGTATCCTGTATTTGACTTTTAATTATTATCGTTTTGACAGCATGATGTAAACAACTCCTCATAAACGGGTGTAAGAAAATCGATTCACACCTAAAATGGTCAAACCGACCTAATAATATATCATTAATCCTAATCGACATTCACTTAATTTTCATAGAAAACAATGTTTATTATTACTTTGAATATAATTGAAATTTTTGTATAAGATTATATTTCTATATAATATTGTATTTATAATAAAAGAAAGATGCACTAAGCTTAAAATATAAATTAGGAATAATAATAAATAAATTAAAAATAAAAATAATATAAACATAAGATATTTATTTAAGATATAATATATCTTACTGAAATTGGTTATTAATATAATAATATATACAAACTTGTTATTAATATAATTAATAGAGATCTAGTAAAAATATTTGTTTTTCACTCAATTGACACCAAATTGGTAATGATTTGCGAAGACAAAATACTAATTTAGAAGACTCTTATGAGCAACAAATTTTGGAGATAACTCTATATAAATCTCTTCTTGCAAATTGCCGTTGAGGAATCATTGCCATCTGTGGATAAAGAGATTATCATTGAAGAGCCACCATGACTATAAACTAACAAAAACCATGTTTGCCAAATGAGAAAAAACATATATAAACATGTCAAATGCATTGGTGATAAAAAAAAGAGGTCAGAAGAGATAATATTGGAAGAAGTCATGGACGAACAAGAGAGAAAAACCCTAAAAATCCAAGATTTTTCAATGAATACCAAGCAGAAATCCTGAAAGAGGAGAAAAAGGTGACATCGATATTCTAAATGGCTACCAGATAAGAGTCACTACGCACGACAAAGAAGGAATCAAATCCACAACTTTGAAAGGTATTAAGAGTGTGTAAAATTTCGATAAAAACATTGTTAACAACATGATGATCATTTGTTTGAAACAATAAAAATTGTGTAATTACCTATCAAAACTCTATAATCATCGATAAAAACTACTAATTATTTTTCAGCACGATCTACTGTTTCAACACTATCTACTATTGAATCTTATTATTATCGTTATGAGAAAAGGAAAAAAATTACACTTGACCTAATTAAATTAAATTTGGTCCACACATTGAGTTTGACGTTAGCTTCATGTTATTTCCTTTTGCTTTGTTTATTTAATTTAGTTTTGAGACAATGTTATATTTCAACAATGTATATATGTTATCATTTATCTAAGTTGTGTTGTGAACAAATCTTTCAAACATACTTTTAAATAATAATAAAAAATTGAAATGAACTTCTTTATAAATTAAAATTAGTTTATATTTTAAACTATATGTACAATTTTTTTTATCTTTTACTTTTGATAAATATTTTGGTTATAAAATGAAAAAAATAAATAAAAAGAAATTATACGATCATTAATTGAATATTTTAAAATCAGAGTTACATCTATAATTTGTGGCGAGAAAATTAAATAATTATTTAAGGAAAATGTTCTTTTAATTACTTTTTTTATAATTTTTTTATAACAGTTTATGTGGTAGCTGATGGTTGTCCATTTTAAATAGAATAATAATACTTTAACATTATTATTTGACATCATTATTTGACATGTCGCACTTTGATTGGTCTAGTTGGAAAAGATTAAAAAAATTTAAATGACTTGGAAATGCAAAGGATTTGGGGTTTCATTCTAGGGATTTCAAAAATTGAAAATTTCATTTCGCAGAGAGAAGACACTAGAGAGAACGTTCTCCCATCCACAACCGCCGTCGTTCACTAGAGTTGTGTATGTCGCCGTTCACCGGAGTTGTCTCCGCTGCCAGGCTTTTCCGCCGTTTCGAAGTACTGTTCCTTTCACTATTTCAAATCATTGTTCAACATCGAAACCACCATTGAAGACAAGAAAACATTGTTTACCATTTAGGGGTTGTTGTGTTTTATGGATCTTATTCTGATTTTTTTAGAATTTATTTGGTGTTGCTAAGGTCACCGGAGGTGCCCTAAGAAGCTCTCCAAGATGTAAACTTTCATGTCTTTCTCCGTTGGGTCGTTGGTCATTTACTTTTGTATTTTTTGTACGTGAGGTGTTTGTGTTTATGTTTATTTATTCTTTTAAATTTGGGGTTGCAGAAAAGTGGCGAGGTTGTCAATTGCCCAGGTTTTGATTGTGATCTCAAAGAAGCAAAAGGCTGCATTGAGGGACGCCTACAAGAACAAAAGACTGTGATTGTCCATTTTTTCTTTAATGAACAATACCTTATGGCCTGGTTATTTTCAACACTCAATAAGATGTATTTAGTACTCTTTTCAAAATTGTTTTAAAGCATTGAACAACTCTCAAATAAATCTCCTTCAATCTGAACAAATTATGGAGAAAGAGGAGCTAAAATCAATAAAACCGATATCAGGAACTGCTCTCTTGTGATGAAAGGGTTAATTTATGGAGTCATGGCATTATAGAAACCGATTGGACACTAAAAAAGTATATGCATAAGACAATATTATTCCCTTGACTACTTGAACTCGTAAACTTTTGTATTGTTGTAGGCAATACCTGTCAAGACACGAACAATTGTCTCTGCTGCATCACTCTCCATTGGTTCTACATTTTGAATTATTCTCTTTGGTAGTCTAATGTTTGGTACCACATGGAGATAGCACTATAAATGTAATGTATTTTTAATTAATTTTGTACTTTATTTCTTTTATGCTATTGTGGTGTTCCTTTCCTTTCAGGGTGTTCCTTTCCTTTCAGGGTGATGCCCTTCAAGTGCTTTAATTTTGACTAAAACAAAATATTGAATTCCTCTTACAATTTTAAGCTGGAAATTATATTCACTAGTTCACACTTTTAATTCTTGAAACTTTTTTAATTACATAATCACGTGGATCTTAAATATTTTAACATAAATATGAATAAATATTTAAATTGATTTTTAAAAGATAAATAAAAAGTGTTTAATTAAAACTCTCGTAAATAAATTGTTAAAAATTCACAAGTTTCTCTCTTTTTAATGTAAATCATAATAGAAATTTAATATAACTAAAAAAAGTATTTATACCATTATTTTACTTAATAATTAAACAATATTTTCAATTTATTAAAATATACATTTTTTATTTTAAATATAAAATTTTATTAAATTGAGAGTGCAAACTTAAAAAATTGAGTTCATTTTAATGTTAAGAAGATGATACATGATCAACAAAACATACACTCTAAGTCACAAAGTAAAGTTAGAAAGCTTTAGCTACATGGCAGTCAGTCTACCTTGGTGTCCAAAATCCATAACGTAACTTCCCACTTATTTGAATTATTTTCTTACGTGCATTGAAGTTATATTTATTGTTTTTGAACATCATTTTGTGACTTGGGATGTATGTTTTATTCATGATAGACTTATTTTGTTTAAATTAAAGGTGTTAGGACATGATCATCAATATTTTGAAGTTGGAAAGCTTTATGTATAGGGCAGCCTACCCTGGTGTGTAGAACCAATAATGTTACTTTCTACTTATTTGAACTATGCTCCCTTATGTGTATTGAAATTATATTTCTTATTTTTTAATATCATTTTGTGATTTAGGGTGTATGTTTTGTTTATGATAGACCATTTTGTTCAAATTAAATTTGTTAGAACATGATAATTAATATTTAAAGTTTAGATATTTAAAAAAAATAAGATTTTTTTTAAAACAAAATTCTTACATTACCAACCATATTTAAACTTTTTCAATGAATACAAATTAAGTCCTTATAGGTTGAATTAATTTTATTATTTGTGTTTAGTTTCAACCAAGGTAAATATTTATGAATTAAATACTTTTAATAAAAATAAAATATTTATATACACATTTTTTCGAATATTTTTTTTTAAAATAACTAAAAATATTTAATGGAGTTTATGTGTATTTAGTATATTTGTTAAAGATACTACAAAATACCAATGGAAAAAAAATTTCATGACAATAATAAGATAGATCATACATTTTAAAATATTTATATATAAAGAGTTTTATTTTATTTTTTTAATTCTTTCCCATCCTATGGTCCAGTTATGGGTATCATGCTTTGCTTGAGGACAACGCAAATGCTTTCACCCATTCAAGCAAAAAGCTAACCTAACATAAATAACTCTCTCACTCTCTCTCTTTTTTTTATTTGAAGATAAAATATATGTATAGTTAAAAGTTTATAATATTTGTTTATGTTTGTGAGGTAATTTTATTACGAATTTGGTGTAGTTTCTTCGTATTATTTTTAATAAAAGTTTATAATATTTAATTATAACTACTTAAATTGTTCAGTTGATATTTGAACGAGAAAATATATTTAAAATGCAAAGAGAAAATATAAGATAATATTCGGATTATATTTAAATTAAAAAAATTCAAAATCAATGATAAATATCCAAAAATAAAAGTTATAAAAATAAAAAATACATACTCTTCGTACCAGATTTAAGCATAGAAAGTTAAATAAGTTCTCAATAACCAAATTTTCTTGGACAAAGAAGTTGAAATGATTGACTAATTTTTTTTCTCAAAATTAATAAAAATTATTAAAACTTTTCTATTTATCTTGTTGGTCCCTCAAAAAGCTTTGACGTTTGTATTTTTCCAACTTCACCTTCTACGAAGTTTACACGTACCTTTGCTTTTGTTTTCAATGAAAACTTTTCACGGTTCCAAGAAAACAAAAACAAATACATAAGCTTTTCACACACTATTTATTGTTTTTAAACTAATCAAATAAAGCTTCATGTTTTGAAAACTCAACCATAGAAAACTATTTTAATCAATTTTAATATAATCATACAACATTATTTTTTTTGGATGAAATATACTATTTTCTAGTTTCTCCTCCTCTTTCAAACTGTGGAATTTTTATTTATTTTTTTCATATGTATGTGTTGTTATCAAGATTACATTAATTGTATTTTCACTAATTAGTAAAAATTAAAATTTAAACAATAATCACTAAATTTGAGAAGGAAAAAATTGTTTTCATTTCTCTTTTATGAACTAAAACTATTTTTATATTTAAATGGTTGAAATATCTTTTAAAATTCAAAAGACTAAATTGATGTTTATGTTAAATTTGAGAATCTGAAAACGTATATTGAATTTCAATTAACTAAAAGTATTTATTTAAAAAATATATATAGATTTGGATTCTAATGTGTGTCCTCTCCAAAGCCATTCATTTTTTCAAAGACATTAATATTATAGTTAAAATGAAATTAGAGAGAATTTAGTTTTATTTATGAGAAATTCTTATATTAAAAATAGAAAATAGAAAATATCAAATATAAAATATAATATATAATAGAATTTATGGGCTTAGGTGTTGGTGAGCTGCTACTTTGTCTCCTATGACTAGGAGAAACAAAGCAAAGTCCATGGTGTGTTCCTCTCACATCACCTGACTTTTGTCTTGGGATTGGTTCATTGCTTGAGATCTACCTTTCTCTGTTTCTGCATCCTTCCCAGGTTATCAACATTGAAAGCCACCATTCCTCAAAGCCAAGGTTCATGAATCATGTCTTTTTATTTTCTGATATTCTCAATAAAGTTCTCATCTTTTTAAGCTGCTGCTTCGTGTGGCTTGTGGGGTGCTTTGATTTCTCCACCTCTTTGCTTTGTTAGCTTTATTCCTCATTTGGGTTTCTTTCAATTTCCGAATGACCCTTGTGGACTTCAGTCCTGGAATTTGATTTTGGTTTGTTGATTTCGTTGACTTCAAATTCTTTTTGTCATGTAGTTTCATTTGATTGTTGGCGTGTGTCTGGGGGTGTGAATTCATGTATTTAGCTATTCTGCTCCTTCTTGGAATTCTTTTTCCTGTGCGCGGTTCAAATGGAATTGATGTCTGTGTTATACATGGTGGATGCATATTGCCTTTGTTTACTTTTGGCTTTTTGGATTGAATGACGCATCAAACAAGAGCATATAGGAGTGAATTTACCAGGAAGTTTCATTTCTTTGGCTATTAGAAAGAAACCTTTCACGAGTTCTGCCTAATTACGCGTGCAATTTTTTTTGTGTTCTTTACGTGATGAGATGAGAGTTTTTATACCTGATTAGCTTAACGTGTTGTACCACAGTGATTTTCTGCTGGAGTAGACAGAGAAGAGAAAAAATCCTTCGTATGCCAGTGCTCCTGAATTGACTTTTTGAGAGAAGGGTTATTGGCAGGAGATGTAAAGATGGAGAAGAAAAGGAAGATTGTGCAGTATAGGGAAAGACTGGACAGGACCCTTGCTTCACCTGATCTTACAAATGATGGCTTGCTCAAAAAGCTTGTCAGAAGTCAACTTTTGCTTTCTTCAGAACCTGAAGTAGAAGGTGATGACATTCCCTAATAATTCCTTTTAATTGATATTTGGGATGGAATAGTATCAGTATTTGGACAATTATTTTGTTTGTTTGCTTTGTCTGTTTTTTTTTCCTTAGTTCATGATTGATTGGTGCAGGATATATAGATCAATTGGCAGAAGCCAAGACTGCCGAGGTATCTCATTTTCTTGATATGTTGAGGAGTGTTTCATCAGATGATAGTGAAAGATCTAATACGTCACACACTGATTGGAAAGTATGCTGTTGACTCTCAGTAGTTTCATCATGTTTTGTTTTGTTGATATTTTTCCTATTTATCCCATCTTCCATTCATTCAGATCCTGATTTTTTTTTGTTTTGCATTTTTAATTGATAACTTTCTTTCAAAAAAATCAGGAATTCACATTAGATGATTGGCCTAGTTGATTCTCTTTTTTGTCCAACAGTATTTCATTGTTTAGTTGAAGATACTTGATTGTTCATTCAAGTTCTTGAGTGATAATATTACTTATTTCAACAGTTAAAACAAGATGGTGAAGAGTTTCGGGTTATGTATCGCGAAGGACCAGAAGGGACCCCATTTCATACAATGCTTGTGGAAGGCTTTGTAGATGGGCCTGTTGATGCTTGTAAGTCACACTAGAGCAACCCTTTTAGTGACAAAAGCTATATTATTGATTTCGACATGCAAAATTTGATGTGTTACTTTCTTTGTTATAGGTTTATGTATCTCATGGGAGACATACCTTTACAAAAAATGGTGAGAATTATATTTAGTTCAATATTTGCCTTGAATTTTCTGTATACTAGTCTGAACACGAAACTCACCAGTATCATCACCTTTATGCTTGTTTAATTTCTGTATAAAGTTTAAAGTTATAGCACTCGGAAAAAACTACATTTTGGTGTGGTTTAGGATTCTGAGAAAGTTATAGTTACAAGAAATGTATTTTGCATGCAGTTGGCTTTATACTATTTTATAAGGCTGTTCTGAATGTTGATGTATTCTTTGGGAGTGGATTTGAATCTGAGTAATATATCGTTATAACAATGTATCTGGTAACTGTACCTGACACCCTTTCCACATTTTCCATTTAGGTGGCCTCAGTCTACCGTTCCCACTTTCAAAATCTTATCAACTGAATGCTTGCAGAAGGTTGGGATTGGGGAGCAGTTATCACTCGTGAGGTTTGTCCTGCCATCATCAATTAAAAACAATAAAACTCTAATTCCCCTTACCATGCCAAAAGTTTTTGTTTTTAAGTGCTGATTTTGCTCTGAATTTTGGAAGAAAGGATGAAGGTTTCATGGCCTCTGTCTACGAGGGAAGCTATAGTGCACTATTATCTGTTTGAGTACTTTCAAGATGACTTAATTGTTGTTCTTACAAACTCGGTAATGATCTGAATCCATGTTTGTTTTATCTTTTAGGGAAAGCTAATATTACACTAGTCCCAAAAATTGAAGAAATCTTTTCTTAATCTTGTAGGTTTCTGACTCGAAGAATGCCACGGACACCCTTTATGGCTTCAACAATGAAGTAATTCCTGAAGCAAAGGATGTTGTGAGAATTGATTTGGTGGGAGGCTTTGCCTTGCAAAAGGTGACATCAGAAAGAAGTTATTTTCGGTGAGTTTTAGGTGTATTAAAACATAAAACATAAAATTTCATTGCAATCAGAGATCATAATGCCTCATATAAGTTTTGCTTGTTTAAAAAGAGTTGTAGACAAATGGTTGTAGAATATTAGAATTAGAATATATGAACTATGAAGCCAGTTTTCCCGTTGATAATAGTGAAAGTATGCATGTTATTTCTGTTCACTATTTGAAATGCTGTGTTTAAACAATAACCACTACTGAAGTATTTTTATATTTGTTTTACCAAACTGTAATTAGAATCTCAACCTTCAGTATGAAGGTATTGCAGTTCTGTTAATTGTGTCAATACTAATGATGTTCTGGAGTCCTCTGAAGCTAACTGAAGTCACTGTTTTTTGAATATATTATAGGGTTTGCTGATTTTTCAGATTAATATTAGAAAGTATTAGTTACCTTACCTGACAATTCTGTATTGATGGCTTTTGGTTTTGTTCTTCTGTCAATCAAATTGATTTTTCTTTGATATTTGTGTTCAGTTTTTTATACAGTCTTGGCATTGCTTATGTTTCTGTGAATGGTTATGTAGCTTGTTTGGTTGTTCTATCTAAAGTTATCTTACTGGCTTCCATTGATTATTAAGTTTCCAATATTCTATTATAATTTACCAGTACATTTATCACTAGCTTCTAGAAGAAATATGAAAGTAAGCTCTGGCTTCATGGATTAATTGTATAGAGTGACATTTTCTCATGTGGTTACAAATGAAAAAGGTACCACAAAGAAAATGGGTCTGATTCAAAACTTCAAATTTTGTAGGACAATAGCAAATATGGATGTAAAGCTGGATTTTGTGCCACCATCCCTTATAAACTTCATTTCAAGGCAGCTCATTGGCAATGGTTTCAGACTTTTTCAGAAGGTTGTAGATTCTTTCAGATATGTTTCTTTTATTAGGTTTTCAATGAAAGGTGGCCTTTAATTTTCTGAATCTACCTAATGGGACAACTCTTCTTTAATAAAGAAAAATAATTTAAAAGAAAATTTAATGCTACATTTTTGTTATATCCTATGATCAAATCATCTACCCTTGGATTCTATAATTGTTATCATTAAATTACTGTAATTTTTTCAGTTTTTGATATCGTAGTTATTTGTGTAAGATGCAGAGATGGATTACCAAGATAACGAGGATAGCATATTTTTGTTAAACGAAGCATAGCACAAAAATTAGAAACACATTAACATGGGTTCTTTAATTATTACAATATTTGAGGGTAGGGTTTACCATGGTTTTGTGAACTCAGCCTATTTTATTTGCAATGGCTACTTTGAAAGTTGAATTCAGCTGATATCTAATTTTCTGCTTCATCATGCAAAAGTAAAACATCCTTCCATCATTGCATGTTTTATTTGATAAAATTATCTGTTTTCTTATGACATAAACCAATCCATGTTATAGGCTGTGTCTTCTATGACGAACCACGGTAAAGGAGAATTCAGCAAGGCCTTAGGGGATCCATTATATGTTAGAATTCGTGAAGCTCTATACAACACTAGTGTATCAAAGGCCATGAATGGTGGAGAGCTTCAGCAAGTTGCAACAGCTGAAGATCTTGTTGAAAGCAAGCATGAAGAGGAAAAAGATGCATCGAAGGAAGATATGAGTAACCAATATGCAAATAATGTCATGCCAATGACAACGAATACAGAAGAACTAGGTAGTAGCAAAACATTTGGTGAGATTGTAGTAGATACTGAAGAAATTGTAGAAATTGAGGAGGGCAATAAAGAAGTAGAAGACATTCCAATGAAGGAAGTTAACAAAAGTGTAATAAGAGGCAAGAGGAGTGTATATATCAGATCAGAGGTAGAACATGCTCTGCAAACATTAGACAAGGCCATTTCAATGGTTCGTGAACAGAGATTGACCACTTGTATAAAAAATGATGATAGAAAGGATTCATATTCCTTAAAACTCACTCAAATAAGCTCGAAAACTGATGTTGGAGCTGAAGTACCAAAGGGAGATATTCCAAAGGGAGCTTTGCAACAAGGGCCTGACACTAACTCTGGTATCCAAAACTCGAGGTGATTTATATGTTGTTTCTGTGGTTTTTTATAGGAATAGAAGACTGTGAATTTGCTTCCTTATGGTTTTGTTTGAAAATAAGCAAAGTAGTTTAAGATGTTGCTGATCATCAGTTTTTCTTTATACTTTTTTGTTCTTTCAGATATACAGGAACAAATCCTAACTTGAAGGAAGTAAATTCTAACAAAGTAGTACCAACTTCATCGGAGCAGAATCTTCCAACAGCTATTTTGTCAAGCCAAGCTGTTTCATACCCTTTGGGAAATGGTGCAATTCAGCATCAAACACCAATCAGCAACAAGCTATTGAACACTGATTCAGTTGAAGATGTTCCTTCAGATCATGCAGAAAAAGCAAGCAAGCAGATAAAAGTAAACACCATTGCAACTCATGATATGAATTCAGAGGTACCAAAGAAGTTATGCAGGAAGAAAAAAATTTGGCATTTGTTTTCTGCATTAACTAAAAGGAAAAAGAGTTAAATGGGAAAGAGCAGAAGAAGAAAAGAGGGTATGTTTAGGTATCTTGTGAAAATGTCATTGAAGCTCCAATAACTCAGTACAGGTTTTGTATACCTCAACACAATTGTTACTTGTATAAGTGTTAATTTATCATGTATTCCAGCATGGTTCTCCTCCCTTTTGTTTTTGTTGAAAATTGCTGTATTATTTTTCTTTTGTTTTTACTGGCCATATAAATAATAAAGGTCCTACTAACTAATGTTTTAAGGATACTGATTAAGAAATCATTAAGTAGAAAGTTTTTTTAATTAAAAATAATATTGAAGTTGTATTGGAAATCACAGGGAAGTGTGCTATTACACTTCTACAAAAAAAGCATTATAATTCTTAGTTAGTGTTCTAAGGATATTGGTCGTTGCAATTAACATGATGACGAAAATATATTAGAAAATAGACGAGTTACTACCGATGTTTGTATAGGAAAAACATAGGAAAAATCTTTAAGAAAATGGTTCAGGAAACTGAATTTGAGTTTGAGAATAGATTTTGTACAGAAAAGATATTAACGGTCCTCATAAGAAACAGTTAGTTCTGGTTAATTAAAATAATTATTTATAAATATTTAAAATATTTACCTCATTTTAAAAATAAGATAAAACATTGTAAATAAAAATAGTTTATTTATTTATTTTGATGATGATTAAATTGTTGTTATTATCAAGAGAAAGAAAAGGTAATAACTTATTATAATTTTTAATTTAATGGTGATTTGTGATTTTATATATTTCCATGTACAATGAAGAAATATATAAAATTAATAAAGTTATACACCCAAGTCAACAAAATAGAAAATTTTTATTTTGGTCATTATGTAATTTAATTATTATATTTAATAAATAGAAGTTCTATTAAATAAAGTCAACATAATTTTTTTCCATAAACTTGGACATTAAAATAATGCCACACATTAATTAATAATTTCTCCATAAAAGATTTGTCTTGCTTTGATGTTAGTTTCATTATAAAATACTTACATTTAAGATTGTATATATTTTAATATTAACCAAAATTTAAAATAAGTTTAGATGAAAGACTTAAAATAATAAAATGTCAGAACTTACAAGTTAGAATGTTAAAATTAAAAGATATCACATCCAATTAGGTATTTCATTTGAAAAATTTATTACATTATTTTACAAAGTTATGAAACAACAACATTAATGTGAATATTCACATTAGTGTGTGTGTGTCATGTAAGGTAGTCTCATATCATTATGTGCACATCTATGTGTAAGTGCATGTTTACAAATTTACAATTATGATAAGCACGTTTGGGTAATGGTTTGTTTGGCTTTGTTGGAGTGAATGCAATGCATGTTGTCATATTCTCTAATTTGAACTAATCAATAGTGGCATAGCATTCATTACATCATCTTAATTTAGTTCCAATTTCCTCTCAATGAGGTTACTCATGATATTTTATTGGATTAAATCTACTCCTTTTTTTTTCATCATTATGTAGTTTTCTCAATCTTATCCTATTCAAATTTATAGAAACATACAATCCTTTAAATTTTTAAATTATAAGTTATGTTATTCTAACTTCATAAATTATCAAATTATTAAAAAAGAAAACAATGTAGAAGCTTATCATTGAATATTGCTATTAATATTTTACAGAATATTGATGAATACTTAGCATTTTTTGTTAGAGAAGTTACAGATATATATTAATAGTCAGCATTGATGTTTAATTTTATAAAATTCAATAACTAAATTTGTAATTAAATTTTTATAAAGATCAAAATTGTATATTTGCAAAACTATAAGAGCTCAAGACAATTTTAGTCTGATTTTATTTTTGTTTAAGTGGTTATAAGTGTTATTTCTAACGGAGTTTTTTTTTTTGCCAAATTCTAAGGAAATTAATATCTATGAAAAAAATAGATTTTTTTTCTCATTTAATCAAAAACAAAAAATTCCATGTAACATACTGTCCCTTTGGTAACGGTCTGAATTCAGTTTGGACATCCAATTTCTATAACATCAAATATTTATGTTTAGAAAAAATAGTTTTAAAAAAATTAAAAAGAAAAAGAGTGAAAATTTTAGTTTATGTTTAGTATATAAATTATTATTTTACTATTTATTAAATTTATCTTCTTTCTTTTCACATTTTTTCTAAAATTCTTATATAATTTTTTTCTTCAATCAAAAGCTTCAATTTAGGAGACAACAAAATTTTAGATAACATGACCTAATCATTTGTACAAAATTTGTCATTTTCATTCTCTTTTCACTTGTTCGATTCTCGTCAAGTTTCCTGGGATTCTATTTTTCTGTGTCTATTCATTTCAACTCTTCGATCGTGTAATTATTATGAGACATCCTATTTTAATATTTATATAATTATAATTTTCCCTTTAAAAATTCCCCCATGCAAAAGTAGCTCAAGAAATGAGTAATGATTCTAGAACACAAAAAATCAGCATTAACATTTAATATACACTTAAAAAAAAAACAAAAAAGGTAGTTTTATACATTATGTAATGTAATAAAAAATTAACCTGTCTATGAATTTTTTAAAATGGGAAACAATTTTTTTTGGGAGTTTTTATTTTTATTTGTTGTATGAAAAAATCACATAATTATCCATCTTAATATTTTTACAGCAAATGAAATTTGGGATTTGACTTTAACAAATATAGAATAGATAAATTTAGTGGTTGATAACATGTTTGGGCATGTAATAAGCATGTACAATATTAATATTAATGATTATTTTCATTAACAAGTAATAATGTTTATTTCAATTTTAATAGTATAGTTAATTCACTTCAACGTGTGGTGCACATGGAAGATACAAATTAGCATGCACTTGGAGAATTGATTACCCTAATAGGATCAAAAACAGATCATAATTATCGTATAATAAAGAAAATTAAGAAACAACACAAGGGGAGAGAGCAGAGAGACAGAGAGAGAAAAAACAAACAATTATCACCGGCGAGGGCGTGCCGTCCGCCGGCGGTTGAGAACATTCTGAAAACAGATAGACAGACAGATTGCAATTTGACCTAATTGCACATAACAACGACGACGTGACAACCACGTTTTGAAAACTCACCAAATCTCAACCGTCCACTCCGATTTGTGGCACCCTTCTCAGCCCTCCGATCACCAACGCGTTGTCTTGCCTCTCTCATTAATTCATTTCTCTAACAGAAAAAACCGCTACAACTCCTTCTCTCTTTCCTTCTTCATTCCACCCCAAGCTCTGGTTTTTTCCTTCCACCGCCACCCTCACGCCTTCAAAATCAAAACCCTTTTCCTTTTACGTGCATTTTCGTTTCTCTCTTCATCATTGCCTAAAGGGTTTCTTGTTCCAGCCATTGATGTAGCATTTTTAAAAACTTTCCAAATCTTGAAAAACCTTTTTTTTCTTTTCATTTTCTTTCCATCTTTGGTGCCCTCCTCTCAGCACGCTTGCATGTGCATGCCTCCCCACTGTGGGGACAAAAACAAAATATTAGTCGTTCAACGAGCTTTCTCGCATCAATTGCATTGCACCATCGAGCTGACATGGTATCATATTTTATAGAATATATTTTACAACATCATAAACAAGCCTTTTGTTTTTCCTTTGGACAAAACTTAGGTGTTGTTCTTAGAATCAGAGTTTTATATTAAGAATCTACGTTTTTAAAGATTTGCACTAAGGATAATATAGGTAAAACTCGAACTCTTACTGAAAAACACCACACGAGATGACTATCTTTTTTTTTTCTTTTGTTCTCTTTGAGGAGAAAAATAAAATTGAGTTTGAGGGTTTTTTTGTTTTTGTTTTTTTATACCAGATGCTTGGAACAAGGAGAAGTATCTAGTGTCAGATGGGAAACAACTGTGTTGGATCGAGAACCTCTACTTCTAATGCCGAAACTCGTGGCTCTTCTGTTTCTAGTTCATACTGGTGCTGTCGTGGACAAAAGAAAGATTCTTCTCATACACAGAAAGGTGGCAAAAAGAACACAAAAGCCATAGAAACTGTTCAAGACCAGCCTCCAGAGGTAGTGAAAATTGAGAGTGATGAAGTGAAGCCTCCCCGTCAAGCCAAAGAGACTATACCACCTCCGGAACAAACAAGGGCGCAGCCCCAAAAACCAAAGAGGCCACCCAATGTGAGGAAGCCGGCAAGTGCAGGCCTCAAAGCAGATTCTGTTTTACTAAGGAAAACCGGCCACCTTAAGGAGGGTTACAATATGGGACCAAAGCTTGGACAAGGCCAGTTCGGAACTACTTTCCTTTGTGTGGAGAAGGCTACTGGGAAAGAGTATGCTTGCAAGTCCATATTGAAGAGGAAGCTGGTGACAGAGGAGGATGTGGAGGATGTGAGGAGGGAAATTCAGATAATGCACCACTTGGCAGGCAGTCCTGATGTGATCTCAATCAAGGAGGCTTTTGAGGATGCTGTTTCAGTTCATGTTGTTATGGAGCTGTGTGCTGGCGGTGAGCTCTTTGATAGGATTGTCGAAAGAGGGCATTACACTGAGAGAAAGGCAGCCAAGCTTGCAAGAACAATAGTTGGTGTCATTGAGTCTTGCCACTCTCTTGGAGTCATGCATAGGGATCTTAAGCCTGAGAATTTTCTCTTTGTTAATCAAGAAGAAGAATCCCCTCTCAAGGCTATAGACTTTGGACTTTCTGCTTTTTTCAAACCAGGTTTGTCAAAAATGTTTCTTTGTTTCTTCCCCTTGTTGCTTTTGGTTTCTTTAAGAGTTGCTATGGGCCAATGATTCTGATTAATATCCATTAGGTGTGAGCTGTGACTTTTATGTTGAATTTAATATCCATGTTTGACAAATAGTCATATTACTGTGATTATATTACTAAGAGTGCAGTGACCATCGACAAGCACTTGGATGTGAGAAATTTCTGCATTGCTCTACTCATATAGTAACCCTCATCATTTGCAGGAGAAATTTTCAATGACGTTGTAGGAAGTCCCTATTATGTAGCACCTGAAGTTCTACGCAAGCGTTATGGCCCCGAAGCAGATGTATGGAGTGCTGGTGTCATTATATACATTCTCTTATGTGGGGTGCCTCCATTTTGGGGAGGTAATAGCTCCTAACATAACTAGCACAATATGATCCAACCATTTTGGTTACCTTTTACTGAATCTTGTAAGAATATGCAATGACAATATAAAGGTTTTACATAGTCATCCGACAAATACAATGACAGTAACTTTTTTCTTCCTTAAATGTTACTTGGTAACAGAAACGGAGCAAGAGATATTCGACGCAATTTTGCATAATCAACCCGATTTCTCGTCGGATCCATGGCCTTCCATATCTTCAAGTGCAAAAGACTTGGTTAGAAAGATGCTTGTCAGAGACCCTAGTAAACGGATATCAGCTTTTGACGTTCTTCGTAAGATTATATACTACAATCCCTTTTAGATGTCAGTGAAACAAAAGTTATTACTCTCACACCACGTTTGCCAAGTGATAATACACTATATATATTTCTTCTGCTCAGCCTTCTTTATTCTTTTAGATGACAACAGTTCTGTTTCATACACCTGCATCACTTAAAGTTTATAAATAAGTTACTCATTCGGTTTTTCATTAAAATTCTGTATGTTAAATATTTTAATTTTATTATCCAACAAACTGATGGAGAATATTGTATCTTGGGATGAAAGATTAAACATTGTATTACTATTTTCAGAAGTGAGTGTGTTATAAAATGGTGGAACTTGAGGTATTCGACAACATTGTTGATGATGATTTCCTGAATTATTTGGCAGGTCACCCCTGGATTCAAGTTGATGGAGAAGCTCCTGACAAGCCGCTTGATTCTGCAGTTTTAAGTCGCCTAAAGCAGTTTTATGCAATGAACAAACTCAAGAAAATGGCTCTCAGAGTAAGTTATTTTTAAGTCTCTAGTCCCTTTCCATGATTGTATTTAATTTTCCTCTCTAAGCATGGATGTGTTTGAGAATAAACTGAGCAAATCTCTATAAGAGTATACACCATCTTTATATGGTGCTCTTGTTCAATTCTACTCTATATGAGACACTTGTACAAACTCTTTGATCCAACAGGATAACTATAGTTTGTGCAATTTTTTATTTTATTTGCAAAGTTGAATATGGCATCTTATTACTATTATTGCTGCTGCTGCTAAATTGTATTGTTTAATGTTGGAAATCTCTGCTTAGAAGTCCAAACTTAGCTAAATTATTGCTGGGTTATGCAGGTTATAGCACAGAATCTCTCTGAAGAAGAAATTGCAGGGTTGAAAGAAATGTTTAAGGCGATAGACACAGACAATAGTGGTCAAATTACTTTTGAAGAACTCAAGGTTGGACTGAAAAAGTTTGGTGCTAATCTCAATGAATCTGAAATTTACGACCTTATGCAAGCAGTAAGTGTTTTAATTACCTTAATTTCGTAAAATTAGAGATTGATAATAGGTGATAGCATAGGAAAGGTAAAGTTTTTCAATAGTACATTGTTCTGAACCATGGAATCCAATTTTGTATGGATTCCAGGCAGATGTTGACAACAGTGGCACAATTGACTACGGAGAATTCATAGCTGCAACATTGCATCTCAACAAGGTTGACAGAGAAGATCATTTAGTTGCAGCTTTTGCTTACTTTGATAAAGATGGAAGTGGCTACATCACCCAAGATGAGCTTCAACAAGCTTGCGAAGAATTTGGCATTGGAGATGTTCGCTTGGAGGAAATGATCCGAGAAGCTGATCAAGATAATGTGAGTATACATACACTATACATACATATAGTAAACTAACACCATCATGCTTTCTGAACTGTGCTGAAGAATATATTATTGATGGAAAGTTTTTGGTGGCCATAAAACATCTTTAAGATTGACATTACACTAATTTTATGGTATCATAAAATTCCAAATTTTGATGACTGTGTGTATGGTTTGGCCTCTCAGGATGGACGAATAGACTACAATGAATTTGTGGCTATGATGCAGAAAGGCAATGCAGATATGGGTAAGAGGGGTCGAAAGGGTAGCACTAGTTTTAGAATATTTAGGGAGGTACTACCGGTGTGTTAACTAAGAAATAGTGGGTGAATTTCTCTGTGTATTTGTTTTTTCTATCATTTTTTGGTAAATTAGCATTTCCTCAACGGTTTGCTGAGCTTAGCATCTCTTGAGGAACTTCAATCACTTGTATTGCACACAGAAACATTAACACATAGCCTTAAATTATGGATAAAAACACTGATTTGGCAACTTTGTTTCTCAAGTACTACAAAGAAATTCAAGTTTAACAAGAGAAAATGACTTCACTACAGAGTTGGTAAAGAGGAGTTTTCAAAGGGGTTTTTGTTATGGTTTTACACTACAATTGAAGTTCAAAGTGTTATCATGATATCTGATATCTGATATCTGATGTAAGAAATGTTCCTCTCTGTCTCCATTTCATTCATGACACAAGGTTCTGTGTTGTTGCCTCACTGCTAAACTCTTGTATACTCTCACAAATACATATATGCTATAAGAACACAAGTATAGTTATTCAAACATAATTTAATATCATATTTTTAATAATAATTTTCAAAATTACTTTAAGGGTGTAAATATAGAAAATGTTTATATAAATAATATTATATATAAAGCTTGGTGACAGCAAATGACAACTTTGAGTGGTTGAATTATAGGGGTTTACGTTCAATAATTCTTGTTCAGCCAACCCTAATTCTGTGATGAGGACAATGGAACTAACACTCAATTGTGGTCAATATCATCCATTTGGAACCTAAATTATTAGGTTTTTGTTACATGTCATCCAAAGTATGGTTTTAATTTATTTATATTAAATAATAAACCTTTAATATTTAAATATTTTAACTATAGTAAATATTTGCTTTTAAAATACTCGAAGTTGGTAATAATGTTTTCTAATTTTTTTTTAATTCATGAGTCGGACTATGAATAAATTATTATTAATCCTAATAAAATATAAGTTACTTCACTTATAATATATTAAAATTGAAGGAAAACCATTGTTGGAATTAAAGAATTTTAATTAATAAATAGGTTAATTTGAATTCTTTGCTGAGTTTTTTTATGTTATTTTCTGCTGTATCTTTAAAATATACCCATGACGCTCACTGTTTTTAATGTTTTAAAATGTCTTAATTATTTTTGAAATATTAAAAACAGTGTATTTTGAAAACATAAATAGAAAAAAAAAACTCAATAAAGAAAATGGACTCTTAAAATTAAAATTACTCTATTCTTTTAAAAAAATTAATAAAATTCTAAACAAAAAATTTGAAGTCCTAAATATAACAACTTTCATACTAGAATGAAAGGAAAATTTAAAATCATTCACTATTTATATATATATATATATATATATATATATATATATATATATATATATATATATATATATATATATATATATATATATATATTTCTCTTACCTATGTTACTTTGGAACAAAAGTGTATGGGCTGGCCCCTTCTTACAAAATGGGCTTGATTAATGTAATTTAACCCAATAGGAACAAGTTTAATTAAAATTTTAATTTCTAAACTTATTCACATATTATACACAATCGAAGTTGCTTGAACAAAATTTTACGCACGTGATTGAATCAATACTTCCACGTGGATTGGATTAAATAAGTTGAACCATATTTAAAATTTAACTCAATTACTTGACAACTGTTTAATTTATTAACTAAGTTTTTTTAAGCTAATCAACTAAACGAGTGTTAAACTAATCCTAATTATCAAGCCACTAATTATTTTCTATATTATTATAGAAATGACAAGGATTTGCTTAAGATTTTGATATTTAGTTGTTTACACCATTATTTTGTGCTGAATATGCACCACCACATCACCCTTTGTAAGACCACTCTAAAACAATGATGAAACCCTATTTATTTATTTATCAATAAGGTCCCATATGCACACAAATGAGTTGGATTGGTTGGGCAATTAATTATAAGTATTTAATTATGTGGGGCCTCTAATCAAGAGATTAGTAAAAAGTGTTGATGCCTCAATTTTGTCTTAAAAGATTTAATTGATTGTTAAGTATCATCCTTCACTTAGTCAAATCTCCAACTTCATAGTTTCAATCACAATTAATGAGAATGCTATCTAATCTAATCTACCCATGTTAGGCTAAATCATTTACCTAATTAATAGAAACTATCTATTTACTTTATTCTTCTTAATAACACACTATATATTGAATTTTTACTATTATAAGATTATTACAAACAAATTTTACATTGATCTTGTAAGCATAGTTTAAACTACCAAAACTATTTGCTTAATTAAACTTTTAGAAATCATGAACAAAATTAATTTCAAATATTAATTAAGAGAGGAGTGAAAAAAAAGTTTAGTATTGATTATTAATATATATGAGTTGTCCTCTTGGTAGTGTCATTTTTATTTCATTTTCTTTCTTTATCTGAGTTTTATTTTCTCCATAAACATAATAAGATAAAGTGATGTGTCTTGAAAATGGATTTAGGAGGTACGTAATTTGCATAATGAGAGGGGTCACTTAGAAAGTTGAAAAGCTTATTCTAACCTTTGAAGAAAGCATGGATTTACCTATGAAATACACTACAAAGCCATACTTTCATCTTTCAATCATACATTATAGGCCAAATTAAATTTTCATGCTTATGACTGCTAACTTTAAGAAAACAAAAATCAACCAATAATTAAATAATAATATTCTGATAATCTATCTAATGATTTCATTCATAATTTAAACTTTCTACTTGACCTAATTTTTGCTGAAAATATTCTACTCTTTTAAAGTAAATTTCGACGTATAATTTAAAAGAACCTCTATGAAATAAAAGTAACTTTTTAATGAAAGAAGAAATATTTACAAAATGTAATTAATTAAACAAATTTATGCTAAGGAAAGTAAAACTATAGAGCTAAGCCTTACCCACATGTTAAGATTTTTTATGTTTAATTGTAGTTTCGATCCTTCATTTTATAAATTTTCAGTTTTATTTTTATTTTTCTCAGAAATGGTATCTGTATTTTATAGAATCTGTAATTTGGTCTTTATTTTTTTTTCTGTGATTTTTCTTGTCCTTTACTTTTTAATCAGTTGCATTTTCTTTTGTTTTGCTAACATTTGATTATACAGGTTAAAGGAATTTTTATATGTAATAAATTAACTTTTTATTACATTTTTAGTGAATTATAAATAAATTGCCTATGTAAGTGTTTTAACATATGAGATTAAGATTAAACGTTTTAAAACTGAACAGATAATTAAAATTAAAGTATCAAAAGTGTAAAAAAATCATGAACCAAAATTCCGGATTTACCAAAACATAGAACTCAATACTGCATAAAAAAAATAGCAACAAAAACTGTGGACTTTTAAAAAAAGTAGAGATTAAGATTAAGTACAGAAATTTAAGGAACAAAACTACATATTCTGTAAAATATAAGAAACAGAATTTTAATTAAACTGAATTAACAAAAAAACATTCCTAAATTTTAGTATTATATATCCAAGCACTTAATTACACACACATAAATTCTATAGTAAAAATCACCATCACAATAGCACATACACAATTCAAATAACAAAAACAGAAAAAGTAGAATAATAAATTTTTTAAATAGCAACAAATTTTAAAGTTGAAAATTAGTTATAATAATTAATTTATAAACTAAAAAATATTAGTAAATTAGTATATAAAATAGTTTCTATTATGAATAAAAAATTATAATTAGTTTGTGAATTAGATTTTAAGTTTGTTTTACTAAAAGAATTAATGTCTAAATTGATCACTGATAAATTAGAGATAAAATTAAACATTAATTCATTTAGTAATTTACATGAAATAGTGTAACTTCCAATCAACAATAAGATAAAGGAATGCAACAGTCTTTGTATGAGAATAATAATATAATGTCTTGACCGCAAAAGGATCCATATGAAGTAAGAAAGTAAGAATGGTCATTAAACAGTATATAAAGACTTTAAGTTGCAAGATAAATATTTCTAGTATTGATAAGTTATTATGTATACCAAGTTTACTCGAGAACTAAAGACTTTTTTTTCTTCACTATACGTCAAATTATCTTGTGAGCTTAAAATCACTCTCTTTTTTAGGATTTTTTTTTATTCATTTATTTTGAGGTGAAGATTGAGATGATATAACTATGAGTGAATTGAGTAATTTTTGTACTCATTATAGTAAGCGATTTATTAATAAAATATATATCTTAAGACTTTATCTTAATGGAAAAAAGAACATAATACAAAATTGTTTTGCTTGTTCCTTAACATGGTATAGTCTTTCGTTTACCTAGAAAAAAGTCTAAGACTATATTCAACCACTTACACCCTTCATCATACTATAGATCACCTTATAACTTTTATTACCATTTTCTCATCTTTAAATACAACACCCTTCTTCTGAGAGATATCAAATTCTTTTTCAAATTAGACACATACCTAATTACATATAGTAGTTTCCAATTCCATGATGCATCCTAAACCTAAACTTTAAGATTTCAATACTAATGATCATACATGTCTCAATATCTCTAAGGAGATTAAACTATTCTTAGTAAACTCTTAAAATCACAAACCATTAGAAGTCACGTGTAATAAACACCTTAATTCATTATTCACTCAATATCATTAATGATACTAGATATCATAAGAGCATATAATAATTCATAACCATCTTTTACTAGAGTTGTATCACCAAACCTACCAAACCTTGATGATTTATGAAGGTTGTTAATTTTCTTCTGCTTATTAGGACAAGACCTCTTTATGTGACCTTCCTTACAATGAGAACATCTAATGTTTGAAACATTACCTCCATCATTCATTTGTCTTGACTTAGACCTTTCTACTTTGGACATTCTACCTTGTTATTAGTCCATCTTCCTTTTTTGGATGGTTTCACCTAAAACTTGCTTGTTTAATTTATTTGGACTCATAGCAATTCAAACTTCAAGAGAGAAGTCTCTCATCCATATAACTATATTTCTTAAAAATCATCATGCATCTTAACCAACAAACACAACAAAAATGTTTGATCTTCATCTTTAATATAGACATCAATATTCTCCATATTGAGAATTAGTTATTGAATTCATTTAGTTGTTCAAATATTACCTTTTCATTTCTCATATTATATGATTACAATGTTTGTTTCAAATATAAACTATTAAGAAAGACTTTATTATATAGGTTTAATGTCTTGGTAGGTCCCTATTTTAGTCCATAATCTCAAATAGGTTCCTCTTTTTTTCGGCGTTTCATTTTGGTTCTTATTTTGTAAAATTGAAGCAATTAGAGACCTACCGTCAAATTGCATAAACAGCCGTTTAAGTTTGTGTTACGTGACATTAAAAGTGTATTCATTAATCTCACGTGGCATTAAAAACGACTTTTTTTAAAAAAAATTGAATTGCACATATGTTGAATAAAATTTAGGGAAGGGCAAAGCGGGGAAAATGTAAAAATTTAAGTGCAGCCCCCTAGGGTCGCATAAGGGAAAACTCTTTCCCATCTCTTCTCTGTTCCAGTTAAACGCAAAACTCCAGAAGCTTGAAGCTTCTTCCCTTTCTCTTTTCACGCGAACAGACTCAACATTGAAGGCGAGAATATTTTGCGTTTTCGAGCAGAGGCAGAGACCTTGTAGAGGCGCGACGATAACAAATCGATGATGTACGTAGCGAGGTTGCGGCGACTACACAAGGACGTTGGCCGGTCCGATTTATGGTGCAAGGAGAGAGGCTCCCTTTCTTTTTCCCTCTTAAAGAGAGAAGCATTGATTTGTGTCACGTTTCAGGCTTTGGTTTCGAATATTGGAGGGCAATGGAGGGAGTTTTGTTCTTCTATTTCGGTTTGGGCATGTGTTCGCAGAAGAGGAGACTCATTTTCCTTTCCTGGGTTGCTAGTCATTCTCGCACAGAGGGTTTGCTTCAGCATCTCAGTGGTCGTTCTCGTGGGTGGTGGGGATTGCGAAGGCTTTCTCCTCCGAATCAACATGCGATGGTAGCAGAATGAGATGCGTTCTTGGTTGCATTTCAGATTAGGGTTTTTTTTAAAATTGGAATTAGGGATTTGATTCATCTGTTTTCTCTACAGATTGATGGTTATAATTTGGGTTTCGTGTCTTGAATTGGTGGTTCTGCAAAGTGTATTCATGTTGCATTTCATTATCCATCGCTTCCAACCCGATGTTCTTCACCCACGAACTCTCGCGCTTCGAATCGAATCGAAGAAAGAACATTTTCTTTTCTCTCACATGAACACAAACTCTAATAATACGGAGCCCCAATTTATTTTCCAAATCTCATTTGCATTTCTGAATTGGAGGGGGCTGAACTTAAATTTTTACATTTTCCCCACTTTACCCTTCCCTAAATTTGATTCAACATTTGTGCAATCCAAATTTTTAAAACAAAATTCGTTTTTAATGTCACATGAGATAATGAATACACTTTTAATGTCACGTAACCCAAACTTAAACGACAATTTGTCCAATTTGACGACAGACTTCTAATTGCTTTAATTTTACAAAAAAAATAACCCAATTGAGACGTCGATAAAAAGAGAGACCTATTTGAGATTCTAGATTAAAATAGAGACTTACCGAGACATTATATATGGTCTTTTCTCTCAACTTTTGTCTTAACACTTTATCCCTAAAACTAAGAACAACTATATTGTAAAGAGATAAGTCTTTATTCAAGCCACTAACACCGTCACTTGAGCTTTTTAACATGTTCTTACCTACTTCTATATTCAAGTGAAATTTCTTAATTTCACATAACTATTATTTTAACAAATAAAAAAAGTAAAAACATTATAGAACAAATTTCTATCAATTTAATCAAAACTCACAAAAAATAACAACTTAAAATGAATGATAATAAATATTTTAATAATAAACACATTTATTTAGAAATTATCAAGTTCACACATATTAATGTGATTGTAAAGTGATCTCCACGGTGGAAAATAAGTTTTTTTTTTTACGATGTACACTTCACATCAACTAATCAACTAATCAAGATTTGAAGAAAAGGTAATAGCATAGTAATTTTTTTTTTTAATATTTATACTCTGGTTACTATAGAATACACAAAATAGAAAATTGGCCAATTTTAAATTGTTGTGCTCTATTTGTTTTGATTCACTATTTTTGTTTTTTATATGCTTTTTGTTTTAACTTAATTATTAGTGTATTGCAGGTAATGACAGGGTCATGAGTTAGAAAGAGCATGAACATATGGGTGACAGCAACACGCAGGTTGTAGTATGAAAGGCAACCTTAAAGATCTCTTAGCTTCCTATGAATTTAGAATATAAGTGTCATCTATCTCAATTCCTAAACAATGTAAAGTTTCAAAATGTAACTAATGATAATTTCAAAAGAGAAAATGAAATTAGAGAACAATAAGAATAATAGAATTGTGAAATCCAATATGAAGCAGAGACACATGCATGCATCAAATAATTGTGTGACATTCCATTGTGAAGAGTGCAAGAAGCATTAGTTACTTGTCTGATGCCATGTGTGGCTGTTGCAGAAGCTATAGAGAACTCCATCAATGGTTTGGTCCACCAACACTCTTTACCCATGCAAACCCTAATTGGATGTCTGCGCGTGCAACCCACGCGCTGCCGTAAACCCATTCCTCCACACTCCAAGCACCCTGCTTTTGTTTCAATGCAATGTATCATCAACAAAATCCACATCCAATTTTCTTTATATACAGATAGAACAAGAAAATGTACCAAAGAAACAATCAAAACAAAAACAAAAACAAAAAGCATATGCAACTCATATATAATCATTGTTCCTTCGAAAAGAATTAAAAGAATCCGTAATAAGCTAACGGATTTTCTGGTTTTTTTAAATAAAAAAAAAATAGCTTTGGAAATAGATTTTTTTAGTCATGGGATGAGTTAGGGAGGGTGGGGTTTTGGATTAAAAAACGTAATTTTTTTTTTATTTTCATTGGGTATACTTTTTCATATAATTAATAGAATGATATCAAAATGAACATCCTAAAAAAATTGAATTTTTTTACGTAATAAATAAAAGAGATTTGTGTTTGTCTGTTTACATTTGACTTTCAAAGTACTCGTTATAAAAATTGTTAATTTTACTAAGTATAACATGATGTTTTGTTATTGAATTGTTTTTAGGTTAGCATTTTAGTTTAGTTTATAATTAGGTTTAAACCTTTTAGTTGTTCCTATTTATGTGGGGTTTTCTCACTTAGATCTTCGTCTTATAAGTTTTGCCAATTTAGTCATTTATATTGAAAAATTGACTTAATTGGGCTATGTTAAATTTACTTAACATGCTAAATTTTTTATGACATGTCAGATTGACGTGGACAATTTTGAGACATGGCTTGTACATACCTTATACGTGGCTTTTTATTAAATAATCCCTTTACGTGGTATTTTATAAAAGAAACATTTTAAACCCTTCTCCACCTGCATCATCGGACCCCACCACGACCTCATCCACGAAACCCATCTCTCCTACATCTTTTCCCTCACCGGCAAGATCCTCACCTCCTGCAACGGCCTCCTCTGCCGCTGCCACAACACTGCTCTATCCATCCTTAACCCAGCCACCCGTCAAATCAGGCAGGTTCCCATCGCAAACATTTTGGCCTTCAACTACATCGGATGCGGGTTCAGCCCCCTCGCCAACGATTACAAGATCGTCCGAATCTCCATGTGCGTCGTCCCCTCGGATGACCATGTAGTCATTCTCGACAATGTTAGGGTAGACAATAATGGTAGTGGTGGTGGCGAAATAGGGGCTTTTTTGGGTGGTTTTGGTGGAGGGATTTTGGGGGATTCGAGTTTTGGATTTGATGTTGGTGTAATCTTTGGAACCTTTTTAAAAGGAAAAAAAGGAGTTCATCAAACGCTCAAAAATCAACAGTTAATAAGTTTATGTTGAATCTGATTATCTCCCACGGCAAAATCTAATTGAGCAATCCGCAAAACCACAAAAAGGTATATGATATATATATATATATATATATATATATATATATATATATATATATATATATATATATATATATATATATATATATATATATATATATATATAAAATAATCTTACCCAAATGCTGAAACTTGTAGAGATGAACATCAACAGTAAAGACCAAACCTTTTGTTTAGACATACATAACCCTCTTCACATTCTTCTCTTTACACTTGATAATTTTTATTTTCTTTTTAAGTTTTCACAGTCTTCTTCCACCTCCATCTTCATGCATCAAAGTCAGAGAGACAGTGAAGGATGCAGGGAGCGAAGGAAGGGAGGAAGGGGAAGCTGGGGATGACAATGGAGGTGTTCGAGGTTCACAGCGGTGGTGAAGTTTTCCAAACCCAATTTTTAAAATGTTTCTTTTATCAAATGCCACGTAAAATGGTCTATCAGTACCACGTTCAAAAAATTGTCCACGTTAATCTGACATGTCACAAAAAACTTAATATCGTTAAGTCAATTTAACGATAGGGACCCAATTGAGTCAATTTTTCAATATAAAGGACTAAATTAACAAAACTTATAAGACGAGATCTAAGTGGAAAAATCCCATATAAATAGGAATAATTAAAGGGTTTATATCTTATAATTAATATACACCAAAGAACCTGATTAAGTAGCTTTATAAAAAAAAATAAGAAAAAAAAACTTATGTGTTTTTATTTTCATATTTAAAATTTTGGTTAAAGAGATTCAAATTTTTTTAAAATAAACATTTAAAGATCTTTAAAATTTCTATATTATTTAGATTAAGTTTCTAAATTGAATTTGTATGGTATATATCCTTTTATTCAATAAGTCAGATTTATTGACAAGTAGATTAAGTAAAAATCTATAACGATTATTATAAATAAAAGTCTAACTTATGGTTGTTCACACCTATATGCATCATTTCATCTAATACTTTTTTGATTGGTCATTTAATGAATTTAGCATCAAAATACATTTTCTAAGTATGGATCATGTTGAACGAATGAAAGATCTCAAAGACCGAAAAAATAAGAGACATGAACAGTTTGTGACAAAGTTATATTGGAATAGACCGTACTCGATCGATCCATATTAAAACATTTTGGCACCTACCGTGAAACTAAGCAAACATTTTTTTATCCCATGGTAACCACAAGGAACATGGCGATCAATATGGTAAAGGTCAACGAGAAATATATCAACCATTTGGTTGGTCATTCGACCTTAACCATTCGGACACCTATTCGGCTTCAACCTCTTGGCCTCAATTTCTTTATCGACTTTTCAGTCTTGACATTTCGACTCGTCTATTCAGCCTCAACCTCTCGGTCTCGATTTCTTTGTCGAGTTTCTAATCTTGACACCCTAAACCATTCGCTTAACCATTTGACCTTAACCTTTTTGCCTCAACATTCAGTCGTTCATTCAACTATCATTCGACCTCAACCTTTGGACCTCGATTTTTCTATCAACTTTTTAGTCTTGACATTTTGACCTCAACTTCTCGGTTTTGATTTCTTTGTCGAATTTTCAGTCTTGACATTTTGGCATGACCATTCAGCCTCAACAATTCGATCGATCATTCAGCCTCAATCATTTGACCTTAATCGTTAAGCCTCAACCATTCAGTTTGGTCATTCGACCTTATCTATTTGACCTAAACCTTTCGGTCTCAACCTCTTAGGCTCGATTTCTCTATCGAATTTTCAATCTTGACATTTTGGCTTAATCATTTGGCTTTAACCTTTCAACCTTAATCATTTAGTTGAGCATTAGCCTCAACCATTTGGCTCAAAAATTCAGCCTCAACCATTTAGCCTTAACCATTTGGCTTAACCATTCGACCTCAACCATTCGATGACCTCAACCATTCAATAGGCTATTCGATTTCATCCTTTCAGCTTTTGATTGGCCTCAACCTCTAGAGGAACCCTTCTCGAAAAATTCATTAGGTAAGGGCTAGTTCCAACCAAGGAACCCTTCTCGAAAACTCCATTTGGTAAGGGTGAGTTCCAACCAAGGAACTCCTTTTGAAAACTCTATTTAAGGGTGAGTTCGAACCAAGGAACCCCTCCTGAAAACTCCATTGGGTAAAGGAAAATTCCAACCAAGAAACCTCTCTGAAAATCTTCATTAGATAATGGTGAGTTTCAACCGAGGAAACCCTACCGAAAATTCCATTGGGTAAAGGTGAGTTCTTACCGAGGAATCCTTCTTGAATCCATTGGGTAAGAACGAGTTCCAACCAAGGAACCCCTCCAAAAACTTCATTGGATAAGGGCGAGTTCCAACCAAGGAACCCCTCTCAAAAACTCCATCAACTAAGGATTAGCCAACCAAGGAATTCCTCCAAATCGAACAATATCATTTGACATACATGAGAGTTAAGTACTTTTTCTTTTCAAACCTCTATATCCCTTCAGTTACATGTACTTGAGCTTAAGGAGCTAGGATATGGTACATACATTTTTGGTTAATAAGTCAGGTTGACTGACAAACCGACTAGACCGATCACCTTCGAGTCTATCACTTCATAGGCAATCACCCTTAGGCCAATCATCCTCGGACTGATCACCCTTGGACTAATCACCATGATCGACTAGTTGCAAAATAAAGTTCAGATTAACACTTAACCAAGATATCCATGAATCAACCAACTAATACTAGCTGAGATGTAATTGTACCATGATTAAGTCAACAAAAATGTAAAAGTCATAACAAATACTATAAATAAAAGTTTAAAGTATGATTGTTCACACATACATCCATCATTGCATTTAATACCATTTTGATTAGACACCTAATGACTTTAGTATCAAAGTACCTTTTGTAGATATCATCCAAATAACATTTAATGAACGGAGACCTCAAAGACCAAACACACAAAAAACAAAAGCGTATATAAAAAAACTATTCGAAAATTGATAATAATACTCAACCAACCCATGCCAAAACATAAATTAAGTTAATTTTTCTCAAATTATCTAACACAAAATAAATGAAAAACAATAATTCACACAGGAATCAATCCTGCACACACTACTTGACGAAAAATAAAATAGAATATGAAACACATTTCTCTACGTTTTTCTTTTTCCTTTGGCTTTTCCTAATGGGCAATAATACGGTGTTCTGGAGAGAACATAAACGACGAGATGATGCATTTTTACGACCGTTGATATATAGTATTTAAATGAAAGGGAGAGCTTTAAAGTTATAATATTTTATGAAATTTGCAGTATCATCCCGTCCATTATTGTTATTACATCAGTAGCAACGATGAAGACAATGCATGCCTTGAATACCAATAATTGGAGAAGCTTTCACAACATGTTTCATTATGTTAATTTAAAAATGGAATTAAATTTCATCGTTAAAAAACAATATAAAAGTATAATTTATTAGAAACAAATTACTAATTAAATTAAATTTATTTTTTAGATTACCTTATTAGACGTAGTAAAGATAGTTAAAAGTGTTAATTATATTATATATATATTTTTGTCTTTCTTATATTTGGTATTGTTTTATATAACTTAAAGTTTCGTGCTAGTTAGAAGTTGATAATAAATTTTCTTTCATTACTATTATTATGAATATTTTTAAAGATAAAATCGAGACAAATGGTTAAATTTTAAAATTAATAATATTTTCATATAAAATAATTGATCTTAGTAATAATATTTCAACTAGAGCTGTCAAAACGGGTAACCCGGTTCGACCTGACCCGATTCACCATGGGTTGGTGACTTAGTGAACCAACCCAACCCGACTCATTTATTAGCAAGCTCCCGTGGTGGGTTAAACGGGTTGACTCTTAATTAACTTTTTTTCACCCTCTTCTTCTCATATTCTTATAACATGTTATTTTGATAGATCAAATTGAAACAATAATAATTAGACCAATTGATATAAAAGAAAATGAAAAAAAAATATTGTTATATATATTCTAAGCTATCAAACATCAAATTTTGCCAATTTAGTTTAATTAGACATACACAATCGTTTGACCAAAAAACTACATCTATCTATTAACAAAAATATATAACACAAGATAAAACTATCAAGCTTGTAGATAGGTCTAAAAACAAGATAAAACAAATGATATATTCTTGAATTATCCAATCTATAATATTATCCATCTATTAAATTGGAGTCTTGAATGGATAAATCCACATTATTATGCTCTCTTGAAACATAAAGCAAAGGGAAAGACTTTGTGTGCATTTTGAATAATTAATTTAATTAATTTGATTTCAATAAAAAAAATAGAATTTGAATAATTAATTTAATTTAATTAAAAAAAATAGGTAGGTTGGTGAGCCAACCCGACCCACGGGTTCAATTTGTGTAAGCCAGATTCTTAGTGAGTCGGATCAAAATTGGCTCACATCAAAATTTTTACATTTTTTTCCAATCCATTTTGACGGCAGTAATTTCAACAAACTTAAAGTTTGAGTATTAAAGTTATATGTAGAAATGAAAAAAAAATCCAAGTACCAGTAATTACTATTTTTAATAATTGAGAGGGTCTTGATTTCCTACTTTTTTTTCACATATATAAATTAATGAATAATTCAAAGTATTTTTTTTAATTTTAATATATTTTATATATGGACTCTCTCACATTTGTATACACTTATAAAAGAAAATTTTGGCATTTTAAAATTATTTTTTGAAGATATGTCATAGCTAAAGACAAACTCCTCTTCTCGTAGTCTTTAATTGAGAAAATAAAAAAGGTGTTTTTAAAATAAACCTTAATTTTTCTTAAACTCAAGTGAAAGTTTAGGTACTTTTAATATATAACTTACAAGTAAAAGTAAAAAATAATTTAAATATACATTTTTGAACAAAGCTCCAAAAATGAACAATATATTAAATACATTATGTTTTCTTAACAAACAACAAATTTGTTTACACGTAACAAATGTATAGTTTATTATTTATTATATATTTAAATTGATATAACCTAAATCTTAAACCTTAATTTTTTTTTTATATATGAAGTAGTACTAACTTCAAGATCCGCAATTGGATTATAGTTCTTGAAATTAGTTTGGAAGATTGCGTATCATGGATGTCATGTGAAATTTATATGAAATACAACCGAATAAGATATTAGAAAAATGTCAAAAATTAATATTTGTAATATTTTATCTTATTATTGAATCAAATTTGATATAAAATACAAAGTTAAATATACCATACCATATTATTAATACTAAACCAAATATTTTAATTACGGGTATCTGAAAATGAAAAGTCGTAAATGGAGGACTGTGTAATAAATTAAAACAAATGAAACTTACGACAAAAAGATAAATAAATAAATTAATTGGGTGGATGAGCAATATGGAATAGAACAAAAAGAGTCGAAATGGTAAGAGTTTTAATTTGAAAGAAAATAAGAGGTGGGGCACACCAAAACGTGGAGAATGATTTGGATTTTGGACTGACATGGACGGCGCTGATTTTGGCTTCAGATCACAGCAACCGTTGGATCATGAACTCTATGACAGCTCACACATGGTTGGCGCCAGGTGCTAAGCCTAACGTGCGAACAATCACGTTACACGGTCGTGCCACGTCACTCCAACCCTATAAAAACACTACTTTATCAACTTTGTTTTTTGTCACTATAAAAATTACAATATTAATTGACACATAATCACAAAAGTTGCTAATTTTTCTAATACAGGAGATGTTAACGTGTTCGTATCTTTTCAGGATATTCTATTTTATTAAACTAAAACTAATGCATTATTTTACGTAATATGTATACCAATTTTAAACTAAATATATTTTTGATAGAAAGTTTCACATAAATCGGTTTTATAAAATTAAGTTAGATTTAAAATTTATTTTTTATCTTAATATTAAAAAAATTTTATGATGTTAAATTAGATTTAAAATTTAAATTTATTTATTTCTAAAGAAAAAAAATGTCTGAAAGTTATTTAGAAAATAAAAAAAAATGATATATAGTAAGAATTTATTAGGTAGGAGTGGAATTGTGATAGTTACAGCTATCACTGTTGACTTATAAGATAAGAGACAGAGATGTTGGCCCCAACAATTAGTCCTTGCATTTCCATGTTCCTTAACAGTCGCTTATGTTTTCTTTCATTCCTTCCTCATTTCACTTTCTTGCCCTTCTTCTACACAAACAACCATATTTATTTCTAAAACAGAGAAACCCATATATATTTATATTTATTTCACATATATTATAAAAAGTAAAATATCATAAAAAAATAAATTATTATACTTTTAAAAAAAATAATGTATGTAAAAATATCTGGTGATAAAATTCGAACCATTTCAACTAATTTAACTGTAATTTTTGTCTTTCTTTAAAATTTACCTTTGCAACTTCCACACTCATACAACTCCTATGTGCTTTTGAAAGTATAATTTTTTTTTCTATGGGAAGTTAACCTTTTGGACACTCTCAAAGCATAATGTCCACATAATATATCTTTAAAATAAATCTTAAATTTAATAAAATTTTCTGTGTTCTGTGTTCTGTGTTTTTTTTCTCAACACAGCAATAAAAGTTACCATTCATTTAAAATATATATATGACGGCTGTGTTGATCACAAACTCATATCAAGAGTTACATGGTTATGAAGTGAAGAAGAAAAGAGATATGCATTTACCTTTATTAATCATCTTCTTAATCAAATCAATCAAATAATTGTTACACATTTTACATTTATATATTTTGGAGACATTCAATTATAAATCTTATATTTTATAAGATATTCAATTTTCTTTTTCTTTTTTTTTATCGTGACTTAATACAATATTTAAATTCATATTTGAATTAATAAGAATAAAAAGTTTCATATATAATTAATGTTAAACAATGGTTAATTAACGTAAGCATAGATGGAGAGAACTCTCTCTCCTGTACTCCTAAGAAGCCAAAACAATACTATTAATTAATTATTAAACTATTTTGTGAATGATCTTTGTCTCTCACCAAAATCTACAAAACATAATAAAAAAGAGAGACTAATGAGCTATTATTTCTTCTTTTTTCTCTGTTTCCATTATGCAAAAACACCCTTTAGCAACCTTCTTTTCTATCTCTTTATTCTCCCATATTATTATAAACAAATTTTGCTGGCAGTGGCACCCTCTTCCCGGAGTCAGTTTCAAGCATTGATACAAATGATTTCAATTTTGGGGCTACATAGACAGATACAAATTATTTATTTATGATCATATATGAACGCAATGATTGATTAATTAATCTTTCTAATCAATACTTGACTAATTAACTAAACATTAATCACATGCATATACTGCACATTCATTCACATACACAGACAATATAATCATTTCTTTTTTGTTAGCAGCAATAATCCAAATCATCACTTATCTCAGATCATCAAATAATGAAACAAAGACATTGCAAGCATGTTGTTTTTTAACTTTCGATTCCACCTAATGGTTTCACCTCAAATGCTAAGGCAACTGTCAGTGACAGTAAAAACATGAGTAAATAGTAGATTTCCTGCACAAATTATCATGAATAATGGTAAACTTATTACAAGTTATGTTAATTGTGGATTTATGATGGATTGATGATGTTATTTTGTTAGATTTACCGTGTTTGAAAATTGAACATAAAGAACATAACAAAAGAACATGAGACATAAAAATACGAATAAGATTCCTGTGACAGTTACATGTTGAGGGAGTGGTAGAAGAGTCATTGTGGCAGTTCCTATCTATTCCACTTCATTGAAAGCTAGTCCCACTTGAGCTTTCTTTCCACAAATCTATCTTGCATATCTTCAATGAAAACCCGAGTGTCACCAACTCCATCTTTCAGTTTCATCTTTCACATACACTTAAAAATCCACTTCTTCTAGTGCTTCTAATCCAACCCACCACGAACAAATTCCTATTCAATCTCTGTGTTCTGCATGTAGCTCTACCAATCTTTAGAACAATTCAGTCTTTGAGTTTCTTGAGTCCTTTTTATCAATCAAGGGCTACAGACAAAATCCCAAGTTTAAGAGGTACCCCTAGTGTGTGTTTTTGTGTCATCTATTGCATCTCCGAGTTCTGAATTCCCACATTTGTGTTTGTTTCCGGGATGCTTTTTTTGTCCTTTTGTTATTCTGATTTGGATTCTTTGTATCTTCTTTTGTTGAATTGCGTGTGTTTTCAATAAAAATCAAGCTCATCTTATATGGGTCTGTGTTGAGAATTAAGATCCAATGTCATTCTTTGTTGTTTTTTTGCTATTGTTGAGAGAAACTGTAGCATTGGATTATGAGGATTTGCGTGCAGGAGATGGATACAGAAGAACAAAGGAATGTTCATTGAAGCTATATTATGTAGCTTCGTTTTCTTTCTACTTATCCATCTTATTTCAGGATAATAATTGTAAAGGAAGAGATGATGAAAAATGTGAGTCTAGATTTGTGTCAAACATTGAAAAATTGCAATGAATTCAAGTGTTGTTTCTGGTTTCTGTTAGTAGAGAATTTGTATTCAAGTTGAGAAATTGAAAATCGAGGGGTTGGAACGAAATTGTTGCAGAGAATGATCATTGAGATGGATCAAGGGACACTGTTTACTCGAGTTACATCTGTCCTTAATAGTACTTTCATTTCATAGAATGTCTTCCTCTAGAATAAATACCAAAATCAAAGCGTAGCGATTATTTGAAATTCTGAGTAAAATCTATAATTTGAGTGTGTTAGCTTTTGTTGAATTGCAATGGCGTATACATATATATGCTCAGGAGTAGAAGCTATCATTCCTTGCTGCAAAACAACATGGAGTTAGTCGAAAGTGTGGCATAAAGTGGATGAGAGATTTGACAGTTCTTTAATGATTTCATCTTTCACTGCCCAATGATTCCCATCTTGCAATTTAATGGGGTTAAGAATCTGATCTGACATAAAGACACTTATAAATGCATGTTTGTTGTCTATAGTTATTTGATTCTGAAAGCTTTACTACTTGTCGTCTTTAAACTCAACCTTTCTGTGTAACTATTTGTAGCACAATGGAATCTGACAATGGAGTTGCTATGGAGGACGAGAAACATGTTATTGGGGAAACAACTAATGAGAACATAAACAAGGAATCTGAAAACAGTTGCAATGCTGAAATTCAGACCAAGACTGAGGCATCTGAGTCCATTGTAAAAGTTGAAGGGCCCAAATCTACAGCAAGTAGAAACTCAAAACTTGCCAAGGTACATTTTGTGTATCAGAATTGTGTCTTCAATTGAACTTTTAATGATCGTTTACAATTGCAATACACTGTACATGATCTGCCACCTAAGCTAATTCATGTGAACTTGGTTAGGAACATGGTGGCAAAGGTGATGTTGCTTCAAAGAAGAACAAATCTGTCACCAAAGACAAACCCAATTTGAAGTCCACAACTTCACCTCAAACACACAGGCCAAACCTCTCCAAGAGCCTTTCTTTCCCAGCCAAATCAGCTGCTAGAGATGTCATGAAGAAAAGCATTAATGGCAATCTTGTGAAGACAGAAACTAAGCATGTTAATGGGGCCAGAGCTCAGCCTTCTATTCGTCGTTCAAGCAGGCTGACAAACAATGATGTTAACTCAAAGGAGTCTGATAAAAACACTGGAAATTCAAACCATAGGACCTCTTTAACATCCATGACTAGCCTTAAAAGCTCTGAGGTACATAAACTATTTTCCAACTCAGTTTCTTTCTGTGTAGCTTTGTAGCTTCTCTTCATTAGTCTCCTTGCTCCTGACATCTTTTCTGTCTACTAGATTGGAGAGTCTTCTCCGGTGGTGAATGTGGTTTCCAAGAGCCTTACATCTGAGGCATCCTTGTAAGTCTTAACCTCCCTAGATTTTCTTAATTCTTCTTTATGTTTTGGCTAAGTTATGGTGTTCAGGTTCTGTATCAATATATTTCAGTCTATGGTGAACTCAACTGTAGTGAACACTACATACATTTAGGAGATTAGTCTACAATCTATATCTGTTTGCTGAAGGGATTACCATCTTGTGGTTTTTTCACTTTATTGCAGACCTGTTGATCAGATTTCAACCCCAGCAAAAACTGAAAAACCAAATAAAGAGGACGATGATGCTCACTCCACAACTTCGTATGAAATTTTGACACTACTACTTTCAGTTCACTATGTTGTCCTTGTGTGTCTGCCAATCTCATTAGGATTTGAGTAATAATTCACAATGAAAATGCCATACTTCTTTTTCCTTAGCTAAATTGCTCATGAAATTTTTTTTGTGTGCTATCAGAAGTCATACCCCTCGAAGGAGAAGCAGTGGTTCTGGATTTTCCTTCAGATTGGAAGAAAGAGCAGAAAAGAGGAAGGAGGTGATTGTTAAAACCTTGCAGCCTATTGAAGTTAATATTGAATATTCCAGATATTAATCCTGTTTTCTCCTTTGCCCCCAGTTCTTCTCAAAGTTAGAAGAGAAGATTCAGGAAAAGGAAGCAGAGAAAACTAATCAGCAAGAGAAATCAAAGGTGTCAAAACCAACAACTAAATGAATTCAGTAATTTATGTTCCATGTGGTTTGAGCTCCCATTGCCAGGTTATCATCTTTTTTTCTTCATTTTTTCTTCTGATTTTCTGGCAGGAAAACCAGGAGGCTGAGATCAAGCAATTGAGGAAGACTATGACATTCAAAGCCACTCCAATGCCAAGTTTCTACAAGGAACCTCCTCCAAAAGTTGAATTGAAGAAGGTAATTTAACCACCACATGCTCACACAGCTGTTAAAGCCCTTTAATGTTTTTGTTTTTCTAAACCTTTTGTGGCAACAGAGGCTCACTGTCATAGTAATACAAAAGTAGGTTCATGTTATGGAAGTAATTTTTAATTAGAGAACCTTTTATATTCATTTTTTGATGTATTTTATCAACCAATTAGATACCTATAACACGCCCAAAATCTCCTAAGCTTGGAAGGAACAAAGGATATGTTGTGAACCATTCAGATGATAAATCTTGCTCTAGTCCTCATGCAAAACAGCAACAGAATGATTCAACCAAAGCAAAGGTAAAGGGTACTAATAAAGAAGTGATTTCAAAGAAACCAATCAGAAAAATTCAAGCCAAGCTGCAGTCTCAGGAAACTGCAATTGGAAAAACTGAGAATAATTCTGTGAAGCCTACTAAAATCAACCAAGATGTCAAAGCAGGCACAGGAAACAATAAAGAATGCCATGATCCTCCAGTTTGCAATTCTGAATATCAAGATGACATGGAGCTAGAATCCAAAACTGAGCTTACTCAGAATGATGCACTGGTCTTAAATTCATCCACACCCGAGATTGTATCATACGAGGTTACTGTGGGAGTGTAGATTCACATATATAGCCAGAGAGTATTTATATAAACATAGGACTCCTTGTTACCAGTTATTTCATTGTTGTGAATATAGAGATTGTTTCATGTTCATTATAATCTTGTATTGCATTTCAAGATAGGTTGCTTGTTTGTTATATTGAACTGCTGCTGTTTGTAATGAATATTTTGCTAATTCATTATTTACCAAACTGTTCATGTGTCTTGCCTCTGATTAAGTAAACATTTTTACTAAACGACAATTTCTCTTTGTTGCTTCCCATGATGAAAACACATGCAAGATGGTCCCCTTCCATGTTAATTGTAAGGATAACTCTCATCCATCACATAAAACAAACTAAAAAAGGGAAAAACTGAATTTGTAGGCAATGTTCAAGGAAAAGCTGCTTTGGATTTGGCTTAAGTTTTTATACTGTGTTTATATATGCCTAAAGTTGGCTTAAAAGTTGCATCGATTTATTTGATGAAATTCAACTATGCATATTGCTTCCAACTTTGCGATAGTTAATGCATACTCAAGAAAAATTAATTAAAAAGCATTGATACATAGAGAACATAGAGTTATTTAAATAAAGGCACCTTAAAGAATTACTAATAAATTTGGAATTGATAGAATTAAAATAACTCTTGAAGAAAAGAAAAGACTCAAATTTTACTTCTAAACTGTTTTTTAACCCTTTTTTAAATAGTAACACACAAACATAAATTGTCTTACTTCAAATCATTTTAACAAGAACCACTCTTTTTTTTCAACTAATATGGTTCTTTAAACCTTTCCCATGTTGAATATAAAACCAAACATGGCGTTAGTGTATACATAATTTCAGGTTGAATAATAATTCACATGTTTGGATTCACATGCTAAAAATTGATTTTAAGTTCAAAAACTTTAAAAGAAAAACAAAGAACAAAATTTTACTATTGCTTTTAATGTAAAAGCACAAACATATATCACTTCGGTACTGAAATCAGTTTATCAGTTATTTATTCATACTATTACATTATTTATTATATTGTTTGTATATGGTTGTTTTAATTGTCAAATTATTATTGTTCCCACAAGAATCAATTTTACAAATATCAAATCATCCAAAATTGACCATACTAATAATCATCCAAATACTGATACACGCTCAATTTCTTGCAAACCAAAACTAATATGATCAGTCAGCAGATGCTTGCCATTTTTTCTTTCAAATATATTATTCGGGAAAAAGAAGCCTAAGAAATAGGCATCACTTCAGTAAAGGAATTTGGAATTCTGTCATTTTTTTCATGTGGTTGTCCCCATCCTGACTTGAGCTCAGAAGAAAATGCAATGGACATCTTCAGAGCCTTCTACATATGCTTGGCACAAAATATTAAAAACTGCCGGTTAATCGGACAATATTTTAGATTTTTTTTTTTAACTACAATATTTTGGAACAATATCAATTTTGCATTCGTCACTCCCTCAAACCAGCATAGAACATAGAGAAATCTGATTTCAGTGTTGCTCGAGGCTTAGTATTATTGTCATTGCATGTTCTTTGATATTTATGAACACACTCCATTGAATGGTAATTTTTCAATTCATCATTGGCCTATTTATGAACAAACTCCAACATTTGGCCTATTTGTTGTCATGCCCCACTTTGGGCAGAGATATGAGGTGCCCGGCCCAGTGGTACTACAAGATCCTTCAAAATCTCATATTCTTCTATACCTATTTGAGAACCACTCAAAACCTGTTTCACCAAATCAATAACAGAACAATGGTTAACAGATATAAAAGCATAGTTCAAAATTATACATCAAAATCTGACATGACAAAACATATAAAACAACAAAAGAAAATGATATCATTAGCCTCCAAATTCCATCTTATATACGTATTTTTGCAACCCCAACACTCGTACACGTAGGGTTCAAATTAAAAGGAAAAATAAAAAAATTAGCCTGGCATTACAAGATGCGAAGCCATTGGTGAACAAACAAGAATTTCAAGTCCACAACCATGGTACGAGAACCACAGTAGATGAACTAAGTTATGGAATAATAAATGTGACGGCATCAAGTCTAAAGCTGAAGGAGAAAAACATTAAGCACATGATGATGGCTAATTTGTGTTGGGTTTATGTTGCTAAGCTCCCATTTAAACCATAAACAGAAAACATAACATCTGTAAGGAAGTGCAGATGAAAAGTAACCAGATTTAGCAAATGAATAATAGAGATATTAAATGTTAATTGAACTACCCCAATCAAAAGATCAGTGCATAACAAGAGTTTGTCCCTCTTTGGCCGGAATATTTATACAGTCCAACATAAATATGTAATGTTTCATGCACATCAAACAGATTACTTCCATAATAATGTATATAAAATAATAAGTCAGTATGATCTAAACAAAGGGTCTCTTACCTTGTGAAACAAAGACCTCCTATCCGTCATGTATGAGATAAGAGCAGGTATTCTACAAACGGACAATGCATCAACAAACAAAAGAGTAACCACTTGCCATTGCTTTGTTCTGAAAGGTGGAAGTGCATCCACAAATGACATTGTCTCCAGCAAGCATGCCTAAGAAAAAGTCATTAGAACTAACATATAACTCATCAACACACAAACAAGTCATCAGGTAATATTAAAGACTACTATCAATACAGATGAGGTTTATATCTCAAACCTGTCTGCAACTCGTAGCCTTAATTAAACCCATGATTTCTTACATTTCTAAACTAAAAAAAAAAAAAAAAGGTAGCATCGTGCTAATGTGCTTGGATCCAATATGTGAGGGATGTATAGTTGCCACCCTTGCCTTTGCAAGAGGCTGATGTGATGACTTTTTGCACCAAGACAGCCTCTACTTCCACAAATTTATAAACTGATTCTCAAAATTAAATTTCATCTTCTCAGATAATAAGGTATAATTTTAAAATGGAAGAAGAGCCCTACTAATTGTCAATCTAAAACAGTTAAAGTGGTGCAGATGCTAAATCAATGTAACAGGGATAAATCAATTTAGTACTTGATTCCAGCATTGAAAAGTCAATATTTGTTACATGCTAAAGACCAATTCAATTTGGTATCTTCCAATTATTGCATATTTCCCCTGAATTTATCCACTTAAAGATTAAGGAATTGAAATTGTACGGAGGAAGTAAATGAGTACAGGGTGAAAACCTCATTCCCAAGCAATTTATATTCTTTTCAATCACATGTACTATTTATCCTTCAGACTCATTACCTTAACTTCTATGTGACTCTTATTTCAAGCAATACCCATATCAATTTGCACAAAGATTATACAATATGATTTTTCCTTTTCCACTGTTTAAAAGTCTATTTTAGCATCATATTTTGATTTCGTATTTTGTGAGTGTGTGAGACTTTTTGCATGTTTTGGTGGAAGGGAGATTATGAACATAAGTCCCAATGAATAATATAAGTATACCACATCAGACCTCCTAGAGTATAATAGAACTGTAATGACTTAATGGACAACCGGACTAATATAAACCACAACAACACAGATAACTTAAAGGTCCTACCATCCCTTGCTCCAAGGTGGATATTGGTATTGGCAGTCGAAGACCAGCAACAAGTGCAGGAAAAGCTCGAGCAAGACAACCCGCTAATGTTTGCTTTATTTCAGATGACCGACCATCTGACAAGACAACTTTGCAAGGATATTCTCTCCCATTGACTGATAGGTATTCTTCATGAAAACTTTCATCCCTTCCATATATATATGCCAAAGAAGATGATGTCATCCACGAAAAGATGGCATTCCACATAGTTGCAAAAGGCGATAACTGAAGTTATGCAAAAATTATAAAAGCCGCAAGGTGTCTTAGAATATTCCATGAAAACTAAAACAGATTGGCATTTTCTGAAAAATTAGACAAGACTTACAGTCAAACTGAAACCCTCTGGTGGAGCATCAAACCATGAGTCATCAGATTCAAAGAAATCAATGTCCGAAACTCCAGGCTTTCTTGGCCATTTCAGAGTAACTGAATCATTTTGTAGTATATCAGCATCCTCTATAGTACCTTCCTCAACAGCATCATGCGGCAATATAATAATTCCAGCTTCAGAAACTGCATAAGATTCATTGATAGATGAAAAACCCTTTGGAAACCAATTAATATCTAAATAGATAACTCTTAAAAGAAACAGTAATTACCAGCATCCGTGACGTCCGAGTCTCCAGATGCAACTGCTTCTGATGCTTGGCTTAATGCAATTGCACAAGCTTCTGCCGATGCTTGACGTAGCATATCCTCATCATCAGTAACATCTACATTACCTAGTGACTCATATTCTTTACTAATATCTCCAAATTCTTTAACCTCACAAAGATCTTTATTCCCAGCAGTATTGATTTTCTCATCCGCCCAAGTAACAGTGCGGCTAGGTTTCTTTTGACCAGCAGATTTAAGGGAAGATTTGAGTTTAGTCTCACACGATCCACCCACTTTTTCTACTTGGAATTTCTCTTTAACGTTGTCAGGATCAAAATTGGAAGTGGAAGCACCACCATTAGCAGTAACTCTACTTGTCTCCCCTTTACCTTGCACTGATTTCCTTGAGGAATTATGCTTTTCCTGATCATATTGTCTTTCTGATATGGTAACAGAATGCGCATCTTTCTTCTTACTAGCCAGATTCGGAGAGGATTTGAACACTGCTTCATATGATTTGGATACTTCCTTCTCTTCTTCTGAGGTACTTAAATGTAAACCACCCTTAAAAGATGAAGACAGATCTTGAATGCTATCCTCATCTTTCCTGACCATTTTAAGGCCAACCTTTTCAGGTTGCCTGTCTACAGCTGTTGTATCTGTTTGACCTGGGGATGCTTTTGAAACACTATACTCATCTTGCATAATAATAGTACTCACGAAGTTCATCTCATTGTTAACTAAATCTTTGTCATTGTTTGACTTGTCATGACCAGCTTTGGACCCTGCAATGGACAAGCAAAGCTCACTTTGTTGAAATGCAAAAACGGATAAGAATCAGTAATTACACTGTTCCATTTCACAGAAATTAAGTCCTCAGCTTCACCTTCACAGTCTAGGTCATAAATCATCCATAGGCCTAAGAATAAACAATATAATAAACAAGATACTCCAAAGCAAGAAATAACATAGGGCTATCTCATTATCTATGGTTTCTCACTATTACCTAGAATACCAGAAAATCCTAACCTTTTTTAACACTTTTCCGTGAACCCTTAGATTCACGCTCCCTTGGTTTTGGCACATATCCCTCAATTGCATTTGATGGTCCAACCCACTCCTCCAGAGACACCTCCCCACTGCTTGTTACAGTTTTCTCCTGAATTTTCAAATTGGACAAACCTAAATCTCCATCCTTTCGCACATTTTCTGTCTGTTCCAGATTCAAATTCTCAAATAACTTAAGTATGTTGTTTAGCTTTTCTGGGTCTAAAGCTAAGCATCTCTCCGATTGCAAGCTCCCAGCAAAAGCTTTGCTGCTAACAACACAATTTGAAGAACAAAATAGGTAAGTCTCTTGTAGGTCATAGACCTTGTGCTCCTTCAGTGAAATCCGGTATCTACCCTTCCGAGGTCGCTCAGTCGGCAAAGCATTACAGCAGAGTGGGTAACCACAAACATTTGTGATGGACCGTTCCGTTACAATATCTTCATAGTCACTCCTTGACATCAAAGATCCAGCAGCAAACAGCTGATCTTCATTTTGAATGCCTTCAAAGAGTAACATTTGCAATTTGAAAACTGCATCTTTGACAGAAACGGCATTGTTCTTTGCCATTGAACAGAAGCTTCAGAACCAAATATCTAGAACTGCATCATGCACAAAGCACACTAGAATAAATTCCTTCAACAATTCAACCTAATAAAATTCAAACTCACAAAAACAAAATCGTAATTCAGTTAAAGTACATAATCGAGAAAGGAAAAGAAATCATTGCATTGAAAATCAAGTGCACGTTTGGATTAAATTTGCAAACATAAGTTTTAATCAACATTAAGTCAGCAAACTGAGTTGTCAAAACTAGCACAAGTCTTAGCTTCAACAAAATCGAGTTTTCATGAAAAATATGCCTAAATGAGCTTTTGAAGGTAATCCAATATTTCAATTCATTCATAAAACACAGTTAACACTTTACTAGAAGTACACGTTCAATATCCTACAACATCATCATATTTGGTACAGATCCACTAAAAGATACAACTTCAAACTCTGTACTTCAGATTTTCTCTTATCATCCATCCCCACATACCCTTAAATATAATCTAAATATAATCCACAACAACTACAAATGTAAACTTCCATATATCCAAAGAAGCTTCAAAAGATATGCAAAAAACATGTATCAAATTACATGTGATCAACACTGTCACCACAACATTGTCTCAGATAGACACTTGACCCATATACTAATAATTGTTGGAGGTTCATGTTCGTGACAGTGAAATTGTCCATTGGAAGAAGAATTAGATAAGACCAAATAAGAGGTAGCAATTACTGCATGCTCTTAGTGAAGAACTTCAAACGAAACTCTCAATCAAAAATGTAATAACTAATGTATATTGAATAGTATGAATAACAAAAGAGTTGCAGCAATATGCACTTATAGGACTCATTATGAACTCATAAAAATCAACGTAGTAATCATAAGCACCATACACTAAAAACCATAAATGAAAAATGAATCAAGTGTCACTTTCAATCATACTGATCATAAAAATCTAGGAAAAAAAGTTAAAAGTTCTCATCTATGAATTCCAGAAGAAGTTTAACCTGTATCATTTCACACCATGCAAATGTGAAAACAGAAAACCTGTCATGTTCAAGTAGTAATTGGGAAACTGTGACATGTCCTTGCCCTTTATAATAAATACCACAGCCTTGTATAATTCAAGAAATATAGATTGCTAGTACTGTGGTTGCACTTGAGGAATTTCTTATACAGTTTAGGAATTTTCTTTATGGAATTAAAATAAGTGTTTGGTTAATCATAAAGAGCAACAAGACGGTTAAGGCACCTAACTATAAATTAAGTTTGGAAACTTTAAACATCAATCTGAAATTGGGATTCAGGACAAGAAAAACCACGGGAAATGTCCGACTTTGCACTAATCGCTAGCTGGACTAGTAACTACCATATGCCATCAACTAATGAACGAAAGGTATGCATTGTACAACATATAACTTTTGTAAATAGCTTATACCGTAGAGAAAATGTTTCTTGTGATCATTAGAAGGAGGGAGGAAAGATTGAAAATTCACTGGGACTAATCTGTACGTTACATTCTTGTGGAATTACACTTGTTCACTAATATTCAGCTCAGTTGCTTTATTTTTTAACATTTGAAGTCTGTCATTACATAACTTATTTCTACTGCTACTCACAACTTTGAACTTAGGTTTTGGCAAGGTGGGATCTTATCTCTTAATGGCAGCTGAAAAAGCCTTAAGTTGGAGAGAGTGTCTACATGTGAATGAAAAAAATGTCAAACTAACAAAGGCTCAAACGAGCCACACAAAAAGGTTTTACCTTTTGTGCACAAGATTGATAGGAAGATGCCCACCTATAAAACAATGATAATTGAACCTAACTGGGAGGGAGGGAGGAGACTCCGCTGGCTGGCTGGGGAGTGAGGGAGGCGCCGCCGCTGGCTGGGGAGGACCGCAGCTGCTAGGGTTGATCCGCCGCTGACTGTAGGACCGCTGTGTTACTACTGGAAGGGTGGCGCCGCTGGCTGGGAACCGTGGTGTTGTTGCTGCCTCGTCGTCGAGCGTCGTTGGCGTTTCGGTTTCAGAAAGAAAGGGAAAAACGGGTTTCAGAGAGGAGCATCGTTGCACCCTGAAGCAGCGGATTATTCGAACCAGCTTTAGCGAATTCAAGATGTAAGTTTGTCTCGCGTTTTCTACAAACGAGTAAGCAGATAATCAATAACTATTATTTTCATATATATATATATATATATATATATATATATGTTGTATTTTAGTTAAATAATAGTTTTAAACAAATTAAACTAAAAACTTAAAATTAGAAAAAGAAGAGGAATACTTTAGATGAGAAAACCATAAGATATGTTTGGATAAAGAAAAATAGATCCACATTTGATTTATAGTCTAGTTATTCATTATAATATTAAAATGAGTTCACTAAGATAATAAAGATTTAATATCTATTTTAATTTCTCAAATGAAGAAACTTGTTCAGTGTGGTTCTATGTTTTAAAAAAAAAGTTTACAAAAGTTTCAATTTGTGTAAAAAGGGTTCAAGTTAATCATTTTTGCTTATTGCGTTAAAAATCTACCGATGCAGTTGCCCTTGGCCAAAACAAGATGAGGTGTCCACTTCTTATTACATGACACTATGAGGTAAAATGAAGTGTCAATTTATAATTTAAAAAAAATTGATGAGGTGGCAATGTTTTGACAGAGGATTAAAAAAAAAGGGGTTAGGGTTTGACATATGACAACCCCATCTACCCAAATTAGGGTTTTAGACTTGCAAAGGAGAAAGTTACTTGCCTCCGCAAAGGGATTTCTATGAACTGGTAGAGGCGCTGCTATTCTGGTGGCTTGAAGCTCACGGTGATGGCATGGTGGAGGACAAACATGGAGGTTGGTATAGTGTTGACGATGGTGGCGGCTTGCGATGAAAGTGCGATTCTGGTTTGATGGAAAAGGAAATACTTTATTGAGTTTTAATTTCTTTTTTTAATCAAACTATAATCATTATTCCTATTGTTTGCTTCTTGCTTGTATCATTTAACATGTGAAATCATTTTTTCAAGTAAAGAAAATACCACTTTCATAAGTCATTATCAACCACTTTAATAAGAGCTAAAGAACTATAAACCTTAAGCACGAACAAGGGAACAATGGATCAAAATTGATTCCAGATATACAATTCGTAATCAATTAAAGAACTTCAAATTTGGTTCATGCTATCTCACCCCTAGAAAGAAGTCATTCCTATCTCGCCACAACCACTTTCCTCACCTCAGGGACAAAGTTGCACGATCCCTAATCCCTTTTCTTTTAACCCTCTATCAAAACATTGTCTTGTAATCAATTTTTTTTTAAATTTAAAATTTGGACGTCATTTAACCTCACTATGTCACACAATGATAAGAACTGGACAAGTCATTATGTTTTGGCTTAGGAAGGCAACTACATTGTTAGATTTTTGATGTTGTAAGCTAAAAGGATTAACTTGAATAATTTTTACACAACTTGGGACCGTTGTGAACTTTTTTTAAAACGTATGACCACTTTGAACAAACATCTTCCTTTGAATGACCAAAATAAGTATTAAGTCTATAATAAATTATAAGTGTTGTTTTTTTTCTTCTTTAAACTTATAATCCAAATACATAAAAAAAATCACTTTTATCTATCAATTGATCTCCCCTAAGATCTTTTTAGACTATATAACAAATAAAAAGTTGTTTTACAAGGTAAAACTTTCTCTAAAGGATATTACAAAAATACATTACTTGCTTTTAGATTCTTAATTTCATTATAGCGGAGAATTTGTAATTAAAGTTTTCTCTGTTTCATCTATTAGATGCACTAATAATGTTAAACACTTGAAAGTTTAATGTGTGTTTTTTTTTCTTTTGGTTCAAATTCTTCTTAAACTTGTGAATTGACTGGTTTTACTTTCATATCTCACTAAGTTTTTGTTATAATTTATGCTAACAACTTAAATGTACAAAAGACCCAAATACACCATAGTTTTTTAGTTAAACTTGACTATTAGAAGCAAAATCAAGATAGGATCAAGTCTAAGGCCGTGTTCACTTCGGCATATTCCACTGTTCACACCAATTTGTGAGCGAGGAAATGCAATAACTTTTGTGTTCACTTTAGTGGAAATGCGAGCAATGAATTGCTATGATTTGCGGGATGGGGCAATTTTTGATCACCCGCCTAGAAGAAGAGATTTGAAGGGATTTAATGTGCAATCTCTGATTTATCCTTCAACTATTACAAAATTCTAGAATCACTCTTATCCTTCAACGCTGATATTGGCCATTTTCTTGGATTTACAGAACTTCCGAGACGTTGAAGAAGTAGCACCCAGTTCATTCCCTTTCTTTCGCACAATTAAACAACTTACGCCTTATTCCATCTACCAAAGCACCTCGCCCAAAATTAGCATCACCCACAATCAAAACTAAACCTTAATAATACTAAATTTATTATTCAGTTTATCATCTTTTTTCTATTTAATTATTTTTCACTTCATTAATTACTGTGTTAATTTTTTTTGTAAAGAAAAACATTTTTTTTATTTGTGTTAGGAGAAAATTTATTTATTTAAATATAATTAAGATTTAGCCAACATTTAGTTGATAAAGAATATTACACAAATATTACAATTAAAAATAAATTTATTTTATTAAAATACAATTTTTGTACAATATTAAAATTAATATTAATTTTTTAATCTTTATAAATATTTTTACAATTAAATATAACATTAACAATTATCATTGTATATTATTTTAATAATTATAGGCACTTTGGTAATCTTCATTTTAATAATCCGGATACACATGGAAGAAAAAATTCACTTGGACACGTATTCGGATACGCCAATCTCGTATCCGGACACACGTGGAAGTTATCCGGATACATGGATTCACTTGAATAGAAATTCATTTTTATAATTGAATTAATTTTTATAAATTATTTTTAATAATTATTTTCCAATTTTTTCGCTTCACAAACATTTTTACAAATAAATATAACATAAACAAATATCATTTTATATCACCTTAATACCTAAGGACATTTTGGTAATCTTTAATTTCTACCAATTAAACAAATTTTTTAAAACTGTCACATTAATCAAATCCTACACTAATTCTTACAAACTTTACCCCTAAATCCACTCTCAATCACGTTCAAATCCACTCAAATAAACACAAAAAAAATTACCCTCAAATCTATTCAATCACTCTCCCCCAAATCATCTCCCCCAATCAACCCCAGGTGGACACACCCCAAGTGTTCTTGAATTGACTCAGTGTACAAGATTTGATCCCGATTCACATACATAGACTGGAATAAAAAAAGCCCACAAAACCAAAAAAAAAAGCAGATTAAAAAAGTGAAGCTTTTTCTTAATAAAAGATGATAGCGTTCTAACACCCCCAAACCCATAACGGGGAAAAAGTAAAGCTTCTACCATGCAGACAGAATGAGTCCAAACTTATAGTAGAACCACCACAAGAACAGAAAAAGAAAAAAAAAATGGAAACATGAAAACAAATAAAATTTCTTTGAGATCAAGGGTTTCTCTTCATCAATAATCATGAACAGTTATCATGAACAGTTATAAACAAACCAAAAATAGATTTTCACAGTTTATGGAGACATGTCTAGCTTTGAATAAAATTGGGTATCCATCCAGAGAACTTGTACCAGTTTTGCCATTTGCGCTTCAAGGCTTTTGCAGTAAAATGTATCTTCATCAAAATTGATGATTTTAGTGATACATTAGTTCTCTTGTTTTCTAACTTAGAAATGTTATTGATATATCTTGAGTTGCCCCTCCATATAGTTCTGCTTCTGATTCGTTTATTTTCATGTCATCTATGTACAGGTTGTAGTTAACATTTTGTCACGTGAGGCATATCCTAAGCATTCACAATTCCTGATGAGCTGCACGCCACTGAGAACACTTACTATTTTCCTAACATTAGAGTGATGACCTTGAAATTTTTGCTTATTTTATGCAATAAAGGAGTTTTGTGGTACAGATAACATCGTGGCAATGCATGTATGCATATTTGATGCAATTTGATGTTTATAAACAAGATGGCAAATAGTATTAGCCATATAGCGAGTGCTTCGATTCATAATGTGGCCATGCACTCGTTATTTTTCCTAGATAATTGTTACTTTCTTCAGGTTATATTCTTTCAATATGACGAGATTAGAAGTAAATTAAAATGAGAAACTACTATTGCATAAGTCCATCGATTTCCAAAGGTTATAAAAAGAAATCAAGTTACGACGAGCCTGCGTTTTCTTCTTAGTTCTGACTTTTGTTGCAATACAATGCGGGCTAAATAATTTTTACCTTCTCTGTTTAGCCCATGAGAAACCGTTCGAAAATTTATAGTACTTGGAACAATTCCACTGTCTAACATTTCAGAAATAAGTTGCATTGCTTCTTCAGACCTCCCAACCTTGCAAAGGCACGTGAGGAACATAGAATACGTTTTGAAATCAGGAAATGGTCCCTTTAGTTTCATAAGGTAGAAGATATTCCATGCATTAATGGGCCTACCCACGTTCATGTACCCACGTATAAGTGCAGAATATGTGACAATGTTTGGTTCATGACCTGACTGTTGCATCTCCTCAAAAGTCTCAATAGCTTTCTCTACTTGTTTCTCTTTAAAGAAATGAACCATCAGTGATGTATAAACATGGATGGTAGGTGCTATTCCCTTCCGTTTCATGGCATCCACCTTGGCCAATGCCTCTTCTAGTCGACCCTTACGTAATAGACCATGAACTATGCTTCCACAAGTTAGCTGCTCTAAACTAGACTTTTCTTCCCCAACCTCTTTAATTAATGCCAATGCTTCTTCCACTCTCCCAGCTCTACAAAGAGATCTGATAAACACGGAATAACCGAGAAGGGCCGTGTAGGCAAAATTCTGAAGAGAATCTGCACATCTTCTGGCCTCCAACACTCTACCAACTTCACATAAACAACCGAGGTAAGCTTCAATCAGTTCTTTGTCAGGGGTATATCCTGCACCAATCATCTCACTGTATGTTTCCAGAGCATCATCAACCTTCCTTCCTTTCCTCCCACAAAAGGCAATTATCAGATACTTGTATGTACTCCTATTGGGGCTATAACCATCAGCTTTCATCTCTTTGAAACAATTCATGGCCATCTCAGTCAGACCTGTTCGACCATAAAGCATTATCATGATTGTCCATGTTTCTGGTGTGATTGGATAACTATTTCTTCGCATTTCGAAGAACAAGCTGCGCATGTGCTTGAAATCTTTGCCACAGCCTGCAATTTTCATTGCCATGTTGTAAGATTCTAATGTGTGTTGATACCCAGATTGCTTTCCCACCCATGAAAAGAATTTTAGGACAGAGCCACCATGCATATTGCAACTTTGCAATATCTCTATAACAAGTTCTGGGGTGAAGCGAAATGTACTTCTCTCCAATTTTTCTTGGATTAAGGACCAATCTGTAGAGGATGAAAGTATCCTACAAATTTCATGAAAATCTGGCTCCGTGCAAGTTTTAAGGTTTCGGTGTGTAGAGGAATAGTCTATTTTTGACTTTGATAGGTCAACTTTAACATCCTTTTCCACCTTAATTTCCGAAGATACTTGTTTGCTTGACCCCTTGAACTTTTCAGAATCAAGTGTGTATGCTTTACGCATCTGCTGGATTTTCTCCATCATAGTAAGCTCCCCCTTTTCCTCCATGTATGTTATAACCCAACGGAATACAGAATCTTGAATTTTAATCTTTGAAGTCTGCATTTCGTGCAATACTTTGACAATGTCTTCTGTTCTTGAAACCCTGCAAAGCTTCTTAATGAATACTTCATAGGATTTCCGAGTGGGCCTGATGTCTTGGCACTCCATACAAGTGAACATTTTCCATGCTTCAGATATACGGTTTTGTGAAACGTGACCTGCAACCATAGCTGTTATTGCCACAATATCTGGCTTAATTCCTTTTCCCAGCATCTCATCATACATCACGCAAGCTTCTTCATATCTCCCCAACCTAAAGAGATGTTGTATCAGTTCGGTATATGTGGAAATAGTAGGCACACAACCAGATTCTTTCATACTTTGAAATACTTTGAGCGCCCTGTCAACATCATTTCTTCCTAAATACCCATTTATGATAATCCCATGGATCTTCTCATCAACCACATCCCTTCTCTTCATAATTTCAACAATATGTAAAGCATCTGTGATCCTATCTGCCTTACACAGTCCTCTAACCAAGTTCTCATAATTTTCAGGTTCAAGATCTAAATCTTTACTTTTGAGGTCCCGAATCAATTCCAAAGCCTCTTCAATCCTCCCAGTAATGCAAAAGTTCTTCAGCATACAGCTATGAACACGGTTTTCTGGCATCACAGACAACCGTATCATGTCATTTCCAAGTAATCTAACAGCAACCGCATCTCCCGATCTTGCCATGCACTTCATGATTGTCTCATACAACCTCACATCACACACCATATCCTTCCTGACCATGTCAGTATAGAACTCCATAGCAATGTCTCCCTTCTCAGCACTGCAAAGTGAACAGATAATTGCGCTATATGAAACAGCATCCGGTTCACAGCCACACCTTTTCATATTTTCAAAGGCCAACAATGCTTCACTAATTTTCCTTGCCTTACCATAGTGGGTGACAAGAATGGTCCATGTCTTAATATCCTTTTGGATTCCACACTCATCCATTTCTTCCACCAGTCTCTTCACCAACCCAAATTCCTTAGCTTCTCCAGCAATGTACAACATGATATTATATGTCTGCGTCGTGTGATAGTACCCATCCTTGAGCTTCAGCCAATTGAAAACCCTCAAAGCCAGTAGTGGTACCGTGAAGCACCTCTTCAACACCATGTCAAAAACCTCACTGTTCAACCCATAACTTAGATTCTCTAACCTCTCCTCCACAGAAGTGGAACTGTTTTCCCCTCTAACGATTTCAGTAATCTCATCCACAATCCGGCTTAGATCTTCCTTACCCATATTTCCCACCTGAGCATCTTCCAAAGAGCCAACATTCTGTGCGGAATTTTGACAAACACCTTTGGTGCAAGCTGATTGGTCCATGGAACCAACTTCAGACTGGGGAGTTTCTAAAGGAAATAAAGACCCAGATGGGGATTGGTCTGGGAACACGGTTTCTGCACCTAGAATCTGGGTGATCTCGTTGAAAAGTGCACGAGAAGCATCAATATCTGAAGGAATGTTGGTGTTGGAAAGTTGTTGCTTTGTTTCTCTACGAGGGCGTGAAAGTTTTGCAGTGTTGGAAAGATTCAAAACGTGAGATCGTGAGAGGAGAAGGGGATTCGGGAATCGAAGCTTAGTTAATGATTTCATGGGAAACTTCAAAACAATGTTGTCACCTAAAAGACCGACTGATCATTGCTTAATATACTTCAACTGCATAAACAAAAAAACGCAGCTGCAAATTTCAAACAAAACAATGCTTCAGCTCTTTGCAAATAATGAATTTAAGGAAAAATATGGTCTTAGATCTTTTAAATAGATCAATTAGTCATTCAACTTTTGTAAATATTTGAAGTTATTCATTATTCGTGGTAGATGATTTTTTACTGCGATGCAACAGAATTTAATTGTTTTCTATTATTTGAGAACTAATTCATTGATATGAAAGTATAAGATGGAAATTAAGTTTGTTAACTAAAAATGTCTTTTCACTAATTAAACTATAATTTATCTTAATTCATTTTTAAATGTTATCTAAATTCATTAGAACACTATTATTGGTGAAGAAAGTTATAACATAATTCGAAAACTAAACGAGGATAACAAATTAGAGGCTCAAATTGCTTAAATTCTCAATAACATGTAATATTATACCAAAGTTAAAAATAAAAATCTTAACCTAAAAAATAAATAACCATAATATTAATATTAAAATAGTTAAATATGTTTCGGTCACTTATCTATAAATAAAAATAAAAATTAATCTTTTAATTAAAACAGTTTAAAACGTTAAAACAAAATTTAACTAAAAAAATTAAATTCACGTATTTTTAAAATTAAAAGAATAAATAAACTAAAACTTTAAAAAAAGTATCTCTAATTTTTACTAAAATTAAAAAATCAAAAACATATTTAACCCAAAATAATAATATAATAATAAAAGGTGTCTAGTTAATATTAATTAAAAAATAACATGAACACCAATTAAAAAATTTACTTATGTTAATCTTATTTATTATTATTGTTGTAAAAAAATAACTCAACTAGCATGAGCAAAAGAAAATAGTTTTTGTAGTGTTTATCTTTGATAGGTGTTGCTAACTTCGATTTATGTAAAAAAAAAAAATCATGTTTCACATTAATTAAAACAAAACTCTTTTTTTCAAAGAAAACACTAATTAAATTAAGAAATAATATTGACCAAAAAAAACCCTGATATTGACCAAAACTTAAGAACTAAACAAAATAAGCAGTGCATTTTGTTGATCAAAAGGTGATAAATATCAACATTCCAGAATGGCCACAACTCTAGAACAGCAATCACCAGATTTTGCTTTTAATTCATTAACAGTATGATAGGTTGAAGTTTTCACCAACGTGAATTTCAAAACAAAGCTTTGAGCTTAAAGTAGCAGAAACACCAAGAATTCAGGTTGCCATCTTGATATCTATTTTTCCCTTGACTCCAAAAAGTAATTTGAAGGACATATTATGAACATATATGATAATATACCTAAGATTGGAGAAATCTCATAACACTTTCTCCCTTGGTTTATACCTTAAACACTTACTTCCTACAGTTCCCCGCATATAATATATTTACATAAAAGCATAAACTTTTGCTTCAGATCCTATTTTCTTACTCAGCCAATACCTTCCATCACCATATATTCCTCACCATGTCATATCTGAGCAAGTGCTTTGCCTGAAAATAAAATACAAAAACACTCACTTGAGAAATGATATCTGATACATACAAAAACACAACCATTAGTGTAAAAAGTACTGTCTTTCAATCATTAACCACCATGAATGAACTAGTTAACTTCTACCAAAAAACTATCTTGAAGTTATAGTAATGATCATTTTCAATTGGTTGATCAACTTTTAATATACTAACATCAGTGTATTTTGTAGGCTTGGCAGAGAGACAATTAAACAAACTTAGTACAGAATCTGAACTCTGTAAAATATTTGACACAGATAGTTGACAGAAATTATTAACCTCTAAAACTTAGTCAACAAATGGATGAAATCTCCATTGATTGTGTTGTGTTGTGAGGCAAAAAAGTGTAAAACTAAGATCAAGGCTCACCTTCAAACATGATATGCTGAGCAAAGATGCATGCACAGAAGTAAACTAGAGCTCACTTTGAATCTGGGGAAACAGAAAAAGTAGCAGAAGTATTACTGCCAGGAAAAGAGTTCTCTCCGTGAACTTCCACATTGTTTTGGTTGTTGCTGGTCTCTGCGATGGAATGATTTGATACAGAAGTGCCTGCAGCGCTCTTATTTTCTCTTGCTGTTTCGAGGCGCTCAATCAATCGGGACACACTAGCAATTTTGGCATTCAATTCTCTCCTAACTTCAGAACCAAGTTCTGACACAGAAGAATTAGGAGAGAACAGCCTCTCCTTCCATCCCCTTGTGCCCTTTGAAATTGATTCTTTGTATCTTTGCCATAAGAAAAATCATTGGATGAGTCAACCTAACAACATATAGAATTTGCAAACACATGGTTTTGGTGAAACTGTACCTCATGGATACTGCATTAAATTTGGAAAGGAGAGAATCTGAGAATGATTGTTCTGATGGCTCTGGTTCATCATGGCTTGCAGGCAAGGAATGAGAGGCAAAGCTTCTACAAACACGTAAATATACAATGTATAACTTCACATGATCACACACCAATAATGACCACAAGAAAATAAATATTAAGGTCTAACTACCCATCATTAGAGTGAACTCCTTGAAGATTTGTTGTTGCGACTGTAGAGCCAGAAGTAAAAGAAGAACTCCGAGTTTGTAATAGGGGCATCTGCTGTGGTGATGATTGTTGTGTTCCATCAAATATAAGAGGAGAAGATGGATTTCCTGCAGGAATTGCAGCTGATTCACTTCCCGCTCCAGTAGCTGATGGAGGTGCTCTAGGCTGAGTTGAGTACACTAAGGAGTGTGCATTGCCATGACCAGATGACCTAGTTCGTTGACTTTCCCTCCGACCAAGATGGTGTGCTCTCCTCATTGATGCTGCAGCAGCTAAATGTCGAAGGATTCGCTCTTCAATATCAGACTCACGCATTGGTAACTGCACAAGTAAGAAAATTTCTAGCATGTATAGATGGTGGAAACAAGATGTGCAAACAGTTAAGACGTAGGACAACAAAATGAAAATTCACAGATACACTGACCTGCTGAAATTCAAGCTGCGAAAGATGAAAAATTGAAGCATTTCTGGATGGGATATCCCTCAAGCTCCTCTCCTGCTCTACTGCCTCGAGCAGTTCTTGACTGTCATGGTTCATAGAGTTGTAAGAATATGATCATGAAATGAATTATACAGTAGGCCACAGGAAGAAAAATCCTTAACTACCTGGTAGCATCCTTCAAGCTGATAGCTTGCCAACACATAGGGCATTGAGAGCTTCTCTGACACCTGCATACAAACAACACATAGGGCATTTTGTTTTATTTAGAGCTGCTAGTGCTGTAAACTTTGTTGGGAGTTAGCACTTTCATATCACCAAATGAGTGAGAAAATATAGGTGCAGTCTTCAGTGATTAAAAAATAACACATCTGAAAATTTCTGAGTCATACATTGATGATGAATAATTAAATCTTTTCAAACTTCTCAAGGAATGTCTTTTCTAGCATAAATATATTGAATATATTTACTATATTGCAGCATCAGTTAAAGCTCTTATGACAACACGATTGTGACACCACCTTGTGACCTTAAGCAATGAAATTTATTGTTCTGTTTCCAAATGTCAACCTTCACACCAAGAAGCCTTAGCCTACAGTTCGGATAACTTGGTAGTCTCTTTATCCCTTAAAAATTCAATTTGGTGATGGTGTAGCAACATCACAAACTGTCATCATGTGACAATGAAACAGAAGCTCGTAACACCACACCAATTCAACAGATAATGTCAGCAGTCAGGAACAGTTCAATTCTGATTGAATTGTAGCATACAGGTGAGTAAGAATTAGACTAGAAAAATGGGCAGTCCATTGATTTTCCAGTCAAAATAGACAGTATAATCAAGTGCAAAGAGAACTTGTCGTGATCATATTTGTGGGCCAATTATCCCTTCCCATGCCCAGTTTTTGCCCCCCTTGCCCCATCCCCCACCCAGGTCTTTAAGAAATACAATTTATACAAATGACTCCGAGTTCTAACTTTTCATGAGTGAAAACTTGTTAATGATGAAAACTAGAAGCAATTTTAATATTAGGGAACCAAAATGACAAGCATAATATATTGCTCTATGAGAATATAGAGCTTAAAATTAAATTAAACAGCTACGTTTTATGAAAAACACATGAAAAATATTAAAATGTACCATTCAAGAATGCACTGCAGATGGAAGTCATGCTTGCAATTAGTGACCTGGAAAGAAAGACAGGGGAAATAAGTAAACAAATGCTTTTCAAATAAAGCCATCTTTGCTCATAATTCTATTTGTGAAAATAATAAAAGAAAGCACAAAAGCTGCACATTACAGTTGCAGGATCACTTTTGCTAAAATTCTCAAGGCATATGCTACAAGAATCATCACATGCTTCTTGAATCCCCCCTTCCACAAAGGCTGCTGCTGATGTCAAATGGGTTTCAGTCTTGCCTCCCATTTCCGGAACCTGTATATTTCAGAGTTCACAGAGTCAAGATGAAATATTTTTGAGTCACTATAAACAATCTCAATAAGTAAACATAAAATCCAGGTTACTCCCCAATATCTATAAATCCAAGGATAGATAAACAAGGAAATGATGCAGTGATAATACTAGCCTAATTCTGCTTTACCAAAAACTCAACTAGTTTGAGCCAAATGCACAATCCCTCGCTCTGAATTGTAGCAACCACAACCCTCAGCACAAATTATAAAAACCTTACAGTAGAAAGTTACCAAAGAATTCCCTTGCACATACTTTTTAAACTAAAAGCAAAACAACAAGAACAAAAACATCACACATATTATTAAGAAGGTTTTTGATTGTTGTCGTTGATGCAATTTCCTCACAATCCTTGATGTTGTGGAAAACTGAGAGCGAGACCCTAAAGTTCTTTATGTTGCAGCCACAATTGCAATTTCATGTGCAGAAGGTTTTAGAAAATGGTTGGTGACAACAATTTTGTCCAGTACATCTGTGTATCTGGGCTTGTCACAACTGCAAATGCGGCTGAATTTGTCTGCAATTTCCCTCAATGTCAAAGAATCACGATGAAACCACGACCACAATTTAAAACCTTGGTCTTTATTATCAACCATGAAAATAAACGCAGTTGTCATCGGCCCTATGCACCCAAATAAGCTTTAGGAATTCTTCGAGAAAAAGACTTCCACAGATTGAGCAAATAACTTCAAACAATAATCAGTTTTCCCTCTCCCAACTATCAAATACCTATCCTTCCGGAACATGTTCGATCATGTTTTGCCAGCAATAAATGGATGCACATTTGATTAACTTCCATTATCAAAATAAAAAGTAAAAGAATCAGGTGAGATCACAACAAAATCCAAGAACAGAAAAAGAAATAAAAACATTTTCCAATAACATATCAAAGAAAAGGATCACCAAAAGGGGGTAAATCCAACCAACCCAGATTAAAAAGCACCAATCTTTACAACTGATATTGCACAAGGAATCACGAAAGAGAAAAAAAGACACTAAATTTGATCAAAACATGGCAAGATTCAATCAATTACCTCCATCGAGAATAGGCAAAGGCCCAGAAAAGAAAAAGGGCCCAAGAAACGGAGGAAAGACGCCCAGAGAACAGAGGATGAAACCCTGAAATCAGAAAACAGAGAATGCAAGAGATTGTGATTAGGTGATGAAGAAAAAACGAAGGGAAAGAAAATGATGACAGTTACCGTTTACCTTGTTGGATGTTTGGTGGGTTTGTGGATTTGTCTACCAAAACAATTATGCGTGTTTTGGGAAAAAGACCCTACACCTTATGAATAAAAGGCTCACTTTTTCAGGCTTTCTCGGCCTTACAATAGTGTCTGATGCTACCGTTTTTATTTTCTTGTTTTTATGGTTTTTCTGTCACTTCACTTCTCTCTAACAAAGTTTTCGGATTAAATTCAATTATTTTATCGTTGATTTTAATTCACAATTCATATTTAAACCAATAAATAGTTGTTTCTATTTTTTTTCCATAATTTGTTAATCAGATTTTAAAGGTCATAATTAATTGAGTGGTTATTCAAACATATACTTAATAAAGCCATTTTTTTCTTAGAATTGGTTAACATATAGTATATTTCGAATAGACTTCAACCACTTTTTGTTAATGTAAAATTTAGTCTTTGTAAAACTTTAACTGTTAATTTAATTCTTTAAAATTAAGTAATTTTACTCTGGGTTAGTCAATTGTTAATATAAAATCTTAACGTACTTGTCAGAATGATGTATCTTAAAGTTAATCATGAAATTTATTATTAAAATATGAATAAATGACATTACCATCACTGATACATATGTAATATATATTAATATTTGTATCATTAATGAAGGGATTATTTCTTTTATGTACTTAATTTTTTTATTTTATTTTTAGGCAATTATTTTTTAAACTATTATTAACTTGATAATGTAAAATTGACATGAAAATATTATATAATAGTATTAATATAAAAATATAACTTAACTAAGTTTTAAATAACTTATAAATTTAGATATTTTTAATTATATTATTAATAATTTTTTTAGTTTATGAAATGTTAAAAAAAGTATATTTTTCAATTAGTCTTTTTTTTAACATTTTCCGTATTTGAATAATATCATTTATATTTTGTCATCTTATCTTATTCATATATCTTTTTTATGAACATGAGTTTTGTAATTGATATAAAATAATATTAGATAAAATAATAAATAAATTTTATTAAAAATATATTGAATAATAATAATAGATAATGACATAAATATATTAAAAGTAATGTAATATCCCAAAATATAGCATTTAATTATATAATAGTCATCTGATTTAATAAGATAAATCTGTCGTAGATAGTATTATAAAGTGGAATTTCTAGTCATCCAAAAATAATTATAAAATTAAATTTTATATACAACCGAGTTAATCAAAACTATTTACAAAATTAATCTAAAGAAAACTAAATGACAACATCTCCTCCATCAAGTATCTGTTCCAAGGGAACCTCATCACACTCTACTCACACTCATAGAATGATCATAACAAAGAAAAGAACACAACAACATACAAACACAAACACAAATAAAAAGGATTATATATATATATATATATATATATATATATATATATATATATATATATATATATATATATATATATATATATATATATATATATATATATATATATATATATAATATACACACTTATACTTATGTTAAAACTCCATTGTTAAAGTCACGTCATATCACATTATACAACAAAAGGTAATATAATATCACTACAACTTTTTATCAAATATAACTTCTTATCACATGTTATTTTATTTTATATAACTTAAACCATTAGAAAAATTAAATATTTATATTATAAATTACAATACTTAATACATAAATTCAAACACCGATTCATATATATGATACTAGGATAATAACTTCAATTTTCATAATTTTCATTCATGTATATTAGAACATACTAAATATATTCTTATTCTTATATATTCTAACTACAATCATAATTTTTTTTATCATACAAAATTTACATCGTACATTTTAAATTTTACATCCCATAATAGACCTCGTTAATTACACAATAAGTCATACATTCATATATCCAATTTATCATTCAAACCCTTATATTCTAATATAAAATGAATACTAGTAAATTTCAATTCACCATTCATGATATTATAATAATATTCAAATATAAAAAGTTTATTAACAAAACTCCAATAATCTTTAATTATCAGTCTATACATATAAGCTCATAGCTTAGGAATGCAAACTATCCTTCTTGTGAATAATCTAGGGAAAAGGAGGAGGGTGGGAGGAACTTACTTTGAACAAAAAATTATAATTGAATGGTTATATTCTATTATTTATTAGCTTCACTATGATAGGTTCATACATTAAAAAGCATGAACTATTAACTCAAAAATCTAGAGAGAGTATAAAGGAAATTGTTTAAGAAAAATGAAGTTTTTTTTAATAAAGGTTTAAACAGTTAACTTGTTATTTATAAGCTTTTTAAGCTTAAATAATAAATTAGTCAAACTTAGACCCTGAGAAAAATTAATTCAATTGCTACATATCAACTTTTATCCATCATCTCTAAGTAAATAAGTGAATACAAAAAAAACATTACTCGAATAAAGAAAAATCACATGCATAAGGATAAATGTGATAGAGAGATATGATGTTAAAGTATTTTTCAACTAGTGTCATATGGAATAATAGTATAAGAAAGTTTTTAGGTTTTATACAAAAAGATATTTTAAAGAAATTATCAAAATGAGTAAGTAATTTAAAGAAAAAAAAGTCGTTGTCAAATTTATTATTTCATTATTCTTCTATGAATGAATCATGTGGTTTTATATGTTCAAAATTTATGATGAGAAAAATTTATTCTTTTGATAGTATTTAGTTGAGTAAAACATATGTTTTCTGTATAATAAAGAGAGAAGAAGAAATTGACCTGAAAAAATATCTTTCTAATCCAAAGTGTATCTCTTTTCGGAAAAGATCTAAACTTTTGTAAATTTAATATATAAAATTAAAATTTTATATGTACAATGGGTCAATTTTATGTGCAAAGATGTAATGTGATTAATTGTGAATTTCCATTTAATTACTTGAATTGTATATTTCATCCTTTAATCATATCTTTATTTCTCACTTACAAACCATCGACAATATGCATTTCTTTAATTTAAATTAATATCAGAGACACACTTTTTCCTTTTCAAGATAAAAATTTATTTGATTTCAAAATGGAAATATCTTAAAAAGTTATTAGGATTCTATGTATTTATCTTTAACTTAATAAAGTGATTTTAAAAAATTAAAGTGATTTTTATTAATATAATAAAAAACTTAAATAATACTTTATGAAACTTAAGAAATTATTAGGATTTATCATATATTTAATTATCTTTCATTTTAGTAATTTCATTTAATTATGTTATGTTTTGAAAAGTACTGTTGTGACTATTTCCTCTTTTAACATTAAAATGGATAATATTTTTTTAAGAGAGGAAGCATTTTATTTTTCCTAGAGTTTTCTTTAAGAAAAAGATATAATCAAGAAGTTTTTTAAAAATAATTATTTCACTTCATTTCCAAACTAGATACATCAATGAAAATGGTTAAACTTAAAAATATTTTAAAACTTTTGGTGCTTTCTCAAAACTTAAACTTATTTATAGTTCATTCTACTCTTATTTGCTACGAAGATTTGAAATTCGTGTAAAAGTTGTTTTTTTTTTCTTGGTTAGTTTTTCTCTTTTAAATGTTTTATGGTGTCATTTAATCAATGTTATAAGAATGAGTACATACATGGATGGAAATGAAACAATATTAAGTTCAAAGTATTGGTTAAATGGAATGCAATAGATATCAACAAATATAAGTAAAAAGGTTTTTGGTACAACTAAACATCGTGAATAATTATTATTAAGATTGGTTTGAAATCATCCACTAAATGTAACTAGATAAATGATAATTGTATGTACGATGATCAATATCAAAATTTACATTCAAGGTGTGATTTAGAGGAAATTTTTCTTAGCACACAAAAGGTACATTATTTATCTTATTACTATAGAGTATTTTTTTTACATTAATTTGTTTTAACTTGTAAAACATTTAAGAGAACAATAAAAGACTTATGAGATTAATACGGTGGACACCACCTTATAGAAGAATTTGTGAAAATTAACTATGATTGAGCCTTCACAATTCTTGGAAATAAAGCAAGTACAAAAGTAGTTGTAAGGAATTACAAAAGTAGTTGTAAGGAATTGGGAAGTAAAAAAATTTCATCCTTAATAGACAACCATAACAAAGGAGTACAAAATGTTGTCGGAGAATGGTTCTAAAATTACTATTGAGATCATTAACACACATTAGCTTAAGAAATGAATTATGATGATGTTCATTTCTTCAATCATTCAAAGTAAGACTATTAATAAGATTTATTAAAATCATGTCTTTATAAAAATAAACTCAATTGCTAATTGCCAAACGTGCATTTTATTGTATCTTGACGATGTTAAGCTTTTTAAAGACTCTACCTATTTTATTGAAAGTCTTTTTTTTAGACAGAACTGAAAAAATATATTGTAGATGATATATTTGGATGTAGTTTGCTAAAAATATAATGTATTAAAGAATATCATATATTACAATAAGTAAACAAGAGTATTTGAAATTTCAAATTCTTGTTTTTGGTTTGTGTCATTCTTTTATCTGTATGGCTCATATTTTATTCCTTTGATAAATCAAGGGTTAAATATGTTTTTAGTCCCTAAACTATTAATCGTTTCTGGTTTTCGTCCATCTTTCAAAATAAGGTACAATTTAGTCCTCGTTCTTTTCGAAACGTTCGTTTTAGTCCTAAAAAACTTTGGTTTTAGTCCTCGTTTTATTCTAAATGAAGACTCCAAATTTTTAATGGTGTTAGTTTTTGAGGACTAAAACGAACGTTTCGAAAAGAATGAGGACCAAATTATACCTTATTTTGAAAGAGGGACGAAAACAAAAAACGATCAATAGTTTAGGGACTAAAAACATATTTAACTCATAAATCAATGAGTGATACAAGAATTAATGGTTACTTTTAGTGACTAGTTCATATAAGTATAATACAAGTATAATAGTATAATTAATATGATTTTTTTATCGAAAATCTTTCTAACAAATATTTTAAGTAAGTATATCCAATTAAAATAAACAATAATATATATATATATATATATATATATATATATATATATATAAAAGTTGAATGGATTGAAGTTTATGTGAGTTATATTGTCCAAAGGGTTTTGAAGGTGGAAAAGATTGTAGAAAGTGAAAGTGAAGTGGTTTTGGATGGTGTGAGCATCACCATCATCCCAAATGTCTTATAGCTTAGAGTGTGAAATAATTTCTGAGAAGAGGCACTGACACAACCCTACTCTTATGTTCAATTTCAAACTCACTCAAACACTGCTACTGTCATTGTTTTGGACCACTACACACTCCTATCTATATAGGACTACGACTCTTTTCCCACATGCATCAATTAAATACCTGCTCCCTCTCACTCATACCATTCAATCATGCATCTCCTTTTTAATTCTCATTAAATTTCTATTCCTATATATTAAATCACAATTTCTCCTTCTCATTCACATTTATATTTATAAAATCTAATACGACTAATTTAAGAAAAAAAACTACTCGATCAATCGAATCGTAAATGTGACTCTCCAGAAATGGCTTTTGAAAAACATCATGGTTCTAATGAACTAGAAAATAGTTAAGACACTAAAGCAATTGAACTTGAAGATGAACTTTGTGGTTCTTAGAATGATGGTCTAATGATAACAAATGTTATTCGATATATATGTGATGACCAACGTGGCAACTGCTATCAGAAATGGTGAACAAGTTCAGCAGAGAGAGGTAATTATAACGTGCGTATGGCAGTAACAAGTGTCGACCTCAAACTCATAGAAATCTGAAAAAAACACTCCTGCCACGTGTTAAGTTCATTAACTACTGTCGTTTCCATTTAATGTTGCCATGAAAAAATACATTTAATAAGGACTAAATTAATATAAAATTCTTTTGAAGATATTTTTTATTTTAAACTTTAGTATGTATTTTTAAAATTGATCATATTGTACTAATAGTTGAATATATAATAAAGTGATTACTCTCTGTTTGTATAATATGTATGTATAATTTAAGATATTTCAATATAATGAAACATTGTTTGTAAATTTCTTGAATTGGCTCAGAAGGACCTGAAGTTAATAGGCTTTTGCATGCATTAAGAATGTGTGGCTCAATTTTTGTGTGGCAAAAGTAACTTGGAGGAGACAAAGAATAAATATAGGACCACCGTATAAGACAAGAGAATATTATTATTTTATAGAATAAGCTTTTTCAACATATTTTACATATCTTTTTTCTCATCTTTCTATCTCTTTCTCCTTACCTATCTTAAATTACAAGATTTATTGCACATACGAGAGGCAAATGCTCTCCATAACATTGTTTCTCTTTTCTAACCATATCTTTTTCTATTTACAAAACTTAAATCCCAGACTATAATATATGACATGTTGGGGTAATTTTATTAACAAGAGAGAACCAAAAATAAAATAATTTGAAAAATAAACTTACCAATCATTACTTACAAAATAAAATAAGTAAAATTGATTGACAAAAGTTATTTTACTATAACATTGGTTATAGAAATGTATAAATAAATAATTGGAAAGAGAATATATGTAACATCCCAATTATTATAGCATTAAACTATAATAGAGTTCTTACATCATTGATACAATAGAACAGTTGATAGGAAGAGGAATAACAGTTTTCCTCATTATTATACAAACCCACACTCAAATTTCAAACCAAATACAATTCACACTTAAAACATAGACAAATTATAAGGCTCATTCTTATAACTAAGCTTCCGTTGATCCTCCATCTAATGCTTGCTCCACCGGCATATCACCAACTTCTGCTCCCATCCACCGGATGATCATCGCCAGACAAAACACATAACACAAAAGAACAACCACACAACAGACAAAGCAAGGGTGAGCTAATGCAACATAAAATGTCATGGTAAATTAATAACCAAATTTCCAACTTACAGTTATATTACTCAAGAATACAATAAACATACCATAACCATCGTAAACTCACTCATCTAGATAACCGTATGAATATTGAACTCTTAGCTAGTTCTACACTTATAGTGGTACTTTGCTCGGCTACATCCTATCCTACTCTGTCCCCCAAATTGGATCTTCGGATATGGATGTACCTATTCGCTAACTCAATTATTCTATCCTACTCTGTCCCCCAAACTGGATCTTCGGATATGAATAAAACCACTGAAGCTACATCCTTCCTACTCTGTCCACCCCATGGTGGATCTTCGGTAAGGATTTCCCACTCTCCACCACATAGCTTTCTCTCTAAGTGAGATCGAGACTATTGAGAGCATAAGAATGAACCCCTAAGTCGGAGTTCCTATATTCATACGTACAGTACTTGACACAAAAACAACAATGAGTTCCTCCTTGGAACTCTATTCTACACTTTCCATTCATAAATACACATGTCAACATATTATCATCTTTAGTCATATCTCAAGAAAATAACTCTTACATACTCAGACATTCCACATCCTCACAGAAACATCACTTATTAACACATAACTCTTTATGGTCAAGTAATTTGAACCATTAAGTAGTTCAAACAGCTTGGATACCCTCACCAATGGCTCCGGAAGGGTCAAAAACCCCCATATCGACCTAAAGAACGTCTAAAACGGACATCCAGAACTCCCAAAACGTCAAAAACATCAAAAACACTAAATTTGTTACGCATAACTCGCTCCAGCGAGTTGACTCATTCACTCAAGCGAATTTACTATTCTAAAATCACGAAAATTCACTTCCCGGACTATAACGACTCTTCCTTTCATCATACAGACTTTCTAGACATCCAAAAACTTATCTCCCATCAACAACCCATATTCATCCAAATCTTATAAACATCTAAACTAACCATATAATTAAAAAGGCAGCGGATAATTAGTACAATCCAAAATTTCCGATCAAAACCTAGTCTCCTTTTAAATCCATAACAGATTCAAAATCTTCGATCTATACGTATACCTAAAAACTTCCATCGATTCAAAATACCTAATACGAACAAGATCTCTTCAAAACCATCAAAACAGAAGCATATCCCAATTCCAAACCGTACATCAATTCAAAAGATACAACAGAAGTAGAATTTCATTCTAAAATCATAAAGAGAATCAAAATCCTAAACATATACCAAATTTAAAATCATACAGAAACAAAAAGACTCAAGGTTAGCTCCCCTTACGGTTTTCTCCTTAGCTAGCCTTTCGAAAACACTTTGCGAACGTTTCCCCCGACTCAGATCACAGCTCTAAAGTCCCTCTGCTCCAAAACCTTCGTACTCTAGCCTTTGGTTCAACTTAGGAACCATTCCAACCCCTGGGACGTCCTTAAATAGCCAAACATTTGGCCAGAAACGCGTTTAAACAGTAAAACGCGTTTAAACAGTCAAAAACGCGTCAAAAACGTGTCCACTCACTCGGACAACTTTGTCAGTCTGGTTGAACCCCTTCCCGATGTCGGAATTACGCGTATGAGTACTCGAATCGAAGCTATTCGAATCTACTTTCTAATGGAAGAAGAATCAACTCAATATCTAATTTATAAAAAAAATTATAATTGAAATACTAAACCTTGTCAAAGTCGACAGCATTGTATTTTGTACTATAATTCGTACTTTTGTTACAACTTGTTACATCTTGAGTTTCTTAGTCTCCTAATGACCCAAACTTACTATTTCTTCTAATTCTCAGGGTCTTACATTCTTCCCACCTTTAAAATTTTTCGTCCTCGAAAAATGCACTTGTTAATCAAACAGATGAGGATAGAAGGTCTTCATTTCTTCTTCCAATTCCCATGTCATCTCTTGGGTCTTCTCATTCCACAATACTTTGACTGTACGAATATCCTTTCCTCTTAGTTGCTTCGCCTGAACATCAAGAATTCGTACTGGTTTTGCCTCTAATGATAAATCCTCTCTGACTTGAACATCATCCACCTCGAGTACATGATCAGGACTTGACACATATTTCCTCAATTGAGAGACGTGAAATACATTGTGCAAGTTTGCCAGTTGAGGAGGTAGAGCAATCTCATATGCTACTGGTCCAATTCTCTTGATAACTTGGAATGGACCAAGAAACTTCGGAGACAACTTCTTGGATCTGATAGCTCTCCCTACTCCAGTCATCTGAGAAACTCGTATAAACACGTGACTTCCCACTTCAAACTCAAGAGGCCTTCGCCTATGATCTGCATAAGACTTCTGTCTGCTCTGTGATGCCTTCATCCTTTCCTGTATCAGTTTCACCTTTTCTATGGTTTGTTGAATTAATTCTGGTCCTAACATCACTGTTTCTCCTTCTTGGTACCAACATAGGGGTGTCTTACATCTCCTACCATACAGTGCTTCATATGGTGCCATGCCAATGCTTGCATGATAGCTGTTGTTGTAAGTGAATTCAATTAATGGTAAGACCTCATCCCAAATACCCAAATGATCTAAAACACAAGTCCTCAACAGATCTTCTAAGGATTGAATCGTCCTCTCAGACTGTCCATCAGTTTGTGGATGATACGCAGAGCTCATTTGTAATTTGCTACCCAACTCACGTTGTAGAGACTGCCAGAATTTTGATGTAAATCGCGGATCTCTGTCTGACACTATGCTCGACGGTATTCCATGTAGTCTCACTACTTCTCTTATATACAGTTGGGCGAGCTTCATCATAGACATCCTTAGATTCATCGCCAAGAAGTGAGCACTCTTCGTCAATCTATCTACTACAACCCAGATAGCATCATGACCCTTTCCTGTCCGCGGTAAGTGGGTTACAAAATCCATAGCGATACTGTCCCATTTCCACTCAGGTATCTCTAGTGGTTGCAACATACCTCCAGGTCGTTGATGTTCTATTTTAGCCTTTTGACATGTCAAACATGCAGACACAAATTGTGCCACATCTCTCTTCATTCCAGACCACCAGAAAGACTTCTTGAGATCTTGATACATCTTAGTCATACCAGGATGCATGCTAAGACGACTTTGATGTCCTTCCTCGAGAATCAACCTTTTTAGCTCAACGTTATCTGGGATACAAACTCTGTCCCTAAACCTCAAAATGCCATCAGCTCCTAACATAAATTCTCTGGCTTGATCTGTACCCAATAAACCCACTGTTTTCTGCAGCTCGGCATCTAATAATTGTTTATCTTTGACTAAACCCAACAAATCACTTGATATCATTAAGTTGCTGCACCTGATGAAATCCGACTTCAGTTCAACATACAACTTCATATCCCTGAATTTCTCGATCAATTCCAACTCCCTTACCATCATAGTAGATACATGCACTGTCTTTCTGCTCAGAGCATCTGCTACTACATTAGCCTTACCTGGATGATATAGAAGTTCAAACTCATAATCCTTCAAAAACTCCATCCACCTTCTCTGTCTCATGTTTAACTCCTTTTGATCAAAAAGGTATTTCAAACTCTTATGATCGCTGAACACTTGAAACTGTGCGCCATATAGGTAATGCCTCCAAATCTTTAAAGCAAATACGACAGCTGCCAACTCTAAATCATGAGTGGGGTAATTTTTCTCATGATTCTTAAGTTGTCTTGAAGCATAAGCTACTGCTTTCTTTTCTTGCATAAGTACACATCCCAGTCCTTGATATGAAGCATCACAGTATACTTCGAAAGATCTTCTTGGGTCAGGGATCACTAACACTGGAGCACTTGTCAACCTCTTCTTTAGTTCCTGAAAACTGGCTTCACATCGGTCTGTCCAAGCAAATGGATGATCTTTACGAGTTAATTGCGTTAATGGTGACACAATCTTGGAGAATCCTTCTATGAATCTGCGATAGTACCCTGCTAATCCTACGAAGCTCCTGATCTCAGTTACGGACTTAGGTCTCTCCCATTGAAGCACAGCTTCGACCTTAGCCGGATCTACCGATATTCCACCATCCGATATGACATGTCCCAAAAATTGCACTTCTTTCATCCAAAACTCACATTTGGACAACTTCGCATACAATTTTTTATCTCTTAACACCTCAAGAACTGTTCGAAGGTGATCCACGTGTTCTTCCCGAGTCTTGGAGTATATAAGAATGTCGTCTATGAAGACCACGACAAACTTATCTAAGAAAGGTCTGAATATCCTATTCATATAGTCCATGAATACAGCAGGAGCATTGGTTACACCAAAAGGCATAACCACGTATTCATAATGTCCATATCTAGACCTGAAAGCAGTCTTTTGTACATCTTCTGCCTTTACTAAAATCTGATGATAACCTGATCGTAGATCAATTTTAGAAAACACTTTCGCTCCATGTAACTGATCCATTAAGTCGTCGATTCTTGGCAACGGGTACTTGTTCTTGATAGTCAACTTATTCAGTTGTCTGTAATCCACACACAATCTGGAGCTCCCATCTTTTTTCTTGACCAATAACACTGGCGCACCCCAAGGTGAAACACTTGGTCTGAGAAATTGCTTCTCCAGCAAGTCTTCTATCTGCTTTTTCAATTCTGATAATTCCGCTGGAGCCATCCGATACGGAGCAATTGATACTGGTCTGGTGCCTGGTATCAGATCAATTGAGAACTCAGTCTCTCTTTGAGGAGGCAGCCCCGGTACATCTTCAGGAAACACATCCATGAAATCACTCACTACTAAGTGATCTATACTCCCTCCATTCTTGTTAACCTCCATGTGTGTCAACACTATGAAGCAACACGACCCTTCTTGTACTTCGCGCCACAATTTCCCCGAAGATAATATCTTCGACTCTTCCTCTTGAGGAAATAACAATCTTTTTGCACCGCAGTCTAAGAGAATGTGATTGGAAGTTAGCCAATCCATTCCTAAAATTACCTCTAAACCTTGTAGAGGTAAGCAAATAAGATTAACTCTAAACTGACGTCCTTCTACTACTACAGGACATCTAGTACATGCTAGAGATGTCTTAACTAAGCCAGAAGCTGGAGTGGATACTATCAGGTCATACTGTAGCTCACTCACAGTCAGTCCCAACTTTCTCACACAATCATCAGAAACAAAGGAGTGTGTAGCTCCAGAATCAAACAAAACACAACAAGCTTTCCCAAACAATAAACAATTGCCGATGATAAGATTACCTGGCCCAGTTGCTTCCTCTCCAGTCATTGCATACACTCTGCCCACAGCCTGAGGTTTGGTATCTGCCATCTGTTGAGGCTGATTAGTTGGTAGTTGAAGCCTTGATTCTTTATATGTGGGACAATTCCTGGCAAAGTGTCCCTCCTTCCCGCAGGTATAACACTTCATCGGACCAACTAACTGAGGGCAAACAGACTTATAATGTGGTCCTCCACAGCGAAAACATTTCACCACGCTAGATTGTCCTACTTGACCTGATGGATGAAACGAAGGTCTTTTGTTTGCTTGAAAAGGAGGTTTAGAATAGGGCTTCCTCTTGTCTCCATGATTGAACTTGTTATCTCCATGATTGAACTTGGACCCAAATGGTCCACCAATCCTCTGTGGCTGTCTTTGCTGATTTTGCACTTCATTCTTGGTCTTTTCTAACACTTTGGCCCTCTCCACTAATGTAGGAAACTCCTTAATACATAAACCTTTTACTAGCAATTTGATATCTCCTCGAAGGCCATTTTCAAACTTCCTACATTGCCATTCTTCATCCATATCCAGAGTATGAAAGCGGATCAGATGCTTAAACTTATCAGCATATTCTGTCACGGACATTCCTCCTTGCACTAACTGAAGAAACTCCACTTCTTTGGTAAACCTTACACTGTCAGGGAAATATTCAGCATAGAACTTCTTCTTGAATAAGTTCCAAGTGATCGGGTTACCACTCCTTTCCAATAATGTCTTAGTACTGGTCCACCAGTGACTGGCCTCTCTTGACAACAAATATTCAGTATAAGCCAATCTATTCTCTTCTGGGCAGTTTTTGGCATTGAAAATCCTCTCCATATCTCTAAACCATTGGTCTGCTTCATCTGCACTAGTATTGCCACAGAATTTAGCTGGATGGTGTTGAAGAAAATTCTCCAAGCTCCATTCATGTATTGGAGTAGGTGGAATATAAAAATGGTCAGTGGAAATTCTTGCACCACCGTTCATTAATTCCACATATTGCCTCTGTTGTGCCTCGGCTGACACCCTAGCAGCTTCCAATTGTTGTAATGTCATGGTGTTATGTTGCATCAATGATGCATTCTGCTGCTGCATCGCCACCACAAAGGATTCCATTACTCTTACCAGATTAGAAACATCAGACCGTACAGGTGAAGGAGGAGAAGAAGGTCTGGATGCCATGGTTCTGTCCAAAGAGAGGAACCATTAGTCTAAAACTTAATTCCTATAATCGGAAGACACAACTAAGATCACACAACTAAAACATGATATCTTCATAACCTACAGGATTCCTAGGGGAAAGGAACTGCTCTGATACCATTAATGTAACATCCCAATTATTATAGCATTAAACTATAATAGAGTTCTTACATCATTGATACAATAGAACAGTTGATAGGAAGAGGAATAACAGTTTTCCTCATTATTATACAAACCCACACTCAAATTTCAAACCAAATACAATTCACACTTAAAACATAGACAAATTATAAGGCTCATTCTTATAACTAAGCTTCCGTTGATCCTCCATCTAATGCTTGCTCCACCGGCATATCACCAACTTCTGCTCCCATCCACCGGATGATCATCGCCAGACAAAACACATAACACAAAAGAACAACCACACAACAGACAAAGCAAGGGTGAGCTAATGCAACATAAAATGTCATGGTAAATTAATAACCAAATTTCCAACTTACAGTTATATTACTCAAGAATACAATAAACATACCATAACCATCGTAAACTCACTCATCTAGATAACCGTATGAATATTGAACTCTTAGCTAGTTCTACACTTACAGTGGTACTTTGCTCGGCTACATCCTATCCTACTCTGTCCCCCAAATTGGATCTTCGGATATGGATGCACCTATTCGCTAACTCAATTATTCTATCCTACTCTGTCCCCCAAACTGGATCTTCGGATATGAATAAAACCACTGAAGCTACATCCTTCCTACTCTGTCCACCCCATGGTGGATCTTCGGTAAGGATTTCCCACTCTCCACCACATAGCTTTCTCTCTAAGTGAGATCGAGACTATTGAGAGCATAAGAATGAACCCCTAAGTCGGAGTTCCTATATTCATACGTACAGTACTTGACACAAAAACAACAATGAGTTCCTCCTTGGAACTCTATTCTACACTTTCCATTCATAAATACACATGTCAACATATTATCATCTTTAGTCATATCTCAAGAAAATAACTCTTACATACTCAGACATTCCACATCCTCACAGAAACATCACTTATTAACACATAACTCTTTATGGTCAAGTAATTTGAACCATTAAGTAGTTCAAACAGCTTGGATACCCTCACCAATGGCTCCGGAAGGGTCAAAAACCCCCATATCGACCTAAAGAACGTCTAAAACGGACATCCAGAACTCCCAAAACGTCAAAAACATCAAAAACACTAAATTTGTTACGCATAACTCGCTCCAGCGAGTTGACTCATTCACTCAAGCGAATTTACTATTCCAAAATCACGAAAATTCACTTCCCGGACTATAACGACTCTTCCTTTCATCATACAGACTTTCTAGACATCCAAAAACTTATCTCCCATCAACAACCCATATTCATCCAAATCTTATAAACATCTAAACTAACCATATAATTAAAAAGGCAGCGGATAATTAGTACAATCCAAAATTTCCGATCAAAACCTAGTCTCCTTTTAAATCCATAACAGATTCAAAATCTTCGATCTATACGTATACCTAAAAACTTTCATCGATTCAAAATACCTAATACGAACAATATCTCTTCAAAACCATCAAAACAGAAGCATATCCCAATTCCAAACCGTACATCAATTCAAAAGATACAACAGAAGTAGAATTTCATTCTAAAATCATAAAGAGAATCAAAATCCTAAACATATACCAAATTTAAAATCATACAGAAACAAAAAGACTCAAGGTTAGCTCCCCTTACGATTTTCTCCTTAGCTAGCCTTTCGAAAACACTTTGCGAACGTTTCCCCCGACTCAGATCACAGCTCTAAAGTCCCTCTGCTCCAAAACCTTCGTACTCTAGCCTTTGGTTCAACTTAGGAACCATTCCAACCCCTGGGACGTCCTTAAATAGCCAAACATTTGGCCAGAAACGCGTTTAAACAGTAAAACGCGTTTAAACAGTCAAAAACGCGTCAAAAACGCGTCAAAAACGTGTCCACTCACTCGGACAACTTTGTCAGTCTGGTTGAACCCCTTCCCGATGTCGGAATTACGCGTATGAGTACTCGAATCGAAGCTATTCGAATCTACTTTCTAATGGAAGAAGAATCAACTCAATATCTAATTTATAAAAAAAATTATAATTGAAATACTAAACCTTGTCAAAGTCGACAGCATTGTATTTTGTACTATAATTCGTACTTTTGTTACAACTTGTTACATCTTGAGTTTCTTAGTCTCCTAATGACCCAAACTTACTATTTCTTCTAATTCTCAGGGTCTTACAATATATAAACTATGTATTTACATTACGGACTAAAACTAATTAATTTACTAAAGTTGACTTATTTAACTTCTCGAATAATATTTTAATTTATGTATTAGTTACTTTTAATTATTAATTACTAGTATAAACAAATATATTATATCAATTTTTTTTAGCATATTATATCGGTTATGACATTGATATAATAAGTGTAAGACCTATTACATCGATGGTAAACCGATGTAATCATATAAATATAACATCGATTCAAATCAAGTCACTTTAATAGAGAAAGATAATTAATAAGAGAAGTACATATTACATTGATTTAGGTTAATGTTGTTATTTCTTTAAAAACTCAATACATATATATTATATCGGTGAAGGTCACAACCAAACCAATGTAATATGTACTGTTTTTTCTTTTATATATGACATTTGTTTCTATAATCCATTTCATGCAAAAGACTAATACATTCCAGATTACAAACAATTCAAATATGTGATATTTTGTAATCATACTTAAACATCAATGCTTTTCATAAGGTACAATAAATAAATTACTAAAGCATATTATGGTCCACATCTATAATAATATATATATATATATATATATATATATATATATATATATTATAATTATGTTATAGGAAGTAAAGCTAAACATCAATACTTAAAGAAACTCTTACATCAGCTCATGAATCAACAATGTTAGCATGAACTATGGTTCACATCTAATGCATAATGTAGTTTCACACTCAAAGCTTCCATGTTACTTATTGCACTAATATATAAAATTTGTGTAATTAATATATGAAGAACTAAGAGAATTTAATTGATAATACATAAATTTAATGCAAACTACATACCATAGTTTAAATCCAATTAAGATGAGATGAAGATACAATGGATTTACCATCTAAGACAACGTTAACATTAATAGCACTAAAAAGAGAAGTCATTAGTAATTTACAACATAATGGTTCATGGGACACATAATTATCAATTGTCAAAAAGACCTATTAAATAAGGATTTTAGTTAGTGATTTGAAATTTGTAAGATAATAACTAAAGTGAGTGAGTTTAACTTATGTATGAATATAAGGGGCAATGTAAATTATTTTCCTAGATGCATCAATCCACCGTTGAATGTGAGTTTAAGAGTGCATTGATTTATTCCCAGACCTTTGTATAATTTGAGACTCAATGAAACCATATATATTTTCTGTGTTGACAATTAATTCATTTAGATACATGCATTGATACAAATTTACATGGTTTAGGTTGATTTCACAAAACATAAGTTAAATGCAAAATATAAATTTTGATTGTACTCTCATCATCCAAAGTTGAATAACTACAATATTCAACATTACCCTAAATTATTTCAAACAAATCTAACATGTTTACATACAAAGGTATAACACCATCGAGAATGCTAAAGATTGTTGCATCCAAGTAAATGACAAGCTTGAAACAAATTAGACAAAACCTTAATCAACTCCTAAATTGGTGACAACTATTACAGGTAGAACAACCCATAATGGTGGAGCTCCCAACAACCAAGGGGAGGGTGACAACAACAAATGGGACGAAAGGGTAAGCGAAGAAAGTAGGATGACGGGATTGAGGGTTTTTGTGACACCACCAATACAAGTAGAGAAACCCTTAGTGGAGTCCCCAACAACCCAAAGGAGGGCGGCGACAACAAATGATATGGACAAGCAAGCACTAACAACAAGAATAAGGATTTTGTAAAACGACCTCCTTAGACTAGTGTGCAAAACAATTGAGAACCCAAAACTCCTTGGCTACATGACTGGATTTATGAGGCCGTGTGGCGATGCGGAGGAAGGAGTACACCATACTCTAACAAAGAGGAGGAATGTGTGAGGTGAAAAAGAAGGTAAATGAAGGCACAAATGGAGGAGGAAAATAAATAAGTGGAAGGATCATGAAAACGATGTAGACAAAATAAGGGAAACCAAGCGCATCTAAAAGAATACTAGAGATATTATATTAGTTATCATGGTGAACTGATGTAGTATCTAGTTTAATTTAAAAAAGAAAAGAAAAGATGTTTAAACATGTTTTTTATTTTTATTTTTAAATAGTATACTACATAGGTTATACTAAAAACTGATGTAATGTAGTTTCCAATAATTATAAAATTTTCATCAAGCAATCAACTACATCGTTTTTATGATAAACAATGTTATATCATGTTGTTATTTCATTGTTTTGCAGTAGTGAAGGTAGAGATGACAAAAATACTCTTGTTCGTAGATGTTCATGGATAAAATCTACTATAGATAAAATTTGCGATAAATAATTTTACCCACATGTAGCAGGTATTTTGATATTCATTTATAAACGGATTGAATGTGAATATAGTATTACCACCAAAAAATTAAAATTAAAATTTAATTTATATTTTATTAAGTTAAATTTAATTATAATTGCAATTAATTTATATTTTATTAGATTACATTTAATTAAAATTAAATTTTTATTTATATTTAATTTAATTATATTATGTTTTATTTATTTTTTATAATTTTGTTTAGATTTTATTTCAAAAAATTTTAAAATATTTGTTTAAATATTTGAGGATATCATCAATGTCTATAAATTTTAAAATATTTTTCAAACATATATTTATTAAGTAAGATATAAAAATTTATTGTAGGGTGAGTAAATAAATAGACATTACTCGTGTTCTATGTAATGTGAATACATAAATTTAATTATGAAACCTTAACTTCAACCTAAGAAACATACTAATTATTATTATTTTATTTGATATTGTTATTTCTTAATATTTAGATTGAGAAACCTAATCCATTCCATGTTGATAACTTTTGAAGCAAATGGAAGGGTTGAAGAGAGAAAATGATAATTGTGTTCATGTAATAAAAAAAAGAAGATGAACACTTGAGGATAATTCCAAAAACCAAGAAACACCCCACTAACTAATATTTTCATGTTACATGGTTGAACCAAGGAATCATCAATTCACATAAGAACCTGAAGATTGGGAGCAGAAGCAGATGCACCAACAACGTTTCGATCTATCTGAGAAGGGCTTCTCCAAAACCCCATCCCACGAAACCTCTCCCACATCATTTTCTCCAGCTCCAACAACTCTGCGTCATTCTCCGCCTCGCTCGGCTGCCGCATCGCCGCCACGTCTACGCCGTCGTCGACGCAGAGCGGGTACACGCGCCCCGCGCCCATGATGTCGTCGCAGCACCCGCACGTGCACCGCCGCACGTGCACGGTGGCCGCCGCCTCCAGCCTCTCCCTCAAGCTCTGCAGCCGCCGCTGCCGCTTCCGCTGCAGCATCTTCTGGCAAAGGCTCGCCGGCAACTTGTACACGGCGAGATACACCATGTTGGCCAGCCCGAACGAGAAGCAGCAGCACACGGCGGCGGTGCCACCCACCACCTCCCCCAAGCGCGTCCCTGGGTCGGTCTGACTGAGAAATGGCCTCCTCCGGTGAGACACGGCTGGTTGGATAAGAATACTTTTGGAGAGAAGTGACATAACCGTTTTGTAAGTGGGTAACGGAATCAGTTATTAGTTGTTTAAATTTTGGTTTTTGTGTTTTATCCTTCTTTCTTCGCCGAATCGGATTCTAACGATAAAACCCAGAGGGATTTTTCTTTAGAAGTTTGAAGAAAGAAGGAAGAAAGAAGGAAGAAAAAGGTTCTATGAAAGAAAGGCTTTATATTTTTGTTTGTAGTTGGCCATGGAGACAAGGGGACAGAGGGTGAGTTTAGGAAGTTTTATGGGAAAAAGCCAAATTTGGTTTTTCATGGGAAATTGAATTTTAGGAGATAATTAAGCAAAATATAGGGTAGAAGAGAAAGAAGGTGTTAATTGAGGGTGATTTTTTTAGGGTTTGGAATGGGTGGAATTTGATGGAAATAGGTGTTAATCTAGAAATAGAATGATGTAGGCAATGGCAGCTCAACACTCTGTGTCAACAAAACTAACTATGGCTGCTGCTCTTCTATTTCTTCCATTTACTTTTGACTTTATTATGTTTCATCCAACCACTTCTATTCTCAACTACCTTAATTTCTAACTCTAAGCTGTCTATATAAACATTATATATTTATTCAAAAAATATAACTCATTTTGCTCACTTATACCTTCCCAATATAACTACAAAATGTTTTTGGGCATGTACATCACACATTATTATTGTATTATAAAATAATGTTATAAAATTGTAATATCTCATAAACATTTACCACCATCTTGTTGGTCCGGTCCAACTGGACACGAACAGATACTATTTCATAGTTTAGAAGGTCTTGTCTCCGATCTTTTTTTAATTTTCTCTTACACGCATATAAATATATCACACACACACACACACATATATATATATATATATATATATATATATATTATAAAATAAAATGTTGAAATTATTTTAATCGGATAATATTCTTGTTTTTGTTTTAGAGTACGAAGTTTTTTGTTTATAAAAAAACATTTAGGAGATGTGTTTCGATAGGTCTAAGATTTTTAACTCAAAATAATCAAAGTTGTTCGTCCCATCTTCAGATTACGTTATTCTTTCTTCTTCGTTATTCTTTCTTCTTCTTGTCCTAGCTATGGGGAAGGTGCCTAATATAAATATTATATTGAGTTTATCATTAGGTCTGACTCATTTACTCTCAATAAATAATATTATTTCTATTAATTGTCAATGAATAACTATTATTCTTATTAACTGTCTATTAGTAGTTGTTATTGCTCAGATTAATTGTCATTATTGACTATTCCAGATCAATCATTTCCTGGTTAGAGGATCGACCGCCTGATCCTTGGCTGACCGATGGTCATACCGTACACAAGCCCCCAAGTCCAAACACGATATAATGTGCGAAGGGGGTTTTAGGTAAAATGCTTTCTATACGAATTAATTTTACACCTTCGACACGTGTCTTTGTATGTTGTTGTACGTTTGACCAAGATTTTGAGCCTCTTTGACCACTCGTTAAGTAAGATAGGAGTTGAAAAAGTTCGTTGACAACTTCTAAGTGACTCAACCGGAGTTGAAAAACATTCCCTATCAGTGGGTTAAAGGTAAGTCAGGAGTTGACAAATTTTCCCTAACCACCTGTGAAGGGCTCGACAAGAGTTGAAAAACATTCCCTACCGGCTAGTTGAAGGTAAGTCAGGAGTTTAAAAACGTTCCCTGACCACCTGTGAAGGGCTCGACATAGTTGAAAAACGTTGTGCGTATCTGGTTCCTCGTGCTTCCATGGGGATGCCGCTCGGTCCCATAGTGGGCGCCAAAATGTTTCTACTGAGATGAAACGAGGATAATCGCCTGAAGAGTCCCTGTCTCTGTCGAACGTCCTTCTTGCTCCTTATTTTTCTTTGTAGGCCTTTTGTAATTCAATAACGAGTAAAAGTGTGTACCTCAAAATTAAATCCTTATTTACAGAGTTTAAAAGCTAACCAATTAATTTACCACTTAATGATCATTAATGCAAACCTTAATTGCTTAACAGTAGTTGTTGTTACATTAATTGCTCTTTAACTCTGCTCAACGATTGTCAGGCCCGAGCGGTCATGAGATGCTTTCTGGCATGTCAACCGCTCGGTCCTTTCTAACTATTTTGTCACCTTACCCAATTAGTCAACTATAAGTGCATAGTAACACTATGAAAGGAGAAAAATATATTTAAATTATTTTATAAGTTACTCAAAATAGTTTAATATAGGATAAATTTAATTTAATTTAACGTAAAATCAATTTAGTTAGTTCGATTTATAATGAATTTAAGTTAGCTAATTAAAATTAGTGTAGTTATAAATCAATTCATCTTAGCTTAATATAGGTTTAACTTGACTTGGTATATCTCACATAGGTTTGTCTTAATCTCATCTAGACATAATTTAACTAAACCTAATATGGATTTTACCCAATTTAACTTATCTTATATTTTGTGTGATCCAGATGCAACTTAATTAACCATATCAACTCAACTTCGTATCAATTCAACTTGAGATTAATACAACTCATAATGATAAGGGTTCTAGGTTAAGCATATTCGCTACCTAACTTACAAAAGAAAATTCAATATGTTATAGCTATTTAAAAGATATCTACGAATTTTTTAAAACATGCATATATTTATGGATATCCATAAATATTTACAAAAAAATTATAAATTTTCAAAATGAAATATAAATAAAATTACAATAAAATAAAATATAACATAAAATAAGATATAAATTAAACATTATTTTTAATTAAATTTAATCTAATAAAATATAAATTTAATTTAGTTTTTTCAAATAATAGATACACAGTTATGAATAATACGATACTTATATCAACTCATTTATAAATAGGTATTAAATTATTCGTTACTCCTTACCTCACTTATTCGTTACTCATTAATTGCATTTATTTTAAAGTTAACCATCTCAATCTAACAAAGTAAAGTTGATGTGTACCTAATCTAATATAGGTATCTAAAATACTCAACTCAATATAAATCTGACATCATAATCCAACATAATCTAAAATGATCTTTAAAAAAAATACTACGTGTAAATGAGATATTTTTCAAAATCATGATTATTTTTTATTATTATCACCGAAGTTAGTTTTTTATTCATGTCACCATTATTTATAACTCACGTTACTTGAAATTTTCATAATCAACATTAATGATGCTTTTTTACTTATCAACGTAGAGTTTTTTTATATTGATATCACAAGTGCTAATTCAAGTTGGTAAAAACAATATATTGTCAACTATAATTTTTCTTTTTCAATTTTAACTATGTGTCAGAACTATTAAAAACCCACTAAAAAATCTTATTTGAGTGGAAGCCAAATGTCAATAAGAGAGTTTAGAATTTCAGAAAGTGGAAAATAGGTGGCTGCAGGAGATTGTACATTCGGTTTTGACGGTAGAAGTAAAACTTAGTTTTCAAAAATCTACGCCACTCTCTGCATGCAACCATCTTCTTCAACCTTCTGAGTTTCCATTTTCTCCTCCTTCTCTCTAGATTTCTTCATCTTCTCTCTAAGAAACACTCATTTTCTCTTCTCCGATCACCACTCAGGCACCATTTCTACTCCTCCGGTGTCGAGGGCGTCCATTTGAACCGATCAGTTTCAGATTTTGGGCTGGTAAGTTCATCTCTCTCAGCTGAGTGGTTTTTCTGTACATGCAAACTCAGTTTTCGGTTGCATGAGTTTCTTAACCTCTTTCTGAACGCCTTTCTGGTCTTTCATTTGGTTAGTTTCGTAAATCGCAATTGTAGTCTTCTAAGAAATTGGTGGTGAGATATTTTGTTCAAACTGTGAACGTTCGGTTACGCTTAGAGGTAAGGGTAGCTTATATAATTTGATTTTTTATTCTCGTTTTTGAATGCTGACATGTTTGTTTAATTGCTGGATGAAATATGAAGTATGAATATTTACCATGTTATGGATGTATGAATTTATGAAGATAAATGTTGAGGAATGAATTGATATAAAGAATCTAAGTCTGTATTTCTATGTGAAAATTGATGTTCGTCACTGAAGGTCATTGACTGTTCGATTTTCTTGTGGACTCGGTTGAAACTGGATTCTTTCATTTGGAGAGAATTCTAGTTGAGGACGAACGTCTTCATTTTGTAATATTTGTAAGCGTTTAGCCAAGGGTAGTCGTTCCTTGGTATTTGGTTATAAACTTAAGCATATATATATATATATATATATATATATATATATATATATATATATATATATATGTATTTGTATATTTCGTTCGTTCTTGAACACTATTTAAATGTTATCTTATTATATTTATAAAGCCTTTCTTCTATAAGTTTAGTAGTGCTCGGTCTTACACCAAGCGCTCGTACTAAATAGTGTTCGGTCTTACACCAAGCGCTCGTACTAAGTAGTGTTCGGTCTTACACCAGGCGCTCGTTCTCGTTTCTGTAATCTATCTTTATAATAAGAGCGTTCGTCCAAACTCAATAGTGTTCGCTCTCTATAGTGCTCAGTCTTCGACTGACATTCGGTTTCCTTGATGTTTAACTCATTAAAAAGCTAAATATTTATTGGTGTTTGGTTTCTCCATATGATTCCGTCAAGTACTATTATTTGATGTCCTACAATATCTGTCTCAATTGGTTTCGACCTAGAGTCTTAGTATTCGGCCTAGGCTTTATGGTGTTCATTAAATTGGCTCACTTGGTAAATAACGTTCGATTCTATTAGTCTCTGAGAAGTATTATTGTATTCGGTCCCTTTCACAACCAGTGAGTAACTCTCTCGATTTGATCTGTTTTGAGTTGGAGACAACTCGGTCTCACTCCAAGTGTTTGGTCTTGTCCTGGGTTAAAAACTAACATTCGGTATTTGGTATCCTACGAGATCTTTATTCAAATTGGTTCAATTGAGGTTTTAATAATGAAAGATGGTGGGATATGATATGGATGAAATGAGTTTGGTTATGAAAGAGTGTTCCGGGAAGGAATATCTCATGATTTGATATTGGAATGGTAAAGTATGAATGTGGACAAAGCTTAGCTGGCGTTTATCCTGATATTCCGTGGTTACTCGTTCCTCACGTAGAGGAGGGTAAGTCATGTGTAGGAATGGTAGGAGATCCTAGTCCACAAGGTAAACTTGGACGGAACGGATTAACCTCGGGTGGCAGCTGATGAGGGTATTCCAGTTACTACATCACCCAGGTGCAACAACGTCGTAGCTACACATAATTCATACAGTTCGGACGGTTAGGGTTAAGTGTTGGTCGTTGCGTGCAAGAATGAATTATTTATCCTGTTTAATTGATTTGTGTGAAATATATGTTGATACTTGAATTGAATTACATAAGCTTACCCTATTTCCTGTCATGTACGTTTTGTACATTCGGTCATTTGTCCTGTTGTAATGATCATCCGTGTGGATGTGAGCAGAAGGAGAAGAGTTGCTGGAAGAAGCACTGGAAGAGGCATTGGTCGAGGTGGAAGTGAAGACCGAACAGTAGAACCGTTCGGTCATTCCTTGGTTTTCCTCGTATTACCGATCGATATAAGTTTATTTTGTAAATCGTTCGGTATATCTAGTTTTGGATGCCGTTCGGTCTTGACCTTAGGATTGTAAGTTTTTTTTTGTAATTCACGTGGCTATGTAAGGTCGTTCGATCATAACCGTATTCCTTTTATATGTGAAACTGATCTATAATATTATTATGTGATTATTCTATTATATAGGTTTACAATATATTTTTGAAATGTTATGTCTCCCGTTAAAAATAACTTTGATATCCATTCAGAAAAACCATTTTAAAAATAACTTCAAATGACATCAACTAAAACAAACATTGCCGGTTACTATTTTTGAATTATTAAACATTTTTTTAATGTCAAAATAAGTTTTCAAATGAATTTAAATACTCTAGTTAAAAAAATAAAAATAAAATTTAATAAAATTATAAATTTTACCCAAAGTTATGAACTAATTTAAAATGAGAACAATATTCAAATTTAATATTTTTATATTTATATTCCTTAAAATTTTGAGCTTTTTCTTAGATAGTTGTTCTTCATTTATATCCTCTAACAATCCCCGTCAAAATCAAGTTCAATGTTTAGTCTCTTGTTTTAATCTCATGAAGTTTATAATGACAACCGTATTAACATTATACGACTTTTTAACACAGATGGATTAAAGTAATACAACGTTGTGTTCTAAAGTATTTGAACAATCTAGAAAATAAAATTGATATTATAAATACTCAAATTGATATAGTTAACATGTGATGATAAATCAATAACTCATACTAAAATGAATTTATATAAATTATAAAAAAGGTTACATTATATATATAAATATATATATATATATATATATATATATATATATATATATATATATATATATATATATATATATATATATATATATATATATATATATATATATATAATCCAAAACAAGGTAGTGGTAGCCAGGAAAATGTTGTAAAGTATTAAATACAATGTTTGACCTTGTCTACTCTAACACTTCCGACTTTGAATATAATATAGGTGAGAGCGAAAGAAGAAAGCAACATGTTATTACATATATTAGGTTAAAATCGTATTTTTCTTTTATAATTCTTATAAAAATTCAAATACATCTCTAAATTTCGTTTAGTTTAATTTAATCTTTTAATTTTTAAAATATTCTAATTAAGTCGTTCATATTAGTAGATTTTCATTAAAATTTATACATAAAATCATTTCACCTAAAAAAAATTAAATATTTTTAAATTAATTTTATTTTTAAGTGGAATGATCTGATATATTTACTCTAACAAAAACCAAAATAGGATTTTATCCTACATATTATTACGCCAAGAACTTAAAAAAGGAGCAACATTTTATAACACATGCATGCATTTATAATAATTTAATTCAAGTTAACTAGTTTCTAACATCAACATTAAGTCAATGAATGATATCTATATGATCCAAGAATTGACTCGAACCAGATTATCGATTTAATTTTCAAGGTTTGATTAAATTTAATAACAAGTTAGTTCATAGACTTGAGTGGGCATGTAATACATAATTTTTAAATTTTTAGTTGACGATTTTACGTAGACTATGAAATAGAATCAATCCTTACCTTGCATATTTATTTTGTTCAACTAATATATACTTTACAACTTTTTTTAAAATATACTTCTGATCAAAATTATTATTATTATTATTATTATTATTATTATTATTATTATTATTATAGTATCATACTATATAAACTAAAAATGAAAAAGTTAAAAGCAATTATTTCCCTCCATTTAATTATTATCATTACGTTGTTATTTTTGTTACTATAATATTAATATTACTAGAAAACGTAATCTGTACAAAATGTTCATTATTAAAATTATAACAGTTTAACATATTTTACAAAACTGCTACTATTTTTGTTTTGAAGGTATACTTTATATTAATTTGAATTATATATATATATATATATATATATATATATATATATATATATATATATATATATATATATATATATATATATATATATATATATATATAATATCGACTAATTGTTTCAAATGTAAAAAGAAAGAAAAAATTATCAATATTTATCTTTGAAAAATATTTTTTAATTATTCAAAACGTTTTATGAACAAAACTAATTTTAAAATTTAAAATGAAAAAGCTAATAAATGTATACGACGTTCAAATTTTGTAACCTTTTGAATATGTTAATCAATTAATTAATATTACAATTCATAATTAACATTATATTAGTTCGAGAAATAAATTAAAAAAATCATATTCGAATCTCATACACGAAAGTAAGATATTAAAAAAAAATCATAATATATATGTATATAAGGAGCTAGAGATGGCCAAAAGAGAATTAAAGATATATTGTACATAAAATGTGAGCATCATATCATATAAAATATATTCCGTGCATGGAAAACCGGAAAATGGGACCAAATTCCAATTCCGTTCAAATTAGACTTTTCAAAAACTACAGGATTTAAAATACGTAAAGTAAAACGTGTTTATCTGATTGTTGCAGATTTAAAATAAATTAAATGTGTTTTAGTTTCTAATTAGTATACAGAATGTTATTTCAGGGGAATCCAATATTTGTCGGGAAAAAAAGTCTATAGTAAATACTAATAATATTTGTGGTTCCTAACAGGTGGTCTAAAGTTTATGCATGTTTCATGTTAGTTTATCTCAAGTTAATTTGATTCGTATTCAAGTGGATTAAAGTTAATTTTCGATCTAAATTTAATTTTGACTTTCTTTGATTTTCTATAGAGTTAACTTAGTTTGATTATTCATATTAAACTAAATTTGTTTCATTTTTAATTTGAATTGTTTCGATTTAATCCACACTAATAAATAATTTGATTCTTTCAATTAAGATTAATTCGACTCAATTTATGAACTAGATTTAGATCGATCCAATTCAATCTATGAATTAGATTGATACTTATGATAATCGAATCGATTTGAGAATCGATCTAAAGTTTTCGATTTAACTTGAGTTTTAATCTGCACCAATAAAAATTTAAATAAACTTAAAATAATATTGATTTAAATTTTTATGAATTGCATTTCTCAATTAACTTTTTTTTTTCATCTTTTAATATACAGCTGAGTCTCTACATTTAAATTGCTGCATATATTTATATTATTAGTATGTCTCGTATTTTAATTTAAAATTGAATTATAATATATTATAGTTGTCTTTCAATAAATTATTTAAATATAACTATAATCATAGAGACATAATATAAAATAACTTTTATAAAATCTAAAATTAAACACATTAATAAGGGACAACACTTTTAGTAATGAAATCTGTAAAAATATATACATATATATATATATATATATTTATGTGATTAGTGTTTCATAAGTATTGTGTGCAATCATAAAATTATTACAAGAAAATCATGTATCATCGACAAATACAATTCTTTAGTAATAATGAAAATCTGTTAATAATTCTAATCTAGTGATAAATTACCGACAACCATAAATTTATTGATAAAATATTCATCAAAAGTTTTACCTAACAGTCTCTAAAATCCAAAATCCATCCATAATTGTTGACAACAACAAATTTTTTGATAAATATTTTATGGTAATTATCGATAAATTATAGCACTATTAAAATTCATCGGTAAAAGTCGTAGTGTATAATCATGTTTAGTGTTTATATTGCATATAATAACAAATTAAACCTTTCATTGAAATTAAAGTAGTTTGGAACTCAATATTAGCCAATAACATGATAATCTGATGATTAAATGATAGAGAAATATGTACATTTATTTGAAGTTTAAGAAATTTTGGAAATAAAATTCTTAAAAGGTAAGAGAATAATAACACTTTATTTTATTGTATAATAAAAAGAATAATGTTAATTATTAAATTTTTTATGTTTATTTTTTTTCAAAATTTAATCAAATAATTTATAATATGTGTTATTCTAAAATTAACAACAATCAACACAACACACAAAATCTAATATAATAAAAAATTATTACATATTCTCAATTCATCAAATTATAAGAGATTGAACATCGCAGACTCATTCTAACTCTAACTTTGCATAATAAACATATCTTTTTTTAGGGTTGGTGAGATTTATACTTTGTTTTTCATGTATTCCAACTTAGAAAATGCATTCTAGATCCTCTTGTAATCAAACTTGATCCTATCCAAGTTCAAGATAATCTCAGTTATGATGTATTTTTTTTTAAGTTAGTCAATTAGAGAGTCAAACATGTACATGATCAAATTATATCATTTTTTAAAGTAATTTAGTTTTTAAGTATTGGTGACACTATATAAGAACTTGAAGATAAGATTCGAAAGGTATATTCTTATCATTTTTAAACCTAGTTATTCATAATTTAAGTGTGAGTTTAAGTATCACAGAGTAGAAGTGAGAAAGTTAAACAATATAAGAATAAAATACATAAGTTCATTGACTTAAGATTTTGGGTTATAGGTGGTGTCAATGTTTTATGTTTGTTAGACTTGTATCTTATGTTATATCTCCCCGATGAATTTCTCCTTCAAAATTTCTAAGGAATTAAGGAGTTGTACACCTTATTTTTATTGCAACTTTACATGCACCTACTTACAACAAAAAATATCCAAAATCCATGTAGTCTTTATTTGGAAGCTAATTTACCAACTTCACAAAAAGAGCAACCCAAGCTACTTAATGTTTTGTTTGATTTTATCGGACTAAATTACTACCTTATTCATTATTATACCATTTTACAACTCTCACAATATTTTTAATTTTTGCCATATGAATATACTTGTCAATATCATATTATTTTGTAAAAATATTAGAAGGAACTCTATATCATCCGACCTAATATTAATCCTTGAAATCTCGTTCAATTTATTGTTATAAAATGTTTTAACCTCTTATTTAACCATTTTTGTTCCCATACCACTCTCCATGAATTCTTATACTTCTTAATCACATTCTTTGATCTCCTCCAATTAGTCGTCAAATGAAAGTACTTTGAGTTAGATCACCTACCATTATTCACTTAGTCCAAGACTTCTCCAATGCTTCCTTTTTTAAACTTGTCTTTTCAACTTGAAAAAAATTTATTTTGTTCCTGCCTTTCTCTTTTCATCTAAAAAATTGTTTTTATCTATGTTAAGAAGTGAATTTTAAGCTTAATTAAATCTTACAAAATCAGCTCGTAAGATGATGTTTGTACCCACTTGTACAATATAAGCTAATTTTATCTTTAGTTGATGTGAAACTTCTGACACACCCCCTTACACTAAAACATATACATATCAACCGTAAGACTAAACATTAATGGGTGGTTTGACAATAGTTCGATAGTGGGTAAAATAATAGACCCAACAAACTTTGCTAGGATAGGTTTTAACTTAGGACTCTGATATTATGTTTAAGAAGTGAACTTAAGCTTAAGTCAACCTTACCAAATTGACTTGTAAAATGAGATTTGTACTCATTTATATATTGTAAATTGACTTTATCTTTAATCAATGCGAGACTTCCAACATATTAAGAAGTAAACTTTAACTCAATTTTACAAATCTGACTTGTAATGTAAGGTTTGCACCTATATATATATATATATATATATATATATATATATATATATATATATATATATATATATATATATATATATTTCAAACTAACCTTATTTTTAGTTAATGTTAGACTTCCAACCATCAATTTTGTCTAATTCATTCACCTTTCTAATTATCTTTTTGTTTCTGCTGAATTGCTGCTACCACTCGGGAAAGCTCCTCCTTCACCGATCGGTCCTTCTCTCTTCCGCCTTACTTCTTGACTCTTCTTCTCTCAATGCCAAAGTGGGGTGACCTGCAGGAAACACTCTGACGCTCAAGTCAGAATTTATCTCCGCAAGTGTAGTGAAAATTAGAAAATCAGAGAGTTTACCTTCTTTATCGATTGTTATTTATATGGTTTCAAGGAATATTATCCATTAATTTACCTCTTAATGACGATCAATGCTCACCTTATCTGCTCGACAATGACCGTTACATCTTTAATTATGCATTCATGGACATTCAAAAGTTGTCTCCAGCCAACGGTTGGAGAGTTTGTGAGTATTATCCTAGCGTCCGACCAGGAATGATAGACTTCCATCACCCTTACGTGCCCGGTCGGTCTGACTAATACTTCCATCGTCCCCTGGTGTCCGATTGGGAATGATCGGCCCAACCTACTCGATAGTGGCTAAGCATGCCCGATCGGTTTATCCAACTCGGTAGTAACACTTTTGTTTTCTTTGGTTTACATATAGAGCAACCTATCTATTCTAAACCTTTAGAATCATGTTGAAGTTACCTAACGTATATCATGCCTTGTTTTCCATTCCTCTTAATTTTAATTATTTCTCTCCATATTGTCCTCTTTTCATGATAGACACATATGAAGTATACATTCATAGAGATTAATGTTGGAAGTCTCAGATCGACTAGAAATAAGGCCAATTCATAGTTTATAAGTGAGTGTAAATCTCACCTACAAGCCGATTTTATAGAATTGAGTTAGGCTTAAAAGTCTAATAGTTAATGAAAAATTATCATGTCTTCACCCCTTTCAATAATTAAGAATCACTTACTGTTAAATGATTTATCATATTTAAATTGTTTTTTACTCTTTATGTTTGAGAATTCAAATATAAATTTAAAAATCTCATTAAATATAAATGAAAACGTAAACAATAAATAAAGTAAAATATTCATAAATTTATTATTTTAAAATTTTAGATTAAAAGTTGGTATCAATCTTTTTGTTAAGCCAAAAACTTGTTGGGCTCAATTCGGCAAGTGCACCGAATCGTTCAAGTAATAAACCGGTAAGACCGGGTATCGTTTTCCCAAGAGACTCGTAATACTAGAGAATTGTGCGATTAACAACTCACATAGACTCAATAACATAACATCAATTTACAGAACAAGTGCAGAAACGTAAATTCATACATAATTACAAGGTTGGACTTTGGTGTTGAAGGCACTTGGAAATGGAAAAGACTAGAAATGATATGAAATGACATTGTTAAGGCTAGTTTTCACCAATGCACTCTTGTGTATGACCAATTTCGTCTCCTCTCTATCAATTTACTAAAGTCAATCCACTAAAACACTCTAGCCCTAATTCCTTAGGTGAAAGAGCCTAGGTTTTCCTTATCAAACCCCAATTCCTTGGCAATCTAACAAGCAAAACCCGCATTAAAGAGCTGGGATCTAAGACAACATGTGAATCATCTTCCATTCCTAGAATCAATGACCCACAAGGACTCCTATTTCAGTTCCGGGTTTCATCTTACGTTCCCATAATCCATAAAACCCCAAAATCAAGTCATGAACGTTCCCATTACATGCAAGCTTTAAGATCGGAAACAAGAATACTAGCAATTGATAGAAAAGGCATATATATAATCAAATCATTCAACAATTACACAAGAATTCAAAGGCTACAACTAATCCCAACAAGATGGGTTCGGTTCTCCATTTCCATGGAGAACCCTAAAGCTTACAACATGGAAGATGGAAGAAGAAGGAGAATCCAAGAGGAAGAAGGGAGTGTTCCCACGAACCCTAGCAGCCCTCCAAGCTCTCCTCTGAGTGAAATCGCGCCTCCAAGGAACCAAAGACCCTTTCCCCTTCGCGTTTTAGGGTTAAATAAGCTGTCTGCCACATCAGTAAAAGTCGCGCCCGGGCGCCCTCTGTCAGTCGCGCCCGAGCGCGAAGCTCTCGCAAAAATTCAAATCTGGCGAAAAGTCGCGCCCGGGCGCCCCTCTGTTTTCGCGCCCGAGCGCGAGCCTCTCGCATTTGGACGAACGTCCTTCAATTTGGCCGAGCGTCCTCTTTCCTGGACGAGCGTCCTCCTGGCTGGGACGAGCGTTCTGGACGAGCGTCCTCTCTGCAATTTGGACGAGCGTCCTCTGCCTGGCTGGACGAGCGTCCACTTCTGCCTGGCTGGACGAGCGCCCTTTGCCTGGGACGAACGTCCTCTCCTCTGGACGAGCGTCCTCTTCTCTGGACGAACGTCCTCCTCTCTTGGACGAGCGCCCGCTTCTGGGACGAGCGTCCTCCTGCCTGGACGAACGTCCACTGTCCTGCTGATGGCATTTCTTCGTGCTAACTTCTTGGTCCAGTTCTATAATTTGTTGGAGACTCTTCCAAGCTCATTTTTAGCTACAAAATAAGGGATTATTGATGAAAGTACATCAAAGTAGCCAAAAACACAATTATTCAAAATAACAAGACAAAAGAAGAGGATTAAGCAAGTTATAAATTAGAAAGGAGTTGATTTTGCTACTAAATTGATGCTTAAAATATGGTAAAATTTAGCATTATCAAATACCCCCAAACTTACAACTTTGCTTGTCCTCAAGCAAAAGTACTTCACCTAGCAAACAATTCAAGCACAATGGTCTAGCAACTCAAGCATAGTTTCAATCAAATAAACAAAATCAATCATGCTTGCTCAACTTATAAATCACATTCAAGAGACAATATAGTCTTAGCAAGCTAAACTTCAATCATGGTGCTAACAGTTCAAAATCACATGATAGATGCAAATGATAGATCAACAAACATGGCAAGTTGTTCTCAATGAGTGCATGGAACCAATCCTCACCAAGGAAAGTGTTTCACTCAAGCACAATGGTGTATAAGGATGTGTGTCTAACTCTCAAATATCACAATGTTACACAAATCAACTTTGCCTTTCATTTCAACAATATCAAACACATTAACATGCAAGTTATATCACAAGGACTTTTTGAAGCTTGTATTGTGGCTGGGCTAAGAAGAAAAATTGGTTTTTCTGGACAACAAAGCACCTTGAGATAAGAGACCAAACAATTTAATTTATGATATAGCATAGTATCTCTTTTTCTCCAAATTTGAATAACCCACTTCTCAACCTATTTCCCAACTCTTTTTCATTGAATTCATGTTTTTTTTGTTTTTCTTCTTCTTTCTTCTTTTTCTTTCTTTTTGACTCAACTTATTGTTTTCTCAATGCTCCCCTTTTTACAAGAAGAACTCCCCCAAACTTAAACCATGCTCCTCATCCTAACATATATGTTCATCTCAACTCAAGGTAAGGAGGTTAAGGATTTTTCAATAGGCTTAAGGTTTTGGGAATGAGAAAGTTTTCTTTAAGATTCAAAGGTTATTGCATTGGCTTTTAGATTCAAAATGTAGAAGAGGTGGAAGAACAAGATGGCCTTGATCATTTGTAACAAGCAAGCAACTAGTTCAAATAGAGAAACTTAGGCAAAATCAACTGTGATTCCAAAGTAATAACATTCATCAATAAACTCTGAGGCACAACATCTCACAGGTTTACTCAGGGTTCCAAAATTTGATAAACATCATGCCAAGAATATTGATCACAATTAAAACCAAGCATCTATCTAAACAAATACAAGCAACCACAATCTCTGTTCAACAAGCTCAACCACATAATCTCAATCAGATTTTCAAAACAATTCTCATGGATAAAGAGCAAGCACAACAGATTTGTATTCAATTCAAGCATAACAAATGATTCGCTCAAATCACCAGACCAATTGCACAAGAACTATCCACTAGGCAAGTCAAAAAGAAATCCAAAAACACAAATACTGAAAGTAAATAAAACTTGAAATTAAAACGGAAAAACCGATTTAAAATGGACTCTTTGCAACTCCAGCAGTGTAGGACACTATCTTCACTTTCATCTGAAACATCTTCCTCCAACAGTAGCTTATACTCCGCAACTGCTCCACCTCCCCCATCAGTAGGGGCTTGGCCCCCAGGCCATGCTACACGAGCAGCAAAAATCTTCAAGTCATATGTTGCTCTGCTCAAGCATGCCTCAAAGGATGACCACTGGTGGTTTTCAAACCTGTAAACTCCTAAGGAAAATGTTATGCTGGACAAGAAAGCTCAAGGCAAAATTAGTATCCCATAGTCAACAACTGAAGAAAAGATTCCATAAAACAAACTAAAAGAAATCTGCAAAAGAAAGCAAGGAACAGGACAAAGAAATCCAAAACAAACAAACACAAAAGTACATGAACAAAGAGGGAAGTCTTAGAATTAAGCTTCCCAAAGGTACCACAACACAAAAAGGGTTAAAGACACAACAAAAGGAGTGTGTGAAAGAGTGCAAAAGAATGGGAAACTAATCATAAATCAAGAAAAACAAAAGTGCAGAACCAAAAAATTTTTTTTCGTTGACTCCCCTGGTACAGCTCGCGCCCGGGCGCCCATCAGCAGGGGGCGCTTGGGCGCCACTCGGTCAAGTTGGTGCAGGATGGCCCTCGTGTAGCTCGCGCTTGGGCGCCCCTCAGAAGGGGGCGCTTGGGCGCCATATCAGTTTTCTGCATAATGCAGATTTCTGCAAAATTGGCCACTCACCATGTGATTTTTGGTTCTAGACCTTCATTCAGTGCACTCACACACCAAACAAGCTAAAACTAACCTAAAACACTTATACAAACTACAAAAACAACATCGCAACTAAAAAATCACAAGAATGCAAAACTACCCAAACATATAAAACATAAGCTACTAAAGCACATAACACAAAAAACACACAAACACCAGTAAAAAGGATAAGAAAATTGGGTTGCCTCCCAAAAGCGCTTATTTAACGTCATTAGCTTGACGGATTACTCAATGAAGTGCAGATTTTGTTGTTGGTGTGCTCCTTCCACCAACTCTTCTTGAACCACTTTCTAGTCACCAAATCAACTCTCAAAGCTTCAATTCTTCTCATCTTAGCCCTTCCACTACCTTGACATCTTTAAATACTCAATCCTCTTGATCAACTTGGCTTACTAGGCTTGAGCTCCTTATCTCTCATCAAAGGGTGGTGGTGACTAGTCTTTCTCTTTTCCTTCTCCCTTTCTTCTTCATCTTTCACTTAGCACTTGGAGCATCTTCAAGGGAGGAAGAATTTGGGGCAGCTTGTGATGCTCAACATAGTTGTCTCCTTGTGTCCTATAATTCCATCAAGCTCAGGGTCTTCATGATGCTTTTGAGGCTGCAGTCCTCCTTATGTGAACATCCCCCTGCATACACTTAGACACAACTAGGCTAAAGCCACAAATTAGCCCAAGTAAAATTGAAAATCTATTTACAACAAAAGAGTTAGTTCTATATACAAATCAAGTCTAAACAAGTTAGAAACCTCACAAAAGTCTAGTATTGACACGAGTCCCCGGCAGTGGCGCCAAAAACTTGTTAAGCCAAAAACTTGTTGGGCTCAATTCGGCAAGTGCACCGAATCGTTCAAGTAATAAACCGGTAAGACCGGGTATCGTTTTCCCAAGAGACTCGTAATACTAGAGAATTGTACGATTAACAACTCACATAGACTCAATAACATAACATCAATTTACAGAACAAGTGCAGAAACGTAAATTCATACATAATTACAAGGTTGGACTTTGGTGTTGAAGGCACTTGGAAATGGAAAAGACTAGAAATGATATGAAATGACATTGTTAAGGCTAGTTTTCACCAATGCACTCTTGTGTATGACCAATTTCGTCTCCTCTCTATCAATTTACTAAAGTCAATCCACTAAAACACTCTAGCCCTAATTCCTTAGGTGAAAGAGCCTAGGTTTTCCTTATCAAACCCCAATTCCTTGGCAATCTAACAAGCAAAACCCGCATTAAAGAGCTGGGATCTAAGACAACATGTGAATCATCTTCCATTCCTAGAATCAATGACCCACAAGGACTCCTATTTCAGTTCCGGGTTTCATCTTACGTTCCCATAATCCATAAAACCCCAAAATCAAGTCATGAACGTTCCCATTACATGCAAGCTTTAAGATCGGAAACAAGAATACTAGCAATTGATAGAAAAGGCATATATATAATCAAATCATTCAACAATTACACAAGAATTCAAAGGCTACAACTAATCCCAACAAGATGGGTTCGGTTCTCCATTTCCATGGAGAACCCTAAAGCTTACAACATGGAAGATGGAAGAAGAAGGAGAATCCAAGAGGAAGAAGGGAGTGTTCCCACGAACCCTAGCAGCCCTCCAAGCTCTCCTCTGAGTGAAATCGCGCCTCCAAGGAACCAAAGACCCTTTCCCCTTCGCGTTTTAGGGTTAAATAAGCTGTCTGCCACATCAGTAAAAGTCGCGCCCGGGCGCCCTCTGTCAGTCGCGCCCGAGCGCGAAGCTCTCGCAAAAATTCAAATCTGGCGAAAAGTCGCGCCCGGGCGCCCCTCTGTTTTCGCGCCCGAGCGCGAGCCTCTCGCATTTGGACGAACGTCCTTCAATTTGGCCGAGCGTCCTCTTTCCTGGACGAGCGTCCTCCTGGCTGGGACGAGCGTTCTGGACGAGCGTCCTCTCTGCAATTTGGACGAGCGTCCTCTGCCTGGCTGGACGAGCGGCCACTGCTGCCTGGCTGGACGAGCGCCCTTTGCCTGGGACGAACGTCCTCTCCTCTGGACGAGCGTCCTCTTCTCTGGACGAACGTCCTCCTCTCTTGGACGAGCGCCCGCTTCTGGGACGAGCGTCCTCCTGCCTGGACGAACGTCCACTGTCCTGCTGATGGCATTTCTTCGTGCTAACTTCTTGGTCCAGTTCTATAATTTGTTGGAGACTCTTCCAAGCTCATTTTTAGCTACAAAATAAAGGATTATTGATGAAAGTACATCAAAGTAGCCAAAAACACAATTATTCAAAATAACAAGACAAAAGAAGAGGATTAAGCAAGTTATAAATTAGAAAGGAGTTGATTTTGCTACTAAATTGATGCTTAAAATATGGTAAAATTTAGCATTATCACTTTTATATAAAATAAGTTCAAATCTCATTCGTATCTAATTGATCTTGTTTCTTAGTAAATCTTTTCTTAAAAACCTATCCATACTTAATATCGCATTATGTTATAAATTAAATCAAGTAATCATTCTTTATCATTATCTCCGAAATATCATATTATAACACCTATCAAAATGGTTTCATTTCACGTGTTTTCAAAATATCCTTACTGAACAACTAATATACAAAACTTGTAAAATATTACAAGTTTGACTATGAATAGAAAATCTGTTATTTCGTATCTTTCTAGTTTTATTGTTTTCGCATTTTATATTAGTGTTGTTATCTATAAGTGAATCAAAAAGAGAATATTTTATTGAAAAGAATATAAAATCATATTTAAAATTTACAACAGTTTTTTTTTATGTATTCCAATAAAAAAAATGTAACGTTTAACTCGCTTGACAACAATAACGATTCTGGAAACATCAATCCCATTCTCAATATTAATTCAAGTGAAAAATTAGGAGATGTATTAGAAAAAAGGACTTGGAATGTATCTAATAGAGAAATGGTAAGTGAAGAAATGAGGCACTTAATTAAGGCCATAAAAGGTTCCCACGAAGAGATAAAAACATCATATACAACCTCATAAAGGGTCACTGCAAAAGGGTCCGCAAAAGGGTCATGGGACAAGTGATGACAAAGTTCCTTAAATTTATCAAAAGAAAAAGGTGTAAATGAGAAGAATTTTCAAATGGACAATGATATTTGTCTTTTTGACAATATTTTAACATCATTTCGTGATTGATCAAAAATTACTTCATAATCAATAATAATAATCATAAACACCAACATTGATCAATCACAGAATGACACGTAGATGGTGTTAAAATGTTGTTAAAAAAAATATTGTCAAAATATCATTATCCTTTTCAAATTTGCTAAAAGCAAATTGTCATCTTATTTAAACAATGCATATCTATTCATAAATATTACAAAGTGTTGAGCTTACTTAAAAACATTTATTTAGCTATTTCTCTATATAATGTTGTTTTGAAACATCTTTACTATATACATTTTGTTATTGTAAACTAAAAGCAATTGCCTCAACTAACGAGCGTTAGTTATTGTGTGCTCGTTGGACCGCTTATATACTTTTTTACTATTTCTTCTTTTAGTTAGTTTTTGAATAATACAATTTTCCTTTCATTCTCATATCTGCTCTCCTCTCTCTCTCTCTCTCTCACACACACACACATTCTCTGCACCATTTACATCGCTCATACACTGCATTCGTCTACATCGTGCGTCCGTCAACAACAACAGTGCATCCGTCAACGTCAACTGTGCGTCTGCCAACATTAACAGTGGTATCAGGAGCAAGGTTTGAAAACTTGGTGGATCAGTAACCGATCAAGAAGAAATGGTTGGCGTGATACACAGTAATCTTCTGATGTTCGACGGAAAAGGATTTGACGACTGGTGTGTAAAGATGGATGTCATTCTTGGATTTCAAGAAGTAGATGAAGTGGTCAAGAAGGGTTTTAAAGCGCCATTGAAGGGGGATTCTAAAGAAACAAAGCGATAATGTAAAGAGAACAAGAAATTATATTGTAAAGTCCGAATGTTGCTACATCAATGCGTGTCGGCCACCATCTTCCAGAAGTTATCAAAGGCAGGCACGACGAAAGAAATCTGGGACATTCTTCAAGAAGGCTACGACAACATAGGCAAGGTCAAGAAGATCAAACTATTGTTGCTCCAACGACAATACGAACTCTTAGGCATGGGCGAACAAGAATCGATTGTTGAGTATATAGGCAGGATACAGATGGTGGTGAATGCCATGAGAGCGTGCGACAAGGTGGTAAAGGACAAGAAAATCGTGGAGAAGATTCTTAGAACGTTAACTCTGCAATACGATCATATTGTTGTAGCTATTGAATAAAGCAAAAACGTGGAAGACATGAAAGTGGAAGAGTTGCAGAACTCGCTGGAAGCCCATGAACAACGCCTGCTTGAAAGAAAGAAAACTGAAAATGAAACGAGTTTGAATCAAGCTTTACACGCAAGAAGCAACTTTAAACCTAGAGGACGAAGCGCTGGAAGAAGCAGAGGTCGAGCACGGGGAGGTCGAATCGGAGGTAGAAATCCGAATGTCTCTTATCAGAATGTTGAAGAGGAACACAGTGAACACAAAGATGGAAGCAAAAGAGGCGGAAAGCAAATGAGAGGAAGAGGAAGAAAGAATGTTGATAAGAGGAATATCCAATGTTATACCTGTAGTAAGTTCAGTCATTATTCGTCTGAATGTTGGCACAATGAGGCCGCAAAGAAGAACAAGAGTGATAAGGCAAATCTTGCCCAAGATACAGGTGACTCTGATTCAGATCACATATTGTTGATGTCCATTACAGAACGGGTGCAGACGTATGATGAGACAGAATGATTGTCTTTCGAACGGTCTCTACTATTGAATGAATCAAGCCTTGCCAAAAACCGAGCGGGTGTTGAAGAGACCGAAAGGATATTTTCGTTTCACCGAATGGGAGATGATGGAGAAATCAACAAAGAAGTTGGACGAACGTCAATGAATATTGATGGAGAAACCGAACGGTCGTCAACAATGAAAATGAACGAACGTTAATCAACAAAGAAGCTGGACGAACGTCAATGGATATTGATGGAGAAATCGAACAGTTGTATAACCGAACGGTCGTCAACAACGAAACTAAACGAGCATCACACAAGTGTGAACGAGCGTTGCACAAGGGTCAAGAATTTGAACATGTGTTGATGTCTATGAATACGAAGCATGAAGAAAATGACAACTACTGGTACTTAGATACGGGCTGTTCTAATCACATGACAGGTAAGAAGGAGTGGCTAATTGATCTGGATTCTAGTGTTAAAAGCAGAGTGAGGTTTGCTGATAACAGTGTAATAATGGCCGAAGGTGCCAGAAGGATTATGATCAGAAGCAAGAACGAACAACCCGCGTACATGAATAACATGTTATGCGTACCAAACATGAAGAGCAATCTGCTCAGTCTTGGGTAGTTACTTAAAAAAGGATACACTATGAACATGCATCAAAAGCATATAGAGATATTTGATGATAGAAAACGTCTTGTGCTCAAAGCTCCATTAGCAAAGAACAAAACTTTCAAGGTGAAGCTTAGTGCTACCATTATTCAGTGTTTATCATCTATCAATACCGAGGAAGAAGAGTGGCTATGGCATTACCGTTATGGACATTTAAATTTCAGAAGTCTGAGACAGTTGAAGGATAAAGACATGGTGATAGGAGTTCCTGAGATTCATCCACTAGAGAAGGTGTGTGAAGGCTGTGTAATTGGAAAGCAGACCAGGAAACAGTTCAAGAAGACATTACACAGGAGGGCAAAGCAATCTCTTGAAGTTGTTTACTTAGACGTGTGTGGACCCTTCAAGCAAGAATCCATTGGAGGTAATAAGTATTTTCTTATTTTTGTTGATGAATGGACCAGAAAAATCTGGACTTATTTGATCAAGGAAAAGAAAAACGTTTACTCATGCTTTGTCAAATTTTGTGTCATGGTAGAGAGACAATCCGGACTTCATATTAAACTGCTCAGAACTGACGGTGGAGGAGAGTTCAATTCTCACGAAATGAACAAGTACTCCAGTGACAGAGGCATACCCTACACTCCACAACACAACGGGCTGGCTGAACGGAGAAATAGAGTGTTGCTCTACATGACTCGGTGTATGTTAAAATGCAAGAAATTACCAAACTACTTATGGGGAGAAGCTGTCTCCACAGCAACGTATCTTTTGAACATAAGTCCAACAAAAGCTTTGGAGAATTGCACACCAGAGGAGGCCAAGTCAAGTATTAAACCTATTGTTAAACATCTTAAGATTTTTGGCTCAGTATGTTACAGGCACATCCCAGACGCGAAGAGGAAGAAATTAGATGATAGAAGCGAGACTTTTATTTTCATAGGATATCATTCTACGAGTGCATACAGGTTATACAGGTTATACAGTTTGAAGAGTAGACAAATTGTGATAAGTAGAGATGTTATCATGGATGAGAGAACCACATTTGATTGGAAGAAAGCTGAAGTAAATCATAAATGTGAGATTGGAATGCATGAGAAGTCTGTAACTACTTCAAGCTGGCTGGAAGATAGAACCTCTACTGATAAACAAGCTCAGATATGTGATGATACTGATAGTATAAGATCTTAGAGGTTGAGATTTCCTTCATCCAGATTAGCTTATTATGAAGTGTTTGCTGACAACGATGCAGCTGATCCTGAAGATCAAGCACACCTTGCGTTTCTTGCTGATGTAGAAATAATCTCCTGGAAGCAAGCTCTTGATGTAAAAGAATGGAGAGAAGCCATTATTGATGAACTAAAGGCTATTGAGAAAAACAGAACTTGGGAATTGGTAGAGTTACCTCAACATAAACAGGCAATTGACGTCAAGTGGGTTTTCAAGATCAAGTATAAGCCAAATAGTGAAATTGCTAAACACAAAGCGAGACTCGATGCGAAGGGATTTCTACAGAAGCCGGGAAGAGATTTCACTAAAGTGTTTGCTCCAGTCACAAGGTTGGAAACGGTGAGCTGATAGTAGCCCTTGCAACTACAAGTGGAGTTTATTGAAACTACAAGTGGAGTCTTCCTGCACCAGAAGAAGTTCATCAGTGAAGTCCTGAAGCATTTCAACATGACCGAGTGTAACAACACTACTATCCCGGTTACTGCTAACCTGAAGTTGACAAAACAACTTGATGAGAAAAGCGTGGATGCCTCGCTATACAAACAGATCATTGGATCTTTGAGATATATCTGCAACACCAGACCGAATATAAACTATGGGGTTGGATTACCGAGCAGGTTCATGAATGAACCTAGACAATCCTATATGTCAGTAGCGAAACATGTTCTAAGGTACCTAAAAGGAACGATCGACTATGGTATTCTATTTCCAAAAGCAACGAGCGACTTGGAGAGTACTCTGGAAGTCTGGAGTGATTTTGACTAGAGTGGAGATCAGGGTGAGAGAAGAAGCACCTTCGGATATATCTTCAAATATGCGGGCACCCATCTCATGGTGTTCGAAAAACCAGAACGTGGTAGCACTCTCTTCGTGTGAAGTAGAGTACATAGTCGCAGCAGAAACGACATGTCAGTACGTTTGGTTCGAAGAACTTCTCATGGACTTAAAGCTTGATTACAGGCAATCGGTTCAGTTGACGGTGGACAACAAGTCCGCAATCAGTCTATCGAAGAACCCAGTGTTCCACGGAAGAAGCAAACATATCAGCACAAAGTTCCACTTTCTGAGAGATTTAGTGAACCAAGAAAAAATTGAACTGGTGCACTGCTCGGCTGAAGCACAAACTATTGATATCTTTACAAAGGCCCTTAGGCAAACTAGATTCGAAAAACTTAGAGAAATGTTAAATGTTAAGTCTCTCATTAGTTTAGTTTAGGGGGGCGTGTTATTGTAAACTAAAAACAACTACCCCAACTGACGAGCGTTAGTTATTGTGCGCTCATTGGACCGCTTATATACTCTTTTACTATTTCTTCTTTTAGTTAGTTTTTGAATAATACATTTTACCTTTCATTCTCATATCTGTTCTCCGCTCGCTCGCTCTCTCTCTCTCACACATTCTCTCTTTCATTCTCATATCTGCTTTCTGCTCGTTCGCTCTCTCTCACACATTCTCTGCACCATTTACATCGCTCATACACTACGTTTGTCTACATCGTGCGTCCGTCAACAACAACAGTGCATCCGTCAACGTCAACTGAGCATCCGTCAACGTCAATTGAGCATCCGCCAAGGTTATCACATTCAACCTTTGAAGCATGCAATTGAGATTTACAATTTACGAGTTCTGGTTTTGTCCTCATTTTAATATTTTTCTTTTCTTTCAATATTTGTAAGAATGTTACAGACGATTGATAAAGTTGTAATGAAACCTTTTAACCTCATTGTCCCAAAGACGGCTCTTTCTAACAATTTTCATTGGTCCAACGTAGATTCAAGCAAATCACACTTTCTGACATAATGTATATCCCTTTTACGTGAATTCGAAAGGTTTAATGTGGAAAAAAATGTTGATATCTTGATATAAAAGATCTTCATTTCTGGGAATCAATTAATATTCCAAACCAAATCAGCTAGTTTATTCACATTACACAAAATTACATGCTTAATTGCAACTTCCTTTTAGAAACCCATCCAACCAAAACCCTAACCCAATTTCAGCAAAAAAGAGAAAAAAAAAGAAGGTAATTTGCTACATCCATTCAAGAACCCTCAATCAATCTTTTATTCCTTAAACTATTTAATAGAACTAGATGCCCAAATGTAGAATTTTGTTTGGGAGGGTGTTCGAAATTATCAAACATCAAACCTCTCCTTCCTATTATTCATCAATCCCCTATATAGAACTACCCTGTTTGGAGGCATGACATCCTTAATTTTCTCATCATGCTTCCAATTCTCAGCATCATCCAAATCCATAACCTTAGCAATGACATCTTGTTCCTTTGCATAGTTTATGCTATCACTGTCAAAATTATTCTCATTAGGAATCAGTTCCACCTTGTCTTTTGCAAACCTCACCTTCTTCTTTGCTTCATGTTTTGTTGAACCTTGCAACAACAAATAAAAGTTCAAAATCTCCCCAACAATTCAACAAAGCAAAAGGGATTGAATTATTAAACGATGACACCAAAAAGAAAGAAAGAAAAAAAAGGTCATTTGGGTATATATATACCTCTAATTTCATACTCAAATTTCTTCAAGAATTTGTTGCACAAATGCTTATTGGCTTGGTGAAACAAAAGGACCATGCCTCCGGAAACAGCAAAGACAGTCATCAAGTATTCAAGTCTCATTGAACTCTCCATCTTTCTTTGTGTTTGTTGTTGGACAAGTTTTGGTTTGGTTCACATTGTCCTCATCATATGTTGGGTTTTATATATAAGGATCATTGTCCCAAAGACAAAGAACTTGAACCAAGTACTCAATGAAAGGAAAGAGATCAATAAAATTTATTTATGATGAGATGAAGAACATAAAGGAACATTAAATAGGGAGTGAGGAAAAGATAGGTTACGAAATCAACGCCGCTCCCAAAGAAAAAAGTTTAAGTTTTTTTGCCAATTTTAGCCACAAGAATCCAAAGGGTCAATGGAAATTTAAGATAAAAGACCTTAAATAGACAGAAACAAATAAAAAGTGGAACTCTCCTATAATGTTTTGAGGTCCACACTTTGAAAGATAGATTTTAGAAGGATCTTTTTAGGGTTGATGAATCACAAATGTCTTTCATGCACCTAAATAGATTCTTGAAAATATTTTTTTTTAAAAAAAGTAACATTATTTTCTATTTTTTTTCCTGTGGTGTGTGGATAAATATATCATTGGCAACTAACCTTGATCTTGTTGGTAGAGAATGAGTTCATATCTCCTTAGAACTTCAATTTGATTTTCACAATTGTTGATGTGAGAATTTCATTATGGGTGAACTTGCTTTGATATATATGCTTTAAACGTTTTATGTAATATTTTTTTGAAAAAAAATTATTAATGAGGCATTAATACACTTCTTTTAATATTTCATTTAAGATTAATTTAATTATTGTAAATTATTAAATTATTTGTCCTTTTTTCTTCTATTTCACATGAAAATTGCCATCTTACTTTATTATAATATATATATATTTTATCCTGTTACATTAAGTATCTTTTCTTCATATATTTACTGTACATATGAAAATATTGATTAGGGTCTCTTGCCAGCATATGTACGCACATGGGTGCATTAAAGTTTTCTTATAGTTTTGAAATTTGAACAATTAATATATAAACTAGACATTTATTGCATTAAATATCCACTTAACAAAATAAAAATGCAGTAGGTAATAAAATAAAACAATCCTTCAATTTTGTAATATTGACGGTTTAATAAACATCATTTAAATAATTCAAAATGTAACGCTTCAAAAAAATATTTGTAAACAACCAAATAATATATAACAAATATTAAATAAATATAATATAATTTTAATACTTAAAATTTCGCAATAACTATACTATTTACATGGACAAGAAGATGAGTGTAGGACATTTACTTTAATAAGTAAAACTACTTCGGGTGTATTTGATTGGAAAGGTTGTTTTATTATTTGAATTAAGAGATAAATAATGTGATTTGAGATGAAAGTTTAATTGTGTGTATGTGTAATGAGTATGCTATATTAAAAAAATTAATAGATAAAATTAAGTGATTACCATTTTACTCTTAATTAAGAATAAATGTGATATAAATTTGAATGTAAAAAAGAAAAATAATATTAAAATTGTTATTTATAATTGAAAAAAAGTTAAAATTGGGAAGATAAAATTATAATTAGAAGGGAATTATAAGAAAAATATTTAATTACACTTTTAAATAATAATTTCTATATTAATAATATAAATAATAATAAAGTTTTATTAATAAAGTTATCATGATAAAATACTTAATGTTAATATAATTCCAACACTAAATGAAGTTTTCAAACACATCAATTGTTTTTATAATCTCTCCACATTGATTTGTTATTTCATCCATAATGTTACAACCATGTATATAATCAACTTCATAAATTTGATTAGTTGACTTACTTCATCTTCTTCCATCAAGTCCTAGTCAACTTCTTTAACTAACAATTCATCATTGTCTACCTCTCGTAAGAAGCTCTGAAGAATGTAACATGTCAAATTATTTTTGTCATTGTATCGAAAGAATAATGAAGTTTTGTTTCATTCGTTATAATGGCATAATCATTTTTTCAACATACCAAATGTCCCCTCTATCACATCTCTAAATGATGAATAATGATGATTAAACAACTCCTATTGATTTTGAGGACCCTTCTGTTGTACTCTTTCATGTGGTATCTAACACCATGTTAGTCTTTAATCTATGTCTTTTACTTAGTTTTAACAATTTATATTAATTATCAAGGTATATATTCAATTTCTTTTCGAGGAAAAAATAACATATAAATATGTACATTTTTCGTTAAATACCTATTAAAGGTTCAATTCAAATTATAAAGACAATAAATGCATGATTAATATGTAACCTACCTCTTACCTTGACTCATTATTTATAAATTTTGTGATAGAATTTTGATAAAATTGGTCTAATTATGAATCATAATTTAGCCTTTAAAAATAATGGTTTTAGAGTTAATTCACTTTAGCTTGATCATTTAGTATTTATAATATTTCGACAGTCTAGTTTGATTCATTTAACAAAAACTTAACCATTCAATAGTTGACCAAAAAGATATACTGTACATATACATAAAACATATGTTTGTACAATTTAGAGGAAGGTAGTGACTACATTTTGCACAAGTTAATTTCTTTTCTTTTATCATGAAAATGGCAAGTGTATAGTTATTATAAGGTAATAAATATTGAATCTATACAACACCATGTTTTGGTTTTTTTTTTTGTAATTATCCCAATTTAATATGAAATAAAAAGGAAAAATATTACAGAAACTGAAATAGATTATAATATAAGAATTTAAAGAGAAAATCAAGAATTGAAATAAGGATGTAATATAATTGAGATAAAATATTTATTTACGAAAATTTGTAGGATTAAACCACTAGTACAAAATCACATATAACGTTATGTTTTTTTGGCCTTTCATATTGAATTCGAGGTCGACATTATATCAGGAGATGTTAAATTGACGTCGAACATAGAGCAATTCGACGTCAAACAAATTAACATTGAATTGTGTCAATATTGAACGTTAATCAATTGTTTTTTGTTTTTTTAATTAATTATGATCCTTTTTTATAACTCTAGGGACCTAAAAAGAAAAAAAAATAACAAATTTCAGTTTTTGGTATTTTATACCGCATGAACGAACTATGAATATTTAGTGTAGTATAACAACAAACAACAATAACAAATAACAAACAAGTTCAATCAAACAAGAACAAACAAGTTCAACAAAAAAACAAGAACAAACATGTTCCACAAATAAGTTCTTCAAAACGAAAACGAAAACTAACCTTCAAAATGTGGGTTCGTCAGAATAAAGTGTTGTCACCAACGAGAGAGAAAGCATAATGCACCTATGAAGGACAAGAACACAAAAATAATAGGTCAAAACAAACGAAAATAATAGGTCAAAACAAACGAAAATCATACCTAAAGTAGTTAATTAACATGCATTTGTAATAAGGGAAAGAAATATAACATAAGATGGTCATCAAACTTCGTTCTAGAAAAGTTTGAGCAGAGAAGAGGGTATCGCGCGCTAAGATAAAGTGAATGAATTTTCAATCTCCTACTCAAATTTTTGTTGAATTCATTAACCTTTTAACCTCTAACACTCAGACATTCGATGTTTTATATACTTTTGACGTCTAATTTTAGGGAATTTGACGTCATATGAAAATACATTTTCACCTTCGTGCCAAGCATTTTCACAAAATTTACACAATATAACAAATTGACGTCGAATTACAATTTTAAATGACGTCTAATAATTGTTATTCAGTGGTTGACGTTGAACGAATGACATTATACGTTGTGACTTAAGAATTTTATTATTATTATTATTACTCTACTACTCTTACAAATATGTGTCTAATTAAATTGATACCTACTAATGCTGGCTATATTTAATTAAAGTCATCAGTTTATTAACATTTATCAAAAAAAACTTGACTCTATTCACATGATTTAAAACCTAATTCCCAATTCTTCTCAATCATTTATGATAATACAGAAAAATGTAGTCACCAAGTTTTTTGTTGCTTAAATATACTCTGACCAATTCAGCTATCAAATATGGTTAGATAAGGTTATATGTACTATCTAATTCGATAGTTAGATCTGAAATATTTAAGGACCAATTTAATTTGATCGCAAACACAGATTCTTTGAAATTCAAACTAAATTTTGGTGACAATATTGATCACAAAGTTCATCACCTAAGAAACTTAAATCTAGCCAGAGTTAGAAACTTAATCACTGGAATCCATATATATATATATATATATATATATATATATATATATATATATATATATATATATATATATATATATATATATATATATATGACTGACTCTGTCATTTTTCTTCACTCAATTATTTCAAGGTATTGGAATTATTACCTCAATTTTCCCATTATCTTCGATGGCTTGTTAAGGAAATACATGACCCCTGTATAATCTTACAAACATTAAAAAACAATAAAAAAAAAATCACAAAATCTTTCATTGGTGACATATCTGTTTTAAACTTACTTAAGGAAATTGCTAACAAAGGGATTTTTTTTTCTTGAATGTGCATATTTTCTTATGGATTGAGACAATCCAAATTGCCCTATTTAATATATTTGTTTTTATATGAAATTAAAAATGTAAGATAATGAATTAACAATAAAGGATAATGTAAATGGCTTAACGATATCTTAACATCTATACAAAAAATGTATTCAGTAATAATTATAGAAATAAGGGTACTTCCGTTTTCTTTTTTTTTTTCTTCTTCCATTTCCATTAATTTCCTTATATATGCATTCAAACTATTTTGCACTTTTGGTTTATTTTCACTTTTTATTTCACCCATTTTTCTCTTTTAATTATTTTTCATTTTTAATGTTCTTTCAAATTCAGCATTCATTTTGAGAACTTAGATATTCATTTTGAGAACTTAGATTCACAAGGTCAATTCTACACTAAAACTTTTTATGAAGCTACTGTTTTAGAAAGTAGAAAAAGTAATTAAAATTTTTTTCACGTCTTGACTCTTATATAATAACTATTGGTTAAACTTTCAATTAATTATAGATTTTGGAATAAATTGTTAATGCCTTAATTATTCATATAAACAAAATCATCAGTGTTAAGAGGATTCTAAAATAAGTTTTAGATGATACAAGAATAAAGATGTTATAAACAGGAAAAATTGGAGATGAATATAGGATCTTCTTCATCTCAAGAATATGTCCACCTACCCGACCAATATTTCACTTCTCGTTCTTCATAAATTTTCTAATCCTTATCAATATTTTAGTAATGGCAATAAATTACTTAGTATTCTTTTTAATCATTCACAGTTAATTTTGTCTTAGACAGTACAACATTAGAAGGTTTGCTAACAGGAAAAAAAAACACTTCATTGTTCTCGTGAAAAAGGTTAGAGTTCCCAAACTTTCTCATTCAGACTAAATTTCATTTACAAATTCAGACAACAAACATGGAGAGGGAAATATTCTCAAGGTAAGAAACTATGATACAAAAGTGTGTCAAGTATATGTCTACATCTAAGTCAGTTCCATCTTCAAGAAGTTAGCAGCTATCGAAGCGAGAAGTGATATCTGAGAACACATCTTCTCCACAAGGAATTGTGAGACCACCGGTTGGATGGTCATAACCAAATTCATCCTCAGCTTGACTCAACAGATCTTGAAATGAAGGTTGGTTCAAGTATGACACAGGGATCATAAACCGCTTCCTTTGATCTCCAACATAGACTGCAATGTAACCCTTTGGCACATCCACAACTTTTGAAGATGCTTGGATTGCTCGAAGAGACGCCTTTCTGATACCAGGTAAACGAAAACCCATGTTTTATATGATGATACTTGGGAAGAGAAAGTTGAGAAAAGATAGTTGTAAATAAGATGCTAGTTTTGGAGCTAAAATGCTTTAGGATGTGAACGATTTTGGAGCCATGAAAATATATATAGAAGAAAAATTTTGTAGGATATCATCGGTTACATGAATGATTGAGGGTGGAGGCTGAGTTAAGAGTTATGGGACCGACAGGATGGAAAGGGCATATGGTGTTGCCTTTGAAGTGTTTCTTAGAGATTAATGGTTGATGTTATAGTCGATAGTACACTATCTCAAGTCTATCCACTTGAAATAGAGAAGACGTAAGATTTCAAATCTCATGAATATAATGGTCTCTGATATCTCACTGTCTTTTGGCTCATAATTTGATCTTTCCAGCTGTAGATCAACATTAGGTAACGTAAAAAAAAACATGTTCAGAGCATGTTTGTAAAAACGTGGAATAACAATTAATCCATGAAAAGAATTAGGCCTTCACATAGCCACGTCTCGATGGGAACATGTGAAGGCTTAATGTTTCCTGCTGTTCAACAAGGTGGAGTTACACACCTGCTCCCCACTTAATGCTTGATAGAAGTACTGTAGACAACATCACGCGATATCTCATCTCTACGCTTTCCTTCTTTTAGCATCTATATGTACACTCTCCTATCCCTTAAAAAAATACACAAGCCTTCTAAATACTCAAGCATCAAAATTCAGATTCATTCTCTTAAATTTGAGATTCTTCTTCTTCCTTAAACGAGCTCAAAAAATGGGTTTCCGTTTACCTGCCATCCGACGGGCATCATCATTCACAGCAAGGCAAGCATCTTCAAAATCTGAAGACATACCGAAAGGCTATTTTGCAGTTTATGTTGGAGAGAAACAAAATCGGTTTGTGATTCCCATCTCTTACTTGAACCAACCTTCATTCCAAGACTTACTGAGTCATGCAGAGGAAGAGTTTGGATATGATCATCCCATGGGAGGCCTCACAATTCCATGCAGTGAAGATGTTTTCCAACATACAATTTCTTGCTTCAAGGGATAATAGATCTCACTTTAGGAGACTCAAATAGATTAATTGGAGACATTTTGTACAGTAGGCATCTTCTCGAATTGCAACTATTTTTACCAAATTTTGGGTAATGATGATGAATTCAAATTTTTTTATCTATTTTTCCCTTTCAATGTTTACTTCTCCCAGCAATTACAATGGTATACAGCACTAAAAAGACTCGAATATTCTCATAAATTTCGCAGCATAAATAAGAAACCCAAGTGCTCGGCAATCAGGGCAAGGCAGGGAAGGGGAAGAGATGTTAGTATTTTGAAAGGGGGCAAATGAATCAATTTCTTTAGAAGGAGTTTCAGAGGTTTTTAGGTTTTGTGTAGATCTGGTGGATTTTTCCCCAACCAAGACAGTTATAATGGACTTAAAGTTAAGTTGTGTTGTTCCAATTCATTCGAATGGATAACATCCATTGTCATAGAAATTTCATATGAATTTGATGTAAGGATTATCTATATATAATTATTCTATGAACATAATTTTCATTTTGTAAGAGAATAAGATTGCTTCTTTTGATTGTTTGGATTGATAAACAAACATTACAGGAATATAGAAAAAAAAAGAGAGAAATTACTTCATCCCATCCATCACCATGCGATTCCACCCACTTAAAAATCCTCATGGGGAAAGATCACTTTTTATTCCGTTTTCTTTTCTCAATGTTACCCAATAAAAAAGTAAGGCAATTTCTCGTCCTTGCATCATCTTGAGATCAGCGATTACAAACTCCAGCAATAATCCCCCATTCAAAGAGAAAGATACTTAATTTCTATTTCATCCCTAAAAAGATGGTTTGAAGACTATTCAATTAATTGAGAGTTCGTCACTTCCACAACCAGTTGCTGCTTGATTCACATATATGAAATGGGTTCTCCTCATATGAGCATAGACTTGTATTGATGGTTTTGATCTTTTGTCAAGCCATATTATAGATTTTCAGTGACGAGGGATGGTTCACAAAAATCTTAAAGTGAGATTAAATCAAAGCAGTACAGTTTCACAAAGACTTATACTTTCAATGAGTTTTTCTCTTTATTTTCCTCTCTGTTATATTGTAGTTATTTTGTCAATGAACTTAGCTAGAAAACGTAGATGTACATAATAGCTGAATTGAAATCCGAGACATTAAGAATTACTTGGAGACAACTAGCTAATTTCTTATTCGACAACTCAAAATGACAGATGAAGGAAATGTGAGAAAACTCTTCATGCAGGAAATTTATTGTAACAATTGCTGTACTGTCCAAATTTATATAATAAAATTGGAGAGAGACTATTTTGAAGCTAAGAAACTATGCTACAAAACTTTTCTATATACATTTAAATCAGTCTGATCTTCACGGATTAGCACCTCATTAAGCGAGAAGTGATATCCAAGAACACATCTTCTCTGCAAGGAATCGTGAGACCACCCATTGGATGCTCATAGCCAAAATCTTCCTCAGTTTGACTCAACAAATCTTGAAACAAAGGTTGGTTCAAGTATGAAACAGGAATCATAAACCGCTTCATTTGATCTCCAACATAGACTGCAAGGTAACCCTTTGGCACATCCACAGCTTTTGAAGATGCTTGGATTGCTGGAAGGGAAGCCTTTCGGATACCAGGTAAACGAAAACCCATCTTTTATATATATATTTGGGAAGAGAAAGTTGGGAATAGAGAGTTGTAGATAGGATGCTAGCTTTTGAAGTTAAAATGCCTTAGGATGTGAATGATTTTTGCTGTCCTAAATGCTTGCAACCATGAATATATATATATAGAGAGAGAGAGAGATAAAAAGTTTTGCAGGATATCATCTGGTACTTGAATGATTGAGGGTGGAGGGCTATGAGATAAGAGTCATGAGAATGATAGGACAGAAAGGGCACATGGTGTTGCCTTGGAAGTGTTTCTCAAGGATTAATGGGAGATGTTATAGTTGATAGTACACCATCCCAAGCCAATCCACTTGAAATAGAGTAGACGTACGATTTCAATTCTCATGAATATAACGGTCTATGATTTCTCACTGTCCTGTGCCTTATAATTTGATCTATCCAACTGTAGTTGAACATTAGGTAACGTGAAGAAAACATGTCCAAAGCATGTTTGACAAAACGTGGAATACCAATTAATCCATGAACAGACTTAGGCCTTCACTTAGCCACGTCTAATGTGGAGGCTTAATGTTTCCTGCAGTTCAACAAGGTGGGGTTACACACCTGCACCCCACTTTATGCTTGATAGAAGTACTGCAGACAACACCACGCTATATCTCATCTCTACGCTTTCCTTCTTTTATCATCTATATATACACTATCCTATACCTTCAAAAAACAACACAAGCCTTCCGAATCCTCAAGCATCAAAATTCATATTCATTCTCTGTAAATTTGAGATAGTTCTTCTTCCTTAAACGAGCTCAAAAAATGGGTTTCCGTTTACCTGCCATCCGACGGGCATCATCATTCAGTGCAAGACAAGCACCTTCAAAATCTGAAGACATACCAAAGGGCTATTTTGCCGTGTATGTTGGAGAGAAACAAAATCGGTTTGTGATTCCCATCTCTTACTTGAACCAACCTTCCTTCCAAGATTTACTGAGTCAAGCTGAAGAAGAGTTTGGATATGATCATCCCATGGGAGGCCTCACAATTCCATGCAATGAAGATGTCTTCAACCATACAATTTCTTGTTTCAAGGGACAATAAATCTCACTTTAGGACACTGACAGATTATTAGAGACATTTTGTACAATAGGCATCTTCTCAAACTTGTAACTATTATTACAAAATTTTGACTAATGATGATGAACTCAAATACTAAGTTTGTGTCTATTTATCCATTTCAATTTTTACTTCTCCCAACAATTAGAATGGTATACAGCATCAACAAGACTGGATTATTTTTATAAATTTCACAGCATGAAAAACCAAGAACGAAGACAAGGAAGGGAGGGGCAGAGATATTAGTATTCTGTTAGGCCGAGGAGAAGCACCAATTTCTATAGAACGGTTTTGAAAGGTTTTTAAGTATTTTATAAACAATTAAAATTAATGGTCTCAATCATTCACGACGTTTTGCATCTGCCCAGGCAGTTAAGATAGACTTAAAATAAAGTTTAGTTGTTCCTATTTAATTCGATGGGTTGATGTAAGGTTTCATTTAGTGATTGCAAGCATAATTTTCCATTTTATAAGAGGATGAGATTTCAGTTATTTGAATTGTTAAATAAACATTACAGAAGAAAGAAAACAGGGAGAAATTACTGCATCACTTCCATCACGGTGTTTTCGTTGCATCATCTTAAGGTAACCATTAACTACCACCGCCAGTTGTGCCGTGTGAAAAAGAGTTATTTTTATACTTATAAATGAGCTCAATCTTGTAATTATTCATGTTGTTCCTCATTAAAAAGTTGTAATAGGTAGTAGATTGTTATATAAAATATTGTACAGGAAATGGTCTATTATTTAGACTTTGTCATCCAAAAGAATATGTTAACATCAGTTAAAGTGCAGCAGAAGAAGGAAATTCCCACTGCCAGAAGAAGAAAATTCGCATAGCGCACCAGTACGTGTGCGCTGAGCGATCAGTTAAAGTGCAGCAGTTAAGAAAATTCGTATAGCGCACCAGTACATTTGCGCTGAGCGAATTAATGAATTTAAGTGGCTTTAAAAGACGTGACAGAGCGACAGAAACATTCTCTTCTGACAGAAGTTCCAGACAAAAGAAAGAAACAAAAACATCTCAGGAACTTCCGGAGACTACTTCAAGGCATCAAGACACCATTGTTGCAAGGGATTGCTTCAAATGTGAACGTTTAGATGACTAAGAGTAGTTTTTTTCGTTGGAATTGGATGTAATGAACTCACTGTGATGTAATTTTCCTGTTCAACATATAGTTTCTTTTAAATATAATTCCTTGCACACCAACATAAAAATACCAAAAAGAGTTTCTTGTGTTTTTTTTGTATACTTTGATGTCTAATTGAGTTATAAAAGAAATAATTGTCATGTGTTAGCACAAGTCCCTTGGGAGAACGATACTTTGAACTTACTCTATATTACTTGAAACGATTTGGTATACTTCTTAAAAAAAGTTATCATGCCGTAAAACCAATTAACATAATCATGGGAAGAATGTGTTGCTGCTTGACTCACATAAATGAAAAATTGTTAATTATAAAGAATTAGATCCTCCCTCATTCGTGGTTGTTATTTCGATTACTTGTTCTCATTGTTTCTCTATTACATCCGTCATTTTTGTTTTAAACTTATCTTCTTTTCCTTTCTCTTATAATGTATTTTTTTTTTGTTATTGAACTTATAAAATGTAGAGATGATAGCTGAATGTAAATTTGATACATTAAGAATTAATTGGTTAACGACAACTACCTAGTTTCTTATTCAACAACTACTAGGCAGATCAGAATGACAGATGAAGAATATATGTGAGAAAACTCTTCATCTACGAAATTTCTCATAAAGCTTTTATACTGTCCCAACATAGATAACAAAAACGGACAGAATTTTTCAAGGTAGCAAAATATGCTACAAAAAATTGTGTCTATACATTTTCATCAGTCTCGTCTTCGTGGATTAGAACCTCATCAAGCGAGTTAGTGATATCCAAGAACTCATGTTCTCCACAAGGAATTATGAATCATGGGACCAACTGTGAGACAGGAGCATATGTTGCCTTGTAGGACTTTCTCAAGGATGAATGTAACATGTCATAGTGGATAGTAGGGTTCCCACCTCCTCAAGAATCCACTTCAAATAAAACTGACGTTTGATCTAATCCTCTAAAATATAATGGTCTAAGATCTCCTCCTATCTGTAGCCTTATAAATCAATAGTCAGAAACTACTTCCCATCTATAATGTACTTTACCATTAGGCTGCATTATCAATCTGGAGAAAACATGTCCCAAGCATGTTTACACCATTATGAAATACCAATTAATGTATGAATAAACGTTTAATATCACTTTAGGGACGTCTAGGTTGTTTCATAAGGTGGTGGTGGGCTTATACATGTCTACACAATTTTATCCTTGATAGAGGCATTGAAGACAGAACCACATGATATCTCATTTGTATATCCTCCATCTTAACAGTCTTTTCCTTCTAATTCAGTTACTAGGAAGTTTTTAAAACTATATATACACTATCTTTTTTGCACTCCCAAGCATCAATATTTTGGTCCATTCTTTCTAAATCTCACAAGTGCCGAAGGGATATCTTGCAGTGTATGTTGGAGAGAAACAAAAGCGGTTTGTGATTCCAATATCATATTTGAACCAACCTTCCTTCCAAGATTTATTGAGTCAAGAGTAGGAAGAGTTTTGGATATGATCAAGAACAATATAGAAAATCTTCATATAGAAGTATTAAATTGTAATACGAATTCGAGAAATAAGAAGCAACCCTAAGCTACATTCTAAAACAACTCGAGAGAGTGCGCAGAGAGAAACCACCACTTTTTGTCCTCCACCATAAGCGTAGTGAGTAATAGAGAGAAGATTGTGAGTACCAAGGAGTTGTGCACGGGCCCTTGTTTCAGTCACGGGATTTTCTAAGAACCAAGGGGCCTTTAAAGAATTTACTGGAAAACCCAGGTAAGGAGAGTTAACTTTTTGAGCATGATGTGTTTCCTTTGAAACTTGTTAATCTTGAGAAACGAGTGTGGATAGATAGTATACCCAATTGGAAGGTTGTGAGTTGCTAAGGAAAACAGTGGTTTGGGATGTTATTCTCATAATATGAATGCACGGGTTGAAGGATTACAGTGCATGTGGTTTTGTAGTAAGGGATAAGTGCATATCGTGAATCTTTAGAGGGTAGCTGTGTGTTGGCTGGGTTAAGAATGTAAATAAGAGTAGGAAGTGTTAACATGTTATATGAGTGAAATATGAAAATAGAGTACTTTGGTAATGGGTTGTATTCTCAATATAGATACCAATATGGGTTTATTGGTATAATAAATTATTATTTTGTAATTGCATGAAATATTTGATGGGTATTAAATGTATGGAAGTGGTATAAATGTTGAGTAATGTACTATCATCACATAATGGTATGAGTGCATGTTTTCTTTTTGCAAGTGAAGAGTTTGAATGCATCTGGGGCCAAGGTAAGATGAAGAGAAATATTATATTTTCTTCCTGTATAGTGTAGATTAGGGATGACAACGGGTTGGGTCGAGCACGGATAGTGCCTACTTGCAACCCGACCCGCATGCAAAAAATTGTACCTTCAATTCGACCCGCTACCTGCTGGATCTCTACATAAAAAAAATCCACGGAGTTTTTTCAATCTGTGGATATCTGTTTTCAACCCACAAATATTTAAAAAATATATTTTGTGAATTTTTAAATAAGGTTTAAATTAAATTACAAGTTAAAGAGAACAATTTAATATATTTGCTACATATTAAAAAATAATGTAATTTTTAAACGAGTTAAAGAAAACAAATACTGAACAACTTTTGAAAAAAAATAAAAGATATGAGGAAGAAATACCTAATAACTGAAGTCTCAATTTAGTCACAGGATTGACCCACAAATACCTATCAATGTATAAAATAGAGAGATAAAGAATTTCTAAGAGAACGCAAACAAGAACCTTAAACCCAAATTTCAAAAACAAACGCAATCATAGAAATCTCAAAACCACGATAACCACCAAGGTCTTCAAAAATCCAATCTGCATCGATGAACTAAAATCCAAAAACACTCATTCAAATCATAACCCCAAGATCGCGTCACCAATCAATAGGGAAGAAATCAAGAAAGGAACTCCCAAAACGTGAATCAAAACGTACAAAAGAAACCCCCAAAATTAGAGAACAAATAAAAGCCTAATTTCTTGATATTGGCATTTAATGGTTTTCATGGTACCTACCTTGGGAGAGAAATCATAATATGGTTAATATCAAGTGCATGAAATTATTGTTGTGCATGTGCTGTTATGTGCGTTGTTGATAGGTAAAGTACGTAAATGATATTCTAGGGTTGCATGGGTGGATTATAAGAAAGGTGAAGGGTTATAGGCTAAGGTTTTTGTTGTGCAAATTTTAAATTTTGGGTCTATAAAATAGGTCTAGGGAAGCTAAAGGAGTTTTCTTTGAAGATATAAAGATTTATGAGAGATGTAGAGGTTATCTAATGGTCACAGTTTTGTTGTTAAAATAGGATGGAATATGGAGGTGAGTGTATAAAACTAGTGCATTTAGTGTCCAGAGAAATATTCTCTCTCTAATACATCAATATCTCTCTCTTTAACCATTAAAAGTCATTTACATTTCTCTTTCTATGCATCTAATTCTTCAAACATCCATTTATGTTTCTCCATGCATTTAATTCTTTCAACTACGTATTCATCAAATTGCATAACTCACTCAGGTAACCAGGATGACATTTGCACCATTATGTTTTTAACAGTGTGAGCGAAAAGGACGAGATTGAACATTTTTTAACGAAATATGAGGTCTTACTGAACTTTTCTAAAAAGTAGAATCACTTTGAACCAAAGAATAAATGATGTATTAAACCTTTATATTATCTAAGAAATTTTTAATTATTTTTATTTCTTCATTTATTATAAATCAATATTATATGCAAATAACCACATACAAAACGTACTCTCTTTTTTCACAATTAAAGTTGATGATATAGATAAATTCACTCCGTAAACTACACGATGAAAAATAAACTAATACATTTAGGGAACTGTATGAAAAACCAAGGTTATGTACTGTTTAGAAAAAAAATACGGATAATTAAATTTAGAGAAATTTTTGATTTTATTTCTTATTTTTAGACAAAACTGCTTTTTAGTTTTCGTTCCAAACAGAAGAGTAAGTCTTTAAATAAAAACATTTTAAGTTATTTTTTTTCCAATATTATCACAATAAATTTTATCACCAAATATAGTTCACACAATTATAAAGAACTAATTCATTGATTCTGAAATTGATATATCAAAACTAAATTTGATAAAAAAGCATAGACTTAAAAAATTCTAATGCGCATCTGTCGAGGGTGGAAAGGTGACAAACCACAGATAACTAGTTTAATAGCATTATAAACATCTTGTCATCAAACAGGGTCCATAGCTCAGTGGTAGAGCATTTGACTGCAGATCAAGAGGTCACCGGTTCGAACCCGGTTGGGCCCTCTTCCTTTTATTTTTAACAACCCTTCCTCTTTTATGACATTTTCCCAAGTGTCTACATACAATTAGTCTTTAATTATATGTATTTATTTTCTTAACTCTTATCCTTTATAATTCTTTTGAGAATCTTAAAATAGGTCTTTTGGAAAATAAAAAATATATTTCAAAATAAATAGTGTGTTAAAAACATTTAGAGGAGTTAAGAAAGAAACAAAAATCTATTTTGTTCATTCCATTTATTTTTTTAAAGAGGGTCTTATTTTGTTGCATCCAACATTTTTTTATGTGATTTTTGCATGAGATAACTCATTATTGAGAGCTGTTTTAATCCATCTATAGTGAAAGCTTTATCATTCATATACTTTATAGGCTTGATACCTTTTTTTGTCTCTCTTTATAAGGGAAATGTTCAATTTCGTCCTACCTTTTTTAAAAAGTTCAATGTGGTCCCAAGTTGTGAAAAAAGTGTCCAATTAAATCATTTTTTGTCACGACATTAAATATTTAACGATCCAGCTGACAGCGTGGACTGATGTGTGCAATGTGGCTGTTAACCTTCATAACGTGGCAGTGACAATGTTTTTCATTAACTGAGAACGTGGCAGTGGCAGTGATTAAAATTATTTGTTAGGGTTTGCGTATTCGAAATCGCGATTTGGGGATAAGCATTTTAGAGGACCTGCAAATCCAAATTGGGTGATCTTGAAGGTGAAATCTGCAGAGCAAATCCAATTCAGCAAATCAAAGCAGGTTAGAGTTTACATTTGATAATTTGAAGTGTTTGAGGTTTTTCGATATGTGCAGAAGGTATAATGTGCAGCTTATTTTCATTTTTAGTTAATGCTTTTGTATAGGATATGGTTTTATTACTACATTTAATTGTGCAGGGGTTAGTCTTAGCTATCCAGGAGCTTTTGCCTCGGGCAGAACAAAGATACTATTTAAGGCACCTCTATGCAAACTTTAGGAAAAGGTTTGGTGGACAGGTATTAAAAAATCTGATGTGGAGTGTTGCAACCACCACATATCCCCAGGCTTGGGAGAGAGAAATGCTAAAAATTAAAGAAGTCAATGTTGAAGCATATAAATACCTCATAGTCATTCCCCCAAGGTAACCCATTAGCCATTATATACACTTTAGTGTCACAAATGCATTGTAACCCATTTGAGAATTCTTTTGTGCAACATGTTTTGGTCAAGGTCTCGCTTCACAGCTCAACCAATGTGTGATACCCTTGATAACAACATCACTGAAGCTTTCAATAGTGTCATCATTCATGCAAGAGAAAAACCAATTATCACAATGATGGAAGATATCAGAGTGTATCTCATGAAAAGGTGGGCCACCAACAGAAGCAAGGTGGCATCTATGAACTTCACAATATGCCCAAAGATAAAGAAGAGGCTTCAGAAAGAATGTAATTTGTCAAGATTTTGGCTGCCAAGGTAATGTTATCACCACAATTTATATACATTTTGTTATTTACGTGCATTGATGTGCTTAATTTCTTTCAGTTGGGCTGCACGAAAGATTTTTGAGGTTAGGCACACTTCATCTGTTGGGAACAAGTTCACAGTGGATCTGGACACTAAAGAGTGTAGCTGCAAAAAGTGGATGATCAGTGGCATCCCATGCTGTCATGCAATTGCAGCAATGAACTACTGTAATGTTCATCAAGACAATTTTATACCCACTTGCTTCAGAAGATCCACATATGAAGAGGTGTATGCGTCCATAATTTTTCCACTCAATGGTCCCCAACTATGGCAATCCACAAATTTCAATGATGTACTACCACCACTGATAAGGAAGTTGCCTGGAAGGCCAAAGAAAAAACGGAAGTTGGAGGCATGGGAGTTAACTAAGGACAACACTCAAATGCGTGTTGGAGGGCATAGGAAAAAGTGTAGCATTTGCCATCAGACAAAGCATTACAGGAATAATTGCCCTTTACGGCCCCAACCAGCAGAAGCAACCCAGCCACCAGAAGCAACCCAACCACCAGAAGCAACCCAACCACCAGAAGCAACCCAGCCAACACAAACAACCCAGTCACCAGAAACAACACAACCAACCCAGCCACCTCCAAGTTCCCAATCATCTCGTCCAACAAAATTCAGAATCAGAAGAAAACATAGATAGATAAATGAATTGGTTTATTATGTACTGTACTATCTTTATTTTGGTCACAGACATGTATTGTCTTTTTAGATGAATTGGAGGTTATATGTATTCACTATCATGTACTTTAGTGACAAACCTATACTGCCTTTATTTAATGAATCGAAGTGGTTTCATCATGTTTTGGTCAAAGCTTGTACTTAGATTTGTAATATGTGCCATTAGTCCTCATTCATATGCATTATTGGGTTGACCTATTTCAATATTTTAAAACCAAATTGGGGACTGATTCGAATAATCTCCACTGAATTTAACTTCATCTATTGAATTTTTAAACCAAATAGGGGATTGATTCCAACATTTTGTACATTGCATTGCATAAATAATGTTACATCAATCAAAACACCTTCGCATTGTCAACGTACTTTTTTCAAGCATCCAAATACATAGCAGGTATTAAGCCAACTTATAACAAACACCCAAATTCACGATCTAACTAAATCAACCTAAACACAACTTGAAAACTACAAGGTCAACCACAATACACACACAAAGCTACAACTAACAACTTCATCCTTTTCTACATTTTCTGCAAATCCTTCACTGCATTTTCCAGCTCACTTATTCTCTTCATAATTGTGCAATCTTTTTCATCCACGTTGTCTTCACAACACCACTTGAAAAAGTTACAGCAGCTCCCAATTGAAGATCCACATTGTTATTCACTATGTTAGGGAATCTATGAACAGATGCATCAAATCAACTCAAGAAAACATTAACTGAGAAGGTATACTTCAAACCTTGTAATGAGGACAACCCCAAAAATTTCTCCCAGCATTCTTCGTAGTTCTGGCCACTTTGATTACTGCAATATCACCACAGTAACAAGTAAGGATTAACCCACCTCCCCTACAAGCACCACCATGGGACGAACGAGAAGATCCTTTGGCCCAACTTTTCGAAAACGAAGAACACCCTTGGGAACCCATTCGTATGTCTCCCCAAACACTTCCCAATCCTCAAAGATTAATTCGGAGGAAACCAAACCCTAACACTTTATTTAATGAAAATCACTACCCACTGCCACGTTCTCAGTTAATGAAAAACACTGTCACTACCACGTTATGAAGGTTAACAACCACATTGTACACATCAGTCCACGCTGTCAGCTGGATCGTTAAATATTTAACGCCGTGACCAAAAATGATTTAATTGGACACTTTTTTCATAACTTGGGACCACATTGAACTTTTTAAAAAAGGTAGGACGAAATTGAACATTTCCCTTATAAAGAGGGACAAAAAGAGGTATTAAGCCTACTTTATATAATAAATATACCTAAGGGATTTTCTTCCTCATATTTTTAGAATTAGACTTTGAAGCTCACAATTCTTTTCCTTTCTTATATAATTCTTCTACTTTTATTTATTATCCTCAATAGTGAAAATTTATTATTTAACCATACTATATCACAACAATTATAAGTGGCATTGAAAACTCTTCATTAAATATAAAAATGAATGAAAAGTTTTATAGAAATGAGATAATTAATTGGTATGGAAGAAAAAACAAGATCCATAAACATAACATTTTAAAGTTTTATATTGAAAATGGTATCAAATTTTGTATACATACAACTCATACTTCAAAAGATGGTTAATATCTCTGTCTATCTTAGTAAAAAAGTTCTCAACACTCTTCAATGATATTTTTGTTGTTAAGTCCAACATTACAATAAAGATTACTTCAGAATTCTCATTGTATATATCCTATAATGACAAAAGTTCTAAAATAATTTCACTCTTTTTTTTCTCTACTCCCTTGCTTGTGTCGTCTTGCTCTTTTGTTCCTATCCATTGCATTAACATCATCACTTTCTCATTTTGTTTGCACCATTGATGCATCCTCTCCTTTACTTTTTTTTCGTTTTATTCAATTTCATGAGTGTGTTTTCTCTTCTATTTCATTTAGTGCTCTTATTCCAAATAGATTATTTTCTGTTATTTTGATAGTTTTTGCTTTATTACCTTTTCAAACTTAGTTGACATCGTCCATTTTATGGTTTTTAAATATATAGTAATTGCATTTGAATAATTTGCATAACACACTAACATTATAGAAGTGTTCAATCCCTTCCAAATTAGATAATTTTATTTTTGTGATATTCATATTTTAGGTGTCATATCCATCAAAAGTTAAAAAAAAGTTGTGTAATTAAAATTATCAAAACTTAATAGCTTATATAAATTTGTAACAGTTTTGTAAACTCAACTTATAAAATCAGAAAAGTTTATTTGATATTAAAAAATACATTATAAAGTATGTAATATGTACTTTAATAATTACAAACTAATACCAATGAGTATAGATGAACGAAAGTTTCTCATTACAATAATCACAAAAATGTTGAACAATGGTTAGAATTTAAAATTTTACAATCCGGGACCTTAAAATTTGATGCAAATGATGAATCCCATTCCATAGAAAGGATGAAATTATCTATAGTCAATCCGGGATGTTAAAATTTGACTCTCATCAGAGTTATGCAAGCACCAGAAAAATATACAGCTAATTTCAAATACATGTGAAATAAGACATCTTCACATGATGAAAGGTCTTTAGAAATATAAGTAAAAATTAGTTTGTCCTTGGATTGATCAAATTACATTTATTGCAGAAGGTATCACAACCAGGAGGGAGCTTAGATAAGCCATATAGGAACAATCTAAAGAAACCATTCACCTTTGGCTGAGTCTTCCAACCAGGTCTGGTGCACGTGCAACAAATTGAACCAATCCGAATCCTGAAACTCAAATTTCATTCTTCTCAGAAAATGGATGAAAGACATCACATGAAGAATATAATAGTTGATGCATTAAAACATACCCTACTGCTCATTATTGAGGTGGAGGCACAAGCCTTCCGCTCTTCACCTGCAAAGTTGGCAAGTTAGCAGTAAGTTAAAAGGCCAAAATATGCAATGCAAAATTTTCCAACACTGCAGATGTACTACCACAAATTTCCAGAAGATGGATAAAAAAACAAGAATAAACAATTGCTTGTTTTCAGAGAGACAAAGGGGTGGGAAGTGCATAAACAACAAAACTGATACATACCACATAACTCCCACTTGTCAAACTTCACTAGCCATATACCTGGAGCTAACTGTGTAGCCACTACATCATCCACCCAAATCCTGTACTGTTTACCCTTTTTGTCACCATACACCTTCCGGAACGTATTTAAATACTCCCGGGCATTATGGGCCGAACCAGAAGGATGGATGATAATAGCAGATGGGAACTGCATATTGAAAAAAGGAATAATTTACATACTTCTTTAGAAATAAACATTTACGTAAAGACTTGACAGTCAAAAAAGTCAGGTCCAAGTGCATCAGTGGAAAAATAGAGCTCTCAGATCAAGAAAATGCAAAAGGGGAAATCCAACTAGTTATGGTGTGAAGGTAGAGTGAGTAAGAGAGAGTACGAGAGAGAATGAAGCTTTTGCAATGACTTAAGATAGACGTTCTTGGAAATCAACCATGGAAATGTCTTATTCAAGTGGTTGACATGGTTAAACAGTTTAGTCAGAATTTGGAATACATTAGAAGATGTAGTATGGTCATATGGGATATTATACTCAATGTTTTTATAGGAAATACCTTACTATTGAAGGAAGATGTTCAAGAAAGAAATATGTGTCAAAATACATTCTTCTTCATACACAACATGCACTCAGAAAAAGGGAAATAGAAAATCATACCAAAACAAAGCGAACACCGTACCGAAAAGCTTAGAACATGTAAAAACATTGGAAAACTTGAGTGGTTGCTCCCTAGATATGCTATTATGGATTAAAAAAAATTCTACTTCACTATTTAGTTTTCCGTTGGTAAATCGCAGAACTTGTTAGTCCATGAAATAGGAATATAGAAATAATGCAGAGAAAAGGGTATACACTTCATTTGAAAAGAAAATGATTTGGTAAAATGGAGTTAATTTGGATAGTTTTTCACATGCTCGGTGGTCTGCATACACAAATAGAACACACAATAGGTAATTTGTAAAGATAAAGGATATCAGACATACAACTGTTGCCTTTATACCAGCAATAAACAGCTCGGAATTCTCAACTTCTGCACGCCTCCACTTTTCAAGTAACAAAGCAAAATTCACTATTTCAAGATATGGAGATAAATTTTCTTGTCTACTGTCTGAAACATCTCTTGGGGACAGGTTTTGGCCTAACTTAAAATGACCAATGGCTTCTATAAAACTCAAACTCATTACTAACAGTAGATGAATTATTTATTGATTAACCATTAATCCCACAAAAGTTTAATCATAACCAATATAAAAAAATGTAAGATCTCTGGTATCAAAGTGTAATAAACTACTTAGTAATTACATAATAATCTCAAAGTCTAAGAAAAATTATATTTTTCTTCAAATGACTTTTTTTTTGACAATTTAAAGATAATATTAATCATTAAATTCTCTTTAAATTAGTTTAATGGTCATATATATGCATCATTTATATGTGTAATTTAAAAAAACAATGAGATATATTTAATCTATAAAGACAACTAGACATATATCGATCTATATATGGAATAGTGATACTTTTTCTCAATAATAATCAAGAACAATTTAAATTAAAATTATATAAAACTTATATTTCATTATTATAATTTCTATTATAATATCTTTAATTTTAATAAAGAACCTCATCATATAATATTAATAAATATGACAATGAAATAAATAATAATAAAACCAATTTATTATTACTAACATGACATATTTTTAGAACATACTTCAAATCCAACATGTGGTTCATTTTACATTGGCTCAACTTAAACATCATCATGTGGTGTGGTAAGATCATGAATAATTCTTATAATTAATGTACTCCTCCTATGAGAAAAAAATATGCATCTAAAATATCATAATCTACCACATTAGCCAAGCCATGTGCAATAGTAGGTGTTATATATATAATCTAATTCACTTAGTTCTATTAGTGTACTTGGTTCCACTATCTCATTCTCATCACAGCTTTTCTTTTGAAAATGATTAAATGTACTTATTATCTGTTTAATATATTTGATGAAATGTTTCATCTAAGATAAAGAAAGTGTATTAGTAAAATAATTAAATTAGAGTTAATCTCAAATAACGTGATTATTAACGCAAGACTTAATTTATAAAGTGAAGGAAGTATCATGCTGCAAAAATTCTTCTAGCGATCAAACAATCACTATACAAATCTCTTTGAGAGATGATAGTGATATTTCACTATTATTAAAATCAACCAAATATATTTGATTAATCATAAACATTTTTAGAAATATTTATATATTCTATTGAAAATAAGATAACAACATGTTATTTTTACAATAAAATTAAGTCTTGAAATGTTTACAAGAAATACCATGTTATTTCAATATTGTTAAAATGAACTAAAATCATGTTACTTCAATTAATATTCTTAAAATGAACTAAAATATATTTAGTAAATCATATAAATGTTTCCTATATTAACGATGGTAAAACTAACATGATACTTTTACCAGAGTAAAACATTAATTTGAAAAAATAGATTCCAAATTTGTTTTTTCATTAAGAAAAAATGTTTAGTAAAACAATATTTAACTTCGAGTAAGACCAATTTATTTGAGTTTAAAGAATAAAGTTTAAATTAAATAGACGGTTAAGATATCTTAAAAAAAGTATAAATAGATTTTAAAGAAGGCGTTATTCGCTTAATAATTTTTGTATTTAAGATTAATGAATAAGTTTAAATAGATTTTGAAATTTCAGTCACAACATTTTTCTTGCATGTTTTGTTTACTTTTGCTAAATGTAATACCTTTTCATTATTAAAGGAAAGTTCTTCCATCTCATTTGCCATGTTAATTTATTAAATAAAACGCAACCCCCAAAAACATATATTCTGATTAACATGTATTCACTTAAAACCTGAACTAACCCAACATTGCAAACTTAGGTTTAGATTGTCTTAACCCTCTATGAAAATTTGACATTACAACCGGAACTTGAGTTGTAATGTTGTCAAACTGGGTGATTGATGAGAGTACTTGAAGTAAAGCTTAGGTGATAATTTTCAAAAATTTATTAATTATAAATGTTAAAACTTAAATAAATAAATAAATTTATTAATTTAGATGACATTTTCTAAACCACATTAGGGCTAATTTAATAAAAGAACTAAAATAAATTATTTAATAAATATTAAAACTTAATTGATTAAAACAATATAAACCAAAATAAATCATAAACTTAAATATATGAAATAAATTAGGCTAAAATTATTAAATAATAAGCTGTTAAATTTAAAATATTTTAGAAGTATGAAGCAGACATCTTCAGATAAATAATGAATTTTTTAAAAGCCTAAACATGTCACAATAAATAAATAAGCTAAGAAAAAATGTAAAATATATAAATGATAGTAACCAATTATATATTTAAGTTCTTTATTTAGTTATAAATTACGTAAAATAAGTGCACCATTACACATAATTCAATAATATTAAATGTAAATATAAACTGTGATAATGTATAATGAATATTCACACATGCACTTATTAAATTAAATATTTATAACAATTTAATGATTTTTTCTCATTTCAATTAATTAAATTTAATAATTTGTCAGTTTTTGGATAAACTAATAAACTAATGACAAACCAAACATTGTGTGTGTTCGGCAGGAATCAAATTTACATGTGAGTGGAATCCACACATATTAACACCATTACAAAACATTACCAGCATCCATGCCAAAGCAAATGCCAGTTTGTCGCACTTCCACTTTCCACCGGACCACAACCTTCTCCTCCTTCTAATCATGACCACTTCCCCTTTCCTCTCTCTTTGTCGTCACCCCTTTTCCCACACTTCTCATCGTTTCCCAACAGGGGCTGCTTCTCAAAGTTCAAACTTTCTGCCAAAGTTTCAATCTTTTGCTTCTGGAAACCATGCAGGGAGTGAATTTCCATCTGGGTTCTGCTCAAATGCTCTCAGAAGAAAAAGGGTGTCCGTGGTGTGCTCAAAGTCAACTCTGAATGTGGAAGAAGTGGCAGAGAGAGGAGTGAAGGGTAAGGGTGAAGAGTTTGATGCAATTGTTATAGGGTCTGGGATTGGAGGGTTGGTTGCAGGAACACAGTTGGCAGTGAAGGGTGCCAGAGTTTTGGTTTTAGAGAAGTATGTGATTCCTGGTGGAAGCTCTGGATTTTACCAGAGGGATGGCTATACTTTTGATGTGGGCTCTTCTGTCATGTTTGGTTTCAGTGATAAGGTCAGTTATTTATTTATTTAATTTGGGTGCATGCCATTTTTTGTGTGTAATCATTTACTTTAATTTCATTATTGATGCGATGAAATGTGGATGGTATAGAAACTTTAGGGGTGAGCTCATGAGCTAAATGTTACGCTGAAGGAATATGGATGCTTTGCTTGTGAGAGGGACTTTCTGTTTCACTCTGGTTGCAATGCATTCGATTTTTTATTTTTTTATTTTTTTTGGAGACATTTATTTGTAAACAACACTCTATTTTGTGTTGCCATCAGTGTTATTGTGCTTAGCTGGTGCCTGGTGTTCATGAACAAAATGATTGCGTCTAGTTTGCTCTTTTGGTTAGTTTAATATTAAGAAAGATTTGGTTCATTATGTGAAGCTTGACTTTTGATCAATTAAGCTCCAAATAAATGTAATTTGCTCATCTTCTAATAATACCTTAGCAGCCAGTAGTAGATTCGAACACTTCTAATTGTTCTTTATGTTGAATGGTATGCTTCCTAGGATCATGAACACCATGTGCCTTAAATTTGTGTAGGGTAATCTCAATTTGATAACACAAGCGTTGGAGGCAGTCGGTTGTCAGATGCAAGTAGTACCTGATCCAACAACTGTTCATTTCCATCTACCAAATAACCTTTCTGTTCGAGTGCACAAAGAATATGATAAATTCATTGATGAACTGACCAGTTACTTTCCGCATGAAAAGGAGGGTATTCTTAAATTCTACAGTGAATGCTGGAAGGTTTGTCTAAATTGAGGTGATTGCAGCCCCCTTAAGGCATTTTTGCCTCTCCTTGAAGTTTACCTTTTAAGAGCTTTTGTGTTATGGCTAGATTTTCAATGCGCTGAATTCCTTGGAGTTGAAGTCACTGGAAGAGCCACTCTACCTTTTTGGACAGTTTTTTCAGAAGCCCCTGGAATGCTTGACACTAGGTACTTTCATCATGTTTATTTTAAACTGTAAGGCCACAAATTTTAACTCTTAACTATAATTCCAAAGGTAATATTGTTTTTTAGTTCCACTTGGTTTATCTTTTCTGTATTTTGGTAGATTGGAGAATGTATGTTTTAACTTATGAGTTAAAAGAATTGTTGAGGGAAGCAAAGGGTGAAAAAGTGAACAAATACATCACTCAACTCTGCAGTTTGTTGCTTAATTCCACTGCATATAACTAGTTAACTCAACAAATTTTACCCTAACCATGAAGATCAGAGCAAGATTTGAGTAAGACATGCTTATGCAATCCAATTAGTTTTTTATCTTCCAAGTAGTGGAACCCTAGACCTAGAGAATCACATCTCATGTACATAGTCTGGTTCTTTTTGCTGGGTGGAGAATTTGAACCAAACAAACTGTTAGGAACCAAGAATTGAAAAGAGAAAGAAAAGAAAGGTTTTTTTATTTAATAGACTGAAAAGAACAAAAATAGGAGAGCACTCCGAGGGTTTCCCCTTCACAAAGAGCTGAAGCTCAATCTACAAAATTCACTTCCTTCCCCTCTCCTCTCCTTCTTTCCTATATATATATCTAACTAACGCCTCAAGTGACTCACTCTAACTATCTTAACTAATTTCTCTAACGCAAGCATTTTAGAAAACCTATATTGATCTCCTAATTCCTAAGGGGGGTCTCAGCATTTGTGATTAATTTGCTCAAATCTTTGAAATGCATCAATTATTGCAATACCAAGTTGTGATAGTGTATATATGAAAAATTCTATATGAAGATTTCAATCAATGTGAGCTTCTGATAAACTTTTGCTATGTCAAGAAGATTAGAGCAAAGGATGTGATGAACCACGATCATTCTTGGCGTGTGTGTGATAACTTCCTTTCGTGGAAACCAGAGAAAAAAGAGAAGAAAATACAGAAAATGCACCAACTCAAGGTTGGTGAACTAAATGTAATAGAAGAACCTTGAAAGTTTACAAAGGAGGTTTGCTCCTTTCCCACAATGATCTCACTGTCAGCCTAAATCAAAAAACACTCAATGCCCCCACTCAGTGAGGTTGGTCTTAATAAATAGACCCCTCAGCCAACAACAGAAAGGCACCGAAACACACATCCACTAACTGCCACACTCTTATGTATCCCACTAACCCACACAAATCATTTCTTCTTAAATAAATTCTTCGTATAATACACCTTCCAAACCCGTTCTGTCTCTATAGTTCTAACAGTGTGTGTATTACAACATTCTTGTGGTAGACTATCTCTGTTAACCAATAAGCATTACATGCCTATTTCCTAATAACAGTACATAGTACATAACTGATAGGGGTTGCTATTGAAGACCCATTTGCAGCTCCCTCCATATTTGTGCTTTTTATCAGTTTTTTCATATGTTTTCGGCATTAACCTTCTTAACATATCTTTTGACAGCCTATTATTTGCCTCAAAATGCTGGAGCCATAGCTCGGAAGTACATTAAAGATCCAAGCTTGTTGTCTTTCATAGACGCAGAGGTAGCTGTGATTACTTATTTGATTCAGCTTGAAGTTTCATGAATTTATTAAGGAAAATGTGTCTTGAATAGTTACTCAGTGCAATGTCTTAAGAGAGACAACATGTACTAAATAAGTGTGGAATCCATTCTAGTGGATCTCATAGAAGAGGTTGAGGACAATTGTCGTGGGTCCCATCATAGCATTTGAGTCTTAAGCAAACTGTGCCACATGTTTTGTATCTTTGTCCAACCTATTTTCAATTGAGATAGCAGTCATGTTACTACTCATTTACACTTTGATTAATTATTCAATTGTTGGTACGTGATTGGTAATTTATATCCATGCTGTTGCAGTGTTTTATAGTGAGCACAGTCAACGCTATACAGACACCAATGATCAATGCTAGCATGGTAACCTTTTTTCATTCTTTCAGTTCATTAAATTTTTGTATTACATTTATTAAATTGTCTAGGAGAGGAGGTTTCATGCTTGCATTCATAGCTTCTGCTTGTAATGAATGGAGGATTAGATTGCAAAAAATAGAACTAGCAGGAATTTGACCCAACATTGACTGCTTTTAGTCCTAATAACATACAAATATTTCAGTATCTTTTTTATTTGAATGTTAAGTGTGTAATTTTAAAATGTAAAGGTCATCCTTCCATTAATATGAAGAATCAGTCATGTTTGTTAGACCTGTTATTTTTCTAACTCGTAACTGATTTTAAAATGATGAAAGGGTTAAATATGTTTTTAATCCTTAAAGATGTAGTGAATATTGGTTTTAATCCAATTTTTTGTTGTTAGATTTGGTCCGTACAATTCATTTAACTTTAGAAAACAGTCCTTACAATTATTTTGGTGATGACTTGACATGACATGCATCTTATTGTCAACAACCACTTAGATGCATTCTGTATTATGATAGATAGCAAATCAATAGATAGCAAATGGACTCTGTTCATGACTTTTAAAAGTTATAAGGACCAAAAGCAACAATTTCTTTTTTAAGAATAAGCCAAAATTCACCACATGTTCAGGGACTAATCATACCAACCTCTTGAGGAACTGTCAGGGAGACTGCTAAACAATATTTGAGTTAGACATTCATGTTATGCCAGTCAAAACAGTGAAAAATAAAAGTACTTATTTCAAATATGGTGGCAGTACTATATAGTTCACCTTGGCCTCAAATGCTCTATATTTCCTGCATGGCCTGACTCTTTTTTTCCCTCCAGGTTCTATGTGACAGACACTTTGGTGGGATCAACTACCCTCTTGGGGGTGTCGGTGGGATTGCAAAGTCCTTAGCAAAAGGTCTTGTTGATCAGGGTAGTGAGATAGTTTACAAAGCAAATGTCACTGGTATTATAATTGAGCAGGGCAAAGCTGTAAGTGAGACTTCATAATAGAAACAATGACATTTTGGAAAGAAGCATTTTTTCTTCAAGAACTGACTATGATTTTTGCAGGTAGGTGTGAGGCTTGCTGATGGGAGAGAGTTCTTTGCCAAAACCATAATATCAAATGCTACTAGATGGGATACATTTGGTTGGTTTCAAATTCAAATTTGAATTCTTATAAGATATTTTGTGTGAATATTTTACTGATAATCTCCGTGATGTTTCTCTGCCCTCGTCAGTTCTTAGTTAGTTAAATCACATAATGTTACACTGTAGGAAAGTTGCTGAAGGGTGTTCCACTACCAAAAGAAGAAGAGAACTTCCAGAAAGTTTATGTTAAAGCTCCATCTTTTCTTTCAATTCACATGGGGGTTAAAGCAGAGATTTTACCACCAGATACAGACTGTCACCATTTTGTCCTTGAGGTAGTTGAAGTTTGCTCAACTTAAAATTTCTTAATAGTCCTTGTACCTTAAAATGAATATTAGCTTAATGCATTTCATTGGTTCTTCTCTAGAGCAACTGGTCCGAATTAGAGGATTCATATGGAAGTATCTTTTTAAGTATACCAACTGTTCTTGATTCATCATTGGCTCCCGAAGGTCGCCATATCCTTCATATATTCACAACTTCTTCCATGGGGGACTGGGAGGTAGGCAATACTGATAAACAAAGTTCAAAACTTTCACATTGCATGCTTGTGTGACTTCAGAATCTGATTTTGTCTTAAAATATCTAGTGTCACTGTTTTCTGTACCAGGGTCTCTCAAGAGTAGAATACGAGGCAAAGAAGCAGCTTGTAGCCGATGAAATCATAAGCAGATTAGAGAATAAATTGTTTCCAGGTCTTAGATCATCCATCGATTTTATCGAGGTATTGGTTATAACCTCAGACCTTATATACTGAATGGTATTTCTGTGATTTCCTATTGTTTGAAAATCAATTAAATATAAATCTAGGAGATTTGATTGTATTTTACTTATCTCTTCATTAGTCCAATACCACATTTACCAGTTATTTGGTAAATCTTGCATTGTGTTACTTTGGCTTGCCAATCTCTCCAGATAATAGCCTTTGAGTAATGCTATTTTCCTGTTGACAAAGAAAAATCTGGTGTTAATATTTGAGAAGAACTAACTATTGTCTATTTGACTGCTTGTGGACCTAAATTCTATCATGCTAAAGGTGATAATTAGACATAAATGTTTGTATAACTACATTTGTTTTTGAAAGATCCAAACCCCAATTACCTTTCAGGATAATGCTGCCTGACAGATCCTTTTTTTTATATAAAACTCTTGCTAGGCATTACTATGATCTTTGGCATCTCAGCTAGGCTAACCCCTAGGACATATACCATTTGTCATCACATGAAAATATCATTAAAAACAAAAAGAAAGATACAAAGAACTCATGGGGGGACCCAACCAAAACCCATGAACAGAAAACAAGCCAGCTATAAAGCTATACACAAGCTAAGAAGCTTTATACATAGGAAAAAGAAACCTATTATGACAAAAGTCCAAACTTATAAAAGCTGGCATAACCATATACCATTTAAACATTTCTCTGACAGGCCTAAACTCCCCAGGTTATCAGCACAATGACTTTCTTCTCGAAAAATATGTGACACCTTAAAATCAATACCACTACAAAACTTAATGGATTTCCTCCAACGATCTTTAATAGACCACAGTACAACCTCTTGATGAGAGAAAGCTTTACAGACCAAGGATGGATCACATTCCAACCAGACTCTTCTAAATCTGGCTCTTTTTTGTTATGCTTGTAACATTCTTGCTATCATGTAAGCATATGAAGTATCTGCATAGATGGAGGAAACTATCATGCTTAAATATTCTTTGGCGTTTGGTTCTTATGCTTTTTTATTATATGTATGTGTGGAAAAACATAAAGTCTATATTTCTTACTTGTTTCTTATTACAATATACTACCTATTTATAGAACTATGAACCTAATAGTTAGGCACATCCTAACCTAAGTTAGGCACATCCCATAGACACAAGTTAGGCACCTCCTAGACAAGTTAGGCACCTCCTAGACAAGTTAGACACCTCCTAAGATACATAAATATTACACTTGATATTTCAACACTCCCCCTCAAGCTGGATCATACAATATATACATATTGTAAGAGCCAAGCTTGGAATAAACACACTCAAATGGAAAGTACATCAATAAACTCAAATGGAAACAAAGGCATCAAAGATCCAAAGTCATGTTGGAGGTCCAAAATTCTTTGTTGGACACCTCCCCAGTGGTGATACTTAGCAGTGTATCACAAGAAGATCAGAAGAAGAACTGACACAGTTGCGTCTGTCTGAGACTGTAGTTGCCAGCGAACGGTGGTAAACGGTGGAGACGAAGACATCGGTAACATGAGAGGCCTTCAAAAGCTAAAAGCCATAAACCTCTAGGGTCTTAACCACCCTACACAACAATAAAACCTTCAGGAACTTCACTTCCTTGAGCAGTAACAAATCTTCAGGGACTTAACTACCCTGAACAACAATGAACCTTTAGGGACTTAACTTCCCTAATAACAATGAACCTGCAGAAACTGAACTGTCTGCAATGGCCAAGAACAACAAACTTGCAGGGACTTAACCACCCTACAAAAGCTGAAACAGCAACAAACCTACAGGGACAAACTACCCTGTGGCGGCTGAAACTTCCCCTCTCACGGAGGTGGAAGAACAAGTGAGAACCGATCCGTACGAGGGACAAATCTGAAATCCCATAACATCTAACGAGTCAAATCAGCGGTCGATCTTAAAGAAGGCATTGACTGACGGTGCAAATATCCTTTCACATCACAGAAAAAAAAACACGAATATTGAAACTTATGATGACATCAAAAGGACCCAAAGAAGTGACGCAGTGGCGTCCACAGGGGTCGAATGAGATCCCCCAACCTTGAACATTTCAACCCGGTGAGTCAAAGTGAGTTGTTGAAGAACAACACAAACTATTGTTAAACAGAGACAAACAGCGGCTGGACAGCAGTGGAAACGGCGCCTGGACAATGGTCAATAGTGGTTGGACAGTAGCACGTAGGGAGCAGCCACCAACAGCAAGAATAAGCGGAGCAGCAGGTGAGGAAAGAAGAATCAAAACCAAGACACCGGCTATTAAGGAGAAGGTCAGAATCAGAGAGAGGAAGATCCGGCGAGACGACCGGCAGTGTCGCAGTTTGATGCCGAAACTGGGAAGGCGGCGCGTGACAAACACGCGCCCGAGATCCACCGGAGAGAGCAGGCGCGTGACGGCGCATGCGGATGTGACAGAGGCGGCGACCACCGGGGTTAGGTTGCGCTCGAAGAGGCGATCCAGATCCGCTGGTCACCGGTCGAATCTGCGACGGTGGCCGGCGGCGGACGGTGGTCGACGGCGGACTTATTTGGCGCTCGTGGCGGCGCGTTCGGAGGATTCTGGTCCTGTCTCCGGCAGGGTTGGCCGTCGCTCAAGGAGGCGGTCCAGATCCGCTGGTCATCGGACGGAACTGCGACGGTGGCCGGCGGTAGACGGTGGCCGGCGGCGGTCGACTCGGCGGTCGACGGTGGAGAGCAGCGGTGACGGGGGAGAGCAGCAGTGCACCTTAAGGCAGTGGCTTAGTTCTCTCTGTCTTGGTCTTGGTCATTGATTGGCAGCAACATGATAATGCCAAAAATAACTCAGCATCACTTAAAATACCAGTTTCAGCTACTGGTCTGAAATGGGTTCGAATCCCATTTTGAGATTTTTAGTCACTTAGTTTCTGGATGCAGGTGAATTGAATTCCAGAATAAGAAAGTGTTGGTGACATTGGAGAAAGGCTAGGCGAGGCCAGCACATAAAGACGTACTGAATTTGGCTAAGGCAGAGAAATGACTCTACTCTAATTTTAGAGAGCTGCCCACTGAAACACAAAGACTGAAAGAGACATAAGTCTAACAGCTTGACTGGGACAATTGCAGGCCAATAACGCACAAAGGCACATGTTTGAAGAAGAGACTTTTAGAGACCCGCCGGCGGCACGGCGGCCGGCCGCCGGCAGACAGCAAAGATAGTGATGGAAGAGACTAAAGCTCTGATACCATGTGGAAAAACATAAAGTCTATATTTCTTACTTGTTTCTTATTACAATATACTACCTATTTATAGAACTATGAACCTAATAGTTAGGCACATCCTAACCTAAGTTAGGCACATCCCATAGACACAAGTTAGGCACCTCCTAGACAAGTTAGGCACCTCCTAGACAAGTTAGACACCTCCTAAGATACATAAATATTACACTTGATATTTCAACAGTATGTTTTCTGAAATCTTAAGCCTTGCTACAGGTAGGGACACCAAAGACACACAGGCGATACCTAGCTCGTGACAAGGGGACGTACGGCCCAATGCCACGTGGAACACCAAAGGGGTTATTGGGAATGCCATTTAATACAACAGTAGGTCCTTAAACGAATAACTGGTTCAGTTATAGAAAATATTCTGCTATGCTTTCACAATGCTCTGCTTAAAGCAAGTTACAAACATATAAAACTTGCAGGGCATAGCTGGTCTTTATTGTGTTGGTGATAGCTGCTTCCCTGGACAAGGTGTTATTGCTGTAGCTTTCTCCGGAGTTATGTGTGCTCACCGAGTAGCTGCAGATATTGGTAAGACAAAACACTCCTTCACATAATAGCAAACAGTCCTCCAAATTCTGGCAAACCCTTACATAATGCTAATATGCAAAAAGTTCAAGCATTCCGAAATTGTTGTATACCCTTACAGATAGTGTGAAGGAATACTATTGTGTTGTTCCTCAAAATGGTAGTAATAGCAAACATTTGTAAGCATTCCTTTAAATGCATAGAGTTGGTATTTCTATAAGAAGCAATATTAGTACTGCTTTGTAATTATTAAAAAGTAGATTTTAAATCTAACATGTAAATTGGTCTTATCTTTAGTTTAGTTGATGTGATAGACTCTAATGCATAAATCCATAACTCTAAAAATTGAACTTTAAATGTAACTTATTCATGCAAAACCAACTTATAAGTAAGGTTTGCAGTTACTTATATATTATAAAATAATTTTATGTCTAGTTGATATGAGATTTAACACTAATCATATTTAGTGTTCCTGTAATAAGTTGCATAATGAAGGATTCTATTAAATATCAATGCATATTACTGAGGTGAAATATTGATTCTAATTTGAGAACAACATGGACAATACCAATGGTATTGAACATGTGTTTGTCTCATAGTATATAACAGTGAACTGCTCTTGCTGAGAATGGTGGATATAATTTCATTTCATTTTTCTTACACTTATGTTATTTTGTTGTTCTTTCAAATAGGGCTGGAGAAAAAGTCACCTGTGTTGGATTCCATGCTGCTTCGGTTGCTTGGTTGGATAAGAACAATGGCATGAGATTTAATACATGGCAGCTTTTGTTTGATCACACCATTGTTTCACTGCAGATTTCCTCCTCAATGTTCAAGACTCAGCAGTTTGCCACAGAAGATAGGTGGTGTCAGTTGCAACTCAATCCATGGAGTGCCATAGCTTGGGAAAAAAATAATTTGGAGGGTGCAAAATAAATAAGCTTACAATGTATAAATCAAATGTGATGGTTTTGACAATAATTTATTATAAGTGATTCAAGTAACTATTGGTAACATTTAATACTGATTATTTTCTTAAGTAATAGTCGTCTATGATATACAAATATTTTTTTTTTACTTTATTAATAATAATACTCCTTAGAACTTTACCACCTTATCTGCCACCAAGTAAAATTTAATGCAGAACTTATTCACATTTTTTATTTTTTAGTTTTTCTTAAGACACCTCAAGTTTATATATATATATATATATATATATATATATATATATATATATATATATATATATATAATAAAGTGAAATATGTATGAAAATATACAAAAAAGAAAAAAAAATTAATGAATTTTTTTTAATGAATTGAATAAAATAATCAAACTTTTATCAGGATCAGAACAATTTCTGCATAATTTCAGGAACATGCCGATAAATTTGCAACGAAAATCTATAATTTCAAGTTATATCTTTGCAAATACAGCTATCCAAGTATATGAGGACTTTAATTTTTTTAAGTGAAGTCTTCATGCATGTGACGATTTCACATTTTGCATATTCTCTGGTTTCAAAATACATTTATGTTAAGACATCATCATGTATATTGATATCTCCAGTTTAAAATCTTAATCTATTTGTATAAAATGAAAATGTATACTTCAGTATAAATATTTAGCATAGTTTACTTTTATTTTTAATCATCAAAACTCAAATTAGCTTGGTTTACACAAATTTTATTCAAAATTTATTATCTAAAAAAAAGTCTAATTACATCTTAAAAATATAAACAACTAATGATTATTTCTAGAAATATAAAAAAGAAATGTATAACTATAAAGTTTAATTTTTAAATTTAAATTAATAAAAGTTACTAAATATGAAAAACTCATTTAATAAAAAATGTAGTAAAAAGTCTCCATATGCATCTAGACTTTATTTAAAAAAAATGAAAAATTGAACCAGTCATATACATGGCAACTTTTGTTTTGAAAAAATAAGTTCATCTTAAAAATTGTGGTTTTTTCACAGTTTAATGTACAAGTAGATGACCGTAATTTTTTTTTTAGAAAAATATTACATTTGTAAATTCTAAACAACCTTGAACATTTCAATACACAAGACATATATATAAAGCTTTCTTTAACTTGTATATTGTGTATTCTTTTTATCTTACAAATAAGAGTGAATTTGACATATATTTTAAATAGTCGACATATATATTTTTTTGACAGTGATTGATCTTAATTAATAATTTTAGAGGTTCAAATAATATTTTTAAGGTTTAATCCTGACAACTTTTCTCAAATAGATTCTTTATATTTTTCTTTCATCTTAATTGAATTCTAATTTTTAAAAAATTGAAACAATTCAGTGTTTGTTTTTAAGTTCCATACTAACATAGTTAATATCAAGGGATAGAATTATATCATATTTTATTAAATAGATTAGATTGAACTATTTATTAAATAGTTAATATTGAATACCGATCTTATGGGTGGTGATATACTCACCTAATATGTCAATCAAGTGGGCAATAAACTCCAAATTAGTAAACATCTGAATTAAAAGCAATTTTCTTTTTGGTCAAATCAAACATTTTTGTCGATGATTTCTTGAGAATTGTCATTTCAGAAAGGCTTAATCAACTTAACTAGGCTAGAATCATAGCAAATGGATAAACTTCAGTCAATTAAACATTGTTGCATAGTTAAGAATCTCTCCAAAACAAGTATATGAATTCTTCAGATAAAGCTGCGCCTATGATCATAACATGTGATTGCTTGCACTATTGATGTGTTTCACCATTGTAACTTTCCGGCAATTTATTTTGGAAAACTTTTCTGAAGGGCTTTCGTCAGGTGTCAGTACTCACTCGCATACTTTTCGGGAAAACTTTTTAGAAAGTCACTTATCTTTTTTCAATGTTCGGATGTCACATGTCCACCAGCTTTCGTCTAATTCGTTCTCAAACCACACCTTACTGGAAAAGAAGAGGTTAAGCTCTAATACCACTTGTAATGCCCCGACAATTTACAGGGAATATCGATTGCCAATGTGCTTTGTCCTCACCACACCGTACTGGGAGAGGCTAGGCTCTGATACCACTTGTAACGCCCCGGTAACTTATAGGGAATATCGATTGCCAATGTGCTTTGTCCTCACTCGCACACTTTCTGGGAAAACTTCCCAGAAGGTCACCTATCCCTAAATTACTTCAGGCTAAGCACGCTTAACCATGGAGTTCTTATAAGGTAGGCTACCAAAAAGCAAATGCATTTGGTGATATGAGTAGCCAAATCAATCCCTTTAAGATATCCTTCAAATGTATAGTCTCATACCTATACAGTCTCTAGATCCCTCTCATTCCGGTGTATGTTCGATTCGTCCATGTGCCTCTTCCACTGAAAGCCTGCCAGGAACCGCTCCTTGTCAGTGCCCCTTGCACTTCGTGTCTCTTGCATCGACGATCACTCCTCGCATTCATCAGTGCTGGATGTCACACTAATGCTAAGTGAAATACAATATTCACAAGACTAATCAAAAAAGCCAGAAGCTCTAGCTACCTCGGTGCACCATTTGGTGTTCTTAATGTTCTTAGTACTTTCAACAACTTTAAATATATAGAAAAGGATTTGATGTAACAATTAAAAGTATTAGTATTGTTGAATCTTTATATAAAATATATATATATATATATATATATATATATTATATTGCTAAAATTATTGTTATGTCTACTCTTTAGATACCAATTATACTGTGTTGTTTAAACTTTTTCATTTCAGAAAAGTAACCTTTTCAATAAAATAAATTATGATTTCAAATAGACATTTATTTAAAAAATTGTTTTTTATAACTAAGGTACAACAGAGACAAACTTAATTTTTTCTTCATACATTATATCAAATTTTTATATGAATATTATAAAAATTATTAAAAAATAATCAAAATAAATAATAATAATTATATAAAAATAAGATAAAGATATAGATAAAGATTAGTAGAGTGAAATAAATAATAACAAAAATATAATTCAATTATAATTTAAGAAAAGAATAAAAATATTTTCGATTGAAATGCGTGTTACATATTTTCTCATATGTGTGATATAAGTAGTATTTATATTGTAGAAATGATCAAAATTATATTAATGTTTTGCAAATGTGAGAAAATTCCTTAACTTTTACTTTTGTAAAAAAAAGTTTTGTAAAACATTTATAATATATGATTTCATAACTTAACTAATTAATCGATACCAAATTTATTTATAAATATGTTTTGTTGATTTTATTCTAATAGATATAGATGGTATAAAATATTAGTATTTTCTCACATCAAATTAGAGATATTATTTTTAAATTTAAATTAAATGAATTAAATATTATATATATATATAATTAGGTTTGGTTGAATTGACTACATTTTATTTTGTTTTTATAGTTAAAGACTAAGAAATTTACACTAGCGTCTTGTTGAAGTGGAAATGTTTCATTATCTTCTACGGAAAGAAATTTAATATCTCCTAATCCAAGAAATGAATAAAGAAATCTAAAGATAGATTTAGGTAAAGAGTCTTTAATCATTCAAATAAGGGAGTTTTTCATTTTTCGAGCCAAACACTTTCTCTTTCTTTCTTCGAGAGTTCGATTCTTACCATCATTCCCCTTCGTTCACCAGCATTTCACTAGCAGAGGCCCTCTCCATCAGCTAGTGTGACCGTCAGTCACCGTGTTGGTGATTGGCTGTGTCGAAATCATGTGCCCGTGATTGGGTGTGTCGCAATCGTCATCGGAGTTCGTCCATCGCAAAGGTTGGTTCAGCGCTTGGTTTCACAGTTAAACGATGAGTTTCACCGATTGTCATCGAGGGATGGGCTTCCACTTGCTGTGATGTGTTTGTTCTTCTTACAGAGTTGTTGTTCGAGGGTTGTTCTTGGAGGGGTCTTGCTGGAGTGTGGTGTGGTTTGTGCATGTGAGCGAGCTTGTCTAAATCATCTTGGTGGAGGTTTTGGGTTGTCTTTCTTCCCCTACCGTTGAGGTAAGTAGGTTTTTGATAAGTGTGAAAATGAATTATTTTTATACTTATAAATAAGCTCAATCTTGTAATTATTCATGTTGTTCCTCATTGAAAAGTTATAATAGTAAATTGTTATGTAAAATATTGTACAGGAATATTATTTAGACTGTCAGCCAATTTTCGCAAAGCGAAAGCCAAAATTCGCACTGCCAGAAGAAGGAAATTCGCATAGTGCACCAGTACATTTGATTTGCACTGAGCGAATTAATGAAGTTAAGTGGCTTTAAAAGACGTGACAGAAAGACAAAAACATTCTTCTAACAGAAGTTCCGGACAAAAAAAGAAACGAAAACATCTCAGGAACTTCCAGAGACTACTTCAAGGCATCAAGACACCATTTTTGCAAGGGATTGCTTCAAATGTGTACGTTTAGATGACTAGGAGTAGTTTTTCTTTCGTTGGAATTGGATGTAATGAATTTACTCTGGTGTAATTTTCTTGTTTAATATAGGGTTGTTTGTTCATATGCTCTTTCTTGAATTTACTATCATTATATGGAAATATAATGTTATTTGAATGTTTCTGATTACTGGAAAGTAACTTTGAACATGGACATAGATAGAGCACCTAAGTGATTTGGGATCTATAGATAGACTCAATAACTTGGTCATTCTTAACATCGGACTTAATGCAAATTGTATGTTAAATTGACTAAGGAATTAGCATTTTGATATATTAATTTAGAACTAATTGCTAAGGGATTAGGACTAGTATGCCTTGATGTGAATGTTTGAATGAAATAATAATATATTGTACAGAGTTTTATCTTCATATGATTCATGAACCCAATTCCAACAAAGTTTCTTTTATGTCTAATTGAGTTATAAAAGAAAGAATTGTCATGTGTTGCACAAGTCCCATAGGAGAACGATACTTTGAACTTACTCTATATTACTTGGAACGATTTGATATACTTGCCAAAAAGTTACAAGTTTTTGATTAAACAAGAAAATTACACCGGAGTAAATTCATTACATCCAATTCCAACGAAAGAAAAACTACTCCTAGTCATCTAAACGTACACATTTGAAGCAATCCCTTACAAAAATAGTGTCTTGATGCCTTGAAGTAGTCTCCGGAAGTTCCTGAGATGTTTTCGTTTCTTTTTTTTTTTGTCCAGAACTTCTGTTAGAAGAATGTTTCTGTCTTTCTGTCACGTCTTTTAAAGCCACTTAACTTCATTAATTCGCTCAGCGCAAATGTACTGGTGTGATATGCGAATTTTCTTAACTCCTCGAAAACTAACACCGCTAAAAATTTGGTCCTCATTTAATCAACAAAATGAGGACTAAAACCAAAGTTTTGAGGACTAAAACGAACGTTTCGAAAAGAATGAGGACCAAATTGTACCTTATTTTGAAAGAGGGACGAAAACCAGAAACGACCAATAACTTAGGGACTAAAAACATATTTAACCCAAATCAGATATATGAATGATGAGAAATGTGATCATCTACAAGTAGCATGGGAAGAACTTCAATGTTTTAATTTTAACCGGCTCCAGCCATATGTTGATTCTGCTATGGAGATGAGAAATCACGTTAAGGGTTTCGCAAGGTAAAAGAAATGGAAGCAAATATCAACATACTGGAGAACCGAAAGAATCATTTACAGAAGCAACAAAATATATTGAAGAAAAGGTTTTCTGACATAAGTCTAAGCCTTCAAATAATGAAAAAAGCGATGGCGACAAGAAAAGAAGGCTTTGTCGAATTGGATATGGACGGAGAACTTGAATATCCAGAATAAATTTTTCTAGCCTTTGTTATTCCCAGTGTTTTTAGTGGGTTTAGCATAATCATGAGATACTCATTTTGTTTTGAATTCATTTTATAGATATTAAAGTTCACCGATACTGTTAATGAATTCATTTATGAAAATTTTTGTTTAAATGGATGAGATTTCACCAGCAATTGCTACCTTCACACCTTTTACTATCAATTTTTAGTAAAATGTTGTTCCCTACTATTTACAAGGTTTAATCATTCACGAAGTTCCTATTTTCGTGTGGAATCTCAATTTATTCCCGTTGTTTCTAGAAACCTCAATTGAGTCCCAAATTTATGAAAATTGCAACAATTGGATCCTTTCTATTAAATTGTCTCCAACGTCGTTAGTGTGTGTTTGACGTGGCACGCCGTAGTCAGTTTCTTAACTAACGTGGCTGACTGAAGCAGGGGCAGCTGAAGTACGTGGATAATAAAATTTTTTAAGTAAACAGAAAATGAAAGTTTTAAACCAAACTTGGGATTTAGATTTTTATTTGATCGAATTAGGGATTGAGATTCTTCTGAGTATTTTTAGGGTTCGTCCACCGTTCATTCCATTTCACAAATTGGGGTATCATTTTGGGGATTTAGGGTTTAATCCAAGTTGACCTTGACAGAGTGTGTGCAATTGTCGTCATCATCGGATATAAGTGATTTGAGAAGTTTCTGTAAGGGAAAAAGATCCCAATTTTCAGCGACCTAACCTTTTCTCTCTCCTTCCTCCTCTCACATACACCCGTATAAATATATACCTTATGGATCTCCTTCCACCTCTTAACGGATAGCAGATTCCATCAAGCTCATTTGGGTCTCCAAATTTTTGTTTCAGTTCCGAATGCTCTTAAATTCTGTTGTTTTCTTGTGTTCAAAGAGAAAACATGGCTGAAAGCAGGTACCTTTGCAGTCAACAGTGAACGGTACATAGCAACAGGTTTTTTTTCAACTTTGGAGAGTTCACTCAGCAAATTTCTTTCTTTTCTTTCACTCTTTTACACTTTCTTTTTGGGAATTATTTATTGTCATTGGCAATTTGCTGCTCTCTGCAAATCCTTTTCCTTGTACCCGTTTCTTTTTTTGCTCCTTAAGTTCACTTTGTTTGAGTCTTCCTTTTTCATGGTTGCTTTACCATAATTTGACAAGGTGGCTGCTTAAAAATCTCATTGTTGATCCACATGGTGTCGAAAAATTTGGCTCTTTTCTTGTCTCTCTATTCTTGAGTTGAAGATGGAGTGTTGGAGAAAGAGGGATAATCCAAAATCAAACTCCACTTTTCCTTATGAGGTATTGGAAAGAATTATAGGGATGTTAAAATCTCAAAAGGACAAAAGCTCGGTTTCTTTGGTTTGCAAAGAGTGGTATAACGGCGAGAGTGGTATAACGCAAAAAGGTTTAATCATTCACGTGCTTGACCTGCCCCTCCTTTAGTCAGCCACGTCAGTTAAGAAACTGACTACAGCGTGACACGTCAAACACACACTAACGCCGTTGCAAAAAATTTAACGGAAAGGATCCAATTGTTGCAATTTTCATAAATTTGAGACCGAATTGAGATTTCCATAAACAAATGGACTAAATTGAGATTCCACGCGAAAATAGGGACTTCGTGAATGATTAAACCTATTTATAATTTTAAAAGTTCAAGACAATATTAATTACTATATTTTGAAAATTATAAAATATAATCTTTAATTATTTTACACATTTATCATGAAATTGCCACAAAAGACGAATAATAAGAGATGGAGAAATTTTTATTTTTTATTTTTTAGTTTTTCTTAAGACACCTCAAGTTTATATATAAAGGGAAATATGTATGAAAATATACAAAAAAAAAAAATTAATGAATTTTTCCAATGAATTGAATAAAATAATCAAACTTTTATCAGGATCAGAACAATTTCTGCATAATTTCAGGAACATGCCGATAGATTTGCAACGAAAATCTATAATTTCAAGTTATATTTTGTAGGTTTTCTCACACAAAAATTACTTTCATATTTTTTAACTTTTTTATTATATAAAAACTCGTCTATATCTTTGAAAATACAGCTATCCAAGTATATGAGGACTTTATTTTTTTTAAGTGAAGTCTTCATGCATGTGACGATTTCACATTTTGCATATTCTCTGGTTTCAAAATACATTTACGTTAGACATTATCATGTATATTGATATCTCCAGTTTAAAATCTTAATCTATTTGTATAAAATGAAAATGTATACTTCAGTATAAATATTTAGCATAGTTTACTTTTATTTTTAATCATCAAAACTCAAATTAGCTTGGTTTACACAAATTTTATTCAAAATTTATTATCTAAAAAAAAGTCTAATTACATCTTAAAAATATAAACAACTAATGATTATTTCTAGAAATATAAAAAAGAAATGTATAACTATAAAGTTTAATTTTTAAATTTAAATCAATAAAAGTTACTAAATATGAAAAACTCATTTAATATAAAATGTAGTAAAAAGTCTCCATATGCATCTAGACTTTATTTTAAAAAAATGAAAAATTGAACCAGTCATATATTTAACTTGTATATTGTGTATTCTTTTTATCTTACAAATAAGAGTGCATGACATATATTTTAAATAGTCGACATATATATTTTTTTTTGACAGTGATTGATCTTAATTAATAATTTTAGAGGTTTAATCCTAATATTTTATTAAATAGATTAGGTTGAACTATTTATTAAATAGTTAATATTGCATACCAATCATATGGGTGGTGATTACTCACCTAATATGTCAATCAAGTGGACAATTAATTCCAAATCAGTAAACATCTGAATTAAAAGCAATTTTTTTTTGGGTTAAATCAAACATTTTTGTTGATGATTTCTTGAGAATTGTCAGAAAGGCTTAATCAACTTAACTAGGCTAGAATCTTTATATAATATATATATATATATATATATATATATATATATATATATAAATATATATATTGCTAAAATTATTGTTATGTCTACTCTTTAGATACCAAGTATACTATGCTGTTTAAACTTTTTCATACAATATATCAAGTTTTTATATGAATATTATAAAAATTATTAAAAAAATAATCAAAATAAATAATAATAATTATATAAAAATAAGATAAAGATATAGATAAAGATTAGGAAAGTGAAATAAATAATAACAAAAATATAATTCAATTATAATTTAAGAAAATAATAAAAATATTTTGGATTGAAATACGTAAAAAGTTATTTTAGAGAGAAAACATTTTTATTACATAGAATAAAACAAATTTATTCACATTTTTCTTCTAAAATATATCAATCAAGTATAGTGAAAAATCTCTCAATCTTTTTAAAGACAAATATCTTAAAAGACAATATATAATTGAAGATTAAAAAAAAATTATGAGTAAATGCGTGTTACATATTTTCTCATATATGTGATATAAATAGTATTTATATTGTAGAAATGATCAAAATTATATTAATGTTTTGCAAATGTGAGAAAATTCCTTAACTTTTACTTTTGTAAAACATTTATAATATATGATTTCATAACTTAACTAATTAATCGATACCAAATTTATTTATAAATATGTTTTGTTGATTTTATTCTAATAGATATAGATGGTATAAAATATTAGTATTTTCTGACATCAAATTAGATATATTATTTTTAAATTTAAATTAAATGAATTAAATATTATATATAATTAGGTTTGGTTGAATTGGCTAACATTTTATTTTGTTTTTATAGTTAAAGACTAAGAAATTTACACTAGCATATCTGTTGAATAGGAAATGTTTCATTATTTTCTACTCAAAGAAATTTAATATCTCCTAATCCAATAAATGAATAAAGAAATCTAAAGATAGATTTAGGTAAAGAGTCTTTAATCATTTGAGTTTTTCATTTTTCGAGCCAAACACATTCTCTTTCTTTCTTTGAGAGTTCGATTCCTCACCAGCATTCCCCTTCGTTCAACATTTCACCAGCATTTCACCAGCAGAGGCCCTCTCCATCAGTTAGCGTGACCGTCAGCCACCGTGTTGGTGATTGGCTGTGTCGAAATCGCGTGTCCGTGATTGGGTGTGTCGCAATCGCCATCGGAGTTCGTCCATCGTAAAGGTAGGTTCAGCGCTTGGCTTCGCAGTTAAACGGTGAGTTTCCACTTGCTGTGACGTGTGTGTTCTTCTTGCAGGTTGTTGTTCGAGGGTTGGAGGGTTGTTCTTGGAGGGTTCTTGCTGGTAGGGCTGGGCACAATTTACTTAAAAACTATAAACTATAGTTATCTATACTCTTTTATACTAAAAAAAACTTAAATTATTTTTATTAAAACCTAGTTAACTGTTTAACAATTCAGTTTAAATATACTGAACTTATTTTATTTTTAATACAACTGTACTATGTAATATGGTTTAGGTTTGCAATAAAAAATTTCTCCTATCTCATTACATTATTTCTATGGTTGAAGGCTCCCGTGGAAGGTTCGCACGCTCGTCGCCGTTGAAGGCCCGCGCCGTTGAAGGCTCGTCGCAAACCGTGACCCAATCGCTGCCCACCGTTGTCGTCGAAAGAGAGCTTCAACGAAAACCCACGGTGACTCTGTCCTAGCCCACGCGCGACCGCTGCCACCGTGACTCTGGACAAAGGAGAGTTCCAACGGTGACCCTGCTCTGACCCTTGTCGTTGTTGCTGTATCGACTGTCGAGGGGCCTGTCTTGTTCACTGCCATACCGACCGTCGAGGTAAGTAGTGATTCGATTATTGTGTTCCAGCTTGTCACTCTTTGCCTCTGCCTCTCCGTGTTGTCTCTACCTGTCTGTGCTGTCTCTGCCTCTATGTGCTGCCGCCTTACTCTGTATTTTCCTTAAACCTATGATTTATGAAATTTTAATGTTGTGGGGTTTCTTCTTTTCGCCATTTTTATTGTCCCTTTTCATTTTTTGTGCTTATTTTTCTGCTTGATTGATGAATTTAAGGTGTTTATGGTGCAATATAATGTTGGTACTTCTTACTTTATGGATTGTGTCTCTTAACCCTAAGGAAAATAGTTGAGTTCTTTGAATTTTCAACTAGTTATGTGAGACCCTTTTTTGGATATTACATGTGGTTGTTTGCTACCAAATCATCTCAGTCATCACATAACGATTCCTTCATTATAATCGTGTTCCTAAGAAGTTTGGTTGAGGCAAACAGAAGATTCTTCTCGAACTGCAGATTGGAGTGAAAAACAGGATAGCATGCCAGCTATTATTGTTCATGATTCTAATATTTTAGCTGATGCTTCTTCTTTTAATGATGTTGTTTTTGATGATTTGAATGTTATTTTTGCTTCCAATTTTGATAATGCTGATTTTGACTTTATGCCTGCAATTCAATATGGTTTCAATGATGTTGTTATAGTCTTTTGCTCTATATCTTTTGTTACAACACTTGCCTTTATACTCTCTTTCTTCAACTTCATGCTTTGTTCATATTTTAAACATTCTCTCTGCTCAAATAATGGTGATACTGTAGAAGAACACTCCACGTAACTCCCATGTTTTTTTTTTCTTCAGTTGGAACAAGCTAGATCATATTTAAAACGCAGTTGACTCAGACATACAATGTGTTTGAATTTTAATATATGTTGAACCCTTTTCATCTCAACTCATAAACTTTTGATTCCGAAAGGAAAGGACAACATTGGTGATTAGCCCCCAGATTAATTGTATCAGTCCTGTATCAGTCTATATGGTGATACAAAAATCCTTCTTAACAAAAGTCCTGTATCAGATTAATTGTATCAGTCTTTCTTTTCTGAGATAAAAGTTTTCTCTATATGGTATATCAGATTAATTGTATCAGTCTTTCTTTTCTGAGATAAAAGTTTTCTCTATATGGTGAAACAAAAATCCGTTATAACAGAAAAGTTACAAAAGTGAAGGGAGGCATGAAATCCTTCTTAACAAAAGAATAAAACAGAGAACAAGGGAGAGAGAATCAACGGAACAAGCTACATCATCCAACACATCTACTAGGGAAACCCCTTTAAAGTAGAATGTCACACTGGCTCAACTACATTGTAATTAGATGTCATAATTGATTAATTTTTCAGTAGAATGTTACCTACGATACCTGCGGATTGAACACCACTAATAAAATTTGTTTTTTTATCACATATCCAATTGAAAACTGTAAAAATTCATAAAAATAAATCCAAAACTCTAATATCAAATTAAAAAATATAATTATGATTTCATTCATTTAATTTAATTTTTTGATACAAATCATTTATATTTTAACTAATAAAATATATTCATCTCATTATTGCACTTACTTGCTTATCAGACTTCTTGAATACAATCTCGTTACAGCTGTCAGTCGTATAGTCTTGTATATATATATATATATATATATATATATATATATATATATATATATATATATATATATATATATATATATATATATATACTCTGCTTCCTTTTATTCCCATAACAAAACATAGTAACATCGTTCAGTTTGGTGGGTAACAAACAGTTTAAATACCAGTTAAAGAAATGAAACCTTTTATGCGTATAATTTTTGTGTATAACTCTTATGATGCCTTGAAAAGTGACTCTTTATTCATTCTTGCTCCTTGCTTTAGACTTGAACTAAATTTGAGTATATCAATCATTGCAGGAGGAGATTTTTGGACCAGTTCTTTTTCTTTTGGACCAGTTCTTTTTAGACTTGAACTAAATTTGGTATTATTTTCTGTCATTATGTGGTCTTGTGGAAGGCTTGTCTGCCTTGGATTTTTCGTTTTGGCTCAATATAATATAGTTTTTCATTTTCTTAACTTCAGAGACCAACAGAGGCCATAGACATTACCAATGATAACAGGTACTTGTTAATAACTACCCCCATTTCATTTTGCATTCAAAGTTGATTTTCTTTTTAAAAGAATATTTTCCAACTCATGCTTACGGGCTTCACTTCCTAGTCTGTATCTGGTTTGTGAATAAAATTACGTGGACAGATTTTGATATATTGTATTGAAGTAAAATAAAATCAATGGCTTGAGTTAGTTGTGTGCTTTTGTGATTTTTTAACATAGTTCAATGTAGAGAAAAATTCAACTAAGTGGTTGTCTAGACGATAACTGTTGTTTCAGTAAGAAAGATTTGAGAACTATTAGAAGATGCCTAGGGATAGACATGTTGTTTTGTTGTATCTTAGTTGACAGGAATATTGCATCCTGTGTAAAGGGAGAAGGCTCCCTTGGAAGCTTAGGAATTGTGTTCTTTGTCACCAAGAATAATAATACAGACTATACAGTGTTTTTCTGTGTGAGAGAGTGTGTGCACGGTGTCTTTTGGTGTGAGTTCTGGGTTTCTTGTTCCAAGAAACCTAACAGTGTGCTTCTGTCATTATGAATTTGGGTCTGGTCACTAGTCTTGGGAAGAGTATCTATACTTTTCTACTTTTGTACTTTACTTTTAGTTCCACTTTCAGTACTTAACATGTTCACCCGTCACAATTTAATGTATACTAATCCAGTTGTTAGTGATATTTTGGTTTAAAAGTTTATTGGTTATGAAATGTTTATTAGTTCATAGAAAAACTATCTTGCAATTTGCATCCACACATGTACTTGGACTAACAGAGTAGTAAAAAAGCATCTGTTAGTTTTCACTCGAGTCTGTGTAATATATGGTTCTCCTAGACGTTGCGGTGGCCAAGGTGATATCCTTTCTGGAAGGCAAGTCCTCTGTTCTTGTTTCAAAATTCTCGTGTGCTATATTATGTTTGGGTGGTTCTTCTCTGTGAGATGGAAATTTCTTTATTTTCATGTAAAAGTGATTACAGCAACGTCTAACAGTAGGGAAAACCATTTTCACATAAACAAGAAAATAGTTAGAATTTTCAATATATATATATATATATATATATATATATATATATATATATATATATTTTAGAATTTTGTTCTGTTTGAAAAGTTATAGACTAATTTGTTTATTTATATAGAGAGAGGTATATCTCTATATAAATTGAGTTTTGTTTTACTGTAGTCTCTTCTCTAGTGCTTTTATCTGAAACGTTTTGTTTTACTGTATATTGAGTTTGAAGGCAATTAAACTTTTGTGAGGACTGTTTTGGTTTTTAGATGATTGATGGCTTTTTTTGGTTCACAATAATAGCTTATTTCATTCAGTTATGGTTATGGAGAGAGCTTTTCAAGAATACGTGATTTTTAACCAAACATACTACAACTTGAATATCCATGTCTGTATTCACTTGTTATTCAATAACTTCGGGAAAAAAATTGAATTTTGTGCTGAGATTATTTTTTGTATTACAGTAAACTTTAGTTGTATGAAATCATTGATATTCCCAGTTTAGATTATCTTCCCACATTCTCATTATCTGGGAAGGGAGGCATATGGTACCTCATCATGTGGGTGTCCTTTTCTCTTTCTTCAATTTTAATGTTTGACTAGTAATTTCAATTTGTAGCAGAAAACTAGCTCTGTCGTAATCCTTGATTTTGCTGGATTTTTAAATTGATTATGAGGGGGTAATAAAAGTGTTTCAATATACAGGAAAAAAAATGTCTTTAAAATATGTCAGATCACGTTAAAATATGTTTTCAGCAATTTATCATATAGATATTGATCTTATTAAGCCTAGTGTTGACACTGTTATTATTGATTTCACTTCCAATGCTCTTGATTTAGTTTATGCTATTGATCATATTGATATACTTGTTGCTGTTTTTGATCCAAATGTTTTTGCTGTTTCAGATCTTGCAATTGTTCAAGTGCTGTAACAACAATTGTTCAAGTGCTGTAATTGCACTGCTGTTGTTGCTGATTTTTCAAGTGCTGATTTTGCAATTATTTAATCGCAGTATTATTATTGGATACGAGATCATAATGACTCAGATCGACTTCATCCCTGCATTTTTATATAATGCAGGTTCTTGAAACCTATTTATTTTTCATGTAGAAAATTTTGAATTTTAAAATAGCTCGGAAGTATCTGATTTAATCAGATTTGACTTATAAAATAAGTATACTGCATGCATTTGGAATGAAAAGTAGTGCTGTGCAACAGGATTAGTTAACTGAACTGCACTGTACTATGAGTAGACTAAAAACTAGTGCAGTTCAGTTCACCCTAACTATTTTTAGTTCAGTTTAGTTTAGGAGAACTGTTTTATAGTTAACTGCAAATTTTTATAGTATAGTGCAGTGCAGTATACTTTGCCCAGCCCTACTTGCTGGAGTGTGGTTTGTGCGTGTGAGCGAGCTTGTCTAAATCCTCTTGGTAGAGGTTTTGGGTTGTCTTTCTTCCCCTGTCGTTGAGGTAAGTAGGTTTCTAATTGAACCTGAATGTGTTTAGCCCCTTTTGCTGGGTAACAGGGTGTTTTTGATGATTAATATTTGTTCCTGTTAGGTTTTGCTAATGTCATTTTTCCATTAATTTACAAGGTTTTGGGGCTTCGATCAGGGTCTGAGGCGTGTCATTGCTGAAGGGCTGCACTGAAGTGTCCAAGAGTTCATCATTTCCAGGTAGGTGAAGTTCGTGCTCTTGTGTTTGGCTTGCTTTATTTTGAGTTTTAATTGCGTTTAAAATGGGGAAGTTGAAGTTTTGTTAAGATGGAGCTGATTTTGGTCACTTGTTTATGTGTTTGAATGCTTGATATCCATGAGTGAATGCCCATGATTGTGATGCTTATAATTTTTTGGTGTCCTTCGTGGTTTATTTGTGGAATTATGCTAGCTGTTTTGGGCAGATCATAAGTGGTTTTTGATGAGAAATTTTATGAGCATGTGTTGATATTAGTGTAAGATACATGTGTTGAATCTTGTAATAAAAGAGAATAATTGTTAATTAGATTACCTTCCCAATATTCACATCATTCAAACTACTTGATGTTATTATGCTAGATTGACCAGTATTTACAGTGACCCTGCATTCCCTCAAAATAGTTGGAACTTTCATATTTAGTCATATCATAAAAGATACACTTCAGCTTCAACCACAAAAAGAAGTGGAGCAAAATTAACTAAACTTTGGGTTACATAACCACAATAGTTGAGACAAACATTGTGACAGTCATCCTTGCGCTCAAAATCTTCAATTTCCCACAACTGGGAAAGAAAAAAATAGAAGAAAAAGGATGTTTAGCATTATTAAATATATATATATATATATATATATATATATATATATATATATATATATTATAACTGGTATGAGGACAGAACTATATTTAAAGTCACAAGACCTTCAAATTCTGGCGTATAGACTTGCAAGGCATTCTCTTCCTCAAATAACCAGAAACAGCTTTCACAGTGTCAGTAAAGCTTTGGTCTCCTTCCATCTTGCAGTGACTCTGTAAGAATTCACTTAAGGATTTTGCTTTTGATTCCAAAGATTCAAGTTCCTGCTTCTTTTCCAATACTTTTTGCAAGAAACCTAGCAATGAACAATAAAATATTGCCAATTGAAATGCAATGGAACAGCACAACAGGTTGATCCTTTCATGATCAAGTGACACCATCAAGCATTCTACACAATATTGGTTGATCAGAACAGAATTATTTATCATTATTGATTATTGCAAGGTTAATGATGGTTGTATATTTAAAATATCAAAACTTAAGCATAAATTGTTATAATGTTCTGACCATCCATCATTTGTAATAGAAATCGTTTACATTTTGTTACATATAAAGAAGAGGATAACAAGTCTTTGAAACAAGCAAAAAACAAAAGTTACAAATCTTTAAGATTGTATTGGTTTCTCCCATAACCAAAAGGAGGAGAAATGTTTAATATGCAAAGTTAGTAACCAATGCTAAAAAAAGCTTAAAGAAATCTCTACCTATTTACAATACAGCAGTGAAAGTTAGGTTAGATATTAAAGTTTGACAACTTAAAAAACAGAGGAGATTAATGCAAAGAGACTTGGTGTAGCTTTCAAAAATTGAGAGTGAACCAGTATAAAAGGATTGTGTGATCCTTTCTCTATCATTACTATTCTTTCATGAATATTTTGATATGAAGGCTTGGGAATGTTTGTACCTCAACATCTGAAAAGAAAAGTGATGATATAGAAGTTAGCACATGACAAGGTAGTGGCTAGTGTAGTCCTAATCAAATTTGTTAGAAACGAATTCCTAGCACATCCCTTCCCTAACGATAGTATAAAAATCACAGCACAAGTGCTTGATCTATTATGAACTTTTCAAAACATCCACATATGACTGATCCTCTTGAAGAGAGTCTCAATCATGAGCAAAATTAGTTCAGAAAAATCTGTTTCAGCAACTTGTTTTTTACCAGAAACATGCCTAAAAATCTGTTTCCATCAAGCTTTTTCACCGTGATTGCTTTCTTTGACTGTGTCTTAGGTGCTTATAATCTTCTAGCTGATTATCTTCAGTTAGCTCTAGTGCATTAGGCCTTCCTAGAGTCCTGGTTGCTGTTATCCTCTTTTTCATTCTCTCAAATCTGATTTGTGGTGCTGTTTTTGGTGCATTTTGCTGCATATTTGACTATAACAAGAGTGATTTGTTGAATCTTGCTGTCTTTGTGCATTTCCAACGTTTGAGCAAGTTTAAATTGCCATTTCAAAGTTGTTTGCACTGATCCTTTGGTCATTTTTCAGCCTATATGCAGAATCACCTTTTAAACCATCAAAATTTGATTTAAATGGAAGTGAACCAGTGATTTTTCATTGCAATTTGTTTCTTGGCTGTGTAAGTGGTTGCACAACTTCAAATTGATGACATAAACTTGCTTGAAGCATCACTTGAGCTGTTGAAACACTTCCAAGCCCCCACACACCCATCCCTAAATTACTGTAGGCTAAGCACGCTTAACCATGGAGTTCTTATGGGTTAGGCTACCGAAAAGCAAACGCATTTTGGTGATATGAGTAGCCAAATCAATTCCTTTCAGCTATCCTTCAACTGTATAGTCTCATACTTATACAGTCTTTAGATCCCTCTTATTTCGGTGTATGTTCGATTCATCCATGTGTCCCTTCCACTAGAAGTCTGCCAGGAGCCGCTCCATGTCAGTGCCTCTTGCACCGGCGATCACTCCCCGCCCTCGTCAGTGCCCGGGTGTCACATGCCCATCAACTTCCGCTTGGTTCGTCCTCGAACCACACCGTACTGGGAGAGGCTAGGCTCTGATACCACTTGTGTGCATCCCAAATATATAATAACCACAATCATATAACTTACGCGTCCACATTCCAATAAAAGAACAGTCATAGTAGAATAGTAGTTCAGTAGCTGATATTACAATCATCCACAAAAGGACAGAACTTAAAACTTAATCAGTTTAGAGTATTTCAAAATAACACCAACTTAAATTTAGAAATCCTAAAAATATTATACTGCATCATCAGCATCCTCCAACTCTTGCTCCAAGGGAACCTCCTCAACAACATCTGCTCCATCCAAATGGATGATCATCGCAAAGGAAAACATACACAAGCAGCACACAACAAAGAAGCAAGGGTGACAATTTGGTGACAAAGCTCGATTGGGTAATGGGGTGGATGACAATTGGATGTCGCTAGCATACAATAACATTCTCGACCACCTACACTAATCTAATTTAGTTGGGTTAAACAAAAATAATATAAAAAATAGAAAAAAGGTGTAGAAGGATAAATGGCAAAAGATTCATGACATATTTAATGGATTAAGTGGATTATCTTGGAATGGCTCAACTAAGCATTTTTATGTTAAAGATGAGCATGATAATGATAAAGCCATAGAGACTTTGCATGACAATTTCCTTTTTGAAACGAGTAAGTTTTATCTATCCAAGTATTGTTTCTTTTTTGAAGTATTAAATAAATTATGGTCTTTGTGCCTGGTTATATGAAATGGAAAGATTCATGGAAAAGTTCTGCCAGTGTTGAAAATATTTCTTGCCATGGCTCAATTTATGTTGAAGGTTGGCTATACTTATGGCACATATGTTGTTTTTGATTTGCCCATTACCGTTTTGGATCATTAGCTGAGATATTGGGAAATGTCGGCCTTGTTTCTAATTTGTTGCTCTATTGTAAAAACGAATGTGTTTGTACTTTTTTTAAAGGGCATCAATTGATTTGTAAATAAGAGATTTTGAATTTATGTTAACTGCAGGTCTGATAGTGCTTTTGATTAGTTCATTAAAGTTATGTGTGTGCGCATGTATGCCATGACCTTTGTTCCTTTTTGAGTGTCTTTTATGGTTGATATAGTAAATGAGAAGTACAATTAATGTTCTCATTACTATTAAAATCATTATCTGATTTCATATTATACCATTTACCCCTCTAATTAAATAAATAAATTTCTCCGTCTCTTATTATTCGTCTTTTGTGGCAATTTCATGATAAATGTGTAAAATAATTAAAGATTATATTTTATAATTTTCAAAATATAGTAATGAATATTGTATTGAACTTTTAAAATTATAAATAACAGGGAACAACGTTTTACTAAAAACTGATTGTAAATTGCTGGTGAAATCTCATCCATTTAAACAAAAATTTTCATAAATGAATTCATTAACAGTGCCAGTGAACTTTAATATCTGTAAAATGAATTCAAAACAAAATGAGTATCTCATGATTATGCTAAACTCACTAAAAACTAAAAACACTGGCAATAACAAAGGCTAGAAATATTTATTCTGGATATTCAAGTTCTCCGTCCATATCCAATTCGACATATCCTTCTTTTTCTTGTCGCCATCTCTTTTTTCATTATTTCAAGGCTTAGACTTATGTCAGAAATCCTTTTCTTCAATATATTTTGTTGCTCCTCTAAATCATTCTTTCGGTTCTCCAGTATGTTGATATTTGCTTCCATTTCTTTTACCTTGAAACTTCTTAACGTGATTTCTTATCTCCAGAGCAGAATCAACAGATGGTTTGTGTGGCATCCCAAATATATAATAACCACAATCATATAACTTTGGCGTCCACATTCCAATAAAGAGAACCGTCAGAGTATAATAGTAGTTTGGTAGCTGATATTACAGTCATCCACAAAAGGACAAAACTTAAAACTTATAAGAGAATGTTGGTTGCCCCAAAAGCTGCAGGATTAAATGGTTTCGATCCAAGCATGTGAATAATAATTGCTTGTTGATTGAGTTTACAATTTTCATAATCTAAGTAGGTTATGTGTATGAAGTTAACTGCTGAAGCTCATATTTGTGTGGGTGTTTTTTCCTAGCTGTAGTCATGATTCTGTTACATGTGTAACTTCGGCCGTAAAGTTTGGATTTAACAACCTTCTGTTTTGTTGGAAAGCCAACATGAAGACATTAAATCATAATGCATGTTTTTTCAACGAATTGGATTTTACTTATAAAAACATAAAATAAATAATTGCCACAAATTTTTAGTTTGCTTAAAGTATATATAAATTTGTCCATGTATGTAGGTATCCTCTTGTAATGAGCAGTGATGCTGCCAAGACATGTTCAAACTCTTAGTGATCTCCTTGAGAGAGTTAAACTTGTTCAATTTTCAAAACTCAGAGGTATACATGGACATTTTTGTCTTTGGTACTCCACTCTGTCGACTTGCAATGAGATGCCAAAAAAGCTCAACAAGTTTGAGCGGAAACCGCTAGTGACAAGTTTTAACGAGCTTAAGCGAGAAGCTAGACTAAAGAAAAAGGAGAGACAAAAGGTGCATGAGACTATATTACAACCTCCTGAAAATGGCATGCTGGTTAAGAATTTGATTCCTGTTGCTCATGAAGTTTTTGCTGCCAGATGTGAACTATTATCCTGTGTTTCAAGACTCGTCAACTATACTGCTATTTATGTATGCAGGTAGTGCTGTAACCCTAGTATTTTTCATTGTGGTTGTTTAAGCATTTAGCATTTTGCCTACAAAACTTCCATTCAAGTACGATCGAGTTCCAATCAGAAGTATTTTTCTTTTTCTGGTATTTTTGGAATTGATTTGTATTTTTAACTTGTCAACTAAGTAATATTATACCATTTTTCAATGCATTCTGGGTTTTAGAAGAATTCATAATGTGAACAAGATTTATAACATGAATAATGTTAAAATGATTCATCACTTGGTTTAAATGTGCATTATTGTTGCTTTAATGTTAGTGCTTTGCAGCTTATGTGGAGAAGTTCATGTTGGTCATCCGCCACATAAAATTAAAACATGTGATGTTAGAGGAAGCCCATCAAGCAAAGAACATAGTTGGGTCAAAGGTGGTGTTGAACATGTTCTGCCACTTGTAGAATCATTTCATCTGTATGATAGAATAGGGAGGGCTGTTTCACATAATGAAATGCTTGAAGTCGACCGAATTCCAGCAATTGTGGAATTGTGTGTCCAGGCAGGTTTTGACATACCAGAGTACCCTACCAGGAGAAGGACCTTCCCTGTTTACTGTGTTGCTGGTAGGATTATAGATTTTGAGAAAAGATTTCCGAAAGAAATGTCTCTTGGGGCAGATATAGAAGCACATGGATTTTGGCATAAGAAAAAAAAGTTCAATAAAGACACAAATTCCATGGTGATGCATTCTGACGATATCCAAGGTTTTTGGAAACAAATACTTTTTTCTTTTCCCAGACATTACTAAGTTGTATCCTTTGTTAACTGTATTGACTATGTGCTTGCTTCTGTGCAGCTATTGCTGTTCTGGGCATGAAAGCCTGGGAAAAAATGTGCACAGGAGCTTCAAAACTTATGGAGAAGTATGATGTCCAAACTTGTGGATATTGTCCAGAGGTACAAGTGGGGCCCAAAGGTCATAGAGTTCGAAATTGTCAAGCTTTCAAACACCAGATGAGGGATGGACAACATGCATGGCAGAAGGCAACAATTAATGATCTGGCACCTCCAGTGTGTGTCTATCACATTCGAGATCAGCAAGGAAATAAACCTTTGGTAAATGAGTTGAAAAGGTACTACGGTATGCTGCCAGCAGTGGTTGAGCTATTTGCTCAGGCTGGAGCACCGGTTGGAAAGAATTATGCATCTATGATGAGGGAAGATGTTGCAATCCCTGAAATGGATGAGGAAAAGTGGGTTGTTTAAATCATTGGATTCAGTGACTTTTCTGCATGGACACAATCGAACACTTCTTAATCATGTGTTACCACTCTCTTTGTAAAAATTTGTATCAAGACATATAATATAATATCTTAAGCTAAACCAAATCAATCTTATATTTAGGGTCTGATTTATATTAGTCTATAGGTTTTCATTTTTCTTTTTTCCCCCCAAATATGCTACATTAAGTTAGCCTAACTATGTTACCACTCAAAATCAAAATACATAATGCATAGAAGCTTTGCAATTATCCATATAAATGCTATATGGATGGAAGTTGAATACAAGAAACACAGCAGAACACAGACACAAAACATATCTTTTTTAGGACTCGTGTATATGTCACGCGTGTCAAAGGTTTATCTTTTTCTTCTCATTTTTAATTATTTTCTGATCAATAAAAAAAAATTCTGGATAATCAGACAAAAATCACTGTCGCGATTAACTAACCTTTGGGTTACATAACTACAATAGTTAAGACAAACATTGTGACAGTCATCCTTGCGCTCAAAATCTTCAATTTCCCACAACCGGGAAAGAAAAAAAATAGAAGAAAAAGGATGTTTAGCATTATTAAATATATATATATATATATATATATATATATATATATATATATTATAACTGGTATGAGGACAGAACTATATTTAAAGTCACAAGGCCTTCAAATTCTGGCGTATAGACTTGTAAGGCATTCTCTTCCTCAAGTAACCAGAAACAGCTTTCACAGTGTCAATAAAGCTTTGGTCTCCTTCCATCTTGCAGTGACTCTGTAAGAATTCACTTAAGGATTTTGCTTTTGATTCCAAAGATTCAAGTTCCTGCTTCTTTTCCAATACTTTTTGCAAGAAACCTAGCAATGAACAATAAAATATTGCCAATTGAAATGCAATGGAACAGCACAACAGGTTGATCCTTTCATGATCAAGTTACACCATCAAGCATTCTACACAATATTGGTTGATCAGAACAGAATTGATTTATCATTATTGATTATTGCAAGGTTAATGATGGTTGTATTTAAAATATCAAAACTTAAGCATAAATTGTTATAATGTTCTGACCATCCACCATTTGTAATAGAAATCGCTTACATTTTGTTACATATAAAGAAGAGGTCTTTGAAACAAGCAAAAAACAAAAGTTACAAATCTTTAAGATTGTATTGGTTTCTCCCAGAACCAAAAGGAGGAGAAATGTTTAATATGCAAAGTTAGTAACCAATGCTAAAAAAAGCTTAAAGACATCTCTACCTATTTACAATACAGCAGTGAAAGTTAGGTTAGATATTAAAGTTTGACAACTTAAAAAACAGAGGAGATTAATGCAAAGAGACTGGGCGTAGCTTTCAAAAATTGAGAGTGAACCAGTATAAAAGGATTGTGTGATCCTTTCTCTATCTTTACTATTCTTTCATGAATATTTTGACATAAAGGCTTGGGAATGTTTGTACCTCAACATCTGAAAAGAAAAGTGACCATATAGAAGTTAGCACATGACAAGGTAGTGGCTAGTGTAGTCCTAATCAAATTTGTTAGAAACGAATTCCTAGCACATCCCTTCCCTAACGATAGTATAAAAATCACAGCACAAGTGCTTGATCTATTCTGAACTTTTCAAAACATCCACATATGACTGATCCTCTTGAAGAGAGTCTCAATCATGAGCAAAATTAGTTCAGAAAAATCTGTTTCAGCAACTTGTTTTTTACCAGAAACATGCCTAAAAATCTGTTTCCATCAAGCTTTTTCACCGTGATTGCTTTCTTTGACTGTGTCTTAGGTTCTTATAATCTTCTAGCTGATTATCTTCAGTTAGCTCTAGTGCATTAGGCCTTCCTAGAGTCCTTGTTGCTGCTATCTTCTTTTTCATTCTCTCAAATCTGATTTGTGGTGCTGTTTTTGGTGCATTTTGCTGCATATTTGACTATAACAAGAGTGATTTGTTGAATCTTGCTGTCTTTGTGCATTTCCAACATTTGAGCAAGTTTAAATTGCCATTTCAAAGTTGTTTGCACGGTTCCTTTGGTCATTTTTCAGCCTATATGCAGAATCACCTTTTAAACCATCAAAATTTGATTTAAAATGGGAGTGAACCAGTGATTTTTCATTGCAATCTGTTTCTTGGCTGTTTAAGTGTTTTCACAACTTCAAGTTGATGATATAAACTTGCTTGAAGCATCACTTGAGCTGTTGAAACACTTCAAAACATTTTTTGGTTTGAAATCACCATTTTTGTCAAAAACCATGATTGACGTGGTAGTAATTGTCATGATATATTTTAGGATGTTTTAATATTTGATGGGCTGTATTTATGCAACAATTATGTGCTGCATTTATTAGGTTTATTTATGTATAATTGATCCCGTAATCATAGGGATCTGTTTCTTAGAATTAACAGTCTGCATTTCCTAAAATATGCAGCTAACCCATGTATATTTATAGAGGTTAATAACCTCATAATGATAATAAGAAAGAAATAATATTCCTTCTAAATTTGAGATGGTATCAGAGCTCCCGATCTCTGGGAGTCTCTGACCGTGCCACCAAACTGCAGCCGCAGCCTTCATTGCTGCACGATCTATAACCTAAAACCGCAGCCTTTATTGTTGCACCCCGAAGCTAGCCTTCATTGCAGCATAACTCCTCCTTGATTCCTCCTTGTTATGGCTGAAGTAGTGAATCTGGAAACTGGGGACAGTCCCCAAACCACTGGAGAAATGCAGAATATTCATTCCACTTATAGGTTAAATGGGAAGAACTATCTCAAATGGTCTCAAATCATTAAGACCATCTTGAAAGGTAAAGGGAAGATCAGTCACCTGACTGGTAATGCACCAGATGAGACTGATCCCAAATTCAAATCATGGGATGAAGAAGACTCCATGATCATGGCATGGCTATGGAATTCAATGGTCCCAGAAATCAGTGATACCTGTATGTTTCTGAAATCAGCAAAAGAAATTTGGGAGGCAGCTGAACAAACTTACTCTAAGGCCAAGGATGCTGCTCAAATTTATGATGTAAAAGTGAAGACTGTGGCTGCCAAACAGGGAAATAAATCAGTCACAGAATATGCCAACCAACTCAAGTCTCTATGGATGGAATTGGATCACTATCGAGTTATAAAAGCAAAATGCTCAGAAGACTCAGCAATTCTAAAGGAGTATATTGAACAAGATAGGGTCTATGATTTTTTGGTAGGCCTAAACCCTGAATATGACCAAGTTCGAATCCAAATCCTGGGAAAAGAAAAGGTTCCAGGGCTTAATGAAGTGGTGGCCATTATCCGGAGTGAAGAAAGCAGGAGAGGGCTGATGCTGGAAACCTCAACCACCGAAAATTCTGCAATGATAGCTGAAGGAGGAACAATCATGATTGCCAACCAGAAAAACAACTGGGTTCCCAATATGGAAAAAAAACATGAGGAGGTTTGGTGTACTCATTGTAATAAGCCACGCCACACAAGGGAAAAGTGTTGGAAATTACACGGAAAACCCCCAAGCCGAGAATGGGGGCTGAAAGATGGAAAGATCTCAAGCCGAGAATCGGGGCCAAAAAACCCAAGCCGAGAGTGGGGGCAAAAAGGAGGCGTATACAAAAAAGGAGGGCAAGGGCAAGCATACATTGCGAATGGTCAAAGTGAAGAATCTGTACAGTTGAATCATGAAGAGATAGAACGGGTAAGAGCATTTCTTAGTAAATTGGAGAAGCCCACCAGTACAGGTACGTGTACATTGACATACTCTGGTAAGTTTCCATTTCTGTTTGGGCTCAATGTTTCAGATACACCATTTACACATTACTGGATATTAGACTCTGGAGCCACTGACCATATGACCCCCTTACCCAAATACTTTTCCACGTATTCCCCATGTCCTAGCAACAAGAAAATTTCTACAGCAGATGGAACCCTTATAACTGCAGCCGGACAAGGAGAGGTCCAACTAAGCCCATCCATGACCTTAAAAAATGTCCTTCATGTCCCTAAACTATCCATCAACTTGATTTCCATACAAAAACTTACCAAAGATCTTTCATGTAATGTTGTCTTTTACAACAACGCTTGTATCTTGCAGGACAAGAACTCGGGGAGGACGATTGGACATGCTAGAGAATGGAATGGCCTATACTACATGGAGAACCCTAATCTGCCTACCAAGAGTCTTATATCTACATCCATCATGACCAATAAAGAGAAAGTCCAACTTCATCATTACCGGCTAGGACATCCATCATTCCGTGTTATAAAAGTGTTGTTTCCTTCCTTGTTTAAAAATTTAAATGTGGAGAGTCTCCATTGTGAGGTGTGTGAGTTTGCAAAACACAAGCGTGTACCTTTTCCCATTAGCAATAAGATGAGTTCTCTCCCGTTTTCTCTTGTTCACACTGATGTATGGGGTCCTGCCCATGTTCCTAATATCTCAGGTGCTAAATGGTTTTTAACATTCATTGATGATTGTACCCGGGTGACTTGGGTGTTTTTATTGAAACAAAAATCTGAAGTTAGCTCTATGTTTATCCAATTTGTCTCAATGATTAAAAATCAATTTGGGGTTAGTATCAAAAGAATTAGGTCTGACAATGCCAGGGACTACTTTAACCTTGTACTAAACTCTTTTTGCCAAAGGGAAGGGATAATCCATGAGTCCTCATGTGTAAACACACCTCAACAGAATGGGATTGCAGAAAGGAAAAATGGGCACCTATTAGGTCAAACTAGAGCTCTACTTTTTCAAAACCATGTTCCTAAGAGATTTTGGGGGGAAGCCCTTCTTACTGCCACCTATCTAATCAATAGGTTACCCACTAAGGTTTTAAACTCTAAAAGTCCCATGGAAGTTCTATCCTCGTTCTACCCACACTTAGATCCTACAAATAACCTTCAACCTAGAATATTTGGGTGTGTATCCTTTGTGCATATTCATAGTAATGAAAGGGGAAAGTTGGATCCTAGGGCTGTCAAGTGTGTCTTCTTAGGGTACTCTACCACACAAAAAGGGTACAAATGTTTTCAACCCCTCTCAAAAAGATTCTATGTGTCAAGAGATGTCACCTTCAACGAACAAGAAAGCTACTTTAAACAACCTCATCTTCAGGGGGAGAATGTAAGACAGGAAGATGAGACTCTCATGTCCCCAAATATGACGTTTGGACCTGAAATTGGCCCAGAAATTGACCCTAAAACTACTCCTGCACCTGAACCAGCAAAACAGCCTGCACCTGAACCAACAAAACAGCCTGCACCTGCAACTCCTGCACCTGAATCAACAAAACAGCCTGCACCTGCAACTCCTGCACCTGAACCAGCAAAACAGCCTGCACCTGCACCTGAAGGAGGCGGAAAGTTTGGGAAAAATCTGGTATATTCAAGGAAAGAAAAGGCCATTCCAGGATCCGGCAATGTCCAAGAATCCAACCCACCGTCACTGCATGAGGTAACACCTTCAAATCCTATAAATTTAAGTGATTCTAATGAGCTTTTGTCTGAAAATATAGAAGCACAAGTGGACCAAACTCTGGACCTGCCCATTGCCCTTAGAAAGGGAACTAGAACATGCACCCAACAAACTCTTTACCCACTGTCAAATTTTTTATCCTTTGAAAAATTCTCTCCTACCCATAAAACTTTTCTCACTAACCTCAACTCCACACACACACCTTCCTCTGTATCTGAAGCATTGTCTGATAGCAAATGGAAACATGCCATGGATGTGGAAATGGATGCGTTAAACAAAAATAGAACCTGGGAACTTGTCACTCTACCTCCTGGAAAAAAACCAGTTGGATGTAAGTGGGTATATACAATAAAGTATAGGGCCGATGGGACCATTGAACGTCACAAGGCAAGGTTGGTAGCTAAAGGCTTCACTCAAACCTATGGAGTTGATTACTTGGAGACATTTGCCCCGGTTGCTAAGTTGAACACGGTCAGAGTAATATTGTCATTGGCAGCTAATAATGATTGGGATCTGCAGCAATTTGATGTGAAGAATGCTTTTTTGCATGGAGATCTTGAAGAAGAAATATACATGGAATTGCCCCCTGGTTACAATGATCGGGTTGCTGTTGGAACTGTTTGCAAACTAAGAAAGGCTCTATATGGGCTAAAACAATCTCCAAGAACATGGTTTGGAAGATTTACCAAGGTCATGACAGGTTTTGGCTACAAACAGAGCCAAGGAGATCACACATTATTTATCAAACATTCAGTTTCAGGGGGAGTAACATTTTTATTAGTGTATGTAGATGATATTATAGTAAGTGGGGACGACAAGCAGGAACAACAAGTGTTAAGTGAGTGTCTTGCCACTGAATTTGAGATCAAGACGCTAGGGAGGCTTAAATATTTTTTGGGAATTGAAGTGGCTCATTCCAAGAAAGGGATCTTCATATCTCAACAAAAATATATTACTGATCTGCTCAAAGAAACAGGGAAGACAGGTTGCAGACCAGCAAGTACTCCAGTTGATCCAAATATAAAATTGGGAAGCATGGAGGAGGATATTGCAGTGGACAAGGAAATGTATCAAAGACTTGTGGGCAGACTTATTTACTTATCTCATACTAGACCAGACATTGCTTTTGCTGTAAGTCTAGTCAGCCAATTTATGCACCAACCAAAGGAAGCTCATCTACAAGCTGCCCTTAGGATTGTTCAGTACTTAAAAGGAACCTCCGGAAGAGGAATCTTGTTCACGCGGAACAAGAGTGTAAGTCTTGAAGCATATACAGATGCGGACTATGCAGGGTCAGTTGTAGATAGAAGGTCAACCACGGGATACTGCACCTTCCTCGGTGGAAACTTAGTCACTTGGAAGAGTAAAAAACAAAGTGTAGTGGCTAGATCAAGTGCTGAAGCAGAATTTCGTGCAATGGCCCACGGAATATGTGAACTTCTATGGCTGAAGATTATATTGGAAGACTTGAAGATAAAGTGGGACGAACCTATGAGGTTATATTGTGACAATAAATCTGCAATTAGCATAGCTCACAATCCGGTTCAACATGATAGGACTAAACATATTGAAGTCGATAGACACTTTATCAAGGAAAAACTTGACAGTGGCATGATTTGCACACCATATGTGTCCACTCAGAACCAACTTGCGGACATCCTCACCAAGGGCCTGAACTGCAGTAAATTTGAAGAGATTATATCCAAGCTGGGAATGGAAAACACCTATTCACCAGCTTGAGGGGGAGTGTCAAAAACCATGATTGACGTGGTAGTAATTGTCATGATATATTTTAGGATGTTTTAATATTTGATGGGCTGTATTTATGCAACAATTATGTGCTGCATTTATTAGGTTTATTTATGTATAATTGATCCCGTAATCATAGGGATCTGTTTCTTAGAATTAACAGTCTGCATTTCCTAAAATATGCAGCTAACCCATGTATATTTATAGAGGTTAATAACCTCATAATGATAATAAGAAAGAAATAATATTCCTTCTAAATTTGAGAATTTTCAATGTCATTTTCTGGTGCGATGACCATTTTAAGTGTTGTTTGTCTTCTTATTCGCTTTATTTTCCATTTAAATCATAGAACCTAGCTTTTTCTACAATCCAAATCAATTAGAATGCACAATTTTGAAAAACATATTTTAACTTTCAACTTTGCACCACAAAAGTGATCTCAATTGAGTGGTTTGGTAATCAAAATTGTATGGAAGTAGCTTAAGTTCGATACTGCAGTTTGGAACATCATTGTGCTGTGATTTTAGATGTATCTAAACTCTAAAATGAGTCAAAAACATCTTACAGTACAGATTCACTATTTCACTTCCAATTTTGACTAAAAATGTGATGGTTTAAGAAGCAATTCTGCATATAGGCTCATATATGACCAAAGGAACAGTGCTATCAAGTTTTAAACATCATTTTGAACTGTTCAACCTTTTAAGCAGCACAAAAAGTGCACAAACCGAAATCACACCTTGCTATGGCCAATCTTGCAATAAAACACTTCATCACACTACCAAAATCAAGTTTAAAAGAATCAAGGGCTGTATCAACAATAAAACTGACTTAATGAAGTAAAAATGAGTGATTTTAGATGTATCTAAACTCTAAAATGAGTCAAAAACATCTTATAGTACAGATTCACTATTTCACTTCACTTCCAATTTTGACTAAAAATGTGATGGTTTAAGAAGCAATTCTGCATATAGGCTCATATATGACCAAATGAACAGTGCTAGCAAGTTTTAAACATCATTTTGAACTTGCTCAACCTTTTAAGCAGCACAAGAACGGCACAAACCGAAATCACACCTTGCTATGGCTAATTAATGAAGGTAGGAAAGTAGTGAAAAGCAAAGAATAACCTAAAACTCGAAGTTTGAGTTGTTAGTACCTAAAAAGTGTAATCCTAAGAAGTCTAAAGTAGTGAAATCAAGGTAGGAAAGTAGTGAAAAGCAAAGAATAACCTAAAACTCAAAGTTTGAGTTGTTAGTACCTAAAAAGTGTATTTTTAAGGTAAGAAATTGTCAATTCATCTAATGTAGATTCTTTGTAAGGTATGTAAACATCCTAACAAGTCTAAAGTAGTGGAATGAAGCTAGGAAAGTTGTCAAAAGCAAATAATTACCTCAAACTCAAAGTTTGAGTATTTAGAAGCCAAAAAGTGTGCTTAAAGGGTGAAGAATTGCAACTAGACCCAATGAAGACCAGTTTTAACTAATGTGAAGATCCTAACATGTCTAAAGTATTGACTAGTTGAAACCTAAAAAAGTGTACTTAAAATGTGAGAATTTGCAACCAGACCTAAAGTACACTTATTTTAAGTAATGTGAACATCCTAACATGTCTAAACTAGTGAAATGAAGCTAGGAAAGTTGTCAAAAGCAAAGAATTACCTCAAACTCAAAGTTTGAGTATTTAGAAGCCAAAAAGTGTGCTTAAAAGGTGAAGAATTGCAACTAGACCCCATTTACACCAGTTTTAACTAATGTGAAGATCTTAACATGGCTAAAGTATTGAAATGAACCTAGGAAACTATTCAAAAGCAAACAATTAGGTACAACTCAAAATTTGACTAGTTGAAACCTAAAGAAGTGTACTTCAAAGGTGAGAATTTGCTACCAGACCTAAAGTACACTTATTTTAAGTAATGTGAACATCCTAACATGTCTAAACTAGTGGAATGAAGCTAGGAAAGTTGTCAAAAGCAAAGAACTACCTCAAACTCAAAGTTTGAGTATTTAGAAGCCAAAAAAGTGTGCTTAAAAGGTGAAGAATTGCAACTAGACCCAATTTACACCAGTTTTAACTAATGTGAAGATCCTAACATGTCTAAAGTATTAAAATGAACCTAGGAAACTATTCAAAAGCAAACAATTAGGTACAACTCAAAATTTGACTAGTTGAAACCTAAAAAAGTGTACTTAAAAGGTGAGAATTTCCAACCAGACCTAAAGTACACTTATTTTAAGTAATGCGAACATCCTAATATGTCTAAACTAGTAGAATGAAGCTAGGAAAGTTGTCAAAAGTAAAGAATTACCTCAAACTCAAAGTTTGAGTATTTAGAAGCCAAAAAGTATGCTTAAAAGGTGAAGAATTGCAACCAGACCTAAAGTACACTTATTTTAAGTAATGTGAACATCCTAACATGTCTAAACTAGTGGAATGAAGCTAGAAAAGTTGTCAAAAACAGTTTGGTTGAATTAAATTGGAGTTTTAACATGTTTGAATTCTTCAAACAAAGTCCCTGAAGTGGTTAGTTTTGATCTATAGTTGTTGTTGTGTGATCTTGAATGTCAAACCACCAATTATTTCATTTCTGTTTCTGTTTGACATTTAGACCATGGCTAGCGGGGATTTTCTTTCTTTCTTTGTTTTTACGGTGATATTGAGTAATCATTCTTTTGCTCATTCTTTCATAAACTCTCATTTGACATACAGAATCATCATATCTACATATTTTATTTCTTTTTTTGTTTTCGCTTTTTTATCTTCTGAAGCATGGTTGATCGTAAGATTTTTTTATCTTCTTTTTTATTCTTAGTTTAAATAAAATGGAGAACAATTGGATTTTATATCAAAATATTATAGCTGTTCTGATGGTGTTACAAGAGGTCGAGACAGTTTTTCTGAAACAATGTCTAGAGGTTTTTCTTTATTTCTTAGTTTTTATGGTGATATTGGGTAATCATTTGCTCATTCTTTTATAAACTTTCATTTGGCATACAGGAATTCTTTTATACAAGAGTTGCATGAAGAAGTCATACCTTCAAGTCATCCATCTCTCGTTGAGAGCAGAGAAAAAGTAAAAATTTTGTGCAATGTTCTTTCAACGCATTGGGGAAAGTTCTACTATTTTTGTAGACCAACAAAATCAAAGATATGAATGATGATAGATGTGATCGAGCATGTGAAGAACTTCAATGTTTTAATTTTTAACCTCGAGTGGCAGCAATTATAAAAATATTAAATCTCCATACGGTGCTATTTCACTTTTTACAGCAATAAAGACATTCATATTTCATTTTTACTTTATGATCGACGGTCATATCAATGAATGTGATTGCATCAGATATCGAAAGAGTTTGTATTACTGAACACATTAACTTGCAATATATTTATCTTATTTTATCATTATTATAGTGTGAAAATTATCTTATTTTATCATTATTATAGTGTGAAAATTATCTTATTTATCATGATTATATTATATTAAGAGTTATCTTATTTATCATGATTACATTGTAAATAAGATTACTCTATTTATCATAATTATATTGTGTTTATCATAATTATATTGTGTTAAGGATTATCCTATTTATCATGATTATATTGTGTCTAGGATTATCCTATTTATCATGATTATATTGTGTTTAGGGTAACTCTATTAAATATAATTATATTGTGTCTAAGTTATCTTATTTATCATGTACTTTTGTATCAATTTATTCTTATAGAGAGAAGATTATGAGAGAATTAATCAAGCCTTCTAGAATTATTTTAGAAGTTCAATCTGTGTATAAACTAAGATAATATCTGTAAAATGAATTTTAGACAAAATGAGAATACATTGATTACATGATTATTGATAACTTTTTGGCAAGTATACCAAATTGTTTCAAGTAATACAGTGAATAAGTAAAAGTATCGTTCTTCCAAGGGACTTGTGCAACACATGACAATTCTTCCTTTTATAACTCAATTAGATAGGAAAGTGTAAAAAAAACACAAGAAACTCTTATTGGTATTTTTATCAAACAGTTAGTGTGCAAGGAATTATATTTAAACGAAACTTTATATTAAAATGCTAATCCCTTACTCAATTTAATATACAATTTGCATTAAGTCCAGAAATGATCAAGTTATTGAGTCTCCCAAATCACTTAAGTGCTCTATCTATGTCCATGTTCAAAGTTACTTTCCAGTAATCAGAAACATTCAAATAACATTATATTTCCATACAATGGTAGTAAATTCAAGAAAGAGCATATGAACTAACAACGATATATTGAACAGGAAAATTACATCAGAGTAAGTTCATTACATCCAATTCCAACGAAAGAAAAACTACTCCTAGTCATCTATACGTACACATTTGAAGCAATCCCTTGCAAAAAATGGTGTCTTGATGCCTTGAAGTAGTCTCCGGAAGTTCCTGAGATGTTTTCGTTTCTTCCTTTTGTCTGGAACTTCTCTTAGAAGAGAATGTTTTTGTCGCTCTGTGACGTTTTTAAAGTCACTTAAATTCATTAATTCGCTTAGCGCACATGCACTCTTGCGCTATGCGAATTTTCTTAACTGCTGAACTTTAACTGATATTATTCGCTTAGCGCACAGGTACTAGTGCGCTATGCGAATTTCCTTCTTCTGGCAGTGCGAATTTTGGCTTTGCTTTGCGAAAATTGGCTGACAGATTCTAAATAATACATCACTGTACAATATTTTACATAACAATCTACTACCTATTACAACTTTTCAATGAGTAACAACATGAATAATTACAAGATTGAACTCATTTATAAGTATAAAATTAACTCTTTTTCACACTTATCAATAATGCTATAATATACTCATCTAATTCTTTTGTAGAGTTGAAACACACTAAAAACACAATAGATAAAACACAAGAACAATAACAGAGAAAACAGCTGTGTCTTATTTATACACTAACAACAATGAATCCAATATACTGTGATGCACTCTGTCTTATTTAGACACCAAGAACCATGAATACAATATACTATAGTGTCTTATTTACACAACAATGAATACAATATACTCGAGAACATTCCTATTTACACAATAACAACAATGAATACAATATACTCGAGAACATTCCTATTTACACACTAACAACAATGAATAGAATATAGTCGAGAACATGCTAGAAAAAATTATTTCCAAGTTCTGCACCCCTATCTAATTGCCTTCTTTTTGTTTCGCCATATCTCTTTTAATTATTTTAAGGGTTACAACTGTTTCAGAGATCTTTTCTTCAACATATTTTCTTCCTCGTTTAAAGAAGTCATACGGTTCTCCACATTAATGACATTTTCTTCCATTCTTTTCGCCAAAAGAAAATTCTGAACATAACTTTTCATTTCTAGAGAAGGTTTCAGCCACTTCAGGTCAAAATCAAAACACTGAACCTCTTCCCATGCACGTTGGAGATATCGCAACCATCATCATCCATTTCTCTAATTTTCTTAGTCTTCAGAAACAAAAAAAACTTGAACTTCCATCATAATGAAAATCTTTAGACAGTTGCTCTAGGAAGGCTGAAGCTGAACTCCCATCTTAATGAAAATCTTTAGACATGATTCCCTGTATGCCACAATACAATTTGAAGGAGAGTTTATAAGTTAAGATTTGGATTCATTTATATGTTACTAATAGTCACTATTAATAAAAGAATGAATGATAATAGCCATTACACGTATGATATTCAAGCTACTCTCCTTACAACAAGGTACATTCATTATACTTTCACTCTAATTTATGAAAAAAAAAATAATACAATTCCTCTTTTCCTCCACTGCAACTAGGAGTGGGCAAATGCAAAGCACGGGTTTTTCTCTGTATCATTAAAAATAACTGCCACACCTCTTATGTATCCCACTAGCCCACACATCATTACACCTCTTAGGCACATACACACAAATCATTTCTTCTTAAATAAACGGGTGTTGTTCCCTCCACCACCCTATACTTCATCCACCTCCTCACTTTATTTTAAATACAATTATATCTTTGTTAAAAAGATTTTTACTTTTACCTTATTTTAAATAATTTGAAACCATAAGGTATTGAGGAACATCGAGGAGCGTCTAGAGCATCAACCAGTGTGAGGAAATATACATCAACGGATGTCTCCTAATAAAACAAACCCTAAAATAAAAATTGTAACCTTTAAACGGAGGTGACATCCTTGAATGTCAACATCGGCGTTTTTTCTTAAACGGATGTTGACATCATGTCACCTCCTTTAAAGGTTACGTTTTTTATTTTAGGGTTTTATTTCAAGGTTTATTCGAATATGCACTTGGAGGAAGCACGACACTCACTGCACCACTTCATGCACTGCACCACGAGAGCGACACTGCACCACTAGAGGGAAACTGCTTGATAATTCTTTTCTATCACCACCAACCTTTGCAACTTGTAGCATCACACAAAGACGAAAGAAAAGAAAGAAAGAAGTATAATGTTAAAATCAAAGAAAAGGGATTAGAATAGGTTATGAGTAAAATAGGCTGTAAATGAGTAAAATTAAAAAATAATAATTCTAAAAATAAAATTTTACAGTAAAATAATAAAGGGGAGGTGGAGGAAAAAATGTGTGGTGGTGAAGGGAGGAACACCCTAATAAATTCGTATAATACACCTTCCAAACCCGTTCTGTCTCTATTTTTCTAACAGTGTGTATTACAACATTCTTGTGGTAGACTATCTCTGTTAACCAAGCATTACATGCCTATTTCCTAATAACAGTACATAGTACATACTGACAGGGGTTGCTCTTGAAGACCCATTTGCAGCTCCCTCCATATTTGTGCTTTTTATCAGTCTTTTCATATGTTTCCAGCATTAATCTTGACATATCTTTTGACAGCCTATTATTTGTCTCAAAATGCTGGAGCCATAGCTTGGAAGTACATTAAAGATCCAAACTTGTTGTCTTTCATAGAAGCAGAGGTAGATGTGATAACTTATTTGATTCAGCTTGAAGTTTCATGAATTTATTAAGGTCAATGTGTCTTGAATAGTTACTCAGTGCAATGTGTTAAGAGAGACAACATGTACTAAATAAGTGTGGAAACCATTCTAGTGGATCTCATAGAAGAGGTTGAGGACAATTGTTGTGGGTCCCATCATAGCATTTGAGTCTTAAGCAAACTGTGCTACATGTTTTGTATCTTCTTCCAACCTATTTTCAATTGAGATAGCAGAATTTGACCCAACATTGACTGCTTTTAGTCCTAATAACATACAAATATTTCAGTGTCTTTTTTATTTGAATGTTAAGCGTGTAAATTTTAAAATATAAAGGTCATCCTTCCATTAATACGAAGAATCAGACATGTTTGTTAGACCTATTATTTTTATATCTCGTAACTGATTTTAAAATGATGAAAGGGTTAAATGTAGTGAATATTGGTTTTAATCCAATTATTTTTGTTAGATTTGGTCTGTATAATTCATTTAACTTTTAGAAAACAGTCCCTACAATTATTTAGTGACGACTTGACATGACACGCATCTTATTGTCAACAATCACTTAGATGCATTCCGTATTATCAATAGATAGCAAACGGACTCTGTTCATGACTTTTAAAAGTTATAACGACCAAAAGCAACAATTTTTTTAAAGAATAAACCAAAATTCACCACATGTTCAGGGACTAATCATATTGACTCTATATTTCCTGCATGGCCTGACTCTTTTTCTCCCTACAGGTTCTATGTGACAGACACTTTGGTGGGATCAACTACCCTCTTGGTTCTAGAAATATAAAAAGGAAATGTATAACTATAAAGTTTAATTTTTAAATTTAAATCAATAAAAGTTACTAAATATGAAAAACTCATTTAATATAAAATGTAGTAAAAAGTCTCCATATGCATCTAGACTTTATTTTAAAAAAATGAAAAATTGAACCAGTCATATATTTAACTTATATTGTGTATTCTTTTTATCTTACAAATAAGAGTGAATTTGACATATTTTAAATAGTCGACATATATATTTTTTTGACAGTGATTGATCTTAATTAATAATTTTAGAGGTTTAATCCTAATATTTTATTAAATAGATTAGGTTGAACTATTTATTAAATAGTTAATATTGCATACCAATCATATGGGTGGTGATTACTCACCTAATATGTCAATCAAGTGGACAATTAATTCCAAATTAATAAACATCTGAATTAAAAGCAATTTTTTTTTTGGGTTAAATCAAACATTTTTGTTGATGATTTCTTGAGAATTGTCATTTCAGAAAGGCTTAATCAACTTAACTAGGCTAGAATCGTAGCAAATGGATAAACTTCAGTCAATTAAACATTGTTGCAGAGTTAAGAATCTCTCCAAAACAAGTATCTGAATTCTCCAGATAAAGCTGCGCCTATGATCATAACATGTTATTGCTTGCACTATTGATGTGTTTCACCATGCTAATGCTAAGTGAAATACAATATTCACAAGACTAAATCAAAAAAGCCAGAAGCTCTAGCTACCTAGGTGCACCATTTGGTGTGTGAGTCTTCTTCATTCATTCAGCTAAGAGTGAAGTTTAAGTTAAGCTCCAGATTGAAGTTTCATTCTCCTTAGAGAAAGATATGCCAAGAAACGGTAGCCAAAAACCATGGCTATTAGAGCAGCTACCTCTGTTGCACCACTATCAATTCTGATACCATTTATGATTGGTGAAATGTGTTCATATTGCACCTTCAGCAGAAGTTTGTAGGTGTGGTAGTTGAAAGACATGTACCGAATCCATGAAAAAAATATGGGTACTCTCTGCCAAAGTTAGTTTAGGATCACAAGTTAAACATTCTTCTGAACAATAAAATCAGTAACTAGTCCAAATAAATTGAATTTGACATTTAAAACTGTGTCAATTTTCTTGAGTTCAACCTCTATTGTACTGATGAAAATACCCTGATTGGTTTGATGTTTCATATGAAATAAGGACTGGAATGTTTGTTTACCTGCACAAAAAATCCTCCAGCCAGCATGAAGGTCATCACAGTGACTGAAGCTAAAGTTGTTGCTCTTTTCAAGTCCATTAATGTGGCTCCAATAGCAAGTCCAAGTCCCTGCTTCACACCAGTCATGTTAAGAAGTGAATTTCTTTTACACCTCATTCAATCTTACAAAACAATACGGTGAAGTCTGTATCTACTTATATACGATTAATTAATTTTATCTCTAGTTAATGTGATACGGTGAAGTCTAAGAACTGGAAACTATATTTAGAGTCAATGTGGTTTGAAATACTGACTTTTCATAAAGAATTCCTTATTTTGATTTTACTTCTTTTATTCAAAGGCATGAAAAATAGTCTGGACATTTCTTGTTTGTTTACTCAAATGTTTGATAATAATATGGATACTATGAAAGTTTTTTGCATTGTCATTCATATTCGTTGTGTTTTCTAATTGATTGGAAACTAAATGCATACCTGAGCAGCCACTATGCAGAGGAAGACAGTGAGAATTGTGAGGAAAAATGGTGCAACACTGAGTCTGAGACCGGCCATGAAATAAACAACAAGTAGGAAAAGCACTGGTAAAATGAGGTCAAGTGGAAGGTCACTGGTGGTTCTTGCCAGAAAGTATGCACTTAGTCTGTACATATCTGCTGCTCTCTCCTTACTAAGCATGGCTCTTTCTTGAGGAAATGTGAATATTGCAGTGAAAACAGGAAAAAATCCCCAGAAAACAGCAATGAAGAATAGCAATCCTGCCTGCAATCCACAAAGATCAGTATCTTGCAATGTTCATTCTTGTAATAGCACGTCTAATGAAGAAAATACAAGCTAACACTTTCTATTGTTCATTTTTTCTAAGGTGTTATCATTGACTAAAATTTCTTAAGACTCACAAAATGTCATTAACTATAAGTTTGAATGACTTCTAAAGTCTAATTAATAATAGAGAACATGTCAGAAAAGGGATGTTTCCAATATTCTAGATGTGTATATGTACTTTTTTTGCCTTTGTTTTTATGACTAGCAGAAATAGCTTACCTGATCTTGCAGATCTTTTGGGTTTTTAGTATCTGATTGCCACCAGAGCAATCCTAAGATGACAGCAGTAGATAAAACTTGAGTGATTCTTAACCAGCTAAAATAGTCATGTCTACGTTCTTTGATTCCTCTCCAAAATAATATGGAATATTGCTCATCCCAACTTGCTCCCCATTGTCTCTTATGAGAACAGACTTTAGACTTCACTGCTTCATCAAGAGGTATAGGAACCATTAGTCTTTTCTTTTCTGCTTCTGCCACTCGAGTTTCATATGCCTCCACCAGATACTGTTAAAATTCATCTTTTGTGAGATCAATGTTTTCTCATCTTGAGATCCTTTATACTTGAATGATGTTAAAACTCAAGACTAAACTACATAAAATTTGCTTCCCATGTAAACAACTTTTGTACATACTATGGTCTGCATACTGATAATGTAAAGAACTTTTGTACAGTATCATTTAATCAAGAATTGACATGCATGATAAGTTTGATAACTTTTACAGTAACACTTTAAAATTCATATCTACCATGACCAATTTCTAATTTTAGAGTGCAAGTTCTTTACAAATGCAATATTACAAAGTGCTGTGATGGTTACCTCGTGTACAACTGCTGGTGATGGTTTCCCATTTGGTGTTTCTGCTTCTGCATTTTCCATGTGCACTCTATCTTCCAACTCTGAGGGTAGGGAGACATCATTTATGTTTCCATTGGCAAGGTCTAGCAAAAACTCTGCTGGGTTCATGGAAATAAGTGGTGAACATCCTATAGACTGGAAGTAAGTCATTGCTTCTGATGCTTTTCCAAAGTAAAGCAAGCTCCCTTTTCCCAGAAGGATCAACTTGTCAAATTTGTGAAATAGTCTGCTAGATGGCTGGTGGATTGTTGTCACCACTGTTTTACCAGCCTATAATTGCATTTAACAAGCTAGTGATAAAGGTTTAGGCATGGCTAAGAAATCATGCAGGTTCATCACCAAAGAACAGAAATAATGGATCAAATATGTGAATAACTAAATGATTAGATATGTTTTTAGTCCAAAACTGTCACAAAATTGGAATTCGTTAAATTTGATTTTACTCGTCAAAATCTTTGGATATTATGATATAACAAATACCTCTGCTATGTCTTGTAGCATCTGAACGATCCTCAAGGCTGTTGTGGAATCCAAACCAGATGTTGGTTCATCAAGAAAAAGAAGAGAAGGGTTGATTATGATCTCATTTCCAATACAAACCCTCTTCCTCTCACCACCAGAAACTCCACGCACAAAGGAACCTCCAATCATAGTGTCTTGGCACCTTTTTCATACATAAAATATAAACTATTGGCTTCCACAAGTAGTAAATAACATGTAAAATGGTTATGCTGCTCTATTCTTCACTCCTTACCATGTCTTTCTCTATCAATGTGACTTTTGTGCTCATAATAATTAAGACATTCATTGTTAAGCATGGAATGGAACCATTTACCTCTCCAAGCCAAGCTCATAGATTACATCCAAAGCTCGTTTTTCCTTTTGCTCCTTTGTGTATGTCTTTGGAAGCCTTAGCCTGGCTGCGTATGTCAAAGTCTCTTTCACAGTTAAGTGAGGAAACAGAACATCGTCTTGTGTCACAAATCCTATCCTGCCACATGTTTCACGTAAGCTCATTTTGCCCACACAAACAAACATATGCACACCATTCGAAGAAAAAAATAGTGTTAAACCTCTATCTTATTGATGGAAGTACATTTTTATGACTGACAAACTTGTAACCTTAAAGAATAACTTGTTATATACGATAAGTTGGTTAACTCTTAGAATAATTACCTTAAAGATAATTTCTTTAGTTTAATTTTAAGTACCCCATTCATTTATAGTGTTGAATATGTTTGTTGCAGATGCACTCGGTAAGGTGGTGGTATCCACCATTAAAGAAAGTAAATCTGGCTATTATATTTGTGTTTTACCTGCTCTTAAGGAACTTAGAGTATGGTTGATCATTGTAAGTGATAGATCCACCACTTATAGGATGGCATAACCTGCCTCCAAGAAGGTTTAAAAGAGTTGTTTTTCCACTTCCTGAGGGACCCATCAATGCCAAAACTTCTCCTGGATTTACAGAACCAGTTATCCCATTCAAGATATCCTTCTCCTCAGTTGTTGTCATGCCTTTGATCACTATCTTGTAGCACACATCCGTGAACTGCACATTTCACAGCAAGAACAAAACTCGTTATATGTGTGTGAATCACTAACACATCATCACAACTATTACTCAATGCACCAGAATATATGTATTATATATAGCCATGTTATAAAGTTCAAGATATATATGTAAGTAGATCTGCTAATTTATTTGTCTGGTTAACTGGAAGAAGGGGGGTAGGACTAGTACTGTGCATTGATGCTGCATGAAATGAAACATAGTACAAGACTGAACCTGATGATCATGCTATATAAGCTACCGAGCCATGTTCTATTGGTTAAGTTGATTGTTAAAGGAAGCTTGATTCATGCCTGGTGAAATACACAGGACCAGATCAAAGTCATGTTCTATTATTACTGAATAGAAATTTAGTTTGAAGCTTTGAATCCTGGCAGAGGATGGTGTACGTAGAGATGGAAACAAAATTATACATGTAATAGGTGTGCATTACCTTGAGAAATATGGGTAAAGTAGGTTCCGTTTGAAACTTTGTCCTAGGTCCAGCTTCGATATCTTCAGCTGCAACATACATAGTTAACAACCCTTTTAAAAAAGAAGCTCTCCTACAATCAGAAGCCAACACGTTACAGTTTCACCTCTAAAGAAATGAATAAAAAGTGTTTGTTCTTGATCTTGACTAAGTGTGTGTGGTGGTGTTATCCTGAAAGGGTAAATATCTTTAAAGTGATTCGGAATGAACTATGCATGGATGCTTCTCATGTCACTGACACTACATGATCCATTAAAAGGGTGCAACATTTGCTGGTGATGAAACTCATGTGGGGTAGCATGGACCATGGTTAGGCACTGACATGAACCAGGGAAGTTGCATCCTCATGGCGGTGAAAGTGAAAAGTCAGCCTGAAATTAATCTAGGGGCCCAAGGATGAGGCAATTTGCTCTCCCAGAAAAAAGGAAGAAGGGGAAAAAAACACAGAAAGAGACAGATTCACTTGTTTGTGGAGCCATAGGTACGACATAATTAACAGCTAAATTGTCTTTCGAAGACATTAGTCAACAAAATGTGTCATGTTCCCCGCATAACAGTACTATGAAAAAAAAATGTTTGGAACTTTATATGAGAGAACATGGAGAAAGAAACCAAAAGCTTGAGTTTGAAGTCTCTCCAATAACATGAAAAGCCACCCCATGAATCACATCAGAAAACAGTGCATGCATGAATATATAACAAGATAATTATAGTACAATATTTAATTAAACTTACTTTGTACTTTCATCTAACAGAAATATGCTTCTCATTATCTTATAAACATAAACCAATTTTTAATGTCTAATTTTTATTAAAAAATAGTTAGATTTCTCCTCTCAATCACATTTAAATTATATTTCGTTATTTGTTTCTCTCTCTAAATATGGTATACTTGTCTAATTTACGATCATTAAGTTTCGTTAGTTAATAATATTAACTTTATCTATAACTGTAATATTTTTTTCAAAATTATGTTTAAATAAAAAATATATCGAGAGAGAACAATCGTGTTAGAGTTTTAAATTATAACGCTAAATTTTTCAATTTTAATAGAAGAGAAGAATATAAATTTTATTTACCATCTACGTTAGTAGAATTAAGGGTGTTTTGATAAAATAAATAAAATTAAAAAAAAGAGTCTCTTAAGATATATTTAAAAAACAAAGGAAGTACATATATAGGTGATAAAATTAGCAAGTTTAAAATTTTACTCTAAACTTATTTTAGAGTCACTATCAATTTATATAAATTTTTACTCGTGCCCTTTTCATAGTGATTTTGTTATGAGTTTGACCAATATTAAACTATTTAGTACTTTTTTAAAATTTTAACGTAATTATTTAACATGTTCTTTAATATTTTATTTCGACACGTTTATTTATACTCAATATAATATTGTACACTAAAATAAAGTAAACCAATGAAATACCAATTGGTTTTTTCACAAAATTGATCCATTATATAGAAAATCCTATTCAAATGATTGGATCGATTGGTTTATCTAAAAAGGGTCATTAAACGACATAATTAGTGTAAATGGTTGATGTTAATCAATGTTTAATATAAGTATAAATGTTAGCAATGTGATTAAAAAATATAAAAAAAAAAAATCATTGACATGTGTATGAAAAATAGTGATGGAATTATTAATTAGAAGAGGTATGATTGGTGTAATGAAAGAGACAGTTATGTGGGGCCACTAGTGTGAGTTGTGTTTGTTTGGATCGCGAATCACGGGCTTTGTGGTTAAAGTGGTTGCTTAGATTGGACCCATCTTCGAAATCTACCACAACCTATTTCATGTAAATCTATCCAATTTTATTTTTATTATTAAATGGTTTTTAATTCATAAGTTTTTATAAGAAAAATATGAAAAATAAATAAATATTGATTTTTTTTTTCAAAATTAGACATCTCTCAAGATAGTATCATTATAAGAAAAGGACAATTTAACAATATAGAATCACATCCCTTAATAATTATATTATTTTTAGGATATAAAAAATAAATTAAAATACATACAAACAACGACACCAAAAACTCATGCAATAAAAATATTATATTTAGATAATTCAAATTTATTTCTAAAAAAAATATGATTAATACAAACAGACATATTTTCATACCAAAAGAAAAAAAAATTAATTCATCTTTTTAAAAGTGCTCACAAAATTTGTTTTCTAATCTCGTCATGTTTAATCATAATACTTAAAGAAAGTTGATATTGATAAATTGAATAATATTTTTTATAAAAGGAAAAGCTTATGGACATCTTTCAACAATTTTTTCTTGAAAGAGAAAAGTTAAATAAATTTGTCTATAAACTAAAATAAACTTATATATATATATATATATATATATATATATATATATATATATATATAGACACACACACACAAATGCAACATATATATATATATATATATATATATATATATATATATATAATAAAATAAAATTTTAAAGAAAATAACCAAAAAACTTTTACATATTAACATCAAAAATTAATTTTAGCTTGTAACAAAATTTCTTTTATTTTTTTTCTTTAAATATGAGTGTTTTCAAATAAACCCTATTGTGTAAGCTTTAATTGTATTTTAAAGAAAATAACCAAAAAACTTTTACATATTAACATCAAAAATTAATTTTAGCTTGTAACAAAATTTCTTTTATTTTTTTTCTTTAAAGATGAGTGTTTTCAAATAAACCCTATTGTGTAAGCTTTAATTGTATTATATTTTTAAGTATGATAGTTTCATTCTCTCTTTTTTTAAGAGAATAATCTAATCTCAACATATACCTTTTCCTAAATATTGGATAATGTGTGTGTGTGTGTATGATTATGTGATGTTACTGTAAAAAAAGTTTGGTTGTTGGAGGGATTAGTATGAGTGGTGCTTAGCCATATGGTGTGGATTACGGAAAGGTACCAATTGGGACTGTACTTGTTTGGATTTTAGCAGTTAACAGGAAAATGATGAGATTTTGAGATTTTAACTTTTCACATGTACTTCACTTTCTGCTGTATTTGCCCTAGCTAAAAGGTCGTTCTGATAAATGCTACATTATTATTTATCAGAAAAAGGAAATCTATACTCAGATCTGTAAAGTAAATCTGCATCACACAACACACCATCTACATTCTGTGGTTACTATAGTTGCACGACATAAACCTAAACCATAACATCGTTCTTTCAATTAAATTATTGAAATTCATATAGTATATACTTTATTCATAAAAGAAATGTTATACTTTTTGCAACATGTTACATTTTGGTTAGGGAACTGTATTTGTATGGCTAGTTTATTTCATAATAAAGAGTATGAAGTAAGATAGTTGGTGTAATTAAAAGAAGAATATAAAAATGAAATATTAAAAGTAGTATACATTTAACTTTATGCATACATATTCTTAATTTTACAAATATGGAAAATGATTTGAATGAGTGTATGAATTTCATTTTCCAAAACTTTTCTACAATTAAATTGTTTTTGTAATTTTTTATTTATTTATCCTTTGAATATAAAATATTAAAAGTGACATCATTTTCAACTACCTAAGAGTTCAGCATCATTGAATGATTGACTCTGGAAGGATCCACCTAGACAACAAAAAATGTTGAATTCATTTCATTTTTGGTTTGTTTATTATATATTTTTCAAAAAATAAGTACTAAATTTTTAAAAAAACATTGTTCCTAGATTACCCTTTATTAAAACATGATATTAAACATGAAATTTTAAAGATGATATCAATAAGATAAAATAATTGGAAACTTTTTCTCAACATTAAATCATGAGTCAGCAGAAACCAGGTGTTTTTTGGCATATTATTCTTCAATTAGAACTGGAATCATAGTTTTGAAAACATTAAAGTATGAAAATGCATGATGGTAGTTAGCATTAACATGCGATGATCGAAACTTACGAATATCATCGTCGCTGAAGGGTTTGGAGTCAGCGATTTCTTCAGGAGGCATGGTGAAGCCAGTGAAGGAGAAAGAGAGTCCCAAGCTTGCACTTGAGGCTCTGCTAAGCGCTGCGCCACTGCTCAAATCATCAAAATCCAACTTCATTTGGCTTATTTGAGCACTTCTAGACTTTCTTATGTGAGTGTTCTTCCCTCCACCGCCGCGTCCCGGTGACGCGCCGGTCAGCCGCCGACTCGACTTCCTCGACAGGGTGCCACCCCCTTCCGCCACCCCGTTGGCAGAGTGGTCGCTCGACGGCGGCGACTTCATCGCCGCCACCATAGATTCTACTAACTGATCAGATTTTGTTCTCACTAGTGATGTGCTGTTTGCTTTTTCCATGTTCTCAGTCACCACTGAAAAAATGGTAACAGAATTGTGTTTTTCAACAGACAATATTAAGAAATTTGTTTGGTATATAATCTTTGTCTCGTGTTTTAACCGCTGCGAGGTTTTCAGATCTCATAAACAACAAAGTTTTACACAGATTGCCCTAACACAAGATTTTCAATATTGCTTCCTACAAATTATATCTTCTTTCTCTGTATTATAAAGCAGTTTAGTATTCAATTATTGGTTCAAAAACAGCCTAATTAAACAAATAAAACCCATAGATTTCTCTGGTAGCAAAACAAATACAGTTTATATATATATATATATATATGAATATATGTTAACAGTGGAGGCATATATAGTATATTTATAACAGAAATATTGGTATGTTTTTTTTCTTTCTAATAGCTGAAAAATTTGGAGGGGAATTGGGTAATAATAGTAAAGTAGTCCAAGAGTAATAATTGAAGACAAAAGAACATGTTAATTAAAGTATATTATATAGTACAGGAATAGGTATGATTTTATTGTTGTTGTTTGAGAAGTGAACAGGGGAAGAAAGAAGAAAATATACCTGGATGGAGAATAAAGAGTTGTTTTTAGTGGTGATGATGATCTCAAAATGGAAAAGGAGACCAAAACTCTACTCAGAAACAACAGCTATCGATCAATTAACGCATCCAATCATGCAGAGGACAGAGGACTCACACTCTTATAAAGGGCAATTAAGACCCTAATCGTGAAGTTACCAAACCACCCTTTCCCTTCACAGCAAATATCATTCTGCTTTCCATCTTTTTAGATAAGAACTAGACCTCAAGATATGATTGCACGTTATGGACCTTCCATGCACGATAGGTAAGGCCATGATTTCCCTGCACGCGTCCAACATGTAATGTTAATGCAACCCTTTTATTTTTTTATTATTATTATTCATGCAATTCCTCAGATTTTGGAGGCTTGTGTCAACTAGTTGGATGGAGGTTGAAATGGTGTCAAAGGTCAGGGTTTTGGAATTTAATGAAGCTGTTTAGCCATATATGCTCTTATGAAAGGAGTGAGGGTGGCAACTCATGGCTCATGTGCCGGCTAATTAAGTGCTTCTAATGACGACAAAACTCTCATTATATATAATAGCATAATCGTATAATCATGTATACTCATTTTGTAGGTTTCTGTCTAGAATTCATTTTACAGATATTATCTTAGTTTATACTAAGTAAGAGTCACTTTTTATACAAGTTCACTGATATTGTTAATGTGTTCAGTAATACAAACTCTTTCAACATCTGATGCAGTCACATTCATCAATATGACAGTGGATCCATAAACTTAAAATGAAATATGAATGTCTTTTATTGCTATAAAAAGTGAAATAGAACAGTATGGAGATTCAATATATTACTTAGTTATAATGAGTTTTATAACAGTAACAGTTATAGTGATAGCTAAGATACAATTAATTATAATGAGTTTTATATCAGTAAAGTTATAGTAATATGTGATAGCTATGGAAATTTAAATTGAAAGCATGATGTTTAGCAGAAAAGTGGTGTTTGATGGGTTAGAGAGGGACCTGTAGCTAACTATTTGAGATCTTGCTTTCATGAGAGTTACCTGCAGAAGAGGGAAGTGTAGGGTTTTTGGAGTTTTGTATGGTGGAAAGATATGATTGTGTAGTACCTTTTCATTCTGAATTCAAGCATGTTGATGCAGAGTATGTACATATATATTTAAATACTACCTTTGTCTTTTTCCCAATGTGAAAATATATAAAACTTTCAACCTCCAAACATTTAATTTCTATTTTGCCTTTTATTAAAATTCATGTTTGTAAGACTATGTCTCTAATTTCTTTTAAGACTAGAATGTCTCTAATTAATGTAGGAATTGTAAACAAGTAATGATGACACAGATAGTTTATAAAAATAAAACAAATATATTCATTGCAATAAATTAAATTAATAATTTTTCAATCCTAATAAATTAAGCAGTTGATTTTTTTAAAATACAACAAAATTTTTACTTATGTTCTCTATCTTTTCATAATTCTAGTTATAAGCATATATTATAGTATGCATGAATTATTCTTTTTTATTTATCTTAATTCCTATAATAATCTCATTTCCCATCACATAATTTAATTTATGTAATAGATATTTTTTCTCTTTTTTTTTCTAACTAGTGCACACACTTATTAACTATATATATGTTCTCTATCTTTTTAGAATTCTAGTTATAAGCATATATTAGTATACATGAATTATTCTTCTTTATTTATCTTAGTTCCTATCTCATAATCTCATTTCCCATTACATAATTTAATTTATGTAATAGATTTTTTTTTCTTATTTTTTCTGACTAGTGCACACACTTATTGATATATATATATATATATATATATATATATATATATATATATATATATATATATATATATATATATATATATATATATATATATATATATATATATATATAATCACACGTGTATACGCATAAAGAAAACTATTAAGTGCATTTTCTTTTTGTATTTTACAAATACCAAAAAGTTATAAACACTCAAATATCAGAAAAATATTTTATAAAAATTTTCACATAATTCTTGTTCACCTGTTTTTTACCTTCTTTATGATACGTCTCATTGATAGAAAGAATACAACAAAACAAACGAAAACCCTAATTTGTTTTTAGTGACAGAAAAAGTAAGTGTATTAAGGACAAATTATTATCATTAATGCTGCAAGTGTTCTTCATAGATCAATTTCACTTGTACTGTGTTTTATGAAGTTTCTACGAAGCTTCCTTCAAATATATTGGTGCCATGTACTTTGTTAAAAATTAAATTTTCATTTTTATTACACTCTTGTACCTTCAACAAATTTCATTGTCGTCCTTGTACCTTCAAGAATTGCAGTACAAATCTCCACGGGTTACCGCAAAAACTTTCCGATATTGAAATTTGAGGGAAAAAATAAAGAACAATTTTGATGAAAAAAAGTTATAAAAGGACAATATATTTATGTATAGACATAGACTTACAATATGCCAAATTTTCTCCACGTTTATAAATTGTTTTCTTATGCTGTATATTCAATTTGTAAATACACTGTTGCCGTTGAATAAAATAATATATTAATTATATAGTACGGTAGCTTGAAAAGCATACAATACAAAAATAGGTTGAAAGTCTATAAATAAGTGTTAAGTTTAAAAGTTAATTTATTAATATGTATGAAAAGTTATGTGAGGTAAATCCTACTTAAAAATGGATTGATAATGGTTTCGGCGAGAATTATATTTTCACACTCTAAGTCATTTTATTACTTCATTCAGTTTATTTCTCTTCTTTTAATATTTCATCGAGTCTCCTTTAGTAAAGTTTGAATTTGAGTGAGTGTATCTGTCAAAGGCAGGTCAAGTCAATTTTCAGTTAATTATCACAATGTAATCACATACACCTTCTTACCTTACTTCTGTATTTATAGGTTTTGAAATGGATTTTTGTTTAGAACTAGTCTAATATCTTATAAATGTGTTTTACCTTACTAATTATCTTGAGATATTCTTAACATGCACACTAATATTGTTAGTGGCTGGATTTTGAAGGGTTGACAAATTGCTCGCTTTGGGATTATTATGACTGTTTGGTGTAATACAATAATGAATTTTATTATTCATTTGAATGTGTGTTATAATTTATAATATATTATTTTTTGAGGTTTGAATTTATTGGTATATTTTTAGTGTGTTTCATCTCTACATAAGGGTTAGGACATCTTAAGTACATTTACAACATAAATATTGAAACACGATGATTAATATGTGAATGATAAAGACAACAAATTTATCATATTGTGAGGAAGCTTTGATTCTGTCAACTTCTTGTAGAAGGATAAGGTTGGTAATAAAAAATATTGAGAAAGAAAATGAAGAAAAGACGATGGCTATAGAAGTCATTTGAGTATAGAAAAAAGGATAAAAGAGGAATTTGATAAGTTTGTGGTTAGGAAGAGTGATGAGTGGAAAATAGGTGTGGAGAAGAACAAGGGTGGCCCAAAAAGAACTTGTTTGTCATTGTTCGATCAACGACAAATCGCCACGTAATACCCTAATTCTCCATTTCAACCCTAAAGGACTATACACTTACACTTGTTCCAATCCAATCATCTGTACTTTCTCACTCTTATATCTTCATTCATTTAATATATAATCTTTAAGTTGAATAATCAAACACTAATATTCCTTTTTCCAAAGCTAAATACATATTATTTTAGTATATAGTTAGGTCTCAGTGTAAGTTGAAATTTTGTATAGGATAAAAATTATTAAAAAAATTAAAAATATTTATCTGTTAATTTATTATCTTAAATATTTTATATTAAAGATGATATTTTTAATGAATTTTTCTAAAAATTTTCAATATTGAATTTTTTTCATATCTCGGTCGAAAAAGTAAAATCAAAATCATTGGTTCATTTTAGTAACTAATTTAAATAATACGCTATTTGATGATTAATAAATAGGTTAAAAACATTTACACATTCGTATTTATTTGTTATATATATATATATATATATATATATATATATATATATATATATATATATATATATATATATGAGGAATATACTTTGACACTTCAAATTATACCATAAGTTAACATTTATTGTTATGTCTTTTTTTCTCTCTCTTTTTTTTATAATTATAAAATAATATTTGACATTCAAAAGACAACTCATTTTTAAGAACATTAAAGTCATCAGAATTTTTTTTAATTGTAAAGAAAAGAAAGAAAGAAAAAAGGCACGATAATGAATAGTAATTAGTTGTATAATTTTTTACAGTGTCATAATATTATTTGTTTTGTAGAGAAAATACACAATTATAAAAATAATGAATATTAATTAATTGTATAATTTTATTGGAGTTAAGATATAAGGTAAAAAATGTAACCACAATAATTAAGTGTGATAGTTTTTTTTTTGCTTTTTTTTTCATCAAATGAGAATCTTATATATGTACCTATAAACATTAAACTATGATTTCAAGCTAAGTTGAATGTCTAATCAAATAATGATAATGTATTATTTTAATGTGAAAAAAGGGAAAATTAAGAATCACAAGTTATTGGAGTTAATAATGCACTATGAGGATAAGGCATGCATACACATTAATTATGATAATAAATTATTAAGAATAGTGTTTGAAATTTCCGTGGTACCAAGGCAGAAGTACAATTATTTATTTCTGGAGGTTCTTCAGGTGTGTCCTATAGTTGTATGAATACAATATTAACCAGCTTCATTTTCCACTTGTAATTAATATGAATTAATTAGAAATAATCACTAAAATTAAATTATAGTTTAGTAGGTCTAATAATACAAATCCTAGTCCAATTCTTAGAGATAATTCTCATTACTCTCAATTCAACTATTTCCACATCGTCATTAAATAAAAGATTCCAACTTAAATGTCAAAAGTTAAAATTCATACAATTCCATTAGCAAATTATTGTTTTATAGTTTAAAAATGTACAAGTAGATAAATTTAATAATGAAAACTTTAGATAGTTTCTATAAAGTTTCAAACTTAAATCTTATTGTCTATATTGTATGTAAAATAGTAAATCTTTAAATCATGTAGGTTATGATAAATTAAAGATGTTTTTTATAAGTTTGTTTGGTCAATGTTACAACCATCTGTGTGGTATTGAATTTTTTCTAAACAAATAATTATTAATTCACAATAAATAGTAAACAAATTGTTTCATGGGAAGCAAATTTGAAAAATCTAGAGGAAGAACATGAGTTATAATCGATGTCTTATTCAATATTCATTTCAAATGAATTTAAAATAGTAACTACATAAATTCCATCATTTTCATTCTTATATACCAAAAAAGGGAATGATAATATTTACTACTTTTCAATATTCTCTTTTCAATTTTTTTTAATCTTTTTGTCCTCTATATACTCTAAGTTCTACTTCGGTTATTTCCGACTCTAATTATAATATACTGAAGAAAAAACCATAAAAAATATAATATAGTATAGGCATTGTTTGAAAAGTTGAAATTATTCCGAAAAGAGTATAAAAAGGGTATTAATATCAGTTATCTGAAAATCTTATGAATGACAAGAGTATTGGTTTAGAAAAAACAATAACAATAACAATAATAATAATAATAATAATAATAATAATAATAATAATAATAATAATAATAATAATAATAAAAAAAATAATATAAAAAATAATGAAATGAAAAGTTGAAGGGGCGGTGCCCTAAATGAGAGGGAAAATAATGAAAGATGAAGATGACGTTGACTCGTAAAAAGTGTCATGGTGAGATAAAGAATTGCACACTATACAGTCCATTCATTTAAATATCAAGCTATTTTTTATTTTAATATATTAGAAATTTTACATTTACTATAAATAAAATCAATTTATAATATATATTATTTTATAAAATTAAATTAAATTTAAAGTTTATTTTTTAACAAAACAATTCTTATTTCTTTCGTACAAATTATTTAGTCAAGTTTATTCATGATATCATCTCTAATATAATATTTTAAAATTTAAATGTAAAACTTCATTATGTTATATGTTTAAGTTAAAGTGTTTATGTATAAATGTTGAATTTTATTTTTGGATTTAAGACTATGATCAAGGCAAAATGTTAAAATTGTTTTAAGGACTTCTAAAAAAACAACTAAGAAAAATAAATAAACTAATTAACTTGTCAAAATTAGGTTATACAAACTAATTTGTAAAAGTTTTAACTTGTCTAAAAATAATTATTTTAAATTGAGTACAAATGAATTTTAGTCTATCAAAAAATTATTTTATTTTATTTTTCTTAGTTTTCTCAGTAAAAGTTTTTACATGAAAATTTATTCAAATAAATGTAGGAAAATTTTGGATTTGACCAAAATTATGAATTATATGAAATAGGTGACTAAATGTCTTTATTATTTAAAAATAGAATCAAAATCGCACGAACCGAATAAAATAGAGAAATCAAAATTGTACAACATAAAACTAATAAGGCTTATTATAGTAAATATATTAAAAGTTTCAATTAATATTTATCATAATAAAATCAATTATATTCAAAACTGTCGATTTATTATGTTATTTAAATATATCTTTTAGAGTTTAGCATGTGTGTATCATTATTTATTTATTTATTTTATTATTATTATTATTCTTAATGGCAAAAATATGTAGTTATAAGTGTTTTAAAAAAATGTCGTAAGTTTAAAGAAAATGTGTGGACAACTAAAGTTGTCATTAAATAATGCAGAAGCCACCACCTTAACATCTCTGACACATAGCACAACAATTTTCCATTTTTGCTTCCACGTGTTACCTCTTATTAATATAATTTCTTTTTAGGTTTTAGCCTACCTTTGTTTTCGCTATAGATATAAAAATGGCCTTTTAGTTAAAAAAAATATTATATTAGGTCAAATAAATTAACCTAAATTGAATCGGAGTAATTTTAGTTGTATATGTTTAATTTCGACGTAAATGATTTTGAGTTATGTTTTATAGAATAATTATTGAAAAAATTAATCATATGTATAGACTATGAATATGAATACTTTATAGTTTAAATCAAATTAAAATTGAAACATTTCATTAAAAATTTATTTTGCAAAACTTGCCTATTAGTCTTAACATGGGAAAAGTATTTTCAAAAGTTGGAAATAATACGAACAACATTTGAGGAAAAAAATCAACGACTTTGACTAAATGTGGTAGTATGTAGAAATTTGTTGTAATTTATTTTTAATCAGTGGACTTGTATTTAATACTACAATCTTTTCATAATACAAACGAAAAGGTCATAATTCTTGAAGACCGTGATAGTTTCACACTAAATCGCGACAGTGATGTCTGTCTGATTATCAAGAATATTTTTTTATTGATTAGAAAATAATTAAAAATGAGAAGCAAAAGATAAACCTTTGACATACGTATTAAAAAAGATATGTTTTGTGTCTGTGTTCTGCTGTGTGTTTCTTGTATTCAACTTCCATCCATAGCATTTATATGGCTTTTGCACCATACTAGGCAAAAATGAAGAATTTATTACGGATCTAGGCAAAAATTGACCAAAAGTGAAGTCGTGAGGATAATCACGACTTCAAAAGAAGAAGTCGTGCCCCCCCTGCACGACTTCACACTGTTCATAACAACAGTGTTGAAGTCGTGCACCCTAAAAACGACTTCTGGTGCTTGTAATCGATTACAGTTAAATTGTAATCGATTACACAGTGTTGAAATGGAGACCCTGCAGATTTTGAAATGTGTAGACAGAAAACGCACTGGTAATCGATTACGGCATGTGAGTAATCGATTACCAGGGTGGTTTTGTAGGAAGAATCACAGTGGTAATCGATTACAAGGTTTGTGTAATCGATTACCAGTGGGTTTTTCTGTGGTTTATGAAAATGATTTTGTATTTGACATATGTTATGTATTGGTTATGTTATAGGAAAAGAGAAAATAAATATATCTAGAAAATATTTATAGTAATATTTGAGTAAGGATTTGATTACAATTTGGGAAGATTAAGAAAAAACTATTGGCGAAAAGGACAATTTCCCCTATGATGACCTTCGTTGCGGCAGTAAGAGCATTTTCTTGGCTTATCTGGATTGGATTGATCCATTTCATTATGAAGCCTATTTGTAGATGGTCTTCCGGATGCCTTGCGTCGCATTTTAGGAACTGTAATCGCTTACCAGTGTCAATCTTCCACCAAAAACAACCTGGTAATCGATTACACACCCGCCGTAATCGATTACCAGTGCGTTTTTTCCCATTAAACTTGAAGTCGTGCTGGGTGACCACGATTTCAACACGTTGTAATCGATTACTAGCATACTGTAATCGATTACAGTGCTCTGAAGTCGTTTTTGGGGTGCACGACTTCAGCACTGTTGCTATGAACAGTGTGAAGTCGTGCAGGGGGGGCACGACTTCTTCTTTTGAAGTCGTTTGGGCCCCCCACGACTTCCCCATTTCTGTAAATTTGTTTGACTTTGCCTATTTTGGTAATATAAGAGGCAAATTTGCCCATTCTCGTGCAAAAACCGTCTTTATTGAACTTTTTTTTCTTATGCCAAAATCCATGTGCTTCTATATCTGCCCCAAGAGAGATTTCTTTCGGAAATCTTTTCTCAAAATCTATAATCCTACCAGCAACACAGTAAACAGGGAAGGTCCTTCTCCTGGTAGGGTACTCTAGTATGTCGAAACCTGCCTGGACACACAATTCCACAATTGCTGGAATTCGGTCGACTTCAAGCATTTCATTATGTGAAACAGCCCTCCCTATTCTATCATACAGATGAAATGATTCTACAGGTGGCAGAACATGTTCAACACCCCCTTTGACCCAACTATGTTCTTTGCTTGATGGGCTTCCTCTAACATCACATGTTTTAATTTTATGTGGCGGATGACCAACATGAACTTCTCCACATAAGCTGCAAAGCATCTAACATTAAAGCAACAATACATTTAAACCAAGTGATGAATCATTTTAACATTATTCATGTTATAAATCTTGTTCACATTATGAATTCTTCTAAAATGCAGAATGCATTGAAAAATGGTATAATATTACTTAGTTGACAAGTTAAAAATACAAGTCAATTCCAAAAACACCAGAAAAAGAAAAATACTTCTGATTGGATTCTACCGTACTTGAATGGAAGTTTTGTAGGAAAAAAAACTAAATGCTTAAACAACCACAAAGAAAAATACCAGGGTTACAGCACTACCTGCATACATAAATAGCAGTATAGTTGACAAGTCTTGAAACACAGGATAATAGTTCACATCTGGCAGCAAAAACTTCATGAGCAACAGGGATCAGATTCTTAACCAGCATGCCATTTTCAGGAGGTTGTAATACAGTTTCATGCACCTTTTGTCTCTCCTTTCTCTTCTGTCTAGCTTCTCGCTTAAGCTCGTTAAAACTTGTCACTAGCGGTTTCCGCTCAAACTTGTTGAGCTTTTTTGGCATCTTGACTGTGGCGGAAGACCGACGTTGGACTCGTCGCTGTCGCGGCGGCGACTATTGAGAATCTTTTGATTCTCTTAACGGTTTAGGTTTAAACCGTTCTTCACTGTTCTGGTTGAACAGTGGAGTGTTTGTTTGTCCTCTTTTTCCCTTATCAGGACTCTATATATAGAGAGTCCCTTTTCCCCATTCCCGGTTAATGAAAGATACACTTTGTACTTTGAATGTATTCAGTTTTAAATAAAAGAAGAGTTTTTCTTGCTTACCGTTTCACGATCTCCATTTTTGTCTTCTGCACCAAGAGCATCCACTGCCGTGTCGGAGCTCCTCCGGCCACCAACGTCCTTCTCGCTCCTTTCTTCTCTTCAGAGAGAGTCTCTGATATTTCTCTCTCTGTTTCTCATTTCTCTTTGCACAAATGCCACGCGTACACGTTATCAAACTGCGTTTTCAGTCTTATGGGCCAAATGGCAATTGGGCTTGTAAGTGCACAGTATTTGGACCAAACTAATATGGTATCAGAGCAGGTCTAGTACCTGCTCTGCTTCCGTTGCCACCGCTGCTGTTTCTTGTTTCTTCTTGGGCTGGATTCTTGGGTCTTCTTTTACTGGGTTCTTGGTACCTCTTTGCTGCCATGGATCAATTTGATCAATCTTCCAATCCCGCCAATCCATTCTATCTGCACCCGGGAGAAAACCCAGGTTTGACTTTGATTACTCAAACTCTCAACGAAAATAACTACTCGTCCTGGAGCAGAGCCATGAGGAGGGCTCTGCTTTCGAAAAACAAAATAAAGTTCATAGATGGGTCCATAAAGAGACCCCAGAAAACTGATGCTGTCTATGACACCTGGGAAAGATGTAATATGATGATCCTGTCATGGATAACAAAGACCTTATCTCCACACATTGCTGAAAGCGTCATCTACGTCGAAGAAGCCAAGGAATTATGGGATGAGCTTAAGGAGAGGTTTTCTAAAGGAGATTATTTCAAAATCTCATATTTACTACAAGACATACACTTAATTAAGCAAGGGGAACGGGGAGTCAGTCAATTTTTCACTGATCTGAAGATATTATGGGAAGAATTAGAGTCTTTAAGACCCATTCCCGTTTGCACCTGTGAGACTCCATGCAACTGTGACATGTCCAAGACTATGTTGAAATATAGGGAAGTGGAGCATGTTATTTGTTTCTTGAAGGGATTAAATGATTCTTACAATACCGTAAGAACACAGATCCTTTTAATGGATCCTTTACCAAATATTAACCGTGTTTTCTCTTTGATTATTCAACAAGAAAGACAAGAAAAGCAATGTACTACAGAAACCAGAATTCTGGCGAATGTTACTGATAAAAGCTGGAAACCTGAACAAAACTGGAAAGGCCAAGGACGATTTACTGGAACTCGTGCTCAAGGCAGAGGCAGAGGCAGAAATCCAAATTATGGAAAGCAATGTTCTTATTGTAATAAGATGAATCACACTGTTGATGAGTGCTATTCTAAGCACGGATATCCCCCATGGTACAAGAAAGATGAAAGGAAGAATGATTGGAATTCTGTTAATGTCAGTCAAAGCAACACTGATTCTGAGAATAATTTGAAGACTCAACAACAGACCAGCAGTAACAATAATATCAATCCTTTCACACCTGAACAGATGCAGAGACTTCTAAAAATGATTGACAACACTGAAGATTCATCTATCCACAAAGTTAATCAAGTTCAGAGGAAAGAAACTGGGAATAAACCAGGTAATTCTTCCTGGATTATTGACACAGGAGCTACTGACCATGTCACACATGACAAATCAAATTTTATTGTTTTTCACAAAATTAAACCCATTTCCATAAAATTACCAAACAAAACTAACATCATTGCTGAATATGCTGGTACTGTTAAGTTTACTGAGAATTTTATTATTTTCAATGTCCTTTATATACCTAATTTTTGTTTCAATCTAATCTCTGTTCAAAGTCTCATCAGAGACTTGGATTGCAATCTAACTTTTTCCTATGAGAATTGTCAGATAAGGAAGAATCATTCATTGAAGACGATTGGATATGCTAAACCATGGAATGGTCTCTATTACTTACAAGAATTCTCTAAACCAGAACAAAGGGATATTGCCAAGACTGTCTTCTCCTTTAAAAAGACTGATGTTAATCTGTGGCATTTTAGACTAGGACACCCTGGACATCATGTAGTTAAACACATATGTGAGATCTTTCCTTATGTTAAAACTAATACTGATATTGTTTGTGACTCTTGTCACTATGCAAAACAACACAAGTTGCCCTTTACAAAAAGCTTATCTGTTACTACTGAATGTTTTGAGATTATTCATTGTGATATTTGGGGACCATTAAATACTGTTTCTGTTCATGGGCATAGATATTTTCTCAGTATAGTTGATGATTACAGCAGGCACACATGGGTTTTTCTAATGAGTAATAAAGGACAAACCAAAGACTTACTACAAAATTTTGTCATTAAGATCAAGAATCAGTTTAATAAAATGATAAAAATCATTAGGTCCGACAATGGACCAGAATTTAACTGTGTCAGTTTCTATGATATGCATGGTATTGTTCATCAGAAAAGTTGTGTTGAGACACCAGAACAGAACTCTGTTGTGGAAAGAAAACATCAACATATACTTAATGTGACACGTAGTCTTATGTTTCATTCCAACATACCTAAAGTTTACTGGTCTTATGCTATTGGACATGCTGTTTACTTGATAAATAGACTGCCTTCTTTAACTCTAGGACATAAAACTCCCTATGATTTACTTTACAATCTGCCTCCTACTTACTTAGACCTCAAAGTCTTTGGATGTTTGTGTTTTGCTTCTACACTTGAAAATAATAGAAACAAGTTGGATCCTAGGGCTAGAAAAGGAGTGTTCCTAGGATATAAAAATGGTGTTAAAGGCTATATTGTATTAGACATAAATACCAAAGAACTCTTTGTTAGCAGAAATGTCATATTTCATGAAGAAGTATTGCCCTATAAGAACTTTCCAGGTACCCAGCAAAGCATAGACAGTGAGAAGGATGAAGATGAGTTCTTAACTGATTTATCTAAAGATTACTATCCTACTGATGAAGAACACTTTGATGAGCAAGAAGAAATTAATCAAGAGGAAGAATTGCAGAATCTTACTGTTACAAATAACAGTCAAGATAACTACAGACACAGAAGACCAGAGAGGATTAGGAGGACTCCTGCCTATCTAGAAGATTACATTCACCAGGTGAATCAATCCTTGACTGCTAAAAACAAATTCAAGACTCCCTATCCGATAACTAATATACTATGTTGTAATAATTTGTCAGATAAACATGTCAAATACATCATGGCTGTTACTGAAAATAAGGAGCCTCGGACTTACAATGAAGCTAAAGACAAGAGGGAATGGATAGAAGCCATGCAGAAAGAAATTAAAGCCTTGCAGGACAACAATACTTGGTTTTTAACTCAACTACCACCAGGAAAAATCCCTATAGGCTGCAAGTGGGTTTACAAAACAAAATTTAGAGCTGATGGAAGCATTGAAAGGCATAAGGCTAGGTTGGTAGCAAAAGGGTATACTCAACAGGAAGGAATAGATTACTTAGACACTTTTTCTCCTGTTGCAAAACTCACCACTGTTAGACTTTTGATAGCATTTGCTGCCTCTAATGATTGGTTCTTACATCAGTTAGATGTGGATAATGCCTTCCTTCATGGTGACCTCAATGAAGAAATTTATATGCAACTCCCTCCAGGACTAAGTACTCATATAAAAGGACAGGTTTGCAAATTAACTAAATCCTTGTATGGCTTAAAGCAAGTTAGCAGACAATGGTTTGAAAAATTGTCTTCTTATCTAATCTCTGTTAAATATAAACAATCAAAATCTGATCACTCATTATTCACTAAGAGAACTGGTACATATTTTACTGCACTTCTTGTATATGTGGATGACATTGTGTTGGCAGGAAATTCCTTAGAAGAAATCAATTGCATCAAAGAGCTTCTACATAATAAATTTCGCATAAAGGATCTTGGGGAACTCAAGTACTTTCTCGGACTTGAAGTGGCTAGGTCTAAAAAGGGAATTCACTTATGTCAAAGAAAATATGTCTTAGACATCCTTGAAGAAACAGGAATGGAAGGATGCAAACCCTCTACTACTCCTTTTCTCAGAGATACTAATCCTCTATACAAATTGGACAGCCAACTTGATGACCTTGGACCCTACAGAAGATTGATAGGGAAGTTACTTTACCTTACAAACACTAGACCTGATCTATGTTATACTATCAATTTACTCAGTCAGTTTATGCAATTCCCTACAGAACATCATTATAGGGCTGCTCAGCATGTGCTCAGATACATCAAATCTACTCCTAATGAAGGGTTATTTTTCGCTGCTGACTCTCCTATGCACCTGAAAGGTTTCAGTGACTCTGATTGGGCTAGTTGTCCTAATACTAGAAGATCCACTACAGGATTTTGTATTTTTATTGGGACATCTCTTGTTTCCTGGAAGTCTAAGAAACAGAAGACTGTTTCCAGATCATCTACTGAAGCTGAATACAGAGCCCTTGCTGCTACTGTATGTGAAATACAGTGGCTCCACTATTTACTTAAAGACCTTCAAGTTGAAGAATCTGGAATTCCTATCCTATATTGTGACAACAAGTCTGCTCGCCACATTGCTCATAACCAGAGCTTTCACGAACGGACCAAGCACATTGAGCTTGACTGTCATGTTGTTCGTGAAAAGATCCAGGAAGGGCTTCTTCATCTTCTTCCCGTTCGCACCGATGAACAACTGGCCGACGTCTTCACCAAGTTCCCGCATCGCGTCCGCTTCAAACATATCATTCCCAAGCTTGGACTGGTCAATATACATAGTCCAGCTTGAGGGGAGGGTATTGAGAATCTTTTGATTCTCTTAACGGTTTAGGTTTAAACCGTTCTTCACTGTTCTGGTTGAACAGTGGAGTGTTTGTTTGTCCTCTTTTTCCCTTATCAGGACTCTATATATACAGAGTCCCTTTTCCCCATTCCCGGTTAATGAAAGATACACTTTGTACTTTGAATGTATTCAGTTTTAAATAAAAGAAGAGTTTTTCTTGCTTACCGTTTCACGATCTCCATTTTTGTCTTCTGCACCAAGAGCATCCACTGCCGTGTCAGAGCTCCTCCGGCCACCAACGTCCGTCTCGCTCCTTTCTTCTCTTCAGAGAGAGTCTCTGATATTTCTCTCTCTGTTTCTCATTTCTCTTTGCACAAATGCCACGCGTACACGTTATCAAACTGCGTTTTCAGTCTTATGGGCCAAATGGCAATTGGGCTTGTAAGTGCACAGTATTTGGACCAAACTAATAGCGACCTCCAGGTTGCACGGTGGTGTTCTCGGTGAAGGGGTATGTTGGTTCCCGATTTGAGTTTCAGAATAGGAAGGGTGAAGGAGAAGATGGAGCCGCTGACAGAAACGGCGGTGGCTCAAGTTTCGAGGGCTGTGATGGCTCCGGCGTTGCCGGAAAACTTGGCTGATCAGGGAGGTGCAGCCGTTAGTGGATGTTGTGTCCTTGGACCTGTGTAGGCGAAGGAGGAGACACGTTGAAAAGGGGCGTTGCTCCCTCCACCCCACATGCTTCTCCCTCCACCTCCCCAATTTTATATAATTCCAATTATTTCGTAACCCAATTTTATATAATTCCAATTATGTCCTAAAGTTAAATTTTTTTACTTTTTTTATTTTAATATTTTAATTAATTTAAATTTACTTTTTTCTATTTACTGCTTACACCTACCAACCTTTCATTTCCATCTCTCACTTCTCACTTCCATAACCTCTCCCTCACTTCCGTAACCTCTCTCTCACTTCTCACTTCCGTCTCCAACTTCTCCATTTCTTTCTCCATTTCTTCTTTGTTTTTCGTTTTTGTAGAAGATCGTTTGGTGTGGAGCAAGACTGGTGCGGAGGAATAGCGTGTGCGGAGGAACAACGTGGAAGAGCGAGATCTGCGTCCAGTCCAGGTTGGTTCTTTCACCCCGTGCTCTGTTTGTCGACGATTTTACTGTGCACGAAAGGCTAAAACGGATGTGGGACATCCGTTTGCCTTCGACGGATGTCCGACTTCCGTCGACGGATGTGGGATATCCGTTGAAGGCCAATCGGATATCCCACATCCGTTTCGGCTCTGCTGCATTTTTTTTACTTTTTTAATTGTTTTTAAATTATTATAACTGAAATATATATTTATATATTTGATATATTTATTGTTAAATGTTTTTAAATTTTCTTTTGACTTAAATTATTATTTGAATATTTTATAAATTTTTTTATTTGTAGTTTGTAAATAAATGATTAAGAATTAGATACGAAAACTTTTATATATTTAAATTATTTTTATTTCTTAAAATAAATATTATCAATTTAATTTATTTAATATTAGTAAATTTGTATTTGTATTTATTTTATTTATAGTAAATTTGTATTTGTAATAATAATTAATTTAATAATAATTAAATGGAAATGTATTTAAATATATTATTTTAATTAATTAGCTAATTGTTTCTTTTATTTAATTTTTGTTGTAAGTTAATAAATTAATTATTATTAGTTTAATTTATTTTGAATTGCATTTTTTATAGTTTATTAATGATATTTGAAACAATAATTTATTTTAATTTTTGAAATTAAATAAACAAATTATTGTTAGAAATGGCAAGAACACGTGGTGCATCTTTTAATTCTCGAGGTGAGAGTTCTCGAGGAGAGAGTTCTCGAGGAGAGAATTCGTCGCAGGGCGAAGCTCGGAGAAGACCTACCGTTTCTGCTCGTAGAAGTCGGGCAGCTCTTATCCAGCATGACCCCATAGCTGAGGAGCGAGCCGTTGAGGAACAAACATATGAGGCGTATGAGACTCATGGAGAGGAGAATGCATTTGAGGCCCCTAACGATGATGACGATGAGGAGGAGCATGCAGATGTTCATGACGTACAAGAGGATGTCGCTGGATTTCCTGGAGGTCCACGCGGTCATTCATTGCTGACGCACTATGTTCAGCATGTAGCTTATGCTATTTCCCAAGGCCGGGTGAGTGCAAAAATAAAATATATTTTATTATTTTTTTAATAGAAAATTTATTAAATATTGATGTGTAGGATCGAGGGGACACACTGAAGTTGATCTCCCACGGAAAAAAAGTAAATAAGTTAGGACCATGCCACGAGGGAATTCAAGACATTGTGTTGAATTCCAGTTTGATGCCTCTTACAGGGATTTGTTATGATTACGTTGATAAGGGCTTACTCCTCGGATTCATAGAGAGGTGGCATTTTGAGACCAGTAGTTTCCATCTCCCTATAGGGGAGATGTCGATTACTCTTGATGACGTTTCGACATTACTTCACCTGCCCGTGATGGGACAAATGTGTGATTTGGAGGAGTTGGAGTTTGAGGAGGCTCGTACAGCCCTTGTGCAACTGCTCGGCGTTGATGATGGCACAGCAGGTGCTGAGATGGAGGACGCACGTGGTCCGAAAGTCAGACTCAGCTGGCTTAGAGAGATATATGTTCAGAGGTGTGAGTCGCAGCATTGGGACTATGCTGCTAGAGCATATTTGTTGCATCTAGTAGGATGTACGATTTTTGCAAATAAGAGTGCCAGTTCTATACGCGTGTCTTACTTATTGTTATTTAGAGACGTACACGCGTGTGGCAGATATGCCTGGGGTGTTGCTGCACTCGCCTATTTGTACGAGCAGCTCGGGGATGCGAGTCTCGCGTCCACGAAGCAGATGGCTGGATATTTGACTCTATTTCAGGTACAGTTATAACTTTGACATTTATTTCATGTATTTATTTCCATGTTCGAACATGGATGTAATTTAATTGAATAATTATTTTTTTAGAGTTGGATATACAAACATTTCCCTGGCTTGGGGAGGAGGCGGTTGGTGACTTCTTACGATGATACCATACCACGTGCCATGAGGTGGCAGAGCCCTAGACAGAGTTCCACTCTCGCAGAGATTCGGTCACAGTTGGATGCGCTGACATACAGTGGAGTTGTATGGCATCCGTATGAGGGGAATCAAGGCATTCGGCCATTCTTCGGCATCTGTATGTATTCTGGATGGATTCGGATTGGTGACACCCTTTGTCGTCATTTGCCTGAGCGTGTGCTGAGGCAATTTGGGTTTCAGCAAGACATTCCACGATCACCGACTACGGTTCCAGATGCAGATGTAGTGGACATTCCTATATTTTCCCCCTCTTTCACATCCAAGTATGACATATGTAAGACCCTTGTAAACTCAAAATTTTACCAAGTTGTAAAAATTTCAAGTTATAATGTAAAATAGAATGTTGTCAAAGTTTGACATGGTTTACTATTTTATGTATAACTTTTTATACAATTAACAGTTCGGGTTGATTCTTTTTCCATTGGAAAGTAGACTCAAAGAGCTTCGATTCGAGTACTCATACGCCCAATTCCGACTTCGGGAAAGGGTTCAACCGAACTGTCAAAGTTGTGACAGATGTGCTGTCTCGGTGGATGGCGCCCGGCGCCGTTTTTTGTGGGGCGCCCGACGCGAGAGTTGTCAGTTTTCGCGTTTTGGATCTAAAACACGTGGGACTTACGTGGAAAGTTGGGGAATATGCTCCAGACCCATAATGTTGGTCCCTTGGGTCCGAGCGTGGGCAGATCTCTTTTGCATTGTTTAAGTGGTTCTTTGTGGATCAAGGGGGCCATGATGTCTCTTGGGCAGATCTACAAGTGTGGGAAGGGAGGAAATGGGTTCTGCACTTGTGTGAGTGAAGTCCTTGCTGCAGAATCCGTGAGAGAGGTGGAGTTGGGAGCTTCTGGAGTTGCAAGGAGGCCAAGGTGCTACAAATCTTTTGGAGATGGATTCAAGGTGTCCCAAGGAGGTCTTCAAGAGGTAAGGGGAGCTAACTTTGATTTGGAAAAATGCACATGTGTTGTTTGATGAAAGTTCTGCAAAATGTGATGAGTTTTAATGGATTGAATGATGGGAGTTATGATGAGAATTCGTTTTAATGTGTTTGTATATATAGATATGAAGTTTTAGATGAATTGGTTCTTGAAATGGGATGAAGAACATGGTGGTTTTCCCTTAGCTTTTTCCAAATCCGAAAATCATACTTCTTGAACAAATGATTAGTTTGAATGGGATGGATGTGAATGTTTGTTGTGAGATCTTGGATTGGAAATGTCCTATTCTTAGATGATGGTTGTTGAGTATGTTTTGATGGTAAAAAGATGAATCAAATGGGTTTTTGCTATAACCTTGATATATGAAATTTGTATGAACTTTATGATGGAAAATTGATGAATATATTGGATTGATGGTTGATTTTCGTTCTAGCATGTTGATATACATGTATATGAAGCTTTTGCTGGATTAGGTTGTGAAATGGGATGAGAAACATGATGGTTTTACCTTCCTTTTGATCAAATACGAAAATTGGGTATTTTGGTTGGTTGATGAATTTTGGATGGATGAATTGATGGTTTGTGTAGAAATCTTTAATAAGATGAAAGTATGGTGAGTTAGGATTTAAGATGTTGATGTTATAAAAGTTTTATGTTGTGGAAAATGATGGAATTTATAAGTATGGTTTGATGAGTAGTATAAGTGATGAGTTTTGGGAAACTCACTTAAGCATAGTGCAAATTCAAATCTGTTTGTGATGATTGATGAATTGGTGATGTGTGTAAACTGTTTTGGGATGGATTGAACTCAGTTTGGGAGTTGTTTGAGTGATTAAAAGTTGGTAGAAATTATGCAGAAAAATATGAGGCTATGCACTTAAAGAGTTGATTTTGCATGAGTAAATGGATGGTTTGATGTTTATGATGTTTGTGGTTGATTGTGGAGTTAATTTAGACTCCAAATATGTTTGAAAACATGTTAGAAGTGTGGAATCTTTGCTGGAAATCAAATCTGGACAAAACTGGGTAGAAATTATGAATCTGGTTGCTGTCATGGCGCCGGGCGCCGCTGGACCTGGTGCAGTTCGCGCCGGGCGCCACTGAACGCAGTAGCATGCTGCAGATTTTGTTTTTGGGAGTTTTGGGGGTTTTGGATGTCCGTTTTGGACGTTCTTTAGTTCGTTTTGGGGGTTTTTGACCCTTCCGGAGCTGTTGGTGATGGTTTCAAAGCTGTTTGAGTTATATTTATGTGGGTAATAAAGTGTTATAAAGAAAATGTGTTATGTGTACATTGTTTTGAGTTGTTAGATATATCTATTTGATATGGAAATGTTGTGTGATCGGTTTGACATTGCAAATTGATATGAGAAGGAGGAGACACGTTGAAAAGATGAAGTTAGGGTTTGGGCTAGCCCAACCCATTTATGTTGCTCCTTGCACCACCTCTATATTTATTTTACTTCATGCACTTCCATAATTTTTAACTCCACCTCCCTTATATATTTTATTTTGTTGTATAATTAAAGCATGTTTTAACTACAATATCTGTTTCAATATTTCCTGATTTAAAAGAACCTTTCACATTTGAAATTGATCAGATAATGGTATTTTATCATTTTATGATTTTTAATTATTTTCTCATATATTAAAATTAAATTTAGAAAAAACATATTTTAGTTTTATGTCTTAAAATAATATTATTTAAAAAATAATATAGAATTATTAATAATAAAAGTATTTACTCATGTAATAGTTTTATCTTAAAAATAATTATTAATGAAAAGATATATTTGTTATTGTTACTAAATTATTATATAGATTTATGGTTGTGTAAAAATTAAACTAATATTATTTAATAAAATAATCTATTTATCATTAGTATATATAAACATTAATTACAATAAAAGTTATTAAGCAAATATAACAATACATAATAAATGAGTTTGTCTATATATTAAATAAAGGTTTAATGTCTCGGTAGGTCCCTATTTTTGGCGTGAATCTCAAATAGGTCCTTTTTCTTTTCGGCGTCTCAATTGGGTCCTTTTTTGTGTAAAATTGCAGCAATTAGGGGTCTGCCGTCAAATTCAACAAACGACCGTTTAAATTTGGCCTACGTGGTATGGTGAGTGTATTCATTATCTGACGTGGATGAGTTGCTCGCGGCGTTGGGCTACAAGGTTCGTGCTTCCGCCATGGCAGACGTCGCACAAAAGCTTGAGCAGTTGGAGATGGTCATGGGGAGTGCCCAGGAAGATGGAATTTCCCACCTTGCTTCCGACACCGTCGTATCCATCTGGACCTGTTCATCGGTTCCTTTTAGACCCCTCGCTCTCCGTCATAACAGGAGACGAGGAAGCTTCCACCTTGCAACACTTGTTGCTGGTGTTGTCGTCCGAACCCTTCTCAAAATCACCCTTCCAACTCCATCCTTTTAAAAATAGCAGAAGCACCAAGAGAACCACAGTTGAAAGCATAACCCGAAACCATAGTATTCCACGAGACTAGGCTTCTAACAGACATTCCATCAAACAATTGGCGAGAATCCTCCATTCGCCCGTGCTTCCCATAGGTACCCACGAGTTCATTGACGACGTGAAGATGATTCCGAAAACCCAGCCAGAGACGAGCAGGCCCGTATTATCAAGGGAAGAGTGAAGCCGTCGGGAAAAATTCCAAGGTTTTGCATTTCAAGATAAAGTCGAAGCGTGTGTTGATGGTAGCCATGAGAGACATTGGCTCTGATAATGGAATTCCACAAAAGAAGATGATGGAGTCCCTCAATTGGGATTGCAGCAAACACTTTGCGAGCGTCAGAGAGAAAGCCAAAGTGGGCGTAAACGGCTATGAGGTTGGCGGCCAAGAAGGGTAAACGATGGGTCATCGATGCAAAGCAGTTGTTTGAGTACATAACAGGGAAGGAGGATGAAGAGGGGAAGTAGATGGGAGAAGGAGAGTAAGAAGTAGAAGGAAAAGAGGAGTTTGAAGGTGAGGAAGAAAAGGAAGGGGTTGAGGAAGGACTCTTCATAAAAGGTTCAAGAACGTCCATTAGTTCACCCCGAACGAATCTGAGGGAAGCTGAAACTCTGTGCTGTTGTAAAACCTGGATCTCGTTTCTGAATTTTGACTAGCGAATTTTGACACTAAAACCTGGATCTCGTTTCTTGGTGGGTTAAAAGACAAACCCAAAAATCTTAGTTTGAAAGACAGATGATTAACAGAAAGGGATTCAGAGAAGCGGGGTGTTGCAGAGAGAGGGGGAGAAGGAGAAGAAGATGAACCACAAAAGGCCTCAGCATGCCACGTCACTCTTGGTTCTGCCACGTATTAAGCTCAAACTATGCCACCTGTAAATAAAATGATGCCTCAGCATGCCACGTCAGATAATGAATACACTCACCATACCACGTAGGCCAAATTTAAACGGCCATTTGTTGAATTTGACGGCAGACCCCTAATTGCTGCAATTTTACACAAAAAAGGACCCAATTGAGACGCCGAAAAGAAAAAGGACCTATTTGAGATTCACGCCAAAAATAGGGACCTACCGAGACATTAAACCTTAAATAAATTAGTATAATAAAAATATTAAATAAGGTATTTCATATATTTATTAGACAACTTTAAGCATACATTGATTAAACGAGTATAAGAAAAATATTGAATGACTTTATCAATGTATGGATTAGACAAGTTTAACAATATACATATGAATATGCATACAATTACTAAACAAGTGTAGAAAAAAATATTAGATGAATTACTCCACACATTGATGATAGGAGTCTAGAAATACCCATTACATGACTTTGTTCATATTACACTAGTACAGTAAAAAGAAACGACATCAGTTATTTTTGCCTATACGCAGGAGTTGACGAATAGAGTTATATACAAGCGAGACAAAAAAGGTAGGCTTTTTGTCTCGGTTCTAAACCGAGACAAAAAAAGGGTATTTAATATAATATTCTTTTAATATAATATTTAAAAAAAAAATTCCTACGAGGTCTATTGCCTTGGTTCCTTTGAACCAAGGCAGTATGAGGTATTTTTTTCGTCAAACTTTATTTTTTATTTCTCTTTAAGTAATTTGGATAATAAAACTTTCATTTCCCTAAGATATTTGTCATCTTTTACTTGTAGAACACCATTTATTAGGTTCAAGAAGATGTTTTAGCTGTAATAGATGTATCCGATGATACTTTTTGAAGAACTTCAGCTATAGAGTCATGAATTTGTAATAGATGGATCTAATTACACAACCCCAAGATCAAACATGATTACTGTTGATACCTACAAAATAATGCAAGTAAAAGTAAGAATATAAAACCAATTACAGTCAAGAACCAAGAACAAAAAGAATGTATAAAACAATGAACGTCAAAATGAAAGCAAGCTCAAAATTTTAGGAACCCCATCACTCATGGAACGCAACCTAGCCTTGAGATCCTCATAGTGCATTGATAACAGTTGAAAAACTGTTATTTTCATGCTTAAAATTGATACTAAAAGCAACCTTTAGACTTAGAAACTAGCTTGAAATCACACCTTTTATCTTTATTTTCAGAAATAAGAGAGCTGGACAGGTTTACACTTGATTTGAGTGTTTTTGTGCAGGTTTTAGGGTGAATTTGGTGCAAAGAGTGAAGAAGGAGAGAAGTGACATTAGAAAAGACAAGAAAGAGTGCAAAAAGAGAAGACGAAGGCACCGCTCAGCGGCAAACTACCGCTGAGCGGCACTCAGGAGGTTGCGGGAGTCACGCTGAGGGGCAAATGGCCGCTGAGGGGAAGAATTGTGACGCGCAACTACCGCTGAGCGGTACTCTTTGGGCTTGGGCTTTTGTAATCTTTTGTAACTCTAAATTAGTATATAAGGGCTTGCACGTCCTTTAGTTTAGTATCTTTGGCAGAAACGAGGCAAACACTCTCTCTTCCACCCCTTTGAAGGAGGATCTTGGATGCTCAGGCTACCTCTTCACCTTTATAGGGTTTATTCTTTCATTCTTTCATTATTGTTCATCTAGGTTCACCATGAATATGGTGAACTAAACCTTGTATGTTTGTTGGGGAATCAATGTAATCTCTTGAAGCTCTCATATATGGATTTGTTGAGTACATCTTTGAATTAAGACATATGCTTTCTTTCATCATTAGTTAGGGTTTTTCCTCTTTGCTCAATGCTTGCATTGTTTAACTCATTCTAATGCATGATTATTGGTTTTGTCGATACGGACACGTACGGGGAAGTCTAGATCCGGGGAATTTCTCCCAATATTTTACTGACAACATTATATTGGTTGCCTTTAAGCTCCTGCAGTAATGAACTAATCATTAGGAATGCTAGGAATTGTATGAACTATTTGATTAGGGAGAAGCCATCTAGAATGGTACATTAGAGAGTGGCATTAACAATGATGATTTGAATGTTGAATTCCTAAAATATATGAGAGTGGATGAGATGAAATTGAACCCCAACAACATATTCATTTATATAATTCATTGAAAGTGTTTATCTTTTGTCTTTGCCATTGATCAATTCATGCATACATGTTTATTTTTGTCTTTGCATAATAAACTTTGAATATTTCGTTTGTAAGTCCTAGCTAATCAACAAATCACATAACTAAACTAGGCCGTGAGTCCTTTGGGAAGAACGATACTTGGTCTTACCAAGTTTTATTACTTGAACGATTCGGTCATACTTGCCGATTGTGAAACAAGTTTGTGACATCATATTTTGGTGCTTACAAATTTGTCCATCAAGTTTTTGGCGCCGTTGCCGGGGACTCGTGGTTTAACTGGTTAATTTGTGTGATTATTGATTATCTTTGACTTTAATTTTAAATTTCTGTTTTTATTTTCTGTTTTTATCTTTTTCTGTTTTATCTTTTTAGATTAGATTTTATTTTATTTAGTTAGTTTAGATTTTATTTTATTTTTTTTTAATTTTATTTTAGTTTATCTTTTAGGATTAGATTTTATTAGGTTAGATTTTATTTTATTTTATCTTTCTATCTTCTAAATCTTTTATCTTTTTATCTTCTGAATCTTTTATCTTTCTATCTTTTGAATATATATCTTCTCTTATATCTTTTTGTGCTAACAAATATTTTCTAGGGTTTTGTTTTCTTGTGCATGCAGGAAGCAATTCGCACTAGAAGTAAGAAAACAACAGAACCACTTCTTGAAGGTCTAGAAGAGAGTAGAAGGAGGAGAAGAATCAGAACGTCTAGAGAACTTTTCCCTTCTCCTGAAACTCTCTTGCAATCATCACCACAAGGTTCTGTTCATAGCACAGGAAGTATGGAGGGCAATAATGTTAGAAGAACTCTTGCAGATTACACTAATCTTGCTGGACCTCAGCACTTCAATAGCATATCTAGACCTAGAGTCAATGCTGCCAACATGGAGGTCAAACCAGCACTGATTCAACTGGTGAAGAGTAATCAATTTAATGGGTTATCACATGAAAGCCCATATGAGCACCTTACTACCTTTAATGAGATCTGCAACACGGTCAAAATTAATGGGGTGCCAGACGAAGCAATCAAACTTAGTTTGTTTCCTTTCTCCTTGGGAGGCAATGCTAAGCTTTGGTTAAACTCTTTTCCAGAAGAAAGTTTCACAGAGTGGGAAGCAGTGGTTACAAAGTTTCTAAACAAATACTTCCCACAATCTAAAGTAACTAAAGGCAAGCAAGAGATATCTTCATTCAAGCAGGGCATGGAGGAATCACTGGGACATGCATGGGACAGGTACAAAAGCTTATTACGTAAAACTCCCACGCATGGCTTTGAGGATCAAGAAGTAGTCCTAACTTTCCTTGGAGGGCTTGGTTCACAAACCAAGATGATGCTAGATGCCTCAGCTGGGGGCAATATCAAATGGAAGACTCCAGAGGAAGCCACTGAGATTATTGAAAATATGGCTACAAGTGATAATGAGCTTCACAATGAAAGAGGCGCCCCTATGCAACAGAAAGGGGTTCTTCAATTACAAACCCATGATGCTCTGCTAGCCCAAAATAAAATTCTGACTCAACAGCTGGAGACTCTGACCAAAACTCTTGCTTCATTACCAAAAGAGTTAAAATCTGCTGCACAGGTACAAACCCAGTTGTGCGAACTATGTGGAGGAGATCACATCAATGGCCAATGTGCTTTTCCTGTGGAAGCCGTGGAGGATGTTAACTTCATGGCTAATCAGTTTCCATACCGTCAAGGTAATTATAATCAGGGTTGGAAACCACATCCAAGTATTGGCCAAGGACAAACTGGGCAGGCTAATCAATTTAATAAGCAACAGCAGCAGCAACCAACCATGTGGCAACAAATTTCTATGCTCAATGAAAGATCTACAAGGTTGGAAGAAACTCTTCAACAATTTATTCAGAAAACTGAATCCTCCCAAAAGAGCACTGAAGCTGCTATAAAGAACTTGGAGATTCAGATGGGTCAGATCACTAAGCAGTTGGAAGAAAGACCACACAGAAACTTTGGGGCTAATACTGAGGTTAACCCTAGAGAAGAATGCAAAGTGGTCAAGAGTGTAAATGAAGAGAGTATTGAGTCAGAAGAAGATGAAACAGAAGAGAGAAGAGAAGAAGAAAGAAAGGATACTTTTCCTTTTCTAACAAATCAGGAGAAACCAATGGATTTCACAGACTTATTCAGAATGGTTGATAATGAAGCTCCTTGGGAACAAATCTTACAGAAAATAGCAGTGTACACAAAATCTGATGAGGGAACCTCTACAAAAAGAAAACGTAGAGATGATGATGATGAAAAGTGTGTAACTGTTAAGAAAGAATCATTCCCACCAAAAGCTGCTGATCCAGGTAGTTTTTCTATCCCTTGCACTATAGGGAAGAAAAAGGTGAAGAAAGCTTTCCTTGACTTAGGCTCAAGTGTTAACTTGATGCCTTACTCTCTATTGGAGCAAATTGGCCATGTGAAAATAAAACCTGTAAAGGTTAATCTGGTAATGGCTGATGGATCTTCAAAGGAGCCATGTGGGATTGCAGAAGACATTGTAGTTTGTGTTGGCAAACTTCAGTTCTTGGCAGACTTTGTGGTGATGAAGATGGAGACCGAAAAGATACCTTTCATACTGGGAAGACCGTTTATGAAAACGGCCAGGGTTATTATAGATGTTAATGAAGGTATAGTGGTGCTCCAGGACAGAGAGGAGAGAGTGGTGGTGAATGTGTTTAAAGATGAGATACAAGCAAAGGAGGAAGAGGCCAGTTATAAAGCTGCATTTCAAGATGCACCCATAACTAGAGGTAAACATGAAAATTTTAAAGTTTCTGATAACCATTGTTTGTATTTTCAGGTACCCAAGGTAGATGAAAGTGGAAAAGGAAAGGAAGTTCTTAGAGACTGGAAGGAAAGAGGACTCCAACTTGGCACACCTGTAAGATTCAAGAACAAGTTGTGGGTTGTAAAAGGTTTTAAAGAGAAGGAGATGATAGAGATAGAGTCTCCATATTCCAGAGAATCCAAAACAGTCCTAAGGAAGCAGTTGATAAGTTGGTGGAAGGATAACATCAACTTTAAAGAAGATGGAACGTGAGCTTTATTGGGTCAAGCTAGTGACGTTAAAAAAGCGCTTGCTGGGAGGCAACCCAGTGGATTTACAAACTTTTGTTTTAATATTTTGTAATTTTTAAACTGTGAACATTATTCTGGACATTATTTTGTTGTTATAGCATCTACTGAAGGATGCTAGGTGGTTAAGTATCTACTGAAGGATACTAGGTTTGTAACACCTACTGATGGGTGTTGCTGAGAAGATTTTGCACCTACTGATGGGTGCTGGTAAGTGAAACACCTACTGATGGGTGTTGGTGGATTTTGGGTCAGGCTCGTGACGTTAAACAAGCGCTACCTGGGAGGCAACCCAGTTGATTGATTATCTTTGTTTGTTTTTATGTTTGTTTTATTCTAATTAGGGATTGCATAAGCATGTTTAACAATGAAATTGCAGGGAACCCATGAGGAGTATGCTAGGAAGGCACGTAGGGCAAGAAAAGAAGGAGAAGGGCACATCACGAAAGTGCCGCTGAGCGGCAATTACCGCTGAGCGGTACTAACGCTGATGGGCTTAAGTTCCCCTTAGCGGAACCCGAGCCCATTGGGGTATTTTTAAACCCTAACCTGCGCGTTTTGACATTTTTTTCAAGCCCTTCTCTGCAGAAACACTCCCTCATACTCTCTCTTAGGTTTCCCACATCTTTTTACTCTTCCCTCTTAGAAAAATTTCTCTTCCACTCACTTTTTCACTAGTGTGCCATCAAAGTTTGGGGTTGGAAGAGAGTATTCTAGTTTGGAAGCATTCTCATATCATCTAGCATCTCCACCCAAGTAAGTAAAATGCATTTTGTCATTCTAGGGTTCTGGAATTTGAATGTGATTGTCAAAGCATGAGTATTTAGGGCTTTTGATTTCTATGCATGATTTGATGATATATTTGATGTTTGAACCGATTAAACTGCTTGATTATGTACTGGAAAACTGAAAATTGCATTTGGGTGGAGTTAGGGCAGTTTAAAAACGAGTTTTGCAAAAATCTGCAGGTCACCGCTGAGCGGTATTTACCGCTGAGCGACACTCTGCCAGATTTGCTTTTTCTGGCTTTTTGCGTGTTGGTGTGTTGCACTGGTGGCGCTGAGGGGAAATTCTGGCCCTCAGCGGTGGTTTAGCTTCGAAAGGAGTTGTGTCCTGTATGTTACTAATGATTAACATCATGTTCTGTGGTTTTGGATTTGTGTTTGAATGCAGGAATGGCATCCTCTTCTGGAAAGAGATTGAAAACCATGGCAACCAAGAGGAAGGAAAAGGAACCAGAGCAGCCACATAATGGCAGGTTCCTCTCCAGGAAACATGAGAAGCACTTTAGGGTGGTTCAGGACAGGAGACTTCTGATGGAGAGAAAGGTCGGAATGATACCTAACTTTGCTCCTCAATTTGGAGAGCAAGTGTTAGGGAATGACTGGGGGAAGCTAGCCACTTATCCAGCACCTGCCAACATAGCTGTGGTTAAGGAATTCTACACTAATGCCAAGAAGATTGGTGACTATCCAGCTGAGAACTATTTGGGATATGTTAGAGGCCATGCCATCAGGTATGATCCTGATTCCATTAATAACTTCCTGGATACTGTGTGGGCTGGTGAGCAATGTCAGTTTGCTCTTAGCATGGAGGAAGGTGCTGACTTTGAGGATGTTGAGAGAGTGTTGTGCATACCTGGAGGACACTTTCAAAGGAATAGATCTGGAGCAGTGGTTAACATTAGGAGGACAGATTTGACTCCTCTTGCAAAGTATTGGATGGCATTTTCTCATGCCAACATTCAGCCATGCTCACATGTGTCAGATATCACTCTCAGCAGGGCACTATTCATCTACTGTGCTATCAGAAGTTTGAATGTTAATATTGGGTAGGTGATAGCTGATGAGATTAGTGTGTGTGCTAACACCTCAAACAACAAAGCACCACTGGGACATCCTTCTTTGATCACTCACCTCTGCAAGCTAGCTGGGGTGGACACTTCTGTTCCACCATTTGAGAGGCCAAGAAAAGCTATAGATGAGGCCTATTACAGACAGTATTGTGGAGGTGAGGAGGCAGCTCAGCCCGTTCCACCACGCCAGGCTCGTAGAGAGAGAGGACCAGCACAGAGCCGGACATCTGCTGATACACATGAGGCAGAACCATTCCAGATGAGGGACATGTATATGTCTCTTATAGGTGCTCAGTTGCAGTCCATCCACAGAGGGCAGGTGGCCACGGCTGAGATGATAGTGGGGATGTATGATACCCCTCCAGCACACAGGTGGACTATGGATGAATTCCATAACGTCGTAGCTTGGCCAGAAGAACCATTCCATGAAGGAGCTGGAGGAGCTGAATCTTCAGCTCGAGACATGGAAGAAGAAGAAGCTGAGGAGGATGATGCTTTTGATGAAGATGATGATGAAGAGGAGGAGGAAGATACAGAGGACAGCTCAGACTGATGAGGAGCTGAGATAGCATTTACTGATGAATGCTATCATATGTTTTATGCTTTTGCGGTTTAAACTTTCTAAACTTATTTGTTTTTGTTTTTAGATTAGGGTTTGATGTACTCTATTGGAAACCTGGTTTGTGTGATGATTTGCTATTAACTGTGATTGTGTGATAAGTAATGCTTGATGATGATTAGTGATTGATTGATGTTGAGATAGATGTGCACATAAAATGCTTATACAGGTGATTCACAAGCTTTGTGAACAAATGCATGATATCATGATTGTGATTGTGAAATTAAGCAGGATGTGTATGTCAAATGTGAATGAGCTTATATGTGAGGTTTTGAGCTCCAGAGTTGTTATTGTTGAATGCTATTACTTTGGAAGCTTGAATGACTTTGCCCAGGTTTTCTATGATTGAATCAATTGCTTGTTTTGCATCATATGATCAAAGGCCGTGTTTGTTGAAACCCTTTTTACTGGCCAAATTCATAAAGTTAGCCTACTAAAAGAGAACACTTTGTGTTCTATCCTTTGAACCCATAGCCTTGAATATACACTGAACCCTTGATTGAAAATCTTTACCTTGAGTTAAGTAGAATATCTTGTGTGGTATTGATAAATGTTCAAGTTTGGGGTTATTGGGAAATCATGAAAAAGGAAAAGCATTGAGCTAAGAGCTAAAAAGAAAGAATATGCAAAAGAAAAGAAAAGAAAAGAAGTAAAGCTCAATGCAAATGAAAAGGCAAACAAAAGTTGGGAATGAATAAGAATAATTGTGTTGTTATGATTCTCTTAACTCAAGGATTTTGTGATCCAGAAAAACCAATTTTCTTGTTAGCCCAGCCACATTATAAGCCATTGAAAAGTCCTTGTGATGATGCATGCTTGTGAATGTTTTTGATTGTGGTAAAATGAAAGGCAAAGTTGATTCATGTGACATTGTGATAGTAGAGTGAATGAGTGAAACACTTACCTCTTATACACTTGTGTGTTGAGTGAAACACTTTACCTGGTGAGGAAATATTCCATGAACACATGAACATCCATGCTTAATTGATTGATCATTCATGAAAAATAGCATTTGTTGGAACTTAAATGACTTTGTGAACACTAAAGCATGTGCATATCTTGATTGAACTCTTGATCATAAGTTTGAGTGAAGTTATTACTTATCTTGAAAAGAGGATTTTGAATGAGTGAACCATCATATGAATTGGTTGGAGATGGAGTTACATTTTGTTTGCTTGAGGACAAGCAAAGTTCTAAGTTTGGGGTTGTGATAACAGTTGAAAAACTGTTATTTTCATGCTTAAAATTGATACTAAAAGCAACCTTTAGACTTAGAAACTAGCTTGAAATCACACCTTTTATCTTTATTTTCAGAAATAAGAGAGCTGGACAGGTTTACACTTGATTTGAGTGTTTTTGTGCAGGTTTTAGGGTGAATTTGGTGCAAAGAGTGAAGAAGGAGAGAAGTGACATTAGAAAAGACAAGAAAGAGTGCAAAAAGAGAAGACGAAGGCACCGCTCAGCGGCAAACTACCGCTGAGCGGCACTCAGGAGGTTGCGGGAGTCACGCTGAGGGGCAAATGGCCGCTGAGGGGAAGAATTGTGACGCGCAACTACCGCTGAGCGGTAAATACCGCTGAGCGGTACTCTTTGGGCTTGGGCTTTTGTAATCTTTTGTAACTCTAAATTAGTATATAAGGGCTTGCACGTCCTTTAGTTTAGTATCTTTGGCAGAAACGAGGCAAACACTCTCTCTTCCACCCCTTTGAAGGAGGATCTTGGATGCTCAGGCTACCTCTTCACCTTTATAGGGTTTATTCTTTCATTCTTTCATTATTGTTCATCTAGGTTCACCATGAATATGGTGAACTAAACCTTGTATGTTTGTTGGGGAATCAATGTAATCTCTTGAAGCTCTCATATATGGATTTGTTGAGTACATCTTTGAATTAAGACATATGCTTTCTTTCATCATTAGTTAGGGTTTTTCCTCTTTGCTCAATGCTTGCATTGTTTAACTCATTCTAATGCATGATTATTGGTTTTGTCGATACGGACACGTACGGGGAAGTCTAGATCCGGGGAATTTCTCCCAATATTTTACTGACAACATTATATTGGTTGCCTTTAAGCTCCTGCAGTAATGAACTAATCATTAGGAATGCTAGGAATTGTATGAACTATTTGATTAGGGAGAAGCCATCTAGAATGGTACATTAGAGAGTGGCATTAACAATGATGATTTGAATGTTGAATTCCTAAAATATATGAGAGTGGATGAGATGAAATTGAACCCCAACAACATATTCATTTATATAATTCATTGAAAGTGTTTATCTTTTGTCTTTGCCATTGATCAATTCATGCATACATGTTTATTTTTGTCTTTGCATAATAAACTTTGAATATTTCGTTTGTAAGTCCTAGCTAATCAACAAATCACATAACTAAACTAGGCCGTGAGTCCTTTGGGAAGAACGATACTTGGTCTTACCAAGTTTTATTACTTGAACGATTCGGTCATACTTGCCGATTGTGAAACAAGTTTGTGACATCATATTTTGGTGCTTACAAATTTGTCCATCATGCATCAAAACCACAGCTTCCACATACACTTCCACGTCGTCACAGTTGCCGATCTCCATCGAGTGTGACACCGCATTGTCGCAGCGAAGCTTCTCCACGAAGAACTGACTCTTAGGTTGTCTCGCCCAACCACCGTGAGCCGGATGTCGCCCCTCTCAAGCAAAGCGGAATCCCAGAGGATCTTGGAGAGCCAATCTTGTGCCTTGTGGCTTTTATCGTCGGAGAATTTATACTCCTCTGACATCATGTTAAAGAGGGTTTGCGTGTGCAGGTGAGTCTAAGGTTGAGTTTGATTGGCGCAAGTGGAGGATGGTGGTGGTGAGAAGGTTGTGGAAGGGGAGAATAAAAGGTTGGATAAGTTATGAAGCCTTGCTTTATCATCACTAATACTTCCCTTGAAGAGTGGTTACTATTTTACATTTCTGAATTTTAACTATTGAAGAGGATATTACCTCAGTTAAGTAGAAAACAGAGGCAATAAGACCCTTCTACCTCAGTTCTAAAGACAACCGATGCGTAAACCTTTTAGAAAAAAATCAAAATAAAATTATAAATGGCAAAATTTGAAAATATTTCTAACTATAGGCATCAGTTCGTGGTTAAACTGAGGCACAAAGGGCTTATGACATCAGTTCGAATGGAATCGAGATAGTAGAGATTGACAAAATGGATTTGAAACATTTAGATACAAAGGTTCTCGGCTTTTGGCAGGACATACTGCCTCGGTTCTGCATAGAACAGAGACAATAGGCCTGTTTTGAAAAAGTTGTCAGATGAAAAGTCTGATTTGTAGAGCGAAAACAAGGTTTTTTGCCCCAATTAATGAGAGAACAAAGGCAGTATACTCGTAAGGCATCAGTTCCAATTGAATCAAGACATATAATTTCGCAAAAATTACGAAATTGTCGTCACGTTTTGATATGCTTCAGTTTTTTTGAAACCGAAACGTAATGTGTGAGTTAAAAAACTGTTTGTTTACTAGTGTTAATTAAATAAGTCTAGCAACAAACACTAAAGTATGTTTATACACTGATAAGACAAGTATGACAATATATATTGCACAAGTTTGTTTCTCCATATGCAAATTATATAAAATTATTAATACACATTAAACGAGTTTGTCTATTCATGTTAAACAAGTCTTATAATATAAATAAATGAGTTTGTATATACATTGATTGAACGACTGTGTCCATACACTAATTAAACGATTCTAGCAACAAACAGTAAAACAAATATGATTATACACTGATTAGACAAGTCTAACAGTATACATTAGACAAATTTGTCTTTACACAAATTAGGTGAGTTTATTAATACACATTAGTTGTCCACTTACTAATAAGACAAATCTTGTAATACAGAATACATGAATCTACATATACACTTATTAAATGAGTCTAATAATACACACTATATGAGTTTATTTATATACTGATTAAACAAGTTTAATAATATATATTAGGTGAGTTTATTGATGTATTGATTAGACGAGTGTAATAATATACATCAGATTAGTCTTCCTACAACTGATTAGAATAATAAAGTAAAAGAAAAAATACACAAGATTATGCAAACAATAATTAGAAAAGTAGAACAATAAATATTATGCAAGTCATTTCATACATTAATTAGACTAGTATAACAAAAATTATTAGACAAGTTTGAAAATATACTCAGTAGATGAACAAAGTAAAAAAAATTAGACGAGAATGTCAATGTATTGATTAAATGAGTTTAACAATACACATTAGACAAATCATTCATATATTCATTAGACAACGCTAACAATATATACAATAGACAAGTCTTTCAGCATATAAATTAGACGAATCTACTAATAAACATTATACAAGTATGTTCATTTACTACTTAGATGAATCTTGCAATACACAGTATACAAGTCTATTCATACATTGATTAGATGAGTAAAGCAAAAAACATTACAAAGGTCCAACAATACATATTAGACGAGTTTGTCCATATACTTATTAGATGAGTATAATAAAATATATTAGAAGAGTTATTTCATACATTAATTAAATAAGTATAAGAATACACATTAGACAAGTATGTCCATACATTAATCAGACGAGTCTTGTAACACACATTGGACGAGTTTGTACATACATTGATTACACAAATCTAACAATATATGTTAGATGAGTCTCTTCATACACATATTAAATTAATCTATTAATAGACATTAAACGACTCTATCCATTATATAATTATGAGAGTCTTGTAATATGCGTTACACAAGTTTGTCTATATATTAATTAGATAAGTCTAACAATACATATTAGACAAATGTGTCCATATACTGATTAAACGAGTCTAACAAGCACATATTGAACGATTTTGTTAATGCATTGATTAGATGAGTCTAACAATTCACTTTACATCAGTTTATTCATATATTAATTTATATTTTTAACGAGTCAAATATGTATGCTTTATAGAGATTACTTTATTTTACATGTTTTATCCTTTATAGTTTTATAAAGTCTACTATTTTTAGTTTTATAAATATATTCACTTTTCTAAACTTATAAATTAATTTTAAAATTAATTTTATTCAAAATTTAATTATAAACTTAAAAATATTTATTATTATTTTTTATTTTTAATTATCTTTTAATAAATACACAACATCAAGTGGATAGACGATTTTTAAAGGAGTTTTATGATAGAATATTTCAAATTCTCTCAAATAAATACCATCTAAAACTTCTTCATCCATATATTTAAAATTTTTACTTTCCTGAAAAGGATTCGTTCACGAACTATTATATATGTCCGCATTTAATATATTAAAAATATATTTTGTTGTACTTTATATTACGCTTAAATATTATCCACAATAAACTATTTTATTATAAAAAAAGTCAGTACAATATTAAAATACTCTTAAGTGTTAACTAAATACAATCCAGAGATAACATTGTTAATGGATAGTAACAATTAAAAATAAACACGGTTGATTTTAACTTAGAAAAGTCTTCTATCAATATCAATGAAAAAAATATTACTTACATAAATTGAGTCTAAGAAAAGAATTTATGAACAAAAATAAATATATAAAAAAAGATAAATTATGGACATTTCAATTTTTTTTGACAAAATTTAGATATATTTAATTTAAGTGGTCAAAATAATCCGTAAATTTATTGAACTTCAATTCCTAAATTATCTATTCAAATTATATATTTTATGGTAAAATATTCTAAATTCTCTTTAAAAAATTAATACTATTTAAAAAATAGAAAAAAATTACTTAATAAGAAGGATTAATTGAGGTGCTGATTTATTAATATTAAACATATATATTCTATGTACACCTAGAATAAATTATTTTATTATTAAGAGAAAGAAATTGGCTTGCACTATTAAAATGATTATTTTACACTTGAAACAAAAGAAAGAAAAGGAAAAACTCAAAAGCAAGCATGCATTGTTCATTATTACATGCATGCATGCGATCTGGATTTTCTCTTCATTCTCAGCCAGGTACGTGATGGCCACGTTCTGATTTGAATTCTCCTTTTTCTGAATTCCAATCTCACGCCATTTTCATCTTCGACTCATCACTCAGTTCTCCATCTCCATCACCAATTTCTCCCAAACAAACACCATTCTTGCCATTCTGAATTCCGATTCATCAAATTAACCTCACCATTTGCATTTGAGATATTTGATCCACGCACCAACGCCAATCTCGAATGTGTAAATCCGAAATTGTAAAATCTTCAAACTCGAGGATCGTTTTCCGTGGGAGATAGATCTTGGAGTTCGAATAGAGCAGAAATTAGGATTTCGCATTCGCTAGGAGATAGATCTCGGAGTTTGAATAAGTAACGCTATGTTTTCCCTCGCGATTACAACATCGGTGATGGCGTCGTCGGGGCCAGAGTGGAAACTCGCGCGTTGGTGAAAGAACTCTCTACTCCGATGGGCAACAACTGCGTGGGACCGAACGTCGGTAACGGCTTCCTCCAGTCCGTTTCGGCGGCGGTGTGGAAGACGCGCCCGCCGGAGTCCCGCCTTCCGCCTCCTTCCGCCGAGACCAAAACCTCGACTCCGGTACCGGACGCCCAGAAAGCCTCGGAACCCGCCCCTTCAAAACCAGCGGATCCTCCGAACCGAGTGCAGAACACGCCGCCCGAGCCGGTCAAAATGCCCCAGCCGCTGGACCACGAGAAGCCGGCGTCGAGCCACACCGAGTCGACTCCCGGCGACAAGGCTAAGAAACCCACGCACGTGAAACGGGTGTCCAGTATGGGATTACAAGTCGAGTCCGTGCTGGGTCGAAAAACAGAGAACATGAAGGAGTTCTTCAGCTTGGGGAGGAAGCTGGGGCAGGGGCAATTCGGGACGACGTTTCTGTGCGTGCAAAAGGGGACGAACAAGGACTTCGCGTGCAAGTCCATCGCGAAGCGGAAGTTGACGACGCAAGAGGATGTGGAGGATGTGCGGAGGGAGATTCAGATCATGCACCACTTGGCGGGGCACCCCAACGTGGTTCAGATCGTTGGGGCATACGAGGACGCCGTTGCGGTGCACCTCGTGATGGAGCTCTGCGCTGGAGGAGAGCTCTTTGACAGGATCATACAGAGGGGGCATTACACCGAGAAGAAGGCCGCAGAACTTGCTAGGTTGATTGTTAGTGTGGTGGAGGCTTGTCACTCTCTTGGGGTCATGCACAGGGATTTGAAGCCCGAGAATTTTTTGTTCATGAATCAGCAGGAAGAGTCTCCCCTTAAGACCATTGATTTTGGACTCTCCGTGTTCTTTAGACCAGGTATTCCCCCTTTTCTAAGTGGATCCTTGGTGTTAAGAATCAAAGTTTTAGAGACAAAATTTACATCTAGGAAGTATTTTTGTTTTATTAAAGTTAGTTTCATGTTGGTATAATGAAGGTCTAACTTAAATGTTAAATAGATGAAAATAATTATGATTTGTTAGACCCTCTTTTACATGCTCAGTCAAATTTTCTAGTAGATATTAGTAACAGATATATCTAGTGGATTATCCGCATCAGATCATGATGATTTACAAAGGTTATTGAAACTCCAAACTTTATCAGAGATTAATACTAAAAATATCTTAGTTTTGTCCTTAAATGTATATAGTTGACTAAATTCCGTAACAACTTATTATGTAATAGCTTCAGTTTAGTTTGGATAAATTACTCAATAACTAGTTATTAAAAAATATAAGTAAAATATATTAAACTTTTGGTATGAGCTAAGATCAACTTATAAAATTCGGCTTTGAAGAGAAGTACAATAATCCTAAAGCATTTAAAAAAGTTGAAAGTATGTAAGTTAATATTTCTGGGTAGTTATGTTAATGATATGAAGTATCAACTGGTTTTGAAAATGAGTAATCTCTAAGGGAGAACTCGACTCACCATTTTTAGGAGAGTCTCCCTGCTCAACTATGTTTATTCTATCAAAATATTAAGACTCGAAACCTTAATAGGAGGTCGAATCCATTATCACTTATACCAACAATAGTCCGTATGCAAGTTCATTTTAATTTATGAAGAAATCTTGATTTATTTATCTTTTTATTTTTTTTTTCTTCTGTAAATACTTATTTATTGAGAAATTCATTTAAGCTGACCTTATTCACAAGCTTAGTTAAGTAAGAAAAACTTTTTACTATGTCATAAGTTTAAATAAGCTCTGTAGAAGCTATTAGCAACGCCATCTTAATAGTATTGAAGTTTATTATGATCATGAAGTGCTGGGAGAGACATCTAGCGATCTATTAATTGTACTTGCTCAAATATGTACTGTGCTACCCGAATAAAGGAATTTGAAACCATAGAAAACAAACGGCTTTGATCTAAGTGAATTATCCATGTGATTGGAGTGAGATACATGTTTCTAGTGTCATAAATGAGCAAATTTATCAGTTACTTTTGTGCATTGTTTTTGTTTAGGATGGTATGTGGTTTCCGATTCTGTCTGCTATTGAATCTGGAAATCGATTATTTTCTTTTTGCACAGGTAATTATGTTAATTTGGAATTTCGAACACGTTTGCTTTCTCCTCTCTTGTCTACTACGAATATAGAGTAAAGACATGGTTCTTTTTTCTCTCCTCTTCCGTGTGGGCATTTGTTTTCATGAACATTTTCCTCTTGATACTTTAACACTGCCAATTCAAGCCTTTTGATGTTTTGACTTTCACGTTTTTTCTACACTTTATTCGTAGTTACATTGACTTTTATTTCCAAAATTAATGCTTTAGATAAAGTAATTATTCTTCTGAACTACTGCTAAGTCTATTAGTAATTTTCTTTAGCTTATGTCAGGACATTACTATGGCTACTTTATGTTAATTAAAGGGAAGAGAATCTGTTTGTCTTCCCTTAGACTGATTGAGACTCTAGGAGGAAAGCCAATTTGAAATTTGCTAGTTTAGATATACAGAGGGAAGACTGATCTGCTAATGCATAGATGTGTATTTTACAAAATCAACTCAACAGGTTGTTTACTAAGAAGTTAAAGAATCATACATGCGAGCAGCAATAAAAATGAGTTATACAAGCAAAAACGAAAGAATATGGTTAACAGTTGTGCACGTCGGGTAATAGGGTCTACATTTATAGAATTCTTTAGTGGAGAAAGACGGTGGATGATTTGCTGACCATGTTAGCTAAATACTGAATTAGTGTGCGAGTGTACTGCAGGGGTTTGTATGGCGGGTGCATTTTAGATGTTTAAGTCATCTCATGCATGTAGGACATCCTGTTATAGTGCTACCTCATCAAAGATGTGTTCTCTTAACTTACTAGGAGGGACTCCATTTCGTTTAACTATGCCTCTCTTTTCTTCCGCCTTTTATTTGGGATTTGGCCTTTCCAAATTCAGATTAAGAAAATGTTCATAACTTCAGGTGAAACATTCACTGATGTGGTTGGGAGCCCGTACTATGTGGCCCCTGAAGTTTTGCGGAAGAACTATGGTCCAGAATGTGATGTTTGGAGTGCTGGGGTGATCATCTATATTTTACTCAGTGGAGTTCCCCCATTTTGGGATGGTGAGAATGCTATACCGTTTAATTTTATCATGCTATACTGGCTCATAAATGCCTGATATGTTTGGTATATGGATCAGAAACGGAACAGGGAATATTTGAGCAAGTTTTGAAAGGAGAGCTTGACTTTGTTTCTGAACCCTGGCCAAGCATATCTGAAAGCGCAAAGGATCTTGTTCGAAGGATGCTTGTAAGGGACCCTAAAAAGCGGCTGACAGCACATGAAGTTCTTTGTGAGTATGCATGTCTCGTTGATGCTACTGGGCTTGATTTATTTTGGAAAAGTTTTCTCACCCTTTTGTTCTTAGAGATCAATTTCAAATAATTTTATACATTGTCTAGTTCTTAGGATTTTCTTTTTTAACAATTTTCATTCATGTAGACAGACTATATGATCAAGAGCTACTTACTATAAACTAACAGCTATTATGATGATAAACTGTCTCCTTTCCAATAATAAAACAAAAAAGCTTGACCTGTCCGCTTTTCCCTCCCCTCCCTTTTCGAAATGAGAAGTATTGGGGACATGAATTTCAAATTGCTCCTACCGAATAGACATTACCACAATATTCAGAAGTTAAACCAAAATTTTGAAATTTGCCTTGTCAGTGGAGATTTTCTGATTTTGATTTTTCAGATGAAATAGTACCCTACTTCACATATGGTGCTTTCTGTTGGAATGCCTCTGTTTTATTTCTCACACTAATACATGGAAACTCTGTACTGCATAAATATAATTTTGAAATTAGAAATATATTAAAGATATTTATGATTGAATCACTACATTTTTTTCTCTCAAAAATTATATTAAAACTGCTTGACAATATTATTATAATAAAATAAATACGAGTAAACAATATAACTTTCAAACTTTGTGTTGTGAAAAATTTATGGAAATAACCACTATATCAAGTATATTAGCAAAGGAAAAAGTTTTCAAGACGTATAATTTTATGCTGAGGCACTGATAATGGTTTCTCGAAGTGACACAAAATGAATCATCGTGATCTATTTATTCAATTCAATTTCTGGACACAATAATCATTCATCTGATTATTTTCAATACGAATCGTAATTTATTCTGTTTCAAAATTGAAGCATATTCATTTTCATTTTTAAATATACAAATACACAAGCTAAGGTTGATGATATGCAGGCCATCCATGGGTGCAAGTCGGAGGCGTTGCTCCTGATAAGCCACTTGACTCTGCTGTCTTGAGTCGTTTGAAGCAGTTCTCTGCAATGAATAAGCTCAAAAAAATAGCCATTCGAGTGAGTATCCACTATTTATTTGAGAATAGAAATACATTGCAGGTGCTCTAGAACTAGCTTATTTTATTAATTTTCCATATAACGTTATCATTCACTATATATATTGCTAATAATAGTCTAGCTGATTAAGCCTCGGGCATTTGAATAATGTCGATAATATTGAACATTTTACCAGTTGTAGATAATTGCTCCATTCAAGCAGTTGTTTGACTTGCTGTATTATCCCTTGTCAGGTAATTGCTGAAAGTTTGTCGGAGGAAGAAATTGCAGGACTGAAAGAAATGTTCAGGATGATAGACACAGATAATAGCGGACAGATCACTCTTGAGGAACTGAAAAATGGTTTGGAGAGAGTGGGTTCTGTTCTTAAGGATTCTGAAATTGCTTGGTTAATGCAAGCGGTAAGTGCTTGCCTGCAATCCAAATTGGCCGCTCAATGTGCTACTGTTTCGTGTACTAAAGGACCTGTGACTGGTTGTAGTTTGATTCGTTTGAATACAATTGGACTATTCATGAACTAATGCGCTCGATTCAATGATTGATTTAACTAAGTAATTCATCAAATCAATCTTTTTGCTTTCTTATTTATATAATGCAGGCAGACGTTGATAACAGTGGTACCATAGACTACGGTGAATTCATAGCAGCTATGATACACCTAAACAAGATCCAGAAGGAAGATCATCTATATGCAGCATTCACATACTTTGACAAAGATGGGAGTGGATACATTACACCGGATGAGCTCCAACAAGCCTGCGAACAGTTTGGCTTGCAGGATTATCACCTGGATGAGATAATACGTGAAATTGACCAGGATAATGTAATATATTGCATTCCAGTGGTTTAGTTTTTTGTTTTCTTTATTTGACTTGTATTCTGCACTGTTTTCAGGATGGACGCATTGATTACAGTGAGTTTGTTGCCATGATGCAAGACACTGGATTTGGCAAAAAGGGATTTTAGACATCATGAGTAAAACTATGGACCCCTTCAAGCATTTTGTGATCTATTGATCTTGCAACATGAGAACTTGATAAACAATCTCACTCTCACAGCTAGCATAATCTCTTGCAGACACCAGGTTATGTAAGTACATGCATGCACTTTGAAAAAATGTTTGAGCTTCAAGGAGAGGAAGCTTGAATGGCATGATAAGCAGTGTTTATGTATTTACAAATCATTTTTTTGCTGAATATATAACCTAAAGCAACAGATCACAGTTTTTCCCGTTGAATCTGTTTCCCTTTTGTGGGGGTAAATGGATGGTAGAACGATTTTTCAGCATGTGATCTAATGATGTTAGAATGCCGGTTCGCACTTTACATCAAATTGGTGACAAATTTCCGAAAGCAATGTTGAAGGGCATGCATTTACGAGAGATATGAATGTTCTTCAAGCTGTGAAGCTCTTGAGTCTTTAAAGCCATGCCATCTTTCAGTCACTCTCAAACCATGTTGTATCAACTCATGTACCCTGTTTGCATTCGTGTATAGAGAGCCAACTTATCTGTACCTTTGGTTTAAGGATGCTTCACTTTAAGTGTATACACAATCAGTAAATTTTTGTTCTTCTGTAACTTCCTATTTTTGCCCAATGATACAAGTGGATGAGTTTGATGAGAATCAAGAGATGAATTTGGAGCACAACAAAAGCTGTACACCACCCTTTCCTTTCTTTCATTTGGTTTAGCTTTTAACTTTTAATTTTTTATGTCCTTAGTGTGCTGGATCATCCAATTAACTCACTTGGCTGAAGCAGGTTTCCCTCCACAATAGATTCAATATTTCAACATCACAACATCGAGCAAAAGGTTTCCCTCCAACTAACTACTTTCTTAATTACTTGGTCTTTTAGCTGAACAAGCTTCAAATTTTTGGTTCTATGTTTTAACATTTATAAATTTAGTCCTTTCGTACGTTATTCTAATTACTTTAATTTAGTTCTCATCTGAATTTAAATGCTAGGAAATAGATGAGATTTAAAATGATACGTACGATTACAAATAATTAAAAATGAGATTTTTAAGAATTAAAATAAATAATTTTGAACTATAAGGCCTAAATGTGTAATATCATTTTTTTAGTCAAGTTTGTGTCTTTCTTAATATCGATTAACCTAAGAGAAATTGATTATTACAGTGCCTGAAATTAAATATCTAGAATAAGTTTTCTTGTTTGAATCTTGCAGATGAAAAATAGATATTCTTGAATGGCATGAAAATAGAATAGTATTTTATGTGAAGTATTTTTTTTTAAACAGTTCAACAATGTTTAAGATAGTAAAGAAAATTATAGTCTCTCCCTATAAATGGAAAAAAGTTCAACAAAAATCTATTTTAGTATTTCTAAAAGAAAAAGAGTGAAAAGTAAGAAGAGATAGTAAAGAAAATTATAGTGTCAAAATAACATCATCTCACTAAAAATATGTTGGTATGAAGTGGCAGGACAAATTGGTACTAAAAAACACCTATTTGATTATAATTAACAATATAAAATTAATTCCTCATATAATAATTAGAGGTGAGTAAATGGTAGGTCTAAAATGTTTAAGATATGTTTTACAATTTTTTATTGTTATAAGTAGATTGAATAAGTTAGTTGATTAGCAGAAAAAAAAACCCACACAAATTTAGTCCTTTCGTACGTTATGACAAATTTGTGAGATTAAAATATATTTATATGTTAAAAATATGACAATTTCAACTTTGAGGATTCATGACTATAAGTTATAATATTTCCATTTTATTCTTTATTAAAGAATATTAAAAATTCTAAAACTCTAGTTTTAAATTAGCTTCTCCACTCCACATGGGATGGAAGGTGAAAAATTGAAAGAGAAAGAAGTTGTTTGGTTATTAGAAAAAGAAAAAAAGACACTTGGATGTTTTGAAAAATATTTTTGGATTTAAAAATATTTTTCGGAATATTCACGAATATTATGGAATCATTGTTTCGGAAAGTACTCTTGGATTCGAAATATAAAAATGATTTCCAAAATTAGTGTTTAAGGAAAAATTTCTATATCTAAAAAATGTCTCCCGAAAGATTATTTCATTTTTTTTAATATTTTGTAATGGATGTTCTAAAAGGCTAATCTACGTTGAAAATTACCTTTTGGAATATAAAAAATGTTCCAAAACATCCCTTTCAGATTATATTTTCTAGATTTGAAAATGCTTTCCAAAACATTCATTTTTGAATTTTTTTTTTTTTGGCTTTCAATCTTGCTAAACTTTGTGTAAATGAAGAAAATGAAGTAAGGGGAGGAAAGTACATTTCACTGCACAAGAAAAGAAAGGGAATGTGAAATTAGGGTTTTAGTGTTTTTAATGTTTTTTAATAAAGAGTAAAGTGAGAATATTTTAACATACCAGGGTGCAGGAAAAAAAATGGAAAATGCATAAAGTAACAGCCTGATTCATGGATTAAGCCAGCAAAAAGTCCAAAAATTATACAAGATTTTAAAATGGAAAATGGTATGTTGACAACCAATTTTTGACAACAATTTGACAACGCCATATGTCGCGAAATGATTGACTTAATTTTTGAATGGAACCGGCTTGTCTAGGAGGACGTTTTTGGAAAGAAACAATATTCATAAACCCTTTTTGGTAGATTGAATCTTATTTTTTCAAAGTTTAACACATTTGCGAACTCGGTCTCTTTTCTTTGTCACTCTTTCGATTTTCTAGTGTGAGTCTTCTTCTTTCAAAGTTTTGCACTTTTGCGAAGTCGGTCCCCGTTCTCTATCACTCTTTCGAATCTCCTGTTTGAGTCTTCTTCTTTGAAAGTTAAGCACTTTTGCGAAGTCGCTCTTCGCTCTCCGCTCTCTTGAGAATCTTCGCCAATCTTTTTCGACTTTCAAAGATTATTCAGAAACACCCGTATTGTGTTTTCGTATTGTCTGAGTTCTATCATTTCCCCCTATTTGAAGTTTCGTCGGTGGCGATGTTTTAGTATTTCGTACACACCGACGAGGTGGAAGTTGGTTTTCCCCACACACCGGCGAGACATGGATTACTATGTTGCTATTTTACTATTGTAATGTTTTTAATACTCAAGTGCTTTATGAAAATTTAAAGTTCTCATCATGAATGTATACATCAACCTTTTGCGGATTATTGTTGATAAATACGTACTTGAATAAACCAAGTTCGGTAATAGACTTTTGAACAAAAAAATCAACTATAAAACATTATTACTTTTGTGAATACTGGAGTGCCCAAACATGACTTTCGAGCCTCTACTTACACTTAAACACTAAAATCAAGTGAAAACCCGTGGATTTATGCCAAAAAATTAAAAATTTTGACTATGGTCACCTAGGTTACGACAACTGACTCCTCCAGTACAAGTTTCTGTACAAATATTGGATTTTGTTCGTGTAATCGTTTCCAAGCATTTGTAAACGATTACAAGTGTATTTTTTGGTGCAGAAGTTTCAAGACTTCATCTAAGTTATTCATCTCACAAACATGATTCCTATCCTCAATCATGGGGTGTCCAAACATGACTTTCCAGCCTATACTCAGACTTAAACACTAAAATCAAGTGAAAACCAGTTGCTTTATGCCAAAAAATTAAAAATTTTGACTATGGTCACCTAGGTTACCACAACTGACTCCTCTAGTACAAGTTTCTGTACAAATCTTGGATTTTGTTCGTGTAATCGTTTACCAAGCATTTGTAAACGATTACAAGTGTGTTTTTTGGTGCAGAAGTCTCAAGACTTCATCTAAGTTGTTCATCTCACAAACATTGTTCCTTTCCTCAATCATGGGGTGCCCAAACATGACTTTCCAGCCTATACTCACACTCAAACACTAAAATCAAGTGAAAACCAATTGATTTATGCCAAAAAATTAAAAATTTTGACTATGGTCACCTAGGTTACCACACTGACTCCTCGAGTACAAGTTTCTGTACAAATCTTGGATTTTGTTCGTGTAATCGTTTACCAAGCATCTGTAAACGATTACAAGTGTATTTTTTGGTGCAAAAGTTTCAAGACTTCATCTAAGTTGTTCATCTCATAAACATTGTTCATTTCCTCAATCATGGGGTGCCCAAACATGACTTTTCAGCCTCTACTCACACTTAAACACTAAAATCAGGTGAAAACCAGTTGATTTATGTCAAAAAATTAAAATTTTTGACTATGATCACCTAGGTTACCACAACTGACTCCTTCAGTATAAGTTTCTATACAAATCTTGGATTTTGTTCGTGTAATCATTTACCAAGCATTTGTAAACGATTACAAGTGTATTTTTTGGTGCAGAAGTTTCAAGACTTCATCTAAGTTGTTAATCTCACAAACATTATTCCTGTCCTCAATCATGGGTGTCCAAACATGACTTTCCAGCCTATACTCAGACTTAAACACTAAAATCAAGTGAAAACAAGTTGATTTATGCCAAAAAAATTAAAAATTTTGACTATGGTCACCTAGGTTACCACAATTGACTCATCCAGTACAAGTTTCTGTACAAATCTTGGATTTTGTTCGTGTAATTGTTTACCAAGCATCTGTAAACGATTACAAGTGTATTTTTTGGTGCAGAAGTCTCAAGACTTCATCTAAGTTGTTCATCTCACAAACATTGTTCCTTTCCTCAATCATGGGGTGCCCAAACATGACTTTCCAGCTTCTACTCACACTTAAACACTAAAATCAAGGGAAAACAAGTGGATTTATGCCAAAAAATTAAAAATTTTGACTATGGTCACCTAGGTTATCACAACTGACTCCTCCAGTACAAGTTTATGTACAAATCCTAGATTTTGTTCCTGTAATCGTTTACCAATGAGTTGTAATCGATTACAACTGTTTTTTGGTGCAGAAGTTCCAGGACTTCACCTAACTTCATCATGTCACAAGCATTGTTTCATTCCTCCATCAAATACATCAATACTAATCAAAGTGGCCACTTTATTCATTAACAATTCAAACAAAACCTCATTTCACAATGACAATAACAAAGGAAATTCAATTAACATTAATAATATGTACAATTTTGTATTACTTTCTCTTAACATTGAACAAAATATATTCCAAATTACAAACATTTGTTCATCTGTGTACAATTTTGTATTACTTTCTTTTAAGAAATCTATACAAATATCACTCATATTTTATTCTAAAAAATCGAGTGTAAGGAGTCCTAAGCACTCTGCTCTTGTAACGCCTTCGTGACCCCTCCTCACATAAGTCTTCATTGGAGGTGGATTGGTGGACATGCCTCCCAGGGAAAAAAATCCAGTGTTCATGGACGGTTCTTTACATAAAACACTATAATTAGTGAGCGGTGCTCCTCTGTCAAATGCTCGTTCAAAGTAGAAATATATTTTGTTAAAAAGGAGTGACTGACTCTCAACTACATCAATAACAAACAAAATAACCAAACATAAAAGCCCTAAAACAAAAACAACAAAAAATTTAACAGGGAAAACCCAAAATCCAAACCGAAAACGCAATGTACAAAATGAAGGAAGAATGCATTTACCTTGCTCGTCGAAGGACCATGGTTACCGGAACTTGCCATTTTGCACAATACACTCAACAAAGAGGACGACATTGACCAAAATGAAGAGATGTAATGAAAACGTACAAGGGTAACAACAAGGAAGAGCGACAATCACAAGGAAAAGGGAGACCGAAAACCAAAAGGGAGAGCTAGAACGAAAATGGTGAACGAGAAGGAAGAAAGAGAACGATGATTTCTAATGAACTAGGGCAAGGGGTATATTTGGAATCCCAAATTTTCTGAAGCTCTCATCAATTTCAATGTCACAATTTCAGAAATAAAAGAAAAAAAATTAGACCAATGTACTACTGACACATGGCGTTATTAAAAATGTGTTAAAATTTTGTTGTTAGAATATCACTATCCTTTTAAAATAGTAGGTTTTTTGTGAACTTATTTTATTTCAAAATTGAGATATCTAGATACCTACCTAATGATCAACTTATTTTATTATATAAATTTTAGTTATATTAATGTAAACATATACACTGTCTTTCTTTGTATTTTTTAAATAATTATATTACATTATAAATTAATAATATATATAAATTGATTGATTTAATTTATAAAAAAAAATCAGGATGATAAAAAGTAAAAAGAGAAAAAAAAAATATGTAACAAATTTTATACAAAATATTTTAAAATAACGGTTTCTTTTAAAAAATTAGTTTATAATTATTTTTTAAAATCAGTTAATAATTATATTATAAAAATAAAATAGAAATAAACATTGTATGGAAAAAAAACTTTATATATAAATATAAATTTATGATGAGTAATTTATTCACTAAAATAATGGGATTTCATTATTTCAGTAAAATTATTCGAAAAATTAAAATTTAATTTAACCATATATTGATAAACATTAAAATCTAGTTTTATCCAAAAAGAACCATTTTAAATTATATGAGGAAATTAAAATTGGCAAGAGATAAGTAAAATTTGAAGTTTTTATTTTTTAAAAAAATTAAAAGAAAAAGGGATAACTGGGACAAAAAATGGTTTCAGATATAAATTTCCAATTCTTTTGTTATTTTCATATCAGAAGCGCAGAGCTAGGGTCCTCTGTTAACTCCTCAACAAGTTCTCTCTCTTCCTCTCTCGTTCTCACTCATTTTCCGACGAAGATAAAACCAATGAATTTTCTTGTAAGTTGTAAAACGCCATATATCTTTACGTATTGACGTGTTTGCATAACATTTGATTTGTATTGTTGTTTTTGTTTTGGTAGGATGCAAAAGAGTGTCTTTTGCAAGCAAAGATGTGAGGGTATCAATGTGTCCACGATCTTCTTAGTTTGTTTGTGGATGCAACTCTCTACCCCTTTAATTTTTATTCAATATTTACCTATCATGTTATTGTTGCCTTAGAACGGTTTTTCCATAATGATAAGTTTGGTAGTGAGGATATACATACCAATTAATTACAATGTCTGTTCTTGGTTGTGTTTTTCCTTGAGGTTTGATTTTCGATTTTGACACATTGATGGTTAAAACTGAAATAGTTCATGTTGTTTAAATTAATTAATTGGAGTTTTGTTTTGATGTTGAAGCTGGATGGAGTATTTGTTCCAATTTCCACTGTGATTCACTCCTAACATGATTCTTTGTGTTGAAAATGAATGAAGTGAAGTATCTACAATGGTCTACTATAGCCCCAGGCAGTTTTTTGCGTTTTTTTTTGCGGCATTTATCATTGGAAGTTGTTTTTGAAAAATTAAAATGGGTTAGAGGAATGTGCAAGGACTGTATGTGTAAGCACTGCTGATCAATTTAACTTGATTTGTGGATAATTGAATGAGAGCGCTGCCTCTTAGTCTTGATTAGAAATTAAGGAGGTGAGGAAAACTAAATGTATAATGTATTATATATTAGTATGAAAATAATTATTGTAGATGCTGCTGTAAAACTTGTTCACATGATTCTAATATTACGGGTATTGCTCTACTTTTTTAGTAGCTTTTCCTCGGTGAGTTTAAGATTCTGTATTGGTTTCTATTTATTGTTTCAAATACTTTTACTATGCAGTGAAGAGGTAGCCGTTGCAGCCAGGCACCTGCTTCCCTTCCTGGTGAGCCCGTAGCCATCATTGAGAAGCATGCTGCACAGCTCTGCGTTCTAGCAGAAGATTGTGAGCAACCTGATTATGTGAAACTGGTGAAGGCCTTTTACGCTGAGCACAATGTTAGCCTTTTGAAAGTTCCAAGTGCAAAAGGGTAGAGATTTTTAAGTGTGAACACTTTGGAAGAGTTGGAAAACTTAGCAAAAGAGGTTTCAAAAGCAACACTTTGGAGTCCAAATAAGAGGTTTTCTTGATTGAGAGGGAAGCGCAGTGAGGAAAATGCGTTCGTTTGATTTTGATTTCATCACGTTCAAATCTACTTCCACCTTTTCAATTTCAAACCTTATCCACAACCAGTTCTTCGATTGGTTGGAGAATCTCACTCCCACTGCAACTTTCGCCACTCCACCGACACTTTCAACCTCATGCTCGACATCCTGGCCAAGTTCTTCGAGTTCGATCTCTGTTGGCACCTCATTCGCCGCATGCACTCCCGCACCTCCTCTCCCCCCAACCATACCACATTCCGTGTGATATTTAAGCGCTATGTTTCCGCCCATCTTGTCCAAGATGCCATCGACACCTTCCACCGCCTTGAAGAGTTCAACCTCAAGGACCACACTTCCTTCTCCCACCTCATAGACGCCCTCTGCGAGTACAAGCACGTCTTCGAGGCACAAGACCTTGTCTTTTCTAAAGACACTCCCGTCGAGGCAACTGGAAACACCAAGATCCACAACATGGTTTTCCGTGAGTGGTTCAAATTGGGGTGGTGGGGCAAATGCAACGAGTTCTGGGAGGAGATGGATAGAAAAGTCCTCCAAAAGAACTTGCATTTATAATTTACATGGATATTCTGTGCAAAGCGGGAAAACCTTGGAAGGCTGTCAAATTGTTCAAAGTGGTTACGAAGAAGGGTTTCCAATCAGATGTTATGGTTTATAACATTTTCATTCGAGTCATTGGTCTTTCCCAAGGTATTGATTTCTCAATTAGGGTTTTCCGTGAAATGAAGGAGTTAGGTATTAACCTCACTATTGTCCCTTTAGGTGGGGGTTTCTTCGCCCGGTTTTCATGATATGGAATAGAATAGAGTAGTCCTGATGCAGCACTTACAATGCCTTGATAGATGCTCTTGTAGATAAGGGGTTGATAGATATGGTTAGGAAGTACGATGGGGAGATGTTAGCCAAAGGACTTTTTCCTAAGCTGTTAGGAGGAGACTTTGCTGATTTATTGGACGAGTATTCTTAAAGTAACATACAGACACACAACGTTTCGACTACTTCAGTGGCTTAAGGTCTGGTTTTTCAAAGATTCTATAGTATTTTGTATTTTTGAATCTAGCACACTTTTGCAAATTGAACTAATGCTAGTCTTGGTTTTACAGGTCGCAGATGAACGGGGAAGTTTTGTTGGTCGATAATAGAAAGCTGTTTGCATAAGTGGCAGTACTGTGTTTGCCATGGTGTCTTTCACAGCTTCTCTCCCGTCAGTTTCTCTTTCTTCTTTGTTTTACATATTTGTTTATTTTATCCAAACCCCCAACAAACCACTGCAAAAGCAAAGTTAGATATGATCTATCTATTATATATGCCTGTAAACTGCTTCGATGGTATAGTGAGGTAAATATTTGAACATGTGCAGATGAAAAGAAAAGAATCTCAGGGAAAGATTTGGGATGGAAATTCACTCAAACAAGCTCACCCCTTTTATTTAATTTGTCAACAACAGTTTAATTCAGGACAAGAAGCTGCTTTTGTCAATGAGCTCATGTTATAAAAAGAGATTTCTCCTTTATTACAAAGAAATAGACTGAAAAAGGAAAGAATTGAGAAAAAAAATATATCCCTCATTTATAGATGGAAATAGAGTGAAAAAGGAAGATGATAAGAAAAGTTAAAAAAAAACAAATAAAAAAATTCAAACTATAAAATCATTGTTTTTAATTTTAATTTTTATTTATTTCTTTTTTTTAAATCAGACCCTTAATTGCTATTTCTATTTATTTACTTTATTTCCTTTTATTTTTTCTTTTTATTTTCATTTTATCTATAACGAAATTTGGGAATTTAGCTAATAATATGATCTTTACCAATATTGATAGACCACATAAGAGAGATTGAGGTAATTAAGTTTGCCATTGAGAGATGGTGATATTGCTGACTCATTTTATGTGAGAGTATAGTAGTATTCTAACTTTGAAATTTGCAAATTCAGGGATCAGTAAATGCAAGAACTTTGTATTTGTTGTAGATAAGAAAACAGGGTTGAAAAAACGAGACTTTGGAATCTTTAAATTGAACAATAATAATCAAAACATTAATAATTTTGATATAGTGTAACTAAATTTAATATATTAAAAAAAGTTAAACTGAAAAATAACTTTAGAAGACTTGATTGATTCTCGTAATTTTTTATTTATAAAATTAAATTAACAAGAATACATAATGATAAATAGAGTTACTTTTTACGTAATATAATTATGATAAATAGGATAAATTTTGATACAATATAATTATGATAAATAGGATAAATATTCTTACATTTTTTTTAAATAGAACTTACAAATTGTATGTATCAAACTATAACATACAATTTATATCAAATTAGACCATACAAATTGTATGTATAAGTTTAAATTATTTGAGAAATTCACTATTTAAATATCACTTCAAGATCTTATCATGTAAGACTCTATTTAGGACAATATACTCGAGATAGTATATTGTATATTGTAGCAGTTATTCAACTAGCACCTATTCAACACATATAATATACTTGAGAACAAAATTATTGCAATTCATGTCAAACAAGTTCTAACATAAAAGAATCATATGCGATCATCTAAATGTTTATTCAACAAAAAGTAATCTTAACTGTGGTTTACCATATCCAAGTTCAGCATCCAAATCACATTTTTCAAAGCCTTCTTTTGTTTTCACCAACTCTCTTCTGGTTAGTTATCTCTGCTTCAGTCACATTTTAAAAAAAAGTCACATGGTCATAGAGTAATCACATTTTTCTCCAACCTTTTGGTTCTCAACCTGAGGTTCCAGGAGATTAAATCCAAAATGAGACTGTAATACATTAAATTTAAATCAAAACATTAATATTTTTTATATAGTGTAACTAAATTTAATATATTAAAAAAAATATTTAATAAAATTTAATAGGTCCAGAATTATTAAAAAAAAGTTCTGTTACACATTTGTTTAATAACTCTCTTCATAACACATTACTCTTGGTCAAGGAAAAGAATGTGAGAAATACAGCATCACCTTCTTCCACACAAGTTTCGAACCACAAGAAATAGGTATGACATGAAAAGTACAACTCTGGGAACTAATGCGTCTTTTTCTTTTAGTCGATTACACTGCTAAATTCATATTCATCCTGAATGGAACTGAAATTAAACAAATCTTTATATAAATAAGTTTAGGATTATCAGATAGAGTATTCATTGATAAAACATATTGTTAGATATATTATATTTTTTATCTTTTAGTTAGTTTGTTATTATTTCTCATTTGTATTTTGGGCTTAGCCCATATTTCTTCTATTATAAATAGAGAACCCTATGTGTGTATTTTACACAAGGGAGATTAATCTAAATATAATTTTTCACTATATTCAACATGGTATCAGAGCAGGTTCTCTGATCTTCTTCTGGTGTCTCTGCTGTCTGCCGGCGGCCGGCCGCCATGGCCGCCGGCAGCCCCTAAAGATTCAGTGGGCAACCCTTCTCTCTTTCTTTTTCTCTTAAATTTGTGCCACAGTCAGCACCGTCCAGTCAGATCTCTCCACCGTCGCTGCCGCTTCTTTCCGGCCAGTCCGTCGCCGCCTCCGGCCACCGCCATCACCGCCGCCGTCACCGGAGTTCCAGAATCGACCGGCGACCACACCATCGGAATCGTCTCGACTGAGCGACCACCGTGGTACGAAGATCGCGGCAAACGGACCTCTCACGCGCCTCCACGCGCCGCCGCAAGAGTCACCGCTGCCGCCGGAGCTTTCCGTCGCCGATCAGCACCGCCGTGATCGCCTCTTCGCCCTCTTTCTGGATATGTGGTCGTTGCATCAATCGGAGTACTTTGAATTTTTAGGGTTTCTCCCTCTCCATGGCTGTCCAACTTGATGATCGGAGTCGGTCTCGCCAACCAGACCATCGTCGCTGTCCGTGGCGTTTGCCGCTTTCCCGCGCCGTTTGCTGCTGTCCAGGCGCCATATGCTTCCAACCACTGTAGGCCCCATCACCTCGTCAGTTAGTGATGGCAGTCCCTGTAGTTTTGTCGCTTCCATCCACTACAGGCCCCATCAATCAGTGATGGCAATTTAGTCCCTACAGTTTTATAGCAGTCAACCGCCGCTGCAGTCGCTACCGCCTCAGACAGACGCAACTGTGTTAGTTCTTCTTGGGCTAGAGTTTAGCCTGATCTTCTTGTGATACATGGCTAAGTATCACCACTTGAGAGTTGTCTAGCAAAGAATCTTGGACCTCCAATATATCTTTGGATCTTTGATGCCTTTGTTTCAGCATTGTAGCTTAATATTTGGTTTTGTTTTAGTGGTTCAGCAACTGTGATATTCCACATTTCTACCCTTCACACTAAGGGGGAGTACGTTTCCAAGACACTGCAAGTCACATATATATGGGTGTAGTCCCTGCAGTTTTGTAGATTTCAGCTACTACTGTTGATCCCGTCACCCATCCATCATTGATGAGGATTTAGTGTAGTCCCTGCAGTTTTGTAGCTTTTAGCTTACAATTTGTATGCTCTAGCTTGAGGGGGAGTGTTAGATATATTATATTTTTTATCTTTTAGTTAGTTTGTTATTATTTCTCATTTGTATTTTGGGCTTAGCCCATATTTCTTCTATTATAAATAGAGAACCCTATGTGTGTATTTTACACAAGGGAGATTAATCTAAATATAATTTTTCACTATATTCAACACATATCAAACTTTTAACATGTTAAGAAAGGAATATTAGACTTAAAATTTTACTCCCTAAATTTAAGGTAAATCCAGTTTTGATCATAACAAATTCAAAAGGAAAAATCTTTCAAATAAAATAAAAATATTTATCCTCTGTGCTTAAACTAAAAGTGTTAAACAACTGCCGAGTTATGAATGGCATGTTAGAAGTATATGAAGAAGTTTAATATCAAGCCAACATTGTTGAATAATTTTATTTCCTTAATTTTGGATCTAGTTTATTTAAGTTCTCAGATTTTCTTTTTAGTTTCTTAAATTCAAAATAATTCTTAGTCTGTTAGATGTAAATAGTAGTTTCTATTCAGTTAAATTAAAAAATAAAAAATCAATCCCCAAATATAGAAATAATTTTTTAAGCCCCTTAATTTAAAAACAGTGTATTCCTTCTCACAAATGTCGTTGTTAAAATATATAATGACTTATTAATAATATTATTATTTTTTTGTAGTTTTGAAAGTATTTTTAAACTTAGAATAGTGAGTAATATTTAAAAACATTGCGGTAGTTTTAAAAATCTAACAAATCCATTAACACAAAAATAAAACACAACAAATATTATCTTCACCTATTCACTTTATCTTCATCTCTTCGTCACAAAAGTTAAGATTTTATCTTATGTTTTATTTTGCGATTTGGTTTGACTTGTGACAAAATTGTAAACACTAGGGTTGGGCAAAATTAACTAAATTGTACTAAACTATAGTTATCTATATTATAATAAACTAAAAAAAATTGAACTAATTAATATAATATCCAAACTGTATTGTTTTATAGTTCAATTTTAAAAAACTGATATCAGTTAACTAATAACTAAACTATACTATCCATTAAAACAAACATAAGTCTACTGTGTTTAAAAAGCGGTGAATAAAATATATATCTAAACTAAACTTTGCATTCAAACATAAATATACTGGTATTCAAACATGAGCATAGTCAGTTTCAAAAGGCCGAAAATAAAATATATATGATTACAAAATTTAAATTGTGGAATAGAAGAAAAAATTATTTAAAATACTATTTATTTATATTTAAAATAAAAAAATGATTTATTTAAAGATATTATTTTATATTTAAAATAATAAAATGGTATATTTAAAGATATTGTTTTATATTTAAAATAATAAAATAAATAGTATTTAAAAAAGAATATCTACTTTATTTGTCCAATTTATTCACTGTCTTAATTGGTGAATAATTAAGATTATAAAAAAAATTATTATGAAGCACAATGAACTTTTAACATTTGAATTTAACCACGAACTATATTTGTTAGGTGTATTTACCTATAATTTAAATTCAAATTGAAACTGTACTGTCTTGATTTTTATTAATATTGTAAACAATTATTTAAGTTCATAACTTTTCAATACTTAAACGCATAACAAACAACATTGGAAAAACAATTATGTAGTTGATAATATACTTACAAAATTTCAGTTCAGTTATTAATTAACTAATATAAGTTCAGTTTTTAAAAACTAAACTCTTAAACAGTATAGTTTAAATATTATATTAAACAGTTCAATTTTTTTAGTTTATTAAAAATATAGTTAACTGTAGTATAGTATAGTTCAGTATGATATGCCCAGCCCTAGTAAACACATGATATTGATTTGCTTTTATGAATTTTGCAATTAATAAACTGCCACAATAAATATAGTTTAGAGCATCATTTGTTAATATATATTTGAAAGTATAATATGGTCATAACTTTATTTTTAAAACTAGAAAAAGAAATTGTAGTTAGGTCAATAAAATTATGTCACATTATAGAAATAAAATAAGCTATATTCAAATTAAGAATAAAATATCAACTATAAAAGAATTAAAAAATTATTTCCTACTTTGAGGGGCTTAAGAATAATTTTTCAAACTTGAGGGACTAAACAATTACTTTTGAATTTAGGAGAAAAGGAACTTGTATTACTATTTTCCATCAACAAGGATAACATGAGCATTTTACATGTATACTTCTTTTTTCACTTTTAAAACCAGGAGATTCGGGTCTGCAATAGTTCCAGAAGTGAAAAAGTAATCAACCAAAATCTGAATGTGGACAAAATATTACAATATGCAAATTCAGTGGCATTTATATGGCCTCCTCAAACCCAGTCAAACATACTTCTTTCTTTCAAAAAATGAACAAACCTCATCAACTTTGGTCAACACTTCAAAAGAACGGAAATGGTAAGCAAAAGGCGGCTACAAAAATTCATCACACGTACCTTAGTCAGAAGTTCTGTTCTTATGTAAATAAAATTATTCACAACAAAATCCATAGATTAAAGTAGGGTGAGAAAAGCATAAACTAGAAGATGGAAGCATCACCAATGTTGAAGAATTGTAAGAAAAATGAAAAAACATGGCATGTCTTTATTTGCACAAAAGAATTTAATAAATGAATTTACAGCACCATACATGGCATGAATTTAAGAATATAAAGGAACTAAAAATATCAATATGCAGGGCCATCCCTTCTTCAGTGAACATTTGAATGTGAAAATAGAGATTTTGAATAGACATTGCATGAAGCGTGAGAAAACTTGCAGCAATATGTTATGTACAACCTCGCTCTGAACGAACTCCAACAAAACCATACGAACGAGAATGGTCGTATGTCACATCATATATCCAAGTTTCACCATTCAACCATCAAATTACACTCAACCTCACGTAAAAACAATAAAACAACACTGCACAATACACAAGTTTTCACGATCCATGTGGGAAAAGGAAAAATTTCATCATGGTAGTAGTAGTAGTGTTAACGAAATTCAGTTTCAGTTTATGCTCCCACATTTGACCAGAGAATTGGAAGGTTAATCCCCCACTTGTGTACTTGAAACGCATCTCCATGGTCTTGCTCGTGTTCCCTTGTCTAGGAGCATCAGCAAGCCAACACTTTCAGTTGGTAGACTAAACATATACCTACAATCACAAACATTTCAGATGAAGAACAATTTCTTCCCAAGGATTTGATGGTCGGTAATAGTAACAAAGATTACTCCTTCCATAACATAGTTAAAACAAGTTAAGGAACCTATAAACCACCTTACAAGAAATAGTAGACAGACTTTTTAGCTACCCGGAAATCTAAGATTAGGAAAATCTATTCTTATTCCTGGAAATGGTTTTGACCAAGTTTTCCATGAAAACATTTTCACGTGGGAAGGTGGGAAACAAACTTTTCCAATTTGAAATAACAAAATTAAATGAAAGAAAATGCAAATTTACACTTATTAAAGCATTTAATAGGACAGTAAATTAAAGATTTTGCTAAACTAATATAAATATTACTAGGAATATATTCCATTATCCAAACAGAAATTAGGAATACGTAGGAATCATGATTGCAGGGTACGAAAATATTTCTCTTCTATCAAACCACACTTAAGATTTTCTGAGATTATGGATTTATGGACTTGGCCACTTTGAATCCACGATTTTATATATACGCTGTTTTTGGCTTTTGATCATTAAAAAAATCTAACTTCAGATTTAAAAGCGTTTCTAAGAGAAATTAGATGTTTTGCACCACACTATTATTAACTGAAATTTATTAAAATTACAAATATGGATAGAGCTCACTTTTATTTTAATGACTCTCTAATCTGATTTTGCAGTTATTCATCAATTTTAAGCAATAGTAGCGTGTCAAAAGTGTCTTTGCAATTGTGTTGCTAGCAGCACTCTTCTTTCTAGATTTGTTGGTCCAACAATCCCTTTAAAGGAAAAGAAATGCGCAAAGAAAAAGAACCAAACTCCAAGTTCAATACATGTTAAACATGCTCAAAACTTTGATAATCCAAGTCCGCCACAGTCAAGTTTCAGAGGCAGATGATGAACCTCACAATATAAAGATATTACTCAATTCTTAATATTTTATTATAGGCGTTATGTTCATGAAGAAAGGCCACTAGAATTAAAAAAAAATGAATTCTCTTTAGAATGATTTATGGGTGAAGAGATTGAGAATCATGCCAAAAAAACAATTTATGAGACCCACTGAACACAAAAATGTAGTGATAACTTACTTGCTTTGATGAGCTCTCTTTCTCCAGAAAACAATTGAAGAAACCCACTGAACACAAAGAGATGAAATGGCATAAGTTTTATATTCAATTCAAAGATTTTATCAAAATATATGCATGTTTTCAAAATCTAGCACAAACCAACTTTGTTAGCTGAGAACCACTTGCAACAAATTTAAACTGAGGGCCAAACAGTGATAAGCAGGATGATGTAAATAGCTTAACTATCTATATGCAACCTTGGGACAGACCTAAAAGATGGATAGGTCAAACAGGACGCGCACTTCCTCATCATATATATATGCAGAAAAACATTCATCATGCTGTGAGTAACCATTACGATCATTAAATTACCTTAACAATTGAAAATAATGCAGAGTTGCCTGCAAAACTAGGTTTTTTTTCCATTTTTCTTTGCGGTGACATCTCTTTGCACAGATGTTGAGCTATTTCCTTCAGCAACACCAGTTGTGCTTTATCCGTGCGCATTGAAATGATTGCCTGCCTCATTGATTCCCTATCAGCCTCAAGTGCCTGCAGCCTCATGTAAAGCTTCTTTACGTAGGGATCCTCGAATTCAGTAGCATGATTCCCTGACCCCATTGGAGTGGTTGCATAATCTTCGAAATCAATAGTTTCAGCTTTAGAATCTGTGAAACCATTACATGGTGCGCCACTATGAACAGAGTCAATTGTATAAATTCTGTCATTCGTATCATCACCTTCTGATACATTATCTACCTTGGAAGGTTCCTCTGACTTCGAGAAATAATCTCTCTTATTGTTATTATTGCGCTTGGGAGAATCCATCGTAGACTCGGGTCCTGTTTCTTTAACCATCCCACCAATTGATGTTGAGTCAGATGAAAGTTTCCTAGAATGCTTATTCCTTCTTGGAGACTGTCCAACAATTACTTTCTCTAGACTATTTTTCACTGTAAAATCCCCATCCATCTGGGTATAAGTGGGAGTTTTCTCCATTTGAGAAATCCTATTTTCCAAGCTCCTCAATTGGTCAGTTGGAGTTTCACCAAAAGCATATTTCTCTATATCCGTGTCATCGATATCAGCATCTGTAGCACCATGCATCACACTACATTTCAAAGGAGGATATTCATAAGGTGGAAGTTCATATTGATCACCCTCGGCCTCCTCCTCAGTAAGACCAAAACTCATCAACCTGTGCTTGTAAGCCTGAACTTCACAAGTAAGTGACTGAATGATCTGTTCCCTCTTATACAATAAATCTTCCAAAGATAGAAGTTCCTCCTGATCATGTTGCATCTTCTCCTCTGAAAAACGCTTGAATTGGCGCGCCTCCATTTGAACCTCTGCCTTTTCCCTCTGCAGCCTCAATATCATTGACATGGCCTCATTCGCCGCAGTTGATGAAGAATTTCTCTCCTCTTCCAACTCAGCATTCAAATCTTGAATGGTTCTCTGCTGCATACTGACCATCTCACGCAAGGCCACACATTCATTCTCAATTTCGATCTTTGCAAACGCCGGCATGGCCAGTTGACCATCCATTTTGAACTCATCATGCTTTCGTTTAACAGATCGAATCCAAACCCCCGAAGATTGAGCTATCATGGAGCAACCACATCCACAATTGCAACATTTCAACAAATCCCGGGAAGATGGGACTACTTCCGAAGCCATAGATCAAAAATGCATAAAAACCCTTGAACCACTTACAATCACCAACAACGTTTCACCAAATTCAAAAACAAATCACCTAACAAAAATACCCATCAACCGAAAAAAATTGGTATTTACTTCGAAATCCCCTCGGTCTTCCCTCTTGTCAATCATCTTCCCATCGGATCAACAAATAAGGCAAAAACCCTGCAACAAAAAACATAGAGCCACCGTGTTAAATCCAATAACAATAACAGCTAACAATCAATACAAAAATTTCAGAAAAAGCAAAAAGCAAAAGTATTCAAAGCATAAAAAGAAAAGCCAAAAAAAAAACATACAACCCAGAACTATAAATCGAATTTTTTTTAATTCCCCCTTTTCAAACGACCTTAAATCCTTATCCCCAGCCTTATTTCTCCATGCCAAAAAAGTCAAAACCAAAAACTTCCCCTCCACAAAAGAAACAGAACCTACCTTTAAGGTATTTCCGTCGACGAATCAATAGCAGACGCGGCGAAGGCTAACACGACGCAAATTTTTCAAGAAAATTCGCCTGCTCCGGATAAAATTAGGAAAAAAATGAAAAAAAAAAGTGCAACCAGCAAGCAGCAACCAATCCTGAAACAGTTGAATCGTTGTTTTCTTGGAACGAAAAGAATGGGGGAGCGGGAAGGGTGTTTGGTGGGAAGGAAAAGACGAGAGATAAAAAACAAAACACGAAAAAGAAAGAGGGAATTTATTATTTTTTCAGAAACCCTAGATATTTTAATTGGTGTTTTTGGGATTTGTTTTATCTGGGTTATCTGATTTTTTTGTGTGGGGGGAAACTGTGGCTGATTGATCTCTCTCCCCAAAGAGAGAGAAAGAAAGAGAGAGACAAAAAAGAAGAAAGAGAGAGAAAGAGAGATAAAGGAACGTTCAAATTCCTGAGTTGTTTGAATGACCTTTGTTGGAATTTACAACTTTTCTTTGCTTTTTTATTTGTTATTACAACAATTACATATTCTTTTTCTTTTTCTTTTTTCAATTTTTTTTTTCTCATCTCATACATTTATAAATAAGAATATATTTTTTTTATAACTAACGTTTAAATATGTGACACAACCAATTTAATCTCTAATCACTCATAACATAAGAAAATTGTATTTTTTCTTAGTTCGATCCAACTTTATGATAATTTAAATTTTAGATCTAATAATTTGATATATAAATAGGCATAAATTACAACATATGTATTTGTTTTTAAGAAAATAATATTTTTTAATATAGCTATTAATTTATAAAATAAATTGATCCATAAATTTATAAATAACTTCTGACTAAATCTATTTAAATAAATAATCAAATAAATAAAATAAAATAAATAACCCAATTTAATTTCAATTAATTTTTTTTTTGTATTGTATAACTTGTTTTATAACATTTCAAGTCAACTGTTAGAAGAGAGTCTATGTAACAACTTTACCTCTTTTATGCAATTGATGATAAATATTATTAAAAATGTAAATATCTAACTAAATAGATAGTCAATTTAGTTTGTTTAATTCAGTACTTCTTTATTATTAGACTGCTACTTAAAATAAATAAATGAGTCCGACCATTTTTGGAATGTTATTTAAATCTTTAAAATTAACCTGATATGGAAACATAAATATTTTAGAAAAATAATTTAAACACTAAATTTTATGGACACATTTGATATTTACTTTTTTAATTCAGAGTGTTAGCGAAATGAAATTTCAGTAGAAAAATTATTCATATATTTTAAATACCAATGAGATTTCCAAAACTTTTAATAACATTTTACAAATAGAATTATTATTTTATTTATAATTAATATTGTGACCAATCCTCTCAATGGTTATTTAAAACCTGTGTTAATTTAATTTGTTCTTTAAACACGTTAAAAAATATATTTTAAATCTAATTTAATTTCATATAACGAAATAATATATTCAATATATAATATATATTGATTGAAGCTTTAACTACTGTGTTGAAGGAGTAAACTTTTAAATTTAATTCAATCTCACAAAACCAGTTTTAAAATAAGATATACATTCATTTGTATATTTTAAGTTGATCTTATATTTAATCGAAGTAAATTTCTAACAAAATGAAATGTAATTTTTTTAATTCTATCCAATACAGGACAACTCATTTTTAAAATAAAAAAATAAATTTTAATGAAAATAAAACTAAATATATTTTTAAAACATAAAGATAATTTAAATTTAAATTTTAAGTCTAATAATTTTATATATAAATAAATTTTTATATCTATCTAGTAATAAAAAAATAGATGAGTAGTTCCCCTATGCTTTAATACGAACTTTGTAACTTATTCCATAAATTTACAGTTTAGTCCATAAATTAATTCTTTTAACATTTCATGCCAAATAAGTCTATCTTGATAACTTTACCTATCTAACTACTCAAGTCTGATATCACTGTTTAAACTAGACTTTTATATTCCAGTTTTTATATGCACTGAATGATAAATATTATTAAAAATGTCAACGCAATATAAAATAAATAATGAATTTAGTTTCATAAGATCCCGTACTTAAAAAAAATTAAAACAATTCTGAACATTTTTGGAATTTTATTTAAATATCTAAAATTAACTCTATGTTTGTCCCTTATGGAAACCTATATATTTTAGAAAAGTAATTTAAATCCTAAATTTAATTAAAAAGATTTTAGATCCAGGGAATAGGATGTTAGTGAAATATAATTTCAGAAGTAAAATTATCCAGTTATTCTAAAATAATTAAAATGGAAAAGAAAAATGAGTTCAAAGGAGAATAAAATGAGAATATAGATACAAAAATTCTGGATATTCTTGTCACGTCTATTTCAATTTTTTATTATTTTATTTAACAATTATTTTTATCAAAATATTTTATTCTCGTTGAAAATGTAAGGACCAAAATAAAGCTAAGCAACAGTTGCTTGGCTTCAGCTTATTTTAATTAATTTGAATTGTCTGAGACTAATTATTTGCATTATTGATCGTAGGGAAATTTTTGGAAATACAATTTGGCAGATTTGGAAGATAAATGAGAAAAGCCATGCCACTTTTATATTAAGATTAAATGTTTTGGAAATGTCTTTTCTTTGAGAAATGAAAGAGTGATTAGCTGAGAATGGTAAGAAGTCACGGACACAACATGCATTACAGCAATTAGGCTTCTTTTAAGAGAAGTGCACATGATGAGAATGAAGGGTCCCCCTTAGTGTTGGTACGTCCAGCGTGCATGGGTAAAAAATGTGTGCACCATATTTTCTTTCTTTTTAAATATTAAGACATGGTAGCATGGCAACTCCACGTTCACATCACAACGTAAAAATATGCTTGAATTGGAGAGGTTTTCGGTCCTAGTGGAGACACTCACGGGTGAAGCAAACACAAGTGGAGGGCCCCATCTTAATTTGATTTAAGAAAATCCTTCTAGAAAGCTGCACACCTCACGGTCTGCACTATGGGAATTAGATAAGAAGGAAGCTGGAAGAAGTTCAAGGCCTAGGAGCATGGTGAGGGCTGATTTCATGAGGATCTTTCACTCATCCAGCAGGTTGAAGTGGGAGCCCACGGCTGAAAACAATTTCCGTGAAAGAAGAAGAGAGTCTCGGCCAGGAGCTGGAGCAGCCACGGTCCAGCAGCAACACAGCTGCATTCACACGTCCAGGGAGAGTTTTGCTGTTGCATTGGTGAAGAACGTGAAGTCCAAAGTTGGTGGGAGAGGGAAGAAGTGAAGAACTTTGGAGTTAGAAGGAGATCCAGACACTTGTATTTCTAGGTTCAAGATTCACAAAGGAAGTCTTCAAGAGGTAAGGGGAGCTAGATTTTTCGTTTTGATTAGTTAATTTTACTGTTTTTAAAGAATCTGAAAGCTTTAGAAGATAAAAATGGAGGTCTCACGGCGTTTCTGGAAAACTGCCGAATTCTGCAGAGTCGTTCGTCCAATTTGATTTCTAAAATTGGACGTTCGTCCAAAATTAATTTGAACGTTCGTACAAATTGGTAAACTTTGAACGTTCGTCCAAACAAAGTTTTAAGCGTTCGTTCCCCGACGAGCGTTCGTTCGTTTTAATTATAGAAACGTTCGTTTTTGAACGTTCGTCCCTCATGCGCGTTCGTCCAAGTTGTCGTTTTATGAACGTTCGTAGCGTAGCGTTGTTTAGCGTTCGTTCTTCGTAGTCTGACGACCGTTCGCGCTCGTCATAATAGCGTTCGTCCGTTTAGGATTGAGCGTTCGTCCAATTTTGCCTGGCGCTCGGAAAATGACGCTCGTCCCTGTTCGGCCTGTTGGTCCAAAAGCGTTCGTCCAGATTGCTAGAGGACGTTCGTCCATTTGGTAAGGACGTCCGTCCAAATGGTTCAAAGAGCGTTCGTCTTTTGACGTTCGTTCGTCCCAAAAATGGTATTCGGTGGTACTGTAGCGTTCGTTCGGTGAATAGTGCTCGTTGGATTTTTTAAGTTGAATTATGTGTATAAATGTGTGGAATATATGTGGTGATGTGAATTATGAGAAAATATGAGAATGTATGAAATGTGATAAATTACCGTGATTATATGATGAAAATGATGAATGTGAGTATGATTCGGAAATCTCAGGGAGAGATGGATGAAAGTGGTTATGTGAAATATTGTAGTTGTGTCTGTATAATTGTAGGGGCTTTGAAATGGTTGTCTATCCCTAAACTCAAAGCATTGTTCACACTCAAGTAGAGAAGAACAATGTGAGTGGTGAGAGTAGAGGGAGGTCCTCGTCTATGGTCTTTGAATTTAGACATAGGCAGCTTGGGGGATTTATATTGCTAGCGTTGGAGAAAGACCAGCAGAGCTAGCAAGTGTAGAGACGACCAATAGTCCGACAATTATACAAAATCCGGATAAGTCATATGAATATGTGGATTGTGGTTTAATAAGCATGCATAAATATTTCTGTATTTAAATCTATGATGACATGAATTAATTGTGCTAGGAGATAATATGCTTTTTATATCTAGCTCACCCTTGCATTGTTTTGTGTTGTGTGCCAATTTGGATATATGTATTTGGCGATGATCATCCACTTGGATGGGAGCAGATGCTGTCGAGGAGAGTCCTTTGGAGCAAGAGCTGGAGAATACTGAGGCTGCGGAGTAGCCTTCTTAGGATTTCCTATCTGAACACGTGTAGTGTTCGAATTTATGAACTGTTTAAGTTTGAATTTCAGTTTTTTTTTTATTTGGATGACTGTAATTTCTCACATTTAATTACACGTCATATTCCGACTGTTCTCTATATTTGAATGTTAACGTCCTTATTATATAATATTGACTATTATATAATCGGGATGTTACATTAATGGTATCAGAGCCGTTCGTCCTTAGGATGACCTTTGTGTAAAGGGTTTGCCGTGCTTTCTCTGTGAGGACTTGAGGGTATAGATGGTATGATTTACCATTTCTTTCAAGTCTACATAGTAAAGTGTATCTAACTAGAAGATTTAAGAACAGAAAATGTCTTGATAAGAGTAATGAGGGTGCACACTCATGACTTTCATTGTAGATGATTTTCCTTTCTTAATTCTGAAGGGATTGAGGAGCAGTTCTTCCTTAGAAACCTGTAGGTTGTGGGTGCGCTTCGTTTGTGTTTGTGTACTTTGGTCTCGGGTTGGAAGTTGTGTTGGTTTGAGTCAGGCTAATGGTCTTTCTTTCTGTATGAACAGAAGATGGTATCTACTTCTTCTCCTCATTCGTCCTAGGGAGTTGATCCGTCTGACTCTAATTAGATGCTGAATGCGGTGTTCCAAGCGTTGCAACAACAGAATGCTGCATTGGTGGAGTAAAATACCATAACCCTGCATAATCTAGAAGCCGCAAGGGTATATTTGCCGAGAACGCGAGAGTAATATCTGAGAACATTCAAAGACAATTCATTAAAGTGATTGACTAGTGGCAGAACCGTTCAGGGTGTTTTCTCTTCTGTTATTCCGGTCCAAGAGTGGAACTTGGAAAGCTTTCTGCAACACCATTCAGCCCGGTTTGATGGGAAGTGCAGTCCGAATGAAGCTGATCAGTGGTTAAGGGACATTGAGAGAATTTGTAGTGCTAAAAGATGTCCATATGAGAACGAGGTAGCATATACTGAGTACTTGCCTTACAGTGTAAGGTATGACCTAGAGATTGAATTCCTTCAGTTAATACCGGGAAATAGGTCGGGACTGAGTATGCACACAGGTTCGAGCACTTGCTCCGATTGTACACCATGACTACGGTTATAAAAATTTGTTATCATTATGAGTTTAATTCTCCCTGTCTTAACCTTGATGTGCCATGTTTGGTCCATTGCTCGTGTTTAAGCCTAAACCCTGTTTAAACCGTTTTTGTCATCAAGTTAATGTTTTAAATCCAGTCACGTTCAACCTTAAACATTCATTCATTTCATTAACGTGTATCATTTTTGGGTTATCAACCTCTTTGTGTCTAAGCCAGATTTCGGCTCCCGTTCGTATGTCTTTTGTTTTCAATGTCATTATGAGCCAATCTAATTTTTCAGTTTCGGCTCCCGTTCAGGTTGTGTTAAACGTATGTGTTCGGTGTTTTCAAAGTTCATTAATACTTTGTATTTTTGCCTTAATGTGAAATCCTATTGGTTAATTTCGAGTCTGCGGACACAAAGATTGTTTTAAGTTTGGGGCAAATTAGTGTTTTGTTTACCTCATCGAATATTGTAGTATCGTTAAAAATCTTGATAAATTTTAGACATAATTTTAATGCGTTTCAAACTCATTGATAACTTATTATGTTCTTCTTTTGGACCAAATAAAAAAATAAAAATAGTTGAGAATAATTCTATGAGTCAAATTTCAAAGATTGTGTAATAAATTAATTTATACGAATTTATGAACAAGTACATATATATATATATTTTAAATAAATACAATAAAAATTACAAACAGGTGGTTGTGTTTCTGTGAGGTTTTTCTCTTCTGATACTCTTGAGTTTGGTAAGACGATAACATGTAAGTAAATCGTTAGAAAAAAAAATATATATATATATATATAAAAATATAATATATATATATATATATATATATATATATATATATATATATAATCATCAAACTAGCATGGCAGATAAATATTACAATGCATAATTAAAATAAAGATGTTCTAGAGTCGATCATAAGTGATCGTTAGATATTACAGTCCATAAGATACGCAAATGAAGCAAATAAACAAAAGTAAATAAAGGATGTTCGGGGTTCAATCACTCGTGATAGTTAAGTTACAGATAAAAATAAAAATTTAATGGAAAAATTCCCGAGCTGGTTGTGGTGGTCTAAGGGAGAGCTCCGTCGAGGGCGCTCTGGTTCGAAATGTGAGAAGCATGGGTGGAGGGATCTGTCGTTCGTCTCTGTCGTCGTCAATGATGATCGGAACAGGGAATAAGTTCAGCAACCTCGGCGCCTTCATGATTACCCAGTCATATTCTTCCAACAAAGAAAATTGTGTCAATAATGGAGAAGGAAAAGTAAAATTCAAACCAAAAATAGTGGTAATTAGGGTTCTTACCATACATGTACAGCGGCAGCTGAGAAAATCGGGTGCCAGTAGGGTCTAATTCCGCTTGCCAGCGCCTGACCCGGTTACCATGATTGTTGAACCAGCAGTGTACATTATATTCACTGGCTTCTCCGAAAGCCCTGAGTCGAGATGCAATCTCGACGACTTGGGCTCTACTGGGATGTGTGACCCCGTAGTTGAAGATATTGATCATCATTTTTACCTGATCATCAGTAGGTTTCCACCGTTGACTGGTGTACCTCTCCATCTCCATCTCACTCATCCTTCCTTTCAAAGTGTTTCTAAAGCATAAGTAAATAATAAAATAAAATAAAAAGAACAAAACAAAAATCGTCAGTGTTTTCTTAATTTGTTTTGGTTCCTTTTAAGTTTACTTCGTCCAGGTGGTCTTTGTTGTTTCGGTGTCTAGTCTCTGGTCTGTTTCACGGTCCTCGCAAATGTTCTTAAACGGATCTATGTCCATCTGTCTTTGTCCATTATTGTCCATGTTCGGTTCATACAAATAAATTTCTCTTTTTAAGTTTTCTGTTTTTTTTATGGGGTACGTGGCGTTGTTCTACCCGATTGTCTCTGCCATACCCTCAATCGAGGGGAGATTAACGTCTGGTTTCCAGCCGATATACCCCTTATCTTTGTTAAGGCAGTGTGTTCTTAGATTTAGTTAATTAAAGGAAAATAGAAGAAGAGGAAAGTAAATGCAGGAACAGAAGTAAAAATAACAAGCGGAGAGTAAAGGAGAAAGCTGAATATAATGGCGAGAAATGAAAGCTCAGAAAAAAAAAAAAAGAAAAAAAAAAGTACATGAAAGGAAGCAGAAAGAAGAAAGGAAAGAAAAGAAGCGAGAAGTAAAGAAGAAGGAGAAGCTTGGTAAAAGAAAATGAAGATATAAGAGAAAAGAAGTGCTTACTTGAGGCGGAGCAAAACCTTGGGACGGGAAGATTGAAGTTTGGCTAGGAAGGGCTCCCGATCTCGCGTTCAAGATCTCCGATCTCCAACACTCAGGCGTTCAGATCTCACAAGCTCCCACACTCAGAACTCTCAGTGCTCAGATCTCTCTCTCAGATGCTCTCAGATCTCAACGTTTCGAAGTGTCGCCCAACGCGGCTAGCACCTCGTTTTATAGCCAAGGAACCTCACTGTGTCCACAGTTCCGGTCACGCATACCGGAACCTTCAATAGTATCAGTTAAAAAAAAAAATTGTAGTATGCGATTTTTGCCACATTTTGGGAGTATGAAACATTCAAATTAGAGAGGACCTCTTGCTATGTGAGTAAGTGTGACCTGATTTTGGTGTGAGATGTGTTATGTATGTTGATCTAGAATTGTCTCTTGGTATGTGGTGGGAGTTGTCCTGCTGAGCTCTTTGAACGGTGGGAACTGCCCGGATAAGTTTGTTATATGAGTTGTGGGATAGCAACTCTACCTAAGAGTTAGAGGACAAGATGAGAGAGACGTATCTCAACTTGTGTTGGTAAACTTAATTTTCGAGGACGAAAATTTTTGTGTTGGGGAGAATGTAAGGACCTAAATAAAGCTAAGCAACTTGTGTTGGTTGCTTGGCTTCAGCTTATTTTAATTAATTTGAATTGTCTGAGACTAATTATTTGCATTATTGATCGTAGGGAAATTTTTGGAAATACAATTTGGCAGATTTGGAAGATAAATGAGAAAAGCCATGCCACTTTTATATTAAGATTAAATGTTTTGGAAATGTCTTTTCTTTGAGAAATGAAAGAGTGATTAGCTGAGAATGGTAAGAAGTCACGGACACAACATGCATTACAGCAATTAGGCTTCTTTTAAGAGAAGTGCACATGATGAGAATGAAGGGTCCCCCTTAGTGTTGGTACGTCCAGCGTGCATGGGTAAAAAATGTGTGCACCATATTTTCTTTCTTTTTAAATATTAAGACATGGTAGCATGGCAAATCCAACATCACAACGTAAAAATATGCTTGAATTGGAGAGGTTTTCGGTCCTAGTGGAGACACTCACGGGTGAAGCAAACACAAGTGGAGGGCCCCATCTTAATTTGATTTAAGAAAATCCTTCTAGAAAGCTGCACACCTCACGGTCTGCACTATGGGAATTAGATAAGAAGGAAGCTGGAAGAAGTTCAAGGCCTAGGAGCATGGTGAGGGCTGATTTCATGAGGATCTTTCACTCATCCAGCAGGTTGAAGTGGGAGCCCACGGCTGAAAACAATTTCCGTGAAAGAAGAAGAGAGTCTCGGCCAGGAGCTGGAGCAGCCACGGTCCAGCAGCAACACAGCTGCATTCACACGTCCAGGGAGAGTTTTGCTGTTGCATTGGTGAAGAACGTGAAGTCCAAAGTTGGTGGGAGAGGGAAGAAGTGAAGAACTTTGGAGTTAGAAGGAGATCCAGACACTTGTATTTCTAGGTTCAAGATTCACAAAGGAAGTCTTCAAGAGGTAAGGGGAGCTAGATTTTTCGTTTTGATTAGTTAATTTTACTGTTTTTAAAGAATCTGAAAGCTTTAGAAGATAAAAATGGAGGTCTCACGGCGTTTCTGGAAAACTGCCGAATTCTGCAGAGTCGTTCGTCCAATTTGATTTCTAAAATTGGACGTTCGTCCAAAATTAATTTGAACGTTCGTACAAATTGGTAAACTTTGAACGTTCGTCCAAATAAAGTTTTAAGCGTTCGTTCCCCGACGAGCGTTCGTTCGTTTTAATTATAGAAACGTTCGTTTTTGAACGTTCGTCCCTCATGCGCGTTCGTCCAAGTTGTCGTTTTATGAACGTTCGTAGCGTAGCGTTGTTTAGCGTTCGTTCTTCGTAGTCTGACGACCGTTCGCGCTCGTCATAATAGCGTTCGTCCGTTTAGGATTGAGCGTTCGTCCAATTTTGCCTGGCGCTCGGAAAATGACGCTCGTCCCTGTTCGGCCTGTTGGTCCAAAAGCGTTCGTCCAGATTGCTAGAGGACGTTCGTCCATTTGGTAAGGACGTCCGTCCAAATGGTTCAAAGAGCGTTCGTCTTTTGACGTTCGTTCGTCCCAAAAATGGTATTCGGTGGTACTGTAGCGTTCGTTCGGTGAATAGTGCTCGTTGGATTTTTTAAGTTGAATTATGTGTATAAATGTGTGGAATATATGTGGTGATGTGAATTATGAGAAAATATGAGAATGTATGAAATATGATAAATTACCGTGATTATATGATGAAAATGATGAATGTGAGTATGATTCGGAAATCTCAGGGAGAGATGGATGAAAGTGGTTATGTGAAATATTGTAGTTGTGTCTGTATAATTGTAGGGGCTTTGAAATGGTTGTCTATCCCTAAACTCAAAGCATTGTTCACACTCAAGTAGAGAAGAACAATGTGAGTGGTGAGAGTAGAGGGAGGTCCTCGTCTATGGTCTTTGAATTTAGACATAGGCAGCTTGGGGGATTTATATTGCTAGCGTTGGAGAAAGACCAGCAGAGCTAGCAAGTGTAGAGACGACCAATAGTCCGACAATTATACAAAATCCGGATGAGTCATATGAATATGTGGATTGTGGTTTAATAAGCATGCATAAATATTTCTGTATTTAAATCTATGATGACATGAATTAATTGTGCTAGGAGATAATATGCTTTTTATATCTAGCTCACCCTTGCATTGTTTTGTGTTGTGTGCCAATTTGGATATATGTATTTGGCGATGATCATCCACTTGGATGGGAGCAGATGCTGTCGAGGAGAGTCCTTTGGAGCAAGAGCTGGAGAATACTGAGGCTGCGGAGTAGCCTTCTTAGGATTTCCTATCTGAACACGTGTAGTGTTCGAATTTATGAACTGTTTAAGTTTGAATTTCAGTTTTTTTTATTTGGATGACTGTAATTTCTCACATTTAATTACACGTCATATTCCGACTGTTCTCTATATTTGAATGTTAACGTCCTTATTATATAATATTGACTATTATATAATCGGGATGTTACAGAAAACATCAGAATATTTTATTGGTCATAATTAGTTATATCCCCGTCCATACATCTTTTTTGTCTCCAAAATTCCAACCCAAAAAACTTGATGTAGAAAATCTTAATCATATCCTTCTTAAAGTAACATAATACTGTTCAACTTCACTTTACATATTATTTAAGACAAATCATATATTTAAAAAATAATTAATTATACTGATTCTTTTTATGATAAAATAATGCTTTATTAAAGCTTTATATTTTCCATAAATAATTAATTCTATTATATAGTTATAGTTATACTAGTACATTGTTTTAAGATGTTATTTTTTAATATATTATTGACTAACACTTTCATGATATTTTAAAATAATAAATAATTGGAGACATATAAATCTTTTAATAATGTCCATTAAAATGACAATGACATTGTAAATTGTTTTCAACTCAGTCACAGTTTTAATCATAACCCATTTAATATAAAAGTAAATTAGAAAGTAAAACAAAAAAATATTTATAATTTAAAATTTTCGTTTAGTATTTTGGTGTCAATTGAAATATTTGCATTAAAATACAGTCAAATTATAGTTTTCAATTAGTTCAAAGTATGTTTGAAAGCATTTTACCATTTTTTTTTGTCTTATTTTCATCATTAAATTATACCTTTCTGGTTTAAAATTTGTTTCCATTGTGTTCTTTGACCAAACTTATTTATTTATCAAGCTTTGTGATTCGAATCTAAAAATAACTTGTATACAACTCCACATAATAAATAAAATATTTGATATTTTCATGAAAATAAAATTTCAAAGTTTTTAGATAAATAAATAAAATATTGTATCTACTTCCATTGTATATTGAAATAAATATGTAAAATACAATGTGAATGTGGGATTGTATGTAATGGTATATGAAGTTCAAGCATATTTTCGAAATTAAAACTTGGAGATTATTATAATATGTATATGTTTATATATGGTGATTATTTGTTAACCGTGTGGTATAAATTTAAAAAGAAAAAAGTACTTTGTATTATTTTTATTTGATAAACTACGTGTGTTAGTGTGATTATGTGATCTTGTAGTAATAAGTAACTAAATTAATCTCAAGTAAAAAGCAACCCTTAAAATATAAATAATTCTGTCATAACATGATATAACTAATAACTAATCTCAATTAAACACTATTAAAGTATAAAATTAATATATAATTTGAAATTGAAATAATATTAGACACTAATGGATATATATATATATATATATATATATATATATATATATATATATATATATATATGTGTGTGTGTGTATGTATGTATTATGTATGTATGGATATATGAATGACGAAGTTGCATTGATGTGTTGTACATCCCAACAATGAAAAGTAACTTATTGAGTTTTGGATAGCTTAAATAGAAAGGCTACACCATGTCAATGTATCATAATCTCATAAAAGTATTTGATAGAAGACAGTGATTTGTGATCAAAGCTCCGCTAGCCAAGAATATAACGTTCAAGATAAATTTGAACGCGGCAACAACACAATGTCTTTTTACTCTGAATGTCGAAGAAGAAAGTTGGATATAGCATTACAGATTTGGGCCTTTAAACTTTAAGAGCCTGAGTTTGTTAAATAGCAAAGATTTGATAAAACGTGTGCCTCTTATAAATACTCCATAGAAGATATGTGAAGGTTGTGTCATGGGGAAGCAAGCCAGAAGAAAGTTCAAGAAATTTGCGCCCAAAAGAGCCAAACAGTCACTTGGTGTAGTTCATTCAGATGTATGTGGCCCTTTTGAAGTACCATCACTTGGAGGTAACAGATCCTTCCTAGTCTTTGTAGATGAATGGACTAGGAACATATGGATTTATCTGTTAAAAGAAAAGAAAGAAGTATTCTCATGCTTTGTTAAATTTTGTGCCATGGTAGAGAGGCAATCAGCCTTGTAGATAAAAATCTTCAGAACCGATGGAGGGGGAAAATTTAATTCGGGGGAGATAAGAAAATTCTATGATGACAAGGGAATCGTGCACGGGGTGGTAGCTCCATACACACCTCAACATAATGGTTTGACCGAGAGGAGGAATATAATGATGCTTGATATGACCAAGGGCTTGATTAGGGGGAAGAATCTACCACACAGCTTATGTGGAGAGGTTGTTTCCACAACAGCCTATCTGCTAAACAGAAGTCCAACAAAAGCATTGTCAAATTGTACTCCATAAGAGGCTTGGTCTGGAATCAAACCATCTGCAAATTACTTGAGAATATTTGGACCCATGTGCTACAAATACGTTCCAGATGAGAGAAGGAAGAAGCTAGGAGATAAGAGTCAAAATTTTGTTTTTATAGGCTACCATCCAACAAGTGCTTATAGACTATACAACCTAGAGAAGAATCAAGTTGTGATCAATAGAGACGTGTTGATAGATGAGACTACTACATTTGATTGGGTGGAAGGAGAAGCAGGTTTGAAACCAGATATGGTTGTGTTTAGCTGGTTGAAGGAAAAGAAGCCTGAGGATGTTGAACAGGTTGTTGTTGATGTAGAAGCCAATAACAGAAGAGCACAAAGAGTTAGGTTCCCTTCAACTAGACTCGCAGACCATGAGGTGTTTACAGATAATGAAGTAACAGACTCAAGTGATCTTATTCATTTTGCCTTCTTAGCCGATGTTGAAGGACTCACGTGGAAGCAAGCTATTGATATAGAAGAATGGAAAGATGCTATGTTGGAATAGCTGGGAGCAATTACGAAGAACATAACTTAGGAAATTGTGGAGCTGCCTCAACACAAACACGCTATTGAAGTCAAATGGGTGTTTACAACGAAGTACAAACCAGATGGCAGCATAACAAAGTTGAAAGCTATACTGCTAGCAAAGGGCTTCTTACAGAAACCTGGAGTTGACTTCATTGATGTCTTTGCATCAGTTGCAAGACTTGAAATTGTGAGACTTGTTGTTGCAGTGACTAACTTTAATAATTGGAAAATTTGCTAGATGGATGTCAAATCTATGTTTCTAAATGGCCCTCTTGAAGAAGAAGTTTTTGTGAGATAACCACCTGGATTTGAGAAGAAAGGTGAAGAGCTAAAGGTATATAAATTGAACAAAGCTTTATATGGGCTTCGACAGGCACCTCGAGCCTGGAATAAACTCATCAATGCTTTGCTCATTAGACTTAGAGATAAGCTGTCGTCGAAGCTATCAAATTAATACTACTTTTCAAGGCAACATCAGTATTGCCAAGTAGTATTCAAGAAGGTAGATAGGGCTAAAGTAACCCTGAGTCGTCTCCCAACGAACACGGAATTGCTTCTGAATATCTGACTCTTATGTTATGCAATGCTTATGAATAAAAATGATGTTTGAAGAATGTTTAAAGAACAAATAATAAACTTAAAAATAGTTATGATTAAATAGGTTAATTCCATTGCTTTTCCAAGATAGATTCGTCATCGGTTATTCATAAATAATTATTCAATTGATTATTATTTAAGTTTCAAATTAATTAAAGTACATTCTTAATTAATTTGAGGGCGATCATGCATTTAACCAAAGTAAATTCTCAATCAAATGCAAAACCTTTCTAGATTATTCACAATAAATTCAACCAAAGTACATTCTCAATCAAATTTTATTGTGTTTAATCATGTCTATTCTTAAATCTCTTAACCAAATTAAAAGTTAATCAATCAAAGTAAATTCTCAATTGATTATAGTTGAAATTATTACTACCAACCAAAGTACATTCTCAATTGATAGTAAAAACCATTTAATCATATGAAAGTTCCTAAATTAAATCAAAGTAGATTCTCAATTTAAACCTAGAAACCCTAAAACTCATATAATCAATATGCATATAGATTCAAACATATTATGATGCAAAAATCTTTGCTTTTAACAAGATAGAGAGATGAAAGACATAGAGAGAACAACTTAAATCAATAATCAAAGTAAACAATTGCATTAACTGAACATAACCTCAGAATCTGTCTTGGAATTACAGCAGAATAGCCCTAGATGTTTAGCTCTCCATGAATGGAGTTGAATACAAGATGAAAGAAAAATGAGAGGAGTATGAGAGAATGAATGAAGTGAAGTCCCCCTGGGTCTCTTAATATAGGGCTTGTTTGGGCTTGGACTCTGAATATTCAGTTGAAAGAATCTTTTATCTCATATCTTCCAAATAACTAAAAGATTTAGATAATTATAACATTATTTGAAAGATATTTTCTGTTGATATTCACAAATTAAATTAATTTAACAACTGGATTTTATTTTTTAGTTTTTCTGACTTTTCAAAATTGCGCAAATACGCTGAAATTTCCTCTATTTGCACTTTAGCCCCTTCTGAATTTTCCACATAAAATCTGATTTTGGGCCTTGAATTGCCATTTGGACCAATAAAACTTATATTCTCAGCTGCACAAATAAACATTAGAACATCCAATAATAATTTATGTGCTAAAATTCACTTTTTACGTTTCTTTATTTCCCAAACCCAACAATTCCAATCATCACAAATTCACTTAAATAAACCATTTAAGCACAATTATCCCATCAAAAATTTGAATTTTAAAGCATAAATATGGGCATAAATATGCACTCATCACTTAGTTTCCAAAAATGCATTGTTGAGTTTGGAGTCTATATGAAATTTTTTGGGCAGTAGGGTGCTTTGTTGGTGTGTTTGTATGTAGATGATTTGCTTGTAATTGGAAGTTCTGCAGAAGCAATTCAAAGATTCAAGTTGAGAATGAAAGAAGAATTTGAGATGACAAATCTTGGTAGTCTGAGCTATTTTCTTGGGTTGGAGTTTGTGGGGACAGTGGATGGAGTTTTCCTTCATCAAAGAAGGTATGTTAACGAGATTCTGAAAAGGTTTAATATGAAAGATTACAACTGCACTTCAATCCTAGTCATAGCAAATTTGAAGTTGTCTAACTACGAGGAAGAAAGCAAGGTGGATGCAACCTTGTTCAAACAAATAGTAGGGTCACTTAGATATATCTATAACAGCAGGCCTGACATCAATTTTGGAGTTGGATTATTGAGTAGATTCATGCATGATCCAAGGCAGACTCACCTTGCTATAGCCAAGCACATCTTGCGCTATGTGAAAGGAATTGTAGATCTCGATCTTTTCTTTCCCAAGAAGTTTGACAGCACAAATGGAATTTTGGAAGCATGGTGTGACTCAGATTGGAGTGGTGATCAGGTGGATAGGAATAACACTTTTGGCTACTTGTTTAAGTATATGGGAGCACCAATCTCTTGGTGTTCAAAGAAGCATAATGTGGTTGCATTCTCATCATGTGAAGCGAAATATATAGCCTTTGCAGAAACTGTTTGCCAATGCGCTTGGTTGGAAGCAATCCTTGATTAATTGAAGATTGAATGCAGAAAACCAATACGACTCTTGGTGGACAACAAATATGTCATCAACCTATCGAGAAATCCTATCTCTCACGGCAGGAGCAAGCACATAGAGACCAAATTTCATTACTTAAGGGACCAAGTGAACAAAGGAAAATTAAAGCTAGTATACTCCCCCATAGAAGAACAAGTTGCAAACATTTTCACTAAGACCTTAATACATAATAGGTTTGAGAAATTGAAGGAATTACTTTGAGTTAAATCTTTGGAGAGTTTAGTCTTAGAGGGGTGTGTTGAATATAAAAGCTAAAATCTAACTGTCTTAATTGTGAGTTGACCGTCTATTCTTTTGTTCCTCAACCATACATATATATACTTTGTTTTGTTAATGAGAAAATAACTTTCGTTTTCTCTCCCTCTCGTATAACATACACTCTGCACATCTCTCCGCTTTATTTCTTCAAACACCTAGAAGTGTAATTATAATATGTATATGCTTATATATATGGTGATTACACTTATAATATGTATATGCTTATATATGGTGATTACACTTATAATATGTATATGCTTATATATGGTGATTATTTGTGGTATAAATTTAAAAAGAAAAAATATTTTGTATTATTTTTATTTGATAAACTACGTGTGTTAGTGTGATTATGTGATCTTGTAGTAATAAGTAACTAAATTAATCTCAAGTAAAAAGCAACCCCTTAAAATATAAATAAATAGGTCATAACATGATATAACTAATCTCAATTAACCATTATTAAAGTATAAAATTAATATATAATTTGAAATTGAGAAAATATTAGACACCAATGGATAATGTTAACAAAAGCTCATTATAAATAAATGAACATTATATATCAACTAACTTAAATGTTAAAATGTCCGTGTACGTAATATTAGTCCCCAATTTAAGGATAACGTTGATATTGTATAATAATTTATATATTACATCAATCAATTAAATTAAATGTTAAAATGTGTTCTGTATGACGCACTTGGAATGTTTATGTATAAAGACCATTTTAAATGCAATTAAAATAGAGAATAAAGAGGAAGAAAAAGGAAAAACACGTTGCCAAAGAATTTTTATATATATATATATATATATATATATATATATATATATATATATATATATATATATATATATATATATGCTCATAAATTTTTTATTTTTATTTAACTTTAAAAATAAACCAATTATAAATCATTTGTACGTTAAGATCAAATATTAGATTTGAGAAATATTTTACTTTAAAATTTGAAATTTTTTAATTACTATTTTTTAAAGTGTCTCGGAGAGTTAAAAGAAAAATATGTATTAAATTGTTTATGGTCTCAAAAATTACTAAAGCATGTAGAATTACTGGATATATAGTAACAAGTTCTCTAGTTGAAGACTAAATGGAACTGAGGGTTCGTCTTTAGAATTATTGGTCTATTTTCTTGAATTAATGGAATTTTCATCCAATAAATAGTGTCAATCTTTCAACCTTACGTTTATTGAGACAATATTATTAAGATCAATTACGAATATGTGGTATTTTCGGTTTATAGTCTATAATTTTTGTTAGGATTTTATTTTTAAGAAACATTTAAGAGGTTTGAAGTAGAAAGGTGTATATAAATTGTTCATAGTTTTAACTTCTAAGAAATACAAAATTATTGGGATTCCAAAACAAGTCTCCTATGAATTAAGAAAGTTTTTGCCCCTACGAAGATGTCAATAATCAAAGGCATCAAATTCGTCGAGATAATGTTATTAAGTGCATCAATATTTTTTACTTTAGTATGAGATTTCTCTTATAGTTTTATTTTTAAAAGACATCTTAGAAAATTGAAAGAGAAATATGTATTTAAATTGTCCTTGTTCCTAGCTTAAACATTAAGAGACTATATTGAATTTACTGAAACAAGCTTTCTAATTGAGGTTTAACGATTATTCGTTTTTTAAAATGACTTTTTCACTCTCTAATTAAGAAAAAAGGAAACAAAAGTTTATCTTATATTGGAACCTTGTTTTTATTCTTATAAAAACACCAATAATGTTGTGATATCAAATCTATTAAAATAATATCACAATAATTAATCACAATATATTATTTATTTTATAATGGTAAATTTGTATTACATATTTATACTTAAAAAATACATATTTTAAAAAATGTATTTAAATTATGTTTCACTTCAATTCTTAATTAATGTAAAATTATTAAGTATATTATAACAATTTATAATAAAAAAATATCCTAATTATACCTAACATCAGTAATTTAAAGTCTTTCTTTCTAACCAAAAATAATATAATTAACCTTAGAAAAGAAGTAATTATTTGAAGATAAAATTTTATAAAATAATAAAAATAATAATACTTTTACAAGAGATTTCAAGTATAGTCATCAGAGTTTAATGAAGAACAAAGATAGATATAGATGCTAAAAATTATTTTATATTCAAACTTCGTAAGAGTTATATAAAATAATATTAAGTATACGAGTATTAAATGTTTTTTTTCTCAAATTAATATGTATTTATAAAAAAGAAATATATTTGGTTATTCACTACTTTAACACATAAGATATATTTATAAGATATATTTATAGTTCAGTTATAACACTATTCTTATCATATATATATATATATATATATATATATATATATATATATATATATATATATATATATATATACATACATACATACATGTATACATGTATATACATACATGTATACATGTATATATATACACATGTGTATATATATACACATGTGTATATATATACACATGTGTATATATATACACATGTATATATATACACATGTATATACATGTATATATATATATATATATATATATATATATATAGGGGTTTGCTAACGCGCGTACGCCTGTTTTGTAATATGTACTGGATTTTTGTAGACAAAAATATTTTTATATATAATGAATTCTAAGTTTTAAGGTTAAGGATATTTTAATAATTTTCATTCTCAAAACTAAAAAAGGAAAAAGAAACTCCCAAATCCTTATCCAGTTCTCTTATTCCTGGCAACCCTTTCTCTTTTATCCTTCTCACTCCAATCTTTTCTCTATCATCTTTATTGTAACCCCAATTGAAAAAATTTGAAACACTTGTCATTAAACAATCTTACAAAAACAGGTACCAACTATATATATACTAAAATCCGGTACACTTTGTTAAAATGTACCAACTGAAAAACAGGCGTACACGCGTTAGCAAACCCATATATATATATATATATATATATATATATATATATATATATATATATATATATTATTAATTATATTTAATTATTATGAAATATTTAAATCTCTTAAAAGCGGGTATTATAATAATAATAATAATAGTAATGTATTAAACATGATTATAATGATGAACTCTCTACTAAACCCCTTGGGGAATGCAGCACAAAGAACCGTTCATGCTCGTGAACCAATCACAAGCAAAAGCAGAAACCCATGCTTCACTTTGGCTATTGGAGAATATGATTATAGTTTAGAAAACCAAAATTAGCATACTTTTCTTTTGTATTATTTTTTGGTGCCAAGTTATACTTTCTTTTTTCTTTTTAATTGTAAAATAAAAAAGTGATTTAAAGTTGGTACATGAATATCTAAAATTCAAATAAGTTATTTTCAATGATTTAATTATGATTTATGTAATCAATTGGTGGTGTCCTCTTCACCCACCTTCACCTTTTTCACTTTCTTTTTGACATTGTCATCATGAATTCTGAGTTATCTGTAAACACTTTCCTATCAGTTTTCTTTTAAAAAATCAGTGTCTAATCATGATCACTCTTGTCATTATTTTTTCAATTTTTTCCCACTCCAATATCTCATTATAGATCTAATAATAAGATTTTTTTCTTAATTAAAAATAAGATAATGATACTTTTACAATAATTTTTGGACAACATTTTAACACTGTCCACGTATCATTTTGTGATTAGTCTATATTAGTGTTTATGACTATTATTGATAGTGGAATAATTTTGGACCAATCACAGAATGACACGTAGACAGTGTTAAAATGTTGTAAAAAAAATGTTGTCAAAGTATCATTATCCTTAAAAATAATATCAATTTCAATATATAAATATTTACAAATTTCGTGTTAGTATTCTCCAATTAAACTTTTCAGTTTTAGTAGTTACCATTATTAAAAATGTTACTTTAAACCAATTATAGTAACATTTTCAAATAAATATTACTGTAAATTATATCAATAGTTATAATTAATATAATTTATGTTCTTGCCATCGACGCCCTGATTCACCGTCTTATAATTAATATAATTAATAATAAATTTAATTAATAATAAATAAACAACCTCTTATGTAGGACACACTGTCATAGCTGTGAATGAATTTCTTGGTCATAGTTGGAGAAAAGTAACACACTTTGTATGCAATGGTTAATATATTTTGAGAAACAATAAGTCCTGGAAAGTTAGGTATTTATTTATGAGATGATTTATTGATGTCGTAGGTTACTCCTAATTTCAACTAAATTTTAGGGGTTTTGGTACTTGAACCGTATGATTACCGGATAGGGACAACTATGTTATAAACATAATTATGTTATAAGAAGTCAAATGATTAGTTTATAGAAAAAATTACTTACTAATTTAAGACAAAATATGACTATTATCAATTGAACTGTAATTATATTCTTATTAATTTAAAACTCCTTTTAAAATCTATAAATAGACGTTTGAATTAATAGTTTGAAGGGTTAAATTTTATTGACTTTGATATCAAAATATTTTTTATAAATTATCTCTTAACAGGTAATCTCTAAACATAATAAACAGACATAAATAATATTTAAAATAAATGATTACAATAATTTAAATCATAATAATATGAGATACATCGATATAGTTTCAAGGAAAAAAATTAGTATATTTTTTAAGATTTTAGAGAGATGAAGGAAAAACAACCTAACAATAAAACAAAAATAACAAATATCCCTCTTAAGATAGATCAACTCACTAGTACAAAAATTGCGTACAACATTGAATAGAGCTTTTAACGGCGAATCGCGAACGACGTCATACCAAGAGACGTTAAATTGACGTTGAATTTAAAAAATTCGATGTTAAATTAAGGTTAAATTTTGTCAATATACGATGTTAACTTAACGTCGAATTTTTTCAATATACAAAGTTAACCTTTGTTTTTGTTTTTTTTAATTAATTGTGATTCTTTTTTACAACTCTACGAAACCTCAAAAACAAAAAAACAACAAATTTCAATTTTTGGTATTTTATAAAGCAAGAACTATGAACGTGTAGTGTAGTATCAACAACAAACAACAATAACCAACATCAAACAAGTTCAACAAAAAACAACAAACAAGTTCAACAAATAAATTCTTCAAAACAAAAACGAAAACTAACATTGAAAAAGTGGGATTCGTTGGAATAAAGTATTGTCATCAATGACAGAGAAAGTAAAATGCGCCAATGCAGGACAGGAGCACGAAAATAATCGGTCAAAACAAACGAAAATCATACATAAAGTAATTAATTAATATGCATTTGTATCAAATGAAAGAAAGATTACATGTAATGGTCATCAAACTTTGTTCGATAAAAGTTTGAGAAGAGAGTCTCGCGCGCGCTAAGATAAAGTGAATGGATTTTCAATCTACTGCTCAAATTTTTATTGAATTCACTTACTTTTAACATCTAACGTTGGGACATTCGACGTTTTATATCTTTTTACGTCAAATTACAATTCTAAACGATGTTTAATAATTGCATTTATTTACAAAAATGTTACCAGTCATTTTTAACGTTGACTATTCAGTGATTGAACGTTGAACATGTGACATTATACATTGCTTTTGTACTAGTGACTTTTGCTTTCTCATATGCTCACACTAGTAAAGTGATAATTGCAAAATAAAAAAATAAACAAAACATAAAGACAAAAGAATGGTAAGTTAACATATAAAAGATTCATTCTAAAACCAATAAATCATATTATATATACAAATTCAACATGGATATAAATTCAATGAATATATAAATGCACACAAAACAAATGACTCTAAATTCAATAATACGAGTATGTGTCATTGACCTTGAAATTCATTAGAGGTATATAGCTGTGGTGGTTTCTATGCCCTACAAAGTCATAGCCAAAGGGGTTATCACCTTACCAAACACAAGCTTAATCCTTTTTTCACTTAAGGCCAAACAATCTCATTGACTAGGGCCTCCTGCGACTGTCACCACATAACACATTCTAGTCTACATGAGTATGAATGGTTATTAGAGTTAACGATAATCTCTTATCGATCCATACATCAATGCATATACACTAAAGAAATGTCATCATAAAATTTCCTCACAAGATTCCTAAAATTACGTTAAACACATTCAATGCTCATATCTATTAAGAAGCTCATCATCATCACAATTTCATACATCATTATTTATATGCATATTTATCCATAAATTTATTAACCATCACCTGAAATCCACTTACACATTAATTATATTGACTATTAAAGCTATGAACATGAATATACTAATCAACAAAACCACCAAGAACCAGTTAAAGAGAAAAAAACTAATAGCAAAATTGGCGCTTAACGCTCTAAAGCTAAAATGTTCCAAACTTGCGATACAAAGTTGGTGCTCAACGATATCCTATTATCACTTAATGCCAAAATATTCACAAAAAGTAGTGCTCAACGACACAACTTGGCACTTAGGATCCTAAAGTTAAAATGCTCTCAGGCCTACAGCACGAAGCTAGTGCTCAACGACAACTTGTTACCACTCAGCGTTGTATCAACAAACCAAAAATTGTCTTGTTGATTAAGGAATTGAAACATATTCAATTGATCTATTTGGTACTCCTCCTTTAATATTTTGGTTCAAAAACAATTTTACATATAATAGAATTTGTATCAAATTATTCAATTGCTCATATTCCACTTTCTCACTCAACCAAAAAATAATCACAACACTCGTTTATCCTCAAAGTCACCTTAGGTTGATATTTTTGAACTCATAAGTGAAATATTGTTCACTTGTCTTCTTCAATCGTTTAGGCATGTTTTATTGAATTTTTTTTTTGACATATATTTTATGTTTGAACAGGATCTTGTATGAGTCTTCCTAATCAACCTAAATTTGATAATTCATTGTGAAAGAAATATTGAGTTGTAATATATATTATTAGTGATTTTTTTACGTGGATATAAATTGAAGTTAGTTAACACTATAACTAAATCATGTTAAATTTTTGTATTTCTTCGTCATTGCTTCTGTTCATCCTTCTAACTAATCTTGCGACAAAGAATTGAGGCAATTCTCTCTTATCAAGAAATAACACTCCAATGGTTTTATTAGAATCAATGACATCTTTTATGCTATTTTCTAAGTTTTATAAAAATCATATTTTCTTTCTTTTCCTTTGATTTTATATAAAGAGGAGAATGGAACAACTAAAAGATAAATTATTCTTTGATTAGTTAGAGACCTTTTCTCTCCGTAAAATATAATATTTAAAGAATTATAATCGTAAAACATAAAACTGTTTTTGGTTTTTATTTATCTTTTAAAATTACTTTTCAAAAATAAAAGATACAATACTTAAATATATTTAAAATACTTAGTGTTATCTCAAACTTTATAAATAAGTAAATATAAATAGAAGGTGTAACCTTTTTTTTTTCATTTCATTCAATAATGAGGATGAAAAAGCCAAAAGTATTATGCTGATATATCTTATAGTTAGGTTTGGTATATAATGTGTTGGGATGACAAAATAAATTTAAGTGGATAAAATCTATAATGAATAGTAAAAAAGAATATAAGTACTCTAATCGTATCTGTGATTAATATGTGTAAATATTTTAATTAGTCTCATCTTATATATACTATTATATTTTAATTACCCATTTTAATTCCTTTTATAGATTATATAAAAAATTTCACATATTCTTCTGTAAGTTCAAAAACATTAAAGTCTCTCCCAGTATTTATGGGTTACCAACCCAACTGTTTGTGTTCAAAGATTTGGCCCAGTATTTATTTATGCTCACGTGAAGTCCAAAGAAAAGGAAATTGCTTTTGGCACTTTATTATTTTCCTCCTGCCTATCTTTACGGTGGAATGATGAAAATAATTTTTCTAAAACTTGTATATTATTTATAAAACATTATTAAAATAATGAAATGATAAAATAAATCAGATAAATTTTAATTCAATGCCATGATATGATATTGTTTCGATCGGTAATTTAGTTATTTCCATTCACAATCTAAGTTTTAAAACTCGAAATAAGTAATTAAATTGTCCCATAATTGAATTATGGATCACATTTAGGCAAACTTATGTTAATCTAAAAATTGATTCACACTCATTTTGAAAAGATATCCGATTACTAAAATAATTAAGGGTTTAATAGAATAAAAAAAGGCGTTTATTTTTTAATACTCCAAAAAATTTAATCTCAAGAGTTTATTTCTTAGTACTCCAAGTTTGAGAATTTTCTTTCTAATGAGAATCTCTCTACACATACATTCAAGGTAGCTTTGAACTAGAAAATAAAACTTGAACTCTAGTAGTCATTACACTTCAAACCAGATCAAAAATATGTTAAAAAAATGCCCAATTACTCATTTACAGACATTGTTAAAAAATACATTACAAAATATATAGTTTATAACTAATATATAATTATTCCAAATTGTTTATTCTAAAGCACTTCGTAATGAAAACAATTTTCATTATAGAATAAACTTTTTTTTTGAATGGTTTAAAATTTAATTTGAAATATTATTTCTAGAAGTATAAAAGTTACCACATTATCTTGGACTTTATTTGAAAACTTAATTGCAAAGGCCAAATGTCCATATTAATCTCATATAACTTAGATATATTTTAGTGGTTGGATAACTATCATCTTGGGTTGGTTAAATACATTTGTAATAAAAAAAAAAGTGTTGATAGTGAAAGTAAGCTCTAAAATAATAATGAGAGTATATAAATAATGTAAACAAATAGAAAACCAACAAAGAAGTATAAATGGATCCAACCATAAATATAAAACATTTATTAGAGACTAAAAAAAAAAAAAGTTTTGGTTGGGAATAATAATTTAGTTAGTCTTAAAATTTTGAAGATATAATGCCTCACCTTTTAAGACATTGGGTAGAAGACAACAATAGATGGAAGCATGTCTTGATGAAGCTTGGAGGAGTGTGCTTACCCATATACTTTGTTTTGTATTTCTCTTATGTTTGGATGACAACTTTGGGTATTGGACAAATTGTACAAAATATACATCATAGTTTTGTGTAAATATTGTCAACCATGCATCATGTCATTCTCGTATTTTAAAATTTTCACATTACTAAAATTGGAAGTATCTCAACTGCTAATATTCGATTTTTAGTCTTCGGCTTCTATGATCTCTCCAACTTAGTCTCGTGAAAGTAAAACATTATATTAAAATAATATGAAATCCACTCTCTCCTATGAACAAAGTCTTAGGGTTATTCTTAAGTAAATTTAGAAGACTTACATTTTATCTTTAACCATTCATTTATATTATTTTTAAATCTCTATTTAAAAAAAAATATTTTGAAGGGTTAAATAAATGTAAAAGTGTAATTAATTTTTATTTTAAATTTTCATATATTTTAGTCTCTAAATTTTAAAATTAATTGATATAATTATTTTAATTTAATAATATTAATTTTCATTTTATATAATAAACGATGTTTCGTAATGTTGAGTTAGAACATCTTAAATGGTAAATTAAAATATCATTTAACATCTCCAAAACATTTAATGAAATTAAATTAATAAAATTATATTTATTCATTTTAAAAGTTTAAAAAAGTATTTAACCTCTATTCAAATATAATAATTCTTAATTTACTAAAAAAAAGTTAAAATTTGTGTACTTCTTTTTATGTCCTCTTGCAATCAAATCGCTGCTGAAGCAGTGGTCCTTAATTATTAAAAAACATTGCACATTGCACACAAATATATGTTACTTGAGAGTACGAGGTAGTCCAATCACAGTACAAAAAATAATATGCCTTTCATGATATGTTGTGAGACCTCATGCATGTAATGGATTAGTAAAGTACCATGTGAAGAAAAACCACTTCTAGTAAGTCCATAATTTTCAACTTTTGATACACCAATTTTTTATATTTATTTAATATAATATTTTTTATTTTTAAAAAATATACAAAAATTATTTTCTTATAACTATTTTACTCTTATGTCAAAGTATGTTTTAAATTATCCTCCACCGTTTCTTAAAAATTAAATAAAATACATTAGTTACACTATCCAAAACACAGGCCACGTTGCACTTTCTGTCTGTACTTTCTATAGCAACTGTTTTATAAATAAAAATATGTATACTATTTTCTGTTTTATCTAATAAATAATTAAATGTATTATTTACTACACATTGTATTAACACTATGTTTTAATAAAAAAAACTTGATTAAGTAAAATAGAAAAAGGTAGACGCTTTTTATTTAAAAGAAAAAACTACTTTTGATAATCTCTTATGTTATTTTCTTTTTCCTCTTTCCGTTGTATTTTAATTTGTTTGATGCTTTATATTAAGGTTTAATTGCTTGTTTTGTCCCCAGTTTGGCTGTAACGTGTCAAGTTAGTCCACAATTTTAAGAAAGTTTCAATTACGTCCAAACTTGGTTTAAAAGTGTCAATTTCGTTCAAACGTAGTAAAATTTGCATCAATCAAGTCCTTTCCGTTAATTCTACAGAAACGGACGTTAATTTTTTTCTCTCTCCTCTGCTCCTCTGCTCTGTTTCTCTGCGCAACAGCAGACCCTCTCTTTCTTTTAATATTTATTTAAGGTTTCTGGTGGGATTGTTGGAGGTTCTATCAAAGGTGATGATGTGCCAAGTTTAATCCACAATGAATCAAGTTTTAGTGAAGTTTCCGGCGATTTGATGAAAGTAACAAGCACGCCATTGATGGGGAAAGATTTGGGGAACCGTGCATTGCAAACCCCAACGAAGGAGAAACGGAAAAAGGCCTCTAATAAGAAGGCTTCGAAACCTCCAAGATCTCCACAAGCTCCTTCATTGGATGCAGCTGACCTTAAGCTAATCAGAGAGATATCTGAACTTGCCATGTTGAAACGCGCAAGGATAGAGCGAATGAAAGCATTGAAGAAGATGAAAATTGCTAAATCACGATCATCATCATCTTCCAGTACCAGCTTTTTGGCTATGGTTTTCACTGTTGTCTTCTTTGTTGTGATAATATTCCAAGGTAAATATTAAAATAAATTTTAGTGTATGCAAATATTCAAAAGAAAGAGAGGGTCTGTTGTTGCGCAGAGAAACAGAGCAGAGGAGCAGAGGAGAGAGAAAAAAATTAACGTCCGTTTCTGTAGAATTAACGGAAGGGACTTGATTGATGCAAATTTTACTACGTTTGAACGAAATTGACACTTTTAAACCAAGTTTGGACGTAATTGAAACTTTCTTAAAATTGTGGACTAACTTGACACGTTACAGCCAAACTGGGGACAAAACAAGCAATTAAACCTTATATTAATCCTATCTAATATAATTTTTGTATTATAATTTTAAAATAAAATAAATTAGGAAAAATATTTTTTATATGATTGCTTATATTAGAACTCATTAAAAACTCCAAGTAGTGGAAGTCAGGTATCAAGAGAAAAAGGGAGGGTTCAAATTTTCAGAAAGTGGAAGACAGGTGACTGCAAAAGAGTGGACCGATCGGTTTTAGCAGGAGGTATTTAAGTTGAGATTTTGAAATTCGGTCCCACTTTCTGCATGCACTTTTCTTCTCCAAACTATTGAACCCCATTTTCTTCTCATTCTCTCTACAAATCCCTTACTTCTCTCTAAGAATTCTCACCTTTTCCTTCTCATGATCAACATCAAATCACGTTTAAGTCTTCTTGGTGTCAAGAGCTTTCTTTTGCACCGATAAAGTTGTTGGTTTGAGTTGGTAGGTTCTTCACTCTCACAACACCGTGTTTTCTGGTACATGCAAACCAAGTTTCTGGTTTCATGAGTTATCATCTCATTCTGAACACACTTCTGGTCTTTTGATTTGTTTAGTTTCATAAATAGTGAACCGTAGTCTCCTAAGAATTCTGGTGGTGAATGATTCTCTGCAAACTATGAACGTCCGACTACACTTAGAGATAAGGGAAGTTTATATAATTTGATTATGATTCTTTGTTTGAATGATTGAATAGTTGTTGATCGTTGGATGAATATGAAGCATGGTTATTACTGCATATTTGGTGGTGTGAATGTATGAGTTTTAAATGATGAGGAAATGGTTTGAGATATGGTTTTGATTTTTAAAGTTTGTAGTATATTGTGTAATTCTGTGTTGTCAACCGAGAATCATTTATTGACCGTTTGGTTATTCTTGAGTATTCGGTCTGGACTGGATTCTTCTCTGTGGAGAATTTCAGTTAATGACCGATCGATTTTCTCTTAGTGTGCTTGTAAGTAAGCGTTCGGTCTAAGTATAGTTTCATCTTTATGCTTCTTAAACAGTTTAGTTAATGTATTCTATAATACGTAAAGTCGTAGATGTTATCGTTATTTTTCATTAAAAATAAGTGTGGCGTAATTGTATATATATTCCTTCATTTTTTATTAAAGTTCAGTAGGGCTCGGTCTTGGACCAAGTGCTTGGTCTTGAACCAAGCACTCGGTATCAATAATGGTTGGTCTTTAACGAAGCGCTCGGTATTTATATTATACTCCATTGTTTACTATCTTTGAACTAAGAGTGTTCGGTCCAAATCAATAGTATTCGGTTTAAGCCTGTAGGGTTCAGTTTAAGTTCCTAGGTTTCACAAATATTTATCACAATTTTCAGTCTAAAATACACTTATTCTTTAGTATTCGGTACATTCTTAGAAGTTCTGTCTAATAAAAAATCACATCCTATAGTAACTGATGAGTAACCAGTAAACGTCCAAATATTACCACGAGCGTTCAGTTTATGATGATGGTGTTCAGCTTATGAGGAGTCTTATCTAGAATGGACCGTTCGGTCCTGTTCGGTCTATAAGTGGAAGACCGCTCGGTCTTACACTATATGTCCAGTTGTGTTAGTCTATAATGTATTCAAAACGTTTGGTCATGTCTCTGGGGGAATGTTATGGTTCAGTTTTGATTTCAGATGGGATCTGTTTGTATTGGTTCAGTATGATTGTATTATTGAATATGAATGGAATAGAATGGAAATGAAAGAGTATTCTAGGGAGGAATATCTCATAAATGGTAGAGTATGAATATGGTTATGCTTAGCTGGCGGTTATCCTGATATTATGTGATTACTCATTCTCAAGTAGAGAGGAGTAAGTTATGTGTGAGAATGGCAGGAGGTCCTAGTCCATAAGGTGAATTTGGACGGAACGGAAACCTCGGGTGACAACTGTTGAGGGCATCCCGGCTATTATATCACTCGGGTGCAAAAACGTTATAGCTACACAGAATTCATACAGTCCGGACAATCAGAGTAAAGTGGTCGGTCATTGCATGCTTTGACGTATGATTTTGATTGAAAATACATGATTGTATATGGAATTATGTTCGAAGTTATGTGAAGTATAGGTTTTACTGGATTAATTAAATTACATAAGCTTACCCTATTTTTCCTTTCTTGTCTGTATTGTCGTTCGGTTGTATGTTTTTGTTGCAATGATCATCCTGTGGATATGAGCAGAAGGAGAAGAGCTGCTAGAAGAGGCTTTGGTAGAAGTGAATGTGAAAGCGGAACCCTAGCACCGTTTGGTCGTTAGGTTGAGTTTTATTTTGTAACACCGATCGGTGTAAGCTTAGTTTCATAACTGTTCGGTCTAGACGTTGGTTGTGATTTTGTAAATTTTAAATTCTATAGTATTTTGTAAGGCCGTTTGTCTATAAGCGTATACTTCCTTTCTGAACTGAACTGTAATATTATTAATGTGAGTATTCTATTATATAGTTTTATACTGTATTTTTAGGATATTACAGCGGATAAATATACTTTGCAATAAAAGAAAATTGAACAAATGTAAATTATATTACACTATTTTTTATTTAAACATTGTTTAGATGTATATAAAATTCTCATTTAATTTATCGGGAACATATTTTAGTGGCTAAATATTGATAAATCATACTTTAAATTCATATTAAAGTAAGTTTAAACTCGGGAATCAATTTAATATGGGTTTGTATTGGATTAGATTGAAAAAGAATATAGCAACTAAATTTAATTCATTTAATATGAAAATTAAATAAGTTGAAAGGAAATTGAAGATAGTTTTTTTCATATTTTTTTATTTTAATTATTTATTACTTTTAGTTACGTAGATTTGTTTATTACTTTTTAGTTATATAAATTTATTTATTACTTTTAGTTATTATAATTATTTATTATAATTATGTTAGGTGAAATCAAATAAAGGACAAATAATTGTAGAAACCAAATAATAAAGTTAAATTAAATTAACTCAAAAATCATGTTTAATGAAATAGGTTATACTTTTATAAGAAAGACATTTAAGATAATGAAGTAAGTTACGTATCAATTATCTATGTATGGTTCTTACAATTTGAACCGAATGATTTTTGTATTGAAAAACTTTCAATATCTAACTCTAACCAATGTTGACGAACGTGACTTAGTCTTGAAGACGGATTAATTGAAGACTACCCATTTAATATAAAACTCGATCCATAAATGCAAAACATACATTGATTATTTGATTATTTTAAAACAAAAATATTATTAAACAATGTTTGAATGCTTAATTTATTTATTTATCTCAATTTTCATTTTTATTTTTATACCAACACTTTTTGGTGAGATAGACAAATATTTTTATTATATTGTTATAAATAAATGAGTTTAATCAATCCATGTTATTCAATAAATATATAAAATAAATTATGGAACAAAACATATGCTTAAGTAAGTCATATCATTTAACCCATTAATCTATTAAAAGTGAAATCAAATTATAACTTTTTAACCATAAAAGAATAAATAAGGTTAAAATGACTTATTTATTTACTTATGATATTTAACTAAAAATAAAAAAAGCAAAAAGGAAGGCTGAACAAATGTAGGTCCCTTAAACCAAAAAAAAAAATTATTGAGAAATTGAATACAAGCATATGAGTAACAAAATGAAATATTAAACCCATAAAATTTAATTTATCCTAATCCATTTCTATGCAATGGAGGACATGTTACTACGTACCTTCAATTATGACTGGACCAAACTCTGAACCATATGTCCAATCTAATAAAATGACATTTTTAATATCTTTTTATTTATTCATCAAAATAAATTTTATTTATCATGAGCTAATAGTAATTATCTATATAATTTTCACATACAATTTAAATATTTATAGAAACGTTGGAAAAATTATAAATTATATATATATATATATATATATATATATATATATCTTTATTACTTTCATTATACATGTTCAATTAGTAATTATTGAGTATTGGTCCAAATAATATATTATTAGAACCCATAGTCCATATATGTATGATTAGAAATGGTAATAAAATAGGGTTTGTGTGAATTTTACTATTACATAACATTTTCAAAAGTAAAAATTTATCCTTATATATCTTTATCATTCTATATCCAATGGATGTGAAAATTTTGTCATATTTTTATCCTATTGAAAAATAAATATATCTTTATTTTGTTTTTTTATTGTTTCAAATATTAATTATTATTTTTAACAAAAATAAAAAAATCTGATCAAGAAAAACATGATAGCATATAATATTCAATGTAAAAAAAATACATATTCTTTTTTTCAATGTCAAATATGAAATAAACATTATAATTTTATAAATATTAAATAAGAATATCAAATAAAAATTAAATAAAATTCAAAATAATCAATAAAAAAGTTAAAATAATTAAAATAATGAAATATGTATATTAAAAGTAAGTTACGAAATTAAAAAATATTTTATATAAATTTATAAATTATTTAATAAATTAAATGTATTTAAATTTAAAAATGAGACAAATAAAAAAATCAACGGAAGAGATGAAAATAAACATATCTATCCATTTTCATCCATTTAAAAAGTTATGTATTACTCATATTCATACGTAATAATTATACTTCATTAATACAATAATTTTTTGTCAAAAGTAAATGGGTTAATCGACTATTCCTTAGCATGATTGTTGTACCAAAAGAAATATTCAATTTATCAGTATAAAAGTTTACTTATTATTAATAGGGTTTTCTTATAGCAAATAATAGTTTGAGTATAATAACTGCAATTTAAAATATCAATCAAAATCTACATTTTTTGTCAATATGCTAACCGAAAGAATCTAATCCGTCACATTTATTAAAATTCTGTTTCTTAATTATTTGGACTCAAGTATTTGTTTAAAACATTCAAGACCAATTTCCATGAAAAATTATCGATACAAACAAATATGGTGAGTGATATATTAGTTTTCTGCACTATAATAAATATTTTTAAGTGTATAATTATACATTGCAATCATTTGCAATTGGAAAATTCAATTTTTGTTATATAAAAAGAAAACACATAAAAGTTTAAAAGAGAGGCAACTAATAAACATTTTTTTTTCTCAAATGTGAATTTTATTACCATTTTACTAGAAAGCTTGCATAGATAAAGTTTAATTAGATGATCCCTGACAAGAACATAGTGTAACTAAGAGCCTTCCGATGATGTTGTTTGATGTTCTAACTAGAATTTTGAAGCATGAAGTGTTTGATGATTTGCAGAAGGTCTTGGACAACTTGTGAGGATGAATCATGAGTGAGAAAACCATGTTCCTTGTCCTTGAACTCAATGTATTCAATGTTCTTCCCTAGTTCCTTTAACCTTGTTGCATAGTCTTTTGCTCTGTCCTTCAGCAATTCATTGCCACCAACTATCACTAAGATAGGATCAAGCTTCACATCTGCAAGATTCTGACTATTAGGGCCAAAGGGGTTTGCCAATGGATGATCTCTATTCTCTCCAATAGGTATAGACAATCTCCAAAATCTGTTTCAATCAAACGGTGATTTATCTATCGATATTTACATACAAATTCGAATCTATAAATAATGGAAGTATTACATACAAATTTTACTTACATATATATAAAAGAATTTTGATATTTTAATAATTTTTTCATAATAACTTTTGACAACAAATTTTACTTACATTTATATAAAAGAATTTTGATTTTTAACAATTTTTTCATAATAACTTTTAACAACTACATAACACTATTCTATTAACCCGTTTTAATATAATTTTAAAAAAATATTTAAAACAATACCGATCTCGAGTATCAAAATGTTGAAAAAAAAAGAAACATTTTCCTATATAAAATGAACTTAGATACAGAGATATTATTATAAGTAATGAAAAGAATATTTTCTAGCGGATTAAATTTAAATTTAGTGTTGTGATAATTGTATATAAAGAATTAAATATAACTAATTTAATGATTTTTTATTATATGTATAATTTAAATTTAATGTTACGATGAGAATAAGTTTGAACAATTCACATGATGTGTTTCGTTGAATCAGGCAAGGCTCTAAAAAGGTGGATTGGCATTCGATGAAAGTTTTTAAATGATTATATTGTTTGAGGATATGACAAAAGAATTGAATTTTAAGTGATTGTCGACATGCTAAATAATGTTGCTTTTTGTGTTGTACAAATGTTCATCACTTTCTCATCGTGTACCCACTTCTATTCTATCATAGGTATTAGGTATTTCAAAACTAAGAAAAAAGTTACTTTACACTTTAATTCATTTTCTTTAAATATTATTAAGCTAGAAGACAAGAAAAATCTATTGCTGTACTTAATAATATAGACAACTATTTTTATTTCTTTTCATTTTTTTCTCCACTGCATTTAATATACCCATCGAACTTTAGAATATTCAACTCAGATATTTCATTACAAACATTTTTGGGAATGACATGTTTGAATTTTTCGTCCTTCAAACCATGATGAATCTTTTGATTTCCTCACATTCCAGACATCAAAACATCATATAAATTCTTATATTGTTTTAAGGTTAGATTAATACATTGTGCTCATAGGATACGATGTCTTGTTCACGTTTAATAGAAAAGATTATTTATTTCAGATGATTACTATATTGATATTTCCAATACATGAAAAAATTTATATATGCATAAAAATGTAGCAGATTGAATTTGTTTTATAAATAATTTAAAGAGTTAAATATGTTTGTATAAATTTTAAATTTTAATATATTTTATGTTTTTAAACTTTAAAAATAAATGAATATAATTATTTTAATTTAATTATATTAACTTTTTTACTTGTATGTTTCTTATTAGTATTTGAATTATTTATATCATTGATAATTTTTTAATATCAACTAATAATGTTTGACAAGTGAAAAAAAAGTTAAAATAACTAAATTAAAAGAACTGTAATTCTTCCCTTTTAAAAGTTTATAGAAACTAAAATATTTTAAACTTTTAATATAAACAAATTTCAATTTTTTGTGTGAAAATTTAAACACTAAAAATATATTTAATGTAATTTAAATTATAATAATTAGTTGAGGATATTATAATAATTTACTATTATATTTTAGTTATTGATATTTTTGAAATATTAAAATATTGTTTTACATAAATGATAAAAAAAATGATGCTTTCGAAAAATGAATTTGAATACGAAAATCTTGAATGATCACAGATAAGCTGAATTTTCAACCTTTACCTGTCCAGCAAATCGAGTGTCAGCATTTCTTCCGGAGGGCCCACCTCAGACTTGGTCCGAACCACCCCACCGAAAAATGGGCCCATCATCACGTAACCTCGTACTCGAACCGGGTCCATCTCTCTCGAACCGGATCCCAGCTGAACCGCCAAGTGGTGCGCAATGTTCCCGCCAGACGAGTCGCCAAACACAAACACGCGCTCAAAGTCAACGCGGCTCACCCACGAGTCCCCGCCACGTCCCTGCCTCTGCAGCCACCGCACAGCCTCCACGCAATCGTCCACCGCTGCGGGAAGGCGGTGCTCCGGTGCCAGACGATAGTCCGGCGCCACCACAACCGTACGGAGATCCACGGCGAGACGTACACAACATGCATGAATGTGCGGCCACGCGTGCGACCCGAAGCAGAAGCCCCCACCATGGAGGAACATTAGCACCGGTAGCTTCTCCTTGCTCTCAGCACCATTATCGTCGTTATCGAGTTTAGGTTTGTAGAGACGGAGGTGGAGGTTAAATTTCTTGTGAAAGATGTAATCTTTGAAGAGTACGAGGTTGTTGTGTTGTTGGGTGGATGAGGGTTGTTCTTGGAACTGAATATTGGAACGAAAAACGGTGCCATCACTGTAGAGTTTGAGGAGGCCCATGCAGTCTTCTAATATGTGTGGAGGAAAAGCCATGTTGTTGATTTACTGTACTAAGTTGTTTTGGTTTTGATGAGGGATATAGAATGAGAGTGATGAGAGGTTTAAATACATAAACACAAGAGCAAATTGATACCAAAATGTCACCAAGTTCATGACTTGTTACTAGTGGGGTAAGAGAAAGGCATCTTTGGTTTTATTTTTATTTTTTATTTTTTTTATTATTGAATGAAATTAATACCATTTTTAGTATCTTTTATATTATTCATAAACAATAATGATTTATAGATATATTTCATGTATGTGCTTTTTTATTTTTTTATATGTTATGCTCTCTTTTTTTTCATTTCTATTTATTATCTGAGTTTCAATTTATATTTATATATAGAGATTTTTTTTTTAGAAAGATAAAATAAAAGATTCACCACAAATAAATGTAAAGTAGTATACATCACCTTTATTTTGTATTTGACTTTTCTTTTTGTTTTTAATGCATACAAGTCTTTTAATTTACACTTAATTTCAGTACAAAAAGATTGTATTTTAATTCTTGATAACAATATTAAAATAAGAGACCATCAAAAGTAAGTTATTCAGGACATGCATAAAAGAATTTGCTCTATTTAATTTGTGTGAAATATTTATTAACTTCACTATTAAGGAATTTGACTGAATATTTTTAACGAAATTTCTTCCTTTATCTTTAATAAAAGATAAATACTAAAACTTTGTAGTATTCTATAATGCTGTGCAACTCTCAAAAGTCCCATGTTGAGACTTTTGCCAACTATAATCACCTAATATGTTGATTAGGTTAAAAGAGAATTTATATATATCACTTTGGCAAAAAAAATTCCATTTTTATATGTTTTTTTTCTCGATAGAGAGAAACATATAAAAGAGGAACACGAGATGTGCCTGAAAAAAATTTGAGTGCTGAGTTCATGTTATGACATAGGCACGACACTTTCACTGCTTTATTATCAATGAAATCACTGTGAAATAATTCAAACCGAAATCTAAACCTAACTTTTTTTAATATTAAAATCTAAATCAACAGCTTCTGTCATATTAACCCATTCAAACTGAGAAAATCGTAATTATCAAAGCATACGAATTTTGAAAGCAGTGAAAGGCAAAAACCATAAATGGTCATTTGACACGTGAGAAAACGATGGGAAGAAAACATGATATAGAGGTGGTGATGATGTGATGGAAGAGAGAAAAAAATATATAAAAGATGTAAAGTTAATGTAATAATTGAGGTGTAAAATGAATAAAATCAAAAGAAATGTAATGAAAAGTCAAAAACATAAACAAAAGTTCATGACAGTAACGTTTCTCTTTCTCCATTTTTGTTGAACGTGGAAGGGTGGCACACCAAGATGTGACATAAAGAAGTGAAAGAGGAAACTACATAGCAAATAATGTTACTGTTGCTGGGGAACGACATGTTTGAATTTTTGGTCTTTCCAACCATGATTGCTATTTTGATTTCTTCACGTTCTCGAAACTATAACATTGTATAATTTAGTTTCAGATTGTTTCAGAGATCAGACTGAGACATTTTGCGTAAAAGATATTGCGCTGTTGACAATTGAAATACTTGATTTTAGATTCCTGTAAAAAGAATTCTGAGGTATCTTTCTGCTGTAGTCATGTGATGGCTTTTACCACAATTTGGTTTTATGAATAGTTTTCTACCTACCCATACGAGGGGGAAATTATTTTCATTGGGTTAAGTTGGAAATTAAACTTTTTTAGAGTTTAGAAAAACAGTAGTATGTAGAGTGTAACAGGGTGTAATGTTCAAAAAATATATTTTAGAACTACCAGTGCTATGAGATTTGGATTATTTTAATATTAAATAATTTTAATATAAATAATTTTGTTATAATCTAGTTTTATTATTTTAAAATATAATTAGAAACTACTTTTTAGATAATTTTTTTGACTTTTTTTAGAAGTTTTTTTTTTCTCTATTCATCTAATTGAGGAATTAAGATTATAAGGCTGATCCTAGTGGTAAACTTTTCAATTCATACCGATCAGTTTCTTTGTCTGAGTAAGTTAAGTTTTTATCTTTTTTCTCTAGTTCTTTATTTCTTCTGTTGCATGTAGACTTGCTCATTTTGCATGTAATGTCTGAGTCTTCTATAAGACTCTCTGTTGATTAGTGATACTGGTGGTATACCCTGATCGTGTTTATGTGGTCTGTAGGTACAAATAGAGCTCGTTGAGCTGTATGAGCATAATAGGGTCTCTAAAGCAGTTGATCTTCTAAAAAGGTAAGGGAAGCTAGTTTTATGTTTTAAGTATTTAATTTCCATTATGTTTGATGAAATTTCGAAATGAAAATATGATTTAGTTATGTTAGAAGAATGACTTGGTGAAAATTTGTTTTGATTAGAGTGAAATTGGTTGTATGATGCTTGATGACTTTTATGAGTATTCATTTGGAATAACCTTGTTGATGGTATTTTAGTGAAACGGTGGTGTTATAATTGGTTGGATTGTTGAATGAAATTGAAATTGTAGAATTTTAGATCATTTTAGTCAAAGTGAGAGGTGTTAGTAGTTGACTTTCACAATAAATGGTAAAATGGATGAAATAGAGTTTAAGATCTTTGGTAGTGTCATTTTCGATGTGTTGTCGGATCATTGTATCCTTCCTTTCATAATTTATTTACCCCCTTATGTTTTTTGGATGTGTTATATAGGTTCACTTATTCCCACATCAACGTACAAAGCTATCAAATGTGTTTTTGTTGGCTATGGATCAACTCAAAAAGGTTATCGTGCTTACCATCCATCATCAATTTTTTTTATATTTTTATGGATGTGACATTTAATGAGCATAAAATTTTTTATTTTGATTCTACACTTCAAGGAGGCAATAAAGTGAGCATAATCATGATGTTAATATGTTTGATATCTCAAATATAAAATTATATTGTGAAGATAAATTATCATGTGAGGATGATCTGCAGGAAGTGAGCCAATTCTAAATATGGACACTTCTTTTTTTGATAATACAATGTCTTCTGATCATAACCAATTGGCTCAATCTTCTCCACAGGTTCAACTTGACTCTTCAGAGGTACCTTCTGATCCTATCTCTGATAATACTAATGTAGATGAAACTAATCATGAACTTGTTTCTCTTGATCCTACCCTTGACAATACTAATTTAGAGAAAACCGATCATGAACTTGATTCTTGTCTGCCTGAGACCACCAACATGCCAAACACTGAGTCTACTACTGTTCAATATAATATTCCTCTCCGTTCTAACCATGGTCAACCTCCAACTAAATATGACCTAGACCTCCAAGTCAAAGTTAAATATTCCATTAGTAGATATGTGTATCTCGGAGGTTATCTAAGTCATATGCATCATTTGTATCTCAATTATCTTCAATTTATATTCCTAGTAATATACAAGAAGTTTTAGCAGATTCTAGACGGACCAAAGCAATGGTTGATGAGATGACAACTTTAGAAAGAAACAACACTTGAGATTTTTTGTCCTTACCAAGAGGAAAGAAAATTGTGAGCTGCAAATGAGTATTTACAATTAAGCATAAAGCTGATGGAACTATTGAGAGGTATAAAGAATGACTTGTGACTAAAGGTTACACTCAGTCTTATGATGTAGATTACCAAGAGACGTTTGCACCGGTAGCCAAGCTCAACACTGGGAGAATACTTTTGTCACTAGCAACAAACTAAGATTGGCCTAATCTACAATTTGATGTGAAAAATGCTTTCTTACATGGAGACATTTTAGAAGAAATTTATATGGATTCTCCACTAGGTATGACAGATTCAATTGGAAAGGTTTACAAATTAAAGAAGGCTCTGTATGGATTAAAACAATCCCCAAGAGCATGGTTTGGAATGTTTACCAAGTTTATGGAGGCTTTTGGCTATAGAGCAAGTAACTCTAATCATACCTTATTTTTGAAGAGAGGAAAAGGAAAAATTATAGCTTTGATTATATATGTAGATGACATGATTGTTACAGAAAATGGCCAAGATGAGATTTTTAGTTTACAACAATACCTTGCATCTGAATTTGAGATGAAATAACTTGGAGACCTCAAATATTTTTTGGACATTGAAGTAGCTAAATCAAAACATGGTATTTTTCTCTATCAAAGAAAATATACTATTCACTTACTATTGAAAACTGAGCTGCTTAGGAGTAAACTAGTTAATACACCAATTGAACAAAATCACAAACTCTTTCAATGTTCAAATTCAGCAAGCATAGACAGAGAAAGATACCAAAGGATGGTAGAAAAATTAATTTATTTATCCGATACACATTCCAATATTACCTATACAGTGAATGTTGTTAGTCAATTTGTGCATGACCCACAAAAGCTTGATATGGATGATGGTGGGAGGATTTTGAGATATTTGAAGTCCACTCTGAGAAAAGAAATTTTGTTTTCAAATCATGGAAACTTAAAGGTAGAAGGGTATACTGATGCAAATTGGGCAGGTTCAAAAGATTATAAAAGATCTACCTTTCGATACTTTACTTTTGTAGGAGGGAATCTTGTAACTTAGAGGAGTAAAAAACAGTCTATAGTAACAAGATCTAGTGTTGAAGAATAATTCAGAGGCATGATACTAGGTGTATGTGAACTTTTGTGGATTAAAAATATACTATCAGATTTGAGTTTTAAACGAAATGAAACTATGAGTTTGTACGGTGACAATACGTCGACTATAACAATTGCTCACAATCTTGTGCAACATGATGGAACAAAACACGTGAAGATTGATAGACACTTCATCAAAGAGAAACTTGAAGTTGAAATAATTTTCTTTCCCTTTGTAAGATCAGAATTGCAATTGGTTGATGTTTTCACCAAAGGAGTATCAAAGAGAATGTTTAATGAGTCTCTATTCAAGTTAGGAATGTGTGATATTCATACACCAACTTGAGTGGAGGATGTTAAAATATGTCAAATATTCTATTAACTATAATTTAAGCATTATTATAATTTGTACCGATGTTATTCTTTTAATAGATGAGAATCATATGACCCTTCTATGTATATATCTATAATACACTAATATCTCAAATAATACATTAGAATTATTCTTTAAAACTTTTTTATATCACGTAAGCACACATTACCTTCTTATTGTCATGATTACATTCACCTACTTCACCACGTTTTTCCATTTTAAAAAAAGAAAAAACAAAACTACTGAATTACAAAAACCAATAAAAGAAAGAGACAACTCCATGAACAGATTTAAAATAACAAACTCCAATAACAGAGAGCATCGAACAAGAAACCTTACAATGCACAATCATGAAAAAAAAAAACTTAATCTTATGGACAAAAGGTTTTAAAAAATTCAAAATAGTGTATAACTCCAACACTGTCGACATTGTGAAAAAGAGATCAAAATTCTAAACCAGAAAATAAAGATGAATACCTACAACAAAGGAACAACGAAACTCGTCATGAACTACGGTGGTTCGACTAATAGAACTCCTCTGATAATGACGTCTGAGAATGAAATATACTTTCAAACCTTTCACACAAACGCCACTTATTTTGGTTTTAAAAAAATGTCTATTAAACCAATTACCTTGTAATACATGAAAATGTCAAAATATTATAAAATATGTAAATATATCATTTCCCTTTTCCTTATAACTTAAATGGGAATACAAAATGGAGAATATCATGATTACCGTAAGTGCGGAGCAGGATTCGAACAGAAAAAGAAAAGTCATAGATAGAAAATAAAAGTTACGGATAGAAGAAAGAAAACACTTTTTTTCCCTATTGTAGACAATTTTTAAATTTTATTGACGTTAGATTATCAACATTTTTTAAACAAGATTTTTTACTGTTTAAATACAATTTATTTTTGTAAAGAACTAATATTTTATAGTATATATTTTATTAATCTTACAAGTTGTTTGTTATTGAAATTTTGTTTTTGATAAATGAATTTTTACCAACATTTTTTTTCTAGTTATAAACTTATATATCTATTAAATTACTTTATTAAAAATTTATAATTTTTTATAAACTCATGTCAATACAAATTTAAAAAATATATTTAATTTAATATTTATAAATTACTTAGGAATAAAAAATTTGAAGAGTGATTATAATAAATAAGATAATTTAATTATATTGTAATTATGGTAATAAATAAATTATCACAATAAAATATTGCATATAGGGTTTTTTTTTGTAAAATTAATTTTGATAGATATTTATTAATTTGGTTAAAATAATTTATTTAATAATTTTGTGTAAAATAAGTTAAAAAAATAAAATTAAAAAATAATTTGATTGTAGTTGAAAATATTTGAAAAGAAATTTAATGTAAAGTTAAAAATTAATGATATGAATGTAAAAAAATTGAGTTTATTTATAGAATTTTTTTTAAAGAAAATATTAAAAAATTATAGATTTGTTTAAAAAATATTATTTAGAAAAAATTTATAAATTTAAAATATAGCAAAATATGTAACATCCCGTAATGTCACACTTGATAATTCATAATTGATATATATATATATGTGTGTGTGTGTGTGTGCTTTTTTTTAAACTTAGATTTCAACTATAAACTCATAAATATAACTTGAATTCTTCTAATTTATTTTTTTATCTCTTTCTTCATTAGCACTGAATCAGACGACATTCCTCCATCTGCTCTCGTATAACGAATTATACAATCATCGCACATACACAAACACAAACAAGTAGGGTGAGCTAACATGCAACCAATCATTTATAAAACATGCCTAATTACATTGATACCCTCAACAAACCTCATATAATAATTATGTCAGACACCCTCATACCATCATACAACAATCGCATCATAGGTACTCATATCATCATACAACAATCGCATCATAGACACTCATCCATTATTTTGATACACTCAACAAACCTCATATAATAATTATGTCAGACACCCTCATACCATCATACAACAATTGCATCATAGATACTCATCACACAATACCACAATTACTAATAGACACTCATCCCACAATACTTAATAGACACTCGTCCCACAATACTCAATAGACACTCATTCCACAATACCCAATAGACACTCATTCCACAATACCCAATAGACATTCATTCCACAATACCCAATAGACACTCATTCCGATGATATGTTGATGAGCTGTCACGGGAGGTTATGCACTTGTGATGCCTTCTACTTCCTCTTACAAATACACTTCCAAAATACTCCATACCATCCACAAGGTTAGTCCTCAACACTATGTCCAAAACCGGCACATAGACTAGGACCTCCTGCCCCTCTCACCACATAATTCATCCTTCTCTACTTGAGACTAGATGATTATTAAAGTATCAGGATAACCTCCAACTACAGGACCCTCAACATCAACATATACACAATACCATATCATTACTGAATCTCTCCGCGAGACTCATACCATACTCATATTCCTCAACTCACATTATACCCTTACAAAATCTCCCCATAATACTCATATCATGTTCATATGCATAAATTCAAATCCAATATAATAAAATCCAATCATCGTAAAAATCATACAAAATGAATATATCACAATAAATTAATAATACTAAAATATCACCATAAATGGTCACCGGAGAAGAATCAAATGTTTGACGAATCAAACTCACCATAAACGCCAGTACATATGACTAGTCACAACTTACTGGATTTGACCAAGGCTGCTCTATGATCAGGGATGTACCAACTCCGGTTTTTAAGATTCCTCTATCCTACCATATCAAATGTTTGACGAATCAAACTCACCATAAACGCCAGTACATATGACTAGTCACAACTTACTGGATTTGACCAAGGCTGCTCTATGATCAGGGATGTACCAACTCCGGTTTTTAAGATTCCTCTATCCTACCATCACAATTATAATTCATAATTCGAAATATACCACAATAACATGAATTCATCAGACATTTTCATTCCAACGAGATATATTGCATAATAATTTAAAAGTACATAATATGTTCAACAAGATTTAAGTTAAAAACTCGTCGAGTAGACTTCCAAGAAAGAGAGGTGCGTCACAATGGATAACTTAAGTACCAAGTCTTTCCTTAGCCAAAATGTTTCTCAACTAGTTTTAACAAATTTTTTATAAGCACCTATGTTTTTCATTAACAGTACAAGAGAGTTTGAACTCATGTTCTTGAAATCCCCACAATTTTCTACCATTTAAACTACCAAAATTTCTTATTTAGCTTTCCACATTTTATAAACTTATTATATTTTCCATTCACAAAGAAATTTATTACTACTAGTAATAAAATTGTTACTATTAAGGTAAATATTTTTCATGAGTCTTACAAAATATAAAAATTCTTAATAGATTTTTATAAAAAATTTAAAATACAAAAAGGTATAAAATTCAAAAACTCAAATTTAAAAATTCAAATTATTCAAAAATTTTATTACATAAATTATTTAAACCAAATAAATATACATTTATAAAAAATAACTTTACAAAAAACAACAATAAGTACAATATTTTGTTATGATAATTTTTCTATTACCATAATTACAATATACTTAAACTATCTTATTTATTATAATTATTTTTCAAAATTCTTATTCCTAATTAATTTATAAAAATTAAATTAAGTATATTTTTTAAATTTATATTTACATGAATTTATAAAAAGTTATAAATTTTAATAAAATAATTTATTATAAATAAATATACAAATCGATAAAATTAGAAAACAATGTTGTTAAGAATTTATTCCTCAAAATTTATAATTCTAACAACAAATAACATGCAAAAATAGAGAAAAACATTATGATAATTTAATCTTTCTTAACAAAAGATTGTATTTAAACATTAAAAGGATCTAGTTTAAGAAAAAAATTTCAGATAATATACTTATATTAATAAAATTTGAAAATTGCATGGAAAAAGGTAAAAAGAAAAAGCAAAAGTTGTAAATAGAAAAAAAAATATTTATGAAAAGTGTAAAACAAGGATCCATAAGAATGTACAACGTTTTATATTTTATAAATTATTCTGATTTGCCCATTGTTTGAATTTATCTTAATTTTAATAAAATGTATTTATCAAATATATATAATATTTCATTTCTTAAATTGATATATATATATATATATATATATATATATATATATATATATATATATATATATATATATTAGTTCAAATACCTATATATGTCATTATATCATTTTCTGCTTAAAATTACTAAAGTACATTAGATAATTTTTATTTTTATTTTTAAATATTTAAATTTTAATCAAATATTATTTGAAATTTTTATTTTATATTTATACAATTATAATTTTTTTATATTTGAAATTTAGTAAAAAAATGTATTATTTTGATATTATATATTTAATAATATTATATTTTTCTATTATGACATTTCTTTGAATTTTTAAGGCTTAATATAATTGTTTATTCCTATTTTCGTCAACTTTGTTCGATGTGGGACTATTTTTTTTTTGAGTGTTCAATAGTCTCTAATTTCGTAATTTATTTCAATTTGGTCCTTTTTGCTGCGACATTTAAATTGTTAATGACAAAATGTCCATAGCACCAATCAGTGAATTACATGGCAGTTACTGGCTGACGTGACTAGGATCAGAGTTGACTAAGGATGGTCGCGCCAATGAGTGCTTGACATGTGACAACCCCTTTCTTCACCCAAAAATTAGGGTTTCAGATTTGCATTTGCAGATTTGGAAAAAGTTTGCTCTAGTGCCGTCATGCAAGAATATGGTTTCTCCTTCACGACGGATATGGTGAACTTCGTGATAGTTGATTTGCTTCTAGGTTTTTCTCCTGTATGTGAATGAGAAGGCATGGTGGAGAAGCTTATAAAGAGGCGTTGGTGCGCCAGTTGAAGATGATTGCGTGATTCGACTTTGTGTTTCTGCGATTTGGGTTTTGCTCACGAGAGGTTGGTGATGATGTTGGGGGCTCTTCACTGTTGCAGCGCGAATCGCACTTCTGGTTTGAAGGAGATTTCTGGTTCTCTGGGTTTTGATCTTCTGTGTTTCCAGGTAGATGGTGACTAGTGGAGAATGAAGAAGCTTCACGACGACGTTACTCAAAGGTGCAAGGAACTCACTATTCAGTTTCACGATCTTTGTAGTGGAGCGTTTGGAATAGCGGCGCGGCCAGTGCGTGATATGTTCGCAAAATGTTCCTTGTTAGGGTTTCGAAATGTCTGATGATGGAGGTGCGAAGATGGTGGTTGTCCGTGAGGTAGTGGCTAAGGTTTCTGCGTAAGGGGAAATTAGGGTTTCTAGAGGTAGGAGATGATGATAATGTGTCAAGGGTGATGTGTCAAGGGTGATGTGTCCACGTCAGCTAATAACTGCCATGTAATTCACTAGTTGGTGCTGTGGACATTTTGCCGTTAACGATTTAAACGTTATTAGCCAAAATGATAAAATTGAACATAAATTATTATATAAGAGACTACATTGAATATTCGAAAAAAATGAATCCTACATCGAACAAAGTTGACGAAAATAAGGATGAACAATGATATTAAGCCAATTTTTTAATTACTTAATCAAAATTTTAAATAGTAAATGGATGAATACACGATGTGAATATGAATTCACTCTTGCTCAATTAAAGGTGGGTTAACCCCAACTTAGATGAATATGAATTCACTCTTGCTCGACTGTATGTAGGATGCCTCTCCATACGATATATCTTTATATATTAAAAACTCTAAAACTCCAAACAATAAAATGGAAGAATTGGTGAAGATGAAAGGTATGGTTGGAAGTAAAAAGCATATTCTTAATGAAGAAAGAAAGGAGTAATGGTGTTGTGGGGATCTCCTCCTTTACAGAATAGAGCGAAGGAAAATCAAATCCCTGAAGAATCTCTCCTACTTTTGGTAGCACAGACCTTAGCCTTTAGAACCTAGATTGACACAAACAGAATCCTAATCTTGTCGTACCCACATCATGGGTCAATATCTCCATTCCATTAGTCAACATGTTGATGTGTCTTTCCCTCATACAATGATATTCAATTGCCATGCACCACAGGCTTGAACAAGGGTTAGAACTTTGTGTTGTCGCATATACCCCAAGATCCTTTCCTTTTTTTTTCAATAAATTATCTAGGAAAAGTGAAAAGAACATCTTAGTGTTGATGTTGGACCGACAAGGAAGGAGATAACGATGACGATGGAATCCAGTGAATGTTGGTGTGCATGATATTCTCCGAAAAAGGTCAAATTAGTTAGTAGGTGTATCTGAGTAGGAATGTCCAAATCCCCAAAGAATATTCATCTCTATGGGGTGACTAAGGAATGGGGTCACCCATTCATCATTTCCAATAATTTCCATCACTAAATAATAATTAATCGTTTTTTTCATTTTGTTTTAGACTATAATCTCATTCTGGTTGGAACTCTGATTAAAACCTCATCAAAGTTTGTTTTCATGGAGGAATGACTTTAAATAGTGTTCAAACATTCCACTTTGATTCAACACATTCAATAGTTTTTGTTCATACATGTTCTGAGGCAAAATTTGTATGAACATTTAAGTACAAGAGTGTCTTGTACCAGTTTATCAGAAGAATATACTATAGGTTGTCTTGCAGCAAGTTCATCATACAATTACAGACCACTTTTACCTTTGCACCATTTTAACTTAAATGGTCTGAACGATGAAGATTTTCTAGAACAAATGATGTTGTGCACTACACTTTCACATGCCACAAAAGGTAATCTTCTGACATGTTTTCATTTTTATAGAATGCTTAATTTTCTTATTTATATTCAACCTGGGATCTACAACTCACATTTAAGTTTAACGATAATGAGATCACTTAGGCCTTGTTCAATTGAGTGGATTTGAGGGAAAGTAATTAAGGGAATTTGAGAGAATTTGAAAATAAATTTTTTTGTTGATTATTTGAGTAAATTTGGAAGTAAATGAGATTGAATTTGGAAGTAAATTTTTTTAATCTGTGACGTCAATCAAATCCTACACTAATTCTCACAAACTTTACTTCCAAATTCATTCTCACTTACCTCCAAATTGACTCAAATAAACAACAAAAAAATTTATTTTCAAATCCTCTCAAATCCCCTCAATTACTCTCCCTCAAATCCACTGAAGTGAACAAGGTCTTAATCATTTTAGATATGACTTTAAATGTATATTAGAAACCAATCATGTTTAAACCTCCAACAATGATTTGGTGGAATAAAATCTCACTCGAACTTAGTAAATAAAAACAAAAAACTTAGGAAAGAGGCTGAGTTAGATTCTATTATTAGATTTTGTTTCGACTCATGTCTTTTGAGATAGTACTGTTAAGGTAAATAAGTGTGTTTGAGTTTATGTGCCTTTTAGAAAAATAATATCCACTTTTGAGTTTTGTTATACTTTTTCTTTAAAACAAGTGTTATAGTGTTAAATAAAAAGAATGTATTTAAATTATCATTAATCTTTAACTTTTATTTTATTATGTGAAACTATAAAAGTTATCGGAATCGGAACGTTTAATTATGAAAATTTGAGATTTAGTTATTGCTAAAGTTGATAAAAACTACTTAATAACGATAAATGATTATAAAAAAAATTATAACCTCAAACTTGTTCGTTTGTTTATTTTCAATTGAGTTCAATACTTTTTACAAAATGTTTATTTTAATTGTTTTTAAAATTTAAAATTTTCTAATTTTATTTGATAAATAACTATTAAAAGGATAAATTAGAGGGATTTATCGTCTCACAGGTTAGCTATGCTTGTTAAGAATATTTAATTACAGAATATGAGCACGTTAAGAAATCTCTAATACAATTTTTTTTTATAAATGGAGCAATTTGTAATGTTTTAGGTGATTTTAAGTATCTATAGAAACTCTTGTATACCTTATAATATCTATCCTCATGGTTATTCAATTTTACTAACATTGTTTATTTTTATTCGCTTTTGACTATTATCTTTATTCTATTTTCTATATTTTTTATGATTTCTATTTCTGGTATAATCCTTTTTTTAATAATATTTTATTGTTTATAACTCTTGCACCAATTTACTATATATTAAATATGTAATTGTATTAAAATATATTATTAGAAAAGTGTAGTTATAAAAGGTCAAAATGTGACAAGTCAAGCTATATTTGAGGTTAGCAAACTATATTTTTATTATAGCTAAAATTTATACAAATTTTATTAAATAAAAAATCAGGTTTATAATTGTATGATTTTAAATAAATTTTAATTGATAATCAAAGTGTGTTTGAGGTTAATGTATACATTTTTTTAGCACTTCTCACATGGAGGAGTCTCAATGAAACCTACCATTTTCTGGGTTTGGGCTCTTGGTGGACTGTTATTTAGAGCTATGGACATAACAATAAGCAACTCTCACATAATCTTTGCTATTCCCACCCTAACAACTTTGATGTAGATACAGCTTGTTCAACATTATGCATAATTTTTTTTTTAGCTGTATATACTTTAAAACAAGAACATGTTTCCCTTGAATGCAAAATAAACACATGACACAATGAAAATGTTATTTTATCAATGAAAATGTTATTTTATAGTTTGCAACACATAATGAAAACATAATTTCATTGTATTATGTGTCATACATAACATAGTAAATGCAGTGAAAATATAATCTAATTAACCATAGCTTTTGAGAGATTGTTTAAGAAAGGTTTTATCTTGATCATCTTTGTAAATGGGAATTAGAAACTCTTCTTATACCTTTATTTATTATTTATACATGTTTTCATTAATATAAAAAAAGCATTTATTAATTCATTAAGGGGTGAACAAGCACACATTTGAATTAATGTATATGTAATCTTGATTTAGTGAGTGCAATCTCAACCATTCTTCTAACTTTTAATCATCCCCTAACGAGTGAAGAGATTAAGGCCTTGTTCACTTGAGTGGATTTGAGGGAGAGTAATTAAGGGGATTTGAAAGGATTTGAAAATAATTTTTTTTGTTGAATATTTGAGTGAATTTGAAGGTAAATGAGATTGGATTTGGAAGTAAATTTTTTTAATTTGTCACGTCAATCAAATCCTACACTAATTCTCACAAAATTTACTTCCAAATTCATTCTCATTTACCTCCAAATTGACTCAAATAAACAACAAAAAAATTTATTTTCAAATCCTCTCAAATCCCCTCAATTACTCTCCCTCAAATCCACTGAAGTGAACAAGACCTAAGTCTTGGTCTATCTTTTGCTCACTACCATACTTTATAGAATGTAATACAAAATTTCTACATGTAATTTTGGATAACTTGTATTTCCTTTCATTAATTTTTATATTTTGGTTGTTATATTATATAATAGTCACTGGTATTATATAATAATGATTAAAGATATATGTGATTAGTTTAAAAATAAGATAAGTTTATAATATATAAGTTATAATATATAAGTGAAGACAAACTTTTTTTTTCTTTTTAAAGAGTAAAATTGAGTTAGATTTAAATTTTATTATCTTAATATGATATTATATTTATTCATAAAATATTATTAGAATAATTAAAAGTTAATTCTAGGTTGATATTTGAATTTAATGTATCATTTATTTTTAGATCCTAAATCTTGATATTTTTGGGATGAAAATTATCGTAAAAATGTTACTGGCAAATAAAAATAAGATCAACTTATATATATAAATGAGAATATTTTTCCTTAATAAAATTCAATTAGATTTAAATTTTTACTATTTTAGATTTGTTTCACTCAAAAAATATTTATTTTTTATTTTAATATACTTCTAAATATGGGACTTTTGACACCACAAGAAAGAGCCATTGAAAGACCTATTTTACCTTATCCATCGTTGTTTTATGCCTCGACATATCCGAATCCCTACAATAGGATTTCCTCGTACGATTCACACGGATTTAGGAGCTCAAGTAAGTTTAAAGGATTTATCAATTCAATCTGAACAATTTTCGCGTTTTTTTACTATAAAAAATATTTTTTCCACGGACAAAATCCCCGTATGTAATGTATAAAATTTATAAATAATTAGATATTACATATGTATATAAACTAGACATAAATAAACTTTTATACAGAAAGAATTTTATAAGTAACTTAGATACAAATTTTTTCATACATAACACAATGCATGAAAAATTACCTATAAATTATTTCATATGTAATTTTCAGTGAATTACATATGAAATCATTTGAATATGACTTACATGCGAAATAATCTGCAGGTAATTCACCTAAAATACATACATGTATATTACATACCAAAAAAAATATGTAAGTAATGTTGGATGTATTACATGCAAAATTATCTATAGGTAATGTTGAATGAATTTCATACAGATTCTTCTGTAGGTAAATTTATATGTAATAATATACTTTTCAAAAGTTGTCTAAATAATTACTTTACAGTTTCAAATAGTAGTCTAGTATAGTTCTTAGTTTTAGTACTTTTACCTCATTTTAGTTACTTAGTTTTAGGTCTTAGGAAGTTTTAGGTAAATTTACATAGTTAAACCATTTTAAACTTTTAGGACAATTGATTTACTTCCTTAAAACATAATAGCTCTCAAGTCAAACACCATCTATTATGCTTTGATTTTTCACTAACTCAATAAAAGACACTCTATGTTCCAGTAAAATATAATATATATATATATATATATATATATATATATATATATATATATATATATATATATATATATATATATATAAATAACAGGGAAAGTAAACCTAAGATATCTGTGTCAGACAGAATTAGGTGTATGATAAAAATTTAGTAATTGAGGACCACTACAAATTTTGGCCATAGTACATGATTGTGGTCCATTGGCCACAGCAAAAACAGTGAATTGAATGAACCTGCAATATTTTGATATGGGGTTGTCGTGGATGGTAGTGTTTTCATTCGACCATGAAAACGTTGGTTCTGTTTGGTATACATGCATGCTTGTGGAAGAGGTAGAGACACGTGGCGCACAACCATGGTTGCATGTCACTTCCAACAATCTCATCTAGCTAGGACCTACCACGAGTTTGCTTAAGAAAAAAGTTTTTTTAACTAATTCTTTTAACGAATCTTTTACAATAGTCTACTTAATAATCTGTGATTGGTGTGTCTAAAATGTATGGATCAATAAAATATTAACATATAATTTATTATCAAAAAATTATTAAAAAAAGTTGTTAAAAGATCGTATTACTTTGCTTAATCAACATTGTTCACTCATTTTCTTTTACTGTTTTGTTATTATGCACTCTACCTTGAGTTCCATCATTAGATATAAAAAATATTTATAACTAGATCGGCATAAAGATAAACCCTAGTTAAAGTATACCTAAGAAGAAGAAAAGAAGATAAGTGGTGATTTAAAGGAGAAAAAGTGAGGGATATACAGTTGGAAATGCAGAGTTTGGTGTTTGAGAATGATTGGAAAGAGAAGAGGTCACGCCATGGTCCATGAAAAGCACGTTACAATGATTGCATGGCTACTAGCACACATCTTTTGGAAAAAAAGACATATTGGATGCTGTATCTTAATGCTCTCCCCACTGATTTTTGGCATGAATCACCCATCACTGCTGCAGCGTGGCAATCAAACAGAAATGTGAGAAAAGACACTATCGATCCTCATTCATTCTCCATCATCTCTTGCGTTGCTGTGTTGCATGCATGGTGCCAGATAGAGGTGGAAAAACATGAAGCCGTAAACAGACAAAGGTTTTCACGCTTGAGTTTCTGTATGATGCCTGATCAGGGCCACTTTTGAGACAATTTATGGGCCACAAATTTGGCTATTCTTGGAAGCACTGAGTAGAAGACCAAGATATTCATGTGAGTTGTGGCAGACTTTGCTGGTTTTGATTAACCTGGATTCTTCTGTAAATAGTTTCTTATTATTTGGGTATTATAGTATTCATGACATGAAAAATAATAGATGTTGAGTGCATACTTATATGTATTTTCTAGTCCCTTGAACAAAGTTTCTATTTTAATAATCAAAAGGGGAGACACAGGATAGATTTTCCAATAAAGATTAGGTATCTATAAAGTTAATTGATATTAGTTATTTTGAATTTATATAGACATTTTTTTATTAAATTTATTACAAATATTTTAATAATATTTTTAGAATCCCTATGAGCTGAAAGTTTGATATAGATGTCATTTACTCACTTTTCAATGACATTTTTTTTCTCAAAGGGTAATAATTGAAAATGTTAATTTGTTGATTGAGAGTTTGTAGTTTGAAAAATGTTATTCTAGTTAAAAAAATGTGCCTTAATTAGAACAAGTGTTGGAGCAAATTTGGACACTTCTGCAAAATTTTAAAACAAAAGTGTGACTGCAAGACCTTATTTCGTGCTTAAATATACGTAGACACGACAAATAATTTTGGGAGAAGGTTAAGGAGATTAAACCATAAATAATTTTGGGAGTTAGTAGAGAGAACAAAGACACAAAAATGAGTTATTATACTATCTGTCCTTATAGTATGTGTATCGTATGACTGTCCAGTCACATACTAAACGGTCAATCATTACACAAACACTTTCATAAATTATCTTTGAGATTATGCCGTTAGGAAACTAGACCGAAATATCAGTAGAATGGGAGATTAGCTTTAATGCTGAGTCATTAAAATACAAGTGCGATTACTATCAATTGGAACGTAATTAGACCAATACAAAATAAAAGGCACACTATAAAATCTATAAATATAGGTTTGGGGTAAAAAGATAAGTGATTGCATTTACTATACATTTAATATTTGAACTTTCGAAACTCAAACTAACTTTTGACATCAAAACATCTTCTATAAGTACCCTCTGAACGGTATTAGACGAACCGACTACAACAAATTTGAAGTGAATGACTATGTTTAGATCCTTTGGATAATTACATAGACTTTGGACGTTGACCTCGTACCTACACTCTGAAACAATATGTTTAATTATAACTTAATAGTTATCATAGGTTTGTTTCAACATAATAATATAATCTTTATTTTCAAGATAAATATAAGCAACATTGCAAAGAAGCCTAAAAACATAACATAAATTAAAATGCATGACACTATTCGGAAGTTAAATATTGAACTCTTGACAAAGGGTGAGGAGAAGACACTTGAAGAAAAGATTGAGCAATTGATGAAAAATCATGAGCAATAGAGTGAACTCACAATGGTTAAAATAATCCTATGATAGAGGATTATCCCTTGATCTTATAGAAGAAGAACTTGAGAAAGAACCATTACACTTCAAAGGACCTGTGACAAGGTTAAGATTAAAAAGTTGGAAGAATAAATCTTGTCGAGGCTCATGATGCTCCATGAAAATTGGAATTAAAGGGACATAAAGATCATGGCTTAGAGTATAATTATATAATAGTTTAGGGAATTAAAAATATTTGTAATTTTTTTTAATTGCAAACAATTTGTTGCTGTTTTTTTTTTAATTTTCAAGTTATTTTTGGACCTAATGTCTTTGGGCTTTCTTTTAGGATTTCTTAAGTATCTTAAACATTTGTGCTTATATATAGGGACACCAAATATATATAGACACTTTTGAGTCATATTATATGCATTTGCATCCTTGAGAGAAGATTCTCTTGGTTCTTGAATTAGAACTCTAATTCTTATCAAATATTAACATTTTTGTGGTGAATCTTCACTTGACTTATCAATCTATTAGATTGTGACGTCTTCATCTCTGTTTTATTTGAAATTCTTCTATGATTTATTTTTGTTGTGCCTTTTGAGGATTTAAATTAAGAAAATATCGTACTCTTTCCTGGACCATATCATATTCCATTGACAATTTTCAGACTTTCGTGGATGTGTTATTGTTAAAAGTCCAACAAAAAAGACAATGATTAACTTTAAAACAGTCATTAAAAGTCATTAGAAAAAAGAAAAACAAAATAAAGTGTTGCACATTACAATGAAATTAACAATACCAAAGTAGTAGAAAAACATGTCCATTTGAGGTGTTAAAAGACTTATAAGTTTTTACGAGTTAACTATTTGCTTACTTATGAAGTCGTAAAGATAAATAAAAAATAAATAAGAAATTCATTGGATAAATCTAAAGTACCAACTATATGGGAGAAGGAGACTTGCGATGAGAGTTTTGCTTCTTGATGCAGAGAGTTTCATGGATGAGCTTTGCGATGTGGTGTGGAGAATTTGGCGAAGGAGTCTCACAGTGTCGATTTTACAACACGATGTGATGGAAACTTGTGATGTGTGATGATATTGATAATGCTTTCACTAGTGCAGTAAGAGAAAATGACACCGGTTACTTTTGCTTATAGGCATCGGTTCTACAACCGAGGCATATATAGACGAAGTAAAAAATGGTAGGTTTTATGCCTCGGTTACGGATCGAGTCAAAAAGAATAGAATTATGCCTCGGTTTTTAAGTAACCGAGGCAGTAACATATTTTTTTTTAATTTTTTCAGCCATCCTCAGTCATCCTCAGTCATTTGGGGGTTCACAGCAAGAACAACAACATATCAGAAATTCCTACATACACCACAAAGCAATACACAACACACATATAAGCTTCGCGTGCCCTAAATCATGACGGTACCAGAGGCATCGGCGGAGGCGACCCACTTGCCGTTGGGGGAGAAACGCGCGATGGTGGCCGAGGCGAAGGAGACGAACTCGCGAGGTTGAACAACGACCAATTGGGATTTTCTGATTTAGGGCTTCGCGATCTGGAGCGGTGGATGAAACCCTCTTTGAATCCTCATCACAGCACGATTTTCTTCTGTTTTAACTCCAACAATCTCTCTATTTTCACCCTTCTTTCTTCCCCCATCAGCACCCTCGTCCGAAACAACACCATTTCTGGCCGTTTCAACTCCAACCCTCTTTCCTTTTACCCTCATCGAAAAAAACAAAGGACCAAAACAGAGAGCGAGAGAAAAGGACCAAAATAGAGAGCCGAGGCTTATTGTGCAAGTTTAAATGTTGTTTTTTAACTAGTGTTTACATTTAACGGAGGTTTACGCAAAGGAATTTGCTACTAGCATATAGACTCAGAAGGCTTCACCAAGTGACAATTATGAGAGGCAAGAGAAAGAGAAAATGAAAGTGTATGAGAAGAGAAAATAAAAGTGTAAGGAAAGAGAATGTCTTTTCTTACAAAAGTACTACACATTCCATGGCAAAAATTAGTTTTATTGTTTCATGAATATTATTAGCCAACAAATATTTTTGTGACCTGTAAATTATAATTTAGCGACAATAGAATATTAATTTGATACCGAATTAGTGATAAAAAAGTATTTAAATTTTAATAATAAATTGAACCATTATCAGGGTGAATTTATTATTTGGAGTGATGAAAACTTGTTACTCTTTTTCGTTGTTAAATTGATTTCTTATATTTGGAGTGATCAAAATGTTACTGATGACATGGAGATAGATTTTACAGGAAAAAGAAAAAATTGATCATTAATTATTATAATGTATATTCTTTTGTGATATTCTATTAACCTTGTTAAAAAGAAAACTTTAAGTTTAATTTAATTTTATAAAATTAATTTATAAAATAAAATTTGGGTTCATTTATATATTTTAAATTGATTTTATTTATATTAGTAAAATTTTCAATATAATTTTTTCTTAAGATATAACATTTAAATATGAGATTTAAAAAGTATTTGTTAAGATATAACATTTAAATATGATACTTAAAAAGTAGAATTTAAATTGAATTTAATTGTAAGATAAAATTTATATTTATTTATATAATTTAAATTTATCTCTAATTAATATGAGATTTTTAGCATTCTTTATTAATTAATATTGAGTTATTTTCAATTGAGAACATATATAATCTTTTAATCATTGGACTTTGTAAGAATTATATCAATTTTGAGTCTAATTAGAAATATTCATTCAACCATAAAAAAACATATTTTAAAATACAACATCATTACCAAATTGTACATTAGGCATAAGGTAAATGCATATCTAATTTGTTTTAATAATATTATATGCATGATATAAATAATCATTAAACCGATGCAATTAAAACATGTGATTTGAACTTTATATTATACAATTCAATATCATATTATAAATCCTGTAACGATAATTAAGTACCCACAATAATTAATATTAATAATATGAGAATACTATGTATAAATAACAAAAGGAATTATAGCTGAAAAATATGAGAATATTATATATAAATATGAGAAGAGTTGTTATACAAAGATGAAAAAGATATAAAAAGAATAACGAATCACAGAAAGAAAGGGTTATAAATAGAAGAAAAATAAGAGTCAAAAGGCAAGAACATACAACTTTAAATTATTCAACTTTAAGCATAACTTATTTTGACACCTTTTTTTTTACCATTTATATACTCTCCTAATTTTTATCTAAAAATTTATTTAGGAGTTAGGTTTGAACAGAAATCGAAAGGACGTTTTTTTATGTAAAATAAATATTTTCTATTTTGGTAGGCTTTTAAATAAAATAAATAATAATAATAATATATTAACATAAACTTATCTTAATCTCTTTATTCCCTTTACAGAAAATACCCAATGCTAACCTAATCTTATCTTGTTTATCACAATAAAATCTTTTTAAGTAGAATATATATATATATTAATGCAATATTTTGTAAATTTAGTATAAAAATACAAATTATAAACATCAAGGGAAATTTAATCGAATCTTATTGTGTATTTATAATTTACATAAATGTTTATTTCATTTCTGATTATTACTCACATGAAATAAATCTTCTTTTATTTGCCCATTATATGAATGGCCTACGGAAGTCTTCCAAAATTGAATTTAATAAAATGTTATCCCAATAATATTACATGTATAAAATACGTAAAAAGTAAATATATTATTTATTTTTTATGAGGTGTGATTTGTATTTTCTTTCCATCTGAATAATAGATATAAACAAAATAAAGATACATAAAAATATAGTAATGAGAAAAAAATTAAAAATTATTTAGAATAACTCTACAAATATTGGAAGGTCATATATAGCAAAAATTTGCTTCAAGTGTTTTAAAGATCACATATTTGTTTCAAATACTCAAAGAATTCTAATAATTATTTAAATATTTGTTTCAATACTCGTAATCAAATATGTTACAATAAATATATACTTGAAATTTATAAAAGAAAAAAGGACATCAACACAATGACAACAAGTATTAGTAAAATCATTCAAGTAATTATATGATCATGTAATGAAGTTAGAATTGTAGTAAAGAGTGATTGATTGTTTATCCTCTTTGACCGGAGTTGCTCCAATATTTTTTTTTATTATCTTTATTTATTTATTTTTTTTAACGTATTGTTTCTAATAAAGAGTGAGAATTAAAAAATAACTGTGAAAGTTAGAAACAACTTTATGTCAAACAATATTTAGTATTATTAGGAGAGTTTATCACGAGTGACATTATGCACTAATTATATTTGACAATGTTCATAAAAAACCCACTCATTCACCAGAGACATTTGATATGTAAAATCCTTTTCCATATCAATTTCTCCAATTGATTTCTAAGATCATTTTCAATAATATCTTAGAAAAGTAGATATATAATTTATGTTTTACTATTTTGTATCTTAGAAGATATATAATTTTGTAACTGAAATATTTATAAATAGAAAAGAAAAACCAAGGTTTAAGGACTTGGAATCTTTATTAATGATGTCAATTAGGGAAAAGTTGTTCATATACACTATAAAACTATAAATATAGATAAAATTAAAAAAAGTTATGAGTTATGTAATGTGATAAGAAGAAAAATAGAATATATATATATATATATATATATATATATATATATATTATAAAAGTAGAATAATTAATATTTTATGCTACTTTAATAAGCTGTGTATTAAAAAGAAGTACAGTAAAAAAGAGTATTATATGTGTTGCTAAAACTGATAGAAGGAATAAGTGTATTTTTTATATTGGGCTTGTTTGTTAATAGAGACCAAATTCACTGCTATTTTTCCAAAGAATTATTAAGCAGCCATGATTACTTATTATATTATATTACATTTTTTTATTATGTTAAAATTTAATTATTACAGTAATGTTTAGCATTTTAAATATTAATTTCAAATTTAGTAACTTTTTAATATATATTTGTTTATATAGAATTTTTTTTTGTTATTTTATTTAAATTAAAAATATTATTTAGGAAATCTAAATTTTAAAATCAACATAAATTGAATTCATTGAAAATAAGAAAAAAATACGGAAGAGAGTGAAGAACTTAAAAATCACCACAAAACAACTAAATAATATATATATATATATATATATATATATATATATATATATATATATATATATATATATATATATATATATATATATATATATATATTAAAAAATAAACACATAAACAAATAATCACCTTTATATAATATACCTAACATTACTAATTACTTTTTATCACTTTCTGTTTATTAAATTATACATATAATTTATTTACTCGAAAGGAACCCTTTCTTCTAAAAAAAAAATAGAAATTTCTTTAATTGGAAATAGACAATTCCATTCAAGTACGATTTTTTCTATTTCCATACAGATAACTGAATCTAGATCATGTAAGCCTTCATCATACGAAATTCATTTACTTCAACTTCCAACCTCACAAAACAAACTTCACTTAATAATAATAATAATAATAATCTATATCATTATATAAAATATATGCGGTTTTCTAAATATTTTAATTTCATTTTAAATAATTTCAATGACTTAAAATCACGTTTGATTTAATAAAACACGTAAATATACAGTTTCTCTGCACAAGTTCTTCACTTAAGAATAACCAACCGCCTTACAGTCGATAAGAAACTATTCTTTCAAATACACAACAAATTATTTTTTATAACTATAATAATATACATATTTTGTAGGTTACAATAACTATTTAGTGTTATTTTTCTCTCACAATCTCAATCTTTTTTACACTTTCTAAAACATACCACATCACAGGGGTTAGAAAGCACTATATACACTTCAATTTTAAAGAAACCGAAACATATAAAAGACTGGTGACAGTTTCGTAGTTTAAACTAACCTATATGTCTCGGTTGCCCCAAAACTGATGCTTAAAGGGTGCTACTGCCTCAGTTATAGGCAAAACCGAGGCATAAAACTCTGTTATAGGATTGTTCCAATTCCAGAAAAGTCACTTTAACTTGTGAGGAAAACACTAACTAAATATGTAATTCATTTATATAATAGTATGTAATAGATATTAGGATATAATAAGTTCTAAATTTATGTTTCTAAGTTGTTTTATGCTTTTCTACATTATTATTAGTTTAACTTTGTATATTGCATTGATTTATGCTTCAAACTTGATTTATGTTTCTAAGAAGTTGATTTATGATTCCATTGAATATATTTATGTTTTAATATAATTTTCATTCAAAATATACGTTTCTGGATTATTCTGGACTGTTCTGGTTATAAAAATATATGCAAGTCTGTTTCTGTAGTTGAGAATGTTGCAGAAACAGATCTCATTTTAAGAAAAAAAAAACAGGGGTATATGCTTCGGTTGAGGTCATAACCAAGGTAGAAAAGCCCCTTATGGCCTCAGTTATGGCCACACCCGAAGCAAAAAGGCTGGCGGATGAGAGAAAAAAAAAAGGCTCTACTTCCTCGGTTCAAGCTACAACCGAGGCAGTAGAGGGGGACATACCGCCTTGGTTCAAGGGAAACTGAGGCATAAAGTCCTACGAAAAAAATTTCAAAAAATCAAAAACTCTACTACTTCGGTTAACGTTGAATCGAAGTAGTAGAGGGGGATATTATGCCTCGGTTCGCGCTCGAGGAAAAAAGTGGTAGACTTTTTGCCTCGCTTGGATATGCCTCGATTCTAGAATCGCTGCCTATAAGTAAAAATAATCGGTATCGTTTCTCCTTAGTGTACTAGTGTCACATTACAAATTATCCACTATTTATTATATAACCATCATTATTCTTTTAATATGGAAATTAAAAAAATATATTTTTCAATAATAATAATATTTTATATTATTACATATATAAGGATGATTTATTTTCTTAACCTAGGTTGAACCATTTTATTTATTTTGTTTTATCTACATATTTTCTTTCATGTCTCAAGTTTCATTTATATTTTATAATGACTTCAAATTTTTATATTCTCTTACATCTCATTTTTCTTTTCTTTCTTTAACGGATCACTTTTTTAAATTAGAAAACAACATAAAATAAATAAATAAACATTAGATTAAAAAATATAAATTATTACAACAGCTAAATATGAACCCGATAAAAGAAAAGAAAATAAAGTAAAAGACATGATAAAACCAAAACTAATAGTAATAATATATTATTTGAACTACCATGTTTCATTACAGAAAAACTAAAAACGAACACCAATAACCATCGAACTCCATTATTAAACTAACTCAAACTCTCCGTTCCACCGTCATAACACAGTCTCCTACTCCGTCCGCAACCACTTCATCCACCAACAAAGAATGCTTCAGTTTCGGTTAAAACCAGTAACGGTATTCGCGGCGAAGCCGTCACCGTTGGTGGCTTTCGTCACGGTAATCGTCATTGGAGTGGTGGGGTTTTATTCCCTACATTTCCCTTTCCGTTCCGCCACTTCCCTCGACGCTTCGCGCTTCGGCCACGTGTTCCTCTCGTCCTCCTCCAACGCAACGATCTCCAACTACCTTCGCGGGCTCACCGTGCACCCTCACCTCGCGGGAACAAAACCCGCTTCCCTAACCGCGCGCTACGTCCTCAACCACTTCACCGGCCTCGGGCTCCGAACCAGGACCGCTAAGCACCGCGTGCTATTGTCCTACCCGCTGCGCTCCTCTCTCTCGGCTCATTTTGGTGACGGTTCGAGTTTGGAGTTTCAGTTGGGGGAGGGAGAGGGGGACGGGGAGGTGGTGGCGCCGTACCACGCGTACTCGCCGTCGGGGTCGGCGTGGGCTGCGGCGGTGTTCGTGAACTACGGGCGGGAGGAGGACTTCCGGTTGCTGGAGGCGGCGGGGGTGAGGGTGGCGGGGTGCGTTGCGGTGGCGAGGAGTGGCGGGGGAGTGGGGCGTGGGGCGGTGGTGGAGGCGGCCGAGAGGCATGGTGCGGCGGCGGCGGTGGTGTTCAGGGAGGGGGACACGTGGCCCCGAGGTTTTGAGAGGGGACACGTGATGAGAGGGGGGATTGGGGACCCGCTGAGTCCTGGGTGGGGTGGGGTGGATGGCGGCGAGAGTTTGGGTTTGGATGATAGTGAGGTTTTGAGAAGGTTTCCTAAAATTCCATCCATGCCTTTGTCTTCTGAGGCTGCTGAGAGGATCTTGGTCTCGCTTGGTGGAGCTCCACTGCCCTCGGATTGGACGGGTACCCTAAAGTCCTCCAAGGTTACGAATGTTGGTCCTGGCCCCACCATCCTCAACTTCACTTATCAGGTAATTTTCTTTTTCTTCTTCATATTTTAGTCCATGCATGCATGTAAAATTTTAGATTAGTTCAAGTTTTGTGCCATTAATTTTCTGGAGAAGAAATTTAGAACTTTTACACTGTCTATGTATGTTCGTTTCTACATTTATACCTACTATGAATTCTGATTGATTAACAGTGTAAAATATTTACTAGTCAGTTATTTTAGGTACGAACTTTAAAGTAATAATTATTATAAAAATAAAGAAATTTATTATATATTGATAGTTGTAACTTGTATGTTATATTTTTTCTGAAAGTCTTTTATAGTCAACTAACTAATATCACTCTAAATATAATTTTTAAGACAACTATGACAAAAGTGAACTCTTTTATCATACGCAACCACTTATGATTAGATGTGTATTCTAACTAAATTCTCGTTTGCATTATTAAGAAGAAGAGATCAACTTAGATATATTGTCAACTTAAATTTTTTTTCTTTAATATTTAACAGAAAACACATAATATTTATGTGGTAGAATAGTCAAATTCACTAATTATTTGTCTAAAACAAATTGACCTTGTACTTAAATTAAAATACGATAGAGAAAATATATAGAGAAATGTTGAGTTATTTTTTGAAGTTCAGGTTTTTGGCCAAGTCTAATGTGTGTCTAGGTAAACGTTAACCAAAAGCTTGTAACATGAAAGTCTTTCTAAACATCCTGGATATGGTATACAGTTTATTGTTCGTGTTTGTTGTTGTATGTTTTTGATTATGACAGCATATCGATGTTCATCTTAACAACTACTAGCAAGCTGTATGTTTTCTGTGCATGTTTTCAGTCTGGCTTATTTGGTTTTTCAGGGAGAAATGAAAGTGGCTACCATTGAAAACGTTTTTGCCATTATCAAGGGACGGGAAGAATCTGATCGCTATGTTCTGCTTGGGAACCATAGAGATGCATGGACATATGGTGCTGTTGACCCCAACAGTGGGTCAGCTGCCCTACTTGACATTGCTCGTAGATATGCTATTCTATTGCGTTTGGGATGGACTCCACGGAGGACCATCATTCTATGCAGTTGGGATGCAGAGGAATTTGGAATGGTAGGTAGCTCCACTAATTTATGGTTAACCACTTTCATTATGTGGCCACTCGATTTTCATAAATGATAAGTCAATGAATCTGGACACATGTGGTGAAAGTGAAACTCTACTTCCATTTGTCTTGTTTACCTAAATTTGTTGCCACTATCTTGGGTTAGTCTCTTTCACACGCGTTAGAGTCTTTGATAAGATTTTTGCTTTAAAAGTAAATGTATAGTTTGTGCTTTTTATGTTGATCAGTTTTCTTTATTTCAATGATGGTGTCACTTCCAGTAATGTGTGCTCTCTAAATCAAATTTATCTGTTTCCGCAGATAGGATCCACAGAGTGGGTTGAACAAAACCTTGTTAATCTTCGTTCCAAAGCTGTAGCATACCTTAATGTAGACTGTGCTGTTCAAGGGCCTGGTTTTTTTGCTGGCTCAACTCCTCAGCTAGATGATCTCCTTCTCGATATCATCAAAAAGGTATTTGAAGTAATTATACATGCATATGCGAATCTGCATGGGTTAGTGTTTTAAACATAGTTGATCATGGTATTTGAATAATGCTTTATGTTATGCTTTATGTTAGTATTTTGAGGTTGTGAAAGGAATAGTTGATGGGATAGAGAAAATGTATAGTTGAATGTAGAGTAGTAGTTAGAAGAAGTATTGTAGTTGTCTTTAGTTGTTAGTAGATGTTTGCTTCATTCTAATGGTAGATGTTGTCTACACTCAAATGGTAGATGTTGTCTACATCTTACATCAAGTGGTAGAGTTCATGGGTATTTATAGACCTATAGATTATTCTAGAACATGCTAGTTACAACTTATGTGGAATGTTTTAGACTTTTACCTATGTAGAATATTCTTGATTTTTCTTCCTATCATTAGACTTTTCTACAATATTCTAGAACTTGTATTATATTTCTTTTTTTTTTATCTTAGGAGTTTCTACATTCTTCTAGGATTTGCATTACACTTTAATACTCATCCTTAATGAAAATTCGGTAACTCCAAGCATTATGCATAGTAGTTCAAATCTTGGTTTTGGTAATGCCTTCGTAAATATATATGCAATTTGGTCTTCTGTTGGGCAGTACTCGAGTCGAATTTGTTTAGTTGTCTCTTCATCTCGAATGAAGTGATATTTAATGGCTATGTGTTTTGTTCTTTGATGATGGACTGGATTTTTTTGCTATTGCTATTATCGATTTGTTGTCGCAAAATATAATAGTCGGTCTATCTTGTGGTTCATCCATTTCTTCAAGTATTCTTCGTAGCCATATTGCTTGACTCGTGGTTTCAGCAGTTGCTATATACTCTGCTTCTGCTGTTGATTGTGCCACGGTTGCTTACTTCTTTGATGCCCAAGATAAAATACCCGATCCTAGTGAGAAAGCATATCCTGACGTACTTTTCATGTCGTCCATTGATCTTACCCAATCACTATCTGTGTAGCCAATCATCCTTGAGTTAGTCATGGTTTTGTACCATATACCAAACTCCTTTGTGCCTTGTAGACAAATATCTTAAATTCTTTTTCCTACTCCATAATGAATCTGACTTGGCTTTTGCATAAATCTTGATAGAAGACTTGTAGCATACATAATGTCTGGTCATGTGGCTGTGAGATAGAGAAGACTTCCAATTAAGCTTTTGTAGCATGGTGCATCTGCTTCTTGTGTTCCATCATCTTTCTGTAGCTTCTCGTTTACCACCAGCGGAGTAGTGACAGGTTTCCAACCATTCATCTTGAACTTCTTTAATAGAGCTTCAATATATTTCTTTTGAGAGATAAATATACTTTCCTTTTCTTGTTTCACCTATATACTGAGGAAATAGTTCATCAAGCCAAGGTCGGTCATTTCAAATGTCTTCATCATGTCTTCTTTAAATTATTTCATCCTCTTTTTATTATTTCCTGCATAGATAAAATCATCGACATATATAGAGACAATGAGATGGTATTGACCTTGTGCCTTAATATATAGTGTTGGCTCACTTTTGCTCCTCCTAAATCCTTAATCGATGAAGTATTTATCAATCTTGCTATACCATGCTCGAGGAGCTTACTTCAGGCCATATAATGCTTTTCTAAGTCTTAGTACTTTGCCTTCATTGCCTTTGTTGATGAAGCCCTGTGGTTTTTCAACATAAATCTCTTCTTCGAGCACCGCATTTAGAAAGGCTGACTTGACATCCAGTTGATAGATGTTCCATCCTTTTTGTGCTGCAAGAGCTATTAAAACTCTAATTGTATCTAAGCGAGCAACTGGAGCAAATGTCTCATTGTAGTCTATTCTTGGTTGCTGTTAGTAGCCTTTGGCAACCAATCTTGCTTTATGCTTTTGTATAGTTCCATTAGGATTAAGCTTTATTTTATATATCCATTTGACTCTAATGATGTCTTTTCCATGAAGGCAATTTACGAGTTCCCAAGTGTTATTCTTCTCAATCATTTTAATCTCTTCTTCCATAGCCTTGACCCATACTTCTTGCTTTGATGTTTCTTCATAACAGTTAGGCTCAATCATGGCCATATTGCAAGTTTCATATATGTCTACCAAAGATCTTTCTCTTCTTGGACTAGATTCAGGTAAATAATCTTGTTGTGGAGGTAGAGAAAGCGTACTTGAATTTTCTGCCTCTTCTTGAGTTTTTTCTTGAGATTGTTGCACTGGAAGTAGAATGTTGCTTTTAACAACTTTTTCTTCTTCCCAATTCCAAGAACCATTTTCATCAACTTTAACGTCTCAACTAATGATGAGCTCTTTTGTTTGTAGGTTGTAAACTCGATAGCCTTTTGATTGTGTGCTATATCCCAAAAATATTTCTCGTATAGTCTTGTCTTCAAGCTTGTGCCTCTTCTGATCAGGAACATATATGTAGCAGATAGATCCAAATACTCGTAGGTGTTTAGCTGATGGCTTTCTTCCACTCCAAGCTTCAATAGGAGTCTTGTCTTGGACTACTTTAGTTAGACATTTGTTTAGAATGTAAACTGCAGTGTAGATTGCTTCAGCCCAAAAAGTGTTAGGCATACTTTTCTCTTTCAGCATTGATCTTGCCATCTCCATAGCTGTGTGAATCTTTTTCTCTGACACACCATTTTGTTGTGGAGTATATGCAATTGTAAGTTGTCGCTCTATGCCTTCATCTTCATAGAATTTGTCAAACTCCCGAGATGTGTACTCCTTGTCACGATCACTTCTAAGTACTTTTATCTATTTTCCACTTTGTTTCTCAACAAAGGCCTTGAATTTCTTGAATACTCCAAAAACTTTCGACTTTGCCTTTAAGAAATAGACCCATGTCATTCTAAAGAAGTCGTCAATGAAGATGATGAAATACCTGTTGTTATGATGTGAAGGTGTTCTCATCGGTCCTCAAACATCGGTATGAATCAACTCCAATAAGTCTTTTGCTCTCTATGCTTTGTCTGTCGAGAATGGTAATCGGTGTTATTTTCCGAGGAGACATCCTTCGCATGATTCAATATTCTCCTTAAAGCATGGAAGATCTCTCATCATGTTTTTCTTATATAGAAGTTTTACGGCATGCGTGTTGAAGTGGCCAAATCTCCTATGCCAAACCCATGAGTCATCAACTTCTACTTTCATGGCAATATTAGTTCCAAGTTTGAAGCTTATAGGAAAGCTTTTATTTCTCTTCTCCATTTTTACTTGGCCAATTTTTATCATTTTACTATCATAAATTTTGCATGTATCTTTTTCAAAATGAAGAGAATATCCATTCTTCATCATTTGGCCAATACTTAAAAGATTCTCTTTAAGATTAGGAACTAATAAAACATCCTTGATGAATTTCGTACCTTTCTTTGTCTCCACCATGATAGTTCCTTTGCCTCGAGACTCCACTGTGGTGCCATTTCCTAGCCGAACTTTGACATTGATAGATTTATCAATGTCTTTGAAGATGCTTTGATCTTTCGCCATGTGATTGTTGCATCCACTGTCCAAGTACCAACTTCCTTCTCTACCAGGAGATTCTTCATTGGCGTAGAATAAGAGTTTCTTCTGATTATCTTCTTCTGCAAAGTTTGCTTGATGCTTATTTTTATTACGACAATACCTTTCTACGTGACCAAATTTCTTGTAATAGTGGTATTGAGGTTTTCCATGATGCCAACAATATTTTTCCAAATGACTTGTCTTTTTACAGATGCCACATGGAGGATATTTTCCTTAAAGAGTCATAGAGAAGCTTCTAGGATTTTCTTTATTTCTAGAAATTTCTTCTCTACTTTTATTTCCTTCATATTCTTTATTCTGAGACTGTAATTTTAGTTTTGATTGAAAGACATTTTCAACTGAGTCTTCTTTATGCCTTTTCAATCTTTGTTCATAAGCTTCAAGAGATCCCATTAGTTGTGTTACTAACAATCTATCCAAATCTTTTGTTTGTTCAATCGCGGTTGCGATTGCATCATATTTTTGGGGAATAGAAATTAAAATTTTCTCAACGATCTTTTTGTCAAGAATATTTTTCCCATAGGCTCTCATCTGACTAACTATTTCTTTTATTCTAGAATAGTAGTCTTTAATGGTCTCAGATTCTTTCATTCTTAATAATTCAAACTCTCGTCTTAGAGAATGAAATTTTACATTGCGTACCTTGTCACTTGCTTGAAACTCCTCTTATATTGTGTTCGAAGCTTGTTTTGCACTTGTGGCACCAATTATCCTTGGAAAAATTGTGTCATCAACTGCTTGTTTAAGAACAAATAAAGCCCTTGAATCCTTCTGCTTGTTTTCCTTCAACTCCTTCTTTTGAGCTACAGTAAGAGTGAAGGTGTCTTCTGGAATAATGAATCCTTCTTCTATGATGTCCCATGAATCTTGAGAATGGAAGAATGTCTTCATTTTGAGACTCCAGAAATCATAATTTTCTCCTATGAAAATAGGAACTAGAGTTGATGATGTTTGATTGGTAGTATCCATGAGTTGAGAAAATATTTTGGAGGTAGTATAGGATGGAGTTATAGTTTTATTTAAGGTAGTTGAAGATTTTTATCTACGCCCAATAGATGATCGAACGTAGCTCTGGTATCACTGTTAGTATTTTGAGGTTGTGAAAAGAATAGTTGATGGGATAGAGAAAATGTAGAGATAGTTGAATGTAGAATAGTAGTTGGAAGAAGTGTTGTAGTTGTCTTTTGTTGTAGTAGATGTTGGCATCATTCAAATGGTAGATGTTGTCTACATCTTACATCAAATATTAGAGTTCATGAATATTTATAGACCCATAGATTATTGTAGAACATGCTAGCTACAACTTATGTGGAATGTTCTAGATTTTTATCTATGTAGAATATTCTTGATTTTTCTTCCTATTATTAGATTTTTCTACAATATTCTAGAACTTGTGCTACATTTCTTTTCTTCTATCTTAGAAGTTTCTACATTCTTCTAGAATTTGCATTACACTTTAATACTTTACATCAAGTTCCATGTCTGTTTATTTCAGGTCAAGGATCCTGACTCTGATGAGGGTACAACGATATATCAGAATTGGGCAGCTGGTGGTAGAAAATCTAATGTAGGACAAACTTCTTGGTTGTCTAGATGCCTTTCGCGTTTTGATAGATTCATATGTATTTTTTCCCTTTTTGGTAGTTATGTTTTTATTTAGGAATCTAATTTAAAATTGAAAAAAAAAAATCTTTCAGCATTAATTGATGGTGATAAAAAAACCATATATTTGTTGCTCAACAGTTTTATCTTGGTTGATTGCAGATTCAAAGGCTGGGTAGAGTTGATTCTGATTTTGCTCCATTTGTGCAACATGCAGGGGTTCCATCTATTGATATATATTATGGAAAAGGTATGCACCTCATTGATATGAACTGAAAGGGTTCCATATGATTTGAGAAAAAGTCGTGTCAAAATGTATCACATACTCATGCTTTATGTGTTGACTAATGTTATGTCTTTTCTCTAGATTATCCTGTTTATCATACTGCTTTCGACTCCTACAACTGGATGACAGAGTTTGGAGATCCATTCTTTCAACGCCATGTAGCTGGTTTGATTTCTTGTTTAATACTCCTTTTGCCAAAAACTTTAAAGTTATAAATTTATTGGCAAATCCATGTGTCAGTCATGAGATGATATATTTTTAACGGACTTAAAGATTAAAGGATTAGGCACAAAGGTAACGTGTTTAAACTATATGTATATTTGTATATTATTCAACTGAATGTAAAGCATAGTATCACCCTTATTTATAAGGGTTAGAACCTCTGACCAGTGTGCACCAGATAAAACAACACCGAAACACAAAAAATAGATAACTATTAAAATGAAACAACTTTATGCAACATTTTGGCTTAACAGCTGTACACTTAAACATATTCTAATACACCTCTCTAAGCCAAAACTAGATTGTTCTAGCAACTTCAGTCACTTCGTAAGACTTTTAAATCTTTCAAATTTGAGAGCCTTGGTTAGAACATCAGCAAATTGCATTTCTGATATGCAATGGCACAACTCCAACGTTTCATCCTTCACCTGCTCATGATATAATGAAACTTTGTTTCAATATGCTTGCTTCTTCCATGAGAAGTAGGGTGCTTGGCCAAATCTATTGCAGATTTGTTGTCAATGCACAGTTGTATTTTTTCCGTTAATTCTATCTTCAATCCCTCCATCACATATTTTAGTCACATAGCTTGGATGTTGCCTCACATGCTACAATATATTATGCTTTGCAAGAGTTTAAAGCCACCACAGGTTCCTTGGTTGAACTCCATAATAATGGTGAGTTTCCATGGAAGAACAAATACCCTCCTGTGCTTTTCCTATCACTTTTATCTCCACACTAGTTTGCATCAGAATAGGCCTTTATTCTCATTACCGTACCTTCACTTCTTCTTGAAATAGAATGTTATAGTTGTGTGTGCCTTGTATGTATCTTAGAATGCGTTTTACAACATTTAAGTGTGATATTCTTGGATTTTGCATGTACCTGCTCACAAGACCAACACTATAACTCACATATGGCCTTGTATTGCACAAGTATCTTAAACTTCCTACCATGCTATGATAAAGAGTAACATCTACAGCCTCCTCTTCTGGATCAATTTCCAGTCTTAAACCCACTTCTGCAGGTGTATTTGCAGCATTGCAATTATGCATTTCAGCCTTCTTCAACATCTCTTTAGCATAGCGTGATTGATGCATCACTACCCCCTTCTCAGTTTCAACAAATTCTATGCCAAGAAAGTAATTTAGCTTGCCTAAATCACTCATTTCAAACTCATTTAGCATATGGAGCTTGAAATTTTGAATGACCTTCTCATTGCTTCCAATAATTAGCATGTCATCTACATATAGGCATACTATTAGTCTTTCAACTCTCCCTTCTCTTTTGTTGCTCTGCACATAGACACCATGTTCTGAAGTACACCTCTCAAAACCAATGTTGTCCATGAATTGATCAATCATCCGATTCCAAGCTCTAGGGACCTGTTTTAGCCTATACATGGCTTTCTTTAATTTGTAAACCATTCCCTACTGCACCTCAACTTCGAATCTAGGAAGCTACATTACATTGACCTCTTCTTTCAACCTTCCATTTAGAAAAGTTGACTTTACATCCAATTGATGCAATGACCAACCAAAATGATTTGCTAAAGCCACCACAAGTCTCACTATTTACATCCTAGCCACAGGTGCATATACCTCACCATAGTTTATTCCTCCTAGTCTAGCCATAACTCCATTGTAACCTCCTTCTTGCACTCTTATCCTCCCAGATGTTCTTCTTCTACACTTCTTGAAGACTCAAGATACCTCACTTCTTGATGGCCTCAAGATACATACTCTGAAGAATTCTCATACCACTATGGATACACTTCTTGAAACCTGAAGAATAAACTAGAAAACTAGTTTGTCTCATACTCACAGGTTTCGAACCTATGCTCTTGATACCATAAAAGATTAGGCATAAGAAAGAAGAAAGGTAAATGGTATTAGAGCTTTGGGAGAGAAGAAGTGAGTGTTTGATTTTTTTTTTAGAGAGATGACAAAGGTTGTCAATAGTATGAGTATGCCACAATTGACAAAAAAAAAACAATTATAATAATTGGTGCCTACAAATGAAGGCGTTATTAAGATCTCAAGACATTTGGTATATGGTAGAAGACAGATACGTTGAACTTGATGAAGATGAACATCAGACGGTGGCATAGACAACCTTGTTGAAAAAAAACACATGCAAGAGATGGGTCAACATTATGTTCTCACTACAATGCAGTAGATGAGTAGGGACTTGAAAAAATAGTGACGAAGCCTGAGAGATATTAGAGGTTGCGTATAAAGATGACAACCGCATCAGACAAGTCCGGATACAAGCTCTACAGGAGAGTTCGAATAATTGAAGATGGGGTCCAAAGCGTATATAATTGAGTACATAACTTGAGTGGAGAAGTGGCCAACCAACTCGGCAAGAATGGAGATCCCTTACAAAAGATATTTCGAAAGTATTGTGTGGGCCATCGAAGAATCGAAAGACTTGTTCGTTCTCATCGTGGATGAACTTGTTGGGTCATTGGAAGCCCACGAATAAAGGAGGAGTTGAGATGGACGGGTTGAACCTCTCGATCAAGCATTGTAGGCATAGTTTAGCTCGAATGAAATTTGGATTACTTAAAGCCAAATTACTCAGAGTCGAGGTCTTGGAAGTAGAGGACGAGGAAGCAAAGGGCGAGGTAGACGTGACCGAGATAATTTTAAGAATGAGAGTGAAGTGCATACCGTTCAGCAAAATTGGCATGACCGAGGACAAAGGAAAGACCAAGGAGATTGGTCATGAGTGGAGTGTTTTAAGTGTAACAAGCATGACCACTATGCAAACAAATGCAGATCAAGGAAGTGCTATAATTGTTGTAAGTCCCACATTGCTAAATTTTGTCGAGCTGAGAGGAAAAGTGAGAGAAACCTTCTTACGGAAAAAGAAGATGAAGAAGAGTGTGGATGAAGTGGACATGGAGAGCTCAGTCCTAACAATGGATGAAGTGATCTCGAAAAATGGTGCGACAAATGTGGAGAAGGCAAACGTGGAAAATGAACTCAAGTATGAGAAGCTCGAATATTGAGAAGTCAAACAATCTGATGAGTAAAATTCCAGACAAATACTAAGAAGTTGGTCAAGATTGTTGAGAAATCGCCTAAGATTATAAACGAGTTGGTTGAAATTATTGAAAATTCAGACATAACAAAATCGGTCAAAACATTAAAGAGGTCTACCAAGACAAAAGATAGGAGAGCCATAAGAAAAGGAAGAAGAAATAAAATATGATTAAAAGAAGCAAATTCGGTATGAAATGATGCACATATAAAGTCATAATAAAGGATGAAAAAAATTTAAGTTTATAGAGTTTTGTTACATAAACTTAAATTTAAAAAAAGGTTAAAAGTGTAATTTAGTTATTGATTTTGTTAGTTCAGGGGATATTTTTTGTTGATAGATTTAAGTACGCATTTTCAGTTGGTTAGTTTTTATATTTTGTATAGCTACATTGACTGCTTTTATTCTGCTTTCGTACTATTATTTTAATAGTCTTATTCAATTAATGAAAGGTATCACACATTTACCGATAGAAATATACAGTGAGAGATCTTTAACAAAATGGAGTGTTGGAGCTATAGAGTTGAAACATATGCCCTATGCTATATGTCTGTTTGTATCTATCTAAAACTGATAAAAGGAATAAGTGTATTTTAAATTGGGCTTGTTTGTTGATAGAGACGAAATTAACTGCTATTTTTTCAAATAATTATTAAACAGTGTAACTGATGATATACATGATTACTTATTATATTATATTGCATTATTTTATTCTGTTAAAATTTAATTATTACAGTAATGTTTATCATTTTAAATATTTTAAATTAAAAATATTATTTAGGAAATCTAAATTTAAAAATAAACATTAATTAAATTCATTGAAAAGAAGAAAAAATACTGAAGAGAGTAGAGAACTTAAAAATCACCACAAAACAAATAAATAAAATATACCCCTCGTAGCAAAAACTTTAAAATTATAATTTTATTGGCGAATCATGTGTCAGTCATGAGATGATATATCTTATCTGTTCTTTGTTGTATCAGTTACTGGAATTTGGGGGCTTCTAGCCCTTCGCCTTGCTGATGATTCCATTATACCTTTCAATTATGTGTCTTATGCGGATCAGTTACAGGTATGCATTTATCTTCATAAGTATTTTGATTAACTTTTTGTTAAGTACTATCTTTTGATATTAGAATATCAAACAAGGAGAGAGTTTTAGTTAGACGGATAATGGCAAAATTATATTACTTTTGATAAGTTAGAATCCAATCTACAATATCTTTAGTGTCCACAATAGTTATACTTGAAAAAGAGTAAGTTTATTATTTTTATTCAAGATAATTACATTTTTCTTGCCTCTATTTTAGCAATCTAATTTTTCAAAAGAGAAATAGAAAAACAAAATAATCTAAAAAATCATACACATATTTTATCTTAAATTAGAAAGATTATATAGATATTTTTTCTAATTACAAAAATTATTATGATACTATAACAATATTAATTATGTAAGGACTTGAGAAATTACTAAATTTTTTAATTTTAAGTCTATCTTAATCTTATAAAATTAATAATTTGTAAGATAAAGTTTTTGTCTACTTTGATTATTTGATTTTGTTAGTTCAAATATTTAGTTTTGATTCTGTGTTTAGTTGAAATGTTTAGTTTTTTCAAGGGAAAGAATAGAATGCTAATATTTGGCTGAAAGGCAAAGAGGGTAAGATGTGGGGGTGAATTGAAAGAAGTTTTATGAATTCTAACATTGTACTTCTATGTCTTCCATCAATTGCAAAACCTTCTAGTATCATTATTGATTAGATAACCATCCACCACTTTGGACAGGTGTACAATGACATATTGAGCAACTTGTTAGACAAGCAAATTTCTCTACATCCACTAACTGCGTCGATTCAAGAATTTGCTTCTGCTGCCAAAGAAGCTAATGAGGAATCAAAGGTAAAAGGAAAGTGCAATGGGTTGTAATGTATTAGCATTATTTATGATTTAAATTTGACATAATTACTATTACTATTATCATGCCTTCTTCTACTTGTCTTCATGTACTGCAGAAACTGAGACTGCAAGAAAACTCAGATCATTTTGTGGATATGAAGATACGAGCATTGAATGATAGACTGATGCTTACGGAAAAAGGTTTCTTGGATGTTGACGGGCTTCGAGGAAGACAATGGTTCAAGCATCTTGTGAGTGTGTTTGCCTTCAATGTGCACTTTAAACTCTTCTTGTGCTAGTTGTATGTTAAAAATTTCATATGATAAATTGCTAATTTGTGTCATTACATTACATTACTGCACAGGTTTTTGGGCCTCCCAGAGACCAAGAAAGCAAGTTGGATTTCTTCCCTGGAATAGCTGACTCTATGTCTGAGATGTTTAAAATGAGTGAAAAAGAAAGGCAGGCAGCAATTCAGCATGAGCTTTGGAGGGTGGCCAGGGCTATTCAAAGAGCTGCTTCAGCACTAAGAGGAGATTTGGCCTAAAACTACTGGAAAAGATGGAATTTATCTTAGTTGAACTGTAAATATCAGTTTCTATTTTGTGCTTCATTTTTACCAGTAAATGTTCAACTACATTGAGGTTAAATCACTTGCCTTGTTTGTTTATGGTTTCTTTGATGAGAATTCACTTTTCTAGTCGGCTTATACGAACTCCATTGTTTTTTCTGGTTTGCCTTTCCTTTATGTTTTGTTCACTTGGGGTGATAGAGGAAGATAACTTGGGGAGAGTAATTGAATGAATTTAAAAAGATTTGAAGGTAAATATTTTTGTGTTTACTTGAGTGAATTTAGAAGTAATTAAGAATGAATTTAGAAGTAAAGTTTGTAAGAATTAGTGTAGGATTTGATTAATGTGACAAATAAAAAAATTGTTTAATGGATAGAAATTGAATATTATTAAAATGTCTTTAGTTATTAAAGTAATATAAAATGATAATTGTTAATGTTATATTTAATTATAAAAATGTTTATAAAAGATAAAAAATTAACATTAATTATTTAATATTAAAATTTAAATTTAAGAGCTATTTAATATTATCAAATTATTTTTTATTTATTTAAAGATTAAATTAGAAGGTTTCTAAGGCAAAATCTTAATTAGTTTTTAAGATAATATTAAATGATGTTAAATATTTATATATTAGAATTTGAATTTAAGAGGCAATTTAATACACATTATAATAATCCATTATAATAGAAGAATAATAATTCTGCATTATTTTTGAAGAATAAAAAAAAGATTAAAAAGAAAACATAAAGAAAGCTTCTTCTTTGTTCCACATATCCTTTGGAAAAATAAACTGTTCAGACAATGCTATTCAATGATGTTAAAGTAGTTGTTGAGTTTTTGTTTAACACATAAAAGAAAAGGGTGTGTTTAGGCCTTTGTCCTGAGTCAATATTTTTTTCAATTTTTGTTTAGGCCTTTCCTCACTCCCTTATTCTTTGTTTCACACAAAAAGGTAGTTAGGGTATCATCTTTCTTCTTCTCCAACTAAGAAATCCAGTGGGAGTCTTGCAGCGCGCACGGGAAAATTCTTTCCCTTTCTCTTTAGTTCGTGCAATCTCTTTTTCTTCATGCACAAACCCAGCGTTGGGGTCTTTTTATCGCGTCGCCGATGAGCTATTTCTCTCCTTCTCCGTTCCAGGGAGGTCGCGGGGCAGAAAAAGAGATACCCTTCTCTTTTCTCTTTCTGTTTTGGATTGCTTGCAGGGGAACTAATTTTCTCCTTCGTCTTTGCTCCTGATCGTGCATGCAACCGAATACGAAGCTCATTGAGAAGTATGTGAACCGAATATCACCCACTGGGAATCGAATACGGGTTCTTCAAAAATTATTCACACTCCTGGAACCGAATACGGGTGGAAGGTAACCGAATACACCTCCACTGTTCTTCCTCTTCTTTAGCTTTGAACTGTCTTCATCTTCAACCATCATCTTAAAATCGATTATTATGTCAGCTTTAGAAGTTAGAATTATACAATGTACAAGGATAAATTAAACATTAGATGGTAAATCCCTTCAAATCTCTCCACTCCAGCAGGTGATGAAAAATTTCTCAATCTTCTCAATCTGTAAATCAGCACATTTCGACTAAAATGAACATACATTTTTTCGCATTTCACCACCTTAAATATGCATGAACAGTTTTTTTTTTTTATCAAGTAAACACATGCTTAAAGATTTATCAAAACAATTATGTAATTATCATCTGATTTGATTATATATGGAATTCTTTTTTCAATGATTACTCTGAAATATGTAAGATGAAATCAAGTTGATTTATTGTGAAACACTGAACTGAACAATATTTGTCAAGAAATTACTTTAGAAAGTTAAACTTGACTTAAAATATTATTCTTATTTCTTAAATTAAAATAATAAATCATTAAAAGAAGGAAAGGTAAAAAGAATTGCCGGGCCAGGTAGGGGTCGAACCTACGACTTTCTGCTTAGGAAACAGACGCTCTATCCACTGAGCTACAGGCGCTTACATGTTCAATGCACTTGATTAGCTTTATCTAAATTAAAATAAAGAAACAAAAGAACTAAATTAGTAACTTCAATTTAATTTATTTTGGACAAGTTCAATTATCTTAATATTTTTAAAAATTAATTATAATATTTATTTATATTTCCTATTGATAAAGGAAATAGCATGAGATTATCTTACTGTGAATCTTATCACAACTTGTTTACACCAAATTGTAGTAAATATTATCCTTTAGCATAAGACGTATTTATTATTTACACATTTTCAAGTAGCAAAGACATACCTTGCTTTCTACTTATTTAAACAAAACTACCTATATCAACATATTTTTATTCAAAGTTAAATATTTTTAACCGACTTAAAGATCAGACAGAACCTTTCAATTTTACAAACTAAATTATAAAAATTATTAAAAAAAAAAGCAACCCTACACGTTGGAATATAATCAAAGTATGAGAAATATAACATTTTAGCATTAAAGTAACTGATAAAATAATAAAATAAAGAACGTAATGTAAAATATAAGAGCCAATATAAATTGAATACTATATAAATATTTTAAAACCATATCGTTTAAGATACAGAAATTTAAATTATATATAATTATTATAAATAATATTATACTGGATAAATAATAAATCAAGTTATTAGATTTTATTTTTCATATGATAATAATTAATTTATTGATAATAACTTCTTTATAAAGTGTTATAATGATATTCTATGTTTTAGTATAAAAATTTATATGTAGTAACAAATTTATCAAAACATTTTAACTCTTACTTTTTCTTTATTTTTCTTTAACTTTTTCAAAATGGGACTCATATTTTCTAATTCACATTATATACTACTACAACTTGAAGAAATAAAATAAAATAAAATAGATGAATATAAATAAAAAATTATAAACAAAATCACCGCAAAAATTGTAAGAATTATATACTATTCACAACAATAATTTGAGATCAATTCTTCACTTCGGAATTACTTTTAAGTCTCAAAAATGATGAAAAAGGAATCACGAATAATTTAAATAAAAAAATGGATTTATAAACGAAAATAAATTAATATCCATTATTTTTTTTCTCATCACATAAAACACATTGGTTTAAAAATTAACATAATATTAAAAAACATCAATTAATAAATAAATAAAAAGAATTTAGTAAATAATCGATTGAAATGAATCATTATAGTTTCAGTACAATTCATTATTATTAGTTATAATTTAAACACTATTATAATTTGTGCAGATATCATTTCTTTAATAGATGAAGAATTATAAGACCCTTGTACGTATAAGTATTGTACACTAATATCTGAAATAATAATCAGAATTATTTTTTAAACTTTTTTTTATATGGTATCAAGAGCAAAACACGTATATCTTCTGTAATATAGAAATTTGTGTTTCTTTTTTTCATTAAGTGTTTGATGGTTTTTTTTCGATAAGAATCAATGGGAGAAACATGATTTCGGGATTTTCGCGGCTTTCAAGAGTTATATTTCTACTGCTACCGGATTTGTGACCAAGTTAGGTAAATCTAACTATGTCCTTAATTTTGTTGTTGTTACTAGGGATAGTGATTGGATAATTGATTCAGGTGCTATTGATCATATGACTTGTGATCCTCATAAATTTACTAATTTTCCCCTGATTTGTTCTAAAAAAATGTTATTATTAATGTCGATGGGGTTAGTATGTTTGATATCTCTGATATAAAATTATATTGTAAAGATAAATTATCATGTGAGGATCATTTTGCAGGAAGTGAGTCAATCTCAAATATGGACACTTCTTTTTTTGGATAATATAGTGTTTTCTGATCATAATCAATTGGCTCAATCTTCTCCACAAGTTCAGCTTGACTCTTCAAAGGTACCTTCTGATCCTATCTCTGATAATACTAATGTAGATGAAACTAATCATAAACTTGCTTCTCTTGATCTACCCTTGATAATACTAATTTAAATGAAATCGATCATGAAATTGATTCTTGTCTGCATGAGACCACTAACACACCAAACACATAGTCTACTACTGTTCAATATAATTCTCCATCCCATTCTAACATTTGTCAACCTCCAACTAAATATGATCCAGACCTCTAAGCCAATGTTAAATATCCTAATAGTAAATATGTGTCATCTCACAAGTTATCCAAGTCATATGCATCATTTGTATCTCAATTATCTTCAATTTTTATTCCTAGTAATATATAGGAAACTTTGGCAGAACCTAGATAGACGGAAGCAATGTTGATGAGATGACAACTTTAGAAAGAAACAACACTTGGGATATTGTGTCCTTACCAAGAGGAAATAAAACTGTGGACTGCAAATGGATATTTACAACTAAGCATAAAGCTGATGGAACTATTGAGAGGTATAAAGCACGACTTGTGGCTAAAGGTTACACTCAGTTTTATGGTGTAGATTACCAAGAGATGTTTGCACTGGTAGCCAAGCTCAACACTGTGAGAATACTTATGTCGCTAGCAGCAAACCAAGATTGACATGTTCTACAATTTGATGTGAAAATTTCTTTCTTACATGAAGAAATTTTAGAAGAGATTTATATGGATTCTCCACCCGGCATGGTAGATTCAATTGAGAAGGTTTGCAAATTAGAGAAGGCTCTATATGGATTAAAACAATCCCCAAAAGCATAGTTTGGAAGATTTACCAAGTCCATAGGTTTTTGGCTATAGAGCAAGTAACTTTGATCACACCTTATTTTTGAAGAGAGGAAAATGAAAAATTACAGTTTTGATTATATATGTAGATGACATAATTGTTATAGAAAATGACCAAGATGAGATTTCTAGTTTACAACAATACCTTGCATCTGAATTTGAGATGAAACAACTTGAAACCTCAAATATTTTTTAGGCATTGTAGTAACTAGATCAAAACATGGTATTTTTCTATGCAAAGAAAATATACTATTGACTTATGTTGGAAACTAGGCTACTTGGGACTAAACTAGTAAATACACTAATTGAACAAAATCATAAACTCTTTCAATACTCAAATTCAACAAGCATAGACAGAGAGAGATACCAAAGGCTGATAGGAAAATTAATTTATTTATCCCCTACATGTCCAAATATTACTTATGTAGTGAATGTTGTTAGTAAATTTATGCATGACCCACAAAAGTTTTATATGGATGTTGTTGATTTGATTTTGAGATTTATTCTTCTAGCAATTTAAAAACACATCCAAAAGAGAGTCTTCATATGAAATTATGAAATTGCTAGCAGAAAAAAAGTTTCATTCGACTAAGAAAATAATATCCAAATATCAACATAAGAGATAAGTGTGAAATATACTGTGAAATATATTTCTTGTGACTTATTAATATGTTATAGTGTGATGACTCCATCTGTTTTATTCCATATATTTATTCAATTAAAGAATAAAGCTTAAATAATATACTGTGAAATATATTTCTTGTGACTTATTAATATGTTATAGTGTGATCCCGGTGGGCTGTCGACACCAAGTGCTGAGTAGATTGCCCAGGGCGACCTCGTTTTGCCCTCAATGTTGCCATCTCCTCGTGTTTTTGTTGCATCTCCAACTGTGCGCGTGCCTGAGCCTGCATCTGTGCTTGCATATCTGTGATCAGTTCTCTGGTACTTTGTTGCTCCTCCATATTTATCGTGGTCACCATTGGGTTTCTTCAGCTTCTCTCGGTCCCACGGTGGGCGCCAAAATGTTTCTATATGGGTATGTGTACGGCTGAGAGATGTATCTTTCTAATGTAATCTTCCTATCTTCCAATGCTTGAGTCGCCAACTCCGCTTACTTGCACTCTTGACAAGGGGGAGGGGGGCGGGGAGGTACCTGTAAAAGGCACTCTGACGCTCAAGTTAGGCGTAGTTTAGTGAATTGTTTATCACAATTGAGTATTTGGGATCTAGTCAAACGTAACTGGCTTTTAGCCTTGTCGTTATATTTATAAGTGTTTCATAGATCAAATAAAAATAAACTTACCTTTTCTCCAGTCAATTGCTCATAAACAGCTTATTAATATCTTTAATCGGATATCATTAACATCATTAAATAATATCCTTTAATCATTCTGATATTATTTTATTATCTGTCCGATTATATCAATGACCCTATCTTGCTGGATTTGGCCTAATAACTCAAGCGTTTATCTTACTGAGGCCCAATGACCATGAACTGTGTCGGCCCAACATGAATAAGACCATTTACTTTAACCAACGTTCGTTGACTAGAAGAGTATACTAGTCAATTGCAAGACCATTTACTTTAACCGTTTGGTCATTACGTATACCTTTTAACCTGGTCCTGGGTGTTAACCGTTTGGTCTATACTATATATCATACAATTTTGAATTATTTTTATTGTATTTCTTTAGAATTTAAATTTAGAAAAAATGTAGTTTTTCATGAACACGATCGTATCAGAGTTATTGGTGGAAAGAGTAGAAAATTAATATGCACAACAGGGAAGCTTTTGGCTATAATGGGTTCTTCTGGTTATGGCAAAACCAGAATTCAAATTTGGAGAACGTCTAAAATTTGATGGAACTTTTTTGCTTGAATCATGTAAGAATGTTAATATGTAACAACGATACTGGTTGTTAATATCATGTCATCAAATTGTTTTATAGAATAACTATGCATTTTTCTAAAAACAATTTAAAAAAATTACCGGTAACTTATCAAAGTCCCTCATGATAAGTTAATTGGTAGCTCTGTACTTATTATTACATTATTGGCTTGTTATCTAACAGAGGTATACTAAAAGTGATAATGAGAAAAAGATTTAAAGAGTCTCTCAGAGTTAAAATAGATTAAATATATTTTCAGTCTTTATATTTTAATGTCAAATTAAATTTTATTTTGATCCAAAATTTTGATATATATTTATTTCTAAAATTAAAAATGAAAAAATATATATAATTTTTTTAACCAATTTACATAATTTGTATTATTGTTTCAATATTTGTTTCAACACGTGTTTGATATATAATTTTCTTTTAATTTAATTGAATTAAAAAAATTATATTTTTTATTTTTAATGTTTGAAAATAGAAATGTATTAAAATTTTAAATAAAAATAAATTTTAATTTTTTTAGAACTAAAAATATATTTAACTAAATTTAAATTAAGATAAAAGACTAAAATAACAAACAAGAAAGAATTTAACTAAAAAGAAATAATCAACTTAATTTAAAATTTGGAAACTTGATTTTACTAAGGTTCTCTTCTTATAATTTGGTTTGAGCGCGAAAATTTCAACATATACCCTTTTAAAAAAATGAACCTGTCTACATAGGATTACAACTGAACTTGTCTGTATAGACATTACTTAAACACAGACCTAATTTTAACAGGAATCCTCACGTTGACATTATAAGCAATGAATATATATAATACAATTATTTTTAAATTGAGTATGAAGAGAACAATAATATCTATTAATCTATTAAGTATTCATTTTTATATTTATCTTCCCTTTAATTCATAAAACACTTACCATTTATTAGATAGTAAAATATTGACTTTTTTTTCTGTTATTAATTTCGAAACTTAATTTATATTTTACAATACTGAAAATAGAAAGTGTATATTTTTTAGATTGAATACTAGACAATCTTATAACGTTTTTGTTATAATTTAAAATTTTCTTTATAAAAAATTATCTGATCAATATTCAGAACGGTAAACCCTGGTACTGTGAGACCCTGGAAAATGACGTACGCTGGAGTACGCGTGGCAGCTGGAGAACGAGACACCTCAACAACGTACGTGGCAGCTGCAGGAAGAAGCATTTCAACAGCGGACGCCAGGCGTCGCGCTGCATGGAGCCTAGAGTGCCGAGCGCTGTGCAGACTGCGTGTCATTCGGAGAGCGCAACAGTTCACTAACGAACCAGGTGTCACGACGAGAGGAGTCTGGGAAAGCGTTAAGTGGAATGCACGTGGCGAACGAGGAGTGGACGTTCGTTCTCGACTATGGAGCAGAACTGGGTTTTTCAGAAAAACACTCCACTCTCCTCTGCATGCATCTTCCCCACCCAAACTCAGAACTTAACTCTTCATCTTCTCCAACTTCTCTCTAGAACTCCCAACTTCTCTCTACTGAAAAAATCTCACACCTCTTCTCCGATCAACTTGCAGCACCGTAGGAACGTTCGTCCAGCTGTGAGCTTCATTTTGGACCGAATCAATCTCGATTCTGAAAGCGGTAAGTCTCCCAACTTAGGCGTTCGTTTCTGGATATTCCTGCGAACCCAGATTTAGTTGCATGCAAGGGTAGGAGTTGATATCTTTTACATTTCTTTGGTTAGATTAGTTGAAGAAACTTAAGTGACCGTTGAGTAAAAAAGAGCCGTAGTTGAACGAGTTAAAGTCATACTCTTAGGACGTACACTGCTATCCAGGTAAGGGAAGCTTATAAATTTAATTTATACTTGTATGAATCATGATCGTATGATATGAACTGTATGTATGAGAATTATGTGGATTTAGTATGCATGAATGAGCGTGTTGAACTGAATGAATAGAGTATATGTTGGCTGTGATGTATGAGCATGTTTGATACGTATGAATATGAATGATTAATGTGAATTGTATAAAGTCTGGAAATTTATGTTGATATGAAATTGTAAAGTATGAATTATATGAGAAATATTGAGTTAAGATAGTTGGGAAAATCTGGATATGATAAATCTTACTATGATAAATTACGTTCGTCAATCGTACGGTCTTATACCGTTCGGTTTCCCTGAAAAAGACTTAGAGTAGAATTCTCTCATTTGGGAAGAGTTCGGTTTGAGAACGAGCGTTTTCATTGAATTACTATGTTGAGCGTTCGGCTCAGCATAGAGCGGTCGTGCGTCTTAAATTAAATAATACTGAATTAAGTAACGTTCGGTCTTATACCGGACGTTCGTCCTAAATATCGTTCGGTCTTATACCGGAAGTTTGTCCTAAATATCGTTCGGTCTTATACCGGACGTTCGTCCTAAAGAGCGCACGGTCTTATACCAAGCGTTCGTCAAAATCGGGGCTCGGTCACATATCAAGCGCTCGTATTATTGAATAACCACTTGGATAAAATAACGTTCGTTCAAGTATTAAAATATTCATCTTCTTACGTTCGTTTAAATACTAGAATCAGTATTCCATATGCAAACTTCTTTAAAGAAAATTTCTGAGTATTATTGACCATTCTTCTTATATTAAATCTGATCCAAGATCTTTATTATGAAATTTTTCTAAGTATCAGTATACTTTCAATTGGGTTAGTTCATTTAACTGACCAAATAGAGAGTCACGTTCGTCAATCCAGTGCCTTATTTGGACGTTCGTCCTAATCCTTCAAAGGACGTAACGTTCGTCTTTTTATACTCTTAAAATCTAAAGATGTAAAAGATGATGAATTATACTAATTTAAAGTGTGAACGCCATATGGAGCGATATTATGATATTGGATTTTGGAAGAGCGTTCCAGGGAGGAACGTCTCATACATGTTAAATATTGGATTGGTAAAGTATGACTGTGGTCATTGCTAATGCTGGCTTGGTCCATCCTGATATTCTGTGATACTCATCTTCACGTAGAACGGGGTAGTCATGCGTGGGAATGGCAGGAGGTTCTATTCCTTAGGGGTACTTTGGATAGAGCTAACCTCGAGTGGCAGCTGTTGAGTGTATCCCAGTTACTACATCACTCGGGTGCAAGGACGCCTGTAGCTACACGGTTCATACAGTCCGGACGGTCGGTCTAGTATATTTATATTTCTATGTTAATTTACATGCTGATTGTGAATTATAATGTTTGAATGTATATGTTGAATGTATGAATTAAATATTATAAGCTTACCCTTTCGTATTTCCTTGTGTTGTCCATCGCATATGTACGTTCGTCCTGTCTTGCAATGATCATCCGTGTGGATGTGAGCAGAAGGCGAGGCTACCTTAGAGGAGGTGATCCAAGAAGAAAACTTAGTTGAAGTTGAAGTGAAAGCGGAGGAGTAGAACGTTCGTCTTAGATCTTGTTTTAGACGTTCGTCTTGTTTATTTTGGACGTTCGGTTATTTCCTTTGTAAAACCGTTTGTCCTAACTCTTGTAACTCTGTACAGAAGCCGTTCGGCTTCTGTTTTCGTTTTTATTAGGTTTAAACCCTCCCTTGGTCCTCAAGTTTGTATGAAAATCTCAGTTGGGTCCTCAAGTTTTTTTCTGTCTCAATTGGGTCATATTTTTTGTAAAAATGAGCACATTGTACCATAACCGTTAAATTGTAACAAACGGCGTTAGTTAGTGCTGACGTGTTACATAATTAATGTGCTGATGTCAAAATATTTTATTACGTGGAATTTTTATTTAATTTGAGAGATTATGACATGGCGATCGTTCTCTTCTTCTCCTTCGTTTTGGTCTTCTATCCTGCGCAAAGATTCTTCTCCTTCCTTTTGCTTTCTCTCTTGTGGGCGTTCCTTACCCTAAAAAAAATCACGATGCTGAGGGCACTGCACCTTGCTCCTTAAGTTCTCTCCCTCGGTGTCCACACCATTGGAAACAAGATCATTGCCTCCAGTCATAAATTTTTCAGTCTGGTTTCTTCTTTAATGAGTACTGTACATGTTTTGTAGCTTCAATCAAATTTTAACCTAGAGAATCTGTTTTTTATTTTATTTTTCTTTTTTTCTTAAATTGATTGATGTCTGGTAATTTTAGGGACTATAATGGCATTTCTGCAGCTCCAGATTCAGTTGCAGTGAAGCTCCTGGTAAGCCTAGTTCCAGTGAGCCCAAATCTGACACCACAGAGTCTCCCATTCCTCCTGGTTTTGGCCATGGCCATGGCCGGGGCAAGCCAATGCCTCAATCAGGTCTTCATTCTTTCTCATCGTTTTTATCTTCCATAAATCAGCCACCTGCTGGTCGTGGCCGAGCTACTGTACCTCAACCTCCAAATGATTTGGGGCCACCAGAACCCAAAAAGCCCATTTTTTTCAGAAGAGAGGACAGTGTATCTCCAGCAGCGACAGATGGTGTTCATGTTGATGTTGAGCATGTTAACAAACTTCCAGGTAGCATACTAGAAGTGTTGTCTGGATTTGGACGGGGGAAGCCCATGAAGCAGCCAGATCCGGAAACGCGAGCTACAGAAGACAACAGGCATCTTCGCCCTCCGCGAGCTCCTGGTGCAGCTGCATCCGACACTTTGCCTGAGAAACAACCAATACCAAGCCGGGATGATGCAGTGAGGAATGCACGGAGATTTTTGTTAAGAGGTGACGACGATGGAAGTGGCCCTGGAAGAAACCCCTGCAGCAGTTAATAAAGAAAGCATACACATAAGAAAAAAAAGAGTAAAACTAATAAAAAAACACACACATGAACACGATAAAATAGGCATGGCAGTGCATTACCAGAACTTTGTTCACTGGTGGTGGTGAAATGATGGTGTTGATACGCGTCCTTGGAACAAAGATGAGAGCTCCAAGAGGGAAACGAAGCAGTTTCAAATTTCACTTCGAATCATGGAAATGAAAAAAGCAAAGAGTGGAACTTACCGTCGTCGTGATTCCATGAACTCCAGCATCCTCTGTACCTTTTCTAGTGAAAACATTACCACGTGGCCTTTCAATTTTAGTGCACAATGCCACGTTAGTAAATGAAAAAATCCAGCTCACACCAATTTAACGCCGTCTCACACCACTTAACGGTTATGGTACAATGTGCTCATTTTTACAAAAAATATGATCCAATTGAGACAGAAAAAAAACTTGAGGACCCAACTGAGATTTTCATACAAACTTGAGGACCAAGGGAGAGTTTAAACCTTTTTATTAATGAAAAGACTGCACTGTTAACTGTTAATCGTAATTAATTCTGAATTATGGTAATTACCGTATTTTTGGGATATTACAGGTACGAATGCGAGTACTGCATACTCATTTATTGACAGAGATGTGAATAGAAAAAAAAATTATCCGTTAAATATAGCTACGAAAATAAAAATAAAATATTATTTAAAAACTAGAAATAAGATGTAAAATCTGTAGTAATTTATGTATATCAAAGGAAATTCATCACTCACCCTCTTACAAATTCATATTAAAAACTCACATGCTGACGTGCATCTAAAAGCCTATACACACCAATAACATAATATCTCCCTTGCGGAACTTTTATATCTAATTATATTTGCTAGCTCTAAGTTCTCTAGTTATATTATAATTTTTTTTCTTCCCTGTTATAAAACGGTCTCACACATAAACGAAAAGTTAAATATCAATTTCATACTCTAATTTTGTTTAATGAGGTTTTTTTTTTCTACGTATACAGGCAAATTTGAAAAATATTACGGATATAGATAAAATTTTTAAAAATTATGCATTTAGGCAAGTTTTTGCGGTCCATACGACTTCAAATAAAAAAGTCGTTCTTCCTTGCACGACTTCACCCCGAGTCAGACGTGAAGTTGTGTATTCCTAAAAGTGGAGCGTTGCTCCCTCCATCACCACGACATGCATGCTTCCTACATCTCCTTAAATTTTTTTATTTCCAAAACTATCCTTAAATTAAAGGTTAAAACTTTTTTACTTTTACCACAAATTTTAAATTTATTTTCCAAACCCTAATTTTATCTCATTCATATTCCCCAAACGAAGCAGTTGCACCTCACTCCCATGTCAACTTAATCTTCTTCTACCTACTTGTATCCATGTCATATATGGATTTTCATCATTCAAATTTAAAATATTAATTAACTAAAATTCAATAATATGACATGGATACAAGTAGGTAGAAGAATATTGAGACATGGGGTGGGGTGCAGCTGCTGGGTTCAGAGAATATGAATAACGTAAAATTAGGATTTGAAAAATAAATTAAAAATTGATCATCTCTTTTCATAATAGGTATTTCCACTAATAAATATTTGATACACGGGATTAGGTAAAATGTAATTCAGTATAAAGAATAGAAATTACAATATTGTTAAATGGATTCATGTGATTTGATGAAGCATGACAGTAAATCGTGGAATATTTTTCGATTGATCGGGGCTTATCAGAAGGGCTTTTTAAGTATTGGGAATAATTACCAATCAAAAATATCTTTTCATCACAAAAATACTCATAACTTTTGTAACTGCATTTGGAATGATATTAACTCCTATTTATTTATTATCTATCTTACATCAAATGTTCTATGGATACAAGCTTTTTAATACACCAAATTCTTATTTGTTTGATTCGGGGCAGTACTGATGGTAGAGGGAGCAACGCTAGTTTTAGTGTTAAAACAAAAAGTTTTTTTATTTATATTTTGTGGTGTAATAATAGAAATGTTAATTTGTATATAATTAGTAATTATTACAATCAAATCATGGAGTTACATAGCCGAACAAGTAAATATAAGAAATAGATAGATATTTTAATTTTTATGTCATTTGTAATGTTCCATATTAAGAATGTTTAAGACTTCTCTAATTGTTGTAATGTTACATTTTATCTTATGTTAAATTATTATATTTGAAATAAAATCAAATATTATATAAAATATAAAATTTCTATTAATAGTCGTTTATATAAATTTAAATGGAAAATGTAATAATTATTAATTATGTACAAATTAACATTTCTATTATTACATTTAAATAGAAATTATAATAATTACTAATTATATACAAATTAACATTTCTATTATTACATTTAGATGAAAATTATAATAATTACTAATTACATACAAATTAACAAACATAGCCCACAGAACCAAAACTCTTTGTTTTAACACTAAAATTTTCTGGTAATAGATTACCAGAGAGTTTTTGCCTATTACAGTTGAAGTCATGCATCTTCTATACAAGTTCAGCCTTTTGTAATCGATTACAAGGCCTAGTAATTGATTACAAGTCCTGATAATCATTACCGGAGTCTGAAATAACTTTACCTCTTACTCATGTGTCAGGATGAATTCGTGTAGGAGAGACCCAACTTCTTCATTTAAAGTTGTTTGAATCCTCACAACTTGTCTAAATACATAATTTTAAAATTTTTTGCCTACATCCATAAAATGCTTTTCAAATTTGGCTATATACATAAAAAAATCGTTTAATGAAAGACTAAACAAATAGTAGCAACTACTCAACACACAAGGAAAATAATTACACTCGAGAACAAAATTATCATATCCAATTAAGGTCAAACAAGTTTTACAGTAAAAAAAAACCCGTTGATTATCAGAACATAGCCAATACCTGTAATAACTTATTTGATAAAGAACATAGTCACGAATCATAGTTTATTATATCCGAGTTCGGCATCTAAATCATATTCTTCAAAACCTTCTTTTGCTTTCACCAAATCTCTTCTTGTTATTTCTAGATTTACCTCTGCTTCAATCATCTTTGCTCTCAAAGACATTGTTTCCATCTCTAAAATAGTCATGTTCTTCTCCAAAGTAGTCGCATTGTCCTCCAACCTTTTCACAGTAAGAACTTTCTGAACACAATTTTTCATGGCCAATGCAGTTTGTACATGAGGTTTCAACCATGACAAATCAAATCCACATGTCTCAAGTTCATCCCATAAAGTTTAGAGATGATTGCAAGCATCATCATCCATGTCTCTAACTTTTTTAGTGTTGAGAAAATGAAGAACTCTACCAAGTGCTATCAATAAGACCACTCAATAAATCTTCGACTTTTCCTCTTCTTGCTATCAATAAGAGATGGATATCGTGTACAAAACATCTTCCAATAGAGGAATAAAATCCACCACCTCACCAAATGATGAAGTTGAAATCATTTCCATGGGGGAAAGATTCTCAATGATTTCAACAAGTTTATTCTCATGGTCTAACATATTAACCAATATGAGCTTCAATAATACAAGTATCATTTACAATGAATCCGAGACTAGAGTTCCAAAGTGCACCCAAAGATATGTAGGATGTGTAACCCCAAACACCCTGCTCTGAATTCTAGTTTCTGACCAATTCAAACATCAAGAGTTAGTTGTGTAACGAGTTTAAAACAAAATCATACTATCTTCAAATAAATATATATTTCTTCAAGCAGGATATGACTATTATTTCTAGAGGACAAAATTAGTAGATGAGTGAGGATGGAAACATTTTGTTGCAGCCGTTGTTGGTCTCAAAATAATTCTCATATTGATAAAACCGGACAATTTTCTGAAAATCCAGAATACATAAATACTACGTTCTCTCAAACTCACAACACCGGTGACACTCACAACAGAAACTTATTTCTTCTTCTTGGTGGTGTTACAATTTTCTCTCTTCCTTCTCGTTGAAAGTCCTCTTTTCAGGGTGGTGGTATTTATAACAACAAAGCATCCCCTATGTCTATCATACCATCACATCACTATGTATCGCCATCACTCCATCACTATCAAGCATGCACCATAGTTTTTGCAAGGTAAAGAAAGCTACTGCAACAGTTTCATTCGCCTAAGAAAATAACATCCAAATATCAACATGAGAGATAAGGGTGAAATATACCTCTTATTATATTTCATTCGTGATTGAGCTGATTAATCAGAATGAGTTTGAAATTTGCAAGTTTTTGCCATCCATCAGGCATAGCAGCAATACCAGCATCCAAAAAAATGACATACAGTGCCCACGATTCCCTTTTGGAAAGATAATAATCCTCCTTAAAGCAAAGTAAGCAAACTTAATGAGAAAAACGGATGAAATCGTATGAAAGAGCAACATGTAGAGTACGCAGTAATTTAATCACCATGTGTGGCCATCGAGAGAAAACGTGTCCGAGTACAGTTTCTTGGAGTCCAACGTGGAGAAGTTCGTAAGAGTCCATGTAAACTTCTGAAACATTTTATCCTTTGTATTCTGATTCTCCATTTCAGTAACTTCTGAGCTTCAACCGTAGCTCTAACAAAAACAATATTTATTTTCAGTTAGGAAGATCAAACGATTGAGTATCCATGAGAAACAAACGTCTTTGATGGTTGAGTTCATGAAGAAGTACATCTACACTATGAAAATTTAAGTAATAATTTTACTTTTACGAGATTCTTAGGAACTTGGGCCTTGGTAGACGCTTGGATTGCCTATTAAGTTTTGGAAGTTATTTTTACATTATTCAATTCTGCTTTCCAATATTCTGGAGATTGAACCACAGCATGATAACTGTAAAAGTCACAAAATTTAATAACTCAACTTAATGTACTAATTCAGAAAAGTTTATTCTTGGATGAAATAAATATTGATATAAGTTTTTTTCATTTTTCTGTTTCAGTATTTTTAACCTACTCTTGTTTTTTAAAATAAGTTTAGTCGTGTATTAAGTTATATATAGAATTTTGTAACAAATATGAAATAATATTATAATTAATGTAAACAATTAGAGTCATTTATCATTCAACTCTATACTCTTAATCTATCCTTAATTTGTATATATAAATTTTTTTATTATCAGAATCTAAAAACATAAACTTTCAAACAAGTGTCAAGATATGAGTGAATTGAAAAATTCTTATATATATTCTTAAGAGTTAATATAGTAAAATATCTACTTGTAAAAGACTCATGTTAATAAGAGAATTTAGATTAAATAAAAGAGAGTGAGTATGAAAGATAGTATTTCTTAGTGAAATACCATGGCTATTTATAGGATATATGGACCCTATAACTTATGTGATAAAAATATACAATATCAAGATGATATCAAGTAGTATTAAAATAACATATTATCATATATATGATAATTAACATAATAATAATAATAACAATAATGTGATACCTTACCTATATACTATATATTATGTAGAAATTTGGTATCGAAAAATGTTATGATGTAATCAAAGTAAGGAGATTTGTTCACATATAGTGTTTATATATGAATATTTACATTAATAAATATATCTTAGAATATCTTATGATCACTTTATGTTAGTAACACTAGTACACTATTTGCTTTTAAACTCGCACAATATACCTCATTTTACATCAAACCGTTGCTTATCAAAACACGATGGCAGATTTGAAATTAAGGAGACCTTATAGGCCTCGGTTGCATGCAGGACTGAAGCAGAACAACACTACGACCTCGGTTGCAAGCAGAACCGGTGCCTAAAACCCACCTACCAGCCAGGCTTTTGGGCTGACAACTTTTTGAAAAGGTAATACTACCTTGGTTGCATGCAAAACCGAGGCATAAAGCCTCTGCCACACCTGCAACTCACTGAACACGCTTCTTCCACACGTCAAGTCAGTTGTACGACATTGGGTGCTATGTTTAACCGAGACATATAATACTTTACTACCTCAGGCAAAGGTAGAATCGAGGTATAGTATGCTTTCCAAACTCCATCATCTTTCTTCTTACCTTTCCCCATTTTGTTCGCTTTTTGTGTTCTTCTCCTCTATGCCCCAAAATGAAGCACTTTGTGCTCCCAAGAAACCCTCTCAGGGACGTAGAACTCGCTACTGCGGCCACCACAGTCGCCTCTCCTAGCTCCGCCAAAACTCGCCCCTCTCGCAAGCACAAACACTCCAAAGAGAATGACCCTCCCTCTGATCCCAATCTCGTCGTTCCTTCCCCCGCTAAGTTCAAGAGTCCCTTGCCTCCGAGACCCCCTGCTTCCAACCCTCTCAAGCGAAAGTTCGCCATGGCTGTCGATGCCCTAACCGACAATTCCCTCGCCGCATCCTCCGATTCTAGAGTCAAGGTTGTTTTCGCCTATGACTCTTTTCGACTTCTTACTTTCTAATGTCTTCTATCTGATTTCCCTTTCTCGCTTCTTGCCTTTTTTGCAGGTTATTGTGAGGATGAGGTTAAATTGGTTTAACAAGGTTAAATTTTTTATGACCTAGGACGTTGACGTGAACAATTTTTACACGTGGCACAAGCAGGGTGTTACGTGAAATTTCCTAAGTTTGATGTGAAAAATGTTTGATTAAAAAATTAAAAGAAAAAGGTAATCTTCCATTACAATGAAGCATCACTCAAAAATCCTCTTCCTTATCCATCACCCATAAATCTTTTTCCTTATGCACAAACCTGTGAGAAGAAATCCAAAAATCAATTCCAATTTACATTTGAATCGAGCCTCACATAAACCTGTAGAGAAATCCCAAATTTCACAACCTAAAGAACCCTAGATGCAAGCCATACTTTGTCACCTCTTCTTCCAATCTCATACTTTTTATCTTCTTCAATACCCGAGACGAGGAGACCCAACAACTTCTACATACTCTGAATACTCCACGGATTGAAAAAACAAAATATGGCACACCTCTACCTAAATTTTGATTATCATTTGAAATGTTCAGAACGGAAAACAAAATTGAAATGAGAAAAGGTTATCAAGATTGAGTCATTCTTATTTATTCAATTAGAAATGGCAGAGTGAGAGGGGAAATGCTGAGTTGGCTTTTGAATTTGGGAATTGCGGAACCCTAGTCATAAGTTTTGCTTAACCCACAACACAACACATGGAATCTATTCTTGCCTGAATCGAATCAAATCATATTTGGTGTGTTGAAGTGGGATGGGAGGATCAAAGATGTGGTGGAGATCGGCGTCATTCATCATGAACAAGTAGCAGAACGAGGTTGCTCTCAAGGGAGAATCGTCGCTCGTACTATCAGACTAGAGTAGCACATCATGGTGTTGTCACCAGCGATTGGCTGGCCCAAGCTCAAGCCACCATTGGGCCGAACCCTGATCCTCTACCTCAACTCAAGCCCAATCTCGACAAGCCATTCAACGTCATGAAGGAGTTTAATAACGGGCAGATACAACCCCATTTGGCGGAGGCCATCGCCGCCATTCGCGCCTTGACCGCCATCATAAGAACCAGTCAGGCTACCACCATGATGCAGCTAGAAATTGAGCTGAAGAAGGCCTTTAATACTCTGAAGGTACTCTCAAGCCACTAACTTCATTATCTTATTGTTCATTGATTTCAACACTCTCACGTAAGACTCTGCTTATACCACGTATAAAATACTGTCCACGTCAACGTTTCAGGTCATAAAAAAATTAACCTGTTAAGTCAATTTAACAGCAAGAGCCAAATTGAATCGATTTTTCATTATAGAAAACTAAATTGACGAAACCGATAAGTCGAAATCTAACTGAGAAAACGCACGTAAATAAGAACTTTCGAAGGTGTTTAACCTTTTATATATATATATATATTGAAAACCTACAATTAATTATAGGGTTTGAGTTTTAAAACTTCCCTCAACTGTAAACTTCTCCAAAATTAGATAAGTATTTACATAACAATGTTACTAAAACTATTTTGGTTATTTCATCATTTGTAATATAAAACAATATTTAATTAGCACAACAAAAGATCACTACTTATATATATTGACAATTAATAAAAGTACTAACAATCAAGTGCTAATGAAAATCTATAAATAACACTTAAAGTTCATGAACAACACAAAATAAAAAATATGACATAAAGTAAACAACTAAATTAACCCTTAAATATCAATCTTGACTTGTTTCTGTTTAATTCCATTCCAATCTTCCTAAATGTTGTTTTCATCAAAATCATGATCCTCCATAACCTAGTTCAGCATCCAAATCACAGTCTTCAAAACCATTTTTAGCTTTCTTCAAGTCTCTTCTTGTTATTTCAAGATTTACCTCTGTTTCAATTATCTTTGATCTCAAAGCCTTTGCTTCCATCTCTAAAATAGTCACATTCTTCTCCAAAGTGGTCACATTCTCCTCTAACCTTTTCACACAACACTAGTTTTCATACCTAAGGAAGATTGAACATGAGCTTTCAGCCATAGCAAATCAAATCCAAAGATGTCAGTTCCTCCCATAAAGTTTGGAGATGATTGCGTATCATTGTCCATGTTTTTTTAACCTTTTTAGTGTTGAGAAAATGAGCACTCTACCAAGTGCGGTAAAAGTCCATTCACTAAAATTTTGACTTTTCCTCTACTTGCTATCAATAAGTGAGCGATATCATGATGAAACTTCTTCCAATAGACAAATAAAATCTTCTTTCTCTACTTTTACCATGTCCCTAAAATCCATCACTTCACCAAATGATGAAGTTGAAATCATTTCCGTGAGTGAAACATTCTCAATGCATTTAACAAGCTTATTAGATGTTATCACTGATTCATCAACTTGTTTCTCATCTTCTAACATATGAAATGAGCTTCAATTATACATGTATAATTTACAATGAACCCTCTACTAGAGACCCAAAGTTCATCCAAAGTTATATATAAGATTTGAAACACCAAAAACCCTTCAAAGTATCGGGCCTTTAATTTTGGGCTATCATTAGATAGTCTTAGTCTTGAGTGTTGTTCCCTACACCACCACAGACCGTTTCCAACACCCTTCTCATTCCTGTTTTGCTCTTTAGTAAAATTTAATTTTTAGGATTAAACGGATGTGGGTATCCGTTAGCGGATGTCAACATCCGTAAAATGGATGTTGACATTCATTCCTTCTCGAGTAAGACCAGAGGATGCAGTTCTTTAAGCAATTCTCCTCGAACGTTCATTTCGTAATTCTTCCATCCTCTTCCTAATCTTATCTTCTTGTTTACCATCATATTAACTGTTAGGATAAATACCTGCTATTTGAAAAGAAGTATATGCACGAAGCATCTTCAAAATATAACAATGCTACTGAATAATTGAAAAATCACCATACATGTTCCCTTTTGCTCTTCTGAATAATAGGCCTACTAGGGAGAGATGGTTTTTTGGCCCTAAAAAGGATTTCATGCTTGCCCTTTCTAGCAGAACTGTGCAAGGCTTTTGACTTCTCATTTGTTTCTGAACTTCTTGTTTCAGAAGTTTTGCTTTTGGTCACACTGGTTTTCTCTGGACTAGCAAGAAGGTTTTCATTCAACTTGTCATGAGAATGGTCAAAGGAAGATCTTCTACCAGTTTCTGGTAAGGAAAAGTCAATTTCATAGTCCATTGTTTAAGAGCCCTCAATAGAATCTAATCCAGAATCACGTTATAGAACTTCAAAGAGGTCGTTAGGCTCCTAGTTCTTTGATACTGCACGTTTTAGGCTTGTTGGAAAGAGTTAGATTTGCAACCATACTTAAGTCTGTCTTCCATTGGGAGCGAAAAAGATCATTATTTACTAATTGACCCTAAATCATGAAGGAATCATCAACGAGAGTTCGTTCACTTCTTTTTTAGATTGGGAATGGCCATTCACTGGTGATTTCTAATCACCATCAAACAATGCAAATACAATTTCAGGATGAGGGCTTCTCATCTTTTCCAAATTTTCAAATCTGCAATAGCAGCAATTGAAACCCAAAAGGCGGAGAAGAGAACAATTAACGAAAAATAAAGAAAGGGAAGGAAGAAGAGAAGAACTCAAACGAAAATGGAAAAGAGGAGAGAATATGTGAGAGTGAGATGAGATGCGGGGGTAGGGGTGCAACTGTTGTATGAATGAGGTAAAATTAGGGTTTGAAAAATAAATTTAAAATTTATTATAAAAGTAATAAAATTTTAATCTTTAACCTAAGGATAATTTTAGAAATAAAAGAATATGAGGAGGTGCAGGGAGCATAGGTGCAGGGAGCAACATTCCTTAGTCTTTAACTCTTCAAAACATAAGACTAGAAAAATACATGACCAATTTATCTTAATGGGTAATGGGCCTATCATTACATAGTCTAACATATGTTTCACTTATGTAAAAAAAATATAAATATGAAACACATGTGATAATAAAAAATAAATACTAATAAATGATAAAAGAATACATTAAGTGAATGTAGTCTTGTGAAAATATTTTATTTGTATGTGAAATATGAGAAGATGTTCCTTGCATATTTTAATAATTAAGATAATAACAATTTGAATATATGTTTTTTCTTTAATTATTTGAAGTGTGTTTTAAAATGAAACAGAAATAAAAATTTCTTGTGATTAATTAGAAAAAAATCTCATATTTAATTAGGTTCTGTAAAAAGAATAATCTGAAAATATAATTGTATGAAGGTTTTGTTTATGATTTTGAAGATATATTTTTCACATTGGCTTAGTCTCTCATTTAGTGATTATATGAAACTCATGGACAAAAGCATTGAGAAATGTGAAATTTTAAATTTTTTTGAGTTAAAATAAAATTCATAATGCATAACAATATCATGTAATTTTATTAAATTTTTCAATAAAAAAAATAATACAAGGGTGGATTAAATCGTACTCCTTCTTGTTATTTCTATTTTAAAATCAAAGCCCATAAATTTTCAATAGTATGGTAAAAAAAATGATTAGATGATCATTCATCGTGCAACCATAACCTCTTATAGGAGATAAAAACAAGGAAAAAAAGAATTTATACCTACAACCCAGTTTTGATACAACATGGAAAAATACAGCACTGAAGAAACTCCATGTTGATCTTCAAGGTGTCAGGACAGGAACTTAACCATCTGTCCTTTTAACGAGAAAGACGTATATGAACACATGCAACATTTTTCTTGTAGTGTGTCAAAAGGTTTATTACAGTTAGGAATGACAAAAATTTTGCGGACACATGCATATCCGGTTAAAATCTACGATGGCTAGTTAGCATCTATGGATATTTATTACTTATGGGTAATGGTATTTTAATATTTGTTTCTAAAAAGATTGAGTATTTTAATTTTTTTGGATATTTACAGGATTTAAAATATTTGTAAATATTTTTTAAGTAGATATTCATATAAATAGCATACGGATTGCAAGTTGGAGTTTTTTTGGATTGAATTGCGAGTAGATATTATCTGTGTCCAATCCGATACATTGTCATCACTAATTACAACCTCGGTCAAGAGCTCTTTGATGCGCCTATCACATAAACTGATTTAATCAAATTGGCTTCTATTATAGACATGATCACTTGTATTATAATGTTCAGATCCACTTCAATTCTCCACTTAAAAGGTTCTTGTTAGAAAATGTTCATTGTTCAACTCAAACAAGCTGAAAAAGAAAGAAACCTAGAGAACATATGACTCAAGAAAAAAAAAAGATGGACTAAAAACACAAAAAAATCAGTTGCTTAATGATTATATGCACTACATGATAAAGCGTATATACTCACCACATAACCAAATGGAAATTGACAGTACACATGTTGATTATCACCAAATTAAATGACAAAGGATTGATGCACAAAGTCTAGAATATGCATACACCGAATTAGAATTAAGGCACTGACATGAATGATCGAATGAAATATGGAATCGTGTGGTTGCTTGCGTGTGGGTGTGTGTTCGAATCTTGTGAGGACTCATGGCCACTGCCTTTTCTTTCTAATTTTTTTGAAGACACGGCAGGCCAAGCTCCTTTCCTGCTGAGCTTGGTGGTTCGATGGAGGTCGGCCAACTTCTTTGCATCCTGACGCTAACCGAGGAGATGTTAAAAGAGGAAAATAGGGTAACTTGAATATAAGAGTGAAGCACACCAGATTAATCTTTTGTTAAAAACAGTAACCAGGAAACAAAGTCCACCACATGAATCAAACATAAATAAATGGGAACCAGAGTGAAACCATGAGGCTGTGTTAGTCTAGTAAAAGTTGTCTTGGTTATGCTGAGGGCTTTGATATTGGTCATGGTAAAAACTAATGGAGTGGTGTAAGAGAAGTGGATGTAGCTCAACTTGTAATCTTAAAAAAATTAATAGAATCTTTTAGGAAAACGGGACGTAACTCATATTTGAGCGAATAAATATAAATATTATGTCTTAATGTTTTTTCTTTTAAATTATTGTTAAGTCTTTTATATCATCGTCTAACAGAATTTATATTTTTTATCCTACAAACGCAGTGTCTAAAAATAGCTCATGTTTGTATACTATTATTACAAATCGTTGAACGCTGTTGTGTGAAATTATTTTGAAAACAATATTCATCCCTCCGGTAGTGTTTTTCTATGCACTTTAGAAGGGCGATTACCTCTAGCCAAAAGTCTACCACCTTTTTTCAAGATATTGTATCCATAAAATCGAAGACTAAACTACAAAAATACATGGAATTACCGACGAAATTTCACCGACGAAATTATTTTTGTCGGTAAATGATGCATTACCGACGAATTTTATCGACGGATGTAAAACATGTAATTATCGATGGTAATTGGTCATTCGGTAATTATCGACGGACAAAATCTGTCGGTAAAGCCTTCGATAATTACCGACAGACAAAAGTCGTCGGTAATTTCATCGATAATACATATTTTAGTTACCGACGATCATAATCCGTCGGTAAATCCGTTGGTAAAAAGAGCGGCAAAATTCCCGCCCATTTTTTCTCTCTCTCTGCGCGAAGAAGACTATATTTTTCTATCTCACAGATCACCTTTCTTACCTCAAGACCATTTCTCAGCTTCTCTGCAACCATTTTTCTCTCTCGTGCAACCATCTTCCCACACTACCACCGCTGTCGTTGGAGAGTGCCACCGCTGTCGTGGGAGAGTGCCACCGCTGTCGTTGGAGAGCGCCACCGCTGTCGTGCGAGAACGCCATCACTGTCGTGGGAGAATCACTATCGTCGCCACCGCTGCCGTTGGAGAACGCCACTACTGTCGTTGGGGAGTGCGTAAAAATAGTTGTGTATGCGTAGGAAAAAATAACACTGGAAATTTTAACGTGAAAAATCCTCTCGGAAAAAACCACGGGACCTAGTCTAGAAAATTATCTCCACTATGAAAGTAGGATTACAGTGTTTCTCTCACTCTCTAAGGATCTCTCAATAAATCTCACCCTCTCGGATGGTATACAAAAACACTCTTTTTTGCACACTCACAGTTTCTACTACACAGTATCTTTCACCTCTCGGTGATGTTTCTCTCTTCACGATAGTACCCGTGGCTTTCTCTCTTTCTCCTCTTGAATTCTTTCTTCACCGTTTGATTCTTGGTGAGTTGTGTTTTGCTGCACATTTTGCATTCATGTTATAATGAATGAAGGAAGAAAGGACAAGAAACATGGTTGGTGCATTGGAGCAATTTAAGGAACTTTAATGAAGGTGGAAGACATTCTTCCTCAATATATGGTATATGAAAACATTGACCCTTGTTTTCAGCATGTGGATGGGTCCCATCTTTTGTTTTTATCCAACAAAACTCTTCCATAAAACTCAAAAATGGGTATTCCATCCTTCATTCCATCATTGCATCCTATCTTTAGTTGGAAGGTACCACGACACCAGCACCTTGACAACAATCTTCAACCTTCTTGGTTGGTATTGACTTAGTCATCATGTCGGACCAATTTAAGTCTGTATGGATTTTCTCTATCTTCAATTTCTTCTCATCCAACGCTTCTCGTATCCAATGATATCGGACGTCGATATGTTTCGAGCGTGAATGGAACATGGGGTTCTTGGTTAGATGAATGGTACTTTGATTATCACAATTCACCACATAATCATCTTGATCATGTGCTAATTCACTTAGGAAATTGTTCATCCATAGCATCTCTTTAGAGGCTTCAGTCACCGCTACATACTCTGCTTCAGCAGTAGACAATGTCACATTTTTTTAGCTTTGACTGCCAAGAAACTTGATGTTGACTTCCTTTAGAGGCTCCCCCTGCAAAAGTAATCAGATAACTTGATGTTGACTTCCTTGAATCGACATCTCCAGCCATGTCTGAGTTTGAATATCCGATTAGCTTTAAATCTCCATTACCAAAACACAAGCTTCTTTTGAAAGATCCTCTTAGATACCTTAGTATCCACTTAACAGCTTCCCAATGCTCCTTTCCTGGATTTGACAGGAATCTGCTCACAACTCCTACAGCATAGCCAATATCTGGCCTTGTACAAACCATTGCATACATAAGGCTACCCACGACAGAAGAGTAGGGTACCTTATTCATTTCTACTTTTTCTTCTTCATTCTTTGGACATTGCAACTTGCTGAGTTTGAAATGTCCAGCAATTGGAACACGAGCAGATTTGGCATTGTGCATGTTGAACCTTTTAAGAATCTTCTCTATGTAATCTTCATGAGATACCCATAGCATTCTTCTAGAACGATCTCTGGAGATTTTCATTCCAAGTATCTTCTTCACTACACCCAGGTCTTTCATGGCAAAAGACTTACTCAATGCCTTCTTGAGAGCAACTATTTTAATTTTGTCCTTCCCTACAATCAACATATCATCAACATACAAGAGAAGTATGATGGACTCACCATTTTCATAATGCTTCACAAACACGCAATGGTCTGCGGAGGTCTTCTTGAAATTATGTTGATCATGAAGGAATCAAATTTCTTGTACCATTGTCTTGGAGCTTGCTTCAGACCATAGAGACTTTTCTTCAGACGACACACAAAGTGTTCTTTGCCTAGTTCTTCAAAACCCTCTGGTTGCTTCATGTAAATTTCTTCCTCTAGGTCTCCATGTAAGAATGTTGTTTTGACGTCCAGTTGTTCAATCCCCAGGTCTAGTGTTGCTGCTAGACCGAGAATCGCACGAATGGATGTCATCTTCACTACTGGTGAGAATATTTCATCAAAGTCTATTCCTTTCTTCTGGTTGCACCCCTTCACGACAATTCGTGCTTTGTACCTTGGGCTTGGGTTGTTCTCTTCATTCTTGAGCTTGAACACCCATTTCTTCTACAATGCTCTTCTTTCTTTTGGTAATTCTACCAAATCATAAGTCTGATTTTCCTTGAAGGATTGCATCTCTTCTTCCATGGCTTGCAACCATTTGTCTTTGTCTTTCATCTCCATTGCTTCTACAAAGCTTTGAGGTTCACCTTCATCAGTAAAATTAACATATTCATATGAAAAATACCTTCTTGATGGTTGCTTCTGCCTTGTTGATCGCCTCAATTGGGTTTGTTGTGAAGCATTCTCAATTGTTTGATCTTCTACCGTCAGATTAGGTTGATCTGCTTCTTCAGCCATCTCATCAAGTTGTAACTCCTGATTTGTCTCAGCTTGACGAGTCTCTCCCCCTAAGTTGTTCATCACAATAGGGCTTTGATCACTTATCAGCTTAAGTGTTGGTTTCTCCACTTTCTTGATGTCTTGGATTGTCTGATCTTCAAAGAACACCACATCTCTGCTTCGAACAATCTTTCTGTTTGCAGGATCCCATAATCTGAAACCAAATTCATCTCTTGGAGAACCAAGGTATATGCACTCTTTCGCCTTAGCATCGAGTTTTGCTCTTTCATCTTTCGGAATGTGAACTGATGCCTTACATCCGAAGACTCTCAAGTTACGATATGAGGCATTTTTACCAAACCATACTTCTTCTGGTATCTTACCGTTTAATGGTCTTGATGGTGATAAGTTGATCAAGTGAGTTGTTAACACGACTTCCCCCCAGAATGACTTGGGAAGTTTTGCTTGAGACAACATGCTTCTGACCTTCTCGGCAATCGTTCTGTTGAATCTTTCAGCTACGTCATTCATTTGAGGTGTCTTGGGAGGTACTTCCTCATGTCTGATCCCATGAGTCTTGTAATAGTGCTCGAATGGACCTTTATACTCTCCATCATTATCACTTCTCAAGCATTTCAACTTTCTACCAGTTTCACGTTCAACTGAAGCATGAAACTCCTTGAAGATTCGTAGAACTTCATTTTTTCTCTTCAAAGGATAGACCCACAATTATCTAGAGTGGTCATCAATAAAGGTAACAAAATATTGAGCACCACCAAGGGACCTTTCGGATGTTGAAAAGACATCTGAATACACAAGATCCAAAATATGCTCTCTTCTTTTTCTATTATCATATTTATGGAAAGATACTCTGGGCTGCTTACCTGCTAGGCAGTCTTCACATAATTCAAATGGTTGTCCTTTTATACTCTAGAGATGATCTTTCGCACGGATCTCTAATCCTTTCTCACTCATGTGGCCCAATCTTTTGTGCCACAACTCCTTACTTTCTTCTTGAGCAACATTTGTCTCTCCTTTGCATATTTTTCCTTGTATGACATACAAAGAGCCTTCCTTTTTGCCACGAGCAACAATCATGCTTCCTCGGCTAAGTTTCCATTTTCCATCTCCAAACTGGTTGTTCATTCCAACATCCTCTAGCTTACCGACTGAGATAAGGTTTAGTCGCATTTCTGGAACATGTCTTACCTCCTTCAGCACAAGTTTGTTTCCATTTTCTGTCGTCAAAGTCACTTTTCCTATGCCCACAATTTTGCTTGTGACATGATTACCCATCTTCACTATTCCAAAGTCTCCTTTTTGATAGGATGAGAAGAATCCCTCATGAGGAGTAACATGGAAAGATGTTCCGGTATCTACTATCCAAGTGCAGTCATCAAAAGCAATATTTAGATAGTTTACCTCAGTGATAAGGAACACATTCTCATCATTTGATACCACCGTTGTTGTGGTCTTTTCTTCCAACTTCTTTTTGAGATCTATCACATCCGGGTGTATAGTTCCATTCTTCTGATCTCTTTTCAGGAATCTACATTCTTGCTTCTTGTGGCCATCTTTTCCACAATAAAAGCATGTCAAACCTTTGGAACGAGACTTGAATCTTCCTCGTGACTTTTCACATTTTCCTTTGCTTTTGTGTTCACTCCTTCCTCTATTATCAACAACGTTGGCTTCTGAGTGACTACTTATTCCTCTTTCTTTCCTTCTGGACTCTTCATTCAGCAAACTGTCTGTAATGTTATCCAGCCTGAGCTTTCCATCTGGTGTTGAGTAATTGAGAGTGACCACCAATGTGTCTCAACTCTCCGGTAGAGAACTAAGAAGTAGAAGAGCTTGTAACTCGTCATATATCTTCATATTTGTCTTCATTAATTGGTTCACTATACCTTTGAAGGTGTTGAGATGCTCGATCATATTCAGGTCGTCAGAATACTTCAACTTTACGAGTCGTCTGACAAGGTGAGCTTTATTTCTCAGAGTCTTCTTTTGAATCATAGATTTAAGCTTTGTCCATAACTCATATGCATCGGTATAAGTCGATACATGCTCAAACAAGCTTTTGTCGATGTATTTCCGAATCATAACCATTGTTTTACGATTCAGAATCTCCCAATCTTTTTCGGTCTTCCCTTCTGGAATTTCCGGATTTGTGATCGGCTCATACAAATCCTTGCAGTATAGATGATCTTCCATCATCGGCTTCTAGTAAGAGTAATTATCCGCAGTTAGCTTGAACATGTCTCCTTCCATCTTGAGTTTCACAGGATTCTGACTTTTTCGAACTGGTGGCTTTGATACCACTGTTGGGAAACAACGGTATTTGTTCCCTCCTCTGCTAACCCAAAATGGGCACTATGCGAAAGCGTAAAAATAGCTGTGTATGCGTAGGAAAAAATAATACCGAAAATTTTAACGTGGAAAATCCTCTCGGAAAAAACCACGGGACCTAGTCCAGAAAATTATCTCCACTATGAAAGTAGGATTACAATGTTTCTCTCACTCTCTGAGGATCTCCCAATAAATCTCACCCTCTCGGATGGTATACAAAAACACTCTCTTTTGCACACTCATAGTTTCTACTACACAGTGTCTTTCACCTCTCAGTGATGTTTCTCTCTTCACAGTAGTACCCGTGGCTTTCTCTCTTTCTCCTCTTGAATTCTTTCTTCGCCGTTTGATTCTTGGTGAGTTGTGTTTTGCTGCACATTTTGCATTCATTTTATAATGAATGAAGGAAGAAATGACAAGAAACATGGTTGGTACATTGGAGCAATTTAGGAAGCTTTAATGAAGATATAAGACATTTTTCCTCAATATATGGTATATGAAAACATTGACCCTTGTTTTCAGCATGTGGACGGGTCCCATTTTTGTTTTTATCCAACAAATATTATGTTAAAAATAAGCATAAAGAACACATACTTATCGGTGATAAAAATCCTTGGTGAAAGACGAATATGCGATAGAGAAGTTCTATTCTATATCTTTCTTTATTGCTTTTGTAGAACTTTCAGGTGACGTTGTATATATTATACAAGTATGACTAACTGTATTAATATCATATAGGTCTAACTATCTATTTTTATCAATTTTACAATATTTTATTTAATAGTTTTATACTATTAAATGAAATTTTATATTTTTTCTCAACATCTAAAACAAATGCGTTTAACAATTAGCATTATATTAGAAAACATAAACTAATAAATTAAAAAAAAAGGAATTTAGTAAATAATCAATTGAAATGAATAGTTATCGTTTCAATACCTATAAAATACATTATTATATTTAAGTTTTGAAAACTCATATAGTTAATTAAAGGATTTGAGTTTTAAACTTCCATTAACGGCACAAGTCCTTTAAATTTCTTTACTCATTTTTTAACCTAAAACAAACTAATAAGATTTTAGCATATGGAGATTCAATTAACATAAATAACATAAGTATTTACAAAACAATATTAAGAAAACTATTTTCGATACATTTCCATAAAACAATATTAAATTAGCACAACAAAAGATAAGTATTTATATATATAGACCAATAAAAGAATTACTAACCACCTAGTGCAAAAATAACGTGTATAACGTCATGCGTTCAATGTCGAACCATTAAAAATGACCGGTGGCATTTTTGCAAATAAATACAATTATTAAACGTCGTTTATAATTATAATTCGACGTAAAAGGATATAAAACGTCGAATGTTCTAGCGTTAGACGTTAAAAGATTAGTGAATTCAATAAAAATTTGAGCGGGAGATTGAAAACTCATTCACTTTATCTTAGCGCGCCAGACTCTCTTCTCTTCTCAAATTTTTCTCGAACAAAGTTTGACGACCATCACAGGTAATCTTTCTTTCATTTGATACAAATGCATGTTAATTAACTACTTTATGTATGATTTTCGTTTGTTTAGACGGATTATTTTCGTGTTTTTGTCCTTTCTAGACGCATTTTGCTTTCTCTCTCACGGGTGACAACACTTTATTTGTTTGTTGTTGTTTGATTGTTGTTTGTTATTGATCAAAGTTCATGATTTATGAAAAACCAAAAACTGAAATTTTTTATTTTTCTGCTTTTCAGATCGGGTAGAGTTGTAAAAAAGAACACAATTAATTAAAAAAAATAAGAAAATCGATTTTTTTTAAAATTCGACGTTAATTTAACGTCTTCACGTCTTCTGATATAACGTTGTTCGCAAATTCACTGTTAAAAATCCAAAATATTCGACGTTGAACGTGATTTTTGTACTAATGCACAAAAAGTTAATAAAAATGACTCGGATAACGGTTGAAGTTCATGAACAACACAAGTCTTTAAATTTCTTTACTCATTTTTAACCTAAAACAAACTACTAATATTTTAGCATATGAGGATTCAATTAACATAAATAAGATAAGTATTTACATAACAATATTAGGAAAACCATTTTGGATACATCTCATCCTTTGTAATATTGACAATTAATAAAAGCACTACCAACCAAGTGTTAATGAAGATGAGTAGAATAACAGTTGAAGTTCATTAACAACAGATAATATAAGATACATAATAAAAGTAAAGAACAAAATTAACCCTTAAATACCGATCTTTATTGGTTTCTGTTTAATTCCATTCCAATATAAAGGATAAACTTAAATTTTAGAATTTCTTTAATAATTTTGTTTAAATTTTATTTTATTACTTTTGAATTTAGTAATATTTAATTTCATTTTGATTCAGATAAAATAGATATAGATAGTTTTGATTTTTTTTCTGTCGAAAGTTTTAATTTTTCATTTATTTTTCTGAATCCAAATCATGCAACAGAACGGATGTTTCATCCTAACCTCTAACATCTCATCAACTTTTCTAAAACTTTCATTTTTAACTTTAATAAATATTTTTTCATTTTTTTTCTTATTAAAAACACTCTTCACCACCTTAATAATAATTTAATTTAATTAAAATTTAAATATTATCTAATATTATTTATATTTTAATAATTATTAAAATATGATTTATATTATAATAATAGTTATATTAAAAACATAAAAATAAAATAATAAAAATAATATTAATAATAATTAAAAATAATTAATAATAAATTTGATTTAATATATTCAAATATATTAAATTATATTAAAATATTAAAATAAATTAAATAATTATTAAATTTTAAATAAAAATCAAAATTTTAAAAACTTGTTTATCAGATGTTAAAATCCGTAAAATATGTTAACATTTTTGTTAATTATTAAAATATGATTTATATTTTTATAATAGTTTTATTAAAAAAATTAAAATAAGAGTAATAATAATGAAAATAAAAATAACATTTAAAATCACATTTAATATATTTAAATATATTAGGTTATATTAAAATATTAAATTAAAATTAATATATATTTAAGTTAAAAAAAAACAAAATTATGAAAAATTTGTAAATTGGATATAGACCTCCAATAAGTTATCTTACGGATATCTATATCCGATGAATAATTGGGTTTAAAAAATAATTTTATTTAATTTTTAATAATTATTTAGTTTAATTTAATATTTTAATATAATTAAATGTATTTATTTATTTTATTTAATATAATTTTATTTGATATTCGATTATTTTTAAAATTTTGGTTTTAGTTAAATTTTAATAATTATTTAATTTAATTTAACAATTTAATATATTTAAATATAATATTTAATTAATTTTATTTTTATTTTAATTATTCTAACTTTATATTTTTAATATAAAGATTATTATAATATAAATTATAATTTAATAGTTAATAAAATATAAAATTATATTAAATAATATTTGAATTTTAAATTTAATTATTATTTATGTTTTTAACAAGAAAAAGAAAAAAACAAAAAGATATTCATTAAAGTTGAAATTGAAATTTTTTAAATAATTGAAGATGCAGATAACGATGAATTGTTACGAGATAAAAAAATGGAACGGAATTTATGTAGTTTCAGGAGATATTAAAATATAGGGATAAAAAATGGAGATTCTGGAGTTGCATGATCAGATATTGGAGATGTAGGAGTGGCAGAAAGAGCGACCCTCTTCTGAACTACCTTGGCGTTCTGCTGGTTGAGTTCTTTTATCACATTTTTCATCTTTTCACAATCTAGAGTTAAATCCTCATTATTTTTTTGAAGTTTACGGCCAGTCTCAATTGCGCGCTTCTCAATCACACGGGCCTCAGACAGTTCGGCGGCCATAACCTCTTGTTTCTTTTCGCAGTCGGCGTGAGCAATAATCATCTCATTCAACTTAGCGTTCAACTCAGAATTTATCTTTAACGCTTTATCCAAATCGAACTGCGCGATAGACAAATTTTCCTTCAACTGTTCGGCTCTACCCTCTGCAGTCTCAGCTTCCGTCGTCTCTTGATTGGACATCATTCTCACCAAGTCTTTCTCGCCACCACCTCAAAATTATCATATGCAATTCAGGTCAAACAAAAAAGAACATCAAAACTGTTGATGAAGTTCAAAAGAAAGAAGTTATAAAGAATACATATCCACTGTCTATAATAAATTATTCTACAAACAACGTAATTTATGGTTTACCATATCTGAGTTCAGCCTTCAAATCGCATTCTTTAAAATCTTCTTTTACTTTCTCCAACCTTCTTGCTATTTCTAGATTTACCTTTGCTTCAATCAACTTTGTCATCAAAGTCTTTGCTTCCATCTCTAAGATAGTCACATTCTTTTCCAACCTTTTCATCTCAAGAACTCTATCAACACGAGGTTTCAGCCATGACAAATCGAATCCACATATCTCAAGTTCTTCCCACAAAGTTTGGAGATGATTACAAGCATCATCATCCATGTCTCTCATCTTTTTAGTGTTGAGAAAATGAAGAACTCTACCAAGTGCTGTAAAAGCCCATTCAGTAAATCTTTGACTTCTCCTCTTCTTAGTATCAATGAGTGAGGGATATAATGAACAAACTTCTTCCAATAAAGGAATAAAATCTTTCTCTACTTTTCCTATACCTCTAAAATCCACCACCTCACCAAATGATGAGATTGAAATCATTTCCTTGGGAGAAATAGTCTCAATGCTTTCAACCATTTTATTGTCCATGTTTCTCACTATTTCATCAATTTGTTTCTAATGCTCTAACAAACCAATATATCAGCTTCAATTATACAAGTATGATTTATAATGAACTGCGACTAGAGTTCCAAAGTTCACCCAGATATGATTGCGTATTGAGAAAAGTTCATTGGATTGCGTATCTTACGAACTATGGCCTTGGTAGAAGCAGTTTATTGGATTTTGTATTGAGAAAAGTTTTGGAAGTTGTGTTTAATTATTCAATCCTCTTTTCCCATATGCTGGAAATTGAACCACACCAGGATAATCGTAAAAGTCACAAATTTTAATAATTCTACTTAATGTAGTATTTAAGAAAAGTTATTCATTTTCTTGGATGAAATATTGATATCAATATTTTTCTTTTTTCTGTTTTAACATAATTAAGTTTTGGATGTTGTGTTTAATTATTCAATCCTCTTTTCCAATACACTGGAAATTGAACCACACCAGGATAATAGTAAAAGTCACAAATTTTAATAATTCTATTTAATGTAGTATTTAAGAAAAGTTATTCATTTTCTTGGATGAAATATTGATATCAATATTATGATAATTAACATAATAATAATAATAATAATAATAATAATAATAATAATAATAATAATAATGTTTTGGATGGAGTTGAAGTCTCGTATACAAAGCATTAGTGTTGTTATGAAGAACGAATGGAGTCTCTAATTGTTGTGGGTATATCAAAGGCATATTTACTCCCTCGTCCAAAGATATATTTACAATCATGTCTGACGTATTAATTATTAATAAATGATTTTTATTACTTTAATTAATTTTTAATTAATGATTATTATTTTATCAATTAGTTACGGTTTTTGATCGTGGGTCATTTCATTGTTATTCTTATTAATTGTTCATATTAATTATCAATTAATTAAATTAATTATCGTTATTAACAAGTTGATCTTGTTAGATAGTCGACCTTATGGTCCTTGACTGAATGGTAATCATACAGTACAGATAATAATATACCTGATATACTGTATTATATAGATATATGGTACCAAAATATATCATGACGTAATCAAAGTATTCAAATTTGTTCAAATATATTATTTATATATGAATATTTGCATTAAAATATCTTTATGATCATTTTATGTTAAAAAATGGGTCTTCTTAGATTATATTAGTTAGAATGTTTAATGTGTTGGATTTGTGCAATTTTTCTTTTCTAGCTTTATAAACTTGTATATTTATATATAATAAGTTGTTTTGTTAGAAATTTAATTTTATATTTATAAATTAATTGAAAATGTAAAATTTGAAGAGCAACTATAATAATTTTCATTTAAATTCTGAAGTATTTGTAAAATAAACACAATTAGATTATTAGGGACCTAATTAAAATTATAAAAGATTGGCAAAGGATTAAATTGGATTTATTAAAAAAATATTCAAGGACCATGCTGCAAATACAAAAATTAAATTAAGTACCAATTTGTAATTTTAAGATATTTTAGAAACTTGTATGTAACATGATTTTTTTTTTCAAAAAATAAAAACTCAATTTTGTTCTTGAAAGATGTAGACTACATTTTTAAGTTAATAGGAAAATCAATTATAAGTAATAAAAAGACTAGGGGTTACATTATTCGCTTTGAAATATGGAATTCTGTCATATTTTTATTCTTTAAAAACACTTTAGAAAATTAAAAGGAAAAAGATATTTAATTTTTTTTAGTTTAATGTTAGATTATTACCTATATCGATACAAATAATACTGAGGAATCATTCTTTTTCTTTATCAACAATATAAACATGGATGATAAATAGACTTCTATATATATAGATATAATGCGAACTTGTCCCAAAAGTTGTTGCAAAATATCCAATTATCCTGTATATGTATTTATATTTGTAGTAGACGTTTTAAATTAACTAAAAGGTAAAGAATGTGTACCTATATACTTGACCGTTCCACATCTCCATATTCTTCCTTTTTTAAATAGTTGAAACACTTTATTTATTCAATCATTTGTTTGGAAAAATATACAATTTGTGCTATTTTAACTAGCAAAAACACATAAACTTATACATTTGTATTCACATTTTATTACATTTAAATAATATAATTTTAAAAGTATATATATATATATATATATATATATATATAATTTTAAAACAAAGTATTAAATAGATTTGACTTAAGAGATAATATATTATCTCTTAAATAAAAATGATAAATATTCCAAATTTAATATAAAATATAAATCCCGCAAGATAGGAGCGAACCTGCTAGGAAACAGACGCTGAGCTACAGGCGCTTACATTTTCTAAGCACTTGATTAAATTTATTCACATTACTTTATAAACGAAAACAAATTAATATTATTTACTTTTTTCTTCTTCTCATCACCTAAAACACATTGGTTTAACAATTAATATAATATTAAAAAACATCAATTAATAATTTAAGAAAGTAATATAGTAAATAATCAATTGAAATGAATAGTTATGTTTCAATACCTGTATAATTCATTATTATATTTATATTTATGCAGATTTGAGTTTTAAAACTTTCCTGAACTGTGAACTTCTCCAAAATTGATTTAAAAGACACAAGTGTTTTAAATTTCTTTACTCTTTTTTAACCTAAAAGAAAGTACTACGATTTAAGAATTTGGGGATTCAATAATAAGATAAGAATTTACAGAACAATACTAAGAAAACGATTTTGGATGCATTTCATCATCTGTAATATAAAACAATATTCAATTAACATAACATTGACAATTAATAAAAGTATTAACAAACAAATGTATGAAATCAGTGCCATAATAGTTGAATCACAAATAATATAAAATAAAACATAAAGCAAACAACTAAATTAACCACTGTTTAATTCCATTCCAATCTTCCTAAATGTTGTTTTCATCAAAATCATGGTCTCCATAACCCACCTCTCCCATCAGTATGGGCCATGCAAGAAGCAACAAAATCTTGAGTCATAAATTGCTCAACTCACACATGTCTCAAAGGATGATTAGTGATTGTTTTAACACCTTTAAAGTTCTAAGGAAGATGTTATAAATATTATTTATTATTATAATAATTACATTTTATTTTATATAAATTTTAACTTAAAAGTAATCTTATAATTATATCTATTATATTTTTTTATCCATTACATACATATTCTATTCTTAAATTTCTTCCCTTTTATATTTCTATCCTTCAAAACAAACAATTCCATCTTTTCATCTTTATAATTTCAAATCCATGTATTTACTATCTTCCAAATTCATTCTTCAAAACAAAAAGAAACGTGCTGACCTACCTCTACAAGCATTTGCACACCAATAAAAATAATTATGTCGCTAACTTAGAGTTTTGTCTACCACTAAGTTCTCTCTATATTACAATATTTTAAGACTAAAAAAGAGAGAAAAGTGATGCAAAAGGCATACGAAAATTTGAAATATAAAAAGGTAGATTTACAATATAACTGAAATGAATAATTATCCTGTGTAATTCATTATTATATTTAAGTTTTAAAAACTCCTATATTTATTATAAGATTTGGGTTTTAAACCTGAACTTTAAACTTCTCAAAAAAATTGATTTAAAAGGCAGAAGTATTTTAAATTTCTTCATTCTATTGTTAACATAATACAAATTTCTGAGATTTTTTTAGAATTTATGAATTCAAAGAGCCCTTTGTCTTAATAACTTTGCTTCTCACTACAATTTACTAATATCATTTACGATATATTGCATAATTTGTAATGAAATCATGTTCAATTAACATAATAAAATGTGTTTATATATAGACCATTAATAGAAGTATTGACAGACAATCACTCACGTTAACTGAGATTAGTATGACAGTAACCGTTCAATTTCATGACTAACACAAGAAATATACTATGCATCATAAAATAAACACAGAACCTTTAAATATTAATTTCATTCTATGATTCTGTTTAATGAATAGGAGCTATTAAACATAGAATGACTATAAGTATCCTAGAGAATAAAGTTATCATATGCTATTCATGGTTTCCATAATTCAGCATCCAAATCACATCCTACAAAACTTTCTTTTGTTTTCAGCAACTCTCTTCTTATTTCTAGATTTACCTCTGCTTCAATCATCTTTGTTCTCAAAATCTTTGCTTCCATCTCTAAAATAGCAATTTCCTCCTCCAAAGAACTCACATTCTCCTCCAACCTTTTCACAGCAAGAACTTTTTCAACACAAGTTTTCATACTCGAGGCAGATTGTACTTGAGGTTTCAGCCATGACAAATCAAATCCACATGTTTCAAGTTCTTCCCATAAAGTTTGGAGATGATTGCAAGCATCATCGTCCATATCTCTCACTTTGTTCGTGTTGAGAAAATAAAGAACTCTACCCAAAGCTGTAAAAGCCCATTCAGTAAATCTTTGACTTCTCTTCTTGCTATCAATAAGTAGTGAGGTAAGTGAGGGATATCTTGAACAAACTTCTTCCAATAGAGGAATAAAATATTTCTCTACTTTTCCTATGCCCCTATAATCCACCACCTCACCAAATGATGGGGTTAAAATCATTTCCTTGGGTGATTGATCAACCTGTTTCTCATGCTCTAAGAAACTAACCAATATATGAGCTTCAATTATACAAGTATCATTTACAATGAACCCGCGACTAGAATCCCAAAGTTCATCCAAAGATATGTAAGAAGGGAATCCCCAGTTATCCTGCATTGAACTGAACGTGTGGCTAGTTTCTGACACATTTAAACATCAAGAGTTAGTTGTGTATAGAGGTTAAAACAAAATCATACGATCCTCAAATAAATACATATAACTTCAGGCAAATATAAATATTATTTCTATAGAGTATAAAAATAGTAGATGAGTGAAGGTGGATCCTTTTTGTTGCTTCCTTTACCCAATCTAATAGAACACAGTAATATTTGATCATGTCTACTTCTCAAGTAAAATGGTTTCTACTTACAAAATTTCCACCAAACCATTTGGGATAATATGTAGTACATGCCAATAAGACTGACAAACAAGTAAAGGTTGGATTTTGAGGTATTAAGGAAAAACTTACAGATAGAAAAACTTTCAGGAATTTAAAACACGTCCAAAGGAGAGTCTTCATGTGAAATTATGAAATTGCTAGCAGGAAAACAGTTTCATTCGCCTAAGAAAATAATATCCAAATATCAACATGAGAGATAAGGATGAAATATACCTTTGATTATAGATTCATCGCAATTGAGCTGATTAATCAGAACGAGGCATAGTAGCAACACCAGCATCCAAAAAAATTGACAAACAGTCCACATCGTTCTGCCCTTTTGGAAAGATAAGAATCCTCCTAAAAGCAAAGTTACCAAACTAATGAGAAAAACAGATAAAATAATAAAAGGAACATGTACAGTACACAGTAACTTAATCAAGCACCATGTGTGGCCATCGAGAGAAAACGTATCCGAGTACAATTTATTGGAGTCCAACATGGAAAAGTTCCTAATGGTCCATGTAAACTTCCCAAACAATTCAATATTTGTATCCTGATTCTCCATTTCAATGACTTGTAAGCTTCAACCGTAGCACTGACAAAAACAAATGTTATTACCGAGGGCGGGCAACCGACCCGAAAGGTTCGGACGAGGTGTTTCAGCATGACATGTCCAATCGGATGTTCCAGTCTGACATGTCCGATCGGAACTCTTTAGCACATGTCCGATCGTGTAAAACCGTGGACTGGAGAGAGCAGTTGAATGCTCATGAATGTGTAGTTAATGAGGTAATGGTCATTATCGAGTATTTAAAGTATGCATTGAAAGCGATTAAGAGGTAAATTAATGGGTAATATTCTCTAAAATCATATAAATAGGAGTCAAAGGAGAAGGTAAACTCTCTATTCATTGCTAATTATATAGAATTGTAAGAGCCCATTCTGACTTGAGCATCGGAGTGTTTGCTGCAGGTCAACCCATTTCCGTTGAGAATAAGTGCGAGGAGAGCGAAGGAAGAAGGACCGATCGGGCGAGGAATAATGTTCCGGACGGAGGTAACAGGAGTTTTTCTCGGTCTCATTAAGCAGAAACAACAAATAATATTGATTTTCACTTAAGAAAATCAAACGATTGAGTATCCATGAGAAACAAACATCTTTATGGTTGAGTTCACAAAGAACTTCAATAAAATCACACTCATAAAATTCTTACAAACTTCCGCTTGTAGACGCAATTTCTTGGATTTGAGTAAAGTTTTGAAAGTTGTTTTTACATCATTGAATTCTGTTTTTCAATAGGTTGGAAATTGGACCACACCAGGATAATTGTAAAAGTCACATAATGTAGTATTTCAGAAAAGTTGATTGATCTTCTTGGATGAAATATTGATGAGTTTTTTTTTTCAGCTTTTTTCTAACCTATTCATCAACTTACGAATCCAAATCCTAATTTACCACTTTGAACCTGATTTTAATTAGTTTGATGACTCAAACAAGTCACAAATGACCTGTCTAAACTACCCCAACAGCTTCTAACAACACTTGACCTCTAATACTCAAATTCACTACATCACTTCCTTTAAATTGACTCTAAACAAGCTCAAACCACTTCACTTCATACCTCATCACTACCACAACAAATTACTCACATTAACTACCTCCAACTTGCACAATTACATCACTTAGATTCATCCAAAACAATTCATCAACAACACATTACCGTTTCATAATTTCAATGTTTCAACACATTTAATTCACAGTACCCCAAAACTAACAATTTAGTCCTAAGCATTAAAATACTACCACATTCGACATATATACAAGTCATAAAAAAATTTAATACAGTAGCTAGCTCCCCTTACCTCAAAGATACCAGTCTCGCTCACAAAATTACACTGACAATTGACTTGCAACGCAAGGAAACTCAACCGCAACAGTTCACCAATTGGTGATAGAGAACAACACTTAGAACCTAAATTGAGCTAGAAAATGGAAGGAAGAACTGTTAACCACATGCGATACAAAATCCTTGCATGCTCACAGTCCAATGAAGAACAGATAATACTGGAAACCACTTACTAGCTGAAGAACACGAAATTGATCGGTCAATACCGAAGCCCTCAACGCCAGGATCTAAGCACCTCCTGATCGTCGAACAGAATACTCAACAGAGAGATAGTAGAGAGAAGTCCGAGAACTCTAAGGAATAGAGTTCTAGAAAAATGAAGTGTTCTTACAATAATAAGAAGTGTTTATAAAATACTATTTATATTATAAAATTATTTTAATTTAAAATAACTCATTTCATTATTTTAACACACCTATCTGCTCTATAACACTCTATTTTTCATGTCTTTACATAAATAAATTATAATTTAGTAACATGAAATTATATTTAAATTTAATTTTTTGTAATATAAGTTACTAAGATTTAATAATTGTTAATATTATATATAATTATAAAAATTATTATAAGAAAAAAAAAATAAAAAATAATTTTAAGATGAAAATAAATTATATTATTATTATTATAATATGTTTATTATTAGTATTGTTATTATGTTTTCATAGCCCAGACTGCGAGCGAACTTCACCATATTGCGAGCAGTCTCAATTACCTTCTCTTTGGACATTCTGAGCTTGTGGAATTGAAGGTGTGAACCCTGGGCCTCTTCGCGTGCTTAACCGCATCCCAGGCTCTTCGAATGTCCTTCTCGTTGCAGCGCGAGAGACCGCAAATGACTGGAAGTTAACCGTCGTCGTCGACGGCGTTTCCGACCTCTTGCGCGATCATCTTGACGGCTTTGAAGTCGTCCTTGGATGCGGCTGGGAAGCTCCCGGTGACTGCTCGCCGTCACGGAGAGTGGTGTCAAAAATGCAGACATATGAAGGGTCCGGAATGTGGTTTAAGATGTACGGAGGACGCCGCCGGGAAGAAAGTTCCGATTGGGAGCAGGAAACGGCGAAACGGGATTTAAATTGGAGAGAAGAGTGAAGTGTGAGGGAAACGGATGGTGAGCAATAAGCTGTTGTTATTGCGGTTGAGATTCTGGTGGTGAGAGGAGGAAGGAATGAATAGAGGGTTGCGAATAACGGTGGCCATGGATAAACCCTAACAACAGAAAGCCAGAGATGAATATACTGAAATTTTGAGTTGAGTGGTGCAAACACCGTGGTGGGAGCTCGGAGAAACAACAACACCACAACGCAGAGAAGGGAATCTCTGCAACGCTATAACGTCCCCAACACAGGCGCTCGTGCCCGAGTACAGGCGCTTCTACCCGAATACACCGTGGGGGAACCGAATACACTGGGATGGGAACTGAATACAGTTTCCCATGTTTTTCTTCACATGCCTGTAACTGAATACGGCGTCTATCTAATTGAATACGGCGTTTTGGAATTTAATATGGTTTCACCAATAAATTGAAAATTCATTCAATTGGTTATGGCTGATATTACACTGACACACATGCTATTTTTCTGTCTTTCAGTAGAAAATAATCACAATTAATTAAAAAAATATTAACATATATTAACAAAATTCAATTTTAAGGTTAACCTTAAAATGTAAAAAGCCTAAAACATGTACGCGATTTTTTAGTAATATACATACCTAAATTTCTTCTTCTTAAAAAAAATTGTTTATATCACATTATTTCTTACTATATTTTAAAAAAAAATATCTCGGATATTCAGCGCACACTTACATAATCAATCATCTCAAGACTCTGTTTCTCCGTAATTTTGTTTGATTGATCTCAAACTATCTTAGTACATTTAAATTTAAAGTTCTATTTAACATAACTATATCTTTGAATATAATAAAATAAGTATTTATAGAACAATATTACGAAACCATTTAGGATAGCTTTCATGAAATATAAAACAATATTCAATCTTCCTTGAATAGCTTTCATGAACAACACAGAATATAAAATACATCATAAAGTAAACAACTAAATTAATCCTTAAATACCGATCTTCGTTTGGGTTTAATTCCATTCCAATCTTCCTAAACGTTGTTTTCATCAGAATCATGTAACAACAAACGCAGTTGATAATTCAAATAATCCACTTCCGCATAAAAAGCGTCTCTCTCATCGACTAACTTAACCTTCTCTTGGATGAGCTCGGTATTCTGTGCGACAAGTTCTTCAATCACTTTTTTCATATTCTGACATTTTAGAGATAGATCGTCATTATCTTTTCGAAGTTTACGACGAGCTTCAATTGCGCGCTTCTCGGTCACACGGGTCTCAGACAGTCCAGTAGCCTTATCCTCTTGTTTCTTCTCACAGTCGGCCTGAGCAATGGTCATCTCATGTAGCTTAGCGTTCAACTCCAAATTAACCTGTAACGCCTTGTCCATTTTTTCCTTCAACTGTTCGAACCTACCCTCCGCGGCGGTCTCAGTAACACTTAGGGTTAACACCGCCGCTTGGTTGTTCATCTGAAAGGCAGCTTCCAGCATCTCTTGATAAGACATCCTCCTCACCAAGTCTTTCTCGCCATCGTCTCAAAATTATCAAATGCAAATAAAAAAATCATATATTGATCATTAGGAGAACATCAAAAACATGTACACTATCAATAATGAATTATTCCACAAACAATAAAATCATAAATTATGGTTTACCGTATTCGAGTAAAGTATCCAAATCACATCCTTTTTCTTTCCCTAACTGTCTTCTTTTTGTTTCTAGATTTATCTTTGCTTCAATTATCTTTGTCCTCAAAATCTTTGCTTCCATATCTAAAATAGCCACATTCTCCTTCAACCTTTTTACCTCAAAAACTCTCTCAACACGAGGTTTCAGCCATGACAAATCGAATCCACATGTCTCAAGTTCCTCCCACAAAGATTGAAGATGATTGCAAACATCATCGTCTATGTCGATCACCTTTTTAAAGTTGAGAAAATGAAGAACTCTACCAAGTGCGGTAAAAGCCCATTCAGTAAATCTTTGACTTCTCTTCTTCTTAATATCCATAAGTAAGGGATATTGTGAACAAACTTCTTCCAATAGAGGAATAAAATCTTTCGCTACTTTTCCTATGTCCCTAAAATCCACCACCTCACCAAATGATGAGGTTGAAATCATTTCCTTGGGGGAGATATTCTCAATGCTTTCAACAAGCTTATTCTCGATGTTCCTCACCGATTCAGCAACTAGTTTCTTATGCTCTAACATATGAACCAATATATGAGCTTCAATTACACAAGTATCATTTACAATGAACCCGCGACTAGAGTGCCAAAGTTCACCCAAAGATATGGAAGATGGAAAACCCCACTTGCCCTGCTTTGAGTTGAAGGTGTGGCTGCAATCTGACAAATTCATACAACAACAGTAAGTTGTGTATCGAATTTAAAACAAACTCATACTATCCTTATATATATATATGTTCAAGCAGGATAAAACTATAATTTGTATAGAGATAAGAATAGTAGATGAGTGAGAGTGGAAGTATTTTACCCAACCTAATAAAACTTTGTAATATTTTATCATGTCTACTTATGTAAAATGGTTTCCAGTTACAAATTTCTACCAAACCATTTGGGATAATATCTAGTACATGCCAAAAAGAGTGAGAAACAAGTAAAGGTTGAATTTTGAAGTATTAAGAAAAAACTTATGGATAGGAAAAAAGTAAAGGGGTAATTAAAAGCTAAACAATTTGATTCTTCGAAGAATTTAAAAAGACATCAAAGGAGAGTCTTCATGTGAAATTATGAAATTGCTAACCGGAAAACAGTTTCATTCGCCAAAGAAAATAATATCCATGAGAGATATGAGAGAAATATACCTTTTATTATATTTCTTTTGTGATTGAGCTGATTAATTAGAATGAGTCTGAAATTTGCAAATTTTTCCCATCCATGAGGCATGGTATAAACACGAGCATCCAAAAAAATTGACAAATCCCCTTTTTGAATGATAAGAATCCTCCTAAAAGCAGTCACCAAACTTATAGACTTATAAGAAAAACGGATGAAATAATAGAAAGAGAAAGATGTACAGTAGACAGTAATTTAATCACGCACCATATGTGGCCATCAAGAGAAAACGCATCCGAGTACAATTCCTCGGAGTCTAACGTGGAGAAGTTCGTAATGGTCCATGTAAACTTCCCATACAATTCAACATTTGTATTCGGATTCTCCATTTAAATAACTTCTAAGCTTCAACTGCAGCACTGACAAAAACAATATTGATTTTCACCTCAAACGATTGGGTATTCATGAGAAATAGAGATTGGCAGTACAGTTAGCCTCAAAGATAACTATAAAATACACAACTATGGATATAACTGCACAAAATGAGTGTCACAAACCCACCACTTACCGCAACAATGGGAACTTCCAAAGTTAAAGAGATTGTGATAACGTGCGATGCGAGCCAGTGAAGGTTTTAAATTCCAACGAAACTTACTTATAAATAAAAATCTTATTTTTAATTAAAAAATATATATTTATTCTTAAATTAAAAGAAGTTGTTTACATAAATCATTCTTTACAGTTTAGAAAATTGAAGTAATAGTTTTACTTTTATGAAATTCTTACGAACTTGGGCCTTAGTAGACCGTTTATTGGATTGGGTACTGAAAAAAGTTTTGAAAGTTGTTTTTACATTATCACACCAGGATAACTGTAAAATTCACAAATTTTAATAACTCTGCTTAATTGCTTAATGTAGTGTTTAAGAAAAGTTTATTCATTTTCTTGGATGAAATATTGATATAAGTATTTTTCTTTTTTCTGTTTCAGTTTTTTTTAACCTATTCTTGTTTTTTAAAATAAGTTTAGTAGGGTATTAAATTATATATAGAATTTTGTAACAAATATAAAATAATATTATAATTAATCGTCATTTATCATTCAACTGTATACCCTTAATGTATCCTTAATATCATTGTATATTAACTATAGAATTTCACAATGCTATATTTTTAATCTAAGAAATAAGACGATGGTATGTTATTCATAAAAAAACAATAAAGTATTGTTAGGATTTAATATTTGTTATGATCTTGTTAGGATTTAATACTTGTTATCATCTTGTTAGGATTTAATATTTATTATGGTTTAATATCTTGTTAGGATTTAATATCTTGTTTGTTATTATTTCTGTTTGGTATTATTCTATTAATATAACTTATAGATTAGATAGAATTATAACTAATTTTGTTATAATCTTAATGTATAAATATATGTATCTGCATTATGCAGATTTGGGATAATACACAAACTATTTTGTTTCTCTATTTTTCTTTCTCGCATTGCAATCTCAATAAGACGTACAAATATCTAAATAAAGGACTGGAAACTTAATTAAAAAAAATACACATGTAATAAAAGATAAATATTAATGTTGGTAGTAAATACTTTAACCAAACACTAGTTTTTGGAGGAAAAATTTGTTCATGAGAAAATTTTCCTTATATGTAGAATAGTTTAAAATAAAGAATTTATTCATGTGCACTCAAAAATTATTAATTAATTCTTGTTTAAGAATTACTTTTATGTCAAGGGCTGAAATATAGTAGACATGAGACTCTCAACAACCAAAAACAAGTTATAAGTCAATGTTGTGATATTATTAATGTTGCGATATTATTGTAGTGTATGTGTTGTAACAATTAATATTTATTGTACAATTGTTTTTTAATTTTAGAAGGTATTTGTTATGATCTTGTTAGGATTTAATATTTGTTATGATTTCATATCTTGTTAGGATTTAATATCTTGTTTGTTATTATTTCTGTTTGGTATTATTCTATTGATATAACTGATAGATTAGATAGAATTATAACTAATTTTGTTATAATCTTAATGTATAAATATCTGTATCTGCATTATGCAGATTTGGGATAATACACAAACTATTTTTGTTTCTCTATTTTTCTTCCTCGCATTGCAATCTCAATACTTGGTTTGAATGATGATTCTCATTATTTAAGACGTACAAATATCTAAATAAAGGACTGGAAACTTAATTAAAAAAAATACACGTGTAATAAAAGATAAATATTAATGTTGGTAGTAAATACTTTAACCAAACACTAGTTTTTGGGGGGAAAATTTGTTCATGAGAAAATTTTCCTTATATGTAGAGTGGTTTAAAATAAAGAATTTATTCATGCACTCAAAAATTATTAATTAATTCTTGTTTAAGAATTACTTTTATGTCAAGGGCTGAAATATAGTAGACATGAGACTCTCAACAACCAAAAACAAGTTATAAGTCAATGTTGCGATATTATTAATGTTGCGATATTATTGTAGTGTATGTGTTGTAACAATTAATATTTATTGTACAATTGTTTTTTAATTGTAGAAGGTATTTGTTATGATATGGTTAGGATTTAATATTTGTTATGATCTTGTTAGGATTTAATATTTGTTATGGTTTAATATCTTGTTAGGATTTAATATCTTGTTTGTTATTATTTCTGTTTGTTGGTAAATATTTATTGTGTTTTAAATTGCAGTTTCTAGTTTTTAAATAAAACGTATGTTACTGACCCAAGCATTTAGGGATATAGCTATTTTTTAGGGATATAGCTATTTTTTAGATCAGTAGTTATTTTCAACCCACGTTTCCTGCGTGAAATCAGTGGGTTGGTTTTATTTCAGTTTTTTTTCATGCTATAAGTTTGTATTATCATTCATTAATTAAATAACAGAGAGTACAAACTTACAAAATTATTATTATCGATCTTCTGTTCACATTTGGTATCAGAGCTCCTTCACAGGGGCCTGAACCAGAAAAGTCTGACTGCATATTGGGTGTGAGTAAACCTAGAGTGAGAGTAAACACTAATAGAGTGAAAACACTGAGAGAGAGTCATTAGAAAAGTTGAAGCATGGCAGATTTAAACAAGTATGTGCAGCCATCAATTCCCAAATTTGATGGCCACTACGATCATTAAGCAAAATTGATGGAAAATTTTCTTAGGTCTAAGGAGTTTTGGTATTTGGTGGAACATGGTGTTACGGATGTTTCTACCTATGCAACAAAAGCTGAAACTAAACTAATGGAGGAGCAAAAGTTGAAGGACATGCAGATAAAGAATTATCTATATCAAGCAATTGATAGAGAAATTTTGGACACTATTCTCAATTATGAAACATCCAAAGATATATGGGATTCAATGAAACAGAAATTTCAAGGATCAACCCGGGTAAAACGTGCACAATTGCAAGCTCTACGTAAAGATTTTGAGCTCCTACAAATGAAGGATGGAGAATCTGTGAATTCATACTTTGCCCGAACTTTGAAGATTGCTAAGAGCATGAAAGCATGTGGTGAAAATATGCAAGAAAATGTTATTACTGCAAAAATTTTGCGGTCAATGACTATGAAATTTAATTATGTAGTATGTTCTATTGAAGAATCCAACAACATGGAAGCCATGACAATTGATGAACTTCAAAGTAGTCTCCTCGTTCATGAACAACGAATGATGTTGACTGTAGATGAAGAGCAGGTGATGCAGGCAGTAACATATGAGAAAAGTGAGAGAGGCAGAGGAAGAGGAAGAGGTTTCTTCCGAGGAAGAGGTAGAGGAAGACAATCATTCAACAAAGCAGAAGTTGAATGCTTCAAATGTCATAAACTAGGACACTTTCAGTATGAATGTCCTTAGTGGGAGAAGAAGGCAAATTATGCTGAAGTTGACGACAAGATGGAACAAGAGGATGAGCTCTTGTTAATGGCATCCGTAGAGTTTAAGGAGGGGAAGAACAATGAGTGGTTTTTAGACTCTGGATGCAGTAACCACATGAGTGGTAACAAAAATTGGTTCACACAATTAGATGAAGACTTCCGACACAAAGTAAAGCTAGGCAATGATACACGCATTGCTATGATGGGGAAAGGAAGTGTACGGTTGGTGGTGAGTAATGTCCCATACATGATATCAAATGTCTATTATGTTCCTGAACTCAAAAATAATTTATTGAGTTTAGGACAACTTCAAGAGAAGGGATTGTCTATAAATATCCAATACAACAAGTGCACTATTGTACATCCGGAAAGAGGGCAAATATGGAGGTTAACATGAGCAGTAACAGAATGTTTGTGCTTACAGCTACTGTGACTTCAACAAATACTACATGCTTTCAGGCCACTGTAGAACAGAATTCTCAATTGTGGGACATTTAAGCTATGATGGCTTAAAATTTCTTGTTTCAAAACAAATGGTGAATGGGCTGCCATCTATCACTACACCTCAAGATTTGTGTACCCACTGCCTTGCTGGAAAACAGCATCGAAATGCTATGTCAAAGAGGAGCTTATGGAGAGCATCAGAAAAATTACAGTTAGTTCATGCAGATCTATGTGGTCCTATTCAACCTTCATCCAGCAGCACTAAAAAATACTTCCTAAGTTTTATTGATGATATGTCCCGTAAGACTTGGGTGTATTTTTTAAGTGAGAAGGCATAAACTTTTTCTTTGTTTAAAAGTTTCAAATCAATGGTGGAAAAGGAAGCTGGAGAAAACATTCTTTGCTTACGGACAGATAGAGGAGGTGAATTCAATTCTAAGTTTTTTGATGATTTTTGCAAGAATCAAGGCATACAAAGGCAGTTGACAGCAGCTTATACTCCTCAGCAAAATGGAGTTGCTGAAAGAAAAAACAGAAGTATCATGAATATGGTTCGGTCAATGCTTATAGGAAGACATGTTCCTAAAATATTCTGGCCAAAGGCAACAAGATGGTGTATTCATATTCTTAATAGGAGCCCCACAATTGCAGTACAAGATAAAACTCCTGAGGAGGCTTGGAGTGGAATAAAGCCTTCTGTTGCTTATTTTCGAGTATTTGGGTGTATAGCTCATGTACATACACCAGATCAGCAGCGAGTTAAGTTGGATGAAAAGAGTAAAAGATGTGTTCTTCTTGGAGTGAGTGATGAGTCCAAGGCTTATAGATTGTTTGACCCAGTCAGTCAAAAGATCATTATCAGTAGAGATGTTATATTTGAAGAAGAAAAAGGCTGGGATTGAAAGCAACATGATAAAAACAGTCAACAAACTGTTTTGGATTTGGGTGAAAATACAACACAGGATAGTGACACCGAGGAGCAAACTGAACATAATGGAGAAACTTCTTCAAGGCAGCAGGCAGTACAAAATTTAAATGAAGGTAATATTGAAATTAACATTGATCAAAATGAGTCTCATCTTCCACAGATTGATACTTCAGTTGAAGAGAGGGTTAGAAGATGTAGAAGAGAACCAGTTTGGATGATTGATTATGAAAAGGGAGAAGGCCTCTCAGATGAAGATAGTGAAGAAGCAATGGTGGTGATAATAGATGATCCAGTGACATTTGAAGAAGCTGTCAAAAGCAAAACTTGGAGAAATGCAATGGAGAGAGAGATGGAGGCCATAGAAAAGAACAAAACATGGGATTTAATAGATCTGCCAACAGGAGTCAAGCCAATTGGAGTCAAATGGATATTTAAAACCAAACTCAAAGAAAATGGAGAAATTGACAAATTCAAAGCTAGGTTGGTGGCTAAGGGGTATGCACAACAATATGGAGTAGACTACACATAAGTATTTGCACCAGTGGCCAAGATGGATACCATACGCATCATTCTTTCAACTGCAGCTCAATATGGCTGGACTATTTTTCAGTTAGATGTGAATAGTGCATTTTTGCATGGGGATCTCAAGGAGGAAATATTTGTGCAGCAACCCGCTGGTTTTGTGAAAAAAAGTGAAGAAGGCAAGGTATACAAGTTACGAAAGGCTCTTTATGGACTCAAACAAGCACCAAGAGCATGGTACAACAAGATAGAGACATACTTCATGAGTAATGGTTTTGAAAGGTGTTTTTGTGAACACACATTGTTTACAAAATCAAAGGGAGGTAACATTTTAATTGTGAGCTTATATGTAGATGATTTAATATACACTGGAAATGATGAGAGCATGTGTGATGATTTTAGAAATTCAATGATGTCAGAATTTGATATGTCAAATTTAGGAAGAATGAGATATTTCCTTAGAATAGAAATTCTGCAGCATACACATGGAATTTTTATGTGTCAAAGGAAATATGTTCAAGATGTATTATCAAGGTTTGGTATGAAGGAGTGCAATGCAGTGAAGAATCCTATTGTACTAGGCACAAAACTGTCAAGAAATCAAGCAGGAACCAAAGTGGATGCTACTCTATTCAAACAAGTGGTTGGAAGTCTCATGTACTTGACTGCTACAAGACCAGATCTACTGTATGGAGTAAGTCTAATTAGCATATTTATGACTAATCCTACAGAAAATCATTGGCTCGTTGCTAAAAGAATACTAAGATATTTAAAAGGCACTATAGAATTTGGAATTTACTACAAGAAAGGGGAGAGTACTAGCATAATAGGCTATACAGACAGTGACTTTGTAGGAGATGTTGATGATAGGAAGAGTACATCTGGATTTGTATTTTTTTCTAGGGTCTGGAGTTGTTTCTTGGTCATCAAAAAAACAACCAGTGGTAACATTATCTACAACTGAAGCTGAGTACATAGCAGTTGCTTCCTGTGCTTGTCAAAGTATTTGGATTAAAAGAATTATGGAGACTCTCGGTTTAAAAAATCAAAATAAAGTTATGGTTTTATGTGATAATAATTCAGCTATCCAATTGTCCAAAAATCCAGTCCTCCATGGTAGAAGTAAACATATAGATATAAGGTTTCACTTTCTAAGAAATCTTGTTAAAGATGGAAGCGTTGAACTAAGTCATTGCAGCACACAAAATCAGATAGCGGATATAATGACTAAGCCTTTAAAGCTAGAGCAATTCTTAAAACTCAGGAGCATGTTAGGTGTGATTGAAGCATCTCAAGTAAACTAAATTGTTCTTCAATATTTAGTTTAAGGGAGGGAATGTTGGTAAATATTTACTGTGTTTTAAATTGCAGTTTCTAGTTTTTAAATAAAAGGTCAGTTACTGACCCAAGCATTTAGGGATAGAGCAAATTTTTAGGGATATAGCTATTTTTTAGATCAGTAGTTATTTTCAACCCACGTTTCCTGCGTGAAATCAGTGGGTTGGTTTTATTTCAGTTTTTTTTCATGCTATAAGTTTGTATTATCATTCATTAATTAAATAACAGAGAGTACAAACTTACAAAATTATTATTATCAATCTTCTGTTCACACTGTTTGGTATTATTCTATTGATATAACTGATAGATTAGATAGAATTATAACTAATTTTGTTATAATCTTAATGTATAAATATATGTATCTGCATTATGCAGATTTGGGATAATACACAAACTATTTTTGTTTCTCTATTTTTCTTCCTCGCATTGCAATCTCAATACTTGGTTTGAATGATGATTCACATTATTTAAGACGTACAAATATCTAAATAAAGGACTGGAAACTTAATTAAAAAAAATACACATGTAATAAAAGATAAATATTAATGTTGGTAGTAAATACTTTAACCAAACACTAGTTTTTGGGGGAAAAATTTGTTCATGAGAAAATTTTCCTTATATGTAGAGTAGTTTAAAATAAAGAATTTATTCATGTGCACTCAAAAATTATTAATTAGTTCTTGTTTAAGAATTACTTTTATGTCAAGGGCTGAAATATAGTAGACATGAGACTCTCAAAAACCAAAAACAAGTTATAAGTCAATGTTGCGATATTATTAATGTTGCGATATTATTGTAGTGTATGTGTTGTAACAATTAATATTTATTGTACAATTGTTTTTTAATTTTAGAAGCTATTTGTTATGATCTTGTTAGGATTTAATATTTGTTATGATCTTGTTAGGATTTAATATTTGTTATGGTTTAATATCTTGTTAGGATTTAATATCTTGTTTGTTATTATTTCTGTTTGGTATTATTCTATTGATATAACTGATAGAGTAGATAGAATTATAACTAATTTTGTTATAATCTTAATGTATAAATATCTGGATCTGCATTATGCAGATTTGGGATAATACACAAACTATTTTTGTTTCTCTATTTTTCTTCCTCGCATTGCAATCTCAATACTTGGTTTGAATGATGATTCTCAGTATTTAAGACGTACAAATTTCTAAATAAAGGACTGGAAACTTAATTAAAAAAAATACACATGTAATAAAAGATAAATATTAATGTTGGTAGTAAATACTTTAACCAAACACTAGTTTTTGGGGGAAAATTTTGTTCATGAGAAAATTTTTCTTATACGTAGAGTAGTTTAAAATAAAGAATTTATTCATGTGCACTCAAAAATTATTAATTAATTCTTGATTAAGAATTACTTTTATGTCAAGGGCTGAAATATAGTAGACATGAGACTCTCAACAACCAAAAACAAGGTATAAGTCAATGTTGCGATATTATTAACGTTGCGATATTATTGTAGTGTATGTGTTGTAACAATTAATATTTATTGTACAATTGTTTTTTAACTTTAGAAGGTATTTGTTATGATCTTGTTAGGATTTAATATTTGTTATGATCTTATTAGGATTTAATATTTGTTATGGTTTAATATCTTGTTAGGATTTAATATCTTGTTTGTTATTATTTCTGTTTGGTATTATTCTATTGATATAACTGATATATTAGATAGAATTATAACTAATTTTGTTATAATCTTAATGTATAAATATTTGTATCTGCATTATGCAGATTTGGGATAATACACAAACTATTTTTGTTTCTCTATTTTTCTTCCTCGCATTGCAATCTCAATACTTGGTTTGAATGATGATTCTTGTTATTTAAGACGTACAAATATCTAAATAAAGGACTGGAAACTTAATTAAAAAAAATAAACATGTAATAAAAGATAAATATTAATGTTGGTAGTAAATACTTTAACCAAACACTAGTTTTTGGGGGAAAAATTTGTTCATCAGAAAATTTTCCTTATATGTAGAGTAGTTTAAAATAAAGAATTTATTCATGTGCACTCAAAAATTATTAATTAATTCTTGTTTAAGAATTACTTTTATGTCAAGGGCTGAAATATAGTAGACATGAGACTCTCAACAACCAAAAACAAGTTATAAAAGTTATAAAAACAAGTTATAAGTCAATGCTGCGATATTATTAATGTTGCCATATTATTGTAGTGTATGTGTTGTAACAATTAATATTTATTGTACAATTGTTTTTTAATTTTAGAAGGTATTTGTTATCATCTTGTTAGGATTTAATATTTGTTATGATCTTGTTAGGATTTAATATTTGTTATGGTTTAATATCTTGTTAGGATTTAATATCTTGTTTGTTATTATTCCTGTTTGGTATTATTCTATTGATATAACTGATATAGTAGATAGAATTATAACTAATTTTGTTATAATCTTAATGTATAAATATCTGGATCTGCATTATGCAGATTTTGAATAATACACAAACTATTTTTGTTTCTCTATTTTTCTTCTTCGCATTGCAATCTCAATACTTGGTTTGAATGATGATTCTCATTATTTAAGACATACAAATATCTAAATAAAGGACTGGAAACTTAATTAAAAAAATACACATGTAATAAAAGATAAATAATAATGTTGGTAGTAAATACTTTAACCAAACACTAGTTTTTGGGGGAAAAATTTTGTTTATGAGAAAATTTTCCTTATATGTAGAGTAGTTTAAAATAAAGAATTTATTCATGTGCACTCAAAAATTATTAATTAATTTTTGTTTAAGAATTACTTTTATGTCAAGGGCTGAAATATAGTAGACATGAGACTCTCAACAACCAAAAACAAGTTATAAGTCAATGTTGCGATATTATTAATGTTGATATTATTGTAGTGTATGTGTTGTAACAATTAATATTTATTGTACAATTGTTTTTTAATTTTAGAAGGTATTTGTTATCATCTTGTTAGGATTTAATATTTGTTATGGTTTAATATCTTGTTAGGATTTAATATCTTGTTTGTTATTATTTCTGTTTGGTATTATTATATTGATATAACTGATAGATTAGATAGAATTATAACTAATTTTGTTATAATCTTAATGTATAAATATATGTATCTGCATTATGCAGATTTGGGATAATACACAAACTATTTTTGTTTCTCTATTTTTCTTCCTCGCATTGCAATCTCAATACTTGGTTTGAATGATGATTCTCATTATTTAAGACGTACAAATATCTAAATAAAGGACTGGAAACTTAATTAAAAAAAATACACATGTAATAAAAGATAAATATTAATGTTGGTAGTAAATACTTTAACCAAACACTAGTTTTTTGGGGAAAAATTTGTTCATGAGAAAATTTTCCTTATATGTAGAGTAGTTTAAAATAAAGAATTTATTCATGTGCACTCAAAAATTATTAATTAATTCTTGTTTAAGAATTACTTTTATGTCAAGGGTTGAAATATAGTAGACATGAGACTCTCAACAACCAGAAGTTATAAGTCAATGTTGCGATATTATTGTAGTGTATGTGTTGTAACAATTAATATTTATTGTACAATTGTTTTTTAATTTTATTTGTCTTGGTAAATTATCAGGAAATTTATTTTCCAATCTAGACCCTTTTACAATTTTAAAGAGGTCAATTTTTTATTATGTTTTTTTTTTAAGAATCAAACTTTTAACAGCATTTTTATTATTACTGGGATATGAAACATCGATATTCAGACAAGTGTCAAGATATGAGTAAATCGGAGGATATGATATTGAGAGTTGGATTACAAAAAAGATTTATCTATAAAAGATTTTTCAACGCTTAAGTCTGTAAAATAGTTTGACGGATCCTATGATTTATGTGAAAAAAACATGCAATATCGAGATGATATAAATTAATATCAAAATTAAAGTTGTTTGGTGGCTTCAACCTAATCTGACCCATCACGGGTTAGTCACTTATTGAATCAATCCAATCGAATTCACTTAGTTCAACAAGCTTATTGTCGATATTTCTCACTAATTCATCAACTTGTTTCTCATGACTTATGAACCGATATCTGAACTTCAATTATACAACTCGATTCTATGAACCACAATTTTGGCATTAAAGGGTCAACATCCCATTATGGGAAATAATTAGTTGTTTACTAGTTTTAATGTTTGATGTACACATAATATTAACCATGTTTCAAACTTTTCAACCAACCTAATCCATCAAAAACTTCATCAACCAAAACACACAATTTTCATGTTTGATAAAAAGTAAGTTGAAACTCTCTTATTTTCTATTCCATTTCACAATCTAATCCATCAAAAACTTCATATACATGTATATCAACATGGTAGAACAAAAACTCACCATCAATCCAACATTTATTCATCAATGTTCACAATAAAGGTATGTGGACATGATTATTAATTTTTTTAATAGGAAACATGATTTCAGAATAAAGTTTACATTCATGGGCAGAAGTCATAATTAAATTCTCCACTTATTTGCACTATGGTACCAGTGTTGTATTGAACATACATTTCTTATTTTTGAAGTTCATTTTTTGACTTAGGGTGTATGTTTTGTTCATGGTAGAGCATCTTTGACGAAAATAAAGATGTGTTTTTCCTAAGTCAAACGAAACATAATAGAAAACCCAATTATAACCACTAACCCAAAAAATTCAAACTTTGCACCCAAAAACAATATAAACGTAAAAATGTTCAACAAAAGTTCAAACCACAATTAACCATATCACGAGAAATAACCAAATAACAAAACAAAACCAAAATGCCCAAAAAATTTTAAAAAAACTTTAACCCACTTAAAAAGAAAACAATGTTTTACTAAAACAAACGGAAAAAAAACTTCAAAAAACACTTCCAATGATGGTTTCGGGATAAGTACGCTCCAAAAGGCGGAACGGAAATGGTGGAACGCAAATAGTGGAAGTCTAAAAACCTTTTATTATGTTCCAGTCAATGGCAAAAGTTTGGCAACCTTCTAACATCGTCAACGCCGGCGACCCTTGTGGGGGAGATCCAAGCTTCTCGGTGGGTGGGAGAGGGGATGATTCTCTGGAAGGCTCTAGCGCAAATGAGGAACAATTTTTTGAAATGAAACCAAATGAATCCCGCGTCACAAAACCCCTCCAACCCTTGATTTTCCACCTCATTTTCAATTTTTTAAACACTACACATATGAACCAATATTAACTTCCGACACGTGTTCGGTGTCAAAAATTTGTCAAATTTGAGTGTCAAAATATCATTATCCTTGTGTTTATTGGTCTGCAAATGTTTGTAAAGTAAGTTGGTCTGTTTTGAAGAATGAACCGGTAAATACATGGTTTTGAAAAGATAAAGATAAAAAAGTAGAATTGTTTGTTTTAAAAGATAGAGATATAAAAGTGAATGAATTTAAGAATAAAATTTGTGAATAATTTGATGATGAATAATAACTTTCGTTATTATATATAAGTTTTGAAAACTCCTATAATTATTATAAGATTTGGGTTTTAAACCTGAACTATATAGTTATCAAAAAAATTATTTAAAAAGCAAAAGTATTTTAATTTCTTTTATTCTTTTGTTAACTAAATACAAAGTTATGAGATTTTTGTAGAATTTATAAATTCAAGGAGCCCCTTGTCTTAATGACTTTGCTTCTCACATTACAATTTACTAATATCATTTTCGATATATTTCATAATTTGTAATGGAACCATATTCAATTAACATAATAAAATAAGCGTTGATATATGGACAATTAATAGAAGTTTCGACGACATATATCACTCATGCTAACTGAGATTAGTGGAACATATCAGTTCAAATTCATGAACATAAATTTCATATTTTGTTTCTGTTTAATTAAGATTAGCAGCAGCTATTAAACACATGAATATAATTATACTAGAGAATAAAGTTATCATATGCAATTCATGGTTTACCATATCCTAGTTCAACCTCCAAATCACAGTTTTCAAGGGCTTCTTTTTCTTTCACCAAGATTCTTCTAATTATTTCTACATTTACCTCTGCTTCAATCCTCTTTGTCCTCAAAGTCTTTGCTTCCATCTCTAAAATAGTCACTTTCTCCTCCAAAGTAGTCAAATATCCCTCCATGTTGTTTACAAAAAGAGCTTTCTCAACACAAGTTTTCATTCTCAAGGCAGATTGTACATGGGGTTTCAGCCATGACAAATCAAATCCACATGTCTCAACTTCTTCCCATAAAGTTTGGAGATGATGGCAGGCGTTAACGTCCATGTCTCTCGCTTTTTTAGTGTTGAGAAAATAAAGAACTCGACCAAGTGCGGTAAAAGCCCATTCACTAAATTTTTGACTTCTTTTCTTGCTAATAAGTGAAGGATATCGTGAACAAACATCTTCCAATAGAGGAATAAAATCTTTCTCTACTTTTCCTATACCTCTAAAATCCATCACTTCACCAAATGACGAGGTTGAAATAATTGTCGTGGGTGAAAGATTTTCAATAAGCTTGTCGATGTTCCTTCCTGATTCATAACCTTGTTTCTCATTCTCTAACATATGAACCGATATACGAGCTTCAATTATACAAGTATCATTTATAATGAATCCGCGATTAGAGTCCCAAAGTTCACCCAAAGATATAACTGAGAAACCACAAACAGCCTCCTTTGAATTGAAGGTGTGGCTACTTTCTGACAAATTCATACATCAAGACTCAGTTGTGTATCAAGTTTAAAATAAAATCATACGATCCTCGAATTAATATATATAACTATTATTTCTATAGAGGATAACAATAGTAATGAGTGAGGGTGGAAGCATTTTGTTGCAGTCTTTATCCAATCTAATAGCACTTTGTTATATTTGACCATGTCTACTTTTTAAGTAAAATGGTTTCCACTTAAAAATTTCTATCAAACCATTTGGGATAAAATGTAGTACATGCCGAGTGACAAACAAGTAAACTTTGAATTTGGAAGTGTTAAGGAAAAACTTACAGATAAAAAAAAAAGGAAAAGAGGTCATTAGAAGCTAATCGATCTGATTCTTCCAGAAATTTAAAAACACATCCAAAGGATAGTCTTCATTTGAAATTATGAAATTGCTAGCAGGAAAAAAGTTTCATTCGCCTAAGAAAATAATATCTAAATATCAACATAAGAGATAAATGTGAAATATACCGTTTATTAAATTTCTTTTTTGCTTGAGCTGATTAATCAGAATGAGTTGGAAATTTGCAAATTTTTCCCATCCATGTGGCATAGTAGCAACATCAGCATCCAAATAAATTGAGAAACAGTCCACACTACTCCCTTTTGGAAGGATAAGAATCCTCCTAAAAACAAAGTAACCAAACTTGATGAGAAAAACAGATAAAATAATAGAAAGAGGAACATGTACAGTACACAGTAATTTAATCAAGCACCATGTGTGCCCATCGAGAGAAAACGTATCCGAGTACAATTCCTTGGAGTCTAACGTAGAAAAGTTCCTAATGGTCCATCTAAACTTCCCAAACAATTCAATTTTTGTATCCTGATTCTCCATTTCAATAACTTGGTTTCAACCGTAACACTGACAAAAAACAAACAAAAATAATTTTCAGTTAGGAAGATCAAACGATAGAGTATTCATGACAAAAAACACATCTTTGATGGTTAAGTTCACAAAGAACTTGAATAAAATCATTCTTATAAACGTTTTAGAAGAGTTTTGAAAGTTGTTTCTACATTATTGAATAATGTACATTTATACGTATGAAAATTTAAGTAATGATTTTACTTTTACGCAATTCTTACGGTTAGTAGAGGCGGTTTATTGGATAGAACTGTTTTGGAAGTTGTTTTTACATTATTGAATTCTGCTTTCCAATATGCTGGAAATTGAAACACACCCGGATAACCGTAAAAGTCACAAATTTTAATAACTCTATTTAATGTAGTATTTCAGAAAAGTTTATTCATTTGATGAAATATTGATATCAGTATTTTTCTTTTTTTCTATATCAGTTTTTCTTAAACTATTCTTGTATTTTAAAATAAGTTTCGTGGTGTCTTTCCGGACTACTTTGGAGCAAATTGTGGAGGAATTAGTAGTTACTTGACTTTACATCGGAAACATTTTAGTGTCCACTTGGGGTCGAGTGACTTGGTTGATATCCAATGATGATCACAGGAAACATGAGCTCTAAAGACCCTACGTAGATTATTAGAATGTTGCAATAGAGGATGGAGGAGATGCAAAACGTTACAAGACAGAGCTGGCCATGCTCAAGACAAAGAATGCAGCCTGAGTCATGGGCAAGAAGACTGCAGAGGTACCGGCTACTCAGGAGGAACGATCGGAGTACAATGTAACACTCATAACAAGCAAATAAAACATCAAATGTTCGAACGTATTACAATATAAAATTCAAAACTTACAATTATTAAAATCCATTTTCAGAAATATAAAATTAAACATAATAAAATTCTCAACAATTAATCTCACGTCTCTCTCGCCGCGCTACTTCTGTCCTGCCTTATCCGTAATGTTATTTATTTTCGTACAAGTACAATCATAGGTGAAACTACAACCACAAAAAAAAAAGGTGAGTCACTAAAACATAACATAGTATATGATTTAACATCATACCATTTAATCACCCTATTCTAGGTCACTCCCAAGGACACCCTTAAGCCATTTCAGATTTTTCCCATTCCTAACTCCACATTAACAGCAATAAAACCTCTATTTAATGTGTGTAAATGGTAGTTTTTAAAAGGTGTTAAAGTGCCCCCTTAATCCTCATTTATGTAGCCTACAATTTCCAATAGAATGGTAACCTCCCACAAGAAAATCAAGGGTCTCTTACGAGCTTCCCAAGTCTAGAAAACAAGTGCCCAAAGTCCATGGGAAGGTGGAAAAACGTTGAGACCCATGCAATGTAAGTTAAGAAATAAAATGAGAAGTAAAAGCTCTCTCCTCTTGGACGTTCGCGGTCCTACTTTAAACAACCAAACCTGTCCTTATTTTTCTCTCTCTCCCACCGTGCAAATAAGACAAAAGAAAATTAAAAGCAACCAAAGAATTTGCATACATGCTGCAGCACACACCCAAGACGTGAAAAGGCTCGTCTTTTCAACTTTCTTTTAATTCCCGCCATTATGATGGGTCGACTGTGTTTAAGACTCTCAAAATTCTCGATTGAGTTGGAACGTAATGAGTTAAACCATTCCTATGCTTCTCCTTCCAATGACAGGGAGAAGGCTCGACACTAGATGGCGTCGTTCTTAAACACATATTTGGGCATCAGTTCGCGAGCAACTGTGCTTAGGACTTGACTGTTTTCACACTTGAGAATCTTGAGCAAGAGAAGGAGGAATCACTGAGGATATTTATTGATCGATATTAGAAGATCGTACGGCGGGTGAAAGGCCTCAACCCGGAGCTTGTCCTACAATATGTAATCCCGATCATCAGACTCAGAGAACTGGCGATGAAAGATATAAAGGTAGAGAAGATGAGAGAATCTCGTAAGAAGCAGAGTCACAATGGCATTTGCGCTTTCCATACCGGGCGGCGAACACTAAAGGCTAGGGTGATCAGGATCGTGTATTAATGACGTACACACACCACTGGCTGTATGACGCAATATGGTCTCCCCGTGCTCGTTCGCCCAATGAAAAATGAACATCATGGGACCTTTCTAACTTGGGCAGGCTCAAAAGAAGTTTTTGTTGGTCACCATTATTTACTTCACCAATTGGTTGAATGTTTTTATAAAGCCCTTAAGAAAAGACAGATTTGGAGGTCTAAAGAGTAACATAGTTATAGTTATAGTTAGTTTTACTTGAATTAAAGAGAAATGTTATATTAATTCAAGTATCTTATACTATTTCTCCGTATTCTATTTTGAATTATGTTGTTGAGTCTATAAATAACTGTCATTAACTCTTTTACCTGGTAATTTAAAAAAGTATACGCAGGGTCCCAAGTTCTCTCTTCGTAACCAACACAATTTACTTGAAGATGAAAAGTCTTAAAAATATTGAAATCTGAAAAAATTACCAGGTTTATTATATCCAAAACAAACCAACCGCTAATAAAAATTCATTTTTTTTAGTGACTTTACTCAATGAGAAAAAGGTTTAGAGAGTCTTCAAAATTAAAATTAAGATTAACAACTGAAATAACGAATGAAAAAGAATTGGTGAGAAAAGTTAACTGAGATTACTGCGACAGTAACAGTTCAATTTCACGAACACAAGAAATATACAATGCATCATAAAATAAACACATAAAAAGAACCCTTAAATATCAATTTCATGTTCTGTTTCTGTTTAACGAAGATTACCCGCATAGAAGCAGCTACTAAACACACAATGAATATAATTATACTAATAAAAGTTATCATATGCAATTTGTGGTCCTCCATAACAGAGTTCAGCAATATTACTCATTATCATAGGTAATTCATGGTTTTCCATAACCGAGTTCACTATCCAAATCACAGTTTTCAAAATCTTCTTTTGCTTTAAACAAGTCTCTTCTTGTTATTTCAAGATTTACCTCTGCTTCAATCATGTTTGTCCTCATAGCCTTTGTTTTCTCCTCTAAAGAAGTCACATTCTGTTCCAACCTTTTAATCTCAAGAACTCTCTCAACGCGAGACTTCATACCTAAGGCAGATTGAACATGAGGTTTCAACCATGTTAAATCAAATCCAAAAATCTCAAGTTCCTCCCATAAAGTTTGGAGATGGCTGCAAGCATCATCATCCATGTCTCTTACCTTTTTAGAATCGAGAAAATAAAGAACTCTACCCAAAGCTGTTAAAGCCCATTCAATAAATTTTTGACTTCTCCATTTCTTATTATCGAGAAGTAAGGGATATCGTGAACAAACATCTTCCAATAAAGGAATAAAATCTTTTCCTACTTTTCCCATGCCCCTAAAATCCACCTCAACAAATGATGAGGTTGAAATGATTTCCATGGGTGAATGATTCTCAATGCTTTCAACAAGCTTATTGTCGATGTTCCTGTCTGATTCATCAACTTGTTTCTCATGCTCTAATGTATGAACCAATATATGAGTTTCAATTATACAAGTATCATTTAAAATGAACCCGCGACTAGAATCATAAAGTTCATCAAAAGATATGTAAGATCTGAATCCCCAGTTACCCTCCTTTGACTTGAACGTGTGGCTAGTTTCTGACAAATTCATATATCAAAAGTCAGTTGGGTATGTAGTTTAAAACAATTTCATACGATCCTCAAATAAATATATATTGATAAAATATTACAAAGGTAAAGAATTCACCAAAATGCTTATACCCCACTCATTTATAATATATCATGCTTGAATATATATTATTTTTATAAATAAATGGAGTGGAAGCATTTTGTGGAAGCCTTTTACCCAATGTAATAGAACTTAATAATATTTTATGATGACTACTTCTTAAGTAAAATGGTTTCCACTTACAAATTTCTACCAAACAATTTGGGATAAAGTACATGCCAATAAGGGTGACAGACAACTAAAGGTTGGATTTTGAAGTATTAGGGAAAAACTTACAGATAGAAAAAGGTAAATGAGAAAAACACATTAGAAGCTAAATGATTTGATTCTTCCATGAATTTAAAAACACATCCAAATGAGAGTCTTCATGTGAAATTATGAAATTGCTAGGAGAAGAACAGTTTCATTCACCTAAGAAAATAACATTCAAATATCAACATGAGAGATAACTGTGAAATATACCTTTTATTATATTTCTCTCGTCATTGAGCTGATTAATCAAAATTAATTTGAACTTCGCAAATTTTTCCCACCCATGAGGCATAGTAGCAACATCAGTATCCAAATAAATTGACAAACAGTCCACACTATTCCCTTTTGGAAAGATAAGAATCCTCCTAAAAACAATGTAACCAAACTTAATGAGAAAAACAGATAAAATAATAGAAAGAGGAACATGTACAGTACACAGTAATTTAATCAAGCACCATGTGTGTCCATCGAGAGAAAACGTATCCGAGTACAATTCCTTGGTGTTTATCGTGGAAAAGTTCCTAATGGTCCATGTAAACTTCTGAAACACTTTATCCTTTGTATTCTGATTCTCCATTTCAGTTAGAGCTTCAAGCGTAGCTATGACAAAAACAAACAATATTGATTTTCAATTAGGAAGATCAAATGACTGAGTAATGTACATTTATACGTATGAACATTGAAGTAATAATTTTACTTTTACGAAATTCTTACTAACTTCGGCTTGGTAGACACAGTTTATTAGATTGCGTTGTTGGGAAACAGCGGTACTTGTTCCCTCTTCTGTGAACCCCAAAATGGGCACTATGCGGAAGCGTAAAAATGAAAGCGTAGGAAAAGAGAAAATTAACACTGAAAATTTTAACGTGGAAAATCCTCTCGGGAAAAACCACGGGACCTAGTCCAGAAAAATATCTCCACTATGAAAGTAGGATTACAGTGTTTCTCTCACTCTCTGAGGATCTCTCAATTAATCTCACCCTCTCGGATGGTATACAAAACTCTCACTTTCACACTCACAGTATCTTCTATTGTACTGTGTCTACATCCACTAGTAAAAATTTGGGTTTTTACCACGCACATTATGCCACGGTTCAAAGGAAACCGCAGCATAATGGTGCGCGGTGGCAGTATTGTAAATAAATGTCAATCATATGCCGCGGTTCAGCGTAGAACCGCGGCATATACCCAAGTCAACCAGCCCGTTTGACGCCACGTGGGAATAAAAAATTAAATAACAACCTATATGCCGCGGTTCTCTAGACAACCGCGGCATATACCCCTGACAATTTATTGCAGGGTCTGACTGGGTCAGAGCATTTCAAAAGTTAGAGGGGTATATGCCGCGGTTGCCCACAGAACCGCGGCATATACCCCTGTAACTTCTCATCTTCTCTGCCAGTCAGAGAATATCAGAAGTTACAGGGGTATATGCCGCGGTTGCCCACAGAACCGCGGCATATACCCCTATCATTTACTGAAAAGGCAGTTGGGGAGACAGTTGTTTTCAGCACGTTACAGGGGTATATGCCGCGGTTGTCCAGAGAACCGCGGCATATACCCCTATCTGAAATTAATTTGAAATATTTCGAGGTATATGCCGCGGTTGCCCGCTGAACCGCGGCATATAGTTTGAAAATAATTTCAAAAATGCCATTTAGGATTATTTTTTTAATCAGTATATGTCGCGGTTACACGCGTAACCGCGGCATATACCCTTATATACCGCGTTAAGTTGTGAACCGCGGTAGATTCCCCAGTCAGAAGTAAAAAACGAAACGTTGGAACAGTATCGTCTTCTTCGTCGAGCTCTCTGTTTTGAGCGTTCTTTCAACCTCCGAACCACCAAACATCTCCGATTTCAGGTTTTTCACCGTTTAAACTTCAAATTGTTCGGTCATTATTCATTTTTGACGATAAAAATCAGTTTTAGCCGATCAAAATGGTTTGAAACGTGTCATTCCCTCTCCTCTGCCATTTCAGTTTTCTTGCACCAAGCTTTTTTGCCGCCCCTGTTCCAGGTATTTATGCTCTTTTGCGCTCTTAACATGATTTCTTCATTAGTTTTTACAATAACAATTGCTATAGTTTTAGAATTTTATGAAATTAGTGGCGGTAATGTATGGTATAGTTTTTGCTAAAATTTTGGTAATGCCTGAAATTGCTAGTTTTGGTAATGTATGGTATGATATTTGCTATAGTTTTGGTAATGTGTGTTGTAGTTCTTATATTATTTATAAACCTTAAAATATTATTCACTAAGTTTCAATGATATGTATGAAATTGCAAGTTTGATTTTTAGTAGCTTATCTTTTTATGTAATATTTAGGAATATGGATCGAAATTGGATTAATTTACCACGTATTAGTGCTGAGTACGAGAGAGGTGTAGAGGAATTTATACAATTTGCACAACGTAATGAGGGGAGAAGTGATGATGAAGTGAAGTTTAGATGTCCTTGTGTGAACTGTTTGAATGAGAGAAAGTTGAACGCAACTCAAATTAGAGAACATCTTATATGTGATGGTTTTCTAAGATGCTATACAACATGGATATGGCACGGCGAAGAAATGCATTTTCCCACTGACCCTCAAAGTGTAAATGTTACTGATTCCACCATGGAAGAAGATCGACCGGATGAAGACAAATTGGAGGACATGATCCGCGATGTTGGAGCAGAAAATTTTGCCAAAGCTCATGTGTATGAGGACATCGATCCTACAAAGTTAGATGAACTTCAAGGCGAGATTGTTATCATCTTGTGTCAACTAGAGATGTTTTTCCCTCCATCGTTTTTTGACATCATGGTACATTTACTTGTTCATTTGGTTAGAGAAATCAAGTTGTGCGGACCGGTATACTTAAGATGGATGTATCCTATTGAGCGTTATATGAAGATTTTGAAAGGGTACGTTAAAAATCCATATCGTCCTGAAGGTTCGATGATTGAAAGGTATATTGCTGAAGAAAGTATCTAGTTTTGTTCAGATTACATGACATCAACGAATCCAATAGGAGTTCCTCGCACAGCATGGTTGAATAAATTTTCTACAAGTAAAAGCATCCGAGGTGTCAATGTGGTGACAAAAGATCGCGAAGAATTGTTGCAAGCGCATCTTTATATATTGAACAACACAGATGAGGTGATCCCTTTTTTGGAGGCACACAAAGCCATTGTTAAGAATAAAAATCCAAGACAATCAGAGAAATGGCAATTGATGGAGCATAACAAAACATTTATGTCTTGGTTCAAATCTGAAATTGACAAAGAGCCACATTCTTCTGAAACTTTATTGTGGCTTGCAAATGGTTTGAAGTTTGATGTCGTGTGTTGTACAGGTTATGAAGTCAATAATTGCACATTCTATACGAAGACTTTGGACGATAAAAGCACAGTACAAAATAGTGGAGTCAGTTTAGAAGCTGAGTCACTTCAATTTTCCACATCAAAAGATCAATCTCCTGTACTTGGATCAATGAGATATTATGGTATAATAGAAGAGATATGGGAGGTTGATTACACCAAGTTTTCTGTTCCATTGTTCAAGTGTAAGTGGTTTGACAATAAGAGTGGTGTGAAAGTAGATGACTCGGGTATGACACTGGTTGATTTTCGCAAGGTGGGTTATCGAGACGAACCGTTTATCATGGTACATCAACCATCTCAAGTTTTTTATGTCAAAGATCCTGCGTCTGACCATTGGTATGTTGCTCTTCAAGGCAAAAAACAAATTGAAGTTAACGAAGACAATCTGATTAATATTGATATTGCTGACAACCATTCATTTCAAACTACAACAAATTTGGATGACCAATCTGTAGTTGACGATGATGTACATGCAATTCGGTCAGATCATGATGAGGGAATATACATATGATGAATCCATATCTTTATGTATGAATTTTCAATTTCTGTACTATTACATGTTTTGTTAATTTATATGATATTACATAAGTCTTGAAAGAAAATTTAATGTTGTTATTTATTTTGACAGATATATGGCTGATCATCCACATTCTTCAGGGGATGAGGCTCCCCCAACCAGATCCACTAGAGGACCCACTAGGATAAAACAATTATTAATCAGGAAAAATAGTGGTGAAAGAACTCCGGTGAATGTGAATGTCACCACGGGTGTGGCAACTGGCCCCCATGCAGATGACTTCCGATCATACCTTGGAGTAGTGGCACGTGATAGGATTAGCATTCTCATTCCATCTTTTGATCATGTGTCCGAGGGTGATCGGAACATTATTTGGCAAGATATATTGGTAAGTTAGTTAATAGCATTTGAATTAAAATTTGTTTATATTGATAATTTTGTACTAATACAACTTTATTATGTTTTTTTCAGATGACATTTGACATTCCAAATGTCCCAACACTTAGAAATAAGTGTTTGTCAACTGTTGCAGAAAATTTCAGAAACTTTAAAAGCAAGTTGACATCAAGGTACATCTTTGGACACCTTAAACATAAAAGTCCATGCAGTTCATATAAGTCCATTGATGAGGAGACTTGGCGGCTTTTTAAAGAGAGTCGGATGTCAGAGGAATGGCAGGTTAGTGTAGTTCATATTATTCAATTCCTCATTAACAAATATATATCATATGAACTGATTAATTAATGTGTATGTGGCAGGCAATTAGAAGCAAAGCACAAGGAACAAGTGCTAAGAACAAAAACCCCCACCTATTATCTCGTGGTGGGTATAGGAAGCTTGAGGAGAAAATCCTCAAGCAAAAGGCAGATGGTATACCACCATCTCAGAGTGGTAGCCCTCCTCAGCCTCCTTCTCCACCGTCTAGACATGAGAAATGGAAGTTGGCCCGTATGCGACCATCGGGCACCTACTCTTCCGACACAGCACGAGAGATTTCTGAAAAAATTGTAAGTTATCACTGTTCCTAAAATAATAAATATTGTCATTATACATACTACATTAAACTATTTAACTGATAATGGTGTTTTGTAATGTTACAGGACGCCTTGGTTGAGCAGAGCTCCCAAGGCCAATTCACTCCAGAGGGTCGCCAGGATATTCTTGCTGCTGCAATTGGACGACCTGAGCACCCTGGACGTGTACGTGCTGCAGGTCCTGGAGTAGGAATTACGGATTATTTTGGGAGCTCTTCTCGTCAGCCTTCATATTCGTACAGCGATACACAAAGGATGACAGAAGAGATCACAAAAAAGGTCCGACAAGACCTTATGCAGGAGATCAGGGCCGAGGTGAAGGCTGAATTCCAGATGCTCTACCAGGAGCAGTTTCAGAGCATGCGCCCGATGCAGTCTCCTATAGAGGAACATGTGGTCCCTCCCCCTCCCACAGGTAAACTTAATAAACATTTATGTGCAATTATTTCTATCTCTTGTATAATCTAACATTTACTCTGACAGGGAGAAGCGGCAAAGGAAGTTGTTCCGCATCAGCAATCCCAGAGGATGACATGGACGATGGTAGTCCATGTCTGCTATACATTTTAGAAGAAGATGAGATGGTGCTGGTAGCTCGTGGAACAGAGTTTAGGTCAGCGACTGTATGTCATGGTATGCAACTATTAGAGGATGAGGTGAAGGTCTCAGTGGATGAAATGATCATGCCAGATGCCTCGGTTCCACTGTCCACGGAAGAGATTTTCACTGTGGAACAAGCATATAAGTCGTTTATCACTTGGCCTAAATTTTTGGTTAAACCAGTTTCTGACCCCTCGGTATGAAATTCTTCTTTACACTTCTCAATTTTAAAGGTTTTTGATGTCAAAACTTATCTTATCTTTTCATGTAACAACAGACGCAGGAACAACAGAAGATTCCTCTATCTGAGGATGACCCTCTTTCTTCATTGCATCTACTTGCTGACATCCTTGATGATAAGCCTTTGGAGGTTGAGTATGATGCTAATGTATTTGGGCATGGCTCTGAGGTCCCAATATACCTTAATAGCCAAGATGTCCGTGAGCTTGCGTCGGGAACACAAGAGTTGAATATTTCAATTATTCAACTATGGACGATGTAAGTCTATGACCAATTATTTATATATAAAATTGATTTATATATCAAGTATCCTTATATCAAAGTTAATTTTTGATTTCAGGTATATGTCTGGGGTCACTAATAAGTTGGGGCGTTCTGATGATTATGGATTCATTGATCCCCAAGACATTCATGAATCAAATGATTTTGATCATATCAACATGAGTCTGATAAGCAGTTTTCGAAGGGGCAAGAAAATCTACTTTTTGCCTTATATATCCGGGTAAGTGAACTTTGTTAACATAATAATGTTCCATATGTGATTTTAATATTTAATAGTTACGTTATTATGAATTTCAGGCGCCATTGGCAACTTCTTGTTATGTCTGTGCAAGACAACTATGCTTTGTGGTTCTGCTCATTGCACAGGCCTCCTCCCACACAACTCAGACAAGCAATTGATTGGTAAGAACCTCAATGTTTGGACTTTCTTTGTTATATAACTGAATGCTAAAACATTTTTTTATATACAGTTCTATTCTAGTAAGTATGATGATGGACGGGAGATCAATTGTTAAGAGTAGAAAGATTGCTTGGATTTCTCTCAAGGTTTGACATATGCTAAAGTCATACTTTGTTATAATTGTTTTATAACAAATGTTATTCACTAACTATTATCAACTGTGATGATATATTGTAGTGTAACAGACAAAATGGGTCATATGAGTGTGGATACTATGTAATGTATTGGATGACCCATATTGTTCGTTCTCACATCACAAGAAGCTGGGAAACGGTAATATTTAACTTTAACAAATTTTGATTTTTTAACAAATGTTGAATTCATATACACTAATTAAAATGAATTGTCTTTTGCAGAGATTCAAGACTACTACACCAGTTCCTGAGAAGTCACTACTATTCATTAGGAACGCTGCTGCGAAGTATATAGTTAGATTATACAATAGCTCTTAGATTTAGATTTAAACAATGCATTTGATTAGATAGAATTTTCTTAGACTCTCTACTTTATTTGATGTTGAAATACATTTGAACATGTGTTTGTTATGTTGAAATTGAATTTCTGTAAATGTTTTTATATGCAGGTCTGTTTTTGTGGTAGTGGATATCACAAAAACAGACCTGCAATTTTAAAAAACTGCAGGGGAATATGCCGCGAACCGCGGCATATAAGGGGAATATGCCGCGGTTCTAACCACAACCGCGGCATATAGTGCTTCGTTTTTTTTTTAAAAACGAGACATATGGCCGCGGTTTTGACACTAACCGCGGCATACTCGTCGGCCTATATGCCGCGGTTGAACCGCGGCATATAGTGCATTTTTTAATTTTTTTTTAATTTTTTTTTTAAAAAAAAATGAATTTAGGCAGCGGTTCCCTAGACAACCGCGGCATATTCCGCAGCCTATATACCGCGGTTAGAACCGCGGCATAAAGTGTGTGACTTACTACCGCGGCTGAATATGCCGCGGTTCAAGAACCGCGACGTATAGTGAAAATCAACCGCGGTAAAAGCCCCTCGCTGCACTAGTGATCTCTCGGTATTTCTCTCACACAAAAAGAAACTCTATTTCTCTCCTTCACCGTGGCTCTCTTTTCTTCACGGTAGGTTTCTCTTCTTCTCTGTTTGTTGGTGTGTTTTGCCTTACAATCATTTCTCCTTTTATAATTGAATTTGTACACAAAGAAACAAAAAAAGGCTTGAAACATGGAGGCTAGAAACACGGAGGCTAGAAACATGAAACCATGTTTCCATGAAGTGGGAAAACATTTACCCTTAATTTAGGGTGTGGGTCCCATTCTTTGTTTTATTCCAACAAAACTCCCCCATAAAACAAAAAATGGGTCTTCCATCCCTTCTTGACTTAATTTGAAGGTACCAAGATACCAGCACCTTGGCAACAATCTTCAACCTTCTTGGTTGGTACTGATTTAGTCATCATGTCAGACCAATTCAAGTCTGTATGGATTTTCTCTATCTTCAATTTCTTTTCATCCAGCGCTTCTCGTATCCAGTGATACCGCACGTCGATATGCTTCGAGCGTGAATGGAACATAGGGTTCTTGGTTAGATGGATGGTACTTTGATTATCACAGTTCACCACATAATCATCTTGATTATGTCCTAATTCACTTAGGAAATTCTTCATCCATAGCATCTCTTTAGAGGCTTCAGTCACCGCTACATACTCTGCTTCAGCAGTAGACAATGTCACACATTTTTGTAGTTTTGACTGCCAAGAAACAGCTCCCCCTACAAAAGTAATCAGATAACCTGATGTTGACTTCCTTGAATCGACATCTCCAGCCATGTCTGAGTCTGAATATCCGATTAGCTTTAGTACTCCATTGCCAAAACACAAGCTTCTTTTGGCAGAACCTCTTAGATACCTTAGTATCCACTTAACAGCTTCCCAATGCTCCTTTCCTGGATTCGACAGGAATCTGCTCACAACTCCTACAGCATAGCCAATATCTGGCCTTGTACAAACCATTGCATACATAAGGCTACCCACGGCAGAAGAGTAGGGTACCTTGCTCATTTCTTCTTTTTCTTCTTCATTCTTTGGACATTGAGACTTGCTGAGTTTGAAATGTCCAGCAATTGGAACACGAGCAGATTTGGCATTGTGCATGTTGAACCTTTTGAGAATCTTCTCAATGTAATCTTCTTGAGATACCCCTAGCATTCTTCTAGAACGATCTCTAGAGATTTTCATTCCAAGTATCTTCTTTACTGCACCCAGGTCTTTCATTGCAAAAGACTTACTCAATGCCTTCTTGAGAGCAGCTATTTTAATTTTGTCCTTCCCTACAATCAACATATCATCAACATACAAGAGAAGTATGATGGACTCACCATTTTCATAATGCTTCACAAACACGCAATGGTCTGCGGAGGTCTTCTTGAAATTATGTTGGATCATGAAGGAATCAAATTTCTTGTACCATTGTCTTGGAGCTTGCTTCAGACCATAGAGACTTTTCTTCAGACGACACACCAAGTGTTCTTTGCCTGGTTCTTCAAAACCCTCGGGTTGCTTCATGTAAATTTCTTCCTCTAGGTCTCCATGTAAGAATGCTATTTTGACGTCCAGTTGTTCAATCTCCAGGTCTAGTGTTGCTGCTAAACCGAGAATCGCTCTAATGGATGTCATCTTCACCACTGGTGAGAATATTTCATCAAAGTCTATTCCTTTCTTCTGGTTGCACCCCTTCACGACAATTCGTTCTTTGTACCTTGGGCTTGGGTTGTTCTCTTCATTCTTGAGCTTGAACACCCATTTGTTCTGCAATGCTCTCCTTTCTTTTGGTAATTCTACCAAATCATAAGTCTGATTTTCCTTTAAGGATTGTATCTCCTCTTCCATGGCTTGCAACCATTTGCCTTTGTCTTTCGTCTCCATTGCTTCTACAAAGCTTTGAGGTTCACCTTCATCAGTAAAATTAACATATTCATCTGAAAAATACCTTCTTGACGGTTGCTTCTGCCTTGTTGATCGTCTCAATTGGGGTTCTTGCGGAGCATCCTCAATTGGTTGATCTTCTTCCGTCAAATTAGGTTGATCTGCTTCTTCAGCCATTTCATCAAGTTGTAACTCTGGTTCGGCTTGATGAGTTTCTCCCCCTAAGTTGTTCATCACAATATGGCTTTGATCACTTATCAGCTTAAGTGTTGGTTTCTCCACTTTCTTGATGTCTTGGATTGTCTGATCTTCAAAGAACACCACATCTTTGCTTCGAACAATCTTTCTGTTTGCAGGATCCCATAATCTGAAACCAAATTCATCTTTTGGAGAACCAAGGTATATGCACTCTTTTGCCTTAGCATCGAGCTTTGCTCTTTCATCTTTCGGAATGTGAACTGATGCCTTACATCCGAAGACTTTCAAGTTGCGATACGAGGCCTTTTTATCGGACCATACTTCTTCTGGAATCTTACCGTTTAATGGTCTTGATGGTGATAAGTTGATCAAATCAGCTGCTGTCACCACTGCCTCCCCCCAGAATGACTTGGGAAGTTTTGCGTGAGACAACATGCTTCTAACCTTCTCGGCAATTGTTCTGTTGAATCTTTCAGCTACACCATTCATCTGAGGTGTCTTGGGAGGTACTTTCTCATGTTTGATCCCATGAGTCTTGCAATAGTGCTCGAATGGACCTCTATACTCTCCACCATTATCACTTCTCAAACATTTCAACTTTCTACCAGTTTCACGTTCAACTGAGGCATGAAACTCCTTGAAGATTCGTAGAACTTCATCTTTTCTCTTCAACGGATAGACCCACAATTTTCTGGAGTGGTCATCAATGAAGGTAACAAAATATTGAGCACCACCAAGGGATTTTTCAGATGTTGAACAAACATCTGAGTGTACAAGATCCAAAATATGCTCTTTTCTTCTTCCATTTTCAGATCTACGGAAGGACACTCTACGCTGCTTACCTGCTAGGCAGTCTTCACATAATTCAAGTGGTTGTCCTTTTATACTTTGGAGATGATCTTTCGCAAGGATCTCTAATCCTTTCTCGCTCATGTGGCCCAGTCTTTTGTGCCACAACTTCTTACTTTCTTCTTGAGCGACATTTGTCTCTCCTTTGTATATTTTTCCTTGCATGCAGTACAAGGAGCCTTCCTTCTTGCCACGAGCAACAATCATGCTTCCTCGGCTAAGTCTCCATTTTCCATCTCCAAATTGGTTGTTCATTCCAGCATCATCTAGCTTACCGACTGAGATAAGGTTTAGACGCATTTCTGGTACATGTCTTACCTCCTTCAGCACAAGTTTGTTTCCATTTTCTGACGTCAAAATCACTTCTCCTATGCCCACAATTTTGCTTGTGACATGATTACCCATTTTCACTGTTCCAAAGTCTCCTTTTTGATAGGATGAGAAGAATCCCTCATGAGGAGTAACATGGAAAGATGCTCCGGTATCTACTATCCAAGTGCAGTCATCAAAAGCAATATTTAGATAGTTTACCTTGGTGATAAGGAACACATTCTCATCATTTGATATCACCGCTGTTGTGGTCCTTTCCTCCAACTTCTTTTTGGGATCTACCATATCAGGGTGTACAGTTCCATTCTTCTGATCTCTTTTCAGGAATCTACATTCTTGCTTCTTGTGGCCATCTTTTCCACAATAAAAGCATGTTAGACCTTTGGAACGAGACTTGAATCTTCCTCGTGATTTTTCACGTTTTCCTTTGCTTCTGTTTTCACTCCTTCCTCTATTCTCAACAACATTGGCTTCTGAGTGACTACTCGATCCCCTTTCTTTCCTTCTGGATTCTTCATTCAGTAAACTGTCTGTGATGTTATCCAGACTGAGCTTTCCATCTAGTGCTGAGTTACTGAGAGTGACCACCAATGTGTCCCAGCTCTCAGGTAGAGAACTAAGGAGTAAAAGAGCCTGTAATTCGTCATCGATCTTCATATCAGCTTTCATTAACTGGTTCACAATACCTTTGAAGGTATTGAGATGCTCGATCATATTCTGGTCGTCAGAGTACTCCAACTTTACCAGTCGTCTGACTAGGTGAGCTTTGTTTCTGGGAGTCTTCTTTTGAATCATTGATTCAAGCTTTGTCCATAACTCATACGCATCGGTATAAGTCGATACATGCTCAAACAAGCTTTTGTCGATGTATTTCCGAATCATAGCCACTGTTTTACGATTCAGAATCTCCCAGTCTTTTTCGGTCTTTCCTTCCGGAATTTCCGGATTTGTGATCGGCTCATACAAATCCTTGCAGTATAGATGATCTTCCATCATCGGCTTCCAGTAGGAGTAATTATCCGCAGTTAGCTTGAACATGTCTCATTCCATCTTGAGTTTCACAGGACCGTGACTTTTTCGAACCGGTAGCTCTGATACCACTGTTGGGAAACAGCGGTACTTGTTCCCTCCTCTGTGAACCCCAAAATGGGCACTATGCGGAAGCGTAAAAATGAAAGCGTAGGAAAAGAGAAAATTAACACTGAAAATTTTAACGTGGAAAATCCTCTCGGGAAAAACCACGGGACCTAGTCCAGAAAAATATCTCCACTATGAAAGTAGGATTACAGTGTTTCTCTCACTCTCTGAGGATCTCTCAATTAATCTCACCCTCTCGGATGGTATACAAAACTCTCACTTTCACACTCACAGTATCTTCTATTGTACTGTGTCTACACCTCTCGGTATTTCTCTCACACAAAAAGAAACTCTATTTCTTTCCTTCACCGTGGCTCTCTTTTCTTCACGGTAGGTTTCTCTTCTTCTCTGTTTGTTGGTGTGTTTTGCCTTACAATCATTTCTCCTTTTATAATTGAATTTGTACACAAACAAACAAAAAAAGGCTTGAAACATGGAGGCTAGAAACACGGAGGCTAGAAACATGAAACCATGTTTCCATGAAGTGGGAAAACATTTACCCTTAATTTAGGGTGTGGGTCCCATTCTTTGTACACAGTAATTTAATCAAGCACCATGTGTGTCCATCGAGAGAAAACGTATCCGAGTACAATTCCTTGGTGTTTATCGTGGAAAAGTTCCTAATGGTCCATGTAAACTTCTGAAACACTTTATCCTTTGTATTCTGATTCTCCATTTCAGTTAGAGCTTCAAGCGTAGCTATGACAAAAACAAACAATATTGATTTTCAATTAGGAAGATCAAATGACTGAGTAATGTACATTTATACGTATGAACATTGAAGTAATAATTTTACTTTTACGAAATTCTTACTAACTTCGGCTTGGTAGACGCAGTTTATTGGATTGCGTATTGAGAAGAGTTTTGGAAGTTGTTTTCACATTGTTCAATTCTGTGTTTTCCAATATTCTGGAAATTGAACCACGCCAGGATAACTGTAAAAGTCACAAATTTTAATAACTCTATTTATTGTAGTCTTTCAGAGAAGTTTATTCATTTTCTTGGATGAAATATTAATATCACTTTTTTTAACCTATTCTTATTTTTTAAAATAAGTTTAGTCGTGTATTAAGATATCTTCAATTTTACAACAAATATAAAATGATAATATAATTAGTGTAGATAATATGAGCAACCTGTCATTTTATTGTAACCATAATTTCACAATCTCATATTGTTTAATCAATGAATAGAAATAAGACGATGGCATAAGATAATAGTCATATTCAAGAAAAAAAAATTAAAGTACAAACATCTAATTAAAGGACTCGAAACTTAACTAAAATATATATATAACACATGTTATAATAAAAGATAAATGTTAATGTGTGATAATAAATATTTTAAGAAAACGTTTTTGGGAAACGGTAACATCCCAAAAATACAATATAAAATCATATAAGAAAATAATCACATTAATAATATTGCATATCAGTCTTACAAAAGATAGAAAGTACAGTTATGGTCGAACGATCTTACAAAATAAACTTATACCGAACGGTCCTATAAAAGAAGAGGTTAACAACTGACCGAATGGTCCTAAGGTTCAGTCTTTACTTTCACCTATTCTAGTGCTTCTTCCAGCAACTATTCTCTTTCTGCTCACATCCACACGGATGATCATTGCAAAAGGACAAACAACCGAACGGACAACATAGACAAGACAATAAATAGGGTAATCTTATGTAATTTAATTAATTCAATATAACATACAATTTTCATGATTAAATCAAACAACAACCAAATCATAATTCATACACATGGCATGCAAAGAACGACCACTTGACTCTGACTGTTCGGACAGTATGAATTCTGTGTAGTTACGACGTTTGTGCATCCGGGTGATGTAGTAACTGGGATACCCTCAACAGCGGTCACCCGAGGTTAATCCGTTCCGTCCAAGTTAACCTTATGAACTAGGACCTCCTGTCATTCTCACACATGACTTACTCTTCTCTACGTGAGAATGAGTAATCACGGAATATCAGGATAAACGCCAGCTAAGTTTTGCCCACATTCATACTTTACCATTCAATAATCACTTTCTGAGATATTCCTCCCTGGAATACTCTTTCATAACCAAACTATTTCATTCATATCACATTTCAAATTCTCTTATACTTCATCATCAATACATTCAATTGAAATAAGATCACACTTTCTCATCATAGCACAAGTCCAAATGGAATAACACTCCTTAGAAACTAACATGACCGAGCGCTATTTACAAATTGATTCGCTTCAATGAACTGACCTTTAAGAGTTCAAACCGAATGCCACGAAGCCTAGGCCGAGTACTAAGACTCTAGGCCGAACACCATTTAGAGACCGATATTGTTTGACACCGAATACTATTAACAAACCGAAGTACTGTGAAGAAAATGAATGCTACTAAGTTTGGCCGAACGCTCTTATTTTAAAAACGGTAATAATAGATTATTGAGACCGAGCGCTTGGTTTAAGACCAAGCATTGTAGAAACCGAACACTATTGAGTTTGGCCGAACGCTCTTATTTTAAAAATAGTAATGATAGATTACTGAGACGAGACCGAGTGCTTTGTTTAAGAACGTGCATTGTAGAAATCGAACACTATTGAATGAGCATTGGTCCAAGACCAAGCACTTATCAAGAACGAGCGCTACTGAGACCGAATGCTTGGTCCAAGACCGAGCACTACTAAACTTAAATAAAAATGAAGGGATATATATATATATATATATATACAATTATGCCACACTTATTTTTAATGAAAAATAACGATAACAATCACGACTTTACGTATTATAGAATACATTAACTAAACTCTTTAGGAAACATAAAGAAGAACTATACTTAGACCAAACGCTCATTTACATATATCTAATAATATAAAACGATCGTCATCAACTAAATTCTCTACAGAATAAGAACTTAGTTTTAAACGAACACTCAAAGGAAAACCAAACGATCAATATTGACTCTCGGTTATAGTTTACATAATTCTGCAGAGTATTACAAAAGTGTTTTCATTAATCATCAATACTTTTAAACAACATACAATATTTCATCATCAACCAAATCATCAAACACAATATCATTCCAGTTTCTCATCTTTTAGATTCATATACTCATACAGCCAACAATGTAGTAACAATAGTTCATACTCATTCAGCAATCAATCAACATGAAACCATTTAAAACAAGAATCTTAATCAAATTATATAAGTTTCTCTTACCTCTAATGTAGTCGAACGCTCAATAATGCAAGATATAGCTCACCACTATCAGAAATCTTAGAGTTCTACGGTCACGCTTTATGAAACTAAACCAAACAAAAGACCAGAAATACTCAGAATAAGATTATCCACTCATGCAACCAGAAATATGGGTTTGTATGTGAAAGAAACGAACATTCTAAAGAGAAAGTAACTCACCGACTTAGAACCACAACTTGATCGGTTTAAATGAAAGCCCTTTGACGCGAGGAGAGTTCAAACGGTGCCTGAGGGGTGATCGGAAGATGAAAAGAGAATTTCTTAGAGAGAAGGTGGAGGAGATCAAAAGAGAAGGAGGAGCTTCAGAAGGTTGAAGATGAAGGGTGCATGCAGAAAAGTGGCACAAAATTTGAAAGTTTGATTTTTACTTCTACCGTCAAAACCGATCGTCCAATCTGCATCACACACTTGTCTTCCACTTTCTGAATTTCAGACATCCTTTAGTTTACACATGTACTCCACTGAATTGGGATATTTATGGGTCTGATAGAAACTTTTATATTAGTTCATGTGAAAAATTTCCTATATGTAGAGTAGTTTAAAAAAGGAGAATTTATTCATGTGAACTCAAAATTCATGAATTAATTCTTACGTCACGTGTTAAAATCTAATATATAGGAGACCCTCTCAACAACCAAAAACAAGTCATAAGTCGCAACATTATTGTAGTAGTGTATGTGTTGTAACAATTTTCATTTATTATGTACACTATAATTGTGAATGTGCACAATTATAGATTTTTTTCCTGTTTTAGATATTTTTGAGCATATTAACCTAAGCAGACTATGAAGATATTTATTTTCCAGTCTAGACCCTTTTACTATTTAACTACAAATTTCTAGAAGTTAAATTTTCATCATGTTTTTTCTGATTTTGCAAGTTGTTTGAAGAATCAAACTTTTAGCCGTATATTTATTCTTATTGCGATTCAGAATATATATTTTCATACAAGTATCAAGATTTAAATGGATTTGAGGATCATGATATATATATATATATATATGCTCTTGAGATCTAAAATACAATAACGTGTAAAAGACTCTTATATATTTAAGTTGGTAGAAAAGTTTGAATTGAGTAAAAAAAAAATGAGTATGAGAGAGTATATTCTTTTTAGTGAAATATCATACATATTTATATGGTATCTGAACACTATGACCTATATGTGATAAAAAAACAATATCAATATGATATTAAGTAATATCAAGATAACATCTAATCATATACATGATAATTGGCATAATAATAATAATAATAATAATAATAATAATAATAATAATAATAATAATAATAATAATAATAATAATAATAATAATAATAATAATGTTATACCTTACTTAATTTGGTCAGATATATTATTAATATATGAATTTTTGTACCAATATATACATCTTATAATATTTTATGACCACTTTAAGTTAGTAAAATAGAATGAAACTTGTTAGAGAGTAATATTTAGAATGTTTGATGGGTCGAGTATGTAAAATTCTTTTTCTAATTTTATTGATTTGTATATTTATTTATAATAAATTGTTTTAATAGAAATTTAAACCTTTTTATAAACTAATGTGAATATAGATTTAAAAAAATATATTTAATTTAATATTTATAAATGAATTGGAAATATAAAATTTGAAGAGCCATTATAATAAATAAGATTATTTGAAGAACGTCTAATGTGGACAGAAATATATTTGTTTGAACTCAAATACTACTTTACGTCATGTATCATATAAGAATGTTAATTTGTAACAACTATAATGTTCAAATGACTTATCATACCAAATAGTTTTATAGAATAATTATGTAACTATGCTATCAAAGTCCCTAATGACATTAAAAGTGATACTAAAAAAAAAAAGGTTTGGAGAGTCTCTCAAATTAAAATGGATTAAAAATGTTTTATAATCTTTAAATTTTGAGGTAAACTTAAAATTCGTTTTTATATAAGATTTGGATACATTTTAGTTCTTAAATTTTAAAAATAAAAAAATATAATTATTTTAATTTATTTATATTTTTATTTTTTACCTATCAAATGTCTTATATGCTATTTGAATTGTTTACACGTTTAACATGTTTCGCTTCAATATTTGTTTGGAAAGTATTTAACACATCAAAATATTTAATGTAATTAAATTAAAAAATTATATTTATTTATTTTTTAAACTTTAAAAATCAAAATATGTAAATTTTTTAATTAAAAATAAATTTTAATTTCATGTTAAAATTATGAAACTAAAATCATATTTAACTAAATTAAAATTAGAATGAAAGAATGTGAGACCCTAAAATAAATATAATATAAAATGTTATAATATGTATATATATATAATATTCTACCCATGAAACCTGTCATTAGTTTTTTTTTGCATTTTGTGTAGTGGATATGTTTCTATTCGAGTTGATTTTATTTTATTTGATTTTGTTGTATTTGAAATTATTTTATGATATTTTATTACTTGTTTCTGTTTTATTTCTATATGATTGATTTTATTAGATTTGGTTTTATTTTATTTTATTTTATTTTGTTAGTTTTTATGTTGTCTTACCATTCTCTACTTAATTAAAATTTGTTTTTGCCAATGAACTTTGTCTGGATCCCATGGTCTATACAGATTCACCAAAATGACTAGGATTGTAACATTTTTCTCTTTGTTTAATTCTTCTTAGCATACACCGTAAACTTTAATCATGACAATCATCACATTACCCTCGTAACGTTACTTTCGTAACATTTTTTGACAATATTTTAAAGTAACATTTTTTGACAATATTTTAACACTATTTACGTGTTATTTTATGATTGGTTCATGTTGATGTTTATAATTATTGTTATTGATTGTGAAATAATTTTGAACCAATCACATAATGACACATAAATAATATTAAAATGTTATAAAAAAATATTATCAAAATATCATTATCCATTTAAAAACGACCATCTTTTTCACACTAGGAGAGAAAAACGAGAAATGGAGATAGAAGATGTGAGTATAGAGGGTATAGAAGCTAGACAAACTCAATATATCTGAATGTTTGGAGACCTCTTAGACTGTGTAGATGAGTCGGAGTTACTGGAGAATAGAGGTAGGAGAGCTAGGCCAATTATTTTACTCAATGTAGAGCTTGTATGTTTACCTTGAAACTTTGAGTCTGGGTATATGAATCTTACCATGTTATTGCAATATGACTGTCTGGCTTGTGTTTAGTTGGATCTTGCCTATTCTGTGAGACGCATGCTATGTTGTATGAAAGTCTTACTAAGTGCCGAATGGTATGATTCTGATGTGCTTAATGATTCTGTAAAACTTGGAATGATGATGAAATTCCAATATTAATTTGGATCTCACAGTTCTGAGTAAGAGAGTATATAATTGTTACGCAATTCTTACGGTCTTGGTAGACGCAGTTTATTAGATTGCATAATGAGAACAAATTTGGAAGTTGTTTTTACATTATTCAATTCTGTTTTCCAATATTCTGGAAATTGAATCATACCACGATAACTGTAAAAGTCACAAATTTTAATAACTCTACTTAATGTAGTCTTTCAGGAAAATTTATTCATTTTCTTCGATGAAATATTGATATCAGTATTTTTTTTTAACCTATTCTTATTTTTTAAAATAAGTTTAGTCGTGTATTAAGATATATATAGAATTTTGTAACAAAAATAAAATAACATTATAAATAATGTAAACAATTAGAATCAATTATCATTATACTGTAACCTTATATATTAACTATAAAATTTCACAATCTCATATTTTTTTAATCAATGAAAATAAATAAGACGATGGTTCAAGATAATAGTCATGTTATTTATAAAAAAATTAAAGTACAAAGATTTAATCAAAGGACTCAAAACTTAATTAAAAATATATATATAAAACACATGTAATAATAAAAGATAAATACTAATTTGTGATAATGAATACTTTAAGAAAACACTAGTTTGGGGAAAACTTATATATTAGTTCATGAGAAAATTTTGCTATGCATTAAAGTAGTTTAAAAAGGAAAATTTATTCATGTGCACTAAAAAATTATTAATTAATTATTGCTTAAGATGTAATTTTATGTCACGGGTTCAAATCTAATAGACAAGTAGACTCTGAACAACCAAATACAAGTTATAAGTCATTCATTAATGCAAACAAGAGAAACGACAACGATTATTTTCGTCCATAAACAGGGTTTTTGCTTTTTTTATTTTTTTTCCAATGATTTTCCGCTTCGGTTCCTTCTGAACCGAGGTAGTATCTCGGACTCTACTGCCTCGGTTCAAAGGTAACCGAACCAGTAGGGTTTTTTCTTTTTTTATTTTTTTTTCGAATGATTTTCCGCCTCAATTTCTTCTGAACCGAGGTAGTATATCGAACTCTACTGCCTCGGTTCAGGTCATAACCGAAGCAGTAGAGTTTTTTTTATTTTATTTTTTGCTTTTTCATCCTTTCTGTCTCGGTTGTGACTTGAACTGATGTCATTGTCATCCTTTCGTATTCCCTTGCTTTTTCTATGAACAGGTATGTTTTTGCAACATCCCAATTTCGTATCCTCAGTTGTGACTCGAACTATCCTGTTTTGATGAACAAGTGTCCTATTTTTGTGAAAAAGTTTTTTATGGTAGAGTACGGAAGAACGACAAATGTTTTGGAATTGCTTGGTTGTGGCACGTTTTGGGTGTGACTTATAATTTTGATGACCTTGTTTGATGTGTTATGTTAATAACATTAATACAACGACCGATGTTTATTGTTTATGTTATTTTATTAGATGGTTATTGTTGTAGCTTACGCTTATTGTTCATGTGTGTTGCGATAATTGTATAACTCATGTTATAATGAACAAATATTCCGATTGATGAGTAGAGCAGTGAGAGTTTGGGAGTGCTTGGGGAATTTTCTAGTTTATGTTTTAAATAGTTTCAGATGATTTGATGTAATGATTTTGGATTAGTATTTGGTAGTTTTCAACATTGGAATTCGTTTCATTTATTTGGCATTAAAGAAATTAAGATTTTTTTACTTCAGTTTTCTTCAATAGTATTAAGTTTTGAATTTTTCGCAACTAAGAATGTTTTATACACTTAAAGCCCACCCTAATTCCCTTTTGAAAGTCGATGCTAAAAACACTGTCCCATAGGACTCTTGACGAGCCAACCTCCTTGTTGCTAAGTTTAAGAGAAGAAGTAGATTTCTCCCCCTCACAAGAAGATTACTTCTTCCCCCTAGTCTGTTGATTATAAGGGAGGGACGATTGTTATAGGCTTAGGTTGAGGAGCTAAAGTAGCCCGAGCAAGACGAGGACGCGTTTGTTGCCTTTCTGAGCCAGGACGCCTGTGGTAGGTGGGCGAGGGGCTTGATGAAAGGCTTGCCTAGTCCCCTCCGCCACACGAGCCGCTCGTCTAGGAGTGGCGGTTGTTGCTATCGGGTGGCTGGGTCCTTCTCTAGCTACGTTGTCGCGCGATGCAACAATATTTTTGAACAAGCCCTTGTTTGAATTGTGGAAAGCCACTAGTTTTGAAAGAAAACAAAAAAAAAACTTGCAAGTTAAGAGTGATCGACCAACAAACTCAAGTAAACGAGACATTTTACCAAACACCTCATTACAACGGTCATCAGAATCAAGGTTATTGACAAGAGTCTGACAGGAGAGGCAGCGAGGTAGTTTGACGATCAATTTCACAACTTTCACTTCAATCGTGGTCACTATCGTATTGGACCACGAAGTCATTTTTCTGGGATCCTCGATGTAGTACAATGGAAACTTTGGTCAACTGACCTCTTTCGGATAACATCTTTTATTCCAACTTTGAAATACTTATTCTTAAACCCTTTGAAAAAGATGACGTATAAGTTAAACAATCATCTCCTTTTTCATATATAAGAGATTCTCACTCGTATTTGCGTTGGGGCGTGTGTCGAAGAAGTGCAGATCTATTTCAGTCCCATTTAGAGAAGTTATGAATCATTCATGTAAACTTATCAAGCATCTTATGCTTTGTGTTCTTATATTATTCATTTCAAAAGCTTAACAAATTCAATCTGAACTTTGAAAATAGAACAATATTAGTTTTATATGCAAGCAGACAAAAGCTAATGATTTAACAAAATCATGGGTTATGGATGATTGAATATATTTGCGAAAAACTTATTTAGACAACTTTATGAATAAAACATGACATACCATATATGTTGACTTTGGTGACCTAACATGTGAGCTTGTAAAAGGAAGAGTTTTTTTTAGGGTTAAATATGTTTTTAGTCTCTAAACTATCAAGCGATTTTGGTTTTCGTCCATCTTCGAAAGGTTTGTTCATTTTAGTCCTCTTAGTTTTGAAACTCTTAGTCCTTAAAATGGAACAAAGTCAAGTTTTCTTTGATGTGGCAAACGACGAGCCCACGTGTGATGTCACCTTCTTGTGTCTTTCTTTTTCTAAAATGAAATTAAGTATTTGCCACGTTTTTCCCAAACATTTCCTTCTTCTCCCCCAATCACTCCAAATTTTCGCTCATCTCTTTCACACCCACCATTGTTCCCTCCCCTAAGTCTCCATTTTCATCCATTTTCTAAGCACAGGCCACCATAATAATCAGAGTACAAACTGAAATCTCTAGTAAAACCAACTGCAGGTTCAATCCAATCAACCACATGGAAACATGGCTCAATTACACTTCCAATATTATAATGTTCCTTCTGAGAAACATAAATGGTTGAAAATTCTACGTGGTTTAAAATTCCTCATTCAAATCAGGTAAATAAAATCCACTCACTGCAGGTTTCTATAGTTAAACTTGTTCATGAAACTTATGGTGTTGCGTCTGTCAAACTGACCCACACATACTTGGCCGACAATAATCACTCGCACGAAAATAAAGAAAACATCTCCACCTCCCCTTTAATTAAGAAAAAGAAAGATAGAAAGAAAAGGAACTTGCAACAAAATCCTAAAAAGAAAACATCAGAGCCTATAGAGAAAATTATTTCCAAATGTCATACGTTTATGTAGTAGTTCATTGTGAATCCCTCCAGATGGAGATGCACATTCTGTACTCGGATTACCCCACGGAACTCGTGTTGCTAGCGATTTGGGAAGAAGATGATGTTATTGGTTGTTGGATGTTGGATGTTGGTAGTGATTTTCCCCTTTGGTTGTGGAAGGAGGTTGAGTGGCTTCGATTGCGACGCGAAGAAGGAGCTCTGGGTGGTCTATGTGGCGGTTGCGGCGACATTGACGGTGAAGGACGATGAAGGATGGCTCGCGCAAGAGGATGCTCGCGCTCTGAACTCGCAGCGACTTGAGGGTTGCTTGCGCGATCTGATGATGGAGGTTGTAGAGGCTCATGACGACGGTGAATGATTGCTCATGGTGGAGGTCCGATGTGAGCTTGAAGGATTCATGGTGTTGATGGCAGCTTTTCGGCAGTGGCGGCCTTCCTGCGGTGCGACATGACTAACGGTAGAGGAGGATTAGGTTTTTAGTTTGGAGAATGTAAGCGTTTCTGGATTGGTTACATCTTTTTTAAAAAGTAAAAAGCAATGTGGCACACACATACAAGGGAAGGTGGCATCACATGTGGGCTCGTCGATTGCCACATCAAAGAAAACTTATCGTCGTTCAATTTCAAGGACTAAACATAAGAGTTTCAAAACTAAGAGGACTAAAACGAACAAATCTTTTGAAGAGAGACAAAAATCAAAATTGTTAGATAGTTTAGGGATTAAAAACATATTTAACCTTTTTTTTATCATTGAAAGAAACCTAACAACAAGAGCAATGTATCTCTGTACGAGAGTGAGGAAAGGAAGGTACACAAAAACAAGAGGGGTTTTTAGGAATGAAGCAGCTCAAGGTAATATGTTGAAGGTAATATGTTGTTAGATATATTAATGATTAAAAATTCTTAACTTGATACTTGTAAGGATTTTGCAATGTGATATATTAATAATAAAAATCTTATAATTTGATATTTCTAAGGATTTTGTGAGAAGTTTTGAACTTTAGTCATAAAAATATAAAGTTACTTCGTAGAGAAACATTTGGAAGGATGATAACCTAAAAGAAAGAGTCTTTCATGATACCATTGAAAATTAAGGACACTGAAAGTGGAGTTTTGTCTGTTGTATATTGAAGATTTTTTTTTAAGACATATTACAAATGGAAATTAAATTTGTTTCCATTTGTTGAAAGATTAAATATATTTTCTGTTTATTGGTATATTAAAACGATTTTTTTACTATCGGTACATTAAACTGAATATAAATTTAAAGTAGCCAAAAACATGTTGGCTTTTACTCCCTGCATCTTACTCCAATTTTTTAAATATCATTTTAGTCTAATTTTTAAATTAAATCTTCTGAAAATTTTTAGGAACAAGCCAGAAATGTGTTTTCAGAATATATAAAATGCATTTAGAAACAATTTTTCTGGAATTGGATTTCCTGAAAAAACTTTTCTTAATACATTTAATGATTTTTATAATGAGTTTTCTGAAAAACCCCAGATTAAATATATTTTGGACAGAGCTTTTTTTGAAGGACGTCCTTTTAAGTTCTTTTTATTTCTCCTTCTCCGCAACGATGGTAGTGTGATTTAATGATGAAGAGTATCTAGTCTTTTTCCTATTAATGTAGGGTGCAATTAGTAATTATGAGATGCATTTCGTAATTGTGGGGGTGGAACAAGCAGTAGCCGAACATGTTGGGCAAAACGTTCTATTTGAGAAAGGTATTAGTGTTTCTAGGACATCAACTAGTACTTCAAATAGTTCTCTTGGACCGATATTCAAATATACATCATTCTTTATCTTTCTTTAATTTTAAAATAGCTTGAAAATTATGTTTGCAGGAGTCAATAAAAATGAAGAGTTATTTCTGAAAACTTTTAAAATAGTTTGATTAAATGATATAAAATCTTAAAAAAATATAAAAAATATGTATAAATATTAATTCAATCCCACAAAATCAACTTATATAATAAAATTTACACTCACTTATATATTATATATTATATATTATATATTATATATTATATTTATATATTATATATTATATTTATATATTATATATTATATGTTATTCTTATCTCCAGTGGATATCGAATTTCTAACAATAAATAATGAAAATATTAAATAATAAAAATATTAATTAAATTTTATTAGTGTTTCATCTTAGGACAATTAAATAATTGAAAATATCCCATTTTTTTCATGTCCATCTCAAGGATTTATGAACATGGATGAGCCAAAAGAGTAGTCAAACCCTAATATTTTCATATTCCTTTTATAGTATTGACTATAAAAATATATACACACAAAATTGTTGAATATCTAGAAAGTCAAGAAATATATGCAAGTATTTTAAGAAACAAACAGTACAGGAAAAAATGGACCTGATTAAAAGTTCTCATTGACTATATATGGACACAAAATATAAATAATTAAAATATTTATATTTTTTTAATTAAATCTTTACTAGCTTTTTATTTTGATTCTGTAGCACTGACTAAAACAACACAAACTTCGACAGTAAAATAATTAAAGTTTTGAAACCCTAATCGTCTTTATAAAAAGAAAATGACATTGTTTCATTTGATAAATCAAACATTAGAACAAAAATCAAATCAATGATATGAAGACAGAAACAATGTTACTTAATAAAAATAAATCTTTCGTTTTTTTTATCTGCCAAATTCATAATGTTCTTAAGTATTCAATAAAACAAAAATATTTAATTGAAGCTAAATCTTAAAAACTTAGTTAAACCAAATAAATTAATAAATCCGGTACATTTATCACGAAGAATATTGAGATTCAATTAAATCTTCAACTTTCAAATAGTCAATACACAACATAATTGTTTCAAATTTCATAGGAAAAAATAAAAAATAGAATTATAAATAGTCAACAACCCAAATGCAAATGAAATTACATAGTACCCTCGTGCAGCATGAAACCTTTTTTCTAATTTTATAACTAAATATATTTTTGGTTACCTAAAAATTTTACATATAAATTCACTCATTAATTTTTATATATAGTCTTTATAAGAAAACTTTTATCTGAGTTTTCTGTGGGTAAATCTTTTTTAAACTTCAACAGTTCATATTATTCATAAGGTAGACATCCCCTTTCACACCTTGAAACACTGACTTTTTCTATTGAGGATGTTTATTCGTATGATTAATTTAAATCCAAAAAATATCACTCGCAAACAGAACTTTAGCTATTAAAATAATTACATAAATAATAATACCAATAAATTTGTAATAATATAATATAATAACTTAAAAATAAATAATCAAGTAATAGTTTTAAAAATAATTGTTAAAATTTATCATTATTTTAGTATATTTGTCTTCTGTTTTTTTTAATAACAACAACTACGTTATTATGAATTGATTAATATGGCATATTGATAAAGTTTTATATCTGAAAATGGTTGGAAATTAAAACTAGATAATGAGGAAACGATATTATGAAACAGACTTTTTTTTACATTGAATATTTTTAAAATTTTACATCAAATAACAGTCTGATTTGGATATATGGATAATATAAATTTATGTTAAATAAAATATTTGACGTAAATTTACCATGAATTTAATAAGAACTTACATAAATTTTAAATCAATTTAGACAAAAGATTAAGGACGCATATAATATTATTTTAGAAAATATACTTTGGAATTTAAAAGGTTATTCTATTAATTTATAGAACTATGTTATGAAATTACTAGATTTTATAGAAATATATAATATAGTAGGTCCACATTTAAGACAACAATTAGAGTAGAATATAAATAAAGTTGTTAAGTTTTTCGTCATTCCAAATTGAGTTATAATTTAAAACTTAAACATAATAGAGTATTTTAAAATGATAGGAATAACTAGGAAATTGTAAACAATTAAGCTATTACATCATCTCTCTCCAAAGCCTGCTCCATAGACACCTCATCCACCTCTGCTCACATCCAAGTGGATGATCATTGCAAAAGAAAAGCATACTCAAGCAAAACACAAACACAAAAGCAAGGGTGAGCTAGATATACAAAATCATGTTATAACAATCACACATGACATGTAAGTTTAATTTAAAGTTAATGAACCATACAACACCACTTGTTACACTTTGCACTTGACTCGTCCGGACTTAAAATGATTGTCAAGCTATGGCGGGTCATGCACTCGTGGTGGCTTCTACTACTTTGCAAAGCCACTGTCAATGGGTTTCAACCTACCACACTCACGAGGTTAGTCCGCTATCACTCACCTTGGGCCATACTGGAAGCACCCAAGACTAGGACCTCTGCTACTCCTTACCACATGGATGAATCCTCTCTACTTGAGAATAAAAGACCATTGGAGCGTCTGGATAACCCCCAATACTGAGCTACCATGCAAATCATTCTAAAACACACCAAGGGCACCACCATGAATCCTTTCCTTGAGGAGCATGGAATTACATCCAATGACATAGGACACCACCATGTAACCTCCCTTGAAATCCATGGAATTACGTCCAATACTGATACTTTTCACTTTAACACCAACATGATAATGCATATATAAGTCCTTAAAGCAACTGAAACAATTAATTAAAATAACATACTGGAATAAATAGAGATATAGGCCGAACAGAAAACATCAACACATAATGAGCAAGACCAAACACCCTGTGAATGGTGGAAACCGAACGGTATCTCATTTCCCAAAGGACAGGACCGAACGATCCATAAAAGGTAAGACTGAAGAAGTTTCCAAACACTATTTAGGACCGACCACTAAGAGAGATCGAATGCTACTACGACCAAACGCTACTTAAGAGACCGAGTGCTACTAAGACCGAGCGTTACCATGACCGAACGCTACTTAAGACCGAGCACTACAAAGACTGAACGCTACCTAAGATCGAGCACTATCAAGACCAAACGCTACCTAATATACCAAACGCTACCTAAGACCGAGCACCATCAAGACCTAACGCTACCTAAGAGACCGAATGCTACCTAAGACCAAGCACTATCAAGACCGAACGCTACCTAAGAGACCGAACACTAGCTAAGACCGAGCATCATCAAGACCAAACGCTACCTAAGACCGAGCACCATCAAGATCGAACGGTCAATAGCGCATGGCTGAACGGTCAACAGTTCACGTTCGGCGAAACTGTATAATTCTACAAAATTATGAACAACACCTAACATAACTATTTCTAACCATTTTTACTAACTTCTAACACCCTTAATTTTTGTTTTATACTTAATTAAACTTATCTAAATGATTATAAACATTCCTACTACTATTCTAACGTGATTAAAAGCCAATTTCAACTCTAAAACACCAATTTTCTCCAACATAGGGACCTAAAATCCAATCTCATTGCTTTGCACCTATTTTGATCAATTTAGTGACTCAAACAACTCACAATACACTAGTTAAGAATGTCCCAACAGCCAAATTGCGCTTTAGACCCCAAATGCCCAAAATCACTACCTCACTTCCCCCAATTTGCCCTAAAACACTATAATTTCACTTAACTTTCCATTTCATTCAAGCTATAACATATTTATCACTCCAAACACTTCCAACGCACCCAATTACAACAACTAGATTCAACCAATTCAATTTACAGACCTCACGCTACAGTTTCATACATCATACACATCAACATGTATGACCCAACTTACTTTAGAGCTTAAACAAGCAAACCAAACAACACACACATTAAAGAATTTAACATACATATAATTTATGCAAGCAAATTGAAAACAATCTCTATCTCCCCTTACCTTAGGGTTTCACAGCTAAGCTCACAACTTGATTCAACAGTGCCTGACTCAATAAGAACTCAACCAAACCCGATCCAAATGAAGGAAGTAATCGGTTCAAAATAGAGTCCTCTATGTTGTGGACGCTTGGGCATCTCCTAAACGAACATGCACTGAGTCAATGAGTGTGAAGGTTAAAGAGAAGGCAGAGGAACTTGGAGTTATGAGTTCTAGAGAGAGGTTGGTGTTTATGCTAATGAACCAAGATATATTTAAAATCCATTTATATTAAAATAAAATCTGGTCTCATTAGTATAATACACATATTCACTCTTTTTAACCCATTTTCCAGGTTCTCACAATTGACATTTAAATTGGTTAAAATTCTTTATTATGACAGAGTAAGGTTATGTTTTGTTGTTCGTTCAGCATAGACAAGTACTTATTGAAGTTTTTCTTTTTTCTTGTTGTCAGTTCATGTGATTTTTCTTCTTTAACGATTAATGATGATGAACATATGCCTAATTGGACTTTGGATGACACTAAAGTGTTTTCTCAAAAAATTATAAAAAAAATTTTACTCTTTTAGTATGAAATGTATGGTTATATGAGGTTTCACTAATTAAAATTATGGTTCTTTGTAAATTGTTGTATGGTAGTTTCACTACTAAAAAAAAGTGTATAGATAACACTTTTTATTTACCTGTTGATTTGGAGGTTAAAAAAAGGAATGATATTATACTATGTGTTCTATGTGTGGTAATAATGTTGAATCTTTCTCTCATTTGTTATTTCATTGTTCTATTGCTATACGGTTTTGGAATGATTGAAGGATGTTTTTTAGTATTTGTAATTTTCTTCTTTGGATTTTGTTGTTCAATTTTTGAAGTCTCCTTATAGCCCTTTTTTCTTAAAATGATTAAATTGATTGTCATTACTAAATTATTTAGATTATTTGGATGATGAGAAATTATAGTAGATTTCAAAATCCAATTGTGTTTCCTTATGATATTTTCTAAACTGAGGAGCTAGTGCGTATGGTTGGGAATAAATCTAAGAACATATGAGTAATAATGTCTATAATCTTTTAGACTGAAATTTTTAATTATTCAAACTATGGAGAGTAAGGTGGTTTCATTTATGGACTATGATAAGTTTCATCCGCTAATTGACTTAAGGTGAATATTGATTGTGTAGTTAGGGATTGGTCTGCTTTGTTTTATGTGTTAGTATTTCTAAAGGAAGTCAGAGTGAATATGTGGATAGTTTTTAAAGAGTACAAACTTCTATTTATGATGAGTTTATGAGAGTCATTTATGCTTTGGAGTATCTTGAGGGAGGATTTTTAGAGGCTTTGGTTGGAAAATGATTATTCTTTAGCTCATCGTGGTTTTTTGAATTAATGAGTAGTTCTTTGGAGTATTAGGGGAGATGACGTCGGTACTTGCATTTTTTTATATATATACACTTCAAAGTTTTTCATGTATTTCATGAAGAAAATCATTATGTTGATAAATTATTTAATTTATCTTTTAATAACTTTTTGACAATAAATTATATGTCATTATTTTATTGATCCGTATATTTAAAATGAACCAATCACAAACTACCGATTGTTGTAAAAAATAAAAAGATGTCACAAAAATTTGTTAAAAAAATATTTTCTTACTCAATATAATTTATACAAGAACTAACATCCAAAACAAATTTTATTTTAAAATACGATTTTTTAATTTCGATATTTGTAAAAATGACAAAAAAACTACACATGTTTAGTATTAAACTTGAATTATTTTTTTATTGGACATCACAAAACAAATTTTACTTTAAGATACTAATTTCTCAACTGGAACTATTTTGATATTGAGTATACTATAGAATTTACTTTTTAAATACTAGGTTTTAGTTAACATTTTAAAAATCGAATAAAAATTATGTAAAAGATACTAAGACTTTTCAACGTGCCTTATTGAGTTATTTTAGTATGGACATGTGACCTTGTTGGTAGTATTATTGCTCTCTGACAACTTGTTTTGTTTGACGTGAAAGTTTAACTTTGTGCTTATTTTGTTCTACATGAATCAATACCAAAGACAGAGACTTTCTTAAGATAATTTTGTTGTTGTTGATATTTACTGAAAATTATAAAATAAAATATCATCAAATGAAATCTGAAGTATAAAAAGTATTTTGTAATTTTTAATAAATTTTAGTGAACAAAATAAAAAAAAATATAATAAAGATGAGGAAAAAGTCACATGGCTTCTTAAGTATCCACCCCACTTGTTCCTGTGACAATGTTGAAACAGCTTCTTCAATCATATATATATATATATATATATATATATATATATGACCTGTTCAAAACAATTATCATAAAAGTAAACACAATTTTTTTAAACAAACTACATGTAAAAATGTTTTCATAGGTTAATTTATATATAAGATCATTTTAATTTGTAAAGGAATTAATTTAAAGTTATTTAAAGAGATTATGGTCCTATCGATAAACATATATTTTTTGTACGTTTGTTTTTTTTTTAAATCTTTATTAGAAGATAAAATCAAAAGAAAATTTAAACTGTTTTACATTTGAAAAATCAAGTACATTTTTATATACGATTATTTTCAATTGCTAATCCAAATATATTTGTCATATTGTTCTGTAAAATGTTAGAGATTACTTATTTAATTAAAAATTTAGATAGTTATTTATAATTTATAATTGATCTGTTTTAGGGCTTTAGTACCTAAAGAAAAGAAATGAAAGAAAAAAATAGATAATAGGAATCTTTCTAAGCTTATGTGAGAAACAATATATAAAGAAGTTGCATAATTAATTAATTGATTATGTTATTAAAATAGAATGTAGTTTTAGGTTTCTATATATATTGAGAGTCCGTAATTTATTCTAGATATTTTTAATATTATAATATTAATAATTAAAAGTAATAAATAACATTATCAATAATAACTATTTTCATCCATTTCTTTACATCAAACATTTTACCTTTTCACCTTATAACAACGTTTGGTAACTTTATAAGAAGTCCTTTAGAGTTTCTCTCTGGCTATATATATATATATATATATATATATATATATATATATATATATATATATATATATATATATATATATATATATATATATATATATATATATTACATCTAATTGTTTCTTTATTTACACTTTCAATCTCTCTTTTAAAGAAATTGAAAAACTTAATTATTATTAATTCTATATATTTTATAACTTTGTTCACTTTTACATTATTATTAATTAGTGAAAACACATGTTTTAGTGCATGTGTATTTACCTTTTCTATAATAATAAAAAAATAAAAAAAAGTATTTTATTGTTGTTATTATAATTATAAAATTATATATGAATAATTTTTATAATTTTATTGTAAATAAATTTTATTTCTTTTGTATAAATTAAAAAGTGGTTAAATTTAAAACAGTCAAATTAAAAAACAATTAAATTTTTAAAAAACAATCACTTAAACCATAAAATTAGTAAAATAATCATTTTAATTAAAAAATAGATTTTAAAAAATAAAATTAGAAAACAAATGTAGACACAAAATAAATAAATCTTCTTTATATATAATTTATATATACGTATTGATAAAAAAACATAACTAATAATTATTTAGTGCAATGACTTAAATCCACTTATTATTATAGGATAAAAGGTGAAAATAATTGAGTTAATCATTATTTATTATGGCAGGTCATTTAAAGAAAACAACACACTTAGTATTCTGTACCACTCAAAAAAGAATAAAATTTCTTTTTTTTTTCTTCTTTTTTTACTCTCATCATGTATCTATGTTCCTCTCCATTTATCTGCATAGAAACAAAATTTTGTTTAAAATTTTTTGTTTCTATGCCAAGTAAGAAAATAATTAAATCAATTATTTCTACTTTTAAAAATATGTGGATTGCAAACTTAATATATACATATAAAAGGAGGACAAAAATTGTGTATATCACTGTAAAATAAATTTTATATGATGATTGGTTAATTAATAGGAAAAAATATGTAAAATTTTTGTATTATTTATATCTATGTCAATTTCAAAACCATCTCAAAAAGTTTATTTAAACTATCACAAATAGAAAATTAAGTATCATAAAAAGTATTTATTACGTGTTTTTCTATATCAGCAGGATATTGTTAACTTACAAAGTCAACTTTTATTTTAGTAAATTACCTTTTATTGATACCACACATTTATTTACTTAATTTTTCATAGGTACATTTACTTTGTAGAATTATAATGTATTTTACTCACATAGTAATTAACTTTATTCGTGCAAACTTTATAACTAAGTTTGACAAGATTTCAACATTTCTGAAAATATATTAAATTTTAAAACAATTAAAATAAGAAAAACTAAGTTAAAATTTAAGTCAACTATACTTTAGCCTAAATATAATTTTTCACATCAATATGAATATAACTGTACCTGGTTGCACAATGAGAATAAAAGTGACAATTCGCATAAATTAAAAAAAATGGTTATATTCGGGAAAATTAATTATATTTCAAAATCCGTTAAATAAATTGAATATACACCAAAAAAATTGTGAAAAAAAATTAATTTCATGATTTTTTTTCTTTTATAATATATATTGAATAAGTTTAGTTCTAAGGTTAGGTAGAAAGATTTTTTTTTTCACATGTTTCTTATTTCTACAGAGAAACAAGGAGACAAAAAATAAATGAAGCAAGTGCATGGAAAATAGTATTTGGATAACTTTGAAAAAGACAAAGGAGGGTACATATATTCATCAATTTATTGTTACATGAAATGTCTGATAGCATAATTTAATAACACTTTTATTCTTATAATACTTGAAGAATTAATTAGCACAACTGAAATGTAATTACGGAATGTTGAAGCACATGGGTATTGTTAAGTATTTTTCTTTTAACATTTAAAGTTGAATTTGCTAAGTTTAAAATTTCATATAACCTAATTTTAAATGATGATATATTACCAAAGACATTAGAAATAAAATAAATTCATAGATTTTATCATATTTCTTTCCATTATATTAATGTTTTTTTATTTTCAATTTTATTATCTGCATGTAAATTTATCAAACCCATTCGGATAAATTTGATTAGTTAATTTCACTTTTTAATAAAGATTTATAAAGATTTTTTTTTAACCTTCAATCTATAGAGTATTCATCATTTAAATATTAATTCTTCCTAAAACAAGTAAGGTTGTAGAAAACAATTTGTCGTTTAAATTAGTCTAGAGCGTGAACAAACAATAAATACAGTATTTAATAAAATATAATTAACAAATATTTGTCAGCTTATGAAGTATTATTGTTAATCATGAGTTACGGTGATTTAGCATCTTGTGTGATGTTGTACTAGCCGAACAGGGATGAATCAAGTATATCTCGACTTAGTAGTTTGATATGTATTTGACCAAGGACAAGTCCTATACTGGTATGATTGAGAGATACTTGATTTATACAGTACACCAGTCCCCTAGGCTTTACATGTTACATGTTAAAGGTTTGCAAAGAGCTTCAACAATCAATTATTGTTAGTCGATCTTAAACTTTATACTTGTCGATCATGATATTGGTACTAGTTAGTTATCTTGCAAAGAATATTTGTATCCTTGAATATATAATTCTATAGGTATAATAAATCCCAGTCTCAATAAGTGCAACTATGAACATGTTGTAATGATGAAGTATCATATATGATGTGGTAAGGGAGATGAAGAGGCGTGAGAATGACGTTTTGCACAATAAATGATGCAATGCCTATAAGGGATAGAGTTGCAACTTTTAACCTTGAATCTCCAAAGTACTCGTCCTCCTCCTAAATGTTCGTTCTCTCGGGAAAGGGTGTACTTGTAGAAAATGCTCAAGTTAGCCTATAACGTGTCAAAAACAATAAATGTGGTAATTAATGAAACATAATTAACATATCTTGTAAGATGTGTTATTTATAGTTACTATTTATGAATATTTTCTTGGATTGGCCTATGTCCATTAATCCAAATACTTCTTAGCTTATGAATTATCATTGTTAACTATGAGTTATAGTAATCAAGTACCTTGTGTGAAATTGTATTGATGAATCAAGAACATGTGGACTTAGTAGACTGATATGGATACAATCAATGATAAGTCTTTTATACTGATATAGCTGATAGGTACTCGATCATAGTGCAAAAATATTATTTTATAATAGTTTTTCAATTTGGCTTTATTATTTTAAATATTTTTGTTGGTGTGAAAACAATAAATAATAAATAGTATAGTATTATTATAACATCATCACCGTCAATTTGATACAAAAATTAAATTAATTCATATTTAAATAGAAGATATATATATATATATATATATTATACAAATTGAAATAGAAAATAGTATAATTTATTATATAATATTTAAAATATATAATAAATAAATAAATATTTATCTATAATATTTATAACATCTAATTACATTTTGTTATGTAGATTTGTAAAGAAGAAAGAAGGAGACTAGTATCCCTCTCATGAAGAAGAAAGATATATTTCAAAGTTAATTTTACTAGTTTTCCTTACTTTGAATTGGAAGCGGAAGATGCACTTAGAAAAAATGCGTTTGAAGTTGGAATATGGAGAATGCATATATGCACATAGTCAACAAAATCTTTATAAGTTGCAACTTTGACCTTGCAATTATTAAATTTATTTAATTAACATTTAATTTTAATTATGGAAAGTTGTACCTGAATATGTTTGAATAAATAGGAATTAAAAGAATTTGATCTAATTGCTTTCATTTAAAATTAATTACATTCCATATTGCATGCAAATTAATTGCATAATAGATACCATTATGGAAACACCAAAAATGCTATGAGGCAAAACCCTAACACGTGTCATGTGAAATAAATAAAATCAACAAGTCACTTTTTTCTCTACAAATATATTTTAAAAAATAAGTTATATAAATTTAAAGACTAAAATTTGGTTAGTATATATTATCTGTATTTCAACTGTTTAAAAATGTTCTTAATGATTTAAAAAGGTTTTAAGAAAGTTACTTTATATTAACTTTAAATTTAAATATAATAAAAAAAGTGGTAAGAGAATATTGTGATGCAAATAGTTTTAATAAAACACACACATATGTATATATTAAAATATATATATATATATATATATATATATATATATATATATAAACTAAAAAAGTTAAGTTTAATTGCATTTAACTTTATATATTTATTTTTATTTGATGTCATTGCCAAATAAATATTGAAAAGTTTAGTTTGAAAATTTAATTATTATTTAAGTTCATGTAAATTTATAGAATTTTATCAAAAAAATAAATTTAAAAATTATTTTAAATTTTATAGATTAATTATTTTTCAATTTTATAAATTAATTATTTTTCAATTTTAATCGATACTAACTTTATTAAAATTAAATCAAGGTATTTTTATATTTTTTATATTACCTAATTAATGTAATCTTTTTATCACATTAATGAAATCCACTACCAATATTATTTTTTCACTTTTCTTTTGAACTTTCTCTTTTTTATCTAAATTCAAAGAACCCCCATCTTTAATTACTCTCTTTCATCCAAATCCAAGAAAAAGATGTGAAATAAAATAGTAGCATCACTTGATTTGATATATGTAGGTGAAAGAGAAAGGTACCAGTGAAATGTTGACTGAATCATATACAGAAAATGATTGGTGTGTTAGAAATTAAGTTATAAACTTGCCTGCAGTTGAAAGGTCAAGCAGCTAACATCTATGGTGCAAAATCTTCTACTTATATTATTCAATACATATAGTTTGTAACAGTACATTCTTTGACTTGGTTTTAAAATTGCTTAATGCTTGAGCCACACTCATAATTAACTTAATAAACCTTTTCTTGAGATCAGATTATGACTTCCTGAAAGCAATGGAACTGCTATTTAATAACATTACATTATCTACCATGATTCATTGTGGGAGATTTAAAACTATGTTCAAGTATTTTTAAAGGAGAGATAAGCATTAACTATGTTCAAGTATTTTTAAAGGAAGAGATAACATTGAAAGACCATTGTTCTAAGCAATCTCTTAGTAGTTTTTACACATTTTTTTAATCTTTATATGACATTGATAGCTACTCAATAATAAGATGAAATAATATGATTAAATAAATTTTACCATAGTTCTAATATTACGATTAAAATCTTAAATTTTACTCGATCTCACAAAATTTACTTATAAAATAAAATTTACACTAATTTATATATTATAATTTGGTCTTATATAAAACTTCTAATATCCATCATCACAGGATGAAATGAACTGTTCCACGTATATACTTATTCTTTTACTTTATTTTGTTATTCATTAACTTCATATTTAAATTTTTGAGTCAATTCTCTTCTTTACGATAATCAATTGCTATATTTTTTATTTTAGTTTAGAGAATAAATTATTTTTACGTTTATTTAAAAGATTTAACTTTAACGTATTTATTTGACATGAATTTTAATTTTATATTTAGTTAATTTATTTCAATTTTACTATATAAAGATAAATTTATGACACAATAAAACTAACCCTCAATTTTTATGCGGGACGAACCTATTCCATGCAAGATAGGCCAATCCAACTCAAACCTAAAGGGATGGATGAATCTATTTTGTCATCCTATTTCAAAATATATTGATACTGACATATTAAAAAAATATTTTTTAAAACATCAATATCAAAGTTTAATAAATTTTTGAATAAACATTATGTAGAGAAAAAAAATTACTCAGATAATCTAAATTACTTCTTGTAAACAACCTCAAAAAATTAAATGTTGGGGAATGTTATTTCCTTGAACTTTCATAAGCGTAGCTTTGTGCCTCATAAAGTTGTGGCCTACTCCAGTTAAGTTTCCTTTAATTGTTTGCTGTTTGAAATTTCTACACATTAAAAAAGGCCAGTTTGATGATTCCTTACACCAAACCACCCTATTTGCATTTGACTTGACCATATTTTATAGCTTTTTTGCCTTTCATTTTCTCTCTCTTGCTCATCTTTCTCCAAAAAGCATTCTCTCTCTTTCTCTTTTACTCTTTCTTTGTTATCTTTCTCTCAAATTGATAACAAGCATTCATGATTACAAGCCTTTGATCTCCTTCTCTTCTCAGCACCAGCACAACCTCTTACAGGATCTTTGTGAGTATATAAACTTTTGGGGTATATGTATGTGTATAATATATGTACGTATGTTCTTGCTATTTTTTTTGTATCTTGTAATATTGATTTCTTTCGTTTGTAATTACAGCCAGCACCAGATGAACATACCGGAATGGTGAATGAACTGAGCAGAAGTGTTGATTTCGAGAAGTTCTCATGGAAAATTGAGGATTTCTCTAAACAAAATATCATGAAACTGCGCTCCAAGCCTTTCAAAATCCGTGGCTGTACATGGTACGTGAAGATGATAAACTTTAGACTGCTTCAGATTTGTGTTCTTTTCATAACCACATTACATAGGCTCAACAAATTGAAAACAAGCACTGAATAATCGCCAACAGCTAAAAGTTCCATAACTGAACCTTATCCTTCACTTTATTTCATTGCTGTGATGAGAGAAAGATAATCAAGAGCCTTGTTTTGGAGAGTTTCTATGAATCAACCATGGGTTTTCATGATATCACAGGAGGATCCTTGTGCATCCATTGAGGAGTGATGTCAACCATTTTTCAGTGTATTTGATGGTTGCTGATTCTTTGCCTCCGTACGGATGGACCAGGCACACGTTTTTCAAGCTGGTTCTGATCAACCAAGTGGACAACAGCAAAACAATTGAAAAAGGTACTTTAGTTTTCGAATTATGTGAGACTTTCTTTTGGAACAGCTTAACCAGACATAAAGACGAGGCTATAATACATAAGTGAAAACAAATTTCACTTCACAGTTTGATTTTGTAAGGTTAATTTAAGGTTAAAATCCATATTTTAGTATATGATATAAGAGATAAGACAAAGTCAACTTATGATATATAACTTAATGCAGATTTTACCTTATAAGCCAATTTTGTGATATGTTGAATGATTCTTGTGATTTTCAGAGACCAAACAGAAGTTCAATGGAGGACATCGTTGCTGGGGTTCATTTTTCGTGAATCTAAGTGATTTCTACAACCATAACAAAGGATATCTTGTGAAGAACAGCTGCATCATTGAGGCACACATCTGCCTCTCGGATTTAGCACCCAATATTCAGGTTCACCCAAATTGTTCTCCATATCATGACTCTTCTTCATCAGGTGGTCAAGCAACTGAAACATCCTCGGATAGGGACAGCATTAGTCCGAGAACCTCAGGATCTAGTGCAGCAGAAGGGGAAACTCAAAAGGGTTGTTCAAACAGTTTGACACTGAGAGAACTCATAGATTTGAAGAGTTTAGCAGGAGAAGAAGAAGCCTTCATTCCACTTCTGGAAGAGGCTTGCACATGGCATCCAAACCTTATACAGTGCCAGAAGGAGAGAACTCGCGGATTCAGACAATGGGCATTCGCATCATTAGGCCAAGTTCTTCACTTTCTCAAGACCAAAAGGGTTAAAGATATGAGTGAAGAAGACATAAAGCATCTTCGTGATTTGTGGAAGGAACTTGTGAAATCGTCAGGGTTTGATTTGGAATGGCTGGAGCCTTATGTTGAATCAGCATTGGGTTTGAAAGCTTACATGGAAAAAGCAAAGCGGTTGAAGAAACTGAAGGACACTGTGGTTGGTTTGGAGATCAAGATGAAGAGACTGAGAGGGGAACTTGCTGCTGCTGAAAGATTGTTTGAGGTTTCAAGAAGAGAGTTATCAGAAGTAAGAAGAGGTTTCAATGAGATGGATATGAACTCTACAATTGGATATGCTATGTTTTAGTGCAAACTGTTTGATGTGTATATGATTCTGGTGAACTAGTTTTTGATGAGGCTCATGCCATGCACAAAGTTCAGTTCTAGATTAGTACAAATTATGTACGAATAATATTAGTGCCTTTTTTTTTTATTATTATTATTTTCAAAAATAATTTCTTGTTTTCTTTATTTTATATTTATTGGGTTCATAATTAGGATCATTTTTTTTATTGTATTTTCTTGATGTAATTAGTGGTTTATAGAATAGATATATATATTTAGTGGAAGATTTTGAAAAGAAAGAAAGAGAGGGATGCAGTTAGAGTTTTATGGGTGCAAAGAGAAGAGAAGAAAAACATATCTGCTCAAATATCACATGCGTATCTCTAATTTATTTCGGTGCAAATCAAGGGAATTTTAATTTTTAAAATTCACAATGAGTATTAGATTAAGAATATTTGTACCACAAGGACAGGGTGGACTTATAGTCCGGGCTATAGTGTTTCCTCTATATCGGATGTCCGTGTTTGCGTAAACACTGTCCAACTACACGATCTAGTCACTCGTCATCCGCACGGATAACAATTCAATGAATTATTAGGATGAGTCGGCCAGACCTAAACCTTAAAAGGAGGGACCGGCCGATCAAATCGTTAAATCAGCAAGATTATGATTAAAATTAAAGTAAGTGACCGTTAAAAGCTATTAGACTCAAGTTGGGTTATGATTAATTTTCACTAATGCTAAGCTCATAATCAAAACTATAAATACAGATCAAAGATAAGTGATAGATAGGTTGCATTCACTGCTTATTCCATTGAAATCGCCATTGCTCTAACACACTGACTTTGACATCGAAAAATGTTTGACAGGTTCTCTGGACTATTAGAGCAAACGAAGGAAATTGGAATCAGATCAGACAACAGAAAACAAAGTGTAGAGGTGTTTGACGACTCAGCCCCTGTAACCGAAACAATGTTTAATTTCTCTTACATTTGCATTTGCAATTGAATATAATTATGTTTTTTCTTTCGTATAAAACAATTTTGATATATTGAATTTTGAGAAAAAGTTCTTTACAGTTTAAATACTAAGTCTTTCGGTGAATATAAAGTTCTTTACATTTGCAATTGAATATAATTATGTTTATTTTGGTGAAATATATAATCGTATTTTTCTTCTACAAGTTATTTGTCTCCTAAGTCTTTCGTATGCTGTCATAGTTTACTTTGCATTTGGGTCATTATCTTGTTATTTATTGTCTTAACGAGATTATTTTGTCCTTATTATATTCATGGACGTCAACTTTCGCATGTATATATAATTACATCAATTAAATTAGTATTCAGCTTTTATTTTTCTAAAATCATTAAACAAATTATTTTTTCACGTTAAATTTAATTTTGGTTTTTATATTTTAAATGTTAATTAATTAGTTTTCAATTTTTAAAATATATAAATAACCTTTTTATAGAAAATCGCCATTAAATTTTATTATTATAATATTATTAATATTTTATTGAACTTTTCTTATCAATTTTCTTTAAAAGAATTTACAATGGCTTTTTTTAACTTTTCTATTAATTTTAAAATTCTCAAAGAAAATTGAAATCTAATACAATCTATTATAAATTTAACTATAAATTTATAATACAATCTATTCTATTATAGTGAATAAATTTAACTATTAAAAAATTAAGATAACATCACATATCACCTATAATTTATTATTATCAAGAATAAATTTGTTAGTAAAACAAGATTTATTGATGAACATCATCAATAATATTCGTCGATAAATTAAAATATTTATTATTTATAGAAAATATTTTTTAACAAATATTTATCGATAAAATTCATAAATAATTTGATATTAAAGACATAGTTTTCTATCGGTAAAATGGTATTATATTTTTTTTTAGTTTTGATCATTTTATGATAAAAGATAATTGTGATTGAATTTTTTAAAATCCATCAACTCATCAATAAAGTAAAATTTTAATTATCAATTAAAAAATCCATTAAATAATTAGATGTCGAATTTCTTATCAATATGACTTAATTAGAGATGTGTGAAAAAGAAGATAAAGAAGAAGAAGAGAAAATAAAGGAGTGTGAAAGTGATAATAGAAAGACAAGAAATAAAGGTGATGATGGTAGCTAAGATTTATCCATAACCATTTTATTAACGAATTTTTGGTTATCGATAAGTTTTTAATAATTTCTATTTACAAACAAATTTTAACTATTATCTACAAATTTTAACCATCTATAATATCACATTTTAGTTAGTTTTTATATTTTTGTGAAAATAAAGAATTAAAATTTAAAAGAATAAAAAAAATCTAAAAATGACATTTTGTTTAACAAAACTAAAGTTACCATTAATTTGAAATTGCGAAAAACATAAACAAATTTGTAAGACAAAATAATGAAATAAAAAATATATTGAAAATTTTCACACTATAGGATAAACTTATATGCTGTAAAACTCATCTTAAAAAAATTTATATAGTGTAAGATTGAGTTAAGCATATAATATAAAATTCTTACAAAATCTCTATATAAATTTATTATTGTTGCCATACATATATAGTGTTACAATATACTCTGGATATAAAATACTTAAATGTAAGATAAACAAATTTACATACTATAAATAAGTATAAATCTAATCTTTTTTATTTATATCATTAAATTATTTTTTCAATAATAGAAGTGAATTATGAACATTTATGCATGAAGGCAATGGTAGCATTGATGTAAAAGGCTTACACGTATTGACCTGTCATGCAAACATGGACTCTGGAGCTGCCAAGTCTCAAACATTTGCAAGAGGAAAACGACACAAAAAACTCAAAAGAAGCGAAAGTGTGAGGGCAAAACCGTGAGAATAAGATGGTGTAGATGATATAGAATTAATTATAAATTGTGATAGAAGGGTTGAACTGATACTGATAAACTGAGTAAAAGCCATGGAAGAAAGTGGAGTAACAGAACAACGAAGGATGAGGATGAAGGTGATGGTCGGTGTAGATGAGAGTGATGGAAGCTTCTATGCTCTGAAGTGGGCCATTGATAACCTCTTCACTGCCATGGCTACTGTCGGAGAAGCAACTGAGGAGAATGAGGGCATGGTGATTCTTGTTCATGTTGAACCTAAAGTTCAAAACTTTGTTCACCCAGTTGGACCTGGTGGAGCTGGTTAATTTCATTCCCTATAATCACCTCTTCTTTTGGAAGATTAATTTTCAGATTAAAATTAGGTTAAAATGTCTTTTTAATAAGAATTTCAAATCTGTGTATTTCTTCTCTGATAATTATTTATGTTCTGACTTTTACTCTTTCAAGTATTTATTAATTTACCTTTGATTTCTTAAAAAATAACACTTTTTTTATATTTTATCCATGTTGCTGTGTTTCTGTTTGTTTTTGTTTATGTTATAATGTTGTTTTATGTTGTCATGTTGTCATGTTGGTGTCTTTAGGTGATTCCAAAAGTAAATAGGATAGCAATTAAGGGAAAAAAAATATATTAGATTTAAAATGCAAAAGAATAAAAAATATGTATGTGTTTTTGTGGTAAAAATATATGATTTTTATGGTGGCTTCAGCAGCATTTTATCCTGCAAATGTAGTGGTGGATTCAGTGAAGAAAGCACAAGAAGAAAAATCAGCATCTGTTCTATCAAGGGCATTGAAAATGTGTCATGATAAGCTGGTAATTGTCTCATTACCTTGCCAAAAACTCATCTTTTATACTAATTATTGATTATTATAAGCAGAAAGTTGTTGAGTAAAGATATTATTATATAAACAGAGATTTGGTACGTTTTTTTAAAAATAAACATTTTTTATATAAATTTACTCAAACATATTAAAAATCATAATGAGTTTTTGTTTTCTACAGAAATTAAACAAATAAACCGATTTTGAGTTCTTACAAGAATATAAATTATCCTTAAAATGTTTATAGAGATTAGATTGTGATTAGCATTATTGAGATAGTAAAAAGATTGCATTGAATTTGATTGAAACATAAGTTTTTTATTCTATTTTGATCTCTCAACTTTAGAAAAAGTTTGTCTAAATCAACACAGAATATTAGAGAATAAATATTCCATGAATGAGTGATGAAAATGCAGGTGAAAGCAGAAAGCATGATTCTGAATGGAGATCCAAGGGAGATGATCTGTGAAGCAGCAGAACAAATGCAAGTTAATCTTCTTGTTTTGGGGAGTCGTGGCCTTGGTGCCCTCAAAAGGTTTGTGTTACTGCCCTTGCAAATACATTTTTTAGGTTAAAATAAAGTTTTATAATATTTTTTTGCAGTTTTCTTGATAGACCAAACTGTTACTTTTGTCAATTTTCTTCTTTTTTTTATACTGGGAATGTTGCTGTTAATTTTGACTTATGTGACATGTGTTGTAATTTATTATTGCTTTTGGATCAAATTAGTATGATATTGTAAAATAATAATCAATTTGATCTAAAAGAAAAGCTTTTAAAAATCAAGGTGGAACTTGTTTAGTGTAAGACTTCTCACTGAAATTTAAAATATCAATTATTACTATCTATATTTATCATTTCATTTATTTAAGTTTATTCATAGATTAATTTCACTTTACTCGTTTTGCGAATATCCTAATATTACATGACAAGAATAATAAATTACTACTGAGGCACAGTAATTTCAATAGTTAATTTTCTCATATTTGACTGAAATTAATTACTCTATTAATTTATTTTGTCAAAATATTCCATTTTTTCTCTCACGAATTTGATAAGAGTGCTACATCTGTATTAAATGTTGGATGGTAACTTAACACACTAAAACTTCATAATTAATGAAACAATAATAATAATAATAATAATAATAATAATAATAATAATAATAATAATAATAAAATATTGTTTAATTTGATTTTCTTTGGAAGATTGATGATTCTGTGTGTGTATACATTTGGTTGCAGGACACTTCTTGGAAGTGTGAGTGACTACTGTGCACATCATGCACGGACACCTATCCTTATTGTGAAACCTCCAGTGCAAAACAAAAAGCAGTAACCCTACTTTCCAGTTTCTTCTGCATTTGTTTGATGATGAATAGAAATGTATTTAATGTTCTTTTTCTCTAAAAACATCTTTTAAGTTTATCTGCATTAAAATAATTTAAATGGTGCTCCTTTATTTTGTACTAAAATATTTAAATGGTTCCCAAAATATCATACCGTTGAAGATGAATGAAGGACTAAATTTGGATTTGCCATGAAAGCTACACTAACCAACCAAAAATGTTCTGAAGTTTTTATGGGACTTTATACTCATTTTTGTCTTCCTGGGACTTTATACTCATCTTTTAAACTAGAGAATAAATAACTATTCTTGCAATCATCCATTGCAACTTGATATAAGAAGAAAATGAAGTATACAACTTAATTCAATGCTGACATCTAGGAACAATCTTTTGTCTTGTGCAAGAGTCAATGTAATAAATCACCTCATATTAAAATGATGTTGAACAAAAATCCTTGCCGAATCACACAACTAGATTCCATAGTGGAATTTCCTTGAGAGCACATGCTGCTGTCATTCACAATAGTCAAAGCAAATATCAGAAAAGATAGGTTTGATGGGTCCATTGAAACCAATTTTCTCGTAATAATCTAACACGCCCAAAACTGTGCCTCTCACAAGAAATCGAGACAAATGGAAAATATATTGGAGAGCAATCTCAAATTCAAATACACTTGTTCCCTAGAGGCTAATATCAATCCACGGAAACGTTGATATTTTATCAAAATTTCTGGCAGAATAACTTCGATGTCCTTGTAGTGGCAAACAGGATCATCCAATCAACCCAACGTCATAATATATGCAACCGCAGCTTCATACACCTACATCATATTCCAACTATCATTTTCAAATTGGAAAATCCCGAATCGACCACAATTTGTTCTATACTCATTTTCATACGCACATTCCTTATAGAATATAATTTATTCTACACTCACTTTCATAAGCACCTTAACATATGGGATGAAATTGAGTTTCTGACCAGCTGTAGGGGGTAAAATGTGCTTCAAAAATTGGCCAAATTTTGTAACTTCTTTCAAATTTGGTTTTAACCCTTAAAAAAATTATTTTATTTCGTCCCTTTAATTTGGAGAAGTAAACTATACTTCTGATCCTTTAAAGTGATTCTTGTGACGGTTTATAACTGTCATTAAATTTTAATTATATAAGTTTATAACTACTTTCACTTTCACGACTGAGTGGAGAACTTTAAAAATGAGATAGATAAAAATTAAAATTTTGAAAGAGAGGAACCAAATTAGGAAAATTTTAAAACATATACCCAAAGTTATTTTAGTTCCTTTACTGTAAATGTTTGTTTGGTTCTTGTACTTTCTAAAATGTAATGGATTTCGTCCCCGTTCAAGGCAATGAAGTCAAGAATGAAATCTTCAAAATCACCGCTTTTAAGATAAAGGAACTAAAATTAACTTTGACCAAATTTTCAGAGACTGAGAACACATTTTATCCTAATCTTTACACAGACATGTAATTAGAACATGAAAGGCAAGGCAACCAAAGGAAAAGTATGTACCTATTTTTCCCACCCTCCTAGTCTCGTTTCAGGGTCATAGTTAGAGAACAACCGAAACTCATTTCCAAGTTTGCCGGAATGCTGAGGCCTAAATCCACAAGGATACAGGCCCAAGATCTCTGCCGCCCTTTCTTTCTGCACCTCCCCTACAAAAGTGTAATACAAAAATTACAATACCCAACAACGGATATAGTTATATTTCATAGTAATTCTTCAGACTGATCATCTCGTCATAAACATTACAAGTAAATTATCATTTTTAGAGAAATGATAAAATTCATTGATACCTGTCAGCAGAAGCACAAATGACTCTCCAGGTTGTATGAGAAGACGAATCGTTTCAGCAACTTTCTCCAAGCACTCTTGGCTCTACTATCAAATAATTAATTACGTCAAGAAAATCATTAGTTATGTCACTATGTTTTAAGGTGGAAGTATTGTATACTGTCAGTCTCAGCCTCACACTTGATGTCTTTTCTATCTCCACACCCCAACCCCTTCCCCCAAAGGAACAAAAATTTCATTACAAACTGAATAACAAAGGCTCACCAGTTACACTCACTCCTATTCCTAGATTTTGGAACCATTTGGATGAACTTCTTAGAAGAGATTATTCGGGGATTACGATACTGGTTCATGACTGAAATTTTTTTATCTGTGGTCAAGCTATTCACCCAAACGAATCTTTAGGCGGTAATCTAAATTTTTCTCTTTATATTAAGATGGAATGACAAAAGATTTGTCATGTCTTGAATAACACTAGATTTTCTTACAATCTTGTGGGTTCCTCTTCTGGTAACAAGTACAAATACAAAAGTCTGTTACGCAAAAATAAAGCAGACTGGTGATTTATTGCCAGAAGCTGTGAATACACAAAACAGGCTTTAAATTAGTTCACAGTGAGATATAGAAACCTATGTATCCATGAAAAATGCAATTCAACTCATTGAAAAGAGATGTTAAGTAATGCACCACACAGCACAGCCTTTGGTTTGTCCAACACGGCATAATTTTCTAGAAAGCAAAATAAAAAATTAGCTGCATATTGATTTCTACTTGCAATCAAACGTACAGGGGAGAGAGGAATATCTGCTTCATACCACAGTACTGTTATTGCTTTTAATCAGGAAATGATGGGGAAAAGGTATATAAGAGATGGAGGAATCCAAGTTAAGAGATGTAAGCAATAGTTTTGTAATAAATAAATCTTAGTTGACTAGGAATGTTTTAACTTAATTATGCTACACAGTTCAAACTCTTGCACACTAAAGTTACAAAAATCATTTTTTCACAAGAAAAAGACATGATGATCAAGTTATCCTCAGCCAATCAAACCATTTATAGTTTTCTGTGAAGTACAAAACAATTGACAGAAATGGAAGCAAAAGGTAAATAAGACGCCAATTTACAAGGTAAATCGTTAGCAATTAATTCTCACCAAGTAAGGAGGATCTGCAACTACAACTTTGCAGGAATGTTTCAATTCTGATGGTATTTCATCAGGAAGATTGTAGTCATAAAATGTGTAATCACTTCCATATTGCTGAAAACGTTTGTCGTACTCAAGAAGTTGCACAGTAGCATTAGGATTCATTTGCTGAAGATTGAAGAAAAGAAAAAGAGAATGTTAGAACAAAAGCAAATCCAATGGAGTTGAATTTTCATACAATATCTATAACATTGTCAACTACTTAAAAACTAGAAAACACTCTAAATATGAACTTTAAAAGTATTATAAAAAAAATTGTCGTGCATGAATTTGACAAATGTATGATAGTATGAACAAGTAAAAAAAAAATTACTGTCAGTGTATTCTAATTGAACTCATTAGGTAATACTAATTACTGAAAATGAGGCCTACTTCATCTCTTTACCTTTCTCAAATGAGCTTAATTTTCATAGACTATTAGTGTAAAGATTTGTACTCTGTCAACAAATTAGAAAACATCACAAGTATTACTTATTAAATAATTATCATAAAAGTTCACAAATTTATGATAAATAGCAATAATTGATTCAATGCATTCTAAATAAACTACTTTCACCTATAAGGATTTGAAATTGTAAACATTTTCTACACTGAGACTTTATATTACAAATTAAGCCAAGACCACAACAAACATCATACAATCTTTTGGGTAATCATATTATTGTTTCAAAATATCCAGACTTGGCACATGAGTAATCTTCTCGGAAAAATCTCACTGACTATCTCCAGAAGAGTCCTCCTTCCTTCAGTTATATTTTTTTTTCACACAACAATCAAACTCGATCATGAGATCAAGCTTAAAGAATCTAAGTTAATTTCAACTGGAACCAACTAAACTTGGTCTAAGCAAATTTCATACATAATCCAGGTAAGACGATGCTCAATAACTTTTCAACCATCATGAAAATTTCATACCAAAATCGTGAACAGTAATCCCAACCACTCTCACTCAAACAAAAAGGTAAATACAATTTACTAATTAAAAGAAAAATAAAAATCAAATTACAATAGCAGAGGAGCCGCAACAAACCTTGAGATAAACATAGAGAGTAGGGCAAGCAATGCAGGCAACGCGAGCGTGGACGCCACCGCAGAGAGTGAGAACTTCCTCGGCCACGGTTTTCGCTGTTTCTGGAGTGTACCAGAACTGGCTCAAATTCCAATTCTCGGACACTAGAGAAACCTCAGACCCTCCTCCGGCGTCGGAGTGATGCTGCTGCTCGGCGAGGAATTCTTTGAGAGCGGCGAGAGTGTGGGAGCTGAGAGAGGGTTCGTCGTCATCGGAGGGCACCGAAGACTCAGTGATTCCGGTCACCGAGTTAGGGTTCAGTTGGAGTTGGTCCGCCATTGCTCTAAGCTGGTGTGGGAGGAAGAGTTGGCGAAGATGTTGGTATGGATTCGAATACAAGCTAATATATTCCGGGTTCGGGTCTCAAATCATCGGATCCAAACCGAACCAACATGAACCTAAGGAATGGTAGCGAATGTAATTGGATTTAAGCGAACCTAGCCGAGTTATTTTTTTATTTTTAACTTCATGAACATATTTATTTAATTATTATTATATTTAAATATAAAATTTCTTCGTAAAATTATATTTGAAAGTTGAAATTGTATTAAATATTAAAATATAATGTTTAATAGAGTTGAATAAAATTATGTAAAGAAATTAAGTAATGAATGAAATTTACTATATTATATATATAATAATCTCGAATTATTAATAGGTTCGTGGAAAGTAATATTTATAATAATAAAAGTAATTAAATTAGTTGACAGTTGCATGCATATAATTGTCTTCATTAACGTTAACGTTGGTATATATTGTTGAAAAAAAAGAACCTGTACTTGTTGTAATTAAAATTATATATTCTTAATTTTAATAGTTCATATATATATATATATATATATATATATATATATATATATATATATATATATATATATATATATATAATTACAATTTACAAGTGTAATATGGTTATACTTAAAATTATTATTTTTGGCACGTGAAAACACATTTATTATTGTGTGTTCTGACAGTAAAATTGTTATTAAATATGTTTTTAGTTTTTAACTTATCCTCTAGGAAATCTAACCGTGAGACTTTTCTCTATGCCCCAAGCAACATTGTCAACATCCAAACGGCAAAGCTTTTCCTGACCTGCAAGACAAAACCCAAAAAACGCAACAGTCCAAAAAACTCTAAATCAAACCCAGAAACTCAGAAATTTTCTTCTTAATTACGTTTTGGATTAACAAAATCAACAAAATCATCACCCAAATCAACAAAATCTGAAATTGGGGGTCATCGGTGGAAATGGAGATCGAAGCCTCGAGATTTGAGGGAGTTGAAGAAGAGAGAGTGTGAGGATTTGACAACAAAGTCATCAGCAAAACAAGAACGCGTCGATCTGAGGGTCGCTCTAGGGTGAAGGAAGTGTAGAGAAGATTGTGAGGGCCGAAGCGGTAGGAGAGGAAGGGGGAGAAAAGTGAAGTGAGGGTTGGCGTGGGAGGTGATCAGGAATTAGATATCGGAGGCGTCGCGGAGTTCCTGGAAGAACTGTTGGCAGTGGTCATAGTGGGCGGCGGAGATCGCGAAGGAATCCAGACGAGTCTTGTCGTGGAGGGCCGGGTTGGAGAGGAGGAAGTGCTTGGAGACAGAGTCGAGACGGCACCAGTGACGAAAGGAGATTGACTTAGAAAAAAAAAAGTGACGTGGCATTCCACCATTAGCCAGCTCAGCTTTTTTTTAATGCCGTTGAATTTAGAGGACGAAAAATTATGGTTTCTTAAAGGATGAGGACCAAAATGTACCTTACTTTGAAAGAGGGACTAAAAGAAAATTCGCTTGATAGATTAAGGACTAAAAACATATTTAACCCTTATTATAATTATAAAATTAAATATAAATAATTTTCAGCATATGATTGGATTAAATTAGATAAACGGTTGGATAAATAAAAGTGAGGAAAATGGATAACTATGGTTGAGTTTGGACAATGAATTAGAACTTTATATATATCTGACTCGACTCCAATTTATATTTTAATATTTATAAATTTGTATATTTTTTTAAAGATTTAACACCTATTTTATTTTATAATTTTGTCTGTTTTTTTTAAGGTGGTTTTCGACTTTTTTTCAATGTTTAAATTTATCCCAATTTTTGTATTTTTTTTTGTTTAATTTGGTTATTTTCAATGCATCTAAATGGTTAACGACATAGTGTTAACATAAACTATCAGCAAATGATGCAATCCCTTTTTTTTCTCATGTAGCTACCCACGGTGGTGATGTGATTAGAGTTTACTGGTTCGCGATTTGGCTTCCCAAAACGGCGCAAAGGTGGAGTTCTCGTTGTTGTGATTTGATTCGAAGTCTCTGGTTCCATTTGAGGCTTGTGTTTGCGGGTGGTTGATGTGAGGGTGGTTCCATTTGAGGCTTGTGTTTGCGAGTGGTTGATGTGATGGTTTCGTGATTCTTGATGCTTCCATAGTTGATCGTGATGATGATTCACTAGTTGGGCTTCGTGGCTGTGCAAATCTATAATGGTTGAACAAACATAGAGTCATATCATGGTTGATTCAATTTGTAGTGGTGGAGATGTTGGGTTTCATTTGCAATTGATGGTCTCTGGCTTTCTGATTTGTAGGTTCTAACTCGTAATGAGACTTTGTGTGCAAAAGGCATGAAATGGATTGTTAAGGTTTCGTTGTGGCTTTTGTTGGCGGTGTGAGGATGTAGTGGCTAAAAGTGGTTTTTGTGGTGGTTCGTGGTTGCCCTATTGGTGGCTTCGCGTTTGGTTTGGATGGTTGGCCATGGAGGTTTTCGCAGTTTGGTACACGATTAAGGGTTTTTTCGCAGGTTGCTCATGAGGCTGTAGATCTGCAATTGCAGCTTGCTCGATAAATATGTCGGTTGTCTAGCGATAATGGTACAAGAAAGGAGATAGCAATGCATTGCGACGGTGTAGTGGCGGGAAGGGAGAATTTAGTGATGTGTGATGTGGCAATGATGGAGTCGAGGATTTTAGGAAAAACATGAGATGATGTAGTAGTCACGTCATTCACTAATAACTCATATGGACACTTTGTCATTAACGTTTTAGACGTCGTGAGTCAAAATGACCAAATTAAACAAAAATTATGACCAATTTGAGCTTCGGAAAAAGTTAAAAACTACTTTAAACAAAACTTACAAAAATAAAGACCAAAATAAGTATTAAGTAATTTTTTTAATTTTTAATTTTACTTTTAATATAATATTACTTTATTAGAATTTAGTAGTAATTTATATAAAATCATATATGGTTATAATAATCATTATTAAAATTATACAAGTAATCTTGATAAAAATAATATCTTTTATTAAAAAATTAGTTTAGTATAAATTTAATCTCAAAAATTTAATAGAATTAACCCGCAACTCAAACCATCTTAATCTAATTAAGCTGATAAATTAAATGGTTAAATATAATTTTTAAAATATTAAAATTAAATTATATTAAGCCTAAATTTGATCCTGACCCATGTTCACCCTGACATTGTCATCTTAAAACTACTGAAGAATGTGTTGTGGTTTGGAAGTATGTAAAAGATATTCAATTTCTGATTTTTGATAAACCCTTTAAACTATTAATAAATCCATGACCCAAAAATAATAATCATACGAGGGTTACTCTCTACACCACCCCACATTGTTCTCTGTACTATCACATTTTTTTTAAATTCCAAAACTATCTTTTATATTTTAAAATATCTTACACTCTCACCTCTTTATTAAAACGGATGTGTCACATGTGACGACATCCGTAAAGTGTTTTTTTTAAGTTTTTAGTTTTTTAATTTATTATATTTTAAATTAATATATAAATATTATTTAATTTTTTAAAATTATTACTTAATTATTTATAAATTGATTTTATTTAATAAAATAATTATTATTAATTTAGTTTATGTATTATTATTTAAATAATAGTTAAAAATTTTTGAAAAAGCTATTAAACGGATGTGACCACATCCGTTGAAGATTTCTTTTTATATATATATATATATATAAAAATAATAAACTAAAATATAAAATATGTAAACGGATGTCAACATCCGTTGAAGATGAAACGGATGTTGACATCCGATTTATAACAAGGGCAAAGTAGGTATGGAGTAGTGCAGGGAGCATGCGGTGGTGGAGAGGAACACTCTAATCACATTTAGTCATTGTTTTTGTACAACAAGAAATTCCTGAATAAACACAACATCCACTTAGAAAAAAAAATGTGGGTGGCTATGTTGACTTAGTAGTGTTATCAAATTCAAATACAATAAATTTCATCTTATCTCATTTCAAATTATTTTATTTTTCAAGTGATTTATTTGAATAAGGTAATTTAAAATTAGTTAATTTTAATTTTCTTTTTTAAATAAAATATTTTAAGTATTCCTAAAATAAAAAATAAATAAATATTCAATAACTATTAAAAATTAAAAATATTAATAATATTTTGTAATTTATCTTGATTGGTGTTATTTTTTTTGTCAAAGTTATTCAAAAAGTTTATATTTAATATTTTTGTAAAACTTTTAATAAATTTCTATTAAATGTTATATTATTTTCAAGTTATGAAATACTAAAATAAATCATGCCGAATGCCTAAGAAAGATAATACTAAGTTAAATTCATATAATGTTAAAGCGAATTAACATAGGTCAATGTGAAGTCAACTTACCTTGAGTCCAAGTTGAATTGAGTTGGTTTGGATCCAAGTTGCACCAAGTAGGTCCTAACTTCAATTAAGTCGAGTTATCCTAAACTCAATCAAGCTGAGTTTGTTTAATTCCAACTTGAGACAAATCAACTTGGATTCAAGTCAAGCCATGTTGACAATGGCTTAGGTTCAACCAAGTTAACTCATGTCAAATCGAGTTAGCTCTTGATTAAGCTAACTCAACACCAACCAAAATTGAGTATTGTTGGTAAAAGCCCACGAACCAAGTGAGCACTTTCCACATTGAATTAAGTCAAGACAAATCTACGGTTATTTGTGTCGCACTTCATGTCAAGACTAGTTTTGACTTATAATCAAGTCAGGTTAATTCGATTCAAACACAACATGCAAGTTGAGTCAAATCACTCCAAAACTAAGTTCACTTGAGTCAGAATGAGATACGTTTTATCTAAGTTGAGTTTTTCCACATTCATTAAAATTAGATTAGAATTATGTGAGTTTTAATTCGAATAAAAAATACTTTGATTAAGACGGTCTATAGACAAGTTTAAATCAAGCTAAATCAAATTTAACTCAAATCAAACTAAGTCAATACACTTTCAAATTAAATTAAGGTAATCTTTATAATTCAAGTCTAAGTCAATATAATGATATCAAGGCAAGTTAGGTTAAAATTCTGTCGTCCAATTTAATAAAATCCAAATCAAACTAAGACAAATTGCAAATGAGATTAGAACAAATAGGTCAAATTCAAATTCGATACAACCTAACACACCAAAATAATAATTACAAAACATAAAGAATTTCAAATAAAATAATAGAAATTTAATTTACTTTAAAATTCCTTATAAAAAATAATTAGATTATCAAATCGAAATACCTTAAATAATCACACTACTAAGTTTCTAATACATGAAAAGGACCCTGAGAAAAACACCAAACAAATTATATATTAAATATTTTGTTTATAACTATATATCAATATATATATATATATATATATATATATATATATATAAATGACTTTTCTATTAAGAAAAATCATAAACCTGTATTTCAACTTCAATTCCGGTTAATCTTACTTTCGAGTAGCTTGTTTGATGTTCAGCATCATCACATTTCCTCCTTGCCAAAGAGGACAGCTAAATTAACAACTGCATTCCTTTAAACTACAGTTCTTAAAATTGGACGATGACTTTAGAATTATATTTTATGACGCCTTTACCGTGACTCATGTAATCAGTCTTTGGTTTTAACAAAAAATAGAACACGGGAAACGGAGATCATATTCCCATTTAAATCATCACAATAATTCAAAAACCATGCTAGTACTAATATGAATTTAAGTCCAAGAATCAAAATCCTTCGTTTAAATTCTTCCTTAAAAGGAACTAAAAATAAACTAAAGCCAAAGAAAGTATTACACAATAATCGAAACTGTGATAAATGAAGTACAAAGATCGAATCAAAATCTTTCTGGTACAATACATGCTTCGAACTGCTTAACGATTAGCCTTGGCAACTCTTTCAATTTCATCTTTTTTCTTGATGGCGTAACTGAAATAAAGTAGTAACAGGGATTATAATTAAATACGATAATGCAGTCTTCACTTAATCACTGAAAAATTATACCTGTTGGATGAACCTTTTGCGGCATTAATAAGTTCATCAGCCAAACATTCAGCAATTGTCTTGATGTTTCTAAAAGCAGCTTCCCGTGCACCTGTTGTTAGAAGATAGATGGCCTGATTAACACGTCGAAGGGGTGAGATATCAACGGCTTGTCTCCTCACCACTCCAGCAGATCCAATTCTAGTAGCATCTTCACGGGGACCACTGGTAAAACAATAGCAAATAAATAACTACAATACAATCAACATAATATTTAATCCTTTACAGTACCAAGAACAGAAGATTATTCCATTAAACAAAATATCGCACATTAAGAGGCTACTTAAAATGCAATTTAAAAAATAATGTCGCAAGAGAACATAAATATCTAAGCACAACAAATTAAATAACAAGTCAGTCCCCTGAGGTAATGACGAACACTTTATAAAGTGAAATCAACCATAAATATCAACATAGGAGAATGATCAGATAGAGCTAATACAATAGCGCCATCATCCTGGCAATCAAACCAATAGGGAAATAAATAATCGTCATGTCATTCTCCACATGTTCCATCATTGACCTTTCACCCCGAAAAATATAAGTCAACCAAAAACCGTCGATTAACTTTTTCCTGAGTTGGTAAATAACTAAAGCATCCTCGTTTAGATTAAATGCCCTAAACCAATAAAGGAGAATGATCAGATAGAGCTAATACTTTTGCCATCATACTGGCAATCAAACCAATAGGGAAACAATTAATCGTCATGTCATTCTCCATGTGCTACATCATTGATCTATCATCCCTAAAAATGTAACTAAACAAGGAAAATTGAATTTTCTAACTCCAGAAGATGTAAAAGCGCCATGAAAAACAAGTAAAATAATTAAATCACCCATGAAGACACTATGAGAAGGGATTATCTCACTTTCAAATACTATATAAATATAAAAAATAGTTTTAGGACAACCCAAATGCACACACTTCATAAGTCTATTCTAATTTATTTAAGGAGAATGATCAGATAGAGCTAATACAAAAGTGCCATCATACAGGCAATCAAACCAATAGGGAAATAAATGATCATCATGTCATTCTCCAACTCTCAACAACGATCCCTAAAATTAGGTAGCCCTACTAATCAACTTTGGATGTCCTTTACTCGTAGTATAACTAGCCATTGTACCACTTCAAGGGAAAAAAAATGTTTACATGCTCTGACATTAACATATACTTAATATCTCTTTTCCCAGCCAAAATATTTTATCACGCACAGATAGTAATAAGTAACAAATATATTGACGAGAATGGTCAGATAGAGCTAATACAAAACGCCATCATTGAGGCAATCAAACCAATAGGGAATTTATAATCATCATTCCATTCTCCAAATCCATATACTGGAGCTAAAACACATTAAAAATATTTAAAAGACACTAACTTACCCCAATATATCAAACTTAAAATTTTATGATTACAAACTTTTTCTTAAATTCCTACAAACAAATTTACAATAGGCGAATATATATGTCAACGTGTTTCCAGTTTCATCGCATACTTTAAATACAACAAGTGGTCAGTATCACAGCGACATATACACATTAAAACTCAATAGAACATAAAAACATCACAAAATCGTTTTCAATACTAGAACATACCTATTGATGACGGCATCAACAATGACTTGAATTGGATTCTGGTCAGTGAGCAAGTGAATGATTTCCATGGCATGCTTGATAATCCTAACAGCCAAGAGCTTCTTTCCGTTGTTTCTTCCGTGCATCATAAGAGAATTAGTCAGCCTCTCCACAATGGGGCACTGCGCTTTCCTGAACCGCTTCACCGAGTACCTACCGGATGTGTGAGGAACATAAGTGGCATGCTTGGACGACACCACTCCGATATAATCAGCCAGCGAAATATCGTTAACCTAATAACATAAAATTCCCAAGATAAATTAAAAAAAAAACTTTTAATAAGTTTAATATCAGAGTAATAACACCAACCTAATTAGAAAAAAAAATCTCAAAATAAATAAACTACATTGATACACATTTCAATAAATTTCATGAAAAATCGTGTAATTTTAGAATATAACAAGATTAATAGGTAGGTCATAGCAAGAGATAAGTACCTGAATGTCTTCGAAGCTCCAGCGGTTGAACAGTTTGACATCTAGTTGGGTGGGATCCGCAACGACGCCAGCTTCAGTGACGACGTCCGCCATGGCTGCAGAAGAAAATGAAAAGAGGAAGTTAGCGAAGAGAAGAATGAGAGGAAGAGAAGCAGAAAGAAATGTGAGAGAACAAACTCGTTTGTATTGGCGAGGCACAGAGGGTGCAGAGAGTGGAGTGGCGGAAGAAGCTGGAAGTCCAATTGCAACCACACAAACCCTAGGTTTATCGAATTGACATTTGGGTATTTATAGTGATCGAAAACCCTAAGTTGAACGGTTAGGCCCGGCCCATTGAAGTTTGTGTATTTCTATTTGACTGTGGATTTGAGCCTTAGTGGTTTGCATAGGGGCAGCTTCTTCCTGCACCCTATCATTTTCTTCCTCCAACCTATTACTTCCGAAATATTTTCTGGAATACAATAAATAATTCCGAATTTTTTTCTCCGGAAGCTAATCAACCCCTCTTTTTATAGAAAGCATTTTGATGGGGTGGGAGTGGAAATTTGATCAGCTGCAGAAAGTAATGGCCTTGTGTAGGATGTGTTTGTTTTTGTTTTCATAATATGGAGAGATGAGGTGAAAACGCTGTATAATACGAAAAAGTGTACTTATATTCTGTATCAACTTCAGAAAATTGATTTTTTTTTTCTTTTCTCCCTGGCCATACAACAGAATCAGCTTATTAGAGTAGATAGGTTCATTTGTTGTTTTGATAAGATTGTATAAAACAAAAATTTGGTTCCTAAGTTAATCAACACATTTGCTTTTTTATTTGAGAACAAATTCGTTTTGGTGAGACTAAAGGGTTCATCAATCTTGGGAAAGATAAATAGTCTTGTTAAGGTAGTTTTGAAAAGTTTGATTTGTACAGAGAACGTGTCTTTTAAAAACATGCAATCCAAAGGAAAGAAAAAACGTTTTTGCTTAGTGTATGTGCTTGTCTTAGACACTTATATTTTAGAACTTGGTATGCCTACCTTCTCTGTTATTTACAATCCATCAATTCATTAAATCTGCACATTGAAAGATATTATAACACAAACCATCTTTGTTATCATACAAATTTATAGCATTAAACTTGTCATATCATATTCTTTTAGTTCCAACACCTATTCACATCTAGAGAACTTTTTGGTAAAGAACAAATTGGAACAGCCCTTGGTGTGAAAACAAAAGAAAACTTGAAAAGTAGCATCTAAGATTGTCACTTTTTTTTATTACATTTAACATGACCATTATTCACCATGCCAAAAGCTTTAATCCTTAGGAGATAAATAACATCCTAACTCAGACACTGAACTTCTTCCATATGTCATTGGCCTTTGATCATTTTCCTTTCACAGTCGTTGCTGCTTCAGGATTTTTTTCATTTCTTAATTTTAAAGTATTCCCTCACTAATTGGTGATTCCGAATTTCAATGTTACCTTTTAAGTATCCATTGCAAGTTTGAATGATAATTGTTGGGCAGAAGAGGTTGCCTCAAAATTAGAAGTTCAAATCTAACTAGAAACAAATTCGGGGGACAATCTAATCTCAAAGCATGATGCTTCTTTGAAATAGGAAACCAAGAATATTTTAGACACCAAGAATGCCCAAAAATTATATTGGATTGATCACATCCATTGTAAAAGGGAACATAAAAGGAGAAGCAGTACATAAAACCAAAATCACAATTTTACTCAAAACTCTGCCAGCTCAATAACGTAAAAAATAGAGTCACGGTGCAAGTATAATAATAACAGATCCAGGACAATAAAATATGGCATTGTTAACTACCACCAAAAAACAGCATTGTTTCACTTGAACACTTAATCAAACAATCAAAAGACTCTCTAACGCAATCTCCTTGCTTCTCTCTCAGACTCGAGAAGGGTGAGAATGTCTCCTTCTCTCACTGGTCCCTTCACATTCCTCATGATGTGACGGTTCTGATCATCCAAAAACTTCACTCTAACCTGAGTCACCTGCCCTCTGGACCCAGTTCGGCCCATAACCTTCACAACAATCGCATGCTTCACCTGGGATTCCATTCTGCTCAAATATAAGCAATGTTTACAAGGATGTAGTTAGTAAGGACTGCATACCAAACAACTGATAGTACATTTGTAGAGAAAAGAGGGAAACACAAAAGCAACACAATCATTATCTAGAATCATCAATTCAACATCAAATTTTAACAAATGCAGCGAAAACCAAAAGTGAAATACTAACAGGACACAATTCAGTAACTACTACTCAATGGTCTGTCAGATAAACCGTTTGTTCAAAATAACGTCGTACACTGTATATAAACCAACCATGAACGTATTTTATCTTGTTATGGAGAATGATCAGATAGAGCTAATACATGAGTGTCATCATCCAGGCAATCAAACCAATAGGGAAACAATTAATCATCATATCGTTCTCCAACTTTAACATTGTTCTATCTCCTAAAACCTAATCCACTGAAAACATATAAATTCCATAGCATTACATGAAAAACATGTGCATGATCATTAACAGAGCAAACAGCTTGATTTTAATTCCAAGTCTAACACCGTGAATCGAACATAAAAATATAGAGCCGATTTAAATAAATTTCTTTACTCCGACTCCTACAAGAAAATATTAAAATATCAAGGTAGTAGAGTTTCAGAAATAGTCCCGCAAATTAAAGACAATTATATTTTCTTTAAATCGGTGATGGAGGATATTTTTCTAAATCAACTCAAACTAAAATGAATTAGTGCTCACTGGGTAATGCGGCAAATTTATCATCAAAACCAACACAACCCACACCGTCATAAACCACTACCAAAATGAAAATCATTAGGATCATGAACAACAATCCAAATCACAGTATTAAGATAAAATACACTATTGCGGCAAATAACCCAAAATAAAACATAAACTAAATTCAGTTACACACACGCATATATGTATATAAAGCAAACCATTAGCGGGATCAACACAATCACCAGAAGTACAATCACAGTCATAAAATGCAGAGGAACAAACATATAATTCAAAGAAAACCCAGAAGAAAAGAGCATAAAAATTTGGGCAAATAGAACCAGAAAATCATTAACCTTCAACAAATCAAATTTATAATGAACAAAAGCAACGTTGAAATTCAATGCAGAATTCAGAAACACCAATGGGTACCTGATATTAAGAAAGAAAGGGGAAGAGGCTAGGGTAGCAGCCGCAGCTTTCACTTCGAACTCGCACCGAAGAACAGAAGAAACAAACCCTAGGTATTGAAATTTATAGGAACACCAAATTAGTTGTTAATGACAATTTTATCCATGGAATATCATGTAGGTACATAAAATGAGTGGACCTTATTGGAAATTGCTATGTTCAATTTTAAACATTGTATCAATTTGTTGTTATATTATTAAAAGTTACCAATACATTATATATAATACAGTAAATAATAAATATTTGTAAATTAGATTCTAACTATTGATTGTATTGTACATGTAAAAATCATAATCTTCAACTAAATTAAAGACATATATTATTTAGTTAAATATTTCTATGATTAAGTATGTACTTATATATATGGATTTGCTAACATGCTTACGCTTGTGTTGGTATATTTTAGTAATGTGTATGGGTTTAGTAGACAAAAATACTCTTATATATAATGGATTTTAAGTTAATATCTCTAATTTAATTATCTGCATATGTTGAATCATTATCTCTAAAAAAACCCTCCATGACAATTACCAATCCCTTCCGATGTCATTATACTTGTGAAAATTAGATAAAATTATATACGACAAAAATTATAAAATGAAAACTCATTATAAAATCATTTTTGTAAGAAATTGTTTAACATCGAATGTTTCTGATTTTTTCAGGGCCAATTACCAATTCCTTTGATGTCATTATACTTGTGAAAATTAGATAAGACAAAAATTATAAAAACATCATTTTTTGTAAGACATTGTTTAACAACGAGTATTTCTGATTTTTTTTCTAGGTCAATTACCAATTCCTTTATCCTAATGAAAATTGGATAAAATTAGATAAGACAAAAATTATAAAATGAAAACTCATTATAAAATCATTTTTTGTAAGATTGTTTAACGCCAAGTGTTTTTGATTTTTTTCAATTAGGAGAGGAAATGTTGGAGTGAGGGAGATGAAAAAGAAAGGGTTGAGAGGAATGAGAGAGGTGAATAAGGGTTTGGGGGGTTTCTTTTTGTTTTTTTAGTTTTGAGAATGAAAATTATTAAAATACTCTTAACCTTAAAACTTAGAATCCATTATATATAAGGGTATTTTTGTCTACTAAAACCTGTACACATTGTTAAAATGTACCAATTGAAAAACAGGCGCGTTAACAAATCCATATATATATATATATATATATATATATATATTAAGAAAATTAAAAAGTCAACTTGCTCTCAGATGAAGTATTTAACTATGAGAATCATTTTGTTAAAGAAACTTATTTTTGTACTTTTACTGTTTAAATTCTCTGTGTTCATGTTTGTAATTATTGTTTACATTTTTCTTGTGTATAAAATTAATTAATAAACAAATAAAAGAATTACAAATTCTTATTTATTTATTTGTATATATAATATTCACTAATAAATTCAAACTACGAAAGTAATTAAAATTAAGAAAATTCTTATTATTATTATTAATTATTTGAATCATAATTTTTAAACATCTTAAAAAAAATTCTCCATTATATTTATAATAAAATTTAGGTTTAAATCCTTTAGTTGTTCCTATTTATATGGGTTTTTTTTTGAATTTGATCTCTTTCTTATTAGAATCTTCAATTGAGTCCTTATAAGTGCTAATTTGAATCAATTGAGCCTCTGCCGTTAACAAACGGGGTTATGTTTGTGCATAGATGGGAGGTTGATGTGTCTAATTTTTCAAGACATGGCATGGTGAGAGTTGAAACGGTGGCATGATTCTGAGGAGTGGTTTCTTGCAAGGTTTGCGTCACGATCTATGGAGAAGAAGTTCTTGGTGGTTACGGCGCTTCTGACTTTTCTGGATCTGCAAGTGAAGGTGGCGCGATGTAGGCTTATGCGATTCTGGGTTGTGCGACGGTGATGGAGGAGAAGACTCGCGATTTCAGGGAGAATGGCAGTTTGTTTTTTTTTTTCTGAATTTTGAAAATTACAGGTGAAAGAAGGAGATCGCGCTAGGAGATTCACCGTGATGCTCTGGATGCTATTTGGGTTTTTACTAGGAATATCAGCAAAGTCTAAGTCTATTAGATTCTTCTCAAATATCAATCTCCTGTCTTCTTCTAGCAATAAGATTGTCCAACCATGTGCTCCTTTCCAGTTCTAAATTTTCCAGATCCATGAGGTTCTTTTGGTCATCCTCTGTCCATTTAATGACAGATTTATTTTCATCTTCTTTGTCACCTGTAACTTCTTCTTCCTCTTCTATGAACCCTAAATCCCATTTCAGAAATTTATATTTTTAAAATTTAAAAAGTTGTTAAATTCCACATATTCAACTCTCACATTTGTCACATCAATCTTTCACCTATGCAAAAACTTAACCTCGTTAACTAAATTTAACGGCATGAGCTCAATTGATTCAAATTAACACTTATAAGAACTCAATTGGGGATTCTAATAAGAAGGGATCAAACTTGGGAAAATCCCATATAAATAGGGACAACTAAAGGGTTTAAACCTAAAATTTATATTATAAAAACATTCATTTAGTAACTACAAAAGTGTATTATATTATATAACATCTACTATGTGTATCAAAACATTGAGTTACTCTACCAGTTTTCATTTTCATTGAATTTTGCAGAAAAAAATACTATTTTCTAGATAAAAATATATTTATTATTTCGAGTATGGGTTCAATAACTCCACAAAATACGTCTTTACAATTTATTCATTCTTTGCCGGGTAATTCTGATGTTTAAGTTAGTCAATTAATTTGGACAATAATTAGAATAAAGTTTTAAATTCACAATAAATATAATCATCTATCTCTTTTCTTTAACCTCTATTTATAATAATTTTTGAGATGGGTCTAAGATTAGTAAAATCTTAATTAGGACCCAATCTCACTCCATTATATACTAACTACTAAGTATTCTTAACATTGCAATATTCCTTAAGAAATAATTTATTATTAAGAATAATCGTTTGACCCTAATCGTACCCGACCGAACAACCCGGATCTTGTATTGTCCAAATCTAAAGGTTCAAAGACATGCCACCAGCCGCTTTCTCCAACTCTATGGTCTCCTGACCATACACTACACTTATCTTATTCCTTATGCATTTTTATGGACTTTTGTTGATATGAATACATTTTGTATATTAAATTCAATATTGCTTATATTTTTAAAAGTATATATAGTGTATCAATTATTTTATAGATTCCACATTTATTAAATTAATTATATAAAAAGTTTGGTGTTTCCTGCGTGTACATACATAAGTTTGCTATGTATTTATAACAAATTAGAAGTTGTTGTTCTTTCTTCCTGTCTTTTAAAATAGTGCTTAGAATGTACAAGATAAATGTTATAAGAAATTCTAGAAAGAAGATAAAATTTGGATGCAAATAATAAAACATTATTCTTTTTTATATTTTTTAAGGCTTGATTTAAGCTTCAATAATGGTTATTAGTATTTAGAGTTTCTTTCCATGATGAATTTCCTTCTAGCTCATACTCCTTTTGTGATGGTAAATTTTAAAGGTTTATTCCTAAAGTGAGTTTCCTCCATGATTCAGCTCCAAAATGTGGTGTTCAAGGTTTTTTTATTTTGAAGTTTTATTCTCGTGGTTTAAGCACCAACATGATTTTTCGATCCTTAGTTGTGAAATTCAAATTTGAATTCTGATATAAGTGTCTTTCACCACTCATGTACAATTCTAAAGCTCAAGCTGTAATTTTTCAATTCTTTCAAAAAAATGTTGCAATTCACATAAAATACATTCCACACGATTGATTCTCGATACTTCATTTTGTCATTTTTAAGTAAAAACTGGTTGATTTACTTAATATTAACTCAATGTCATTCAATTTAAGTGTCAAAATCACGTATAAAATCAAGTAAAATAGATACTTGTCAATCTTCTCAACTTCCTTTGATGTAGTAGCATATACAATCTTCTCGAAAATGTGATCATATGGATGAAAGTAAGTACTTGTTAATCCTTTTTCTTTAAGATAATATATATGGCACATTACAGCCCTTTTGCACAATCTTCCAAATATCTATGAAGTTTAGCATAATTTATTATTTTTATTATCATAAAGAGGTGAACACATACCATATGTTTTCACTAGTAAAAATAATATAATAATATAAATACATTTATTTGATAATAATATCAAAATTAATACTGTTAATCATATAAGTTAATAATAATATAATAATAATGTAAATATATCTATATCAATATACAAAGATAAAGGCGATTTTTTTTCTCAATATTTTTCAATTTCACTATTTACATACACAAATATATATACAATAAATAAAAGTTATAATGATCAAATATATTATTTAATGACTTATTAGAATCAATTAAGATAAAAATAATTTTATTTTTGTATAATAAAAATAATGAACTTTTATAATTTTTTTTTGTGTGCTATCTCGTTCGTCTCTTAACTTTTAGAGTCACATTTTGTTCCTTTTCGTCTGAGACTTTGATAAATCAGAAAAAATAGAATTTGTTTCGCCTGTAAGATTTTGAGTTTAAACATAATTGATACTCATAAAAACTTTTATAATTAAGGAAAACGAATGATGATCGTAAGGCTTTATGCTTAAGCATAGAGTATACTTGTAAGACTTATAGGAGCATCAAAGGAAACTAAGCATAATGTTATTTGTAAGGCTTATGAAATGAATAAGATTGAGCTCCTTTGGTAAGAAGACGGTGTTATGATAGGTGGATGACATATTATTTGGTATCACTTTGAGGTGATGTGGTTTCGTGTGAGGTTGTTTAGTATCTCTTAATGGTGATGTGTTATGGTGTTTCATGAATGTGATGTGATTTCATAGATTTGAATGAATGATTTGAGTAACGTAGGTAAGTGCAATAATTACTTATTATCTCATATTGTTTTCTGGTTAGTTCACATTTACATGTTTGTGTTTATGCGATGATTGTATAATTCGTGTTGTGTTATTATACATGAACATATAATATTAGAGATGATGCTAATGCAGTTTAAAACAAAGAGATAGGTGAACAAATCTTAAAAAGAATTTTCAAAATATATTTGAACTTTAATTTATAAAGTTTTGAAAATTATTATAATTATAATTAGATTATTTGTTATTTTTCATGATTTTCATTATTTTCTTGAAATTTAAAAATCACATTTTTTAAATAATTAATTAATCAGCATCTGGAAAGTGATGTTATAATAATAATTTTATTATTTTTTATTACCATAAAAATTGTAAACCGTGTATTTTTTTTTCATACACAATAATTTCTTTTTACATTTATATATAAAGAGGATTCGTTTTTTTTTACATTTTTTTTTCAATTTTAACTTACCAAAAACAAGTCATTTATGGATTTTATCAGGAAAATCAGACAGATCCGCTTCAGTCTCTTTTTCAACCCGAAAAGATCAAGATCAATTGAACATTCATTATCTTTCTAAATATTTGTAACCTTTTAGCAAGTAATAATAAAGAGTAGTAATACAATGACACGCCTACGTGTCAGTTACATTCATATGACACGGGCCACGTCTGCGTTTTGGAAAAAGGAGTCTACAGTGAAATGAGGGTAAAATTGGAAAAAAATGAATTTGGAAAACATTATTCGCTCGTGTTTAGAAAATCCATTTAGGTTTCTCCATCGGTAGTGCCTCTAATTTGATTTCTTCTTCGGTGCTTCAATCAGTGCTTCAGTCATTGCTTCAATCGTTGCTTGAATCACTGCTTCCATCGTTGGTGCCGCTCCGCTCCCAATCTCGTCTCTGGTTTGATTTGAGGTACGGGTTTTTTTTTTCGATCTCTCCTAAGTGAGGGTTTTTTTATTTTGATTTCGCATTTCTTTTTTGAAGTACATTGTGGTGTAAACTCATTTGTGCAAGATTATTTTCAGTGGTTGTGGAGTTGAGGGTTGTGGTCTCCGGTTTCTGTTTCGACTTGTGTCGCTTCTTTGGTGTGTGACTTTGAGGTAGGTTTTTCTCAATTTTTTTGTGGTAGTTTTACCCTTTTGAGCACTACCAGTGATGATGTTGTTTTTTTTTGTTTGCAGTTGCTGTTTGGATGAAAAAGGTTGTATAAACTGCTTGTTAATTTTGTTGTTACTGCACTAGAAAGTTTACTGTTGATTAGAATGCTACAAAAAATTAGTGCAGTATTGTTTGCTGTTTTGATCCCAATGTTGCAACATTAAATTAGTGCATTATTGTTTGCTGTTTTGATTAGAATGCTACAAAAAATTGTTTGCTGTTTTGATTCCAATGCTGCAACATTAAATTAGTGCAGTATTGTTTGCTGTAACATTAAATTAGTGCATTATTGTTTGCTGTTTTGATTAGAATGCTACAAAAAATTGTTTGCTGTTTTGATTACAATGCTGCAACATTAAATTAGTGCAGTATTGTTTGCTGTAACATTAAATTAGTGCATTATTGTTTGCTGTTTTGATTAGAATGCTACAAAAAATTGTTTGCTGTTTTGATTCCAATGCTGCAGAAAATTATTTGCTGTTTGGGTTAAAATTGTTGCAGGAATTCTGTGCTGTTTGAATTAAAATGCTGCAAACATATTTGGTTGTATTAATTTGATAAATCTTCTTTAATATATAATTGTATGGTGTGGGTGCAGAGCATGTATATATATCACATGAGATTTGTTTATAAATGGTGTTGTTTGAATGCTCATGATATATATGTGAACATTGGTAGCTGAATGTTGTTGTGGTAGGAAAAGAATTGAGATTGAGTAATGGTTGGATGTGCAGGATATGAGAATGACGTTAAACCCTTTAGCTTGAGTCCAATTTACCAAATAATTGGAACTATAGTTTGTAATTAGTGTGTAGTATAAGAAGACATGGCATTGGAGGTGATTCAACTTGATTGAATAGATTTAGTTCTTCATATAATCATAGTTTATTTAAAAACCTCTCTCGTATAAACTCTTTTCCATCTTCCCAAGTACTGGTGCAGCTAGGTTCTTTTCACAGCAGATTTAAGGGAAGATTTGAGTTTAGTCTCACACAACCCACCCACTTTTTCTACCTAGAATTTCTCTTTAACATTGTCACGATCAAAATTGGAAGTTGAAGCACCACCATTAACAATAACTCTACTTGTCTCCCTTTCACATTGCATTGATTTCCTTGTGGAATTATTGTTTTCCTCATCATATGGTCTTTCTGATATGGAAACAAAATGTGCATTTTTCCTTTTAATAGATAGATTGGAAGATGATTTGACCACTGCTTCATATGATTTGGATATTTCCTTCTCTTTTTCTGAGGTACTTAATTTTAACACTTTTAAAAGATCAAGACAGATCTTGAATGCTCTCCTCATCTTTCCTGACCATTTTAAGGCCAACCTTTTTTGGTTGCCTGTCTATAGATGTTGTGTCTGTTTGACCTAGGGATGCTTTTGAAACACTATACTGATCTTATTTTTCTTCTTCACCAGAATTTTGTCATTTTGTTCTAGCTTTTTCTCTCATTTTTCAATGATTCACAAACTATTTTAACCATAAACTCTGTCACATATGCCTCTTTTTCAATGATACCCCCACACTTGAACTCAACAATGTCCCATAACACACAACCTACTTTACCTCACAATTCTAGGACATGGTATAATCTAGTTTTACAAGTCCAAGGCTGACAATGGACTTGAAAATCTGAATAAAAGCCTAAATTGATTCTGGACAATGGTTTTGCATATCATTTTTTCTGCTTTGATTCTGTGATGTTTGGAAGTTTAAACAAGTCCAAATTGATGTATTAAAGCTGTTAGAACCATTGATATGAAGTTAGAATGACCTATATGCAATTTAGTATGCCAAACCATCATATTTGAGCCATTTTTGGAACTTGCAAAGTGAATCTGAGTTGCAGTTCTGTTTTATGCCTAATTAGAGTTCAAACAAGTGTATTTTGATGAGTTAAAATTGTTAAAATGATTAGTAAAGTGTCAGAATGGCTTAGGCACAAAATCACTTACAAAATCACCAATTTTGAGTCAATTTTGGGAAGTAGAAAGGTGATTTAGAGTAGCAGTTTGGTTTTGAGTTAAATTTGAGTTTTAACAAGTTTCAATTCACCAAACAAAGTTGTTGAAGTGGTGAAAAGAAAAGAATAACCTAAAACTCAAAGTTTGAGTATTTAGATTATAAAAAGTGTACTTATAAGGTGAGAAATTGTCAATTCACCTAATATAGACTCATTTAAAGTAATGTCAACATCCTAACAAGTCTAAAGTAGTGAAATGAACCTAGGAAACTAGTCAAAAGCAAAGAATTAGGTAAAACTCAAAGTTTGAGTTGTTAGAACCTAAAAAAGTGGTTCCAAGTTGGTGAAATGCTGCTGAAAATCAAGCCAAATTGCTACTTTTAGAGCTACTTCTTTGTCCAATTCAGCAACCCTTCCATTACCTAGTATGCTACCCCCTTGGAGCAAGAATTCTGGACCTTAGAAGCCTCACCAAAATGTCACAACACCCTACCACACACTAAACCAGTCACAGCAAAAATCTGCACTGGACCAGATTTTAATTTCAGGTAACAGACTTTGTGGCACAATTTGGAGGCCAAACAAGTGGATTTCAAATGATTTTAAGCCTTGAATCAATAGAGGGACACAAAAGGAACCTAGGAGAGGCACTATATCAGATTAAACACGCAAGAAAAATAAAAAACGAAGAGCCAAAAGTAGTGCAGTAAGGTGTTTGATAAAAATGCAACTATTTGATTAAAGTCTCCAAAGAAGTGCAGATTTTGTGATTTTCGGTTTTTGGGGTTCAAAACAGGATTGCTTGGTTTTCAAATGATTTTTATGATTGGATTATACTTTTTTGATCATATAATTCCATTTGCAAACATGTAACCAGCTCTTGCCAACCCAGAATTGAAATTTAAAGAATGTACAAAATCAAACAGCACTAAAAATGAAAACTGCACTAGAAAAATGGTTTTAAAAGTGTGCTTTCAAACCCAAAAATGAGTGGCAGTGTTTCTAAAGCTCAAGGAACGATTCAAGCAACTTTATATAATCAATTTAAAGGTGTTTAAACATTGAAACAACAAGGAATCACACTACACTCAAAAATCACTAATTCACTTTCAAATTTAAGCAAAATTGATGGTTTAAGAAGTGATTTTGCATGTAGGCTCAAATTTGACGAAATGAACAGTGCACACAGGTTTGAAATGATAAAATAAACTTGTTCAAACATTCACAATGCACAGAAACAACCAGATGCTTCAAATCACACATGCATACAACAAAATTCTAATGTAGTTTTGGTGACATTTTCATACATATTTGGCTATAGTAAGTATGATTTGTTGAATCTTGCTGTGTTTATGCATATACAACGTCTGAGCAAGTTTATTTTGCCATTTTAAAGTTGTGTGCACTGTTGAAATGATCATTTTTATGCCTATATGTAGAATCATGTCTTAAACCATCAAAATTGGCTTTAAAATGGAAGTGAACCAGAGAATTCACATTGTAATCTGTTTTCAAACTGTTTCAGTGTTTAAATATCTTTAAAATGATGATAAAAATTTGTTTGATGCATCAATTGAGCTGTTGAAGCACTTCCAATCAATATTGGGTTTAAAACCACCAAATTAGAAGCATTTTCCAGGTGCAGTGTTCAAATCAAGTTCTGAATCTGCAGCTGATGACCAATCTGCAACAATGAATTCAATTCTAAAAGGGAAGGAGTTGTTCACTCAACAGGTAATTGCTGAGCTGTGCTCTAGCTTTATCTTTTGGAATTTAATATTCTGAATTTAGCTTATAATTTATATTTGCAAAATTTAGTTAATTATATATTTAGCCATTTGGTTTTGGTTTGTTGTGTTGTGAGCGTCAGCAGGATGGTATTTCGCTCATTAGGACCTTTTGCCAATAAGCAAGTCAAACATTTGTTTTTCGATGCTCTATAGAAACCATGAACGTCTAACTAACTTTAAAAGCTTACTGAGGAATTACATCTGTTTCTTTTTTTTGCCCACATGGTTAATGTAATATTACAATATTAGTTTACTTGGGTAAAAGAAAGTGATCGCTTGTTGATTGCCAATCTCCTTGAATTCAAAGTTACACTATTTTGTTTCCATTCTGGCCGCTTTCAATGCCTAACGAGCAAGTGATAGAGGTTGCTATCTGCTTGTCATTACTCAACTGTGCTTAAATAATTGCACTATATCAAGATCCATATGCATTTGATGTCATATTTCCGCTGTTCTATCTTTGTTTTGCATTTGGCTCTTTTATCATATCCCTTTATATTTTCATACGCTTTGCCTTAACATTTATAACATTCTTTATATTCTGTCTGTCATTTTCAATTTGAATAATCGATGATTTTCTGACCAAAGAAACTATTTTTTATTTCTCAGAATCAATTGATTTTGATAAGTTTGACTGTCCTAAATATACTTTGATGGTGGCATCTTTCTCTTTTCAATGGGATTTATTGTCGCCTTCTTCATTCGTCAGACCTTCCTTCGTACAATTCAGTTCGCGGAACACTTCATCCACAGGAATCCGCTCCAGATCCACTACCTCGTTCTTGATATCTTCGAGACCTCCCATGTTGTTGTCGTTGTTGTTATGTTAACGAGAGAAACAAGATGGTTCTTAATATCACCATCATTTTGGAACAAAGCTGAGAAAATTTGCGATCAAAGAAAATTAAAGTCAAATCTTCTTCGTAAAATAGCCAACCCCTCATTTCATATAGCACTGAATTACACATTTCCAAATTACACACTTCGATTCTCTCCATTTCCAATTGCTACCATGGCAGCAAAACTTGTTGGTGGTGCTCTTCTTTCGGCTTTTCTCCAGGCTGCGTTCGACAAACTGCCTTCACCTCAATATGTAGACTTCTTTCCTCGAAGAAAATTTGATGAGAAGCTGCTCAGCAATTTGAACATCATGTTGCATTCTATCAAATCTCTCGCTAATGATGCAGAACAGAAGCAGTTCAGAGATCCACACGTGAAACCAGGTTTCCATGTTTCCAGATCAGAAATCCCAATTTCTCTGCAACTCAAACCCTAATTTCTGATTTACCCTCTCACTGCCACGTATCACCCTCTCACTGCCAAGTATTACCCACACAAAGCCACGTAGCTAACTTCAGTCCACCCTGTCAGCTGCTCCGTTAAAAACTTAACGCCGTTTCCAAAAAGGACTTGATTGCACACTTTTTACAAAGATGGGATCACATTGAACTTCTAAAAAAAGGTGGGACCACATTGAACATTGGCCCCCTTTCTAGGGACCAAAAGAGGTATTAAACCTAACTTTTATAAATCTCCCATCATGTTTAAATTATAGTGTTTTTAAATTATATTGTCTTTAAAAAATTAAACATTTTTTTTTACAATTCTGTATTTCTCGACTTAATAACTTTTTATATAATATCATATTATAGATATATTGCTAATATTTATACCGTTACTTCTCATATTGGTTGAAAAAATATACTTTTGATGTACATTTCCAGCAATATGGTAATTTTCTCCCAGGACCTATGACTTCTACTTACATTTATACTTTATGGTTTGCAGGTGTGTGGCACCTTGATCAAAGTCTGCTTCATCATGCCGCTTGAACTTGGATAGTCTTTATAGTCTTTATTATTAGTTCTTGTTTATATTTGCTCTTAGAATTTAAATGTTTTTCCTATGTACTGAGATGTGAAAACTTGTAGTGTTGTGGCAACAAATATCTTATGTAAAAGACTACAAACATATTATGCAATGTTTTGAATGAGATGTCATCTTTTAATGATGGTATGGAAGGGCCTTCGACAGATGACAAAGTAAGAGATTAACGTTACTGGTTTTAAAGTTGTTTAGTTTATGTAATGAAGAATATGTCGTACTATTTAATGTTGATGAATTTTATTATTGCTTATAAAATGGTATTTTGATGAAAATTTAAGTTTGTTTATTCATACAAGTTTGGCTACCAACCATATTAATGAAATTTGTCCTAAGAAATGTGATGATTGATATTAAAATAAACCACTTTTATTGGTGTTGAGAAACTCTTTAAAAAATAACCATATACAACATAGTACATAAGCACTTACTCGACCTAAGAAATCAATTATTGATATTCAATTAAACCAATTATATTTTAGTTCGTAACCTCTTTCATAAATAACCACATACAACTTAGTAGATAACCACTTACTGCACCTAAGAAATGAATTATTGATATCCAATTAAATCACTTCTATTCTTGTTCAGAACCTCTTTCACAAATAACCACATATAACATAGGACATAACCACTTACTGCACCTAAGAAATGAATGATTGATATTCAATTAAACCAATTATATTCTTGTTCAGAAGCTCTTTCATAAATAACCACATACAACTTAGCATGTAACCATTTACTGCACCTAAGAAATGAATGATTGATATCCAATTAAAGTACTTGTATTCTTCTTCAGAACCTCTCTTAGAAATATCCACATATAACATAGTACATAAGCACTTACTGGACCTAAGAAATCAATGATTGATATTCAATTAAACCAATTATATTCTGGTTCGTAACCTCTTTCATATATAACTACACACAACTTAGTAGATAACCACTTACTGCAACTAAGAAATGAATGATTGATATCCAATTAAACCACTTCTTTTCTTGTTCAGAACCTCTTTCACAAATATCCACATATAACATAGTACATAACCACTTACTGCACCTAAGAAATGAATGATTGATATTCAATTAAACCAATTATATTCTTGTTCAGAAGCTCTTTCATAAATAACCACATACAACTCAGCATATAACCACTTACTGCACCTAAGAAATGAATGATTGATATCCAATTAAATCAATTGTATTCGTGTTCAGAATGTAACACCCTAATATTTTAAAGGGTATTACTGATAGTAGAGACTAAATTAATTTGATATATTTTATAAACCATCAAACTTTATTTCAATTCTCCCAAAGTACAATACCAAACTTACAAACTTCAAACAATATAGTCTTCACCACTTAACATAAATTCGAATTTCAACTTATAAGTTTTACACAACATAATTTTTCCAATACATATTTATTCTTTTTACAAAATATCCCTGAAAGTTTTTCCCCGCATCTCTCTCATCTCTAAGCTTTTTCAACCGCATCTGCGACATTATCTATTCACATATAACATGAGTTATATGATCATAGCACAAACAAATAAGGGTAAGCCAACCATATCATAAAATCATTAAACTTGTAATAAAAATATTATAATCATGTATTTCTGCAATTGATAAAATATCATTATTCCGATGTCATTAATTCATCATTATCAAAATCATCTTTCTCATTTCCATAAATCTTACAAGTGTTCCATGCTTACTCATGAAGCCTTATGGTCAGACCGCTCTCTGCCTGCTTCCTTAAGCCTCACTTATATACTATGTCTTACTTTCTGAAGCCTTATGGTCAGACCCCTCTCTGCCTGCTTCTATAAAACTTACGAATCATATGTTTATGTCAAAGCCTTATGGTCAGACCACTTTCTGCCTGCTTTCATAAACCTCAAGTGTTACTTTGCTCATACCAAACTCTCATGGTATAACTCGAACAAACTACTCCCGGTAGTAAACATCATTTCATAAGTAATGATTTCTCATATCCACCCCAACATTTCATAAAACCAACAATTCATACCCTCTTATCCACCTAACTCAATCATGTTCATTCTTTAATCATGAATTCATAATCACCCGTTTTGGTATCAATAAATCAAACATATTGCTAGATATCATGCTTCATATTATAAACTCATTTTGCCCATAACGAGTATAACTCAACATATTTTCACCAAACAAAGATCATGGATCAGCCAAAATATATCAACATATCTTAAGAACTACATATTAAAGTCTGGGCTCAATGTAATGATAAATAAAATATATATGAAATTTTTACCATGATAATATTATGCATCTACAATCAACTTGTTTTATTTTATTTTCATCCTATTATAGATTTTTCTTTACCCCAATTGGTCACCGGAGAGGACCCAGATGTCTGAACGCATCAAACTCACCTTCGACGCCAGCACATATGACTAGTCACAACTGACTGGACCAGGCCAGGGCTGCTCTATGATCAGGGATGTGCCAACTCAGGTTTTTAAGGTTCCTCTATCCTACCAACAAAGGGAGGTCCTCAATAATTAACAATTTATTTATTTAATTTATCTACCTTATTTTCTTATGCTCTAAATCTTAAAATGCTTAATTTTACTTCCTCTCACAACAACCTCAACCAGTATCTGTATATCTATTTAATACCCATATACAAGTTATTACAGAACCCTTATTCCAAACCTCCCAACAAGATCAATTTCAGCCAACAAACTCATTCAATAAATTCATCACAATAAACATCCATAATAGAATTCATACAAGATAATTATAAACAATTAACAATAATAAAACAATACAATAAATGGTGATAGAAGAATACAATATTTGACAATCATAAAAATAATCTTAATATAAAAATTCATGGGGAAACAAGAAGTTGAATCTGGCAGAGCCGGTTAGACAACTTCTAATCCATCCAAAAATACAATATAATTAAATAACAAGAACAATAACATGTATGGGGAAATAAGAAGTTGAATCTGGCAGAGCCGGTTAGACAACTTCTAATCCTTCCAAAAATGCAATAAAATAAATAAGTAAAGCAATAAATAGTTTGGGGAAACAAGAAGTTGAATCTGGCAGAGCTGGTTAGACAACTTCTAATCCTTCCAAAATGCAATAAAATAAATAAGTAAAGAAATAAAACGTTTGGGGAAACAAGAAATTGAATCTGGCAGAGCCGGTTAGACAATTTCTAATCCTTCCAAAATACAAAAATAAACAACTAATAACATACAAATGGCATAACATAATCAATATCACGTTTTACAACTATCACACTTGGATATCAACACAAAAGCATACTCTCATTTAAATTCAAAATCATACAGAAACAAAATACTCCATAATCAAGATTTAAGATCAGACAAAAACAAAATATAGCATATTCAAGACTCAAGATAATACAAAAGGAGATACTCAAGGTTAGCTTCCCTTACCTCTATTACAGACTTAATCTCCTCGCTCTCTGAAAACTTCCAGAATATCCCCTTTGAAATTAGAAATTCTTCCAACTCTCTTCTCTCAAAAATTTTCTAAGTTCTTTGGTGTAAATTTTCAGCCTCCCCCCTTGGCTATTTATAGTAAAAAATTTTACTATTCATTTTTACTATTCATTTTTACTATTCATTTTTTTATTCATTTTACTATTACAAAAATAATTTTTTATTTGCAAATTGGTGAATTCTGATCTCAAAGCTACGTGGAACACTTATCCTTTCCAAAAATAATTTTTTTTTTAATTTTTTTTTACTATTCACTTTTTACTATTCACAATTTACTATTCACTATTTACTTTTTTTTTATTTTTTTAATTTAGTATCTGACTTACAAATATTTTCAAGGATCTTACAATCTCCCCAACAACAATTATTTTCGCCCTCGAAAATTATTTATTTAAACAAAGACTATTTAACAAAAGAATACTTACAAAAGAGATATGGATTTTCAAAAACCATTGCTCTGATACCCAACAGTGTAACACCCCGATTTAGGCGTTACAATTTATTTTTCCACAAAAATACATATATAACTTTTCTTTAACAATTTTCAACACCAACAAAATATTAAGTGTTTTATTACAACACAAGTCTTCTGAAATAAAATTTCACACAATTCATAAACTTCTGAAATTTAAAATTTCACACAGTTTGAAATTTCAAAACATATTTATATAGAAATCCCCCATGTCTCTCTTTTTTTTTTTTTTTTCACAGATCTCTCATCTTCTAAGCAAGTCCAAAACCATCTGCTAATTCATCTTAAATAGTTTCTGCTCCTGTATAATATCACACATTATACGATCATTGCATTCACATACACAAACACAAACAATAGGGTGAGCTAACTGAAACAAGCATACAATCCATTCACAATCCGTTAATAATACATCCACAGTATTCAATACAGTTAAGCATTATCACAATATCATTGCTCAACAATTTTACTATTCCACTTATCAAAGTATTACAACTTCACCTCATCCGACCTACTTACCAAAGTAGTACAAACCAAGTTATTCTCTCTACTTATCAAAGTAGCACCGCATGACAATACTGTCTACTTATCAAAGCAGCACAGTATAATTAATTCGCCTACTTACCAAAGTAGCATAAAACAAGATCTTCTGTCTACTTACCAAAGTAGCTCAGTATAGTTAATCTGCCTACTTATCAAAGTAGCCCGATTTATATCATTCTCTTTATCTCTTCATTCATCATCTCATCCTGCCTACTTATCAAAGTAGCGCAAATCACCCTGCTTACTTACCAAAGTAACGCAGACTCAACATCTACTCGCCTACTTACCAAAGTAGCGCAAACCAACATCATTTATATTATTTCAACAAATTATTCATAATCAAGCACAACCCATCCAAAACTAATCATATTCAACAAGCATAAGAGAACCAGTGAACTTTTCTCAATTCCCTTCTGTCTACTTACCAATGTAGCATAAATTAACCAAATTACATTTTCCTAACATATCATTCATAACCAATCACATGCCATCTCAACCACTAATCCCGAACCAATCATGCTCAACAAGCACATAATAACCAATCAACATATCTCAGTTTCAATCCTGCCTACTTACCAAAGTAGCACAAATTAACCAAATTACCTTTTTTTAACATATTATTTATCGGCGATCTAAACCAATCAAACTAATCAACAACATGTTTAGATCATATGGTAAGCTTTTCAGTCCAATCCAACGGTTAATGAGGCGGAAATCATCAATTTTGTATAAATGATCCAAAACATAAATTAAACAGTATTGAGATCCCTCAGAAGGTACGAAATTAATATCTCTAAATCTGTAACTCCGATCTAAAATCCGAACGGTCGAAGTATACCACTATCTCTTAAGAACAACATACTAAAATTTCAGATTAATCTAACGGTTATCTAAATAGATATGAAGATTTTACCGAGGTAACTCAGAGACAGAATTTTAAGTGGTTCTCGGTTAAACTCAAAATGCGGAATGAATTCCTCTAAGCACAGACATCTAATTCCAAATCGGAATGGTCAAGATCACCTAATATGTCTTATGAACTACATACTAAAGTTTGGGCTCAATCTAACGGTAAATGAAATATCTATGAAATTTTTACCATTATAACTTAAGAACAGAATTACAGTGGTCATCAAATATTTCCAACTTTCGAAATTTCTTTCTCTAAGCATAGACCTTCAATTACAAATCCGATCGGTCACAGTGTATTAATATGTCTTAGGGATCCTATATCAAATTTTTGAGGTTGATCTAACAGTCAAATAGGTCAGAATCTATATTTTACTGAGACAACTTAGTAATAGAACTACAGGGGTAACTAAATTACTCAAACTTATAGGATTTATTTATCCAAGTACAGACTTTTATTTTCAAATCCGAACGGTCAAAGTTTAGTAATATGTCTTAGAATTCACATATTAAAATTTTAACTAAATCCAACGGTGAAAAAAATTAATAGAAATTTATTACCACAGTAACTCGAAAATAAGAAATTATAATCATGAAAACCAAATTTTACACAAGTCAATAGATATCTACCATTACCAAATTTTTAACATATTCATGATCATAACAAGAAAGGATTAGCTCCCCTTCATCAAAGTCAAGCAATTGGAACCATATTTCTAACCACAAAATTCTAGAAATTAAGTTGAGTTAGCTCCCCTTACCTCATGAAGACTAAAACACCTTAAACTCTTCTTTAAAGAGAGCAACTCCTCTCCTCCTTGCTAGACCAAGTCAGCCTCCACTCTTAGGACACTTAGGATTTCGTTCACCGCCCACCAAGGACCTCTCTACTCTCCCCCAAAACTCCAAATCTGATTTGGAATTGAAAGAAGATGTCTTAGACAACTAAGGACCCATGCACTTGGCACTTAGCAATAATAAACAACCAATGGACCATCCTAAACCATTTTCCAGCCCTAAAACATGGTAGGAAAGTCTCCAAAGGGTCCCAAAATGTTCTCCTAGTCCAGAACACAACCTACCCACTCCAAAAAGTCGCAACTTGTAAAAATACACCTAAAATTAAGGTTGGACGCTAGCCCTTGGACAGCAAAACTGTCACGTTTTCCCCAGCTCGGTTAGACCCCTTCCCGAAGTCCAAAATATGCGTAAGAGTAGTCAGATTGAAACTCTTTGAGTCTAGTTTCCAATAAAACAAGAATCAACTCAATTGATATTTTACTAAGAATAATAATTTCACTCCCCAAAGTCCCAAAATATTTTCGAAAATCATTGCTCTGATACCAAAATGTAACACCCTAATATTTTAAAGGGTATTACTGATAGTAGAGACTAAATTAATTTGATATATTTTATAAACCATCAAACTTTATTTCAATTCTCCCAAAGTACAATACCAAACTTACAAACTTCAAACAATATAGTCTTCACCACTTAACATAAATTCGAATTTCAACTTATAAGTTTTACACAACATAATTTTTCCAATACAAATTTATTCTTTTTACAAAATATCCCTGAAAGTTTTTCCCCGCGTCTCTCTCATCTCTAAGCTTTTTCAACCGCATCTGCGACATTATCTATTCACATATAACATGAGTTATATGATCATAGCACAAACAAATAAGGGTAAGCCAACCATATCATAAAATCATTAAACTTGTAATAAAAATATTATAATCATGTATTTCTGCAATTGATAAAATATCATTATTCCGATGTCATTAATTTATCATTATCAAAATCATCTTTCTCATTTCCATAAATCTTACAAGTGTTCCATGCTTACTCATGAAGCCTTATGGTCAGACCGCTCTCTGCCTGCTTCCTTAAGCCTCACTTATATACTATGTCTTACTTTCTGAAGCCTTATGGTCAGACCCCTCTCTGCCTGCTTCTATAAAACTTACGAATCATATGTTTATGTCAAAGCCTTATGGTCAGACCACTTTCTGCCTGCTTTCATAAACCTCAAGTGTTACTTTGCTCATACCAAACTCTCATGGTATAACTCGAACAAACTACTCCCGGTAGTAAACATCATTTCATAAGTAATGATTTCTCATATCCACCCCAACATTTCATAAAACCAACAATTCATACCCTCTTATCCACCTAACTCAATCATGTTCATTCTTTAATCATGAATTCATAATCACCCGTTTTGGTATCAATAAATCAAACATATTGCCAGATATCATGCTTCATATTATAAACTCATTTTGCCCATAACGAGTATAACTCAACATATTTTCACCAAACAAAGATCATGGATCAGCCAAAATATATCAACATATCTTAAGAACTACATATTAAAGTCTGGGCTCAATGTAATGATAAATAAAATATATATGAAATTTTTACCATGATAATATTATGCATCTACAATCAACTTGTTTTATTTTATTTTCATCCTATTATAGATTTTTCTTTACCCCAATTGGTCACCGGAGAGGACCCAGATGTCTGAACGCATCAAACTCACCTTCGACGCCAGCACATATGACTAGTCACAACTGACTGGACCAGGCCAGGGCTGCTCTATGATCAGGGATGTGCCAACTCAGGTTTTTAAGGTTCCTCTATCCTACCAACAAAGGGAGGTCCTCAATAATTAACAATTTATTTATTTAATTTATCTACCTTATTTTCTTATGCTCTAAATCTTAAAATGCTTAATTTTACTTCCTCTCACAACAACCTCAACCAGTATCTGTATATCTATTTAATACCCATATACAAGTTATTACAGAACCCTTATTCCAAACCTCCCAACAAGATCAATTTCAGCCAACAAACTCATTCAATAAATTCATCACAATAAACATCCATAATAGAATTCATACAAGATAATTATAAACAATTAACAATAATAAAACAATACAATAAATGGTGATAGAAGAATACAATATTTGACAATCATAAAAATAATCTTAATATAAAAATTCATGGGGAAACAAGAAGTTGAATCTGGCAGAGCCGGTTAGACAACTTCTAATCCATCCAAAAATACAATATAATTAAATAACAAGAACAATAACATGTATGGGGAAATAAGAAGTTGAATCTGGCAGAGCCGGTTAGACAACTTCTAATCCTTCCAAAAATGCAATAAAATAAATAAGTAAAGCAATAAATAGTTTGGGGAAACAAGAAGTTGAATCTGGCAGAGCTGGTTAGACAACTTCTAATCCTTCCAAAATGCAATAAAATAAATAAGTAAAGAAATAAAACGTTTGGGGAAACAAGAAATTGAATCTGGCAGAGCCGGTTAGACAATTTCTAATCCTTCCAAAATACAAAAATAAACAACTAATAACATACAAATGGCATAACATAATCAATATCACGTTTTACAACTATCACACTTGGATATCAACACAAAAGCATACTCTCATTTAAATTCAAAATCATACAGAAACAAAATACTCCATAATCAAGATTTAAGATCAGACAAAAACAAAATATAGCATATTCAAGACTCAAGATAATACAAAAGGAGATACTCAAGGTTAGCTTCCCTTACCTCTATTACAGACTTAATCTCCTCGCTCTCTGAAAACTTCCAGAATATCCCCTTTGAAATTAGAAATTCTTCCAACTCTCTTCTCTCAAAAATTTTCTAAGTTCTTTGGTGTAAATTTTCAGCCTCCCCCCTTGGCTATTTATAGTAAAAAATTTACTATTCATTTTTACTATTCATTTTTACTATTCATTTTTTTATTCATTTTACTATTACAAAAATAATTTTTTATTTGCAAATTGGTGAATTCTGATCTCAAAGCTACGTGGAACACTTATCCTTTCCAAAAATAATTTTTTTTTTAAATTTTTTTTTACTATTCACTTTTTACTATTCACAATTTACTATTCACTATTTACTTTTTTTTTTATTTTTTTAATTTAGTATCTGACTTACAAATATTTTCAAGGATCTTACACAGAACATCTTTAAAAAATAACCACATACAACTTATTAAATAACCACCTACTGTACCTAAAAAAAGGGATTATTCATATTGAAATAGACCACTTCTATTCTTGTTCAAAACCTCTTTCACAAATAAGCACATATAACATAGTACATATCCACTTACTGCACATATTTATGCAGATTGTAGAAATATCTTATATTTATACTTTGCCAGTTATATCCATTTCAAGTCTTTTGTTTTTGTACAAATTGTCAGTGACAACCAACCACAAATTTTGAATTCAATAACCACATAATGCAGCAAAAAACCAGAGTAGTTTAAATGACCAAATTATTATTCTGCATAACACTACTCCATTTAAACACGTCATTTGATGCCTCAGTGAACTTTTGATATCAAAGTAATTAAAATAAGGTTTATCAATTTATTGTTATACGAAATGTCTGTCACAACCAACCATATATGTTTTATGAAATAACCACTTACTGTTAAAAAAAATCAAGGGTTTCACAGGATTGACTGAAATCAATTTTATTTTTTATTTATCTCTGATGAAGCAGCAATTTTAGTTTTTATTTTTCTCTATGAAGCACAAGGTTAATATAAACCCATAATTTAATATTAACTTTTAAAATGAATGTTCAATTTTTCCTCTAACTTTTAATTATTCACTTTTCATTTATAAGTCAAATTATATGCAATCAAATAAATTTTTACCTTGTATAATAAATGCTAAGGTAATATAATTAAAATTAGAATGACTGAAACGAGTTATTTTAAGTACAAGCTTTGAATTACATAATAGTAACTCATAAGTATAGATCACAGTAACACTGTTTTAATGTCTAATACTTGGGAAAACCCCATTACAATTTCCTTCTCTAGAAGTTTTTAATTCCATTTGTCTTATAATGAAAAACAGCTAATAGTGATATAATAAATAATTTTACATATATACTTGATCAGAATTAAAAATAAGATAAGTTCACCTTTTCTATATTTTATAAACATTTAAGTATTTTGAATTACAAATGGTTATAGAGTACGTGCATGTATCTTAAGTTAATTCAAAACAAATGTATTCAATTGTGATAATAGTAATATGTTTAGTTATTTGATTTGATGTCTATATGGGTATTAAAGTATTTGAGAGCTGCTATACACAAATTCATTCATCGTTATTCTCTCTTTTCTGTTCCATTTTTCTTAGTCTGTCACTCTTGAATTATATTATCTTGGTCGAAAATTTTGTTAGTAAAATTAGACCATTGAGAACTTGTTCATTCCCTACATAACACAAATATAATGTGTATTTCCTCCAATAAAGAGAGTTCTATTTGCCACCCACCAAAATCAAAGTATGTGTATTTACTCGATTATAAATTTAACAATCAAATACAACACAAGTTTCTAAAGAACTTATCATGAAGGATGAATAATTTATGAAGCTAAGGGTGAACAGTTGCAGGCCAAAATAAATTATCAGTGCAAAATTTGATGATAATTGGTTATACCAAGTTGCTAATATTTTTATCTAATTGAATGCCTAATCTGGTATCTACAGCCATATGAATAAATATTGTTGCTTAAAGAACCATTTTATAGTAGTATACTAATTGGATTTTCCAGTAACATGTGTAGTAGCTGCATCCTTTATACTTGACTCAGATGTTTTCATGGCACTATCAGATAATTTGAGTTTTGTAAGGTTCCTTCTAAGGAATTGGAATTGCAACCCTTTAGGTTTTATCTTCCCAAGCAATTGCCATCTTCTTGGTGTAATCTGTCCTAGCATTTTTATTTGCTCCTTTCTGAACTTCTTAGTTGCATACCAGCTTCCACCCCTCCATCCTAAGGCATACCTGTATATCAGCTAAAGTGAGAACTCATAGCAAAAAGAAAATCAAAATGTTTAAATCCACTGATAGCAAAGTATCAAAGAAAATAAAAGTCAATATGAATGGCTTATGAAACAAGCAACAACAAATCAACAGAGGAGACATGTTCACGTCAAACATGTACGCCAACACCTAGAATCAATCAACAGGTCAAATGCATGGCAGTATTTCCTTTCACAGATTAATACATTTTTAAGTGATTTTAACTGAGGCATCTTGTCCATATAACGAATAAACTTGACATCATACTGGAACAATATTCCAAATTCAAAAGCAGGTCCACTGGAAGAATGATTTGAGTTTAAGAAAACAAAACCCAGACATAAGAAATGGAATGACACCTCCCCCCTCCCTGTTTTCCTCCCACTGTTAAGCCTCACTCCTGCTCACCTAAATCAGAAATAGCCATCAAGTATGAACTCATTTTGGCACATACAAGAAAATTAAAGTGATAAATATTGTACCTGAAAAGACAATATCCAATCTTCAAGCCATAAAATATTTAACTGGAAGACATATATCGACACATCTCTCACAACAAAATCACATTCATAACCTTATATAATAATTATATTTTCAACCTACTCAATTTCATCTGCCACTCATATACCAAAAAGACATCCAACTTATAAGAACCATGGTGGTTGTGCATAGAAAATACATCCAACATTATTAAAATTAATTAAATAAATTTCACAATATTACAGAGCGTTTTTTTATATTACAAATATACATATTTTAAAGCATTATCAAACAATAAATTTTGTTTGTTTATATTAAATGAGATAAACTTGATTACAACAAATTTTATACAAATAATTACAAACGCATGGCCAATGCATAATTACAAATTTCAATAAATGGAAATAATTCCCATATTCTTTTTCTACATAGCAAAAAATCCAAGTCTGCACATTCTATCTAACGAGGCTCAATCATTATGATAGTTACTACCTTGAAAAAAAGGATGGAAAAGAGATATGCTATGTCTGTGATGAGGCGTGCCTCAATTTTCTAAGTGCCTGACTCATCAATTCATGTGAGCATCACCCATTTCACCATCAACATCACCTTTAGGAACAAGTGCAGCCACCTATCATGAAGAGAATGCAAAAAGTTAGTTACCAGTGGACGTGCATTTAAACTAATTCAAGAAGATGTTGATGACATTGTATAAACCATACAGAAGAAAAAACAAAACAAAAGGGAGAAATGCATACAATGTTCAAAGAGGAACACTAAAATTGCTTTCATTGTTACCATCTGAAAACCAAACTAAATAGGTCTACAAATAAGGGTTTTCAGATGATAAAATCCAAAAAGTCAAAGTAATTTTACTAAAAAGCTTCTAAATATTGGATGATTCAATGTGAGAAATACACAAGCACTACGGAAATTCACTCTCAACAGCTACCTATTCAGGGGAGAAACCAAATGTAAATATTCCACTTCAATCAACTCCCTCGTTGGTTACAATCCGTAATAGGTATCCCTTTTTCAGACATTGACAACCACCTCTAATAAAATGCATCCCTCCGAAAACCAGCATTGCATTTTGCACGCAGGCATGACACAAGTTACAAATCAAGCAAACCAGATTTGTCATAAATCAATATTAGTTTACAATACAGGACAATCAAACACGCATCAGGCACGACACAAGTTACAAATCAAGCAAACCAGATTTGTCATAAATCAATATTAGTTTACAATACAGGACAATCAAATTTGTCAAACAGGGAAACTAACCAAAATAATATGCCAAATTAAACATTCAACCACAGTTTTCAAATTAGACAGAGATAACTCCCCAAACTGTCTTCTCTCAGTGCTCGTCACGGATTGAGAATTTAGTGTTCTCCCTACCGCAACTCTCCCTCAGAACACCTTGCCCCCTTTAGTCTAGGGTTCACTGATGGACAAATTTATGAGCACCAAAATATGATGTCACAAACTTGTTTCACAATCGGCAAGTATGACCGAATCGTTCAAGTAATAAACTTGGTAAGACCAAGTATCGTTCTCCCAAAGGACTCACGGCCTAGTTTAGTTATGTGATTTGTTGATTAGCTAGGACTTACAAACGAAATATTTGGATTTTACTATGCAAGACAGAAAATAAACATGTATGCATGAAGTTTGATCAATGGCAAAGACAAAAGATAAACACTTTCAATGGAATATATGAATGAATATGTTGTTGGGGGTCAATTTCATCTCATCCACTCTCATACATTTTAGGAATTCAACATTCAAGTCATCATTGTTAATGCCACTCTCTAAAGTACCATTCTAGATGGCTTCTCCCTAATCACGAGTTCATACAATTCCTAGCATTCCTAATGATTAGTTCATATGCTCAGGAGCTTAAAGACAACCAACATATTGTTGGGAGAAATTCCCCGGATCTAGACTTCCCCGTACGTGCCCGTATCGACAAAATCAATAATCATGCATTGAATGAGTTAAACTATGCAAGCATTGAGCAAAGAGGAAAAATCCTAACTAATGATGAAAGAAAGCATAAGTCTTAATTAAAAGATGCAAGCATAAATTCCATATATGAGAGCTTCAAGAGATTACATTGATTCCCCAACAAACATACAGAGTTTAGTTCACCATATTCATGGTGAACCTAGATGAACAATGAAAGAATGAAAGAATAAACCCAATAAAAGTGGAGAGGTAGCCTGAGCATCCAAGATCCTCCTTCAAAGGGGTGAGAGAGAATGATTACTTTGTTTCTGCCAAAGATACTAATTCTAGGACGTGCAAGTCCTTATATACTATTCTAGAATTACAAAAGATCTAAGCCCAAGCCCATAAAAGTGCCAGAAAACAAGTCCAAGCCCATTATTAAGAATGGCGCTCAGCGGTAAATACCGCTCAGCGGTGACTGCGCGTCTTGTTTCTTCCCCTCAGCGGCCAGTTTGCCCCTCAGCGGACCTCCCGTGACCTCCTGAGTGCCGTGTTGGCAAAAATCACCTATGAAGTTTTGATGATGAACAGAGTTGCACAAGTCAAGACCAATTAAGGATTTATGTATTTTTATAAAGCTTTTGTAATAATCTAAGTTGATGAAGTAGTGCTCAAAAATGTATTAGGAATAATTATTGTAATTTACATTTAAATGCTGTTGAGATTCGTCAACATTCAGTTTTAATCGATTAAAACTAGTTTTAATCGATTAAAACCGAGACTGATCCTGAAAACCCAAGTGCCACTGGAATAATCGATTAAAGTGTATAATAATCGATTAGCTAATCGATTAATCCTGAGAATAATCGATTAACACTGACCGTTGGGGTTTTCAGATTTGAAAAACTAGCCGTTGTACTCGTTTTAATCGATTAATACTTATGTTAATCGATTAAATGCGTTAAATGGCCAGTTTTCGGAGAATGGAAGAGTATTAGGTTGAGTCTATAAATTGGCTCACTCTTTATCTCAAAAACAACTCTTCCCTTGTGCTCTAGTACTCTGAACTCTTTTGAGAACTCTGTGAATTTGCTGAAGCTAAGGAAACTCTTGTCTGCAAAGTCCTGAAGTGGTATTGCGGTGACAGAGGAATAGCTGGATCATCCTTGGTGTGCTGAGGAAGTGTTTGGAAGAGTATCATCCTTCGTGAAGCATTCGAAGGAGGTGATCATCCTTTGTGAAGATTCAAAGGAGGTGTAAGTTCATCTCTTGTGGTTTCAAGAGAGGTGGTAATTTCTAAACTGTTACAAATTATTTTTCTGTGTGACTAATATTTGTAATTGTTTTGTGATAGTGAAAAAGGTTTATCTTGTTTGAGATAAGCGACTGGACGTAGGATCCTAGTGATCTGAACCAGGATAAAATACTTGTGCAACTTTTTCTCTTTCCCTTACTCTTTTATTTACGTTTAATTATCTGCTTAGTAAGAAATTAAGAGAAAAATATTAAAAAGGCATAATAAAAGGATATAACCAATTCACCCCCCCTCTTGGTTTGTTACCACGCTAATAATTCCGCTGCAGCGATTCTAACAATTGGCATCAGAGCTTGCTTTGATAGTCATTCAAATGGCAGGATCAAATCAAACCTTTGCAGAGGGTGCTTCAATCAATAGACCCCCACTATTCACAGGTGAGAACTATGCATTCTGGAAGGTAAGGATGCAAATATTTATTGAATCTATTGATTGTGAAATTTGGGATGTTATTGCGTCTGGTTCTTCTGTTCCTACTAACAATATACAGGAACCAAAGCCCCGTGGTCAATGGACCATTGAAGAAAAGAAAAGATTTCAGAATGACGTGAAAGCTAGGAATATTATTGCATCAGCATTGACTGTTGATGAGTTCTACAGGGTTTCTGTCTGCAAAACTGCTCAAGAAATGTGGGACGTGCTAAGAGTGACACGTGAAGGAACAGATGACGTAAAGAGGGCAAGAAAGAATTCCCTGATTCAAGAGTATGAAATGTTCAGGATGAAGCAAGGAGAAACAATTTCTGACGTTCAAAAACGCTTCACCAACATCGTCAATCATCTCATTGGACTGGGTAAGTCATTCGATACTGATGAATTAAACATTAAAATTTTGAAGTCTTTAGACAGGTCGTGGCAACCTAAGGTGACTGCAATCTCGGAGTCACAAAACCTCAACACCATGACTATGGCGGCATTATTTGGAAAGTTGAGGGAACATGAATTAGATCTTGGAAGACTTGATGAAGAAGAAGCTAAAGCCAAAACCAACAAGAAGAGTTTGGCGTTAAAATCAGAGGTTGATAGAAGCAAAGGTAAATCGGAAGATGAAGACTCAGACGAAGAGGAAAACTTAAGCCTTGTGATCAAAAGATTAAACAAATTCATGAAGTCTAAAGGTAAAGGAAGGTTTAGGTACGAAAAGAAAGATAATCAGGCATCTTCCTCAAATTACCGATGCTATAACTGTGGAGAAAAGGGGCATCTAAAGGCAGACTGCCCAAATCAGAAGAGAGGTGAAGACAAAAAGGAGAAAAGATTCTTTAAGAAAAAGAAAGCATACATTGCATGGGAAGACGATAATGAGTCCTTTTCAGATTCAAGCGATTCAGATGAAGAAGCAAACATCTGTTTAATGGCAGATGATGATAATGTCAGCCAAGTAAGTAGCTCACATTATTCTGATAATAATAGTCAAGTTGATGAAGATGAATTGCATGAAACATATGCTGCATTGTTAATTGAATCTGAAAAATTAAATATTTCTCATAAAAAGCTGAAAAAGGATTTTAAAAGTTTAAAATCTGAATTTGACAACCTTCTTGAAGAAAATAAAAATTTGAAGTTTACTTCTGAAAATCTCACTAAATTGAATGATGCTTTGAAAACTGAATTTTCAAATTTATCTGAAGAAAACAGAAGTTTGAAAAATAAATTTTTATATCAAGCAGAAGAAATCAGGAATTTGAAAAGTAAAGTGCTATATTATGAAAAAGAAAAATATGTTGCTAATCATGAATGCGAATCTTGCATAAAATTCAAATATTTTTCTGAACAAACAACCTTAGGAGAATGTAGCAAAAATAATGAAAATAAGGTTGTTAAAAATGAGTATGTTCCTAAAATTAAAAACAAACAGAATAAAAGAACCCGTAGGATATGGGTAGAAAAAGGAACATCTCATGGGAACACAAACGTTGCATCATGCTTTTATTGTATGAAAAAGGGTCATACTTCAAATAAATGTAAAATTAAGCATTATGGTGTTCCAAGTGGTAGATATGTTTGGGTTGCTAAATAATTTAAATCTAACCCAAAAGGACCCATACAAAGAAGTTGGGTACCTAAAATAGCTTGTTTGTTCCTTTCTTTTGCAGGAATTACAAAAATCAAGAAAAGTCATGTGGTGTCTCGATAGCGGTTGCTCAAAACACATGACAGGAGACATAACAAAATTTACATACTTTAAAGAAAAGGAACAAGGCTTTGTTACCTATGGTGACAACAACAAAGGAAGAATTCTTGGAAAAGGGGATATAGCAAGCAAAGACACCTTGATGATCAAAGACGTGCTATATGTAGAAGGACTGAGGCATAACTTAATTAGCATCAGTCAACTGTGCGACAAAGGATTCAAGGTAACTTTTGAGAAGAATTCTTGTACTATTTTTAAGATTAATTCTTCTGAAATTGCTTTAAAAGGAGTTAGATATAACAATATTTATCTAATTGATTTAGAAAATGTATTAAATAAAAATATTACATGTTTAGTTGTTAAAGAGGAAAACCCATGGTTGTGGCACAGGCGTGCTGCTCATATACATATGCAACAACTTAACAAACTAGTATCTAGTGAACTAGTAATTGGTTTACCAAAATTAAAGTTTGTAAAAGATAAATTATGTGATGCATGTCAAAAGGGGAAACAAGTTAAAAATTCCTTTCATTCAAAAAATATTGTTTCTACTTTAAAACCTTTAGAACTCTTACATTTGGATTTATTTGGTCCTTCAAGGATAAAAAGTTTTGGTGGAAACTATTATGCTTTAGTTATTGTTGATGATTTTTCAAGATATACTTGGACTTTGTTTCTCACTCTTAAGAGTGAAGCTTTTAAAGAATTTAAGAAGTTTGCTATTTTAATACAAAATGAAAAGGATTTAAGAATAAAAGCTATTAGAAGTGACCATGGTGGTGAATTTCAAAATGAACTATTTGAAAATTTTTGTGAAGAACATGGTATTTCTCATAACTTTTCTTCGCCTAGAACTCCCCAACAGAATGGAGTAGTAGAAAGAAAGAATAGATCATTAGAGGAACTTGCTCGTACTATGTTAAATGAAAATAATGTTCCTAAACAATTTTGGGCTGATGCTGTAAGTACTGCTTGCTATGTTTTAAACAGAATGTTAATCCGACCTATTTTAAAGCGTACTCCTTATGAACTTTTTAAAAATAGAAAACCAAATGTTTCCCATTTGAAAATATTTGGTTGCAAATGCTATGTTTTAAACAATGGAAAACAGAATTTGGGAAAATTTGATTCAAAAGCTGATGAAGGAATTTTTCTTGGATATTCTTTAACTAGCAAAGCATATAGAGTCTTTAATAGAAATCTGCTTACAATAGAAGAATCCATACATGTTACTTTTGATGAAATTGTGGACCTTGAGGCAAAACCTCTTGAGTCAGAAGAATTTGATGCAGGAACAAGTAAAAATTCATCAAAGGAGACAAATGAAGAAAAGAATAAAGACGATCCTCAAGATGAAGATTTAAATAAAATATGGCAACAACCTAGAGGATTATCTTTGGACAACATAATTGGCGATATCACACAAGGGGTAAGCACAAGAAGTAATACTGCAAATTATTGTATGAATGTTGCTTTTGTGTCACAGATTGAACCAAAGAACATTAAAGAAGCCCTTCAAGATGAAAAATGGTGTATCGCAATGCAAGAAGAACTCAACCAGTTTGAAAGAAATCAAGTATGGGAATTAATTCCCAGAAACGACACTCATCAAGTAATTGGAACTAAATGGGTGTTCAGAAACAAACTGGATGAAGAAGGAAACATAACCAAGAATAAAGCTAGGCTTGTCGCAAAAGGATATAGTCAAGAAGAAGGTATAGATTATGATGAGACATACGCTCCAGTTGCCAGGTTAGAGGCAATACGCCTACTTCTTGCTTATGCATCTATGATGAAATTTAAATTATTTCAAATGGATGTTAAAAGTGCTTTTCTAAACGGTTATATCAAAGAAGATGTATTTGTTGAACAACCACCTGGTTTTGAAGATTTTAAAAACCCAAATCACATCTACAAATTAAAGAAAGCACTATATGGCTTAAAACAGGCACCTAGATCTTGGTATGAACGTCTGAGCAATTTTCTAGTAGAAAATAATTTTAACAGAGGAAAAATTGATTCAACTTTATTTATTAAAAAGAATGGAAAACATTTTCTACTTGTTCAAGTATACGTAGATGACATTATTTTTGGTTCATCTAACGCATCTCTCTGCGAGAATTTTGCTAAGTCCATGCAGGGAGAATTTGAGATGTCAATGATGGGTGAACTTACCTTCTTCCTCGGACTTCAAATCAAACAAATGGAGGAAGGAACCTTTATATCTCAAACCAAGTATTGCAGGGAAATTCTTAAAAAGTTTGAGATGGACAATGCCAAAGAAGCATCAACCCCCATGGGGACATCCTGCTACTTAGACAAAGATGAGACAGGTAAAGAGGTAATCCAGACCAAATACAGAGGTATGATTGGCTCTTTATTATATCTCACTGCTAGTAGACCTGACATCATGCAAAGTGTATGTGTGTGTGCTAGATTTCAATCAAGCCCTAGGGAGTCTCATCTCACTGCTATAAAACGTATTTTTAAATATCTTAAGGGGACAACATCCTTTGGGTTATGGTATCCTTCAGGCGCTGAACCTAGTCTTGTAGGATTTTCTGATGCTGATTATGGAGGCTGTAAAATAGATAGGAAAAGCACAAGTGGAACCTGTCACTTTTTCGGTAGCTCTTTAGTCTCTTGGCACTCTAAGAAACAAGCCTGTGTAGCCCTGTCAACCACTGAAGCTGAATATATTGCTGCGGGTAGTTGTTGTGCACAGATTTTATGGATGAAACAGCAATTAGTAGACTACGGTATTCATTTGGATCATATTCCGCTTAAGTGTGATAACACCAGTGCCATAAAACTTACCAAAAATCCCATCATGCATTCTAGAACCAAGCATATAGAAATTAGGCATCATTTTATTAGAGACCATGTCTAAAAAGGTGATTGTGAAATGGAGTTTATAGATTCTAAGCATCAATTAGCGGACATCTTCACCAAAGCTTTGCCAAAGGATAGATTTTTTGAGCTTAGGAGAGATCTTGGAATATTAGAAATAGTAAAATAGGCATATTTGGAATTAATCTGGCATTTTTCGCTGTTTAACGCATTTAATCTGCTTGCTAATCGATTAAAAACGCTGTCTATAGATTTACGACTGGATTAATCGATTAATCCAAGTATTAATCGATTACATAATCGATTAAACCTTCCTTTAATCGATTAAATACGCTCCAGGAAATTTTTTAAACGTTGCTTTCGAAATTTAGCCGTTGCCAACGGCCATAAACGGCCATATTCTCCAAATCCAACCGTTGGGGCACGTTTTTAAGCCTATATATACACCATTTGGTCCCCATTTTCATTACTTGCACTAATCTTAAGCCTAATTCTTCTAATTTCTCTCTTCTTTCACCCAAATCTTTGCTTTCCTTTACTCCAATGGCTGAATCTTCAAGAAGGAGGAGAAGAAGAACCAGTGCTGTGTCGGAGAACCCAGTTCCAGCAAGAGATGCCAACATAGAAGGGTGGCTCTCTGATGAAGAGGATCAACTGTCTTTCTCGCAATTCTGGAAGGAGAGGAAGCTGATCAAGCAGAAATTCATTGATCTATCATGGTATATATCTTACAGCTTTTCCTTCCCAAATCTTATCATTGAACAAGGAGTTCAACACCTTATGGAACTCCGCGGAAGGTATTATCCGGATCTCGTTCGCACTTTCTACTACAATTTAAAGATTCGGGATGGGGTGTTCCAAACTAGAGTAAAAGGAGTAGACATTGTCTTGGACAATGATATTTGGACTAATGTTGCCAAGGTCCCTGTCTTAGAGCATTCTCAGACTATCCCAGATGACTTTGCACAATTCAACAAGATAGCGGTCTACCAGTCCTTTCTCCGCAATCCTCGTCAGCACAATGCGCGTCTTTTCCTTGCAGGTGGACTTAAGATGGAAGAACGTCTCCTGCACTACCTCATTGTCTGGATTTTGTGCCCTAGAGGATCCAACCATGCCCAATGCTCTGAAACTGATCTCATCATCATGTACGGCATACTTCAGAGTATTCCTCTAAATTGGCCTCATTTGATTAAGACCATTATGTACAAGGCCAAAAGGTTAGGTGTAGCCCCTCTTCCATATCCTCTCCTAGTTTCCCAAATCTGTGTGTACAAAGGAGTGGATATCACCAATGAAAACCATGAGACTGTCCTCCCTGGTCATAAGGTTGGAGATAATTCCCTAAGACAAATGGGTTTTATCAAACAGGGACAATCTTACATACATCCTGAGGATGCTATTGAGGGCAATGAAGATGAAGCTGAAGACATTCCAATGTCTGATCCCACAAATGTTGCCGGGCCATCTCAAGTCCATGAGGAATACAGTCTAGAAAGTCTCTCTAGGCAAATGACTGAGATGACTCGCCTTCAAACTGAGATGATGAACATCCAAAACATTCGTCATGAAGAAATTTGTACTCATCTCAGAAATTTAGACACTAGGGTTTCAGGTTTAGAGGAACATCTTTTTAGTGAAAGTGATGAATTCTAGTGCTTAGTTGCTTGTTTATTTATGATTATGTGCATCCTTAATAAAAAGTGTTGTTTGTGTTAATTTTCCATATGCCTTATCTCTTTTTATGTAGGGGGAGCACGCATTTTTTTTCTTCTGATCAAAAAAAGGGGGAGAAAACAAGCTTAAATTTATTATTTTCTATTAATCTCTCTTTTTATGAGTTGTGACTATTTCAGATTATTAAAAAAAGCTTTGAACTCAGAGGAATTTTTTGATCATCATCAAAAAGGGGGAGAATGTTGGCAAAAATCACCTATGAAGTTTTGATGATGAACAGAGTTGCACAAGTCAAGACCAATTAAGGATTTATGTATTTTTATAAAGCTTTTGTAATAATCTAAGTTGATGAAGTAGTGCTCAAAAATGTATTAGGAATAATTATTGTAATTTACATTTAAATGCTGTTGAGATTCGTCAACATTCAGTTTTAATCGATTAAAACTAGTTTTAATCGATTAAAACCGAGACTGATCCTGAAAACCCAAGTGCCACTGGAATAATCGATTAAAGTGTATAATAATCGATTAGCTAATCGATTAATCCTGAGAATAATCGATTAACACTGACCGTTGGGGTTTTCAGATTTGAAAAACTAGCCGTTGTACTCGTTTTAATCGATTAATACTTATGTTAATCGATTAAATGCGTTAAATGGCCAGTTTTCGGAGAATGGAAGAGTATTAGGTTGAGTCTATAAATTGGCTCACTCTTTATCTCAAAAACAATTCTTCCCTTGTGCTCTAGTACTCTGAACTCTTTTGAGAACTCTGTGAATTTGCTGAAGCTAAGGAAACTCTTGTCTGCAAAGTCCTGAAGTGGTATTGCGGTGACAGAGGAATAGCTGGATCATCCTTGGTGTGCTGAGGAAGTGTTTGGAAGAGTATCATCCTTCGTGAAGCATTCGAAGGAGGTGATCATCCTTTGTGAAGATTCAAAGGAGGTGTAAGTTCATCTCTTGTGGTTTCAAGAGAGGTGGTAATTTCTAAACTGTTACAAATTATTTTTCTGTGTGACTAATATTTGTAATTGTTTTGTGATAGTGAAAAAGGTTTATCTTGTTTGAGATAAGCGACTGGACGTAGGATCCTAGTGATCTGAACCAGGATAAAATACCTGTGCAACTTTTTCTCTTTCCCTTACTCTTTTATTTACGTTTAATTATCTGCTTAGTAAGAAATTAAGAGAAAAATATTAAAAAGGCATAATAAAAGGATATAACCAATTCACCCCCCCTCTTGGTTTGTTACCACGCTAATAATTCCGCTGCAGCGATTCTAACATGCCGCTCAGCGGTAAAATGCCGCTGAGCGGTGCTTTCAGCTTCTCCTTTTGCACTCTTTGATCTCTTTTCTGATTCCATCTCTCTCCTTCTTCACTTCTTTCACTAAATTCACCTTAAAACCTGCACAAAAACACTTAAATCAAGCATAAACCTGTCCAACTCTCTTATTTCTGAAAATATGGTTAAAAGGCATGATTTCAAGCTAGTTTCTAAGTCTAAAGGTTGCTTTTAGTATCAATTTTAAGCATGAAAATAACAGTTTTTCAACTGTTATCATTCACCAAAATGAAGCAAATAGAAATGGAAAAATACAAAAATCATGACAAAAGAAGAAACAAAGAAGAACCATACACCCTCCGATTAAGTGGCACCCATGGAGTTCTCGCCTTCTCTATCAACCGAACCCTACCACAACACGCTCTTCCCCTTCTCTGCTTCTCTATCACCCCCAACCCTAGCAAAGCACGAAGAGATGGAGTTCTCGCCTTCTCTATCAACCGAACCCTACCACAACACGCTCTTCCACTTCTCTATCACCCCCAACCCTAGCAAAGCACGAAGAGCTCTTCCAAAATGTGAAATCATACAAACTGGAAACTGAATACAGAGAGCACGCTAAATAAAACGCAGCGTTTAATTTATAGGGTAAATGACAATATCACCCTTTTGTACAATCACAAAAATTGGGCCCCACTGCGTGTCATATGAGTGTCAAAAACTTTAACCGTGTCAAAGAATCATTTTTCAATAATAAAGTAAGACATAAATTGTTTCGTTTCAATCCTTCTTATAAAAAAGAAAGAAGGATTTCAGATTATTCAAAAAATAATCAAATCATATGTAAAGATCATTGTCATTTTACACATCCTGCTATTTTTCACGATACTACGGATTTATTAGCAAAGAGGCGGAGAAATCGATTCATTATTCCATTTCAATTCCAATTCGAATTCTAATACAAGTATTCAATTAGTTCGGACTTGTTTAGTCTTAAATTGGGATGAAGACAAAAAATTGTCTTCTATCGAAAAAGGGCATGCTTCTTTTGTTGAACTATATCTAGGCCCTGTTAATATAGCCTATTCTGGTGTTTATCAGTGGTGGTATACAATCGGTTTACGTACTAATGGGGATCTTTATACTGGAGCTATTTTTCTATTAATACTTTCTATTATATCTTTAATAGCAGGTTGGTTACACCTACAACCAAAATGGAAACCGAGTGTTTCGTGGTTTAACAATGCCGAATCCCGCCTCAATCATCATTTGTCAGAACTATTCGGAGTAAGTTCCTTGGCTTGGACAGGGCATTTAGTTCATGTCGCTATTCCGGGGTCCAGGGGGGAATACGTTCGATGGAATAATTTATTAAGTATATATACAATAAATATAAATTATTTACAACAATAATTATAATAATAATTTTATTATCTTTTATTATTATAAAAAAAGTTAAACATACACACATATGTTTTCAATAGTAATAATAATAATATAATATAAATACATTTATATGATAATAATAACACTTAATATTAATAACAATATAATTTAATAATAAAATACAATACATAAATCAATAATATTAAGACAATAATAATAATTTTTACCATAAAGATAATTTAGTCATCTTATAATTTCATTTATTAAAATAATTTTTCTTATCCAAACAAAGCATTATTAACAATTAATTAAATATCAATAGTATATATTGAAAAGTTATAATCAATAACCATTTAATTAAATTATATATTTCTATAAATAATTGTGTACATTCTTAATCATACACTTATTTCATTATTATTGTATATTCAACTATTTACAGATACATTTTAAATTATATATTTAAAAATATTAAATGTCAAACGAAAAAAGAGTTGACCGGTGCATTAAAAAAAATAAATTCATTTTTTATTATTTCTAAAAATTATAATTATATATAATTAGTCTTTTCTAACACAAAATTTACAGCTTCATATTTATCAAATTTGTAATAATTCATTAGTTCCTCTTATATATCAAATTTCTGATCATAACAAATATTCATTTCAATTATATCTAACTATTACCTAAAATAATTCCTTAAACCCATCATCATACACCAATTTAATTATTATTATACATTTTAATATTTAAAAATAAACATATAATTATATTTTAGTATATGTAATGATATAATAATATAATTATTTAACCTTTGTAACATCCCAAAATATAGTAATACCATAATTCAGAATTAATTACAATTAACAGTGAACAGTAAACAGTCTTAATATTAACCGGAAACCAAGGTTCAAAGCCTAACGGCTGGTGTACAAAATAACGAACGTATCAAATTGCAGGGAAATAAAACAGCACGAACGGTTTTACAAAATGATAACCGAACGTCCAAAAATGAACTAATATTTACAATACTAATCTAACGAGCACTCTAAGGCTCGGTCTTCACTTCCACTTCCACCAGATTTGCATCCTCCAAATTTTCTTCTTCCAGTATGACTTCAAGGGATGCATCAACATCTGCTCACATCCACAACGGATGATCATTGCATTTTGACAAGACGAAAACACATGGACAGTAGACAACACAATGGAAAACGCAAGGGTAAGATTATATTGTTTAATTAATACAACATACATACAATTCATAATTCAATTCACACGTACATCAAGTAACTTAATCATATAATTTAACATAGAAATATATATATATAAGACAGACCGTCCGGACTGTATGAACCATGTAGTTACAGGCGTCCTTGCACCCAAGTGGTGTAGTAGCCGGGATATACCTAATCAGCTTCCACTTGAGGTTAATCCTTCGCCCCTGCTAAGTGAGAGATACGAAAGACCTCCTGCCATTCCCACACATGACTACCCCCTTCTACGTGAAGATGAGTATCACGGAATATCAGGATGGACCAAGCCATCGGTAACTTATCCATGTTCATACTTTACCAATTTTAATATTCAATTATATAAGAGACGTTCCTCCCTGGAACGCTCATCCAATATCCATAATCATAGATTCAATCCATATAGTGTTCACACTGTAATTCAATATGATGTAACATCAATTTCATCTTTAACTGTAAGAGAATAACAGAACGAACGTACAGTCCACTGAACACTCAGGACGAACGTCCAAATAACTTCACTGGATACTCAGGAAATACTTAGAATGAACGTAATTTCTGTTGATTCTGTTAAATGAACTGACTCGACTTGAAGTGTACTGGTACTTAGAAAATAATCATGATAGAAACTTGAACCAGATTTAATGTACAAAGGAGGGTCAAGAACACTTAGAATTATTTTTCAAGAGATTTACATATGAATCCAATTCCAGGAATGGAACGAACGCAAAGAAAATGAATATTTAAATACTTTGAACGAACGCTATTTTATCAATTGAATATTCACTTAGTACAAATGCGAGGTATGAGACCTAGCGAGATTCAGAACGGACGCTCGTGATAAAACCGAGCGCTTATTGAGAACGGACGCTCGACATAAGGCCGAACGCTACGAATGACGAACGCTCGACATAAGGCCGAACGCTTATGAAAAACGAACGCTCGACATAAGGACGAGCGCTATCAAAGACGAACGTTCAACATAAGGCCGAACGCTAATTAGTACGAACGCTTCGGTATAAGACCGAGCGTTACTTATTCATAAAGTTTTAAATATTTAAATACTGCTGAGCTAGACGAACGCTCAGACATTCAATTTGGGACGCTCGTTCATGAGCAGAATTCCTTCCAAATGAAAGAATTCCAATCTAAGTTACTTTACTAAAATGCCAAACGGTTTAAGACCGTACAGGGACGAACGTCATTTATCAGTGGGGAAGAATGAAATTTCAGATTTCGCAACCTTAGCAGAATTTTCCAGATTTCCAATTTATAACTTTATAACTTTCATTCCAGATTTAATTCACCTTAAACATCATCTTCATACAGATTTCAACAATTGAATCATTCCAAATATACAATCACTATACTCCATTCATACATGATCAGATCAGCATGCATTTAATCGAAATCAACAACACATATATATAATACATACAAGCAGTGTTTGTTCATGTCAGATTAAACCAACATCAGAAATCATATCAGATATCAGTAACCGTTCATAACAGCTCAAACATCAGACTTTACATACAGGCAACTCAGATTATAAAATCAAGCAGTATGAATTAAACATATAAGCTTCCCTTACCCGGATTGAAATTCAAGCTTGTCCTAGATGTAAAGATGGCTTTGTCCAAATACGCTTTTCTTATGTTCTTGCCTCTTCCAAAATAAAATCTAACCACAGATTACAGAACACTCAGAATACATGCTTGCATGCATGAAAAACTCTATTTTTTCAGAAACCTAAGGACGAACTACAGTAAGGAGACTTACCAGGTTGGATTAAAATTCTGTTCGGTCCAAAATGAAGATCACAGCAGTACGAATACTCCTACGGTGCTGAAATCGTGATTGGAGAAGAGATATGAGTTTTACAGTAACGAGAAGTTCACTGGTTTTAGAGAGAAGTTGGAGAATATGAAAGGGTGAGTTCAGAGGTTGAAGATGAGTGCGTGCAAGTGAGAGAGAATTTCGAAAATCCTGGTTTTGTTAAAATAACGTTTGATTGAACAAGCGTGTCCGAGGCTGCCACCTGCACACCAAACTCTGATTTGGAAGCCTCTTCCGCAACACGTGGCGTGCTTGCATGCAAAGATTGGTGTGTTTTTAATGTTTGCAGAGAATGATTGTGGCTCAGCTTTCTGTGCACGGCAGAGGAGAAAATCAGAGTTGGGAGTGGGTTTTTAATTACCCGTAGCAGTGACGTGGAGTGTGTATTAGTGATGATGTGTCAGAGAATGATTAATACTAATTATTCAGGGTTTCACATTCTCCCTAACTACAAAAATTTTCGTCCTCGAAAATTTAGAACTTACCCGTGAATAGGTGTGGATATAAGTCCGTCATTGCACTCTCCACCTCCCACGTTGAATCTCCAGTCTTGGCATCCCACACCACCTTCACCAATCGAACATCCTTTCTCTTGTGTAATTTAGTGCGAACATCCTCAATGCGGATTGGTTGCAACTCCAACGTTCGGTCCGGTTGTAGTTGAATGTCTTCCAATTCTAAGACATGAGAGGGATTGGCTATATACTTCCTGAGTTGAGACACATGGAAGACAGGGTGAAGGTTTGATAGTTGAGGAGGCAACGCAAGTTCATAAGCCACTGGTCCAATCTTCTTCAGAATTTGATACGGCCCTATGAACTTGGGAGACAGCTTCTTTGGACGAACAACTCTTCCCACTCCAGTGATTGGATTCAGCCTCAAAAATACATGGTCTCCTGCCGCAAACTCCAAGGGTCTTCTCCTTCTATCTGCATAAGATTTCTGTCTGCTCAGGGATGTCTTCAATCTTTCCTGGATCAACTTCACTTTGTCAGTAGTTTGCTGGATGAGTTCTGGTCCAGTTAGCACATTCTCTCCTTCCTGAAACCAGCAAAGTGGCGTTCTGCACTTCCTCCCATAGAGAGCTTCAAACGGCGCCATACCAATGCTAGACTGGAAGCTGTTGTTGTATGTGAATTCCACCAGTGGCAAGACCTCATCCCATGCGCCTACGTGGTCCAGGACACAAGTCCTAAGCAAGTCTTCTAACGTCTGGATGGTTCGTTCAGATTGGCCGTCTGTTTGAGGGTGATATGCTGAACTCATCTGCAGCTTGCTTCCTAATTCACCTTGTAGAGATTGCCAAAACCGAGATGTGAATCTCGTGTCTCGGTCAGAAACTATGCTTGAAGGCACCCCATGAAGACGCACTATCTCCTTGATGTACAGCTTAGCCAAATTTGTCATTGACATCTTCAAATTCACGGCCAAGAAGTGGGCACTCTTAGTCAATCTATCCACGATCACCCAAACCGAATCATGGTTCCTAACTGTTCGTGGTAGATGAGTCACAAAGTCCATTGAGATGCTGTCCCACTTCCATTCAGGAATTTCCAATTGTTGAAGCAATCCACCTGGACGTTGGTGTTCAGCCTTGGCACGTTGACAGGTTAAGCAAGATGCCACAAAGCGTGCGACGTCACTCTTCATTCCAGGCCACCAGAACGACTCCCTAAGATCCTTATACATCTTAGTCATACCAGGATGTATGCTAAGACGGCTATGATGCGCTTCCTCCAGTATGATCCGCTTCAGCTCGCCAAAATTTGGAATGCACGTCCTATCCATGTACCGCAATAGGCCATCCGTTCCAACATTAAATTCCTTGGCTTGATCCGAACCAAGCACGCTCAATATCTTTACCAGCACTTCATCCTCACGTTGCTTCATTCTAATCTGATCAAACACATCGCTAGATATTCTAATATTACAGCATTTAATGCTGTTAGGCTCCAACTCAAACTGTAATTTCAGATCTCTGAAACTCTCCACTAGGTGCAGCTCCTTCACCATCATTAACGAGACATGCACTGCCTTCCTGCTTAGAGCATCCGCCACTACATTGGCTTTCCCAGGGTGATACAGCAGTTCAAACTCATAGTCTTTTAAAAACTCCAACCAACGTCTTTGCCTCATATTCAGCTCCCTCTGATCAAACAAATATTTGAGGCTCTTGTGATCACTAAAGACTTGGAATGTTGATCCGTATAAATAGTGCCTCCAAACCTTTAGTGCAAAAACGACAGCTGCCAACTCCAGGTCGTGTGTGGGATAGTTGCGTTCATGAATCTTCAACTGGCGAGACGCGTACGCTACTGCACGTCTCTCTTGCATGAGCACACAGCCCAAACCTTGATGAGAAGCGTCACAGTATACTTCAAAAGGCTTGGACGTGTCTGGAATAATTAGCACTGGAGCGCTCGTCAATTTATTCTTTAATTCTTGAAAACGTTCTTCACACAAATCAGTCCACGCGAATGGTTGATCCTTCCTGGTGAGCTGAGTCAGGGGTGCTACTATCTTAGAAAATCCCTCAATGAAACGCCTATAGTAGCCTGCCAGACCAACGAAGCTTCTTACTTCCGTGACCGAACGCGGACTCTTCCAATCCAACACTGCTCGTACCTTAGCTGGATCCACTGAAATACCTTCAGCCGAGACCACATGCCCCAAAAACTGCACCTCTTTTAACCAGAATTCACACTTGGACAGCTTTGCATACAACTTCTTTTCTCTCAACACGTTCAGCACTGCCCTCAAGTGTTCTTCATGTTCAATTTGCGTTTTAGAGTAGATGAGAATATCATCTATGAAAACGACCACAAACTTGTCCAAATAAGGTCTGAATATCTGGTTCATATAATCCATGAAGATGGCTGGAGCGTTAGTCACACCGAACGGCATCACTACATATTCGTAGTGTCCATAACGAGATCTAAAAGCAGTCTTATGAATGTCATCCTCCTTCACTCTAATCTGATGATATCCAGACCGCAAGTCAATTTTCGAAAACACTGTGGCCCCATGCAATTGATCCAGTAAGTCATCTATTCTTGGCAAGGGGTACTTATTCTTGATGGTCAGCTTGTTTAATTGCCTGTAGTCTATACATAACCGAGAGCTGCCATCCTTCTTTTTCACCAAGAGCACAGGAGCTCCCCATGGTGATACACTTGGTCTAATGAATTGCTTCTCCATAAGCTCTTCGATTTGCTTCTTGAGTTCAACCAACTCTGCAGGTGCCATTCGGTATGGTTGAACGGATATAGGTGCTGCAGTCGTCACCAAATCAATGGTGAATTCAACTTCCCTAACAGGAGGCAACCCTGGTATCTCCTCTGGGAAAACGTCCAGAAATTCATTCACGACTGTGCGTTCAATGCTGCTCTTATTGAGCGTTCGCTCTTCTGCCAACCCTCCTAACTCCTTATCTTCATGTGTCATGATGAGGAAACAGCTTGCACCTTCCATTATATCTTCTTTTAATTTACTGAGCGTCACACCCAAGCATTCTTCATCATCTTTAGGAAACACTAATTCTTTCTTGCCACAATCTATAATGATGTGGTTGGTAGCCAACCAATCCATTCCTAGAATTATTTCCAAGTCCTTCAAAGGTAAACAGATCAAGTTCACCTTATAACTATGCCCCTCAACCACAATAGGACATCTAATGCACACAGTAGATGTCCTAATCTCTCCAGCCGCTGGTGTTGATACCACCAAGTCAAACCGCATATCTCTCTCCACTATTCCCAGCTTTTCAACACACGCCTTCGAGATGAAGGAGTGCGTCGCCCCAGAGTCAAACAGTACATGACAAGGCATTCCAAACAGCAAGCATTCACCAGTTATAAGATTACCTGCGCTTGTTGCCTCCGCTCCAGTGATAGCATACACACGACCTACTGCTTGTGCTCGTCCCCCTCTTGGCTGATTTCTTCCAGCGTTTGGTGGTCTCATCACTGCTCTTCCACTCATGTTACACTCGTTCTCCACGTGCCCATTTCGTCCACATCTGTTGCAGTGCTTTCCTCCCACTAGTTGAGGGCAGGACGAACGGTAATGCGGCCCCCCACATTGAAAACAAGTTACATTTCCTTGTCCAGTTTGTCCGACAGGAATCACTGTTTGAGAACCACTCGTATTGGTTAATTGATTTGGACGAGCGTAAGGTAGTCTCCTTTGAACAGAACCTCCCCTGGACACAATTGGTCCCCTACTAACTTGTTGTTGCTTCTTGTGTCTTTCAGCTTCTGCCATATTTTTCTCCAAAACTTTGGCCCTCTCAACCATGGCAGGAAACGTTCTTATGCACAAACTTGAAATCATAACCTTCAAATCACTTCGCAGACCGTTCTCAAACTTCCGACATTGCCACTCCTCACTGGTTGCCATAGTATTGAACCGCACAAGGTGCTTAAATTTATTGGTGTATTCTGAAACTGACATACTCCCCTGAACCAACTGTAGAAATTCAACTTCCTTTGCAAAACGGACGCTGTCAGGGAAGTATTCTTCATAAAATTTATTCCTGAAAACCTCCCAAGTGACTGGTTGATGAGCGTCCGTTAAGATGGCTCTAGCGCTCGCCCACCAGTGGCTAGCTTCTCCAGTTAATAAGTACTCAGTGTAAGCTAAACGGTTCTCATGCGGACACCTCTTGGCATTGAAGATCCTCTCCATATCCCTTAGCCACTGGTCTGCCTCATCAGGGAGGCATTTGCCACTGAACTTGGATGGATGGTGCTGGAGAAAACTCTCTAAACTCCATTCAGCAGTTGGTTGAGCAGCATGTTGAGTAGCATTTGAAGAAGAAGCTCCAGGAGTACCTCTAGTGGCAGCCAGAATGTCCATTAACTGCCTCTGAGTCGCTTCTGAATTGAGACGAGAGGCCTCCAAGCTCTGCATGGCATCCTGATTTTGCCTCATCAAGGCAGCGTTCTGCTCTATTAATGTTGTGTTTTGTTGTTGTAGCCTATCAATAACCGTTTCCAACATCCTGGCATTATTAGGAGCGTCAGGATCGTTAGGTTGTGGGGGAGGAGGTAGCCTAGGTGCCATTTGTTCTCTGGATACAGAGAAAAACAAACGAACGTTAGTTATGTTCAATAGTTAAATCAATAATAACTCATTAAACATATAATAAGCACACAGCAAAAACACAGTGTACTCATAACCCTACAGTGTTCTTAAGAGAACAAAACTGCTCTGATACCACTATTGTAACATCCCAAAATATAGTAATACCATAATTCAGAATTAATTACAATTAACAGTGAACAGTAAACAGTCTTAATATTAACAGGAAACCAAGGTTCAAAGCCTAACGGCTGGTGTACAAAATAACGAACGTATCAAATTGCAGGGAAATAAAACAGCACGAACGGTTTTACAAAATGATAACCGAACGTCCAAAAATGAACTAATATTTACAATACTAATCTAACGAGCACTCTAAGGCTCGGTCTTCACTTCCACTTCCACCAGATTTGCATCCTCCAAATTTTCTTCTTCCAGTATGACTTCAAGGGATGCATCAACATCTGCTCACATCCACAACGGATGATCATTGCATTTTGACAAGACGAAAACACATGGACAGTAGACAACACAATGGAAAACGCAAGGGTAAGCTTATATTGTTTAATTAATACAACATACATACAGTTCATAATTCAATTCACACGTACATCAAGTAACTTAATCATATAATTTAACATAGAAATATATATATAAGACAGACCGTCCGGACTGTATGAACCATGTAGTTACAGGCGTCCTTGCACCCAAGTGGTGTAGTAGCCGGGATATACCTAATCAGCTTCCACTTGAGGTTAATCCTTCGCCCCTGCTAAGTGAGAGATACGAAAGACCTCCTGCCATTCCCACACATGACTACCCCCTTCTACGTGAAGATGAGTATCACGGAATATCAGGATGGACCAAGCCATCGGTAACTTATCCATGTTCATACTTTACCAATTTTAATATTCAATTATATAAGAGACGTTCCTCCCTGGAACGCTCATCCAATATCCATAATCATAGATTCAATCCATATAGTGTTCACACTGTAATTCAATATGATGTAACATCAATTTCATCTTTAACTGTAAGAGAATAACAGAACGAACGTACAGTCCACTGAACACTCAGGACGAACGTCCAAATAACTTCACTGGATACTCAGGAAATACTTAGAACGAACGTAATTTCTGTTGATTCTGTTAAATGAACTGACTCGACTTGAAGTGTACTGGTACTTAGAAAATAATCATGATAGAAACTTGAACCAGATTTAATGTACAAAGGAGGGTCAAGAACACTTAGAATTATTTTTCAAGAGATTTACATATGAATCCAATTCCAGGAATGGAACGAACGCAAAGAAAATGAATATTTAAATACTTTGAACGAACGCTATTTTATCAATTGAATATTCACTTAGTACAAACGCGAGGTATGAGACCTAGCGAGATTCAGAACGGACGCTCGTGATAAAACCGAGCGCTTATTGAGAACGGACGCTCGACATAAGGCCGAACGCTACGAATGACGAACGCTCGACATAAGGCCGAACGCTTATGAAAAACGAACGCTCGACATAAGGACGAGCGCTATCAAAGACGAACGTTCAACATAAGGCCGAACGCTAATTAGTACGAACGCTTCGGTATAAGACCGAGCGTTACTTATTCATAAAGTTTTAAATATTTAAATACTGCTGAGCTAGACGAACGCTCAGACATTCAATTTGGGACGCTCGTTCATGAGCAGAATTCCTTCCAAATGAAAGAATTCCAATCTAAGTTACTTTACTAAAATGCCAAACGGTTTAAGACCGTACAGGGACGAACGTCATTTATCAGTGGGGAAGAATGAAATTTCAGATTTCGCAACCTTAGCAGAATTTTCCAGATTTCCAATTTATAACTTTATAACTTTCATTCCAGATTTAATTCACCTTAAACATCATCTTCATACAGATTTCAACAATTGAATCATTCCAAATATACAATCACTATACTCCATTCATACATGATCAGATCAGCATGCATTTAATCGAAATCAACAACACATATATATAATACATACAAGCAGTGTTTGTTCATGTCAGATTAAACCAACATCAGAAATCATATCAGATATCAGTAACCGTTCATAACAGCTCAAACATCAGACTTTACATACAGGCAACTCAGATTATAAAATCAAGCAGTATGAATTAAACATATAAGCTTCCCTTACCCGGATTGAAATTCAAGCTTGTCCTAGATGTAAAGATGGCTTTGTTCAAATACGCTTTTCTTATGTTCTTGCCTCTTCCAAAATAAAATCTAACCACAGATTACAGAACACTCAGAATACATGCTTGCATGCATGAAAAACTCTATTTTTTCAGAAACCTAAGGACGAACTACAGTAAGGAGACTTACCAGGTTGGATTAAAATTCTGTTCGGTCCAAAATGAAGATCACAGCAGTACGAATACTCCTACGGTGCTGAAATCGTGATTGGAGAAGAGATATGAGTTTTACAGTAACGAGAAGTTCACTGGTTTTAGAGAGAAGTTGGAGAATATGAAAGGGTGAGTTCAGAGGTTGAAGATGAGTGCGTGCAAGTGAGAGAGAATTTCGAAAATCCTGGTTTTGTTAAAATAACGTTTGATTGAACAAGCGTGTCCGAGGCTGCCACCTGCACACCAAACTCTGATTTGGAAGCCTCTTCCGCAACACGTGGCGTGCTTGCATGCAAAGATTGGTGTGTTTTTAATGTTTGCAGAGAATGATTGTGGCTCAGCTTTCTGTGCACGGCAGAGGAGAAAATCAGAGTTGGGAGTGGGTTTTTAATTACCCGTAGCAGTGACGTGGAGTGTGTATTAGTGATGATGTGTCAGAGAATGATTAATACTAATTATTCAGGGTTTCACAACCTTTTTTTTAAATTATTAAACTTTTCACTTCGATATCACATTTATACATTATATATAATTATAATAGTTAAATAAATGTATTTAAATTTTATTTATTTAAATATAACAAAATTATATTATACTTTTACAAAAGAAATAATAAAGGAAAAATTGGTTTTATAATAATTTTCTTTTAATTTTACGCATCTTATCACCATTAATATGTAATAATACGCTGATATGTTAAAAAAATATAAAAAACCAATGTTTTCTGTTGCATTTTTTTTGGCCTTTGATGTTCTATGGTTTTAAATATTTATGTGTTCATCAATACATAATGTGAATATCGATAAAAAAGGATAAATTTTGAGAACTTTTTTATATAAAATAGTAAACTAAATATTATTATTATTATTATTTAAAAAAAAAAAACAAAGGAAAACATAATCTAAGTTAAGTGGTGGTGGCCATAGAAGAATGCTAGCTTGTTTGAGGACGGATAGGTCTGCCAAAATCAATGCCAATGAATGTTAAGCAATTTGCATCAGAAACTATGTTGTTCTTCCAAAAATCATGTTCTTAACGTGCTTTTGAGGCATTCACCTTGAACTTCAACGTATCCTACAACACTATGCAACTGTGACTGTTTTTCAGGAAGGAGTTTCCAGACAATTCTTTTGCCTTGTGTCTGAGATTTGGAGTTTTTTTTTTTTGTTAGCTAGCTGTGTTCAGCTTCGCATGGAGCTCTCACTCTCTCCAACTCCACATCGGGTTCCTTCCACAATTCCCTATTTGAATTCAGCTAGACTGTGCGCTAAGGCCACACTTAGATTTTCCAGTCACTTCCACTCAATTGGGTTGCAACATCACCAACACAGATGCTGCTCAATTCCGGTTTCCAAGAGACCGCAGAGACCCAGTTCCATAAGGGTATGTTTGCTTTCCCTTAAAGTTCCAATTTTGATTCATTTACTTGTGCTTTCCCGAGAAAAAGAAAAGAATAAAATTGATGGGTTTTGCTGAATGTTTTCAAACTGTGACTCCTTCTGTGCTTGGAATAGTGGGAAATTTCTCAATCTGTAAATATGATTGTCTGGAATGTCATTTCTTTTGAATGTTCCAATCCTCTGGTGTTCATGACTTCGTTCAAGAACTGGTTGTTCAGAAACTGGAGACTGTGATTGGTTCTGTGATACTGACCCAATTACCTTTTCTATCTTCCTTTCTGTCTTTTAATATGTATGTATGTGTACACACACACACACAAACACACACACACACAAACACACACACACACACACACACACACACACACACACATATATATATATATATATATATATATATATATATAATTTTAGTTTTATTCATTATATATCTTTATGATTTAGAGAATATGCAGCTGCTATATAAACTTGTTATTTTCATTTAATATAAGTAGGTTTGGAAGGATAGTTTCAACCACATGTGCTAGAGAGATTGTAAAGTTTCCTAAGTGAATTCATTGACCTTGGGTGAAGATTTAGTATTTAACAGAAGTAAAAATATTACTGTAGACGTGTACAAATCATGTTTGAGATGGTTAGATTATGTAGTGATTTAGTTGAGTCTACAGAGAAAACAAAAAAAAACAAAAAATGACGACGATACCAATGGAATGTGGTTGGAGTAAGATAGAGGCCAGGTCACTTCTACAAAGGCAAGTCAACGGGTAAGGCTTTTTGTTTGGTGATTAATAGGATCAATATTGCAATAATAGTATAGAAAAACTATGGTATCTTGACAAACTATCATGGCATTGGCATGGAAAAACGATCAAAACAATTCAATGTGGTAATAGAACAATTGAAATAAAAGGTGCCAAGAATAACATGCAGAGATGCTGATGATTGTAGTGAGGTGAGCTGCAAATAGGGAAGTCAGAAATATGAACTGACATGTTTTATGTACAGTAAGAGTGTTAGTGGATTGTGGTTGTCACAGTGTTAAGTAGAAGTCAGTAGATATGATTTTTTTTTTCTGATTATTTAATACACATTGTATCAACGAAACTTGGAAAATTGGGCTCAGAAGATTACAATTTAACTGCAATTGTAAGCATTTAGTGTTTACTTAGTCTCTTTAACTTTACTATAACCGACTTTATTTTGGTTTAAAGGACATTTTTGACCTACTTTTTGATCTTGGATGATATTTGAGTCTTCTTTATAAGTTTAAATGAAAATAATGCTGGCAGGCTTGCACTGGAGTTGGAGCTGCTGGATCTGATCGTCCATTAGTTGAAAGACTTTTAGATTTGAAAGATGCTTGCTGGAGATTTTTAAGGCCACATACTATACGTGGTACAGCACTAGGCTCATTGTGAGTAACTTTATAACTAGCTAGCAACTGTTTCATGCAGCTTCATGCCAAGTATACTTTGTCTGAGCTTTATTTTCTCTTTGTTTTTACAGTGCTTTGGTGGCAAGAGCATTGATTGAGCACACAAATTTGATAAAGTGGTCTCTTTTGTTCAAAGCTTTCTCTGGTCTTTTTGCCCTGATTTGCGGAAATGGTTATATAGTTGGCATCAATCAAATCTATGACATTAGCATTGACAAGTATGGTGCAGAAATATAAACAACTGTCTTATTACATGTTGTCTTCCACTTGTTTTTTTCCTCTCCATAATTCCCATTTCACATTTCTTACGAAGTTTCAATATTTTTTTCTTGAACATGTTTAACTGCACAGGAATTTCATTTTAAGATTCTTCTGTTCTGCTTCCAAAATTTTCCAGTTGTAGTTACATGCCTATGAAATAAATCCTGATAGTAATATTAGCCTAAGTTGGTTTTATATTCCTTTTCAGGGTAAACAAACCTTATTTACCTATAGCTGCCGGAGATCTTTCTGTCCAATCTGCATGGTTCTTGGTTATATTTTTTGCAGTAGCTGGGCTGTTGATTGTGGGGTTCAACTTTGGGCCCTTCATTTTATCTCTTTACACACTTGGCCTTTTCTTGGGTACCATCTATTCCGTTCCTCCATTTAGAATGAAACGCTTTCCTGTTGCTGCATTTCTTATAATTGCTACGGTATGATAAGTCCCAAACTTTTCAGTAACACCGACAATTTTATCAATTTGTTTGTTTTTTATTTTGGGAAGTTAAGTTGGCAGTTGAATTTTAAGTAGTTGGGAATATATTTGAACAAGATTGACAGAAGAGTCTTATGCAGGTACGAGGGTTTCTCCTTAACTTCGGTGTCTACTATGCCACCAGAGCTGCCCTTGGACTTGCATTTGAATGGAGGTGGGTTATGGCTTATCATTTATTGCTTTGTATCTGTAATTGGTTAAGTTCAACAAATAAGCTCATGGTTTATGATGTTTAATAGAGGATCACTGAAGAGTATACTGATTATGATTTTTTTGATGTTTTATCCAAGAAAATAATTGAAAAAAAAGAATAAAATATCTAAGGTGGAGTTGCTAAATTGAGGGCACCTCTAACTTATAATAGTCATAATGTTAGAAGGACGAATTCCACACCTCCAATATAAATTGTGCTTAGCTAACATCAATGAAAGCTTATGGTGTTAGCTTTTCACCACATTTTTTTTAAGTGTGCAACTTATCTTTTGTGAGCTTATTATATATTTCTTGTATCTCTGGCTGCAGCTCTCCTGTGGTTTTCATCACAACCTTTGTAACATTTTTCGCATTGGTAATTGCTATAACAAAAGATCTTCCTGATGTTGAAGGAGATCGCAAGTAAGTTTTGGTACCCAATTGAGGTTCATTGATCTTATTTTCCTGAGCTGTTAATTTTTCTGTTCACCTCTTCCAATAAATATGTGTATAATATATATGTGTGTGTGCATATGCTCTGTATAAAGCATAATCTGCTTTCACGCTTTAATATGGTGCTGCATGTCTTAACTAACTTCAGGTATCAAATATCAACCTTTGCTACAAAATTAGGAGTCCGGAACATTGCTTTCCTAGGTTCTGGAATTTTGCTGATGAACTATATTGTTTCAGTATTGGCAGCAGTTTACATGCCCCAGGTGAATATCAACTTGCATCATGTGCCTAGCATGAAATTCTACATTCATTCATGAAAACAAAACCTAATGTGCTTTCCGAACTGTTGACAGGATTTCAGGAGTTGGTTGCTCATACCAGCTCATATGACTTTTGCAATAAGCTTGATTTACCAGGTTTGTTAATTGGATTAATAACTGTTACAAATGTTATCATTCTAGTTTAGTGGATTTTCATAAACGTTTTATTTAGTCCAATTTACTCTGAATTGTATTTTGTTAATTATTTTTGTTATATTTGTTTACAGCTGTCGATTTTCTCTAGATTTTTTTTTAGTTTAACTTGGATACATGTGTTCCTGAACAATATGAATAGTAGTACTATATCAGTCATCAATTATAAGACTTTTCCAGTGACTGAGATTTTTTTTTTCTCGGAAAGTTTGAGGGTGGGGAAGTGGGAGGAATAAACTGATAGAAAAAGAGAGGAAAACAGAAGAGACACCAGAACATAGAGGAAGAAGCATTAGCTCTATTAAATCAAAACTCGTGACCTGAAACATGCAGGGGCTAATAAAACAAGCTTCTCCTATGTAGATAGAGATTCTAACAAGATATTCAAGCCAAATGCATCATAATCCAACATTAAAGAACCCATTTGCTCAAGGCTTTACACTCGTTGAAAGAGGAAAAGAACAAGAGACATGTAAAGATTCCATGTGTGAAATTACACAGCCAATGGTCTTATTCATATGAAGAGACATAAATAGGATGAACAACTGTTGCCCTAATTACATTAGCTTATTATATCTCGTAATATCTCTAAGTACAATGTTTCCCTATTAACATAACATCTAGCAATACATATTTCTACTTCCAAAACCAATGAAATAAACATAGTAGAGTTCCATCAAGACTTAACTTGTTCTTCACAAGGTTGTTGAATCATTCAGTATTAACTTCACAGAAGTTTTCCACCTTTCCTCTGAAAGTTGGTGCAAGTATGCAGTCTGTGATATTAGTGGACTGCCCAGTGCCTACTTTCTGATTTTAAGTCCAAAAACCAAATTGTTCACATGAAAGGAAACCAAAATGGATCCCCAGAACTCTTACCCCTCTCATCTAACAGTATAGCTTTACCCGTTTTCATCTTAATATTAGATGGCATAAGATATAACCTATTGTGATCAAGACTGTGAGTGCTTTGAGATATCCATGGCACCATAAACTGTAGTATTTTACCCGTATCTAAGATTCTTAAGATTGTGGGGGACATGTTATGCTGATTGGAGTGTATTGACAATATATGCTTGTTGATATTACAAAGCAAAGCATTTCCCTCCTCTAGTGTTGTTGAGATTTTGTCTACCTAATGCACTATATGCTTATTGAGACCTTAGTGCTATGCAGGATAGACTTGTCTGGTGCTTCTCATTTTTCTGTTTCTTTCTTTTTTTCATAATGCACGAGTGGTTGTGAAATTGTAAGATAGACATGACTTGTTTTCTTGTATTTCAGGCACGGGTACTAGAACAAGCAAATTATACCAAGGTAATATTTCTATAAGAAAATGATTGTAGCAACTTATTAATTGCTTTTAATGATCAGATATTGGACCTCTATTTTTTGTCTCTTGTAGCAAAACGACTTTGGATGACGTGAATCACTTCAACTACTTATCAACAAACCTTCTTATGGCACATTAGTTAATATCATTACTTATTTATTGGTTAAATACTCATACCGTGGCACTAAATAATAGATTGACTGATACAACATTCCTGTAGTTTAGTGTTATTAGGTCAGGATAACATAGCAATGCCAATTGGCTTTTTAAAGAACTTGCTTTCCTTGTTCTGGTAATTCCACTTTGTCCTGTTGGGGTCCATATAGAGACAGTTGGAAGTCTCATATCAACTAGAGGTAAGACCAATTTAGAGTATATAAGTGGGTGCAAACCTCACCTTACAAGCCAGTTTTGTGGAGTTGAGTTAGACTTAAAATCCACTTCTTAACATAGTATTAGAGCCTATCATATACCTCGGCGTGAGGGGGGTATGTTGAAAGTCTCACATTGACTAGAGGTAAGGCCAATTTGGAGTATATAAATTTAGAGTATATAAGTGGATGCAAACCTCACTTTACAGGTCGATTTTGTGAGGTTGAGTTAGACTTAATGTTCACTTCTTAATAGAGACCAAGATTTTTTATTAATGTAGTATGAATAGTTCAATACTCTATTACTATAGGTGGCAAAAATGCAGTAACCAAATTATTCTTTTAAAAATATGTAGACTCCCACATCAATGATTTTATAATAGGACTACAATAAAAAACAGTTTCCAAAATATTGAGTAAATAGCTTTCTGTACACCGTCTCTATTGGCCTAAGTGAAGCATTTTTTATTTCTTATCTCTTCCACTAGTGTTTAAGCTGCTTTTAAAATGTCTGTCTGTATGATGCAGGATGCAATATCAGGATTCTATCGATTCATATGGAATCTGTTCTATGCTGAGTATGCAATATTTCCTTTCATATAGGAAACATCACTATGTTTTTCCTTGACAAAAGGTGCACACCTGCATAGTTGGAGAAATCTTCTTTGTTGTATCAAGTATCAGTTAATAAACTAGCTATGTAGTTTTTTTAGTATGTTTGTATGTAAATGTTTGATATTATTTGCTTTTACTTTGATGTAATGCCATTAACATATTTCATAATATTACACAGAAAATGTTTTGTATTGTTTTTGTACCTCTACTATTTTTTGGTGATCAGTTTTAGCTAAAACATGTGTAGTTTATTTTACAAGCATAGAGATGTAAAGTGTCAAAACAAAATATGTTTATGTGGCATCACTCAACTTTTGGATTTCATTTGTGGGCATTGGGTCTGGTGACCAAGGTGCATAATTTTCCTTATAACAGTTGTACAACTCTAATTTTGATTACAGAAAAGTTAAAACAATACATAAGGTTTGATCTTTGGTGATACCTCCATATAAAGTGATATATAGAGAAACAATAATCATGGTATTTGTTAGGAATGAGAAGAGTTGGAGAGTTTATGAGAGAAGGAAGAGAAATGCTTAGTTAAGCAATCCAACTGTTCTGCTCTAGAGTAGCCAACACAATAGCAACATGTTCAAGATGCTCTCCCTGTAAACCAATATATCGTCGAAGAACACCAAAACACATTTAATACGCATGTAAATACAAAAGATAAAACTCTAAACGTATATTTAATATGGATGTTGATGAGTGATTGGGAGACATACAATGTAGGGTGAAGAAAGAGGATTAAGGCAATATTGTATAATAGAAATTGTATAATGGTGTGTTGAACTTTTTGTATTTCTTTCTATCTTTTTGTAATTAAGAACTTTTTTTGGCATTATTTGCTATTTGGCTAATTAGATAACTTGTTGAATCAGATTAATTAATTGGGAAAACCTATTAATCTTAGATTAATAATATAAACAGGCATTTGTTGATTTTTATAATTAGTTGACTCATTTATTTAAGAAGCTTTTTGCATGTGGAGAGAAATTCTCATTAGATTTTTATGAAATTTTTTTTATTCTTTTCTTTAAGTTATTGATTTAGGGTGACAGTTTTTTCTCAACTTATCAATTAATCTTATTTTGGCCTTCTGTTTCATCTTTTACCTCTTCTGTATTTTCAATTTTGTCAGTTTTCATATTACTAATTTCATAAACAATCCAATTATCCTAATCCAAAATCAGGCGTTGATCAAATGTTTGTTTGTATAAGAGTTATTGAAGATCTACCAAGATGTGTGATAAGAGTTATTCAAGATGTACCAAGATGTTCAAGACGTATCAAGATGTCAACAAATTTTACATTCCTAATGGTTTGTGTAAAGTGCTTTATATTATGAGTGTGTAAACTATTTATTCTCATCTTCTTTTGTTTGGATTTTACTACAAATTCTAAATGATATTTATATGCATTAAAAATATAAACACTGTAGAATAGTGAGAAAACGGCTGAGACGATTACACATTTTTAATGAAAGATAAAGGTACTCAAATCGTAAGAATCACTAGAAAAAGTAAAATATGCTTATGCAACCTAATCTCTTTATGTTCGTAATCAACATTTTCTACACAGTAATAACTGAAAGCAGGACTGTGTTTTATTTTCTGAAGAACTGCTTGAAATTAATGTTTTTCTTTTGTTTGGAACTGTTGTATATAATAGAAGCCATAGTAGACAACATTATTGAAAAAAAGTGCAAATGTGTGATATGACTGATATCAGCCATGGAAGTTGTGATTTTCCTCTTAAGCTGTTGCAATTTTAAACTCCATCAGCAACACGAAATGCATTCATCACCGGCTCTTATTTTAATTTTCACTCATATAATTATCAAAGTACTTCATAATGTGTTGTTAAGTGCACCTCTATCACTCATAGTTGAACTTCAAAATATAGCACATTGGACATACCTCAAATCTCAACCCGATCAGGGCGTTTTATTTATATCTTATATTAAGGATTGAAACCACTACGCAACAATTTTGGTGTTGGTAACAATTAATATATTCTGACTACCTATTTCATCTTGTCTACAGTATATAAGATAAACAGAGTACATGTTTTGAAGGATAACAAAGGTGGGGATTTGAGAAATTTTCTGCGTAACTATACATGTTATTAATGATTTGCAAGTTGCTATTATCTCAATCTAGATTGGATGAAAGAATCCGATCAGATTCTATACTCATTGGGAATCAGAAGATACAAAGTTATTTTGTTCCTCATCCATCACACGACCTACAAAAAACTATATGGCTTAGAAGAATGGCACTAAAAGCATTGCAAAAAGAACTCCTATGTCATTTTCTCAGCAGAAGTGGCATCCCTTAATTGCCACTTCATCCTATGTGTTGTCAGCTGATACACTAGCTGCTTAAGGCACTTGGAGCATCAGGCAAAGAAGGTGGAAAAGCAATATGAGGGCTGAAGCGGGATAAAGGTGGTAGCCGGGGAGATGGATTCGTTGTCCTTATCCTTGGAGACAAATTTTGCTGCTCCAAAATCAAATTCTGAAGCTCTAGTGGGTAGTCTCTCATGCAACCAATTCGAGGGCCTGCACCTGTTGTCCATTTAGTAGACAAGTGATTAGCCAATTGATATGATTTCCTTCCCTTGTGTGAATCTATCCTCTTCAAGATTTGCTCCTTTGGAATAGTATTCCCATCTTCATTTTGATGTTCAGTAAACATGTTTGATTTTGAAACCATGAATTCCTCCTCCTTTATGAATGATTCTTCTGCTGTCTCATAACCACTGTCTGATGACGCATAAGGAGAATAAAATTGGGTACGAGGACCGGTTTCTTGCTCTCCAAAAAATTCAGGCACTATAACTCTTTTTGGTATCTCAATTCTTGCTATTTTTGATCCCAGTCTTAGAGACAATTTTGACAAGGGTGGTTGAGAAGTTGAATCAGCATTAGAATCCTCATTTCTCAAGTCAGGGAGCTTTTCAGGTGATGTGTTGGTGCTTTCTGTTTCAATGTTTGGAGGTTTCATGGCCTCTAAAATATTTTGTTTGAAGATATCTTGGTTGTTTCCAGCTATGTCTTCTTCTTCGTCATCTGGACTTTTCTGGATATAAGAAAATGGCAATCAGCATTTCACAAGTATTTTCATTCATCTGATGGAATGAAAATTGCAATTAGCTAATTTTTTGTGCATGGTCAAAGTTAAAATCTAGCTATAATTCTATCCCAAGTTAACTATAAAGAGATAATAGTGAATATGTAGTTCTATTAATCTAGGAGTTTAATTTTCTTCAGTAATGCAAATCCTGAAGAAAAGTTACCCTTTAGTCATTTTACCTTTACATCTGTAAGATCCACATTATTCTCCACAAGGAATGACATGAGTTCCTCAAAATTTTCTTCTGTTGGGAGATAATGCCCACTGTGAGGCCAAACCGCCTTTGGAGTTTAAAAAGTCTATTGTCAGTATGCAATACAACAGCATATAGAAAGAAAAGGAAAACAATATTCTATATCCATTATCAGGTTTCCGTCCTTCTTCATACCTTAAGAACACCATCTTCTGCCACTAGTCTACCAGCAGACAATGTGGCTCCCCCTGCTAGGAAGCTTGAATGTTGAAATGTGCCCTTGGTCTTCTGCCCTACATAAAGAGTCTTGGATGTACTAAGTACAAAAATCCACTTTGCTTTTCCTGTTGTGTCAACAGGTTTCCCACTTTTCTTATACATGAGCCTTCCATCCTCAATAACTACTTCATAATCCATTCTCTCCACCTGCAAAAGAAACAGCTTTTAAAATTACTTTTACATGTTGCTTGACAGTTAAGGTACATAAACAGCTTTGAGTTTTTCTCTAAAGTAAAATATCATGGCTTGTTCATGACATATTTTAACATGACATTGATTCCTATGGTTGAAAAAGAAGATGAAAAGGGAAATCAAAGGGAACAACAAACTCACTGGACCAAGATATTTGATGCACTGCTGCTGAAGTTTTAATCTGGAACATCTCTCAGAAAGTACTTCCTTGCCTTCCCCAACATCAAGCCTACACTTGTAGGTTGATTTATCCGTTAGTTTGCTTGAAAGTTACATGTTAAACAGAAATTGGATTTTCATTCTTGTTACAATCTTACCAATAGAAGAAAGGTTCATAGCTATCACAGCGAAGCCATTTCACATAATAAAATTGAAGATTGTGACCATAGCGATGTCGAGGGTCAATCTGTTCAAGTTGGCAACCAGTTAGAGAAATTATCAGTTTAATTTGAACAATGTCACTTTAGCTATGAGACTTACTGCCTCTAGCCAGTGCTGCAAAGCAAGTTTCCGAGCCTTCACATCCTTAGACAGACCCTTTCCAACCTATTATTAAACACAAAGTGAAAACATCTTACTAGTCTTTCAATCTAAACATCAACAACTCAACATTTTATGATACAAGTCATGTCAGAGCCTACCTTGGCAGCTCTCTTCCTCGCCCTAGACCACCGTGACATGGCGGTCTCCGGTTTCTCAATGTCAAAAAAGGATATTGAACTGCGCTTAAGTTCGGCAAAATCCAAAGCCTTCCACCTATACATACAAATTTAGTTCAGTAACAACCAATATCATGGACATCTTTGTCTTTCATAGAGAGCACAAGTACATGGGTAATGGAAACTTTTTCAATTCCCTCATCTTTCAACTAAATTTGACAGCATTCTATGAGATTGCTCAAGACTCCTAAATCTAAAAGTGTTCACTCTCATACAAAAGATGAGTAAATAGTATATACATTGACAATGTACATTATTTTTATTTGTCATCCAAAATTTGTTGACATTTATAATAGTTGTCTGAAAAATTATACCTACCCTGATGTATGGTTGGTTGACACTGTAAAAATTGAATTGACATACGAAGTAACAAATAAATGGACAATGTTTTATGTAAATTCCAATTGTGTTTACCCAGGTACATGTGTTGAAACTAACCATCTCTGCTCTGCAAGAACTGCACAATCTGCAAGTTGCCTCCTTGTCCTAAAACTTTTATAAACTTTCTGCAACCTCAGCGCAGCTTGATCCCATATACTATGTGTCCCCCGCAATGGTATGTATGTGTTTTTCTCCAACCACTTACCACTACTGTCTCTACTCTTTGTGCTTTCTGCTTTACCAAAGTCCTTTTCCAAATCTGCTTTAGGAGATCTTAAAGAAAACATGCTTTCTAACTCGACCGAACCTCCAGCCATCATCTTCCCTGCATATTTGGATTTCTGCGAGTCAAGTTTTAAGTCTAAACCATTAGACTAACTCACAGAAAAATATGTTCTATATCTTCACCTCTGAAGTTGATCCACCTCAAGAGAAACTTTCACAATAATATCCAAATCAAGTAATATGCACGGTAAGGCTTTTCTCATGTAATAAATTGCTATAAATATAACTCAAATAAACAAAATTTAAGGGTACAACCAAGTTTAGAAAAAGAATTAGGAAAAAAGAACAAAGCTTGGAGCCATGATTAGCATTTTATTACATGTAGCAGACATTAAGATCTTTCAATCTTCGCCCACTAAGGTTTTTGAAAAGCTTCATGGACTCTTAGCATTCATGATCCTTTGTAGAAAGAGGAAGGAAAAGAAATGCATGAATGGGCATAAATTCCAATAATTTTTATTTGGACTTCGAAATCTTCAGAGCAGAAAGAAAAGTGAATAAATTCCAATAATCGCCAGATAAAATTACTGGCCTATAAGCTTTAATTATATTTTCTGTCTCAGTGTCTTGTCCAGCCAAAACCAAAATCCAATAATTCCATAAAAATTGATACGCAAAAGACTTATCCGTTGCTTCATCAGATAGGTTTCTATAGAATCCAAAAAATGACATATAGAACAAAGAATCAAATCTTCAACAGTGACAGTTTTAAAAAAAAAATCAAACATTGTCTTGTCTAACATTCAGAAAAGGAGTTGAGGGACATTGTCATTGTTGGTACCAATTTATAACATACCAACAACAAAAAATGATCAAATTGTCTCTTAATCCTCCTTCCCTTATGAATACTTTGATGCCATTTTCCTCACTCTCACCTCCCCAACGTAGAAAAAACCAATGCCATGGTTGTGATCAAACCAGAAAACATGCAACCAACATGGCACATATTCAATCATAAGAATCATAAAACATTGTCACATCTTTATGCATGTTTGAATATTGAAAAAGACAATGACAACATATTTTTATGTATATATACATATATACATATATCGTAGGCCAACACCATATAACAACAACATCATCAACACCAATGTCTTTGTCATTGTCATCGTCATTGATGATTATGAAGCAGCATTGGCGTACCTGAATATGTGAAGTGGGATGAAGGAAGAGGAAAGACTGAAGGAGGTGTCCGGCAGAGACAGAGAGAGATGAGAGATTGAACAACAACAGCAACAAACAAAAGGGTAGAGAGAGAAGATGAATGTGGAGAGAAAAGAAGGAAGGGATCCACCCAGAAAGGAGGTGGCACAATGGAGGGTGGCAACGTAAGAGAGAGAATGAAAGAGAGAGCGAAGAATGTGGGAAGAGGGTGCCTATGTGTATTGCTATGCTGTGCTTTCTCTTCCTTACAATGCTCATTGCAAACAAACACGTTGTGCCATGTTTATATGCTATTCTTGCACCACCCTTTTATAGACAAAATAACATTGCAAAATACATAATGAAAATACAGAGAATGGAGGAATAACAAGACCATGGAAATGGAAACACAAAACTGAAAAAGGTTACTTTGTTTGTTTCTACGATGTTGTTTGGAGTGAAGTGAGACATGCAAGCTGTCTCTCAAACTCTGACTAACTCACATAACATCATTTTCTTTTTCTTTTTCGTTTTCCTTTTGCATTTTCTACACACTTTAATGAGTTCATTCATTTATTTTCTCATTATAATTATAATCTGTATTTTTATTTCTTAATAAATTTTACTTCTAGGCAAAAAAAATTATTAGTGGGAGGAAAAGTTTCACTAAAGGGGAATCATATTTTCAGTAAAAATTAATTATTGAACAGAATGTGTGATCCTTTGCATCAAATTAGTTTATTTTTAGATGTTTATTTAGTTACAGTTCCATCCTTGTTGTAAAAAATATGCAATTTCAGTATTTTAATATGCCTTTTTTAAATTTAGTAATTTGGTTTTGTAAGTTATCATAAATAAGTAGATCTGATGAATAGTTTGAGTCGGTTGGGTCCAATCTCACCTAATATGTCACTTTATAAGGTTGTATTGAACAGTTGTAAGTGTTTGTTCTGTTTTCAAAGATAAAAAAATTGCTTTAAATATAAAACAAAAAAAAGTAGGCATTTTAAAATAAAGAAAATTATTGAATTTAATTTTAGATATAATAATTTCATATACAAATAAATATAAATTATAATATATATCTATTTATCTATGCGTATGTGTGTTTATAAAAATATTATTATTTTACTTTTTTTAAAATATAATTATTACTTTATAAATTACACAAACTTATAAATTTATGAGTTAGTCCATTCTATGTCCATTTAAAATGTAGGTTAAATTGGTTGAATAAAAAGCGACTTAATAAAGTTTGGATAATTTTGTTTTAAAAAAAACAGTCAACTTGACTGAAATTATTTTAACAACTTTACAAATAAAAAATTATTTCATTACACTTTTTCTTTTAAGGTGTATACCATAGTTATCTGAAATTATGTCACATCAACTTTGCACCTAAATTGGTTAATTATACGAAAACTAAAACTATAATAATATATATCGTAATTGAAAGAGTATTTGTTAAATTTATCCTTATCAAAATAATTTAAATATGTAACAAAAATTGTCTGTTAATATATAAATATTACGAAAAAAACATTTGAAAGAGTGTCACTTATATACTTGGTTATAATTTTTATTATATGCATATTATTCGTAAATTCTTAAATGTTATTTATCTTTTATTGTATTATTAGATTATGTTTATTTTATCGATTGTTAGTATGTATTAATGGAAGAATTGAACTGATAACCTATATCTATTTCATAACAAAGTGTGACACAAATGATAAATAATATAATTTAAATATATTGGCTGTTAATTAATTAATTAATTAAGTATTGTGTGTACAATTTTTATTAAACTTAAAAATGAAAATAATATTATTATAAAAGATAGCTTGAAGTGCAGATAAAAATGATTACCATCTAATCTATGTATGTCGATAGGTTATTTTCATCTAATTTTAGTTATATTTTCAAAATATAACTAATTTGTGCACAACTAATTATTAAAACAAGGAAAATTCTAATCACTTGCTCTTTTTAAAACCTAAAAACATATGCACTTTGACTCCAATGTCGATAATGATTACATGCAAATATAAAGAGAAATATGATTAAACTTTTTAGACTGTTTTTCTATATAAAATATATATATATATATATATATATATATATATATATATATATATATATATATATATATATATATATATATATATATATATATATATATAGCCCTAACTAATGGATATCTTAAACTATAATCGACATAATAAAATTTTGCATATTTTCATGAAAAATATGTAGAAATTGATTTTTAATTTAAAAAAAGTTATATTTTTTTAATATTGAAATTTTGAAGTAAATTTGAATCTGGCCTCATGGATTAAAAACAAACATTTTACTTCCTTCAATTTAGAAATATATAATTGTAGTCCCAATGACTTGAGAGACTGAAAATAATTTTAAAAAAATTACTTTAGTCTCTTATATTTAAACTTATTCTTTTTTTTTAATTTGAGAAATTACAGTAAATTTTCTTGAATTTAAAAATTACAATCAGATTTTGTTTTCTAAAAGTTTAACATAAATCAATAATTAAATCACTATAAAGTAAATGAGTTTTTTTACATATAATCGTATTTACTTTAATTTTGTACGACATGAGGTGCGAAAGTGGCTTCAACAATGTATGTTATACTACAACTAATTTATTATTAGTCTTAAATACAATTTTGATTTATTTTGTTTAATTTGATTGTCTTTCAGGTGTTTAATAAGGTTTTAATTTTTATTAATTTGGTTCTTTCTGTAGTAATGTTTAAGTAGAAGGTGAAAAATATACATCACATGTAAGTTAATTTTTTGTTTGTTTTTTTTTTTTCTAATTTAAAAGAATATTGTCTACATGTTAAGTTAATTTTTGTACAAATGTTTTAAATGTCTTATATTTAATTCAGTTTTAATTTTTATTAATCTTTTCCAATTTAGTTTTTATTTTCGTTAATTTTATTCAATTCAATTTCAATTTTGTCATTAGATCAAATTTATTTTTTATACAAATATTATACAGAAAGTTTTATTAAAATTCACATTTTTATTAAATATTTATTTCATTACTTCTAAACCAACTTTAATTTTATTATTAAAAGGAAATTATTAGATTTATGTATATTTTTTTTAAATTAATTCTAACCCTATTTTTTACATGTAAAAAAAAATTAAACAAAAATCTAATAATTTTCTTTTAATAATATAGTTAGAGTTTGTTTAAAAATAATGAAAGAAATATTTAATAAAAATTTCAGTATAATAATTATATGAAAATTAAATTTATTTAAAAATGGACAAAATTGTGATTGAATTAAATAAAATTAATGAAATTTAAAACTAAATTGAATAAAATTAACAAATTGAGATTAAAATAAATATAAAGATTAGGACAATATTAACTGATTTCACACGTGATATTGATATTGATTAATTTAACACGATACTAATATTAATTTAACCATAGTACCAAAACTGTCATATAATACTAATTTAACTCTCAAACAATTTTTTTAAATTGAAAAATTAAAAAACTATCAACTGACATATAACATATATATTGAACACTCGAGACAAAGAAAGATAAAAATAAAAATAAAAATTTTATTTAAACATAATGATTATTATAATTAAAATATTATTATTATTTTCGTTTAAGCATGAAGTTGGTGGAACCGTGTGCAATTAAGGTACAGTTTTCCTAAAGTGTATGATGGATACAAGACTACTTGTTACCTTGATTTAAGGTTTAAACTCTCAAATAATTCTCGTATTTATATGAAAATGTTAAATGAGTTATTATATTTTTAACTGTCTCAATTAAGTATATATATTTGTAAAATATTTTAATTGGGTCCAAATATTTATAAAATTGCCATAACCGTTAAGTTATCACAAACGATATTAAAATGTGTTGAGATGGATATACTGAGGTGGATATTTTATTAAAAAAATATGCTGCCACTGATGACATGAAATTTAATAAATTAAAAAAGAATTGAAAATTTATGCAAGCAGAAAAAAAAAGAGGGAAAATAGCCTGCACTCAGAAAAATCACATAGACCCAATTTGAAAAACCCTTCGAACCTTCACCACTGCCCTCATCGTCCTCGCCGTCATACTTCTTATTCATCTCAAAACCGGTAGAAAACTGCACAGGAAACACCAATTGACCATCAAATTCATCTTTCTTGTTTCGGTTCTGGATAACCGAAACCGCCAGCTCGTGGCTCCAGTAGACGAGTTCAAGGAACCCGTCTGCAACTCGAAATTAGTCTGGAAACTCTGGTACAACCGTCTCGGTGTAGTCATCCGGTAGGCCAAGGTCCCACTACAAGTGCTTAATGAGTGGCAGTGGGATTTTGTGGATTCTTGCAATCATCAAGAGTTTCAAGAGCCTGTTAGATGATTAGTGTTTGAACTAGTGTGATTGGTATACGAGTTGCTCCTTGGCGTCGAGGTGTAGGGTTTCCGATGTGAGGCGGATGTGGGGTTGGAGGATGGTGGGAGTGGGGAGGAACTCTTCGAAGACGGAGGGGTACTTGCGGATGAATTCGATGGGGTAGAAGGGAAAGTGGAGGGTGTTTTTGATGAGGAAAGAGGGATGGATTTGGAGGGTTCGCGTTTGATGAGGGTTTTGAGGGAGATCAAGGGTTTGAGGCTTTTCTCGCACTCCACCGCATGATCCAGGCCACGGTCGCAGACGGGCTTGAATGTGCCATTAAAGATGGTTCGAAGGTGGTGGCGCTGCTGGTAGGGAGGAGGAGGACGGTTCCGAGTTGGGGTGCGGCGGGACAGGAGGAGGAGGAATCGCGTTGCGCTGGGTTGAGGCATTGGTGGCAATGGAAGTTTGCTGACACAGAGAGGGGAGATGGGGCTTTCTTGGATGTTCACCTGATTCATTTTGGAGGAGGAGCTTGCTTCTGATAGGCGTAGATACCAGCCATTGCCTTGTTAACTACACAGAGCACAACCTGCACACACACTGTTTGTGAATGAATAATTCTCTGATCTGTTTTCAATTGAAAGAGCACGGCTTTTTATAAGCCTTTACAGATAAAAAACTGAATCTAAGTAAATGGCTAACAAATAGTCATGTACACCTAAATAATAGCTAACAGACTTAGACTAGTTCAACCCTTAGAAATAGGGCTTTATTTAAAAACAAATAATAATTCAACAATCCCTCCCTTAAGCTCTAGCTTACTATAGTAATATCAACTACTCCAAGCATTTGTCGAAGTTTTTCAAATTGTTCAAGCTTCACCGCCTTAGTCATTATATCTGCCACCTGTTCCTGAGTATTGCAATATTTCAATTGAACAATGTGATCATTTACGAGATCTCTAAGAAAATGAAATTTTACTGCAATGTGCTTACTACGTCCATGAAAGACAGGATTTTTGGACAGCTGAATAGTAGAATTGTTATCGCATAGAATTGTGATTGGTTCCTTTCTTTCAATCCCAATATGTTCTAGAATTCTGTGAAGCCAAATACATTGACAAGCACATGCTGCTGCAGCTATATATTCTGCCTCTGTAGTTGATAAGCTAACTACTGACTGCTTTTTCGAAGCCCATGATACAGCCCCTGATCCTATTATGAATACTGCCCCAGAAGTGCTTCGTCTATCATCTAAATCCCCAGCATAGTTACTGTCACTATAGGTTGTGATTTCAGTTTTTCCTCCCTTTTGGTATAGAATACCGTACTCAATGGTACCTTTGACATACCTCAGAATACGCTTTGTGGCAGCCAAATGTGATGCCTTTGGAGTAGCCATGTACCTACTAATTAGACTTACTCCGAACATTAGATCTGGTCTAGTGACAGTTAAGTACATGAGACTGCCAACAACTTGTTTAAATTTGGTGGCATCAACTAATGTTCCTTCATCATCTTTGGATAGTACAGTGCCTGGCACAATTGGATTGCAAACAGGATTGCATTCGGACATGTTGAACCGAGCTAACATCTCACGGGCATAACGTCTTTGGCAAATAAAAATTCCTATATCACTTTGTATAACTTCAACTCCTAAGAAGTACCTCATTCTTCCCAAATCGTCATGTCAAATTCTGATTGCATTGAACGCTTGAAATCCTCACACATTTGATGACTATTGCTAGTAAAAATTATGTCATCAACATATAAGCTAACAATTAGAATATTACCATCAAACCTTTTAATGAACAAGGTGTGTTCACTGGAGCACCGATTAAAGTGTTCTTTTGCAAAATATGCTTCAATCCTGCTATACCAAGCTCGTGGAGCTTGTTTAAGTCCATATAGAGCTTTCTTGAGACGATACACTTGATTTTCTCTACCCCTTTTGATAAACCCTTCAGGTTGCTCAACAAACACTTCTTCTTGAAGTTCACCATGCAAGAATGCACTCTTTACATCAAGTTGGAAGACTTCCCATGTTCCTTGGGCTGCCAAGGCTAGTAAGACTCGCACTGTATCAAGTCGAGCGACTGGAGCAAAAACTTCAGTATAGTCGATTCCAAATCTTTGAGCATAACCTTTAGCAACCAATCTGGCCTTGTATTTCTCTATCAGACCTCTTTCATTGAGTTTGGTCTTGAATATCCACTTTACACCGATAGGTGTGGCTTCTTTTGGAAGATCTACGAGTTCCCAAGTGTTATTTCTTTCTATTGCTTCGATTTCAGCATTCATTGCATCTCTCCATTTTGAATTTGTATGGGCTTCTTCAAATGAGAGAGGATCTTCAGACTCGCACATCATCATGGCTAGTAAACTCTCTTCTTCTGCTATCGAGAGGTTTGTTTCATAATCGGTCATCCATGCAGGTGGTCGCCTCTGTCTTGTTGCCCTCCCTTCAGTTGGAGGATGATGAGATTCTGAGTCTGAATCAGAATTAATTAGTGGATTTGAACATGTGTCATGACTGACTGAAAGTTCGTGTGGGAAAGAGTCTACTGGTGTCTCTTCTAGGACCGGAGTTTCACTTTCATGAGTATCATCCTTTGCATTGCCATGCCAATTCCAGCTTTTGTCCTCCTCAAACACTACACCCCTACTTATGATGACTTTATTGTTAGCAGGATTGTATAGTTTGTAAGCTTTTGATTCTTCACTTATCCCCAAGAGTATACACGGTTGACTTTTATCATCTAATTTGTTGCGCTTTTGATCTGGAATATGAACGTGGCCAATGCAACCAAATATTCGAAAGTAGCCAACATGTGGTTTGACTCCACTCCAAAGTGCTTCTGGTGTTTGGTGATCTATTGCCGATGATGGACTTCGATTTTGGACGTGAACGCACCACCGGACAGCATCAGGCCAATATGACTTTGGAACACATTTCTCATGTAAAACTGCTCGAACTGCATTCAAGATAGTGCGGTTCTTTCTTTCTGCAACTCCGTTTTGTTGCGGAGTGTAAGCTGTGGTCTTTTGTCTTGAAATCCCTTGATGATTGCAGTAATTTTCAAATTCCTCAGATGTAAATTCACCACCTCTGTCAGTTCTTAGACAGATAATGGAAGCGTTGGCTTCTTTTTCCACACGGGCTTTAAAGCTTTTGAATGCACTAAATGTTTCAGATTTTGCATGTAGAAAGTAAACCCAAGTTTTACGAGAGTAATCATCAATAAAACTTAGAACGTACTTCTTGTTGCTGTGAGACAAGGGTGAAATGGGACCACACACATCAGCATGAATTAGTTGGAGTTTCTTCAAAGCTCTCCAAGAACTTTGTCTTGGTATGGTGTCCCTATGTTGTTTTCCAATGAGACACGAGGTGCATGTTTCTTTGGACGCCTTTAGAGGTGGAAGGCCGGTGACCAATTGTTTGTTGGAAAGTGTGCAAAGTCCCTGAAAGTTCAGATGAGCAAACCTTTTATGCCAAAGTTGTATTTCTTGTTCAGAAGATTCATCTACATGAAGACACTGTGATTCACGAGGATTCATTGAGGATGTTAGATAAAACATCCTATTTCCTTTCATGCTAGAGTGAAGAAGTAATCCACGATCTAGATGGAAAATTTTACAAGAGTCATTTTGAATCAATACAGCCAAACCTTTCTCTTGGAGTTGGCCTAAACTTAGAAGATTGGTTCTAAGTTCTGGAACATAATATACATCTGTGATGATATGTGAGCAACCATTAATACAAACTCGAATGTCTCCTTTTGCTTCTACAGCCATAGTGTTGTCATTACCAAGCTTGACGGTCTTGCATAGTCCCTGTTCGTGTATCTTGGTAAACCACTGTTTATTTCCAGTCATATGGTTACTGCAACCAGAATCAAGAAACCAGTCTTCTTGCTGCACATGATTTGTTTCTTCATATGCTACTAATAATATTTCATCTTCTACCCCTGATGATTCCTCGTACATTGCATAATATGCTTGTTTTTCGAGTCGTGGGCACTCATATTGGAAGTGTCCTAGTTTGTGACACCGAAAACACTCCACAAGTGCTTTATTCAATGATTGTCTTCCGCGACCTCTTCCACGACCACGTCCACCACCTCCTCGGTTGTATTCGCCACCTCCTTGGTTGTATCCGCCACCTCCTCGGTTGTATCCGCCACCTCCTCGGTTGTATCCTGTTTCTAATCTACTATCATGAGAAATTTTCAGCACTTGTTCATCGGGTTGCGAGTCCTGCATTCTCTGCTCATGAACCAGTAAGCTTCCATGGAGTTCATCAAGACTTAGTTTACTCAAATCATTAGATTCTTCTATTGAGCACACAACATAATTGAATTTTGGGGTGAGTGATCTGAGTATTTTGCTAACCACAGTACTTGAGTCCATCACCTCTCCATTCGACTTCATCTTGTTGACAGTACTGAGAGTACGTCCCAGATATTGATCAATGGTTTCAGCATCTTTCATAGTGAGTAACTCAAACTCACGTCTCAAGGCTTGGAGCTGTGCTCGCTTGACCCTGGTTGAGCCTTGGAATTTTTGTTGCATGGATTGCCAAATCTTCTTGGACGTACTTTTGTCCAGAATAGTGTCTAATATCTCCCTGTCAATGGCCTGAAACAGGTAATTTTTTACCTTCAAGTCCTTCAACGTAGCATCGGCTACAACCTTTTCTTGAGCTTCAGTGGGGTGGGTACCTAAGAGCGGTATCCCATCTTGAATAATCTGCCACATCTCCTTGCTGCGTAAGAAATTTTCCATGGTCATAGACCAAAATTCATAGTACCATCAAATTTGGGAATGACAGGTTGAACAAATTTCTCCATACTGGACATCCTTCCTTCTTTCTTCTGTTTATGCACTCACACCGTTTCTCTTTTTCTGTATGTGCACTCCCCACACTCTTTTCACTGCTTTCACGTGTTTTCTGTATGTGCACTCCCCACACTCTTTTCACTGCTTTCACTCACGGGTTCTCTTTCTTCTATATGTGCACGCACACTCTTCTCACTTGCACTACAGCTGTTCACACTTTATCACAGCTGTTCACTCCGTATCAGGCCCCGTATGGAGCTCTGATACCACTTGTTAACTACACAGAGCACAGCCTGCACACACACTGTTTGTGAATGAATAATTCTCTGATCTGTTTTCAATTGAAAGAGCACGGCTTTTTACAAGCCTTTACAGATAAAAAAACTGAATCTAAGTAAATGGCTAACAAATAGTCATGTACACCTAAATAATAGCTAACAGACTTAGACTAGTTCAACCCTTAGAAATAGGGCTTTATTTAAAAACAAATAATAATTCAACATGCCTTCCACCGATGCAAACAGGAAATACAACCACAAATGCCATTTGGTTGGGGCATCGCGAGCACTTTCCTTGCCCCAGATAGAAGATCAAAACGAAGAAGAAGAGAACGACCAAGGGTTGCCATGTCATAATCTCTTAAATTAAATAAAAAATCCACATAATAAAATATTTTGACATCAGCGTATTAATTATGTAACACATCAGCATCAACTAACGTCGTTTGTTACAATTTAACGATTATGACAAAATTGGCTCAATTTTACAAAAAAAATATGACCCAATTGAGACACTTGAAAATATGAAGAGCTAATTGAGATTACCATAAAAAAAAGAAAACCAATGAAGGGTGTAAACCTTGATTTAATTTATATTATAAAGTAGCTTTTATGTATATCTATATATAAAATTTTAAATGCTTTTTTTTTGTCAAATATTCTTCTTTAGATCAAATTATAGACATAGGTAAAGAAGCATAAACCCTAACACTGTACCATGACGTAATGCATGAAATCATATAAACTACAAATTTTAAATTAAAAATGATAAAATTAAAAATAGTTTGAGTGATATCGTTCTAATTAAGGTATAAAATAAATTATATAAAAAATGACTATATGTATTTAAATTTTAGACTATTCAAAACATTATTAAATGATAATTTAAAATATTTTGTACTTTTAAGTTTTTTTTTCTTCAAAAAATATATAATAATAGGATAAACTTACTATAATTATAATTATTCATTTTATCTTAATTTAGTTCTTGCGAATTATATTGTTACATAGCTTTTGAGATTTTTATGTTATGGTTTTACTTTTATACAGACTTTTATAAGATTTATTGTTATTGTCAGAAATATATATTTTTGAGAATTTCTTTTGTCTGACCTCAAACCAGTTAAAATAATATTGATAGAGCATCTCAAGTATTATTAAAGTTTGAAATAGATTTTGTCCACTTAAAAAGTAGAGTTTAAGAAAATATATTTTTAAATTATCTTGATTAAGTTATTGAATGTACCAAAACAATTTTATTATTTTTATAACACAATTTTATTTTTATGTCCTATTAAAATATTAAGAGGTATTAGAAAATTCATCTTATTAGGCCTTAGTTTTATGAGAAAGAATGAGCTGTAATAAAAACGTTATGATTTGAAATTCCTTTGCATTCATATGTAGTCGGTTAGGGCTACGAGTAAGATTATAGCATGTTCATAACACAACAATATTGTAAGTTGTTAAAGTGTAGTAGAACGTTGAATACGAGTTCAACTTCTTTTTCATCTGTTAATCGCAAAATAATTCAACGCGTTTTTTCCTTCCACTCAGATTTCAAACTCCCGTCACACACAGACACCGACACGACTGCTACCAGCCTTTCACACGTGTGATTGGCGAAACACTTAATGTTTTTCTTGAGTGAACCGTTAGGTGCATTAATATTTTTTTTAATGATGTTTTTTTTGAGTTAAATATGTTTTTATTTCTTAACTTTAAGTGAAAATTGAAATTAGTTCTTTTTCAAAATTTTGGATTAATTTAGTCCTCAAACCTTAGAAATGTGTGAATTTAGTCTTTTTAAGCAAATTTTGTTAGCTTTATTTGATGTTTCAAACACATTTTTTAGTTAATATTAAAGCAAAAATGTGTCAAATGGTATAAACAACTCAAATGCTATCATGAAATACTTCAAGCATCAAATAAACCTAACAAAATTTAGTTAAAAGAACTAAATTTATATATTTATAAAGTTTGAGGACTAAATTATGCCAAAGTTTTGAAGAGAGACTAATTCTAATTTTCACTAAAAATTAAGGGACCAAAAACATATTTAATCCTTTTTTTAATGTTTTGCGATATAAATCATGATAGAAACAACTGGGAGTAAATGGAGCATTATTCAAAACTAATAAAAATACATTTATAAACAAAAGGTGCAAATTTAAACTTTTCTATTTTTAGGAAATCAATATCTATCTAATAAAATAATATAATACGAAATTACCAAAAATATCCAGCATTTTAATTTTTTAGTTTTTTAGTCCTTATTGATTTTTAGAAGACATACTCAAATTTTTTATTAATGAAAAGCTTGAGTTATAAATAATAAAATAATTAATTGAGTTTTATTTTATAAAAATTATTATATTAGTAAATCTTTTTTTCTCCTTTGCACTCTCTCGTATTTTAATTATATTAGTCATTTGTCTTGATATTAGAGTACATCATATGACTCTATGACTCTTGACAACAAAACTTACAATCTTATCCGATTAATTTCTCAAATAGAGTAAGTTTATCTTTCATCTTTTTCTAGTCTTTTTGGTGTATCTATTACATGTGGGATTTATAGAGTTGCATGTGTTATTTGAGGGTTTTAAATGATTGTTTGTTCCTTAGGATTGTTAAGGTATGATGAAATCTTGATATCAGCTTTTGATGTAGAGATCCTACTTCTTGTCTGAATAAGAATACTTATGGGCAATGAAAGTTTTGGTGTTTTTAGCTTATATTCTAGGTGAGAGAAACTAGTATTTAAATATATTATTACCATTTTAATGTGAATGATTGTGCTTTTTTTATAGGTGGAGAGTGAAGCTTATAATATAGATAGTTACTTTTGTTCTTCAGGTGAAAATTTTTATTCACCTAATTTGTAGTTCTTGTTCTATCCTTATATATGTAATGTTTAGTTTAATAGTTTTATATTACTAAATTTGAGATGTTACATCGTTGACATAAATAAATTAATTCTACTATAATATAACAACTTCAATATTGGTAGGATAGTAGCCAAAATATTATTATGAGTAAGGCAACACAAAGTCATCTCCCAATTAACACAAAATTATTTTTTAACAAATTAGATCTTGTAAAAACAATACAAATGTAGATTATTTACCTTAACATAAATAGTGGACTTTCTATAACAGATCCATAATTGACATCAAATGTAGATTTTCTATGGCTAGTCATAACTGGTATAAAAAATGGAAACTTTTTATGTTGATTGTATATATTATGGGTCTCTAATTGACATAAAAAGCATTTTCTAAATGCCATAGAAAACTTTTAGTGCACTAATGTTTGTATGAAGTATTTCCAAGGAGAAAATGTTTACATATGTGGTTTTAGGTAGTGTATTGAATAATGACTCCTTAAATAAATTATTCATACTCTAATAGATGTTCTAACTCATATAAAGAAATATTATATAGGAGTGAGAGTTGATGGAGGTTCGTATAATAGAATTTGGTATGAAAGAAAACCATTCCCACATACTATAGTCAAATTACTTTGTCATGTGATGAGAACATAGTTCTTGATACATTGAGAGCAAAGTAGAGCATGGGTGGTAGCCAAAATCCACTAAATGTTCATATAACAGGTGCACAATCTTTGATCTTCAATTTAACACACAAGTCTTCCGAAAATAGTTATGATAAATTGTAGTTATATAATTTGCATGTATTAGTAAAGTTACGTGATTATTATATCTATTGTTAAAATCTTTGTTAATATATTATTTTACCTTGATTTTGTTGTTGTTGTTTGTTTTATTTTCTATAATCGTGGGTTATACGAGAGCAAAGGATATGTAGATAAAAGTTCTCAACATTAAGTAGCTAAGAGTATGATACAAATTCATATAAAAAAGTAGTATATGTATATAATTGTTTAGAATTATATTCTCTATATGTTTTGTATCTATATATATTGTTTTGAAAAACTTTAACTGATGGAGGAATGTAAAACTAAATTTATACATTTATTCTATTTGTATGTACATGATTGAATTGTTTGATAATGATAATATAACTACTATATTTTGGTTGTTGTAGAAAGTATTTATTAAAAGACTACTAGGTTATATGAATATCCATGAAGTATAAAATTGAAGAAATTCTTTTCGTGCTAAACTAAATCTACAAGATGGTAAGTGGTTTGATAACTTTTCTTAAATTTACATGTACAAAAATATATTATTAACCTGAGTAAATTTCTTAGAGAATTACAATTTTATTTATATAATGAATGATCTGAAGACCAATTTTGACCACATGTATTAATTTTTTAACATAAAAAAATTTAATTAATGAGGAGAATTTTATTAATTGGTCCGTAAATATAGAGATGATTAAGCCAATTTCAAATGAAGAATTGTAATATGGTAAATTTTTCATTAGAATATGTTCATCCAGAGTCATCCTGATCTCACCAACCAATAAATGAAATGTATTTGTCTCTATATGCTACTTCTCTACAAAGGCTAATACAATCATTTATGTGTAACATCTTTATTGAGAGGGTTACTCCCTCCACCATCACAAGTTGCTCCTTGTACCTTCACATTCCCATTTTGCCATGTAGTTAAAAGTTTTTTTTTTCATGATGGTTGAACAACGATGTCCCACACCCTCACTTTTTAAAAACCCTAATTCTGCAGCCCCCATCCTCTCACTTTTCTCTTTCAACGATTTGTTTTATTTTTGGTTTAAACCCTCAGATGGTCCTCGTATTTGTATGAGAATCTCAAGTGAGTCCTTATATTTGGGTCATAATATTTGTAAAATTGAGCCAATTTTGCCTTAACCGTTAAGTTGTCACAATGGCGTTAGTTGGTGTTGATATGTTGCATAATTAATATGCTGATGTCAAAATATTTTATTACGTAAAATTTTTATTTAATTTAAGAGATTATGACATGGAAACCCGTGGTTGTTCTCTTCTTCTCCTTCGTTTTGATCTTCTATCTCGCGTAAGGAAAGTGGTCGCGATGGCTTTGTGATGGCGCGACCAAGCGTCATTCGGCTCGCGGTGGCGTGTTGAGCGTTATTCTTCTTTCCCCTAGTTTTTTTGTGCTGTTTCACATTGCAAGGAGGAACTTCTTCCCTCTTCTCTTTCTGGTGTTGTTCTAGTTGCAGGGAGGAGGTAGCTAGGAAATAAGAAAGAGATTATTTTATGGGTACCGCGGGACTGAGAAAAGGTAAATTGGATTCCTTAAAATATTCTGGTGAGAAAAAAATTTAGGAGAAATAATTTACTAGGGGCTTAGGTTTCTTTTCTTTTAATTACTTGTAAAAAGTTAATTGTGAAAATGAATGATTCAAAACCCATAAAGTATTTCATTTGTCATAACTGTTCAAAAAAGGAAGTAATTTGTTGGTGAGTTCGCTTTATGATGTAAAGTTTGATGGTGGGTCATCGATGAGGAAAGAAATAACTTGAGTTTGAAAACCAACTCCTGCAACTTGCGGTTAAATCCCTGGGAGATTCGGTCCCGGAGCTGAGAGAGAAAGCGGTGGTGAACAGAACCTTCACCACCACCCAACACGCCAACTTTCAAATGTCAGAGTTTTTGTATCTCCTATCTCGAGTGCTAGAGATTTCCCCCCTTTCTCGAGGACCAGAGATTGCATCTTGTAAGTGAAAAACCTGTTTGCGTCCTGTGAGCTCGTGGAAGTAGTGCCATTGAGAGTCACCATAGACGCGAGAAGCTCGATGCAAGCTATTTTCCCCCTTTTTCGCTTGAACCCTAAGAGAGGGAAAAGTCCTAATTTGATTTTGCAAAGCTTGTGGAGGAGCTTGAGAGCCCCTTTGAGAGGCATTTGGGACGCAATTGAGAAGGTCGATGGAAGGCAATGGCTGGGATAATGCGAGGCGTGGTCATTTCGTTCACAGTTTGTGACAATCAAACTCTATTTGTTACATTCCTGATTAATATGAACTTGTAAACCCTGCTAGCAGATTATTATTTTGTGAGTTGGCGTGTTGGGTGGTGGTGAAGGTTGTCATGGAGCTAAAACCTTGAGTGGACAGGTGAGTTGCATCATTTTGTTCACAGTGATAAAGAGAAGAGTTGTGGTGAACAGAATAAGAGCGATTTAGGTTCACCATTTTGGGGTTTTTACAGTGCTTATTGGGAAAGAGAAATTGATAATGGCTGATGAGGTTAATGGAGGATGAGATGCTCTATGGGTGAGGATGAATGAAGTTTCTAGGGTGTTTTTTTATGCTGCTTGCATAAGTTTTCTATTTTTTTTTAATTTATTAAATTTCATGTCATAATTTAATTATTTCCACGTAATAAAATATTCACCTCAGCATATTCACTGTCATCACATTTTAATGCCGTTTATGACAACTTAACAGTTAGGATAAAATTGGCTCAATTTTACAAATATTATGACCCAATTGAGACAATTGCATGAGGACTCACTTGAGATTCTCATACAAATATGAGGATCATCCGAGAGTTTTTATTTTTTAGCAATTTTTTTATACATTAAAATATTATAAAAGTTATTAAATTATGTAAAATCTACACAAATAAACATTTACAATGTTCAGAAATTAAAATCTACAAAAAAATTAATAAATTAAAAACAAAAATACAATAAAAGAGTTGAAACCTGAAGGCTTGAGCGAATGTAGAAAATCCATTCAGCCTTCAACGTATTTTGACATCCGTGGACGAATCTCAAGATCCGTTGAAGGCTGAACGAATTTCCCACATCTGTTCAAGCCTTCAAGTTTCTCTTCTTATTCCTCCTACACAACAACCACATACATCCATTTACATAACACATATACAAAAAGAATGAAGCTTTAACCACAAAAATGTGTCAGAGAAGAATAAACAAAGAGAAAGAGGGAAGGGGTAGAGGCTCTGAGTGCGAAGAAGAGAAAGAGAAAAAGTGGGGAGTTGGGGACTCTCTATGTGAAGAAGAGAGGAAGAGGGAAAGTGAGGGGGTGAGGTTTATGCATAATTAGAGAAAAAGAAAAGTAAGGAGAAGGAGACTACAAAAATAAGATTTTAAAAAAAGTAAATAAAGTTAAATAGTAAAAGTTAAAAAATTTTAACCTAAGATATTTTTGGAATAAGAAAAAGTCAAAAAAGGTATAAGGAGTAGTTGGGGTGACGGAGGGAGTGACTCTCCTTTATTGATGGGATGCAGTGGAGCGATGCAAAGGGAGCAAGAAAGAGAGAGTGGAGTAGGGTTTTTAATTTGACTAAAGGTGAAAAGGGGATTTTAGAATATAAGGGTATTTAGGAAGAAAAATTGGGGGTGTAAGAAGAAATGGCCTTGTTGGTTTAGTGGAGCACAGGCCATTGAAGCCCAGACCCATTAGAAAATTCTCGAATACCTGTCTCTTTTTATTTCATTACTTTTCTTTTAGTCCCTCTAAAGTCTCAACGCAGAGTATGTTCTGACAGCAATCTTCTTCTTCCTGTTCTTCTAATCTTGTTTGCATCTGTTGATTCCTAAAGCTTCTTCGAAATTCGCCTTTCTCTTCTTTGCGATTTTAAATTTCAGATTATTGGTAATTTGTTTCACAAGTTCTTGTGTTTCAGCCATGGTGGAGAATAATCTCTTCGAGGATATTTTCAGAGTAGAAAAACTAAACCCCGATGATAAAAAATTATTCGATAAAGGTATTATTATTATTATTGTTATTTGCATCTGTATTACTTCTTCAATACTTCAATTCTCTTCATATGTTGTTTGTTTAGTTTAGCTTGCCATGCTTTGTTGTTGTACTTGTCTAGGGTTTTTCCCTTTGAGCTCTCTGTATTATTGGCTTTTGATTTCTTTTTCATTTTTTTATTTTATTTTTGGAATCTCGTTTTGTTTTTTTTTTTTTTTTTGTGAAATGGATATCTACATTTCGTGGAATTTGAAATGCATGACACTGTTAGTGCATGCGCTTTCAATCTATATCAAAGAACGAACGCATCAAAGCTTTGGGATGGGAGTGGCCAGTGAGACCATGAAAAATATAAAGAATATCCCAAATTTTCATTTTAGGTGTAAAATTTCTATCTAAAAATTCTTTACATTTGATGTCTAAAGAATTGTTTTTTATGTATGATATTTTAAATTCACTTAAAGATTGAATTTCCTTTCTTAAAATTCCCCATCAAAACTCGTCATTAAAGTTTGTCTGTTGTTATTCGATTTCCATTTGTAGCGTGTCATTGGTCTTACTAGAGATGTTTTTGAACTACTTCTGTGTATTTCATTCTAATACTTCGATTTTGTGCATCTCAAGTTACTCGAATTGAAGCAAGGAGTGAAAAGTTTGACATGTTTATGCACCTTGATATCAATTCTGAGATATATCCATTAAAGGTTGGTCAGAAGTTCACCCTTGTGCTGGTTTCATCACTTAATCCTGATGGAACACCAGACACTGGCTATTATACACAGGTAAGAAATTTATTATGTACAATGAACCTTTCTTTCACTGTGAAGGATTGTTATTATGATTATCAAGTGAAACCATGGTACAAAACATTAGTTACTGAATGTGCATTTAGTGCCGTATGTCTGCACTCATTATTTGGCAATTGTTATTACGTTTCCTGTGGCTGGGAGCTTCTGTCCTTCATCATGAACTTGTAAATCAAATCATAAATTGGGTTAATGGTGGTGAGCGTAGACATGATTGATGTGGAAGGCGTGGTTCTGTACTTTTAATGCGGGGATCTTGATGATTACACGATATCATTGCTTAATTTATTGTTGTAAGAAGCAAATTTTCTCTGTTCAATACACAGTTTGCTCTTTCTAAATTTTTATTTAGTGCCTTTTTATTGTGTATTGGAATATTCAGTATCTATATTGGAATATTCAGTATCTATAGTTGTATCGAACCACTCGGGAACTGTTATTAAAATAAGATTCAAGTATCTAGGACTGTCAAATACTTCTATATATCAATGTTTTACCTGTATGTGATTCTGGTGTTTATGTGATGCAGCTCGATAAATATTACATATTTATATATATATATATATATATATATATATATATATTTAGTAATACATTTGGCATATAACTCAGATCAGATAATTTAAATAGGATCAGAAGACACTATCTTTTCTTCTGTATCCTGAGACACTATCTTTTATAACTCGAGAGTGATACAATTCAAGAGTAGTTGATGGGTTTAAAGGGATCTGAATCCACCCTAAATAGGGCCATTCTTCTAACCACAATGAAAAGAAAATAAATGAAAAACTTCAATTGTTTTTAATCAATCCTTCTGACAATCCTCTGGCTTGAATTCCTTTATATTTTAATCCTAATTAAAGATGTTTCTGTCCTGGAAAATCATAGTAACCAGGACACTGGTAACATTGCTGTGGAACATATGCCATCAAGTTTGTCAATCCTAGAGTCTACACAAACTCATGTAGCTTCTGTCATCAGAGTATTCCTAATACAAAAATATTTAAATAAAACCCATGAGTGCATCTAGCATTTAAACATAAAGTCGGGACCCATTACCAAATGTCAATTGATTCATAGAAAACAAACTGCCAATTTGAGAAGGTTAACAATAACGAGTGTTTCACTTTTTGTGAATGAGTTTTTCTCTGCCCAGAATCTTAAGCTCAGTGCTAGTCTGTGTTGCTTTTAACAAACTTTGTGTCTATGCATATCCCAATTTAAAACTAATAGTTTCCGTTGTCTTTCGTAATTTGCTTTCTATTTTTATCTATTTGTTCTCTTATATTTTCTCTATTGGTTTTCAACTCAGTTAATTTAACTTATCTTACAGAATTCTGCTCTATATTTATTTTTTCCAGATCAATCGACAATCACTGGCCAACAATTTTGAATATGTCATGTATGGGAAGCTCTACAGGATAACAGAGGCTTCTGGGCGTGAAAAGGCGTATGTCTATTTCTAGTTTTGAGTTTCAAATGCATCACTTAATAATTTACTAAGTAACTAAATTCATTTTAGGAACAATGTGTTCGTCATTTGGATTTGAATTGTTTTTAATTGATTGTGAGCATGAAATGAATAAGTGAATAGCATATTTGTAGTTCATATAGTTCCGATTGATTCATTTTGTTTGTAAATGATCTTTGCATTGTATAGTTCTGTTGTGCCAATCAGTTATGAATCATCTTTTGATTGTGAGATAATGAGTTATCTGAAGTTACGAGATTACGTAGCAGGTTTTATTCGTAGTAGCAGCTCCCCTAGTCAGAGATGAATGCGATCATTTCATTAATACTTTAATGTTGTAGTGAATGTTACTCTTGTCATCCTTTTTAGTAATAATATTTTTTACGGGTTTTGAATTGTAGGGAGCTAAATATTTCATTTGGTGGGCTTCTGATGCTGCTGAAGGGAGATACCTCTCATTGCAACAAATTTGAGCTTGATCAGAGGTTGTATCTTCTTATAAGGAAAGTCTGAAAATTGTATTTAAAAATAATGGAGGATGTGAATCCTTGTTGTGGCAAAAGCACAGCAGCTACTTCCAACTTAAAAAGAAACGAGCATCTCTACTATGAGTCTCAAATTTACTATTTAGGTGTTATAACAAATTGTATTGGTTTTAAAATTAAGACTTGCGACTTGTATAAGACTTTAGATTTTAAAAATTGAAAAACAAATATGATTCTTATTAGACTTTAAAAATGTTTTAAAAGTAGTGTAACATTATGAGAGACTTGAAAGTAAAATAATATTTTATGTTAAAGTTTTATAGGATTTTTGTATCGGCGATGCTGTCACAAATACCATTATTTTTTCCTTGGTGTTTTTGAGTTCCGGCTTTGGGGACACTCTTATTCCTTTGTTTATGCTTTTGTGTCGTGGTTCCTATTGGCTTATAAAAGTCATTTCATTTGTGTTCTTATCGAGAATCTCATTATTTCAAGGTTCTTATTGGCTTATGAAGATTATTTTCTTTTTTTATTTACCTATCACAACTCTTTTCAATTTATAAAAATAGTTTGTATTTCTTTTTTGCCTATGAAGACACTTTCTTTCAAGAGAACTTACGAAGACATTTATTAATTCTAGCCCATCAAAGCCATTTTATTTTCTTTGCCTGTATCAAGGTCATTTCATTGTGTTTACGTATTAATGCTATTACAAACTTATCTAGACGCATTATTATCGTGTTTTTCTATTTAGCTGTCAAATTTTATGACTTGTCACAGCCACCACATTCTTAACAAGTTTTTGTTTGCATAAATTCTAACTGCATGTTCATATTTTTTTAAAAAAATAAGTTTAATGGTTTTTAAGGTGGTTGTCTTTGAATGTTCTAGATTTTATATATTTTAGTAAAGAAGTGTCAAACTAAAATAATGTTATTGAAGATTTTATATTGTCTAAAAATAAAGTTAAATTATATTATATCCATGAAGTGCAAAAACTCATTATATTCGTGAAGTTGAATTGAGTTATTGTATAATTTTGTAGTAGGTTCTTAACAAATAAGACGAAAGAATAGTCATAATAAACCATTATTTTGTTCTATATTTTTTTAAAATTTTATTGAGTTTTGCAAAATTTAAACCCATTGTGTTTATTTTGAACTTTCAACAACATTTCATGCTAAATGTGGGTTCAAAAAATTAATGAGTTTTATGTCAAAGTATATTAGTGTTGAATTTCCTTTTTAACATTTTTAAAATAAGCCATTTTTCGTTTACAAATTCATAATAAAATAAAATGAATATTAAGTTCAAAAGGCAAAAATAAAACTATTTTGAAATAAAACGTAAGATTACAAAATTATAAAATTACGAGAATATGAGATTTTGAGATTATAAAGTTCTAAATTCAATGTCTAAGATTTTAGATTGGAGATTATGTTAATTCTTTCTTGATTGAATTCATTTCTCATGGTTGTCGTGTCTCTCTAATAAATATTTGTTTAGCCTCATTAATTTGTGATATAAACAAATGTGTCACATGATAAATGACAAGAGATTTATATTTAAGAGAGAATGTTAGAAATCAAATGTCAGTCCAACTTTTACATTAACTAATATGAGAAAATTAAACAATATATAAATTTATTATCTTAAGGTTTTATATTGAACATCCTGCCAATTCCTTATATATCGAATTTATATTTAATTATTGTTATGTTTATTTTAAATAAAAATAATAATAAGAAAAAGAGCTTGATTAAATTTTGAATTTACATCATCTCACTCTCATCTAACTAGATAATGAAATTTATGATGGACTATAGTGTTACTAAATTGTAAAAAGATTGATGAATGAAAAATAATAATTGTTAACAATATATTTTTCAAATATAAAATTTCAATGGCTAAGCATACATCTAAAACTAAAGTATAATTAAGAAAAACAATTAATATATTGATATATATTGATATATATTCTTGAAGCTTCAATTTAACTTGTGTATACAATTTTTTGAAATTGTAAATCTCAATAACACTCTACACTTAATATTGTTGTACATGTATTCCTATTAAGTTCAATAATATAATATCACATAAAAGTCGAGATCTAATGTAATTTAAATATTATTTTAATCTTTTATCTTCTAAAGTGTTTTTAAATATAAAACTGTACCGGACAAAATTTTAAAATAGACAATATCTTAGATTAGGACTGGGCATAGTTCAATAAACTATACTGTAACTACAGTTAACCATACTATAATATACTTAAAAACACTAAATTTGTTTTAACTAAAAACTAAATAAACTATTCTATAGTACAGATAAAAAAAACTGCACTTTACAGAGTTTGAGTACAGTTAACTAGAACCACAGATTTTTTTTTTAATAAAAAATTTCACAACCATGAAACATCCCTAAACAAACGTAGGACAGAAGCGCGTACTGGTTGTGACCTTTCTTGGCCTAATCAACATTGGGATGAACAGCATTGGCCGCTAAGCCCAAATCCCACCCTGCTTTCCTTATCAAACCGATTAAAATCTTGGTAAATCGATGTGTCGCTCTAGAAGCATCGTGCAGCAATAAATCGAACACCTTAACAATTAACAAAACATCAGAAGAGGGTGTGTGCCATTCCTTTGATCTGAGCTTCGGTTAACGCCGACGCCTTTTCGGTGCGGATTTTGAGATTCCGACGGGGATTGTGGAAGCGAAGAGCGCGGCAACAGAGAAAAATTGTGGGAGGGATCGGGGTCGGGCTTGATGACGACGACTTTTTGGTCGGGGATGATCTCTTCGGTGTGGAGTCAAGGAGAGAGAAACCGTCGATGTCGTCAAGGGGAGAAGCGTTTTCGTCGGAGAAGAATTCAAAGGTTTTGGTCTTGAAAGCGAGGGCGAATTTCTGGAACATTTTTGAGCGCGATGGGTGTTCGATTTCTTTGATGAATCCACAGTTGCAGTCGAGACAGACCATGGATGTTAAGATTCAAGTTTAATTTCTTAGTTGCTACCAGGTAGTATTATTGTTGATATTTTCTGTACCAGTTTACTGAATTGTATTAATGTATTTGAACTAAAAACTAGTTCAGTTCAATCTTTTTGAACTATTTTTTAGTTCAATTCAGTTCACTTGAACTATTTTATAATTAACTACAATTATTTAAAGTACAGTAAACTGAACTGCATTTTGTCCACCCCTATCTTAGATATGTAGTGATTGATTCTAAAAATATTATTATGACGGATTTAAGGTTAAAACATTGACGTTCATTGTAAAACTGATAATAAATAATTTCATCTCACTAAGAAGTTTATTGTGAAACTGATAATAAATAATCCCACGTTAAGATCTAAATTAATTTAAATACATAATATAATTTAAAGAATAATGTAATATTGAGTACTCTTTTACTGTTTTTTTTTCATACTCATTTTGTTCTACCAAATACAACCAACGAAAATAAAATCATACAACTATTTTTACGTGCTCGAATGGATTCCAAATTAATTAAATTCACATCTAAAGTTGGGTATAATTTTGTCAAACCCCTTCACAGCATTAAAAAAAATTAAGACAGTTTCCTCATTTAACGTATGCAGAGTTATTCATGGAAATTTCAATTTTAGGTTATGAGCAAATCCCCTAGCATTGAACATCAACATTCTCAATATAAAAACCCTAAATTTGTATCATACATTCTTTGCAACTTCTCATGTAACCCTTTCCATGCATCTGCAACCCCTCTTCACATCTTACCCAAAATCATAAAAGAAAAAACAAAGTAATAATATTTTTGTATATATTATTGTTATCATGGGACTTGAGATAGTGCCAATCAATTCAACTTTTGAAGACTATCAAACCCTATATGAAGAGTGGTTCAATTACGTAGATGCAGGTTTTTATTTTCAATCTTCATTGTCTTTTATCATAATTTCTATGTCTTATGCAAAATAAATAAATCTATTTCTATGTATTTATCGTAAATAATGAGATTATTATTCTGCATTTTGGTGTCTTCAGATGGAGATGGTCGCTTTACAGGAAAAGAAGCCATCAAGTTTTTGGCCATGTCAAACTTGTCACGACAAGAATTAAAACAGGTTTTCTATTTTATACATTTATTTTATGCATTGTAATAATAACAAGAATATATAACAAGGATAATGTGTTTTTCGATTGAAGTTGAGACATTAACATTTTTAAAATGATGAATGATGATTGTATTACTTTTGAATTTGTTATATTTCTAAATTTTTTAATATTTTATAATCATATTTAAAATTTTAATTTAGTAATATAGTATTACTTTAATATTAAAAATTATTTGATATTTTTTACATCATTCTTTTAATATTTTTTTCTTCCTTATAACTAATTATTTTTCTTTTTTCTCTTATTAAAATAAGGTATGGGCCATTGCAGATTCAAGACGAGAAGGATATCTAGGTTTCAAAGAGTTTGTCACTGCTATGCAGGTAGAAAAATAATTCTTTTCTTGAGAAAGTTTTTTTTTTTTTTTTTTTAAGTTTAATTTCTTACCAATTTTTAAAACCTAACAACCCATTTGAATTGCAGCTTGTTTCTTTAGGACAATGTGGATACTCAATAACACATGATCTATTAACTAGTGATGGTAATTTCTGTTTGCTTTTATGTTGTTTGGTTTATTTAGTTTTGTTGTCTGCATTAATTAAAATTTTGTAATTTATTTTTATATCACTCATTAAATTTATATTATAGAAGTTAGTATATAACATATGGTTGACTTTTATTTCAGCCATGAAATATGTGAAACCACCCACAATGGAAGGTTTAGATGCATTAATTGCAGTGAGTATTTTTAATTTTTTTTGTATTGATTGTATACATTGATCATTTAGTGAGATGACTTATCATTAAATGTTTTTTATTTTATGCAGAAGAAAAAACGCAAACATAAAGATAAAGAATTAAGTGGTAATGTATAATAGTTTAATTAACAAGTGCATTAATTAATATTACTTTGTTTTTCTTTTTTCTTTTTTCTTTATTTATTTATTTATTTTTATCGATTTCACTCACTTATAGTCATGCAGTTAGTCCTCAACCATCACCCGCAAGTAGTTGGTTTTCTGGAAAGTCGAAAAAAGAGGTAAGAATTTGTTACTTTAATTGCTTAATATTGTTCATCTTTTACAAACTTAACTCTATAATATTTGTTTAGAAATGTTAATAAATCAAGTTATTTTATTTATCTAAGAATTTAAGACGATTATTAGAAATGTTAGTTAATTATTTAATGGATCTACATTTGAAATATTAGTTAATAATGATTCTATTTCTTTATTCTTTTAATGTATCTTCTAATGTTTTTATAAGTGTGTGTAGAAAGAGAAATTAAGTGAGAATTACTTGTTAAACTTTTAATTTTCTTATAGTATTTTTAATTTTGAGCATATGTTCTTAGGTATCTGTGGCTTCAGTGACATCAGTTATAGATGGTTTGAAGAAACTTTATCTTCAAAAGTTGAAGCCTTTAGAAGTTGCATACCAATACAACGATTTTGTCTCTCCTTTTTTGGTTAGTGTGTTATTTGTTTTATTTAATAAGAAATATAATTAGTTTAGACTCAATATCATTGTTTACTTAATCATGTAACTGTAGTAAATTGTGCTGACAAAAACTTGAACCGTTATTTTCTGAGGCGTGTAGATTCACTGTCCTTAAGGACTTATCCGCGGTGTATGCGCAAGTTCCCCAGGATACAACAGGAACTTCTCGAATAATATTCGAGGATCACAGAACTAGCAAGAAAACTCTGAAAGAGTTTATACTCAGGATATAAGATTTAGTAGAAGAGAGGAGTAGAAAAATTTTAGAGAGAAGTAGAGTTTGGAAGATGATTATGTGTTATGTTGTTTGGAATGAAAGGGTGCTAAATTTATAAGAAAAAAAAAACCGTTGAATGGGAAGAAGAACGTTGCACAATAACGTTGCCATTATTTAACGTTGTAAAGGTTTCTTCTCAACGTTCCAAAAACAACATTTTGCAATATATTATTAATATATTACAACAATCCCCCACATATTGCAAAAGTTGTAAAGAACAAAATGTCTTTGACCCAAACAGTTCTGTCTCAAAAGAGATTTCTCATTTTTGCAGGTAATCCTTTTTTCAAAACAAAGGTATGTCATCTTTGTGTAAACTTGGAAAATGATTGTATAAAGCAATAGCGCAAATCTTTGTTCTGATGAATAATCAGAGATTAAAATAAGATAAGAGTATTTATATCCTGAGTCTCATAAGATGTAATGCATCAGAGCTGGTATAGCAAGCTATATGAACCAGTCTTAGATCGAGAAACTTAACACACAATGTATTTGGTATAGCAAGCTATATGAACCAAAGACACTTGACGTGTGTTAGAGGTTTATCAATCACAATACACCCCCACAATTCTTGCTGTTATCGCTTTGTTGCGCTAGTTAGGCCATGCGCGTGCCCGGTATTCATGAGTGCTCTAGAGATCATGCCAAGATCTCATACAAGCGGCCCCACTTGACACTCATATAGGTGATTTCATCAAGTGTATGCTGCAAATCATACACCACCCATAAGGGATATGAAAATCATTAAAAACTTTGTTGTAAGCTAAAATTCTATCTCTATATAGAATTTCAATGACAAAGTTTAACCTCTCATAATGCAGTCTCTAGCACTTTCACATACACCATAGGAATGGACATAATTGATTAGAATCAATTTAGTGCTATCAGAACTAACAAGTGACTTGTTTTTACCCATATGAACCTTATTCATGGGATCTCCAATCACAAAGGTTGGGTTACCATCACTTGTTTGTTTCAAGTGGCTTAAGTCTCATTCCCCTCGATGTTTCTAATATCATTTGTCTTCCCAAGGGTTTTGTCAGAGGATCTGCTAGATTCCGTTCTGACTTCACATAGTCAATGGAAATAGTTCCACTCTTTAGCAGCTGCTTCACCAAATTGTGTCTCAATTGGATATGTCTATTCTTTCCATTGTAATTCTTGTTTTTAGCTATAGCTATTGCCGATTGGCAATCACAATGTATTGATACTGATGGGGTTGATTTCATTCCTAGTGGAATGTTTGCTAAGAAGTTTTTCAACCACTCAGCCTCATTACCAGCCGTCTCAAGAGCAACAAACTCAGATTCCATTGTTGATCTTGCAATAATAGTTTGCCTGGCTGATCTCCATGTAATCGCACCACCCCCAAGTGTGAATACATAACCACTAGTGGATTTTGTCTCATCTGAATCAGAGATCCAATTAGCATCACTATACCCTTCTAGTACAGCGGGAAATCCACTATATTCAATGGCATAATCCATTGAACCTCTTAAGTATCTCATAAGCCTAGAAAGTGCATCCCAATGTTCTTGATTTGGATATTGAGTGTACCTACTCAGTCTACCTACTGCATAAGCAATATCAGGTCTAGAAAAGCTCATCAAGTGTAGTAAGCTCCCAATTATCTGGGCATACTGAGGTTGAGATACAGATTCTCCTTTATTTTTCATTAATTTAGAATTAGCATCATAAGGGGTACTCACTGGTTTCAGATCATAAAACCCAAACTTCTTAAGAAGTTTCTCAATATATCGTTCTTGGGATAGTAATATACTATCTCCCTTCCTTATGATTCTAATACCTAAAATTACATTGGCTTCACCCATATCTTTCATTTCAAAATTCGATCCTAGAAACAGTTTAGTTCTAACAACAATTTTATTGCATGTACCAAAAATTAACATGTCATCCACATACAAACATATAATGACACAATCACCATTTTCAAATTTAGAGTACACACATTTATCCGCATCATTAGGTGAAAAACCATCACAGATTAAAATATTATCAAGTTTTTCATGCCACTGTTTTGGTGCTTGTTTCAAACCATACAAAGATTTTAAAAGTTTACAAACTTTATTCTCTTGACCGGGTACTACACACCCTTCAGGTTGAGTCATATAAATTTCCTCTTCTAAATCACCATTTAGAAAAGCAGTTTTAACATCCATCTGATGTATCACTAGCTTATGGATGGCTGCTAAGGCTAACAAAACTCGAATAGAGGAAATCCTAGTCACAGGGGCAAAAGTATCAAAGTAATCTATGTTGGGTTTTTGAGTAAAACCTTTAGCTACTAATCTTGCCTTATACTTCTCTACGGATCCATCAGGATGATACTTTTTCTTAAAGATCCACTTACAACCAATGGGTTTTGCTCCTTTAGGCAGATCTACTAAAGTCCAAGTATTGTTTTTCTGAATTGACTCAATTTCAGTCCTAATGGCCTTATCCCATTGTTTTACATCAGGAGCACTAATGGCTTCTACAAAGCTACTTGGATCATTATCAACAAGATAAGTATAAAAGTCATCTCCAAAGGAAGTTTCCTTTCTCTGCCTTTTGCTTCTTCTCAAAGCCTCATTTAAGGTATTACTATTATCATTATCATCAACAGGTTGAGACATCTCACTAACCTTTAAGGGAAATACATGTTCAAAAAATTCAGCATTTTTTGTCTCCATTATAGAATTTCTTTCAAGTATATCACTTTTAAGAACTAGAAACCTATAGGCAGCACTATGTTCAGCATAACCTAAGAACATACAATCAGAGGTTTTAGAGCCTATTTTCCTTTTCTTAGGATCGGGTAACATCACCTTAGCTAGGCACCCCCACACTCTTAAATATTTAAGGTTAGGTTGGTAACCTTTCCACAACTCATAAGGAGATTTACCGGTTTTCTTATGAGGTATTCTATTTTGTAAAAAACATGCAGTAAGCAAGGCTTCTCCCCAAAGGTTATCAGGTGCACCAGAACTAACAAGCATAGCATTCATCATTTCCTTAAGGGTTCTATTTTTCCTCTCAGCTACTCCATTAGACTCAGGTGAATATGGTGGGGTTACTTCATGGATAATTCCTTCTTTAACACAATAGTCATTAAAAAGCACATACTCACCACCTCTATCTGATCTAATCCTTTTAATTTTCTTATTCAACTGATTTTCTACTTCTGCTTTGTAGGTTAAAAACACATCAAAGGCTTCATCTTTGTGTTTGATTAAGTATACTTTGGTGTATCTAGAATAATCATCTATAAAGGTCACAAAATAATTTTTACCTCCTCTAGACATGGTTTGTTTCATATCAGCTAGATCAGTATGAATTAACCCTAATAGCTCAGTTTGACGTTCTACAGAGAAACATGTTTTCTTTGTTATTTTAGATTCTACACATATATCACATTTACTACTCTGTTTATCATGCATATTAATCAATCCTAATTGTTTTAATTTCATAACATAGGAAGAATTCAGATGTCCTAATCTAGCATGCCATATATCATACGAGTCAACAATATAAGCAGAAGAAGTTGATTCATTCATAATTTCAGAAATGTTAAGTACAAAGAGACCTTGATCACAATATCCTTTCCCCACAAAAACATTATTCTTTGTCATAATGATCTTGTCAGACTCAAATGACACTTTAACCCCAGCTTTTCCCAGTATTGATACCGAGATTAAATTAACTCTGATAGAAGGAACATGCAGGACATCATTCAAGGCCAGAGTCTTCCCAGATGTGAGTTTAAGAAGAACCTTTCCTTTTCCTAAGACAGGAGTTGTCCTGGAATCACCGAGATAAACTTGTTCTTCTCCTTCTCTTACACTGATGTAAGAGGTAAAGGCACTTCTGTTTGCACAGATATGCCTGGTAGCCCCAGAGTCTACCACCCAATTACTCACATTGGTCATCAAATTTGCTTGTGAAACGACCGCAGCTATAATGTCATCTCCTTCGGCTATATTGGCCCTAGGAGGATTGTCGTTTCTTGCTCTGCGCCTGCACTGTGGTGCATGATGTCCCGGTTTTCCACACACAAAGCAATTTCCTTTCTTCTTAAAGGTGGGGTTAAATCCATTTGGACGGGATTTTCGAAAATGGTTTTTCCTATTGTGATCAGGTTTGTGTTCGTACCTTTTGGGAGCAGGTCTATCCTCTACCACATTTGCTTTTGCAGACAAGGTTTTGGCTCTTGCAGCGGCACATTCTTTCCTGTTGGTATCTTCAACAATTATGTGAGTGATGAGCTCTGAGAGTGGCATCTGCTTGTGTCTGTGCTTCAGTTGTTGCTTGTAATCAGTCCAAGAAGGCGGCAGTTTCTCGATCAGTAATTCCGAAACAAATTCATCTGGTAGAAGGATGTTCTCCGCTTTGATATCTTCGAGCAGCTTGTGGTATTCATTGATTTGCGACTTCATGTCCTTATCTTCGATCATCTCCCAACGGTAGTAATTTCCTATAACGAACCTTTGTCTGACGACATCTTCGGCAGTATATTTGAGAATCAACGAATCCCAAATGTCTTTCGCTTCCTTGTAGGAACAATACACGTCGAACAACTCATTAGAAAGCGCACTAAGCAAAGTGTGTCGGCATACCTTATTCGCGTAAATCCATTCTTCAACTAGTTTTGAGTTTGAAGGAAGACTGGAGTCCGGTTTTGGAGATGAAAGAGCAGTTGCAACTCCATACATGTCAAGCAGGGTGGACACACGTTCTTGCCAGCGTCGGAAGTTCTGTCCGGAGAAGATCTCGACTTTTGACACGTCCGGAAATGGTTTTGCAAAGACCGTCTGAGTTCCGGAAACAATGTTCTGACTTTCCGGAATCTGGTTGTTGGTGTCAGCCATAAGTCCTTAAGATTGTAGTAAATTGTGCTGACAAAAACTTGAACCGCTATTTCCTGAGGCGTGTAGATTCACTGTCCTTAAGGACTTATCCGCGGTGTATGCGCAAGTCTCCCAGGATACAACAGGAACTTCTCGAATAATATTCGAGGATCACAGAACTAGCAAGAAAACTCTAAAAGAGTTTATACTCAGGATATAAGATTTAGTAGAAGAGAGGAGTAGAAAAATTTTAGAGAGAAGTAGAGTTTGGAAGATGATTATGTGTTATGTTGTTTGGAATGAAAGGGTGCTAAATTTATAAGAAAAAAAAAACCGTTGAATGGGAAGAAGAACGTTGCACAATAACGTTGCCATTATTTAACGTTGTAAAGGTTTCTTCCCAACGTTCCAAAAACAACATTTTGCAATATATTATTAATATATTACAACAGTAACACCATTTATATATGAGAAAGGAATGCAATTAATATTCTTTTATCGATCATTATTTTTATGCATTACAGGCAAATAGCGACTTTGATGCCAAACCTATGATTCTACTTTTGGGTCAATATTCTACTGGAAAAACAACATTCATTAAACATATGCTTAGAACTACTTATCCAGGCAAGTGATTCTTCAACTTCTAATTCTATATCTATAATATACATTTCAAATTCCTCACAGAAAGTTATACAATTTGTATGACCAATATTATTAGGAGCTCATATTGGACCAGAACCAACAACGGATAGATTTGTTGTTGTTATGGTACGTCTAAATTCTAAATTTTGAACCTTAAACTCTGAATTTTTGTATCTTGAATCTTGAATTATGCTGAAATGTTTCGTATATTATTATTATTATTATTATTATTATTATTATTATTATTATCCTGAAAAAGAAAAACAATTTTTACTTTAGTTTTGAAGAGTTAATTGTAGTTGTTTTTGGCATAGTCTGGACCTGATGAAAGAAGCATTCCTGGAAACACTGTTGCTGTCCAAGCAGACATGCCATTTAGTGGTCTTACTACATTTGGCACATCATTTTTGTCCAAATTTGAGTGTTCTCAAATGCCTCATCCTGTAAGACACTTTTATACCTATTTAAAACAAAATCTAAGAGACTTATTTGTAGCATTTGAAACTTAACTCTCTTATTTTGTATCATTTGTTCAAAGTTATTGGACTACATTACATTTGTCGATAGCCCTGGAGTTTTGTCCGGAGAAAAACAAAGGACACAAAGACAATATGACTTCACAGGTGTAACATCGTGGTTTGCTGCTAAATGTGATTTAATACTCCTTTTGTTTGATCCTCACAAACTTGATATTAGCGATGAGTTCAAACGTGTGATATCATCCCTAAAAGGAAATGATGACAAAATTCGAGTGGTCTTAAACAAGGCAGACCAAGTTGATCCTCAACAAGTAAAAACATACATCATTAATATTTTAATTTGACTTAATCTAATGTGGCTTACTTAAGATCAAATTTGGCTTATATTTTTGTTTCATCCAATGTTGCAGCTAATGAGAATATACGGTGCATTGATGTGGTCACTTGGAAAAGCATTAAATGTTCCTGAAGTCATGCGTGTATATATTGGGTGAGTCACTTTATAATTTGTATGTGTTCACTTCTAAATCTTAAAATGTCATGAACTAACACATTTTTTATTTACATTCTTGTATAATTTAGATTTGGTTATACTTTTGTTTCATTCATTATCATATAAAATTGTCTTATCCATTTTATGATCAAACCTTTTTTTTCTACAGTTCTTTCAACGAGAGGTCTATACAAGATTCCATCTGTCCACTTGAAGATGAAATATTTCAAAAAGAACAAGATGATCTTCTATCAGATCTAAAAGATATACCAAAGAAAGCTTGTGATCGTAAAGTGAGTTTTATTTATAATTTTTATTATAATTTATCTACTACTTTAGGATTATTCATATGTATTCATGTTTGTTAAAAGCTATTTTGATGAAAAAATATTTACAAATATGTGAATTTGAAATACTTGTTTATATAACTTTTCTCATGAAACATTTGGGAAGGGACACAAAACCAAGATTATGACTAGTACTATGTTGTGCATACAAAAGTTTCATAAGATAACTTACAGAAAATAAATATTCTGACAAATATTTTATCATTTATTACTCTTAATTTTAATGATTCAAAATATTAATTTTTTTATAGTGTAATATTATAGTCATTATTGTAATTATTCATTAACATTCTATTTATAAAAATATATGTCTCTATTACCATAATTTGTACATTACTATTATTATTTAAATAATATATGATCAATGTAAATTATAACATTCAATAATTTTTTATCTTGATAAAATGTTAATTACTTTTACATTGCAGATCAATGAATTTGTAAAACGAGCTAGATCTGCTGTGATACATGCTTACATTATGGGTCATCTTAAGAAGCAAATGCCCTCTATGATAGGAAAAGCTAAAGCTCAACAAAAACTCATTGATAATTTGGAAGATGAATTTTTAAAGGTATGAATTTTGCTTTAAATAAATTAAACTCACATGCATGTTTAGTCATAATAATTATTGAAAATTGAAATGCTAATGTGTAACACAAATTGTAATCAGATACAAAGGGAGTTTCATCTACCAGCTGGTGATTTTCCAGATGTTGAGCAATTCAAAGAGACCTTGAACTGTTATAACATTGACAAATTTGAAAAATTGAATAAAAAGATGATACAGACAGTGGAAGATATGCTTGCCTATGATGTTCCAAAACTCTTGAGTACATTCAGAAATCCATATGGTTAAGTTATTGGCTCATTTATGAGAAAAAAATAAATACTTGAGACTTGCCAAAGTAAATCTTTATGTATAACTGATGCATATTTATGTTAATATGCTTCAACATTTTTGTAAAGTTATGCAATGGTTTCATCAACACTTGTTTAAATGAAACTATGTAAGACATGTACTATATATATATATATATATATATATATATATATATATATATATATATATATATATATATATATATATATATATATATATATATATTCCTTTGATTGTGTTGTTAAATTTAATGTAATGAAATACTTGTTATTAACATGTTAACACTTAGTAAAAAGTACCTTCCTAAATGTGATTATGTTCAAAGAATGATTTTGTACAATAACAAACAAATGAAAACCATCTTAATTTTTTTGTTAGAACTTTGCCTTTATATATATATATATATATATATATATATATATATATATATATATATATATATATATATATATATATATATATATATATATATATATATATATAAATATAATAAATGTATAAAGTTGACGTAGTTTTTCAAAATGTGTAATTTTCCCTAAAAAAATAAAATAAATAAATAAATAAAAATTATTAAGAAACAAAAAAAATATTTTTTGTTTTATGAACCCGACAAAAATTGACCTTGGTCCTACGTACATCCATTTATAATGGACAATCAGGATCATGTAGTTCTTTATCTAAAAAAAAGTTTGTGAGTTTGTTTAAAAATTATTGTTGATTGATTTAGATTTTTTTGAAAAGGGAATCCGAAAAAAAGATTTGGTTTAATTAGATTGACATCTTTTTTTTTTTGGTTTTGAAGATTTTGTATTTTTATTTATTTAAGAACGGTGGGAAAAAGAAAGAAACCAGCCATAGGCCGACACATACTTATAAAAAAATTATGATTTAAAAAAAACATTATTTGTGTGTAGAAAAAAAAAATACCTTTAGAAAAAAAAAACTTCAGAGTACAATAAAAAGAGAAAAAATGGTGTAAATGTGACATACCTTTTTAGCTTTCAGTACTCTCCTCTTTCTTCTTGATTGACTTTGACAGAACCCTTATGCGTGAGAACTTATTTTTTTTTCTATCCTCTCTCTTTCTATTATTTCTGCATGCTTCTCTCTATTTTGTCCGTTCCCTTTTTCTATGATAGAGTGCGTATTTATATACAGACATTATAATATTATGATAATCTTGTCATTAATTGTGAATTAAATGGTCTTGATTGCAGGAAACAAAAAATATTAATTATCATTATTGTCAGAAAATCATATTTTCCCCTTTAAAAGCAACTTATTTTTTAACTAGACTGACTATTGAATGAAAATAAAAAACTATTAATTGATCAAATTCTTAAATTTCATTTATACTTAATAGATCACCGATATCATTGACTGAAATTCTCTCTACAAAAGGAGAATCCAGTCCATACCGAATACCCAATAGAAAACCGAACGATCAAGATTGACTTTCTGAGACAATTACAGAATATTGCAGATTTAAGCTCAAACCCTATTCATACCCATTTCGCACCATGTATAAACCATTACTCACATACAAACAATCATACAACAACATTGATACTTCATATCAACCAAATAACTAAACAAAACATCATACAAACATGCCAACATTCAAAACAGAGAATCATAATTAAATTACAAGCTTCCCTCACCTCTGAACTCAGTCGAACGCTCACGGTTACAGGATATGGCTCACCACTACCAATCTTATATACTTAGAGTTCACCGATTACGAAACTAGACCAAATAAAATATCATAATTGCTATCAGAATTTCATGGAAGAAGATAATAATCTCATGCAACCAGAAACTTGGTTTGCATGTGCCAGAAAACAACCGTGCTAAGAGAAGAATGAAATTACCAGTTCAAACCAACAACTTGATCGGTGCAAAGTGAAGCCCTAAACACCAGGAAGACTCAGGCGCTGCTTGAATGATGATCGGAAGAAGAAAAAGATGAAAATTCTTAGAGAGAAGAATGTGAATTGTAGAGAGAAGGAGGAGAAAGTGAAGAACTCAAAAGTTTTGGAGGAGAAGGTGCATGCAGGAAAAGTGGCACGAAAATGTGAAAATTTGATTTATATACCACCGTCAAAAACCGATCGGCAACTCATCTACAAACACTTGGATTTCACTTTTTGAATTTCTGAATTCTTACCCCGACACCTGGCTTCCACTCACACTGAAATTTAAGCGTCCTCACATCAATGATCGTCCAAAAATTAAGTAAACATGTGTTGCAAATTAAGCAATAAAAAAATCTCTTCAAACAGAAATATACTTACAAATAAGTGAAAATCTAAATCAAAATAAAAATACACAAAAAAATTAACTTAATATTAATTTTTCTAACAACAACTACAAACCATATTTACAACTTTTTATGAAAATTGCAAATCTTTCAATTCAATTTTTTTTAACAAAATGACATATTCTTCAATGACTCAGATCATACTAATTTGTAGTGATGATTCTCTAAACAATTTTCCATTTTTTTATAATAGTGTTTTAGTATTTTCTTTTTCATATTATTTAATATGAAAATTTGATGAACAATAATATGTCATAAAAAAATAAGTTAAAAAAAAAATTATAATTGTATTGCATAAAAGTTAATGACATCCATTTATTTATAAACAAAAATTATTATATAGAAATTTTCTTTACATTCCTTTGGATCATATGGACACTATCACATTGAACATTACGTTATTACGAGGATGACAAAAAAATATGTGAGCACGGGTATCTGCGGGTAAAATCTGCGACAAAAAGTTACTATCCGCGGATATTTACTACCCACGGGTAACGGGTAGCGAGTATTTTAATACCCGCTTCTAAACGGGTCGAGTATGAGTAGTATACTACTCGACCCCTAAGTACCCGTTACCCGTAAAAAATAATAAAAAATATAATTTATATATTTTTTAATTAAATTTAATTGAAAATAAAATAAAATTATATTTTATTATATATTAAATTTAATTAAAATTAAATTTTAATTTATATTTAATTTAATTTATATTATATATATATATATATATATTGTAATTTTATTTAAATTTTATTTTAAAATGTATAAAATATTTTTTTTCGGGTATCTGCAGGTTTTAAAATACCCGCGAATATTTTTCTATATGGGTACCCGCGCGGGTAGCAAGTATAGTTTTATCCTGCGGGTCGGTTGCAGGTAGGCACTATTCGTGCCCGACCCGACCTGTTGCTATCCCTAGTTATCACTAGTAAATAAAAAACTTTTTAACTCTCACATTACGCTTCAGTTTCAAAAATACCCAAATGTATAAAAATCGATGGCAATTTCGTCATTATAGCGATACTATAAGCCTCGGTTAAGTTTGAACCGATGCCTAAGGGGGTCTACTGCCTTGGTTCTCTGAAAAGCCGAGGCAAAAAACCCTGCTGAATCAAACTTTTTACCTGACACTTTTTTTGATATAAGTATACTACCTTGGTTCTCTGACCAACCAAGGCAAAAAATCGTGGCAGCTTTTTCAAAATAGGCCTATTGCCTCGGTTCTTTGACTAACCGAGGCAAAAAACCCTAACAGTTTTTTCAAAATAGGCCTACTGCCTCGATTCTCTGACTAACCGAGGAAAAAACCTCTGATAGCTTTTCTGAAATAGGCCTATTGTCTCGGTTATCTGACCAACCGAGGCAATATGTCCTGCTTGAAATTGATTCTGAACGTTTCAAATCCATTTTGTCAACCTCTACTACCTGGTTCCATTTTAACCGATGTAATAGGCCCTTTATGCCTCGGTTTAAGCACGAACCGAGGTCTATAATTAGTAGATATTTTCAAATTTTTTATTTACAATTTTATTTTCAATTTTTTCTCGAAGGTTTACGCATCAGTTTTTTTATAATCAAGGTAATGACCTCTTCGATAGTTAAATTCCAGAATCGTAAACACAATAAGCACACTTTCAATCTTTCTTCTTCTTCTTCTTCTGCTACTGCAAGAGAACACGAACTGCTTCTTCTAATCTCGCCCAAAGAGTTTGTTGCTCCGTTGCCGCTGGCTCCACCACTAGTCGTCGTTGCTGCCTCCACCATTGGTCGTCACTGTTGCCTCCACCACTGGTCGTTGCTGTTGCATCCACCACTGGTCGTCGTCTCCTTCGTTTCATCTTCATCAGCGTTGCCGCCTTCATCCTCCTAGTCCTCTTCCTTACCTTCCTCATATGTGTCATCCTCCGCCCCACCAAGTCCCGCTTCACCTCCAAGATGACACCCTCTTCACCTTCAACCTCTCTTCCCCATCCCCAACACTCTCTTTCTTTCACCATGCAGGCCACCCTATCTGCCCACAACCCCAACTCCCGCATCGGTGTCTACTAACACGCACTCCACCTCCATGGCTGCTACCGTAGCCAGTAGACTCCCTCCCCATTGTCGTCCTCGACACCTATCAGTGCCACCACGACTTCACCGTCTGGTTGCCCTTTTTCTTAATAGGCAAAAGTCCTCATTTTTTGAAAAGGAAAATAAAAAAAAGGCATCTATCACGTCGGTTTGAATTCAACTGAGGTAAAAGACCCCCACATATTGCCTCGGTTATGAACGAAGACAAAAATACTACCCCTTTTTGCCTCGCCTATATATACCTCGGTTCATGAACCGTTGCGTATAGACAAAAATAACCGATGTCGTTTTCTTTTACTGCACTAGTGTATTTTAAGACTCTCACTTGAATCATATCATGTTTGGGCGACTATTATATTATATGTACTCGAGACCATATCGACTTATATATATATATATATATATATATATATATATATATATATATATATATATATATATATATGAGGTTATCTCAAGCGAACATGAACACGTACCTGACATCATATTAGTTCGTAATAACTAAGATGATCTGAAGCCATATTTATCTCATATCACTTCAAATAACTATGAAGACGTGCTTTATAACATCTCTTTTTGTAATGATTGAGATCATATAGTTTAATTACATTGTAATAGTAATGATTAATTATGATTATTAAAGATTAAAAGTTAAAATGTATTAATAAATCATTAAACAAATTAATCACGTAGTTTAGGCTTAAGTTCATAAACCTAATATAAATAGGATTGTTTATGTAATTTTTTTATCAGTAAAAAAAATATAAATATAATATCAGAGCACTTGTATGCATACTTATTTGATGTAAAAACAAATAATATACCGAAAAAACTAACTCTAGTTATAACGATGTTGTCCTAGAGATGTTTTGAATAAAAAACTCTTCGGAAGCTATCAACCTTTTTGCCAACATGAATGACACAAAGAAAAGATATTGTTGTACAAACATTTTTTTCAATACGAGAAAACTAGTTAGATTTATATTTATTACAACATTTATTATAACGTGTGGCTTCAGTGTGGAATATCTTTTTAAGGGATAACTTTCTGAATTTTGAACTATACTTAGACTTGCAAACATTTTATCTTAAAAGCTGACAAATGAAAAGATTTTGTATTTATAGTGTCTTTTAAGTGCTATAAAAACAATTATATTAATACTTTAACTAGGTAACATGTATTTATTTTTTAAAATAAAATATTAAATTATTATTATAATAATTATAATTATAAATAAATATAAATAATTTTTATAATTTTATTGTAGATATTTTTTAATTTATTTTGTAAGTAATTCTTTTATAATAAATAGCTATTTTAGTTTTAGAATAATTAAACTTAAAAATATTAAATAAAAGTATAAATAAATTTTAAAAATATCTCATAAAAAATAAAATTAGTAAGAGAGTTATTTTAGTTTTAAAAGATAATTATTTAAAGGGTAAAATGAAAAAGAAAATGTATATTTAAAACATTGGTTATAAAAAATCATTTTCTTCAGTTTCAGTTTTTTCGTTATATCTCGTCTTACACTCACCGGCCACCCTTACTCGCGCCACCGTACAGGGCAACTCCGGCAGCCACCCTTGGTTCCTTAACTTTCTCTCTGTCTTTCTCAGGTTCTTTCTCTATTCTATCTCGATCTATTCAAATTTCAACGTAGATTTTCTGTTTCCGTACCCATTTTGCGATCCTTCTTATTTATTTGATACATTTCTCTTTCTTTTGGGACAATTTCCTCACTTCATCCAATTTTTTTTTCGCCAGATGCGGTTTGTTTTCAAAGGTTAACCATTTCCCCCCAATTTTCTTTTTTCTTTACAGGGTTTGATGTTCCGAATTTTTTGAATTGCTTGCGATTCTATGATCATTTGTAGATCTTGATTTGCACGTAATTGTGTTTCTCTTTCTTCAGTGCTAAATTGGATGAATATTTATTTAAAATTTAAAACCTTTGGCTGGGTTTTCACTTTTCATCACCTTGGGAATAAGGTTTTGCTTGAGTATTATGTTTTTGTTAATGGATTTATTATTATGTATACTGAACTGTTTTCTGAAGTTCGATGAGTTGCTTGCCTGGAAAATGTTATATATTTGTGTATTTGGTATTGAATCTTATGCTTATGATTTTGTTACTCCTTCGTTGCCTTTTATTTGATATTTGTTTTATCTTTTCTACGTTGGAAGTGACTAGTTGAGAGAGGGTTTCTTTTAGACTATTAGTTTCACTTACAAATTGTTGTTTAAAACTAACTGTTTGCATTTTGTGTGTGTTGATAGCAGAAATATGCCTTCTCAGAAGGTTGAAACGGGTCACCAAGACACGGTCCATGATGTTGCAATGGATTACTATGGTAAGAGGCTGGCAACAGCTTCAGCAGATCACACAATTAAGATAATTGGAGTGAGCAACACGGCCTCTCAGCATCTAGCAACATTGACTGGTCACCAAGGACCTGTTTGGCAAGTAGTGTGGGCTCACCCTAAGTTTGGTTCTCTACTTGCATCGTGTTCCTATGATGGCCGTGTCATTCTATGGAAGGAGGGTAACCAAAATGAATGGATTCAAGCTCATGTGTTTGATGAGCACAAATCATCTGTGAATTCTATTGCTTGGGCGCCCCACGAGTTGGGTCTCTGCTTGGCTTGTGGCTCATCAAATGGGAATATATCTATTTTCACTGCAAGAGCTGATGGTGGCTGGGACACTGCAGGGATTGATCAGGCTCACCCAGTCGGTGTCACTTCTGTGTCATGGGCACCATCAATGGCACCAGGTGCCCTGGTTGGCGCAGGGTTGCTTGATCCTGTGCAAAAGCTGTGCTCTGGTGGATGTGATAATACCGTGAAGGTATGGAAGCTCAGCAATGGACTGTGGAAGATGGACTGCTTCCCTGCTCTTCATATGCACACAGATTGGGTTCGAGATGTTGCTTGGGCACCCAATCTAGGGCTACCTAAATCTACTATTGCTAGTGCATCGCAGGATGGTAAAGTGGTTATATGGACCGTGGCAAAAGAGGGTGATCGGTGGGAAGGCAAGGTTTTGAATGATTTCAAGACACCTGTTTGGAGGGTTTCATGGTCACTGACAGGAAACATACTGGCTGTGGCTGATGGGAACAACAATGTGACATTGTGGAAGGAAGCAGTAGACGGGGAATGGCAACAGGTGTCATCTGTGGAGCCTTAGAATGTGATTTGCAGGCCTTGTTTATTAATTTGAAAATGGTTAGAATTTTTTTTTAACTATAGTTGACATCTTGTTACCCTGCATATTATACAGTTGATTAATTTTGCTTCATAAAGCACTAGTTCCTTGATGTTTGTGATCCATTACATATTCTGTGATTTGAAGAATGAAGTTCATTAGTCCGAGGTATTTTCAGATTAGAAGAATGTTTTTGTAGTATATAATCTGACAATAGCTTCTGTTCTTGAAATTTCATAAATTGTTGCATTTAATTTTGACTGCGCGTGATTAATCCATCCCCCTTGAGAATTTTGTTTTTAACCAAGCCTGTGATAGCATAATGCGATCTTTATAATGACCTTGCTGGGATAAATATATTTTTATTGTTGCAGTGCATACCATATCAGTCAACCTAGCAACAGATTGGGATGCATTTTTGCTGATGATTATCTTTATAATTGAAGTATTTCTAGAGTCATGTAACAGTTTAACTTAGGAAATGATCCCATAAGTGAAATAAGTTTAATGAACAAGGATTTGAAACGTATATATCTAAGATAAAATTTTAACAGGTAGAGAGAGGGGATAGAGAAGAAATCAAAGAATAGAAGAAACCCAGAGACAGTCACTAGTTTCCCTTGTTTGATTGGGAAAACTACCACGGTTCTATTAAGCGTATTACCCCGCCTCAGCTCAAAGAAATTCGAAAAACATCTACAAACCACAAAATTATGATCAAAATAAATCTTTAGGACTATTGATTGACAAGAAGTTATAAGGTGACCCATGCAAAGAATTCAATATACATATGTATTAAACTAAGAATTGAAGAAAAATTAGCAGAAACTTACTTATTGTATAAGAAAAATTGATCGACAAATAATGGAGGACTTATTGTTGTGATCTCTTAGATATCTCCTGATCGTCAAATAAACCATAAATCTTAGAGAAAAGGGAGAGAGAACTCACAAAATGAGTTTTAAAGAGATAGCGAGTATTTTAGATTACGAGTTTATGAAATTTTATTTATATTATTGAATTATTTTAACATTAAAATAATCGGTCTCGTTATTTTAAAACACGTATCACTCTAATCCTTTACTTTTTAGGTTCTTACATCAAGCATTTCAATTTTTTTTACAAAAATTATATTTATCTTCTAAAAATTTACATCATTAAGTATTTCATACAAATAACTTCTTAAAATTCTTTTTTAATTTTAAAAGCATATTAACATGTTTTTCTCATAATTTTATTTTCAATATTCTTTACTGTTGAGATGAAATTTCGTGTGTTTTACCCACCTAATAGTAAATGTTAAAAAGATAGTATCGCAACAATAAATATTAAAAATATATTACAAATTTATCTAAGAATAAAATTCAATTGCTAAGAAAATGCCAAAAAATAAAACTAATTAAAAAAATAAACAGAGACCATATAATTAAATTTAAAGTTTTGCATAAATTTTCACCTGACACTTCTATTTAAACTGTATATATCCTTTCTTTGAAATTAGAAACCTCAACAGCGCCTAAAAAAACAAGTTACAGCAACACTGTTAATAATTACATGAAATAAAAAAGAAAAAAAATTAAGTGAAAACGTTCTATACGATAGAAACTTAGAAAAAATATATTGAACTATATGATTTAAGGCCTACTGGCCCTCTTTCAAACAAGGTATGTAACCTTAACATAACAGAGTAACCTTAACAAGGATGAAGCTTGTCCTTAAGTCTTGGCATGTAATTGATGGACCCACATAAGTGTGGTTCATTTAAATTCATTGTCAACAAGGTAAAACATGGTAAATAAAATATTGATAATAATTTATAATTCATACTTTTATTAATTGAGATTTGATTAAGAAAGTTTTGACCAATTATTTATTTGAGTGTTAAGAGAACTTTTTGTAAGAGTCTCTCCTCTTGTGACCATATGTTGAGAGTATTGGAGGACGTGTGACGAGTAGAGAGAACAAGGAAAAACTAGTGGTGAGAAAGACAACATGTGAAAGAGAGATATTTGCTCAAATATTATATATAATTTAAATAATGTATATTAAAAATTAATGCTGAAATAACATTTATAATTTAAAGATTGTATATTAAAAATTAATTATTTAAATGTATTTTTAGTTTCTAAATTTATATGCAAAATTAAAATTTGTTTGTCTCAAATTTGGATTTTAATCCTTTAACTTAAAACATAGACAAGACTATAGCCTTCATGATGTACACAACATGTAAAAAGAATTTATATAATAGTTAGAAAGATTATATTTATTCATTTTTTAAGTTTAGAAACAGAATTATATAAAAAATTTAAAACAAAAGTGAATTTTAATTTTTGAGTCTTTGCTAAAATATGTTTAACCCAAGAATAATAAAGTAAACTATAATTTTAGTATCTCTTTTAGCTATAACCAAACTATTTTGGGGTGCTTGAATTTATTCCAAATTAAATGAATTCATATTAAATGATGAGTCGTGTAATAATTTTGTCAACCCATTCTTATACTAATTTTAAGAAAACTTTCAACATGGTTTCCTCTTTTAACGTGATAATATGTAGTTATTAATGGAAATTCCAATTCCAGATTCTCAACACTTAACATAAACATTACGATATAAAAAGCACGAAGTTTGTGTCATACATGGTTTGCAACAACGTCAATGGGATAACCATTCCTCTGCAGCATCTGAGACCCTCTTCATATCTCATATACAAAAATTATAATAAAGAATCAATTTTCTAAATTGTTCTTACAATGGAACTTGCCATAGTTCCAGTTGATTCAAGTCTAAAAGATAATCAAACTCTATATGAAGAGTGGTTCAATTATGCAGATGCAGGTTCGTTTGAATAACTTTTTTATCTTTGTTTCGTTCTTTAGGGATTAATATAAATTTGCAAAATAATTAAATTTTGAATTAGTTTAAAAACTGTTTCTATTAACCTTCCTAATTTTGTCATTTGTTTGATTGTTTTATGCAAAAATAAAGTTGGTGTTCTGCTAATAATAATGAAATTTTTATGTATTCAGATGGGGATGGTCGTTTCACAGGCACTGAAGCGATCAAATTTTTTGCTATGTCAAACTTATCACGACAAGATTTGAAACAGGTTTTGTATTTTATAAATTTGTTCTATGCACAGGAACAGGAGGAGACATTGATAAGGACAATGTATTTATGGATTAAGGTTAAGAAACAACATTTTAAAAAACAAATTGTTTTGGAGATCCCATCAACTATAGATTATAAATTGATTTTGCAGAATTTAGTCACACACCATGATATTATATTGAATAAATTAAATGTTTAGAGTTTGTTTTTAAAGAATGACACCTAACATATTAATAATGAATATCAATGTTGAAAAAGAGGAAACTTATTTATAATATTAAGTGTTTTTCTTAAATCATCTATATAATTATACAAATATTTTTTTATACATGTTTTGCAACCCTTCAAAATATTCTCTTTTTTTTTAGAAGTGGTCAAAATAGATTAAAACTCATAAGTCAATTTAGTTCACTATTTATTTGAGTCGAATTGGTTTAAAAAAATTACAAATTTCATCACAGACCAAAAATGAATTCGGTTCACTAAGAATTCAACTCATCCAGGTTGAACTTGTGGTGAGCCGGATTGGATTATTAACTTATCCATAAATTTTAAATATCAAAAAACGAAAATCCTAAATGTTCTCTTATCTTTAAATGTATTTGGATTGTGTGTTTTTGTGATTTTGGATTGTATTTAGGGTTAAATATGTTTTTCGTCCCTTAAGTATGACATGATTTTGGTTTTAGTCCCTACTCGAAACTTTGATAGTTTTTAGTTCTCATAGTTTTGAAACTCTTACTGTTAGTCCTTAAAATTGGACAACGTTAACTTTTAGTAGATGTGGCTAACGGCCAGCTCACATGTGATGCCACCTTCCCTAACTACTTTTAATTGAAGTGGCAATAAAGGTGTGTTGGTCGGTCGGCCTGGTGGGTAGTCGGCCACAATGTCTGGTGACGGGTTATGGTGACGGGTTCAATATATGAAAGACCGAACGGTATTGGGCAAAGACCGAACAATGTTGGAAAAAGACCGAACGGTGTTGGGCAAAGACCGAACAATTATGGTGACGGGTGGAGTGCAATATATGAAAGACCGAACGGTGTTGGGAAAAGACCGAACGGTTATGGGCAAAGACCACCATGCCGACCACCAGACCGAGTGACCGACCATCCACCAGGCCGACCGACCACCACACCTTTATTGTCATGTCAATTAGAAGTATTCAAGTGGCATGACACGTGGGCTCGCCGTTAGCCACGTCAAACAAAAATTAACGTCATCCAATTTTAAGGACTATAGTAAGAGTTTCAAAACTATGAGGACTAAAAACCATCAAAGTTTCGAGTAGGGACTAAAACCAAAATCATGTCATACTTAAGGGACGAAAAACATATTTAACCCTTGTATTTAAAGTTTAAGATCATTTTAGATTGTATTTGAATTAATTTTATTTATATTTCAATTAGGAAAAAATTATAATTTTTTTAGAATTAAAAAAAAATTAATTAAGTCAACTCATTAACTTGTAGTGAACCGAACAAAATTTGAATTTTTTGAACTTACTAATAAATTAGTCGAGTTCAGTTTATTCAATGAGTGACCAACTCATAATGGATGAAACCGAGTCAAGCCAGATGATCCGAGTTGATAACTCTAATTTTTTAAACTTTAACATTTTTTATATTAAATAAATAAGAATTATCCAAAAAATAAATAAAACCTATCCACAATAAATTATAAAAAATATTTCTTTCTTCCTTGTAAAAATAATTAACTCTCTTTTGATATATTTCTTTCTTCCTTGTAACTAAGTTGTTTCTTTGTTGAAGGTATGGGCCATTGCAGATTCAAAACGAGAAGGATATTTAGGTTTCAGAGAATTTGTGACTGCTATGCAGGTGCAAAATTAATTCTTCAATATGATTTTGGAACTTAATGTTTTCCAATTTTCAAAACCTAACTAATCCATTTCTAACTATAGCTTGTCTCTTTAGCACAAAGTGGATACCCAATAACACATGATGTAGTAAATAGTGATGGTAAGTTTTCTTTGTTTGGTTTAATGGATATATATATATATATATATATATATATATATATATATATATATATATATATATATATATATATATATATATATATATATATATATATTTGCATTTTCATTTTTGTCACTTATTAAATTTTTATGATTGACTTTTATTTCAGCTATGAGATATGTAAAACCACCCACAATGGAGGGTTTGGATGCATTAGTTGCAGTAAGTTTTTTTTTTCTTTTTTATGTTGAAATTGTATATTCATTTAGGGAAATAACATATTATTAAATGGATTTGTTTGTGCAGAAGAAAAGGCGAAAAAATAAAGATAAAGATTTGAGTGGTAACGTATAATAATTCAATTATTAAAGGCATTTATTCACATTACTTTTATCCTTTTTCTTTCTACATTTTTTTAATCAATTTCACTCATGGGAAATCATGCAGTTAGTCCTCAACCATCACCTGCAAGTTATTGGTTTTCTTCAAAGTCAGTAAAAAAGGTAAAAATTTTGTTACTTGAATAATTACTTCATTATTTATAAGTAGTATGATTTGAAAAACATTTTGTCCCTTTTGGATAGTTATTGTAAGTAATAATTGGATGTTTTTGACTAATTTTTTTTTATGAACTGCTAAAAGTTGTACCATAGCAAAAAATAAAAAAAGAATATTCTTATTATCTTTTAGTTGTATAATTTGTTGCCTTAACCTTTTGATATTGCTTAGTCCAACAAGTCATACTCCTCCATGACTAGATAAATAATTAAGTGATTTTATTTATCTTTGAATGAATTATGTATTAGATTTTTTTTCATATTATGGTTGGTCTAAGAACTTTAAAAGATTTGTTTAGAACACCATTAACTATTTTATGACTCTTCATTGAAAATTGACCTAAGAAAACATAAAATTTTACATATTTTATGTCAAATTTGGAAACTAAAGTTGTCAAATGTTTTTTTTTAACGTGTTAGAAGGTGAGTTTAAGCCTAACTCAACCCCACAAAATCGGCTTGTAAGGTGAGGTTTGCACTTCATTTATAAACTAAGAATTGACCTTATGTCTAGTCGAAGTGAGACTTTCAACATATCCCCTTCACGCCAAGGTATAAACATATCGTGCGTGATAGTAGAAATTAGGTGGTCCGATAACGACCCGATTGCGGGTAGAATATAAGAATATAATACCTACTTAGAACTCGCTAGGATAGGCTCTAACCATGGTTCTGATACCATGTTAGAAGGTGAGTTTAAGCCTAATTCAACCCCATAAAATCGGCTTGTAAGATGAGATTTGCACCTCATTTATAAACTAAGAATTGACCTTATCTCTAGTCGAAGTGAAACTTTCAACATAACGAAAGATTTTTTTTAAGAAACATTGAACAAAATATATTTGACATAAAACATCTTAGATTGGACTAAAAAACCTTGTTTTTCTTTTTTTATATTTTTATGATTTTTTTATAATATTGTTATATAGGTTAATGGAGAAATCAAGTAAGACTTATTTGTATTTTTACTTTTTAATTTCTTCTAATATATTTATATTTTTGGGTATACGAAGGTGCCAGCTTCTTCGGTGACATCAGTCATAGATGGTTTGAAGAGACTTTACCTTCAAAAGTTGAAACCTTTAGAAGTTACTTATCGTTATAACGATTTTGTATCTCCTTTATTGGTTAGTAGTTTATTATATTGTCCTTTCTTTCATTAAGAAATACAAATAGATGTTTTTATATTTAATTTAATTTGTTTTCTCAGACAGACATGGATACATGTATACCCACAATTATATATATGTGGTTCAGTTTCCTATGATTATTTTTCTTTATGAATTACAGACAAACAGTGACTTTGATGCCAAACCTATGATTCTACTTTTGGGTCAATATTCCACTGGAAAAACAACATTTATTAAACATATGCTTAGAACCACTTATCCAGGCAAGTGATTCTTGGTCCTTTAATTTTTTATTTATAATAGGTTAAAAATTTAAGTATGAGTCTAAATTTATATTAGATAAAAATAAAAAAACTGAGCATAAAAACGTAAAACTTATTATTGTAATGTCAATGTAGTTAGATTCGGATTTTTAATAATGATTTTTTTTCTTCAACAATGTTATTAGGAGCTCATATTGGACCAGAACCAACAACTGATAGATTTGTTGTTGTTATGGTACGTTTAGACTCTAAATCTTAAAATCTAAAATGTTTCATTTTGTATTATTAATTATATAAAAAAGAAAAACAATTTTTACTTTAGTTCTGAAGAGTTAATTGTAGTTGTTTTTGGCATAGTCTGGACCTGATGAAAGAAGCATTCCTGGGAACACTGTTGCTGTCCAAGCAGACATGCCATTTAGTGGTCTTACTACATTTGGCACATCATTTTTGTCCAAATTTGAGTGTTCTCAAATGCCTCATCCTGTAAGACACTTTTATACCTATTTAAAACAAAATCTAAGAGACTTATTTGTAGCATTTGAAACTTAACTCTCTGATTTTGTATCATTTGTTCAAAGTTATTGGACTACATTACATTTGTCGATAGCCCTGGAGTTTTGTCCGGAGAAAAACAAAGGACACAAAGACAATATGACTTCACAGGTGTAACATCGTGGTTTGCTGCTAAATGTGATTTAATACTCCTTTTGTTTGATCCTCATAAACTTGATATTAGCGATGAGTTCAAACGTGTGATATCATCCCTAAAAGGAAATGATGACAAAATTCGAGTGGTCTTAAACAAGGCAGACCAAGTTGATCCTCAACAAGTAAAAACATACATCATTAATATTTTAATTTGACTTAATCTAATGTGGTTTTACTTCAGGTCAAATTTGGCTTATAGTTTTGTTTGATCCAACGTTGCAGCTAATGAGAATATACGGTGCATTGATGTGGTCACTTGGGAAAGCATTAAATGTTCCTGAAGTCATGCGTGTATATATTGGGTAAGTCACTTTATAATTTGTACGTGTTCACTTCTAAATCTTAAAATGCCATGAACTTACACATTTTTTATTTAGGGTTAATTACCTACTTAGTCCCCATGTTAGGAGGTAATTTTCTGTTTAGTATCCGGTTTTAAAAATGTAGGCATTTGGTACCTATGTTTTGAAATTTGTATCAATTCAATCCTATCCAGTTAACGGCGTTATAATTGATGCGAGAAATTAAGGACGTTAATGATAGCCTGGGTGGAATAGCTATCAAATGTTTGAATGCATCTTCATTAACGTCCTTAATTTCTCGCATCAATTATAACGCCGTTAACTGGATAGGATTGAATTGATACAAATTTCAAAACATAGGTACCAAATGCCTACATTTTTAAAACCGGGTACTAAACAGAAAATTACCTCCTAACATGGAGACTAAGTAGGTAATTAAGCCTTTTATTTACATTCTTGTATAATTTAGATTTGGTTATACTTTTGTTTCATTCATTATCATATAAAATTGTCTTATCCATTTTATGATGAAACGTTTTTTTTTTGTAGTTCTTTCAACGATAGGTCTATACAAGATTCTATCTGTCCACTTGAAAATGAAATATTTCAAAAAGAACAGGATGATCTTCTATCAGACCTAAAAGATATACCAAAGAAAGCTTGTGATCGTAAAGTGAGTTTTATTTATAATTTTCATTATAATTTATCTACTACTTTAGGATTATTCATATGTATTCATGTTTCTTAAAAACTATTTTGATGAAAAAATATTTACAAATACAAAATTGTGAATTTGAAATACTTGTTTATATAACTTTTCTCATGAAACATTTGGTAAGGAAATGCTATTGTAGAACAAAACCAAGATTCTTACTGGTACTTTCAGTACTATTTTATGGATACAAAAGTTTTATAAGATAAAATGTTAATTATTTTTTATATTGCAGATCAATGAATTTGTAAAACGAGCTAGATCTGCTGTGATACATGCTTACATTGTTAGCCATCTAAAGAAGCAAATGCCTACAATGATAGGAAAAGCTAAAGCTCAACAAAAGCTCATTGATAATTTGGGAGATGAATTTGTAAAGGTATGGATTTTGCTTTATATATAATTAAACTCAGATGCATGTTTAGTTATAATAATTATTGAAAATTGAAATGCTAATGTTGTAATCAGGTACAAAGGGAGTTTCATCTACCAGCTGGTGACTTTCCAAATGTTGAACAATTTAGAGAGACTTTGAATGGTTACAACATTGACAAGTTTGAGAAATTGAATAGAAAAATGATTCAAACAGTGGAAGACATGCTTGCGTATGATATTCCTAATCTCTTGAAGACATTCAGAAATCCCTATGGTTAAGTTTCTCAACAATTTATGAGGGGAGAAAATAATTTAAGAGAAAATGTGCAGGCCAATCTTTATGTATGTATCATGCATATTAATATTAATATGCTTTACAATTTTGGAGAAAAAAATATTATATAATGGCTTCACCAACACACACATAGATGCAAGTTTGTAAAAGATGTACCGACATGATGATTTTAATGAGCAGAAGGAATTTTTTTTACTTAAAATTTCCACAAGACATCTTGAGCATATTGATGGGTGGTCTGAATGCTCACGTAGATTTCGTTAGGATAGGTTTCAACTATGATTATGATAGCATATTAAGAAGTGAATTTTAAGTCTAACTCAACCCCACAAAACTAGCTTGTAAGGTGAGGTTTGCACCCCATTTATATATTATAAATTGGTCTTATCTCTAGTCAATGTGAGACTTCCAACACACTCCCTTCACGCCGAGGTATAGTCAATGTGGGACTTCCAATACATTACAAAGAAACACAACACAAATAATCACAACTCCCTAAAACTCACTTATTTGATTGCGCGTGATGGTCAAAATTGGTGTCCAATGCCCCCAAGTCAATGGCATTGTCTAAGTGGTGCTTAGCCACACAACAATGGTGTCCAACAATGTATCAAATTCCTAAACTCTCTCTTTAAGAATTGATTGAGTAATTTTAACACTTCTTGAGTTAACCCCTTACTTAACGAATCTTATAATACTTTTAAAATTTGAGTTCTTATTTTATGGGGTGTCAAATGAGTTGAATTCAAAGAGCTCATGGAGACATTATTTCTAACCACAACCAAAACAAGATTTTTATGCTTCTCATAGATAAAATTTGAACTAAAACGTGATGAACCATTTACCTCAGCTCATATGATCCAAATCACCAAATTTAGCTCTAATACCAATTCTAATATGATTTTAGACACATCAAGACAAATTTATAATCAAATTTCAACTACTCATAACTATAAAAAATGACAACTAATCAAACAATCACAAATTCAAAGTCATAGACAATCCAATCAACCAATTTGATCATGCAATTACAATTTTATTGTCAAAATCGGTCATCAAAGCTAATTCAAGAATAATTACAATTTAGCTTTCCTCACCTTATAAAACAACTCTAACTGCTCAAAATGTCAAAATACCTCCAACCTCATAGGATGCTATATTTTCACATAGAAACATCACAAACATGATCAGGCCACACCATTATGATTACTAATCAGCATATACTCATATAAAAGACTTAAAAAACACGTGCAAGCAAAGAAAGCCTACATGCAAGAAATAAATAGCTTCAACCAAGAAAAAAGATAAAAAAAATCAATTTACAATAGAGAAATTGATCAGTCGAATTTGAAGAGATTGTTAAGTAGATCAATTCTACAACGTAGAATCTTATATAAACAAAGAATAAGAATGGGAAAAGGTAGAAAATTAAAACAAAAAATATTTCTAAATAGATTATATATTTTAGGCTTAATAGCCTCTTTTGTCCCCAGTTGTGCTTGGTTTTGTCAATTTAGTTCTTGGTTTTAAAAAAGTGTGTATTTGGTCCTGACTTGGGAAATTTTGTGTCTACTTTGTCCCTTTCGTTAAAAAACACTAACCGTGTTAATGAATTGATGATATGGTAGTATAAATTGGTAACGTGTCAATGAGAGATGAGGTGGATTTTACATATTGGATTTTACAGTATAAACTTGGCTACGACGTCATCACCATCTTTAGAAATCCTAACTTCCATCAATCACCAAACCTTAGCTGTCGAACCATCCATAATCGCCACCGTCAACAGCTATGACGCTGCTAACATCATGCGCTGCCGCCACCATGAAACATCTTCATTAGACCACCACTCGCGCTATCCATCACGAGCTCATGCAAGTTGTCGCGACCACCATCTCCCACCTCCATCAAACCCGCGAGCTTCGCCACCAATTTTCACCATCACCAAACCTGCATACCAGAAATCACCATACCAATCAAAACCCTAAATCGTCATGTCGCCGCTGCCACAGAGCGAACATCTCCCTGCAGGATCGCGAGAACCTGCAACCACCACACCTCCATCACCTTCTCCAAGCCCAAACCTGCAAACCACAAAATCAGAAAAAAAAGCCTCATCCTACGAGATCTGAGTTCGCATCTTCGCACCTTCATCCACTTGAATTCACCACCTACAAAAAGGAAAAGACTTCCAATTTGCCAAACACCATCACATTACCAGTAGCCACCGCAGATGGGAAGGCCGAAACCCATTTCTCGCGAGTTAACGGTGCAGAAGCACTCTTCCCCAATCTGAAACCTTAATTTTTGGGTGGGGAAGGGCTGCCACATGGTAAGCCTTCATTTCTGTTCTGCGTGAATTGGGAGTTTGAAAATTGGGAATTTTTCTGGGTCTTAATCGTGAGGAAGAAGATGATGTTGTTGTGGGTGATTTGGGTTGCGCGAGATTGATGATGGATGGTAGGTTCGAACTTGGTTGTGCGATTTCCGACATAGTGGTGACGACGCAACATGGTGGTGACAACGCGGCATGGTTCATGGTGGTGGATGGGTTTCACGGTGTGGGTGGTTGCGACATTGATGGTGAAAGACGATGTGGTGGTTGCAGGTTCTTTGCGGCATTGACGGTGTGGGTGGTGGCGGCACAGTTGGATAGGGTTTGGACTTCACTATTGCAGCGCGACAAGGTGGTGGTGGCGGATACGGTTTGGCTGACGGTGGAAGAATTAGGGTTTCTACTGTTTGGGGAAGGCAAAGCTGACGTGACTTGACAAGAGGAAATAAGTGGCCCAAAGATTAAAAAAGAATTGAAAAGAAACTGCCATATTTTAAAACCAAGTAAGAACTTCTTGTAGACACTATTTTAAAACTAAGGACCAAATTGACACAACCGAACACAACTAAGGACAAAAGAGGCTATTAAGCCTATATTTTAAAATAATAAAACTAGTTTATAAAATATTTTATTTATATTAAAATACTTAAATATTAAAATAATTGAATTTTATTATTTTAATGCTATCAATCCTATGTACTTTCCATTTTTGTTTATATACATTTGTATTATATTCTTTACTTACAATGAAATATAAAGTTATTCATCCTTCGTTTCCTGGTATAAAAAAGAGTACAAATATTTTTTTACTAATAAATGTAAATAATAAAACTAGACAGCTTTTTGTGTACTATTTTATGAATTTTATCTTTTTGTATTTCTAAAGCCTTTTTTTTAATTTTTAACTAGTTTTAAGCTTTTTTAATTTTACATTTATGAATAAATGATTTAATTTATTTTATATTATTTTAATTTTTATATTATGTATATATTATTAGTCTTGTATTATATCTTACAATATTTTATTCAATTTTAAAATAAATTAAAAGGAATAACATAATATTAAAAATAATAAAGATAGAATAAATCTATCAATTTTGTTTTACAAATTATAAAGAGTTTAACTAATAAAATGAATAATTATATTTGTATTATCATTTTTCTACTTACAATTATATATAAAGTTATTCAGGATGATCCCTTTATTTCCTCATAGATAAAAAAAGTAGAAATATTTTTTCACAAAATCAATTATTATTTTCCTCAATATTTTTTAAGTGTGGTCTCTAATTATAACAAAAGAGTTGTTTATGAATATATATATATATATATATATATATATATATATATATATAGATATATATAGATATAGATATAGATATAGATATAGATATAGATAGTAGATAGATTTGGAAAACGGTTGGATATTATGACTCTTTACTATGGTTTCATATGATCTGTTATTATCATAAATCTTGACAGAATGATATATTGATTCAATTTTAAAAAAAAAGTAAACATTCAAACTAGTGGAACTGAATTAAAAAAAAATGAAATTAACATAAGTGTACTGGACCTTAAAATAAAATAATTTATAAAATAGCATTTGAATTATAATTTATAAATATATTCTTATTATTATATAAGAGAAAAACTGATTTTTCATTCTTTTATATAAATAAGTAGAATTGCCTATTAAGAGATAAAAGATGATATCAAAGAAGTTATGCATTCACTTTGATATAATCATGTTGCAATGTTATTGTAATATATACAATTTATTATTAACTTTGTTTATATTCGTATATTTAATTTTATATTTTACTTTTAGGTTTGATAATTGTTTTTTTAAACTCAGTTAATTATCTATAGTAAAAAATTCTTGTAATAAAATTAAGAAAATATATATTTGTTTGATAGCTATTTTCTATGAGTTTTTTATTTAATTTAATAATATTTTTGTTTTAACTAATAGAAATACATACACTAAATTAAATTTAATAAACAGTAACTATTATTTAAAAAGTGAAATTGGGACAAAATTATATAAAAAGAAGAATTGTTTTATATAATAATAGAGGTAATTATGTAAATATTAATTTTTTTAATCTTTTTATTATAATTAGGAGAAAAAAAAAGGGATGGTAAATAATAATATTTTTGCATTGGTGCTAAGAAATGGTGTTCTCAGAGTATCAGTTCATCAGCTTCTCCTTAGATCTCATTTTAGACTGATCAGACCACCCTTTCTCCGACCAGCGTCCACGGCAGCTCCGGCAAGCACGTTTTGTTCCCTTACTTTTTGTCTTTCTTTGTCTCAGGTCCCTTCTCTATTTTCTTTCTTTCTCTCTTGATCTATTCAAATTTCAAACTTTGATCTTCTGATTCCGTACCCATGTTACGATTCTTCCTACTCGTTAAAAACCCTCGTTTTTGTTTGGGACAGTTTTCTCACTTCATCCCCTTTAAGGGATTTCCCCCATTTGTTTTGCTTCGAGCGGTTTGTTTTCAAAGATAAACCATTTCGTCCAGTTTTCATATTTTTTTACAATGTTTTTAATTTTGCGAGTTGTTTGGGATTATATGATCATTTATAGATCATGATTTTCACATAATTATATTTGACTTTTTGTAGCGCTAAATTCGATGAATATTTGTGTAAAGTTAAAAACTTTTGGCTGGGCTTTCAGTTTTCATCAGCTTATGAAGACTGGTTTTGCTTTAAGGCATTATGTTTTGTAGATGGATTCATTACTATGTATAGCGAATTGTTGTTTCAAGTTTGAGGAATTGCTTGCTTGGAAATTGTTACATTTTTGTGTATTTTGTATTAAATCTTGTACTTATGCTTTTGTTATTCCTTCATGGTCTTTTATTTAAGATTTGTTTTGCCTTTTCTACACTGGAAGTTACTGGTTAACAGAGGCTTTAATTAGTTCAGAATATTTTTCACTTGCAAATTGTTGTTTGAAACTAACTATTGGCATTGTGTGTTGATAGCAGAAATATGCCTTCTCAAAAGCTTGAAATAGGTCACCAAGACCTGATCAATGTGTGTGTTGATAGCAGACATGCTCATTAAAATAACTCAATTTTTAGGACGACCACATGTTATGTTTATGATATTTCAAACGATTAAAATAAATGTCGTGTAGTATTTAATCTAGCTTTATTCATTTGTTTAAAAGATGAAACACCTTAGTATTTTTATAAAAGAAAAGGAAAAAAAAATAGCTCTAAAAAATTAAGTGAAAGATAATGTTTTTTCTTTAAAAGTTTGTTTCTCTTCTCTCTTGGATCCCTATTGAAGGAAATGAAAATTGCTAAAAAAAGCTTCTACTTTGCTTCTAAACATATTTTAATTTTTAACTTTAAATTAGTTTTGTAAAAAAAAATTGACATACTTGTTTGGTAAATCTATGGGAGCATTTACTAAAGAAAAACTAGAGCAGTTTGGGTATAAAACAGATCAGAATAGGAAAGCATCACTTTTTCTATTCGTCTCCTAAAATTAGCTGTGCCATTAACCTCAATCAATCAATACGCTCTTCCATTACACTCTGATGTTGTTGGAATCTATGATCTTTTAGATCTCATAAGCAAAACATATATTGGTATGTTATTGTTTTTCCACTTTTTCTTTGAATCTTTGTCATTAATCAAACGGTTCATACTCCAAAACAAGGTTTAAAATCTTGAGCATTCTATGTTTTTCTGGTCGAATGGCTTAATAGGATGGAGTTCCACTGGAATTTTGGAATTTAGGTGTTGGGTTTCTTGGAAATTGATCAGAAGAAGTTGAAAAGGCAGAGTTTCAAATTTTGATTTATTGATATTTACCATCAATGGTTTTAGGTGTAATATGATGCGTTCTCTCTCTCTCTGCTGTGTTATCAGTAAATGATGTTGATGATATTGTATGGAATAATGAACTGCGATCATGGGAGAGCTAGTCAATGATGTGAAGTAGATGATGAAAATTTTCTTTTCTTATAGGAGATCTAGAACTTACTAAGTTATGAGGGTATAAGTTAAATAGAATTTCATAAATTGGAAGAGTTTTTTTGCTTGCGGTTTTGGTTTTACAAGATTGAGATGAAAGAGTGTATGATGATGTTTTTGCTTTTGAAACTTACTTTTAGGTTTTATCAAGAATGGAGTTGCCTTCAAATAACTTGGATCTTGGGCCTAGGCAGATTGAACAAGAGAAAGACGAAGGTCCCTTGTTGCATTGTGATTTTTGTGACATTGAAGTAGTTCACAAGCTGGCTCAAATGTTCATGCCAGCACTAGGTTGTGCCTGCGTTGATAACACAACAGGAGATCCCTTCAAGACCCCTGGTTTTGTGGCTGTTGATTTGAGAAAGGAGATGATAGAATTTGTCACCCAAAAGAGTGAATTATTTGTTGCTGAGTCTATTATCTCTGAGGAGGTTCCTGACGGTGAAGCTTTGGAACACCCTTTTGATATCATTTGTTTTTTTGTTGACGAATTTGTTAATTCAAAGAGAAATTTGTTGAGCCAGTTTTCAGGGTGGTTGCTAAGTGATAAGAGAGAGGACAAAATAGATGATTTTGTTCAGGAGATGGAAAAAAATGGTTTTTGGCCACTGGATAGAAGAGAAACACTTGCCAAAGATTTGCTCAAGAACGTTGACTTCAAAAGCTCATTTCATTGTGACATGAGTTTTAAATCTGCAGAAGATCTTGCCAACCATGTTGATGCTTGCAACTTCAGGTCTGTGGTATGCCAAAATGACGGGTGCAATGATAGATTCAGTGCTGGTCAATTAAAAGAGCATGATTCAACTTGTGATTTCAAGATAGTTCCATGTGAACAAAAGTGCACAGCTAACATCTTGCGACGAGACATGGATAGGCACTGCATAACTGTTTGTCCATTGAAGCTTGTGGATTGCCCTTTCTCTGCCATAGGTTGTAGATCTACAATTGGGCAAAGTGTGATTAGAAAACATTGTTCGGATGATGTTGAGTCTCACTTACTACTAATACTTAAAGGCATCCATCAACAAGCATCAGACAAAGATCTTCAAAGACGTGTGGAGCAAATTGTACAGGTTAGTCAACATAAATGCCATAGTTGCTTATGGGACTGAAATCTAATACTGATATTTTTCTTATTAAAAAATTTTCAAGTAATAAATTTTGTGCTTGAAAACATTATGAACACTTGAAATGGTTTCAATTTAACTACTGGGGGAACACTGGAGCAAAATTTATTCATTTATAAGTGAATGGGTGGTTGATTACTCAGTTGTTTTCTGAGGTATGGCTACCAATCCTTTTTCCTCTTACCTTCCTTCTTGTTTAATTAGTCACAGACATCATTAAATAGTTTTCAAGGTTTGCTTTTCATTTTATACTTCTAAATGTGTTTCCAAATATCGTATTATTTATTTTCAGTTCCAAAGAGGTCTAGCCTAATGTGAGGAGGCAGAGAGTAGGTTAAAGTTATGCAAGTAACTCTTGAGTTTGTGAAAATATGGCTGTTAATTTAAATTCCCTATAGTGATTTGCTCCCCCAACATATAATCTCAACGGCATAATTGGAATTTAGACCTACTTCGTTTCTAAAGATACTCATGAGCAATAATGGACCACAGTCTGTTGATCGGTTGACATGGTATGTGTTCTGAAGTATATAAATTGGATATCTAAAAAAAGGATAGAAGGTATTTAGTTATGGCAATCATTTGATAATTTTGTCACTATTAGTTTTGAAACACTTGGTAACTCTTATTTTTGTTGTGGCTATATGCTTTATTATGAGTATTATATTACGTTTTAGTTGTATGTGAACATTCTTGTTAGACATCTAACTCATGTTCCCAATTTCTGTTGCGTTTCCTGTCTATATTTTGGTTTATGGTCTGAAAATATTTCTTAAGTAGAGAGGTGCCATTAAAAAGTGTTTTGAGGGAATGAATTTGGTTTTTAACCTAAAATTAATATCCATTTTTGTGGCCTTAGACCATTCCTTGTTGTATTGAGAAATTGTAAACTTTATCAGTAGGTTCCATTTATCTTCCCATACTATTTGGGAAGAGGTAAATAAAATTTTCTCAGTATTATCAATATTCAGACTTTTAGTTTTCACATTGTAGACCTCATCGAAAAGCAAATTAGCAGAGGCTAAGGATGTGAGATCTTTCAAAAGTATTGTCAAGGACCTTGAAGTTAAGCTAGGGTCTCTGGAAGTGAGTGCCAAGGAAAAAACTTGTGCAGAAGTTTCCAAAAATGAAGACGGTGAAGACAATAGAACTGGCTAAGCAAAGGGTGTCAATAAAGAGGATAGTGAACACACTGAAAATGGAAAACAAGTATAATGCATAACATAATCTTACAATATCCTAATTCTCAATAACAAGAGCATGTTGTTACTGTATAGCATTTTATTAATTTCTCTAATTTTGTTAAGTTTTAGCATGATTCCTTAATATCACTTTTAGGATGCGATTCATTAATATTACTTCTGGTTCAGTCTCATTTCTCGTGTTATTTTTTCATACGATTATGTGGATTATTCTTGTGATTCTTGATTTTGTTTGCATTTGTAAAATTAATTTTGAATGACTGTGATTTTATAGAATCGATTTTAACTGAATGTGATTTTTTTATGGATAATAAATATAAAAATAAAGGAAAAAGATAATTTTGACACATTATGTTGTTTGGGTATTGCAATAGAAATTGATTTTTAGGTGTTTAATTTGACTTGACTTTAGCATTGGATTATGATGTGAAATAGTAAAATAACTATTATAAATAATATAATTTAAAGTATCTATGTAGTAATACTAATATATTTATTTTCTACTGTAGTCAATATTTTTATCTAGTGAAATTTTAAATTATTGCTTATCTGATATGGAAGAAATGATATATCATGTCTTATAAAAACAGGTAAAAAGGAAATTTAATAAAGATTTTAAAGATAAAATTGAAATAAATATAAAACGTTAGAAGCTATGTTTATTAAAAAAAATAACTTTTAATAGAAACTAAAAAGTTTATACATTTTGAGATTTAAAAAATAACAAATTAAAACAAAAAATAACAGGAATTTAATATATTATAAACACAAATGTGATATTTAAAGCATAAATATCTTATATGTGGTAAAAATCTAGTACACATTTGAAGCAAAAATTAATATATTATAAACACAAATATCTGATATATTTTGTTTTATTTTAAAAATTCAAAAGTTAATTCTCAATTATCCAATGTGTCACACGAGCTTTTATTTGCATTCATGTCCGCTAAAGTAATTAAAATATGCTATCTGACTATATTATACAATAAATTATATTTTTCGTTTTTCGTTCTTTTAAAAAAAAAAACACTACTTTTAATTGTCAAAGTAGTTTAAATAAAACTTTTAAAATGCTATTAAAGAATACTTAGTGTGTTTTAAAAATAGAGATACGATTTATTTTAAAGAAACTAAAAGTGAAATTCGAAATATTAACTAGAATTTTCTCTATAATCTTTTATTCAATATGAATTGTCACTAATTTAATTTCTAAAATTTTAAAATATTATTTATTAGTAAGAAAATCAAACAATTAAGTCACACCGATAATATCTTTAATTACATTCTTTAAAATGTGTTTTCTTTAGAATATGAAAGTTTAATATCACTTAAGCATCGCAAAAAACTATATCCATCTAAATTATTTATACTTTATCTACATTATCAAAATTCACGTAATATATAATAACTATATTGTATAAAAACTAGATTAATTTTGATTACCATTTTTTGTTGTTTAGTCTGTGACAATCAAATAATATTTAATTATAATTCAACAACCACATTACGAAAAGTTACATTCTATAAATAATTTGGGTTTTATTTATTGGTAGTTTTAATTAACTATTTTGTAATAATATTAATTTTATTTTAAATTTTCAAAAATAAAAAAAAATTAAAAACCATAATTTATGTGACTATGAGCAAATGATGTATCAATTAAAATAAGAAACAAATGAAATCCATCTTAATTTTTTGTTAAAAATTTGTCTGAACATTTTTCAAGAGCTTTATATTTATATATTTCTCGTGTTTTTCTGAGTCCTCTATCTGCTGCTTCTTGTTTTGGTTTTACTTTTTCTCGTATGCATGTAAACCATAATTGTCTATTAGCACTAAAAATTCGGTAAAAACATACACGAATTTGTAATTGCCAGCATATATTCTTATACATGCTGTAAAAAATGCATAACACTAACTCTTCTATGAAACTGCAACATGTGTAGGAGAAAGTATTTCCCTAAAATTATAAGGACAAAATCTAAATGGAATTTTGCTTTGAAAGCTCATCTTTTAAATTTTCATATCAAATTTGAAGGATATGCCCGGGCTATAAGAGAGTGGATGATGTGAATGCTGCACCATCTAAATAAACAAAAAAGGAAAAGGGAAGTAACATATATGAATTTTATTGCTTGTGATATCACTGCTGATTATCTCTGTTACAAAAGTTAAATCATTCTTATACCATAGGACAGTCTCAGTTCTATGGAAGCACAAGCAGTTGGAAAGATCATAATGCGTTCACAGTTATTAACCACTTTCCCCTAGCTACCTTGATATGCACTACAAAAATTAAAATAGTTTTATCCCAGCAAGTAAGGTCAATTACATAGATCACACGATGTTATCATGTGATGTTCTCTATCACAGGCTTGGTTAAAAACCAAATTCTCAAGGATATTAAGCACAAATGGTGATGGATTAATCATGAGCAGCCAAAATTAAATGCAACAGTTTATGCAACTTCCAGAACAGAAGCTATTGTCACAATATATACTTCAAAAACATTCTTCTAAACTCAAATCAAAATAACTCCAACTAATGAACTTAATTCTTCCGATCACAGAATATGCAATGAATCACAAACATCAATGAACTAGCGGATTATGAAGCTCAATTAATCAACCGTATAATATGTAGGGAAACAAAGATGTCAACTATATTTCAAAACAAAATTCTAACCATTTTCAAAGTAATAAACAAGGCCTGCAAATCACATTCTAAGGCTCCACTGTTGTGACCTGTTGCCATTCCCCGTCTACTGCTTCCTTCCACAATGTCACATTGTTGTTCCCATCAGCCACAGCCAGTATGTTTCCTGTCAGTGACCATGAGACCCTCCAAACAGGTGTCTTGAAATCATTCAAAACCTTCCCTTCCCACTGATCACCCTCTTTTGCCACGGTCCATATAACCACTTTACCATCCTGCGATGCACTAGCAATAGTAGATTTAGGTAGCCCTAAATTGGGCGCCCAAGCAACATCTCGAACCCAATCTGTGTGCATATGAAGAGCAGGGAAGCAGTCCATCTTCCACAGTCCATTGTTGAGCTTCCATACCTTCACAGTATTATCACAGCCACCAGAGCACAGCTTTTGCACAGGATCAAGTAACCCTGCACCAACAAGGGCACCAGGTGCCGTTGATGGTGCCCATGACACAGAAGTGACACCAACTGGGTGAGCCTGATCAATCACAGCAGTGTCCCAGCCACCGTCTGCTCTTGCAGTGAAAACAGATATATTTCCATCCGATGAGCCACAAGCCAAGCAGAGACCCAACTCGTGGGGTGCCCATGCAATAGAATTCACAGATGATTTGTGCTCATCAAACACATGAGCTTGAGTCCATTCATTTTGGTTACCCTCCTTCCATAGAATGACACGGCCATCATAGGAACACGATGCAAGTAGAGAACCAAACTTAGGGTGAGCCCACACTACTTGCCAAACAGGTCCTTGGTGACCAGTCAATGTTGCTAGATGCTGAGAGGCCGTGTTGCTCACTCCAATTATCTTAATTGTGTGATCTGATGAAGCTGTTGCTAGCCTCTTACCATAGTAATCCATCGCAACATCATGGACCGTGTCTTGGTGACCCGTTTCAACCTTCTGAGAAGGCATATTTCTGCTATCATCATGCACACAGACACAATACAATCAGTTAGTTTCAAACAACAATTTGCAAGTGAAACTAATAGCTAAACTAAACTAAACCCTCTCTTAACTAGTCACTTCCAATGCAGAAAAGGTAAATAAAACTTCAGATTTAATACAATGAATGAAAAACAAAAACATAAGCATAAGATTGAATAACATAAACACAAATATATAACATTTCCAAGCAAGCAAGTAATCAAATTTCAAAAAACAATTCACTACACCAAATAATAAATCCATCAACGAAAACATAATATTCAAGCAAAACCCTATTCCCAAGCTGATGAAAAATTAAAACCCAGCCAAAGGTTTCAAATTTTACACAAATATTCTGAAGAAAGAAAAAAACAACTCCGCGCAAATTATGATCTATAAAGTCATAAAATTGCAAGCAATTCGCAAAACTAATAACATCAAACCCTGTAAAAAAAAACAAAGGACAGTTGGGGGCAAATGGTTCAACCCTAAAAATAAACTGCAACTAGCGAAACAAATGGGGGAAAATCAAGTAATGGAGGTGAGGTGAAGAAATTGTTCCAAAAGAATAGAGATGTATCTAATGAATAGGAAGAATTGCAAAATGGGTACGAAATCAGAAGATCTAAGTTTAGATTTAAATAGATCAAGAGAGAAAGAGAGTGGAAAGAGAAGGGACCTGATAAAAAGAGAGAGAAAGCGAGGGAGCGAAAGGTGGTTGCCGGAGCTGCCGTGGAGGGTGGCGCGAGTAAGAGTGGTCGGGTGAGTGTCAGATGAGATCTAAGGAATAAACTGAGAAATTGAAAACGAAGACCAGGACTTCTTATTTACTACTTACACTACAAGAAAACACAGTCTGTTACAGTACATGTATATGTTATTATCAAAAGATAATCAAATTATAATTATAAAATAAATATATTATTAGTTTTTATTTATATTTTAGTTAAATTTTTATGGTAAATAATTATTTTATTTTCAAAATTATTAATTTTAAAAAATTAGTTAGATTTTAAAAATAAATATTTAGATAACATAATTAGTAAAATAATTATTTTAATTCAAAAAAATTACTTATTAAAAGATAAATTTAGAAGAAAAGAATGTACACAAAAAATATAAATCTCCTTTATATGATACTAGTATAAACACATATATTATATAAAATGGATTTTATTTGTCTGTAGGTAATTTGTTTTTATAAATAATTATTTTAATTTAAAATATAATAAGTTAAAAAATTATCAAATAAAAATGGTTAAATTAAAAAGAAATGGATACTTAAAATGTAAAATTGGTAAGATATTATTTTGGTTTAAAATATATATAAAAAAACAGTTATCAAAAGTAAAAAATGTGCACAAAATACTAAAACTGATAAATTTACAATTCAATAAATGAATTTGAAGTGATGTAAAACTCTTCATCATTGTTGTTGAAAACGAAACCTACAAACTAAATAAATAAATAATTTATAAGGTTTTTCGGTCTTTGTCAATCTCTAATACAAGGTTTTTCGGTCTTATGATTTCAAGAATAAATTTTACTTCCTACGTGGAGGAAAGTGATAATAATGTATTTCGATTATTTAAAAGATGATGCAAAATATTAGAAAGGGTATATGAATGGTTGTGCATATAGCTTTATCTGGTTTATGGTTCATTCTCTTCATTAAAAAGAAATATAAAGGCCAAATCACTGATCAGGTGCATTTAATTGCAGGAAAAATGCACTGACACCATAACCATAACAATGTCAGATCACTGATATCTGAAGTGTCTACTTATCTATTTGCGTTTCTAAAATAACGTGTTTTTTATGTAACAGACACATATAAGAAAAATCATGTTTACCAATCTCACCTTGAGAAGAAAGCTTGGAATATAGTATAACAAATACACATAGACATATAAAACGGGTATAGATATCCGTCTACGAATGTTAACATCCGCTTAAGAATCCAGAGTGCATCAAGAAAATTAAAGGAAGTTTGCATCAGAAAGTTTTTTGAGGGATATGAGGAGATAGAGAGAAGAGTGGAGGGAGAGTGAAAAGAAAAAAGGATATTAGTAGAGGGGGAATTAGAGAAGAGTAGTGCACTAGGGTTTGGTGGCAAGTGGTAGAGGAGACATAACCCAACATTTGCAACAAGGTTTTGAGGAGGGATGTTGATGTAGGGTGAAGAAATGGGAAGAGAAGAGGTGGCGGTGGAGGAAGGAGGGGGTTGGTTGAGGCATGCACGGTTGTAGCGGTGGACGTTCATGTGGCTGTCAAGAGCTTGGGTAGAGTAGAACTCCCTTCTGCGGTATGTGCAGGTGTAGGAGCCTGGAGGTGTAGGGGTGCAAGGAGATTTAGAGTTTTGAAAAAGGTAAATAGAGTAAAAAGTAAAAGTTAAATTAATGTAGGATAGTTTTGAAATAAAAAAAATAGTGGAGAGGTGTAGGGAGCACTTGGAGTGGTGGAGGAAGCAACTCTCCTCTATAAGAGTCACCCTTTGAAATCTTCTTTCTTCTCCTTATTTTCTAGAAGTTCAATATACATTTTTGGTTTCTTACTTTTTATTATGTTGTATGTGTTTCATTTTTCTTGTATTAGATATATTATCTTTATATTTTCTTTATGTTTTTATCTTAGTTAGTTTGTTATTATTTCTTATTTGTATTTTGGGTTTAGTTCATATTTCTTTTATTATAAACAAATGATCATATCCGTATATTCAATACAAGGGAAATTAATCACGTACACAATTTTCACTATGTTTAACACGATATCTAGAGCCTAAGGTTCTTTAAAGAAAAAAAATTCTATTGCTTCTACCACTACACTGCCGCTGCCGGCGGCGACGCTATATACCAGTATGGGCGACAACATCGTCTATCGTCGTCATTTGTTGCTGCTACTACCAGAGTTCAAGTTTCGACCAACGATCACACTGTTCTAATCATCTCGATCAGGTTACCACCGTGTCATCAACAATGCCTTCATCAAAGCTCCTACGCACTATCAATGCCTTTTAAAGTTGTGGATTTGCTATATTTTCCATCCTGTGTGGTGGCACGTCTCGTCTCCTCATAGGAATTGATTTAGAGCGTCGATGTCGCTCTTTTTCCTCTTTTAAGTTTGTTGTGCATTGTCATACATCTTGTCTCCTCTTAGGCAGATATTCAAAGCATCGAAGTTGCTTTTTTTCCTTTTTCAAGTGCCTGTAGAATATTGTATTTTTAAGGTTTCTCTCTTTTGTTCATCCATGACTTCTTCCGGTGTTGTTTCTTCAGACCTTCATTTTGTCACCATTGCGTTTGACTCGTCCATATATGTTTTTTTTTTCTCGTGACAAATATGACTTTTGTTAGTTTATTTATAACTGACTCTTCAACAGTAACCTCTTTATCCATTAGAAGTGAATAATGCATTTCTTAATGGTGATTTGCATGGAGAGATTTACCTGGAGCAATCTTCTAGATTTATTGCTCAAGAGAATCTTTCGGGTTGATATTTCGTCTTTCATGTCATCTTCGCAAATCATTAACAATTTGGTGTTACTCGAGTGCAGTTTACTAAATCTTTGTGGATTGTATTACATATGATTTGTATGTACTAGTTTGAGGAAAGTCTTATATATATTATCTTTATTTTTTTTTATCTTTTATCTTTAATTATTTTGTTATTATTTCTTATTTATATTTTGGATTTAATTCATATTTTTTTATTATATAAATAAATAACCCTATATTCAATTCAAGAAAAATTAATCATATACATAGTTTTCAATGACATGTTATAATAGACTCCATGCACATTTATGTCCGTACTTAGATCATGTTTTGATATTCTATGCATGTGTCTTTAGTGGATCCGTGGGTTGAAGTTGTGGAACCTGTCAGTGGGCTTTAAGAACTTCAACTAAGGTGAGGAAGCTAATTCTTTACTTTTATGATTGATTGCGGATATAAAATCTTTAATTTTATAAAATTAATATGTTTTAGGATTTTTGTGTGTTCTAAAATTTGGACTTTTCATTGATATGTGATGATTTTGCCTAGATTGATTTGTTTATGTGTGATGATTTTGCATGATTTGTTTATTACAAATTTGATGTGTTTTGAATTCGTATGAATTTAGGAGCGTATATTAAAACATATACGAAAAAAACTTAACAAAAAATATTGACAAAATCAAGACTAAAACATTTCCTTAAATCTTATAATGTTATATGCAGAAAGAAATTTAAAAAATGTTAAATAATATAATTTAAATATTATGATGTTACGTAATTTAAAAAATTATATAAATTATAATTTTATTTTAATTTCACATAATATTAAAAATTAAAATAAAATTATGTAAAAAATTATTCCTATTTATTAATGATATAAATTTATAATAAAATTACTTATTTGTAATATATTTTAACAATACTTTTGTATTTTAATAATTTTAAAAAAAGTTAATTTTATTTTATATTATAATGATAAAAAAGAAAATATAAATTATTTTCTCTAATAAAAATAAAAAATAAATATAACAAATAAGGAGACAATGTAGTAAAAACAAGGTTTAATTGTTTGGTCCTATAGAGAATTTTTTCAGTTTAATACCCACTTTTAAAAATGCATCTATTTTATCTCAAAATAATATAAATTATATCAATCCAATCCCTTCGTTTAAATTACCGTAAACAAAATTAAATGGTAGTGATTTGGTCATAAAATCTGATTTTTTTCCCTCTCTCCTATTCCTACAACATGCAGCTTTTTCTCTCTCTTTTATTTCTAATGCAGGTAACTTATCATATTCAAAAAAAAACTTGAAACTTCATTAACCAATATTTCCTTATTCCCCTTATCATTTTTTTCCTAGGTGCATGAAACTTCTTAAGCAAGAGCTTCTTCACCATCCTCAACCCAAACTTTCTAGAACCACGATTCCACCATGGAACCGAAATCACACGCCACCCCACGTATTCTAGAAGCAGAACTGCGGTGATTTCAACTAAAATAACGTAACATCAGAATCTTCACAACTAAAACAACGTTCAAAGAGCACTTCGCGACCTGATCCGAAACCAAAGCGACGACATTATGTTCAGTCTGAGAGTTTGGGAGACGAGGATCAAGTTGCGACGGCGACAACGATGAAGAGTTAGCCGAAGAGGGAGGTGGGGAAGCTGGTCTCGAGATGATGGAGCCGCTCGTTTTGGTGATTGGAGATCTACAACGATTTAGGAGATTCGAGGGACGCACGCGATTCTTCTTCCAGGAAACGACGTGGTGGGAATTGAAGACTGCCAACTCTAGAATGTGACCTCTTTGGTTACTGTGAATCAATTCTTTTTTGCTCACTATGGTTTTTATCTTATAGTGAAGGAGAATGTGTGTGTTTGTGTAGTGTTGATTCTTTCTCCTTTTTCAACTTTTTAAAACAGGATTGGACTAAACATTTCAATACCCAACAAAAATCAATACAACTTGTTAGAGGGAAGGAAAAGTAGTGAAAGGTTAGGTGACCATTTACCCAGCCCAAAAATATTTTAAGAAACCCAAAAAAAAAATCAAACTTGGTAGGTTTTGAATGACAAGAAACCAAATGATGATGAGAACAAAGGAGATTGAAGAAAAGGGTGAAAGAAACTTACAAAAGAAAATGAAACAATGCTGATCCAAGGGAGAAAAATCATAGAATAATTAATTGAGAGAATAAGTAAAGAGCACTCCAGCCCATGTTTTGTTGTGAATGTTTTTTTTTTCTTTTATTGGATTTGTTTATTCTTTCCCAGAGGTGAAAAAAAATTAAGAAATGGAAAGGGGAAGAAGAAAGAAGATCAAAGAAAAAACGATGTTGTTGCTCTTGGTAGAGGATGAAGAAATAATATCAAAAATTTATGAGATATTCTTGGTGAAGGATGAAGAAATGATATCAAAAATTTATAAGATAGGAAAAATGAAAATATGTGACGCGAGATTAAAAAGGAGCAATAATCTTCCATTAGAAAATAAAACAATGAAAGAAGAATTATGCCAATTTAATGGAAAAATTTATACAAAGAGGAATAAAAATCCTGCAATTATTATACTATAATGAAAGAAAAAGCTGGACATTACGAAAGAAAAAGCTGCACGTTGCAGATAACAGTAGAAGAGAGAGGGAAAAAAAATCAGATTTAATGTCTACATCACTAGGATTTAACTCGGCAATTTATCTTAAAGAATTTGATTGATATAATTTATACTATTTTAAAATAAAATAAAAATATTTTTAAAAACGATACTAAAAAGACCCTTTGTATATAGGGACCAATTAATTAAGCCTAAAAACAAGTACAGTTTCGATACATAAAAGAAAGTGCTAAAATAGGGAATGAGACAAAGAATAGGCACAAGAGGCTTAAAGTTGTCAGGCCCATTACAATAACCTCACGGTAACCCGTGCAATTGCATGTACTGGATCAGACCTTCCTGTGAGAAGTTTCGCGAATATAGAAGAGCCAGGTTACAAATACTGCCGGGGAATTTAGGCCCCGGAATCAAACTCTCTCCTCATCTCTCTGCAACAGAGATTGTAATTTGCTAATTGTCAATAAGGTAATGTTAAAATCTTTGATATTCTTTTCATTCCATTTTTATATCTTTCTCATCCTTGTTTCTTGATTTGCTTGTGGCGAAATTGCTAATTCGTATTAAATTACGATAATTATCATCTTTAGGTGATGGAATCTCTGTTTTATTTTTTTAATTTTATTCCGAATTGAATTGGACATGATTAGGTTTTCTCTGTTTTGAACCTGTTGATTCTCCATTGTTGTTTTGGAAATTATGGTTCTCTAGGCATGACTTCCTCTTTCTTTTTATAATTTCTTTGGATTGTTTTTTTTGGTGACAAGGGATTTTCATTTGGATAAAATCGATAATTACTATTTTTTGGCTGACTTATTGACAATCGGAATTGTTTGGAAATTGCGCTTCTCTATGTAGTGGATCTGTTTTTTTCTAATCTTCTTGAAAGGTAATTTCGGTTGTGGATCATATTAATAATTATTAGGTTTACATGTTTTGAACTTTCATCCTCCATAACTGTTTTGGAAATTGCTGTTATCAAGGCGATGGAATCTTCCCTTTTTAAATTTGGGTTAGAAGTGATATCCGTCTCGATAAAGTTAGTTATATTTTTTTCTTTCTTGGTGGTGGATATGTTGATCGTCGGATTTGTTTTTACGAAATTGGTATTCTCTTGGTCGTGGAATCTTCTGCCTTTTAGTTTTCTTTGGAAATTTTGGTCGTGAGTAATTTCCATCTGGATAAAGTTTATCGTGAATAGTTTTATGATTTTTAAATCAGTTGATTCTCTAAACCTGTTTTGCTTTTTTTTTTTTGCATTGGTTAGAATTTTTGCCTTTTGTTTCACCAGAGTTGTGGTGTGTTTTCATTGTATTTTCGTCTGTGTAGGTGAAATAACATCAAATATGAGGGGAAGAAGCTACAGTTATAGTCCGTCACCTCCAAGGCATTACAGCCGAAGAAGGCGCAGTCCCAGCCCTAGGGGCAGATACAGAGGACATGATAGAGATTTGCCAACTAGTCTTTTGGTTCGAAACCTTCACAGAGATTGCAGGTATGTTTGTCAAGGATTTTTGCATTTCCAGTAAGTTTTTATATTTTCCGTGGTTTTTTGCGGTGTTGTTATTGTGTGTAATGTGGATCAGGATGGTTGAGCTTTTTTCTTTGTTGCTTGAATGTTACTTTGGCTTATCTTTTGTACTTGATGGAGTTATCATTGGTCCTAAAATTGGTATTTCAGAGAAGGAAACGTTTTTCTCATCTTGTACTACATCTATATATAATTTGAACATTTTTCCTCTCAGCTTCCTGATGAAGAAGCTTTGGAAAAAAGAGCTTCTTTTTGTGGTGGAGCTGAATCGAACATGCTTGGATTAATTTATTTCTGAAGAAATAATGGTTACTTATTTTATCAGTATTTTGAGCGACTATGTTTGTAATGCTAAACTTTTCTATTCATTTTGAAGGGCGGAAGATCTGCATGGTCCATTTGGCCAATTTGGTCCTGTTAAGGACGTTTACCTGCCTCGAGATTATTATACAGGGTATGTGGTTTTTCATTGACTAAAACATGGCTCCTTGTGTATTGAAAGATTTCTCAGCGGCCACTTTGATAAATTGCTTGTGATATTAAACTACTATGAAACTTTCAATGTTGAGCTATGCCTTGGGATTTCAGAAATTTGTGGTGGCTTTTACATAAGTATTTAGTTTTGCCACTTCTTTCTCAGTAATAATTAATACTCCAATTATTTTATGGGAATTTGGTTGTTTTATTGAAAGAGTTGAAGACACAAATGAAGTAATAAGAGTACTGTGTTGAAGAGAAGAAAGAAGTAATAAGAGTTCTATTCAAGGGTATGTAAGTAATCCTTGAAGGTTTGGAAGGTTGAGTTTGAATTCATTGTGAAGAAGTTCAAGTCTTGAAGAGAGTTCAATCTCGATTAATTCTTTGGCTTCTACAAGGTTAGCATCCATGCGGTGTTTATTATTGATTTCTATGGAGTGTTGAGAGTGACTTGTGATAATTTGGAGTCAGGTTCATATTTGTGGATATCTGCAATAAACCCACCTTCCTCCTGATGCTGGTGTGTTTAGTTTTTAAACCATGCCTATAATGTATTTGATGATCTTGAATGTTATGGTACAGGGATCCAAGAGGTTTCGGGTTTGTCCAGTACGTGGACCCAGCTGATGCTGTGGATGCAAAACATCACATGGACGGTCAAATTCTTCTTGGTCGCGAGTTAACTGTAGTGTTTGCTGAAGAAAACAGGAAGAAACCTTCTGAAATGAGAGCAAGGGAACGGAGGAGGTAAGGAAATAGACACTTGGTTGTAAGGCTGATATATAGATTAGTGGAGTCACATGATCACATCAATATGAAAGCTTTTCTTTATTGTTGCTCCATGTTTGATTTCTTTATTCTTTAATTTGATCAATCTCTAGGGATCGATCATATGATTACAGGAGATCGCCTCGAACCTATTCTCCTAGTCCGGACTATTCGTCTTCTCCAAGACGAAGACGACATTACAGGTTTTTGTTTTTTGATATTACATTAGCTTTGTTTGTAATAAATTTAAATAATTTCTGATGTAAATGATGCTCAGTGTTTGTACTCACCACCTTTATTGTAATTCAGGTCAATCTCACCAAGGGTCAGAAAATATAGCGATCGATCATACTCTAGGTCACCTTATGGATCAAGAATCCGCAGCAGAAGCAGAAGTTACAGCAGGAGCTTGAGCGCAAGTCCTGGCTACTCTAGGTGAATAGTGCGGCGGAAAATGCTACTTTGATGTATTTTTTCATCTTGTGTGCCGATGATGTACTTTAGATTCAGAGTGAGTATTTTGTTAATTTGGTAGAAAGAATCTGTAGTGAATTACGACATTCCTACGCCATTATAATAGTTCTATTGAACCGGTGGTTAAATTAAGTTTTGATCTGTCACATATATTCTTTTTCGCTGGGCTATGATGGAGATACATGAAAAAAATGAAGATGAAGGAAGAAAAATAAGAAAGAGGTAAAAGGGGGGACCATAGTCTCACATTATTAAAGAAATTGTCTTTGAAATTTGGGAATGTTGACTTGATGCTAGTAAAGAGCGTATTCCGTTGATATTTTTAAGATTGTTATCTATTCAAAGAAGTCTTTAGTCTTCTATTTTAATTTGATATTCTTAACCATTGAACAAATTATGTTCACAAGGTATTGTTCCAACCCAATGATCTCCAACTTATCTTTTAAGCATTGAATCATCCTCTCTAATTACCCATTTGTTTCTGGATGATAAAATAAATTGATGATGAAGTTGCTGTATATTTTATTATATTTTAACTTATAAAAACGTTCCTTATAAAATACGAGAAAAAAAAGGAAGAGAGACATGAAAGTAAAGAAAAAAAATACCATAAAAAAGATTACCTTAGACCATACTTCCGGTGAAATTTATTTTAATTTAGTTTATAGGTAATCGGGTATTGAATCACAGTGTTTATCAGGTATGGATCAATATAAATTATGAGATCATCTCGAAATTTAAAGTATGATGTAAAGAATAAGTAATTATATTTTTTACAAATTCAAAATTTTATTAGATTAATTGAACTGTAGTATTAAATATTTGCTTATCAGGTAGTGAACCATAATTAAGTTTATATAAATTATAAGATCATTTCATAACTTAAAGTATAAGGTAAAGAAATAGGTAATTATATTTATTATAAATTAAAATTTTTATTAGAATAATTGAACTGTAGTATTAAACATTTAATAGGTACATCTCCACACAATTTAAAAAAGAATAAAAAGTTTGGAAAAAAAGTATAAATGAGTGCTTTTTATTATGATCGGAAACTTTGCATCCAAAACAAATGTTAAAATTTGAAATAATGTTAAATATTTTACCAACTACACGAGTTGCTTTTTTTTTTTATGGAATAGTTTACCTATGAACTTGTATTTTATTAAATAACTTTGGTTTATACTCCATGTAATAACTTACTTTATAGACATATCATCACACTATTTTTCTTAAAGATTTCTCTTAAGAGAATTTTTGTACAAGGAATTGAAGTTGAAGAAAAGACAAAGTTAGATATGTGATGGCCCTCAGATCATAAAAACTCAGTTTTCATGTACTAACCACTCCATATCTCTTTCCGTTCCAACTAGTTGGTGAAACTACACTTTTTTTCACCAATAATACACATTCACATAAATAATACACAAATTGATCCACTTTTTTTTTCCAGACTAATAAAATTTATTTTTGTTTATCTAATTTCATACTATATATATATATATATATATATATATATATATATATATATATATATATATATATTACAAATCTCAAATCAACTAAAAATAAAATAAATATGTTTTTAGTCCCTGAACTATCAAGCGATTTTAGGTTTCGTCTCTCTTTAAAATGTTTGTTCATCTTCATTCTCTTAGTTTGAAAACTTGTATTTTTAGTCCTTAAAAACCAATATCGTTAAGTTTTTTGTGAGGTGGCAAACAATGAGCCACGTATGATGTCACATTCTCTGACTACTTTTTTAATTGATGTGACAATAAAGGTATGGTGGTCGGTGAAGGGACTTACCGATAGTGTCAAGGTCATTGCTAAGCCATCGGTATGTAGACATTACTCAAGGCTTCTGACTGTTACCGAAGGATTATAGCAATCGGTAAGTGGACATTCCAATATTAATATTTTCTAACATATTTTTTAACTTTAAATATATTTCTTTTTCTTAATTTAGAGGAACTAAAACAATATTTTTAAATTTAAATGACTCAAATAAAAATTGTTCTAAATTTAACGAACTAAAGTAATATCCATTGATTAGAAGGGTTGTTATATGAAATTTTAATTTATTTTGGTGAGTTCTATTACTCTATGCCACTTTTAATTTTTTTTTTAACTTTTACTTTAATGGAAATGCTTTACATACTCATATTCTAATTAATGTTTTTTTTTCAGGATATTCTTCATTAAGAAGATATTATGAAATTTCAAGAATTAAATTATGTAGATAAAATAGAGATATACTAATATACTTTTCAATATGTGATTTATTAACTATACTAATTAAGTAATTCTCAAATTCCTTTTTATCTTTCACAAAATATTTTTTCTTTAATCTCTAGATACTGCTTTTGAATCCAATAATTTCTTTCATTCTTAATTTACTTCTAAATTAGTAATTTACAACTATTAAAAAAATTAATTTAATTTTTAGAAAAACGAATAATACTAATGAAAATATTAATTCAACAAGATAAATCAGAACACACTTGTCTGAACTTCCATATAAACTACTGATATACAATATTAATAATGTATATATTCAATTCTAAAAAAAAAACATTATTTTTAATCTAAAATTTCATAACAATTAATTTATGAGTCACATATTTCCGACATATATTTCAATATTTTTTAGTTAAATCTCTAGACTTTTCATTATTATCACATTTTTCTTTGTCCGTTTCTTAACAGAGTTATCAATGAATAACTAATTAAAAAAAATACAAACACAAATTCAATTGAAAAGAAAATTTCAATAGTAAAATCTAAACCAAAATTATATCATATATATAAAATGTATTATATCATATCTCAATTTAGTTGAAAACGATAACAATCTGAGAGATAATGATGGAAAATAAGAGAAGAACTATGCTCTTGACAATTATTTTTTATTTATAATCTAAAAAGATGAAGAAAGCATGAACAACTGGTAAAGTTATTAGCTAAAGTGTCACCCTTAGTGAAGCTTTTTGGAAAACAAAGTTTGATGTGAATTCTCAAATTTCAAATTAACATAGTTTTATATTTTTCAGTTCCTTTAGAGTTGTCCACATATGGAGTCATCTTCTCTGTCACTTTTTGAGTATCTCTTTCAATACTAATTAAAGCTTTCATATGCATTTAGTTTAAATCCATAATTCACTCATCATTATAAAGTATGTGATGTATAATGTTTAAAATGGATTAAATGTACTTTTTTTCATCCATTACATTAAAATATAAGTTTTAGTTTTATATTTTAGAATTACACTAATATTAATTGAATACTTAAAATATCTTTCGTTTTATCTAAGTTCTACTGAGTACAAATAACAACATTAAATACTATATAAAAAATCATAAAATTAATATTAATCTCTGTTTTAGTAGATTATGATATAATAAAATGTAAGTCTAAATTTTATATCAGATAAAAATAAAAAAATTAAATATTATATAAAAATAATAATTAGATAAAAATAAAAAGAAATATTTAAAAAATTTTGAATTGACAAAATATTCTTAACAAATACTCACAAAATTTATGAATATTAATTTGATATTAATGTTTTTAACTTTTGTTTCGTATAGGATAAATATTAAAACATAAATTAAGGTTATCTTTCAACATAAAACTATATTAAAAATATTTAAGTATTCCTGAACTAAATATAACTTCATAAAATATTATTAACAAAAAAGTATATTTTTATTAATGAATCAATATATAACTAACCATCTCTTAATTTTAATTTATATTTACTTTTAAACTAAACCATAATATTATACATCAGTTAAATCTCAACACTTTTTCTTAATTTAATAAATTTCACTTTATACTCCATTCTCATCATGTTCTTTTTATCAACACTTTACTCCAATTCAAATAAAACATTAATCCAAACACAACTTAAATGTATTTTTATTTCAATTTTATGATTGAACCATTGATTATTCCATGTATGATAAATTTCCTCTAGAGTGATTCTCCCTGCACCTCACGGTCTTCCTCCTGCACCTCCAAAACATATTTTAATTCCAATGATACCCTTCACAGAGAAACCGCATTTCGAACTGCGGCAATTTCCTCCTGCACACCGCATTTCGAACTGGAGCAACTTCCTCCTGCACCTCCAAACAAACCCACCGCATTTCGATCTGCGGCTGAGACATACCGCACTTCGAAGTGCGTTAGATTTTTAGGATTTAGTTTTTTAATTTTTTTATTAGGTTAGTATATATTTATTTTATTAGGTTTTATTTTTATTAGGTTAGTATAATAAATTTAATTTTTTATGTTAGTTGTTAAATAAAATGTTTTGTTTTAATATATTTTGAATTATTTTATTTGTTTGTTAAATTTTGTTGAATTTGTTATTTTTCAACATATTATTATTTTCTTAATATATTATTTATTATGTATTTAATTTTATTTAAGTTTTTTAATTTTTTATGAAATTGAAATAATTATTAAATTGTTTATTGAATTAAATAATAATTATTATAAGTAATGTTAAAAATTATTTTGGATTTAAAGTGCAACAATTAATTAAAACGCACTTCGAAGTGCGGTTAGGAAACAATTAATTAAAATAGGAAACACACTTCGAAGTACGGTTAGGAAACAATTAATTAAAATAGGAAACACACTTCGAAGTACGGTTAGGAAACAATTAAATAGATAGGAAACGCACTTCGAAGTGCGGTTAGGAAAGAAACAATTAATTAAAATAGGAAACGCACTTCGAAGTGCGGTTAGGAAACAATTAAATAGATAGGAAACGAAGTGCGGTTAGGAAAGAAACAATTAATTATAAAAAACGCACTTCGAAGTGCGGTTAGGAAAAATTTAATTAAAACGCACTTCGAAGTGCGGTATTAATTTTTGACTTTCTGTAAATAAGAGTAAAGAAATAAAATTGGGGGTGCAGGATGAAGGTAGTGAGGTATAGGAAGAATCACTCTTTCCCGTAACCATTCATAAATAGATTATGATATTACTGCATAAGATCACTGACAGACCAAAAGCTCAATCAAACTTCTATTTTTTCTCATCTTTCTCACTTCTTTCTTTTCACTCTCTTTATAACTTCATCCTTTCTGTCACATCTAGAGGTGTCAATTTGACCCATGACCCTGGGGCTAGCCCTAACCCACTCTTAAAAAAGCCCCATCTTAAGAAGCCCCTCAAATGGGGGCCAAAAAAAAGCCCCAACCCCTAAAGCCCCCTCTCAAGGGGGTTAGGGTCAGGGTTAAGGTGGGTTTAGCCCACTAAATTTTTTTTGGAAACTAAACTTCAACATTCTTAATAGCAACTATTAAAAGTACTAATTTTATATTCATGTAATTGATTTCTTATTTCAAATTATTAAATAAAACTAATTAATTATAGTATAATAGAATATTTAATATTCAAAATAACCATTTTTTTAAATAATTAAAAACAATTGCAAACCACACACTTAATTTTATACAACTAAATAGTATTACAAATTTATTTTACTGAAATATTATAAAAATGCTTTATTTTGTTGTCAATTTAAATAAAATTATGTCTTATGTTGTAGACACCAATTATTAGAAAATTATATATAATTAGTAATATCAAAATAACCCCAAAGAGAGATAATAACATATTAATTTGATTTAATATTTTCACTGTTTTTACAGTTCTTAAAAAGAATCATTGTTTTTGTTTCCTCGACTTTTAAAATATCACTTAATCTGCTTTTAATTATTTAAAATTAAAAATAATTCAAAAATTTACTATCTAAATTTTTTTGATCAAAAATAGTATTAATATTTTATGTGTAAATTAAACTTATGTTTTATTTTGTTTTTTTTCTCTCTGATAATCTTTTCCCAAAATCACCATAAGATATATTATAAAAAGAAAGTTAATTTCTTAAAAATTTATAAAAAAATGAAAAATTTAAATAGACCTAAAGTACTAAAGAATCACAAATGTTACTGTTTCAATTCTTTAACTAACATATTAAATAATTTATTTTTAACTTTCAATTAGAACACATAACATAAATGTATGTTTATGTTTATGTTTATATTTACATTTATGACATTTAAAATGTAAACATTTTGAGTGAGTAGTACAACGAGATTGAATTCTATGGGCGAATACAACTTCAACTTCAGTCTGCACAAGGTTTATGAGTTTTTATTTATTTATTATTTTTGTTATGAACATGATTTGTTGAGTATAAAATGAAAAAGAAAATCATTTATATTTAATTTCTTTTTCAATAACTTTCTAAGAAAATAAAGAAGCCTATTTTTTTTTAAATTAAGAGCTTCAATTAGAGAAAATCTTCTCTTAAATTTCAATTAGGATAATTTTAGATAAAAAGTTAATTTCTTACTTATAACTTAAAAATAAGTGAAATTAAATATTTAAATTTCAAATTTATTAAATTATCATTTAATTATATACTTAGATAATCTAACTCAATAAATATTATCATTTTCCTTTTGCTTCTTGATTTTAGAATTCTCCTCTTATAAAAATTTCAATTTATTTTCTATAGTAACTATTTTTGTAACAAATTAGGAGTTAATTATATTTTTCCTTGTATTTAAAATGAACATTTTTTCTAAAAAAAAGGCCCATGGGTTGGCCCTGGCCCACAGGGCTTTTGAAGATATTTTGGCCCCGTGGGCTTTTCCTACGAGAGACTTTTTGGCCCTGTGGACTTTTTTGGCCCCAACCCACGTGGGTTAGGGCCAAACCATGTAAGGAGGGCCAAATTGACAGGTATAGTCACATCATAACATTCAATCTCCCACTTAATAACTATGGTGAAACCTTTTCACTTTTTTTTCTCCCTTTCTTTTTCTACACGTGCACCGCACCTTCTCATCCTGCGCGTCATCAACCCCCTACACAACACAACAACAACAACTGCTAACAGTGTGTTGTTCCTTTGAAGCATTGTCTTAAGTCTTCCAACGCATTTTCCTCTTTCTGTGTTGTGTGTCTCACGTTTCAACAACCAGAAGAAGCTCTCATGGGTAGACTTGCACCATTATCTGAAGAACCCATCAATGAAGAAAATGAAGCAAACAACAACTCAAAGAAGTGTCTTCAATCATGGAGAAACTGGAACTGGATCAAGACTCACTTTTCCCTTGTCTTCAACAAGAAGTCTAATCTCAAGATCCTTCTCAGTGTCTTGGGTTGTCCTCTTTTTCCTCTTCCTGTCCACCCCTTATCACCTCTCAATGAGGCAAGGCCTGTTCTTCTTTCTCTTTTTTTTTTTCTCACTCTCTTTTGTTCTGAATTCTAATGCACCATGCAAGAGAAGCTGCTGGTATTGCTGTCATTCCAGAACTTCTGTTATAAGCTATATATATCTCACCAGCATCAATCTTTTTTCGAAACAAGTGTTCACTTTTTGGTATATCTAAAACAAGATTATTTTCTCCAAGAAGAATGCCTTGTTGAAACCAAGAAAAAAGAAAACTTTTTATGAACACAGATGAATACTAGAAAAAAATACACCATGTGTTCTTTTTCTCTTGATGGGTTTTGTTTGTCAATGAAAAGTGAAGGGTTTTTTGGTACGTGTTTTAAAAAAGCACGGTAATTTGCTTTGTTGATCAAGATTAGAAAGTTAGCTGAAAGGGTTACTTTCTGACCGGGAAGGAGCATCTTTAATCTTTGTGTGTATGCCAGCGATTTCATCATGTTACCATGTGATTGCTGTAAAGGGTGTGGTTAAATATGCAAGGTTGATGTATTGTCTAAAGGAGAAAGAAAGAGGCATTACAATAAATATTTTTCTTGTTTTGTCGTGTAATAATAGGTGTCATCTTCGGCACAGTACATTATACAACACTTCAGGGCTGCAACAGGGTGTAAGAAGCTGGAGGGGACAGTGAAAAATGTGTTCACAACGGGGAAAGTGACGATGGATGTGGTGGATGATCTTGGATCCACCAATGGTGGTAATAATTTGGAGAAAGGGTGTTTTGTGATGTGGCAGATGGTTCCAGATAAGTGGCAGATAGAGCTGGTTTTGGGTGGTCAAAAGGTTCTGGCTGGTAGCAACGGTGCCATTGCTTGGCGCCACACCCCTTGGCTTGGCGTGCACGCCGCCAAAGGCGGCGTCCGGCCACTCCGCCGTGCACTTCAGGCAAGTTCTTCTTCACCTTCATCATCATCACGGGGTCACTATGTCTTGTTTTAAATTTTCCAACAGATTTGGTGTTGTGTTTGTTACTGGTCTTGTTATGTTGGTTGGTATAATGTTATGCATAGGTAACTGTTAATTTAAGGACATAATGATGATAATTTGAAAATATTATGTCAGTTTTCTCATTGTAAAAAATTACTGGTATGACTTATGACCTAATCCTTGGTTCCTTTGAATTGGTGGGGTACAGTATTATAGAATAGCATAAAGGATAAGGGAAGAACCCCTTTTGTTTTAACATGGTGTTTGGAACTTATTTTGAGAAAAAAAATCATAGAAAAATGATTGTTGATTTGTAACATATAAACATATCTGTTTTTTGACACATATAATACAAGTGTACTGTAATCTAATCAAATCAAATACTTTTGATTTGTTTAAATAGCCATAAAGGCCAATTAACACTATAGTTCATTTTAATTAATGCAGAGCTTTCAACATATGTCACCGGCCAATTTAATGAATCTTTGATTACCTACTAAATTTCATTCATTTATTCCATCTAACCAAATTCCTGTGTTTCCTTTTCATTATTTCATTAATTTATTCCATCTAACCATGACATGTGATTATTTTGACTTAACTTTTCAATTAAGAGTCCTTAAATAAGAGTTGAATGTAATGTGATTTTCTAGCTTCTGGGTCCACTCTGCAGTGAGACTGAATTCATAGTCTACATCAAAATCACTATCCATATGGATGTATTTTAAAACACATAACACAGAAAAGTTCATCAGAAAATCTAAATTTCTGAGTTCATCATCATGAATAACTGTCTCTTGGTATCTGTGCTATTTGGTACTGATTTGAGTGGTTGTGTTCTTAAGGGACTAGACCCTTTGGCAGTGTCAGGTGTGTTCTGTGCAGCACAATACATGGGGGAGAAACAAATCTCAGGCATGGACTGTTTTGTGCTAAAACTCTCAGCTGATCAAAAGGACCTTGTTGAACGCAGTGACAACACAGCTGAGATGATAAAGCATGTCATATTTGGTTACTTCAGCCAAAGAAGTGGACTTTTGGTGTTTCTGGAGGACTCTTATCTGACCAGGATTCAAGCACCAGGCTCTCATCCCACATACTGGGAAACCACAATGTCAACGAAAATTGAAGACTACAGAGTTGTGGATGGTGTGATGATTGCACATGCTGGCTCATCAACTGCACTTATCACCAGGTTTGGTGACAACCTCAAGACTGGACCAGCCATCACAAGGTTGGAGGAGTCATGGATCATTGATGATGTTGCATTCAATGTTCCAGGCTTGTCCTTGGACTGTTTCATACCACCTCAGGAACTGCACACAGATTCTAGTTCAGATGATGATGTTTTCTATGCAAACTAGTAACTCTTTACTCCTTTTATTTTCAGCAACTAATGCTTCATGATGATGTTAATTGTCACTTAACATGTATAATAATGCTTCTGTAATTGTATCACACATTCTGGGGTTTTAGATCCTAGCTATTGATTGTTCATATGGAGTTTTTTTTTTTTTTTCTGTTTTGAGTGTTGTATTGATAAGATATGAGGTTGTCTTTTGTAAGAAGTCAAATTTGTTCCTTTTTTTTTTTATGTAATGTAGAGTGGTTACTGTACTAATCTTAAAATTAAAAAATCCAAAAGAAAAAATATTTTCTTTTAAAATTGTTATATAATATAAACTTTTAAAGTAGTTGATTTGAAAGTTACAGTAATCATGATTGATAGTGTAAAAAAATTATATTAAAACAAAACCTTTTATACCATTAAAGATGATAGGCATAAATAAGCCTAACTACTATAGTAAAAGCTGTTTAAAACATTATGAACAATTGACAGAAATGAAATGATATTCATTTCTGAAATACCTACAACTTTTACATTTGTTACTATTCTTTTTACTTTTATTTTTTTTTAAGTAAAAATACAAAAAATTATTATTTTGTAATTTTTTTCCTTATATTATATTTAAATATATGTCAAATAAATATAAAAGTATTTGATTTAATATTATTATTAAGAAAAATGTAATTTTAACAATTTTTTTTACTATTGTTTACAATAACTTAACTTATATGTTAGCATATAATTGATGCATTTCAGATATACAAAACAATAAAATAATTATATATAGTCTATTATCAAAAAAATTGTTAAAAAAAGTTGTTAAAATATGATGGTCATGTTATGGTTTAAACCTTTAGTTGTCCCTACTTATGATTGTCATCTTATAAGTTTTGCCCATTTAGTTCTTTATATTGAAAAATTGACTCTATCATTAAATTGACTTAACGAAAGGACATTGAGACGTAGCTTACACATATCTTATACGTGACTTTTTATTAAATAACCCTTTTACATTGCATTTTATAAAAAAAACATTTTAAACCATTCTCCACCTGCATCATCGGACCCCACAACGACCTCATCCACGAAACCCATCTCTCCCACATCTTTTCCCCACCGCCAAGATCCTCACCTCCTGCAACGGCCTCATCTGCCTCTGCCACAATACCTCCCTATTCATCCTCAACCCAGCCACTTGTCAAATCAGACAGGTTCCACCCGCAAACATTTTGGCCTTCAACTACATTGAATTCGGGTTCAGCCCCCTCATCGATGATTACAAGATCATCTGAATCTCCATGTGTGTTGTCCCCTCGGATGACCAGGTGGTCATTCTTGACAACTTTAGGGTAGATAATAATGGCAGTAGTGATGGCGAAATAGGGGTTTTTTTGGGTGGTTTTGGTGGAGGGATTTTAGGAGATTCGGGTTTTGGACTTGATGCTGGTGTAATCTTTGGAACCTTTTTAAAAGGAAAAAAGAGTTCATCAAACCCTAAAAAATCAACAGTTAATAAGTTTATGCAAAATCTGATTATCTCCTACGACAAAATCTAATCGAGCAATCCGCAAAAACACAAAAAGAGTATATGATTATTATATATATATATATATATATATATATATATATATATATATATATATATATATATAATAATCTTTTATAAGAACCTCTAAACATTATTTAGAATGAACTCCGAAACCACTATATATTTTAGAAAACAAAAAGAAGAAAATCCCATAAGGCATCGATTGGTGAAAAATAAAAGCAGAGAAACCCAAATGTTGAAACTTGCAGAGATGAACAATCAGCAGTAAAGACCAAAGCTTTTATTTAAACTTACGTAACCCTTTTCACATTTTTCTCTTTACACTTGATAATTTTTTTTTCAAGTTTTCACCGTCTTCTTCCACCTCCATCTTCATGCATCAAAGTCAGAGGTGAAAGATGTAGGGAGCAAAGGAAGGAGAAGTTGGGGATGACAATGGAGGTGTTCCGGGTGTGAGGTGTGGTGGTGGAGTTTTCCAAATCCAATTTCTAAAATGTTTCTTCTATCAAATGTCATGTAAAATAGTCTCTGTATGCCATGTTTAAAAAATTATCCACGCCAATAGGACATTTTATAAAAAACTTAACACCATTAAGTCAATTTAAGGGTGGAAACTAATTGAGTCAATTTTTTAATATAATGATTAAATTGACAAATATTATAAAAAGAAGATATAAATGAGAAAACTCACGCTGAATAGGAACTAAAGGATTTAAACCTTATTCATAATCTATTATTAAAAAAATTAAAAAAAAATTGTTAAAATATGATCTTCATGTTATTAAATCAGAGGGAACTAGTTAGTTTAGAAGAGTGTCCGTCGTCGGAGAATAAGAAATGGCAGTGTTCTCTTCATTCTCACGCCGCTTATTCAGAAAACAGTTTCCCCTCTTCTCCTTCTATTTCTCATTCTCCACAGTTTCGCCATCTCCGCCTCCGATCCGAGTCGCGCTCACCGAGTCCGTCGGCCGCGCCGTCTTCGCCACGCGCCCCATCGCGGCCGCCGACCTCATCCACACCGCCAGCCCCGCCGTTTGCCATCCCTACTCCGGCCGCGCCTCCTGCTACTCCTGTCTCGCCGCGCTCTCCAACTCCCAACCACTCCGCGCGCCTTTTTGCAGCCAGCACTGTCACCAACGATCCAAGGTTCTTTATCTCTCGTCTTTTCACATTTTATGCTCATGCATTATGCGCAAAATCTCCTTCAAAGTAGTGAATATTTGGATACTGTGTTAGAGGCATTATCAGTAACATTCTTATTCAGAGGAGTTTTGTTTCGCAATAACAATTAGCAAAGAACTTATTATGCAGAATTTATTTCGTGGATTATAAACGTGTTATTCCCTTATACTATCATAAACAATTTTGGTGAATATTTTTTACCAATTGATATTTGATTATTTAAAAATGTGTTCAGTTAAGAATTGAACATTTTTAAGGTATTTTTAAAATTTAAAGTAATTGAGTAAACAATGAGTTGAAATTAAAGTTAGAAGTGAATTAAAAGGTAACTTTTCGCATTTCCATCTTCCCTCATCATGAGTTTCATCTCATTTTATAGGATAACACTTCAGATTTCTTTGGTATAGAACATTGAGAGAGAGAGCGCCAATAAGTGAAATAATTTGGTTAGTTTGGTTGGAGAAGAGAACGAGCATTTATTTTATAAATATGTTGGGAGTCATTCTACTATTTCTTAACTATTTTTGTATAATTTTATATTTTGTATTAAATTAATTAAGTTATACTACTTTCAAATGCTTCTGTTCTGTTTCTCATATTTCTACTTTACCCAATAATTAAATATCCAGTTTTTTTTTTCTCTCAACTTATTTCTTTTATATTTCGATTCTCTCTATTTCTTTACTCAAAACCAAATACATCATTAATGTTGTTTATTGGATTGATTACAAAGGAGAAGCTCCAATTCTGATCAGAGAACATCATCGTGATCATCTTAAACTTTTTGATGATCTTGTTCTAACCACCATGAAAATTGGATCCCCTAATATTTAAAAATAATAGCACAATTTTAATATTTCAAAATGTTGTAATATGATTATATTTTTACTTAATAAAGCACAAAAAATTTTGACTTCTTTACATATGTTGATAATAATATCCAAACAGAGTATCAAACTAACACAACCTGCTACATAAAAAAAAAAAGGTTATCCTTCTAGCTCTTTTTGAAGTAAATTTATCCACCAAATCTTAATGATTGGAGGTCTTGTATATTGTACCTTCTCCAAAATCTGAAGGCCCTGAATAATTTGGAGGTCTTGTATATTGTACTTTCTCCAAAATCTGTAGGCCCTGAATAACTGGAGGTCTTGTGGATAGGGTCTGTTTACTTAGGTTGTTCTACTGGTCTAAACATCACCAGGCCTAAACATCGTTTAGGGTCTGTAGACTATTGGTTAGTTGTGAGACATATAAAACATCTTTTAACTTAATATCTACATTGCCAAAAAATGTTCTTTAGTTAGCTGCATGTACCAAATTTAACTTTTAATACTTGTAAAAGGGCTAACTACTTGTAAGGTCTTGTATAGTGACAATTAGTATCTGACTTTGTGCTTATATGCCATAAGTAATTTGTAAGGTCTCATGTGTTGCATGATCAGCTTCAACAATTAACCCGAATTTTAGAATGCAATGAAGTTGTTTTGTAGTGAACATATTTAAGTTTTTGCTTGTCTGTAGATGTGTACTTATTTTTAGATTTGTTATGTTACTTAGGGATATTACGATGTTGAGATGAAAGCAAATTGGGTGGCTTTTGATGACTATTGTGGGTATGAGATTTCCTTCTCTAGCATCAAATTTTTGGCATCTTCAATTGAGACGAGTTTCAACAATATTTTGGACAGATTTATAACATAATTTTGTATTCATTCTTTTTGGAATTAATTTTTCTCTTTGATTTCCTTAGTGATCCTATTAGGTTTTATGCACTACAATTCTTGAACCCTCGCAAAAAGAAGTTGTATATATTCATCCTTTCTTAACCTTATTGAATGTGGTTAGAGATATGATTTAATTGCAGTCAATAGGGAGACATGATGGCGGAAATATCTTACCAATTTATACTAAATATAAATAATCATGCATGTACGTGACACATTCTATTCATTATATTCTTTCTCGACTTCTATGTTCTCACAATGGTTCCAAACTGCGGGACTTGTTTTGTCACCAATCCTTTCAACAAATGCTTTTGTCAGCTGTTGATAAAATTTTTGGAACAGTTTTGGTGTTTGTTAAAACTTAACATCTTAGCTTATCATTTAGTATTTTACTGTATCTAAAATATATAAGTGACAATTTCCTAATCTTCTCACAAAGGTCTCGTGGTTTGAAGTATCCCTTTCTGGTAAAGCGATTGGCTTGCATGGTCATAGCAGGAGATGCCAGAAGTGACACTCTTGACATACTCCAGCCTGCCAATTTTACTCCTGAGATGGTATCAAAGGTGAGACAATTAGAAGTTTAGGATAATGACTACAAAATTCAAATGCTGGTTATTTTAGATAGCTGGTTTCTTCTAAAAACAATGATAACCTGATTCTGAAAGTCAATTAATTTTCTTGTGGACATCTGAATGATAGATGCACAACACAGCTTTTCATAATTGTTCTCTTTTTCACTTGTTCCTAGCACAGCTTTCTGCTATAAGTGGTCACCTTTTATATAAATTATTCACTACAGCATGAGGATAGAATTATTGCTGTTTAAATTGGAATCTAATTTGGCTTCAGTTTTTTGCTCCTGTGATCTGTTTATGCATAGCGTCATTTTTCAGATGGAAGAAGAGTTTGTCTTGCTAAGGAATGCCTTTGCGGAGGCACTTATTGGAGATGATCATATTGCCTGTATCCTTCTTTTGTCAAGAACATTTTGTACGAAGTACTGCACAAACACAAGAGATGTAAGTTGAGAGACTATTTTTCTTAACATTTAAAAAGTTTTAACCAAGCAATGGTACATTAATGTTTTGGCTCGAATTCGAATCAATGCATTTCGCATTGAGTTGGTCGGAGGACTGTATGAAGATCTTCTTTCATTAGCTGTTGCATCTGTCGAAGCTGAGGCTGCTGTTGGAAATGCTGTCTATATACTTCCGTCCTTCTACAATCATGATTGTGGTGAGTACAGTTTTATTTTTCCCTTTATTTCTTGTATTCATTCATCTATGACTTTTCTCTTTTCCTATCTTTGATTAGTTTCTCAAGATTTCCAACTGAAAACAAATATTTGCATTCCATGTTTAGGAGAAGTTGTTACTAAAACGTGACACACATACGTGCACACACAGTGTTGACCTCCTAGACCATAAATCTTGTTTTCCACCTTGAGAAAGGGGCAATCTAAGTCAATTTGTTTACAGATCCTAATGCACACATCATATGGATAGATAACGCTCATGCAAAATTGAAGGCACTCCGTGACATTGATGAAGGTTTGTTCTAGGATGTGTACTTTATTTAACTGAATGTCTTTTCTCTTGTAATTCTATAGGTTGCAACTAGTCTGTTTGGTGATCTTGGAAAAAAATATGCTCATGGGCTGTTTCTGACAGTAGTTGGCAATCTCCAATCAACACAATCCATTGTGAAATCATTTCTTTTAATAGAAAACTTTTGGCGAAATCATCAAATAAAGACTCTGCTATGAATGGTTGTATAAGGTTTTTGGTTAGTGGACACACGGTATTGACTGATCCATTCTTAGAAAAATTAGTTCCATTGTTGTACTTCCACTTTTGTCATTCTTGGTGGTCCATCGAAATGTATGTATCTTTCATAATCATTTTCCCATACCATAAGTAAATAAAATATGGGATTTAATTAGGTCAAAGCAAGTGTTAAGAATTTATATTATTATTAGAATAAAAAATATTAGTCTTCTTGGAAAATAGCAACTTATTACTCCCCACTTATCTGAAATACTTTTGCTGAATTTGCATTGATGCACTACAATTCTCTTTTGGTAAACTGCAGGTGAAGAACTCAGAATCTGCTATATAGATGCCAGCCTGGAACGCGATGCCAGAAGAGAGCTTCTGTTTCAAGGTTTTGGTTTTCAATGCAATTGTAGTAGGTGCTTACATGGCGATTAATCATTCTTCTCTTAAGGTTTCTCCTGGACTCTGCAATTGTAGTGGTTGTGTTCTGACATTGAAAAATTCCCTAAGTTATATGAGGTGCAATTTTTGGGGGAGAAGGATGGGTTAGAAAAAGTTCTAAGGATTTCATTTTCGATTTACGGATTTGAGTTAGGCATATTCCATTATGCTTCCTGCATCAGTGAAGTCTGAAACATTTTCTAGAAATCGCATTCTCATTTTACGACATGTTTTATTTAGTGGAGTGTTCCATAAACTGCTGCAGAAACCTTGTACACTAATCTTGTCAAATGAAAAGTTTTTTTAGATTATATAATTTTTTTTTAATTTTTGGATTACCCAATTTGAAAGTTATTTTTTGAATTATGTAAAAATAACTTTTAAATTATACAATCTAAAAAAAATGTAAAATCGAAAAAAAAACTATGGAGGTGAAGGAAAAACTGTCATTTAAAAATTATTCAAGTTGGATCTTATCACTTTTCTAAAAAATATTAACAAAGATTCCAATTAAAGTAATACTAAACTTAAATATTATATCTTAGCTAGAGCATATATAAACGTTAAAAACAATGTTTGCTTAGTGGTATTACGATTAAATGAATCATATTTCTTTTTATATTTTAAAATGAACTAAAATAAGTTTTATATTCAAATATCTTTCGTTCAATGCATTTTTTTTGTATAAATATATGTTGGTGTTTGGAGTAACACTAACCTATAATATAATAAATTTATTAAATGATGGTTATTATTAGTTTGAGATATATTAATTAGTACTTAAATAAAAGTGTTTTAGGACACACTCATCACGAATATAAAAAATGAAAAAACATTGTGAAGGAGACATATACCAACCTAAGTGAAAGGACAGAGATATCTGAAATAGAAGAGATGGGAGGACAAAGGGGTATGAATGATAGTATAAAAGTGATAATTATAAATATATAGTAAAGGGAATTTTTTTCAATTAGATAAAAATATTTAAAATTTAAACAAAAATAAGAAGATTGATTTTGAGATATAATAAATTTACTAAAAGATGGTTATTATTAATTTGAGATATATTAATTAGTACTTACATAAGAATGTTTTAGGAGCCACTTATCACCAACATAAAAAAAAAAGTAAAAAGAGTAAAATATTTGAAATAGAAGAATTGAAGGACAAAGGGGTATGAGACATAGATAAAAAGCAAGTGAAAGAAATTCAATAATAATTAATATATAGTAAAGGAAATAATTTTGCAATTAGATAAATAAAAAATAGATAATAATTAAAATTATCCTAACCGTTGGACTACAAACGCTACTTGATAATATAAATCCGTGTTATGTTATTATAAAATATTTATATATATAAATTTGTAGAAGAAATACTAATATTTTATATATTCATAATCATGCATTTATATCTTAAGAAGAAGAAGAAAATAAATTTATTTATTTTAACTCATGAACTCATTGTCTATTTTAGATAACTCACTAATTCAACATATCAAGTAGTGAATTGGAATCACATGTTTCTACTTAATTAATTATTTAAAGATAAAACAATTTTTGTTAATCAATTATTTATTATTTATTACGTAAAAGTTAAACTAATATTTATTATCTATTATAATATAATAAAAGATTATATTAGAAAAATTACATTCTTATTTATGTTTATCATTGATAAGAATCTTCATTGCGAATTTTTTTGTCATTTAATATTTTGTTATATTAATTATTTTTTCTACACTACTTTCTTTTCTTTTATGATATTTCATTACTTAGTCACTTAATAAAATTAAATTTCAAAAATATATTTTAATTTTATTTTGTAAAATATAATCATTTAAAAAAAATAATTTAATTTTTTAAAAACTATCAATAATAAAACATATTTATATTAAATTATAATATATATTTTTTTATTATTGAATATTCTCATATATTTTAGTAAGTAAATTTTAAATTGATATTACCTAATAAATAATTACACTAATAATGTCTACATAAAATTATGTATAAAGGCTGTATTTAATAATTCATTTCAAAGAGTTAAAGTGTATATATATATATATATAATATATATATATATATATATATATATATATATATATATATATATTGTAATATAAAAAAGAACAAATGTGATTATTTTATGAAATTTAAAATCTTTAAATCAATATCTAAAACGTAAATTATATCTAATAGTTTAATTTTAACAATTATAATGATGATAAATATGTTTAAAAATATATGTCAAGGTCAAAAATTAAAATTTATCACTTAAGTTAATATACCAAATCAAAAATTTCAAGAAATATTTTTAATATTTTAAATTTTTATATATAAAAATAATAATTTATTGTATATTAAGAGTGAATTTTAAACCTAACTCAATTCAACTAGTTTATAAGATAATCCACTCATATATTATAAATCATTCCTATATTATAAATTAATTTTACCTTAAAGGTGAGAGTTGCAATAATAACTAACACAATTTAATTGTTTGCTTTGATAATTTTTTATTTGACAGTCTAATCTTCTACAAACTTACTGTTATCTAAAGTTAAAATTATTTTGTCAACCAACTTTTTTATCCTTATAAAACAAATAGAATTTCTTACGTCAATTTCTTTCGAATAATAAATTGAAAATATACACTTTAATCCCTATTGTATTCTTAAAAATTACTTTTAAAGTAAATTGAATTTTAAAATAAACATATAAATATTTTTTTTAAAATATAATATAAATGCTTACACACATTTTAACTATTACTAAAAAAATTTCTTATATATTTCCAATATATTTATTACGTTAAAGAATAATTTATATTTAAAATATTACTTTATGATTATAATTACTTAATCATTTAATAAAATTAAATTTATAAAAAGTATATTTTATTTTTATTTCTTAAAATAATAATATATGTTTATTGATAATAAAATATAAAATAAACTGATGAAATAACTTTATCATAAAAAATTTACCAATAAAAAAATATATTTATATTTTATATTGAACAATAATATAAATATTCTTTTTCTTTTTAGTACGTAAAAATTAAATTAACTTTATCTAATAAAGATGAGCATTAATGATATATGTATATAAAACTCCATATAAGATTTTAAATAATTATATTTAAAATAGAATAAATTAAAATATTGTATTTAATAATTTATTTTAAGGTTTAAAATATATATTTGTAATAAAAAAAGTCACATTACTTAATATTATCATTTGTAGTTTACTTAATACTTTATTTCAAATGTTTAAAAAATATATTTGTAATAAAAAAAATAATACATCTTAATATTATAGTTTTGGTTTTAAATTTTTTAATTTATTTTTTATTATTTTTAATTTCAAAATGTAATGATTTTAGTAAGACCAAAAAAAAGGTAAAAGCTAACAAACTTTTTCTTCTAAAATATATCACTTATGTAAATATAAAAGCATACATTAAACCTATATTAATTAGACGAGTTTATAAAAACACAGTATATGATCATAGAAAAAATTTAGACTCAATTTTGCAATACACATTGGACAATGTTGTTCATACACTAATTAGATAAGTATAGGAGAAACAATTACACAAGTGGACAAATCTATCTATACATTAATTAGACAAGTATAACAAGAATCATTAAATGAGTCATTTTATTCAATAATTAAATGAATATAACAAAAATTATTAAATGGATATTGCAATACACATTATATCAATCTATTTATATACTGATTAGATTAATATAACAAAAAACATTAAACAAGTTTAACAATATACATTAGACGAGTCATTCATATACTAATTAGACGAGTATAACAAACAAATTAGACTAGTAATTTCATTTTCATTGATTAAACAAATATAACAAAAAACATCAAGTGGGTCTATCGATGTACTTATCAAACAAGTCTAACAATACACATTAAACGAATTTATCCATACAATTAGTAGACAAGTATAGCAAAAACCATTAAACGAGACATTTCATATATGGATTAGAAAAGTCTATTAAATATATTAGACGAGTTTAGAAAAACAAGTTCTTTCATACATAGATTATATAAGTCTATTAATACACATTAGACGAATCTGTTCAATCACTGATTAGATGAGTCTTGCAATACACATTAGACGTGTTTGAAAATTAGTTAGACAAATCTAGTAGTATACGAGTGTGTTCATATACTTATGAGACAAGTCTAGCAATACATATTAGAAGAATTTGTAAATGCATTAATTAGACGAGTTTAAGAATACACATCAAACAAGTTTTTTCATACACTTAATAGATGAGTATTGCAAAAAATATCATACGAATCTAACAATACACATAAGATGAAACTATAAATACACTAATTAAGGTCAACTTCTCATACATCGGTCAATTCTAGGACTTTAACGATATCAGATTAATCAACCATAAACTCTCACACTTATGCTATCTTATCTAAAAATTCCTTTCTCATCTTCCATCCTTCTACAATGCTCCCTCTTTTTTCTTCTAATTCAATAAAACTTTTTTTTTTCTTAAAATAAATTCTCTTATAACTAAAATAAACCACTTACTTAGTGCTTCTTATAATATCTCAATCGGTTTGCTACATTCTATTTTCTAAATAAAAACAAAGGTTTCCCATAAACCTCTCTCCCTAAGATTTGAATTCACATTCTTCTTAAGATGTGTTGCACTTCTATCAACAAAATAAATAAATAACATAAAACTTTATATTGGATTTAATTTATTTTCTATTCATATATGTGCATTTATGTTCATATATTTATATTCTGTTTTTATATTTATATTCTATTTTATATTGTTTTAAACAATTATATATATCAATTGTACTCTCTCCTTATATGATGAAATAAGATACACAATTTTCATCCTTTCTTTTCTCATAACATGGTATCAGAAGAAAATTAATTCTTGATCACGTTTTTCCTCAACCAATTATGTTATTGCAAGATCTTCATTTCTACTTTTCGTTCTTGGCTTTCCTACAATTTCTTCTCCTTCTATGGCTACTCCCTCTGGTACTTTCGCATCGTTATATTTTATGTTTTGACTTTTCTTTCTAGGGTTTTCAATGAGAAACAATTAGGTGCTTTAATCACTCATAGCCTTGGATTGATTTTTGAGGAATCTGAAGGAGTTTTCGGAGATTCGGGTTCTGACATTTTTGTCCAATTTGAGGTTGTGAAATTCAATGGCTTCTGCAGTTGTTCCTTCTTCTAATAATTCTCAGGCGCAGTTACATTCCTCAACTCTGGGACTTTCTCAAGAGCAAATTCATGGTCTATTGGCACTTCTTCCTCAATCTAATCCCATAATCATGCATTCTATCGGTCTAGTGAGTTCTCATAATGTTTCCACTTCTTCTCAAGATCAAGGTAATATTTATTACAAATGGATTCTAGACACAGGTGCTACTGATCATATATCCAGTTCTTTGTCTCATTTTATTTCTTATCATAGAATCTCACCAATTACAGTATCTCTACCCAATAAGAACTCTTCATTTGCTCATTTTTCTAGCAAGTTTCTCTTGGCCCACACCTTACTTTACATAATGTCTTGTTTGTTCATAATTTTTCAATTAATCTTATTTCGGTCACAAAGTTAACTAAATCTCTCTCTTGTAAAATTACCATTTCTGAATTTTCATGTGAAATACAAAACAAGTCAACCCTGTAGATGATTGGAAAAGCTGAAGAAAGAGATGGCTTGTATGTCATGATAGTTCTTGCATCCACACCCCTTGGTTCACCATTTTCTATTACTCCTGAGAATTCTATTGCTTGTTTTACAATAAGACCTAACTCTATAGATATTTGGCACTCTAGACTAGGGCATTCTTCTTCTTCTTCTTATATCAAATTACGCACCATGTATGCCACTTTACTTGATACAAAATACACTCATTGTGATACTTGTCACTATTCTAAGCAAATAAAATTGTCTTTTCAATTAAGTACTACTGTTTCAAAAGTTCTTTTTGATTTAATTCATGTTGATATTTAGGGGCCTATTATACTTTTTCTGTTGATGGTTTCAAATATTTTTTAACTATAGTGGATGATAGGTCTAGATTCACATGGATTAAATTGATGGCAAGTAAGTCAGATACAAGATCACAACTTATTGGCTTTGTTTCTTATATCAAAACACAATTTGGCATTGATGTAAAAGCTGTTAGATCAGATAATGGTAATGAGTTTGCAATGACAGATTTTTATAGACAAAAAGGGATACAACATCAATTATCTTGTGTTGAAACACCTCAACAAAATGGAGTTGTTGAGCGAAAACATCAACACATTTTCAATGTTGCTAGATCTTTAATGTTTCAAACCCATTTGCCCATAACTTTCTGGTCTTTTGTTGTTCTTTATGTTGTGCAACTCATTAATATTTTACCTTCCAAAGTTTTGACATATTTTTCTCCATCTCAGAGGTTACACAATGTTAAACCTGACATTACTTACTTACGAGTTTTTGGTTCACTTTGCTATGCTTCAACTCTTCAAGCTCATAGAACAAAATTTTAACCTCGTGCAAGAAAATGTGTTTTATTGGTTTTAGAAAAGGAGTAAAAGACTACCTTTTGTTAGATTTAAACTGTAGGAAAATTTTTCTATCATGGAATGTAGTATTTTATGAAAACATATTTCCTTTTGTTACTAGTGACAAGCACTCACCTATTGATACAAAAAATTTCGTGGATTTTGTCACCAAAATCATTTCCTCTCCATCACCTATTTTCTCAGAAGTTACTGATCAACCCTTTTTACCACCTACATCCCCTCCTTCTATTGTTCCAGACTCTGTTATTTTTTCTTTTCAACTTGTTTCTGTTGAATCTGCCACTGCTACTCCACAAAGGAAATCAACCAGGCCAAAACATAAATCATCTTATCTGCAGGACTATCATTGCAACATGTTATCTACTTCTTCCGCCACTCAGTCATCCACAGGTACCTTATATCTTATCTCTTCATATCTCTCTTATGATGCATTATCATCTCTTCATAAATCATATGTCCTTAATCTTTCCCAAGTTAGTGATCCTAAAATTTATAACCAAGCCATCAAACATGATTGTTGGAGAAATGTCATGGATTAAGAAATTGCAGCTTTAGAAAATTCCAAAACTTGGGCTTTGACTGATCTACCTTATGGAAAGCAACCTATCGAATGTAAGTGGGTATACAAAATAAAGAGGCATGCTGATGGGAGTGTTGAACGATACAAGGCAAGGTTAGTAGCCAAAGGCTACACACAACAAGAAGGTTTAGATTACTTTGAGACTTTTTCACCTGTTGTCAATTTTTCTTTTTTTTTTTTGTTTTTGTGAAAAATGTTTCTAGGATTCCCCTTTTGCTTGGTGGAGAATTTGTTCCTCCAGTAGTGTGAGAGTCCATAAAGAGTTAATGATGATCGTGTTCAAAATGACTCCCCCCTTAGTCATGTTCACGAGTCAAATGAAGCCAAAGTCAAAAGCATGACCTGTTTTTCAAATGATTGCTTCCTACTATAACCTCTTGTTCTGCTCTGCTAAAGACAGTGTAGATGCATGCATGGCGCGAGTAAAAGATTTGCATCAGAATGCGAGATAGCGTGGAAACGAAAGAAAAGAAGACTGACCTTTGCCATTTTTAATTTTTTTTCTAGAACACTTAACAAACTAATTAAAATAAAGAAGATAAAAATAAAATTAAATAACAAAAATAAACTAACGTAAAAGTATAATAAAATAAAATATTGAAATAACAGAAAATAAAACTTAAAATAACATAAAAGAAATAAAATTAAAATTAAAACAAATAAAATAAAACATAATAAAATTACATAAAACAAAAATATAGTTAGCGGGATGAAATTAGGTGTTAAACATTTATTAACTAAAGTTTAAAGTCATAAGTGTCCTTTTTAGGTTCATTTTAAATCGCAGTCCTTTTCCTCAATCTATGGCCAACACCATTGACCATTATGAGATTGCAAAATCTCATCTGCTCTCTGCAATGACTTTGACACACATTAATTACAAAGAAAAACCTCATTGGTCAGTCAAAGAGTGATTAAACAATTGCAAAAGTAACACAAACCACACCACATATCTCTTGGGGAAGTTAATTACTTAGGTCATTTTTTATTGATTATTATTTTAACTTAAAAAAACTAGGTTAAATTTTCTAAATTGAATAAAACTCCTATGCCATCTATAATAACGATTGTATAATGCTTAATCAATAAATCAATCCAATTTTCAATTATTGATTTTTTTTTATCAATAACCATTGAATTATATAACACTATTGTGATTCTATAGAATTTAAGCATCGTTTTACATATAATTTAAAATTATGTAACCGTATAATTTAATATTATATATACTTTTTATTTTATATGGTACCATTAACTTTATTTATTTTATGGAGATGAGTGAAAAAATATCCACATTCCAAACTCACATTATTGCTTTTAGTGAGAAGTCTTATCAAAACGTCAATCATATTAATTATTTCTGTAAAAATAAATCATATCAGTTCTTAAATAGTGAAAATTAGGCATAATTTTTTTAATATTTAGTTATATAGGTTGATTTTCATTCTAAGAACATTAGAATATATGTTTAGAGATAAGTTTATAGATCACATAAGTACATATTTAAATTTACAAGGATTGTTTTTCCCATTTAGAATACAGTGCAGTAAGATCAAATTATTTCGAAAAGAAATCACTTTTTAATTTTATTATACAATAAATATCTTTTTTAATGTCCTTCTCCTAAAATATAATATCATCAATATTATTATGAGACTAAGTAAATCACTTACAAAAATATTTTGTATCATTCTTTATTTTAATTTTACAGTAGTAATTATTCTATCAAAAGTATGTTAAAGGAAAAAATGGAAGGAAATATAATAAATTTATTTTATACTTAAGATGAAAATTTTTAATTAAATCTTAAGTTAAGCATGTTAATGTACTTTTTCAAATTGAGAAACTGATGAAGTAAATTTTAAATCTACGGAACTAAAAATACAATTTTTAAATTTAGAAGATTAAAACAAAATTTAACAAAAATTTGAAGGATTAAAAAGTATTTTAAACAAAAAAAAATTAAAAATACAAAAGTTCTCATCTTATTTTCGTCCATAATTTGTGAAGTACACGTCCGTTAGTCATACTCAATAGTTCTTGATTATTAAAACAATATTTTTTGAAATTAAAAAATTAATTTCCAATTTGAGGAATTAAAAAAAAATTAACGAACTAAAACATATTTTAACCATTAACTCGTATAATCCAATTTATATAATTGATTAATTCAGCCTATCAAACATTGAATAGAGTCGTATACTAGATAAAACTTTATTAATGTTTTAGAGTAGATATGTAATTTAATGTGTTATTTACTTTTTTTGTTTAAAATTGTAAAACTCACGTAAAAGCAAATTTCTGTTATAGAAATTATAATTCAAGATAAATAAACATAAAATTCATTATAATCCATTAAATATCAAATAGATTTCATGGTTTTATACTTAATTGTACTGAATCATACAATTTAGAAAGAAAAAAATTAGATAAAAAATTAAATTAAATATACATTAATTAAACCACTTTAAAATGTGTTTTGAAAAATTGCGTTTGCCGGGAGTCGAACCCGGGTCTATTGCTTGGAAGGCAATTATCCTAACCGTTGGACTACAAACGCGCTTTTGATTTTGGTCATATTTTATTTTTGTTAGACTATTAAAATGTGGTTTAGTAATAAAGTATAAACATGCAGTTCTTGCATTAATATGTAATTTTGAAAATATAATGATGCTAAGGTAGAATTTGGCAAAATATTGTATAAAAGGTTGAAATATTACAAATTTGGTGATTATAAAACATATTACAAAAATGGTACATCTTAGTTCTCATCAAAAGCATTTTTTTCAAGATGGCATGTCAAATCTTACCCATTTTAAAGCTTCAATTTGTTTTTTTATGTATTATATCATCCATCAATAATCAATATTTAAGTTGAAAAACATCAAATTTGAAAAAAAGTAAAAATCTAAAGTAACAAATAATGCAAAAAAGGTTTAATATTTAGTGTATGATCCAACATGAAGATTATCTCTAAAAGATTACATATGTGAAAAAACAGAAGAAGCAAAATGACAAAAATATAGTTAAGTCTAAAGAGGAAACAAAACCAAAACGAGTGTCTCACACACTGTCACACCCTTTCTTCTGCTACATTTTCTACCAAAGCATAGATCACAGAAAACCACCACTTACCAAGAAGAGAAAAAATCAAACATGTGAAACAAAGAGTGTTTCCTTCTTCTAAGCTTTAGGTGCCTGCATGTGATGTGAGGTGTAACAATGAGGCAAAAAGAGAGTTTTTTCATCTCTTTCATTTCACAAAAACAATATTATAAGCACCTAACTCTCATCTTATTCATCCTTAAATCCACCCTACCTTTCTTTTCCCTGCATTCATTCTTTTTGTGCACCAAACCAACCAAACCCTTCTGTTATCTTATACACTTAAGTTTGTTTACTAGCTTTTCTTTTTGGTTCAGTTCAAGTCAACCACTTTTAACTGCACAACATCTAGAAATCACTTCCTTTTTTGCTCTGGACTCTGATTCTTGTTTTCCCTGATAGTCATGGGGGTCTTGTCCATAGGTTATTCTTATTCATCAAGTTTGCTCAGTAAACTCATTGAAGTGCCACAAAACAGTGTGTGGTACTCTTCAAGGAGGAAAACAAGTGTTGTGTACTGCCAGGGGGAAGGGAATGTGATCAAGTCCTCTGGCTTTTCTTCTGTGTTGACGGAAAGATCATCATTGGTTGGCACAGATAATACCACTGCTGCAACTCTGATGGAGGCAGGGAGCTTGGTCTTGTCACAAAATGTGAAAAATCAGGCAGAGATTGTTGTGAAGGATTTGATGCCTTATGGTGCACCAACAACATTGATAGGTTTGGAAGATGGAATAGGCATTGTCAAATTTCTCAGAGGGAAGAAGTTTTTCATTACTGGGGCAACTGGTTTTCTAGCCAAAGGTACGTATGTTAAATATAATCATTTGTGGAGATAATATGCTAAGGATCTTTAGAGTCTTCAGTAGTTTAATTGCTTTGACTATGATATATAGTGACATTTTGTTTGCTTTGATTCAGTTTTTATTGAGAAGATTCTAAGGACAGAACCAGACGTGGGAAAACTGTACCTTCTGATCAAGGCGAAGAATAAGCAAGCTGCTATGGATAGATTGCAAAATGAAGTAAGGTTTTTTAGAAATTCAGAGAAAAAAGAAAAAACTATTTTCACGCATAGTTACAAAAAGGGTATTTTAATTTCGCTTTGTTTCTAGATTTGTACATGAAATAGTCATGTTTTTGCTGTTTCAATATGATTCTTTGGAAATACAGAACAACCAGAAAATAAGATGATGTTTTTTGTAGTTTTGAATATAGGAATGAGTAGAAAATGTTGTCATGCCAACAAGCTCTTGTTTCTTCAGCTTTCATCTGTCAAAGTACATGGCTTCATTTCATAATCTCATTGATATTTTGTTTGTGTGGTTTAGATCATAAATACAGACCTTTTCAGATGCCTTCAACAAGTCCATGGGAAATCGTACCAAGCCTTTATGTTGAGCAAGCTAGTTCCTGTTGTAGGCAATATTTGTGAGCATAATCTTGGACTAGATGAAGATATATCCAACGTTATTGAAGAGGAGGTAGATGTCATTGTAAATTCTGCAGCTAATACAACATTTGATGAAAGGTTACCCTCTAATACTCTCCATAAGCTTCTCCACCAATGATAAGTTCTTTGTCTAATCATTGACTGATGTGATCAGATATGACACTGCTATCAACATAAACACCATAGGACCATGCCGTCTTATGAACATTGCCAAAAAGTGCAAGAAGCTTAAGCTCTTTCTCCATGTTTCGACAGGTAAAAATACAACAAAGAGCTTAAAAATCAAATGCATGTGCTGTGTATGATTTACATGTATATACCAAAATGAAAAAATCTTTCTTGTAATGTTACAGCATATGTCAATGGACAAAGGCAAGGTAGGATCATGGAAAGACCATTTAGCATTGGACAGTGCATAGCAAAAGAAAAATTCATATCTGAAGTTTCACCAAAATACATTCCCACACTGGACGTTGAAGGAGAAATAAATCTGGTTTCAAATTACAAAGGGGATGTTGAAGACAACTTACTAGCTCAGAAGATGAAGGAGATTGGTCTAGAGAGGTATTCAGTGTCCTTATGAAGCTTTTAAACTGTTGTTGTGGTTTCATTGCAATCACATATGCTACAAAAAGTTACAGATAAATGTGACTGATGCAACTACTATTACTGTTGTGGATATTCCAAAAACCTTAAAATTACAGACACAACCATGGTCGCAGACAGTTTATTAACAACTTTTGTCTTACCTTTGCAATTTTTATCATTTTGTGATAAGATCAAGAAAAACTGTAGAAAGAAACAGAAGGGTTCACTCTCCTATTTAGATTTTGATCTTAAAATTCAGAATCTGGTTTGATTGTTGAGTTATTTCCAACACAGGGCCAGAAGATATGGGTGGCAGGATACTTATGCGTTCACAAAGGCTATGGGAGAAATGATGATTGACAAATTGAGAGGGGATATTCCAGTTGTTGTAATGAGACCAAGTGTCATTGAGAGCACTTTCAGTGAACCATTTCCTGGGTGGATGGAAGGAAATAGGTGAGTTATTGCCTCTTGCATTAAAGAAAAGTGAAAGAACTTGAGAACATTTGTATAAGCTTAAAAAAAGTGATTTTAAGATAGCAGAAAGTAATTTTCTTTTAGAGAACAACTTTTCAGAAGTTACTGTTTCATAACTTCTCAAAAGAATCTAAAATCTGATTTCCTTCTTCAAATTCTAATTCTTTTAAATGCTTGACAAATCCTTTCAACATGTTTCAAAAGTGAGACTTCTGAGAAGAAGAATCTGAACAAAATGTACTCTAAAAGTGTCTGATATAACTAAAATGTGTTTCTTTCAATCCACCAGGATGATGGATCCAATAGTTCTATGCTATGGGAAGGGTCAGCTAACAGGTTTCTTGGTGGATCCAAATGGAGTGCTGGATGTAGTAAGGGACATTAAAGAATTAGATTATTTAAACAATTCTTAAACTCCATAGATTGATAGATAATACACAATTCTCAGACTAAATAAACAGTGCTTCATTTGCTCTCATCATAGGTTCCAGCTGACATGGTTGTGAATGCAACCTTAGCAGCAATGGCAAGGCATGGAGTGACCCAGAAGGCAGATATCAATGTGTACCAAATTGCTTCATCAGTGGTGAACCCCCTAGTCTTCCAAGACCTGGCAAAGCTTCTGTATGAACATTACAGTTCCTCACCATGCATTGACTCAAAGGGTAGGCCAATTCAAGTTCCATTGATGAAGTTGTTTAGTTCTACAGAAGAATTCTCTGGTCACCTGTGGAGAGATGCAATTCAGAAAAGCGGTCTCACACCCTCAAAGGGGAAGAAAATGTCTCAAAAACATGAAAACATGTGCAGAAAATCAGTGGAGCAAGCCAAGTACTTGGCCAACATTTATGAACCATACACATTTTATGGTGGAAGGTTAGATATACTCATTTCATTTCCCACTCTTCAACTGGTAGCAGCCCTAGTACTCAGATATGCAGAAAGAAAGAAAAACATTAATTTTCATGTAAACTTTTTGCACATATTAGAAACTAAAGTCTATAACTTAAGTAAAGAATCTTACAATACATAACAGTTTATGATTACATGATACTGCAAAAAATGTTACAATACATAACAGTGTAAAATAGTTTATTGATTTTAAACCAAGAACTGTGATGCAGGTTTGATAACAGTAACATACAAAGATTGATGGAAAGTATGTCTGAAGAAGAAAAGAAGGAATTTGGGTTTGATGTAAAGAGCATTGATTGGAAAGAGTATATCACCAATGTTCATATACCAGGACTAAGGAGACATGTGATGAAGGGAAGAGGAATGAGTAACAACCAGTAACTTACAAGTTCTGCAATGAAATCAATCCTTTTATTTATGCTGGAACAAACTGTACTAATATGTGCATTTCCTTCTTTCATTGAATCCATTAGGGTGTGGCAAAAACTACAACAAGGACATGCTTCATTATTTATACTGTAATTTAATAGTAAGAATAATCGAATCTCTGTAGAAGTTTTTCAAGTTTCAATCCTTAATACAAAATACAAGTCTAAGATTTATAAAGCATAAATTCTAACTACCCATTACAATCATTAATTTTTAACTATCACAGAGCCTTGATCTTCAATGTTTACGGTTGATGGCATTCTAATCTTTATTTTCAAAATATTCAATATCTAAGTATCTTATTAAGATACTGTTTTATAAATAAAAAAAAGTCGTAATTAAACACAGTTTTGCTTGTTGAATATGAAGGAATTAGAGAGTGGATAAAATACAATAATCCTAATGTTAACATGAAATATAAAAACACTACTATTTCGTATGTAAAAGAAGGAATATATTGAACAAATAGATAAAGTTAAAAGAAGGAATATATAGAGCAAATAGATAAAGTTAAGCAAACTATGTCTAAGATTCCTAATAGAATTTGTTTAAGATGTGATATTTAGATTGCAATTACTTTTACAAGATATATCTGTTCAAGTGTAAATTTTGTTGATAAAAATTTGGAATTGATAAGTAAGATTCTTAACTTTTATGTTCATAGAAATTTATTATGTAATGGTGAGTTTTTCCATGTAGGATGTTGTGCTCATACAATTTGATAGTTCAAGATGATATAAAGGTGATTGATAAAGCACTTCATAGTATTAGCGAGAATATTAAATATGTTAATCATAGGATGAAGAACTCTCAAATCCAAATATTGTGTTAGTGATGGTATAAATATGAGCATTGTTTGAGATTAGATGTGACTACAAGATAGAATTGGACCTATTTAATGCTTAAATGTGCAATCATATACAAATTTTTTAAATTCTCAAAGTGGTTGATAGAAATTATAAAAATTGTCCATCTTCTTAAGGGATGGGATAAGAGAGAGAAAATATGTCAATTCTTAGAACCATTTTATGATATTACAAACATGATCTCTAGTTCATCTTATCTCACTTCAAACTTGTATTTTATACAAATTTGAAAAATTCAACTTATCATTGAAGAGAATTTGTTGAAGGAAGATGTCACCTTAAAGGATATGGCTTAGAATATGAAAGAGAAGTTTCAAAAGTATTGGAAGAAGTATAGTATTGGGTTAACTTTTGAAACTATTCTTGGCCCACGACTAAAGGTTGGTTTTATGACGTATTGTTATAAAAATTGGATTATCATACCTATGTAGAGAAAACATAGAAAGTGTTAAAGAAGTTCAAGAGGTTGTTTAAAGAATATGTAAAGAACTTGTCTATCTCTAGTGTTTCTTTTTCCTAATCAACTATTGAATCTATTTTGATGTGCATTTGATGCTTATTTAGGTATCATTTTATACCTAACGTTCATTGTTTTCATTTTTTCTAGTTTGACTTTGATAATTAATATGTAATGCTAGGATTTTAAAACATACTAGAATGAATCAAAATCTATCGTGGCAAGAATGAGATAGATGCTTATTTAGATGAACCAACAATACAGGATGATCAAAACAATAAAGATGTTGATGCGCATTTGATGCTTATTTAGGTGTCATTTTATACCTAATGTTCATTGTTTTCATTTTTTCTAGTTTCATTTTGATAATTAATATGTAATGCATTATAGGATTTTAAAATGTATCAAAATAAAAATGTATCATTGGCAAGAACGAGATAGATGCTTATTTAGATGAATCAACAATAGATGATGATGAAGACAATGAAGATTTTGATGTGCTCAAATATTGAAAGACTAATGAAAAAAAATGTTATATTATCTATAATTGCTCGAGATGTGTTTAGTATTCTCATTGTTATAGAGACATCATAGTCAACTTTCAACAAAAGTAAACGTGTACTTTTAAAATATAGATGCTCCATTATTCTGGAACTTGTGCAAATGTTGATTTGTGCTCAAAATTAGTTATATGAATTTTCTGAAAATCCTAATGATAAGTTTATATGTTACTATTTTTAAAAGGTTTAATATATCATTTGGTCCCTAGTTTTGGGATTTTTGTTCAAAGTCGTCCTACATTTTAAAAAAGTTCAATTAGGCTCCATATTTCGTTAAAAAATGTTCAAAATGGTCTTTTTGGCTTACGACATTAAAAACATAACGGTGTAGTTGCCTGCGTGGCCAAAACTAAATGACGTGTAAAGCTTTTGCCTGGTGAAATTGGTCTTGTAATCACTATGGCGTGGTGATTCCTTGAAAGTGAAATTTGAAGAGCGTACGTACGTGAGGTAAGTGTTGCTAACCCTAGCTCACTTACTTGATGTTCTTGTTGGATTTGGGGGTTAGGGTTTGAGGTGGAAATAGAGGGTGGAGTGGAGGTTGAAAGTATTGGTGGAGAGGAAGTGAATGGTAGAGTGGAGGTGGACATAGATGATGGACTGGAGGTGGAAACTAATGGTGGAGAGGAGGTGGATAGTGAAGTGGAGGTGGACAGAGATAGTAGAGTGAAGGTGGAAACTAAGTCAGATATCATTCATGTGTTTTTCGTTGATATCCATTTGGGACCAAAGTACATAGTTTTAAATTGAAAAGGGGACAACATTGCACAGTTTTTTATCAAAGGGGAAACTAAATTTAACATTACATATAAACACCTGAACGTAAACATTAAGTTTCACCTTTAGAGTACATGAACATAAACATTGACCTAGACCTTAATGTAAACATTGACCCACCTACGAACATCAACTTAAACATGCTCACATTGTCACAATGTTCACCGTAATAACAACACACACAGCTCCAACTAACAATTTTATCCTTTCTCTAACAATTTCACCATCTCTTTCGTCAATCTTTTCTTCATTACACCACTTGAAAAAGTTACAATACATCCCTCTTGAATATTCACCCTATTATTCACCAAATAAGCCACCAAAATTGGTTTTAACTCAACAATCTATGAACAAATAAATTCCAAATTAAGTGAGAAGGGTAAACCAGACGTGCGCCATTAGCGTTGGAGCCGAACGTGATCATCGGCGTTGTTGCATCTTTTCCAAGGCGTGTCGTTGGCCAAGAACTCCACCAACGTTACCACCAGCCCTTTTTCTCAATTATTGTTCAACGTTCTTCCTCCTCTTTGAATGGGTTTTTTCTGGTTGTGGGTGTTTGAGGTGAAGAAGAAGATAATGATGGGGTGATGGTTGCCGAAATGTTGGGAGAGAGACGGGGTTTCTAATTTTTTGTGAATTGCAAATTGGCAATTAGGGTTATGATTTTGCACATGATTTTGTGAATTGTGAATTGATATTCTGATTTTGAAAATTGCAATTGGGGTTTTTGATTTTACACATGATTTTGCATAAACCCTAACCCTTTTGTTTTACCTAATAACTTCAACTTTTTAACATTTTCACCTACCTTGCCAACTCAATTCACCTCATCTTGCCACACAATCAAAAACTGTACACATCATTCATTTTTCGCCACAGAGGCAATTGCACCGTTATGTTTTTAACGCCGTAAGCCAAAAAGACCATTTTGAATCGTTTTTAATGAAATACGAGGCCTTACTAAACCTTTTTAAAAGGTAGGACAACTTTGAACAAAAAAACCCAAAACTAGAGACCAAATGATGTATTAAACTTTTTTTAAAATTACTTTACATTAAATTATTAACTCTATACTAGTTGTTTGATTGTATTTGGATTGGTTGTAATAGATGAAGTTGTTGAAGATATTTTTTATCATGATAAAATCATTAATGAGTCTAAACCTTTTAAAGATGTTGAAAAAGCCAACAATGGTACTTCCTGATACATAATTTATACAATTTTTAAATGACATGGATGTTTGAGTTTTTTTTTCCTCCATGCAAAAATAGAAGACTGTTGCACTCTCTGTGCATGAATTTTTATTTTTAGATGTGATATATACTAACAATTTCTCTTATGTCCTCATAATATTTAGTTCATAAAGAATTAGAGTAACCGATCAAATTACACAAAAAATTTGTCCATTAATTAATTCAATGAGATTAATGTTGTTTAATAATATATTTTTTTATAAGATGGACTATTACTGTATTGCTATTTTTAATTACCATACTATCTTTTGAATTTTGTTTTTACATTTTTTTCGATTTGAACATATTTTAAGCTCTAGTTAGTGAAATGTGAAATTATTTTGTCTTTTAAGTGCAAATGGACACTTTTTCCTTCAGTTTTATTATGTATCCTTATGGAATGATAAAAAACACTACTGATGATTGTATTTTTATTAGTGTCATCAAGCAATCATTATGTTTATCATTGCTGAAGAAGAGTACCTCAACTCTTTTGAACTTTTTCAGCTATCTTGCTCCATCTTCAGTATCAAGATTTAGAGCCTTGGCTATGAAAAATAAGAGGTATGAATGTTTAAGCCAATATAGAAATGAACAACGATTGATGTAACTGATGTGCACCATGTAAAATCTTGAAAATGACACCTGGAAGAGAGGGACAAATGTCTCAACTAAAAGAGTTTGAGCATTTTATAGGATTTTTCCAAAACACAGCTCATCCCATTTTCTCAAAATCTGTATCTCTCTAAAAACTAAAGTATTTTCTTTTCTCCTCCTTCTCTCTACTTTCTTTCTTATATTTCTCCATCTTCTCTCTAAATTTTATCCTTCTTTCTTCTTCCGATCAGCAATTCGGTGGTGCGTGAGCACTTCTAGTATAAAGGACTTCATTTTTCACCGATCAAAATCCTCTCTTGAAGCTGGTAAGGTCCGAACCTTCTTCCTGTGTATTCTCGCATTTTCTGTACATGTGAGCATTTATCGGCTTGCATGTGTTATTGCATTGTTCCTAAGTCTTTTCTCTTTTGGTTTCTTCGGTTGGTTTCGCTATACCAACTAGAAATTATGGCTGATTGTAAAAAGTTCTTAGATTGAAGCGTATAAAAGTGGTATCTTGGATTCGAGGTAAGAGAAGCTAGCTAATTTAATTACTTGGTTTGATGTATGAATATATTGTTTGATGATTATGCATGTGTATGAAATTGATTTGGAGGATTCTGTATGAATGTAAAATTGAATGATTTGTGTTCGATTGAATTGGTGTGGACTGTTAAATGAAGATGTTCATGATGATTGTATTTATGTTGAGTTTCTGGTTCATTGTTGAATGCATTATGAAGAAGTGAGATAGTAAAATTTGAGAAAATGATGTTCATTGTGAATGTGGTCGGTATAGAGAATCTGAGTAAGTGGTATAAGACTTGTTAGAACCCTTGAGTTACTTAAAACTGTAATAAAGTTAGGGAATCTGATTTTTGGTCCTTGAGTTGATGATTCAGCAGAATTTACTCTCAAATCTGAGATGAAACTCTCTAAATGATGTTAGAAAGGTTTAGGTATTCTTAGTTTAGTTTAGAAATGTGTATGATTCATGTTTGGAGGATTAGGAGTTTGTAAAAATGTTTAGTTTTGGTAAAATTTAATGTGCTCATAATTCTGCAGAAGTTTCTACAGAATTATGAAGAAAATTGAGGGTTCGTGGTTGACCGCTCAGTCATGCTCTGATTTGGCCATTCGGCCTTCTTTTTGTGTTCGGTTATTAATTGGGTTTGGTGTCTTTGAAGTCCTCCTAGTTCATGACCGTTCGATAGTGCTTGTTCTATACTACCGCTCAGTCTCGGTAGTGCTCGGTCATATGTCAGCACTCGGTCTTAGTAGTGCTCGGTGATGCACTAAGCGTTCGGTCTTGTACTAGTCATTAGGCTAATGATAGCGCTCGATCCTGTACTTGCCATTATGTTAGTGATAGCGCTCGGTTATTTACTGTCTTGGTTGTGCTCACTCTTGTACTAGCGCTCGTTCTTGGTAAGTGATTGGTCTTGGACCAGCGCTCGTTCAATATAGTGCTCGGTTTTGTACTAATATTTATGTTGGTTTTAGCGATCATTATTATTGAGTTGTATGGTCTTTTATGAGCGCTTGTTCTTATACTTGTGCTCAATATCATATTTGTACTAAGTTAATAGTGTTCGGTCTGAGCCAATATTTTTCGTTCTGAATCATTATTGATTCATATAAGTACGAGTATTAGACTCCTGCTTGAGTCTTATTGTCTACATGATTATTCGGTCATGTTCTCATATTGGGAGTACTTCTCGGTATTGTTCACAGGTTAGGATTGATCCTTCATGTTCGGTCTTAATCAAAGGTGGGGTATTGTTTTACTGAGACATGTGATATTTATTAAAAGATGTGAAGAACAAGGAATGATCATAATTCTAATGTATTGATGATGAAGTATGATGATATATGAAATGTGATATAAATGAAATAGTATGGATATGAACGAGTATTCCAGGGAGGAATATTTCTAGATTTGTTATGGAATTGTAAAGTATGAATATGGTCAGACTAAGCTGTCATTCATCCTGACATTCTAATGGTCATCGAGTCTCAAGTAGAGAATGGTGGTGCATGTGGTGAGAATAGTAGGAGGCATGGTTGCGTATAGCTTGGGGTTCCAGCTATCGGACTAAACTCATGTGTAGACTTGGGTTTCCAGCTACAATGAGGGATGAAGGGCTAACCTCGTGTGGCGGCTTGGGTTTCCAGCTATGGTAATTTTGATGATTTTCCAGATTACCTTTCCACAAGTGCAAGAACGTCGTAGCTACAAAATTCATACAGTCCGGACAGTCAGAGTAAAGTGAACAGTCAATGCATGCATTGTTATATGATTATGGTTAGAAATGTATGATTGTTTGTTGCATGATGGACTGATTGATTTATATCAGATTTATGTGAGTTACCTGTTTACATAGTTAAGTAAATTACACTAGCTTACCCTTTAGTTTCTTGTCTTGTCTGGTTGTCCTTTCGGTCATCCTTGTCCTTGCAATTATCACTCTGTGGATGTGAGCAGAAGTAGCTGAAGTTTCTTTAGAGCAGGCGTTGGCAAGAGGAGATGGTTCTTGTTAGGGTAAGACCGTTCGGTCTGGTGTTGGTTTTGTATTAGTATAGGACCGTTCGGTTTAATACATTGCTTGTTTATCGATCGGTCTGCTCTTATGAGTTGTGTTAGTATAGGTTTCTGTAAATTTATAAATTTATGGTTATATTAGGATAAGTGTAAATTAAGTTTATTCTTCTTAGTAAATTGTTCTATTTTATTATGAATGTAAGGACTCTTAAGTATAGTTTAAAGCTATACTTTTGGAATGTTACACACCACTCCTAAATATTTTTGGGATGTTACACACCACTCGTAATTAAATTAACGTTTTTGAAGTTTCCTTTTAAAATCCATCAATGCTGGTTGTTAAGGGTTTTGGTTCATTTTAATTAATATTCGAATAATTTTTCCAAACATTACAAGCAAATATAATGGATCTTTGTTTTCCTACTAAATTATCTTCATTTGTTGGATCTAACCACATTCTTCTTTTTCCTTTTCTTATTTATGGAAGGGCCTATGATGATGACCACATATGACTGTTTTGGCATGACTTACTTAACTAAAGATTCTCTTATAAAAAAAAGTCTTCAAATAGTGTAACACTACATTGCAAATATGTGATTTAGATAAGTTTCAAATTAATTATGTGATTATCAATTAGAGTTTTATCGTACTCTATACTTATATTTAATTATTTTCATATTTATGGTTGGTTTAGTATTATATTTTTCTTATAAAAAAATATTTATAGATTAATCTTGACTCATGAGATTTTGTCTATAAGCTTTTTTAATAAAAGATTTTATTGATATTGTTAACTTTTTTACTCCAACTCAGGTCAACTAAGACCAAATTATATAATTTGATAGAACTAGTTACAACCATTAATTTTTAACATCAATCTTCAATGTCTACCATTTTTAACATTCTAATCTTTATTTTCAAAATCTTCCATATTTAACTATCTTATTAAGATACAGTTTTTATAAATAAAAAATAGCCATAACTTCATTCTAGGGATTCTAAAAAACACATTTCTGAACTTCATCAAAATAAATCATTTTCATTCTTTTTAAATGTTTATTTTTGTTGAATTTTTTACATTAGAATGTATGATTATCAATTTTGAGAATTTTCAACCACACACACTCTTAGCTTATTTCGTAATTTTAAAAAATAATGATTTCACTTCATTTGAAAACATTTCTTTTATTATACAATTTTTTTCAACCGTTCAATTCATTCAATATCACTCAAATCTCCGAAATATTTTTTCTTTTAATATTTACAAAAATAATAAATATTTACAAAATAATAGATGTTATAGTTTTCACAAAATTTCAATTGTGTATAATAGTATTATACATTTATATTAAAAAATGCACCAAGCCAACAAGTATTTGTACTTACAAAAATAAAAAGTATTATTACTTAAAGCTGTGTAATCCGCAATATATATAACACAACAAAGGGCGTTTTCTTTTCTTTTCCCTAGTTTGTATTGGCCACCACTCTACCAAGAAATCCAACACATCCACGAGGAAATTAATATCTATTACTTTTTTTTGTAGAAAATAATCATTCAACTTTCATTTTCAAATAAGGAAAAACATTTATATACACGTTTAAAAAAATTCTTGCCAAACACGATTAAATATATGTCATTTAAATTGTTACATTTCCTTTCGCTATGCACGGCTTAGCTATTCATTAAAACTTTAGTAGTACACCTAAACGATGCACATTAAAATAAATTTTGTACTTCAAAAATAATTGGCAAAGTTTATTATGTACATCTTGGGTCTTGGTTGATTTGAACATGTTTATTAAGAATATCCTCATAATATCAATAAATAAATAAAATCAATTAAAATGTTAAAATATAATAGTTCATTGAAGTAAGTTAAATATATCATAAAGACTCTTAGGACAAAAGCAACATTATATCCTCTAATAGCACCATATGATAATCATATTATTTTATTAAAGTATTAAGCAAAAACTAAATATAAATAAAATATAAAAATATAAACATTTTTGTTTCATAACTAAAATAATTTTTAGTTGTTGTTTATGCCCAAATCATGTTGCTAATTTAACCCAGTCCCACCACTAAAATGCAAGAGTTCAGCATAAATTTGCCACTTTTTTTTTTTTTGTATGCCCATTGTCTTGAAATTTCTGTTGTGTTTGGCTTTACTCGGTTATTGACTAACCAACATGATGAGGAGAGGGGACATGTTTGACGAGTGTGTGTATTTTTTGTACTGCCTATCTTATCTCAGACCAAATCATAAACACCGATAATGTAATGAAATTTAACGTAATTAGTATGAACAGAACTGAATCACTATCATCATGCAGCTTTAACTGAAAATCGATGGCACAGAGCAATGCAAATCATCAACAGATATAAAATCCACTGCTACTAAAGCAGGGAAACACAAACAAAAAAATATCCACATTTCGCCGGAATAATACATTCTGACACTGCCATCATCTAGGACATTTCTCCAATAGGATGTCCAACAAGTTCTTGTGCGTCACAAAAAAAACTGGAATTTTACCTGCCTATTTTACATCACAGCAGTATTGGGCAGTCACCGGAAATGTTTGGAGTGCGTACCCATAGATTAAGTGCTTACAGCAATCTCATCAATGAGGATGAGGATGAACAAACTACACGCAATTTGTGCAGAATGAGTTGTAACTATGACACCGGTACGATATGCCGCAGTAACATCATAGGAAGTAATCAGGCGTTCTACGGGTAACATCAGGTTCTCCTCTTCTGGGAGCAGGGTCAAACTGCAAGAACATTTCAAATTTAGGCCCAGCGATTCAGGCACATGAAAATATTTACCCTGCAGTGTTGAAGAAAATTTATGTTAAAACAAGAAAGGAAGGGAAACCTGGATAAATGTGTGGCCCTTGGAATCGTCAACCTCCAAAATTGAAGCCATGTTCCCACATCGGTAACAGTAGTTAGGTGCACTAAAAATGGTAACCACCTTCTGTTCCTGTTTTCAACAAAACAAAGAACGTCTAAACTTCACTCCTTTAATTCCAAAAGGTAAGAGACAAAAAAGATTATTCCGTGAGAAGGTCAATTACATGAGCCCAGTTAAATCCATCCATGACCAGCTGATGAGCTCTAGCGATTAACTTAAGCTTGTTTGAGTGATTAAATTGTTCGGATATATCCTGAAAGAGAGTGTGAATTTGAATTAGAAAATAAAATACAGTAGCACTCCCTCAATGTTTTAAAACTAACATCTAACAAGGTATAGAATCGAGAAATTATATCTTTAGCTACCTGACCAAAAGTATATCCTGCACCACGAGGAGAAATTCCCCAGCCACACCTATCATCAGGGTCAGACCATAACAGATCACACATCGGCCCTTCATGAGGAACTTCTTGAACACGATCAAAGTTCCTTATGTTATCAAGAGTCTCAATTGAAGGTGAAAGCCCACCATGCAAACAGAATATTTCGGACTCAACCTGGAAGGGCCATATTAAATTAGAAGCTGAATGATCAAAACCCATAACTGTGACCTTCAACCACCAATTTTCTACCATTATGGCAAGAAACAATCATTATAATGAAAATGAATGGCAATTGAAATAGTTTCCCATTACAAACTAACGGAACAAACTTGAGCATTTAAATTCACTAACACAAATCCAGTGTAGTTTCATGTTCATCGTCTTTTACTTAAAAGACCACATAGATCACCTTTAAAAGGCAGATATTTCAAAAAACTAACTAATTTGGAAAATAATCAAGTACAAACCCTCTCTATGCTTTGCACAACTTTGTGAATTTGTTAAAATTGCCGATATCATGACTTAATCCAGTATCACACTCATCCCTCCAACATTTTACTTTCTCAAACATGTAAATTTTTAGATTAAAATTTGAATAAATGGGTACTGCTCGAGAAAAAAGGGTTCCTTCAACTCTCAATTGACTAAAAAAAGGGGAATGTTGATAATTTTGATTAATATAGGACAAAGAATATATCTTAAATTTACATAATAACTGATATGAAGTTTATACTCAATTTATTGTTCTTCCCGCAAGTTAAAATCACAACCGAGGAAAAAAAATAAACTAACCAATGCAGTCAACGGAAAGAAATCAAAAAGGTCTGTAAAGGTCTTCCAAACATTAGCATTACCATACCTGCAAATAAAAATCATATGGAATTAGATAAATCTATAAGATAACATTTTATTATCAATTCATAGTCTCATAGAAATGAACACAAAATAGAATTAAATCCAGATCAACTCAAGTTGAATGTCGATCTTAAATCCAGTCAATGTAGTTAAATGGCTTGGCAGATTTTTTGTCAACTGCCACAGACAACAGTGAAGGGTGGCTCACTACGGCAGCATCATAGGGTGCAATGATGTGTTTATAAGGAATAATTTAGGCCTTCCTCCATTCACAACACCGAATCCAATAAACATATAATACTTCAAATTTATTAGGGGTATTAATCATGATGACTCAAACCTATTGACATTAAGACTAATAATCCTAAGATATTTCTACAATTTTTTATCAAACCATATTTATTACCTCTTACAGTTCACACTCATGAATGCATGGGTTACCTTTACCCTATGTTCGGATAGGAAAAGAGAATAGGGAAGAAAATTTTAAAAATTTGATTTCTCTTGTTTGGTTGGAAGAGAAGATAAAGAGAAAGCTGAGTTCAACAAAACAAAAATGTCAAATTTTCTATCCAATTCAATTCAAAATTTTCTTTTCTCCAATCCAATCCCAAATCTCTTAAGCATTAAAGCCTTCATTGTACATATACTTTACTTCCTTTTTTAAACAAAATACATCATCAGGTGTACCAGAACCACCATAAAAAAAAAGTACTTTACAAAAGGAAGTAACTTGACAAAGGATATATTCAAAACCAAAAAATTCCTAATAGTTGTTGCCATTTATATATTTAATAATACTAATAATAGAAACACAAAATGAGAGCAAGAGTCGTTAAAGAAAGATTTGCAGAGATAACATCTTATGCAGCCTCAATCCTCCCTCAAAAAGAAGCATTCAGCATTCCTTTCTGAAGGATAACTCATTTAAATTTGTTTTTACCAAATGCAAGTGGACAGACACACTGATGTTATCACTTTGTCTAGGTCATCTAGTCTGCAAAAATCGGATCCCACAAATTATTCTAATAGCTTATTATATCTTTGTCCTACTTCCAATTTAGACAAATGCAGTAGAACTATAGTCTATATATATTCTTTACCCGTGTTAACAAGAACAAGAGATTGTACACCAGCAAGAGTGTGTACCACACAACTTCCACAACCCTGGTCAGATGTTGCCATATATCAATCAAAATAAAAAACTGAACATCTCCAAATGGAGGATCGGGAATGAAATGGTTGTATACAGTGTTAAATCTCTGAAACAGCTCAGACGATCACTCCAGTTCTGTGTGTGTAAAGATACTTGCAAATGAAATCTAATTCTAAGAGTACACAAATGAAAATTGCAGGAGACAAATACAAAGGATTTCCCAAACAGCTTATACAGTACATGCCTTAAGTTTTTAACATAAGTTCATGAAAACAACATAGTCTGCAAATTATAAATATATACATTGCCCTTTAAAAAAATTATTCCCTTCCCACCAAATTGAACTCTAAATGAAGGTGTTGAAACTCACTTTCTGAGGCACTCGTCGTAAAAACCATATACTTGAGTGATCTGTGCAAAAAAAATAAAAATTAAAAAAGATTAAGAAAGGAAGAATTAGCTCAACAACTAATACTTGTCTTAAAATCAAAGCCAACAACAACACATTATGCAACTAAAAAACCCTCCAAGACAAGTTAATTTTTGAAGCGTTAAAGAATACAAGCTACACAGTAACTCCATAAAAAAGTCAGAAAAATTACCTCAGAAAATATAATATATAACTTTGAATGGAAGATTATGAATGCATACCTGACGACTTTCATGATTTCCTCTAAGAATAGTAATTCGCTGAGGATATCGCACTTTCAGTGACACAAGAAGCTGGAGAGAATAATTAATCAGTACCTCCATCACACAATACAACAATAAGAAGCAAAGATACCAAGATACGTTAAAATAAATAAACATGCAGCAACTTCACCATTATTAAGTTATCCAAGGGACAATTGCAGCATAAATAATATCCAGAAAAAATATTTGCAATCTTTTGGATGTAGTCATGTACATAAACATGCTGACATTAAAGGAAAGGAAATAACTTCAACTGATGATTAAAATCTAGTACAATTAGATAGAACCTTCAATGATCTCAAATAAAAAATGTAAATTTTAAAACAGAAATCAAATATACAACCATAGCTTGAAATATATTAATTTCAGATTTGAGGTTTCATCAGAATATTAATTTCTTTAACCCCCAAAATACCTAAAACTCTCTGTAACACCTCCACCTAATATAGTGCATACTTATTTATAACATTTATTATCAACTGCAAGCCTTTCTAAATCTAACTTTGTTGAAAAGGCATCAATAATGCTGCATGGTGCAAATTCTAATTATATTGCCTTGTTATTATGTAATAAGTAAACTTGAAACTTGAAAGGAGCTACTTGCCATTTGGGGATGATCCAATATTCTATTTCACGCTAATAGCAAGAAGCAACTTCAATGCATACCCATACTTTCATATAGATCTCATAAGCCAAAAAATGTGAAAAACATAACATGCAAACTCCCAGAGAGGTTTTTTTATCCCTTTTTTCCTTTTGAGGTGAAAAGGAGTGGGGACGAACAGCTAAATCACAAAGCAACAACTATTAATAGGTGCAGAATACTCAAGAAGTTTATCTTCAATGCACTTACTGTTACAGTTTCGACTGAATAATAACCCCGGTCCACATAATCACCCATAAACAAGTAATTAGTATCTGGACACTGTAAAAAGAACAAAAATTCTTAGATTCCATATCTAAAAAATCAGCAAAGTATAATATAAAAAACAAAAACAGAAACCTTATCACAAAAAGGTTCATTTTGCACCAGTGACACATGTTAGTAAACTTTAACGTGGTAATATTAGGGTTGAAGTGAATTCAAGGAGTAGTTTCCTGGTTATACAATCTACTCCGCAATACCTCTGAAGCACTTCAATCTTCAAAAGCCTTTTCTTTGGCAGGTCTCAATTAGTTAGTTAAGACATTCCCCAGCTGAAACAGAGAGTTGAATACAAAAGGAAAGTGATAGTCAGAACTGATACCTTCCCTCCAATTCGAAATAGTTCTGCAAGATCATGAAACTGCCCGTGAATATCACCACAAATTGTCACGGGGCTTTTCACAGGCTGTGATACAAGAGAGAAAGAGAGAGAGAGAGAGAAATTAATGCTTTCTTTCTTCAAGAGAAGAAAATAACATTCAATTAGAAGTTCCACAGAAATAGTGAGATGTATGGGCACCAAAACAAGTCATAAAACTTGAGAATGAACCCAGATAAAAGTAAGAGACAATAAAAGAAATAATATCAGACAAATGATGCCAGATAAGGCTGATGTCCAACAGGCAACAACTCATTTCTGCTACAAATGATTACTTTTCATACAGAGCATGGAACAGATTACAAAGCGTTGAAAAGTAAGAACAATATCTAGAGAAATAGTGACAGATAATAAAAGGAAGAAAGGGTTGCACCTGGACATTACTTTCATCCATCAAAATTTCCTTAGCCTTCTCACATAAAACTCTTACCTACAGCAGAAACAAGAGCAACTATTTATTTTTATGTTTATTTATACAAAGATAACATTAGTTGGAGGAGGAAAAGATTTTGGAGACAAAATCCAAAAAAAAAGAGCCATGATTGTGTCGTTAAAACAATCCACAAAAAGAAAGAAACAAAAACCAACATTAGCCTATAGCAAAACAAGTGTCAAGGAGCAAATAGGCCACAAAAGAAGCAATGGAAGCTATTCATTTTCCCATTTAAGTCAATTTTCATTTTTCAAGATACAAACTTTGAGAGACAAGATCTCTTTTGCAGGGCGAAACAAAAAGCAATACTGCCTCATCCAAAAAGAGTAGTAAAGCACGAAATTATTATAAAAAGTAGACGAGATCACAGATGTAGCAGTCTTGTGCTTCAATGTACAAGTTTAGTGAGAAAACCCACAAATGTCCATAAGTACTGTCAGCCATGATGCCAACAAAGCTGTTACAACCTTACGCACATAACTCTTACCAAGTTATGACAAGAAACAAAATCACTTCATCTCACCAAGTACATTACAGAACGAGCAACGCTCCCTGAGAATTCTGAACCCAGAATCAAATACCCTTCAAAAGACAAACAGACAAGGCACAACAATCCCGAAAATTTGGGACAAGGGTCAGACTAAAGTAACATCACCCTTACAAAGTGAAGAGCCTGTGCATTACAACCACCCTATTACACCATCACAAGGGACATGCCTAAAACAGGCTGTTTGGTTCGCACCGGTTTAAACAATACTCTCGTCAAATTCCCACATCCAAAGTGTAAGCTATTCCATATAGCTTCTGATTTTCACTGTTTTCTGCACCTCACTTGCCAGAGTTTCAAAATCACAAAATCCTAAACTAGATTTTCCAAATATCATACATGCCAAACCGGAAACGTCTCATAACAACATATTCCTAAATCCTAACTTATGGAAGCAATTCGTAACATCCACATACCATAGCCAAACAACCATAATTAAATTTCCTTCAAAACCCACGAAATTGATCACTTAATTTCCCTATCCAACTGTCCGACTACATCCAAATCCAATCAGGACTACAGGAACTACACTCAAAATTGCCGAAAAGGGAAATCGTTTTTTTGTTCATTTTCCCAACAATTTCCATTTCTATAAAAAAAGAAAGTTCATATCCGCACACCTTGTAAAAGCGACGTTCATCTCGATCCTACCGGTTCTCTCATTCTCGGAGATTCCAAAGCCGAAAAGAGAGCCAAACAAAGGCAAAACGAAAAAAATAACCACCGAAAATTTTCAAATCTTGCCAAAACAGTGAATTCCACATCGACACGAAACGGATCGTGTCCGACGAGGAGAAAACAAACCTGGTGCTCGGATAGCGGCTTGCATTGCATGAGCTGCGAGATCTGCTCATCGAGATCGAAGTTTGATTCCGCCGATGGCAACGAATTGGCGCCCATGTCGCTGCTGGATTGGATTAGGGGAAAATGGAAACCCTAACCCTAACGGAGAAAGCGATTTGGTTTTCTCCGGTGTGGGGAGAGAGCAGAGTGAGGAGTGAGTGAAAATAATGGAGTGTTACGTAATGGCGGTTGATTTGCACAAACTATGTGCTCTCAGTAAAACGCTCTTTTTGTTTGTTTCTTTCTTTCTTATTTTGGTTTTTTCTTCCCTTCTCTGGCGTTCTTCAATTCGCAGTTTATCATCATTGTATGCTCTTCGAACAAGGTGACATTAATTGTTTTTTAAAATAGAGAGATTAAAGAGTTTATGTTTAATCATTAATTTCTTTTAACAGAAATAGAAACAATTAATTTCAAGAGTTTAATCATTAATTAAAAATTTAAGACCATTAACTTCAAGACTTTAGTTTTTCATTTATTTTAAAAAATATCAGAGATAATTAATAACTTCATTTCTTTAATTGAACAATTTTATGTTCTAACTAATACAAAATAATAAATTATTATCATAATTGTAATTATAAAATTAAATATAAATAAATTTAAAATTTTATTATTAATTATTTTATTTATTTGTAGATAGTTTTTTAATTAAAAATACATATGTTTAAAAAATTATTCAAATCGAACAGAAATGGTTAAATTAAAAAAATATTACTTAAAGGATATAATTAAAAAATTATTATTTTAATTTAAAAAACTTTTATTTAGATAGTAAATTAAAAAAATGTGGACATACAAAAAATAATCCAATTTATATAAATGAACCTTTTTTATATAAGTACAAGTATAGCTAAATAAAAAAAATTATTTGTTATTTAATAAAATAAGTTTTTTGATTGTTTTATATATGGTAGATATTTAAAAAATTAATTATAATTGTGAGGATATTTAATGAATTTGATTATTTTATTAATAAAAATTGAGCTTATAAATAAAATTATGAGTTAATCTAATTTCTTTTTTAAAAAATTACTTTCTCTTTAAAACAAAATATTCGTAGAACTTTTATCTACTATTCTCATTGATTTATTTAGTTGTTTAAAAATTAAAGTACTTTATAGGACTTTTGGAATCGAGATCTATAATCTTATATTATTAATTTTTTAAAGTATTTTATAGGTCTTTTAAAAGATTTGCTTCAATAGAGATGTTAAAATGTTTATATGTGAAGTTAAAGATTCAAGATTGTTTCAAGTTATAATTGTTAGAGTATGTTATAATTGTTTATCAAAGTTTTATATGTCGAAGTAGAGAAATATGTGTGAGGTGGAGTCTATGAAGTTTGTGAGAATTGAACACCTAAATAACACATTTTGGAGTTAAGAACATCTATATACTTAAAGAAGCTAAATTAAAGATTAAATAATACTACTAAATGATGGTTTGATACGATAAACTAATTGTGAAATTGAGATTGGTGTCGTGAAATTTAATATTTGATTTTATGGTCGTATGTGTGTGTTAATCTAATATATATAATTAGGTATTTGCTTATTTTAAGTGGTATGCAGTACTATGAGTTATAAATGACTAGATATTTGTGTCACTTAACTATATTTGATAGACAATTTTGGTATATTGTGTTAGAAGTTAAAAATATGTAATTAATTTGTTTATGTTGTATTGGTTGATTGCTTATGGAAATTTTATGAGATATTGTTGAGACTTTGGCAAGTATACAAAATCATTTCAAGTAATAAAATTGGTAAGACCGAATATCGTTTTCCAAGATACTCGTGTCACCACACAATCGTATAATTTCCAACTAACTTAGACTAAAGAATGTTTCATAATTTGGGTTTTAGTACAATTAAAGTAAACATCCAACATAAATGATAAAAGTGATATTTGATACTAAAACACTTGGAAATGAGAAGATTTGAAATGATATGGAATGGTATTGTTGGGGGTATGATTTCACCTACTTCACTCTTATGTATAGAAAATCACTTCCTTTTCATTAATATGCCGATGTCAATCTACTAAATTACTCAAACTCAATCCCTTGGTAGAGAGAGCCTAGACTTCTTTATTAGGCTCCAATCCCTTGGAAGACCTAACAATTATTTCCGCATCAAGAATTGAGTTTTAAGACAACCAAATGTCCTAGTTCTATCCCTAGATACTATTTCCTTTAGGTGTTTAATCCAAGTCCAGATTTACCCAACATTTCCCAATATCAAGCAAACCCTAAAATCATGTCATGGGTAGCAACTTCACAACAAGCATTAAGAAAGGGAATTAAACACTAACAATCAATGAAAGAGGCATATATTCATTCAAAACACAATAGTTTACATAAGAGTTTAATGGCTGCATCCATCCCCCAACAACAATGAAACTAGCTCTCCATGAATTGAGAGCTTGAGCTTACAACAATGGTGGAAATGGAAGAAGGAAGAAGACCCAAGGAAGAAGATGGATTGTTCCCACAGCTCCTAGCTCGCCTCCAAGAACTCCAAATGAGATAAAACGCGTTTGGGTGTCAAAAAATGTCAAGTTCTTCGTGCCTCTGAGTTAAATAAGGCAAATCTTCCATGTCAGCAAAGTTGACACTCCAGCCCCCAAAAGAAGAAGGCTCAAGCGCACAACAGTCATGATGCACTAGTGCTCAAGCCCCCATAAGCCAAGGGTGTCCGAGCTAGCTTCAGCAGAATTTTGGTTCTTCATTTGTGTTGTTTTTCTTGCTTTCCAGTGTCTTCATTTGATGCATAGACTTCTTCCAACTACTTTAAGCACATGAAAGCAGGGATTAGTGATAAGAATATTTCATTAAAGCTTAAGGTGCAACCACTTAACAAACTAAAAGAAACTAGGATTTACAAGGCAAAAAGTTAAGTAATGGTTGACATTTTCTCTTAATTCATTACTGAATTCATGGTAAAATATGTCATTATCAGATATCAAATGGATAAAAGTGGTGTTTTTTGAGCTAAAATAATGTTATAATGCATTCAGATGAAACATATTAAGAGGTTAATAGCTCAAAAGTAATCACATTATCAATCAAATCTCATAAAGAAACTCAACATTTCTGGTGCAACGATGTTCTTGTAATGTTGTTGGACACTAACGAGATAGTGCCTCGTTGTCTCAATTGCGTTAGACGAAACTTTGAAATCGTTGGGTGCAAAAGAAAGAGTGAACTCAATAACTTGTTAGGATTGAGCAACATGTAGTGATCGTTAGGCATGATATGGAATTTAAATTCCTAACTAAATTATTTTTCTATTCTCAAATTTTTTTAATTATTTAATTGAGTCCTTTTATAGTTTTTTAATTAAATCTCATTTTTTTGTTAAAACAGTTCAATCAAGTCATTTTCGTTATATTAGTATAAAAGACATTATTCATTGGAAATTGTTTGAAAATAAATAATTACTAAAAATAAAAAGATGCAATTAAAGAAAAATTAGAATCACTTAAGTGAAAGACTTTTGGAAATACAATTTATAAATTAATATTAGTCACTTAAAGCATTGCATAAAGACTTTACATTGATTTTAAAATAAACATATTCATCTAGATGCAACCATGTTTCGGACTTTGGTTAAATTGATTGCAAAGGAAAGTATAAAATTTATATCTAATGGATTATATCATAACCTACATGTATGACTAATGATATTTATATATAGAGAGAGTCCTCAAAATAATTTAATTTTTTTTCAACAATTAAATCATAAATCATACAAAGAGAGAGACCTCAAAATAATTGATCATTATTCATATATGGAATTTCATATAGCAACATTGTCGATATTTTGTAAAAGGATAATGATACTTTCACAACATTTTTTTGACAACATTTTAACATCATCTATGTGTCATTATGTGATTGGTCCAAAATTACTCCACAATCAATAATAATAATCATAAACACTAATATAGACCAATCAAAAAATGACATGTAGATGATGTTAAAATATTGTCAAAAAATGTTGTCAAAGTATCATTATCCTTTGTAAAAATCTTAAAGTAAACAAGTCATAACTACAGGGGTAATGATATATTGACACTCTTTTTCGACAACTTTTTTACACTGTCACATGTCAAAAGGTCATTGATTCAATTGGCAAGATTTTTAAACGAAAAAAGTGTCGTGGAAAGCTCATTTTTGGGGATTTGGTTTCGCGAGTTTGTGTTAAGAGTTTAAACTACATCTTCATTCTCAAAAACCTTGTTAACTGAGGAGCATTGTTCATCGAACCACCATTCCACCCCTATTTGTGCTGACATTCCATCGTTCCTTGGTCATGGGTTTTCGTTTTTGTCTTCTGCTTTAGGTTTTCAATCCCTTTTTAGAAACGTCGATAATTTTGTGTTTTTTTGCTTTGTTGTGCATTTTTTGAATCCTTTTTTTCGTCAAGATTAGGTTTTTCTTCTTTCTTGGTTTTGAATTCTTTTATGGGTTTGTTTTGTTCATTCGTAGTTATGCATTATAGGGTTTCTTGTTTGGGGCCCTCTTTCATTAGTTTGACTATGTTTCGTTTTCATGTGTTTGGGTATTATGGCTTTCTGTTTTTATAGCAATGAAGTGCATTCCAAAAAAAGTTGAAAGCAAGGTAAGTAATTGTGTATAAGTGGAATTGATTTTTTCAAGTTGAATCTTGTTTTCTAATGGTTGATTGTTTTCTCTTTTGGACAGAAAGGTTCACACAATTGTTCACAAATTTTAATACAAAAAATATTCATTCTCATGTTAATGCACCCCTAAAGTCACGAATGGTGGCAATTATGGTCAGATAATAAACCAAATATGTTAACAAAACATCCAAAATGAATAAAAAAACAATGTAGAATTAGTTGGAGAGCACAATTCAAATAAGTAGGGACCTACATCTAAAAAATTTTGGATAGGAAGGTTCATCTTCCTTTTCATAAATGTTTAATAGTAAAAATATTCATTCACAAGTTAATGTACCCTTAAAGACATCAATGGTAGAATTATGACCAGGTAATAAAATAAAGGTGTCAATAGAACATTCAAAATGATGGAAAAAAACTTGCAGAATTGGGACCTACATGTAAACTTTTGCACAGGAAGGTCCACACACTTGTTCACAAATATTTTTTGGAAAAAAATATTGATTTACATGTTAATGCAACCCTAAGGTCATCAATGATGGGACTTAAAACTACATAACAAATAAAATATGTCAACAAAACATTATAAATGAGTAAAAAAACCTGCTAAATTGATTGAGGAACATGGTTTGAATAACTATGGACCTGTGTCTAAAATTTTGGATAGGATGGTCCACCTTCTTCTTCATAAATGTTTAATAGAAAAAATATTCATTCTCATTATGCACACCTAAGGTCATCAATAGTGGGAATTATAACCACATAACAAACCAAATTTATCAATAAAAGAATCCAAAATGAGAAAAAAAAAACCCTGCTTGTTTTTCATGGGGAGTGTAGTTCAAATAAGTGGGGACCTACGTCTAAAATTTTGGATAGCAAGGTTCACCCTCTTCTTTACAAATGTTTAATAGAAAAATTTTTCATTCTCATGTTAATGCACATGTTAATGCACCACAATGGTCATCAATGGTGGGAATTATAACCACGTAATAAACCAAATCTCTTAGCATAAAATCCAATATGAAGAAAAAAACCTATAGAATTGGTTAAGGAGCAAAATTCTTTTTTCTTCATTTTGGATTTTCTATTAACAGATTTTGTTTATTATGTGTTTATAATTCCCACCATTGATGACCTTAGGGGTGCACTAACATGAGAATGATTTTTTTTTTCTATCAAACATTTGTGAAAAATATGGTGACCTTCTTATCCAAAATTTTACACGTAGGTACCCACTTATTTGAAGTGTGTTCCCCAACCAATTCTACAGTGTTTTTTTATTCATTTTGGATGTTTTATTGACAAATTTGGTTTATTATGTGGTCATAATTGTCACCATTCATGACCTTAGGGGTGCATTAACATGAGAATTGATATTTATTTGTATTAAAAATTTGTGACAAATTGTGTGGACCTTCCTGTGCAAAAGACAAAACTATCAACCATTAGAAAACAAGATTCAACATAAAAAAAACAATTCCACTTATACATAGTTACTTACCTTGCTTTCAGCTTTTTCTGGAATGGACTCCATTGCTGTAAAAAAGTTGTCAAAAAAGTGTATCAATATATCATTATCCTAAACACACACGCACACCGTATGACCCGCGTTTATCTGGACAGTCATATGGTGTGTTACAATTGGTTAATGTCAAAACAACCCTTAGGTCTGCTACTCTTACAACCGGTCGGTCAAGAGTATAGTTGACCGACCATCCAAATCCTTAAACTTTACTAACAATTGAGTTTATGAGTAATAATATGTTTATTGATTATCGAGTCATAATTAGGCTTATGCTAATGGTAAGCCTACCTCGAAACTGATAAACACAAGTTTGAGATAAAGAGGCCAATGATTGCATTTATTGCAAATTTAAGACTTTACTGTGTTAACAGAACGATTTGCATCATAGTACCTTTGACAACATAGTACAAAAACTGCGTACAACGTCGAATATTTTTGAACCTTTCACGTTGAATTCGAAAGCGACAACATATCGGGAGACGTTAAATTGACGTCGAATTTTTTAAATTCGACGTCGTCGAATTTTATCAGTATACGACGTTAATAAATTTTTTTTAATTAATTGTGATCATTTTTTACAACTCTACAAGACCTAAAACGCAGAAAAACAAAATTCAGTTTTTGGTATTTTGTAAAGCATGAACTATGAACGTGTAATATAATATCAACAACAAACAACAAACAAGTTCAATCAAACAACAACAAACAAGTTCAACCAAACAACAACAAACATGTTCAACAAAAAAAACAACAAATAAATTCAACAAATAAGTTCTCCAAAACGAAAACGAAAATTAACATTGGTTCAGAATAAAGGGTTGCCACAAGTGAGAGAGAAAGCAAAATGTCCTTATGAAGGATAAGAACACGAAAATAATCGGTCAAAACAAATGAAAATCATACCTAAAGTAGTTAATTAACATGCATTTGTATCAAATGAAAGAAAGATTATATGTGATAATCGTCAAGCTTCGTTCAAGAAAAGTTTAAGCAGAGAAGAGGGTCTCGCGCTAAGATAAAGTGAATGAATTTTCAATCTTCCGCTCAAATTTTTATTTAATTCACTAATCTTTTAACATCTAACGCTGTGACATTCGACATTTTATATCATTTTACGTCGAATTACAATTCTAAACGACGTTTAATAATTGCATTTATTTACAACAATATCACTAGTCATTTTTAACGTTGACTATGGAGTGATTGGACGTTGAACGCGTGACATATAAATTGTTTTTGCACTAGTGCAAGTACCTTGGATAAGGACTCAAGAGAGTAAAGAATAAGACAAATTGAATTTTGGAGACAAGTTTAGAGCGAGGTTGTGTATAAATAATATTTAAATATTCAAATAATTATAAATAATACGTAGTTAGTTCTATTCTCATATTTATTTCCATTTAAAATTATTATGATATTTAATTTGTTTATTTTATTTTAAATTTTATATTTGTTACAATCTTTTGTTCATTTAATACTAATTTTAAAAGTATGAGCTTTATGCATTATATTCTTAGTATATTACGTACTTCTGGTTGATTTAAATACCAAACCTTAATCCTATACTTACATATCTTTCACATAAAAAAAACCCATAAAGAGTTACTTAACGAAGAAGCAACCATTTTTTATCCTCTTTTGGAGACCACATGTCATTGAAGAAAATGACACCAACCATTTAATCACGTTCATTCATGTCACTCAACATGTTTTTTCTCCTAACAAAAGAAACAAGTTTGGTACATGTTATCATATATATATTATACGTATGTTTAATGAAAATGACACTTGGATTTTGTTGACGTTCTTCGCCACCTATAGAATGCAACATCACATGGTACACTAATGTAAATTTATGAATATGATATCATATAAAATTATTATGTTTTAATTGTTAAAACTTTTGACAAAGATGGGAACTGAATGATTAATCAATCTAATCCAAAAACTTAGTAATCTTCTTTATTCCCTCGCTTTAATGCTTAATTAAGTTATAATTACACTTAACCCTTTTTAAGAGGATAATTCAGTTAAAAAATAACAATATTGTTGTTAATGTTGGATTATGATTTTCGTGATTTATATGTTTATCAACAACTTCTGCTTTCTAATTTGCAATTTGATTTATAAGTATTTTTTGTAAATTATAGAGACTTTGTTCAATGAAAATAATAATGTAATATTACACATAAAAAATTATTTACTTTAAATATTATATATAAAGACTTAGAAAATGACATTTTAGAAGTGACAGTAATTTTAAAATATTGAGATTCAATTATTTTAATATTAAATTATATTAATATAAATATTTTTGTATAAACGACTTTCATTATTTTAAAATTTTATAGTTTTTGGACTTCTCTTTTAGGGTTTTTCCTTTATGTTCAGATTGAAGAAATGAAACATTAGGATTGATCTTTGCGGTGAACTTTTTAACCTAGATGGAACAATTTTTCAGTTTGAGTAAGTTGAGTTTTCAACCTTTTTTCCTAGTCTTTTTAATATATTTGTTGCATGTAAATCCTGCTTAGCTTGCATGTCTTTTGAGTCTTCAGTTTGAGTCTCTGTTGACTAGTGGTTCTAACGTTGTATCTTGATCGTGCTTTTGTTGTTTGTACGAGTAGATAGAGCTTCTTCTTGAGGCAAGAGGAGTTAGTTACTTTGACTTTAAGTCATAGACAAATTTCAATTCATATTCGTATGACTATATAACAGTTAACTTGAGTAATTGGATTGTCCTATGAATTTTGGTTTGTTGAGTTGAATTGTAAGTGTTGGAGTTGGTTTATTAATTACATGTATTTGAATATCTACTTCGATTAAATAATGTAGTTTATGATTGCATTAAATTGTATGATTGAATTGTATATGTTGTTAATTTATGGTTTGGTTAGTATAAGTATTGAATTGTTTAATATGAAATAAAACATAGACATTTTTTATTAAAAAATAAAATAAAACACGGATTTTCATTTAATATAGGAATTGATATATTCTTAATTTTGCTTGCCTTATACGCGTAAATAAGCATATATTTACCATGATTATAAACGCGTTATAACTCAAATTTAAAGTTTCAAGCATTGTAAATTGCTTAGAAAAGTTGCAAAGTTTTCAAACTCGAATTACATATTACAGAAAAAAAATATTATTTTGAATTACATAGAAAAATTACAAATTAAAAATTATATAAATTTTATGATTTTTTTTTATTATAAGTATTTAATAAAAATTTATTTCAATAAACCCATGAATTGCACGAGTCAAGTTTTGGTCAATTTTAAATAAGTGTAATTTGGATATAGGTGATGTGAATAAACACGTGCTTTGAATATTTATCCCTCTACACAAGTAATTTACTTTTTAAAGAATCCCATTTTTTATTTCACACTGCAAATCAACAATAATTTGTTGAAAAAAAAACAACTTTAATTCTTTTATTCATAAACTCAAAATATTTTTTGTGAAAACATACTTAAAAAAACTTTTAAGTCAATTTTATAGTTATCTTGATAATAAATATATTAAGAGTTGAGAAATAAAATAATATATTTTGTCTTTTTTTAAGTTAAAGTTGTATAGTCTTTAATAAGTTTATTTGACGAAAATTTTAATTATTTGAACTAACTTTACGATATTTTTAAGTTTTTCAAATTATAGTCGTTAAAGGTAAAAGAATAATGAAGATTTGAAAAAAAATAAAATACAATTATAGCTTAACGTTATAAGTAACATAATTTTAACATATCTAAAGTTAATGCAAGTCTTTCCTACAATAATATTGTTTATTTTTTCGTTTTTTTAGATGTGAACAATATATTAAAAATTTTGTTTTTAATTAATTGATAACTATAAATTCTAACCGTTAGATGATAATATTAGAGATAGTTAAAGATTTATGATTTAATTGAATATTACATTATCGTTTGAAAACAGGTTTTATACTATTGATTGAATATCATAAATATATTTAAAAGTCTCATTATTCTTTGTTTAAAATCTCAATTCAATAAATCCTAAAATATGTCAACCTGTATTGACTACTTTCTAGATGGTAATTGGCAACGATTTAATTTTAATATATAAGATTTTAATTGGACGGAGTTGTTATAATTCTATTTTATCTTTTAAACATGTTCATAAAATTTCCTACCCTTAAATATTTAAAAAAAATGGAAACTTAAAATATATAATAAAATCTAATAACATTTATATTTAAAAAAAACTAATTCTGGTTATATTCTTTATAAGAAAAATGATCTATTATTGTATGTTTAGTGATATTCTAAAAAGAAAAGAAGTAAAAATAAGTCATGAAGATATCAACGGATACGAAAGTGAGAGAAAAGAAAAAAAGAAAATGCTATTTTGGTTAGAGATGTAAACGCATAGAGTCACAATTATAATAGAATAGAATATTCACACGCAAAGGCTTATTTCCGCCGGTGGATTTCTTTCTTTCTTTCACTTAGATATTTTTACCTTCGTCTCATTTTCAGCGCACAAAACTTTTGTGTTTGGCAGGCAGCGTAGAAAACGTGAAGAGAAAATTAGGAAATTTTTTTGATTCAACTCGGAAAACACCGAGAAAAATCTCCTTTTCTTTCACCGATATCCTCGCCAAGGTGTTATTTGAAACACAAAATCTCAATCCATCTTTTTTTCTTCCCTCATTCGTTCAGGTTCTCTTCTTCTTCTTCTCTCATTTGATATCGATTTGCTCATTGTTTTCAGAAATCGTGTGCTATCGTTTTTCTTCTCGATCTGTTTGCTTGCGGATTGGTAATTTTTTTTTAAATTTTAGGAGCGTTTATCGATTTGAAACTGTTCGGTTTTTGGATAATTATTTGAGAATTTGTTGGTTTACTTTGCTGGATTTCGTGTTCGTGATTTGATGTTCTTTTATTTTGTTGATATTGAGTTTTTAGTTTGAGTTTTTCTTGCAGCGATCTCCTTTTTTTTTGTTGATTGTGTGATTTGATAATTTTTTTTTCGTTTTCTGTGTAGTTGATCGTGGTTGTGTGACAGAGCGTGCATAAGAGGATCGTGGATTGGGAAGCGTAGTTTTGTGTTTTGTTATTTTTTTTTTGGTTTTGTTCTGTTCAGCATTTGCTTGTTGCAAGAGCAAAGTCGCGATTTGTGCAACTATGAGAACTTCGTGGGCAGATTCTGCTGACAACTCAGCCATTGGTTCTGGCAATGGCAATTTCTCGGCTCACCCTCCCCGAGGTGCATATGTGCCTCCGCATCTTCGCAACAGGTCATTGACGTCGGAGGTTCCTGCAGTGTCACACTCGCCGGCTCCTTTACCGGCGAATGACAGAGGGAATCCTGGTGGTGCAGCTCCTCATCAGGGAGGTGGTTACTTTAAAGCTGATCAAGGGCGGCAACAAGGATATGGTTCTGGTTATCAGACTGGTGGTGGCTGGAATGGTAGAGGGGCGGGGAGGGACCGTGGGAGGCGAGAGGTGAACCCTTTTGAGAATGATGAAGCTGATGATAAATCTCTGGAGCAAGAGAACAGTGGGATTAACTTTGAGGCTTATGATGATATCCCTGTGGAGACTAGTGGGGACAATGTGCCCCCGCCTGTGAATACATTTGCTGAAATAGATTTGGGCGAGGCATTGAATCATAATATACAGAGATGCAAGTATGTGAAACCAACCCCGGTTCAGAGGTATGCCATTCCAATTTCCCTTTCTGGGCGAGACTTGATGGCCTGTGCTCAGACCGGGTCAGGAAAGACAGCTGCCTTTTGCTTCCCTATTATAAGTGGAATAATGAGGGAGCAATATGTTCAAAGGCCACGTGTGGCTAGAACTGCTTTTCCGATGGCACTTATCCTATCCCCCACACGGGAACTTTCATGTCAGGTGCTATTCTGATTTTCTGGTTTATACTGCTTTATATGTATACCGGTGTATCTATATCCTCAAAATCGAAAATTTCCTTATCTTGCAGATACACGATGAGGCCAAAAAGTTTTCTTACCAAACAGGTGTGAAAGTGGTGGTTGCTTATGGAGGAGCTCCAATCACACAACAGGTTATTTTCACCCATTGATGTTGTTCAAATCACTCTGACTTATTTTAGCCTTATGATGCCCTGCTGCTATATACTTTGTTTTGATTGTTTTTATTTATCATCACTTCCTTAACATTGGGGTTTAGGCTGATGCATTCGATAATTATGTGTTGATTTTTCTTTTTTAGTGAAGAATATAACTTGTTAAAGAAAAAAACAACATAGCTTTTTTCTTGTTCAATGAAGAACATGTTTTTTTTTTTTTAAATTTCTAGCAAGGACAAAGATGTGTTTAAATAATTGGGCTTGGTTCCTCTAAATCTATAAGTATTACTAGCCTTTGACAAGAAAAATCCACCATTAATATTGTGTTGTATGGTTCAGTTACGGGAGCTTGAGAGAGGAGTTGATATTCTGGTGGCTACTCCAGGAAGATTGGTGGATTTGCTCGAGAGGGCTCGGGTGTCACTACAGATGATAAGGTATTTGGCACTTGATGAGGCAGATCGGATGCTGGACATGGGTTTTGAGCCTCAAATAAGAAAGATAGTTGAACAAATGGACATGCCTCCTCCGGGCATGAGACAGACACTGTTGTTTAGTGCCACATTTCCAAAAGAGATACAGGTATCTTGTGACTCGCATTCATATCTATAACTTAATTATGTTTTTGCATTATAAGAACTCCGTCCTCCTTCCCTCAAAAAAATTTCTCTTGTGCCGAGTCTTTGTGAAATGAAAATAGATTGGGGAAGTTGAATTTCTCATCCTTTTCTTGAAGCTGGAAACACCTTTTATTTTGTTTGTTACTTCTGAAAGTGGGCGGGGGAGGAAGGAAATGATGGGAAATTGTGAATAAAGGTGGGTCCCACGTTATTGGCACGTAACGTAATTGATTATGAAGTGAGCTAAAAAATAAAGGTTCTCACGTATTTCTCTTTTCTTTTCTCTTCCACTCACTATTTCTTTCCCCTCTTCGAAGGTTTAATGAAGATAACAAAACCATTTACTTCAAATGTAACATTTTTTTAGTATTTCTTTTTGTTTTTTACTGTTGGGGGTATATATAATTTTAAATGAGAAAAGTAAGTGTTTAAGCAACTGTCTGTTATGTAGACCCCTATGTTTCTATAACCATTCAGTTTTAAAATTTATATCATTGTAAGTGGAACTAGATTTGGTAAGGTGGAAGTGCTGATGCCTATAACCAAACTTCATCCAAACAGTGAAACTGGTTTGTTACTGGGCGACATAAAATATTAATTGTAGAGGTAGTACGGTGGTTGCATCAGTAGTTTATTTGAACAATTGATGGTGGTATAGCTTTTGGGAGTTGTTGAGGGTGATGTTTTCTAGTTGTCAATTGTCACTAAGATTCTTAAGTTTTGCTTACTAATAATATGTGATGAGTCTGATGCCTTGTATGTGCGATAAAAAAATCTATAAAGCTTGAGTTGTTGACAACCATGTAGCAATCAGCTAGATGTAATTTTGTCTTAGCTACACGATAGAACAATGTTTGTAAGACTTCTGAAAATCTGGGTTTGAGATAACAACTTTTGTAATTTTCATTTGAATGCAGAGACTTGCATCAGATTTTCTTTCAAATTATGTGTTTCTGGCTGTTGGAAGGGTCGGTTCAAGTACTGATCTAATTGCTCAAAGAGTAGAATATGTTCTTGAGTCAGACAAGAGAAGCCATCTCATGGATCTTCTTCACGCTCAGAGGGAAAATGGAATTTACGGCAAGGTAAATTTGTTGTCACCAGTACATATTGCTGATCTTCAGCCTTGTATTTGTGTATGACATGATTAGTTATTTTTTTGCTAGTGAAATTCACTATTTTTATACATTTGTGCTGCACTGAAACAACTGTTTCCATAAGAGTATGTAAATCTGAGTTGCTAATTATCATATTCATAAAGGATTTTTGGGTTGTTTTTTGCAGCAAGGTCTGACATTAGTTTTTGTGGAAACGAAGAAAGGAGCTGATGCTTTGGAACACTGCTTGTGTGTTAATGGATTTCCTGCAGCTAGCATTCATGGTGACAGAACACAACAAGTGAGTGTTTTCCTAGTCCAGTTTGTGTATAAAGTGAAAAGCATGCCAACATTTTTATTACGTTGAAATTGTATTTTTTTTCTTTGTTTATTTTATGTTACTCTTTTTCTTTAGTGTAGTAACTAGGGGATTGAATTGGTTTAGTCCAAATAGATTTAGTAACGAGAGTTTAACTTGTGTTATGAAGTTCTACATCTCCTGATGCGACTAAAGGTGCTAAAAAATATGAGCAACTCAACTTTTATAAAAGAGAAAAATAAAGGATTAAATTTAAGACTTCCTGTCCAAGACTCGAATTTAATCCCCATCACCATAGAAAAAGGATTAACATGATGTATCTAATTTTTCTACAAACACAACAACAAGATCCATTTTAACCATCCTTGTATTCTTGTGGTGATATTCTCATTAATTTTCTCATCATTTTGTGTTATGGGTTCAATATATTTATTTAAGCATACAAATTTTGGTATGGAATTTTCTTTCATATTTACCGCTTACTAAAATTGCAATGCATATAGTGGTACTTGTACCGAAGTGAAAACCCTTTTTTTTCTCTCTCCAAAGCTCATGTTTGAAGTTTATTGTTTCCCTTGATTCTTCAATCACAGATATATCATTTGCAAAAAATGTGAAATTAGGGACAATGTTTTGGATATCCGTAGTAAGCACGTCTAAGAATAGACTAAACAATTAAGGACTAATGCTAAGCCTTGATGTAATCTAATCTTCATAGAAAGTCCTTATTTTTGCCTATTGGTGTTCTCACACTAGCAGTTACCCCCGTACATGTCTTGTATAGGGTGGATGTAAGCCATGCAAACACCTTTGTTTTTCAAAGTCTTCCACAATACTTCTCGTGGCACTCAATCATACTTATTTTCCAGGTCAATAAATAAAAAGCGTATGGAACCTTGCTTTGCTTCAGTATCTTTCTACCAATCCCTGTAAAAGAGAAATGACTTTTGTTGTAAGCCTTCCTGGCATAAAATCTAAACAATTCTTGACCTCGATGACCCCCTTGATCTTTGCTCAATCACTTTTTCCCATAATTGCATAGTGTGACTCGTAAGTTTTATACTTCTGTAGCTAATATACTTTTGATCATCTTTTTTTTTCTCTTAGACGGACCAAAGTTCCCTTCCTCCATGTAACATTTTCTTTAATCTCAAATCTCATTAAATAGCACTGTGGTAAGCCAAATGGATACCTTGTTCTCTTACTCACTTCCAAACCTCAATAGGGGAATACCGTTTAGGCCAATTACTTTAACACTATACATCTTCTAAGGGTTTATTTTCCCACTCCAGTCTGAATTTTCTGGTAGGAAGCCAATTATTTTCTCATCTTTGATTTCAAGTTTTTCCATATTAAATGCCGATTCTTGTCCATCAATGAAAAATTTACAAACGTATTTCTCGTCTCTGTATGATATATTGATCTGTTATCATAACTTCCCATTATTATCCTTAATACATCTTGCCTGATCCAAAACTATCGTTTTCCTTTCTCTGTTTTTGGCAAGCTTGGATATAATACATTCTCCCTTTTCATCCCAAAATCTTTTTAGAACACTTCAAGCTTATATATACATTCTCAATTTTTTATCCCATTTCTGACATTATGATACTTTACCCAATTCTTGGCATTATTGCTCTCATATATTGATTTAATGTACCCTCTATTGTTGGACCCTTTCATTCCACCTTTATGATTCCTTATCTGTTGGTCTGAAACATTTTTGGTTCTCCTAAGACTGCTTTTAGACATATCCTCACTTTTTGAAACTAGTGTTCATAATCCCAAAATCACGAGTCATAGAAATTATGAATAGTTTTTCCTTCCTAGTTTAGTTCTTTAAAACCAAAATCACTATAAGCTCCTAAAAGTTGCCTTACATCACTACCAACGTATCTATTTATAGCCTCGCCTTAGAACATCTTTTCCTCTCATGGAATGCCTTGTACATTGTACTAACCCCTCGAAATCTTCCTACTACTTTTCTTACGCAAGTGCCTCCAATTTAGTGGTGCAAAAGCACAAATGATGATTGCTCTCCGTGCCTTTGCTAATTTTTTCTTTGAACAAAAATCTACTATTTTATTTTACTTTAATTGAAAGGAGGGTTTCAAATTAACCACGAAAGCTTATCTTTTACCCACTTACTACATTGAAGAAACATCTTTAATTTATATTTTCTATTTTACAGTTGCAAGTAAGTCTTCGTTCAAATTTAAATTTAAAAGGGGAGAAAATCACCTGTTATCATTTCATTCAATAATACTGAATGACACTTAGGCTCTCAGGCGACCTTTTAGTACTTATATTGTCCTCTTTCCAGAAGATCCAATAGAATTTATGCTTTTGAAGTTACAAATTGTTTGCAATCATGATGTTGTTGTGCTCACTTTTTCTGTTAAGATTGAATTGTGGGAACTTCTAGTTGAATCGCTTAAAATCTATCGTAATGTCGTAGTAATTTTAACTCTTTCCACAAAGGCTTGCCAACGATTCTATTTACAATCAATTTACAGCTTAGAAATGCTTTCCCAGAGAACTTCTGAATTAGTAGTTGTCCTTGTATATATTTCTTTCGTTGTGTACTCCTGAAAATAAACGTGTACTAATGGTTCTGTATGCAGGAAAGAGAACTAGCATTGAGATCGTTCAAGACTGGAAACACACCAATTCTAGTGGCAACGGATGTTGCAGCACGTGGTCTGGACATCCCTCGGGTGGCACATGTGGTAAATTTTGATCTTCCGAATGACATTGATGATTACGTGCACCGAATAGGAAGAACGGGGCGAGCTGGTAAAATGGGACTAGCAACGGCCTTTTTCAATGAAAGTAATGTATCCTTGGCCAAACCATTAGCTGATCTGATGCAAGAGGCTAATCAAGAAGTTCCTGCCTGGCTCACCCGTTATGCGGCAAGGGCTGCCTACAGTGGTGGCAACAGAAACAGGAGGTCAGGGGGATCCCGTTTTGGTGGTCGTGATTTTAGGAGGGAGGGCTCATTTAATAAATCAACAGAGTACTATGGCGGTGGAAACGGTGGTGGAGCTGCTGGGGGATATGGCAATTACGGTGGAGGAGGAGGGTACGGTCAAGGTGTGACAAGTGCTTGGGATTAGATTAGTGTCACATCACTAATTCATTCTCACGTTGATTGTATATAAATTTCAGACTTTAATGGTGAAAAGCTGTATCTTCTCAACCATGGTTTGCCTGCACCCATGCATTCCTTACTGGATGAATCTTTTATCATAGGCTTGGTTTTGCTGGTTAGGCAAATGAGGTGGGGGAAATGCTGCATATGGAGAAGACAAAATCTGTAAGCAACCCAAAAATTTCTGACTGGATGACTTGTTTGAGCCTGTATTGTAGAAGAAGAGGGAGAGGGTGTAAACAGATTGGATGGGGACGAAAGGACTGATATTACTGAGAGTTTAAATGGTGGGTAATGCTGTCTTATGTATTTTTTTGTTAGGTTCTTAGCCTTTGACACTTAAGTCAGGAGTTATCCTTAATTAGCATGCACATATTGTTGATTTCATTATTCTATGCCTTTAATTACCTAATTTTGTCTTCCCTTACTAGAAGGGTCCATTCAATTATTTTCCTGCTACTCACTGTACCCTTCTACCCTATCAGTTAGTAAGTAGTACACACTCACTAACAATTCTTCCTTAAAACTAAGTTACCCTTAAGTTGTGATTAGTTTAATGGTTGTATATTACATCGTATGATAATTAGTATATGCTGATTTTGTAAGCTCGTTAAAATTATATATTTTTTCCTTTATATGAAATAACTAACCCAACTTTTCGAGATCGAAGGTGAGAAAGGAAATCGTCATCATGCTTTGTATCGCCTTTTATTTCTGTCATCTATTCACTCATTTGTATACATAATTAGAAATAGCAACTTTTTTTACATCAATCAAAAAATAGAAGACCATATTTTCTTGTTACTCTTCTTTTTATTTATTGTATGTGTCATAACCTTATATTGTTCAGGTAGCTGCACTATTAACTATTTCAGTCGATTTTAGATTACTAATTAGTCGAGATAAATTCCTATCTTTTTAGTGTTTGAGCCGTCGGTCCAATATTTAATTAATTGAACGAACCCTTATGAGATCATATTTTGATCTCATTAATCCTTTAAAATGATTTAATAACTGTATTGTGATTATTGTCTAATCTCAATAATTCTTTTTTATGTAAAAAAATAATATAAAATACGTGTAAAAACATTTATATTACTTTATGATATAATTACTTATTTAGAACATGCCATATGGATTCCATGAAGAAATTTAAGGTAGACTAACAGTTAATATGACATTAGATTTTTTTTTTCTATTTTCTTAAACTTATTTTTTCCTTTTTTATAAGTAACTCCATTTTATATCTCATTAAAGCACATAAATATATAATTAATCAAGTCTATCAAGATACAAACATGAATAGTTACCTTAAAATAATAACATATCTACCTCGGGTCACAAACCGGGAAAAGAAAGACACAAGCATCACTATACATGTAAATTACAAAGACCGTTTTTGAAGAGCTCTAAAACTAGACGAATTTATAGTATTATAATTTATTTTTAAAATTTACGCTGTTTTCCAAATAATTTCATAAAATATTTTTTTCACCAATTAGTATGAAATAACTTAGCCTATTACAAACGTTTTAATAAACTTTATGCAATTATAATGGAACTTATTATACTTTCTAATTTTCCTCGTTTAACACGCATTTTACATAAGTAAATAATTACAATAAATGCAAATAAAATTGTATCTAAAAGATATCATATATTTTTTTATTTACTAAAATCGAACATTTTTTTTTCAAATCAAATGTGTTTAAAAATTATTATAAAAGAACCTGCATGGAGTACATCATCAATTAATAGACTTAAATTCTTTTAATTATTATATTTTAAGTAATTCATAAATTTGGAAACTTTCAGTTAATTTCATAATATAAAGTGTTTTATAATTTTAGAATTCTAATTTATAATTTATAACTATTTTTTTATAGTTTTGTAATTTTATAATTTTATATTTTTGAAATAAGTAATTCACTTATTGATTAAATTTTGTGAGAGATGAGTTTCTAGAAGAGGAATGTAGTGACTTAGTTAATTTTGCTAAAAGTCATATCTATGAAGTAAGTAAAAATGTTTATTGTGAAGGAGAATGTGAATGAAGAGAAGGTAAACAAAAAGATGAGAGGTGTTCTTCATGTACCTTCGTAACTTTGTCCTGTATCTTCAACTTTATTAAAAATTTAAACTTTGATCATCTACACTTTGGTGAAATTTATTTTATTTTAGGCTTAATATATCTTTTGGTCCCTATTTTGGTCAAGTGCGTTCGTTTTGGTTCCTGTTTATTTTTTTTGTTCAAGGTGGTCCTAAAGAATGTAAAATATGTTCAATTTGGTCCTTTTTTGAAACATCGTTAACGGTAGACAGTCCAAGTGTGCACAATAATGTTGAGATGACATTTAACTGTCCACGTGGATTCCTTACAAGCAAAGTGAGGTGAATTTTATGTTTTTTTGAAAGTGTATTTCTGATATTTAATGAAACTCATTACTTTCTTTCTCTCCCGTATACTAACCAAACCCCAATCTTCTTGTCTCTTCCACTTCAGCTTCTCTAACTCTAACTCACCACCTCAAACACCGCCAAAATGCCCCCTCAGTCGCCACAACCCAACTGAGGGAGACTTGGGTTGTGGCGACTGAGGGAGCATTTTGGCGGTGTTTGAGGTGGTGGGCTCGAGCTAGAGAAGCTGAAGCGGAAGAGACCAAAGGATTGGGGTTTGGTTAGTATAGGGGAGAGAAGGAGAATGATGAGTTTCATTAAATATCATAAATACATTTTCCAAAAAACATAAAATTCACCTCACTTTGCTTATAGGGAATCCACATGGACAGTTAAATGTAGACATTTCCAAAAGGACCAAATTGAACAAAAAAAATAAACAGGGATCAAAACAAACGCACTTGACCAATATAGGAACTAAAAGAGGTATTAAGCCTTTATTTTATGATTATTTTACTTTGTTATTTTGAGTTATTGTATTTGAGTCTATTTTATTATACTGTATTTTATTTCATTTATTTTATTTTAATCTTATTTTGGTTTTTTTTATTTAGAGTTATTTTATTATGTTTTATTTTAATCTATTTTTAGATCAATTTATTTCTTTTACTTTAATTTATTTGCCAAATGTTAACACTAGACAAAAACAAAAAAAAAAATAGCAAAGGTCAACTTTCGGCCTGCTTTCTTTTTCTTCGTTTCCAGTCTCCCATTGTTGTGCAAATCTTCTGCTGCGCCATGCAAGCATCTACACTGCCTTTAGCTAGCTTACCTTAAGAGGAACCACAACATAGCAGAATAGGTGGTCGTTGCAGGAAGCAACCATTTAACAGGGCCACGCTTTTGACTTTGGCTTCATCTCACTCGTGAATATATGGCTAAGGAAGAGAGGCAGGAAAAAAGGAGAAAAAAGGGAGAATGATCCTGGGAGCAATATTCCTTGGGGTTCGATACTCACCCTTCACATATTATTCATGTGGGAACCATCAAGAACCACTGGGGCACAGACAAAACGGATTCTAAGTTTCTCTTCATATCTCCGTCTTCCCAAAGAACCTAAAAGATTAAACCCCTAGCCATTCGTTGAACGAATTCATCTTGCATTCCAATAACCATTGCCAAGGCCTCAACACAGAGAAGCATATATACTAAAACTTGTGGACTTCTGATGAAACCACTTTCTCCTCCATTACATCCATCATTCACCTCTCACCCTCTTCTCTATTTCCTCCATCACGCACATCACAGAACCCACTATTCCCTCAACCCACACCATTAACTGCAAAAACAAAATCCTCCTCCATTCACTCATCGGATATCACCATCAACTGGAGTTCACTCTCATGACCATTCTCCCTGTTACTTACGCAGCAGAAAAATAATGTTTCTTTAAAGTGCCTCCCTGTGTCTAATGCTGAGGGGACGGAAGAAAAGAAGTGAAGTTGAATCACAAGAAAAAGGATTACAAGGACTTACGAGAGAAAAACGTAAACATAGAAGGTGGGGATGGCTATCGACGGCCAATTCTGCAGAGGTTGTGGCGCGGGTGTGCAGCATATGTCGTTCTTCCTTGGTCTAGAGGAGAGGATTTGGATTTCGTTGATTTGGATTTCATCAAATGGCGTAAAGAGTGGGAGACCCCTAATGCTTCTGGGTGAGGGAGAGAACCCAAACCCTTGGTCCTAATTGGGCCAATTCCTTCTTTTAAAATAAAAAACCTTTTCTATTTTGTGCACACCTGTTTCCCATTCACACTCCATTCTCTTTGCGCTTAAGCCCATTCTATTTCCACAAACAAAATTTTTTTTGGGTTTAAATCTGCTTCCTCTATGCAGCTCATTTGTTTTTACCTACTATTTTGACCCTTTCCTTTTTTTTATTTTATTTTTGACCCTTTTTGTTTTTGACATCTATTCCATCTTTATTTTGAATGTTTACCCTTTTAAAAATATATATAATAATATGTGAAAAATACATTAAAATACAAAATAAAAAATAACAAATTTTTTTTTTAAAAGTTAAGCACATGTGTGATCGCTCGCATCGTCCTTGTGTTAGAAACCTTTTCTCTTTCTTTTATAAAAAATACCAAAAAAATGTTTTAAAGGTTAAGCACATGTGGGATTGTTCGCATCGTCTTTGTGCCGAAAACATTTTCTTTTTCTTTTATAAAAATACCAAGAAATATAAAATCTTTAAAAACTAAAAACATCTACATTTTCGAACAACAATCTTTAGCTAGAACTACATAATCTTTGATTCTCCATCAAAAGTGGAGATACGTAGGAGCAAGACTAATCCTTGTGAGTTTCACTTCCCAAAAATCCAAAATCATTTCAAAACAAATTTTCAAACAATTTCCAAACAAACTTCTCAAACAATTTCAAAAGAACTAGGTAACCCTGATTTCTAATTTTGAATGAGAATACGTATGAGCAAGGTCAATCCTTGCAGGCCCAAAACACTAAAAAATATATTTTGTTTATTTAGAGTTTTATTTTAGGGGATAGTTAAACATTTTGAAAACCACATCATATTCGCGTATTTAGTGAAAGGGCCTTAGGACAGGCGTTGTAGGGTGCTAATACCTTCCCTACATGTAACCGACTCCCGAACCCGGAATCTGGTTTTTCATAGACCATGCCTTATCCTTTTATGATTTTTTCGTAGTTTTCCAGAATAAACTATGGTGGCGACTCTAAATCTCTTTCCAAAACCCGTCTTTTTTTTGGATCGTCGTCTCGTTGCGATTCCTGTTGCGATAACATGAAATAAGAATCTTTGACCAAAAGAATTTTTTGTGCATCTTAAAAATTGAAATCTTAGATCCTTGAGTCTTACTTTCTCTCTCACATTTCCACCCTTGCCTCCTTACTTTCTCCTCTCTTGCACCTTCTCTCTTGCTTTCTCCTTTCTCCTTCATCACGACTTCCTTTCTCCTCTTTTGGTGTTGAAGCGGGTGTGATAATGTGATGGTGGTGTGGTGGTCTTCCTTAGTGGTAGTGTGATGGATCTCCTTTCTCATGTTCTTCCCTATTATTGTGATACTAAAGGTTGGTCTCCCTCCCTTCCTTCCCTGCTCATTCATCCGTATGCTTTTGATTCATTGGTATGCTTTAGATTAAAATGTATAGATCATTGTACTGGATTAGATTGAAATGTACATTTTACGCTGATAGATAAATGTATGTAAAATGAAGTTCAGAAGTCTTAATCGTACTTCAAAATACAGTTAAGGTATCGTTGACTTTCGAAACTGGCAAGCCCTTAACTGACATTTGAAAGCTCGTTAAAGGTCTTACAAAAGTAAATTTTATCTCGAGAGTCAACTTCAATGAAAAACAATCACGAATAAAAAATAATAGGTTTAAACCCTCCCTTGGTCCTCAAGTTTGTATGAAAATCTCATTTGGGTCCTCAAGTTTTTTTCTGTCTCAATTGGGTCATATTTTTTGTAAAAGTGAGCACATTGTGCCATAACCGTTAAGTGTTGTGAGACGGCGTTAAATTGGTGTGAGCTGGTGCATAGAGAATGTGGTGATGTGTTTAGGTTTTCTTACGTGGACTGTTTTGTTTAAAAAAATAGTGCTGATGTGGCATAACCCTTTATTCATATTAGGTATATCAGAATTAGGGATTTGAAAATTGGAATTGGGGATTTAATTTCGTTGTTGCGAGACGAAGCGGAGGACGAACAAGAACTCGAATCTTGAACAAGACGAAGAGGCCAGCTAATAGTTGACGCGACTAAGGTAAGATACTTCGTTTCGTCTTTGGTTTTCTGTTTCAGTGCATAAGTGTGATTTATGGTCTTCGACAATTGGGTTTTTGTCTTGGTCTGTATGAATTTTTATAATGCTTTGTGGTCCCCATTTTGCATGTTCAATTGTTACATTGTTTATCAGTTGTAGTGGTCCCCTGTCTATGAGTGTTTCGTTAGTGGGGATGTTACTTTGTTCCCTGTTCCCCTGTCTTTGTCGGTGTGAGTGTTTAGTTAGTGAGTGAGTGTTTCCGTAGTTGTAGCAGTGTAATATTGGAAACAGTTGTTAACCCCCATAATGTACAGGTTATAAAAGGAAGTTGTTGATATGGATGAGGAACGTATTAAGGTGGTGGTCCACCATTCTGGAAATTTTGTGAGTGATGATAATGGGAACTTAAGCTTTGAAGGAGAGAGATCAGAATGGTCTTGTGATCCAGACTTGTTTAGCTATTTTGGCATAGTAGCGTCAGTCAAAGAATTAGGTCATATGGACATCAAAGAGTTATGGTACGGTTTTGGAGGTCAGTCTGTGCACCCAGATAGGTTAGAATTATTAACTGATGATAGGGGTGTCATGCACATGTTGAACATTGCTAGGTTAAATGATGAAGTTCATCTGTATGTGGTTCATAATATGATGGAACCAGAAATAATAGAAATGATTGATTGGGTTGGTGGTCAAGTTGATGATGAAGGTGATGTTGCAAGACAAGTGAAGGAGGTTGAGGTTGAGGTTGTTCGTGATGGTCAACTTGGAACAGAAATGGTGGAGGGTGAGGGGGATACCCATGTGGGTGATGTTGAGGTCCATACTGAAGTTGGAACAGAAATGGTGGAGGGTGAGGGGGATGCCCAGGATGGTGATGGTCTGGATCATACTGCAGTAGGAAGAAAAAGGGTTGAGGGTGAGGATGATGCCCATGAGGGTGAAGGTGATGGGTATGAGGGTGATGGTGAGGATCATAGTGATGTTGGTAAAAAAATGGTTGAGGGTGATGGTCAGGATCATAGTGATGGTGGTACAAAAATGGGTGAGGGTGAGGGTGATGGTGAGGATCATAGCGATGCCCATGAGGGTGAAGGTGATGGGTATGAGGGTGAAGGTGAGGATCATAGTGATGCCTATGAGGGTGATGGTGAGGATGTTGAGATCCATCATGTAGAGGAAGCTGAGGTACATGATGTAGATGATTTTGAGCTAGAGGATTATGAAGAGGATGATGATGTAGAAGACAGTGAGGGTGATGCACATCAGGCAGAGTCTGAGGACGAAGATGTAGATAGAAGTGAAGGAAGTCTAACTGATGTCAGCGTGCATTGTGACATTGGGACTTCTAAAGGAAATGTGGGAGAACAAGCTTCCAGTGCCTTACTTGAGTCTGAACGGTCAACAGATAATGAATTTATTCATGATATGTGTGGGTTGTCTGACAATGAGTGGTTATCAGAGGAGTTGTTTAGTGGATCAGATAGTGAGGCCAATCATGTGAGGACTAAGATAAGGTTTCCCACTTTTAGTATGCCTAAAACTTTGGTGGATTATAAATGGGAAGTAGGAACCTATTTTGCTGAGAAAAATGAATTCACAGATGCCATAAGGACTTATGCATTAAGTAATGGGAGAAGTTTAAAATTTATTAAGAATGACAAGAAAATGATTTCTGTCAAGTGCTTGGGTGGAAGAGGAAATTGTAAATGGTATGCGTATTGTTCCTTTAGGACTGATATCAGTGCATGGCAACTGAGAAAAGTGTTTGATAACCACAACTGTAGTAGAGATTTCAATGTTAAGTTGATGACTTCAAAGTGGTTGAGTCAAAGGATGGAGAAAACTGTGAGAGAAAATCCTACAATGAAGGTCATGGACATTAGGGACAAAGTTACTAGGAAATGGAATGTAGGAATTTCAAGAAATATGGCGTTTAGGGCAAGAGCAATGGCAAGAGATAAGGTTGAAGGATCATTCAAAGATCAATATAGAAGACTTCACGATTATGGTCATGAGCTGCTGAAAACAAATCCAGGAACAACAATACAAATTAAAGTTGATAACAGTAATGGTGAGGTCATATTCCAAAGATTTTATGCATGCTTGAAGGCATGCAAGGATAGCTTCATTTGTTGTAGACCTATTATTGGCTTGGATGGATGCTTTCTGAAAAGCAAGTATGGAGGGGAGTTACTAACAGCAGTGGGAAGAGATGGAAACGACCAAATGATGCCCATAGCATATGCTATTGTTGAGGTAGAGAACAAAGACTCCTGGACTTGGTTCTTGGAGAACCTTATTGAGGACCTTGGTGGGGCAGCTGTATGTGCAAGATGCACATTTATTTCAGACCAACAAAAGGTCAGTGAATGTTCAATATGTTTTACATATAACTGAATATCTTCATTAAACAAATGTTAATTACAATATGTTGAATATGTCAGGGTCTTTTGCCAGCAATCCAGGATCTTCTACCTGGTGTAGAACAAAGATTTTGTGTTAGGCATTTATATTCAAACTTCAGAAAAAAATTTCCTGGAAAAAACCTTAAACGTCTGATGTGGCGGGCAGCAACAGCAACACACCCACAACAATGGGAGACTGAAATGAGGAATATTAGAGACATAAATTTAGACGCATTTAAATATCTGCTTGCCATCCCACCTAGGTATGCATTAAGTCTTCTAATTATTAACTCTTATAAATATTTCAATATTTGCTTGCCATGACACATACTTGACTAGTTATATTCACTTATCCCAGGTTTTGGTCAAGATCTAGATTCACCTCTAGATCACAATGTGACACTCTTGTCAACAACATGTGTGAGGGCTTTAATAGTGTGCTAGTTGATAGTAGGTCTAAGCCTATTATTAGCATGTTAGAAGACATAAGGTTTTACATAATGAAGAGATGGGCTGCCAACAGGACAAAGATCACATCATATCAAGGTTCAATCTGCCCCAAGGTTTTTAACATATTTCAGAAGGAGTCCTGGTTAACTAGATATTGGTTACCAAGGTAACTTTTATGATGTGTGTTTCCATTCATGTTAACTTTCTTTCCATTTATAGTGATCCATCTAATTGTGTTTTGAATTGTGTATTACATACAGGTAGTCAAGAGAAAAATTATTTGAAGTGAAACATCTTTCAGAATTTGGTCAGCAATTTGTTGTGAATATTGACACCATGGACTGCACATGTAGAAAATGGGCAATTACTGGCATTCCGTGTACTCATGCCATCACTGCAATGAAATTTTTGAATATAAATGCAGAAGAATATATTGGCCACTGGTTTAGGAAGTCTACTTATGAAGAGACTTACAACACAATAATTAACCCTATCAATGGACAACATGTCTGGGATGTTACACCCTATGCAGATATATTACCACCAAAGAAGAGAACAATGCCAGGAAGGCCCAAGAAGAAACGAAGACTAGAGGAGTGGGAGTTGAAGAAGAATAACAGTGAATTAAGAAAGGGCGGGCAGAGGAAAACATGTGCCATCTGCAAACAACTTGGACACAACAGAAAAGGCTGTCCACAAAGACCTCCAACAGTAGAGGTTCCTACAGCCCAATCTTCTCAAGTCACCCAACCTCCAGCAACGCGTGTTCCTATTAGTGACCAATCTTCTCAAGTCACCCAACCTACAGCCCAATCTTCTCAAGTCACCCAACCTCCAGCAACTATGCCTTTATCTGATGAATGATGTGATCAATGATCTAATGTACTGAACACAGTCTGTACTGATCCTAAATTTATATTTTGTAGCAAATGTTTGCTCTATCATTTTGAACACAGTCTGTGCAAATGTATTGTTATGATGTATTTTGGATATGTAAGACAATGTTGTTATCATTTTGAACAGCTTCTGTTATCATCTAAGACAATGTTTGTGGTTATCAGAAAGTGATTACTGCCCAATTTTGTTATCACTCATCAACTTTATTGCTCATTACTTTATCATGTTTCTCATTACTCCACTTAGTCATGATTTTGCTTTATCACTTAAAGTAACAATACAATTAAATGAAATTAAATGACACACATTATCACTGTAATAACTCACCAACATTAATAAAACACACATTACATATAAGCCAAGTTTCAAGTCTGATAACATTAATAAAACACACATTACATATAAGCCAAGTTTCAAGTCTGATCACAGATGACACAGCATCAACCAACTTTCACCAACATTGCTAATACAATTACATTCAAAACAAATATGACAAAGATCATCCCCACTAACAATTTAAACCACTTATCTAACTTAACTAAACTTTTCTCTATACAACCCAGTCTGATCTTTGGACAATATGTTTCTTCCATTTACAACACACTGTCTTCCATGCTCATCACACCCACTTCTTCATTTCTTTCACTATCATTCCTTTCTTCTACATTCAGCCATTTTCCTTCATTTCCTTCGTTAATGCACCACTTGAAGAAGTTGCAACCAACCAATTCTCCACTCCCACCCTGTTCAACACCAACACACACTCCTTCGTCAAAACCCAAATAAATAGACATAGATTTATTGTTATATCAAACTAACCTTGAAGTTAGGGCAATCCCAGAATTTTTTCCCCTTGTTCTTAGGGGTTCTCGCAGTACGAAACACTGCACTGTGACCATAGAGGCATCTTGGGTTTCCATCGAAGCTCCTAACACTGCAACTACTGCGTTGCATGGCCGAACCCAAACATTTGCAAGAGGAAGATGAACGAGACATCCTTACCACCACCTCAACAGTGCTTGCCCAAGACGTAAGACACCAGCTCTGGTTCACCAAGACGAAACACGATCCTCTCCAACACGAGAATATACTTTGGATGAGATGGGATGCCCTTAAATGTTAGGGCTTCGTAGCCTACATGGATAAAACACAACAAACAGTCAATTTTAATGCACAATGCCACGTCCGTAAATGGAAAAATCCAGCTCACACTAATTTAACGTCGTCTCACAACACTTAACGGTTATGGCACAATGTGCTCACTTTTACAAAAAATATGACCCAATTGAGACAGAAAAACTTGAGGACCCAAATGAGATTTTCATACAAACTTGAGGACCAAGGGAGGGTTTAAACAATAGTACGACCAACAACCACCACCATCGAAACTACCACCAATGCACAATGGAAAAAATAAAGAAGTAAAGAAAACAAAAATGTACAAGTGCATTTGAAAACACGGAGGGTATAGATATATATTTACAAGTTCATTTATTTGGTTAGTAAAAAACAACACTATCATTACTTAATCATAACTCTATTTCACCCTCCAAATCAAAGGATAAGAATGTAATTTTGGAAGTGGAAACCAAAGTTATGGAATGGCAAAGAAAAGTATAATAGAAAAGATATTGAATTTATTAACCTTCGACAAAAAAAGATAAAGATAATTATCAAAATTATGAAGATTGTACCATAAATGATGATTATGTGAATGAAAAGTTATATGGTGAAGAATTGATGGATGAAGATGATAAATATAAATATCTAAGGTTTAAGAAAGAAATTACATAAAGATTTTGGAATAAATTTTGAATTTCCTACAAAATTCATAAAACCTATGATAGAATATGTATTTTTAAATAGTAAAGTGGGTAGAAGCTCGATCAAAACATACAAACTCAAACATTCATTTGATTAGATGTTTTGTAATAAAAAAATGTCCGTCAAAATTAATTCATTTGTTAGGTTTTAGTTTCAGTTTCTCTCTTCCATTTATAATAATCTTAATGATTCAACAACAAAATTAAAATTTAACTCATTTTAATAGAAAAATATTTATTGGACATGGCTCGAATTTACTTAAGAGAGGTATAAAATTATAAAAAATAAATTTAAAATTTTATTTGTGGTATATATGAAGGATTAAAGTAAACGCTTTAAGTTCTATCACAGTTTCTGCATTTATCAGAAAACATAGTTTACTTGTGCATTAGGAAGCGAAACGTTTCGAATTTGAAAAACCAGAAGCAGTAACTTGAGTTTATGCGAATGGAGGAATACGGCGCAGCAGAGGCAGAATCGAAGGAGAATATTTGGTGCAGAGAAACAGTGCCAAAGGTTTTCAAAATTGTCTGCTGCACATTACCTCTTTCTAACACAGACCTCGTTTTGCTCCTTCTTGTATCGCCTTCAGTTCATCGAACCCTTCTCTCTTGCCAACCCCTTTGGGAGGTATCTACTTCTAAGCAATTGTCATTTTTATATTAAAATATATTTTCATTTCTTGTTATCAATCATTTTGTTGTTGTTGTAATTAGTTCCTCAATTTGCGCGAGTTAAAGAATGCGGGGAATCGCCTTATAGCTGCTCTTTCTTTGGTTAGTACTTTTTCTTTTCTTTTTTGATTTGTTTAATTTGTGTTTGGTTTGGATTGAAGAATTTTTATTGTTCTTTTGTTCAATTACCTAAATGGTGAAGTATGTTAACTATGTAATAATAAAGAAATTATCTTTTTTGACTCCGAAATACCTACTTGATAGCATGCTTTAAGGGTAATCTGGTCATCGAAAAAATTAAACTTTTTGTATTGTAAAGTAATAGAGAGGAGGAAGGCCGAAATAATGAATGTCAAGTGAGTGCAAGAGTTTGTTAAGGTGTCAAGATCAATAATACAAGGCTTTATTACCATTATGTATAATGTGTCTTGATTGTGAGAGTCATTAATAAACATTTTCTATTCAACTTGTTGATCCTTGATCCATATGTATGAAAAAACGTATGTTAGGTGACGAATTTTAAAAATAATGGCTTCCTTGTTTTTAAAATTTCTTATTTTATGGCTTTTTGTTTAACATTTTGCGGTTATTTGGGGGTGTAATTTGATGCATTCTTGTAGCCTAGATACAGCCATGTGAAGCAGATTAACCTTGAGTTTGCGAGAGATGTTGAAGACACGCATCTCATTCTTATTAAGGATAAGGTAACACGTGTATTTATTTTTACTATTTTATACTTTTTTGTATATTTACCTTTGAATGTTAAGGATGGAAGTAACCAGCTGATTTAACCGAAATATCGTCCTATAAATTTGTTACTCTGTTGTGTACATCAAGATTGATTAGTGTGATGCCTCAACTAAGAGAGAAAGAGAGAAAAGTGTGGGAATGTTTGGTGATTTGATATGATAGAGATCGAAAAGTGTCTACAGTGCGAAGTGTCCACCAATCAATTTGCAAAATCTTGTATTCTTATATTTTCTAACTTCTCTATACTGAATTTTGCTTCAAACAGTTGCTAATATATTTGAAAGTGGAAAATTTTTCTAACCTCATCGAGCTTGATAAAATTAAAGAGCATGAAAGATGAAACTAATATGGTATAGTCATGTTTTAGTATTTCTTTCTCTTTTTAAAATTTTGGTTATTATATCATGTTGATATATCACATGTCCCAAATATAACTTGTGTCATTGTGAATTTATTGGATAATAAATAGAAAGACGATAGCATAAATTTACAGCTATATTCTGGTCATGGGAATGCAGATCATGGATTGAAGAAATAAGAATTTATTGTATCTAAGAGAAAAAAAAACATTAAGATATGGGTACCATCGAACTGAAACCACTGTCCTGGATTGTGAATTGGCTACCAATAACTGATTGCATATTGATGGGCTAAATCTACCTGGTTGCAGTTAAAATGTAAAAGTCTTATCTGATTATCTTCTCATAATAACATCTACTTTATGTTATGGAATATATGTTGTCTGCGTTTCTAACCAAATATTTTGAAGCATTTCTAGTGTTTTAGTTCTCTTCAAAGCTTGGAGTCTTTAAATTTGAATGCCTGCCAAAAAATATCAGATACAGGAATTGAAGCAATAACCAGTTGTTGCCCCCAGCTCAAAAGCTTTTCGATCTACTGGAATATCAGGTGCTTTAAACTTTTCTTAATGTTTGATGTTTATGTTTGTAGCTGGTAATCTTTATTTGCATTCAAAAGTCAATCCTTATCATTAGTACTGAAATACGAATTGCAGGGTATCAGACCTAGGACTACAATATATAGTGAAGAACTGCAAACATATAGTTGACTTGAACATAAGTGGATGTAAGGTATGCCTTGGTTTTGTAATTAATTTATTCAGTGTTATTGATTTAGTATTGCATGTATGTACATTTACTATGCATTCCTTCATTTTATATTCTTGTTGCTTGTTTATATTAAATTTTCTTTCGTCTTTAGTTGTGTAACGTATTTCTAAGGCAGAAATTTTATCATTTTTACTCATTTATATAATTAGTTTAAGTTTATCCAATTGTTATTTGATACACTTATTAGATATTTATATAGTTATAATGTCTTTCTTGATATTTAATATTGGAGAAAAGAAAATGTATTTTCTTTTGATATTGAATACTTGATAATATCATGTTTTATTTACCATGATTTTTATTTTTTGTAAAGTAATTATTTAATTAATATTTGAAACATTAAAGGGCTAGGTATGGGTTTATCTATTCTCGGTCAGGGATGAAATGTAGAGATGTCAAAATATGTTCCAAGCCGTGAGCTAACTTAACTCACCACGGCTGGAAAAAAGTTAGTTTTTTTAAACGAGGATCAAACTTAGTCCAACTCACTTAACTGTGTTAAATGTATTCGAGCCGAGTTGAAGGTGGGTTGATGCATAACCCACTAATAAAAACCCTTTATTAGTATTTTTACCATTTTTTCATAATTATTTTATTATAATTATTTGTTACTTCTAATCGTGTAAGTTAACAATTTGATTTTTTTAAATATTACAATATTATCCAATAAATTTTGAATAGTTTGGATGTTTAATTTATTTGTTTGCCACGTTATGTAGGTTGACACTTTAATTTCCACCCACTATTTTCATAATAAGTTTGGTGAAATAGGTGAACACTTTGATTGTATTGCTATAAAGAAATGAATTGGGTCAATCCACTTTGATTGTATTGCACTAAGTATATAAAATAAATTGAAAGAACAAAATATTCTTAAGTGAAACAACTCACTAATCCACAAACTTGTGGTAGGTCAAGCCAGGTTACAAAATTTCTTACTCTCCAAAAATTAAGTTGGGTTGGGCTGACAAATTTCTACCATATAAGTTCACAAGTAAGAGACACCATTGCTCGATCTTCAGCTTCAATATCGGGCCACTACATTTTGCTTCTTACTTTTCTATGAGATAATATTTCCTCCGAGGAAGACACAATATCTCATAGTAGAGCATCTGTCACTGGAGGAACTTGCCCAATTAGCATAACAGTACCCAGAAACTTGAATATTTTCTTTATCTTCATATAGCAAACCTTGTCCTGGAGCCTTTATGAGGTACCTTAAAATACTAATGATGGCATTCCAATGGCCAATACATGGTGCCTGCATAAAGTGACTAATTACTCCACTTGCAAAAGATAGATCATGCCTCTTAATAGTAAGATAAATTAGCTTTCCAACCAGCTGCCTATATCTTCCTGGATTAGGAAATGTTCACCTTCTTCCATTATTAGTTTATGATTTTGGTCCATAGGACTATCTACTAGATTACAATACTTTTCTCTTGTAGTATGTCAATAGTGTACCTCTTTTGATCGAACTATCTCAATATAATATTTGTCACCATATAAATATTTGTCAAGTTTCTTCTTGATTTCCTCCAAAAAATTCGACTTCCAAGAACATTTTTAGTTCTTCTATTGCAGATAGGGCGTTAGGCATGAAAGAGACCATATCATGGTCAATCATTTTGAGAGATGCAAGCTTGTTTGCATAATATAGAGGCATTGGATATCATTGATATAAATGTTTTGAGCTTTCTTCCAAAAGGAGTGGCATGTTGAGAAAGCTCTAAGGGACATTAGAAGTCTTGGTTCTACATACTGCCACAATAGATCACAAAGTTGGAAATCAGCTTGTTTCCACAGTTCAGCTTTTTCGGGCAGCTTTTTTGGGAGGCACATGGCTTCCATCTTGCTCAAGGTGGTCATGATAATCTTGTCCAAGAAACCACATTTCAACAGTTACAGACCAAGAGAGGTATTTTTTGCATTTAATTTTTCAGAGGAAATGGAAGGACTTCTAGGGAATGAGACAACAGTAGCAAAATAGCCATTCAGGAACAAAACAAGGTTTTAACTAGGAAACCCTAGATAGCCCGTTAAACCTTGCTTGTAAAAGGCAACCAAGGACCAGAACAATAGAGGAAGGGCCAACAAACACAACCAAAGCGACACTGTGTTGCTCGGGTTAGAGGAAGGTGGTGCGTGAGCTTCACGCCTAGAGTGTCAATGAGGATAGACATGGTGCGTGTGGCATATGGGACTAATGTAGGCTTCGGGGCTGGTGGCGTTGGTCGTCACTCGGAGTGGCAATCAAATCTGGTGATTGCCAATGGTAGATGGGGATGAAAGGACAGGGAATAGTGGTTGACAACGTTGGACAATGTCAAGCAGTAGAGGACAATTGCAGACAGTGGTGAACAACAATGGAGTTGGATAGCCGCAGACAACGCTAACTAGTGTCGACGAACTAGACTAGACAAAAACTAGAGCATGATCGACCCACTTTAATACCAACTTGAGATTCAAACAAAGAGAAGATATATGATTTTCTATTTATAATGAAAAACATATACAAGAATCCATGGAAGAGTAGGGCCTGTCCTGCCCTAGACACCTAGGTGTAGAACTATAGGTACAACTGATAGAAGTTCCCAACATTCTAGCCCCTATACCTAGACTTAATGATAATACATAGATGTAATTATTCTAACACAACAAATCCTTGTTCTCTTTGCTTTATCTCGATAAGAAATGGTATTTTGTGCCTTAATGCAACTTCATATTTATAGTTTATGATAAATTGAAAATTATCTATTGAGAGTTGTCACTTGTATCCTCTGATGTCTGAACAAACTACTATACCTAGACTTAATGATAATACATAAATGTAATTATTCTAACACAACAAATCCTTGTTCTCTTAGCTTTATCTCGATAAGAAATGGTATTTTGTGCCTTAATGCAACTTCATATTTATAGTTTATGATAAATTGAAAATTATCTATTGAGAGTTGGCACTTGTATCCTCTGATGTCTGAACAAAGCACTTTTATGATAATTGCAGAATATTTCAGACCAAGGTGTACAACTTATTGCTGACAATTATCCAGAACTAGAGTCACTAAATTTGACAAGGTATCGCCAGTAAATTATAACAGATTTTGTAAAATCTTGCATGCTATGAGATTGTAAGTATTATTTCCCAGATCATGGATCAGTAAAGTGATGGTTTGGGGTGGGAGGATTATGATGAACACTGGGGTCAATTATACCTATCTTCTGATGCTTGTCTCATAATTTGATATTTAGGTGCGTCAAATTAACAGATGAAAGTTTGATGAGTTTGTTGCCAAAATGTCTTTCTCTTCGGAGTTTGAATCTCTATGCACTGTCAAGGTTGGCCTTGAAACTTGACGCTAAATTCAAGTTGTACTGCCCTGGAATTTCATTAATTCATATCATTACTATTATTCAGTTTCACAGATGCAGCTTACAGGAACTTAGGTCTTCTATCACGTCTAAAGTTTTTGGATCTCTGTGGTGCCCAGGTAAAAAGTATTGGGTTTCTGCTATTATCTCTGGGCAACCCTATCTAATGCAGACAACTAATGGATACAATTTTGCTTGCAGAATCTTTCAGATGAAGGACTCTCCTGTATTTCTAAGTGCAAGAACATTGAATCCCTCAATCTGACATGGTAAATGAATCTTCAATCTAAACATCTATCTGTCATATTAAAGTAAAGTGCTTGTATTCATAATTTTGCATGATAGGTGCACACGTGTGACTGATGAAGGGGTGATATCCATTGCAAAGGGTTGCACCTCTCTTCAGTTTCTAAGGTATATTAATTTGAGAAATTTGTAGCACTTGAATATACAGTACTGGGTGGTGCAGTCTTGACTTCTGAAATTTTTTTGTTCTTGTCATACTATGAACATAAATTCTTCTCATGATATATGGTTGGATAAGAGGTTTGAATGTTCATTTTTTTGTTCCAGTGACGACTATGACATTCACTTTTGCAACACTTGTACATGACATTTTTTTAATTAATCTTAACTAAAATTTCTATTATATAGTGCATATTTACTTCTTTCATACTATGCTTTGTGTTATCCAAAAATCACTTCTCTTACTGATTTGTTGAAAGGCATATGTAGCTTGTTTGGAATAGTTGGTGTGACTGACAAAAGTCTGGAGGAACTCTCAAAGTCCTGTTCCAACAAAATTACGACCCTTGACGTGTATGGATGTATTGGCATCAAGGCAAATTCCTACCTGAACATAGCACTATTTCTGTATAAAAGGAATGCTAGCAACATACTCTTTAACACACTATTTCTGATTGGTTATAATTCTTGAAGAAATGAAGAGTCAGACTTGTAAAAAATTGCGATTTTCAATAAATTTTAACCAATGATAGCTTGTTCAAAAGAGTATATTGGTAGCATTCCTCTAGTGAAAAATTCCAATTATTTGCTAGACTGGTTTTTCTAACAGTTCCTTTATTCCCTTGCAGAACCGAAGCCGTGAATACTTGCTACAATTGTTTCCCTATTTGAAATGCTTTAAAGTGCATAGCTAATGAGGTGGTAGAGAAAAGAAGAAAATTTGGTACTAAAAACAGTCCTTTTGACAATTAGGACATATTAACCTTGAAATTTGCAAATTTAAACACAAATTTTTTGCTATTTCTTTCTTCATGTGGTGCCTTTTTTAGGTTATCAATTTACGGTAGTAAATTTGTGAATTTTGGGGTGTTAAAAAACCGTGTGCAAGTAATTTTTGTTAATTTGAATGATTATGCCTTATTCTACAGCTACAATTTCGACACAAGAAGCCCGAGTGTAAGCGAACAACAAAACTGAGTTCTCGATAAGAAACTGACAAGCTTAAGTGGAAAGTGTTTTCCTATTTATAAATCAACCTACGAGTTTTAACCGTTTTTTATAAGTCTTATATGTAACTTCTCCTAAAATTGAAAAGTGAAAGTTGAGGTTAATTTATGAAAGAAGTTTGATTTATTTATTTTATAAGTATTTATTATGAAATCAAGATAAATCTTTGACATTGTGAAAATGTGGAATGATGGAGTTCTTCCTAATCCTTCTTTGGATTGTGTAATGATAACTAATTATTTTTCACTTATTAGATTTTCTAATTTAATTACTTTTATTTTTCTTATGAACACTTCCTTTTGGAAAATCGTTGATCAAAGATGAAACAACCAATTACATAAGTCATCGCATGTTGCAAGTTATCTTAGTATCATTTTACACTATAATCTGAAATATAAAATTGATTATGAAGTAAAGCGTGGAGCTAGTGATTTTGTTTAGATAAATTGTAGAGACCATCGATAAGATCGCTAAAATTGATTATTTGATTGCTTTGATTAATATTTTCACGCGAAAATTTGGACCTTTTGGTAGTATAATAACTCAACATGCACATAAAATAAAACTACAATACAATGGTAGGAATTATTTGGTAATGAACATCCATAATTACAAAGGCTTTTTTAACAATGTTGTGTTTAATTTTACAACCAATTACCCATACCAAGCTAGTATGATGTATTAATTTTTTTTATAACTATTTAGGTCCATTAAAATTCCACGAATGATGTGGTGGTTAGGATGGATAATTATACTTTTTTATAATTAATATTCTGAACAGTCTTATTTTTCTTATTTAAACAGATATCTTTCATTAAGAATTTTCCGAACACCTCAACTCTGTTGTTTCTTTAATTGAAAAAGATCAGTTCGAAATAACTTTATTGATCAAAGGTGTCAAAAGGTGTAATGAAAATAAATAATTCTCCAACAAAACATTCTGCAAAAACACAACATTCATTTTGTCGTACTGTGATGAAAAATAGAATGTTAAATGTTTTTTTAAGCAACAAAAGAAGAATACTGATCAAGCCCTTTCTTACAATCACTAGTTGTAAGCATCTCTTCCGATTTTGCCAATATATAATCATTGCAACAGTTCAGATGTCATCCCATTTTAAATTCTATTCTACATCATTATCAATTACGCCATACTAAACGAAAACAATTATCAAGTTTCGAAGATTAACAGGACAGATACGTGAGAATTTGGAGCTCCAGGCATAGGGCTCCGAGGCGGCAACTAGGTTGGAAGGGGTCACTGGTTCTTTACTATTGCTAGTAATAAGATGTATGGAGTATGGAGCCCCAATGGGCATCTATGAGAAAATTCCCTTTTAAAGGGAAAAGAAAAACTAGGAGATTTGGGGAGAGGGCGTCAAGAAAGAGACAAGTCAATAAGGCAGAAAATCATAATTTTTTCTATGAGATAAAGGTGACATGATGATACATAGCAGATCATTGCTATAATCCCCACATGGAGATACCTGAAAAAGACAGGCATGATCTACCATTTTTACAAAAAACTTACCAACCAAATGCTTCTTTGAGCCTTTTTCTTTATGTATGTCTGAAACTGACCTACAAGGAATGGAAGTGATCGTCAAAAAAAAATAAAATTAAACCATCCTTGAAAAACATGCAAACAATACACCCAAACTCTAACCAATGTCATACTGGAGCAGGATGTGAAATAGACAGGAAAAGACAACAAATTTGTTCAATCAGTACTTAACATTCTTTTACTCTTAAACCATGTTTAAAACCATCTTATGCCCCCGACCATACTAGTGTGAATAACCTCAGAACACAGAGTAGCTCCTAATATCATGACAATGTCTGTCTTCATGACAGTTAACATTTCTTTGCAGGGCTGCCGCAGAATAATACGCATGTTTGCTCATGCGAGCATCTTTAACAAGTTCACAAGGGAACATACAAATTCAAAGGCTGCCTATACAAGAAATTCCTCAATGTCAATGTTAAAACGGCATTCTAAGGAGTCAGATACACGGTGGCATTACATGGGTGCTACACGGTTTGTTTGCAATTTTAGGACAGTGACAGCAAATGTCCTCTCTCTGATAATTCAAAATTGTAAATTACTACCTAGTTCCACCACCTCTCATTATTTTCATCCATTACATCCTTCTTCCCAACCCTCACTCTAAATGACACAACCCTATCACCATTTTTTCTGCTAATAAACAGGAGACTTGACAGCCTTTACACTTTAAAGGAACCAAGCACCAAAAGAAAGTTCATGACATTAATCTTCTTCAATAATAACTAATCAAGTATGCTACATGCTTGTGGAAGAGGGGTGCAGGCAGAGTATAGCAACTACCTTAAACGTCAACGCCTAGATTTATTCTTGCAGCAGCGGAACTCAGCTAAGAGAGCTATGTGATCTGAGGACCATTCAGGTGAAGGAAGTGCAGTGTCCTTCCTCAAACTCTCCTCGTCCAGTAACTCCAATAATGACTCCACAACTAAAGAATCCGCTGAAACCACAAGTCATATCGCTTCATAAAAAGGTGACTAATATATAGACTTTAAATTTAGCAAAATGATATACAACATGCCCACCTGTGTAAAATATATAATCTAGAGTGCCGATAAAATCTCTAGTGACATTTGTGAATAAAGGTTCATTTGTTCCACTGTCCAGTCTCCTTTTATGCTGATCATATCCAAGGCTAACTGTTCTCGCAAAAGATGAGTATGCACTGACCTAAATTTATGACATGAACAGCATATTCAATGGGACAAATGATACAAAAACAGAACTAAAATAGGTAAACGAGCAAAATTTGAATATCCCATTCCATAATGGGATGCAGTCCAACAAATTACCAGTGGTAACTGATGAACCAACTTGCTGTGAGGACGTAAAATGTTAAGTGGGTCAACTGCTAAATCGGGATGTGAAGGGTCTACTTTCCCCATTGCAAGAAGTGCATGAGGAGCACTGCAAAAAAGTTCAGATTAACCATTATAAATACAATATCCTTCCAAAATAAAAAAACAAAAGAAAAAGTATAAAGGAAAGTATTCATCAAACCTTCCCGGAACTGAATTAAAATCTCCACAAACCAACATTGGAATGTCTGCGCTTGCAGCTATTTTCTCCAACCCTTTTAAGAGAGTGTGAACCTAAAATAGGAGAGAAAACAATTAGATAGAGTAATGTCCAAAACAATCTTCTTGATAAGAACAGACTAGAAAATAATTATACCTGCCAGAGTTTCACATCCTTTAAATCTTGGGGGACATTTACATGTGTGTTTGCCTAAAGTTCACAAGAAATATGTATTAGGAGTTACAAGTAGAATCCCTATAAAAGTAGTTCAACATAGATCTAAAAGGGGGTAGGGACATGGGAGAGATAGCATATCTATCATAGAGGAAGATCAAAATTATGGTTTTAAGAAAATTACCCATTAACTTCATCTATTTTATTTTTATAACTACCAGAATAAGATATTTTTCTTTTGCTCAATGGAAAAAAATAAAATAAAACAGAAGAGAAGATAAAAGTAAAAGAGTGGGTCCCCCCAATGCATCACCAAATGACATGCGTAAAAAATGGTAGTTGGGTAGTATTTATATAGTAATAATGGAAAAAGGGCATGGGGGAACATCCAGGACCCGTACTATACAAAATGGTCACCAGATGAAAAATTCCTAAATGCAGTAACAACCAGGAAACTGGGGAACAATAAACAAATGCAATAAGCAATGGAAGAAAATGTCAAATAAAAAAATACACATCATTGTACATGAAAGAGCTTACCACACAAAGAAGCTGCCTTTTCCCAGGATTATCAAAAGGTTGATTGTTAACTTTTGCTTCTAGAACAACAATTAGTGCAACATTATCCTAATACAAAAAAAACTTGGTAAGTAACAATTATACGAGACAATAATTTTTTTCCTTCTGAACATAAAAAGTGAAATGTAATCTTTCACAAAATAAGCCACCTTAACCAGTCTGTTCAAGGCACTTTTTTTCTGAGTGGTTGGAATTGTAGCCTCTGTCAAAGACTGTGCAGCCTTGTTAAATTCAACCTGCACGCAAGCACACATCATTCTAATGTGTATAGAAACATAACTGAACAGCCATGTGCAAAATCAATGTCCAACCTCATATTTCTTCACGTGTGAAAATCTGTCTCTGCGGAAAAATGTTGCACAACCATCAATTGTATTTGTGTTGCTACTGTACACCTGTAGCCCACAGAAAGTGTTTAGCATATAAAATATTTTGAAGTTTATGATCACAAGGACCAGAATATTGTAACAACCTCATTGGTTTTTCTTTTGTAAAGACCATAATAGCCATGTTTGTCAAGTTCAGGAGAAAAAAATTCATCATAATGATCACTTTGAACCTGGAGGGGAAAAAGGTTGTCCATTAGCTAATACAGAAGCTATTGAAATCAAAAATTTCGAAGCTGGCTATGAGGATATTAAGATCAGAAGAGAATAAAGAACTAGAACTTAAATTTTCAGAATAACAGACCCCTCCCTCCAAAAATAATGAGAAAAACAGCAAACATACACATGCATGGAAATTATGGTAATTTTTACTGTTACTTAATAATTCACAATAAAAAAATCAACTAAAGAGATTATGCCAACAAAGCAAAATAATTAATTTAAATACCAAATAAATAACCAACCCTTTTCCCATTAAGTAGGTCATCAATATGGATTACATGATGTCACAATGTTCTATGGTTATAGACAACAAACAACAGACCCCTAAATCCTTTTTAATAATTTTCTTCCATAGTTTTTCAAAAAGTGTGTATATAGTAACTGCAACTCTAACTTCCCTGCCAGTTAATTCAACACCCTTCTCGTCAAAATAAATAGTTAAGGTGCCAAGTAAATAAAACAAGTTTATTCAACCAAAATCAGAAGCAAGAACATGCTCATGTACCTCCTGAAGACAAATAATGTCAGCACGGTAACCAACAATTTCTCGTAACAAATTTTGCCGGCGATATGGCCAAGAAAGTGCCCAAGAAGGGCAGTAATTGTATAGGTCACTTGAGGCATATGCTTCAGACAATATATTGTAGGATAAAACAGTAAAAGTTCCTGAAGTTGTCATTCTCGCATCAACATCTAAATGCCCCACTCCATCAACACGTATCTGCCGGCGTGGAATAGGTGAAGGAGCAGGAATGACACGTGAAGTTAGTATAGTGTTAACAGGCCCCAAAGGCAGTTTCGTCTCTGCATCAACTACAACACACTCAAACTTAAGGACATGACCAACATCATCAGCGGTAGGGGTATAAGTCTTAGATCGTCCAACTTCAAACCAAGTTTCACCACTTCTTTGTGTAATAGCAGCTGGATACAAATTTGTTGCAGACCCATTTGTCAAGCTAGCACTTGAAGCAGAAGCAGATAAGCTGGAATTGATTGTCCCAGACCCAGTACTATTAAAGCGCCCAAATACCTCTTCCTCCTCATTTCCATTTTCATTAAGAGCACTTGCAGCACGATCATGTAAGACACGATGATGCTGCCATGCATCTGAAAAACACTTTGTGGTGCAATGGTAACTCTTAGAAAGAGGTATTTTGGCCTTAACACAACCTAGGCATTGCAGTGTGGCTTGCTCTGATGGATGTATGCTACAGACAGCAACTTTTTTATCACTCTGTACACGATACCTGCCAAATGTAAGGGCCAAAGGACAGAATCAGACAATGTAAAATATCAAACGTTAAAATCAGACTAAAAGAAAGTGTATAAAGGTAACATACTTGGGATGAAATATATATTAAATAAAGTGAATAAGCAAACAAATATGTGAATGATTCATGAGTGATAAATTAAGAATCCAGGACATACCAATTAACCCAAAACCAAAATATGAAAAAAAAAAAGAGGGAGTATCAAGATAAAGAATTTGAACCTTAGTACATACACATACTACTACAAGTACAACCTTTCACCCACAAACAACTTTTAAATTAAACTTACAGGCAAAACCCAGACTGCATGAGACGGTTACAAGTGATACGATCATCAGCACAGAAAAACCAGAAGTTATATCTTTCTCCACTTGACCATTTGAATGCAGACAAATTAACTACGAACCTATAAAGCCCAAGAACTACTACATAACATTTAAAAACTAAGCAAGTAACAGTGTCATTTTTTATAAGTATGTCATGCATGTAGATAGGCAGTAACACAGTTTCCTCAACAAATATAGACATTAACCATAGTTTATATATAATTGAACACATCACTTACAAAGGCAAGAGCAGATACAATGTATATTTTAAACTACAATATATCTAGAATCATTAATTAAATACAAAGCATATTCCCTATAAAATTTTCCATGCTCATAGTAACAAGACTGGGTATTACATATGCAAGTTGGACACAAGAATGCTTCCAGCTTTGCTTCTTTGGAGGATGTTGGTGTGTGACACTGTGTCTGTCTCTATATACAGGCACACAGGATAACCCCAATATTTTGGATTCCTATTGTGATGCTGCAAGTACTCATTGACATTTTGGAGACCAAGGAAATAGGAATCCAGGATGTCTCCACATCCTTTACTACTTAACAAATAGTTTTTAGTTATTTTGAGTTGCTGCACCTAACATAAAATTGGATAGCAGAATATCTCACATACCTATAAGAGGTTGATGAACTACCAAATTTCTCATTCACAACAAAAAATAGAAGTACAATAACAATTCAGTGAAACTATAGAAACAACAAATATTTTAGTGTGATATCTTTCACTGTTAACTACATTTAAACTCAATTCCACGTCTAGGAAAAACTATAAGAGGATGAATTATCCCATAACCCAAAATTCAAAGCTTAGAGAGAAATTTTGATGAATAGTTAACAAAACATAACTTTATGAAGGCTAATTTTAATAAAGAGAAAACTCTACCCATGATCTCATAGCCAGTCCTAAGCTGGGGAGGAGGAGGATTGTGTTAGGCTCCCAGGAATAAGCATAAAACTAGTCAAAACGACAACACAGATCAATCATGGTTATTTAATGAGATTTCAAGATTTAAACATGATAGATGAATAGGGAATGAGAACTTTGACTCCAATATATAAGAAAAATGGGAAACATTCAGAATTGTGTTAAATTACATAGGGATTAAACATATGACCTACGCTATGAACTTATGGTAACAGTGGCTGTCCATAGATCAAGAGATGAGACTGAAATTGCGAATAATTAACTTAGATTTGTGCTGGGAAGGTCTACAAGAGAAGCTATTTATTTTCTATGGGAACTGAGAAAGTGCACAGGTACAGTTCCGCAAACAATTGCATCCCAGTGCCTGAGAATGTATTAACCGACAATCATAGCGCCTAGTATATCATTCAACTAATTTGCATCAATGCAGCACAAGGCTTTCATCCTATTCTCAAAATCTTTTAGTCTTACATAATACAAACTAAAAGAATTCTAATAACACCCAAAGCTTTTTACAACAGCTGCAATCAGGATTTCAGCTGTTCTTGGCATCAAGATTTTGGGGTCTACAAAACCCAAAATTATGACACATTCTATTACACACAACACATGAAAATGGACCCATCAGAGGAAGGTCCTAGTGTCTATTATATCATTCAATCTATAAGTGGCATCTTCCATCCTACCCTAAAACACTCTTAACTAAGAGTTACTTACAGAACTCCCATCATTATAACAAAAAGAAAAGAAGAAGATAGCAGTAACACCCAAGTTTTCAAAAACAATACCACCATCCGGGCCATCCAAGGTTTTTGAGCTCCCAGCCCATATTAAACTTTTATCCATAATTGTACACAATGACAAAATTTGGAACCTTGACCATATCCCCAGTTTCCCACAATGCCAAAACAATTGAACTAGTTTCCAAGTGCAATTTAAAAACCACCACAACCATTATCACTTTTTAAAATCTTTGTAAAACCACATACTCTTACTTTAACTCATAATATTACAAAAACCAAACCGAAAGACAGGTTTTGTTATAACACCCTGACAAACTAATCATGTCAACCAAAAACTATGAGGTTAATTTTGTCAAATTCTAATAATCCCCTTTTGTTTGACCGAAAGTCAATCCCGGCTATTTCATATACAGAGAAGGAAAAAGAAAGGGAATAAAAGAGTGCACGGAGGGAGGAACAGACCATTTGTAGCGAAGGAAATGACCATCTAAAGGGGCGATTTCGGGAACATCATCGGTAGATATGGTCTTATCAGGACGGCGAAGGAGGACGTAGGGTGTGAGTTCGCAACCTACAATAGGAATTTCCGAGGGCAGGTGCACACGCACCACGCTCAGCATGCTTTACTTTTCTTCTTCTTCGTTCTCTTCTTCTTGACAACAGCGAAAACAATCTTGGAAACGGGATAACCCTATGATGGATAATCGAAAGTCGCGGCGGATACCTGGCGGATCCGCCATTACTTGACCCAAATACCCGCCAGCCTTGCAAATGGATCTGAGGATTCGAATAGAAGGTTCTAGAAAGGAAGAGGAAACGGTGAGGATAGATTGCTAGGGTTTTACTGCAGAAGAAGAAGAAGAGAGAGTGCAAGTAATTGTGTTTTCTCTTCCAGGGTTTGTTTTTTCTTTTCCTTTTCTCCAAATTTTTTTAGGGAGATTTTGTTAAGGGAGAAGGCATTCGATACGACGACGACGCTGTGATGTTTTAGGATGTTTTAGGATGTTTTGGAAGATTAGATTAGGAAGATATTTTTTAGGGCAAATTATTGGATTGGATTTTCTGGTGGTATGGTGCACTGTGGAATATTCCAAAATGGCTGAAATTGCATGAAGCCTCTTGTCTACATGTGATTATAGTAACAATTTATAATAAACAAATATAAATAAATGTAGTAATAATATTCAAATTATTAACAAACATAAATAAGTTTGTGTGTAATTGTATTGATATTTTTATTACATTAAAAATTATATTTTTTTTACTTTTCATAAATAATTAATTAAAAAACAATATAATTTATAGTATATTAACATAAAGACATGTGTTATCGTGTATATATGTACACATTTTTTAATATTTATAATATTATATTAGTAGGTAATAATATTATAATGTTATTAAATTAATATATAAAATAAATTTATATATTTATTAAGATATATTTACCAGAATTTATGTATTATTATAAATATTATTTAAATTTTAAAAGTAGTTATTAAAAGAATAAAATTGAAAAAAAAATATATCAAGTTATATATATTATTATAGATAAAATAAATTTTAATCATTGAAATAAAAAAATATTACAGATAATATTATGTAAATAGATTTTTATTATGAATGATTATTTAAATTTGAAACAACAATTCCTAAAATAATGAAAGTGAAAGTAATTACTTTATAATTAATTATTTGAATTTAAAAAATAATTACTACAATGATGAAATTGAAAATAATTTTTATTATGAATAATTATTTAAATTTTAAAAATAGTATTAAGAATATTAAAGAAAATAAAACACCAATAGTATGTAGTTATTAACTTAAAAATAATTATGTAATTATTTTAAAATAAAAGTATTGTTTTAATTAATTAATACATAACATTTGGTGATGTAATCACACACAACTGCACAGAATTTAAGACTAAATCTTCATTCCTTAAACTGAACCAGTTTTATTTTATTTTAAACATTTATTTATGATAATTCAGTATGTATATATAAAGTAGATAAGATAGAAAAGGAAACACTATAAAAAGATCAAATAAACTTCACTAATAAAAAACATATATGAAAAACCAATAGATGATGGAATGAGAAAAACTAAATAATAGGAAGACAAAATAACTACAAAAATATTTAAAAATAAATAAATAAGTGAAAACAATGGTGGAATAGTAAGGAGGTCTTATAATCCGACCAGCTATAAGTAAGTCGAAGAAACATAGGTGTCATGTTAGAAGGGCGTGGTGTTTGAATAATTTATAACTTATTATATGAGAAAACATAGCAGACAAAAATTACTATATATTTAATTATTTAAAAATATAAATATCAAAAAAGTTATTCAATTATTTTTGTGGCAGACTCTATTACTCAAGTATTTATGAGGACACACATGGACAATATGTTTGATGTTTGATGATAATAATAATGAAAGACACTGTCAACTTCTTTTATTTTAATTTGTTCAGAACAAAAAACAATAAAAGGAAAGAAACAAAAAATAAAAAATAAGTTTATGATGTAAATTAGTTTCTATTGAGTTTTATTGGATTTAGATCATCTAACAAAAAAACTCATTTTTAAAAATAATTTAGTCACATATTATAATATATTAATTATACGTGTTTAATTTAATTTTATATTTATTACTTTAAAGAAATGTTAGTTTTATCATTATACGATTTATATTAAGACTCATATTTATTTTATTTTTCATTCATAAACTAACTTTATATTTATATATATATATATATATATATATATATATATATATATATATATATATCACCTTAATATGAATAAATAACATAAAATAAAATTTTAAGATACTTATAAAAGCAGTCTAAAATTATATAAAAATGATTATGTAAAATATCTGTTTTTTTTTTATTATTGAGATATTGGACTATGGACTTTCACACATCTTTATTAATCCTTAGACTTGTTAAGATTTGGAAAATAGATAATATTTTTTATTTTTATATAAGTCATATTTAGGTCTTAATTGGAAAAAAGTTATGAGTTTATGTATTTGATTTATTTTTATTTATTTTTATCATATTTCTATCAATATATAACAGAGCTTGTTATAAGGGTTCATATTATCAATATAATTTTTGTGCTTCCTGGTTGGAAAAATATAATCCATAGCTACTTTTGGTTGAGTAGTTAATAAATGTTCATATTAAATCATTAGGTTTTTTATGGTATGGGGCCTAAAATGAAGTTAGGTGAGTGAAAAAAAAAATTATATTAAGATTATAATAATGGTTTTTAAAAAATTAGGTAAGTTTTTTATTATTAAATGTATAGTGTTTAGATATTTTGAACAACGATGATAATGTTTTTAAATGGCTCAGTGATGATAATGTTTTAAATAACTCCAGGGTTGTCTACTAGGAGAAAGGAATATATATCTTCTAGGGAGATAACTTATGTTCTTAATTTTGTGTAAGCCTGATAATTACATATGTCATATTATAATAATTAGTTTGATTTAATTACAACATAAAATAATATTCTTATTTTATGTGCAATATACACTACAACTAAAAATTGTTACGCTCAAATTTCATATCATACACAACCATTTAACCATTTGTACACAATGAGTGGATAGACAATATTCATCATATATATTATTGAGATTAGTATTATAAATCTCATTAAAAATTCAATTCAACATTTAAACCAAATATATATAGAATGTCATTTTTGGAGATAGTATCAAAGAAAGGTGATTATTTCACTTAGATGGCTGGTATGTGAAATTAATTAGTAATGTAATATTTTTTGTTACTTTGATATTAGTTTATCTTAATTTATTTATGTTTAATTTTTCTTTACTAATTTTAAAGACTATTTTTAACTTATTTATCTTTATAAAATTATTTTTATTTGTTCATTTATCTCGTCTAGTAATACATGAGTATACTATGTCATTCTTTATTAAAAACTTAATATATGAGAATAAAATTTTATAAATTATATAAATAGTTTAACATTACTTATGCAAGAGAAATGTTTTAGATAATTTAAATTTTCTTTTATATCATAAGCTTTTTTTACTTCTATCTTAAATTGTTCACTTAACCTTTTTATCGGATATTAATGTAATTTCATATACAAGACTTTTGGCTTAGTGGTACGTGTTTGATCCAATCATTGGTATTAGAATTCATAATCAAATAGTGAGATTTCTAGTGGAACAATGGTTGAGAGAGAGATTATTGCAAATAGCTTCAATTATCTTATGACGATGATAAGTAGGTTGAATGATGATGTTTTTGTTGTTACACTCTTCTTAAGTAGAAAGAATTGCTCCCTCACTAATAGTTATAACTTTTGACCTAATGGTAAACACTTGATTTAACAATAGACATTCCAATAAGGTTGAAACTTCAATATGGTGTTCATAAATGGGTGATCAAAAGATCGAATTGCTATTCATATCTTAGTGGTCATTACTTTTTTTTTGTTTCTCTTTTGGCTTACTCCTCTTTTTATCTTAACAATCGTAATCATCTAGCAACCTCTCACTAGTAGAAAAAAACCAAGCTATTAAATAAAGTTATTGTTGTGAAACTTGGTAAAATGATTTTCAACTTATGCCTTTGTAGGTTTCATTATGGTTCCCCAGTATAGATAATATAATTCAAGTTAAGTCTTACACACTGAGATTAATATAAGAAATTTGAAATATAGAAATTTTTTCAATTTAGAAGAAACGCTCTTTAGTTTTTTGTGTAATCGACTTTGAGTCCTATATTGACAAAGATCAAATAGGATTATGTTTTTATCATTGACCTCTTTTTGGACACGGATCAACATTGTATTATAATTCAATTAAACATTAAGTTAAAGGATAAAGTTGTTCTTAAAAAAAGTTGATTCCTTTAATCAATATTTCATTAGTGGAAAGTTGCCTATTTGGTTTTGTTAAAACTTCACTAATATAACATGTTCATTTCTAGTGTGTTTATCTAAATTCATTAAATACTCTTAATACCTTGTCGCATTATTTTCACAAGTTGACTATAACAACTTTACTTTCTTTGAGTAATATAATGTGACAATTTTAATCTTTTAATTTTGAATTTAAAAAAAAAAAACGTGTCAACCCACCCTAACTCACCTTTGGTCCGTCAATTTAGCGAGTTAGACAAACAAGTCAAACCAAACTTGTAAGTTAAGAATTTCAACCAACTAGCCAAATTTTGGTGGGTTGCCAAACAAATTCATGGATTATAACCTACTTTATCACCCTAGGGCTATGTGAGTCAACCTTAATAAAGAATAAACAATATTATAATTTGTTAATCATTGTGTATACTCAATTTGTTATTATCGTATGATCTTCATGTTACTTTTATCATCTATTCATTAAATAATGTCTATTTTTTTTTTCATGTAAACTTTGTATAAGCTTTAAAAATATTGACTCTTCATAAAAGTGTATTGTGTTTTAGTACTTAAGTAGTCTAATAAAATTTATTTTAAGTTTTTTTCATTTTGTCATATAAACTTATATTTATTGATCCAGAGGCAAATAAAAACATAGCTTTATTTATTATCAACAAAGTTTTATTTATGTCAATAAAGTTTTTAAAATTAGACTATTGTCTATTTGTGTGAAATTTCATGTGTTTTAACATCATCTCCTTTTCCTACTTCAAAAACTTGATATATCGTACACAAACATCGAGATAATTTGAGTAACCCTACTTGACATTTACACAATTATTCATCACACAAAATTGTTAGTAAAACTTTTATCTCATCCCAAACATACATTAATATTTTTTAAAGTGTCATGATAAAACTTTTCGTTACAATCTTACATATTTTATAATAACTTCCAAAATTTCTTTATCCACCTAAGAGCAATGTGACTTGTGTACATGAGAGATAACTCCATCATGTCTCACTGGAAAACTATTAATATGGTGATATCAATCAACTTTTAAATTGTCCCTCCAATTTTAAACAAAAAGAGTATATACACTTTTGGACAGAAGACAAAAGACAATAGTAAATTATATGGTTAAATATGTTTTTAGTCCCTAAACTATTGGCCGTTTCTGGTTTTCGTCCCTCTTCCAAAATAAAGTACAATTTGGTCCTCATTCTTTTCGAAACTTTGGTTTTAGTCCTCGAAAACTAACACCGTTAAAAATGTGCTGACGTGGCTAACGGTAGACTGACACAGTTCTTTTTTTTTTCAGAGTTTATCAGCTTTTCTTCCTTTCTCTCTCCCTCGTCTCTTCCTTCAATTTCAAAACACAAAACAATAAAATCTTCCGGTCAAGCTTTTCTGTCGCATCTCCCATCACTGGTCACCTTCCATGAACCACTTTAATGCCATCTTTAGTTGAAGATTTAGATGGCCACAAATCTAGTTCAATTACTCGTACACCTTGTTTACTGTACACATCAGGAAATCTTGCAGATCTAGTTCTAGAGCTAGAACTACAACTTCGTGCTACTAAAAAACTCTCAACTATTTTATCCAAATCCTCTTCGCCGCTGATATTATCTCCCTGATGCTCCACAATGAACCGAAGAAGTTGATCCTTGTTCATTTAGTTCCCTCCTCTCGCAAACTTGGAAAAAGCTTCCTTAAGGTCCAAAGGATGATCTGCCTTGCAACGAATCCCCCCAAACCACATAAAATGTGATTTTCCCACAAACTATGAAATGCTTCAACGTCACAGTAAGAAACTTACTTTTGAGGCAACAAAAGAACTCAGAAGTGTCAAAATGAATTTTAACTTGTTGGCGACCAACAATATTCATGAACTGCATTTCTTTTCAGGTGTCTATATACATTTCACGAATTGCAGAGACATTTTCGTCTGGACCTATCCATTCACCCGCAAATGAATGATTGAATTTGAATCATAGTTAGTCACTATTATTTAAGTAAACGTCGACGAAAAGAATCACTCCGCTTCAAAGGCAGCAATTTCATATCTGACTTCTTCTAGGTGTTCATTGATGGTCATCACAACATCCTGAACACCTCTAATTGCTTCATTTAGAGCATTGTCATACTCAGCATCTGCTTCTGCTTCTTCAGTTCCAGAAGCTTCAGTAATCTCCTGAACATGAACACACTCATGCTCCATTGGTTTTGTAAATTTGAAATTCTCATGGCTCACCAAACGTTCAGATGGGTGACCTGCTTTCTTTAACTTCTGAATGGTGACAGTCTGTGTAAAGAGTAAAGTCATTTGTCCCCAAAGTCATTTATATCAAATTTGCAGGCTATTGGAGTTTTCTGCTAATCAAAACTCCATCGTTAAGTTTTCTCTCCAGGCTCATAAGCTTAGAGAATAAACATGAGTTTTCGATTTCCTTTTCCTTCTGACGATAGGTGTGGGTTCTTCTCTCGGGGCTGGCGTTCGTGGTTTTGATGATGATGGTTGTCTGACCGATGATGGGAGATGCGAGAGAAAAGCTTGACCGGAAGATTTTACTGTTTTGTGTTTTGGGATTGAAGGAAGAGACGAGGGAGAGAGAGGAAGAAAAACTGATAAACTCTGAAGAAAAAAAAGAATTGTGTCAGTCTACCGTTAGCCACATCAGCTGGTTTTTAACGGTGTTAGTTTTGGAGGACTAAAATCAAAGTTTCCTTAAGAAGGAGGACTAAAATGTACCTTATTTTGAAAGAGGGACGAAAACCAGAAACTGCCAATAGTTTAGGGACTAAAAACATATTTAACCCTAAATTATATGCATAAGAGATAACTTCATTATGTCTCATTGGAAGTTGCTAAGCAACATTGAAGTATTCATCTAGTTTTAAACAAAAGGAGTATATAAACTTTCAAAAAGATGAAGACAACATTTAAAGTTACAACAACATTGAAAACATAAGTAAAATATAATCTCAAGCATCCATTTGATAGTCTCTTTATTAACTTTCTGATTAATGTCAATTCGAAGATTTATTAATTGACATTGAAAAATAATAATAATTGTATTTAAATGTTTACCCATACTATAGAATGTATGTCATAATATGTTGATCCTGAAAACCATTTATTATGATAGGTGACAAATTGTACGTCATAAAAATACATTGTCATATTATAACGGACAAATATTTGTCATAATAAACTGTGTATATTATGATTGATTACAGAAACTTTCGAGCTATTATGACGTAAATTTCTGTTACGTTATAATATGTACAAACATACTATATCGTTCATAACTATGTATCCAACAACTACGTTTAATAAATTAAAAAATTAGACGATACTTCACATAAAACAAAGTTAAAATTTATAAACAAAACTAACTTAGAAATATTTCAATCTTAATCATGACGTTCCATTAACTTTGAATTGAAAAAGGAATAAAAACATAAAATTAAAAATATGAAAAACTTTAAATTATTAATTTTTAAATACATTTTTTTTTAATTTTAAGATTTTAATTTTGTTTAAGAACATTATTTAAATGATATATTTTATCGTAAAATATTTTATTTTTCTTATAAAAGAAAATTTTCTCTTCGCATTCTCTTTTCAAATATAATTAAGGTAAAAAAAATCCTATTAAAATATGTATTTAGTATTGGAATAGTTTAATGATACTTCTTGTAAGCTTCTTTCATTTTGCCATATAGACTTATATTTATTAATTAGGTAGCGTAATTGGCAAATAAAAACATAGTTTTATTAATTGACAAAATTTTGAAAATTAAACTTCTGTGATAACATCAAACAACTTTTAAATTGTTACTCCAATTTTAAACAAAAGGAATATAAACACTTTTATAAAGAAAAAAAACAACAATAAATTATGTGCATGAGTTAGGAAGTTGCTAATATGGTGTTATCAAGACTATTTGAAATTGTTCCACTAGTTTTAAACAAAATGAGTGTACAAACTCTCATGAAGATAAAACAAGAATTAAAGTTGCAAAAGTAAGTAAATATAATCTCAAGCAAACCCTTGTTAGTGCAGTCTCTTTTGATATATATAAAATATGGTGATATGTGCCATTATAGCTCTGTTAAACAATGATAGTGGTTTGGTTTCACTTTACTGATTGATTCTTAGTTTTTATATATTTATAATTTTTGTGATTTTATAGATTGATTGAAGACAAACGCACTTGGGTTGAAGAAAACAACAAATTTAAATTGTTTAATTGATATAAGAGTACATTATAGCACAAGTTAATCGATAAAATTGATAAAATATTGTACACTTTATTTGTTGTTTACTTATTATTGATATCTTCTGTTCCTGGTCACTATTTGTAAACAAGAGTTAGTGGTTTTTAATCTTTTGGTACAGAGATTTAGTATTTCTTTTTATAATTAATGCCTTGAAGTGCGTGCTAACCTTTTCAATAAATAATAATAATAATAAAACGTGGTACACGACAGGAAGTATTAAAGAAATTATTTAATAATTAAAAAGTTAAACTTGCTTAATAGAAGTTACTATATATTCTTAAACTAACACTTTAAGAATAAAGAAAAAGTTGTAGTAGATAAATTCAAAATCAAGGGTGTCTGCGAGCTGATCTACTTAACCCTAAGCCAAATCAAGGTATTTATTTGGAAGAAAAAAAAAGGAACATATTGGATATTTAATTGTGACATAGTTTTGTATGAAATAAGAACCAATAATTTCAATGTTTCAACTAGATTCATTAGTTCTAGATGGTGAAAGGTGTCTAAATTTTCAAATCAATCTATTGATTAAATACTTATAAAATGAAAATACATTTACAAAACTTTACTTTAAAGATTAATTCTATAATATTTATATTTATATATACCGATTCGTCATTTATTGTGTAAGAAATGCCATAATTACTGTAATATTTTTGTTTGATTATCTCGTCACCATGTTATGATATTTAAGAATCCGATTTAATTTTAAACCAAGTTTTATTTTTAAAAATTAAGCTAATATTGAGTTTACTGTCTTAAATATGTTTTTAGTTTGTAAAGTTAATGACCTTTGCTTTTGTTTTCTATCAAAGAACATTTTTCCTTTTTCTTATTCCTATAAAATTTAAAATAACTCTTTTTCAGTGCTTACAAAATATATAGACTTTTTGTTTTAATTCAGAAAAGTTTATATTTCGATTTTTTTTCCCTCCAAATGTTTTAATATTTGTTTTAATTTTAATATTTACTTCGAGATGAATTAATAGCCTTTCTTTTACAAAACTTAAGATTTTTTAAGTTAACGCACATCGATATTATATTAAAGCAGTAATATTTATTGAACACATAACTAATTAGTTAATATCTTACGATACTAATAATAAAAAAGTGATGATTTTAAATTTTAGAAAAATAAATGAGCAAACTAAATTTTCACTGTCTGAAAATATTAGTTATAACAATTTAATATTAATACTAAATTATATGTTTCTATGTAATATGGAGAATAATTATCGTATACTATTTTAAAGTTTTTGTAAGAGTGATGGTGTGAGAAGTGCTTATTCTTTACTGTATTATATTTTCCAAAGAGACTTTATTTTATTATTTATTATTATAATAATGATAATTATGTGCATATATAAGAAGTGCTTAATCATTCCTCACTTCAGAGTTTTCTTCTTCAAACAACTCTCACAAAACAATGGTGATTATTCCATTGGTTACCACTTCTCTCCTCTTCTTCTTCTTTTTCTCGTCCGTCACCGTCGCTAAAACGCACCGTTTCGTGCAAAGCATTCCTCCTTCCTCCTTAGGCCTCCACCAGCAGCAGAAGCTCAGCCACCTCCACTTCTTCTTCCACGACGTTGTCGGCGGCCGCAATCAGACCGCGGTGCGGGTCGCGGCGGCACCCACCACAGACAAGTCCTCGACGTTGTTCGGCGCGGTGGTGATGATGGACGACCCGCTAACGGAGCTCCCAGATGCTGACTCCACAGTGGTCGGGAGGGCGCAGGGGATCTACGCGTCGGCGTCGACAACTGAACTGGGGTTTCTGATGGCCATGAACTTCGCATTCACGCAGGGGAAGTACAACGGGAGCAGCCTGGCCGTTTTGGGGCGGAACACGGTGGAATCAGCCGTGAGGGAGATGCCGGTGGTGGGCGGCAGCGGGCTGTTCCGGTTTGCCCGCGGGTATGCGCAGGCCAAGACGCATTCTATGAGTATGTGGGAAGCTGTTGTGGAGTACGACGTTTATGTTTTACATTATTGAAGGGTTTTGTATTACCAAAAAATATGTGGATCCAAGTTCTTTTTCATATATTTATCATCATCTTTGTTTAAAACCTTTCTACGATATATCTATATATATATATATATATATATATATATATATATATATATATATATATATATATATATATATATATATATATATATATATATATATATATAAACACAATATACTCTTTATATATATTTATATAAATAGTTTTTATTGTTAATAAAAAACCGTTTAATTGATGTCAATTCAATGATTTTCTTAATTGACATTGAAAAATAATAATGATTGTAATTAATGTTTAAATGTTGACAAAAGATAATCAACCTTGAGATTAAAAAAATTAGACTATATTTCATAAAAAAACAATGTTAAAATTTATAAACAAAACCATGTTAGAAATATTTCAACCTTAATCATATAAATGATGTTCCATTAAATTTGAATTGAAAAAGAATAAAAACATAAATTAAAAAATATGAGCAACTTTAAATTATTAATTTTAATACATTTTTTCTATTTTAACATTTTAATTTTGTTTAAGAACGTTATTTAAATGATATACTTTATCGTAAAATATTTACAGTTTTTATAAAATAAATTATTCTCTTAACACTCTCTTTTCAAATATAATTAAGGGAAATAATTCTTTTAAAATATGAAGAGGACAAATGTGGCGGGACCATATTAGTTACTCTTTTATTTGTTGAAAATAAATTAAAAAAAAAAGTTGTCAAAGACTACCAAATATCAAATCAACTAGCTGCATCAATATATTAATATGAGAAAACAAATCGTTGATGAAAATAATTGTACATGCTTGACAACTATTCCAAATAAATCTCTTTTAATCAATATTGATTTGACAGCAACTATGTCCATTGCATTCATTTGATTGATCCAAACACATCACTTCTGTGTTAGAGTAAGAGAGCTCGATATAGATGCAAATTGTTAGATGATAGGTTGTTTATGAATGTAGTTGAGTTGTTAAATGATAAGTTGTTTAGAGTGTAATTGAGTAATTATATAATGAATTTCTTTTAGCAAGATTTAGATTCTTAATCCAAAATATTTAAAGTTGTCTGTTTCATTCAGTTGCGTTGTCTTTTCTCTTTTTCTTGACCAAGCTGTGGGGGAGAGTCCTGCAAAAGACATCCGACGCTCTAGTCAGTAACTTTCCGTAATAATTTTGTAATCAAGATTAGTTATCAGAGTTTAAAGTTACGTGTCCCCTTTTCCTTTTCAGACAAATATTTATAAATTATGATGAACTTACCATTAGGTTTGACTCATTAATTACCAATAAATGACATTATTCCTATTAATTGTCAATAAATGACAATTATTTTCATTAACTCCCTATCAACGATAGTTATTATTATTGATTACCTTAACGGCTGTTTTTACTAATCGGTTAACTGTTTGTCCGCTCGGGTCCGCTTGGTTCATTAGTCTTAGAGGTATCATTGGTCGGCCCCAAAATAACTTAGAGGCTCTTCTGTACCTTTCCCGTTCGGTCAGCTATGAGCCCATAGTAACATAATTATATGGAGGTGAAACTGAATTGTTATACAATGAGTATCCAGGGGTGTAACTAAGTTGTTAGATGATAGATCATTTGTAGTGTAATCGAGTTTTTAAAGGTGTGGATGGATCGTCTCAGGTGTAATTGAGTTGTTAGATGGTGAGTTGCTCGAGAGTGTAACTGAATTGTTAGACATGAATTGTTTAAGGATGTAATTAAGTTGTTAGACGATGGGTCGTTTGGGAGTATAACTGAGTTGTTAGACGATGAGAATGAGTCATCTGAAGGTGAGGCCGAGTTGTTAAATGATGGGTCATCTTGGATAAACCAGCTTGTTCCAAAATACCCATTGTAATTTAGTGACACCTGGATCGCTTGGGGTCAGACTGAGTTGTTAGACGACGAGTCATCTTGGAGAGATCAACTTATTCTAAAATATCCATTGTAATTGATTGACACTTGTCCAAAACCATGGATTTTTCGATCATTTGCATATGTGCTGATATGACAGTTCACTTCTTTTAAAATATAAATACTCACCCATTTAATAGATCATCTTGTAGAAGCTCAATCTAAAGACTTCGTCCTGAAGGAAGTATGTTTGTAGGAGCTCCACCTAGAGGAAGTCGATTTGAAGAGCTCAACTTATATGAAGTTGACTTGAAAGATGTCAACTTGTGGAAGTTTAGACTGAAAAAAATTAACCTAAAGAACTTGATTTAAAAGAACTCAATCGAAGAAACTTGACCAAACGAGTTTTATCATATCTCATTACATAGTAATTTTATTAATATATTATTTTTATATACAAAAATGAAAACAATTATTAAAAAAAATCTCGCATAAGGACAAATCATTCGACTAGTTATTTTCACAAATTTGATGCAAAGTCAAATTCACAAACCACATTTCTATACCTAAATTCCAAGCAAATGAACATTGATTAACTTATTTTTATAAGAGTTTAATGACTAAATATTGAATGGTTTAAATTAGTTACATAATTTTGTTTTTAGAATATCATGTTGAAATAGTGGGTGCCTTTTAATTTTCTCATATTATACAATCCGCTCTTTATTTTTCTCTATTATTTCATTTAGGTTAATTATACATACAATCTTATTTTTTGCTGTTTTTCTTAAATAGGTTTATCCCTTATTTTTTTTTCTTAATTATTGAAAAATTAAAGTGATCAAGGTCTTGCCTCTAGTTTTGTACTAACACGATTAAAGAGAATGTCATGTGTTAGTTTTTTTTTTAAATATCTTTTAAATTATTTTTATTTTTACTTTTTATAAATTTTAAAAAATTGTCACACATCAAGTTGATATTGTGCCAATGGAAATGACAGTGTGACGTGGCACTGACAATGCCACATGCCATTGTTATGCCCCTTGTCATTGCATTAATGTTAATTTGGTCATTGTATTTCTATTTTGTCTCAATTTGGTCTGTGTATTTTTATTTTATTTTAATCTAGTTCTATTTTTTTCTTTAAAAAATTAAACAATTTTGTTCCTCTCTAAAATTCAAACAAAATTTAATTTGTATATAAACCTTTGCAAATATTTTTATTAAATATTTTTAACAAGATTAAGTTTATTTATATTTATATTTAGTTAGTTATATAAATGTTAATTATGTTTAGAAAAAAACATTAACATGATATGCTGGGGTGGAGTGACTTAATGAATAAATTATTGATGTGAAAATGAAATTTTATGTCATTGATGTGAAATTTAACTTTTTTAAAATACAAATTTAGAAAAAAATTTCATTGAAACAATAATTAAAGGTAGTTCATTCTTTTTTATCTTCCACATTAATTAAATTTTTCATGAAATTTTCTTTAATTTTTTATTTTAAGAAAATGAAATTCCATATTATTAATTTGTTCATTGTTTTTTTAATTCTTATAAGTATTTTTAAAGAATATAATTAAATTTTGTTTAAATTTGGGGAAGGACAATTGTTTAGTTTTTAAAAATATTAAGACTGAATTGAGAAAAAATAAGGTTTAATACATCATTTGGTTCCTAATTTTAGCGGTTTGGTTCAAAGTAATCATACCTTTTAAAAAAAATTTGGTTAAAAAAATGTTCAATTTAGTTAAAAGTTCTTTTCGTTAGTGAACTTTTTTAAAAAGTAGAATTACTTTGAACCAAACCTCTAAAAATAGGGACAGAATAAAAATATAAAGATTAAATTAAGACATAATCAAAATTCAAGGATCAAACTGAGACTAGTACTTACTTGTTACTATATACATAATGTTAGTTTGACACTAATATTTTGTTTATTTAAAAAATAAATAAAAGAATAATTTAAATATATTTAAAAAAATTAAACAAAACCAAGTGACAACTGATATTTTTCTTAACGATTTAGTATAAAACTATTAGTAATAATTTAATTACTTTAGTTTTTCAGAAAGAGAAATTCAATTGAGATAGAGAAAGAATAAAGAACTTATTTAAGAAAAGTCACTGTGACTATCCATATGATTAAACTTCTCCTTTATTTTCCTTATATTTTTATTAAACTAAAGAACTTAATTTTAATTATTTTTATTGAGTATGAGGTATTTTAATAAAGTTTCATATATATCTTTTACGCAGACAAAATTACAAAAAAAAATTATTAAAAGTTCATTATTTACGCTGAATTTTTTTTTATTTTTTTATTTTATAAATTCAAGTTCTACTATAGTTCCATAATCTTGTACAAACTAAGTAACAATAATATTTATTTTTACAATTTAATATCATAAGGTAATAATATGTTCCAGATTTTGTAAGTTGGTTGGTCTAACAATAACTTTTAATTTTTATTGTATAAATTTTTATTTATTTTGTAGATAATTTTTATTATAAATAGTTATTTTAATTTAAGTTTTCATTAGAAAAAAAATCAGAAAATCTAAACTGGAGGTAGTTGTTGGTTTATTGAAGAATTTATTTTAAAAAATATATTAATTTTGAGAAAAATGCTTTTTTTCCCTAAAGGAATTACTTCTACAATATCTAACGCGCCACTTTCTATTTTCCAAAAATCAACACTACTTAGAAAATATATAATTTGTTCTGAAAAAAAATATTCGAATTTGGAGATCTTGGAATAAATCGTTATCACTAAACGAATAAAAAAGGAAATTATGTAGAAGATAAACAAATCATAACAAAAATGATACGAAAAAGATGTCACAAATTTATTTTAAATAAAGTAAATTGCGAGAGTATTCAATATTCTTCTTCATCTTTCTAAACCCTTTCTTAGCAGCAGAGAGAGAGAGAGGAATGGGTACTCGAGAGGTCTACGAAGAGAAACTAAGGAGGGGAAATCTCGATCGCGATCCTACTCTCAACCCCGGCCTTGGTTCCCCACGATGCCCTCGTTGTCTCTCGCTTCTCAACCCTAATTCCGTTAGTATTTTTCTCACTTTCTTTTTCTCAAAGTGTTTTTTTATAACTGCGCTTAAGGTGTTCGATGAATTGACTCTACGAATCTGTCTTTGTTTTACGATCAGGAAAGAGGCGAGTGGACCATCACTCCCGTCTTGCACGACGCCACTGCTGTCGTAAGTTCCTTCCTTCCCAATTGGATCCGCTTTGGGGTTATCGTATCATTATATATTGATTTTAATTCTGTAATGCAGACGAGGTTGTTGAAACATTGCGAATTTTGTTTTTAGGATTCAAAGTTCGAACTGACTTATTTTGGGCTCGAGTTCGGACTGTGCTTTTGTTTTATGAGTATTCTTTCTGGCTCCTTATTGTCTTTGTGCTTGCTGTTAAATAGGCTGGCTTGGGGATTGGTGCTATGCTTAGTGTAGTTCATGGTTTCAATACAGGTAAGCTTATTTATTTGTTTTCTTCTTTGTGGTATACCGTTGGGGATTATATTAGATTTGATATGTAATTTCTTTTCTGTATTAATCTCAGGCCATTTAATTTAGAAAATGTTTTAAGTATTTGTTTTTTTAGTTAAGAATTATAATATAGTAGGACATTTTAATATCTTTGAAATTTTGGTCTGTGATGGAGCCAAATGCTGTCGTCGGATCCATATGTAGCCGCCCTCACGCTGGGGGATAAGGCTTTGTTGTTGTATTATAATATTTAGAGATGATGTTAAATCGTTTGTGCTGCTAATGGCTTAAAATTAAAATTCATCTTCCTTCTTGTTGAGGATATTGCTAATTATCTTTGGGTGTAGGTTTGCCATATCTTCTAAATGCTGTGAAGGGACCGAAGTGGCTTCCTCTCGTCGTTGGGGTATGTAGGCCTTGATTGACTTTTGAGTTTGCTTTGCATATTGAAATTACTTGGCTTTATGTTCTGTTTCTGCCGTGAATAAACATAGCATAGAAGTTGGTTTCAAACGCCTTCCTTTTATACTGAGCATAGTTGATGCTTTGATGTACCATAGAGTTCTGTTTTATACTATAGTTATCTTATTTCTTTTATGGTTTGTTCACAGATTCCTCCACTGTTGATATTCTCAGGCATAAGTTCTGCTTTTGGAGGTAACTTCTGCACATGCCTACATCTTAGGCTTATATTTGGTTACTTATATTTTTAATAGGGTTACCGAGTCACAGCTAAATATTTGACAACTATTTGATGGTAGTGGCTTTAACATAAAAGGAAACATGAACGGATAGGTTATACCCCCATTTGTTTCTGCTTTTGCCAATTGGTTTACTTGAATCAGTTTTGTAAATCTCAGCCTTGGGTATGTGTGCTAGTAATATGGAGTATATACTCCCAGTGTATGAAATAATATTCAAACAAATATAAAAAGCATTTATGATGACTGAAATGGAAAAAATAGCCTTAAGAGTCACAAATAACATATCGTCTAGCTACTATTGAAAATGCATGAAAAGATAATGACTCAGTTCAAGTTTAAGGTGTAACTGATGATATCAAAGACATTAGTTTTAGTAACAAAAGAACAAAAGAGATATGTTCTTTTACGTCTATAATCATCTGGATTGGAAAAAAAACCGAAGTTTCACATCAACTTAAAATAATGCCAAAATATAGTATATAATATAAGTGGGGTAAAATCTTCATCTTATAAACTGTTTTTGTTGAATTAAGTTTAGGTAAGTATGTATATTCCACTGAAAACTAAATACTGGAATGTTTTCATTCAGATCATGCAAATTTGCTATTATGGGTGACTGCATTGCCTTGGGTAAACAAAGAGAAATTCTTTATCCCTGTTGTTTAGGCTAAGGTCACCGTTATTGATAGTTTCGTAGTAGAACATCAGGATCCTTCCAAATACTTGGAGGATTGTGCTCCTTCTTAGTTGGGATGCAATGTACACCATACGGAGGAGTATTGTACATGCATTAGAAACCCATAGCCTGTTGGATGTGTTGGATGGATAGCCTGAGTTGAAGTTGATTTTGAAGTCCAAAATACCTGAGGGAACATTCAGGATTAGTTGCTCAAGCTAAAGACGGAAGAGTTAACAATCCACTGGTATATTCTAGATGAAAGAAAAAGGTAAGTGAGATGGTAGTTAGTCAGTGATGCTCAAGTTGTCAGAAGTAAGGGACTGGATGGTTTATGGGGAAGAGATGTGGAAAGCGGAGGCCATTAAAGTGAGTAGTATTTCTCTGCTGGAGTGTGGAACAAGGATATTGTCTTCCTGTAGTAAGATTCAAAAGAGAGCTTTTAGTAGATCGTTACATGGGGAAAATTCTAGAAAGCTTTTAATTGCTCGTTACATTAGGAAATTCGAAAATCCTTTTTAGGAGTTTCTTAACCTAAGGCAAAGGGGGGTCTATTGAACAATTTATCAAAACATTGAAGCTAATATCTTTTGATCCACGTCATTCCACTTGCCATAGCAGTATATAAACTTTTGTTGGAGTGGCTGCAGCCTGATGAGCATTGGAAAATTACAAACAAAAATTGGTTGAAGGTTCACCATGGACATGGGGCATTTTACTTGTTAGGCATTGCTCCACGTCCATGCTGATGTGAACTGATGTCGGATGAAAGATATTGCAGTTTTGAATCTCAAGGACTAATTTCTAAAGTTATAAATCTTAGGGACTACAGTTAGTGATCGTAACAACTTTTAGGGACGAAAGTGAGAATGTACAACCTCAAGCATGGAGAGGCTGTACACCAGTGATTAGTGAAATGGAAGGGGAAATCTGTTGATCACTAGTCAATTCCCCACATTTTGTCTTGAGGACAAGGAAATTCTTCAACAGGAGGGCAGTGATAGGGTCCATGAATCTGAAGGAGAGTTAATGATATAAGGCCTGAATTTTGGAGGGTTTACCAGAGAAGTGCAGAAGGGGTTACTAGCGGAGATTCAATAAATGGCTAGGCTGAGGTTAAACATTTTGTTATGCCAAAATTAGGGGTAGCGTCAGGTGGGTTTGAGAGGGAGAGATTTGAATTTTACAATACTCCTGTAACGATGTGTAAAGAGCTTCTTCTCCAAGGTCTGTCCGAGCCTCTCTTTTTTGTTCTGGTTTACGTATATTTCACTGAAGCTTACTATAATACTGGGGATTTTTCTTTCAGTTCTTGGCGTTTTCCCTAGTATTTTGCTTTTCTGTCCAGTATATTTAGTTCGTTACAAGTCAGCCCTTACCATCTTGCATCCTGCAGTCATGAACAATTGACCATACATGCGAACCTGACTGTTTGAAGAGTATAAAGGAGTTACCCCCTTAAATTAAAAAAATTAATGGGTTGGTGGAAAATAGGTGTAAGTGAGAACAAAGTAGAAACTTCCTTTAGCATATGCAAGAGCAAAATAGAAGTCTTGCCATCTTCATAGACTCCAAGAGCAAAATAGAAAATGGTTTTTTGTTTAAAAAGAAATGAAATAGACAATAGACTCCAATTTTGAGGAAGCATTGTGGTTGTAATGCTGTGTTTAGGGTATATGACTATTCATGCAAAAACTTGACAACGGAAATAGGTGAATCTAGTGGAGCTTTGCAGTAGTTGGTGTCCCTAAATGGCATAGCTTTGCTGCAATTGCGCTTTTATTTGCTTGAATTGACTACTTTAGCATTAAGATGTAATATTTGGTAATTGATGCATGAAATACAGACTCTACTATCGATATTACTTATAGATTGAACTGATGTTTACAGTAGAATATGTTACTTGCGATGTGGTATGTCATACACCTTTCATAAGAAAAATCACTTAGAGGTCTTTTAAGTCTTGTAGTTTATTGTGTCGATGATACTATATGCTTTAAATACCTTTTAGTAATGTGGATACATGTGGAAATTTTAGGATATGTGCTTCCAAAGTTCACTCAACTCACCGTAACATCCTATTATGCTGCATCGAGTGCCTCACATTATGGAATCTCTCTTGTTACCCGACATATTGAAGAGAACTACAGCTCCAAAACTCAGCATCTCAAGAGGCTCTGATGATATTCCTTTCGGGTGTACTTACAAGGAAAATACATTACCTGGCAATTTTGTCTGCATAAACGTCCTGTGGATGGTTAGGATTGTTAAACCCTAGTAACATTTTTGTTTCTCCTTACGGAAATGCTTATATGTGAATAATCCTTGTTTATATTTTACTATTAAGCTTTGGTAATAAGAAGTCCATTTATTTAACTGTAGTGTGTAGTGTTTCAAGGGCAAGCAACTATGAAAAATAATTAACAAAAAATCTAGTCAACCTTATTTTTATAGTTATTTTATCTGTAAGGTTAATTTACATAAAACTAATTCTAGTCTGCAGCAGTTGAATGGGCCTCACATGCTCTGCTAGGGTATATTGGTGGTTCTACTCTCCTAAATGATTTAGTTATTGTTTCTCTATCTCTGTACTTTATTCTTACTCATAATATAAAACATGATTGACATGCCTTTTCTCGTAATTTAATTTGTTTAGGTTACGGAAGTGAATGCGTTTGTATTTAATATTATACATAATTTAGAATTTTAAATTGTGTAATTTGGAAGAATACTTTAGATTGTATAATTTTAGAATGAGATTGTACAATCCGAAATGTGGTTTTCAATTAGGTAATTTGATATTATATTTTGGTTTGCATAATTTACAATGCGATTGTATAGTTCTGAATTATGTAGTACGAGGTATAGCTTTATATCACAAAATCTGAATCTGTTTACATTATATAATTTAAGAGAAATGTATTTTAGATGGTTTTGAATTGCATAATCTAAAGGTTTTGGATTACTTACTTTAGAATATAGTTTGAAATTGATTATAAAGAGTAAATAACATGATAATGGTAATTTTTGTTATAATATGGGACGAGAGAAGAAATTACTAATATGACTAATGAAAACCTAAAAGGAATGTTTAAATATACTTTGGGATGTTCATTATTATTATTTGGTAGTTGTAGGATGTGCTGAGAATCATTCACAGAAAGAAAGTACTTAAAAGAGGATTGTGTAGCAGATAACATGATTAAAGCTGTCAATGTAACAGAGATAAGGTTATACCAAAAATGATACATAGTAAATAGAACACACCTAAATTTAGAGGGATTTTTCAAAGGGTATCTTCTAAAATATTTTATAGATTAGTCAATTTAAAAGGGTATTTTCTTTTCAAACAAAATCTTAGTCTTAAAAAAAAAACTATTCTCAAATATATAGTTATTGTAAATAGGGCAGTAGCTAGATTGAAAGAATGAAGATAATATTTTTGTTCTAAGATTGAAAAAGCAGGTGTAGAATAATTTTGACCTGTTTTGTAGAAGATTGAAGAAGTTACCTGGTTAGCAAACAAGCTACATCAATTTTTCCCCTAACTAACCCATTGGCCTACATCAATTCTCAAGTAACACGTTATGCCTTTTATTATTTATCAACATAATACATTTACTATGTACTTAAAATATTCGATTCTCGAACAGTTTAATTCTGGTTCTTATTTTGGTTATCAACACTTGAAACAAATGTGGTAACAAGATTACTAAATTACAATCTAATTTCCCTTCCTCTTTAAGAAAATAAAATTAGATTTTGAATCAAATAATATAATTAACAAAACAAAGAAATTAATATCAAACTAACTAATCAAAATAAAGAAAACTTATTAAATTATTTACATAACATATAACATAATATATGTGGAAATTTTAATCATATATTAAAATAAGTTAATGACATATTTAGAAATTAAATTAAAAATAATGATTTAAAAAGAAATTAAATCACACAACAAATTTTAGAAATTAAATTAATAGTATATTTAGAAATTAAATTTGATTATTTTGATCTGTGATTTAATTTCTTTCTCAACTCTTTTTCTTTAATTTCTCTCTCTCTCTCTCTCTCTCTCCTCTTTTGCTTTAGTTTCTTTCACTTCACTAATTTTATTTTTTATGTTTTTCTTTTTTTTTTCATCTTTTCCTTTTTCATCACAATTTGAGTATTTCTTCTTCAATACTCATCAAACATTTTCATTTAATTTCTATAGTTATGCTCTTTCTTTTCTTTCCTCAAAATTTTCTTTCAATTTTCTCTCCATATGTGAAAGAAACTCAACAACAAACAATTTGTCAAACAACTTGTGGTATGTTTCAAGTTGAAGGACACTTTTAGTACTAATACCTCTAATAAATTTGAAAATATAAATAAAAATAAAAATTATTTATGAAAAAAAAACTCACATTAAAAGCCTAAGCTTCTCATACCAACGGATGAGAAATCAGTATGGATTGTTTTGATATTCAGTTTAAAGAAGCATATTGATGCTATACTTAATAAAAATGAGAAAATGAGTGATGAGGATAATCGTAACATTTTACCTAGAAAGATCAAAATTGATTTTTATAATTTAGAATTCTAGAAGCATCTCACAAATAAAAATATCCTTTTCTATCAAATTAATATATATATATATATATATATATATATATATATATATTCTATTTTTATTACAACTGAATTTTTATTCAAAAATGATTTAAACAAATTCTTTTACATTTTATATTAATTTTCAATAACTAATATTTAATATTAATCAATATTGCATGAATCATTATTTCTTATATTTAATTAAAAGATAAAAATTGTAAAGAAACTAAAAGATAACTTATTAATTTTTTAAGCGAATTACTTGAAAAATAAGAATTCCATATACTGTTTGTGATTTAAAAATAATAAATATTTTAACGTATGTTGTTAATTAAAGCATTTATTTAAAAGAGTTTAGGAATATATTAATTAAATATTTAATATATAATTTTAACGTTAATTAATTAATACTCTTTAAAAAATATTAATTATTAATATTAAAAGTTATAATGATTTAGACAAATATTTAAATATAAATTAGTAATAAATATTGTTAAAATTATTTTAAAAAACATTTATTATGAGTAGTAATGATTTAAAAGAACTTAATGTAAAATAAATTCGTGAAATGATTATTAACATTAAAGGTAAAGTTATATCAAAGTAACTCTATATAACAGATCATAAATGAGATAGAAGAGATAATGTAGGAAAAAAAAGAATTGAAGAATAAGAACCACAATATATATGGAACATGTTTTGCTGTGACATTGTAAATCTTTTATATGTTAAAAAACATATCAATTTTATACCAATATTTTAAGGAAACACAATTTGTCCATGAAATCGTATATTTTGGTCTTAAGTGAAACATATGAACCACATTAAATTCAGTTTTAAAATTATGCTACAGGCGACCATACTACTTTAGTAAATAATTATCACAATATTAATTCTATGCATTTTATTGTTTTCATTTTGTAGACTAAGCATCAGCAATACATTTCAACAATAAGACGAATTTGCTACTCTTTCAAAAGTAGATATTAAAATATTTTTTAATATTCAATCTAATTTTATTTCTAACACAATACTATTTTAATTATTTTCTAAATCTATTAGTTATTATAATTTATTTTATTACATGAATTAAATCATTCTTAAACTTTTCACTTATTTTCTTCAACTATACAATTTCTCTCCTTTCATTTAAATTATCTCATTTCTGCCCTCTTTTTATCCTTCTATTTCTTTTTCCACTCATTCCAATATAAGGGATTAACATTAAAAAAATAAAACTTCTTATGGGAGAGTATTCTTATTCTAGATTGAAGTCAAACTCATTATCATTAAAATCTTTAATTTATTATCTATATATAGCACATATTTACAAATTCGACGAAAATTTAAATAATTAAAGCAGTAAAAAAAGTTAATAATTTTTAATAGAAATTACAGGTTAACTTAATCAGAAGATTGACACAGTTTCAACAGTTTTAAAAATTCCTATTTTTGAGAGTTGATTGGAATCACTGAAAGACTTCCTAAAAGTTCAATTGGCCAATCCAAGATCCTATTTAACATTATGATAATCTAATGAACCAAGTGGGTCAGATCATTTTCCCAATCAGTGAAAAAAAATTCAAGTTTATCTAAAGAGAAAATAAATAATTGGAATCATATAGTGCTATTATCTTAGCCCCTTTAGTCATACCTATATGCATACCATAGATATTTTTTTAGGAAGTAATATTTTATAGTTCAAGAATGGTACAATTGACAAAATAGTCATTCAAAATGTAAATTGTCACAACATAGAAATAGTCAAAAGGGTTAATTTCTAAGTTGAAATTTAAATCCATCACCATCATGATCAAAATTAGCATGAGTTTCTGAGACCTAGAATTAATGTAATGGACAAAATCACAGCAACAGATTTTGAAGTAAAGCCAATTGAAGATTCCATTTCTGATTTGTGTGTGAAGAGGGAAACTTCCATAATTAAAGGAATCAAATTGATGAAAATGGAAAGAGTGGGACAGAAATTGTTATTATCAGAAGCATATCTGTGAGATGAAAAAATGGTGATTTGTAGTGATAATGTGAAGGAAGTGGTAGTAGGAAGAATTAACATTGGACACATGGGATGAGAGAAACAACAACAATAATAATAAAATTATGTAAATTTGTTTGTTCAGTAGATGTCATAATGGAGTTGTGTTATGACAAGTGCACAGAAACTGAACATGAAATTGATTTGTTTAGGTGGATATCACATGTAGCTGTGAATCAAACTCACTTAACCAATAAGGCATGAGATAGGGTTGTGTGTGGGTGTGCCTACCAAGCATTCACTTGCTGTGGTCCTACATTGTACATTTGGATCAATTAATGAATAAAAAAACTTGGCAGCTCCTAAGACCCAGAGATGGTAGCTTCTAGGGGTGACCATAGCTAGGGACTACCATTCCCATCATTCCTTACCTTCAAAACTATTATACTTTCTCTTAGCATCCATTCTTTGTGGGGTTCCAAATTAATTCTAAGATAAAGAACGGTTTAATCATGTTTGTAGTTTGAGAGGTTTTTGTAGTTTTTGTTTCCAATTGAAAAATTCATTTTAGTGACATGATTCTCTGTTTTTTTTTTACAGGGACATGATTCTCTATGGAGTAAAATTGTCAAGGTTATATTATATTGTTTTTTATCACTTTGGTAAATGTTTTTTTTTAGAAACTATTTTTTTTTATTTAAGACCATAAATGTTTCTCAAATTTTAAATACTGAGAACCTATTTAAAGATTATTTAAAATGATAAGCAAATTATTATAATATTTTAAGAGTTTTAATTAGTAAGAGGAAACAAAGATATAAAATTAAATTCAAGTCTCTTTTAAAAAATTTAAATTTATATAAATATTATCGATAATATATATATATATACTAAAATTTATAATTTAATTTGTATAAATTAGAAAAGTAATTTATAAATAATATTCGACCTCAATTTTAGTTATCATATAAATTTTATCTAATATTAACTAGATTTTTAAATGATTTAATATAGGCTTTTAAATGACTTTAATATTATATTACGAAGTAATTATATAATATTATCTTATTTAAAGTTGAGGTTGAATTTCTAATTTAAATAAAAAACAATTACTCTTACCACTAGGTTGAAATTTGTGGTCTTTACCAAGTGAATTTATCACATTAGTCATGATATATAAGATTGCTTATTTAAATATCATTCTTAATATAAGAATATGACTTATAAACTCCCTTAGTATTATTACTTCTACAACATAACCTTATTATAATTTTAATAGCTTGTTTAATATAAACTTTCATAGACAAAAAAGAAATAAAAAAAAGAAATAAACTTTGATAGTCATACAAGACAGATGTATTTAAAGATCAATCTGTGAATTAAAAAATTTTTGTGATGTGGAAAATCTTCTTAATACATAATTCTATTAGTGTTGTTTTAATCTTGTAGTAACTTTAATATTATTCAATTGTTCATATTTGTTGGTATAATTATTATACGAGTTACATTCAAAATTCATTGAGACTAACATCAACAACGATCCAACAGGAGAAAGAAAAAGAGAGAAAATGTGGAAACAAAAGTCATGAAAAAACAATGTTATAAGCTCATGAGAAGTAGCTCATGTGGTGATGATTACTGTGTGTAAGAGTTGAATGAAAGACTTGAAAAGAAATTTATGGAGATGTTCCTTAAATTGGACTGTTGTTTCCCTCTCTGCATCTGAAAATAAGAAAATAAGAAAATAAGAAAATAAGAAGAAGTGGTCCTAAGGAGTCATAATGTGTGTACTCTTCTCTCTGTGTGTGTCTTCATTGTGGCCTTTATCACCTTTGCTCCCTCACATGCGCTTTTATATGTTACATTTACTTGTGGGGTCTTCCATAGTTGGACTGATGTTAACACCACGGCGCTCTTCAGGGATTGTCTTTATTTATAAATGCCTTTTTCTTCACTTCAAACTCACTTTTATATTTCTCCTTTTCAATCTAAACCAAAACCAAAACCAACCTACCTTTCTAGCTACCACTTCTATATATCAACTTCCTAAATCATCTCTCTCTCTATATATATACATGGACCATACAATCAAACAAACAATATATTTTAAGGTTTATTTATGTACAGTATATAAAAGCTGGTTTGTTTTTTACTGTGCAATTGTTTTTTCCAAGTCTTCTTGTACGATGGAACCTCAAACTGTGTTCATGGAAAGATGAATGAACATATTTGGATCGGTTTAAGAGATAGAAATCGGTGGTGGGATTTCAAATTCTTAGTTTTTCAATGGCAAACTGTGTCATGTACCTTGAGTTCCGTGATCTCGAAGAACAAACACCGAGCAAAGTTGATATGGAAGCAAATTGTTTATTCATTTTGTGGTAAAGGCATTGAAATTTATGAACATTTAAGATCTCTGCATAATAGGTTCCAAAACATGAAGTCAGGTGAGGACCTAAACACATGTTTATATATGTGTATATATATATATATATATATATATATATATATATATATATATATATATATAGTATACATGCAGATTGCAGAATCTAACTGGTGAAAAGAAGAGTCCTTAATTATATCACAACAAAGTCATGATGAGCAGTGTTTTGTACTAGAAAAAAGAGTTCTGCACATCCCTTTTATTTCACCTGTTTGTTGAGAGAACTGAGCAGAATTATAGGGAAGAAAGATCTCTTTTCATTTTGTAAAAGGAAATATAGTAACAGTCAGAAAGACACACATATAGTACTTAACATAGGTCATGACAGCATCTAATAATACATTGCCTTTAATTCCCATCAACACCCTTCTCAACTTCTCACTCACTGCTTCCCCTCATTTACTAATTCTAATCATAACAAAAATAGTAAAAATATAATCTCAAAGGGTTACATCATATATATATATAAATAATTGTATTCAAATTCTGCACTTTTCACCTTTTTTACTTTTTGCAGGAGATTTTGTCATTTTTATTCACCATCATCTGTGATCAATTCTCATATATATATATGTCAATGTTAATCATTTTCTTTTCTCCATTATTATTGCATGTATTTTTCAAAATTATAAACTCATCACAATGAAATTCTGTGTATGACTGCTGTGTCTGCTGTTATTTTATCTGTGGAAACTAATATATATATATATATATATATGATTATACATTTGCAAACGAATATATGATTTTGAAAAAAAAGGCAACTTATTTTCTCATTTTATGATAGCAGTGATTAATTAAATTAAATATAGAAAGCAAGCTTTATTTCTGTTTGATGAATTCCTCTTTCTGTGACTTTAAGACATTAAAAAATAAATACATCTGACATTTGATCCATGAAACAAAAAAGTAGGCTTTAATTAGCAGACACTTGGGTACTTAAATATGTTAGTAAATTAATGAATTAAAATTAATCGTATTTTGAAATATTAAGGAATGCATATATAATCCTATGAAGAAGTACATATGCATGGTTGGTTGAGCCATTATTTACGTTTAAGGTCATTTGTTCGTATGTACTTGTTCGGTGGAAAACAACAGACAAATGAGTCCACCACCACTGAAGTTTGTCGACAATGTCTTCATCAATGATTCATTCATCTTATTATCTTTTTGTTCTTGCAAAACTACTTGCAATATCTTTCTTAATGCTTTTCTTTGAAGCATATACCTAGCTAATTGTAGGTTCAGTAGATCATTCTGTTATTAATGCAGGTATTTTACGCCTTCTTACGCAATATTATTGGCTTCACTTATGGTATATGCAAACTAATTAATGGAATTTAAGCGATTATTATGTTTGTTGTCCATCTCCTCATTTAAAAAACTCGTTATCTGAAAATGAAAAATAATATTTATATAATTAAAACTTATACACTTGTAAGATGAAGTTTTTACTTTTGTAAATTAATTTTATTTTTATTAGATGTGTGATTTTTAATATATTTTTTCACATTAAAATATTTATATCTCAATTATAAAATTATATATTAATAAATAATTTGATAACATAGTAAATAATAGATCCAATATATTGTTGGGATTCCAAGTGTGAGTTTAAGTCCCACGTTGGAGAGAAATGAGAAAGTAGAGTGGTTTATAAGTGGGAAGACACATTAACTCATTGCCTTAAGGTTTTGGGTGAAGAGTGGTGTCAACTACTTATAAGGTTGGACTTACATCTCATTGCTCATTGACTTGGGTGAAGAGTGGTGTCAACTACTTATAAGGTTGGACTTACATCTCATTGCTCATTGACTTCCCGGTCAAAAACCTCTCCCTTGATACTCTTAACATATATAATAAATATCACTATGAATATATTCTATTTATAATTATAAAAAAGTAAATTTTAAATTTAATTTAACTTAATAAGTTAAATTTGTAAAATTGAATTAATCTTAAAATTATTTTTAACACGTAATTTAGCTTTCTTGAATAGTGAATATGTACCTCGTATGTAACATTAAGAGCAAATAATCATACTGGGTTAGAGCATTCATAGATATAGTTAGTATTCTGTAAAGGTTGTGCTATTGTAAGGATTGGGCACCCGTCTACTCTAAATTCTCTTTCTCACTGAATTTTCTTTTGTTAAGTGAAAATGAAAAGTTATTTTTCTCCCACAACAAAACTAAGATATACAACAAAGGAGAAAGGTAATTTGATTTATTTTAGAATAAATATTCCAAACAGTATTTGATCCATAGATAAGCTTTATACACATAAAAAGTCTTAGACATTATTTTAATCTTTGTAAATACGAATTTGATTTTAATCTTTCAATATTTATTTTTAAAATCCAAAAACATATTTTTACGAGAGCATTGAATATGCATGATTATATATTGGACAAATATATGTATATATAAAAATTATAATCATATTAAGAATTCAAGTTCAACTAATTCCACTAAGATGTAATAAGTTTGTGTTTATATTTTTTGTATTTTATGCTATTGTATGTAACCCTTTTGAACTAGAATATCTTATTGTTTCACCAATATATTTTTTTATTGTCGATAACAAAAAAGATTGTGTTTAACATATAGACAACATAAACAAAATGATTGTTTTGATTTTTTCTTAAATGATTTTCTTACATATTAATTGTTTATAATAATTTTTGTGATATGTTATTTAGAATATAATGCAAGCAGTTAATCTAAATATTAAAAAAAATATACAGCTAAATACTTTTTCATGGGAATGGACTGTCACTAAAATATCTTTCATACTTGCATTATTTGTATTTTCTAGCACATAAAACTGAATCATACAGCAGCACATTGAGGCAATTAATGAGTAATTACTTATGATATGTATTTTTTCTGAAGTCTTATTGTCAGGATATGATGTATGCATGTGTACCTCAAATCTGATTGATCACGGCATTGAAGAGTTGCTTGTACAATTGCCTTGAGAAGCAGATGAAATGGCCAACACGAAGTGTAGCCAAATTAAATATTCATCACCCTTAGAAGATTGCAGAGGTTCTCCATACTTGTAAGAAATGGAATGGTGGAAAAGTACTTGAGTCAAACAAGTAGTTTTAAATATCCTGAGTTGAATGAACTTTTTTTTTGTTTCATCTGAATTCGAACAACAATCGTTAATGTTTAGCATGTGATTAATGATGTTTTTTGTTCCACCTCTTATAATTAATGTGACTTTTGTATGTCAGATATAATTTCAAGCATATAACTATAGTATTTACATTGTAAACAAGGCTTATATATTATATACTCTCTGACGACCTTTCAAACATTCTGTAACTGATCGATGTTTCAAATACTAAGCATTATTGCTCATTATAACACTGTTTGCTGTTTTTTTCTTTTTGTTTTAACTTTTTTTAAGAAACATTAGAGGGTTATAGAAGGAGGAAATATGTGACAAGACAAAGGATCGTATATCCTACCTAATTAAGTGTTGACCATTAGTGTGGGAACTGATTAAACATGTTCACCTAGTTAATTCAGGAGACCAATATATTGATAATGCAATCACATTTATTGTTTACCAGTCACCTCACAACTGGTTTAAGTTTTCACTCACATTAAAGTGGTTTTGTCTCTGGTTACACTGTTTATAAAATAACCATAAAATAAGCATTATTAGGAACCATGATGTTTTCTTAAAGGATTTTGATATACCAACATGAGCAAAAAGACACAACAGAAAAGAAAATCTGAAATGGTGGTAAAAATGGCATGTGTGTGTGAGTGTGAGTGTCTGAATTTGATAGGTATGGTAATAGATTGGGTAGTGGGCATTGTGGCAAATAAATCTCTGACCCTTTGTGCTGCCAAAATAACAGATGATTAAAGTAGACAGAAGCATGAGTACTAACTATCAGTCTATTATTGTTAAGGAGAACATGTCCTCCTCCCTCTTTCCCTAGAGAAGGAATCTCCAAGTCCTATATTTCCACTCACAACACCAAAACTAACCCACCTAACATCTCTTTCTCTCTCTATCTTTCTATGTATATCAGACATAAAAGCAATGGGTACAGAAGATGGAAAAATAAAGATGGCAGTGTAACTACCATGTTCATATGTTCCATAAAGTCCTGAGACCAAAAGGAAGACACATCCTTTTCTGAGGGTTGGTTTTGCCATTTTAAACCCATATATCAAAAACCCTTTGGTACCACTTCCTTTGAATCATCAGATCTGTGTTTTGGAAACAAGGGCATAAAAGAAGTAACCCATCTTGTGGGTCAACACTACTCATCAACTTGCTAAATTATTCACCCTTTTGTCACTTCAATTTTTTTGAATCATTAATACTCATTACATATATGCATCAACTCTAATTCTACTCTCTACATCCTCCCAAACCGTTATCAATTTTTCCAAACACCAGGACCACTTTCTTCAACCTCTATACCCAGTTCAGTCATCTGGGGTCAACCTAGCTAGCCACACAGCACAGAAAAAGCTCCAACATGTTCTTCAAGAACCAACACATGCTCTCAACCAAGATATATTCCTTCACCATTTATTGAGAGAACACAAAAATATACCATGTTTTTGCTACCTTGATTTTGCTCACTTTGTGTCTTAAGCCCTAGGTGGGAGCTGGCTAGGTTCCCATGCATATACATATTAGACACACATGATAACATTATTAAACTGATCCATATGTGCACAAATCAATACAGGCACACATATATAGAAACATATCTGTGAATCTTCAATTCTTCATCTTCATATACCTGTCACTCATTAATTCTCTCTCTGCATACTTTGCACTGGTGTAAATAAGTGAATGAAAAAAAAAAAAGAAGAAGCATCCGCCACACACGTAATTTTGCAATTAATTAATTGTATATGGGAGCAATGGTGCCTGCTAATGGCATGGAAATATCACTTTCTTTCTGCAAAAACTTGAGCAGACCCATCAAACCTTATCATCATTGCCTTCTCACAATTACATTACATTGAATCAGAACCCACCTCTCTCATCACCCCACCTGCCTGGACAACATGATGGATTTCGGCACACGTGTGTCTCCATAAATTGTTCATGCGCTCACACTGTCTCTTACCCTTTCCATAATCCCACACGTGTGAAACAGTTCTCCAAGGTCTCACCATGAAACGACGACGTGACTTCACACACACACACACACACATATATATATACAGTTTCTTTCAGTGAACCTATGACAGACACACGCACCACCGTGGTCATAATCACAGAACAAATGTTTTGTTAATTGTGGTCTCTAATGATTGTTTTCCGGTTACAGAACAAAAAGCAAAACAGTAGAAAGACGAGATCAGATAATCATGATTTGAACATAAATTAAGGTTTGATTTGTGATGATGAAACCACATATATATGATCTAAAATTCAACTGTTAATGTGAAATGAAATAAAAAAGAAAGAAGGAAAGAATTAGAAAATGGAAACAATTCCTCCCTCACGGGTAGAAATTCTCATATTTTATGGATTCTGTCCCCAAAGTCGCTCTAGAAAGAGTCGCTGCCGAATCCCTCGATTCTCGTAGTGCCACCATAGGTTATTACTGGCTCACGATAATACTATGTACGAAAACTATGGAAACATGTTACTACAGATGAAGATCCAAACTCACATGGTCGTGCACACTTCCGCGTTTGGAGTCATACACGTAGCGATTTTGCGACCCCGACGATCCCACAACCTGCGAGGCTCTCACGTTCGTTATCTCCTGCGACGCGAACAAAGGCGGCAACGACGACCGTTCGTGGCTGAAACTAGGGTTATTGCTCGGAATTCGCCACAGAGCCAAAGGGTTTCCGTTAATAGGCTGCTGGTGCTGGTGGTGGCTGTGAGAAAACGGTGTCGTTCCGTAAAACCTCGTGTTGGTGGCGGTGGACGCGGTGGCGTTGTTCCACGTTGGATACGGCATTGGCGGTGTCGGAGCGGAACCAAAGCGGTAGTTCATGAGATTGTAGACATGGTGAGCGTCAGAGAAGGTGCTTCCGTGCACCATCGTTGACTGAAGGTGGGCGCGTTTGGCGTGTTGGCGTTCCCGTTTGTGGGCGTTTTGGTGACCGCCGAGGGCTTGGGAGGTGGGGAAGTTCCGGCAGCAGTAGTGACACTCGAACCTGCGACTGGTTTCGCCGTTGTTATCAGTAACGGTGACAGTGGTGGTAGTGGTATCGTCCTTGGTAGCATCGAGTTCGAAGGAGTTAAGGTTGTTACTGTTACTGTTGGTGTTGGTTAATGTTTCTGCAGAGTCAGAGTCCTCCGGCGAAACAGCAGTGTTGTTTCCGCCGGCGAATTCTATGCCGAAGAGACGAATGGCGGACTTCTCCTTGGCGAGAGGAGCAGGACGGATGAAGGGTAGTTGGGAGAAGGAGTCCACGTTCATGAAGTCGTGGACTTCTCTGTCTGAGGTTGTTGTTGTAGATGTTGTCTTGTCCATAAGAAGAGAGAGAGAAGAGAGTAGAAGAGTAGAGAGGCAGAGAAAGAGAAAAGTAGGAGAGTGAAGGTGTTGTTGCGTTGTGGTGAGAGTGTAGAAGGAGAAGAAGGGGTGTGGTGGGTCCTATAAACAGAGGGAGAGTGGGGACTGATCTGAGGACAATTGGGTCTGATCCATCTCAGAGTGAAGCCTGACAAGGCCACAAACTCTCAGAGTGCCTTCGCCTTCTCAAAGTACCACCTTCACTCTCTTTCACTTCATTTTGGATCCACATCCATCTATATACATCTATATGCATTTAGCCACCTTTTTTTTCCCTCTCCAAATTATTCCATTACCTCTTATACTTACCAAATTTAAGGAACAAAAATACCATCACCAACACCACCAAAGTCTCTGTTTTTTTAACACTGTAAAAAAATAATATACTTTACTATAGTAGACCTTAATTTAATCTTACATTATTATTATTATTATTATTATTATTATTATTATTATTATTATTATTATTATTATTATTATTATTATGCGATTTTTATCTATTTAGCTATATAAGATCTTCCGTAAAGTTCCAGAAATATACTAAAAATATGAATATATTTCTTATTAGTGTAACTGTGAACTAAACATTTGTATACTCAATCATCACATTAAATTCTTATATTCTTATGTCTTTGATTTCTTTTTTTTCTTATTCTTTAAGACTCTCTCTTTTTCAAGAGTTTTCCTCTGATACATAAATATCTATAACAATCAAATACATATATATAATATTGAATTTTTGATTATATCTTTAAACAATGGTAAACTAACACATTTATATTTATTTGACATATATTATAAAGATAAAATAATAAAAAGATATTTATTTTTTTAAATATAAAAATTAAAATAAATATAAAATTTTGTGTGTATTAAAAAATATATTTTTTTATATATTTTCTTTACATATTTTGTGCATGATACAACATTAATTTTAAGATTTTCTTATTTTGTTTATTGTAGAAGAAATATTTATTTATTTTGACACCCTCCATATGAAAAAAAGTTAAGAAATAGGAATGTTTGAGTTTAAACAATTTGGTCCTCTCTCTAGAGATGTTGATACTACTGGATGTTTGTGCACAGGTCATTTTTCAAAGAGGCGGTGGTATATAAAAGGTTAATTTTATATAAATATGATGAATAATAATACACTTATTTTTATTCACATTCTAAAAGTAAATAAAAAATAAAAAATTAGACTTTTATTTTCATGCATTATCAGTAGGATGCATGTTGACAGATAGTTGGTATTTGCAGATATTTACTATCTGCATATATTCGTGTAAGTAGCGAATCGGATAGTAGGTGAATTTTTTTTGTCGGATCGGATTGTGGATAGACATTATCCGTGTCCGACCCAATTCGTTGTCATCCCTAATCAGGACAACCATTTTATTCTGTGTATCAACGATAAACCAACATAAACTTTTATATGGTTTATATGTGTTTTGGATCTCTAGAAAATTTAAAATTTTTACATTTAATTTGTAATAATCTTTTATTTATTTCCTAAAAAAATTATTTTCATTTGGTAAATAAAAAACATAATTTTTGTCCTTTTAAGTTATTCTTAAAATATTTGATATTTTTCTATCATGATAATTCGTATACTTCTGCCATATAATGACATCACATTATGTATAGGAAGAGATAAAATATAAAATAAAAGAAATCGGGGATAAGAAAAGTCCTATTTTTCTTTTTTTTGTTTGATTGGAGAGTAAATGCAAAATTTTTAACGGAAAAATCTACTTAAATTTCATCCAATCCAATGTGATAAATATGTCAAAACGGTATTGGAAGTTGTTTTAATAGTAGGAAACATCAATATTTGTTTTAAGGTTTTTTTTTGGGATGTTTTGGAGTATTCATGTGTTATTGTCTTTTTTGTAGATGTGAGAATGAGTGCCATCATTACATAAGCAGTTTTAGATTTTGCTAGACTGTTATGACATTCAGGAATCAAATACGATAAAACAAGTTGAAACAGATATCATTGCCAAAGAGGTTGTAAGCATATCGATCGATATTTAGAGGAAAAACAAATAGACAAAAAGAGTTTGAAAGATGGTGAAATTTTCAGATACAGAGCTAAAGCTGAAGAGGGTAACAACCAAAAACGATTCAAAGGAATAAATTGAGTGGGATCATATATGTCAGTGACATGAATATGTATTTATTTTTATCTCGTAAATGGTCCATCAAGGTAGGTTATTTCATTTGGATCCTATTTGCATATACTTACGATTTTAAAGCAGTTCTTTAACTCATTTTTGTTTGAACTTTAATTCAGCTATCTATTTCTTGATATAAGTGTATTACTCAGATTAGATGATATTGTGTTTTTTTTTTAAAGGGTTGAAGCACCCGAAATGTTTTGGTATTATATTTATATGTGCTTGTTGATGAAAAAACATGTTAGTGACACAAACATGACAAGGGTGTTGAATTGAATTTTTAAATATTTTTCTTTTTCTTTTACAAAGGAAGGAAGTTGTCATCTCTAGTTTTGTAAGATGAAAATGATATTGATTGTTGCTTTCCCTAGTTAGATATGCAACACACAGTATAAAAATATTGATTGAAGGTTTTTTTTTTCTGCTTAGGACGATGCCTTAGTAGAAGAGTATGAAGGTTTATTCGCTAAGCATAAATCCAAACAATGGAAGCATAAACATCTAAGATAAATGTATAAAGGAAAACATAAGAAATTTATTGTTTCAATGATATCACATCACAGAAATCAACTATCCATGGAATAGAATGTTACAATTCAAATTTAACATCTATACATAGTATTTACAATATGAATATAGTCTCTCTAAAAAAATAAACTAATAATCAGCTCTTGGGTACTCTCACCTTTGAGGTTTCTTCTTCCTTCTTATGACTCAAACTCAATTATGTTTTGGTGATCCAACCTTAAGGTTTCCTTTAACAATATTTAACAATTTAAAATTTTCAATATACATGTGTATATTGTTTTATAATGAGGAGTGATTAGTTATAAAATTTCAATTTTGGGAATTTTAAATTTTAATTTTCAAATGAAAACAACTTATTTTACTCTAAATAATTTCAAATTCATCAAATACATTATAAAAGATATTATTTTCATATTCCACTACAATATAGATAAGACTCTTAAAAAAATAATTGAATACAAAACTGAATATTTTGTAGTATAAAATTGATCAGGATAATTTGATTTGTGAAGTTTGTGAAAATTTGTCTAGAGTTTAATGTTAAAAATTCAAAGTGAGCAGTCTGGATAAAAATAAGTAAAATGAACAATATATAAATAAAAAGATCCATAAATCTATTATCTTTAGATTTCGGGTTAGAAATATCTTAACTTTTTATTGTTTTTTTTTCACGTGTGTCTCTCCTGGAGAAACCTACTAGTGGTAAGTTATAAATTTCACACTAGATGAAAATGAAATTTGACTTCTAAATCATGGAATACATATATATGTATGGTTCACTTTTGAATATGTTATTGGGTTTTTTCCCAAACTAGGCATATTTGCCTATAATATTACGGAAGTGGGCAAACTTTGACCATATATGAAGTCGTGGGGGGCCAAAACGACTTCAAATGAAGAAGTCGTGCCCCCTCTGCACGACTTCACACTGTTCATTTGACCAGTGGTGAAGTCGTGCATCCCAAAAACGACTTTTGGGTCATGTAATCGATTACAATATACTGGTAATCAATTACAGGGTGTTGAAATCGTGACCTCCTGCACGACTTCATTTCAGTAGGCAAAAATGCCACTAGTAATCGATTACGACACTTCTGTAATCGATTACCAGTGTTTTTATTGTGCAAGAACCACCCTGGTAAGTGATTACAAGTTTCTTGTATTCGATTACTAGTGTGTTTTGGTTGGTTTTTGAAAATTTCTATTGTGTTTTAAAGCATATTTTGAAGTTAATTATGTATATTGATATGAATTTTTGCAAGCACACATTATTGTTGATTACATTTTCAACAGTCCAATGAAAGTCATCCCACTGATGAAGACCAACACACGCAGAGTAGAAATCACAATTAAATACCATAAAAGAAAAAAAAAATCACAAACCAAATACTTTATAGTTTTGGATTAAAAGTAATGTGAATCTTGATGTGAATTGAAATAAAGTCACATATATAATCTTTCTAGTAAATATTTAAAAAAAAAATTATTAGCAGTATCAGATTTGTCTTATTGATTACTTTAGATTGTTGTAATGATATAAATAATCTCTTCCTAACTTCTTTTATTTGAAAAGAAAAAAACATCAAAACTCATTTCAAAGTAATTGTAATGTATAGTTTAGTCTTATGTGAATGTTATGTTTTGTAGCTTTTTAATTTTCTTTTTGCACCTATTAAAGTATTTGTTATTTGTGATAACAAAAATGGGTATGAAATCCAAGCATTGTGAAGAACCCTAACATTAAAATATCCCTCTATGTGGAAGAACCTAACAAAAAAAAAAGAGATTGATGTTCGTGATTGGATCCAGCTTTCTGAGTTTGCTGCAGAAGTATATGGTAAGAGAGAGATTTAGCAGTACTTGGTTTTGGTTTGCACACGTCAATCGGTGGTGTTATAGTATGTACGTGTATTGATGAGAATGCAGCGATTGAGTTGGATAATGAATTCTAAGTTTAGAATGACTAAGAAATGAGGTTGCTCTCTCTTTCTAGGACCATGTTTTGTGTGCATGGTACTACTAGTTGGTGTCCCTTCTTTATTTCTTTCTTCCCTCATTTTATATCTATTGCAGGTTTTTCCAGACGTGGTCCTCCATCAAAAATCATCATCGTCTTCCTCCTCACACTTAAATCACTAAATAAAATATATTTTTAATGTTTTAAATTTTTATATAATTTCATCTTTAAACTTTAAAAATTAATAAATATAATTATTTTAATTTAATATAGTCAAAAAAATTTAATGTATCAAACGTTTTCAATTAACATTTGTTTATACTATTTAATATATTTTAACTCAAATGTTAAATATAATAACGTTTAACATGTAAAAAAAAGTTTGATGTATGTTTATGTTTAAGGATAAAGTATTAAAGTTTATATTAGGAAAAAAATTTCAATTTTAGATTTAAGTTTAAGAACTAAGGTAGTTATGATTTTAGATTAATTATTGTTTTCATATATATATATATATATATATATTTATAATATTGAATAACAAAATAGATATTTTTTCTGTCATTTCGACGAAAAAAAAGGAAACACTACGGTGCCAGAAATGAGAAGCAATTTGGTACTTTCAAAGCTTTTTTTTTTCTTACAGGAGCACTTTCAAAGTTGAAAAGATTATATCATTGTTTCTGATATACGTACAAAAAGACATGTCTTAGTTTCCAAATCTCAACTTCTATATTGACGAAGCATTGAAAATTAAAAAAAAAAAAATACACTATGGGATAATTTAGCACGCAAACTGGAAAAGTTAAAAGAGAAAATATATTTTCAATTAAAAATTATAGTAATCAGAACAAATAAATCTAGGGGGAGGGGGAATTTAAGAGGGGTAATAATTAAGATCAAATAATTAATTAATTAATTAATACAACTTATATGAATAAAATATGTGCAGGTATTTTTGTCTTTTTAATTATTACGGTATGATTTATTTGAATTATGTTTTGGTCTGCAGGTTTTTCTTTTAATTTTGATGATATTATAGATTTGAATAAAGTTAGATATTCGACAAGGTTTAAAACAAATTAGGCAGTGCTTCATGTTTACTCGAAAATTTTGTAATTGGATTCTAGATTAAAAAAATACTTTACTCACAAAAAATAAGCAAGTATTCTTATTATACATTGTACACGAACTAATTATATAAATTTGAATTTTAAAAGAACCAAAAAATAAAAACATTTTATGAGAATTGTGAAAAAAAAATTACAGATGAGGCCAAGATAATTGACTCGTTCAGAAATTTAAAATGTAGGCATAAAAATATTTAAAATTATACAATATTGACATGCATATATATATATATATATATATATATATATATATATATATATTTAGCTGAGAAAATCAGAAGAGAAAGGTCAAAGTATAAATGTTTGAAATTTAAATGAGTTTTAAATTATGTAAAATGTAAAAAGTAGATAAAAATATTTAATTTTTTTTATTTACTTGACATAAAAATATGGTTGCAATGCAGAAGATATATATTTATTGGCTAGTGCTAATTTTAAGTACAGTCATTTAAATATATATTTATTTATTTATAGGGGTGGATCGATTAGTCGTATTCAACTTTTCTGTATTTGAATTTGTTCCATAAATATATACTGTGCCAAATACAAAAAGAGAAGAGTTAAAGATGTCAACCTGTTTTTCTTTCAATTCTTTCAATAACTGCAGTGGCCATGTCCACTTTTATCTTTTGTTTGCTTAAAAATCACTCTTAATTGAAAAAGAGAGAGAGAGAGAGGATCCATTGATTTGTCAGTGAGTTTTTTCACACAATTAATCTGAAATGGTAATTTAATGATATTTTTCTTCACTTTTTGTTTTCCTGTCTTTTGTGCATAAAACAGAACAGTCTTTATTCATCAATGTTTGACTCGCTTTGCCATATACATTTGCCCCAACCCAACTTTCTCTCACTCTTGCATAATTCTAACCCTTTCTTCCCCATATTCAAGACATGTCACCATCCACACTTTCTTTCTCTACAAAATATTCATTTTCTCTCTCACTCTTCCCTCTCTTCGTTATCATCATCAATCCATCCTCCTCATATATAACCCTTTTTTCTAGCATATACTTGATGTTCTACTTCTCATACTAAAGATCTAATCGATCTATCTAACTACCAACTTTCTTTCAGGTCTAGAGTTTTTAAATATTTTACTATTTATTTCATCAATATCTAAATTATTTATCTGTTCTCTAGACATTAGACATCCTATATAATTACATATAAATACAAACCTTTATTTTATAGAGTTATATTAGGTTTACACTTCACTTCTTAAGATGATATCAGAATTATTTAAAAATATTTTCTAGCAAAATTGATTGTTTGTTGAGTTTATAGTATTTTATCAGACTGTCTATGAAAATATAATCTTAACTGTAGAGAGGTTCAACACATATAAATTTTTACATTGATAAGCTATTGTTCACTTTAGGTCAAACCTTTACTGATTTGCTTTTGATATCCCTCCAAAAGGTCTATTATCAAGGAAGATAGCTTATGTGTATATGAACCTATGTCCATCTTTTGTGTTTTTATTTGATGTGAGATTTTGTTTGTATCATAACGTAAATTTCATCTTATAATTTGATTTGTAATATATATTGGATATGCGATGTTTATAAGGTTGTAAGTATACTTATATAATGAATAATGAACGAAGAGAAGGTGTTATTGTGTTGTTTTATTTGAAGAAACATTTTTGAAAGTGGAGGTTTTGAGGAGTCATTAGCAAGAAGGGGTTGAAAGGTCACATGACATCCCCTCCCTTAATAGGAACAAGAAGTGATGCAAAGGCCTTTGGCAATAAGGTCACATTCATGAGAGAGGGGACCATTCTTAACATATGGGGTTTCAATGCAATTGCGCCACTTTCATGTCCTAATAAAGTAGAAAATTACCAGATCACCAGTTGCCTATTTGCTTTGCCTCTTCATATGGCAACATCATCAGCGACGTTTCATCGATCTTAGAAAACGACACCACTTTACTTCAATTATTTTTATATTTATATATATTATCTTCACCATTCTTTTAATTAAGTTATTACGTAAACACCTCTTTAATAGTAAGAGGCTTTATCCAATTATTTGCATATTATTTTAAAATACTACATAATTAATTAGATATAAAAAAAATTAACTTTTTTTAATCGACAAAGAGATACCAGGATGTCTCGACCGTTATACAAAAGGCCACAAAACCTAAAACCTAAATGCAAGGTATGTTGGAAATGGTGATGATCCTCTCAACACACGATTCAATGCGAAAACACAGATTCAATGCTAAAGTACCCTACCTATTGTACGACACACAGAGGGTAGTACCACTCTTCAGTTGAATTTAGATTTTAAAAGAAATGAAAATAATAAAAAGTTGAGAAACCCATCTTGGCATAGGCTAAGGTTGAGATTACACATGAGGTTGTCTTTGTGTGTGAGAAGGGTGGATGAGCTCCATCGAAGAAAACAGAATAGCTTTGCAGCAACAGGGATCGTTAAATGCACATGCACATTTGATTGCAGAACATGAGCTTTGCATCTTGGATCCACTGTACATCAACTTACCGGCTTTTTCTGTAGCAGAGCGCATACGTACTTTTTTTCTGCCCAACTATTATTATTATTATTATTATTATTATTATTATTATAAATAAATAAGTATAAGTTCAAAGTTTTATTGACTTAAATCGAAAGTGATGTAATATATCTTATGGTGACGTATATATTTTATATAGACAACTTTCTCCGATATATTTTAAGAAAAAATAGTTACAATACATATATTTGCGCATATCACAAATACTACTTTCTATAAGAAAATACTAAGTTATCGATTTTTTTAAAACAATTTTATCAATAAATTTTATTGATAAATTATAGAATTTTAATTATCAAACATTTACTTTTATCTAAGTAATAGATTTGTATGTAAAATTTTTCACTAAATTAACACTTTTGTTACTTATCAAAATATATGATAAAATATACATTGATAAATTATAAGGTTTATTGCCGAAGGATATTTACATCGACCATTTATAAATTTTATTGATAAAATAGATACTGAAATTTTCATTTTGAATATTGATCTTCTCCTAATAAACTTTGTCGATAATAAATTCTTTTTAAACTTCACCAATAAATTAGCAATGAACATTTTTTTGTATATGTCGATAAATTTATAAGTAATGATTTTTTTAAAAAAATTTCAATAATTGTTATTTTAACAATTATTGATAAATTAATCAATAATTCAACTTTTTTAAATTATCGATAAATCTATTGATAATTATATTTTTCTTAAATTTGTTAATATTTTGTCAATAAATTTATCAATAAAATGGATGTTAATTTTTCATCAAATATTTGATGAAATATTTGTTATAAATTAAATGGAGATGGATGAGAATGAGAGAAGAAGAAAAAGGAAAATAAGGGGGAAGAGGGAGGAAAGAGGAAGAATAGGCGGTGACAGTAAAAGACAAATGTGACACAATAACATGGAGAAAGAGGAGAAAAAAGGAGAAGAAAATGAGAAGGAGGAGTTAGATGCGATGACTATAACATAAATGTTATAGTGGTAACATGGTGGATGTGAAAGAGGAGAAGAAAGAGGAAGAAAAAACAAGAAGAAAGAAAAAAAATGAGATGAGAAAGAGGAAAAAGAATAAATCACGATATTTTAAGGTTTTTCCAACAAAAATATTTATAGGTAATTAGTGATGAATTTTAGTCATTGAGATAGAGTTTTACCAACAAATTTTTCTTTTTGTTGGTAAAATTTATCATTGATCATTTTACCGACAAATTGTTGTTATTAATAATTTTGATGTATCGACAAATTTTGGTTTTCAGTAAATTTACTTTTCTTATGATAAATCTATGTTCCTTTACTGGTTAATTTAAATTCATAAAGTGCACTTAGGATATTTAGAGAAAAAGAATTCATGGAGATTTTCTTATAAATATTTTTTAATCATAACATAATCTTAGACATATAAATGCATCTTAACATTTTACATGTCTAAAGTTATTTAAAATATATAACAAAGACAACATATAAATTTATATATAGCTTTGTACAATAACAAGAGTTTTACATCATATATCTTCCGATGATAGTAAAACTAAGTTATCTATGAATCAATATTGTTCCTACATATAATATGTAGGATTGAGAGACGTACCTTTTTGACGTGACTTTCCTGTTTTCCAATGCTTGAGTCGCCTGTTCCGCTCGCTTGTATTCTTGACCAAGGGGGGAGGTATTTGCAAAAGACACTCCGACGCTCAAGTTAGGAGTGGTTTAGTGAATTGTTTATCACAATTGAGTATTTGAGTTCTGGTCGAACGTACCTGACTTTTAGCTCTATCGTTATATTTATAAGTGTTTCATAGATCAAATAAAAACAAACTTACCTTGAGATTCGGTTAGTTACTCATAAACTGATTATCAATATCTCTAATCAGATATCTTTGATTATTTTATCGTCTATTGGACTATTGACCCAATAATAACTTAAATGTTGACCCAATTATGGCCCAATATTGTTGATGTAGCGGATGGACCGAACGGTCATGGATGTTAACCGTTCGGTAGGTATTATATACCATACAAACATATTTTAGAGAAGATTTCTTAAAAAATTTCAAACAACTTTTAAGTAAATTTATCTTCTACACCACATGCATGCACACATGAAAGATAAACATAATCTTTATGAATGTCCTTAAAAACACAAAAATCGAATCCAAAAGTTATAAAATGTAGGAGATATTTGTTTGTTTAAGAGATTGACAATAAGTTATGGTTTAGAGAATAAACAACAAGGGCAATTACCAATAGTCAAATTGTTTGAAACAAAGACAATTTCTTCTCCAATAATTGTGAATTTACTTCCATACATTGACAATTAAAATACTTTTTTTCAAAGAAAGTTTAAGGTTTTTTTTTGCTTGTGTGGACCATATAAACCATTTGGTCAATGCATCCACCACATGATCGGTCGGTCAATCTTCACCAAAATGTTTTTTAGGACCTTAGAGGCATCGTCGACCAATCGGTCTCATTTTCGCAGATGACAGCTTGGTCACAAACTAATTAGAAGCATCAACCAAAGCTCAATAGGATTAAAAAAATAAAGCACATAATTGGGTTAATCCTAACCTAAAGCTCATTCCCAAACCTATAAATACAGAGGTAAGGCAAAAATGTAGGTGATTGCATTTATTAAACATTTAAGACTTACCTGTGATAACCGATTGGTATAATTAACTAACTTGAGCGTCAGAGTGTCTTTGACAGGTACCCACCCGCTCATTTAGACTTTGAAGAAGTAAGAAACAAAAAGACCTTATAAGAATAACCTCAGATAGAGCAGAGAAGCACATCATATAGATGAAGGAATAATTCTCTATCCCACTGTGCAAAACAACTTGTTTAGGATCAAAAGTCAATATAAAGCACACAAGATGAATTGTCCATGCATTATTAAATATGCTTATCAAGGTCTTACCATTAGAATCACCATTACCTACAGTTGTAACAAACATGATATCTTTGACATCCTCTCTCGTTAGTAGTTATTGTAGTAGTTGAATTTCTTTTAGAATTCTTAGGAGACTGCGATCCTATGACTTAGAGTATCTTATGATTTCGTAGCATTGGTTCCCTAGTGTGCCATTTCTGAAATATTTTTATTGCTTTGGAATTATAAATCATATCCTTTTTTTTTCAAACTTATGGAATTAAAAATCATATCTTTTGTTTTCAAAATTGTTCGTCACACAGTTTCTCTCTTGATGAAAGCATAACATTCTTCTATATAAGGAGCATCACTTCCTTTCTCAATAATAGTCCTTAAACTTACACACAACTATTATCCAATCATAAATATTGCACCCTTAAACTTTCAATTGATTATTGACTTCTTATATGACTGTACATCATCATGGTTTTTCATGACTACTTTTTTTACTTAGGTCCAATTCCCTAAAAAATTCTCAACCAACTCTAATATTCAATAAATGTTCTATTATTTTATTTTGTATTGAATGTTCTTTGATTCAAAACAAGCACTCGTAGCTCATCACTTTCATCATATAATGTTTTTTACATAACACATTAAATATCAAGGGCATTGAGTAAGCGACTATACTTTCACTAGTAAAAAAATGCACTTTTAACTCGCACATTACGCTTCGATTTTTTTGGAATCGAAGCGTATCAAAACGTGGTGGCAGTCTCTTAATTTGGAAAACGCTATATACCTCACTTCTAAAGTAACCGATGTCTAAAGAGAATACTGCCTCAGTTGGCAAGGTGAATCGATGCATAAACCTAACGTGGCAAAGATACTGCCTCGGTTGGCGGATGGAGCGAGACATATAGGTTTTTTTAATGGGACTTAAAGCCAATAAAACCTAGCCTCTCGGTAGTGAAAGAGGAAACTTTTCCCCAAAAACCTAACACCTTTCTTCTTCTCATTTTTCTCGAAGATGTGCGATGGCGGTGAGAGCTCGTGACGGTGCAACAAGAGAGCCCGCGATGGTGCTGCGAGAGAGCCCGCGGTAGTGCGGCGAGAGAGCTACGACGGTGCGGTGAGAGAGCAGCGACGGTGCTACAATGGCGGAAACTCTTTTCTCATGGAGCGGCGAGGACGCAGTAGCGACGGCGTGGTGGCAGTTAGGCGCTGGATCTACGTTTTTGGTTTTTGGTTTTTGGTTCTGCTTCTTTGCAAGTGGATGGTGAAATGGATAGTGTTTGCGGTTTGGTTCTGCATCTTAGTTTGCTTTGCGGGGCTTCTGATTGCTCGCTCTGATTGCTCGTTGGGAAAGAAGGGAGCATCTTGATGGCAACAGTGGAGTGGTTGAAGCGTCCTCGGTAAACATTGCTCCAATCTCAGCCGGAATTCAACCTTAACCGTTTGGATCTCCTTCGCCGTATACTCGCGGAAGGTGTAGCGCGTGTCGGTGAGCTTAGCCGTCATTCCAATTGCGTCCTTCTACTTGCAGAACTCGATCCTTCGGTTAAACACGTCTCTCTGGCGCCTGAGCTCCTCAATCTCCCTCACCAGCTCCGTTCTCTCCCCTACCGCCCTCTCAAGTTGCGTCTCCGCCCGCGTCTTAGCCATCGTCCATATTTGAAGCCTATTGGAGAGCTCCGATTACACCTTCGTCAGGGAACTGAGCTCTCTCTCCGCTTCTATTTCCCCATTCTTAGATTGGAGCAATCATCTGAGTTTGTCAAAAGTAATTTTGCCCTAACTTGTGCAAAAACATGGATGAAATAAAATTGCACTGCTTGAGATTAAAAAAGAGAAAGAAGTTTAAGGCACAAAGAGAAGGAAAAGAGAAAGCAAAAGAGCATAGAAAACATAACAGAACGAGGAACTAGTGATCTCGATTGAGATTAAAAAAATTAAAAAAACTCTACTACCTCGGTTGTTTGTGAACCGAAGCAGAATCCGAACCCTTTTGACTCGGTTCAGAACCGAACCAAAAAGCCTACCCCTTTCTACCTCGCATGTATATGCCTCAGTTGCGGAACCGGTGTTTATAAACAAAAATAACCGGTGTCGTTTCCCTAAATTGCACTAGTACCATGATTTCTAGCTTTATGAACATCAACAACCATCTTTCCACCTTTGGTTTTCAACATAGCATTTTTCATATCCCTTTTTCTCTTCTATTAGAGGTTTCACCTTCCATGGATGCATGTAAGACAATGCACTTTCATTAGCTGTGACATAATTGAATTGAATTCGTTTAGAATGATGTCGATGTTAAGGACACATTCAAATTGAACTATCAATAGATTAGTTTTTATGTCATAACTCCAGCTAAGATCTCCAAGAACCATAGAAAAAAAAAACAAAGTTTTGGGACCAAATTAAAAAATAGAATTATTCTTTTTATATTTTTAATCATATGCTCTATTCTTATAGCCTTTTACTTATACAAATCAGGACTAAGTTAAGAAAATTATTATTATACAATATTTTGTATTGTTATACAAATCTATAATTTAATTAATAAAATATTTTCATCCCAACATTAAAAGTAAGATATAAATCCACATGATTGATAAAGTGAGATTGAGTCTTATAGTTGTATGTTTAAACCTCCAATATTGTTTAACAATATTTGAATGGTTTGAATGCTAATATCTTTATTTTTCCAATTATTTAAGTTAACAACTGTGATTTTTATTTATTATATTTATATAATATTACTTCTTAGTTGTGTGGTTAATACTTAATGAAATAAACGAATACTTACATGATAATGTTATAAATAAATAATTTGAGTCAATTCTTTTTTATTAAATTGTAACATATATATGAAACAAATTGGAAGACCTAAATATATTTAAATAAATCAATTCACTTAATTCAACAACCTGTAATGGATTGAATCAAGTTACAATAGTTCGTCTAAAAATAAATTAGACAAATAGTTCGTCTAAAAATAAATTAGACAAAACTTACTTGTTTTTAATTAAATTTGTTTTGAGCTAACCATGTAAGTTGATTCACTTTAAAAAGTTTTAAATTTAAAATAATGTAGGTTTGGATCTATTTAAAGTCACACTCTTTAAACATAACAATAAAATCAAACAATTTCACTTGAAAGAAGTCACTCTCTTGAATCTATTTAAAGTCTAATTTATATATTTAAGCCTAATACTAAACTAATATCCTAGTTAAAGATGTCTACAATGAATACAACCTAAAAGCCAAATGTCATAAATTCTCCACGTCCTTATTGGGAATAATTACTCGAAGACATGTGAGTTGTGACCATGTATGTGTCCAAATCTGGCACTCATCCACACAATGTACCCTCCAGACAAGGGTCAGAGTCAGAACACAGAATAATCGACAACAAAATCAAAAACCTAACATGGTCTTTTGGCATATATTTTGTCTATACTTTTGGCAATAACCGCAAAAAAAAGTGTTATACATTTGTTACAGTCTCTATTAGCTTTGGTTAGAATTTTATTTCAATAATAAAATTAATCTGTTCACAATTTAAACACACAGTGGAGATATCATCTTTGTTTTTGTAATTATTTTAATAGAAAATCACTTCCAAAAATTGTCATTTACTAACACTACGAGAAAAACATAATTCAAGCATTTAAAATAATGAAAACATTGTATATATTATATATTATACTAACAAATAAACAGCATCTTAAAAATTAAAAGCAAGGTGAAAATGGAATAATTTTTATATAATTATTAGAGAAACATTGAAGAAAACAAAAAATAAACCAAACCCTAGATATATATATATAGGTCAGTATAGTTCTCTTTCAGAGAATAAGCATGTTGGTCTGGGTTGGGTCAGAATTTTGGTGTTTTCTTCGTCGTTGGCTTATTATACATACATACATACATATATATATATATATATATATATATATATATATATATATATATACTTTAATTCTCTATTTTCTGGCTAGCATCCATACTTAGGTTAATTGTTTCTTCTTCTGTGTACGCTTAATGGAAAAACAACAATAAGGGTCACTGTCTATTTGTTCCTTCTTATCTCTTTTTCTCATCACTGTCACATTGCTTTCCCATAACTACAACTTCGAACCTCCCAATCTTCTCGTTTTACCTTTCATTGTGTTATCTTTCTATCTCTTTCTCTCTCATTTCAATACTGATATATGAAGAGAACAAAAAATATTCAAGAGATTTTTCTTAATAAACCTGAAATCAACTACATAATTTAATACTTACCTTTGGATTTTTTTTTATTTTGTCCATTTTTAGTCTCTCACTTTCTATCTATGTTAAAAATGAACCTCACAAAAGGTTTGAGACATGTAATACGTGTATAACATTTTGTTTTCAAAAGAGAATGGAAAACGAATTACTTAGAATATGTTACAATCAATATATATAAAATTCAAGTAACGATGTGGATAACATAAATTTAATTTTTATGATAACGTGTATAACAAGTATTTAGTAAAGAATAAATAGAATTTCTCTCTTTATTTATTTATTTACGCTCAACACTTAGAGATTTGAAAACTGTCCAAAATATGTGTGAGCTAAAAATATATATTTTAGTTGTGTGTGTATATAATATTTGTGTGTGCTCAAAATTTGTTTCCAAACTTTGCTTTTGCAATAAAGTATTGTCAAACACCAATACCTGGGTATATTGATGACGAAGGTTTATCTATTTCTCTTGTTATTTTGATAAAGGTACATAATATTTTTTTCACTTAGCTAGCTTTCAACTATAATCTCATTGTGATAAAATTGAATGATAGGTTTTATGCATTTTCGGATCAAATATTGATAGATTAATTTGAACAATATGTGAGACATGTTTGGGATGAAAATAACCTACGTAGATATTATTCGAATTCATCTTAATTTTTGTGTTTTTTGTGATGCTCTTGTCTTTCTCGAGTTTATTGTTGGTAAAAATTTGCCTTTTTGCTACCATTTATGTGTAGGTACATTGCATTGTGGTGTTGCATCTTCTCAATTGTTGCTCGTGTTCATGCTTCCAAGTTCCTATATTATCATATTCAAAATTTAAACCCAAAAATTATTTTCCTTTTACTAAGATGAATGTATTTATTAAAATGTTTTTCTAATAATTTTAAGATTTAAATCAAAGTTGCACTTAATACTATAAGTAATTGTATAAATGTTAAGGTTAATATTAAAAAGAATAATATGATTATGTAAAAATAATTACAAAAGTCCAAAAAAAAAAAATACAAAATAAGTATGTTGTTTATTTACTGTTCGGTCCAGATGCTACGTACACCAACTAAGTTCAACCAGCTTAAATGATGTTGGATCATAATTGGGCCAGCAGACGGTTAAAATAACCAAAGATATCTTATTAGAGATATTGATAAAGCTGTTGATGAATAACTAACCAAATCTTCAAGTAAGTTTGTTATTATTTCGTCTATGAAGCACTTATAAATACAATGGCAAGGCCAAAAGCTAGGGACATTTAACTGAGACTCCACTACGTTCTACTTACGTCCAATCAGGACTTAAATATTAAATTGTGATAAACAGTTCATAAAATCGCTCTTAACTTGAGCGTCGGAGTGCCTTTTGCAGGTACCTTCCACATCAAGAGTACAATCGAACGACATCCAAACTCTAGCCGAACAACATCCAGAGCCCAACCAAGCAGCACACGCAACTCAAGCATCGGAAAGCAGCAAAGTCACGTCATAAAGGTTAGTCTCTCGGTCCTACACAAATTCCTACTGAAACACTTTCATTTCTTGTAACTTGAAGACTAACGTGAAATACTCACAAAATGTTCCAATAAACTAAAATAGGTGAATTTTGTTGAATGGATAGGGTCACACATTGAATACAAAAATTACGGTGATTATTTATTTAAAGATTACTGAAATTTTTCATACAATTTTAATATATATACATATAGATCGAGATTATATTAATTCATCATGCATCGATGCTGAGTGTGAGGGAAGAGTAGAATAATTTATACAATTTGCGCAACTTAAGAAGGGTATAAGTGATGAAGAAGTGAAGTTTATATGTTCATGTGTCAATTGTTTGAATGGAAGAAAGTTGAATACAACCAAAATTAAGGAACATCTTATCAATGATGGTTTCCTTCAATGTTATACAACATGAACATGATACAGTGAATTAATAGACTTCTCAATTGTCTTCCAAATTGAACATGTTGTTGATTTCACCATGGAAGATCAACTAGAAGAAGATAAATTAGAGGACATTATATGTTATGTTGGCACAAAAGCTTTTCCCAAGCGTATGTGTATGAGGCGATATCTACTTATGTAGAGACTCCATTATATGTTGGTTCAACTAAGTTTACACACGGTTGTCAGTGATACCTTTAAAATTATTTCTTTTAATCAAAAAGAGTTTAGGCTTAGGTTACTACGAGAACCGTAGCCAAATCCACATTGTTTTAATTTTCTATTATTTATTTATGGTCTCACTAGTAAAAAAACAAGTTTTAAAGGCGCCCAATACGCTTCGGTTTTAGAAAAATCGAAGCATATTCAAACGCGGTGGCGTTTTTGTAATTAATGGAAACTTATATGTTTCGGTTAATGGTGAACTGGTGCCTGAAAGTGCTACTACCTCTTGTTCGATCTTGTACATATTGTTTGACAAAGCGTCTCTGCGGCGCAAGGGAGTTCCACTCTTCAACGACTTCGCCACTGTTGGTGCAGGTTTGGGAACTTCGCGACTGTTGGCGGAGGTTTGGGGACTTTGCGACTGTTGGCGGAGGTTTGGGTTGTTGGTCATCCGATTTGGGGGTTAGGGATTTCAATGGGGTTTTGACTGGATTTTGGGGTTAGGGATTTGAACGGGGTGTTTTGACTGGATTGGGGGTTAGGAATTTGAACGGGGTTCATGTATTGCTGATTCAAAAACATTCATTTGTGATGAAGATGACAAGAACAATCAATCTGCTTGTTCCTTATTTCCTGATTCAATTTTTATTTCAATTTTTGGGTTTCTGAATCTGCTTGTTCACTGTTCAATTTTTGGGTTTCTGCTTGAGAGTTCCAGGAACAAAGGCTCAGAGGCTGGTGGAAAAAATTAAAAAACAAACATGTTACTGCCTCGGTTACCTAAAAACCGAGGCATAAAACCTACCCTTTTTTACCTCGTTGGTATATACTTCGGTTGTAGAACCGGTGCCTATAAGCAAAAATAACCAGTGTCATATCTTCTTAGTGCACTAGTGTCTTATGTTTCGATTATAAAGAAGTCAAAGTATAATATAGACCTTTATGCTTTGGTTTATAATCAAAGCCAAAAAGTCACCAATTTTATCTTGCTTTGATATGCTTCGATTCTACAACAAAAACACAATGTGTAAAATAATTGATGTCAAAACCTTTTTCTACAGTGTTTGGAAAACTTATCTAGAAATATTTCTGATAAAGAAAAAAAAATTATGAATGCAAATTAAATTATATATGTCAATTTATAAGCAATTTCTCATTAATATCTTAATTTTATTTTAAAATTACGTATGAATAATTTTAATTTATGAAAAAGTTATCTTTAGGACTTTTGTTAAATACTAAATAGAAGTTCCTTTCTCGGAAGAAAACTGCACTGTGGTTCCAATCACATTACTTGAATAAAGCAAATTTTCTGTTCTTAGATGACATTCATCATTCTAAGAGTAATATTTGCTGGCAATCACTGATGGTACACTATGAGAGGCTAAAACCTTTAGAAGAAGAAAACTCCTAAAGAAAGTGATAGAGGTTAAATTTGAATTCAGAACTTTTATCCCAAAAGAAAAACAACATTAAAGAGGTAGTTGTAGAACGAATGCTTGTTTTCATTGCAGCCCAATTCCTTTTACTTTTATTCTAGTTTTGTTTTTCACTATGTCTCCATCCTCCTTAGTCATACTAAGAGTTTTTGCTAGATAAAGGAAGTAAGCTAAAAAAGGGATTTTTACCTGTATAAGATAGACTATTTCAATTCACTATGATACATTTTTTTTCTAGATTGCTAGGGTTTCCCTCTTCCACCAGCGATGGCCAGAGCCACCACACATCGGAGAGCACACTGAGAATGAGACAGAGAGCAAATGAAGGCACTCAAGGTACTGAATAACTTCTCAAAATTTCATCAGCTGTAACAGTATGTGTTTACAACTTTTATACACATGAAATGAACTGAATGTAACTGAAAACTGAAATGTTTATTGTTTATTCTAACAAAAGTAACCTTCAAAAGGTGGATTCGTCGGAATAAAGTGTTGTCACCAGTAAGAGAAAACAAAATATGTCTATGAAGGACAAGAGCACAAAAATAATCGGTCAAAACAAATGAAATCATACATAAAGTAATTAATTAACACGCATTTGTATCAAATAAAAGAAAGATTACATGTGATGATCGTCAAACTTCGTTCGAGAAAAGTTTGAGAAGAGAAAAGGGTCTCGCGCGCTAAGATAAAGTGAATGAATTTTCAGTCCCCCGTTCAAATTTTTATTCAAACGCTAGGCATTCGACATTTTATATCATTTTACGTCGAATTACAATTCTAAACGATGTTTAATAATTGCATTTATTTACATAAATGTCACCGGTCATTTTTAACGTTTACTACTCCCTGGTTGGACGTTGAACGCGTAACATTATATGCTGTTTTTGCACTAGTGTAGATCTCAAAAGGTTTTTTTTTCTAAGAAAGATGTGGTACTACTTTGGTGAAGATAAAAAGAAAATTAGTGTAACTGCCAAAGTTGTATTAAATTATAAGATTTTAACCTTTAACAAAAAATTGGGAATTCCTATTGGAACTAATAATTATGAAAAGATGGTAACATGGAACCCAATTGTCTTGAAATTATAAGGAAAAAAAATCTTTAAGAATTACAAACAATTCCGTTTTACGATGTCTTTTCTCTTTACTTATTTTGCTTTTTTATAAAATTCCAAGTGAAGTGATGAGAAAGATTAAGAGCATATAGATTGGTTTGTCATGAGAAGTAAAAGGGCATAAATAAATATGGGTAAGGAAAAAGGATATTTATGTGGTCTTAAAAAAGAGACCGTTTGGAAGGATGTAAGCCATTTTAATAAGGCATTGTTAGCTAAATGATCATGGAACATGTATCATTACACAAATTATATTTGGTGTTCAATATTAGAAGCATTGAAAAATGGTTTGACTTTCTTACAAGTGTACATCTACCATAGGGAGAGATGTAAGTATTGAAGGTGGCATGAATAATCACTTTAATTGGTTTAATAATTTGCCAAGCTAAGTAGTAACGGAAGCTACACTATTATAAGAAAATTATTCAATGGTAATTAATTTAAAAATAAAAGTAATTAGATATTATATTGACTTAGACTCTATTTTATAAATTAAAAATTTTTATAAATAAAATAGTTTATATTATTAATAAAAATTATAATTAGTGTGCGCATTAGAATTTAAGTTGCTATCCAACATTAGTTATAAAGGTTTTAACTACTTATTAATACTAGTTTGACTTTGATTAACTTGATTTAATCTGAGTCCATGTTTACTCGACTTGATTAGGGTTCGAGTTGACTCAATTTGACTTAAATTCAGATCAATTTGACTCGATTTAGACTTGTTGTGGCTCAACTCGACTAGGAATAAAGCTAACTCAGCTTGACTTAGACTTCACTTGATTTAGTTTTGGTCAGACTAAGTCTAACCTATTTTTCTTTCGTGAGGTCTTTATCTTCTTTTCTTTCCTGTAAATGGTCAACGTCTCAAGCCCTATCTAGGGGGAGAGGTGCAACAATTTTCCACAATGATGTTGTTGGTTGATCCTTAAAAGTTTGGGTCAGGCTCGGGACGTTAAACAAGCGCTTACTGGGAGGCAACCCAGTGTTTTGTAAGTAATTTTTGTTTTTAAGTTTTTGTTTTTAGATTAGGGTTTGATGTACTCTATTGAACACCTGTTTTTTTTATGATGGTTTGCTATTAACTGTGATTGTGTGATAAGTAATGCTTGATGATGTTGATTGATTGATTGATGTTGAGATAGATGTGCACATTAAAATGCTTATTCAGGTGATTCACAAATTTTGTGAACAAATGCATGATATCATGATTGTGATTGTGAAATTAAGCAGGATGTGTATGTCAAATGTGAATGAGCTTATATGTGAGGTTTTGAGCTCCAGAGTTGTTATTGTTGAATGCTATTACTTTGAAAGCATGAATGATTTTGCCCAGGTTTTCTATGATTGAATCAATTGCTTGTTGTGCATCATATGATCAAGGCTGTGTTGTTGAAACCCTTTTTATTGGCCAAATTCATAAAGTTAGCCTACTAAAAGAGAACACTTTGTGTTCTATCCTTTGAACCCTTAGCCTTGAACATACACTGAACACCCTTGATTGAAAATCTTTACCTTGAGTTAAGTAGAAGATCTTATGTGGTATTGTTAAATGTTCAAGTTTGGGGTTGTTGGGAAAATATGAAAAGCATTGAGCTAAGAGCTAAAAAGTAAGAATATGCAAAGAAAAAGAAAAGAAAAGAAAAAGAAGTAAAGCTCAATGCAAATGCAAATGCAAAGGCAAAAGAAAGTTGGGAATGAATAAGAATAATTGTGTTGTTATGATTCTCTTAACTCAAGGATTTTGTGATCCAGAAAAACCAATTTTCTTGTTAGCCCAGCCAAATTATAAGCCATTGAAAAGTCCTTGTGATGATGCATGCTTGTGAATGTTTTTGATTGTGGTAAAATGAAAGGCAAAGTTGATTCATGTGACATTGTGATAGTGGAGTGAATGAGTGAAACACTTTACCTCTTATACACTTGTGTGTTGAGTGAAACACTTTACCTAGTGAGAAAATATTCCATAAGCACAATGAACATCCATGCTTAATTGATTGATCATTCATGAAAAATAGCATTTGTTGGAACTTAAATGACTTTGTGAACACTAAAGCATGTGCACATCTTGAATGAACTCTTGGTCATAAGGTTGATTAAAGTTTTTACTTATCTTGAAAAGAGAATTCTTGAATGAGTGAACCATCATATGAATTGGTTGGAGATTGAGTTACATCTTGTTTGCTTGAGGACAAGCAAAGTTCTAAGTTTGGGGTTGTGATAACAGTTGAAAAACTGTTATTTTCATACTTGAAATTGATACTAAAAGCAACCTTTAGACTTAAAAACTAGCTTGAAATCATGCAGTTTATCTATATTTTCATAAATAAGAGAGCTGGACAGGTTTATGCTTGATTTAAGTGTTTTTGTGCAGGTTTTAAGGTGAATTTAGTGAAAAGAGTGAAGAAGGAGAGAAGTGACATTAGAAAAGACAAGAAAGAGTGCAAAAAGAGAAGACAAAGGCACCGCTCAGCGGCATTTTACCGTTGAGCGGCACTCAGGAGATTGCGGGAGTCACGCTGAGGGGCAAACTGGCCGCTGAGGGGAAGAAAAGGACGCGCAATCACCGCTGAGCGGCACTTTTTGGGCTTGGGCTTTTGTAATCTTTTGTAACTCTAGAGTAATATATAAGGGCTTACACGTCCTAGAATTAGGTATCTTTGGCAGAAACGAGGCAAACACTCTCTCTCTCTCACCCCTTTGAAGGAGGATCTTGGATGCTCAGGCTACCTCTTCACCTTTATTGGGTTTATTCTTTCATTCTTTCATTGATATTCATCTAGGTTCACCATGAATATGGTGAACTAAACCTTGTATGTTTGTTGGGGAATCAATGTAATCTCTTGAAGCTCTCATATATGGAATCTGTTGAGTACATCTTTTAATTAAGACATATGCTTTCTTTCATCATTAGTTAGGGTTTTTCGTCTTTGCTCAATGCTTGCATAGTTTAACTCATTCCATGCATGATTATTGGTTTTGTCGATACGGACACGTACGGGGAAGTCTAGATCCGGGGAATTTCTCCCAATATTATACTGACAATATTCTATTGGTTGCCTTTAAGCTCCTGCACTCATGAACTAATCATTAGGAATGCTAGGAATTGTATGAACTCGTGATTAGGGAGAAGCCATCTAGAATGGTACATTAGAGAGTGGCATTAACAATGATGATTTGAATGTTGAATTCCTAAAATATATGAGAGTGGATGAGATGAAATTGACCCCTAACAACATATTCATTCATATAATTCATTGAAAGTGTTTATCTTTTGTCTTTGCCATTGATCAAACTTCATGCATACATGTTTATTTTCTGTCTTGCATTTTAAACTCTAAATATTTCGTTTGTAAGTCCTAGCTAATCAACAAATCATATAACTAAACTAGGCCGTGAGTCCTTTGGGAAGAACGATACTTGGTCTTACCAAGTTTATTACTTGAACGATTCGGTCATACTTGCCGATTGTGAAACAAGTTTGTGACATCATAATTTGGTGCTTACAAATTTGTCCATCAAGTTTTTGGCGTCGTTGCCGGGGACTCGTGGTTTAACTGGTTAATTTGTGTGATTATTGATTATCTTTGACTTTAATTTTGAATTTCTGTTTTTATTTTATTTTATCTTTTTATCTTTTTAGATTAGGTTAGATTTTATTTTTTTATCTTTTTTAGGTTAGATTAAATTTTGTTTTATCTTTTTAGATTAGATTAGATTAGATTTTATTTTATTTTGTTAGGTTAGATTTTATTTTATTTTATCTTTATCTTTTAGATTAGGTTAGATTTTATTTTATCTTTTTAGAATAGATTTTATTTTATTTTATTTTCTATCTTCTAAATCTTTTATCTTTTTATCTTCTGGATATATATCTTCTCCTATATCTTTTTGTGCTAACAAATCTTTTCTAGGGTTTTGTTTTCTTGTGCTTGCAGGAAGCAATTTGAACTAGGAGTATGGAGAACAATAATGGTAGAAGAACTCTTGCAGATTACACTAATCTTGCTGGACCTCAACACTTCAATAGCATAGCTAGACCTAGAGTCAATGCAGCCAACATGGAGGTCAAACCAGCATTGATTCAACTGGTGAAGAGTAATCAATTTAATGGGTTGTCTCATGAAAGCCCATATGAGCACCTCACTACCTTTAATGAGATTTGCAATACAGTCAAGATTAATGGGGTGCCAGACGAAGCAATCAAACTTAGCTTGTTTCCTTTCTCATTGGGAGGCAATGCTAAGCTTTGGTTAAACTCTTTTCCAGAAGAAAGTTTCACAGAGTGGGAAGTAGTGGTCACAAAATTCTTAAACAAATATTTCCCACAATCTAAGGTGATTAAAGGCAAGCAAGAAATTTCTTCATTCAAGCAGGGCATGGAGGAATCACTAGGGCATGCATGGGATATGTATAAAAGCTTGTTACGTAAAACTCCCATGCATGGTTTCAAAGAAGAAGAAGTAGTCCTAATTTTCCTTGGAGGACTTGGTTCATACACTAAGATGATGCTGAATGCCTCAGCAGGAGGCAATATCAAATGGAAGACTCCAGAGGAAGCAACTGGAATTATTGAAAATATGGCTACTAGTGACAACGAACTTAATACTGACACAGGAGATCTTAATCAGAAGGAGTTGTGAAAATTAAATGAGGCTCTGCTTGTCCAAAATAGAACTCTCTCTCAACAGCTTGAGGAAGTAACCATGAAACTTTCTCAAATACCACAGGAAATACAACAGGTCTCAATGGTTCAAGAGCAACAAAAATGGCAGATGCAATTTACTCCAGTTGAGAAAACAACAACGCTTGAAGAGACTTTACAGAGATTCTTGAAGACAAATGCGTCCTATTGTCATAATGTGGATGCTGCATTTAAAAAAATGGAGGGTCATGTTGAGAGAATAGTTGACGAGATTAAACATGATAATCTTGGAAAAGAATGTAAAACTGTTGTGACTAGAAGTGGTAGAGTGTTAGAGGAGAGACAAAAAGAGAGAGGAGAGAAAAAAATTGAGAGTGAGAGTGAAAAAGAATCATGTGAGTGGAAAGAAATAGTTGAGAGAGAAAAAGAGAAAAAAGAAGAAGAAGAGAGGAGAGAAAAAAAAGAGAGAGAAGAGAGACAGAAAGAAAGAGAGTATGAAAAGCCACTTCCTTATCCAAAGGGCTATTCAAGGAAGGAGAAAGAAAAACAGTTGGAAAGATTCATGGAACTGTTTAAGAAGCTGGAGATTACTATACCATTTTCTGAAGCATTGCAACAGATGCCAGCATATGCAAAATTCTTGAAGGAACTTCTCACAAAGAAACACAAGTACATTGAGAAGGAAACTATCAATATACAGGGCAATTGCAGTGCAATCATACAGAAACTACCTCCTAAACTTAAAGACCCAGGAAGCTTCATTATTCCATGCACCATAGGAGATGTGAAAGTTGGAAGAGCATTGATTGATTTGGGAGCTAGCATTAATCTAATGCCGCTAGCCATGTGCAGAACGATTCAGGGGCTGGAAATTAAACCAACCAGAATGGCTCTTCAATTGGCAGACAGGTCTCTTAAATATCCATATGGAGTGGTTGAAGATGTTCTAGTGAAGGTCGACAAATTTGTATTCCCAGTGGATTTTATTGTGATGGAGATGGAAGGAACTAGTGATGTTCCTCTTATTCTGGGGAGACCTTTTATGAAGACTGCTAGAGTTTTGATTGATGTAGAGAATGGTAAGCTTAAACTGAGAGTTGATGATGAAGAGGTCACCTTTGATGTATCCAAGGCCATGACATATCCAAATGATGACAAAGCATGTTTTCAATTTGATGAACTTGATGAAGTTTGTATGGTTCAGGAGAGAATGGTGCGAAATATTTCTCCATTGGAAAAAACTCTCATTGATGCATGTGAAGATTTGGATGAAGAAGAGGAGAAATTGATTGATGAATGTCTGATGGACTTGGAAACATTGAAAAAGAGTCCAGAGGAAGATCCAATATTTGAAACAATTGATAAGGAAGAAACAATCAAAGCACAGTCACCAGAATTAAAAAGATTGCCACCACATCTGAAATATGTGTTTTTAGAAGAGGGTGAAACAAAGCCAGTCATCATCAATAACTCTTTATCTTTACAAGAAGAAGAGCAGTTGATAGAAATTCTGAAAGCCAACAAAGAAGCAATTGGGTGGTCAATATCAGATCTCAAAGGTATAAGCCCAACTTATTGCATGCACAAGATTTTTATGGAAGAGGACTATAAACCAAGTGCTCAACCGCAGAGAAGGTTAAATCCTGTCATGAAGGAGGTGGTCAGAAAAGAAGTGTTGAAACTGCTAGAAGCTGGTATCATCTATCCAATCTCTGACAGTGAATGGGTGAGTCCAGTACAGGTGGTTCCAAAGAAAGGTGGGATGACAGTAATTTATAATGATAAGAATGAGCTTATTCCTACTCGGACAGTTACTGGCTGGCGTATGTGCATTGATTACAGGAAGCTGAATAAAGCTACTAGGAAAGATCATTTTCCTCTTCCCTTCATGGATCAGATGCTAGAAAGGTTATCAGGGCAGGCTTTCTATTGTTTTCTAGATGGATATTCTGGATATAATCAAATTGTGGTAGATCCAAAAGACCAGGAGAAGACGGCTTTTACTTGTCCTTTTGGTATCTTTGCATATAGAAAGATGCCTTTTGGATTATGTAATGCTCCAGCTACGTTTCAGAGGTGTATGCAGGCAATCTTTTCTGATCTTTTAGAAAAATGCATTGAAGTATTTATGGATGACTTCTCAGTTTTTGGAAATTCTTTCCAAAGATGTTTAGCTAATTTGAACACTGTCCTCAAAAGATGTGTTCAGACAAATCTGGTTTTGAATTGGGAGAAATGTCATTTCATGGTAACTGAAGGGATTGTACTGGGGCATAAAATTTCTGCTAAAGGCATTGAGGTGGATAAAGCCAAAGTAGAAGTCATTGAGAAACTGCCTCCACCAACAAATGTAAGGGGGATTAGGAGTTTTCTTGGTCATGCTGGGTTCTATAGAAGATTCATCAAAGATTTCTCAAAAATTGCTAAACCATTGAGTAATCTTTTGATGAAGGATGCTCCTTTTGTGATGAATGAAGACTGTCTGAAAGCTTTTGATATATTGAAGCAGAAGCTAGTGTCAGCTCCAGTAATTGTAGCACCAAATTGGAATCAAAATTTTGAATTGATGTGTGATGCAAGTGATTATGCAATAGGAGTCGTCCTTGGCCAAAGGAAAGAACAAAAGTTTCATCCAATTTATTATGCTAGCAAGGTGCTGAATGATGCTCAATGGAATTATGCTACCACAGAGAAAGAGTTTCTTGCCATTGTATATGCTCTAGAGAAATTTAGACCTTATCTTATTGGGTCTAAGGTGATTGTCTATACAGATCATGCACCTATCAAATATTTGTTGACAAAACCAGATTCTAAGCCACGTCTGATTAGATGGGTACTACTGTTGCAAGAATTTGATGTAGAAATCCGTGATAAGAAAGGAAGTGAGAACTTAATTGCTGATCATTTGTCACGGTTAGTCAACAATGAGGTCACTAACAAGGAGGCTGAAATCTGGGAATCTTTTTCAGATGAATCACTCATGTATATTCAGCAGAGGCCCTGGTTTGCTGATATGGCAAATTTCAAAGCTGCAAGAGTTATGCCAGAAGACTTAACTTGGCAACAGAGAAAGAAATTTTTGCATGATGCCAAGCAGTTTGTGTGGGATGATCCATATTTGTTCAAAATTGGAGCAGATAATCTTCTCAGGAGATGTGTTACAAATGAAGAAGCAGAAGGAATTCTCTGGCATTGTCATGATTCACCTTATGGAGGACATTTTAATGGGGAAAGAACAGCAGCAAAAGTCCTTCAATCAGGGTTTTATTGGCCAACTTTATTTAAAGATGCTCATAATCATGCTAGGAATTATGACAAATGTCAAAGAGCAGGGACAATTACTAAACGTCATGAGATGCCTTTACAAGGTATTTTAGAGGTTGAGGTTTTTGATTGTTGGGGTATTGACTTTGTTGGACCCTTCCCTCCATCTTTCAACAATGAATATATTCTGGTAGCAGTGGATTATGTGAGTAAATGGGTGGAAGCATTGGCTTGTCCTAAAAATGATGCTAGCACGGTAATTAAATTCCTAAAGAGGCAGATATTTTCACGTTTTGGCACTCCAAGAGTGTTGATCAGTGACGGAGGATCTCATTTTTGCAATTATCAGCTAGAGAAAGTACTCAAACACTATGGAGTAAAGCATAAGGTAGCTGCACCTTATCATCCGCAAACCAATGGACAAGCTGAAGTATCTAACAGGGAGATAAAAAGAATCCTGGAAAAGACTGTGACTTCATCAAGAAAGGATTGGTCTCTCAAATTGGATGATGCTCTTTGGGCTTATAGGACAGCAATGAAGACGTCTATGGGATTATCACCATTTCAATTAGTCTATGGGAAAGCATGCCATCTGCCAGTCGAATTGGAGCATAGAGCATTATGGGCTTTGAAATTCTTGAATTTTGATCCTTATGACACTCAATGCACACGCAGAAGGCAGATTTTGGAGCTTGAAGAAATGCGCTTACATGCATATGATTCATCCAAGGCTTACAAAGACAAAATGAAATTTTATCATGACAGGAAGTTGGTGAATAGAGTTTTCAATCCAGGACAACAGGTATTATTGTTCAATTCAAGATTGAAGATATTTCCTGGGAAGTTGAAGTCAAAATGGACAGGACCATTTGTGATAAAAGAAGTGCATCCACATGGAGCAATTGAAATATTTGATACATCTGCTGATGATCCAGAGAGAAGTTGGGTGGTAAATGGTCAACGTCTCAAGCCCTATCTAGGGGGAGAGGTGCAACAATTTTCCACAATGATGTTGTTGGTTGATCCTTAAAAGTTTGGGTCAGGCTCGGGACGTTAAACAAGCGCTTACTGGGAGGCAACCCAGTGTTTTGTAAGTAATTTTTGTTTTTAAGTTTTTGTTTTTAGATTAGGGTTTGATGTACTCTATTGAACACCTGTTTTTTTTTTCTTTATGATGGTTTGCTATTAACTGTGATTGTGTGATAAGTAATGCTTGATGATGTTGATTGATTGATTGATGTTGAGATAGATGTGCACATTAAAATGCTTATTCAGGTGATTCACAAATTTTGTGAACAAATGCATGATATCATGATTGTGATTGTGAAATTAAGCAGGATGTGTATGTCAAATGTGAATGAGCTTATATGTGAGGTTTTGAGCTCCAGAGTTGTTATTGTTGAATGCTATTACTTTGAAAGCATGAATGATTTTGCCCAGGTTTTCTATGATTGAATCAATTGCTTGTTGTGCATCATATGATCAAGGCTGTGTTGTTGAAACCCTTTTTATTGGCCAAATTCATAAAGTTAGCCTACTAAAAGAGAACACTTTGTGTTCTATCCTTTGAACCCTTAGCCTTGAACATACACTGAACACCCTTGATTGAAAATCTTTACCTTGAGTTAAGTAGAAGATCTTATGTGGTATTGTTAAATGTTCAAGTTTGGGGTTGTTGGGAAAATATGAAAAGCATTGAGCTAAGAGCTAAAAAGTAAGAATATGCAAAGAAAAAGAAAAGAAAAGAAAAAGAAGTAAAGCTCAATGCAAATGCAAATGCAAAGGCAAAAGAAAGTTGGGAATGAATAAGAATAATTGTGTTGTTATGATTCTCTTAACTCAAGGATTTTGTGATCCAGAAAAACCAATTTTCTTGTTAGCCCAGCCAAATTATAAGCCATTGAAAAGTCCTTGTGATGATGCATGCTTGTGAATGTTTTTGATTGTGGTAAAATGAAAGGCAAAGTTGATTCATGTGACATTGTGATAGTGGAGTGAATGAGTGAAACACTTTACCTCTTATACACTTGTGTGTTGAGTGAAACACTTTACCTAGTGAGAAAATATTCCATAAGCACAATGAACATCCATGCTTAATTGATTGATCATTCATGAAAAATAGCATTTGTTGGAACTTAAATGACTTTGTGAACACTAAAGCATGTGCACATCTTGAATGAACTCTTGGTCATAAGGTTGATTAAAGTTTTTACTTATCTTGAAAAGAGAATTCTTGAATGAGTGAACCATCATATGAATTGGTTGGAGATTGAGTTACATCTTGTTTGCTTGAGGACAAGCAAAGTTCTAAGTTTGGGGTTGTGATAACAGTTGAAAAACTGTTATTTTCATACTTGAAATTGATACTAAAAGCAACCTTTAGACTTAAAAACTAGCTTGAAATCATGCAGTTTATCTATATTTTCATAAATAAGAGAGCTGGACAGGTTTATGCTTGATTTAAGTGTTTTTGTGCAGGTTTTAAGGTGAATTTAGTGAAAAGAGTGAAGAAGGAGAGAAGTGACATTAGAAAAGACAAGAAAGAGTGCAAAAAGAGAAGACAAAGGCACCGCTCAGCGGCATTTTACCGCTGAGCGGCACTCAGGAGATTGCGGGAGTCACGCTGAGGGGCAAACTGGCCGCTGAGGGGAAGAAAAGGACGCGCAATCACCGCTGAGCGGTATTTACCGCTGAGCGGCACTTTTTGGGCTTGGGCTTTTGTAATCTTTTGTAACTCTAGAGTAGTATATAAGGGCTTACACGTCCTAGAATTAGGTATCTTTGGCAGAAACGAGGCAAACACTCTCTCTTCCACCCCTTTGAAGGAGGATCTTGGATGCTCAGGCTACCTCTTCACCTTTATTGGGTTTATTCTTTCATTCTTTCATTGATATTCATCTAGGTTCACCATGAATTTGGTGAACTAAACCTTGTATGTTTGTTGGGGAATTAATGTAATCTCTTGAAGCTCTCATATATGGAATCTGTTGAGTACATCTTTTAATTAAGACATATGCTTTCTTTCATCATTAGTTAGGGTTTTTCCTCTTTGCTCAATGCTTGCATAGTTTAACTCATTCCATGCATGATTATTGGTTTTGTCGATACGGACACGTACGGGGAAGTCTAGATCCGGGGAATTTCTCCCAATATTATACTGACAATATTCTATTGGTTGCCTTTAAGCTCCTGCACTCATGAACTAATCATTAGGAATGTTAGGAATTGTATGAACTCGTGATTAGGGAGAAACCATCTAGAATGGTACATTAGAGAGTGGCATTAACAATGATGATTTGAATGTTGAATTCCTAAAATATATGAGAGTGGATGAGATGAAATTGACCCCCAACAACATATTCATTCATATAATTCATTGAAAGTGTTTATCTTTTGTCTTTGCCATTGATCAAACTTCATGCATACATGTTTATTTTCTGTCTTGCATTTTAAACTCTAAATATTTCGTTTGTAAGTCCTAGCTAATCAACAAATCATATAACTAAACTAGGTCGTGAGTCCTTTGGGAAGAACGATACTTGGTCTTACCAAGTTTATTACTTGAACGATTCGGTCATACTTGTCGATTGTGAAACAAGTTTGTGACATCATAATTTGGTGCTTACAAATTTGTCCATCAGCTACCTATCAGCCAAAGTGTCTCATCACCGCGAACGTCACCAAAGCTCTACACATCACCACCAACATCGAAAAATGTAGTTCACGAACCCGATGTGCAATGAGCCGATACAACATCATTCAAACGCTCGCCAACAATAAACCTAGAGTCAGAAGGCAACAAACTAGCATCATGTCATCGTCAACCTATATCAAAGCAGACACGAGCATTATCGTCAGCCACCGCGAACCATTGTAACACATCTGTCAATGATGTAGTAAGTACGCATAAATCACTTTTAATTTTTTTTGCGATTAAAGGTATTAGATTAGGTGTTTCATAATAAATCTAATATCTCTTGCACATATTACTTCGGCACATTAGATAGACTGTGAAACTTGATTTAATATGTAATCTAGAACTAATATAATATGCACTCCATAACCATTTAATATATATATTTTACACTAATAAAATTTTTGGAATTAAGAAAAAATAAAAATAAAACTGATTATTGGATATTTTATAGTAGAAGAAAACAGAATGGAAGAATGTGGATGATAGAAAAGTGATGCGTGTGGCAGAGAAAACATGAGAACCCACCATTTGTGGACTTGAAGGATAAAAGTTATAGATAGATAGCACCATCACTCACAAAAACAAGGTAATAACATGTATATGCATGGACCTAACTTAGTGATCATGATGCAATGTGGTTTTTTTCTACAAGCAAGACCCTTAACTGTCAAATAAATGGATAGTTCTTTGAATTCCTCAACTTAAAAAGCTTGATGGGTATGATATCATTGTTTTCTGAAACTAGAGGGAATGGACCACAATGGGGGCATCTTTTCAGATATTGAATTAGCATTGTGGGGGCCATCTATATTACGTGATATATATGCTTTCCTTTGTTTTTATTTAATCATCATAACCATTATATCATTATCATGTTCTTATATAATCAAATCTCAGTTTTCTGCACACCATTGCACATCATCTGCAAAATTTGTGCCCTAAACTCAAATCAAACCCCTAAAAAATTCTTTGGGAAAATAGTAAAAGATGCAGATCAGAAGGAATTCATGTATATATGCTTTTGAAACTCTAATCAAACCCAAAAAGATGTTCTTTGGGAAAAAATAATATTCCTTTTCATACTCGGTTTGTTATGGAATGATGTATACATAGTATTCAAATCGATTTTTAAGTGATAGAAGTATCACGGTAAAAAAAATATCGTATATTGCTGAAAAGTATAATCTCTCGACAACAATAAACTGATAAAATAATTAAAAGTCTGTCAGTATATTTTATTTGAAAAAAATCCATATCAAGATAAATATTTTTAATTAAACTTTATCATATGTAATCATCACTAACACATAATTCACCTATCACATCACTAAATTTACTTTTAATCCATAAAGACCAAATATAAAAAAATAAATCATGATGATTTTGTAAATAATCTAAATTGATCACTACTTATATCCTTGTATCAGACTTAAATTTTGGACTTTATGTCTAAACAGAGTTATCATAAATAAATTTACTCATGCCAAATTTGTTTTTTAAATATTAGTAAGTATATATATTAAGTAAAGAGTATACTAATAAATCCGCATTAATTATTCTGAACTCTTGTTGATGTAAATTTTTTGGAAACATTGCCAAACTTACTTGGATGGTACCAAACGATGAGAAAGAAGAGAAAAAAAAAATAGAGTGCAGTGGAAAATTTTGGTTTGATGATTTAAAGGAGAAAAGGAAAGGTGGAGCCTTTTGAAATGTCTGGTTGACCACCGTTTGTTAATCTTCCACATGTGTTTCCATCATCTTATCATTTTCTACAGATTTTAATGGATTCGCTGCGACGGATAACGAGTGGTTGATCATATGCAGAGTTCATCAATATAGATTCGTGGTTCCCGAGACATAATTCTACACATGATTACAATGTGAGAAGAAGTGGATGGGTCAGACAAACCACAAATCATTAATTATATCTTTGTCTTCCATTAATGACATGATTTGATATTCAAAAGTCATACATAAGTTTTACCTCAAACAAAAATGCTACCAAATTTAACTGTAGTAACTTTCATTTACTTGTTGCTGTTAACAACAGAGAATCATGTGAGGTGGAAATTCATTCACATTTGTATGTTGTTTTTGAGTTTGACATTAAAAGCAGTACAGTATAGTATCTGAATTTGGTAGTTGTAAGTTAACGACGTTCACATGAATAATGTTCCCTTCATTTACTTCAATCACTGAACATTGGTCCACATTCAAAAATCACGATGGTGACACTTGACGCTGCTCTCTATTCCATAAAGTGCGTCTAAACTCAAGCTTTTGTGAATTTATGCATTCTTACCTAATGCTTCAACCTCGTTGCTAATCATTATTTTCTATTTTTACCTTTTTTTTTTCCATCAATTAGTAGTTTAGTTTTCATTGTATTAGCACTCTAATTCACTCATCATTCCTGAAATAGCATAGCCTTAATTTATTCTTAGATTATGAGAACATCATACATCATCTTTTACTTCCCAACCATACCAACAAAATCCATAACTAGGAATTGATGGATATCCTTTTAGCATTATCATCATGAGAATTATTTTAGGTGGTGAGTATAAGAAAATATGCAGTAACCATTTTGGTGATTTTTACTCTTATAAATAGTAACAAAAGTCTAATTAATCCTATTTTTAAAATGATATTCGTAATTATTTATGTAAAGAAATATATATATCTTAAACATAAAATAAATAGATGCTCCCATAATGATAATATGATAGACCTAATAAACCACACAAATTTTATTATAGGATAAGTTTCTGATAGCTATGATTTTAAAAAAAATATAGATTCTGAGTTTAATTCTTACAAAATCAATTTATAAAATCTCTAATTTATAATTAGATGTGAAATCTTTCTATTTTTTTTATCTTATCATTATTACATGAATCATACATTATTTACTATAAATGTTCTATTGGGTTTTATCTGTGAATGAAAATGTGAAAACCCTAGCCAGTTGATTTAACAATGCATTCAGGCACAGTGGAGGCAGCTGTTCTAACTAGATTTTCCTCTGTATTTGAACTTTAATGTGCACCAAAAACAAAAAAAGGGAAACTCGTGTGAACTGTGTAATGACAAGAAGTGTCAACTTATTTGCAGGTTTAACCTAGCCATTTTCCCTTCTGAGCAAGAATCCAGTGGTTCAGAGCTGGATGAGTTGTCCAACCCAAATGCTGCGCATTGGCGTTATCAATTTCTATACTCTATACTTAACATCACAAACACCAGTAGTTCACATGAAAATTTCTTTGTACCTGCAGAAGTATATACATACTGTATAGTATACGTATTTTGATAGTAGTACGTAATAAATGTGAGTGGGAAAATGCAGTAGTACTATAGGGTTAATTGGAATTAAACGAATTGTGGTCCTCCAGAAAAAGAAGAAGTCTGAAACTGGTTATCTTGTTTTCCATTGGTTTCGTCCACACAGTAAGGTACTTGACCTTTTCTTGAATGGTTAATGATGTGGGGTAGGTAGGGTTTGATGTGAAATGGGTGAAACAAAAGGTTCCATATATGATCGGAAAAGGATAACATGCACCACACACGCATAGTCCAAAACTGTAAAGCTAAGTTGAGGACAAACCAGGAAAGCAATCATAACTAGTTATGGAAGACTAAACATATATTCTGTCTTCACCTATGTCTTCTAACCCTTTCTTTTATAACTTGTTTCTCTTTTTCATTTCGGGACAAACACTTCCATCAAATATATATATATATATATATGTTTCTTTCAAAAAAGGTGGGGGTACCCTATGACCAGGTGGCAACTTGCATTCCTTCACTTTCATTTTCACCCTTAATAATCCTCTCAATCATCTTCTCTTAATAACATCGTCATCTCACTTTCACCTTATATTTCAATCAACAATGTTTTAAGGGCAATTCTTTTTATAAACAAAACTTACATATAAAGAATGTTAAGAGATTGAAACTCTATAAATTTATAGTCTAATTTTAATATTTAAATTCGATCATTTTTAAATTTTTTTCCAAAAGTAATAACTTTGAGTCTCTCTTTTCATTTAAATTTGTATATTTTTTTCTTATATTTTTTTTAAAATTTTTTATACTTTGACTATTTTCAAAATATACCGACTTTACACTCATTTTGGTGTTTTAAATATATTTAAAAGAATTATAATATATTAACATAGTATACTTTTAATATTCAGTAAAAGACAACGAAAAAAATCCAATAAAAATTCTAAACTTTATTTCTAATCACGCCTTGATAGATATATCATTAGATAAGACATCATCATTATTTGTTAATTGATGTTTATTTGAGTTTTCTTAATCGTTGTTAATGATATTGTTTTTCGGTGAATATTAATCAAAATTTCTTTGTTGAAGTTTGTATTCGTCATTTTTGTTATCGATGTTGGATTGAATATTTTCTATGGTCGATGGTAATTGAAATACTTTATGAAAAAAAAAACTATAAAATTTAATAAATTTGATATTTGAAATTAAATGTGTATTTGAATTTCCTATAAATTATAAAACTATTTAACCAAAGGTTAAGCTTCCTTGTGTCTAAATATAGATTTTAATTAAGATTGCCCAAAATTGGGTCGTATAATTGGTTGGAATTTTCTGGGTTCTAACATTTTAATTAACCAATTGTGTATTTAAACAGTTGGACAACCACACTAGTAATTAACTCATATTACTCCAAGTCGAATGAACGATGAGTGTAAGTTTTGCTTTGAGAAGGACTTTTTTCAGAAATGGTGACAGAAGAGCCAGCTATCAGATTCTCTAAATATACTTAATTACAACTTCATTAAACCAATTAGAGAATATTATCATGAAATTCCTCTCATGGGTGATTTTTCTGGAAAAACCAACTATATATAGCGAGTTCTTGAGGTGTATCTATATCTTTTCTACGTTGATTCTCACTGTAAAATATTTAAATAATTATTAATTTTAGTGTTAAAAAAGTAATTAATTATTATAATGATCAATTTTAGATATTAATTTATAAATTAAAAATTATTAGTAACTAAAATAATTTTTATTATAAATAAAAATTTATAATTGGTTAATGAATGAGTCTTTAAATTGGTCATTAATATTAATTATCAATGGCTACTAAAGATTTATAAATTGGTCTCTACATAATTAATTTAGTGACCAATTTAAAATCAAATTCTTTTTTGGTAGTCAAAACTTTGCTATTTGTTAATAATTTAAAAATTAATTCACAAATCAATTATAATTTTTATTCATGATAGAAACTATTTTAATCATAAATAAATTTTAATTTATAAATTAGTATTTAAATTAATTATTAATTAATTATTTTTTATCATTAAAATTGGACATTATTTAAGTGTATATCTTAAAAGAAGATGGTTGGAATATTAGATATAATATCATTCATAAATTTTGGAAACTTTTGGAAACTTCATTATTGACATGTAACAAAAACAGTTTAAATGGTGATCCTGAGTTTGTTTTTGTCTCCTATTTTCTTAATTCTGATAACAAAGTTAAATCTCATGAGGTAAATAAGGTTGTGTAACATATATAGTTTAATTCCATCGTTTAAGATATAACTTGTTCTTGGCGTGATGAAAAAGGGATTCATGAGCCATAGGATAATTTGCTATAAATGATAGAGATGTTTATGGTATATTTCAACTTCAGAAGTTATAGAAGTATGTATATACATTTATATATGAAAGGAATTTTTCTTGGTTGTTATTCATCTCAAATATGTAATAATTTGGTTAATCATTAATTTATAGTCATTAAATCTAGTTTAGGTTTGAACAAAGGATTTATGAACATATAAAGCAAACTTAATTGTGTTTTAATAACTAAACAAACAGCTTAGGTTATTGCTTTATGCACTCCCACAATTGCTAATAGAAAAAGATCAAATTATCTTTCACCGTTGCTTCAACCACCTCGTTATCGTTTCCATTGTCGCCTTTTATGCCAAGAAAATAATGTAGCACAGGAAGAAGAAAGAAAATGCAAACGAAAGTTCGTTACAGAAACTCTTTTTCGGAATGTATTTCGTAATGAAAACTTGTTCCAAAAATCCTATTTAAGAATTTCTTGTCCAGTATGTATTTCATGCAGTTAGAAAATTGTTTCAGAAATCTTATTTTGAAAATTCTGAAAAGTTTGTTCAAAAGATTTTCAAAACATGTAGTCGAAGGTGTATAGTAGAATGGTCATTTTCAAATATTTCGTTGGTGCACAACGAAATTGTGGGAGTGCAGTAAGTAGAAACTAACACTTAATGTATATTGCTGGGCTACACAACCTTAAGGCCCTTTATATAATATTTTCCTTTTGGGAATTGCTCCTTCCACCATCACGCATTACTCCTTCCACCTCCCCATTTTCTTTTTGTCCTCCACCTCCCCATTTTCTTTTTACCCTCAGTAATATTTAATTTATGTTTTTATTTTTTTACCTAACAACCATCCACTTTGGTTAATTTCTATGTATCAATGCATCTCCACAACATTGATCTTTTTCTCCCTCTAATTTTTGTTGCTGAAAATGTGGTGGTGTAGCGTGGGATATTGTTGTGTGTTTGGTTAGAGGTAACATTGATTGTGCAAGAAAGTTATCCGGTAATTAAAAGAAGTAGCAAAAAACCTTTGAAGTGGTGCAAGAAAAAAAAGGTGCAAAAAGGTCCTTGTAGTTGAAGGTGGTCCGCGTTTTTCACATATTTTTTGAATATATAAACCTATCACTCTAATGGATGTAGGTATTCGCTGGAGAATGATGTAGTTATTCGCTGGAGTCTTAAACGAATATCAACATTTGTTCAAGACCAAACACACAGACAAGGATCAAACATCCAGCACACAACATATTCCAATACATTAAAATTAAAATTAAATATCTATCATGACCAACCTCTCTAGTGGATCAAAGAAAAAATGTGTACAATGGACACACACGAAATTGCGACACTGTGAGTGAAAATGAAGTTGGGATTTAAGATTTTGATAAAAAGGTAAAAATGTAAAAAATTAAAGTAAAATGAATAGTTTTATAATTAAAAAAAAAATGGAAGAGGTGCAGGAGCTATTGGGTGGTGGAGGGAGCAACTCTCTTTCCTTTCTCGTTCACGCCTCTCTTATTTTTCTAAGGCTAGTTCTTCCTCCACCCCATATTTTCTTTTTCTACCAGCACGCCATAGCCTAATTAAAAATGACCTAAGTAACCTTTATTTTTAATAAAATATTAAAAATCTTAATATTAAAAACACCTAACAGAATTCATTACCGTATTTCCATATAGATTTTGCACCTCCATTGCTAGAAGGGAACACCTTCTTTGATATTAAGGATTATACAATGTGATAGTATTGTGAATTCGAAAACAGGTTATGAATTGTAAAATTTAGTATGTTAACTAAATCAAAATATGTTGTAAATTTGACAATACGTATTATATTCGAAATTTGAGTACGTGCGCGCGCGTGTATATTAACTTAGTTTTGAATACATGAACTTAAACAAAAACAAATGTTATATTATTTGCTAGAAAAAAAAAGAGAGTTTATATTTAATTGTTAAATTATAAATTTTAATATATCAAATAAATGATAACTTTTGAATGAAATATTATTATATTATTTTCTAAATCATCAAATCTAATTAACTAAAAGTATATTTTGGTAAAAAGATATTTGTTATATATGTTTAAAGAAATAAAATCATAAATATTGTTATATATTTAGAAACATATTACATTATTGAATAGTTAGGAAAAAAATAATAATGTTGATGATTTTATGTTAGAAGAACTATGTCTATTCATTTGTTTGGAGATGAAATTTATTAAAGTTAAGATAGAAACGAATTTCAATTTCACATCAAAATTAAAAAAGAATAAAAATATATTTAATCTATATATATTTCAATTTTTTTATTTATTTGTTAGCAATTATTAATGTGACAATTTGTGTGAAGAGTAGTTTTTTTTTTGGAATTACATTTTGAAACATAATACTCAAAATATTAAAATAATATCTACAACTTTCTTCCATACATCAATAAACTCATCACTAATTATCGATGATCACAATTTTATTGGTATATATGTTAACTATCAATTGATTATGTTTGTTAGTAAAAGAGTAAAAGTTGTGATTGAGTTCTTATACTTGATCTTACTTTTTTTCTTTCATTTTTCTTATTCTCCATTATATATGTACCACCCTTATTGTTGTAACATCCCAAAATATAGCATAAACTACATAGTAGAATATTTACATAAATTGATATGTTAGACTAGTTATCCACTTAGTAATAAAGAGTTAATAATACATTTATCCCAAAATAACTATAAAATTAAAACTTTGAAACAAATACCTATTCTACACAAAACTATATACAAGACCGAACAGTATGTACTAAACTAGTGGATTTTCTCCTTCCAGAGCTTGCTCCATCGAGACCTGTTCTTCTTCTGCTCACATCCACCGAATGATCATTGCAAAGGATAAACCGAACGGGTAAACATGGCAAAACAGAAAAAGCAGGGTAAGCTAGTGTAATTTAACAACCAGGTTAACATACAATTCAATAAACAAATAAAAACACTCATACATATGCATACAACACATACACACATATTGACTGACCACTCTACTTTGACTGTCCATACTGGTATGAATATGTAGCTTTGATCGCTCGTGCACTCGTGGGTGTAGTAACTGAAAACCCATCAGTTGTCACACGAGGTTAGCCCTTTATACCTCACCTAAGGTCTTCTCCCTTAGACTAGGACCTCCTGCTACTCTCACGACATTAATTACTCATCTCTACTTGAGATTTGGTAACCGTTAGAATGTCAGGATGAACGTCGTGGATTCCACTATCCATATTCATACCATACTATTACCTTGAAAACCAATCACTGAGACCCCTCCTTGGAATTCTCTTTCATGTCAAACTTTATAAATCTCATGCCCAATTACAATATCAACATTATTTCTCATGCATAACACATTTAAACGCTGAAATAAACACTCACAATACAATATAACCATAATCCTTTACAGACAGAAAACTTATTAGTAATATCGAACCAAACGATGACAACTACCACCCATGAATATGACCTAGCGGAAAATATCAACATAACCTATAAACAAAATCGAACGGAAAAATACTTACAACACACGGACATGACCGAGTGGTCATTTAAGGCTCAAGCATAAGCCTAATATAGTTTGTTAGGAATAAAATAGAAGATGTCGAACGGTAGTAGGAAGGAAGGGGGCCGAACAATGATGTTGAAGGAAGAGAGACCGAACGTAGTTAAGACCGAACACCAATACAAAATTTGATAATGCTAAATTTTACCATTATTTAAGCATCATTTTAGTAGCAAAATCAACTCCTTTCTAACTTATAACTTGTTAAATCCTCTTCTTTTGTCTTGTTTTCTAAATAATTGTGTTTTTGGCTACCTTGAGGTACTTTCATCGATAATCCCTTATTTTGTAGCTAAAAATGTGCTTGGAAGGGTCTCCAATAATGTCTAAGGCTGAACCAACCACTAGAAGCAAGCAGATCTGCGGAAAAAGTGAAAATGATGCAATGCTGAAAAGTCAGGCCCGGGCCCCCCTGGGTCAGGGGCGCCCAGCGCCACCTGCACAGAAGTCAGTTGTTGTGTACTGGTCGCGCCCGGGCGTGAGAAATGGGGCGCCGGGCGCGATTTTTGCTGATGTGTCAGATCGAGCTTATTTAACCCTAAAACGCGAAGGAGTTTGGGTCTTTGGTTCTTTGGAGGTGCATCTCACTCAGAGGAGAGCTTGGAGGGCTGCTAGGGCTCGTGGGAACACTCTCTTCTTCCTCTTGGGTTCTTCATCTTCTTCCATGGCCATTTTGTAAGCTTAAAGGCTCTCCATGGAAATGGAGAGCCAAACCCATCTTGTTGGGGTTAGTTGTAGCCTTTGAATCTTGTGTAATTGTTGAATGATTTGAATATATATATGCCTTTTTTATCAATTGCTAGTATTCTTGTTTCCGATCTTAAAGCTTGCATGTAATGGGGACGTTCATGACTTGATTTTGGGGTTTCATGGATTATGGGGACGTAAGATGAAACCTAGAATTGAAACAAGAGTCATTGTGGTTCATTGATTCTAGGGATGGAAGATGATTCACATGTTGTCTTAAGATCCTAGTTCTTAATGCGGGTTTGCTTGTTAGATTGTCCAAGGGATTGGAGTTTAATAAGGAAAACCTAGGCTCTTTCACCTAAGGAATTAGGGCTAGAGTGTTTTAGTGGATTGACTTTAGTAAATTGATAGAGAGGAGACGAAATTGATTTTACAAAAGAGTGCATTTGTAAGATCCTTGAAAATATTTGTAAGTTAAATGCTAAAAAAAAATGATGAATAGTAAATTGTGAATAGTAAAAAGTGAATAGTTAAAAAAAAAATAATAATATTTGGAAAGGATAAGTGTTCCACGTAGCTTTGAGATCAGAATTCATCAAATTGCAAATAAAAAATTATTTTTGTAATAGTAAAATGAATAAAAAAATGAATAGTTAAAATGAATAGTAAAAAATGAATAGTAAATTTTTTTTGCTATAAATAGCCAAGGGGGAAGGTTGAAAATTTACACCAAAGAACTTAGAAAATTTTTTAGAGAAGAGAGTTGGAAGAATTTCTAATTTCAAAGGGGATATTCTGGAAGTTTTCAGAGAGCGAGGAGATTAAGTCTGTAATAGAGGTAAGGGAAGCTAACTTTGAGTATTTCTTTTTGTATTATCTTGAGTCTTGAATATACTATATTTTTCTTTTGTCTGATTTTAAATCTTGAATATGGAGTATTTTGTTTCTGTATGATCTTGAATTTTAAATGAGAGTATGCTTTTGTGTTAATATCCAAGTGTGATAGTTGTAAAATGTGATGTTGATTATGTTATGCCAATTGTACGTTGTTAGTGGTTTATTTTTGTATTTTGGAAGGATTAGAAATTGTCTAACCGGCTCTGCCAGATTCAATTTCTTGTTTCCCCAAACATTTTATTGTTTTCCTTATTTATTTTATTGTATTTTGGAAGGATTAGAAATTGTCTAACCGGCTCTGCCAGATTCAATTTCTTGATTCCCCAAACTTTTATTTCCTTCCTTATTTATTTTTATTACATTTTTGGAATGATTAGAAGTTGTCTAACCGGCTCTGCCAGATTCAACTTCTTGTTTCCCCAAACTATTTATTGCTTTACTTATTTATTTTATTGCATTTTTGGAAGGATTAGAAGTTGTCTAACCGGCTCTGCCAGATTCAACTTCTTATTTCCCCAGACATGTATTGTTCTTGTTATTTAATTATATTGTATTGTTGGATGGATTAGAAGTTGTCTAACCGGCTCTGCCAGATTCCACTTCTTGTTTCCCCATGAATTTTTATATTAAGTTTATTTTTATGATTGTCAAATATTGTATTCTTCTATGACCATTTATAGTAATGTTTTATTATTGTTAATTGTTGATAATTATCTTGTATGAATTCTATTATGGATGTTTATTGTGATGAATTTATTGAATGAGTTTGTTGGCTGAAATTGATCTTGTTGGAAGGTTTAGAATAAGGGTTCTATAGTAACTTGTATATGGGTATTAAATAGATATACAGATACTGTTTGAGGTTGTTGTGAGAGGAAGTAAAATTAGGCATTTTAAGATTTAGAGCATAAGAAAATAAGGTAGATAAATTAAATAAATAAATTGTTAATTATTGAGGACCTCCTTTTGTTGGTAGGATAGAGGAACCTTAAAAACCTGAGTTGGCACATCCCTGATCATAGAGCAGCCCTGGCCTGGTCCAGTCAGTTGTGACTAGTCATATGTGCTGGCGTCGAAGGTGAGTTTGATGCGTTCAGACATCTGGGTCCTCTTCGGTGACCAATTGGGGTAAAGAAAGATCTCTAATAGGATGAAAATAAAATAAAATAAGTCAACTGTAGATGCATTTTATTTGTCGTTACAATGAGCTCAGATTATATTATGTAGTTGCTAAGATATGTTGAAATGTTTTGGATGATCTATGAATCTTTGATTGGTGAAAATATGTTGAGTTATACTCGTTATGGTCAAAATGAGTTTATAATATGTAGTATGATATCTGGCAATATGTTTAATTTATTGACATCAAAATAGGTTATTGTCAAATTATGATTAGAGAATGAACATGATTGAGTTATGTGGAGAAGAGGTTATGAATTGTTGATTTGATGAAATATTGGAGTGGATAAGAGGGTATGAAATGTTGATTGGATGAAATGTTGGAGTGGATATAAGAAATCATTACTTATGAAATGATGTTTCCTACGAGAAGTAGTATGTTCGGTTTATACCATGAGAGCTGGATATGATCAAAGTAACACCTGAGGTTTATGAAAGCAGGCAGCAAGTGGTCTGACCATAAGGCTTTGACATAAATATGTGGTTCATAAGTTTTATAGAAGCAGGCAGAGAGAGGTCTGTCCATAAGGCTTCAGAGAGTAAGACATAGTATACAGGTGAGGCTTAAGGAAGCAGGCAGAGAGCGGTCTGACCATAAGGCTTCGTGAGTAAGCATGGTAAAATTGTAAGGTTTATGAAATTGAGGAAGATGATTTTGATAATGATGAATTAATGACATCGGGGTAATGATATTTTTGTAATTGTAGAAATACATGATTGAAATATTTTTATTACAAGTTTAATGATTGATATGATATGGTTGGCTTACCCTTATTTGTTTGTGCTATGATCATATAACTCATGTTATATGTGAATAGATAATGTTGCAGATGCGGTTGAAAAAGCTTAGAGATGAGAGAGATGCGGGGAAAAACTTTCAGGGATATTTTGTAAAAAGAATAAATTTGTATTGGAAAAATTATGTTGTGTAAAACTTATAAGTTGAAATTTGAATTTATGTTAAGTGGTGAAGACTATATTGTTTGAAGTTTGTAAGTTTGGTATTGTACTTTGGGAGAATTGAAATAAAGTTGGATTGTTTATAGAAGATAAGTTAATTTAGTCTCTACTAAAAGTAATACTCTTTAAAATATTAGGGTATTACAGCATTGGTGAAAATTAACCTTAACAATGTCATTTCATGCCATTCCTAGTCTTTTCCATTTCCAAGTGCCCTCAATACCAAAGTCCAACCTTGTAATTACTTGTGAATTTATGTTTTTGCACATATTATTAAATGTTGAGTTGTTCTTGAGTCTAGATGAGTTGTTAATCGCACAATTCTCTAGTATTACGAGTCTCTTGGGAAAATGATACTTGGACTTACCATTTTATATTACTTGAAGCGATTCGGTACACTTGCCAAAAACGCCTAACAAAAATCGAGCACTACAAAGACCGAGTGATAGCACAAGACCGAGCACTAAGAGACCGACTACCCACCTAAGACCGAACGGTCATGAACGGGTAAGACTAAAGAGACCAAACCCAGTTAATGACTGAGTACCTGAACCTGGCCGAGCGGCCAATCAACGCATGACCGAGCGGGCCGAACATAGTTAAGACAACACCAGCACAAGTTCGAACTCTATAGTTAAATCGAATACTAGTACGAGACCAATCGGTCATTAACTAAAGCTTCCAGAATCAGAACTCAATTAAGATCGAACACAAGTAGGCCGAACGACCAACGAAGTACCTTCAGCAAACTGCATAATGACTGCAGAATTATGATCAAGACCAATCTTTACCTATTTCCTTCATTCTTCCCAACTTATAATCCCCCCAATTTATATTATACAAACCTATACACTTCTCTAAGAACATCTAACATTCCTCACATTATTTAGAGAGTTTCATCTCAGATTTGAGAGTCAATTCTGCAGAATAATCAACTTAAGGGCAAAAAATCTGATTTTCTACTCTTGGTACAGTTTTGAGTAATTCAAAGGCTCTAACCAGTTCTAAACAACTTGCACATATTCTCCCTACAGACCAAAACCACATCAAAGACAAATTCCCCATTTTTACCATTTCACTTCCTCACAGTTCTCTCGGCACAGTACCCAGAATTCTGCAGAAATGAAAATAACATGAGCATAGCATTCAACAACCTACACGAACATTATCGAACACACAAACATTCAATTTTTCATACATGCAACATCATCAAACAACATTTCCATACATCATAAACCAATCAATTAAATTAACTAGCTTCCCTTATCTCTTAACCGAACCGCACTACTTGACAGATTTAACCTTCTTAACAGTCTTGTTAACCCGCAAGTGATTCTAGGACAACCTACAGACTTTGGACCGGTGAAAGAAAATCAACCACCGAACCAGAAACATAATCAGGACTCAGATGAAGAGCCGAAGAACACATGCAAATCGGACAGTGCTTGCATGTACCAGAAATTGTAGAAATTTCAAGTATCAAAGAGAGACAAACTTACCAGCTATAAACACGAAATTGATCGGTGGAATGGAAGCTCTTAGTACCAAGATTGATTATACATTGCCTGATTGTTGAAAAGATGAACTAAGATTGAAGAAATCTAGAGAGAAGGGAGAGCAAAGGTAAGAAATGAAGGTTTTAAAGAGATATACAGTTTTAAGATAATGAATCGTTTGTTAAAATTTCCTATTTTATACTTGGTGTATTTTACTACCAAAAGCTCGGTTCTATTATTTTAATACATATATTTACTCCATTACTTCTATTTTCTGGGTCCTTTCAGTTGTCACCTCTAACTCTTCATCTTTCTCTTCCTCTTCCTATTCTCCCTCCTCTTTCTCTTTTTCTTATTGTTTTTTATCATTTTCCTCTTCTTCTTATTATTTCTCCTCCTTCGACTTTGAATATCATTGTTGTCTGGCCTGTCATATCATCATGTGTCGTCATGCTTCCATTGTCACCATCGCCACTATCACCACCAACTGTAACTTAACGTATCTTCTGATCATCTTCCCTCAATATATATATATATATATATATATATATATATATATATATATATATATATATATATATATATATATATATATATATCTGTGTGTGTGTGTGGTGGGGAGGGAGGTTTACTAACGCTCGTATGCATGTTTTTCAGTTGGTACATTTTAACAACGTGTACCGGGTTTTAGTAGACAAAAATACCCTTATATATTATGGATTATAAGTTTTAAGGTTAAGGGTATTTTAATAATTTTCATTATCACTTTTCTCATTCCTCTCAACCCTTTCTCTTTCATCTCCTCACTCCAACATTTTCTTTGTCATCCTATGGTAGCCTCAACTGAAAAAAATCAGAAACACTGGCTGTTAAACAATCTTACATAAAAAGATTTTATAATGAGTTTTCATTTTATAATTTTTGTCTTATCTAATTTTATATAATTTTCACAAGCATAAAGGGATTGGTACCGAAAAAAATAAAAAATACTCACTGTTAAACAATTTCTTACAAAAAATGATTTTATGATGAGTTTTTATTTTATAATTTTTGTCTTATCTAATTTTATCTAATTTTCACAAGCATAATGACATCAAAGGAATTGGTAATTGGCCTGGAAAAAATTAGAAACACTCGTTGTTAAACAATTTCTTACAAAAAATGATTTTATAATGAGTTTTCATTTTATATTTTTTGTCGTATATAATTTTATCTAATTTTCACAAGCATAATGACATCCAAATGAATTGGTAATTGGCCTAGAGGATTTTTTTAGGATGATGATTCAACATATGTAGATGATGAAATTAAGAGGTTAGTGAAGATGGTGAAATTGAAGAGATCTTGAATGAACCTTTGCCTGAAGGTGAATATGTCAATTACTCAACTCTTTACAAAGGCAAATTGTTTGACGGTAAGTGTTTCTAACTTTTTCAATTGGGGCCAGACAAAAGGTTGGAGTGAGAGAGATGAAAGAGAAAGGATTGAGAGGAATGAGAACGGTAATTAAGGGTTTGGTGTTTTTTTTGGTTTTAAAAATAAAAATTATTAAAATACTCTTAACCTTAAAACTTAGAATCCATGATATATAAGGATATTTTTTTCTACTAAAACCCGGTACACATTATTAAAATGTACCAAGTGAAAAACAGACATACGCGCGTTAGCAAACCCATATATATATATATATATATATAATATATATATATATATATATAATATATATATATATAATATATAATATAATATATATATATATATATACATATATATATAACACATTAAATTTATTAAATTTTGAAGGAAATTTATCGCTAATACGAATTATAATTTAGTGAGTGAATTTGTTGATGAAATTAACTATTAAACAAGCTACCAAAACAAATATATTTGTTAGTAATACATATAATAAATTACAGATGTTACAAATGGATTTTAATAATAAAATTTGTCGATTTATTGATAAATTTGAATTATTTTTATAAATTTATTTCTGTTGATAACAAAAATTCTTATAATGATTAAGTGATATTGATATAAAAAACAAAAATGATATTAACACAATACCATGATTAATTCTAGTACCTTAAACACTAATTTTATTTTTATATTTCTTTATCTATAAAATATTTAACTTGAGTATTGGAATTGATCTAGTATTTATATAATTTATTTGAATTTTATTTTGAATCGTACACTCATGGAATTTAACACATATGTGAATCATTAGAATAAAATTATTATTACGATTGTTGCATGTATTTTTTACTCTTTTTTATCTATTTATTTTACTTTTGTAAGTTTGCCTAGAAGCAGGTAAAACATGATGTGACACATGTAAAAAAATTATCTCGCGATTTTTATGGGATTGGTCTACATCCTTCCCTTTTCGTCCAGTTGCAAAATCAATCAAATTAGGAAAGACGGACCTCATTTCTTATCTATATTTACAACTCTATATTTTCTGCTAGTTTTTTTTTGTGTTGTCTTCTATCAAAAAAAAAATACTGATGTTGGTAAATTATTTTTTAAAATATATATTTAAAACATCAAAATTAATATCCATGTATTTTGAAAGTACAACAAAATAACAGTCCAGAAAACCCAATCAATCTAAGATATAACTTGGATACTTCAATATCATTTTAATCAATGAAAAATAAAAATAAAATTTCCAATCTCCTTTAAATTAAGTTAAAATAAGTAGAAGTTTCTTTTATAATCTAAAGAAAAGAAAAATTAGGCTAGTTTGAAAAAAGAAATAAAGAAAGTTATTTTTTTTCGTATTTTTCTTTCTTATAGAATTGTTATAAAACGATATCCCGATATGTAGAGTTAAGTAATTAACTAACTATTTAATTATTAAATGAATGTGTTATTGGTTTGGGTTTTGTGTATTGTTACTGGGCTGGGCCACAGTGATGTCCAACCCATTATTACTGTCTTTTTTTTGCACCTATCAAATTTCTTCCTGTACCGCACCACGAAAATATAGGCTTCCGGAAATTTGATATATGTAAAAGAAGTAAATCAATGAATGGGCATAAAGCATTAGCACATTCGAAAATACAAATAAGTTATTCAAATTTCATATTACACAAATAAAAAGTTTCAGGAAGTGTTAACTAAACATAAACACAATGAACCAACTTTCATAACCTACTTATTTGTTTTTATCAGCTGACTTAAAGATTGATTTTATACTTTTTCCTTGAAGAGAAACATTAAGTAAACAATTTAATTGATTTTAGCTTAAGGCTAAATATTCAAAGATATTATTTAATATAATATCCACTCTTCATAATTATAACCTATATTATTAACCTATATCGATTCTTATACACGACTTCTTATACACGACTTATAAAGTACAAATACACAATTCACCATTACTTCAATGAATATTTCAATCAATCAGTGCTTTGACTATCATGGCAAACAACCAATCAATTTTGTTTTCTTTTCAGTCATATGGAATAAACAAGAAAAAACATGCTTATATGAAGCAAATTCAGGTATTCAAAACTAAGGTAGTTGAAATACATTAAGCAGGTACAAAAGCCACAAAAATCCTAATTTCTGTTATAAGTGGCAAATCAATCTCTAACTTACTAGCTTTGAGATAATTTAACCCTAAATCATCTATCAATCCTAAACTACCATACATTAACAATAAATAAAAAAAACTAACACACTACAAAATATTGTATAAACAATTGAGAAGAACACATGAATGATCTACCTAAACACATCAAACCCAATCATTTTTAAATCATTTACCTCATGACAAAATGGGAATAGTCATCACCACATACTAGAACTGTCAATCTGACCCATGACTCCGGAACTAGCCCTAACCCACTCTTGAAAAAACTCCCTCTTAAGAAGCCCCTCAAATGGGGGCCAAAAAAAAAGCCCCAACTCCCAAAAGCCACATCTTAAAGAGGTTAGGGTGAGGGTTAAGGTGGGTTTAGTCCACTAAAAGATTTTTGAAAACTAAACTTCAACATTCTCATAATAAAAGCACTAAATTTTATATTCATGAAATTGATTTCTTATTTCAAATTATTAAATAAAACTAATTAATTATAGTATAATAGAATATTTAATATTCAAAATAACTACTTTTTTAAATAATTAAAAACAATTGCAAACCACACACTTAATTTTATACAACTAAATAGTATTACAAATTCTTTTTTGCTAAAATATTATAAAGAAGTTTTATTTTGTTGTCAATTTTAATACAATTATGTCTTATATTGCAACCACCAATTATTAGAAAATTATATATAATTAGTAATATCAAAATAACCCCAAAGAGAGATAATAACATATTGAATTAATTTAATATTTGCACTGCTTTTACGGTTCTTAAAAAGAATCACTTTTTTTTCCTCGACTTCTAAAATATCACTCAATCAGTTTTTAATTATTTAAAATTAAAAATAATTCAAAAATTTATTATCCAAAATTTTTGGATCAAAAATAATATTAATATTTTATGTGTAAATTAAACTTATGTTTTATTTTGTTTTTTTCTCTCTAATAATCTTTTCTCAAAATCACCATAAAATATGTTATAAAAAGAAAATTAATTTCTGAAAAATTTATAAAACAAAGAAAATTTTAAATAGAAGTACTAAAGAATGACAATGTTATAGTGTTTCAATTCTTTAACCAACACATTAAATAATTTATTTTTAAATTTCAATTAGAACACATAACATAAATATATGTTTATGTTTATGACATTTAAAATGTAAACATTTTGAGTGAGTAGTACGACGAGATTGAATCGTGTGGGCAAATACAACTATAGCTTGCACAATGTTTATGAGTTTTTTCTTTTTACTTATTATTTATGTTATGAGCATGATTTGTCGAGTATAAAATAAAAAATAAAATCATTTATATTTAATTTCTTTTTCAATAGCTTTCTAAGAAAATAAAGAAGCCTTATTTTTTTTAAAAAATAAGAGCTTCAATTATAGAAAATCTTCTCTTAAATTTCAATTAGGATAATTTTTGATAGAAAGTTAATTTCTGACTTATAACCTAAAAAAAAGCGAAATTAAATATTTAAATTTCAAATTTATAAAATGATCCTTTAATTATATACTTAGATAATCTAACTCAATAAATATTGTCAATTTGCTTTTGTTTCTTGATTCTAGAACCCTCCTCCTATAAAAATTTCAATTTATTTTCTATAGTAACTATTTTTGTAACAAATTAGGAGTTAATTATATTTTTTCTTGTATTCAAAATGAATATTTTTTCTAAAAAAAAGGCTGGCCCTGGCCCACAGGATTTTTGAAGAAATTTTGGCCCTGTGGGCTTTTTCTACAAGGGGCTTTTTACCCTTGTGGGTTTTTCTTGCCCTAACCAACGTGGGTTAGGGGCAAACCATGTAAGGGGGGACAAATTGACGGGTCTATGAATAAGAGTAGCTAGATTTCTCTTTTGTTGAAATTGGATGTAATGACTTTACTATGATATAAAATTCTTGTGCAATATATCGTTGTTCGTTCATATGTTTTTTCTTGAATTTATTTTCATTATATGGAAATATAATGTTATTTGAATGTCTATGCTTACTAGAAAGTAACTTTGAACATGATATAGATAGAACATCTAAGAGATTTGGGATCTAGGGATAAACTCAATAATTTAGTCATTCTTAGCATCTGATTTAATGCAAATTTTATATTAAATTGACTAAGAGATTAACACTTTAATATACGAATTTAGAACTAGTTGCTAAGGAATTAGGACTCGTATGCCTTGATGTGAATGTTTGAATGAAATAATGATATGTTGTGCAAGGTTTTATTTTCATGTGATTCATGAAACCAGTAAATGAGTCCAATTAGATAATGTAACTCAATTCCCTTGGGAGAACAATACTTTGTATTTACTTTTACCACTTGAAACGATTTGGTACACTTGACAAAATGTTATCAAGTTTTTGGCGTCGTTGTCGCGGATCAAACCTAGGTCATCCACGTGCATGCGAAAGTACTTAGCACTATACTCATAACATTTATATAAAAATTAAATTTCGTTACTATTTGAAGAATGACAATATTGTTTAATTTTAAAAATATTATGACTGAATTGAGATAAAATAAAAATATAAAGACCAAATTAAAACTAAACAATGACACCAGGCATGAGAGTAATATGTGACACTAACATAGTGACATCACATTATCTCTATCATATGACATGATGTTACTTTAACATGTGACATTTTTAAAAAAAATTGAAAAAAAATAAGTAACATGTGACACCTCTTTAATAATGTTAGTACATTATTAACGAAAAAACTAATTGTATCAATTTTTTCATATTAAGGACCAAATCGGAACCAATAAAAATACAGGACCGATTACAATTTTTTCTACAAAAATGAAAACCAATGGAATCATTTAACCCTAAATCTATTACATGAGCTTTGCAAGAATCCTTACTCTATCAATATTTATTCTAATAGTAGAGTGCCTTAAATATTAAGAACTAACTATATAATCTAAGACTTTTTAAGAAAGTTCTTAAACCATTTTGCAGAGAGTTTTTCATATCGTTTTAAACCATCCTTATAATCCACAAAGTGAATTCCAAAGCGTACTGCATAACCATCATTCCATTCGAAGTTGTCCAACAATGACCATGCAAAATATCCTTTTATGTTTACGCCGTCCCTAGTAAAGTCAATAAAATAAATAAATTAAATTTGCAAATAAAATAATTTTTGAGCAATAAACAAATCATTAATTACCTAATTGCCGAATTTATATAATAGAGATGGTGATAATAGTAGTGAACTCTATGTTTATCGTAAAGGGATTTCCTTAACGATACTGTCGGTTCGTCCAATTCACTTACACCTTCAAATTAAAAACAATATATGTTAAAAATGATATAAGAAAGATTACTTATAAACATGCAAAACGTTATATTAAGGCTACATATTTTAAATAATTTTGTCTAAATAATTATTTTGTGAGATATTTCAAAGATAATAAAATGATGATTAGATTTAATTACCATTTTCAGTTATGTAAATCAAAGGAATGTTGTATTTTTCTTTTGTATAGAGCAACAATTCTCTAATTCCTTTAGGATAAACGTATAACCAACTAGAACCGCTCTGCAAATATAAATATGAAGTTATACAAAACCAAATAAACCAATAATAATATGAACATAAAATTTCAAATGATTGCATACATACCGATGGACCTATTGGAACGCCATTACGAATAGCTAGCCCACAAAACAAAAAACAAAATGTGATATTATGAAATTATAAGATATGTTATTTAAATAAGTGATAGTTAAAGTTCTACTTACATGAAAGATTGGCCTTGCAATCTGTTTCATAATTAGGTTTGGTTTTGGGTGCATCGGCAGCATAGTAAGTGGTGTAATAGTTTAATCCAAGAAAATCAAATGAACCAACAAGAAGTTTTGCTTCTTCTTTAGTGAATTCTGGTAATCTTTTACCAACTAAGGAACGCATGCTCTCTGGATACTTTCCGGATGTCAATGGTTCCATGTACCTATAATTATTATTACAAAATATCAAAATTTCAGACTTTTCTTTGTTGAATAACTCCAAATTATTCACATACCTACTACCAACATAATATAATATAGTACAAATCCAAAACTTACAATATTTTGCTCTTAAAAATAGAAGAACAATATAACATGTATCTTATATGTATATGATTTTATAAGTTTAAAATTCACTTCTTAATATGATATCATAACTATAATTTAAAGTTTATCATAACGATATTTTTTGTTTATCCAGCCTATTGTTCAACATTATCATACCAATAATTAATGTTTTGTCCCTAAACTCAATATATATATTTCTCAGTATGAAGGACATGTGTTGAAAGTTTCGAATAGACGGACAATAAGACCGTTCACAGTATATAAATAAGTATAAACTTCATGTTATAAGTCGATTTTACAAGGTTGAGTTAATCTTAAATTTTATATTCTAACATAATTTTATTTTTAAGACTGGTAATATTTAAATGGAGAGTGAAGTACTTACCATCCATACATAAAGTCAAGAGCTCGTTGAGCAGCTTCTTTATCTGATGTGGTATTTGAAAATGGCTCAAACCAATGAGACACATGTGTTATGCCTATCACTCCCCTTTGAGATTCCTAAGCAAAGTGTTCCAAATGTTAAGTACAAGAGTTGTACAAAAATATTTTAACCCTTATAGCAATGATGAAGTGTAGCTTTTGGTGAAGACTGAAAAACCTGATACTTTTTCGTGTACACTTGAACAGCTGCTGCATGAGAAAGTAGTTGATAATGTGAAATTACATAAGGTTCTGTTCCTGAATCACCACCAGTGCATTTTGGATTTAACCATTGGGAACATCGACCTGGTGCAAAGCTCCCAAGTGCATAACCACCCCTACTAAAAGACCATGGCTCGTTTAAAGTAATCCAATGTTTCACCTTATCTCCAAATTCTTCGAAACAAAGTTCCGCATAGTCTTGAAAATCATTTCTGAAAATCAGTGATGGATGAATTATATTCATGGTAGTTATAATGATAATAAATTAGTGTAAAGTTAACGTCAAGGAAGTAACTATTTATGGAAATTAGATTACTAAGTTATCTTACATATCATACGTATTTTTATTTTTGGTTATGAGATAAAAGTCAAATTTTGTAAAACTTACACAATGAGAGGACTTAAGAAACCACCGTAGTCTTCTTGTAAAGCTTGAGGAATATCCCAGTGAAAAAGTGTCACATATGGTTGTATACCTAAAATATTAATATTTCGCATATAACTATTGTCACTTACTTAAAAATCTATTATAAAATGTAAACTTTTTAATTAAGAAAAAAAAGAGAGTAAAGAATTAATGTTGACCGTTGAGTAGCAAATGATCGATGAGGTTGTGGTAATAATCAATTCCTTCGTGATTTATACCTCCACTCAACTTTCCTTCTATTTATGATGTACAAAGATTGAAATCATTAACATGAAACGTACAAATACAATAATTACGAAAATAATTAATAATTGTTGATGAACTTTGATCTCACTTGGTAGGATTCTAGACCAAGAGATGGAGAATCTGTAAGCATCCAAATTCATATTCTTCATTATATGAATATCTTCCTGTTATATAAACAGAAAACAACACTAGAAAAATGATTAGTTACTTTGAGGGAGAGTGATATTCGGTTTCATCATTGACTGAGAATTTGGACTTTACCTTATAGCGATGATACTGATCAACTGCTACGTCTCCATTACTTTTATCCTTTATTTTCTCTGAAAGTATTATACATGTATAATCAGGCTATTTTAAAACGTTACACTGAGCTCATAAAATTACTTTATAGATTGTTAGAGATGAAAACATAAAAAATATTAAAATGTAAATTTTAAATTTAACTGAATCTTATAAAATTAACTTTTTAAGATAAAATTTCAACCTACTTATATATTACGAAATCTTCTTATGTTTAATGAATATGAAACTCCAACAAAATATACCTGGATATTTGTGGGTGAATACATCCCACATACTTAGTCCTCTTCCATCTTCTTTTGCAGCACCTTCGTACTATAGGATGAACATAAAATTATGTGAGTTTAGATTCAAATTTTAAAGGTTAACTTCTTGTTAGGAATGAATTATGAGCACTACTAACAAGTAAATTTTAACCCTAATTCAACTTTTTGCATTAACATTGAGAGATATAAAGTTGGTTTGAAGAGTTTAAAAAAAGAGAGTGAAAAGAGTTACGAGTTTAACTCTTTTTGTGAACAACATACTAACAACTTACATTTATTTATAAAAAAATAACCTAATTCAACTTATAAAATTAGTTTAAATTTAATTCAATTTTATAAAATCAGTTTACTTTTTTATCAGCAGAATATCTGTATGTGTATATATACATAAGACACTTGTGTCAACTCAGGTACAATAATTCATGATTTTACATATGTAATGTTTTTGTATCAAAAGTCCATTAAAGATAATGAGATTTGCATATACTTTATATGGTAAGGTGATATTTGTAAATATTGTAAATTTATTTTATTTATAGTTGATATAAGATTTGTCACAAGTTTTCTGCCAATAGGATAAATAATGTCATCTTTATTTACTTTGTACAATGAATAGAATGATAAATACATCTATAACTATATGCTCTCTTTCTTCATTCAAATTTGAATAGTTATTTTTTAAAATAAGTGATAACAACAGTGTGTATATATGAACTAGAGGATCTTTGATCAGATGGTATTATAACATTACATGTTGGTTGCTAATTAAACTGCAAGAGATGTAGTTCCAAATCTGACTAGTTAATATTAGAAAATTTTTCAATGTAATACAAAAATGAAACCGAAATATGTATACCTGGTATGCTGCTGATGCTGTTCCAAAAACGAAGCCTGCCGGAAAACTACTTCGATTGAGTGAAGAAACATCGACAATAGATGCAGGACCAGCGAAAGTAATTGATTGTGATGTGAGAGGAAGAACGAAGAAGAAAAGGAGAATAAAGTGATTGCATGCCATGTTCATTGTTGAATCTTAGATTCTGTTTACTGAAGCTATGATGTGTAATAATCCATTTTATAGAGAGAAGAACATAAAGTTATAGCTAAATATAGCTTTATAAGTAATTTAGAATGAAGCTCAGTCATATACTCAAACTGTATTGGTCAATATTACTAATTTAATCTACAAGATTCAGTGCAGTTTGAAATTACTCTAGATGAAAAATAAATCTATAAATCAAATCTAAAAAAAATTGTAACTCACCACTTAGTCAAAGTTAGGATTTTATTACTTTTTTTATGTAATAAAATCTAAGAAGCTCATATACAACATCTATATTAGGAAAAGATCAAGAGAAAGAGATGAAACTAACCTTATACGAATAAATAAATAAATTAATCCATCAAAATTGAATAACAATCACAAGGATTAACTCTACTGTCTTGGATTTTCAATTACACCAATAGAAAAAAAAAGTTAGAAAACTTAAAACATGATTTAGTGAGAAATTATGTATTTTAAAATAATGAAACACTTTTGTTATAAAATTATTTATATTAAAATCTTATATTCAAATAATTGTGTCTCAGTGTTTTTAAATCATTATCTGATACAATTGACAAGGCTAATTCTTACCATTATCTAAACATCAATTTAGTAACAAAATTAATTATTTTTTAGCTTCTAACTTGCTTAATCCTCTCTTTTATCTTAGTTTTATAAATAATTGTGTTTTGAGCTACTTTGATGTAATTTCATCTAAAATCCCTTTATTTTGTAGCTAATACTGTGCTTGGAAGAATCTTCAACAACGTAAAGAACTGAACCAGCCACAGAAGCAAGCAAATCTGCAGAAAAAGAGAAAAAGATGCAGTGTAGCAAAGTCAGGCTGAGGGCCCTTGGGTCAGGGGCGTTGAGCACCACCTTCACAAATTGAACAAAAGCTGATTTCTGGTGTGCTTGCGTTGAGCGCCCCTTAGCAGAGGGTGCTAAGCGCCATTTTGCTGTCAAAATTTCCCGCATGGGCACCCCCTCTAGGGGCGTAGAGCGCCACCTTCGCTGATGTGGCAGTTTGAGCTTATTTAAACCTAAAACGTGAAGAGGTTTGGGTCTTTGGTTTTTTGGAGGCGCGATTTCACTCAGAGGAGAGATTGAAGTGCTGCTAGGGTTTGTGGGAACACTCTCTTCTTCCTCTTTGGGTTCTTCTTCTTCTTCCATGGCCATTTTGTAAGCTTAAAGGCTCTCCATGGAAATAGAGAGACAAACCCATCTTGTTGGGGTTAGTTGTAACCTTTGTGTATTTGTTGAATGATTTGATTATGTATATATGCATTTTCTATCAATTGCTAGTATTCTTGTTTTCATTCTTAAAGCTTGCATGCAATGGACACATTCATGACTTGATTTTGGGGTTTCATGGGTCATGGAGACATAAGATGGAACCTAGAACTGAAACATTGTGATCATTGATTCTAAAAATCGAAGATGATTCACATGTTGTTTTAAGATCCTACCTCATTAATGCGGGTTTTACTTGTTAGACTTTCCAAGAAATTGGAGTTTAATAGGGAAAAGCTAGGCTCTTTCACCTAAGAAATTAGGGCTAGAGTAATTTTGTGGATTGACTTTATTAATTTGATGGAGAGAGATGAAATTGTGTTTGCACAGGGAATAGGTGAAAACTAACCTTAACAATGTCATTTCATACAATTTATAGTCTAGTCCATGTCTAAGTGTCTTCAAACACCAAAGGTCCAGACTTGTATAATTGAAATTTTATCTTCTTTGCACTTGTTTTTCAATTAATATGTTGTTCTTGAGTCCATATGAGTTGTTAATAGTGCAATTAACTAGTATTACGCAAATATCTTGAAAAACGATACTTGATCTTACCATTTTATATTACTTGAACGATTTGGTATACTTGCGAATGAGTTAACAACAATCATTAGGAGAAAATTTTTTCATTTTTTAATTTGAATTTTTAATAGCTATAAAAAAAAGGTTAAGATATGATAAGAATCAGAATTATAATTCAACAACCAAGATAATTATCCTTTAAAAATGCAAATGCATATAATATAATTCAAAGTTTTTATATCACTTTTTTATACCTCTAAATATAGACGCATTAGTCGAAGAAAATCTAGAAACCTTAAAATAAAGTCTATAACCCAAAACATATGAAAATAATAAAACAAACAGAAATTACATATATAGACTTTCATTTATTGAGGTTTGTTCGCTCATCCAATTTAATATTCTGTAAAATTAAAATGAAATTACAATTTATTTAATTTATTAAATTATTATTAAATTGTTTTCCTAATATTCATATTCTTTAAGTTTCCTTCTTCATATAATATTATTAAAAAAAAGATGTATTTTGACCTTGTTTTAGATTTTTATTATATATATATATATATATATATATATATATATATATATATATATTTTGTAAAAATAAAATTAAATACAAAATATGTTTTAATTTTTTTTAAATAATTTACATTCCGGTGTATGTTCGATTCATCCATGTACCCCTTCCACCCGAAGCTGCCAGGAGCCGCTCCTTGTCTGTGCCCCTGCACCATGCTTCTTGCACCGGCGTCACTCCCCGCCCTCGTCTCCGTGCCCGGGTGTCACATAAGTAATGAGTGAATGTTTTACTTTTTAATATCATTATTTTATTTTTTTAAATTGGTATGAAAAGATTGTGTGAATATTTTTAAATAAAGTATAAAAAACTATTTACACTCATTGAAAACTATTTTAAACATATTTTTATTCAAAAAATTTAATGGATGAAATTTGTCACTACAATACGAAGTTCAATAGAGTAATACCCATATTTTATAATTTTATTCATAGTTTTCTTAATGCATTTTTTTAATACTTTTAAACAACTTTTTCATATATATATATATATATATATATATATATATATATATATATATATATTATTAATAAATTTTGATTTTGAAATTGAAATCTAAAAAAACTGTAAACTTATAGTAAGAAAGTTTGATATTGGAATTTAAAATAAATAAAAAATGTAAAAAAAAATTCTTTTTTTCAATAGACCCCTTTTAATGTCTAAATAAATTTTCACATATTTGTAATCTATAAGAAGAGTTCATATTATGGGAACAAAATTTGAAGAATGAAGAATTCAACAAATTTAATAGTTTTTAAAAATTAGTAATTTATCATAACATGTAATAATATTAAATAATAATATAATGACATAATAATACTAATATAATACTAATAAAAATTAAATAATAATATAAAACAATAAATAAATAATTGATGTAATTAGGTCTTTCTATTAATATTGCACTAACCTCTTAAAGATATGTAACATATTAGTTAATGTTTTTTGTTTGTTTTTTTAAATAATTTTTAATTATTTTTATTTTAATTTTTTTAAATAAAATTTTGTCATCTGTCAAACTAATGTAAATATCATACGGTAGTGATAATGTGATGTGGCAGTTATGTCACTGTCATATTAAGTGTTATTGTTTTATTTTCAATTTATTCTTTCTATTTTTGTTTTGTCTCAATCTAATCTTAATTTTTTTAAAAGTAAAAATTTTATTCCTCTCTAAATTGAAATGAAATTTAATTTTTCTATATATGTTATAGAAATAGTTTTATTAAATATTTTTGACAAAATTATTTCAGTTTATTCTTATTTATATTTTACATTGAACTTTATTTAAAATTATTTTTAAATTTTAAGTTTATTTCTTTTAAATGTTATAAACTTATTTAAAATTATTTTAACAATTTACATTTAAATTTATAAAAAAATTTATTTTTAAATCAATTAAAACATTTGTATAGAAATGATTGAATTTTATACATTTTAAAAATATACAATGATTTAAAAGAATTGAATTTATTTTATTTTATGAAATGCAATTGATAAATAAGTTTAACATATTTTTTAGTTAAAATAATTTTTGATAACATTGCTTTCTATTAACAACTTTAAAACAATTTTAAATATAATTCAATGTAAAATATAAATATAAATGAATTTAATTTTGTTAAAAATATATAATAAAAATTGATAAGTGTGAAAAATACTTGTTTTCATATTTATTAATTATTTCATTAGCTCAAAGTTGTGATTATTCATGAATTATGTGTTTTCCTCATAGAAAAATGTAATAGTTAGTAGGAAAGTAGTGTAGTTCTTTGTACAAGAATTGTATACATCATTGGAGTGTTATCAACAGTTCTAGCTAAGCCAATCATCATGTGCTCAGCTACAAGGAAGGTTATTCGCTTAGCGCACCAGCAACATTCCCTCAGCGAATGAGGTCAGTTAAGACATCAAAAGTTGACTTTGCGCTCAACGCATGATAGTTGTGCGCTGAATGAAAAACTTTGGAGGAACTCCAGAAGGCTACTTAAAGATATTAAGATATCATTTCTGCAAGAGATTGCTTTAAATGTGTATGTTTTAGATGAATAAGTAGAGCTGTCAATTTGACCCATGACCCCGGGACTAACCCTAACCCACTCTTGAAAAAGTCCCCTCTTAAGAAGTCCCTCAAATGGGGGCTAAAAAAAAGTCTAAACCCCCAAAAGCCACCTCTTAAGGAGGTTAGAGTCAGGGTTAAGGTGAGTTTAGCCCACTAAAAGATTTTTGGAAACTAAACTTCAACATTCTCATAATAAAAGTACTAAATTTTATATTCATGAAATTGATTTCTTATTTCAAATTATTAAATAAAACTAATTAATTGTAGTATAATAGAATATTTAATATTCAAAATAACTACTTTTTTAAATAATTAAAAACAATTGCAAACCACACACTTAATTTTATACAACTAAATAGTATTACAAATTTTTTTTTGCTAAAATATTATAAAGATGTTTTATTTTGATGTCAATTTTAATACAATTATGTCTTATATTGCAAACACCAGTTATTAGAAAATTATATATAATTAATAATATCAAAATAACCCCAAGGAGAGATAATAACATATTAATTTAATATTTGCACTGATTTTATAGTTCTTAAAAAGAATCACTCTTTTGTTTCCTCAATTTCTAAAATATCACTCAATTGGTTTTTAATTATTTAAAATTAAAAATAATTCAAAAATTTATTATCTAAAATTTTTGGATAAAAAATAATATTAATATTTTATGTGTAAATTAAACTTATGTTTTATTTTGTTTTTCTCTCTCTGATAATATTTTCTCAAAATCACCATAAGATATATTATAAAAAGAAAATTAATTTCTGAAAAATTTATAAAACAAAGAAAATTTTAAATAGACGTAAAGTACTAAAGAATGACAATGTTATAGTGTTAACTAACACATTAAATAATTTATTTTTAACTTTCAATTAGAACGCATAACATAAATGTATGTTTATGACATTTAAAATGTAAACATTTTGAGTGAGTAGTACGACAAGATTGAATCCTGTGGACAAATACAACTTTAGCTTGCACACTGTTTATGAGTTTTTTCTTTTTACTTATTATTTATGGTATGAGCACGATTTGTCGAGTATAAAATGAAAAATAAAATCATTTATATTTAATTTTTTTTCAATAGCTTTCTAAGAAAATAAAGAAGCCTTATTTTTTTTAAAATTAAGAGCTTCAATTATAGAAAATCTTCTCTTAAATTTCAATTAGGATAATTTTAGATAAAAATTTAATTTCTGACTTATATCCTAAAAAAAGCGAAATTAAATATTTAAATTTCAAATTTATAAAATGATCATTTAATTATATACTTAGAGAATCTAACTCAATAAATATTGTCATTTTGCTTTTGTTTCTTGATTCTAGAACTCTCCTCCTATAAAAATTTCAATTTATTTTCTATAGTAACTATTTTTGTAACAAATTAGGAGTTAATTATATTTTTTTCTTGTATTCAAAATGAATATTTTTTCTAAAAAAAAGGCCCATGGGTTGGCCTTGGCCCACAGGGCTTTTGAAGAAATTTTGGCCTTGTGGGCTTTTTCTACAAGAGGTTTTTTGGTCCTGTGAATTTTTCTGGTCCCAACCCACGTGGGTTAAGGGCAAACCATGTAAGGGGGACCAAATTGACGGGTCTACCACATACTAATGGCGACATGAACACTAAAATCAACTTTGATAACTTAGTCATTTCTTTATTTCATAGTTTTCTCACAATTATATTTTTTTATCACGTTTTCTCTTATGTATATATCTTTTTTTATGTTTTGTGTTTCTTTTTCATATTATCTCTTTGATACAATTTAAATATCAAGTGATACAATCTGGTGTTAGATGACATGACCATATTTAGGAAATAGTCCGATTATTTTGGATTTGAATACTTAAAAGGCACAAACAAAAATAAATTAAAGAATAACGCAAAATAAGACACACATAAATATGTCACAATAAATTGATAAATCAATGAAGATTTTCCATAAATATTAACATCTTTGATAAGAACTAGAGCTAGAGATACCACAATCGAACATATTGATAAGAATTAGAGTTATAATCCAATAATCAATACAACCTTCTCTCAATCAAAAACCCATTTTCATATAATGACCATCTAAGTTATCTAAAAATGTATTTGGTGTCTTTATATATAGGCAAAAATGTTTAATCCATCTAAAAAATCCTAAAAGAAACCCCAAAGACATTGGGAAAAAAATAACTTGAAAATTCAAAAATAAAAACAAATTATTTGTCTAGCAAAACACCTTTTTTTCCTAACAACTACTCTACATTCTCGTATAAAGTACATACGCTTTAATTGCTTAAAATTTATTCTAAAATTGTGTTCCAAGCCATGATCTTCATGTCTTCAAGTCCTTTAAATTGCAAAGGTTCATCCTCAAGTTCTTATTATATTGAATCAAAAGACAATTATCTATCATACCCTCCTTCTTGAAGAGAATTTGTCCTCAAATTTATACCACTTGAATATTTTCAACTTTGTATTGTATTAAGAGATAGTCCTCTATTACTCTCCTTATACTTTGTATACTAATACTCTATTTTGTTTATTATGTTAAAATGACAAAATGATAATTCATAAATTTATTTTATATTGAAGAATTAAATAAATGTAGAAGTGTATGTTTATTAGTTTGTACCCACTTAGCCTTAATTTTAGTCCATGTGAGATCCACCAAACTCCATCATGTCGAGACATATACGTTAATGTGTGATCTAATCGTGAATGGTACAATAACTCAACAAACAACAAATCTCTCGACAAGAAATAATGCAATAAGTTTAATAAACAATAAATTTCACTAGGATAAGTTATACTCATAACTTTGATAATATGTTTAAAAATAAATTTTAACGATAATTCAATTTTATAAAATCAATTTGTAAAATAAAGTTTATCCCTAATTATATACAATAAACTTACATTATTTCTAAAATATACAACATTAATACTACATTTTAAAATAATAATTAATGTTATCAAAGTAATAATAATAATCATGAAAAAATTTTAATATTTTATTATTACGTTATTTTTGTAAAGAAGTGCCAAAATGTATTTTTCTAATATTTTGCATATTGAAAAATCAAATATGTCGGTTGCTATTGATAGAAGAACATGACATCTAAATAAAGAAGTATTATATCAACCTTATTAATCAATCTATACCATACTATTCTTTTCCACATTTATTCTTTAAATAATCGTTATTTTAAATTATAAAAATTATATTTATGTTTTTATTCTTTAAATAATCGTTAATTTAAATTTATTTATTTTATAAATTAAAATAATTATTTTACTATTTTATCTTTTTAAATTACTATTCATTTTACAATAAAAAATATATACACATATGTATAGATGCAATGTGCTTTTACGACATGGAATATACGAAAGTAATAAAGACCATGACTTCTAAATCTTTTAGGTCTTTCAAAATCGGTATACTTTACTTTTCTGTTACTAAAAGTACTAAATCATAATAAAATTTAAAGAAAACGAGTAACTCATACTTAAAAAATTAACGCTCCAATTTTTAAGGTGTTACCAATTATTCAATAAGTTTCAAAACTTTATTATAGTGCAAAAATATATTTTCAAAACCTTAACATTCAAATGTGTATAATTTATTTAAAATATAAAAATTTTAAAATATTTATCCAATAAAAATAATAAAAGAAATAAAATAACTTCACTTACATTGTCTTAAAGTTCAAACGTAATAACTCTAAATAAAAATTTCAACTTCATATTCTGTCATCTCTCAGAATCTATTATACTTCAGTAACATCTCCAACATCATTTGCTCATATATAACACATTATACGATCATCGCCGATAATACGATTTACAACATACAAACACAAACACGTATGAGATAAACTACCATTAAAACAATCATAATAACATGATATAAACACGCTGATTATATCAACCATAAACAACCACCCCACACATGGTAGTAATAACAATAGGATTCTTAAACCTCTAACATAAACAATTCAATTATAATGAATTACTCTATCATCGATCCCCGATCCTCAAACCTCAATCCTTCATCACTAACCATTGATGTTATCACTAGCATATTTCACATTGACCCTTAATCTATCAACTCATTAACACCTACACTACCTACTTACTATAACCATTATAGTAACACCATTATCTAGATAACATAACCTAAAACATCTTTAATATCATGATCATCATCATAGATACACTATTATTATGACTATTGCAATCATGAATATCACCATAAGCATCACCATACTATGAACACCATAGCGGAAAGAGTTAGACTCACTCTTGTACCTTACCTCACCGCTTATAATCGCTCATACAGACTCATCTATAGCTTCTCCTACAGATACACTTGAGTCATCCTTTTTTTGACTTTGACTTATTCCCCTATCACACAAGGCAGAACATCTATCCCCCACTAAAGAAGATTCAACACTCGATTACCACTCACTTTTTTACAACTATTTGCCAAAGAGAACACCACTCTCTTTTCAATAAACAATGCCAAAGAGAGTCATCCCTTTTCAACAATCAATGCCAAAGGGAATATCCCTCCCCTTTCAACAACATATGCTAAAGGGAGCACATATTCGTAGATAAAACTAGAATTTACTAGGTATAACTAGTAGACCTATCCATCACTTTTGTGCTCATTAATCACATACTCAAGTACACCTTAACACTCACTCATGCTCCAATCTCAACCACAAGTCAAAATTCACTCTAAACATAACCATTAATCCCATTCTCTGATTATCATCACATTTCACAACTCCTTAAGCTTGGTCCACGTTCATTATTCATCAAAATGCATTGTGTCTAGTAAAAATACTCTACAGATAATCGATTATCATAAGTGATAACCGATTACTCCTGAAACATACACATGTACACAAATTACCTGTGATAATCGATTATCACTTAAGATGATCGATTATCTCAGTGATTCCATACAACAAAACACCAGAATTCATCATGCGTGAAGGGATAATTAATTATAATCTCAAATATGATAGTCAATTTACCATATCAATCCCAAATTACGTGAAAATATGCTTAAGACATCATACATGCATTCCATCATCACAAATCATTGTAAACACACTACACATGCTTTAAATCCTTTTATTCATCCAATCCCATCACTACACATATTATATCTCCAACAAAACCAAAAATAATGCACATGTTTATCATGCTATCTTTACATCACAAGTTGACACGGTAAAACCCCAATACTATAACTTTGTTTCCCCTTATCATTAACCCTATTATGGGATAACCCAACAAAATCATACATACATTCATAGGGAAACCCCTTCACAATATGACATAAACCCTATCCCCATCATACACAAATCATTTCCCAACAACAACCGTAAATAATCATATCCATACTTAACCAATCAAGATAATCAAAATCACATGACATACAACAAACAAACAAACATAGGTAAACTTCCCCGTACCTTGGCCAATATTAGGGTTTTATCTACTACTCGAAACATCATCAAATCTTTCTTTACACTAAGAGTTTTTGGTGCTCTCTCTCTTTTTCTCCCCAAAACGTCACTCTTCTCTCTTCCTTTATTTTCTCTCTTTGATTTATAATTTCTAGGGTTTCTAAAACACATAATACCACCCATCTCTATATATCTTAATATTTATAAATCAACCCAACTTTATGTCTAATATCTTTTCACTTATAATAATATATTTTAAAACCAAATCTATCCAAATCTATCTTCTCATCTTTATCTCATGTTCACTATCCCTTTTTTATTTTATTTTATTTAATTCACACCTTTTTTACTTCCTACACCCCCTTATTTAATTTCTACACCAATTAAATAAAGTAAAATACCATTTTACCCCTAAACAAAAATGCATATAAAACAAAGGTTTCTTTTAACTTCCTTTCTCTCTAGATTTGAATCTACACCCATTCAATCCTAAACCATCCTTCCATTAACAAGCCAACACATCACATTGATACACACCAATCACTTAATTATCATCCTACCAATGTTGCACTTTATTAATAATAATATCAAAGAATTAACATAATTATGTTTTAACAAATTCACACACCACACCTTATTAGATATATCAATTCTTAAAAGATAACATAATTATGTCTTAATAAAACTTTATTTTTTAAACCCGTATTTTCCTAAGATCTTTAAAAAAAACACAATTCTATTATAAATAAAATGGTAATTCATAATTAAAAACACCATTTCATATAAAGTACGACTTTTGTTTTTCTCTCTAATTTTATAAAAGAATCGTGATTCCAAATGTTCAAACACAAACCATTAATTTTTTTTAAAAAAATAAAATATTCTAAGAAATATATATAATTTTATAAACTTCTAAAAAATAAAAATATATGTTTGGAAATATAGTTTATATTTAATTTAAAAAAACATATTTCCAAACATAATTTGTTTATTTTTTTAGAAATAGAAGTAGTACATTTTATAAGTTTCTTTCTAAATGATCATTTTCTTAATTTTTCAAAAGCATAGCATCTTTTTAAGTTTAAAAGTAAGTTGTACCATTTCCATGAGAAAGTGCATTTTTTCTTCATGGTTCCACGAAACATGTAAAATATTTATATGGAAATACTGGTTTTGCACCTATTATATCTAAAAGAACAACATTGATGTTTTGTCGTTCCATTTAATGTAAACGAAGATTCCACCTATAACATAAAACAAGACTTGATTTGACTGAATTAATTATGAAATCCAAACTTATTATATGGAGCAAACAGTGTTTTAAATTTAGGGATATTATACATTTCTAAAACATTGTTACTTCATGTTATCCTTTTGGAGAAAGTAATGAAAGTATTTGAACAAGACCTTAGAGAAATTCTTCCAACCCACGTATATTCTTCGAACTTTTGAGATCAAAACCACTACAGATCATATTTTATTTTTAAATCATTTGAAAAATTAGACACGTCATCTAAAATTCTAGTGGGAAAATAAGATATTTCTAAATTATAAAACGTTAAGAATAATTTTAAATGTGAGAACAAAAATTATCCAAATTTGAGAAAAAAAAACACAAAGAAAAATCTTTGTTTGACTGATATATATATATATATATATATATATATATATATATATATATATATATAATAAAAGTTTTGGGAAGGAGGGTTGAATTCAACTGTTCAACATCGTTCAAGTTATAAAAATTGTTCTGAAATTTAAGTCATCTCGCAATTATTTATTTAAAATTACAGTTTAATTGTAAACCATCACATCTTACTTCTAAATTAATTAATATTAAAATTAATTATTCTAATTACTTACCAATAAATCTATTTTTCTTATAATCTTTTAAATGAAAGTTCACCATTCCATTAACAGAACAATCATACTATATATATTTCAGTTGACTTAACTAGAGACGAAATTTAAAGAACTGAGTTAGTTAATTAATTTAATTTAATTATTGGTAAACATATGTCTCCACCCTCATATTCTATGTACCATTAAAAAAAAAAGAAGAAAAGCCCCATTATTTTCTACACAGAACCAAGACAAAACAAAGCCCCACCAGTCTCAAATTTTCAGTTCCCACTTTTCTATTATGCCGCAAGTTCGTCACCCCGCTTTTTATCGGCTAAACATTCATTTTCTATCTGTCAGAAAAAAAAGAGGCATTTGTTATAATCCATCTTTGACGTGGACTTCTTACCACCCAACCTTAACCCAATGTCAATGCCCTTTTCGCTTCATCACTTCCAAGCCAAGACTAATGTAGCTTAACCCATTCTTAAATAAAACTCACCGTTTCACACACACTCTCTCTTCCCTTTTGTTTAAGAAGTTGATGACCGATTTTTTCTTCTCCACTCTTGAATTCCTTCAGAGCAATTTTCCTATTTGTTCTCCTCTCCGATCCGTGTCCGATTAACCGGCTCCTTGCAATGCCCCTCTGATTTTCTCTCTTTCGAGAATTCCGGCGAAAACGTTTCTCTGGATTTTCTGCTGTGTCTTCATCTTCTGACTGTACCTGACAACAGGTTGAAGTAATTCAGTAATTCACCAAATTTTTCTTTATGGTTTTATGAAATCAATGTTTTCCTTGAGTTAAGTTGTTTTTGCACAGTTTGTGAATTGTGGCTTGGAGTTATGGCGATGGCTTCGAAACGAAGCGCGAAGTCCAAGGGATTACGATTGAGCGGCTCCAGAGCTGCGAATTCGCCGACTTCTTCAACGACGTCGTCTTCAAAACAGTTTCTTGAAACTTCTGTGGATGGTCTGAGCTCGCCGGCGTCTTCTTCCGCGCGCAGCAAGACGCCGTATTCGTTTTCCGAGAGCGTGCCTTCGGACGCGAAGGAGAATGTGACCGTTACGGTGCGGTTTCGTCCTCTGAAGTAAGGGTTTGCGTTTTGGACTTCTGCGTCGTGGCTTTGGGTTTGTTTGGGTTTTAGTTTGATCGTGGTTTGTTTGAATGTTAGTCCCAGGGAAATTCGTCAGGGAGAGGAGATAGCGTGGTATGCTGATGGAGAAACCGTGGTCCGGAACGAGTATAACCCGTCCCTAGCGTATGCTTACGGTAAATATATGCAAATTTGACGTTCATGAATAGGGTTTTTGTTGTTTTCTCTTGTTTGATTGGTATGGACTGTGAAATTAGAATGTATGTATTAGTAATTTACGAAGTTTAACTGATGAAACCAAAGCCAGAAGTATTAGTATCTTTTTTTGGGTTAAGGGTAATAAGCTTTTATAAGAAGAAAGGAATATTAGTATTAAGAGAGGAAGAATGAGACTCATAGTATGGCAAAGCTAATAGGAAAGCCAGACACTATACATAAGCAAAACAACTAATCATACATAATAGCTCTCCAATTCCTTTCGAAATGTAGAATGGGAACTCCTGGGAAGAATCTGTGTATTGAACACCAAAGAAAGGCTAAGCAGATACATTAACATTCTAAGCTTTGGTTATTAACGACAGGTACCAAAGTACAGTGAGCATGTACTACTGAGACCTCTGAAATTAATGATTAGGAAATGACAATTTTTCAGGACACATCGCATACTCAATTATCAGCATATGCTCCCAAGCAAGCCTCCAAATTTAGCATGCTGTTAGGCAATGTAGTAAATATTTTCCACTTTTTTGAATTAGAACAACACATTTGATTGCTAACCTGGGATTCAGCAAGTGTATTTTAAAAGGAAGTAGTTGGGCTTCAGCTGGAAGGGCCCATTTTGGGGTATTTTTCTGTTATGAACTGTATCACTAAGGGAATAATGGAATACTGTTAGGGGAGTTCTTTGAAACAGAAAGCTGTGAGGAGTAGACCAGACTTCTTAAAATATCTGGAGTCTCAAAGGGGAGATCTTCCCAATTATCCAATAAATATTGGTTTTTATTGCTATTTCTTGAGACTTTTACTAAAATCCGACACATGGTAATGGTAGGTCCTTGCAAGATCTGAGTCTGTAACATAAAGTTAGCATTTATCTTATTGAGTACCTGATGAACAAAGGACTTGATCTAAGGAGTTGGACTTCTACAGGGTATGTCAAGAAAGAGATTTTTTCTTTCTTTCTTCTAGGTCTTGAGATGTGCTTGGTTGGGGGATGAATAAACTCATAAAGGACTCCAATTCAGAAGCCTTTTGCTTAATCCTAGTTAAATACATTTCCTAGAATTGATGGGGACCTGACTACTGTGACTGCAATGATATGGTGATGATCAAATGAAGCAATACTGAAGAGGCAAGGAAAAGCCTGAGAAATAAATATGCTCTACGTCTATTCTTCCAAAATCTATTAAGTTTCACTGATTCCTACTCTTCTTTTTTTTTTCAACTAATTATTGAAAGTGGGAAATAAGTCGAAATTTTCTGAGGAAAAGCAAAACTGTCTTTTTAAACAGAAAAACCAAACTTGCCCTAACATTCCAAAGACCAGATCCCCCATTCTTTTAAGACCTACATCATATTTTCCAGCTGGTCCAATAGCCTCTTCCTTTATATATGTCGCCCAACCAAAGAAACTCTTACCTAAGCTTAATCCTGTGTTATCCTTTCGGAAATTATCAGAAGATGTTAGAAAGAGGAAGGGGGGACTGCACAACAAGCCTGAATCATCTTAATCTGACTTCCTAATGAAAAACAAAGGCACCTATCCATTATTTTTCTCTTTTAGATCTTTAATTTTGATAGGGTCTTAAAATAGTGTCACTTGAGGATTTTCTTCCCTAGAAGGGTCCTGAAATAAGAAAAGGAGTCCAACTGAGGAATTGCAGTGGGACCCACCTAACCATAGTAGTCATGGAATTGAGAAACTGATTCCCTACTTTAGTTCTAACTGACCCACTTTTGGTTCTGTTAATTTCAAGTAAGAATAGTTGACGTAATTTGAAGTTTTATGATATAATAAGCCTATCATGATCCTCTGAGAAAAGATTCTAAATATCATTATGTTGTACAACTTTTGCAAATAAAATAATTTATTGTATGGATTTTTTCTCAGGAAATTATCTTTCTCTCCCTCTCTTTATTTCATGTCAATATTGTTTATTTAAGTTTTTCTTGTTACTTGTAGATCGTGTCTTTGGTCCCACAACTACAACTAGGCAGGTCTATGATGTTGCTGCTCAACATATTATTAGTGGTTCTATGGAGGGCATCAATGGTAATTGACAGATTGAACTTATTGCTTCTATTTGATTGGCTAGATTAAAGTATACATATGGTCTTGCTATATGATCAAATTATCCTTGTTATGCAGATTAGTTTACGAATGTATACTGTAGAATAACACTAAACACTGTTATGCCAACTAATTTAGAGTCTATAATTTGATTTGTTTGGTTTGGTATTTGCAATCAGTTGTTTGTTTGATACTAATGCTCATTAAAAATCAAGTTTGATATTTTGAATTTGGAACGTGTCAATGGTATTGACATTTGATGGACCATTGACGAAAGTTTATTAAGAATTGCCATCGAAAAAAATTTGTTCAATATGTGTAGAAGCCATATATTTTCTGGCTTCAATTGTTCACTTACCTTATGATTGTTGATAAAATAAGATTGCAAACTGCTCAGATTCTTGCTTAGGGAGGTAGGCCAGATCATGATGTAACCTCTAGAGGTTTGAGATTCAAGATCTTAGCAACTGGTTTCACATAATGTTGTCATTGCATACAGTAATCAGTTGGCTTGGACCTTCACATGACCAATGCATAAAGAAAGTGAGGTAACTTGATCATTTGGACCATGGAGCATTCCCCCTATGGGTGATACACATGCAATTTCATTTATATGACAACCTATTTATAGTGGCTCTTTCTTCTTTAAGTTGGTCATTTCAATTAGAAGTAATCACGCATAGTGACTTATGTCTCCAAGGAACTAGAATTTTTGAATTGCATATTGGCTTATTGAGTAATTTACAATTGAACCATTCTTTGATTTTGTTGCAGGTACAATATTTGCATACGGTGTAACAAGTAGTGGGAAGACTCATACAATGCATGTAAGATCACACTTCAAAAGTTTTCTTCCCTCATCTTGTTGATCTTTTATTGGTAGAGATCAAATATATTTTGCATTGGAGAAATCCTAATTGAGTCAGGTAAAACCACTATCTGGAATTGTTTCCAGTGGAGGATACCTGTGGTCTCTTCCAAAATAAAAGAAAGAAATGTATAATAAGTTTATTTATATGCTTATTTTTATATGGCCTTTCCATGGGAAGGCATTTGCATATGGTGTATAGACATTGATGATCACCAATATTAATTGAGTCACCCTCTTTCTTTCTCTTTCCCACTTAAATCCCTTATCACTATGACTATATAAGTTATAACAGACATCGTTTACAATGGTGATTGTCTGTGGTAAGCACGCATCATCATCACTAGTGCTGTGCATTAATAATCTCATCAGTCTCTAGTGTAGTACAACTAGTGTATGTCTGTTACAATTAGACTGGTAACATCATAGTATGCCTAAAACTTAAAACCACAAGTTTTTTGTATTCCTTCTTAGCCTCATAATAATATATCACGGTACAATTTTTGATATAATTTAATTATTATCTTTTGAAATAAGAATAAATAATTTGATTGATCTTATTGACTATTGTGTTACACGATGATAGCACTTAGTAAGATAGGAATTGGGGATACAGTGTATGACATAACAGGTCCATTTGATTTACACAAAAACAAGGGACAAACATAAAAGTACATGATTAACCTTTGAATTTAAAGAGTTTTGGGACAAAAAACAAAAGGCGTTGGAGATGACAGAACAAAAACTTTTTGTTATTCTGTAAAAAGGGGGCAGCTTTTTGCTCCAAGTGCTAGATCCTTAAAAGAAAAAATTATGCATTCTCTCCCTCACTCTCACTCCTCTATTATATACGATAATTGATCAACAAACATAAAACAGCTCTGTATTACTACTTAAAATATATATGCTATATCATTTTATAATAAATAATTAAAATATATAATAATATACTATTTTATAATATTGAACAATAGTATAAATTGTATTAAAAGAATTAATATTAACAAGTGTATTATGGTATTTTACATTATTTTGCTTGTGCTTTCCATTGTTCATCAAATGACGCTTAAGATAGAAATTTGTTCAAAAACTTAAATTTTTATGTTGTACCGAAGTATATACTAAAAACACCCAATATGCTTATAAAGCTCGTATTTTTCCAGGGTGATCAAAGATCTCCGGGAATTATACCTCTTGCTGTGAAGGATGCTTTTAGCATTATCCAAGAGGTATGTTGAATGCCAATTTTCTGTTGCTTCTGTATTTTTGCTTCTTACTCTATACATTATAAAGTCGGATGATCCTTTCACCAGACTCCAAACAGAGAGTTTCTTCTTCGAGTTTCATATCTGGAGATCTACAATGAGGTAGTCTGCTTCCTGTTCTCTATCTTCTTGCTTGTCCTCATGTCGATATTGTCTTCCTCAAACTTTGTTATTTTATTCTGAGCTGTGCATGAAATGAAATTTAATGAAATGTTATTTCTATCCCTAAAACTTTGGTATTATTTCAGGTGGTTAATGATTTATTAAATCCAGCTGGACAGAACTTAAGAATCAGAGAGGATGCTCAGGTGCTGATTTTATTTTTTTTCTTACCAAATTTTAACATATTCTGTCTTTGTTCTTGATAACTGATTGAGATTAAGATGCAATCAATATATTATTGGATACTTCATATATTCAAACAGAAGCACTCCTATTCATTATTTTCTCTCTGGAAAGATTCTGTTCTCTCTTTCTCTAAATTTCCCCCTCGAATTTTGACTTGTTGATTAAAATGTAGGGAACCTTCGTTGAGGGAATAAAGGAAGAGGTTGTACTCTCCCCTGCTCATGCACTGTCCCTTATAGCAGCCGGAGAAGGTATATATGCCAGCTATTTTTTCTTCTGAATTGTTCTAGTTTGTTTGTTGGTTTGCATACTTTATAGTAGTCATATTTTGTTTCTGCTTGTTTCTTTAGTGGATAGTTTTTGGAGTTTATGTAATTTTTAAATTATCACTTTTAAGACCCATAAGAGAGAACACATTTTCATTGCTTTGTCATAGACAACAATATGGGTAAGGGCACTAGAGGGACTTGCACAGGCTGTAACAAATTTTCATGTGGAACGAAGTGTGGGAGGCATTAAAGTAAAGATAGAGGCTGACTGATGGTTAATGGGAAGAGGGGGCAAGTGAGCGGTAGACAATCAATTCGGGTAGTTTTGGGTGGTTTTTGAAAATGGGCAAACGAGTTTCTCTTCTACATCTTTATTCCTAGCTCTCTATCTACTGCATTTTCCCTTTGCAACCAGAACACTTTTCTCTGCCATTTTCCCTATTAATATTCCATGGTAAATGTGAGAAATAGAGAAGAGTGGGAGAAAATATCCCTTGTGTCTTTTGCATACACATAGGGTAGTTTATTTATAATGTAAGATATGGGCCAATGTCCTTAATACAGAATGGGCTGAGCCCAACTAACAGAAACACACATCTTAACATCTAACACTCCCCCTCAAGCTGGAGCATATAAATCATATGTTCCAAGCTTGTTACAAAGATAATCAATTCTAGGTCCTCGTAAGGACTTAGTGAATATGTCTGCCAACTGGTTACTTGAGTTAACGAACTCAGTCTTGATATCTCCGGATATGATTTTTTCTCGAATAAAATGACAATCAACTTCAATGTGCTTGGTTCTCTCATGGAAGACAGGGTTAGAGCTAATATGGAGAGCAACTTGATTATCACATATAAGTGTCATGTGAGTGACATCTCCAAATTTCAATTCACTAAGTAATTGTTTAAGCCACACAAGCTCGCAAGTAGTTGATGCCATAGCTCTATATTCTGCTTCTGAGCTGGACCTTGCCACAACACTTTGCTTCTTACTTTTCCAAGATATCAGGTTGCCACCAATAGAGACACAATATCCAGAAGTAGACCTCCTATCAGAAGGGGAACCAGCCCAATCAGTATCTGAATAGCAAACGATTTTTGTATCGTTGTTAGGACCATATAGCAAACCTTTTCCAGGTGATCCTTTAATATACTTCAGTATGCGAACAAGTGCATCCCAATGGTCTTCACATGGGGAGTGTAGGAATTGACTCACCACGCTAACTGCGAAGGAAATTTTAAGACGTGTAACAGTAAGATAGTTTAATTTACCAACTAATCTTCTGTACCGTTTAGGATCTGAGAAAGGCTCCCCCTGATTTGGTAGGAGTTTGATGTTAGCATCCATAGGTGTCTCAACAGATTTAGAGTTCATTAACCCTGTTTCCTCCAAGATGTCTAATTGATACTTCCTCTGAGATATGACAATATCGGTGTTGGATTAAGCTACTTCAATACCCAAAAAGTACCAGAGTTTGCCAAGATCTTTGGTTTGAAAATGATGACAAAGGTGTTGTTTCATCTGAGAGATGCCAAGATAGTCGCTTCTTGTGAGAACAATATCATCGACATACACTATTAAGAAGATACATCCAGCACTTGAATGGCGATAGAAAACTGAATGATCCGCTTCACTGCAAGACATACCAAATTGTTGAACAACACAACTGAATTTACCAAATCAGGCCCGAGGAGACTGTTTTAGGCCATATAAGGATTTGCGAAGACGACATACCAATCCAGATGACTCCCCCTGAGCAACAAAGGCAGGCGGTTGCTCCATATAAATTTCTTCATGCAAATCACCATTAAGGAAAGCATTTTTGACATCAAGTTGGTGAAGAGGCCATTGGCGAAGAGCGGCCATGGCAATGAATAGGCGAACAAAGGTCATTTTTGCCACTGGAGAAAAAGTATCACCATAATCCAAACCAAAAATCTGTGTGTAGCCTTTGGCAACCAGTTGAGCTTTCAGACAATCAATAGTGCCATCAGGGCCAACCTTGATAGCATACACCCACCTTCAACCAACAACAGACTTTCCAGATGGTAATTGGACAAGCTCCCAAGTTCCACTTTTCTATAAAGCACTTAATTCATCCAACATAGCTTGACACCAGCTAGGATGAGTTAAGGCATCACCCACAGACTTGGGAATTGACACAGAAGAAATGGAGGAGAGACATGTATAAAAAAATGGAGATAATCTGTGGTAACTAAGAACAGTATAATGGGGGGAAGGGTTACGGGTAGAGCGTATACCTTTACGAAGGGCAATAGGCAGATCAAACTCATTTGCTGGAGCCAGAGGAGACACAGGAGGCGACACTGGAAGTGAGTCATGAGGGAGACAATTGCGGCGACTATAAACCTGAAGGGGTGGTGGTGAAGGACGATCCTGTGGTGAATGAGAGTCTAAAGAAGGAGACAAAATGGGTGGAGCATCACTAGGAGGATCACAGAAAATAGGAATATCAACAGTAGCAGGTGGAGGTACAAAACTAGAAGATAGATGTGAAAAGTAAAAAGAAGATTCATCAAAAGTGACATCAGCAGAGATAAAATGACGATTGAGGGAAGGGGAAAAACACTTATAGCCCTTTTGTGACTGTGGAAATCCTAAGAAGACACATTTGTGAGACCTAGGAGATAACTTATCAAGACCAGGACTAAAATCATGAACAAAACATGTAGACCCAAAAACTCTAAGAGGTAATGGATGTAGAGGGTCTTGAGGAAATAAGAAAGAATGAGGGATTTTGTTATCTAGGACGGAAGATGGCATGCAGTTTATAAGATAACATGCCGTGAGAACTGCATCACCCCAAAAACTTGAGGGTACTTGACCATGAATTAAAAGAGTACGAGTTGTTTCAATAAGGTGTCTATTCTTGCGCTTAGCCACCCCATTTTGTTGAGGGCTATAAGCACATGAGGTTTGGTGAAGAATGCCATGAGAAGCCATAAAATGTTTAAACGATTGAGAAAGGTATTCACGGCCATTATCACTACGTAAATTTCGAATAGAAACCCCAAACTGTGTTTTTATTTCATTGAAAAATGATTGGAAAATAGGAAACAACTCAGAACAATTCTTCATTAAAAACAACTAAGTACATCTGGAATAGTCATCAATAAAAGTAACAAAATACTGAAAACCTAAAGTGGACTTAACACGACTAGGTCCCTAAATGTCAGAATGAACCAATGAAAAGGGGGACGACGCCCGTTGTGAGACACTACGAGGAAAGGAACTACGAGTATGATTTCCTAACTGACAAGACTCACACGACAAACTTGATAATTTTGACAACCTCAGGACAAGTTGTTGTAGTTTGCCAAGACTAGGATGACCTGACTGAGCATGAAGAAAGGATGGTGACTCCATGATTACGCCAACATGTGGAGAAGGGCGGAGATGGTATAGGCCATGAAACTCACATCCTGTGCCAATCATGTGTTTTGAACTCCAGTCCTGCAACCAAACAAAATCTTTAGTAAATGAAATAACACAATTAAGGGTACGAGTTAGATGACTTATGGACAATAAGTTGAAGGGAGACCCAGGAACATAAAGTACATGATCAATGGATATGGACGAAAAAATATCAACAGTACCAACACCATGAGATGAGACTCTAGACCCATCAGCCATTGTTACAGAGGGTAAATTATCCGGACATGACAAGGAAGAAAACAAGGACTTGTTACCAGTGATATGATCGGTGGCGCCTGAGTCAAGGACCTAAGGTTCGAGGGAGTGAAAGTGAGTCAGACGAACAAAAGGTGCACCTGTACGTGCAACAGATGCAGATGTAGTGGAACTAGAGTGCTGACGATCCTCATACCATTTGAGAAATTCGTTAAAGATTGCAGGTTTTTCTACGGTATTAGATGAAGTAGGATGGTCTGCAATGGTGATCGGGGAGATGGATCAGAATTAGCCATTGCTACAGGTCGAGGAGGACGCCCATGAAGTGCATAACATCGATCAATTTTGTGGCCTAACTTGCCACAGTGGTCACATTTTGGACGTCCTTTACTTGGCTTGCGAGACCGACTTCGATCATCACGTTGGATAGCCATAACTAAGGAATCATCAATATGAGGAGATGTCTCAGTGACTGGTTTGCTCGGTATACGCAAAAGAGCAGAACAAATAGAAGTAAAGTTGGGTATGACAGGAGAACCCAAAATCTGATCACGGACATGAGAGACATCATCAGAGAGTTCGTATAATGCCAACAACATGAAGAACTTTGATCGTTGTTCCAGTTCTTCAGCAGGAGTGGAAGCAGGAGGTAATATATCATTAAAATCATGAAGAAGGGCATGAATTTTACCCAAATATTCTGCCATGGGACCATGATTGCGCGAACCAATAACAGTTAATAGGTCCTGACAAACACCATAAAGGCGCTGAGTGTCATTTGTGTATAACAACTTCGCTTGTGCCTATACTTCTGAACATGTTTCATATGATCGAAACATTTGTTTAAGTGAGGAGTGAATGGTGGACTTTATAATAATGCATAACTGAACATCAATTTTCATCTAGCGGGAAGTGTCATTTGTGGTAGCAGTATTTGTGCCATCTAACTTGTCAATTGACAAGTGTACATTCACATAATTGGTGTATATTGAGGGATCAGAAGATGAGCCACCAACAGAGGTGTTTGTAGATGAGGAAGATGCCATGGAGAAGGAGAAACCCTAAAAATCCAAAGTGCTCCGATTGACGCAACGACCACAAATCCAGAAAGAGGACGAGGAGGCGATCACAGCGGTTCTGATCGGCGACGGAACTCTCCGGCGACGCGCCGGCACGCACGGCGGGAAGCGGTGGTGCCGGCGATTGTTGCGGCGCCGCGTGGGTGGTCTATTCGCCGCGATCTTTGTACCACGGTGGTCGCCCGGCCGAGACGATTCCGATGGTGTGGTCGTCGGTCGATTATGGAACTCCAGCGGTTGCGGTGGCTACGACGGCAGCGACGACGGTGATAGCGGCGATGATGTGTGCCGGAGACCGTGGTGTTGGCTGGAACTAATCCTATGCTCTAGATACCATGTGAGAAATAGAGAAGATTGGGAGAAAATATCCCTTGTGTCTTTTGCATACACATAAGGTAGTTTATTTATAATATAAGATATGGGCCAATGCCCTTAGTACAGAATGGGCTGAGCCCAATTAACAGAAACACACATCTTAACATCTAACAGTAAATTCTGTTCCTATCACTTTGTTTGAAAGTTTTCTTTTGTAAAATTTGTTATGCATTTAAAATACTAAGCATATTGATGGAAAATTTTTAATATGATATTATCACTTAACACAAATTATACAACACATATGAGGCTTATGGGTGGGTGATTTGTAAATCCTAATCAAACCTGTTTAGCCTGTCCTGTTAATGATCTTGTGAATTGGATTCCTCTATAACACTACTTGGTGGTGTGCCACTGCTAAGTTATGTTATTTAATTTGATAACAGAGCACAGACATGTTGGGTCCACAAACTTCAACCTACTCAGCAGCAGAAGCCATACAATATTTTCCCTGGTGGGTTTGCGATACATTATAGGGTTGATATTATATATATATATATATATATATATATATATATATATATATATATATATATATATATATATCTATATTTTATTGGCATCAAATTTCTTTTATTGTGTCCTAGCTTATTGACATTGATACTTGTTCTGTGTGTTTACATCTTGACACATACTTTCATGTAAGCATGTAATGCAGCCCTGTAATTAGTATTCCGTTCCTGCACATATTACTTGATCGAGTTACATTGGAGCAACTCTTGATGACTCATCCAAATTCCAAAGCTTTTTTATAATGCTACTTATTCTTGACATTTTCTTTTCCTTCATATGTTAAGAGTTGCTTTTATTAAGAGATGATTTTACTGTTTCAACTTTTGGCTGTCTTGTGACAGACTGTAGAGAGTAGTCCATGTGGTGAAAATAGTGAAGGAGAAGCAGTAGCACTGTCTCAATTGGTAATTATTGAATTGTGTTTTAGAAAATATTTCCCATTCCTTCTCATGCACAGATGTTATATTGCACTATTTAACTTTTTTATTATTCATGCCTTACAATTTGCTATTGTAACTTACTTTTCTTTTGAAAAATATATTTTACTTATATATGCAGAACCTCATCGATCTGGCAGGTTCTGAGAGCTCAAGGGCTGAAACAACTGGCATGAGAAGGAGAGAAGGATCTTACATCAATAAAAGTCTTCTAACTCTAGGAACTGTGAGATCTCAAAATCTGTTAGCTGGTTCTATCAGATTCTCTGTTTTATTTGAGATATCTGTGTTTTTTCACTAAATTTTGCACAATGTTCCGTGTCTGTTGGATTTCTTTTTATTTTTTGTTGTTGTCTAGTTACTCATTTGTTATTGTCAATCATGAACTAGCATAGAATGTACCGGAATGAGATAGAAAAATACCAGAATTTAAGTTAAATCAGCCATCTGTTTAAATATTGAATCCACCAAAACTTGACAATTTAAAAGATAACGTGTCTAGAATCAACTAACCCACAAGTTTAAGCAATTGGGTGAAAATACATGAATGGATTTTTATTACATCTCTAACATACCCCTTAAACGAGCTTGTTGGACATGAAATATTGATAATGCATAGGCTTACCTAACTTATGCTGAAATTCAGGTTTTCATTAGAAGAACAAAGAAGTTGAGTATTGAAGTCTAGATCACCTCGCCATTAAGGATTTGAGACCATGTCTTGAACTAACTCTCTCAAGTTTAGGCTATTAGGTCATCATCATGTTTGCAGTTGTTGTGCTTGCTGAGGAGTTCACTTCTGAAAACGGTTATGAAATTTTTCTCAAAGTTCTTAGGTGTGTATGCAACCTAAAAAATTCATGAGAATTTTAGATGACAAAGATGATTGCAACCATGATGAGAGCATCATTTGATCCTGTTTTCCCAAACAATATCGTCAAGATTCAAGATTCAATTGGATTGATTGCAAATATGGAGAGGAAATCTGAAGCAACAACAATGGTTGTTTGGTTTAAGGGGAGGCGATGTAAATAAGGATGATGGAATTAATTGGGTTGTCTGGGTAGGATAGAGATACAAAGGAGAGAATGAATAAGCGAGTGCCCCCCAACCAGTACTTTTGCATTCTTAGTCCCTTATGTTGCTCTTTCTATCTTTCTCACTTTTACTCTATTTCCATATTTCTTTACCTTTTTTGCTTGGGTCCTTGCGTGTGTAGTTCATGAGTTGATGTATCATACATCCTCCTTTCTTTCTTTTACCATTGGTCCCTGTTGAAAGCCCCACATTGACTAGAGATGAGACTAGTTTAGAGTATATAAGTGAGTGCAAACCTCACCTTACAAGTCGGTTTTATGGGATTGAGTTAGGTTGAAAATCCACTTCTTAACATGGTATCAGAGTCATTGTTAAAGCCTATCCTAGTGAGGTTTATTGTTTGTTAGGCATATTGTTCCATCTACTATTGGGTTGCTATCGGCCACCCATTAATGTCTAGTCCCATGCTCGAGATGTATATACCTTAGTGGGAGGGAAGTTTTTGAAGTCTCACATCTACTAGAGATAAGACCAATTTAGAGTATATAAGTGAGTGCAAACCTTATCTTACAAAAGGTTTTGTGGGATTGTGTTAGACTTAAGTTCACTTTTTAACGATCTCATTACCTTCATACACCTTCCTTTTTCTATATTCTTCTAGGATTTGGACTTCTTCTTTGCATTGATATGTGTTAGAAATATGATTTGTCTACATTAAATAGGGAGATGTGACATGATTTGATAGGGAAATATCTTACCAACTATTTTTGCATCATTAGATATTGATTTTGTTCCCTACTGTATCCCCTCTTCATTATAAATAAGAATACTCATGTCTGTATCTAAGACACGAAATTCATTACATTCCTTCGTAGTTTCTCTCTTTTCAACATGGTACTAGAGCAATATCATCCTTCATGGCTTGTTTTTCATTCATCCTTTCAACATGTTTACTCAGTACATGTTTTTCATCCAAAACCTGTATATATATAAGGTTTTCCTGAATGTGCAATTCTTTGTAGCTTTGTGAAGTGTGATTAATTCATTGTGCAGGTTATTTCAAAATTGACTGAAGGCAGAGCTAGTCATATACCTTACAGGGACTCCAAATTAACTAGACTACTTCAGTCTTCTCTCAGTGGTCATGGACGTATATCTGTAAGGCTTTACTTTTGTATAGATATCCAGAAATGTGATTATGTTATTAAAATAAATATTACTATGTTGATCTTTGTGGCACAAAACATGAAACATGGTTATTCTTACATTTTGTGGTCATTTAAAATACAGCTCATTTGCACGGTAACACCTTCATCAAGTAATGCTGAAGAGACACATAATACTTTGAAGTTTGCTCACGGGGCAAAGCACGTTGAAATACAAGCAGCTCAAAATACGGTATATTGAAGGTTTTTTTTGTTAGAATTTTATTTCTATACAACTTCACAGTACAAAATACAAATGCTGCTCCTAATCAGGGTATTATTAGCATGCTCCCTTTGTACAATGCAAAGTACAATATACACTGTATTCAATCAGCCTACTAAGTAAAACACTCACACATGCAACACTCCACTTGCAAACCTGTTGTGTGATCTCTCCTCGTGGTGGTTAATCTTTGATTCAAAGCCAACCTTAAGATGAAGTTATTCTTGAGAATAGGAAAATAATTTCATTAAGTTTCTGTCAAGTAGAATATTAAAATTTACCTAGGGTATCCCCTAGTAGTGGATTACTTGAATATTACCTGTATTATTACCTACAGTGCTGTGGGCACATGTCCAGAGAACCTTATCCATTCTAGACCTGTCTAGCTGCATGCCAGAGTGCTTAATTGAAACTGGTTCAAGTAATTTGAACATGAAGAATTTATGTGGGATGGTATTTTAGAATATTTTCTATGTTGTTGGAAGCAGTATCTAGTTGGAATGAGACGCATTAAATTCAGTCGAAAGCCATTTCATGTAGTTTTGAAACAACATTTTCTTGACTTTTCACTTTGTTTACCTGCCTCCTGCATTTCTTGAGGAATTATACCCTGTAAACATTTAAAAAGATTAGAAGTCTCTTTTATTTGATGTTTTTCTTTTAATGAAATCCTTCTATCTGGGAATCACATCCTGTAATGTCGTAGCATCTCTGCTCCTTCAACTAATTTACATGTTAAATTGAGTCTACAGATAATTGATGAAAAGTCACTTATCAAGAAATACCAGCATGAAATTCAGCGCTTAAAGGAAGAATTGGAGCAAATGAAGCGGGGTGTTGTCTCTATTCAGCCGAAAGAAACTGGTGAAGTTGACTTTGTGCTCCTAAAACAAAAGGTAGAAGATGTTATATTATTAGACTATTTTTTTATGTATCTTTTCTTGGCTTAAAGATGGCTTTCAGAATGTGATTTTTCTATAATTGTTTTCTAGATATTGATCATACAGGCAATATAAGTAATTAGTTTTTAAATTGTTTTCGCTCTAAATGATATTATAATTATAGGTGGAATTGGAAATGCTGTAATTAATTATGGAAATTATTTTGAACTAAACTTCCTTCACATTGAGTTCATTGTTATTCTACAAAATTCAATATTCTGACTTTAAATAGTTACCAATTCTTATGTGACGTATAAAGCTAGAAGATGGTCATGTCAAGTTGCAATCAAGATTGGAGGAAGAAGAGGATGCTAAAGCTGCTTTATTAGGAAGAATTCAACGCTTGACTAAGTTAATTTTGGTCTCCACTAAACCATCACACTCAACTAGATTTTCTAACCGTCCTGGTCCTCGTAGAAGACATTCTTTTGGGGAAGAAGAGGTATTTCTCTTTTTTGATTAGCTTTCTCAATTTTTTCTTCTCTTTATACCAAGAATTTAAATTGTTGTTTTACAAGTAACATAAGATGACGATACACTGCTTACTTATTTACTCGTTTATACATTTTTCTAATTATCAATTTTGTCTGTAGTTGGCATACCTTCCATACAAAAGAAGGGATTTAATCTCAGACGACGAGAACACTGATCTGCATGTTAATTTAGAGGGGAATGTGGAAACAGCCGATGATTCTTATAAGGAGGAGAAAAAGACAAAGAAACATGGGTTACTAAATTGGTTGAAGATGCGGGTAAGTTGTCTTTTGATTCCTCTGTTAACTTTACTATCTATATATGCTTTGTAAAAACTAAATAAAGAATTATCTTAATCTGTGGTGAATATTCTCACTCTCAAGCTAAAGCTTACAAAGGTTTAAGCTTGTATGAAAAATTAGCGCTCTTAAAGGAAAATAAAGAACTACAAAGCGCGCTTCATAAAACATGGGTGAAAAGAAAAGTCAATACTAGAGTATGATAGATGTGTATTGCTACAAAGATACCGCAGTAGGGTGGTTGAATTGATAACTTTTTCTCATTATTTTTCTTTTTGAGAAATTTATCAAAACATTGCCTAAATTGATACGTTTTTTATATGGATATGGGGCAATTTGTTCTTTAAATTGTGGATATGGGTCATTTTTTTTAAAAAATTACAGAGACAAATCGTGTCAAGCTGGTACAACTTCATTGTGAAGAACTTGTCAACAAATGACACGACTTTTGACTTGGGGAACTGAAGTCATGTACGCATAACACGACTTCTATGTTATTGATGAAGTCATGAGGGTTAACTATGACTTCAACTATAATTAATTATGCTTAAGTAAAGTTGTGCAAGATGTGAAAAACTTCTATGCATCGTTGTTTGACCTAAAGTCATGGAGGCATGAGGTGAATTCTTCAAAACTTGAGTAATATTGAAGTCTGGAGGGTATTGACGACTTTAGTGTATTTTTCATTTAGTTAAAGTCGTTCATAGATGATATGACTTTGGTGTTTTTAATTTTGTACTGAAGTCCTGAGATCATCACATGACTTCACTGGTTCATACGTTTGCCTAAAATTGTGCAATGCTGGCATGAGTTTTTAATGTGTTATTTTTATAATTTATTTTTAAGATGCTTGGTTTTTGTTTTGAAAAAATTTGGGAAATATAATTGTTAATTGTGAATGCGTTAGAGTAGAGTTTGTAAAATTGTAACAAATATTTATTAACTAAATATTAATTTAGGGTTTGTATGAGGATATCATAGAAATATTAAGAATTCTAAGTACATTATATCTAACAGTTTAAATCAGATTCAGTTAGATTTATTATTTCTTTACTTTAGTTAATAATACTTTCCTATTGATTTTTATTTTGGTTTCCCCTTAGTTGTGAAATCGTGATTGGGTCTTCTTAAGTTTGTCATTTTTGCCTCTGATTCATGTTTATTATTTCTCATTCTAATTTTTGGAAGCACTTTTTTCTTGATCAGGAATTATTTTGAAGTTCATTTTGTTGGTTATACTTCACAATTGAGAATTTTAATCATCATTCATGAACTTTGTTGGCTGCATCTAATCATGCAAGATTATAAGCCTTCTGTGCAGCCTTGCATTTGTAACCTGAGTTTAACTTTCTAGCAAATATTTTAATCATGATTTAGCTATATAACATTTCTTTGTTGCATTTGGAAGTTCTTTGTACAATTGATATTTCTCAAAGTGGTATAATGGATTTATTTTGTTGTATTCGTATATGTTAAAGTCCTGTTTCTTCAAGTTCCTGCATTTCACTATTTTTTCTTTTATTCAGAAACGAGATACTGGGTTAAGTGCCTTTTCAGGCACCAGTGATAAATCATGTGGAACAAAATCTGTTAGCACACCTTCTACTCCTCTTGCAGAGTCCAGACATTCCCATTCTCTACCTGCACAAAGCTCTCCGGCAGATTTTGTATCATCAACAAGAGAGGACAAAGAAATTCGCGAGGATAGAGTATTGGGACAAGAGACACCTTTGGTATGTTCTTGACTGCTTTTATTGTTTCTTTCTGCAGCTTGAGAAAAATGCTATTTCCTATGTCATTTGAATTTGATTATTTTAGTGAAATAATTGATGAAAGATTTTCGTATAATCTAAATAAATTAATGCTAACAGAGCTGGCAGTTGAAAAATCTCACATTCGCTTTGTTTTGCGAACCCATTAAGCAATTTGTAAGTCATTTCAATACTCTGAAAAATCACCTAAACATATCTCAGTTTTGGTAGCATTGCGCACAGGCACATATAGATGCGGAATCACATATTTTTAGTATCCAACTTTTTACTCAGTTAAAATTTGTGATAAAATGTTATTTGTATACTAGTAAAAATATTTTTTTAGTAAATTTTTATTTTTTATTCCTGAGTGATGAGTATTGTCAAACATTGTTTATTTGGTTTTTTGCCAGATTCTAATATTGTAATGATTTTTATCTATTGATCCTTTTGCATATCTGAGCAAGTGCTAGACTTAGCTAGCTAAAAGAGTAGTATAGTAGTCATTTGTTAAGTCCAGTTTGATGAATCTTTCTTAAAGTACTTTATTTGTGGGAACCTATCCCCTTTTTGTCGTAATCCAAATTGATGAAATATGAATATGTACATTTAAGTTATTGAAGTTCTTGCCATAGATGTGATCAGTTTTTGTATAGTATGGCCATATATACTTTTTCCTTGCTAGATTATAGTTTTTTTCTTCTAATTTGTAGATAAGCGTTAAATCAATTGATGAGATTGATCTATTGAGGGAGCAACAAAAGATTCTGTCAGAAGAAGTAGCTCTTCATTCAAGTACTTTGAAGAGATTGTCTCAGGAAGCTGCAAGAAACCCTCAAATGGATCAGATTCATGTACGTTACTATTTCAAAATCAATGTTTGTCTTGACTAGTATTATAACTTTCACTAATATGGCAGTATATCTGAGAGTTGATCTTTTTGTTCTTAATTTATACCAAGGTGGAGATGGAAAGGTTAAAAGATGAAATTAGGGCCAAGAAGGAACAAATAAATTTTCTGCAAAAGCAAATTGCTGATTCTATCATTGCCTCAGATAAGTTGGATGAATCAGGGGTATTGCCAGTGTGTTCATGTGACATCAATGTTGGTTTTGTTTCACTTGTTACTTTAATTCAATGCTGGTTGTTTTGTCCTGCAGAATCTCACCGAGCTAATGACACAATTAAATGAAAAATCCTTTGAACTGGAGGTGACCATATATAAATCTTGCTATGTTTAGTCTTTAATTGAAATTCAAGTATTCAACACTCAATATGTCTTCTTGTGGAGCTTTTTGATAGTTTAAATTTAAATCAGTTTTTGGTTTGTAACCAGAGTTAGTGTTGTTCAGATCAGAACAAAAAGTACGTATAATTAAGTTATTAGTTATAATAATTGTTTTTGTAAAAGCCATGGTCTGATCACCCAAGAAGGCGTTGCTCTGATTATATTATTAGCATATGCAGTGTAGCTTCCACGATAAACATACATTGTTTTCTAATTAGTCTCGCGTCACCTAACCTTTTTGCTAATTCAGGTCAAAACAGCAGATAACCATATAATCCAAGAACAGCTTAATCAGAAGGTGAAAATGCTTAAATAATTTTGTACGAAATTTCTTGCCGTCTTGTTTTTGTGTTATTAGCTAAGCAAAACATTTGACATTCTCAGATCCGTGAATGTGAAAGCCTTCAAGAAACAGTTGGCTCTCTGAAACAGCAGCTTGCAGATGCACTGGAGTTGAGAAACTTAAGGCCTATATCCAATCAATCTCAACATTGCTCTGTAACCAAAGGCTACCATGATGAACCTTACCTTGAAAAGGAAACTGCCACGATAAACAATTCTAATGAAAAAATTCTTTTGCAACGGCAGGTATATTTTTTCTTCCTTGTGGAATCTACATTGAGTGGTGCTATTATAGTTTGGACAGGCTAATCCCATTAGATTTCTTAGTGTCACATTCCACTCCGTGAGTGTGATAATTAGCACTATAATTTCACATTAATCCAAAACCATTTGTCATTCCATAAACATCTTAAAACTAGCATAAATGTGTTTTCGAATGGAAATATTGACCATGTAGTCAGCACCCAATCTTGTTTAGGTTTTCTAAAACCTTCCACGCAAAATATGCGTGGGTGTTACTATATACCATATCAGTTTTCTTTCTTCTCTCCATTTTTGGTAATGAAATTAATCCCACAGTTTTAGTCATCATTGAACCGCTATACTTCTGAAACTACTTCCTTGTTTGCGAGTCATCTGATACCAAAGGAATTTTAACATCAAAGAGAAAACTAAACTCGTGACTTGATTTAAAATTTTCACTTCGAACTTCCTTACAGTCAAGGGGAAGAAAATACAATTAGGCAGATAGGAAGCGTCTTCTATCTGAAAATCGCCAGTACTTGCCATCCGTTCTAGTGGTGCAGTTCTTTATATTACCATCGTCAGCTAACATTTACATTTAGTATTTGTCATATATTCGAGCTATTGTTTCCATTTAACTGTACAATTGGTTAGGCAAGCGAGATAGAAGAGCTAAAGCAGAAGTTGGCGGAACTAGGAGAATCAAAAGAACAGCTAGAACTTCGGAATCATAAACTGGCAGAAGAGAGTTCATATGCTAAAGACCTAGCTTCTGCTGCTGCCGTTGAGCTTAAGGCGTTGTCAGAAGAAGTTGCGAAACTAATGAACCAGAACGAGAGATTATTGGCTGAGCAGGCTGTATTGAAGAACTCTCCTGGCCAACGTAGAAATAGTGGAACTGGAACAGTCCGAAGTGGAAAAAGAGAAAGTCATGTTAGAAGAAATGATCAGGGTGGATTAAACTCTGATATAAAGAGAGAACTGGCCTTGAGTAAAGAAAGGGAAATTTCATACGAAGCTGCTCTTTTAGACAGGGATCACAAAGAAGCCGAGCTTCAAAGGACGATTGAAGAATCAAAGCAAAGAGAAGCATACCTGGAAAATGAACTTGCCAACATGTGGGTTCTTGTAGCCAAGCTAAAAAAGTCACAGGGAGCTGAAACCGATGTTTGACATTTCATATGATCCTTTGTTAGTGAGTTTGAGTTACTATCCATTACGACAATTGGAGAGGACTGGAGAGAGAGAGAGAGAGAGAAAGGGGTGTGCAATGATTGGGATCAGGAAAGTCTGGTTTTTGGTATTCGTCCATGAAAAGGGGTTTCCAACCCAGTTTGTGTATACGAATGATGATTGCTTCCCTCCTAGCTATCTTAGTGATTACCCCCCTTAAAAGCCATTCTTAAAACAAAATCAATTGTTTTACTTTCACCTCCATAATTTCTTTTTTGCACATTGTAGCGTGTGTTTTGATAAAAAAAAAATACTTTAATAATTTAAAATTTTTAAAATGATGATAAACTATATTTTAGTCAATGTTATGAATCTTTTATTGATGTTACTGATTTTTTTTTTTTTTAAGGTTAAGCAAATTTGAGTTTTCAATCAATATTGATAGAGAATATTCTGTAATTGATATTGTCAGAATTATTTTTCTATCAATGATTAATGTCATGCTTTGGAAGATGTTGATTAGGGTTTTCGTGGCCATTATTGAGGGGAATATCGTATATTAATGTCTTAAAAATGATCATAGCACACATAAGAAGATTTGTCAGAGAAAGAGAACTATCCTTGATCACATGGCATCACTAGCTAAGACGTTCAAGATCCTTAAATCTACTCTAAAAGATATACTTAGAGATTTAAACAAATAACATTTTAAGCTTAATTTAAAAATAAAAAAAGGGAACAAAGTAGAAATAAGTGATAGTTGCATGCTCAAATTTTCATAGCGTGATTACTGGCTATGCTGTTTTTCATATGAATTTAGTATAATACTAATTTGTTCCACTACTATTGATGTGGTGTTTTTTCGTTAATTGACCGACCATGTCTATGCTAGTTTTCTAGAACTTATTAGTATTAATGTGGTGTTTTTTTGGCTAAGTGACCATGACCCCGTTGAGTTGCACAACATAAACGGTTGACGGTAGTGATACGACATAGATTATTGAACTTATAATCAATTTTACTTGGTGGATTCACTCTTTTGTTGCGTTGTGTAGCTTCTCTCTTCTAAACTACTTTTAACTTGTCATATCTTATGCTCATATAAAATTGGAATTTGGCAATCATGATCAACAAAACCATCATAAAGTGTTTGCAATACCTTGTACTTGAAATTATGTTATTGAAGCATAACTTGTCATTTCAGCCTCTTGCGATAAACAAATTTGAATAATTGAAATAAGGAGTTGAAATCAACTATCCATCTGTAGACATAAACAAATGACTATGCAACATAAGTAGTTAGTTTCTCAAATGCCTACTTTTACTTGTCTCGTCTTTAGGGAAGCACTTAGACAGACTGCCATTAAATGAGATGGGGCCAGAGGGTGAGGAGGTGTAGGATTTCAAGGTGATTTGGAAATTAGGTTATTAAATTTGCATAAACATTCATCAATGCCATTATTATGTCACTCATTTCCATTATGCAACTAAATGACATATGGAAGAAACACATTTTCATTTTATTACAAGTTAGTCTCTATGTTTAAACTTAATATTAGTCTTACAAAAACAATTAGCCATTATATATTTTGTATGGACGAAATCTGTGACTTTTAATATTAATTATTATGTGATTAAGTTTATATTAATATTAATTATTATATATTTAATTGAATTTTGGTTTATCCTTGTATTTTGTTATATTATGATTATACTATAATATATTTCGATAAAAGAAGAAATATTTTTTAAAGTACACAATGCCAAGTTATTCTTAAGAATAAAGTGAGTTATAATTAGACCTATATTATGTTTTATTTATATTTAATTGAATATATTCGGTTTATGAATAAATAAATAATTAATATGCAATTAAGAAAATATAATATAATTTCTATGTTGTGAATGTAAGAATCTAGAAAATAGAGTAATAGAGTAGATAGGTGTATTAAAATAATGAGACAGAGCTTTTTACTTTAAAAAAAATAATCTTATAAAATACATAGAACTTTCTAAAGCTCGATTCATTATCTAAAACACTTCATCTCTTTAAAACACTATTCTCTACTCTTTCTCTTGCTTCTCTCTAGGATTTCTCTTTACTGAGTTGTTTGATTGATGATCAGAAGGTACCCAAGGTACCCAGACGTCCACGACGTAGAGGGCTACACAACTAACCGATCAGTTTCTTGATTTTAGTTAGTAAGTCATTTTCCCCCTTTCTCTACATGTTCTTAAACCTGGATCATGCAATTTCTACTTCAATTCTCAGCTCGACTTAGGTTCTAAGAGTTGTTCTCTATCATTGATTGGTGATTTGTAGGTTTTTGTTAAGTTCCTTTTCAGTGCAAGGTACTGTTGGAGTGTTTCTGTGAGCTGACAGTTTATCTCTAAGGTAAGGGGAGCTAGATACTTTCTTTAAATTGGTTGTATGATATGTATGTATGATAAATTCTGAATTGGAATGCGGTTTGAATCACTGCTTATGTTTTGATTAGATTGAGTTATACGTGGTGGAATGTTTAATCTGTGAAACTGTATTGTGATGCTTATGAACTGATTTGGAGGAATTTAATTGTGTGATTGAACATATTGGAGGTACTTGATGTGAGAAATTTGTTGTATTATTAACTAAATTGAAAGTATAGTGAATTATGCATGTTTGGAGTCTTTTTAGAGGAAGTGGAGTAGTGAATTGGAGAGTTAGGGGTTATGGACTCAATTAGACTGTTGGGACAACTTGGGGAAGTCCATTATGACTTGTTAGAGTAATCAAAATGATCAAAAAAAAGTTGAAAGTGGTAGATTTGATTTTTGTCCATAAGTTGATGAATTTGATGTTTTAAAGTAGAAATTGATCCATAAACACTTTAAATTGATGTTAGGAATTTTTAGAATCACTTAGACAAGTCTAATAAAGTATATAAAATAATCTGGGAGTGTTAGAAGTTGGGAAAAATAGTTAGAATTGGTAATTGGTGGTTGAGTTGCTTAATTCTGCAGAATTTCGTTCTGCAGATTATGCAGACTCGCTATGCGAATCCATTCGCATAGCGAGTCACCCTGGCGAGATGTTCTCTGCCAGGGCATTCACACAGCGAATGGGCGGGTTGTGCGAATGGGTTGAGAGAGTTTCTCTCTATTTGGTGATTCGCATGGCGAATTGGGGCGCTATGTCACTGGTTGGGTTTGAAACTATTACCATTTTATTCGAATAGCGAAAATGGGTGCACAATGATAGTTTAGGAAGTCTGAGCCACTGTTTAGAGACTCTCGCATAACGATTGGGGCGCTATGCGAGTGGTTAGGGTCTAATGCAATAAAAGGGTTTATTCGCACAACAAATTAAATCACTGTGCGAAGGGTTATGAGGGGTGGGTCTCTATTTGAGGTTCACATAGCGAGTTGAGTTGCTGTGCGAGAAACCTATGGACTCGCTATGCGAGAAGGTGTGTTGAGCGAATTGTTCAAGTCTAGTTTACTCTTTTCTTATCGGTTCACGAGTGGTTTGAATGATGGTAAATCATTGAATGCAATGTATGAAGGTGTATTGAATTATATGAGTATAAAAGGTATAAAATGGAAATTCAAAGTGAATGAAAGTATGATTTCAATGTGGTAAAAGTGAGTTTCAACGTGGAATCTCTCGATGAGATGTAAGTGTGTTTGAGAATGAATACAAGAAGCTCATTATTGGGGGTTATCCTAACACTCTAATGAACTTTCGTTCTCACATGGAGACGATTGATTCATGTGGCGAGAGTAGTAGGAGGTCCTAGTGTAGACGCTACTTGGAGGTCTATTACGCAGAACGGACTAACCTTGTGTGTGTGGTAGGGTGAAACTCATGGCAATGGCTTTGCAAAGCAGTAGAGGCCACCACAAGTATAAAACCCGCCATAGCTTGGTATTCATTCTCAGTCCGGACGGTCTGTTATAGGTCTTAACATATTAGAATGTCTAAACTAATTTATCTTGCTTGAGTTAGCATGTGCATAATTTATGTTCTGTAATTACATGAATGTTTTTATATCTAGCTTATCCTTCTATTTTGTGTTTGTGTGTTGTATATGTATGGTGTTTCTCCTTTGCATTGATCATCCTATGGGTGTGAGCATAGGGATAATAGATCTCCGTGGAGCAGGCGCTTGATGAAGAGAATCCAGTTGTTCAGTTCGTTGTAGTGTAGTACTGTAGATAGTTTTGAAATAGATTGGTTGTGTATAAAGTTTTAAATTCTATAGTTAATATGGATAACTGTATGGATAATATTTTATATTTTAGTCGGATAACTGTACTATCTTATCATGCATGTGATAACTCTAAATTATTTAGTTTATACTATATATTTTTGAGATGTTACAGTGAAACTCACAACTACAATGAGATGTTACAAAAGCAATTGTTGATAATTTACTCTATCAAGCTTAATTAAGAAAAAGAAAAGAAAAATTGCATGACCAGCACACACTTAAACACTAATAGGTTAGACTTTGTTTCTGGCATTCATGATAGAACCTTCCAGAGTTTTCACTTTCCAAGCTTAAAACCTTCAAATTTGAAATCAACAAATTCCCAGAAAGGAAAAATCAAGGAAACCCACTGAAAGCATCACATAAAATGATTAAAAAACGTAACATCATCACATGTACCATAATTCAGTCTTAAACTTTAGTAGATGTTGTTCCAAAATCCTCTTGGGCCACTTCAAAAGAATTACATTCAAATCGTATCTAAAAACCATTAAGTGTAGACTAAACTTTCTCAGGAACATTGAGAAAAAAAGAAGTAATAAAGAGGGATATTTACCTTCCAATATGTCATTGTCTTATTCAAGTTAATTTTATGATACATCACACCTTTAAATAGAAGCTTAAATAACTAAAAATACTGTTTCAAGCTCAAAAGTTTTGAACATTAGGCTACCCGTGGTAACATTGCCAAGTATTCAAGATTTAAAAATTTTATACCCTTTCACAAATTATATTTAAAATTTTGAAATTTATTTTTGATGAGAACAATACGAAGAATTTAACAGAAAATCTAAACTCAAAATTGTGACCATTTTATTATCAAGGTGACCAATGTTTCATGGTGTGTTTATGGTGAATAATTAGTAGAATGGGTTTTTGTGAGAATAAATTAAATGGGCTTCTCGTTCTATTTCCATTAAAAAGTCATACTTTAATTATCAACACAATTACTTAATAAATGGATAGTTATAAGTTGAATGAATTTAAATGTGGAAAAAGGATTATATATAGATATTTTATTGCTCATTTTTCATTTGAGCTTTCAGAAGAATTCCAAAGATGAAGAAAACTCATGATATGTTGAATACAAATAAAGTTTTCTATTGGATAAAATAAGATATGAAGATAAGTTTATATATACACAAGATATTATCTTATTATTAGTAAGAGATTTTTTGATAAAAACTCAGTTCAAAGCGGACAAAATTATTTAATATGTGATGATATTCTAGAAGAAAAGAAACAACTTCAATTGTCTAGAATTTTTCTATTGAATTTTTCTATTGAGTGGCTTGTACTTTTGAGTGTTAGGAGTTATAGATTTGGTGAAGCTTCATTTATATCTTTTAGGTGCAGTTTGAGTCACACTAGTTATTCTTAAAGGAGAATACTACTATTTAATGTCAAAGTGTATTCAAAAGAAATTTCGGATGGGATACTATATTCACTTTATTAGTATCTAATTCATATGGGAAATTATAATTAGGGTGTAAGAGTTAAAAGAGTTGAAAGAGACTTCACAAACAGTATAATTATAAAAGAAGATTATATACTTATAGAGTTAGTGAAATTAATCTCCGAATACTAAATAAAGTATATAATTATTTTACATGAGTTATTATTAAAGACCAGAGGAGATAAGAGTCAGATAAGTGCAGAATCTTAGGAATCCATTTAATAAACTAGTTTTCAAAGTTTAAATGAATTATGATAATTATATATTTTATCTTTGGTTTCTTATTGTTTAACAGTTTATATATCTCAAATGCTTATCTATATGATTTTTGTAAATCATTTAATATATTTAGATTAGGATTTATTCTTATAAAAATTAGTTTATCTTTACATTAGTGTGTCTTTTTGTTTTATTTTTTTTTCTATGATTATTATATATTATATAATGTACGAGAAGAAAGATAGGAGCGGATGACTATAAGACCACTAAAAGTGGAACTCGCGACTAAATGAGTAGTATAATATGTTTTATGGTATCTTTTAGCCTTTTGAAAAATTGTACGTATTTAATTTTTAGTTCATATTTTGTATTATGTTGATCATATTTTGAAATAAAATGTTCTCTAATTTAAAAACTGTAATGAAACTCAATTTAATTATAATTATTGATGTTAGTAAGGTGCTATAATATTATTTAAAATTAGTATGAGAATGTTTAGAAAAATGGATTGTTATTGTTAATTTTTTGTATAATGAAATAATGATAAAGTATTTATCTTGATATGTGATTAAAAAAGAAAAAGCAAGAGGAGTTTGTTAAAAAAAAAGAAAAAAAGTTTTCCTAATACTAAAGAAGAATTACATCTTTATTTACCCACATAGATATATAGTAATTACTAATATATAGCCTATAATTAGCAATAGCTAAGGAAATAAAAGTTTTAGATGACGTTACATGTCAATGAATTGAATTTCAACATGTATTATTAGTTTGATCTTCATTTTTTAAGCTTAAATTAAATTAAATTAACTTGATTAAGGGTTGGGATACTTTTATCCTAATATCTTGTTCTTGTCAAACTAGTTTTCTTTCGCTTATGATTCTATAATATAATAAAATATCTTATTTTAAGATTGACACATTTTTTAAAGCGACACTCCTTACTCATTTGAGAGTGAAATTATACTTTTAGTAACAATTTTATGTTCAAATAAGAAATTAAACTTCATACTTTGATTAATATAAGATATTAATGAGGATACTATCAATCTAAGAATATAGTGCCATTTATTTACAAGAGTATATGTATGATTATGAATTTTGGTAACAATATTATGAGAAGAACGCACGAAAGCAGTACAAAATTTATTGGATGTTACCAATCACCTTCGGTTGGATCTTGTATGGCAAAAGAAGAATGATAAAAAAATATTGTTTTCAGTAAACTTATTACAGAGGTAATATTGACTTTAAAGTATGATATAAACAAGACTTTGTGAAGAATAACATGGCTATTCAATTTAACAATCGATGGCTTTAATAGCTACACCATTTCCGCTTGGTAGAGAAACGTATTCATCTTCTAAATTGCTAAAACAAACATAATTATCCAAAAAAGATGTAAAATATAGTAGCCCCTCAATGTATTATAAACATAACATAATATATAATTAAGAAAACTAACAAGAGTAACTAACAACTCTACATAATAAAAAAAAAGATTTATAGGTCTCCATATTTTTATTTAATGTAGAAATTTACGGTCACATAAATGTATCCCACATTAAAAAATTGATACTATCTTCAAACTAAAATTTTAAGAAAATAATATTTTTTTATCATAACGTAGAATTCAGCTTTCTTATTTTTACTCAATATGAAGCTTATACTCATAATTAGGTTCTTTATTGTTTTAGTTAGCTATATAATTATCTATCTTGAGCTATTTTTTATTGGTGCTAAACTATACATTGTAAACTTTTAGAAATTAAGGTTTTTTACCATACAACTCTTTTATGCCTCTTATTTATACTTGAAATGAAATAATTTCTTCGTGGATTTTGGTTTTGCATATATGCTTAACAATCAATCCATGAGGAAATTTAGTGAGTTTTCACTATAAGTAGTAAGAAGTTTTACATCGATTAAAAACAAAATCAATTTATAATATAATATATAAGTGAGTGTAAACCTAACCTTACAAACTAGTTTTGTGTGATAAAATTAAGTTTAAAATTCACTTCTTAACATGATATTAGAGTTATGACTTAAATCATATCCTAATGAAGTTGATTGTTTGTTGGATCTATTATTCTATCAGATATTGAACTGTTATCAAACCACCCGTTAATATTTAGTATCACGTTCAATATGTATATGTTAAATAAACTTAAATTATGAAAGGGACTTATTTGTAAATTTGAGAGAACTTTAATGAAGTGTCGTTTTGGTTAAGTAGATAGTTATATTTTTTATTGATATATTTGGCCAACTATGATATTTGTAAGGCGTATTTATTATTTTACTTATAGAATTCGGCTTAATAGATAAGTTTTTATTCTGCTTCTAGTTATTATTATTTGGCATTTATGTGGCTATTAAAAGTCATCAATACTGAATAAAAATCAAACTCAATTTTACGAAAAATAGTAGAGTGTGCGTGACGTGAGAATTTTAACAAAGTGGTATCAGAGCTTTATGCTTTGAGTACCGAGAGAGAAAAAAGAAAGAAAGAGAGGGGAGAGTCAAACACCGCGAGAAAAATAGTGAGTGCTTGAGTTTTTTGTGAGAGAGGTGACAAAGGTTGCCAATGGTATGGATGTGTCACAAATGACGAGAAAAATCAATTATGATAACTGGTGCCTATAGATGAAGATGTTATTGAGATCCCAAGACATTTTAGATATGGTGGAAGACGAGTACGTTGAACCTCATAAGGACAAACATTAGACAGTGGCACAAATAACCGCGTTAAAGAAAACATGTGCAAGATATAAGTCAACATAGTCTTTTCTCTACATTGCAGTAGATGAGTCGGGATTCGAAAAAATAGCGAATGCCGCATCAACAAAGGAAGCATGGGAGATATTGGAGGTTGCATATAAACGTGACAATCGCATCAGACAAGTTCGAATACAAACTCTTAGAGGAGAGTTTGAACAATTAAAGATGGGGTCCAAAGAGCATATAATTGAGTACATAACTCGGGTGGAGAAGGTGGTCAGCCAACTCAAATGAGAAAAAATGCCACCTAGCCAGGTTGTGGGAAAAATATTGAGACCAATCATAAAAGATTTTTGAAAGCATCGTGTGCGCCACTGAAAAATCGAAGGACTTGTCAGTTTTCATAGTAGATGAACTTGTTGGGTCATTAGAAACCCACGAATAAAGGAGAAGAAGTTGAGATTATCAGATTGAACCTCTCGATCAAGCACTACAGGCATAGTTTGACTCAAATGAAACTCGAATTACTCAGAGCCAAGGTCCTAGCAGTAGAGGACGAGGAGGCTGAGGATGAGGTGGACGTGGTCAAGGTAATTTTGAGAATGATAGTGAAGAACAAATCGATCAACATAATTGACGTGACCGAGAACAAGGGAGAGGTCAAGGAAACCGGTCAAGAGTGGAGTGTTTTAAGTGTGGCAAGTACGGTCACTATGCAAACAAGTGCAGATCGAGGAAGTGCTACAACTGTGGTAAGGCTGGCCACATTACAAAGTATTGCAAGGCTGAGACAAAGGGGGAGACTAATCTCCTTACTAAATATGCAAAAGAAGAGTGAGGAATCTTGTTGATAGCAAAGAACTCAGATGCAAAGGGTGTGGACATGGAGAGCTTGGTCCCAACAATGGATGAAGTGATCTCGGTAAATGACGCGATAAATATGGATAAGGCAAACCTGAAGAAGAAAGTCAGACAAAAAGAAGAGATTCAGCGGATAGGGAAACTTCTAGATGAGGATAATGAGATTATGATAAATAGAGGGTTGAACTTGAGGAGCTGAAGAAGACAATAATTGATAAGGAGGAAGAAGCCTCTAGTGTTCTTGAACCAGATAAAAATAGGGAAGAAGAAGATGAAGAAGAGATGAGAATTTTGTTGTCATCAAGGATCTTAGAGTCGAAGGTGGAGAACTCAGATGTTGGATCGTGTTTGAGATCAGAGGCTGATGAGATTTCTACCAACTCGGTATGGTATCTAGATATTGTGGCAAGTAATCATATGTGTGGAAACGAGAACTTGTTTTATAAACTCACCAAGGTGGAGGCCAAATTTGTATATTTTGAGAATGACTCCAAGGTGGCCGTGAAAGGACGTGGAATAATCTGGCATATGCAAAAGGATTGAAGAGTTGAAGAGATTAGGGATGTTTACTATGTTCCCGAGCTGAAGAGCAATATTTTAAGCATGGTTCAGATAATTGAAAAAGGTAATTCAATTTTTATGAAGGATCAGATATTGTATTTAAAGGATAAGCATGGTCGTTTAGCAACCCAGGTAAAAGCGAAGAAGAACCAGTTGTATGAACTAGAGCTGAAGATCTTTGCAGAAAAGGTGCTTGAAGCAATGTATGACTATCAAGAATTCGGATAACTCCAACTTTAATTTGATTGAAAGAAGCAAGTCCGGTGTAGAGTGATGTACATGGAAAGTCGAATAAAGGAAGAAAAATTTTAAGTTTATGGGATAATTTTATTAAATAAACTTAAATTATGAAATGAGCTTATTTGTAATTTTGAGAGAACTTTAATGTTGTGTCGTTTTGGTTAAGTAGATAGTTATATTTTTTATTGATATATTTAGCCAGCTATGATATTTGTTAGATGCAGTTATTATTCTACTTATAGAATCCGTTTGAATAGATAATTTTTTATTCTACTAGTTATTATTATTTGGCATTTATGTGGCTATTAAAAGCCATCAATAGATAATTTTTTTAAAATTCTACTAGTTATTATTATTTGGCATTTATGTGGCTATTAAAAGCCATCAATACTGAACAAGAATTAGACTCAATTTTACGGAAAACATTAGAGTATGTGTGTGATGTGAGAATTTTAATAGTATATACCTTAACACGAGAGAGTGTTGAAAGTCTTGCCTCAACTAAAAATAATATCAATGTAAAATATATAAGTATAAATTTCACTCTTACAAAGGGAGTGAGTTAAGCATAAAATCTACTATATACAAACCTTTCACTAACCAACACTTTTAATTTTGATGAAGAAAAATGATATTAAAATATGAGATGTAGTGTTTTGTTAGTTCAGTTTGTAGTAACTCGAGTTTAGAAAGATTTATGAACAAATATACGAACACTTTATAATTAGATTATATAGTCTTGAAATTGTTGTGATGATGAATTTTATCGATATTAGAATTTATGTTAAATTCGTAATATGATTTTCTTTATTATATGAAAGCGTCACTTTTATTTTATAGTTGAAATAGTTTAATTTTGAAATATATATATATATATAAATTTTAAATTCTATTATATATTAGAAGATTTTTAATCAATAATAAATTTATTTTATTTTATTTTATTTCTACTGTGTATATGTATATTATACATATCCATATAAGTATATACTATTATTAATTAAAATTATCTTATGAACTATAAAATCATAGAGACAATAACTAAATATAAAGTTAGGTTTATGAAAAGAAAATGGGATTTTTAGTACAATTTGATTAATAGAAGAGTGCATTATTAACATTTTCTTACAGGATCACAATTTTTTGACTCTCTTCCTTTACTAAACTATAAAAATAATAAAATGTAAAAGAGTGTAAAGAGTAAAAAGGTGAAGATGCAGGGAACATAGGTTTTTTATTTCCATTCACACTGGATATGTTCAAGTGAAATAGCTTATAGATGAAAAAAAAGGTCGATTTTATAGCCATTTACAATGAGATATATAGTGTAGGATAATTTTTTGGGGGTTGATGAAAAATAATTTGTTGAATTTAAAAAAATTATTAAGAAAAGATAATCCGTCCAATAGATGGTTAAAAGAGGAGATGTAAAAGAAAAGGATTTAAATATGAAAGGAAAGATGATAGAGAAAGAGCATTTAACGAAAGTCGAATCAACATTGATGATGTCCACTCAAAATTCCCATTACAGCTTCCATTATGAAGCAGGTTTGGTTGAAAGGTATTTGGGGAAAGGGGAATTGTGATCTCAAGCAAGGGCAAAAAAACCCTTCAAGAAATCAGCACTCGCAATCTTTCTCTACATCAAAGAAAAGCACAAATTTGGTAACAATCGACTAATAAAACTATGGGCTAAAACAAGTTGTTGAAGGAAGCTTATTGTTTAGTGAATCACAGAGTACTCAAACCTCCATTATCACATGAAGGTAGAGACTGAATTCCTCAACAGCCACCTTGTACTTCAATGTCCTTTTAGAAAATTGAAAACCTCAAGGATTTACTTCCCGCAAACAAGTTGTACTCCTCCATCACACTCGTCTCGTTTTCATTCTGAACTTGATCTATAAAACTCTTTTTGTTGAAATCTCCTTCATTGTCGCCGTCATTTGAAGATGCATTACGCAATTTATGACATGTTGAAAGGTCTGCAGGGCCACCAAAATGAAACAAGGAGAAACCAGTGTCTTGTGACTTGGCAGAATTACCATGTCCAACTTCCCCATTCAATGGTGCTTTTTGTGAATTAGCTCCGCTTAGAGAAACCCTTCCCACTGCAGATATATTAAGATGCTCTTGCAGCATGGATGTTTGCTTAGCTCTGGCAACTGGCTGATAAACTGGAACGGAAACAGGGTTAAATAAGGGTGTTGGTTGCTGTAAGCCACCATATTGCAAGCAGAATCTCGGATCTTCGTTTAAGCCATATCCAAAAGGGCTACTATATAAGTAGGGGTTTGGGTGCGGGATAGGCACCAACCCATTTGTGGGAGCAGCTGGCCATGAAACTGGATTGTGATGGTAATAGCCCACTGCCGAAGGAGTCTGAAACACTGGAAATTGTATATTTTGGTTTGGCACTGGAGGGAGCATGCTTTGAGATTGAGAACACACATTAAGAGGGGAAAAACAATTATCAAAATTATGGGCGGCCATTCTAACCACAGGATTCCCCAATACATCACCTCTTGCTGCATCCAAGGATGAACCAAATGTTGACATGCTGGTCAAGCCCTCATCATTTGCATTATGAATTTTCTCCATTCCAGCTTCATGAGAACCAGACAATCCGTTGTCAATGCAGGTTGATCTTTCTCTTACTTCAGATTGTTGGCTAGCATCTTCTGAATCAGATGTTGAGGATTCTGTATTCTCCTCACGGTTTGAAGAGGTGGTATTGTTATCACCCTCACTTAGGCATGATGAACAGTTATCAGAACTAGAAGTGCTACCATGATTGGGATCAGAAGAATTATTCAAGGATGACCCACCCATCAGAGATGTTCCAGGTTCCTCACACGTAATTTCAGTGGAACTGCAAGATCCTCCAGCTTCAGCATCAAGATCATTCTGATAGCCTTCATCCACTCCGCTTCTTTTCAAATTACAATCCACATAATCAACTTCACCTGTACCACCAATATCATCGATAGATGACCTTACCATATCAAACTGAAATACTTGACCTGTGGACCCCAATGTAACATTAGAGTCTGAATTACTACGAGAATACTTCTTGTGGGACTCCATAGGCTCCCAAACTTTCTTTGAGTGAGGCAAATCCCTACTAGAATAGTTAGCTGAGATGACCCTGCTTTTGGTTCTTCCATTACTCTCGGAAATGAAGTCTACATGATTATACTTGCTACCACGGTAAAATTGCTTAGATGAATCTACTGTGGATTCAGACTTACTAACAAGTTTTGTCTCCCAACTAACCCTATTCATTCTACTATTACAACTGCATGAATGAAAATCATATCTGTCGTTCACCCAGCTGTTGGAACTATAAAACCTCTCACTACACTTATGACCAATATTTCGACCATTGGATTTTGCAGCACTTATTCTAGATTGCCTGTTCAATCCATTGATTCCTCTGGAATGCATCCCAAAATTATCTTCACAGTGTACTGGCTCTGATCTTCCACCCACCACACCATTTTCTGAAACAACTGCATTAGGGCGTCTGTCAGACCACTTTGTTGGCGGATCCAGTCGAAATTCTTTCCTATATCTAAGTCTTTGACAATAAAACTTTGATTGCTCAACGGTAGAAGTATCATTCCTGTCTTGTGCATTTGCAATATCTCCATCACAATCATCGTAAGAGTGGTGTTGCATATTTGCAATGTCTCCCTCACAGTCATCGTAAGAGTAGTCTTGTACTCTCAAATTACTACCCTCTCGAGTGAAGTCTTCATCTTGGATTTTAGGATAATCATCTCCTGTTACAATGATTGAATTACTGCCTATAATAGAATTATTTTCCTCTACATCTGCAGCAGGAGACAATTCGTCCTTTGAGAGTTCAGGAGATCCAGGAACATCAATTGATTCAGAACACTTCCTTTCTGTATCTTTCTCCTTTCCTTTAAGTCTTTCCTTTCTCCGAAGTTTTTTCTCCCTCTCTTTTGTCCTTTTCCTCTCCTTCCGTTCTTCTTCTTCACGTTTTTCCTTTTCTTCTTCTTCAAGAAGTTTCATCTGTAAGAATATCGTATGTTTACGATTTTGGAACTAAAATTCTCAAAATGTAGGAGTTCAGTTTGTTAAAGCCTGTTCCTAATAAAAGCATAATAATTAAGACCTGTTTTTCTAATGTAATGATTTCTTTGCAAGCTACATGAACTCGTTCTTCCAGCAGTTTCAAAGCAAGACAAACGAATATGCTGTGTGCATTTTGACGTGCTGTTCCTTCTCTGAAAGCCTTTTCAACCTGAAAGGATAAGCCCTGGTTAGCAATTAAACAAGATAGACAGAATCACACACATATAGCACATGTTTGACAACCAAAGTCACTGCAAATTGCGAAATAATCCAAACAACCAAAGAATATACTTTCACAGTTCCAAATAGCTTTCTCGGGTAGACTGCTAAATTTCAAGCATTGACATCACAGATTTTGAACCCATGATCCCTCCAAACCCTACCACATATCCTTTCATTGTAATTAATTAATCTAAACATTTATCCCATTAAATGGCAAGTTCATTTTCTATATTTAGAGTTGGACTACCAAATTATCTCCAAGGGAAATTTAACCAAACAATACTTATTATGCACAGCAAAGCAAAATCAATGGGACTTCAACGTTCACTATTCCACAACTCTCCACTTCTTCTGGGAGTTTTAGAAGAAAATCACAGGAACATTAACTCGAGTAAACACTCAAATTTTCTGTCACTATATACGTTTGTTAAGCTAAAATAGCAGACCATAAAATTAAGAAAAGAAAACATTGTGTGGAAAGCACAAGAGTCCAATAGTAAGTTAAACACACTTAACACCATCCTATTACTTTACCAATACAAACATTTCATTCATTTGTCATTGATTTCTAATTCCCCCCCTCACTGCACCAATCATATTATTATCTGCCTTGCGACTAAAGACACCACATTATACTTAAGTAATTAATATACAGATATCACAGGCATAAGAAATCAAGACTATTAAGCAGTAACAATAAAGCAAAACATGCCTGCTCTTTAAATATAACACTGGCGGCATCTAGAAGAAATTCTCGAGCAAGTTCGGGACTCTTTGCATGTTTTTGGGGTCGGGAACATTCTCCATCAAGCTCATTTCCATCTTCATCAACGAGATCGTCATCCTAGAGACAAATGTTGCATAATTAACAAATGTACTTTGACACAATCCCTCATACATGATTTTAAAATGAGTTTCTCTAATGAATCTTTAATTACCTCTTCTTCTTCTGCCTCTTCGGCATGTTCAAAGAATCTTCTAATACTTTCCCCTTTTGTAATTGTAACATAGCCATCCCCAACAATAAGCCTGCAATGTACACACCTTTGACCCTTTATGGCATGAGCTTTAACGGAATGTTCAGTACAGCGTCCGTCTAGCTTCCATGCTCGGAGGGTGATGAAGCATGCACTCAAACCACCAAGATCTAGGCCACTAACTTGTACACATCCATTCATTCCAACATTTTCAAATTCCAAAATGTCAGATTTTCCTTCAGTTGTCCCCACAGCCCACTCAAAGTGATGATACAATCCCACAGTATCAGCAAATGTCTGGCGCCAATCAGCTTGAATTGAGTCATCAGATACCTGACAAGAACAAATTTATTGAGTTTTGCCCTCAAATAGCTTGAAAACTAACATTTTCAAAAGAATGTCGGTATAAACTCTCATTGAAATACCAAATATAACATAATTCACAACACATAAATATAGAAGTCACACCTCGTACTGAAAGGTAGTATCCGCAACACAAAACCAGTTAGTGCATCGAGGTTCTCTTCGCATGCGCTTCAACTCTTTTAGTTCCTTAAATTCTCGAATAACATTTCTTCTACAATCTCTGCAAAATCTCTTGCTATCGAACCTGCCAAAGGGAGTAACCTTTTAGTCAAATCTAATATATGACATGCTACACAGACAGCCCTAAAGCATGCATCATAAATAGTTTAAAATAAACTCATTCCAAGATTAAGGAAGCATTGATAATATGTATTTTAATTAGTATGAGAGATGGGAAAGAGCTCACTCAAGAATAAAAAAAAAAAAATTTCTAAGTCTCATAGCATGAAGAACCCATGAGGTGACAAGTTTTCTAAGGAATTATTACAATTGTCTATTGTCTAATCTGTCCTAATCAAGATTCAGGACAAAACCTTCAAATGGAGACAGGCTTAGACAACTCATGAAACACTGATCCAGCCACTGGCTTCCCCCTTGGTGGTGAGCTCGAGGACCAATTTGAACTAAGCTTCTAATCAAGCCTAACTGAACTCCATGTCTGGGATAGGGTTTCACAATTCAACCTTTTAACATCTAGCAGATAGCAAATCCACTACAAATCAATTGCGTACAAATGGTAAGAATTTCTTCCCCAAATTTTCAGGGGAACACAATATTTGATTGTGGTGAAGATGCCACATTCAGTATATTTAAGCTCTTTCTGATGCATGTATCATATTTTCATCACTTGTATATCACTTTCAACTGTATCACTGCCTCTAATACAAGAATTTATATTATTAATCCACTTATAACAAGCTATCACTTATCTAAGTCTAACACAGAATGAGGAGTTAACAAAAACACCTGTACATTAGTCTCTCAATAAAATCCTCTTCCTTCATCCTTAGAAGAGATTGCCTTGTCTCATCTCCTAGTGCTGCCCAAAAATCCACTAGTGTATCACATGAGAGTCTGGCAGTGTGCAGGGCACAGGTTTCCCTGGTCCCATGCCCTCTGCCATAGCTCACAATTCCTTGGCTTATCCAACCACGGCCACCCCCACCACAAGCATCTGGATAAAGAAGTTCTCTTTCCCGCTCCCTAGCTCGTGCTCCATCAAATACCTAATAAGGAAAAGTTAAGCTACCAAATAGGGAAAAGGACTGCATCAGAACAAAATACAAAGTAACAACACTTACAATTTGCAGTCCTTTCAGAGACTTTGAATACAAGTAGCAATCCAGAAGTGTTAGTGCACCCTCACGCGTTGTGGTCAAACCACCCCAAGGATGGACACTTGGATCTTGGATTTCATCCTGGACCACATTACAGATGGATGATCCACCGTTATTTTGATTTTTCAAACCTCCAGCTCTGCTACAAGGAAAATGAACGACTGCTCCCTCTTGTTGCAAAGATTTCCCATATGTAACAATCTGCAGAAATCCTTCAAGAAGTAACCCATTGCACCTGGAGCAGTACATGTTTTTTCGTGCATGCTCAAAAAGGGTTTGTTTGTCTATCCTCAAGAGCTCCAACCGAGCTTGTGGTGACAGCTCACACCAAAACTACATCACAAGAAAGCAAAAACACATCCAGATCATTACAAATTGCAATTTAATCCAAAAATAAATTAAAGAAAACAAAACTGATGACATGCACAAAACATCCTCGTATCAAATTCTCTCTTTAATTAAGGTCGTATTTGAATAAATTTCTCCATGAGAATTTCTGTTAGGAAAAAAACAACAAAGTAAAATTTAGTTCCTCTCTTAAGTACAAAGAACCTGTGTAAGTCAATTCTTTCTAGTGGACACTCATTGCTTCCCCCTTTGTTTCCACAATTTCAGTGATTGCGCTCGTTGATACGTCATTGCATCAGTTTAAAAAGCATCAGGAATCTCAACCATGGACAAGCCAATGCATGTTTACAAAGTGGCACATATAGAATATTGCTCAACTCGAAACATCAAACCCAAGTAACATAACATCAATTTTAACTTCTTTTATATACCTCCACCAAGCACAGAGACGCTCACACACAGTGATGTGAATAAAGAATCAAAACAAAATTTCCACTCGTCAAACACCAACAACCAAATCAGAAAAAGCAAAACAGTTGCATCCAACAGTCATAACACATCCCAACCCCAAAAAAATAAATTCAATCACCAAATTGTTTCGCCCGCAAGATCCAATACACGGTCTAGCCATTCACCATTAACAACACCACAGTCACAACTCACAACCAATACCAAAACAGTGATCCAGCACCAATTAACAAAACAAACAAAAGCCTCGGAAGCAATTAAAACGAACATTAACATCAAAATAAAATAAAAATGAAACAAAAATTGGATCCAGTACCTTGAGGAGTTGATTGTAGCCAACATCGTCTCGATTCTTCGACCAGAATCCATTCGCACAGAATTGATGATTCCCGTTCGGTAACGCAGGCATTTTCCCGTTCAGACTCCACAAGATTCATCCACTAACCACGCTCTCATTCCCTTAGGATCCGACCTGGTTTATTGAATTTCGTTTATCCGCAACGGATTAACAATTCACAGATCGAGGGAGAGCGAATTGGAAGAGATTTAGAGAGAGAGGGGGTTATTATTGATGCTGATTGTGACCACGATGATGATGATGATGGTGATGAGATTTGGTGTTATGTGAGACCTGTGTTTGTGCTGTGTCATGTGTGTATATGTGTGTGAGATATATATATATATATATATATTATATAAATTGTAGAGAAGGAGAGAAGAAACACACTTGGAGGAGGATGAGAAGTGCAAAACGGTAATGGTAATGAATGAAAGTGTGGTGTGGTACCAATGGCACTAGGCTTCACACCTTAAAAACTTAACCAGGCCTCTTTTCTTTGCTTTCTTCATTCACTTCTCATTCAAATGCTACCAAATCTCAATTAATACTAATTATAATATAATTACTTTTATAATTTTTTATTTTTTTTTCCAATCTTTGATATTTATTATTATTGGGTCAAAATGAATATATTTTCTTTAGTATTAAACTAGATGTTATTGTTTTTCATGGAAGCGACAAGGTTAACCTAATGGCACGATTCTAGTAGGTTGAAAAAGATTTTTAGGTTAAAAAATAATAATCAATTTTATTTATCTGACAATATATTGCTTGTAAAATAACTCATTTTAAAATGAGTAAATCGATGAAAAAAAGAAGAAAGATGTAGAAAGTAAATTTCAGACATGTTATATTTTGTGCCAATATAAAATATTTAATCTTAATTTTTTTTTCTCCATTTTAAATTTAAACCTTTTTTCTATTTATTACTTTCTAAAAACTCATCATTTTAAAAAATATTATAAATGAGTATCATCAAGTGATATAGTAGTTTATATTGATTTCATAGTTTTTACGTGCTGGAGGAAAATAGAATTTATATTGATTTGGTAGATAACTTTATTTACGGAGATGACAACAATATGGAATTGATAGTGAAGTGGTGAAGTATGATATATTATAAGAGAATTGTCTCTCTTTGCTAAAATTAGAGGGAGATAGACCTCATATATATCCACCTCAACATATAAAACCAATGTTGTTGAATAACAATGATTATATGATGTTTTTGTGTTTCTTTTCAATATTGTTCAAATTCATCCATTTGTGTCATTTGTAAGAATGAAAAAAGAAAATAAAGATAAAAAATTGAGATATAACCATCTAGTTTTACATTGATAAATTCTCTAATGAGAATGATTTCAAATTATGAAAAATCAAGATGGAAATCTTGATATCGCAAGAATGTATTATAATGATAAAGAAGTAGGTGAACATGACATTTTTGTCATGGAGAAAATTTACATGATCAACAAACCCATAAGTATCATAATTATGTGTCTTGGATATAAAACATTTAGGAAAGTTGCGAAAAAGAAAAGTATTGAATCAATATGGAGGAAACTTGAGTAGTTGCATATGACAAAATCGTTTGCACATGGACTTTGTTTGAAACAATAGTTATATTCTTTTAGGATGACATAACCAATAACAATGGTTGATCAACTAATAGATTTTAACAAGAATTCGGATTATCTTAAAAACATTGAAATAGAGTTCGATAAAGATATGGTTGTCCTGCTCTTAATGTTTTGTCCTAGATGTTTGAGCATTTTAAGAACAATTTATCGTTCAGAACCTTAAGTTTAGAAGAAGTTTAGTCCCAATTTAGAAAAAGGAGATTCAAAAGTTTCAAGGGTCTAAAGAAAATGATAATGGACAAAGTTTAACTGTCTCAAAGTCAAAGGACAAGAAAAAAAGGAAAACAAAAATTAAAGAAGTCCAAACATGCATCAAACGATAGGGTAAAAAAGGAGCCTGAGTGTTGCAATTTCCATAAGAGATGTTACTACAAGAAAAATTACATGTAAAAGGAAAGAAATGAGAGGTGAAGGAATTCTCATTTCCAAAGAGAATCTGCAAATGTTGTAGTTACGTATGATAATCATGAGTTTGCTAAAGTGTTGCTTACATCACTTTTAGATATGCATATGAGGTCTCGAACTTAGGTTACACTTACCACATGTGTTATATAAAATAGTTATTTGATCCCTTAAAATTAAAAGAAGTGAAAAAGTATAAGGTTCATCAGTCTAAAAAATGTTTAACAACCTAGAGATTTTATTGGAAGATGTGAGGTAGCTCAAAAGAAATTTGTTTTCTATCTAAATGTTTAATCTAATGAGTTTAATAAATAAGATTGAAAATGATACTAAAAACAATTTAAAGGGATCTATAATTATAGAGGGGTGAAAATGAATAGTTTTTACATTCCAGATGATTCAACCATGATTACACATGCATTTATGGCTAGTCATGTAAGATAAGACAAAGTTGTGGCACTTAAAACTAAGACATGTAAGTGAAAGAGGTTTAGAGGAGTTATGTAATCAAAATATGCTAAGAGGTAATTATATAGGACAGTTGGAGTTTTGTGATCAATGCATATTAGGAATAGGTTGAAGCTTAAACTATATATATAGATTGTTTGAATGTATTCATGCAAATCTTGGGAACTAACATGAGCTAAGACTTTTAGTGGAAAGTATTATTTCTTTAATATCATAGAGAATTATTCAACGATAATATTAATATATATATTTTGAAAATTAGGACATAAAGTTTTTACATATTTAAGGAATAACATACAATTGAGAATTACTGGGTAACCAAACTTAAAGTGCTTACACTTAATAACGAATTGAATTTTTTAAGATATTAGTTTAACAAGTTTCATGAGAAAAAAAGGAAGAACTATGCATAAAACAGTTTCTAATACACCTCAACAAAATGGTTTTGGTTAAAGGATAAATAATTATTTGAAGGAATAAGACGTAGGTTAATCTTTTAGGGTGACGCTAAAAATATTTTTGTATATAGGATAAATAGGTGTGCATCATTTGCTTTAAGTTTTAAAACTCCCATGAAGATGTGAAATGGAATGCAGTGGATTATGCTAATTTAAGGATGTTTGATGCATTAAGAATGATAAATTGGAAGCATGGACAAATAATTGTACGTTGAAACCTAAAGAAGCGAGATGTTTCATAAGAGATGTCGCATTTATAAAACTCAAATGACTAAAATGTGTAAAACTACAGAGAGAAAAGAAAGGAGAAAACTCAAATTAAGTGAAGTCTCCTAACTTTGGATTGGATAATCTGGAGTGGTTGAATGATACTCAAAAGGTTAAAACATGCAAAACTTGGACTTCAACTATCAATTTACACTTGATAGAGAGAGGGTGATGATAAAAGCAACACAAAGGTTTTATATCTCATTTGATATGTGTTTAGTACAATTGGAGAGATAAAAGGTTCAAAACCTATAACTTTGGAGAGACATTAAAAATTATAGAAAGTTACAACATGTAATGTATCATGGAAGAAGAGCTTGAACCTTTGAAGAGAAACTACACATGGATGCTTGTGGGTCTACCTAAAAATTAGAAAGTGGTTGGATGTAAGTGAATGTTTAAGAAAAAGAAAAATTTACCAATTACGGAGGAAGAAGAATCAAGACAAGATTGATGGCAAAATAATTTAAAGAAATTAAGGAAATAAGCTATAAAGAAATTTTCTCAATGTGGTAAAACATTGCTTAATAAGGATCTTGATGTCAATGGTTAATCATTACAATATGATGTTAGAACAATTGGACATTAAAACGAATATTTGCATATGAACTTAGATATTATTGTTTATATGCAACAAGGTTCACTGAAGATGGATTGATGAAAGGTATGTCTTTTGTAAAAATCTCCGTATGGTTTGAAAGAAAGTTCACAAGAATGATATAAATAATTGATTATTTCTTATGGAAGATGATATTTAATAAATACAATTATGATATTTGGGTCTAGATCTTCAAAAGAAAAAGAGAATGTTGTTCTTATTCTTGTATGTGGACAATATCTTTATAGTTAACTAGTATAAAATTGAGATAAAATGACTTTAAAAAAAAGCTAAAAGTTTGAGATAAAAGAAATGTAAGTCTTCTTATATGGACAAAAAATATTATAGTCGTTCAAAGAGATCAAAACTAATATCAGTTAATACTACACTAAACTAAATTGTTATAAAATAAATGAACTATAAAAAGAAAATCTAGATTGCACTATTTTCTAATTTAGTATTTAAATTTTAACTATATTTATAATAAATCTAGTTAAGCATAACCAAGCTAACTTCAATTTATTAAATTAAAAAAAATTGAAGTATCATACTAGCTTAAATAATGCTACATTGCACATTACATCACCCATCACAAATTGCAATTGTGGAAATGCGTTAAGTGTTTCTAAAACCAATATATATAAAATACAACATTCTAATTTTATCTATATATATCATAATAAAAAGAATCACATTAATATTGAATTGACTCTGTTAAATTAAGAAAAGTTAAGATTATGAAGATAACTTCATAGGACTATCGTACATATATATTCATAGACTATTTGATGATAATAAAATTCAAACCTTGTTTGAACCTTATAATTTGTTTGTTTATGGATAAAGAAGCATGAGTTCTTTTATGATTTAGAGTTAAGATAGAGAATTGTAATGCTTTGACTTTAAAATCTTAATCATTTTATAAAGACCACAAAAGATCATATACTAAGATGCGTCTAGTAGTGTTAAGATTATATGATCGTATATCTCATCTAACTAATTAAAACACGTTTATTATTATTGTCTAACACATCTAATGGTTAAATTGTCTACCTCTTATAAACTTTCCGACCCATGTTTCTCCATCATCTTATTTGTTTTAATGATTTTCTTGTTATATATATAAAGTCATGCTAAACTTTTTACAATACATAACATAATACATATATGTTATTTGTGTATATAGTCGTCTATAAATAAGAATTCTCTTTCTATTTTATTTTTTTAACCCTATAGGTTTAATTTTAGTGAAAGCTAAAAAAATCTTTCTTATTTCCTTTGTTATATGATGGAGGATAAGAAAGAAAAACTATAGATTAGTTTATATCTAGATGTAATCTATAAATAACTTTTTTCTCTCATGTCCTAAAATATGAAGAAATATAATGAGTTACATTAGTGACATTTTTATTTTGGTCTTTTACAAACAGAACTTTAATTAATCTCTACAAATTCTTATATTATTTATAAACATTTATTATGAACTAAAATTTTCACTATTAACTCGATGTTTATTATTGTGCTTATTTTGATATTGTTAAATTGGAATTTTGTGCACGAATTTGTGGATAGAGGGTAAGATTTTAATGATGGTTTGATCATTTATTTTATCTAGGAAGATATCTACTTACTAAAGATTTTTTTAACGTTTAAATTAATAAGAGTTTGAATCTTTGTATAATGAAGTGTATCAGTTTATGAGAAAGTGTGAGAATGAGTATTTCTTGAAAAATATTAACTATATTTATATGATTAACTTCTTGTATATTTTACTAGTGCAAAAAGGGCTTTAGACGTCTGTTATTTTCGGCTTTTAACGTCTGATCTTTGTCCCACGTTTATATGGGTGACGTTAATGAGACGTCGGACCCAATAGGTCTGACGTCTGACCTATATAAGTCAGACGTCTATATAGACGTCCGATCCATACAGGTCAGATGTCTATATAAACGTCTGACACTATAGATCAGACGTCTAAAACGTCATCGTATTTGATTGGATCTTTTTCCGCTTGAGGCCTCTCTGGTAGCTCCTGGCTCATGGTGATTCGAGTTTACAACTTCTTATTTTAGTTGAAGAGAATGTATTGTACATTTTTTTTTGTATTTGATGGTTTTAAAAACGTAGTGGAGGGAACTGGAGGAGCGCAAAACGCAAGAAATCACCGCCCAAGAACGCCGCCCAAGGACACGAGCAAAACTGCATCAAAACCCAACGAAAACACATTTTAATCGGTTCAAATGAAAGATAATGCATCAAAGAGTGTTGTAATCAGAATAAAATTAATTTAAAACGGTGCAAAAGTGAGAAAATGAACCTGAAAAGCGTAACCCATGGAGAGAAAATGTGAGGAAGATGATGAACAATGAGTGTACGTAACAGTTATCTCACGTTCGCGGTGTTTTAATGCAGACATTTAGAAGTCGGTTCCCCCATAACAGACGTCTAAAGGGAGTTAAAAAGTGACTTTTTAAATTCCTAGGCTGCATGTTTAGAAGTCGGTACCCCCAATAACAGACGTCTAAAGGGCTTTTAGAAGTCGGAGTGGTGGTTCAAACATCTAAATGGAGTTAAAAAATGACTTTTTAAATTCCTGGGCTGCGTATTTAGAACGGTTCCCCCAATAACAGACCTCTAAAGGGCTTTTAGAAGTCGAAGTGGCGGGATCAGACGTCTAAATGGAGTCAAAAATTGACTTTTTAAATTTCTAGGCTGAGTATTTAAATATGTTTTTAGTCCCTAAATTATCAAGCAAATTTGTTTTTAGTCCCTCTTTCAAAGTAAGGTAGATTTTAGTCCTCCTCCTAAAGGAAACCTTAATTTTTGGTCCTCCAAAACTAACAGCGTTAAAAAGAAGGTGAGGTGGCTAACGGTGGTGTGCTAGGTCATTTTTTCTTTTTTGACATTGAGTCAATCTTTGACTGCTTCTCTCCTTACCTCTTCCTCCATCTCTTTACTTGCTTCTTCTGCTACATTTCCTTTTCCAACACCATCTTCATGTTCAGTTTCATCTTCTTCCAGGTCTGGTATTCCTTCTTCTTCTCTAACCTGCCTGAGTCCTCTGTATTCATCATCCATTACAACATGATCAATACTTTTTGCAGGACAGCCATAGTTGTCCAAAGAAGAAAAGGGGTTCCAAAAGAAATCTCATTGGGAAGCTTGAGGTGAAGGGGGAGGGATACTAGGTCTATTATTGGGAGAATAGGAAAAAATTAAGGGATTCACCGGTGAGGTTTGCATGTTGAAAAATCCATCAAAGCCATATTGTTGCATTGGAGGATAATATATCTCAACACGTACCCTTTCTAGAGACGTTGTCGCTTCGGAGCTAACGCCGGATGGGCGGATGGATGGAAGAGTTTTGTTATCTTTGAGAAGAGTTTTGTGATATGGCAGCGCGACGGGAAGAGTGGAAGAAGGAGGGCGAAAAGCTGGTTGTGAAGAAGAGTGGAAGAACGAGGAAGAGAAGTTGGGCATGAAGATGCAACGAAAGAGATAGAGGGAGAGGGATGGACAACGTCAAAAAAGAAGAAAAGAAAAAATGGAGTAAAACAATTACTATATTTAATAATTTTATTGAAATGCGTTCTTTAATATGGTTATTAAATGGAGTAAAACAATTACTATGAAGTTTTTTACTATTTTATTCTCATGAGAAAGAGAAAATGTTTTTATTATTTTATTTCCATGAGAAAGAGAAACGGGTCATTTGATTATCCTGTAGATTTCTTCTAAAATTAATTTAAACATTAGATTTTTCTCTTTGCACTAGTGTAGTAAGGGGAATGACATCGGTTAATTTTGCTTATAGACATCGATTTTGCAACCGAGGCATATACAGACGAGGTAAAAAGGGATGCCTTTGTGCCTCGGTTCTGAACCGAGTTAAAATGAGATAAGATTATGCCTCGGTTCTTAGATAACCGAGGCAAGAATGTGTTTTTTTTCATTTTTCGGTATGCACAGTCCACTTCTCCCTCTTCGTTGCACAGTTCAAGCAAAAGGGTTATTGATTATGTTTTGTTTTTCCTATGCTCTTTTGCTTTCTCTTTTCCTTCTCTTTTTAATCTCAACCGAGTCTAGAATTCTTGATCAAACATAGCAAGAAAGAAGCTCCTTAACATTGGCAACTAAAATATAAAGATAAACTGAAAAGAAAAATCATCCACATATGAAACTTGCTGTTGAGTTCTATTTATTCCATGAAGCCACTACACATAAACAGAACCTGTGCTGGAAAAAAAAGGAAAGAAGGAAAGAAGATATGAATGACAGAAGGAAGAAAACACACATAAACACAATTTTGAGACAAAACAACAATATGTGGCTTGATTATCACGAACCAATGGCACCCAAACTCCATCAGCGCGTTCTCACTACCAAATCCTCTTATTATCACGAACCAATGACACCCAAACTCCAACCTGCATTAACAACCCAAATTTTCAACCCCAATCAGAAGCCCCTGACGGAGGTGCAATCGGAGCTCTCCAATAGGCTTCAAATATGGACGCGCTGCTCCTTTTCTTTCTCTTTCTTCTTTCCCAGCGAGCAATAGAAGTTGCAAAGCAACCTAAGAAGCAGAACCCCCAAATCCATTTCGCCATCCACCTGCAGAGACACTATCTTAACCAATTAATCAGTGGAACCAAGGTTTTAAACGGTAGAAAAGAGGAATGAACAGAGGAAAATAGACTTATAGTGCAGAGGAGAGGTGGATCTGTAATGGAGGTTGGCGATGAAGAGATGCGCTCTCGAGAAAGAAACTGGCTCGCGAGAGTGTGTAGAGACGCGGCTAACCGCTACCATGTCGTTGCCGCCGCGTCCTCGCTACTTCATGAGAAAAGAGTTTCCGCCATCGCAGCACCGTCGTCGCTGTCTCGCCGCACTGTCACCGTTGTCTCGCCGCCATCGCACATCGCATAGAAAAAGGAGAAGAGGAGAGTGCTGCTAGGTTTTTGGGGAAAATCATTTTTCTTATCTCTCACCGTCACAGAGGCTAGGTTTTTTGCGTTTTAAGGTCCAGCCAAGTCCATATGCCTCGGTCCATCTGCCAACCTAGGCTATATCATTGCCACGTTAGGTTTATGCCTCGGTTTACCCTGCCAACTGAGGCAATATTATTTTTAGACATTGGTTGCTTAACAACCAAGGTATATACTATTTTAAAAATTACAAGACTGCCATCGCGTTTTGATACGCTTTGGTTCCAGAAAAATTGAAGCCTAATGTGCGAGTTAAAAATATAATTTTTTACTGTGTCGATTTATAGTAGGACTTGAACAGATCAAACATGGATGTTGTTATTCAATATTCAAAGTATAAGTTAAATGTTTTACCTCATATATTGGCTAGTATGTTAAAGAATACTTAATTTATAAGTTAAATATTTTACCTATATAGACAAGTTAAACTTATTAATGATGTATAATCTAAGCTGAACTAGAATTTTATTTATCTATTCATTATATATAAATAAATTATATACAAAAAGTGATGTAAAGAAATTATATAAAAGAAAGGCTAAAATAATTCGTCTATTGCACTATATATAGGAATAAGTTAACTTATTGGTTGGTTTTCTTAATAAAATAATGAATATATTGCCATATATGTATAAATAAAAATATAAGGATCGATTGATACCTTGTTTACTTACTTTTCCTATAAAATATGAAATTTTTAGTGCAAATAAATTTTAAATTATAAAGAACAAAAAATTATAAATTATTTATTGTAACATCCCAAAAATACAGTGTAAAACTATACAATAGAATAATCACATCTAATAATATTACAGCTTAGTCTTTCAAAAGAGATTCAGTACAGATACAGCCGAGTGGTCTTACAATATAACGGGGAGTTAAAAGTGCACACTAGCTACAACTAGGCCAAACAGTTTACAAACGAACTATACCGAACGGTCCTACAAAAGAAGTAGCCAAAAGATGGCCGAACGGTCATACAAAGAAAACCAACAGCTGACCGAACGGTACCACCTCGACCAGATTCTCTTCCAGTGCTTCTTCCAGCAACTCTTCTCCTTCTGCTCATATCCACACGAATGATCATTGCAACAGGACAAACGACCGAACGTACAAAACGGACAAGACAGGAAATAGGGTAAGCTTATGTAATTTAATTCAAGTATCAACATATACTTCACACAAATCAATTAAACAGATAAATCATTCACTCTTGCATGCAAAGCCTAATACTAGACTCTGACTGTCCGGAGTGTATGAATTATGTGTAGCTACGACGTTCGTGCACCCGGGTGATGTAGTAACTGAGATACCCTCAACAGTTGCCACCCGAGGTTAGTCCGTTCCATCCAAATTAACCATAAGGACTAGGACCTCCTGTCATTCCCACACATGACTTACCCTTCTCGACGTGAGAAACGAGTAATCACAGAATATCAGGATGAACCGCCAGCTAAGCTTTATCCACATTCATACTTTACCATTTCAATATTCATTCATGAAATATTTCTCCCTGGAATACTCTTTCATATTCATACTCATTTCATCCACATCATATTCCATCATCTTTCATTTTCAAACCTCAAACCAAACCAATTTCAATACGGATCACATAGGATACCGAATATCGAACGTTAATCTTCAACCCTGAACGTGACTGAACACTTGGAGTGAGATTGAGAGGTCTTCAGTTCCGAAACAGATCAAGATCAAGAGAGTTACTAACGGGGTTGTGAAAGAGACCAATTACAATAATACCTCTCAAAGACTAATAGAATCGAACGTTATTTACAAGGTGAGCCAATTTAATGAACTAACTCACGAGAGTTTAGACCGAACGCAAATAAGCCTAGGCTGAGTACTAAGACTCTAGGTCGAACACCATTAGAAACTGACATTGTAGGACATCGAATAATAATAATTGACGGGGTTTGATGAATCATTATTTTCTTCACTTCACTTAGTTTATTGTGCTAGAGTTAATCAAGGAATTGTGCTTAAATGTCCAGTATTTTCCCATTTTTACTATTTGTGATTAATTTGATCGGAAATTCTTATTTTAACTAATTTGAATTATCTGAGCTAATTATTTTCATTATTGATTGCAGGGAAAATTCTGTAAATATTTTAGGGACATTTAGAAGAAATTATGCTACATTGATTTTATTTGTGTATTGATCAAAGGAAAATTGAGCAAAAATTGGCTTAGAAGCAAGACACATCACACGGCCATTGCTTGGAATCATTTAAGAAGCAAATGAATTGAAATGGAAGAGGGGGACCACATTGCAATAATCTCACGGTTTTGTCCTTTCATTTTGGCATCATTTGATATGAAAGAAAAGAGGAAGTGGCTGCTTTCAAGTTAATTTGTATGAAGCTTCACGTGGAAATGGATAGCCTTGTCTCCCTTATTTTAATATTAAGTGCATGATGTAAATGGAGACACATTACGTGGAATGCAACACCAAATGAAGAAGCATGCAGCACCTAATGCATATGTGGAAGCATGACATGGAATCACACGTGAATGAGTAGAAGAATTAAGTGGAAGTGTGGACAAGTGGCAGCCAATGTTTCTTTTATTTTAATATAATGCAATTGGAGAGACATGTGAAGAAGCCAATAACTCGGCACATAATGCTGATATTGGGAAGCTTTTGGGTTTTATTATTTTATATGGAGAATGGGAAGAAGGTGGACAATCTTCACGGATGTACATAAGAAGTGGAGGGCCCTCCTTGTTTTTTTCTTTGGAGAAGAGATGGAAGGAGCACTCCTCACGGCTTAAGGCAGCAGCCAGCACTAAATGAAGAAGTATTTCATGGTTCTTCTACCCAGCTGCACTATTGGAATTTAATCTCCTTCTTTCTATTGAGGAGCTTCAAGTAAATACACTAAGTGCAGCCATGAAACACCAAGACAAGAAGCTCACGGCTACTGCCAAAAACAACTCCAGCAACTGCACCACTCTTCACACACACAGTCACGTCCCTCTAGAGCAGCAAAGACTCCATGCATCCAGCTGCACCACGTTGAAGGAAGAGGTTCACGGCTTGCTTAAAGAGAAAATAGATGGGGACGTGTTGGAGCAGCTGGTCCAAGTGAAGAAGGAGAGCTTAGCAGTCCAGCAAAGAAGAAGCCAGAAGCGTGAAGAGAGAAGAAGGGATTCAAAGGCTGGAACGTTTTTCATGTGGAGGAGAAAATTTTGTAACCATTGGTGATTCATCTGGTGATTGACCTTTGTTGGAGAAAAGACCACGTTGAAAGAAGAGGCATGCTTCCTGAAGGTGGTGTTCTCGGCTAGCATAGAATTGAAGAAGAAGACGTGTTGGAGCAGCTGCAAGCATATTGAAGGGAGGCAGCATCTGGAAGTGGTATTCTCGGCCAACATGGAATTGAAGATGAAGACAAGAAATGGAGGGCCCCTGTCCTAATTCTTTGGCACATTTAGGAACAAAAGACAATCCTTGCTAGAAACAAGAGGGTTCACGGGAGTACTTCAGAGAAGTGCTATAAATCCAGTAGCAGGCAAAGTAGATATTATTAGATTTTAGGAATTAGATTTTAGAGTAGGAATTAGGAGTACTCACAGCCCCTGGAAGAGGCTCTCACCTCTTCCTCTTCCAAAGCTCTCTGTAATTTCCATTTCAAACATTGCCAAAATGTAGTTTTAATTTCTGAAGCAGTAGTATGTCACCTTTGCTTGTGTTATTTTTAGTTGTACTGTTGATTTTAATTTAAGTGTTGCAAGCTTTGATAAATTGCATTTCCAGTTAAATATTTTTATTGTCTCTTTTATTTTATCGTTTAATGTTTTTCTGCACCGTTAAATTCTTTCATTGCGTTTTACCGTTCAGTTTATTTTCAACGTTGTTTTTACTAATCATTTTCATTGTTCCTTTGGGTAAAATTTATTTACACTGCTGTTATGTTTTCTGCATGTTTATTCTTCTAGCATTTTAATTTCAAACACTATTGAATTTTCCATTTTTCACTTTTACCGTCTTTTACCGTTCGGTTTTACCATCTTTTAAATTTATTTCAGTATTTTCAATTTTGTTGTCTTATTTAATTTCCAGTTTTAATTTTATTTTCCGTACCAAAAATCACAAAACCCCCCCACTTCGTGTAAAAAAAAAATCTGAGACTAAACCACCAAAATTGGTCCTTGAGAGACGACCTAGGAGTCACTTCCTAGTAATTATACTGCATTAATTTTTGCACATCAAATTTGTATGACCGCGATAGTCGTAACAAATTTTGGCGCCGCTGCCGGGGACCAATCAATAACGGTTTGGTTTTAGATTTTTGTTGTATGAAGTTTTGTTCTGTTAATATGTTTGTTTTGTGTGTTTTGTCTTGTATATTTTTGTAGGCGATAACGACACCTTCAGCAAATTTTGGCGGCGTTGTCACTTCAGTTCCAGGTTTTTCGTTTTAGATTTTTGCTGTGTTTTTCGATTATGTTGTGTTAATATATGTTTTGTCTTTTATATTTTATTGTGCTGTGTTCTGTATTTAGTTGCTATATTTAAAAAAAACAAAATATGTTTTTGTTATGTCTTGTTTGTGCCTGTAGCATGTATAACGTAAATTATCTGTTTAGTAATTTTTAGTATTTACTTTTTATTTGTTTTATTTTTATTTTTCCATGTCTACCTATTCTGGTTATGTGAATTCTGCTTATTCTGCCAATGTCTGTGATTATGAATCTTATTCTGCATCTTACTCTGATTGTAATTCTGCTGAATTCTATAATGAGAATTATAATGATCCTGAGTGGAATGATCTTAACAACGAATGGTACGATACCCCACAAGATCATTATCTAGAACCACCATTCGAGAGTCCTTTCATGCCTCCACCAGTCCAGCAATATCAGAGTCAGCAGTATAATGCTTCTGCCCAAACAACTCTTCAGCCTTCAACTTCTGAACCTACATTGAAGGAGTTACTGGAGCAGATGACCATGCAGAACGTTCAGTTACAGAAAGGGAACATGCAGTTCAAGCAAGAGAGCCTGGAGTTCCAGCAGGAAACTCAAGCTGCCATTCAGAGTCTGAATGATCAAATTGGGCAGATGGCCATCAACATAGGAGATGAGAACCAGAGTCACGTGCATACTGCACTACCTATCTTCCTATCGTCCTATGTTCCTACTGTTGCACCTGAAGAGATTGATGAATATTTTGAGGACCAGGCAAAAATAAGCAGTAGTTCTGAACCAGGTAGACCACCTTCATCTTCCCACACTCTAGCAATCTTCAAGGAAGAGGAGGTAAGCATACCACAATTTGATTATTATGTTGATTGTGATGATGATCGGTATGCTAATGACTATATTGTTGCTGAGTCTGATTTTAATTTTTCCTCTGTGCATGATGAGGACCGCTTTTTACTATCACATTCAAATATTTGTTCTCCATGCACTGAACATGAATCTGAACCTGTTATAGATATTGTTTCTACATTTGAAACGGATTCATGTTATGAGGTTGTATCTAAGGCTCGGTATGATGAATTGGGATTGGGTGTTATACCTCTGCATGATATTTCTGTGGAACCATTTTGCACTAACCATATTGCAGGAGGTACATATAAATTTGATCAGCATGCACCCATGCTGGAAGACAAAGGTGCCAGTACATACGGCAGTTCGAAGATCAAAAGGCACCTACTGAATCTGCTCAGTGACAATATTTGCTGCTTAGATCCGGCGGTGGAGGATATTTCTCTGCTTGATCAGATTTGGAGGATGAAGCAATTTTTCCTCAAAATTTCCGTCTTGGATCCTGAAGAAGACATCTCCCTGATTGTCCAATTTTGGCAACTGCCACCATAATCCAGGGGAGTTTTCTTTTTCTTTCTTCCCCGTTTTCTGACTTTTATTACATTTGTCCTTTATCTGTTTAAGTTTCAATTGATGATCTTATGCCTTTAACTGATTTGGGACATTGTAGTTTAGGTGTGGTCTGGGGAAGATTCTGCAATTTTTTCTTTTAAGTTTGTTTTTCCTTTTCTTCTTAGTTTTTGTAATTGTTATCTTTAAAAATAAAAAATAAAAAAAACAAAAAAAAAAAATATTTTGTGATAAAATTGTTTTTGTTTAAAAGCGTGCCAAATCTGTATTCTGATATGTATAATTATTTTTTCTTAGTTTTCACATTGTTATCCTTATAAAAAAAAATTCAAAAATTCAAAAATTGTTTTGCGTATTCTTTGATTTTATTTCGACCCTCAGTATCTTATTATTTCATACCAATAAAAATTTCATTTCAGATCTCATTTTTTTTCCCTTATTTTTCTTCACTGTAAAATAATTTCTTAGTTGTTTCATCAGATCTTTGATTGAAAATTTTGTTTAGACTAAGAGAGATTTCATTCATCAATGCAAAAATTACAGTAATGGAAAAATGGAGATTGAACAGATCTGAAAATAAAATTTGCAGTAGATTCATATGTGAAAATAAGGTTGTTCAGGGGGTCGATCTTTAGTGATCGTTAATATTACAAACCAAATAAAAAACAAAAACAACATAAAAAAAAATTAAAAACATAAAAAAAAAAAAAAAACAAACAAACATAAGTGTTCATATTACAGTCCTTAATTCTGGCCACACTCGGCCAACAAAAAGATAAAAAAAATAAAAATAAAATAAAACATAAAACATTAAAACTGGAAGAACTCTCGAGCTGGTTGTGGTGGTCTAAGGGAGAGCTCCGTTGAGGGAGCTCTGGTTCGAAAAGTCACGAGCGGAGGCTTTGGTGGAGGAATTTCTCGTTCATTTCTGTCGTCATCGATAATGATCGGAACTGGAAACAAATTCAGCAGCCTCGGTGCCCTCATTATCACCCAGTTGTTTTCTTTCAAACAAAAAAAAAATAATAAATAAAAAAATAAAAAATAAAAAAAACTTGTGTTAATAATAGAAGAGGAATGGAAAATTCAATGGAGGTGTGATCAGAGGTCTTACCGTACATGTATAGCGGCAGTTGTGAAAAGAGAGTGCCTGTGGGGTCTATCTCCGCTTGCCAGCGCCTGACCCGATTGGCATGGTTGTTAAACCAGCAGTGCACGTTGTATTCAGTGGCTTCGCCGAAGGTCCTTAGTCGAGACGCGATCTCGACGACTTGCGCTCGGCTTGGGTGTGTGACCCCATAGTTGTAGATTTTGGTCATCATCGTGATCTGATCATCTGTAGGACGCCATCGTTGACTGGTATATCTCTCTGATTCCATATCACTCATCCTTCCTCTCGTAATATACAAATACATAAATAAAAAATAAATACATATAAAAAGAACAAAAACAAGAAAAATAAGCATAACATAAAAAAAAAAAAGAGCATAAAAAAATTAGATTCTTAATTCAATGTTTTCTTTATTTGTTCTTGTTTCCTTTCAGATTTATTTTGTCCAGTCATGCTTTAATGTTTCAGTTTTTGGTCTTAGATCTGTTTTACGGTCCTCGCAAAGGGTCCTAAACGGATCTATGTCCAGTTGTCCGGTTGTTCTTGTCCATATTGTTCTTGTATATTATGTTTATGTGTTTATTTAGTTTTAAGTGGGGTACGTGGCGTTGTTCTACCCGATTGTCTCTGCAATACCTTCAATCGAAGGGAGATTAACGTCTGGTTTCCAGCCTATATACCCCTTAAGTTATTTTGACAGTTGTGTTTTATGTGTTTAAGTGTTTTTCAGTTTCAAAAATATGAAGAAAAATGAAAGATCTGGAAAGCAGGAAAAGGTAAAGCTTAAGAGCAGAAAGCTTAAACGGCAGAAAGAAGGAGATCAAAGGTGTAGAGGACTTACCCGGAGTAGTAGGGCTTACAAAAGCTTGACGCAGATCTTAGATGCTCCGAAGGCACACAGGCAGAGGCTCCTCACAGATCTCACTCAGACTCTTCAGAAGGCGAAGGGGCAGAGCTTCCTCGCAGATCCAGACGCTCGAGAGAGAGCAGAGAGAAGAGAGCAGAGAGCAGAGAGTTGAGAGAGCATAGGAGAGAGCAGAGAGAGTAGAGAGAGTTGAGAGAGAAGCAGAGAGGAGAGAGTGAGAGTCAGGAAATGGCGCTCAGACGCGGAGGAGTGCCCTTTTATAGCCTAAATTTCTGCCACTGTAGCAACAGTTCCGGTCATTGTCACCGAGACTGTTGTCACAGTACCGGTCTCCTTTTTCAAAAAAAAAAAAAAAAAAAACAATAATAATAATAATAAAAATTATTAGCATCTACTGATGGGTGCTAGGTGTTTTAGACATCTGCTGATGGATGTCCCTGATAACATCTACTGATGGATGTTACTGAAAAATTTCTTCCCATTTTTCCTAACTTTGTATTGCACTTGTCTATATTATTTGACTGCTCTAAAATTGATAATCTGATGATTGAAACACACTGAGGACATTGTGTGATTTAAGTGTGGTCTACTGGGGAGAAATTTTGATTTTTCTGTTAGTTTCTGTTAGTATGTATTTTTTGTGTAAATTTTTTTTTTTTATTTTTTTTTATTTTTTGTTTTTGAGTGTTAAATTTTTCTGTTTTAAGTTATTTTTATCGAGTTTTGTGTGCAATAAATTTTACATTTTTCTCTTGATTTCTGGATGATGTCTAAGGTTGTAGATTTTTCCTTCACTTACTTACTACTTATAGATTGTAATCCTTGCTTTTCTTTACTTGGAAAGATGATTATACGTTTGAGAGGTTGATTTGATTGTGACGAATACCCTGTGTGAGATTTGAGCCACTTAATTTTCTTTCTTGTGTGTGATATGTATCTTGAATGCTTGCACATATGCCTTGGCTTGATTCTTTTTGATATACTTGATTGATATGCATGTTCAGACGTGATAAAGGCATTTTTGTTCTTGAGCCTCTTTAGCCAAATAAGCCTACCTTGTTATTATCCTTTGATAACCCCTTTGAGCCTATACTGTATATATTTCTTTGTGTTGAAGCTCATACACTGATCCTAAGTGAATAACAATGATTATCTTAACCTTAGGAAAGCTGGAGCTATAAAAGTGTTTTGTGAATAAGTGTGGTCTCATTGGGGAGTATGATGAATTGGCTAGTTGGTTCCTCATCTTGTGCTGAAAATATGAATTATATCCTGTTGCGTGATAAAGAAAAAAAAAAATAGACAGGATGGAAAAAATGATGATGAGAAAAATAGAAAAATGAAAAATAATTTTGTGAAGAATGGAGTCAAGCTGAGGATTGAATTAGAGGTTTGGGCGAAATTTTACTGTATTTCCACTTATTCCCCATTGCTCCTCTATTTCTTTTGGGCTATATCTACTTATCCATATTTATCCTCCCCTGTCCTTGGCCCCATTACAACCCAGAAAAGACCTTTAGATCTGAACATGCATATGTTTTAAGTGTTGATGTTAGAAGCTTGCCAAGTCTACTTGTGTTTGTTTTCTTGAGTACATTGAGTTGAAATTATTTACCTTAAACACTTGAGAGAAACACTATTAGTGCATCTGTCAGGTTATGTTATTTTTAAATCACCTCTTGAGCTGATTAATTATTTTTCCATACTGTGAATTGCTTGGATGATTTCTGTAAGTATATGCTTTATTTGATTCTGTGTTGGATAATTTCTACATCTTTTATCTGTCCAGATTTCTTGAGAACAGCGTAAATTCTCTTTGTTTCCTTGAGAGTGTTTGTCTTCTGTATGCTGCGCCTGTGTCAGTCCTTTGATGTCCTTTGAACCATTCCCTGATTTGCGTCTTAATTTTGCCCAGGAGTGCAAAAGACTAAGTGTGGTCTATTTTGATGAATCATTATTTTCTTCACTTCACTTAGTTTATTGTGCTAGAGTTAATCAAGGAATTGTGCTTAAATGTCCAGTATTTTCCCATTTTTACTATTTGTGATTAATTTGATCGGAAATTCTTATTTTAACTAATTTGAATTATCTGAGCTAATTATTTTCATTATTGATTGCAGAGAAAATTCTGTAAATATTTTAGGGACATTTAGAAGAAATTATGCTACATTGATTTTATTTGTGTATTGATCAAAGGAAAATTGAGCAAAAATTGGCTTAGAAGCAAGACACATCACACGGCCATTGCTTGGAATCATTTAAGAAGCAAATGAATTGAAATGGAAGAGGGGGACCACATTGCAATAATCTCACGGTTTTGTCCTTTCATTTTGGCATCATTTGATATGAAAGAAAAGAGGAAGTGGCTGCTTTCAAGTTAATTTGTATGAAGCTTCACGTGGAAATGGATAGCCTTGTCTCCCTTATTTTAATATTAAGTGCATGATGTAAATGGAGACACATTACGTGGAATGCAACACCAAATGAAGAAGCATGCAGCACCTAATGCATATGTGGAAGCATGACATGGAATCACACGTGAATGAGTAGAAGAATTAAGTGGAAGTGTGGACAAGTGGCAGCCAATGTTTCTTTTATTTTAATATAATGCAATTGGAGAGACATGTGAAGAAGCCAATAACTCGGCACATAATGCTGATATTGGGAAGCTTTTGGGTTTTATTATTTTATATGGAGAATGGGAAGAAGGTGGACAATCTTCACGGATGTACATAAGAAGTGGAGGGCCCTCCTTGTTTTTTTCTTTGGAGAAGAGATGGAAGGAGCACTCCTCACGGCTTAAGGCAGCAGCCAGCACTAAATGAAGAAGTATTTCATGGTTCTTCTACCCAGCTGCACTATTGGAATTTAATCTCCTTCTTTCTATTGAGGAGCTTCAAGTAAATACACTAAGTGCAGCCATGAAACACCAAGACAAGAAGCTCACGGCTACTGCCAAAAACAACTCCAGCAACTGCACCACTCTTCACACACACAGTCACGTCCCTCTAGAGCAGCAAAGACTCCATGCATCCAGCAGCACCACGTTGAAGGAAGAGGTTCACGGCTTGCTTAAAGAGAAAATAGATGGGGACGTGTTGGAGCAGCTGGTCCAAGTGAAGAAGGAGAGCTTAGCAGTCCAGCAAAGAAGAAGCCAGAAGCGTGAAGAGAGAAGAAGGGATTCAAAGGCTGGAACGTTTTTCATGTGGAGGAGAAAATTTTGTAACCATTGGTGATTCATCTGGTGATTGACCTTTGTTGGAGAAAAGACCACGTTGAAAGAAGAGGCATGCTTCCTGAAGGTGGTGTTCTCGGCTAGCATAGAATTGAAGAAGAAGACGTGTTGGAGCAGCTGCAAGCATATTGAAGGGAGGCAGCATCTGGAAGTGGTATTCTCGGCCAACATGGAATTGAAGATGAAGACAAGAAATGGAGGGCCCCTGTCCTAATTCTTTGGCACATTTAGGAACAAAAGACAATCCTTGCTAGAAACAAGAGGGTTCACGGGAGTACTTCAGAGAAGTGCTATAAATCCAGTAGCAGGCAAAGTAGATATTATTAGATTTTAGGAATTAGATTTTAGAGTAGGAATTAGGAGTACTCACAGCCCCTGGAAGAGGCTCTCACCTCTTCCTCTTCCAAAGCTCTCTGTAATTTCCATTTCAAACATTGCCAAAATGTAGTTTTAATTTCTGAAGCAGTAGTATGTCACCTTTGCTTGTGTTATTTTTAGTTGTACTGTTGATTTTAATTTAAGTGTTGCAAGCTTTGATAAATTGCATTTCCAGTTAAATATTTTTATTGTCTCTTTTATTTTATCGTTTAATGTTTTTCTGCACCGTTAAATTCTTTCATTGCGTTTTACCGTTCAGTTTATTTTCAACGTCGTTTTTACTAATCATTTTCATTGTTCCTTTGGGTAAAATTTATTTACACTACTGTTATGTTTTCTGCATGTTTATTCTTCTAGCATTTTAATTTCAAACACTATTGAATTTTCCATTTTTCACTTTTACCGTCTTTTACCGTTCGGTTTTACCATCTTTTAAATTTATTTCAGTATTTTCAATTTTGTTGTCTTATTTAATTTCCAGTTTTAATTTTATTTTCCGTACCAAAAATCACAAAACCCCCCCACTTCGTGTAAAAAAAAAATCTGAGACTAAACCACCAAAATTGGTCCTTGAGAGACGACCTAGGAGTCACTTCCTAGTAATTATACTGCATTAATTTTTGCACATCAAATTTGTATGACCGCGATAGTCGTAACAGGGTTATATGAAAAAAAAACAAACGCTATAAATACTTAGCTTATTTATGAGTTTAACATCAAGGAGAACGAGTGTTAGTCGAAGACCGAGCATTGTAGAGACCGAACGCTATTGGGTTTTAGCCGAATGCTCTTATGTTTAAAAATTAGATTACAGAATCAAGGTCGAGCACTTGGTTTAAGACCGAGCACTACTTAGTACGAGCGCTTGGTGTAAGATCGAACACTACTAAACTTTTAGAGTAAAGGTTTGATAAATATAATAAGATACAATTTAACTATTACAAAACGAAGACGCTCATCTTCAACTGAAATTCTCTCCAAATGAAAGAATCTCGTTCCAACCAAGTCCACAAGAAAATCGAACACTATATCGAACGAGCGCTAGTCTAATACCAAACACTTATTAAGAACGAACACTACTTAAAATTAACGCTTGGTCCAAGACCGAATACTTAAGTATAACTGAATGGTCAATACTGACTCTCGACAACATCCCTACCCATTTCATGGCTTTCATTAATCATCAATACTTTTAAACAACATACAATCTTTCATCATCAACCAAATCATCAAACACAATATCATTCCAATTTCTCATCTCGTATATTCATATACTCATACAGTCAACAATGCAGTAACAACCATATTTCATATTCATTCAGCAATCAACGAACATGCATCCATTCAAAGCAAGAATCTAAATCAAATTATATAAGTTTCTCTTACCTTTGAACGTGACCGAACATTCACAGTTGCAAAATAGGGTTCATCTCTACCATAAACCTTAGCGTTCTATAGTCACGCCTTAAGAAACTAAACCAAACAAAATCCAGAAACTCTCAGAACAAGATGATTGACTCATGCAACCCATAAACTAGGTTTGCATGTACCGCGAAACCAACCGGCTGAGTGAAGAGAGAATTTACCAACTCAGAACCCAAAATTGATCAGTTCAAATGAACGCCCTTGACGCCGGAAATGCTCAGGTGTGGTCTGTTTGATGATCGGAAGAAGAAAAAAGTAAGATTTTGTAGAGAGAAGATGAAGAAATCTATAAAGAAGAGGAGAAAATGAAAGTTCAAAACTTTGGGGAAGAAGGGTGCATGTAGAAGTAGCGTGAACTTTTGAAAACCCAGAATTTTACTCCTACCGTCAAAACCAAACGGCCAACCTCCTGTTGCCACCTGTTTTCCACTCTCTGATTTCCAGATCTCTTCCTTGACATTTGGCTTCCACTCAAATGAGATTTTTAATGGATTTTAAATGGGTTTTGACATTTATTATTTTTCTTTTATTATATTGTATATTGAATTTAAATAACTAGTTTATATGTGTGTGTATATTTATTAACTTTAGGTAAATTAGAAAAATATTTTTAACTTTTGAATGCCTTTGTTATATAATATATTTTATTAGTATATATATATATATATATATATATATATATATATATATATATATATATATATATATATAATGAGTAGTTTATGTAGTATTTATATAGATAATCATATACTTATCTCATTAGCATACTTTAGAAATTTTACTTTGATTAATAATAAGGTTATATTAATATTATAATATATAAATGAGGTGTAATTATACATTTATTTTTCTCTGTAAAGATGTAATTTTTATTATATAAGTTAATTTTGTAATTTGAAGTAGACACAAATCTACTTCTTATAATTAAATATAACTATTCATTTAGAGTTTATTTTAATTAAGTACTTGACACAATTATGGTATTTTACGCTTGAGATATTCATTTTTCTTTAAGTTGAAAATCCTTCTTTAATTAAGAATTGTTAGATTATGACATGCAAGTGAAATGCAACATTCAATTTAAAATTAATTTTATAAAATTGAATTAAACATAAACTTATTTCTTTAATAATATATATTAAATGTGAATAAATACCCAATAAATTCTTTAAATAGAACTTAATTCCTATATGAATAGATAATTACTTTCATTTGAAAGATGTAATGTAAAGTATGAAATTGTAGCATTATTTAAAGTATAAAATGGAGATAATGACTAGGATCACGAAATATTTAGAAAATAGTAAATTGTTAAATCGTAACATTAATAATAAATTTTATATTTTATCTTTTACAAAATCGTAATTTTTTTGAGTTAAATATCAATTTTAACTAATAATATATACTTTTAAATACATAAAATAAAATATTCATTATTTGATTTTTTAAATGATGTATTTTTATTAAATTAAATATTAATATTATTTTTATTAAATTAAATATTAATATGATAATTTTTAAAATATGTGTTTTTCATTACATTAAATATTAATATGATAAAAAGTAAAACTTAATGCATAAAATTGATCAAAATTTTAATTTAAAAAAAGGTAATGCTTGAAATTTGGTGCAAGGATCAGATGACTTATCTATAAACCTGTATTAATTTTCAATTTTTTTTTAAAGTTATAAATTGTTTGATAAAAACAAGAGAAACAAAAAAGTTATAAGTAGTATATATGGTTTTTTGTGAAAACAATTATTAGAGTTGGTAGAATGAATATTTTTATGGAAAGATGTGGCATTCTAATTCAAAGATCTTTTATTGAATTTTAGTTCTCAACAGGTCCACAAAAATTGCACTCATTTTTACAAAACATTACCTACATCCTATACTTCCTTCTGTTTAAAATCTCTATGCATTTTTATAAATTTTATTTTTTATTGTCCAAATTAAAACTGCTAAGTCGCTTTTAATTTTATTCATTAAATTGATGTTTAGCATTAAATATATTTTTAAATGAGCATGTGAAAGTCTTAAATTTAAACCTCTTACATTAATGCTATGCATTGGGAAAGGAAGATAAGTTCTAGGAAAGCTGTCAGAATATTTCTTTATAACTTTTTTTATTTATATATTTTATAATGTTTATTTTTATCTTTTTAAAAGAATTATATTTATTTATTATTAAAATATGAAATTAAAATATATGAAAGTTTTAAATAAATTTTAATTTTAAATTAAATTTTAAAAACTAAAAATTTATTTAACTTAATTTATTCAATGTGTCTGTTTAAGGTAATTTCAATATTTTAAAATATCTACAATGTATCTGTTTAAGGTAATTTCAATATTTTAAAATATCTACAACTAAATTATTAATTATTATGTTCCTGAGATTTGATATAGATATATTATATCTTTTATTTTTATTTAAAAAATCAACACTTATTAATCTTTAATTTGTGATAATGTGAAAGGAAATACACAAATTTTATCTTTACCCCAACATGAATAACCTCTTTTTTTATGATTTTTAATAGAATCACATATGAAAAACTAACATTGTTTGAAATAAATATTATCTATAACATATAATTTTTTTCCTTATAAAATCCTAGAAATATAATATAACAGTTAAAGTTTACGATTATGCACTATCAATGTAAAATATTTAATTTTATTAATAACCTAGTGGTTGATATCAATTTTAAAATAATTGGAAAATAAAAGAAAAAGTAACTACTGTGAATGATGGTTTGTGATTAATATAAACAATTATTTACTTTGTCATTACATAGTTTATGTATTAATTTCTATGTTTTTCAAATTTTATAATAAATATGGATGTAATTTGAAATCAATGCATTAGATAATATCCATTAAATATTAATTAATTATTAAAACAATAAAATTTAAAAAGTCTTAAATTCTCATTTATTACTTATAAATAAATTTATATCATCATTTAATTATAAGTAAAAACATTTCAACTCTAATTTATTTTATGTCATCAGTTATTAACATAGTTCAATTATGAATAATAACTTTTATAGGATTGTAAAAACTATTATTTATATTTAATTATGATAATAAATATCCTATATTCATATTCTACATAAAGTACTATCATACAATTAAATGGTAAGATATATTTATATACGAAGTTTTTCTTTTTTCATATTTGTTTGTTAACTTTATCTTTTAAATATATATGCTTTTAAATTAAAATAATTATGTAAGATCCTATAATCTTACACTTGATAATTCATAATTGATACATTGTAGCATTACATTACATTTAAGGTAACATCCTATAATCTCAAACTTGATAATTCATAATTGATATATATATATATATATATATATATATATATATATATATATATATATATATATATATATATATATATATGTGTTTTAAACTCAGATTTCAACTACAAACTCATAAATATAACTCGAATTCTTTTAATTTATTTTTCTATCTCTTTCTTCATTGGCACTGAATCAGACGATATTCCTTCATCTGCTCCTGTATAACGAATTATACGATCATTGCATATACACAAACACAAACAAGTAGGGTGAACTACCATGCAACAAATCATTTATAAAACATGCATGATTACTTTGATATATTCAAAAAACATCATATAATAATTATGTCAAACACCCTCATACCATCATATAACAATCGCACCATAGACACTTATCCCATCATACCACAATCCATAATAGACATTCATCCCACAATACCCAATAAACATTCATTTCACAATACCCAATAGACACTCATTCAACAATACCCAATAGACATTCATTCCACAATACCCAATAGACACTCATTCCACAATACCCAATAGACACTCATTCCACAATACCCAATACCCGATAGACACTCATTCGGATTATACGTTGATGGGCGGTCACGAGAGGTTATGCACTTGTGATGACTTCTACTTCTTCTTACAAATACACTTCCAAAATACTTCATACCATCCACATGGTTAGTCCTCAACACTATGTCCAAAACCGGCACATAGACCAGGACCTCCTACCCCTCTCACAACATAATTCATCCTTCTCTACTTGAGACTGAATGATTATTAGAGTATCAGGATAACCTCCAACAATAGGACCCTCAACATCAACATATACACTAATACCATATCATTACAGAATCTCTTCACGTGACTCATGTCATGTTCATATTCATCAACTCATACCATGCTCAAATTCATAATTCCATATCCACCACAATAACATGAATTCATCAGAAGTTTTCATTCTAACAAGATATATTACACAATAATTTAACAGTACATAATCTGTTCAATAAGATTTAAGTTAAAAACTTGTCGAGTAGACTTCCAAGAAAGAGAGGTGTGTCACAATGGACAACATAAGTACAAAGTCTTTCCTTAGCCAAAGTGTTCCTCAACTAGTCTTTTAACAAATTTCTTATTTATAGATTCAAAACAACAACATATAATATTAACACATAAATTCAATATAGATAGATATATAACAAGCACATATGTTTTTCATTAACAATATTCACACATAATTTCAAGACATGAATACTCAAGCTAAAGGCTTCTAGGTGATCCAGAAAGTGAGCTGGATATAAGAGTCTTGCACTTAAGGTAATGATTTATTCAACCAAGAGTAGATGAATCACACTGAGTCTAAATTTCTTAGGTTCTAGGCTACAAGAATGGGCCTAGATGTAACTTTAAGAGTATTGCTTGGACATTGAATGATTTACATATTAAATAGACAAGATAGTAGTGGTGTAGTAGAAAAGGATGAGATGAAATCCAATCATAGCCTCCACTTCACTTAATCTATATAATATATGATACTATTAATATTTTTCCAAGAGAAAACCCAAAACCAACTACCAATATACTTGCTAAATCCTTGTGGATACAATAATCCCCATTTGACTATTCTACAACTGACTTAATGTGCTTGCCAATAGGTCTCACAAATGGATAAGTCTTTTAAAAATTGATTTTTTGTGATGTTAGGGTGTTTAGGGGTTAAGCCCAATGGACTAGAATTCTCAAGTTTACCCCCATCAAGTTTTTGGTGTCGTTACCGAAGGATTTAGTTCAAGTATTTGGTAGTTTAAACCCTTTCATTTGTAAATATACAAATCGTGTAAAGACTGATTATGTATAATTGTAAAGCTTCATTTTTACCTTTTGTATAGTCTCAATTTTCATTTTCTATTTTTTCTTTCCATAGATTTCAAACAAAAGATAAGTTTAGGAGATTCATATTCCTTTTCCTTGTTTGGAATTTTGTGTTTTACTAAAATAGATCTAACAAAGGAGACAATAAAGTCATCAATCCTCTGAAAATATGAAAAATAATTCTAAGTTTTCACATTGCAATTGAGAAACACTTATATGCCATCTGAAAAATCAATTCCTGAGAGCTTTAGGGACCTCAACATTGAGTGCCAACTATGTTTCACTAGGCGCAAGCTTGAGCATTAAGCAAAAAATTTGCAGTAGCTTTAAAAGTTTTCTCTATTATGTTTTATTATGCGGATGATTTGATCTTTGAACAAGCTAGAAAGGAAAAGTAAGAATAAGGTTAAGAAAGATAAAAAGAATGTTCTTTAGCAAGAGAGATGGCTGATAAAACAAATAAAATAAATGACAAAAAAAACATTTGTGGTTTTTGCTATTGGACCTTGCACTTTATGGAGATTTAACCATGCACCTAAGACCATGAAATATTTCTAGATTTGTCATCCCACTTGAAGCAAGAAGAGTAAAAACTAAACCTACATTTCTTAACCATATTCTCCATATTTATTTTCAGGAAAAGATCATGAATATCCCTAAGGCCACCTTAAAACATTCTATGAAGTTTTCGCAAGCAAAATGGAATTGCAACAAAGGGGCTTTGGATCCTTGAGTAATGAAGTTGGTAAACTAAATCAAGGATTTGAACAAGAAACACAATTTGCCAATACTAAAGTTGGACAAGCAATCAAAGAACTAAAGGCGTAGTAGAGGATGAAGATTATGAAGTCTCTAAATTTGAAGATAATGAGTTCTTCGACAAGGTGGTTTGGCCTAAGAGCCAATCAAAAGATCTTGATGCAAAGGATGATCGAAACAACCAAAAATATAGTTCTTTAGTTTAATTTAAGTTTTTAATTTCTATTTATGTTTTTATTTATTCATTTTTTTTTTGCATAAGTATCTTTTGAGGTAAATATTTTGAAGCAGATGATATCTTTGGAGAATTGAATAGAAATTTTTTCTAGACTTCTGGTTGGAACTAGAATATTAGAAAAATTAGAAAAATCCTTTTTGAACTTTGAAAAGCCTTAAAGAGTTGCAAAATTAGGAAAAGTGGTTAGTCCAGTGCTTAAAGGTTCAAGATGTATTTCAAATAGAGTTCATAATTTAACATAATATGTCAATCCACCTAGTAAGAAGATTGAGCCAAACATTAAAGGCTAGATGATTAAGGAATTCATGTTGAGTAATTTCAATGGTTTTGTGTTAAATGTTGATCTCTATTAAGCATATGAAGCATGCAGAGGATCAAAACAAGTTCTTTGTTGAATATTTTTAGCTTAAAGCCAAACAGCTAACCCAACACAAACTAGTTTGTCCCTTTTGAACCTCAATTTTTTCATACACACCCCTTAAGCTAAGAAAATGTGAAAACCCCTTAAGCTTGACAACCCAACCACATTATAATTCTTCAAAGACCTCAATGATTTATGTTAATTCTGTGTACATAATGATTTGAAACAAAAATAGAAAACTAGTGCAAGATTGCAAGGTTGCTTAAGAGTGAAACTCTTAATTAGAAGGAAGATCTCTTGTATTTAAATAAGAAACCAAAACTGTGTAATGATTTTGTATTTGCATCTTGAAAATTTGGAATGGACACAATTTAGTACTATGAGTAATGCCTTGAAATGTTATATAAGTTCTTGAACCAACTAAACGAGATAATAGTGGTGCAGTACAAAAGGATGAGATGAAATCCAATCATAACCTCCACTTCACTCAATCTATATAATATATGTTATTATCTATATTTTTCTAAAAGAAAAACCAAAAACAAACTATCAATATACTTACTAAATCATTATGGATACAATAACTCTCATTAACTCTCATTCAGTTGTTTCACAACTAATTTGGTGCACTTGCCAATAACTCTTTTAAAACTTGATTTTGTGTGATGTTGGGGCTTAAGCCCAATGGACTAGAATTCTCAACTAAAGTTTACCCATCATATTGCGCTGACACTTTTCATCATTGAAATAATTTTATCTAGTGAAAGATGTTCTTTTTCTCTATAACTACTTTTAATATACTAACAACATTGAAGTGCACGTACAAACTTGAGATATGCATGGATCAAAATCTTCTTCGGATAGTGTCAATATTCTTTCTAGAGATAAGACAATCATGTATGTAGAATGCATGTAAAAGATGTTACATTTGAATGTTATCTTGTGAAGTTATAAATGTCTAGAGTGCATCTAACTCACCTTAAGATTCATGTGATATTGATAGCTTGCATCTAGTACATCTTGGAACTTGTCTAATCTTGATAACTAGCATTTAGCACATCTTCATACTTGTTTGGTCTTCTTAACTTCTATCCAGATGTTTACATTCAAAACTTTTATTAGATTTAGTCTAGTATTTTTATCTTAGAACTTTGTTTATTATTACTGACATGTGAATTTTTATCTATTATTTCACATTAACAAACTTTGATAAATAATCAAAACTTTATATTACTTATTATGATCAAAATCATTTCCAGAGGAGATATTCAAATAAAGACTTGCATATTTAATCACTTATGTGTTAACATATTATAGGAGAAAAATATTTCTTACATACTTAAATACAAAGAATTTATATTATTATACAAAAGAATATGTCTTTATTAATATTGTCTTTAAACTTTATTTTGTCTTTATCTAATTGTGTTTCCTTTATTGTTCTTATTAGGTTTAGTTTTCCTTAGTCATACTTATGCTAACCTTAAGATATATTTCCTCCTCCTGATCACATACCACATGTTCTTAAAAGTATTTCTCGTTATTCATTATCTCATCTCCACTCATATCAAATAAGGCACCATATAACTACAATTTTTATGTTTGACACACAACATAGAAAAAATATATTTATGAAATTAATATCTATTTTCTCACATGGTTGTATACCTTGTTTAGCTACTCTTAAATACCAAAATCAAGACAAATATAAACTTCAACTTTTGAAGATCAAGTGAAAAAAAATCATCAATATAATTTTCCATAATTTTTTTAAATTAAATAATAAAAGAAAAAGAGATTACCTTAAATAATAAAACTTTCCTTCATTTTATATTCATAAATAAAACCTTCATTATTCAAACCCACACATAGTATTTAATAGTTATCATGAAGAAATGAACATAAATTGAATTTTTCATATCCTTTTTAAGATCTTTATTTACTCATTGTTACACCTTTGATTTTTTTTTCTTAAAAGAAAAACTACGATCTTTTTCATGCATTATGATCACAATACTATGTTTCAAATTGTACAAGAGGTCAATAAGACAAAATCAATATCGGTTTAGCCTTAGTACAACCTTTGGAGTAGTGAAATTGAATTATAATTAGCTTCATCGTGTATCAAATAGCACAAAAAACTGATTAGTCTCCAAGACTCAATTGAGTATGATTAGAATGTTAAGTGTTAGAGTTAGAGTTAGAGTTAGGATCAGGGCCACCCGGTTTAGAATTGAGAAGTGGTTGGAGAGCTTTGACAACAATTGTCATGTTTGGCCTGAAATCAGCTTCATATTGCACACAAAGTGCTGCAACCGCTGCTAGCTACATAACCATATTAAACATTAGTTAGAAACATCTTACTATATTGAATATGGAGTATACTTGATTGAACATTTAATTGATAAATTTGTACTCGATGAATGTTAGAAACAAACTCCTTATTATAAGTTTCAATGTTTTGAAAACTACAAAATATGGGAAAATAATTCATGAAGTCATGAAAAGGATTCATTAAACAAAAAGTATGACCAATAACTTTTTACATTTTTTTTTATGAAGAGAAAGAACAAAAAAGCTAACCTTAGCAATTGCCTTTGGAGGGTATTCATTATTTAATTTAGGATCCACGCATTGTTTCACTTTGTCCTCACTCAATCTTGGAGTTGCCTATAATTGTTGAGAATCACATTCACTATAAGAATATGTAATAATAGAAATAAAATTCAAAGTCTAGGAATAAATAAAATTATGAGTATAATCATCAAACCATAGTTATATGTTGATGAACAAGACATACCCAAGTTACAAGACTTTGTTGCCCTTTAGGCATTGTATGGTCAACAGGCTTTCTTCCAGTTAAAAGTTCCAAAAGAACAACTCCAAAACTATAAACATCACTTTTTTGGGTTATCTGTCCTGTCATTGCATACCTGAAAGTGAAATTAATTTTTTAAAAAATATGAAATTATTTTTCATTTAAAATACAACAAACCTAAATATTAATTAAGAAGCTAGTGTGTTATACTTCTGTTTTATGATATCTATATAAAACTTAATAATATTTTCCACTATAAAGTTTATATAACTTTTTTTTATTGCATTAAGATTACTTAAGCTTACTTCACTAATTAAGATTCCAATGTTTTTATTCTTATATAAAATACTAAACATGCATGGCTTAGCATAACTAAATCTCCTATAAAACTAAAGGCTAAAAGTACAAGCATACTCTGGAGCATGATAACCAAATGTTCCCAAAACTCTTGTTGAGTGTAATCGAGCTGCAGTGTCAGAAGATTGGTTTGTCAAATTGAAATCTGCAATCTTGGATTCATAGTCATCAAAGAGTAAGACATTGCTAGATCTAACATCGCGGTGAACTATAGAAGGTTGACATTTTTCATGAAGAAACTCAAGTCCTTTTGCTGCACCAAATGCAATTTTTACTCTTTGGCTCCAATTTAAAACCGGACCGGGTTCAGCACCTTGTACTCCTTTTCTTCCTACAACACCAAACTCATAATGTTTAATTAAGGTAGAGTAATGTTTTCACCAATACAAGATCCGTTTATTAGTATTGTTTGGCCTACCATGTAATATGTCGTGCAAAGAACCCAAACTCGCATATTGATAAACCAAAATTCTGTTATTTTCCTCTAAACAATATCCCAACAATTCCACAAAATGGTCACTTTTCAATCTTGAAACAACTGATAGCTGCATGATCAATAATGACATGATGTAAACTACAAAAATTTCACTACCTAAAACAATGTATGAGTGAATTTCAAAATTTTGAATGAAAAAAAGGCCTACTTGTGTTGCAAAATCAGAGTCAGGTTCTGGAGAAGAAGTAGTATCTAGCTTCTTGATTGCAACTTCCTTATCACCATCCATCTTTGCAAAGTAAACCCTTCCATAAGAACCTTCTCCTATCAAAGCCTTTGTACCAAAATTGTCTGTTAACTGATTTAACTTATCCAATGAAATGGCAGGTATCTCAATTGGTAATTCTTTTTTTGGAGCACCAGTTTTGACTATATTGCCCCTTGGCTCTCCTCTATCTCCTCCTATATTCAAAGAGGTTAATAACTCACTATAATGTAAATTATTAGTCAACCTATACTAATAGGTTTATCAATCATTTATAAACTAAAATGTATGTTATTGTTTAATCAAGATAAATATTAATTAAACAATTAAGATAATAAATTATAACATATACATTATGGAAAAAAAAATACGAATAAATTTTCCATACATCATTTACATCATACATAAATAATGGAATTGAAAATCTAAAAAAGGTTTTAAGACCAAGATTATCCGTAACTAGTTTGTGTTTGAATATATTTTAGGAAAATTCCTAAAACTTAGATTAAATATCCTCTTTATTTTTCATTCCTCTTATATATATATATATATATATATATATATATATATATATATATATATAATACTCTTTCATTTATTTTTAAAAAGTAATCCATAATGTGACTCTAATGTTTCGAATCAAGCTTTATATCTCCATAAGAATAGTGTGTCAAGTATTAAACATTAAACACTACCTACAACTAGTCTTCAACAATAAACAAGGAAGTTATAAATAGGACAAAACTTAAATACAATTTCTTAAATATTTTTCAATTAGATTATAGTATATTATCCAAGTTAAAAATATAATCTTAATTGAAGAACAACATCAAAAGCACTTAGTAAGTACATGTAAGTTTTGTCCATTACAGATATTATAAAACATACTACACCATAGATGACAAAATGTAAGTGTCAATCAACCTTAAACAAGTTTCAAGAACAATTATGTTCTTATACTTATCATTGTAAAACTTTTCTTATCCAAAAAAAAAAGAAGAAACATTTCTAATGGTTTTTAAGGTAAAACAATTATTCGTATGGTGAATAAAATAAAGGGTGTAACAAGTATGATACCTCCACCACCATATACACTACCCTTTTCGACTGATGCATTGTATTGGTTTGTAGGTGGAATGCCAAATTCCTCTTCAGCACCTCCACAACACGACATAGCTTAAAATAGTCTGAAAAAAAAAACATGTGTTCTCAATAAGCCACTGAAATTAAATAATGTCTAATGAATTATATGAAATTATTGTAGCCCAGATTTTCATTCCAATAGTTTATTTACTAACACTGGTGTTAAAGAAGGAAGCTTGTCTTTGAAATTCAAATTCAAGCCACCTGCAATTGAATATTACTGTAAAATAATATCACAAATTAGATTCGACAAGAATAAAAGCTGTGGTTTCATAAAGATAAAATGGGAAGGAAAAAAAATGGTTGTTTAACAAATTCAAATATAACCACATCCCAGTATATTGATTTTCTATTTTTTTATTTATTTTGAGAAATTTGCTCCTTGTTTATGTTCTGATCAAACATTGAAATATATCGATCTAAATGAGAAAAACAAGATTCTCAATTATGAAGAACATGTGAGAAAAATAAAAGGTAAAGATGGAGAAATTATGTTGCTATAATGTATCTTGTCATTGTAACATTCTGTAAGTAATCGTGCACAAAAACGTAAAGAAAATTAAAATCTGCAGAAAGAAAAAAAGATGAAGACATTACCTCTGACTTGTTGTTGGACAAGCCAGAAATGCCAAGGAGACAATATGTGTGGATGATGAAACCTAAAGGATTATATAGAGAAAATTATGTTGGGTGGGAAGAAGAAGAAGAAAAAAACATAATTTGTTGTTTTTCTTTCAACTCCTTCCAAATCAAATGAAGCTCCACTCTGAACAAAAATGACATGTTTGTATGTCTCCCGATATAAACGGCTTTTAGCCAAAAAAACCATAACTTGAACCAAGTCTTGTCTTTAACCTTACCTTTCCGAAGTTTGTGTATGTACCACCACGATGAACCTAGTTAGTTTCTTACTATTTTAATGCACATAAATACTAGTCAAACACATTTTTCTAATGAAAAATAAATATAATTTTAACTTTAATGTCTTTTTTACTAAATTAGAAGTCTAAAATAATCAAAACCTAAATAAATATGTGGAAAAAACTATGGTCATTGTCATGCAAAATATAGTTAAAAATTTATATTAAAAAAATAGAAACATGTGTTCGTTTCATGGATATTGAAATGAAAAGATTAACTTTTTTTTTTGAGAGGAAATAAAGAAATAACTTATAAATATTTATGAATATTTGACTGTATATTGACTTAATGAAGACACAAGTTGAATTTATAAAAGTGATAATATATATATATATATGATAAATGGATGTGTGTATTTATATATTATTTATAAATAAATAATATATATTGTAAAAACTTAAAAAATAGAATATTAGAGTTGGTAGGTGTTTTAAAATAATGAAACAAGGTATTATAAACTTTAAAAATAAGTTGATTAAATAAATAAAAAAAATGTAAATTCGTCTCATTATCTTAAAGACTCATCTTTTCTCTAAACAATATTCTCTTGAACTCCCTAGCTTCTCTCTAAGACTTTGTTATGGATTTCGGGGAGAGTGATTTAGGGGATTTAAGAGAATTTGAAGGTAAATTTTTTTGTTGTTTATTTGAGTGAATTTGGAGGTAAATGAGAATGGATTTTGAAGTAAATTTTTTTAATCGGTTACATCAATCAAATCCTACATTAATTCTCACAAATTTTACTTCCAAATTCACTCTCACTTACCTTCAAATCCACTCAAATAAACAACAAAAAAATTTACTTTCAAATCCTCTGAAATCCCCTCAATCACTCTCCCCCAAATTTATTCAAGTGAACAAGGCCTAAGAGTCCTAACTCATCGATCATTTGTTTAATGATCAGGAGGTACCTAAGAGATCATGGCGGAGTAATCTCTACTTCTACCCGATCAGTTCTTTTATTAGAGCAAGTAAGTTTCTACCCTTTTTTTCCTTTTTATTTTTCGATTATGATCATGCAAAGAAATATGTTTCTTCATGTATCAAATGTGCTTCTTCCTTGATTTTTGGTCAATTTGATGTTTTAAGGTTTGATTTCAATCACCAATTAGTGAGTTGTAAGCTTTTTCAGAGTTCCTTGCGGTGGAAGCAACGATTGGGAGTTGTTAAAACCGTAGGAGTTCTTCCTAAGGTAAGGGAAGCTAGACTTTACTTTAGAATGTGTTTGCATTATAAATTTAGTATCTCCATGAATGATAAGATTATTTAAGTGAAATTGTTATGTTCTTGCTAATCTTCTTTGTATTTAGATGATAATGAACAATTGTATGATGTTTGGATGCTTGATATGGTGTGATTGTAATGGTGTTGTTGTTATGATTATGAGTAATGAAGTATATTTAAGAATTGAAATTTAATTCAAAGGGTTTAGAGAGAAAAGGAGTCAATTACTTGGGTTTTTAAGTCTAAAAATGGAGGTTTTGATAGGTGAGTTTTAGAGATAGGTGTTTGAGTGAGAAAGCCAGTGGTTTAGGACTATATGAGATCATTTGAGACTTATTAGATGTATTAATTAATTTAAATCTAATATGAAACACAGAGGTAGTTCCTTGTAGAAGTTTTGGGGTGCTTTTTGGTGTAAAATTGGGGTTTTAAGTAGTGAGATTTGGAGGTAAAGAGTATGAAATGTTTTAGGAAGTTGTAAGTCTGTTATTAGACCTATTATGGCTTGTCTAGACATTTAAATGAGAAAAATATGGTGTGAAAGTTTTAGTTCTATAATAAGGTGAGTTCTTGGATACTTTTAGTTCAATTTTGGGGGTTTTAACTATTGGAAACTGAAAGTAGTAAATATGGGAGAAAATCGAGGTGTTGGGGTTTGCTATTTAGTGTATTATGACTTATCCATGATGTTAGCTTGTTGATATAGGTGTTAGAAGTGGTAGAAAGGAGTTTGGGTAGCTTAAAGAAGTGATTTTGGTTTCAAATGGTCAAATTGAGTTATAGATGTGTTTTCGGATATTTTAGGGTGTTTAGAGGGTCCTAGGAATCATTCAAAGTTATGGGGTAAGTGTATGAAGTGATCCAAAAAGAGTGTAAATTTGTTTATAACGTCTGAGCACCCCAACAGGGCACTAAGCATCCCATTCCAATGGTCAAGGCACTGAGTGCTAGAAAACAAAAGTTAAGAAGCTTGAGCGCCACCTTATAGGTTTCTATATTTATGTTTTATGTGTTTTATGACAAATGGTTAGGTTTGTTTATGGTTCTTTGAAGTATGTTCAGTGCTTTCATGTTGGTATGTAATGTAAAAGTAAAGTGATACATATGTGGTTTCAAATGGTTTCAAGGTTGTGAAGGTGAGTTCCAAGGTGGAATTTCTTAGTGTAGTTTCAAGTGTTATTAAAATGAACGCAGGGAGCTCAATCTTGGGGGTTATCTTGACACTCTAATGGTCTTTCATTCTCAAGTAGAGAAGATTGACACTTTTAGTGAGAGTAGTAGGAGGTCTTAGTCTAAGTGATTCTAGTATGACCTACGACGCGATACAGACTAACCTTATGAGGATGGTAGAGTGAAACTCTAGCAATGATTTTGCAAAACAGTAGATGCCACAACAAGTGTACAACCCATCATAGTTCGACATTAATTCTAAGTCCAAAGAATCTAGTCTAGGTCATTACATGTTAAGATGTTTGGTTTGATTTATATTACACTTGATTCATGTATGAAATGTTTTAAGTTTATAATGAATTATTTTTGCATCTAGCTTACCCTTTTGTTTATGATTCTTTGTATGTTTTCTTTATTCTTTTCTTGGCTATGATCTTTCAATACGTATGAACAGAGGAGGATGAGATTTCTCTTGAACAAATATTAGATGAAAGAGCCGCATATGTGTAATATCTTTAATTAGTTGGTACATAATTTTGATTAATATATATATATATATATATATATATATATATATATATATATAAAAGTTATTTGATGATTTATAATTTCTATCTTTATCGACTTTTTTATTTTTATTAAAAATTGTAAAGATTATTATATAGTTTTTACACTATATTTTAAAATGTTATATATAATCAAAATAACTTTTATATATAAATCAATTTAACACATCACAAATTTAAATTAAACTAGATTGAAAAACAAAATTTTTAGATTAAATAACCTTAATTATTTCAATATTATGACAATTTTTTAAATTTTATTTTACTATTGTCAATGTTCTCAATTTTTTGGTCTTAGTCTTTCTAAAATTGAGTCAATATAACCTCTTTAATTTGTTACTCACTATCATTTATGGTTTAGGTCATATTTTATTTTTGAAATATGATTATCATGAAAAATACTATATAATTAATCTTTAAGAAGAAATTAAGAATAATCAAAATAATATGAAAAAAAAAACTCATAATAATAAAAATAAAAAAATTATTAACCAGAATTTTAGAATAATTTTTTTTACACAACTAAAACCTAAATAAATAGGTTTGATTGAGCTTTTATACCTATCTAAAATTAAAAGGAATATTCACGTTATTTCAAAAGGAGTGTTAAATAAAAAATTTAATTATTTAATTCATCACGCATAGTTTGTTTAATGTTAAAAAATTATATTTGTTTAAATTTTAAATATTATAAATCATATACCTTTTTTCATATTTTTACCGAAAGTTGTGGTCCTTTGGCGGCTTGCCTGACCTCTAACTACAAACTCGTGTCTCCGCTGTCTTCTAGATCCTTCTTCGGTCTTAACAATCTCAGGTTTTCATTTCTACCTTTCTTCCCTTTTTTCCCACTTCGCTGGAATTCAACACATTCAAAACCATCGCATTCTAGATCCTTCCAACACCCGAACCCTCTAGACCCGAACCCAACACCACCGTTATTATTAAAACCACCGTGCTCTTCCCTCCATCACAACAACACTCCGTTATTTGCACATCCATCTCGATGGCGAAGTTCGGCGAGGGTGATAAACGTTGGATCGTGGCGGACCGTGCTGACGGCACCAACGTTCACAACTGGCACTGGGCTGAGACCAATTGTCTCGAATGGTCCAGAACCTTCTTCCGAAAGCTTTTCGCCAACGTCGCCGTCGCTGATGGTGAGGTCTCCGTTACCGTCAAGAAAGTGGATAAACTCGACGGCGAGGCCTACGTTAACGTGCGCAAGGGGAAGGTGATTCCCGGGTACGAGATCGGCGTGACACTCGCTTTGGAGGGCGAGGTGCGTGGCTCCGACGGGAAACTCCTGCAGAAGGTCGATGGAGCCGTCGAGATCCCGTACATCTCCGATGAGAACGCTGGCGAGGATCCCGAGGTTAGGGTTACGGTGAAGGATAGCGGAGAGGTTGGGAAGAGGTTGAAGCAGTTGGTGGTAGAGAAGGTGAAACCGGTGATTTTGGAGAAGGTTAGGGTTTGGGTGGAGAGCATGGCGAAGGGTGGGCCCGTGAAGGATGACCTTGAAGCGAAGAAAGTGCTGCCACAGAAGAACACTAGTAGTATTAATAGTAATGGTAATGTTAATATTAATGGTAATAATGAGAATGATTCGAAGAAGAATGAGAAGAGTGAGGGGAAGAAGGGGTTTAAAACGATCAATTTGACAGAGAGGTTTAATTGTAGGGCGAAGGATTTGTTTGAGATTTTGATGGATGAGAATAGATGGAGAGGTTTCACACACAGCAATGCGAAGATTAGCAAGGAGGTTGGGGGTGAGTTTTGTATTTTCGATGGGTCTGTGACTGGGGTAAACTTGGAGTTGCAGGAAGGGAAGTTGATCGTGCAGAGGTGGAGGTTTGGGAGCTGGCTTGATGGGATTCAATCCACGGTAAGTGTTATGAAAGAAGTTAATTTATTTGAGTTTAGGGATTTGTTTTTGGATTGGTTTCTGAGTGGATTTAATTTTTGTGGAATCAGAATTTTATATGGTAAGATTGGTATAAGAACATATTCTAAATCTAAGTTTGATTGTTAAAACCTTCGGGAGGTTGACTTAGGGGAAGGGATTAGACATTCATATCACGTGGAATTAAGGTTCTAATTCCTCCCATGTAAAAATGTCTCTTGTTTAGAATATATGTAAGGAATCCTAAGAGTGTTTTTGTTGTGAGTTTAATTTTAATCCACCCGTTGGGTAACCTTTTCTACAGGTTTTATACTCACGGCTAATTGAATGGTGATTGGTCTGAGATCACTGTAGATATGATATTTAAAATAACTATATTAGAAGTCCAATTAAATTCTATTTTTGATGAATTTTCTCATGAATCTGAAGAAGATCTTTCAAAAGTCTCAATGAATCTTACAAAATCACATACCAAAATAGCTCTCTTTAGTATAATAAGGAAAAGAAGAAAATGATGGATGTATTCTGAAATGCTATTAGTCAGAGAAATAGAGAGGTGTGTAAGTATTATGATAGATGCTGTGACGGGATGAGAAGAGACCAGTGGAGAAAAATGATGAGTTTCAATGAAGTGTCTGTAATAGAGGGACGTTTAGATATCATTACTCTTTGGAGAAGGTTGAGCTTATGATGCTAGATTTTCCATAAACTAGTCATATCTCAACATGAGATTTAATGAAATGAAGAAGACAGTTTTTATAGGTTTTATTAAGTTTATGGAAGTAAGCTAGAAGGAGATTATAAGAAGTATTAGGTATTTAATTGTTATAAGCCTAAACTAGTTATCCAGAAGTTACCTGACTATAAGATGTTATTTAAACATGCTGAAAGTGCTGTGACTGGTGTTTTGTATTCTTTGAATTTGAATGAAGTGCTTGTTTCTGATGGTGTTCTGAATTTTGCAGGTCAGGATTGTGTTTGAGGAGCCTGATAGTGGCGTCACAGTTGTTAAGCTCACGCATAGTGATGTGCCTGAAGAAGACAGGTGAGTCAGTGTTTGGTTGTTTTGGTCTTTTGACTTTCATTTGTTATTTGTTTTGTCTCCGAGGTAATGTGTTTACTTGTGACTACAGATATGGCAATGCGACTGTGGTGGAAAATACAGAGAGGGGATGGCGGGATCTCATTTTCCAAAGGATAAGGGCTATGTTTAGTTTTGGAATTTGAGGTTTTCTGGATACTATCTGTGTTGTAAAATTTTTCTTTTTTCCTTTCAAGGGATTTTTGTTTCCATTTCACTTTTCAGCAAAAGGAAAGATTATTGGATTGACCAGTGCGAAAGACGAAGTGTCTCTTGTTCGATTGAATGATCTTTCTGGTTGTATCTTTTACTTAAAAATGGGATTTATCATATCATTCATCAACGTTTTTAATTTTATTGATATCTTTTGTCATTGTTTTAACTTTTGTTGTACAATGAAAACAGTCCCAATTTCAAATAGATCTAAATTACCCCCAATTTACAAAGCAATTTCTTAGTATATGCAAATTTCCAGTAGCATGTGTTAATTCCTACTTAATTCCAGCTTCGTTGTGGTTTTTGCTCAGTTGAAATTGGATATTCAAATTGATCTATACTTAATTTATACACATTTCCAGCTGCATGTGTTCATTTCCAGCTTCATTGTGGTTTTTAGTTCAAGTTGAATTGGACACTCAAATGAGTCTTGGAGTAACTAACTTCCATGAACTTTTAGATTGCAAGCATGCATGCGTTCGATGTTTGGGAGCGTTATTTCATACTCTTGGCGCATAATTATAAGTTATTAAGGATCCTATGCCAGTTCTAGAATTTGAATTAGTTTGTCATAATTATTTAACATATTTGAATGAGTTGGAACTTGTCTTTTTCGTATTACCTTTTGTCACTTATGTGTAGGTTGTTTAGCTTGTTAGAATATGTTAACTTATCTTTACTGTATTACCTATTTGTCACTTCTGTGTAGATTATTCATTTTTTTCCCTGAATATTGATCCTTATAAATTTCTTATTTGAGTAAGAGATGATTAATTTCTAAGCATTCTCTCTATTTTCACTTTTGAGTTGGTAATAGAGGGGTCAATTTTGTTTTGTTTGTCGTTGTTTAGGGAGTCCACTATCGGCCACTGATAATTTTCACTGCTGTCTTGTGTGGACCGTTGTTGACCACCATCTCTTTATTCTTTGATAAATACTTTTTCATGTTCTTCTCGTCTGTAGAACCCGATGTCTACCGTTGTCGTCCATTGTTGTTTGCAGTTGTTTTTTTTGTCGTGGTTCTCTCAAGTAGGCACCATATTTGGATTGTTTCTCTGAGCAATGGAGAACCCAACCAGTCATGGAGGCAGATTCCTTGTAAGGAGTTGCCTCCAATCTCCAATCTGAATGGTTTTTGGATTCTACAATCTAAAAAAAATGACTTGCAGATTCTATAACTAAAATAGGAATTTCTTTTATATGTGGTGCAAGAAGAAACTGCCCTAATATGAATTTGTCGAGCTTTATATTTGGGGCCAAGGGCCAAGTTTCCATTTTTGAAAAGAAGATTGCAGGAAAACATAAGCAGACAAGGATGAACAGTTGTATCAAGTGTCACAATATATATTAGGGGCAGTTAGACCATTTAGAACTTGTAATTCTTTTGTGAACGATTTAATGGTTGAAAAATATTCTCAGAAGTTGATTTAAAAAAAGAATTAAAAGGAAGTTGGATAAATTCAATGGGGCCATTGCTTATTGCACCCCTGTTTTCATGCGGCACCCAAGTTAGAAATTTTGAACATGTGTGAGGCCACATACTGATTTATCCAAACGATTGTTTCGTGTTTCGGATGTGTAGTATCTAAAGGGGAGTCTATGGAAATAGAGGAGCATAGGTAGTTGTGAATACTGTCAAGTTTTTACTGTAAGAGAATGATCATACTTAAACAAAACTTTTCACTTAAAATGGTTACTCTAAGAAGTTAATCAAGTCTCCAAATTTGGAAAGATTTAATAGAACACGATAAAATACGGTAATCAAGCACAATTTTTTACTTAGTCTAGTTTATTGATAACCTGCCTTTTTAAACTGGGAAAACTTATAATTTATGGATATTTGTTACTTCTGGTTATATTTCTAGCCATATTTGTTTGTTTTCTTTGATCTAATTCTTATAGAGTTTCTCATTTTATTACTTAATGAGTATGAAGTCTCTATCCTGATAATTATTGGTCAAGTATATACTTATCCTTCCCTGTTCTTTCTTGTTCTTTTAATCACATTTTAATGAGAATTAATCAAGTCATTAAGTTGCTGATATTAATTCTTTTTATGCAAGCATGCATGATTATACAGGGTTACTGTTTTGGCGTCAAACTTCTATGCTTTATTTTGCATCTCCTTCTCCTAAAACTTTTATATAATTACTTGGGTTATTTACATTTCTTACAATCGAAGAAAATTACAAAACTTCAAGTCTTGCACACTATCTATCCATAGTTCTTTGAAAATATAACTGTTCTACTATAATTTTGATTATATTTATAATCCTTCATTGTGTTCTTTTGTCTCATTTGTGTTTTCTATTAAAATCTCTAAAAACGTATGTGAAACATTTGATCGACCTTAACTATGACAAACTTTGATTGAAGAAATGTACTAAATGATGAAAGAGAAAAACTTGACATGAGAGCTTATGGAAAACGATACTTAGACAACAAATTTTGACAACATTTGGACACAGCACACGTGTCAGCGTTTGAGAGGGCCACGTTTTGAGGGAAAAAAGCTGCTGCGTTCTGAGCATATCTGATCAAGCCTGCTTCAAATTTGACGTGGCGAGGACGGGCACGGGCAGGCTTGCGTTTGTGCGTTTCAAATTTCAAATGGTTTTTTATCACTTCGTAGAGAGAGAAGCGGCGCGAACAACCAAAACCCACTTGTGTGACCTAGACGAGAGAGTTCGAGAAAGGGTTCACGAGCGACAGAGAGAGAGACCGAGTCCTTGTCGGAGTGCCGCCGTTGACTGTTGAAGGCCGTGTCGGAGAGATCGAACGCCCTCCAGCCCGTTCCTGTGTGAGGGGCGCTCGTCGACCGCTCGAAGCGAACACGGCATCGTGTTCCGTCCCTTCCGGCCCAGCGACCTACGGAGGCGTTGAAGGTGTCGCTTCGTCCCAGGTGGTGCCGTCCCTGTCGCGGAGTGCCGCCGGAGGTTCGCCGGAGTCTCGCCGGAGTGTGGGCTGTGAGGTGGACCAAAAAGAGGGGTTTTCCGCACTGTGAGTTCCACGGACACCTTAGGCAACCGTATCTGTTCCAACCGCCACACGTCGTCTTCACCCAAGGTTGGTTTGTTTTTGCATTTTTCACTGGAATGAACGTTGAATACATGGATGATGTTGTTTTTGGATTGGATTTGGTTTTGTATGAAACGTCTCCCAAAGTGGATGTTGTTCTGTTTCTTATTTTTATACAAGTTCTGTGCTTAATCTTACATTGTTGCTGTAATTGTGTTCGATTGGTAGTCATGGATTGCAATAACGAAGAAGGTTACAAGAATGTAAGTATATTTAATAATACGAAATGTTTAAGCTTTGTTTCAAAAGAGGGTATGATGGTTTAATTGTTTGAAAATGAATTGTAGTTGCGGTTGCGGGCATGGAGTGACACAAAACCGATAGTGGACCTTAATTCCATACTACGCCACAGTCATAGGACACGTATCGAAATGACTTCCTTCAAGTGGTGTGTTTATATGAACAGTCTAATTGACTTCTGCACTCCTTTGTTGAAGGAAATGGTTAGACGTTGGGTTAGCCGCAACAAATCTTTTGTTTTGAAGCAAACAATGGTACCATTTACAGTTGGGGATGTTTGCATGGCTTTAGGGTTGGGTGTTGGTGGTTCAGATGTCAATTTTGATGATAACTTTGATGCTGTTGTTTGTCATCAATTTTCGTCAAATTCATTCACTGTAAAAGATGTCATACATAGGATAAAGGTGTTAATACAAAATAATGAGACGGATGTTGATTGTGTTTGTCGATTGTATATTTTAGTTTGTTTTATTGTTTTCTACTTTCCTAGACATTCAAGGGCAGTTAGTAACATGCCTTTTACAGTATTAGATAACATTGATAATTTGTACGACTATAATTGGGCAAAAGCTGTGCACACATTTGTGGTAAATAGTTTAGGAAATGCTTCACGGAAGATCAGGCAAGGTGACATAAGGGACCTAGGTCTTAGTGGGAATGTTGCAGTGTTGCAGGTAAGAAATTATAAATTTTATTACGTTTGATGTGGTCGTAATTTGTTTATTATATGATTAATGCTTTGGTTAATATTTGTTTTTTAGCTATGGGCGGTTGAACGTTTGGGTTTAGCGGACGGTGCACATGACATTGTGTTCCCGCGAATAATGAATTGGCGTTCGCTTAAGTTAAGGTCTAACAAAATAGATGAATTGTTTAAACGGAAAGAGGTAAGTTAGGTGTTATTTGAATTGACATTTTTATGATATGCAGTACATGAATTGTGTTTTATCGTTATTAAATGAGTAATTACATAACGATGTTTATAGATATGTTGGGAGTGGTTTTTGCGGGACGAGGACCGTCAAAACTCAATCATTTGTGCGGCCCTTCATTTGGAAGAAGGGTCAATAGCGGAAGATGATGGAAGTTGGGAAGAATTGGTCATGAAGAAAATTGAAGACAACCAAAGAAAAATGGTTGCAATGGATAAAGAATTAAGAAGTTTGGCTATATTGGTAGGTGTTGGGAAGGAAGATTATGACAAAGGGAATGATGATAAAGAAGAGGATGGTGATGTTCATGGTGATGGTGGATCACATGGGGAAGCCGAATGTTTTCAAACATTCAGGTATACTGATGGGGGTGGTTGTTCCGAAGGACAGAAGGATGACGTTGAGGACGTTATGGATATTGAACCTGTTGTAAGCACTGTGGCACTACATGACGACACTGAGGATGATAATTTATTAAATGTAAATCGAACACAGTTGTACAACATGGTTATTCCATTTAAACTTCCTTGGAGGTAATGAATTTGACAATTATTAAATTCGATTTACTAATACTGTGATGATGAAACATGTTGACTTATGTCATATTTTTGTTTGAAGGGTTGTTTCTGAAATTTGCGGTCAAACATTTGGAACCCAAGAGTGTTATTCTTTTGGACCTAGGATGCAGGTTGGCAACACGGTAATAATCAAATTTGGTGTTTGAATTTATGATTTATTTTATTTTATATGTCGGTTCAATTGTATAGTATTAAGAAGTTGTTGGTTGTGTAGGGGATTTTGTTTGCCACATCAGTGTTCATGTTCTTTGAAAGAAGGAGTACTGGAGTAGTGAAAAGGATATGTTTGAGTCCATTATATGCGGTAGGTTAAAATAGTAGTTGTTTTATGCTCTTAATAATCTGTTAACATGAGAAATGAAAGCTAACCGTGTCAGTTCCTTGCAGACCCATGTTTTAATTGAGTCAAGAAAGAGAAAGAGTAATCGCAAAGTTTGGACATTGAATGACTACTCTCACTACTTCCAGTCTAATATCATCGGATTTGATGACATTGTTAATGCCGAATTTGTTAGTGCAATTACATTTCATTGAAGTAATTTGGAGAGTATGTTTATGGTTATTCATAGTTGATGGTGTGATATGATTTTTGTTGTAGTTGTTTGTCCCAATTATCCATGACGGCCATTGGTGGTGCTACGCTGTGAAGATTCCATCATTGGAAATGTTTGCACTGGACTCTTTTGGAAACAAAAGAAAGGAACGACAAAAGATTGACAATGTCATTGTATGTATACTAATTGATGTTTACTTTGTGATTCGAAATTTATAAGGGAAGTATGTTGTTTCCAGGCACATAATCTTACATTGCTTTTTGGACATTTGTTGAATTGTTCGGAAGAGAACAAACCATCATTGGAGGTACAACACTTGCATACTCCAATCCAACCAAACAAGTATGTTTGTAATGTTGATTTTTGTAAGTATAATATTTTATTGTATAATTCATATGTTAAATATCATAGTGGCGTTCTTGGACTTGTTTTGATGTAGATTTGATTGTGGAGTAATTGTTTTGAAAATTATGGAGTTGTGGGATGACATTGACAAATATGAAAGAAAGACAATGCCCAGTTACACAACTGTAAGCTGTCTAAATTTGTATGTTGTGCATCTTTCATACAAATGTTGCATTGGATTAATATTTTGTGCATTATTGTGTTTGTAGGAAGAACTACAACAAGTTAGGGAGCATTATGTTTGTCAATGGATTTTGGATGTGGACAACGTGCGGAGGAATCAAGTGTTGGAAGATTTAGGCATGTTGTAGAATGTTGGGAATTAATGATGTTTGAACATTTGTTGATACATTTGATATTTATGTATTGGTTGCACATCCAATGTGAATTTTGAAAATTTTGAGAAATATATGTGGTAGTTCAAATTAAGTTATTTGAAGTTATTTGACTGTCATGTGCAAAACGTTTTATCGAAGTACGTACTGGTCCTGTGTGTTCAAAGAGTTATACCAAAGTAACCACTTATTTAGCCTTTGGTAACAGTTCTGGTCCTGCAGCTGGACTTTTTCAGAGACCGAACGCTCGTCGAAGTGCGGAAGCACGAAAGGACGCTCGCTCAAGAGAAAGAACGTGCAATTGACGCTCGTCCAGTGAGAAGAGGACGCTCGCCCTGTGGACGCAAATCAACGAACGCTCGCCCAGTGAGAAGTGGACGCTCATCCAGGAAGTTAGGGAGCATTATGTTAGTCAATGGATTTTGGATGTCCACAACGTGCGGATGAATCATGTGTTGGAAGATTTAGGCATGTTGTAGAATGTTGGGAATTAATGATGGTTTAACACTTGTTCATACATTTCATATTTATGTGTTGGTTGCACGTCCAATATGAATTTTGGAAATTTTGAGAAATATATGTGGTAGTTGAAATGAAGTTAGTTGAAGTTATTTGACTGTCATGTGCAAAACGTTTTATCGAAGTACGTACTGGTCCTGTGTGTCCAAAGAGTTATACCAAAGTAACCACTTATTTAGCCTTTGGTAACAGTTCTGGTCCTGCAGCTGGAGCGTTACCAATTGAGGTTGGAGTGGGACGAATTTCTTAATAAATTGACAAATGATTGTATCGAAATGAATGACAAACACAACCAATGACGGAGAAGACATTACGTACACCTAAATGAGTGTCGTGAACCAAGTTGTCTTTTCTGTGGAAAAAGTTGAACCTAAGTACCCACTTATTTAACCATTGGAACCAGTTGTGGTCGTTGATAACGGTAATTTTGAACATGATGTTTGTCAACACTCAATTTCGTCCGGGTTGATTAATAAATTTATTTTCATCATAAAATAATAAAACAAAAAAAAAATGATTAAAAAATAAATAAATAATAAAAAAAAAATAAATAATAAAAATAAAAAAAAATAATAATAATAATAAAATAAAATAAAAAAAAAATAAAATAAAATAAAATAAAATAAAATATAAATAAAATAATAAAAAAAAGCGTTCGTCCTGCTCCACTGCGAACGTTCGGTTCCAACCTTTTGCACTGTTTGACCGTTCGGCATTTAGGTTCTTTTAGGACGTTCGTCCTCATCTTCAACCGTTCGGTCATCCTCAAACGTTTACTATTCGACCGTTCGGCCATTTGTTCATTTTGGACGTTCGTCCTCGCCCTCAACTGTTCAACCTTTCATGTTTACCGTTCGGTCATTGTGTTTATTAAACGTTCGGTTAGTTTGTTTATTTAAACATTCGGTTATTTTGTGTAATAAGCGTTCGGTCTTCAAATTGAACGCTCGGTCTCCATGATATTTGTCTTCAGCGTTCGGTTTCGGACGTTCGGTCATAGTAGTGAACATTCGGTTTTGAGTTTATTTATTCTCGTTTGAACGTTCGGTCTTGATGTATGGCTGATGATTAGCGTTCGGTTTTGGGCGCTCGTTATTGATGTATGATTGATTTTGAGCGTTCGGTTTATATGGCTTAATGAGCGTTCGGTCTTCACTTGAACGCTCGGTTTGAACGTTCGATCCGGAAACAAATAGCGTTCGGCAAAGAGTGTGGTGAGACGTTCGTCCTGATCACTCCTGGTTCATCGACTGCTCGTCCTGTTTGTTCTCCATCCTCTGCCGCTCGCCCAATTCGTTCTACCACTCGTCCAGGGAAATTATTGGTTGGTGTGCGTGGTAATTCATTCACGCAGAAGCATAAGGCTTTGTTGGAATAGGAAGCATTGATCACGGCCTTGCAGTAGCATGTCATGACCTATACCATTCTAAAGCTGCATGCACAAGGCATGTACATTCAGGAAAATCCAGCAAAGGGTTGCACTTCATGCATCTACCAAGAGGAAGGTGCTCCATGGTCCAGCACTTCCAGGGGAAGTGTCTCGGCCTAAGTTGATGAGCTGCCACCTTGATTGAAGTGTGTAAGATGAAGCATCCAGCTAGTCCAGTAGTGTGGAGCCCGACATGAATAAGAAGTAACACGTGAAAGGGTACTAAGCTTTGATGGAAGAAAACTGATCAACACCACTAAAAACCACACGGCTTCTACCAAAGGGACCACCACTTAATTCATGGAAGGTTTTGTTTTTTTAAAATTGTAACACCAGAGAAGCAGCTGCATGTCCAGTTAAAGGAAGCTCATGTCCCACAAAGAAAAATAAATGCTTCATCATGATACATCAAACCAGCAACCTGCACAGTCCGAGAGAAGCTTGGTGAAGCTTGGTCCAACAGCTTGGAAGGTGTCTCAGATGGAAGGAAGTAGCACATTGAGTAAAGAAGTCACGGCCTCTTCGGGGCAGCCCACGGTCCAGCATCAACAAATCACATGGCAGTCACCGAGAGCAAGGAAAGAAACAGCAGTAGCTCGTCCAGAAACAACCCAAGTCCAGCATCTTGACTTTGGATGGAGAGTGGTGGGGTCATTTGCATTTAATTTTCAGTGCTTCAGTCATTACCGTGAGTGCTCCGACCATAAACTTCAGTGCTCCTCTCACCATCTACCTTCCCCCACTTCACTAACCCTCCACTCATGACTGCCAACAATCTTCCACTACTGTTTCCCACTATTCCCCACCGTAACAACTTCCACCATTCCATTTCCAAACTTTCACTATGATTCCCTACCATAACAGCTTCCACTATCCCCACTTCCCACCAAGATCTCCACTGACAGTATGGTTTGCTTGCTGGCATTTAAAAAATAGGAGGAGATTCGTTTCTGCGGGCACTTCCACTTGCTATTGTCCTCCACCAGAGGCAGCCCTTCATTAGCAGGGATTTTCTCTACTCTGAGGAGGAACCTTCGTACTCACTCACCTTCAACCTGGAACCTCCAGCATCCACACTTATGCAAATTCACCCATTGTGAAAGCCACCCTCAAACACCTCATAACTACACCATCATCCTGATTCTTTCATCCTCCATTTTGCACACAGCCAAGATCATCACCACCATATCCATCTCGAACACACTACTCTCCACCCCTCACCACTAACCATTCTTCATTCACCTCCAATAACCGACCCGTAACCATCCAAATCATTTTTTCTTCTTCCCAACTCACTTGCTACTTCCACCACATCTCCCGTCAACCATCATCTTTATTCATATACCATGGCCGAACCCTAAACTCCATTCTCACCAAGGAGAAGCAGACGGGGAGACTAGCCCAGGACTGAAACTGGGGAAGGAACACCTTGTTAAAAAGAGAGCCAACCAAAGAGAGGAAGAGGAGATCGGACGCACGAGGATAGCAAAGAGTGAACCAAGCTTCAAGAGGTAAGTAATGCCTTCCACTTTTTGATTTACTGAGTTTGGATATTTGAACTTGAACATGTCTCAGTTGATGCTAAATTTGCATGAGTTAAATTTGCATGCGTTACTGTTAAATGGATGCCTGTTGTGAATGTTTGCGTATGTCTGATACCGAATAATCACTGCACCCAACCATCTGGAGTACTTGTACATGCCTTCCACTACTAACGCGTATGGCCAAGCTCCCATATTCACCACCCCAGCCCACCATCTTCATTGTTACCATTCGGCCAACATATTCAACTTCTTCTCCATCATCTCCAACACCTGGGGGGTACTGACTCCCTTTGCTTCTTCATCCACACCTCACGGCCGAACTCCAACTTCTGACCAATCTTCATCCATCAAATACACCCACGGCTAGTGGGGAAGATCACCTTCATCATCCTCCCTCGTACTCATACTGACAAACTCCCTTTGCCCTCCATTGATCATCTCACCCATAACCTGTATCTTCCCACCTATCACACACTACTCACTGGAGATCCCTCAGCTACTCTTCGACCGTAACCATCCAATCTTCAACCAGTTTCCCATTCATCTCCTTCACTAGAGTTCGTTCATCAACCACCCTGTAGCATTTCAGCAACCAATGTAACAGTAACACTCTTCACCGCGAGCTCGTATCCTCCTCACTACACCACCGTCAATCTCCGTCACTGCCTTCACCCAGCTCCGAACTGCAACCCAACATCACCGTGAAGTTTCCCTAACACCAGCCACCCACCTTTGTCCCTTCGTCGACCATCTCGAATCGCCTCCATCCCCGCCACTCTCGCGGCAGCTTCCTCAGACCCGCACTACTCCTCTCCGTGATCTCAGCCGCGTGACCGCGACCTGGACTCATGGCTCGCGGTGGGTGATCTCGTCGATGACGGCGTTGGCGCGGCGTGGAGAGGTGAGGGTCTTTCTCTCGCGGGCGGAAGAAAAGAGGAAGAAGAGATTGGCGCAATGGCCTGCAGCGACCTCGACGGTGATCAGTGGCTACGACGACGCCCTAGCTCTCGGTGCGGTGGCCGTTGCCGTGGTTGCTCCGTGAGCGCACATGAGAGGAAACCGATGCCTCCTTGGAGTCCCTCCGTCGCGGTATAGTGGAGGTGGAAGAGCTTCACTGAGAAAAGTAAAGTAGTAGAACCCCTGATGTTGCTGCTTGGAACAAAACCTTGGGCCTACCTATTCGGTTACTTTCTCTCTGTCTGCCATCACGCTAATTCCATTCACACTCCCCATTTTGTTGAGCTTCAGCCCATCCTATTTTTGCAAACAAAAAGAAAATGTTTGACCCGGACCACTATTGCGGGATGCGCCCCAATCTTCCATGTGCACCCCTTATAATTGGGCCCAGATAAGAGACACTCTTTTCACCTCCTCTTTAGCTCATTTTATTAGTTCGGTAATAATTTAAAAATCAATAAAAATCATAAAAATATTCTTTAAAGTGTTGATGTCTCTTTTATGAATATCTTTTAAATAAAATTTGTAAAAATCATAAAAATTGGTTTTCTTAAGTTTTTACAATATTAGTTTCTCCAATAAAATCATAAAACTCCAAAAATAATTTTCCTTTTAACATTATGTTCTTAAGCTTATCGTATCTTTATTCTGTGAATATTTTTAATTAAAAATTGTAAAAAAATAAAAATTGATTTCATGTTCTTAATCTTTTCTTTTAAATTATTATCTCTTAAATAAAATCATAAAAAATAAGTAATCAAGATAATAATAATAATAAATTTGACAAAAAAAAAAAATGCAAGAAAAATATGTTTTAAAGGTTTAGGCACATGTGTGATCGCACGCATCGTCCTTGTGCTGAAAACCTTTTCTCTTTCTTCAGAAAACGCCAAAAAATATGTTTTAAAGGTTTTAGCACATGTGTGATCGCACGCATCGTCCTTGTGCTGAAAACCTTTTCTCTTTCTTCAGAAAACGCCAAAATATGTTTTAAAGGTTTAGGCACATGTGTGATCGCACGCATCGTCCTTGTGCTAAAAACCTTTTCATTCTCCTAAATGAAAATACCAAAAACATAAAAAATCTTCAAAAACTAAAAACATTCACATTTTCAAACTACAAACAATATCGCCTTGCAGAACTACGTGATCCTTGATTCTCCATCAAAAGTGGAGATACGTAGGAGCAAGGCCAGTCCTTGTCAGGCTCACTCTCCCAAAAATCCAAATTATCCATAACAAATTTCTCAAATAATTTCCAAACAAATTTTCAAGCAGTTTTCTAAAAGAACTACGTAACCCTGATTTCTCACATGAGAATACGTAGGAGCAAGGTCAATCCTTGTCGGGCCCAAAAAACTAAAAAATATTGTTTGTTTCTTTAGAGTCTTATTTTAGGGGAAAGTTAAACATTTTGAAAACCACATCCATATTCGCACATTTAGTTAAAGGTACTGCCCTAGGGCAGGCGTTGTAGGGTGCTAATACCTTCCCTACACGTAACCGACTCCCGAACCGAGAATCTGGTTCAAATTGACCATGCCTTATCATTTTATGGTTTTTCCGTAGTTTTCCAGGATAAACTATGGTGGCGACTCCAAAATCTCTTTTCAAAACCCGTTTTATTTTTCGGATCGTCGTCCCGTCGCGATTCCGGTTGCGACAATGTTTGAACAAAATTTCGTACCAAATTGACCCTTTTGAAGCTTGAAAGATGTTTAATCCTCCATTTTTATCTAAGTTGTGAATAAATGTAGTGTTAGCTTTACATTTAAGTTATCATCGTTAATCCCTTTTGGAGAAGTACTTAACTGGGAACGAACGAAAAGATGCAAAAGTCGGATGCTAAAGGAACGGTCGTCGAAGTGCGTGACTTTGTTCAGAAAAGGAACGCTCGTCGAAGTGCCGAAGCAGGAAAGGACGCTCGCCCAAGACAACGAACGCTCGTCAGGAGATTGAACGTGCAATTGACGCTCGTCCAGCGAGAAGAGGAGGCTCGCCCTGTGGACTCAAGTCAACGAACGCTCGCCCAGTGAGAAGTGGACGCTCGTCCACCAAGTTCGTTTAGTGGACGCTCGTCCACCAAGTTCGTTTAGTGGACGCTCGTCCAGCGAAGCGAACGCTCAGTCAGCCAGAAGAGGACGGTCGTCCAGCCAGGCAAAGAGGACGGTCGTCCATCAAAGTAAGAGGACGCTCGTCCAGAAGCGCGGGACCTCAGGGAGGTGGTTTTGGCCAGTGGGAAGTCTCCATTCTTCCTCCTTGGATCCCCATTCTTCCATTTTTCTCCATTGTAAGCTGAAGTTGTCCATGACTATGGTCAACTAATTTAAATTTGTTGGGAAATGATGTAATTACGAAACTTTCATGTAAATGCACTTGAGTTTTAATGAATTTAAGCTTCTTTCATTTGATTGTGAGTGTTTAATTTCGTTCTCTTATAGCTTGCTGTGACTTGATCAACCATAGCATGATTCTTAGATCTGGTTGATATTGGGAAATATTTTGTGGATCTTGAACTGGAATTAACACCTATAGGAGATTGTATCTAGGGATAGAGATAGAGCTTCATGCTGTAGTTGTCTAGAACCTCTAATTGTAATGCGGATGAACTTTCCAAGTTACCAAGGGATTGGGACTACAAAAGTGAATCTAGGCTTTTTCTACCAAGGGATTAAGTCTGAGTATAATAGGAAGGTTGACGAAAGCAATTAAGTCAGGAAGTAGTTATTTGCATTTGCATGATAGCGTAGTAATTACAATCATTCTCCAACATCTAAAATCCATATTGTTTCATCATCCATTAACCACTTTGAATCTTCTAGTGTCTAAGAAGTTAATTTTATTGACCTTGGAGTCGAACGAATTTGTTAGTTAATACATTCCCAAATAATTGTTTCAAAATTAATGACAAATAGAAGACATGACCTAGACGACATTAGACATCCCTAAATGACTGTGGTGTATGAAGTTGGCCTTTGTGTGCAAAAAGTATTATCTAAGTCCCCACTTAGTTACCCTTTGGTACCCGTTCAGGTGGTGGAGGTGGAGCGTTAGCAATTGACCTTCCAGTGGTACGAATTTGTTAATAAATTTAGAAATAATTGTTTCTAAATTAATTACAAACACAACGAATGATATGTGAGGACATTAGGCACCCGTAAATGACTGTGGTGTACGAAGTTCGCATGTGTGTGCAAAAACTGAAACCTGAGTACCCACTTAGTTAGCCATTGATACCAGTGGAGATCATTAATGTCATTGTTTGGAAATTACGTACAAGTCGAACACATTAGCCAAATGTAATTGTAACAGTATGACGGAAAACATAACGTGCGTAAATGTTTAACAACAAAACGTTCGCATTAGGGACTAACAAGTTTCCTTAGTATGTCGTCTATTTCGTTGGATGAAGTGGGGTTTTGTGGGATCATTTGGACGGACGACTTGGTTGTTGGGTATGTTGTCCTTCCATACAGGCCTTCTAGATATGAATTCAGCTCAATTTGTTTGACATGAACGATGTCGAATGGATCCAATAGCAAATGCTGAAAGCAAAGGAAGGCTACGTAAGGTGGGTCACAATGATGTCGAACGTAAATTATGGTTATTATTTGATTTCAATTGTGAATAGGTAACCTTCATTGATATTGAAATAAGTGCATACAGTACGTTACAAAACATAACTAATATTTATGTTAACTAATGCTTCAAATACAAACATAACGTTAATTTCTAAACGCTCATCAATCTTCCATGGGGGTTGTTGTTTTATTATTAGAGGCAGAAGGACAAGCCTTTTCAGATGGACCAACATCTTTGTTTTTGTTGTTGTTTTCGGCACATGGGTTGGATCGAATCACAGGTCTTGATGAAGCGTTAAGTAGTTCGTCAGTTGGAGGTCCTATGTCAGCTTTGAAGACCTACACATTGGTTAAAGTCACTTTAACAATACGACGCCCGTACGTATCGAACAAAATAATTACGATTTAGTTATGAGTTGACGATATTACCTTGACAACGTTCCGGACTGTTATATTCAAGTAGTAAATCCTGCCAAAAGGACTCAATGCACCAACCTGTGCGTAAAGACATGTATAACATTTTAAAGCAACGAATAAGTTAACGTTAACGTGGTGCATGATTCTTAAAGGTTATAATTAGAAGGTGTAGTTGGTTTACACTTTGCAATAATAACACAGCACCAACTCCTATATCCGGCCCAAACTCTGGATGCAGAAGGACTTTGTTGTGAACCGAAGCAGACAATGACGTACTTTGATCCTGTTAGGAAGGAATACCGAAAAAGTTAACATACCACGCTTTTAACAAAGTTAACAATGTAGACAGTGTGGCAGTTCAATCCTGTAAGTGATTGACCTTGACAACAATTTTCATGTCACCCAATCCATTTGGGTTGCACTCTTTAACAATACATGCTACAAATGGAAGGACATGCATTGACTTAACGCGTTCTAGCTGGGTGACGTTGTGAATGTTGCCATCTTGTACAAGTCCTGCAAACAATATCATACCATTGTTATTCAAAACATTCAACATTTAAACTACATAACCGTGTCCACTGATAATGAAAAAGTTGACCATGGTGTTTAATGAACTTCTCAGCCCATATCCAAGGATTAGATTTAAAATCTCGATCAAATGTTGCCTTTGCAATGTCATTAACAAATTCCTGTGTTGACTTAGGTTCATCTGTTTGCCTGTTTAGCATGGCCGCTTGTACATTTCCAGCTGGTCCTGGTATCAACGTTGCAGTTGAGTTGCACTTTTTTAAGAATGCTTTGAGATCACTGTCGTCTATATCAAGTCCCTCCCATGGCTCCATTCTTTCAAACTGCATGGTTGAAAACGAATTAGGTTATGCATGGGCCAACGAAAAAACACACAACTTGTAGTTAAAGGAAAAGCTACTGTACCTGACGTCCAAACAACTTTGACGAGATATGCCAATAGGAAATCGAAAGCTGTATTATATAGACGAATAAAATATTATAATATTGACTTAAATCGCCATAATTACACTTGAAACTTTTTTAACACAACTGACGCAGGGATAACTTAACAATTGAATCATCATATAATAATATTATATTAATTTGACATGACGTTTGTGCAGCTAAAACCCTTAATTGGCTTGTCATGCAATTAATGTTTAGGCGTTCCAGCCGTTGGAGTTTCCCGCCCATCCACCAACTTCCATTTAATGCAGTATCAAGCCAAATAAAGCGGACCTTTTGTGATTAATTTGGTTGTTCGCATTAGTCACCTTTGCTCATTCAAGAATTACAGTGTATGCCCGAAAGCAACAGCTTCCGTGTATGAAGTTGGTAAGGCATTGAAGAACATTTATTCCCAGCAAGTTGTTCAGACATTGAAGAGCATTTAATCCCCAGGAGCTTGGCCGTTGGACCTTGGTGGGATATTGAAGGCCATTTATTGAAGCGGTTGTGAAAGGACGTTCCTTCTCTTAGTAAGTTAATGTTTTACTGATTTCAAATGTTATGCCTTCTATTACAGAGTTATTTTCTGGTTGATTGAACAAAGAAAAATGTTGCCTTTTGTTACAATATTGTTTCAAAGTTGCAAATACAAGAAATTTCTCGTTTTGACAAAGTGTGGGCATGAACATTAGTGGTCCCGGAATACCAAATATGTCTCATGTTTTAATGATTGCTTTCATTAACCTTTGACGTCCATGTCATCTTGGACTAGGCGTTGCTTTTGAATGTGTATGTCACGTATTATGGCGTCTGAAGAAGTAGCTTGTGCGGTGAACAACGATTCCACTGAGAATGTGAATGATATTGTCCCTAAAATTCATATGTGGTTTGATACAATTGAAGAGGTTAAAAGTTTTTACACTGACTATGCTGTGAGGAGTGGTTTTGGTGTTCGGATACGGACTTCTAGGAGAAATAAGAACAACGACTTAATCTTCCTTAAATTAGTTTGCTCTAGGGAAGGGAAGTACCTATCTTCTATTGCTCCAGAATGGAAAACCCAGCCAAGTCAGAAAAACCAATGTCCAGCTGGAATAACTGTTGCTATGAAAGAAGGAAGATGGCAGGTGAGAACAGTTGTTACTGAACACAGCCATGACATGTGTCCAAATAACTCCAACCTTATACGTGGTAATCGAAGCATTAATATGCATGCGAAGCACACCCTTAATATCAATGATAATTCTGGTGTTCGCATTAACAAAAGTTTCATATCTTTGGTCAATGAGGCCGGTGGGTTTGAAAATATGCAATTCGTGGAACGTGATGCCCGTAATTATATTGGGCAGCAGAGAAGAACTCTTTGTAAGGAAGGTGATGGCCAAGCACTTTTAAGATATTTTTCAAGAATGAGAGAATTAAACAATGATTTTTTCTATGATATGGAAATGGACGACGAGAACCGAATAAGCAGTGTGTTTTGGGCCGATGCACGAAGTCGCGCAGCATGTCTAGATTTTGGTGATGTTGTGTCGTTTGACACAACCTACCTAACAAACAAATATGATATGCCATTTGCACCGTTTGTTGGTGTTAATCATCATGGTCATTCAATATTACTGGGTTGTGCTTTGATTTCCGCAGAGGACACTAGGACATTCACATGGTTATTTTCAACTTGGCTTAGATGTATGTCAAACAAGGCTCCTGAAGGTATCGTGACTGATCAATGCAAGGCAATGTCCAATGCCATAAACGTTGTGTTTCCAAACACAAAACACCGTTGGTGCTTGTGGCACATTATGAAAAAAATACCTGAGAAGTTGCAAGGCTACAAAGGCTATAAAGCAATCAAAAGTGAACTTAAGCGGCTTGTGTATGACACACTCAGTTATGAAGACTTTGAGTTAGGCTGGGCAAATTTGATGTCATGCCAAGGGTTAGAGAATAATGATTGGCTAAATTCATTGTATGCAGATAGAGAAAGATGAGTTCCTTGTTATATGAAACATCAATTTTGGGCGGGAATGTCAACTACCCAACGAAGTGAGGGCATGAATGCATTCTTTGATGGATTCATAAATTCAAGTACAACACTTCAACAATTTGTGCAGCAGTACGATAACGCCCTACGACAAAAAGCGCAAAAAGAAGTTGAGGCCGATTTTTCTTCAATGAATACGACACTATCTTGTGGATCTCAATCGCTTATTGAAAGACAATACCAAACCGAGTACACACAGGCAAAATTTGTGGAAGTTCAAAACGAATTTCGGTCACGCATGAACTGCTTCATTAAAAACATGACAAAAGAAGGTACAATAACTAGGTACAGTGTTAAAGAAGACTTCATATGGGAGGCTGAGTGTCGTTCAAAATTTCATGAAGTAGTCTTTGATCCTGTGACAACTGACACTCACTGTAGTTGCCAACTGTTTGAGTTTAGGGGAATCTTGTGTAGACATTCCTTATTGGTCCTAGGGCAAGAAGATGTGCGTAATGTACCAACAAAATATGTTTTGCGTAGGTGGAGCAAAAACGTGCGTAGAAGACATACTCTCATTAAAGCATCTTACACCAACAACATTGAAGACCCTAAGATGCAAAGGTATCAAGCCTTGTGTAAGCGTTTCTATGACATCGCAGAGGTTGCTTGTGACTCTGAGACTGCATCTGAAAACTTGCTTTCGGATTTAAACTGTATAGCCAAAACTTTGGGTGTATGTACATCAACCACATTGTCCACGGTCAATGATGCATCTCGCATGGATGGACGTGTGCATTGTAATGAAGAGGTTCCACGTAGCTGTGAAATTGACGGCTTACTTGTGCGCAGTCCTGTAGCTGTCAAATGCAAAGGCCGACCCAGGACAAAAAGGTTGCAATCAACAGTTGAAAGAATTACGAAAAAGAAAAAGTCCCATGCTGCTAAAACCAAACATGGAAGGAATTCCAATGTCAGTAACAGACACACATGTCGTTTCTTTTGATGTACTTTTATTAGTGATCAACTTCATTGATTTAAACCTTAACTAATACTCTTATTTCAGGATACAAGTAACCAAGACATAACGGACGTCCACAATGTTCAGGAACTTCCAACTGAGGAGATAACGGACGTCCACAATGTTCAGGAACTTCCAACTGAGGAGTTGTTTGAATCTCAAGTCACCCAATCAGATTTCATGTCTTTATTGACATCAGGAGAATACATTGTTCACAATGATGAATTTTCACCAAATACTTATACACACCTTTAACCAATGTACTGTGGGTATAAACTTATTTTTTGGGGTCTGTATGCTGTTCAATATTATGTGTGTCATTTCATTCAAATAAATAACATTAATATATTACTTGGTTACAATTATTTTTCATGAATATGGTTACTGAGGAATGTTTAATACCGAACCCTGTGTTTGTTGGGTAAACGTGAAATGGGTGGGAACCACCACTTGCTGAATAAGGAAGCTAATGTTCCCTACTTTGTAAAAGTTGAGGATTTTGAGGAAAGTGTCTTTCCTTTGTAAAAGTTTAGCTGTTTTATTGATTATAAAAGGAGAGAAAGATGTGCAAAGAAACCACCACCACCGAGAAAGAAATAACCAAAGTTGCAGTAGAGAAACAAATGTGTGTCAGTGTGTGGGAAGAGAGGGACAACCACTGGAAAATTGGTATAGCACCACCGTGAAGAGACAAAGTGAGTATGTTATTTATTGTGTTCAGTTATTGTGATCTGTGATGATTGTGTGCACCACTGTGACAGAAAAGAGTGATTGTTGTATTTCTGAAAGCTTTTATTTTCAATAAAAGTATATTTGGGACCAACAGTGTTCAATACCGAACGCTGTCCACATGATTTCGCAGAACGCAAAGCATGGACAAAGAACGTCCTCCAAAACGAACGTCAACCAACGAGCGTCAACCAAGGAGCGTCAAACCGTTCGCTCACGTCTACGACCGCTCGTTAAGAGGCCGTTCTTTAAGAGGGCGTTCGTTAAGAGGCCCTTCTTCAAGAGGGCGTTCGTTAAGAGGCCCTTCTTGAATAGGCCGTTCGTTATCGATGGTCACCGTTCGACCCATTGTTAGAGCCGTTCGGTTTCTGCTTCCAATGATCCCTCTTTACTTATGGTTCAGTTTTTACTTTAAACCTTCCGCGTGCTGTGCTTCCTTCGTATGACGCTCGTTATGTAGCGACCGTTCGCCCATTCTTAGCACCCTTCGGCAATTATGGGGTTTGACATGTGCTCTACTTTTGAGTTTGAACGTTCGGTTTGTCAACTAGGTTGTTAGGACGGTCCTTATTTGGCGCCCGTTCCGTAATATTCTTATTCGGAGAACGTTCGATCTCAATGTTAGTAGCGTTCGTTCTTAATGTGGTTTTTCTTCTTCTGTTATCCATTTAATGTACCCCAACCACCACGTCATAAACTAGTACGACTCATTTATTATGAAATAAATGGTTGTTGAAACGGTTCAACACATTTACTGCTTCGTTGAACGGATTCAAATTCCACACCTCCCAATGGCATTCAACGTTGTTCTAACGAACCAATTAATTGACTCTACCAATTCATTGGAATGTTTGTTGAAACGGTTCGACACATTTACTGCTTCATTGAACGGATTCAAATTCCACACCTCCCAATGGCATTCAACGTTCTTTTAAGGAACCAATTAATTGACTCTACCAATTCATTGGACACGTCTGACAGTGCAGTGTTCTGACTTTTCGTCAAACCTCTTCATTGTGTATATATATTTGTGGTTTAGGATTGGGTTAATGGAAAGAGCCAAATATATTGGTTTTGCATTTTGAAGTTATGGCTGCCTCAACCTCCGCTCTAACATTACGAGTGTTGTGGAAATTTGGATCCATCCACTTTTCTCATTCGGTAAGCATGTTCTTCGTAATTAACTTCTTCTCATGAAAGTTAGCTTATACTTGCTTAAAAATTGTGCAGGACATTGGGTACGTTGATAGGCACTTTGCTGCGGCCTTTCAAAATGAATTAGGACCGACATGGTCCTTGCTGGACAACAATGGTCACACGCATGTGGTGACTTATAACATGGATACCGTCAATCCAAGAATAACTAATGGTTGGGGTCAAATGAGAAACATATACCCCGAAAGATTGAACGATTCCCACATAAGCTTCGACTATGTGGGTAATAATCATTTCCAGATCACCATATATTTCGGTGCTTGCTCCCAAGAGAGTAGAGAATCCTTCATTTATGATGGTACCAATTATCCTGATACCTCATTGTTTCCGGTGAAGTTGACAAAATCACAAGCAGAGGGTAGTCATTTGGTACGTCCTAACTAAATTTTTATTTTGTTATAAACTTGTCATAAATTGGACAATGTGATATACTTCATTTTTGTTACTGCCACAGGACTTGCAAATTGCATTTGGGAATCTTATCAGGAGCAAAGGCTTGACACAGGTTATGCTCCTTGGACAGAAGGACGGCGTCATGTGTAGTGTTTTGGTTTCTGTCACTCGCAATTCCACAAAGTTTGGCAAAGGATGGAAGGAATTTTGCAGGGAATATGGGTTGAAGGAGGGAGACGTCCTAGTCTTTGAGGTTAACAATCTTGGAAATGACATTTTAGTTGAAGTTTATATTAATGGATGTCCATGTACTGTTATACATCCAATCTCAGTGTAGACCATAATCTACATTAGGAATTCATGTAACTGTCTTTGAATTTTTATGATCTAATGAAAATGCAATTATTACTTTTTTCTGTCAACCACGTTGGTCTTGATTCAATTGTTGTAGTTGAACTTGAATAATTTTGACTTAACTTCATTTGTTATGGTAAAAAGAAATTAAATTAATTCATTAAAACCAATGCAATAAAACATTTGTTGTCAAAATGATCACTAACATAATCAAGTAAATAATCTTTTGGAAAATATTCTACATAAGTAGGACTTTAGTTAAAATATTTGGGTCCTTACGTTATCAGTTTTGCCCACAGGGGTTTGTGAACTTGGAAATCATCTTTCTACCTGACAAAAATGCCCAATAAGGTAGACTTAGTTGGACATCAAGGTTTTCATCTACTCTTGAAAATTTAAAAAATAAAATCATGATAATACAAAATCAAAAATTAACGTGTGGGATGGTAGTTAATATGATTGAGTACTTACTTTATAAGTTATGCACACTACGGTGCACTAGCTCTTTCAAAAACGGTTTGAACTTCTAATATTCACCATCATGTTAAAAATGATTATATTTTAATATAATAAGCGTGGTAAATTATCAATATATAAGACAACCTAAGTCCCAAAATTATGTTACAAAACAACAACTGGACCTAACAAAACACAAATGGGATCACCGTTGAATTAAGTGGGGACTAATGTTTCAGAACGCTCGTCCTCGCCGCTCGTTATCTCCACTTGCTGAGGACGCTCGTCCTCCCTCCGCTCGTTCACCCCTCTTTCTCCCACTCGCTCTCCCACTGCCTCAGGACGCTCGTCCTCCCTCCGCTCGTTCAGCCCTCTTGCTCCCACTCCCTCTCCGACTCGCTCAGGACGCTCGTCCTCTACCGTACGGTTCCCTTCCCATCCCTCCTAAATCTTCTTGTCTCGTAAACTCGCCAGGCCCTAACAATTTGAATCCTCAGTTTGCACAATGATGCTGTATGACCAACAATATATTTCGATTTATTTTGTTTTTCATGATTTCCGGTGTAACAAAAATAATGATCAATTTCAAAACCATATTTCCATCCACAACCATGACAAAAACTCCACTGTCATGCCTCAAATTCCCCATCAATATCATACAAAGTTTATTTCAAACAACTTCATTTCATGTTCATCCCACTTCAATTGAACTCCCTGCTTCTGTCATAAACTTTTACATACAACAAGAATGAAATCATGACAATTGAAAAAAGGATTCCAATGTTTTCAAAATTAAAACAACTATTTGAACATGATTCCAAACATGATAACATTATCTAAAAGTGATATTCGTAATGTAATACAAATTACTGAGGTACTAATTTGTTTCTTCTAACACCTGCAGTATAAGGACTTCTTTTTACGACACTCTTAACCCGTATTCGGGGTTGCGCTTTCATACGATCATACATTGTGTTTTGTTGCATTTGAAATCCACCTTCAACCACAGCGGTTTGCTGCTCATGCTGAACCGGTGTACTTTGACAACCATCTTCACTTCCCCAACACGGTTCTTCCACAAATTCTTCATTCTTATCTTCATTTTTTGCTTCAACCAACTTTCTTAAATCCTTAATACTGCTTTGCATGTCCGCGATTACTCGTGTTTGTTCTTGTACAACAAAAAGTAATTTTTCCTTATCTCCTGTATTTTGCTTCTTAAATGGAATACCAAATTTCTCACAAGCGTCTTTCACCATACCATAACAAAGCTCGTCTTTGGACACACCAACATCAATAACAACCTGCAATTTGATTAACAATTTTTGTTTCATAATAACACAAATCATAAATAACTTTGCACCTTCCTGTAATCAACAACTACTCACCGATCCCTTTGCCAAAGCAGTTTTCATAAACTTATCCCCAATATTCATATCAATCCAGTTCAACAACCTTGGGAATTTTGTTACACGTGTACTGTAAATGGACTTCGATGTCACAAAATGGTGACAAAACCATACCTGCAGATGTTTAATCCATCAACTAACACAATAAAAATAATTCAAAGAATAAAGAATCATTGTCTTTCACTAACAATTACATAACAAACACCTACCTGCAACAGGTAAGCACATCCTTGAACATGAATATGGCTTTTGGTTGTTTCATTCTTCATTGTTGTTGAAGCACTACACACACTTTCAACAAAGTACTGAAAAACTAAACTGCCCCAATTGTAGTTAGCCAGACACCCCAACTCCCAAACAAGGTCAAAAATGATTGGAAATACTACTCCACTTCGATTCGGAAGCAATAACTCTGATATCCCTACCAATATATACAAGCTGCAAAAATGTTCTATTGGAAAATTTTCATGTTCCTCTAACAAAAAGTCATATACCATGCTGACATCCACTTTCCCCTCAGGGAAGTACTCCCTACAAACACTACGATGCCCAACTTTATTTAAATCTATCACTTCACCAACAATAGGCAACCCTAACGACAGACACACATCAAGTTCAGTAAACTTAATAACTTTGCCCCCAAAATAAAACCCACTCATGTTATCTACCCATTGACCACATAACTTAGATGACAAATTCCGACCTATCTTAATACAACTTGGCAAGTATAACAACCAACCAAAAACAGTCTTCTCAATGTAACCCTTCTGCTCAATAGTCAACCGTTCGTTCAAAACAGCTATCATCTTGGTTCTGCAGTAATGTCTGAACACTAACTGCATACGAAGTCATGCTTACTAATTAAATACAGTCAAACAACAAATGGATCGAAATGAAATACAATCCTACGTACCTTCTTCCTTCTATCACTTCCTTTGTCACTTTGTTCACCAAGTTCTTCCTCCATCACACTACACCAATACAAAAAACTAAAATTACATTACACCAACACATTTAACTAAAACAACAAATTGGAAATCATAACAAACATTGTCACCGTTTCTTAAAACACAACAAAATAGACAACAAAAATATAATTGTCATTTATGAATTCATATAATTCGTGCCACACAAGACAACATTTTCAAACAATCATGCTACAGGAACAGGACTGGTACCTTAGGCGTAATAACTGGGTACCTGGGTTCCAGTTTTTGCACACCAAGGCCATCTACGTCCATCACTGTTATTTTGGGGTGGCTTGTTTGTTTTCCCTCATTTTATCTACTTCTGAGTAATCTGGGAACACTCATGTTAACATTATTTCATGTAATTCGTGCCACACAAGACAACATTTTCAAACAATCATGCTACAGGAACAGGACTGGTACCTTAGGCATAATAACTGGGTACCTGGGTTCCAGTTTTTGCACACCAAGGCCATCTACGTCCATCACTGTTATTTTGGGGTGGCTTGTTTGTTTTCCCTGATTTTATCTACTTCTGAGTAATCTGGGAACACTCATGTTAACATTATTTCATGTAATTCGTGCCACACAAGACAACATTTTCAAACAATCATGCTACAGGAACAGGACTGGTACCTTAGGCATAATAACTGGGTACCTGGGTTCCAGTTTTTGCACACTAAGGCCAACTACGTCCATCACTCTGATTTTGGGGTTGCTTGTTTGTTTTCCCTCATTTTATCTACTTCTGAGTAATCTGGGAACACTCATGTTAACATTATTTCATGTAATTCGTGCCACACAAAACAACATTTTCAAACAATCATGCTACAGGAACAGGACTGGTACCTTAGGCATAATAACTGGGTACCTGGGTTCCTGTTTTTGCACACCAAGGCCATCTACGTCCATCACTGTTATTTTGGGGTGGCTTGTTTGTTTTTCCTCATTTTAACTACTTCTCAGTAATCTGGGAACACTCATGTTAACATTATTTCATGTAATTCGTGCCACACAAGACAACATTTTCAAACAATCATGCTACAGGAACAGGACTGGTACCTTAGGCATAATAACTGGGTACCTGGGTTCCAGTTTTTGCACACCAAGGCCAACTACGTCCATCACTGTTATTTTGGGGTGGCTTGTTTGTTTTCCCTCATTTTATCTACTTCTGAGTAATCTGGGAACACTCATGTTAACATTATTTCATGTAATTCGTGCCACACAAGACAACATTTTCAAACAATCATGCTACAGGAACAGGACTGGTACCTTAGGCATAATAACTGGGTACCTGGGTTCCAGTTTTTGCACACCAAGGCCAACTACGTCCATCACTGTTATTTTGGGGTGGCTTGTTTGTTTTCCCTCATTTGACATACTTGTAAACCCTAAACCAACATTACTGCTACGAAACCCGAATGAAGTGGGTGATTGGGTTGAAGTTTTTTGACAGCAAGGCCAACTAGGTCCATGACTACCAATCCAACACAATTACAGCAACAATGTAAGATTAAGCAGAGAACTTGTATAAAAATTAGAAACAGAACAACATCCACTTGGGAGACGTTTCATACAAAACCAAATCCAATCCAAAAACAACGTCATCCATGTATTCAACGTTCATTCCACTGAAAAATGCAAAAACAAACCAACCTTGGGTGAAGACGACGTGTGGCGGTTGGAACAGATACGGTTGCCCAAGGTGTCCGTGGAACTCACAGTGCGGAAAACCCCTCTTTTCGGTCCGCCTCACAGCCCACACTCTGGCGAACCTCCGGCGACACTCCGGGACAGGGACGGAACCACCTGGGACGAAGCGACACCTTCAACGCCTCCCTAGGTCGCTGGGCCGGAACGGAGGAAACACGATGCCGTCTTCGCCAACAGCGCTCCACGTCGGAGCTGCGGCGCCGTCAAACGGAACGGGCTGTGCACGACGGCACTCCGGCTAGGACTCGTTCTCTCTCTCTCGCTCGTGCACCCTTTTCTCCAACTCTCTCGTCTTCGCGCCGCTTCTCTCTCTGCTCGTGCACCCTTTTCTCCAAACGTTTTGGTTGTTCGCGCCGCTTCTCTCTCTACGAAGTGATAAAAAACCATTTGAAATTTGAAACGCACAAACGCAAGCCTGCCCGTGCCCGTCCTCGCCACGTCAAATTTGAAGCAGGCTTGATCAGATATGCTCAGAACGCAGCAGCTTTTTTTCCTCAAAACGTGGCCCTCTCAAACGTTGACACGTGTGCTGTGTCCAAATGTTGTCAAAATTTGTTGTCTAAGTATCGTTTTCCAGAGCTTATTCCTATTTCAAGTAGAAAATCCATTCTAGAGTTTTTCATAGTTGGGTTATATGACTGATTTAAAATAAAATTGGTTGCGAAAGATACATATAAATATATAGTCTTGATTACGCTTACACATTTGTTCTTCTACCAAAAATGACCAATATTTTATGCTATAGTTACTACTTAATATTAAATGTCAAGAATGTCTTTCTTTGTGTTTGACCTAAATGTACACTAAAGGGAGTGCAAGCAGATGTACGTTAAGTTTGTAAATTGCATGAATCTCTTTATAGTCTTCAACAATTTATCTTCATGTGTTTGAGTTAACACATTCAACTAAAATGTACAAATATTTTGTTCAACTCTAATGAAGTAAGTTATTCAATTTTTTATGGTTATATTTTTTCTGGAAAATGTTAATCTATTTAATTGGGCATGTTAGATTATATAGTCATCATGTATAATATAATGACATTGCTAAAATATAACTTCCCATTTAATAACAAAATATTACTAAATAAGACCTCTTATAATTCATAAACAGTTAAAAAAAGACATAAACCTACAATATTACAGCTATCCTAAATAATCATGTTAGCATAAAACTACAATATCACAGTTATGTCTGTGTTACATAAGACAAATTATATTAGAAGGTGGTAACTTGATATCATCTTTTATACTATTAAGGATAATAATTTTTTAAAACATCTATACTATTATTATATAAAGAAAATTCTCCGTATGTATACATTTTGTTTTCAGTTTTATTCTTAATTATCTATTTTAAATAATTTTTTTCAATTTAATTTATTTTTTCTTATTTGACTGTTTTTTTAAATTTAATTATTTAATAAAATTATACCAACTTTTTATAATAAAATTTTCTACAAAATAAATAAAATTTATCTACACTAATAATTATACTTACTTTTATAATTATAACAATGATAATTTTATTATTCTTTGTTATTATTATATTATGATATGATATAACCAAACCAAAAATCACATTATTTAACCTAATTGAAAGGTAAAAAAAATAAATTGAGAAAACAACAAGAAATCGTCGCCTGAGAGATTCGAACTCTCGCGGGGAAACCCCATGTACTTAGCAGGCACACGCCTTAACCACTCGGCCAAAGCGACTTGATTGGTAAAAGATAAAGATTAATTATAAAGAACCTAAGCTCTATATTTTCGGTTCCCCATCCTTCTATAGTTATTTCCATTGAATTAATCATATCCTACAAAATAAATTTGGAAAATAAGTTATATACGTATGTTGTAAGGACCGAGCATTTTTTTAATGAAAGTGGTGGGGGAGGAGCTCACTTCCTGCTGCTAGTGGAGGGTGTGAGGACCGCACGTCCTCTTTCTTTTGGTAGTGGTGGGGACTCCATGTTCAGCAATGGTGCAGCTACCGGTGAAGGGTGAGTCACTCCACTTGGAAGTGCTCCAATCACCAAGGAGCACCATCATCTCCTTCGTTGGTGGGCATAGCACTGAGGAGTGGCTGTGGGAAGCACCATTTCTTCCTTATTAAAGGTATAAGCCATGGATTCAAAGGGATTTAGGGATTCTGCGGAATGAAGGAGTTGCTGCCATATTTGAGAGAAGGTGAAGTAGGAGCTGCCGAAGTGCAAAGAGGCATTGACGCTGCAAGTTCTGGGAGAGGAGAAGTGGAGAACTCTTGAAGTTGGAAGGAGATCAAACCCTTTGGAGATAAATTCAAGGAAGTCTTCAAGAGGTAAGGGGAGTTGGATTTTCTGTATGTTGGTAGTTGTTGCATGATGTAGATGCTGGAAATTTGAGGTTGTGTGTATGGTTGGACTGAAAATGATATGTTGATTCATGTATGTAATCTCGTATGTTTTGGAATTGAAGGAAATTAGGATTTTGTAGCTTTTTAGTTATTTGGAGAGGAAGTGAGGTAGTGATTTTGAGTATTTGGGGTCTAGAGTGTTATTGAGCATTTGGAACAGTTTCACCCACTGTATTGTGACTTGTTAGAGTCATCAAATTGATCAAAATAGGTGCAAAGTAGTGGAATTGGATTTTGAGTATCAAAGTTATGAAAATTGGTGTTTTATGGTTGAATTTGAGTATGAATCCCTTAAGAATTGAATAAGGAACGGTTATAATTAATTAGGTAAGTCCAATCTAGTATAAAACATGAATTAAGGGTGTTAGAAGTTAATAAAAAGGGTTGAAAATGGTAAAACGAGGTTCTGGCCTCAATCTGCAGAATTCTGCATTCTGCAGAATTCACGCCCGGCGCCCCTGTCGCGCCAGGCGCCCGGCGCGAGTGGCCTCTGGAAAAGTCGCGCCCAGCATGTCGCGCTTGAGCGCGAGATGCTAGAGTAAGCGTTCGTCCAATTTGATCCAAATTGGACGTTCGTCCGTTTTGAGCCACAATGGACGTTCGTCCAAATGGCTCGATCAAGCGTTCGACCTTTGTTCTCAGTTGAGCGTTCGGCCTTTGTTCTCAGTTGAGCGTTCGGCCTGCTGTTGTGAGCGAGCGTTCGTCCTTAACTTCAGCTTGTGCGTTCGGCCTTAAGTTTCAGTGAGCGAGCGTTCGTCCTTAATTTGCGCGTTCGTCCTTAATTTCACCTTCTAAGCGCTCGTCCGCGTTCGTCAGCGTTCGTCCAGACTACGAGCGTTCGTCCAGACTGCTCAGTAGTGAGCGTTCGTCCAGACTGTTCGGCAGTGAGCGTTCGTCCAGACTGTTCGGCAGTGAGCGTTCGTCCAGTAGCGTTCGGTGAACAGTGCTCTTCCAATAATGTTTTGATTTTTCTTTTTTTTTTTCTTCTTGGATTGAATTATATGCAATGTTTGGAAAATTATATACACTGTGAAATGATTTACGAGGTATGTTGGATTTACTGTAATATATGGGGATATCTGGTATTTGTCAGTAACAGTATAATTCACAGACGTAATTCCATGATCCTCAAGGAGGGGATACATGGTGGTGGACGTAATTCCATGGTCCTCAAGGAGGGGATACATGGTGGTGGACGTAATTCCATGATCCTCAAGAAAAGGAGACATGGTGGTGATTTGGGTTGTACAGAATGATTGCATGGTAGCTCAGTCTTGGGGGTTTTCCTGACGCTCCAATGGTCTTTCATTCTCAAGTAGAGAGGATTGATCCATGTGGTGAGGAGTAGCAGGAGGTCCTAGTCTCGGAGGCTTCCAGTATGCTCCAAGGCGCGGAACGGACTAACCTTGTGAGTGTGGTAGGGTGGAACCCATTGGCAATGGCTTTGCAAAGCAGTAGAGGCCACCACGAGTGCATAACCCGTCATAGCTCGGTAATCATTCTGGTCCGGACGAGTCGGGATATAAAGTAACAAGTCGGGGTCTAATGTAATAAGTCTTGTGATATTGATTTATCATGTATGATTGACTTTTGTATATCACGTTGAATTGTATAACATGCTTTTTATATCTAGCTCACCCTTGCATTGTTTGTGTTGTGTGCTGTTTGGGTATGATTCTTTGGCGATGATCATCCACTTGGATGGGAGCAGATGGCGAGGAGGATACTTTGGAAGCAGCTCTTGATGGGGACAGCAGTGCTGCAGCTTAGTTTAGCTAGTTTCTCTTCGTGGTTCCTAATGTTTGGAATAAACTCGTGTGTATTCTAAGTTTAAATTCTCTCTGTTTTCATGGAGAAATTCTATTTACCCTTGTTGTAATTTCCGCGCTATTCTGAGGATGGCTGTAATTCTTAAAATTACTCTTGACTGCTTTCTCATATTATGTATGATGACGTCTTTATTATATATGTATGATGTATATTTTTGGGACGTTACATATGTAAGTTAAAAATTTTAAGTGATGGTCATGTCAATTAGGGATAACTGTGATTTAAACTAGATTGGGTTTATAAGATACTTAAATTCAAATTAATCGGTATTAATAGCTTGAGTTTATTTAAGGTACTTTACAAATCATTTGATAATTGAATAATAAAATTAAAACGAGAAATATAAGAAGATCTCATAACAAAATTAACCGAAGTTGATGAATAATTTTAAAATTCATAGTGATAAAATAGGTTTTCAAGTAGGATTCCATGTGCTGTAATATCTGACTCTAGAACTAGCACAGTGATGCTTGTAATTTTAAAATAATAACTTAGTGAACATCTTAATCAGTCTAATTTTTCTCTGTTAGTTTGATTGTACTTGATCATTGTTAAAAACATATTGAAATTTGTATCACATTATGCACTGAATACAGATAAACAAAATTATAAGAATAAAGTCTTTTGTAAATTTTGTATTTATATAAAAAAGTTTTATCATAAATGAGTCTTAATATTTTTAAACAGTGAATTTGTAAGGTAATTTTTCTAGATTCTCACGTACTTAGCATTTCAAACTTGTAAAATATATAATAATTATCAAATTTTGACACATATAAATGAAATAAAAATTTGCACTGCATGATTTGAAGAATTGTATATGTTTAAGAAAAGAATCCGACGAAGCCACCTTGTTTGACTTAGTTGAGAAATGTAAGCATTTGGTAAGTGGCTAAGTATTAGTGATCTAAACATCATCACTTCGGTTCACTCTCCACAAACCTATCTTAAACTACATTTCTCACCACCACACCAATCTTCAGTCAAACCCATTACCCATATTTCTATCTTTTTCTCTTTTTCTTTTATACCAAACATACTCAACTTTTTCTTCAAATTAATATTCACATACAACATCTACAATTTAATTTTCTCTTTTTTTATGAGTTCTTCATTAATGTTATTCGTCCAAATTTTAAACTCAGGTCAAAGTTTTTTTTCACTCAATATTAATTATCATTCGGTCGGATTCAGATGCTAAGCATTCTAATATTAAAGTCAATGAATCTCATTAACATATATTTATAAATTTTAGGATACTTTTTTTACAAAAACTAATTTATTTAAGACCGACATAAACGTAATAGTTCAGCTTAAGATTAATATAATTAACTTTAACATTAATTTTGTTTTTAGTTTAACCAATCAGTTTAACGATGATTCACAGGGAACTGTAAACTAATTGACCGTCCAATTCTTTAACTAACAAAGGCGAACATACAAAAATGTTTCTGAAATAAGAAATAAATTTTATTTCGATAATTTATATAAATTTTGCTATATATGTTTTTGTTTTAAATAGATTATAATAATCACCAAACAAACTCAAAATTAAACAAAATATATACCTGTACTGTCAAACTGAGTTGTAACCTGCGAGCCAACCCGACTTACCACGGATTTGAGCCGGACTGGGTTTGAAAAAATGTAATTTTTATGCAGGTTAGTTTTCAACCCGGCTCACTCGGGTTGAACCCATGGTAAGCCGAGTTGACTCACCAACCCACCTAATTTAATTTAATTATTTATTATTTTGTGTTTCAATATTGTTAATTAGCATTTTTTATTATATTGTAGATGGGGTAAAAAAAATATTTCAAGAGAGAAAAATATTCTAGATTTATCTATTCAAGATTCTAATATTATAGATGAACAAGTGATACAAAAATTATCAATATTAAAAACTTATTTGTTTGTTGTTTGTACTTGTTTTTGGGTTACGCTTGGATTGTATGATATTTTTTTACTTTGAATTGTCTTTAGAGTGAAATTTATTTAGATTTCAATTAAAAACAATTATAATTTTTTTTATTTAAAAAAAACTTATAATTAAGTGAGACAGTAAATCAATCCGTTTAACCCACTGACCTGTGGAGGATCTGGACAGATTCGAGTTTTTTTAACCTACTAATAAGTGAATCTTAAATTGACTCACTAAGTGACTAACCCATAATTGATCGGATGGGATCGAGCCGGGTTATCCGTTTTCATATCTTTATCCTCTAATATAAGATATTTTAACATTAAATTAATAATAATCCTTAATTCCATAAAATCAGAACACACGCACTTTTTGCCTTCATGAAACCTATTATTATTTTAATTTTTTTCGTTTTATATTTTAATTGTACTCTAGTTATTTAGATATTGTTTTCATAAAAAGTTAAATTACCAGTACGAAATTGACTTTTCATAGAGAGTGACAGAAAGTTTCATAAATTTTGCAGTTTGTGGTGTTATTTTCCTAAGTTCTTGCAATCACATTCGTTTCTTGAGGAAAAAGGTCAATATTATTCATTATTCAAAAGCCCAACTCAAACAACCAAATGTCAAATTTATAAAAAATAAATAATAAATGGTGTCAAATATGCAACCTAAATATTCTCTTTTACACAACAGAAGTCCATTCGTAGCTATGTGGGTCAATTTCAATATTTAAAATTATCATTAATTTATTTAACTAATCATGCTCATCCCGCTAATCCGGCTAAGTTTGAGGGATTCAGATTACTTAAGTTAAACTTTGATCCGTTTTTAAATAACTTAACTCCAGCTAACTTAAATTCACCTAAGTTACCATATTTTTCAAATTTTAAATTACTCGTTATTGAAAGTAAGTTATATATAATAAAACTTATTGATGGAATCATATGTATTTTCATCTCCAATTTATTGAAATAAGAATTAATTATCAGAAGTATTGTTTAATTTAAAACTCGAAGTTTCCCGTTTTGTTTTTAGAACAGATTGAAGAAAACAGATCTAGATGAGAAGAATATGAAAAAATTATCCAACCCTTAAATCAATGAAAAAAAAACATTAAAAATATCTAAATATAAAAATGAGTATCCGAATTGGGTGAATTACTTAAAAAATATTCTCAGGTTTAACTATTGAATATTAACTATATAATAAATTATAAGTGTACTCTCCCCCAGATTATATAGAAATATATAATATAATAGTTCACATTTTTAATATAATAGAACAGTTAGAAGAAGATTTACAAATAAAGTCTTAAGGTTACAGTCATCCCAAAATAGCTATAATTTAAAATTTTAAACATATTAGAGTATTTCAAAATACACAAAACAACTAGGAATCTTAACTAGGCTAAGTAGCAGCGGCGTCTCTCTCCAAAGCCTGCTCCAGAGGCACTTCACCTATCTCTGCTCACATCCAAATAGATGATTATTGCAAAAAGGAAACACCACACACAAATAGACATTAAAACAAGCAGAAGGGTGAGCTAGATATACAAAACTCATGTTATAACAATTACAAACAACAAGCAAGTTTAATTCACATATATTGGGTCACTTAACACTACTTGTTACACTTTTAAACTTGACTCGTTCAGACTTAGAATGATTGTCGAGCTATGACGGGTCGTGCACTCGTGGTGGCTTCTACTGCTTTGCAAAGTCATTGCCAATGGGTTTCACCCTACCACACTTACGAGATTAGTTCGTTATCACTCACCTTGGGTCATACTGGAAGCACCCAAGACTAGGACATCCTGCTACTCCTCATGACATGGATCAATCTTCTCTACTTGAGAATGAAAGACCATTGGAGTTTTAGGATAACCCCCAAGACTAAGCTCATGCATTCATTCTAAACTTACTTAAATCTCAGCAAGAGATTTTACTTTGAATCACAACATAGGGCACCACCATGTATCCTCTCCTTAAGAATCATGGAATTATGTCCATTAACCATACTTTCACTTTAAACACCATTCATAACTCTTATATTCATACACTTTTACTTTAACAATATACATCAATCACACTTTACATCTCAGAGAACATTGCACTAAAGCCAAACCAAGATAAAGAACTAAAGAGTACATTAGACTTAGATGATTCGCTTAACGCACTCTATTTGCAAGGCGAGACAGGAGTTACTCGCATAGCGACACCTTTCCCTATGCGAATTAACTAGCAAAGGTACCAGACCTCAAGCATCTCGCATAGCGCACACAAGTCGCTATGCGAGAGACTAAACAGAGACCACACCCCCAAACCTCTCGCTGTGCACACAAAATCGCCCTTCGAATTAATCTAGCATTGATTCCAGACCATTAACAGTCGCACAACGACTAAATTCGCTATGCGAATCAGCAAACAGAGAGTAGCATCCTCCAGTCATTCGCACAGCGAATTACTCAAACAAAGAGCACCCTCTACAGGGACTCGCTATGCGAGACCGTTCGCATAGCGAGTCTGCATAATCTGCAGAACGCAAATTCTGCAGAATTATGCACTCACACACCCTTTTACCATTTCTAGGTCTTTTCTCCAATTTCTAACACCCCTAATTCATGTTTTACACTTAATTAAACTTGTCTAAACGTGCCTAAACCTTCCTACTACAATTCTAAATAGATTACAAATCAACCTTTTACTCCTCAACATCAATTTCCACAACTTGAGGGCTTCAAACCCGATTCTAACACTTTGCACCTATTTGGACCACTTTGGTGACTCAAACAAGTCACAATACACTTGTTATGACTGTCCCAACAGACTACAATAGTCCCTGACCTCTAACTCTCAAAATCACTACCTCACTTCCTCTATAATTACGTAAAACACTACCAATTCACTCAAAACAATGTATAATTCCCTTACCTTCCATCTGATCACTCATCTAACAAACATATACATCAAACATATCCAATTTCAAATATCCATCTCAACCCAACCAATCTACAGTCATAAATTTCCAGCATACAGTTCAGTTCATACAGAAAATCTTCTCAAAACATAAATTTATCCCAAACAACATGGTCACACTGAGTTCATCACATCTACATATTTCATATAATCAATTTTAAGGAAACCTAACTCCCCTTACCTCAAAGTTGAACTGCCCAGCTCACAAGAATTCCTAACCGTACTCAGCAAGAACTCAACAAAATCCTACAAACCACCAAATTGGTGATAGAAACAACTCTTAGAGCTAGGATTGAGCAGAGAATGAAAAAGGGAAAGCACAAGACACATGTAACCAGCAAAGATTGCATGTGCTAGGTTCAAGAATAGCGGAGAAACTGGGCAAAACTACTTACCGGTTAGAATGAAGAAATTGATCGGTCAAAGGCGGAACTCTCTACGCCGTGAAAACTTGGACACCACCTGATCGACAATCTAATGGCTCAACGAGAAAGAGTGATAGGGAGAAGGAGGAGAACTTGAAGAACTTAGTTCTAGAGAGATAGTAAGAATAGGCTAATGAACCAGGTTATTAAAAAAAATATGTTTATATTATAAAATTTGGTTCTATTAATCTAATACACTAATCCACTCTTTTAATCCCAATTTTTAATTTCTCACAATTAGTATATATATATATATATTAATATTTGAATTATTCCATTTCCTATAATTTAATTATGTTACATCCTGTTTTGATTTGAACTCCATTAGTAATCTTGATCTGATTTCAAAATAATTTTAAATTTAATTCCTACAAATTATAAAAAATAATTATAGTGTATTTCACACCAAATTCCACTGGAACGCGTCATTGACACAATCTTTATTTACAATAATGCCCCCACTTTTACTTTCTAAAATTAAAAAAAAACAAAATAAAAAATAACCGACACAGAAGAGTTTGAACACCGTACACCTTATTATTGTTGACTCTTCGTGTAACAGAAAGAGTGGTCACTGTCACCATCGACTTGAATAGCTGTTCACGGAATCTCATACTGAGAGTAAAATAAAAGCACTACACGTTTTAAATTGGTTTAAGTTTATTTTCAATTTTCCCCATAGCATATTATTTATTTTTATATTATTATATATTTTATTTAATTCTTATGTGTTTGAAAGAAAAAGTTAAATAAATTATAATTCCTTATAAGTATTACTATATTAAATTCAACAGTGTCACATGTTTTTTAAGTCTAAATTAAAAATAATTTAGATACATTTTTCATAAAAGTAAAGTTGTACGAAAAATTTAAATTTCAGATTAAATGTATTAAGAAGATTGATCTTCATCATATTATCTTAACAAATTTAAATTTAAAAAGAAATGTTATTATAATTAATATCAATAAGTAATGTTCTTTTTGCCTTTTTTACTATTAATATTATATATATATATATATATATATATATATATATATATTATTTATCTATTCTATAATAGATGTTAACAACGAAATCAATCATTTTGAATTTTGGAAGAATCAAAGTAAGAAAAATATTTTATGAGAAATAAAACTAAAATTCGTATATTTTATTTTTATTTAACATTTTATAAGATGAAAAATAAAATAAAACTATAAGAACATATTAAAATCCACTCAATTTTTATAAGCTAAAACATATTTATTCTCTTTTAGAGATGTAAATATATTTATTTAAAAAATTTATATTACTAGTGAAACATAATTTAATCACAAATCATATCATATGAATTTAATTATTTTTATCATAATTAAATTAAAGGATAAATTAATAATTTTTAATTTATTAATAATTCTTAATCATTACACTCCTTTATTATTATTATTATTATTATTATTATTATTATTATTGGTTTCTGAAATATAATTACGTTTAATTTTAGTGAAATTTTTATTTTCTATTAATCAAAACAAGATATACACATAAAGTTTTTTAGAAAAATATCATAAAAAATAACAAACATATTATTGTACACGTGTCGACGTGTAATCTATACCTATACAGTGATTCTCATTTTTTGTCTAGATTTCCTTTTCAATTTTATCATTTAAATAAAATTTTTTAAAATTAAAATAATTATTTTATTATTATTTTTTAAATTCAATCATTAATAACTTTTTAATTACAAAACTATCATAAAATAAATGAAAAAGCTATCTATAATGAAATTATAAAAATTATTTATATTTAATTTTATAATAATAATAATAATAATTTTATTATTTTTATGATTAAAAAAAGTAAACACATCTAAAATTGAACATGTGTTGGATGTGACTTCTCTTCCTATTAAAAAACTTTATCTTCTTTTATTCCAATAAAATTAAATCTTCAGAAATCAGCAATTAAAATCCAGAACAATCAAACTCCACATTAAAAATATACATAAGTATGAGATTATATTTATGTAAAAAAGAAAAGTGAGACAGTATAGTTTGAATGTTCGTTTTAGAAACTGAAACTAAGTTAAAGCAAATTCAAGAACATAAACTACAGTAACTAAAATACGATCTTTATGAAATACAGAGAAAAGAAAATTACACTAAAACTTATTAGTTTTTACATTCACTGTATCTAACATTTCAAAACCTATAAAAGATTTTGAAAAAATATTAAATTGGAAACAAAATTACAACAGACGTTTTGTTCATGGTAACCAAATTGGTGGGCATCTGCTATTCAGAGCCACTGCACCTAAACCAAACCTCTTTTCTCTCTGTTGCGTTTTGGAGTCACCACCGGCCAAACAGTTACAACACCACTTCTAAGTTGAAACATCCCTGTTTCCAACGTTGTATAAGTCCACAACATCATCTCGTCTTCTTTCTCTGTCTGTCTCTCTTTTCAATAATTTTCTTCTTCCGGGGACTCATGGCTGATGCCACCAAGTACATTCCCATAAACTCAGACCCCAAGAGCTTCTTCTCCATTCCCAAAACCAGAAAAACTCTAACTTTTGCCTATGCTTTTACTTTTGCCTTTGTTGCTTTCACTGTTTTCCTTGCCTTTTGTCCCTCTCCCAACTCCTCTTCTCCCTTCTTCACCAACATATTCTCCTCCACTGCTTCCTCCACTTCCTCCACCACTGCTTACAAGTCCCAACTTTCTTCCATTTTCTCTTTCCTTTTCAACACCACCACTTCTTCCTCTTCTTCTTCCAATTCCTCAACCGCTGTCACCCATGGCAGCACCACTTCTAGATCTACCAACACCACTTTTCAATCTCCTCCGACAAGTGAAAAGCCTTTTAAAGCAACCCCTTTTGAAAACCACACTCAAACCACCCCAACTGTAAGCAAGATACCCACCAATCACACGGCAAAACCGCGTGATCGTGTTGTGAATAAAGAGCCATCAAGTGCTTCCAATCATACCCGAGTTTCTGGAACTTCTTATGAGGATAAAGCTTTAAACAAGTCAAATCATTCTTCTAATGGTGTTGCTTCTGCGCCCAAGGTTTCAGGGGGAAGTCCCCGTGAGAATTTGAGTTCTCCCGTGAAAGGAGAGGGAGTTGTGCATAGTAATTACACGGCTTCCCTGGTGAAGAAAAAGAAGAATGGGAACAAGGAAATGGATTCTGGGGTGGAGGATGAAAAGATTGAGGCTTTGGTCAAGTGTGATTTTTTTGATGGGGAATGGATTAAAGATGATTCTTATCCTCTCTATGCACCGGGGTCTTGCAATCTGATCGATGAACAGTTTAGTTGTATCCAAAATGGAAGACCTGATAAAGACTATCAGAAATATAAATGGAAGCCAAAGGGATGCAGCCTCCCAAGGTAAGAGAACACGGTGAATTTCTGTTGTTTTGGAACCTGTCGGTGCTTAATGTTTTGACAAAACTTGTGTGTACCTCCATTATGAATACTCAGTGTCTCACATCACTCGCGTTTTAGGATTAAAACTTCAATCATTCGACATGAACGTCAAAAACACCTAGAATTTGCACTTATGTTTTATGATTACTTTTGGATAAAATTGAAGTTTCATTTCAATAAAAGGTATGCTGATCTTTAGCTGAAACCTTTTTTATGTAATTACAAAGCAAAATTCCAATTTTGGTCAGAGAACAACACCAGAAATCATCAAGGAGTTGCATTTAAGTTTGGTCCTTTAATTTCTAAGGTTTTCCATTTGATAGTGTTTGTGTTTTTTTTCCAAATTGGACAATATTTTGTTTTTTGTAAGATTCATTTTGCATTGGTGATGTTCAAAGTTGCTTTGGGAATGTTTCTTTGGTATTTTGGATCCCAGTTTGCTGATTTGCTATGCAATCTGTTGTTGTAATTGCTAATAGGTTGGACGGACATAGAATGCTGGAAATGTTGAGAGGCAAGAGGCTTATTTTTGTTGGTGATTCCCTCAATAGGAATATGTGGGAATCTCTCATTTGCATCCTGAGAAACTCTGTGAAAGACAAAAGCAAAGTCTATGAAGCAAACGGAAGAGTCCGTTTCAAAGGGGAAGCTTCTTATTCATTCATATTCAAAGTAAATACCAAGTCCTTCTATGTTTTCAATTTTTCTTCTAATGGTGTTTGCATAATTCTTATACCAATTGCTTGCTAGGATTATAACTTCTCAGCAGAGCTTTTTGTGTCCCCATTCTTAGTTCAAGAATGGCAAGTTCAAGTAAAGAATGGAACAAAGAAGGAAACACTTCGTCTGGATTTAGTTGGTAAATCTTCAGTTCAATATAAAAATGCAGATATAATCATCTTCAACACTGGTCACTGGTGGACTCATGACAAAACTTCCAAAGGGTAAACAAATTACAATTTCTTTTAGATTTTATTGCAGTTATGGCTTTTCATTCTAAGTCTGTTTTCTAAGATCACAAGTCAAAAAACCTCGTTAATTAACTAACTCTTCCAAGAAAAATTCTAGGAAGGACTATTACCAAGAGGGAAGCCATGTCTACAATGAACTGAATGTTCTGGAGGCATTTCGAAGGGCAATAACCACTTGGAGTAGATGGATTGATGCCAGCATAGATTCATCCAAGTCTATGATATTCTTCAGAGGCTATTCTGCTTCACATTTCAGGTACAACGTAGTGTGTTTGGATTCACATAGGATGATCCAACATCATGATGAATACTGGTTAACATGATTTTAGTTCATTCACTTTGACATAGTATTTCCTTTAAGCACATCATTGTACTAAAGAAGAAGAAGATTGACACAAACATTTGTTTGTAATTGTACAGTGGGGGGCAATGGAATTCTGGTGGACAATGTGACAGTGAAACTGTGCCAATCAAGAATGACAAGTACTTGAAGGAATACCCTCCTAAGATGAGGGTATTGGAAAAGGTTTTGAAGTATATGAAAACCAAAGTGACCTATCTAAATGTCACTAAAATGACAGATTTCAGGAAGGACGGTCATCCCTCTATTTATAGGAAGCAAAACCTATCAGCAGAGGAGAGAAAATCACCATTGAGTTTCCAAGACTGCAGTCACTGGTGCCTCCCTGGTGTTCCTGATGCATGGAATGAGATCCTTTATGCTGAGCTTCTTTTGAGACAGTATCAGAATCAGCATCTCAAGAACAGAACATAGGTAAAAAAAAACTACCCTACAAATCACTTATATTGAGTGAGTTTTGCTGAAAGCAGAACCACATGCAATATATATTCTTACCCTTTACACAAAAGTATAGAGTGAACGGAACATACCATATAGAACAAGTTTTTCTAGATTTGTAAAGGTTCTTCACAAGTTCACTTGTTGTGAAAAAAGAAAAAAAAAGACACTTTTCTTGAAAGTTTAAACTAGATGAACTTGTTCATATGAAGTATAGAAGTTAGTTAGAACATGGGAAAATATAGAAGAATACTGTGGGTGGTGTAATTTCTCATTGTAAACCACCCTCTAAATTTTGTTTCTGAAGGTTCAGTTCTACTGTAATTTTCACTTTATGTGACAAATTGTTCTGTGAATTAGTTTGTCATTATACTTATATTATTTATAGGATTTGAATAACAACACGTAAGTACATTCTGAGTTTGGTGAGAGGAAATATAATTAATTTATATTCTTTTGAATGATGTTCTTGTTTGGTTCTTCTGAGAGGTTTCCCACTCTCTCTTCAGAGTAATTTTCTTTTCAGTGATAATTGTTTTTACGTTGAAAACGATAAGTTGGTTTTTGTCAGGATTTGGTTTTAGCTATAAATTATGATTCTTTGATTCTTTGTTCATAAAGAATTCAAACTGGGTGTGAACTTTTTGTGTATAGTCACGTGAAGCCTTTGACTATAGAAAATTATGTATTCACCACTGTTTATGTCGGTTCATGTTGTAAAATAATAATAGAGAGTATTTATTTATAATTTTATTTAAGAATAATAAATTTATGTGGTTCCTCTTTATATATATATATATATATATATATATATATATATATATATATTATAAAGTGGTTGAAATATCAACATTAAACATTATGTCTGCAAAAAAATCAACCTTACAAATTTATTTTTCAGCGTGTTCTCATTAATTTGCGGTGCCTTCAAAAAGATATGTTGTTATTCTCTAATTTAGTCACAATTTAAAAAATATATTACACAAATATATACACCTCACAATAGACCAACATCTTTATTATAAAATATCTCTATAACTTCTAATTATTGAATATGGTGATGTGGGAAAATGCTTATACATGTGGTAGACTTTTTTGCTTGATAATAACTGTGACTATGATCACTCAAAATTATATTGAAGATTGAAATAGTTATTGTGGTAGTCCCATTAATATTTGGTATACTTTTTACTATTAATATTTTTTATAAATTTAAAAAATTAATTCAATTCAAAAATTTAATTTAAGAAAAATTCATATGAAAGAACTTCGCATAAATTGAAAAAGTGGGTGTTGATGTCCCTATCACCACACCATACTTCTTCCACCTTCCTAAATTCTTTTAATTTCAATTTTATCTTTTCTACTTTTATTCATTTATTTTTCTGGGTAGTTATACCCCACCCATCTATTGGATTTAATTTATTTTCCGTTCATATCTGTGCATTTATCTTCATATATTTATATTCTATTTTTATATTTATATTCCGTTTATATATTGTTTCAGACAATTATATATATGTAAAATTGTACTCTCTTCTTATGGAATAAGAAATACAATTCCTATCCTTTCTTTTCTCATAAGAGATAAAGTTCAAGCTGGTGTAATTAAGCTCCTGTCCATTCCTACTTCAGCACAACTTGCAGACATTCATATACTAAAGCTTTGCATCCAGCACAATTTCAATCTTTGTTGTCCAAGCTGAGCATTAAGGATATATATGCTGCAGCTTGAGGGGGGATATTGGATTTAATTTATTTTCCGTTCATATCTGTGCATTTATCTTCATATATTTATATTCTATTTTTATATTTATATTCCGTTTATATATTGTTTCAGACAATTATATATATGTAAAATTGTACTCTCTTCTTATGGAATAAGAAATACAATTCCTATCCTTTCTTTTCTCATAACACCATCTCTCACGAATTCTATTTTCTTCTTCCATTCCTGTTTCACTTCCTCTCCTCTCTCATTTCCGTTTTACTCTTCTCATTTATTGTCTTCTTTTTTGCTTTAATTATATTATACCTAATTACTTCTTTTTCTTTTTTTTTCCAAGAAAACCCTAAACAAGGAAAAGGGAACAAACCCTATGCTTAAAAAGCTTGCTATTATAGCCAATGGAGGCAGAGAATGTTAATTTACGGCTTCATGGCTTCCACTATCCGACCGAAAATCTGGTTAATGTGGCTCAAAGGGTCGAGAGTTTCGTTTGGAAAGATATCCATGGATATTGTAGGTAAACTTGACAAGTAAAGTAGAAACTGTTGATCTTTGATTTGTTTTGGGAGAGTGGTATAAAAATGAAAAGGCACAACAAGGTTAGAGGTTGCGGATGTGTAGTAGAAGAAAATGGGGATGTTTGTGGTGAGATTTTTAGTGAGAGTTTTGGGGTTGCTGAAGTTTAAGAAGTCCATGAGGCTTTGGAGTGCAAGGGCAACGTTTTGGATGCTATGGCAGGAGAGTTCGAGGGAGATGAGGTGAGGGGGGAGGGAAGGGCTGTCGAGGGAGAGTTGGGCCATGGGAACGCTGTGAAAGGTGACATTCGTTGACATCGGTTTGTCGAACGAATGTTGACATCCGTTTATCGAACAACGAGACATCTGTTTATTGAAGGGTAAAAAAGGAATAAAGAGATACAGGGAGTACTGTGTGGTGGTGGAGGGAGTAACTCCCTAAAAGGTTTGATTGAACTTGAAACTTGAGCTGGAATTAGGTTAGAATTAAGGCTACTAGTTCCTGCACACCTTTTATTTCTTCCTCTACCCCATAAAAAATTTTAATCTTCATCCTACCCCTCAATTAAATAATATGAAAAACTTTAGAATTCTTACTTTTATTCTTCCTTGAGTGCCACACATCTCCCATCTCCAGCACATAAACCATGTAATAACAGGATTGTAAATATGTGTGTATAAGCATTTCAGATTGCTATTTCAAGAAGATTTATATTTTATATATTTCAAATGTTTTGAAATATATTTTTATATGTAAAATTAAATTTTGAAAGACATTTTCAGAATCCAAAAATATATTCCAAAACTCCCATTCTAAAATATATTTTCTTTTATATTTTAGAACACCCAATATGAAATTCTAAAGACATTTTTTTTAAGATTATTCCAAAAAAGTATTTCTAGATTTAGAAATGTCTCTCCAAATACTTATTTAAAAAAAATATATTCTGGAATATGTAATATCCATTTTTAATAGTAAAATACTACTAAAATGAAATATTACATATAAGATAATGAAACCACTGTTTTAAAAAAAACAAACCTACAAATTTAGAATCATCTGACTTCTCAACTATTTCATCCTCACCTCCTACTGGAACAACTGGAAAGATTGTATCACTAAGCTCAAACCATTCAGGTGATCATCGCAAAGAGAAACAACACACAACATACAACACAGAAGCAACAGTAAGTTAGATAACAAAGAAATTATATCACATTTATAACATAGCATACATAAATCATTTATATCACATACATCAACCCTAACATCTTAACATGCAAATACCTAGACTGACTATCCGGATTTAGTATAAATGTCGAGCTTTGGCAGGTCGTGCACTTGTGGTGGCCTATACTGCTTTGCAAAGTCATTGCCCACGGGTTTCACCCTACCACATTCACAAGGTTAGTCTGTTTCGAGCCTTGGAGCATACTGGAAGCCCCCAAGACTAAGACCTCTTGCTACTCCTCACCATATGTGTCAATCCTCTCTAGTTGAGAATGAAAGACCATTGGAGTTCAGGATAACTTGGGTTTTTGCACGAGAATGGGCAAATTTGCCTCTTATATTACCAAAATAGGCAAAGTCAAACAAATTTACAGAAATGGGGAAGTCGTGGGGGGCCCAAACGACTTCAAAAGAAGAAGTCGTGCCCCCCCTGCACGACTTCACACTGTTCATAGCAACAGTGTTGAAGTCGTGCACCCCAAAAACGACTTCAGAGGACTGTAATCGATTACAGTATGCTGGTAATCGATTACAACGTGTTGAAATCGTGGTCACCCAGCACGACTTCAAGTTTAATGGGAAAAAACGCACTGGTAATCGATTACGGCGGGTGTGTAATCGATTACCAGGTTGTTTTTGGTGGAAGATTGACACTGGTAAGCGATTACAGGGTCGTGGTAATCGATTACCAGTGTGTTTTTGGTTGGTTTATGAAATTTTGTATTGTAATTGTGGTGGATATTTTGAAGTTTATTAAGTGTGTTCATATGAAGTTGTGTAAGCAGGCATCGCTGTTGATTACATTGTGATTTATTGTTTTGTATAGGAAGAGTATATCATTTGATTTAATAAAAAGAAGAGAATATGATAATATGAAAAGACAAAGTATTTTATTCAATAAAAAGTGCATTACATAAAGAAGAACAACCTAAAATGAAAATAAAATGAAAGTACAAATTGAAAGGCATCTAGGAAGATGATCCACCGTGTGGACCAAAATGACGACGCAGATACTGGATGTCGTGCTCCACATTTTCAACTCTAGCATCAATGGTATCGAACCGGTCACCCATATTCAGCTCCAATTGTTCAAATCTTGCATTCATCGTTTCATTAAGTGTATTGAAGCTGTCGCCAACAAATGTTCGGAGATCGTTTATCCCCGTCATGACTTCATCAAATCGACTAGGAGGAGGTGGTGGTGCTGGTATGAATAGTTGAGGAGTTGGGTTACGCGGAGGTTCAGGTGGAGGAGGAGAATTTCTATGCACCCATCTGTTGTCAGCATTTTGGATGAGTCTAAATGATTGTATGACTGCTCCTGATATCATCCAATGCCTTCTTGGTCGGACCGATATTTCATCCTCCAGTGGAACTTGAAAATGTTCCAAGATGCGGGTGACCAATGTTGGATATGGAAGTGGAGCACCGTCCCTCAAACCCTTCTTCATCCTATGTCGGATTAGATGGGTCCAGTTGATCTGCTTTGCCATCATTATAACCCACATAATGAGAAGATCTTCCTCGGTTGCCTGTGCAAAGTTAGAAATACGAGGAAACAAAACACGACATACAGTATAATGTAAGACTCTAGCCTCAGCTGTCATATTCCCGGCTAGAAATCTCGTGGTGGGGCGATTGTGTGGCAAACAAAATAATTGTCTGGCTCCGTTCATATTAAAATCATCTGCCCATTCCTCACAAATTTTGCCTTCAAAGGGCAACCCAACCAAGGGAAGATTGGCTATAACAGCAAAAATGCTGGGTTTTATAATAATTTGGATGTTGTTGACCTCACTTTTCATTGTGCCATTTTCAGAAAATTTTAGGTTACTATAAAACAGACGCACCAAATGAGGATTATATGAACTATAATCGCAGCAAAATTCATCCAATCCCAAATTTTTAAGCATCCCAAAAAATTCAAAATCATGGGTCTCAAAATAATCCTCATCTAGATATTTGGGCTCAATGATGGGGCGGTCTTTGTACAGTGAGAAATACCTTTGGGCTTGTGCAGGATTTGAAAACTCAACATTGTGGTGTTCAGCGATGGGTGACGGCGGTGGTGAGGGTGGCGGAGAGTTTTGTGGCGGTGATGGTTGACGGCGGCGACGTCCTCCACCTGTAGAAGATGATCCCCTTACTCTTTGCCTTTTCGAAGATTCCGCCATTTGAAAATCCAATCGGTTCAAAGTGTAGAGAATTGAAAGGGGAGTGGAGTTATGGTGTTTTAGAGTGAAAGAGGTGGAAGATTAGGTGATTTTTTGAGGTTGGAGAGGGTGGAAGAACCCTTGGAGGCGCTGCAGCTCGAGTGGTAGGGGTGGAAGTGCGTGAGGAGAGAGAAAAAGTTAAATATATAGACTAGGGTTCGTCGTGTAATCGATTACAGGGTTTATGTAATCGATTACACGACCCCCTGGTAATCGATTACGAAAACCATGTAATCGATTACCAGTGCTTCTGGTAAGGCCCACTGTTCCAAATCCTGTAAGTCCTATGATGGTAATGTGGTAATCGATTACGGACAACACGTAATCGATTACCAGTGTGTCTGGTTACCTAGTTGAAAAAATCCTGCAACTTCTAACACTGGTGGATTGGTAATCGATTACGGAAGACCTGTAATCGATTACCAGTCATTCTTGTGTGTGGATTTAGATAATTTTTGACCTGTTACGTTAAATTAGTTATTGAATGCATTATGTATTAAAATTGGTTTGTATATAAAGTTCAGTTGAATAAGGTAATATGACGATAATAGTTTATGATGATAAAACTGTTTTTAATTACTTTAAGAGAAGTAAACAAATTACATATTTATAAATAAAGAAGGCAAGCATTCTATCTATGTCCTCCAGTTCCACACGGTGGGCGTCGTCGATGTCGTTGGGCTCGCCTCTGTGGTCGTTCTTGAGGTGTGGGATCGTGCGTTGGTTGGTCTTCATCCGTTGGATCACTTTCATTGCACTGTTGAAGGCTTTGATAGTCAAATGTCGGTCGATAGACGTTATGTGAGGATGATGGGTGTACGTATGAAGATGGTGGAGTCATTGTGGTCGTTCCAAAATAATTGGATGGACCTCCGCTGAACGGTGTGGATGGTGGAAAGGCGAAATAACCACTCTCAACCCCAGGATATGTTGGTGTCGGTGGAATGTGTTGTTGAAACCTTGAATTTACAGCTGGATGTTGATAGTTGCCATGGTCAGAGGCTGACCTTTGTGGATCATGATATGAAGAAGATGCACGGTGTTGAGATGGCGGCTGGAAGTATTCCTCGTGGTCCATGTCATACTGTGAAACACAATTTCTCAAAGTTAATAACACAAGATATGAACACTATAATAATTGTTTTTGGAGGTAATATTGTAGTACCTCAGAGTCCGTTGAATCTTCTATTAAACCAATGTACTGGATGGTATGAGTTATATACCACTGCATATACTCCGATTCATCTCGCAAGTGACCATTTTTCTGAAAAGGTATCCCGTTGAAGACACGATTATGCCGGTCATTCCACAATCCAATCCACTGGTGATGGTGTTCATGCCAATTCCAATCAGCGCGTCCTCTCATATCCAATTTATGTTTCTCATCTAGATTCATTGGTGGATGAGGAACATTTTGCCTAAAACCAAACTGTCGCATGACCCGGTCGGATTGTTGGTATTCTACCACAGAGAAACATATAAGTGGCACAAGTGCCCGACATGTCGGTGGCACTTCTACTTGAATGAGATGTGAAACTTCAGGACGTCTGTACGGTGTCCATAGGAACTTGTCGCAACCGGAATCGCGACGGGACGACGATCCGTGGAAAAATAAACGGTTTTGAAAAAAAAAGATTTGGAGTCGCCACCATAGTTTATTCTGGAAAACTACGGAAAAACCATAAAATGATAAGGCATGGTCTGCGAAACTGAGATTCTTGGTTCGGGAGTCGGTTACGTGTAGGGAAGGTATTAGCACCCTACAACGCCTGCCCTAAGGCAGTACCTTTAACTAAATATGCGAATATGATGTGGTTTTCAAAATGTTTAACTATCCCCTAAAATAAGATTCTAAAGAAACAACATGTATTTTTTAGTTTTTTGAGCCCGACAAGGATTGACCTTGCTCCTACGTATTCTCATTAAGAATGAGAAATCAGGGTTCCGTAGTTCTTTTAGAAAACTGCTTTAAAATTTGTTTGAAAATTGTTTAGAAAATTTGTTTGGAAAATGATTATGGATAAATTTGGATTTTTGGGAAAGTGAACCTGACAAGGACTGGCCTTGCTCCTACGTATCTCCACTTTTGATGGAGAATCAAGGATCACGTAGTTCTGGCTAAGAAATTGTTTGTTGTTTGAAAATGTGGATGTTTTTTTATTTTTGAAGATTTTTTTATTTTTTGATGTAATATTTAGATTTTTTTTTGCGTAATGAGCACTAGGCTGATGCGTACGATCGCACGAGCACTCACACGACTTTTTCTTTGTTTTTGTTGTTTTGCGTAATGAGTACTAGGCTGATGCGTATGATCGCACGAGCACTCACACGGCTTTTTTTGTTTATTTTAGATTTTGCGTAATGAGCACTAGGCTGATGCGTACGATCGCACGAGCACTCACACGGCTTTTTTGTTTATTTTATATTTTGGGTAATGAGTACTAGGCTAATGCGTACGATTGCACGAGTACTCACACCGATATTTATATCATTACATGTTTTTTAAAGTTTTATATTTTTTTATTAAGAAGAGAGGTGAGTTGAAATATCCATGACATAAAAATATGAAAAAAAAACATAAGATAAAATTGTGGTAGAAAATAGAATAAATTTATAAACTAAAAAAAATGATCAAAATGCAGATAAATAGAATGAAAAGAAAATGTGTACCTTGTTGAAGATTTGTGTGATGAAATAAAACCTTACTTGTAATAAGTCGTGAGAAAGATAGATGGAAGATGAAGAAGATAGCTTTATAGTAAAAATGGGGTATGGGATTTATTATGTATAGAGAGATTAGGAAATAGTAAAATGTGAGAGAAAAATGAAGTAGAGTTTTGGGATGGAATGAAGAGATTTTGAGAGAGAAGAGATGGATATTATGTAATTGTGTGTGTGAAGTGAAGAGAATGTAGGTATTTATAGAGTTAAGGATGAAGAAAATTGATGAATAAAAATAATATAATAAGTTGGTGGAAAATTTAGATGAAATAAAATATAATTAAAAAAAAGATGAATAGAAAAAGTTAATGTGGAAAATAAGTGAAAGAAATAATATAAAAAGTTGGTGGAGAAAGTAGGTGAAATAAAATATAGTAAATAGTAAAAGTTAATGTGGAAAATAAGTGAAAGAAATAATATAAAAAGTTGGTGGAAAATTTAGATGAAATAAAATATAATAAAAAAGATGAATAGAAAAAGTTAATGTGGAAAATAAGTGAAAGAAATAATATTAAAAAGTTGGTGGAGAAATTAGGTGTGGAAATTAAGTGAAAGAAATAATATTAAAAGTTGGTGGAGAAATTAGGTAAAATAAAATATAGTGAATAGTAAAAGTTAATGTGGAAAATAAGTGAAAGAAATAATATAAAAAGTGGGTGGAAAAATAAGGTGGAGAAAAATGGATAATAATGATGGAGAAGATATAATTAAAAATGTAAGTGGAATAATTAGAAAAGTTGATATATAAAATTAAAATGGAAATGATGTGGAAAAAGTAAATGAAAAAGGTAGATGATGTGGAGGGTGATGTGGATGGTGATGTGGAGAGTGGGGTGTGATAAGAGAAAAGGGGTGGTGAGGAAGTAAAAAAGTAAGAGATTATTTTGGGCCATTGGATTAAGTGTTTGAAAGAAAATTTGGGGGTGCAAAAAGTAAAATAAATAGTGTTTTTTTTAATGTTTTTATTTATTTATTTTTGTGATGAATTTTATTTACCCGGACGAAATTGGGTATTGACAGAACTGCATCAGAAGAAGTTTTTGGTTGACGGTATACTAATTAAGCCATCAAATGGACAAAAAATTTATAAGAAAAAATTTGTTATGTATTTCAAAAATACCTGTCGAGGTGATACGTCGTCTATTTTCTGGCGAAATTGTTTAACACTTGTAGTGTCCTGGAAAGCAGACTGTGCTGTGCGACACCATCTTTTCGCAAGTGGAAAAATTGCACCAGAAGAAATCTCGTGTTCTGTGACTTCAAGTAATTCTGGTGAAAGGCATGTTATTCTTTCCCATGCCCAGCACTGTAACAAGATCATGCACCCTCCAATATTGTCTTGGTCAGCCCTAGTCCCGTGATCAAGTGCACGATACAAGCAGGAGAGCGTGGCTGATCCCCAGCTATACTGTGAAACGTTTTGGAGGTCGGCCAATAGGGGAAGATACATCAAATGCACCATGCTTGAAGATGTATCTGGCATCATCACACTGCCAATTATTATCAACATATACGCCCTAGCGTATAGTTCAATAACCTGTTCCGTTGCATGATTAGGCAATTGGCGGAAAGTGTTATTCAACCATGACAACTTGATTCTGTTTCCCCTTACACAATTCTCAGGTGGAACATCTCCTAGTAGTTGATGACAAAATATCGTTAGGGGACCAGAACTTATGCCACTCACCACCTGTCCTTCAATAGGAAGCCCCAGTTTTAATGCAACGTCTTCCAATGTAATTGTAGTTTCACCATGAGGCAAGTGGAAAGTATGAGTCTCCACTCTCCACCTTTCAACCAAAGCAGTGACAAGGTTGTGACTTATCTCCATACTTGAAGCTTGTAAAATATGGATAAAACCTGCTCCATGTAAAATATTCTTTATTCTTTCATCAATTTCGTGAACATGCTTTGCTAACCAAATTGCATGTCTTCGAGGGAAAATGACTCTTTCATTGCCTTCCCAAATAGACTTGACGATGTGTTTATCTTGTAGACGTAAAAGGGACATATCAACGGGAAGTTGACGGACAGAAGCCATTTAAATTTTGTGGGTGAGAGTGGGTTATTGGAACTCTTTTTGGTATTGGAACTGAGATTTGGTATTGGTAGACTATAGGGATATGGAAGCAAAGACCATCTACAAGCGGTTTGGGTCTAGAAACTGAGAGGACGTTGGGAGAAATGAAATGCACCCTCTACCAATTTAAGTAGAGAATTGATTCCCAACAATATTCAAAGTCACGGGAGAAAGCAGAACGAAATGACAATTGATAATAAGTGGCCCTTAGAGATTCTTCAACCTGCAAAAAAATATGACATGCATATGAAAAAGTAGAAGTACAATAGGAAAGTAACAAATATAAATGTAGGCATGCAAATGAATAGGAAAGTTGGTGTGCATAGTTGAATACTATTATTGGTGTTCAGACCAAAATGTGAAGCATGCATGTGTACCCTTTCCCCCGTAGCCCAATGCATCCATAAATATAATTTACATATTTATAATTTATAATGAAAAGTAATTACTAAATTCATATAAAAAATTTTCATGAATTGGAAAAATATAAGGAAGCAAAAAATAATTTTTCCATAGTAAAAGCAATGGGAATGGGTTTAAAAAAAAATCAAAAAGGGGAAGTTGGGGGGGTGGCACGACTTCAATAGGTGAAGTCGTGTACCCCCTACAAGACTTCCACAAATGAAGTCTTGTAGGGGGTGCACGACTTCACCTATTGAAGTCGTGCCACCCCCCTCCCCAACTTCCCCTTTTTGATTTTTGTTTTAAATTCCCTTTTCTAATTTTTTTTTAATTCTTTTTTCTAATTTTTTTTATATTCCCTTTTCTTAAAACATCCTTTATGTGTATTTATAATTTATTTCATTTACAAACTATTTTATTCATCCAATTAAATATTTTATTCATCCAAGTTAATGTAACACTGCAACTATGAATGACGGTGCAGGGAAGCTATCAAAGTGACACTGCTTTACGGATAGCTATATTCATATCACTTTATAGGACTTATACTATTGGTACCTTCTAATTACATCAAACTCTATGTGTAGATGACAGTGTCCACCAGTGCTATATTCACACTCCAGCAAATTTTGTTCACTACTTTGAATTTTACATCATAACACACACTGATGCTTGTGGAGAGTTTATACGCTATATAAGAAGAAGTCTATCTTCACATTCAATTTGCACGCCCAAAACCTCTTCCACTACAGCTTGCTGAACAAAGTCTTCCGAATATTTCCTAAAAAATGGCATCATGGAACTTGCCATCCTCTTCATCATCGCAGCTCATTGATGAAGAACCTGTAATATTGGATAACGTTGATGACTTCAGCACGGATGATGAATTAGACAACATAATCGAAGATGACAACAACGACGACGGCCACATAGCACAATCATCTGCACAAGTAATTCCAGAGTTGATTCAAGGTATGCAGTTCCAGTCAAAGGAGGAAACTATTCTTGCAATCAAACATTATCACATAACAAATGGTTACAAATACACCGTCGTTGAGTCCAAACCCAACATTTATGTTATTCGTTGTCTGGAATATCACAACGGTTGTCAATGGCGTCTTAGGGCAGCTTATAGCAAAGTCCGTAAATATTGGGAAATAAAAAATATAGACGGACAACATTCGTGTTTCTCAACAATACTATCTCAAGATCATACGAATCTTGATAGTACTCACATTGCCACGATCATATCCAATTCAATCCGGACAAACCCATCCATTCCTGTCAAGAGTTTGATTGCCGATATTAAGGGTCGATTCGGATATTCTGTGTCGTACAGAAAAGCTTGGATCGCTAAACAAAAGGCTCTTGCTATGGAGTTTGGAGACTGGGAGGACTCTTATAACCACATGCCGAGGTGGTTGCATGCCGTCAAGGAAGCAAACCCAGGTACAATTTTACAATGCACTGGTTCTCCTGTGAATATTGATGGAGATACCGACGATAATTGCTATATTATGGAAAGAGTTTTCTGGTCTTTCGGTCCTTGCATAGAAGGATTCAAGTACTGTAAACTCATTCTCCAAGTTGATGGCACATTTCTCACGGGTAAATATCATGGAACCTTGCTAACCGCCATAGGTCAAGATGGCAATAGAAATATTTTTCCCCTCGCCTTTGTCATTGTAGAAGGTGAGACAAAGGAGGCCTTGATATGGTTCTTTCAACTACTTCGAGAACATATTTGTCATCAACAAAATATTTGCATCATCACTGACAGAGGAAAGGGTATATTGTCCGCCTTAAGATCAGATGAAGTTGGTTGGGAACAAGATGGTTTGAACTCTGTTTATTGCATACGTCATCTAGCATCCAACTTCAACACCAAATTCAAAAATCACGACCTAAAAAAACAATTCATCAATTTAGGTACTCATACAAAAATTCTTCTAACACTTATATACTTTTATAATTTTGTTAACATTATTATTCTTTAATTTATTTTTTTTATTACCTTATTACAGCTTACGAGGTGAAGCAACCAACTGTCACAGCAAAACTTGCTGCTTTGAGAAACCAATACCCACAACAAGTTCAATGGATAGATAAAATTCCATTACAAAAGTGGTCTCAGGCTTTTGATGGAGGGAGAAGATATGGACATATGACGACTAATCTTGCTGAGTGCACCAACTCCATTTTAAAGGGAGCACGTTCATTACCAATATGTGCTCTCATCAGAACAACATTTGAGAGGACACAATCATGGTTTGTTGAACGCGGATTAAAGGCCAACTCCATGATACAAGCAGGACACCAATATCCTGAACAGATTGCCGACATCATTAGGAAAAATCAACAACAATCTGCATATTGTCATGTTCATCGCTACAATCGTGAAAATTCTGAATTTGATGTTCAAGAAATTTTAACACCTCACCACTACCGCCCAGTTCCACTTTTGTACAAGGTCAGTCTAAATGAATGGTGGTGTGATTGTGGACACTTCCAAGCTACTCGTCTCCCATGTCATCATGTCATTGCCGTTTGTGCATTTTTGCATATCCCCCTAACCCAAGTAATCGATCCGGTATACAGTCTTCACAACATTTTCAAGGCATACGAAGTACAATTTCACCCAATCCAAAATGAAGACTATTGGTCTCTGTATACAGGTCCAAACTTCATACCAGATCCTAAAATGCGACGCAAGGCATCCGGAAGACCATCTACAAATAGGCTTCATAATGAAATGGATCAATCCAATCCAGATAAGCCAAGAAAATGCTCTTACTGCCGCAACGAAGGTCATAATAGGGGAAATTGTCCTTTTCGCCAATAGTTTTTTTTTAATCTTCCCAAATTGTAATCAAATCCATTACTCAAATATTACTATAAATATTTTCTAGATATATTTATTTTCTCTTTTCCTATAACATAACCAATACATAACATATGTCAAATACAAAATCATTTTCATAAACCACAGAAAAACCCACTGGTAATCGATTACACAAACCCTGTAATCGATTACCAATGTGATTCTTCCTACAAAACCAACCTGGTAATCGATTACTCACATGCCGTAATCGATTACCAGTGCGTTTTCTGTCTACACATTTCAAAATCTGCAGGGTCTCCATTTCAACACTGTGTAATCGATTACAATTTAATTGTAATCGATTACAAGCACCAGAAGTCGTTTTTAGGGTGCACGACTTCAACACTGTTGCTATGAACAGTGTGAAGTCGTGCAGGGGGGGCACGACTTCTTCTTTTGAAGTCGTTATTACCCCCCACGACTTCACTTTTGGTCAATTTTTGCCTAGATCCGTAATAAATTCCTCATTTTTGCCTAGTATGGTGCAAAAGCCGGATAACTTGCTACTCCTCACCATATGTGTCAATACTCTCTACTAGAGAATGAAAGACCATTGGAGTTCAGGATAACCCCCAAGACTTAGCTCCCTGCATTCATACTAATGATACTTAAATCTCACCAAGATTCCACTTCGAAACTTACTTACATAACTTTGAAACCACATACTTTCACTTTGAATCACAACACATAATTTAGAACACCTTTGAAACCATGTACATATATCACTTTACTTTTACATTGAATACCCACATATGTAATCATTAATCATACATCAAATACATACATAACTTCAACAATAACCATCATAGAATACTATCGATATTTCTACATCATTCTCAAAGTCAAAACATAGCTTAAAGTTATCATAAAATAAAGAAAGAAATACTCAAAACAGGTTCTGGACTAGTCGCTCAGCGCACCAAACTCATTGTGCAAAAACAGAAACAGTGGGTTCTGCTCACTCACCTCTCGCTCAACACACCAAATATGTTCGCTCAGCTCAAGCTCATTTGCTCAGCGCACCAAGTTCGTTCGCTCATAGGGACTACATAATTCTGCAGCACCAAAATTGCAGAATTTGCGCATCTCAAACACTCCTGACCAATTTTATGCACCTTTTACAACTTCTAACACTCCTAAATTGTATTATACCATCAATTATACTCAACCAAGTGTGTCTAAACCTTTCTAAACTCATTTTTAACATATGGCTACAAGATCTCAACCAAAAACTCACAAAAACTCAACTTAGAGACTCAAATTGAATTATACCAGCTGTGGCACAATTTCAAGCAACTTAGAGACTCTAACAAGTCCCAAATGACTTACTAAGACTATCCCAATTGACCATTTGAGCACAAAACTCCTAATTCAAGTTTTCACTAGTTCACTTCCTCAAATTGAGTTTTAAACCAAGTAGAATTCTACACATTCACAACCACACGCTCCTAATTCAAATTTCTACCATTTTAAAGTGTTGAAACCAGTTCCTAACCAACCCCAACTTTATCCACTCAGTTCATCAACCATTTCTCACCATTTCACTACCTTAGACCATATTTTAGAACCGACAACCAAGATTACTCTTTTCCTTTAACAGTTCAATTAGCACAATTCACTACATCAACATCAATGTCAACATCATAAACATACACACAACAGATTCCACATGTTTACAACATTCATCAACATACAAAGCATGGATTTCACCCAATTACTTAAATTATTACTAACACAAAACAACATTTTCCAGCCAAACAGTTTAACCCTCATATATCATCAAACTCACACCACATACTTTAATTAAAAGCAATTATCTAGCTTCCCTTACCTCTAAACCAACTGCCAAACTTCTCAAAACGTTCCACCGATTACTTGAACCATAAGGAATACCTAGATGAACATACGAAACGGACAGAATCCTTAGAACTCTAGATGAATCAAGAACGTGTAGGAGATGCATGATTACACATGCAACAATACAATATTCCTCTAAAACAGATTTAGGAACGAAAGTAGAAAAATGAGTCAAAACTTACTTGCTGTGGTCGATTAGGTACCTTCTGATCGTCAAAGAGATGACTCAATAGTTAGAAATCTTAGTGAAAAGGTAGAGAACTCTAGAAAAGTGATAATAGAGATTTTTAAAATAATGAAACTCGTTTATAACAAAACTATTTATAATAAAATCGTTTAATATTAAAATAATCGAGTCTCACTATTTTTAAACTATCATCACTTCTAAAAATATCATTTTCTGAAGTTTTACAAAATAAGTATTTCGAAATATGAAAAAATAATAAAACAAATATTGCAAAAATATTTTTGAATCTAAAATACAGAATATTCATTTCAGGAATTTCTTTTCTTATATTTTAGAATAAACGTTTAATAAGGCATTTTTTAAATTCAGAAATACTTTCCAAAACATCCTATCACGAAAATATTAAAAATAAAGAAGTCTAGAAATTTCTGTTACATTTTTAGTAAGGGGTAGTTTGGAAAGTATAAGTTTATGGAGGTGTAGGAAGAAAAACAGGGAGGTTCAGGAATAAGCATCGTAGAATTAAAGTAGCCTCTTATGGATGCGCTGAGACTGTTTTGCCATCATTTGGGCCCACTATTTGGTAATGGTTAACACAACTGCCATGTTAGATTTGTTTCGTCGTTTTAAACTTTTATATATTTAAAAAATAAACAATTTAATTAGAATTTATGAAAGTACTTTGTGAATTTGATGATAGGTTGCCATGTAAACAAATTATTACCTTTTATAACAAATACTTTAAAAATTATATTTATAGTTGTTTAAATTAACCCGTTGGATAGAATTCGTTCCTATTAAGAAGATATTTAAGCTCCATCTTAGGTTATCCACACTCTTTTTTTTATTTTATCCCTTTGTCTTTGAGAAATTATTTATTTATTGTCTTTAAAATAAGGGAAATGAAAATTTTTAGTAAATATGTTAGAATATCTTTAGTGATGGTTTCTTAATGAGTTGTTTAACTTGTAGAAAACAAAATAATTTTTATAAATTATATTTTATTTGAATGAATTAATGATTTAAGAAATAGATATTACATTGGGTGTTGAAGAAGGTAAAAAAAAAAAAAAAGAGTTTGATGAATAAAAGGCATGAAGAAATGGAGGGAAAGTGTAGGTGGATAATAGGGTAGTCTAGAGGAAGTAGTAAGAGAAAAGGGTGAATCTTAGGCTGAGAGGTTTATGTTTATAGGCCTGCCCAAAGATCTACTTCAGATGCTGTCTTTAACTTATATGCAACTTCATCCTTTCCAGTTACTCTATTCACATGCAAAGTCAAAACCTTCTCTCATCCCAACTTTTTCTCTCTGCATCTGTCCACAATTTTCAATAACATTTTAATTCAATTACTAATTACATCTTAATCAATTACATGGAGAACACAGAGTTTAGGATCCTCATTTTTTTAATCTTGTTTTTATACTTTCAAATTATTTTTATTTCTTTTATTAAAATCATTTTTATATATTTTAAAATATCAAAATCATGTATTTTCAAGATATTATATAATGTAAAAAGATTAAATACATTTTCTATTTTTAAACTATTATTATAAAATATTGTGCTTCATTAATAAATTATAAGATATTTAATCTTTATATTTTTGTGAAAGTTGCATTTAAAAATTGTTTAAAAGTCACGATAGTTTAAAAATACTTAAACTTGATATTTTTAATATTAAAATATTTCAATATAAATAATTTGTTTATGTACATTTATTATTTCACAACACATCATTTTTTCATAAACTATTTTTTTGAAGTTGTTTAACTTTTCTTTAACAGTTGTTTTTCTATGTTTGCGTTATTAAAGAACTGATACGCTAAAATTGATCATACAGTAAGTTCTTTGATTTGAATATATCAATTTTTCGATAAGTTGTGTTTTAATCATTTTTCTTTTGTCTTTCTGTATTATATGTTATATATGAGTCTTTTCTCACTTGCATGTGTTTTTATAGTCATTTATATTAGTTTTTATTGATGAGTGATGATAACAATATGTTATAATCGTTCTTATGGTGTTTCTATGTGTAGGTGGAGTATCCTACAAGTTGGAGGGAGCTTCCATAGTTGAGGATTCTGAGTTGTTGGTCAAGTAAGTAAAGCTAGTTGTTTTGGTGTACGTGAGTTTGATAATTGATAATTTGATGTTTTACATATTGATGAATCAGATTAGTATATATAATTGTTTTAAATTGAATGATTTTTGTGTTTATTTGTGTTTAGGTTTGTATGATTGATAGAATTTAGAATCTCAATAATTTAATAAATTGATACAAGTTTTCATATTTAAAATTATTTTAAATCAAATTACTAAAAGAAGAGTACTGAGTAATTAATTAGGTGAAAGTTCACTTAAAATTACAAAATTCATTTATTGTTAAATGATATAATAGTAAGCGCCAATGATGGAAGTCTAAGAGTAATTTAACTACTTAACATTGAAGATAGATTATTAAAATATGTTTTATGATGAAAAAAACGTTTCAAATGATATAAATGATTCAAATACAAGCTTAAATGTATTTAACATGTAAAAAAAAGTTTAATAAGTTAAATTACAATAACTTTAGTTTTTCATTTTTAAAGATTAAAAGTTAAATTATATCACAATTTAAAATAATAATTAATTATAATTTTATATCAAAATTTAAAAATTAAAAACATATTTATTATCATATAAATATTTCTCATGTCACAAATAGAGTTATATGTTATGTTATATAAAATTTAGTATAAAAGATATTTTACTTTATTTTTATAGAGAATTAGAAGAAAATATTTTATATTTTAATTTAAGAATAAAATGTAATATTTTATAATAATATAAAGAGAAAAGAAAAAAAAGTATATATATATATATATATATATATTTAACTTATATAAAAATATTTAGATACGAGAAAAGATGAAAAAGGTTGTTTAGGGTTATTTATGGTATCATATGGTCTTAGAATTTAGGGTTAGGGAAGTAGTTAACTGCAGAGCTAGACTGCAAATCATTATGCCTAAAAAATTGGTATGATAAAAAAGGTAATGGTTTGATTGGAGGCAGAGGCAGCAAATACAACAGCCGAAAACACTTTAATGCTGCTTTGTCAATTCAACCATTATGATTTACAGAAAACTAATAAACAAAACAAAACTAAACTTCTCTTTCTAATTATAAAACTCCATCTTCATTTAATGCTACCAATAATCATAAATATTTAAGTCTTTTAAGTATGTAGTACAACATTTATTTACTAAAAAGCAACTTCATGGTACATGTATATATATTGAGATATCTATACTTTTAATAAAATAATAATATGTGCTATTTTTATGTATTTATTTTATGAGTGAAACTTATATTTAAACAATATTAACATTAATTATTTATATCATCCAAACATATATTTCAATGTTTCTACATTATTAAGAAATATTGAAAACAAATATAATTAAGGATAATTAAGTTATTTGTAACATCTCAAATTATAGTATTAAATTATATAAGAGTCATCACAAATTTAATATAATAGATCAATTAGAGAAAAGATTATAAAGTAAAATTTACTATCATCTAATATAATCATAAATTTAAAATTTTATATACAATATCCTTGTGTCAAAACTATATATAAGAGTGGGTAATCTCAACCACAACAAAAGCTAATACGGATGAAACTACTATTATATCTGAGCATCGGGTATATCTTCACCAAGAACGTGCTCAATTGAAACTTCATCACCTTCTACTCGTACCTACCAAATGATCATCACAACAAATGAAGAACAAGCACATACAAACAGTACGCAAACACAAGGGTAAGTTACAAAACAATCATATAACATTAAGAACAAGATATACATGACTCACATATAACATGCACCTAACCAAACATCTTAACATACATATCCAGATTTAGAATTAGTGTAGAGCTATGGCAGGTTGTGCACTTGTGGTGGCCTCTGCTTTGCAAAGTCATTGTCAATGAGTTTCACCGTACCATACTCACAAGGTTAGTTTGTTCCACGCCTTGCATCATATTGGAAGCACCCAAAACTAAGACCTCCCACTACTCTTACCATATGTGCACCCTCCATTTTCAACTCAGGTTTCATTCCTCTCTCCTTCTTTATTTCAGTCCTCTCTCCAACCTCCATCAAAATTGTACTTTGCCCAACTCATTGTGGAGCAAAGACCCCATGTGAGTGTTTCAGCAAGGTAGTTTAAGTCCCTCAACATTTGAAGCCAAGACATGCTCTAGTAATTGATTACATGGTGCCTGTAATCGATTACTAGTGGGTTAATAGGTACCCAATTGGGAGAATGTGACTCCCCATGGTGATTTTTCTGTGCTTAAGGTTGCCTTTGTCCATTGTTTTCAATTGATGACCTGTTGGTCATGGTTGATGGTTGCAAGTGCATTAAAACTCATCTTTGTCCAGCCCATTGTGGAGCAAAGACCCCATGTGAGTGTTTTAGCGAGGTAGTTAAAGTACCTCAGCACTTGAAGTCGATACATGCCTTGGTAATCGATTACATGATGTTTGATTACTAGTGGCATAATGGCTATTTGTACAAAAACTTGCAAGTCACTCCCCAGTTGGGAGAATGTGACTCCCCATGGTGATTTTTCTGTGCTTAAGGTTGTCTTTGTCAAATTTTTTCATGGATGCCTCATGTTACTTATCATTGATGGTGTCAATTATTTCAAAACACAGTTTGTCCTACTCAATTGGGGATGAAACAATCCATATAGGTGTTTGAACCAAGGTATGTGAAGTCTATGACCATTTAGGAAGCTTACAAAAACGTTATTTTTGGGAAATTAAATTCACCTATTACAGTGGTCTAAAAATTATGAGTTAGTAGTCATTTAAAAGGTCTTTAAGTCTAGATTTCAACAAAAAAAGAATCAACTCATTTGAAGTTCGATGGAGAAAGTTAAGAGCAAAACAACCAACAAAGGTGAGAGTTGATAGGAATATGTAAAATGTTAACTTTAAGGAATTAATTGTACCTACTCAGATGTCCAAAAATTACAAATTTGTAGTTCTTGGAAAACTTTTTGAGTCTAGTTTCTAATAAAAAAAGAATCGCATCATTTGGAGGTATGTGAGAGAAATTATGATTAAAATAGTCAGCAAAGGTCAAAGTAGACAACACGTTATCTTATACATATATTTTTCCCTCTTGTTCACAGGTCTATTGCTTATTGAAATTTCCTTTTAAAATTTTTGCATTATAACAACATTAGATGACATGTTTCTTAATTAAAAAAATAAAAAAATTTCCTATGGCACTCCAAGAAGGGGTGTTACAACAATGGTCAATCACCTAACCTCAGTTGGAGAAAACCACCTAAATGGACATTCTTTTTGACGAAAAAAATGGCCTAACATCATCATTTATGCAGGGAACATACCCAATAATATTGAACTCACTCACCCATCTCAAAAAATGGAAAAATTCAACAAAAACAGAGCAAAAACCATAATGGGAAGTGTTATTGTTCCAACTAGGGAGTCACGTTGAACTTTCTAAACAATTGTCCCCCAAGTCTTTGGTAATCGTTTACAAGACCCTTGTAATTGATTACGAGGGCATGACATGGGCACCAATAGTCATGGACTTCACCTAACTTGGTGCAATCCACCTAAATAGACATTTTTCTCAACAATTGAATGACTTATGTTGTTCATTGGTTAAGTAAACACCACCCATGACCAATAAACTCAATCATCCATTCGAAAAAGTGGAAAAGGTCACCCAAAAACAAACAAAATATATCAAAATTGAAATTTTATTCATATAATATCAAAGAAGTACATATTATCCAACATTTATAATAATAATCTTTTTGTATACTAAAACATGTACAAGGCTCATACAATGAAAATCTCCACACATAAAATTAACATAAATTGAAAACCTATAATAATCCTAAGTCATGCAGCAGTTGTTCTCTTCGCACTTTCTCATGGTGCTACCAACCTTGACACATTGGGGGAGGACAAAATGGCGAGAGGGAGAGAAGGGGAAAATGGTTTCAACGAAAACAGAGAGAAAGCAGGAAGGGGAAAATGGCGGAAGAAAAGAGCGAGAACCGTGCTTATTGGACCAACTTCGCTGGCGATGAGGAGAGGAAGAGCGAGACGAAGAGAGAGAACTTCAGTGAAGAGAACCGTGAGAGCAATGGTGGAGAGAGAGTAAGAGCAATGATGATATTTGCGAGAGGAAAGAAGATGCAAAACACAAAGTTTTCTCAAATGAAATCGAAAAACTTTTTTTTGCTTCTTAAAATGTCCTCAACAACGCATTATATCTTTTAAAAAAAATTCAAAATGACCAATCAATATTTGTCACGTGACGTTATAAAAAATTGATAAAAATTAACTGTTAAATAAACATTTTCCCAAGACTCTAGTTAACAATCTAAATATCTTACACTATAAAAAAGGAAAAACTTGAAGTAAATCCGAAACATTCTACTATCAACAAAAGTATATAAGATGGACCTTGAATTTATCAAAGAAAAATAATTGATTTAAAAATATAGAAAAAAAAGAAAAGAAAAATACATTAAGGGAAATGGTAGATTTTATAAAATAATATTTAAAACGTTAATTTATTATATTTAAAACTTTTAAGTTAAATAATAAATTATTTATATATCATTATCTACAAGGCAATCGTGACCTCAATTATTAGAAAAAAAGAATGACGTCACTCTGAGTGATCTCTACGATAGGATAATGGCATTTGGTATTGTATGGTGCTGTGATATTTGATTTTGGTTTGTTGTACTATTGAGTGCAGCTGATAGAAAAGCAAATGGGTGAATGGTTGGAGATTTTATCAGAAACCATCATTGGTCAAATTGAAGTCATGGATCCTTCACAAACTGTCCAACCAATACTAATAATTCTCCTCTTGTTTTTGCACTTCAAGATAATGCTCCTCCACAACCACACTCATAGTCCTATTCCTATATTATTCGTCAACAACAATGTCTCTATCATTCCAAAAAATTATTTTCAAAATATATTTTTCTTTGCTTTTATTCATTAAAACGCTCATTATTTCTTCACGTGAGAGAACTCACGTTCTTGCAATAAGAACATTTAGTATATTTTTTCATTAGATAAAAGGTGAAACATGTACATAGTTTTTGTTCTCTGTTCTGAAGAATTAGAAATGGCTATTTTGAGCAATCTTGATGTCCTTGCTAAATGGTTGAATAAGAACATGTTTGAAAGCATCCTTGAATTGACCATGAAGGTTGGAACAACATCATCTACGTACTAACTATTGAGACAAAGGAGCAAGAGTGTTGATTGGTTTAAAATATGAAGCCTTGGTCATGAGTTTTGCTGCCTGGTACTTTTGTAAGGCGTGCATGATCACAAATTAATTCATGTGTACACCCACCTAACTACAATCATCAAATCTTACATTTATATTGTAGATTCGATCTAACACCATCATTGTGTTTTTCCTAACTTCCCTTTTTCACTATCATCCCCCCACATTCATGTAGGTTTCCACATCCATTAACAATATATATGTATCATCACCATTGCTCAATAGTACATAGCAAAACCTTTTTCGAAGAATAATCATGAAATCAATGAGGATTGTTTATGTGGGATGAATAAAAATAATAAAGTTCTTTTAAATACAAAAATAAAACAAAAAATTAACAAGAATGAAGCTAGATTTGTCTAAACCTATCCTCATCATGACCTTCACTATCCCTTCACCACAAAATTACTTTCACCATTGTTAATGCATACTGTCAGATAATAATAACAACTAATAATGATAGTAATGGTGATAGTAACGTGTAATGTCAATATAAGAATATATTTTCTCCATTTATAAACTCTTGATATTTAAGACTTTGCTCGGTGTTTAAGGAACATTTAAAACCACTGATAAATTGGCATATTTAGTATAGAATATCTTCATTAAATATCTACAATTTTAACTATTAGTTTATACTACAAGAAAATATGACAATTAAGACATTCAAGCAGGTAGGAATATATGTGGAAAATAAATTTGTTAGTTTTTGAAAATTGTAAAACACCAAGAGTTTAGGAACAAAATTAAGAGTTTAGAAATAAAAAAGTACTTACAAACATGTTATTTTGGAACACGCATTCTTAATAACTGATTAAAATTTATAAAATTTTACGGGTCTCATTATGTTTAATTTTTTTATTTTACAATTTTTCATAAATTCTAATCAATAATATATAAAAAAAAAACATGTAGAGTTCCACGTTTTTATTTCCTCAAATTAACCTTCTGTATTAAAAAGCAAGTCACGAGTTATAAAGATTGATCCCTAGTATCGTGTGTTAAAAATCTAATGATTTCCGTTGTGCATGCATGCAATTAGTATATGATGCAAAATTATCACATACTTAGAAGTTTTAACAAATGACTAACTTTCATAAATTAAAACAACCCAATTACAACCACAATCATGAAAATCGTTTGCCATTAGTTAATCTTGCGATGTTGTCATATATTAACTGAATGGAAGCAATTAAATCTCAAATTTTTAAATTTGAAAAATCATAGATTCAATTTCTAGAAGCCATATTTTTGAAGTTAATCTAATTAAGAGTAAATGCTGTTGTGCTTCAAAGTACACATTCCATAAGAGTGATTACTGCAACCAAAGGTGGCAAGGATTTAAAACCTCCCACAAAATAAAACACAGTCATTACATGGTGCAATTATTATTCTCTGAAGTACTTAATTTTGAAAAGCTCCATGGCCCTTCTTCAAAATTACAAGTACATAATAGCAAGTAGGGTACGTTAAGGGTAGAAAGGTCATTCAAGAGTTCGCTCTTCATCATCATGGCAGAGGAAAATAAACGAACCAAGACAAAGACTGAAAAGAAAAAAAAAATAGCCTTTCATTTCACAATTTCACCACCAAAAAGTTTGGTGCATTCTAACCGATCAACAAAAAGGATCATTCATAGCTCTTTCAATCGAAGAGAAGAAAAAACAGATGAATGAAAGAAGATAAAGAAGAGTCTAAAATATATACAAAACGATAAATAAGGGTAGTGAATCCTTTGTCTTTATCCTCTATGATATACCATAATATCAAACTATATATATATATATATTATATCATATGTAAAAACCATCCAAAAAAAATGTTTATTGAATGAAGCTCATGAAGAGGCTATCTGATGCGCTTGAGCTTGGGCTTGTGGCTGGGTTGCTTGGGCCTGGCCATTATGGAAGGGCAATATTCTGGGCTTGCTGAGAGATACCTCGACAGGGATTTGAGAAGCTTTATTGTTGATAGTGGAAGAAGTTTGGTTCGTTGTTGTGGAATTTGTGGCAACCCTTTCACAGGAGGGACACATGGTGAGAGTGGTGGCTGGAAGCTGCATGTAGAAAGGTTGAGAAGTTTTCAAGGCTCTAAGTTCTTGAAGCTCCTTCTGTAACCTTCTATTCTCTTCTGTTAGAGTTTCACAGCATCTCTTCAAATACTCACAATCCACTTCTGTTTGCTTCAACTTTGTCCTGAAATCACATTCAAAAATCAAACACAACACAAACCAATGTTTAACATTAACTTGAACAAAATGTTAACGAAGGTTGTTGTTCGTTACAGATTCAGTTACCTTGCCCTTCTGTTCTGAAACCACACCTCCACTTGACGAGGAAGGAGATTCAACTGTTTAGCCAAAGCAAGTTTCTGCTTCTGCAAGTTATGGTCAAAATTAGAAATTAATAAATAACTTAACAAAATATTTAGGACCCATTTACAAAATTAAAAAGGTAGAACGAACAAACTAATCTAGTTTATCCAAAGAAGGAACAAAATGGTGTTGTTGTGTGTAGACTTTACCGGATTGAGAGTGGTGTGTTCTTTGAAGCTTTCTTCGAGAAAAGCTGATTGTTCTTTGGAGAGTCTGAGTTTCTTCCTGGTTGAGCCATTTTCTTCGTCATCACTGGCTCTGGTACCTTCACCCTCTTGTTGTTCCCTCTTGTTTCTTCCTCCAAAATCAGCATTACCGTTTCTCATGCTGAAATCCATCTGAAACGGCGACACCGCACTGCTCGGCGACGACAGCGACGTCCCGTCATCCCCGTCCTCCGGAAAAAGGTTCACGTCCAGCACCCTCGCCGCTCCACCTACAGTCAAGAACCACAACACACCAAACCTTAGCTACACATCACAACACAACACAGCTCTCATCATCATAACAAACAACAAGATAAAATAAAAGCAAGAAATTTTTCGGCGTCCATTCATCCTAAACAACAAAACATACATCTTTTTATACCGATTGATATACCAAACATCAAGAAAACATCAGTTTTACTATGGTCTAATATCTTACAAAGAAACCCGACTCACAATTTCTAGTAAAATGTTCTCTTTTAACTGATACTCAAACGAGGTAAATTGTTAATGTAAACTAAAAATGCAACGATAAGATGTTGTTTGTGTGAAAAGGGATGATATTGAATGAGCGAACCACTGAAAGAAACGTAAAAGGGAGAGAGCATTACATGGTTCAGTGAGCCAAGGGATTCGTAGCTGGGAAGGAGGTTGGGATCTGAGAACGGGAGTGAAAGGAAGAAGATCAAGCTGAACAGGTGGATCTGAAGAACCCCTTTTCTCAGCATCACTTCTTTTGTCATCAAACCCTTTCCCCAGTCCTATGCAGAACCCAGGAGGGTCCTTGGAGGGTAAATTAGCAGGCTTGTCGAGAAAAGTAAAAGGTTTGGAAGTGTCGCCTAAGCTCAAAGCCAGTTCCATGGTAAAGGGGTGGATAAAAGGTGTGTAATTTGAAGATACTGATGTTGTTGTTGTTATATATGTACCGACAGAGAGTAGTTGTAGTTTGTTGAATGGAGAAGAGGGTTAGAAAGGGCACATTGGGTTGGTTGGTTGGTTGGTTTTGTGTTGCAGAAAACCTCTTCTACTTCAACCTGTTCTTCTTCTTCTCCTCAGAAGCAACAAGAACAGCAACAACTCTGCCTTTTTATGTTGGTTTCTTCCCTTGCCTTTGTGGGAATAAAGATTGACCGACAAACACAGGTTGACAAAGGCACGTGAATCTATTTAAATATTCAACCGTTGTCATGCCTTCCCCCACCACCACACTGCCATAAAATACACCACCACCATGTAGACAAAGATTTTATTTTATATATATGGTAGCTTTGTACACACTTCTCATGCATTAAGATAAGAAAGATAATGACTTATATATATATTTGTTATATATATTAAAAAAATATCCTTTACCGAGTATGAGTCACAACCAATATATTCATTTTAGCAAATTAAAATGAATTAGTAAATACTTTTAATCAATCCATTATATTTCGGTTCAAATTTTATAGATAGATAAAGATATTTAATGATACAAGTAAGTTGTAAAATAATTATTAGTGTAAGATTAAAATATAGTATTCATATGAATAAAAAATAATTGTACAAAACCGAACATGTAATCAATTTTTTAAAATTTGAAAAAGTATTTGTACCGATTCAGCATTTATTTCAATAAACCAGGATTAATAAAGCAAATGGAATTAAGAAATGATAGGATAAAGTTTGGAGAATCTAGAACGAAGGAAAATTATAATTAGTGGTCAGAAAAGCCGTCTGAGATTCTATTAGTTATTTGCCAGTTTATACCGTTTTAAGTGAATCAAGTTAGCCCTATTTTGGTGTTTTAATTTGATGGGTAGGTGAAGCAAACTTGTGTAATAAATTTTAAGAACGAAGCACCACACCACACCATAACCCTCTTGGCATTTGTCATCTTTTTATTCATCTTTCTTCTTATCTATCTTCCAACAACAAGAGAATTTTTCTATGGTCTTTCTGTTAAGAGTTTTTGCTGGCAGAGTTGTCATGATCAAAAATTTAATAAGACGATATAAAATGCTTAAGCAAAAAGTGGTATAAAGAAAAGGGGTACAAAGAAATTCCATTTTAGTGTAATGTTGTGGTGCGTACTGAAGCAGGAAAAAGTGGTACAAAGAAAATGTGTAGTCAATTTTCAACTGAGTTTAAGCAAAGAGTAATTAAATGTAGTTTTCTTTTTACTGAACCAACCCCATTAAATGGAGTGAAATTTAAGAGGGTACACCAAACAAGCTAAAGAAAGAAGAAGAAGGAAAAAGAAAATAGCGTCATGATGACAAGAAGAAAATGATATATCATCTGAGAGACATGTCTGGGATTATAAACCTGCTCCTGTTGTCTTATTGATTAGCCAGTATATATGTTGGCCTCTCATCTATCGTCACCATCATGCTTATTCTCATTCTCATTATGCATGACAGTATGATAAGAATGATCATTTGTCTTTGGTACCCAATACAGAATCATGTGGGCTATGTCTATTAAGGCATGTATAAACAGTTCAACTGTACTCTTTCACCCTTTCATTTTCCCCAACCCTTTGCTAATTAATTAATCCTCCTATTATATTTCTGCACTTCCCCACTTAAATAATATTAACCAAACTTAAATTACCACATTTTTTACAACTCTTCCATTGAACTGAAATGACCTGCTTCTAGCTTCCAGGTTATCTATGAAATATGTTAGGGTTTGTTTCTATTGTCACTTTTTAATAAAAATATAATAATTTTTTTGTAGCTACTTTAATTTCTTAACACAACGAATGTTTTTTATAATAAAAACAATTCCATCGTAATGAAATGTATTACAAAGGACAAAAATCAATTATTTGAGTCTTTACTTAATATTGGAATAATAACAACTATAATTTCCCATGCATTTCTCTACTGATTTATATTATAAAATATTGTCACGAGTTAATTAGAGTCTGAAAATTTATGATAAAATATTGTTCGTTTGCTGTTTTTTAGGTAAACATCTTTAATCTATTGTTACTTAAAAGACCAAACCTGTGAACTTATTTATTGGTTTATATTTTTTTCAAAAAGAGCAAATCTTTATTATATAAAATAATAATATTTTTTGGTATTGTAAAGATGGACCACTTTAGGTTTTAAATTTGTAAACTTTTCACTTTTTTTTTTAAATTGTTATATATGTATATATCTTGATCTTGTTTGTTCGTTAAGGTGTCTGTACGAATGAGCATCTAGTTGGCCGCAAAAGCACGTTTGAAATAAACAAATAAGGAATGATTTAATATAGTTTTATGTTATTGAATGAAAACTAGTTGATTTGTTTTGAGAAACAAGCGTGATGTGTGGGAAGAAAAACATTGGAAAAAAGGTGGATGAGATGATTAGCACGAGATTTGAATTTGACCTAATTGGGATTATTATAATGCATTGATTAGAGAGACAAACCGACCGGGTTTTACTATTCCAACAAAAGTTTTCTGCTTTCGATATTGGTTTATGTAAGCAAATGAGTTTGTGGTTCATGAAAAGGGGAAGCCAAGCTTCTTTAATAATCTCTACCATCTTTTCAAACATTACCGTCTTCAAAATAGACATGCAAAAACCGATTGTTAAAAGTTTGTAAACAAAAAAGAACAAGATTGGTATCCAATGACAAGAATTCCTTAAAATGAGGGTCGGCCGAGATGTGTACAATCAATCAACCTTCTTTTCTTCTAAATTTCAAATATTCCTTTTATTACTAATAACATTATTAAAATAACTTAATCTTTTATGTTTGAAAGTATATAAAGTATTAGAATATATATAATATGAATTTGTAAGATAAAAATATGAAGAGAAATAGATCAGTGAGAAAGAAAGGGTTTGGGTGGTGAGATGGAAAGAGAAAAGCGAGTGGTGGTCCCATGCGCGTGGGAGGGATAGGTTTGGAAAGAAGTGGTAATTAAAAATAGGCACACAGAGGAAATGAGAAGGGTAAGATATGTCATGCTTTTGGGATCATTGCAATAATTGAAGTGATGCAGGCTTTAATGATAAGCTGCAGAGAGAGATGCGTGAATTATTGGATGGGTCCCTCTTCTCTCTCTTAACCATCCATGCCATAAAGTCACACTCATCTAATAACCCTCCATTTCCATTTCCAAATAAATACCTTTTTTATATCTTCAAATTATTTAAAAAACATTTATTTATTTATTTATTTATCCCATCTATCCTGCTAATTAATTTCTCAATCATGCAAAAAGATTACTCCTCCCTTCAAAAACACCATCATTGTTTCATGAAATTTTATTTACAGTTTGACTGCCAACAACATGGTCAAACAACGAAACAACCACCAAGGAATCAAACTGTCACGTTTCATGTTTCATGAATCTTGGAGTATAATATTTCTTCAATGACTTCAAAATCACGCTGCATCACCCTATCTAGATTAGTGCCTTCATTATCCAAATCTCAACCTAAACACGTAATAACACAATATTCAATGACTATATAAAATGAAATTCTTTTAATCATTTTAGGTCTAAGATTTGTGATTTGATCGCACATCAGTTTAGGTTTTGAAGTGCAGACTATTTTGAATGTTTTTGTTCTAATCTTACCAAAACAAAAATTAACAAAATCCAATCTTATTATAATATGAAAGAAAACTAAGCTACTTGTTGTTGGTGAATCAGTGAACATGCCATTTCAACATTAAATAAAGCCACCACCCACCATATTAACGTAACTATATCCTTTTTTTTTAACAAGTTATCATTATAGGTCATATTCTTCTTCATTGACTTTGAAATGAAACCAGTATGGATAATTCAAAAGAATGCTGCTGCATGAATACGTATGCTACCACATGAGACCAAGTTGCTGTTGTTTTTGTAACACCCGTCCAACGTTGGGTTGATATAAACTAAAAATGTGAACTATAACATGACTTTAATCCATTGATTAGGTTATATAATTCCGTATAATGCAGTACAAATATATCACGGTCTAATATAGATTGATTCAACGCACAAAAATAGATTAGCACAGAAACTAAGCATTAGAAAATTTAGATTATTCTGTAAGTGGAAAGAATAGAAACACACAAAGGATATGTGAGGTATTTAAAGTCAAGTGGGCATTTGATTTTTTTTTAAATAAATATAATTAAATATATCATGAATGAATTTTAAATTTATTTCTGTCTTATAAAATTAATAAGATTTATATTCATTTATATATTATAAATTAGTTTTATTAAAAACTTTCATAAATAAATATGTAAATAATTTATAGTGGTTTGGTTATATATAAAAAATCTATAATGATATTTAGACCAAACAATTAAGACAACAGTTTCCAAATTTAAAAAAAAAGAAAAAAAAAATCATCATGCACATAGCCATCGAGACACAGTCATGCATAAGGTTTAAGAATGTTTTTTGTTCTTTTATGTAATGGTGAAAAAGAAAACCTAGTTGAATACGTTATCATTATTTATAAATTTATTTTAACTGCAAGTTTTCAATTTGATCGATGAAGGTGTAATTTGGATGGATGAAAGTGTAAAAGAAAAGAAAGAATATAAAAGGAATGAAAATTGAATGGGAGTCACAAGAGTGAGTGATTGAGAATGAATAATGGAATTTAGAGGCACGTGAGAAGGGGGAAGTAGTCACGTGAGAAGGGGGGTGAGTGAGTAATGATGAGGTTTGGTGTCAGAAAGAGAGGAATGACGTGATAGAGGAGAGACAAGTCATGGAAAAACAATAATAATTATAGCTCACTGCACTTTCTCTCTCTTTTTCTCTCTCTCTCTGCTTCTGCATGCTTGTAGTTACCTCTACTGTACTCTCTCCACTGCTCCCCACTGGCCACAACCATTAATCATCTCCACCTAATTAATCTTCTTTAATATTTCCTTTTCACTTTCCCTCTTTTCATTTATTTCATAGGATGATTTTAAAATAATTTTAAATCAATCACAAGTAATAATAATATTAAAATATTAAAAAAATATATTATCAAAAAATATTATTATCCTATTTCATATATCTCATCAAATTTTCAATTTCTTCGATACAATCATCAAACTTCAAATTCTTCACCTACATATATACTTCATTTTCTCTTCACCCCTTTTCTTATTTTCTCTACCTGTTTTTCAAAAGAATAAATTTAGCTGATGTACAATTAATATTCGGAGATTTTTAGTAGTTGTATAAGATCTTTATTAAAAGACAACAAAAAAACATAAATATTCCTGGATAGTAAGTACTATGAGTATTAAAGTGAATTAATACGACTCGTCAAGATTCAGTACTGTATAAACATAATTCAGCTTAATTTGAACTTTTCTTTTATAAATAACCAATTTTTGTAATTTAGTTTAATTATAGGTAAAATGAGTTTATTCACTTCAAAATATTTTATTTTTTAATTTATTTTATATATTTATTTTATTATAATCAAAATAAATGAATTCATCGAAAGATAATAATTAAAAATTAAAGTGTTAACCAACATAATGATAAATAAATTAATTAAATATTTGAATTATTCATATATTGTTAAATAACATTCACTACAAGAATATGCTAGATTATAGTTGAAACAAAAATTCGTCAACCAGAAAAAATTTAACGATGAAAAAAACTTTCAATAAAAAGGATTTTATTGGTGAAAAGAAAAATCCACCAATCAAACTTTAACAGCAAATTTTATCAAAGATTCATTATTAATAAAAAAAATTGTTAGTAATAGATCTGTCTCCAAAATTCACCAACAATGTGTTAATAAAATATAATTTTTAACCAATAGAAATATCCATTTCTAATAGATTTGTCATTAAAATTAATAAGTAAAATTTGTTGGTAATTTATAATATTTTTTATTCATGAATATTTTTATTGAAAAATTTTGTCCGAAATTTATAGTATTGATTTTTTTTATGGATATATTTGTTAATAAATTTTATTCGTAAAATAAGTATTAATATTTCTACTTTGAGCTTTGTTCATGGTAAAATTTTATGCGAATAACTTAATTTATTAAAAAGAATGAGTAAAAATGTTTGTAATTGTATTTCTTATAAATTCATTGATAAAATGAAAGTTAATTTTCTCGCTAAATCTGAAAAAACATTTATTATAAAATAATTAGAGATCAGTGAGAAGTAGAAAAGAAGAAAAAGGAGGGGAGAAAGAGGAACACATAATTGTGATGGCAAACACAACGAAGGGGAATAAGAAGAAAATAAATAATGAAGAAAAAAAAAGGAAAAAAAAGAATAGGTGAATGAGGATGAATAATATCAAACCACAATATTTGTTTATAGATAATTATTCACGATTAAAACTCATCATTAATTATTGACATATATTTATTCACAAAATTTGATCATAGATAATAGTTGATATATTTTAAGTATTAATTATTACAAATTGATGATAGGTTATTAATAATTTTGATTTATTAAAAGATTTTTATGATTATCAACGAATTTTATATATAAGAAAAATTATATTTTCTAGTAATTCTAATATTAAAAATGACCCAATGAGCTTGCTTAAACAACACTTAACTCATAGTCTGTTAATTAACGTCTGGTTGAGTCTATTGAGGAGGAGGTTCACTATAGAGATAGAAATACCAATGAGATTTGAGTTCAACCATATAAGGGATTGACACAAATCTCTATCCAAAACCTTAAGGTAATGGGTTAATGGGTCTTTTACTTTTATATAGTGCTCTACTTTCTCATTTCTATCTAATGTGGGACTTGGACTCACACTTGGATTCCCAACAATCTCCCGCCCAAGGGTGAGTCCTTTCAACATTGGTACACTCCCCCTCCAATGAAAGCATTCCCAACCAACCACAACCACAAGTAGTCCTTCATACCTCAATTCATCTTAACAGGACAAGCTTACTTGGAACCCTTCGCTAGGAAGACTTTCAATATAGAGACCATTGTACTCGTTTGAGCCGGTCACCAATACGACCTATTGGCTTTGATACCACTATTGGGTCTATCGAGGAGGAGGTTCACTAGGGAGATACAAATACTAATTTGAGTTCAACCATACAAGGGATTGACATCACTTTATACCAAAAACATTAAGGCAACGGGTTAATGAATTTTTCGCATTTATATAGTGTTTTACTTTCTCATTTCTATCAAATGTGGCACTTAGACTCATACTTAGGTTCCCAACACATCTTAGGTCAAGGTAAAGTTTATATACTAGGACCTCCTACTACTTTCACCACATGCCTCACCCCTCTCTATTTGAGAATGAATTACCATTAGAGTGTGAGGATGAACCCCGAGACTAAGCTCCCTACATTCATACTTACAATTCCTGAAATCACCAATAAGAAGTTCCTCCTTGTAACTCTTTTTCACAATTTTTCATTCACATATAAAGCCTCCTATAAGCGTTGCAAACCATCATATGAAATCACTGAGTATCCATTAATAAACCATAATAATCCATCAAGAAATCATAGCACAACATAAAACACCTAAAACTAAAACCTAGAAGTTGACTCTCGGGCACTTAGGGATTGGCGCTTAGCACCTTGGCTCTTGTTTTCTAGTGCTCAACGCCCAAAATAGGGCAATCAACGCTGGAGCCAGTGGAAACTGGCGCCCAAGCGCCTTGATAGAGGCGTTCGACACCATATCAAAATTTGATACACTTCTAGCCTAACCTTGGACATTTCTCACACATGTTAAACTTATTCTTAGGACCTTCTATGTACTGTGAAACATTGGAAAACACATTTCTAACTTAAATTAACTATCATAAACCAACTTAACTACTCTAAAGCACCCAAACTTAATTCTACATCTTTCAACACCAAATTCTGCAAAGTAAAGGTTTGAACAAGTCATAAATGACTCAACAATAGACCTCAAGCAATTCTTTTTAGCACAAACCTTCTAATATAAAATCTCTCCATTCAAAACCCATAAATTAAACCTTCTCAAACCACCATATTGACTAATACACATTTTCTTATAAGATTTTCATCAACTTAAGGTGTGAACAAGTCTTAAATGACATATAACTAGACTTGAATCATCAAAACACTATCTCAAAAGCTTGCCTATTAAAATCTCAATTTTAACTACAAAATCCATAGTTTTGACAACTCAATACTCCATAAACCTTGCAATCAATTTTAAACATCAAAATAACTTTATGACATACATTTCATGATAGCAATAACTTCCTTCACATCATACATTGATGCTCAAATAACCAAACATACCTATTTAGATGAATTAACGCTAACACAAATATTGAATTTATAATTAAAACATTTTAACATACATACAAGCACCAAACTCACATAAGAAATATAAATTAAAGTTAGACATCTAGCTTCCCTAACCTTACACCAAAGTTACAGAGTTCTAAGAACACACACTCTTTGCTTCTCGTACAAGAAACTCTAGAAACACCTACGAATCATCAAATTGTGATAGAAAAGGGTCCTTAAGATCTTAGATTAAATAACAATTAGGAAAATAGGTCATGAAACACATACGATGAAGGATAACTACGCACAACCTTAAACTAAGAACAAAAGAGAAAAATAAATCGAAACTTACTTGCTCTGTACCAGAAATGGATGGGTAGAAATAAAGATTACTTAGTTATGATCTCCTATGAACTTACTAATCGTCAAACAAATGATCAAGGTGTGAAATATCTTAAAGAGAGGTGAGAGAAAACTAAAAGGAAGAGTTTTAGAAAAATAATTTGTGTTTTAAGTAATAAAACGAGTTTAAGAAATTTTATTTATATTATTGAATTATTTTAAATTTAAAATACTTGGTATCATTATTTGAAAACACCTATAAATTCTAATATTTTATTTTCTAGATTCTTACTCATTACAATTATTAAAATTAATATATATTAAATAATCTTAATCATTAATACACTTTAAAAACAATTGCAAAATTAAAATTATTATGATAAAATTATAAACTTTTTATTCACTAAAACTGAAAAATACTCATCTTATTGTTGTAAAAATATTATTGACTGTAAAACTATATATATACATATATGTATTTTAAAAAGGTGAATATGTATTTAAAATAAGTTTGTATAACTTAAAAATATATATTGTATATACATTATTATTATTACTCTCATCTCTTAATTTATGAAATAGAAAAAGAAAATATATATAACATTAAATTTTACAAGACAATACTATTAGGATGCTGTAATATTTTAAATTTAAAATTTAAGTAATATATATTATATTTAAAAATGTTCTTCTTAGTTAGCAAATAACATTTTATATGAATTAGTATTAGTTCCATCTCTTAAATTATATGAAACTTTTAGATAAATACAAAGGTGAAATAAAATTTTTAGAGAATAGTATAAAAGATTTATAGTGAGTATGTTAAAAACATTTTTTGATAAACTAAAAGGAATATTAGAAAGAGGGGGAGAGAAGAGTGAGAAGAGAATGAAAAGAGTTAACAAGAATGATTGATGAGTGCATAAAATATTAGGGTTAGTGATTGGGACGTGCTGCAACGGCTCAAGGGGACAATCTATGGAGCAGCAATCATTTGTACGTCGGATCTTTTGTGCCCTTACCCTAAGCTATCACTCTATTCTTTTCCCTTCATTATTTTTTTCCTTTCCTTTTATCATCAATCATATCATTATATTCCTACACTTGTTTCTTTTCTTCATTTTAAAATATATATAATAATATGTTTCATGCTTAAAGAAAAATTATTATTTAAATATAACTTAATTTTTATGATATAAAATTACATTTATTTTTAGATTATATTATATTATATTTTTTAATTAATATAAGATCTTCAATGTAATTCTTTTATGGTAAGTCATATACTTATTAAATATGAAACTAAAATTAATTATGATTCGGTAATAATTTAAAAATAAATTAAATAATAGGTCAAGTAAATAATCATTTTTTATATCAGAATGTTAGAATAAATTTAAGAAAACAGATTTTACTTAGATAAAGTTTAGTTCATGATTTTAATATTATATTAAAAAATACACTTTAAAGGCAAGTTAGAAAATTAATTTAAATTTTATACTCCATTTATAATTATATAAGATATCCAATTATAACTAATGGAGATTAAACTTTGTATTAGATTGGCTTTGGAAGTGTGGGGATATTAAGAGAACTTATGAATCTTTTAAACTCATTTAACATTTTTTTCATTTTAAAAAAAGTTGATCTCTGATTTAAAAAGGTTTATAATTTGTAAAAGAAAAAGAAAATAAAAATGGTACTTGCAGCGGAGGGACCCATTGTCCTCACTGGACAATTATTGGAAGTTGATTGATTTAAAATTCATTGAATCGTCTGAAACTTGTACGTTAGTTTCTACTGTACTATGCCTTTTTCAAACTCACTTCAATTCCATTGGTGTAATTTTAGTCAAGCTTCATGCTTCATAATTAATATATATATATATATATATATATATATATATATATAAAATAATCTTATTTTTAATAATCCGATTCTAAAATCTAGTTACGATTCACATTTGAAACTTTTAACTATGAAGTGAAAAAACTAGTATAACTACTTAAAAAACATGTTTTAGAAAGTTAACAGGTGATATGTTCCTTTCTATAGTTTTAGAAAAAAGTGAATGGTATGATTGTAACTATTATTTTCATGCATTTTATGTTATTTTAGATTATTTTTACAATGAATTAAGTTATGTTCTTTTTTTTTTTGTGAATTTATGAAACAATTTGGGTAAATTTCTCTTGTAAAGTTTTGTTATAATGTTATATTTATTTTCTGATGGAAATTACATAAGAATTAGTTTATTCAATAGTCAAGACCCACATTATAGAAATGCAAAGTCTTTTACATGAAAACAAAAATGAAGATGTTGTAATTGTTTAAGTAGAACATAATTCAAATCAATAATAATGATGTAATTTCCTAGTAAAAAAACGAATTGCTTTTAAAAAAATGTGAAGAATTTTACTAATTTTAAGTAAAAGAGAACTTTCGTGAAGTAAAAAAAATAAAAATAATACTACTTTTAAAATGCTTGTTTCAAATTGTAAAATATTATTTCAATTAGCATACATAGAAAGGTCCAACAAACAAAATTGTTGTTATAGTTAAAATATTTCGAATGAGTTATTTAATCAAATGTTTTATATGATTTACTATATTATTGTTTGATATGTTCCAACCTTATATCTATTGAAATAATATAGTTACGATCAATCAATATATTTGAAATATTGTTTGTTTTAAAGTTTGATAAATATAAAAAAATATTTTAATAGATAGAAATGGAAGATTATCAATGTAACATCTTAGATTATATAAAAACATATAACATAATAAGTTCACATTTAAATAAAAGAGAACAGTTAGAGTAGACTGTAAACAAAGTAGTTAAGCTTACAGTCATACTAGAATGAGGTATAATTTAAAACTTTGAGGCATAATTTAAAACTTAAACGCAAGTAGAGTATTTCAAAAGGATAGGGATCACCGGAAAATTCCTTAACAACCAAATAGTAATTCAAAATACAAGGAGACTAAGCCGCAGCATCGCCTTCCTTCAAAGCCTGCTCTAGAGGCACCTCATTCATCTCTGCTCACATCCAAGTGGATGATCATTGCAAAAGAAAGCATACCCAAGCAAACACAAACACACAAGCAAGGGTGAACTAGATATAAAAATCATGTTATAATAGTTATATGCAACATGTAAGTAAAGGCGAATATACTATACTATACAAACATGACTTGTTGCACTTAAACTTGACTTATCCGGACTTAGAATGATTACCGAGCTATGGCGGGTTATGCACTTGTGGTGGCTTCTACTGCTTTGCAAAGTCATTGCCAATGAGTTTCACCCTACCATACTCACGAGGTTAATCCGTTATCACTCACCTTGGACCATACTAGAAGCACCCAAGACTAGGACCTCCTGCTACTCCTCACCACATGGTTCAATCCTCTCTACATGAGAATGAAGGACCATTGAAGCGTTAGGAAAACCCCCAAGACTAAGCTACCATGCAAATCATTCTAAACATACTGAAAGGGCACCACCATGTATCCCCCTTGAGGATCATGGAATTACGTCCAATACTAATATTTTCCACTTTAACACCAACATGTTAACGCATACATAAACCCTTAAAGCAACTAGAACAATTAAGTAACATGGCATACTAGGATAAATAGGAATATAGGCCGAACAGAAAACAACAACCCATAATGGGCAAGATCGAACACCCTATGAATGGTGGAGACCAAACGGTATCTCACTTCCCAAAGGAAAGGACCGAACGGTCCATAAATGGTAAGACTGAGGAGTGACCGAACACTATTCATGACCGCTCACTAAGAGAGACCGAACGCTACCAAGACCACCCACTAAGACTGTACGCTACTTAAGAGACCAAACTCTCTTTAAGAGACCAAACGCTACTTAAGACCATCCACTAAGACCGAACGCTCAACAAAAAAGAGCACTAAGGTCGAACTCCACTTAAGACCAAACGCTAAGACCGAACGCTCAACAAGGCAGATCACTAGGGCCAAACTCCACCTCAAATCGAACGCTAAGACAGACGCTAAGACCGAACGCTCAAACAGACGGAGTACTAAGACCGAATGCTATTTCGACTGAACGCTAAGACCGAACGCTCAGCAAGACAAATCACTAAGGCCGAACTCCACCTCAGACCGAACGTTAAGACAGACGCTAAGATCGAACGCTCAGCAAGACAGATCACTAAGGCCGAACTCCACCTCAGACCAAACGCTAAGACAGACGCTAAGACCGAACGCTCAACAAGACAGAGCACTAAGGTCGAACTCCACCTCGGACCGAATGCTAAGACAGACGCTAAGACCGAATGCTCAGCAAGACAGATCAATAAGGCCGAACTCCACCTCAGACCGAATGCCAAGACAGATGCTAAGACCGAATGCTCAACAAGACAGATCACTAAGGCTGAACTCCACCCCGGATCGAACGCTAAGACAAACGCTAAGACCGAACGCTCAACAAGATAGATCACTAAGGCCGAACTCCACCTCGGACCGAACGCTAAGACTAAACGCTATTACGACCGAACGATTATCAGTAGCGAAACTGCATAATTCTACAGAATTATGAACAACACCTAACCCAATTATTCCTAACCATTTTTACTAACTTCTAACACCCTTAATTCTTGTTTTATACTTGACTAAACTCGTCTAAATGGTTCTGAACAATCCTACTACCATTCTAAAGTGATTAAGATCAAGTTTTGTCTTTTAAACATCAATTTCCACAACTTAAGGACTCAATTTCAATTTTTACCACTTCTAACATGTTCTAGTCCAGTTTTATGATCCTAATAGGTCACAAATTTCCAACATACAGTTCATACAGCAAATCTCAGAAACACAATTTCAACTCAAACAACATAATTGCACAGAGATCAGCACATTTGCACAATTCATAATAATAAACTTTAAGAAAACCTAGCTCCCCTTACCTTGAAATTTCTTTGCTCAGCTCTAAGACCCGCAGCTCCAGTACCCCACACGTGAATAATCTAGACAGCACCCTACAACCCGTAATGTGGTGATCAAGAACAACTCTTAGAGCTAGAATGAATGGAGGAAAACGTAAATAGGGGTACACTAGGCACATGCAACTTGCCTAGGTCCCAAATAGCGGAGAACAGTGAAGAGCTACTTACCCGCTGAAGACTGAAAAATCTATTCAGATGGTTGCGAAGGTCTCTACGCCGCGGTCACTTCAGCACCACCTAAACCAACATACAACCACTAAACGTGAGGGAAAGGTAGAGAGAACATAGAGAGAAATGGAGGATTAAACTTTTTAGAGAGAGAATGTGAAGCTGAGATAATGAACACAGATATGAAAAGTCACTCCTAAGGTCATAGTGCCCTTAGTGTTATAGGCCTAGCTACTTCAACATAAGACTCAACTGCCATATATTTTTAGGCCCTTATAATCAAAATATTCTTAGTAGTAAAAGTAATATAAAATTATATTATTAATAATATATTTATTGGAAAAAGAATTAAGTAATAAAAAATTAAAATTAATAAAAAATGAATTAAAATTTTATTTAAATAGTCAAATTAAAATTAAGTAAGAAAATGAAATATGTCACGTCCCATTTATTTCGGTGCTGAGTCACCTAGCTGCTTCCATCAATGCACCATGCCACGTGTTCTGGGCATTTAAAATCCACCCACGGAGCCCTGCATGCACGCCACTTGTCAAAATGGAAGTTTCTGAAGTGAATGGTGGGGTGCAGGTGTCAAGCAGGGGGACGTCCGTTCGTCTGTAAGTGGGATTTTGAACAAAAGTGAATTTTTCTGGAAAATTTCCCACTCTCTTACGCACACCTTCTCCCCTTCCAAACTCAGATTTTCCTTTTCTCCTCCATCTCTCTAGAACTCTTATCCTTCTCTCTTCTGCAACTCACCATCCTCTGCTCCGTTCACGTTTCAGCACCGTGAGAACGATCCCTGCACCGTGAGCTTCATCTGGAACCGAACGGTTTTGGATTCTGAAACGGGTAAGTCTCACGTTCTTCATTGTTCTTTCTTAGCTACATGCAAGCCTCATTCTGAATTTGCATGCACCTTCTCTGAACCAATATTGGTTTTCTGTAATTTTAGCTTAAGGAGTTTTGGGTTGAACGTTAAGGGTAGAAGAGGTTGTACTGGGATCTGGTTTTCTTTCTGAAGAACAAACGTACACTACTAAATCCGGGTAAGGGAAACTTATTAAATTTAATTCATGTAATTTACTGTGATGTATGAATGTATTGGGAATTACGTGCTTTGTACTGTATGAGCGTTCTAAAAATCTGTATGCAGTATGATGTTTGATATTTGATTTTTGGAGTATATGAGTATGATCCGAATTGATGCATGGAAATGATGAAATATTCTATGGTTTGATTAAATTGAAAATGAGCTGTATGATGAGATGATGCATGAAAATGTATGGATTTGTACTATGATATGATTAATTTGATGTATGAAAGTTTATACTGAAAAATGTGTATACTGTAAGTTGAGTTTGAATATGTAAGTCTATGAAAATGAACGTTCGTTATCGAAACGGTCTTTGACCGTTCGGTATTCTCAGTGTCATCTTTGAAATAGCTGAACCCTTTCCTTTGGAAAGGATTCTATGTGAGGACGAACGCCCTCTTATACATAATTTTACGTTTGAGCGTTCGGCCAAACGTAGACCTCATGAGTGTTGTGTGAGAAATTTAGAAGCTTGAAAATCTACCTTGTACACTTAGTCAAATTGTTGAAACATAAACTTTAAGTATCCCATCTTATGTAAATTCCAAATTCCTATGATTTTGAATCAACGCATAAGTCTAGACTCAAAAGCGTACGTCCTAAGTGGCGCTCGGTCTTATACCGAACGCTCGTCCTAAAAGTGTAAATGATAAGTAGCGCTCGGTCCTATACCGAACGCTCGTTCTTCCCGTAATCGCCAACGAGCGGAAATAGCGTTCGTCTTGAATTTTCATAACGTTCGTCCTGAATTGTAATAGTGTTCGTCCATAAACTCAAAATAACGTTCGTCCTAAACTTCAATAAAATTTCGTACCGCGTTCGGTCATTTACTGGCAAGTGGTTATTCCAACTAAATGGTACTTAGTACATTTAGTACTCTTGTTTTTCTTCGTTCAGTTGAATTGAATCTGGAATCTTGAATCATTCTAAGTATAATTTAAATTGTTCTAGAATCAGTTCATTTAACTGATTCAAATTTTAATAACGTTCGTCATGAAAGATGAGTCAGCTTTATTCCTTCAGAAAAGAAGTTCCTTCAGTCTTGTTCTTGACGTTCGTCCTCGTTATGAAGAGGATTGAACGCTCGTCTTTTTATGCAAGTGAAACATAGAATGAAAATGTATTTAAGAGGAAGAATTAAGATGTGCGAACACTATAAGAGTTGAAATTGTGATTGTGGTTTTTGAACGAGCGTTCCAGGGAGGAACGACTCTTGAATGGAAATTGAGATTTGTAAGTATGAACGTGGTAAGCTTAGATGGTGGTTCATCCTGATATTCCGTGAGTGCTCGTTCTCAAGTAAAGAGGAGTATGTCATGCGTGGGAATGACAGGAGGTCTAGTCCATAACTGTAACTTGAACAGAACAGACTAACCTCAGGTGGAGACTGATGAGCATTCCAGTTATCCCACCTGGGTGCACGGACGCCTTAGCTACACAGGATTCATACAGTCCGGACGGTCGGTCTAGTACCAGGAATTTGATGAAATAGATGAATGAATTGAATGTATGTGTTGTGAATTATTTGATGTATTTGATCTGTATGAAATGTATGTTTTACTTGAATTAAATTCAATAAGCTTACCCTTGCACTTTCCATTGTGTTGTCTGTATATGTATATCCGTCTTGTCCCTGCAATGATCATCCGTGTGGATGTGAGCAGAAGGAGATGTTTCACTGGAGCAAACTCTTGAAGAGTAAATCATAGCTGAGGAGAATCTCGTAGAGGTTGAGGTGAAGGCCGAAAAGTAAGGCGTTCGGTTATTTTTAGTTAGTGTAGTTAGGAGAGCGAGCGGTTGTGAGCGAGCGCTCCTTTTGATTGTGTAAATATTTGGACGTTCGGTAATGATTTTGTAAACCGTTTGTCCTCATTTATTTTGTGAACGCTCGTTGAATTATATATATGTAAGGTCGTTCGACCATTTATGAACTCTGCTCCCTTTGCTTTTAAAACTGTTTTGCCATATTGATACATGTGATTATTCTAAGTATATAGTTGATGACTGTATAATTTTGGGATGTTACAAAATAAAAATGGCTGTTGACCGAATGAAGCCTGCAAAGTAGAAAAAAAAAACAATTAGACAACATAATCATTATTCTACAGCCAAAAGGAAACAAAATGTGTCAATCCTCTTCATGAAACTTGAATGAAATAATTTTATTAACTTGTCGGAGTGTACATCTATTTCACTCACCTTTCTTCCGAAAACAATTTGATTAATGGAAGTTTAATGAATAAACCAGTCAAACAAGCAAATCAGTATGTACAAAGAAGTTAAAAAAAATGCATAACCAACAGCCAAAAGAGAATAAAATTTGTAAGATAATCACACAGTGTCGTTTATGTATTCAATGTTGAAATAATACGAACTATGTGAAAAGTGAACTTTAATATTGTGCGTAGAAATTAGGTTATTCGATAACGATCTTGTAGTGGGTGAAATAAAAGAATAAAATACTCACTTATAACTCGTTAGGATAAGTTCTAATTATAGTTTTGATATCATATTAATAGGTGAGTTTTAAATCTAATTTAACTTCACAAAACTGACTTATAGAAAAAAATTTACATCAATTTATAAATTATAAATTGATTTTATCTCTAATTCATGTTGAACTTACAACAAACTAAACACCATTGTTAATATTCAACGACAAAAATAAAATTATTGTTGTATAACTTGTCTAAATTGGTCACATATAAATATGCCCGTGACACCAAAAGGGTTCATCATAGAACTTGATGGAGGTCAAAACACAACGCACATAATCGATTCCAAAGTCATGAAATCGATTACAAAAACCGTGAAATTTATTCTCAAATTTATGTGCATCCTCTTTCTTAAATGATCTCCATGGCCTGAATGCCCTAGGTAAGGTAAGTAAGGGTAGGTTTAGTGTCTCATTAATTATCCCAATTTGTAGGTGTTGTGTCCTTGCAATGTAAATAAATAAATAAAAAATATAGATATAGCGTTAGGCATTAGGCTCAGATCTAGCTACTATACTGTATAGAATCTACATGCAGGGAACTCAATGAAGATATGGTCAATCTCTTATTTCTAATCTTTTTGTAATGATGACTACCCATGTTCCTGTCAATATGATCCAACCCATAATTTCCATATACGCCAACCCTAATAGACAAAACTGCTCAGAAATTCCACTGGACCCTACATCATCACAAAACCAAAATACTTTCTTCTTTTCCTTTTCTCCACACAAATATCTTAAATTCTTTTTATAATACATCTAATAAACTCAACATTTTGTATTAATTCGGATAATAATAAATAAATAAATAAATAAAAATCTTAAAATGGATATTGATCAGATACAGATTTAAAAAAAAAAAAATCACCAAGATCTTACTCAGAAAGTAAAGTAAAAAAGTTAACTTTTAAACTAAATCTAAGTCGTGTTGATGCTCTTTCATTCTTCGAACAGTCAGCGATTTCTCTTCTTCACTTTTCAAACACAAAAAAAAAAAAAAAACCCTAGAACCGTTCTTCCATTTCACAAATTTCTCTGCTGTGAAGATTCTCGTTGTAAAATTGTTGGTTATGGTAATCACAGTAGATTTAATAAAATTGAAGTCTTGATCATTTTCAAGTTAGGCAAATGTTTATGTGATGGGTGTTGTAATTTTTTTTTTCCAATTCTTTCACATTTTTATTACCACCATTATTACCCATATACGTCTTATTTCCTCAATTAGACCATTTTATTGTAAATGCAGTTTATTATTGTTTTTGTTTGAAAAAATATAAAAAATATATTTAAAATTATAGAAATATAGGAATTTTGTTTAAAAAAGGTTTTATTTAGAAAAAAAATATAAAAATACAAAATAAAAAATATAACTAAGTATTAAATTTTTAATTGAAATTTATCAAATATTAATTGAAATTTATCAAATTTTTAAAATATAAAAAGTATTAAAATTTATTAAATACTTAGAAAATATATAAAAAATTTAAAAATATAGCAAAATATAGAATTTTTAATTGAAATTCAAAAATTTTGAAAATAGAAAAAATATAGAAACTTGTTTGAGAAATTTTATTTTAGAAGAAATATAAAAATATAAATTTAAAATATAGAAATTTAAGGTATTTAAAATAAATTTGATTATTTTTATTGTATTTATATATATAAATGTAAAGAAATATTTTTAAGAATTTAATGTTTTATATTTAATTATTTAAATGTGAAGATTCTTATTTTTTAAAATTTTTCTACAGATTTTTTAATATCTTTTGACATAAAATAGTTGGACTTTTTGATAATTTTTTCAAGAAATATTATTATGTTAATAAAATAAATTTCTCAAATGGACTTTTACAAGCTGAATTCTCGTAGGATATTATGAAAAATAAACTTGCAATGAGTCAATTTGATTTTTTTAATTAAAATAGTATTATTGATGGACAAAATATTCTTATCATCATAAAAAAATTACAACTTAATTAAAAGATTATATTAGAAAATATAAAAAATAATTAAAAGAAATAAGTTGTAGATTATGCCACGGTTTAAAAATTATTTTTTGTTATGCTGGAAATACTAAAGAAGTCTGTAAATCATAATATTGATATTGAAATTAACACGAATTAGTAAGATCAACTAAGATAAGGAAAACGTTATTTTTATTGATATTTTAAAAAGAAAATAATAAAATTAACATTTCTTGTTGTAAGAAAAATTCAAAGTCTACTATTTTATATTTATTATATTGATTTTATTTTATATGGATCTAGATGACAATGTTTAGTAGCACTAAATTCAGTTTCTTTGCTAATTGTAAATTTAATCATCATAAATAAGACAAAGATGGAATTCAAAATTATATATTTTTTTCTATTTTTAATGTCAAGGGTATTGTGTATTATAAAGGTTAAAACTATATTTATATTGATCCGAAATTTAACCATAAATGATGATATTGAAACTTGAAACAAGTTTCTAAGATGGATTTGATTTTTCCAACCATATTGACAATAATGATACAATTTAAAATTTTTAAAGATTTTGAATTTCTCTAAACTTTTTAAGTTTAGGTAGGATTCATATTTTATTTGAGTCCTTGGTTCAAGAAATACATGTTTAAGATAACTTACGTAATAATAAATCAGGAAAGTAACATATTGTAAATTATGAACATGATCATAAAATATATTATAAATATTAAATTGTAGATAATATAAGAAAGAGTATTACAAAAGTTCTTAGCTCCCCCACAAGTGATTATGAGACATGTTTTTTTTTTTCTTTAGTTAATTACGATGGTCATGATGATTTCCATCATAATCTTAAACTTCTCCAACCTGGGATGCTGCATGTTGTTGGCAAAGCATGGGACAACTTACCCTAAAATATTTGCACTTGCCTCTCTATTTCATCACATTCTTCATTATTATTCTTATTCCCTACTCTCACCAAATTAACCCTTTTCAAATCTTTACTTTCTCATCATACATAATTATTACTACAATTCAGAAGGTGGTGGCCCAACACTACTTCAATCAAACACAAATTATGTGGGAGTTTCGAGATTGCGATTTAGATTTGCACTTAATAATAATAATAATAATAATAATACTTCTTAATTAAAATATAGGGAGGATCTTCGTCCAAAGTTATTGGCTTGCAACTGTTCATCATTCAAAACCCAATTTAATTAAGAAAAAAAAAGCTTTCAAAACCACATTAGCAATTTATTTTTTGCCATTTTTCAATTTTGATAACATTCTCTCTCTCTCTCTCTCTCTCTCTCTCTCTCTCTATATATATATATATATATATATATATATATATATATATATATAGATATTATTTAAACCAAATAATCAGTTTTATTGTTGCATGATTTTGGGGAATAAGAAAGTGAATAAATGAAATAGATGAAATTGAATTTGGTGGTTACTAATGAGAGGAAATTGGAGCATGCATGGGTGAGATTGAGAGGGATGAGTGTATAATTATTATAATAATTATGGAAGTTATGATAAAGAATAATGAAAGTTTGTCGAAAAGAGTAATGATTAGGGGAGAAAATGGAATATTGGGTTTCATGATGGAAGCATAAAAAGAAGGGTGAAGCTTGGAATGATGATGATGATGGTGCCAAGTTTTGTTGACCATAGACAACGGAAATAGGAGAGAAGATGCCTTCACATACACTCACTCGTGTGTCCAATCATGCCCTTTTCACACTTTCTTCTTTATTAAAATCCCCACTTCTATTCAAAATTTTTTAAAATTATTACTATGTCTTGGATATGCCTCGTCTATGTAAAGCTGCTCCTAAATTTGTAAATCTTTTTTCGAGTTTTTATTATAACTTTTTATGATTATAGAATATGAAAAATAATTATACTTTTTAATTGAATCACTCTCTATTTACTAATATAATGGTTGATTAGATGATGTAAATGTTATTTTATTTCATCACTTAATTGTTACGTGTTGAAGCTCTAATGTATTCACATATATTTCGAAGAATATATTTGATTTGAACAAAATGTTTAAGTTGTGTAAAACTAAACTGAAACAAATTTCAAAATAAAAGAAAGTTGATTTTAATATGATAAAGACATATTGATATTAGATTTTTCCTCTTTTTCTTCTCTTGCACTAATACAATTTTAATTAATTTAGATGTACTAATACAATTTTAATTAATTTAGATGTATTTTCACCTAATTCTTGATATCTAAAGCGTGTTCTGAAATGTAACTCAAAATTTATTCTTATATCTAAAACATAATATCATCAAATTTAACATGATTTCTTAGTGATTATTTAAATGAATAACTTGTTTTAAGTTCAAGACTTTTTGATCAATTAGAAGTTTATAGATTTTTTTTAACATCTAAAAGTAAGAGAGAAACTAGTTGGACCACAACTTAAAATAGTTTTTACTTAATTCCAAGCTAGTAAAATAAAAGAGTGATACTAATCCAATAACAATAATAAACTACTTCATAAACATGTAAATAAAAACATACTTACATAAGTAAAACAATAGCAATACATAATCTAGTAGACATGACTCTTATGCTTTCTAAAGAGATACAATAAATACAAAGAAAGAACTTTCCAAATCCCATAGGCTAGCCAAATTTTCTCTCTAAGAGTCTCTCTAAAAGGCTCCCTGAAATAGAGGTACAAACATGTTTTTATAAAATGTCTAACATGGTGCTTCCAAAACCTTATGCCACCACCGCCGCTGCGTAGCAAAGCCCATATCAGGTCGTCGCCGCTGTAAGAATCGTTCCACTTAACGCGAGAATCTGCAACCACCACATCTCCATCCGCGATGCCATCAAACCTGCAGCAAATCACGAGTCTTCCTCTTCTAGCACCAACCTATTCGCGAGTTTCGTACAACATTCATAGCCAACAGTAGAATCTCCATGACCGTCGATACTACTGCCACTCTCCCTTCTTCAATGCGCTGCTGCGACACACACTTCCATCATCCTCACCAACCCCAAACTTGCAAACCACAAGAACCATAAATCTGCAGGACCATGAGATTAAATCGCAAATCCCTCTAGTGAACCGATCGACTCCCGTGCTCGGCCTCTTCTTCTCCCTCACTGCTCGGCCTCTTCGTGCCTTCCACCTCACTGTCTGAAGGGAATCCACGTGGATAGTTAAATGTCATTTCATTTGGATTTTGCACAGTTGAACAGTGCGTCGTTAACGATTTAAATGTCGTATACAAAAAGGACTAAATTGAACATAAATTACATTCTTTAGGACAACATTGAACAGAAAAAAAATGCAACCATTTCAAATATTCCCAATTAAAATTGGGACAAAAAAGGTATTAAACCTAAAATGAAGTTATGAAAAGTTTTAAGTTTTTGAGACCACGAAAAAGAATAAGAAAATAAATTGATAAAATTAAAAAATTATAAAATAACATGTAACAATAACTTAAAAAATTATTATACAAGACCATAATAATTTAATAAAAATTCAATTGAAGTTTTTTTTGAATTTATTAATATCTGAAAACTTAATAAACTTATTATAAGTTTTCAACATTCAATATCTTTTGGAAGATGTGAAGTCTTAGGAGAGTTAGTAAATTGGCATAATTTGCCACGTGTTTCAAATTCAATAAATTACTTAGATATAGATAGATAATAGGTAGAATTGGAAAAATATATTATAGTGTTATCTTAGATATAAAGAAAATATAATTTTGAAATCAGACTAAATTTTTAAAACAACAATTCTTTTAAACCAATGGAATAACATTTTATTCATCAACAACATCTTTTCCGTTTTAAAAATTTTACTCAAATATGTGTATAACTCTTTGTTGATATTTGTCAATATTTTTACAATATTGAAACTAAAGTTAGATGTATCCTATATTAAGTGTTGTTTTCATGATTTCTCGTTTTATATTAAAAAATAATACATAATACATATTTTTATTAAGTTGAATTTTTTTATTAATCTTAAAGAGGCTAGAGTACATATTTTTAAAAAAATGAAGAGACCAAATAAAGATTTATTTTAAATTTTAGACTAAACATTTATTTTAATATATTTAAAAAATAAGATGTGAATATTAATTAGGTTGCAATAAAAATCAATTAGTGAATCAATTGATTGGATTTACAAACACCACTTTTTGTGTTGAAATATATACAAAATTACGTTGTTCATTTTGTATACGGGAAGCATGGGCCTATACTTGGTATGAGGCCCGCTAATCATATGTTTGAAATAAACACACTAAACTGTGTAGTATTCGGCCTTTCGGGCTTGTCTATTCGGAACTTTTGATCTTTAAATGAGGGGTGTTACTTTCTTCACCACCACATTTTCTCCCTCCACCTTCCCAATTCTATTACATATTTTCTAATTTACAAAATTAACCTTTTATAATTACAAAAATAACCTTTATACTTTTTAATTCTAATTATTTACTTTAACCCTAAAATCTATATTTTTACCCTTTCTCATCACCTCCCAACCTTCTCACATTCTCACCCAAACTCCATCATTCTCATCTTTCATTTTTCCTCCATACAAGTTTTCTTCCTCCTTCAGCGGTGGACGGTGTGCGGCGCGGCAGTGCAACAGTGCGGCGGTGCGACGCAGCGGTGCGGCGGTGCGACGCAGCGGTGCGGCGGCGGTGCGACGGTGAAGTGTGGTGGTGCTTTCTCTCACAAGGTTAGTGATGATATTTGTAACTTTTTTTTGTATGCAATGCATATATTTTTGCTGTGTGTTGGGCTGCTCCCCTTCGTTTTTTTGTTGCTGTGTGCGTGTGTTGGGAGAAAGGAAGAAGATAACCAGGAAAAACGGAGGAGGTCGGGCATCCGTTTGGATCTAAAACAAATGTCGACATCCGTTTTCCCTTAAACGGATGTTGACATCCGTCGACGGATGCTCACATCCGTTTAAAGATTACGGTTTATATTTTAGAGTTTTATTACGCACCTTCACGCCTCTGAACCAACACCTTGAAGCATCACCCCACTCAAGGCTGAAGATGAATTGCTTTCCCCACTTTCAATTTTACTAAACACAAAGTCCACCACACTCTCACGTCACAATTCAATAAAAGAGAAGAAGTGGAACATGAGAGACAATCCAACGATAGTGAAACGTAAGAGTCAACCTGAGAAAAATAATAAAGAAAAAAAAGGAAAGAATGATAAAGAGAATGAATGTTCACTGAGATTTTAAATAATATTAACCCTAAAATTTTAATAAGTGTAAAATAGGAATGAAAAAAATAAAGAAAAAGGTAAAAGGGGAATGAGGTGGTGGAGGAAGCAAGTTGTGGTGGTGGAGGGAGTAACACCCTTAAATGAGAAAAGAGTGTTTCATCCTACACCTCCAAGATCTCATCCTGTACTTTCAAAAATTCCACTTTTAACCTTCTGACATCTTATCATTATCTACACCTCTAACTTTATAGAAAATTTTATTTTTGATTTTAATAAATATATTTTTATTTTCTTTTTTTTCTTGTTAAAAAGACTCTATATCACCTTAATAATAACTAAATTTAAATTCAAATATTATTTAATATAATTTTATATTTTAATAATTATTAAAATATGATTTATGTTATAATAATAATTATATTAAAAATAAAAAATAAAATAATTAAAAATAAAAATAATAACAAAAAAGTAAATTATATTAAATAAAATATTAAATATATTCAAATATATTAAATTATATTAAAATATTAAATTAAATTAAATAATTATTAAAATTTAAGTAATAAACAAAATTTTAAAACAGTTATTTATCAAATAATAAATAAAATTATATTAAATAAAATATTTAAATATACTAAATTATATTAAAATATTAAATTAAATTAAATAATTATTAAAATTTATTTATAAAATAAAATTTTAAAATCATTCTCTATCGGATATGGATATCTGATTTATAACTTATCGGATATCAATATTCGATTAACAAATTTTTTAAAATTTTGTTTTTCTAAAATTTAATAATTATTAAATTTAATTTAATATTTTAATATAATTTAATATATTTAAATATATTAAATATGATTTTAAGTATTATTTTTATTTTTATTTTAGTTATTATTTTTCAATTTTCTTAATAAAACTATTTTAAAAATATAAATTATATTTTATTAATTATTAAAATATATAAATATAATAAGTACATATTATAATTTTTATTTAAGTTTAATATTTATTAAATTTTAAATAAAAAGCAAAGCATTAACATATTTTATAAATTTTAATATATAAATAAGTTTTTCAAAATTTTCATTTTTATTTAAAATTTAATAATTGTTTAATTTATTTTAATATTTTATTATAATTTAATATATTTGAATATATTAAATCAAATTTATTTGTATTATTATTATTAATTATTATTATTATTATTATTATTTTTATTATTTTATTTTTATGTTTTTAATATAACTATTATTATAATATAAATTATATTTAATAATTATTAAAATAAAAAATTATTTTAAATAATATTTAAATTTTAAAATAAGTTAAATTGAATTATTATTAAGGTAGTGAAGATTGTTTTTAGTAAAAAAAAAAGAAAATGGAAAAATATTTATTAAAGTTAGAAATAAAGTTTTGAAAAAATTGGAGATGCAAAATAATGATTTGATGTGAGAAGGTTAAAAATGAAATTTTTAGAAGTGCAAGATGAGATCTTGAAGGTATAGGATGAAACACTCATGAGAAGATTTGTTCTCAACCATCGTAAGGAACTCTCTACTTACACCTTTAATTTTAATTTTATTGTAATGTCAAATATGTCCCTTCCAATATATATATATATATATATATATATATATATATATAAATATTAAATTGGTTATTGATTATCAAACATATTTATTATAGAAAATGTTATATTTATTTATTTTCGCACCCTCTAGTCATAGTCAATTGCAGAAACAATTTCAATAATATTTTTTCTTTTTTTTACTTTAACTTTTTTTTCTCTTTTCAATGACCCGTTTTTTCTTCATTTTCGTTCATTTGAAATAGAAAGGAATGCATTCACTTCGTTCTTTTTAACTTATACGTTTTTTTTAATTTTTTATGAAAATTGGATGAATTTGGTATTTATTTTTATATTGTGTATATACCGATTTTGAAATCTAGTTTGTAAAAATATTTATTGGATTTCAAAAGCCTTTAAGACAAAAAGTTTTAGTAATTATCGAATTTTAAAATTTGGTGGTTGAGGAAAATATTTGATTTTGAAATCCTTTTTAAGAAAGCATGAAATTTTAAAATCTGGATAAGTAATTTTTTGAATTTAGGAATACACTAAATCTTTAAATTCGGTTTAAAAGCTTATTGTAAGTAAATTTTATGATTTCAATTAAATGAAAACATATAACATCTTGAATTTCATGTTTTTCACTATTCTCACACATAGTAGAAAAGAACTTACTTAGATCCATTGTATAATATTTCCTGTCAATTGCTCTCCATTCTCTTACTCTTCTTTGAAGCTTTCTTGGTGATATAGAAATTGCCAAAAATGTTTTTCTCTATCAAAATCACAGTTTCTTTTTCTTTTTTAAGAATGTTACTTTTTCTCTTTCACTTTTCATAAACTTATCTTGTCAACAGAAGTAAACAATTTTTCCTCTTTTATGATATTTAACCAACTTTAATAAAATACCAAAGTGCCCTTTATTGAAGTGAGAAGAGAGAGATTAATTTTGATAACTCTAAAATAAATCCTATAACTTTAATACTTTATATTCTAAAAATCATCACATTAGAATCTTTACATCAAAGTTATACTTTAAATTACATGAACCAATTCTTAAATTAATATAATTTAACACTTATCGGTTTTCAAAATTCGTTTTAGTAATTCACTGGATTTAAAAATTAGGTTTAGAACACAAGATTTTGAAATTCGGTTTAGAAACTCACTAGATTTTGATATCTAATTAAGTAACTCGCTAGATTTAGAAATGCACCAGATTTTAAAATCTGATTATGTAACTCAGTGAATTTTGAAATCCGATTTAAGAACTCAAAGGATTTGGAAATTCGATTTAAGAACTCATCAAATTTCGAAATTTGATTTAGTAACTCATCAAAACACGTCAAATTTTAAAATTTGATTAACTAGCCAACATAGCTAGCCACCAATTACTTCATTCCTGTCCTAAGGACATGTTCATATATCCAGCTCTTCAAAAATGTAAAAATATATTTCAATAACGAAACAATAAAGAAAATTGAAATGCAAGATATATGTATGGTTGTAAAAGAGTTAGATATAACTAATTACTTTGGCTTCACAAAGCTAGCATCTTTAAACTGCTCGTACAAGTGGGCAAATGCAATAACTCTCTCTATATATCTGCCACATGATTGTATATCGCTAAAAAGCATCAAGTATGATACACGAATATACATATGACATCCACAAAAATTATATATACAAATAAAATACATTAAATAGAACCATACAACATAGTGTCATTTTTCATTATATAGTGACAAGATTGAATTAATTTCAATATCTTCAAGAAACTTTAATATTTGCAAACTCGGGGACTTTATTATACTTTGTTGGTATGTGATTTTTCATAGCAATTAGTATGACAAACAAAAATGCTATAGTGCATTGCAAGTTAAAAAGGTTGAATTATTGATGATTTCCCGGATTCTATGCATGTTTTCCCTCACGATTTGCTACTAAAGAAGTGCTTATACACATGCACAAAATGACTTTTGTGAAACATTTTATAATAATGTTTTGATGACCCAAAGAAGGTCATTCTGAATATAAATTCAGCATTTTCAAATTCCGCAACCTAAAATGTAGGAATGGATATAATAAAGAGACATGAGATTTACATTTCTTAACACAATAAATTCAAGTAAAGCTAGGTCCATTAGGAGATGGTTGAATAAAACTTCTATCATTATCATAAGATTGACTAACGTAATGGGGTTGAATTTTGTTTAGTTCATCTTGTCACTAATATCAGTTAAAAAATGGCCGGAATAATTTGTTCAGCTTTGAGATGAGTTGACATCTGGAGTTTCTTACTTTCATAAAATTATTCTAAATAAGAAATTTTATAATTAAAAAACAAAGCTTTAGGTTTTGAGAAAGTTAACTAATAAGTTATTTCTAATGGATAAAGTACAGCTTATTAACTTATGTTTAGGAAGACTAAAATGAATTGATAAATGTAATATAATATAGACAATGATAGACACTGATTACATAAGTTATGTGTGTGTGTGTTTCGTATATAATCATATAATGAAATATCATAATGTTTTGTCAAAACGGAAATAAAAATACGTAATATAATAGGTAAGAAATTGAAAATGATAACCAAATATATTAAAAAATAAAACATAACAATAGAGAAAAATTAAATAAATTATAAGTTATAATTTATAAATTAATGAAAATTATTTATAAGTTATAAGTTAAAAGTTCTTAAAATAAATTACTTTTAACATTTCATCAAATACTTTTAAGTTAATAATTATTAGATATTTTATTTGTATTGCCAAATACACTCTTATTCTATTTTACCATGAAACATGCAAAATAACTTAAGGAAATATGGTGTGATTTTCTGAGATATTGGTTTATCACGTACAACATGAATTGTGGTCCCTTGATTTAATATAGTGGATTAAATCTTATGAATAATTTATTGAAGTCAAACTATATATACCCCGTCTTAATTTATTAAATGATTTATACTAAAAGACAGTCATTGTAATCAAGCAAATCCCTTATCTTTTGGTCACAGATAAACTACTATGAATACTACTAATTTTATTATATTTAACTTATAAGTGAGGTTAGGTGAGTGATGGCGTGACAAACATAAGAGAAGTATTCAAAGTCATATATTTGATTAACATTTAGTTTAATACATCTTTATAATAATTATTTAAAATTCAACAAGTTATTTTGAATTTTCAAAAGCATTGAAATACGTATATAACTAAAACATTTAATAATTTTTATGTACACTAGTGCAAAATTCCTGTTAGAACATATATAATATGCGTTGATGTAGTAAGTAAAAATGTAAAAAAATATATTAGATTGATTCTAAAACAATATGTATCGTATGACTGTTCGGTCAGCTATTGATTGGACGGTCGATATCTTTAAATCAAACGGTCAACATTTCATCTTGTTTACCCTACTAACCAACGATTCTCACTAGAGAACGATTGATCAACCGGTCAAACACTTGTTAGTTGATCATGTTGCAAATTAAAGACGTTTACAGGTAAAATATACTTATCATCTTTTGTATCGTAATTAAGCCAAACTTTATTAAAAGCTCATTTCGAAAACCTATACAAATACAATAAGGTAAAAAGGTAGATAATGACATTTATTGCATTATTAGGAATTGGCTCGGATAATCCAATGATCACATACTGACTTAAACATTGGAGTATCTTTTGCAGGTAATGACTGAAGAGAAGGACTTGGGTAGTTGAAGTTTGTTTGGAGCTTTGTGTTGGATATAATTAACCTCGATCCCACATCCGAAACACAATCCATCTAAAATCTTTAATTTGAAAACCAAGAATCACACCAATATAAAGATCATTATTTAACAAAAGATCTCCAAAATTCAATTAAAGAGAAACCAAACATTCTTAGCAACATCCACCCTAACATTCTAATAAACGAACAAAAACTCTAATTAAAGAGGAATAAATCGTTGAAGTGAAAAATAAAATATGCATGGAATCAATCACATTCAAGAAAATTATAGAGAAAAAATTGTGAAACAAAACCCTACCTTCATAAAACTATCGAATTGAAATCGATGTCATGGAATTTGATAGGCATATAGAGGAAAATTGAGAAATTGGAATTGAAATTGGACAAAAAAGAGAACGTAACCCATTGGATGGAACTACAAAGATGAAATTTGAAGGTAAATAAATAATTAAGTCTTTTAAATAAAAATAAAGGGAAGAAGAAGCTTGCTGAAACACGACATGACAACAATGACAATAGTGGTGAGTGGCCTAAATGAGAAGAGAGCTTCATTGCTTTTACACAGGAAAGAGAAGGAGAGTCACCACAAAGAAAAGGAAGTTTAAAAGGTGAAATGAGTCTTGTGCTTTGTAGTGAAGAAGATATATGATATTTATTACTTACTTAATCAATCTAATATATTTACATATTATATCGGTTCTTTTGATAAACCGATCTATATATTAAATCGGTTCTCACTATAATCAATTTAAAATACTTTTCAAAGTGAAATTGTTATCGCGTTTTAAATTAAACTTGTTTTTCTATAACCGATCTTATATCTTATTATAATATTACTATTTTTCACTAATGATAAAAACTTATAATTTAAAAAGTAATCTTCTAAAATTGCTAGAAATTCCATGTGAAAGTATTTCTTTTGTAAGAATTAACTTTTCTAATCTATATAAAAACTTTTATATAAAAGATGTAAATGAAAATTTCTTAGTGATAACTTCAAGTGAGTGCTAGAACACTTAATGTAAAAAAAAATGCAAAATTAGACGTTAATTTTATAAATTTCTAAAAAAATTGTGATTAGTACAACATAAATGTCAAATTGAGGGTTAATATGAGAACATATGTGGAATTTAGGGTTTAATAGAAGAATTGATGTCAAATTTAAGGTTTAATAAAAAAACTTATGTCAAATTTAGGGTTTTAGAAAATAACTATCACTACAGGAAAAGTGTAAATCTATATACTAAGTACGTCCTCTATAATATGTAGGTTATTTTTTTAAATAAAAACATTTTGTATTAAGGAGAGGAATCTGTCAAATACACGGGCATTGCATTAATTTATTCAATAAAATTTGTGAATTTCAGAAACACTTATTTTCGCAAGTCTAATTTCACCGTTCACAAAGAACGAAAACTAAAATTTTTATTTCTTTATTTAAATAATTTAAAAGTAAGAAAAACTTAAATAAAAGTACATATATGACTTCGAAATGATATTTATCTCCATTGAATTCAAATATATAAAAAATATTTTTTTTCCAATGCAAACCCAAAAGACTTCACTTTCATACGTAAAAATCAACATCTACATTAACATTTATTTCCATATATATATATATATATATATATATATATATATATATATATATAATTTATATATACATATATAATCTTTGCACGTAGAAATCATATCAACATCATGTAAATGTGAACTTAGAAAAACATATTTACAATTATACTAATTATTCAGAAGATCATAAAATAAATGTTTGACCATTATACTACACAAACTATAAACTAATAAAACAAAATCAATTAGTCATTTAGGAATTCAAAACATAGTTACATAACTTTCATAATTTATACAACTAAACATCTAAACTTCTAAGATTTCTCATAATTTCATTCATATCCTATATAATCTTACCCAAACTTTTTCATATCCTAAATAATAAGAGACAAACTTATTCATATTCCAATAAATCATAAACATAACTTTCAGAGAATCGATCCATAAACTAATACCAAAAGATTGTGCAGCAACCATTTATAAATCTCTTTAATTAATACACTGAGTCCAAATATATACACTGCAATCTACATTTCAATAATTTTTCATTCATAAGTAATAACCAAAATATATATGAACTAATCCACGTTATAATTACTTCTACATTTAAAAGTCATAATCAAAATATGTATGTTAAATGATAGGATAAATTCAAATCTTTAAGTATTGTTGTTACCAACCTATTAGATATGAACCTCCATTAACTCATTGGTCACATGATCTCAAGCACACTTTTACTCTCATTTATACATCATATTGTGATTGTATATTAAAAAAAATGAAAAAAGAGGATTGGGGAATATATTCTTTATAAGATTTAAGACACGTCAATGTTCCTTATTATCAAATCTTTTCCTAAAATATTCACATCCAAACTGTGAAACAACACAAAAACAATAATTCTATGATTTGGGATTTATGTCATCAAATCAAACACACCAGTACCGGTGTAAATCAAGAAAAAACACCAAAATATATACGGGAAATATTTATTCATTCCGGCATACTTTAAAACTTAACAACATCATAAGGAGACATGAGAATGGTAGAACATAATAATTTATCAAACATTTCGCAGTGACCCACCCAGAACGGAAAAAAGAAACCACATTTTATGCACTATTAGACACACAAATGCAGACATTAAACTTTACCAATTTCTCAGCCACACACACAAATGCAGAATGAAAACTGCAGATAATGAGAGAATTTACAAGTTGTTGAAGATAGTGTTAACGGTGTTTAACTTCCGTTAACTTTCTTGCAGTCACTTCTGATTTCTCCTTGAGTTCCAGTCAAAGGGTTAATGTTGCCCATGTTGATCATGGACTGAGCAAAGGCTTCAAAGAAAGCAGTTTGGTTGTTGGCAAAATTGTTAACAATGGAGATTGTGGAAGCACCATCAGTGGAGAAGAGTTCTTGGTCTGTTTGGAGAAGACCTTTGTGGATGAGAAGATTGGTGAAATAGTCGTTGTCAAAAGTGTCAGGAGTTGAAAGATCAAGGTCGTTCAATGTAGCACCATTCCCATTCTGGGGACAATTTTGTTGCAGAGTGCTCAAATATGTTGTGTTCAAGGTAGAGTCAGGGTTTCCTGTGCCATTGAAGTCGAACAATCTTTGCGAGAAAAATTGACATTGCGAACGACCAAAGGTGTGTGCACCTAATCAAACTTCAATTTCAGTCAAACACTTCGTGTGCATTACAAAACTTAAATTATTACTCCCTTGGTCATGTTAATTTGTTTTGGAAAAAACTAAAAATAGCAATCAACTTTCTTAATCTCAATAAAATATTTTACAAAATTTTCTATTTTATCCTTTTAACTTCATCATTACAAACTATATATAATAATAACATTTTCTTTAAGGTTTCAAACACAAGGATTATATATAGAAATTATACTTTTAGGATGAAATTTTAACTATTTTTTTTAAAAATATAATTTTATTTGAAATTGGTAAAAATATATTTACATCGAATTTTTTTTAAATATAAGGAGACAAATTCTTTTAAGGGAATAATAAATTGGTAGCTGTTATTCATGTGCATCTCAACCCGGTGGTATTCCTAGTATATAACACAATATTATATGTTTGCACTATTCTTCATGTGACAAGCTAGTTTTTTAAATTATGAAAAAGATATTACGAAATAATTTTACGGAAACTGTCTCACTATTTTCGACGAATATAATAGAATACTTGATTGAATGATAAAGAAAATATTAATTTTTAAATATCCGTCAAATCAAATTTTTGTTATGATATAAAAAGTGTCATAAAAAGGGAGCAATGGTATATAACAAGTTAATTAATCAGATAAGCACCACTATGCATATGTGGAATTTTATTTTAATCATATATTTTTTTTTTTTTGTAAAATTCTATAAATTATTTATAAGATAAGTCTCACTAAATATGACAATTTTCTTCTTGTATGAAGAAAAAATAAATCATACTATGTGAAGAAATATATATAGTGGGTGATTTTACCGGATAATGCAACAAGATCAGTTGTGTCTAAGCCAACAGCAGAGAATTTGGATGTGGTGTCGGCTAGGCTTCCAAATGGAGATGGAAGGGAGGTGTTGGCACCAGCTTGGTTTGCAGTTAAACTGTCTCTTCTTCCAAGTAATACAGTCCATGAAGGACCTTCTGACTGCAAATATTTACAACCTTATAAACAAAATTATTATTTTCAACTTTATGATATATTATCCTTTATCTTCAAGAACACATTGTAAATATTCCATTTATAATATACGTTAGATTCTCTTATTTAATATTATCTTACTCTAATTACACTCCAAAGACCAGAACTTGTTATCAGAAAATTACCAGGGACACAGAAGATTCTGCAGCAAGTGCAAGAATATCAGCACAGGATACAACACCAGGGCATGAACTTTCGACGGTGCTCTTGATGCTGTCAACCACATCGTACCCCCGAACGGAATTGGCGTTGGGAGTTGCATCTTTCTCACTTTGCGTGATGTTACCACCAACATCGAGCAAAATGGACCCATCACAGCCCTAATCACAGAGACAAATAACAGTTATCAGTGATGAATAATCTGTGATAGAATGAAGGGAAAAAGAAACGGAAGATGGAAGTTTACATCGACAAAGCAATCATGAAAGTGGAGACGAACGAGGCTTGCAGCAATACGTGAATCAGATGTCAAAGCCTGCTGCACAGAATTCCTCACAATGGTTGAGACATTGGAGCATGTGGTGGAATAGAAGGTTGCACTCAATTGCCCTTCTGAAGGGAAAACCAATGTTAGCACTAAGAAAATGGTCACCAGAAGGGAACAATAATAAGTATTATTAGTCCAAAACATGGTTGATAATTTGATGTATTGATTCCCAAATATTGGTGGGTTTTGTGATCGATAATATAGGTTATTTGTGTCTATATATAGAAAAGAAAAACGCGTCATGCATTTTTTTTTTACTTTATAATAGTTTGGTGTGGGAAAAACTCTTTAACTGATTTTAATGATAAATGTTAAATCATTATATTTAATTAAATTTTTGAATAAAAAAATATTATAGATAGTTTTAAGAAGGTAATTAAACTTTATAGGGGTTGTTAATATATCAACCCTTATTTTATTTTGTTTAAGATGAAGTTGTCCTCGCATATTAGTTAAATTGTCAACTAGACATAGTTTAAGATATCTTGAATTTTGAATGTGTACTGGGTTCACTCGGGGACAACGAAAGGAGAAAATTAAAACCACAATGATTGAAACTTAACTAACATGAAGTACTAATTAAGTCATATATGCATTAATCAAAGTATTTAGGTTCCTACGAATTTGTACTATTTTGCATGCCCTCAGTCATGCAAAAAGTTGATTTTGTTTTACTATTTCCATGGACAAGTTAAGTTGATTAACGTGTGGATTGTAAAAAGAAAAAAAATATCTGCATGTTTCTTAATCAATCATCCTAGTATGCTGATAAAGACATGATCTGTTTATTTCGATTTACATTACACAACTAAGATAAATTATTTAATGAAAAGTTTTGGATTTGTAACATCCCAATCATACACATGTAATAGAATTAATTACATTTAATAATATATCAGTTCAGTCTTACATTAATAAACTTACGATTATAGCCGAACGACTTTACCTAAAATGTTTAAAAATTTAGAACTATATAGAATATGAGCAACATGACCGAACGGTTTACAAAAGATATTTACCGAACGGTCAAATAAAACAAAAGAGAGGAGGTGACCAACCGATCACCTGACACTAATACTACTATCTACTAACCGAACGTCCTATGGTTCGGTCTTGACTTCAACCTCCACATAATTTTCTTCTTCCAGTGTATCCTCCAACAGAGCGTTCCCTTATACTCACATCCACACGGATGATCATTGCAATGACAATACGGACGAACAAAACGAGACAACACAAGAAAAACACAGGGTAAACTTATGTAATTTAATTCATTCACACACGTATATTTTAAGCAATACAACGCACAAGATAAATTCTATCATACGCATCATACAATTCCTATCACTAGACTGACAGTCCGGACCGTATGAAATCTGCGTAGCTACAAGCGTTCGTGCACCCGGGTGATGTAGTAACTGGGATGCCCTCAACAGCTGCCACCCGAGGTTAGCCCTATCTGTCCAAAGTACCCCTAAGGACTAGGACCTCCTGCCGTTCCCACACATGACCTACTCTCCTCTACGTGAAGACGAGTACCCACAGAACATCAGGATGAACAGCCAGCTTAACATGCCCACAGTCATACTTTACAAAATGTCAATTTCATTCATGAGTCGTTCCTCCCCGAAACGCTCGTCTATAATCCACAACATTTCATATCATATTTTCTTCATCTTTCATTGATAATTATTCAATTTAATCACTTAGAACAACAATTCACAAAATGCCAAAAATGACGAACGTTCAACCCGAACTTAAAACTGGATCGAACGCATAGTGCGAGACCAAACACGTGAAGCGAGACTTAGAAGTCTTTGGTTCCAGAAGGAATTTAGACGAAAGGGGATTATCGGATTGAGAAAGAAACCGGGTAAAATCAATTATCAAAATGAACGAATGGGACGAGCGTTATTGGAAAGTGAGTCAGTTAGATGAACTGACTTTTGAGAACTTCAACCGAACATAGAAATTTACCAAGCCAATACTATGGCTCTATGTGATAAGTGTGAAAAAGAGTTGTTATTACTCAGTGAAATGTTGTAATAGGTAGTAGATTGTTTTTGTAAACTATTGTACAGGAAAGGATGTATAATTGGGAGTCTGTCAGCTAGTTCTCGCATAGCGCAAGCCAAAACTCGCACTGCCAGGAAAAATAAATTCGCATAGCGCACTATTACTTGTGCGCTGTGCGAATAACATCAGTTGAGAGGCAGCAGTTACACGAAATTCGTGTAGTGCACACACACCTGTGCGTTGTGCGAATTAATGAAGTTATTGGTTTTTAAAGACGTGACAGAAAGGAAAAAGGCATCATCTGACACACGAACAAAGCCAGAAAAATACTGGAGAATTCAGGAGACGAGAGGGGACCTGTCAAGACATCAAGACTTCACTTTCTGTAAGGAATTGCTGTAAAGAGTACGTTTGAGATGTCTAGGATAGGCTAAATTTTCTGTTCATTGGAATTGGTTGTATGACGAATTATTAATGTAAATTTCCTGTGCAATATATGTTTCTGTTCTTGTTCTTTTCTTGACTTACTCTTGATTAAACGGAAGTATTAATCTTCTTAAAGGTTCTGTTGTACTGGGAAGTATTTTTAGAACCAGAAACGTAAGAAAAGAAACTAAAAGTAACTATGCTAGGAATGACTTATGTGCTTTTGGTCATTCTCAACATCTGATTTTAATGCAAAGTTATTTGATGAATTAATTAAGGAATTAATAATTCAACAGATAATTTTAGAACTTGCTTTAAGGAATTAAACCAAGATACTTTCATGTGAATGCTTGAACAGAGAATATATGTTGTCAAGGATTTTACTATAATATTAGTCAAAGACCAATTCCAGTGATCGTTTATCGCATTGTTAAATCTTAATTTTTGTCTACTTGATTAATTTCATGTTTAAGTCCAAAATCATAAATATTTTCATCAGTAATTGACCTTGATAAACAATTCTAATTGATTAACGTAACTCAAATTTCCTTGGGAGAACGATATTCTTTAACTTATTCACTGTATTACTTGGAACGATTTGGTATACTTGCCAAAAAGTTATCACTATGCTATAACCAATGAATATAAATACTTCCAGACTTTCCAAAAAGAAGGCTTAGGATAATTTTCATGGAGAACACGAATGATTATGAAAGCTTAGTTTAACTGAGTTTAAATTGAGGAGGTAGAACGAGGGTCTGGTATAAGACCAAACACTCGCTTATGATGAACACTTGGTATAAAACCATGTTTTACCAAACTTAAAGAAAAAAGGATTAATAATTATACTTAGATACTATGGGAATATTGTTGAAAGGACTAATTATACAAATAACATATATCTAATAAATTATAAGTTTATTACGGACTACTCAGATGTAACTACGCTTGGCCGAACGCTCAAGCATAGTATTACCACAAGACTACGCTCGTCCTCAACTAGGATTCTTTCCAAATGAAAGAATCTCATTTCAACCAAGCTTACTAGAAATGCCGAACGGTCGAGGATCGTTCAGTAACCGAACGTACAATTTCATATTGTAAATTTCATACCAGAATTATTTATTTTCTAAGTCATTCCTTAACATATAACTTCATAATCTTTCACATTCATATCATAATCATTTTCACATTTCATAACATCCAAACATAGAGATTTTTATACATTTCATGCATCATAACATACTCAATCATTTAGCATATACCATCATAAAGTAACCGAACGTTCATTTAGCACATAATCATACAAATTAAATTAATAAGCTTCCCTTACCTGGATACTAGATTGAACGTCCTAAGGTAGGTTTTGGTTCGTCCGACTACGATCTTTCTACCCCAACGATCAATAACTCTTCAAACTAAACCAAACAGTGTGAAACCAAAAATAACTTAGACTACACGCTCGCATGCAACCACAACTTGGTTTGCATGTAACAGAAAACGAACGACTAAGGACAGATACACTTACCCGTTTCAAACTTGAAACTTGTTCGGTTCAAGATGAAGCTTGGGACGCCGGGAACGCTTCTACGGTCTCTGAATGATGATCGGAGAAGAGAAAGGGTGAGTTTCCTTAGAGAGAAGATAGGGTTTCTAGTGAGAAGGAGGAGAAAATGAAAAGATCAGAGTTTGGGAAGAAGGGTGCATGCAGAAGAGAGTGGGACGGAAGTTTCAGAAACAATCATTTTCTTCCCACGTTCAAACGAGCGTCCGCTCTTCTGCCGACACTTGTCTTCCACTATCTGATTTCATAATCCAAGTTGCTTGACACCTGACGCTCGTTCAGAGGATTTTGAATGCGTTTCTAATGATTATGACAGGATTATACTAATAATATGACCTTATTGGATAAATTTGTCAAAATAAAAACAAAAATAAATATAAATATATATGTTTAACAGTTAAAACACATTAAAGAGTTAAACATATATATATATATATATATATATATATATATATATATATATATATATATATATATATAATGTATGTATCGATTTTAACTTGATGGCAGGTTTAATTTATTTGATATTATTTTAGTACGTGTTCACCAATAATTTTTTTAAACTTGATATCAGTCAATGCTAATGGCTGATTCTAAATGATAAATTTTATATATTTTGTGGCTAGACAAATTTCGGTAGAAATATATTTTCTTTATTTAGTAGATGTACCTATGTTTGATTGTAATTTTCAGAAAGATAAATAAGTGAATCGTTTACTTGGGAAATTATTTATTAATTTCACTCAATTTTATATTTTTAATTAAATAAGTATGTTTGTATATAATGTATATATGAAGCAAAAATTGTAACATTAAGAGATTAGAAATAACTCAATCTATTATTCATGACTTCATTCAAAAATATTTTTCTTTAAGTATTCTCCTAACATGACTTTAATATTATTTAAAAGTATTTCCTTATCAATAAAGACTAAAAGTATTTATTAAATATGAACCCATCATATCTTTAATAAATATTTTAACATTAAGTTAAGATCCATATCAATAATAAATATTTTTTTCAGTCAAATAAAAATAAATATTGTGATAAATCTTAATACACTAACTAATTTTAATCTTAACCAAACCAAATTCTAAGAATTACTTGGTTGGTATCTCCTTAGTATTGTAAAAGTATACGCTCCGTAGACTAATTTTAATAGAAAATAAATCAATATAATATAAACTATTCTTAAAAATTTAATAAATATTAGGTTTAATTTTAAAGATTATTTTTCACAAGTTATCTCCATATGGGATAATTCATCTTAAGAAATATCTATTATCAGCAGATTCACAACTCATTTTGGTGTTCTCCTTCCTTTGTTATTTCCATTGTTTCAGATATATGTAAGCCTTTAGATCTTTATATGCTCTAATTAGTGTTGTTCTAATTTCATACTTTTCTATCCTTCTTACACATAAAATAATACAACACACATCCCTAATCCTATTTTTCATTTCCATGCTTACAACCAACGTTATATATTAAACATATTTAGTACATTTAATATTCAAATGAACAAATCGATGTACATGAAGCAATTTTAGAAGGCATCCAGTCATGACTCTCAAACTCTACATCATATTAATTTAAGCCATGATATGAAATGAATACATCATTTAGGATATGAAAATTTTGCCTTTGAATATTTGTTAGTTATCCAACTCCACACTTTTATTTGAGCTAAAGTAAACACCTCTATTGCATCTACCATAGCATTTTTGACGATGATTTTCTTCTTATGGTGCCAATAACCCAAACCACTACCAACCACAGGCATTTCTAGGCTAAACTTTGTTTGTTATTCAATTATGGAATTATGAATTGTTGAAAGTGTTGTTTTGTAATCATATTGTTTGACCACGTGTAAATTGTTTAAGTGCTACGTGACTATTTCTTTCACTCTAAAGGTCTTTCGTGACTACATAGCTAGCTAGGTTGAATATAGGAAGATTTTGTTGCCATATTATTTCAAAAATTGATTTGAGAGAGTGAATAGATGAGTTTAAGACATTCAAAGTTAAAATTTGTATTCTTTACTTTAAAAGATTTAAAAGTAAATTTTGTGAGTGATTTAATGGATATAACAGATAAAAATAAGTTTTAATAAATAAAAGTTAAGGATTACAAATTTTCCTTTATTATTATTATTATAATTAATAATAATAATTTTATTATTAATATTATCATTATTTAAAGTTTTTACACTAGTTATTTTAAAAATTATAATTCGATTATTTAAACAAAGCATGATAAAGTAAAAAGTGTAGGACTTTAACCTTCTGTTTATAACCCAAGCCTATTCTTTAAATCAAAGCATATTCCAATATTTTATTTAAAAAATTATTATTTTAATTTCTTTCCATCCTCACGTATTTTTCACCTTATAATCATTGTAAAATCACCATGCTCCCCACCAACAAACATTGAATGAAACACATTAAAAAAAAATACTTACATTAAGAAGAAAATATTATGAAATAGAAAAAAAATTCAAGACAAAAGAATGAATTTCTAGCCGTTTTCGAAATGGAAAGGAAAGAGAGGTTTATAATGATGACACCGCGACACAATTTGCATTGACTACGATAAAGGAAAGAGATGAGAGTGGATGAATGATAGCAAAAACAACAATATAGTTAATGTACCATCAAGGACCGGATGTCGTACGGAAGGACGCCCACGTCATCGAAGCAGCAAATGGACCGTCCGCCCATTTCAACATACGAGACCTGGGAAACTACTTTTCTATTGATTAATGTGGAGGATTGAGCATGACAGGGCGGACGCCCATGTCCCCTAAATCAACACCCGCCCGAGCCGGCCGTCTAGAGGATAAGTCCCGCGAGAACGGCCGGCCACGTCACTAATCAACTTGGCTTATGGTAAATCAACTTGGCTTAAGGTAAGTAGAAATTAGAAGCTATTGGGTTGTTTGGGCCGTGATTAACTTTTCACTAATCCCAAGCCCATAGCGAAAACTATAAATACAAGTCCAGGGTGAGTGGTAGATAGCATTGATTGCACATTTATTGTTATTCCTGAAAGAAAGCCATTGCTCTGAACTGACTTTGGCATCGGAGAATCTTTTGCAGGTCTCCCACCCCCTGGATCAAAAGAGAAATCAAGGATCAAGGATAAAGGACTGGTAACAGGAGTACGAACATAGGAGAACTTGGAGATTTGAGATAACACAGCCCTACACATCCCAAACAGTTAATATTTAGTGACAAAGAAAACAAAATGACTCTTACTGTGGATAAGTGATGCAACAATATAAATAAAAAACTTTAATGAAAATATAATTTTAATTCTATGAAACAAAAAGACTTCGATTATTTAAATAATGCAAACCTATAATTTTACAAATATTTTTAAAAATGTCAAAAATTATTTTAAAAAGCTACAGTTTCTTTAAATAGTCAAAACTTATAAGTATTTTAAAAAATATCACTAGTAACGTTTTTAAAATTATTTGAAAATTTTTCTTCAACTTAAAACATATAATACGTGTAACATTCCAAAATACAGTAATAACCATAAATTAGAATTAATTACATTACGTAATCAAACACTGCAGTCTTTATACTAAAAAAAAAAGCTCATAAACCGAACGACATTAAGTACAAAGTTAATTACAATAAGATCGAATAAGAAGAAAAGATAGGGACGAACGGTGTACAAAACTTCTATACCGAACGACCACTACAAACATACTAAAGATCTAAAACAGCTGGACGACCTACGGCTCAGCCTTAACTTCAACGTCCACCAAGTTCTCCTATTCAATAACGTCCTCCAAAGTAGCCTCGCCTTCTGCTCACATCCATACGGATGATCATTGCAATGACAGGACGAACGTACAAGGACAACAGACAACACAAGGAAAAACACAGGGTAAGCTTATGTAATTTAATTCATACATCATCATTTAAGTTAACATCCCAAACATCACACAAGCATATAGTTCAACATAAATAATCATACGAAATCTATTACTAGACAGACCGTCCGGACTGTATGAATCTGTGTAGCTACAGGCGTTCTTGCACCCGAGTGATTTAGTAACTAGGATACACTCAACAGCTGCCACTCGAGGTTAGCCCTATCCAAAGTACCCCTAAGGACTAGGACCTCCTGCCGTTCCCACACATGACCTACCCCCTCTACATGAGGACGAGTACTCACGGAACATCAGGATGAACTGCCAGCATTAGCATAACCACAGTCATACTTTACCAAATCCAATATTCAACATAGGAGTCGTTCCTCCCTGGAACGCTCGTTCAAAATCCACAACGGATTATTCATTTCATATACTGTTCACCCTTTATAATCTTTTACTTTATTATCATTTTCATCTTTAGGTCCAAAGACATAAAATAACGAACGTTCAACCCTCTAAAGGACGAGGACGAACGATAAGAATGACACCAATGATTTTTCCCGTTCAAAACAGAATAAGACTAAGAGAAGTACTTGTAGAATTAAGAAAATGAACTGAATGAACTAAGAAATCTGTGACGGACGTTACTTTCTACGCGAGTCGGTTAAATGAACTAACTCGTTTGGTTCACACTGGTACTTAAAGAAAAATTTCATTATGGAGACCTTAGACCGGATCCAATGTAAGGAGAAGAATCAAGAATATTAAGAACTATCTTTGGAGTAATTCACATAGGAAGTCCGATGCTAGTAAATGACCGAACGTGAGGAAAAGGGAAATATTATTATAGTTGAACAAACGTTATTTTATCAAGGTTGATTATACAATAATACGAGCGCTTGGTATAAGACCTAGCACTACTTAGGACGGACGCTAGGTATAGGACCGAGCGCTATTTATTACGAACGCTAGGTGTAAGACCGAGCGTTACTTATTACGAACGTTAGGTATAAGACCGAACGCTACTTATTCTAAAGTACGAGGGTATAAATATATTATTATTTTATTTCAGATACTCGGATACCACTAGGCTGAGCCGAACGCTCAAACATAGTATTTCACAGGAGGACGCTCGTTCTCGACCAGAGTTCTTTCCGAATGAAAGAATTCCATTTTAAACCGTTTACTAGAAAACCGAACGGTAGAGGACCGTTCGATGACGAGCGTACATTATCATAGTAAGAATGTCATATTCAGATTTTTCATCTACTTTTCAACTCACATTTTAACATATCAATTCATATCTTATAACTTCATATCAAATATCAATTTACATACTTTACAGAATTCCACATTAATAACTCATACTTCATAATGATAACTCATATTCACATTTATACATCTCAAACATCATCATACATGTCAATCAGCATGCATCATATTCATTTAATCAACTCAGACGAACGTTCATACAAAGCATAGCATACAAATTAAATCAAATAAGTTTCCCTTACCCGGATTCGTGACTGAAACGTTCTATACGCAAGATTTGTGGCTCATCCAACTAACGTTTTCTACCCTCAACGGTCATTTAACTCTTCCAATCAAATCTAACCACAAGAAAATCGAAGTACTTAAACTACACCCTTGCATGCAGCCAAAAACTTAGTTTTTCAGGAAACCTAAGAACAAACAACTAAGGGAAGAAACTTACCAGCTTCAAACTTGAACTTGTTCAGTTTAATGGAAAGCTTAGGACGCCTGGATCACTTCTACGGTTTCTGAAAGTCGATCGGAGTAGAGAGTAGTGAGTTACAGTAGAGAGAAGATGGAAGCTTTCTAGAGAGAAGGAGGAGAATTTGAAAAATCAGTTTTCGGGAGGAAGAAGGGTGCATGCAGAGAGTGGGAAGAAGTGTTTCAGAAAAATCATTTTTCTTCCCAAGGCAGAACGAACGTGCCCTCTCATACGGACACCTGTCTTCCACTACTGATTTTAGAACGTTCCATTCTTGACACCTGACGTCAGTGTGCAGAGTTTGGGAATGCGTTTTAAATGGTCTGAGCAGGGTTTGAGTGCCTTAAATGTGATTTGACAGGTGGGTTACGGTATTCATTTTCCAAGATCTTACAATACGATTTTGAAAGTTTTTTTTTTTACAAGAGTATATAGTTATTATCATAAGAGTTTTTTCTTTTGTCACCGAGTTACTTCTTTTGCATTGTTTTCTATTTTTGAGAGACACTGAAAGGAAAATTTCGTCTTTCCACATTTGTAAAACAGTAAATCAACGCTTATCTCTTCACACGAGCGAGATGTGAATTCCAATCATACGCCTTCAAATACATTGAAATAAACATTTTATATTTACTCGAAAAGCATCCGCTGGCATTGTAAATTGGTAAAAATGAACAACATTAAACTTCCATTGATAATTTGTGCGACGAACTATAGTCTACTTCATACTATTTGTTGTATAAACTAACTGAGTTCTCCAAAGTTTAATGGAACTCACTATGCTAACTTGCTCAAATTTAAGGCATCTTTTTTTGACCTAATTTAGTTCAAAGCCATGGAAAATTGTGTGTTACAATTTAAAATCTCTATAAACACGTAGGTTAATGCATTACCAATAGATTAATATAGTGTTTTAGGGGTTTAGATGTCGGTTTGAACCAAATCGAACGTTTATATAGACATTCGACTTACATTATCTCGATATTTGACCTCTGAATTCTATGTTTATATAGACGTATGATTTATGGAGTCTGATGTTTCATTAACATCACTCATAAAGACGTCATATCGAAATCAGACGTCTAAAATCCAAAATAACACAAGTCTAAAACCTTTCTTACAGTTGAGTCTAAATTAGTAAGTGTTAGAATTTAAAATCTTTATGAATTAACCTGATGCTGTGATTAGTGACACTGAAAGCGTAACAGTGCATTAGAAATTTTGAAGAACTCAGTTTTCATGACACTATACCTACGTGCCTAGAATTTATTTCTTTGAAATGACATGCTTAGAAAATAATTAACTGAGATAGTAACAGCATTGGCAATTATATTTGCTCATACCGACATATTATTTCCTTTAGTCAAATCTATTATCTTATTGCCCACATTTTAATATTGATTCTGCACTCCAGCAATTAATAGTATGCATTCACCTTCGCAACTTAGAAAACGTCATTTTCTTTCTCTTAAACACAATTTCTGTATAGACACAAGAAAGATTCTCTGGACCTAACCACCATATTTTTATTTCTTCAGTTACTGATATATTACACAAAAGTCTAGTAAATGACAAAATTTGTAGTGCTTGGTCTGATCTTATACCCTCTGTTCCACCTTCCACTTAATCTTAAGAAACATTGTTATATAAACAAATAGTCTTAACTGTCTGTAGTGCTGACTGATTTATTATACATTTGATAGAAAATGAATTTTCTCAACTTATAATTCAGTTGTTCTAACTTCTAAACAAACTTAAGTATAGTTATCTTTTTAACTGAAGCAATCGAATAAGTTGCCTTGGTCTAATAATTAGCATAAAATATCCCGAGGAATGAATAAAGAATTGGTTGAACCAGATAAAGTTTTAAAACCAGATTTAAATACTGCTCTTGTTTTAAAAGCATTGTTGCATGTTTATTTAGGCACACTAAAAAGGTGTGTTGGATTGATTTGGGGAGACTGAAGGGATGAATTTGAGTGAACTTGAGGGTGAATTGATTGTTGTTTGTTCGAAAGAATTTGAAAGTGAATGAGAGTGGATTTAAAATTAAAGTTTATGAAAATTAGTATACAATTTGACCGATGTGATAAATAAAAAAATTATTTAATTGGTAAAAATTGAATATTATTAAAATACCTTTAGTAGTAAAAGTAATATAAAATTGTAATTATTAATATTATATATAATTGTAAAAATTATTTTCAGAAGAGAAAAATATAAAATTAATTTTTAACATGAAAAAATTTATATTATTTATTATTATTATCATTATATATTATTATTATTATTAAGGGTTATTTTTTATAATTTTATTTCTCATCCCTCAAGTCCTCTCATTTGAGGAGGGATTGATTTTAATCCTCATCCCTCAAATTCTCACTCACAAATTCACATAAATCACATGAAGTGAACATCCTCGGTATCTTTTTTCCTTTCTTAGAAATAGTAAATCCCCCAAGTAAAACACAACATAAAACATTATTACTATCTATAATAGCAACGATAAAAGTTAATTGAAGAAGAAAAGAACGAGATAATTTCATAGACATAACCTTTGTCATCTAAGAAAATGTAACTTGCCGACTAGACTATAGGTGATTCTAACGGAAAAAGCTTTTGATATGGAAGCATTTTTCATCATATTACTTACCATTAAAAAAAATAACCTCTAAAATACATGTTGAATATAAATGAAAAAGTTGAATAATATATAAAGATGAAAATACTTAAACTCATTGCATTCATATTTCGGGTTAGTGGTAGTGATTTTTATATGGATTAAGCTACGTTTCATTGTTTTTGAATCTTCTAGGCATCAAAATCGATGATGTTTCTCTTGATTAAAGACTCATATAAGTACAATATAATCTTTATATTGAAAATGTTCTTGATGAAAGATTATACAATTGTGTCATGTTATATATATAAATAACGATATAAGTAAAGGTTGCTATTGTGGTACTCGTGTTTAGTTTGAGAGGATGTTCAAATCACTACTACAAAATTATATATAAACAACACGAGACAACATTTGTTTAAATAAGCTCTACCTATCAATACATGGAACCAATAGACCGTGCTTATTTAATTAAGCATAGTTTATTGGTATCCAATAGACAAATTTTTTCAAAAAAATGTTATAAAATTAATGTATTTTTTTAATTAATAATTTCAAATGGAGCAATCTCAACACTTATTTGAAAAAACGTTATCTATTAGGATATCAAGAGACAATACTTTTTAAAATAAGTGTTGTCTATGTTTTATTAAAAAAAATTAAAAAACTTTTCATCCATGTTCCCTCGTTCCCTCTTTGTCTTCTATGTTTCTCCTTATTGTTTTCCATACCTTCAAAAACTTGTTTCGTGTTCACTCACTTGTTTGACATCGTGCTCATGTGAGAGATCTTTGTTCAGTAGGTAAGTTCTCTTTATTATTCTCCCAAAGTTTTTTCTATGCTCATCCCCTAAATCCTTATATCCATAAATTCCTTTCTTCTTTGTTGAGATTGACCCATAACGGTCTGTAGTGGGGTTTGTCATGTGCAAAGGTTCCCCGAATAGATTCATTTGTTCATGGGCCAAGCCATGGAAGAGAGTGTAGAAGAAGAAGAAAGAGACCGGAGAATAGCTCGTAGCTAATGTCGAGACTAAAACCCTCTTCAAGCTCTAAACGAGGTTAAATTTCTTACTTTCCTCTCTCTCACTCACTCTCACAAATGCCCTCCCTGTTCCCTGAATCTCACTCACTGTCCCAACGACTTCTCCAACTACCTTCCCCTACTCTCGCTCATTCTCACTTACAACTACAACATGGTTTCAAAATTCTTTCACCATCCCCCATTCCACAATTCACTCCATCATCCAAGACTGTAACCTAGAAAGAAAATCATAACCTAACCACATTTACATCTACCTTGTGAGCCTCCCTTCCCTTTCTAATCTCTAACCTAACAACGTCTACCTTTACCTTGTCGACTTTTTTCAAATAAGCATTGTCTCACTAGTGAAGAAAAGGTCTTTAACATCACTCTTTAGACTTTTGACTCTCGAATATCCAACGTAAAAAATGACCGGTGGTATTTCCGTAAATAAAACAACTATTTAGACGTTGGCTATGGGGGGCCAGACGTCTAAATACTTATATATGTCGGTCTCCCCCAAATGGACGCAAAAACTAAACGAAAAAGTAAGAAAATAATAATTTTTATTCTATTTAGACGTTGGCTATGGGGGGCTAGACGTCTAAATACTCATATACGTTGGTTCTCCCGAATGGACGCTAAAACTAAACGAAAAAGTAAAAAAAGAAAACTTTGTATTCTATTTAGACGTCGGCTATGGGGGGCTAGACGTCTAAATACTCATACACGCCGACTCCCCCGAATGAACGCCAAAACTAAACGAAAAAGTAAAAAAAAATACTTTTTATTGTATTTAGACATCGGCTATGGGGGCCAGACGTCTAAATACTCAGCCCAAAATCTAAAAAGTCACTTTTTGACTCCATTTAGATGTCCGATAGTCATTTAAACGTCGGTCACCCCATCCCGGACTTCTAAAGTGTGTGCCAAAATAAATTTTTAAATGCTTTAAACGTCAGCTAGGCAGGGGAGATGACGTCTAATGGTCTGCTATTATCAAACCCACGTGCGAGGCAACATTTACGCATACTCACTATTCATCATCTTCATCGCGTTTTCTCTCTGCGGGCTACGATTTTAAGGTTCGATTTCTCACTTTTGCAACGTTTAAAATTAATTTTACTTCAATTACATTACCCTTTGATGAATTATCTTTCATTTGAACCGATTAAAATGCGTTTTCATTGCGTTTTGGTGTAGTTTTGCTTGTGTGCTTGGTCTTCATGACTAATTTGGCCCTATACAAAAAAACACTCAATTCATGAGTCATGAGGCATTGAGGAAGATGGATCTTTAGTGGGAGGAAAGGCTCAACCAAAGCATGAGATCAATGGAGCAATGATTCATGGTGCAACTACAAGAACAAAAGGAAATACAAAGAGCGCTTGAAGAGAAGTTGCATTCCATGATGCAGGTTGCCCACTGAAGCTCCCACATCATATGTCTGACCTGTGTAGTCCGACGTCTATATAGACGTCTGACCTGTGTAGTCCAATGTCTATATAAACGTCTGACTGTGGGGTTCGACGTCCCATTAACGTCTCTCAAAAAGATGTCGGATCGGGATCAGACGTAAAAAGCCCAATATAACAGACATTAAAAGTCTTTTCCGCACTAGTGTCTATTGGTGGCTCTTAATAGGCGATGCTTTTTCAAATAAACGCTATCTATGAGTTGATCTTAATAGACAATGTTTTTTCTAAAAACAGTATCTATTAATAAATCGTGCTCAAACAGACAATGCCTAAAATCTCTTATTTATGATAAAAAAAAATTAATAATGTAAAAGAACTCCATTTGGGGGAAAGATTGGTATAGTCTAAGTATGAGCTTAGATTAAATATATAGATGAGAAAGTTGAATAACGAAGAAAATCTACAAACTCATTATTTCAATATTTTGGGATGAAACTAATATCAATTCCTTAGGATTAAGTTTATATGCATCACCCTAACTTGATAAAGCTACACGAGATATTTCCTAAGCATACACAATTCCATATATAATTCCAAACACTGTATAACGACTTGGTCAGATTTTAATCATTAGACCCTCCTACGTCTCCTTCTAAAGTTGGAATCATGTGCCACCAAACATTTCATAATATCGAACAACTCCTCTTACTTTTATCTAACCTCCAGAATTCCAAACATTTAATGATAAAACAGAATTGTGAACATTAGTACTAGGATGAACAATAGAGAATCGGCTTATCATGAAAAGAAATACAAGAGAACCAAAGAAATAATGTGTAGAAAAGAAATTCCTATTAGCAGAATGGTGTAATGGTACAAACCTACCAGTAGACAAGACTGGAAGATAAATTTGCAGAAAATCAGTCATTAAAGACAGGAACAAAAATAGAATTAAGACTGGTAAGGTTTTGTACAATGAAGGTTTTTATGCTGTGCTTTAGTTAGAAATTTAATGCATGTTTTAAGTTGTATCGATCAAATCACATATGGACTCATGAAACTTTATTTTTTTATCAGCAACAATGACATTTCTATATATACCGAACACTTACGTAACCCATATACAAACAAAATTGTAGAGAGTATTATCAAGGTTTTCTAATACTAAATATTTACTAACCTTCATAATACTATCTACAAGTTCAAATGTATACCACAACTATAATGTTGTCTTATAGCTACAGGTTTTCCCAAACCATTGTTTCTTTAGTTTCATTTTCAATCTGCATTTTTCCTCCCATCATCGAGTGTTTTGTTTCTAGATAGCAGCACAGATCCTCTGTTGTCTATCTTCCATTCTTTACATTATTATTGTCCCATAAGCCATGCCGTTGGTATCTTCTAAGTGTGAGCAATTGCTTTTTACTGTCCTCAAGTTGTTATTCTGTTAGAATCTTCTGCATCTTATCGATATTGTGGCGCAAAGTTTTATATTTTTCAGCAGCTTTCTCTATATTCCTTGTTCATATCTCACAGTCAATGCATACGTGGTCATATTTGTTACTGGGTATATCTTATCAGTTAAACATAACATATTCCAATCTAGACTGTTTGCAGACAAACTTTGGTTACCAATCATACCAGAAGTTCCTAGCTACCTTTAGTGTATAGAGCACGTAACATCTCACTGTGGTGCAATACATGCATGGTTATACAAACAGTTTGTGTTTTACAGTTCAGACCATTATCTCAAAATTAGCATATTTTAATTAGTTTTATGTATAAACAACCAATGTTTTTGCATCGTCCAAGAGTTGGTAATTACATCAGCATGCATCCTACTTCTCGCTCTCATAATAAAGCCTCAAAAACAGTGATAAAGGAAGTTGGAAAAACTCAGACAATTTCTATAGAGATGAGGAGCAGAAGAAAAAAAATAACGTGAAATGGTGAACAATATGTAATTCCAAAGAATTAGGAGGATTATATATACATAAAAGATATACACAATTTTATCGAGGCCTTACTTGGAAACTGGAAATGGAGGCATGCAAGAAAAAAAAAATACCCATGTTTGTGGAGGAATGTATTAGAATCTGAACCAACATAATCAACCCAATCATGGATTTGTGTTGTTGAAGGATTTGAAGAAAATATGCGTGGTAGAAAATGGGCAAACATAAAAAGATTAGCGGACAAATAGAGAGCAACATAAGACAGATAATGTCCCAATCTCTGTCCATATTTGTCTTAGCCCAAATTTCAAAGAATTATTAGTGCGTTGTTTAGACTGAAGTAGATATTTCTACAAAACAACAGTAATCTGATAGTATCTTCATTTATTTATTTTATAATTTTGATGGCTTACAAGATGGCTTTTTTATTGGGTTATTTTGGATAAAAAAATTACTTTTTGTTGGGATATTGTGGATATCTTTATGCGATTTCTTTAAACTGTTCGTATTGTAAATAGGTTGATGTACCAAAGTACATTCACATTTATAAATTCTTTTGACTGGTAAAACAAGTCACATGTTTAACTAAACGAATCAATTTACTTCAATTTATTTTTAGTGATTTAAAAATTTTATAATCAAATTTAACTTCTCGTGACTTAACTCACTTAAAAATATTTTTATTTTCTTAATTTATATTATATATTTGTCGCATTAAAGTGGTTTGTTTCTACTCATTTATTAATAACAGTATGATCACACTGAATTTCTATTTTTCCAAAAATTATTATAAATTAAAAATTAAAATATTAATCTATATAATTAGACAAACAAATTAATTAAATATTCAAAAATATTATTGATAATATTATAATATTTTAAACAATCATATCAAATTATCAATTAATATAATTAAAAATAATAAATAATTATAATAAAAATGTGATGAAAAATGATTAAAAGAGTATAAAAAGTTGTTAGTAAATTACATACAATCGTTCCAATCCAATTCAAATATATATATATTTAACTAGCAAGGAGAATAAGTCGAGTTTAGTTTTGCTAATTGATTTGAATCTATTTAGACACCTAATTGAAGTTTAAAAGTTTATTTGAAAAAGATCTCAATCATATATATATAAAAGCAAAAACTTGATCTATTTCAATTTCTTAACCATTTGTTAGCCACACTCATACCCAGATACAAAACAAAAAATTACATTGGACATCAAGATTCTACAATATTGGTAGATTTTGTGTTATGCTCTCTTTCTTCAACTTCCATTGACTTTCTTGCAATCAGTTCTGATTTCGCCTTGAGTACCTGTCAAAGGACTGATGTTACCCATGTTGATCATTGATTGAGCAAAAGTTTCGAAGAAAGCCGATTGGTTGTTGGCAAAGTTGTTAACAATGGAGATTGTGGAAGAGCCATTGGTGGAGAAGAGCTCTTGATCTGTTTGGAGAAGACCCATGTTGATGAGAAGATTGGTGAAATAGTTGTTGTCAAAAGTGTCAGGGGTTGAAGGATCAAGGTTGTTCAATGTAGACCCACTCCCATTTTGGGGACAGTTTTGCTGTAGAGTGGCCAAATAGGTTGAGTTCAGGGTTGGATCAGGACTTCCTGTGCCACTGAAGTTGAATAACCTTTGGGAGAAAAACTGGCATTGTGCACGTCCAAAAGTGTGCGCACCTGATACAAAAGTCCACCAATCAATCATTTTATAAGATTTCCATGCATGGAGAGAAATTTTCATGCAGTTCAACATTATTATATATTATTCATTTTCTGAAGAAAATAAACAGCTAAAAAACTACATGTGCAATTATTCTTTTACTTCATTTTTCGTTTTATGAAAAAAGTATTAGTCACGATCATATATTTCTATATAATAATTCATCTACATTATGATAGAAACATTGTAGTTATACCAGATAGTGCAACAAGATCTGTTGTGTCTAAGCCAACGGCAGAAAATTTGGATGTGATGTTGGCTAGGCTCTCAAATGGAGACGGAATGGAAGTGTTGGCACCAGCTTGGTTTGCAGTTAAACTGTCTCTTCTTCCAAGTAATACAGTCCATGAAGGACCTTCAGACTGCAGAATTTTATGTTAAATGTAACTAGCAGAAGAAAAATATTGGTTTCTTATCAAAGAAAGTAGAAAACATGATAAACTATGTTATGAAAAAGTTGTGACATGGTTGTTTGAAATTAATTCTTTTGAGGGACTTAAAAAATGTTCTTATACAGTAAAGGTCTTGGAAGATTTCATTAACATGTAGAATGATACTGAATGGTACTATGAAGTTACCAGGGACACAGAGGATTCTGCAGCAAGGGCAAGAATATCAGCACAAGATACAACACCAGGGCATGAACTTTCGAGGGAACTCTTGATGCTGTCAACCACATCAAATCCCCGAACGGAATTGGCGTTGGGAGCTGCAGTTTTCTCACTTTGTGTGATGTTCCCACCAACATCGAGCAAAATGGACCCATCACACCCCTAAACACAGAAACAAATAAAAGTTATGAGTGATGAATAATCTGTGATAGAATGAAGGGAAAAAGAAATGGAAGATGGAAGTTTACATCGACAAAGCAATCATGAAAGTGGAGACGAGTGAGGCTTGCAGCAATACGTGAATCAGATGTCAAAGCCTGCTGCACAGAATTCCTCACAATGGTTGAGACATTGGAGCATGTACTGGAATAGAAGGTTGCACTCAATTGTCCTTCTGAAGGAAGAACAAATGTTAGCACTGAGAAAATGGTGGCCAGAAGGAAATAATAAGTATTATTAGTAGAAAACATGGTTGATAATTTGATGTATATATCTTCTTTCCCTATGGTTGATTGATATGTAGGTGATATGTTAGTGTATATATAGAGAAAGAAACCGCGTTATGCATTCATTGCTTTATAGTTCTCTTTAAGATAAAGTTTTCTTTGGTTATTACTTTGGAAGTGTCAAGCAGACATAGTTTTAACATTAATCAAAATTTGTGAAGGTAGTGGGGACCTGGGGAAGAAAACCGAAACCTTAATGAGTGACACTTAACCAACTTGTAATACTAGGTCATACTCATTAGATATTGCCTACAAAAATAAAAGAGAAATAATATTTTAATACACATAAATTTTCTTATATTTGACACTATCATTTTTTATTTTTTAATTTTCTTTTTCTTTGACATATATATATATATATATATATATATATATATATATATATATATATATATATATATATATATATATATATATATATATATATATATATTTGATTGATTCCCATCCAAGAATCAACATAATCATCTATGATAACCCTATTGTTATGCAAAATAAATTAAATCGAAAAGCACTTCTAATTAAAAAGAAAAAAAATGAAGAAGATAGAATGAACAAACTTTCTTTACAAATTAAAATATAAATTTAAACATTTCAAAATCTATAAAAATTAGAAAATAAAACTTCTCTGGATTTTGAAGTGAACAAAATTAATTTTTTTATATTTATTTTATCTTCTTCACTTATAATTATTATATGAATAGCATATTACTAATTCTAAATGACAAATACTAAACTCTATATACATGCTGTTTAGTCTTTGGTTTTCGGTATGGAGAATTCAATTTAAAATCAAGCACTAATATCAAGTCCAATAAAATGTGTTTAAAACGTATTCAAAAGGACAAAAAATTTACTCAGTGAAAGGTATTTTATAAAAGTCAAACTTGATGTATCTGTATACTATTTTTCATTTTGAAAACATTAGCAACCAAATATTTTGGCAATTAAAAAGTCCTTACAACTTAAAGTGTACATAAATTAATCTGAAAACTTATTCTTTAAACAAGTATACATACATGCTTACAGATTAAGAAAGAGAGTAAAAACATAAGCAATCATTAGTCCACCGACACGGTTTTTTCTTGGTTTGGTCAATTCTATTATCTTATTATTGCCACCTTTTCTTTACCATGCATATGTTAATCATTCAGCTGTCCAGCAAATAAGAAAAGTATTCATATTTAGCAGGCCATTCTAGAAAAGTCTTCTTTTCCTGAATAAAATTTTTCTATTTCAAAGACAAGAAAGATTCTCTCACGACCTGTTGAAAGTAACAAAAATTATAAATGAGCTACGTTCTTAATTGTTTCACGTGTTTATTCCTTTCTCACTATACAATAAATTGTTGGCAAATAAATCACAGAAAATCATTAAAGAAAAAAACTAATAAATCAATTACAGCAAAAATATATTAGATAATTTAACTGATGTTAAATGATTTCTGGTAATTTACTACTAAACATGATTTAGAACGAATAATCATAACATATATACACATTACACGAAAGGTCGAAAATCTTTGGTAAGAGAAGAGAATCTTAAAGTATACTACTCAGTGTTAACTTATAATCGTTACAGCTTAATTGCCAGAATTTTTGGCTCTCCAATCGAGGGAGACACTGTACTATATAGGCTTAATATCCTATTTTTTTTTCAGTTTTGCTCGAAAATATCAAATTAGTCTATCTTTTAAAAAATGCATCAATTACGTCTTTACTTAATAAAATTTGCATCAATAAAATTCCTTCTATTAAATCCATACAAACGACGTTAATTAAAGAAAGAGAAAAATAATTAACGCCGTTTGTACGGATTTAACGGAATAGATTTCATTGATGCAAATTTTATTAAGTGAGGACGTAATTGACGCATTTTTCAAAGGATAAACTAATTTGATATTTTTAGACAAAACTGAAGACAAAATAAGATATTAATTATATATACCGACTCATCTGCCATGAATTTCTACCCTAAAATTTCCCGTCACTATCAAGATTTTGTAAACGAATCAAGTCATGCCATAAAATTTATTGTTTTTCAAATTCAAGTTTAGTATTACCAGTAATATATATTAATATACATGTTTACATACATATAAGATCCTTACGTAGTTATCCCAACAACATATACAGATAGTAAATTTTTCACATATTTGTATTAACCTTTTTCAAAGGCTATATATAATAAAGTGTTTGTTTTCTCAACCATCATTAATTTACTTTAATTAATTAATTAAATTTAAATGAAAACAAATAATAATACATAATTGAACTAGAAAAAGTCTAAGCACTATTTTGATATACAGTGAAAGATGCAGTGGCAATTCCATTGAATTTGAATGTTAACATAAAAGGAACGCGTGACTCCAAAACTTGCTTCCACATGGAGTTGGTGAGAGTGGTTGCTGACTTTGCTACCAATCTTAAATTAGAATGCTATAATATGACTCATTACTCATTAATCAACCTTTCATCAATATCGTTTATAAGTCATTGTCAAAAACATATCAAACCTGCTGTAACACCCTGTTATTTCCTAAAATACGATACTTAATTTAGTTTTATTTAATTATTTAATAAATTAAAAAGCACAAAAATAAAAATGTTTCTAAAATTAAAATAGAATTGTTAGAAAGAGAAAGTTATGAATAAAATGAGTTTATCAACTTTAGATTTTTTTATTAGACATTTGTGTAGTCGTTAGAGAAACTTTATTGCAGAGATATCTCTTAAATTAGAGATTTACATCCTGGATTCTTATGCATTGTCCTTCGTGATGAGATAAGTTGTGTTTCGTGTGTAAATGTTTATGATTGTGAGTGGATAAGAATTCTTAGTCTCAGTATGTTATATCTATTTTAAGGGTTATGAACATATAAAACCACTGTTGTTAGATGAACTTATTTTGATTTGGATTAAATTTAAATTGAGATCAGTAAAATTTTGAAGGTTGATTTATATTAAATATTATGAGAATATTTGAATCTCAATTACACATGTTTAATATTATAAATCTTTCGTTTATTAGGTTTTTTTTTTTTGTTTCCTTTGAAAATTTTTTGTATTTTTAGAACAATTTTTATTATCTCTCTGCGTTTAGACTCGTTTATATATGAAAAGTTTTTTTTAAAGGTCTTTTACCTTTGATTTTATATTTGTTTTTGTTTGTATAATTTCATTATTGAATTATTTCTAAGACACACATTTGATTATGTTTACTTTTTTAATATTTTTACTTGATGTTTATTTTTATCATGTAAAATATTGTTTTGATATTTCTATATAATTATTTTCATTTACTAACTCATTATCATAAGTATAATTTTATCGTCATAATTATATAAAGGCATTTCATTTAATATTTTGTAATATTTAATTTCAATGTGATGAATCTTGTTTATCAACCTCCAACAAAAATTGAAGTTCAAAAGATAAAATATTAATATTAAATTTCAATTATTATTAGTTTAATATTTGTTCTTTGTACAATTTCTTTTAGGTGGCATATTATAATTTTTATTTGTGTATAAAACAAACATTTTATTAGAATTTAGAGAAAGAAAATAAAGAGACATTTACAATATTTTTAAAATTTGAATATTTATTTTCTTTTTAAAAATACTTTTTAATTTTATTAACTTTGTTTCATTAACATTTGCAAAATTAATAAATATTTTGGTTGATATTTAATTTGGTACTCTAATTTCAAATATATATAATTATAAATATTTGATATTAAATAAAGAAGAATATGTTCTCTTGATATTGGATATTGATAATATTATGTTTTCTTTTATCATGATTTTTATTTTTTACAAAAGTTATATAATTCATATTAAAATATTAAAAAAGCGTGTAGCAAGATTATTCTATACTCCATGGAAATACGGATGAAATTTTTTGTTTGAGAATATGTGTTGAGTAATAAAACTCATGTGTTCCTCTTTCCTTATTATCCCTAATTAAAATGATTTATTTACTTACCTCAAACACATGTGTTTTATATTTTATAGTTTTCTAAAAAGAATTTTAGAACATTGTGAAGAGCGGATTATATTTACACTACAAAAATTTCATTTTCTAGAATACATACTTATTTTATAGTTTTAAAAAGAATTTTGCAACCTTTTGAATATAGTTTTCTAGGAATATTTCACACTAGAAAGACTTGAGAAAGATTTACTATCATTCATTACTTTTAATCATGTCATAGGTTTTGGGTTATAATCCTTGTACAAATATATGTCGTGATTCCTTTTCTTTTATCTTTTATTTTACTTGTAATAAAGAACAATGACATGTATTTTACAATAGATTGTAATGTTCTTTGGAAACTGTATGGTTGGAAGGATAGGCCCAACCGTTAACAATAATAACAATTTAGTCTATTCCTTTTGTAAATGGTCAAACAAATTCAAATATTGGGTTATTGCTTAATTTATTGATGTTAGACCATAATTAGACCAACATTCAAGATATGAAGGTTATTTCCTACACCATCCAGATTGTTCCTTGTACCATCACATTTTTTTTAATTTTAAAACTAACCCTTGTATTTTAAAAAATTCTAGAACCCTATTTTTTTTCTTCAACGCATGTCGACATCCGTTGAAAAAAATTCTTCAACCGATATGCCACATCTGTTAACGGATGTGTCCACGTCCGTTTAAGCTTAATATTTTTTTTTAGTTTATAGTTTATTAATTTATTGTATTAATAATAATTATTTAATTAAGTAAAATAAAATTAATTTACATAATATATTATAAAAAAAATTTAAATAATGTATAAATTAAATAAAATATAATATTTAAATAAACTAAAAAACATAAACGGATGTTGAATATAATTAATTAAAAAATATTATAATTTCATTAAATTAATAATAATTATTTAATTAAATAAAATTAAATTAAATTTTGCAATATATTATAGAAAAATAAAAAATTTAAGAAATTTATAAATTAATTAAAATATAATATTTAAATAAACTAAAAATTAAAAAAACACTTAAACGGATGTCATACATGGATGTGGCACATCAATTGATTCTAATTAATTAAAAAATTTATAATTTAATGAAATTAATAATAATTATTTAATTAAACAAAATAAATTAATTTATTACGTAAGTATTTATAAATTAATTTTATTTTTTTTAATAAAATAATTATTATTAATTTTATTTATGTATTACTATTTAATTAATTATTTAAATATTTTTTATATAATTACTTAATCGGATGTGCCACATCCGTAATGGACGTGACCACATCCATTAAGTTTCTTTTTTTAGATTTAATTAAATTTTTTGTTTTTTATAATATATTACGTAAATAAAAATATTATTAAAATAAAATCGAAAATAAAAATAATAAACTAAAATATAAAAAAAAGTTAAAATATCTAAACGGATGTTAACATGTGTTCAAAGACGATACAACAAAGTCGACGGTGAGATCGATAGTGAAGTTGATGGCGAGATCGACGGCGAGGTCAATGGCGAGATCGACGACGAGGTCAATGGCGAGATCGACGACGAGGTCAATGGCGAGATCGACGACGAGGTCAATGGCGAGATCGACGACGAGGTCAATGGCGAGATCGACGACAAGATCGATAGACGACGCGAATGGCGAGAACGAAGGCGAGATTGAACGACAAGAACGAAGGCGGTGCGACGAAAGGCGAGATCGATAGTGCGACAGACGGTGAGTTCGGACGTCGAGATGGACGGTGCAACAGAGGGCGAGCCTGATGAACGAGGGTGCGGCGGAGGGTGTGATCGAACACGAGATCGAAGGCAAGAGCTCGGAATGAAGATGAACAGTAAGGAAGATGAATAGTGAAAACAAAGATCCCAAACTCGCAAAATCGAAACCAGGCTCGCGATTTCAGCCGAGTTTAGCGAGTCTACCACCGATTCCACCGATTCTACACCAAAAGCGAGTTTGCTTATGAGTTAACTCGAAAGCACTGTGTGAACTCGTAAACTCGACCGAGTTAACGAGTTAACTCGCGAGTTTGATAACCCCGAGTGTAACTGAGTTTTGATATTTCGTAGTGAGAAAAAGATCATTGATCAATGCCTGACTTGAGCGTCAGAGTGCCTTTTGTAGGTAAACTCCACCCAGTCTGGACTTGAAGTGCTTGGAGTAGGAGATTCAGGGTTTAGAGGATAGGAAGACGCAACTCGACCGAGTTAACTCGTGAGTTTGATAACCCTGAGTGTAACTGAGTTTTGATATTTTGTAGTGAAAAAAAGATCATTGATCAATGCCTGACTTGAGCGTCAGAGTGCCTTTTGTAGGTAAACTCCACTCAGGACTTGAAGTGCTTGGAGTAGGAGATTCAGGGTTTAGAGGATAGGAAGATGCAAAAAGGTGTCGGTCCTATTAATCTTATACAGAACATTTATTACTCATAAACAACTTCCTTAACCTACAATCAATTATTAATATCTTTAATTATTTTTGTTTCTAATTTATTAATTGTTTATTTGCTCAAGCCATTGGCCAATAACAATATCTTGAATACTGCCTAATTATGATCTAACATCTCCCAACATTTCAATCCGCTCTACCATTTAAAAAAAAAAGACCAAACAATTATTATTGTTGACTATTCGCCTTATCCTTCGTACCATAGAAACATTTAAGTTTTTGGTACGGTTTTCAAAAAAACTTTAACCAAAAAAAGTAAACAAAAATAAAGCAAAAGAACACATCATAAAAAAATAGTAAAAAAATAAAAGAATAAAATAACTTCTATGCATCTGGCACGAAGATAAATATAAATAAAAAAATAAATGATTAAAAACCTAACTTTTAAACACGTGTCAACAAAATAAACTTTTCAATAAAACAAATTAGTAAAATAAAATAACAAATTTAGAATGTCAAATGACTTAAAACCAACGTTTGGACACTGATCAACAAAATAAACATGGATTATAAAATAAATTTTTAATATCTTTTTATATTATATTAATAAAAAATAACATTAAAAATAAAAGATAATATAAAAAAAATTAATGTGATTCTTTAATACTTAAAACGATTAAGTAATTAAAAATTATAAAAGAATAAAATTAAGAATGAAAAAATAGTAAAAAAAAATATTTCCATTGTTAGAAAAATTAATTGAAAAATAAAATAAATAAATAAAAGAATAAAATAACTTTTATGAATGTGGCAGGAAATAAGTATAAAAAAATACTAAAAAACTAACTTTTTGACACTTATTAGCGAAATAAACATAGATAAAATAAAATAAATAAAAATAAAAAAATAAATTAACTTTTAAAACATCTATCAACAAAATAAACATGGGTAATAAAATAAACTTTTAGTATCTTCTTTTCTTATATTATAATAGATATTAATAAATTTTCTAAAAAAATATATTTTGGATATTTTAAGAAAAATTAAAATTAAAATATTTCAATTTTTTAATACTGGTGGAAAAAATCTCTATTTGGCATTTTGTAATTGAGCAGGAGTGTCTTTTACTTTTATAATTGGAAAAATTTAGAAAATCCCAAAAGCTTTTAAAATTTTATTTTACACATTTTAAGAAATGTAATGATTTGAGATGTTTCAAACCTACATACTTCCTTTTAAAATTTATCTAATTATTATTTTTAAAGATTTAATTGTTGATTTTATTATTTGAGACCTGTTCGAAGAAGCTATTATAGTCTGTCATTCATATTCTTGAGTTGCTCGTTTAAATAATTTTTTTTAATAAAAATGTATTTTTATCTTTTAAGATGAATAAAACTGTATAAAAATCATAATAAAACCTTACACTCAAAATTTTATACTTATTTTATTGGAAAACAACGAATTGGGCTGACCATGCTAATTACTGGTCCAATTGGTTGGCAGCTAGAAAGAATTAACTATGATGGGCTAACGGATTAAGATGTCTAAACTTTATACATCTCATAATTACTAATTGCACCTGATATTAACATATAATGATTAAGATATCTTTCTTTGTTACATTAAGTCTCTTTTTGCGGAAAGTTCTTTCCAAAACATTTCATATATTTTGGTTTATTGTGAAAAACTTGTTATGTAAGGTGTTGTATTTGTTTTGGAATGGATTTCATGCATTCTAAAAATTTATTCTGGAAATCCCATTCTTAAATCATGTTATGGAAATTTTAGAAAGTTTGTTCTAAAATAATTTCAAAACAATTAAGTTAGGACTCACTTTATTATAAAGTATAAAAATGGTCATTTTGTAATTTATCAAGGTGTGCCAAGTAATCAAGGGTGTGCAGAAAGAATAAGTTGGATAACTAGCCGTCTCATAGTTTTTGGACAGTTACTTGTACCCAAGCTTACTTTGGATAATTGTTTTTAACACTTCCATAACTTCTTCATACACCCGTATAAATTTTAAAATTTCATTTTGTCATTTAAATGACAATGAAAGTTCCATGAGTCTATTTTTTTTTTCTCTTTCTTCTACACCAAATGTTGGAGAAGCTGCTAGTTTGAGATTTTGTTCATTATCAGATATGAAGATCAACATATTGTGTGAAGTAGCATAGGGTAATTGTTCAGATAAGCATATTGACATTCATGTTTTAGTTTTAAAAAATGAAGTATATTCTACGCAGTAGGTAATTCAAAATTTGAAAAATGATATTTTAGATTATACAATTTAAAATATTTATCCATTATTTTTAATTATTTTCTAAACTTTGTACTTCATAACACAATTTCGAAGTCAATTTATAAAGTCAACAAAAAAAAGTCATTGTTAATATAATTTTTAAAAATATTATAAAAAGAAAAAAATTTATTACACTAACTTATGTGATTGAATCACTGGTTATGCTTTGAGTACATAATCTAAATTTCTATTATTTATTATTATGAATATAAAACTATTCAGTACCAAGATTTGCTGCTTCCGCTGCTAAGAATGTTTCAACATTCTTCTAAGTTTGTTTACCAAAGTGTAAAACCTATATACCAAGATGAAATTATGACCTTGGACTTCACCTTGAAGCTATCCATGGAAAAAATTCAAACCAGAATGTGTGGAAACTGATATTTACCTAAGGCTTTGTGGGTTGAAGTTTTACTATTATTCACAATCAGCATGCATGTTCATGTATGTTATGTGAGTTGAGAGTAGAAGGTGGTGGTGGAAAGGGTGATGATGATATTGCAGACTAAAGTTTGTGTGAAAATGAAGGGGAAGAAGATATGGGGATTACAAGTGGGTGATGCTGTCACACCTTTCACTTATTTTCCTTTCTAAATTATTGAGATTGATAGTCTATTGACTTTTCTCTCCTCAAATGTTAGGAAAACTGCCAACAGAAAAGACACATGTCACACCAATGAACGGTTTCAAGAAACACCACCCTTCCCTTTTTAATGTTTTCGACACCTGCTTCAACAGGGTTGTTTCTTAAGAAAAAAAAACATATATATATATATATATATATATATATATATATATATATATATATATATATATATATATATATATATATATATATATATATATATATATATATATATATATATATATATATATATATACAAGGTTGTAGCCATTGAAATAGCATATAGACATTGATAATCTCCTCGTCAAATTGTCATCCTGTGCAGTATATTTGGTTTCATATCTGAAGATGAAAAATGAAAACTATTTGAAATAGTTTCATGAATTATGAACAAGAATGAACAAGATTAACTTTATCTGAAACCAGATCAAACATGTGCCATCATTCCATTAGTCTCCTTTGGGATAATCTTACCAACTACTGTTTCAAGGTTGTGCCATCACAGTAGACATTAATTGAACTGTTCTTTAATCTTGTAATAATAGTTCTCTAGCCAAAGTCCAGGAGTTTTTGTCAATTTGCTAGATAGTGCAACTTGGTCAATTGGAACCGTTGGATATATAAATTGACTTCAACTCATAATGTACTATGCCTCAGATATTTCTCTCAAGCTCTTGATAAAGTTCTTGCTCATTGTGCTAATCAACTTCTTTTCTCATAGCCATAGTTCCATTCTACTTTTCCAACTTAATTGGGTTTCTATTGCTAACTACTTTAAGATGAGTAGGGTCATATAAAATAAGCTACTGAGTTTAGCATTATGCTACTACTTTTCTTTAACATCTGTATTCAAAATTTGCTCAAGGGCAGAAGCTAACTGAGCTTTATCAGATAATGTTGGTTAAGAAAAAGGTTGAACAAGGTAATCAAAGTCAAAAAAGTTGAGCAAAAGAAGCTTTAAATCATATGCTTTTTATTGGTTCACCCAACCATTTTCCTTTGTCTAATCATAAAGTATTCTATCACTGAGATCTTATATTTTCATAGGTGTTAATCACATTGTCTCATGCAAGCCATAAAGTAAACAGTTTCTCTTCCATACCAGTCTCTTCAAGCTGATCAATGTAAAATATACTTAAACTCACAACTTGCTACATTAGCAAACATTATTTCTTGAATCATTTTAGTAAAGTGCATAATTGGTGTATTGTATTTGCAGTTGGAAAAAAACTGAGATGTGAAAATGATAAACAATACAAAGGTAAGCACAAGCCCGCACTAAATATTAAGTACTAGTTTAGAAAGAACATGGAAATTGTTTCTAAGAAGTAGGAATGCAACACATTCCAATGCTACTACTTAAATTTCTTTTCTTTTCTTTTCAATTTTTGTTGCTTTGAATCTTTACATAGAAACTATTTTTAAATTAAGGGTAGCCATTTAAATTGAAACATGGTGTTTTTGTCTTGTCATGTGATAGAGACATAAAGGAGAGGCAAGAAGCAACTCTTTGCAGCCATTACTCGTAGAAACATCTTCCGCCACACTTCTCAATGATTAATGATAGTGCTTTTTTAAATACTTCATGAATGACTTTTCAAGCCTCATCTGCCATATCTAGTTCTTGTAGCCTGCAATCTTTAAACCTTGTTTTTTCTGTGAAAGATTGGTATCATCGAGCTCTTGCAAGTTCTCTTATACCATTTCATGCTTCTTTCATGATAGCACATTTAAGAAGATTATAAATATTTATGTTTCCATGTATGTATGCTTTTTAGAGATGTTTTTTATGACCTTTTTTTTTCTCATTAATATGGCAGGATTTAGCTATGCTTTTTTTAGTTTATGAATAACCTAGTTTGTCTTCTTTTTAGAGAGATCATATGAAAAAAAAATCATACATAAACTCTTACAAAGAAAATATTGACAATTGAATTTGCTCAATGTCATACTTTTGAACAAAGACACCTAAACTACTCTCACAATCTCAATTTAAGTTGTCTATGTTCAATCAATATGGTTGCTGAGTTTTCATTTGGTTTGGAACATATCTCATAAAAGAAATTATATAATATATAATAAAATCTTAGTTATTCAAATTTTTCTAAATTGAAAGCTTATAATTATAAAGTATTATTAATGTCAACACTCAATTTCGTCCGGATTGACTAAATATTTTTGTTTTACTGTTTTCTCCTCATAAAAAGAAAAATTGAAAAAAAATGTATATATATATAAAAAAAAAAGAAGTAAAAAATAAAAAAAAAAAGATGAAAAAAAAAAAGATGAAAACGTTCGTCCAAACAAAAACCGTTCGTCCTCCCACACTGTCACTGTGGCCGCTCGTCCAACACAGTGACCGTTCGGTTCTCCCCACTGTTGTTGAAACCGTTCGTCCTTCCCCATGTTACCGTTCGTCCTTTGCACTGTTCGACCGTTCGGCATTTCGGTTCTTTAGGACGTTCGTCCTCATCTTCAACCGTTCGGTCATCCTCAAACGTTCACTATTCGACCGTTCGGCCATTTGTTCATTTCGGACGTTCGTCCTCGCCCTCAACTGTTCAACCTCTCATGTTTACTGTTCGGTCATTTGTGTTTATTAAACGTTCGGTCATGCTTATTCTTAATGAACGTTCGGTTTTGATGTGTTATCTGTTAGTGAACGTTCGGTCTTCATTTGAACGTTCGCTTTTCATTCGAACGATCGTCGTCCACCATTCGTACTTTGCCCTTATTTGAACGTTCGTTCATTAGTGACTTTTAGGACGTTCGGCAAACAGTGTGTTGAGGCTCGTCCATCTCACTCCATCAACCGCTCGTCCAACTCACCTCCCCTTTTCTACCACTCGTCCGGGAGAGCAACTTGGAGTATGCGTAGAGAAGTGCTCCTGCCACACAAAATGCCCACGGCCTAGCTGGAGGAAATGCTTCGTTTTAACAAAGCTGAAACATGAATTGCATCCTCCACGTTACTTTTGCCACACACGTGATATTATTGAAGAAAGAGAGGTGCTATCACTTGGGAGAAGAAGCAAGCCTTCACGCCTTCACTTTGGTGTTCTACGTTCAGCAGAAGCGCATCTCCAAAATTGCAACAGCAGCTCATGCTTCCAGTAGTTTGGGAAGCAATTTCGGTCCACCATCAAGCAGTGCAGAAACTTCACGACCAGCAGCTTGGAGAAGAAACACGGTCCAGCCACCTGGAGAGAAGAAGAGGAAAGGCCATGAGGATGAAGTGGAGGCCGTGACATAGCAGCTGGAAGGAGAGTACGGAGAATGGATGGCTCACGGCAATGGAAACAGAAGCAGCACCGAGGGAAGATGAAGTATTCCAGCAAGCAAGAATGGACAGTAGCAGCACATGAAGCACATCTAACACGTCCAGCAAACTTCAAGCTCCAGCTCCAGCCTACAGAGGAGCTCACGGTTCAGGATGATAGCAGCTCCATACCTTTCAGCAGCTTGGGAATCACAAGGCAGGAACTTCACGTGGCTGTCAGCACATTGGTAGAGATGAATTTTGGTGAGCATGGTCAGCAAAGCAAAAGGAAACAAAGAAAAAAAATAATAAAGATGTGGGGCTGCTATGATGACATGGAAAAGAATCAATTGGAAAGGGATGCCAAAATTCTGAAACATCACGTGAAGGTGGAAAAGCATGGAGAATAAATTGGTGTATGATGACATGAAAGCATCCATAGGCACATTTTAACGTGTCCCACACACTCACGAGGCAGCCACCTTGGTGCAGTTTTCACGTGGGCATAATGCAAAAACAAAAGAAGAATTCTCTCCGGCTAGCTCTCACGGTATGGCTTGGAAGAAATTGCAGAGCACGTTCACGGCCCATAATGTGAGAATATTCTTTATTCTAAGATATGGGAGACCACAAGCACTCACTAGACAGCAGCAAAGGGTGGCGTCTGAGTGGAAAAATGAGAAGAATGCATGTGCACAAAGTCAGCAGAAGAATGCATGTGCACAAAGTCAGCAGAAGAATGAGGAGCACACCACGTTACAGCATGGGCAAGGGGAGTGCACATGGTTATGAGGAGGAGCTAGTGGAAGTCTTTGCTTTCATTTTGGTGTGGAGGATGACCTGGAAAACCATCAAAAAAATTCTGAACGTGGTCCAGCATGTGGAGAGAAAAAGAGGGTTGAACAAGTACAGAAAAAAAAAGAAAGGGAGGGGAAGTGGAGATTGGTGGCATGTCTTGGAGGCATTCTCGGGTCCAATACAGAAGATGAACAATTGAAAGTGAAGCACGGGGCCTGGCACCACAGAACTGATACGTTAAGAAGCTTTGACAAAGGACCAGCAGCAAAAAAAGTCCAGTCCCTCCATTACAAGATTCAAATAATCAAAGACCTCCTCAACACCACATAGAGAAAGGAGGGAATAGAATATGCTGTTTTGATCCAAATCAGAGATGACACAAAATTAACTTAACACTAGCTAGCCTTGAAGAAGCCTCCTGTAGTCAGCAAAAGGAGGCAGCCACTTTGGAGAAAAGAAGAAAACATCAACTTTCCATGCAGCAACTTCACCCACGGCCTGATGATTCACGGTTCAGTAGCAGTTTGTCACGCCCAGCAGTTTAGAGGAAGATAAACATTCAACACCAGCCGGCTGATCCAGCGAATGGTCCAACAGCTTGGAGCGTCATCGGACTACGAGAAGGAAGCAAAGGAGAGGACATTTTACTGGAAGAAAGAAGAATTAGCAAAGAATCATTGGGGACGCGAGGTCAGCAATAGCAAACGAAGCTTCAAAGGTAAGTAATCCTTTGTACTCCCTGTCTTACTGATTTGGTTACTTGTCTTTGAGTATGTCTTTTTTTACGTCGCCCTTAAGCATGTTTCTGTTAAGTTTCCCTTGAATATGTCCCTGTTATGTGGTTGCTATGTTTGCATGTGTTAAGCTTACGTGTGTTAAGTTTGCATGTGTTGTTGTTTAATAAATGGCTAGTGTTGTAAATATTTGTACATGTCTGTTTGTTACCGAACATCAATCTTCATCCCTTCATGATACTGAACGTCCAACACCAATCATCCATATTCACCCATTGCCATAAGCCATATTGACACCCGCGGCCTGCACCTATCATTTTCATCACGTTCTCTTTCTCCATTATCCCCTGTACCCATATTCGCCCATTCCAGCCCACCATCTTCATCCTTACCATTCGACCAACAACATCTCTATCATCTCCAACACTGCTCCAACACTGGACCTATAACTCTTATACATATCAACATCATCATTTTCATCCTGAGACCTCACGGCCATACCCCCTTCCCTCTTCGTTTTCACGGACAACGCCCATTCTCAGTTTCATCCATATACCATCTTGTTAAGCCAAAAACTTGTTGGGCTCAATTCGGCAAGTGCACCGAATCGTTCAAGTAATAAACCGGTAAGACCGGGTATCGTTTTCCCAAGAGACTCGTAATACTAGAGAATTGTGCGATTAACAACTCACATAGACTCAATAACATAACATCAATTTACAGAACAAGTGCAGAAACGTAAATTCATACATAATTACAAGGTTGGACTTTGGTATTGAAGGCACTTGGAAATGGAAAAGACTAGAAATGATATGAAATGACATTGTTAAGGCTAGTTTTCACCAATGCACTCTTGTGTATGACCAATTTCGTCTCCTCTCTATCAATTTACTAAAGTCAATCCACTAAAACACTCTAGCCCTAATTCCTTAGGTGAAAGAGCCTAGGTTTTCCTTATCAAACCCCAATTCCTTGGCAATCTAACAAGCAAAACCCGCATTAAAGAGCTGGGATCTAAGACAACATGTGAATCATCTTCCATTCCTAGAATCAATGACCCACAAGGACTCCTATTTCAGTTCCGGGTTTCATCTTACGTTCCCATAATCCATAAAACCCCAAAATCAAGTCATGAACGTTCCCATTACATGCAAGCTTTAAGATCGGAAACAAGAATACTAGCAATTGATAGAAAAGGCATATGTATAATCAAATCATTCAACAATTACACAAGAATTCAAAGGCTACAACTAATCCCAACAAGATGGGTTCGGTTCTCCATTTCCATGGAGAACCCTAAAGCTTACAACATGGAAGATGGAAGAAGAAGGAGAATCCAAGAGGAAGAAGGGAGTGTTCCCACGAACCCTAGCAGCCCTCCAAGCTCTCCTCTGAGTGAAATCGCGCCTCCAAGGAACCAAAGACCCTTTCCCCTTCGCGTTTTAGGGTTAAATAAGCTGTCTGCCACATCAGTAAAAGTCGCGCCCGGGCGCCCTCTGTCAGTCGCGCCCGAGCGCGAAGCTCTCGCAAAAATTCAAATCTGGCGAAAAGTCGCGCCCGGGCGCCCCTCTGTTTTCGCGCCCGAGCGCGAGCCTCTCGCATTTGGACGAACGTCCTTCAATTTGGCCGAGCGTCCTCTTTCCTGGACGAGCGTCCTCCTGGCTGGGACGAGCGTTCTGGACGAGCGTCCTCTCTGCAATTTGGACGAGCGTCCTCTGCCTGGCTGGACGAGCGCCCTTTGCCTGGGACGAACGTCCTCTCCTCTGGACGAGCGTCCTCTTCTCTGGACGAACGTCCTCCTCTCTTGGACGAGCGCCCGCTTCTGGGACGAGCGTCCTCCTTCCTGGACGAACGTCCACTGTCCTGGGACGAGCGTCCTCCTTCTTGGACGAACGTCCTTGCACTGCTGATGGCATTTCTTCGTGCTAACTTCTTGGTCCAGTTCTATAATTTGTTGGAGACTCTTCCAAGCTCATTTTTAGCTACAAAATAAGGGATTATTGATGAAAGTACATCAAAGTAGCCAAAAACACAATTATTCAAAATAACAAGACAAAAGAAGAGGATTAAGCAAGTTATAAATTAGAAAGGAGTTGATTTTGCTACTAAATTGATGCTTAAAATATGGTAAAATTTAGCATTATCAAATACCCCCAAACTTACAACTTTGCTTGTCCTCAAGCAAAAGTACTTCACCTAGCAAACAATTCAAGCACAATGGTCTAGTAACTTTAAGCACACTTTCAATCAAATAAACAAAAATCAATCATGCTTGCTCAACTTGGAAATCACATTCAAGAGATAATATAGTCTTAGCAAGCTAAACTTCAATCATGGTGCTAATAGTTCAAAATCACATGATAGATGCAAATGATAGATCAACAAACATGGCAAGTTGTTCTCAATGAGTGCATGGAACCAATCCTCACCAAGGAAAGTGTTTCACTCAAGCACAATGGTGTATAAGGATGTGTGTCTAACTCTCAAATATCACAATGTTACACAAATCAACTTTGCCTTTCATTTCAACAATATCAAACACATTAACATGCAAGTTATATCACAAGGACTTTTTGAAGCTTGTATTGTGGCTGGGCTAAGAAGAAAAATTGGTTTTTCTGGACAACAAAGCACCTTGAGATAAGAGACCAAACAATTTAATTTATGATATAGCATAGTATCTCTTTTTCTCCAAATTTGAATAACCCACTTCTCAACCTATTTCCCAACTCTTTTTCATTGAATTCATGTTTTTTTGTTTTTCTTCTTCTTTCTTCTTTTTCTTTCTTTTTGACTCAACTTATTGTTTTCTCAATGCTCCCCTTTTGACAAGAACTCCCCCAAACTTAGACCATTCTCCTCATTCTAACATATATGTTCATCTCTACTCAAGGTAAGGAGGTTAAGGATTTTTCAATAGGCTTAAGGTTTTGGGAATGAGAAAGTTTTCTTTAATATTCAAAGGTTATTGCATTGGCTTTTAGATTCAAAATGTAGAAGAGGTGGAAGAACAAGATGGCCTTGATCATTTGTAACAAGCAAGCAACTAGTTCAAATAGAGAAACTTAGGCAAAATCAACTGTGATTCCAAAGTAATAACATTCATCAATAAACTCTGAGGCACAACATCTCACAGGTTTACTCAGGGTTCCAAAATTTGATAAACATCATGCCAAGAATATTGATCACAATTAAAACCAAGCATCTATCTAAACAAATACAAGCAACCACAATCTCTGTTCAACAAGCTCAACCACATAATCTCAATCAGATTTTCAAAACAATTCTCATGGATAAAGAGCAAGCACAACAGATTTGTATTCAATTCAAGCATAACAAATGATTCGCTCAAATCACCAGACCAATTGCACAAGAACTATCCACTAGGCAAGTCAAAAAGAAATCCAAAAACACAAATACTGAAAGTAAATAAAACTTGAAATTAAAACGGAAAAACCGATTTAAAATGGACTCTTTGCAACTCCAGCAGTGTAGGACACTATCTTCACTTTCATCTGAAACATCTTCCTCCAACAGTAGCTTATACTCCGCAACTGCTCCACCTCCCCCATCAGTAGGGGCCTGGCCCCCAGGCCATGCTACACGAGCAGCAAAAATCTTCAAGTCATATGTTGCTCTGCTCAAGCATGCCTCAAAGGATGACCACTGGTGGTTTTCAAACCTGTAAACTCCTAAGGAAAATGTTATCCTGGACAAGAAAGCTCAAGGCAAAATTAGTATCCCATAGTCAACAACTGAAGAAAAGATTCCATAAAACAAACTAAAAGAAATCTGCAAAAGAAAGCAAAGAACAGGACAAAGAAATCCAAAACAAACAAACACAAAAGTACATGAACAAAGAGGGAAGTCTTAGAATTAAGCTTCCCAAAGGTACCACAACACAAAAAGGGTTAAAAACACAACAAAAGGAGTGTGTGAAAGAGTGCAAAAGAATGGGAAACTAATCATAAATCAAGAAAAACAAAAGTGCAGAACCAAAAAATTTTTTTTCGTTGACTCCCCTGGTACAGCTCGCGCCCGGGCGCCCATCAGCAGGGGGCGCTTGGGCGCCACTCAGTCAGTTGAGTGCAGGGGCCACTGGTGCAGCGCGCGTACGGGCGCCCATCAGCAGGAGGCGCTTGGGCGCCACTCGGTCAAGTTGGTGCAGGATGGCCCTCGTGTAGCTCGCGCTTGGGCGCCCCTCAGCAGGGGGCGCTTGGGCGCCATATCAGTTTTCTGCATAATGCAGATTTCTGCAAAATTGGCCACTCACCATGTGATTTTTGGTTCTAGACCTTCATTCAATGCACTCACACACCAAACAAGCTAAAACTAACCTAATACACTTATACAAACCATAAAAACAACATCACAACTCAAAAATCACAAGAATGCAAAATTACACAAACATACAAAACATAAGCTACTAAAGCACATAACACAAAAATCACACAAACACTAGTAAAAAGGGTAAGAAAATTGGGTTGCCTCCCAAAAGCGCTTGTTTAACGTCATTAGCTTGACGGATTACTCAATGAAGTGCAGATTTTGTTGTTGGTGTGCTCCTTCCACCAACTCTTCTTGAACCACTTTCTAGTCACCAAATCAACTCTCAAAGCTTCAATTCTTCTCATCTTAGCCCTTCCACTACCTTGACATCTTTAAATACTCAATCCTCTTGATCAACTTGGCTTACTAGGCTTGAGCTCCTTATCTCTCATCAAAGGGTGGTGGTGACTAGTCTTTCTCTTTTCCTTCTCCCTTTCTTCTTCATCTTTCACTTAGCACTTGGAGCATCTTCAAGGGAGGAAGAATTTGGGGCAGCTTGTGATGCTCAACATAGTTGTCTCCTTGTGTCCTATAATTCCATCAAGCTCAGGGTCTTCATGATGCTTTTGAGGCTGCAGTCCTCCTTATGTGAACATCCCCCTGCATACACTTAGACACAACTAGGCTAAAGCCACAAATTAGCCCAAGTAAAATTGAAAATCTATTTACAACAAAAGAGTTAGTTCTATATACAAATCAAGTCTAAACAAGTTAGAAACCTCACAAAAGTCTAGTATTGACACGAGTCCCCGGCAACGGCGCCAAAAACTTGTTAAGCCAAAAACTTGTTGGGCTCAATTCGGCAAGTGCACCGAATCGTTCAAGTAATAAACCGGTAAGACCGGGTATCGTTTTCCCAAGAGACTCGTAATACTAGAGAATTGTGCGATTAACAACTCACATAGACTCAATAACATAACATCAATTTACAGAACAAGTGCAGAAACGTAAATTCATACATAATTACAAGGTTGGACTTTGGTATTGAAGGCACTTGGAAATGGAAAAGACTAGAAATGATATGAAATGACATTGTTAAGGCTAGTTTTCACCAATGCACTCTTGTGTATGACCAATTTCGTCTCCTCTCTATCAATTTACTAAAGTCAATCCACTAAAACACTCTAGCCCTAATTCCTTAGGTGAAAGAGCCTAGGTTTTCCTTATCAAACCCCAATTCCTTGGCAATCTAACAAGCAAAACCCGCATTAAAGAGCTGGGATCTAAGACAACATGTGAATCATCTTCCATTCCTAGAATCAATGACCCACAAGGACTCCTATTTCAGTTCCGGGTTTCATCTTACGTTCCCATAATCCATAAAACCCCAAAATCAAGTCATGAACGTTCCCATTACATGCAAGCTTTAAGATCGGAAACAAGAATACTAGCAATTGATAGAAAAGGCATATGTATAATCAAATCATTCAACAATTACACAAGAATTCAAAGGCTACAACTAATCCCAACAAGATGGGTTCGGTTCTCCATTTCCATGGAGAACCCTAAAGCTTACAACATGGAAGATGGAAGAAGAAGGAGAATCCAAGAGGAAGAAGGGAGTGTTCCCACGAACCCTAGCAGCCCTCCAAGCTCTCCTCTGAGTGAAATCGCGCCTCCAAGGAACCAAAGACCCTTTCCCCTTTGCGTTTTAGGGTTAAATAAGCTGTCTGCCACATCAGTAAAAGTCGCGCCCGGGCGCCCTCTGTCAGTCGCGCCCGAGCGCGAAGCTCTCGCAAAAATTCAAATCTGGCGAAAAGTCGCGCCCGGGCGCCCCTCTGTTTTCGCGCCCGAGCGCGAGCCTCTCGCATTTGGACGAACGTCCTGCAATTTGGATGAGCGTCCTCTGCCTGGCTGGACGAGCGCCCTTTGCCTGGGACGAACGTCCTCTCCTCTGGACGAGTGTCCTCTTCTCTGGACGAACGTCCTCCTCTCTTGGACGAGCGCCCGCTTCTGGGACGAGCGTCCTCCTTCCTGGACGAACGTCCACTGTCCTGGGACGAGCGTCCTCCTTCTTGGACGAACGTCCTTGCACTGCTGATGGCATTTCTTCGTGCTAACTTCTTGGTCCAGTTCTATAATTTGTTGGAGACTCTTCCAAGCTCATTTTTAGCTACAAAATAAGGGATTATTGATGAAAGTACATCAAAGTAGCCAAAAACACAATTATTCAAAATAACAAGACAAAAGAAGAGGATTAAGCAAGTTATAAATTAGAAAGGAGTTGATTTTGCTACTAAATTGATGCTTAAAATATGGTAAAATTTAGCATTATCACATCTCCAACATCATCTCTTCACCCTTACCCCTTTATACACAGCCAACATCACAATCTCCATCCTTACACACGGCCAGCATCTTCAACTTCATTCCCACCTCCAACACCACTGCTACTGGGAACACCCATCATTTTCATCCTTTCCTATTCATTTCCACCCCCAACGCTTGACCTTCAAGCCACCACAATCATCGTCTACACCACCTTCAAACCAAATCACCCAGTCACCTTGCGGCATTATCACTGAGACTACTGGTTCATCACCATTACCTCCCACCATACACCAACCATGAAACCCGATACTGTCGGCCATTAACGCCACCATTGGAAGCCGTCAGCTTCCTTGCGCCACCACGGCCTCACACGCGCAGATAAGAGGAAGAAAAGGGCAGTGTGCGATCAGAGGTAACTCCCTCTCGGCTGGGCTGGGAGAAGAAAGAGTTGGTTTGAGTTTGGCCAATGAGAAGAAGAATGGAGGTGTAAGCAGACCCCTAACGGTTTCAGAACAAAGAGACGATGGACCTAGCTATTGGGCCGCAGTTTTCTTTTCCTTTGAGCCGTATGCGCGATTCCATTCACACCCCCATATTTCACCTGCACACCCCATATTTCACCCGCGCACCCCCTGTCCTTTCCTTTGGGCTCGGACCCATAATTAAAATGATAAAAAATGAAAGTTCTTTTTTGCTACCCCGTTTCATCTACGCTCTGTTGCCCTTGGACTTTTATTTTCTTGTGTTTATTTCTTTTTTTATTTATTTAGTTTTTACGATTGTAACTCCTTGTACATTAACCCGCACCCCTTTGCTTTGATTATATCTGTGTAGCTTGTTTTGTCATTTTACATAAAAATTACAAAAAAAAAAATAATAAGAAAAATAATATAAAAAATATATAAAACTTTAAAAAAGAAAAAAAAAAATTTAATGTAATAAATATTGGTATGAGTACTCGTGCGATCGTACGCATCAGCCTAGTACTTATTGCCCAAATATAAAATAAATAAAAAGCCGTGTGAGTGCTCGTGCGATCGTACGCATCAGCCTAGTACTCATTACGCAAAACAATAAGAGGAAAAAGCCGTGTGAGTGCTCGTGCGATCGTACGCATCAGCCTAGTACTCATTACGCAAAACAATAAGAGGAAAAAGCCGTGTGAGTGCTCGTGCGATCGTACGCATCAGCCTAGTACTCATTACGCAAAACAATAAAAGGAAAAAGCCGTGTGGGTGCTCGTGCGATCGTACGCATCAGCCTAGTACTCATTACGCAAAAAATAAATATTACAACAAAAATACCAAAAAAAATATAAAAATCTTCAGAAACTAAAAAACATTAACTCTTTCAAAACTACAAAAATATTGCCTTGTCAGAACTACGTGATCCTTGATTCTCCATCAAAAGTGGAGATACGTAGGAGCAAGGCGAGTCCTTGTCAGGCTCACTCTCCCAAAAATCCAAATTATCCATAACAAATTTCTCAAATAATTTCCAAACAAATTTTCAAGCAGTTTTCTAAAAGAACTACGTAACCCTGATTTCTCACATGAGAATACGTAGGAGCAAGGTCAATCCTTGTCGGGCCCAAAAAACTAAAAAATATTGTTTGTTTGTTTAGAGTTTTATTTTAGGGAAAAGTTAAACATTTTGAAAACCACATCCATATTCGCGCATTTAGTTAAAGGTACTGCCCTAGGGCAGGCGTTGTAGGGTGCTAATACCTTCCTTACACGTAACCGACTCCCGAACCGAGAATCTGGTTCAAATTGACCATGCCTTATCATTTTATGGTTTTTTCCGTAGTTTTCCAGAATAAACTATGGTGGCGACTCCAAAATCTCTTTTCAAAACCCGTTTCTTTTCGGATCGTCGTCCCGTCGCGATTCCGGTTGCGACAGATGGCGACTCCACTGGGGACAGCCAGAGAGTCAGGCCATTTAATTAGATGTGCGAATTCAATGTGGTTTTTCTTTGTGTTTTTTTCTTCTCCTTTTTCTTTATCCTTATTTGATTTCTGTCATAATTGTATGTGTGTTTGTTTTGATTATATTGAACCCTAGGGTAGAAAACATGTTATATCTGCCTAGGAATTTTCTGGTTGTTTTGCAGGTGAGGGTTTGGGATGTACAATTGCATTCTCCCTTCACACACACACATTGTATGCATATCATGAGTGAGGCCCTATACCCGGGTCTGAGCGCAACTTAGAAATAGAGGGGTTGTGTAGCGGTGTCACTCTGGGATGTACTTCCTGTTTGGCTATCGTGAGAACCCCAGCTAGAGTCTGTTCTCTTCATTTGTGTCTCCACATCTAGTTGATTACTCTGACTGTTGTGGAGAAACAGTGAAAAGAGCCATAGCTCTGGTGGCCTGACCTAAGAATTAGGAAGCTATCCTTGTGAGTGCATATATTTGGCCTTAGAACTTCAGTCATTCAACCTTTGATAAGGCACAAAAGGGAGAAACGTGTATTCTTATAACCCTCATGTTCGCTTAATAAAAATCACTCACCTTGTACATATCATCATATCTCTTTATCTTTTTTCCTTCTTTTGCTTTTTCCTTTTTTCTTCGCTCATTGTTTTTTTTTATATAGTCTTGTCACATTTTTGCGGATTCTAGTCAAAAATTATAAAGTTGTGATTAAGGCCTTTAAGCTAAAGATGAGAATTAACATGGAATTTTGAGTCAAGGGGTATTCGAGTTCATATATTTTGTTGATGCACGTCAAACAAAGGAGGGTAATATTGGTGGAGTATAAGAATTTGTTGAACCTGCCAGAGTGGAGGAATTTGTGTAAATCTTAGATACACTTCTCGGATGCAAGGTGCCTACATTTACCTCGGGAAATATACCCCTACTCATAACTAGTGCGAATCAGGAAAGTACACCCAATGAAGTTGGAAAGCGAGTTCACAATCAAGGGCAAATTGAGGGGCTTTCCTCAAAGATACTTATAGGAATACCTTCATCGTTTGGCTTAAGAGGAAATTTGGGAAACGTTTACAGATGTATTAGCTCTTCTCCTCTATGGTGTCATGCTTTCTCCTAAATGTCAAGAACCTCGTCGATTATGCCGCCATGAACCATTTGTGGGATACTAAGAGCGTTGTAAGGATCCAGTCACTGCCATCCTGACTGAAGTTTATGGGACCCTTAATCGTTGTTATGAACTTAAGGGAGGAAAGATGTTATGTTGTCTACATGTGGTTCATTTCCCGTGAGACTGGAGGCGCCTTTAATTCCCCGTACCCCATGGACGAGCTATTGCAGTGAAAACCGAATGTGAAAGGAGCAAATGAATGGGCGTAACTTTGTGCAAGTTTAAACGAAGAACAAGTTAAATGGTATGTCCCTTGGTAGCATAGATCGCAGATTATATATCATTGCGGGAGCTAAAAATGAGCTTGGAGGAGTCTCCAACAAATTATAGAGATGAACCAACCACAAGGCACGCAGAAACTCTCGTCACACATGCAGAAACGCTCGTCGCCGAAGTGACGCCAAGTGAACTTTCGTCTAGACGACGCTCGTCCTGGAGTAGAAGAGGATGCTCGTTTTGAAGAAGACGCTCGTCCAGATGACGTGAGAAGAGGACATTCGTCCAGGACGCTTAGAAAGGGCGATCGTCCAGGCAGAAATGGACGCTCGTCCAGGCCAGAGAAGAGGACGCTCGTCCCGATTTCAGTGGACGCTCGTCCACTTTCAGACTTTTGCTGATGTGTCTATTTTAACCGAGAAACGCAAAGGGGTTACGGTCTTTGTTTCTTCGGAGGTGCATCTCACTTATAGGAAAGCCTGGAGTGCTGCTAGGGCTCCTGGGAACACTCCCTTCTTCCTCTTGGGTTCTTCATCTTCTTTCGTGGTCATTTTACCTTGTGAGGAATGAACTTTTGCTAAAATGCTTCGTCAAGTTAAGAACGCTTACAAAAATGTTGTTCGCTTCGAAGAAAGGCCCAAGATCATGAACTGCTAATGAAAGTTTCCTTAACCAATGAATCGCAGAAAGGGTTAAGACAATCAAGTTGTAATTAATTTCCCTTACCCAAATTGTGGAAGGAAATTTCAAAATGATGAGCCGTGGATAGAAGCAGCAATGACAAAACTAGAAGGAATGTCGGCGTTTAGCTAAGAGGGAACATAAAAGATTGATTAGTTAGATGAAGAAAGAATATGTCGTTGAATAAGGACAAGTTACGAAGAATTGGAAGAAAAGTCTCTCACAATTAGCTTCCCTCATCAATGAAATCGTTGAAGATGTTCTTAAGCTTCTTAGCTGATGCTGAGTCTGCATTGCCAATCCTTAACCCACCTAAGGGGATTGAAACATTCCTCAATTACTGCGAGAAGCTGATCAGGCAAATGAAGGATGTGATGACTAAAATGGTTGACCAAGAATTCCTATGTCTCACATTTTGGGAACTTTTGAATGATGAATTACCTTATTGATTCTGTTCCATGTTAATTTCTAAATTATACCGGGGCAATATTTTCACAGCTTTATAGTTTCTGACTAGAGAATTTGAACTATGTTGTCTTTTCTTTTCTTTTTTATTTTTATTTTATTTTTCTTAATTTGTTTCAAAAAAAAAAAACAAAAAAAAAAAAAACAAAAACAGCTAAACATCTAAGACACCCTAAAGGACATGAACCAGTACCAAAATCATGGGGAACCAAGTAGAAGTTCAAGAAGGATTGAAAGCCGATATCCAACAGCTGAAGGGACAAATGAGCCTAATTCCAGAGGCCCTGAATGCCTTACAAAGCCCTGGAGATTCGTCCGCACAACGACTACAACAAGAAGTTCCGGAAGCACAAACTTTCCCTTCCCATCGTCTTCCCTAGAATTACACTACACCCTTGGGAGTTGGACTCAGGACAACTTTGCATTCAAAAGGCCGAGATAATACGAGGAAGGAGGCAACAAGCTTAGGGTAACCACTTTTATGGTCCCTACAAAAAATGATTCAGCCCAGTGTAGTGAGGAAGATAATGACAAAGCAACCTGAGTTGAAATCCTTTCCTCATGTTATTACGCCAGTGGATTTTGAGTGCGCTCATCTTGAATTTTCATACATTCAGTCTTGTGGAGATGTGGTGGATTTTTATTTTTTTTCTTGAGGTAGTGCAAATACAACATGGACGTGGCATCACATTGATTACAACTACAAAGCATGGTGAGGAAGGAATATGAATTATACAAAGGATACGTTCAAAGGTGGAAAGAGATTGTTGCTCAAGGAAAGTCTCTTATGAGTGATAACGAGATCGTTGACACTTTTCTAGATACTCTGCAATCACCCTTCTGCGAGACCATGATGAGCAATGTTTTCCTAAGCTTCTTAAACTTGCGATAATCCAGGAAAGAATTGAAATTGGTGTGAAGACTGAAAAGATCGTGCAAGGTCCTACCATGACAACGAATGTGAACAAGTCTGGTCTAAGCCTCGGACAAGGAGAGAAGAAAAAGCTCAATCACATCCTACGGCTCAAATATCGTTGGCCTACCCTTTGAAACTACTCCGAGACAAGATTGGACTCAGCCCAAACTCAATTTCTCACCAAGTTGTCGGGTAGAAAATTGTTGATCAAGAGAAAAGGCCTACGAGTTTCACTCCTATTCATATAACTTATGCAACATTGCTTCCAAGTCTTATGCATAAAAAGGGATGGTTTCCGCTTGTTACATGGAGCCTTTAAAGCCTCAATACCTCAGGACTCATGATACAACATACACAAAAGGTGATTACCACGGAGTGGCCATCAATCGTTCTACCAAAAGTGCTGGTGGTTCAAGCGAGAAGGCAAACTTTGATTCATTCAAGATATTTAAAGTTTGAAGAAAGTTAATCCAGCACTGTGGCAAGGCGTGAGTTCACCTCTACAAATGCCATAGACAAATGAAGAGGACTCTAGGACTACCTGGGAAAGCGAAGATTATTGTAAAAGGCGAAACCGATGTTGATTTGCTCATATTTTGAATTGTTGTTAGAACTTTCATTACGAGGTAATCTCCAAGGTTTAATGGAAATCATGTCCTCATAGGGTGTCGCAAAAAATAAAATATAAAAAAAAATAATAATAATGAAATAAAGAAAAAGAGGAAAACCGATAAATCAAAAACAAAGTTGTAGTGTAAGATTTTTCCCAATTTTGATGTTTTATCTCGAAACGTGTTTTTCCACAAATAAGGGTTTTTCAACGTGTTTTCCATCAGAGGCTTGTTAGGAGCCCATTTCTTCATTTTTTTTATATATACAAATAATTTTTGAGTTTTCACTTCTAAATTCATTTTTTGAAGTTAATTTTCCTTATTTGTAAATATTTTTAAGCCCATTTTTCTAATGGTTTCGTACAAAGAATTGATTGAAAATTTTAGACTAAATGCATCAAATAAAAATCATAAAGGGCTAATTTATTTCATCAAGTGAGCAAACTTTACAGAGGAAAAAGGTTTGAACAGAGAGACTAATTTGAATACAAAGCCAAAATAAAAAAAAAACAAAGATACACAAATTTAGAAAAAATCACAAGGTTACTTTACCTTACCAAAAAACGAAACACACACAAAAACAATAAAGGTAAACATGTCCACGGGTCGATCGCGGACGATCGTTAAGATTACAGTCCAAGAAATAAACAAAAATGAAAGCGTAAAGAAAATACAAAAAATTTAAAAAAAATGTCCATATTACAGTCCTTATTAAATTCCGGCCACACTCGGCCAACAAAAACAAAACAAAAAAACATTTCAATGGTTGAAAAACTCTCGAGCTGGTTGTGGTGGTCTAAGAGAGAGCTCCGTCGAGGGAGGTCTGATATGGAATCCGCGGAACGCAGGAGGTGCTGGTGGAGGGAGTTGTCGTTCATCTCTGTCGTCGTCAATGATGATCGGAACAGGGAACAGATCCAGAAGCTTCGGAGCCTTCATGACTACCCAACCGGTTTCTCCAAAAAAATAAAAAAATAATAATAAAAAGGAAACAATTGTGTCACAAGAGGGAAGAGGGAAGAAAATTAAAAAGACAAGGATGAAGTTAGGGTTTTACCATACATGTACAGAGGTAGTAGAGAAAAAAGGGTGCCGGTGGGATCCAATTCTGCTTGCCAGCGTCTTACTCTATTCCCATGATTGCTAAACCAGCACTGAACGTTGTACTCCCCCGCTTCTCCGAATGCCCTGATTCAGGTAGTGATCTCAAAAATCTGAGCTCGACTTGGGTGAGTGACTCCGTAATTGTAAATGTTGGTCATTATCCTTATTTGGTCTTCTGTCGGACGCCACTTTGGGCAGGTCGGTCTCTCCATTTCCATTTCCTTCTCATCCATTTCCCTAATTTGTCTAAATAAATAATAAATAAAAAAAAAACAAACCATAAATAACAAAAATACTTTGTTCATAGTCTAATGTTTTCTTCCATTGTGTTTCTTTTAAGCTAATTTTGTTCTTTGTATTGGGTCTTTCGAGTCTCGTTGTCCAGTTTGTGATCTGTTTCATGGTCCTCGCAAAGGTTCCTAAACGGATCTACGTCCAGATTGTCCATGTCCATGTCCTTGTGTTCATACGAGTAATTTTCTTTTAAGTTTTCTGTTTTTATGGGGTACGTGGCGTTGTTCTACCCGATTGTCTCTGTCATACCTTCAATCGAAGGGAGATTAGCGTCTGGTTTCCAGCCTATATACCCCTTATCTTTGTTAAGACAGTTGTGTTTTTAAGTGTTTTAAAGTTAAAATTAAAAAAAGAGGAAGAAGAAAGCAAATAAAGAAAGCGAGTAAGGAAGCAGAAGTAAATAACAAGCGGAAAGTAAAGAGGGGAGTAAAAATAAAGTGCTATGAAAGTAAATAGCAAGGTCGGAAAGCATAAAAAAGAATAGAAGAGCATAAGGGAAAGGAAAGCCGAAAAGTAAGAAGAATCGGACAACATAACGGAAAGAAATAAGCACAAAAGATGAACGGAAAGAGTAAAAGTAGGAAAGGGAAGGAGGAAAGAAAGACAGGAAAAGAAAAAAAAAAGGGAAATAAAGGAAGATCTAGAAGAAGGAGGACCTACCCGGAAGCAGAAAGGCTTACAGAAGCTCGTCGCAGCACTCGGAGGCCTTCAGAGGCACGCGGGGACAGAGGCTCCTAGCAGATCCAGAAGCTCAAGAGAGGGAGAGTTAGAGAGAAGGGAGAGCGGAGGAATGTTTTAGAGAGAGAGCGAGTGGTCAGGAAATGCCCTCAGATGCCAGGGAGTGAGCTTTTAAAGCTGAGTTGTTTCCACTGTTACAACAGTTCCGGTCTCAGTACCGAAACTGTTGTCACAGTTCCAGTTTTCCTGATTTCAATTTCAAAAATAAAAAAATATATAAAAATTTTGAAAATCTGAAAACGGGTAGGATTGTGTTGGGTCGATCCGGCCCAATTCAGGAGACTTATTAGATGATCCGATTTCAAAAAAAAAAAATAAAAAAAAATAATAATAATAAAAATAATAAAACAAAATATAAAAATATGATAAATAGAAATTTTCAAAAATAATAAGTGGAGTGATGCAGAATTTGAAGTGTTCAAAATATTTTTTTTATTTTGTATGATAAAGGACATTTTTCAGGTTCATTGGGCCTAATTGTCAGGTTAGCCTTCTTTGAACCCAATTCATTCTGAAATGTAAATTTAAGTGAAAAATTATTTTGGCATGTTTGTAATTTCACATCACACCATTTTGTTTAATTTTATTCCTTCTTCTTCTGCATTTTTGAATAAATCTAAAAAAAAAAGAAGGGAACAGTGCTCGAGCCCATTAGGCCCAATGACCTTCGTGGTTTTCTCTCGAGTCTACTTCTTTGGAAAAAAATATCAAAAATATTTTGTTTTCACATTTTTGCTGTTGAATGATGTTTAGTACATTTGTTCAAATTGTCCTGTGTGATTTTCTTTGAATTTGTAGTTTTAAAAAAAAAATCTGAAAAAGAAGCGAACAGTGCTCGAGCCCATTAGGCCCAATAGCCTTCGTGGTTTTCTCTCGAGTCTACTTCTTGTGAAAAAATATCAAAAATATTTTGTTTCCACATTTTTGCTGTTGAATGATGTTTAGTACATTTGTTCAAATTGTCCTGTGTGATTTTCTTTGAATTTGTAATTAAAAAAAAATCTGAAAATGAAAGGGAACAGTGCTCGAGCCCATTAGGCCCAATAACCTTCGTGGTTTCCTCTCGAGTCTACTTCTTTTGAAAATATGTCAAAAATATTTTGTTTTCACATTTTTGCTGTTGATTGATGTTTAGTACATTTGTTCAAATTGTCCTGTGTGATTTTCTTTGAATTTGCACCAAAAAAATCTCTGAGAATGAAAGATGAACAGTTTTTGAGCCCAATAGGCCCTTTTGTCATATGTGGTTTCTCTTGAACCAGTCCATCTGAATTTCTGGAAAAAAATAAAAATACATGTTTATGTAGATTTTGTGTTTTCAATTCACAATTTCCCTTTCCATTTGTGTGAACAAGTATTTGTGCGAAAATAAAGATAGAGGAATTCAGACCTTTGTCTGAAGTTCTTGTCATGGTTGCAAAAAGAATAGTATTGGGCCCGTTGAGTCTGGTAGTGTTGCAAAATTTTCTTTGGTCCAATCTTGTGAAATCCTCTCATAACAAAAAAAAATGAATGAATTTCTTTTAGCTTGTTCCATAAACTTTGAAAAAAAAAAAAAAGTTTTCTTGGTCATCTTCTTGTGTCAAGTTCACACGGCTCAGGTCATCTGATCCATTGGGTCAATGTGCCTGGTAAGTCCAGCTTCCTTTTGTTAATTCTCCTCAGGTTTTCAAACGTTTTTGGCCCAACTCGGCCCATTACATGCATATTTCTCATTAATTTCTATTTCTAAAAGATAAAAAACACAGAAACATTTTTCTAATATGCTTAATATTTTTCACATTGTGTAAATAAATAAAAAAAATGAAAAAAAATGATTGAAAAAAAAAAACATTTTTATTTTTCAAACGTTTTTCTAAAATCAAGTTTTCTCATATCAATTTTTGCATTGCTCACTAAGCCCAGTTCCTACACTGGCCCACAAAAGCCCAGTTCCTACACTGGGCCACAAAAGCCCAGTTCCTACACTGGCCCACAAAAGCCCAGTTCCTACACTGGCCCACAAAAGCCCAGTTCCTACACTGGCCCACAAAAGCCCAGTTCCTACACTGGCCCATAAAAGCCCAGTTCCTACACTGGCCCACAAAAGCCCAGTTCCTACACTGGCCCACAAAAGCCCAGTTCCTACACTGGCCCACAAAAGCCCAGTTCCTACACTGGCCCACAAAAGCCCAGTTCCTACACTGGCCCACAAAAGCCCAGTTCCTACACTGGTCCACAAAAGCCCAGTTCCTACACTGGCCCACAAAAGCCCAGTTCCTACACTGGCCCACAAAAGCCCAGTTCCTACACTGGCCCACAAAAGCCCAGCTCATACCTGCCCCCAAGCCCAGTTCTCACACTGGCCCCCTAAGCCCAGTTTTCATACTGGCCACCAAAATCTAATTTTCTCAAAGAAAAAAAAAAAATCTGTTTTGCAACTGGTATCACCATTTCCATTTCATATTACTTTGCTTCACACATAAAACCAAAAGAAAATACGCAAAAGTTGAGTCAATTGTTTTCGATGCAAATCATCCATTTTATGAGATTTCAAAAAAAAAATGTAATGGATGTCATAATCTCCTATGGTCAAATGTTTAAATCACATATTCTTAAGAGATATCTATGTGTGCATTGCTTGAAAGCATCATCCTTCAGCCCTCGATATACCAAGAGATTGACCCAATCATGTTCTTGAGCCCAAGTAATAAACACCAAGTGTTACCCTGGGGCCAATTTTCCGTTACCTCCACTGGCTTTCATTTGGGAGATCCTGGAATCCGTTGTGACAAAACAAAAAAAAATATAAGAAAAAAAAGAAAAAAAAAGGATGAAAAATGACTCGTGTTGAGATCATTTAGTCTTATCTCCTAATTAATCTTTTGAAAATAAAGCAACCAAAATTTGAAGTGATGTGTGGCCATTTTTCTTCATCCAAAAAAAAAAAAACAAAATATACCCTTTGATACCAAATTTGAGCCAATAAGAAATTTCTTTTCAAAATTTTACCCAAACAAGAGTTACCATCACAGTAGAAGTCGACTCAAATTGCAAGAAGAACACACTTAGTGATCAAATGAAGAAAATTCCTCAAAAGTAAAGCAAAAATACAAAGAACCACAAAGTGATAGCAAGCAAAGAATGAAATTTGAGAAAGGACAAAATAGTCAAAACAGATTTGACAAATAGTTGATACAAGGTGCAGATGGTAACTCGTGTTTCAAATAACCCAAAAAAAAAAATTTTTTTTATTTGAGCCTTTATATCCTTTTTTTTTCAACACCCTTTAGCCCAAGCCACATTACAAGCCCAATAAAAGTCCACACGGATTGAATAATGGTTGCTTAATTTTTCATGAAGCTTAATTTTGAGACAAGACAAAAATGACTAACAATGCAGTTAAAAAAAAAAAAATTTTGATGAAAAATAAATGTCCTCGGATGAAGGGAACTCCCTATTGATCAAAATTTTGAAGGAAAATCAAACCAATTTGGGGCAATCTTTTCAAGCCAATCCTTTCCATATCCATCACAAATTCATGAACACATTCAAATCCCATTCAAACTCTTCCCCCGATTCACAAACTAGAGGGCAATTTTTGGGCAACTTTATTTCATGTGTTTTGGCCCTTCCAAAATATAGTCAACTTTGTTAGTCTCACATTTGTTTCATCTGTATATGCAAAGTTCGTATCAAGACCAGGGCATCCCTTGTTGGGCCTCTCAGATTTGTCCACACTAAGATTCATAAATCCACCCTCAAGATAGGGGTAGACACTTTGGGGCTCTGAGTCCATCATTCGTAAACCCGAAATGGGGGGCAACTTCTTTTTGAACCTCACTTAAGTGACTCATACCCAAAACCAGGGGCAATTTTGCAAGAGTTATGTGAATGTCACACCCTCACAATTCACAGATACATTTGTCCATACTTATCTTTTTACCATGCCTCCAAATTGGGGCAACTCCTGACTTCACATTGGCATTTGTATTTGTTTTAAGGAGTAAGAGGCCCAAGTAGCCAACCCGGTACTCTCCAAATCCTTTCACATATTTGTCCCAACCCCTGACATCAAGCATGTATACATAGGTATTTCATCAGAAAATGTCCAGCACAAGCTTCATTTTGAACATTTGACTTTAGAATTTGGATGTCCATCGTAAAAATAAAATGAAGGTCTAAATCTTCATAAATTTGATGATTCCAAAGAAAACAAATTGACTCGAAAAAAAAAGTGCTTAAAAGTCAGTTTTTTTGTCCAATGGTGACCTGTGTTCATCTGACTGGGTACCTGTGTTGGACTTTCTGTACAAATTTGAAATTTCTCTCGGGTAATCGATTACAGGGGTGCTGTAAACGATTACCAGAGAACTTTTTGAACACTCTCACTCATTCCTTGCACAGCTTGCTCCTCCAACTCATGAGGGGTCACCCCACACTCCTTGGCCTCACATCACATCACCATCCATCCTCTCCCACCATTGGAACACCTGCACAAGCCTCAAACAGGTGCAGATTAGCCTAAAAGTCAGTTTTTTTTGTCCAATGGTGACCTGTGTTCATCTGACTGGGTACCTGTGTTGGACTTTCTGTACAAATTCCCAATTTCTCTCGGGTAATCGTTTACAGGGGTGCTGTAAACGATTACCAGAGCTTTTTTTCAGCAGTCTCACTCATTACTTGCACCACTTTGTCCCCCTACTCATCACGGATCAAGAGCCAACATCATGTACACATTTTCATGAATGTTCATCAAATCTTCTTCCTTCAAAAAAGACAAAAAAAATCAACATGCATCAAAGTTTTCTCCTTAAATTCCAAAATCTACACCAACCATATTTCTCTCATATATTGAGATTTCAAATCCTTGTACAAAACCACCAACCCTTTGTTTATTAATTTCAAAATTTTCAAAAACAAAATCATCAAAGTCAATATCATGAATTTGTTTCCATGTATATTCATCAATTCTCCTCCTTCAAAAAGACAAGAATCAACATGCATCAAAGTTTTCTTCTCTAAATTTCAAAATTTACATCAACCATGTTTTTCTTGCACATTGAGATTTCAAAATCCATATACTTGTACAAAAATGCAACACTTGTTTCTTAATTTCAAAATTTTGAAAGAAAAAAAAATCAAAATCAAAATCAAAAATTTTCTCAAAATTTCAACAAATTCAAAATTTTCAATTTTCAAAACAATCCACCAAGTTTACTTTCTGTCATTGGTGTCTTGGCCCTCTGCAAGGCAATGGTCAAGTCCAGATTGTCAAACGACCCTCTGCATGGCAATGGTCAATTTTAATTTTCCTCTGCGATCTTGGCCCTCTGCAAGGCAATGGTCAAGTCCAGATTGTCAAACGACCCTCTGCATGGCAATGGTCAATTTTAATTTTCCTCTGCGATCTTGGCCCTCTGCAAGGCAATGGTCAAGTCCAGATTGTCAAACGACCCTCTGCATGGCAATGGTCAATTTTAATTTTCCTCTGCGATCTTGGCCCTCTGCAAGGCAATGGTCAAGTCCAGATTGTCAAACGACCCTCTGCATGGCAATGGTCAAATTTAATTTTCCTCTGGTATCTCGGCCCTCTGTAAGACAATGGTCGAGCCCAATTTTACTTTCTGTCATTGGTATCTCGGCCCTCTGTAAGACAATGGTCGAGCCCAATTCTTTCTTTCTGTCATTGGTATCTCGGCCCTCTGTAAGACAATGGTCGAGCCCAATTTTCCTTTCTGTCACTGGTATCTCGGCCCTCTGTAAGACAATGGTCGAGCTCAATTTTACATTCTGGTATTGGTATCTCGGCCCTCTGTAAGACAATGGTCGAGCCCATTTTTTTACTTTTTTTCAAAAGACCCTCTGCATGGCAATGGTCAGACCAAATTTTTTTCAAATGACCCTCTGCATGGCAATGGTCGGTCCAAATTTTAATTTTTTCAAATGACCCTCTGCATGGCAATGGTCAGGTACAGATTTTAATTTTTTTCAAACGACCCTCTGCATGGCAATGGTCAGGTACAGATTTTAATTTTTTCAAACGACCCTCTGCATGGCAATGGTCAAGTCCAGATTTTATTTTTTTCAAACGACCCTCTGCATGGCAATGGTCATTGGTATCAATTTTCAAAATTTCTCAAAAATCAAAATCAAAAAAATATTTTCTCAAAATTTCAAAAGACCCTCTGCATGGCAATGGTCAGACCAAATTTTTTCAAATGACCCTCTGCATGGCAATGGTCAGTCCAAATTTTCAAACGACCCTCTGTATGGCAATGGTCATTCCAAATTTTAATTTTTCAAACGACCCTCTGCATGGCAATGGTCAAGTCCAGATTTTAAATTTTTCAAAACGACCCTATGCAGGACAATGGTCGAACCCAATCAAATTCAAATTTCTCATTCATTTTTATCTTGTTCATTTTATTTATGCACTCAAAAACAAAAAAACAAAAAAAAAACAAAAAAAAAACAAAAAAAAAACAATAATTTGTTCCTCCGCTTTGTTTGTTTGCTTTATTCTCTGTTTGTTTCTTGAAACCCAGACGAAATTAGTATTTCTATCTTTACTTATCTTTTACTCTGATAATATGAAAACTTTCTTTATCATATGATCTAGTAAAATCTAAGTAAAGAGGGGCAGCTGTCAACACTCAATTTCATCCGGATTGACTAAATATTTTTGTTTTACTGTTTTCTCCTCATAAAAAGAAAAATTGAAAAAAAATGTATATAAAAAAAAAAGAAGTAAAAAATAAAAAAAAAAAGATGAAAAAAAAAAAGATGAAAACGTTCATCCAAACAAAAACCGTTCGTCCTCCCACACTGTCACTGTGGCCGCTCGTCCAACACAGTGACCGTTCGGTTCTCCCCACTGTTGTTGAAACCGTTCGTCCTTCCCCATGTTACCGTTCGTCCTTTGCACTGTTCGACCGTTCGGCATTTCGGTTCTTTAGGACGTTCGTCCTCATCTTCAACCGTTCGGTCATCCTCAAACGTTCACTATTCGACCGTTCGGCCATTTGTTCATTTCGGACGTTCGTCCTCGCCCTCAACTGTTCAACCTCTCATGTTTACCGTTCGGTCATTTGTGTTTATTAAACGTTCGGTCATGCTTATTCTTAATGAACGTTCGGTTTTGATGTGTTATCTGTTAGTGAACGTTCGGTCTTCATTTGAACGTTCGCTTTTCATTCGAACGATCGTCGTCCACCATTCGTACTTTGCCCTTATTTGAACGTTCGTTCATTAGTGACTTTTAGGACGTTCGGCAAACAGTGTGTTGAGGCTCGTCCATCTCACTCCATCAACCGCTCGTCCAACTCACCTCCCCTTTTCTACCACTCGTCCGGGAGAGCAACTTGGAGTATGCGTAGAGAAGTGCTCCTGCCACACAAAATGCCCACGGCCTAGCTGGAGGAAATGCTTCGTTTTAACAAAGCTGAAACATGAATTGCATCCTCCACGTTACTTTTGCCACACACGTGATATTATTGAAGAAAGAGAGGTGCTATCACTTGGGAGAAGAAGCAAGCCTTCACGCCTTCACTTTGGTGTTCTACGTTCAGCAGAAGCGCATCTCCAAAATTGCAACAGCAGCTCACGCTTCCAGTAGTTTGGGAAGCAATTTCGGTCCACCATCAAGCAGTGCAGAAACTTCACGACCAGCAGCTTGGAGAAGAAACACGGTCCAGCCACCTGGAGAGAAGAAGAGGAAAGGCCATGAGGATGAAGTGGAGGCCGTGACATAGCAGCTGGAAGGAGAGTACGGAGAATGGATGGCTCACGGCAATGGAAACAGAAGCAGTACCGAGGGAAGATGAAGTATTCCAGCAAGCAAGAATGGACAGTAGCAGCACATGAAGCACATCTAACACGTCCAGCAAACTTCAAGCTCCAGCTCCAGCCTACAGAGGAGCTCACGGTTCAGGATGATAGCAGCTCCATACCTTTCAGCAGCTTGGGAATCACAAGGCAGGAACTTCACGTGGCTGTCAGCACATTGGTAGAGATGAATTTTGGTGAGCATGGTCAGCAAAGCAAAAGGAAACAAAGAAAAAAAATAATAAAGATGTGGGGCTGCTATGATGACATGGAAAAGAATCAATTGGAAAGGGATGCCAAAATTCTGAAACATCACGTGAAGGTGGAAAAGCATGGAGAATAAATTGGTGTATGATGACATGGAAGCATCCATAGGCACATTTTAATGTGTCCCACACACTCACGAGGCAGCCACCTTGGTGCAGTTTTCACATGGGCATAATGCAAAAACAAAAGAAGAATTCTCTCCGGCTAGCTCTCACGGTATGGCTTGGAAGAAATTGCAGAGCACGTTCACGGCCCATAATGTGAGAATATTCTTTATTCTAAGATATGGGAGACCACAAGCACTCACTAGACAGCAGCAAAGGGTGGCGTCTGAGTGGAAAAATGAGAAGAATGCATGTGCACAAAGTCAGCAGAAGAATGCATGTGCACAAAGTCAGCAGAAGAATGAGGAGCACACCACGTTACAGCATGGGCAAGGGGAGTGCACATGGTTATGAGGAGGAGCTAGTGGAAGTCTTTGCTTTCATTTTGGTGTGGAGGATGACCTGGAAAACCATCAAAAAAATTCTGAACGTGGTCCAGCATGTGGAGAGAAAAAGAGGGTTGAACAAGTACAGAAAAAAAAAAAGAAAGGGAGGGGAAGTGGAGATTGGTGGCATGTCTTGGAGGCATTCTCGGGTCCAATACAGAAGATGAACAATTGAAAGTGAAGCACGGGGCCTGGCACCACAGAACTGATACGTTAAGAAGCTTTGACAAAGGACCAGCAGCAAAAAAAGTCCAGTCCCTCCATTACAAGATTCAAATAATCAAAGACCTCCTCAACACCACATAGAGAAAGGAGGGAATAGAATATGCTGTTTTGATCCAAATCAGAGATGACACAAAATTAACTTAACACTAGCTAGCCTTGAAGAAGCCTCCTGTAGTCAGCAAAAGGAGGCAGCCACTTTGGAGAAAAGAAGAAAACATCAGCTTTCCATGCAGCAACTTCACCCACGGCCTGATGATTCACGGTTCAGTAGCAGTTTGTCACGCCCAGCAGTTTAGAGGAAGATAAACATTCAACACCAGCCGGCTGATCCAGCGAATGGTCCAACAGCTTGGAGCGTCACCGGACTACGAGAAGGAAGCAAAGGAGAGGACATTTTACTGGAAGAAAGAAGAATTAGCAGAGAATCATTGGGGACGCGAGGTCAGCAATAGCAAACGAAGCTTCAAAGGTAAGTAATCCTTTGCACTCCCTGTCTTACTGATTTGGTTACTTGTCTTTGAGTATGTCTTTTTTTACGTCGCCCTTAAGCATGTTTCTGTTAAGTTTCCCTTGAATATGTCCCTGTTATGTGGTTGCTATGTTTGCATGTGTTAAGCTTACGTGTGTTAAGTTTGCATGTGTTGTTGTTTAATAAATGGCTAGTGTTGTAAATATTTGTACATGTCTGTTTGTTACCGAACATCAATCTTCATCCCTTCATGATACTGAACGTCCAACACCAATCATCCATATTCACCCATTGCCATAAGCCATATTGACACCCGCGACCTGCACCTATCATTTTCATCACGTTCTCTTTCTCCATTATCCCCTGTACCCATATTCGCCCATTCCAGCCCACCATCTTCATCCTTACCATTCGACCAACAACATCTCTATCATCTCCAACACTGCTCCAACACTGGACCTATAACTCTTATACATATCAACATCATCATTTTCATCCTGAGACCTCACGGCCATACCCCCTTCCCTCTTCGTTTTCACGGACAACGCCCATTCTCAGTTTCATCCATATACCATCTCCAACATCATCTCTTCACCCTTACCCCTTTATACACAGCCAACATCACAATCTCCATCCTTACACACGGCCAGCATCTTCAACTTCATTCCCACCTCCAACACCACTGCTACTGGGAACACCCATCATTTTCATCCTTTCCTATTCATTTCCAACCCCAACGCTTGACCTTCAAGCCACCACAATCATCGTCTACACCACCTTCAAACCAAATCACCCAGTCACCTTGCGGCATTATCACTGAGACTACTGGTTCATCACCATTACCTCCCACCATACACCAACCATGAAACCCGATACTGTCGGCCATTAACGCCACCATTGGAAGCCGTCAGCTTCCTTGCGCCACCACGGCCTCACACGCGCATATAAGAGAAAGAAAAGGGCAGTGTGCGATCAGAGGTAACTCCCTCTCGGCTGGGCTGGGAGAAGAAAGAGTTGGTTTGAGTTTGGCCAATGAGAAGAAGAATGGAGGTGTAAGCAGACCCCTAACGGTTTCAGAACAAAGAGACGATGGACCTAGCTATTGGGCCGCAGTTTTCTTTTCCTTTGAGCCGTATGCGCGATTCCATTCACGCCCCCATATTTCACCTGCACACCCCATATTTCACCCGCGCACCCCCTGTCCTTTCCTTTGGGCTCGGACCCATAATTAAAATGATAAAAAATGAAAGTTCTTTTTTGCTACCCCGTTTCATCTACGCTCTGTTGCCCTTGGACTTTTATTTTCTTGTGTTTATTTCTTTTTTTATTTATTTAGTTTTTACGATTGTAACTCCTTGTACATTAACCCGCACCCCTTTGCTTTGATTATATCTGTGTAGCTTGTTTTGTCATTTTACATAAAAATTACAAAAAAAAAAAATAATAAGAAAAATAATATAAAAAATATATAAAACTTTAAAAAAGAAAAAAAAACATTTAATGTAATAAATATTGGTATGAGTACTCGTGCGATCGTACGCATCAGCCTAGTACTTATTGCCCAAATATAAAATAAATAAAAAGCCGTGTGAGTGCTCGTGCGATCGTACGCATCAGCCTAGTACTCATTACGCAAAACAATAAGAGGAAAAAGCCGTGTGAGTGCTCGTGCGATCGTACGCATCAGCCTAGTACTCATTACGCAAAACAATAAGAGGAAAAAGCCGTGTGAGTGCTCGTGCGATCGTACGCATCAGCCTAGTACTCATTACGCAAAACAATAAAAGGAAAAAGCCGTGTGGGTGCTCGTGCGATCGTACGCATCAGCCTAGTACTCATTACGCAAAAAATAAATATTACAACAAAAATACCAAAAAAAATATAAAAATCTTCAGAAACTAAAAAACATTAACTCTTTCAAAACTACAAAAATATTGCCTTGTCAGAACTACGTGATCCTTGATTCTCCATCAAAAGTGGAGATACGTAGGAGCAAGGCGAGTCCTTGTCAGGCTCACTCTCCTAAAAATCCAAATTATCCATAACAAATTTCTCAAATAATTTCCAAACAAATTTTCAAGCAGTTTTCTAAAAGAACTACGTAACCCTGATTTCTCACATGAGAATACGTAGGAGCAAGGTCAATCCTTGTCGGGCCCAAAAAACTAAAAAATATTGTTTGTTTGTTTAGAGTTTTATTTTAGGGAAAAGTTAAACATTTTGAAAACCACATCCATATTCGCGCATTTAGTTAAAGGTACTGCCCTAGGGCAGGCGTTGTAGGGTGCTAATACCTTCCTTACACGTAACCGACTCCCGAACCGAGAATCTGGTTCAAATTGACCATGCCTTATCATTTTATGGTTTTTTCCGTAGTTTTCCAGAATAAACTATGGTGGCGACTCCAAAATCTCTTTTCAAAACCCGTTTCTTTTCGGATCGTCGTTCCGTCGCGATTCCGGTTGCGACAATTAAGACTGTAAACAGGTGGTCCTAAATTTTAATAGTTTTGTGTTGTCAATATAAAATACCAAAATGATGTTATATTGTCTTTTATTAGGACACAGTTTCTGACCAACAAATGACATGTGTGGAATGTCAATTGATTATTACTATTAAACTTTCTAAAATATTAAAATTAAAAGAAAAATAATAAAAAGAGAGATAATGGCAAAATAAGGAGAAAGGAAGAGAACAAATGATTGTTGTGAAGGTAGCAGAACAGAAACAGAAGTAGTGTAAGAACATGCAAAGTAAAACTGCAAATGTCACGTTACTTTTAAAAATAAATAAATAACTTCTTATTATACTTTCCCCTCATAAAAGTGATTTTTAGATAAGTTTATGCAAATAACTCTAAACTAGATTGAAACTATATAGTAATAATATGAAAAGTCTTAGGTTAATTTGTAATTATTTGAAAAATAAAGCAAGTATCCTTAATAATAAGATAATGAACCTATTTCCTGAAAACGTTAAATATGAATACAAAACTCAAACATTAACTAAAAAGTTTTGAAAACTACGAAGGTTTCAAGTTCATCATACACTCTCTCACCTGTTTATAGTGTTGTCATTTTTATTACATAAATATAACATGGTGAAATATTTCTTAAAATTAGACAGACTCTTAGGAAACGTTATCAATTCTTTATTGAAATGTAAAACAGTAGAGATTAAATAATAAAATACAGATGTAAGCATTTAAGAATATTGTAAAGAGTGCTATGGTGTAAATTGAAATCACATCTAACTCTATATATATCAGGTGATTTCAATAGAATGTTAAAACATTTTGTAAGGAAGTGTTAGACGCTGCTGTTTATATGATTATAGACGATTTGTACTTGAACGCTTAAATTTTTTTATAAAATATTTATAAAAGAAAACAAAGAAAAAAACCACTTTTATATTCATTCACTTCAATTAAACTACCTTAAATACTTGTAAGAAGTTTTACTAATTTTTTAAAAATTACAAAAAGTTTAATCACTTCTTATTTACAATGAGTATAATCACTAATGAGTTTGTTAAGATTGTTAGGGTTTTTAAAACCACTAAATCCGTTGGAATTACTTAGTAAAAGTAGTAACCAGTTAGATAGTTAGGGTTTTTCATGTTTTTCCCCTTTCCCTTTACCTATTTAAGGTTAGAATTTTTCTTCTCCATTGTAAGATAAACATTCAGAAGATATATTCAATAATAATAGAAGTGTGGTTTAGCTATTTTCTTACCTATGATTAGCTTTTCCCTTTGATCTCCACCTTTTTCTGCTTCTGGCAGCCATGGTTCTCTCCTTCCAGTGAGATAAACAAAACAAGTATTTTAAATCATTTATAATTATAAAAAATAACAAAATATTTTTATAAAAAATAAGTATAGATAATAACTTTATTAGAGAGGATATTTTTTCAATACAAAGTATATTTGAAAAACTTGTAACAAAGATTTTCTTTTTCTAAAAACATGCTTTAGACGACGCGTAGGAGAATTTTGACAGCGTATATGCAATAATGATTCTTGATGATTTCTTTTTTTCATAAGATCCTCTTTATATATAGGCTTCTTCGAAAAAGATCCATTACTCAAAGCATTAACTTTCACATAGGTGTGTAGCATTTTGGTATTAGGATGAGCAAGCGGATGAAGACAAAAGCGGGATGTACAAACACATTCTCATTTACTCATTAAAAAAGTGGGTATTAAATAGAGTTGTCAAAATGAGTCACAACCCACGGGTCAATCTGGGCCACTACAGGTTTGAGCTTGAAAAAGTTGTATTTTTTTTATGCGGGTCATATTTAAACCCGACTCATTTAAACTCAGCTCATGCGGTTGAACCCGTGGTGGGCCGGGTTGGCCCACCAACCCACATACCTAGTTTTATTTTATTAAAATTTAATTTTAATTTTAATTTTATAAAAAATAATTTATTATTTTGTTTTTGCTTGAAAAATTATTTTAGTTCCTTATTTTCAAAATTAATTAAACACTCATGTTTGGGAGTGAAATTTGTTTAGATTTGAATTACAGAAAATTTGTAATTTTTTATTTTAAAAAACTTATAATTAAGTGAACAGTGAGTCAACCCATTTACCCACCAATCCGTGGTGGATCGGGTCAAATTCGAATTTTTCTAAATCGCTAATAAATGAACCGGGTTGGATTGATTTCCTAAATGACCAACCCGTGGTGGACCGGGCCGGGTCGAGTTGGGTGGCCCGTTTTGACACCTCTAGTATTAAACATACTCATACCCACATCCAATCAATACGAAGATTCCAATCAAAATAAAAATGAATTCACGAAGATTCCAATCAAAATAAGAATGAATTCAGACAATATCTACATAAAAAATTAATTTGTCATATATATATATATATTATGTAAATATATTTTCAACAAATTCACATATAATAATATCTTAGTTATATTTAAAATATTATAGATTCTTAACTAGCTAACTAAATAAAATCTAATTAAAAACTAACAATGACTAATGTGAAACAAATAATACAAAACATTATTATGATATTTAAAATAGGGTTAAATATGTTTTTAGTCCCTGAACTATCAAGCCATTTTGGGTTTCATCCCTTTTCGAAAGGTTTGTTCATTTTTCATCCTCTTAATTTGGAAACTCGTACTTTTAGTCCTTAAAAACTAACGGTGTTAAGTTTTTTATGAAGTGGCAAACGGCGAGCCACGTGTGATGCCACCTTCTCTAACTACTGTGTGACTTGGCAATAAAGGTTTGGTGGTCGGTCACTCGGTCTGGTGGTCGTTCGGTCACTCATTATTTAAGCTTTTGAAGAATCCTTTCTGTGCAAATTTCCGGCGATTTCAGAAAACTCTTGCTAATACCGGCAATTTTTGCAAAATCCCGCTAATATCGGCGGTTTTCACAGAACCCCAGCTAATATCGGTGGTTTTGACAGAACCCCCGCTAATACCAACGGTTTTCACAGAACCCCTGCTAATACCGACGGTGTCACAAAACCCCATTAATACCGATAGTTTTTCAAAAAACTGCCAGTAATTATTTAGCGACGCAGCTTTTCCCAATGATTTTTCTAACCACATATAACGTACTTTTCGAGAGTTAAAATTGCCGGAAACGAAAAAATTAAGCCCTGCTAAAATTATAGTTTTTTGGAGTGGATGATGAAAATTGTTCTTCAAATAATTTGTGCTATTGAATACTTAAATGAGAGTTAAACATTCTTATTATTAAAAATATAAAAAATAAATAAAAGTATAAAAAAAATATAAATATATATAAGATATAAAAAATATTTAATTGATATATATTATTTAAATAATATAATTGTAAAAAAATAATGATAAAAGAAAAATTATATTGAAAATGTAAATGAATCTCCTAGTAAACAAGACAATTAAAAAAACGTGTGTGGGTGAGACATAAAATTTAATTAAACCTTTTTAAGACAAAGAATTCTAATAATAATATTAAATTATCTTGGATAATATTAATTATTTCATTGATGTTTATGAACACGTTATTAACACTTATCATTAATGCATCTAAGGTACGCTTCAAAATTCATTACTTTCATTTGGAAACGTTAAAATGGTATAAGTTAATCTTATTCACTTAATTAATTATTCTTAAATGTGGGTTATTAAATCTGAATCACTTAATTTTTGGATTAAGCGTGTTTGAGTCATGTTAAAGATTAAAGATGAGTTGAATTGTAACTTTTTAATGACACTTTATTATTATTATTTTATTATTTTTTATAAGTTTTTAACTATAATCATTTATTTCTTTTAATTATTTACATTAATTATTTTTTTTAAAGATTAGAACGTTGGTAATTTTTAAATAATTTAAATATTTAATTTATTTGTTTTTCAAATTATGTAGACTGACATTTTGATTTTTAACTATAATTTTTATAATTATATTTTGTAAAATAGATAAATATTTGGTAGTATCATTATAAGTGGAATTTAATTTATTTAATAGTGCAAAAATTCTAAATAAAAGTTATATAAATGATAATCAACATGAGATAGAAATATAACTATTATATTAGTAATATATGAAATGTGATTGAGTATAGCAAGTTATATATATACACTAACATAAATTTATAATTTCCAATGAAAGAAGACTTATACATGATAGAATAAATCCTAACTATGTTGTTGCATCTCCTTCACCTTGCACCGGATCGACTGAAACATCTTCATTTACTCACATTATTAAGGTGATCATCGCAAATAAGAGGAATCAAACAGACAAACAAAAAAGGAAGAATAAGTTAATGGACCAAAAGAGTTATCATACATCACTCATTCATAAAAAAAAATCATATCACATTTGAAGAATCGTACTAGACATATGTGCCACACTGAGCCATACTAGTGAAACCATGTACTTGTGGTGATAAACTTACTATTCTACCAAGCTGACACGTACAAGGTTATTCCAGGTCACGGTCATAAGAACCCTAAGGTCGTCCTTATGAAAAAACCTCTTGCCACTCTCACAACCTGATCATTCTTTCTAGAAGAATATGAATTATTAGTAGAGTTCAAGATAGTCACACCAAATGAAACAGTCTTTACCTCAAGACACACCCTAGTGAAACATACATTTCACAATCCATACATTAATAAACACTATAGTACTTACAATCATGTTATCAATCCATGAAACGTCACAATCCATATTAAACATACATAGAAACCATGATAAATAAATTCAAATAATTTAAAGAATTAGAAATTCACCAAAAACATACAATTGTGCTTAAAGTGATGCTCAATCGAGACCTTTCATAGAAGAGAGCGCTTAACGTTAGTTTTGGCGCTTAATGCCAAACCTCTCACAAAATTGTCTCGCTTACTGAGTCCATTCTGTCACTTAGTGACCTGGAATTAAATGGGTCTATACTTGTAGATAAAAGTGGCGTTCAACGGTATAAAGTCATCGCTCAACGCCATACCATACATACTTTTGGTCACTCAACGAAACAAACCTAGCGCTTAGTGATTTGGAGGTTAAATGCTCTAGAACTTCATAACTAAGCCGCCACACCAGTGTTGCTCAATACCATATAAAAAACCAAAACATTCAAATTTGTGATTTAAATAAACAAAGACCTGTTTATAAGATCAAATTGGTATTCCTAACTTAGTACATGGTTCAAAAATAGGTTTAGGTGTCAGAATGAATATCAATTTACTCAAGTGGCCAAAATCTCAGTCCCTCAGCTCAACACCAAATCAACCATATACAAACAACATACAACAAGCAAATCTAGTGCGCTAACCATGCTTACCATAAGTTTAAGTCGAGTTGGATTGAAAAAAAATCAAATTTTTTAAGTGTTGACTGAGCTAAATCCAAACAATTTAATTCATGGGTTAAAGGAGTATGCATTAGTACAAAAAAGACCTATTACATCAAGAACAAAAAAGATCAAATGTTAAAAATGAGCAGTTTTGTAAATAATGTGTCAAAATTCATGTTTGACGCTTATGATGACATGTAATACCTCTCATATATAGCCTTGATGACACTTTCATTTTCACTTTTGTTATCACAAAATATCGACAAAAAACACTACAAATACCCTACAAACATTGTGTTTCATCCATTGGTGAGTTTTATTTTTCTTCCTCTGATATGAAACTCTCCCTCACTCCGCTCACGTTTCTATTTCCTTTTTTTAGTTTTCGAACTCTATTTGAAGCCATTACGAGCACTTCTGAACCTGCTGCCCAAGGGGTTTTACATTCAAGATGTGAAAATAGGATTGCAACCATTGATTGTTGCCACCATAGCGTAGATTTATGTGTGCTTCGTCGAAAATCCACAAAGATTACGCACACATTACTGAAGATGGAAAAATCATTGACTTACGCTAGTTAACTTCCTTTTTTTTCCTATTCTAGTTGCACATTGTTCTTGTGTTGAGAAAAAGAAAAATTTTCTTAAGAAGAGGAAATTTGGGGTGCAACTTTCTTTGAAATGTTACTCACCACTTTCCAAACAATGAAGCAAATCTTGAGATACATGTTCTTGTTAAACTTATGTATGTTATTTTACCATCATATATGTAAATTTACGTCTTAAAAATCTAAATTTGACGTAAAATAGATGTAAATAGTAAAAAATGAGAAATATAAAAAGACCTTTTCTATGTCAGTGATAAGTTGGATTGAGATAGGTTAACTACTTTATCAAATTTTACCATTTTTTCATAATTTTTTATAACAATTATTTACTACTTCTAATTATATTGATTAACAATTTAATATTTTAAAAAATAAAATGTTGTTTTTTCATAATATTTTAAGTTGAATATTTAATTTGTTTGTTCAATTATACATACTAACACTTTAATTTTTAACTTCTTTATAATGATACTTGTTGAAATAAATGTGAACTTTGATTATAATGGTATAAGTAGATAAATAAAGTGAACTTATTTTATTTGTATCAGAATAAATAAAATAAATTGAGATAATATTTTTTTTATAATTGAGTTAACCCACTCCATCTACTATCCCGTGGATTGAATTGGAGCACAAACTTTCTTATTCTTATTAAGTTAATTCATATAAGTTAGATTAACTCAATCTACTAAAATTCAAAATTAATTTTAATACTTTAATAAAAATTAAAACTTTATATAAAAATATAAAAGTAGATTGTGAAATGACTCACTTCCAACTTAGTTCATAAACTTAGTTTGCTGATTAAATTATTTAAATTTTATTTTATTCCATTAAAATATTTTTATTCAGTTCAAGAAAATTGGTGGGAAATAAAGTTGACTATGAAATTCAACCTCCTTTTACACACCTTTATGTAGTAATAATTTTAAGGTTTAATAGCCTATTTTATGTCCATGTTTTGTTGGCTAATGTCAATTCAATCCCTCATTTTAAAAGTGTGTGAAATTGGTCCCCATTTAATAGATTTTGCGCCAACATCGTTCCTTCTCTTAAATACACGCAAACGGAGTTAGCTTTTTCTTTCTTTTTCTTATGCTCTTCTCAATTCCTCTAAATACAACAACTTTTTTATTTGCTAAACACATTTTAAATTTAAAAATAAAATTGTATTGTTTCAAAAAATTTCATTTCTTTCTTAAAATTTAAGAATTAAAAATATATTTAACTTTAAAAATAACAAAATAAAATAAACAAATGACGATAAAATAATTAAAAATAAAAACAGAAAAAAAATTCTTCACTTTCATTTGTCCAGCTGAATTGTTTTTACAATCACATTTTTCATTTTTTCACTTAATTATCCATTTCATTCTTAGCATCTCCACAACACCAACACAATCCAAATCCTTAATTCCAAATTTTCCACCATTTCCGGCACAAACACAATCACCCCAACAATGAATAGAAGCTTCTCCCACCGGTAAAATTTAAGGCAGACTATAAAATATCTTCTTTTAAGAATATATTTACTTTAAAATTGTAGAAAAATTAAAGTAGAAAGAATCAAAATAAAAACGTCATTTCACTCTAAGTTCTATTTTTAATTATTTTACCATCATGTTTCTTTTACTTTTTTATTTTTGAAGTTAAATATATTTTTAATTCTTAAATTTTAAGAAAGAAATGAAATTTTTTGAAATAATACAATTTGATCTTTAAATTTAAAATGTGTTTAACAATTTAAAAAACTACTGTGGTCAGAGAAATTAAGAATAGCAAAAGAAAGAGAAAGAAAAGGCTATTTGAGGACGAATTTAAAACAAAATTTACTAAATAAAAACCAAATTTTACACATTTTTAAAGACAAAAAAATTAATTGATATTATTCAACTGAGAGAAAATAAGCATTAAACTTAATTTTAAAATTCCTCTTACAACATGGAAAGAAGAATGACTACTAGAGAACACATGGGTCCTTATTAAGGAGAGCCACGATTGTGGGGTCCACACTCGCCTCTCAAAAGTATCAACAATATGCAATCACCACCCGCTCCTTCTTTCATTTTCTCTTATCACTTTTAATCTTTTCAATTTTCTTTCTCTCTCACTTATTCCCTTATCAACTCATTTTCAGTTTTTCTAATTTTCTATTTGTCAATCCTCCCTCCTCCACCCTGGCATCTTCGTCCGTACATGTCTCTTTCCTCTTCTCTCTCTCCCCACGGGCCACCGTCCCAGCCTGTAACCCTCCACACGTGTCCCACCCTCTCACACGTGCCATCCTTCACCCATACAACACCCTCCTTTCCTTGGTGCAACAAATAAAAGGCAAGTCAGGGAGCCCAGAGAGACACAAAGCATACATGGAGAGAGAAAGTTGGGTGTGTTGTTGAGGCGAGAGTTTCACTCAGAAACTCACGTAAAAGCATGTTTTTTTCTTCTTCTTGTTCTCCGATACCATGAAGTAGTAGTAGATAGGTGTGTGTGTGGTGTTCAACCTTTCTTAGTTTTCTCTTCTTTCTCTCTCCTTTTTCTGTGTTCAATCCTTGTTTTCCCCGAAATCTTGACTAAGATCTCTTCTGGGGTGTGTGAGATTTTGCGAGTGTGTGTTTGAAGGGGTGAATCTGGTGAGACAGAAGAAGTCCAACCAATCTTGTTTGCACCTATGAGGATCCGTAAGAGGCAAGTGCCTTTCCCTCTATTGCCGGTGACTCACTCAGATCCCAACCTGATCAACCGGTCACCGGTGATGGTGCAACTCAACGATGCCATCACCACCTCACTCCACCCTTCTTGCACTTTTGGTTCGGCTGCTGCACCCTCTTTCCTCTTGGATCCCTCTCAGCCGTCCGATCAGCCTCTCGCTCCGATCGGAAAACCCACCAACGGCTCTCATGAGTACTCTGGAGAAGGAGAGACACAGAACTTGAGGCAGCAGCGCAAGAAGCAAGGAGACTCTTTGGTTAGTGGAAACATTATTTCGCATTAATCCTTTTAATTTTTGGTCGTTTTTTGTTGTGGGTTTGTGAATTAGTGCACTTTTGTTTCAACCTTTGACAAGGGGTTGGTGTAATTAAATTAAAATTATCATTGTTGTGTAGTTGTTTTTAATTTTTATTTTACACTCACAGAGGGACACATTAGGGGTGACCATTAACCAATAACAACCTTTTGTTGTGGATCCCATGTGTGTTATTTTTTGGTGTGTGTTATTTTGTAGATGGAAGATGAGAGAAGGGAAGAAGAAGGAAGGGGACATAAGGGTAATGATACCAGGTAAGAATTATGAATCCAAGCTAGCTAGACATGAATTAAAATAGATAAAGACATGATATTATTTCCTCTTTCTCCTTCATGAAATCTCGTAGTAAAAAAGGTGAAAACATGGAGACCCATATCTCGTTTTAACCACCATGGAAAAACATTTTTTTTTAATAACTATTTATTATTTGTAATTTATTTTGTGCATAAAAGAAAAAAGAAAATACTGTAAATGGAAATACTATTGAAAGTGTTTTAAATACCAGCCTTGTGCAGCCACCATACCCGTCTCATGAAATGCAATCGTTTTTTTCTCCAAATTGGTTAAACTACCGTTTGCCCTTGAGCTGCACAATCGGCTTGAACCAAATGCTGGTCCCCAACTGCATCACATCTCTCTCCCACTATTTCAACGACATTACATTACTTTTTCTTCATCCTTTCCCTTTTGGCTATAAATTTTGTGTGTAATTCATTTATACATGCCATATTTTGATCTTACTGGATCTTCTTTTCTTTGTAGTAAAGGAAGAATCTCGTGGTCTGAGACAGTTTCATCTTCAAGCCCTCCTAAACAAGGTAACAAAAGATGCACAAAGAGTTTGATTTGAAAAATGCATGCTTTTACCACTCCCCAGTCTTAACTTTGGTTGGAGAGTATACATATATATATATATATATATATATAGTCATGCAACTTTGATATTTTTCTTACACCTTCAGTTTTACACTGACTTAAAACTTTATTCTCTTTGATACATATCACATGCATTCCTTTGGAGTAATGATACACACTATATACACCTACATTACACTCTTCATTTATTGTTATTTCTCTTTCCTTATCATTTCGTATCACCTTATTTTGTATATATGTTTACAAGTGTGTAACTTTCCATTGCTTTAACTATCATCCTTCCAAAGGGTGACCCTGAAATGTGTCAAAAGATAACTCTTCAGTTTGCATACACGCAGATGGGAGATGGAGCGAGGGAGATAAAGCTTTCCCACCCAAGAAACGAAGAGGGACCTTCGAGAATGCAACGGAGGATAACAGCATCGATGAGGAGGAAAATGATGATGATGATAAGAAGAGTTCGAAGATGAAGATGAAGAGAATGAAGACAAAGATGAACAGGAAGTGTTCGAGGCGAGGTGACAGTAACAAGGAAGGAGGAGAAGAAGGAGAAGAAGAAGATGATGATGATGAGTACGAAGAAGAGGTGACAAGAGAAACGAAAGCCGAAGTGCATGTTGGTAAGAAGAGGGTAAGGGGTGGTGCACTAATGGAAGGTTCAAGGTGCAGTCGTGTGAATGGGAGAGGATGGAGGTGTTGTCAACAAACCTTGGTGGGTTACTCTCTCTGCGAGCATCACTTGGGGAAGGGAAGGTTGAGGAGCATGACGAGTGTGAGAAACAAGTCCATTGGCACAACCAGTGGTGCACCAAAGAGCAACATGCCAAAGTCTGAGTCTTCCTTAGAGAAGCAAACAGCAAAGCCTAGCAGTTTCACCGAAGACCCTTTGGGAAAAGATGCTGAAAACAACGATGAGAAGAAGCCAGTGATTGTCACAAAGAGGAGGATGAAGCTTGGAATGGTGAAAGCTCGATCCATAAGCAGCTTGCTGGGACAGTCAAACACTGAAATCGTTGCCATAGCTGAGGATAGTGATAACAAGTAATTTGGAAACTAAGTGCACAAACTTCATTATTTCATGTATAACTTATGCTTCATAAATGCTTTTAATAATGGACCTTGTTGTCTTATACATACATGGGTGCAACTTCTTCCTAACAAATCAGCATGGTGGTATTCGATTCCTTATTTTCATGTGTTTTATATGCTATCGTTTACTTCATACATCTGTGACACTAGTTTATCTGATGTGGAGTTATTTTTTTTCTCCGATATTGCCTCACTTGTGATCGTGAAATTATTATAATTAAAGTATGTTGGACTCTGATGTTGCAGTTGAATATAATAATATTTATATACCCACTTGGTTAAAATATCCAATGGTGTATATATATATATATATAATTCCCCTGGTGGATACTCGATCATGGTCAACGGGCTTCTTTGACCAACCAACCATGTTGAACTCCATCACGTGATGATTGTTGTTAACAAGATTGGAGAAAACAAAGAATTCATTAATATGTGGGTGATTAATTGAATCGTTCCTTCCTCAAGTAGTCCATGCACACTCGGTCTCAACAATTGCGTACACTTTCATTACTATAACAAAGAATTTACATATGTAGATTGATGATAAATTGAAACGAATATATAGTTGTGATATTTTTCTGTTAAATTTTTCATTCATTTTCAAAATGTTATTCAAAGGCAAGTTTGTATTCTTTTCTATATCAATCTTTCATACCCCATTTAATACAATTTTCTCCGAAAGAATTTAGAGTAGAGAAGAATAAAACAGATCAAATTTATACCTAAACTATGTTGTAGAAATTTATGGAGAAATTTGTTTCATTTTTTATATATTACTTTTCTAGAAGTGGCTCAAAGATACATGTAATCTCCTGCATTTCTTCTTAGATATCATTTGTAACATATAATTAAATATGGTTAATATTACCATTAATAAATCATTTATAAACTAACTAGTAGCATATATGATTCATAGGGAGTCTGAGATATAACTCTCCATTTTTTTTCGTAGGACAATAGAAATTTGAAAATTTAGACTAAACAATGGAGAACAAAATTTACAATAGTGGTTAATATTCAATTAATGTCGGAAGGTTTTTGTTTGCGTACCTTATGATATTTTAAATTTTTGTATTGCGAGATAAACACTTTATTATGGACTTTCAGTTTTTATTTATTTATTAATAATAGATCCTTCAACTCTTGTTCTTTTATTTCCACAAATTGATCTTAATTCGGCACAAAATTAATTTTTACAAGAAGAATTAGTATTCCTCTTTAACCAACGTGTTTTGAAATTTATGCAATTCTGTGGTTACCTTAGAATTAGTTTAGTCAACGACGAAGAAACGTAACAAAATAATATCGTTTAAAAAATTTTCTCATGGGAGTTTTCAATTCTTTATCATTTTATGTTAAGCTCACGCATTGTCAAAGGAAAAAAAAAACTAGTTTATTTTAATTAATGGACTTGGTATTTCAAAAGTTAAAACTATATCAAAGCATAATAATTCCATTACTTACATATTAAAAATTAACTAATATATATTACATATTAAAAATGTCTTAAAAGTATACTGAACAACTTTCGATTTGTGTGATTCTTTTGTTGAGAACGCATTATCTGAAGGTACAGTAGCGGATCCAGTCAACGAAGGGAAAAAAATTTCTTGGCTTATGCAATTAGTGAAAAGTATGATGTAGACCCCATGATACGAATAGATGATGTTGAAGCATTGATTAAATAAACTAAACATGTTTAACTCTATATGCTTTTGTTAAGAATAAACTACTAATATGCGTGCTTTCTCTGTAATTTCTAGGAAGTTAAAAAAAAGTTGAGAACGTGATCACTTGAAATGGGTCAATTTCTGAATAATTAAGGTAGACCCCTACAAGGTGCACTTTAGCAGTGGTTCATAGTACAATGTATATATCAATTTCTCTGTCGTACAAAGACTGTAGAATATCAGCAAATCTGGCTAGATCAATAAGGTTTTTGTTTGGTCAATGTTTGCACAAGAGGGGAGAGCTATGTAGTTCAATCAATATAACATTCACTATAAGATTCCTTTTATATTTGGTACTACAAAATTTAAGAGCAGCATATATATTAGATACCCAGATAATAAAGTTGTAATCTTGATTGAAGACAGCAAACTCAACTAAGCTTTAAATTTCATGTTATTGTTTTTTCCCTTGTAAAAAGTCCAAGCACTCCTTTGGTTCTTGTGGAAAACTTTGCTGGTTCCATCTCTTTCAAATGGTTGTCTTGGAATAAGTGGAACCTTTCAAGGATATTGAAGGCCATGAAGTTGATGGGACTTTGTTTTTTTCTTGTTACTGCTCATGAAAATTTCATTTAACCTTTTTTTTTTTCTGCAGTTAGTTAGTATATATAGATACTTCATAGTAATAGAGAACAACAAAATCCAAAGATCCTCTTAATCGGTATTTTCTTTTAACAGTAATAACAAATATAATTAAAGAGAGATAATTTGATTCCCTCAACCTTTATACAAGAAAGTGAAGAAAAAAAAATTCCAAAAATCAACTTCTTCATGGTACCTCTTCCTACAACAATGTTAATCAAAACAAAAACCCCACCAAGATGTTGACAATATAGAACTCTTCAAACAAATACATAATATAATTTCAGAGATTCCAAAAAATAATAAAATACATAATTGAGCAAGATAACATGAAATATAACATCAAGACGTTGTCTTTCAGTATCCTTCCCTCGTCAAACACTCCTATATATCCACCAAGGACCTATGTTAGGTGAACATTAATGCATAGAAGAAAAATTTGTTGTTTTGGGACAACTATCGAATATTAATGAAACCTCAAAATGTAAAATGATTGAGCATGATACTATGTTCTACTAAACAAGAGTTTTAGTAAGAAAAAGTTGTTGTTAGATAATTATTTGTGATTTAGACCCATGCTCTAATTTAAGCTAATATAAACACTTCAGTTGCATCAACTATGACATTTTTAAACATGACTTCATTTCCAAGTCTAAATACCTAAAACAATAGCTACCCACATACTTCGCCAAACTCGATTACATTAGTTACTACACTCTATTAGTTCAAATTGGCTAAAATGTCTTTATGTACTATATGATCGTTTTATTCAAGAGCTACAAATCTGTCAAATGTGTATTTTCACCTTACAGTTAAAAAATAGATGATATGTTGGTTATATTTAATACACATTTATTATTAGTATGCTGAATCTATATTTTGGCATCAGAGTGCCTTCTGTAAGTAACTTTCTAATTCAATCGAACGTTAACAAGTACGAAGTAAAAGAAAAACTTTGACCTAAACTTGAAATTAGAAAAACAAACTAAGAAAAAGAGTTAACCTCGACCCCAAAACCGAAACATATATATGAATATGATTATTGTTATTTCTTTATCATATCTTTAGATCAATTTGTTAAAAATAAGATGTATGATCAAGCTATTGAATTTATTTTTTGAAACAAAAGTAAATTATTTGTTATAATGTAAACGATAATAACATGACACATGGAATAAATTATGTTTTGAGGATGAAATAAATTTTGTATTAGGTAATATTTTTGAGGTGGGGTGAAAATATACGTGCAATGTGTTTAAATAAGTAATTTTAAGAAATTAACTTATTTTTATGAGAAATTGACATTTTTTTATAAAAATTTATAAAAAAAAATAGGTTGTTTTGTAAAAGAAAATTGAAATGAAAATTGAAATTTTATAAAAGTAATTTAATTAATTAAAGTATAGAATTTTAAATTATACTTCAAAAATCAAGAATTTAAAATTTTTTATTTCTTTATTTAAATTTTGATAGTTGTATATTTGACTTAACAATGATACTTGAATCTAATATAATATCAATTCTAATTTAACAACAATAATACTTGAATATAATATAATATCAATTCTAATTTAAAACTTTAATGAGATAAATGAGTTCATCATTATTTAATTCTTATAAGATGTTTGATTTTTTTTTTCATATGACATTGATTAAAAAATTGGTAAAAAAAAAATTCAAACCAACATCTTTATAAAAATAACCTCAATCGATATTAATACATGTAGTTATGCAACATTAGGTCAAAACAATAACATTCAATATTGTCGATCAAGAAAAAAATGTGTCCGTACCTGCTAAATATCCTGACAAACTTCAATGAAAAAAATTATATTAATCAAAATTGACAAAAAACATTATTATTATTATTATTTATGAATTATTATTTTCAATATGCGAGCTTCTCTAGCATACAAACACTGAAAGGAAAGTAAACAATAAATGATACTGCATTGCTAAGATTTACACAATCCATTAATAACGACATCTAAAACCACTAAATAATATATGTGTGTGAATACATATAATAGTATATTAATAATAAAATAGGTTTGAAAACGAAAATTCAGTTTTGTAAGATCACCACTGAATTTAGTTTGTCTTTTTTTAATAGAAAAATATGGTAATTGTTTTGATTTATGAGGTTTAGGCATTAAATGTGAGAGAGATTGTTGAGGATGGAGACTTCCATCAAAATTCCAAAAGAGCCATAACCTTCATTTTATCTTCATAGTTTGGTTGCTTGGGAACGACTTTCCGTATAGAGATTATTTAGAATAACTTTTTCACAAAAAAAGAAAAAAAAGAGAAAATAATAAAGTGATTTTAAAAAAAATGTGATTAGTTGATGACTAAATTAATTTTGTAAAAGTTCTTTAATCTATCTTCTTTGAATTCCTTTAACTAGTACATAAATTGATTTTAATGTTTAGGGAAAATAATTTTTTTTTATTTTTCCCCTTTTAAATAAGCTTATTTTACTCTCCTAAATGTGTTTTTGTTAGAGTTTTGATGTTGGAATTATTTATATAAAAAATTTTAAAAACACTTTTGAAGAAGAGAGAAAATAAAATGATTTTAGTATAAAATAAACTTAGTTTATGAGTAAGGTAATTTGTAAAATTTATGATATTTAAAAAAAAGGAATTCTACACAAACTAAATTAATTTTGATTTATGAAAAAAAGCGGTTTCATATTATATTTCTTATTTTACTCTTTCAATTGTGCTTATATATGAAAAGATTAGTGTGTATTTTTTGTAAGACATTGCATTTCAATTTTGGATAAAATTATTTTATTTGTGTTTGGTAAGGTAGTCTTTTTTATTAATTTATGGATTACTTCAACAAACTATAGATTATCGTTTAAAATAATCTACTCAGTTGAAATTATATTTTACTATTGTATCCCTTAAAATAATAATAGAAATTTCTAATATTCAACATTTTTTAATTATTTCTACTATTATATTTTTTATATAAATTTAATGTCATACATTTTTATTATTATTTTTGTGAAACCCTATTTTAAAAGTGGTGATAGTACAAAAATAGTGAGACTCGATTATTTTAATATTAAACAGTTTTATTATAAACAGTTTTGTTATAAACGAGTTTCATTATTTTAAAACGTATTATCTCTCTAGAAACTACTTTTCTAGAGTTCTCTACCATCTCTCTAACCTTTCTCACTCTTGGATCATCTCTTCGACGATCAGGAAGTGCCTAGACGATCCTTGCGTCAAGGGCAACAATCTCTACCGATCAATTTCTTGTTTGAGCTGGTAAATCGTTTCCCTTTTTCCTCCGTACGTTCTTGGACTGATCATGCAACAATTTATGTTGCATGTATCTGGTTATTCTCCTCTTCAATTTCTAGCTCAATTAGGTACTAAGATGGATTTTCTATCACCAATTGGTGATTTGTAGTGTTTCCTAGAGTTACCTTGAGGTGCAAGTATCGATTGGAGTTTTCTAGAGCTGGGTTGTATATCTCTGAGGTAAAAGAAGCTAGATTTGTTTTAAATTAAAAATTGATAGTATATGCATGATGAGTTTGTGAATATTGAGTTGGTTGTACTGAAATTGATTTTAAGATATATGTGAAGTGTAACTTGAATGTGGTAATGTGCAAATTTAAGATCTATGTAATTAAGCATGTTTGGATGTTGTATGATTTATAAGTGGGGGTACGAGGGTTTAAAATATGTTAGGAAGGTGTTTAGTTGAAATTGAAGTAATCTTTAATTGTTGTAGGTCATTGGTAAGGAAGTGGGATAGTGAAAATAAGAAGTAGATGTTAGATGCTCAATTGGTCTGTTGGGACAGTTTAGGTAAGTCAAATGTGATTTGTTTGAGTCATTAAAATGATCAAAAACATGTTTAAAGTGGTAGATTTTGATTTGGGTCCCTAGATTGATAAATTTGATGTTCTAGAGTAGGAATCGATCCATAAACACTTTAGATTGATGTTAGGAAGGTTTAGAATCTCTTAGTCAAGTCTAATTAGTTATATAACACAATCTAAGAGTGTTAGAAGTTGGAAAAAATAGATAGAATTGGTAATTGAGGTTTGAGTTGCATAATTCTGCAGATTTTCGTTCTGCAGATTATGCAGACTTGTTGAGCAAATAGATTCACACAGCGAGTCGCCCATGGCGAGATGCTCTCTGCTAGGGCATTCACACAACGAACTAGTGCGTTGTACGAATGGTTTGAGAGATTTGCTCTCTGTCTGATGATCCACGTGGCGAATCGGGATGCTATGCGACTGGTTGGGGTCTGGGACTACTGCCATTTTTATCCGAACAACGAAGGGGTGCGCTTAACGAGTGTTTGGGAGGTATGGACCACTGTCTAGACTTTCGCATAGCGAATTGAAGGCGCTATGTGAGTGGGTGAAGTTTGGTATCATTGGAAGTTTATTCACACAGCGAGATGGGTCGCTGTTCGAGGAGTCTCTGGATTCGCTATGCCAAAGTGTGCGCTGAGCGAATGGTCTAAGTTCAGTTCACTCTTCTCATCCTTGCTTTAATTTGATTTAAATGAAGTTTTGGCTTAAGTATGAAGTATGTATGATCATGTATTATAGTAATTGTTTGTTCATGTCTTGAGTTAAGTTTTAAAGTGAAAGTATGGTTGATGGACGTAATTCCATGATCCTCACGGAGAGTTTACATGGTGGTGCCCTGTGTAAGTTTAGAATGATTGCAGGAAGCTCAGTCTTTGGGGTTATTCTGAAACTCCAATGGTCTTTCACTCTCACGTAGAGAAGATTGATCCATGTCGTGAGGAGTAGCAGGAGGTCCTAGTCTTGAGTGCTTCCAATATGATCCAAGGTGAATGATAACGGACTAACCTCGTGAGTGTGGTAGGGTGAAACCCATTGGCAATGACTTTGAAAAGCAGTATAGGCCACCACGAGTGCACGACCCGTCATAGCTCGACAATTATTCTAAGTTCGGACGGTCAAAGTCAGTATAGTGTCATGCATCAAGTATTTTATGTTGGAAATGATTGTGTATGATTTGTATAAAATATAGTTGATAAATATAATAGTTTTCTTTTATTTAAACTAGCTTACCCTTACATTTATGTGGTCTGTGTTTGTTTGTTATTTCTCTTTTGCGATGATCACCTTAATATTGTGAGTTTAGGATACAATCTTTCAGTTATCTCAGCGGGAGGTTGGGAATGAAGCTTGCTGTGTAGGTGGTACTTTTGTTCTTCAGGTGAAGAATTTTATTCTTCGTAAAACTGTAGTTTTGTTCTATCATTATATATGTAATGTTTATTTTAGTAGTTTTACATTACTAAATTGAGATGTTACAATTTTAATCATTCAATTTTTTACTTTTATTTTTTTATTAAAAATAATAATTATTTTAAATTACAGTGAAGAATAAGTTTTCACACGCTTAAAACTTAACTGATATAAGGTTTTCTAAATTATAAAAAATTAAAATAAGTTTTTAAAACATACATTTATAATTATTAAAAATACGTATTTACAAATATTAAGATTTGATTTAATAAATTTAAGATTGATCAACTACTTTTTATCAAATATTTTTAATTTAACTTTTTAGTTACCTTTTCCAGTAATTTAACATAACCACTTGTTTTATTAAGGATATTTAGCTATAAAAATAACTAATACAAAAACATCATAAGTTGATTCTCATTTAAAAAAAAAATACACACCACTTTTTTCCCGAATAATTTTTCAACAATGATTCAAATCGTGATTTGCCATTTTGCAGGAAATGAACCACTTTAAATAAACCAGCCCCTTTTGCTGATAATGCTCCTTTCGAAATTATATAATATAACACGATGACGAGATCATGATTTTAAAACAGTCGCAAAATTGTTTGAAGTCTCCACAATTATATTATAATAATTCTAACTGCCACCACACACACATATATATTAGCCATATTGATCCAAAATTTTTGTGGAATTTTCACAAGTGATCACAAAGTTTCAAAGATATAAAACAATTGTTCCGGCAATAAGGGATCATCTATCACATTTGAGAAGCAGAAGCATGTCCGTTAATTGCTGGTGCTGCTGTTGGTGAAAATGGTTAAAGGGGTCTTTTCCTTGGTTGATGAAGGTAGCTATGTCACTTGTCAGCAAAGAAAGTGCAAATATGCCTAAAAGTTTTTGAGGGACCCAAACAGCAAAGCAAGTTTTGGCAATAGCATCCTTTCCCTTACCCCAGAGAGATAAGATATTCAATGGCATGTGACCAAGAGCCCCACCAATGCCACACCAATCTATTATATCTATTATGTTACTTCACACTTCACACCAGAAAGCTCAATCTGTGTTTTACACCAACCATCTTTCCAATTCCTCATTCGTCTACACCTACACTCACTTAATACCACTAACTAATTCATTCTTTAGAAAGTTATTGGTCAATAGTGTAATGTAAACTTTAAGGAAACAAGTTACACTGTAAAACTTATTTGAATTTATTATACTTTTGAAATATAACTAATAATACTTTTTGTCTATTAAACAAAGTCAACAAAAAATACAGATTTCTATTATAAATTCGTAAATATTTCTTAATACATGTGAAATTCATTTGTAATTTTCGATCTTTAAAAAATATTTAATTTAATATATTTTACATAAATGCATTTTTTCTACTTTTATAGTTAATTTCAAAAAACAGAAATAGTTTATATGAATCGCTATATTTATAAGTTCATTAAATTCTGACCCTAAAGAACATATATTGAATATGTCAATGAATGTTATAAGATGAATAAATTTTTTCTATTCTGGTACAATAGTGTGAGAATCCAATTTAGTTCACAGCTAAATAAGTGAGAGAGGAAATGACAAATAGAAGATGACAAACTCTAAGATAGTTACAGTGAAACCAGGAGTTATCCAATTGCATGCATGAGTTTGAAAGATATATTTCTTTGTTCATGAATAATTTTCCCAAATTACTAGCCTAAAAATACGGCAACAAGAGTTGTTTTAGTTTCATTACCATAAACAATGCTTGTCCACATTCCTATCCATAAAAGCAGTAACTAACTAGCCACAGAACCAAACCAGTGATCACCAATTGATATTTAACTGATAGCCACAAAATCTTGAGTTAATCAACTCAATCAAGGTAAACCTTGATATCAATCCCATTATCAATGAGTGATTGAACTACAGCTCTGATTTTCCCTTCAAACTTGTCCCTTTCCCTTGGAGTGTAGGAAGCAGTGTAAACATCAGCTTCTCTTGCTCTTTCAGATAAAATCTTACCGATGGATATGCATGCTGGTATGTCTGACCGAGACCTAAGAACAGCTTTTATGTCCTTGGAGTTGGTACCAGCAACTGCAACCTGTTTGCTTGTCACCCTGTGAGTAAGTGAAGCTGATACAAAGCGTTTTGAGATAAACACATCAAGTGTAAACGGCTCCATGTACGCAATCGTTCTTTGTTTGAAAGATATGTGCTTGTTTGGATTCTTTGACTTCTTCCCTTTTTGGTATGTGTAAGGTCGGCTATTGTCATCATCAAGGAAATCCTCTACCCCAAAAAAGCTTCTAGGTGCCATATGTGCCTGTATAAAAGAAATGAATTAAAAATGAGTATTAATACTACACAAATTATTCACCTCAATTGCCATTTTAGGTTTGTTGAACTTTCTCTTTCAATTGGATAAATTCCACACTACATGTCCTATTGAAAGGCATAGTCACATAATGAAGGGTAAAACAATGCTAGGTAGTTGATTCTAAATCTGTCAAACCAGAGAGTTTACAAAAATCCATAGAGCTTTAGCAAACTCAAGTAGATTCAACCCGTACAAGTTTACCCAACCTATTACAAAAAATAATATTAAAACAATAATTCAACATTTCCACTTTGTAAGAAAGAAAAGTAGCAAATCACAATAATAACGTATAATAATATATTAGTGCTAAATAAGATTAAACAATATAGATGACTAAATCATACATAAATTCATAAAAGCATAAGTTCCTAATGTGAAAACAATTCAGAAAGGAATTAATTTCTTCAAATGATGAGTCTAGTAAATTAGTCCTTGTGGGGGTAAAAGTTAGACAAAAATTACATTTGATTTCAAACTTATTAGCACGAGTTTACCCAAATTTACATAAAAAAAATTTAATAGCAAGTTAATCTATCTAGGATTGTAAACTTTAGAGTTTACAACCTTGGTTGATTTGATACACTACACATATATGAGGGATCAATAAATTCACACTAGTTCTGAATAATCTCTAAATAACTGTTGTACAACATAAATCCTTTTCCATCCAACTATCAACCAATGCCCCTCACAATCTTTAACTGCTGCACTACAATTTAAAACCAGGGCCCTTTAATATCACACAATAATATCATCTGTTATAGTTTGTAACAAACCTAAACTACTGAATTTTATTCCTCCTGTAGTAGACCTTCCAAACTTTATTTCTTCTATTAAACTTAGGTTCATTCCTAACTATATGCAAAAGCTAAAGAAATTATTTTATTATCACAGGCCAACTTAACCCTATAAAACTTTATAAGCTTCAGGATTTCATACTTTGTTTGAAGCTTAGCATCTGATAATCTAATTTATCAATGAAAGGAATTATTTCAATTAGAGGCAGTCATGCCCAGCACACCATATTACTTGAAACAAAATGAAACCGAAGTGTTCATTATCATTTGTTTTCAACACATATTTGAACGGTTTTCTCGCATATGTTGTACTCAAAGTATTATTCTTTATAAAGCAATGAAGTTGCCCCCAAAGTCGGAAACTTAAATCAAGATTCAACCAAATTCTACTATTTATTAAACAGACAAATAAGAAATTCTACAGAAATATATTGAAAAAATAATTTAAATTGTGCTTCGAAAGGTAATATAAAAGACTTTACCCGTCCATTGTGGAACAAGCACGAAGGAAGATATATCCAAGGCAAAACTCTGTTTCCTTCAAAAGCATAAGCACTGGTTCTGCATGTCCTGCCAATTATTTGTTTCAACATGTTTCCCCGAACCCTATATCCCCTCCTAACTAGTTGATGCTTGCTATAGCCTATTGAACACTGGATTGTATTGGTGTCTTTCTAAGGTCGTTTTAAGTTTCGACGTTCTACTTTGATTAGTCTTGGATTTCTGAGCTCTCGCTGCACTCCCGTATCCTATCTCTTGTCTGTCCTCCTCAAAGATTGGGCTACAAATTAGTGAGTTGAGTTATATTAGAGTTTATGCGTGCTTTTACGCTTCTCTTCTTGACATTTGGATTGTTGGGGCTCACTTTAAGTCCAACAACATTCTTTTATGCAAATCATAATACATATAATAGATCAACTCAAGTGTAATGATAAAAGTATAATCATATTAGAAAATATAAAAGAACTATTAAATAATATGATCAACTGATAACAAAAAAACAGTAAAAAAATACGAAAATTATTTATAGCATAATATAGTACAAATATTTTAATATAATATTAAATTATTATATTATTGACAGATATTTTAATACAGTTTTATACAAGTAAACTCTTACAAGTTTACAATTCTAGTGTACGAGACAAGTTTATGAAGCTCTAACCACGGTATGTGTAAACTCTAATAACAGATGTACTTTTTCATGGGTATTTAATTACTTTGAGAAGAAAAGATAAAAGCTTAAGAGTTAAGACCATGTCCACAATATATTCATATATCTACCCAAACACCTAAACATTTTACCCTGACAAAAAAAAACACTATCAACAAAAACAAACCAACCAAACCGGAATTCACATTGACAACTAACTTTCTTCGCACCAAAGCAATAATGTATTGTACGTGACAGTCAAACATTTTATCAAACACCTGGTGACCAAAATACAAAGTCACAACTTGTCACACAATACGTAGAAAATAAAATAAAAAATACCCATTTTCCTCTTAAACCAATCTAGTTACTAAGTGGTCCTATGACTACTCCGAGCCTTTAACCAATCTATCAAAACCAAAACGAGACACCATCTTTGAAGCTAATAATCACAAGAGGAAAGTGAATACCAACAGTATTAACAAACAACTCAAAGCCACCGTTTCTCCTCGGATCCCTAATCTATCCCTCCTCAAATATTTAGCTGTTATTTTTTAAAAAAAATAAACCAAACATTCCCAACTTGAAATTCCTGTGAAACTAAAAGCTTCCCTCTTATCACACACCTCTTAAGGAAAGGACAACAACTTTAAATGGAATCAACAATTTCAGAATTACAGCATACCACCGCCCAATCCCCATACCCGTGCAACATAGTTCTCACCTGAACAGAACCAATACTAGAAATTCCTGTGAAACTAAAAGCTTCCCTACTCAGTTTCAGCATCCCAAGACAAGGAACCATGACCTCACAAATATCCCAAAATTCTATTGAATGCCAAACCTCAACAAACAAGAGACACGTATACATTCCATCACAACTTATATATTCTCTATCGCGCCACTCAAACAAATAACTAAACACTTGGTGTGCCATGAGAAATGATGCTACTCAGTATCCATCATATTTAATACACTTAGTAGCCGAACCAAATAAGATATTTACCCTATTTATCATCATTATATTGTGTCAAAAGTTACCCTATTTATTATGATTATATTGTGTCTAAGGTTACCCTATTTATCATGATTATATTGTGTCTAGGGTTACCCTAATTATCATGTACTTTTATATCAATTTATTATTATAAATAGAAGATTATGAGAGAGATCAATTAAGCCCTCAAGAATTATTTTAAAGTTTCAATCTCAAGTAAAAACAACTTTTTTAAGAGTCACCTAGACTTGGCTAGTACCCTCCTTTCAACTCCATCCTTCTAGTCATTTCTGGCACTAAATTCCAACCATGTTCAGAGGAACACCTGATAAGCACTTGGAGAACCCTCCCTTTAAGGACTAGCTAGTAAGACAATAGAACCAAATCACTTGAGTACTCTACCAAAAATCCCATGCTACTGAATGTGCAACTTAGGCTCCCCAGAGTACCAAAATCTATACCATAGCTTTGTCCATAGAGTTGATATCCCAGTGGCTGACACTCCATGACCCATCACTCAGCCTTTCTGTCCCGTCCCTTTGCAGGTAGCGCTTTCCATGTCACTAGCAACCAGCTTTGATACCAATTGACAAGCTCTTGGGAAACTTACCCTTGAAAGCAACATCTCAAGGGGGACAGAACCAAACCACTTAACTACACCAAATATCTCATCCTACTTGATGCAGGATTTAAGCATCCCATATAACCAAGTCCATATAACACATTTTCTCCTTCCTATTTAAAACCAACTCCAAGGCTGTTGCTATCTTCTCAACCTTTGCAGCCTCTCTAACTTGATTTCCACCATGAAATTGAAAAGATTTACAGGTAACAGAGCAGAGTCCCAATGAAGACGAAAATAAAGTTCCAAGGGTTGTTTGCAGATGGATCACTTCTAAAGATATCCTTGTGAGTTGCACAAAGGGATACTCCAATACTACGAATTCAACACTTAAGATCATGCAACCCTACTAGAATTAGTTTTTTACGGAAATCAGGTTTGCAGCTTAGATAAAAACTTGTGAAATTGAGTAATCATATGAGGAATATCACAAATTTGACTGCAATGATGTAAGGAGCACAAACTAATTTGGCCAATCATAAGACCATAGAACAATCCCACACTACACCAAAAGAATAAAAAGGACAATTTATAGACCATCTAAGCATGCAGTTGAATAAAATATACACAAAAAGTTGTTGCTTTACAGAGAATATGAGGAAAAAAAAGAAAGCCGCGCACCAAGACTCCAGGAACAAAACCGAGGAGAATTATACGCCTTGAAATTCCTGAAATGAACCAGTGACATAATATAACATAGATGAAAATAATTTTGTTCTCACATCCAGCAGCAAATTTGACAGTACAACATGGGCAAAGGAATAACCATGACAATATGGAAACTTAAGAAGTACGCACACAAAGAGAAGCCATAAAACACCGCTCCACTGGAACATAACCCTAATTCCACTCAAACAATTCAAGAAATGAAACCCCAATTCCACTAAAAAATATTGCAGAAGTAAACTATAAATTAGCACAAGAAAAAAGCTCTGCAGGTAGCTAACTCAGCTTTTCCTCATCAATACTAAAAGACAGACTAAAAGAAATTCATGCCAAAACATTCTCCCTCGTCTAAACAACCTAAACAAAAACCATTTTCTATAGATGCAAATCACCAACGTATTGGAAACGAGAACCTGCAAATTCTACTGCATTTCATCAAATTAAGGTTCATGAGTTCCTCAACTAACAAATTGGAAGATCAATTAATAATCTAACCCACACCACAAGCAACGAAGGAGCTACAATCGATATCAAGTAGATTAGTAGTAGTAGTAGAGAGAGAGAGAGAGTACCTTGGAGAGAGAGATCGAAAGACAGGGATGAAGATGAAAACGCAAAACAGGGATGTGCCTAAAAATTGAAACACCCACAATGACCCAACCCAAAGCCTCTGTGTTTGTTTCTCTTTTCTATTCCTCCTAAAATATTTTACTGTTTTCTTATTCGGGTATTAATACGTTTGTTTGTTCACCAAAGGACAATATTTTAATCTATTGAATGCCAAACCCCAACAAACAAGAGACACCTATACATTCGATCACAACGTATATTCTCTATCGATCCCTTCAGACAAATAAGCAAACACTTGGTGTGCAATGAGAAACTATGCTACTCAGAATCCATCATATTTCATACACTTAGTAGCCTAACCAAATAAGATACCAAGTGAAACGAAGCGCGTCGGAAAGAAACTTACAGTGAAAAAAGCGAAAAAAATGTGAAGTTATGTTCGGAGCGAGAAAGAGAAGCAAAGAACATGTTAGTCGTTGCTATCGACCTCTTCAGGGTTCAGAAATGGCTCCTCTTCAGGGTTAAGACGAGAGACAGAGACATAATTTTCATACGATAAAAAATTATAGAATTTGAGAAAAAAATATTAATGTCAAATAATATGATAATTAAAAAAAATACTAGTTTATATTATAACCAATTTTTAAAAGAAACATGTAATTATACGAGAAATCATTTAAATAATTTCTATCTTTGATCATATTTTAATTATTTTTTATTTTTAGTTATTCAAAATTCATATTTACGTAAAAAAGGAAAACAGTATAATTATAGTGTGAAGTAAGTCTTGGGTATTCTTTTTTAATATTAAAATTTTAAAATATAATTAAAAGTAAAATAAAAATATACGATGTATAATAAAAGAAAATATTATATATTGCTATAAATAATTTAAATATGCGTACACATTTGTTTTTAAATTATTATTATAAAAAGAAATAGTCTCTTAAAAACACTTTATCAAGCATATCCAATTTAGTTTTATAAAAATTCAACATAAATCAATGCCCAAATAAATCCCCCTAGACATTAAGCTAACAGAATTTGTACCTAAAATTAGTGTTTATCTATTCATTTAATATTTGCAGATTTATATTGTCATAAATTTGAATTGTTTAATTGATATTTTGTATATGAGATATTTTATTATGACAATTTTTTAAAAGTTGAAATATGAACTTTTGTTGTTGCTGTTATGAATTTTATGTATTATTTAGGATATTAGTTATTTTAGTATGAAAATATAATTTTGAATTTAATGTGTTGATGGATTAAACTAATCATTTTAATATGTTTCATTAATAAATTATATTTTATTCCGTCCATGTATTTGGTTCAACGGGAGCTAGGATTTACTAAATTGTAATGTACCTGAAACTATTTTGTGGACACAAGCAAGGATAGAGCTAAATAAATAAACACAAGTCTAAAAACAAAAGTTTAAATATGAATTTAGTCCATTATTTGGACACAAAATTAAAATTTATTTCTATCTTAAACTTAAGTATATTTTTATCTTTAAATTTTAAAAAATAATAAATATAATCCTTTTAACACAATAATATTAATTTTTTTTATATTATTAACAATATCATAAATTAACATTTAAGTTAAAACATGTGAAATAATTCAAAAAGTCATTACATAAAAACATTCGTAGGAAGTAAAAATATATTTATACATTTACTTTTTGTTGATAACATGATAAGTCAATGACATCAAAAGAACAGAAATAGAAATCTGATTTCATCAGACATTTAGCACCAAAAACAAGTTGTATATTGATAAATTCGGATCGAAACAATCGTCCATTTATGAAAATTCAGCTAAGTCAGTTTGACAAACACCATCCATACCCAGAAAAAAGTAAACAGTGAAGACTGTTCTTGGAAATTACCCTTAATGAAGAAGCTAAGATTCTATTCCCAACACAGAGAGAATAACCTAAGGCTCTTTTCAACTGAGTGACAAAGATCAAATCCTTAAAAGAAATGAAGTAATAAACAAGATTTTACCTTTCATTTGTCTTCAAGGAATTCATTTATCTAATTCTGAATTAATAACCTGGCATTGCATGAACTGCAAAACTTGTGAGCCAGACTTGCACCATAGAGAATCACAATTTTTAAGAATAGTGCCCACATATTAGTTATTTAACTAAATGGCTGAACTGGAAGATCATTGGTTGTTTTAACTAAAAATGGAATTGGCTTTGTTGGTGCTGGCAACCGACCAATGCTATCAACTTTATCCTTTTGCTTTGGAGGAGGTCTAGCTGCTTTAGGCAACAATCTTCCTTTCTTTTCAAACCACTCAGGCTTCAGCAGTGCCCTCAAACCCAACTTATTGTAATAAACCCTTCTCACAGACCCACCAGCTGTTTCAACTGCTTCCTTAGCCCTAACAGTAACCCTTGATACCTGTAAAATCGCTGTGTTAAATTACACTATGGTATTTAAATTTTAACATTTCTAATTATAGCATAAATCTCAAACTACAACATTTTGTTTGTTTGTAGGAACGTAAAAGAAAAAATACAAGGTAAAAGAAAATTAGCGCATAAACTTTGGACATATAGTATAATACAAACTTTATGTATAACAAATGTCAAGTTAGACACCCTATGATAGACACCCTATGATAGACACCCCACTGTACCATTTCAATCACCAATGTAAAAAATCTTGCTGCGCCTGGGTAGTTTATGTTGCTAATGAAGAAAGAATTTCAAGCCACCATATAACTAATCATAAAATATTAAAAGAAAGAATGATGATTAATTATGACCATGGTGAAATTTAAGAAATTAGATAAAGATAAGTTTAAAAACTGATGAAAAGATATATTTCCAAAGTTAAAACTTAAGAATCAAAAAGCGTGATTATGATCCTCAAAACACGTCTAGCCTTCATATAAAGTCTACCTCTAGATGAATTGGCCATTTGATCTGCTCTGAACCACGCCCCATCAATCTCACTCCATCTTTCGATTGCTTCCCAAGTACCCCTGCATCCTATGGTAATAATAATGACCACAAGAATGAGAAAGCACATGAAGCAAAAACAATTCCAGAAGAACTGAAAAGGTGAGGTAGCAGATATAAAACCTTGAGTGTTTTCATTGTAATCAGTTCGGAAGAATCTATTTTCCCAGCATTAATAAACTTTGCAATTCTACCCAAACCTATTGGCTGCAGACAAAAAGAGGCATAAAAAATTTAACAATGTCGACATATAAATGGCTTATAGATTATGGGTTTTTGAGATTAAAATAAGAACAACCAAATCAAAATCTACAGAAATTTGAATAAAACTGAGCCACTCAATTGTCATAAATCCAAAGTCAACTCCAACAATCAAGGTATAGAATACCTTACTACATCAACATCAATATTCAAGTATAAACATTTAAGATATAGGGAAAATCTCTTCAATACAATAAAGATATAAACTTTAAACATTTGCTGTCAATGATCACAATACTTACAGTGAAATCGGACATATATATTCATAGGAAGTTTCAGAATCTTGAAAATAAAATTAGGATCAGAGATATAGCATTAAACATATCAATTTAGCTTCAGTGTCAGGCAATGTTTCCCACTTAATAATTCATTTTTTAAAGTGGGAGAAAATACAAAGAGAGAAAGCAATAATGATAACAACATATTGTGTTTGGAATGGGGAGGGATAGAGATGAAACGAGAGCAACCTTTACAGGTCTATTATAGAAGGAAAAAAGGGGCTAATTTGTAATTATCTGTAACCAGGTAGTTACTTATGTGGTTTTGGAGTAAGAACCTAATAAATAGGTCCTCGTTTGTAATTTAGATTTTTAGCTTTTGTTTTCTAACACTGGTGAATCTGGTTTTTTCAAAGTGAAAAGGAGAATGCTCCTTTTGGAGGTAATATGGTTTACCCTGTTGCGTTGACTTCTATGAAGAAAAAATATTCCTTTTAGTCACACTATTTTGTAACGGAGGAAGCAATATTGTATTAGGCCTTCGGTTTTTGGATCCCAATAGATTGATCCTACACACAAACTCACACGGTGGTTTAGTTAATCTTTCAATAACATAACTGCCTCAGAGATCTTAGATCATCCTTGCGATTGCGATAATTGAAAATTGCATCCAAATGTTGTGGATAGTGCTCTGAAAGACAACTGCTATATATCCCACGTCCATTGGTAGCTCCAACTACTTGAGATGTAATCTACTTTGAAAGACCCCTATAGCACTATTACACAGCAGAATTTCTCAAATCCATGATTGCAACTCTGTCCCTGTTGCAACTACTGTTGTTGTTGTAGTTGTGGCATGAGTCCTGCATCTTCTTGTCATCTTTGACAAGTCGTCAGCCTATTGAACTTTTGAATAAATATCATGCTAATTTTATGTTTTATTTTTACTTGTGCGCATAACTTAATTTTTTAACATATATATTTGATAAAAATCATATATTCTAACTGTGATGTGACTTCTGCTATAAGCTCGCAAAGCTATCCACTACATGATATGACAGGCTATTGGCTTTCTGCCATTTTTCACAATTTGTACCAAATAACATTAAACACCATGACAAAAAGATTGGCAACAGACACAAACTGCCTTTTTCTCATTTTTCTCCATTATTCATACAGTATTAAAGTTCTAGTTTAGTGGGAAAGAATGCATTTTTAGAAACAAAAACAACCATGACCAAGTGCATTTGGTCCAAGAATCAATTTTACCGAGTTCAATTATTTTGGTTTTCCATATGTTCTGCATTATACAAAAGTAAAAACGATAAATATAAAGACGAAAAGATACCTGAAAAGTGAGGCTAAATGGGTTCTTGAACCCACGTTTGGGTACTCTTCTTCGAAGAGGGGTCTGGCCTCCTTCAAAACCCAATTTTATACCTTTTCTAGCTCTCTGACCCTTGTGACCCCTCCCAGCAGTCTTACCCTTTCCAGACCCAATCCCACGCCCCTTCCTTGTTGGCTGCTTCCTGGGAACCTTATCTCTCAAATCATTCAAGCTCAGAAGACTGTACGCTCTAAAGCCTTGAAAATCTGGGAATTTATAACAACTAATTGTTCGATGAGCATTGCGAGAATGAGGGAGCTGAAAGCTGTGAAATTGGATAGATGGGCATCTGAGTATGGGTTTGCTATGAGTTGAGCTTCTGATGATTGACGTTGAGAGAACAGATAACCTTCGTCTAATCATTTTTTTCTACTCTATTCTTTCAATAACACAAAATAAGTGTTAATTTCCAATGGCAACAGCTTCAAACCTTAGGAGAACCAAAACAGAACAATGTCAGAAATCACACTTGGAGAATAAAGCCAAATCCCATGAAATAAAACCCAAGCTACCAGTGAAACGAAAGTTCATGCTACATACCAAATTTAAATGCCAAAACATGAAACCGGCCTTATATTACAACCAAAAGTCAAATTAATAGCCTTTACACATAAAACAAAAACTGAAAACTAAGAGAATGCACCCACAAAATCACACAAACCAGAAAACAGGATGGAAAAAGGGACAGCTGTTAGCAAAAGGGGCCTAGCTTTGCAACTTAGCAATAGGGCCGATACTGATACAGGGCCCAGTAGCACCACACTGACTAAAAGGGAGAGTAAGAAACCACAATATCTTTTGGATTATCAGCTTTGAGGGAGGCATTTGACAGAATCATATTATAAAGATATCTTTGTGAGGTGTCACTTGATTATAGGTTCTGTTAAGGAAATATTCCTTTGTTAGTTTCTATTTCCTCCAAATGCGGTCAGTCAAAGATTGGCAACCAATACATGTATTTATTTCAGCAGAATGAATGAAAAATTATTTCTCTCCCCTTATCTCTATAATTTCAAGGAGGTTGCCTTGACCTCGAATCAAAGTAGTTGTTTTCTTTATCAACAGCTCACAAACTTAGGCAATAAATCAAATACCACATAAGCACTGATCATAGCTAAACATTTTCACAATGAAGGACGTAAGTGAACATAAACCCAATAGTTCAAGAATTCACTTCACTCAAGGGCCAAACCTAATGCTTGAAACAAATTCAAGACAAAAACTTTAAAACCAATGAATATATTCTTCAACCTCAGCTGCACCAACTTCATAATGAATTAAAAAATACGGTTCACATAAATTCTCAAACACAAAAAACGAAAAGAAAATGTAAAACAAAATCATAGTATTTAATAATTTATACTTCACAATTATACATTATAGAAAAAACATGGGTGTTCTTTAGTTCAAGACAATCTATAAAAGTAGAAGTTAACAATCATAAAGCAAATACATGACTGCCAAGGGCATGAGAGCGTAGGAATGAAGAAAAATATAAACTGATATTAAAAGATTGAAAACAAGGATTCGCAAATAAAGGAAAAGGAGGTCGAATTTGTTTGAATGGAAAAAGGACACCAATTAGAGGCTATTTTGAAGTCATCACGGCAGTGGAAAAGAATCAGAGACTTGTACTAATGAACAGAACATAGATCAGAAGAACTGAAATCAAGCTGAGACGTGAATGGGTTCACTAGAAGCAATGTGGAACAAGCTAGTCAAAATTGAGATCCCACCTAGGATTAGAAATTAAAAAGGAAGATAAATGCATAAACTGTGTACCAAATGTAAAAGATAAATATAACAGATAAAATAAAATTACATCTGAACAATGTGCATACACACTGTTAGGTTTCTGCAGAACTAACACTCACACACTCACAAACAAGTATTCACACTGAAAAAGAATGGGTATGTATTCAATTCAACAAGAAAGCATGTACAATCAGTAACTAGAGAGCCTAATCCCCCTCCTCAGGACAATGGGTCCTGTAACTATCAAAGAAAATTACTCAACAACGTATTGGAAACGAGAACCTGCAAATTCTACTGCAATTCATCAAATTAAGGTTCATGAGTTCCTCAACTAACAAGTTGGAAGATCAATTAATAATCTAACCCACACCACAAGCAACGAAGGAGCTACAATCGATATCAAGTAGTTTAGTAGTAGTAGTAGTAGTAGAGAGAGAGAGTACCTTGGAGAGAGAGAGATCGAAAGCGAGGGATGAAGATGAAAACGCAAAACAGGGATGTGCCTGAAATTGAAACACCCACAATCACCCAACCCAAAGCCTCTGTGTTTGTTTCTCTTTTCTATTCCTCCTAAAATATTTTACTGTTTTCTTACTCGGGTATTAATACGTTTGTTTGTTCACCAAAGGACAATATTTTAATCTATTGAATGCCAAACACCTATACATTCGATCACAACGTATATTCTCTATCGATCCATTCAGACAAATAAGCAAACACTTGGTGTGCAATGAGAAACTATGCTACTCAGAATCCATCATATTTCAAACACTTAGAAGCCGAACCAAATAAGATACCAAGTGAAACGAAGCGCGTCGGAAAGAAACTTAAAGTGAAAAAAGCGAAAAAAAATTGAAATTATGTTCGGAGCGAGAAAGAGAAGCAAAGAACATGTTAGTCGTTGCTAACGACCTCTTCAGGGTTCAGAAATGGCTCCTCTTCAGGGTTAAGACGAGGACATAGACATAATTTTCATACGATAAAAAATTATAGAATTTGAGAAAAAAATATTAATGTCAAATAATATGATAATTAAAAAAAAATACTAGTTTATATTTATAACCATTTTTTAAAAGAAACATGTAATTATACGAGAAATCATTTAAATAATTTCTATCTTTGATAATATTTTAATTATTTTTTATTTTTAGTTATTCAAAATTCATATTTACGTAAAAAGGAAAACAGTGTAATTATTAGAGCTGTCAGTTTTTTTTTAAAGTCCCAAGGCCGACCCTGGCCCTTTTATATTTAGCCCCATTTTTGTTGGCACATACTTTAGGGGGCTTTTTCAAAGCCCCTGGCCCCCCAAACCCCATCCAGATGGGCTGTGAGTGAAGTAGGGCCGGGTTAGCCCCCTGCCCCAAAACTTGCGACTATTCCCATATTCTTCTGAACATCACTTCACTAAGCTTGACGGCCTCCCTCCCCCTCACTCTCGTCGCCCCTCCCTCCACTTCCTCCCGCCGTCTTCCCCACCATGCTGGACCCCGGAGGAAACCTCCGCCCTCATCGACGCCTACCGCGACAAGTGGTCCTCCCTCGGCCGCACCAACCTTAAAGCCACCCACTGGCAAGAGGTCGTCGATGCTGTCACTGCCCAGTGCCCCAACGCTTCCCCCACTGCTAAAACCGTCGTCTAGTGCCGCCACAAAATGGAAAAACTCCACAAACACTACCGCACCGAAATCCAACGCCTCCGCTCCCTCCCTCTCCCTCGCCTCATCAACAACTCCACCACCGCTTCACCCTCCTCCTAGGTTCACTTCAAATCCATATATTCCATGGAAAAAGGCCCCAACAAACCCCACACCGACACCACCACCGCCACCAACCCCAACACCTCCACCAACTACCTCAATTTCCCCGACGAATTCCAACTCAATCTCTAACGCAATCTAATCTCGTGGGTTCATCTTTAACGCAATCTAATCTCGTGGCTCCATCCCCTCCTAGATCTACTCTCTAACCGGTACCAATTTTACATTCCTGCTTTCTTCGATTCATTGCAACGAATTCCAATGTGTCTCCATTGTTTTTTCATCTTGTTTCTCCCCCATTTCATGATCTATGCTCAATATCTCTGCTATGTTCGATTTCAATTGAACTCAATGTTGGAAATGTCGTTAGTGCTTCTGGTTTTCTACCAGCATCAATTAACCATCTGGATCATTTCTAATACCCTAATAAATGGAATGTTTAAAGTTGTATACTTTCATGACTGTGTATGCTCCATGGATGGATTTTTCAATTGGGTTTTGATTAAGCTCTCTTTATGTGTTTGTGCATCATGTCACTTAGGGCGTTGTAGTTATATAACTGTGTTTCTGGATAAACTGATATATACAGAAGGAAACACTACATTAAACCAAACATACCCCATATAAATGAGCTTTGATGTTGTTTAGCTGAGATTTCTATTTTATCACACTGGTAATTACGATTTTATGGGTAATTGAGCATTCAGCAACGACAGGTGTGTTTAGTCTCAATTAGTCTTCTTTCTTCACAGGCTGTAGTAAGCTGTGTGGCTAGCCTTCCCCCTGAGCTCCTTCGCAATGTTATTAATAGATTGGAAGCAAGCGAGAGTACATGGCCTGCTCGTAAGCATGTCGTGGTAAGCTGACATACCATCTCTTCCTCTGCCTCAGTCCTGGTAAGCTTTTTTGTTAACACTAACATATATGAATTTATCTGATCATCTTGTTTTTTTCTTACTTTAATTTGCTTTTACTGTGTAATTTTTGTGCTTATGGCCTCTGGTATTGATATATTTATTGACTTTTTCCTTTATCAATATGAGTCGTGGTCTCCTTTGAACATAGAATTTATTGTTGTTTCTTTGAGTTTTGGTTCAGCTTAATTGCTTGTGATGTTCATTTCTATGTTTGGATTGGTGAAAAATGATGGAATGAGGTGGTTGTTTTTGAAATTTTGCATTGCATATTTTGGCCTTTTTACTTACTGCTAGCTTGCCAACATTGCAGGTGAAGAGCGGAAGGCTTGTGCCTCCACCTCAATACTGAGCAATAGGGTATGTTTTAATGCATCAACTATTATAGTTTTCATGTGATATCTTTCATCCTTTTGCTGCGAAGAATGAAATTTGAGTTTCAGGATTCGTATTGGTTCAATTTGGTGCACGTGCACCAGACCTGGTTGGAAGACTCAGCGCAAGGTGAATGGTTTCTTTAGATGGTTCCTATAGCTTATAAGATAAACATGTTGGATCAGTTGGGTGTAGTTATCTTTTCCAAATTTATTTTCCCCTCTATCATGCTCTTTATGTTGCACTATAGTTTACCAATTAAGCACTTTTTTCTATCCATGATGTTCTAAATAAAAATAATAATACTTGTTGAATTGAAAGTGTTGTCTGTTCTGTATTTTGGTTGATATTGCAGTTTCACATGGAATAAAGTTGTTGTATTGTATTCAATCTTGCTCCAGTTCTACCGTTTCCTGAAAAGATGCAAAGGGTCCAACTTTTTTTGGCTCATGTCTCTATGCAAAAGATACCCTACTTGTCTCAAATGGCCTTTCTAGATCCACCCTAATATCAGTATAAGGGTCTAATAATTATTTTCTTTGCAATTATGCAAAATTTTGAATATAAGTGCAGTTTTGGTTTCATGCGTTGAATGCTGCAGGAACAATTTGAATCCAGTCAGCACAAGTTAAATTATTTCTGTTTATTCGTAGTTGTGAAAAAAACTATTCTTTATGCAGATATATAGTGTAAAAAAAAATGCAGCAACATGTGAGATATATATAAAATTTGTAAGTGATTTTGCTATTGAAGTAAAAATATTGCTGAAGTTTTTAAATTTGATGTGAGAAGACAACACCAACTACTAGTGAGTTAATTAAGAACAAAAAGGGTACACCATTACAGATGCAGAATCACATGGTTGCAGTGATAAAATAGTATGATAATAAATATAGATAATCCTGTCACTTTTATCTAAAATACAGGTTCAAGTAGGCCACAAAAGGAAGCACCAATGCTTGTGTCTTTATTGGGACTAACCAACAGTTATATTTATATTTACCAATTGTTTTATAAATTTTTTGTTTCTCTGTTTTTCATCTGTATCTTGATCATAATTTTTTTTTTCTCTACATCAAATTTGGTAAAAAGGAAGGCCCATGGGCTGGCCCTAACCCACAGGGCTTTAGGGGTATTTAGTCCTGTGGGCTTTTTTAATAAAGGGCTTTTTTTTGCCCTGTGGGCTTTTTTGGCCCCAACTCATGTGGGCTAGGGCCAAGTTTTATTATTGGGGCTTATTTGACAGCTCTAGTAATTATAGTGTGAAGTAAGTCTTGGGTATTCTTCTTTTTTAATATTAAAATTTTAAAATATAATTAAAAGTAAAATAAAAATATACGATGTATGCATAAAAGGAAATATTATATATTGCTATAAATAATTTAAATATGCGTACACATTTGTTTTTAAATTATTATTATAAAAAGAAATAGTCTCTTAAAAACACTTTATCAAGCATATCCAATTTAGTTTTATAAAAATTCAACACAAATCAATGCCCAAATAAATCACCCTATACATTAAGCTAAGAGAACTTTGTACCTAAAATTAGTGTCTATCTATTCATTTAATATTTGCGGATTTATACTGTCATAAATTAATTGATATTTTGTATATGAGATATTTTATTATGACAATTTTTTAAAAGTTGAAACATGAACTTTTATTGTTGCTGTTATGAATTTTATGTATTATTCAGGATATTAGTTATTTTAGTATGAAAATATAATTTTGAATTTAATGTATTGATGGATTAAACTAATCATTTTAATATGTTTCATTAATAAATTATATGTTATTCCATCCATGTATTTGGTCCAATGGGAGCTAGGATTTACTAAATTGTCATGAATGTGACAGTGCAAGTGATCCTTGGAATGTTGTTGTACTTACTTGAAAGAAGTTGAAAAATTAGGCTTAATATCCTATTTTATCTCTAGTTTCATTTGAAAATGTCAAATTAGTCCATTTTTTTAAAAATATGTCAATTACGTCCTCACTTAATAAAATTTACATCAATGAAATCCTTTTCGTTAAATCCGTACAAACGACGTTAATTATTTTTCTCTTTCTTTAATTAACGCAATTTGTACGGATTGAACGGAAGGGATTTCATTGATGCAAATTTTATTAAGTGAGGACGTAATTGACACAATTTTTAAAGGATGGACTAATTTAACATTTTCGACCGAAACTGGGGACAAAATGAGGTATTAAGCCGAAAAATTATGATTGGTGTGTATGTTCTTGCCAAACTGTTCCAGAAATGTGAAATTAGGCATAGAAAGTACAAGGAAATTTCTAATAGAAGAATCTTGTGGTCGTAATAATGCGTCAGCAACAACATTCAACTTGCCTGCTTTATATTGAATAGAGTAATCAAATTCCAGTAATTTAGATAAGTAAAAGTTGAAAATAAGACTTATTTATTATTCTCAATCATAAAAAATACATTATTATATTCTCTATTTGTAATCTCCTAAAAAATAAAATAAGGAAACTAGGAAAATTAAGAAAATAAAATAAAAGATTATGTATTTATTTTCTTTAATTAGGAAGATTCTAAAGATATTATCTCACATTAAAACACTTCCCCACAAGTTGGTAAATGAATATCAATCATTCCCAACTTGCCTACAAGATCTCGAAATCTACCCGAAGGAAGCCCTTTTATAAAAATATCTGTTATTTGAAGTTTTGTAGGAACGTGAGTTGTAATCACAAAGCCTCTGTCAAGATTATCTTTGATGAAATGTCTGTCAATTTCAATGTGTTTGGTTCTGTCATGTTGTACTGGATTAAGGGTTATGCTCATAGCAGACTGATGAGTCAATATTTTATTGACTTCACCTAGTCTATTGTGCTAGAATTAATCAGGGAATTGTGCTTAAATGTCCGGTATTTTTTCGTTTTTGTTAATTGTGCCTAATTTGACCAGAAATTCTTATTTTAATTAATTTGAATTATCTGAGTTAATTATTTTCATCATTGACTGCAGGAAAATTTTGGAGATACATTTTGGGACATCAGGAAGAATGCAAATAAATTCAAGACTCTCCCCATAGGCATCTAGAATTAATTAAATTGTAATTTAGTAGTGTAGAATGTTTTTGGATTAACTTTAGTAAATTTAACCAATTTTTGACAAAATGAACTAGACAAAAAATGAGGGTGGATGACTTGGCACTAGGGTTTTATTATGTGGACCCCACCCTCGTTATAAGAAACTCACGGCCTTGGAGATGCTGGCAGCCGCCACTTGCCACACTCATATGGGTTTTTGGGGCCTTGGAACGTTGGTTTTTCTTTTTGGATGAGGAAATTAAAATATATACTGTTACGTTGGTGATTGAGGAGCTTCACGCTAATCTCAATTTGTTTTTCTTACTCATTGCCCCCTTTTCATTTTGGTTCATGCACTTTTTGATTGAATGTTTCAATCCATCAATGTCACATGCAGCAAGGAGAAGCAGCCACTTGTTTTAGGCTTGGCTTTTGAACGTTTTTTTAGGAGGGAGCTTGGAACGTGTTTCAGGTAGAATGAAAGAGGCAGACATGTATTAATTGGAGAATAGTGTCACGGCCAGTTGTGCATAGTGTGCTTGTCACGGGTTGATGATGATGGGATGGGAGAAGTATATTTCATTTTGGTGTTGCACGGGAGAGAGGGCTGCACGGAGTTGAGATGGAAGGCTACGGATGGCTGGAAGAGACAACAACACGTTGATGGCTGCTGGAAGAAAAGAGAATGGTTTTTCATTTATGCAATGAGAAGATGATTTGAGAGCTGCTGCACGGAGAATAAAAGCACTTTCATACAGCTGATTTACGAAGATTAATGGAGAGGCACGGATCCCAGAGGTGAAGTTGATACACGGTTGGAAGCATTGAAGGGAGAGAGCATCACGGTAGTAAGAGTCATGGCTGCTGGAAGAAAAGAGAATGGTTTTTCATTTAAGCAAGGAGCTCGTTGATTTGATGGGAGTAGGTAGTGAGAGCACATGGTGATTCACGGCTGCTGCAAGAAAAAGGGAATTGTTTTTCCAATTGTTTGAGAATGAAGAAGTGATTAGATGGGGGTAGGTGTACGGTTATAATTTGGAGAGAAGAAATTTTATTCATGTGCTTTGGAGAATGAAGCACGTGGAATGTTTCACATGGGAATAGGAGAGTGGTTTGATGAATGGAAAATGTGTTAATTCTAAAGCTCGGTGATTTCAAGAATGGGAGTGGTGTCACGTTTCGGTTCCAGCAACATGTGCAAGGGTTAAGGTTTCTTTTATTTGATTAAGGGTACACGATATTGGATGAAGGGGAGCAGTGAAGTTTCATTTTCTTTGCATTTAGTAAAGCATACAGCTGCCACGTCCAAGAGAGACAATTTTCATATTGTATACATTTAGATTTGAATGCTTGCTAATTTTTAAGTGATCTTTGCTTCATTACCATATTTTCATTTCAATGCTAATCATCACAAAGTTAATTTTCACTCTTTTAAATTGGCTAATTTTCACTCCTTTCATTTAATTGTAATGTTAGCTTTAGTGACCAACCATTTTAGTTCTTCGTTTCCTTCCGTGTTTACATTCACATTTTAATTTAGTTCATCTGCATTCACAAAATCTTCACCAACCCCCCCTCACTACGTGTTTGTCCTAAGACCCAAACCACATTTGGTCCTTGAGAGATGACTTAGGAGTCACTTCCTAGCACTGTACTGCATTAATTTTTGCAATCAACTTTTGTGTGAGGTGCTACCCTCTCAACACAGACTTATTGTCACCGTGCAGTTGCACTGTGTAAGATCCTTGAAAATATTTGTAAGTTAAATGCTAAAAAAAAAATGATGAATAGTAAATTGTGAATAGTAAATTGTGAATAGTAAAAAGTGAATAGTTAAAAAAAAAATAATATTTGGAAAGGATAAGTGTTCCACGTAGCTTTGAGATCAGAATTCATCAAATTGCAAATAAAAAATTATTTTTGTAATAGTAAAATGAATAAAAAAATGAATAGTTAAAATGAATAGTAAAAAATGAATAGTAAATTTTTTTGCTATAAATAGCCAAGGGGGGAGGTTGAAAATTTACACCAAAGAACTTAGAAAATTTTTGAGAGAAGAGAGTTGGAAGAATTTCTAATTTCAAAGGGGATATTCTGGAAGTTTTCAGAGAGCGAGGAGATTAAGTCTGTAATAGAGGTAAGGGAAGCCACTCTTATACTTTGCTTTGCTCAAATCCTAAATCTTGAATATGTAGTATTTTGTTGTTGTATGGTCTTGAATTTTGAATGAGAACATTTATTTGTTTTTTTTGTATTTTTGGAAGGACGAGAAGTTGTCTAACCGGCTCTGCCAGATTCAACTTCTTGTTTCCCCACACCTTTTATTTCTTAATTATATTGTATTTTTGGAAGGATGAGAAGTAGTCTAACCGGCTCTGCCAGATTCAACTTCTTGTTTCCCCACACTTTTTATTTCTTAATTATATTGTATTTTTGGAAGGATGAGAAGTAGTCTAACCGGCTCTGCCAGATTCAACTTCTTGTTTCCCCACACCTTTTATTTCTTAATTATATTGTATTTTTGGAAGGATGAGAAGTAGTCTAACCGGCTCTGCCAGATTCAACTTCTTGTTTCCCCAAACCTTTTATTTCTTATTTATATTGTATTTTTGGAAGGATGAGAAGTTGTCTAACCGGCTCTGCCAGATTCAACTTCTTGTTTCCCCAGAAATTTTATTGTTTTATCTATTTTTTTTATTGCATCTTTCTGGAAGGATGAGAAGTTGTCTAACCGGCTCTGCCAGATTCAACTTCTTGTTTCCCCTGAATTTTTATATTAATATTATTTTGATGGTAATAGGAGCTAATTATTTTTGTATGTATTTATTTTATAAAATATTTGCATATAAATGTTGAACTGGTGTGCTCTTGTGAAACTATTTCATGACTTTTATTATATTGGGTGTGATAACTGAAACTGTGAAATTGTACATGTTGTGATGTGATGAATTTAATCTGTTTTGAATGAGTTTGTTAGCTGAAATTGATCTTGTTGGAAGGTCTGAAGTAAAGGTTCTGTAAAAGCTTGTATATGGGTATGAAATAAATGTATAGATATTGTTTGAGGTTGCTGTGAGAGGAAGTGAAAATATTAAAATTTGGCATTTCAAATTTAGAGCATAAGAGAACATGGTAGATAATTTAAATAAATCAATTGTTAATTATTGAGGGCCCTTCTTTGTTGGTAGGATAGAGGAACCTTAAAAACCTGAGTTGGCACATCCCTGATCATAGAGCAGCCCTGGCCTGGTCCAGTCAGCTGTGACTAGTCATATGTGCTGGCGTCGAAGGTGAGTTTGATGCGTTCAGACATCTGGGTCCTCTCCGATGACCAATTGGGGTAAAGAAAAATCTCTACTAGGATGAAAATAAAATAAAACAAGTTGATTGTAGATGCATAATATTATCATGGTAAAAATATCATATATTTTATTTATCATTACATTGAGCCCAGACTTTAGTATGTAGTTCCTAAGATATGTTGATATATTTTGGTTGATCCATGATCTTTGTTTGGTGAAAATATGTTGAGTTATACTCGTTATGGGCAAAATGAGTTTATAATATGAAGCATGATATCTGGCAATATGTTTAATTTATTGATACCAAAACGGGTTATTATGAATTTATGATTAAAGAATGAACATGATTGAGTTAGGTGGATAAGAGGGTATGAATTGTTGATTTTATGAAATGTTGGAATGGATATGAGAAATCATTACTTATGAAATGAGGTTTACTACCGGGAGTAGTATGTTCGAATTATACCATGAGAGTTTGATATGAGCAAAGTAACACCTGAGGTTTATGATAGGAGGCAGAAAGTGGTCTGACCATAAGGCTTTGACATAAACATATGATTCGTAAGTTTTATAGAAGCAGGCAGAGAGGGGTCTGACCATAAGGCTTCAGAAAGTAGGACATAGTATACAGGTGAGGCTTAAGGAAGCAGGCAGAGAGCGGTCTGACCATAAGGCTTCGTGAGTAAGCATGGTAAAATTGTAAGGTTTATGAAATTGAGGAAGATGATTTTGATAATGATGAATTAATGACATCGGGGTAATGATATTTTAGTAATTGTAGAAATACATGATTGAAATATTTTTATTACAAGTTTAATGATTGATATGATATGGTTGGCTTACCCTTATTTGTTTGTGCTATGATCATATAACTCATGTTATATGTGAATAGATAATGTTGCAGATGCGGTTGAAAAAGCTTAGAGATGAGAGTGATGCGGGGAAAAACTTTCAGGGATATTTTGTAAAAAGAATAAATTTGTATTGGAAAAATTATGTTGTGTAAAACTTATAAGTTGAAATTTGAATTTATGTTAAGTGGTGAAGACTATATTGTTTGAAGTTTGTAAGTTTGGTATTGTACTTTGAGAGAATTGAAATAAAGTTGGATTGAAGATAAGTTAATTTAGTCTCTACTAAAAGTAATACTCTTTAAAATATTAGGGTATTACAATTTGGTATCAGAGCAATGGTTTTCGAAAATATTTTGGGACTCTGGGGAGTGAAATTATTATTCTTAGTAAAATTATTAATGGTTTATGATGAAAATGACTATTTGAGGAAATTGATATCATATGCTAAATTGTATTGTTATCTTTTTGAAGAAATCATTTAAAACTCGACAAAGATGCAACAACAACAAGTTGATCAAGCACCTCAAAATCATTCTAGCTTGAATGACTTTTTAAGGCATGATCCAACTAAATTTAATGGGGATGCTACTCCTGATGAGGCTGACTCTTGGCTAAGGCAGAATGAGAAGATTTTCCGGGTAATAACTTGCTCAGAAGAACAAAAATTAACTTATGCATCATTTCTTTTGGTGGGTGAGGCTGAATATTGGTGGGAAAGTATGCAATAGTTGATGACGATTCGTGGTGAGGTTGTGAATTGGGAGAACTTTAAGATAAGGTTTATGGAAAAATATTTTCCAAACAGTGCAAAATTTGCAAGGGAGGCAGAGTTTCTGACCTTACAACAAAGAAGGCTATCAGTACAAGAGTACGTAGTAAAATTTAATTATCTCTCAAGATTTTATACTCAGAATATCACAGAAGAATGGAGATGTCAAAAATTCGAGGGAGGACTAAGGCATGAACTGAAGAAGGTACTTATGCCATTGGAAATACAAGAGTTTCTAGCATTGGTAGAGAAAGCCAGAATGATAGAATTGTTAGAGTTTGATCCAAGTAGAGTTTCCAGACTTGCAAAGGGAGAATCTTCAATAAAATTCAACAAAAAGCCTTATGAAAAACCACAATTATCGTATCGAGGAACAGTGAAGTGTTTTGAGTGTGGAGGAGCACATTTCAGACGTGACTGCCCTAAACTTATTGGAGAAAAAGTTGAAGGGAAGAGATGTTTCATCTGCAATGATCCGGGACACTTTGCTAATGTTTGTCCAAAGAAAAAGAAGGTGGGAGAACCACAACAACAAGATTCTGCTGAAGTAAAGCCCCGGGAAACAGGAAGAGTATTCGCAATGTCTGCAGAAGAGGCTACTAAGCCAGGTACATTAATCTTACACACCTGTATGCTGTTAGGAGAATGCGTATATGTTTTGTTTGACTCTGGAGCCACACACTCCTTTATATCCCTAGCATGTTTAGAAAGACTCGGATTACCGATGCTTGATCTAGGGTGTGAATTAGTAGTTTCTACACCAGCATCGGGACCAGTTACGACCAGTTCAGTCTGTGTCGGATGCCCGATCCAAATTGCAGGACGCAAGTTCAAAGTGAACTTGATCTGCTTACCCCTTCAAAATCTAGACATTATTTTAGGAATGGATTGGTTGACTGCCAATCACGTTCTTATTGATTGTGGGAAACAAAAGATAGAGTTTCTAAATTTGAACAATTTAGAACTAAGCTCAACTCGAGTCGCTGCGAAGGATATCAAAGATGGAGCTACCTGCTATGTGGTGTTAGCTCAGGAGAAAAGAGAGAATACTGAAGAACAAATCATCGGAATACCTGTGGTAGAAGAATATGTTGATGTTTTTCTAGAAGAAGTGCCAGGTTTACCACCTAGTCGAGAGATCGATTTCACAATAGATCTAGTGCCCGGAGCTGGCCCGATTTCTATGGCTCCATACAGAATGGCTCCTGCCGAACTAGCAGAGTTGAAAAAGCAAATCGAAGATCTGTTGGAGAAGAAGTTTATCCGTCCAAGTGTGTCTCCATGGGGAGCTCCTGTATTGCTGGTGAAGAAGAAGGATGGAAGTTCAAGGTTGTGCGTGGATTATCGACAGTTGAACAAGGTTACAATAAAGAACAAATATCCTTTGCCAAGAATCGATGATCTATTAGATCAGTTGAGAGGAGCAGAGGTGTTTTCAAAAATTGATCTCAGATCTGGGTACCATCAGATTCTTGTCAAGACGGAAGATGTACAAAAGACGGCTTTCAGATCTCGCTATGGACACTTTGAGTACGTGGTAATGCCGTTTGGTGTGACGAATGCCCCAGCGATTTTTATGGACTACATGAACAGAATATTTCGGTCATGTTTAGATAAGTTCGTGGTAGTATTTATAGACGATATTCTTATCTATTCAGAGAATAAGGAAAAGCATGCAGAACACTTGAGGGTGACGTTGGAAATTTTAAGAAAACATCAACTGTATGGGAAACTGTCAAAGTGTGAGTTCTGGATAGAGAAAGTACAATTTTTGGGTCATGTGATTTCTGCTCAAGGAATCTCAGTGGATCCAGCAAAAGTGGAAGCTGTGCTAAAGTGGGAGCGGCCGAAAACTGTAACTGAAGTACGAAGTTTTATAGGATTAGCCGGTTATTACCGACGTTTTGTCGAAGGGTTTTCCAAGATAGTAGGTCCTCTAACTCAGTTAACTCGTAAAGATCAACCATTTCTTTGGACTGACAAGTGCGAAGCCAGTTTTGAAAATATGAAGCAACGACTAACGTCAGCACCAGTATTAATCATTCCAGACTCTAGCAAATCTTTTGAGGTGTACTGCGATGCGTCATATCAAGGATTGGGGTGCGTTCTAATGCAAGGAAGGAGACATGTAGCTTATGCATCTAGGCAGCTAAAGGCGCATGAGAAGAACTACCCAACGCATGACATCGAACTTGCAGCAGTAGTATTTGCATTAAAGACATGGAGACACTACCTCTATGGGGCAAGTTTCCAAGTTTTTAGTGACCATAAGAGTCTAAAGTATTTGTTCGATCAAAAGGAGTTGAACATGCGACAAAGAAGATGGATGGAATATATGAAGGACTATGACTTCGAGCTTTTATATCACCCAGGAAAAGCCAATGTGGTGGCAGATGCATTGAGTAGGAGACAAGCTCAGATAACAACAATGATGGTGAAGGAATTAGAACTGTTAGAAAAGTTACGTGATATGAACTTGGGGTTGCAGTTAAACCCAGATCACATATGGTGTAGTCATTTAGTAATCACTAGTGACTTCTTAGAACAAGTGAAGGTTGAGCAGTCGATGGATCAAGAGTTGCAGCAAAAGATCAGGTTGTTGGACACCGATCAAGCTAAGGAGTTCGTTCTAAGTAAAGATGGCATACTTCGATTTAAAAACAGAGTGTGTATCCCTGCAAAGAGTGAATTAAAACATTTAATTTTAGACGAAGGCCATAAAAGTCGTCTTAGCATACATCCAGGTATGACTAAGATGTATAAGGACCTGAAAGAGTCATTTTGGTGGAATGGAATGAAGAGGGATGTGGCCGAGTTTGTAGCAGCCTGCTTGGTGTGTCAAAAGGCAAAAGTGGAGCATCAAAAACCGGGAGGGATGTTACAACAGTTAGACATTCCTCAATGGAAGTGGGACAGTATCTCGATGGACTTTGTAACACATTTACCAAAATCATCAAAAGGTCACGATTCTATCTGGGTTATCGTTGATAGACTAACCAAGAGTGCTCACTTTTTGCCTATTAATCAACGTATGTCACTAGAAAAGCTGACGGAGTTATACATCGGGGAAGTAGTGAGGTTGCATGGCATACCTACAAGCATTGTGTCAGACAGAGATCCAAGGTTTACTTCAAGGTTTTGGCAGACGCTACAGAAGGCTCTAGGAACACAGTTGAAGATGAGTTCGGCTTATCACCCTCAGACTGATGGTCAAACAGAAAGGACTATTCAATCTTTGGAGGATTTGCTGAGAACTTGTGTATTAGATCATCTTGGAAGTTGGAATGAGATACTACCATTAGTAGAATTTACTTACAACAACAGTTATCATTCCAGTATCGGTATGCCACCATATGAAGCTTTATATGGAAGAAGATGTAGAACACCGTTGTGTTGGTTTCAAGACGGGGAAGCACTGACAGTGGGACCCGAGCTATTACAACAAACCACAGAAAAAATAAAATTAGTCCAAGATCGGATGAAAGCAACTCAAAGTAGACAAAAGTCATATGCCGACAAAAGAAGAAGACCGTTAGAATTTGAAGAAGGAGATCATGTATTCTTACGAGTAACGCCAACTACAGGAGTCGGGAGAGCTATCAAGATGAGGAAACTGACACCAAAATTTCTCGGACCGTATCAAATTCTCAAAAAGATTGGGCCAGTGGCTTATGAGATAGCACTACCACCTCGATTGACAAATTTGCATAACGTTTTTCACGTATCCCAACTAAGGAAGTATATTCCAGATCCAAAGCATGTGTTAGAAGTTGATGAAATTCAGGTCAAGGAAAATTTAACAATGGAAGTTGGCCCAGTGCGTATACTAGATGTTCAAATGAAAAAGTTAAGAGGGAAGGATATTCGCACGGTAAAGGTACTTTGGAATGAAGACACACAGGAAATGACTTGGGAATTGGAAGAATTTATGATAAAGGAATATCCATATCTCTTTTGTAAGTAATTTTTTTTGTTAAATAGTCCCTGTTTAAATAAATAATTTTCGAGGGCGAAAATAATTGTTGTTGGGGAGATTGTAAGATCCTTGAAAATATTTGTAAGTTAAATGCTAAAAAAAAAAATGATGAATAGTAAATTGTGAATAGTAAATTGTGAATAGTAAATTGTGAATAGTAAAAAGTGAATAGTTAAAAAAAAATAATATTTGGAAAGGATAAGTGTTCCACGTAGCTTTGAGATCAGAATTCATCAAATTGCAAATAAAAAATTATTTTTGTAATAGTAAAATGAATAAAAAAATGAATAGTTAAAATGAATAGTAAAAAATGAATAGTAAATTTTTTTGCTATAAATAGCCAAGGGGGGAGGTTGAAAATTTACACCAAAGAACTTAGAAAATTTTTGAGAGAAGAGAGTTGGAAGAATTTCTAATTTCAAAGGGGATATTCTGGAAGTTTTCAGAGAACGAGGAGATTAAGTCTGTAATAGAGGTAAGGGAAGCCACTCTTATACTTTGCTTTGCTCAAATCCTAAATCTTGAATATGTAGTATTTTGTTGTTGTATGGTCTTGAATTTTGAATGAGAACATTTATTTGTTTCTTTTGTATTTTTGGAAGGACGAGAAGTTGTCTAACCGGCTCTGCCAGATTCAACTTCTTGTTTCCCCACACCTTTTATTTCTTAATTATATTGTATTTTTGGAAGGATGAGAAGTAGTCTAACCGGCTCTGCCAGATTCAACTTCTTGTTTCCCCACACCTTTTATTTCTTAATTATATTGTATTTTTGGAAGGATTAGAAGTAGTCTAACCGGCTCTGCCAGATTCAACTTCTTGTTTCCCCGCACCTTTTATTTCTTAATTATATTGTATTTTTGGAAGGATGAGAAGTAGTCTAACCGGCTCTGCCAGATTCAACTTCTTGTTTCCCCAAACCTTTTATTTCTTATTTATATTGTATTTTTGGAAGGATGAGAAGTTGTCTAACCGGCTCTGCCAGATTCAACTTCTTGTTTCCCCAGAAATTTTATTGTTTTATCTATTTTTTTATTGCATCTTTCTGGAAGGATGAGAAGTTGTCTAACCGGCTCTGCCAGATTCAACTTCTTGTTTCCCCTGAATTTTTATATTAATATTATTTTGATGGTAATAGGAGCTAATTATTTTTGTATGTATTTATTTTATAAAATATTTGCATATAAATGTTGAACTGGTGTGCTCTTGTGAAACTATTTCATGACTTTTATTATATTGGGTGTGATAACTGAAACTGTGAAATTGTACATGTTGTGATGTGATGAATTTAATCTGTTTTGAATGAGTTTGTTAGCTGAAATTGATCTTGTTGGAAGGTCTGAAGTAAAGGTTCTGTAAAAGCTTGTATATGGGTATGAAATAAATGTATAGATATTGTTTGAGGTTGCTGTGAGAGGAAGTGAAAATATTAAAATTTGGCATTTCAAATTTAGAGCATAAGAGAACATGGTAGATAATTTAAATAAATCAATTGTTAATTATTGAGGGCCCTTCTTTGTTGGTAGGATAGAGGAACCTTAAAAACCTGAGTTGGCACATCCCTGATCATAGAGCAGCCCTGGCCTGGTCCAGTCAGTTGTGACTAGTCATATGTGCTGGCGTCGAAGGTGAGTTTGATGCGTTCAGACATCTGGGTCCTCTCCGATGACCAATTGGGGTAAAGAAAAATCTCTACTAGGATGAAAATAAAATAAAACAAGTTGATTGTAGATGCATAATATTATCATGGTAAAAATATCATATATTTTATTTATCATTACATTGAGCCCAGACTTTAGTATGTAGTTCCTAAGATATGTTGATATATTTTGGTTGATCCATGATCTTTGTTTGGTGAAAATATGTTGAGTTATACTCGTTATGGGCAAAATGAGTTTATAATATGAAGCATGATATCTGGCAATATGTTTAATTTATTGATACCAAAACGGGTTATTATGAATTTATGATTAAAGAATGAACATGATTGAGTTAGGTGGATAAGAGGGTATGAATTGTTGATTTTATGAAATGTTGGAATGGATATGAGAAATCATTACTTATGAAATGAGGTTTACTACCGGGAGTAGTATGTTCGAATTATACCATGAGAGTTTGATATGAGCAAAGTAACACCTGAGGTTTATGAAAGCAGGCAGAAAGTGGTCTGACCATAAGGCTTTGACATAAACATATGATTCGTAAGTTTTATAGAAGCAGGCAGAGAGGGGTCTGACCATAAGGCTTCAGAAAGTAGGACATAGTATACAGGTGAGGCTTAAGGAAGCAGGCAGAGAGCGGTCTGACCATAAGGCTTCGTGAGTAAGCATGGTAAAATTGTAAGGTTTATGAAATTGAGGAAGATGATTTTGATAATGATAAATTAATGACATCGGGGTAATGATATTTTAGTAATTGTAGAAATACATGATTGAAATATTTTTATTACAAGTTTAATGATTGATATGATATGGTTGGCTTACCCTTATTTGTTTGTGCTATGATCATATAACTCATGTTATATGTGAATAGATAATGTTGCAGATGCGGTTGAAAAAGCTTAGAGATGAGAGTGATGCGGGGAAAAACTTTCAGGGATATTTTGTAAAAAGAATAAATTTGTATTGGAAAAATTATGTTGTGTAAAACTTATAAGTTGAAATTTGAATTTATGTTAAGTGGTGAAGACTATATTGTTTGAAGTTTGTAAGTTTGGTATTGTACTTTGAGAGAATTGAAATAAAGTTGGATTGAAGATAAGTTAATTTAGTCTCTACTAAAAGTAATACTCTTTAAAATATTAGGGTATTACACACTGGGTCCTCCACTTTGACTTTAAGATCCTCCGAAATGATTTTCATCCAGAGTCCTTCACACATTTCTTGAGCAAAGGCTCGAAATTCAGCTTCTACACTAGAACGAGATACTCTATCTTGCTTTTTGCTTCTCCATGTTACCAAACTCTCTCCAAGAAATACACAATACCCAGAAGTAGATTTTTTGTCAGCAACAAGTTCTGGTGGAATGGCAAGAGGGGGAAAAAGAGGACGCAACCTGAGAGGACAGGAGTACTATTGAGGACCAATATCCCGAGTTCAACCTTGAGGACAAGGTTGTTGAAGGAGCAGAGGGTAATGTTAAGAGATGAAGAGTATACGAGAGAATGAATAAACATTAATTGCCTAACTGTCGTAGCAGTTAGGAAAGGCGGGAATAGGAATGTATTAATAGCAACTGTATAGTTGTTTTAGAGATTGTTGATTGATTATTTTTCTAATAGGAATTGTCAATCCTGTGAGGGGAGGTTAAGCTCTCATTTATTCTCTGTACATTGTATTCTTATTACTGTCAATACAAGAAGATGTTATTCTTTTGACTTGGTGTGTCGTGTGATTTTGGTTTGTGTGTGGAGGTTTCTTAAGTAGAAACCTAACAGTTAGCCACTGAATTCTCCAAGCATTTTTTACTCTTCAACAACCACCGCATCCTCCAAGAACTTTAGCCCTTTAAAGAGGGTAGAAAATGAAGCAACTCCTACTTAAACAATATTTACTACTTCAATAATATTTAGATTAATACTTAAATGTGTGATAATAATTGATGATTAAAAATATTTGTTATATGTGATCTTCATAAACATCTTTATCATTTAAAATTATTTTAAAGTAAAAGAGAAGTTATTGGAAAATGTTATTGAAGGATAATTCAATCTATGTATTATTTTCCTTTATTTTTTATTTTTCGTTAGTATTTTACAACTTTTAAGATATTCAAATAATTAAATGCAAATCGATTTTATTTTAAATTATTATATTTTAAATGTTTTGTTTGATAAGACAATTCAAATTTAATGAATTTTAATTTTTTTGATAAAATATTTCAATTATCACTGAACTTAAAATAATATTTATTAAATAATTTCTAAAAATTAAAAATATTATTATTAATAATCTTTTTGTAATTAATCTTGATTGATATTTTTTTTTTGTCAAAGTTTTTAAAAAAAAAACTATATTTGTAATGATAAAAAAATTATCTTGAAGTTGTGAAATGCTAGATCAAATCAAACTAAAATAAGATTAACATCGGTTTAAACTAATGTAAAGTTGAACAAGTCACTTCAATTTAGATTTAAGCCAAGTCAATCCAAATCTAGGTAAAGTCAAGTCAAGTCACTTCAATTTCGATTCAATTTTAGTTTAATAGACTTGGGGCTTAGATTTTAGTTTAATAGACTTGGGCTTAGTTGACAATATGGTATTTCTTGACTTATATTAACTTTAATAATGTTATTTACATGGATAGTTTTTCATTCCAACAATTTGTTGTAATATTTTAAAATATGTGAAAAATCTTATGCATAATTAGCTTAGTCTATGGCATGGTCTAATCTTGCCCCCTATTTCATACGCAATCTTCCATCAGTGACCACATATAAAGACAAAAGAATTGACTTTGTGCGTTGACATTTTTTTGTGTGGTTGAGAAGATTAATTATTTTCACACATCCATTAATAGCAGCAATTTCACAATTGGTAATTAAGACATCTTAAACTCATTAAAACAATAATCACTTCAATGACTATAAGCAACATAACCCCTTCTTATCACACTCAACATAATTTTTAATGTTTTTTGTAAACAATGATTAGGGTGTAAATGAAAGTCTAATGGTTAACAATCGGTGTAAATGAAAGTCTAGTGGTTAACAATCGAGTATCTATTTGTTTATGAAATTTGTCTACCACTTTATCCTCAAAGTTTATAGTTTGCTTTTCTATAAAAAAAAAAGTAAAAATATTTTTAAATTCTTTTATCAACTAAATATTTAAGTTAATATTGATTTAACCAAAAATAATTAAAATAAATGAAATTATCATCGACATGAAAAACACTTATTTATTTTTAACATTTATATTTATTTAAGTTAGTGTTAATTGTATAACAACTAAAATAAATATTAAAAGTAAATAAAGTTATTGTCAATTTAACATAAACAAACCTTATTTAATTTTAATATTTTATTTATTTAAATTAATGTTGGTCAAAAATATATTAAATATGAAAAGAATTAAAATAAATAAGGTTAATAATAATTTAGTGAGGATAATTTTATGGGTTAAATATGTTTTTCGTCCCTTAAGTATCACACGATTTTGGTTTTAGTCTCTACTCGAAACTTTGATAGTTTTTAATCCTCATAGTTTTGAAACTATTAGTATTAGTCCTTAAAAATGGACGGCGTTAAGTTTTAGTAGATGTGGCAAACGGCAATGCCCAGCTGCACTCTGCACTTTCTGCCACGTTGCTGGCCAATAAGAATCTGACACTCACGTAGCCATTCTCGTTCTTCCTCCCTCACCTGACGACGACAACGATCTAGGTTTTCACGGCGCCATTCTCGTTCTCGCTCTACACTCTCTGTGATGTTGATGCTTCTCGTGCGGTGGTGGGACGAACTCGACAGAGGTCAAGCCATGACAGCGGTGCGACGCGCCACCACACGATTTCAGCTTTAGAGCTATCACGACCAACGCGGATCGAAGAAAGGGGTGTTGCGATGAAGATGACGATTCAAATTGACGGTGAAGACGCGAGGGACGATAATTCACGGCGGTGCGGTGTGGTTGAGGAAGTGGAGACAAGGTCGCGATTGTGTTGCAGTGGTGGGATTTACATCAGTGCCAAGGTTTCTTGATTTGGGGATAATGGTTTATCTCTTTGGATGCAGGCTAATGATGTGAGGATGAGACGAGAATGACTGACGGTTGATGATGGTGCATTCGAAGAAGAGATTCGAAGAGGCCTGAGTTGATACCTAGCTTCATGGAGGATGTGGAATCATGGAGGATGGATTTAGATCTACATGGTGTTGTAGAAGCTGACAATAATAGAATAAATCGTAGAGTGGTGAGTTGATGGGAACTAATCCAGATCGTCTACGGTGGGAAAGATGGGAACTTTTTTCATAAGGATTAGTTTAGATTGGCGTCCAGTTTTATGGTTTTAGTTATTTAGATTTCGAGGAGAGTGGTGAGTTGATGCCTATCAAGAGGTTGTCGTGGACGGCGACGATGCTGGCGCATTCCTGGCCACGGTGCTGCTGGAGGGCGAGGGGGCAGAGACAAGAAGCTTTTGGTTCGCGCAGATGACGAAGTTAGATTCAACCTGAATATCTATCCAAAATAATTATTATTATACAAGAAATAATCATATGTAGTCAACTCTGAAAAAATATAATTTTTTTATGTGGACTAGTTTTCAATCCGGCTTATTACCAGAGTGAGTCGAGTTGGCTCACCAACCCACCTAATTTAATTTTATTATTTATTATTTTTGTGTTTCAATATTATTAGTTAACATTTTTTTATCATATCGTAGATGGTGATGAAGAAGATGTTTCGAGAGAAAAATATTATAAATTTATTTATTCAAGACTCTAATATTATAAATGAAAAAGTAATACAAAAAATTATCAATATTAAAAACTTATTTGTTCACCTTTTGTACATCTTTTAGGATTAAGCATGTATTATATAATATTTTTTTTATTTATTTTGAATTGTCTTTGGAGTTTAAGATCATTTTACTGTAATGTTTATTTATATTTGAATTAAAAAATATTGTAATTTTTTTATTTAAAAAAAACTTATAATTAAACGAGTCAGTGAGCCAACCCGTTTAACTCATCAACCCGTGATGGGTCGGGCTAGGTTCGAATTTTTTCACCTCGCTAATAAGTGAGCCGAGTTGGGTTGGTTCACTAAGTGACTAACCCGTGGTGAGTCGGACCGGGTCGAGCCAGATTACCCGTTTTGACAACTCTAGGGAGATTGTTACATTTGTTAGCAACTAAGAAAATGTTTGAAACAAATTAGTAAAATCATAGCATGATAATTTTGTTTTAGTAACCATTTAACTCTTCGAGGGATCATCGTTTTGTTTCCCTCTTAGCCATCACATTAACAACAAATTTCCATCCATCTAAGATACACGAGCTTACAAAATGTTAACGTAGGATTCATTTATTGCACATTTGACTACTCTTAACTAATACTAGAATAGTCATTGATTATTACAAAATTTTAATGTATGATTCATTTATTGTATATTTGAACATTGTTAGAAGTGAACTTGAGCCTAACTCAACCCCACAAAATCGACTTGTAATCGATGTGGGATTTTTCAACAAATATTGTTATTGAATCTTCCGACTTCTAATCATGTGGCTCTTGCTCCTCCAAAGCAGACAAAATAGTAAAGCTGATCATCATAAAACAATCAATGAGTCTTTTGAATTGTTGGAAGTGGCTTAAATGATTCTAATGAGATTTTATATTCATTTAGATGAATTGTCACATTTCTTACTTAGACTGAACAACTTTGCGACCATTCTTATTATGTGTTATTCATTAAAACTACAAGGGTCAGGTTTCCCACTCCCCGAAACTACATTATGTATAAAGGGAAAAGACTATTTAATTGCTCAATTCAACATTATTTTTGGCGGAATAACTAGTCTTCTATTCATTTTTAATTTTGTCCTGTCTTTGATATCCTATCATAATTAATATATACTTTCCTATGTTTAATTGTAGTTAATATATTTGATCAATATTTATTAATCATTGTATAATATGAATTAAGCTTAATTATGTTTTAAGTTTTTTGTAAATTTAAAACTTTTAATTGAGTTTTAAATAAATTTTTATAATCTATAAAGTACTCAATAAATTATATTTTTAAATTGACTCAATCTTGTTAAATTTTTTATTAACTAAGTAATGAAGCTGTTAAATTACTGACGTGGTTATCTTGTCATGTGACATGGTTGAGTTCTCCTCCTATGTTATTTTTTTTACTTTACTATTTAACATTTTTATAATTAATCTAAATATGTAAAAATCTAAAAATGTAAAAAAAATTAAAAAGCTACAAATCTAAAATTCTAAAATTCTAAAAATCCAAAAATAAATAAATAAAACTAAAAATCTAAAAATCTAAAAATCTAAAAAATCAAGTTATGATCACTTGGGAACAATGTGCTTATATAAATAAATAAAAAGATCAACTTTTTTTATTACTGTCAAAACTTTCTCTACACCAAGTCAATAGTTCAATAGACGCTAAAACTCTATTTTGATCCTCTAATTGTTATAAAGAATTCATATTTAGTTCAATTTAATCTTTTAATTTTTAAAAATATCCAATTAGATTTTTTTTTCTTTTATATTAACGTTAGATTTTTATTAAAATTTATATATCAAATCAGTTTATGTAAAAAATAAAAGATGTGAATATGTAAACTTTTTAAGTAAAATAAGTTTATGTATAAATTCTAACAAAAATCCAATATCAATCTAATAAAAAAAACTTAATTGGATTATTTTTAAAAATTAAAGAATTAAATAAAATAAAATAAAAATTAGAAACCTAATTGAATTTATAATAAGAATTAAAGGACAAAATAGGATTTTAACCTTCAATAAACAATGAGAAAAAGTTATGATGAACAAATACCAAAAAGAATGTAAACGTTACGATGCAGAAGTTGCGAAAAGTGGGTGAGATTCTCAATTTTATTTAAAGAGTGTTTCATCCTGTACCTCCAACATTTCATCCTGCAACTCTAAAAATTACATTTTTAACCTTCTGACATATGTACCTCTCACTTTTCTAAAAATTTTATTTTTTAATAAATATATTTTTATTTTCTTCTCTCTTGTTAAAGACACTCTAATAAATACCATTTTATTTTTCTCTCTTTCTTATTAAAGTCCCCCATCTTAATAATAATAATCTAATTTAATTTAAAATTTAAATATTATTTAACATAATTTGATATTTTAATAATTATTAAAATATGATTTATATCTTAATAATAATTATATTAAATGAATAAAAATCAAATAACTAAAATAAAAGTAATAATGATAAAAATAAAAAATAAAATAATAATAAAATAATATAAAATTTGATTTAATATATTCAAATATATTAAATTATATTAAAATATTACAATAAATTAAACAGTTATTAAATTTAAAATAAAAACAAAAATTTTAAATATGCTAACAGTTCTTTTATTCAAAATTTAATAAATATTTAATTTATTTGAAAATTATAATATTATTTATTATATTTTAATAATTATTAAAATACAATGTATATTTTTATAATAGTTTTATTAAAATTATTAAAAAAAATAATAAAAAAAATAATAATAATAATAAAAATAATATTTAAAACAGGATTAAATATATATAAATATGTTAAATTATATTAAATTAAATTAAATAATTATTAAAATTAAATAAAAAACAAAATCTTAATTCATAATCGGATATATCCGATTAATGTATCTTCGGATTTCTATATCCGATTAACAAATTTTAAATTTATTTTTTATTTAAATTTTAATAATTATTTAATTAAATTAATATTTTAATATAATATAATATATTTAAATATTTTTAATGTGATTATAAATACTATTTTTATTTTCATTATTATTACTTTTATTTTAGTTATTTTATTTTACTTTTTTAATAAATTATTATAAAATATAAATAATATTTTAATAATTATTAAATTAGAAAAATATAATAAATAATATTATTATTTTTAATTAAATTAAATATTTATTAAATTTTAAATAAAAACTATTAACATATTTTACGGTATTCAATAAATAAAATTTTAAAAATTTTATTTTATTTAAAATTTAATAACTGTTTAATTTATTGTAATATTTTAATATAATTTAATATATTTGAATATATTAAATCAAATTTTATATTATTTTTATTATTATTTTATTTTATTTTTTATTTTTATCATTATTACTTTTATTTTAATTATTTAATTTTTATGTATTTAATATAACTATTATTAAGATATAAATCATATTTTAATTACTATTAAAATATAAAATTATATTAAATAATATTTAAATTTTAAATTAAATTAGATTATTATTATTATTAAGATGATGTAGAGGTACTTTAATAAGAAAAAAAAATATTTATTAAAGTGTCTTTAATAAGAGAGAGAAGAAAATAAAAATATATTTATTAAAAAATAAAATTTTTAGAAAAGTGAAAGGTGCATATGTCATAAGGTTAAAAATATAATTTTTGGAGGTGCAGGATGACATATTGGAGGTGTAAGATGAAACACTCTTATTTAAAAGGCGAACCCGTGCACCCATCTTTCCATATTTAAGCCCAAAAACAATCAGCCCCATTCAACAAGGGGAATTTCTTCCTGCACCCTATATTTCCTTCCTACACCTCCATATTTTTTAAAATTCTAGTTATACCTCTGTTTTAATTATAGTTCCGGAAGGGGTAGTCTATATATATTTAAGACTATTAACAGTAATACAAATTTACATTTTAGATTTTACAATTAGTAATAAAAATTTGAAAATCAATTTGAAATGTAAATTATATTTTGGATTTCACATTCTATACTACAAAATTACATTATGCAATATACAATATGTAATAGAAAATTACATTTTGAATTATACAACTTATAATTCAAAATTACATTCTAAATTGTACAATCCATAATCCATACAAATTGGATGTTCCTAAATATATTTCGAGATTTGGATATTTCTTCCAGATATGTATTTCAAAATGTAATCCAAAACTCACATACACCTTGTTTCCCTTACGCTTGGACTCCTTCTTCACCTAATCTCTCCTTCCCACCTTAAATCATTCTCTTTCTTTTGTTTAAATCAAAATGTAGGTGTGATCATGTTGTGTGACAAGTTTGGGAACACATCAGAATGTATTGTATCCCCTTTTATTCTTCTATTTTGTCAAGAGTAAAGAAACCCAAGAAACTTGGTCAAGGAGCTTAGCAGGGAGATTTTGCAGGCACGAGCAGCACTGCAGGAGTAGACGACGAGATGGGGTGGTAGAGGACTGCGAAGTCGAGAAGGAGAAGCGTGGTTTGGAAGGGGAAGTTGGTGGTGCAGATTTTGCATAAGCATGAGGTAGTGGACGGGTGGACATTCACTACAAGAAAAATTAAAATTATCTACCCATATTTATATACGGATTCTAATCCGTATGTAATATAAATATTATATACAGATTTTATATACTGATATAAAAAATAAATTATATATAGATTTTATCTATCTATAATTCGTATCTAATATCCAAAGTAAGGCGCGTTGTGCGTTGTGGTGGGAAAAATTTCTAAGGACTGAAGTTTTTGTAATGGGCTCAATTAAAAGTGAATCTTTCCTACCAAAACTACGTACGGATCTGGAAAAGATTTTATTAAAAAACAATAATATGGTATTTGTATTAAGAAACCCTCTTGCCCCAGGTCTTAGTTTCCTCTGCTCTCTCAACGAAGAACCCTCTTTATAGAAGACGCTCCTTGGACTTCTCGAAGCTTCCTCTACGAGTTAATAGTGAGACCATGACCAGATTCAATGAAGGGCCTTAGCAAGAGAACTCGAAAGAGGAGGAACGCGCCTGGAAAACCCTAGGTTCACGATGATACTCCAGGAGCGGAAAGGATTCGAAGCGGAGTGAAAAATAGGAAGATTGTTCAGTGAGAAATGCGATTTAGGTCGCGTGTTCGGTAGAAAAGGACGATTCAACGACTGAATCGGTAAAACAGTGCCAAGATTGTTGGACTCGTGAAAGCTTAAACCGTAGTCGCTGTGTGACCGAGCTATTGTTCCATAACCACCATTGCATCTTCTCATCTCCTACGAGGGTTTCCAAGGTTAGTGCATTCATATTAGGTTTAGTTAATTACTTTGTTAAATATGGTTTGGATTGGGCATGTTTTTGGAAAAGGGTTGTTTGAGACCTATAAGTATAAAGAATAAAGGGACACATAATGGGGTTATGAAACTGATGTTCCTTTTGATGCCATACTTTAAGTATAATCTTTTCCTAGTGATGGAAAAGTGATTGTTGTGGATTTGATTGTTCCTGCTTTGCCTAATAGTACTGTTATTGCGAGGACTGCTTTCCAAACTGACCTCTTGATGATGGCTCAAACCGCACGAGGGAAAGAGAGAACCCAAAATGAGTTCATGGAATTGGCATTATCTTCTGGATTCAGTGGCATCAGATTCGTCTGCTTTGTCTCTGGCTTCTGGATTATGGAGTTTTTCAAGTAGAAACCATCTTTTACTTACTGTGTCTTAAATTGTTTCTTATATTATTCTGTCTTGTTGCAATTTATAAATAATGTCATCTGAATAAACTTAAATTTAGGGTATATTTGCAATTACATTTAAGTTTTTGTTTTCTGATTTTGTGTTGCCGGTTTTGGTTTTTTTGTTGCATATTTTTTGTTTCTATTTGGTAAGTGTTCACGGCTATATAATAGCCATTACAATTCAATGAACACACGGTTATAATTCAGATCATTATTTCACGTGTCATTTTTTAACAAATTAGTACCAGAGCTATTGTGTTTGAGTTTCTAAGTGAGAAAAAGAGAGAAGAATTGCTCTGAGTGTTTGATGAAGAGAGAGTGAGAAACTTGTAAATCCATGTTGTAATCGACAAAAAAAGCCAACCACAATAACTAGAGTATGCAGATAAAGACTCTTTTTGGATTCCAAGAAAACAAGTTGTATGTAGTTGAGAATGGTATCAAGAGGTTATCTCAGTTTCGAAGCTTGTTTCTCCAAACATGTTTCTCATTCAGAAGTAAATTTTTTTTTACTAATGATGGTTATTTTGTCCAGGATTCGAGATTGGAGGCAGCGGGAGGGGATAAGTTGAGAGTGAGATGTTCAAAATTAAAGCTAGAAGTGTTTTCATTTCAATTTTACATAATTTATTCACTTTTTTTTTCTACTGTCATTGTTATCCTTGTGTTTTGACTAACAATATTTTTTTCTTTGGTTAATAGTATGACTTATTATTTACAATAAGTTGAGTCTTATATTTTTATCATAATATCTATAGGTTGTTTACCTTTTTCAGCCTTACTTGATATATGTGGCTTATTTTCTTTAGTCCATTTCAAGTATAAGTGTATCTAACTGCCTATCTACTACTATCCATTAGGTGTTTCATATTTGAACTTCTACAAACAGATCAAAGTTTCATGTAAGTTTTGATAATGAAGCTTTAAATGTAATTTTGAAGCCTTTTTCTTTAATAAAATTGAAAGAATGCTATTGGATTGCTATACTGTAGGTTAGCACTACAACCTGTACCAATCATATGTTGCATTCTTGATAAAAGGAAAAGAAAAAAATACAAAAGTGGGGGCACTAATTATGAAACCTTGATTGAGAACTTGACAGTGGACGATTTTGAACTTTTGTTGAAAAGAGTACTCAAGTAATGATTATGTCACTTGAGACAACTTCTCTTTGTTTGTTAGACTAAGGCTTTGATATGAACCGAGGAAGAACGAGAGATTGAAGAGGGCAATTATTGTTACTTTTGGGATTGAATTAGACAAGTATTTTAGGAAGATTAGGATCCCTGCATAATCCATAGAGTATGATATTTTCTTTGATTTGTCTTAATAGTTCGTTTTTGGTTATGTGGAAAATAATGTTTGACATTTTATTCCTTGTACAATTAGTTGAACAGAAAATGAACATTCAGTTGGTTTCAAGCAGGAGCACCATCTTATGCAGTAGAGCTGGGAAGGCTATATAGGAAAGTTTCAACAAAATTATGTGTTAGACACCATATACCTCAACCCGGTTTTGTAAGACAATATTCTCTTGTAAGTTGTGAAAAATTTCAAGAATAAAACTTTTGAAGATTACTTTAAATTTAATTTATGCCTTTTCTGGTTGCTTTTAAATATTGCAAGTGCATGAATCATCTGATATTTGGATTTGCTCTGTTTGCATTAATGGTCCTGTTAAGTTTTTTTTATAACCACTTATTAGTTATGAACCTGTTTGGAACAATGCAAATATGTTTATGTCATTTATTGTTTAGTTTAGAAACATCTTACTCACATGCAACTTCTAATCTTGCTACCAAATCCATGATTTGACCACACAATTTATAATCCTACTGTCAATACCCAATTTCGTCCGGGTAAATAAAATTAATAATAAATAAATAAAAAAAAAAGTGAATAGTGAATAGTAAATAGTGAATAGTGAATTGTGAATAGTAAAAAGTGAAAAGTAAAAAAAAAAAATTTATTTTTGGAAAGGATAAGTGTTCCACGTAGCTTTGAGATCAGAATTCACCAATTTGCAAATAAAAAATTAATTTTGTAACAGTAAAATGAATAAAAAAATGAATAGTAAAAATGAATAGTACAAATGAATAGTAAATTTTTTTTTACTATAAATAGCCAAGGGGGGAGGCTGAAAATTTACACAAAAGAATTGAGAAAATTTTTGAGAGAAGAGAGTTGGAAGAATTTCTAATTTCAAAGGGGATATTCTGGGAGTTTTCAGAGAGCGAGGAGATTAAGTCTGTAATAGAGGTAAGGGAAGCTAACCTTGAGTATCTCCTTTTGTATTATCTTGAGCCTTGAATATGCTATATTTTGCTTTTGTCTGATCTTAAATCTTGATTATGGAGTATTTTGTTTCTGTATGATTTTGAATTTAAATGAGAGTATGCTTTTGTGTTGATATCCAAGTGTGATAGTTGTAAAACGTGATATTGATTATGTTATGCCATTTGTATGTTATTAGTTGTTTATTTTTGTATTTTGGAAGGATTAGAAGTTGTCTAACCGGCTCTGCCAGATTCAACTTCTTATTTCCCCAAACGCTTTATTTCTTTACTTATTTATTTTATTGCATTTTGGAAGGATTAGAAGTTGTCTAACCGGCTCTGCCAGATTCAACTTCTTGTTTCCCCAAACGCTTTATTTCTTTACTTATTTATTTTATTGCATTTTGGAAGGATTAGAAGTTGTCTAACCGGCTCTGCCAGATTCAACTTCTTGTTTCCCCAAACGTTTTATTTCTTTACTTATTTATTTTATTGCATTTTGGAAGGATTAGAAGTTGTCTAACCGGCTCTGCCAGATTCAACTTCTTGTTTCCCCAAACGTTTTATTTCTTTACTTATTTATTTTATTGCATTTTGGAAGGATTAGAAGTTGTCTAACCGGCTCTGCCAGATTCAACTTCTTGTTTCCCCAAACGTTTTATTTCTTTACTTATTTATTTTATTGCATTTTTGTGATTAATTTTTATTTCATCTAAATTTTCCACCAACTTATTATATTATTTTTGTTCATCAACTTTCTTCATCCTTAACTCTATAAATACCTACATTCTCTTCACTTCACACACACAATTTACATAATATCCATATCTTCTCTCTCAAAATCTCTTCATTCCATCCCGAAACTCTACTTCATTTCTCCCTCACATTTTACTATCTCTCTAAACATAATAAATCCCGTACCCCATTTCTACCATAAAGTTATCTTCTTCATCTTCCATCTATCTTTCTCACAACTTATTACAAGTAGAGTTTTATTTCATCACACAAATCTTCAACAAGGTATACATTTTCTCTTCATTCTATTTATATATGCATTTTGATCATTTTTTTAGTTTATAAATTCATCGTGTTTTCTATTACAATTTTTCTTTATGCTTTTCACATTTCAACCCATCTATCCTTCTTAATAAAAAAATATAAAACTTTAAAAACATGTAATAATATAAATATCGGTATGAGTACTCGTGCGATCGTACGCATCAACCTAGTACTCATTACCCAAAATCTAAAATAAACAAAAAAAGCCGTGTGAGTGCTCGTGCGATCGTACGCATCAGCCTAGTGCTCATTACGCAAACAATAAGAAAAAAAAGCCGTGTGAGTACTCGTGCGATCGTACGCATCAGCCTAGTGCTCATCATGCAAAAATCTAAATATTTTATAAAAATACCAAAAATATTTTAAAGGTTAAGCACATGTGTGATCGCACGCATCGTCTTTGTGCTGAAAACATTCTTTGTTTATTTTATAAAAATACCAAAAAAAATACAAAATCTTTCAAAACCCAAAAACATCCACATTTTCAAACAACATACAATATGGCTAGCCAGAACTACGTGATCCTTGATTCTCCATCAAAAGTGGAGATACGTAGGAGCAAGGCCAGTCCTTGTCAGGTTCACTTTCCCAAAAATCCAAAATCATTTTACAAACAAAATTCTCAAACAATTTCCAAACAAATTTTCAAGCAGTTTTCTAAAAGAACTACGGAACCCTGATTTCTCATTCTTAATGAGAATACGTAGGAGCAAGGTCAATCCTTGTCGGGCTCAAAAAAAACTAAAAAATACATGTTGTTTCTTTAGAGTCTTATTTTAGGGGATAGTTAAACATTTTGAAAACCACATCATATTCGCATATTTAGTTAAAGGTACTGCCTTAGGGCAGGCGTTGTAGGGTGCTAATACCTTCCCTACATGTAACCGACTCCCGAACTTAGAATCTCATTTTCGCAGACCAGGTCTTATCATTTTATGGTTTTTCCGTAGTTTTCCAGAATAAACTATGGTGGCGACTCCAAAATTTTTTTTTTCAAAAACAGTTTTTATTTTTCGGATCGTCGTCCCGTCGCGATTCTGGTTGCGACAGATGGCGACTCCACTGGGGAATTTAGAGAGTCAAGCCATTTAATTAGATGTGCGAATTCGATGTGGTTTTTCATTATGTTTTCCTTCCTTTTTTTTTCTTTATATATGTTTAATATTTGGCATAATTGCATGTGCGTTTGTTTTGATTGTTCCATATTGAACCCTAGGGTAGATGACATGTTATATATCTACTTATTTGTGTTTATTTTGCAAGTGTTGTTTTGCATTATAATCTCCCTCCACACACATTTTGCATATCATGAGTGAGGCCCTATACCCGGGTCTGAGCGCAACTTAGAATTATAGGGGTTGTGTAGCGGTGTCACTCTGGGATGTACTTCCTGTTTGGCTATCGTGAGAACTCCAACTAGAGTCTGTTCTCTTCATTTATGTCTCCGCATCTAGTTGATTACTCTGACTGTTGTGGAGATGTAGTGAAAAGAGCCATAACTCTGGTGGCCTTGATTTAAGCATTAGGGAACTATCCTTGTGAGATTGCATATATTTAACTTTGAACCTCAAGTCTCGAACCTTATCTAGGGCACGAAGGGAGATGTATGTCGTCTTATAACCGTTATTTTTTAATAAAATTAAACATGTTGTATATATCACTATATCATTATGCGTCTTTCTCATGCATTTTTTTTATGGTCTTGTTGGTCCTAGGTAGGAAGTTATAAATTTGTGACTAAGCCGTAGAGGTAAAATGGAAATTAACATGAGATTGGAAGTTGACCGACCTACAAGTTCAAACATTTTAAAGGAAAGGATAGCCATTGAAGCGGAGGAAGGAAATATGAATGGTCTGAGAAAACTGGTAATGAAAATGAAGACATCCCAAAAGGATGCATTCAAGAAGGAGTATGGGAATTTGTTGAGCCTATTAGAGGTGGAGGTCCAAACATCAGCAATTACTACTTTAGCCCAATACTATGATCCACCATTGAGGTGTTTCACTTTTCAAGATTTCCAACTAGTGCCAACAGTGGAAGAATTCGAGCAAATTTTAAATATACCTCTTGAGGGAAAAGCTCCATACAATTACTTTGGGCAGTATGTACCTGTCTTGCAGCTAGCGAGGATCATGAAAGTACACCCTATGAAGTTGGAGAACAAGTTCACAATCAAGGGCAAAGTGAGGGGCCTTCCTCAAGGATACCTAATAGGATACTTGCATCGTTTAGCTGAAGAAGAAAACTGGGAAACATTTATGGATGTATTGGCTCTTCTCTTCTATGGTGTCATGCTTTTTCCTAATGTCAAGAATTTCGTCGACTATGCCACCATGAACGCATTTGTGGGATACAAAGAGCGCTGTGAGAATCCAATCACTGCTATCCTGGCTGAAGTTTATGGGACCCTTAATCGTTGTTATGAGCTAAAGGGAGGAAAAATGTTATGTTGTCTGCCAGTGTTGTATATGTGGTTCATCTCTCGTGTGACTGAGGACGCCTTAAATGCCCCGTGCTCCATGGATAAGCTATTGCAGTGTAAACCAAATGTGAAAGGGGCAGATGAATGGGCGCGACTTTGTGCAAGTTTAAATGAAGAACAAGTTAAGTGGTGTGTCCCTTGGCAGCGTAGATCGCAAATTATATATCATTGCGGGAAGTACCCTAATGTACCTCTCATGGGTATCAGGTGTTGTATTAATTACAATCCTGTGTTAGCACAAAGGCAATTTGGGCATCCTATGAGAGGATCACCTACACCTGCATCTCTTGCCATGTTGCAAATCTATTATGAGGAAGGAACCTTTGTTGAAGTACTTCATCAAGTTAGGAACGCTTGGGGCAACATTATTCGTGCAAAAATGGACCCCAGACCATGGACTATTGATGAAGGATATCCTTATAGCCATTGGATCGCAGAAAGGGTTAAGACAGTGAAGTTGCCTTTCAAGAAAATTTCTCCTAATCTAGATTATGGAAAACAGTTTCATGAAGCTGAAAATGAGGAAATAAAATTGTTGAAGGCAAAATTCGAGCAAATGAAACTAGAAAATATCAAGTTGACCAGTAATCTTCAGAACCTACAACGTGATTATGTGAATCTTAAGCAAGATGGTGTGGAAAACAGCAAAGCATACGAGGAGTTGTTAAGAAGACAAAAGCAAGAGCTGATAGTGGCCAACATTGAGCTGACCTTGAAAGACCGGGAGTATGGTATAATTGAGATATCAGAGCGTGTCACGAAGGAATTGTGTGACCAATTCAAGAGGGACAAGCAAAAGGCACTAGAGGAGCTGCACAAAATGCATATTAGAATGAACGACGTCGAGAAACAGGCGAAAGCAGCGGTAACGAAACTGAAGGAGGAACGTTGGCATCGGGCTGAATCAGAGAAGAAACATCAAGAATGGATGAATCAGATGAAGGAGTATACCGTTGAACAAGATCTAGTTACAGAAAATTGGAGGAGAAGTTTCTCACAACTAGCTTCCCTTGCCAATGAAGCCATTAAGGATGTCCCTAAGTTATTAGCTGATGCTGAGTCTGCAGTGCCGATCTTTAACCCACCTAAAAAGGTTGAGACTTTCCTCAATTACTGCAAGAAACTGATGAGAGAAATGAAGAATATGGTGGCTGAGGCTCGTGATAGTTGATCGTGATTTTGCATACCTCACATGTGGTGAACTTAAATGTTATGGATGAACTGTCTTATTGACTTTGTTTCATGTTAATTTCCAGATTATACATTTGGCAATGTTTTCACATCTTTATAATTTCTTACTATAGTAATTGTGTTGCTTTGTCTTTTCTCCTTTTCTTTTCGTTTTTATTTCATCTAATAAAATTTAGTTTAAAAATAATAATACGGCTAAGTCTCCAAAACACCCTAAAGGACACGAACCAGTGGCAAAATCATGGAGAACAAAGGGGAAATTCAAGAGGGGATGAAAGCCGATATCCAACAGCTGAAGGGACAAATGAGTCAAATCTTAGAGGCCCTGAATGCCTTACAAAGCCCTGGAGATTCGTGCGCACAACGACCACAACAAAGAGTTCCAAAGGCACAAACTTTCCCTTCCTATGGTCTTCCCCCGAATTACATTCCACCCTCAGGAGTGCGCTTGGAACATCTTGACGCTCAAAAAGACGAAGATAATGCAGTTGAAGTAGAAGATGAGCCTGGGGCAACCACTTTCACAATTCAGGGAAAGACGATCCAACCAGGTATTGAGAGCACGATAATGAAAAAACAACCTGAGACGAAGTCTTCATCTTGTATCGTTACACCTGCAGATTTTAAGGACGACGGGAGTAAATTTGAAGTCTTTGAGAAAAGGTTGAGAGCCATAGAGGGCGAAGGAAGTTCTGAATTTGGAGATGCTAGAAAACTATGTTTAGTTCCTGATGTGATAATACCTCCAAAGTTCAGGTTGCCAGAGTTTGAGAAATATCAGGGAAATACTTGCCCAAGGGGCCATATAACTATGTACTGCAGAAAAATGGCAGCTTATGCCCACAATGAAAAACTTTTGATTCACATCTTCCAAGAAAGTTTAATTGGCGTGGCTCTGACTTGGTACATGCGCTTAGAAACTACTCACATCTACTCATGGAAAAATCTGGTTGATGCATTCCTAAGGCAGTATGAATATAATAAAGATCTAACACCTGATAGAATACAGCTGCAAAACATGGTGAAGAAAGAATCTGAATCATTCAGAGAATATGCCCAAAGGTGAAGAGGAATTGCTGCTCAAGTAGAACCGCCTTTGAGCGACAAGGAGATGACTACCATATTTTTGAATACTCTACAACCACCATTTTATGAACACATGATAAGCAGTGTCTCCTCAGGTTTTGCTGACATAGTAGTAATTGGAGAGAGGGTCGAGGGTGGCATAAGAAATGGAAAAATTGCACTAGGCCCACAGTTAGTAGCGAGTTTAAATGAATATGGTCCTAGACATGAGAAAGATAAAAAACAAAGAGCTAACTCACATTTAATTGCCTATCCTCAAATGTCACATTCCCATGGGTTCAATCGACCCATTAAGCGAAGAAATTACAATCGTGATGAGAAGGTCGCCAACTTCACTCCTATCCCCATGACCTATACAGAGTTACTGCCAGATCTTCTCCGCAGAAACCTCATAAAGGTTTGTCCAACTAGGCCTATACGACCTCCGTACCCCAAGAGCTATGACACCAATGCCAAGTGTGATTATCATGAAGGAGCGTGTGGACACTCAACAGAGGCATGCAAGGCTCTAAAGCATAAAGTGCAATCTTTGATCGATTCAGGATGTTTAAAGTTTGAAGAAAGTCAATCCAGCACTCTGACAAGGCGCGAGTTCGCCCCTACAAATGCCATGGACAAATGAAGAACTATATGGGAAAGCATAGGTTGTTGTAAAAGGCGAAATTGATGTTGTTCTGTTCATGTTTTGAATTGTCTTGCTGTGAGGGTTATGCTCATGGATATTACGCTTTCATCCGTGACTTTTAATGTGAACTTTCATTATTTGGTATCTCCAAGGTTTATTGGAAATCATGTCCTAATAGGGTGTCGTGGAGAAAACGAAGGCCGCAAATAACAAAATTTTAAAAAAAAATAAAAAAATAAAAAAAACAAAAAGGCAATATTGAGTCACTTGTCTTTCTAGCAAATTGTCAAACTCTTGTTTTTTCGAAAATAGCAAAAAAAAAATATAAAAATAGAAAATAAAAATAAAATAAAAAATTTGATAACAAAAGTTGTAGTGTCAGATTTTTTTCGAGGTCAAATGTTGAATCAAAAATAACAATTTGATGTTTTCTCTCGAGACGTTTGTGCGCATGGTGTTTGAAAAATCTCACCCTTCACCTTCCCAAATAAAAGGATTTTCCCCGAACAAATACTGTCACTGCCCTGAGTAACAAAATAAACTTTTACACCGGGGCAAATTGGCATGGCCAAAAGTTTTCTCGCTTACGCTAGTATGGTGATCCCTGAATCCATTAAAAAAAACAAAAAAAAAAGTAGAATAAGTCAACTAGATTCAGAAACCCGAAAGGGTGATCTATAAAGAATGAAAAGAAAAGGAAAAAACGGCTCATGTTGAGGTCATCTAATCGTAGAATTAATTTTTGAAAATAAAGCAATCAGAGTTCAAAATGATGTGTGGCCTTCTTTCTTTATCCAAAAAGCAAAAAAAACTATAACCATTGTTACCCTGTTTGAGCCAAAAATAAATTCTTTTTCAAAATTATTCCCAAGCAAGGGTTATCATTAGTATGAGTCAACTTGGGATGCAGATGAAGAGTACTCAACGATCAAATGAAGTGAATCCTTCAAAAAGGGTAAAAAAAAAAAATAACAACAACAATAAAACAGACTTAACCAGAGATGAAGGAAAAACGAAGTTCAAGACAAAAGCAAAGTGCTCAAAAGATCAAATAATTGATACAATGCGTAGATGATAACCCTTGTTTTAAAAAAAATGTATCCGACAAACATTTCATTTGGGCCTTTATACCCCTTTCTTTTAATACCTTTTAGCCCCTAGCCATTGTTACAAGCCTAATAAAGTCCACGGAGATTGACTAATGATTGCTCATATTTTCATAAAGCTTAATTTTGCGATAAGACAAAATAACTTTTAATGTGTCGTAAAAATAAAAAGGGATTTGAAAATGAATAATGTCTCAGGAATAGGGGACCTCTCTACCAACCAGTCAGAAGCATACAAAAGAAAATTGAACCAATTTGATCCATCCTTTTAGCCGACCCTTTCATACCCACTACTTCTTCCAAACAGAACCCCATGCAAAAAAAAAAAAAAAAAAACAACGAAAACTGGGGCAGCTTGGTGAACCTCACCGCGCGTCTTTTCCTTGAAATTTCGTCAAACCATGATCTCAAGAATTGGGTAGCTTTGCAGATCTTACTTGAATTTTTCACCAGAATTATCATGGATTCACCACACCAAACTGGGGCAACTTTTTAGGTACCTCGTGTTTCGCTTTGGCACTCATCTCCTTTACGGAGCGGGTGACATGTTAGCATTATCTTCCAAACCATTCTAAACAACTCTCATTCTTCACTTGCGAGTGAATTCAAGCATATGTACGTTGATGTCTCGGGAGAAAAAGTCAAAATGTAATAATCTCAAAGTTAGATCTCGGATGTATGACATTCCTCACTTTTCTAAGCATTGGAAATAATGACCAGTCTTGATGATTGCAAGTAAGACAATTGATTCGAAAAAATAAAAAAAAAACAAACAAACAAAACAAAACAAAGCAAACGTTTTCATATATTTATCAAAAAGAAAGTATTTCTCATCGAAATCCTCTTCATTCACATGAATGGTTATCAATTTCCTTCTTCAAAAAAAAAAAAAAAACAAAGAAAAAACAAAGAAAACACAAAAAGAATAACATTCAGATTTTCTCTATCAAGCCATATTGTTTCATGTCGATCGAGCTTTCAAATTTGTGTCAAAATTACAAAACATTTCAAGTTTCAAAAATTTCAAAATTTGAAAGTCCAGTTTCCATATTGGCCCACAAAGCCCAATTTTTACATTGGCCCCAAGCCCAGTTTCCACACTGGCCAACATTTCTCAAATTACAAGTTTCAAGAATTTCAAAATTTGAAAGCCCAGTTTCAATACTGGCCCACAAAACCCAATTTTTACATTGGCTCCCAAAGCCCAGTTTTCACACTGGCCCCCAAGCCCAGTTTTCACACTGGCCCCCAAGCCCAGTTTTCACACTGGCCCCAAGCCCAGTTTTCACACTGGCCCCCAAAGCCCAGTTTCCACGCTGGCCCCCAAGCCCAGTTTTCACACTGGCCCCCAAAGCCCAGTTTCCACGCTGGCCCCCAAGCCCAGTTTTCACACTGGCCCCAAGCCCAGTTTTCACACTGGCCCCCAAGCCCAGCTTTCACACTGGCCCCAAGCCCAGTTTTCACACTGGCCCCCAAGCCCAGTTTTTACGCTGGCCCCCAAGCCCAGTTTTCACGCTGGCCCCCAAGCCCAGTTTCCACGCTGGCCCCAAGCCCAGTTTTCACACTGGCCTCAAGCCCAGCTTCCACGCTGGCCCTCAAGCCCAGTTTTCACACTGGCCTCAAGCCCAGCTTCCACGCTGGCCCCCAAGCCCAGTTTTCACGCTGGCCCTTAAGTTTAATTTTTGCCTCGCCCTTAAGTTCAATTTTTGTTGCATCGTGATTCTATTCATCTTATGTACTTGAATCGATTGTTATTCTCCCCCTTTCTCTTTGAAACCCAGACGAAATTAGTATTTCTATCTTTACTTATCTTTTACTCTGATAATATACAAACGTTGTTTGTCATATTATCTAGTAAAATCTAAGTAAAGAGGGGCAGCTGTCAATACCCAATTTCGTCCGGGTAAATAAAATTAATAATAAATAAATAAATAAATAAAAAGTGAATAGTGAATAGTAAATAGTAAAAAGTGAAAAGTAAAAAAAAAAAAAATTTATTTTTGGAAAGGATAAGTGTTCCACGTAGCTTTGAGATCAGAATACACCAATTTGCAAATAAAAAATTAATTTTGTAATAGTAAAATGAATAAAAAAATGAATAGTAAAAATGAATAGTACAAATGAATAGTAAATTTTTTTTTACTATAAATAGCCAAGGGGGGAGGCTGAAAATTTACACAAAAGAATTGAGAAAATTTTTGAGAGAAGAGAGTTGGAAGAATTTCTAATTTCAAAGGGGATATTCTGGAAGTTTTCAGAGAGCGAGGAAATTAAGTCTGTAATAGAGGTAAGGGAAGCTAACCTTGAGTATCTCCTTTTGTATTATCTTGAGCCTTGAATATGCTATATTTTGCTTTTGTCTGATCTTAAATCTTGATTATGAAGTATTTTGTTTCTGTATGATTTTGAATTTAAATGAGAGTATGCTTTTGTGTTGATATCCAAGTGTGATAGTTGTAAAACGTGATATTGATTATGTTATGCCATTTGTATGTTATTAGTTGTTTATTTTTGTATTTTGTGTCGCAACCGGAATCGCGACGGGACGACGATCCGTGGAAAAATAAACGGTTTTGAAAAAAAAAAGAGAGATGTGGAGTCGCCATCTGTCGCAACCGGAATCGCGACGGGACGACGACCCGAAAAAGAAAAACGCTTTTGAAAAAAAAAAGAGAGATTTGGAGTCGCCACCATAGTTTATTCTGGAAAACTACGGAAAAACCATAAAATGATAAGGCATGGTCCGCGAAACTGAGATTCTTGGTTCGGGAGTCGGTTACGTGTAGGGAAGGTATTAGCACCCTACAACGCCTGCCCTAAGGCAGTACCTTTAACTAAATACGCGAATATGATGTGGTTTTCAAAATGTTTAACTTTCCCCTAAAATAAAATTCTAAAGAAACAAAATGTATTTTTTAGTTTTTGTGGGCCCGACAAGGATTGACCTTGCTCCTACGTATTCTCATTAAGAATGAGAAATCAGGGTTCCGTAGTTCTTTTAGAAAACTGCTTTAAAATTTGTTTGAGAAATTTGTTTGAGAAAATGATTATGGATAAATTTGAATTTTTGGGAAAGTGAACCTGACAAGGACTGGCCTTGCTCCTACGTATCTCCATTTTTGATGGAGAATCAAGGATCACGTAGTTCTGGCTGAGAAATTGTTTGTTGTTTGAAAATGTGGATGTTTTTAATTTTTTTTGAAGATTTTTATATTTTTTGGTATTTTTTGATGTAATATTTAGATTTTTTTTGCGTAATGAGCACTAGGCTGATGCGTACGATCGCACGAGCACTCACACGGCTTTTTTCTTGTTTTTATTGTTTTGCGTAATGAGCACTAGGCTGATGCGTACGATCGCACGAGCACTCACACGGCTTTTTCCTTATTTTTTTATTGTTTTGCGTAATGAGCACTAGGCTGATGCGTACGATCGCACGAGCACTCACACGGCTTTTTTGTTTATTTTATATTTTGGATAATGAGTACTAGGCTGATGCGTACGATCGCACGAGTACTCACACCGATATTTATATCATTACATGTTTTTTAAAGTTTTATATTTTTTATATATTTTTTATTAAGAAGAGAGTGAAGTTGAAATATCTATGACATAAAAATATCAAAAAGCATAGGATAAAATTGTGGTAGAAAATAAGATAAATTTATAAACTAAAAAAAAATGATCAAAATGAATATAAATAGAATGAAAAGAAAATGTGTACCTTGTTGAAGATTTGAAAGATGAAGCAAGACTTTGCTTGTAATAAGTTGTGAGAAGAGGTAGATGGAAGATGAAGAAGATAACTTTATGGTAGAAATGGGGTATGAGATTTATTATGTATAGAGAGATTAGGAAATAGTAAAATGTGAGAGAGAAATGAAGTAGAGTTTTGGGATGGAATGGAGAGATTTTGAGAGAGAAGAGATGGATATTATGTAAATTGTGTGTGTGAAGTGAAGGAAATGTAGGTATTTATAGAGTTAAGGATGAAGAAAGTTGATGAATAAAAATAATATAATAAGTTGGTGGAAAATTTAGAGGAAATAAAATATAATTAAAAAAAGATGAATAGAAAAAGTTAATGTGGAAAATAAGTAAAAGAAATAATATAAAAAGTTGGTGGAGAAAGTAGGTGAAATAAAATATAGTAAATAGTAAAAGTTAATGTGGAAAATAAATGAAAGAAATAATATAAAAAGTTGGTGGAGAAATTAGGTGTGGAAATTAAGTGAAAGAAATAATATAAAAAGTTGGTGGAGAAATTAGGTGTGGAAATTAAGTGAAAGAAATAATATAAAAAGTTGGTGGAGAAAGTAGGTGAAATAAAATATAGTAAATAGTAAAAGTTAATGTGGAAAATAAGTGAAAAAAATAATATAAAAAGTTGGTGGAGAAATTAGGTGTGGAAATTAAGTGAAAGAAATAATATAAAAAGTTGGTGGAGAAATTAGGTGAAATAAAATATAGTGAATAGTAAAAGTTAATGTGGAAAATAAGTGAAAGAAATAATATAAAAAGTGGGTGGAGAAATAAGGTGGAGAAAAATGGATAATAAAAAATGTTGATGGAGAAGATATAATTAAAAAAAGTGGAAAAATTAGAAAAGTTGAAATATAAAATTAATATGGAAATGATGTGGAAAAAGTAAATAAAAAAAAGGTAGGTGATGTGGAATGAGATGTGGAGGGTGAGTGATGAATCATTATTTTATTCACTTCACTTAGTTTATTGTGCTAGAATTAATTAGGGATTTGTGCTTAATTGTCCACTATTTTTCCGTTTTTGCTAATTGTGCTTAATTTGATCAGAAATTCTTATTTTGATTAATCTGAATTATCTGAGCTAATTATTTGCATTAGTAATTGCAAGGAAAATTTGGAAATACAATTTGGGACATTTGAAGGTTAAATGAGAAATGGCAATTGAGCCCAATGCATCTCAGCCATTTCAATTTTCGCACAGTGCTGCGTGAATGTTCTGTCAACTTGTGTGTCTTCGTTCGAGTTCAATTCTTATCCGTTTTCCATGCAATTTTTTTTCATAGTTTCGTTTGGATGTCTATTTTCACGTATAGTTTTTACTTTGTTCAAATTCGTTATGTATTGTTCCCAGTATTTGTTTTACTCTCCTATGTCAGTTTAGTGCACACTGTTTGAGTGACTTCTAATTTGTTTGCATTGTTTGCTTGTTGTTTGATACTTGTGGTATCTGGAATTGATCATTGAACGGTGCTAAGACCTCCCAACACTCAAGGATTCAACACTCATGTTGGCACATGCTCATTTCAAGAAGTAATATTGGTTGCTTTGGAAACCACATTGCAAACTCACGGTTTCTTAATTTACTGAAGATAATTGAAAGTTGGTTTCACACCTTATCCATTCAACAATTAACAAGTGAATAAAAAGGGCCCATACTTCTTGAGAACTCACGGCCATATGGAAGAGGAAGTGCACCTTGGTTTTGTTCTTTCTTTTAAATGGATTAAACATTGCCACGTGGAAATGAACTCACGCCAAACACACCAAACCAGCCAAGAAATCTTCTTTCTTTACGGAATATGAAGAAGGGTCACCACTCATAAAGTTCACGTCCATATAGTAATTCCAAATGCTGAATTTTATTCAATTATTACTAAGGGAGGTGGAGTCAAGGTGGAGAAAGTTATTTTAGCCAGGATCCAACAAAACATCTTTTTGAATTTAGGTGGGAGCCGCCACACCTTTGCCTTGCAACATGAATTGTAATTGAATTGGCAATTTGGAAAAGCAACCAAAGAAGGCCACGGCCATTCATCTTATTAGCCTTAGTTGGAAACAAAAGAAAGAAGAAGGGACCACTCAAAAGAAGGTCACGGCTTGGTCTTGGAGAAAGAGCACCCACCATAAAGAAAGCAAACGGCCCACATGAGAAGCACATATATGTTTTGGTTTTTAAAAAAGAAAGAAGAAAGCCTTCATCCAAGAGAATGGAACTCACGGCAATTTGGCAAGCATTGCACATGACCCCTCTTTTGTCTTATTTTGGTTAAATTATTTGAAGAAAGAAGGAAGCCTTTACCCAAAGGTCCAACTCACAGGTCTTCTTTCTCTTTGCAAGTGAAATTGAATGGGAGACAAGAAAGGGGCCACCATTTGTTAGCATTGGAATATTCATTTTGAAGTGTGAAGCTTGATTGGAAAAGGGAGCCACCACCCCATGAAAGCTCACGTCCAGCACCTTGAAGAAGGCCTTCACGGTCCAGAAGAAAAAGAAGAAGCTCACGGCTGGAAGAAAGAGTAGTTCACGGACATGAAGCTACAGCAGTTTGAAATAGAAAGTTGAAAGGGAATTCACGTGAATCTTGGATTGGAAACGGATACCACAAAATGGAGGTCCCATTTGCTCATTAATTGAGTAAAGAAGTCAGATTTTTAGCTATAAATGGCAGCAAGCAGCAGGGATTTGAGGAGGAGATTTTAGTAGATTTTAGCATTAGTTTAGAAGGAGTTTAGGATAGAAGCCACTGCCTGGAGGAGGCTCTTGCCTCTTCCTCTTTCAAATAACTCTCTCCATTTTCATTTCTAGTGCACAAATGTAAAATTTTATTTCTGAAACGTGTAGTGTAATAGAAGTGTTTCACGGTTGCTCATTTCCTTTTCATTTTCATTTTCTTTCCAAGTGTTGAATTTTAATTGAAGTGTTGAATGCATGATAAATTTTATCTTCAGTTAAGTGTTTTATTTTTGTTGTCTCTTTTATTTCTAAACTGTTAAATTCTATCATTGCATTTTATCGTTCATTTTATTTTTAACCTTTTCTATTTCTACCGTCTTTTATCGTTCAGGTTTTATTGTTTTAAAATTTATTTCAACATTTTTAATTTCTAGTTTTATTTAAGTTTTAATCGCAACCAAAAACAACCAATCAAAACCCCCCCTCGTTTTCTTTTGACCTGAAACTGAACCCTAAAAAATTGGTCCTTGTGAGACGACCTAGGAGTCAATTCCTAGCACTGTACTGCATTTTAATTGCACGTAAAATTTGATCGGCCGCGACAGCTGTATCAGTGAGGTGGATGGTGATGTGGAGAATGGGGTGTGATAAGAAAAGATGGGTGGTGAGGAAGTAAAAAAATGAGATTATTTTGGGCCATTGGATTAAGTGTTTAAAAGAAAATTTGGGAGTGCAAAAAGTAAAATAAATAGTGTTTTTCATTTTGGTTTTATATGTTTTTTTTTAATTTATTTTTGTGATGAATTTTATTTACCCGGACGAAATTGGGTATTGACAGCTGCCCCTCTTTACTTAGATTTTACTAGATAATATGACAAACAACGTTTGTATATTATCAGAGTAAAAGATAAGTAAAGATAGAAATACTAATTTCGTCTGGGTTTCAAAGAGAAAGAGGGAGAATAACAATCGATTCAAGTACATAAGATGAAGAGAATCACGATGCAACAAAAATGGTTTGACCATTGCCTAGCAGAGGATCGTTTGAAAAAGTAAAATTGGGCTCGACCATTGCCTTGCAGAGGGCCGAGATACCAACGACAGAAAGTAAAATTGGGCTCAACCATTGCCTTGCAGAGGGCCGAGATACCAATAGCAGAAATGTAAAATTGGGCTCGACCATTGTCTTACAGAGGGCCGAGATACCAATAGCAGAAAATAAAATTGGGCTCGACCATTGCCTTGCAGAGGGCCGAGATACCAACGACAGAAAGTAAAATTGGGCTCGACCATTGCCTTGCAGAGGACCGAGATACCAACGACAGAAAGTAAAATTGGGCTCGACCATTGCCTTGTAGAGGGCCGAGATACCAACGACAGAAAGTAAAATTGGGCTCGACCATTGCCTTGCAGAGGGCCGAGATACCAATGACAGAAAATAAAATTGGGCTTGACCATTGCCTTGCAGAGGGCCGAGATACCAACGAATAAAAGTAAAATTGGGCTCGACCATTGCCTTGCAGAGGGCCGAGATACCAATAGCAGAAAATAAAATTGGGCTCGACCATTGCCTTGCAGAGGGTCGAGATACCAATAGCAGAAAGTAAAATTGGGCTCGACCATTGCCTTGCAGAGGGCCGAGATACCAATAGCAGAAAATAAAATTGGGCTCGACCATTGCCTTGCAGAGGGCCGAGATACCAATGACATAAAGTAAAATTGTTTGATTGTTTTGAATTTGAAATTTGGATTTTGTTGAAATTTTGAGATGTTGAAATTTTTTATTTTTGATTGATTTTTTTTTAGATAGAACTGAGTGTCCATTTTTATTTTTTTTTTGAAATGAGAAGCATGGTTTATGTAAATTTGGAAATCGCAGGAGAAAGCTTTGATGCATGATGATTTTTTCTTGTCTTTTTGAAGGAAGAAGATTTGATGAAAATATGTAATTTTGAAATTGGAGGAGAAAACTTTGATGCATTTTGATTTTTTTTTCTTTTTTGAAAGAAGAAGATTTGATAAATATTCATGAAAATAAATTCAAAGTTTATGGAAATATGTACATGATGTTGACTTGTGATTTTTTTTTTGTTTTTGTTTTACTGGAAGATTATGAAACTATGACACTTTTTTTTTATTGAGTCAATTTGTTTTCTTTGAAATCATCAAAATTTATGACAATTTAGACTTTCACTTTCTTTTTACAATGGATGTCCAAATTCTAAAGTCAAATGTTCAAAATGAAGCTTGTGCTGGACATTTTCTGATGAAATATTAGTGCGTACATGCGTGATATCAAGGGTTGGGACAAATATGTGGAAGGATTTGGAGAGGTTTTGACAGGTATAGGGATCACAATGTGGGCCTGTCACTCCTCAAACTAGTTGTAAATGCCAATGTGAGATCAGAGATACTCTTCAAGCTGCCCTAGTTTGAGGTCTGGGAGAAACATTTGTATGGACAAATGTATCTATGAATTATCAGGGTGTCAAATCCATATATCTTACAAAATTGCCCCTAGTTTTGGATACTAATCATTGAACGTCAAGGCAGATTGGCATCATGCAAGGCCCAAAAGGTTGCCCCCCGTTTCGGGTTCGCAACTGTTAAGATGAATAGAAATCATGGAAGGCCAAAATGGCTGCCCCTGTTTTGAGGGTGACTTTATAAATTCTGGGACCAATTAGAGTAATACAAAATTGAGATAACTGCCCCGGTTACAATAGGATGGATAAATCCAGCTGGGTGAATGGATTGATGAACGTCAGGATGAATGAGGCCCAACAGGGCTGCCCCTCGTCTGAGGATGGGTTACAAAAGGATGCCCTTAAATGACCTTTCTTTTTAGCCAGTTAGCAAGAAAATCCCCTCTTCCTAAGACATTTTGTTTCTTCATTTTTATTTTCTATTTTTTTTTACAACTACATTGCAAGTCATTTAAACTTATCACACAATTAATCTTTATGAAAATTAAAGAAATCATCATTCAATCAGTGTGGGCTTTTATTCGGCTTGTAATGATGCTGTGGGCTGAAGGGTATTCAAACAACGAATAAGGCCCAAACAAATGTTTTCAGGTTATTATTTTTTGAAACAAGAGTTACCATTTTGGTTCTGAATTTGCTATTTGTCAACCTCCTCAATGCTTTTCTCTTCTTAAGATCACCACTCAGTGTTTCTTCTTTCTATTTGCTTTTATTGATGAACTTTCTTTCTTTGATCACTAAGTGTCTTTTGTTCGCATCCTGAGTCGACTTCTATTGTAATGGTAATTCTTACTTGGGTAAATTTGAAAAAGAATTATTTCTTGGCTCAAATGGGAATCAATGGATATATATTTTTTTCTTTTTGGATGAAGGAAAATGGCCACACATCATCTTGAACTCTGGTCACTTTATTTTCGAAAGATTAACTCTATGACAAATCAATTGACTTCAGCACGAGTTGTTTTTCCTTTTATTTTCCTTTTGAAACTCTTTTTTTTATTTTTTTTTTTGAAGGATTCAGGGACCACCTAACTGAAAAAATTATGGACAGGCACATTTGCCCTAAAATATAATTTTGTTCATCTTGGGCAATGATCGAGGTCAATCCTTTTGTACAATGAAGGCCAGAGGATGGATGTTTTCAAACAAAAGCTCAAATAAGGCTAACAGGTAGATGTTTACAAACAAAGGTTCAATTAAGGCTGAGTATGAGGGGTGGATGTTTACAAACAAAGGCTCAATGAAGACTGACGGGTAGATGTTTACAAATAAAGATTCAATGAAGGCTGATGATGGATATTACTATGGAATGAGTATGCATACACTGAGGTTCAAATGGCAAATGTGACCCAATTATCTGACCCAACAAAGAATGACATCCATTTTCTTTTTATTCTTAGAATAACATAAACTTGATGACTTACCTCGAAAACAATTGACTCAATTATCTTTTTGAATTTTTCAAATTTGTGTTCTCTTTTTTTTTTATGTAATGATGAAACTAACTGAAATAAATCTTTTTGAATTTTCAAAATTGTGCATCATTCTTTTATGAAGAAATCATGCGAATCATTCAAACATATTTTTTTTATTTTTTCACTTGGGCTATCCCTTTTTTTTTGAATGGAAATATGCATCATGAAACGAAACCGATGCACTTATTGAAAGAAATATTTTTGTATTTTTCACGCTTATATTCCTCTTTATTTAATGAATGAAAAATATGCTAATGAGGGAAGATTATGCAATTCACTGAAAGAAATCTTTTATATTTTCAAACTTATGCTGCATTTTATTTTATGAATGAAAAATGTGTTAATGAGGAAAAATTATGCAGTTTATTGAAGGAAATATTTTTGTATAATTTTTTAATAGAGAACGAGAAATGGACTTAATGAGCTTAGAATTGGACTTTTCTTTTTGACACGGGAAAAATCCAAATCGGATTGGATCTGAAGAGAATTGACATAGAAGGAAGTTGGACTTACCAGGCATATTGACCCAATAAATCAGATGACCTGAGCCGTGAAAGCTTGACATAAAAAAAATATTTTTTCATTTTTCATATTTTATGGTACAAGCTAAAAGAAATTCATATATTTTTTCATTTTTCGTTATGAAAGGATTTCACAAGATTGAACTAAAGAAAATTTTGCAACACTACTAGACTCAATGGGCCCAACACTATTCTTTTTACAACCATGACAAAATCTTCAGACAAGGGTCTGAATTCCTCTATTTTTATTTTTTGCACAAATACTTGTTCACACAAATGGAAAGGGAAATTATGAATTGAAAACACAAAATAAACATGTATTTTTTATTTTTTTTTATTTTTTAGAAATTCAGATGCACTGGTTCAAGAGAAACCACATATGACAACAGGGCCTAATGGGCTCAAAAACTGTTCATCTTTCATTCTCAGATTTTTTTTTTTGGAAGATAACAACAATTTTATTTGTATGAATTCAAATATGATATTCGTAACAATGATCCCCAAAATACGTACAATTTAAAAAATCCTTTTATGATTTTTCATGCCCCAAAAATATAATTTTTCGTTTCTTTTAGTGAAATCAGACTCAAAAAAAAAAATAAACGTCAATTGGGTCTAACGAGCCCAAGAACTGTTCTCAAAGCTTAAAAAAATATTTTCAGTTCTTTTTTTTAAAGAATTTTTATTTTTAATGAGTTAAATTTTTAATTTTTTTTTAAATTAAGAAAAGTAAATATATATACCTGTGCGAAAAATTAACTACTTCGAAGAGGAAAATATTGCACGTTCAAAGCAAATTTTTTTTTGAAAGATAACAATATTTCACATTTTATTTGTATGAAAAATGATGTCCAGAAATTCGAAACAATGATCTATATTGCCCCAAAATATGTACACTTTATTAATTAACTTTTTTTTTTTTTAAGATTTTTCAGGCCCTAAAAATATTTTAAGAAATTCTAATTTTTTCTTTTTTTTTTTGAATGATTCCAAGAACATTAATTTTATCTTTTATTTTCATATTTTTCTCTTTTTTTATTTAAAAGAAACATGACAAATTTTTTGTAAAATAGGAAATGACAGACAAACTGAAACAAAATAATCTCCCTTTTGTGCCGTATCAGAGGTTGAATAACTTAAAGTTCTAAGGGCAAAGATATGCACTCACAAGGATAGCTCCCTAATGCTTAAATCAAAGCCACCAGAGCTATGGCTCTTTTCACTGTCTCTCCACAACAGTCAGAGTAATCAACTAGATGCGGAGACACAAATGAAGAGAACAGACTCTAGCTGGGGTTCTCACAATAGCCAAACAGGAAGTACATCCCAGAGTGACACCGCTACACAACCCCTCTAATTCTAAGTTGCACTCAGACCCGGGTATAGGGCCCCACTCATGATATGCATAAAGTGTGTGAAGGGAGATTATAATGCAAAACAACACTTGCAACATAAACACAAATAAGTAGATATATCAGACATAGATAAGGAACAATTATTTCAAAGATAAAGAACAACTAAAAAAACTCACATGCGACTATTTCAAATATCAATCATAGATAAGGAAAAGGGAAAAAAACACAAAGAAAAACCACATCGAAATCGCATATCTAATTAAATGGCCTGACTCTCTAGATTCCCCAGTGGAGTCGCCATCTGTCGCAACCGGAATCGCGATGGGACGACGATCCGAAAAAGAAAACGGTTTTGAAAAAGAGATTTTGGAGTCGCCACCATAGTTTATTATGGAAAACTACAGAAAAACCATAAAATGATAAAGCATGGTCTGCGAAAATGAGATTCTTGGTTCGGGAGTCGGTTACGTGTAGGGAAGGTATTAGCACCCTACAACGCCTGCCCTAAAGCAGTACCTTTAATTAAATACGCGAATATGATGTGGTTTTCAAAATGTTTAACTATCCCCTAAAATAAAACTCTAAAGAAACAAAATGTACTTTTTTAGTTTTTTGGGCCTGACAAGGATTGACCTTGCTCCTACGTATTCTCATTCAGAATGAGAAATCAGGGTTTCATAGTTCTTTTTGGAAATGCTTGAAAATTTCGTTTAGAAAATTATTTGAGAATTTTGTTTGGAAATTGTTTGAAAATTTGTTTGGAAATCGTTTGAAAGATTTGTTTAATTGATTATGGATAAATTTGGATTTTTGGGGAAATGAACCTGACAAGGACTAGCCTTGCTCCTACGTATCTCCACTTTTGATGGAGAATCAAGGATCACGTAGTTCTGGCTGAAAAATTGTTTGTTGTTTGAAAATGTGGATGTTTTTAGTTTTTGAAGGTTTTTATATTTTTTGGTATTTTTTTTGATGTAATATTTCGATTTTTTTTTGCGTAATGAGCACTAGGCCGATGCGTACGATCGCACGAGCACTCACACGACTTTTTTCTTGTTTTTTATTGTTTTGCGTAATGAGCACTAGGCTGATGCGTACGATCGCACGAGCACTCACACGACTTTTTTGTTTATTTTAGATTTTGCGTAATGAGCACTAGGCTGATGCGTACGATCGCACGAGCACTCACACGGCTTTTTTGTTTATTTTATATTTTGGATAATGAGGACTAGGCTGATGCGTACGATCGCACGAGTACTCACACCGATATTTATATCATTACATGTTTTTTAAAGTTTTATATTTTTTATATATTTTTTATTAAGAAGAGAGTGAAGTTGAAATATCTATGACATAAAAATATCAAAAAGCATAGGATAAAATTGTGGTAGAAAATAAGATAAATTTATAAACTAAAAAAAAATGATCAAAATGAATATAAATAGAATGAAAAGAAAATGTGTACCTTGTTGAAGATTTGAAAGATGAAGCAAGACTTTGCTTGTAATAAGTTGTGAGAAGAGGTAGATGGAAGATGAAGAAGATAACTTTATGGTAGAAATGGGGTATGGGATTTATTATGTATAGAGAGATTAGGAAATAGTAAAATGTGAGAGAGAAATGAAGTAGAGTTTTGGGATGGAATGGAGAGATTTTGAGAGAGAAGAGATGGATATTATGTAAATTGTGTGTGTGAAGTGAAGGAAATGTAGGTATTTATAGAGTTAAGGATGAAGAAAGTTGATGAATAAAAATAATATAATAAGTTGGTGGAAAATTTAGAGGAAATAAAATATAATTAAAAAAAGATGAATAGAAAAAGTTAATGTGGAAAATAAGTAAAAGAAATAATATAAAAAGTTGGTGGAGAAAGTAGGTGAAATAAAATATAGTAAATAGTAAAAGTTAATGTGGAAAATAAATGAAAGAAATAATATAAAAAGTTGGTGGAGAAATTAGGTGTGGAAATTAAGTGAAAGAAATAATATAAAAAGTTGGTGGAGAAATTAGGTGTGGAAATTAAGTGAAAGAAATAATATAAAAAGTTGGTGGAGAAAGTAGGTGAAATAAAATATAGTAAATAGTAAAAGTTAATGTGGAAAATAAGTGAAAAAAATAATATAAAAAGTTGGTGGAGAAATTAGGTGTGGAAATTAAGTGAAAGAAATAATATAAAAAGTTGGTGGAGAAATTAGGTGAAATAAAATATAGTGAATAGTAAAAGTTAATGTGGAAAATAAGTGAAAGAAATAATATAAAAAGTGGGTGGAGAAATAAGGTGGAGAAAAATGGATAATAAAAAATGTTGATGGAGAAGATATAATTAAAAAAAGTGGAAAAATTAGAAAAGTTGAAATATAAAATTAATATGGAAATGATGTGGAAAAAGTAAATAAAAAAAGGTAGGTGATGTGGAATGAGATGTGGAGGGTGAGGTGGATGGTGATGTGGAGAATGGGGTGTGATAAGAAAAGATGGGTGGTGAGGAAGTAAAAAAATGAGATTATTTTGGGCCATTGGATTAAGTGTTTAAAAGAAAATTTGGGGGTGCAAAAAGTAAAATAAATAGTGTTTTTCATTTTGGTTTTATATGTTTTTTTTAATTTATTTTTGTGATGAATTTTATTTACCCGGACGAAATTGGGTATTGACATTTTGGAAGGATTAGAAGTTGTCTAACCGGCTCTGCCAGATTCAACTTCTTATTTCCCCAAACGCTTTATTTCTTTACTTATTTATTTTATTGCATTTTGGAAGGATTAGAAGTTGTCTAACCGGCTCTGCCAGATTCAACTTCTTGTTTCTCCAAACGCTTTATTTCTTTACTTATTTATTTTATTGCATTTTGGAAGGATTAGAAGTTGTCTAACCGGCTCTGCCAGATTCAACTTCTTGTTTCCCCAAACGTTTTATTTCTTTACTTATTTATTTTATTGCATTTTGGAAGGATTAGAAGTTGTCTAACCGGCTCTGCCAGATTCAACTTCTTGTTTCCCCAAACGTTTTATTTCTTTACTTATTTATTTTATTGCATTTTGGAAGGATTAGAAGTTGTCTAACCGGCTCTGCCAGATTCAACTTCTTGTTTCCCCAAACGTTTTATTTCTTTACTTATTTATTTTATTGCATTTTGGAAGGATTAGAAGTTGTATAACCGGCTCTGCCAGATTCAACTTCTTGTTTCCCCAAACGTTTTATTTCTTTACTTATTTATTTTATTGCATTTTTGTGATTAATTTTTATTTCATCTAAATTTTCCACCAACTTATTATATTATTTTTGTTCATCAACTTTCTTCATCCTTAACTCTATAAATACCTACATTCTCTTCACTTCACACACACAATTTACATAATATCCATATCTTCTCTCTCAAAATCTCTTCATTCCATCCCGAAACTCTACTTCATTTCTCCCTCACATTTTACTATCTCTCTATACATAATAAATCCCGTACCCCATTTCTACCATAAAGTTATCTTCTTCATCTTCCATCTATCTTTCTCACAACTTATTACAAGTAGAGTTTTATTTCATCACACAAATCTTCAACAAGGTATACATTTTCTCTTCATTCTATTTATATATGCATTTTGATCATTTTTTTAGTTTATAAATTCATCGTGTTTTCTATTACAATTTTTCTTTATGCTTTTCACATTTCAACCCATCTATCCTTCTTAATAAAAAAATATAAAACTTTAAAAACATGTAATAATATAAATATCGGTATGAGTACTCGTGCGATCGTACGCATCAACCTAGTACTCATTACCCAAAATCTAAAATAAACAAAAAAAGCCGTGTGAGTGCTCGTGCGATCGTACGCATCAGCCTAGTGCTCATTACGCAAACAATAAGAAAAAAAAGCCGTGTGAGTACTCGTGCGATCGTACGCATCAGCCTAGTGCTCATCATGCAAAAATCTAAATATTTTATAAAAATACCAAAAATATTTTAAAGGTTAAGCACATGTGTGATCGCACGCATCGTCTTTGTGCTGAAAACATTCTTTGTTTATTTTATAAAAATACCAAAAAAAATACAAAATCTTTCAAAACCCAAAAACATCCACATTTTCAAACAACATACAATATGGCTAGCCAGAACTACGTGATCCTTGATTCTCCATCAAAAGTGGAGATACGTAGGAGCAAGGCCAGTCCTTGTCAGGTTCACTTTCCCAAAAATCCAAAATCATTTTACAAACAAAATTCTCAAACAATTTCCAAACAAATTTTCAAGCAGTTTTCTAAAAGAACTACGGAACCCTGATTTCTCATTCTTAATGAGAATACGTAGGAGCAAGGTCAATCCTTGTCGGGCTCAAAAAAAACTAAAAAATACATGTTGTTTCTTTAGAGTCTTATTTTAGGGGATAGTTAAACATTTTGAAAACCACATCATATTCGCATATTTAGTTAAAGGTACTGCCTTAGGGCAGGCGTTGTAGGGTGCTAATACCTTCCCTACACGTAACCGACTCCCGAACTTAGAATCTCATTTTCGCAGACCAGGTCTTATCATTTTATGGTTTTTCCGTAGTTTTCCAGAATAAACTATGGTGGCGACTCCAAATTTTTTTTTTTCAAAAACAGTTTTTATTTTTCGGATCGTCGTCCCGTCGCGATTCCGGTTGCGACACCTACTACATTTTTTTTCTTCTAAATTAGGTTTAGTATAGTCTGTTTGTAATAAGTTGGAGCTTGCATACTTCGAATTGGGAATTCGAGAGCTCTATCTATATTCTTGGTTTATATATATATATATATATATATATATATATATATATATATATATATATATATATATATATATATATATATATATATATATATTCTAATTGCATTCTCCATTAATAACTACAATGTTATTATTGTTGGATGAAACTCCAATTCTCTGATCCTTTTTAACATAGAAAATGGCATTAAATAGATATGTTGTACTAAATAAAAATTGCCTTACATACTGTCAAAAATTGCCTTACTCAATTAGTCACCAAAAAACAGATTTGATGAAATGAATTCTAAATAGATCAAAACAGTGCAAAAGTTGATCAGATGGGGAAAAAGGATTTTTGTCCACCCCTAGACTTAACACATAATAAATCTATATTTTATTTGATTATCTTGGATCTTAAATTCTTTGTCTGTGATCATTGTAACATCATTACTGTGAGAAAAGGGTCAAAACGAAATAAGTGAAGCTTTTTAACAAGCTTTTTGACCACATCCTCCAAAGATGACTCACGGATTTAGCTTCTTTTTTTTTACTGCACCTTTATTAGTTTGCCTAGTTATCATGTTTTTTCTGACTAGCTCTTAATTAATTATCTGTGTGATTTTTCTATGTTTTCTTTAGTTTGATCCTAGAAATATTTTTTTAAAATTCCCATTGCCTTATCATCTTCCTAGGATTTCTAATTAAAGTTCCATGTTGATGTATTGATATACTGCAAATTTTATGAAGTGTAAGTATCCTTTTTCAAATTAGTTTTAGTTTAATTTCAATCGGAGGCATGTGTTTCATTGTAAATCTCAATATAAATTCTTTTATTATTTTGGAAAAAATTAATTGAAGTATGTCGTGTTTTATTTCTTCTAGCTTCATTGGACGCCTTGTACCCCATTCAGAATGTGCTGCCATCTTTTGTGGGTTATAGGTCTACAATCATTATGTCTCAATTTTAAAATTTAGCTAGAGAAAAGTAACTGTGGAGTGTTGTTTCCTGATTTCTCGGCCTTAAAAAATATCAAAATTTTTCTTAACCAAGCAACCATTTCATTCTGGTTTTGTCTCTGGTATGAGCCCACAGGATTTGATTGAAATACAGAATAAAGATTATTTTTGACATAGGCCCCACCAATAGTTCCAAATAAATACAAAATTATGAAATGTTGGGTTGAAGCTTCTTCAATTATCAAAGATTGAAAGACATTATTTTGTGTGAATGATAGCAGGGTTTAGTGATAGAGAGAATCCAAGATGGGATGAACGTATGAACGTGTATATATTTGAACGTGTATATATTTGAACTGTATTAGTTAGACTGGGGATTCCCACCAAATCGATGAGCTACGTTGATCTGGGTTGGAGTAATTGATGACTGATTTATGTAAGTATTGTGCCTTGATATTGCTATGTATACTGTCTCAAGAGTTCTGCATAAATTGTTGTTGTTTCAGAATAAAAATCTGCTGAAAAACTGTTTTGATTCAAATGCTGTAGAAAATTATTTGCTGTTTTGATAAAAATGTTGCAGGAAATTATTTGATGTTTGGATATAAAAATGCTACAGAAAATTGTTTTTTGTGTTGATTCTAATGCTACATAAATATTTTATTGTATTAGTTGGTTAAAATCTTGTTTAATATATATTTGTATAGTGTGGATGCAGGGCATATATATTTATTGTATGGCATGTTAGTCATGATTGATATATTGTTATATATATTACATTTATTACGTTATATATTATATAGCAAGCTAAGATAAGTTTTCGAAACCTATGTCTTATTTTTGATAAATGTTGAAAGATTTCAGTGAATTATATCTTTTATTAAATAGTTGTAAATGTTTATCTATATTAGATGATTTTTGGCAATTTGTTAGTTATGTTGACTTTTATCAGCTATTGAAACTCAACTATTAAATGCAGATGCAGAATCACCTATTTTTTTTTTTATAAAATCATAAATTATATACGGATTTTTCCGTATATAATTATATACGGATTTATATACGAATTTTTCCGTATATAATTATATACAGATTTTATATACGGATTTTCCGTATATAATTATATACAGATTTTATATACAGATTTTCCGTATATAATTATATATGGATTTTATATATGGATTTTCCGTATATAAATTATATACGGATATATCCTTATATAACTTAGCTACGCTTCTTTTATATACGGATTTTTGTCCGTATATAATCCATATGTAATATCATTTTATATACAGATTTTGGAGGTTATATACGGATTTTGACCCAGTGATTTTTTTTGTAGTGATTAGAGATAGCCACTGAAAATGCTTTTGTGGTGGCTTTGGTGATGTCTTATACAATACTTTTAAGTAGAAAAAATATTCCTTAACAAATTTATGCACAACCAACTTATCTTTAGGCAATGATGAGTATATTTTTAACCAACTTCATCACCAACCAACCAACCAAAATCTATAAAACTCTTTTTGTACAATTGGGTGGATACCAAGGATCAAATAATTGGAGACCTACAACTAAACTTCTACACATACAGGTCATCACAACATCAATTTTCATTCACAACTAAATGCGCAAACAACTTCAATCTCGGTAAACAAATAGGTGGTGGTAATTATGAGCACAAAATTTTCCAACAAAATAAACATCCATATTTGGTGGTGACTACACTAAAAATAAGAAATCACTAACAACTAGAACCCTATTATAGACAAATGTGTAGCACATAAAATGCTCTTTTTCATCTTCATATGCAGGATGATATTCAAAGCAACACTGAAATAAAGGAAATTACAATTTTATTATCATTAAATGTAATTATGTAACAACAATTATGTACTTTAAAGGTAATGAATATGTTATCAAACTCGTAAGTGTTAAATACGTAATACATAATGGAAGAAAACCACAATCTTGCAGCACTCCTAATTCCACAATAACATTTATAACAACCCTAATTGTTGCAACACTTTGTGTCTCGGACATTGTCATTATCCAGAATCCAATCACAAACAAACTTCTCCTTAAAATGTTGGAGTTCTTCCTGAAAACAATCACACACAAAAAGAATTAAGAAAATGCCCAATTTTTTTTTATCAAAGGTCGAAAGTATAAGAAGTCTGGTTACTTACACTTGTATAATTGAACATCATTTTCCCTTCGTATTTATCAACATCATCTTACAACTCCATATATTTCATAACAATAACTCCATAACCATACATGCATCAAATAAAGTCTAAAATACAATTAAACTCGTACTACTTCAATGAAAGGAAGATATATTTTAATGAAAAAAATCAACACTAAAATGTTACATGTTGGGTTGGATTGGAGTGTGAAGGTATTGTACTTGGAAGAATGATTTGTTCTCTTCATAACGATTCACCTTATTGTGGAATGAAATTCATTGCTGTAAAATGAAACATTGTACAAAAAATAAGTTTGTGTAAAAAAACAAAATCGAAACTTTACACCAACAACAACCCCTAAATAAAAAAATATAAAAAAATTGAAAAAAATTCCAAATAACCGAACAAGAACAAGAAAGCAAAATTGAAACCTCAACAACAATGATGCTTCGAAACCAACCTAAGCCGAAATGAACGGCGACAACCACAAAAATTCACGTTAATGATTGTTCAATGCTTCAATGGTGCTTCAGTGGTTGTTCGAAACCAATGCAAGGTGAAACGCAACAACCGCTTGCGAACTCCGAAATGAACAATAAGAACCTCAAAAACTCATGTTAATGGTAGTTTGGTTGTCCAATGATGTTTCAATGATGCTTCAAAACCAACGAAAAGTGAAACGAATCATGGAAAATAGGTGGTTGCAAACTCTCGTGGTTGTTGCAACCATGGTTGAACTCATACAACCCTTTTGCAACTTTCAAATAAAATTTTGAAACAAAAAAAAGAAAAAATACGATTATAAAATCCCTAATTTTGGAATTTCCACGTCATTTTTAATTTATTTTAATTTCAGCCATATGGACCAATCAATACATGACACATCACACATAACAAAGTTAAATGGTTGTTAAAAAAATAGTAAAATATCATTATGGTTAAACTTATCCCTCTTGTCAAACCTACATATATGTATTCATGCATGAATTTGTGCTTGTACAAGTATATATTTGTGGATTTAATTACTTTTTTCTTATTATTTATTTTGGTTTTTGGTTCAATTTAATTTCCTTATTAATAAATTTTTTAATCAAGTCTTTCAATTTAAAAAATACAAGAATTTTCAAAGTGTAACATACATATTTTTATTTATTTATTTTAAACGTAGAAGTGTTACATTTTCATCTATTGAAATTGGTAATAGTAGTTGTATAAACAGTTGTAACCTTTTGTTTATTAAAATAAAATTAATATAACATAATTACTTATTTGTGATTTATTTAAAACTATTTGATTAGGTTACGAAAATAAAATACTTGTCCTGTGAAATGGAGAGAAATATACAAGAGATTGATTAATGACCCCAACAGTTTTTACACGAATGAATGTAGGAATATTTAAGGTGATTCATCTTTAGACCGGTCAATGAAGTTGAAACCATAGCTCTCATTTTCTGCAACTTGCAGAATATCAAGCTCAAACAGCTCAATGAAGTTGAAACCATAGCTCTTATTTATTGCTACATGCCAAAAATCACGCTCATGTCTTGCTTTCATTTGTTGTTACTGTTTACTTTGAGGCTAAGCATTGGAAAAGGATTTGCAACGTTGAATTGATTGTATCGGAAGCCTCGTCCGAAGAGGTAGACACCACTCAATTTCGTTTTCGCATAGAGGAACAATTTTGCAGTTGTTTTATTCTTCATAAAAGTCCACATTACAGTATTCTTTTGCAATATCCCGATCATTATAATATTCTAGTGAAATTTGTTAGACATTTTGAATCATTCAAAATAAATATCAACTTCATCTTATAAATCAGTTTTATAAAATTAAATTAAATTTAAAATTTATTTTTTAACATTTCAGTTTTCACATTGAATATATACTCATATAAACAAAATAAGATCATGTTATTTATCAGTAAGGAGTATGTTGAGAAGGATCCCATAAATCTATTATGGTTATGGATATTGAGTCCAATAATTGTGGTTGGAGGAATAAGTGAGCTTGCTGGTGCATTGTATCGGAGAAATGAACACAAAAAGGGACAAGGGAGCTTGAAGTTAAATGCTAATCTAATGCTCCACATAAATTTCATCTGAAGGAGATTCTGTCTGCCACAAAGAACTTCCACCCTTCATCTTTATAAATTATATTGAATATATAAATATTGATGGTTAGATTAAATAATTTGTAATAATCTAATGCGTAAATTCATCTTCTCGGGTACTAGAGACTTTATCTTTTTTTTTTCTAGACACCAAAGAGTATTAGAAGGTGGGTTTAAGCCTAACTCAACCCCACAAAACCGGCTTGTAGGGTGAGGTTTGCACCTCACTTATATATTTTAATTTGGCCTTATCTCTAGTCGATGTGGGACTTCCAACACACCCCCTTCACGCCGAGGTATAGACATCTCGTGCGTGATAATAGAAATTGGGTGGTCCGATAACGGTCCGATAGCAGGTGGAATAGAAGAATAGAATGCCCACTTAGAACTCGCTAGGATAGGCTCTAACCATGGCTCTGATACCATGTTATGAAAAAAGAAAGGATAGGAATTGTATTTCTTATTCCATTGTCTAGAGGCTTGTTTGAGTCCATATAAAGACTTCAACAACTTGCAAACTTGTCCTGGTTTTTCAGATTTATAACCAAGAGGAAGAGACATGTATACTTCTTCATCTAGATCCCCATGTAAAAAGGCATTAGTTACATCTAGTTGATGTAAATACCAATGTTTGGAAGCTGCTAAAGCTAGAACCAATCTTACTGTTGTGAGTTTGACAACAGGTGAAAAAGTCTCAAAGTAATCTAAACCTTGTTGTTGTGTGTAGCCTTTGGCTACAAGCCTTGCCTTGTATCGTTCAATACTCCCATCAGCATGCCTCTTTATTTTGTATACCCATTTACATCCGATAGGTTGCTTTCCATTAGGTAGATCAGTCAAAACCCAAGTTTTGGTATTTTCTAAAGCTGCAATTTCTTGATCCATGGCATTTCTCCAACAATCATGTTTGATGGCTTGGTTATAGGTTTTAGGTTCACTAACTTGGGAAAGATTAAGGACATATGATTTATGAAGAGATGATAATGCATCATATGATAGATATGAAGAGATAGGATATAAGGTACCTGTGGATGACTGAGTGGCGGAAGAAGTAGATGACATGTTGCAATGATAGTCCTACAGATAAGATGGTGTATGTTTTGGCCTAATTGATTTCCTTTGTGGAGTAGCAGTGACAGGTTCAACAGAAACAGGCTGAGAATAGAAAATAACAGGGTCGGAAACAATAGAAGGAGGAGATGTAAGTGGTAAAGAGGGTTGATCAGTAACTTCTGAGAAAAGAGGTGATGGAGGTGAAATAATTTTCTCCATCTCAAAAATGAAATTTGAGTTCAACCAGATTAACATCATTCTCTGTTAAAAATCTCAAAAAAATATGTTAGTGGACCTTTCATCTTTATACAGTGTTTTAATTTTTTATTTTTATCTTGAGACATGAATTCACAATTGAATTCTCAACATAATTTTTTATAAATACAACTTGATGATTTATTCATTGAAAAGTCAATTTTTTTCAATCGAACTAATTATTTTATATATTGTTATATATGATGCGTGAAGATTAAAGCAAAAGCAAAGAAAAAGTCAATATTGTATTTATATTCAAACTAGTTGATTTGTGACTGAATATTGTGTTGAAGGCAAACTCTAGGTAGGTTCAGTGGAACATGACAATTTGACTTGACTTTTGTTAACTGAAAGGGTTAGCATATACAACGTAAAAATCGTTAAAATCATAGATGAAACACCGATCACAAGTGATAAATGCCTTCGGAATACTCATGAAGTACAAACTCAACTTGTGTAAAATCTTTGAGAAGCTATAAAAAATAGTTTATAATATTGTATAAGCTATTTTAAACTTTTTCCAGTCTTTTCCAAAGATGTTAATATGTTACATGAAAATAATTTCACTGTATTTTCTTTTACGTTGAAATAACTTACTCAAAAATATTTACACAAGCACTCCACTAGTGTCTCATTATGCACTTTTAGTAAACTTAATATATTTTTTAATCTGCGCCAATTACAGACCAAGACTTTTACCTTTCCAATCAACTTTTCTTTAAGATAAACTAACTGATCTTTACAATTTCATAACGTCTTCATAGTCCTTATGCAACTTATTTTAATGTTTGACAAACCGACTATTCCGCAGGCACTTTAAGTGCTATGATATTGTTTTAATATATAACATCACCATCCGTGTTTTCTTATTCTTCTTTTTCATTCCACAAAACGCGGAAACAAGAATTTTCTCGGAAAATAATAACCTAAAGAGGCAATGTTTATATAATTAAAAAAAAAAGAATCAATTGACCCTACCCAAGTATATATATACAAGATTTATATAAACAAAGGAAAGATGCATCATAAACATTTTAGAACTCAGAATAGGTCTTCAATTAATCCCTTTTTGGCGACCCTTCAAAAATCAAGCTTTCAAAACAGAAATATGCACCTCCCTTGGTTAGTCAAATATCAATATGCAGCTACACTCTTCTTCGTTACCATTGCCCTCACCAAAGTTTCCTGTTTTCACTTCAACTTCCCTTTCTTCCCAGATGACTCTAATCTATGGCTGAGCAAGAGTTCAAGTATATTATTTGATGCAATCATAGTAACCCCTGATATTATAGATCCCATAGATCATTATTCTGGACGTGTTTTCTACATAAAGCCATACCAGCTTTGGAAAGAGAAGAACAACCAAAACCAAATAGCTTCCTTCAACACCACTTTTGTGCTCAACATAACTCCGGAAACTACCCCTGGTGGTGAAGGCTTGGCCTTTATCTTAACTTCAGATAGGACTGTCCCAGAAAACAGTGATGGACAATGGCTTGGTATTGTAAATGCTACTTCCAATGGAATTTCACAGCCTGGTATTCTAGCGGTGGAGTTTGACACAAGACACAGTTTCACAGAAGATGGCCCTGACAATCACGTTGGCATCAACATAAACAGCATCAACTCCATTCAACAGGTTTCGTTAATGAACAATCGGCTCAATCTATCTTCAGGTCAAGATGTCAAAATTCACATTCAGTACATCAATGACACAATATCAGTTTTTGGTGCCATGAGTGGAACTTCTGAAGAATCCATGGAGACCCTCTTGGTATCTCCACCTCTTAATTTATCTTCCTTTCTTCAAAAGGAGGTTTACATTGGCTTCTCGGCCTCAACAAGTAACTACACGCAGCGGAACAGTGTCAGATCGTGGGAATTCAGTGGGGATGATATAAGAGATGATGACAAAAGTCTCTTGTGGGTTTATGTTGCCGTTCCAGTCGTGATTGTTTTAATTATCATTGGTGGGTTGGTGATCTTTTTCTTGCGCTGGAAAAAGAGTCGCCATTTGGAGGGGCCAGAAGATGCATATCCAAGGATAGAGGATCAGATTAAATATTCCTCTATGTCTCCGAAGAAGTTTAGGCTAAGGGAACTAACGAAAGCAACTGGTGGATTCAGCCTTCAAAACAAGCTTGGACAAGGCGGGTTTGGAACTGTGTATAAGGGGCTACTGGAAAATAAAGAGGTAGCTGTAAAGAGAGTTTCCAAAAACTCACGCCAAGGGAAGCAAGAGTTTTTGGCAGAAGTGACAACAATCGGAAGCCTTCACCATAGAAATTTGGTGAAACTCACTGGTTGGTGCTATGAGAATAGAGAGCTTCTCCTTGTGTACGAGTTCATGCCTAATGGAAGCCTAGACAAGTACCTCTTTGGTGACAAAGATTGTGGTGATAATTATAATTTTAAAACACTGGACTGGGAAACTAGGCGAAGAGTGATTAACGGGGTGGCTCAAGCACTTGACTACCTTCACGATGGGTGTGAGAAGAGGGTTCTCCACAGAGACATCAAGGCCAGCAACATAATGCTGGACTCAGATTACAATGCCAAGCTGGGAGACTTCGGATTGGCTAGAACAATTCAGAAGAGAAATGAAACGCATCACTCTACAAAAGAGATTGCAGGCACACCCGGGTACATGGCCCCAGAAACGTTTCTCATTGGGAGGGCAACGGTGGAGACAGATGTGTATGCATTTGGGGTTCTTGTGTTGGAAGTAGTGTGTGGAAAGAGGCCAGGGAATGTGTATTCACAGGATGACTACAAGAACAGCATTGTGTATTGGGTGTGGGATTTATATGGGAAGGGGAAAGTAGTTGGTGGTGTTGATGCAAGGTTGAAGAAGGAGGAGATTGTGGAGGAAGAGGTGGACTGCGTTCTTGTTCTTGGCTTGGCTTGTTGCCATCCAAATCCACACAAAAGACCATCAATGAGAACAGTTCTTCAGGTTCTGAATGGGGAAGCTCCTCCACCTGAAGTGCCTAAGGAAAGACCAGTTTTTATGTGGCCTGCTATGCCTCCATCCTTCAAAGATGCTGAAGATAGCTCCCTCATCCAGGGAACTCTCACTCCTTTCACTGAAATCACTGGAAGATGAAATCGTTTTTAGAAACCTGGGAACTAATCAAGAATATCCTGGTTAGTTGAAGATTTTGAACCACTTTTGCATTCATAGATCTTAGCTTTTATATGTAAATACGTACACGGCACACAAACTTGTGTAATTGTTTGTCATTTATGTATATAGGTTGCTTCCTCAATTGCTATGACGAGATGTTTGAGTCAAATTATCTTTTGTTTGTAATATCTTCTTTATCACAACCTCTTAATCAGATTTTTTTTTGACATATTATTAAATTTGTTATCAAACTAATAATTAATATTAAGTCTCATCCTTTATACGTATATCTTCTCGACGTGAGAACAATATATTAAAATAATCACTTAATATAAAGATATAACTAATTTAAAATATATAGATGAATACCAATAGTTTCTTATAAATAAAATTATGGAGTTAAATAAAACTAAAAGTTTACTTGTTAAAATTTCAGGTTTCACATAATCGTATGAACGTAATAAGATGATGGTATTTATCTAGTTGGGAGTATGTTGAGAAGGATCCCATAAATCTATTATGGATATGGATATTGATTTCAATAATTGTGGTTGGAGGAATAAGTGGGCTTGTGCATTGTATCGGAGAAATGAACACAAGAATGGACAAGGGACAGAGGAAGATCTGAACATATAGAGCTTGAAACTAGATGCTCATCTAAAGCTCCACATAAGTTTCATCTGAAGGAGATTCTGTCTGCCTCAAAGAAGTTCCACCCTTCAAACAAGCTCGAGAAAGGAGGATCTGGAATGGTTTATAAAGGCACTTTAAACGGAAAAGATGTTGCTGTGGAGAGGATTTCAAAAAACTCTCTCATGTCATGTGGTATCCGACTGTAACCGTCTTCCAAGATAAAATTTACACGCATTTATATATTATAATTTAATTATAATTTGACCTATCTCTAATTAGAATACAGTAATTTTATAGCAGAAATCACCCCACCACACCACAGGAAACGTCAATCTTAAAAATCTGTTGAACCTAATTGGACGGTCGCTTAGGCAGATTAATTTTTATTTTCTAAATATTAGATAAATGATATTTATTTTTGTATTAGGTCAAAATATGTTTAAATTATTAATTTAGTTATCTTTATTTATAGATCATTTTGAGTATATAAATATTAATTGTTAGATTAAATAATTTGTAAAATCTAATATGTAAATTCATAAAACTACATTTTTTTTCTAGACTACATGTATTAAGATTTAAAATACATTAACACATTAGTTGAATTGATTTATAGTTATTAGACCTTTTACATTATGCTTTAAATATGTGTTGTAAATTTGATTGTTATGTTCAATCTGGACTGTAAATATATTGTTTCATTGTAATTGTAGATATCACAAAAACAGACCTGCTATTAAGAAAACTCGCATAGTATAGGCCTCGATTGTAACAAAAACCGAGATAGAAAATAGAGTATAGGTCTCGGTTCAACCACAACCTCTGTAATAAGGTACACCAGATTTAAATTTTTAAGGGCTATGGCCTCAATTCCTATTTGAACCACTATCACAGACCCACATTATTACCTAGGTTTACCAGAGGCAAAAACCCCCTCTCCCCCACCCCCCATCTGTTTACTTTTCTACTTTGGTCACTTGGGAACTGGAGCAAAAACTCTTACTGTATTACCTCGGTTGAAAATGAGGCCAAAAGGTCACCATCTTTTTACCTCGCTAGTATATACTTTGATTCAAGAATCGAAGCGTATTGTCAAAAATAACCATTGTCATTTTCTTTCACTACAAACTGCATTAGTATAATGATTTTGGGTACATTGGAAACCTAGCATAACCAGTTGATATAGAGAAGAACAAGTCAATATCTATAGTGTATTTTTTAGATCTACAACTGCAAATTTGTTTCAATATCAATAGTGCAAAAAAACCATATAACGTCACGCGTTCAACGTCCAATCAGTGAATATTCAACGTTAAAAATGAACGGTGACATTTTTGTAAATAAATGAAATTATTAGACGTCGTTTAGAATTGTAAAACATCGAAACCCCGTACAATCGACGTTGTATGATGGTAATTATTTAAACCAGCGCGCCATTCTTTTTCTTCTTTCCTTTAAACCACCAATAGTACATCGAATTCTATATGAGCTTCAACGTAATATTTGTCAGCCAGAAACCAAAGAGTCACCACTTTTAATTTTTATTTTATTTTTTCTTTTAAACCACCAATATTATGTCGAATTTTGAAGGGGCTTTCACGTATTATTTTTCAGTCAGAAGCCAAAGAGTTATCCCTTTTTAATTCTTTTTTATTTTTTCCTTTAAACAAGTCGAATTTTGTAGGAGCTTCGATATATTATTTGTCAGCAGAAGCAAAAAAGTAATCCCTTTTTAATTCTTTTTTCTTTTTCCTCTTAAACCACATATAATATGTCGAATTCTGTACGGGTTTCGACGTACTATTTTTCAGCCAGAAGTCAAAGAGTTACCCCTTTTTATTTTTTTTTTCTTTTTTCTTTTAAACCACCAATAATACGTCGAATTTTGTAAGGACTTCGACGTATTATTTGTCAGCCAAAAGTTCCCCCTTTTTAATTCTTTTTTCTTTTCTCTTTTAAACTATCAATAAAACATCTAATTTGCATGGGGCTTCGACGTTATGTACATTGGAGTGGTTGGATGCATTAGTTGATTGCTGTTATCAAAATCCTAAGAGATCTATTATAGAATGATGTTTGAATGTCGAATGCCCCGATGTCAAAAGGTTAGTGAATTCAATAAAAATTTAAACAGAGAGATTGAAAATTCATTCGCTTTACCTTAGCACGCGAGACCCTCTTCTCTTCTCAAACTTTTCTCGAACGAAGTTTGACAACCATCACATGTAATCTTTCTTTCATTTAATACAAATGCATGTTAATTAACTACTTTATGTATGATTTTCGTTTGTTTGGACCGATTATTTTTGTGTTCTTGTCCTTCATAGGCCTGCTTTCTCTTTCATTGGTGATGACACTTTATTCCGACGAACCCACCTTTTTGAAGGATAGTTTTCGTTTTCATTTTGAAGAACTTATTTGTTGAACTTGTTTGTTGCTTTTTTGTTGAATTTGTTTGTTGCTTTTTTGTTGAACTTGTTTGTTGTTGTTGTTTGGTTGAACTTGTTTGTTGTTGTTGTTTGAGTGAACTTGTTTGTTGTTGATTATTGTTGTTTGTTGTTGATAGTACACTACACGATTATAGTTCATGCTTTATAAAATACCAAAAACTGAAATTTATTATGTTTATACTTTTCAGGTCTAGTAAAATTGTAAACAAGCATCACAATTAATTAAAAAAAATAAAAAAAAATGATTAACTGCGTATATTGACAAAATTCGACATTAATTTAACGTCTATTTTTTAATATTTACGTCAATTTAACGTCTCCCAATATGACGCCAGTCTCAAATTCGACGTGAAAGGCCCAAAATATTCGAGTGTATATTATTTTTGTATTAGTGTATAAACAAGAGTATCTCATTAGTATTTACTCACTTCAAAATATTTTCTCTTAAACAACTTGTAACTTGTAGATAACACATACAATTTAAATATAAAAAATGTGGGATCAATTAAGCTAAAATAATTTGAAGGGATGTAAGGGAGCTTTGATTCCCCAATTCTTTTTCTTCATATCTAAATTAATATATAAATAAAAGATTTTTTTTAAAATTGTAGTATACTTTGTATATATTTGAAACCTCTAAAGTTTGTGCATAATTTATTTGAATTGTGTAAAATATTTTATGAAAATATGTTCTAATATGAATACATGTTCATATTAACATAAAGAATAAGTAAAACTTTCACATTCTCTCACATGATAGTCAACAAAACAACTTATAAAATTTATGTTTTACTACACTGAATTAATAATTGTACGTCAAATTATCAAGAGTGTGTAATTATTCATATGGACGTGACAATTCTAGTTCTTTAAACATGAGGAGAATAAACTACATGTAACCTGCAATAAATTATTTAATAGATATCCTAATATATACTTTGGTATATCCATTTTTTAATCATAATATCACAAAATATATATATTGATAATTTATATTATCGATTTCAATGATAACTATACATAATATACTAAAAATGTAGTATACAATATTTTATTTATAATAAACTATAAATTAATAAGTGATTCGGTATATTTTTATATTTTAATTATAACAATAAAAATATTTCTTAGTGACTTTGATTTTTACATTGCAACGGACACCTCATGTGTTCATCATACATGACTTCAATAAAAAAAAAATAGTTAAATATGATTTTATTTCATAAATTTAGATAAAAACATTACAAAACTTTGTAAGGTGATATTTATTTATTTATTATAATTGATCTTATTTTTAGTTATCTTGAAACATTCAAAACTTTTCCTTATATTAAAATATATACATCTTGTTAAAATATATACATCTCATATGTATGATAAGATATTAATAGATATTTATTAGTATATAGAAAAATAGATTTAATAAACATCAAATTTCTTTAAAATATATTATAAGTTATGAGTGTGATATCACGTGGAATGTTTAATTAAAATCTAATGTGAGGTATCTATATATATATATATATATATATATATATATATATATATATAATCAATCTTATTTTTAATAGATGAATGTGAGATATTTTCAACGATGTATCAAAATTTGAAAAGTAAACTAATTTTAATTTTGTATTCAAATTTAAAAAATAAAAATACATTTAACTCAAAAATATATTAATTAAAAAATGTTTGACTGGTTAAAACTTATCATCGTTGTATTTTCTAGACTACATGTATCACAGTATTTTTGTTCATATTATGAAAAGTGTCTATGCTACATAGTGCATGACAGAGTTTAAGGTCGAGAGTGACAAAATGCAAAAGGCGACGACTAAGAAACTACTCGGACAAGTGATTTTCAAATTTCATATATTATTATATATGATGCGTGAAGATTGAAGAAAAAGCAAAGAAAAAGTCAATATTGTATTTATATTCAAACTAGTTGATTTGTGACTGAATATTGTGTTGAAGGCAAACTCTAGGTAGGTTCAGTGGAACATGACAATTTGACTTGACTTTTGTTAACTGAAAGGGTTAATTAGTAGCATATATACAACGTTAAAATCGTTAAAATCATAGATGAAACACCTATCACAAGTGATAAATGCCTTCGGAATACTCAAGCAGTCAAAGATAACCATGTATATTTTAATGGCTTTTGGAACTCAGGTTGTAAAACTCAACTTGTGGAAAATGTTTGAGAAGCTATAAAAATAGTTTATGATACTGTAGAAGCAATTTTTAACTGTTTCCAGTCTTTTTCAAAGATGAAAATAGTTTCACTGTATTTTCTTTCACTATAGAATAACTTACTCATAAAGATTTACACTCAACTAGTGTTTCATTATGCACTTTTGGTAAACTTAAGATATTAATCTATGCCAATTACAGACCAAGACTTTTACCTTTCCAATAAAAATCTTTACAATTTCATAATGTCTTTATCATCAGTCCATATGCAACTTCTTTTATGTCTAAAAAACCTACTATTCCGCAGAAACTCTTAACTGCCATAATATTATTTTAATATATAACATCACCAGCCGTGCTTTTTGATTCTTCTTTTTCATTCCACAAACCGCGGAAACAAGAATTTTCTCGGAAAAGGATAACCTAAAGAGGCAATGATGTTTATATAATTATAAAAAAAATCAATTGACCCTTCCCAAGTATATATACATGATTTATATAAACAAAGGAATGATGCATCATAAACATTTTAGAACTCAGAATAGGCCTTCAATTAATCCCTTTTTGGCGACCCTTCAAAAATCAAGCCACTCTTTGCCTTTTCAAAACGGAAATATGCAAATCCCTTCGATAGTCAAATATCAATATGCAGCAACACTCTTCTTCGTTACCGTTGCTCTTACCAAAGTTACCTGTTTGCAGTTCAACTTCCCTTCCTTCCCAGATGACTTCAATCTATTGCTGCTCGGGAGATCAAGAATATTCTTAGATGCCATCCAAGTAACCCTTGATAATCGTAATTCTATAGAGAATTATTCTGGACGTGCTCTCTACAGTAAGCCATACCAACTTTGGAAACAGAAGAATAACCAAAATCAAATAGCTTCCTTCAACACCACTTTTGTGCTCAGAATCACTCCGGAAACTTCTCCTGGTGGTGAAGGCTTGGCCTTTATCTTAACTTCAGATAGGACTGTCCCAGAAAACAGTGATGGACAATGGATTGGTATTGTAAATGCTACTTCCAATGGAACTTCACAGCCTGGTATTCTAGCAGTGGAGTTTGACACAAGACACAGTTTCAAAGAAGATGGCCCCGACAATCACGTTGGCATCAACATAAACAGCATCAACTCCATCCAACAGGTTTCGTTAATGAACAATCGGCTCAATCTATCTTCAGGTCAAGATGTCAAAATTCACATTCAGTACATCAATGACACAATATCAGTTTTTGGTGCCATGAGTGGAACTTCTGAAGAATCCATGGAGACCCTCTTGGTATCTCCACCTCTTAATTTGTCTTCCTTTCTTCAAAAGGAGGTCTACATTGGCTTCTCGGCCTCAACAAGTAACTACACGCAGCGGAACTGTGTCAGATCGTGGGAATTCAGCGGGGATGATATTAGGGATGATGACAAAAGTCTCTTGTGGGTGGTTTATGTTGCCGTTCCAATCGTGATTGTTTTAATTATCATTGGTGGGTTGGTGATCTTTTTCTTGCGCTGGCAAAAGATTCGCCATATGGAGGGGCCAGAAGATGCATATCCAAGGATAGAGGATCAGATTAAATATTCCTCTATGGCTCCAAAGAAGTTTAGGCTAAGGGAACTAACGAAAGCAACTGGTGGATTCAGCCTTCAAAACAAGCTTGGACAAGGCGGGTTTGGAACTGTGTATACGGGGCTACTGGAAAATAAAGAGGTAGCTGTAAAGAGAGTTTCCAAAAACTCACGCCAAGGGAAGCAAGAGTTTTTGGCAGAAGTGACAACAATCGGAAGCCTTCACCATAGAAATTTGGTGAAACTCACTGGTTGGTGCTATGAGAATAGAGAGTTTCTCCTTGTGTACGAGTTCATGCCTAATGGAAGCCTAGACAAGTACCTCTTTGGTGACAAAGATTGTGGTAATAATTGTGACATTGAAGGAGGGTATTCTATAACACTGGACTGGGAAACTAGGCGAAGAGTGATTAACGGGGTGGCTCAAGCACTTGACTACCTTCACGATGGGTGTGAGAAGAGGGTTCTCCACAGAGACATCAAGGCCAGCAACATAATGCTGGACTCAGATTACAATGCCAAGCTGGGAGACTTCGGATTGGCTAGAACAATTCAGAAGAGAAATGAAACGCATCACTCTACAAAAGAGATTGCAGGCACACCCGGGTACATGGCCCCAGAAACGTTTCTCATTGGGAGGGCAACGGTGGAGACAGATGTGTATGCATTTGGGGTTCTTGTGTTGGAAGTAGTGTGTGGAAAGAGGCCAGGGAATGTGTATGGACAAGATGAGTACAAGAACAGCATTGTGTATCGGGTATGGGATTTGTATGGGAAGGGAAAAGTAGTTGGTGGTGTTGATGCAAGGTTGAAGAAGGAGGAGATTGTGGAGGAAGAGGTGAACTGTGTTCTTGTTCTTGGTTTGGCTTGCTGCCATCCAAATCCACACAAAAGACCATCAATGAGAACAGTTCTTCAGGTTCTGAATGGGGAAGCTCCTCCACCTGAAGTGCCTAAGGAAAGACCAGTTTTTATGTGGCCTGCTATGCCTCCATCCTTCAAAGATGCTGAAGATAGCTCCCTCATCCAGGGAACTCTCACTCCTTTCACTGAAATCATTGGAAGATGAAATCGTTTTTAGAAACCTGGGAACTAATCAAGATTATCCTGATTAGTTGAAGATTGTGAACCATTTCTTGGATTCGTAGATCTTAGCTTTTAGCTTTTATATGTAAATACGTACACGGCACACCCAATATTCTTGGTGAACCATTCTTGTGTAATCTTATGTTTCATTCAATTATGTATATAGTTGCTTCTCAATTGTTACGACCATATGTCTTTATTCGCCAAATTATCTTTTGCTTGATAACAATTAAAGCTATAAGTTTGGGGAGTATCTTATTGTTTTGTTTAGTTCATATTCCGGATATAATATATTGAAAGACAAACTAAAAGATTACAAAAACTCATCTGCCACTTAAAATTGTCTATTTTTTTTTTATTATAATGGTTTTCAATTAAAATTATTAATTATGTAAGTATTTAATATTGTAATGTAATAAACAAATAGGAAGGAACGAGTAGATACTATGTTATGTAATAGATGAATCATTGTTTGAGCTAGTATTCAAAGGGATTTGGAACTGTGATTTAACTAATTCATAATTAAAGAACTTTTGTTTATTTTATGTAACAGTTGAAGTTATTGTGTACTAATTGAAGTTATTTTGTGAACTAATTCATAATTAAACAACTTTTTTTTTCATCTTTTAGTTTTATAATCTTATTTTTCATTCGTTACGATATTATTCTTTTCTCTTTTCTAGTGATTTGGATAAATACACATATAGTTATCAGGTAACCCAATATATATATATATATATATATATATATATATATATATATATATATATATATATATATATATATATATATATATATATATATATATATATATATTTAAATGGAAATGAGATGAAAATAGAATAGGTATTAGAGCCAATATAGAGGTGAGAATCATAGGAATATGTATATATACAATCCTATTTTCATACTCAATATAAAAGAACTAGAAAAGAAATTGAGAATTATAAAACTACATATTAAGAGAATAATTTATATATATATATATATATATATATATATATATATATATATATATATATATATATATATATATATATATTTTTAGTCTTTAGTTTATAAATTTTTTCTTTCGTTACACATTATTTCTTTCTCCCTTCTAGTTGTTTAGATTGTCATGTATCCATCGACTCTACATACATCTATGAGGCACTTCTCCTCTTATCACAATCTTTATGCACTTATGTTCAAACAACGTATCATCAATTACAACAAAATTGGAATATTTGTACTATCTTTTAATGTTTTTTTACATGATAATGTTTAATTCTTAATTTTAAATGTTCAAACACATAAACGCTTTCGTTAGGTAATATAAGAAACTTATTTTCTTTGAACTTTAATTTTTGTTTGTTTGAAGAACTGTTATTTTACTAAAACAATTTTTATTATTTTTCAAACGTTTGACTAACTTGATATTTGAAAAGTTTTCTTAGATTTTTCAAGTTATTTTTCCATTTTATCATATGCCTAATTACACATTCAGTTTTCATTGTACAATTTCATTTATTCATGGTACAATTTCATTTATGTAGCAAATTGTTTCTAAAATACACAATAATCATTTTTTACTTTCTTTTAATATTTTTATTTGTTGTTTATTTTTATTGTATAAAATACAATTTTAATAATTTTATATAATTATTTTTATTTTTTAACTCATTATCATAATTATAATTTTATCAATGTAATTATATAAAGATTTCCTTTACTATAATATAATAATATAGTATTTTTGTCATATAATTTTTTTTATCACCATATAATATAGGTTGAAGTTAAAAAGAAATATTCTAGAATTATTATTAGTTTAATATTTATTTTTTATGCAATTTGGTTTAAGTGACATCGATTTATACTTTTGTAATACATTTTTAATTTATTAGAAACATTAGTACAAAAAGAGCGTACAACGTCAAATACTTTTGCCCTTTTACGTCGAATTCGAGAACGACATCATATCGAGAGACATTAAATTGAGGTCGAATTTACAAAATTTGACGTTAATTTAACGTCGAATTTTGTCAATATTCGACGTTAATTTAACATCCAATTTTGAACATATACGACCTTAATCAATTTTTTTTATTTTTTTAATTAATTGTAATCATTTTTAACAACTCTACGAAACCTTAAAAGCAGAACTATCAATGATAATATAGGATCAACAACAAATAACAATAACAAACAACAAACAAGTTCAATCAAACAAAAAACAAGTTCAATCAAACAACAACAAACAAGTTCAATCAAACAACAACAAACAAATTCAACAAAAAAAACAACAAACAAGTTTAACAAATAAGTTCTTCAAAACGAAAATGAAAACTAACCTTTAAAAGGTGAGTTCAATCAAACAACAACAAACAAGTTCAATCAAACAACAAACAAATTCAACAAAAAAAACAACAAACAAGTTTAACAAATAAGTTCTTCAAAACGAAAATGAAAACTAACCTTTAAAAGGTGAGTTCATCGGAATAAAGTGTTGCCACTAGTGAGAAAGAAAGCAAAATGCGTCTATGAAGGACAAGAACACGAAAATAATCGGTGAAAAAGTTAATTAACATGCATGTGTATCAAATGAAAGAAAGATTACATGTGATGGTCGTCAAACTTCGTTCGAGAAAAATTTGAGCAGAGAAGACGGTCTTGCGCGCTAAGATAAAGGGAATGAATTTTCAATCTTCCGCTCAAATTTTTATTGAATTCACTGGTCTTTTGACGTCTAACGTTGAGGCATTCGACGTTTTATATGTCTTACGTCGAATTATAATTATAAACGATATTTAATAATTACATTTATTTACAAAATTGTCATCGGTCATTTTTAATGTTGGTTATTTAGTGGTTAGACGTTAAACGCATGACGTTTTACGCTATTTTTCCACCGATGAAAACCTAACGTATGTTAAAGTTGTCCAATTTCATGACTTTTTTCTAAGACACATGATATTTCAATATTTTTCTTTCATAATTATATATTATGATTTTTCTCTTACTAGATGAATAGCAAAACTTAATCATGCACATCCCTCTCTTCAATCGGAATTCTATGCTTAAATCTATAAACTGTTCAAAATCGTTTAGTTTGAATTTTGTTGCCCTTCAAGTGTTCGTTCTTCTTTCATATTAACAACCACTTGTCTCCTTACGGCTAAGACATTCAAGGTCTTTTTTCCTCTTTTCACAATATATGCATATGAGAAAACTGGCCTATTAGATTTGTCTTTAAAGCGTCAGAAAACCACCTATTATATTGGTTTCTTGGTTGTTGAGTTTGAATACTAATCACCACCAAGTTTCCAAGAAAAAACAATGTTTTGTTTGTTTGCATGACGCTATTGTTTCCTCCCGTCTAATATATTTGACTGGACAACAAAAGATGTTTCCGAAAGAGAATGAATTGTTTAGTCCGACATGTTTATTTACAGAGATTTTGACCTTTAAACAAATATTGTTAGGAAATTATATTGACATAAAATAATCTTTTTTTGAATAAAGGGTGATATCACACTTTTTGGTATAACAAGATCCATTCCCTTCTTTTCAAGATTCATTCTTCCAGCGTGCATATATTTATTCCTTTAGTGGCAAAGCCGAAATATAGTTGAAAAATTTTATGTTGTATATCATTCGTGTAATTTCGTTCCAAACCTTTGCATAAGAGATATTAAAATATATATAACCCAACTTTCTACATAATTACACAATCAAGCTACTTAAACTTGTAATTCTATATAGAGCTACGAGAGGATAAAGTCAAGGTATTAGTAGACGCATGATTATGCCAGATGCATGCCAGATGACTCGGTTCCTTGGTCAACATATAAGATTTTTATACATTTTAACTTTTTATCGTTTGGCCTAAACACTTGATTGGTTCTATTTCTAATTTTCGGTATTGACTCTTACCTTAAACTTTTCAATTTTAATGTTTACATATTATTAATGTCGAAACTTATCATATTTTTTCACGTAATAATAGACGCATGGAGAGGAGAAAATTTGTTTATCTGAAGACAATCTTCTTCATGCATTACACAAACTTTGTGACATCATTGCATATAAGTCGAGGATGGTTCAATATGATCCTAATGTATTGTTGAAACTCCTACATCAACTAAAGATAAGACCAATTTATAATATATAAGTGGGTGCAAACCTCACATTACAAGCCGATTTTGAGAGATTAGTTAGGCTTAAAGTCCACTTCTTAACATGGTATCAGATATATGGCTAGAGCTTATCCTAGCAATATTTGTTGTTTGTTGGACATGTTGTTCCACTCGCTATCGGGCCGTTATCGGACCACCCATTAATGTCTGGTCTCACGCTCGAGATGATGTCTATACCTCAACGTGAGGGGTGTTGGAACTCTCATATCGACTACAGATAAGGCCAATTTATAATATATAAGTGGATGCAAACCTCACCTTACAAATCGATTTTTTGGGGACGAGTTAGGCTTAAAGTCCATTTCTTAACATGTATTTGGGAGAGGCTCTGAAATCTCATTGTACTTGCATAAGCAAAATGTCACATAACTTGCGTCGAGAAAAGAAGAGTTGAATATTACATTAATTTAACTATGGATGATGCAAGTCTATGAGCAATTATTTATATAAAATTGATTTACATATAAAGTTACTTATATCAAATGTAATTTTTTATTTCAGTTATATATTTGGTAGTAACAATTTGGGGTACAATGATGTTTACGAGTTCATTGATCCCCAAGGTACTCACGAAGGAAATAAATTTGATGACATCCAAACATATCTCATTGGCAGCTTTCGAAGGGGGAATGACATATATTTTGTCCCTTGTATATCTGGGTAAGTGAAGTTTGTTGTTAACTTCAAAGTTCCATCTGTGATTTTAATATATAACAATTAAGTTATTATCAATTTCAGACACCATTGACAGTTACTTGTTCTTTTCATACCGGAGAACACTACTGTGTGATTATGCTCATTACACAAGTCTCCTCCCAAACTTCTCAAGCAAGTATATATTGATAAGAACCTCAATGTTTGGACTTTCTTTGTTATATAAATGAATGTTAAAGCCTTTTTTTAATAGTTCCCTTGCAGCATATATGATGTTGTCCAAGAAATGAACTACTAATAGTAAAATGGTTGACTTTCAAGGTTTGACATTTTGGTCCATACTTTCTTATAGTTTTTTTGTTCTAATGATTTTCACTAACTATTTATAACTATGATGATATATTGTAGTGTAATAGACAAAGACGGTCATATGAGTGCGAACACTACGTAATGTATTGGATGGCACACATTATTCGTGCCCATATTACAAGTGGCTGGGAAAAAGGTAATATTTGCATTTAACGAATTTTGTTTTTCTCCATCGTTTGGAATTCATATACACTAATTAATATTATGTCTCTTGTACAGAGATTAAGTCTCCTGATCCAATTCTTGAGAAGCCACTTACTTTACTATGGAAGGCACTTGCAAAACGTCTAATCAATTATACAATAATGCGTGGTTATTAAGATTTAAAATACATTAACACATATTAGTTGAATTGATTTATAGTTATTAGACTTTTTACATTATGCTTTAAACATGTGCTGTAAATTTGATTGTTATGTTAAATCTGGGTTGTAAATATATTGTTTCATTGTGATTGTGGATATCACAAAAATAGACCTGCTATTAAGAAAACTCGCATAGTATAGGCCTCGATTGTAACAAAAACCGAGGTAGAAAATAGAGTATAGGTCTTGGTTCAACCACAACCTCTGTAATAGGGTACTCTAGATTTAAATTGTTAAGGGCTATGGCCTCAGTTCCTATTTGAACCACTATCATAGACATGTTATTACCTTGGTTTAACCGAGGCAAAAACCCCTCTCCCCTACCCCCCGTCTGTTTTCTTTTCTCTACTTTTCTACTTCAATCACTGGGGAACCGAAGCAGAAACTCTCTATATTACCTCGATTGAAAATGAGGCCAAAAGGTCACCATCTTTTTACCTCACTAGTATATACTTCGATTCAAAAATCGAAGCGTATTGTCAAAAATAACCGTTGTCATTTTCTTTCACTACAAACTGCATTAGTATAATGATTTTGGGTACATTGGAAACCTAGCATAACCAGTTGATATAGAGAAGAACAAGTCAATATATATATAGTGTATTTTTTATATCTACAACTGCAAATTTGTTTCAATATCAATAGTGCAAAAACAACATATAACGTCACGCGTTCAAGGTCCAACAGTGAATATTCAACGTTAAAAATGACCGATGACATTTTTGTAAATAAATGAAATTATTATACGTCGCTTAGAATTATAAAACATCGAAGCCCATACAATTCGACGTTCTATGATGGTAATTATTTAAACCAGTGCGTTATTCTTTTTCTTCTTTCCTTTGAACCACCAATAGTACATCGAATTCTATATGGGCTTTGACGTAATATTTGTCAGCCAGAAGCCAAAGAGTCACCCCTTTTTAATTCTTTTTTATTTTTTCTTTTAAACCACCAATATTATGTCGAATTCTGAAGGGGCTTCAACGTATTATTTTTCAGCTAGAAGCCAAAGAGTTACCCCTTTTTAATTCTTTTTTATTTTTTCCTTTAAACAAGTCGAATTTTGGAGGAGCTTCGATGTATTATTTGTCAACAGAAGCAAAAAAGTAACCCCTTGTTAATTCTTTTTTCTTTTTCCTTTTAAACCACATATAATACGTCAAATTTTGTAGGGACTTCGATGTACTATTTTTCAGCCATAAGCCAAAGAGTTATCCTTTTTTAATTTTTTTTCTTTTTTCTTTTAAACCACCAATAATACGTCGAATCTTGTAAGGGCTTCGACGTACTATTTGTCAGCCAAAAGTTTCCCCTTTTTAATTCTTTTTTCTTTTCTCTTTTAAACCATCAATAAAACGTCTAATCTGCATGGGGCTTCGACCTGATGTGTATTAGAGTGGTTGGATGCATTAGTTGATTGTTGTTATCAAAATCCTATGAGATCTATTACAGAATGATGTTTGAATGTCGAATGTTCCAGCGTTAGACGTTAAAAGGTTAGTGAATTCAATAAAAATTTGAACGGGAGATTGAAAATTCATTCACTTTATCTTAGCGCGCGAGACCCTCTTCTCTTGTCAAACTTTTCTCGATTGAAGTTTGACGACCATCACATATAATCTTTCTTTCATTTTATACAAATGCATGTTAATTAACTACTTTATGTATGATTTTCGTTTGTTTTGACTGATTATTTTTGTGTTCTTGTCCTTCATAGGCACATTTTGCTTTCTCTTTCATTGGTGACGACACTTTATTCCGACGAACCCACCTTTTAAAGGTTAATTTCCCTTTTCGTTTTGAAGAACTTATTTGTTGAATTTGTTTGTTGTTTTTTTGTTGAACTTGTTTGTTGTTATTGTTTGGTTGAACTTGTTTGTTGTTGTTGTTTGATTGAACTTGTTTGTTGTTGGTTATTGTTGTTTGATTGAACTTGTTTGTTATTGGTTATTGTTGTTTGTTGTTGATAGTACACTACACGTTCATAGTTCGTGCTTTATAAAATACCAAAAACTGAAATTTATTATGTTTTTATGCTTTTCAGGTCTAGTAAAATTGTAAAAGAGGATCACAATTAATTAAAAAAATAATAAAAAAATTATTAACGTCGTATATTGACAAAATTCGACATTAATTTAACGTTGATTTTTTAAAATTTACGGCAATTTAACGTCTCCCAATATGACGTCAGCCTCAAATTCGACGTGAAAGTCCCAAAATATTCGACATTGTATGTTGTTTTTGTATTAGTGTATAAATAAGAGTATCTCATTAGTATTTACTCACTTCAAAATATTTTCTCTTAAACAACTTATAACTTGTAAATAACACATACAATTCAAATATAAAAAATGTGGATAAAATAAATTAAGCTAAAATAATTTGAAGGGATGTAAGGCAGTTTGATTCACCCAATTCTTTTTCTTCATATCTAAATTAATATATAAATAAAAGATTTTTTTAAAATTGTAGTATACTTTGTATATATTTGAAACCTCTAAACTTTGTGCATAATTATTTGAATTGTGTAAAATATTTTATGAAAATATGTTCTAATATGAATACATGTTCATATTAACATAAAGAATAAGTAAAACTTGCACATTCTCTCACATGATAGTCAACAAAACAACTTATAAAATTTATGTTTTACTACACTGAATTAATAATTGTAAGTCAAATTATCAAGAGTGTGTAATTATTCATATGGACGTGACAATTCTAGTTCTTTAAACATGAGGAGAATAAACTACATGTAACCTGCAATACATTATTTAATAGATATCCTAATATATACTTTGGTATATCCATTTTTTAATCATAATATCACAAAATATATATTGATAATTTATATTATCGATTTCAATGATAACTATACATAATATACTAAAAATGTAGTATACAATATTTTATTTATAATAAACTATAAATTAATAAGTGATTCGGTATATTTTTATATTTTAATTATAACAATAAAAATATTTCTTAGAGACTTTGATTTTTACATTGCAACGGACACCTCATGTGTTCATAATACATGGCTTCAATAAAAAAAGATAGTTAGATATGATTTTATTTCATAAATTTAGATAAAAACATTACAAAATTTTGTAAGGTGATATTTATTTATTTATTATAATTGATCTTATTTTTAGTTATTGTGAAACATTCAAAACTTTTCCTTGTTAAAATATATACATCTCATATGTATGATAAGATATTAATAGATATTTATTAGTATATAGAAAAATAGATTTAATAAACATCAATTTTCTTTAAAATATATTATAAGTTATGAGGGTGATATCATGGGGTGAATGTTTAATTAAAATCTAATGTGAGGTTTATATATATATATATATATATTAAATTAATCTTATTTCTAGATGAATGTGAGATTTTCAACAATGTATCAAAATTTGAAAAGTAAATTAATTTTAATTTTGTATTCAAGTTTAAAAAATAAAAATATATTTAACTCAAACAAATATTAATTAAAAAATGTTTGACTGGTTAAAACTTATCATCGTTGTATTTTTTTTGGGTGAATATTAAAATGATGCTTTATTTTTATAATATATCAAGTTTGTACCTTATATAATGTATTAAATTGTTTCTATGACACAATTACTACTTTTATTTCTTTTAATATTGTTTTTTGTATAAAATATGATTTTGGTGATTTTTTATATATTTATTTCTTTTAATATTTGTTTTTTGTTTTTTTTGTATAAAATATGATTTTGGTGATTTTTTATATATTTATTTTTATTTTTTAACTTATTATCATAAGTACAATTTTATCATTGTAATTATATAAAAATATTTTAACTATTATAATATATTAATTTAATGTCTTTTTTATTAATTTTATTTATCACCATATGTAGATTGAAGTTAAAAATATTTAAAAAAAATGTTACGTTATAATTATTAGTTTAATATTATTTTTTGTGTGATTTGGTGTTACATTTTTGTAATATACCTTTAGTTTATTAGAAAGTTTAAAAAACTTAAATTAAATTTTTGTTTAATCCTTAATTTCATGACTTATTAAATTAATCATTTTAATATTCTTATTTGAATACTAGGATGAAAGCGTAAAACGTCATCATGCACGTCCTCTTGAATCGGAATTCTGTGCTTAAATGTCTAAACTGTTCAAAATCCTTAAGCTTTGAATTTTTTTGCCATTCAAGTGTTCTTCCTTCTCTCAGATTAAGAAACACTTGTCTCCGTAAAGCTAAGAATTTCGAAGTCTTTTTTCCTATTTTCTTTTCACAATATATATGCATATGAGAAAACTGGCCTATTACATTTGTCGTAACGTTCCAAAACCACCTATTATTGGTTTCTTGGTCGTTGAGTTTGAATACTAATCACCACCAAGTTTCCAAGAAAAAACTATGTTTTGTTTGTTTGCATGTCTAATATATTTGACTGGACAACAAAAGATGTTTCCGAAAGAGAATGAATTGTTTCGTGTGACATGTTTATTTATAGAGATTTTGACCTTTAAACAAATATTCTTAGGAAATTATATTGATATAAAATAATCTTTTTATGAAGTAAAGGGTGATATCATCATGAAAATCTCGTACACTTTTTTCGTACAACAAGATCCATTCCATTCTTTTCAAGATTCATTCTTCTAAAACGTGTATATATTTGTTCCTTTAGTCGCAAAGCCGAAATAGTTGAAAAGTTTTATCTTGTATATTACTCAAACTTATGTAATTTCATTCCAAACCTTTGCATAAGAGATATTAAAATATCCAAACATTCTATATAATTACATAATCAAGCTACTTAAACTTGTAATGAGCTAAATAAATTAATTCAATATATATTGATTAATAATATACAAGATCGTTTATAAATTTATTCACGTTGTAGTAAAAACAATATTTCTCGTTTCATTTAGATTTTGAGTATGTTTTATTAAACAAAAAAAAAGTTATAATGTTTAAAAAGAACAAATTGAACAAAATCCAAACTATCATGTATTGAGAATTTAAGTCGGATTCTCCAGTAGAGTAATAACTTTTTACTTTTAGTAATCACTTACAAAATCATATTTAATTAGTTGATATATATATATATATATATATATATATATATATATATATATATATATATTATTACGTCAAAATATTAATCAACATATATAAAATATATATGATATTTAATGATTTTGGGTACATTGATAACCTAGCATATAACAAGCTGATATAGAGAAGAACAAGTCAATAGAGTGTATGTTTTAGATCTACAATAACTGTAAATTTGTTTCAACATAAATAAGAGTATCTCCTTAATATTTACTGACTTCAAAAAGTAATTCTCTCAAACAATTTGTAACTTGTTAACTTGTAAATAACACAGATATTTACAATAAAAAAAAATGTGGGATAAAATAAATAAGCTAAAATAATTTGAAGGGATGTAAGGGAGCTTCGATTCCCCAATTCTTTTTTTCACATCTAAATTAATATATAAATATTTTTTTTTTATTTTAGTATACTTTTTATATATTTGACACCTCTAAAATTTGTGCATAATTATTTGACTTATGTAAAATATTTTATGAAAATCTCTTTTGATAGGAATACTTATTCATATTAACATAATTGAAGGATCAGTAAAACTTGCACATTCTCTCACATGATAGTCAACAAAACAACTTATAAAGTTTATGCTTTACTACACTTAATTAACAATAGCACGTCAAATTATCAAGAGTGTGTAATTATTCATATGAACGTGACAATTCTAGTTCTTTAAACATGAGGAGAAACGTGTAAACTACATGTAATCTACAATAAATTATTTAATAGATGTCCTAATATATACTTTGGTATATCCATTTTTTAATCATAATATGTATTGATAATTTATATTACCGATTTTAACTATAACTATACATGATATACTAAAAATGTAGTATACAGTATTTTTCTATAATAAACAATAAGATAGTAATACTGTATATTTTTATATTTTAATCATAACAATAAAAAATATTTCTTAGAGACTTTGACTTTATCATATACATCTCGTTAACATCAATAAAAAAATTAAATATTATTTTAGTCTTTAAACATAAATAAAAATCTTACGAAATAATCTGTAAAGTAAGATTTACTTATTTATTGTGATTGATTTTATCTTTAATTAGTGTTAGTGCAAGATCTCAACACCTTTTTTATATCGAAATACGCATAAGACTAAATGTTAATGAGTTACTTATTTGTAGATGATAAAATAGAATTAATAAACATTAAATTCCATCATGATAGGTTATAATTCATGAAGATATGATATTAAAAAATAAACTTTTAATTCAATTTTTTAAAATCTAAAATGATATATATATATATATATATATTTATTTATTTGTGAATTAATATTATCTCTAATTATCGTACGTACGTGAAACTTTTAATAAAATTAAAATGTATTAAATTTAAAAATAAAAGAATTTTAATTTTGTTTCTGTAACATCCCAATATCTCACATTGGATAATTCATAATTTATATATTGTAACATTACATTTACGGTAACATCCCGTAATCTCACAGTTAAAAATTCACAGTTGATATATTTTAAACTCAGATTTCAACTATAAACTCCTAAATATAACTTGAATTCTTCTAACTTATTCTTCGATCTCTTTCTTCCTTGGTATTGTTTCAGACGACATTCCTTCATCTGCTCCCGTATAACGAATTATACGATCATCGCACATACCCAAACACAAAACAAACACAAACAAGTAGGGTGAGCTAACATGCAACCAATCATTTATAAAACATGCATGCAAACCTCATATAATAATTATGTCAGACATACTCATATCATCATACAACAATCACATCATACATACTCATCCATTACTTTGATACACATGGTAAAATGACATCACAAGACTTGTTACTTTATAACCCGACTCGTCCGGACTAGAATGATTACCGAGCTATGGCGGGTCTTGCACTCGTGGTGGCTTTATGAAACTTGGCACTACCGCCTTATGAAACTTGGCACTACCGTCTTATGAAACTTGGCACTACCGCCTTATGGAACTTTAGGCACTACCGCCTGGTGGAACTTTAGGCACTACCGCCTTATGAAACTTGGCACTACCGCCTTATGGAACTTGGCACTATCGCCTTATGGAACTTTAGGCACTACCGCCTTATGGAACTTGGCACTACCGCCTTATGGAACTTGGCACTACCGCCTTATGGAACTTGGCACTACCGCCTTATGGAACTTGGCACTACCGCCTTATGGAACTTGGGCACTACCGCCCGGCCACAATCAAGAGGTTAATCCGTTATCACTCACCTTGGATCATATGGAAGCACCCAAGACTAGGACCTCCTGCTACTCCTTACCACATGGTTCAATCCTCTCTACATGAGAAGAAAGACCATTGGAGTTTCAGGATGACCCCCAAAACTGAGCTACCATGCAATCATTCTATACACCCCCAAATCACCACCATGTATCCTCTCCTTGAGGATCATGGAATTACGTTCATGAATCATACTATTACCTTGAAACCTAACCCAAGACATGAATAACCAGGTACTATCATATTATCACAGTGAATCTAACATACTCATACATTCACATACTTTCCACATAAATAACATCATTATAGTTCACAATCATGTTCAGATGCATAAATTCAAATGTAATAAAATCCAATCATTTCAAAAATCATACAAACTGAATATATTCCAACAAGATATATTACACAATAATTTAACAATACATAATCTGTTCAATAGGATTTAAGTTAAAAACTTGTCGAGTAGACTTCCAGGAAAGAGAGGTGCGTCACAATGGACAACTTAAGTACCAAGTCTTTCCTTAGCCAAAGTGTTCCTCAACTAGTTTTTAACAAATTTCTTATTTACAGATTCAAAACAACAGCATATAATATTAAAACCGAAATTTAATATAGATATCAAAAAAAATAGAAATTAAGCAATATTGAGATCCCTGAGAAGATACGAAATTAATATCTCTAAATCTGTAACTCCGATTTCAAATCTGAATGGTCACAATAATTCACTATTTGTTATAAACTACATATTAAAATTTCAGGTTGATCCAACGGTTAACTAGATAGATATTGAGGTTTTACCGAGGTAACTCAGGTGCAGAATTTTAAGTGGTTTTCGGTTATACTCAAAATGCGGAACTAATTTCCCTAATCACAGACATTTAATTACAAATCTGAACGGTCAACATGACTTAATATGTCTTATGAATTACATACTAAATTATGGGCTCAATCTAACGGTAGATGAAATATATATGAAATTTGTACCATGATAGCTTAAGAACAACAATACAGTGTTCATCCGATTGTTTCACACTTTCGAAATTTCTTTCTCTAAACATAGACCTTCAATTACAAATCCGATCGGTCAAATTGTATTAATATGTCCTAAGAATCATATATCAAATTTTGAGGTTGAGCTAACGGTTAAATAGGTCAAAATCTATATTTTTACCGAGACAACTTAGTAACAGAACTACAGGGTGACTAATTTACTCAAACTTGCAGTATTTATTTCTCCAAGTACAGACTTCTATTTTCAAATCCGAACGGTCCAAGTTCCGTAATAGGTCTTAGGATTCACATACTAAAATTTTAGCTAAATCCAACGGTGAAAACAATTAATAGAAATTTTTCACAACAGTAACTCGAAAATAAGAAATTATAATCATGAAAACTAAATTTATATAAGTGAATAGATAACTACCATTACCAAAATTTTAACATACTCATAACTCATATTCATTATCATAACATGGATAAAAAAAATCATATACAAGAAGGATTAGCTCCCCTACCTCTATTCCAGACTTAATCTTCTGCTCCGAATTTGTTTTCCCGAAAACTCTTCCGAACCTCTACTCTTCTTGCAACTAAAAATTTCTCCCTAACTATTTCTTCTCTATTTCTCAAGCTCTCTCTTGATTCCTCTTCTCTTGGTGCAAAATACCCTTCCCTCCCATGGCTATTTATAGTAAAAACAATTTACTATTCCTTAATATTTTAATATTATTTATTATTTTAATATTATTTAAAAATAATATTTCAATCATTTTCTCACCAAATCTGATCCTAATTTCTACCTACTACTTTCTTCCATGCTAAGGAATCCAAATGCTGAAAATTTATTTTTTTCTATTTACTTTTTACTATTTACTATTTACTTTTTACTATTCAATTTAAAAAATTTTACTAAATAAGTTACCAAAAATTTGAACCTCTCATTCTAAAATTACTATAATTTTATATCCAAAATTTACAATTTTCTATCCATTAAAATTATTATTACTAATAAATACTAGAATTTACTATTATAAATATATATATATATATATATATATATATATATATACTTTTTTTTTCATGAATCTCACATTCTCCCCAACAACAAAAATTTTCGTCCTCGAAAATTCGAAAATAAAAATTTTTAATTTAATACTCATCTGAACGCATTCAACTAGAAAAGTCTCACACTCATAACCTGAATCATTTCTCTACTTATTTTGTGCATAAAATTTCTAGCATCTCAAATTGAAATGTACTCACAAAAATTAAAATCATAAACCTTCCAAATACTCTTACTTTAGCCCTATCACAACCATCATTAGACCTACCTAACTAGTCTCATTTTTAAAAGAACTCATCACTCATAAACTATAAATCACAAGATTAGAGAAAACTTTTCATTCCTACTATAATCAGAAAGTGATTCTCCTTAGAGATCCTTATTTAAGACTTCTATGACGCTCTAAAACTCTAAGAATCATTCTTTTTTCGTAACAACTTTCCATTATATTTTCTCAACACAGTTTCCACTCCTAGAAATCGTACGCCTCCAAAAGCCACTTATGTTTGCCAAAATTTTATACTAGATTGCTCCACCTTACCCTATACTTCTATTTTTCGTAAAATTTCTAATTACTCTGATGATTACACGGAGTCCAAAACACTATTACTAAATAATTCATCCTTATGTTTTCTTTTTTATACCCATTTATCAAGAACTCGTCCAAAAGTAATACCTATATTGAGTATGCTTTATAACATCCATAGAAACCCTTCCACACTTAAGATCAAGCATCATTTCCTTCACTCGTCCTTGATGAACTTATCTGATTCTCGGTAATACTGCCTTCACTCTTAACTACAACAGTCAACTCACAATTCTTGAAGACCATAAACTTCTAAAAACATATTTGAACATAACCAAACCATCCTTTCGATCATACCCTAGACTATAATGTCTATCCTTCACTTGCATTGGTCAGATATCCCTAAAATATTGATCCTCGTCTTTTATTTAACCTACACTAAATGTTGAACCACTATTTTCTTTCCCTGATAAACACTTCTGAAATATTTAACAAAACTAGAATAATCAAGCTTATTTCAAGATTATACTCCAAATTACTTCAACCTTCATGTAATTATTTTCCTAGCAAACATTTCTAGCCTAAGTTAAAACATTCTTCAAGAATTAACTTATAAACTCCAAATTTTAGGAATATAAACCTTGTCCTCAAAATACCTTCCCACATCCTAAGCTAATATGAATTCACAAACTTAATGTTGTCTCTAATCCAGTACCTAACAATTGCGTATCTTAACAGATCACTCAATCAACAATGTTATAAATTCTGAAACCACTTATTTTAATCTCAATAAGGCCAAATTTAAAACTAACTAGATTCCTTATCAATACTGTACCTACTCATTTAAATAAACCACTTATGCCACATAAGTTAAACGATCTAGAGAGATTATCAGGGCAATCAACCACAACCCACCTCAATTATAACGTGCTTCCCGAGATCAAAACCACACCCCAGGATATTTAGTGTTAACTAAATCTAAAATTTTTATCTTATGCGAACTAAAAGTAAGTATCAACAAGTTCACTCACACACATCACTTGATAGAGATCAAGGTGCGACATATAAATCTTTACCTATCCTTTACATCACCATTGAGGTTTGAATACTACCATATAACTATGCCTGATGAAATTGCTCCAATCACAACCTACAACTTCTTAATTATTCCTAATTCCCTAATCACATTAGTATTGCAACCCTCCTTTTTATCTATTTCCAAACTCTTCTTCTTCCTTATCTTGCCATGTTCATAATAATATCAATTCAACCTACACTACCTCTACTAACTTTAACATTCCAAAATCAATAAAATTTACAACCGTAAATCATGACATTTTAATCCTATCAAAAATACCAAATATTTGCATAAGTCGAAAGCCAAAATTTTCGTACCTGGATTTTCTCCACTACTCCTCATACCAAAATCACATACTCTCAAATCTTATCTCTAATACATTTTACTAAAAAAAAAAATCTAACCATCTCTTTTTAATCATCCATTTAGCTTAGAATTCTTTCAATACTTCATTCTTCTCTAAAGACCTCGTGTTCTCTTAACTTACAAATTTCTCCTCCTATTAAACTTTTCTCTCAATCCTCTTTATGCCTTATACCACTTCTCATATACTCTTCTTCGTCTAATATTTGATTTATTCTTAATCTACTTCAGTATTCCTATCCCTTTTTATTTTTAAACTTTATGTTCAAATCTTCCACCATTTTCTTTCTTCAGATTCCAATCTTCACTGATACATCAATCCATGTTACCAATCTCACACAATGCCACCCTGTTTCTTATCATCACTTCCTTCTTCTGACTTCTAACGTTACTGATATACTAAACCAAACTGATTTCTCAAATCTTGCTACATCCATGCTTATCCAAAGCTTCTCTTAATCTAGCCTTCGAACTCAACTCCTTTTTGTGAAACGTAAGATATCTCATCTATTAATTTTGTTCTAGAAACTTCTAAAAATTTTACTTCTAAACATCAACATCTTCACTCATCCTTTGAAACTTAAACTCTAGTATTATATCTCCCTATCAAGGCTTTAACTAATTCTAATATCTTTCCTCAAACCCTTAGAATTAAGAAAGGAAAATCATCTATAGTAAAAGTCATGGTAGTTAGACACAATACTCTACTATCTAGATTTGGAGGAAATGGTAAATTATACCATTTAGACTCAATTCTTCACAGAGAAGACACGGAAGACCCACAACACAGAGGTCATCCTAAGGACGAACTGCTCTGATACCATTAATGTAACATCCCAATATCTCACATTGGATAATTCATAATTTATATATTGTAACATTACATTTACGGTAACATCCCGTAATCTCACACTTAAAAATTCACAGTTGATATATTTTAAACTCAGATTTCAACTATAAACTCCTAAATATAACTTGAATTCTTCTAACTTATTCTTCGATCTCTTTCTTCCTTGGTATTGTTTCAGACGACATTCCTTCATCTGCTCCCGTATAACGAATTATACGATCATCGCACATACCCAAACACAAAACAAACACAAACAAGTAGGGTGAGTTAACATGCAACCAATCATTTATAAAACATGCATGCAAACCTCATATAATAATTATGTCAGACATACTCATATCATCATACAACAATCACATCATACATACTCATCCATTACTTTGATACACATGGTAAAATGACATCACAAGACTTGTTACTTTATAACCCGACTCGTCCGGACTAGAATGATTACCGAGCTATGGCGGGTCTTGCACTCGTGGTGGCTTTATGAAACTTGGCACTACCGCCTTATGAAACTTGGCACTACCGCCTTATGAAACTTGGCACTACCGCCTTATGGAACTTTAGGCACTACCGCCTGGTGGAACTTTAGACACTACCGCCTTATGAAACTTGGCACTACCGCCTTATGGAACTTGGCACTATCGCCTTATGGAACTTTAGGCACTACCGCCTTATGGAACTTGGCACTACCGCCTTATGGAACTTGGCACTACCGCCTTATGGAACTTGGCACTACCGCCTTATGGAACTTGGCACTACCGCCTTATGGAACTTGGGCACTACCGCCCGGCCACAATCACGAGGTTAATCCGTTATCACTCACCTTGGATCATATGGAAGCACCCAAGACTAGGACCTCCTGCTACTCCTTACCACATGGTTCAATCCTCTCTACATGAGAAGAAAGACCATTGGAGTTTCAGGATGACCCCCAAAACTGAGCTACCATGCAATCATTCTATACACCCCCAAATCACCACCATGTATCCTCTCCTTGAGGATCATGGAATTACGTTCATGAATCATACTATTACCTTGAAACTTAACCCAAGACATGAATAACCAGGTACTATCATATTATCACAGTGAATCTAACATACTCATACATTCACATACTTTCCACATAAATAACATCATTATAGTTCACAATCATGTTCAGATGCATAAATTCAAATGTAATAAAATCCAATCATTTCAAAAATCATACAAACTGAATATATTCCAACAAGATATATTACACAATAATTTAACAATACATAATCTGTTCAATAGGATTTAAGTTAAAAACTTGTCGAGTAGACTTCCAGGAAAGAGAGGTGCGTCACAATGGACAACTTAAGTACCAAGTCTTTCCTTAGCCAAAGTGTTCCTCAACTAGTTTTTAACAAATTTCTTATTTACAGATTCAAAACAACAGCATATAATATTAAAACCGAAATTTAATATAGATATCAAAAAAAATAGAAATTAAGCAATATTGAGATCCCTGAGAAGATACGAAATTAATATCTCTAAATCTGTAACTCCGATTTCAAATCTGAATGGTCCCAATAATTCACTATTTGTTATAAACTACATATTAAAATTTCAGGTTGATCCAACGGTTAACTAGATAGATATTGAGGTTTTACCGAGGTAACTCAGGTGCAGAATTTTAAGTGGTTTTCGGTTATACTCAAAATGCGGAACTAATTTCCCTAATCACAGACATTTAATTACAAATCTGAACGGTCAACATGACTTAATATGTCTTATGAATTACATACTAAATTATGGGCTCAATCTAACGGTAGATGAAATATATATGAAATTTGTACCATGATAGCTTAAGAACAACAATACAGTGTTCATCCGATTGTTTCACACTTTCGAAATTTGTTTCTCTAAACATAGACCTTCAATTACAAATCCGATCGGTCAAATTGTATTAATATGTCCTAAGAATCATATATCAAATTTTGAGGTTGATCTAACGGTTAAATAGGTCAAAATCTATATTTTTACCGAGACAACTTAGTAACAGAACTACAGGGTGACTAATTTACTCAAACTTGCAGTATTTATTTCTCCAAGTACAGACTTCTATTTTCAAATCCGAACGGTCCAAGTTCAGTAATAGGTCTTAGGATTCACATACTAAAATTTTAGCTAAATCCAACGGTGAAAACAACTAATAGAAATTTTTCACAACAGTAACTCGAAAATAAGAAATTATAATCATGAAAACTAAATTTATATAAGTGAATAGATAACTACCATTACCAAAATTTTAACATACTCATAACTCATATTCATTATCATAACATGGATAAAAAAAATCATATACAAGAAGGATTAGCTCCCCTACCTCTATTCCAGACTTAATCTTCTGCTCCGAATTTGTTTTCCCGAAAACTCTTCCGAACCTCTACTCTTCTTGCAACTAAAAATTTCTCCCTAACTATTTCTTCTCTATTTCTCAAGCTCTCACTTGATTCCTCTTCTCTTGGTGCAAAATACCCTTCCCTCCCATGGCTATTTATAGTAAAAAAAATTTACTATTCCTTAATATTTTAATATTATTTATTATTTTAATATTATTTAAAAATAATATTTCAATCATTTTCTCACCAAATCTGATCCTAATTTCTACCTACTACTTTCTTCCATGCTAAGGAATCCAAATGCTGAAAATTTATTTTTTTCTATTTACTTTTTACTATTTACTATTTACTTTTTACTATTCAATTTAAAAAAATTTACTAAATAAGTTACCAAAAATTTGAACCTCTCATTCTAAAATTACTATAATTTTATATCCAAAATTTACAATTTTCTATCCATTAAAATTATTATTACTAATAAATACTAGAATTTACTATTATAAATATATATATATATATATATATATATATATATATATATATATATATACTTTTTTTTTTCATGAATCTCACAGTTTCAATGATGAGAAATAAATATATTTAATTAAAAGAATTGACTAATTAAAAAAATTACAATAAAAATTTATTTTATTAAAAAGATAGTTATTTTTATTGTCATATACATACTTTTACTTTGTCAACTGGATAACTATTTTAGCAAATATTGACTTGTAATAACTATTACAATCTGACAGAAAATTATAAGAAAAAACCATGACAGAGTTTAAGGTACAGTGACAAAGTACAGAAAACGGCAACTTGCAAAGGTGATTTTGGTGTTGGCAAACACAACTTGGTGATTTTAGTCATTGAAAATTATATTTTTTTTCCAATCGAACTTATTATTTTATATATTATTATGATACGTGAAGATTGAAGCAAAAGCATAGAGAAAGTCATCATTTTTATTCTATTTTCTAACTAGTTGATCTCGTCATATGAAATATTCTATTAAAAGCAAACTCTAGGTAGGTTCAGTGGCACAATAATTTGACTTGACTTTTATGAACTGAAAGGGTTAGTACGAAGCATAACGTGTAAAAGTCGTTAAAACCATGAACGAAACACCTATCACATGTGATAATATAACCTTGAATAATCATTAAATAGCATAATAAATTATTTCTTCCTCATCAGGTCAAGATCAAAACCTGTATATTTTTATGGCTTTTGGACTCAAGTTCTATAAATATTTAAAATTATCTTATCACATAACCACTTGTAAATGTTTCAGAATAGTTTATGATATTGTATAAACTGTTTTTAACGTTTTCCAATCTTTTTCCAAAGATGTTTAATATGTTAAATGAAAATAGTTTCACTGTATTTTCTTATAAAATAACTTATTCATAAGCATTTGCACAGAGAACTTAACTATAGTTTCATTATATTTTCAGCACTTCATTTAATAGAATTTAATAAGTTGTTTACCATCTTAAGATATTTTTTTTAATCTATATACCAATTACAGAGACCAAGACTTTTACATTTCCTAAGTAAACTTTATTTAACATAAGCTATAAAAGTCTTTAACTATTTCAATCCGTTCATATTTAATTAATATCCAACCTTTTCTGAATATGTATCAGAAACCTATACTATTCCGCCGGCATTTTAAGTGTTATAATATTATTTTAATGGCATATGTTAACATCACCAGCCATTTTTTTTTCCTTTTCATTGCACAAACCGGAAACACGAATTTTCTCAGAAAAAGATAACCCTAAGAGACAACAATGCTTAGATTATTAAAAAAAAAAAAACATCAATTGACCAACCCATGTGTGTGATACATGGTTTATATAAACAAAGGAATGATGCATCATAAATATTTCAGAACTCAGAATTGGGCTTCAATTTTTATGGTGACCCTTCTTCATAACCTTGTCTAAAATCATTGCAAACCCTTCAACATCAATCCACTTTTTGCCGTTTCAAAACGGAAATATGCAAATCCCTTGGATAGTCAAATATCAATATGCAGCAACACTCTTCTTCGTTACCATTGCTCTTACCAAAGTTACCTGTTTTCAGTTCAACTTCCCTTCCTTCCCAGATGATTCTAATCTATGGGTGAGCAAGAATTCCAGTATATTCTTAGATGCCATCCAAGTGTCCCCTGATATTCGTGGTCGCATAGATCATTATTCTGGACGTGTTTTCTATATAGAGCCATACCAGCTTTGGAAAGACAAGAATAACCAAAACCAAATAGCTTCCTTCAACACCACTTTTGTGCTCAACATAACTCCGGAAACTACCCCTGGTGGTGAAGGCTTGGCCTTTATCTTAACTTCAGATAGGACTGTCCCAGAAAACAGTGATGGACAATGGATTGGTATTGTAAATGCTACTTACAATGGAACTTCACAGCCTGGTATTCTAGCAGTGGAGTTTGACACAAGACACAGTTTCACAGAAGATGGCCCTGACAATCACGTTGGCATCAACATAAACAGCATCAACTCCATCCAACAGGTTTCGTTAATAAACACTCGGCTCAATCTATCTTCAGGTCAAGATGTCAAATTTCACATTCAGTACATCAATGACACAATATCAGTTTTTGGTGCCATGAGTGGAACTTCTGAAGAATCCATGGAGACCCTCTTGGTATCTCCACCTCTTAATTTGTCTTCCTTTCTTCAAAAGGAGGTTTACATTGGCTTCTCGGCCTCAACAAGTAACTACACGCAGCGGAACTGTGTCAGATCGTGGGAATTCAGCGGGGATGATATTAGGGATGATGACAAAAGTCTCTTGTGGGTGGTTTATGTTGCCGTTCCAATCGTGATTGTTTTAATTATCATTGGTGGGTTGGTGATCTTTTTCTTGCGCTGGAAAAAGAGTCGCCATATGGAGGGGCCAGAAGATGCATATCCAAGGATAGAGGATCAGATTAAATATTCCTCTATGGCTCCAAAGAAGTTTAGGCTAAGGGAACTAACGAAAGCAACTGGTGGATTCAGCCTTCAAAACAAGCTTGGACAAGGCGGGTTTGGAACTGTGTATAAGGGGCTACTGGAAAATAAAGAGGTCGCTGTAAAGAGAGTTTCCAAAAACTCACGCCAAGGGAAGCAAGAGTTTTTGGCAGAAGTGACAACAATCGGAAGCCTTCACCATAGAAATTTGGTGAAACTCACTGGTTGGTGCTATGAGAATAGAGAGCTTCTCCTTGTGTACGAGTTCATGCCTAATGGAAGCCTAGACAAGTACCTCTTTGGTGACAAAGATTGTGGTGATAATTATAACTTTAAAAAACTGGACTGGGAAACTAGGCGAAGAGTGATTAATGGGGTGGCTCAAGCACTTGACTACCTTCACGATGGGTGTGAGAAGAGGGTTCTCCACAGAGACATCAAGGCCAGCAACATAATGCTGGACTCAGATTACAATGCCAAGCTGGGAGACTTTGGATTGGCTAGAACAATTCAGAAGAGAAATGAAACGCATCACTCTACAAAAGAGATTGCGGGCACACCAGGGTACATGGCCCCAGAAACCTTCCTGACTGGGAGGGCAACGGTGGAGACAGATGTGTATGCATTTGGGGTTCTTGTGTTGGAAGTAGTGTGTGGAAAGAGGCCAGGGAATGTGTATTCACAGGATGACTACAAGAACAGCATTGTGTATTGGGTGTGGGATTTATATGGGAAGGGGAAAGTAGTTGGTGGTGTTGATGCAAGGTTGAAGAAGGAGGAGATTGTGGAGGAAGAGGTGGACTGCGTTCTTGTTCTTGGCTTGGCTTGTTGCCATCCAAATCCACACAAAAGACCATCAATGAGAACAGTTCTTCAGGTTCTGAATGGGGAAGCTTCTCCACCTGAAGTGCCTAAGGAAAGACCAGTTTTTATGTGGCCTGCTATGCCTCCATCCTTCAAAGATGCTGAAGATAGCTCCCTCATCCAGGGAACTCTCACTCCTTTCACTGAGATCACTGGAAGATGATGAAATAATAACCGGTTAGTTGAAGATTTTAAAGCACTCTTGGATTCACAGATCTTAGCTTTTCTATGTAAATACGTACACTGGTGTTAAATGTGTTGCAGCTTGATATATATGTATTGCACACAAACTTGTGTAATCTTTGGTGTCACTCAATCATGTACATAGGTTGTTTCTGCATGTCATTGAGCTCAGCATGTATTCAAAATGAAAGTGTTTTGTTTATAACTGTATGACTTTTATCTCCTTTCGTGATGGAACATTTGCTTGAATAGTTCAAAAGTAGGGTTTAGTCCCGCTGTTTGAGTATTAAACTAAAATTCTATTTACTTCTATTTGAATTTAGTGAATAAATTTAGACATTTGATACGTTCTTTTGTAATTTCTTTGTATTGTGTATCTTATTATGAAGGAATTATATTGCTACTTACGAGATATTAAACTAGTCTTGAATGTGTTCAAGTTGTTTGACTGGTTAAAACTAATCATATCGGTTGTATTTTGTTTGGATGAATACTAAAATTATGCTTTATTTTTATCACATATCAAAATTGTACCTTACAGTATGATATCAAATTCGTAATATGTTTTTCTATATCACATTTGTTCGAATAGAACTAAATTCGGATTCTTTTGAATGCAAGTCTTTTGAATGAAAATATATAGTATTAATTGAAAAAGAAAATTTTGCTAAAATCATAGGTTCAACAAGCATTAATCACCTAGTCAATGAATTATTCTTGTGACTGTCCATGCTGAAAGTTTGATGTCGACATAGAAAAACTAAGGAATTAGAGAAAAGGCATTTTCACTTTGTACAGTTTTTATTTATGATGATGAAAAGGGGTCTTGTTTATATTTAATCTTACAAGGACCATTTTCATATGCAAAAAACATCAAAATATCAAAGAAAAAATAATTAAGCCTGGATTGTAGTTATCAGGGAAAAAAATCAAAATTATTAGTATTTAAAGGTTGTCAAAGTTAAGAAGGTTATTGGTCCCTGTCATTTGTCGTCCTTCATCATCTCCCTAACTTGGTCTCATAATAGTGAAAGGTATGCAACATTGATGGTGAAAGCAACTTTGAATTACCTTGTAAAATAACTGTTGTTAAACAATTGGATAAGCCTAAATGGTTGATAATAATTTAATTGTGATATAAATTAGTGTCACAATTAATTATTTGTTGTTAAAAAGTGTATTTTTCTGAATAATTATTTTGAATATTAATGTAAATGATAATTTTAGTCATGATTTATTTGATTTAAAATATATAATATAATAACCAAACTAAATAATTTGTACCTTTTATTAATTTAATCAGTTTAAAAAGTACTGTAAAAGCGGAAAGAAATATTTGTTGCGTAACCAACACAGACATAATAAAAAGGAGAGGGTGTTGCTACCTCCACCACTACACCTTTCTCCTTCCACCTCCCCAATTATTTTTAATTCCAATTATATCCTCAAATTAAATTTTTTTATTTTTATTATTTTAATTTATTCCAAACCTAGTTCTCCTACTTTACTCTCTGTACCCAATCTTTCCATCTCTGTTTAACAATTTGTCTTCTGTTTTACTTTACAACTCCATTTGTCTTCTCCGTTTCACTTCTCCTCATCCGTTTCTTTCTTCTTCATTTTCCTTACATTATTAAAATACATTAAAAATATATTAAAAAATAATAAATCAAAACATTTAAATTAAATTATTTCCAAAATAAAGAATAAACTAATAAAACAAACTCTAAAATTAAAAACGTAACTCGAAGTCCGTTTAAGGAAAGAACGGATGTCAACATCCGTTTATGGAAAGAACGGATGTCAACATCCGTTTAAGGAAAGAACGGATGTCAACATCCGTTTATGGAAAAAACGGATGTCAACATCCGTTTATGGAAAAAACGGATGTCAACATCCGTTTAAGGAAAAAACGGATGTCGACATCTGTTTTACCTTAAACGGATGTTGACATCCGTTGAAGGATTTTGACATCCGTTGAAGGCACCTCCATTTAAAGGTTACGTTTTTTATTTTAGAGTTTTATTTGAAGATTTATTCGAATACGCACCTTGAGGAAGTAACACATGCACTGCACCACTCCACACACTGCACCATGAGAGCGACATTGCACCACGAGAGGAAGACTGCTTGATAATTCTTTCCACCACCACCAACCTTTACAACTTGTAGTATCTCACCGCGATAAAAGAAAGAGAGGAAGAAATATAATGTTAAAATAAAAGAAAAGTATTTTACTCATGTACGGGGAACTAGAATAGGTTATTAGTGGAATAGGCTGTGAATGGGTAAAATTAAAAAATAACCCTAAAAATAAAATTTTACTTAAGGGCAAAATAGTAAAGGGGAGGTGGAGGGAGAAAGGTGTGGTGGTGGAGGGAGCAACACCCAAAAGGAGAACGAAACGATAAAAACTAAGGCCCATAAGAACACTGACAGCCCAAATTGTAGTTGGGCCTTACTAAAAACTACTAAGGGTAAAATCGTCAATAAGAACCCTGTGGATTCCCATCTCCCTCCCAACCCTAATCCCTCCTCTTTAAATCCCTTCGATGAATGGTTCTCTATACTTTTCTCCTTCATTTGAAATCGGAAGGATTGAAAATATGTTGTGCGGCTTCGATTTCTGTTTGGTTCTTTAGTGTTTGGTATTGTTTTAATATTTTATTACAAATTCTCTTTTTCCCTTGAAAACCATGTGATGAATTCGGATTTACAATTTCTCACGACGGTCGTCTGAGATTTCCTGATGCAATGATCCTCTTTTTCTGATGGTTTTCTTGGCGTGTTTGATTCTTTCTTTGGTGAAAGAGTTTTCTATTTCGTTTTGCTTTTCTTTATTGGAGAACGGTTTTTACAACAGAATCATCTGAATCATCAATGACTTGTCGATTTTGAAATGAAGTTATAGTTTACAAGAAATTACACGTCAATTTAATCTCAGGAAACAATTATACTTCATTTCCTTTTCTTTTTCTCATCTACTGATAATTGTTGTTGAAATTTGAATATTTTATATTATCATATGATAGCATTTGTTTTAGAACAGAAGTGGAATAATTCTCAGTTTCTCTTAAGAAATTTTTTTCTCCTATTTGTATCCTCGTCTCATTATTTTCAAACGAAGTATATTTTTTATTTGAAGAGGATTCTGTTCCACGGGGCTGGAAAATCAATCAGAATTTGGATTTCTTAATTGCATTTATTTTTTGTTACATTTAAGTAAATGTACTTTATTTTTTAAGTAAATGTCTAGTTCTTTGTGTGTTTTTTTAATGATAAATAAGTATGTAATTTGTTGGGATAAATATTTAAAAATTTGCGATTTCAAAATTTTAAATATAATTATTTAACTCTTGGATTATATATTTGTTTTTTAATTTATGTTTGTTTAATATATTTAACAAATATTTATATTAGTTATATCTAAATATATTTAAATTGGACATCAAATTAATATTTCAAAATTTAACATTTATAATCAAAGAATTATTTTATGGAATAAAAAAGAAACAAAATATTGAAAAACCCAGCTGCAAATTTTGTTTTCTGCATAGAACAAAGAATTCGGACTCGATGAAAACAAATTATTCTCTTTTGAGAATTGACAAGAATTTGAACATAATAGCAGGGATTTGCTGGTAACATCAATCTTGCAACAGTTTCTTGAATTTGAATTTTTCATATTAAATGCTATGCCACTACTGCTGATTTAAAAATCTGGATTGCAGAATCTTATAATGAAAGGAGTTCCTGAATCTCTGAATCTACCGGGTACGAATCTACCGGGTACAATCTTCATATATTTGAATCTAATGGTAGATATGTACCAGCTCCTAATTGATCATGACTGCATATGATGATCCAGTGTATAGGCATGAATGTCAGAAGCACTGGTACCAGGCCTAACAAAAAGCAGAAAAAGATGATCAATTAGGAATATGGAAATACCAAACAGATATTATAGACAAACAGATAGATATTCTACACAGAATATGGAAATACCTTTTGTTAATAGTACCATAATGGAATTTAGGCTTTCCTCCTGCCTTCTTATCTTCAACATACTGCAGCATGAGAAAATGCCATAAGATATATTATTACTATGCAAAAATTAAGACTTTAAGCATAAAAATATGTTGAAGCATCTGAACCATACCAAACTTAAAGTGACCACCATTGATGAAAAGGATAGAGAGTTGAAAGGTATTTCATCGAGAGGGAAAAGCTGGCATTCTGATGATTCTGGACCAGGTGAAAAATGGGGGTTCTTCAACCTTGCTAAGAAGATTATATAAGTCTGCCTCAAACATGCCATAATCATGACTAAAAATTTGTAGCTACATTAGAAGATCAAGTAAAAAGAGTGAAATAATAAATAAATGCTGATTATTTGTTACCTGGCCAATTAAAGGAATGTCTAATTGAGCAAAGGGGGAAATCACTTCTACCTCAGCATTGGCTTCTTCCCTCGTTTCCCTGATGGCACCTTCCCTAGCTGACTCTCCCATTTCTAGATAACCAGCAGGAAGTGTCCTTGTTCACACCAAAACATGAAATCAACATAACACAACATCGTTAGCATTTTTGTTTTTATAAAGGTTTCAGATAAAAGAACGTGGTACCAACATGATATGTTCATGCAGAAAAAGTGTGTACTGTAATATTTCACAATAACCAGCAATATCAGTGAGATTCCACTGCCTGAATTTACAAAGAATTACAAGACTGAACTGACGGAAAGAGATACAATAACATGGTATCACCAAATTCTTCATTAAATTGTTGTCTAACTCTACTCTTCTATTATTTTTGTATTTTGCAGTGGCATACAGCAGAATTTCCCTCCAACTTCTCCCCTTTAGTAGTTTTGCCAAGAATGTAAGTGGAATGAATGAAAATGACTAGTAAAGTTAGAAATGCAATCTTACCATAGGCCATAAGATGGTTCAATCTTCCTCTTGCAAAGGAGCACCTTGTTATCGTGTTCAATGAGGCAACCGACTACCTACTTTGTCATCCAAATGCATGTAATGATCAGAAGAAAAAGTAGTGAGCAGAGTCCTCTTAATAATTTTGGATGTTGTAATCATGAAAATTTTGCCTCATCACTCCTAATATTTAAAATTTAAGGCACAGTTTTAATATTTTAAGATATTGTAATATAATTGTATTTTTACAAAATAAAGCACAAAAGAAAGGACTAGTGCAAATTTGTGGTCTTTTAAAATCTGGAGATCCTCAGTAATGAGAAGTTTTCTGCAGAGGGTTTGCTTGCACAACTAGTACATAATTTTGCACAAAATAGAAGTACTTCATACCACTTTTAAACAATTAGCACGTGATTAATTGTGAACCACATCAACTTCAGAAATAATTCATGCATTACATAATAAATAAAGTCCAAAAGCTGATATAACAATGTGCTTCCTCAAATCAACTAATGCTATGTCAAGATTTAACCACATTTTTTTTTCTCAATGCAAGCATGAAATTTCCCTTAAAAATCTAGTAAAAGTCATAATATCTAAAATAACAAGTCATAACTTATAAGTACTGTCAAACACTATCAGTCTAAAGGATCATACTAAATCAACTTGAATATAAAGTTAGGTAATCCATAAAACTACCAATCTCCATATAGTTACACCAAAAACAATAGAATCAAACCATCCATCAGAAAATAGCAACAGTATTATTTAATAACATCAGAAACATTGTGAGATTTTAGGAGAAAACAAGGTGGTTTTCTTATATGGCATGAAAGTAAACGAGGCATGATCTTTTAAGCATTTACCATTTTTGGATTCTGATATGCAATCTTCCCACAGCTGGTACATATAGCTCTGAATCTTTCTTCTCCTTCAGGTATTCCAGGCTTCGTTGGACCACCACACCACTGACAGAACTTAACGTTTTGAACATCTCCCTACATTGCAATGGAACTTGACAATAAGACCAATAGCTATAAGTTAAGAGAAACTCTATGGTACCATCTGAAATTTAAGGATTCTGGTACCATTGTTGAAAAACTCTCTTTTCCTCTCTCACCATTAGTGTGCCTAAACTCATTAAGATACTGGCCTAAAAAACAATATTACAAAAACCCTTAGATTTCTGTGGGTACCATAGTAACTCTCATATAAGATTTGTAGAGAATTAAAGATATCTTTCTGATTGAATCCATGGAAAATCTGCTGCAGAAAAGGGGCATTCTTATAAAATCCATAATGAAACTATATATAATATAAAAGAGTAGAATTGCTCATCTATCTACCACCACCAACTACTCAAATCCTTCATACAACAAACTCATCAAACTTAATTATAAAAGTAAGTGAAATTTGTTAGAGATCTCACAAAACTATGTAGAAGTAAACCTTGCCCTCACTAGGTGCAACTGGAGTTCAATCAATTAGTAGGATGAAATAGTTTATAAGCAAACTAATCAGCACCAGTAAATTTCTGCATAAATTGTATAAACTAAAACTAACTTATGCAAAAATAATAATAAAAGTTTCCAGAGATAATTATCCATGCCCTAATTTCAACATTAGAGGATTGATTTTCCAAATATTTGATAAGACTAAAACAATGAAGGGCAATATTCATTGTTATAATTCAACAGTTGAAGTAACTCACAGTAGAATGAAGAGATAACGAAGGAGAGTGGTCAGAAGAAGAATCCATAAGGAGATTGAACCCAAAAGAACCCTTGATTTTACGAGGTTTCGCAAGGCAAGAAACAAGAGCAGAGGAAGAAGAAACAATCACGTTGTGAATCGAGGAACAAGGATACTGATTTACAGAGAAACAGAAAAGGAAGGCTATCCTCTAGGGTTGTGGCATAACTGTAGGGTCATGGAGTTCCATCTTTCACCGTTTACAAACTTGAATTTTGTTTTATGATTTTAGATGAAACTTTTGGACGGTGGAGATTTGTGCTTCTCAAATTTCAATAGCGAAGAACCATTTCCGACAGACGATGACATGGGAGCAACAAATGTGATTGCGACAACATTTGAATTAAATTCAGATTGTTATTATCAAGGAAAAGTAAGCGAAGAAATAAAAGAAAATATAAATAAATTTGTAAATAAAATTGACATTTATAAAGGATTATCATAGACTAAAATTGAAAAAAGGATTATCATAGGCTAAAATTACTAAACTTTAAAAAATTGAAAAACTAAACGTAAATTAAATTTTTCACAAAGTAAAGCTAAAAACTTTTAGGTTATATATGTTTTTAGTTCTTAAACTATTGGTTGTTTTTGGTTTTTGTTTCTCTTTCAGGTACAATTTGATCTTTATTCTTTTCGACGTTGGTTTTAGTCTTCGAAAATTAACACCGTTAAAAATTTGGTTCTTATTTAGTTAACAAAATAAGGACTAAAACCAAAGTTTTGAGGACTAAAATCAAAATTTCGAAAAGAATAGAGACCAAATTATACCTTATTTTGAAAAAGGGACAAAAACCGACCAATAGTTTAAGAACTAAAAACATATTTAACTCAAAATTAATTATAAAATAACGATATGCTATCACACATGATAAAATGTTTTAAGAAAAATGTTGTGAAAAATATCATTATTTAAATTATAAAAACCAAAATAAATTTAAGTCCCATTATTTATCTAATTATTTTAATATTACCATAAATTAAAATCAACCTTTCTAATTATATGTCTCATTTTTCATATTTTTTTTTTTCATTTTTAAAGGTCGAATTTACTCGCTAATTTCAAATTTCAAAGAAAAAAATCGCTTTTTAAAATATTTTCAATTTATTCTTAGTTTTTTATTCATATCCGAACTTTTCAATGATTTATATTCAATTTCTTCTCTTTTACCTCTTAACTAAATTTCAATGTTTCTTATTTAGAAATTATCATTACTTAAAATTAATTTTATACAGTAATTTAAATTATTTTTATAATTTCAAGATTCAATTTATATATTTTAGAGTATTTACTTTAAATTACCATTTATATATTTCAATAAATTATTCATTAGAATTTTTAATTATACAAAAAAAAACATAAATTTATCTAGTAGGATACAATACTAGTTTGACAAGGATGAATAGAAGACAGATTCAGACAAGTTTATTTTGTCTCTCTCTTATCCAATTATTGTCTAAATTACCATGATATAATCAAAACTGAAAATACATTACATGTGAAAGACTCTTTTCATGTTTAACCAATTAATTCCCAAGAGCAGTAAATGGATCAATTATAGTGAGAAAAATCTAATTTTGAGAATATTTTCACCCAAGAAAGATTTATTCAACAAAGGACCCATTTTAGTCTTATTATCAATTCTTGTTGAGGTCAATCAATATTTTAAAATGACTCAAGCAATTAGTTGGCTTGTTCTAAGCCACAAGTGACATTTCTCTATTTTTTTTTTCTTAAAATGACAGGTTTCTCTCAATAATAAATAATCTGCATTATTTTGAGGTAGAAGAAAAGGACCATGCTGACAACTCAACTACAATGATGATGACAGACTATGGCATGTCTCATGAATGTAACTCTGGTTGATTTTCTGAAACACCAAGCAAAAAGAATGTTAGTTAACTCGGGTAAAATTGCCATGATTTCTGCCAAAATGTTTCTGGCTTATGAATTTTACTCCTAAATTGGTATAAATGGCTAATCCATACACAGAAAGAAAGCATAGCTAAATTTTTTGACATTTTCTGAAAGAAATATTTGCTTAAAAGAGAAAGTTTGCAACTCCAGAAAGAAGGCAGAGCTAAATTCTTTCCGTTTATTGAAAGAAAATCAGAAGACATATGAATGAAGAATTGAAATATGTTGGAGAACAATATCTCACTTCACTCCTTCAGTATACATAAATTGATGAAAAGGAATGGAAGTGGTCTAGTTCTAAATTGGTGATATGAAGCACCATACAATCAATTTTCCAGAACAATAGAATTTATACATGCCAGAAATATAAAGAAATGGGTTTTGTGTACAATAAATTAGCATGGGCGTTTATTCATTGCTAAGAGCCACAGGGTTGTAGCAAGGGTTTAGCTTAGTTGGTTGAACAATGTGTACAAGTGATGAACGGGTCGCACCGCTCACAAAAGTTGATTGCACGAAATTAATGCAGTATAATACTAGGAAGTGACTCCTAGGTCGTCTCTCAAGGACCAATTTTTGTGGTTCGGTCTTAGATTTAACACGAAGTGGGGGGGGTTTGTGATTTTTGTGTGCGGAAATTAAAATTAAAAGTGAAAATTAAACACAACTGAATTTAAAAACACTGAAATAAATTTTAACAGCGGTAAAAACAAACGGTAAAAGATGGTAAAAATGGAAAACGGAAAATTAAACATTGTTTGAATTTAAAATGCTGGAACAATAAACATGCAGAAATCATAACAACAGTGTAAATAAAATTTACCCAAAGCAACAGTGGAAATGAACAGTAAAAACGATTTTTGAAAATAGCATGAACAGTAAAATACAATGACAGAATTTAATGGTGCAAAAAAATCATAAACGGTAAAATTCAACGGATAAAATAAAAACACTTAACATGAAAATGAAATTCATCAAGGATTAAACATTTGAAAATAATATTACAAAATAAACTAACAAACTGTCTGTGATAAACTACACGCTCAGAAATGAAATTATACATTACACTGTTTGGAAAATAGAAACTAAGAGAGCTTGCTGGAAAATGGAAAGAGGCCAGAGCCTCTTCTAGCCGTGAGTGGTTCCTAAACTACTTCTAAAATCTACTGCAAATTCTACTCAAATTCTAATCATGTTCTTCCTTCTCTGCTGCTCCATTTTATAAGCAATTCTCTCACCAATCTCCTCCCGTGAGCATCTCCCTGTTTGTTCAGAATCCTTCCCGTGAGAAAATAGGGTGAGGGCCCTCCATGTTTGTCTTCTTCTTCAGCTGTGTACATTCCAGCACTCTTCTCCCTTCTCAACGTGACTGCTGGACGTGAAACCATCCAGGCCGTGCCCTCACTCCTCTCAACATGCTGGCTTTGGAGCTTTCCATCTGAGACGTGGTAACTGCTAGAGCTTCTGGACCAGGCCGTGAGTGTGAAGCTTCTTCCGTGTGCTTCTTCTTCTTTGCAGAATTTGCTTGCTGGATCAGTTGTGACAGCACCTCCAAATGTGCGGACCAGCTACTGGAATTGCCCTCTTCAATGTGTTGGCTGTGAAGACCTTCCCAAGCCGTGTCTCCTCTTGCTGCCAAGACCGTGACATCCTCACATGTCCAGCCCCTAAGATGTAAGCTGCTGCCATGGCCATGAACTGCTGCCCTCTCTTTTTCCCACTCATCCGTTTGCACTTCAAAGCTTTCTGTATAAACAAAAACAGCAACTCCAGCGTGGTGGCTTTCTTCCAGGACGTGCAGACCGCTTCTACTCAATCACCATGCTCTCCTTTGCAGCACCGTGCACACCAACTATGGGTCGCTTGGACGTGTTCTCTCAGTGGCTTTGCCGGATGGACCAAGTTCATTCTTCAGTTGCACTTTTCGTGGATACCAATTCCACTTTTCCAATTTTTGTTTTGTGCAAGGCCGTGTGCTTTAGTTCTTTGAAGGAAAAGAAGATTCCCTTTTTGTGTAGCATGCAATTGTCGTGTGATGTGTTTGCTACAAGACAAAGAATTAAATTGATTGTTCTCACGTGCAGCCCATATAGCATTTGGAACAGTTTTTCTTTTCAGAATTTGGAAGTATGGCTGTCTTTGTCTCATACCAATTTATCATTTTAAATTCCAAAAGATGTGAGCCGTGTGGTGTGTTCCAAATAAGACTTTCATTGCAACAATTTCCACTTTCACGTGGACCCTTGCCAAATTTCTTTACCCATTCCTTTTATTCTCATTTAGCACTCTCATTTTGGAAATCCTCCCATCATGGCCGTGATGTATCAAGAAATGTGGTCCCTGCTTTCTAATAATTGGCCGTGAAACCACTTACATTATCTCAATTAAAATAGCACCTCATCATTTTGCAATTCCATGTGAACGTGCTTGGTTGGTTGCCACATATTAGATGTGATGAACTCCCTTACTCCGTGCACACCAAATTAATTACCTTCCATCTTCAACTTCCAGTCGCGCATACCACAAGACCCGTGCTATTATTCTTCCAAATGTCCCAATAATATTTACAGAATTTTCCCTGCACTCAATAATGTAAATTATTAGTCTCAGATAATTCAAATTAAGTGAAATAAGAATTTCTGATCAAATTAAGCACAATCAATAAAAACGGGAAAATACTAGACAATTAAGCACAATTTCCTGATTAAATCTAATACAATAAGCTAAGTGAAGTGAAGAAAATAATGATTCATCAACAAGTTATTCTAAACTGTTTGATATTACAGTTTGACTTCTCCATTTTAAAGGAAAAAGGAGTAAACAAGCACTCACTCCCTAATACAAGGTCAGTTTATCACACAAAGATTGATAAGCAGCACTGCAATGCTTGAACCTTTCCTCTGCTATAACCTATCAAGAATAACTAAAAGAATTAGTAAGCTCAACTCAACATGTAAGACAGAAATTCTTCAATAGGAAAAGAAAAAAAAAGCAAGAATTACTTAGCTATTAGAGCCTGGCAATACCTTAGAAAAGCCTTGATGACGATCTGGATGCCACTTTAAAGCAGATATACGGTACCTGTTTTCATAAGGATGTTTAGAATCACATTGAAGAGAAAATGCAAAAGAACTCAGAAAACAAATTAAACAGAAAACAGAAAAGAACTCAGAAAACACATTAAAGAGAAAACAGAAAAGAACTCACGCATTTTTCACATCTTCAAGTTTCAGAGGGCCAGAATCACTCAATCCAAGGGCTAATCTATATGAAACTACATCTGAGTGTGAACAATCAGACTCTGCTTCGGTTGATTTGCTATATTCATTTTCACTTTGATGTCTCCACTTCTCAGATTTCTTGTTATTAGAAAAACCTCCTGACCTCTTCTGACGATTTTCCTCATTTATAAAGGACCAATAGAAAGATCCATTGCCACCGAAAGAAGAGCGAAAACCAGTCTCAACATCAAAATCATCTTTGCAAAATTCATGACCTCCTGAAAGACATCAAGTTTGTTTGAAACATGAATCCAGAACAAGCCCATTAATATCCAGAATCTTCTTTGCACTACAAATAAAAAAAGACACTGCAGCTTGTTTAAGAAAACTTGTGATGCAAGTTAAACCAAAACCGCTACATGATCTGTACTAGTTAAACCCACCAATCCTTCCCAACAGGGCATGAAAATTTTCTACACAAGATGCAATTAGAAAAATCCCCAGATGAAACCATCTAACAAAGTCTAACCAATAGAGCCTTCAAATATAAATCCATAACAAACCCTACAATATCCAGAATCTTCTTTCCACAAAAAATAACAGAGAAAGTTTTCCTGACAAGACGCAGTAAGAAGATTTCGAGAAGAAATCGTTTAACAAACTCTAATCAAGAGAGCCAGTATTGCAAGGTAGTCATACTATTATAACATAACTATGTCAAGCATCCTTACTTCCGAACCGATGTTTTGATCTTTGTTTGCCATTCCAGTGCCTTCCAGAGTGTTTTCTGAACCAGGACGGGCCTTGACTGGGAGAAGGATCATCCTCATCAACATCTTCTTTGCCACTCTAAGACATGGAAAAAAAAGAAAGCACAAGCATTAGATGCAACACCTTACAAATAACTAAATCAGGATAGAACGCATATAAGGGAAGCATCTAAAACTAGAACCAAAAGAGTTCATATTAAAAAGAACTACAAAAACAATGATACTGTGGACTTCTCAACATCACCACACTAGGGGGCTTAGAGCAATACAAACTTTATCCAAAATTACCAACACTAGAAAATTATATGGGTTCACTACAAAACATAGTGAACAAACAGTTAACAAATCATATAACTGAAAAGTAAGAACATTAGCCAGTAATAGGCAATCAAAGGTTATAGTCCAGATTGGACAAATGCAAATTCTGTTCACAGTGGAAATTTTGTCATCGCAAAGTTATAACATAAAACAAAGGACAGAACTTAGATGCATCTCTTTAGGTGTTTTGGCTGTTTTTTTTTTCAATTATAGTTGAAGTTTCACCTCAGAAACTAATTCTGACTTTAAATGAGGACCTCACTAGAACAGGTTACCAATATGACACTCAAATTTTAATCACATAACAACACCTAAGACATCTAACGAACTTTCCCTATGTTCCGTCTTTAAAATAAATCTGAGGAAAAACATTAGGAAGCCAAGGTGCTGTGATCAAGTTAAACTCTGGTATGATTTTTTCCAAGATTTTGTGGTTTCTGTAAATAAAGATACCTCGATAAATGGAATAAGGGAATGGCAATACGATAGCTAGTGTTGGAATTTGATATGGAGAAGAACTTTGTTTGAGTGCGAAAAAAATCAACAAGAGATGGAAATAATCAATTTGAACAACGGTTATGTCTGGAGGAAACTTTCACGCAAGCCCTTCAAGGAAAAACAAGGAAAAAAGAAACCATCTTCTCCTCATGCTAAAATTACTCTATACATAAGTTAAAATTAGATTTTGGAGAAGTCAACAGGAAATAATTTCTACATGGTGAAGTCTCTCTTTAAACGTAGTTAATTGTGAAAAATATAGTAGCTACTTTTGTTTGAACCTTAACATATACCCAATAAAAATCATTTTTTCCGTGAATAGTGTTTCGATGAGAACTTAGAAAACCCACCAAAATGTATTGAGCAACACTAACCTGAAACATGAATTGCGCGTAAGCATTGACATCGCGGAGCAGTGTTTGTTTGGCACGAAGTCTTCCGAATCTTCTCGAGTGATCGTTGCATCTCTGCCAGCAAAAGGGCGTAAGAAAAAAAAATTGTGAAGAACTTATGTTGAACTAGACAAGGTGCAGTTCATGGGACTGACAGATTCCCGAAAGGTGTGAGCTTTGCGTTGCAAGTGATGAGTGGAATGAAAGAGTCTGGTGAAGTTGGTCTTGTTCATTTTTCTCAGAATCTTGAAACTGTGAACAAGAAAAGGGAAAGGTAAAAACTCATTGATTCTTCCTAAGAGGGTGAATCATGCCCAAGGGTGTTTTTGTAATTTGTGTTTCAACGCTAGATCTTAAAAGAGTAATATTTTAACAATTTTTTATTTACACTTTTTAAAATTAACTCGATTGTAACTTAAACTTATTAAATGAATAAAGTTGAATAGAGAAGAGATTAAAATTGAAACTAATAAATTGATTTTGTCAGAAGTTGGAGTGGAATATATGTGCAGATAAAAATGTGACAGCTAACCCTAGAGAGTAATGCAATGCTGTCATGAAGAACGAAGATGGAATGGAACAGACAAGGATGGTAGTGAGTGGTGGGAACAACCTTTGTGTTTCAATCTCACAACTATTAACTCAGTGGTGAGTTGCCTTCTGCATAATTCTCCCACTTCCTCTCCCCAAAACTCATCAACCCTTCAAAATTGTGGAAACACATGAATAATTAAGGTAGTTAAATCACCATGACTTTACTCGTTCATTTATGAAGTATAATTACTAAATAAAATTAAATTTTTGAATTACTAATTTCAAAATTATATTGTATTCTAAAAACATAATTCATCTTTCTTTCAATTGAGGTATCGTGGGTTCTGAAATTTTTTTCTATCACCCTTGTTTTGTTTAAAAAAAGACTTAATGTTTAATTTGGTCCCAGGGTCGTTTGTTTAAAAAAAATTAAAAATATCTTCATTTGTGTAAAAAAAGTTAGTTATTTTTATGTGTTAAAAATTTAAAAGTGTTGTTTTTTTCACTAAAACTAAATGAGTTGTCCACTTCTTTATTGTGTGACATGTTGAGGTCAATTACCCTTTACCTCAATCAAAGTTTTAGAAAATCTTAACTTGCATTTTCTTGAACAAACTTAGCAGCGTGGGTTCTTCGTCGGGCAAAGAGACACCCTCCTCCTTTCTCTCCTCTGTTTATGGGTTGGCATCATTGGGAACCTTTCTTCTTTCATTCTTCTTGTTCTAGTTATGTTCGTATTAGGGTTCTGAATCGGGGTTTTATTTTTGAAATTCTGATATTTCGACGATGGGTTTCCTTCATTGGATTGTGTTGTGTTTTGTTTTATAATTTGGAGATTTTAGGGTTTTCGTTTGGAATTGAGGGTTCTTATTTGAAAATTTCTTGTCTCTTGTTTCTCCTCTCCAGATTGTTAATGCTATTTGGGGGTTAGGGTTTTCGAATTGGGGTTTTGTTTTTTGATTTCACGTTTTGGGATTATCTGAAATTGTATTATGATCTTGCATTTTTTAGGTTTCTAGAATCTTTCATCTTGTGGGTTTTTTTTGTTTTGTTTTTGAAATAAAGCTTTGATGGTTAATTGTTTCTAACCTAATTGTAATTTTCCATAACCTTAAATTTAACTTTTTCACATTATAAACTTTTATTTTTAAAATTTGCATTTCAAATTTAAAAAGTATGACCACTTTGAACAAGTAACCAAAATATGTATTAAGTCTTTCTTAAAAATATCTCAAAAGATTAAATAAAAAATATATATTTAAACTGTATTTAATTTGAATTGTTAAATGATATGACACTATTGAGTAAAGTAGAAACCTCTCTTAAAAAATTAATAATATAATTATTTATAAATAAAGACGTTAATGTAGCTAAAACATTAATTGGTTTAAACCCTCGGATGGATGGTCCTCGTATTTGTACGAGAATCTCAAGTAAGTCCTCATATTTCCAACTATCTCAATTGGGTCTATATATTTGCAAAAGAGAGTTACTCTCTCCACCACCACATACTGCTTATTGCACCTCTCCATTTCTCTTTTATCCTTCAGTAATATTTAAACGGTAATATTTAAACGAATGTGAAAATATGCGTTAGATTTTTAAACAGATGACAAGATCTATGGATGGATATCAACATCCATTAAAGGACAAACGGATGTCGATATCTGTCCATGGATGTTGACATCTGTTTAAGAATTAAGGATCCACGGATGTTGACATCCGTCCAACCACATATAGTGATTGCACAAGAGAGAAGTATTACACTGGTAGTTGTGGGTGATTCAATTAACAACGTTTGGATATTGGGTGAGGTCATTTAAGTGAGCATGCAAGAGTTGGTTTGGCAACAAAAGATAGAGTTTTGTATGTAGACCAGAAGAAAGAAAAGAAGAAGTAGAGGAAGGATGGGTTGTTCTCGGGTTTGAGTGGTAGGAGGAAAAGAGAATGAAGGGTTTTCGGGTTGAGAGTTGAGAGTTGGGCGAACAATGAAGTGAATGACGGTTAGTTGGAAGATGATATAGGAGTGAGTTGAGTGTAGTGCATTCTTGGAATTTAGTAATAAGCCAAGGGAGGTCTTGCATGTAGAGGCTCTTTATTTGAATATATATTTTGGGTGTAGGTCCCACGACAGGGAATGCAGAGAAGATAGGAGTGTTGAGCAAGGTTGAGTGTGGGAATTGGAAGGTTAAAAAAGAGTTGGGGTTGTGGTGGTTGGAATGTTTTAAGTGAGTAGAGTGAAGTAGTTAAAAGAAAAAAAAATAAAGATGAGATGATATGAAAGATTGAAGGGAATAGTGTTGATGGGTGTTGGGGCTTTGTTTCTGTGGTGAGAAAAGAAGATAATGGGGTACATGGAAAAGAGTGATGGTTGTTAGTGTGGAGTTAGCGGAAAGTATGGGAAGAAGTAGGAAACCTATATGACTCTAGGGGTGAGTGATGAAAGGGAAGAGAGTATGGAGTAATGAAGAGTGTGTGTAGGTTTTATGAGAAAAGAGGAGAGTATGGTTAGAGTAGGGAAGAGAATGTTTGATGGTGTGATTAACATGCATGTATGTAAAAGTAAGAAAAGAAAAGCAAGAGGGAGAAGTGTGAGGATATGTGTCATGAAATGAGAGAGAGAGTGTGAGGATTGAGTGTTTTGGGTTGAAGAAAAGAAAAGAAAAAAATAAATAGAAGAGTTATTGTGTGGTGTGTGAGATGAAGTAAGTGAGAGAAGGAGAGGGGTGGTATTATTGAATGCTTCTATGTAAAAGTGAGAGTTAGTGTGTTTGGTGAGTGAAACAGTGGAGTGATGGGTTCCACAATGAGAGTGAAATTATGTTTATGCATGGTGGATAGATACGTTCATCCTAAAAGTAAAGCCAAGAAAGACATATCTTCTATGTTTGATCAACGCTGCAGTGAATGATGAGCTCTTTTTCAGCATAGCAAACCACACCATGACAGTCGTTGAAGCTAATGTTGCATATGTTAATGGGGTGTTTACACCATGGATTTCCCAATTGTGCCTCCCTTCTGCAGAATGTGCAAGTGTAGGAGCCTGGAAGTGTAAGGGTGTAGGGAAATTTAGAGTTTTAAAAAGGTAAATTAAATTAAATAGTAAAAGTTAAATTAATAAGGATACTTTTTGGAATAAAAAATAATAATGGGGAGGTGTAAGGAGCACTTGGTGGAGGGAACAACTCTCTTTGCAAAATATCTCAATTGGGTCCAAATATTTGAAAAATTAAACCAATTAAGCCATGTCCGTTAAATTTTCACAAACGGCGTTAAAATGTGTTGAGGTGGATATTTTATTAAAAAAATATGCTACCAATGATAACATGGAATTTAATAAATTAAAAAAATAGAAAAATTATGCAAGCAGAAAAAAAAAGGGATAAAATGTCCTGCACTCAAAAAAACCACAGAGAGCAATTTGGAAAACCCTTTGAACCCCAAATCGCCACTGCCTCATCATCCTTGCTGTCATCTCCTTTGCAAAACCCTAGCTCCGGAAAGTCGTCGTGAAGACGCTACCACTGCTACGCCGCAAAGCCGAATCGCGCCACCAAAAAATCCCAACTCGCGCTTCCATGACCACAACCACAAAGCTTCGCACCTCCATCATCCTCACCAGCAACCTCAACCTGCAAAGACAACTAAAGAAGCACAAAAACCTAATCGCGTTTCTCCTTATCAGGGCGCCATGCCTCTGCCATTAAGCACCAACGCGAGCAGCCTTTGGCTCTGCAAAACGCGAAACCATCACCACTTGCAAATCAAAGAAACAACTAGTGTCGTCAAAATGGGTTGAAACTCGTGAGCCAACCCGGCTCACCACGGGTTTGAGCTGGGTTGGGTTGGAAAAAAAATGCAAAATTTTTTATGCGAGCCAATTTTGACCCGACTCACGTGGGTTGAACACCAACCCATCTATTTTTTTAATTAAATTAAATTAATTAAATAATTATTCAAATCCTATTTTTTTTTTATTGAAATCAAATTAATTATTCAAAATGCACAATATTTACTTAGCAATAGAGTCTTTCGCGCTGCTGTCTTTCCAAAAGTTCCCTTCTGGAAATAAAACCCTAAGATTATAGTTTGGATAATATTATATGGAGATAAAGAAGAAGATGCTTCAAGAGAGCATAATACTGTGAATTTATCCATTCAGAACTGCAATTTAATAGATGGATAATTCAGGAATATATCATTTGTTTTATCTTGTTTTTAGACCTATCTACAAGCATGACAGTTTTATCTTGTGCTATATATTTTTGTTAACGACTATATGTAGTTTCTTGGTCAAACGGTTGTGTATGTCTCATTAAACTGAATTGGAAAAATTTTATATGATAACTTAGAATATATATAACAATATATTTCTTTTTTTTATTTTCTTTTATATCAATTGGTCCAATTATTACTGTTTCAATTTGATCGATCAAAGTAACATGTTATAAGAATCTGAGAAGAAAAGGGTGAAAAAAAAGTTAATTAAGTGAGCCAATGAGCCAACCCGTTTAACTCACCAATCGGTGGTGGGTCGGGTCGGGTTCAAATTTTTTCGGCTCACTAATAAATGAGCCGGGTTGGGTTGTCTCACTATGTGACCAACCCGTGGTGGGTGGGGTCGGACCGGGTTATCCATTTTGACAGCTCTAGAAACAACAAGAACCAGAAAACCCAAATTCACATTTGCCTCACGATGTTCCTTCACATTTGCCTAACCTTTGTGCCACCGCGAGCTTTTTCTCTACCTGCCTCGCAACCTCCATTAAAACCGCATATCGCGCCTTCATCTACAACCAGAGAACACATAAGAATCATGACCCAGACATAAGAGAGCTTTTTCACTCTCTTAGGGTTCGAGCAAAAAAGGAGGAAAATGGCTTGAACCGAGCTTCTCGTGTCTATGGTGCCTCTCAATGGCACTCCTTCTAGGTTCTGAAGCATCCATTTTCACAATTAACTTTTTATAAGTAATTAAAAGAAAAAAAAACCTAACCCGTAAATTATTTCTCCTAATTTTTTTTTCCTTCTAGAATATTTTAAGGAATCCAATTTACCCTCTCTCAATTACACGATACCATAAAATAATCTCTTTCTTATTTTCCAGTTACCTCCTCTCTACAACTTTTGAACAAAACCATAAAGAGAAGAGGGAAGAAGTTCCTCCTTGCAACGCGAAACAACGCAAAAAAAGATGGAAAAGAAGAAGAACGCTCAACACCCTGCCGCGAGCCACCACAAATGTCGCTTGGTCGCGCCATCACAACCACTTTCCTTACGCGAGATAGAAGATCAAAACGAAGGAGAAGAAGAGAACGAACAAGGATTGTCATATCATAATCTCTTAAATTAAAAAAAAATCTACATAATAAAATATTTTGACATCAGCGTATTAATTATACAACAAGTCAGCACCAACTAACGTTGTTTGTGACAACTTAACGGTTAGGGTAAAATTGGCTCAATTTTACAAATATTATGACCCAATTGAGACAGTTAAAAATATGAGAACCCACTTGAGATTTCCATACAAATATGAACATCCGAAGTTTAAACCAACATTAATTATAAAAAAGTAATAATTTAGAACAATAGAAATAAAATAGTTGAATATGAAAATGTCTAAACCTAAAAAGAAATTCTATTTTTAGCACAATTAAGATTAAGAAAAGTTTAACTATAAAAAGATCTCATATTTAAATGATAATGTTTTATGAAAATGACATTTATACATGCAAATAAAATATTGCAACAAATCCATAAAAATAAAGTGATTCATAAAATTTCAATAAATAAAATAATTTATTAAAATTTGTATCTGCTTAGATACTATACAATTCTTTTTAGTATTTTGAAATCTCAATGACATAGTATCATATGTCCTCCAAAGAAAATCCTAATAATCTTAATTAAATATATAAGATTTTCTTAATTTTTAAAAATATAAATTTAATAACCCAATAACATATATATATATATATATATATATATATATATATATATGTATGTATGTATGTATATATATAAAAGATGATTGTGATTCCAACATCCCTACCACATTCTTTGTAATCAATTATTAGTTGAGTATCCAGCAGAGCTTGTGATCTTTTGCAGAGCTGTCACCTTTAAAGAAAACCATTAATGTCTAAATAAAGTTCTTAAGGAAAGGGAATTTATCTATATTCTTTTCAATCATTCATCTGCTTCTAAAATATTTTCTGGAACTATATTCATTCTTTACATCGAATCTTTTAAAAACCTTTTTTTTACTTATTTCTTGGTATAAATTCTTAATTAAATTGTCAATTTAAATAATATTTATTCTAAAAACTAAGACATTATTGTTCACAGTAAATTTAATTTATGTTAGTGTAGTAAAACTTAGTCATTGCATAATTCAGCCATTCTTTTAAATGCAATAAATGAAAAGAAAATGAAGATTGCTTTTAAAATGAACAGTAAAAGAAATCTCATAGAAATGAATGGTAGGGAAAAGTGAAAGAAAGAAAGGGAATAGCTCCCACTTCTTGGGAGAAAATAATTTAAGAGGAACCACTTTACTATTTTCAGACATAAAATGCCCTTTTATTGGAATAATGTCGTAATTTTTATACATTTTTTATGGTGTAAATGTAGAGAATTAAACTATAAAATTAAAAAAAAAATTTCTTAAGGTAAATTTAGCTCTAAAAAATAAAAACTAATTCAAAACTTTTCTTTTTTCTAGTTTATATTTAATGTTATTTTTTCCTGACCCAAATAAATGGTGAATGATTTAGATTAGGAGCTGGTTCGGAAAAATTAAAGTCAATAATGATTTCATGTATTTGATGTGAGAAGGTGCCAGCTATTTCCAACAATAAACGTGACGCGCGAGGGTGAGATGATCGGAAAGGAAACGGACGGTCAGGATCTTCCTAAATGACATTTGCGGTTCATTTGAGTCGCATTTCATTTGCCATAACTTTCCTTTTTTAAACCACACTACTGCGGATACCTCAGCCACACAAAAGCACGTTCCTTAAAAATAGAAAGTGCAACACAGAAGTCACGTACACGTAGCTTCCTTCATTTCGGAAATTCTAAGGTACTCATAACAACACATTCTCCACTTTCTTTTATCCTTATTTCAAACATTCCATCATCAATTCTTCGAAGGTGACAGTTAATCTCGTAACAATTTGCACTCCTTGTACACTAATTACCTTAATACTTTTTATGTGAGACTCTGATCATGTTCAAAATGCAGCATTTTTTGGGTGTGATGATCATGAATTGTTATGTTTTTACTGATCTTTATCATCATGTGACACGTATAATAACCCCAGATCTTGCATTGTAGCTTAGGAAGACACATTAATCGTTTTTGTTTGTTTCATTGTTTTATGAGAGTTTTTGTAATGTTTGGTGCGTTTTGCAGTAATCAATAAAAGATGGCAGATGGTGAGGATATCCAACCTCTTGTTTGTGATAATGGAACTGGAATGGTCAAGGTATATATAAATGGATCAATTATTGTGTGTTCCTCTTTGATCTTTCTTATACACAAGGTTTGAATTGCGGTCACCGTTGCACTTTCGTCATGTTAATGCTGTCAGAAACTGCAGACCAAAAGTTTGTGCAATTGTTACGGCATCATATGAAAAATTGCAGATAGTGCAATTGAAATGTGCTATAATGATAATGGAAACACTGAAATGGCCATTTCAGACCTTTTATGAAAATCTGATTAATGGGTTTTGGTTGTTAATTATCTTTTCTCTTTTTATGTTGATTTATGTTAAATTTTGCAGGCTGGGTTTGCTGGAGATGATGCTCCAAGGGCTGTGTTCCCTAGCATTGTGGGTCGTCCGCGTCACACTGGTGTGATGGTTGGAATGGGACAAAAGGATGCTTATGTTGGTGATGAGGCTCAATCCAAGAGAGGTATTTTGACTCTGAAATACCCAATTGAGCATGGCATAGTTAACAACTGGGACGATATGGAAAAGATCTGGCATCACACTTTCTACAATGAGCTACGTGTGGCCCCAGAAGAGCACCCTGTTCTCCTCACAGAAGCACCACTCAATCCCAAGGCCAACCGAGAGAAAATGACGCAGATTATGTTTGAGACCTTCAACACTCCAGCTATGTATGTTGCCATCCAGGCAGTGCTTTCCCTTTATGCCAGTGGTCGTACAACTGGTAAAGATTCTTCTGTATCTGATCCTCCTTTTCTTGGTTTCTGGTAATTGGGGACATGATGCATGGTATTTGAATGTTTGTGGTTGTCAAGCCACTTGTACTTTATTAGAATTACGTAATTATTTCAAATGAGTATAGTTTAAATGTTCATAATATATGAACTGTGTGCACTAATCAACTGAGTTTTATTATGTCATTTTTGAACAGTTTGTGGGAATCAATAATGTCATACATTTTATGCATTTCATTACTAGTGCAGGTTGACATGAATGTTAGTTGAGAATATGAGATCTGAAGGACTCTGTTGACATTGAAATAGTTTGAAAAAAATGGTTTTTAACTTTTTATGCTTTTTCACACAGGTATTGTTCTGGACTCTGGTGATGGTGTCAGCCACACAGTTCCAATCTATGAAGGGTATTCCCTGCCACATGCAATCCTGCGTTTGGATCTTGCAGGGCGTGATCTGACTGATGCCCTCATGAAAATCTTAACCGAGCGTGGCTACTCTTTCACCACTACTGCTGAGAGAGAAATTGTGAGAGATGTTAAGGAGAAGTTAGCCTACATTGCTCTTGACTATGAGCAAGAGCTAGAAACATCAAAAACAAGCTCAGCTGTTGAGAAGAGCTATGAGCTACCTGATGGACAGGTGATCACGATCGGTGCTGAAAGGTTCCGTTGCCCTGAAGTTCTCTTCCAGCCATCCATGATAGGGATGGAATCTTCTGGAATTCATGAAACCACATACAACTCCATCATGAAGTGTGATGTTGACATCAGGAAGGACCTCTATGGTAACATTGTGTTGAGTGGTGGTTCAACAATGTTCCCTGGCATTGCTGATAGGATGAGCAAGGAGATCACAGCATTGGCCCCAAGCAGCATGAAGATTAAGGTGGTGGCACCACCAGAGAGGAAGTACAGTGTCTGGATTGGAGGCTCCATTTTGGCCTCCCTCAGCACCTTCCAACAGGTACAGCACTTTGCTTCAATTACATGTGAATGAAATTTGTGGGGCATTATGATTCAGAAAATTCTATTTGGAAAATATGCAGAGACCAATGTAATTAAGGGAAAAGAAAAAAAGGAAGGAATAACCAACATAACTCAGTTAAAGGGAAAGGAAACTGGTTTAAACTAAAATGGATGTGAAACCAATGTACTGTGTATGCTAACTGAACAACTTTTTTTTATCTTCCTTGAAAGAAGAAGCTTTTCAAATTAACTTTTGTGAAAGCTCCTTTTGGTTTTTTCATGAAAAAAAAAAATACTTTCATTCTCTGTATTCTTTTTATAATTGTGTTTGGTTCAACTTCTCCATTTTAAGAAAAGAACCAAAAGAAGTTGTAAACACAACCTTAGTACTGATCTTAACCTTTTTTCTGATAACAATTCCATGTATTCATGATATCTCTTTCTTTCTTGAGAACAGATGTGGATTGCAAAGGCAGAATATGATGAATCAGGCCCCTCAATCGTCCACAGGAAATGCTTCTAAGGATGCATAGAGTCCAGGAAATTTTAATATATAATCCATACTCCTGAATTACCATAAACTGGTTGAGGAAGTTTCATTTTCTATTCTTTACCATTTTTTGACCATGTTTTTGTGTTTTCCTTTTTCGATATTTTGTGATAAGAGCATCAAAGCAAAGCATGATAATATATATATAAGATTCTTTTTGTTTTTTTCTTGTTTTCATTGCCAATTTGTTGTAGAGGAGCTGTGTACTGTCATTGATTTGATTTGGTTGAATCAAATGGTCCTAAGTATTTTGATTAGAATAGTAGTATGTTATTGATTTATTGTTGTGTGAACGAGGGAGTCACTGTTGTTCACGGGCCAATCTTTCATCATAGTAATTGATATTTTGCCAACTTTGCATGTGATATCAGAATAAAAGCTATTGCAGTTTATTTACCATTATGTTAGTGTTAATTTCTTTCTGCAGTTGAAGAAATTTAAAAATGGATCATGTGAGCAACATGATTTTTCACCATCTCAGTCACACAATAAAGCTATACAGAATAATAACAACTTGCCACGTATAAGAATTAGAGAAAGAAGATCACCAACCAAACAAGATAAGAGATTGTGATCTGAATTTGGTTGTAAGAGACAACAAAGTCTAAAAGCAAATTTGGTATTAGGAAAGATAAATTCGTGAAAAAGAAGAGTGATACGGTATATAGCAAAAGTATTACTAGAAATAGGAAAAGCAGAACAAACAACCTCAAAAATGAATAATTACTTACTTACATTAACAAAAAAAAAATGCGACGTTTAGTCTAATAATCTATAAATCCATTGCAACTGAGTCTTGTGGGTATTAATGTATATATTTAATTGGAAAAAATACCAAGTGTTGAACTTTTGTTATACCACTTAATAATTTTATCAGTTACACATGTGTTGTTCAACTCTAATCAGATAGTAACAGTGTAGAATGTGAAATTAAACAACCTGCCATTAAATTGAAATATCTTACGAAAGAGGTCAATTTTATGAAGTTTCGTATAAATCAAAAACTAGTTATCACATCGTCTTACCATTTTATTTTAATGGAAAATATATTATTCAAAATATAAGTAAATATTCATTACAAAATAATATATATTACCAAATGAGTCCAAGTTAAATTGATCACTTGTGTATTCTATTTAAAATTATTTGTAAGTATTAAAGTTTAACAACTAATTTACTTTAATCGACAATGTTATTTAAAATATAAGTAAATGTTTAAATGTTTAATATTAAGTATCCGATACATGACTTATTTTAATTGATTAATACTTTATTTTGCATGAATTTATTGGAATATATCTATCGAAAAGGTTTAAAGTTCTAAATTTAAGACTCGCATTTTAAAAAATTCCAATTTTGTAAATGATATAAAAAATAAAACTATGGTAATTCTTTGGATGTGATAGTTTTTTTTGAACATATTTTCTGATTAATTTGAAGTTTAGAACTCTGCCAAAATTACCATCTGTAATTTCAATGTGACCACAGCTTCCCAAACTTTAACTTAAAGTCTTAATCAAACAATAGATTTAGATTCATGTTTACTTATTAATGCTAGGAAAGGAAATTACTTAAATCTAATTTGTCAAAAAAGTAAATGTAAAAGTAAATGTAAAAGCAAATGTAACTTACTCTAACTCAAACAATAAAACTACAGTTTGGAACTGGAACTGCATGATTCAAATCAACCCAAAGAGTGCAAAAAGCGAGTTATTAGGACTACTAAAAAATCACATCCAAATTTTGAAAAAAAAAAACATTTGATGCCTGAGAGTATTGAAAAATTGAATACGCACTTAAAACTACACTTTAGACTATAAACATCATTCGATCAAACAAGGTATGAGAGTATAAAAACAATCACACTGCAAAGTGTACCACCAGCAATCCAGAGAAGAAGAAAAAAAGCATGAGAGAAGCATGGTTTCCCTAATTTATCACCAGCAAACATGTTTCCAATAGACAAAGTATAGTTTAAAACGTAGAAGTTAAGTGAGAATAAATATTGAAGATAAACAACAATTAGATGCTGCAAAAATGTCTAATGAAGTATTGAATTTCTTTTAGCTTCCTTTTCTGGACAATGTTGTGATCATTCCAAACCCCGCAAATTTCTAAAATTTGATGGTCCAACTGTGTCAATAAACCCTTTGATGGACAACTCAGGAACTGTAACCTTCTTGCCACCCATTTCATGGTCAATGAAGACAACCACCACTGTGATATCATCATGGAAGAAACGTCTAATCCCCTTTCCAATCTTCTGGAGGTCTTTATATCTCATTTCCCTTTTCCTAGCTGCTTCATTCAAAGCTGCCATAAGAAGTCTTCTTGCAATCCCCTGGTGGTTTTCAAGAGAGTGTGTTAGAGACAAAAAGTTAATGGTTTTTCATATAACAGGGAAGAGATGGTTGAAGGAAAAACCATCTTACTGTTCGTGGATTGTTATGAACAATCTCAGCAGCTTCCTGGTTTGTCAAGTGCTCCCAGAGTCCATCAGATGCAAAGATAACGAACTTATCATTAGGTCGTAAAACTCTTGAACATATGGATGGTTCTGCAGTTAGCACAGGGCGGCGGATAGGTTCAGGCAGATGGAACCGTGGGAATGACGGATCAAACGAGAACTCCGGCCGCTTCAAATATGCATCTCCTATAGATCTGGATACCTGATCTCAATTGCGGGTGGACAAGAAAACTTAAGTTACAATGAGCAACCACAACCAACTGAGTAGGCATCTCTTTACATAAGCAAATGCAAGATTAGCAACTGAATCAGAATTTAATGTAGCAGCAAAAGGCCAAGAAGGCTTGTTGAAATAAGCTAAAAACAGATTATAGACACAGATCATAAATGTTTTCACAAGTTCTACCAAAACACTTGTCATAAAAGAACTATAAACAAGTTCTTGCAAAACATAATTCTGTGTAAACGAAGAAAAGGGTGTAAAACCAAATATAGAACCATATACACCTTAATAAGAAAACTGATTCCCATGAATGAAGCCACAACAGTCTATAAAAGAGAGGAAAAAACAGAACAACATCGGCAGCAAGCAACAACAACATAAACCATTAACAGAAATTTCTTCAGAACGAGATAAGAAAACCTGGATGATGCCTTTAATGCGCCATGTTCCTTGCTTCATAACTACAATTTGTGAATCTTCTGGATGCAAAGACCTGAGTTCTCGTCTAACCTCCTCCTTGCTTGCATTGTGCTCTTTGGTCAACTGTTCAGCGATGATCTTGTTTGATCTACCTACAGAACCAATCACAGCTCGAGAGTCTCCGAGATTCGCAATATATAGTGTTCCTTTCCAGATAACACCAACCAGGCAACAGGAACCCATTGCTGCTATCAATGGTTTTATTCCATAACTCCTTCGAACAAGAGTCAGAAACCCATCCTCAGTAGCAGAAACAGCATTCCTGATAATATCTTCGGTGATAGAACCATTTTCTTGAGCAACCCCTGCAATAAGATTCAGCATAAAACTTACACAACTTCCTGAACCAATGCAGTATCAAGCACACTCGCAAAATAAATAAGAACTGGAAAAAATTTTGCAGGTTAATAAAAATATATGCATCACTGTGAGACAGTAAAAGTATCTACATATTTTAACTAAATGAGTCTGAAACTATCAATTTATATGTGAAAAAAAAAAGGAAGAGACGAGCGTATAAAAACTGAGAATATGGAATTTCATAAACCATATCAATCCAGAATTCGCAGGTAAATCAATAATTTGCATCCCACCTTAATCATATCATACTACATTTTAAAAGTTTCCAACTTTTTGAAGAGAAACATCATGTTACCTATTCCTAGTACTCCAAATTACAAAAGTAAAAAAAATCATACTTGGTCCGGTGTGTGCCTTGATTGTATGAGTAACCTAATATTCATTACAAATTTTCCATCTTCTCCCTTACCACTCCCAACACAAAGCAAACCATAAATATAAAACTGTATTTAGTCAAAAGACAAAAAAAAAAGTAAATGATTGACTGATATAAAAGAGGAAAATTAACACTTACACAAAACCAAGTTAAAATTGAGGAAGAACTACATGATAAGTAAAAAGGTTTAAACTTTTAAGAACAAAATTACTCCATCCTCTCTAGGATATCTACAATACATACACAACCAAATTCAATAATGATTTCCATCCAAAGAACACCACTCAAACCAAAAAAAAAAAAAAAACCCACCTCCTATTCCTATCTATTCTTCTGAAAGCTATTTGAGTTTTCCTCAGTTTCTCGTAGCCGCAAAAAATTTACAAACCAACAACAGAACTGGCCAGCCAGAAACACATAAGCCAAACTAAAGGTCCATCCAAATAGCACCAAAAAGACCCAAAATCCGAAGCAACCAAAAAGGTCCAAAATATCAACATTGATCAACTCTCCCCCAAATCAACGACACATGACCCCAAAACCAACTCATAACCTTATTTTTTTAATTCCAAAATAAAAGAATATCCTCTACACTAACCCATCCAGCAAGAGTGACAATCAACTACTAAACGCTACAAAACTCTCCAATCGACCATTAAATCACTTGATCTCAACATCACTCATCAAACTAGAATTACCTCACATCAATTAATCTATTTCCTCAATTTTTACGGAAAACTGTGTTTTCAGTCTCCATATTTTTTATTCAACAAAGTTCAAGGTCTTTACTTTCAATTGGATAAATTTGACTTCGAAAAAATGCAAATTTACACCTCCGAAGTCTAAAACGCATAAAGAAATTTAGAAGGGTAGTGAATCTACGTAATTTCTTAGAGTTTAAAATCTAAATTGATCGATATGAAATATGGAAACTTCAACGGAGTGAATTGAAATTAGAGACCCTAAAAGAGTTTCTTTTGGTCACTGTTACTACTGTTGTTGATGAATTGAGAAAGATGGAAAAGAAGACTGACTCATGAGATTAAGGAATAGGTGATCGTTGATGAAGCGCGAGGCTTCGGCTCCGCCGTGTCCGTCATAGACGCCGACGAAGACGGCGTCGGCGCCGGTCTCCACCTGGCTTTGATCCTCGATCACTTCGTTAGCCTGCACGACGGCGAAGGAGAACTCGCCGCAGGAGTGCTTCTCGAGATCGCGGTGCCACACGAGCACGTCGCTGGCGGCGGCGGCGTCGTCGAAGTCATCCTTGCTCATACGCGCATATCGCCTCACCGGTCTCAAGCATGCCGACACTATCCTTGCCAGCCACGAAAACATCCCACATTTCCCTCTCTCACGGATCCCCAGAATAAGAAGACGAAGAACCCAGAGAGAGAGAGGGGTGTAAAAATTGAACAATGAGATGCACCCAGATGGGGCAGAAGGTGATTCTCGAGGTTTTCGATTATCGGGTGCGGAAAAGATAGGAACTTGGGAAGTAGGAACAGGTGAGCAGCGAAAATAAGGAAGAGTCAGAAGATTGGGTGCGAATTATGGAGTGAAGAGAATCTTTTTAGTATTGTTGGATTTGGAGAAAGGGTGTTGAACAGAGAAAACTTGAAATGGGAGAGGATCTGGTAATTTGAGAGCAGAGAAAAGAAGAGAAAGGACAGAAGGAGAGAGTTGTTTGTGTCAGAAGTTGTGAAGAAGAATGGTTAAATACATGGTGTTGGCGGGTTGCACATAATGAATGGTGTTTTGTTTGCTTGTGTTCTAGAGAGAGAAAGAGAAAGAAAGAGGGTTGATTTGAGAGAGCAGGATTGTGGGGTAAGTGAAAGTGGGGTAATTGTTATTGATAGAAGGGAGAAAAGAAGGGAACTTTGTCTGAGAAAGAGTGAAGAAGAAGAAAGGGTTGAAGAGGGAGCTTGTGTGAGGGAAGTTGAATTATGTCTCTGTTTATGTTTGACTTCGATTTGAGATGATGAAGATGGAGAAGAAGTGATGAAGAAGAAGACGAGGAAGAAATGGTGTATCAGCTTTCCTTTTGTTGAATTTGTTGTGTAAATTGAAAATGTTTTATATTTTTATTGTTTCTTTCTTTTCACATTAACAGGTTCTATACGGCAGACAGTAGACACGAGTAGGTAGGAGGGAAAAGAAATATAATAAATCAAATAGATAATATGATCAAAGAAAAAGAAACATAAAAAGGTATAAAATAAGATCTAGATTGTAGAGTGTGGACAAATGAGAGGTAAAATCTAAAATGATTTAAATGTCTATCAATATTTGGTCAAATAATCCTATGAAAATACATTACCATGAATTCATGTGCTTACTTCAGTAGGGAAGGATCCAAAGTCTTGTCATATATGCAAAGGATTTAACTTATTTATTTATTTTCTCTTAAAAGCTTATTTATTCTTTCTTTCACATTTAGTATGTCATCGAGTTTAATTTTAATTCTTGCATATTAAAAATAGTAATTTTGATCTAGACATTTTTAAAGAAGAAATGTGTTTGGATATTTTTAAAATTTTCAAAGTTCGGTTTTAATTTCTTTAATAAAATTCTTATTCTGTTCTTCTTCTTTTTTATATTGAAACATGTCATTTTTAATCTCTCAAATATTATCTAAGTCTGTAAAGAACTGTCTAAACTAATTGGATTAAATATATTTTTAGTTTTTAAAAAGTAATATTAAATTAAAATTTGTTTTTGTTTCAATTTTTTATTTAGTTTAATTTTAAATTTTTTTTTAAATATATAGTCATTAAATTTTTTTTTATGTGAACTTAAGTTGATATTTATATTATTTATATAAGTTAATATGTTATAATATAAATTTTAATTTAAAATTTTGTTTTACATATTTATTTATTTTAAAACTTTAAAATCTAAATATATCAAAATTTAAATCATAAACAAATTTCAAATTCAAATTCAAATTTAAATACCACAAATATATTTAATTCACATTAATTTTTGTTCACATATTAAACTATAATCATTTTACATTCCAAAATTAAATGAACAATTTTTTTTTCACAAAATACTTTAAAAAGGGTCAACACAATTTCGTACTAACTCTACAAAAGTTATTCTTTACTTCAACCTTCTCTCCTTGAAAATCGAATAGCTAAGACTATACCTATGACAATCATCAAGTTTTATGAAAATAAACTAAATAATAAAGATAAAAATAATTCATTTAGAATTACCTCACAAATTTAAATATTATGTTGAAAATTAGATTTCTTTCATAATCCCTCTTCTCAAGGAAAGAAACCTATTGCAATAAAAAAAAAAAAGTACAAAACCCACTGAAACTACTCCATTCAGAATGTATAAGTACAAAAATTACTTAACATTTTATTAATTTAATATCGAAATATTTCAAAAGAAATACCAACTATACAATTGACATTAACTTCATATTTTTAAGAAACTAAGGTGATTCCATTTTGTTTTTTTAAAAGAAAAAGGTTAGTGAAATACATTTTGTAGTTTCATAAATGGAAAAACTTAAAATATACATAGGATTTAGAAAAGCAAACTAAAGACAGAATTCTAAATAATAGCGGTAGCAAATTCTCCTTGAACTATTACATTATTTAACAAATAATGCATTACTCGTATATTTAACAAATTAGTTTGAATAAATGCGTGTGGACAGTGACAAGCTTTCAAGAAGATCAAGCTTCAAGTGGGTATATGGTGGATTGAGATGATTATAATTTGTTGTGAAGTGAAGAAAAGTTGGGTATGCTTTAAAATTTTGGTGATATTATTTGTTGAAGGAAAATAGAATTGAAAATGTGAGTGGCATGTTTGTAAAGACAGAAAGATTTTCGGAATTTTGTATGTTGCTATGTTTTTGTTGGGTAGTCAAATGAGTAGGGCGAAAGGGTTTGGATCATTAAATTTAGGAGTGGAATGATTGCATAAATAATTAGAAGTGATAGTGTGAGGTTGGAGGAAGATTGGCCACAAGTTTGTGGTATTGAGAAAAGGAAATGAAAAAGGTGTAATGGAGTAGTTGTGGGTTATAAATTATGCAACATGTTTGGATGGAAAAGTGATATAGAATCATGTGGCATGTGAAGTTACTCATACAGTTGCATTAAAGCTTTGTGGTTGCTACCTAGGAAGCAATTTTCTCTCTTTCTCTTTCTTTTTCATTCTCACATGCTTGTCACTTCCATTTTCTTCAATCTTTTCAACTTTTTCAACCAAACCTATCTTCTATCCAAGAACCCTAACCTACCAAATACGCAAAAAACTATATTCACATTTTTATTTTACGCCATTTTCTACTTTCTTATGTTAAACTTCTAACACTTTCTTTTCACCTTGACACTCTCTTCGTATCAAACTATTTATCAAATATGTTTATTTGATACAATCGATTGTAAAGTTCATTTGTGTTTCATACCACGATTTCAAAGGAATTTCAAACGACTTAATTACTCACAAACTTTATATTTAAATATATCTATTTTTATCTTTAAATCTTTTCAAAATACATTACAAATTCATCCAAATTTATTCATACGTTTTATCTTATCTATTTTTATCTCTAAATCTTTTAAAAAATACATTACAAATTCATCCAAATTTGTTCATACGTTTTATCTCAAATAATTTATTAAATATACACATACTAAAGAATAAAAATAGATGAAATAAAAAAGAAAGAGAGATGTGTGGAAGTTTGTTTATTTGAAAGAAATAGATGGAACAAAATAATGAAAATGAATATTTTTTAATTAAAAAAATATATAGTATCTTATTATTATTATTATTATAAAAATAAAATTGTAAAAACAACAACTATGATTCGTTATGTTTGTTGATTTTGAAACAATTTCTTTTAAAAGTCTTTACAACATAATTGCACGATATTATTATTGAAATTATGTGATTTCATACAACTTTCACACTTTTAAGATGATTTTTTTTCAATAAATCGTGTGTATATATATGTGTATAATCATAATATGTTTGAAATTATTAAAGTTTTTCATCACTATCTTTGCTTTTAAATATTGAAATTAAGGCTTTGTACAGGAAAGTCTTCACCCCTGAATGGTGAGGGAAATTGCCTCCCATTTTGGGTGTTGTTTTTGCATAATAATAAATTGGTTGACTTTGTTTCATTGAGCACGGATTTTTTTTTTGTACCATTGAAAGTCAAGCCCTTTATTTTTATTTTGAGAATTTATAAAGTACTTTTCTAAAGGTGCACGCATGAGTTTGTACAAGTACTATGTTTTAAGGAAGTTTTATAGAATACTATTGAACAAATTCCATAGAAATTGATATTTTAAAGAAAATTAATGCCTTTTAATGAAATTTGTGTTGAGGATCATGTTGTAATCAAATTTGAGTATAAAGAGTTGTTTATTTATTTATATGTTGTGTCCAAGAATTTGAGACACACCATGGTCAAAGACAGACATGATTAAGATTTTACCAAATGTAGATTAATAGTTTGATAAAGAAATACCGTCAAATATTTTTATTTTTGTAAATAATGACAAAGATTTCATTCATATTATTAATTATATGTTTATGACAATGTCCTTTTAAAAAATATTTGTCCAATGCTTTTAGGTCACGACAAAAATTTGATTCATATATTATTAATTATATAAGAGAACGTGTTTGTTTTGAACACTTATTTGAGACACTCATAGTTTGAGTTATGGTTAGCAAATTATATTAGTTTAGATTTTAAAATTGTTGATGACGATGATGTTAAATAACAATATATATAAGAATTGTGTTACTTATTATATCATTTAGAAAATTAAAGTATTTAGAAATTTTATCTATGTTTTGGGTGTTTATTTTTTATTCTTGTAAATTGTGAACATTATTTTATTAAATATCAAAATTTTGTTAGAACGAGGATAATAGATAAATAACTTAAAAAAAGCTGTAAAAGATTTTATTTGGGGTGTTGCAATAGTCAACATACAAGCTTTAGAAGATAATAAGACATAGAATCTGAAAATTATTTTAAAGAAAGTTTTTATAAATATATGGGTATACAAAATAAAATATAACTTCGATGGAAGTATGAGATATTTGAAAGAAATTTGTTATATTTAGACTTAAAGGAGAGAAATGAAATAAATTATGATGAAACATTTAAGTTTACCCAATAATATACATAATATTTTTCTTTATGGTGATTTGTTATATAGATGTAAACATTTAAGTTTATCCAATAATATACATGAAAGTTTCTATATGTTTCAAAAACATTAATCTAAAATATGTTTACAATTTGAAAAAGTTATTGTACGACTTAAAACAAATAACACTGAAGTGTCATAGTTTTATTTAATCCTATTTAAATTACTTATTATTTACATGAGAGAAATACATCTATACATGTTAGCTTATGTGGATGACCATAAAATGATATTTTAATCATGAAAAATTTTAAATTTTGCATAAGTGTTTATATTCATATGAACGAATTGGAAGTTTTAATATATTTTTTAGAGCTAGAGGTATTCTATAATCTTGATAGAATTTAGTTTTGCCAGCAAAAATGTGTTAAAAATCATTAAAAACATAATTTTTTTATTAAGTGTCAAGTCTTTGGATTTTCGAGTAGAACAATGTCATAAGTAATTGTAAGGGCTAGAAAATTGTGATTTTGAATGTTGATAACGCATTTTAAATAATGGGACTAGATTATTTTAATAATATAAAAGTAAAAATTATATATAGAATTTTTATAAATGATTTTCATTATCTTAAATCACATTATCTCTCTAAACTCATTTACTCTATAGCTCTCTAATTGTTAGTTCATCTGTTTGAAGATCGGAGACTACAAGGATGATCCTTAAGGCAAACACTTCACACTAATGGAAAAATGACATTTTATGACGTACAAAAATGACCTATTATAATGTAGTTCCAATGGGACATAGTTCTGGGTGTAATAGTAAGTCTGCGCATTTTATGACGTAGTAGAAATTTACGTTATAATAACTTAAACATATTAGGACGTAGTTTCTGAAACTAGTCATAATATACGCGAAAGATATTATGACGTAGATTTGTCGATACGTTATAATATGTGTTTTTCAGAAACCAATATATGTTTTTATAAAAAAAAATTGATTATATTACAATTGATATCCAATGAAATTATAATCATATTCATGTATTATCATCTCATCCCATCAATTTATAATCAATATAATTTCAAATGAACAAATTCAATGAAACTAACAAAACAGAATTCATTTCAAACATTAAATTGTCTAATAATATTTAATACATCATTTATATATAAAACTATATACTAAACTCAAATATTACATTAATGTACATATACTATTAAATTGTAGCCAAGTTTCTACTAACACTTAAAATAAAAGAAGCTTAGTTCCTTTTAATGTCTTCAATGTCTGCAGCTTCCATGGGAGATGAATCATTAAAGATTTACAAATAAAACAATGGAGTTAAACAATAATGTAATGAATAGTTGGATAAGTATTTAGTTAGTTTTTTAATACCTTATTCCATGATTAAGTAATGTTTGTACAAATAATGGTATGCATATGTTTCATTACATAATACCCACACTCATAGCTACCCAATTGACGTCGACACTGTAAATTAAATACAAATAATCAAGACTCATTGAAACCAAGGACAAAAAATATGAGATTATACTCTAGTTAGCCTTTGCACCATGTAGCTTTGATCAATTTTGCTAAACCAAATTTCACAAAACCAACAACACAATCAATTCCTCATAAAAATAGCAATCACAAAACATAAAATAAAGGTTAACTTCTCTTACATTAGGTGTGATTATTTGCATTTTCTTCCTAGAAATAGATGGAACACCCCGCAACCTTGAATGAACTTTCAAAGACCTATACAAAAGGTAGACATCCATTACATCGATCACAATAATAATATAGGAAGAAATCAAAATAGAAAGGAAAACTTACACCTGTAATATATTTTTGATGGACAATGTGTTAACTTTCTTATGCAAGGAACATAAGAGAACTACAAGAGAACGATCAGGAACAATAACTAGTTAGAATAATATTAATTAAAAGAAACTTTTAAACTAGTCATGAAGATTTTAAAAATTATGCAATTACTTATGCAAGTAAGGTGCTAAATAGACCTCTTTACTAGCTTTTTCAAACATTTTTATCAAGTACTTTTGCACCTCCTCTGATTTATTTTCTACACTTTGAATTATAACAAGATCAAGAAATCCATAAATAGTAGCATTCCTTCTCTCAAAGCAGAGGTGATGCAAATACCTTCAATATGAATAAATAATGTTAAAATAAATACACGAATGCAATATGATAGTATTTTCATGGTTTTTGAAGGTTTACTTACAAATTCCAAAGTTGTAGAACTGTTGTAGAGAGGAGATCATTACCAATGACAATTTCACTATGACATACAAATAAAGTGGTGGTAGCAGTCTTGCATGTGAGTTCATGAGGCATATCTATCTCAATAGTTTATTCACCATTGTGACTACCGCTGCACCAAGTTGTTGGAGAGGAGACAATTGTGGTTGTGGAGGTGTAACAATGTTTGTCTTCTTAGAAACGTCTTACCTTTGACCACAAAATAAGTCTAATATTATATGCATCCAAATACAACAAATACATAAGTAATTAAGGCAAATATGAATAAAAATACTTACTACAATTGGCTAACTCAAGAAATTCGGTGAAACTCTTAGCACTCCACCCATTTCTTACCTTCACATTAAACAATTTTAATATTGCTGACAATCGAGTGTACTTAATGCACCCCGAATACAAAGTGTTACCAATGAGGAGCATTGGTATCTTGAAGCTACTGTGAAATTTTGATGATGATAAAAGTTGAAGAATTGAAGACTCTAAATGCATCTTTTGTTAAACGCATTTTGTAGAAACAAATGTATAGGATAAAATGTAATGATGTAAAAACTCTTAGAAGTTTTCGTATTTAGTGAGTCATTGCACAAATAATCGATTATCAAGAGGATAATCGATTATCACGAGCCAGTTTAGAAGAGAGTTGCTTGCGCAAATAATCGATTATTACACAGAATAATCGATTATCACTATTTCATTTAATTATGTGCAAGTCTCTGGAATAATCGATTATTGGTCAAGATAATCAATTATCATTTTTTTGAAAACCCCATAACGGACACAAATAATCGATTATCACTTATGATAATCGATTATCAGTGGCAGTTGGGAGATGTCTTTTCAGTTTTTGACCCTGCACGAAACTAGGCTTATAAATAGAGGTATTCACAACTCTTAGAAGAACTTTTCAACTGATAGTATTAGAGCTTTGTGCCTAAGGGAAGCTCTCTGTGAGTGAAAAGGATCTATGCCATTTTGAGAATACAATTTGTCTGAGGAAGTTTTCAAAGTGATAGAGTGCTCTTGCCTGGTCTTGTGAATAAGAGAAGCTCTCGTTTTGTGTGTCAAAGGTCGGAGCAGTTCTCTTCAAGTTGGCAAAGCTGTTGCTTTCGGTTCGTGCGTTGAAGGAAGCTCTTCCGGTTCGTTTGTCGAAGGAAGTTACTTGTTGCACTCTTCTGGTTCGTTTGTCAAAGGAAGGTGTTTTCTATTCTTTGCTTATTTCATTATCTTGTAATCTGTACAAGTATATTTTTAGTGAAAAAAAGGTTAATCACTATTTATAGTGATTAACGACTGGATGTAGAATCTTTTGATTCGAACCAGGATAAAAATTTTGTGTTGATTTTCTTTATCCTTAAACTCTTAGCACATCAACTGTTTGATAAAAATTTTAACTTGTGTTTTGATCGTTACACGCTTTCCTCTATCTATATTTTATTCCGCTGCGCGACTCTATAACGATACCGATTGTTCCGACAATTGGTATCAGAGCTTGCTTTGATAGTTTTCAAATTTTTTCGAAAATGGGCGGTCATAACCAAGTTTATGCTGAGGGTGCTTCTATTGATAAACCTCCTTTGTTTACGGGGGAAAATTATGTGTTTTGGAAAATTAGAATGCAAGTATTTTTGGAGTCTATTGACAGGGGTATTTGGGAAGTTGTTATGAATGGACCAATTGTTCCCACTATTTTTTGTAAATGATATGCAGGTAGAAAAACCATTTTTACAGAGGACTATGAATGAAAATAGAATGACACAATGTGATGTTAGGGCTAGGAACATAATTTTATCTACACTAACCCTTGATGATTTCTTCAAAGTTTCTATTTATAAAAGTGCTCAGGAAATGTGGGATTTTTTAAGAGTCACTCATGATAAAGTCACAGATGTTGTTAAGTTGACGTTGTTCGATTCAAGCTCCTCAAGCTCAAACAATTCAAATGAGCAAGAAAATTCATGCTTAATAGCCAGCAATGAATCATCTAAATGCCAACTCTTGAAGAAAAAGAAGGACAATCAAGGCTCCTCATCAAGCTTTAAATGTTATGGATGTGGTGAAAGAGGCCATATAAAAGTTGTTTGTCCAATTATCAAGAAAATTCACAAAAAGAAGAAGGTCCACATTGCTTGGGTTGATAATGACTCAAGTAGTTCAAGTGATTCTGTTGAAGAAACAAACTTATGTTTGACAGCTAATGTTGATGACACTGCAAGCCAAGTAAGTTGTTCTAATTCTGAATCTAGTGAATTTGATTTGCAAAAAGCTTTTCTTGAATTGCTTGATGAATCTGAAAAATTGAATGTTGCTCATAAAAATTTGAAAAAAGAATTTAAAAAATTGCAAATTAAATATGATAAGGCATTAGATGAGGAAGTAAGTTTGAGAAATAAAATTTGCAACTTGAAAATGAAAGAGTCTTCAAATGTTGAACATCCTGTTGAATGTCTTCATGTAAGAGTTATATGCTTGATATTGATATTCTTGAAAATCTTCTTGAAGTTGCAACTAGAAATAATAATGTTGAAATGCCTATAATTGTTAAAAAGGTTTATAAAAACAAAAGTGTTTTTAAAAGTAAGAACCAAATTAAAAGAAGTCGTAGGGTATGGGTTGAAAAAGGAACTGTGTCTTATAGAAACCCAAATGTTGTCACATGCTTTTATTGTATGAAAAAGGGGCACACTTCTAACAAATGTAGAATTAAACATTTTGATGTTCCAAATGGAAAATATGCTTGGATTCCTGTTATAAAGTAAATTGGCTCTAACCTCAAAGGACCCAAATGAGATTATGGGGACCAAAACTCTATTGTTTTGTTTTGCAGGTTAATTTTTCAAAAGGAAAAGAAGACTCTATGATATCCTAGTATTTTTTAAGAGCTTTGAAATAATTTATGAATAATAGATGTGTCTTAGGTTGAAAATTTGGCCCAAATTTGTGTTTTTTGGAAATTAACGTAAATAATCGATTAGCGAGGTAATAATCGATTATCTCGTCCTCAAAATTTGGATTTTGACAATTTGGCTCGCCAATAATCGATTATTTAAAGTAATAATCGATTATCTTAAGTCACAGCGTAAAAAGAAATATTCAAAAATTTTTAAGGAATCTGTCTTTGATTTTTAAAGGGAATATTACTTTTAGGGGAGTAATTTTTTAATGAATTAAAAGGACCCAAATTCTTTTTAAGTTAACAAATTTAGGGGGAGCATAAGGATTAGATGTTTTTCTGATTATGATAAAAAATGGGGAAATCTATTTTTGATTGACATATTATGTGATAACTGGTACCTATATAAGGGGAAGATATATGAATTTGTTAGATATCTTGTTTTTATCTCTATTATGGATTAATTAATATTGTTTGTACTTCTTAATTAGAGTTGAATTTCTGTTTTTCTTATATTCTATGAGGTATTCTGTTCTTTCATGTTATGAAATTTCAATTTTATTTCTGTTTTGAAATGCATCAATTCTTTTGTTGAGGGGAAGAAAAATTTCAGGGGGAGTTTTTCCATTTTTTTACTTTTTGCTTATGATAAAAAAAGGGAGAAAACTTCTAATTTAAGTAGTGCAGTTATTACTAACATGTTTGTGAGTATGAAATCTGTGCAGGAAATTAGAAATGCTTTTAACAAGAAGATATTTTTTATCATCATCAAAAAGGGGGAGATTGTTACCAATGAGGAGCATTGGTATCTTGAAACTACTGTGAAATTTTGATGATGATAAAAGCTGAAGAATTGAAGACTCTAAATGCATCTTTTGTTAAACGCATTTTGTAGAAACAAATGTATAGAATAAAATGTAATGATGTAAAAACTCTTAGAAGTTTTCGTATTTAGTGAGTCATTGCACAAATAATCGATTATCAAGAGGAATAATCGATTATCACGAGCCAGTTTAGAAGAGAGTTGCTTACGCAAATAATCGATTATTACACAGAATAATCGATTATCACTATTTCATTTTATTCTGTCCAAGTCTTTGGAATAATCGATTATTTCTCAGGATAATCGATTATCACTTTTTTTAAAACCCCATAACGGACACAAATAATCGATTATCACTAATGATAATCGATTATCAATGGCAGTTGGGAGATGTCTTTTTAATTTTTGACCCTACATGAAACTAGGCTTATAAATAGAGCTCTTCACAACTTTTAGAAGAACTTTTCAATTGAGAGTATTAGAGCTTTGTGCCTAAGGGAAGCAGTGAGAGTATGTTGTCTGAACATATTTGTTGCATCTAGTTAGAGGTACTATATTTGCTAATAAGTCTGTCACATCCATTCGTGTGTCTTATCTTTTGCTCTTTAAATACGTTCACGGATGTGGTTGGTATTCGTGTGTCTCGCGACAACAATGAGAGTATGTTGTCTGAACATATTTGTTGCATCTAGTTGGAGGCACTATCTTTGCTAATAAGTCTGTCACATCCATTCGTGTGTCTTATCTTTTGCTCTTTAAATACGTACATGGATGTGGTTGGTATTCTTGGGGCGTTGATGTGTATATATGTATGAGCACCTAGGAGATGTCAGCTTGGCTTCGACTAGGCAGATGTTAGGTTATTTAACTCTGTTATAGGTACAAATATAGTTTTCACTTTGATTTTCTTGAATTGTTTCAATGTGGATTATGATAGAATTTTTTATTTTGTAGAGTTGGATATATGAGCACTTCCCTATGTTGGAAAAAAGTGTTTGGTGTCTTCGTACATGGAAGACAGACCTTGTGCTGCAAAGTGGCAGTCACTGTGCTGACATATGATTTAGTCATCTGGTCCCCTTATGAGTCACATTGGGAGACCTCGTCCTTTTTACAACATTTTATGTTCTCGGGATGTATCATAATTGGTGACACACTATGCCGACATTTGCTAGAGCGTGTTTTGAGGTAGTTTGGGTTTCGGCTATCCATCCCTCGAGACCCACCCGTTGTTGCAAATGCGGACATACTGGCGACCGATAATGCCTAGTGTCACTTTCAACATCATGTTGTTAGGGGTGGGTTCATCGACAGATTCCGATTTGATTGTGTTGATGGTTACCTTTTGTGGTTTAGGATGATATCTTATCCTTACATTATTCCCATTGTCGATGAAGACCGACCGAGTCTTGCTCCCAAACTCCGACGTAATATTCCAAATGAAGTTATGCATCGTTGTAGATCGCCGCCACAATCTGGTGAGCTAGTATGTTTACATACATTGTTTATGTTATATAATTCTGTTGTGATTGTTTATATAATTGTGTGTCATCATTATAATGAGGGTGTAATGAAGCACTTTGCCAAAAAGTTACAACAGATGATCTCTTACACGGAAGTTACCAAGGGGACTATGGCATACACTCATACACGAGATCTATTGGATTTAGATTAATCAACCGTTGAAGAATATTCACCGACTAGGATAGCTACTAGGAATGTTCGTGACAGGAATGTTCGTGGTATATGATCGTCTTCATCCAGATAACTTTTATACTTTTATTGTTTCTCATTATGTAATTATTTTGGACTCACTTTTGATGTTATTTTTTTTTCTGTAAAACAATATTACGTTTTATATATGCATGATAGTTAATGTTTCTTTACATTACATTTTTAGCTAAAACAACATTAAATCATGAGTAGACTCAATCCTGACAAAAATAAATCAGCAATATTATCAAATATTCAAATATTAAATAAACTAATATAACATTAAAACATACTTGTGCGTTGTTGTATTCCCTAAATGCATTACGTTGTTTGTCCATGCCCTTAAAGTATTGTATGGAATAATCCAAGTATTATTGACATATTCAAATAATAAAGGCCATGAACAGTAGGTGTATTCAAGGCGATTCAAACAGTCACCAAACATTGACTGATCTTCACAATCCATGATGTTCTCCCATGCTTCCATTACTACATCCCATGCTTTCACACAATCAACTAACATTTTGCACTTCGCTTTTACATTTTTTATAATACGGAAGTGACATAACAACTGATATGACCGAGAAAACACATTATCGATAGAATTCATCAAAGACAAGTCTCTATCGCTGACAATGACTTGCGGACCGCCCTCAAATGTCAGAAATAAACCTTTAAGCCTTTCAAGAGCCCAAGTGAAATTGTTTTGTTGCTCACTTGATAAAAATGCAAATGCGGTTGAGTAGATCAACTTAGAAGATGTCATACCAACAATCTTTAGCAGCGACAACCGATATTTATTTGTTTTATAAGTTGATCCATTAACAAAATAATATGAAATGAATTCAATAACTTGATTGCATCAGGATGTGTCCAAAAGAGGTTATTGAAAACCTCAGAATCCTTCGCACATCTACTCCAATATATGTACTTGTCGCGATCTAACATCATCATCAGTTGTTGCAGCTCAGTTCTCGACCCTCTCAATGAACGTTTATATGTATATCTTGTTGTGTAAACTTATTTTATTGTAGTTACATTATATTATTATTTTGTTTGAGAGTCAACAAAATATTTGAAGGTGTTACTTGGATTTTAGTCATATCAATAAGTATTACTTGTTCAGTAGGATTTAACCTACCAGCATAAGGATGTTCCACTGAAATTTTTGCTAAATTGTGGTTGTGGTATCCACATATCACTTGCAATACCCAAGCGTCGTCATTACCAAATGGCTTGCCCCTTAACTGGAAAGGACATTCACATTGTCGAGTGTCATATTTACTAGGTTGGACATCGAGTTTGTATTTTCTACCTCTTTCACATCCTAGACACACAAACGTCTTCCTCCCAGTTGACTGGTAGCTTTATCGGATCTTATAGTCACCACAACAAATGTTAGATCATATGCAATCCCTCTTACTCATTCAATTAAGTTTTCACAAGACGAAAAAATTTCATTTGTTGTGAAATGGTTCGTCAGATCTCCCTCAGCAATCTCATTTATAAAGGATGAAAATTCTGATAGCATGTTAAAATTTATTTCAAAATTCATCCCATAACGATATTCATCCATTTACATTATAATCACCTATAACATAAAATTCATCCCTCAATATTTAATATCATTTATAGAAAAAAAAAACAAATAACAATCTAAGAAATTTGAAACAAAACATTTTTTCATCATGAACAAAATCAAAAAGTAATACAATATATTCAACATTTATAATTAAATTACAAAATCATAAGCTAATAAAATAATAATTGTAAATAATCTATTAAACTCAAAAATAAACAACAAAATATTAATACGTAAAAGTACCTAAAAATCATTCAAATTTTTTCATATTAATTTTACATACCAATTTTTTTTAAATAAATTAAATAAACTCATACAATTTATTTTATAACAAAATTAAAAAATAATAGAATAAATTAAATATTTTTAATTAAATTATAAAATAAAAAAATAATCTAATAAACTTAAAAATTAAAACACAAAAAACATATTAATACTTAAAACTACATAATAATTTTTATAATTTTTTTATATAAATTTTAAATATATAATTCTTTAATAAATTTAAAATATTCATACAAATTATTATATATAATCTATCTATTTAAACCGTTATAAATAATATAAATAAACATTTTAAATTAATCTAATAAAATTTTACATTCAAAATAAACAAACTTTTAAATTTTAAAATAATATATAATAAAAGATTTTAAAAAAAATAAACTTTTACATTACAAATAATATAACTAAACCTATTAAAATAATATAACAAATTTTAAAATTGTCTTATTAAACATTTGTAAACATTTTAAACTAATATAATAAAACAAAAATTGAAACAGAAATTGTAAAAGTAATGTAATGTTCTATAATGAAACATTAAATAATGAAACACTTAATAATATATTATGGAAAAAAAACTTTACACATTACAAATATCATCAGATCTAGATGTGTGAACAAAAATTATAAAACATATGCATCACAAATCCAAATGTAATAAACAAATTTATATGCATCGTATTTTTAAACGTTACAAAGTGCATCGGATATCCAGATTCGAAAGTCCCCTATGAGATTTACATATATGATGTATACTTTTTCTTTGTATTTTTCTTTTTTCATAAATTTTGTTTATTAAATTTTATAAAATCATATAAATTATTTTTTAACATTATAAATTACATTAAACATTTATAAATTAATAAAAATTATAAACTAATACAATAATTAAAAAGCTAATGTAATAAAGATTTTAAAATTCATCAAACATAAATATCGAATATGGACATCCGAAAATCAAAACATCGGATCTTGCATAGAATCTCGACATCTAATGCATTTTTGGATTCCCATATCCGATATATATGTTTTATGTGTATATCTCATGCACTTGAAACAATTATTCAAAGAAAACCTCCCAACCTCTCAGCCGCAATCTCCCAACACCAATCCCAACCACCAACAACACCATTTACCTAGAAGCACGCCAAGCCTGCCTCCCTTGAAGCACCACCTTCAAATGCCAAGTCTGCCTCCCTCGAAGCACCATCTCCAAGTTGCTGGAACACTTTAAACTGCCTCAATAAACCCCTTCAAATCTCTCTCAACTATCAAAATCACACTCACTGATATGGAGTACACAGGAACTTAATGAAAATAAAGGAAATAATGGAAAGAAACAAAAGAGAAGAAAATGTGCAATTCAAATGGGGTGTAAAGGTTTTTAATAGGGGAAATGGGGTGCATGTTTTGTGATAGGTAAAATGGGGTGTAGGGTTTCAATGTTGCACAAAATTTGTCGATAAACATAAAATTATTAGATAATCACTTCATTAATTAGAGGTATTTTTGGAAATTGAAGGTGCATGGTGAAAAGGTTGGAAGTGAAGGATGAAACACAAAAAAAAAAGAGGCTATATTAGACTTTTAGAGTAAAAATGCCCAAATCAATTTGGGAAAAAAAATTGCAATTAGGTTATTTGAACCCAATTAAAGAAAACAACTAATACCTAAATTGTGTTCGTCCTCACTTTAATAAATTCCTAAATTTGATTTTTGTTTCGTAGATATTTTGTGAGACTGAGAGAAATATCTTTTTGTCGTTTCTGGATGACTTTGTCACTCGCTCTCCTGCAATATAAATCGCACGCTCGTCCTTCGATGGGTCGCTTGTGCTCCTTCCCCAACACAGGAAGGGAGGTACCTACAAAAGATACTCTAGCTCAAGTTAGGCGTGTGAGTTGAAGAGTCTCGGCTCTTGGTTGAATATTTAGTGAATGATTATCACTATTAAGTATTTAGAAATGTGAGTCAAATGTGAATGGAACATATCTGGCTTTTGGCCCTGTCATTGTATTTATAAGTGTTTCATAAACCAAATAATAACAAACTTACCTAAAGATTCGCTTGGCTATTGATAAACAGTTTATCAATATCTTTAATTAGATATTCTTGATTATTTTATCATCTGCTAAACTATTGGCCCAATAACTTAAATATTGGCCCAATTACAACCCAATCTTTGACCTGATTGACTGTAACGGATGAACTGAACGGTGCCGAATGTTAACCGTTCGGTCTCCACTAGGTACAATACAATTTCTAATTACCATTAAATAAAAATCCTAATTGTACCATATGTATCGGGCGGTCTGAGAGCAGTATAACGACCGTTATTTCTTCAATCTTTTTACTCCTCTAATAGCATTGTCGGACGACTGGCATCATCACTCACCACACATTGTGCGACCTGACCATTCATCCTCTTGCTAGAATGAGTAATGACGGTATACCGTATGAGCGGCGATGTAAGGTCGATCGGTCGATGACCTGGATCATTAAGATTATGATTGAGGTAAATGGTGATTAAGGTCATTGGGCTGAAATTGGGTCTTGATTAACTTTTCACTAATCTCAAGCCTATGGCAAAAACTATAAATACAGGTCAGAGGTGTGGTAGATAGGTTGCATTTACTGTACATTCATTACTAGTTCATTGAATCGCCAAACGGTTCCCGTACTGACTTTGGCATCGGAGAATCTTTGACAGGTTCCCTCCGGACGGAAGAGTGGACAACAGGACTTGGAGCGAGACCCGACAGCTAGAAGACAAATTGTGGAGGAGTTTTGTGAGTTAGCCCCAAATAACTTAAACATTTTGACTCCTGAGAGTAGTATAACGGTCGGTGTTTTTTCAATCTTTTTACTCCTCTGATAGCATTATCGGACGGCTGACATTAGCACTCACCACACATTGTGCGACCCGACCATTTATCCTCCTGTTCAAATGAGTAATGACGGTATACCGTACGGACGACAGTGTAAGGTCGTCCGGTCGGAGATGATTAACTTTTCACTAATGACACATTGGGCTGAAATTGGACCGTGATTAACTTTTTACTAATCTCAAGCGAAAACTATAAATACAGGTCAGAGGTGAGTGGTAAATAGGTTGCATTTATTGCACATTCATTACTATTTCACTGAATCGTCAAACGGTTCCGTATTGACTTTGACATCGGAAAATCTTTGACAGGTTTCCCTGAACGAAAGAATAGACAACAGGACTTGGAGCGAGATCAGACGGCTAGAAAACAAATTGTAGAGAAATTTAGTAACTTAGTCCCAAATAACCGAAACACTAACTTACTTTTTAATAGGTCATTAATAATAATAAAAAAGAAACTTGTTCTGATTAATTCAGAATTCAAATACGTGAATGTATTAAAGATTTGATTTAGAATTCAATCAGGATTCAATTTATTAGTATCTTGACTTTTAATAATAGAATACTGATTAAAAAAACTCTTAATTCTAATAAGAAGAAACCCAAAATTTTAATTTGATTTTAATTGTAATTAAATCAAAGTCCTATGTGCTACATAAAAAGAACTTTAATTTCTATCTTGTTTAAAAAAATCATATGTGTATATTATAATAATACATCAATGTTTATTGTTCTAATTAAAATATAAATTTATTAATATTTATTAGGTTATCAAACATTCAAGATAAACATTTATTCATGGTATAAAACTTTTTTCTTATTTAACAACAACTTTTTTGTATTCTTTTAATTCATTTAATACTTTTTACTTATTTAACCTTATTTCTATAATTTGTTAAAAGTATGTGCTACAGTCACACAACACAATTAAAAATATTTTCTATATTATGTTCGACTTATTTTGAAGAAATTATATTTTTTCTGCCACACGTTTTACATAGAGATTTTAAAAAATGGTTAAGAAAAGTTCGATTGTTTCATTTATATATTTACAATATAACCTTTTTTCTTATTTCGTGTTTCACAAGTTTAGGACAAGTTAAATGTTGGTTTTTTAATCTTTAAAATACTACTTTTTTAGTTTTTTTTTTTTTAAATCTTCTGTGTCATCTAAATAATTGAAAGAAAAATGAACACATGATTTAATGATAAGAATGGAAAATCACGATAAGTTGTCAGACAAACAAGCGTAATTTATAGTCATACAAGTAAAATATTATTAAAATGCAAACTCAAGATAATTTATCATGTAAAAGTAATTCATAGTCAAAACAGAGATATTATAACATATTTTTTTTCTCAAATTAAAGCAAACATTTATTTTTTTTTCGAGTCAGTTTTAAAAGCTTGTAAGCTATACTTTTAAATTTCTTTTATGATTTTAACCAAATAAAAAAACTTGTACCCTATCCAAATGAAAAAAAAAGTCTACCTAATATAAATTTTAAAAATAAATTCAAATTTGACATGTTTTAGTAAAACTAAAACAAAAGACAAACATGGGTCAAAACCTTAAAATGGTAACCCAAATTATATGACCCGGCCCAATCTTGAACGTTAGCAAAAGCTAAAAAGACAATAAATAAATGAATAAATTGTTGGGGAAAAGTAAAAAATAAAAAAGAGGAAAAATGAATAGACATGTTAACCTTGAAAGAGATTCTAAACAATATCATTGATCAAACGTTTATGGCGATGATAGTGCCTCTCCATGAAAGCTCTCGAAGCTCCTTCTATGCTTCTTCGCCATGTCTACAACAACAACAACCATTGAAAAAGACAACTTATGCTAAGCTTTTTAAGACTTCAGACACATCAACAAAATTATTCATTCAAACTCTATTGCACTTCATATTATTCATATAGTATACTTCAAAATGTATTATTCTAGTCTTTCTTTTTTAAAAATTAAAATTTCACAAGAAAAAAATATCAAATATCTTTTATGAATTAAAATTAACTTATAGATATTCTTTTACCCAAAATTCTTTAAATCATATAAATTTGATTTACCTTCTCAATGGTTCCCAACAGCGACTTGTTTCTGAAATCCCTTGTCCTCAAAATGTGGGCCCCTCCAATCCCAATCTGCCGGAGAAACGCCGTCTTTCGCGTGGCGACCGGCGGAGGTAGAAGCGACCTCCGTTCGACGAAGACGGTGGCGACTGCGGCAGCTTCTACCCTCTTGGTGATCTTCTTCTTCTTTGGAACGTTGTTAGAGTGACCCACTTCAGCAAACTTCCGGAGTAGTTCGTCGGAACTTTTCTTTGTGACATGCTGAACCTTTTCAGCAGTGCTCATTGCAATAACGTTGGAAATTAGATTTGTAATGAAGAATGTTGTTTTACTATGGTTGAGTTTTGATAAAAGGAAATTGGACCGTTGAGGGAAACAAATGATTGTGATTTATGCGTGGGAGAGGAAGAAAATATAGCCGTTGGGATGAGATCTGATTCGGAACTTTAGAAAAATAATTTGTATCATAACAAATAAATTGCATTAAAAAAGTGACAATAGAAATTGCATACACAAAACTGTTTATTTAAACTTCAATCCACAATTATATTAAATTAACTAAAAATATTTTATTTAATAAAGTGATGTTTGCAGTGTATTAGTTTTAATATTTTATTTATTTAAATTAGCGTAATACTAATTATTAAAAAATTAAAATAAATAAAGTTAGCTTGGCATCAGTGTGACACCCGGGCACGGAGACGAGGGTGGGGAGTGACGCTGGTGCAAGAAGCATGGTGCAGGGGGCACAGACAAGGAGCGGCTCCTGGCAGCTTCGGGTGGAAGGGGTACATGGATGAATCGAACATACACCGGAATGAGAGGGATTTGGAGACTGTATAGGTATGGGACTATACAGTTGAAGGATAGCTTAAAGGAATTGATTTGACTACTCATATCACCAAAATGCATTTACTTTTCGGTAGCCTGACTCATAAGAACTCCATGGTTAAGCGTGCTTAGCCTGGAGTAATTCTGGAATGGGTGACCTTCTGGGAAGTTTTCCCAGAAAGTGTGCGAGTGAGGACAAAGCACACTGGAAAGCCTGGTGGTGATCTGTAGGGGCAGTCAACGGTCCCTGTGAGTTGCCGGGTGGTGGGCATGTGACACCCGGGCACGGAGACGAGGGCGGGGAGTGACGCCGGTGCAGGGAGCACAGACAAGGAGCGGCTCCTGGCAGCTTCGGGTGGAAGGGGTACATGGATGAATCGAAAGCCTGGTGGTGATCTGTGGGGGCAGTCAACGGTCCCTTTGAGTTGCCGGGACGTTACAATCAGCACACTAATCACATTTTTTGTCAGTAAATATGTCAACAATATGTAGTTATTTATCGACATATTTTTTTGTCGATAAATGAAATTTGTTTCAATAAAAAATTTCATCGGTTAAGTTAGTAAAAGAAATAACAACAAATTTTTCACCCATTATCTCTTTTTACGAGTCACTAAAATTATCTCTTTTTCTCTCTTACGGGCAACCCTATTTCAGAATGATACATGCGCTACAAAGCCATAAACCACCAACGAGACGTCCCATAACGACTCTCAAAACCACCACTATTAGAGAGACACATCGCAAGCTAGACTTACCGCGACTTCGAAAGAGGCAATGCATCGCGACAAAGAGTCTTCTCACCTACAGATGACAAAGCAGATCGCGTGATAGAGAGACCACCACGAGCTCTAGATTAGACAACCACTATAACAAGGAAAACAATATTGTAAGAGTTTCGTGCATGGGAAGAAGCCTCTATTGCTATTGTTGTCGATGCATTCTAGTTAAAATCCGCTAATCTGATTTTCATTTTTCTTGTGGGTTTTCTCTTCTATGTTGATGAAATGTGTTGATTTTTCTGGATTGAAAAGGTTCAAAGAGAGAAGGAAAGAAGAGGAAGAACATGAAGCAGATTGCGATATTTATCGACAAATATTTTCTTCCGTAATTACTGATAGATTTTTCTTTAATTATCGATGAATTTTTCTTTTAGTTATTATCAATGCAAAATTAAGTCTCTAAATGTTACCAATTACATTATTACCAACATGTTTCAATTCCTCTAAAATTAGTTAAAAAAAAGTTATTACCAATAAATTTTTGTGTTTCCAAGGAATTTTGGTTGTCAATGATATTTTGTTTTCTTATAATACATTTATATATATATATATATATATATATATATATATATATATATATATATATATATATATATATATATATATATATATATATATCATACTCATATTCTTCGTTCACATTCATAAATATTTTTACAATTATATATTTTCTCCACACTTATCTCCTTTGCTCATATTCGTATCCTTCATTTATGCTCATATTTTCACCCATACACATTCATCTAAATTTTGTTCTTTATACATATTATTTTCGATTTTTTCTTCGTCCACATTATTCTGCTATATACTTCCTTTATACTCATTTATTGCATTTGTAATGATCTCTTTTATCTATTATATTATTTTTCTTTTTTTTTACATATTTGTTAAGTATGAAGTTTTTTTTTTAATTTATTGTCATTCACGTCAACCTAACCATGTTAAATTAAATAAATTTTAAATTAAAAACATATTATCATTGATTTGACTAACATTAAATTATTTTAATAAAAAATAATTTAAAAATTAATAATAACTTAGAATCATAAGTTGACACTAATAATTATTTAATGCCGGTTTTTGAAAGACACTAAATACATATTTTCTTATACTTTCTTATGGTGTTAAAATTGAATGTGGAAGTAAAAGATTTGATGATAATTTATGAATGACATGTATTGAAGTATAGATAAAATGAAAGTTGATGATGAGTGTAATGTTACGAGTTTTGAATAATTATATGGGATATTTAAATAAAATTGAAGTTGAGGTACTCCTTTTAAATAGAAAAGAGTTTTTAATATTTTGGATTGTAAAATGAATATATAAAGGTGTTTTTTTTGTCGAAAATGTTATAAAATACTTATAAAAATAATATATTTTTACTTTTATATTTAATGAAAAAAATAGTGATGTTTTGTGTGAAAAAAAATTACAAGATTGATTGCATATACTTATATCTTTTTAATCATAGATATCTTGGTAGCAATTCAAAATTTAAATCATAATATATAAATAAATAAATTCAAACAAAAGCTAAATTGTAGTCTATAACACAAATTTACATAGTTTTAAATTTGTATTACTAATTAATGGAAGTTAAAGTAACATTTTTGTTCAATGCAGCACTAGTTGTATAAATGCAATGTTTTAATCAAATATCACTTTTCATTTGTTGTCACTTGTTTATTTTTTGTTATTCTTCATCGTGTTGGTAATTTCTTCCATTAGTTTAGAAATTTGATTTATTTATTAGGAATGGAAAGATGGAAATATACGTTAGTTGACTTATTTTTTAATTGCTCAAATGAAAAAATGGGAGAGTGAATTTATTACCCTCACCCTTGTGAGTAGAAAAGATGAGAAAGTGATATAAATTACAAATTGGTTGTAATAGTCATACATGTCACAAAGAAATATTTTCTGCAACATTCTGATAGTGTATAACTATTAAAATATACATCACATAATATAAAGAGATGAAAGAAGACATAACTAAAAAAAATTATATAAGAGTTATGTCGTATATAACTATATCATAATATATATATATATATATATATATATATATATATATATATATATATATATTTAAGATTTATATTAAACTTAAAAATAAAACGTAATATTGATTTCTAAGATTAATAAAATAGAAAACAAAAATTGTATACTTTTTGGTTACAATATCACTCTCGCCTACACTAGATTAATTGAAATATATTCATCTACTCACATTATTAAGGTGATAATCGTAAACAAGAAAAAAACACACAACAAAAAAACAGAAAAGAAATAGTAAGTTCATATATCAAAAGAGTTATCATAGAGTAGAAACATAGACACCATGGTTGATTCGAAAACATGTTTGAACATCAAATTGAATACCAATTTACTTAATTGTTCAGTGACTCATTCCATCTGATCAAACTAATATCAATCATAGTCCAAATAACAACTCAACATACCAAATGACTAAAGTTCAGCAATACAAGTAGCTAACCAAGTCCTAAATTGTACAAACTCATACCCCTAACATCAAGTTCATTCAACAATCGCTTTACACAAAATTTCATATGTCATACCACCAATTTCTAGACCAATTTCCAACCAATGCTCAAACATATTACCAAACCAAAGTTCAACAACAAAATGATCAACCAAATTAGAAATTCTATCAACCACAGATCATTAAAAGCTAGCAACATTAAACAATTATCACAACATGATTTCTAAATACTAAACTACCAATTTCAGACCAATTCAAATATGCAACATAAATTTTCAATATATAAAAAACTTCAAAACATAGTAATTAAATTTTCTTACCTTACAAATGACCAAACTGCTCTAGAAATCCTAAAACAACTCCAAACGTATAGAACGTCTTATATATGAACGACAAAAACACGATCAAGTACACCGTTAAGACCACTGATTAGCAAAAAGTCTTATAGAAAATTCAAATGTCACGTGCAAAACAAAGAGCTAACATGCAAGGAAAACAAAATTGTCCAAAGAAAGGAGTAGAAAAACAACTTACTCTATGTGAGCTTATCGGTCCAAATTGAAAAGTTTTTCGTCAAAATTAATAATACGGTCTCAGTTATTTAACCAAGCAACAAAAGATGAGAACTTTAAAGAGAATTAAAAAAACTCTAAAAAAATAGTTTTTAGAAAAATGATATATTTTAAAATAATTAAACTCGTTCACAACCAAAATCATTTAATTAAAGTCATTTAATATTAAAATAATTGAATCTTACCATTTTTAAACTATTTCTATCCTAAAACATTTTTTTTCTAGTTCTTTACCTTCTTTTTCTGATGACAAAATATTTTTTTAATTATTCTTCTTTACCGAATAAATAAATCACTTTCTTTAATTTTAATTATGTAATACTATTTTTTTCTTTAATCATCAAAATTATTATTAACTATATTTTAAATCTCAGAATATAGTAAATTAATAATATGAATATTAATAATTATTTAAAAAATATTTGTATGAAATAGCTAAATAACAGTGTATATTGATTACTTCAATAACATTTAAAACCATTTATGAAATATAATTTATTATGCCTGATACATAATAATGCCAGATCATACATAGGAGTAGAGCAAACCAATTAAAACAATTGAACTTACCATCTTAAACAAAGAAAAAAATATAACATTATAATTCTTAAATTGGTGTAATATACCAAATAATTTGCGATCTGAACATTTAAATTTAAACTTGAATTTGAAAGTTTTGATTTAACTACTGATTGAAATTTAATTATATTTCATAACTGCATTCAATAAGTAAATACATTAATAAGAAGATTTAAACATTTAGTTTTCTCTATTTTTTTTTTGAGTTTTTCATTTTGATCCCTTATTGTTTGGAATTCTCAATTGAGTCTTTAAAAGTGCTAATTTGAATCAATTGAACTTCTATCGTTAAATTTACTCAACGGAATTAAGTTTTTGCACACGTGGGAGATTAATGTGTCAATTTTTTAAAACGTGACATAAGCTGAGTGTTACATGGAATGTCCTAAGTTTAACTTGACAAATGTTTGATTAAAAATATTTAAAAAAAAAATCATCCTCTGTTACAAGCACCACACAGAAATCCTACCCAGAAATCTTCTTCCCAGATAGACAAACAATAAAGAGAGACCCAACAGATAGAGAAGAAAGAAGTAATGGGTAAAGAAAAGTGGAAATGGTGGTTGGAGCGCCAGTGGTGGATGCACGGTTCAGCGTTTCTCGCGATTTGGTGAACCCGTTTTGGAAGAGGAAGGGAACGGGCCGGCGACGCTTCCAATTGGCGGTGCCTCCGGTTGTAGGTCGAAAGCTCATCTTTCTCAACCAAGGTAGTTTCTCCTTGTTGTGACATTAACGGAGGGATCCACGAGCGGAGGAGGCGAGGTGGTGACATTAACGGTTGTTCGCTGCCTTCCATTGAGGAGAGAAGAAACTCTCCCCGCCATATATTCTGGTCTTTTCTGTATCAACAGACAATTTGTTCTCTCTCCCAGAATTAATCTAAAATTCTAAAATTGCAGCAGAGAAAAAAAACATGAAATAGAGAGGGAGAGAAAGAAAGAGAGACAAACATTGAAGAGAGAGAAAGCGATTTTACAAAGGTTAAAGGCATTGTGTTTGTAAGCAAAGAGGAGTGAGAGGAACCTGTGGTGGTCGTGATTTGGGGGATTTTTGGTGAAGCCCCTATATATTTTTGTGAAGGAGCAACATCAATGGTGTTTTCTAGAAAGAACCAACAACAATTCAGTTCTTTTATGAAAAGTAATTTTTTATTAAAACCAGCTGAAATGAGGGTTTTTTTGGATGTGAAATATTCACATCACCTCTTTGACACATTCAAAAAGTAAGGATTTTAAACAAAATAACATTGCGCTGCATACGATAATCCAATCCCAAAATTGGTCACCATTGTCACAAGATGTATACCAAACACAGTAGATTAGGCTAATTTATGATAACACTTTGAATGATGAAACAACAAAATCAACTGAAAAATAAAGAAAAGAAAACTTGTTCTTATCGTAAACTAGATTCATTATGTTTTATTACAGTAAGAATTATCAGAGCACACAAACTTTTTTAAGAAAAAAAAAACAACGCAAAAAAACAAGTAGGAAGTAAACAACAGCAGCATTGGATGATTCACAAGAAGAAGAAGCACCAATACTAAGAATTACCCGAAAATTCTATTACTAAATCTCATTTCAGAAATCCTATCATGTATAAATCTTTCAGCATGACACATCTAAAAAGTTTGCCACGTCAATCTTCCACTTCATAAAAAACTTAATTTCGCTAACCAACTTTAACAGCAGGAGTCCAATTAATTTATATTAGCATTTTTTAGAACTCAATTGAAAATTTTAAAATATTAAGAATTAAAATAAGAAAAATCTACAGGAAAAAAAGATTTAAAGATAATAAATGTACATAGTTGATATGTCTATATGCATAATTAAATATGTGCAATCGAACATCAATGCTGATAAATGCAATTACGAAAAATCTAAATTTTTGTGTGTAAATATGTATTTTTGCTAACTATCTCTTGGGGATGTAGCTCAAATGGTAGAGCGCTCGCTTTGCATGCGAGAGGCACGGGGTTCGATCCCCCGCATCTCCAAATTATTTTATTTTGATTTTTGAGATTTTAATTGCTTTTGCTGCTACAATTTTTCAAGGCTGAATTTAATGAATTTTGCCAGAATAATCCTATATCATTAATTCGTATGAATTAATGTATGTTAGTTTAATAAATGTTTTAAACTTTAAGAGTATAAATTAATGAAATATTAAATAAATGCAATTTTTCCTTTTAGAGTTTAGTTTTAAATTGTTTTTGTTCATTAAATATTTTCTACTTTTAGAATGCACCCATTTAAAATTTTAAGTTCACTTTAAATTATTTTTATCATTTTACAAAGCGTTATTAAATTATTTGAATTTTCAAAATGTATTTCAAAATTAAACAAAGAACACAAAATTAAAATTTTAAAATTATAGAAAGAAAAAAATTATCCAATGAATAAAAAGTAACCAACGTGGAGTTATGTTGGGAATGGTGAGGTTAGGATTAAGAGAAAGAAAGTGAAATTGAAGATTATAGTAAAAAAATGAGACACCAATTGGTGTTGTTTGTCAGTATAAGTGTTTTTCAACTAAAAATTGGCGAGTGATGACAAATTGAAGAAGTACTTCCTTAAGAGACAACAAACCTTTCATTCATTCACTCAATTCATTTCAAACAATGTCAATGACTGCTTCAGCTTCTTCACATGGCTGTATTTCGGCAATCGCCATGTGCATCCCGTGCTCCTCTTCCAAATTCTCTTCTCAGTCTTCGTTGACACTGGCTGCACCCCAGAGAGCCTCAACCAGAACAAGCTTCCGTGTGTGCAGAGCGATGGTTCAGCAAGCCGTTCAGGGTGCCCCTGCAGCGTACGCCAAGGAAATGGAACGCCTGTCCGCCAAAGAATCGCTTCTTCTCGCCGTGAGCCTCTTTTTCTTGAGTATATTCCCCCAATTTGCGTTTTTTGGGACCTACCCATTTGCTTTTGGGCCTTTGTTTTGCTTTTTGTTTGTAAAGAAAATAACTTGTTGCTGTTTTAGATAATGGGTATGTTAATACCACCTCTTTTTCGTTTTTGTTTAGTTTTACTGTTTTAATTTTTGGGGGGAGGGGTACGAGGTTTTAAATTGCGGTTGGGGATGATTTGTTAAAAAATGGGGTATGGAGACCATGAAAACCATGATGTTGTGGCAATAATTGTGCTTACAGCCGGTTTTTTGTGACATTGGTGGCATGTTGTGGCTATAATTGTGGATACTGTATAGGTATACATCATGCACTGTGATTGGTTTGAATTGTTGTTAAGGCCTAGGTTTGTGGACGATTTCCATCCTTTTATTTTGATTTCCAAACAAATGCTTTTCTTGTTTATTTCTGTTTCTTATGTTAAGAAAACGAGGTGGAATTTTGCTGTTGTGCTGATGTGGGATAGTGGAAAATTTTATCTGGTATCTTTGTGAGGGAGGTTGCTGTAAATGCTAAAAAACCAAGATAGATATGTGCAATCTCAAGAAAGTTCAGGGGATTGTGGCTGTAAGTTACTCTAGATTCTATTAGTGCGTTGTGTCTGCAGATGAACCTGGTTACCTGCTAGAACGGTGATAGACTTGAGTTAAATATGAAAAGGAGTAATTTGCTTATGTCGTTTGTGCAATCTTTGAATTTAGACTCTTAACATACTAACACCGGAGACATCTTTTCAGTTTAAAGATGCTGGGGGTTTTGAGGCCTTAGTCGCTGGGAAGACTACTGAATGGCAAAAGATTGACGTGAATGAAAGGATAACTGGTCTTGAGCGGCTTAATCCTACCCCTCGCCCCACAACGTAAGTGAATGAAATTATCCATGTCCATGCTTCTGTATTAGATGTTAATGCAATTTTATGCTACAGGTCACCCTTCTTGGAGGGGCGTTGGAACTTTGAGTGGTTTGGTTCTGGGAGTCCAGGTTTGTTTGCTGCTAGGATTATATTTGAGTGAGTTTTCTCTTTGAAGATTTGCTTTTATCTTGTCGATTATCATCTTGGGACTTCATATTGGTCTCTTTTGATTTATAGGAATGTAAAGTTTTTATATCGGAAATTAAATTTGGATTGATCTCAATGTGTGCTTTTGTATCTGTGCAGAAACTTTCCTTCAAGTTTGGCTAATTTGTCAAAAATGGATGTTGTTATTAAGGATGGAAATGCAAAGATTACTGCAAACTTGACATTATTAAACTCGGTACACTTCTGAGTTGCAATTTTTTATGCATGTACAAATCTTGATTTGGCATTCACAAAGTTTTGATTGCTTCGGGTGTAATTTTCTGCATATAATTTAAGTTTTTCACCCCTTCCAATTTTCATGCACCAGTTATCCAGAAAAGCTAAGTTTAGATCATGACATACGAATGGTTTTATATGACATCCTAAACACTCACATAACAGCCCTTTGGCCTTTAAGTGTGGACAATGCGTAGGCCTACCTGAAATTTAACTTTTTATAAGAAGAATGTTGATAGGATATAAGATAGGGGTGAAAGAACCGAACGGGGAATAGTGAAGAAGGCGGGCAAGGGGCCTATAAATGTAAACCTTTGGTAAGTCTGTGGAGAGCTGAGTGATATTCTTTCGTATATACAGGTCTTGAACCTAGTGAGGGGGGTTAGGCTCTCGTTAGATGGAGGGAGGTTATGCTCCCAGATACTGATCGTACGATACTTTTGGTGATGAGAATACAAATAATGCATTCTTTTCTAAGTGTTTCCTGGCTGTGATTGTGTGAGTGAGTTGCCATAGTTAGGTTTCGAAACAGGAACCTAAAAAATTGGTCTGACCAACTGTTTCAAGAAGTTGCCAGATCATGGAGCGGTATCAATAGGAGAGCTGCCAGATTCGAAGTGGGGTGTGCCGGTTCGAGAAGCTACCGTATCGAGAAGCTGCCGTATCGAGAAGTTGTCGTTTCGAGAAGTTGCCGTTTCAAGAAGTTGCCTTTTCAAGAAACTGTAGGATCGACGCGGCCCGGATCGTGTGGGGGTGAAGGAAATTGCGGTTGATACAATGAAGGCGCAGACAAGGGAGCTGCAACCAGATTATGCAGCAATATGCCAAGATTATGCTGCGATACTCTAAGATTATGCTGCAATACGCCAAGATTTGCAAGAAATCATAAGGATGTTGGGTGGTCGAGGCCACAACCAGGACGACCAACATTGGGACCGGCGAGAGGAAGAGGAAGGGGAGAGAGGGGATGAACGCCATGAAGTGAAACCCAGCGGGAAGAAAAGGGTAGAACTGCCCACTTTCGAAGGGTTTGATCCGTTAGGGTGGGTCTCTGAGGCAGAGCAGTTCTTCGAGTTGCAAGGTGTGGCAGAGGAGGAAAGGGTGCGCCTAGCGGACATCAGTATGGAGGGGAGCGCTGGCTACTGGTTCAGAGCTTGGAAGAAGAAAGCCAAGAATCGTTCTTGGGAAGGCCTGAAGAGGGCAGTGGTGGTGCGATTTGGAGAACGTAACGGGGGCACCATCTCTGAAAGGGTGACGGCCAATAAGCCGTTGGGAACCACGGAAGAATACGTCCCAAGATCGAACATGGGAGAAATGCCAGAATTGAACAGGAGAGGACTGCACGAACAGAACGTGACAGGACGACCGGAACCGAATGTGACAGGACGGCCGAAACCGCACGGGAGAGGACTGGCAGATCCAAACGGAAGAGTACAGAAAGAACCGAACGGTCTAGGAGGGATGGATCAGTGGGAAAGAAGTGGTGAAAGAAGGAACGAAGACCTCGGAGGGAAGAATGGATGGAAGAATCAATGCCCGGGAGGTAGAGAATGAGAGCAGGTTAGAAGACGAGTCATTTGGGGGACGAACGCGGGGACCAAACGGTTTTGACCAGTATAGGACGAAACCAGTCGGTATTCACCAATATAGGACGAAACCGAACGGTATTGACTAGTATAGGTCAAAACCGAATGGTATCGAGGGCGATAGGAAGGAAAGAGGAAGAATGGAAGATAGTGGTGGAGGAGTTGCCACCACCTAAGCCTCCAGACCTGAAGTTGCAAGTAGTAGTCAGCGGGTTCTCTCCCTATGATAAGACCACATCACAATGCAATGGGCTCAAGTTTCATTGTTCCAACCTTGAGGACAAGGTTGTTTTGCAGCGGTGTGTAATGATAGGATATAAGATAGGGGTGAAAGAACCGAACGGGGGAATAGTGGAGAAGGCGGGCAAGGGGCCTATAAGTGTAAACCTTTGGTAAGTCTGTGGAGAGGTGAGTGATATTCTTTCGTATATACAGGTCTTGAACCTAGTGAGGGGAGTTAGGCTCTCGTTAGATGGAGGGAGGTTATGCTCCCATATACTGATTGTACGATACTTTTGGTGATGAGAATACAAATAATTCATTCTTTTCTAAGTTGTTCCTGGCTGTGATTGTGTGAGTGAGTTGCCATCATTAGGTTTCGAAACAGGAACCTAGACGTAGACAGAAAATACAGATTCTAGACCATTTGGACGTTAGGTTTCGAAACAGAGGAACCAAACAGATGTAGACAGAAAATACAGATTCTAGACCATTTGGACACACATGTATCGCATTAACTATCCCTAAAATTAAAGTTGTTAGGTCAGATACATGAATGATTTTATTTACACTGCTAACGCCAACTTTTGTGGGGATTGCTTCTATCATTCCAATTAAATCGTTTGAATTAATGTTTTGGGCTGGAATATGTGTGACCTTTGGTTTGGCTGCAGGAATGGACAGCGAATAGCTGCATTATATTCTCTGATATGAGTGTTATTCCATTGCCATTGTAGCCATTTTTAGTATCTGCATGATGCTAAATGGTTCATTCCTATTCCTATACTAGAGAGTGGGGCATGCACTAGTAGCCTGTTAATCAAAGTATAAAAGATAGATTTGCTTGTTTATGGGAAGAGGGAAAATAGTAACAGAAGAATTGGAGAAACGATCTTGCTTGCAGTTATAACTAAACATTCTTAATTGACTTTTTTTTAATAAAATAGAATTACTGTAAACATGTATTAATTTAAACAATTAGAGCGTGTTTGAATTAATGATGGTTTTTGTTGAACGTCAAAGCTACAAAAAATTGCTCTCACGTTTGGTGCCCCAGAATGTGAAATTTTGTGTTAGAAAGTGTAATCAAGAGAACCCAACGGATTCCCAGCCATTCAATCAAACATGGAAAAGTGTTTAATAGTTATACTAAGTAGTAGCATGTAAAACTAGTTTGGGAATTCATCTATACAACTTGACCTTCAAGTTAGTTTTAGTTGGTATTTTTCTTAAAAGCTATGATAATGCCTACATAACATTATTGTACAATGTTTTGTCATGTTTAACTTTGTCTTTGTTGATTGTATTCTTGTGATTATTGTATTTTGAATCAACTTTGTGATCAAGTGTAGATTGATAGTAAAATCATTCTCTCAACCAAGTTATCTGTGGAGGGGCCACTTAGAATGAAAGAGGAGTATGTTGAAGGGGGTTTTGTGTCACCAACAATTATTGAAGAGAGAGTACCGGAACAGCTTAAAGGGGCACTTGGGCAGGCAGCTAATGCTTTCCAACAACTTCCTGCCCCTATACGTGATCCTGTTGCCAATGGGCTGAAAGTTCCTCTAAGTAAGCTATTGTTAATTTTCTATATTCATTTTCAAGTTCTTTGACAGAAGTGTTCTTGTTGATATGCGCCATCTTTTGAATTTTTGTTTCATTTCACTTTGCACTCCAATATAATCATGGTTGGAACATAAAACTGTGGAACCAATAGTTGGAAAATACTTTATCTCTATGAAACTTGAACCTCGTTTATGTTTCTGTCATTTCATCCAGATATTAAAAATTGTGTTATGCCATCCTTGTGATTAATCTTTTTATACTTCCGTCAATTGTTAAAGATACATGTAACTTATTTCTGTAGAAAGAAATAATGTACTTTTTGTGGCCTCGCTTGAAATGGTTACATAGCCGAGAACAATTCTGAAATGTCTTATGTTGGTAATGTCCACTATAACATTATTTGATTATTTTACTCTCAAAATATATATGCAAAAAGATAGGATAATAACTTGACTGTGATTAAGCAAACATATGTAGAGGGAATTTGGGCAACAGCTGGGTGGGCCCACTTAAGCGTTATTTTTCTGTTATAAACTGTCATGTTATAGTCAAATTGTAACACTTGAGCTACTACACTTTTAAATAGAAAAAATGCATTATGACTCTATAACTTTTATCTTAGTAGTAAGCGCTTGATCTAACAAGATAAGTGAGTCTAGATCTCTCAAAGTATCTAGAATATGTATCATTCTCACAAGAAGTTCTTCACTTGCTTTCATTCAATAAAGCCTTGACCTTTCTTGCTATTTCAGTCACCATGTGTACACAAATGTATATTCAACTTGCACTATTATTCAGATTTTGATGTGAAAACCCCATTCCCTTTTCTTGTGTATGAAGGTGGCAGCTTTCAAAGGCTCTTCATGATTTCATATCTCGATGAGGAGATACTTGTAAGTTTGACATACTTATTTTCAGTAGTCATTTTTTTAATAAATTTGATGCATGTGCGAGCCGTTGTAGATGACAATGCTGACAAAGCTAATCTGAAATCCCAAATTTTGATGCATACACTAAGAAGCATAGATTCAAGTCCTATTACAACTGATATAAATTTGACACGGGTATATGGCCATTTTTTGGAATAAGGAGTTTTAAATAGACATTGTCAAAGTTGTAATATGTGTTCAATCTTGCATAACTGAAAAGCTTTTTCAATTGGAGTTCTGGATGTATTTTACTTGAATTACCAAATTGGAGTGTGATGAAGCATTCTTATAATGTGATTAGGAATGAGAGGCGTTTAAATTTTTGATCATACCATGAGTAACACATGCTTATGTCTTATCCTTTTCTCGTGAAAAAAGTAACACTTGCTAATTCACCCGAAAAAGAAAGCAGTATACATTTAGTCATAATAAATTGCTTAATGCTAGGCATCTATTGTGGACTCCTTAAAATCTGGTAGGGTTACTTTTCCTCAATAATATGACATTCAGTCTTGAAAGAAAAGGCCTATTTTGTTTTATCATGTCAAAATAGCTATGCTAGTTACACTTCTTTTTCTTGCTTTATATGTTTAGTGTCACTAAAATTGTTCTAGATATTGACAATTGTCGTAGGCGTCCCCTTAGTTTCTATAGCTTGATGAAAGTTTCTAAATTATAGAAACAGAAACTAATGTAAATTGCTTGTTACTTTCAAGCTGCTCTTGTATATTTCTGTGTCTATCTCTACTGGTTGTGATAGTGACAGTAACATGGTAGAAAAGAAAAGAAAACAAAGAGATATGATTCAAATGTTCTTCTTACTCTTTCCTTTTTGTTTTAATTGGTCTGAGTCAATTAAAGGGTAGTCCTAGATTGAATGCATACCATTTTTACGTATAAATAACAAGATCAAATTGTGGTTATATCTGCATGTTTATGTTGGTTTTTTATGCCAGATAATAAGAAACACCGCTGGGATTCCTGAAGTTTTAACGAGGTTGGATGCAGCACCATCTTCCTTGGGAGATTCTAGTCCAGAGTATGAAAGCTAGAACTTCTATATAGACTTGGGAACTGAATTTTTGTCCCTCCTTACTCATGATGATGAGTCAAATTTCTTTGGAACCTCCTTTTTCTTTTTCTACAGAGGGTAGAAATGTGAATATGGGTTGAAGCTGACACAAATTCTTACAAAACCATGGATTTCATTCTTTGTTTCACAACAAAGTGGCTCTTTGGTGTATAAATTATATAATGCTACTCATACAACCATAATTGGTGAAATGAAATGAAATAAATATCTGCCTTTGATCCAATTCTATAGAAATTCTGCCATTAGTTTATGTTAATTTTTCAATTTTTCTGGCTTTGATCCAATTGGGTCGATGTCCATGATTCTAGAAAATAAAGAAAATAAAAGCTTACAATTTTAGATTGACATTTATTTTGGTTATCTTGTCTTCATAACCTCTTTCTTCCCGCACCCTTCAAAAAGTCATCTTACCCTCTTTTAAATTTTCAAAATTCCCAAACAAAAGTTTTACATGCACACTTTTCATATGCTTTTTCTGATTACCAAGCTCATAACATCTTAAACCTGAAAGACCTAATTAACCTTTTTGGAATTTTTATTTCATAATATATTCAAGAATAATTATAGAACATGTAATCTAGAAACAAGAGGGAATTGGGAAATATTTCAATAAACATAAAAGAAATTAAAAATCTGCATGCTGCAATGAAATTCTTAATGTGTTACAAAGAGAGATATTCTGAAACACTTTATACATACTTCAAAGCACTCTTGTTTCAGAAACAAATATATTGTGAATTGTATATTTTGCAATACATTAAAAATGTTTCATGCAAAAGAAATTGTATATTGAAGTGCAGTAGCAGAAGTGGAGGTGGTCAATGGCTGTGTTTTAAGAGAAAGGGACCAAAAGTCATTCAGTGGTGTATGAAAGCTTTAAAGGTGTGAAAGCAAAGACTTTTATTTGGTTTAAGAAATTAACATTTTGTAAAGAGTGATAATGTTTTTTTTTTTTTTTTTACCTCAAACTTCCAAAGAAGACCGTCATCTTTAGGAGAGGTATGTTGTGAGTAGAAAGTTGAATTCACAAGCTTTACCAACATGATGTAATTTGTTTTGTTCTTAATTATATAACTTAATTTCACTAATTTCATTTAGTGCAATATGAACATATATTTACAACAAAAAAGAACACTCTTTTGTCAATACTGAAATATTGTTTTTATTAATACTTTAATTAATGTTTTACTCGGTTTTTATTGCTTTTTTGGGAACGTTATATAATGTAATTAATTAAATCATCAAATTGTATAAAAAAAATATAAATTTACATAAATGAAATTGATTTTATTTGCTGATAAAAAAATTATTTGGACACAAATTTACAGCAACAATCTCTGTGTAAACGCTGTTGCTGTTTCAAAAGCATGTTTTGGAGAAGGAAGTTAAGAGTTGATTATTTAAAAAACAACGACTTTTAAAAGAAAGGTAGCATATGTTGTCTGCCATTAATTTCAATAATGTAACACTTTGGAGCTTAATCTGAGCAGTATTATACAATAAACCCTGCAAATATTTAATAAGACAATTGACAATAATAATTAAAAATATTACCTAACCTATTGACTTCGATCCACCTCTTTTAGTGGTCAACCTATTATGGTCACCATTTTTTCATTTCTTTCCCAATAAATATCATCGTGTCTTCATATTGCTGTTAAATTTTGATTAAGAGTTCTAATCATGATTAGGAGGCTCTTAATTAACTTGTTATTGTTCAGTTTTATAATGAAGTCAAAGGTTAGACAACTTAAATCAGTCAATCATTAATAAACTTTTCATTTAAAATAAGACGTTTTCATAATATTTTTAACTTTACATACATTTTTAAGTTTAATTGTAATATGAAATATCCATCTTGAATATGTATTCAATTTGTTAAAAAGTTCATTAATCTCTATCAATATACTGTAGTAAAAATCCAAAATAAATGAAAAGTGATATAAGTATATTTCAAAGACTCAATTTTTTTTATAAGTTAAACAAGTTATTTATTCTGATATATATAATTAATAATTTATTTCGATAAAAAAAATTTATATACACATTCGGTTTCAAATGAGAGTATACCTTAATTATTAATCTGAATTATTAATATTAAAGATGTTATCTCAACAACCTTAAAGTTGGAACAATATTATTTTAAAATTAATAAAAATAATTACATGTTTTAAAGGAACCATACTTTAGTCAAATTTAATATTGATAATGGTCTACTTGTTCTAAACTGTTACTCTAGAGTTACATGTCTCCTACCAATATGTACAAAAATCTTAACCTAATTAACCAATTTACTTAAGTTACCGTTTTATATTTATAAACATAGTGTTTTTCTTCTTTCTCAAGAGACATCACTTTCTCTATTTAAAGATATGATAAATTTTCTTATGAAGTTCCTTAGTTAGGAGAGCATACACAGCAGTTTGATGTCCAAAATTTACTTTCAAATGGACTAATCAACAAGACAAATTTTGGTATGAACATCAATGGAGTTTGTTTAATTGAACATAATTTTTAATATGTTTTAATAATTAAAATTTAACTATCGACATAGGAGAGAAAATTAGAAGAAAAAAAAGCCAATTTAAACTAACTAAAATTAGCTATATGTAAACTAATTTAGATAATTGTTTAATAGCACAAAATTAATTTATAAAAAAATATTTTTATTTTCAAGATTCTTTTATAGAATTGTTCAAAAAAAATTTAGGTATCCAAATAATGAGATGGGATTGGTTATAGGCATATAGATATATTCTTGAATATTAATATACACATATGGCATTAATTGACTTCTATAATTTATTGATAGAAGTAAAAATGCATTCATATGCGTACAGCTGGCTAAATAATACACACATTTACTTTAATTCTAAAATAAATAATTTTTTTATATTTCTAATAAAATAATTCTTATTTTTGTTAATATGGATTGACATATTTAATAATGAAATCATTTATGTTTATTTTCTTCTTAAAATAAGTTCTTTAATCACTATAAGAGATATTGGTACCAAAATTTTGATAACTAATGCTAGAAATCAATTATAATCCTTTTGATAGTCAAAATATTGTTAAATATGAGTTTAATTTATAAATCAATTATAACTTTTTTATTTATAATAGATATTATTTTAAATATTAATAATATTTAGTTTATAAATTAATATATAAATTGGTCATTTTTTCTTCACTAAAATTGGTTGTTATTTAAAGATTTTTTTATAGTGAATTTTTATAATTTTAATTTTTTATATTTTTATTTAAATTTTAGTCAATATGTTATTTTTAAATTAAATAAGAGGGGCGACTGCCGATTTATTAAAACATAGTGTTGACAAATGGCATTTCTTAAAAGTATAGGAAAGTGAATATTTATTGTAAATTAGAAAGAATGTAATTGTTATTTTTCTTAAAATATAAGAAAAATGAATGCTTATTTTAAAAGAGAGTAAATACGAGTATTAAATAAAATGTATTAAAAAGGTAAATGTAATTCCTCTTTATTTAGAGAACATGAAAACTTATCCCTCACTTATCCCCAGTTTTAAAAAAATATTAATGAAATTCTTTCAGTTATAGGGGCTGAGTCGTCCAACGCTACCACGTCCTCCTCTTCGCGTCTCTCGAATATTAATCATGGCCCAAATTCAGCCCAATAGCTTTTAACGACTACTTACCTCCAACCTGGTTAATTAGCGATGCGACCGACCGACCTAGTAAGTAGTCTGTCACCTGTAGGTATGACCAACCGGCAGTTTAGTTACCTAGTTATATGAACGGTCGGCCTAATATGAATTGTTGTTTATCCGGATGACAAACGGCGAAGTTGTAATCACTGATGTACGAATGTCCGGCATTCCCGGGAACGTCCGAAAGAGCGTTGTGGTCATGCGGACATCCGATTTGGTTGGTGTCCGACCCCAACTGCTACTGTAATCATAGGAGCCCGATAAAGACAAGAAATCATTTTAAAACCACCCCTTTAATTTGGTTTTGCGACAATGTAATACCTTCATGTTTTTATCTTTTCTCTATGGTGAGAAAATGTATAAAATAACAAAGTAATGCATTTATTGTTTTGGAATTAAGATACTTTATTAGCTTGATTCAACATTAGAATTTTTTATATTTTGAGACTTTTTAAATTAATAAAATTTGTTTATTAAGAATTTTCTAAGATAGTAAAAAAAATCTCTTGAAATATAAGATCATAGTAATAACTTAGTACTTCAAACCTAATATATATATATATATATATATATATATATATATATATATATATATATATATATATATATCTTCAACTTATTTTTCTTAATGAAAAATAAAATTCAACCACCACGCAATGTGTCATGTAATAAATTATTAGGAGGGCTTCTGAAATTATGTCATTTTAAAATGGTGGATGTGATGTGCTTCAGCCATATGCACTCCTTTTAAGTTTTAAAACCCTAGTTGCTGTTTCAAAATTCTTATAGAGTATTCCAACTTGCATGGTATTGGATATGGATGCCTACAATTACAGTATGCTTACTGAACTGGAATAGCTGCCTTACACAACTATATATGCATTTTTTTAATTTACAAATCACATTTATGCATAAACAAATTCACATCATTCTATATTATTTTTTACATAATTAAAAATAAGATATCGTACAAAAAAATGAATTACCACATCATTTATTTGAATGATCATATTTGAACCTTTTATCCTTTTTTATATGCATTTCTATGACTTTGTTCTAATATTTTCCTCTGAAACAAGTGGACTGTAAAATATATTTTCATGTTTCGCAAGTATTCTTCTCCCTGTATGTATGAATAGTGGGAGGCAATGATACAAAGAAAACCAAGCATTTAAGACTTAAAAATATCATTATTAATTCCAGCAAGGAAAGCAATACTTAATGTTTGGTTCCTCCTTTTGCTTACCATGTTATCCAAAAATTTAGCTTTGTTTACTTTTATGGATTTGAATGGAAAAACGTGAGAGATGGAGAATGAAGATTGCAGACTTCTCCAGTATTAAAAATTGTTGTCAATCTCACTATATTGTTTTCTTTTCATTTTAGGAGATATTTTATGTAGAAATAAGTTAAATTATTGTGAATATTCAATTTACCCTCCATAAACTAAGAATAAATTAAACTATTGATAAGGATAAAAAAAAAGCGGAACATTATCCTTTCTGGTATACGTGCTGATGGCAACATTCACAGCCTGAGTTTTGTCTCCGATCCTTAAAAAAAACACAAATAATTGAACAATATATACCATTTTTACTCATTAATATTCTTCTTCCCTAGAATAGTGAATCAATTAATGTCCCACATTAGTTAATGATATTTATTCTGCTTGAAAATGCCTCTGACTTTTCTGGTTTCTCCAAAAGTGAAACATGGACATTTAAGCATGGCAGAAACTAAAATTTGCAGAAGAAGATGCAGATGAAAGTGATAAGTCAGTCATTTCTCTATATATGTATATCATAAGCAAGGGAAATCAATTCATAATCAAACACAAAAAGGATATATATGAACTAGGAAATTGAAGAAAAGATCTCTCTCTATATGTCTAAGAAATAAAAATATATATATGTCTATAGAAGTTGAGGTGCTTCAAACCCTTGCATCATGTGATTAGCATCCAAAGGGAGAAATGGAAAAGCACCAATCTCAGAAATAAAGCCTTCCAAATCAGTGAAGCCTCCCAAGTAGCCGGCAGAACTTTCATCACTGGAACAAACCCCAACCTCTTCTTTGACTTTGTCCCTTGTCACATCCAACCCCCAACACCCTCCATTATTATTCTTCATCGTGATCACTGTGTCGTGATATTCTGACATAGTGCTGCGGCTCCTTGAATATTCTTCCTCTCTTTTTGCCCTTGCCTTCTTCTTCTTGCAACATTTTTCTCCGCTTGGTTTCCCAGTTAGCTTCTGCACCAGTTCCCTGAAGTTCTCCACATCGGTCTTGATGATCTCTGGTGCAAATATGTGGATTATGCGGATCTTCGGTTTCGTTTTGGACACCATGTGGGAATCTTTGTGCATGCCTAGGGAAGCTGTGTGAGAGTTGTGTTTCCTAAGCCTCATCATGTTTTCCATGACAAACGTTCAAGTTATAGAAGAAGAGGCACATACAATGGAAAATTGGAATATTTGTGTGATTGTTAAAAGGGAAGAAGAAAGGGAATCAGATATATATAGGAGCATGGATTGATGCAAAAGAGAGAGTCAATAAAGTAATCAGAACTCAATGGTCCCTTGATTTCCCACTTTTGATTATTATAGAAAACAAATATGTTGTTTATATATATATGTATGTATGTGTGTACTTTATTTATTTATGTATCATACCTTGAGGGAGGAAAAATGGATGTGGACAAATTTTCTTATTCTTGAAATGACCATAGCATAGCATTCCACGTAGATGCAACTTGTTGGTCTTTGATAAAATAGCTAAATACTTATAACCTCAATCATATTCTTTTAGAATTATCAACTCTCATGGAGACACTAATTTAGTCTGATAAGTCAGAAATGAATATATGAACCCCAAATTTGTCAGATAACTCTGTTGTTTTGAAGTAAAAAGTTTTGGAGGAGATAAGTTTTTACTAGTATTATTATAACTATTACAGCATGCCATACTAAAAACTATATCTTATACAATGAAAGTTTTATGAAAAACACATTATTTATTAAGTAAAGGTTTATTCCAATGTTTAACATATAACTGTATTCAAAATTGATGATTTTTGAAGAACTACTTCAGAATGTATTAATTAACACATAAAGTTATTAATAACATAAGTGTGACTAATAAATTTTATCAATCATTATGCATCTTTAGCTAGCTTGCTATATTATATTATCAGGCCTCATTGTTAAATTGTTCTTTCATCTTCTAATCAAGCCACCAAGGCACCAATCATTGGGTGGAATCTGCCTTCAAGCACTTATATATTTATCAGATCTCATTCTCCATATATTACATGACAAAAACTCAAGTCCCTTCCACCATACAACAGCTAAAATGTTGCAAAAATCAGTAACCATCTTCTTATATGCATCTGGCATTTATATTTTTCTTATACTTTACCAAAATGCCATATACAAATGGACCTCTTTAACGAAATATAGTTTTGAATATTATATACATATATTTATGAGACAGATAGGTTTTAGCTATACATGAAATTTGGTTTGAATATTTGGGGTTAGGTATATTGTTACACGAAATGTGTGTGGTTGGAAAATGGAACCCCACACATGTGAATACTTGCATAAATCAACAACAGCTATCAGATATACGTAATCTGAGTTACAGAAGATCAAAATGTACATGCAGCTTTTTACCTTTTGCTTCTTTTTTTATCTCTTTCTCCCTTACACTGTATCTTAACTCTGCTCAGTTTTATTCTATGTTCACATTACACGTCGCTTTCACTATCTTGGCGTGCAAACTATAAAGTATAAAATCATATGTTTTTTATAAAGAAAAAAGTTACATATAATTTTGAATCTTCTACTTTGTTAAATCTCATGAATTCAGTTTCTTCATTTTGAAATATAAATATTTTTACAAAACATGTTCAATTATTAATTTGTTTGTTTCTTACATTTTAGTTAATTCAATTATTCTTTATGATACCTTAAAAATACGAATTATTACGTTTTTGGTTCAAATGCAGTAAAATAATATATATATATATATATATATATATATATATATATATATATATATTAAGGGTTGAATTGAAATTATATTTTTTTAAATAAAAAAGTTTTATGTGAATTGATAATACAAAAGTACGAAGAAAAATAAAAAGATTAAAATTATGTTTATACATTAAGAAGATAAATAAATTTTAGATTAATAAATAGTTTTTAATTTGGGTGCATAATCTTAAACATCCATAATTTTAGACTGTTGCTAGTATGTTATACAGTAATGTTTTATTTAAGAAAATAAAATGAAAATATTACATATGCATGCATACTACTCTCTTTATATAGATGGATTTCTTTTAAATTATTTTTAAAGATTATATAATATTTAAATTTAATATATATATATATATATAATTTATTTTTATTTTACGAAAGTAACGTGAAATATATATTCATTTCAACAAATTATTATATTTTAATATGAAATTCTGTTTATTAAATGATAAACTTGATGTAGAAAGAACATTTTATATATGATTTTATAAAATATATAGACAAAATAAATATATATTTTATTAAAAAATAAAATATAATTTTTAGAAATAATTTAAAAGAAAAATGTATAGGATTTTTTTAAAAATTGGTGAACTATTGTATGTGGCATTTTGTGTCTCTTGTGGTGTGTCTAAGTCATTCATTGCTGGTACATTCATTTAATTGATAAAGATAAATATCTAAGTTCAAGGTTGCCACTTGTCGTAATTTAGTGAATTTGAGGGAACAATACATAATGTTGCTGATTCTATGTGGCTCTTCGCTTATTGACCTTTTCGAACTGTTCATAATACAATCATAATCACAACCTCCAAAGTACTATGTTTCCACATTTTTTTACTTCACTTCAGTCCCACTTTTGGCCACTTTCTACTGGACACTTACATATAATTTCTTTGCATTAAAACACCTGTATTAAAAAATAAAATATATATATATATATATATATATATATATATAGGTGTGTGTTATTTTTTTTATAATAATAAAATTATTATAGTTATAAAAAAATTAATGTAGATAATTTTATATATTTTATAGATAAGTTTTTAATTGAAAAATGATTAAATTTAGATAACAAAACAATCAAATCAAAAATATTAAATTTATTTTAATTTTAAAAAATATTTTAAATAATTAAATATTTACAAAATAATTATTTTAATTTTAAAAATATATTTAAAAGATAAAATTGGAAAATAAAAAAAAGAGACTAATTTCTTTTATATATAGATATAATATATATTTATATACAGAAAAGAAAAGAAAGTGGTTATACTGTATGGGAAGGCAATGGACACTTAATATTTAAATACAAAAAGAAAACAATCCTAATATAAGATAAACAAATTTGGAGTCACTGGCAGATGTTTGCTTTTACTAATCATTGTGGTTAAGGGTTAAAATTTTTTATATAAAATTTGAATTTTAATGGTTGTCACTTTTTTAACAGGTTTTTTCAACAATCGCACTTAAAATAATGCATAGGAAATAATACACTTTTGTTTTCGTTTTCTTTAAAGAAATTTAATTTATGAAATACAAAGGAACATACCAAAAAGAAATTGAAGTATGTTTTAAATATTCATCTAACAAAAAGTGTGAAATGAAAATAATAATGAATATGGATATATATTCTTTTCACCTATAATTTTTGGACATTTTTTTTATATTTACTATTATTGATGAGTCTGTCAATAAAATAATTATTCATAAAGATATAAGTTAATATGATCTAAATTCAATTCATATACAAAATTTTAAAGAAAATAAATATATTAAAGAGAGAATTCACTAAAATCTAACTTCAACTCGAAATTAAGACCACTGTTTCAATTCAAAATCATAATAAAATAATGAGTTTATGAATTTTTATTTCTCTAACAAACTTCAATTTTTCTTTTCTTTTTATTCACGTGTCTTGATATGATTTATGCTATTAAGATCATCATTAATTTTAGTATTTTGAAGATAATAGCAAAAGGTTGCTAAACTAATTTATTGAATCATAAATATTGATGAAACTACATGTTAAAGCAATTAAAAAGTAAAATCATAAATATTACGAAGATATAGTTTAGAATATTGACAATTTAGTTTTTAAAAATAATTTTAAACTTTTATAATTTATTTATAATATATTGAAGTATATAAAAAAGTAAAATAAATCGTATAAGTGGTATAATGTAAAAATATTTAAAAAATAATAATATTACAAATAAATAAGTTTATCAGCATCTTGAAGTATATAATATTGAAGTCATGAAATATATATTGCAAATAGTAAATGGTTACAATAAATTTTTTCATCATAAAAATATCTAAAAACCAATATAAAAGTATTATGCATCATAATTAACATCATATGTAATAAATGTTTATGTGTAAAATGCATAAAGTCTTGGACATTATCATCAATATTGGTTGGATGATGAGTAAAGTTATACAACTATTTGGTACAATTTGTTACAAGTTAGATCACTCCAATTTCTTTCATCCTCACCATTACAAAATTATATGTATATATCTTTTACAGGTTCTAGAAGACAACAACTACACTTATTTCAACATTTTCAGACTAAGAATATTATTTGTTTTGGATTGAAGTAGGTTAATCCAAATCAGGAGTTGTTATTTCTCGGAGAAAGTATAACTTTCAGAAATTGAAAAACAGACCTTCTAGATTACAAAATTAATTAATAATTTTATTCACTACAAATTTAAAAAAAGAAAAGAAAATGCACGAAAATAATTAAAACAATGTAATTTTTGTTAGAATTAATTATGAGAAAACATAGTCCAACATTTGAAATAATAAACTTAATAGGAAGCAGAATTGACTAATGTGTCAACCAAAGGTTGAGAAGAGAGAGAAGAATTAGGATTGAAGAATGAGAAACACGAAAAAGGGATGATTATTTGTACGTGGTAGCAAGTATGGTCTGATGAAAGTGTTCCAATGGCAACCGTGTGATCTTAAGATGATTTTGTAATAAGTGTGATCATCAGCTACAGAAGGACCACATCGTATTCTTTTGTTTGCAGATATGGAACCGTTGGCCACGTGGGCGACGTGTGTGAGTTAGAAGATCATAGAAGTGCAGCAGCAATGTTATGTGCGTGAGTTGTGCCATGTTGTTGTTGTTTGACGTGGTTCCATGTTCACTGTTCGTGCACTTCCACTTTCTTTCTTTTCCTTAACTGAATCTCTTTTTTCAGTGCACGCGCTACATCACTCTCTATTGGATAATTATGAAATTCCAATATATAAAATCGACTTTAATTATAAGGTTTAATCATTCACTAAGTTTCTATTTTCGCATGGAATCTCAATTTCGTTCCTTTCTTTCTGAAAATATTAATTGGGTCCCAATTTTATTAAAATTGTAACAAATGGATCCTTTCCGTTAAATAGTGTCAAACGGCGTTACGGTGTGTTTGACGTGACACGCTGTTGTGGACGTGTTATCTGACGTGGTATCTGACGTGGCACACCGACTTCTCCGTCAAGCACGCGCTTTTGCAGTACATCATCGCCTTCCCCATTGCGCTTAAGGTCTCTCTTTCTGAGCCTTTCAATTCTAATCGCAATTTTTCGTATTGTGGAAAAGTGCAGACCAATGCAATTCGTGTGGCAGATTGCAGCCTAGATGACTGTTTTCTAAAACCTAGATCTAAGTTTGTGTTTGAATCAGTTGGGAGAGCTCAAAAGAGGTTTTTAGATGCAACAAGTTCTATCTTCGTTTGATGCATTTCAATAGCAAAAGTATTTTTTCAACTTTAATTTAAGCAATAGATTTGCTTGGAGAAATTTCTCGATTAGAACTTGTAGGATGGAAAAATGAAACAGTTTCTCACTTAACTGAAATTAGCTTGTCTGAGTTAATTCATAGCCTTCAACAGCGTCCAAGTAACATCATCTCCATCAACATTAATGGCTTTTCCCAAAAGCTCCTGCAGACCGAAAAATATCTCCTCGCAGTCTCTACTGCAAAACCAATTCCTATCACCAACACGGTCTTCTTCCTTTTCCAACTTGGTATGTGACGAGGCTGGAGCCTTTAAGCATCCAAAATGGAATTTCCTCTCACACTGAGGACAAACTAAAATACTGTTAACCCCCACATTACGAGCACGGTCATCTCTGCATCTGGGTCGCCTGCATATTTTGCAACAACAAACTAGGCAGAACCAATCACCATCAGGAACAACGCTTAAACCTAAACACTTGAGGTGGAACGAAGACGGGCATCCATCACACAACACCAGTTCACCACCGTAACGACAAACAGCACAAGTGCTATCATTTGGATAACCACACTCATCGATTTCATCTTCTTTCACAAACCCGTTTTGCTGAGAACTTAGGGCCTCGTTTTTACAATCTAACAATGACCTTCCATCTTCCAAGAAAATGCTAGAATTTGGTCTGTGCCTTTGACACCTGGCATGAGCCTCAAAGCGAGTGGGAGAAAAAAACTTGTCACAGCAATCACAACATATGCCACCGTACAACAGCTTCCCTTTCTTGACCACGCCGTTTGAACCACGGCAGGATACCACGGAATCTGAAGACCCAAAAGCTAAATCTGAAGACAACAATTTTAGATCAATTTTTAACCTGAGTCACCAAACCTGATCTCCACTCCCAAAGAGAAATCGCTGGAATCAGAGAAGAAGAGAGGGAAGTTCCCTATTTTGATTCGAGCCTTGAACCCATAAGAGTAAGGGAAAGAACTTTCCCGTGCACGCCGCAACTCCCATTGCTTGAGTTCTTGGTTCAGCGTGAGACAAAGAGAAAAGGGAATGAATCTTCCCTGCTTTACGAGCTCGAACCATGGCGAAAGAGGAGAAGAAAAATTCTTTTCTTTTTACTTATAAAATATTCAATTTCCACGTGCCCACTGCTCCTGCCACGTCAGATACCACGTCAGCTAACACGTCCACAACAGCGTGCCACGTCAAACACACCGTAACGCCGTTTGACACTATTTAACGGAAAGGATCCATTTGTTGCAATTTTCATAAAATTGGGACCCAATTGATATTTTCAGAAAAAAAGGGACGAAATTGAGATTCCATGCGAAAATAGGGACTTAGTGAATGATTAAACCTAATTATAATAAATTGATTTTTTATTTGCTTTTAAGTCTTAAAATAAAAACATCTTTTTTACCAAGGTTTTTATTTGCAGAAACATATACAATTCTGATTTTTTTTACATTAAAATAATAAATAATTTTGAGTTGCTGAATTATATTGTGACTCTTGGATAGAGGTTGTAGTGCTATTTTAATTTGGCTTTTAAAATTATGAAATCATATTTATATAATAGTTTTATGCATACTATTGTATTATTGATGCAAAACAAAGTAAAAATCAATTGAAATTTATTCAGATTTAAAAATATTAATCACAACTTTTTCAGGATTCAATAACTTTTAAATTTTTTTAACAAACATAGAAATCTAACCTTTCCATCTTCACCTTTCTAAAATTCTATTTTAATAATAGAAAAAGTAAGGATTTTCTACTCTATCAGAAGCACATTGAACTTAATAATCTACCATAATTAATTATGCAATTCCATTTGTGTAATATATATATATATATATATATATATATATATATATATTTAATAAAGCTAATTAAATGAAAAAGGGTTAAAAATTATAAATGACTCAGTCGATTAATAAATATAATCACTCCTCGAATTGCATTGGAAATATTTTAATGTTTTTTTTTTCACTTTGATGATAGGGTTTAAATTTTAATGTGGGGTGCTAATAGTAGGCTTCTGTTCAAGTGTCATTCTTTAAGATATCTTTCTTTATGCACTCCACCTTTTCTTCTACACGTCCATATTTTTAAATTCCTATTTTTTCCTTTTCAACACAAATAGAATAATAAAAATGTCGTTTCAGATTACAAATTCTGGAATATATATAATTTTGAATAGCTTATCCAAAATTATGTAATTAATGGTTATTTTACATAGCTTCAAAACGTATTTAATTATATTTTGAAATGGTTGTTTCTAAACTATTTAACTCCATTTTGGAATGTATAATTTAAAAAAATATAACTTTTAGGTTATGCATTTTGAAACATTCCTAACCTCTTATTTGTTATCTAGTTTTCTTTTTCTTTGTTCTTTTCAACATATCTAAAATATTGAAAAGTATAATTCCAAAATAGATATTTTTGAAATGTTTGATTATGTAAATGATGCTTATATTAAATAATTTTGCATTTTAAAATTCCTTTTAACAATAATTACGAGGGTGTTGCTCCTTCCATCATCACCCTATACTTCCTCCACTTCTCCACATTATTTTAAATACAATTATATCCTTAAGTTAAAAAAGTGTTTACTTTTATCCTATTTTAAATAATTTGAAATCCTAATTTTACTTTCCCAGCACCCAGCCACGCAACTCTCTTCCCATTTTTCCATTTTCGTTTCACCTCCCCATCTCCTGCACTTCCATTCCTTTTTCTTCCCTTTTTTTCTGGTTTGAAAGCTTCCATTGTCGCCGTGATGTGGAGGAACATCGAGGAGCGTCCAGAGCATCAACCAGTGTGAGGAAGTATACATCAATGGAGATGACATCCTTCAACGAATGTCGCCTAATAAAACAAAGTCTAAAATAAAAAAACGTAACATTTAAATGGAGGTGACATCTTCAACGGATGTTAACATCCGTTTAAGGTAAAACGGATGTTGACATCCATTGAAGGATCTCACCTCCGTTTAAATGTTACGTTTTTTATTTTAGGGTTTTATTTCAAGGTTTATTCGAATATGAGGAAGCATGACACGCATTGCACCACGAAAGCGACTACACCACGAGAGGAAAACTGCTTGATAATTCTTTCCACCACCACCAATCTTTGCAACTTGTAGTATCTCACAATGACAAAAGAAAGAGAGGAAGAAATATAATGTTAAAATGAAAGAAAAATATTGTTATTAGTGAAATAGATTATTAGTGAAATAGGTTGTGAATGAGCAAAATTAAAAAATAATAATCCTAAAAATAAAAATTTACTAAGGAACAAAATAGTAAATGGGAGGTAGAGGGAGAAAGGTGTGGTGATGGAGGGAGAAACACCCTAATTATGAATAGTCATTCTTGAAAATGTTTATCCATGATTTTGACAAAATCCAATACACGACGAAAATATGTGGTGTAGAAAGAAAATCTTGTTTTTGAAACACCAACCTTCCCTGATTCTATGTTTGGACTTTGGGCCCATATAGGATAATTAAAAGACCAAAAAGATGTAATTTTGATATTTCTCTTCCGCGATTACTTAATTGAGAATTTTATTAATTACAAGTATTATATTTGTACTGATGGTGTCTTATTAAAAAAAATTGATAAAACTTTTGTTTTTCATTTCTAAAAATTGATAAAGTTGAATTGATCACTCTCAATATCAACATTATCGTTCCAATTAAATATATTTTTAGTTTTTAAACTTACGATTTCATAACAATTACATCCTCATATACTTTATTAATATACAAATTACATTTTCATGAGCTAACCGATGTTAAAGATTTACTGACAAACAAGTAAATAGTTTAAAAGGGTTTGAACATGTTGTTGACGCGGGTAATTTTGAAAAAAAAAAATACTTTCTTTGTTTTTTCATTCTTTTCTTTTACATTTTTTTTCTCTTTTTTCTTTCCCTTTATTATTTCTCGTCTTCTTCTTTGGCAATCTTCCTTTCTATACGTAGGATGCTCCCTTACCTTCCTCTTCATCTTTTTTTCTGAACTACACTAATTGATATGCATAGAAAAAGAAACCCCTCATGTGAGAGACAATGTGAGGAAAGAGAATGATGGCTGCCATCTTGGAAGACGATTTTTAACTAATTCATTTAATCATGATTTTTTGGTTTTTGTTTTTGATTAATTGATTGAATTGTTTTTGATTTTTGCAATTTGGATCACCCCTTTCATTTTATGTTACAAATTCCTTTATTTTTCTGAATAATTTATTTTTTTGCAATTTACTTTAGTATTCTTACTATTTTATCGATCATCATATCTCCCATTTTGAATTTGATCATTTTTATTATTCACTTCATCCATTGTCATCACATTCCATCTCCATATTCACTAAAAATCTAAAATAAATAAAAAATATTAATTTGTTATGGCATGAGATTCATGCTAAGATCCAAGACACCAATCAAATTGCGAAATTGGTGCATTAAATTAATAATCTTCACGTCAAATTCGTTATTTACATTAATACCAAAACTTAAAAATACACTAAAAAATATAGAGACAATTTAGTTATAAAAGAAAGTAGAAAATTAATCCGACACTAAATATTTAAGAAACACAACCATGTGTATAGACGTTTAAATTCATTCAACATCACTCTTATACGTCTTTTAAAAAAAAACTTAACGTCTTTAAATGAAGAAGATGTATTTTATATATTACTAAATTATAAGAATAAATTATATATATATATATATATATATATATATATATATATATATATAAGAAAAAAAAATTCTAATTTTAAAAGTAAATTAACTATTAAAAGATACTTAACACATTATAATTCTCTAACATCAAACACTAAACTGTCTCGTCGCCTAACAATTAGAGAGGAAAGAAACGTGAAACTTTTTCCTCCTATCTTGCATACATAATTTTTGGGTACAAACAAAGTCTCACATAGAATAAAATAAGAGATGGACATGAGTTTATATACACATAAGATACCAAAAGCAAATCCATGAGAGCTTAGCCCAAAGTGAACAATATCTTATTAATGGAGAGATCTATGGATATGTGTGTATATTAAACCCACACAACATCTGGTATCAAATTGTGGCCGACGTGGGTCATGGTGGTGGTGCTGCTGAGAGCGTTGTTAGAAGAGAAATGAGGATGGCTGAGAGCGTTGTTAGAAGAGAAATGAGGAGTGTGATGGTGGGACTCATGATCCACGTGGTGGACGGTGGAGGTGGTTCCAGGAAGGGGATAATAAGCTGCAGTGGGATTATCTCTCTGTATGTATGTTCTGTTTCTTCTTTCTTAACATATCTAACTGTAGTTTTCTGCTAACGAAGAGGAGCGGATTTTAGTTGCCACTCTTGATCTTAATCAGTGCTTGAGCCTTCTTGATGAAATTATGGGGTTGAAGCCTGAGGTATTTTCCTATCTCCTGATGTCCAAACTTGTATGCTTGTTTTTGCCTAGTAGAGGTTCTGAGTTTTGACATAAAAACTGACAAATCGTCTCTATGCTTTCTGATTTTGTACAGTGCCACCGTGTAACTGTTTTAATGTTTCACTGTTATAGGTCACTGGAACTTATGTCACCAGGGCATACCTCAATAATGTATGTGTTGCTGAGAGTTGAACAAAAATGGGTTGGGTTATGCACTTCTTGAAGTGTCAAAGTTAGTAGCCTATGATTGGGTTAAGAATCCAAAAAACGCTTAATTGCTACGTTGATGTTGCTATTGTTTCTCCTGTCTTTAAAAAAGATCAATTGATGTGCACATACGAAGAATGCTAACCGTATATTCCCAACTACAGTTCTAATACATCCTCTTTTATCGTTTAAAATATTTGAAATTACTGAATCACGAATAAGGCTCAAGTATGTTTCATAAATTTAAACAATAACATAGTGTATTCAACATAGTATTTTACAAACAGTTATCTTATATGCAGAGGCAACACTTATTTCTAAATCGTAATCTTTGTTTTGATAATGATTTTTTATTTCTAAATCGTAATTTTTGTTTTGATAACGATTTTTTTATTTATTTATAATTTATTTACACCCTCTGTGTGTGTGCGCAGGTGAAGAAGAGAGGGAAAGAGAAAGTGAGAAGGGAGTGAAAATGAAAAGACTCGGAAGAGGGGGGTGGGGCTGCATAGTAAAAATGGGTGAGTGAAAATGGTAGAAATTTAAGATTTCAGAATAAAGTAAATAAATATGATTAAAAAGTTAAAAAAACTAACTTTGTAATTAAAAAAATTTTGTAAAGAATTAAAGAGGTGGAGGGAAAAGGGGTGGTGGTGAAGAAAGGAACACGCCCACAACAATAACTACCTTGTCTACGGTTGTTACCATTAAAACCACTTTATTCACAAATTGTTAAGTAACATGCCCTCTATATAATATAAAATCTTTAACTTTATAATTTGTGGATTAAAAAAATATCATTAAAAGATAAAACTCTACTGTGTGAATGGTTAAGTCAGCTTTTTTAAATGGAAATGAACCATCCACGCAGATAATAAACATTTAGTACAAATAATATAAATTAATAAGAAGGAAAATACAAATAAAAGAGAGAGGAAAAAAAATACTAAATAATTATTTATTAAGCAGACATGACTATTTAATTAAGTAGGCACAGAAAAAGACTTTAAAACTGAATTAGGTTCATTTAATTTGATGCGCCTACTTTGCCGTTAAATTTGGAATTTTGTAAAGCCGACTATGGAATCATATGAATTTATTTAAGATCAAAACTACAAAAAATTATTAAATTAGTGTAATTTGACTACTTTTTTTATTAAAATTGAAAACAAAAAGTTATGCACGTAAATAAATCATGCCAAAAGCAATTCCATACTCGACTTTTGTGTTGAACATTTTTATTTTCAACATCTTAGTTTCACGATTTCTAAATATTTCAATACAGTTCATGTTTGTATGCATACTTTTTAAATTATTTTTTGGTAGAGTTGTATTTTTATGCACCATTTTTTATTTTTGAGTTTTTATTTATGGAATTATGTTTACATCCATGACTTTTGAATTTTTTTTAACAGAAGACTTTTTAAGAAGTTAAAAAAATATTTAACATGAAAATCATGTATTAAAGTACAATTTTTTTAAGTCATGCTTCCGATCATATATTAAAACAAATATTAACTTTTAATAATAAAGTTAAATTTTCTCCAATACCAACTACTAAAACAAGAAAAACAATGTCTTATGAACAATTTTATGTTTCAATGTTAATAACATAAAATGAAATTAATGATGTTAGGTTATCGTATATTATGTGACGAAAATTATTAAACAGAAAAAAAATAAAAAATATAGATAGGTGATTTTAATTTATAAATGGTAAGTATTTAGATTAAATGGACGATTTTCACATTATCACGTAAATTTAAGAAATTTGTTTGTTATCACTTTAATTAGTTGAAACTGATGTTCTACTTAAATAATATTGTAAGTGTGAAAGATGAATAATTTTTTTAATAATTACAAACTAATTAAAAAATATTGTTTATTTAAGAAACTCTCTCATCACAATTATAGAAATTGCACCACATGGAGACGATATTTAGTTACTTTTCAAATAATTTAATTCCTCCTCTTTGTATATGTTAATGTTTAAAAATATTTGGTTTTTTATATTTTATATTAAGATAATATCCTAAATATTTAATTTTAACTTATTATATTATTTCCAGAATAATGACCATGATTATTTAACTTAATGAAGCTATTCTAAATCATGTTTGACTAACACTATTATTTTTATGTACTTCAAGTAACTTTTTTATTTTTAAACATTAGCTGAATCTTTTCTGTTTTATTGACCTTATGGAACTTATTAAAATTGTGTTTTGTGCCCTTTTAAATGAGATTCATATTGCTATATTATAAGATATAAATCAAAATAATAAAAACATGTCGTTCACTTAAGCCTCTTATTTTTATTTTAATTTGATTAAAAAAATATTTTAAGTTGTCTCCTAAGATTAATAATAGAATATACAACATTTTAAAACCATTAACTAATTAAACTAAACTATTAATTAAAATACTTTATATAAATAAAAGTTACAATATTTTTAAATTAATTAGCATTGTAAATTATAATATCCTAAATATATTTTTATCAATATAAAATAATTAATTTTGAAATAAAATACCATTTAAACTTTTTCTATCATTTTTAATATATTAAATGTGTTAAAGAATAATTTTACCAAACACTTGTATTTTGTAGCTAGTTAATTTTTTTTTTCATATTTCTTCTCGTTTTATTGATTTAGCTTTTGCCAAACATTGTCTAAAATTACAAAGTTAATATACTAATTATTTATTTTGGGTTCACTAGTTTATGTTTGAATTAATTAGTTCATACTCCACCTATATAGTCTTTAATAAATATCCTTGTTCTGGTAACTGTCCTAAATGAAACTCCATTTCAAAAAAATAGAAATCAAAAAACATTTTGAACAGTTAAAAAACTTTATCTAAATAATTGTTGTGGTAAAGTTATATATGTTCTTACATGTTTATCCTTCTATATATTAACGAAAGTTAGCAGTTGCAGTGGTAATTAACTTTTATAATTTTTTCAATGAAATGTAAAAATGAAGAAGATATGACTAAACTTTGAGTAAGGGTATCATGACACCATTTAACACATATAAAAGTGTAAGGTTTTGTATGTTTTTAAGAATAAAAAGTAAAAAAAAAATGTAAAATTTGAATGCAAAAAATTTAAGTGGGTAAAAGATTATTACTCTTCAACTTTTATCGCAAAAGGAACTTTTCTCTCTTTCCCACTTCCTCTGTTTTCTCTGTATCTTCTTCCATGCTCTCTGTTTCTTGTCCTCTAAACTACTTTTAAAATTATTCTTAGTCTTCAAATTTAAGAAGATAACCTTTTGATATATAACATGGTCAAATCCAGCTTTATTTTATGATAAGAACATTCCTCAAACCTGAACATAGTATGATCGCAATTCCTCAATGAAAATTTGAGAGGTATGAATAACTTATAAACATGACAGAGACAAAAAGAAGAAGAACAAAAGTAAAAAGAAAAGCTCCACTTTCTTTTCATTACATTATGTATTTATATTACATATACTGTAATATATTACTATATAACTGAAACCAGCTACTATTAGCTTTTCCAACGATCAAGTGAAAGCCATATGAAAGCTGATTTCAACACACCATGCGTATCAGCATAACATAGTATAGTATAGTATACACTGTCCTTTTCTACGACCAACATTACCACTAATCATAAAATAATTCTATAAGACGCATAACCGTGATTAGAGGTAAAACAAAAAACAACCTAAATTGTCTCAAGTCTGAAGAACCTCTACTCAATCCAGCTGATTGTTGTACCAGTAGACACCACTGTTCTTAGACTTTTCATCAGTCTCAACGTACATGCACTCTCTTGCCTCTCTCCACATTGCCTTATAGATAGGAGTGCCATCAAAGTGATAATAATCTCCCAGAATCGGTTTTATAGCGTTGGTGGCTTCCATTGCATGGTAATGCGGCATCGTGGAGAACAAGTGATGTGCCACGTGTGTGTCAGTGATGTTATGAAGAACCTTGTTCAGAATCCCGTAATCTCTGTCCACGGTGGCCAATGCGCCTCTCAGCCAATCCCACTCCGCGGAATCGTAGTGAGGAACCGCAGGGTGAGTGTGCTGCAAGAAAGTGATCAACACCAACAACGCATTTACCACCATCAGAGGCACCCCATAGACACAAACCACCCAAAGGAACCCTTTTGCCAACACAAGCTTGTAGAGGCCGTAACACACGGCCAGAATCCCTACATCGGAGACGTAAATCTGAAGCCTTTCGCGGTCGGAGTAAATGGGGCCATAAGGGTCATAGTGGCAGGCGAAACGCTCGTAGCTCCGACCCGAAACGTTGAAGGCCAAGTAGAGAGGCCAACCTAGGGTTAGGGTGATGGCAAGAGTGAGAACTCTCCCAGCAGGGTTGTTGAGGTACTTAGAATGCCAACCAACGCTGGACTTTGTTTTCGGCACAAACACTTCGTCGCGTTCGAGGGACCCCGTGTTGGAGTGGTGGCGGCGGTGGCTATATTTCCAGGAAAAATAGGGCACGAGAAGAAACGAATGGAGAACGAGACCAACCGTGTCATCGAGCCACTGGTAATCGCTGAAAGCGTGGTGGCCACACTCGTGCGCTATGACCCAAACGCCGGTGAGGATGGAACCTTGGAGGATCCAGTATAGGGGCCAGGCCAAGAGGGAGAGATTATGGGGAAGGGTTGAGAAGTAGTTTAGCGCCACGTAGAGAAGACACGAGGCTATGGCCAGGTCGTAGAAGACGTAGGAGAAGGAACGAACCACCGAACGCTCGAAACAGTGCGGTGGAATCGCTTTCTTCACTTTGCTCAGACTGAACGGTGGTTTTTCGTGTGGAACGCGCTTCTTCCAAACCACATCTTCACCGGAGTTTCTCTGTTTTGGAGCAGAGCTTCGGCCACCACCTCCCATTTTCACGCAACCTGCAATTAACAGAAAGTTTTGGTGAACACTTTTAAGAAATAAGACAACCAAAGATTCTTATGATTGTTCATATAAAACAACACGATGAGAAGTGAATGTTATAAAGTGTTTGAGTTACAAGAAATTCTGGATCACCTTAAATGTGTTAAGAGTAATGTTGGGTTAAAACAATAAAATAGTACATTAATATTAAAATTTTATAAATAAAAGTATATGATTAGAAACAATTATTATACGTTAAGATTTTTCCTGAAAGTCCCTGAACATCATGGTCATTTTATAGGAAGAATTTCATCATCTTTTTCTAAAGCTAACATTGATATATAGACTAAAAACAAATAGTTAATTTTGTAATTATCTACTTCACCAAAAGGATAACATGTTTTCTGTATTAAAATAATTTCATGAGGTTGTAAATAATATCATAATATCATAAAACATAGTTTATTATATAACAATCACATGGGAATTATGTATGCGTGGTCAACTTATAAATTATATTTTACACTTTGTAGTTTTGATTCCTTTTTTGTTCATGTCTCTTAAATTTAATTATAGTAATTTTAGAGTTTTTAACTTTTTTTTCAATTTATGATCTATGTTTTTGTTTTTCAAATTTATATTTTAATTAATGAAATTATTTCTTGATGATATCTTAAATAAATTTGGTAAGTTTAAATATATGATTAGAAGAAAAATAAATAAAAAGTGTAAAAAAATTAAAATATCAAAATTAGCATGTTTTAAAATTTAAATGCTGAAATCACATAAAAAAATAAAATTGTAAATAAAAGTTAAAAGAAACCAAAGTTATAATTCTAAAATAAATTATCATGGACTAGATTGATTGAAAAACACAAAGTATATGGATATATTTTTCTTGGAGCAAAATGTTAAATTCATTATTAATAGACTTTTAATAATCAGGAAAGGACTTTGTTAACAGTTTCTTTAGAAAATTATGCATTACGGAACAATTAAATATGAAGACAAATGGGACAAATTTGATAAAAGATCAAATATATTTCAACTTAACAAAAAAATAACATTAATAATATATTCACTTCAAAAACCACACGTCACAAATATATTCCCATATTTAGCTTTTCCTACCTAAAAATATTCAAAAACTATTAATGTAACCATCATTAATCAGAAGGAAAAAAATGACCATCTTGACTGAGAAAATGATCGAATTTAATGGTATGTATAATGATTGGAATTGAAAATTTTGAAAACCTTGAACCAAATGAACATTAAAACATGAAACAAGCAGATTAATCAACTTTAATTAGAATCAGAAGGTAAATTAAGAACAGAAAAAGAAGAAGAAGCAATGATTATTAGATCCTTTAGATCTTAGATGAAAAAACTAGCATGATAATTATATATATATATATATATATATATATATATATATATATATATATATATATATATGTATAGAAGAAAAAGAATATGAAACATAAATAAGATGAAAAACCTGAATAAGAGATGAAAAGTGAAAGGTAATTTATCTTTCTCCCTCTGTCTGAAAGGGAGAAAGGGTGGCAGAAGAATGTCTGAGAAGAGAGACGAAAGGAAGTACAATAATACTTTCCATCGAATGAAGGGATCCACTATTTATCAATAATTTTTATTATTTTTATTATTTTTATTATTTTTATTATTATTTGTGTGTGTATGTTTATGCTATTATTTCGCCCTTTTACTCAGCAATGTGTGGTCATAAAGGGTGTAATGGTTGCCAAAGTAATCCATGTCACATACTTTTTCTTGAGATCCAAAGTTTATGGAATAAGCATATTTGGAAGAAAAAAAAATAGCCTAATTTGTAAAAAGAAAAGTTATGAACAAGAGGACGAGAGCCAAATATGAAGAATCTTGAAGCCTTATATATATATATATATATATATATATATATATATATATATATATATATATATATATATATATATAATAGGTTTAAAACATTTTGAAATTAAAAAAACTCTTTCTTTTTTAAGAAAAAGAATATCTGTTATAAATTATAGTTTTCTCAAAATTCCATACACAATTCTGGCAACTCATATTTAAAAACACTTTTATTACATTGCAAAATTGTGATTTTTTTTCCTTTTTAAGGATTATTTATTATTTATTCTATTTTAATCGGATTTTGTCAAGATGTCTAAAGAGAGTATGAGAGTATGATGATCTCAACAACTATGTCTCATGGAGGAAACTATTAAGTTTCAAATAAAAACAAAAATATTAATCTTCAAAAAATCTTTCGACACTCAAATAAGGAACAATATAAATTAATATAAGAGAGTAAATAAGAAAATTAAGGAAGAATTAAGTGTGAAAATTAGGTGTTCAAAAGGAAACTGAGTGAGTATTTCTTATTGTGAGATGATGTATTTATAGGTTTTTTGGACTCATCGATAAATATATATACAGATTTGTTAAAGAGATTTTATTATTTCAAGATAACAAACTATATCATAAGATATTAATTATTATATTATAAGATATTATTTATATATTGGAGATATTAAGCAAACAATTAATTATTATATTATAAGATGTTATTTATAACTATCTTGGAGTTATAAGGGAGTTTAATAGTAAGGTTATAGAAGGGACTGTGGGAGAGATTGAGTTAAATTCTCTCTACCATTGAGGGTTATAAGATTGGTTTGAAAAATTTTTTTTTAAAAAAAGTAAGAGATGTTGTTAGTTTAATTCTTGTTAGGCTCATTAAATACACCCAATGGTAGAAAACTCTCCCTTCTCTTTACTGAAACTCACCCTTTCTTTTCTCCGATCATCATTTAGAGACCGTAGAGGCATTTCCGGCGTCCCGAGCTTCAACCTGAACCGAACAGTTTAAAGTTCTAAAACTGGTAAGTTCACTTTTCTTTAACTGTTTGTTCTTGTGAACATGCAAACCCAACTATGGTTGCATGAGTTCTTAGTTTAATTCTGAACCCTTTCCATCTGTTGTTGATGTTGGTTCGAAGAGTAGTGAGTGATACGCGGGTCGCACTGCGTACAAATTTGATTGCATAAAAGAATGCAGTATAGCTAGGATGTGACTCCTAGGTCGTCTCTCAAGGACCAATATTTGGGTTCAGTCTCGGGTCAAACACGTAGTGGGGGGGTTTGTGATTGTTTTTGGTTGCGGAAAAATGTAAATGTTGAAAGCAGTAAATTAACAAACCGTAAAAATAAACAGAAAATAGTAAAAAAAATGAAATTTAAAAACAGTAAAACGAAATTAAAACAGTAAAAATGAAATTGGTACAGTAAATGAAATTAAAACAGTAAAAACGAAAATACAGAAAAACAGAAAATACAGAAAACAGTAAATACAGAAAACAGTGAAAACAGAAAACAGAAAATTTTAGAAAACAGTAAAAACGAAAATACAGTAACATGAAACAATAAAAATTAAATCTGGAACAGTAAAAACGAAAATACAGTAAAACATAAAATACAGAAAACTGTAAAAATAGTAAAACAGTAAAAACAAAAAAAATGAAATTACAGCAGTAAATAATAACAGTAAAAACAGTAAGTACAGAATTTTCAAAATCTGTAAAACAGTAACAGCAAAATACAGAAAACAAAAATACAGAAAACAGTAAATATAGAAAATGGTAAATTTGGAAAACAGTAAAAACAGACTCAAAATTACTGCAGTAAAATACAGAAAATAAAATTACAGTAAATGATCATCATGCAAAAATAAAGAAGAGGAGAAATTAAATTGCAGAAAACAACAACTGAAATTGAATTACAACAGAAATTAAATTACAGCAGTAAAAAGAGACAGTAAAATCTAAAATTTAAAAAAAAAAGAATTTGAATTGCTTCTAAAAATTACCTCATGATCCGTGACAAAATTGCTTGGTTTCATTGAAAGGATAATTTCAAATGGACATCCAAAACCGTAAGCATCCAACATCCATACCAATTCAATTTTACAAAGAAAACATTTACTTCAACTTCAATTACATTTCTAAATGAAAAGCAAATTAAATTGTATTCTCCACATCACCTATGTACACAACATTCCAGCCATGACACTTCTTCTCCAAAACAACTTATGAAAAGACAAAAACATAATACAAGAAGAGGTCCACATGTTGGACTAAATGCTAATGGATTTTTAGAAGAAAATGATGATTTCTACAAGGAAAAGAGCTCTTTTACGTACACACCTACTCCACCTAATTTACTTCTTCAATTTCAATCAAATTGATTACCATTCCAGCCATGACACCAAGACTTTCTTTCCTCACTAATTAAATTAAAATCAAAGAGGTACTAAAAGAGAAAGAGCCTAGAACATCTATGCATAAACACTAAAAATAATTCAACCAAATTGCATTAAAGAAAACAAAATGAAAGAAAGAGAATAACTCTTAAACAAACTGAGACCTTGCACCATAAATCAAAAGAAGGAAAAACACTTCCCAAAATGAAATTACAATGCTTCTAAAATTACAACAACAACTTGCACAAACAAAATACAAATTACAGTTTATAGAATAAAAAAAATGGATATAACAGTAGATGATTAAAGCTTAATGAAAAGATGTACAAAACCAAATGAGAAGGCACCAAGAACTTCAAGCAACTTCATCCTCCATTCCAGCAGTGATTTGTTTTCTTCATCCTCCCACCATGAGCTCACGGCCTCTCCTCTCCATCCACCAACTAACTCCCTCCAAATTTTTCTTCCCCCTCCCTTTGTATCAATGGCTGGATGAAGCTCTTTTGCATGTGTTTCTTACTTTGGCTTCCATGTCCATGTGAAGGTATGATGGCTGAATATTTTCCTGCTGCACCAACCGTGAGACATTGTGAGAGATGTGCACCTTCCAACTAATTCTTTAAACTCTCATTCAATAAAAATAAAACAAAGGGGCCCTCCACTTGATGTTTCCAGCCGTGACATTTGTGAAACTTAAGTGATTCTTGGTACATTGCAAGCATGTGTTTGGTGGACCATTTTCAGAAATGTGATTCCATGTCATCATCCATCAAATGGAAGTAAAACTCCATGTGTGTGCACTCATACCACAAGCTTTTGTAGATTCCTTCCATCATGTGCTACTTGCATTTGTTGCTGGACTTCACGTAAATGTGCACTTCTTTATCCTATTCTCCAAAAAAAAATTTAAAACCAAAGCCTTTCCATGTGCATGTGCGGCATGTGTGTTTCCAAATTCCCTTTGCTGGACTGACACAGTGGAGTAAAACAATTACTGGGAACATTACAGAAATAATTCTATCAAAGTAAAAACTATACGTAAAAATAGACATCCATACGAAACTATGAAAAAAAATGGCATAGAAAACGGATAAGAATTGGACTCGAACGAAGAAATACAAGTTGGCACAAAATTCAAACAGCAACCAGCGAAAATTGAAATGGTTAAGATGAAATTAGCTCAATTGTTATTTTTCATTTAGCCTTCAAATGTCCCAAATTGTATCTCCAAAATTTCCTTGTAAAATAATTGGCTCAGATAATTCAAATTAGTTAAAATAAGAATTTTCGATCAAATTTAGCACATTTAGGAAAAATAGGATAAATACTGGACAATTAAGCGCAATTTCTTGATTAAACCCGGTGTAATAAGCTAAGTGCAATGAGTAAAATATTGATTCATCAAAATAGACCACACTTAGTCTTTTGCACTCCTGGGCAAAATTAAGACTCAGATCAAGGAACAGATCAAAGGACATTAGGTATACGACACAAAAACTCAGCTCACAGAAAATAAAAACTCAAAAGGAAATAAAACGAATTACATGATTCTCAAGAAATCTGGACAATGAAAAGAGGTAGACAATATCCAACACCAAGTCACAGAAAATAGATACTCATGAAATTATTCGAGCAATTCAAACATTGTAAAACAATTAATCAGTTCAAGAGGTGAATCAAAAATAACAAAACCTCACAGATGCACTAACAGTGTTTCTCTCGAGTGTCTAGGGTAAATAATAATATCAACTCGATGTACTCAAGAGAACAAACACAAGTAGACTTGGCAAGCCTCTAAAATCAACACTTAAAATATATGCATGCTCGGATCAAAAGGTCTTTACTGGGTTATAATGGGGCCAAGGACAAGGGAGGATAAATATGGATAAGTAGCTACAAACCAAAAGAAATAGAGGAGCAATGGGAAACAAGTGTAAACACAGTCAAATAACACTCAAACCTCTAATTCAATCCTCTTCTTGACTCCGTTATTCACAAAATTATTTTTTTTCGTTTTTTTTTTTTTTTTTTTTCAAAGCACCCATCAGTAGATGCTAAATTTTTTTTTTTTTCAAGTGACATCCATCAGTAGATGTTGATATAATTTTTTTTTTTTATCACTCAATAGGATCATATTTCCAAAAATAACAAGATGAGGAACCAACTAGCCAATTTATAAGAATCCCCACGGAGACCACACTTATTCCCAAAATACTTCCAAAGCTCCAAAACTTCCTAAGGTTAAGGTAATCATGATTTTTCACTTAAGTCGAGTGTATGGGCTTTAAAACAAATAAATGGATACAGTATAGGCTCAAAAGGGTTATCAAATGATAATAACAGGGTAGGCTTATTTGGCTAACGAGGCTCAAGAAATAAAATGCCTTTATCATTTCTAAACATGCATATCCATCAAGAATCATCAACAAGAGTCAAGCCAAGGCACATGTGCAAGCAATCAAGAGACATGTCACACGCAAGAAAGAAATAAAGTGGCTCAAATTCTCACACAGGGTATTTGTCACAATCAAATCAACCTCTTAAACATCATAATCATTTTCCAAGCAGAGAAAAGCAAAGATTTCATGCCATGAGTATCAATCAAGTGAAATGAAAGACGAGTCTACAACTTTAACAGAGTCCAGAATTGAAGAGAAAAATGTAAAATTGCACACAAAACACACTAAAAACAATTCAAAACAGAAAAAAAAAAATTTAACACTCAAAAACAAAAATTTAACACACAAAACAAAGAACAATCAGAATCTCTCCCAATAGACCACACTTAAATCACACAATGTCCTCAGTGTGTTACAATCATCAGATTAACAATTTCAGAGCAGCAAAGAATATCGACAAGTGCAATAAAAAGTTAAGAAAAATGGGAAGAAATTTTCAGTAACATCCATCAGTAGATGTTATCATTGACATCCATCAGCAGATGTCTAAATCACCTAGCACCCATCAGTAGATGCTAAAATAATTTTATTTATTTATTTATTTATTTATTTATTTTTTTTTTTTTTTTGGAAAAGGAGAAGACTGGTACTGTGGCAACAGTTTCGGTGGGAATGGCCGGTACTGTTGCTACAGTGGAAACAATTTGCCTATAAATAGGCCAACTTCAGCGCCTGAGCGACATTTCTGACTGCCCTGCTCTCTCTCTCTACTCCTCTCTTCTCTCTCTACTCTCTCCTCCCCTCTCCTCTGAGCGTCTGGAGCTGCGCGGAGCCTCTGCCACCGTGCCTTCTGAAGAGTCTGAGTGAGATCAGCGACGAGCTTCTGTAAGCCTTTCTGCTTCCGGGTAAGTCCACTGCACCTGGATCTCCCTTTCTTTCTGCTTTCTTGCTTTCCTCTAAGCTTCTCTTTAAGCTTTCAGATCTTTCATTTCCGCTTTTCCACTTCCTGCTTTCTTTTCATGCTTTCATTTTTCTTCTTTCTACCTTCTCTTTCTTTCATCTTGTGTTTTCCTCTTGCCTGCTCTCCCTTTACTGCTTTCCTTTTTCTTTCTGTATTTCCTTTCCTGCTTTCCTTTCCTGCATGCTTTTCTGTTTTTATTTCCATCTTGCCCTTCTCTGCTTTTCATTCTGAGCCTTCTTTCTTCCTCTTTTTTTAATTTTAAAAAAAAACTTTAAAACACTTAAAAACACAACTGTCTTAAACTTAAGGGGTATATAGGCTGGAAACCAGACGTTAATCTCCCTTCGATTGAAGGTATGGCAGAGACAATCGGGTAGAACAACGCCACGTACCCCATAAAAACAGAAAACTTAAAAAGAGAACGAAACGGACACGGACAAAATGGACATAGATCTTATTTGTATGGACCGGACATGGACAATATGGACATAGATCCGTTTAGGAACCTTTGCGAGGACCATGAAACAGATCACAAACTGGACAATAAGACTTGAAAGACCCAATACAAAGAACAAAATTAGCTTAAAAGAAACACAATGGAAGAAGACATTAGACCATGAACATAGTATTTTTGTTATTTATGGTTTGTTTTGTTTTTGTTTTTTTTTTTTATTTATTATTTATTTAGACGAATTAGGGAAATGGATGAGAAGGAAATGGAAATGGAGAGACCGACCTGCCCAAAGTGGCGTCCGACAGAAGACCAAATAAGGATAATGACCAACATTTACAATTACGGAGTCACTCACCCAAGTCGAGCTCAGATTTTTGAGATCACTACCCGAATCAGGGCATTCGGAGAAGCGGGGGAGTACAACGTTCAGTGCTGGTTTAGCAATCATGGGAATAGAGTAAGACGTTGGCAAGCAGAATTGGATCCCACCGGCACCCTCTTTTCTTTACTACCTCTGTACATGTATGGTAAAACCCTAACTTCATCCTTGTCTTTTCATTTTCTCTCACTCTCCCCTCTTTTGGCACAATTATTTATTTATATTTTTTTATATTTTTTTTTTTTTTTTGAGAACCCGGTTGGGTAATCATGAAGGCTCCGAAGCTTCTGGACCTCTTCCCCGTTCCCATCATAATCGATGGAGAAACAGAGATTCCTCCGCCTCCGTCCACGACTTTTCGTACCAGAGGTCCCTCAACGGAGCTCTCCCTTAGACCTCCACAACCAGCGCGAGAATTCTTTCGTTTTTAATGTTTTGTATTTTTTTTTATGTTTCCATTCAGGTCTGTAATATTAACGATCACACATGATCGAACCCCGAACATCTTTATTATGCTTATGTTTGTTTTTTTTTTTTATTTGTTGGACTGTAACCTAAACGATCACTAATGATCGACTACTGCCGTCTTTATTATGTTTTTGTGTGTTTTATTTTTATTAACAATGTAAGACAGAATGTTTTCGGTGTTTTTGGTTATTTTCAATAAATGCACTCAAATTAGTGTCTCTGCTAAAACTTCACTTCTCTGCCTTACATGTTAATTCTACTCTTATGACTATATTTTTTTTTTTACACAAAAACTAAATAAATAAATAAAACAGAACACAATTTAACAAAACAAAAGACCTAATATCGAACATAAAAAATCAAAACAAACGCAAATGTCAAAAATAGCAGACAAAACACATATTTACAATACATACATTAACAAAATAACACGCGTGAAAGAGAACACACATTTTTTTTTTAAAATTTTTTTTTTTAAATAATAATAATTTGTAAACTAAGAAAATCAAAATTCTCCCCTAATTCGCAAATTAAGAAAATTAAGGGAAGAAGGAATAGAAAAACTCCCCTGGTTATGGTGGCAGCTGCCAAATTTGGACAATCAGGGATATGCTTTCCATCACATGATTCAGCAGAGAAATTTTTAAGAGGAACTGCTTCATCAGTATAGCTATATCATTCACAACAAGATTTTTCTTCTTTCTTTTCGCAACAATTTGTTTCGACAATATCTCTCCTTCATTAATCATGCATTCCTTAATGTCAGCACCTGCATTTTCTTTTAACTCTGTATTCTTGTCATCAAACTCACAATTAATAGCATCTATTATAAACTTAGAGTCTGGGTGTAACACATAATCAATTTCGGCACAAATGGAGCAAGAACCAGATTCACAGTCACATTCAAAATTTTCAGAAAACTGTGTTAAATCAAAGTTTAGTCCTAACTCTATAAAGTCATCAGATTGCACAGTTTCTCTTTCAAAATTCATATTGACGCTACTTTCACCAATGGGTTCAATGGCTGACACTGAATTAAAAATTTTAGATTGGTCAATCGAATTTGTATCAATATCAGTCATAATCCCTATAGAATCAATGTGCGTCAAATCACATGCATTTGAATGTGTAGGCAAATTAGGTAAAATTGGAATCTCAGGTTCAGAATAAACCTGCTTTTGCTCACTGAGAAGTTTCTTACCAAACTCCAAGTTATCAACTGCATCCTCAGGGCTATCAGTGTCAGAATCCAGAACAAGCTGCTCAGGTTCTTCCTTTGCTACCTCAATTGGACTTTCACCTGCCAGCTTGCAGAGCAACTTCCTCGCTTGTGTTGGGGTTATATCCATCCAACATCCACAAATAGCTGCATCCACAAGTATCCTTTCATTGTCTAGGAGCCCTTCATAAAAATAAGTCAAGAGCAAATGCTCTGGAATTTGGTGGTTTGGACAAGTTGTGCAAAGCCTATTAAACCTCTCCCAATAATCTGCTAGGCTTTCTTCTTGAAACTGCTCAATGGCAGTGATCTTCATCCTAATGCTGGTCACCTTTGCTGCTGGAAAAAACTTGTCGAAGAATTTTTGTTGTGTTTCCTGCCAACTATTAAAAGGATACTGGTATATGAACCAGTCTCTTGCTTTATCTTGAAGGGACATGGGAAACATTTTTATCAACACTGTCTCCTTTGAAACACCAGCAGGCCTCATAGACAAACACACCAAACAAAACTCCTTGAGGTGCCTGTACGGATCTTCATGTGCCAACCCATGAAATTTGGGAAGACTCTTGACTATCTCATACATCCAATCTTGAGAATCTGTCATTTCCTCTATTGTAGTGCAAAACCTGTCTCAGACTTGGACTTCCTCTTCAAACAAAGATTGTACAGAAAGAAATATACACAAACATAACATGGAGGAAAACTAATATTTTTTTTTATTATTATTTTTTTTTAATTTCAGAAACAAGAGCTAAATACAACATACAACACATTTTTTTTTTTAAATTAACAAAACAAAACTCATACGACACGCATGCACAAAACAAAACATTACATCACAACACAAGATAAAACACACCAACAAATATTAACAAAACAAAAACCTAAAACATATATCACATGTACACAAAAACACACATAACAGAAAACAACAAAAGACCCAAAACCAAACCGTTATTGGTCCCCGGCAACGGCGCCAAAAATTTGATACGCGGGTCGCACTGCGTACAAATTTGATTGCATAAAAGAATGCAGTATAGCTAGGATGTGACTCCTAGGTCGTCTCACAAGGACCAATATTTGGGTTCAGTCTCGGGTCAAACACGTAGTGGGGGGGTTTGTGATTGTTTTTGGTTGCGGAAAAATGTAAATGTTGAAAGCAGTAAATTAACAAACAGTAAAAATAAACAGAAAATAGTAAAAAAAATGAAATTTAAAAACAGTAAAACGAAATTAAAACAGTAAAAATGAAATTGGTACAGTAAATGAAATTAAAACAGTAAAAACGAAAATACAGAAAAACAGAAAATACAGAAAACAGTAAATACAGAAAACAGTGAAAACAGAAAACAGAAAATTTTAGAAAACAGTAAAAAAGAAAATACAGTAACATGAAACAATAAAAATTAAATCTGGAACAGTAAAAACGAAAATACAGTAAAACATAAAATACAGAAAACTATAAAAATAGTAAAACAGTAAAAGCAAAAAAAATGAAATTACAGCAGTAAATAATAACAGTAAAAACAGTAAGTACAGAATTTTCAAAATCTGTAAAACAGTAACAGCAAAATACAGAAAACAAAAATACAGAAAACAGTAAATATAGAAAATGGTAAATTTGGAAAACAGTAAAAACAGACTCAAAATTACTGCAGTAAAATACAGAAAATAAAATTACAGTAAATGATCATCATGCAAAAATAAAGAAGAGGAGAAATTAAATTGCAGAAAACAACAACTGAAATTGAATTACAACAGAAATTAAATTACAGCAGTAAAAAGAGACAGTAAAATCTAAAATTTAAAAAAAAAAAGAATTTGAATTGCTTCTAAAAATTACCTCATGATCCGTGACAAAATTGCTTGGTTTCATTGAAAGGATAATTTCAAATGGACATCCAAAACCGTAAGCATCCAACATCCATACCAATTCAATTTTACAAAGAAAACATTTACTTCAACTTCAATTACATTTCTAAATGAAAAGCAAATTAAATTGTATTCTCCACATCACCTACGTACACAACATTCCAGCCATGACACTTCTTCTCCAAAACAACTTATGAAAAGACAAAAACATAATACAAGAAGAGGTCCACATGTTGGACTAAATGCTAATGGATTTTTAGAAGAAAATGATGATTTCTACAAGGAAAAGAGCTCTTTTACGTACACACCTACTCCACCTAATTTACTTCTTCAATTTCAATCAAATTGATTACCATTCCAGCCATGACACCAAGACTTTCTTTCCTCACTAATTAAATTAAAATCAAAGAGGTACTAAAAGAGAAAGAGCCTAGAACATCTATGCATAAACACTAAAAATAATTCAACCAAATTGCATTAAAGAAAACAAAATGAAAGAAAGAGAATAACTCTTAAACAAACTGAGACCTTGCACCATAAATCAAAAGAAGGAAAAACACTTCCCAAAATGAAATTACAATGCTTCTAAAATTACAACAACAACTTGCACAAACAAAATACAAATTACAGTTTATAGAATAAAAAAAATGGATATAACAGTAGATGATTAAAGCTTAATGAAAAGATGTACAAAACCAAATGAGAAGGCACCAAGAACTTCAAGCAACTTCATCCTCCATTCCAGCAGTGATTTGTTTTCTTCATCCTCCCACCATGAGCTCACGGCCTCTCCTCTCCATCCACCAACTAACTCCCTCCAAATTTTTCTTCCCCCTCCCTTTGTATCAATGGCTGGATGAAGCTCTTTTGCATGTGTTTCTTACTTTGGCTTCCATGTCCATGTGAAGGTATGATGGCTGAATATTTTCCTGCTGCACCAACCGTGAGACATTGTGAGAGATGTGCACCTTCCAACTAATTCTTTAAACTCTCCTTCAATAAAAATAAAACAAAAGGGCCCTCCACTTGATGTTTCCAGCCGTGACATTTGTGAAACTTAAGTGATTCTTGGTACATTGCAAGCATGTGTTTGGTGGACCATTTTCAGAAATGTGATTCCATGTCATCATCCATCAAATGGAAGTAAAACTCCATGTGTGTGCACTCATACCACAAGCTTTTGTAGATTCCTTCCATCATGTGCTACTTGCATTTGTTGCTGGACTTCACGTAAATGTGCACTTCTTTATCCTATTCTCCAAAAAAAAATTTAAAACCAAAGCCTTTCCATGTGCATGTGCGGCATGTGTGTTTCCAAATTCCCTTTGCTGGACTGACACAGTGGAGTAAAACAATTACTGGGAACATTACAGAAATAATTCTATCAAAGTAAAAACTATACGTAAAAATAGACATCCATACGAAACTATGAAAAAAAATGGCATAGAAAACGGATAAGAATTGGACTCGAACGAAGAAATACAAGTTGGCACAAAATTCAAACAGCAACCAGCGAAAATTGAAATGGTTAAGATGAAATTAGCTCAATTGTTATTTTTCATTTAGCCTTCAAATGTCCCAAATTGTATCTCCAAAATTTCCTTGTAAAATAATTGGCTCAGATAATTCAAATTAGTTAAAATAAGAATTTTCGATCAAATTTAGCACATTTAGGAAAAATAGGATAAATACTGGACAATTAAGCGCAATTTCTTGATTAAACCCGGTGTAATAAGCTAAGTGCAATGAGTAAAATATTGATTCATCAGTGAGCGTTGAGGGTAGAAGGGATTGTAGTTGGCAAGCCAAGTTGCAAACTGTAGGACGTTCGTTCACATTAGAGGTAAGGGAAGCTTATTCAATTTAATTCGTATGTGTTATTTGTGCTGTATGGACGTTCTGTGAGTTGCATGAAGCATGATCTGTGATATTTGATTTTTGATATATGATCATAAGTGTGAGCTGATGTATGGTGAATATGAAATGTACTATGATATGAGTATTTGAAAATATGAAATGTATATGCTGAGAAATGAGTAAATGTAAATGAAACTTTGAATATAAATTTCCTTATGATAACGTACGTTCGTCATTGAACGGTCCTTGACCGTTCGGTGTTACTAGTAAACTTCTTTGAAATTGAATTCTTCCATTTGGGAAGAATTCTAGTTGAGGATGAACGCCCTCTTGTAATAGTGCTACGTTTGAGCGTTCGGCCAAGCGTAGATGCCCTGAGTGTTATGTGAGGAATTGAGAAGCTTGTAAACATATATCTAGACACTTAGTCATTCTTAAATCCTATCTTCACCATCTAGTATTATTTTATTACTATTAATATTTCTATCACAAGTTCAAATCAGTGATGGGTCTCGACCCAAAGCGTTCGTTATGAGTGGCGCTCGGTTTTATACCGAACGCTCGTACTCGTCTTTAATTATCAAACGTGTGGAAATAGCGTTCGTCCAAATTTCGTAAATCTTTTTACTGTGTTCGGTCATTAACTGGCAGTCGGTTTCTGTAATTGAATTATTCTAAGTATGGTTCTTCAATCGTCTTGAGGCGTCTATATCCATTGGATCCGACCTAGAGCCTCTATACTTAAATTATTCTTTGAAGTATTGATCTGAACTTACGAGAGTCAGTTCATTCAACTGATTCAAGTGGTAAATGACATTCGTCATATATGATGTTATTGTAGACGGTTTTATTCTGTTCTGGAACGGGGAATCCTTCGGTCTCGTTTCTTACGTTCGTCCTCGTTATTAAGAGGGCTGGACGTTCGTTATTTTATGTAATTGGAATGGAAGATGAAAATGATATTAAAGTGAAAAATTATAAAGAATGAACAGTATATGAGATAAATAATGGTTGTGGATTTTGAACGAGCGTTCCAGGGAGGAACGACTCTTGGATGAAAGTTGGAATGGGTAAAGTATGAATGTGGACAAAGCTTAGCTGGCGATTCATCCTGATGTTCCGTGAGTGCTCGTCCTCAAGTAGAGAGGAGTATGTCATGCGTGGGAACGGCAGGAGGTCCTAGTCCTTAGAGATACGTTGGATGGAACGGACTAACCTCGGGTGACAACTGATGAGAAATTCCATTTACTACACCACCTGGGTGCACGAACGTCATAGCTACACAGAATTCATACAGTTCGGACAGTCAGTCTAGTATCAGGAATTGATTGAACTTAGGAATTGATTGAATTGTATATTGGAGTATTTGATATGTTGAGAAATGCATGTTATTACTTGAATTACATTAAATAAACTTACCCTGTGTTTTTCATTGTGTTGTCCTGTATCTGTACGTCTGTCTTGTCTTTGCAATGATCATCCGTGTGGATGTGAGCAGATGGAGATGCGTTGCTGGAGGAGACGCTTGAAGAAGGAATTTTGGAGGAAGAGAACCTCGTTGACGTGGAAGTGAAGGCCGAACAGTAGTGCGTTCGGTTAGTTATTTTAGTTTAGTGATTTTAGTGTGTTGTCTTAGAACGACCACTTCCCTTTTGCTTAAGATGATCGTTCGATATTTTTGCTTTGTAAACCGTTCGGTCAGTTATGCTTATTGTGCATCTCGTTATTTTTGTAACTCGCTTCTTGTAAGGTTGTTCGGCCACGAGCGTACTTTAACTTTAGTGTAAGACTAAATTGATATATTAATTAATGTAATTATTCTATTCGTATGGTTTATTACTGCATTCATGGGATGTTACAATTCTTCATGCTAATTATTGATAAAAAAAAATCTATAAATATCTTAGAAATACGATAAAATTAAATAATTAATTATTATTTCTTAAGATATTATTTTTAACTATCTTAGAGATGTAATAGATTATGATGATAAATTATTATTCTATAACAAAATTGGTAGTTAGCTAAAGAAATTAACAAAGGAAAAATATTTTTTACTATTTAGTGAGCTAATAACAACTCAAAAATACAATAGCCAACTTGAAATAATTAACTATAGTTTGATAAAAGTGTATTTTGTGTCATTATTTCGTAACAAAATTTAATTTTGTTTGGTTACGAAATAATTTTGTTGCTAATCCATAGCTAACAAATAAAACTTATATTTAGCAAGGAAATAATATCCAAAATATTTTCTCACTAATTTATTTATCTTAAAATTTTAACAAAATTATATTACAAACTATCACTAATATATTTTATTATCACGTAACATAACCTTTTATTTATCAATTACATTTATTAGATAAGTTTTCAAAATTATAAAAAGATATTTAACTAAAACTGTGACATCCCAAAATATCATATACACATATAATATAATAGGATTCAGTTATTATAATATGTAAAAGCAGTTAAGAGATAGAGATAATAGTATTTAAATATGTATACAGTCATCCAAAAGATAGAGGGAATTAAAATGAAATCAAACTTAAGTATAAGTTTTCAAAGTTCTCCAAAATACAAGGCTATTGAAATTTTAAAGAGACCTAAAAAGTTTTTCAAAAATGTCGAACTATATAAAATAAAAGTTAAGAGTTTTTCAAAATAACAAGCTAATCAACTAAGAGCTAGTAGAAGGCCTAAGTACTAGGGGTTGGGTCTTCTTCAACCTCCAAAGCTTGCTCCAATGGTACATCATCACCTAATGCTCACATCCAAAGGATTGGATGATCATCGCAAGGGAGAAGACAAACACATGCAACACATACAATGCAAGGGTAAGCTAGGTCTCAACCAAACATACAAATAATTTCAATTCAATCTAGCATTTCCAAGAACGTCCATGCACACATAAACATGTAAGTCATTATAAACATAAATATTTATTTCACAAAACCCATTACAGTAGGCATCCTATCATGTTAAGACTCCTAGACACGTCCGGACATAGAATGTATGTAGAGCTGGGGCAGGTTATGCACTTGTGATAGTCCCTACTGCTTTGCACACTGCAAGAATAATTGAGATTATCGACAGTCATAATTCGTCGGTAATGTATAAAATCCGTCGGTAATTAGCATTTACTGACGGCTTACCGACGGCCAACATACCGTCGGTAAAAACGTTGTCGGTAAACTTTACCGTCGGATCTTTTGTCCGTCGGTAAAGCCTTCGGTAATTAACGAAGGACCTAGGCCTTCGGTAAATCCGTCGGTAAATGTCGCGACCTGGTTCATCTTCTTCCTCTTCCTTCGTCACTGTGTAATTTTTTTTTTCATTTCCACGAACTCTGCCACCAAAACGGCATCACGCAAATAACCATAGGGAATCATGGAGAGTTGAGCTCGCTGGAAAAGTTTAGGACCGGTGATGTTGTGTCATTTTATCACAGAGAGTTGAGCTCGCCGGAAAAATTTAGGACCGGTGATGTTGTGTCATTTTATCATGCAGAGTTGAGCTCACCGAAAAAGTTTAGCATCGGTGATGTTCCTAATCGCACAAATGAACTCTACAACAGCCCACCAAAAAACTTGAGCATGCCAGAAAAGTGAAGCTCGCCGGAAAAGTTAAGAGCATCTCGTGATGGTGGAGACTATCCTGCGATGGTGGAGAGCAACCAGCAATCGTAGAGAGTTGAAGCCACAAGACGGTGGAGAGCAACCAGAAATGAGTAGTAGTGGTGTGAAACTGAGTTGGTAAAGAAAATGAGGAGTAATGAGCGTCTTTGCCACATATATTGACACTTGAGGCAGAATTTGGGCGGGAAAATTCCCACTCTTTTTACCGACGGACATGGACCTTCGGTAAATCCGTCGGTAAGTGAAATAATGGGCGAGAAAATTCCCGCTTCCGACGGGGAAAAGCCTTCGGTAAAATCGTCGGTAAGTGACATTAACATTACCGACGAATTTACCGAAGGTTTTTGGCCGTCAGTAATGTGTATGTCAGTTACCGACGAATTTACCGAAGGCTTTTGGCCGTCGGTAAATAAAATTCAAAATTTGTCGGTAATGCCATCGATAATGAAAATTTACCGACAGAAATGTATCCGTCGGTAAAAAATTCGTCGGTATATTAAAAAATTTTATAGTGGCAAAGCCATTGTCGAGGGGTTCCACCCGACCATACACAAGGCTAGTCCGTTACCGCGGAATAGACCTTCAGTGATAGCGCCTACCCTAGGACCTCCCACTACTCCCACCACATGCGTCAATCCTCTCTAAGTGAGAATGAAAGACCGTTGGAGTGTTAGAGATAAACCCCCATATGGAAGCCTCTCACATTCATTCAATACACTAACTGATCCCACCGAGAGATCTTAATTTCATATTCAATCCAACCACTTTAAATCACATGATATTCCTCTTGGATCAATAATGTACCTCATAAACCATTGGATTCATCAAACATAAAATTTCATAGTCATTCAAGTGCATTCTTACTATATTGTCTCATACCAAACCCATACACCATCAACCATGTCATAAAACAACTCATACATTACATACTTTCACAGAACCCTCACTTATTAACACATATTTCTTTAGGACTTTTAATTATCAATACTTAAGTAATTCAAACATCTTGGAGACCCTCACCAATGGCTCCAGAAGGATCAAAAACCCCCAGAACAAACTAAAGAACGTCCGAAACGGACGTCTAGAACTCCTAAAACCACCCAAAATTGTCCTGAATGATTTTCCGACGACAAATCAAGTGAGATAATCGATTATTTACGAGAGCTTTGAAGAGGATGCAACTCACTGACTAAAATAATCGATTATCAAGTGAGATAATCGATTATTCTTGTCATTTTTTTACAGCAACGTGATTTTTCTGGTTTTGGTGCATCTTAGACACTTTAATGAGTTCCTAACACTTCAAACTTGATCTATATGACGAAATAAACTTGTATAACTGATTCTAATACTTCTTAATCTTATTAACTAGTGATTTAATGTTGATTTAAGCTCTAAACCCTCAATTTCATCAACCTAGGTACTCAATTCTGAATCTACCACTTATAAATTATTTTTAACACTTTTAACACTCTTAATGAGTCACAATTAACTTACCCAAGTTATCTAAACTGATCCTAATAGTCTGGAATACAAAATTCAGATTTTGACTACCTTAGTTCTCTTCATAGGTTATAAACTTCAATGATTCACATGGTTATTTCCTAATAAATTATTTAACAGAATTCATTTCTTCTAAGCATTCAAAATTATCACAGCATTGTATCAATAACAATTTCTAATCATCCAATTCACAGTTCATATCAACATCAACCAGCAGTATACGATCAAATAGGCAAAATCACAAGTTTTCAGATTTTGTGTAATTAAAATCCAACCCATAAACTTTACATGCACTATATCACTATATCTACTAAATCTAACTCATGCAAATTCAAGAATTTCACAGAACAACACAAAAACCCCAGCTTCCCTTACCTCTAGTGTAGACAACAAGGCTCAAGTAGGAACCCTAGACCACTTGCTTGCACTCCCAAAATGTTAGAATCACCTATAAATCATCAATTGATGATGGAAAACGAATCTTAGAACCAAATAGAAGCTAGATTATGAAAGAAAACGAAATGGGTTGCATGCAACAGTTCAATCGCATGCTTACAACCCTAGGGCACACGAGAAAAGGGGGTTTTCTTACCGTTTGGAGAAAACGGAAAATCAATCGGTAGGAACGTAGCTCTTGGAGTCCTGAAGGTCTAGGTAGCTTCAATTCGGGAAACAAATGCTTAGATTTTGGAGTTTGAATAGAGAGAGTGGCAAGGCAAGGAAGAAAAGAGAGAGTGTTTGAAAGAAAAGAGGGAACATTCTTCTGAAGCACAATTTAGATGTGGGTTTTTTTTTACTTTACTAATTTTGTCTAACCTATCATATGTTGTCACGTGTACACACTTATTGATTATATTTTATAAGGCCGTTTTCTTTCCAATTTGAATGGTATCAGGAATACAAATATTTCTTGCTAATTTTTTCAAAAAATAATTAAAAATTTAGTTTGTTATAAATAACAATTTGCAAGAAATTTTATCAATTCTTTTATAAAATATTTTTGTATAAAAGTCTTACTTATTATTTTTTATTTGAATTTTATATTAAAAGAAGCAAAATAAGTTACAATATTTTCTAAGCTTTCCATACAAATTCTCTTAAAAAAGAAAATTGGCAGATAAATTTTATAATACTTTAATCAAATTTGAAAGAAATTTAATCTAGCCATAATTTTATCAATAACGCTATAATTTAATATAGGGATAAGTTGTTATAATTTATTACGAATCACCTAGGAATGGTTAACGATAAATTCCTATAATTTTCTACTATTTAATTAGGGATTAATTAGAGATAAATTACTATAATTTGCTACGTGTTAGTGGGGAAGTAGCTAGGAAATATTATATTACATATTTACTAAATAAAAAATTGGAAGAATTTACTACAAAATTGTTATAAATTAACAAACAAGTTTTATAACTACTTAGTAAGAGTATTAACATATTTTTCTTTTATTCAATAGCAATTTGCTATTAAATTGCAAGTAATTGAGAGAAAATAACTCTTTCAATATTTAGCTGTAAATTTATTATTATTTCCTCGATAATCTTCATGGTTTTGAAAGGAATCAATGAGTATGAGTTAGAAATTATTTGATCATAAATACGTTAATGTTATATCATAAGATATTATTTATAAATACCTTGGAGATATTAACATATATCTTGTCAATAAAAAGAAAATTTATATATATATTGAAGATATTTCACAATATATTAGAGATATTTTTCAGAATAGTATATAAATTCTCTAAACTCAAAATCTATAAATAAGATTAAGGTGAACAAGAGTTTCATTAGGTATTAATGAGATGAGCTTGGAAGAAATGCTTACACTATTTTATAACATCATATAAAAATAATACTCTACTTTTTGTGTTGTGTACATATGTCTTTTCCAAAAATTTTATCTTTTAGACAACTTTTTTAACTAAAAAAAATTAATAATTTTATCCTTTAAGTGATTTATTTTATAATTTAACCATTTTTTCATTTGACAAATTTTTTTGAACTTAATATTTTTTAAAACTAAAAGAACTATGTATATAAAAAAATTATCAACAAAATAAATAAATATTATCAACAATAAAATTATAAAAATTATTTGTATTTATTTTTATAATTATCATAATAATATTTTTATTCTTTTTTTATCATAAAAAAAAAGCTAACACACATGAGAATATGTATTTTCAGTGATCTATACTATCATATGAAATGGACTCTTGAGTACAGATTTACTTTCACTTTTACCTTTTAAATAGAATTTATTTTAATTAAAATAATTATTTTTAATTTTATCTTTTAAGTGACTGTTTTTTAAGATAGATATTTTTTTATTTGACTATTTTCTAAATTAAAATAATTATCTACAATAAAATTATAAAAGTTATTTATATTTACTTTTATAATAAGAAGAATAATAATTTTATTATTTTTTGTTATTATAAAAATAAGAGAACACCTAGGGATAGTATTATTGGTGTTATAATCATCTCAGCCTTTTTTTATATAATTTCCTTACCAATTTTACCTTTTTTATTATAAATTATTTTATTATTTATTTTTAAAATTTTATAATTATTTTTAAAATTTATTTAATTATTTACTGTAAAATTAAAAAAAATATATATTATTCTTTTATAGTGTTAATTAGTTTTAAATTCATGTGTTTGTTTATTTATTAAAAGAGATTTAAACGTAAATAAAAAAATAATAAATATTTTTAAGTTTATAATTAAGTTTTAAGTAGAATTAACGTGAAAAATGATTTATGGGTTAAGAAAGTTAATATATATTTGTAAATCATAAGATGTGCTAAAATATAGAATAGATTTTCTAAAAATACGAAGATATGTAAAAATATATAAAGTAGACTCACTCAAAGTACAAATCAATGTGCATAAATTTATCTAATATGTATTGCTAGACTTGTCTAATCAATACATTGATAAATTATTTAATATGCGAAGTTAGACTCATTTAATTATAGATAGACTCGACTCACAGTATATGAACAAATCTATATAATGTATATTGTAAGACTCGTCTAATAAGATAATGAATAAAATAATGTAATGTGTAATAATAGACTCGTTTAATATATGTATGAATAAACTCATCTAATGTATGTGTATGTTACAAGACTCATTTGATTAATGTATAGACATATTCGTTTAATGTTTATTCTTAGACTCATTTATTTAATGTATGAAATAACTTACTCATTTATTCAATGTATGGAATGACTTATCTAATTTAATAAATGTATGAATAAGTTTGTTTATTGTATATTCCAATATTCATTTAATCAATGCATCAATAGTTTTGTCTAATGTGTATTAATATATTTATCTAATTTGTGTGTAGAAAGACTTGTTCAATGTATATTACTAAAGTTGTGTAATCAATATATGAATGATTCGTTTATTATGTATTGTTAGACTCGTATAATCAACACATCAACATACTCGTCTAATACTTTTTTCTTTACTCATTTAATCACTGTATTTGTACTTATCTAATAATTTTTGTTATACTCGCCTAATAATGTATGAAATGAATTTTCTAATATTTTTTTGTTATACTCATTTAATTAGTGTATGGATAGTCTCATCTAATGTGTATTGTTAAAATCATGTAATTTTTATGCTATATTCATGTGATCAATGTATGGAAAGACTTGTCTAATGTATATTGCTAAACTCGTATATTCAATACATCGACAAAGTAGTCTAATATATATTGTTAGACTTGTCTAATGAGTATATGGATATACTTGTATAATGTGAATTGCTAGACTTGTTTAATAAATGTATATTTAAACTCGCGTAATATGTATTATTAGACTCATTGAAACAATGAGTGGACACACTCTTTCAATGTGTATTAATAGACTCATCTAATTTGTGTATGGACAAACTTGTCTAACATATTCATTCGATTAATTATTGTACAAATAGATCTAATTAATCTATGTACAAACTCATTTAATGTATATTGCAAGACTTGTTTAATCACTAAATGAATAGACTCGTCTAATGTGTATTAATAGACTCACAATTTGTGTATGGACAAACTTGTACAATGTATATTGTCAATCTCGCCTTATCAATGTATGGACATATTCATCTAGTGTTGTTTTATTATACTTGTGTAATTAGTGCATGGACAAACTCGCCTAATAATATTCCTAAACTCATGTAATAAATGTAAAATGATTCATCTAATATTTTTTGCTATACTTATCTAATGATTGTATGAATATATTAATATAATGTGTATTATTAAATTTGCTTGATCAGTATATTGACAAACTCGTTTAATATTTTATGTTACTCGTGTAATTAGCATATTCATATACTTGTCTAACAAATGTAAAGAATGACTTGTCTAATATTTTTTTGTTGTACTATAACTAATATATGGATATACTTGTTTATTTTGTATTAATAGACTCCTCTAATGATTTTTGTTATATTCTTTTAATCAATATATACGTAGACTTGTCTAATGTGTTTATTGTTAAATTCATATTATATTTTTTTTATATTTGTGTCGGGTTAGGGTTGAGATCCCTTATTCAAAGCATTCAAAGTTGTCATGGAGACTAAATGGGCTTCATGATGGTCTTCAGTTATCCAAGTTGTGTTGTTTACTCTCTTTCTTCCTTCTCCAAGCCGTATGGGAGAATACCTGCAAAAGATACTCTTACGCTCAAATTAGTAACTTTGCGTGATCATAGTGATAATATTCAGTAGAAAGTAAGTATTCATAATTAATTACCTAACCTTCCTGTCAAACATATATTTATAAATATTGAAATGAGCATATCCTTAGTCATGGCCCATTACCAATAAACAGTTAATATTTTTATTAACTGTAGTTGTAACTATCTCAAAACCTATCTAAACTAATTGGTTTAAGAGTTGTTAATTATTTGTCTGCTCAGTCCATTAGCCCAATAATAATAATTTTAGTGCTGACTCAATTATGACCGTCCCATAAAGCTTTTTCATCTGCTTTTACCTTTAGTATTGATCCAATTAAAGGAATGGAATTTATCTTTCGGGTTACATATCATACCATACAATATTAATTTAGTGTGTTATTAGATTAGTCTAATATATATTTTTAAAATTCTTTTAATAACAATATAAAAATAAAGTATTTTAAAATAATTAATTTATTAACTTTATCTTTTGTCCGATCTTACTAAAGTTTTGAGCTATACATTTTTAGATCTTACTAAAAAACAATTTTTTTTAACATTTAATAAAATAAATGTGAATAATAAAGTAAATTTTATAACATACTTCTTTTATATTATAAGATATTACACCAATATAAAAAGTAAGACGTTCGAAAATACATTTAGCTAATTTGTTCATTTTCTCGAGAATACTTAATAAATGCTAAATGAAGGTATTAGAATGGGAATAAAATTATTTAAAGAAAGGTGAAAGGTGGGCTATGAATAGTAGAACGTGGTAGAAGGCCGTTACTCCCTTAAGTTAGTTTCGTAGAGAAACGTGGCAGTTAGCGTTTAGAAAGATGCCACGTGTGTGATGTTCGACACGTGTGAGAAACAGAAGGGCTCTTGAATGTTTATATAAGGTGTCAAAGAGAAAGAAGAGAAAACAAGAAGATTGAAAATGCAAGCAGCGAAGAAAGTCGTGGAGAGCGTGAAGGAAACCGCAGCAAACATTGGTGCTTCTGCCAAGTCTGGTTTGGAGAAGACCAAAGCCACTCTTCAGGAGAAGGTTTATTTATCTCTTCTGCATTTCTCTTCAAAACATCAAACCAAAAACTGTTTTTTCCTTTTCAGTTTCATTTTTGTTCATGCATGGGGAATGTTACATCTTCAATTAACCAGAAATTTTTCTCATGATTATTATGGAAATTATCGAAATCTAGTATTCGTGGAAAACCACGAAAATGAAATTGGGTCAGTTACGTAATTGGGCTTATACTAACTTTGAATTGGGCGCAACAGAGTGAGAAGATAAGTGCACACGATGAAAGGGAGAAGGAAATGGCCACTAAGAAGAAACAAGAGAAGATAAACCAGGCCGAGACGGAGAAGTGCCAGGCGCGTCAGCACAACGCTGCCGCCAAGCAGTCTGCCATCGCTGGACAGGCCGACGGGCCTCAGACAGAAACAACCGAGCCCAGTTCTGGGCCTGACGACGCTACATACACTGGGCCAGGGTCTGAGACTTCGGTCTTCACCACAACTGGGCCCGGGCCCGATGCCATACCCCCCAGTACCGGGTCTGAGCTTGGACTTGGGGCTGAGTCTGCCATGTACCCCACCAGTGAATTTGGACAAATGGGATCTAACCAAGCGACAGGAATGCCTGGGCCTGATAATAGGTATGTTCTTGATCATGGGCCTGAGGCTGGGCATGGGTCACTTCCATCGATGGACAGTAACACTGTCATGGATACAACGACCCAAACAAGCATTGGGGGAGGAATTGCTCCTACTAGTGGGCCTACTTTCAGTTGAATAACAATGATTCGTGAAGTTTGAATGTAGATTTGTTTGTAGGTAGTTAAGGTGATGTTATTACATTATGTAGCTTTGGTGTCGTAGGTGGTGCTGTATTATTTTACTAATCTTACGTTGTATACTTGTGTGTGTGTGTGTGTTTCGTAATTCACAACCATTTTGGTTTGGTTATGGGACCAGTGTTTTTCGTGGAACATTTGGTTCCTCTAAGTTGCCTTATCTGTTTGTTTCAATAAATAAAAGTGTAGTCTCAAGGAATGCTGCTGCTTCTTTTTTAATTTCATGGCAAAAGAAATCAGTGAATTATCATGACATCCAACTTATTGAGCTATTTACGCTATTTTACAGAGAAAATAATCTTTAGGGTCTCACCAACATAAACAGAATAAAAGACTTAAATTAACAATCAAAAAGTATAGCCCTCTTTTTTTCCTTATGAAGTCAATTTATTTAATTAATATATACGCCTGTTAGAATTGAATACGTAAGTGTAGGAGGAGTTATATTATCAATTAATTGTAAATTTTCTTTGATATAATTTTGTTTGTATAATAATTATTAATTCTCAATTGCCCATACTCATTTAATTGTTACCTACTAACACCTGTAACGGGACACCGAATAATATTCTTTTGTTTGAAATGTACGTCAAATTCTAAATCAAAATTTAAATCTCAAATTTGATCATTAACAACCCATCTTTTTCAAACTTACAATTTGTGTAGAAAATAGCGTTATAAAAAGGTCGGTGTAACATGTAAAAATTGAAATGAAGTTTATGTAATATTTAACGACTTAAAAATAATACTCACAGATCGATTGCTTGAATAAATTATAAAACTCAACCCAGCTAGATGTCGACCACTTCAAATTCGTTTTTTTTTCGTCATTGAATAAGTTTCTCATACAAACATTTTGAAGACAGAACAAAACTGTGATAAAAAGCAAAAGAAATGAAATAAAAACATGGCATTTTCTTACATCAGGCATGCGCTTTAATATAGTGAAATTATCATGTGAAGAAAAAAACAGGATACTCATTTTTGCAACCGGAAAAAAGATGATTTAAAAATTAACTTAGTACGGGAAAACTATAACAGGAAAATTAATGTGAGTACCACTAAGTAACAATGCACAACAACATCAACTGCAATAATGATAATAATAGAACTGGCTAATACAAGATCGAAAAACAAAATCATACCCCCTGCTTGCGCAACTCAGCAGCTCCATGAGCAAAGTGGCATCGATCTCCAAAGGTGCAAGACCCTTTTGCAAAATTCTCACACAGCTTGGTCTTGAAGTTGCTTCCAGGTGGAGCAGGGGCACCAGGAACACCAGGGGTGGATTTGGGAGGGGCAGACATTGAAACAGTCAAAAGTAAATCTTTTACCATATTACTTGCCTCCTTTATCTGTTCGAATGTTCCCTCAAGTTCAATGTTTCTAAGGTTTGGATCAGTTTCATGCTCTCGGATTGAAAGTTTCGCTCCTGTTTGGCGACAGATCTGCTTTGAGTTCACACCACCCTTCCCAATGATAGCTCCTGCCAGAGAAGCTTCTACACTGATCTTGGCAGTAGAAATGGCACCAAAGCTCCCAGCCAAGGGAGGAGGCTCAATTCGACCAGCCATTCGACCAGCTGATGGAGGTCCCAAAGGACGATGATCATCAATTGAGGGAGCAATAGGTTTACCAAGTTCCCATTCACCGTGAGCAAAATGGCACTTGTCACCAAATTTGCATCCTTCGGCAGTATTGAACTTGTTACATATGCGTGTTTTAACAGCAGATGGAGTAGAGCCATTAGATACCGGAAGTGGTGCAGCAACAGCTCTTGAAGGAGGAGCAGCAGGTTTCAAATTCATCATATGGGCAACCACATTATAACCACCAGGAACATAATGCAAGAAATGGCAGCCCTCACCAAATGGGCAGCCAGCAGTGCTGCAAAAGGCATCACGGTATAATCAGATCATCACATCAATACTTCTTACATAAAATGCAAGCCTCTCTTTTTATTTCCGGTTTTCTACAGCACAAGTGAAAAAGTAACTCATGCTATACATTGTAAAAGATCATGGGTTATTTAGAGAGACATGCATGAACTATGTTCAAACTTCGAAAACCAACAAATGTCCAACACCAAGTTCAAGAAAGTGAAACACTCAGTCAAACACAAGGAGATATCAGTGATACAGGGCAGAGATATAGCAAGGCTACTTCAAGAGGATCAACCATGTCAGCATTTTAGCATCGCAGATCTTGCTTATACCATGTCAACATATTAAGCGAGTCAACCAAATTCGAAGTACTTAGTTTGTTTTCACAAAATATTATAACAATCATGTTTAAAGACCAAGAAAACTAACAATTGCTACAGAGCAATAGTTAATATTGACCAAACTGCATCAGAGCAAAACGAGGAATTGACAAGTAGACTTATTGAAGCAACGAATTATTCTTGTCTGTCTGTTTAATATATTATCAATGAGAAAATTTATCAATGCTTATCACAATGTAATTTTTAGCTCATGAACTTGTCTCGTTCGATTTAAATATTTAACAGTGTGTACAGCATTTGATAAAAAAAAAACTGACGATAGGTTTTCAGAGGGGATTAACGGGCAAACAAAAATACAGTTTCCATCAAAAGTTTAGGGAGTGTGCTCTGGTCTTCCCTTCAAGTTACGATTCAAACCAAAATTTTCACTAGTTATCAAACCAGCTTGGTAGTGTTTGGCCCAACTTTCGTTTTGGTTTTTCTTTTTCAAAAAGAAGCTAAGATACACATATTTGGAAAAGCTCCTAAATTAAGGAGCATTTTTCCGTAAAATATAGAAGGGAAAAAGTAGCTTAAGAGTAAAAAGAGGCGACTGAAGTAACTTTTAACAATCAGCTGCAATAACAACCACCAACTTATCCTAAAGCTAAGTAGCTTTTAAACCAAAGAAAGGATGGCAAAACAAAATCCCATTTCAGATGGTAGCAAAAGATTACACTTATACGGGGCAGTTTGAAGTCTCCATTTCCTACACCCAAACCAAAGAGTAAGCTCGGCAACAGAGCTGTGTTTGCTCAACCCCACCACTATGTACAGCACCCTTCTAATTAGGACCTTGCACACTACTACTTTGAAATCATTTATTCAATCCACCTCCTCAGTCAAGTGCTAAAAAGCTCAGAAAGGGGGATGGGGGAAAACTAACAAAAGCAAAACAGAAATTAAGACACAGGACAACCAAGTGCGTAACAATGTAAGAATGAGCAGTGCTGAGAACCACCACAATAAACAAGCACCATAGAGATTACACAGATTGGCTTGTGACTGAAAAAAAATCAGTTTCGTACTGAAAGAAATTGATGATTGGGTATGAATTCTTAACAAAATCAAGTTTGGGCTACTGTTTCCTTGCAAAGATCACTTCACAAGGAAGGATCCAACACAGAAATTATACAGAATTGACTATTAAGAACAACAAAGTATTAAATGAACACAATTTCAACCACATCGTCAAGGTTTAAGGCTACTGTAACCGCAATCCAGCAAATATAATGATGAGACCTTACAGTGAAATTCCCCTCCATGAGCACTGTCAATCAATGTTCTAAATTGTGGTTGCAGTTTTCTTGCAATCCCTGGTGTTGTGGAAATACGAAACCACATTGGCCACCTTAGTCCACCACATCAAATATTGCAACAACAGCAACCATAAAGTGCTTATTGGGAGGAATTTGATCATAATTTCGCATGACCATAGTGCTGGATTGCAATCTTCATAATACTAAATTTTTACTGACATATTTACATTATCAAGAATGTAAGTGTAAAGAAGTCACCAGCTAAAAACATATCCAGAAAATCCCTAACAAGCAAGAAGGAATAAAAGATGTTAGAAAACAACTATCATGTGAGTTTACTTCAAAATAAACAACCTCTCAATAAATTCACCTCTAACTATATACTCAGAATGTAAGATTGCAATTGACTAGTTCAAGTTTATAGGAGCTGAAAACAAATTAGTCTCTTGAAAAATATAACACAAGCTTGATGCTAAATTTTAAATGCATCTATACATAAGCTAGACATAGAGTAACTGACCCAAGTAACAAAAGTGCACCATATCAGTCTATTAATAGCTTACCATTTGAAAGGTGTGTTCATAAATAATAGCATGCAATAAAAACTTCAAAGATATTGTTAAAACCACGAACAACATTTACACTAACTAAAAAGCGTGGGAAACTCAAACAATGAAAACAATCAATTTATCTTTGGTATAATGTTCCATTGCCAACGGTCGTCCTGCAAATTGTTATCACCTTTATTGTTCTCCATTCCAAAACCATTATTCTGTTACAACTTGATTAGACCAAAGAACAGTATGTACCTGTATAAAAGCTTCCAATACCAACCCAGTTAATTCACAGATTAGTTTTATAGCATCACTAAAACAATTAATTCTTACCATACACCGCCATTACAAAAAATGTAAAATATGCACTTCAGATATACACATTTAGATGGGAAAGATTAGAACCTAAAAAACTTGGTACAGGGCTTCGATTTGCTTCCTACACCACCTGATAAGGACTCCAAGTCTGTTGCAAAACATTAATTACGTTTTCTCAGTTAATGTTCTTTACTGTTATTATTAAATCAGTACACTCCATTTAAATTTTTTCTCCAAAAACACATATATCTCACTTACGAGTAATACTTATATCTGAATTATATTAAATCAGGTCAAATTTTGTACCCAAGCTAATAATTAACAAACCAACAATTAAAAAAATATGTAACACCGTGGACATTAAACACGTAACCACTGTTTCGTTTGAGCAAAAAACGTGTAATATATGCTCTTACTTTTCGCTGGTCGAATTTTCAAGAATTTCAGGAGTGTTATAACAAAGCAAGTAACTAAGCTAAAACCCTAAAACGAAAAACGACAAAAAAAAAAAAAGCAGAGGCAAAACGACGAAGCAAAAGGAAGGAAAACGGGACATTGTCGAGTAAGTAAACAGAGAATGTTATATAGAGAGAAAGACAAAGAGAGACGGATAGAGTGCAAACCTTGCTTGGTCTTCTTAACGGCGCCGTTGAGGCTGAAGGAGAGTTCGGGCCTTCCACGCTTGCGAAGGTCCATTGAGACGGATCGAGATCCGGAAAAACCCTAACTAACGGCGGAAAAGAGGTTTTGGAGAAGAGGGTGGTGAGAGAGAGAGAAGGTGGTGGTGGTGGTGCGAAGAGAATATCAATAAATAAATAAAATAAAATATATATTGAAATTGGTGAGTGGTAGATTTGGGCAATACTGAGAGGATTTAAAAAGAAAAGGTTTCAACGTAGTTAAATGTTCGGTTTGGATTCCGCTGAGGTGGGAATCAAAAAAAAAAACAATCATATGTTGCCCTAACTGTTTTGTTCTTTTGCTTTTGCCGCACCTTCATTACCCGTGTGATTTATGACGTCACTCCTACTTTTATTTATAATTAACCTTAAAATATGAATATATATATATATATATAGACACACTTTCTTTTGGATAAATTATAACATACATAATCAAAATTGCATTTTTCTATTTTCGAAAAAAAGTTACTATATGAAACATTATGGCTGGAAGAGTGGTGTGATCTTAAACTTAAATCAATTTCTTCGTGTTATTAATTTTGTTAATGTATAATATGGTAGTGCTTTAGTTTAGGTAAATTTTTTTAGTATTGCATATAATATATATTAAGGTTTTTAAAATTATATACATGTAATGATAAAAATTTTATGTGATAATTAATTTAATTAACAAATTTATTTTATATAGAATATTATTAAAATATTTCTGATATAAAATTAATGCTACAGACATTTTTAAATTTTCCATAATATAAAGATGTTATTGTAATCACGCACAAGTGTTTATATTTTTATCATATTATTTTATTTTTTTAACTTAAATTAACTGTGGTAAATTTACTATTTTATATGTTAATGTTTATATTGATTTCAAATTCAATATACTTACGTTATTTTATTCAATATATTGAAGATAATAGAAAACTTAGAAATTATAAAGAAAAAATATATTTTTGGCAAATCTAGTGTGTCAATTTCTAGTTCTAATAAAAATTATTATTCGAATTCATATTCTTATTTTTTTTTCTTTTAACATTAATGTGCTATTTGTTCAATGTTCAATCAACTTTGGAACAAAGTATTCTCTCTCCGTATTGACTTCAAATATTTTTCAAGCAACAATTTTTTCTTGCAACTCGTGCAAACGGAAAAAGCAAAAAGTTAAGCAAAGCACCATTGAAAATCACGTGAATTGGAATTACTAATTAAAGGTCAATCGTTAGCTTTTGTAAATTACAACAAAAATACTGAATTTAAATTCTAATTACCATATGATAAATGTGTATTCAAATATTAAAATGATAGTTTTTGGTAGAATATAAGAGTGAATCAACGTCTCATATTAACTATCATTTCAACAAAAACATCATGAAAAAATAAAGAAAGAAAGAAAACACAGATAATTTTTTTTTAAATTGAGTTAATAATAAATTATAAAATTTTAGTTTAAGTTCCTAAAGAATTACTTATTTATAGTTTTCCTCTAGGATTATGCTGACTCTTTTAACTAATCTCTAAAATACTTTATAGTTTTCTCTCGTCACCTCAATCTATTTTTTATCATAAAAATCAATATATTTTTCATCATAGTAACTTAATGCATATAAATTTCTAAAATTCATGGATCGTTGTTTCAACTTAAAAAAATGATGCACACAACATAATCGATTTACACTAACATATTTAATTTATTAAACATTTAATTAAAAAGTTAACTCTCAAAATAAAAATTAATCATATATTTGAAACATCAAATGTAATAGATCAGAAAATTGTGTCTTTTTAAAGAGAATAATATGTTTTAAATAACACTATTCGATTATTTTAATATTAAAAATTTAAAATATAAATAGGATTTATATAAATGAATTTCATCATCCAAAATTATATCATTTCTCTAAACTTTTGTTCTTTTGAGCTTTTTATCCTATTTCTAGAGATTTTAGTCCTTTGTTCATTATACGAAGATCAAAGATCGTTGAATAATCTTTGAGGCAAAGTTTTCAACTCTAGCAAACCAGTTTTTGTAAAAAAAATAAGTTGGTTTCTACTTTTTTTTTTGCTTGTTTCTATATGCATGTGAGCGATCCTAGCTTGTATGTGAGGTATGAATTTTCTATAAGACTTTTTGCTTATTAGTGATCATAACGGTGTGTCCGGATCATGTTTTTGTTGTTCGTAGGAGTATATGGAGTTTCCTCTACTTGTGGAGTTGTCTTAGGACCCTTTAAGCTATTTTTATCATCTATTAGGTAAGGAAAGCTAGATGATTTAGTATGCGTGAGTTGGATATTGTTGAATTTGGTATGTTGACATGATTGTTGTTTTGTGTTGAATTATATGATATGTTTTTGAACTGAGTGTTGGTTGTGCTTGGATTGTGGTGATTGAGGAAACTAAGGATTTGACCATTTGAGAAAGTTGGTGTTTATTATGACATTAAAAACTATTTTTGAATCAAGTATTGAGTCAGGAATACCAATTAATCATTTGAGCAGGTCTTTGATTTCCCAGATCATAGATTTGAAGTAGTTGTTTTTGAATATAGTGCTGAGTAAGACTGATGTGGTGTTAAGTGCTAGTTTGGTACTACAAGTCTGGTAGCAGTTTTGCTCTGGACCATTGAGCACCTACTTTTCCCACTGAGTGACCATGTTTTCTATTGGTCAAACATTGAGCAATGGCAGGACACCATTGAGGGTCACTTTTCACTGCAAGTTTGGAACCATTTTAAGTCCATGTCGTTGAGTGAATGAATGGTGTCATTGAGCGAGTCATTTTGCGAGAATAATGGCGTTGAGTTCCATCTTTTTCACTAAGCGTCAGTTCATATTCCTAAGTTTTTATTTTAATTCTTGGGTTGTTTGATATTGATTTGGATCATTTTGTTGTTGGTAAGTATAATAACTATATGAAGATATATATGTGACAACTTTTGGAATGTTGATGTGTGGTTTGGTTATTGAAAAAATTTCAAGGAGAAATTCTATGTTTTTGGTGATGTTTAGTGTGTGCTTGACATATGTGAATTCAGAAAGGAGATATCCTGATATATTACAAGTTATTACAACTTAAATAGAGATGAATGAAATGGGAGAGAAAGAGAGAGATATAAGGTCTTTACCTAAACTTTTGATCTTAGACGTAAAAGATTAATCTTGTGAGTAGTAGGTTGATAACTCATGTGTTTATGACTTTGCAAAATATAAATATTATTATGAGTGCGTACCTACACTAAAGTCATATTTCAAAGTATATATCGTGATAATCGAGTCTAGAGTCTTGATATAATTGTTCATATGAGTTATGATATTTATAAATGTTGAGCTAATATGTTATATGTTTTAAATTATTTTATGATGCCTTTTTTTTTAAAATTAGTTTACCTTGTCTTCTTTTCTTTCTTTGATGTTTTTTTGTTACAATAATCACCTATTAGTGTAAGTAGAAGATGAGTTAGGTATCAACATACCTTTAGTTCAGGTCGAAGATATTGTCGAATGATTATTTATGTTTTACTTAGTGGTTTGTATAGCAATTATTTTTTGAAAAACTTGATTAGTTTTTTTTAAATCTTATACATATATAATTCAATAGTTTATCCTATTAAATAGAATGTTATATTAAATTTATTTAAGTCTAAAAAAATATTCAGTACAAATTCTTAATTAAAGAAGTATAGAACTAAACAAATACAATCTCAAACCCATTTATAATATTCACACCTCACTTATCCCTATTTTTACAGTTACCCTAAAGAGCAATTGGTCAAGCCTCTTTAGAGAATGATAAAAAAATTTATGAGTAGGAATTTAGATTCTTAACTCTTTTCTTCTCCACTACCATGGAAGTCATATAGTTATTCGACTTATCTAATTTATGTATAAACAATATAACCTTATTGTTTTTTGTAACTGCAGTTTTGATCCCCTAAGCATGTGTTTATATCCATATAAAAAATATAAAATAACATGATATCTATTAACTTTTTTATTTAATTATAAAAACTTATAAATGAGTTTTCAATTTTGGTACGTACATTTTTTTTCACTTAATCATTTTAGTCCTTGTTATTTTGTATTAGTCGATCTAAAATATTTATTTTTGTAGTCTTTATAAAAAAATTTTTATTTTGAATTAGTTCGTGTGAAAGTATAATAGAGACTGAAATCAATAGGCTGCGTATTAGAAGGATACAAAAGAAAAAAAAATATTTTAAGGGGACTAAAAATATAACAAGGAAAAATCTTCAAAGACCAAAAATAGAAAATAAAAATGTAGGAAATAGAAACAAAATATAACCATATTTAATGATTAAATACATATTTAAATCTAAAATTATTATTTGCTATGAAGCACGAGTGGTTAACAAATGGATTTGAGATTCTAATAGAAATTTGGTATATTTGTTGTTCTTTGTAGTGATTTCGGAAAGGTTTTAACCATTGTGGTCATGGAAATGATTATAATTTGTAGTGAAGACTTCTTGAAAAGAAATAGTTAAATGGGCACTTGCTACAGTGAAAGAGAAATTGATATTGAGATTCCTAACTATTTGGTAATGAAATCATCTGTTGATACAGTTGCAAATATAGTAATTTTACATATCCTAATTTGCAAGAAAAATGGGATTCCATCAATTTCTTAGATAAATAAATTCTTTGACCGACTCTCGATGCAGTTGAATCAATCACTAATTATTTTAATGTAAATATAAATCATATTTTAGTTGACAGTTTGGAATAAAAAAAATAGTTGATTCACGAAAATGGGTTTAGAAGTTGGAATTGGTGTTGATTGACTAAGAATGATTTAAGTTGTTCTAGCATTTATTTTATCAAGAAATTGGTTCTTTTAAAAAGGTATTCATGTCACGTTATGATAAAACATGATATTTCTTCCGATTTATGCAATATAATGATGCCAGTGGTCGAGAGATTGGGTGTGAATGTTATTAGTGCAATTGTTGAGACTGGCAGCCATGTTGGAAAAGACTTGCATCCCTCAAAATGAATTCAATACTGTATGATCGTTTAACTCAACTAGAAATTTCAGGATCGTCAATTCCATTGGTTATACTATTTGCTGTGCCAATTACTAAATAAATGCCAAATAAAACGTACCAATACCAATTCTTGCAATTTTAAAAGTTAGGTCTCCAAAAGGGTTGAAGATTTCATTTACAACAAAATTGTTTCTACAGAAATCTTCCAGATGATGCATTTTGTAAATTGAAAACAATGTTATTAATTAATTTTGCATGTACGTTATCAAATGTAAAGTTTCAATGTACATGACTACAAGTTCAACAAATTCCTTGCTCAATTTTCTTTCGTGCCAAATGTTCTGTTTTGCTAGTTCAGTGGTGAAACAAACAAAACGTATTGCATCTCGAAGTAACATGAACTAAATCGTATACAATCTCACCAAAGTTGCAACCTAGCAAACTATATTTTAAGGAGACAAGAAATTGTGAAACAAACAATGAAGTCTTCAAGAAATCAAGATACCAATCACAAATTGATGAAAGTAACGAAGAAAAGAAAAAAAATAAAGCAGGTTTATCTCTTTGATTCAAGCGTATCGATCATTGCATGAGCTTCGTTGCATATAAAGATTATACAAAATTTAAAAATAAAGACAGAGAGATTGATGAGAAATAAATGTGGCGTGACTCGCGGGACCTATTTGATGATATTTTTCGGTTACAGAAAAAGTGGAGTTGCTCAAATTATAAAATTTAAAGCACTAAACTATCGTAAGACTGGTATTAAGCTAACTTGGTTGCTATGATATGAAACAATCAGATTTCTCCAGTGTGAACAACGAATTACATAGACTCTCGACTGGTTGCTGTTCAAAAAAATACTGTTTGCATTAGAGAATGGTTCCAACAAATTCAGGTCGTCACGTGAGTCATCACATAATAAGCGAAACATTTGGTTTGAAACTCTGATTGGTCAACTTGGATTGCACATTGGGATCTTAGAATCACTTAGCATCGTTCCTTGAACCAAGAGAAAAGAACGCCATTCTAAAATATGGATTAGACTCCAAGCATCTCATAGATGGTGTAAACCTCATGTTAAATAATTTAAAGTAGTGTTATAAATGAATGGGACTGACGAACTTGCCACTACAAAACTACTTCGTTCTGCTTCCATAACAAAATATTGCCAGGTAAAGCACTAGACCCTATGCATGCCCCAGCTAAGAACATATGTACGTGTGCATGCAAAACATCACAGGCAAATCCGTGTGACCATTAGAGGGAAGAAAAAATGAAGGCTCTTACCATGAGTACCGATCTATGGGAGATTGACGCTGTCAAATTTGAGCTGAATCCCCAAGCCAATACATAATTCCGAGTAAGAAAATAAATTATTGTGCATTCTACATCTCCATGTTTTTCATTTGGAAACCTTCAGCATGCTTGTCCCTGAACTGTTTGTCTGTATATCGGAAATGGCATGCCTACGAGAGAATTGTAAGAACGCATCGTTCCAATTCGATTGTAAGCCAACGGCAGTTCATTAACTGATCAAGACTAACCTGCCAGTAGTATGCCACTGTCCGCCAAAGGTCATTCAAAACTGTATTTCAGGCTTGATTTGATCCACTTATCTAATGTCAGTATATTCAGGGAATGTTGTACAATCATCAAGGTCTGAGATTAAACCAGTAACATAATCATGTGGGATCATTCCAACACCCTCCATTTCCCATGAACTTTCCACATTCAAGTCAAAGGGGAAACATGTGTCCACAGCAGTAAGTCCAATTTCATCTGTAGTGAATGAAGTGAGATCAAATCTCAGATCCTTAAGTGATGGCACCGACTGGACTATTGAGTCAGCCTGATGGTGATGCATTTCACTGACATCAATTGAAGCTCTTTTAGACTTTGACCTAGAAGGCTTAGCAGAGTCAGATATGGAAGACTTCTGCTTTCCAGAGGATTGTATCCTGGATCCAGGTCGAGACCTTGCATCGCTGGTTGGGAATGCAGATGATGCCCATCCAGACACGTCTTCTTCACAAATTCTTGTTGCCTCCCTGAGGAGTAGGGATAAAGGAGAAAACACCATTAGAAGCTTCCCAACAGTAACCAGGAAAAAAAATGATCATAAACTAAGGACTTGGATAAAGAAACTTAATTGACATTTCTGCTTGATTAAAGCAGTCACACCAATTGTTTAAAATGCTTCTTTTGTTGTGTGAAAAGAGTAATGGCCAACAAAAGGCACTGACGGATTTATTTGATGCAAACAGAGTAACCAAGAGAAAATTATGACTGAAATTCAACCAGGCATGATGTAACAGTAAAAGAGCATATACTTTATTCGATAAATCATAAGTTGATCATGTAGTATAATGAATTTAGGAATTTAGTTTCAGCATAACAAGAATATAACAAGTAGACCAAGAAGAAAAGGACAAATGAGCAGATCTCACCTCATAAAGCAAAGAATATTCACAAGACTGCTAATTATATAAAAGCCAAGAAACAGATTACCGCACAATTAAAAGCACAGGCCAACACCTAATTAAGTCTTCTAAGGATCAATGATAGGCCTACCAATTTCCATCCCTAACATCAGTCCAGCTATTGAAGGATCCAAAAAGATAAACAATTTTCTGATATATGACAACCCACAGAATAAACAATTACCATTGAATAAGTCAGACATATCATCCCCTCCCTCCCTGGAAGCAAACCAGCAATGGACAACAAGGGATGCAATTAGATATCAAAATTAATGAAAAATAGATTCCTCAAGAAATTAGGACACACTATACTACTGAACCAAATGCCTGATGCGAAATTAACTAATACTATCTACCAGTACTCAGTTTAGTTTCTTGTTCTTGCCTCTTGGGCCCTTATTTCAAGCCTTAAGTTGTTTTCTGTTCTGGGCACTAGGCCTCTAACATCAGCACCAAAAATAAAAATACTAATTTACTATCAATATCATTCACAAGTCAAACCATACAACTAAAATCCATATTCAGCCATACCTGAAACGATTCTCTGCCATAAACAGACCAATTTTAAAGCCATCTTCTCCTGTTTGCTTACTTAAAGATGGTGTTGGATCAGTCCCGTGTATTGATAAGTTTATAACGGATGGAAACAAAGCTAAGACATCACTCTCCTCTTTTGGGAATTCCAGAGTAATATCCAACCTATCAGCACTCATTGGCAAGCCTTCCCCTTGGTTAGGGAGGATGACTCTATCATTCACTTGCCCAGTTGTGGAATCATCAAGTGCAGCTGCTACTAACTTCTTACTCTGGACTAGATTTGCAAATGGCACCCTTTCAGAGGATTTCTTCAAGGAATTTTGCAAAGGCTGGCCTATGGAAGTAAAAAGACTCTGATCAAAATAGAGCCCATTACAGGTGGGTGATGGATTTTGCCTGCGGTCGACATGTGATGCCACCTTCCAGGCAGATGAAAGCAATGCAAAAAAGTGCTTCTGCAGCAGCAACTCCCTATTTGCCTGCTCAGAAGCAACATCTAACAGCATCCGTATGTTATCCTGCCAAAAGACACTAGATGTGAGAAAAAAAGTTTTTCTTTCGCAATTATCAATTTTGGGAAGATTAATGTGTAATAGGGATGGTCAAATATTTTCTACATCATAAATAGTAAATAAAGTTGTAATCTACTCCAAATGAAATGAAACCATGTAGATGAGGTCATCACCACATGCAAAGTAAAAATATCATAGACGTGAAATTGTTAAAACCTAACATTGCAAATCTAACCTCTGTAACTTTAAGAAGAGCCTTTCCAGAGCCAGGAGTGATGGCCTTCTCATTATTTGCATTCTCCATTGACAATACATTCTTCTGGAATAGTTCTCTAAACCGCTCACAGCAATGGACAGGATGTCGATATCTCCCCCTGTATGACCCACCAGCAGTCATGCTATTAAGAATATCGCTAACCAAACTCCAGTTAGGACCATATTCATGAACAACAGCGCATAATATAGCATCCTCCTGAGCCAGCCAAAAATCAGCTGATGGAATACAATCTTTGGACCAATGATTTCCCTTTCTCATTTTTTCTGGCTTTATCGTCCAGATCCGTTTTACAGGCATAGGAGTGATGGATATTTTTCCTCCCATCTTACCCCTGCCTGCTGTTTTCTGTTCCAAATCAACCAGACTTTCACTAGTCTTTGATTCTGCATGTTCATATTGCACAACCAAAGCATTGGATTCTAAATCAGACGCATAAATGTCAGGAGGATCCCTCTTGGACTTTTTGGACTTCTTAAGTCTCTTTTCTTCACCATCAGTCGTTGCTTTAGATTTACGTTTTTTCTGCATAGATGAATTTGGAGACACAAATTCCAGACCAGTGATATCCTCATCATCAATGTTCATTGGCTCTGCTTGTGACTCTTCTTTCACAGGTTTCAATCCAGAAGTTAAAGATCCTTTCTTTAGAGATTTGAACTTTGCCTTCTTAGGTTTCTTTTTAGGTTTGGGCTTCAAATCCCCTGGTGTTGTCCTGTGGAAAAAAGAAAAATATAGCATTCTCAGGTATTTTCTTATTTAGGGTTTTACCTTGTTACAATACAAAAGTTTTCATGTATTTCAAACCCTTACTAGTAAAACTGCAGAAGAAACATTAAAAACAAAGACGACTTTCTAAGAAAGTATTAATGTCAAAAACTCAGTTCCCACCAAAAACTTAGTTTGTATGTTGAAGAATATTACAATTACAAAGTGCAAAGATCTGTTTTCATACGGATGTTAGATATAATTCAAAAGCAAGTGATGGAAAGGAGATGGTCAAAGTTCAGTGCTGGCCTACTTTTTAGAATCACAAGCTTCTTCCTCAGCTTCTTTCAGTCTAGCTTCATATTCAAGTTCCTCCATCAACTACAAGATCACAAAAAGCAAAATATTAATAGTCATTCCAAAGTGTAGAGCAGGAAAAAAATTCATAGCTCATCCAACACACCTGATGTTGAGCCAAGGCCTCTACTTGCTGTCGATATGCCAGTGTTGCAAAATCAGCATCCCAGCCTATATTATGTAGACCAAAATAGTGTTCAATCTAATAGGTCACAATTATGTCATGCATATAAACTAAACATCTTTTAAGACAACATTTGTAACAAACCATCTCCTGCATGAATCAACAAATATACCAAACCCTCAAAGCATTGGAAACCACCAATAAATCAAATTTTAAAATTCAGTGTAAAAGGGTAGCAACGCACCAGAATAATTTTTACAGTTATATATAAGGTTTCAAGTGTAATGAACATATGGAGGAAAACGAACGATAAGATACTTTGTAGCATGTTTTGTAGTTTCACGGACCCACTAAACTATGCTAGAGAAAAGTTATTTGGATACAGTCATGTCCAATCACTTTTTTCATGAGATCTAATATAATGTCATCAATTTTAACATTTATAAACAGCACAACAATAATTTCAAATTTTATGAAGCAAAGGGAGCAATGTGGGGCGTACTTTCATATACAAGAGGTTCCTCGTCTTCATCAATTTCAGCCTCCATCTCCTCCTTGTACTTTTCAATCCGATCCAACTCCCATTCCGTGTCCTCAATCCTGACTTCAGATTCCAAAGCTGTTTTATCTATAATTGGATCCCACAGTTCCAGAAAGCGAATGGCATATCGATCAATAGGGCGTAGCTCATTTTCAAATGCTGAGATAGCTTGTCCAGCTGCAGCTGCAGCTGCAGCCATCTGTTTGACATCAGCCAGCACATCAGCATCATCTTCTTTGACAACAACAGAGTTTGGTGGTCTATCTTCCTTCTGATCACTTTCATTTAACACCAAGGCATTCTCTTTATTTAAGTTTGAAACAGATTCACCTAATTCTGCAGTTTCATCATCTTCATTTACATATTCATCCTCTTCAAGTCTCCCAATGGCTTCTTCGGTAAACTCCTGGTTGTCCACGGCCTCTTCCAGTTCAACTTTCTTCAAAGCCATGTAATCTGCCTCATCTTCAACACATTTCAGTGCAGCCTCTACATCTGCATTCGTTACAGAAACTTCCCCATTGTTCTGGTTTTTCTCCTTCAGCATATTTTTTATTGAAAGTGTTCTATGGCCTGAAAATAGTTCCATAGGATCAAGTTTCTTGAAGAACTCAGTATTATAACTCCCACTTTGTATAACTAGATTATCAAGTGCACGCTTCTGATTTGCTTTCTTCAAAATATTCTCCTCAATGGTGCTTTCACTTATCAATCTATAAATATGAACTTCACGTGTCTGACCAATTCTATGGCATCGATCTTGTGCCTGTTGATCCATAGCAGGATTCCAGTCACTATCATAAAAAATAACTGTGTCAGCTCCAACTAGATTGATACCAACACCCCCACTACGGGTTGACAAGATGAAAAGAAAATATTTGGGGTTTGTGTTAAAGCGTTGCATTAAGGTCTGTCTCTCCTCTGGTTGGGTTGATCCATCTAAGCGCATGTATGTATAGCCATATAAGTTAATGAATGCCTCTAATATGTCAAGCATCTTTGTCATCTGGGTGAATATCAGAGCTCGGTGGCCTTCTGATTTTAATTTTCTCAACAAATTTGCCAGTTCCTGCAGTTTCCCACAGTCAAATTGTATAAGACGCCTATCAGGGAAATACACTTGTCGGCGAACAATTGCTGGTCGGATTGGTGACAGTAGCGGCAACAAAACTTCAGAGCATTTCTGCTTGTAAGATGGCTGCAGAAACACATTTGTCTCGCTTTTACTGCACCAGCAAACAGGAGAGGGTGCCCGTGCAGCTGGAATTGCAAACATGAAGCTTTCAACAACATCAGTCATCTTTTGAAATCGTTCAATGGGGGAGAGAACAATGTCAGCCAGCTTTGTTGAGTACATATATGAAGTAGGATTTGCTTTCACCAGATGAATGTCATATACAGGATGCCTTAAGGTAACAAGATTCCTCAGAGTTGTTGAGTACATAGGTCTCCTTTTACATCTCAAGGAGTTCCACCATGCAATAGCTGTTGCACGTTCCTTTGCCTGTTTTAGCCTCTCTTCCCAGATTTTCCTTTGGATGTCTTCAAAAATGTTTGTTCCTTGCAACTTTTTTTGACAATTTAGTGGCCTAATTACTTCTAGCTCATCTATATCAGTACGATCCATGATTGAGGTTCCAGGGGTCTCAATAGCTCGTACTTCATCACTTTCCCATGCAGTCATACTATAGTCAAGATCAGTAAATAAAAGACCCAAACCTCTTAGGTCCACCACTGAAAAGGGGCTAGGCAAAAGCATAGAGCAAACAGAAGAACTTAACTGAACATCAATACCACATATATCAAACGAACTGACAATAGGACGACCCTCAAATAGATCAGGATGATTGCAAACTTTACGAAGTTGCATGATAATACTAATCATCCCAAAAAAATTGGCACTTGCAAGAGTTGCTTGAGTCTCTGAGCTAGCAATGAAATCCTCATACAAATTCCGCTGCCTCTTTGATAGTCTACAATATATGACATGTTCATGCTTCATTGGAAGTTGTTTTTCCACATCTCTCTTTAGTCGACGGAGTAAAAAGGGACGAAGGACATTGTGCAGGCGGTCAACAACCTCCTTATTAATTTTTTCTTCTCCCTCTACCATCCCTGATATAGGATTACTAAACCAATCCTTAAACTCTTGATGTGACTGGAAAACATGGGGCATTAAGAAATGCATGAGAGACCACAGTTCCATGAGATCGTTCTGTAGTGGTGTCCCAGTCAAGAGAATCCGCCTTTTTGAATTGAAATTCAAGAGTGTCTGCCACCTTTGTGACTTCCAGTTTTTAATGAGATGAGCTTCATCTAAGATCAGATATTTCCATTTTTTGCGCTTGAAAACTTTGGAGTCCTGAATAACTAATCTATAAGTAGTTATGCATATATGAAATGAGTTTGGTTTCAACCATCCTTGCCTTTTAAATTTTCGCTCCTTGGCACTTCCAAAATAAGTCAATATTTTAAAGGCAGGACACCATTTCAAAAATTCGGTCTCCCAGTTAAGCATTACACTAGTTGGTACCACAATTAAATGCGGACCCCAAATCCCCTTTTCACAAGCAAGATGTGCAAGCAAAGATATAGTCATAATTGTTTTTCCAAGACCCATTTCATCTGCCAAAATTCCATTCAGTCTTTTTTCATACATGGTGACAAGCCAATCCAATCCAATATGTTGATACTCACGAAGAGAGTACTTGAGAAGAAAAGGGAACTTTGTACGCACATTAGTTGTGGAGAAGGTGTTTCCAGTAGGTTGTGCTGATCTTGCAGCAGCAGCTGCATCAGCAATTATATGCTCACTTTCTCTTTGATCCAAATTTTCATGAGGTGATTCCCAATGTTCTTCTGTCTGGGACTGTGTGGTAGCCAGGAGTTCACCAGACTTTATATCTTCATCCATAGGAATGGCAGAATCCTTTTGCTCAGCATCTTCATGGACAGGAGAGTCTGAATGGTCTTCGGATAAAGCAGAAGCATAATCAGTTTCATATCCCCCATCTTCGTTGTCACTCGGGTCCTAACAAACAAAGGGGGGAGGGGGGAATAAAAATCAATGGACGAAGAAATGAAGCCATCAGTAACAATTAGAGGTGAATTCCGCTTACCCTTTTATACCTTGCAAGCAGTTCCTCAACAGGCATGTCACTCTCTTTTTGTAATAATGCAATCTACAAATAACAGTTTGTCATGGAGAGTAACAATAAAATATATAAACATATATAAACCAAGCAGACTGGATACAACGTATATGGGGGAAAATTCTATATCAGTAGTAGAATTCTGAAATAATATTGCTGAAGGATAGCCAGGTTAGCTCTTAACCTCATCCTTGGGATCTATTGCATCAACTCTTTCCAGTTTTTCCTCCTCTGATAAGGTTGTTTCATCATCCTGAACATTTTTTAAAAAATTAAGAAATAAAATTGACAGGCAAACAACCAAGCTTGAAAAATGGAAATAATCAAACCGTCAAAAATAATTGATCAATTGATTAACAGTGCCAAAAATTTCTTCATATAAAATCCAATCTAGCACAGTAATATCCAACAAATTATTGACTTCAAATTAGGACGTAACGATACTAAAATTTGACTACCAAAACCTTTTATAATGCATTTGGATTTGAAATATATAAAGGAAAGGCTTGGTCTACCAGCAGATCACTTCTTCATATTGAATCATTCAACTACTAGCTAAACCCCACTTCTCTCTATGAGCAAAGGCTTGGTGAATGCACATGCTATCAACAGAAACTATCACACACATAAGAGAAAAAAAATCCCTCCATAGAGATTTAGCCACACCAGTGTCAGCACTCAACTGAAAATATCATACTTGACGTGCCAAAAATTTCTTCATATAAAATCCAATAACAAATTATTGACTTCAAATTAGTATGGAACGATACTAAAATTTGACTAGCAAAACCTTTGGATTTAAAAAAAAAGGGAAAGGCTTGGTCTACCAGCAGATCACTTTTTCATATTGAATCATTCAACTACTAGCTAAACCCCACTTCTCTCCATGAACAAAGGCTTGATACATGCACATGCTATCAACGGAAACTACAACTCATAAGAAAAAAAAAAATCCCTCCATAGAGATTTAGCCATGCCAGTGTCAGCACTCAACTGAAAATATCATACTTGACGTCTGACCATATTATCATGTGCCAAAAAATACACAAAGCTATGCTGGGTATTGTACTGACGCCACACTTGAGAAAAAGAAAAGTGCATCAGAGAAAATAATAATTAGGATAAGGGCAAAGATAAATCTGCTATCTGACTTGGGAATAGGACTTTAATCCTAGCCTAGAGACCTTACTGAGGTAGTGAGGTCCATAACAATTAGAAGGCATCACCAAGATTATCAGTCAACCAATAGAAACTAAATGGTAATTTATAAGCACCAAAGGGCCTTGTGTGTGCAACTGTATTAAAATGCGCCCTTTTAATTTATATGCCCGTAGTCATACACAATTCACAACTTCCTACATTATGCCAATGTCACAATTAAAGTAGAGTACATGTCTGAAACAACAAAGATGTAGCCATCGGTTTGTAAACTCTTTGAACTTTTTAGAGATTCAAAATCAGCAACAGAAATAATCCCAACAACACACAATTAACAATGAAAACAGCTACCATAAACTATAAACCACACCTTCATTGACGATCAAAACCAATTGAAACAAATTTAACTGTAAATGATAACAATTATATCCTCAAATATAATATTACCTTGTCTTCTGTGCCAAGCAAAAAGTCACCATCTTCCTGACAAATATTCATAGTAGATTGTAAGGAACAAAGCAAAAGGAATTAACAATAGAACATTTGTTGGAAAGAAAAAGGTGGAAGGAAAAGGCATAAAGAGTGTTTGTCCCAAAAACCATGACAGTTGAAATTTGTTGGAAACATTTTACAGCTCATGTCAAGTCACCACTCAATTAGCGAGGATGACAGAATACTTAGATGAGGCTCTCAGATTGTACCATAATTAGTTACAAAAAAAAAAAACTGATGAGTTGATGTTGGTGAAAAAATTATATCCAACTGATTAAACCATAGTCATCAATCATGGATAGCTGAGCATAGCAGCTAACTCTGAAAATGCCTAAGTAGGGTAGCAGGAAGCACTATGACCGCAGTTTTAAATATTTTAACACAAAATAAAATTGTTTTATACACAAATACTTATAAACAAAATTAAAGAAACTTATGATAAATACTAAGACAACACCCAATCAGCATCAATCTTGGAGCAATATGAACATAGCAATGAAATATAAAAAAATGAACAATTAGGGTTAAATTAATAGCAAAAGAGCAAAACAAATTATGGCATGTCGGAAGAAGAAAGACTGGAGCATGGATAGTCCTATAATTTGAGAAGGACTACAGGTCAAAACAAAGACAGATAACATTTTGGTGGAATACTTTAACCAAATAAGCCCTAAGCAATGATCTTCTAAAGGTAAAATAGGGTTTTTAAGCCAGTATGTTTCAGTGCTACAATTGCTTGCAAAATCCACTACCTTGGTCACTGTTACAACTGCTGCTAAAAACTGCTCAACTATTTCAATCCCACAGCAGTCTTGGACTGCTCAGCTCTGCTTCCCACTATGGTGTGCTATTGACAACTATGATTAGAAGAACCACATTTTATTAAAAACTTCAAAGGCTGATCTATGTTCAATCTCTCCCTACTACAACTTTAACACAGAAATTTAGATACCTACTGCCAACACCATTTACTTTATGCATCCCTCTCTTGCTTGGATGTCAATTGTCCACAAAACTACCTAATTCATTATTAGAGAACACCAATTCTACAATCTTACACTAAGACTTAATTAAGATGAACCATACAAATTAAGGTGAAGATAAACAGAAACTTGTTCATGGGAGCCAGCCGTTACCAATTGGGGGCACCTGAGCAAGCTGATTCTCCAGTGATTCATATGATTACATGCTAGAGCTTTTAACATATATTAATATATTATATCACTTATTTTCCTCGCAAGCAAAACCATAGATCACTAAAACATCACCACTATGGGTATGGTTGTACTTGTATCCTTCCCTACAATGTCAAAGTCATTCAGATTGCTGATGATGAATCATCATTACCTGCACAAACAGAGACTGCTAGCATCTAAAGTCCAGATAAAATCCCAGTACACGAACTTGTTATTTCTAAATGGCTACAGGTCTTCAAGCTTGACGGTCAGGCCAATTTCCAAAGATGACCGAATTGTGGATCCATAGTATGGGACTTTAGCTTTTGAAATAAACAATTTTCAAACTTTCTAACAGCAGTGAAAAACTTACCTACACGTGATGTCTAACAGACCCAAAGGACTACAGGAGTATCTTATATTAGATAAACATCTTCATTTTGGAGACACTTTTTCCAAAATTTGTGAGTTGCGGGAGACAGAGACAGTGAAGGGAGAAGATATAGAGCAAGGGAGAGATGATGTGAACATATACCGAGTCATCAAAAAAGCGCCCTCTTAATTCTCTGGTGGATTATTCTAAAACATAGTTTCTGCATAAATTATGAAGATGTGCTGTATAGAAGACAGATACATAGATCTTTAACTGAAGGAAATTAATTATAATGAGTACATGTTTGGCTTAAAATAAAATTAAGCACATTATCACCTCTTCATCAGTAAAATCATACGAAAAATCTTCATTGGCTGTCTCACTGGGAACCTCTTTTAGATTTTCAGATTGACCTTCCTCATATTGAGATAGATTTTTTGTTGGTGTAGCCATATCACCATTACTTTCATCCTGTTATTAAAAAATTAGCATTACACTAAGTCTTTAACTCGCTCTGCTATTCAAAGTGGTAAAACTAAACACATACAACTTACACAACGTCGACCAGAGACCATACTGGAGTTGTTTGTACCATTTTTGCTAACAGATAAATGATCATCACCATTTTCTGCAATACATTAACCATGTACTATGTCAGAAACAAGTATAACTAGTGCAAAGAAAATGGGGGCTCATACCTGATGCTAATATTTTCTTACCATCACCAGTTGTTCCTACTATTTTCTCAACATCTTCACTATGCTCTGGACTACTTTCTTTCATCACAGATTCTCCTAATTGGTAAATAAACAGAGGCATAAATGCTCCAATGGTTCATAAGGTAAGCACAATATATGTATAAGGTAAAGCTTTCGGTTTACTAGCAGAAAGGTACATGTTGCACTATCCTAACTACCACATATAACCATCTTCCCTTTCTTGTTCTATACTCGCTTCCAGAGATGAGAAACTGAGGATAACTCCGAATCCCAGAAAATAAAAAATAAGATGGTTGATACAGCAAATTGTCATTTCCTTCTAATTTTTATTCTAAAGAATTTTAAAAATAAATAAATCTAACCTTTCTCCCCTGCATAACGCTTGAGTAACTCCTCAATCGGAAGATCCATTTCATTTTGCAAAGCTTCCAATTCCTCTTGTCTCTCTTCTTTAGTAATAAAAGCCTCATCTTGCTCAATTGTTTGCTCGTCGTCCTCCTGCAAACAGTACCATCATTATCATAAGCCCATAAATGGATTTGGTTCCATTTTCACCCATTAAAACACCAGAAGAAATAATCAGGCATAAAACACGGAGAAGATGTTCAACTTTCAAATGAAATTTGATATTGAGAAAACTTCAACAATGTACATGGAAAAATTAACAACGTTGCAACTAGGAAATGCATAAAATATATTAAAGATATAAAATACCAGTATGTTATTCCTGGCATATCTAAAACATACATATACATTTGGCTAACTTTTAACACTCCTAAGAATACCTTTCAAATTTCAAAATAATTAAATTTAAACAATTAAAATTTAAGTTATAGTGGGGTTAGAAAATAACTTGCCACATTCCCATGGGAATGTAACTTTCCCACCACCTTAGCAGACGAAAAACTGTATGGACATGAGAATGTAACTCTCCTAGAAATAAAAGATACCCAAAAATACCTTTTTGATAACCATCTAATAATCATAGGAATAAATATTCTGACTTTCATATTATAGGGAATGCAGAAAAGATTCTGCAGAATAAATGACTCCATGATAATACATGAATACAACCCACTCTACTATACGTGATTTAACAAAGAAAATGAAACAGTATCTGAGGTAGTGGAATTCCACATATCCACACTATCCAAAAGTTATTACATTTTTTCAGTAAAACAACTAGATAACAGATTATTCCTTCGATTAATTCCCCAAAAATTTCACATTTAATTCTCCTTTACATGCAGCACAATTCTTGAATTATTATTTTTTTCAAAAATAAGGACATTAGTCACATAAACAATGAGCAGATTAACAAAACCATATTTACTTATTACATAATAATATGAACTTGATAATTAAATAAATATTAAAAAAAGTAAATTGACCCTTTATGTAGGTTTTATGAAATAAAAGTTGCCTTCACAAACAGCATGCCCAAAACTTAAGAGTCTTGTTTTGTGACCATGTGGTAACAATATAAAAGAATATTATTTGAAAGAGAATTACCGATTCATCATCAGATTGTACATCATATTCATCATCATTGTCGGCAGCATCTGATTGATACTCCACTACAATTGAATTGAGGTAAGTTAGAAAAAGTGATTCCATTTATAACTTTAACGATATGTCTTTCTACCTACCAACATCAGCTTCTTTAGGTTCATTAATAACATCTCCATGCGCATCTTTGCGTTGAATACTCATGTGATGCTCTGCAGAATTATTCTCTCCTGATTTATGAGCATCCACAAGATTTTCCGCCAGCATTGTTGAGTACCTGAAAACAATATATACTTAAAAGATAAGAACAATGAAGTCAAATGGGCTGCCAGGTTCCACAAAACATAAGTGAAAAAAAAATTAAAAAGGAATCAACCTCTCTGTTTGCCCTAATAAAAACTCAAGCTGTTTGTCAAGTGCCTTTTTCTTCTTTTCATCAAGTTCCATTTGATGTTTGTAAAGAACCTGGTACAATAATAGATGATGAAACGAAGATCACCGTATGGAATTTACAAAAAGTATGTCAGCAAACAAATCAACTGATCAAAAAAATATTACCAGCTTTTCTATTTTTGTCCAGAATTTCTTAACATCCTTAGAAATATTTAGTGCAACCTTTCTTAATCGCTGTTCTTCTTCCTGTACAAGATGCAGCTTTCATCACAAAACATAACAGTGGAGAATAAAAGAAGCATGCAATCATTGAATTATGCTTTCTGTTTATAATAATACAGCCATAGCATCAATAACTAATGCAGGTTATCACTACTTTCATTTATAGAAGACAGATCAGCACCTTCATCTTCTTTTCACCCCTTGTAGCCTGATCTATCATGCCTTTGCTGGCTCTTAAAGCTACTTTCTTTGCCTGAGCTAATTTCCATTTCCTCTCTGATTCAAAATCCTGCAAAAACAAAGAACAGGATGTAAAATCATACAAAATAAAATATAGAAACACTGCACATTACAGATTTTGAAGGTGAAACTAGTGTGTACCTTTGATAACCACACCATTTCTTCTAAGACATGGTCCCAATGAGTTTTCGGTCTGCGAGGCTCCCTTGGAGCTTCAAGAGCCTGATGCAACAAAAAGTCAAACTTAGACAGAAAATTGTAAAAGAAAAATATCTTCTTTTTTAAAAATAAGCAACTAAAAACAACTCTCATTGAATGATTTCACGTTTAATATTTCGGGTTGTTCTAAGACTCACTGCCCTCTTTTTTTGCAACTCCACTTTCTGAGTGAATTACAGGGTTAACATCTAAAAATATAAATATTCTTTCAAGGATTATTAAAATCACAGCATTTGGTGAGGCTTCCCATTTCAGACTAAAAAAGACAGAAAAAGACAATCCTATTTTAAACACATAAAAAATAAAAAGAGGGAAAAAAGCAAGTCAACAGCCAGACATTTAGCCACCAAAATTTCAAGTAGGATTGACAACATGATTTTACAATCTTAAGTTAAATAAAAAAAAATTGAAAATGCAGATACATGCACAAAATATTAAATCATGTCATTCCAGCTCAGATTATTTTAACATATCTCATCGCTGTACTTAATTGCGTCATTTTAGTTAATTAAGCTTGATATTTCTTTTTCTTTTTTCTCTTTTTAGCAAGATTTTTAATCCTCCCAAGTTGAACATTATCTTTCCTTCAATCTTTTGGATGTGAAATTAGTTGCATAGTTTAAGTACACATTGGAATTGAATCCTTCTTACAAGGAGACACAGAAGATTGACGAAGATGTCACATCAACAATTAGAGTTGGTGTAGCAACAAAGAAACACTCCAAGCATAATTTCGTAAGTGCGTATCAAGCTCAAATTATAACTTTATCAAAATTGGGACATTTACATGTTGAATTTAGATGGGGAGAAATTAGAGTAAAAGAGAGAAATTAAGAGAATGAAAATGCTGTATTATTCAAGAGAATGTAGTGTGTACAAGTTTTGTATATATCATCCATATATACTGTCTTTTTATAAACTTAGTGGAGACTATTTTCCTAGGCTACTATTAATTAAGTGCAACTTCCTAGACGCTGATGAACATTAAATGCATGTTATTGTATACACCATACATGAACATACTACTTTTAAAGTACATTAACTAATATTTTTCCAACACTAAAACCAACGGTGCACCATAATAGTGTGTTGAGTTGAACAGAAAAGGGTTAAAAAAAGCCAGAAATAAGAGAGATGAGGTGTACAAGGGGGCATACAAAAAAAATATAAGAAATGAATATTCCTGATAGGATATGTACTGTATTTGACTGTTTGTAGACAATTGTTAGATAGTTTGGAAAAAATAAAACATAGAAGTTAGTATGAAGTGGTTAGGGGAAGTTAGGAGGAGTTTAAACAGCAGTTAGGGGAAGTTTTAATTAGTAGTTAAATACATTGTGCAGTAAGATTTGAGTGCTTATTTCTTTACTGAATCTGAAAATCTGGTTTCTTGTTCCCAAGAAACCTAACAATTTGGTCCGACCTACCGGATCAGTCAAACACCATGGAAAGTAGAGTGAGTGCATTAGAGAGAGCTTTTGAGGAGAATAGAGAGGAAACTAGGGCCAACTTTCAATGGTTCGAAGATATGATGAAGGATATCTTGCAAAGACTCAAGAACATGGAAAGAGAGTCAGATGGAAGTAGAGGTTCTGTGTATGGAGATAGAGTGGGAAGAAGAGAAAAGGATATCATTGAAGAGGAAGGTGGAGACCAAGACTGTGATGGGAATGTTGTGACTCTTGCTTCTCAGAATGAAGTTGCAAAAGTTGCTGGTTTTAGTGGGGATAGTGTGGTAGGTCTTGGTGAATATGTCAAAACAGTGAAGGAGGGTGAAGACAAAGGAAAGAAGGCTGAATGTGGTGGGAACATTGTAACCATTACTTCTGGGAGTAAAGTAAATGATGAGGCTGTTTTGAGTGTAGATGGTTCAAAGGTAGTTGGTGTTGGGACAGAAAATGTTTTTGAAGTCCAAAACATCACAGTAGCAGCAGAAGTACACCTAACCATCAATAACATGGGAAAAAATGCAGTCAAGGGGTTCAATACCTGGCAACAGAAATCTCATAACCTTTCTTTGGAAGATCTTGCAACACCTAAACTAAGGATAGTTGAAGGGAACAAGGGAAACATGTTATTGGAGACTTTGGCAGCAGTAACACAGATTGGGAGTGTGGAAATTTTACGTGAGAGGATGGCAGCAGTAACAAGGACAGGGAGGGAGGAAAAAGTCATCCAAGAATTCAAGATATTGGTGTCTCTCGCAAACCCAACATCAGAAAACCAGTTGGGGGAATATTTCTTGACAAAGTGGCAGGCCCTATGCAAGAAGGACAATAAAGTTGGACAATCTCCCTTTTGTCTTGGGTTACTTATCTGTTATGGAAATCGATTGCTAGCAAACTCCAGGAATAAACTTGTTGATTTTGGAAATTGAGTCAGATTGTTTAATAAGCATCTGTTTGGAAAAGATTATGTTGTCAAAGTTAGATCTTTGCAGATTCAAGGATTAATCCAACGGCCAAAAGGAAGCCTTGAGGCAGTCACATTGGAAGTGGTCGCAATGATTAAGGACCAGTTTCTAGACTACAACCTTGAGGACAAGGTTGTTTTGTGGCGGCAAGTAATGATAGGATATGTAATGTATTTGACTGCTTGTAGACAATTGTTAGATAGTTTGGAAAAAATAAAACATAGAAGTTAGTATGAAGTGGTTAGGGGTAGTTAGGAGGAGTTTAAACAGCAGTTAGGGGAAGTTTTAATTAGTAGTTAGGCAGTTTTTGTCTTTTAAGGAGGGGGGTGTTCTAGTTCTGTGGGTGGAGTGTATTTTGTTTCAGAACAGGGGTTGTCCTGTGTAGAAGGGAATTTCTTCCCTTGGAAGTTGTTGGATGTTTTCTTGTATTATGTTTTTCAGAATTAGAGTGTTAAATACATTGTGCAGTAAGATTTGAGTGCTTATTTCTTTACTGAATCTGAAAATCTGGTTTCTTGTTCCCAAGAAACCTAACAATTCCGAACACAAATTATGTACTACCAATGGAGGAAAAGATAATGCCCTTGGTTTATATAATTAAGCCAGGTGAGAAGACAGAGAGATTCCAAATAAAAGTGAATCAAATGGGAGACGGTCCAATTAAAAGGAGTACTATGAACCTAAGTTAGTTTTAGGACAAACCATTAAAGACATTACTCAAACGATTTTACTCAAACTTTGTTTTAGATAGACCTCAACGATGCTGATTAATCCATGTAGTTTACACCCAACACTATCAATACCAACAAGACAACTGATACGCAAAAGTTTCACCTTTTGTTACAAATTGGCATGGAAACTCATGTTCGCTAGTACAAGAGAAAAATGAGTAAACATAGGAAGGATCAAAGACAACATGTGCAATCAAGGTTATCAATGGCGGTATTCCACCAATGACACCAACATTGCAAAGCCTATGTCACTGCCACTGTGTGCCTCCCTTCACAAATTGCCTAAGGTAGAGCAGTTAAAAATCACCATGTTCTGCATTATTACACCACTATAACAGTTATTTACAACATTGACATAACAGAACAACATCCTGAAAGCCTCATGCTATAATTGATTTCATCACTCAATTTTCTTGATAAAATTCGTGTTTCACATTTACAGGTGACAAAAAGGTGTCACTGTCAAATGAACTCTGTGTTACCATACATTTTTCTTTGCTGAAGAGTTATGAAGTAGGAAAGAAATAAAAATGGGGCCAACTGAATATTGTAATAATGATTTGCTGATTGTGCAGTAAGAAGAAACAGCATCAACATTTCACTTCCAAGGTTTGTCTCACGCATTGCACTAGCAAATATATGCTAAATCACAATACGAAATTCCCTTACTAACTTCAACTTTGCTCATCAAACCCAAGTGCAGTGTATAACTGTGACATGCAACCAACTTTTTCCCAGCCATAGTCATATTTTCTAAAAGGACTATTTTTTAAGCAAATTCAGTTCCAGACTAGTTCAACAAGAAAAAATCAAAAAAACCCTTTTTACCTTTAATAGTCTCAAACACCAATCAAAAAAGGTGTATTGATCAAAAAACTCTTAAGCTAGCATGACTGTGTAAGAGGCATATCAAGTAAGAGTTATCGTAGCTAAGAGGAGCTAATTTTAATCATACAAACACGGATGATAGAGATTTTAAAAGGTCTGCCTCCGAGTATTTAACACAGTTGCTTACCCAGGATTTCAGTTACTGAACACTATGATATAAATTGGTTCACCTAAAACTAATCTTAACCATCTATGTAATGATATCAAACAACTAAGATTAATTTTCTCTTGATACCCCGTACATGTCCATAATGGGAACATTCTCTTGCCATACCATGGCATGGTTTGTTATCCATCCTTATCCATAAAGCCAAGGGCAAATCTCCAGCAACTTATGTTAACATACTAAAACATAGCTAACATAATTATTTTCACCATATAAATAAAATATAAGCACCATTCCATACCTCTACTGCATTTTAACTCCTGTTACCGTTCTTTTTCTGTATCAGTCAATTTCAATCACCACAAGTGTTATTTAAATAATTTTACTCTATTCAACTTCTATGTTTTCCCGAATCTGAATTACTTCTTTTTCCACACACCAAAAACAAAACAAACAGTTTAAAGGACCAAAAGGTCGACCCTCATAAGAAAAGGAAAAAAAAACTAGCAAGGAAGAAATCGTATCCAGCAACTAAAATTTCATCCAACTCCAAGACTACCACACAAAACAAAGAAAAATAAATAAATAAATAAATAATGTTGAGACATGCAGGCGGTAATTTTGCATTTCAGAGGAACTAGGTAAAATTTCAATTTTCATAATTATTAATAAGTTTTTCTTTTTTATTTCTCAGCCAGTAACAACAGTATCATTAAAAGCCGGAATTAACCAAAAAAAAGCAAAAAATAAAAGATTAAAAAGCAAAGAGACGACTACCGAGAAGACGAAAACGCGAACTAACCTTTTGCCGTTTGGCTCTGCTCTCATGATCAATCTTAGACCTGGGACCTTTGGAGGCCATCGCGGAAATCAAAACGCAAGCACGAAAAGTATCTGTTTTTCAGTGCAACAAAAGCTTTAAATCTTGGGCGATTAACCAGAGGCAATGCATGTAGAAAAAAGAAACTCGTGGAGAATAGCTTTGCGGAGAAGAAACAGAACCTTATCGCGCGAGGAATTGCATAAATCGCAAATGGATGAGAGAAATAGAGGCTTGGGAGAAGAGAGTGAGAGTGGAGAAGAAGAATGAGAAGAGGGAAAAAAACGATGTGAAGTGTGAGAATGGAAAAACCTAACGCAGAGGAGAAGAAGGAAGAGGAAGAAGAAGGTGAAGACGAGAGGAGAAATTAGAAGAAGCCACGCACGCGAGGCGAGGTAGACAGCGTAGCTTCTTCACCTGACTTGGCCAAAACGCAGCGTTTTCCTATGCTTTCTCGGCCCGGAAACCCAAGGGCACTCTCTCTTACATTTTCCTTTTCTTTCTTTTCTATTATTTTACTTTCCTTTCTTTTCTATTATGTTACTTTTCTTTCTATTTTAAATTTGCTAATCTTATCAACAGTGAAATTAAAGTAACCAGGAATCCAGATCATTTACATAACAACTAAAATAATTTTTTCTGTATATAAATTAAATAATGTTTTAATATTATATTAACTCACCTGCCATGTCTATTTGCATTTCAATCATAAATCTTAATATCTATTTAAATAAGTTATAATTTAATATTTAATACTAATGTTTGTTTTGATGATTGATTGCTTTGAAAACATTTTTTTAATCATATAGTACTGTTGCAATGATATTATTATTTTTTATTTTTAAAATTAAAACAAATAATTATTTATTATAATTTTAGAATAAAAAATTAATATACCAGTTAAATCTCTTTATTATTAGGTTTAATACTTATTTTGATTCTCTTTGGTCATTTTTTGTTGGCGTTTAAAAGGTTAATGGTGTAAAATATCCATCTTAGCCAATTATGACTGACACGTGCATTTTTGCGATAAGTGACAACATTAAATTCATGTGACAATGTTAGAAGTTAAAATTAAGTTTAACTCAGGAGAGTTAGGGTTTTGAGTTTCCTATGCTTCTCACGATGAAGGACAAGGTTTTCTGGACGTGTAGAAGACGAACATGGTGGAGTGATGGTCCGATTTGGGTTTTTTTGCATATTAGGAGTTTTGGAAAGTAAAATATTAATGAGTTGCACAACATAACGAACAACAAAAGACCAGAAAATTATGGGCAAATGGAATTGAAACATTAAAGATCTAGCAACATTGAGAATGTGTTGATGTTTTCTCTCAACGACTCCATTTTGTTGAGGTGGTTCAACACATGATAATTGTTGTTGTATCCCTTTTTGTTTATAAAAATATGTCATTTCAAACTCATTACCATTATCTGATCTAACAACTTTTACATCATTGTCAAATTGTGTTTTAATATAAGAAACAAAGCCAATAAGTTGTGATCTTGTATCTGATTTACTTGCTATTAATTTAATCCATGTGTATCTAGACATATCATCCACTATAGTTAAGAAATATTTGAAACCATCAACAGAAGAATTACTATAGGGCCCCTAAATATCAACATGAATTAAATCAAAAGTAGAGTTTGAAACAGTAGTACTTAATTGAAAAGACAATTTTCTTTGTTTAGAATAATGACAAGCATCACAATGAGTGTATTTTGTATTAGGTAAAGTGGCATACATGTTGCGTAATTTGGTATAACAAGAAAAAGAAGGATGCCCTAGTCTATAATGCCAAATATCTATAGAGTTGTGTCTTATTTTAGAACAAGAAATAAAATTCGCAAGAGTAATAGCAGCTGGTGAACCAAGGGGTGTGGGTGCAGGAACTATCATGACATACAAGCCATCTCTTTCTTCAACTTTCTCAATCATCTGTAGGGTTGACTTGTCCTGTATTTCACTGGAAAATTCAGAAATGTTAAGTTTACAAGATAGAGATTTAGTTAACTTTGTGACTAAAATAAGATTAATAGAAAAATTAGGAATAAACAAGACATTATATAAAGTAAGGTGTGGACTAAGTGAAACTGTGCCAAAAAAATAAGCAAATGAAGAGTTCTTGTTGGGTAATGATATTGTAGTTGGTGAGATTCTATGATAAGAAATAAAATGAGACAAAAAATTGGATATATGATCAATAGCACCTGTGTCTAGAATCCATTGGGAATAGATATTGCCTTGAGCTTGAGAAGAAGTGGAAGCATTATGAGAGCTCACTATATTGGTAGAATGTGGGATTGTGGTATTAGATTGAGGAAGAAGTGCCAATAGACCATGAATTTGCTCTTGAGAAAGTCCAAGAGTTGAGGAATGTGATTGTGCCGGAGAATTATTATAAGAAGGAACTACTGTAGAAGAATTTGTTGTAACATTGTGGACTCTTTTGGATTTGAGATCAGATGGTAATCCATGTATTAGAAAGCAAGTATCAATGCTGTCAGATCCCATTAAAAACCCCAAGTAGTGGGATCCATGTGCCAATGAGTGAGTGAGCGTTTCAGTTAATGGAAAACAGGTGGCTGCAGGAGAGTGGTTGTTCGGTTTTGGGTGATGGCAGTACTTAATGCGAAATTTCAAATGTCGTGCCATTTCTTTGCATGCTCTCCTTCTTCTCCAAATTTTATAAAAACATTTTCTCCTCCTTCTCTCTAAAATCTCCACCTTCTCTCTAAGAAAATCTCACCTTTTCTTCTTCCGAGATCACCTCTCAGGCACCGTTTGAACACTCCCGGCGTCAAGAGCTTTCTTTTAAACCGATCAGTTTGTGATTCTGAGCTGGTGAGTTTCCTTCTCTTTAGCGCGTTCGTTTATTTTCACATGCCAACCTCTATTTCTGGTCGCTTGAGTGAAGCGTATAATTCTGAGTGTTTTTGGTTTTCTGTTTGGTTCAGTATTCCTAAAACGTGACTGTCGAACGTTAAGTCTTTGGTAGTGGGGAACGTTATTCTGCATCGTTGAGCGTTCGGTTACGTATAGAGGTAAGGGAAGCTTATATAATTTGATTAATATTCTTGTTTAGAACGTTGGTATGTTTGCATGATGTGTTGTTTGATTATTTAATGAGTATGAAATATGCACGTATTACTTGTTTGGATGTATGGATAAATGACTGATATGTGTTGTGAACTGAGTTGAGATAGGGCTTGATGTTCAAACTATAGTACTTTAAGTAAAGGTGATAGTATGATCGAGCGTCATTAGTAGGCGTTCGGTTCTTCTTGGGAGTGCATGGTCTTAACTGATTTATCATGCTATAGGGGTAGTGTCTAAGAGTCTTTCTGTAATACTATATAGGATTAGATAAACTGTGACCGAGAGTTCGTATTCATCGTTTAGTTTTCCTTTGAGTGTCCATCTATATTAAGTTATTATTTTACAAGGAATTTTGTTAATGAAGACTGTGTTATAATATTAGATATGTATAAATAAGTGTGGCGTAGTTGTGTGTGTATATGTGTGTGTGTGTGTATATATATATATATATATATATATATATATATATATATATTCATTCGTTTTATGTAAGATTATTAGTGTTCGGTCTTGGACCAAGCGTTCGTTCTCAGTAGCTCTCGTTCTTGATAAGTACTTGGTCTTGAACCAGCGTTAGTTCGATAGTGTTCGTTTTCTACAGGGCTCGATCTTAAACCAAGCGCTGGGTCTCGTTTTCCATAATCTATTATTATTGTTTGAGAATAAGGGTCTTCAGCCAAAATCAATAGCGTTCGTTACTCATAGTTTCTCATTAGTATTAGTATTATGTGTCAAACAATGTTGGTCTTTAAAAGGTGTTTGGCCTAAAGTCTTAGTACTCGACCTAGGTTTCGTGGCGTCCGTTTTGAACTCTTAATGGTCTGTTTATTGAAGTGAATAAGTAACGCTCAATCATGTTAGTTCTAAGAAGTGTTATCCCAGTCGAACTTATGAGATGATGAAAGAGTGTGATCATATTTCAGTTGAATGTATTAAGGATGAATTTGTAAGGGAAATTGAAATGTGATGTGAATGAAATAGTTTGATTATGAACGAGTATTCCAGGGAGGAATATCTTAGAAAGTGGTTATTGATTTGTAAAGTATGAATATGGGCAAAGCTTAGCGGGTGTTCATCCTGATAGTCTATGATTACTTGTTTTCATGTAGAGAGGAGTAAGTCATGTGTGGGAATGACAGGAGGTCCTAGTCCATAAGGTTAACATAGACGAAACGGATCAACCTCGGGTGGCAGCTATTGAGGGTATCCCAGTTACTACATCACCCGGGTGCACGAATGTCGTAGATACACAGGATTCATACAGTCCGGATAGTCAGAGTCAAGTGGTCGTTAATTGCATGCCTTGATGTATGAATGATGATTTGGGTGTTGTTGGTTTAATTAGGAATGTTATATGTTGTTATTGAATAAATTAAATTACATAAGCTTACTTTGTTTATCATTTTGGCTGTGTTGTGTGTCCTATCGTTGTCCTATTGCAATGATCATCCGTGTGGATGTGAGCAGAAGGAGAAGAGCTACTCGAAGAAGTATTAGAAGACGCGACGGAAGTGAAGGCAGAACCTTAGGGACGTTCGGTCTGTTATTAGCTTTATATTTTGTAACGGTATGAGTTATTTTGTAGAACGTTCGACCTAGTGGTAGTTAGTGTACGGTTTTAAATTCTCTGATGTTATCTAAGGTCGTTCGACCGTAATCATATCTAGCTAAGTGTTGAATTGATCTGTAGTATTGTTAATATGTGATTACTCTCGTATATGGTTTTATACTGTATTTTTGGGATGTTACAAATGATGTGGTTTGTCCTGCCACACTGAGTGCATTGTCGAGGTGCACCAAACCTTCCTTCTGAGGAACGAGCCTGAGAACCTTGATATGAAGATCTTTCCCGGCCATAATCATTGGCAGGAGAGGGTTTACCTCTGCCATTGAAGGTAGAAAAAGAAGGTTTAGATTGAGAAACTTGTGATGCCATGACTAGAGGTTGAGAAAGAATTCCTTATTGTAATTTTCGCTCATGTTGAATTATCATCGAAAATTTTTTGGGTAAAGAAGGCAAGGGATCCATGAGAAGGATCTGAGAGCGAACAATAGAGTAATTATCATTCAAGCCTCTAAGAAAACAAAGAACACAATCATTTTCACAATATTTCTTCATTGTCTTAGAAACAACATAACAAGAAGCAGAAGATTGACATTTAGAAATAGGGCGAAAATTGCAAAGTTCATCACAAAGAATCTTCATTTTAGTGTAATATGCAGTAACACTCAGATTAGATTGATGCATTGAATAGAGATCTTGATGCAATTGTGAAATTCGAACAGAATCACCTTGGGAGAAACGATCTTTGAGATCCTTCCATGCCGCAACGGTAGAGTCAATCCAGATAATACTTGTAGCAATCTCATGAGAAACAGAATGATTGATCCAAGATAAAACTAGATTATTGCAACGCTTCCATGCTGGAACCATGGAATATGTATCAGTTGGACAAGGAATGGAACCATCAACAAAGCCAAAATTCTTCATTTGTAGTGCCATAGACAGCGAGCCCATCCATGATAATCGTAACCTTCAAGAATCGGGGAAACAAGCCCAGTGAAGGATTCTCGTTAGGGTGAATGTAATAGTCGTGTGTTGTATCTTGCAAGGATGCGAGAGTAACAGAGGGAGTAGCCATAGAAGGGGAAGAAAAAGGCAGAAAAGCCAGGAACGAAAGGTAGAAGATGAAGATCTGGGCAGGAAAAGAATTGGTTGCGGAAGAACGTGATAAAGAATTAATTTTCTTTTGATACCATGTTATGAGAAAAGAAAGGATAGGAATTGTATTTCTTATTTCATAATCAGGAGAGAGTACAATTTACATATATATAATTGTTTGAAACAATATATAAACGAAATATAAATATAAAAATAGAATATAAATATATGAACATAAATGCACAAATATGAAAGGAAAATAAATTAAATCCAATAATGGTTGTTTAGGTCTTCTTGTGTGAATAGAGCTATAGAGAATACCTTTGAGAGCGAAGGTTGTTTAACCAAGATAAGAGAAGTTAATGATTAAATTTATATTTTCAATTGTTGATAGATTTTAGGATTGTATTGTGATTGAACAGTTTGATGAATTATGTGAAATTTTTATATTGATGAAATATGTGTATGCGTGTTATTGGTTTGCTTGTGGAATTGAGTTATAGAGGATTGTGAATCTAATATTTGGGTTGAATAATTGGTTCATGAGAATGCTTTTAAATATGTTGAATAGGAATAGAAAAGTAGAAAAGATCATATTAAGAAAATTTCACAAGCCAAATACTAAGTTTTCTTTATGTGTTGATATGACATTAGGCATAGGGTATGTATCGTGCAGGCGCCACCTTGAAATGACCAAGTAAAAGAGCTTCATGGTCTAGAGCTTTGAACATCACTTTCTACGGTCAAAAGCTATTTTGACAATGAGTCTCAATGAACTAGAGCGATGGGCACCATGTCTAGGTCGTTGAGTGCTCTTTTGACAATGGCTCAAGGGAAAGCTAACGCTAGATGTCGTTCTGAAATTTAATTTCCAAAAAACTATAAGGCTTAGGGTGTGGGGTGTTAGGTTCACTATTGGGAAAGGAAGCTCATCGTTGGGCGAGCTTGATCTTTTCTCCTAAAGAGCTCTCTGCTAGGATACTGTTGGACATTCCTACCTGACCAAGTGAAAGTGAGGCCTTTGATACAATCCACTTTTATGATAATACAAGGTTGTGCCAAAGTCAATGTATAAATCAAGATAAAAAGTTTAAAATTATGTATTATGTTTGTATTAGTTTATTTAGAGATAAATGTTTGTTTTGTGTAGAAATGTAGAACGATTGTTCTATTTAATATATTTATAGTATGTGTAGATTGAATTTTTTTTTTCAAATAGCTTACCCTTTTCGTATGTATTGTTTATGTCTCTCTTTTTCTAATAATTATCGTATCGGTGTGAATAGAAAATTTATATGTGGAAGCAATGATAGATCATAATCGTGTGAATAGAAGAACTTATATGTGGAAGCCATGATAGATAATATTTATACAAACAATATTATCATATACAAACAATATTTATAGTATAATATTAATTTTCGATTTTGACTAAGTTATATAACTAATTGATTTATTTTGAAAAACTTTTGCATTATGGGTTGTAACTACACTCCATACATTGTGTTTATTATATATATATATATATATATATATATATATATATATATATATATATATATATATATATATATATATATATATAATATATTCTTATATATTCTTGATCAGATTTTGCTTAATATTATAAATCGTAGAAACTACTGTAAAAAATAAATTATACTTTTAAAGTTGTTACAATATTTGTTAAATAGAAATTAGTAATCTATTTACAATGTCATTCTTGCTTATATTTCATTTTTGTTAATAATCTTTATAGTAACTTGCTTATTTGTTGTATTTAAATACACTTTGAACAATCCATTTACATCGTGATTCATGCATTCATTTGACCTTTTTGGGTTAGTAACCTTTTTTATGCCTCTATTATGTTTTAAAGGAATATCAGTAATATATATATATATATATTGTTTTTGAATTTATTAGGCTCCGTGTGTAGTCTTTGTATTAACCTATTTATTTTCTTTCCTTTGACAACGTCTTATATCGATTAATGTTGCTATTAGGTATTTTTTAAGAGTATATAATTACCGACCCAACTTTTATTTTGTCAGTTGGAAGAGGAGCAATAAAAGTACAATATAAGAATATAGGAGCGTACTTTAATGCGAGAAAACTTACGATAATTGAGGATTGTACAACGAGAAAAATGATTATAAATAAAACTTGTATCTTTTCAATTAGCAATAGCTAAATTATTTTTAAACGAAACTAAATTTAATATGAGAAATAATGTTAAAAAATATTAGACATAATTACTTCATCACTAAATATACGATTAGGCATAACCTTTACCATATCACTAAATATAGGACAAACACATATGGAAAAATAATATATGAAAAATTCAAAAAAGAGAAAGTGAGATGCCGAATCATCAAACACATAGGAACCCATTAAATATGACCGCACTTTCTAAAACAACATAAATATTGTATTTATTGAGAAAAAATGCATATAATAATAAATACAAAAGGCAACACATGAACAAATAAAAAAATATTACAGTACATAAGATTTAGATCTTTTTATTTATTTTTATAATTATAACAATATATTTAATTATATATGATGGTGTTCTTATTAATCCGTCATAATTCGACCGTACTTGACGCACGTTTCAAACTCGTATTGTTTGAATGAGTAGATTACATCCACCTAATTTGAGTGTATCTACTGAAATTAGGTAAATATTTTTAACGAATTTGCCAATTGGTAAAATATTTCAATTATTATTTATGTTGAAGAATGATTTTAGTATTCAAAATACTGTGAAAAGTTTTCTTACCCTATTATTCCATGTAATAATGATTTTCTGTTGATTATAAAAATCCAAAGGCCCAATTATCTCCTACAGACACTCCCTGTGCAGTGCAGCCTGTGAAATCAAAGTTACAAAACAACAAGAAACAACAGTGTTGTAGCAGAATCAGAGCAAAGTATCAAAGCTTTCTTAACATATCTTCACAGATTTACTCTATAAGAGTATCTAAAAGAAACCCCAGTGAGCCCCAAATCAAAACTAGGGTTCCAAGTTGAAAGCAAGGATGAAAGCCTCTCTGAAGTTCCGCGACGAACAGCAGAAGCCCTTGTTTAGGGCGAAGGTGCCGCTGAGCGTTCTGGGAATGCCCTTCCAATCCGGCATCGTCGCTGGTGAAACCAAAGAACTAACTCTCAACCTTTCTACCTTTTTCGAATCAGGTCCTTCGCTTAAAGTGGCGTATCGACCTAACGATTCCAAGAACCCTTTCTCGCTCATAGTGAAAACGGGAACCGGACCCTTCGGTTCCCCTCTCAAGAGCTCCATGCTCATGAGCTGCGAGTTCAACCTTCCCTCCCGAACCGGTTCCCCGCTCTTCATGCTCCACTTCAAACCCCGCTTCGGGGACTTCACATTCAAGAAGACCCAGACCTCCCTCTTCGACGGAAAACCCTTTTCCAACGCGCAAAACGACGTCGTCGTCGTCAACGAGGCCGTTCAAGTCGAAACGCCGTCGTTCGCCGGCGCCAAGATTCCTGTTCTGGATACGAACTCCCGCGCCGCGGGCGCCGTGGCGGGGATGTTCTCCGGCGTTGAGGTGTCCGCCCGGACAACGCTCCCCGTGCGGGGTCGCGCCGCCGTGAAGTTCCGCTGGGGGGTTAGAGTTCCGGCGGAGTTCAAGGGCGACGGCGCGTTCCAGCGGATTCCGTTTCTCGTGATGGACAAGATCGGCGTGGAGCACATGATGGATTGCGGCGAGGCGAAGAAGGGCAGGGCGAACGCGGGCACTGGGGCTCCTGCGAGTGCTGACGTGGCGGAGGCGTGCTTCGCGGTGAAACGGCAGATGGAGGTCCTCCAGTCGGAGAACGGATTGCTGAGGAACGCCGTGGAGGATCTCCGGCGAGAAATTGTTGGCGTCCGAAGCGGAGGTTCGGAGTTTAGTAAGTGGAAAAACCCTAAAAAGAACGACAAGAAAACACCGTCGGATTATGGTGGTTTTTCGGGGAAATCGACGGAGGTTGAAGCGAGTGAGGAATTGAAGAAGGCGTTGATGGGAGTTGCTTCTTCTGGGGCTTGAATTTGAATCCGTTGGATAAATATATTGTTCTTTTATGGTGTATTGTCTATAACTTTTTTTGGGATGGGTAGAATTCTGTTTTTCTCTTTCAAAATTTATAAATTCAGCTTTGAAGCTGCGAATTTTTCTTCTTTACTGTTATGCATGTTATGGTGTATAGGTTGGTTCGTCAAGGCTTGTTCTTGTGTTCAATTTTGAAGCTATGAATGAAGGACCATGAAGTTAAGCAGAGTCAGATTATGAATTGGTGTCACTCGTCACTTTCACATATGAAATTTAAATGTTAGCCGTAGATGTTAGATCAGACTATGAACGTTTGGTTTGGTGTGAATTGGGTAAACAACTTTTGAATGTGAAGAGAATTCATTCATTTTGGTTAATTGTTTCCATTGTTATGATTAGAATTCATTCGTGTTAGTGAGTTCAACATTTCAATATGATTACAGGGCAAGAGACAGATGTGTGAGATTGATGGGGGCAGTGATTCTTGAACAATTGAATCAATGGAACAAGGCACTTTAGATTGTTTTTGCTCAATGCAATATTGAGATTGAGATTGTTCTTGTTGCTTGGTGATTTTGGTTTTAGGAGGAATTAAATTTTCAACTTTAAGCATTTGATTAATGCTCTATGTCAGATATTTGAAGCTATTGAGTTTCTTCATTTTGCATTGAGATTTTTGGTTTGGGAGGGAATTGAATCTTCAACTTTCAGCTGTTGATACTCAACGAGTCAATGTCACATTTGTTGAAAAATATGGAGTTATAGTTTTGTTGTTTAGAGCTTTTTGGTTTGGGAGGGAATGAAATCAAAATTCAATTTGGTGTTACTGTCAGAATTCTAATTTGAAAATTGAATTTTGCTCTATTATTGCCAGCTATTGCTTACAGGTGATGCAGATTTGTCGGAAGAAATTGCCCAATAATTGACAATTGAGTATTACAAAGGAGAGGGAAATGAATAGGCTGTAATTTGAATAAACTTGAATCTTTAATCATAGCGTATTTTATTACAGAATAAAGTTTTTATGGTTATATTATATATATATATATATATATATATATATATATATATATATATATATTATTATTGTGGATATTAATGATATCTGAGTTTAGGTAAAAATAAGAGAGGAATAGAAAAGAAAGATTGATTGTAAATTTTTCTTACAGTGAGGACCGTAAAAGTATATTCTCTACATGATTTTCATAGAATAAGTATCTGAAGATTGTGTTTTACAGTAGATGCAAGTGTTTCATAGGTTTATTAAATTATTTGTTCATAAATGGAGAGAAAAAAAGTAAAATTTAAATTTAAATCTTGGATGATTCTTGTATTTGTACAGTAATATCTACTGAGTCTTTGTATTTTTAACTGTCTCAAATAGATATATATATTTATAAAATATCTCAATTCGATCTAAATATTTATAAAGATGAATCAATTTTGCTTTAATTTGTTACAAACGAAGTGAAGTGAATACAGTGAAGTGGATATTTTATTAAAAAAATATGCTGCCATAATGTGGAAAGCCGCCATAACCCCAGATCGCTACTGCCTCTTCATCTTCGTTGTCATCTCTTTTGCAGAACCGTAGCCCGGAAAGCCGCCATGCCGCAAAACCGAATCGGAGAGAAGTTGGTTCCACCCTTTTGAAACGCACTTGAATCGCAGGAGATCTTTCACCAGAATCCACGACAGAATTTCCATGATCATATCTTGGTCCAACTCCACAATTATCCCATCCCCTTTGACCTGCACAGAATCACTCCCAACATACACACTTGCAACTGCCAGATTACATTGCAAAATGCAAACCATTACACATATTCCGAAAGTCAGAATTCACCTAAAAGCATATACCCTTCTACACGCCCAAAAACAGAACCCACTCAATTTCACTTAAAACAATGAATTTTATTCAGAATCTCGTAAAACTTACCTTCTTGCGCATGAAGTAGATTCCGGAGGTCAAATCGCCGGTTGCCTACTTCTCGAAGGTCTCAGAATATGTGAACCTCAAAGTCTCCGTTCCGATCGACTCCAGCAGCGTCGCCGGAGCCTGCGCCGGCCGCCTCGAAAGCCTTCTCCGGCGCACCGATCTGCTCGATTTCGACATTTCGTCGCCACCTCCGTGATCCTTGCTGTCCTCCTCCGCCTTCCGCGACAGCCGCCGGCTCAGCACATAAAACAACATCAACGCCACCATGAGCTGACGGAGCTTCAATGGGGTTTTCCGCGGCACTGCCTCACGACACAAGAGCTTCCTCAGATCCACCCCTTCAGCTCCACCACCTTCTTCCTTCAACACCAGTTCTTCCTTCCTCATGACACGGACGATGGTGCTGCAGTTTTTGCGGAAATAGTAGAAAGTTTTTTAGGGTGACACCGAAACTCAGACTCTCAAATCCTCCCTTTTTTTTCTGATAGCATAATTTTTCTATTTTTTTATTTATTAAATTCCATTTCATAATTGACGGCATATATTTTTAATAAAATATTACATTAGTATATCTATTTTAGTATATTTTAACATGGTTTAGAATAAAATTGATTTAATTTTATAAATATTTAGATCTAATTGAGATATTTTGTAGATATATATATTCAATTAAGACAGTTAGAAATATAAAGAATCAATTTATACGATCGTCATATGAGGATTTAAAATTTAAATTTTTTGAGGATACGATGTGATTAGAGAAAATAGGTAAAATAGTTATAAATATTTAATTGGTGTATCAAATATAAATAAGATAAGTGATTGTTAACGAGGGTTATTAGAAAGAAAAAAAAACATCACTAAATAAAAGTTGCATAAAAACAAAAGTATTATATTAATATATATATTATACATGAGTTGCTTTAAATTGAAAGAAAATTGTTCATAGAAGAAACAACAATCTTTTGAAGAAACATTCTTTAATGTATAAACAATTTTCTTTAAATTCAAGAAAAACATATGCAGGACCCATATTACTATAATATTTTTTATTTATAAGAAGAATTAGATAAAATAACGATAAATAAAACTATAAATAAAATTTGACATTATACATTTTTTTAAAATTAATGTAAAGCAGTTTAAAAAACATATACTTTAAAGAAAATATTAAAATAAAACTAAATTGAGATCATCATTACACAACTTTAGTTTAAAAAAAATTACATTATATCTATATTTAAATTTAAAAAAATCGTAGTTTTAAGAAAAACCAAATAAGTAACATTCATTTATAATACATCTATTTAAACCTTGTAAATTTTAAATTGTTTCATGATGATGTCCCAATCTTCAAGTAGAAGTGTGGTGGAAGTCTGAGGATGAACTTAGGATTGTTTTACACGTTTATTTAAATGGATTTGAGATGATTTGTTGACCCATTTGTAAAAGAGAGAAATGAAACATTTGTGTATAAAACATAATGTGAGGGGATTGATCAAAACATCCTTCATTAATAATAGTGTCCAAAAAACATAATTCATTAATAATAGTGTTCAAAAAACATAATTCATTTTAGAGGGGTTGGAATCAATTATGGTGACCTTGGAATCGATTCCATGTGTTTCAAAAGAGGTTGAAATAAATTTCATATTTAATGTTAGAGAGTAAAATGAGTTCTTGTACTTGTGGAATTGATTTTGTACTATATGAAATCAATTCTTGTACTCGTAGAATTGATTTTGTACTGTATGTGCTTGGAGACCCTTTGATCCTCTCAACTAAGGTCTAAAGGCAATTGATTGCTCAACATATATCGGATACTAGATACCTTGTACCTAATAGAGATTGCATGTCGATTACCGAATACTTTGTAAAGGTTAATGCCTATCGAAGATTGAGAATTGCTTGCCAAAGGTCAACATATGTTTTAAAGGGGGTAAGCACAACATGCTATATAACAAGTGTCGAGTGTCGGATGCCAAGTATCGTGTGTTAGCTAGGTTTATAGAGGGGGATATTCATTGGGGAGATACAACACCAACTTGAGCTAAACTACATAAGGGATTGACACTACTTTTTATCCCAGACCTTAAGGTAATGGGTTAATGGATCTTTAATCTTATATGGTGCTTTATTTTTTCATTCTTATCAAATGTGAAACTTAGAATAACACTTGGAATCTCAACACTGTGTACCCCCAACTAAATACCAGGCACCATCCGTCGATGGATGCGTTCCTCACTAAAGCTTGGTGCCACCTATTGATATCTATCGGTGCCTGCAGAAAACATCAACGAACCATGTAACTTAGCCAAAACTGGCTGAACATCACCATAACTAAAATGGTCATTAGGCCAATGAGCTCAAAATCGAGGCCCATTTAAATAAAGGTCCAGCGGGATTAGTAAAATACTCCTATAAATATAATTTTAATCGAGTTTTAACTTTACTTTTGTGTTAATCACACTTTGACCAAATCTTTGACTTTGAACACTAACTTAAGCGTAAAAGAATCTTCGGCACGCACAACACTCGCTCATTTTGTACGGAACAAATAAAAGAAGGTTAGAAGTGAAGATAAGGCAAAAAACAGTTTGTGAAATGGAGAAAGACTTTTTACATGTACCTTTGACTTTATAAATACAAATTTTATGTTTTTCATAATAAAATTTGGAATTTATGATTTATGTATTTTTTATTTTTTTATATTATTAATAATTAAAATAATAATATTTATAAGAATAATAATAGTAATAATGATGATAATAATAATGTTTTTTTAATTTTAAAAATAATTTTCTCATATTATATATAAATATAATTAGTTTTTATTTTTTATTATATATTATTCGTAACATTCTATTTTAATACAGTTTAACTACTAAAAGAATTATCACATAGCAAGTCTACGTAATAATTAACTTAAAGAAACATTTGATCTGTTACGACAATTATCAAAACATTTATATAATAACAAAATATTATGTTTACAAGATACATACTACTAAGAGTTACATTACACTCAAATTAAGAGAGTTGCTCCCTCCACCACCACCAACCGCTCCCTGCACCTCTCCATACCTTATTTGCCCTTTTATAAAACGGATGTCAACATTCGTTTCACCTTCAACGGATGTTGACATCCGTAACATCCATTTACATATTTTATATTTTAGTTTATTATTTTTGTTTAAAAAAAAACTTCAACGGATGTGCCACATCCGTTTAATTAGATTTTTAAAAAGTTTTTTATTTATTATTTAAATAATAATATATAAATTAAAATAATAATTATTATTTTATTAAATAAAATAAAATTAATTTATAAATAATTAAATAATAATTTTTAAAAAATTAAATAATATTTATATATTAATTTAAAATATAAAAAATTAAAAAATAAAAACTAAAAAACAAAAAAAGGCAACGGATGTCGCCACATCCGTTAACGGATGTGGCACATCATCCGTTAACAGATGTGGCACATCCGTTTTAATATATTTATAGCAAATTTTTTAATTATTATTTAAATAATAATACATAAATTAAAATTAATATAAATTATTTTATTAAATAAAATAAAATTAATTTATAAATAATTAAGTAATACTTTTAAAATAATTAAATTATATTTATATATTAATCTAAAACAAAAAAATAAAAAAACTAAACTAGAAAACAAAACAAGCAACGGATGTCGCCACAGTTAACGGATGTGGCACATCCGTTTTAAAATATTTATAATAAAATTTTTAATTATTATTTAAATAATAATACATGAATTAAAATTAATAATAATTATTTTATTAAATAGAATAAAATTAATTTATAAATAACTAAATAATAATTTTAAAATAATTAAATAATATTTATATATTAATTTAAAACAAAAAAACAAAAAAAAAACTAAAAACTAAAAAACAAGAAAAGGCAACGGATGTCGCCATATCTGTTAACGGATGTAGCACATCCGTGGAAGAATTTTTTCTTCAACGGATGTTGATATCCGTTGAAGAAAAGGGTGAGGGTGTAGGATATTTTAAAATATAAAGATAGTTTTGGAATTTAAAAAAAAATGTAGTGGTGCAGGAAGCAAAGTGGGGTGGTGTAGGGAGTAACCCTCTCAAATTAAAAGTGTAATAGAGTTTTACAAAAAAAAAAATAATATACACTCAAACTAAACATCTTACTCTACACTTCAGCACCACTCCCGTCTTGCACTAGATCAACTAGAACATCTTCATTTGCTCACATTATTAAAATGATCATGCAAATAATAAGAAACACACAAACAAACAAATAAAAAAGAAAAAGGTAAGCTAATGTACAAAAAGCAACCATACTTCACCTTTATAGATGTGACCATATAACAGATAAATCAATCATTCTTAAGACATGCAATCATTTATAGGTTTGCCGGATATATGTATTGATATCGAACTCTTGGGGGACATGCACCCGTGCATGGTGAAACAACCTGACCTATCAAACTACTACACACCAAGGTTAATTCGTCAAACATCCTTGGCCAAGAAACAACTGTAAGATCCTTGAAAATATTTGTAAGTCAGATACTAAATTAAAAAAAAAAAAAAAGTAAATAGTGAATAGTAAAAAGTGAATAGTAAAAAAAAAATTATTTTTGGAAAGGATAAGTGTTCCACGTAGCTTTGAGATCAGAATTCACCAATTTACAAATAAAAAATTATTTTTGTAATAGTAAAATGAATAAAAAAAAATGAATAGTAAAAATGAATAGTAAAAATGAATAGTAAAATTTTTTACTATAAATAGCCAAGGGGGGAGGCTGAAAATTTACACCAAAGAACTTAGAAAATTTTTGAGAGAAGAGAGTTGGAAGAATTTCTAATTTCAAAGGGGATATTCTGGAAGTTTTCAGAGAGCGAGGAGATTAAGTCTGTAATAGAGGTAAGGGAAGCTAACCTTGAGTATCTCCTTTTGTATTATCTTGAGTCTTGAATATGCTATATTTTGCTTTTGTCTGATCTTAAATATTGATTATGGAGTATTTTGTTTCTGTATGATTTTGAATTTAAATGAGAGTATGCTTTTGTGTTGATATCCAAGTGTGATAGTTGTAAAACGTGATATTGATTATGTTATGCCATTTGTATGTTATTAGTTGTTTATTTTTGTATTTTGGAAGGATTAGAAATTGTCTAACCGGCTTTGCCAGATTCAATTTCTTGTTTCCCCAAACGTTTTATTTCTTTACTTATTTATTTTATTGCATTTTGGAAGGATTAGAAGTTGTCTAACCGGCTCTGCCAGATTCAACTTCTTGTTTCCCCAAACTATTTATTGCTTTACTTATTTATTTTATTGCATTTTTGGAAGGATTAGAAGTTGTCTAACCGGCTCTGCCAGATTCAACTTCTTATTTCCCCATACATGTTATTGTTCTTGTTATTTAATTATATTGTATTTTTGGATGGATTAGAAGTTGTCTAACCGGCTCTGCCAGGTTCAACTTCTTGTTTCCCCATGAATTTTTATATTAAGATTATTTTTATGATTGTCAAATATTGTATTCTTCTATGACCATTTATTGTAATGTTTTATTATTGTTAATTGTTTATAATTATCTTGTATGAATTCTATTATGGATGTTTATTGTGATGAATTTATTGAATGAGTTTGTTGGCTGAAATTGATCTTGTTGGGAGGTTTGGAATAAGGGTTCTGTAATAACTTGTATATGGGTATTAAATAGATATACAGATACTGGTTGAGGTTGTTGTGAGAGGAAGTAAAATTAAGCATTTTAAGATTTAGAGCATAAGAAAATAAGGTAGATAAATTAAATAAATAAATTGTTAATTATTGAGGACCTCCCTTTGTTGGTAGGATAGAGGAACCTTAAAAACCTGAGTTGGCACATCCCTGATCATAGAGCAGCCCTGGCCTGGTCCAGTCAGTTGTGACTAGTCATATGTGCTGGCGTCGAAGGTGAGTTTGATGCGTTCAGACATCTGGGTCCTCTCCGGTGACCAATTGGGGTAAAGAAAAATCTATAATAGGATGAAAATAAAATAAAACAAGTTGATTGTAGATGCATAATATTATCATGGTAAAAATTTCATATATATTTTATTTATCATTACATTGAGCCCAGACTTTAATATGTAGTTCTTAAGATATGTTGATATATTTTGGTTGATCCATGATCTTTGTTTGGTGAAAATATGTTGAGTTATACTCGTTATGGGCAAATGAGTTTATAATATGAAGCATGATATCTGGCATTATGTTTGATTTATTGATACCAAAACGGGTGATTATGAATTCATGATTAAAGAATGAACATGATTGAGTTAGGTGGATAAGAGGGTATGAATTGTTGGTTTTATGAAATGTTGGGGTGGATATGAGAAATCATTACTTATGAAATGATGTTTACTACCGGGAGTAGTTTGTTCGAGTTATACCATGAGAGTTTGGTATGAGCAAAGTAACACTTGAGGTTTATGAAAGCAGGCAGAAAGTGGTCTGACCATAAGGCTTTGACATAAACATATGATTCGTAAGTTTTATAGAAGCAGGCAGAGAGGGGTCTGACCATAAGGCTTCAGAAAGTAAGACATAGTATATAAGTGAGGCTTAAGGAAGCAGGCAGAGAGCGGTCTGACCATAAGGCTTCATGAGTAAGCATGGAACACTTGTAAGATTTATGGAAATGAGAAAGATGATTTTGATAATGATGAATTAATGACATCGGAATAATGATATTTTATCAATTGCAGAAATACATGATTATAATATTTTTATTACAAGTTTAATGATTTTATGATATGGTTGACTTACTCTTATTTGTTTGTGCTATGATCATATAACTCATGTTATATGTGAATAGATAATGTCGCAGATGTGGTTGAAAAAGCTTAGAGATGAGAGAGACGTGGGGAAAAACTTTCAGGGATATTTTGTAAAAAGAATAAATTTGTATTGGAAAAATTATGTTGTGTAAAACTTATAAGTTGAAATTCGAATTTATGTTAAGTGGTGAAGACTATATTGTTTGAAGTTTGTAAGTTTGGTATTGTACTTTGGGAGAATTGAAATAAAGTTTGATGGTTTATAAAATATATCAAATTAATTTAGTCTCTACTATCAGTAATACCCTTTAAAATATTAGGGTGTTACATTTTGGTATCAGAGCAATGGTTTTCGAAAATATTTTGGGACTTTGGGGAGTGAAATTATTATTCTTAGTAAAATATCAATTGAGTTGATTCTTGTTTTATTGGAAACTAGACTCAAAGAGTTTCAATCTGACTACTCCTACGCATATTTTGGACTTCGGGAAGGAGTCTAACCGAGCTGGGGAAAACGTGACAGTTTTGCTGTCCAAGGGCTAGCGTCCAACCTTAATTTTAGGTGTATTTTTACAAGTTGCGACTTTTTGGAGTGGGTAGGTTGTGTTCTGGACTAGGAGAACATTTTGGGACCCTTTGGAGACTTTCCTACCATGTTTTAGGGCTGGAAAATGGTTTAGGATGGTCCATTGGTTGTTTATTATTGCTAAGTGCCAAGTGCATGGGTCCTTAGTTGTCTAAGACATCTTCTTTCAATTCCAAATCAGATTTGGAGTTTTGGGGGACAGTAGAGAGGTCCTTGGTGGGCGGTGAACGAAATCCTAAGTGTCCTAAGAGTGGAGGCTGACTTGGTCTAGCAAGGAGGAGAGGAGTTGCTCTCTTTGAAGAAGAGTTTAAGGTGTTTTAGTCTTCATGAGGTAAGGGGAGCTAACTCAACTTAATTTCTAGAATTTTGTGGTTAGAAATATGGTTCCAATTGCTTGACTTTGATGAAGGGGAGCTAATCCTTTCTTGTTATGATCATGAATATGAATATGAATATGTTAAAAATTTGGTAATGGTAGTTATCTATTGACTTGTGTAAAATTTGGTTTTCATGATTATAATTTCTTATTTTCGAGTTACTGTGGTAATAAATTTCTATTAAATTTTTTCACCGTTGGATTTAGCTAAAATTTTAATATGTGAATCCTAAGACATATTACTAAACTTTGACCGTTCGGATTTGAAAATAAAAGTTTGTACTTGGATAAATAAATCCTATAAGTTTGAGTAATTTAGTTACCCCTGTAGTTCTGTTACTAAGTTGTCTCAGTAAAATATAGATTCTGACCTATTTGACTGTTAGATCAACCTCAAAATTTGATATAGGATCCCTAAGACATATTAATACACTGTGACCGATCGGATTTGTAATTGAAGGTCTATGCTTAGAGAAAGAAATTTCGAAAGTTGGAAATATTTGATGAACACTGTAATTCTGTTCTTAAGTTATAATGGTAAAAATTTCATAGATATTTCAGTTACCGTTAGATTGAGCCCAAACTTTAGTATGTAGTTCATAAGACATATTAGGTGATCTTGACCATTCAGATTTGGAATTAGATGTCTGTGCTTAGAGGAATTCATTCCGCATTTTGAGTTTAACCGAGAACCACTTAAAATTCTGTCTCTGAGTTACCTTGGTAAACTCTTCATATCTATTTAGATAACCGTTAGATTAATCTGAAATTTTAGTATGTTGTTCTTAAGAGATAGTGGTATACTTCGACCGTTCGGATTTTAGATCGGAGTTACAGATTTAGAGATATTAATTTCGTACCTTCTGAGGGATCTCAATACTGTTTAATTTATGTTTTGGATCATTTATACAAAATTGATGATTTCCGCCTCATTAACCGTTGGATTGGACTGAAAAGCTTACCATATGATCTAAACATGTTGTTGATTAGTTTGATTGGTTTAGATCGCCGATAAATAATATGTTGAAAAAGGTAATTTGGTTAATTTGTGCTACTTTGGTAAGTAGGCAGGATTGAAACTGAGATATGTTGATTGGTTATTATGTGCTTGTTGAGCATGATTGGTTCGGGATTAGTGGTTGAGATGGCATGTGATTGGTTATGAATGATATGTTAGGAAAATGTAATTTGGTTAATTTATGCTACATTGGTAAGTAGACAGAAGGGAATTGAGAAAAGTTCACTGGTTCTCTTATGCTTGTTGAATATGATTAGTTTTGGATGGGTTGTGCTTGATTATGAATAATTTGTTGAAATAATATAAATGATGTTGGTTTGCGCTACTTTGGTAAGTAGGCGAGTAGATGTTGGGTCTGCGTTACTTTGGTAAGTAAGCAGGGTGATTTGCGCTACTTTGATAAGTAGGCAGGATGAGATGATGAATGAAGAGATAAAGAGAATGATATAAATCGGGCTACTTTGATAAGTAGGCAGATTAACTATACTGTGCTACTTTGGTAAGTAGACAGAAGATCTTGTTTTATGCTACTTTGGTAAGTAGGCGAATTAATTATACTGTGCTGCTTTGATAAGTAGACAGTATTGTCTTGCGGTGCTACTTTGATAAGTAGAGAGAATAACTTGGTTTGTACTACTTTGGTAAGTAGGTCGGATGAGGTGAAGTTGTAATACTTTGATAAGTGGAATAGTAAAATTGTTGAGCAATGATATTGTGATAATATGTTGAGTGGGTGTGCTTAACTGTATTGAATACTGTGGATGTATTATTAACGGATATTGAATGGATTGTATGCTTGTTTCAGTTAGCTCACCCTATTGTTTGTGTTTGTGTATGTGAATGCAATGATCGTATAATGTGTGATATTATACGGGAGCAGAAACTATTTAAGATGAATTAGCAGATGGTTCTGGACTTGCTTAGAAGATGAGAGATCTGTGAAAAAAAAAAAAAGAGAGACATGGGGGATTTCTAAATAAATATGTTTTGAAATTTCAAACTGTGTGAAATTTTAAATTTCAGAAGTTTATGAATTGTGTGAAATTTTATTTCAGAAGACTTGTGTTGTAATAAAGCACTTAATATTTTGTTGGTGTTGAAAATTGTTAAAGAAAAGTTATATATGTATTTTTGTGGAAAAATAAATTGTAACGCCTAAATCGGGGTGTTACACTGTTGGGTATCAGAGCAATGGTTTTTGAAAATCCATATCTCTTTTGTAAGTATTCTTTTGTTAAATAGTCTTTGTTTAAATAAATAATTTTCGAGGACGAAAATAATTGTTGTTGGGGAGATTGTAAGATCCTTGAAAATATTTGTAAGTCAGATACTAAATTAAAAAAAAAAAAAAGTAAATAGTGAATAGTAAAAAAAAAAATATTTTTGGAAAGGATAAGTGTTCCACGTAGCTTTGAGATCAGAATTCACCAATTTGCAAATAAAAAATTATTTTTGTAATAGTAAAATGAATAAAAAAAAATGAATAGTAAAAATGAATAGTAAAAATGAATAGTAAAATTTTTTACTATAAATAGCCAAGGGGGGAGGCTGAAAATTTACACCAAAGAACTTAGAAAATTTTTGAGAGAAGAGAGTTGGAAGAATTTCTAATTTCAAAGGGGATATTCTGGAAGTTTTCAGAGAGCGAGGAGATTAAGTCTGTAATAGAGGTAAGGGAAGCTAACCTTGAGTATCTCCTTTTGTATTATCTTGAGTCTTGAATATGCTATATTTTGCTTTTGTCTGATCTTAAATCTTGATTATGGAGTATTTTGTTTCTGTATGATTTTGAATTTAAATGAGAGTATGCTTTTGTGTTGATATCCAAGTGTGATAGTTGTAAAACGTGATATTGATTATGTTATGCCATTTGTATGTTATTAGTTGTTTATTTTTGTATTTTGGAAGGATTAGAAATTGTCTAACCGGCTCTGCCAGATTCAATTTCTTGTTTCCCCAAACGTTTTATTTCTTTACTTATTTATTTTATTGCATTTTGGAAGGATTAGAAGTTGTCTAACCGGCTCTGCCAGATTCAACTTCTTGTTTCCCCAAACTATTTATTGCTTTACTTATTTATTTTATTGCATTTTTGGAAGGATTAGAAGTTGTCTAACCGGCTCTGCCAGATTCAACTTCTTATTTCCCCATACATGTTATTGTTCTTGTTATTTAATTATATTGTATTTTTGGATGGATTAGAAGTTGTCTAACCGGCTCTGCCAGGTTCAACTTCTTGTTTCCCCATGAATTTTTATATTAAGATTATTTTTATGATTGTCAAATATTGTATTCTTCTATGACCATTTATTGTAATGTTTTATTATTGTTAATTGTTTATAATTATCTTGTATGAATTCTATTATGGATGTTTATTGTGATGAATTTATTGAATGAGTTTGTTGGCTGAAATTGATCTTGTTGGGAGGTTTGGAATAAGGGTTATGTAATAACTTGTATATGGGTATTAAATAGATATACAGATACTGGTTGAGGTTGTTGTGAGAGGAAGTAAAATTAAGCATTTTAAGATTTAGAGCATAAGAAAATAAGGTAGATAAATTAAATAAATAAATTGTTAATTATTGAGGACCTCCCTTTGTTGGTAGGATAGAGGAACCTTAAAAACCTGAGTTGGCACATCCCTGATCATAGAGCAGCCCTGGCCTGGTCCAGTCAGTTGTGACTAGTCATATGTGCTGGCGTCGAAGGTGAGTTTGATGCGTTCAGACATCTGGGTCCTCTCCGGTGACCAATTGGGGTAAAGAAAAATCTATAATAGGATGAAAATAAAATAAAACAAGTTGATTGTAGATGCATAATATTATCATGGTAAAAATTTCATATATATTTTATTTATCATTACATTGAGCCCAGACTTTAATATGTAGTTCTTAAGATATGTTGATATATTTTGGTTGATCCATGATCTTTGTTTGGTGAAAATATGTTGAGTTATACTCGTTATGGGCAAATGAGTTTATAATATGAAGCATGATATCTGGCATTATGTTTGATTTATTGATACCAAAACGGGTGATTATGAATTCATGATTAAAGAATGAACATGATTGAGTTAGGTGGATAAGAGGGTATGAATTGTTGGTTTTATGAAATGTTGGGGTGGATATGAGAAATCATTACTTATGAAATGATGTTTACTACCGGGAGTAGTTTGTTCGAGTTATACCATGAGAGTTTGGTATGAGCAAAGTAACACTTGAGGTTTATGAAAGCAGGCAGAAAGTGGTCTGACCATAAGGCTTTGACATAAACATATGATTCGTAAGTTTTATAGAAGCAGGCAGAGAGGGGTCTGACCATAAGGCTTCAGAAAGTAAGACATAGTATATAAGTGAGGCTTAAGGAAGCAGGCAGAGAGCGGTCTGACCATAAGGCTTCATGAGTAAGCATGGAACACTTGTAAGATTTATGGAAATGAGAAAGATGATTTTGATAATGATGAATTAATGACATCGGAATAATGATATTTTATCAATTGCAGAAATACATGATTATAATATTTTTATTACAAGTTTAATGATTTTATGATATGGTTGACTTACTCTTATTTGTTTGTGCTATGATCATATAACTCATGTTATATGTGAATAGATAATGTCGCAGATGTGGTTGAAAAAGCTTAGAGATGAGAGAGACGTGGGGAAAAACTTTCAGGGATATTTTGTAAAAAGAATAAATTTGTATTGGAAAAATTATGTTGTGTAAAACTTATAAGTTGAAATTCGAATTTATGTTAAGTGGTGAAGACTATATTGTTTGAAGTTTGTAAGTTTGGTATTGTACTTTGGGAGAATTGAAATAAAGTTTGATGGTTTACAAAATATATCAAATTAATTTAGTCTCTACTATCAGTAATACCCTTTAAAATATTAGGGTGTTACAACAACCACTAGACTAAGGACCTCCTGCTACTCTCCACGACATAGTCACCCTTCTCTACTTGAGATTAGATGATTATTAATAATGTTCGAAACATCCCCCATTTTAGAGCCCCTACATCAATACATTACACTACATAGCATCACCATAGAATCTCTCCAATAGATTCATGAAACTACATAAAACACATATATCATATTCACCATTAATAACAGACTCATATCATCATAATATCATACATGAACGAGCATCGTAGATGTTTACCAATGATACTTTAACTATATTTATATTCATAGTTAAAATCCATTAAGCATCAATTTTTACAAGATAAGAGGTCCTAAAATCCATATAAGCTAGTTCAAACCAAAACAAAAATTTATAACACGCATAAACATAAAAGGACTAGAAATAGGGGGCGTCTACTGAGTAGGATCCCTCGCCCAGTAAATTACTGAGAAAAAGGATCACGACTTGTAAGGAGAAGTGTCGCTTAACACCACCTAGAACCGTTCAACGCACAATAACCCGAGAGCTCACTAACTTCACAGCACTCAACGCCCATACTGGTCGACCAACGCCCTGGAGTCCCGTGGCTCTCTGACTTTACAGAGCTCAACACCACAAGTTGCCTCTTAGCGCCACACTAGAACTCAACAACCTTAAAATTTGGTCTAGATGCACTCAAGACCTATCCAAATGAACAAATCAATGTCCTTGACACTGTAATTGATTTGAAAACATGTTTATAACAATTGGATACCAATTTACTCAATTGGCCAGTGACTCAGTCCATAAGATCAAACCAATTACCATTACAATCCCAAATAGTGATAAACATACTAAAGACTCAATCTCTGTAAGATAAGTGGCTAACCAAGTCCTAAATGACCTAAAAATAGATTCCACACATCAGTTCATTTAATATGCCACTCCCACAAAATCGCACCTGTCAAAACCTCTCCATTTTAACCAAAATCCAACCATAACCCTAATTTTTCACTACACTAAGATCTAAAACCAATTCCCAACTGTATAGTAAAATATTTATTGGATAAAATATCTTAGATATTTTAAGCGGTTAAGATATTTATGAGTAACTAACCAGATTTCCAGGTAAGGTTGTTTTTATTTTACACTTATAAATACAATGATAAAGTCAAACACCAGGTACGTTCCACTTACGCCAGATGGACTCTAGATAATATTCTACAGTAATAATATAATCACTTTCTTCAGAGCTGAGGCTCCATAACTCACGTCTGACTTGAGCGTCGGAGTATCTTCGCAGGTACCTCCCCCCTCCGTTGGTGAAAGTAAACAAGCGCTACAAGCTGAAGGAGCGCGAACGACAACAATTGAGGAGAAGCGAGTGTCCCAAACATTTAGAAGCAACAAAGACACACCGGAAAACATCCATACCAAAACATTTTGGCTCCCACCGTGGGGCCGATGTCATCTCGCAGAAGCCACAAGAGGAGCGTTCGGCCTCGACGAATCACTTCTTCGGATAAGGCTACTCCAACAAGATGAAGCTGCCGCATCGCCACCAGGATTCTCCTCCGTGAGCCATTGACGTCACCGTGAGCACCTCTGCGAAATTGCGCCTCTTTGCGGGTCAGACCCAGCACAATGAAAACCCCCAAATCGAGTCTGTCCATCAGCCTCCGTCACGCCACCAGGCACTGCTGTCACTAGGGCACCATTAGTTCATCCCCATCGTCTTCACTATCGCACAATCCTGCAAACAAAAGTCCTAAATTCCCAAATCACAATAATCTCACCAAAACCACCCTCACCGAAAAGGGAATCATTCGCTATGTCAACAGCAATGGCTCACCAGCTCGCTTCTCAGTAACGACGACATCTCCACCGTCATCACCAAACCGAATGGCGCCTTCAGCGAGTTTCTCCCCTTCTTCCGCCACCATGGCTGCTTCAGCCGCCACCTATGCGGCGACCACTCCTGTTGCGAGCACCAAGGCGCCACAGTCCCCATACGACTATTCCGACTCCACGTCGTCCGCATCACTTGTGGCATCCACTGCGCCTTTCGGTTCTGCCTCCGCGTCGTCCTCCTCATCGTTAGGTTCTGCATCCGCGTCATCCACCTAAGAAACCCAACTTCCATCATCAATCTTGGGCAGGCATGACAGCCATTAATGCCACCGCTAGCACCCCTTTGAACAATAAGACTGTGAGCCGGTAATCCATGCTTCTCACGTCCCTCGCTGCCGCATCATCGCCAGGGTTCTCTTGGGCGGCATACCTGATGGTGCTATACCTTGTCTTCAACCACAGCCAGGCGGCTGCCACTCTCGCCGGCACCGTCGCATCCTCAAGGAATCCGGTGACTCCGTTGCTGTTGAAGATTGATTTACCTTGCCATCAATGGCACCATCAGGAGCGTCTGTCGTATGTGAGAAAATCGCAACGCCACGACACCTACGACGGGTCTCTGTCATCACCGACGAGGGTTTTCATTAGAGCCCTCTCCGTCAACTCCTCAACCTCTTCATCAGTGAAACCCGTTGGGAGACTCTAGAAAGTTCTCGGGAAAGCCAGTGGTAATTGTGGTTGATGGGTGAATTTTGAAAACTCTGCTGGCATGTTGGGATACATCATTAATTCATCATATAATTTCTCTATCCATGCTACTTCACTGTCAGCGGAGGTTCCCTATCGACACAACTCTTGGAGGAAGGAAACCTTCAGCGTAAATCAAGCACGGGTTCTCCAGGAAGATGCAATATCATAAATGACATTAATGCGTTGACACTGAATGTACTGGTCGACATCCAGTGCAAAATTTCAAGACGAGAAGCCTCCTATTCTCTGCATAGTTGAATCCTAGCAATCGACAGGAATGCTCCACATTTAGCCATTATTGCACGTAGCTCTTCACTGGTTTCACGAGCAACCACTCTAATCTTTTTTTCTTTATAAGGTATATGCACGGCAAAATGGCCTCCCAGGCTTTGAATATTTCCACATAGTAGAATTAGCAGGATTTTTTTTATACCTTAAGTCAGCTACAACCCTCTCATCAGCACGACAGTAGAACATCAACAAATCACGACTGCATAACATTGTAGGTCGAACATAGCAACAATACCTTATTCCCGAAGGGCTTTGCACGAACCACGAGCTCTAAGAGCCAAATGTTTGGGACAAATGTTTTCCAGTGTGTCTTTGTTGCATCTAAATATTTGGACGCTCGCTTCTCCTCAATTATTGTCGTTCGCGCTCCTTCAGCTCGTAACGCTTGTCTACTTTCACCAACGGAGGGGGATGTACCTGCGAAGATACTCCGACGCTCAAGTCAGACGTGAGTTATGAAGCCTCATTTTTCAAGAAAGTTATTATATTATTACTGTAGAATATTATCTAGAGTCCATCTGGCGTGAGTGGAACGTACCTGGCATTTGACTCTGTCATTGTATTTATAAGTGTAAAATAAAAACAACCTTACCTGAAAATCTGGTTAGTTACTGATAAATATCTTAACCGCTTAAAATATCTAAGATATTTTATCCAATCAATATTTTACTATGCGCCAACTAATTATAACATTAAATCCACCAACTCAAACAACCAAAACAAATAACAATCAACCAATAATCATGGTAAGGCTCTTCCACTATCAAACAACATACATTTAGACCAAGTACAACTAATCAAGCTACAATACAACAAAATTTTTATAATCCTATTTACTCAATCTCCACGACTCAATCAATTTAATCCAATTAAATCACACAAACTCATATTATCAAAGTACTTAAAGCAATATAAGTGAGGTATTTAGCTTTCCTTATGAGAAGGCCAAACTACTATAGAAAACTTAAAGCAACTCTACAAGTATAAGAAGTCCTATCTACTCCTACGAACCATAAAATATGATCAAGATACACGGTTAGGACCACTGATAAGAAAAAAGTCTTATAGATGACTCAAATGTCACATGCATGCACAACATACTCTCATGCAAAGGAAGACAAAACAAATAAAAAAGAAAAAAAAAAAGAACTTATTTTATTTGAGAAATTGATCAATCCAAATTGAAGAGCTCGTTGTCATGATTAACCCTATCGTCTCAGTTCTTCAATAAAACAAACAGAGACTAATAACTTCTGGAAAGTCACAAAACTTTAGACAAATAATTTCTAGAGAAATAATTTGTTCTAAAATTATAAATTTCGTTCGTAACCAAACTATTTATATTAAAACATTTTAATATTAAAATATTTAAGCTTTACTATTTTTAAACCATTAACTTTTACATTATTAATAATAAAAATAATAATATTTACAATAATAATAATAATTTTTAATTTATAAAAATATTCTATTTTATTATTATATTATATATACATAAATAATTAGATTTTTTTATTATATATTATTAATAATAATTATAGTTATAGTAATAATATTTTTATAATTTTAAATAACAATTTTAATTTTAATTTTATTTTTATTATTTATATTTAACTTCATATCATATTTACTTTTAAATATGAATGACAATTATCTAATTTTATCTGTTAATTTTTTTTATTTAATTTAGCATACTTATCACATCTTACACAAATTTTCATAATTTTTGTTTTCAAATTCCTTCCCATCTCTTCAAATTCTTTAATTCAAATAACAACTCAATTTCCTTTCATCTCTTTAAATTCATGAGGGACTTTTCCTCTTATTATCTTCCAAATCCAAACATTACTATGGACAGACATTATAATTATTATTTTTATTTTAAAACAAAAAATTTAATAAAAGATTAAATTGATTAATTATTTACAATTTTAGAGATAATTGTATCATTATACTTATTTCCAATATGAGTTACATTTTCCTTACAATTGCAAGCAACTAACTAAAGGGAAGTTTTAAAGATTATTTTATCAATTTATTAATTTTAGGTACTAATTTAATTAATTATTACAATTCAAAAGAATAAATTAATTGCTTTCCTTTTTTTATTTTACCTGAAACGCGAGTTAAAAGATAGATTGGAGACCGGCAATCTAATCTTTTTAAAATCCCTAATTATTCTTAATAGGTGACCAAACTTAAACCTAAAGGAATACATTAATTATTATTTAATAAAAGGGTAGGATAATTATGTAGGTAAGTAGAATATGGAACATTGACATTATTACATTTAAATTTTTTTATTTTTTATATGTATATTAATTCATAAAACTCTTAAATAATTTTTAATTTTTTTTTTAATTTTATGTAAACTAATTTTAATTTATATATATTTTAAAATTTTCAAGAATCCTTAATAATAGCGTGGTTTGTCCCACGTTCCAAATTACGTCGCAAACGGTGACTCTGTGTGGGACCCACGCGAATGCGCGCTGTTTCGGCATTTCCTTCAACCTCACAACACGTTGCGCAGAACGACACCGTTTTGGCACGACGTAATCCATACCATCAACCTACCTGAATCGCTTCAGCGAAGGGTCTTTGAAGTTCGAAGGAAATGAACGTAAAGCGCATCGGATCAATGTCGTTTCGAGACTATTTCCGAGGACACAGATCTCTTGAAACTGTTCAATTTCTTCAGGTACATTCAAATCATCTTCATGGCCTGGGTTGTTCTGTTTTTCGCTTCGTTTGGATTATAGTTGAATGTCGTGGACTTTGGTGATGGTTACGAGCTGATATTTAGAAAATATTTTAAGGTGGTAAAATTTTTTTAATGGTGAAAATGTTTTTGGAGTTGCAAATATATAAATTATACTAAATTTAAAAGAATATTTTTATTTATATATTAATTTATATATATTTTATTTATGTATATTAATTTATATATGTGTAAAAAAATTGGGAGGCAAGCCTCTCACACACCAAGAACCTCCGCCACTGGTTATGATGATTTCAGTTATTCGTGTTCTGTTGCGTTCTTACAGTGCACTGATTCGTAAGTTGAAGCTGAAGGATTTCATTTTTTGAGATTTGTTATGTTTCTTTTCAGTGGTTTTTGGTTTGGTATAACATCCACATGTTCATGACTTGAAGGGATTTTCAGAAGCATTTTATTGATGCTAATAAAACTGAATTTAGATCTTTTTAAACAACTTATTGGCTTCAATTTTTTTGAATGAAAAAAAAATGTATTGAAAAGGAAGACTTCACTGAAAAAGTGACTGTCAAATTTCGTCAATTTTTTTGTTCTCCAATCATTTCATGGTTCAAGTGACAATAAGCTTGGTTTAGTCCAAGTAACATTCGAAAAAATGGGTTCCATCTAATTCGATTTGGATTATATTGAAGAAACAATGAAAAAAATATGGTGAGCTTGATAACTTGTATCAAGTTGATTCCGTGTCCTTATTATTTGGGTTAGTAAGGTGAAATCTAATTTTATGCAAAGAATAGCATTTGAAGCACATGACAATACATGTAAATTTAACATATAATAATATCTTTTCAGGTTCTGAATCAACTTGAATGATTGAGCACGGTAATTTTAGCGGCTGCTACGAGTTTGAAGCGTCTACCTTTTGTATCTTTCGACCGATCAGACTTCTAGTGATTCCAATCCATCATATCTGTCTGATAACTTCTTCCTGTAGCAATGGCGAGGTAGTCGATCGATTACTAAATTGCTCTCTTGCTTTATCATGAATGTTGGATCAAACTATTCAGGTAATGTTTTCTGTGAGAATTCTTAGGCGCTTATGGAGCAAACGAAATTTGATCAGTACGTCGAAATTAGGGATGTATCGTTGTGGTGTGGGAGGATTCATTGCTTTATGCATGAGTAGGACCGATTTTTGTGTTTCAGTGGCCATAGTTTTCTTACATTATCATGTTATTTCATAAATAGGATGAAACGATTCGAAAAGTATATACCGTTAGAAGTATTTACATCTTGTTGTATAATTGAAGGATCTTAATTGCAGTATTAACAATGGTATGGGGGTTAGTTTTCTATTTTATGACAACATCGTTCTGGAAATTGATGGAATCTAATGATTCCTGGTGGATTACAAGGTCTTCCTCAGGTTAGTAGAATTGCTAATTTGAAGTCATAGTGTCCATGTTACTGAAGTTGATATATATTTGAATTGTTATTATGTAAATTTTCATTCCCATGTCATGTTTCTTTTAATTTGCATCTGAAATGGGTTGAGCCACATAAACTTTGACCACAGGCCGTAGCTGATCAGGTCCTGAATTATAAGATGCGTTTAGGATTACCCTTCCACCTTTGATGTTTTTTGCTGCAAAAAGGCAATTTGTCTACTATTTATTTTCTTTATGGTTTCATTGTTACGTTACAGGAACTGCATTGAAGACATTGATATTATCTGTTAAAGAGAAAGCATAAAGAAATTCATGACAGATTAATTTATAATATTTTACTTATAGTATTTTACAGTTGCATGCAGACTGAAGAATTGATAAAATGAGGGGCTCCCTGTATTCAAAATCGTCATTGAGTACAAAACTCGTACATGTGGCAACAGTCAGGAAGAGTAATAAATGAAAGACAGAAAATGCATCAGTAAGAAGAAAATCGTATTGGCCATTTGCTGCTGTTGGATCCTACAAGTGCATGCATAAGCTGTCCACCCATTCATCTCTCCAATATTACAGTTCACGAGATCATCAGAGCTTAAAGATATAACGTTTTCTGTGCAACAGATTACCTCCAACATGCAGTATTTCCTGTGCTCTTATCCCCTTTCTATTAATTGTCCATGTTGCAAAAACGGCTGTTCTTCATCTGTAAGCAAGGCATAGCGAAAAGTTACACAATAATTTGTGATTGTGATATACATTTCTGCTTAATCCTTAAAACATTATGGTGACCGTGATCACCAATTGTGCAAACAATCCTCATTGAAAGACAATGTTAAAACAAATTTATTAAATAAGCACACAGAACTTGTCTTGTTTGCCTTTTTTCTTCAAAAGTCCTCTTAACGAGCACAGAAAAAAAAGGCAATTTTCTCAATATGCGTAAACCAAACATTAGCTATAAAATAAGAGGAACCTTCATTCTGTTCTGATCCAAAATGAAGAAAAGCACATGTTTTGCCCCAGATGGTATAATAAAAATGTTGATTTTATTAAATTACAAAAGGCTTATTTGTCTGACCTGAACAAAAAAAGAAAAAAACATAAGGGGTTTCAATATACAGCAGTAAGCAGCATGATTATGTAGACGGCTAATTATTACCACTTTCACCATCAGATGCATCTGCAATCCTTGCAATAGCGTCAACAAGTGCTTGCTCGTGCTCCTATACAACAATTCAAGCAACTGTGAACAACAACAGTGGGTATAAAGTATTCAAGATGAGAAAAGCATGATGATGGAAGGTTGACTCACTTTCAGCATTTGCTTTGCCTTCTCAAGTTCCATTGAATCTGGAGCACTTGTAGCAACAATCCTTTCCACCTGTTATAACATCAATGTTTCAAAAATAAAAAACCTTCACTGTTTATTCTTTTGGATTTAAAGAGGTTGCTTAGGCATATCATACTACCTCCTTAACTAGAGAATCTGTGTTCAGCAATTCAATGTCATCCAAAACTCTCTTCCCAATACCATTTTGAGGTGGGTGAAATTCTTGTCTGGTATGAAGCCTAGGATGACCTCTCCCTCTTCCTGCACCTAAAGAATCACCACCATGGCCAAAGAATCTCTTAACCCCACGACCGTGCCCACTATGTCCACCTCTATGGATTATGCCTGGATCTTCACCTTCCCATCTTATATCCTCCGGTGAGATCTGTAATTGACATGGTATATTTATATTTGTAAGTAAATTATGAAAGATCATTTAACCCAACTTCTATGTATTTGGTTATTGCAACATAATCTCTTTCAGGGTGGGTAGAAACAGTCAAGGATCTGTAGCATTACAAGAAACATGATTTTGCACAAACAGCTTACACGTTCACAATGTATGAGGGTGTATGCACATACAGCAAAAATTATCACTCAAAGAGGGTGTTAAATGACAAGACAAATACTTCTCAGCCCTCTTTCTATTTATATACAGCTACATGTTTGCTAACATAAACCCACACCCTTAATGGGCCCATTTCCCTACTTTCTAACATAATCCTTGGTATTTCTTTGACTAACTACCCTACCTTAAATAACTATTAACTGGCCTATCAAAATCACTACCTTAAATAAAATTTGAAAACCTAATTAATTACTGCTGTTATATATGCAGCACAACATACGAAATATATACCTCTTTGAGATCAACCCATTCCCAAGTCTCATGTACTTTATTAATATCATAAACCAAAGCATGCCGACCCTGCGAGAAAGAAACAATCGAAAAGCTAGGATAAAAAATTACTGAAAAGTTATTAAAAAAAAAGCCTCTCATGCTGCCATGCACTTTCAGGATTGGGTTCTAATCACACTTCAGCTTTTTTATTTCCATCTGGATTAAAAGGTGAATACTTCATTATTATCCTACGAGAGTTTAGAAACAATAAAGAGAGACACATTTATCCTAAATGAAATAAATATAAAATGTTTGCACAATGGTCATTCTCTGTGCATGGGGAAACAAAACCAAAGGCATCTTTTTCAACTACATAGGTCACCCTAAAGGACCTAAACATCAAATTCAAATGACAATCAGTCCAGTGACGATTCAAATGTGTTCACCAGGTAAAATATAAATGCAGTAATCAAGAATTTTTCAGAACTATTTTAAGATCTAAACATACATCAGCAGGGTTGTAATCAGTTACAACAGCCTCATAAAAGTGGTTATCTTCAGGCCACCTAGTCCAAACTTTCTTCCCAATCAATGGATCAAATGCTGCTGCTTCGGCGGGTGGATTGGATGCAAGAGCACTAGCGTTGCTATTTGAAAAATGCCTACCTCCAGTTGGTCCCGCAGAAGTATACTGCACAGACTTCACCGAAGATAAAGCAGGCAAGGACTGACCCTGGTGCCAATAATGGTGGAAAATTAAAACCAAAGGAACATTAATATATCTTTTATGTACATCTCAAGCAAAGAATTTAAGTGCAGTGCAATTATGGATTTTATATCTGGATAAGCACCACTTAAAAATGCAGACACTGAATATGAACACAAAAAATTTTGCTCTTAGAGCCCACATCACATCATATATTACAAAATAGAAGGTGGTACCGAATGGGATGTCTTCTGCTTTTTTCGGGACACTGAAACAGTTGGACTAGGTAAAATGTCATGAACAGGCTGAGATGTGCTACGTCTTGCAGGTTGGTAACAACCAGTTTGTCTCCACTCCCTGGTTGAATTTCAATCACATAACATTATAGAAGTAGCAGAAAAATGGCCAAAAATAATGTTTTTTTAAACTATTGCAACTATTCAAATAATCTCCAAACCTAATGCGGTGTATTATTTCATCAGAGTTAACCCTGGTAAGAAGCTCTCTGTGTTCATCATCCGAAACCCTCAACTCTTTTCTAAGCTCAGTTATCAAACCTTCCTTCTCCTGATAAATACATAAAATAAAATACAGGAGATGAATATCTAACACAGCAAAATACAAAAATAAGATAACAATAAATACATGGAGGGAACCGATGGTATATACCCATGTAAGAGCATCAGACTGAGCTTTGAAAGCACGCAAGACAGCAGAGTAAGCTTCCTGTTCAAGTTGATGAATTTGAGCCTCCATGTCAAAGTGCAAATTAAAGTGTGTAACAGAACCTACAGAAGATTTTTCATTCCCAGTAACACTGCTAGATCTCACAACTCTATTTTGATCTGAGGAAGAAAGATCATCATCAGTACCTAACATTATTTAATACAAAAGGAGCTTAATGTAAGAAACAAGAATGACACGTTCCAGAGATTCAAAGGTCAAGTTTATTTTGTTAAGGATATTGACGCATGCATTGGAAGAGAATTTTCTTTATTACTGAATGCTGGTTACGCAAATTATTTCTTTAAGGATTCAAAGTTGAAGTTTATTTTGTTAAGGATATTAATTCACACATCGAAAGAGATGTTTCTTTATAAGTGAATGCTGGTTACAAACATTATTTCTTTATGGATATTGATTAAATTATTCTTTAAGGTATTCAAAGTTCATGTTTATTTTGCTAAGGATATTGGTTCATGCATTGGAATGCTGGTTACACATTATTTCTTTGTTCTCGAAACAGAGGGCTCTTGACTCTTTAAATGTTATTTTCCAATTATCAATGAGCATAAACACAATCTATTATTGTTAGTTCCCTTCCCCTTTTAATCTCTTGCATTTTTCATTTTCAAGTTTATTCAACAATTGGAGCAACTCAAATGATTGATCCCACAGGATTTACATGCTTTGACAAAGAATAATGTCTAAAAATATAATTCAATATACAAGCATACGGGAAGCACTGGCAGAAAATGTGACAAGGCTTCTATGCATTCACATTTTAATGCGCACACACAACACCTGCTTTACAATGAAACAATTTCGATATTAAAAGTTAAAAATATGATCCAAGTGCAAGGTTCTGAAAAGTATTTTTAGAGATTTCATGCATTAGGGTTGCTGTTTCATTATATAACTTCTTCTACCCTGAAGAACTCAAACGAAACATATATTTGGTCCCTACCACAACCTTTTTGTAATATCTGGTTCCTTCAAACACCTACAGCATCAAATTTCGCTACTTATCAACCACTGCATGTCATATACACACAAAATAGAAAAAAAAAAAAATACATCCCAGTAAGAATTCCCCTCGTATAACATGTGGTAACAAATTCCAATTCCATGCATTTCAAATATAGATGCTGCATACCAAGAAAATAATTCCTATCTGATTACTCACAGGATTCAAGTTCAAGTTCTGTCCCCTTACCAACTTAAATAGCCTCCATACACCAACGCCAATCGTGCTCTAACTTCACACGTTTACAAATTACCAAGCACATACCCAATACCAACAGAAGGGTATCCATTTGCATTAAAATCATAACAAATCTATATACAAAATTGACATTAACACTGTATAAACAAAACAGAAAAATTCACACGCCCTACATCAAAAAATATTTTTTTCGCCTCAGTCACTTTTCGTTCGATATTCTGAAAGTGCCAATCCGGAAAAATAAGGAGTTAAACTTAAACCCTAGCTGAACATTGTGCACATCAATGTCACAGTGCCCAATTTCAGGAAAGTCCCTGAAACAAATCATTTTCAACATAATAATAACAGCAAATTAAAAAACTATGAACCCCTTCGAATATCGCTAAACAAATTTTAAAAATCAATTTCTTTTTTCTGACAACATATTCGACAGTTGAGGTAATAAGAAAAAGAAAACCCTAGAGGGCAATGAGGCTCACCGGGAGTGTTGGAATTGGACAGAGCGAGAAGATTAGAAAAACGGGTAAGAGAGCGAAGAAGATATGCTCGCAAGCGCGTTTGGGTTGGAAAAAGTGGAAGGTTTTGGAGAAGAAAATGGGTTTTAGTTTTTCAGTTGAGTGAGAGAAAACGACAGAGTCAGAGGGTGTTGGATGTGTTCCTCGTACGAGTTATATAGTAGAGTCTAATCGATTCGAGTGGACACAAAAAGCAAACGACTAGAGAAAACAGATTTGGTTTTGGTTTGGTTGAAGGAAACCACAGCAATGACAGGAAAAAAAATAGTTAATGTTTATTCATATTTAAGAATAAAATAGTTTATATATTTTTTAAAGATAAGACTGGAAATAGTGGCTAACAAATGTAAATCCATAGCAACCTATATGAATATTTATAGGAAGTAATTAATATGGACAGGATTATGAAAAATATTTTATTTGATGATATTTTTAGTGTTACAAATTTCTAAAGTTTTATCTTTTTAAGAATCTTTTAAATTAAAATAATTATTTATAATATATTTATAAAATAAATAAAAATTATCTACAACAAAAATAAAATTTACTTATATCTATTTTTGTAATATTTTTAATAATTTAATAATATTTTTATAATAATAAATCAATTTAGTATAATAAATACTAATATATTTCTCTTTAATACCAAATAATAATTTACTAAAATTGTACACGGGTGGAGCAATTTTTTTTTTCTCAATATCTATTTTGTCAAATATTTACATAAATAACATTATTTTTTTCTTTTTACATGTATGATTATTTAAATATATGTTTTTTCTTTTTGTTTATAATTATTAAAAAATAACTTATAATTTATTTTATAAAAAACGTTATTCCCTATTTGTTTAACACATACGGTTATGATTATAATTGTTTTAATAATTATATACATTATTACAAATAAATTTTAAAAGTTTATAAATAAAAATTTGAAAATGGACTTAATATAAGATTTTTTACAAATTAAGTTCACATTGTAAAGATCTCATATGTAAGACTAGTTTAAAAATAGTAATAGAAGATTTTAATATTAAAATATTTTTGTAAAAGTAATTTTTGTTATGAATAAGTTTTATTATTTTAAAACATATTATTTATTTAAAAATTATTTTTTTAGAATTTTTTGACTTTTTTATGTTGGTAAGTTGAAGAACTGAGAGACCATATGATTTATCTTTGCGGCCAACTCTTCAATTTGGACCGATTAGTTTCTTTATTCGCATAAGTTGAGTTTCAACTCTTTGTTAGAATATTTATCCTATTTGTCATCATTATAGTGTGTCTAGTATATATATTAGTACGTAGGTCTACACCTAGGGGTCTAGGGACAGACCCGTAATCTTTCATGTACATTTGTATCAGAACTTTCCTATATATAGAATGAGTGAGAGGGATATTTCAAGTCCTCTAGAATTATTTTACAGTTTCAATCTCAAGTTGGTATCAGAGCGAGTCGATCTTGTTCTGGTTTCTGTATAGTCTTTTACCCTAGTTGTTGTCCGCAACTATCCGACTTCGTTTATCGTTGACGCTGTTTGCTGTTGTCTGTCATCGTCTTACACTGTTTTGCCACTGTGAGGAGCTATCCACTGCAGTTTGTCATCATCAACCACTATTCTCTACCATTTCGACATCGTTTGCCACTGTCTGCCATCGTTCACCGTCGTTTACTGCTGGCCATCATCACAGTTTCGTTAGGTGACCATCAGATCTGGTTCACCTCTTCGCGCGACAGCCAACCCCACCAGTGTCAGAGTCTAGTTCTCCTCCACACGCCGTCATGCGTAGTATCTCTGTGCGCCGCATGCTGCTCACATCGTTTGCTTGCTAGAACGCCATCGTGCCACCTCCATAACTTTCGCAAGTCTCTCCTCTGCCCTTAAGAACAATGTTATGTTAACCTCCAGAAGGAACCCTTTCGATAATCACCTAGAGTTTTGTGGTTTCTCCTTCGGATTCTTTATCCCTTGATCTGAAATGGCGTTTGGAAGTGCCATCTCTTTTTTCTGAAGTCCCTTCATCAGTCAGAAAAGTTAATTGGAAAAAATTACTTATCTTGGTCGGTTGCTGTTGAGATGTGGTTTTTTGGTCAAAGTCATTATGATCACCTTGAGTAAGATAACAACCATATAAAGTTGACCAGTGGAAACAAGCATATTTCCAGTTGTGTGTTCTACTATGGCAGTCAATGGAGCCCAAACTTCTTATATCTCTAAGAGCTTTCAAAACTTGTCACTCTTTTTGAAAGAAAGCTCAAAGCATCTATATCAACGACAACAAACAAGCTTGCATATCTTAAAATGACAAACCATGATATGATATCCTTTATGACTGAAGCCCAATCTACTCTCAAAAAATTCAAGATGTTTTTGGAAACGGACTCATTAGAAGATATCAAGAAGAAATTAGACAAAATATTACATATTATTAATCCTTCGTGTTAGTGCATCCAGATTTTGATCATTTTGATCCTATCAAATATTTGACGAGTCATTAGGTCTCATGAAAGAACCTAGAATTTTAAACAAAAAATAAAAGACTCATGTAACTTAGTAACGGGAATCTTTTACTTTATATTTTAGTTTGTATAGGCTGACTTCATGTATAATTATTTTCCTTTCATCCGATTGTTTTCTTTTATTACTAATTACAATTTAGTAGTCAGATCAATTTAAAAGAAGTTACTGAATAATATAATAATTAGCTTGATATATATATATATATATATAATAATTACTTAATATATATATATTAATTAGTGTAATTTGAACTTTCTTGTATAAATCTTAAAGGTGGCTACTGACTGGAACTGTCATGTGAGAGGATTAAATAAAAATCTTCAACAGTGCCGAATTTCTTAGTTTATACTCATCCCATCTTCCAATCTCAGCAACACAAGAAGAATCTTGAGTACAAAAAATCGCGGATGTAAACAAAACTTGCCAAGTTTAGATCTTAAAGGAGTGATAGTTTTTTCAAATGCGTCTGACATGCTAAGTATAGTTGGGTTAAAAATTGAAAGAAAACCCTATAGTTTATAGTGCAAGGAGATCTTCATCAAATTAAGGTGTAAGGTTTTCACATGATTGTACTGAAAACATGATGACATTTTAAAAATGGTGAAAGATGACAAAACACAAATGATTAGGCACACAGTATACTCAAGAAAGTTATTGCTGTGTGAAAGGAATTCTACTCTGCTAAATGACTGATCCAGGTTGAAGATTTTGTTTTTATTAACTAAATTAAGTGATGTTTAAACCATGGTTTAAGCAGAGAACATGGATTATTAGAAGGTAATTGACTCAGATGCACATGTCTATCACATGAAATATATATATATATATATATATATATATATATATATATATATATATATATATATATATATATATATATATATATATATATCCATAGTTTAATAATGAGTGTTTGAAGATTGAAACAAAGTAATGAACACTGTAGTTTGCATTTGTCTTTCATTGCCTCCAACCCCACCGATCAAATTCTTCTCACTAATTACCATTCACTAGATAATGATATGAACAAAATTATGATAGAAAACAAACACACCATTCAAAGTTCAAACCAAACCCTTGACCCTCCCATGTTGTATATATGAACATGCTAGTTTTCTAAGCAGCTGTTATGTCTTTTTGTTCTCAACTATGATGCGTAATATAATAATGCAAGTAATGGTGAACCACGTGCTTAAAGTATGTTCATTGGTTTTCATATATTAGCCTGACCCAACTCTCCAAAATCATTACTACTCTTATTACTGCATCTCACACTATAGTTCTTGCTGAAACCACTCTCAATTTCTGATGAAGAACATCAGGTGTAGACTTTTGGCTGCAGTGTTGGCCTTGGTGCTTGTTCACATTCTTTCGTTCTCTTCTTTCTGTGTCCACCATGAGCAGAGATTTTCAAGAGACAAACTTCTGTGTAGGAAGTTGCTGTTCTCGTCTTCTGATTCAGCTTTCACAAGTGAAAGCAACAAGACTCAGACCAAGAAAGCTGTGGAGCCAAGCTTGAGGAAAGCACCATCAAGTGTGCCAAATCCAACACAGAACAAGTAGGATTTGACTTTTCTTCTCGAGATCTAATCAATCAAGAATCCATTGTTGGTTTATCTCATTTCATATCTTTCCTTTTATTTCCTCTTTTTACTATGTTACACATCTTTCTTCCTTAAGGTTTAATTGTAGTAATGTTAAAACTTTTATTTTAAATCTTACACCAATTAGATATAGAACGAATTTATAGTATATAAATAAAATGTAAATTTTATTTTATAAATTTTGTTGGTTTTATATAAACTTAATAAGTTAAGTTTCGTGAACAAGGAGATGCAGAAAATATATTTAAGTGTTCTATACTTAAAATATTGCAGCAAGAACCATTTGGCCTTGCAAAGGGCATAAATTAATTTAACTCCAGGGATCTAGATATCAATATTTTATTTTGATCAATTATTGTCTTTTAAGAGAATAAAAATATTCTCCATATTAATAAATATTGAGAAGAAGAAAAAAGCACAAAAATTATGGGTTTTCCGGAAAAAAAAAGAAGGTAGAATATCTAGAAATAAAAAGTATACAATTGCTAGTTTATTTATACTGTATATTTTTTAATAGGACGAATTCCCCTAAAAGTCACAAAGTACATGAAATCACACATAAAAAAGTATGACTTAAGTTGAATCCAATATAATATTTTTTTAAAGAGATTATAAGTGGAATTAGGCGAATCTAACATTAAGTAGAAGATGATTTGTTTGAGCTTATGAGTATTGAAAGAGTAAGGTGAAACATAGTAGCTAGTGAGAACACATGGAAAGTAAGGAAGGCACGTTTGATTGTTGGATAGTGTTTTGTTGGAACATCTAGCCATGCACTTTTAGGTACAAAACTTGGCTTTACAACCAAAAAGATTGAAACTTTTTGGAGTTTATATGATGCATTGTTTGGACGCTTTCATATATTAGTTGGGATGGTACCACCCTAAATTATATTTCACCAAAACTTCTCTATCTTATATTTCCTTATATTATCATTTTCTCTTATGATAATATTCATGACTTCATGTTTTTTATTTGGGAGAATTTTAAACAAGGAAACTACATATATTGTAGGGTAGAGAGGAAATTAATGTAAGGATATTGTCATTTGATTTCTTTCTTCATGTTTTTTGTTGAGCTACATGACGTACGTAAATGATTGTCTCTAAAATCATACTCTTTTCCCATAGGCTCTTAAGGAGGTTTTTGAGATATTTTGAAATAAGGGTTTTGTTGGAAGCTGGAGTGCATAGCTTGCTAAATTTTATACGTAGAACAATTTAGAAAAAAGAAAATTATCATTAAATGTTTCTCATGGCTCTTTGTTTGAACTGTTAACTGGTTAGTTTTAATTATTTTCTTCCTTAACAAAAAATAACTAACTTAAAAAAGTTAATACTATATGGTTTCTTACCTACTCCCAATCAAACATAATGCGGAAAGTATAAGGAGATCACCAAAATTTGTTCAAGGAAAGAAGCTGACACGCAATGCTAATGTTTATTGCTTTGGTATTTCTAATTGGCAAAATCCCCTGTCATATAACATGTGAAACAAAAGAAATAACGTATGATCTTTTATACACTATAAAAGATTTACCGATGATCAACGTTAAAAACTATAAAAACTCGTCTATAATAATTGTTTCTTGATGAATTATAGAAAAATTAAAATATATCGATAACAGTATTATCGGAAAGATTTATTAACATATATCACCTCTCAGTAATTATTGACGGATACATCTCTTTATAATTACTAACGGATACATCTTTCGATAATTACTGATGGACATCTCTCGATAATTACTGAAAGACTATCCGTTGATAATTACAAAACTCATATATGAGACATTAATATCCATCAATAAATTTCGTAAATAAATGACATGACAGTTTCCAATGCATTGGAATGGTTGAAAATAAACATAGGCAATACAAAACTAATAATGACTACCAGATAATAAAATTCAAACAAACATTAATATAATACCATACAAACATCACAAATATGTTTATAAGGCAATTCAAACAAACATAGTTTTTAAAAATATGTTTATAAGTAACATAGATTCCTAATAATCTACATATCCATCAAAATTATTTTCTTCTTCTTAAGTGTTTTGTTGTTGCTATTGAGCTATGGCTGGATTTAGGTGACTTTAACTGGGTTTTTGTAGGGATAATTTTAGGTTGGACTGAGACTATTAAAGACAACTTTGTGCTTTCGAGGCAAGAATCTGATGACTAGATTTTGTAAAGTGTTAAACCTGTAGCTCAAATCATCATAAGCCAAATTCGATCATGTTTTATGACAAGTCAAAGGAGGAAAATGTTCAATGAATTAAAGGTTGTTCAAGAAAAAAATCTAGCAAGGGTTCAAATTTGGACCACAAATCAAAATGACTAAAGATGCATAGTTGATCCCAACATTGACTTTTCAAATTAAAGCTCCAAATCATGTTTTGGATGTTAGAGACCATAAACATCACTTGATTGCATATGCTGAAAGCTTAAGGGGATTTTGGAAAGCTAAACTTATAACCAAGGTTGTCTTTATTATCATGTTTAGTTACTAGACTAGGTGAGTTAGTTTGTCTAGTGTAGGTTTTAGTTTTTAGTTCTAAAATTAATTTTAGGGAAGTATAAATAATATACTAGGTTAATTAGTTTGTCCAACCGTCGAGCTTTTAGGCTGTTATGCAAAATTTAACCATTTTGAATTTGTAGTTTTATGTGTTAAAACAAATTAAATATGGGAATGCAGGCTTTATGTGTTTATAGTTATGTTTTCATAATTCAGGAATTTTGATTCAAACTACTCTCTATCTCTCTCTCTTTCTCTCTTACTATTGCAAAAAAAAAACAAGAAAATAGAGCAGCAATGCATGAAAGACGAAACTGTATAATGAAGCTGCTAGAGCATTAAATATGATTTTTGTTTCCCAAATAAAAGCTTATGTATCAAAATAAAGAATAAATTCATAAGAGAGGATGAGATTGTGAAAATAAGAGAAAAAAAAGGATTAACAGATGCCCTTTCCAAGCTTCTCTATCAGCGTCACACCGACACTGAATGCGTCACGGTGGGTAGCAACAACGTCCCAGACTCCTCACCATAGGTCAACGAACAACATCAAAATTGGTTTTGCATTGTGAGATATTTTTCGCACTCAATACTCAGAGGATTTAGTTTTTTAAGGTGAAATTGAAACGAGGAAGAAAGAATTTGAAATGTTTAAGTCAAATATTTGGTCATAAATAAGAATCATAAAACTTTATTGACAGATATCTGGTTCATCATTTCTCATACAAGTTTGTCAACAAATGTTTCTGTCGATGATTTAAACAATGAGTAAAAATAAATTTTCAATACATATAAATATCTTAGTATATTTCCATTAGTAATAATTGATTTTTTTTAGTGAAATTAGATAATAGTGGTGAACAATGTGGGTGAAATTTTTTCCCTAACATAAAATTTATTTGATATTTATTATGCTCTTTGTTTTCTTTTAGGATTTTACTTTAAAAGACATAAAAAAAAACTTTGTAAAATTTCTTTTAGATATATTTTTTACTTGATGTAATTTATTAAAAATTTTGTTATCACAATTCTTCTATTATGAGTTTTATTCATGATTTTTTTATTTTCAATCAATTTTAATTAATAATAAAAACATGTGAGAAAAAAATATGTTTTACAGTGATATGTATCCATACGGAAAATCATTTTTATTCAATGTGAATGAGACTATTATTCGATTATTATGTGATGTGAGATTATTGAGTGTACCAAAGAGTAATGTAAGTTTTTGTCCTACAGACAACGTTAATGTTGTGATCTCAAGTCTATTGAGACATCACCACATTCCTAAGTATTGTCTGATTTAGAGAGTGAAATTTTGTCATTGTTTTCTATTTAAAAAACGTTTCAGAGGGTGAAAAGAAAATACAAATTTAAACTACATTCACTAGTACAGAAAGGGCTTTAGACGTCAGTTATTTTGACCTTTTGACGTCCGACATGCACCAGACGTCTTTGAGGTTGATGTTAACCAGACGTCTGTTGTGCCAGGTCGGACGTCTATATAGATGTCCGTTATGGCACAAATGGACGTCTATACAGACGTTCGTTACGACACAACAGACGTCTATATAGACGTCCGTTTGTGTCGGAACGAACGTCTATATGGCTGGACGGGTTATTTAGGATTACGGGGTTTAGACGTTTGTTTGTGCACTGCCACACGTCTGAAGAGCAGATTCGAAATGAAAATGGAGGGAAATGGAGGAGTGCACGACCTAAAACGTATGCCAAAAAATGGCGCCCAAGAACACGCAACAAACTGCACCAAAACGCACCGAAAACGATTTTTAATCTGTCCAAATGAAAGATATTTCATCACTTAACAATTTAATCGGAATAAAAGTAAGATTAAATGGTCCAAAACAGATAAAAACCAACCTGGAAATGCAAGACGCAGAGAGAACTCTCACAGGTTCGCGTAACTCCTCGCGGGTTCACGTTTTGGTGTGTATGTCCTTATTTTAAACGTATTTTGAACGTCTATTGTGGAGGGGGCCGGACGTCTATAATATAGTAGACGTCCGTCCCCCTCCAGGACGGACATTCAAAAGGCTGAAGCAATCAACTCTTCAACTCTTCCGTCAGCCTTTTGAACATCCGTTAGAGGGGGTCGGACATCTATAATATATTAGACGTCCGGCTCCCTCCAGGACGAACGTTCAAAAGGCTGACGGGTTCAACTACCCTCTCAGCCTCTTAAACGTCCGTTCTGGAGGGGACCAGACGTCTATAATATAGTAGACGTCCGGCCGCCTCCAGAACGGACGTTCAAAAGGCTGAATCTTCAACTCTCCCGTCAGCCTTTTGAACGTCCATTAGAGGGGCCGGACGTCTACTATAGTATAGACGCCCGGTCACCTCCAGAACGGACGTCTCCACACTCAATTATTTACATTTATGCCACCGGTCAATTATTTACGTTGGGGTTTTGGTGGACGGACGTCTATGGAGTGACGTTAAAGGTCAATTTTGCACTAGTGATTTGACTTCAATGTTAAACAACGATGTAATGGAAGAAAATAAATTGAGTTCCATATTTAAATAAACATATTTTTTTAAAGTTTTTTTTAATACTTTAAATAGTTTTAATTTTTGAATACTTCTAATAGTTTTAAGGTTTAATAGCTTTTTTGTTCCTAGTTTCGCTGCAGTGTGTCAAGTTGGTCCAACCTTTTAAAAAAATATCAATTTCGTCCATACTTGATAAAATTTGCATCAATTAAGTCCCTTCCGTTAAATACGCGAAAACGGAATTAACTTTTCTTTCTCTCACTTATGCTCATCTACAATGCATAAGCTTTTTATCAGTGCTATCATCATCTCACTCTCCTTGACGTGATCCTTTATATAAAACATGTGAATTAATGCTCATAGTTTCTCCAAATCATTATGAGTTAATGATTAAACAAATTAAAATATATTAGGTCTCATTCCTAATTTTTGGTATTTGTCTAACTCTCATTCTCTAATGTATAAATTATTAAAAATTTAAAATATACATAAGAATAAGATTAATAAAAATAATAAATATGATTTCAACTGTGAAAAAAATCTTCAAAAGTTTAAGTTTGTGTATCGTATATAATTAAGGGTTAACTAGATTTTTTATTCTTAAACAATTTTTAAAAATTGTATTTTGTTTTTAAACTATATTTATTTGTATTGAAGGAAAGTTATGTAAAAGTAATTTGTAACAAAATATATTTTAAGTTATATTACACTACAATGTAAAGTTCTATTATTTTGCCTTATTTTTATAAAGTAAAAAAAACCATAAATTTATTTTAAGGATGAAACACATCTTAAAAATAATTTAATAAAAAAACATATTAATCTTATAATTAGTGACTAAATAATATAGATATATACATAATATAACAGTAATATTTACTCAATAAAAAAAGCTCTATCTTGAAAACATAAGTTTTCTCATTAAATCAAATTAAACTAATGGAGTGTGTATGGGTCTTGTAAGAATCCTTATATTAGAGTAAAAGTTGCTAACCAATAATCTTAAAAGTGATATGAAATAGTAAAATCCACAGCAATATTTTAAGTGGATTTTATTGTGCCACGTCAATTTTAATATATTTTTTTACTACTTTTTGTGTAATGTAGGAGTTTCATTAGACTATTAATTTTCTAATTAATATTTTATTTTATTGTTGAAAAAGATATATACTCTCGTTAGGGAGAAGTTGTTTTTTATTCTTATAATTCACCATTTTTACAAATTTTAAATTTTGTTATCACTTTTATCACAGTAAAATAGTCTTATAAAACTTATTTTTTAATTAATGTTTTATGGGTTAAATATATTTTTTATTTTCAAATTATTATAAAAGATTATGTTCGTTTATAAATTAAATTATAAATTATTATATTTTTACAATTTATGAATAATATAAAATATATTTTCAACTCATCAATCTTTTGGATAATAAATATATATATATATATATATATATATATATATATATATATATAATATTTGTGATTTTTTTAAAAAGTTTTAACTTTAAAAAAGAAAACATAATAAGTCTCTAATATTAAATTGATAAAATTTTGATATAACAAAAGTATATATAATTACTTCACAAAATGATTTATGTGTGAGAAAGTAGACCATACAATGATAAAAAGCTGATAAGAGCTACTATGTTGCAGAGGAGTAGAAGAAAGAGAAAGAAAAACTAACGCCTATTCAATGGAAGAGAATTGAGGCAAATTTTATCAATTATGGACGAAATTGACACTTTTTAAAAAGATTGGATCAACTTGACACACTAGAGCTAAATTAAGGACAAAGAAGACTATTAAACATAGTTTTAGTTTTTGTATGTTGATTATTTTGTATGTAAGTTCAAGTATAATTTTAAGTATATTTGTATAATCATATAATTTAATTTAATTTATATAAATTTTAATAAAAATATTTGTTTTTATATTCAAATTTTAAAATTTTCCGTTTAGTTACTTCATTGGATACACATTACTTTCATGTTCGAATTATTTCACAATTTTAAAATTTTAATATTTTTTCAATTCAATAGTTATTTAAAGAAATTTTTACTAAGTTAAATTAATACCTTTATATTATTTATTTAAAATGTATTTAAATAGTAGTTATATACGCGTGATGATACGAATCTTCATTTCAAATTTTGAAAATTTTATCACTTTTAAAGTTTAAAACGTATCACTGATTAATGATAAATTATATTTATATTTACATTCATTCTTAACTGTTTACTAATTTTATTTTGACGTACATATAATTTGAAGTTCCCAACTTTCTAAATCATATAATTTTAACATTTTTTTAATTTAAGTTAAATGTATGTAAATTAAGTCAATTAACGAATTTTTAAAATCTCTAATTATATTTATATTTACATTGAGTTTTTTTTAGTTACATGGTGCTATGAATTCCCCTTTTGAAAATTTTAATTTGTATTATTTTACAATTTTTTAATAATGATCTATCATCACTTACAAAAGTTATATTTTCATATCAATATATATTTTTATGTTATATTTAGTGACTTCAATATTTAAATATAGATTTTTTTATTAATTTATTATTTTAATATGGATTTGTATACTTAATATTTGAATTTTAATCTTTTGTACCAAATTTAAATAATTATTATTATATATAATTTTATTTTATTTTATTTTAATTAGTTTTTATTGTACTTCATTTTTTAATTATTTTAACTATATTGTTCTTAATGTGTGAGAATTCAATAATTTATATTTTAGAATTAATTTTTTTAATAAAAGTTCAATTCAACCTATTTAAATTTATAAATTTTTAAAACTCAATTAATTCTTATTTCTGTTATAAAAATTAGCTTTTAAAAATCGTTTATAAAATTTGATAAATTCAATGAATTTAATCAGTTTAAATTGGCCACAAATATCATTTTATAAAATGATAAGAGAATTCATAGTAAGGTAACAGTAATTATGCAAAAAGAAAGCAAAAACAAATAGAATGAGGAATATAACACATTTAGATTTAGAATTTAACATAGTAATATAAAACTACTAAAATGAACCTTACATTAATAATGATAAAACAAAACTAGAGATTTTTGCGAAGAATAAAATTTTACACCTGAAAAATAAAGTACAACCTCTACTGCAAGCTTCACTCTCAACTTCCCGCGGAGCTAATTGAAAGATTGTATCCTAAGCTCACACCATTAAAGTGATCGTCGTAATAAAGAAACCACAAACAAAGACAGACCACAAAAAATGCAAGGGTAAGCTAGTTTATAATTGAGAAACGATATATATAAACTTATTTAAAACATGTTATATACAACCAACATATCACTACACAATTATCAAACCTTTTATGCGGAACAATTATTATGAATGGACTGTCCGGACTTAGAATGATTGTCAAGCTATGACAGGTTGTGCACTTGTGGTGGCCTCTACTGCTTTGCAAAGCCATTGCCACGGGTTTCACTCTACCACATACATAAGGTTAGTCTGTTACCGCGCAATAGGCTTTCAAGTAGCGCCTACACTAGGACTTCCTGCTATTCTCACCGCATGAACCAATCCTCTCTACGTGAGAATGAAAGATCATTAGAGTGTTAGGATAACCCCCAAGATTGAGCTCCTGCATTCATTCTAAACATACTTGAATCTCAACAAGAGATTTTACTTTGGATCACAATATAGGACACCACCATGTAACCTCTCCATGAGGATCATGGAATTACGTCCATCAACCATACTTTGAAATCACATATTTTTACTTTATAACATTACTCGTGATAATAACCAATTATGTAATGTAAGACAAACTTAAACATACTTCACATTGCACTCAACAATTCATTTAAATCAACTTAAGACTAAAAGAAAAGAGTGAGCTAAACCTAGACCATTCGCACATCGCATACAATTGTAGAGTGAATCCAGAGGTTTCTCGCACAACGACCCAACTCGTTGTGCGTATAAACTTTCAGTAGAACCAGACCTCAACCCCCTTCGCATAGCGTCCCAACTCGCTATACGAAACTCTAGATAGTGGCTCAAACCCCCTAAACACTCGTTATGCACCACCTTTCGCTATTCGAATTAATTTGGCAGTGACCCGATACCACCTTTAGTAGCTCAGCTAAATGATTCGTTGTGCGAATCATCAAACAGAGATCAAACACCATATCCATTCGCACAGCGCACCCCCTCGCTGTGCGAATTGCTCAAACATATAGCAACTCTCCGAGACCACTCGCTATGCGAATACATTCGCACAACGAGTCTGCATAATTATGCAGCACGAATTCTGTAGAATTAAGCAACCCAACCCAAGTTTACTAATTCTAATTATTTTTCTCAACTTCTAACATTCCTAAATTGTGTTATATACCTAATTAGACTTGAATAAATGTTCCTAAACCTTTCTAACATCAATCTAAAGTGTTTATGGATCAATTCCTACTCTATAACATCAAATTTATCAACTTAGGGAACCAAATCACAATCTACCACTTGTGGCACAATTTCAAGCAACTTAAGAACTCAAGCAAGTCCCAATTGACTTACCAAAACTCTCCAAAGTGATCATTTTAGCATAGAACTTCTAACTCAAGTTTTCACTGGTTCACTTCCTCAAATTGAGTTCTAAACCAAGTAGAACTCTACCTTATCTATCACAAAACCTTCTCCCCTCATATTTCATCCATTTTAAACATCTTAACCACTCACAACACACTCAAAATAGACTTCACATACTCCAAACTAGTTCACAAGACTTCTTTCACAGTTTTCACTTTCTAAGACCTCATTCCTAAACCAAAATAACCTATAACCAAGAGTAACCCTTACTCCCAATAATTCCATCATCACAATTCACTTTATCAACATTAAATTCAACATCAATCTCATATATAAATGGATTCAACATATTATACATCATTCATCAACAAACAAAACGTCAAACACCTTATTGATTTCTCTACATTCAATCATAGAACAAAATTTTACTCACACAATTCAATATTCATGCATCCTCTAACATACACAATTATCATCAATTCAAGAAAACTCTAGCTTCCCTTACCTCAAATAAAAAACATAGGTCAAAGAAACCCCGACAGTAGCTTGCACAGTAAGGAAATTCTACAAAAACATACAGATCACTAATTGGTGATAGGAAACCAATCTCAGGACCTAATTGAAGTCAAGAATTGAAGGGAAAGGTTACTTGATACATGCAAACAGAAACCATTACATTATCAAGATTCAAGAATTCACGAAGAAAGAGGAGAAACAACTTACCGGCTTGAATAAAGAAATTGATCGGTAGGAATTGTAGCCCTAGACGCCATGATCGCCTAGACACTTTTTGATCGTCGAATAGAAGACTTGAGATCAAGAACTCTTAGAAAGAAGGTAGAAAACTCTAGAAAAGTGATTTCTAGAGAGATAATACGTTTTAAAATAATGAAACTCGTTTATAACAAAACTATTTATAATAAAATCGTTTAATATTAAAATAATCGAGTCTCACCATTTTAAAACTACCATCACTTCTAAAATATCATTTTCTGGGGTTTTACAAGTAACGATAATGCTAAATCTTATCACAACCAAAGTGAATGGTATAGAATAATAAAAATCAAATTTAGATTATGAATTTTAGATTAAATGGAATCAGTTTTTTTCTTTAAATGTTTATGAAATATGTAATTATTCTTTTTAATATATTTAGATAGATTGTTAGATATGTTATTTTTATTTTTATCTTTAGATATTTTATTATTTTTATTTATATATATTTTATTTAATTTATATATATTTTTATTATAAATATAATATTTTATGTGTATATTTAATAGAAAGAAAATTAATTTTATACATAATTTAATAGAAAGAAAATTAAGTTTAGAAAGAGTAAGGATTTATAAACTATTTGTTATTGGAAAATGTCGAAAGCGATTATAGAAGTTCAAAAAGTAAAAGCTTTGGATTAGAATTTTTGATTTGCGTGTTCTCCTTTAAAAGTTAACATTTTAATATATCAATAAAGGTAGACTAAGGCCCATAGGTGTACAACTCCAATGTTTTCTTGCTGTACACCCATAATGCTTGAAATATCAGTTATGCCCTTTCAACTAAGTCAGTTTTTGTTTTTCCAATTTAAATTTTGGATTGCAGCAAGAAAACATGGGTGCGGAAAGCATTGACCCGTGGAAGACCTAATGTTTGGAGGTTTTTTTTTTCTTAAGAGAAAATTATGTTTACCTTATTTGTTGCTTTAAAAATAGATATTTATACATTTTATTTTTGTATTTTTTAAACGGATATACACTTCCTTCGTAATTTTAATAAATTAACTCATTTTTTATATTTTAATGACATAATTCACCTTTTATTTTTATTTCTAAAAGTCACTTTTTTAAACTAAATTATCCTTTTAATTTTTAATTTCATTTAGTCAATACAATATTTTAAAATAAATGTGCTGGGAGATTTTTTTTGCGTTCACAATTTAGATATTAATGAGAAAACTATATTATTTCAGAGAAATTAAGGAAGGAAGGATAAAAAAGAACATACTTCATAAAAAAAAATGAGAATTAAATATGTATGTTATCTACAAAGTGGTAACGAATTCTTAAAGATTAATCAGAATTGAGATTCTTATCATAGTTTGTTAAAACCATGAAAAATAATAATGTGAACGCATCTGATGTGAGATTCTTGTATTTTGATTATATAAATTATTAATTAATTAATTACATCAATTAAAACAGCGCAGGGATCACATGGCTTAACAGTAACAAAGACAAATGTTTCTATCATTAGTGTCGATTTCCCAAATTGTTTCTCATTTTTAATCATCAAACCCTAGAATTGTTTAATCATAATCCTACACTTATAATCTAATCATAAAATTAATTACTAGTTAATCAAAATTTATTTTCTTTGTTTATTAAGACCAGATGGTATTTGTGATAAGATATAAACAAGGAGTTGAATAGAAGAAGTTATCAATACAATGCATTTCTCTCACTTTGATTTTATAAGTGCATCACTGACTATGTTCTTGGCTTCTTCTTCCATAGTCAAGTGAGAAATAAATAAATGAGCCATTAGGGTTTTTAATAAATAAGATGGTTAAAGAAAAAGATTTGTTGAATATGAAAAGAATTTAAAGTATTTTAATTAAGATGAAGTAAATCATTGATTCATGATGGAATCTTCAAATAAAAAACAAGAAATCTTTATCAATCAATCCTTTTCCATAGGAGACAACGTCAAAGAAGAGAGTAATAAGATGAATGTCCTTTTTCACATAAGCATGAGAGAGAGATAGTACTGTAACATGATCTACCTGTCTGCTACTGGGACAGGGTGTGTGCATCTTCATTAATGTAATTTACTAAACTAAGGGGGACCAAAATTTTAATATATATTTTTTTATCTGAGTCAATGTTAAGATTCTTGTCTTTGCTACTAATGCATGTTTTTCTTTTGTTATGATTTTCTTGTTGAAATTTTAACAGAAAGTTTTGAAAAATATTCAAACAGAGGAGGATTGGATATTTCAACTTAACTCTTGAACAGTTTGAGTAATTTTATCTACAACGTTTCTTTTGAAAAATTAATATTGTTGTAACATAAAATTTCAAGGTTTACTATTTATAATTTTTTTAATGTTACTTAGAATTTCAATCCATATTTAAATTTGCAACACTTCAATTATGAACAGTAGCTTTCAGCATTTTCATCTTATTTTTTAACCAGGAGTTTTCAACTGCATTATCAAACATAATCATGGTATTATAAGATAAGAAATGTCAACATTAACAAATATCATAAGACGAAGAATCTTGATAGGTGCCTAACGACACTAGTTAAGAAATTAATATATAATTATAGACAAAACTTTAAGCATCCTAATAAGAAAAACTTTTAACTTTTTATAATTATTGCCACTCACACCAATGAAAGACTTTTTCTTAATACATTTTTGGTTCATAACCAACAAATAAATACCTTAAAAAACATGTCACTAAAATCCATAAAAATAACTAGTGGAGAGAACAAACATATCCGTGCTTTTGTAGTACATGTTTAATTAGGTTAAAGATGGATTCATGATTTACATTATAAAAACCAAAAGTTGTTTCAATATTTTGTGTGTTATTAGAGGTTGTGAGACATAGGTAAGATGTTGAGGAAATTTTTGAAGTTTCACGTGGCTTACAATTCTGTGTTCCCCTCGACAAGAAGGGCCCTTCATGCACACACACGAGGGGCAACCTAGTAAATGAATTATGTCTTAACACATTCATTGGTACGGTGATTATCATTTCTCATTCATACATATTTTTGGCCACAATCCTCAGAAACAAACAATAGCAGACAAATGAATGAGGCCAAAAAATGCATTAATAAGGGATAAGATATATGTTGTTGTCCACAAATTTAGGACGATACTTAGTATCAGAAGACATGGCGCCGGAACATTTTTTTATACCTTTCGAAGTAAAATTCAAATATATATAGCAGAAATTCATATTCAAATTCGTGTCATATATACAAAATCTTGTTGGATCAGCCACAATGATAATATAAGTAAATTAGTTTATAATGAACTTGGGAAATGTGTGATGAGAAAAGAAAAGTATTGATGTTACGGCCATGTAAGCCAAACTATTGCCATAGCACATCACACACATGGTTCTGCTCACAGCTAGCTGCACTCCCTGCCATTTCCATGCATTAATTGCAGTTTTTGTGATGAAAACTGAGGCATGAACTTTTTATTTGCAAGTTATTTTATCGTTTTGTTACTGTCAATGTATCTTCTACAATTGATAGGATTCTCTGTTTCTGCTTTAGTTTACTCATTTTTATGTATGAAGCTTCTATGATCCCAACTAATACTACTTAATTGGGTTCATCAAGAATGATATAATTATTGTTGCAATAGTTTTAGGTTTCTGAAATAATAGTCCGTGGATATACATAGTTAATAACAAGATAAAATATTGAGTAATGATATTTGACATGTAATTATTTATTTATTTATTTGACATTTTTTATATAAATATAATTTTCTTAATGATTATTTTACTTTTATAATATAATAATGTGATTTAAAGTATCGTGTATAGATAATAATATTCTGAAATAATGGTTGTTTGATAATATATATGATGTAAAATATTGTGAAAATAATGAAGTCTTTATTTAAAATAAGATTCGTTAATTATTTTCATTATTCATAATCAGAATTATTTTAAAAGTAAAGTTAATAACTAAATAAAAAAATATAAAATATGTTTTCACAAGCTTCCATACATTTGTTGTTTGCTTTCTGTAAATCCTTTTCATGACTTAAGTCTGTGACTCTTTTTTTTTTCCTCTAAATTTTCACTTATATTTGGTTGGAGGAGATGGATGTAAACAGCGTTAATGAAATTATGCAAGACGATAAGCACGAAGGAAATAAATAAAAAAATGGTAATATTTTTATTTATTTATTTTACTTTTCTTGATTGTTTTTTATAATTTTTTTAATAGCCACTCTGAATTTCTATTTTATTTCTTATATATATATATATATATATATATATATTATTTAGTCATTTTATATTTTATCTGTTTTATTTCTTCTGTTTCAACCACACATGCTACAGTGGAAAAAAATGTCTTGCACTGTACATAGTAAAAGACACATGCAACGAGTTTGTTTCCATATTGCAGACCACCTTTATAGTTAAAATGACAAGACATAACCTCTTAGATTTCCATGGAGTTACATTCCACCATGCTATCTTAGAAATAATAGTTTCAGTGTACACATATTTTTAACGTTAATTTCACATTATCTTTTTTATTTTTTTACTTTAAAAAAATATAAAAATTCATTGTTATTTTACCTTTATAATATATTTCAAATAAATATAAAAATGTATCATCTTATCATTCATTTTTGTATATTATAAAATATATTTTATTTAAAATAAACAGTCTTTTCTTTATTAATAAATAGTTTGATTAGTAACTCATTTTACAATAATTACTTAGAAACACAGTCAACAATCATTTTTAAATAATTGGTCACATAAATTGTTTATCCAAGTAGTGAACACAAATTAATCTATTGTTTTAATTAATCTTCAGTATTTAACCCCATTCAACTTATAAATAAAAAATATTATTATTTATTGTGAAATTTAATAATGTAAAAGTAAGAATGTGCTAAATAATCCACAATAATTTATTTATGAGGCCCACTAATATATTTGAAAAAACAAATTCCATTTGAATGATAAATACTCTTGTTATACCATGGTTATATAAAATTGTTCTAGCAGCACATAATAATTCTTCACATTTCCACACTGAACAACATTTGGAATGGCTAATGCCCCCAAGTGTTCTTAATTATGTTTATTTTAAATAAAACAACAATCCATTTTTATATCAACGAATAATTTTATTTCAAAATTACTTATTAAACTTTATTTTTTATCACATTAGCTACATTTTTGTAATTTTAAGTTAACATGTATAAAACAATTTAATTTTTCACTTTGCAATGTATTTAAATTAACACTACGTACTGTTTGATAGATAATTATTATTTTGTTTTTATTAAAGCCAAATTTCACCACTTGTCATAATATAGTATTTTGAATTAACAGCTGAAATCGCTCACTTCCACAAAAACTACTGTTACACTGATATTTTTCATATATAATATACAATTCAGGTCAATGGTTATGTTCGTAAAAATTGTATTTTATTCAAAGTTGTATTAGAAGAAAACCAATGTCACCTCGTGTATAAATACAATTCCATCTTTGCGGAATTTATTAACAGTTTATTCCATTTTCACTGGGAATTTAAATTTCATCTCTTCAAATTTTTTAGTCTGCAAAATAGTAGTAAGCAGATATCATTGTTTTTGTCAACGAAACTGCATAAAGAAAGAAGAAAAAGCAAGAACTTTTACAGCAGTTCATCCTAAATAACAAAGTTTCCATGATTAGTTTTACTGCAAGTTTCCATGACTATGAAAAGAAGTACTGTTGAAATTAACCCATCTGATAGAATTCTTCAGCAACCCAGTTCACGTGTTTTCACTCAGCCAACCACACACCCTTCGAGGGAAATTATTACACGATACAGAGGACCACCACATACGTATGGTATTAGCCAGTTTTCGTGTACATGTAATGATTTTCTGTAATTGGTCGGAACCATGACAGTTGTTTTATAACATGTAAAGTCAGAGAGAAAAGAGTGAGAATTTGAAGATGCAGCTTCATTCTGATTAACAAGCCAAAGGCAAAATAAAACTTCCATGACTATGAACATATATATATATATATATATATATATATATATATATATATATATAATAAGCATGAATCCATCATCTTCCATTTTCCAGTACCCTTTTTCCATCTTATGAAAAGTTAATTAAAGAAAGGAAAATACACCATAAAATTCAACAAAGCCCTTCCCCTCTATTGTCTGAACTTTTAAATAGTAACATGTTCCACCAAATTTCACATGCCTCTAGCCAACATTTCATGGAACATTCTATCAGACTCTTGCTTCTCCAACCTAAACTTTTCATGACAATCCGCAATGAACAATTCCGCCATCATATCGATTTCGTTAGTCTCACAATAACTCTTGCCGTCATTGTTATCATCGTCAGAAATCTTTTCTTCCAGCCAGCGCAAGTAGCCCGAGAGCTGGGCGCTGCCGTGGCAATCCTCGTACAAGTGGTCGGAATCAGGAGGATTTGACAAACCCTGAAAGACCCTCGAGGGGACTGTGATAACCTGAGAGGATTTGGAGGAGCACCAGTTGTAGTGAAGCCTGAAGGAGCCGGAGATGATCTTCTTGGTCATCTTTTGCTTTCTGTGGTGGAGGTAGTGAATGTTGTTTGACTGGTTTCCTTTGAGGGTTTGCAAGATTGCAGCTTTGAGTTTAGAGAGTGCACGAATGATACGGCACATGTGGGAGACTATGAGGGTGTGGATGAGGCTCTTGAGCTTCATGGAGCTTAAGGCTGAAGAAGACGGTGATGGAGTATGCGGTGATGGTTTTATGGCAGAGAAAACTTGAACTGTATGTGAGGTTTTCAGATTGGAAGACGGAGGAGTAGACATGTTTGTTTGTATGTATCCTGTGAGAGAGATTTGGGTGATGGTGCTGTGCTGAGGCTGAGAATTCAGAATTCTGAATTCACAAGAGACTACTCTATTTAATGTCTGAAGGAGTTAACATCATATTCCAAATCTAACTTTCTTCCATTCCAACTTTGCCCTTCAAATAATAAATCATTTTTTACTATTTTTCTAAAATTTTTTTACTTTTTAAATTTCTTAATGTTTTTTTTTTCAAGAAGGAATTACAATCTCTAAATTAATTTGTTGATTGTACGTAATGTTAATAAGTTGGATAATGTTAATTGAACCCACATGTATAATATAACAATACAAAGATAAGACATGATGCCAAAACTAACACCACGGAACCTTGGTTAAGTAAAATTGAATTTGCATATATTCTTTATCATTAGGTTCAATTTATAAAAAAATAAATTGAAAATAACTAATAAATATAAATATGATGTGCGAAAAATAGTAGGAACACAGCTGAAAAAGAACTAAATAATTTTAAATTTAATCAATTTTTACTCCATATATCTTTTTTATTGCGTCACGTCATCTATATCTTTGTATCTCTCACATTACCTATTATTATTTTTTTCTCACCAATTGCATATTTTTAAAATAGAGTGTACACTAGACATTTTCAGATTTTTTACAGGTCAAGAGATTATTATTAATGAAGTAAACGGGTATTGTTCTTGTATATGATAAAGAAAGAAGAATCATCCACGTTGACCGAGAAAAAATTATGCACCTATGATTTTCGTGGAAAATTCAAACCATTTTCGTGGATACATGTTACTCGGGGTAACACCCACCGAGTTTAATTTTTTTTTAATTGTTTTGGAATCTTCATACGCTACACTAATTAAGGAAATATTTACATGATTTTTTTTAATAATAAATTATTTCTACAAAATTTAAAATAAAAATCAATGTGTAACTTGCTTCCATGTAATTTGTGATTAAAAATTTTGGTTCCAAGGGCGTGGGAGAAAAATGAACGCTCTTAATTTTTTTCTCTCTTCCATTTGATATTTGAAAAAAAAATGAATATGAAAGAAAATGATTTATAGATTTTGAAACGTACGGACAAAGTTATTCTAAGTTTTATTGTATTTTGTAAATAAAATATAATTAACACTGTTTATACTTCTCCGCTGATATTAAACAAAATAGAAATGCAAGGAAGGGATTTCTCTTTCCGTCCATTCTATTAAAATTCTTCCATCACCTTCTTTGGTTTGAATTCCACACACTGTTGTTGACTTCAATTATTTTTTTCTGAATATATTATTTTAACTTTATTTCTGCAATCTTTTTAAAATTCGTTAGCATGTTTTTATTAGTGTTAGGTGTTCTCGTCCACATAAAATAATTCACCATTAAATATAACACACATCCAAATATATACATATACGTACCTACGCACTCCTCCGTATTTATATTTTTTATATATTTATAAAAAATCTTATTTATTAATCATTCTCAAATAAAACATATTTCTCACCTCCACAAAGTTTATTAAGGATTTTGGTATAATACATATTTCTAACTTTTACAAGGACATAAGGAATTACTATAGAACAAATTTTGTTAAAAACTTTATAACTCATTAGAGTTTCTAGATCCGTCGGTTGGGACAAAAGAAGAACGAGGATATCTAGAACGAACATATGGAGAATGAGCGTTTGGAGAACAAACATTCCCAACCGAGTATACAAAGCACTGCAGCGTAGAGGATCGAAAACGATCCAGCAAGAACACGAACAACACCAAATGATCAAGCCTTTTACACCGAACGATCAAGGAGGTGAACAGATAAAGAGAGAGTAAAACTCAAACACAATGAAAATTGTATTATTCAGTAATCTCAAGAAATCAACAGTTTTACACGTACAAAGGTCCAATATTTATAAAAGGAAAAGCAACTGCCGAGGACAGTTAATCAACAGTTGTCCTGACCAACTAACTAACTAACGAGTAAACGGCTTAACTCTAACACTCCCCTTTAAGTCGAGCGCTCAGAGATAGCATCCATCCTTTCCAGCCTATCTCGTGCATCACGTTGAGACCGAACGATGTGTTCCTACCAGTCACGTGAAAAAGGCGGATGCCAACTTGCGCGAGCTGTGCGGCCAAGGCCAAACGGTTCGAAAGAGCGACTGAGTGACATGACCAATCGGTTTGAGTGTGGTTGCTAGTTTGACGCTCTAGAGTGATGCCTCACTCGGTTGAATGAATGGTGAGGTCGGGTGTGGCTGAATGACTTGATCGAACGATGTTCCCAATGTCTCGGTTCTCCCATGACTCCCAGACTAAAAGACGTGACCGAATGATGTTCTCCATGTCTCAGTTCACCAGTGACATCGACTCCCCATGCCTCTTTGGGCATTCACTTCAACGTTTTTCTTCTTCTTCCCAACTGGAATATCAACAAGCTTCTAGATTCCATTCTTCCTAACTGGATCAACTTCTTCTTTCTTTGCATCCTTTCACACGGATTTCTTCAAGGCCTCAGTTTGACCGATCGGTTCTGCGCATGCAACCATAGCCACGTCCTCGGTTTGACCGATCAGGTCTATGCAAGCAAACATCACTACATGCACCAAACCTTCCTCATTACTAGTCCGTGTATCAGTATTCATTTTACCTGATTCTTCACACAATGCAGACTTCACTAGGTTGATCTGAAACGTTTTATCCTTTGAGATTTTACTCCTCAACATCAGGTTTTTCTTTTTATCAAACACTTCAATCTTATTGAAGCCTACCATTACTATCGTAAAACCCTTTTGAATTAGCTGACCAATACTTAGAAGATTGTACCTTATTGCAGGCACAAACAACACACCGGTTAGAATGATACATGAGTCATTCTTCCTTCTGATAACCACATCACCAATTCCCTCTACCTTCGAGGTTCTGTCATCAGCAAATTTCACCATACTCCTCTCTGTCTCAGCAAAATTTACCGACCAATCTCTGTTGCAGGTCATATGATTTGAACATCCTGAATCCAAATACCACAGTTTGTCTTGAGAATGTGAACCTACTTTAAATGTAGTTGTCATCAATATGGCTGGTTCTTCTGAATCAGACTCCACTTGAGCTGCATAGGCCTCTTTTCCTTGACCCTTCTTCTGCTATTATTTTTCAGCATAACACTCACTTGCGTAATGCTCATACCTATGACAATTAAAACACTCAATATTCCTCTTGTCCTTCTTATGAAAATTCTTCTCAGATTTGCTTTCCTCCTTTGTTAAAGACTTATTCTGGTAATCTTTGTTCCTATCTTTTCTCCACTTTCCTTTACCAATTTTCCCTTCCATTTCTTGAATGTCTTCTTCTCTACATGTTGAGCCTTCAACGCCTACTCCTCAAGTCTGATGGGATTTCTTTCCCACATCCTCATTTCATACGCCTCCAGAGAGCTTTGCAGTTCCTCTATTTTGAGTTTTTCAAGATCTCTCGACTCCTCTATTGCCACCACAATATGATCAAACGTCGGGGGCAATGATCACATGATTTTCTCAATCGCCATGAGATCAATAACAGTGTCACCACAACTTTTCATCTGGTTAACAATTGAGAGTATTTTACTGAAAAACTCACTCACCTTATCATCATCCTCCATCAGTAGGTGCTCGTACTGTCTCCTCAATGACGAAAGCTTTACCTTCTTCACTTTTTCCCCTTTGGCATGGTAACCTACCAAGATGTTCCATGCTTCTCTTGCTGAAGCCGTATTTTGTATCTTCTCAAAACGCATATCATTCACACACTGATGGATAATCAACAAGGCTCTATCATCTTTCCTCTTAAACTCCTATTTCTCAGTGCCGCACAAATCAGACGCAGAAACCACTCCCTCCATCACGCTGCTGACATCTTGAACACGAAACAAGACACACATCTGTGTGCTCTACCTGCTCCAGTTCTTGTTTGTGAGAACAAGTAGGTTAACAGACATATCTCTGCTGGCCATTCTTTACACCTTCGATCTTTCACCAAGAAACAAAGTCTTGATCTTCTTCACGCTTCAATGACCTTTCCGCCAAGGCTTTATGATTTCTGAAGCTCCCAAGTCACGAACCTGAAGCTCTGGATACCACTATTGGGACAGAAGAAGAACGAGGGTATGTAGAACGAACGTCTGGAGAACGAGCGTCTAGAGAATGAACGTCTCTAACCGAACGCTACGAACACACAGAGCACTGCAACGTAGACGACCGAGAACAACCTAGCAAGAACACAAACAACACCGAATGGTCAAGCCCTGTACTCTGAACTGTCAAGGAGGTGAACAGAGAAAAAGAGAGTAAAACTCAAACACGATAAAAATTGTATTATTCAGTAATCTCAAGAAATCAACACTTTTATAAACATAGAGGTCCAGTATTTATAAAAAGAAAAACAACTACCAAAGACAGTTAATCAACAATTGTCCTAGTCAACTAACAAGCGAACGACTTAACTCTAACACCATCAAAAAATAGTTTTATCATACCGTCAATGATATAGTATGTTATATTTAGGGTAATTCCTTACATGTACTCCATAGTTAATACAAGGTGTAAAATTTTTCTTCAACTTATCATTGCACAATATTTTAATTTGCATGATTTTTAGAATCACTGAAGCCATAAATCTTCTTTCAAAAAATAGTTCTAATCACATATAAACCTATTATCGTTATGTACCTATCATTTCTCAATCAAATGAGGTATATATATCTATTTAATAAATTTGATAATTCTCACTTTATTTACAAATTAAATCAATTCACACAACAAATTACATGATTACTACTTTTTAGAGATAAGTTTATTTCATATTTTTCCAGATCATTTTCAATCTTGTTTAATTATTATAGTACAACTTTTGACCCAACAATACACGTTCATTTTCTTATCTCATCTTTTATTAATTACATAATATTAGAAAAGAAAACAGGATATGAGTGCCAATTTGACTATCTATTCTTCATCCTTCAAGAAAACAAATATATTTATCCTCAAAGTAAATATTCATCCATATATCCTCCATATACAATGGATATTTTTTTTTCATCCACATTTTCATTAGTAATAGATATATCTGTAGTGACACTGTACTTGTACCTTACAGTTTCAAATATTAATTAAATAACCTTTTAAAAAAAATAAAAATCAAAACAACAAAAAATAAAATATTATTAAAAATTTATATTGGAAGTCTCAATCGATCAGAAATAAGACAAATTCAGAGTTTATAAGTGATGCAAACCTCACTTTACAAATTAGTTTTTTGAAGTTAAATAGGTTTAAAGTCTATTTTTATACATGAAAATAAGTTTTTTAGATAATTATTTTATTGATTTAAAATGGGATGCCTGTGCATGAAAAGACGGAAAAGAAAAGATACATAGGTGAAAAATTTTATATTGTTGATTTTTGTATGTTCTGGTTACAAAAGCATATCTACTTAATAGGTTATGAACTTTAAAACAGTTACTAGAAAAACTCTTCTTAATGTTATATATATATATATACATATATATATATATATATATATATATATATATATATATATGTATATATATATATATATTTATATTGTTGAAAATTTAAGATAAATTTGAGTTTTATATTAAATAAGGATGAAAAAGTTGAGTATCTTATTTGGAAAAAAACCAATAAATGTATTATTTTTATTTTTTTGGTTAAAAGTGGTGTTATGTGAGTTAAATTCATGTCTTATCGTTTTAGTATGTATATGGTAAATCTCTTTAAAAGATGAATTAATGTACAATATCGATACTTGTGGTTAGGAATTCTCAAGGAAAACATAACAACGTAAAAGTGACTCAAAAATCATAAATTTACTGTGTTAAGATTTTAAATTAAAAGTGACATTAATCATTATATGAGTTATTTTAGATTAAGGGTTAAGTTAAATTTATATTTTTTATTATTATATCTTTTTAAAATATCTATCAAATATATATATATATATATATATATATATATATATCAAATAGATTTTTCAAAAAAATATAATAATAATAATGAGATACGAGTTTAACTTAATTATTAATGTAAAATAATTTATATAAAAATTAATATAATTTTCAATTCAAAATCTTTAATATAATATATTTATCGGTGTTGAGTCACTTATATATTTAGGGGTTTTGAGTCACTTATATATATTGTGTATATGCTATTTATTATTTATTTGAATATTTATTACTTATTTGAAGTATTACAAATTTGTTTTCCATTTTTGTTTTACACAAAAAGTTTGTTAGATTTAATGGAGTTATTTTAATATCAACAACATTAATATCTCATCTAATAAATTTGAAGGAACTCGGCACACACACAAAAAAGAAGATTAAATTCTAAGATTTACTAAATTAAAAAAAGTTATTATATATGATTTGGGCAACAAAATAAATATTATTAAATTAGCATCATAATTATGCCGAGGTTTCCTAAAACATATTGTCAAATTGAAATAATTAACTGTAGAACATAGACTTTATTTTTTATTCCACAGAACTTTCGGGCAAAATTCCAGCTACAGTTGTTTTTGTTTTCTGTAAACGACAACATCCCCTATGGACTCGTATTTTGACCGTTTCTTTACGCATACCATTTTAAATATATATTTTAAGGGAAACTGCTAGCATACGACAGGGCACGTTATTAAATTGATGCATCTACTTCATTCATTCTATTTCCAATTGTAAAACTTTCAACATATATATTTTAAAAAAAATCTGAGTAATCAACAAAAGTTTTTTCTTTCTATTTCTTATATACATATTTTAAAATACAAAGCATCTTAACTAGTCCGGACAAAACCTTTTCCCTATGGTTCACTGTAGATTGGTTATTTTAGTCAATTTTGTACAATTTATTTATTAACAAGTCAAAAAATTTAAACCTGGTTTGATTTATAATATATTGATGAATTAATTGTGTTAACTTATTGGTTCACTTAACTCCAATTTTTTTAAATTTAAAAAAAATAACAATTTTTTTCTAATCAATTTAAATAAATTTTAATATGTTAAATTTCAAAAGCAATTTAAAATAAAAAATATGATAAAATCTAAATACAATCCAAAATCATCTTAAATTTCAAAAATAATCCAAAAATAATAAGTTTATGATTCAATCCAACTTACGTTCAATCCGGATAATTTTAGTTTTTAGTAAGTCAGATTCAAAATTAATATGTATAAAAATAATTTTTTTTTTCAATCCAACTTGACCGAATCTGTAGTGAATCAGACTGACTTACCAATTTTAACTGCACTAATTTCAATCACAGTTTTACTTATTTATTAGTATAAAATTAGTGTGGATGAATTTGACATCGAAAAAATTAGTGTGATAAGAAAAGTTTTATTTAATAAATACTTGCGAAACATAACTATTTTAATATATAAATAAATTTAATTATATAAGATTCAAAAAGAGATTATATAAACATATAAATCTATGTAAGATTGTTACTAGAACACTTTTATATATTAAGTATGATTATAACAAGAATTGACCAATCACATAAAAAGTGATAATTATTTAACATTGAATCAATAATGTAAAATGAACAATTCACATTACAAATTCTATATTTGTTATCGAAAAAAATGACTTAAAAATGTGCTATCCATTACTTAGTCTCTTCTCTCGCTTTTTTTACCCAACATAATCTTTAAATTTCACTTAACTTCTATTTCTTTTTCTCTTTTTTTTAGCTTTAATCATGTTTATAACTTTACATTTCTCATTCACTTTTAGGACATCTTCAATGCAACGTCATAACCTATATATTTAAACTTGAATATCATAAACTTAAAAATAACTTCACTTCGGTTTTACCTTCATTGAAGTATAAATGAAAACTTATAAGAAACGTAAATTGGATGAAAGCAAAACTTTCAAAAATATTTTAAAAATAATGTGACAATTGGTACAAAATAAAATAAGACATCTTACTATAACCTTTAAATTGGAGATACTATCAGTTTCTTTTTGAAGTTTTTACCATTTTACAATTTGCAAATACACTTTTTTCCTATTTTCTTTCCGAAACTTTAAACTTTTTTTCTTTTCAAAAGTTATACACATATACTTTACTTGCTAATTTTAGTGATCAAATTTTAATTCGACGGTGATCCACTTTTATTTATCTCTACTGATTTTGTTATATATTATTGTTAATATTATTATTATTGTGTAAAAGTTTGTATATTTTGTTTACAAATTCAGACTTCAATTTCGATATAATTAACATTCTGATTAATAGAAAATTAAGAGCTTACTTAATATCACATTCTCATGGTAGAAATGAAACGTTCATAAATCAAGAAATTTAATTACGACTCATTTCGATTTTGTCTCACAACTTAAACTCTATTATTAATTAGATTAATCATATACATAATTCATTTTTATCTCGTAAACAAATTTTCACTGTCAACAATTAAATCTTAAATTTCATGCCAACACCACTCAATTTTATATATTACACTACACTTATCGGGCAACGGTCAAAAATCATTATCGAAATAAGAATAAATAATAATTTTTTATTATTAGTTGTATACTGAGTTTTATTTATCTTTAATTTAAAATATATAGTAAAAATATTGTCTATTTATTTTAAATATAAGGTGTTAAAAATATAAATAGTGATAGATAATAATTATTAAAACATGTATAATTTAGACCACATTATTAAAATTATAGGTAGTGTATATCTCGAATTTAAAATTATAAGTAATTTAACTTTAAATATTTTAGACTACCAATAATACTTAAATTATTACATGATGCATTAATTTTTTCATTACGGGGTGGATCAAGTTATGAAAAGTTATCTCCTCACTATTAATTATATTTAATAGTTATATTTTTTAACTTAGTGATAAGCGATTAATCTATCATCAGTCCATCATTTTTCAAAACATTTTTTATTCTAGGAAAACAAATTTGTTGTCTTTGAGTAACAACTGTAACCGAAAAACATTTACCTAAACTTAAGGTCACAACTTTTTTTTTACTTTAGTAGCATTTTTAAGTTGTGTAAACTTAAAAAATGGTGTAATGGCTTTCTCTTATAAAATTTCTTTAAAAATTTTTTTTGGGAACATTTCAATACTTTTTATTTTAATATATCATCATTCATAGTATTTGTGGAGTTTCAAATAAAAATAAAATTGATAAATATAATTATTTTCTTAATTTTCATAATTACTTAGACAAAAACATGACATGCCTACAAATCTCAACCATAACAATCTACCGAATTAAAAACTATGCCCGAACTATTACAAATACCAAAATCAATTTGTGAAAATGATACATGGAATGTCATGAAGTTATAATTATTATTTTTTTTTAAATAAAGTATATTATACATATATGTTTCGGGTATATAAGGTTGAGTATTTATTTAAAACAATATTCTTCATTTTTAGCTCCTTTGTTGATGTTGGTACTGCAACCCATTAAATGTAGTTGTTAAAAGTATTTCAATATTTAAATTCTTCAATCGATTTAATAATTAATATTCTAATAAATACATAATAAAATTCTAATTAATTATTTTTGTAATTTATATTTATAGGTTTTTCCATAGATTTTTTATTAAGGTCTGTCTAATCACAATTTAATTTTATTAAATTTAATTATTAACATGTTTAACTTAACTAAAAGATTAGTTAATTTTGATTTCTTCTAGTTCAAATTATGCATCTCAATCAATATGTTTTAACCTATATCCAGTAAATTAAAAATAATAACTTTATTATAATTAGAATTTCAATATACTAATGTTTACTTGCATAACTTGCATTTAGTTATATATCCATAGAGGATACTAATAAGTTGACTTTGTTTTCTTTAATAACAAAGAAGCGGACAGAATTAGCAAGCAACACAAAATAACTCAATAAAAAAAAGCCTCATTTGCACTATCAGCGTCATGATGTCATTTCGGACACTGTTGAGGTTGGTAAGAGTGGTAATCATTAGTAACCTCAATGTTTGGAGTTACCAATGATTCGCGCTTGCTTAATTTGGAGAACAAAAATATATAGCAAAGTGAGATAAAAAAAAATTTCATGTCCTTTTCATCTATGGATTTTCTAACTTATAAAAAATGAAAAAAAAAATCCATAAATGTTCGTCAACTTGTACTATTTCTTGTGCAGGTAGCAATCGCGATAAACTAAGGCAATATGCATAGGTTACAGAAAAGGTGTATAACTAAAAAATATATATATTTTTCTTTAATTTACTCACTAATTTTTAATTCTTAAATTAATTTTTATATATATTATATTATATTTTAATTAGATTGATACTTAAAAATTATAATTTTCAATAAAAAAATACGTAAAAGTACCGACTCAATTGACCTAATTCAATTTAACTCGTTTAATAATAGGTTGAATTTTATTAAATTTATGTTTAAATGTTTATTTCGTCTCCGAAGTAAATTTTTGTTTAGTACTTAGTTTTAAAAGTAAAAACATTGAGTCTCAAAATTGTAAAAATTGTATGAATAAAGTCCTATCCGTTAAGTTGATAGAAACGAAGTTAACTTCCTGGATTTTCTCTCTCTCCTCTACTCTTCATACCACCTTTCTCTCTCTTTTTTCTATTTCTTTAACCATTAATTACTAAAAGCAGAAAAATATCTCACTTGTTCTTGTTCCTTTTATTGGTTTATGTAATAATATATTTTATATTGTTTCCGAATCCAAGGATTTAATTGTATATATCATAAGCTACACGCGATTTTACATTTTAATATAATTATTTTCAAAATAACTAATGTTAGCAGAATCAAAATAATAATGAACATCTTAAACTCAATCTTTCAAGAAATATTTAAAAAGAAAAAAAATTAAAGCATTTCTTTGTAATAACTACGTTTGCGATATCGCGTTTTGTTGTTTCGCCTTTTCAGCCTCAATCTTCCATAACATCGTTGAACTCAGCTTAATTTCACCTGATTCTCCAGAAAGCAAATCCACAACTTCAATATGCATATGATCCAAGAAAATAATTCCTAATATGTCATAAAATATTTAGAAAACTGAAGAATTTTTCTTAATTATTTTTATATCAGAAAGAATAACCAAACCACAAACAATAATTTGAGACCTTCAACAGTGAAAGGCATATTTCAGCTCTTTTTCTGTTTATTGTCAATCCTCCCGATAATGTTTCTTTGTTGTAACATAGCTAAATCTAGTTAGCAATCAAATAACTCAATGACACTTTTAAAAGTGAACGTGCATAAAGTTGTGATCAATTGTTTTTACAACAACTCAATCAGAGTTGAAGAGAGAAATAACAAAATCATGACAACAATGGTGGATCATGGGATACATTTTCTACCAAACAAGGTTTTAATTACCATGATCATTGAGATCAGAAACCAAACACTAGGAATGAGATACTTAATTAGAACATGGAAGATACTTTTTATAAGTTATCTGTGTGTGTGTGTGTGTATATATATATATATATATATATATATATATATATATATATATATATATATATATATAATATAAACGAATATCTACCAAAAATTTAATATGGTCACTCAGGAACCAGTCTTAACATTAACCTCACAATCACAACCTCTAAATTTTCATCTACAATGGACGGGTCGAAGGGGTCTGTGATTGGTACAACTTGCACTTCTAAATCTGGCTTGATAGACTGCATGTTAGTTCAAACGAATATTAACTAAGATTTATTATGCTAGAAAAAAACAATAAGCATTCGACGGAATACTAGTTTTACATATGTACAAATGTAGATTCGTATATCATTTTTGTCACATTCACACACACAACCCACGAACATTAGTTATTTTGCAAATAATTATATTAAAATGTAAAATCGCATGTTGCTTACGATATATAAACAATTAAATCCTTGGATTCGGAAACAATATAAAATATATTATTACATAAACCAATAAAAGGAACAAGAACAAGTGAGATATTTGTTGCTTTTAGTAATTAATGGTGAGAGAAATAGAAAAGGTGACAGAAAGAGCAGAGGAGAGAGAAAAGAAGTGCAGGAAGTTAACGTCGTTTCTACCAACTTAACGGATAAGGCTTTATTCATACAAATTTTACAATTTTGGGACTCAATGTCTTCATTTTTAAAACTGGGTACTAAACAGAAATTCACCTCTTAACATGGGAACGAAATAAACATTTAAGCCTTAAATTTAATATAAAAAAACGAGCAATATTGAGGGAAGTGATTGGATGCATTTAACTAGATGTAATGGTAGAATGTGTATTATTTTTTTAAAAAGAATTTGAAAGTAAATTTTGTGAATAATTTGACTTATATGATATTAAAAGAAAGTTTTAATGGATAGAAAAGTAAGATTATCAAATTATTGTTAATATTACAAGTAATATAAAATGACATTTAGATGGGTTAAATTTATTTTAAAAAATATATTTTAATCAATGAAATTTAAATAAATATTAAATATTTTTGTTGTAAATAATTTACTCATATGGGATATTAAATTTTTTTAATATTGATTTAAAAAGTCATTTTTGTATTATATTATAATTATTAAAGATTATTCACGTGATTAATTTATATAAATTTGTCAAGATAATAAGTATTGTCTAAATAAGTTGTTATTCAAAATGTTCAGTTAATAAATAAGAACTTTGCTATGAGTATATTTAGATGAAAGGGTTCCATGAATTAGATTGTTTTTCTTAGTAAGGAGTGTATTTCTATATTGGGTTAAATATGTTTTTAGTCCCTAAACTATCAAGTGAATTTGTTTTTAGTCCTTCTTTCAAACTAAGCTACATTTTGATCTTTTTACTTAAGGAAACTATAATTTTCCTCCTCCAAAACTAACGGCGTTAAAAATCAGCTGAGGTGGCTAATGGTAGTGTGCCACATCATTTTTTTTTCTGACACACAGTCAATTTTTTTCGGCTTTTATCCCTCTGCGCCGTCTCTTTCCTTGAATCTTCTACACATTCTTCTCTTAATTGTTTTCTTCGAAACTTTCGTGTGCTCCGCCACTTGATCTTCGACGTCGTCAACTGTGGCAACACCTTCCGCTACCGTTATCACCAGCGTGGCAGCGACGAAGGAAACATTGGTGACTTTGGCTTGGTGGCTAGCCATGCAGAGAAGGAGGATAGGTCAGATCTGTTGAACATGACAGAGACAAAAATGGATGTGGCGGCGGAGAGGAAAGAGGAGGCCTTGGTGGAGTTAAAGCAAGTGGTGAAGGATTTGCGCAAAGAAGACCTCTCGATGCGGAGAATCGCGACAGAGAGAGTGAGGTTGCTGGCAAAGGAAGATGTCGAAGCGAGAGCGAATCTCGCAATGCTCGGAGCAATTCCTCCTCTCGTTGGAATGCTCGATTTGGAAGACGCTCATTCACAAATCGCTTGCTCTATGCTTTGCTCAATCTCGGAATCGGTAACGATGCGTGAGTAATTTGCATTTTCATTCAAAATCCATCGTGGTGACATGTTAATTACAATAGAATCATTTGTAAGCTCATTGTCCCAATTCACGGGTTCAATTGAAGGAGCGGTTGCTTTTGCCCCCAATCTGCAAATTAGGTTTTTTTCCCAAAGGTCTGTTTTTTATTTTTATTTTGTTTGTTTCTTTGAAATTGAATTTGTGGGATTTCTTTCAATCAGACTCGTGATCCAATTCCACAATTTGTCCCTTCAATTTTGGTTAATTTTTCATTGGGTTTCTTTTTCTACTTGTGAATGGATCGAAAGTTGGTTACTTTTATTTCCAAACATAGAAGTTGTGCCATGAAGGAGGGACGAGGACGAAGATGGCGAGGTGGAAAAAGAGTTGATGAGGGCGGTGGACGGGACAAAGATATAAGGAAGGAGAAGTTCTAGTGAGGGAAGGAGAAAAGCTGGAAAGATTGACTGCGTGTCAGAAAAAAAAGATGATGGACACACTACCGTTAGCCACCTAAACTGATTTTAACGCTGTTAGTTTTGGAGGACGAAAAGTATAGTTTCCTTAAGTAGAAGGATCAAAATGTAGCTTAATTTGAAAGAGGGACTAAAAACAAATTTCCTTGATAGTTTAGGGACTAAAAACATATTTAACCCTTCTATATTTAATAGTTGCAAGTTGTTGGCCAATAATGGCAAGCATTCGACTTCTTTGATAATTTGTTTCCTCCAATGCATCTTTTCTTGTAGAATCCATATAATTTGAAGACCTATAAGTTAACAATAAAAAAATGTTAAGAAGTATTAAAGATGAAATATAATTAAGTTGCTGAAATATAATGAAGCAAAAAGTATGAGGATATAATTTTTGTGAGTAGAGTCCTATTAATCCTCTTATTTATGAAGAATTATGTTGGCATTGAAATTCACTTCTTCCACTAGACAATTTTTTCCAATTCATTGATCACGTCCTTTCATACCTCACCAACATAGATCAACACTAACAAATCACAAGCACATGGTGTCACCTATACAACGACTCTTACACCAAGATTCAACACTTTCACGTACAACCACAACTAAAATCAATGCCAATGAAGCACAAGGCCACTATCAGAAATCACCACGATAGTTCCACCAGCTACATAAACTACCACATATCAAAGAAAGACAAATGAAAAACACAAACACCTCCATGAACAGTGAACTTAGATCCACAATGTATAGAAGCACATCAAAACATCAACATCACCACCTCCACGAGTTCAGAAGCACGTTAACTCCACCACCTCTATGAACCACGAACTCAGATCCACCATGTATAGGAGTATATCACATTGTTAGTACCACCACCTCCACGGACCACGAACTCAACTCCACCACCTTCACAAACCACGAACTCAGCTCCACTATATACATAATCACAACGTCAGTACCACCACCTCCACGAACCAAAACTCAGCTCGACCACCTCCACGAACCACAAACTCAGCTCTATCATGTATAAAAGTACATCACAACGTCAATATCACCAGTTCCACTTCCACGAACCACAATGTCGTTGCCATCTCTAGTCTTGCATTGAAACACCGAAAAAAAAAACAAAAAAAAAACATGCACCAATAGAATGCGCTTGTGAAGAAAACTTGTTATACATTGAGGGTATAATTGTATTTGCACATGTATCACCCTCAAATCACCTTACTTGTAAAGATATTCAAAAATCTCACAATCACGCTAATCCCTCATTTTCTCACTCTTACACCAGTGAATGCGAACATGACTCTCACCCGTAAATCATTTTCCTTGTCGCTCACCACAATTAATCATCTACAAGCGAGCACAACATAAATTTTTATCTTTGATGGATGTAACATCCTATAATTTCACACTTGATAATTCATAATTCATATATTGTAGCATTACACTTAAGGTAACATCCCATAACCTTACACTTGACAATTCATAGTTGATATATATATATATATATATATATATATATATATATATATATATATATATATATATATATATATATATATATATATATATATATATATATATATATATATATATGTTTTAAACTCAGATTTCAACTACAAACTCATAAATATAACTCGAATTCTTCTAGTTTATTCTTCTATCTCTTTATTCATTGGCATTGAATCAGACGACATTCCTTCATCTCCTCCCGTATAACGAATTATACGATCATTTCACATACACAAACTCAAATAAATAGGGTGAGCTAACATGCAACCAATCATTTAAAAAACATGCATAATTACTTTGATACACTCAACAAACCTCATATAATAATTATGTCAGACACCCTCATACCATCATACAACAATCGCACCATAGATACTCATCCCATCATACCACAATCTCTAATAGACACTCATCCCACAATACCCAATAGACACTTATCCCACAATATCGAATAGACACTCATCCCACAATACTCAATAGATACTCATTCGAATGATACGTTGATGAGCGATTACGGGAGCTTATGCACTTGTGATGACTTCTACTTCTTCTTACCAATACACTTCCAAAATACTTCAGACCATCCACAAGGTTAGTCCTCAACACTATGTTCAAAACCGGCACATAGACCAAGACCTCCTGCCCCTCTCACAACATAATTCATCCTTCTCTACTTGAGACTGGATGATTATTAGAGTATCAGGATAACCTCCAACAACAAGACCCTCAACATCAACATATACACTAATACCATATCATTACAGAATCTCTCCACGAGACTCATGCCATGCTCATATTCCTCAACTCATATTATACCATTACAAAATCTCCCCATAATACTCATATCATGTTCAAATGCATAAATTCAAATCTAATATAATAAAATATCATCATCACAAAAATCATACAAAATGAATATATCACAAAATAAATTAGCAATACTAAATATCACCATAAATGGTCACCGGAGAAGAATCAAATGTTTGACGAATCAAATTCACCATAAACGCCAGTACATGTGACTAGTCACAACTTACTGGATTTGACCAGGGCTGCTCTATGATCAGGGATGTACCAACTACGATTTTTAAGATTCCTCTATCCTACCATCACAATTATAATCTTAATATAAACGTTCTGGGGAACTAAGGAGTTGAATCTGGCATAGCCAGTTATACATCTTCTTATCCTTCCAGAAAGATGAATCCATCACATATTTTATATTAATTGAGTATATTGCATAATAGTTTAACAATACTTAATCTGTTTAATAGGATTTAAGTTAAAAACCTATCGAGTAGACTTCTAGGAAAGAGAGGTGTGTCACCATGGACAACTTAAGTACCAAGTCTTTCCTTAGCCAAAGTGTTCATCAACTAGTTTTTAACAAATTTCTTATTTACAGATTCAAAACAACAACATATAATATTAACACATAAATTAAATATAGATAGATATACACCAAGCACATATGTTTTTCATTAACAGTATTCACACAAAAACTCAAGACATGAATAGTAATAAAACAATACTAAATCATAATATAAAAGCTTAAAAAGGTTAGCTCCCCTACCTCTATTCCAGACTTAATCTCTTGCTTAGAATTTGTTTTCCCGAAAACCCTCTAGAACCTCTACTCTTTTTGCAACTAAAAATTTCTTCCTAACTCTTTCTTCTCTATTTCTCAAGATTTCTCACTTGATTCTTCCTTTATTTGTGCAGTATAACCTCCCCTGTCACGGCTATTTATAGTCCAAAAATTTTACTATTTAACAATTTTTTTAATATTATTTATTATTTTAATATTATTTTATTATATTAATATTTTAATCACCACTAGACATATTTGATCCCTCAATAATGATTTCAAACGTAGAATGCTTATCCACTATCACTATTTAAAATTTTTTTTGAACAAAAAGATAGAAAAGAGTTTGAACCCATATTCTTGAAATCACCACAATTTTCTACTATTTAAGTTATCAAAATTTCTTATTTAGCTTTCCACATTTTATTTTTATATAAACTTATTATATTTTCCATTCACAAAGAAATTTATTACTACTAGTAATAAAATTGTTACTATTAAGGTAAATATTTTTCATGGGTCTTACATTAATATTTCTAATTTAAAATCAAATATTATTTACAATTTAAAAAAATTAAAACAATAAAAAATATTTGATTTATTATATATCTAACTAGATATTGCGTTATTTTTTATTTTTGACATTTGTTTTTTCCACTCTAATATTATCACAAATATCTATTTCATGGATTCCACTGTCCAAGATCTATTTTCTAAAAGAAAAAAAGAATAAGATTATGGAAATTGGATGACATCGAGATCCATTTATTTAATTGCATGAGAGTATGGTTCTTAATAACGTCAAGACATGAGAACATAAAATATAGTTTTTTGTCATGTGTTTCCACGGCACGTGTGAACATGTTTCTTCTTTCTATGTTAGTGGGTGAAAATCTGTTCATTTGAAGTCAATTCCTGAGCTAACAACAAAACATCATATATCACGTTAGGTGTTTCAATGTTAACCATTGGTGTGAGGTCTCATTCCTCCATAGTTTTACCTTCAATTTATATCCCCATTTGTCACTTTTCAATTATATATTCTCATGAAGGTTGTAAACCTAGTCAGGTTTAGGTTTACAGCATAACATAATACGATAAACTAAAGTTATCTTTCATAGTTTAAAAAAATGAATAGTATTAAAAGAAATTAACAGTTAATATATTTGAAAGATATAATTTTCATAGTTTAAAAAAATGTTCCCATTTGTTTTTATATGAAAGATTAACCACTAATTTTACCAAAGATGATTTAGAAGAGATAAGTAAAAATTTAGAAGACAAGGACAATAGCTTCTTTTATTTACTTAGGCAAACTTTTTCGTAAATATTTTAGAAGCGAAGAATTAAAAAGAAAAAAAAAGTTATAAATTAAAATTGGCTTATTATACATAAACTGATATAAAAAATTTCATATGTAATTTTCTTAATTTCTACTATACTGATTTTAACTTATAGAATATTTCTTATATTCTGTTTTCTTATTCTTTTGAAAAGTTATTCTAAAGAAATTCATTCTAACACGAGCTTTAGTTGAAGATAAACATGCCACCTTTGCAGTTGTGTCTATACAAGTTTAAGTGATTTATTTAGAAAATTGATTAAATGAATGATTAGTTTTAAGATTATGTTTGACTTGGTAGAAAGTTGACTAACCAGCAGGGAACATCCTTTTGCATACGAAGTCAATAACAAGGATGTCTGTTGCGATGAATGCTCATCATTAACGTCATCTATTGCTGCAATTATATGTAAATTAGATAACAATTTCCAGGGAAACTTCTCTGTGTCACAAGCTTGAATTTCCACTGCGTATATATCATGATTAGGGTTACAATAAAAGTATCTGGGAGTTTTTTTTTTAATAGTTTTAGTACAAATTAAAAATAAACATTAAAAAGATATTATATTGAAAAAATTTCTACTAGTTAACTTATATATAAACCAATTTTAATTGTTTTCTTCTAGAGATATTTTAAGAGAAACTTGTTAAAACCATGAATTAGAAAAATAAAAATAAAAAGAAGATCAAAAATAGAAATGATGGCAAAAAAAGGAAGGTTGAGCAAATTTCCAATTAATGGTGTCTCTCTTAACTTCTTGTTAGTCTTTGATAGAGACATTAACTTGCTAAGCTTCTAAGCATACCATTGACCACTTTTTTTCCATCATTTTTTTTTCATATTTTATGATTATTAATCTAATAATTGTTTTAAACTGTTATTGTCATAAATAATCATTTTCTACTATCACTAACAACATTAAAAAAAAAGTAAACTTGTAAATTTTATATTAGAAGATTTGAAAGAGATTTGAAAAGAAAATAATAATAAAAAATAAAAGAATTTGTGATATATTTTGGTTTTTAAGACATTTTTAAAGTTTCTCCGTAAGTCTCTTCCTATATGCGAAACGAGTAAAAGATATGCTTTGCTTTTCGTACTTTTTTAACATTTTTGATTTTGTTTTTCATGCAATCATCTCTTTTCTTCGCAAATCAGCAAATCCGTATGCAGAAACAAACATATCCTTAGGGAGAAAATAAAAAGTTTTGTTTATTTTTAATTCAATTTTTATTGTATTATTATTCTAACCATTAGACGAGTGAGAATATGATTATTGAGAGATAGTGACCATGTCTTTTTATTTTAATATTAACACAATTTAAATTAGTTTTTTAGCGACTAATAGGAAGTTTTACCATGATAAAAAAATATAAAATTATTTCATTTTCGTTTAATATTTATTTATCTGAATCTCCAATATCAAAGATTCAACTATAATTTCATCAAATATTTATTTTATTAATAATACAATTTTTATTGTCTAATTTTAGGTTTTATCACTAGCATATCTTTATATAGAAATTTTTGTGTATTAATAATAATTGCTATAATTTATACTTAGTTATAATAAAAATTAGATATCTAAATTAAACTTAAGAAGTGCATATAGAGCTGTCAAAATGGGTGACAATCCGCGAGCTAATCTGGTCCACCACGGGTTTAAGTCAGGTTGAGTTAAAAAAAATTGTATTTTTTTTATACGTGTTGAACCCGTTGTGGCTAGGTTGGTCTACCAACCCACCTACATAATTTTATTTTATTAAAATTTAATTTAGATATCTAATTTTATTAAAATAGAATTGTATTATATAAAGTTTGTAATTTTTTTTATTTAAAAAAATGGATCGAGCTGGGTTCGAATTTTTTTGGCTCGTTGATAAATGAGTTGGGTTGAGTTGGCTCACTAAGTGACCAACCCGTAGTGGGCCGGGCGGGCCGAGTGGTCCGTTTTGACAGCTCTAATATAATTAAAAAAATAATTATAATAAGTAGAAATTAATTAAATATAAATAAAGTTAGAAACATCTAACAAAATATTTATAAAATAAACAAAAATTATTTAATAATTTCATAAATAAAATAAGGTTGCGGGTAATTATTTAATAATTTCACAAACAAAATATTTTTTCTTTATCTGAATACTTTAGGTATTTTTCTGAATTTTTTATAATATAATTTTTTTGATTATTTTTTTTATTGTTGTTGCTCTCATAGTCTTCTTCTTCTTTGTGAATTTTATATAGTATGTTTGTTTTCATTAATTTTCTTTTGTTCTGCTCTCATAATCGTCGTGCTCTTCTTCTTATTAATGTCTTGACTAAATAAAAAGATATTTTATGTTTTTTTATATATCAATTAATTAGCTATGTTTCAAAGTAATAAAATATTTAAATCATATAATAACAATACGGTTTAAAATATTATATCAGAAAATATTGTATTATAAATTTAGGATATTATTTTTTCTTGATGCTCTAATGTTTAATTTTGATTTTCTGGTTGATTTTTTATTTTTTCTCTCTTAAATCCAATTTTTCATATCATAATACAGTTTTAGTGCTCAATATTAATATTGTATATCAATAAAATTTAAGACTTGTTATAAGTAGATATTAATATTAGGGTTTAAGAAAGAATAGTAGTTGTTATAATTTAAAGGAATTATGTATTAAAGTGTATATAACGTATAGTATGCCTGAATCACCAAAGGCCATGATTTGGTTTGACTTATTTATTAGAAAAATCAAGTTTAAGCTTTCGAAAAGCACATTTAATCAATAGGGCTAGACTTTAGGTTTTACAACTTAACTAGTCTTGACAGATTCATGACTCATTTATATATATATATATATATATATATATATATATATATATATATATATATATATATATATATATATATATATATATATATAATAGAGAGAGAGAGAGAGAGAGAGAGAGAGAGAGAACATTTTTATATTTTATTAACGTAAGTAGACTGTCAAATTATTTTTCTTAAATTACATTTTAAGTACAATTTTTTTTACGAAAGACTGAATTTTTATTATGTTTTTTCTTATAATTTTGTAGGTTTTTTCTCTTGAAATTTTATTTTTTGAAAAACCAATTCTTAATAATATTTTCTCAAGTTTTATAAATTTTTATATTTATTTATAATAAATTATTTTATTAAAAATTGATATCTTTTTATAAATCCATGTGAATATAAATTCAAAAAATATACTTAATTTAATGTTTATAAATTAATTGGAAATAAAGAATTTGAAGAATCATTATAATAACTAAGATAATTTAAATATATTGTAATTATGAAAATAAAAAAATTTATCATAATAAAATATTGTAATTGTTACATCCTAGTATAAAACTATTAAAATAAAATGTTACAAAAATATAAATTACAAGAAACTTGAGATTTAGAAGATTTTACACTTGGATAACAAAAACCTATTTATTCTGCTGATTCACCCTTAACCTTGTGTGAAAAACAACTAGAAAGATGTTCCCCTAGGCTCACACCAATTAAGGTGATAATTGAAAAAGAAAACAAAACACAAACAAATAACACCAAAACAAAGATAAGTTAATGATAAAAAGAAACCAACAAATGTCATAGACCTAAACTTGATCATTCGGATATAGTATAAATGTTGAGCTACAATGGTTCATACACTTGTAGTAGTGAAACAGTTAATCCGTTAAACAATGCATTTGGCCAAGGTAAAACCCATCTGCTAGGACCTCTTGCTTAATGTTGGGCCTAACAAATAGGGGGTTCACTGGGGAAACACAAATACCAATGAGATTTGAGCTCAATCACATAAGAGATTATCATCACTTTCTCTACCCAAAACCTTAAGGAAATGGGTTAATGAATCTTTCATCTTTATATAGTGCTCTACTTTCTCATTTCTATCCAATGTGGGACTTAGACTCACACTTGGATTCCCAAGCCCCTCAAGGGTGAGTCCCTTCCACATAGATACACTCCCCCTTCAGCGGAAGCATTCCCAACCAACCACAACCACGAGTCGCCCTTTCCAACCGTTGTTCATCTTAACGAGACTTGCTTACTTGAATACCCTTTGCTAGGAAGACTTACATGATCCCTATAGACCAAACATATATTAAATTATCAATATAATTATTATTCACAAAAACATAAAAGAAAGAAACTCAAAACTCATCATAGGAACATGGCGTTCAATGCTAGAAAACTACCCCTCAATGCCATATCAGATGACAACACCCTATTTTTATGGTTTTTATGCACCTAGTATTATACAACTGATCAAATTGATTCTTTAAACATTAAAATTGATGTGAAAACACACTTATAGATAAAACTAAGTACCCCTTTATCATTAGACCAAAGAATAGGTGCTTTAAACCATTCGACATCTTCGAAAGTACCCAAACTCATAATTATACCTTCTAACACCAAATTATGTAAACTAAAGGTCTAAGCAAGTCATAATGGAATCTAACCAACGTATGGAATGACTCGTCTAATATATATTTTTATACTCTTCTGATTAGTGTATCTGCACTCTGGTGTAATCTGTATTGTTAAACTTATATAATATTTTTTGCAATACTTGCCTAATAAGTTATGAAAAGACATGTATAATGTGTATTCTTAAATTCATCTAATTAATGATTCACAAACCTTTATATGTATTGTTAGACTTGTCTCATAAATATATGGACACACTCATATAATGTGTACTACAAGACTTATTCAATTAATGAATGGACAAACTTGTATTGTATTAATAAACCTATCTAAGTTGTGTATAGATAAATCTGTCTAATGTATGTTGATAAGGTCATCTTACCATTGTATGTTGTTATTAGACTCGTCTAATAAGTGTTTAGACAAACTTTTCTAATGAGTATTCCGAAGACTTGTGTAATCAATGTATAAAATATCTCGTTTAATGTTTTTGGCTATATTTGTCTACTGATTGTATGGATAAATTTGTTGTTAAACTTGTTATACTTTCTAAATTTTATTTTATTAAAAGACCAAGTAATTAGAAATTATAAAATGGTAGAATTAAAAGTTAAAAAATAGTATAGAAAAAATAATTAATATTTTTAATATAAGTTATTTTTATTTAATATTTTTGTTATATTCGTTAGTGTATGTAGTTAAACTCGTCTAAATAATATATAAGTATATGTTCATAGACATGGATATAATGATAATATAAATACTAATGTAGTACATTTTAAGATAATTAGTATTAAAGGATAAAATTTAAAATAAAAAATAATATAAAAAATTAATGCAAGTAATAAGTTCTTCTTTAATAATTTATTAAATTATTAAGTAATTAGAAATAATAAAAGGATAAAATTAAAATAAAAAAAATAGTATAAATAATTAATATTTTAAATATAAATTATTATTAAATAATAAATATATTGAAATTATACTAGAACTTGTAATTAAAATTTACATATAGATATACAATAAAAGAAGTAATTATATTTATTATTAACTAATTTTTAAAATAATTTTTAGTCATTGCTGAGTAACGAAGAAAAACTTCAACTTTATAATTGAAATGAAGGTTTAAAATTTAAGAAATTAATAGTGCTATTTAAAACTATATTTCTATTGTTTTTAGTAAATCAGTTTCAAAACAAATAAAATAGATAAAAGAGTAAAATAACTCTTTAGAGAGACAATATTTTATATGATAATGAAAACACTTTGTAATATTAATAAGATTTAATTATTATTGTGGTCCTTACTTTTGGTTCAAAATCATAAATCGGTCTTTCTAATTATTTTTTGTCAATTAAATCCTTAATTTGAAAAAATTGATACGATCCTACCTTTATCCTTAATTTGGCTAAAACAAAGTTAGGAGATGATCGGGTGGACATGTAGAAATGGAGAGTTTTCGTTGTGAAGGTCGAACATGGTGCTCGTGATTTCACATGGTGGTGAAGAAAATCTGGCAGGTTTGTGGTGCAAAGAAGGTGGCGTGGCCAAATTCATAAGTGGAAGCTTTGTATTTTAAAGGAGATCTTGTTGTGGCTTTGTGTTCAAGTGACGGTGGCGTCAAAGTGACGGTGGTGGCACATTGAATAGTGGTGTCATGGTGACTAACGACACGGAAGAACTATGGCTGTCAACGACGTGTTCCGTGGATTAGTTGCGATTTGGACTACTCGCGAGATAAATTTGTATTGGTGCTGGCTCTGTTTTGTTGTAGATGCATGGATTTCGCATCAATGTGTGACCGTGGTAGAAAGAAATTGATATACCTCGGATAATTTATGGTGCAGTGAAGTTGGATTTGTGATTTTGGTTTCATGATTTCGAACATGGTTTATGTTTTTGGCGTGGATTGAGAAGTGTACCAAATCGTTTAAGTTATGGATGATCAAAAATCTACGGATACGGGTATCCGGGAGTAAAATTCCAGGTAGGTAATTACTATTCGTCGATATTTATTATCCGCAGGTAATAGGTAACGAGTATTTTAATATCCGCTTCTAAACAGGTCGGGTACATTAGTATACTATCTGACCCCAGGTATCCATTACCCGAAAAAAATAAATAAATAAAATTAATTTATATATTTTTTAATTAAATTTAATTTTAATTAAAATAAAATTATATTTTATTAGGTTAAATTTAATTAAAATTTAATTTTAATTTATATATAATTTGATTTATATTATATTATATATATATATATATATATATATATATATATATATATATATAATTTGTATTTTTATTTAAATTTTATTTTAAAAATGTATAAAATATTTTTTTTGTGGGTATTCGCGGGTACCCGTAGGTTTTAAAATACCCACAGGTATTTTCTAAATAGATATCCGCACGGGTAGCGGGTACAATTTTATCCGACGGATCAGGTTGCGGGTAGGTACTATCCGTGTTCGACCCGACCTGTTGTCATCCCTAGTTCAAGTAATATAAAATGGTAAGACCAATTATCGTTTCCGAACATACTCGTGTAATACTAGTTAATTGTATTATTAACAACTCATATAGACTCAATAACAATATATCAATTGAAAAATAAGTGCAAAGAAGATAAAATTTCAACTATACAAGTTTGGACTTTGGTGTTTGAAGACACTTAAGAAGGGAATAAAGTAGGAATGATATGAAATGACATTGCTAAGGTTAGGATTCATCAATTCACCTTTGTGCATACACAATTTCATCTCCTCTCCATCAAATTACTAAATTCAATCCTCAAAATTACTCTAACCTTAATCCCTTAGGTGAAAGAGCCTAGTTTTTATCTATTAACTATCAATCCACTGATTAATTAACAAGCAAAACCCCATTAAGAACTAGGATCTTAAGACAACATGTGAATCATCTTCCATCCCTAAAATCAATGAACCATAAGGACTCTTTGTTAAACTGCCTTTTAGTCGCCTAAGGCAGAACCAAGTCTGGTCCCCACTAATGTAGTATAGGAATGACCAGAATATCAATCCAAGGACTCAGTTTGTTAAGTTTCAAAATATAGAATCAGAACTTGTTTTATTTATTTACTATCTAAACTACTAACTGGGTGGAGACAAAGAAATGAAATAATGAAATTTAAAACGAAAAGAATCAAATTAAAAAAAAACCTATTTAAAGAAAAGAAGTAAACAGAACGTATATACTAAAGCTGGAACAATCCAAAATATATTCAGAAAGATAAATGCTAAAAAAAATGCTAACTAACATCAGCTAAATGAAATTAAACTAAACATCTTAATCATAATCTGCAAGATACAAGAAAACTCATTCATGCAAACCAAAATTTCCAAAAGTCAAAATCAACCATACTAACATCACAAATCTCAGAAACTGAATCAAAGAGTAATAGAACAAGTACCTAACCCCTATACATTACACATGACGTGAAACATTATTTGCACTTCTCTCAATCAAATCACATAAACTATTAAAAACTCAACTAAGTACAATTAACAAATCATAAGCTCATAAAACTAAAACCTACTTTATGCAAATTGCAATAAAAGTAAATCATTATAAACCTAAACTAATTCAACCAAAGCTAGAAAATGAAAGCTGGAAAATAACAAGTAAGTGGTGGAAAATAAAAGTTGTGTAAGAAATCAAAGTAAAGACGCAATGAAAGTAAAATTGATGCGAGAAATCTAAAAGAAATTCAAATCTTTATTACAAGAAACGAAATAACTATAATGTACCGAAATCAACACTACCAAGATGTTCACGGACTATAACCACCGTGAAATCTAGCTTGAACAACAAAAAACACTAGCAAAACTACTTATAAGGAAAGCACATAAACCCTAAAATCGCGAATTCAGATCGTCTCTCTCTCGTGTGGAGTCTATCACCCTCCGTTTTTCACTCGCTCGCGGAGTCTGCCACTCTCCGCGTTACAATCCTCTAGAGCGAAGTCTGTCACCCTCCACTCGATACCTTTTTCAAAAGCTATTTACATCCCTTTATATAGGGTTAGAAAACAATGAACAAGGAAGAAAGGGGAAAGGGAAGATAAGTTGAGAACCTTCGACGCTTCGCTTTAACGATCCAACGATCTGTCTTCTTTTCTCGCAATCTATGCATCTCAGCCCTTCGATCATCTTCTCTTCGGTCAGCTCCAGTCAGCTTCTTCCCCGGGCAGGATTGCGACTTCGTCTTCTCCTCTATTTCTCTCACACAAGCCCTAGCTTTTGGGTGTTTTTCTCCATAATGAAGCATGTCTTTGAGCTTTACTCCCCATAACAGCAGCAACGCCACAAAAACGCACCACATCAATAATCAAAACGCTGTAGTTTCACTTATTGGAGCCCAAGTAAGGTAGGAACTGCACTTCAATAAGTGGGAACCCAACCCAGCTGCCCAAAATCTAGTGCACAAGCGGCCCAAACAATATTTACAGCAGCAGCATCCAGCAGCCCATTCTCAAGTGTGGCAGCAGCCCAGTTTTATTCCATCTCTCCAAGGTTGAGGCCTAATATAAATGCATCAACAACAAGAGCCCAAGTTTAATCCATTCAACCCAAGATTTCTGCAACAAAGAAAAATCATTACAAAAATTATAGAAAGTAAAGGAAATTTAACAAGTAAAAAGAGAGAATTTTTATCAAAAGATTTTCTAAAAAAATATTAATATCTTAATTATTTACAAACAATAAAAACTACTCCTAAAACTTTAATTTTAACTACAATTTTACAAAACTACAAATATAAAGAAAAATCCTAAAACTAGCCTAATTCTACCCAATAAGAAACTAAAATGGACTCCTGAGCACAGAAAAAGTGGCAAAATTGGGAAGTTATCACTCTTGTTTTAGTTCTAGGTTCCATCTTACGTTCCCATAACCCATGAAACCCTAAAATCAAGTCATGAACATTCCTATTACATGCAAGCTTTAAGATTGGAAACAAGAATACTAGTAATTGATAGAAAAAGCATCTATATATTCAAATCATTCAACAATTACACAAGAATTCAAAGGCTACAACTAACCCCAACAAGATGGGAGTCTTCCCACAAACCCTAGCAGCCTTTCAAGCTCTCCTCCGAGTGAAATCACACCTCCAAACCATCAAAGACCCATTTCTCTTCGTGTTTCTGACTTAAATAGACCAGATCCGCCACATCAACACCGCCCACTTTCTGGAGATTGGTCGCCCAACGTTGGGTTGTCAGCGCCCTGGGTGCAACTTTCGCAAAATGTAGTGCTCAACGCTGTCCTAGGCGTTCCGCACCAGGCTTACTTGAATCAATACTTGTTCTTCATCAATGGGTGGCACTTAGTGCCACTCGTTCTGGTATTCTGATTCCTCCAATTCTGTGCAAATTTACTTGCTTTTATGGTTGGTCGAGACTCTTCAATGTAATGAAGGATCTTCCTAACATCAAAATTGATCAAAAATAGGGGATTAGAGTATTATTTAGGTAATGTAACCCAAAATATAAGTAAACACTAAAGCAAGATAAAAGAGAAGATTTAAGCAAGTAATAAGCTAAAGAAGAGTTGATTTTGCTATTGAAATTATGCTTAGGTAATGGTAATATTTAAAATTATCATCACTGAGATGGCACATCGAGGAGTTTCCATAGTTGTGCAATTTTTTCATATCTGCAATTTGGGTTTTGCAAATTAGGGTTCAATAGTGGAACAAAAATGCTATCACGAGGTGGATTCATGATTTGGTTTTACGAATTTGAGCATGGGTTGCGTGAATAGGTGGTGAAGATGACATTGTGGTTAATTATCGATAGTAGTGGCTCCAATAGTGATGGTTTGAATCTTGTATGTGTGAAAGTCAAGGTCAAATGACACATATCCATTATACATGTCCATCTCGTGATCTCTTTACATGTCCACCTCATTATCTCCTAACCTCGTTTAATGAATTTAACAACAAAGGTCGGATTGCATCAATTTTTTCAATTTAGAAACTAAATTTAGACAAAAAAAATTTAGAATCAACTATTTATGATTTCAAAACAAAAATGAGATTGCTATAATGATTAAACATATTAATAAATATTTTTTTAAATAATACTTTTTTAATAGAAAAAGTTAAATATATTATTCTAAATTGAATTTTATTACATGACAAAGTAGTTAGAAATAAAAAATATAAAAAATTAATACTTTAAATATAAGTCATTCTTTAATAATTTATTAAACGACACAATAAAAAAATATTTATTTATCTATTTTAAAAATAAGTAATTTTTAAAATAATTTTTAGAGATGCATGAATTAAATTAATAGAATTTGAATTTAAGACATAATTAACATTTTAGAAGTTGATATAAATATCTTAAATTTGGAAAACTAAAAAAGTAATTTAATAATTAGAATAATATATTATTAAATATTAAATGATAGAGTTGAAATATATTTTTATTTTGACGGTAAATAAGTTTAATAACAAACTAAGTGGATAAAATAGTGAAATAATTAGTTAGAAAGTTTGTATTATTTTTTAATATATATTATTTTAAGAAACTTATTTAATTTTATTAAATGATAAAGTAATTAGAATTAATAAAAGGAAAAAGTTTAAAATAAATGAAAAAATAGTTTAAAAAAAGTAATATTTTAAACCTAGGTTATTTTTCAATAATTTCTTATATAATCAAATAAATATAAATTATAAAAAAGATTAAGAATAAAAAAATAATATAAAAACATATTTATATTTTTAGGATAAATCAAATAGGTGGCAAGAAGCGATGGGAGGTTGGAAAAGAGAGGTAAGGGATGTGGTAAAGCTAAGGCTAAGATGGACAACATATCTTCTTTTTTAATTGAGTAAATTAATTATGACATACTTTTCATTCATTTAACACGATAATAGTAAAATGATGATAAAGTATAAAGTTTTGTATTTTTGTAACAAAAGAGAGTAGAAAATAAATATAACGTTGTAAAATATTCAGATATGTTAAATAATCTTTTTTTTCATTGGGTTAAATATGTTTTTAGTCCCTAAACTATTGACTGTTTCTGGTTTTCTTCCCTCTTTAAAGTAAGGTACAATTTTTAAACAGTGTTTAGTTTTTGAAGACCAAAACAAACGTTTCGAAAAGAATGAAGACCAAATTATACCTTACTCCGAACGAGGGACGAAAACCAGAAACGGCCAATAATTTAAGGACTAAAAACATATTTAACCCTTTTTCATTTTAGCAATTCAATATTTTCTTGAATCTTTTATTCTCGCAACTACGCATGGGCGTTGTTGTGCTGGTACATTATGTGAGGGAAAAAGTCATTTGCAGAAAGAAAATCAAAATTGTAACATCACGAATTTTAGAATCCAGAAGACATTTAAAAAATAATGCATTATGGATTGAATAATTCAAAGTAAAATTAATATTTTCGAATATGGATCACGTAATCCAAATATCTACCGATTATACAATCCAAAACTAGAATTTAATCACGGAATATGTGAAATTTTAAAAAAGTATAGGTGCATAAAGAAAACAGGGTGCAGGGAGAAATTCTTTGTATAATGAGTATTGGGCCAACAAGTTTTAAGGTGAATAAAGGTGGGGATTTCTATGTTTCTCTTATGTGCCCCTAAATTTTACTGAGCTAAGCCTATAGATTATATATATTTCCTTGATTTCAAAATCCAGTTTCGGAATTCTTGGATTTTAAAATTCGATAATGTATTTTTCTCTGATTTTGAATCTAGTTTATATATTATATCTTATTTTCCAGATTTCAAAATTTGATTTTGGATTTTTTCAGATTTCAAAAATGAATTTTTCTCTCGTTTTGAATCTAATTTATATATTTTCTCTGATTTTTCCAAATTTCAAAATTTGGTTTTGGATATCTCGAATTTGAAAATTCAGTTTTGGAATTTTCTGGATTTTTAAATCTGATTCTGAATATTTAGAAATTGGATTTCAAAATCCGTTTTGGATTTCTGGATTCGGAAATCCAGTTCTACATTTAGCGGGGGTTTTAAAATCTGGTTATAGATTTTCTTGACTTTTAAAATTCAATTATAAATTTTTTCAAATTTCGAAATCTAGTTCTGAACTTTTAGAAATTAGATTTTTTAATTCAATTATGAATTTTTCAAATTTCAAAATTTGGTTCTAGATATTTTCGTATTTCGTAATATAATTTTAGATTTTCCCAAATTATTAAATATAAGCATGAATTTTTTTTTCAGACCTTGAAATTTGATTTTGGATTTTCAAAAAATGGATGTGAAATCCGGTTCTAGATATTTTTATTTATTAGATTTCGAAATATGATTATACGTCGAATTTTTTTTATCAGACTCCATTAAAATACATCCAAAAATTTCAAGTAGTGAGGTTCATGTGTCAAGAAGTGAGTGAGCGTCTCAGTTAGTGGAGAACAGGTGGCTGTAAGGGAGTGACTGTTCGTTTTGGGCGACGACAGTATTTAAGGGAAACTTTCAAATGTCATGTCACTTCTGTGCATGCCTTTCTTTTTCCCCACCCTGCTCAAAACCATTTTCTCCTTCTTCTCTCTAAGAAAATCTCACCATTTCTTCTTCTGATCACCTCTCAAGCACTGTCTGAACACTCCCGGTGTCGAGGGCGTTCGTTTTAACCGATCAGTTTTGGATTCTGGACTGGTAAGTTCATCTTTCTCAGCCAAGTAGTTTTTCTATACATGCAAACTCAGTTTTCGGTTACATGAGTTCCTTAACCAAATTCTGAACGCCTTCCTAGTCTTTCATTTGGTTAGTTTCGTAAATCGTGATCGTAGTCTTCTAAGAGATTGGTGGTAAGCTATTCTGTTCAAATTGTGAATGTCGGTCACCCTTAGAGGTAAAGGAAGCTTATATAATTTAACTTAGCTTGTTGTGTTGAATGTTTGTATGTTTGCATGATACGTGTGATTATTTGATGAATATAAAAAATATGATTGTACTGCTGGTTTGGATGTGTGGATGGACGTATGATATATGCTGTGAACTGAGTTGGGATAGAGTTTAATCTTCGAACCGTAGTATTCTGAGCAAAGGTGTTTAGCATGGTCGAGCGTCATTAGCGAGCGTTCGATTCTTTTTGGGAGTGCATGGTCTTACTTGAATTACCATGAGTTAGGGATATTGTTTAAGAGTCTTTCAGTAATATTATATAGGAATAGATAATCTGTGATCGAGAGTTTGTATTCATCGTTCAGTTTTCGTTGAGCGTCCGTTCATGTTAAGTTCTTCTTTAGACTTCCTAAACAATTTAGTTAATGTGTTATATACTACCTAAAGTCGTAGACGTTATCGTTCTTTTCATTCAGAATAAGTGGTGCCCCAATGGTGTGTGTGTGTGTGTATATATATATATATATATATATATATATATATATATATTCATTCTTTTTCTATGAGTTTATAAGCAATTGATCTTGGACCAGCGCTCGTCCAATAGTGTTCGATTTCTACAGGGCTCGGTCTTAAACCAAACGTTGGGTCTTGCTTTCTGTAATATAGTATTATTGTGCTTAGAATAAAAGTCTTTATTCAAACTAGCTAGCGTTCGTTAATTCATAGTTTCTCATCAGTTTTAGTATTTAGTGCAAATCAGTGTTGGTCTTTAAACGGTGTTCGGCCTAGAGTCTTAGTACTCGGCCTAGGCTTCATGGCGTCCAGTTGAACTCTTAGGAGTTTGTTTATTGTAATAGATGAATAGCGCTCAGTCTCGTTAATTTCTAAGAAGCGTCATTCCAGTCGTACTTGGGTTATGATAATAACGTATGATCTTATTTCCTTTGAATGTATAGATGATTAAGTATGAGGAAAATTGAGATGTGATGTGTATGAAAATAGTTGATTATGAACGAGTATTCCAAGAAGGAATATCTTAGAAAGTGGTTATTGATTGGTAAAGTATGAATGTGGGCAAAGCTTAGCGGGCGTTCATCCTGATATTTCATGATTACTCGTTCTCATGTAGAGAGGAGTAAGTCACGTGTGAGAATTGCAGGAGGTCCTAGTCCATAAGGTTAACTTGGACGAAACGGATCAACCTCGGGTAGCAGCTATTGAGGGTATCCAAGTTACTACATCACCCGGGTGCACGAACGTCGTAGCTACACAGGATTCATACAGTTCGGACAGTTAGAGTCATGTGGTCATTATTTGCATGCATGGATGTATGAATTATGATGTGGTTGTTGTTGGTTCGGTTATGAATGTTGTATGTTGTGATTAAATAAATTAAATTACATAAGCTTATCTTGTTTATCATTTTTGTCTGTGTTGTGCGTTCAGTCGTTGTCCTATTGCAATGATCATCCGTGTGGATGTGAGCAGAAGGAGAAGAGCTACTTGAAGAAGTTTTGAAATATGCAACGAAAGTAAAGGCCGAACCTTGAGAGCGTTCGGTCTGATGTTAGCTTTACCTTTTGTAAGACCGTTCGGTATAATTTATTTTGTACACCGTTCGGTCTAGTAGTAGCTAGAGTCGTGGTTTTAAATTCCCTCTTATTGTGTAAGACCGTTCGGCCATAATCGTATCTAGTTCAGCATAGAATTGATCTGTAGTATTATTAACATGTTATTATTCTCTATATGGTTTTACACTGTATTTTTGGGATGTTACATTTTTTATTTATTGAATTTTAAAATTTAGTTTTTTGTTTAGTTTATTTATTTATTAGATTTCAAAATTCAATTTTTGAAAGTACAAATGGGACGAAGAAGGTACAGGCGAAGGATGAAGCGTGCAAACGGGGTGTCAAACCCTAGTCAAAATCAAAGTTAAAAGTTGCTAAGAGTAACTTAGGGATATGGAGAAGTTTGGGGTGCAGAAAGAAATTTGTAGGATGCAGTAAGAAGCCCGGTTGATCAAAAGATATTTGAACTCGAATTGAGAAAGTCTGGTCACTCTTTCATTCACGATTTTATGTTCTCGTCGCTTCTTCCCCAACATAACTTAATATGCATTTGAATGTTAGAGTATTATTGAACATGTATTATATCCCACCGCTATTTGTAAAAGTATTTATATATAAGGTAAATATTAACTTATCTGAAGATTAAAACAAAATGGATTATTGGTTCATAATATTTAAAATAATAGTACATCTACTATAGTACCAAACCCATTTACATTTTTTCGTTAAAAAAATAGTAAAAGGGTTGATTCCACATATTTATACCTTTTTTATTTTACAATAGAGATATTTCTTTAAAAATAATTCAAAATTTAAATGTAAATATATTTAAATTAAAAAAATGGTTTATAACAGATATCCTCGTAATTTAAAATTGCATAACAAATAAACACAAGTTACTATAACTGTTTCGGAAATTTGAACATATGATACAGGAATTGTTCATCACATTGATTAGAGTCCTAGTTATCCATATGGTAATTAACTATCTAATGTAAATAATTACATTGTATAATTTAGATGTAAGAATAAATATGTTTATAATATTATTTAATTATGACTTTTCCGTTTGAATAACCTTGTGTTTAATTGTTTTTAGTTTCATGTTTGAATTTTGTAATGTTGTTTTAGATAATTGAAAAGTTAAATTTCAAATTTTTAAGAAAAAAAAATCTATTGAAAAAAGATATAAACGTTAAAACGTAAGATATGGTCAACCTTGAAGAAAGCTGACACTACTACTAGTATATCAATAAACATTTAATATTTGATATTCCAATTGACAAAAGAATCATATGTTGATTTTGTCCAACAATAACATAAAGCCAATGGGTATAGTAAATAAGTATTTGTTACATAGTTTGCCAAATTCACAAAGATAAATGTATTAAATAATATAAATACTTCATGAAGGTAACTTCCATCATATATTCTGGACTATTTACACTTACATAGATATACATATTTTATTTTAAAAGATGCATAGGAGAAAAAGTATTATGTTACTCTACAAAAGTCTACCATTGCAATATGTGGTTAAAACCAAGGCTTTGAACATAAATATTTGATTTTATAAAAGTTTCTTGACATTTCCATAAAGATAATTTAATATAAAGTTTTCAACAATGTTATGAACTTCTTAACAATAACTACACTAAGGGTTTAGTTTGAACATAATATAGCCTATTTATTTCTCTTTATCAAAATGAAAAGTTTTTACTTTTAATTTAGTCCTTGGCATATTTTGATCAATGTATAATAAATAATAAGACAGTTCCAAATTTCAAAGGAAATCAATTATGTTAAAGTCAATTTACCAATAATGAGAATATTTTGACTTATATGAAGTTCATAAAGAACATTTGAATGTTCCTTTTCTTTTCACTAAGATGTGATCACTGTTTTCTATTTTGAGCTAGTTAGGTTAGCTAGCTAATTAGTGTCACTTTGCCAATTATCACTTATGGTTAGAGATACTAATATAGTAGATATATATAATTAGAAATCCCAAATAAAAACAAAAAAGCAGGTTTGCCCGAGTGGTTAAGGGGGAAGACTTAAGATCTTCTGCACATAAGTGCGCGTGGGTTCGAACCCCACAGCCTGCAATTTTTTAATATTTTTTTTCTTCTGCTTTAGAAGTTACACAATTTTTATTATAATTAATGTGGGTTTATATATGTTTTTTAAACTCAAACTTTTTATATTTATTTTCTAAAAGTTAGATCAAATTTTATTTTAATTTCTCAAATTAAAAAAATGGTGTTTTTATTCTCTCAAATGAAAAATTGTTTTTTTTTTCAAAATAAAAGTATCATATCTAAAAATCATTAGCATAATCTTAATTTGAGAAGTACTCTTTTAAATATTTTTCTTACTTTTCTATCTTTTGTTTTTCTCCTATTCTTGTTACAGTAGTTAGTGTTATTATAGTAGCAAAATATCGTGCTCACAATTATATGGACGAAGCTTAAACTTCTGTTTTTATTTCGAGATTAAAGTATAATGTATTTATATTACATCATTAGATTTTCAATGCTTAACAATCATGAAAAATTTAATTTATATTAAAACATTGAACAATCTAAAATTTTGAATGTTTAAAATTGTAATACCCTCTATCTTCATATTAATCATAATTAAGTTCCTCATTTAGATATTTAATATAGAATAAATTTAATTTTTGAAAGAATACTTAAATAAAAGCATATTTTCTTTTATTTTAATTAATGAACTTACCGTGTATATATATATATATATATATATATATATATATATATATATATATATATATATATATATACACATAATTGATCATCTGATAAGAAAATAAAAAATTTAATCTAAAATAATTGGTATTTAAAAATAATATTAAAATAAAATAACTTAATTATACTTCTAAGAGAAATTTCCACATCATTTATGCACATAAGCCAATTCAACATGGAGAAACCCACTCACTTGAAGAACAAAGAAATGGGAGTTGGGTAGTCCTGCAAAAACTTGCCCACACCAAAGTTGTCTCATGCATAATGCTTATACTTATAACATGGAGATCTCGATATTTAGCTTCTCAAAATTCAACATTTTGTTTACTTGATAATCCAGGTAACGAGAGTTTATTTATTTTTATAAACTTTAAATATTGATTTGTTGTACGTAGATGTGATAGAATCAATTAGTTGTTTTAAAATAACGTTATTATTTTGCGATTAAACTTTTTTATATAGTTGTGCTAATGTTAATAGTAAGAGAATCTTTTTAATTTTTATAAGTTCCAAATATTAATATAATTTATGATTTGTGATTTGGTCAGATTGAATTAATTTTGTTTTTTTCTGGTCTAATGAGGAATTGTACATGTATTTCATCAATATAAATAGGTTCATTCAAGATCTCTTCAATTTCATCATCTTCACTAACCTCTCTAATTTCATCATCTGCATATGTTGAATCATCATCTTTAAAAAAAAACCCTCCAGGCCAATTACCAATTCTTTCGGATGTCATTATGCTTGTGAAAATTAGATAAGACAAAAATTATAAAATAAAAACTCATTATAAAATCATTTTTTGTAAGAAATTGTTTAACAACGAGTATTATTCATTTTTTCCAGGTCAATTACCAGTTCCTTTATCAAATTGTTTAAAGACAAGTGTTTTTTATTTTTTCAATTAGGGTTACAGTAGGAATGACAGAGAAAAGGTTGAAGTGAGAAAGATGAAAGAGAAAAGGTTGAGAGGAATGAGAGAGGTGAGTAAGAGTTTGGGGGTTTTTTTTTTTTTTTAGTTTTGAGAATGAAAATTATTAAAATACCCTTAACCTTAAAACTTAGAATCCATATACATAAGGGTATTTTTGTCTATTAAAATCCGGTACACATTGCTAAAATGTACCAACTGAAAAACAGGTGTACGCGCGTTAGCAAACCCCATATATATATATATATATATATATATATATATATATATTATTGTACGCATTTTATTAATATGATAATTTTTAAGGAGAAATATAATATCAAATAATACTTATTGTATTGAGTTGGAATCTAAAGAGTATAGTTGTTGTGACCCTACTAAACTTTTATACTTATTTAAAAAATGTAATTTAGGTGGTAAAAGTCAAAGGAGATTCCTAGCTCGAAATCGGTATAAATATTATTGTGAGTCAAAGGAAAAAAAAATTAACCTTATCACAGTGATTTTAGGATAAGGATGATAATTTTGTGATAAAAGAATCATTGTTGTTGATTTTTAATTAAGTAAGAAATAAATTTATGATAAAGTACGTTACTAACAATTATATTTATATTTGATTTAATGTGTGGTATTTCGGAATCTAGTTTAAATCATTTTAAGTCTTAATAAATGATTTAGATTTGAGTGATGATTTAACGTAATTGATATGGATTGGTGTTGTTAAATTTTAAATGTTGATGTTGATGTCCAAGTGTTAGATTTTCACAGGCAATATCATTGTGTATGTATTTTTTGTATATATACGAAAGTAGATGTCTATGGAGGAAATATTTCCTAGTATTTTTTTTCTTAGATTATAATAGATACTTATTCTTTTAAAAAAATCAATAATATATAATAAAATATATTTACAGAAAACAATTCATTTTAGCATGAGAAGAAAAAGGTTATTCCATTTTTTACGATAATGAATTAAACATAAATTATCTTATTAAAATGACATTAAAACCATTTAATTTTATCCTAATTAAGTTTATGTTGAAGATAATCATTTTACAATAAAAATATGTTGAAGATTTTACATTATTTAAAAATGGAACAAAATTATAGTATGTAAATAATATAGAAATCTCTTCTCATAATGGTGAGTTAAGCTAGGGATTATATTAAATTGACTTAAAAGTAAAGCATGTGAAGAAAATGTTGTTTGATTGATAAATATCGTGCTCCCACTCTATAAAAGTACTATTCAGCAATAATTTATCATTGACTTCATCACCAAGATGACTGCACTACTTCTTTAAAACTTTCTCTTTCTTCTTTCTCTGCTTCTTGTTTTGCAGAGCAAAAAGAGGGCAATCATGCTGGGAGGCTAAGCATGGAAAATTGGAGAAATTCTCAACATTTTTCTTTCAAGGTAATCAAATCTTACTCCTCACTGCTTCTCTCAATTTGTTTTTCTCTGTTCCTACCTATATATCTTCTGTTGTGCCGTGCTCATGGAATAAGATTAAAAACCAAATCTGAAGAACGCTAGAAAGAAAAATTTCCTATTTCAGATAACAGAAGAAAGCAGTGGGAAATAACCTGCTAAAAGTTTGCGAAGACCTTTTGTAAAGACTTTCATATACCCATAAAACAAAGAAAAATCTCATGAATAAATTTGACTGTTATTTCAATTTTATATTAGGAAGTGTGTAAATTAGTTTATGCAGAATGGTTGAATTGAGCAAAAGATAATTTTACAGTAGAATTGCTTGCGATTAGGCTTAAATTTGAGTTAACATTGGGCATTATTGATGTAAGCAGTGTGATGCATATTGGTGTTGCTGAGTAGATAGTGAAGAATAGTATATAATGTGTGTTTTGTTGACAGAGAAATGGGTACAGCAGAGTCAATAGGTGTCCCAGAACAACTACTTCAGAGGGTTGTTTCAGCACAGTTTAGGAGACCTCTCCTTCATCTAGTCTCCTCTCGTAACCTCTTTCTCCCTTCAAATTTTTTCATTCACAAATGTTAAATATACATATATACACATTTTTATAAGGTCAGATTTAAAATATTCATATTTTATAGGACTAGACAGTAATAAATAATTCCATAATAACTAAATAATAAATTCCATTAAAGTAGAATTTAAATCATGATTATGATATATTAAAAAACAAATTTATTTTTCAATTCAATAAAAATGTATTAGATTAAATTATGATTTTTTTATATTAAAGTCAAGCCAACTTAATCCATTCTTATACAAATTGAATTAAGTTGTTTCAATTGAATTAATTTTTTTAAAATACTTTTTTTTAAAATTAAAAGTGTATAATTTTCAAATATCAACATAATTAAAAGTAATATATTACTTTTAAAAATAACTTAAGATTTCAAAAAAGTTAATATGTCAAAATCATGATAAATTTGTTCAAAATTTTAAAAGGTATATATATATATATATATATATATATATATATATATATATATATATATATATATATATATATATATATATATAATATAATACAATTAGTTTGTTTATAATCACAAGTGCATAACCTTCCATGATCGCTCATCAACGTATCATCTGAATGAGTGTCTATTGCGTATTGTGGAATGAATGTCTATTGGATATTATGGAATGAGTGTCTATTGGGTATTGTGGAATGAGTGTCTATTGAGTATTGTGGGATGAGTGTCTATTGGGTATTGTGGGATGAGTGTCTATTGGGTATTATGGAATGAGTGTCTATTGGGTATTCTGGGATGAGTGTCTATTTGGTATCGTGGAATGAGTGTCTATTGAGTTGTTTATGGGGTATTATGGGATGAATGTCTATTAGAAATTGTGGTACGATGAGATGAGTATCTATGGTGCGATTGTTGTATGATGGTATGAGAGTGTCTGACATAATTATTATATAATGTTTATTGAGTGTTTCAAAGTAATTATGCTTGTTTTATAAATGATTTGTTGCACATTAGCTCACCATATTTGTTTGTGTTTGTGTTTGTGTACGTGCGATGATCGTATAATTCGTTATAGGTCTGATTCAGTGTCAATGAAGAAAGAAGAGATAAAAGAATAAATTAGAAGAATTTGGGTTAATTTATTCCAAATATTATTGTGTTAATAGTTATACTAGGTTTAATTAAGTTTTAATTATTTGATAATTTATATATTTTTAATTAATTCGTTTTAAAAGGTTTATTTATATTAATTATTCAAAAAAATTATATTTTTCAAGTAAGTTATTTCATTTGATTTTATTGTCAATTTGATTACATGACTATCAATTTGTATCTTCATTATTTATGTGTCTTTACATGGAAAAAATAAACAATTTTATTAAGTTTTAAATCCATTGTATATTTGAATATTTTCAATTCCCTCATCATTAAAAGTTTTCATTCTATCTAATGCTCAAAACCTTTATATTATTGAACTGTAAGGAAAATGAAGTTCTAAAATGCTAATTTTAAATAAATGAAAGCTCATGTTTCCACATGATTTTTTTTTGGTATTTAATTTATAAAATGAAACTATCCTTTTTTGTTTTTTTTATATAAAGATAAGTAGAGTTTCAGAACATTATTTCTCATATTGTTCAAGTTGGTAGTATTCTATTGGAGACTATAAATTAAAATGTTCATATCACTTTAATTGATATCAGAGAAATAATTGAAAGTATAAAGATTCTTCACTCTCTGTAAAACAAAATTTTAACAGAGATTCACTAAAAAAACCAAATTAATGATCAACTTAACTTTTCATTAAGTTATTTTTTTAAATTTTCTGTGGGGAGATGTGAAAGAAAGTAATGACTGTGGAAACTATCTATCACATCATATGAGCAAATCAAACAAAAAATACTAAAAAAATTTATAAAATTTTGATTACTTAATATAATATTTTTTAACAAAAGCTCAATTAAAGTACTCAAATTTAATTAAGTATACATATTAAAATATTTATTATAACTAAAATAACAAGTACTAAAAAAAAACCATGAATTCAAATCTGTTTAATGACTTGTGATATTTCTACGTACACACATACACACATTGAAAAGATTTTTTTCTTTAAAAATCTATATTATTCAGAGTCAGAGGTGCATCAATTGCATTGAAAAGCCTACTCAACGAAACTCATTCAGTTCACTGCAATTTTCAAATCCTCTAAAGTGAAGAAACTTATCTTTTTCCCCGAATTCGACATTCCACGAACAACATTACTCAGTGCTAAAAATTCAAAGGACTGAAGTTATTTCCTTTCTACAAATGAACTTGTTGCAGAAGATGCCAAGGGAAGATACCTGAGCCAGTGTGTTCCCCTTCACAAAGCAGCACTGAAAGGTGACTGGAAAGAAGCGAGTAAAATCTTGGAACAAGATTTGGAGCTGCTTACATCCGCCATAACAAAGGGTTGGGCCACAGTCCTCCACATAGCAGTGGGTGCTAACCATGTTCACTTTGTGGAGGAGCTACTGAAGTTAATGCAGCCTGATGAATTAGAATTGCAAGACTTCAAGGGTAACACTGCATTCTGCTTTGCTGCAGCGGTTGGGAATGTGCAGATTGCTCAGATCATGGAGAGAAAAAACGAATCCTTGCCAACAATCAGGGGTGGAGGAGATTTCACTCCTCTTCACTTGGCTGTTTTACTGGGAAGAACTGAGATGGCATGGCATCTGTTTCCTAAAACCAAACAAATATTTCAAGAGGTCGATTGGACCACAGTTTTCTTTCTTTCTATAAACTGTGGCCTCTACGGTAAGCATTTATTGTTCATAAAATCTTGCATGCACACATTAATAAGGTTTTAAACTGTGTAGTTCTGATCACACAATCATGATGTTGCAAGGAATTGTGATTGAATACAGCTACATATCTCCCAATCTCCAACTTGATGATGACTGATGCTATCTTAATGTTGTTGATGTGTCATTAGAATTTGCAATCCACAGAAGTTACTGAGAATTAAAAGTGATGCCAATTCTTATGTGAATTAAACATAATATATCCTTAATAACACTTCTGTATGAAATATCGGATCAGAAGTTGTAATATCTTGCAGATTTAGCCCTGGAAATGCTAAAGGAGAAGGACACGCTGGCTTATTGCAGAGGTGATGACAACTTGACAGGTTTGCATGTCTTGGCTCGAACTCCTGGTTGTGGTTGCCAAACTCCACGATGTAGAAAACACCTTCTACCTTTCTGTAAGTGACATACAATGATACAATTAAATTCCATTCAGAACAACATAATCATGTTTTCAGTGATTTTTTCTCTCTATAATTCTCAGATAAGGAGACTCCTATTCTCAAACTTGTGAAACGAATGTGGGAAATAGTTGTTTCCCTGGATGAACAAATGATGATGGATATCCTCTCGGAACCATCTCAAGTAATATTCATAGCTGCAGAAGTTGGGAATTTTGAATTTCTGTCCGTGGTCTTGAGTACTTACCCTGATTTGATATGGGAACTAGATGCCATGGATCGAAGTGTAATCCACATTGCAGTCCTGCATCGTCATGCTAGTATCTTCAATTTGATACATGAAATAGGCCCTATCAAAGAGTTCATTCTAACTTTCAAAGATGATCAAGGGAACAATTTACTTCATTATGCTGCAAAACAAGCACCACCAGACCAACTTAATATGGTTTCTGGAGCAGCTCTTCAAATGATGCTTGAGCTGTCATGGTTTGAGGTTTGTTTTCAAAGTTTATATTTCCCATTCATGTGAGTTCATCAGTTTGAATTATGCGTATCTTGATGTGACAGGAGGTGAAGAAGATAATGCCACTGTCATCCATAGAGGAACCAAATTCTTTCGGCGTTATTCCTCGACAAGTATTCAGTGCAGAGCATGAAGAATTGCGGGAGAAAGGAGAGTCTTGGATGAAGAGAACTGCAAAATCATGCATGGTTGTTTCAACTCTGATTACTACTGGAGTTTTCACTGCTGCATTCAGTGTTCCAGGTGGTATCAATGATGCTAATGGTGGAACTCCCAATTACTTGCAGGAAGCAGCATTCTTGGTATTTGCATTATCAGATTCCATTGCATTGATCTCATCATCAACTTCGATCCTAATTTTCTTGTCTATCCTAGTCTCTCGATATGCGGAGGATGATTTTCTTATGTCACTGCCCTTAAAACTTATGTCTGGTCTTCTGGCACTGTTGATCTCAATAATTAGCATGATGGTAGCATTCAGTAGTGCCTTCTTTATAACATATTTCAATGGAGTAATCTGGGTTCCTAACCTCATTTCTGCAATTGCTTTTGTACCAATACCTGTATTTATATTTCTGCAGTTTCCCCTTTGGTCTGACATTGTCTATTCAGCTTACATTTGTAGTTTTATATTTAGACCAAGTAGACGTATAATTCACTAGGAAGGCAACAATTTCAATTTTCTAATGATATATTGCGTCTAATTATTGTTGTTATAACAAGATATTATTGGTTTAGATAAGCTGTTGGTCTCCTAGAGTCTTTCTTTTATATATGTATTAGTTTTATTATCTGTGTCACTTAATTTGTTTCATGTCATTGAATTAGTGGATAATTTATCAGAAAAACGATTCTTTTTCAACTACCTAAATTTTTTACATTTATTTTATATTATCCTTCTTTACCTTTTACTTTCTTCTTTCTTACAAAAATATAAAACTTTAAACTTTTATATGACCATTTTACTTTTATCTCTATCAAAATGAATCTAAAAATGTGTTATGATGCCCTAACTATTCACATTATTTTTTCTAAAATTTTGATTACACACACATTTTAAATAACTTAAATATTAAGTTGTTATTATACTTTAATTCAAAAAAGTACATGGTAAAAATGAATTAAAAGATAAAAAAGTTTAGAATTATCCTGTACTTTAAGTTAAATTTATGATTTTAAGTTTGTTATTTAATTATTTTACAATTAAATGACATTTTTAAAGATTTTATATTGATAAGAGGTATGATTATATTATAATATATAAAGTCTAAATATCATCTTATTAGGTTGGTTTTATGAAATTTTAAAATATATTTTTTCGCTGTGTTTGTTTGGAGTGAATTCATTGTTCACGCGAATAAGCGATGATAGATTTCGAAAAACAACGTTGTTCTTTTGCGTGGATTTGCGACGATTTGCTGAGATGGAAACCCAACAATTTGCGAGAATAGACGGTTGAAGTCATCTCGCTAATATGCGAGGATTTGCGATGATTTATCAGAGAAAGATTAATATGCCCTGTACGAGACATTATAATTCCCATTCTGTACTTCCATACATGAACCAAAATATTAATGTTAGGAACGTTATTCGATTTTGATGTTTAATAACTGATTCCAAGCAAATGAAATAAGTAAAAAATAAACACATGCATTGTGCTTTCACGAGAAAGAAGCCATGTAGTGTAGTTTGAAGAGTAAAGTGGACTGTGGTTGTCCATGTGATGACCCAGTTTGCACTATCCTCTAGCCATGCATTTCTTTAATTTGGAAATTGCTTATGCAGCCCATTGCAGTGGCGAGATTCCCTATTTGATTCCCTGTTTGACACAACCATTCACTAGCATTGATTGCAAAGGAGAGAATCACTGGCATTGACTGCAAAGGAGAGAATCCTGGCAAACAAGTTTGAATTTGAAAACAATAACCATCCACACCATTAATAAGATCGTGGTTGGTGGATAAGTTTACATAGAGAGACAGCCAAGTTTGAAAAGGTTTACTTTCACCAGATTTGTGCGAGTGTATGTGTTGAAGTATTCTGAAATAGTAATCAGCTATGGAGGAGAGGTAATCTTTCTTTTTGTTTTGATGTGGTTGTTGCAGGTAGAAGCATGGTGATTTAGTTGAGGAGGAAGATGGAGGAGCAAGAACGTTGTTGATGATGATGAGGGACTGGATGAAGCTGACCAAACGTGGAAGCAAGGGTTGAAGAAGTGAGCTTGATCACAACTGTACATTCGGAAAGAAGAAAAGGGTATCCGGTTGGAGCTTTCTGAAGGAGTTGCAGGCGTATTCGGTTACAGCTTTGCGTATCTGGTTATCTTCTCCAACAACTTAGGCGTATTCGATTACACCGAGCCGTAACCGGTTATAACTTGTTTATGAATTTCGTTTAATGGCGTATTCGGTTACATATTATTGTATTCGATTCGAGCTTCTCCAAGAACGTGTATTCGGTTACACTATGGCGTCTCCGGTTCCAGGCATGGTGTGCATGTGTTTCTCCAGTTGGGCAGGTTGTGGTGCGTGAGTTATTTGGACTTCCATAGTTGCATTCCTTCCTCCCTCGTCGCATTCATTGGTTAGCTCCAGCATGTTAAGCTTCGTGCATGGAAGCGCTGCCACTGTTGGGCTTTTAGTTTGAAAAAGCTAATGTAATAGAGTTAACAAGAGAAGAAAACCTTATTGCTGTAAGCACTGATGCAGATGACCTTCAGAATTTGACCAGTTCCTCTTACAATTGCCTTGGCCAGAACATGATTGTACTTATGAACCTTTGGAGCAAACTGTCTTTAATGTAGATTGTTCTTCTTGTTGAAATTGAATCCACAAAAGGAAGACTGGTTATTAATTGGAATTGTTAAACACAATGTTGTTCTTTCCATATCATGTGTGCCTTACTAATGAACTTCCTCTGATACTATGGTTATAGCATCTCGAAAAAACTTGGTGGGTGTATGTTAATAATTTTTTACCGGTACCTGGTTCAACTTCCTAAGTTACTGTGTTAAATCACTGGGTAGAGTGAGCTAAATGTACATATTTAACCAAGTTTTTAGTTTCTTTTAACCTATGATATAAGGTATTGATGTTATTATTTTAACAGGTTTGTTTTGGAATTATCACTCATTTTATCTAAATATTGACAATTGAAACTAGTATCTTATTGGGATCTTACTACGAGTGCGTATGGAATCTTGGCTGAAGTCTTTAGTCTTGGTGAAAAATAGTTTACTTAATAAATATAATGTATTTTGTTTAATTATTATATGATTACATGTATATTGTTAAATATGATATGATTACATGAGTATATGAATTTAATGATGTTGTTGATTTTAGTTGTATGTATGTATAAAGTTGTTAATGAGAGTATGTATTTTGTTAATATTAATCATTCTCCCTTCCATAACAAATAAATTGATACTACTTCGTAGTAAATAATATTGCAAACAAATACTACATTTAAAAATAAATTCATTTTACTACATTATAATTTTTATAATTTTTAAAAATTAAATTTAAAAAATATATATAATTTTTGTTTTCTTATAAACATTTTTACTATTAAATATAACATTATAATAAATAACATTTTATATTACTTTTATAACTAGGGACATTTTGATAATATTTAATTTCTACCAATTAAACTAATTTTTTAAATCTATGACATCAATAAAATCCTATATTAATTCTCACAAACTTTACTTCCAAATCCACCCTCAATTACCCACAAATCCACTCAAAATTACCCTCAAATCTCCCAAATCATTTCCCCAAAATTATCTTCCCAAAATCATCTTAATATAGTATCTAAATGACAGAAACTTATTCATTTTCTAATTATTTTTATATAAATAAAAATTAGTGTATAAGGAAAAGTATTCTTCTTTTAATTTTTTTAAAATACGTCACTAATTATTGTTAGATCTATCATGTCATGTGTTATCATATTCTTCCATTTATTTCAACACACTTCTACATATCTCAACTAGTTATTATTGTATAGAAAAATAATTACCACTAACCTCTTCCCAGAAATATAAAGCAATCTTGAATCCACCAACACGTCAAACTCCTCTTCCATCATTTTTATAACCTCAACTCTGATGCAAGGACGCAATAGAAAAAAAATAAAATTTATCTAGCAAAAACGTGTCCACAAATGTGAGTATAAATAAAAATACACAATAAATTTGACATAAGCAAAACCATTTTTACTTAACATGCATTTTTTATAAATATTGCAAATTTGTTTGCACAATTTTTCTTTTGAAAAAATTGTAAATCCTCCCATGCCACAAATATCTAATCCCGTTATACATTTAAGAGATTTATTAAGTTGTGATGATATTTTTTTTTCTTAATTCGTATTAAGTAATACAACTTTAGAACCAACACATTTTCAGTGAAGACTTTCTCTTTATAAATAGTTTCATACAAACTTTCTCTTGAAATTTTACAACTCTTGACATAATTTATTTAATGGTGTGAGTTCAACTTCTTTCATTAATAAAAAATATTGTTAAATATGTTTTTGTTCCTAAACCATTAATTAGATGATTTTAGTTTTCCTTTCTCTCCCAAATCAATTTTCAAATCCAATAAGACATAACCCACAAAGAACACACAACATCCACAATCCTACCCACAAAGAACACACAACATCCACAATCCTTCATGCTCGGACCAATGCACACAAAGAGATAATCGTTTATTCATTTAAACATAAAACAAAGAACCCTCTTCACATCGTTGGTGTCCATTGGTGGTGCCTAGAGTCTTTTTCATGAAATGGGCAATGATCTTGCATGAGAGAAGAGGAGAAAAGGGCGGCGAGTGACGGTCGTTGTTGTTGGCGTAGTGTTGACGGTGGTTGGAAGTGTGAGCCACTACCATAGAGGAATGAGGGAAAGATAAACCCCTTAAGAGCATGACCCGAATAACGCATGAGGAAGAAAATGAACATCCTAGGTGGCTCTTGTGTTGGAGAAGAGTAAGGAAACCTCTCGCGAACAGGTATCTCCGATGGTGCTATTGACGAATGACAACAATGCTACGATGGAAAACTGCAATGACATGAGATGTACATGTGTCATATTGTTATCACGTATAAAAAACATAACGGCGTTAATTATGAAAGACTAAATCCGTATTTTTTTTAAAAAGAGAGATAAAAATGAATCAAAAATCAAAATTGTACGATAATTTAAAAATAAAAAACATATTTAATCTAAAAAATACTAATAATTAACATTTATATTTCCTCTCACAATTCATTATATTTATAAAATATCTATCTCCTATTCCAAACCAAAATTGAATGTCAGCTTCAAAAATCTAAATAATATTTGTCAATGCATCTCTCCCACCCTGAGAAACACTATTATATATATATATATATATGCCTTGTTTTCTTCAACACAATGATTCTGTGATAAAAGTGACAAGTGAAAAGTCGTATGCCTGTAATCATTTAACTCAAAGTATATCGATCCCTAGTCATCAATTTACTACCCATACACGCCCATGCATGATGTTACAATAAGAGAGTCTCCAATTTATATTGGCCACAAAAAATGTTTTGCTTTTTACTATTGTTTCAAATTTCCTTTTCCCTCAGAAAATTGGTTCAAATTTCAAACACGGAAAACCTGTCTGTCACATTCATATCTGATTGCTTATTAATTACTATTCTTTTTTGGGTCTATAGACGAATAATTTTTGTTTTGGATAATGTTATTCTTTCTCATCACTTTCATCCAAGGAAAAATGCCCCTTGGAGCTTCTAGGGGTCAATTAAATTTCATGTTGCTGATTCAACTGTCATGTTATGCAGCTACCAGATCTTGTATGATTCAAGTCTATCTTAATTTCTGTCTGACCCTAAACTTATGTCAGAAAAACACACTCAATAGTTAATCTCGGACTTTATGTTTTGTACTATTAAATTTATAAAATGGGTAGACCCTCATTTGTGTATCCCAATTCAATTTGAATGTACCGTTCATTGACCAGATTTTCAACACTTTGTTTTCACAGCATAGATGAAACTGATTTAGATTTAGTGGATGATCATATATGAACTTGTTATTTTATTTTATTTTATCTTTTACTTTTTATTTTTCTTCTAAAAAAATGTCTATGAATTAACATTGGTGATGAGAAATTGCAGTGGAAAATGTGCTTTCGAGATATGGAGAAGTTTAATAGTAGTAGAAAGTTTAATGAGATAATGTGGTCCTTCTCTGAATCTGGTCATGCATTGGTGCAACGTGCACGTAAAGTCTCACCAACATTTTCTTGGATTAAAATAAAACGTAGAGAGGAATCGAAACATATCCAACCTCCACATCTCCATCATTCGACTGTTGTTTCTCTTTTTTAAATAACAAATGAGTTAATTTTTTCTTATTATTTGACTTAATTATTATTTTTACCGCTATTTTAGTCTATTTTTTTAATATGATTTTCATTTTTTTTTCATATTTTAAAAAAATTTATTCAGGTTAGTCATTTTTCGTGATGCCTTTTAAATTATTAAAAGGAAAAATATCTAGGGTAGACCTGTCAAAATGGGTAACCCAGCTTGACCCGTTTCGGTTTACCATGAGTTGGTGGTCACTTAGTGAGTCAACTCAATCCGGTTCACTTATTAACAAGTTGAAAAAATTTTAATCTAACCCATCTACCATGGGTTGGTGAGTTAAACAGGTTGACTCACTGACTCACTGACTCACTTAATTATAAATTTTTTTAAAATAAAAAAATTATAATTTTTTTAATTCAAATCTAAATAAATTTCACTCTAAAGCAATGTTAAACTCCAAAGACAATTCAAAAAAAAATCTTACAATCCAAACGTAATCCAAAAACAAGCACAAAAGGCGAACAAATAAGTTTTTAATATTGACAATTCTTGTGTCACTTGTCCATTTATAATATTAGAGTCTTGAATAAATAAATCTATAATATTTTTTATCTCGAAACATCTTTTTTTTTTATTCTCATCTACAATATAATAAAAAATTGCTAACTAATAATATTGAAACACAAAATAATAAATAATTAAATTAAATTAGGTGGGTTGGTGAGCAAACCTGGCTCATCACGGGTTCAACCGGATGAGCCGGGTTCTAAGTGAGCTGGGTTGAAAACTAATCTGTATAAAAAAATTACATTTTTTCAAACTCAACCCGGCTCAAACCCGTAGTAGGCCGGGTTGGCTCGCGGGTAACAACTCATTTTGACAATAGAATGCTCTTTAAACTAGTTGTGTGATTTTTGCTTACGTGGCATGTATGAGTTGTAAAACATTATGGTCCACCACCAGCTCGAGATAAAAACATGTATGTTCCAGAATAACAGTATTCCATCTTTGAACAACCACACACCTATCAAATTTCCCTATCGCACCACCATGAAACGTGAATCCACCTGGAACATGCGACCATTATTCGACCTTCATTTAACGCAAATTGCGACCCTCATGTACACGAAATCCTTAAACCTGCATTAAAAATTTTTTTCAACCCCTTTCTGAATCAATTTTATTTTCTTTTCTAAAAAGTCACACAAAAGCAATCACTTTTAAATTAATTCCCATTATCAACAATCATCTACCTCACACAGACTTCATTCATCAATCTACACTTTCTGCTTCCATTCCCTTCATACATTCCATTTTTCATCTTTGCAATAAACCATCATTATCATCATTTTCACCATTATATATTTCGTTCTTTTTCTTCATTTATCATTTTTCGTAATAAATTGAAAATCTTTCTCTATGATTGTCGAGCTTCTCTTTGGGGTTGCTAAGGGAATTACTGAGTTTCTCTCTAGAGTTGTTGAACTTCTATCTAGAGTTGTCGAGCTTCTCTCTATGATTGTCAAGTTTATCTCTAGGGTTGTCGAACTTTTATCTAGAACTGCTGAGATTCTCTATGATTATCGAGTTTCTCTTTAGGATTGCCGTTGAGAATGGTGGCATCTTTATCAACCATGGGTTCATGGAACTCTAACATTTTTGAATAAGAAGAGAAAGTCATGTCACAACTTACACCTCAAATAAAATATTTCCATGTCATAGGAGTTGTCCATCTTGTACACTTTTCTGTTAATAATTTAGATAATGTCATGAAAAAAAATTAAATTGAATAAAATTTATTAAAACAAAAATCAAATTGAATGCATGAAAAAATAAGACCACATTAAAAAAGTCAACCAAAATAAAAACCAAAATAATTATTAAACCTTATTCTTTTATCTTCACTTCTATTATTCCTTGGATATTTACAATTTTACTATAAAAAAAGTCTAATTATATTTTAATTGTTTTATAAAAAAGTTCATCCAAATAAACTCATATTTTAATTATTTTTAAATAAATTATTATAAAAGTTATCTTAAAAGAATTTCGTGTTAATTATTAATCCTGTAACAGTTTCTTTATTTTATTTTATTTTTTCTTTTAAGTTTTTTTATTTAATACGTGATTTTTAATTCACCTTAAACTCTAAACAATTTATTATTTAAGGATGATTTATTTATAATTCTCAATGTGTCTTATGTGAGAGAGTTTATTTTTGAAAAACATTTAGTAAACTCAAGTTATATAGATGACTTTGATTTTATTAAAGGTTGTATTTCACTTTAGTTGTACCATAATAAATATATAAAATAAATTAAAAATTAAAATATCCTAAGTGAATCAAACTATTAATCTATCAATCAACAGTGGATAAAGTCAAGTTATAAAATTTGTAATCACAAAAATATAAATCTGGTTAAACTTATTTATTTTAGTTCTATCCGTAATTAGATGTGAATGAATTTGGGAACTTGTGATTATTGATGTTGTTGGCCCTTTTTGGGACGTGAATGTATTAACCAGAAGGTTTGAAGGTTGAAGAGAAAGTTGAGGCACTTTTTTTGACTGAATTTGAGGGTCCTAAATCCACGTACAATATTATTCGTTTTTGAGGTTGAATATTGCTTTCCAACCTTTAATTGCAATGCTAAAACCATTAATTTGATTCTCCACTTCCGATAATGACATTCACACTATCACCAATTCCTCATAAAAAAAAAACTATTTACATATGCCACTATTCTATATACTTTCTTTTCATCGTAAAATATGAACTACAAAATAAATAAATAAATATATATATATATATATATATATATATATATATATATAGTTAATTTTGAACACGACATGATATAATGTTAATAAATATGATCGTAACATGCATACTATATCCAAAAGTAGCTCTAAAAAATTGGATGATCATTAATAAAAATCATTAACCAATGGGTAAACTTGCAAATTAAATAGGTTTACATGTAAAATATGTTTATCAATTCTTTGGCTTGCATTTATTGCACTATCGATAATTGATTCAGCTTATTGAACAATCATTTACTGACTTAAGCATCATAGTATTTTTTGGAGATAACCTCATTACACGATTTGTAGGAAAGAAAAAGTGTAAACTTAGATTATGAGATAGTTTGGAGTTTTTTTAGAGTTTAATGTACAAGACAATTGACCTTAACTTCACCGAAAAACATTTTTGAATAATTATAACTTTCTTATACATATGAGTACTCAAATCATACATCAATCAAAATCACTTGTATTTTCAATCTCTATAATATAATAACAATAATAACACATTATACATAATCTAATAATATCTTAATAGTCAAATATGAAGTTAATGTATTTCATGTAATATATTAAATATGTTGCATGATAAATATTGGTAATTCAACTTTAATTCTATTTTATAAAAAATATGGCACAAATCTCTTTTAATTTTTTATTACTTAATAATATTTTAATATATGTGATTTATATTATTAGTGAATTTAGGATATTTCATTTTCTTAATAGTTTATTATACTTAATACTATGGCTATAATTAGTCATAAAATCATGTTAGATATCCATACAATATGCATATTCATCTATAGTGATTCATATAACCTTATTTCTTTACTTATATGGAATTCATATGCATTTCTTTCAACTATTTCATATATACATACATATATCAAAATATTACTTAAAACATACATCACAAATATACATATGTCATAGACCAGAGATACATTATGTTGTTTGAATAATATTATTATTCCAAATTCACAATTTAGTTAAATTTATGTCATAAAAATGAATTTTTAACATCATCTCCAATATTTCAATTTCAAAATATCATGATTAACTCCTCAATGGTATATCGCATTATAAGAAAATTAACTTCCATCATCCAAAAGTTTTGAAAACAATCAAATAGAACCATCAAATCTTCAACCTAGATCAATATTATATATTAGCGTACCTTGATCCGTTCGATGGTACCTAATTGGTGAAAAAACAAATGACCGAAGATATATATAATAATCTTTAAAAACTGTAAAGTATTTTAGAGATTGATAAAGATGAAATTCAAAACAAATGAAAAGTAAATTATGTATTTTTAATTTATTTATAAGAAAATGTATAAGACATATTTTCTAATTACTTTAAAATATACATAATCTAAATCAATAATAAAACCACTTGTGTATAGGGATGAAAAAAAATCCACGAGTATCTGTTATTCGTAAAAAATAAAAAAAATAATTTCTATATTTTTTAATTAAATTTAATTAAAAAGTAAAATTAATTAATATTTTATTAGGTTAAATTTAATTAAAATTAAATTTTAATTTATATTATATTATATATCTTTTTGTAATTTTATTTAAGTTTTATTTTAAAAATGTATAAAATATATACATTTTTTTCAGGTATCCGCAGGTTTAAAAATACCCGCAGGTATTTTCTAAACGATACTTGTACGAGCAGTGGATACAGTTTTTTCCAATAAATTGAGTTGTGAGTATGCACTATGTGTACCAGACTTGATCCGTTGACATCTCTCCTTGTATACTTTGATCATATAGTTATGATCAAATTTAAATATTATTTCTAGGTATTTAATCATGCTTTCATATTTAACATTACACAATCAGTTAAATCAATTACATGCGAAATTAATTTTTATTAGAATTATTTTTTCATATTAATAACTCTTTTCATTATTAGAATTGATTTTTTGTGAGAATACACTAAAAGTCAAGAATTTATGTTAGAAGTAATCATAATTAACTCTTTTAATATAATTTTATTTTTTCAAGTAATAACTAATTTGAACATGAAACTTTACATCAGAAAAATGAAAGAACGAAGTCATCTATACTATTTATATCATCCTCATCCAGTAGGGTGATTAGTTCGTTCGGGTTATCCAAAGCAGAATCAATGCCTTGTTATTAGGGTTCCTAATACTTTGCATTATAGAATTTCATCCCTATATCCAACTTCTTTTGTCTTTATTAGTTTGTTTTTTCTTTCGAATGAATTATTCTTGCCAAACAAATTGATCACAAATACATTACAACTAAAAATAGCAAAAGTATTCGTTAGATATCTACCAATAAAATCTGCACTATAGTTAATAATTATGAATACTTATTATTAGTTAGTAACAAAAATTTTAATATTTATTTATAGACAAGTAAGATACGAATATCACACTGTATCTATATATATATTATTTACAAAAAAATAAAAATAAATTTTAATTTATATTTTATTGAGTTAAATTTAATTAAAATTAAAATTAATTTATATTTTATTAAATTAAATTAAATTAAAATTTACTTTAATTTATATTATATTTTATAATTTTATTTAAATTTTATTTCTAAAATTTATAATATATATATATATATATATATATATATATATATATATATTTAAATATTCATAAATATTCACAGATTACTAATATTTTTAAACGGATATATGATGAATATTTTTTTTCAAGTGTGATAATAGATCAACACTATCCTACCCTATTTATTACCATTCCTAATTGCAATGGATAAATACTATTCATTATGTATAAAAATCTTCCAAGGGTGGACATGAAAACCGGACTTTAAGTTTTTGTATTGAGACCCATTTATTAAAAAAATGAATCTAATTTATATTATATAAATGAATATGTATTCTATTTTAGCAATAAATTTTATAATATTAAGTTAAATTTAAAATTTATGATATGATAATAAATTTTAATGAGATTTGTGAGAGTTATAGTTTTGTGATTATTCACAAATATTTAGTTTCATTCTCACCGTTATCTGATCATTCACAAGTTTTATTTTCAGACAAAAAAAATATAAATAATTTCACTTTTGGTTGCTTTGGCTGCATTCTCATCTAATGTTATTTTACTTTAATTACTCATTTATAATGAAAGGTGAACTTTAAAGATTGATATCATAATATTACATTGTACTTTGGTTAGTTTGATGGATTCAGAAGGATGAAATGAAAAAGAATATAAAAGAAACTCTAAGAAAAGTAATCTTTTAACTGTTTGGTGTTAGCAAGATTCACTTTTGCAGGGAAAGAAAAGAAAAGTTTCTGGTTATAGATATTATTATATACGATTAGATATATTATATTTATTTTTAGTTAGGTTAGGTTGTATCTCACCTTACAAGTTAGTTATATGGAGTTGAGTTAGACTTAAAATCCATTTCTTAACATGGTATCAGAGTTATGGTTAGAGTCTATCCCAGCGATATTTGTTGTTTGTTGGGCATGTTCTTCCACCTGTTATCGGGCCGTTATCAGACCACTCATTAATGTCTAGTCTCACGCTTGAGATGATGTCTGTACTTCGGCGTGAAGGGGTGTGTTGGAAGTCCCACATCAACTAGAGATAAGACCAATTTATAATATATAAGTGGGTGCAAACCTCACTTTACAAGTTGGTTTTGTGGGGTTGAGTTAGGCTTAAAGTCCACTTATTAACATGGTATCACAACTATGGTTAGAGCCTACCCTAAGGATACTTATTGTTTGTTGGACATGTTGTACCACCCGCTAGCAGACCACCCATTGCATAAATGTTGCTCTTTTTCCTTTGGAGGTGCCTTGATTAGAGAATCTTCTTGAAATTTTATGGTTTCTCTCTTCTGTTCATCCATGACTTCTTCCACTGTCGTCTCTTCTGACCTCCCTTTTGTCACCATTGTGTTTGATCTGTCCATATATGTTTTTTCTCCCATGAAAAAGATTATTTTTGTTACTTTATTTATAGACGTGGTGGTTCCCCAATAATGACTTCTTTATCCACTAGATTTCAACAATGCATTTCTCAGCGGTGATTTGCAAGAAGAGATTTATATTATCAAACAAGTGGATCTTTCTCTTTTTGTTATTAAAAGACAACCTAAAACGTAATCTCATTTTATACTTTTTCTTTCCTAAACCAAACATGCTATTAAGCTAAACAATGATTTCAATTGATGTTGATGTGAAAAATATTTACAACATCACTGCATACACTATTTTCTCTAAAACTATTGATTAAAATATTAATAATTAAGATTAATATAAAATTATGAAGTAATTAGAATCTGAATGATTATTTTTCAGTGAATGGCTATAACTCTTTATATTTTTCTTGATTATAAGAGTAAAGTTACACTATTGGAGCAGCCATTTAAAAATTAACAACTCAACATGTTATAAGTCATTTTATGAATCAAATTGACCTACAGTTAAAAGGTACCTGATGCATTTTGACCAAATTAAATCAATGGCAAGAAGGAAGTGATACAAGTGATGAATAATACAGTGAATATGTGTATATTGTTTTACCTTTCGGTAATGGAAAGACCATAAAAGTTACTGATCAATGTTGGAAATTCTGTAGTTGAAATTCTGTTCTGCTTTTAAGATGAATATAAGAAGTTAGCTACACTTTTCAGTAATTTCTGATACCCCACTTTGCAAGATACAGTTTCATGCAATGGAACAAGGTTTTTGAGTCTAATATATATTGTCTTCTTTTGGAAAGGAAGATTTGGCTATCTGTATGTTCATATTTATTACTACTGTGGGTGGCTAAAGCTATTTCTTCCGAATCCATTATAAGAATAGTTGCAGATCTTTAACCTGTGAATTTATGCCAGTATCTTTATCTAACATTTTATTATCACACTATAGATGCCAATAACAATATTCTACAATTTCAAGATCTTAAACTATTTAGTAATAGTTTGGGGCGGTTTTAAACCTCTGTTTGTGACTTGTTCAAGTTTGGTTGCTTTTAGCTTTCATCTTTCTTCTGATTCTCTTGCCTAATCTTTTATATTCACTTCAAGACAACATTAGACAAAACTATTTTATTTGCTTATCGAGCTGTGTTGTTTTCTGTGTTCTGTACTTCGGTTGTGTCAACAGAGAATAGACCAACAGGTGGAGTTAGGCTGTTTCAACTTAACAAGTAATTTGGATTTGAAGTCTTGGTTGTGTAACAGTTAAAAAATTGTCATATATAACACTTTGTTTCAAACAAAATTGCTTTCTGTAGAGGATTTTGCAGTCTCAAAACAAAACAAAGAAATAACAAATAATGACCTTGCATGGTAGCATTTGGACAAATTAGATTCAAATCTTATTCCTGAAGCCTTCAGGAATATAAGACAGCACTTTATGCCATAAGGTTAGAATTTAGCCTAACCATTCTTACCTTTTCCAATCTTCTTGTTCATTTTCTGGTTCTTCTTTTCTTCTTCCCTTCACCATTCCCTTAATAAGTATCAACTTTCTCTCATAGATTCATGCATGCTACTTCAGAAATTTGATCTGTTACCGAGAAACTCTTCTTGCCATCTTTATTCAAATCTTGTGGGAACGTTTGGAGTGTCTATAAATGAACGAGTACAGGATTGATTGTGTTGGACGGATTCAACAAAGCTGTGGTCTAAATGGGGATTTGAGTTCAGAGTTTGGCAATTGTTCTAGTCAATGTTTTGATATAATACAGGCTTCACATATGGGAACTTGCAATCAGCCACTTGCTATGGCCAGTGGTGGATTTGAAGAGGAACCACACATAGGCCAAACCAAATCATCTAGCAGCATTATAAGCCGTTTTGAATCACCAGCTTCAGCCTTTTATGCAACAGAAATCTGCATGGGATTCCCACAATATGATAGACTAGTTGGTAACCCCCCTTTGATATCTCAATTCTCTAAGATCAGTGATGTGGAATTCCCTTTGTATCAATCTCCAAGGCAAAACCTTTTCTTGGCTTCATTGGCAAACCAACCTGCCCCTAACTTTGAGTTGTCAAATCCCTTGCAAGCAATGCTCTTATCCCATGTGAATAGTGATCAATGTGTTATATCTCCTGAAAAGTCTAATAAAATCTCATCTGGGAATTTCCCTGGCAGCAGTTTTCTTCCAATTGAACAACCCAAGTTGTTCATTGATGATGCTTCAAGCCCTTCGGTTCCTTGTATAGGAAATCAGGATCAAAGAGTAAGTTTGTTGCCATCTCCATCTTTAGTTTTCTCTGTTGTTCAATTGGCTTATGTTGTTATTGCTTCTTTTCTACCCTGAAGGATTGTTGTGGCTCATACAATTTACCTGCTGCACAGATTAGCTTCTCTTCTCAGCAAGAGATGCTGTCACCAACACTCTCAGCAGGTAGTTTGCTAACTTCTTCTGGAAACTCTTCTTCAAATGGACCAGTAGTCTCAAGTAAAACAAGAATAAGATGGACTCAGGAACTTCATGAGAAGTTTGTTGAGTGTGTGAATCGCCTTGGAGGTGCTGAGAGTAAGGGCTTGTATTGGTTCCCTTTTATTTTGAAGACTGTTTTCTAAAGTAGTTTCATACTTTTTGTTTGTTTTCATCTTGTTCAACTTCATCCATTTCATCATCTTCCAGCATTAAGAGTAACCTTGTTTAGTTGCATTTTGAGAACTAGACAGTTTCTGAAAATAGAAACCAGACATAAACTAATTAACTTGCTGATTTTTTCTCTGCATATTCAACATCTGATAGTCTTCTTGTCTACTTGATTGTAGAAGCAACGCCAAAAGCTATATTAAGGCTGATGGAATCAGATGGATTGACCATTTTCCATGTCAAAAGTCATCTGCAGAAATATAGAATTGCCAAATACATACCACAATCAACTCAAGGTAATTTATTGGCACTGTTTCAGCGTAGTTTCTACATCATGCCAAATATATTTTGCTGCTCAAATGTTGAGATTGTTATGTCACTCATTTTTTATTGAATATGCTCAAGTTACAGGAGGTTGCAACTACTAAAAACCCTATATGTTTTTTCATGTATGATAGAAACCTTGAATTATTAAATGTCAAATTGATTTTATTTCTCAGCTGGATGATAATGATACATGAAATCGCCAAAACTATTGAATAAATGCTGTTGTGAACATGACCTCCACTGCTTTATTATTCTCCTGTTATTCATGATCTTCAATGCCCTTATGGTTATTATTGATTTTCAGACTGCTTTATCATGTTTCAGGGAAATCTGAGAAAAGAACGAATGTAGAGAATGTGCATCTTGATGCCAAAACGTAACTCTACTTCTTTTGCCTAAGCCCCTGTTACCATTCCACAGTTCAAATAGTTCCATTCATGGTTATTTTAATATTTTCATTAGATGCTGTGACTCTAATCAACTGAGTTTCTTGTTCTTCATCGCCAGTGGCTTGCAAATTAGAGAGGCACTTCAGTTGCAGCTAGATGTTCAGAGGCGCCTTCATGAACAACTAGAGGTATATCATTTACTTTTTGACTACTGTATCTCCATGCTCTCCTAACCTTACAGGTCCATACTTGCTACTTCATGCTTATGTCTTCAATGACCTCATGTTAATATTAATCACACAATAATAGTTGTATCTAATTACATTAATTATTTTTAGAAATTTCATATTGACCAGAAATAGGTTTATAATATAAAAGAATAGAATTGAGTTAAACTTAAAGTTCACTTCTTAGTATAATTTCATAATCATAAATCAGTTTATCCTAACAAAATTTTGATATTTGTTATATATATTGTTTCACAAGTTAAGCTTAAAGTCTTCTTCTTAACACATTTATTCTTAATTTGTATGTGAAATGAAGTTGATCATATTTGCATACTTGCTTAACCAAGTGTGATGGGTGGAAAAGCCCAAAGATGTGAAAATCAGAACTCCTTGGCAATGTTGTGAGTTAAAAAAAAATTTCAATTTACTTCACTGTTTCCAGATTCAGAGAAAACTACAGTTGAGGATTGAGGAACAAGGTAAGCAGCTGAAAATGATGTTTGACCAACAGCAGAAGACAAGTGACAGCAACTTGAGTACTCTGAATTTGGGCAATACAACTAATAACGATAGACCTATTAGTTCTAATGATGTTCAGGTTTCAGTTTCCGAAGGGTCTAAAAGATTACTTATTCCTTCCAACATAACTTAGATCTGCAATCTCATATGTTCATAGCTCTATTCATAAGCAATTAATTTTAGGAACACAGTGTTCCAACAAATCATACTTGTAAGAGAGTCAAACCACACCATACAATTTCATTTTGGTAAGAAAAGCACTTTTGTTATCCTTCAAGTGCAAACTTAATAAATTTGTCCATATAAGATGAGTGTGCTACTTGTATATTACTTCAAAAAACATCATAATTTGCTCATTGCAATTTTCATAAATATAGCCTTTTTGTTTCAGTTCAGCAGAGTCTTCTTGTATTTCCTTTACCTTCAGGATTTGCAGTCAACAGAAAAAAAAATGCAAATTTACTTTTTACATAATTCATGGTATAACAATTCCTTATGTAACATCTATATTTTGTTCTCTCTTTCTCACTTGTTAAATCCAATAATTGCTTAAAAGTTGAGATAAAAACAAATTAAATACACCTTTTTCAATTTTATAAGATATATTTAAACATAAAACTGTAAAAGAATTTAAAACTTCATAACGAATAATATCTTGAATGAAGTTTCAAACTTTTAGAATTTTCTTATACCATAGTATTGGTAAACAAGTTAAGTTATATTTTTATGATTCAAAATTAAAAACGTATTAAGAAAATTATTAGAGTAAAAGTAAAAATTCTAACAGAAAAGTTGCTTGAAAAAAAAAATGATTCAATTAAAAAGAATCGACTGTTAAATAGTAAAATTATGTGGAAAAAGACTACAGACTTTTACATTACAAAATAACAGTTTTTGTTTTAGAGAAAAATTATCAACTTCATCACGAACTAAAATATTTAGCTTTTTCTGTAAGCAACTTTTTTTTTAATAAAATAGTTGGAAATTACAAATATGAGCTGTGTCAAACATGTTTTGAAAATAATTTTAGATTATTTTGCACGTCTGTGTGAATATTCTGATAGTATTTTTCAATTTAATTATTTGATGGAAAAAGTTTGAGTCCTCGTGTTTCATCCTGTGCCATTTTGTGAAGAACTTTGGGAGAAAACTTTTTGTTTCTGTGAACAAAAATTATGGAATTATAAAAGAGAGCATCATATTTGAAAAAGAGCAGAATATTTGTGCCTTATTTTATCCAATCAAGCTATGGGACCCTCTTTCTTTTTTATCTATTTTTTTGTTAATTAATTATCAAAATGTATGATAAAAACACGTCTCTTACTCTAGCCACTGTTCAAGCATATTCATGCAAAGTCAAACAAGAGTGGCATAAATGGATAGCCATCAAAAGAAAAATATAATAAAAAAACTAAATTTTGTCTCGTTATCGTGTATGTGAACTAGTTCTACCATATTTGCACTTGATTCTATGATAAATCATTTGTTACGTAATCATCTACAATAATGATAATTCAGTAAGAGTGAGAAAGATGAAGGATAAAAGGTTAGTACACATTATTAAAATGTACTAACTGAAAAACAGACGTACGCATGTTAACCATGAGTTTTAGAAACAAGAGATATGTAAAAGTTATATATAATATGGAAAAACTTGTTATTTCAATTTTATACATGTATTTTTTTATTATTGAAGAAAATGTAACAAAATATTAAATATTTACAATATTTCAATATTTGAACATTACAATATATACTTGTTAATTTTTTATTGATGATCATTGTAATAAAATTAAATATTTAAGTTTTTTTATAAAAGTTTGGATAGCATATATTCTTATTTGTAACAGAGATGTTTCCACAATATTTTATCTTTTTTTATGTTATTGTCTGAAATGTTCAATTCTTACTTCTAGATTTAACTTGAGGTGAAACATCTGCAAATACTCTAATATTCAAGTATATCATATATTAAATTTATGTATTATCGAGAAGTAACAACTTTCCTAGTAATTGACTCTATTTATATACCTTTTTCGTAGGTAGTTTCGTGAATGGTCTCCACTCAAACATGTTGTCTTTATTTTAGAAAGGATAATGATATTTTGACAACATCTTTTAACATTTTAATATTATCTACGTATTATTTTGAGATTGATCCATGTTAGTATTTATGATTATTATTATTAATTGTGAAATAATTTTGGACAAATCACATAATGACACGTAAATGATGTTAAAATATTGTCAAAAAATATTGTCAAAGTATCATTATCTTTTTAGAATTGTATAATACATAAACATCACCTAAAATTTTGTATCATATTATTAGCCATAAATCCAAGTCTCGTAATGATGTTGGTTATATAGCATGATATGATCCCAACTATATGCTATAATAATCCCAATTATATACTCTAGATTAACCTTTAGACTGTCATTGCACTTCATATTGCATGAAGAGTCTTATGCCGAGACAATGCCTACAATATCATGGAGATAATACCCTTTGTAAAAGAAAATTTTCTCTTTATCTAACGTTCGACTATGACATGTCCTACCACAAAACAAAATATATATTGATTATTAAAGCATATATTTATTATATTCAATGTTTAATATTCTTCCTACTCCATTATTTTGTGGTTTTAGAACTCAACAAATTGAAATTCAAACAAAAATCAAATGCAAGAATTAAAAAAAATTAAGAAAGTGAAAGGTGAATTCACAAAATTAATTCAAGACCCGTGTACTTTCTTTTATCAAAGTTCTCTAAAGCTCTAATGGTTCACATTTAAACTATAATAATTAATTAGTTTAATTAATTCATGCATTAGAGAAAATGTCATTGAATAAAAACTGTGAATTAATTCAATCTAATTTCTATCTAATTATCAACTCAAAATTCAACTGATTCATAATTTGATTTCTAAAATCAAATTATAATTTGTAATTTGATTTCTGAAATTAAATTATAATTTAATATCATAATGTAAATTTGGAAGACCGAAAAATTCATGAAAAATTAAGACTCTAAATAACTCTTATTATTCTCATTCAACCCTAAACATTAACTCTTAACCTTAATCAAACACAACTTAAGACAGACAGAAAGAACTCATGAGAAGTTAAGGAAACAAATGAAAGAATTAAGTGTACCCTATCATGGTAAAGACTTTCACAACCAACCGTTAAATTGAATTTCACAAGGTAAATGATATATGCTTTAATACATTGCTTTAATAGGATTGAGAACTGTTTCCCAATCTATTATTACTTTTATTCATATTGTTTTAGTTGTGTTGTAATTTTAATGTGTTTTTAGTGTTTAACCAATGTATAATAATTTTACACTATTTTTTATTATCGGTAGACACTAAATATTTTTTTCATACTCGACCTTATATACATATTAAAATGACAAGATTCAATAAGGTTTTTAAGTTTTTTCATTATGAAATAGTCCAATCTACGTCTATTTATATCATATTTACATATTATAACAAAATCTCGATAGTTTAGTATATTATTATTATTTATCATTATGTTATATTGTTATTATACTCTTCATGTAAGTATTATTCACTAGTGGAAAAAAACCATTCTATAACAGACCTATTATAACGGATAAAAATAATCCATCATAATAGGTTGACCGGTGGCAGAACTATAACAAACGTAAGACATATTATAACGAAGTTTTAAAAATCAGTCATAATACATAACGCGGTAGCAAACTTGTAAATTGTAACACCCCAAATAATTTAAAGAGTATTACTGGTAGTAAAGACTAAATTAATTTGATATCTGATATAAACAATCAAATTTTATTTCAATTCTTTCAAAGTACAATTCCAAACTTACAAACTTTAAACATTATAGTCTTCACCACATAACATAAATTTGAAATTAAACTTATAAGGCTTACACAACATATTTTTCCAATGCAAATTTATTCTTTTTACAAAAATCCCTGAAAGTTTTTCCCCGCATCTCTCTCATCATCTTTAAGCTTTTTCAACCGCATCTGCAACACTATCTGCTCACATATAACATGAGTTATATGATCATAGCACAAACAAATAAGGGTAAGCCAACCATATCATACAATCATTAAACTTACTTATAATATAAATGTTTCAATCATGTATTTTCGTAATTTATAAATACCATTATCCCGATGTCATTAATCCATTTTTTTTTAACTTCTTCAAAATCCTCTTTCTCATTTTCATAAACCTTACAAGTATACCATGCTTACTCACGAAGCCTTATGGTCAGGCCGCTCTCTGCCTGCTTCCTTAAGCCTTACTTGTATACTATGTCTTACTTTCTGAAGCCTTATGGTCAGACCTCTCTCTGCCTGCTTCTATAAAACTTACGGATCATATGTTTATATCAAAGCCTTATGGTCAGACCACTTTCTGCCTGCTTTCATAAACCTCGGGTGTTACTTTGCTCATATCAAGCTCTCATGGTATAACTCGAACATACTACTCCCGATAGTAAACATCATTTCATAAGTAATGATTTCTTATATCCACTCCAACATTTCATAAAATCAACAATTCATACCCTCTTATCCACCTAACTCAATCATGTTCATTCTTTAATCATAAATTCATAATAACCCGTTTTGATGTCAATAAATTAAACATATTGCCAGATATCATACTTCATATTATAAACTCATTTTGCCCATAACGAGTATAACTCAACATATTTTCACCAAACAAAGATCATAGATCAGCCAAAATACATCAACATATCTTAGGAACTACATATTAAAGTTTGGGCTCAATGTAACGATAAATGAAATATATATGAAGATTTTACCATGATAACTTTATGCATTTACAATCAACTTGTTTTATTTTATTTTCATCCTAGTAGAGATCTTTCTTTACCCCAATTGGTCACCGGAGAGGACCCATATGTCTGAACGCATCAAACTCACCTTTGACGCCAGCACATATGACTAGTCACAACTGACTGGACCAGGCCAGGGCTGCTCTATGATCAGGGATGTGCCAATTCAGGTTTTTAAGGTTCCTCTATCCTACCAACAAAGAAAGGCCCTCAATAATTAACAATTGATTTATTTAAATTATCTACCTTGTTCTCTTATGCTCTAAATCTGAAATGCCAAATTTTAATATTTTCACTTCCTCTCACAACAACCTCAAACAATATCTGTACATCTATTTAATACCCATATACAAGCTATTACAAAACCTTTACTCCAGACCTTCCAACAAGATCAATTTCAGCCAACAAACTCATTCAAAACATATTAAATTCATCACATCACAACATGTACAATTTCACAGTTTCAGTTAGAACACCCAATATAATAAAAGTCATAAAATAGTTTCACAAGAGCACACTCGTTCAACATTCATATGCATATATTTTTATAAGATAAATTCATACAAAATAATTAGCTCCCCTTACCATCAAAATAATATTAATATAAAAATTCAGGGGAAACAAGAAGTTGAATCTGGTAGAGCCGGTTAGACAACTTCTCCTCCTTCCAAAAAGATGCAATAAAAAAATAGATAAAACAATAAAATTTCTGGGGAAACAAGAAGTTGAATCTGGCAGAGCCGTTTAGACAACTTCTCATCCTTCCAAAAATACAATATAAATAAGAAATAAAATGTATGGGGAAACAAGAAGTTGAATCTGGCAGAGCCGGTTAGACAACTTCTCGTCCTTCCAAAAATAAAGATATAAGAAACAACAAAAGCTTTTAGGAAACAAGAAGTTGAATCTGGCAGAGCCGGTTAGACAACTTCTAATCCATCCAAAAATACAAACACAAACAACTAATAATATACAAATGATATAACATAATCAACATCACATTTTACAACTATCACACTTGGATCTAAACACAAAAGCATGTTCTCATTCAAATTTCAAGGTTCATGCAGAAACAAAATACTTCATATTCAAAATTTAAAACCAGACAAAAGCAAAATATTGCATATTCAAGACTCAAGATAATACGAAACGAAATGTTCAAGGTTAGCTCCCCTTACCTGATTCTCGCTCCTTTCTGAATGAAGAGCACTTCTTCAAAAGCTCCCGCTACCTTCTCTACAACTCAGATTCTATTCCTAATATGTCCTTATTTTTGACAAAATTTTTACTCAATTTCACTCTCCTCCCTTAAAACATCATTTCTCACCTCTTTTTATAGTTGAAGTTAGGGGGTACTGTAGCAGTACTGTAGCAGTACTACAATTACTGTAGCAGTACTGTAGTTGTACTACTATTCACTCTAGCGGTATTGTAGCTTGTACTACATTTTTCCTGTAGCAGTACTGTAGCAACACATGATTCACGAGGTATTTTTACTGTAGCACCGTACAAATTTTAGTGTAGCACTATACGTATTTTACGGTAGCATTTTACTGTAGTATTTATACATAAAATTATTTTTTTTATTTCAAAAATATCTAGTATCTTAATTACAACAAATTACAAAGGTCTTACATAAATAATTTCAAAACGTATTATAACGGAGTTATAGAAATCAGTCATAATATGAAATGCGGTGGCAAACTTGTAAATTAGTTTTAAACCGTATTACAACGTAATCTTGGATAATTGTTATAATAGATGAGAAGGGTGAAAATTTTTAGTAATATATTATAACTGTTGTTAAATATCAGTCTTAATATCTCTCTAAATTGATTTTCCCCTTTCTCTCTACAATTTTAGTCCCATAGTGTCGCAATCTTTCTCAGTGTCCTCGAACCCTAATTCTCTCTCAGAGTCCAGTCCAGTGATGGCTTCGCAAATGGCGATCTTCTTCCAGTCCACTGATGGCTTCGCAAATGGCGATCTTCTTCCGCACGCGTTCTGTTCTCTTCTCCAAACTCTCTTCCCTCGTCAAAACCATATCCACTTTCCCGTCCTCTCGCGGGAGCCTCAGTTGGCAGATCCTGCTCCTCTCCCTCCCAACCTCGCCTCCGACAGCCCTTTCTACCACCAAAACTGACACATCTCTTCCTCTCTTTATTTCTTTCTCCTTTGAAACCCTCTCTTCCTGAGAGATTGGTTTTTCACAGTGATGAGGTACTTCGATTTCGTGTTTCTGTTGGTCTGCATTTTCATTTCATGCAATGCATTTCATTCTCTTTGATGTTCTCGGCGCGTCGATTGTGTTATTTGCTTTTGTTCTTTAGTTTACAGGTGCCTTTGCATATTCTAGGGTTTAAGGTTTTGCGTTTAGTTGTGCCAAACGCTAGAATTGAACTAAGTTTTGAGAGATGAGTGTTTGAGAAACAACAGAAGAGAAAAGAGAAGGCAGAAGAGAGAGAAGGATGTCGTCGTTGTCGAGCATGTTTGGGTGTGGAGTGGTGATGGCACCACCACAAGCACTGTATCGTGTCGTCTGTGACCTGCCACACCTTCTTTGTTGTCTGCAAGGCATTCGTCGACAACATAGGACACCTCTTCCAGCTCCGCACCTGTTCTGACAGGGTTGTGGTGAGTTTCAACTTGAGTTCTCTCCACAATTGTTTAAGGGTTTTAGGGCTGGCTAGGTTCAGAATTGACAACTCATTTTTGGGTGAAAATGGGTGCTTGATGGTTCAAGTGTTGTTGGATTCCGAAGAGAGGTTCGTGGATATCTCAACTGTGTGGCCAATTACCATGAATCCTGAAACCATTTTGTGTGAGAGTAATATAAAAATTTTGTTTTTCTCTGTTATAAATTTGGTATGCTGTATCTGTTTTTTTGTAACATAAAAATTTGTGTGTTTAATAGTTTCTTGGTTTGTGAGGTATAATTGGTTCTTGAAGAGTAGAGTTCTCAGTATTATAATGCTTATATTTTCTAGTCTTGTTGTTAAAGGGTATGATTTTTATAGTTCAGTTGCTACATTATATAATTTTCGCAGGGATAGTTGACATAGGGATGATATTAAGGTGTCTTAGCTAGTCTAGAAAGGCCTATTTATACCCTAATGAGCTGAAAACACTTGTGTGAAGGTAAGTCAGTGCTTATATCCATTTCAGAATTTAAACTTATGTATAATTCTGATATGAACTACCATGGACTTGTATTATTGATGTGACTTTCAATTCACCATAGAACCTTGTGTTTGGTTGGATAGGTGGTGATGTAAAGTATATTAAGAGTAGTGGTTTAAAGTTGGTACGTGCGTGAGTGATGAATGGGTGTTTAAAAGGAATTGAATAATTTTATTTATTTCAGAACACTGGCAAGTACTGGTTTGGGTGGTCAGCTTTCTGGAGATATTGGATCACTGTCTGAATTGGAGATTTTGTAAGTATTTTATTCAGTGTATTCTTTTGCTATATCTACCAAAGGCAATGATCAAGTCATAAATTAAGAACATGTTAAAATTGAAAATAATGAGGAACAGAGGAAGTTGCGATGAATAATTTGCTTTAAAATGAATAATTTAGCTTAATGGTCATGCATTGCATAGAATACGATTCTGCAATAATTATCCCAGTGATGCAGATAAGTACAAGTTTCATTAAAAGATTCATATCCATTAATGGTCATGCAGATAATTTTTGTAGAATGCTAGTCCTTTTAAAGAATAAAGTTTAGTTTTGAAATAGAAAGTAGACATTTCACCTTTGATTTTGATTTTAAATGCATTGTGTATTTCAACTTAGTTTAGTTTTGAAACATTGTTTTAAGCTGTCAATTAATAAAAAAAATCATCCTTGGTTTGACTTCTGAGATGGTCATTATTATAATCACAGTTTGTAATTGAATATTATTATAACAAGACCAAAATTCACATTGTTACTACATGTATATATTATTGTTCATTGGGAAAGATATCATATAACTTTATGATTACACAAGCTTGTATATCATGTTTGAGATCTTATTCTGCATTTTCTTAGAGATAACAGAATCGGGCACATTCCTGTGATTGATGAGAAGGGGATGATTGGAATGGTGTCCATTAGAGATGTGGTTCATGTTGTGGTGCGCTAGCACCGTCAAGAGTTTGAGCATTTGAATGCTTTCATACAAGGGGGTTATTAGATGTTGATGATGGTGAAAATCTCTGAAGAGCACTGAAGCTAATTTGGATTAAGTAATAAGCCTGAGTGTTTGTAAATATGTTTGTGATTTCAGTTATATCAACATTAACCCCAATGGTGTAGCAGCATGTTAATAATAACAACTGGATGCATTTTGAATATGTTTTCAACTCTCGAAAACATATTTCACATGGTAACTTTTCTTTTTGCCTTATCATGGATGCCACAGTTTAATACGTTACTTTTATACGTAATATTTTTAAAAAAGTGCTTGAAAATAATTAAGAAAATAGAAAAGGAACTCCATTTAAATCTGCATCCACATTCCTGATATTGGGTGTTAATTATAATAATTTTTTTTAAAAAAAAGCATATATTATGACGTACTAAACAATGTACGCTATAATATGTTGATTCTGAAAACTGCGCATATTATAACTGATTTCAAAAACTACGTTATAAAATGTGTAGACTTATTATAACGTCCAGAACTATGTCCTCAGTAACTACGTTATAATAGATCATTTTTGTACGTTATAAAATGTGATTTTTCCACTAGTGATTCCAATAGGAACATAAGTCTACGACCCATGTTGATCCTATAATGCAACTAGTATTTTTCAGGGAATACTAACTTCATAATACTCACTCTCACTTATAAATCCTAACTCTCTTACTGACGAGCGTCAAAAAGTCTTTGTAAGTGAATCTTCCCCTCCTCTCAAGTGCAAGGAAGTCCTTTTCATGTCATAGGAGTAATCAAATCACCATTATGATCTTGCCACCTGTCCATAAGTTCACACTCAATATACGAATAAAAACAACTTCTATTAGGCTTTGTTCACCATTATGATCTTGCCACCTGTCCATAAGTTCACACTCAATATACGAATAAAAACAACTTCTATTAGGCTTTGTTCACTTGAATGAATTTGGGGGAGAGTGATTGAGGGGATTTGAAGGTAAATTTTTTTGTTATTTATTTGAGTGAATTTGGAGGTAACTGAGAGTGGATTTGAAAGTACATTTTTTTAATTTGTCATGTCAATCAAATCCTACAGTAATTATCACAAAATTTACTTCCAAATTCGCTCTCAGTTACCTCCAAATCCACTCAATCACTCTCCCCCAAATCCATTTAAGTGAACAAGGTCTTAGTGTTATTTTAACCTTATCCTAATTATGTTATTAAATCTTGGATACTTCACTACAAAAATATTATGTTAAGAGGGGTTATTTTCCGCCCCTAATGTTTTTTCTTTTTACATAAATTTTTTGGCAAATATTCTCCCTGAATTTTAGCTCCCTCCCCTCTTCGTGCCTTCATTTTTCATGTTTCTCATTTTCTCAAGCCCTAAGTTCCCTGCCTCCCTCCTACGCCTTCATCTCTGTTCTTATTTTCTCATAAGTTCTCTCCATTCCTCGCACCAATTCTTCAAACCTAATTTGTTCTCTCCCTTCCTTGCACCATATTCTTCAGACCTAATTGTTCCTCCCTTCACCGCAAGCACTAGTTCTTATTCGTGGAACTCTTCGGCTTGGTCTTCCGTTGCTTAGGAACAAAAATCTGGTGCGTTTGTGGGCTGAGCGAGGCCGACCGTCAAGGTGTTGTTCGTCGAAGGTCCGGGTGCCTCCAATCGAGGGGCTCTGGCATGTGTTCGCTCCCGCACCGAGCATCAAGGTAAACCGGCAAGCTCTCTCTACTTTTGCCTCTGTACATATTTTCTAAGAACTTGGTTAATGGGTGATAGGGATAAGATAAAGCACCTGAAACCCTTACCACGAGCTTTGTTGAGACTGAAACGAAGAAACTGTGGAAACTCTGGCACCTCTTAATCTGGTTCTGCAAGAAGAGGAGGCAAGTTAAATTTCTTTGCTCATCGTATATCACAATGTCTTAATTTACTTTTTTTGCAGATTTTCGTAAATTATATTATTTTTTAAAGTTTTTTTTAACTTTGTTTCATATATGTTATATTATGATTCAGAATCTTGAGATACAATGTTTTAAATTGTCATATTAATGTTTCAATAATACTTTTTTATAAACCTCAGATTCTAGACTCCTGCTTGTGGTTGGGCTATCTTGAACTAGCTTTGAATTAAGGTGGATCCAATGGACACTTGGTGACTTTAATGTTAAGTTCACAAAACCAAAGTTTAAGATAATTTTTATTAAATTTTTCGGGCAAAATAAAAAGCCGATTAATTAGACAACTGGATATAGTTTTGTTATTTTCATTAAAGTGAACAATTTAGGTTTGGTAAACATCCTGCATATTAGGGATGTTTCTACAAACATGTACAAAGTATATTAATTGGTATGTGGATTAGAGTTTGAAAGTAAAATTTTCTGTAAAATTTTGTTTCTTATTTGATTTGAGCTTCTGCTCTGGATTTATTTTATTTGTGCATGTACTATCAGAAACTGTGTGTTGTTTGGAAGTTAATATTACTATCAGTTATGTAGTGTTATTTAGGAATATTTGCTTTGGAAGTTATTTAGAAATTTAGGTTTTAAGTGAGCCATGACCATGAGAAGCATGCTGACATAGTTTCCGAGTGAAAGTACTTGACAGTTATCCAACATGCGTCTCAATAATTAGAATTTGTTCTTCTCTCATTTTGAAGATATTGATTTTTGTTTGGCATGAATGTATGTTTACAAATGAAGGAATAGAGAAAAACAATGATAAAGTTTTGAAGAGTGAGAGCTCCTTTATATTTTCTCCATTACTTTTCTCATCACTCTGTTGAGACAGTACCATATACTTATAGTGCATTTTAGTAACAATAAATAAGTTGTTGGAGTTTTCTGGGATGAATAGCTTCTGTGAATGTTGAAGATCTGTTAGAGATGTACCTTGTTTTATGTCACTTGTTCTTCTGTATGCATGCCCGCAGAAAAATCAACTTCCTTCGTCCCTTATAAATTTAATTAACTTCAAATGATCTACTTGTACAACAATCCCCTTCATGCACTTGCCTTCAAATATTGAGGGATTCTGTTCAAAACTTTTAAGTGTTGCTTTTATGTTTCTTTTGTATCTTCTCTTCCCAGTTCCATGTTTCATTTTAAGTGTTACTTTGTCAAGTTGGATGCCATGTCATATGGTCAACTGAAATGTTTTCATAAATCTGTGTGCCAATTTTAGTTCTTCAATTGTTATTCCCAAATCAATTTTTTTACTGTTAAAATGCTCATTTTTTCTTGAGTATGTTTGACCAAGGTTGTGCCATGAATTCTGCAGAAGGGTGGGAGACAAGGCATCGAATCAACTAGAAAAATAAGTTGGTTCAAAACTTGAAGCTACCGTGGCCAGGCAGATACAAACACAATTTCAAACCTCTAGCAAACATGCTCTTCAGGTAAGCAGCTTGAGGTCAACAAAAAAGAATATCTATTAAAGCTTTCTGTACATGATTTATTTTTATTAATTGTAATACTAATTGATAAATCACTATTGGGGAACCCATCCATAGAAGCAAGTTGTTAAAAAGAGAAAACCAAATGCTTAAATACTCCAAGTCCCTATCCTGGGTTGTTGGAAATTGTGTATATTCTTAGAATTGATGTATAGGATAGTGGAATAGAAACAATGTCTTAGATAGTGTAATGAAATTTAAAATTTCCTAAAAATTGCCTTAGAGACAATGTCTTAGAAACAATGCCTTAAAATTTCCATGCTATTCTGGGATTACCATAAGATTAGTTATTTTAATAACTATATTACATGTTATACTTTATTTAGGAAGCTTTCATCCATTAGTGAGAATTATCGTGCAGTATAAACCCAATTCTTGCTATTCTGGGATTACCATAAGATTAGTGTGGGACACACTCAACACATAGCCACTTCCTCTTAAATCACCTCAGAATTAATGTCTTAAGAAAGCAGGGTAAGAAATAATGTAACAAGATAAAAAATTAAATAGATAAATAAAAAGAAAGGGAATTAAAAATATAAGTTATAAAGTGAATTCAGTCTTTGAAATTATAAATAATCTCAAAATTTAATCCAACTCAGAACTGGGATATAATCTGATTATATTATACTGGATAATACTACTCTTCACTGATAAAAACAGTAGCAGTACCCTCTTTACAAATTATATTATATATACATGTTTTTAATTTTAAATTATCAAATACAAATTTGTAAAACTGATTATTATTTTATATTATATAGTAGAAAAGATATAATAAGAAGCAGGTCATCCCCAAATTATTGCTTCTAAATTCTATTGAATAAAATAAAAGAAGTCATTATTACGAAGTTCAAAAATTAATCCATTTCACCTCTGTTTAAAAATTTCTCATCTTGAATGAAACTAGTTACCATCTTGAAACTAACGCTGTTGCTATGGACTTTGTTATATTGTAGGTATCTGATCAAGGGAGTGAGCCAAACAATGGATGTAATGAAGAAAAAAATTAGATAGTTATTGAATATTTTTATGAGTCATACTTTTAGTATTGAACATCTATATTGAAGATATGTAATGAACCTTTTTCTTTTTAATTTTTATGTATGAACAATTAGTTGTATGAATGATATTAGGTTGAACAATGTAGTTTATTTTATACAATATAATTAAATTTTAGTTCATATTAATTCATTGTTCTGTCAATAAAACCATTTTTATTATAATCTAATTTTATTACAATTAAAAAATTTGAACTATACAAATTCCCGGCGGTTTTAAGATAATCTCAGCTAGTTCTGGCAGTTTTTGAGTAGTCCCGTTATTCCCAGTGGTTTTCATAAAGCCCCAATTAATTTTGGCGGTTTCTACAAAATCCCTGGAAATTCCGGCGGTTTCTGGAAACCCTCGCTAATACTGGCGGTTTTTTCCAGAACCGTTGGTACTTGCTTGGCAACAGACGTTTTCCCACCAGTTTTTCCAACCGCGGGAAATATGATTTGCGGGGGTTAAAACTGCCGGTAATATTTAAAAAAAACTCCGGTAAAAATACATATTTTTGTAGTGTTGGATAGTTAAGTTTTAGTAAATTTATTATTTAATCTTTCCTTGAATGTGTGTGTGTCATGCTAGCATGTGTACGTGAACGGGGGTGTCGGCGTGCGTACGTAAACGGGCATGTCAACATGTGTCGGTGAGCGGGCATGTGTTCTTTCATGTGTAAGTTTGTGCGTTTGTGTGTGCATGGGTATGTGGATGAGTAGGCATCCTAACATGCATGTGTGTATATGCATGCTTGCGCGTGTACGTGCATGTGAACAGACATGTCAAAGTGCGTGCATGGGTGAGCAGACATACAAATGTATGTTTGCATGTAAGCGTGTGTATGTGGATGCATGTGTGTGCGTACGTATATGTGTATGCGTATGTGCACATGTATGTATGTTTATGCTTGCATGCATAGATAAGCGAACATGTACATTGACATATTTGTGTGTGTACATGCGTCTTAAGGTTTAATTTAAATTTTGAAATAGTTAATTTTTATTCAAAGAGGAATGTTTAGTGCTGTGTTAGGTTGATATATATTACTGAATGCGCACAAATATATTGAGGGATTACCATTGGTGGTTTAGTTTGTTGCTTATTGAGATTTTTTATTTTAATTAGTGGTGTTATAGGACTTAATTTTAATTCATCTCTTGAATATTTTTTTTTTATTTTCTTTTATTAACTCTTTTGCTTTTTGATTTGATAGTAAAATAATTACCTTAATAGTAACAATTTTACTAATAAATTTCTATGTGAATGGAAAATATAATAAGTTTATGCAAAAATAAAATGTGGAAAGCTAAATAAGAAATTTTGGTAGCTTAATTGGTAGAAAATTGTGATGATCTCAAGAACATGGTTTCAAACTCTTTTCTACCCTTTGTTAAAAAAAAATTAAAAACAAAATATTTTTTTTTAAAATATTGATAGTGGATAAAGCACTCCATGTTTTAAGGCATTATTGAGGAATCCATGATGTAAGGGGTGATTAAAATATTAATATAATAAAATAATATTAAAATAATAAATAATATTAAATAATTGTTGAATAGTAAAATTTTTGGACTATAAATAACCATGAGAGGGGAGACTATTTTGCACAAAGAGAGGAAGAATCAAGTGAGAAATCTTGATAAATAGAGAAGAAAGAGTTACGAAGAAATTTTTAGTTGCAAGAAGAGTAGAGGTTCTGGAGGGTTTTCCGGGAAACAAATTCTGAGCAAGAGATTAAGTCTAGAATAGAGGTAGGGGAGCTAACATTTCTAACCTTTTAAGAGAAATGAAATGTACCCAACCCAACTATGAAACCTCTAATATGCCTAGCTTGACAAGGGCTTTGGGGAGTGAGCTCATCTAGTTTCTAATACATGTATCGAATGAGCAAGAGGAAATTAATTACTTTGGCATTACAATGCGTATATGTTTGACAATTTATTGAAATGATTATAAATTAATTAGGTAAATGAAGTCAATCTTTTGTTATTGATTTCCACATGATATTATTGTCGCAACCGGAATCGCGACGGGACGACGATCCAAAAAGAAACGGGTTTCGAAAAGAGATTTTGGAGTCGCCACCATAGTTTATTATGGAAAACTACGGAAAAACCATAAAATAATAAGACACAGTCCGCGAAAACCAGATTCTGGGTTCGGGAGTCGGTTACGTGTAGGGAAGGTATTAGCACCCTACAACGCCTGCCCTAAGGCAGTACCTTTAACTAAATACGCAAATTTGATGTGGTTTTCAAAATGTTTAACTATCCTTAAAATAAAATTAAAAATAAACAAAATATATTTTTTAGTTTTTTTGGGCCCGACAAGGACTGACCTTGCTCCTACGTAATCTCATTCAAAATGAGAAATCAGGGTTACGTAGTTCTTTGTTGAAAGACTGTTTGTTGTTTGAAAAAAGCAGATGTTTTTAATTTTTGAGGATTTTATGTTTTTTATATTTTCGAGAAAAAAGAAGGTAATGAGTACTAGGCCGACGCGAACGGTCGCACGAGCACTCATACCTTTAAAATGATATTTAAATATTTTTAATTATTTTTGAGAAGAGAGATAACGATATTAAACACTAGGACGATGCGAACGATCACACGAGCACTCATACCGTTATCTACTTATTTAGGAAGACTTGAGAGTATTGAGTGCTAGGCTGATGCGGACGATCGCACGAGCACTCATACCCTCATTTAATATTACATAAATAAGAGGGAAAGGTATTGAACACTAGGACGATGCGAGCGATCACACGAGTGTTCAACCTTTAAAACATATTTTTGAAATTTTATTTAAGAAGAAGAAAAGGTTTTTAGCACAAGGACGACGCGAGCGGTCACACGTGTGCTTAACCTTCAAAATGTATTTTTGTTATTTTTTATAAGGAGGAGAAAAGATTTCTAGCACAAGGACGACGCGAGCGGTCACACGTGTGCTTAACCTTTAAAATATTATTTTTTGTTATTATTATTTTTTATAAGAAACAGAAAAGGTTTCTAGCACAAGGACGACGCGAGCGGTCACACGTGTGCTTAACCTTTAAAATATTATTTTAATAATTTTTATAAGAAAGAAGAAAAGGTTTTCTAGCACAAGGACGACGCGAGCGGTCACACGTGCGCTTAAACCTTTAAATATTTTTGTAATAATTTTTATAAGAAAGACGAAGAGGTTTTTAGCACAAGGACGACGCGAGCGGTCACACGTGCGCTTAAACCCTTAAATATTTTTGTAATAATTTTTATAAGAAAGAAGAAAAGGTTTTCTAGCACAAGGACGACGCGAGCGGTCACACGTGCGCTTAAACCTTTAAATATTTTTGTAATAATTTTTATTTATTATTATTTTTTATTATCGTCTTTTCCGTGTTTAAAGTGCAGCAAATAAACCAAAATAAAATAATAAAAGACAAAATTTAGGAGTGGGGTTATCATACAAAGGGGTTACACACAGTAAAACTAATAACCAAACAAATACCTAATAAAAATAAAGAAACAAAAGCATAAAAATGAAGCAAGAGAAACAACCCAACAAAACTAGGGGTGTAGAGATCAAAAACCAGAGGTGCGGAGTAAAGTTGAGGTCCTCTGGTTTGGGTCAAAGTCCTTTTTCTCCAACTTTGAATCTGCCAAGGTGTAAAGATGAAAATGGAGGTGTATCCAGAAATGTGTGTCCAGGTCCAATTCTTTTTTACTTGCAGAAACAAAATGGGTTTCAGCCCATATGGCAGGGGGGTGTGAATGGAGTTGCGCGTGTGGCAGGGAGTAAAAGGAAGCAACCCACACCAGGCCCAAGGCCTCTTAACCCTAATCAGAAACCCATTAGGGGTTCCTCCAACTTCATCTCATTTGTGTAGGCAGCCCTGAGACCAAGGGTCTTCTCCTCTGAAGGAAAGAAAACAGAGACGCTCATCTCTGCCACCCACGGCCATGACTCAGCCTCCCCACAAACCGGCCACTGCTAGCCGCGGTTCGCGGCGTCGTCAACGACGACAGACGCCACCGGAGCCATCGCCGGCCACAACACCACATTCCTCTCCTTCTTCTTCTCTTCGCGCGTGAGAGAAAAGCGCTCCCATTCATCGCCGACCACCGCTTCCACCGAAACCAGCCACTGCGCCACCGAAACCAGCCACTGCGCCACCGAAACCAGCCACCGCGCCACCACCTCTTCCAGTCTTGGCGTCGGCGGCAACCCCAAGCACCACCGTAACCGTCTCCAACCGCGGCGCCTCTCTCTCGTCCCTCTTTCTCGTCTTCACCGGCAATGGGGAAAATCCCCTTCCTCTTCATTTTTCACCCGACACTGCCATTAATCTAACTCCAACAGTTGCCCTCCTTCTTCTGAAATTAGAACTTGCTCTCAACAATTGCTCCCATATCCTCTGATATCCATTTTCTGTTTTGGGTGCTGGGATGAATTTATGTGATGGGAAACATGGTTGAGGTTAGGAACCGAGTGAGTTCTTCTCTGTTTTTCAGGTACAAGATGGGGGAAGAATGGAAAATGATGAAGAAGGTGTTTCTCTGTTCTAGTGAAAGAGGAATCAATTTGTGTGTGTGAGAAAAAATGAAGATGGCCTTGCGTGTTTTTTTTTTATTTTGAAAGATGAAGTCGAAGTTGGATGGGAGAATAAGGTTCTGTTGAGTGAATGGAGGAATAGAAAGTTTGTGCGTGTGTCCGTGATGGTGAATGGGAGTTGTAGCAGGGGATGGAGATGATGACAGGTATTGGAGATGATCACGGGTATTAAGTGTTGGAGATGAAAATGAAAGATGAAGGGGATGAAGATGTTGATGTTGGCTGTGAGGGAATATGGATGAATGATAATGGGTGTATATGAGTTGCCAGCATTGATAGAAAATGGAGGAGGATTGAGTGTTGTGTGATGCGGAGATGAATCTGTGGAGTGAATGGGATAGGAGTATGTGTGGTGAATCCTGGTTTGGTGAGGAATTATATGAAGGGTGATAATGAAGTCTTGTGTGTCAAGAACGGAGGTTTAGCAGGTTATGGAGGCCTCGGATGAAAAGGATGGGTGTTGGAGGCAATGGAGTTGGGAGTGAAAAAGGAAAAGTGGTTAGGGTCGTTACGGTGTGTGAGGAGCAGAGGGGTGGTGGAGATCAAAAGGGCAGTGCCTGTGTCAGTGTGCGTGAAGGAGGAACGATTTCCCTTTTTTTTCTTTTTTTTTAAAACTAAATAAAAATACAGTCAAATAAACTAATATAATAATATAAAACGAAATGATATATATAGTAAAATAAAATTAAAATGAGAAGATAAAATGAAGTAAAATAACTCAATAATAGTAAAATAAAATAGAATAACCAAGAAAGACAAAAAGGATAAAATAATAAAATAAATAAAGTAAACTAATAAAATAATAAAAAATAAAAAATAAAAATAAAGAAAATAGAAATAAGGCAAAATAAAAAGAGACCCATTATTTAGTTAATCCGGACGAAATTGGGTGTTGACAGCTGCCCCTCTTTACTTAGCTATTACTGGATAATATGAAAAGTTGATATTTTTGTATTATCAGAGTAAAAGCTAAGTAAAGAAAGAAACACTAATTTCGTCTGGATTTCCAAAAGAGAAAGATGGAAGAATAAAAACTTATTTAAGCAGAGGGTCGATTTACCAAAAGGAACCTGGATTTGACCATTGCCTCGCAGAGGGCCAAACTCACAGAACAGAAATTTAAATCCGACCATTGCCATACAGAGGGCCAATAACAGAAAACTAAAACCTGGATTTGACCATTGCCTCGCAGAGGGCCAAACTCACAGAACAGAAATTTAAATCCGACCATTGCCATGAAGAGGGCCGATAACAGAAAACTAAAACCTGGATTTGACCATTGCCTCGCAGAGGGCCAAACTCACAGAACAGAAATTTAAATCCGACCATTGCCATGCAGAGGGCCGATAACAGAAAACTAAAACCTGGATTTGACCATTGCCTCGCAGAGGGCCAAACTCACAGAACAGAAATTTAAATCCGACCATTGCCATGCAGAGGGCCGATAACAGAAAACTAAAACCTGGATTTGACCATGGCCTCGCAGAGGGCCAAACTCACAGAACAGAAATTTAAATATGACCATTGCCATGCAGAGGGGCGATAACAGAAAACTAAAACCTGGATTTGACCATTGCCTCGCAGAGGGCCAAACTCACAGAACAGAAATTTAAATCCGACCATTGCCATGCAGAGGGCCGATAACAGAAAACTAAAACCTGGATTTGACCATTGCCTCGCAGAGGGCCAAACTCACAAAACAGAAATTTAAATCCGACCATTGCCATGCAGAGGGCCGATAACAGAAAACTAAAACCTGGATTTGACCATTGCCTCGCAGAGGGTCAAACTCACAGAACAGAAATTTAAATCCGACCATTGCCATGCAGAGGGCCGATAACAGAAAACTAAAACCTGGATTTGACCATGGCCTCGCAGAGGGTCAAACTCACAGAACAGAAATTTAAATCCGACCATTGCCATGCAGAGGGCCGAAAGAAAAACTTGAGTTTAGAGTGCCAGGCGATACTGGGCTTGGTGGGCTAGTGAAACTGGGCTTGATGGGCCAGTGTGGAAACTGGGCTTGATGGGCCAGTGTGGAAACTGGGCTTTGTGGGCCATTATGGAAACTGGCTTTCAAATTTGGAAATTCTTGAAACTTGTAGTTTTGTGAAATGCCTCTTTTTTTTTGTTTTTTTTCTTTTTTGGAAATTTTGACAGAAATTTGATTTTTGAAAAGGTATCCGTGACCATTCGCTAAAGAGAATGTCCTAACATGAGGATATGGGAAACAAGGCGTAAAAACCATTGTAGAATGCTGAACAGGGTGTAAAGATGTGTATTAAAACCCCAAATGAGAGAAAACATTATCAACAAGAAACAACATGACTTGAAGATAAGACCATAATGTTATTCTTTTTGTATTTTTGAAGACGGATTTGACAATTATTCATATGAATGAAGAGGGTTTTGATCTGAAAGAATTTCTTTTGATGTATGCACACATATGGAAAACATTTGCTTTGTTTTGTGTTTCATCTAATTTTTTTTTTGCTTAAGTCACTCATCTTACTTGCAATCATCATCAAACTGATCTTTATTTTCAATGTTTTGTGAAATTGAGGAATGTCATACATTCGAGGTCTAATGTTTGATATGATTACATTCTGACTTTTTCTTTCGAGACATCGACACACACATGCTTGAATTTACTGGCAAGTGAAGGATGTGAGCTATTTAAAATGGTTTGGAGAAGTCTGGGACAGCCACATAAGCACATCATTCCTTATACATTGCTTAAAGGAAACGAGACACCCAAAAGCTGCCCTAGTTTGGTGTTTGGGAAAATGAGCATTGGGTTTGGATTCATGATAGTTCAGGTGAGACCCGCAAAGCTGTTCCAGTCTGGGATTATGTGTCAATGAGTTGCAAGGTGAAGAATTCGTGTGAGATTCACAAATCTGCCCCAGTTTTTCGGGTATGGGTTCTTACCTGGAAGAGTAGTGGGCATGAAAAGGATAAGCTAAAAGGATGACCCCAATTGGTCTGATTTTCTTTTGCATGCTTTTGCTTAGTTGGCAAAGAGATCCCTTCTTCCTGAGACATTACTTTTTCTCTTCTTTTTTTTTCAAAGTTTTTGTTTTTTTTTTGTTTTTTTTTTGGACACATTGTAAATCATTTTGTCTTATCGCAAAATTAAGCTTTATGAAAATTTGAGCAAACATTATTCAATCTGTGTGGACTTTATTAGGCTTGTAATGTGGCTAGGGCTAGAGGGTATCGAAAGGAAGGGGTATAAAGGCCCAAATGAATGTTTGTCGGATACATTTTTTTTTGAAACAAGGGTTGTCATCTGGCATTGTGTCAACTATTTGACCTTTTGAGCACTTTGCTTTTCTTGAACTCCACTTTTTTTATTTTTTCATCATCACTTTGTGATTTTTTTTTTGTTTTTTTGTTTTTGTTTGTTTACCCTTTTGAAGGATTCTCTCGTTTGATCATTCAGTGCTCTTCGTCTGCTTCTCGAGTTGACTCATACTGATGATAACCCTTGCTTGGGAATAATTTTGAAAAAGAAGTTATTTTTGGCTCAAACGGGGTAACGATGGTTATAGTTTTTGCTTTTTTGGATAAAGAAAGAAGGCCACACATCATTTTGAACTCTAATTGCTTTATTTTTCAAAAGATTAATTCTACGATTAGATGACCTCAACATGAGTCATTTTTTCTTTTTCCTTCTTTCTAGACCGCCCTTTTGGGTTTTCAATCTAGTGGACTTATTCTCCTTTTGAAAATTCTTTTATTTATCTCAATGGATTCAGGGATCACCCAACTAGCACAAGCGAGGAAAATTTTGGTCTGGCCAATCTGCCCCAGTTTAAAGGTTTTCATCATTACTAAGGGCAGTGACAGTGTTTGTTGGGGAACATCCTTTATTTTGGAACAGTGAAGGGTGAAGGTTTTCAAGCAAAATGCGCACAAACGTCTCGGGAGAAAGCGTCAAATTGTTATTTTTTTATTAAACACTTGACCTTAGAAAAACTTGACATCCCAATTTTCCTTTTGATTATTCATCATTTTTTTCTTTTGCTCTTTTCTATTTTCGAAAAACAAAAGTTTGACGATTTGCAAGAGAGATAAGTGACTCAAGATTGACTTCATTTCATTTTTTTCAATTTTGTTTTCCTTTTTTCCACGATACCCTTTCAGGACTCGATTTCCAGCACTACTTGGAGAAACCCTGTAGTGAATGCTCGCATCCAAAGTCATGGATGAAGACATGATACCAATGAGCATACTTCCCAGTAGCAAAACACTCCACAACATCAAATTCACTTGTACAATGACTTACGATTTCTTGTGTGATCTTAAAGCCCACTTCGTTTCTTCATGGAATTTGTAGAGGCATTCTCAAACCTTGCCTCAGTGTCTGGGTTAACTTTCTTCACACTTTAATCATCTTGAATGAATCAAAGTTTGCCTTTACGCTTGAACAACCAGCACTTTTGGTGGAATGACAGATAGCCACTCCATGGTAATCACCTTTTGCATCACGAGTCTTTAGGTATTGAGGCTTTAAAGGCTTCATGTAACAAGTAGAGACCGAACCTTGTCATGCAGGAGACTTGGAAGAAATGTTGCATAAGTCAGAATGTTAGGAGTGAAACTCATATGCCTTTCGTCTTGATCAACATATTTTTGCCTGGTGACTTGGTAGGAAGTTGAGTTTGGGTCGAGTCTCCAATTTTCCTCAGGCTGGTTTCAAAGGGTAGGCCAACGGTATTTGAGCGGTGGGATGTGATTGAGCTCTTTCTTCTCTCCTTATCCCAAGCTTAGACCAGACTTGTTCACATTTACTGCCATGGTAGGACCTTGAGCGATCTCTTCAGTCTTCACACAAATTTTAATTCTTTATTTGATTATCACCAAGTTTGTAAAGTTTATGGAAACACTGCTCACCACGGTCTCACAGAAGGGTGATTACAGAGTATTGAGGAATATGGGAACCATTTCCTTGTCACTCTGATGAAACTTCATTTGAGCAACAGTCTCTTTCCACCTTTGGCATATTCTTTGAACAATTTAGACTCCTTCATTAAGGTTTGCAGTTGTAATCAATCAAGTGCCCCATCCCTGATATATTTGTACTGCCTCAAGAAAGCATCCACCAAATCCTCCCAAGACCGGATGCACGACGGTTCAAGGTGAGTGCCCCAGTTTGGTGTCATGCCAACCAATCTACCATAGAAGAAATAAATTAGCAACTTCACATGCGTGAACAATTTTTTTCCATACATCATGAGATGGCTCTGAAGACAAGTGATCCCTCCAGGTAATTTAAACTTTGGGAGGTATCACCACCTCTGAGACTAAGTATAGCCTTGCAACATTTTCAAGGTTAAGGCTTCCTCCAACTTCTATGACTCTTGCCCTTTTCCAGCATTTCCAATTTACATCTGTCAACCTCAACATCCATTGGCGTAACGTCATGAGGAGAAGATTTCAACTCGGGTTGCTTTGTCATTGTCTTGCTCACTACATTGGGCTGAACCATTTCTGCAGGGACCATGAAAGTGGTTGCCATAAGCTTGTTTCTTCCTTCAACTACGTTATATTATGCCTTTTGAGTGTGAACATGCTGCAATTCCACTCCCAATGGTGAAGTGTAATGTAGGGGAAGACCATAAGGAGGGAAAGTTTGTGCCTCTGGAACTCTCTATTGTAGTCGTGGTACGCACGAATCTCCAGGGCTTTGTAAGGCATTCAGGGCCTCTAGGATTTGGCTCATTTGTCCCTTCAATCGTTGGATATCCACTTTCTCCCTTCTTTGAACTTCCCCTTGGTTCTCCAAGATTTATTAACTGGTTCGAGTCCTTTAGGGTATTTTGGATGTTTAGTTATATTTTTTTTTTATAGATGAAACAATTTAAGAAAATGAAAATGAAAATGAAAAGAAAAAGAAGAGACAATGTAGTTCAAATACACTAGTCAGAAATTATGAAGCTGTGAAAACATCGCTCTGATAGTTTGGAAATTAACATGAAACAAAGTCAATAGGGTAGTTCATCATTCAGAAGTTCCCAAGACGTAAGACATAGGAAGTATTGGTCAACAATCTCAGGCTTCATCCATCAGATTCTTCATTTCTCCGATCAGTTTCTTGCAATGATTGAAGAATGTTTCAATCCCCTTAGGCGGGTTGATGATTGACATTACAGACTCAGCATCAGCTAAGAACTTAGGGACGTTTTCAATGGCTTCATCGGCAAGGGAAGCTATTTGTGAGGGACTTCACTTCCAATTCTTTGTAACTTGTCCTTGTTCAATGACATACTCTTTTATCTGAATCATTATTTATGGATGTCTCCTTTTTAACTTGATGCTAACATTCTTTTTCTAGTTTCTCAACTGCTGTTCTCATCTGCTACTCAGCATTATGAAGTTGCTTTTCATAGCTTGGGTAAGGAGAAATTAACTTGAATGACAACTTGATTGTCTTAACCCTCTCTGCGATTCATTGGCTAAGGGAATCTTTATTAAAAGTCCATGATCTTGGGTCTCCCTTGAAGCGAACAACATTGCCCCAAGCGTTCTTAACTTGATGAAGCATTTTAGCAAAGGTTCATTCCTCATAGGATTTGCAATGCGGCTAGAGATGTAGGCGTTAGCGATCCTCTCACAGGATACACACAACACCAGATACCCATGAGGTGGACATTAGGGTAATTCCCACAACGGTGTGTGATACACGATCTTTGCTGCCAAGAAAACACGCGATTTAAAAATTTCCTCCTCTAAGCTTGCATAAAGTTGCACTCATTCATTTGCCCCTTTCCTTTCTTGTTTACATTGCAGTAACTCCTCCACAAGACTTGTAGCATTCAAGGCTCCCTTACTCATGCGAGAGATGAATCACAGATACAACATTGGTAGACAATGTAACATCTTCCTTCTCCTTGGCTCACAACATTGACTAAAGGGTTCCATAAGATTTGGCTAGGACGATAGAATCGGCGTCACAGAGCGAACTTTGTATCCCGCAAATGCATTCGTGGCAGCACAGTCGATCAACTCCATGGTATTAGGAAAGAGAAAGACACCATAGTGGATAAAAGCTAGTAGATTCATGAATGTTTCCCACTTTTCCTCCTTGGTCAATCAATGCAAGAACCACTCTAGGCATCCTTGAGTAAGGCCCCTTGTTGTAAATATGAATTCACTCTCCAACTTCAAGGCTGTACTTTTATGATTCTTGCTAGTTGCAAGTTAGAGGTATACTGTCCAAGGTATTTGTATGGAGCTTTGCCCTTGAGAAGTAATTCTAAGATTTGCTCAAGTTCTCCCACCATAGGCACCAATCGGAAATCCCGGAAAGTGAAACATCTTAGTGGTGGATCATAGTACTGGGCTAAAACAGCAATGGCCGATGTTTGAACTTCAACCTCTAACATGCTCAACAAATTCCCCTACTCCTTCCTGAATGCATCCTTTTTGGTTGTCTTCATTTTCTTCAGCTGTTCTCTCAAGCCATCCATATTACCCTCCTTTACTTCAATGGCTAACCTTTCCTTTAAACTGTCTGAAATTGAACCCCCCTTGACTTCAGATCTCATGTTAATTTCCATTTTATCTCAAAGGCTTAGTCACAAATTTATAATTTCCTGACTAGAACCAGTGACAAGACCATAAAAGTGCATGAGAAAAAGAAAGAAAGAAAAGAAAAAGGTGTATAAAAACGGTATAAAGATATGTACAAGGTGTTGGATTTTATTAAGAAACAATGAGGATTATAAGGCTGCACACATCTCCCTTTGTGCCCTAGATAAGGTTCAACGCTTCGGATTCGAGGTCAACCATATGCAATCTCACCAGGATGGTTCCCTAAACTTAAATGTCGACGGTCACTAGAACTATGGCCCCCTTCATAGCATCTCCACAACAGTCGAGTAATCAACTAGGTGTGAAAACACAAATGAAGAGAACAAACTCTAGCTGGGGTTCTCACGATAGCCAAACAGGAAGTACATCCCAGAGTGACACCGTTACACAACCCCTCTAATTCTAAGTTGCGCTCAGACCCGGGTATAGGGCCTCAATCATGATATGTGTAAGATCCTTGAAAATATTTGTAAGTCAGATACTAAATTAAAAAAAAAAAAAAGTAAATAGTGAATAGTAAATTGTGAATAGTAAAAAGTGAATAGTAAAAAAAAAAAAATTATTTTTGGAAAGGATAAGTGTTCCACGTAGCTTTGAGATCAGAATTCACCAATTTGCAAATAAAAAATTATTTTTGTAATAGTAAAATGAATAAAAAAATGAATAGTAAAAATGAATAGTAAATTTTTTTACTATAAATAGCCAAGAGGGGAGGCTGAAAATTTACACCAAAGAACTTAGAAAATTTTTGAGAGAAGAGAGTTGGAAGAATTTCTAATTTCAAAGGGGATATTCTGGAAGTTTTCAGAGAGCGAGGAGATTAAGTCTGTAATAGAGGTAAGGGAAGCTAACCTTGAGTATCTCCTTTTGTATTATCTTGAGTCTTGAATATGCTATATTTTGCTTTTGTCTGATCTTAAATCTTGATTATGGAGTATTTTGTTTCTGTATGATTTTGAATTTAAATGAGAGTATGCTTTTGTGTTGATATCCAAGTGTGATAGTTGTAAAACGTGATATTGATTATGTTATGCCATTTGTATGTTATTAGTTGTTTATTTTTGTATTTTGGAAGGATTAGAAATTGTCTAACCGGCTCTGCCAGATTCAACTTCTTGTTTCCCCAAACTATTTATTGCTTTACTTATTTATTTTATTGCATTTTTGGAAGGATTAGAAGTTGTCTAACCGGCTCTGCCAGATTCAACTTCTTATTTCCCCATACATGTTATTGTTCTTGTTATTTAATTATATTGTATTTTTGGATGGATTAGAAGTTGTCTAACCGGCTCTGCCAGATTCAACTTCTTGTTTCCCCATGAATTTTTATATTAAGATTATTTTTATGATTGTCAAATATTGTATTCTTCTATGACCATTTATTGTAATGTTTTATTATTGTTAATTGTTTATAATTATCTTGTATGAATTCTATTATGGATGTTTATTGTGATGAATTTATTGAATGAGTTTGTTGGCTGAAATTGATCTTGTTGGGAGGTTTGGAATAAGGGTTCTGTAATAACTTGTATATGGGTATTAAATAGATATACAGATACTGGTTGAGGTTGTTGTGAGAGGAAGTAAAATTAAGCATTTTAAGATTTAGAGCATAAGAAAATAAGGTAGATAAATTAAATAAATAAATTGTTAATTATTGAGGACCTCCCTTTGTTGGTAGGATAGAGGAACCTTAAAAACCTGAGTTGGCACATCCCTGATCATAGAGCAGCCCTGGCCTGGTCCAGTCAGTTGTGACTAGTCATATGTGCTGGCGTCGAAGGTGAGTTTGATGCGTTCAGACATCTGGGTCCTCTCCGGTGACCAATTGGGGTAAAGAAAAATCTATAATAGGATGAAAATAAAATAAAACAAGTTGATTGTAGATGCATAATATTATCATGGTAAAAATTTCATATATATTTTATTTATCATTACATTGAACCCAGACTTTAATATGTAGTTCTTAAGATATGTTGATATATTTTGGTTGATCCATGATCTTTGTTTGGTGAAAATATGTTGAGTTATACTCGTTATGGGCAAAATGAGTTTATAATATGAAGCATGATATCTGGCAATATGTTTCATTTATTGATACCAAAACGGGTGATTATGAATTCATGATTAAAGAATGAACATGATTGAGTTAGGTGGATAAGAGGGTATGAATTGTTGGTTTTATGAAATGTTGGGGTGGATATGAGAAATCATTACTTATGAAATGATGTTTACTACCGGGAGTAGTTTGTTCGAGTTATACCATGAGAGTTTGGTATGAGCAAAGTAACACTTGAGGTTTATGAAAGCAGGCAGAAAGTGGTCTGACCATAAGGCTTTGACATAAACATATGATTCGTAAGTTTTATAGAAGCAGGCAGAGAGGGGTCTGACCATAAGGCTTCAGAAAGTAAGACATAGTATATAAGTGAGGCTTAAGGAAGCAGGCAGAGAGCGGTCTGACCATAAGGCTTCATGAGTAAGCATGAAACACTTGTAAGATTTATGGAAATGAGAAAGATGATTTTGATAATGATGAATTAATGACATCGGAATAATGATATTTTATCAATTGCAGAAATACATGATTATAATATTTTATTACAAGTTTAATGATTTTATGATATGGTTGGCTTACCCTTATTTGTTTGTGCTATGATCATATAACTCATGTTATATGTGAATAGATAATGTCGCAGATGCGGTTGAAAAAGCTTAGAGATGAGAGAGACGCGGGGAAAAACTTTCAGGGATATTTTGTAAAAAGAATAAATTTGTATTGGAAAAATTATGTTGTGTAAAACTTATAAGTTGAAATTCGAATTTATGTTAAGTGGTGAAGACTATGTTGTTTGAAGTTTGTAAGTTTGGTATTGTACTTTGGGAGAATTGAAATAAAATGGTTTATAAAATATATCAAATTAATTTAGTCTCTACTATCAGTAATACCCTTTAAAATATTAGGGTGTTACATTTTGGTATCAGAGCAATGGTTTTCGAAAATATTTTGGGACTTTGGGGAGTGAAATTATTATTCTTAGTAAAATATCAATTGAGTTGATTCTTGTTTTATTGGAAACTAGACTCAAAGAGTTTCAATCTGATTACTCCTACGCATATTTTGGACTTCGGGAAGGGGTCTAACCGAGCTGGGGAAAACGTGACAGTTTTGTTGTCCAAGGGCTAGCGTCCAACCTTAATTTTAGGTGTATTTTTACAAGTTGCGACTTTTTGGAGTGGGTAGGTTGTGTTCTGGACTAGGAGAACATTTTGGGACCCTTTGGAGACTTTCCTACCATGTTTTAGGGCTGGAAAATGGTTTAGGATGGTCCATTGGTTGTTTATTATTGCTAAGTGCCAAGTGCATGGGTCCTTAGTTGTCTAAGACATCTTCTTTCAATTCCAAATCAGATTTGGAGTTTTGGGGGAGAGTAGAGAGGTCCTTGGTGGGCGGTGAACGAAATCCTAAGTGTCCTAAGAGTGGAGGCTGACTTGGTCTAGCAAGGAGGAGAGGAGTTGCTCTCTTTGAAGAAGAGTTTAAGGTGTTTTAGTCTTCATGAGGTAAGGGGAGCTAACTCAACTTAATTTCTAGAATTTTGTGGTTAGAAATATGGTTCCAATTGCTTGACTTTGATGAAGGGGAGCTAATCCTTTCTTGTTATGATCATGAATATGAATATGAATATGTTAAAAATTTGGTAATGGTAGTTATCTATTGACTTGTGTAAAATTTGGTTTTCATGATTATAATTTCTTATTTTCGAGTTACTGTGGTAATAAATTTCTATTAATTTTTTTCACCGTTGGATTTAGCTAAAATTTTAATATGTGAATCCTAAGACATATTACTAAACTTTGACCGTTCGGATTTGAAAATAAAAGTCTGTACTTGGATAAATAAATCCTATAAGTTTGAGTAATTTAGTTACCCCTGTAGTTCTGTTACTAAGTTGTCTCAGTAAAATATAGATTCTGACATATTTGACTGTTAGATCAACCTCCAAATTTGATATAGGCTCCCTAAGACATATTAATACACTGTGACCGATCGGATTTGTAATTGAAGGTCTATGCTTAGAGAAAGAAATTTCGAAAGTTGGAAATATTTGATGAACACTGTAATTCTGTTCTTAAGCTATAATGGTAAAAATTTCATAGATATTTCATTTACCGTTAGATTGAGCCCAAACTTTAGTATGTAGTTCATAAGACATATTAGGTGATCTTGACCATTCAGATTTGGAATTAGATGTCTGTGCTTAAAGGAATTCATTCCGCATTTTGAGTTTAACCGAGAACCACTTAAAATTCTGTCTCTGAGTTACCTCGGTAAAATCTTCATATCTATTTAGATAACCGTTAGATTAATCTGAAATTTTAGTATGTTGTTCTTAAGAGATAGTGGTATACGTCGACCGTTCGGATTTTAGATCGGAGTTACAGATTTAGAGATATTAATTTCATACCTTCTGAGGGATCTCAATACTGTTTAATTTATGTTTTGGATCATTTATACAAAATTGATGATTTCCGCCTCATTAACCGTTGGATTGGACTGAAAAGCTTACCATATGATCTAAACATGTTGTTGATTAGTTTGATTGGTTTAGATCGCCGATAAATAATATGTTGAAAAAGGTAATTTGGTTAATTTGTGCTACTTTGGTAAGTAGGCAGGATTGAAACTGAGATATGTTGATTGGTTATTATGTGCTTGTTGAGCATGATTGGTTCGGGATTAGTGGTTGAGATGGCATGTGATTGGTTATGAATGATATGTTAGGAAAATGTAATTTGGTTAATTTATGCTACATTGGTAAGTAGACAGAAGGGAATTGAGAAAAGTTCACTGGTTCTCTTATGCTTGTTGAATATGATTAGTTTTGGATGGGTTGTGCTTGATTATGAATAATTTGTTGAAATAATATAAATGATGTTGGTTTGCGCTACTTTGGTAAGTAGGCGAGTAGATGTTGGGTCTGCGATACTTTGGTAAGTAAGCAGGGTGATTTGCGCTACTTTGATAAGTAGGCAGGATGAGATGATGAATGAAGAGATAAAGAGAATGATATAAATCGGGCTACTTTGATAAGTAGGCAGATTAACTATACTGTGCTACTTTGGTAAGTAGACAGAAGATCTTGTTTTATGCTACTTTGGTAAGTAGGCGAATTAATTATATTGTGCTACTTTGATAAGTAGACAGTATTGTCTTGCGGTGCTACTTTGATAAGTAGAGAGAATAATTTGGTTTGTACTACTTTGGTAAGTAGGTCGGATGAGGTGAAGTTGTAATACTTTGATAAGTGGAATAGTAAAATTGTTGAGCAATGATATTGTGATAATATGTTGAGTGGGTGTGCTTAACTGTATTGAATACTGTGGATGTATTATTAACGGATTGTGAATGGATTGTATGCTTGTTTCAGTTAGCTCACCCTATTGTTTGTGTTTGTGTATGTGAATGCAATGATCGTATAATGTGTGATATTATACGGGAGCAGAAACTATTTAAGATGAATTAGCAGATGGTTCTGGACTTGCTTAGAAGATGAGAGATCTGTGAAAAAAAAAAAAAAGAGAGACATGGGGGATTTCTAAATAAATATGTTTTGAAATTTCAAACTGTGTGAAATTTTAAATTTCAGAAGTTTATGAATTGTGTGAAATTTTATTTCAGAAGACTTGTGTTGTAATAAAGCACTTAATATTTTGTTGGTGTTGAAAATTGTTAAAGAAAAGTTATATATGTATTTTTGTGGAAAAATAAATTGTAACGCCTAAATCGGGGTGTTACACTGTTGGGTATCAGAGCAATGGTTTTTGAAAATCCATATCTCTTTTGTAAGTATTCTTTTGTTAAATAGTCTTTGTTTAAATAAATAATTTTCGAGGGCGAAAATAATTGTTGTTTGGGAGATTGTAAGATCCTTGAAAATATTTGTAAGTCAGATACTAAATTAAAAAAAAAAAAAGTAAATAGTGAATAGTAAATTGTGAATAGTAAAAAGTGAATAGTAAAAAAAAATTATTTTTGGAAAGGATAAGTGTTCCACGTAGCTTTGAGATCAGAATTCACCAATTTGCAAATAAAAAATTATTTTTGTAATAGTAAAATGAATAAAAAAATGAATAGTAAAAATGAATAGTAAAAATGAATAGTAAAAATGAATAGTAAATTTTTTTACTATAAATAGCCAAGAGGGGGAGGCTGAAAATTTACACCAAAGAACTTAGAAAATTTTTGAGAGAAGAGAGTTGGAAGAATTTCTAATTTCAAAGGGGATATTCTGGAAGTTTTCAGAGAGCGAGGAGATTAAGTCTGTAATAGAGGTAAGGGAAGCTAACCTTGAGTATCTCCTTTTGTATTATCTTGAGTCTTGAATATGCTATATTTTGCTTTTGTCTGATCTTAAATCTTGATTATGGAGTATTTTGTTTCTGTATGATTTTGAATTTAAATGAGAGTATGCTTTTGTGTTGATATCCAAGTGTGATAGTTGTAAAACGTGATATTGATTATGTTATGCCATTTGTATGTTATTAGTTGTTTATTTTTGTATTTTGGAAGGATTAGAAATTGTCTAACCGGCTCTGCCAGATTCAATTTCTTGTTTCCCCAAACGTTTTATTTCTTTACTTATTTATTTTATTGCATTTTGGAAGGATTAGAAGTTGTCTAACCGGCTCTGCCAGATTCAACTTCTTGTTTCCCCAAACTATTTATTGCTTTACTTATTTATTTTATTGCATTTTTGGAAGGATTAGAAGTTGTCTAACCGGCTCTGCCAGATTCAACTTCTTATTTCCCCATACATGTTATTGTTCTTGTTATTTAATTATATTGTATTTTTGGATGGATTAGAAGTTGTCTAACCGGCTCTGCCAGATTCAACTTCTTGTTTCCCCATGAATTTTTATATTAAGATTATTTTTATGATTGTCAAATATTGTATTCTTCTATGACCATTTATTGTAATGTTTTATTATTGTTAATTGTTTATAATTATCTTGTATGAATTCTATTATGGATGTTTATTGTGATGAATTTATTGAATGAGTTTGTTGGCTGAAATTGATCTTGTTGGGAGGTTTGGAATAAGGGTTCTGTAATAACTTGTATATGGGTATTAAATAGATATACAGATACTGGTTGAGGTTGTTGTGAGAGGAAGTAAAATTAAGCATTTTAAGATTTAGAGCATAAGAAAATAAGGTAGATAAATTAAATAAATAAATTGTTAATTATTGAGGACCTCCCTTTGTTGGTAGGATAGAGGAACCTTAAAAACCTGAGTTGGCACATCCCTGATCATAGAGCAGCCCTGGCCTGGTCCAGTCAGTTGTGACTAGTCATATGTGCTGGCGTCGAAGGTGAGTTTGATGCGTTCAGACATCTGGGTCCTCTCCGGTGACCAATTGGGGTAAAGAAAAATCTATAATAGGATGAAAATAAAATAAAACAAGTTGATTGTAGATGCATAATATTATCATGGTAAAAATTTCATATATATTTTATTTATCATTACATTGAACCCAGACTTTAATATGTAGTTCTTAAGATATGTTGATATATTTTGGTTGATCCATGATCTTTGTTTGGTGAAAATATGTTGAGTTATACTCGTTATGGGCAAAATGAGTTTATAATATGAAGCATGATATCTGGCAATATGTTTCATTTATTGATACCAAAACGGGTGATTATGAATTCATGATTAAAGAATGAACATGATTGAGTTAGGTGGATAAGAGGGTATGAATTGTTGGTTTTATGAAATGTTGGGGTGGATATGAGAAATCATTACTTATGAAATGATGTTTACTACCGGGAGTAGTTTGTTCGAGTTATACCATGAGAGTTTGGTATGAGCAAAGTAACACTTGAGGTTTATGAAAGCAGGCAGAAAGTGGTCTGACCATAAGGCTTTGACATAAACATATGATTCGTAAGTTTTATAGAAACAGGCAGAGAGGGGTCTGACCATAAGGCTTCAGAAAGTAAGACATAGTATATAAGTGAGGCTTAAGGAAGCAGGCAGAGAGCGGTCTGACCATAAGGCTTCATGAGTAAGCATGAAACACTTGTAAGATTTATGGAAATGAGAAAGATGATTTTGATAATGATGAATTAATGACATCGGAATAATGATATTTTATCAATTGCAGAAATACATGATTATAATATTTTATTACAAGTTTAATGATTTTATGATATGGTTGGCTTACCCTTATTTGTTTGTGCTATGATCATATAACTCATGTTATATGTGAATAGATAATGTCGCAGATGCGGTTGAAAAAGCTTAGAGATGAGAGAGACGCGGGGAAAAACTTTCAGGGATATTTTGTAAAAAGAATAAATTTGTATTGGAAAAATTATGTTGTGTAAAACTTATAAGTTGAAATTCGAATTTATGTTAAGTGGTGAAGACTATGTTGTTTGAAGTTTGTAAGTTTGGTATTGTACTTTGGGAGAATTGAAATAAAATGGTTTATAAAATATATCAAATTAATTTAGTCTCTACTATCAGTAATACCCTTTAAAATATTAGGGTGTTACAATATGCATAAGGTGCATGTGTGAAGGGAGAATGCAATGCATACCCAAACCCTCACCTGCAAAACAACCAGAAAAATTCCAAGGCAGATATAAACATGGTTTCTACCCTAGTGTTCAATATCCAACAGGCAAATTTACTCACATGCAATTATTCAAATATCAAAGATAGATAAAGAAAAAGGGAAGAAAAACATAAAGAAAAACCATATTGAATTCACGCATATAGTTAAATGGCTTGACTCTCTAAAAAAAATCCCCAGTGGAGTCGCCATCTGTCGCAACCGGAATCACGACGGGACGACGATCCAAAAAGAAACGGGTTTCGAAAAGAGATTTTGGAGTCGCCACCATAGTTTATTATGGAAAACTACGGAAAAACCATAAAATAATAAGACACAGTCCGCGAAAACCAGATTCTGGGTTCGGGAGTCGGTTACGTGTAGGGAAGGTATTAGCACCCTACAACGCCTGCCCTAAGGCAGTACCTTTAACTAAATACGCGAATTTGATGTGGTTTTCAAAATGTTTAACTATCCTTAAAATAAAATTAAAAATAAACAAAATATATTTTTTAGTTTTTTTGGGCCCGACAAGGACTGACCTTGCTCCTACGTATTCTCATTCAAAATGAGAAATCAGGGTTACGTAGTTCTTTGTTGAAAGACTGTTTGTTGTTTGAAAAAAGCAGATGTTTTTAATTTTTGAGGATTTTATGTTTTTTATATTTTCGAGAAAAAAGAAGGTAATGAGTACTAGGCCTACGCGAACGGTCGCACGAGCACTCATACCTTTAAAATGATATTTAAATATTTTTAATTATTTTTGAGAAGAGAGATAACGATATTAAACACTAGGACGATGCGAACGATCACACGATCACTCATACCGTTATCTACTTATTTAGGAAGACTTGAGAGTATTGAGTGCTAGGCTGATGCGGACGATCGCACGAGCACTCATACCCTCATTTAATATTACATAAATAAGAGGGAAAGGTATTGAACACTAGGACGATGCGAGCGATCACACGAGTGTTCAACCTTTAAAACATATTTTTGAAATTTTATTTAAGAAGAAGAAAAGGTTTTTAGCACAAGGACGACGCGAGCGGTCACACGTGTGCTTAACCTTCAAAATGTATTTTTGTTATTTTCTATAAGGAGGAGAAAAGATTTCTAGCACAAGGACGACGCGAGCGGTCACACGTGTGCTTAACCTTTAAAATATTATTTTTTGTTATTATTATTTTTTATAAGAAACAGAAAAGGTTTCTAGCACAAGGACGACGCGAGCGGTCACACGTGTGCTTAACCTTTAAAATATTATTTTAATAATTTTTATAAGAAAGAAGAAAAGGTTTTCTAGCACAAGGACGACGCGAGCGGTCACACGTGCGCTTAAACCTTTAAATATTTTTGTAATAATTTTTATAAGAAAGACGAAGAGGTTTTTAGCACAAGGACGACGCGAGCGGTCACACGTGCGCTTAAACCCTTAAATATTTTTGTAATAATTTTTATAAGAAAGAAGAAAAGGTTTTCTAGCACAAGGACGACGCGAGCGGTCACACGTGCGCTTAAACCTTTAAATATTTTTGTAATAATTTTTATTTATTATTATTTTTTATTATCGTCTTTTCCGTGTTTAAAGTGCAGCAAATAAACCAAAATAAAATAATAAAAGACAAAATTTAGGAGTGGGGTTATCATACAAAGGGGTTACACACAGTAAAACTAATAACCAAACAAATACTAATAAAAATAAAGAAACAAAAGCATAAAAATGAAGCAAGAGAAACAGCCCAACAAAACTAGGGGTGTAGAGATCAAAAACCAGAGGTGTGGAGTAAAGTTGAGGTCCTCTGGTTTGGGTCAAAGTCCTTTTTCTCCAACTTTGAATCTGCCAAGGTGTAAAGATGAAAATGGAGGTGTATCCAGAAATGTGTGTCCAGGTCCAATTCTTTTTTACTTGCAGAAACAAAATGGGTTTCAGCCCATATGGCAGGGGGGTGCGAATGGAGTTGCGCGTGTGGCAGGGAGTAAAAGGAAGCAACCCACACCAGGCCCAAGGCCTCTTAACCCTAATCAGAAACCCATTAGGGGTTCCTCCAACTTCATCTCATTTGTGTAGGCAGCCCTGAGACCCAGGGTCTTCTCCTCTGAAGGAAAGAAAACAGAGACGCTCATCTCTGCCACCCACGGCCATGACTCAGCCTCCCCACAAACCGGCCACTGCTAGCCGCGGTTCGCGGCGTCGTCAACGACGACAGACGCCACCGGAGCCATCGCCGACCACAACACCACATTCCTCTCCTTCTTCTTCTCTTCGCGCGTGAGAGAAAAGCGCTCCCATTCATCGCCGACCACCGCTTCCACCGAAACCAGCCACTGCGCCACCGAAACCAGCCACCGCGCCACCACCTCTTCCAGTCTTGGCATCGGCGGCAGCCCCAAGCACCACCGTAACCGTCTCCAACCGCGGCGCCTCTCTCTCGTCCCTCTTTCTCGTCTTCACCGGCAATGGGGAAATCCCCTTCCTCTTCATTTTTCACACGACACTGCCATTAATCTAACTCCAACAGTTGCCCTCCTTCTTCTGAAATTAGAACTTGCTCTCAACAATTGCTCCCATATCCTCTGATATCCATTTTCTGTTTTGGGTGCTGGGATGAATTTATGTGATGGGAAACATGGTTGAGGTTAGGAACCGAGTGAGTTCTTCTCTGTTTTTCAGGTACAAGATGGGGGAAGAATGGAAAATGATGAAGAAGGTGTTTCTCTGTTCTAGTGAAAGAGGAATCAATTTGTGTGTGTGAGAAAAAATGAAGATGGCCTTGCGTGTTTTTTTTTATTTTGAAAGATGAAGTCGAAGTTGGATGGGAGAATAAGGTTCTGTTGAGTGAATGGAGGAATAGAAAGTTTGTGCGTGTGTCCGTGATGGTGAATGGGAGTTGTAGCAGGGGATGGAGATGATGATAGGTATTGGAGATGATCACGGGTATTAAGTGTTGGAGATGAAAATCAAAGATGAAGGGGATGAAGATGTTGATGTTGGCTGTGAGGGAATATGGATGAATGATAATGGGTGTATATGAGTTGCCAGCATTGATAGAAAATGGAGGAGGATTGAGTGTTGTGTGATGCGGAGATGAATCTGTGGAGTGAATGGGATAGGAGTATGTGTGGTGAATCCTGGTTTGGTGAGAAATTATATGAAGGGTGATAATGAAGTCTTGTGTGTCAAGAACGGAGGTGTAGCAGGTTATGGAGGCCTCGGATGAAAAGGATGGGTGTTGGAGGCAATGGAGTTGGGAGTGAAAAAGGAAAAGTGGTTAGGGTCGTTACGGTGTGTGAGGAGCAGAGGGGTGGTTGAGATCAAAAGGGCAGTGCCTGTGTCAGTGTGCGTGAAGGAGGAACGATTTCCCTTTTTTTTCTTTTTTTTTAAAACTAAATAAAAATACAGTCAAATAAACTAATATAATAATATAAAACGAAATGATATATATAGTAAAATAAAATTAAAATGAGAAGATAAAATGAAGTAAAATAACTTAATAATAGTAAAATAAAATAGAATAACCAAGAAAGACAAAAAGGATAAAATAATAAAATAAATAAAGTAAACTAATAAAATAATAAAAAATAAAAAATAAAAATAAAGAAAATAGAAATAAGGCAAAATAAAAAGAGACCCATTATTTAGTTAATCCGGACGAAATTGGGTGTTGACAATTATCTTTGGTTATTAGTTTATGTGGAATTTACATACATTATGACTAGTATAGGGCTGCTCATGATTTCGTAATTCACATGATGAACAAATGCTACTTGTCATTGTTTTATGGTATCAGTGTAGCGATTTATGGTTTTTTTGAGTGAACTTCAATTCTATAAACATGTTTGATGCAGTCTCAACTATTACTTGTCATTGATTTGTTGAATTTATAATTTTTATGGTGTGGATACATGACAGTATTAGGAGTTATAAACTTAAGGTACTGTTGGATAGTGTACTAAATTATATTAGAATAGGTCTTAATATTATGAGTGTAGATACCAATTAAGAAAATTAATTAATAACTAGCATTGCACGTTAAACCGGCTAGACACATATATATATATATATATATAGGTAAGCAGGATGTGTTTAAACTGAATGAATCAAGGAAAAGCATAAGATTTAATTAATTTCATCATCAGAGTAAAAATTTACAATATTAGATTTTCTTTCCTAAGCCTTTGAAAATTTAACTTTTGGTTTGAGTCTTGTAAATACCCAAAATCAATACAACTCTTCAAGTGTCCAATTTTACCTTAATATAGACCGAGGAAGGAAGATTTAACATCTATACAATTATTGAGGAAGAAACACCAATATGAGTAGAGAGTTATTGAAAAACCAAATGTCTTAACCATTACACCGAAGATGGTCTTACCCTTGTGATAAATAAAATCTATCTTATACTACTTAAACAAAATAAATAAACAAATTAATGCTGCTAGATAAAAACAACCCGACAGATTTGACAGTAAGTACGCAAAGTTACCTTACCCCTTATCGTGAATCAAGGAATCAACTTTAAACCATATTTAAAAAAAATGATGGTTAGCTAGTTTACGTTAGATTTAAGTCTATAAATAAATATATAATAATACTAATAATAATAAAGATGTTCAAAAGTCGATCACAAGTGATCGTTAAAGATTACAGTCCATAGTAACATAAATACATAAAGACAATTGTAGTCTCCTCGAGGAGACTATTCTTCGGCGAAAGGCAATCGTAAAGAAAGCTCCACGGAATGAGCCTTCACCTGGAAGTGTAGGGGAGGAGAAATCTCTCTTTTATCAGGAACGGGAGGGATTGGAAAAAGATCCAACATCACCTGATCTGGAACCGACAACACTATCCATGAAAGATCTCCAAATAAATAAAATTAGAAATGTTAAAATAATAATAATAAAAATAATATATAAATAAAAGAAAAAAAAAGTACAACATATCTTACCATTCATAAAAGGCGGCAAGAGGGGTAGTGGAGAGTAAGATGTGGTGGTGGTGCTTTGCATCAAGCATCGTTGCTTTTCACGATACCCATAATTTGGAAACCAACAATAAACACTATACTCTCCAATTTCCCCATAAACTTTAAGTCTCGTTGCAATCTCGTGCACTTGCTTTCTATTTGGATTTCGTATCCCAAATGCAAAAAGGGTCTCTATTAGAGCAACTTGTTCTTTAGTATCGTTTATATCCCAACTTGTCTTGAACTTCCAATTTTTTAAAAGTTTTTGTTCATTTTTCTAGGAGACAAAAGTGAAGGATTATTATGTTTGTGTCAAAGAGGGTTGATACAATTAGTTTTCTTTTAACTCAATTTTGTTTATAGTATAGTTTGAAGTCCGGTCTAGATGTATTCTCCGATCCTCGCAAAGGATCTTACTAGATCTATGTCCAACAAGTTTATATCCATGATTTGTTTAAGTTAAAATAATTTTTAGGGTACGTAGCATAGTTATACCCGAATTCCTCTATCATACCTTCAAACGAAAGGAGGTTAACAACGGTTTTCCAGCTTATATACCCCATTATTAGTTTATTAGTATAAAAAAAGGTGAAGAGTGGTGAAATAACAAAACAAATAAACAAGTATAACAAGAACAAGGAACGAACGTAAATGCAACAGAACATGGATTAAAAGAAAGCTTAAAGGAAAGAAGGAACAAAACGAAAGATTGAGAGGATGAAACACTTACACGGATGCGAAAAACAAAAGGCTCACTTAGAGATAGAGACTCCTCACAGAATTAGGACACTCTCGAAGGACACTCAAGGAGAGTAAACTAACGCTTCACTATGAGACTCAAGTGTCGCTCAACGCGGAGGAATACTCTATTTATAGCCAAACATTTTCACTGTAGCAACAGTTTCGGTAGTTGCTACTGGTTGTATCATAGTGTCGGTTATTTAAATAATAATAATAATAATAATATTGGTATACGTGAGAAGTATGAGAAATTATTGGATAATATTTTTGTGTATGGTATTTTGATTTGTGAAATGGCTAGATGTTTTTTATATTTTTTTTAGAAAAAAAAATGCTCTGGTATTTGTATGTAGAGTAATTAGTATAAATTGAATTGACTAGGTAACCCATAAAGGAAGTTAACAGTGTGATATACAGTACATCTTATATATATATATATATATATATATATGTGTGTGTGTGTGTGTGTGTGTGTAACTCATAGCTCATAGTATGACTTATGTGAATAATTATTTGAATAATCAAAATATATTACCATAATCATTATGTACTAACACTTAACTATTAGAAGTTGTAATTGACTTGAAACTAAATAAATAAATCAATATATATATATATATATATATATATATATCGTAGTATCATATATTTTTCTTGAAGTATAGAATTTTCGAGGTTGAAATTTTTTTGTTGTTGGGGAGAATGTAAGACCCATGAAAAATAATTACCTTAATAGTAACAATTTTATTACTAGTAGTAATAAATTTCTATGTGAATGGAAAATATAATAAGTTTATGTAAAAATAAAACGTGAAAAGCTAAATAAGAAATTTTGGTAGCTTAATTGGTAGAAAATTGTGGTGATTTCAAGAACATGGTTTCAAACTCTTTTCTACCTTTTTGTTAACAAAAAATTAAAAACAAAATAAAAAAAATTAAAATATTGATAGTAGATAAAGCACTCCATGTTTTAAGGCATTATTGAGGAATCCATTATGTAAGTGGTGATTAAAATATTAATATAACAAAATAATATTAAAATAATAAATAATATTAAAAAATTGTTGAATATTAACATTTTTGAACTATAAATAGCCATGAAAGGGGAGACTATTTTGCACAAAGAGAGGAAGAATCAAGTGAGAAATCTTGAGAAATAGAGAAGAAAGAGTTAGGAAGAAATTTTTAGTTGCAAGAAGAGTAGAGGTTCTGGAGAGTTTTCGGGGAAACAAATTCTGAGCAAGAGATTAAGTCTGGAATAGAGGTAGGGGAGCTAACCTTTCTAAGCTTTTATATTATGATTTAGTATTGTTTTATTACTATTAATGTCTTGAAATTCTGTGTGAATACTGTTAATGCTTATTGTATATCTATCTATATTGAATTTCTGTGTTAATATTATATGTTGTTGTTTTGAATCTGTGAATAAGAAATTTATTAAACTAGTTGAGGAACACTTTGGCTAAGGAAAGACTTGGTACTTAAGTTGTTCATTGTGACGCACCTCTCTTTCGTGGAAGTCTACTCGACAAGCTTTTAACTTAAATCTTGTTGAATAGATTATGTACTGTTAAATTATTGTGCAATATATCTTGTTGGAATGAAAATTTCTAATGAATTTGTCAATACCCAATTTTGTCCGGGTAAATAAAATTCATCACAAAAATAAAAATAAAAAAAATAGAAAAAAAACCAAAATGAAAAATACTATTTATTTTACTTTTTGCATCCCAAATTTTCTTTTAAACACTTAACCCAATGGCCCAAAATAATCTCTTACTTTTTTACTTCCTCACCACCCTTTTTCTCTTATCACACCCCACTCTCCACATCATCATCCACATCACCCTCCAGATCTCATTCCACATCATCTACCTTTTTCATTTACTTTTTCCACATCATTTCCATATTAATTTTATATATAAACTTTTCTAATTTTTCCACTTACATTTTTTAATTATATCTTCTCCATCAACATTTTTTATTATCCATTTTTCTCCACCTTATTTCTCCACCCACTTTTAAAATTATTTCTTTCACTTATTTTCCACATTAACTTTTACTATTCACTATATTTTATTTCACCTAATTTCTCCACCAACGTTTTATATTATTTCTTTCACTTAATTTCCACACCTAATCTCTCCACCAACTTTTTATATTATTTTTTTTTCACTTATTTTCCACATTAACTTTTACTATTTACTATATTTTATTTCACCTACTTTCTCCACCAACTTTTTATATTATTTCTTTCACTTAATTTCCACACCTAATTTCTCCACCAACTTTTTATATTATTTCTTTCACTTAATTTCCACACCTAATTTCTCCACCAACTTTTTATATTATTTCTTTCATTTATTTTCCATATTAACTTTTACTATTTACTATATTTTATTTCACCTACTTTCTCCACCAACTTTTTATATTATTTCTTTCACTTATTTTCCACATTAACTTTTTCTATTCATATTTTTTTAATTATATTTTATTTCATCTAAATTTTCCACCAACTTATTATATTATTTTTATTCATCAACTTTCTTCATCCTTAACTCTATAAATACCCACATTTTCTTCACACACACAATTACATAAGATCCATCTCTTCTCTCTCAAAATCTCTACATTCCATCTCAAAACTCTACTCCATTTTTCTCTCACACTTTACCATTTCCTATTCCCTTCAAACATAGTAAATTTCATACCATATTTTCACTATAAATTCATCTTCTTCACCATCAATCTATCTCCTCTCACAACTTATTACAAGCAAAATCTTGCTTCATCTTTCAAATCTTCAACAAGGTACACATTTTCTTTTCATTCTATTTATATGCATTTTGATCATTTTTTTTAGTTTATAAATTTATCCTATTTTCTACCACAATTTTATCCTATGTTTTTTTTTCATATTTTTATGTCATAGATATTTCAACTCACTTCTCTTCTTAATAAAAAAAATATATAAAACTTTAAAAAACATGTAATGATGTAAATATCGGTGTGAGTACTCGTGCGATCAAACGCATCAGCCTAGTACTCATTACCCAAAATATAAAATAAACAAAAAAAGTCGTATGAGTACTCGTGCGATCGTACGCATCAGCCTAGTGCTCATTACGCAAAATCTAAAATAAACAAAAAAGTCGTGTGAGTGCTCGTGCGATCGTACGCATCAGCCTAGTGCTCATTACGCAAAACAATAAAAAATGAGGAAAAAGCCGTGTGAGTGCTGTGCGATCATACGCATCAGCCTAGTGCTCATTACTCAAAACAATAAAAAATAAGGAAAAAGCCGTGTGAGTGCTCGTGCGATCGTATGCATCAGCCTAGTGCTCATTACAAAAAAAAATCTAAATATTACATAAAATTACCAAAAAAATATAAAATCTTCAAAAAACTAAAAACAACAACACTTTCAAGCAAATAAACAATCTTTCTGGCCAGAACTACGTGATCCTTGATTCTGTATCAAAAGTGGAGATACGTAGGAGTAAAGTCAGTCCTTGTCAGGTTCACTTTCCCAAAAAAATTCAAAGTCAATTTTTCAAATAAATTTCCTCAAACAATTCCTCAAACAAACTTTTCAAGCAGTTTTCTAAAAGAACTACGGAACCCTGATTTCTCATTCTTAATGAGAATACGTAGGAGCAAGGTCAATCCTTGTCGGGCACAAAAAACTAAAAAAAAATATATTTTGCTTCTTTAAAGTTTTATTTTAGGAGAAAGTTAAACATTTTGAAAACCACATCATATTCGCGTATTTAGTTAAAGGTACTGCCTTAGGGCAGGCGTTGTAGGGTGCTAATACCTTCCCTACACGTAACCGACTCCCGAACCAAGAATCTCAGTTTCGCAAACCATGCCTTATCATTTTATGGTTTTTCCGTAGTTTTCCAGAATAAACTATGGTGGCGACTCCAAATCTCATTTTCAAAATCTTTTTCTTTTCGGATCGTCGTCCCGTCGCGATTCCAGTCGCGACAGAATTCATGTTATTGTGGTAGATATGGAATTATGAATTATAATTGTGATTGTAGGATAGAGAAATCTTAAAAACCGGAGTTAGTACATCCCTGATCATAGAGCAGCCCTAGTCAAATCTAGTAAGTTGTGACTAGTCATATGTACTGGCGTTTATGGTGAGTTTGATTCGTCAAACATTTGATTCTTCTCCGGTGACCATTTATGGTGATATTTTAGTATTGTTAATTTATTTTGTGATATATTCATTTTGTATGATTTCTGTGATGATTGTAATTTATTATATTGGATTTGAATTTATACATCTGAACATGATATGAGTATTATGGAGAGATTTCGTAAGGGTATAATGTGAGTTGAGGAATATGAGCATGATGTGAGTCTCGCGGAGAGATTCTGTAATGCCATGGTATGTGTGTATATGTTGATGTTGAGGGTCCTGAAGTTGGAGGTTATCCCGATACTCTAATAATCATCTAGTCTCAAGTAGAGAAGGATGAATTATGTGGTGAGAGGGGCAGGAGGTCCTGGTCTATGTGCCGGTTTTGGACATAGTGTTGAGGACTAACCTTGTAGATGATATGTAGTATTTTGGAAGTGTATTTGTAAGAAGAAGTAGAAGGCATTACAAGTGCATAACCTCCCGTGACCGCTCATCAACATATCATCGGAATAAGTGTCTATTGGGTATTGTGGAATGAGTGTCTATTGAGTATTGTGGAATGAGTGTCTATTGGGTATTGTGGAACGAGTGTCTATTGAGTATTGTGGAACGAGTGTCTATTAGTAATTGTGGTATTGTGGGATGAGTATTTATGATTCGATTGTTGTATGATGGTATGAGTATTTATGATGCGATTGTTGTATGATTGTATGAATATCTATGATGTTATTGTTGTATGATGGTATGAGGATGTCTAACATAATTATTATATGAGGTTTGTTGAGTGTATCAAAGTAATGGATGAGTATCTATGGTGTGATTGTTGTATGATGGTATGAGGGTGTCTGACATAATTATTATATGAGGTTGTTGAGTGCATCAAAGTAATTATGCATGTTTTATAATTGATTGGTTGTATGTTAGCTCACCCTACTTGTTTGTGTTTGTGTATGTGCGATGATCGTATAATTCGTTATACGGGAGCAGATGAAGGAATGTCGTCTGATTCAGTGCCAATGAAGAAAGAGATAAAAGAAGAAATTAGAAGAATTCAAATTTTTATATATATATATATATATATATATATATATATATATATATATATATATATATATATATATATATATATATATATATATATATATATATATATATATATATATATATATATATCAATATGAATTATCAACTATGAGATTAAGAGATGTTACTTTAAATGTAATATTACAATACATCAATTATGAATTATCAAATGTAAGATTACGGGAAGTTCGAATAGTACATTAACTTCAATTAAACTAATGCTATATCCAATAAACAATTACATTATATTTTATTAACATCATCCTAAGAGAGTGGGTTTAAGTAAATTGCAACTAATATTATTTAAACTTTTGGGACTGTGTCTCAGTGAAAGTTACTATCAGCATTCATTGCATTTGAGAAAGCCATTGTTACACTGTTAGCATATGTGCTTCTACAGTTTTTAATTCTAAATGCAAAAAAGTCAACACTATTATCGATTTGTATGCTTTTGTACTAGCTTTTAATTATCTTCTTTTACAGTAAGTACAGATTCACTTAACAGTTTAAAATATTAATATTTTAATCTTATTTTCTACTTTTTTTTTCAGTTGTGTAATTTTCTTATTATTGCGCTAAATAAGTTTTTTTTTAAGTTGTACTCCAACAGCAGAGATGCTGTACTGCAAATGAAAGCAGTACTAACACTCCGGTTTGTTTTTTCTTTCTCTACTTCATCTCTTTTCCTAGTGAAACTTCTCCTATACTTTTTCAAAAGTAAGAAGAATAAAAGAAAACATAATATACGTTTTCTTTCATAAATCAAAATTATAATATACAAAAATTAAAAATAAAATGTTAAAAAACTATATTCAAAGATACAAATTAACTGTTTTTACAAGACTCAACTCCACTCGTTGAACACAGATACTTGTTGACTCTACTTGAATTTCTGTTTCTTCATAACCAGGTCAATCAATTCAACAACAAAAAAACCATTAAATAAAAACTATTTTTTGAAAAAAAAAACTGTTAATAAAATTATTCATATATACTAATTTATAATCTAAAAATTATTGACTAATTTATATACTATAGTGATTAATTAACTGTAGTGAATTATAAACTAAAAGTTATTTTTAAATAGTTTTCAAATTATAATTTCTATTTTATAAACTAGTATCTAAATTAGTTATTATAATAATTAATTATTGTTGATCTCTAAAATTGATTTTTGTTTAATGATATTTTTTGTAGTGATTTAAATATGTATTTTAACTAGGTTTTGGTTAAAGAATGTTATTTCGACGAGTCAATAATGTGCAATAAATATGATTATTAGATCAGATTTCATACTTCTTTTAATGAAATATTTAGTTTGGAGTTTTTTAAATAGTAATTAATTAGTTTTTCAGGAGGATAACATTGTCTGCGTGGACGTTATGTCGTCTTGTACAGATTTTTGGAACCGAGTTCATTTCGTCCTTGGTCTCGTACGTGCATACTAACTTTAATTTTTTTATTATTTTATTGAACTTATAAAGTAGGTGGTTAAACTTGGAATCTCTTATACTTGCATACCATTTACGTTCAGAAATAAATTGAAAATTAAGCCAATGATAGGTAACAGTGACAACTTTTAAGCACACATATATATATAAACATCAAAGAATTAGAAGTTTTCATCACTAAGACTACAACTATGTATCATTCTCCGCAGGAGTTGAACGGAGTTCATAACAGTGTGGCCAACGTTGGAGGCTCAGAAAACAAAAGCTTCAACTTCCAACATCATGAGCAACATCTGTTTGATGTCCCCGTTTCATGTTTGAACTTCGATTCGCAAAATTTTCTGTGCCAGTCTTCTGGAGACCACTCGCCTCCACTGTTCGGAAGTGTTGTTGATTCCTTCTTATTCAGCCATGAAGACACGTTCTATGAAACGTATAATGTTTACGAGCATTTCAGAATCAAGAAAAATAACATCTTGGAGAGTGGTGCTTCTGCCCAAGTTAATGGGGTTCGTGCTTCGTGTTTATGATTGGTGTTTTGTTTTTGAGTGAGGTCTATGAATTTGATATTGGATTTTTGCTCTCTCAGGTTGAGGTTGTTTCTGCCACTTCTGGAAACTCAGCTTCTAGCATGGTTCCAACGAGGAAAAAAGGAATAAAATGGACCAAAGATTTGCATGAACAGTTCGTAGCAGCTGTTAACAATCTTGGTGGTGCTCAAAGTAAGTTAATTAAGTTCAAATTAGAGGACAAAATAGAATTATAGTCACTTGTGTTTTAAATTTCAGTTTGGTGGGATAAGTTTGAAGATATTTCAGTTTGATTTCTTCAAGTTTCTCAATTAGAACAAATTAATCCTTTAATTAGTGAAACATGACAAATTATGAAAAATTATCACATTAGAGAACAATGTCAAAGATATATAAGGAGTTGCATTTAACTTTGTATAACGTTTAAACTATGGAAAAGAGAAGCTATAAATAGTCATGAAAATTTTCGTTGTCTTTTTTTTTCTCTAACTTGCAGAAGCAACGCCCAAGGCAGTGCTAAAGATGATGAATTCAAAGTCCCTGACAATTTTTCATGTTAAAAGCCACCTGCAGGTTGCAATCTTTTCTTAACGAATTAGCTTTCTGTTCTTGAATTCTATGTTACTTACTAGTGTAACATAATTGGCATTACTTGGGTGCAGAAATATCGATCCACTATGTACGTGAAGAACACTTCCAGAGGTATAAATTCTTGTTCAATATGTTCATGTATAGCAGAAATGGATGCCTTGTTATGTCATGTAATTAACAGTTATGTTTTTTAGTCATTATCTTGCTTATTCTTGTCAAATATTACTTAAATAATAAAAAGAGTTTGAATTAATTGCATATATACTCTTCTATGGATTAAATCACCTCCCACTGTTGTCTTTCCAATGCAGAAGGGCACGAAGAAAGTCATGGCAGAGACATGGTGACTGAACTTCAGCAGAAAATGTAACGTAGTACCATGCAACAGTTATTAGGTTTATTCAATTATTAGGTTGTTTAGATTAACTAAAGTATAAAAACTCTCATTCTAAAAATTCTTCTAATTTTTCATGTGCAGAAGTTAATTTTATTTTTGTTATTTCTCATTTTTCTAGCAGCTAAGAAGCTGGTCCAAATGTCTGATCTTTTATCTCAAAATTACTTCCATATCACTTTATACAAATGTTTCTAAAACGTAATTGAATGTTTCTGGCAGATGTATGCAAATTGAGGAGTCAAGAAAACTGCAACTTGAGATTGGGAGGGGTATTCAAGAACAATTAGAGGTGCGTGAAAATTTTCATTTTCAGATTTTCAAAATTTGTGAATGTTAATTCTAAATAGATAATCCCAAATCTACTCTTATCTTTTTACTTTTCTGGTTTTCAGCTGCAACGAAATCTGCAAATGCTAGTCCAAGAACAAAAGAAACAGGTCAACGATGCAAACAAAGCAAATTGAAGATCATCATTAAAGTTAATATCAGCATTTAAGGTTCTGAAAATTTTGTATCTTTCACGACGTCACATGTTAAATTTAAATCACTTTTCTTTTCGGAAAAACTCTCCGATTTTTTGTCATGCCATCAACCTTAAAGTGTAATGTGTCAACATATTGAAGCAAAGGTGTTCTCGTGTGGGCTTCATTTTTATGATATTGTTAGCGTCATTCTCTGTGATATTCTTCGGTTTCTTTCACTTGTTATGCTATCATTGGTCCACATTCATTTAGAACTACGACATGATAAAGACCAAGAAATTAGAATCATTCTTGCAGGTGTCGACATTTTCTGTCATTGTCGTGTTGCATCTTTAGAATCATGTCGCCATCCTACAGTTATTATGTTTTCTATTTTACCTATAAAAAACATGTTTTGTTATATTCTTCCAAACTATTTCTGATATTATGATCTGTATCAAACTTTGAAAAGTACTAGGTCTTTAGACTACATGCAAATGTAACTATTATTAAACCAATTATTAAGAAATTTTATTGTATGTCTTAATCATTATTATAAGCATTTTTAACCTTTATAATCTTTTAAGATAATTAACATATTAACTTATCATTAAATTCAACTATCCATATTTAACTTTGTTCAACAAAATTTCTTCCTAAACTTAAATTTCTTTTTGTCTTTCATTCCAATCATTCTTGCTATTCTCGAATAAAGTGGTTAACAATGGTTTCATGAACATTTCTATAGCCTCTGCTTGACTTCTAACGTTTTCTAATTTCACATTTCCTTCTCTCCTTATTCTTAGATGAAATGAAACCGAAATCAATATGTTTGCTTCTCTCGTATGTTCTTCGCCAATTTAATGGTTAACTTATTGTTAGCTCGAATCACAATCTTTTTTTCTTGTTTCATCTTTAGCTTGCTTAGAAGGTTTCTAAGTCAGACTACATTACACACACTCTGAGATGTTACAACGTATACTCGACTTCACAAGTTGACAACATTACAATGGCTGTTTTTTTGAAAGTCAGATGAATGTTGTGTTTCCTATAAAGAATACATATCCATACATGCTTTTGATCATCAACATTTCTACACCTGTTATTGTCAGAGTAGCCAACTAGTCAATAATTATCTGTCCTCGTATACATTAGGCAAATGACAATGTTCCTCTCAGATACCTTAAAATTCTTTTTAGTGAATTCTAGTGAGTCTGCCTCGTCTCCTCCATATATCGACTTGTTTTTCCAACACTTAGCATTAATTATGGTTTTGTATTTGTAAGATACCTAAGACTTCCAATCAGACTTCAGTATTTGCTCACATAAACTTTGTCTCTATCTCCATACTTAGAAAGTTTTGCACCAGGTTCCATAGGGGTGGAAACTAGGTTGCAACTTGTCATCTTTAACTTTCTCAAAACCTCCTCAACACAGTTTTCTTGGGACATAAAGATGCCTTCCTTTCCCTAAACAACTTTCAAACCAAGGAAATACTTCATAAGTCAGTCATCTCAAACTCCTTCTTCATCAGCTCTTTAAATTCTTCAACCAACTCAGCTTTGTTTCTCATGAAGATGAAATCACCAACATACAAGGGAACAAACATCACATCTCCTCCATTCTTTTTTATGTATAGAGCATGTTCATATGGATATTTCTCATACCTATTCTTCTTAAAATAAGTATCAATTCTTTCATTCCATGCTCGAAGATCTTGCTTCAAGCAATAAAATGCTTTCTTCAATTTCAGCACTTTTTTCTCTTCTCCTCTACACATGTATCAAGTGATTGTTCAAAAATATTTTCTTCTCCATGACTTCATTTATAAATGTCGACTTCGCATCCGTATGCAAGATTGTCCATTTGTGTTGAGCTGCCAAGGAAATTAACAGCCAAATTGTTTCCATCCTTATCATTAGGGTGAATACATTGTCATAATATATTCCTTCCTTTTGCTTGTATGCTTTAACAACGAGTCAGGCTTTATATCGTTCAAATTCTCCTTCAGCATTTGTCTTCTTTTCATACACCACTTTATGCCAATAGGTCGAGGTTCCTTGGGCAATTTGGTCAATTTCCACGTGTTGTTGTGTTCGATTGCTCTGATCTCCTACACTACCTTTTCAAAGCTCAAGCCTTTCTACCAAAAAACATACAACATGCACTTTGTCAATGGAGTTATATATGTCTTGTAAATTTCGTGCTATGGGTTGTGGAGGTTCATCTTCTTCATCAAAAGTTTCGTGATTTCTCTCAGCAACAGATGGTGTAACAATTTCTGAGCTTTTAGTTCCAGTAGACTCCTCCTCTAATTTGTTCCATTTCCATTTGCTCACTTCATAAATTTTAACATCTTAATTCATAATAACTTTTTTTGTTATTAGTTAACCCATATGTAGGCCTTAGTTTTTCATACCCAATGAACATGTACTTCTTACTTTCGTCTTCAATTTTGGTCAGTTGAGTTTAAAGATGGCCATTAGCAATGTTGTCGAGCACTTTAAGATGAGACACTCTCGATTTGTTTCCACTCCAAACTTCTTATGATATTTTCTCATCCAACTTAGCATGTGGACATCTATTTTGCACATAAATGATGCACTACACTACTTCCCATAACTCTTTAATCATGTTCTTTCTTCTCAACATTGTTCGAACCATGGCAAGCATGGTTCAATTCTTCCTCTCCACAACTCTGTTTTGTTGGGGGTGAGTATGGTGTTGTAAAAAATGTACTTATCCATTGCTCCTCACAATACTTCATTAGTTCAAATGAAATGAACTCACCTCCTCAACCAAACATAAATGATTTGATAAGCATGCTCGTCTCTTTCTCAACCATTACTTTAATCCTTTTTAATATTTTGAACACGTCAAATTTTTCTTTTAAGAAGTACACACAAGTTTTTCTTGAGAAATCATCAATGAAGGAAACAAAGTACCTTTTCCCACTAAAAAGACTTAGGGGTAATCGGTTCATAAAGATCCATATGAATCAATTTGAATTGTTCCTTTGCTTACGTGATAGTCCTTAAAAACGAGGTCCTCGAATGTTTTTCGAACACATTCTTCACTAAATTTCTTTCCAAACTCCTAAGTTTCTTAACCGACCTCCTTAGTCTATACCTTGTCATCGATCTTTACCTCGTCTTTGACCATGTCAATTTTGTTGTTCGGATTGCTCTTTACCTTTTCCATATCTTCATTTGCCTTTACTACCACGACTTTGAGTGCTCTGAGTATAAGGTGTCTTCTTCTCCTTAATGGTTGCCTTTACTTGAAGTGTTTGATCGAGAGATTTCTCCTTCTTCTTCCTTCTCCGCTACTTATGTGCCTCAAGCAACCTGACAAACTATTCAATCGAGATTTTTGACAAGTCCTTAAACTCCTCAATTATGCATGTTATATTCTCAAAGTCGTCGATTAATGAACATTAAGATTTTCCCCACCACTCGACAGTGGGCCTTATTTCTCCATTCCTTCCAAACTGGTTCACCACAATCTAAACATTAAAGATGCACTCAACAACTCCTTTGGCCTCTTTCACCCTCACACTTTCAAGGTCATTCTTGAAAGTTTGAAGTTTAACCTACTTTACACGTGTGTGTGTGTGTGTAGGTGGGTGGATGAAGGGGTAGGTGTCCATGTGTACATGTGTTAGTGTGCGTGTTCGTGTGCATGTGTGCGTGTTTCCATGTGTGTATGCGTGTGTGCCCTTCTACAATCTTTACGTCACTCAAAGGTTTCATATGATACATATGATATTAATGAATTCCATCTCGCATTAATCTGCACATCTTCACACAAGGTTTTAAAGATATAAAGGACAACTTGACAACATATGCACAAACTATTTGGATTTTAGAAATAAAACTATAATGTGTGTAGAACTTCAAAAATTTTGTTTTTACCTTCGCCTTCGAATTAAAGATTATTGAATAAAAAATACAATGCAAAAAAGAACTAACCTAATTGGATAACTATAGAAAAAATTATATATCAAATTAGTAAGAAAAGCCAAAGTTGTTAATAATCTAATATTCAAGAAGGTTACGAGAAAAACTGCTCTTACTAAAGATGTTTAAATTAAGATCTAACTCGTCAAAATAAAGAACTATGTGTTTAGGACCTAATGTTAAAATTTCAATTTGATCCTAACAAGAATCTTCATTTTATAAAGGGGACGTAGAGTGAAAACTACGTAGTGCCTAGCGATAGGAATTAGCGGTCAACACCACGAAGTTAAGGGGTTCTTTGTCAAAGTAGCGCTCAACAGTAAAAATAATTGTCAGCACTCTGTCATGAGAATGCTCTAAGACTAGGATTTTTAACTAGCGCTTAACGGTACAAAGTCAGCGCTCAACACTTTATCAACGAATTTTGTGAAATTAGATTTTCAATTATTGCACAATTGCTCAATTTTACACCCTGTATTATTTTCGTTCTCAAATCCATTTTAAAATGTTTTCTTAACTACATCAATTTGGCCAATTGTCCAAATAGAAACCTCTAATCTCATCAATACCCCTAACTCAAACATCTGCAATAAAAAATTTTCAACAACAAAACACAATCAAAACATTACATGCAACAACACAATCAATATTTCATGAACCAAACACTCATCACGCATCATAATTTCAAAAGCCACATAACAAATTTAACATACAAGCAACCAATGGGTAGAAATAAGAAGAAAATCAACATGAATTTTTGTGTGAATCCTAGTTTCCCTTGTCATGTGAATGTTGGACAAATTTTTACTCTTTCTCCAATTCGCTCCAAAAAAAAAATGGAAAAGGAAAACCCTAACAAGTTCTACAAAATAAGATACAACTTGAATTAATAATACAATCACTACGTTAAATTCACCCTCAAGAGGAAAACCTTGATAGCTTTAAAACTCACATACAGGAGAAAAAAAATAAGCTTCAAGAAATGAATAATTGACTAAAAAAAAAAAGGAAAATGCTAACCCTAACCTTAAGGCAAACTAAGACAACATAATGGAAAAACTCTCCACTTACAATTATCCCTAACCAAAAGAAAGAAAGATAAGGAATGAGAAACTAAAGAAGAAATGGATGACAATATTTAACACAAGACAAAACGTGAAAGTAATTTGGGTTTGCTAACTTTGTTTAATAAAAAAGAAGAGGTTTTATGTTCATAAAAACATTTTCTTACAAATTGATATAATTTTCATAATCTATTTGTTGATACTCTTTATATTTTATAAAAGAAAATATATAATTCAACCTTATATTCCCTAATTGTTTTGATTATTTAAATTTGTGTGGTTTTTTATATCATTATATTTAAATTTTAAACTAAAATGTTATTTGTAACCCTCTACAAATTAAATTATACTGTACAATAAAATAAACGTGGCAATTAGATAACACAAAACAATTCAATTATATCAAAACATTAATATTCAAAAAACTATAAATATCATAAGTGATATTATTCCTAAAAGATATTTAATCAATAGAATATTAACTCACATCTTTCCCGATGCTTATATAAAGTATTTTTTACCATACAAACAAACTCAGAATCATGGATCATGGTAAATTCTTACAAACAAATTCAAAATTTCATATCAATTATTATTACATAATATCTTATTTATATGACTTAAAACATTCGTCTCAATAAACATTTTAATACAATACAATTCTTTTAAATAAAATAATAAATAAACTAAATATAACAATTAATATTTATTTTTCATTTATAAAAACATACATATATAATAAATTAAAAAGACCAATTTTTGTTTGCTTCAACAAAAATACACTTACTCGAGAGAAAATTAGGTAGAAATTGGATTGAGTATTAATCATACTTTTCTTGAACGAAAAATATTTTCAGGAAAAATAAAAAGAAAATAAAACTGAAAACAATATTATACTTCCAACTTTATTTGAGTGATAATAGCAAAATTAAACCATTTTTTAAAATATCTTTCAAGAAAACACTTTAATCACATAACTTTTAAACGATTCAAAATAATTAATTAAAATAAAACTTTATTCATTCAACTATAAAAATATCAATTCAAACATTAGAAACAAATTCAAACAATCCGATCAATTTTGAATAAAATTTCAATAAAAATCATTCAAACTTTATCAATATAGACTCATTTCTCAAATAAGATAGGACAATAATCAGATCATTTCCACCTGATATAAAACAAGCTAACATGCTATTTCATCCATCAATCTTGAAAAGAATAAAAGATGTATATTGTTACTCTTGCTAACTGGATACGTTTATTAAATTAAAGAGGCTATTAAATGACACTCAAATACATGAAACAGAACCTATATAAGTGGTAACGACATTATTATGCAATAACAGAATAAAATATCTCTAGGTGTCGCAACCGGGATACGCGACGGATGACGACCCGAAAAATAAAAATGACACGTTTTGAAAAAAAGAGATTTGGAGTCGCCACCATAGTTTATTCTGGAAAACTACGGAAACACCATAAAATGATAAGGCATGGTCTACGAAACTGAGATTCTTGGTTCGGGAGTCGGTTACGTGTAGGGAAGGTATTAGCACCCTACAACGCCTGCCCTAGGGCAGTACCTTTAACTAAATACGCGAATATGATGTGGGTTTCAAAGTGTTTAACTTCCCCCTAAAATAAAACTTCTAAATAAACAAAATATATTTTTTAATTTTTTGTGCCCGACAAGGATTGACCTTGCTCCTACGTATTCTCATTTAGAATGAGAAATCAGGGTTACGTAGTTCTTTTAGAAAACTGCTTGAAAATTTGTTTGAAAATTGTTTAAGAAAATGATTATGGATAAATTTGGATTTTTGGGAAAGTGAACCTGACAAGGACTGGCCTTGCTCCTACGTATCTCCACTTTTGATGGAGAATCAAGGATCACGTAGTTCTGGCTAGCCATATTGTTTGTTGTTTTGAAATTGTTGATGTTTTTTAGTCTTTGATGATTTTATATTTTTTGTTATTTTAATTTAAGAAAAAGAAAAGGTTTTTAGCACAAGGACGATGCGTGCGATCACACATGTGCCTAAACCTTTAAAACATATTTTTTTGTAATTTTTGAAGAAAGAGAAAAGGTTTTTGGCACAAGGACGATGCGTGCGATCACACATGTGCCTAAACCTTTAAAACGTATTTTTGGTATTTTTAAAGAAAGAGAAAAGGTTTTTTTGCACAAGGACGATGCGTGCGATCACACATGTGCCTAACCCTTTAAAACGTATTTTTGGTAATTTTGAAGAAAGAGAAAAGGTTTTTTGCACAAGGACGATGCGTGCGATCACACATGTGCCTAAACCTTTAAAATATATTTTTGTAATTTTTAATTTTTTAAATTTTATTTTGTATTTTTTTCTTTTTATCTTTATTCATTTTTTTTTATATTTTGTAATTTTTTATGAACAAATCTGACAAAAACATAAGATACAATATACGAGAGTTATCATACATAGCCACTGAAAATAAAACAATCAAAAAAGTATTAAAGAGCATAAAAAAAACAACCAATAAACATAAAAGTGTAGAGATAAAAACCAGGTGTGGAAAGAATTGAAGCTCTTTTGCAACTGCCAGGGGTGTAAAGATGAAATCTGGGGATGCTCCATTGAGTTCTTGTCAGGCCCACTTCCTTTTTATTATTCATTATATTGTTTTTTATTGGCAGGAACAAATGGCTTAGACCCAAACTGAGTTGAGGTGCAGAGAGTTATGCATGTGGTGATAGAAAGAGAGGGGTAACCCACGCCGGGCCCCAGGCTAGGTCCAAAGCCCTTTTTGATCATTCATCAAAAATTTGGGTCTGCCTACAACCCATCCTCCTTCTCATTTGCCAAACACGAACCCCAATCTCTCTTCTCCCAGCCAACGACTCCTGTGTGCCGCCAAGCCATCCATCGCGCCACAACAGCCACCGCCGCCACCACCTTCCGTCTTGCTCGTCTTCCTTTGAAATCGGCCACCCTAGGGAGGGGTACATCTTGTCCGCCGGCTCACGCACACTGGCCGCCACGCCATCGCCTTCCACCAGCTCTTCCTTTCTTCCCTGCGCGCATACAACCGCTTCCGCCGATAGAGAAGAATCCGCCCCGATCCGAGAACGACACCGACTGCCATCACTATGATCCACGAACCAAAGCGCCACTAGTTGCAGCGTCAAAGCCCTCCTCTTCCTCCGATCTGGCGCCATCCTATGCGCCCTTGGTTCGACCAGATTTGTTGCCGGTGATCTGTCGGTGCATGCTTCTGCCGAATCCATCTCTGCCCCTAAAATCATCACCGTCACAGCCACTCCTACAATTGCCACCGCGAGGACAAAAGCATTTTTTATTTTTTCCTTATTTTATTTTTATTTTCATTTTGTTGATTAATCAGAACTTAGAACTTGATTGGTTGAAGTTTTGACGTTAGGAAGATGAAGTGGGAGGTGATTGGATGTTGGTCGTGGCTTGTGAAGCGGTGGTAGGTGAATATGGAGGATGGTTGATGAAAATGATGAAAAAGGTATTATGATGGGAGTGTGTTGGGAGTGATGGGCCGAGGAAGGTGAATGTTGTTGAAGGGGAAGGGCCTGAGGTAAGGTGAAGGTGATGATGTTAGGTGGATGGAGGGGAATAGAGGTTGGAAAATGATGAGAGTCAGATGATGGTGGGTATCCCTAGTAGCCGGGGGCGTGAACTATTGAAGATGGCTGTGGGTGAAGATGGATGATGGGTTGGGGAAATTGGTTTCCGAAAATCTGTGTGAGTCCGTGATGGAAGGAATGAAAGAAGAAAAGGGCGAAGAATGAAGGGTGTGAGTTTTGCAGTGACGGGTGTTGGAGATCTATGGTGTTGGAGATGACAATTGATGAAGATGGTGGTATTGTGATGGTTGTGGTAAGGTGAAGATAATGATGTTGACTGGGAGGAAAAGATGAAGAAGGGGTGATCGTTGGCCGTGAGGGAATAAGGAACGTGATCCTCCCCGTAGCTGTGGGTGTCTTCCTAATTCCTACTCCTAATCTAATGAAATCTCCTCCAATCCCCTCCTTAATCTACTGCCTGCTAATGCTCTTTTATAGACCAAACTCAAAACAACTCCCATAGGATGCTCTCTCATTCAACTTGGTTCCTTGCACAAATTTCTGAGCAATAGCTTCTTGCCCGTGAGAAAATAGGGTGAGGGCCCCTCCATGCACCTACTCTTGTCATCTTATTCACCACTTTTGCCGTGAGCTTCTTCTCCATTCCAAGACAAATGTTTCAATATGGTGTGCTTCTTTATCCAAGTCGTGACCAGCTGGTGGATTCTTCTTGGACGTGTGAATGAAGAATGAATGGGCCGTGTGGAGCTGGATGTCTTTCTTCTTCAAGGTGCTGCACCGTGATGCTTCTTCTCCTTCAATGGTGACTTCAAACTTAACGATGTGTGAAGGCTGGCCGTGGCACACCACTTCCTATCATTCAATAATATTCATCACTTCATTTAGAACTTCTTCATGGTCGTGAGTCTTTTCTTCAATGTGACTATGAATTTTGCCAAGCAAAACCGTGAGTAGTGGATGGACCCCATGCGGTGACAAATTCTTAGAAGTTGTGGCTCCACGTTTTGTCTTTTATTTCACCATGTAAATCACTTTTCCAAATTGAAAACACCACTTCCGTAACAGCCGCATAAAATGCTTTCTCAAACCAATTGAAACCAAAAAGTGTGATAAGCCTTTGTTCCAAGTGTGGGGACCGTGTGCCACTTACACTTCAACAAATTCAGCTTTCTTTCATTTTGGATCTTCTCTTACGTGAACTTTCCAACATGGTGGTCCCCTCCTTTGTTTCATTTCAATTGATTTACTTCAAATTGATTATGTGCTTCACGACTTTACTTCATTCTCCGAGGCCAAAGAAAAATTCTTCAATCCTAGGTGGCGGCTCCCACTTAAAGATAAACAATACTCTTCATTCGTTTGCCTTGAATGCTTCTTCACGTGCCATGCTTGATTTCAAAAACAATATTCCCATGGAGCCCCCACTTTTTTTTATTTTTATTATTATTTTTATTATTATTATTTTTGTTATTATTTTAATTTTATTTATTTATTTATTATTATTATTTTCTTTTAAATTTTATTTTTATTTATTATTTATTTTTTAATTTTACCCCCATGATGAAAATAAAATAAATCTATTAATCAATCCGGACGAAATTGGGTGTTGACACTAGGCATTATTATGTAGTAACAAAACAAAATATCTTTTCATTCCCTCCTTTAAACAGATTTATAGCGTGCGTCAGTTTATTTCAGATAAATCAACCATTTCCATCTTCATCCTGAGTTTCTGAAAAGCTTCCAGTTTTAAAGCCTTGGTCATTATATCTGCAACTTGTTCCTTAGTTCCACAGTGCATCAAATCAATTTCTCCATCTTGCACCAGATCTCTTAAGAAATGAAAACGCACTCTAATATGTTTGCTCTTGCCATGAATTATTGTCACACATAATAATAGTGCTAGTGTCCTGAATATAAGTTAAGTTTCCCAACACTCTTTTCATCCACATTGCTTGACAGGCACTGGCAGCATGGCTACAAACTCTGCCTCCGTACTTGAGAGAGTAACAATTGGTTGTTTTTTGGACATCCATGATACTGCTCCTGAGCTTAGCATGAATACATAACCATAAGTGTTTTTAGAATCATCCTCATCTCCTGCATAATTAGAATCTGTAAAAGCGAGCATATTTTCTTTTCCTCCCTTCTTATAAAATATCCCATAACTAGTAGTCCCTTTTAAATACCTTAAAATTCTTTTAGCAGCTTGTAAGTCATCTTTGTTGGCTTGTTGGCTTAAACATATATCTGGTAATTAAACTTACACTAAACATGTTATAGGTCGTGTAGCAGTTAGAAATAATAAACTTTCTACAATTTGCTTAAAATAAGTTTCATCCAAGGTTGTACCTTCAACATCTTTGTTAATCTTACTACCTGGAACAATTGGGCTTTTCACAGGTTTACTTTTTGACATTGCAAACTTTTTCAGCACATCATTGGCATATTTCTATTGACATACAAAAGTTCCACCTGGCTTTTGTGAGACCTCAATGCCAAGGAAGAATCTCATATTTCCTAAATCAGTCGTATCAAATGCTTGCATCATAGACTTCTTCAATTTAAGCATCATGCCCACGTCATTGCCTATATAAATCAAATCATCAACATATATGCTGACAATTAATATTCTTTCTCCAGTACCTTTTTTTATGAATAGAGTCTACTCACTTGGACACTTTTGAAAGGCCTCTTGTATGAAATGTGCTTCTATACGACTAAACCATGTCCTTGGTGCTTGCCTTAGACCATATAAGGATTTATGTACCTTGTAAACCTTGTGCTTCTCCCCCTTTTTGACATAGCCCTTTGGTTGTTCTACGTAGACATCTTCATTTAAATTTCCATGTCAGAATGCATATTTTACATCTAATTGAAAAATTTGTCATCCTTTGCATGCCACAAGTGCCACGATTAACCATACTATATTCATGCGTGCAACAGGAGCAAAGACCTCAGAAAAATTGATTCCATATTGTTGAGAATATCTTTTAGCTACCAATCTTGCCTTATATTTATCAACTTCTCCATACTCATTCAACTTTGTCTTGTAGATCCATTTGACTCCAATGGTTCTAGTTCCAATTGGTAGGTCCATTAGTTCTCATGTCTGATTCTTTTCAATGGAGTTTATTTCGTTATCCATGGCTTTTCTTCATTTTTCTTGTTTAACAGCTTCCTAAAATAAAATTGGATCCTCACCTGTGACATCTTGTACTATGTCGGCTGCTATCTTAGCTTCATCTTCTTCACTTAATCCTTCTCCAGTTACAAATTTTTCCATCCAACTTGGCCTTCTTCTTTCTCTCCCTTGAATTATGTGTTCTTGTGAATTCACTCTTGCTTCATTTCTAATGACATTTTCCTCATTATGCTCATTATTCGCACCATCACTATCAACTTCAATATTTTCTTCAGATTCATCAATATGTAACTCATCATCATCACCCCACAACAACTCAGTTTATATTTTCTCTTTATAAGTTGGACCTTAATCTCAACTCTTCTCTTCTTCAAATATGGCGTCTTTACTAATGACAATCCTCTTTGTCTTAGGATTAAATAGACGATAACCCTTGGATTCTGCACTAACACCTAATAAAATACAAGGAAAACTTTTATCATCAAGCTTACATCTTTTTGCCTCTGGTATGTGTACATGAGCCAAGCATCCCCAAACTCGAAGATGGTTTATTGAAGGTTTGATTCCACTCCAAGCTTCTTGTGGAGTGATGTTCCTCATAGCATGCATTGGACATCGGTTCAATAGATAAAAGGTCCAGTTTACTGCTTCAGGCCAGAAAAACTTGGGAACCTTTTTGGCAGAGAGCAAACAACGTACCATATTCATAATAGTTCTATTTTTGTGTTCTGCAACTCTGTTTTGATGTGGTGTATAAGCTGTCGTAAGTTGCCTTTTTATTCCATGTTCTTCAGAAAACAACTTGAACTGAAGAGAGTTAAACTCCCCTCCTCTATCCGTTCGTAAGCATTTGATGGATGTTTCAACTTCCTTTTCCACCATTTTCTTGTAGGATTTGAAACACTCCAAAGCTTCAGATTTTTCGGAGAGCAAATACACCCAACCTTTACGGCTATAATCATCAACAAAGCTTAAGAAATACTTTTTTCCACTATTTGAAATGGGTTCTATTGGACCGCAAATATTTGCATGTATGAGTTCCAAGATCTTGCTAGCGTGCCATTTACTTGTCTTAGGAATAGGATTACGATGTTGTTTTCCAGTGAAGCAGTCAACACACATGATACTAGAGCCGCTGAGTTCAGGCAGTCCATGAACCATTTGCCGTGTTTGTAGTGTCTTCAAGCCTTTGTAGTTTAAGTGGCCAAACCTTTGATGCCAAAGGTAAGTGAGGTCAGAGGAGGTGTGTAGACATTCTTTAGTGGGTGGGGTGATAGATCTTTCGTTGAAGAGAATAAACATACAGTTGCTGCTCATTTTTGTATATGCGATCAAGCCTTTAGACGGATGATAGATGTTGCATGTTCCTTTTTGTATAAGAATGACAATGCCTTTTTCTTGTAACTGTCCCATGCTTAACAAATTTTTTTGAAGCTCTGGAACATAGTATACATCACAAATAAGGAAGGTTGTGCCATTAAATGTCAATCTAACACTTCCTATTCCAAGGACAGTCATCTGAGAATTGTTTCCACATTTGACAAAATGTTGATCTCCATATGCCAACTCTACAAACATACATTTATCACCACACATATGATTAGAACACCCTGAATCCAGAAACCATGCGTCACTCCTTTTGGATTCCTTTTCTACAATAGCCATCAGAAGAAGCTCTTCTGTTTCATCTAACTCTGCATAATTTGCTTCCCCTTTATTCCATTGAGGACATTCATACTGAAAATGTCCCAATTGGTGGCACTTGAAGCATTCCACAATGGCTTTTGAAGAAAATTGTCTTCCTCTTCCCCGTCCACGACCTCGATATGTTCCTCTTCCTCTACCTCTACCATGACTGTTCTCTGATGTGAGTACTTGTTTATTATCTTGGTAGACCTTTTTAAACTTTTGCTCATGGACTACCAAGGAGCTTTGAAGTCCGTCAATAGACATTGTCTTTGTGTCCTTTGACTCTTCGATCGAAACTACAATGTAGGTGAAACGTGTTGTCAATGTTCGAAGTACTTTTTCAACCACCTTTGAGTCAGACATAAGTTCTCCATTGCTTCTCCTTTTGTTTGCCACTGCCATGACTATAGCAAAATATTCTGTGATGGTTTTTATTTCTGTCATTTAAGCACCTCAAACTCCCTTCTCAATGCATTGAGCATTGATTTCTTCACACGGTCATTTCCTCCATATTTTCTTTTCAAGGAATCCCAAACAATCTAAGATGTGCTTCTATCCAGAATTTGCTCAAAGATTGATCTATCAATGGCCCTAAAAAGGTAATGATTGACTTTGTGATCTTCAATTATGGATTTCTCCAACTACTCCAATTGTTCACGAGGCAGAACAGTACCCTCCATAGGCTCCTCAACACCATTTTTAATCAGATTCCAGAGACCCTTGGCACATAAAAGATTCTCCATCAGTTCACTCCAATGATCATAATGTTGACTATCAAAATAAGGGATTTTTTAGGAGAATTTATCATTATTCATCTTCGTAAGTTGCAGCTTCTGTATCAGGCTCACTACGAGCTCTGATACCAATTTGAAAAGAATAAAAGATGTATATTATTACTCTTGCCAACTCGATACGTTTATTAAATTAAAGAGGCTATTAAATAACACTCAAATACATGAAACAGAACATATACAAGTGATAACGACTAAAGAATAAAAAGTACATAAAAATTAGACATTATTATGCAATAACAGAATAAAATATCTCTATGCAGTAACAAAATAAAATATCTCTTCAAATCTAACCTAAGATTGTCTTTCTAACTATATTTTTTCCACTACAATAACTAATTTTATAAGTGTAAAAAATTCAAGTATTGTCTTATGATTGTATAATTGAAGAATAATATTATAACCAGAGTGACTTTTATAATGGGATGCAATAGTGTGATACCATAATTAGACTTAGAAAGAACGAATAAAGAAGAAAAGGTTCTTTTCCAAAGTAAAGGGCACTGAAGCCCCCAGAGCAGGGGGCATTTCCCGATTAAAGTAGTAGTACGCACACAAAAATGCCCCAATTCTCAATCGAGTCCTATGAAGTAGAAAAATATTATTTTCTAAAGTAGAAAAATTTATGTACACTCCAGGGTAGGATGAAAAACAAATTGAATGTATAAAATATAAAATAAATATTAAACATGGATATTAGAAAAATAATAAGTATATATGTTTTAAATATTTATTTTAATATAATAAATATGGATATTATGCTGTTTAATTTATGAATATTCACTATTTTTGGTAATTTTTATTTAAATATTTTAAAAAAATGACAAAAATAAAGTTATTAGTAAAAATATTAATCAATGGAAAATAATTTATAATTTAATTTTATAATTTATATATTTTTTATTTATATTTATAAAATGGAATTTATTTATATTTTAAAATTTATACTTTATTAAACAACTTATTAAATTAGGGTTATTTGTGCTCATGTTTATTACATGTCGTATTTAGAATTATACTGTAAAATATATTTTTACTTTCTATCTTAAATAATTATGTGACACATGAGTTTTAAATTATAGGTACCTGCAAAAAGTTAAACACATGTACATAATAACTTATATCCATTTTATATACCACTAACACAAAAACACCTTTCCACATAGTTTTTTATATGATGAGAAAATAACCAACATAAAAAATTATTATTGATTTATTGTGAATAATTTTTCAAAATTTACGTTTAAGCCTTTTGTAACTGACATAAATATGCTCCTTTATGATTCATCGATATATACATTGAATATACATTGAGTAAACTTAAACCTTGAATATACATTGAAAAATATATTAAATATACTATAAGCACATGAAATAAAAAGTTATTGATCATATTCTATATATATATATCATGATAATATTGTATATGTAATAGATAATCTTAGATTCTATATATAACAATATTAAGTTTAATTATATTTATATTTACTTAATCATATAAATGTTAATTATGTTATTTAAATATACTTATAAGGGTTTAAACAAAAATTAACATAACATGCTAGTATGAATTTTTGTAGTGAAAGTTTTCATGGAGGGAAAAATATTTGTTTGAATTGAAAATATATATTAAAAATATTTTTTAATCTTGTTAAAAATATTTATTAAAAATATTAATTTTCATAAAAATATTTGTTAAGATTTATATACAATTTAAACTTTGTTTAAATTTAAGGAGGGAAAAAATTGTTTAATTTTTAAAATTAAAACTAAATTGAGACAAAATAAAAATATAGGGATCAAATTGCAACATAATAAAAATACAGGGACCAAATTGAGACTAATGCAATGACACGTGGTTTGACAATGACACGTGGCACTGTCAGTGCCATGTCACACTGTCATTGCCACACTATCAGTTTGACACATGGCATTTTTAAATTTTACTTTTAAAAAAATAAAAAATAAAATAAAAAATAAAAATAAAAATAATAAAAATATAATTAAAAAATTAAAAAAAAATCACGAATTGACATGTGTCACCCGGTGTTAGTATGAAACTAACGGCGAGGCCTTAATTAATTCAATTTTTCACAATAAAAAATCTAATCGAGAATATTTACAATAAAAAAACCTACTTAAGATAATTTAAAAAATAAAGATGTTTGAATGGATTAAACCTAAAAATAAAGATACAACACTTTACTGTATGAAATGACTAAATATTTAAGTTTTATTTATATTAAAAAGTGGAAGCTCCATTTTCTGTCCTGCACTGTTCAGCTGCGCCCTCGTTGGATTTGTACAGACAAGTTCTCACCATCTCACTGACAACTTTCTTTAAGTAACTTTTATTTTCTTTTATCTTTACATGTAACTCTTCCACCAACCCACACCTTAATCCTTTATCACTTCTCTCTCTTTCTTTCCAAAAAGAATAACATCATAAATGTAAATATTTTTATTAGAATAAAATTTCCAAAAAAGAAATTAAGTATAATATAATATTACAAAAGGACTAAAACAAACTAAATACTTTAACTTGTTTTGTCCCAAAATTTTTAATACACAATAAGATACTATTATAATATTTTTCTACTTAGACAAACTAAATACTTTATAAGACATTATAATATTTTTCAACTTTAAGGTATATGATAAAGATAGTCTTTAATGGTATCTTAACAAACTTAATATTCCAGTAGTAGTTTTCACATCTATAACCGTCCACGTGCTCATTAATCCGAATCTTTTGAAGATGAGTAGGTTCATAGTACAAAAGTGATAATTACAACACTGAAATAGGAGTTTATATAATAACATTAATAAAAAAAATAATAATAATAGTAAGACATCAAAAGTTAGAGAATAAAATTGAGAAAATAAAACATAAAGCATGAAATATTTCATTAATCTTTTTTCTTTCATATACTATAGAAAAAAGAGTTCTTGTTAGGTAAACATTAATTAGGATAATAAATAATGATCATTTTAAAACATAATTTTTTGTGATTTAATATGTTCTAAGAGTAATAGTAATTCTAGGTTTTTTAATTATCTACTTAGATCTTTTAATTTTTTTTGGTTTATGCAAATGGTAAACGAGAAAATGGTTTCAACTACGTTAAACATTCTTAATAAGATTTCCAACTTTATTTTGTAAATAATTGAATTGGAATATTTAACAGGACTGTGCATATTTTCTTGATTGTTGAGCTTAAAACGAATGAACTTTGTAATGATAAGTTCATTTTACGAGACAAATTAAACCTAATAGGCCATAGATCTAAAAATTATGAACACTTAGTATATAGTAGGTTTCTCTGGCTGAAAAATATAATTTAATTTCTGAATATTTAATTATTTAACATGCTCAGAAAATATATATTATAACAACACTACATGTGACATTTGATAATATAGTTATATATATTTTCAATAGTTGCAATATTTAAAAACTGACCACCAAATATTAATTGGTATTCACGGATCATATTAGCTAATCAAATATTTCACAAAGATAAATTTTTCATGTTCTAAACCATAATTAGCTAAAGATGTTTAGTTTCATTCTATATATAATTCTCCCTCATTTTTTGTCAAATGGATAGAATTTAAACTATAAAGTGAAGAAGAAGATAGTCTCTTTCTTTCTTTACTGACTGGGTTATATAAATAAATTGATTTAATTTTAAGAAAATAGCTGTATATTTTATTTCATCCACGTAACAAATACTTGTATTTATGTATTGTTTTAAAGTTAAAAATAGACTATCGAAAATAATAAAAAAGATGAATATAAAGTTTGAAAAATAAACAAAAATAAAATAATGGGTAGCTAGAGGAGGCTTGAGCATCAGCGTCAGCAGCAGAAGCAGCGAGCAGCAAGAATGAGTTTTTCTGGTTCAGTGAGAAAAGCAGCAGTACCCTCTTCCTCCTCATCACCCAACTCTTCCATTGAGTCGCTTGATGGATTGAAATTTGGCCAGAAAATCTACTTTGAGGATGTGAGTGTTGGAGCTGCTGCAACCACTCAAGGAGCCAAAACAAGTGGTGGGGTTTCTTCTTCTTCTTCTTCTTCAAAGAAGGGAAGGGGTGGTTCAGTGCAACCGGCTCAGCCTCCTAGATGTCAGGTTCAGGGCTGCAATGCAGATCTGAGTGGAGCTAAGGCTTACTATTCTAGGCACAAGGTTTGTGCCATGCACTCCAAGTCTCCAACGGTCATTGTGGCTGGTCTGGAACAGAGGTTTTGCCAACAGTGTAGCAGGTTACCCTCTTTCTCTCTCTTAGTTTTTCTTTATTATTGACTTAATAAAGGAAATTTTTCTTTTCTTTCTTATTCTTTAGCTTCTTGCTATTTTTGGTGTTGTTTCTATATTGGGTAGTCTTCTTCTTTTACTTTCATCATCTTACATCCTGCTTTGCTTTTTGCTATTTTTATCAGTTTTCCTTACTTTCGTCATTTTGCATCTTCGTTTTTGCTATATTTAGTGATTTTCCTATTTTTTTAGTGTTTTTTTTTCTATTTTTAGTGCTTTTGTTATACTGCTAGTTTTTGAAAAAAATAATAATAGTCAATTAGTGATGTGTTTGGATTAATTTCATGGTTAAAATGGTCAATTATTTTTTCCAATGATGAAGGCAAACATGGTGCATCCACTTTTTCATGGTTATTGACTATATATTTTGCATTTGTTTTTAGACAGAGTTGCTTGTTTTAAATTTCAGGGCATTCAGCAAGCTGTTTCTGTTCCTTGTGATTGCTTTCTGTAGAATTTCTATTGTTACTGTTGATTCATGGGCTTCCCTTCATAAATTAAGTGTGTGAAGTGAACTGTTGCAAGTTTTGTTTTGTCTTTTGGTTTCTGATGCTACTTATTGATTCGAGAATGGCTCATTTTTCTGGATTTGATGTATCTGTTGTTACCGTGAGTTATAAATGATAGCATACAATAGAAAAGAAGTTACCGGGAAAAGAAAGGGGATTTATCAAGGGAAGGCAAAAAAGAGGTCTAGAAATGAGAGTGAAACATGATTTAAGCTGCATAACAAGTGAAAAAATGTGGAATGGACTCAGATAAGTGAAGAATTCATGATTGCTGTTTAGGCATACTATACTACATCTTCAGAACTGTCAATATGTAGGTCAATATTTGGAATAATGAATTCATGAAATACTATTTCGCCTTTTAATCTGGTACGTGAAGAGGGTAGGAAAGTGAGGAAGAGACTCATATCTTTTGGAAGTTAGATGTTAACAGAGGAGGGATTGAGCTCTTAAATTCCGAGAGAAGCGAGAAGAGTGTTCTGTGTTTTTTATGGTTCAATAAAGATTATCATTATGACACCTGAATTCTGATCCAGCTCTTAAAAACTGTTTATCCTTTTCTGTTTAATAGTTCAAGCCAGGTTACACTGAAATTAATTTCCTCTTCCGTGACTCATTGCGCCAGAAAATGCTACTGGGTATGTTTTGGGATGTTTTTAATGGCAAAATGATACTGACATGTGTGTAATATTGGAAGTGGAAGGTTTTCATGATGGAAAAGTGCTACTTTTTTGGATTGAGATATCTTATGGATGATTCTCTTCATGAAGAACTAAAGTTTTCAAATTAAGATGTTCCCTTTGTAAAATTTCTAACTTTTGAAACATACAAATTTGTGCTCTAAAATAATGATGGATCTCATACACCTTCACTGATCTTGTGTGATGTGGGATCTGTATTGTATTTTGAAAGAAAATCTCATCTAAGTGACTTCATGTTTAATCTTACTCACTGACAACGATGGATGTTACTCACTTACGTTGAAAAATGGTATTTAACACCTAAAAAGTGTTGGGAATTTTTGAATGGTATCCTGGTTTATGGATATTGTACATATTGAAACCCTTTGAGTGAGAAAAAGACTTCGGTTGTTATTTTTTCTCTTCTTCTTTCAGACATGGTTGGAAACATATGGTTTTGATTATCCAATATTTGTGGCTAATTGGTTACTAATTGAAGTTAAAGTTCAGTTTTATTCAACTAATTAAGGGTAGTTGATAGGATGGTCTGTAAGTGTTATTTATAGCAACTGACTTTCATGTTCATTTTCATTTTCATGGAAGCTGCATTGGTACACACACATACACACACACACCTTAAGCATGTTCTATATCAGTCTAAATTGTGTTTAACTCAAGTTCAGTTGTCTTCTGTTTCATAAGAAGAGTTTAAACATACCTTAAGCCAGCCTGCTATTTAAGCTTTATCTGAGTTTGTAATTTGGCGTTATTATATTTTATATATAGTTTCTGTGACCTTCCTTAAATTGGAAGTGTATTATGTCTTGGTGTTACATAATCTTAAATCATATTCCCTTTACTTCAAATCTCAATTGTCTAAGACACCTACCTCATCAAGGCTATGTTTTTTCGCCCATGCCATTGCAACCCTCAGTTTAAAACCTTTGGTTCTATTGCCAATTATGTTATCCATTATCAAATGCACGAACATTTCTGCATGTACTGATAAGAAGCAATCTTGACATATTAGAAATTCTCAATCGTTCTCTTTTGTAGCATACTACTTAAACCTGGTTATGTTTCTGAAATCTTGTGTCTGCTCATACTATCTTTTGTAGCATGCTTTACATAAGCTTGGTGGCCGATATATTTCAGAACTGCTAATATTCTCTTTGTTAGTCCTTGCCCAGGTTTCATCTGCTCTCTGAATTTGATCAAGGAAAGCGAAGCTGCCGCCGGCGACTTGCCGGCCATAATGAGCGCCGGCGAAAGCCTCCACCCAGCTCCATGTTAACATCTCGCAATGGCAGGCTTTCGTCCTCTATTTTTGGTTAGAATTTATCAGAACATCAATTCCAAACCTCTCTATGTACTTAGTGCATGTTTGGTTTGGCATGGATCAAGTCAAATGTTGATTTATAATCCAAATCCAAATTGAAACTACTTTGAGTAATTTCCATGTTTTACATCCAAAACATGGATTCAACTCCAAACCAAACATGCACTTAATGTATCCTAGGACGTATCAATAATTTCAGATTTTGCTCTTGTTTGCCTATAAAACATTCAACTGTTTCACTCATGTTCAGCAGATAACAATGGTAGAGCTGGTGGCTTTCTCATGGAATTTGCTTCATATCCAAAGCTTACATTGAGAAACACCTTGCCAACTCCAAGATCAGCCGAGCCACTACCCGGAAACCATGCTGCAACCTGGCAGACCGGCTCAGACACACCATCTGAATTTTTCATGCATGGATCAGGGAGTGGTGGAACAAGCTTCCTTGGTTCCAAACATCCTTTTGTGGAAAGCTACACCGGTGTCACTGACTCAAACTGTGCTCTCTCTCTTCTGTCAAATCCAACATGGCGTTCCAGAATCACACAACCAAGTGTTGAACTGAACAACAATAATAACAACAACAATAACTTGTTGAATTTCAATGGAACATCCATAACACAATTCACTGCCGCTTCCTCACAGGTTGCAGCCATCCATCAACTTCCAAATGCCAACTCATGGTACCTGAAGACCCTTGACTCGCCGGAGGGTGTTCCTGATCTCGGCCTAGGCCAAATTTCGCCGTCTCTTCATAGCCATCTTCATGGTGAGCTTGATCTGCCACATCAGGGTAGGAGGCATTACATGGATCTTGGGGATTCCAGGGCCTGTGAGTCTCCTCAGTGGTCACTTTAAAGATCTTCTTTGCAATCATATGCATAATAATAGTAATGACAATATCATGCAGCAAGGAAAAACATGAGGGAATCTATGCTTTCTTCATCAGTTACTAAATTCTGTACTACTGCGTTATGGTTTCTTTAAACTTAGCAGCAAGGTGGGTGTATCCTTCCTTTGATTGTGGAACTTTGAAAATTGAAACTTCCTTATTTTGTTTGAAGTTGTGAGCAACAAGGCTGTATTTAGCCTTGTTTCGTTTTGTGGAACTTTTCAGACATTATTATCTTGGTATTGGAACTTATTACCAAGATGGGTAACCTTGTTTTATGTTTGGAAATTTCAGACATGGATCATTTGCTGAAGGTGGCATGACTATAATGTTTTCTCTCATCTAGGTTGCATCTAGGTCTCAGATTCCTCTGAATTGATTTTTAATGTTGTATTGGCTAGTTGTCACCCCCAAAATCTTTAGGCTTGTTGATGAAATTATATATTTTTGTAATCTAATGGTTTGTAAATATTTCGCTTTTATTTGTCAAATTTAAAGAAAAATGAATGATGGAGTAGAATCTTTTTGTAGTAATTTGATCAGTTTTTGTATAATATATTTAAAAGAGCAAAATTCAGATTGCTTCAAGAGTAGAAGTCCTTTTACTGTTGCCCTCCTTTCAAAGTTTTTAAAAGTTGTAACATTTTCAGTGACAATTACTTCATATTAAAAAATCCTTATTATCTATTTATGATTTATGATATTAAATTTTAATGAGTATGTATGTATATATATATATATATATGGGTTTGTTAATGCACGTATGCTTACTTTTCAGTTTGTACATTTTAGTAATGTTTCCGGTTTTAGTAGACAAAAATACTCTTATATATAATGGTTTTAGTAGACAAAAATACTCTTATATATGATGGATTCTAAGTTTTAAGGTTAAGAATATTTTAATAATTTTGATTCTCAAAACTAAAAAAAAAAAAAGAAACCCTCAAATTTTGTTAAACAATTTTACAAAAAATGATTTGATAATGAGTTTTCATTTTATAATTTTTGTCTTATCTAATTTTATCCAATTTTCACAAGCATAAAGGAATTGGTAATTGACTTGTAAAAAATCAGAAATACTCATTGTTAAACAATTTTATACAAAAAATAATTTTATAATGAGTTTTCATTTTATAATTTTTGTCTTATCTAATTTTATCTAATTTTCACAAGTATAATGACATCAAAGGAATTGGTAATTGGCCTGGAAAAACTAGAAACACTTGTCGTTAAACAATTTCTTAAAAAAAATGATTTATAATGAGTTTTCATTTTATAATTTTTGTGGTATATAATTTTATCTAATTTTCACTAATGACACATCAATTCGTTATGTATGGATGATGAGATTCCATTGATACAGAGCCACTCGTTCTTTTTTCTCTGATAGATGGTCAGAACTTCATCTGGATTCGAATCCTACTGATAGGTCTACTAGAGATCAGAAATTGTTGAAAAAAGAACAAAAGAAACATCTTGCTTTTTCCAGGCGATCGGAAAAGAAAGAAATAATGAATTTATTCAAGATAATTATGTACTTACAACGAAAGAATTGGTAATTGGCTTAGAGGGTTTTTCTAGAGATGATAATTCAACATATGCAGATGATGAAATTATACAGGTTAATGAAGATTGTGAAATTGAGGAGATCTTGAATGAACTAAGGTGAATATGTCAATGACTCAACCCTTTACAAAAGTAAATTGTTTAAAGACAAGTGTTTCTAATTTTTTCAATTAGGGCTACACTAGGGATGACAAAGAAAAGCTTGGAGGAAGAGAGATGAAAGAGAAAGGGTTGAGAGGAATAAGAAAGGTGAGTAAGGGTTTGGGGTTTTCCTTTTTTTTTAGTTTTGAAAATAAAAATTATTAAAATATTGTTAATCTTAAAACTTAGAATCATGATATATATATTTTTGTCTACTAAAACTCGATACACATTATTAAAATGTACCAGCAAATCCCATATATATATATATATGTGTGTGTGTGGGACAAGAATTTGAACGATTTTTTTTAAATAATGGGCCTCATAATCCACTTCTTGGCAAATTCTCCTACACCTATATATTTTTGTCCTGCACCCTCCTGAATATTTTAATTCCCATGTTTGAAAATGATTTTAGATTGTGCAAAAAGCTTTTGAATAAAGTCCAGATTGCATGATTCAAAAAACGTTTGGACTGCATGATTATATTATTCGAAAACTTTAAGTAACTTCTAGAAATTGAATAAGGTTAAAAAAATAGTTTATAAATTGTGTAGTCTGTAATCGTTCTTTACTTTATATAATTCAAAAATATTTTTTATGAAAAATAAATAAATTTAGAAATATATAATCTGAAAATAATTTATTACTTTAAAATTATATAATCCGAAAAAAAACAAAAAAATATCATAATCATGAAATTACAGGACGAAAAGTATGGAGGTGCAGAAAGAATTTGCCCCAATACAGTAGCATATCAGTTCCGACTCAAACTTTGCGTGTTTTCATAATGGCTTTAAGAAAGAAAAATAAGAAAAAAAAGTGAAAAATTATATGAAAGAGTATTTATAAATTATCTCATGACAAGTTGATTTTAGCTTAAAAAAAATAATTTAAAATTTTATTTTCATTTATGTTTCGTTAAAGTTTTTATGGGGAAATTTAACCAAACAAAATTCCTTTATTTTAGAGTGAAAAACATTCAAGTTAATTGAATGCAGTTATTCAAATTAACTTGTAGAAGTTTTTACTATGCAGACGTTTTATGTACATTCTGTGGTTAAAAATAACTTGAAAAAGTATTCAAATTAATTGAATTATATTTACTAAAAATGAATAAAAGTTGAAGTAGGAATCCAAAAAGAGGTTCTACAAAATAGTGTAGCCTTGAACTTGAAACGCAAAACCGTGTAAGCAGCTATGGTGTGAAATAAAAGAGAAGAAGAATGCCGAAAGCTTTTGATCATTTTTGTTAAGATCGAAATATATATATATATATATATATATATATATATATATATATATATATATATATATATATATATATATGTTGAGAAAAAGCATATGCTAAAATTTTGTTTATTTAAGCTGTCCTAAGAATTTGTTCTAGTAAAAGAACATGTTCCTTTATCATATCCTCATAAGCTATATATTTCTCTAATATACTTTAATCCAAAAATACACTTAATGTAAGAGAGTTTGAAAATTGTTTTGTGTATCAAATAATCTATGTTCTAATTATGCAAACAATTTTTACACTATCATCTAATCATAATTAGTTTTATATATATATATATATATATATATATATATATTATAAGTTTATTGGTTAGTTGTTTTAACAATGAATTATTTTTATTGTCAAACTCGTAAAATACTATACTCTACAAGGAAAAGATTAAAATATTATCGTGATATATTTTCATCAACTGAAGATATATTTTTCTAATTGGATAATTATTCTATAAATAGGATAATTTAAGCATGCACTTAGCCAGTCAAAAGGTGTATTCTCGAGGAGAATCGTTACCTTTTATTTATTTATTTATTTGCTTTTATGTGATTTGATTGAACCCTAATTTGTGTCCGCAAAAGGAAAATAGAGGGTTGTTTGATATACGTCAGGGGCACAAGGAAAGCATGATGTATAAATGCTGCAGTGGCAGCCTAATATCCGATATTTACAACTCACTATTTATTGAAACTCTGGAAAGGGTTTTTGTCTTTATCCGTATAATTCTTTTAACATGTTTTTTTTAAGGTTTTAATTTTAAATTTTTTAATAAGATTTCTTTCATTAAATTTATATTAATGATTAAATACATTTTTTATTTCTAAACTATTTTAAAAATTATGTTTTTAATTTAAATTATAAATATTTTATTCCTATATTTTATAAGAGTTATGTAAAATATTTTTTCAACATGTAAAAATTATATAGAACTCTGTTATAAAAATACTTTATATTTATTTTGTTGGAAAAAAAAATATATAAGTTTCATAAAGTATAAAAACTAAATATTAAATACATAGCAGCATTAACTTTTTAACTCATGTGGAGCATATTTTATTTTAACTTTTGTTAAGGTATTAACATATATTGCATAATAAAACAATGATTCTGCAGAAACTGTTGGTTTTGTTTTCACGCAGTCCATAAACATGTTTTACTTTCTTTATCCCCTGTTCTTCAATATATGCTTTTCACACCAATGTGCTCAAATCACTATAAAAACGGAGCTTGTTCTGCAGCTTTAAAGCACTTAACCACAATCTTCCCTTCCAACCACACCCACAAGCTTTCTCTGCTAAAAACTAGGCAAAAATGGGAAACAAAAGCTCAGCACCTTCAAACGCAGAGTATAGCAGCCATGCAGAAAGTATGGGTTTAAAAGAACCAGCCCAGCACCATCACCATCACCATGTTGTTCCAAACCGAATAAACTTCTCTTCAAGGCCAAAGGGGTACCAAACAGAACAGCAGCATGGTAAGAAAGCACTGGGTAACGATGAAGCTTTCTCCACTTACATCAAAGATTCCAAATTTAAAATGAGGAGCAAGTCAAACGTTGGAGGCCATGAGGATCGTACCAACGCTGTACCTGTGGATGTGGCCAATGAATCCAACGACAGAAACAAGGATTATGAAAAAGAACATTTTTCAGATTTTATTGCCAATGCTAGGAAGAAGTTAAGGACTGTAACCAGAAGGAATAGCTCCGTCAGAAGAGGGTAAGATCAAAGACATTGAACATTGTCGGTCCGGTTTCTGCACTTCATCTTAGTTGTTATGGAAAGTGCTTTAGAATAAGCAGAAATTCTTGTATCTTTTTTCTTAAGCAAGTTTGTCTTTTTTTTCTTTTTTTTTAGTGGGTATCAGGTTATCATAATATTTCAATAAAAATAGACTTTTGTCTCCTTTACTTTATTTAGTTTTTTTAATTAATTTGCTTTTTCACCCAATTTTTTATCCAAATCTTTTTTTTAAACTCCATTATTTGCTTCTGCTCCTTTAGTTTGTAGACAATGAAACATGAGGTGGCTCATATCTTCAAGTAATAAATAGTAAATTGTCACTGAAATTAAGCATATTCTAATATACTCATGATTTTTATGCTATAAATAACACGATTTTTTATTTGGAGATGTTTTTGAGGTTTGTTTGAATGAGCTTTATAAAAAATTAATAAATAACTATTCCCCTAGAACATCATATTTAGTTCAAAATTACAAATTATTATCTCCAATTAATAATCCAAAATTTTAAATAATAAAAGCATCAATTATTTTAATACCTATTTCCAAGGAATTTATGATGCATTATGCCAACTGCACCCAATTACATTCATTGTTCTTTCTTTTTAATAGCATCATTGCACATCAAATTGTTTTTCATGTAACATCTAAGAATCCAAGCCAACTTTAGTTCACTCAAACATCCCCTTAAGACAATTCCAATAGCATGTTAAAAATAATAAATAAATTAAAAAGTACTATAAATGAGACTTGAAACCTACACCAAACCATCTACGACAAACTAAAGCTTTGACTAATTGAACTATAACAGTACTCTAATTTTCTTAAAAACTTAATAATATTAATAGCATGTAATCAAGATCCCATCAATTAAAATTTTAACAAGTGTTCTAGCAAAAATAAGTTTGAAAACATGACTATTTATATTAAAATAACAATTAAACTAATTAAATGCATTTTTAAAATAAAATAAATAAAATTTACTTAATTTATTAATGTTAACATCGTTCGGGTAATGAAAAAAATATTACAAAATTTACTAAAAAAAGTAATAAAAGAGAGATGGGAGTTTAAAAAAATAGAACTTATTTTAAAGGTTAAAAAAATGTTAATTATTTAATTTGATGACAAATTTAAAAAGTTAAAAATTATTTCAGTTTCCTTTTAAATCAATTGAAAAGTTAAAAAAAAATATGCATGTGGAGTACCGGAAATAAAAAAAAAATACAATTTATAATTTTATTTTTTAATATAAGAACAAGATAAAAAAAAAAAGGTCTTTTTAATCCATTTAGTTTTTTCTTAACTCTTTAAAATTTCTTTCTAACAACCCTGTATCCAATGTTTCATACATTCACGGACGTATCTTTCTTCTCACATCCATGCTCCTATGATTTGTGTACTCTCTCACATGAATCTCACAGTGCATTTTTTCTCACATATTTTGGTGTTATCATGACTAAACTAAAAGTATTCCCGGAAGAAAAATGATACTTTAATACATACATTTTTTTATATTTATTTGACATTATATATTTTTATTATTTAAAAAAAATACAAAAATTTATTAATTTTATAATCATTTTATTTTAATATTATAGGAAAAATTAATGTAAAAATATATCATTCTATTATTATTTTAATTCAAATAGTTATCAGAACAATAATTCAAGAAATTTGCTATAAGAACTCCACAAATATCAGGTATTATTTAATTGTAATAACTATTTGTGAAAAAAAAATTAAATTTATTAAAAATAATTAAATTTATTAAAAAATATAGCTCAACTTATTTTAAATGCTTATTTATGTACAATGAATTATTGAAAATACTATTTCAAGTCAGAGTTCACTGTTAAGTAAGATCCTTGAAAATATTTGTAAGTTAAATGCTAAAAAAAAAATGATGAATAGTAAATTGTGAATAGTAAATTGTGAATAGTAAATTGTAAATAGTACATTGTGAATAGTAAAAAGTGAATAGTTAAAAAAAAAAAAATAAAAAAAAATATTTGGAAAGGATAAGTGTTCCACGTAGCTTTGAGATCAGAATTCATCAAATTGCAAATAAAAAATTATTTTTGTAATAGTAAAATGAATAAAAAAATGAATAGTTAAAATGAATAGTAAAAAATGAATAGTAAATTTTTTTGCTATAAATAGCCAAGGGGGAGGTTGAAAACTTACACCAAAGAACTTAGAAATTTTTTGAGAGAAGAGAGTTGGAAGAATTTCTAATTTCAAAGGGGATATTCTGGAAGTTTTCAGAGAGCGAGGAGATTAAGTCTGTAATAGAGGTAAGGGAAGCTAACTTTGAGTATTTCTTTTTGTATTATCTTGAGTCTTGAATATATTATATTTTTCTTTTGTCTGATTTTAATTCTTGAATATGGAGTATTTTGTTTCTGTATGATCTTGAATTTTAAATGAGAGTATGCTTTTGTGTTAATATCCAAGTGTGATAGTTGTAAAATGTGATGTTGATTATGTTATGCCAATTGTACGTTGTTAGTGGTTTTATTTTGTATTTTGGAAGGATTAGAAATTGTCTAACCGGCTCTGCCAGATTCAATTTCTTGTTTCTCCAAACATTTTATTGTTTTCCTTATTTATTTTATTGTATTTTGGAAGGATTAGAAATTGTCTAACCGGCTCTGCCAGATTCAATTTCTTGATTCCCCAAACTTTTATTTCCTTCCTTATTTATTTTTATTACATTTTTGGAAGGATTAGAAGTTGTCTAACCGGCTCTGCCAGATTCAACTTCTTGTTTCCCCAAACTATTTATTGCTTTACTTATTTATTTTATTGCATTTTTAGAAGGATTAGAAGTTGTCTAACCGGCTCTGCCAGATTCAACTTCTTATTTCCCCAGACATGTATTGTTCTTGTTATTTAATTATATTGTATTGTTGGATGGATTAGAAGTTGTCTAACCGGCTCTGCCAGATTCCACTTCTTGTTTCCCCATGAATTTTTATATTAAGATTATTTTTATGATTGTCAAATATTGTATTCTTCTATGACCATTTATAGTAATGTTTTATTATTGTTAATTGTTTATAATTATCTTGTATGAATTCTATTATGGATGTTTATGGTGAAGAATTTATTGAATGAGTTTGTTGGCTGAAATTGATCTTGTTGGAAGGTTTAGAATAAGGGTTTTGTAGTAATTTGTATATGGGTATTAAATAGATATACAGATACTGTTTGAGGTTGTTGTGAGAGAAAGTAAAATTAGGCATTTTAAGATTTAGAGCATAAGAAAATAAGGTAGATAAATTAAATAAATAAATTGTTAATTATTGAGGACCCCTTTTGTTGGTAGGATAGAGGAACCTTAAAAACCTGAGTTGGCACATCCCTGATCATAGAGCAGCCCTGGCCTGGTCCAGTCAGTTGTGACTAGTCATATGTGCTGGCGTCGAAGGTGAGTTTGATGCGTTCAGACATCTGGGTCCTCTCCGGTAACCAATTGGGTAAAGAAAGATCTCTAATAGGATGAAAATAAAATAAAATAAGTCAACTGTAGATGCATTTTAATTGTCGTTACAATGAGCTCAAATTATATTATGTAGTTGCTAAGATATGTTGAAATGTTTTGGATGATCTATGAATCTTTGATTGGTGAAAATATGTTGAGTTATACTCGTTATGGTCAAAATGAGTTTATAATATGTAGTATGATATCTGGCAATATGTTTAATTTATTGACACCAAAATAGGTTATTGTAAAATTATGATTAGAGAATGAACATGATTGAGTTATGTGGAGAAGAGGTTATGAATTGTTGATTTGATGAAATATTGGAGTGGATAGGAGGGTATGAAATGTTGATTGGATGAAATGTTGGAGTGGATATAAGAAATCATTGCTTATGAAATGATGTTTCCTACGAGAAGTAGTATGTTCGGTTTATACCATGAGAGCTTGATATGATCAAAGTAACACCTGAGGTTTATGAAAGCAGGCAGCAAGTGGTCTGACCATAAGGCTTTGACATAAATATGTGGTTCATAAGTTTTATAGAAGCAGGCAGAGAGAGGTCTGACCATAAGGCTTCAGAGAGTAAGACATAGTATACAGGTGAGGCTTAAGGAAGCAGGCAGAGAGCGGTCTGACCATAAGGCTTCGTGAGTAAGCATGGTAAAATTGTAAGGTTTATGAAATTGAGGAAGATGATTTTGATAATGATGAATTAATGACATAGGGGTAATGATATTTTAGTAATTATACATGATTGAAATATTTTTATTACAAGTTTAATGATTGATATGATATGGTTGGCTTACCCTTATTTGTTTGTGCTATGATCATATAACTCATGTTATATGTGAATAGATAATGTTGCAGATGCGGTTGAAAAAGCTTAGAGAGGAGAGAGATGCGGGGAAAAACTTTCAGGAATATTTTGTAAAAAGAATAAATTTGTATTGAAAAAAATTATGTTGTGTAAAACTTATGAGTTGAAATTTGAATTTATGTTAAGTGGTGAAGACTATATTGTTTGAAGTTTGTAAGTTTGGTATTGTACTTTGGGAGAATTGAAATAAAGTTGGATTGTTTATAGAAGATAAGTTAATTTAGTCTCTACTAAAAGTAATACTCTTTAAAATATTAGGGTATTACACACGTAACCACAGCAACACTTCCGGATTCAAAGTTGAGAATACCATTTGCTAATATTGAAAATATGGATATGTTAACCTTCTATCAATGGTGAGATCAAATTAAATAATAAGATTAAAAATTAATCAAGCTTAAAAATAATGATATAATTAACATAATAATATCAAAAAGGCTATTCATGTAATGTAAAATCGACAATTAATATTAACATTTCTAATACTATATTTAATGCAATAAATATGGAATGTGTAAATATATTTGGATTATGCATTATTTAATTATTTTGAAAATCATATAGCTACAAATACTTTATATGAAATTTCTTACTTATAATAAAATACTATATTATTGAAAGAACCTTAAAATTAAGGATATGTAACCTTAATAATACTTAATATGGCTTGAATATTAAGCAATTAGATCCTAAAGCAATTGCCTCAGCTGCCTTCACTAGTACAATCAGGGGAAACGACAACAGTTATTTTTGGTTATAGGCAGCGGTTTTTGAACCGAGACATATTCAGGCGAGGTAAAAAGTCAAATACTTTTGGTCTCGGTTGTCAACCGAGGCATATAGTCCCACTCTACGGCCTCGGTTCAGCCCCAACCGAAGCATTAAGTTTTTGGTTTTTTTAATTTATTTTTTTCGTAGGAGATACTGCCTCGGGTCCCTTCAACTGAGGCATAAAGTTGCACTCTACTGCCTCGGTTGTAGCCTGAACCGAGGCAGTAGATTCTTTTTTTTTTTGTTCTCTTCCGCGACACATTCTGCTTCGGGTTTGACCATAACCGAGGCAGTAAGTGAGCTTTTGACTTTGGTTTTTACCAGAACTGAGGCATATAAGTACATTTTTTTTTAAAGTGGTGTCTGTTTCTGTAACATTCTCAATCACAGAAACAGACCTGCATATCTTTTTATAACCAGAACAGTCCAGAATATTACACAAACGTATATTTTAAATGAAATTCATATTAAAACATAAAATATATTGATTGGAATCATAAATCAAATTCTTAGAAGCATAAATCAATCCAATGTAATCATAAATCAAGTTTCAAGCATAAATCAATGCAATGTACATGTTGAATTTATAGTAACGTAGAAAAGCATAAAACAACTTAGAAACATAAACTTAAAACTTAGTATATCCTAATATCTACTACATACTATTATATAAATGAATTACATATCTAGCAAGTGTTTTCCTCACAAGTTGGATTGACTTCTCTAGAATTGAAGCAGTCCTATTAAATCTCTGCATAAAGTACAATGATTTCAATTAGTGTATATGAAATCCAAATATAGAGAACATAAAATTCAAACCTAAATATTACCGTTTCCCATCCAGTGGTGTAATGTGCACGAATGATGGTCATCATCCAAAACATAATGTAGTAACCACATTCATATGACCCCATTTGTCTATTACACTACAATATATCATCATAATTATAAAATGTTAAGTAACATCATTTGAATGGAAGCAAATGTAACAAAGTATGGACTAAAATACCAAACCTTAAGAGAAACCCATGCAAGCTTTTTAGTTGTAGCAGTAGATCTCCCAGATAACATCATATGTGTTGCAAGGGAACTATTAAAAGAAATTCTTTTAGCATACATTTATATAAAAAAAAGGACCAGACATTAAGATTCTTACCAGTCTACTGCATGTCTAAGAGGGCTGGGAGGAGACTTATGCAATGAACAAAACCAAACAGCCGTGTTCTCCGGTACGGAGATCACAAGTAGCTGCCAATGACACCTGAAATTGGTAATAACTTATGAATGATATACCAAAATTAATAAATGAATGTGTTGAAGTTAACAAACTTCACTTACCCATGTATATAAGGGAGAAAATATATCTCCTTCCCCGTTCCAAAGCAGGTGGTGATGTATGTCTGGATATCATCAAATTTATTTCTCTCATGAGTCATAGAAGGGTCAATGAACCCATATACATCGTTGAACCCCTTCTTGTTACTAACATCAAACAGATACCTAAAATGAAGAAATAATATGATGTAAGTAAGTTCATAAAATACCAATATATATAAAAGTTTTCATAAATTTACATCATCCACAGCTGAATGAGTGTAATATTAATTTCATCTCTCCCCGACGCAAGCTCCCTAACATCTTGCTGATGCAAGTACAATGGGATATGAGATTCTCTTCCAAATGTAGTAGAATCCCAATGTACATTCATCGGCACCTCTGAAATGAGTTTAGCAAGCTCGTCTAATGCATTAAGACGTGGCAATCGTGAGACTTCAGTCCAACAAGCTTTAAGTCCTGCATTGACACTAAGCTCTTGATATTTGAAGAGTATCCTTGTGGTACCTTGATACTCTTTAAACAAAGACAAAAACTTATCTTCTCTTGTTTGGACATTGTGTAACATGCAGGGGGCAAATAAGTACGTTTACCAATCTCTCTTGGTGCCAATTCTTCTTGGATCTTCATGTCAACCAAATCCAAACGCGCATTCACTCCATCTTTTGTTTTTCCCTGGATGTTTAGTAGTGTACAAATCAAGTTATCACAAACATTTTTCTCAACATGCATGACATCTATGCAATGTATAACATCTAACTTTGACCAATATGGAAGATCAAAGAATATTGATTTCTTCTTCCAAGGGGTCGCTACAGAAGACTTCTTCGACGTTTTCCCAAATTGATGATGTACTTTATTAACTTTCTCAACAACTTCAAGTCCAGTAAGTGGAATGGGTGCATTGTCTTTCTCTTGTTCTCCATTGAATGCTTTCTTTAACCTTCGATATGGATGATTAGATTGTAAAATCGTCGATGACGCATATACACTGTCTTCCTTCCGTGTTTTAATTGTTGAGCTGCAGTGTTTTCTTCACATATAAGACATGCTTTATGACCCTTCACACTGTACCCCGACAAATTACCATAAGCTGGGAAGTCATTAATGGTGCAAAATAACATGGCATGCATCATGAAAGTTTCTGAAGCAAAGGCATCAAATATTTCAACTCTATCAACCCACAACAACTTCAAGTCTTCAACTAATGGCCTTAGATAAACACCGATGTCATTTCCAGGCTGCTTTGGACCAGATATCAACATTGACAACATCATGTACTTTCTTTTCATGCACAATCTAGGAGATAAGTTGTAAATTATTAGTATAACAGGCCAACAACTGTGATTGGTACTTAAATTACCAAATGGATTCATTCCATCAGTAGCTAAGCCAAACCTAAGATTTCTACATTCTTCACCAAATTGGGGGAATTCTTGATCAATAATTTTCCATTGCTTGGAATCAGCCGGATGACGAAGCATCCCATCAGTTGTTCTCTCATCTGCATGCCATCTTAGGTTTTTAGCGTCTTTGGGATTCGCAAACAAACGCTTAAGTCTGACAACTAGTGGAAGGTACCAAACTACTTTCAAAGCAGAACCATTCTTTTCTGTGATGCCACCTTCTTCACCGTTTTTTGACTTGTATCGTGATAACCCACATTTTGGACACTTTATCAAAACTTCATTCTCATTCCTATATAATATGCAATCATTCGGACATGCATGTATCCGTTTATATTCCATACCCATCGGACAAAGAATTTTTTTGGCATCATAATTACGATTGGGTAACGTATTTCCATCTGGCAGCATTTCATTCAACAACGACAACAATTCTGTAAAACTCTTATCACTCCATCCATTGCTCGCCTTTAAATTCATCAGCCTTAATACCGCTGACAACCGTGTGAACTTAGTTGAACCCGCATACAAAGGAGTCTCCGCATCAGTGGACATCATTTCATACACATGCGCTTGGGCAAAAGCTTCTGCGCCAACATCGCGGATCATGTCCTCTAAGTTGTCTTCTTCTGCTTGATCTTCCATATCCATTGTGGAATCATAAACATTTTCAGTTCGAGAGACAGTTGGAAAGTCTGTTAATTCGCCGTGCCATATCCATGTTGTATAACTTCGTATGAAACCATCACAGATAAGATGTTCCCTAATATCAGTTGCGTTCAACTTCCTCCCATTCAAACAGTTCACACAAGGACATCTGAACTTGACTTCATCATCACCACTTGTACTCGCATTACGTTGCACAAACTCTATAAAGTCTTCTACCCCTCTCTCGTACTCAGTGCTGATGCGTGGTAAATTAATCTACCCTCTATCCGTACGCATGTTTACTGAAATTGTTTACACAATTTCAATAATCTTGAATGATCACTTTGATCGTGTTTGTATTCAAGGTGTGACCCTATCCCATTCAAGAAGATTCACTTTTTTTAGTTTATTAAACATATCAATTTTAAACAACATATCTTAATCTTCACGAAATTTTGCCAGCATTTCGCATTGGTCTTCAGGTTACACGAAATGAAAGTGATTATGAATCACAATCAAATATGCACCCGAAGATCAATACAAAACACAATGACAAATTTTCGTGAAATTTAAGACGTGTATATTAAATTTGATATGTCATAATAAACTATGAAAAAGTTATTACTCTTCTTAAACTGTCCAACCGGACAATTCAAGATTCAATACTTGTAAATTATTATATACCATCTCCTCTATTTCAAATCTAAAAGGTACGTTTGTTAAAAAAATATGGAGATAGTAAATAATTTTTGTATTGAATCTTAAACGGGAAACTAAGACTAATTCACAATAACAAACAAAATATTCAATCATATCATGAGATTTTAAGAATATATATCCCTATTAAATCAAATTTAACAATAATAAACCATTCTACAATAACAATAATAATCTACACTAACATAACATATACAAATAATTCAGTAATAATTCACTGAGGCTTCATTTTTCTTTCGCAATTTTCTATTCTTTCTTTAGTTTTGATCACTTTAAAACAAGCAATTAATTAATTTGATTAATTACTTGTTTTTCATGCCTAATTTTCTATATCAATACCACAAATAACATGCCTAATTTTCTATATCAATACCACAATGTACACAAACAATGAAGATGAAGAAACTTTTAGAATCAATTACCTGGGAGCGTGGCAGCAAGTTGGCGAGAATGAAAGCCGCGACTGGAACGGAAGCACCGGCGACGGAGATGGAAGCACCGGCGACAGAGATGGAAGCAAACGCAGAAGCCACACAACAAAAGTGAGACGCGGCGGAGATGGAAGCAAAGCACACGCGAGAAGCCACCGACAACGGAGGAGACGCGACGATTGACGCTGATGACCACACCGAGAGAACGAGGCGACGGCGTTGAACGAGGAGACCGGAGGAGCAAACGCGAGGGTGAGAGGGTTGAAACCTTACTTCGCTTTGCTTCTGTAACGGCGCGCTGAGGGAAGAAGATGAAGGCGGTTCGTTTTCGCGAAAAATTTAAACACCTTACTGCCTCGGTTCCTCACTTAACCGAGGCATAAAGGCCTTACCACCTCGGTTTTTATATAACCGGTGCATAAACATCGGCTGCAGGTACTGAAGCGTCAGAGATTGCAGACGCGTTGGCAGGTCTGAGGCAAGATATATGCCTCAGTTATTCTAAAAACTGAGTTCGAAGGTGTGTTTAGGCTTCGGTTCTGATACAACCGGTGCATAAACAGCAGATTAAGAAACTGAAACGTCAAAGGTTGCAGGGGTGTGGCAGTTCTGAAGCAACATATATGCCTCGGTTATTGGGAAAACCGAGTTCGAAGAGGTTTTTAGGCCTCGGTTCGCTTGGGAACCGAGTTAATAAATCTTGGCAGGTGATGGCAGTGATGGCAGGGTAGGTGGCAGGTCTTAGCGCAGAGATATATGCCTCGGTTCTGCTCAGAACCGAGTTAGTATCGAGCTTTAGGCATCGGGTGTTGGACAACCGAGGCATATAAGTTACCTTTATTTACACTTCTGCCACCGCGTTTTTATACGCTTCGGTTGTGCTTAAACCGATGCGTATGTGGCGTTTTCAAATCCCCAATTTTTACTAGTGCTTACCATTCACACCACCCTCTTTAAGAATTGAGACAGGAGATTATTTACAAATAGTTGAATAATTTAAATTACAACTAACTCATCTGATTAACCCAACACACTTCAATCTTTTACGTTTTGACAAAACGTTCAACTTAATTGATTAGATATTTTGAAATAATTTTTTATTTGAAGTTAATTTTAACAAGAAAACCTTTAAAGGATTTCATATAAAACTAATTAAAGCAAGGAAATGAATGCAAATCTTTTGAGAGATTAAATTTAAACTTCACCAATGATATAGAGACATCAAAATAATATCGATGTGAAAAATCCAAGAAGGTTCCTTAAAAGAGCTAAACTTTTGACCAAAGAAGAAGAAAACACTTATTTAGACGGTGGAAAATGATCATAACATATCCAATGGAGTGACAGTACCCACAATGTGAAAACATGACAGAATATTGAAAGCTTTTGAATCTTTGACATGTTCCTTTGTGTTGAGGAGAGGTCACAGATAACTTCACAACCACACACTCTTTACTTTATGCTACCGGCCAAACACTCCTCAAATCTTTTACTAAATAGCTCTTTTGAATCCATAATATATAAATCAATCTTACCTTATTAGGTTTATATATATACTTCATGTATATATAAATTCACTAGAACATTGTTGTATATATTTTAACAATAAAATTTAATTTAACTACATATTTTGTTTATATAAAAAGAAAAAGTTAAAGGCTTTCTTCCTAAAATCGCAAAGGGTCATTCTTGATTAGGGAAACTGTCCTCATATTCCCAGCAATCATGCGTTCAAAGGATAAACTTAGAAGAAAAAAGAAAGTCTCGCACGGTGTGGCGAAGAATCTTATCTTATTTGAAAGACATTCTGCAAACCCTTCTTTTATTTTCACCCCAATCTACACACTATAAAAGAAACCCTTTTAATCTCTTTCGAAAGTGTGCTTAACCCACAATCTTCTCATCTTTTAAACCTCTTTGCAAAAACCCTTATAGTGTTTGTGAACTCATCAACCATGGGGAATAAAAACTCAGCAGCTTCTAAGGCACTCAATGGCCAGAGAGCAAAGATTGCTTCATTCGAAGAACCACAGCCACAGTATGTTGTTTCCATGCAAATGAAACACTCAACAAATCCAGAAGTGGTGAGCGTTAGGGCGTACCCAACAGAAGAACAAGGTGATGAGAAACCACTATGCGATGATCACACTTTCTCCGATTACATTCAACGTACCAAGTATAAAATCAGGAGCAACTCAAACATTGGCTGCAATGAGGATCCGAGGGACCCTGCACATGCAGATCATGTGCCTCATGCTACCACCAGCAAGGAAAACAAAGAAGACCCTTTTTCGGATTATATTCAGAATGCAAGGAAGAAGCTGAGATCGAGAACTTTATCTAGAAATATATATTCCTTCAAAAGAGGGTAAGACCATGAGCATCCAAAGATAGCTAAAGCAATGTGGATTATAGTATAATGTAATGTCTGTGTCTTTAATCTTCCATGCTGTACTAGAATAAGGAGAAACTCTTCTGTCTTTTTCAAGAAAGTTTCTCTAGCTTGTATCACTAAAACTCTATATATTACCCTCGTATGAGTATCAAATGAAAGGTATAAAAATATGTATAACCAAACATAGAGAATCGCTTGTCACTTGTCTCCTTATTATATATATATATATATATATATATATATATATATATATATATATATATATATATATATATATATATATATATATATATATATATATATATATAAATATATAAAAGAAAATCCATAAATATGAAATCTTATGTTAGAAGTAAGTGTAAGGTATTTTATATGAACAACTAATATCTTAAAAATAATTTTCCCCGTCTATCTCAAAAATCTAACATTTATATTACTAAACTAGTAAAATGCCCATATTATATTATTCACATATATATTCTTTGGAAGATGACAATGGTGGCCGGAGTACGGCATTGATAATTTTATAGGTTACAATTTTTTTTTAACCGGCTAAGAATGGTTTTCGTGCCATTCTGTTTTTGTTTGTCTGATTTTGTTTGTTCTTCATGAGTTTGATCTAATTCTCTAATAATTTGTTTTGTTTATCGATTTTGATGTGATTTTTGACATTCTTTAAATCTCAAAATGCCTGTGTTAGTACATGCGGATGCTTCAAAGAGTTGCACTGGATTAAATTGTATAAAAAAAATTAGAAAAACCCTTTATTCAAATCAAATCAAATTATACTGTGCTTAAAAGAGTTGTACGGGATTAAATTGTATAAAAAAATAAGAAAAAAAATTATCCAAATTAAATTAAAAAAATAGTTGAAGCAAATTGAGTTAAACTATTTTTTTAGAGTTAATGTTGTCTCCATGAAGAAATAGGTTGTAAAGAAATAGAATGACAAGAGTTTTTTTTTTATAACTTTTAGTTTGTCCAACAAGTACAAAATAAACATGCCAGTTTATATTTCACTATTAATACAGTTTTTGTAGTACTTCTAATTCTTTATTAAAGAACAATTTAACTGAAGAATTTCACTAGTCAAACTTAATTACTAATGAGTCTATTGGCCATCCCTTAATTTTTCTACCAAACTTAGAATTTAAGTGTGTGAGAGAAGATTAGTTATATATAAAAAAATATGAAGTAAAAAGTTTTAACAAGTGAGGAATAAAAAACTCAAAACTCTTCACTAAAAAAAACTATAAAGAAAGCTTAGCAAAAACAATTGAAAGATAATAGCATGAAAATGAACACAAAATTATTGATAAGGACAGAGGAGTTTTTATACCTATTGTTGGGAAATTGAGAAAACTATGCGAAAGCAGAAAATTTTCTCTTTGCATGTGTAACTTAAAATAGATTAAAAGGGAAAAAAAGCTAAAAGAAAAAATAACTCACTATAATTTCAATAGGAAAAACCCACCAAAATATTATGGAAACTCTTTTTTTCTCTCAAATGATATTCAATTCACTACTACTCCTTAAACTTACTAGTTGGAGATTACTCAACTACCATTGTGTATCTTCGTCTCACTCAAGACCCCTATTTATAGTGAATAGTTGAAGTTTCTAGAACAAGAGTAGCAGTGGATATTAAATGTTCTTGCCATTTCCAAATATGAATATACATTTATTCAATGTTCAAAGAAATAATTCCAACGTTCTAGAATAAATAATTTATCAGATTTCATGCATAATAATTGTATTAGATATATTATATTATTATATATCTTATATTTATCTTTTATCCTAAATTATTTATCTTTTGTTATTTTGTTCTTCGATTTGTATTTTGAGCTATATTTCTTACATTATAAATAAAGCATACTATGTATAATTTCTACACAAGAGAGATTAATCTTATACATAATTTTTCACTATATTAAATATGGTATTTAGAGCCTAAGGTTCTTTCAAAAAAGATTTTATTGTCCCTGTCCACTACAGTCGCCACCTCCATCAGAGCCAAAACCTCCGTCTGCCACCATTTTCGTTGTCAGAGCTTCAATTTCAACCAGTCGAGATCATCGCGCGTCGATCGAAGTTTGCAGTCGCCTTCTTTTCCAACCGCCTGTGGTTGTGTGTGCATAGTCTTCTCTAGCTTCGATCATCGTCATTGAACTCGTCACAACCTCTTTTCTTTGGATCTGGTCTTATTATCTTGATTGGAAAAACTTGGATTTTTAGGGTTTCTCTATCTCTCATGTTCATATATGACTTCTTCCATTGTTATCTTTTCTGATCTCTCTTTTGTCACTAGTGCGTCTCATCTGACCATATATACTAACTATGTCAATGTGAACTTGTTTGTCGATAAGTTAGATGGCACTGATTATGTGACTTTGGCATTAAACATTAAACTTCGGGACTCTATGACTAATTATATGGGTAAGATTTATGCTCCTTCTCATGAATTTAATGAGTTATTGTTTCTTGCCAATACTTTTGCTCAAAAAATAGAGCAACGGTCAAAGTTCTTCATGGTATTTGTATTACACAAACTTTCTGATAAATATTTCTATATCTATGATCAAATTTTGGTTCACCTGTTGTACCCAATTTGGCTTCTACTTGTTTCACTCTTTTAGGTGTACCAAGTACACCATCAATGATACACTTACTTCTGTTGATGATTCCTTTGCATTAGCATCTCAACCTGATGACCATAATCAGTCTCGCAAGCTTAGAAAAGGATGTCACAAGTGTGATCATTGTGGCAAGTTAGACCATAAGATTGACATGTGTTATGCATTACATGACGTCCTTCCTCACAATCATCTCCTATGAATCCTCCTTCATATGATATCACCGACAAATTTGTTATTATCAGTACTTTCTCAAATGGTATGAGAATCAACAACCTTCTACTTCAAATGCCTCTATAGTATGCACAAGTATTAGGCCACTCGCAAACAAACAAATGATGGTAACCCAACCTATGTGATTGAAGATCCCATGAATAAGGTTCATATGAGTAAAAACAAATCACTTATTAGTTCTAATAACACTAAATTGATTTAATCAATTATGTTCATTCCTATGGTGTGTGTGAAAGTGTTAGAGGTTGCATTATTGAGAGATTAAACTTAATAATTAAAATTCTATGTGGTGAGAGAATTTTAGTTTAAACAAAGTTTTTAATGATCTTCATATCAGTTTTTAATGATCTTCATATCCCTTACGGGTGGTATATGATTTGTAGCATACACTTGGTTAAATCACGTATATGAGTGTTAAGTGGGGCTGCTTGGATGAGATATTGACATGATCTTTAGAGCACTCATGAATATTGGGCACATTCATAGTCTAGTAAGCGCATAACAGTGATAACATCAAGGATTGTGGGATTGTGTTGTGATTGATAAACCTCTAACACACCTTTATTGTCCTTGGTTCATGTACCTTGTTATACCAACTATTTTGTGTGTTAAGGTTCTCGATCTAGGACTTGTCATATAGTTTGTTATATCAGCTATGATGCAATACATCTTATAAAACTTATGATTATTCTTTATTTCTCCTTCTTTCTTTCTTATCTTCTGCAATATGTAGGAGATTATTATAAAACTTGTGTTTTTATTAGGATATTGCAAAAGGTTTCCTTTTGACTTGGCTTGCTACTTAAAAAAAATAAAGCTTGATGAGAAGTTTTTGTGATCTAGAGAAAACTTATTATAAAATTATAGGTGTATTCTCTTATTCGTTTTAGAGTTCTTATCAGTTCTACTATCCTCAAATATTTTGAAAAATTCCTATTGTATTTCAGAAGACTTGCGCAACACACTACATATAAATTCTTAAAAAATAATGATTTATACTTCTCAAGAAATATTTGTTCTTAATTTATTATCTTTATCAGTTTTTCAAAAAAAAAATCGAATGTAAACTTGGTTTCAATTTTCATAAACATATTTAACATGTTTAATAATATAAAGTCATAAATATATTTAACATGTTTAATAATATAAAGTAATGTTATTATACTATATGTTTGTATACAGATAGTTACACGTGCAAAAAGAAAAGACAAAATACAGCATGTATCTCACATTTTGCCATGAAAGTTACATTACATGCACTGAGGTAAAAAAACACTAAAAAGTATGAAAAGCATCATTTTATTGAATAAAAAGATTGTTTTTGTTGAAGATGTATATATATAATTAATTTGGAGTAATTAATAGTATGCACAAGGATTTCCTACAAGAAGAAAATTGTGGTTGAAGCCTATTGTGACAAACAGAAATATAAAACAAAACACAAACTTCTTTTATTTTATGAAAGCCATCTAACATCAAATCAACCTTTAGAGATAGTTCTAAGGGTTCCACAACAACCACATATTATTTTCACTTTCTTTTCTGTTCCTCGTTTACTTTTTCATTATTAATTTTTCATTATTACTGTAATAACCTTCAATGACGACGTTCTGGGTTCCAATCAGGTTCGGCGACTTTACCCTTGAATCCAGTAACTCCATTATGTAAGTGAAATACAAAATTATAGAAAGGGACAAATGAGTTTCTATACCTATTGCAGTTTGGTCATTTACATGGAATCTGAGTTGTAAAATAAAAAACTATAGAAACATGTTTCTCAATAAAATTTAAGTATTTTGATTTGTCCTTAATATTACCTTTAACATCAATTAATTCCTCTTTAAATGATATTAAAATCTTTTGTTGTTATATGGTAGCTTTGTTATACAAAACATATTAGAAAGTTCGTGGTCTATTTATAAATAAGTTCAAATATTTATTTATATTTTGTTATCATCAAATTTTCATTTAGAGATAGTGTAGAATACTTCAACAAGTACTTAAGAATATTCATCAAATTTTCATTTAGAGATAGTCTAGAATATTTGAACAAGTACTTCTTTAGAATATGTCTTTAAATTGTTTTTTTTTTTAAATTGAATCACGAGGACTAAATAAAGAATTTATTATTATATTTCTTTCAATTAAATTCAACATGAATTCATTTATAAATATCATATATCCACTTACCTTTTATTTAGAAATTTAATTAAATAAAGTAATGTAAATATGGAAATTTATTATAGAAGTAAAAGAACTATTAATAAAAGTTTTCCTTAATAAAAATATATACTATGTTGTATTATTTTTCTTGTGGTACGCTTTAATGTTGAAGTTGCATTTTTAATATTGAAAAAAAATTAAAAGTAAAATTTCTCAATAAATATTTAATTTTATTAATAAAAAACCATAATTGAATTATATATTGCCTAAAAATTCAATAGCTTCAAGAATAAATAGTGAATAATGATGTAAATATTTTATTTCAACTCTTATAATAGTTTGAGTAGTGCACTAAAATATTTTTCTAGTAACTAAAATTTTAAAATATAAAGATCATTTAAAGCAATTTTTTAATAAAAATTCATTTTTTTATAGTTTAATTTAGTGTGAAATGAATTTGAATATCACATTACGATAATCTAAATATTAACATTACGTAAAATCAAATTCGTAACTTCTGAAATCTAAATAATAAGAGTAATATTATATATTTTTCGCTATATGTCCATAAAATTAAAACAAAAAATGAAAAATTAAATTATTCGAATTCAAAATAATAAATATTTATAGGATTTTAAACATTTGTTCGAATATGATGAAATTCAACTATGATGAATTTAAAGAGTATAAACTATTTCTTAATCTCAAACCTTTCCCATCATATGTACCTTACATGTACATATTTATTAGAATGCAACATTTTTCTAAATGTACCTTTTACTTTTTCTAAATGTACCTTTTACTTGATTGGGTGTCATCCTTCTTTTAACTCTCATTCTTTCTCTTTGTTCTTTTTTCATGGAAGTTGGTCATTTACTAGATAGATAATGGATCCATATGTTTCTCTATATGTTGAACGTCTAAACCAATAAGGTATATAGTCTTTTAGATCCAAATTTAAGAACTTCACTGCTGCAATTGCATAGTAGCAAGAGATGTTGGTGATAAGTCACTTCCTACACCTACAATCTTGAGTGTCTATGTTGACTATAGACTTGTCCCCAGTCATGGATTCGTGTTTAACTTTAAACAATTTTTCTCTTGACTAGTTGTCCAAAAAGTACAGACATAAGTCCAAAGACAACAAAGTCAAAGCAAGATGTTTTAAAAAATAGAACAAAGTTATATTTTTACCTCAAGATCTAATATTTTGTTAAATTTGATTCTCTATGAAGTGTTTTTTGAATCTTCGAGTAGATGGATTATTGTAAACTTGATACCTTCATTTTGTTGGTCGCCCACCTTTTCATCATATAAAGCCTAATCTCTTCTAGCATGATTATAATGGGTTTACTTCAATGACACCACTGAAAGCTTCACTCATGTTGTTGTCAAGTGTGTCACATATTGCTTGATATGTAACTTTAGATTTAGACCAAAATACATTTCAATGATTAAAACAAATGTGTTTAAGGTGTCTATATTTTGTGAATGTATTGGTAAGGAACAAAGACTACCTTGAGGTAATAGCTATCAGGTATTTGTATGCCTTTACATTGATTTCTTTAATATTTAACATTTCTTTTTTCCCGCCTTGAGGGTATGTGCTTGTACCAATCCTTCACATAAGATTCTTCAATCTTTAGCCAAAAAGAATTTTTCTACATACAAATTTCGCATGAAAAATCTTTACTCTACCCCATGTAAAAGTTCTTGGATAGTAGACAATAGACCCTATGGAAAATGACATTGAATCAATCAGCATACACACATAAAAGGTAACATAAACATAAAAGCAACAATGAATAGAAATACATTTTGTTAGTCAGACATAAACATACATGACCTACATACTTCATGAATCCGAAGGTCTTTAATCGATAATTGAAAAAACTACGTCCATGCTTCTTTGTTCTCTATTTCTAGAGCAACATAGACTAGTGGTAACATCAGGTCATTTGGATCTCGACCCACAATAGTCAGTAACTTTCCTCTATACTTCCCGTTCAAAAAGCACTCATCCTAACCAATAATGGGTTTTCATGACACATAAATTATTCTTGCATGCTTTCAAACAAGTGTAAGTTCTCTTAAAAATTGTATCACCATCCACTTTCACTTTTATTGTTGATCAGGGTTAGATCTCAACAATTTCATATGCATAGTCATAAATTCTTCTGATTTGGTCTTTAAATGAACCCTCTATTTTATTTGATGTCATTACCATTTCCCTATGAGCTTTAGATCGTAACACATTTGTATTTCATTTCCTAAAGCTTTAATACGTATATAATTTATCTTCAAATTTGGATATTCTAGTAAGAACCTTATTAAGGTGTCACTCAACCACTTAGCATTCATTATATCAATATTGAATTCTCTATTTTCTCAATTGCCAAGTATTACATGAAGGCAAATGTGCACAATAAGTTATCCATTAACATATTTGTTGGCCCCCATGCATTTGACTATAACCCTCCACTTATCATTTTTCACGAGCTTTAGATTTTTATCAGCATGCAGTGCATAAGTTCTAACAACTCCCTTGAATTGGTGTTTGTCTATAAAGTTGTTCCCACTTCCCATTTATACTCCATCATAGATTTAGCACAATAAATGTTTCAAATGAACCATAACTAGTTGTTTCATCACCGTCACTTTGAGTGTCTTGTGGACACACCAAAAATTTTGAATGTCACTCATCATCAAACAACCCTATGTCATTTGATTTGGGTTAGGTATATTAGAAGTGGACTTTAAGCCTAACTCAATCCCACAAAACCGGCTTGTAAGGTGAGGTTTGCACCTCACTTATATATTATAATTTAGCCTTATTATCTCTAGTCGATGTGAGACTTCCAACACACCCCCTTCACGCCGAGGTATAGACATCTCGTGCGTGATAGTAGAAATTGGGTGGTCCAATAGCGGCCGGACAACGAGTGGAATAGAAATGCCCAAGAAACAAGAAACATCGCTAGGATAGACTCTAACCATGGTTCTGATGCCATATTAGAAGTGGACTTTAAGCTTAACTCAACCCCACAAAACCGGCTTGTTGGGTGAGGTTTGCACCTCACTTATATATTATAATTTGGTCTTATCTCTAGTCGATGTGGGACTTCCAACAAGGTATGTATACCATAAAGTGATTCATTGTCTTCTTCGTCAATGTCGTCTTCATTTAAACTCACTTCAACTATTACATTCCTTTCTACAATGTTCTCAACACCACTAACAACATTCACATGCACATCTACAAGTCCTACATCCACTATACCTACATCGTCTATTTCATCATCATCCTCACTTGCACAACCAGAATCAATCTTAACTTCATGATCACCCTCACTATCCATTTCATCATCACCATCACGCTCCACTTCATGATCCTCACCTCCCACCTAATGTTCATTATCAGCCGCAATCTATATCTCAAACTCACCATTGTGATGACCATCTCTATTGCCTTCTTTGTGAACTTTTGGAAAGTCGTCAACATGACTATTATCTTCACTTTTTAAAGGTCCATGACAAAGGTCAACAACTTCATTTAATTTATTCTTTATTACCTCTGGTTCATCCATACCATGGACCATAAATAAGTGAACTTAGCCATAATACTTAGGCATATTGACCATATTAATTGCACATTTGTCATCATAAAACTGGTGAAGCAGATTTTCAATAGCATAAAACAACTCCTTAACTACAATATACCCTAATTCCTTAAGTGAATCTATAACTTCAAAACAACTCCATTTATCAAGGTCACATGACCAATAACTCATTTCTCCACCAATATATTTAAATGATCCATCATTTTTCAAGGTCCTGCCATGGTGGACCACAACTTCAAATCTCTCATGCGACATCCCAAAACATTAGTGTATGCAAGCCTATAAAATTTAAATATACTTTAACTTCATGGGGGACCACTTACTTATTCAAAAAGATTAAAAGGTATGGTGGCCCAATCCAAAGACCGACCACCGACAAATAAACAATTTAAAATATTGGGGCACCAAAGTATAATCCACTCACACATACCACAACAATTTATTTAATTCCAATCATGCCAAAAACAACATTAACACACCCAAATGGACCAAAAAAAGAAGATAATGCAATGAAAACCCTAAACCCCACAACAAAATACCAACAATAATATGTATCAAAAAACACAAATTAAGAAGTGAAACTCACATGGCCGGTGATCTATCACTTCAAATTTCAATAAAAGATGTTCAGAATCTATCAAACCATGTTCATTGAAACGTAATGTTGTCAAAATTTGAAAACCCCATTCACATGGATAATTTTGTTAAATTTCAAACCTTAAAAATGATTGCCACCCACTTTCAATTAAGCCTTCAATTAAAAAAATACAACTCACACATGACATAACGAGTAACTTAAGCTAAAATAGCACAAGTTTTACGAATAGTGTCACATTGTACACTGCTTTATTAACAATTTAAACGTTATCATGAAAAATGACTAAATTAAACAAAATTGACAAAAACGGATACCTAATTGAATGCAACAAAAAATGAGGACCACAATGAACAAATTGGACGAAAATAGGGACCACAATGGTATTTAAGCCTTATAATTAAAGAAAAAGAATGTTTGTTACTTCCTAGCTTCTAAAACTTTGAAATAACTTATCAATGTGGAATAGAAACTCGGCAACTTCAAAGGCACGTAGTCGCCAGAAAGCAAAGCTTTCTTCAATAGAACCACAACCTCACAACGTTGTTTCATGGCAAAGGAAGCTCTCAACAAAGTCAGAGGTGGTGAATGTTAGAGCGTACCCAACAGAAAAACAGGGTGAGAAACCACTATGTGATGATCACACTTTCTCCAATTACATTCAATGCACTAAGTATAAAATCAGGAGCAACTCAAACACTGGTTGCCGTGAGGACCAGAGAGACCTTGCAGGTGCAGATCATCTGACTAATGGTACCAACAATAACGATGAAAATGAACGAGACCCTTTTTCAGATTATATTCAGAATGCTGGGAAGAAGTTGAGAATGAGAACTTTATCTAGAAATACTAGCTGAAAGAGGGGACCGTGAGCATTCAATTTGAACTAAAGCCATGTGGATTATAGCGATGTAACGTTGGTTACCTTTTTTTTATCTCATATATTTTGTGCCTTCAGTCTTTGCTGAGTGGAGTGAGTTACAATAAAGAGAAACATTCTCTTGTTCTGAATTTATTACTAAAACTGTACAATGGTGAGTTATTTAGCAATGAAAGTTTACTTATATTTTAAATAATATATTCTCCGTCAACATGACATAATGCAATGAAATATCAAATAAATCTTTTTATTTGCATAAAATTTATTAACTTAACATACTTTATGAAGCATACCCATCCAAGCATAAATGTGAGAACTACTAATGAGAAAATGAGTAAGAGAATGTACATCATGCAAATTGGATAAGACACTCCTCTTACGTAGACAAATTATTAGGAAAAACTCTCAAGAAATATCCACAAGTAAACTAACACCTTCACGGGAACATGGCACTTCCAAAACTTATTGACTTCCAAAACTTATTGACGCTCACATCACAGGCATTCTTCAAGGGGACATTTCTCTTCCTATGTCATCTCCATATCCAGCAACATTCCTTGTCACTCCATTCTCACATACCTGTTCAAGATGCATGTTTATCCTTTGCAATTTAATATAATCTGCAGAAAGTGTATATTAGAATAGAAACACCAATAAATAATCATTCCAGAACTTAGTTTGCCCCTCCCCAGACTACTCCCACAGAGAACACAAAGGAGCAACACAACTTACAGATTTCATATTACAGAAATCTCTCCTGCACACAAACTCAGATTCATCTATCATTTGGAATCACTCTATCCAACAAACCAAATCTATATACCACGAGATTATACCATGCACTGTTTTTCATAGTTAAACATTGTCATATCCACCTGTTCAAAAGGTTTAGATTAAAGATGTCAAAACTTTCAATACTCAGCCGCTAAGGCTTGCTCACACACCTGATACCAACAAACAGAGATACGAAACATAGTGGCCTAGAGAAATACTTAATTCAGCATATAAAACCTCCAAATACTTACCCTTCAAAGGGGCAAGTCTACTCTTAAATGTAGATTTGCTTCCATGTAGCCACTTCTCTTCGATTTATATCAGGCTAAACCAAGAGTTTAGAAGGAATCCCGATAATATTTCAATGAAGAAAAGAAGCTGCCAGCAAAAACTGATCATCCACATAAATACCCATCACATAACGAATGAAATTTTACCTTCAAATTTAAACAAGCTCAAAATTTGAGAACAGCGTTTAACAATCACGAATAATTTATAAAAACATTTCCAATAAGTAAAAAATAACTGGCATAATGTGAGAGATATCTCACCCATTCCTCCAACCTTAAACCAAAAATTTCCATCCCAGATCGTGGCTCATACATTTCTCTGAATTTAAATTTTCTAGCTTTATTTTGTAAGTAATACTAGGTAACCAAAATTAAGAAAAAAAAAGTTCACTATAATAAAGTCCGATTGAATGAATTCATATAATTAATTCTTCAAGAGATGGCTAATTTCTACAGTTAATAACAACCATACAAATCTGGTTGATACTATGTAACATCCATGTCATGTTCAAGTCAGGTCACAATCTTTATATATGAATTCTAAAATTTAAACTTTTCTGCTTAAACAACTGAAATTTGTTTACATGAACTGAAAAGTTTCACAAATTGTATATCAACCAATCCATTTCCTGAAATATGGCAGGCACTATGTCCTTTGGTGTAGATGAAGATGAGGCAGACTCCTATCTGAGTTCATATGAACATTGACACAAAAAGCATTACAAGTCCATTTATCTACCACCGCCACACCAGATGGAAGCTAATCCAGCTCCATTGAAGCATTGAAAGCTTGCAGTACTTGCTTGACAACACAACAAATCTGATAATGTCCACTGTTCACATCAGAAATCTTCAATTTAGTGGTCATCTTCATTGGTTCCAGGGCAGTTGTCCAAAAGGGCTTCACTTGATTCGTACTGAACAAATAGGAAGGAAGATATAAAATGCAATCAAAGTTAGCGGCTTTTTATTTCTCAATCATACTGGATATGCTATTTCATCTGATAAAAATATCTTCAAATGAACTTTTATTGATTACTAAGAAATAAATCAAGCGCTTACTTACTTTGCATCCACAGAAGAGGCAATAATTAAATTCATCCCTCAGTTTCATCAAAACATCGTTTAATTCCTGCATCCATTACATCCCGTCACCAACACCATCAAAATTGCAAAAGAAAAAACACATAGACTAAGTTCAACAATAATGAGCTCAAAAAATTAACAAATGAATCACAATAATTTCTGAATGCTGTAAAAAAGAGAGAATGTGTATTCAGTTTCCATACTATTTTGGGCAATAAACATAAATGAAAACCAAAAACTGGGTCAAAAGAAATATAAGTGAAAAAGTTATGGTTAAGTTACGTGCCTCTTCTGTTATTTCTTCCTCTTCTTCTTCAACCTCTGAATCATCATCATTCTTTTCTGGCTCCAAAATTTCCCTATTTTCCAATTGGTCAAGGGCAGCCTTTGCCTTATTATAATTAATTATAATTCTCTTACTCTGCCACTGTGACTTCTGCCTGGTCCCAAATTCTTTCATTAGGTCCTCTTCTTTCCTCCTTTTCCTGTTCAACATTATTTCCTCCTTTTTCCTCTTCTCTTTGTGGGGATCTTCTAATCCTACACCAGCTCGTGACCGCCGAATTTCAATCCCCACTGGTTCGGCCCTGCCTGAGCCCTGCTTGCCAAGGGCAGAACCTGGAGTGTAACCCATCTGTTTGAGAAGCTTAAACCCAATGTTGGATTGTGGTATTGGAGCTTCCACTTTTGCTAATGTTTGCTCATCCTCGTCTTGTTGCTTCCTTTCTCTATCAAGTTTTCGTCGCTCTTGCCAGCTTAGAGTTTTCAACCGGTTCCTTGAAGGGTTGACCGAAGGATCTTTCTTGATGGAAATCTGCATGAAATAAGGTGATTTAGCATCACTTTGTATGGTAACTGTAAAATGAAAGGCTAAGGAAACTTAATCATCTAGCAATAACTCTTTGGAAAGGCAAACAAAATAGCTTCCAGTATTCATGTTTCATTCCTTTAACTGACTACTCAAATTTGGTCCGCCTAAGATACAGGCGACAGCAGCAATGACAGTCAAAGCTTAAACTAGACATACGATTATCCCATTGATGAATCTATGAACACCAATTTGATCACTACAGATGTGCATTTACATTAACTTTTAATTCAAATTCTTCAAAAAAACTAACTTAAAAAGTTGAGTGAACCTTTCAAGGTTTAATTTCAAATATTTACTATAATTTTTGTGAAAACAGAACTTCTGTACACTGCCTAGTGCAGGTATATATGAAGTGGCAGAAAAAACAGAACATGCACACACGCACACATAAACCCAAAGTTTAAAATACCGTCAGCAACCACAATGGTTACTTCATATCAAGGTTTTCTCAATTCTCAAAACCGCAATTGCAGCTACTCTCCAGAATCGAGGATTGAGATAAAATTGCAACCTTGCTACTACAGGTAAGCAAAACTTCTTAATAACCATCTAACACAAATTTATAGAAATTAAGAAAAAAAATCAAATTTTCACCCACGGAAACGAATGTCCAACAAAATAGCTGTGAACGGAAACCAAACTGATAATGTTATGAAACTGTTTGTTAGCAATAAAGCACCAACTTTTCAGAGCTTAAACTTAAATTCCAAGACCAAATTGTAAAACCATGTGAAGTTACTGCAGGGGAATGGGAAAAGGAAATTTAAAGACCTAATTTCATTCATACGCCATGGCAGAATCAAAACGACAACGAAGAAGGGTAAACCGGTGAAGTAACTAGTAACCTTTTTGGATGAAGAAATCTTGGGAGTGTCCAAAGCATCGGAAGGAAGAAACTGAGAAAGGTCACCCATGTAGTCATCTTCTTGCACCTCGTTTCCTTGTGAACCGTTTTCTCTCTCCCTCGTCGCCGGTGATGAATCCATGGCCAACAAAAACTACAATGGGCTTACGAAGACGCGAGCTGATCATGAATGCGCTTCTGAGCCCATCAAGCCCATTAATAATAGTTCAATGGGTGCTTCTTCCTGCACTCACATAGTTTCTCACTGCACCTCTAGATATTTGAAAATTTTAATTTAACCCTTTCTTTTATTTTGAGTTTATAAACACTTTGAGAAAAATATAAAATTTCTATTTTGAATTGTATAATTAAAAATCTAAAATAAAACCTATATATTAAATTCTACAAGTCAAAATATAAAATTTGTAATCTATATTGAAAAATCTACAATTTATTTTCTATTTCAAATTATATAATATAAAAATTTACAAAATTTTATTTAGGATTAAGATGATAAATATTCAAAATTTTAATATATTTTAGTTTTTAAATTTAAAAAATAAATTAATATAGTTCTCTCAATCTAATTATTTTCAATTTTATTAATGAGTCAAACATATTTTTAAGATTGGATTAAGAAAATTATATCTATTTAATTTTGGGTTAAATATGTTTTTAGTCCCTGAACTATCAGACGATTTTGTTTTTAGTCCCTGCTCAGAACTTTGATGGTTTTTAGTCCTTATAGTTTTGAAACTCTGAGTATTAGTCCTTAAAAATGGACGGTGTTAAGTTTTTGTGGATGTGGCAAACGGCGATGCCACGTGAGTTGTGATCTCTGCCTTCACTCTCTGCTACGTGGAATGTTTAACTGTTGAACTGAGATTAAGTCAGTTAAGCACTTCGTGATGTTTTATAAATGAGATTTGAAGAAGTTTGGTTCTTCTTCGTGGCTGCAGCTGAGGAGAAAGAACTTGGGTACATCTGAAGGTGAAAGAACTTGGGTACATTGCTGAGGTAAGTTCGTATGTTTTGGTTTTGGTCTTCTTCTGTTCTTCGTGTAAATATGAGGATTTGGGATATAGGGTTTCTGTGGGCACCAAAGCTGATGAAGGGATTGTTTTGTTGTAGTGAAATGAAAGGTGACAGTGGAGGAAATGGTTGGACGCGAAGGTCAATTGGTTCGTCTAAGTCGCAAAGCTGTGGATCATCTTCACGGCTACCTTCTAAATTGTGTGGTTGTGGTGAAGCATTGTTGGTTTTGAAGGCAACTACTGTGAAGAACAAAGGAAGATTGTTTTATAGATGTAGAAATTGGGCAGTAAGTGATTAAATATTTCATTTCATTTGCTGAATTTTGAATTAATCCTGTGTTGTTTTGATTGCAGAGTAATTCAAGTTGTAATTACTTTGAATGGCATGATGAAGGAGTTTCTGAAACTGAAGGAAGCTTTGAAAGAAAACGTGAAGAACTTCAAATGTGTTTGGAAAATGAAAAACTCGTATTGGATCTAAGGAAGAAGAACGACAAGTTGAAAAGGAAGTTAGAAGAAGAGAAGAAAGTTGGAAAAATGATGTTGTTGTTGTTTATCTTGTCATGGGTTTTCTTTTGTATTATGTTCTTGTTAAAGATGAATTGTAACTAAGAATTATGGTGTTGAATAAAATGAGGATTGTCTGGAAATTGTTTATGTTGTTGTTTGTTTTCCCTTTAACATTGGACTGTTACTGTTACTGGTGTATTCATTTATGTTGATAAAGAAAACAGTTCACAGCATAAGAAAGCACAAGCAGAGTATCTGTAAATGTGGACTTGGAATAAATAAAGTTAACTTGCCATTATGCAAAGATGGAATACAACTCAAAGTTTAGTGGTCCCTTTGAAAATGAAGTGGTCACATACTATTAAATAACATAAGTTTAGTGGTCCCTTTCCACTACAAAAAATATTAAAAGCAACCAGACCAACCACTGTAGCCAGTACTATAATTGTTCCCTTAGTGGGTCACTTTCAATTACAAAATTCAATACAATAAAGGGTTGGAACAAAGGCATCTTCAATTGGTACTAGCTTGGGACCCTAGATGTTGTGCAGCCAGTCTTGAGGATGTTCTTCTTCCAGCTTCGTGCCCTGATGCAGCTCCTGCTCCACTGGTACTTCTTCTTCCCCTTGAGGATGTTCCTCCTCCTTGGTGACTTGATGTAGCTCCTGCTTCACTGCTAGTTGTTCTTCCCCTTGTTGATGTTGGTCCTCGTTCTGACGTTGATGGAGGTGGTTGTGGTTGAGAACCTCCTGCACTGGAACTGGCCCTTGTGCTGCCAAATCCTCCTGTACTGGAAGTGGCCCTTGTGTTCTGTAAATGGAAGTAAGCAACATTGCAATTGTAAGATTGTAAATAAGTTTCAATGTGTAAATAAGTGAAGTTGTAAAAGATTGATTTTGTACCTTTTTGTTTGCCCTTTTACATGTTCTTACATTATGACCAAATTCATTGCAGCTGCTACACTTCATAAGAAGATTCTTCTTTGATAATTTTGTATGAGTGACATATTCATCAGCCTCCCTTCTTCTTAGTTTTTTAGGCCTCCCAGGGGGTGTTTTATAAATTGGAGGCAGTAGGGAACCAAATTCAGAAGTAGACCACAGTTGTTGTCCATTGATTGGAACAATCTCAGGGCCATAACAAGTGTCATAAGCCTCTCTCTTGTAATAAGGATGTACATAGTCTTCAGGGTTTTCTTGTTTGTAATTGATGGCAGCCACAGCGTGCCTACAAGGAATTCCTACCAAATCCCAAAAGTAACAACTACATGAATGGTTACTAAGGTCAACTACAAATTTATCCATAGTAAACCCGTGAGTGATTTCAAATTTTGCTCTCCCTGCCCAAGTTGGAATCCAATTTCCACTCTTCTCAACTTCCCCAGCAAGCCTATTTCGTGGTTTAGGCATCACAACCCCTGTATATGTCTTTGCTTTTTCTCTAAGTGTTGCAAACCTCCTCATAATGTAAGTTCTAATCCATTCCATCATAGTTATGATAGGTTTGTCTCTAGCTAGTAAAATTGTACTATTAAATGACTCAGACAAATTATTTAACAAGACATCGCATCTAGGATAACTACTAAATGCATGTTTACACCAACGATTAGTTGGAATAGATAGCAACCAATTGTAAGCATCAGTGTTAACATTGGACAACTCACCCATTTTCTTTTCCCAATCCTGCTTGAATGTGGCCTTTGCAGCCCCCATCATAAGATCTCTAATAAGCACTCCTCCACCAAACTTCTTCTTGTAATTGTTATACAAGTGCCTTAAGCACAATCTATGTTCCACTCCTTCCAAGATCTCATCAAAAACTGTCATTAGTCCCTGCAAATCATAAAACTTTGTCATTAGTCCCTGCAATTCAGAAAAGGTCTTGCTCAAGAGTAAGTATTCCAATTGCTACTGTATAAAAATAGGGAAATATTAAAATGAAGATACCTTTTGTTGATCAGAGATGAAAACCCAACGTTGACAATCAATTCCTCCAATATCTTCCAGTAGTAGTGTCAAAAACCATCTCCAACTCTCTTTGCATTCATTTTCAACCACAGCAAAAGCTAGTGGGAAGTATTGGTCATTCGGGTCTCTGCCCACTGCCACCAACAGCTGACCCCCATATGTTGTCTTCAGATGACAACCATCTACCCCTATGAAGGGCCTGCAACTTCCTAAAAAGCCTTGCTTACAGCCCTCTAAACACATATAGAATGAGCCAAATCTTGGAGGCAAACTTGGTTGGGGTTGATTGACTTTAATTTTAAATGTTCCAGCCTTCACTCTTAGCAATTCACCCACATAATCATATACACGACCATATTGTCGCTCTCCATCACCAACCAAAGAATCCAAGGCAATTTGCTTTGCCTTTCCAGCTTTCCAAGCAGTGATTCCAACACTGAATGACTTCTTAATGTCATCAATTATTTGGTTGACAGTCATGTTAGCCACATTTACAAACCTATCTACTAATACTTGTGCAATCCAGTTCACACTTGCACTTTTGTTTCCAAAGGTCCTTCCACAACTGTGTCGTCCAACCAAGGTTTTCACCCTAAATGTTTCCTTCCCTCCTACCTTGCTAGCCATAATCAGAAAACCACATTTGTTTTTACAAACTGCCCTTACTCTGTTCAGGTCATTCTTCACAAACTTAACCTCTTTTCCATTTAAAACACTATGCTCCAATAGTGCATTTTTGAATTCCTTTAAAGAACAGAACTCCATCCCCAATTCAAATCTGAAGTTCTTGTTCATATCATCTTTTCTAAACTTTTTAAATTTCCCCTTTGATAACCTCACATCCTCATCACTATCTACATTTGAATCCAATTCATCACTGTTGTATTCTTCATTGATCTCATGATCTCCAACTTCTTCATTCAGTACAAATGAACCTTCCCCAACATTGCCTCTTCTACGCACACATTTGTTCTTCTTTTTCATTCTATTCCACCTATCCAAAACTGGATTAATGTTTCTCCGAAATTGGTCCACCCTATCATTCTGAACATCAAACCCATCATCTTCATTAGCCATTTTGTCTTCTTCACTGTCATCCATACATTCTTCAGCTGAAGCTTCTACTTCCCCCTCAACAACATTCCCCCCTTCCTCTTCTTCCCCAAGATAATCATATTCATCACCAACAACAAACTCTTGTTCTTCCTGACCCATTTGAACATCTTCATGTTCATCATGACCATCACACTCTTCTTCTTCCTCACCCATTTCAACGTCTTCATGCTCATCATCACCATCACACTCTTCTTCCTCACTCATTTGAACCTCTTGTTGTTCATGACCACCACCAAACTCTTCTTCCTCACTCATTTGAAGCTCTTGACCACCACCAAACTCTTCTTCCTCACCCATTTGAACCTCTTGTTGTTCCTCACCACCATCACACTCTTCCTCCTCACCCATTTGAACCTCTTGCTGTTCCTCACCACCATCACACTCTTCCTCCTCACCCTTATCAACCTCCTGTTGTTCATGACCACCATCACAGTCTTCCTCACCTTCTTCTAGACCCATTCCACCCTCTTGTACAATCTCATCCACTTTGGAAACCACTTCCTCCGTGTCTATGTTTCCTTTTTCAACATCACCCTCTTCCACTTCCTCAGCCACTTCACCACAACTAAGAAAGTGAACTTCCACTGCCTCACTAGGAACATGTTCAACATAAATTTGTACCTCTTCGTTATTCTCCTCTGCATAATTAGCCAAGTACAGTGCTTCTGTGTCATCACTCAATAATCTGACATTATTCATCAGACTTTGTTTGGACCCCTTCCACCAAAGTTTGAAGTCTGCATCATACTTAAATTCTCTAACTATTCCAACCGCTTCAAAATATGACCAACGATCCGGATCAACTCCTTTGATCACGTGTATCTCTCCTCCAACATACCGTAACCCCTTATTACTAACAAACTTCCCCATGTGATGCAAACAAATGTCGAAAACCATTTCTAGACCTACATTCACACATCAACGCTTTACGCACAAATTGGAACAACCATAACCGAAAAACAAAAACAATACCTTAACTTACCTTTAAGCTTGTCTTTACGCTTGTCTTTGACGACCACCGGAACGACCACCGCAACCACCACCGCAAGGACAACCAAGATACAATGCTTCCTGTCAAAGCTTTCCACTACAATGCTTCCAGTAAAACTACGTTTTCCCCCCAATTGAAATATTTACTTTTGACAAATTCTGAACCCTATATCTAATTTCAATCAACGAAGTGCTTAACTGACTTAATCTCAGTTCAACAGTTAAACATTCCACGTGGCAGAGAGTGAAGGCAGAGATCACAGCTCACGTGGCATCGCCGTTTGCCACATCCACAAAAACTTAACACCGTCCATTTTTAAGGACTAATACTCAGAGTTTCAAAACTATAAGGACTAAAAACCATCAAAGTTCTGAGCAGGGACTAAAAACAAAATCGTCTGATAGTTCAGGGACTAAAAACATATTTAACCCTTTAATTTTTAAGTTAAACATTAAAATATATTAAAATTTTGATTAAATACAAATTATAATTTTTTATGAAAGTTTAAAAACTACAAATATACTTAACCTTTTTATTTATTTTTATCATAGAAAATATATTTCAAATGGTATAATCTAAAATAAAAAATAAAAAATCACATTCAAAATTATGCAATTAAAAAAATGTATATTTAATAAGAGAAATGATAAAAAGTGAAGGAAAAAGAATGTGTGTGAGAAGAGAGAGGAGAGGAGTGTGTCAGGGCTATGCGATAGTGGGAGAGAGTGTAAGCAAATCTTTAATTTTCAATTAAATAAAAACAACACACAGGATTTTGAATTTTCATGATACTCACAATTCCCACAATACACAGTAAAAGAGAACTAACCTGGATCCATTGTGCACTTCTTTGTGTCTCTTCCTGTCAAATGTTCTCTCTCCTCTTACTCCTCTTTAATGCCTTCTGGATGATATAGAAGTTGTAGGATGGTTTTCTCTGTCAGTTTCTCTTCTTTCCTGAGAACGTTACGTTCTCTATATATCTTCAGAAACTCTATCTGTCAACAGAAGTAAAACTTTTTCCTCTTTTATGATATTTTAATTAACTTTAATAAAATACCAAAATGCCCTTTTGGAGTGAGAAGAGAGGGATTAACTTTAATAACTCTAAAATAATCCCAATAACTTTAATACTTTAATATTCTAATAATCATCACATTAGAATCCTTATATTAAAGTTATACTTTAAATTACATGAACCAATGTAAATTATTAATATAATTTAACATTCTCCCACTTGGTTCATGTGATGACTTGAAGATCTAAAATAAACTTTAAGTGCGCACCATTCATTAGAATTATCAAGTCATCATCCTTATATGAATTGAAATAATCGGATCATGGCGGGCAAAAGTCATGATCGACAAGATTCCTTCCATGTATCACATAATCAAAACAACTCAACATAACTTTAATCAATCTTATAACTTTCATGTCTCTAAGGAGACCTATCATGTCACCACAATCAATAATACATGTATATAATTTAATGTGGATAACAATAGAATAAAAAGAAACATAACTTTAATTGAATTCACAAGTGTCATGACAGTACAAGCATATAACTATACATATCTATATAGATAGATAACAACATCATGTTAACATTGACTTATCCATAATGCCCATACTTTCAACATGGCCAATAAAAGTTTTGGGCGGTAGTCCTTTAGTTAACGGATCTGCTATCATCAAATCCGTACCAATATGCTCAATCAACACTCTATGTTTCTGCACTTCTTCTTTGACTGACAAGTACTTCAAATCCATGTGTTTAGCACCCTTTGAGTACTTATCATTTTTAGAGAAGAAGACGGCTGCGGAATTATCACAATAAATCCTTATCGGCCTAGCTATACTGTCAATAATACTAAGCCTCGATACAAAGTTCCGCAACCATAAAGCATGAACTGTGGCCTCAAAGCATGCCACGAATTCAGCCTCCATGGTGGAAGTAGCAATAACTGATTGTTTTGCACTTTTCCAAGAAATTGCTCCTCCAGCCAAAAGATAGACATACCCAAATGTGGATTTTCTTGAATCCACACATCCAGCATAGTCTGAATCCGAATAGTCAATCACTACGAGATGATCTGACTTTCTATAAGTAAGCATGTATTCTTTGGTACCTTGTAAGTACCTAAGAACTTTCTTTGCAGCTTTCCAGTGATCCATTCCGGGATTACTTTGATATCGGCCTAACATTCCAACAGGAAAACTGATATCTGGCCGAGTACAAGTTTGAGCATACATTAAACTCCCAACCACTGACGCATAAGGAATAGACTCCATGGCCTTTCGTTCCAAATCATTCTTGGGACATTGCATTTGACTAAACTTGTCTCCTTTCTGAATTGGAACTATTTCAGGAGAACATTTTTCCATTCTGAATCTCTCTAACACTTTATTAATATAGCCTTTTTGAGACAAACTTAACAATCCTTGTAATCTATCACGGAATATTTCTATTTCTATCACATAAGATGCCTCATTCATATCTTTCATTTCAAAGTTGTTAGAGAGAAACTTCTTTACATCATGTAACCTACCAATATCATTAGTAGCAAGAAGAATGTCATCAACATATAGAACCAATATTACAAACTTACTCCCACTGATCTTCATATATATACACCGGTCAACGGTGTTCTCTACAAAACCATATGAAGTTATGATATCATTAAATTTTAGATACCATTGACGGGAAGCTTGTTTTAGTTCATATATTGATTTCTTTAATTTACACACTAGATTTTCTTTTCCTGTTATGGTGAAACCTTCTGGTTGGTCCATATAAACTTCCTCTTCTAAGTCACCATTCAGAAAGGCGGTCTTTACATCCATTTGGTGAAGCTCTAAATCATAATGAGCCACCAAAGCCAAAACAATTCTCAAAGAGTCCTTCTTAGAAACAGGAGAGAAGGTCTCTTTGTAGTCAATGCCTTCCTTTTGAGTGAAACCTTTGGCGACTAATCTAGCTTTATACCTTTCAATATTGCCTTTTGAGTCATGTTTAGTCTTAAAGACCCATTTACAACCGACTCTTTTTGAACCCTTAGGCAATTCAACTAGAGCCCATACTTTATTGTCATCCATTGATTTCAACTCTTCTTTCATAGCATTCAACCAATTCTCTGAATTATTACTTTCCATGGCTTGTCTGAAAGAGACTGGATCCTCATCAATGCTTAAGTCACATTCATGTTCAACAGAGTAAACCACATAATCATTCGAAATAGCAGGTCTTTTCTCCCTTACAAACCTTCTTAATGCTGCTTCTTGTGGTTCCTCTATCAATTACTCATTTATGACTTGCTCATTGTCAACTGGCTCAACATTTATATGTTCATTTTGTGGGATTGGAACATTAATTTGTTGTCTCTGCTTGTTGTGTGACTGTGATACAACAAGAGGGATAACAACTTCAGAAGAAACACTATCAGTATGCTCTTGAATGTCCACTATTCGTGATTCCTCACTCCCACTAAATTGACCATTTTCAATGAACCGAGCATTTCCAGACTCAACTATTCTTGTACTATGGTTAGGGCAATAAAATCTATATCCCTTTGACTTTTCAGGATAACCGATAAAGTAACCACTAATGGTTCTTGCATCAAGTTTCTTTTCATGTGGATTGTATAACCTTACTTCTGCTGGACAACCCCAAACATGAAGATGTCTTAAACTGGGTTTCCTTCCGGTCCATAGTTCATAAGGAGTTTTAGAAACTGCTTTGCTAGGAACCCTGTTAACCAGATATACAACAGTCTTTAATGAATACATCCACAAAGATAAAGGGATATTACTATGACTTAACATACTCCTAACCATATCCATAAGAGTACGATTCCGCCTTTCTGCTACACCATTTTGTTGTGGTGTACCAGGCATTGTATACTGTGCACATATACCTCGACTTTCAAGATACTTTGCAAATGAACCTGGACATTGTCCACTCTCATCAATTTTACCATAATATTCACCACCTCTATCAGATCTCACCACTTTTACTTTTCTATCTAATTGCCTTTCCACCTCATTTATGAACACCTCAAGGGCATTCACTAATTGAGATTTTTCATGCAATAGATATATATAACAATAACGTGAGAAATCATCAATAAAGGAGATAAAATATTTTTCACCATTCCAAGATTTAGTGTCAAAAGGACCACAAATATCAGTGTGTATTAACTCAAGAAGTTGACTGCTTCTTGTGGCGGGATTCTTTGATATGTGTTTTGTTTGTTTACCCTTAATACAATCAATACATACATCCCAGTCATCAAAATCCAATTGGGGTAAAATTTCACTTTTTACTAACCTCAACATCCTTTCTTTGGATATGTGACCCAATCTTTTATGCCATAAGAAAGCAGAACATTCCTTTCCTGCACTAGAATTTCTATCAACAACATGTTCAACATTAAACAGGGATTCAGAAAAATTAACATCAAGATTTAAACGGTATAAACCATCCAATAATGTACCAGAACCATAATAGTACGAAAGTTTATACAAATGAAAAATACCATTTTCAATCCTAAAGTTAAAACCTAAACAATCCAACTTTGCAACAGAAATCAAATTCCTAGCACAACCAGGAACATAGAGACACTTTTCAAGATTCGGACAATAGCCAGTGTCTAGAATCAATCTGTAAGTCCCAATTCCTTCTATTCGTGCCTTCATTCTGTTCCCCATATATAAATACTTTTCAGTTCCTTTTATGGGATGGATTGAAAGGAATCCCTGCATAATATTAGAAACATGAGTAGTAGCTCCAGAATCCAACCACCAGGTATTATTAGGCACTTCAACTATATTTGCTTCAAAACTTACAGAAACATAAAAAGTACCTTTCTTTTCGAACCAAGATTTTCTTTTTGGACAATCTTTCTTGAAGTGACCTACTTTCTTGCAAAAGAAACATTTCTGGTCCTTCTGGATACCACCCTTATTCACTTTCATTGGGGCTTTGTCCTTCTTGTTCTTCTTTCCTGATTTACCTTTACTGAAGCTAGCACCTTCATGAGCTGTGAGATGGATAGAATGATCTCTCATTTTCTTTAATCTCCCTTCCTCTTGTACCAACATGGCTTTGATTTCTTGGAAGTTCCACTTATCCTTAATAGTGTTATAATTCACTTGGAACTGGCCAAATTCAGGAGGAAGAGAGTTCATGATGAACTGTACTAGAAAAGACTCATTCACCTTCATTCCCATTGACTTCAATCTTGCTGCTATATTAGCCATTCCAGTTACATGTTCATGTATGGGCTGTGACCAGTCAAACTTTTTGGTAGTCAGCTCACTCATAAGAGTTCCCACAATAGACTTGTCAGTTATGTCTGATTGTGAATACTCCTTGATCATTTTCATGAATTCCTTTGCGTTTTCCGTTTTGGGCATGGAAGGCTTTACGTTCTCTGCCATAGACATGTGCATCAAGTTTAATGACAGTCTGTTAGACCTATGCCAAGCCTCATAAAGAGACTTTTCATCACTTGTACTGGTCTCTGTAATGACTGCGGGCATTTCATCCATCGTAATAGCCATATCCAAGTCTAGAACACCCAGTTGGAACTGGATTTGTTCTGACCAATCGACATAATTGAGCCCATTAAACTTGACAACATTGTTGCTCAAACCTGCTAAATTCATGTAAGCTGGAATAATACAGAAGCTCATACATTAATGCTTTGATAAAATTAATGGATTCAAACAAATTACTACACTAGTCATACATTCAAGTTCACCTTTGGGTGACACTTAAACTGATAGGTAGCCAATTAAGTCATTCATTTAAGTTCACCTTTGGGTGATTCTTAAACTGACAAATTCCATATATATACTTTAATAAACAATCAATCATACTTAAGTCTATATGTATGCTATCTTTGGATATACACACATATTTACTAAGTACATGAAATGTCTTACTTTAATGTCATCAATTATAAACAATGGTTCACCTTTGGGTAATCCATAACATCCTTATATCAATGACTAATTACTATCCAAAATTCAACTTAATTGAATTTTCTTCTTCCAAATACATATAATTCATAAAACAAAATTATATCATATATGTCAGTAAATTCATTTTTCAAATTAAAAGTATACGAAATTATGAAACTTTTAATTCACATTTAATTTCCTTTCAGAATCAATAACCATGTTTAGAATATAATAATATAACCTGTAACAGTAAACTGCTTTACTGTGAGAACAAATGCCGCATCAGTAAAGTTGCTTTAGAGTAACAACCAAATTAAAAGATTTATATGCGGCTTCAAGGATTAAATTCAAGGGATTGAATTTTCTTTCATGCAGGATTTAATTTGGTTACTGCGAAAGAAACTTTAATGAACTTTAATGTTATGCAAAGATCAAAATCACATTAATGTGATAATCAAATAACTTGCTGCTTCCATAATGAAATTCACGTGCAACAGTAAAGTTGCTTTTATGCTTTAACAACCAAATTAAAAACTTTCGGCTTCCAGGAGTTAAATTCGGGAATTCACTTTTCTATATTGCGGGATTTTAATGGCATATTTAAATTGCAGTTTTCCTGGAGCACTAAAGTTGCTTTAATGGTGTAATCAAAAATAAAAACAAATATGACATCCTAGATGAAATTCACGTTACAGTGAATTGAAACTATCATGCACCGGTAAAGTTGCTTTAATGCAACATTCAAAATAAAAAATAAAAAATTTGCGACTTCAAGATTCGTCCAGTGAATCAATTTTCTTTCATGCCAATAAAATAATTAAACATCTGAAAATTTAAAATCCCTGAATTTCATAATTCAAAAATTAGGGTTTCAAATTAGGGAATATTACCATTCAAGGAGAATCATAAAATTCAGAACCGTGCTCTGATACCACTTGTAAGCAAATCTTTAATTTTCAATTAAATGAAAACAACACACAGGATCTTGAATTTTCATGATACTCACAATTCCCACAATACACAGTAAAAGAGAACTAACCTGGATCCATTGTGCACTTCTTCCTGTCTCTTCCTGTCAAATGTTCTCTCTCCTCTTACTCCTCTTTAATGCCTTCTGGATGATATAGAAGTTGTAGGATGGTTTTCTCTGTCAGTTTCTCTTCTTTCCTGAGAACGTTAGGTTCTCTATATATCTTCAGAAACTTTATCTGTCAACAGAAGTAAAACTTTTTCCTCTTTTATGATATTTTAATTAACTTTAATAAAATACCAAAATACTTTAAATTACATGAACCAATGTAAATTATTAATATAATTTAACAGAGAGGGGTCGTGGAGAAGGTTTAAGTGTATGTCTACAATGAACGGGGCCGGCATCAGAGTTGGCATCTACGGTGCATGGAATCGGTAACGGCGATGTAGTGGTGGAGGAAGAAGAAAGGAGATAGAAACAAAATAATGACATGCAGGAAGAAACTATGGCGGGCACGAAGAAGCATTCTATTCAACATATTTTCACGAAATAATAGCCCAATTCAATTGTAATGAAAAATCTTAGAAGTAATCCGGGTAATAATTTTTTTATAAACATGATAGTAATTGATTTTTTTATTTGTAAATTATAACTTAAGATTTGTGAATATTTTTGTTACTATAGACTCATAACCAACCGATCAGTAAAAGTGCAGAAGAATCAGTCCGATCGATCATACCTCTCAAGTTAGTGAACCGATCGATCTGCACTTGTCATCGGAACGAGATGTGTAAATCTTTTTGCATTGTTTTCGTATATATTTGTCATCGTATGATTTATTAGTCACGTTTTCAATTTTGAATTTGATTTCGGCAACATTTATGTTATCTAATGATCAGGATAAAAGACTACTAAAACATTATTAATATAACTTGAAACTTTTAAAATAAATCATGATTTTATACCATCATATTTTTATCAAAAGGTAGGAATAAGAGTGAAAGTATGTGTTCGTTGCTATAAAAATGTTGTTGGAAATGAACAGTGTAGGAATTGTTACACAAGTAACTAGTTGGTATATAATTTTATATCCATTATGTTGTTTGCGTTTCTAAATGGAAATCTTAATTTTATAATTCTTTTATGTACATATGAAATGATGAGCATGTGGATTTCTCTAAAAATTTGAGATTTAGAGATTATTAAAATTGGGACGTGAATCTTGAATTTGTGATATAGCTAACTTAAATGTCAATGTTTTCGTCCACCATTTATTCTTAACTGCAGCTACTGAAGGAAATGGTGTGTACAGTGGAGTTGCAGTTATCCCTCATCAACTTATTCGGCCTTAGTATTTTGTTTTTCCCCAACAATAATTGGGCTTAAATTCAATTTTCTGCTGGTCTCTGCTGATATGATGGGTAAAAGGGTTTTTTGGGGAATGTTCCCTCTCCTGGCTCTTCGCACCTTCAACGAGTATGGTCGGTTGAACAGCAAACCTCCAGTGACCGACACACTCATCACCGCTAACACTATCGTCTATCACTTCTCCGCACAAGCCTTGTTGCAATTCTATCTTGACGATAGCGGAATCAAGACATTGGTGTGATTGTGATTGGTCCATCAATGTGATAATTAAGATAACCAAAGGAAAACCACCGTCCCCAAAAGCTATATCGAGGAGAGAATTATGTTCGCACTGCCACCGGGACCAAGGAACACCATGGTTAGAGGCTACGCGTATTCCTCTCGCGCAACTTCGATAACAACCCAAGCAAAGAGGAGCAACCTCCTCTTTCACCTCCATGCGTAGCAACCTAGCAGCGTCATCCCCCCTTTTGGTCGGCCAAGAGCAGCGGCACAAGTCGTCACTGCAGTCCTCACCGGCCACCATCGGGATGTCCTCAACTCCAAGCTCCTCGGTGATGGTCGCGCCCTAGGCCGCCTCCAGACCTTTCTCGTCAACGACCGGAACTCCAAGGGTGACGACAATGATGGAAAAGTTTGAAGTTTTTTACTTTATTCTCCTTTAATGTATATTTTTGCTTTAATTACTCTTTTTCTGAGTAAAAAGAAACATTCTGCTGGAGTAATAAAAATGTGTGACGACACGCTTCAACATCGGGCTAGAATTCGACCACAATCACTGGCCCAATTAACCGCCACTCCAAACGGTCAACCGATCTCGCTTGCCCGACCATCCAGCTTCCTATCAACTGTTTTAGTATTAATTTGATTGGCCCTATATTTTCTGATCATTCAAATTCGAAGTGTTATTTTTACTTCAATGCAGATGATAGGACCCAGTACAGATGATAGGATCGTACGCCTACTGACGTGAGGTTTCCTTGACATGAGTGAAGAAGCTGCCGCTCGGTAACCAGAATCAGGCTCGTTTATCGGCACCGATCGGTCAATGGGAGCCTCGGGTGATTGAAATTCTGAAATTGCACAAGAGGCATGGTGTTTTCCTTTCAAAAAAAAACAAAATCATGGCACTGATAACGATTACGTGGTGACAAGTATGTGTGTCGTTTCCATCAACGTATAATGCCTTGAGAAATTTCCATAATATGTTCGTGTTCAGAGACATTTAAAAATCACCATATGTTATATATGCATTCAAGTGCAGGTTTGAATTCAAAAGCAGTGAGAATGGTGGAATCATCTTATGATGAGTTCAAGTTCATTGGACCCCGACAACTTGGTCCTTGTTGGAGGACAGTAAAACACCTATAATTCACCTGTGATAATCCTAATATGGATTTTAGACAAAGCGGTCTTACTTGGCTGTCCGATCTTATATTGCGTATATTTTTTTTCTGACCATTCCAATTTGAATTATTATTGTTCGGTGTAGAGGATAAGACCTGCAAGCCACTTGATCAAACAAGAGCTTACTTCAGCTAGCGTCTCCTGAGCGGAGGTTACAAGATTCTAAGACTCTAAAGCAGTTACATCAAGACCGAACGGTCTCACTCGTTTGGTCGTCTGGCCTCAACTCACTAAATTTTCAACTACATTTTTCTTACCGTTCAACATTCTAGTGTTTTTTTTCTTCGGTGCAGATAACAGGACTATGTAACCGATCGGTAGGGAACATTTTTCAACTAGGTAAGGCAGATTTCTTTTGTGTACTCTCACCTTGGTCTTAATAATAATAACTGTCGGGGTTAATGAAAATAATTGTCATTTATTGAAAATTAATATTGTCATTCATTGGTGGTTAATGAGTCAGACCTAACGGTAAACTCATTATAATTTACAAATATTTGTTTTGCAAAGGGTACAAGTAACTTAACTTCTGAAACTTAGAGCTCGAATGAAACTAAGAGCTCGAATAACTAAATCTTGATTACAAGATTATTACGCAAAGTTACTCACTTGAGTGTCGGAGTGTCTTTTGCAGTAACCCTCCCCCGTGGCTCGAACAAGGAGAAGAAAGAAGATAGCACAACTAGACATCGGAGCAGACAACTTTGAATGTTTTGGATTAGGGTTCTAAATCATGCCGAAACAATTTTAATTTTACATTTTGAATACTGTGAAAGAGGATTTTTCTAAAATATAACGTAGTGATAATCAAGAATAAACTATTAAATATTTTTTTTAGTATGTTACATATTAGGGAGACAGTATTTGAAATTGTCTAAATTATCTCTATTATTAATAAATTATTCTCTGGGTCACACTTGCCGCAAAAAAAATATTGTTTTTTTTTATCTAAGTTAATTTTACTTTTGAATTCATGCATGGGAGTTATGTTTTAAATTAATTACTAGAAAGATTAAGTGGTATATTATGGTGAACATTTCATTATGAGAAAGTTGTTAAATGCATGATTGGGTTTGGCGACTTCAGCCATATTAAACTTAAGTAATTATTATTAAGTAAAATCATGTATATGATTGACAATTTCAATCTTGAACATATATGATTAATGATTTTAATCTAAGTTTAATTTTACTAAAAATCGTGAATGTTGGATTACTTTTCTTAACTAAAATCGTGTTTAGGGTTAACAACTTTAAAAAATAAATTACACCGAAGTCATGCAATGGTTTGATGACTTCTTCACTTATATTAAATAAAATCAATAAATTCCCTAATGTTTTACTCAACACAGATTCTATCTGACACATACTTGTAATAAATTGAATATGAATAATTCTTCTTATTAAACGAGAAACTATTAAAATTAATTAATTTATAAAGTAAATTCTTATTTGAGTGGAAAAAAATTACACAAAAATCTCTTAAAATTAATCAATTTCTCTTTAGTTATTCGTAGGAAAGTGATAATTATAAATATAAGTATTTCAAAACTTAAAATCTGCAAAAGAATCAATTTTTATTTTACAATATATATATATATATATATATATATATATATATATATATATATATATATATATATATATATATATAACTTTCTTTAAACTAAATTGAGATTGGTAAACCAATAAAGTACTTGATACTAATTAAGAAATTACAAAATATCACACAAAAAACATGATAGTGTTATTATGGATTATTTATATTATCGGAGATACTTGTTTGTTCTTTTTTTTTTAAATAATTAATTTTAATAAAATAAATAAAAAATTGTTTTATTTGTATTTTGTTGAATTTTTTTGCGTTTATTTTTTTTAAAAATAAATGTCTATTTAATACAATAGCTATATGTTTTTTGTTTTAATTTTAGTTTTGTTAAATAAATAATATTTAACTTATTCAATTTTATCTATGTTAATAAGGTAACCATTTTTATATAAATTAATAGTAAATTGGTTTACAAATGAATATTAAACATTTTAACTTATGATAGATAAATTATTTTATTATTTTGAAATTTTCATGGTAACATTAGTATCAAAATTAAACTATAATTATTTTGATTTCTTTATTTATTTTTAAATAAAAATGCGAAGGACACGTATACTTACTTGGGCATTGCGCGCCAAAACAAACTAACCACAACGAACTCTTATTCGTGGACCCCACCGGAAACTCTCCCTCTCTCGCAACTGCAACCATCGCAGTGTCACTGCACTGTGCAAACGATTACTGAATCGCTCGAAAGTGAAAACGAAGAATAAGAATTAGGTAATAAACTCGTTCGTTCGTTAATCCATCGATTGTTAAACCTTATGCTGTTTCTTTTTCTTTTCACTTCGTTTAACTCAATTCGATTTCGTGTCTGGGAAGGGAGAAGAAAATAGAAAGACATGGTTTGCAACTACGTCTGCGTGAATCTCGCATTCGTTGTCTTCTCGGCAGCTTTGATTTCTCTCTGTTTCGGATTTACGGATCCCGCTGATGGTGATTTAAATATCTGTTCATATTGTTCTTGATTATTCTTGTACAGTTCTAGACCAATCTTTGACTCACAATTATTAAAATTGATTAAATAGATTTTTTTATGTGCATTTGAGTTGCCTTGGAATCTCATCAGTTTCATGTTCATATTGAAGAAAATTACGTGGTTGGGATTCTAGAGACTATGTAGTTTACTTTTTGCGTTTGTGCAGTATAACAGAGATTATAGAAAGTTAGTGATGTTAGAATGTTAGTTCGGAGTTGTTGATCTGCTTTATAGAGTGTTCGTTGTATGATTTTCATCTTATCAGTTCAATATGAATACTTTTGAGTTTTACTCTCATTGCTCAAGCTATGGCTCCCGACGTTGTCTCTGCGTTCTGAATGTATATTTTGTGGTTGTATGTTACTCTTCATTGAGATTTCCTGTTGTTTATTGGTTTCGCTCTTTAGTTTATGTTAAATGATTTTTGTTAGTGTTTACAAAACTGAAGTCTATTTAACCAATTTTGACAGAATAACCAAAACAGTAGAAGAATACTCGTTTTTGTTGAATTCGTATAGAGTTAATTTGAAGGAGACATGACATATTTAGATACAGATAGAAAAATTGAAAATCCATGTACATACTACTTGTGACGGTTGTTATTTACTTGATTATAATCCTCAGTGAAGTTGAACTCGTTCTTGTACAGCTCGCAATCTCCATGGGATTCTGCTACTAAACTATATATTTTCCGTAATTCTTTTTATAAACAGTCACAGCTCTCCAGGATCTATATAGGGCCTTAAACAACCCTCTAGCGCTGAAAGGATGGAACGGTAATGATCCTTGTGAGGAATCTTGGACGGGAATAGCATGTTCCGGGTCATCAGTTATACACATGTAATATCCTGACTCTTCTGATTACACTATTCATATTGTAATGCCTCTAATAAATAAACCTATTATACCTGCTCTCTTCTTCATGCAGCCAAATTCAACGACTAAACCTTACCGGGCATCTTGGAAGCTTGCTCAATAATCTACAAAACTTAAAGCAACTGTAAGTAATTGTATAGCTTTAAGTTCTTACGGGGATGTTTTTGTTAAGATCAGCGATTAATTACGTCCAAATTATTCTGGCCTGTGTAGTGATGTCAGTTTTAACAACATACTTGGGGAAATCCCTCAGGGTTTACCTCCAAATGCAACACATATGTAAGAATACTATTCGTTTAGTTTTACCACTTCGTGACAGTTCTTTGCTTTCTGGTTATGTATACACATGTATCTTCGCAGTGAGTTTTACGGACAATTTTTCTCTATTTCAGAAATATGGCTTGCAACTATTTCAGCGAAAATATCCCCCATTCGTTGTCAACAATGACAAAATTAGCACACCTGTGAGTTACATTAGTATTGATTTTAGTCCAGGCTTGATAGAGGACATAATAGAAATACGGAATGCTCTTAACCAGTATATCCCTCGTATCTGTTGATTATGGTAGTGTTGAGTTTTACAAATGACTGTGAATAATCTCACTATTTGTCTTGCAGGAATTTAAGCCACAATTTCTTGTATGGACCCATTGGGAACGTGTTTACTGGCTTAGATAATCTCAAAGAAATGTACGTTTTCTTTCCGTCTTTTGCTATTGTAGTTTAATTAAATGAAAGGAATCGATAATCCAATCAGTCTGCTTAAAACCTAAAGCATTTATGTCCATAGATTATTTTTTTTTCTGTATATATATTACTAATTCTGAATATTATGGATCTAAAGAATAGACGATGAAGCCAACTTAAGCCTCAAATTTTAATGACTTATTTAAACCTCAATTTTTAATAACAAATTTAAATCTCAATTTATAATAACTTACAAGGGAAAGAGAAGAGTGTGAAACATATATAGACTAAAATAAAAATAAAGATGTGCCATGCCTTTTAATCGTTCCCCTTTTGTTGAAATGGATAATAAAGAACAAGGTGCTGTTGTTTTTCGCGTTTTAAGGTTAGCTGAAGTAAAGCTTATAATGAAATTAGATTAGTCTTAAGAAAGTGAGGCCACAAAATGTAGATGTTTTGACTATTTTGGTTAGATATGAATCTTCAAGTAACAAAGAATGATTTTTACCCCCAGGGACCTTTCATACAATAATTTCACCGGTGATCTGCCAAGTTCATTTGGTTCCTTGACAACCCTGGATAGATTGTAAGTTTCAGCTTTCGTACACCTGTACCATGTTTCCTAAACTTGATTAGTATTATATACTTACACAGAGCTTTTGTTATAAAGGGTAATTTATTTTCTTTATACATTAGGGTCATGTTGGTTTGATCTGTCACCTAACTGGTGCTTATTTGCAGATTCCTGCAGAACAACAGATTCACCGGATCAGTCACCTACCTGGCTGAGCTTCCACTCATTGATTTGTAGGTTACCTCTAAACATTTTTCACATAGTATGATTATGAAAAGAAAAATGAGAATTATGTATAGAACTTGCAAGGTACAAGAGTTTATAGATATAACCGCTGGCACTGTGAGGGTCCAGCAACCTCTCAATCATTTTATACTTTTCGCCACAACCACAGCTTCCAGTTTCTTTGGGTCAGCTGCAACACCTGCAGAGATGATGTGTCCCAAATATTTCAGACATGGCTGCCTAAAACTACATTTCTTCTGATTTACGCTCAGGTTATGTTGGGCTAAAACATCCAGAACTGCCCTAAGTGTTGCATATGTTCTTCTTAGTTGATGATAAAAATAAGAATGTCATTAAAGAAAACCAATACAAATTTTCTAAGAAAAGGTTTTAATACATCTTTCATTAGAGACTGGAATGTGGAATGAGCATTTGATAATCCAAATTACATCACCAAGAATTCACGATGTCTCTGTATGTGTCATCAAAACTATTTTTTCAATATCTTCCTCACATTTTTATTTGATGGTACCCCAATTGAAGAACCAATTTGGAAAAAAGGTGGCTCCTCCAATTTCATCTAACAACTCCTCTATGGATAGAAGAAGGAGCTTATTGGTTACTGTAACTTTGTTCAAAACTCTACAATCAACATAGATCATCTCCATCTTTATTTTTAACCAAAATAATAGGACGAGCATATACTCGGACGAATGAGGCCCGCTTCTAACATCTCTTTCATCAATTTTTCGATCTCCGTTTTCTGAGAGTGGGGATATTTGCTATTTGAGAACCTGCCTTTAGAATAATAGCATGATCTTGTCTCCTAGGTGGAGGAAGAGTATCAAAAACCTGTGAATATATCAATCGCTAGGTGTACCCACTCAACCATTCTGGTCTCTTCTAATATTAAAATTTGTTTCCATTTCAAACTGTACACCTCTCCCACCTCCTGAAGTATTCCATTGATGGCTTTCAGAGAAACCGAAGATTTGATTAATTCCGGTTCAGCCTTGAAACATTTCTTTTCTCCCGTTGATTTCAAACTGAAGAGTTAAGTGGCAAAGTTTGCTTTGATTTGATCCAGACTAGCCAACCATCCCAAACCCAACACTGCATCCACCGCTCCCAAGCCAAACAAGAAAAAATCTTACCGAACTGTCAAGTCATTCATCTTCAGCACTAATCTCTCACACATACCTTTACTCAATCTTGTGGCCATTAACGACTTCCCCCGAATAAGGTTTTGTGTCAACAACATAGAATTTGCAAAGAGATTACAGATACAACCACTGCCACTTTGAGGGTCCAGGGACTTCCCACTAACAATACTATTTTCTTTTTGTGCCCCAAGACCCGAAAATGTACACACACAAAAAAATAAATAAATAAATATATATATATATATATATATATATATATGTATATATGTATGTATCTATGTATGTATATAACCACTAATGGATTTCTCGGCTGCTAGAACTAAATCAATTAGCTGTATTTCTTTCTTCTTTGTTTCTTCTTTCATAGACCTTCCAAATAGGACGTAGTATCCTAACATATGACTACAGCTCTGTTGTTTTCTAATTTATCTGTTTTGTCAGGAACATTCAAGACAATCTGTTTAGCGGCCTTCTTCCACAGCATTTTCAGTCCATACCAAACTTATGGTTTGTAAAACTAAATATCACTAGTTTTAATCACCTTCATTTTTCTTACTGGATAATGGACACATAAATCTGAAAGTAACATTCCACATCTTAATCAGGATTGGAGGGAATAAGTTCCAAACCGTGGACAACTCTCCTCCCTGGGCATTTCCCTTGGACAACGTACCCCTTGAGCACAATACTAGTCGCCCACCCATAACTCAGGCAAATGCCATCGAGAACTACGCTCCTATTAGGGTAAGGAAACAAAAGAAGAAACATATCAGTCCCGGAGGAATAGCTTTTATGGTCGGTACAGGAACTTTATTGGCAACCGGTTTCGCTCTCTTCATTGCGATCCGTTTGAATAAGCTTTATACAAAGAGACTGGAGAACTATGAAAGCGACCACATTGTATTGCCTTCTTGTCCAATCAGTGCGACCAAAGGTATCTTATACAGAGCATGAGCATATAGATGGTGAGGCACACCCAGTCATAGCTGAATAACGTCAACATGATCTCAAAGTAACATTGCTCATTCGAGACAGATTTAACACAAAAATAATTGAATATACAATAAGATTGGCGGAAAGTGAGTGAGTGTAAAGTTAGAGATACTAAACATGTATTGACAAATTTCACTCAATTTCTTTCACTTTCAGGAGTCTTTCTCTTTCATATGTCAGGGTGTCATTCCATTATTAGTTCTGTAAATCCGTTTCCATCTTTGATCGTGCTTTTCTTTTTCTCTCCATTTTTACAGAAGATTCTACTACGGCAATAGACGAGAGCCTACAAATCCCACCTTATAATGCTGCATCCATTTTGGGTCCAAGGCGATTAACTTCCCAACCCCATAAAAGAACTGGGGAAATATCAAGAAAAAGCTTTTCCGGAAGAGACAGATTCAATGGAAGGATAAAGGTTTATACAGTAGCGGAGGTGCAGTTGGTTACAAACAGTTTCCATGAAGACAACCTTCTGGGAGAAGGATCGCTTGGTCCTGTTTATAGAGCTGAATTTCCAAATAACAAGGTACCTTGTAAACATTAAATAATGTTTATTTCAAAACCGTTATCTCAATTCCTTATGTAATTTCTTTCTTCTTTTTAAAAGGTTTTAGCTGTGAAGAATATCAACATGGCGGGCATGTCTTTCAGTGAAGAGGAAAAGTTCTTAGATGTCGTGAGCACGGCTTCCCGTTTGAAGCACCCTAACATTGTTTCACTTAAAGGCTACTGTTTGGAGCATGGACAACATCTTCTTGTCTTTGAGTATGTCAGAAATTTAACTCTAGATGATGCTCTTCATACTACAGCATACAAACCTTTATCGTGGGGCACACGTCTCCGGATCGCTCTAGGTGTTGGTCAGGCCCTGGAGTAAGTTCCATTTTGCTATAGTCAGGATTGTTTCTCGTTAAATATGAAGTGCAATCATGTCTCGACTCTCAACCGTGACACACACTTATGTTTACAGCTATTTGCACTCGACGTTCTCCCCTCCTGTCGCCCATGGCAAATTAAAGGCTACCAATGTTCTACTGGACGAAAACCTCATGCCTTGTGTAACTGACTGTGGCTTGGCTATTCTGAGACCACTGACAAGCAATAAAGCCAAAAACCGGGTATGTTTCTGCAACAATCAGCATCATATTTAAATAGGCTACTTATTGCTGTCAAGGTTCTAGTGGCTGAAGTTATATTATACACCCTCGATAAGGCAATTGTAGTCACATCCACCGTATTGTCTGCAAAATAAAGGAACCTTAATTTTGCACCTGAAGTATCTAAAAGATAGCTCGTGATGGCTACAGTTGCATTTACTCAAACCTCATAGTTGGTTGTAGCTTTTGAATGATTTCTCATGAAAATAAATTACCCAACTTAAAAACTGGTTTGCCGAAATAGAAAAATTAAATAAATATTTTTCCAGAAGTTAAATAAAAAATTTTAAAGTCTATGCATGTGACTTTTCATAGATAACTTACAAATCAACTAAAATTTTATTTTTGTTGTTGTTCAAAGATGTAAAATATTGATTTTGCAATTTCTAGGTATGGCTTAAATATGCTTGAATTTATAAAGTAACAATTGCAAGATGAACTAGAAACTTGATATTAATTTTAGCATGCCATAGATTCACTGATTAGTTTATTGACTGAAGAAAACAGGCTTCCGAGATTGATATTAGAGATACAGGATACAGTTCACCTGACCATGGCCAACCAGGAGTTGGCAGCACGAAGAGCGACATCTTTGCCTTTGGCGTGTTGCTTCTTGAACTATTAACAGGAAGAAAACCTTTCGATGGGTATACGCTTCTCTATAACCTTATTCCATTTCATTTATTTAAGGTTTGTTGAATAATAATAACCTTTGTTTTCCATGCAACACAGTTCCAGGCCAAGGGAAGAGCACTATCTGGCAAAGTGGGCTTCATCAAGGCTTCATGATAGTGACAGTTTGGAACAGATGGTGGATCCAGCAATCAAACGGACATTTTCATCCAAGGCTCTTTCTCGTTATGCTGATATAATCTCCCTCTGCCTTCAGGTAACCGTATTAGCATTTATATATGCAAAAATTTTGACAATCATTAATTTCTATACAACTAACATGATAATGGATTGTCAATTAATCATGACTCTATAGATATAGTAGATATAGAGTTTTAGCCAAAAGTATAAGTTAAACTTGAATTTACTCATGATCGTGTGTTGTATGCAATAAAACTTACGCCCCTCTCATGCAGCCCGTGAAGCAATTTCGACCTCCAATGTCTGAAATCGTGGACAATCTTGTATCATTTTCTCAAAAGCTTGTTTCAGAGAGTGGTGAAGCAGATGAAACTGAACTTGATCCACTTGACATGTCTTTTCACACAACTATCTCCCGCTTTAACGGTTCACCTGCTCTGAGCTATGTATCCGCCTGATGTGCTAACTGGTTCACGTTTTAAACGTTCTAGAAATTTAACTCGTTTTCTGCTCTCTTCTTTTTATCGCCTTGGCTTGTAAGGCGCAAAGTTTTAATACCTTCTACGTGACAAAAAACTCAATGGATGAATTAGCTGGAATTCCTCCAATGAAAAGGATTAGCTTGAATTTCCCCTCTGAAAAAGGTTTAAGAGTTGTTTTAGTCTGTATGAACCATTTTCTTAATTAGTGTAAACTAGCTGGTCGAACAGGCTATTTTTTTTTATCAATTATCTATTATTAGGTTATTTTTTATGTAAAATTTTTGAAGATAACAAAATATCACTAAAATATAAAAAACAAGGACTGCTACTTCTGATTGTAATTAAAATAATAGCAGTTTCAGACTCTATGCTCAAACTTGAAGCAGATTTTCAATTGTTCTTTTGAAGAATAAATTAGCAAGTCAAGATGGATTATATTTTGAATGTTGACTTTCGTTAAAGACACATTCGCTTTGGTATTTAAATCTCCATATTCACTACATGAATATATATTTTCATAATTAAAAAGACTACCTCATCTTAGATGTAATCTTATTTGATTTTAGAATCATTTCCAAACACTTCATAAATCCATCAAGTCAAAATGTCACCTAAATTTTATATTTTTCAACAAAATTATGGATTTTATTTCTGTAAATACTAGCTCCCATTAATTTTAGGGTGAATATAATTTGAAACTCTATGGATGATAAGTTGTAAAGGGTAGGAAGGTTGGAGAAAAAATTAAATTTTAAACTGTATGACTATAATTATTTGAAACTCTATGGCTGATAAGTTATATAATTTTATTTGATTATTTCTTATAATATTCTAAATCACTATAAACAGTCATTTCTTTAGGGTTTAAAATCTTGAAAAATTAATTTGTTTTATATTTGAATAGGGAAATCTATTATAATAGTTTTTTAAGAAAATTCAAAATGTTTTAAGATAAAACATGTTGGTTAAATTAAAATTTTAAAAAGAAATTAAATTTTTATAATTTGAAAGATTATTTAAATTATTTAAAATAATAAATTTATATTTTATAAAAAAGGATATAAAAACTTCAAAGTATTTATACACTTAAAAGAATTTCACTCTTTTTTTTCTCTTCTTTCCCTTGTCTTATTTCTCTCTTTCTAACTCTCCTTTCATATGTTTTCATTATTTTCTTTTTCTTCCTCAAAATTGGTCATTGATCTACCAAGATATGATTATGGACCAATAATAAACTAATGGGTCACTAATTAAAATGACCCAATACCCTATTTAATATATAATTTCATACTATATTTGGAGCATAAAAATAAACTGTCAAATAGTTTCTTGAAGAATAATCCCGTGTAGTGGTTACATACTATTCCATTTGCCAAAACGACATGGGTTTGAACTTCTTCAGTAACTCAAGTGTATGAAAAAAATAACTTCATATTTTTATTTCCTATAAATTCTTATGGAAAAATCCGTTTAAACATACTAAACTTTCACTAATAGTGATAGAAAATGGTAGGTTATAACATCTTTCCAGTATATCCTTAACTTATTTATGCATAAACAAATTTATGTAAACCTTTTCATATAACTTCTTTAAATTTTTAATTTTACTTTATAATATATTAATTTTTATTATAAAATATATATTTTTCTTCTTATCTTTCTCACTAGAAAGTAAATTTTTCTTCATCTAATGCTTTATTTTATTTCAGGTGCATTTCATTTCAATCAGAAACACACCCTTTTTGAAACAACTTTATCCATTATTGAGGCATGGCCAACCATGCAAATATAGAGGTCGTGCCGGTTAATTATATGCATGCGTACTACGCGATCAACTCAAACTCAAGCATGATAGGAATCCAAAATGGCAGAATCCAAAATAATGCAAGTTAGAATGGACAAACTGAATAATTGCATAAATCAAGTAACAAAGTGGCGTCACGCAGCATATACCCTTTAGTCTGTCGACTTGTGCTAGTTGCTTTAACTTCTTCAGTTTCCGCATATTCCTCGCAGTCAAAATAGTCCTTGTCTTCAATGACATGTCTCGACATGAACTGATATTTCGCAATATTATTCACTAATGATTTTGATATTTGATAGTAGTGAATCAGATATTTCGCAACATTATGCAAACTTTTAGTGGTCACCTACATTACTAACAACTCGGTCATATCCATACTTGAATTCAAAAGTAATGCTAGTAATTAACCACAAAAGCTGCCTTCTCTGGTATCTTCTGCTTGTAAAATCAATATGGCACAACTGCAGAAAAAAAAAAAAACTAAAAGAAATTTTTCTGAAGTTATTTTGGCCCGCCACTGTCCACCTATAAGCTTGATCATCATGAAAGTAAATTCCTCTTCCTCATGCTCCAACGCCACTATTCAAAATGGCGTTGATCTCTCCAATTATATTAACTGGCCTTCCATCAAACATCGATGAAAGTGTACTCTCACATAGTTTTTTCAACTCCATTGTTTTTGCCACAGCCGCATCCTGAAATTCACTTAACAGTTAATTTGACTCATGTACAAGACCGGTAAACATGTAAAGTTGAGTTGTCACATACAGGAACACAGATTTTGGTCGCACGAGCATCAAATAACTAAGAATAAGACAATGGAGAGAAAGATGAGTTTTAATCTGTGTTGCTTATTAAAAAGGTAAAACAATTGGAGAGACTGAAGCTATTTGCAGATCTCTATCTCCAAGTAGAAGAAAAACTAAAAGTGAAAAATGGAAATTTGACCCTGTTCTGTTCTTGTAGCAAACCATCACATAATTGTCTTATCAAAAAATAAGTGCAAATCAGTCATGCAACAAGATCATTTTGCCGATAATGAACCCACTCTTATCTCCGTATGTGCTATCTGCCATGCAACATTTAGTACTTGTTCCCTTTTTATAAAAAATTGAATCTCACTCTAGAAAGAAAATCCCAACAGAGAACTTGCATAATTTTTTAGTGTTTTCTGCTTGTGCGGGTGCGAGAGGGAGGGCGCGGGGGGACGAGGTGGGGGAGTGTGGGGACAAGAAAAAATTCTCTCGGGAAGTTCATAAGATAAAATTGATTCTTTCTTTAAAACCGACTTCACTAAGCACATAATGTAAACTAATAGTAGATGAGAATCCTGCCAGAGGACAGAAGCCGTGGTCTAATTTCTCTATTCTTTTTATATTATTTTATCTTTTACTGGGACCTGAATGTTTCGAAGTTTTTTGACACGGCATATTCAAATATTATAACCTAAAAGGAAATTATTTTATACACATCTCGGAGATTAAAAAAAATATTAGAATAGTGAATTGACTACCCTTAACACAACCAGGTAGCTAAAATAGATATATGAACTTGTTACTATTTACCACAATAAAGTGTACGTGGTAATAAGCTAGTGTAGAGATTAAATTTCACTTCTTCTGCAACAAAAACAGGAACACAAGGGATAGAGAGAGAGAGAGAGAAGGTAGTTATTATACGACAAATTTGAAAATCAGTTGAACACTACAAACTCTACCCCCCTCATAAATAACAAGCAACACATAGGTAGAACTTACTTGCTTGGACCATGAAGAAGATAGAGAATTTTGCAGTTCCATCCGTTTAGCAGCCAAGTCCTTCAACCCTTCTCTCAACTTGACTTCATGATGTTTCTTTTCCTCTAATGAATTGACTAGTCTGTCTAGAAATCTAAAATTTGGCCGAACACCACAATCAATTAACATAGATCATATACAACAGGATACTACTAAAGAAACAGCAAAAATAAAGCATGTGACGTACTAAATTCTGTTAGTATACTTAATGTGGTTTGTTGAGTAACTTTCAAAATTTAACAAGCATGCTTACAAGCATAAAACAACAAAAAAAAGGGCAAGTTCTTCACCCTATACATTTTATCAATTTGAAAAATGTAGAAAAGAGAAAATCATGCATTAAAATGCCATCCCGTTAGTCTTTCAAGTTACATAGTAATACAGAAATAGACCAAATGAAATTCACCAAAAAATCATCATCTTAGTACACTACACAATAAATCAATGATTGAAGCTTTGATCACTGTCTTTTGTTATGCAAGCAAAACATTCCAGACTTCAAAACAAATTATATTCAGTCCAACTATGGCCGAACCTGAACAATTATGTCTGGCAGTTGTTTTCAGTACATAACTTATATACATTAGTTGATATTTTCAAAGACTAATTTCAACGCATCCAATAACCATAGCAACCCAAATGTGAGACGACATCTGATACATCAGGATACTTAGTGAATTAGTATATATAGGAAACTTTAAGCATAAAATATAAAGAAGTACCTTTTGGAGTTGAGAATCATAATCAAATCCCTCGTTTTCCTATTTGTCAGCAATGAAATTGCCAAAGAAATATCACTTTGCATAGTTTCTATTGCATCAGAAGCGTACTGTTGTAGCACAAAGGGGGCAACTGCCTGAACTTGATTTTGCAGGGACGAAGTTTCGTCATTCCTCAATTCAGCCAATCGTTGATTTAAAAAGGATTTCACCTAATGTCATACACAATAATTACAAATTTTAAATTTAATCAGAAAAAGAATGACATCATATGATAAATTCATACAGTATATGTAACTGCTTACTTGTAAGAAAAATACCATAAAAACAAAATTTGCTAGAATTGTGGTTCTTTCTCTATATGATAATTGAAATTATATTATCAAATCGAGAACTTATCCAAGTAAAGACAGTAAACTAGCATAGATGTTATATACCTCGTATAGATCATCCAGAATCTTATTTCTGTATTCCGTATCTAAAAGTTGGCTCCTTTCTTCCTTGTTTTCTGTCAATTTTGATAGGGCATCTGGAAGAGAAGTCTGGGTCTCCAACACTACAGTTGGGGCACTATCATCATCAATGACATCAACCTGAGGAGTATCCACACTAATATCCCAAGATATATCTGCATGTGAGCCCAGTTCTTGGTTTGATACTGTTGGATCAGATCCGATATCAGAGGCATTAATGATTTCATAAGGACCCAATCCATTACCATTATCCTCAGTTTCTTCAACAATCCCAATGTCCCAATCAATTTGTGAACTCTCCACAGAAATATCCCAGTCAATGTCAGGCACAGCAATTGCAGCATTGCTTGTTGCAGGATTCAATTCATTTTTACTTGCATGAACATTCACGTCACTGATAATGTCAGAGTCAACAGCAACATTTAAAGATGGAGGGTTTTCACGCATATTCTTCAAGTTTTGTATTACATCTCCCAAAGATCTCTGCAGTATCAATTTTCATCTTAAAGAATGTGTATACTGAAACATGTCAAAAAGAGTTTATTCATGAGAACTATAAAAATGAATAAGAATTTTAACATTTTCTTACATCCTTTTCAGTGTGAGCATCCCTGACAAAATTGGTATAATATTCAATTGCCCGGGACATGTTGTCATTGTTCACAACATCTAGAATCTTGCGAAACGTGCTTGGAAGTAATTGTGCTGTCTCGAGAAGTTCTACTCGGACATTTTTCCCCTGCAAAAACAATATAACCATACACCATAAAATAAGATGCGTTCAACACACCACAACAATAACAACAAAATTTTTATCCCACTTTGTGTGGTTGACTATATGAATCAAAAGGAGCAACGTCGTGTTTTCACAGGAATATAAATCAGCATAAAATTCCTTTTCAAACTGTACCGAAATTGTTTCTACACAACATAAACACCCACAAAAGTCAAACCTGTAATCCAAGCTCCTGGCAAGCTTCAGCGTACTTGGCCACTGAGAGCGCAGCACTTCTTTTAATATCAGCTTCCTTGCGATCTAGCTCTAACAGTTGCTGCTGAATCTTCTGAACCTGTTTCCTCTGATAAGGGCTTCACAATGAAACAAAAACTAAGCAACAAAAATAAAACCCGGAAGACATGAAAAACCCAAAGATGACTATGCTCACATTTCATAGCTCACATTTTGAATGAGAATCTGCGCAGCCTCACCAAGGAAAACATGATCCTTCTCAAACGACCGCACGATTGCTTCCCAAGCACCCTACCCAAATAAGAATAGCCACAATTAGCGACAAAAGGACTACCTACACAGTCTGTTTTTTTGTTATGAAGTCCACCGGAGGTAAACGTGCATGAGACAAATAGAATATAACATAGTTGCATAACTAAAACTCGAACCCATGACCACCAGTGAAATTTCAAGAACTCCATCCTAATTGATCTACAAGTTCGATAGTATTAATATACATAATGTGAATGATTATAGTGCACATTTCTGTTAAGTGTATCTCACCGGAGCACCAGATAAGCGACCAAATATGTTCCTGCTTTCAGAAGTAGACTTCAAGAGAATATCATATATCTGTTTGGCCTCCAAATATCCAATCCCTGAAAATAACATCGCCACTTTGCTCATAACAACTAGCTAATTTAACTTAGCCACCACCATTTAAACACTCGTAATTTACAATCAGCAAACGAATCCCATTAACACACATAAATTTCGAACCTTCGGAGTCTAGGGTTTGGAAGAAGGGATCAGAGTCTTTGGGGAGGGAAGAAAATTCCTTGGAAATTTGGAGTCTGATCGCCGCCACGCGCTTTCGCCAATCCGCGGGCACTCGCTTGCGATCCACCAGCCACTCTGCAAAGGTAAAAAATTCGAATTCAGAAAGCGAGAAAATTAAAATTAACAAAAAAATGGGGAAAAGAAAAGGACGAAAGAAATTGAAACCTCCGAGACGAGAGAAAGTGATGTCGATGGGGAGATTGCGAACGTCATCGGAAGATTGCATTGCGAATGAACAAATCGCAACTCGACGACGTTAAGGTTTGGAATTTGCAGCTCGCTATAGTCTACGCCTTTCAACACACCACTCCCACCTTCAACTCTTTTCTTACATATTTCATTGTTAATGAGTAATTAACATAAAATTTTATATCCGAAGTTGTTTCAAATATTACGAGAACTGTCCATCTTTTCCACTAATATTTTATTTAAAAAATAATATACATATTATTGTAGATCATTTTTAAATTATTATTTGGTTACAACTTTTAACCAATTAATTAAAATAGCAGTGTAATTACAACTTATTGTTGGAAGTTAATAAAATAGTGAAATTTGTTAATGAACAAGAGATAAGTCTATTTTAATATATATAAATATGTGTTTTACATGAAAGTAAAAAGGAATTCTAAGTGTTCATTTTTATTAAATATTATTATTTATTAAATATTATTATTTAAAAATATTATTATTTAAGTCACTTACAGTTAGAATATTTTTCACATATACTCCTTTATACGGTTTGGATAAAAAAAGAAAGAAAAAGCCAATTTATAATGAAGAATTATCAAAAAATTTATTCAGTTTATAGAACAACTATGAAGGCTTCGAGTAAGAGATATCGACCCCAAAACACAATATATTAATTTTTATAATACTTCGTAAGAAATTGTTGTTTCATTCTCGTTAAAGGCTATACTAATACCATGCACGTGAATCAAATCTAACTTTTTTTTTCAATTTAAAAGTTCTAAAAAATATTGTATAATGTAGTTGTCAAATTGCTTTAAAATTTCTTCATCTAATCATGTCACATCGTTTATCATACTTTTAAAGTCTAATAATACAAAGTTAATGTACGTGTTAGTGTGATTTAAAACTCTTATTTCGAAAATACATAAGAAAGCCGAGAAGTTATTGTTCATTAAAAACAATTAAGATATTTAATTAAGTCTTTTATCAATAGAGTAATAAATTGAATAAAATAAGTAAACTTTAGAATAAAAAAGACAAGCCGGAATAATTTATATAAACACTACTATCACCCGATGTCTTATGTTAAATAATTCAAATTTCGTAAAGTTTTCGTTGGTGAAATTACTAAAGTGATTTTTTTAATAAAAATATTATTATTTTGAATTTCTCAAGACACTTGCTAACATGACCTGTACAGCATTATATTTTAAAGAAAGCAAATTTAAAAAGGACAAAAACTTAAATATAGTGTTGTAAATATTTTTTTTTTCTAATGATAATTAAATTTTCATCTCAGACGATGATATCTGATTAAATATTTTAGGCTAAATACATTTTGTTTTGTCCTCTAAAACGTCTTCTAAGAAAGACCTTAAAATAAGTTTAGGGACTAATAAAAATAGTTTAGGAACTTAAATAAACTTTATAATTTTTTTAAAATAAATTTGAATCACTAATATTTTAGAGGTATAATACCTATTTTGGTCCTTCTATTAGTTAGTTTTGTTTAAAGTGATTTTTCTATTTTTGAGTTGTTCAAAGTGATTATTTTTTTGTAAAAATGATTTAATTTGGTCCACGACGTTTAAAACGCTGTCGACATAATGTCCTCCTCCTTAACCAATATTCAATGAGTTGTCCATGTGTTTTAATACATAACAAGATCAGTCCAATTGACATGACAAAATGTTAAAAGCCATTGGCCTTAATTAAATCATCTCTATTACAATTAAATTTACTTTACCTTAATTAAACTCCTAATTCACATTCATTAATCCCTAATTAGAAACTTCTTCCCTTGCCTGTTTTTTGGTTCTTGGACAGACTCATCCTTAGGGTGTCCCTATGGGTTTTGTAGGGCTTTCTTCTTCTCATTTGTCTTGGTTCGAACTTACGAATCCTAGTAGCATGAGGAGGATGAAAGTGTTGCGTTAGACGTTTTGGGTGATACCGGTGGCTAGGTAGGAGTTTTCGTATTATCCTTTTCTTATTAAGGGTTATGATTGGCTGGAAGGGCAGACTCTCTTCTTCTTCTTTGTTATAAGTTGTTTTCATAGGGAAGGAAGGCATTTTCCCAGGGGTAGGCGCGACGTTTTGCGATGTGAGTATCTTGTCCTCCAACATCTTCATAACGATAGGGGCTAGAATGAGATTAGCTATTCGAATCAGGATTGGATGTGGGGTTTATGTTCTTGATTCTTTTCTAAAGGTTTTGATCTTGCGATTTAGGACTAGGGTTTTGATTTGGGATTCTAGAATTTTTTTCGTTTAAAGGGTAATGGTTACAGTTTGTGGTTTTTTGGTGGAGGTTTAATTTGGGGTTTTTGGTGGTTGATTGGGTGCGAGGAGTGATGGCTGGTGAAAAATGTGTTTAGCAAGAAGAATATGAGAATCTATTAAGAATAAAATAAAAATAAAATATAAAAAGTGAAATAAAAACTTTTAACATTGTCATGTCATGTGGCCACATATTGCAAAACTGGACAAGTCATTGAATGTTGGCTAAGGTAGACATTACGCTATTAGCATTTTAAACGCCATTAGCAAAATGGATCAAATTAAACCATTTTTACAAAAGAATTGACCACTTTGAACAACTCAAAATAGGAGGACCACTTTGAACAAAACTAACTAATAAGATAACCAAAATATGTATTAAACCTATTTTAAAACTGAATCACAAGTAAAGATATTAAATTAACTTCATACAATAGTAAATTTTCAAAACATAGATATGAGTGGGGTTCTCATGAAAATTGATAAAATTTAAACAACAATTAGAATTTTTTTAAAGATGTTTATGTAAGTTCTAAACCACACAAAGAGTTAAAAGCTTCGAGAAAAGCATAATCTTTCTATTCTTAAAATATGCATGGCCAAATATACATATTTCTTTAAGGTTGTGTAAGTTAAATGTTTTTCTAAAATATGGTTGAGCCACGTTTGCGGTTTCTTGGGCCAAATGAGGAACTTTAAGGTGTTTCTCTTTGCACCTCCAAATGTTTCTTCTTGTATCTCCAATTTCCAAAAATAGTTCTCAGTAAACAAGGTTATGTTTCTCTTCATGAAAAACAGGTACATGAAACATATACTCTAATTCGTAGACTTCAAAATTTTGAAATTCGTTGAAGGTCTTTATGGATTTCGAAATCTGCTGAAGACTTGGACGATTTTCAAAATTTGTTTAGATTTTAATCGAATTTCGAAATTTGTTCAAGCCTTCAACAAATCATTTAACAGATTTCAAAATTTGTTGAAAACTTCTAAAAATCCTTCCATGAATTTCAAAATTCATTGAAACACAAAAGATGGAATGTAGGGTTTTTTAAATTGCAAAGAGAAAAACTTTAAAAGAAGTTACTTTAAATTAATTTTTTTAAAGAGAATAGTTTTGGGATTTTAAAAACAAATTAGAAGTATAGACAGAAATGGATGGAGGTGCATGGAGAAATGTCCGAAACTTTATTGGATGGATCGTAGGCCGAAACTCTCTAATCCAGTAACTTAGTAACATTAGTGCGAAAATGTTTCATCCTACACTTTCAAAAATTTCGTCTGTACCTTAAAATTCCTAAAATGCCCCTATTTAATTGGTGATTTAAAAGTTTAATTTTTTATTATTGATAATTTCTATGCGCAAGCATTGACTCCATCTCCATTTTTATCCAATTACCAAACATGCATTCCTGTTGCTCTTGTGCATCCCTTCACTGTACCCTTGCATCCCTGCACCTCATTTCATCTTTATAAAAAAAACCCTACACCCCATGCATCTTTGAACTACAGTTCTTTCATAATATTTTTCCCTTTGAGTTTTTTACCTCATACTTTTATTTAATTATTTTATTACTTTTTAACTAATGTTAAAATTATCTTAATAATCAAAACCAGACTTTGAAAAAATAATTATTTGTTTTCTGTTTTAATTATTTGAAATATTCTGTTTTAATATTTGTTTTATAGTTATTTCTTTTATAATAAAAGAATAAAAATCAAATAATCAAATTATTAAAAACCAATTAAAAATAAAAAGTATAATAAGATATACATGAATTGCATTTCATATCTAAAACAAAACTTCGGATGTGGATATTCGAACCTCTATATATATATATATATATATATATATATATATATATATATATATATATATATATATATATCGGATATAATATCCGATGAACACTGTAATTGTTTTTTAATCTAAATTACTTTTATTAATTTTAATAAATTTATAAAAACTAATTTCTATTAATTAAAAATTATATTACTACTTATAAACTAATAAAAAATCATACATAATTTTAAAAATAATTATAAATTAATAAAATAATTGAAACACTAATATAATTAAAGTTTTATATATAACATATTAAATATGTATTGTATATTGATATCCGAAATTTTCACAGGATATACACATCCGATTTCTACAGATTCGAATTTTCATATTCGATATGATATTAAGTTTATCTGTTTTCAAAATCAATTTTATTAATTTTAATAAATTCATAACAAATTAATTTATATTAATTAAAAATTAGATAATTACATTATAAATTCGTAGAAAACCATACATAATTTTAAAAATAATTAAAAACTAATAAAATAATTAAATAAAAATATGAGGTAAAAAACTCAAGAGGACAAATATTGTAAAAGAGTTGTAGTTCAAAGTTGCAGGAGGTGTAGGATTTTTTTATAAAGATGAAATGATGTGCAGGGATACAACAGTGTAGGAGTGAAGGGATGCACAGGTGCAATAGGAATGCATGTTTGGTGATTGGATAAAAATGGAAGTGAAGTCGATGCTGCACATAGAAATTCTCAATAATAAAAAATTAAACTTATAAATCGCTTATTAATTAGAGGCGTTTTAGAAAATTTGAGGTGCAGAGTAAAATCCTTGGAGTTTTATAATGAAACACTCTTAGTGCGATGGTATGAGTTATTCTTTTGTGATTTATATGAAAGAAGCTAGAATTGTGTTCCATAAGCAAATGTCTTATTGTGCCTCTTTCACTGCTAGATTATCCAAATCAACAAAGTGTTCAAGACAACATATACAAGATATTATTAGAAGTTACAAATGTCCAATACTACGAAACTAAAGCAATTTTTGTACATCTTCGCTCATCAGTGCTACTTATGATATAACATATATGCATAAATACATAGACAAAGGGAAAAAAAAAACTACTTAAGCCAACCATATAACACTTCTCTCTCACAGACACTCTTGCATTTTTCTTTCATTTCTTCACATAGGGCTAGAAAGTATACACTATTGCAACACTGAGATCTTTTTAAGAAAATTCAACTCCAAAATCAAAAAAATCTATCCATAAGTGATAAAAATTAAATGCACCATGATCTCTTTTCAATTTTATCCGTAACAATTTTTTATTGACTATGCTCCAACAACTCATCATATTTTCATCCTATTAGAGACTAAAGTTATTAATTAAGATCCTTTTGGTTAAGCTTGATAAGATCATAATCTTATGACGACGAACTTATCCTGTTGTAGAAATTAAAGGTGTACAACTCTTTCAAGTCAACGATACCCACCTTCTCAATATTTCCTTCCTTCCCCTATTGGCAAACACATACCAAGCTGTGATTAGGGTTTTAGTGGCAAAATGAGAGAAATCAATGGAATTATAGAAGTTACATGACAATGAATAAAATATGGTTCAATTAAATATAAAATTACTATTCTTTTTAGGAAGAAAACAAATAATAGGTTACTTTGCTTCAGGAAGATGGGTGTAATCAAACTTTGAAATATGAAGACATTACCAGTAACGCACACACTTGAAGATTCTCATGAAATTGTTTAAGGAATTATCATAATTTGTCATTAATGGAGATTTAATCATATTAGAATTCAAATTATATTTATATTTACTTTTATCATTTACATTACATGGTATACATTATCTATCATGAAATAACAAGACATATCCTTGAAAGAATATTAAAGATACATATTACAATATTAATGAAAATTTAATTGGATTGGATGATTTGTCATACAAGAAAAGAACCATATTGTTAGAAAACGTGTAACTACTTATCCAATCATAAATTTAATTTGATGAAGAAAAATGACTTAATAACTTCAGTGATACACACCTAAAGTTTAACATTGCGTTTTCATTACAAGCTAACTTGGAGAATGTTAATTTATTTTTAAATGAATAATAAATCATATAATTTATATAATAACATTAAGGTTTAAACCTTTGTTTGGTTGCGTTTTCATTACAAGCTAACTTGGAGAATGTTAATTTATTTTTAAATGAATAATAAATCATATAATTTATATAATGACATTAAGGTTTAAACTTTCATTTGGTCCTCGTATTTGTGTGTCAATCTCAAGTGGATCCTCGTGTTTTTTTCGATCTCAATCAGGTCCATAAACTTGTTAAAATAAGCCAATTAAGTCCTCTATGTTAAGTTATCACAGACGGTGTTAAAATGTGATGATGTGGTGTACACGTAAGATGCTGATGTAACAATGCTATATTACGTGGAATTTTTTTTTTTAAATGAAGAGTTGAGATGACACAAAATTTAATTAGAAATGTGTTAGGGATTCAAAGTCTTCATCATCCTACACCGTCTTCATCCTTCACGTATTGTGCAACGGCGTCTCTAAAAGGTTGTCGACGGTAAATTTCAGCGTCATCAGCATGGGCACGACAAAAGACAAAAAGGTTTTCTACCTTAAAAGAATGTATCATGAGAGAAACAAAATGATGTTAAACCAATCTACAGATTTTATAGAGATGACAAGAGAATTCCTGTTACAAAAATAGGCAATTAAACCCCTCCAATGCAACCTTCTCACCTTTCTCCTTGAACCTTCTCACAACACCCAAACCCCAAGCCTCTTCCGACCTCCCCGAAGATACCAATTGGTGCTACAGCGAAATCTTGAATGCCGTTAAGAAGGGTAAAGTCGAGCGAGTCAGGTTCAGTAAAGACGATTCCACCCTCCAACTAACCATCGTTGACGGTCGTCGAGCCTCCGTTATCGTCCCCAATGACCCCGATCTCATCGACATCCTCGCCATGAACGACATTGACATTTCCTTCGCCGAAGCCGAATCGCCTAACAACTTGTTCAACATCATTGGCAATTTGTTCTTCCCCTTTCTAGCATTCGCTGGGTCATTCTTCCTCTTCCGCAGAGTTTCAAGAAGTCCCCAAAATCGGCGTTGAAGAGGTATTGGATAACGTTTTCAAAGAACATAAAGAAAAACAAAAAGAAGCAAAAGAAGATAGTGTTGAAGTGGAGGATGAGGATCTTGTCGACGTTCTTCTCAAAATTCAAGATGAGAGAACGAATGGTTTTCAAAAAGTCGTCCCTTTTTTTCTTTGTATGTGCCTTTTGATTCTTCTTAGGATTAATCACCTTAGTAGGTATGTTCCCTTTAACCATTCAATTCCAATTTCAATTTTTCTTCAAAGATAACAATGTTTTTTGTCTCGTGAATTTTGGGTTTTAATTGGGATTTTTTGTTGACATTAGAATGGTTTTTGTTGCAATGTGGTGTGATTATATTGTCATATTAGTATTTTAAGTGTGACCACGTTAGCACAGGCAAATGACTGATAATTTAACAAAGAAGGCTTCATTGACTCATTTTAAAATCCAATTGAGACAAAAAAAAAACATAATAATGCACTTGAGATTATTTAAACCTAACATTAATGTGATAATATCTAATATTTAGATTATAAATATATTAAATTTGTGAGAATTATTTTAGCCATACTAAAACCAATTCTCTCCTCACTTCATCAAAGACAAGTCTTTCAATAGATAATTCAAAATTTTAATTATTTAGAGAAAATATTTAAATGTTGAGAGAGTTAACATAAGATAAAAAAAATTGTTTTTATTTTTTTTTTTTATAATCTCTTCATACACAGGGAAAGAAGTTGTTAGAAGCAATTTCATATCATCATTAAAATCAACAGAGGAATACATCAATTATTTATGAAAAAAAATTATTAAAGTACTTCAAAATACATCTGGATAAAATCTTTAATATTTATTCACAAAAAATCATAAAAAGAATATAAAACACAATATAAAATATATCATGGGTTAACTATCTTTTTATACCTACACTATTAAATGATTTTGGTCCTTCTTTAAAAGTTTGTTTTAGGTAGTAAATCTTTATCCTTTCGAAATTTATAGAATTAGTTTCTATTTATTAACGATGTTAGTGCTTTCTTTAAAGAGTCCACGTTTGCCATGTTAAATAAAACACTATCACGGTTAGCTATTCAAGATTAATTCTATGAATTTCAAAGGATATAGACCTAATTAAAACAAACAAAAAAAACTAAAATTAAAATGAAATTTAAAGACTAAAAGCATGCTTAATTCATGTATTATCTGTAATTTTCTTATATGTTAAACTAAAAAAAAGAAGTAAATGTGAAAGTTATTTATTAGTGAAAATATGCTTAAATAGATTGCTAAAAACAATCTTTTTGCTAAATATTTTAGATACTTTTAGTGTTCTCTGTCGTTTTCTTATATATTGAGATTGGCAGGGTTATTCTATGTAAGAAGCTATTTGGTATCTGGATCAATTCGATTGAATTTTTAGGATTACGAATTTATATTAAATTAACTTTTTAATAAGAAAATATTTTGATTTTAAATAAATGATATAAATATAGTAAATCTTTAACTTAAAAAAAGTAAGTGACATATATAAATTTAATAATAATAATTATTATAATAAACAATAATTTTATATAGTTTATTATTAAATTTAACAAAATAGTGTTATATCAAAAATAAAATTTAAAATTTAAAATATATTAACAAATTTATAAATATTCAAATATAAATTTAGATTAAATTAAATATGGATAAAATTTCATCCCATTATCTAAATATATAAGAAATATCATTTTACTCAATTTTATTTATTAAAGCCGATTATCAAATTAGATCATATATTTATTTAAACTTATTCAAATTTGGTCTGGGTCTTATTATTTTCCATAGTTAAATGAAAAGAAAATAGAATAAAAAAGAAAAGACATAGGTTGGTGTGTGACACGTGTAAGCGTTTGAGTGGGTAGAGGCTGAGCATCCCCTATGCAGCAGTAGCAGCATCACTACACACGCAGAGATATACAGCACTGTAACAAAACCAGCAATGGACCTTCTCTCTTTCTTTCTTACACAACCAGACAAATCAACACACTCTCAAAGAAAGAGAAACTCAGAAACACCATTTCTCTCTCTCACTTTTTCTTCTTCCTCTTCACACTCTTGCCTCCATTCTTTTCTTTTTTCCTTTTTATTTCCCAAAAAACGACCTCGTTTCACAACTCTCTCCGCTTCTTCAATCGTTCCACATTAAAAAAGAAAGTTAAAGCCAAAAAAAACAACAACTTTATTTCCCTTTCTTCTTCTTCTTCTTCTTTATTTCCCTTTTCGTTTTTCTCGTTTCAGTGCTTCTCCGATTTTCGCATGCACCGTCGCTTTCGGGATTTCTTCTGTGGGGGTGTGCCGGCGACGACGACCTATGGTATCAGAAATGCATTTTCTTATTTTACTTTTTTAAGAAGTGATAATGTCTGGGAAAATGTGAGAACTCAGAAAACAAATCAACGGTTCATCTAAGCGTTTTTTGTTGGTGGTGTTGTTCATTTTCAAAGCAGTCAACTCTCTCTCTCTCTCTCTAGTTAAAGAAGTGGTTGTTGTTTTTACTTGGGCGTTTCAAAATGCTGAAAGTACAAGACTTGAAATGTTGCTTTTTCTTTCATGTTGTGCTGCATTACACAACTGCATTTTTGTTTTATTTTTTTTTATGATTTTTGTTTATGCTTGCAGGTTAAACAATCGGATCTAACTTCTTCTGGGAAAGTGGTTGGTGTTTTTCCGATGTTGGACTCGCAGAACACTTTGTGAAATCTGAGATCTAGGTTTGACATTGCCGTTTTTATTATTATTTTGTTTTCAGTTTTGTAGTTTATATACTAGTGGTGCACGTTATTTGAGTTTCAGCTGCTGTTACCTCGATTATATCTTCTTTTGATGTGTTTTTGAAATTTCCCGAACTTTTAGGTGCCTCGTTTGGGTATAGCGTGTTGTAACGGCTACTTGACTTCGTTTTCCTGTTTTTTAGGTTCTTGGGAACGATTAGGTATAATCCGAGTAGTTGAAGGTTTTGGATATTTGGGTTAGAAATTTGAATTTGGGTTTCTGGTTCTCTGAAGCGAGGAAAAAATGCAGAGGCCTCCACCTGAAGATTTTCTGTTGAAGGAGACCAAACCTCATCTTGGAGGGGGAAAGGTCTCTGGTGATAAACTTACCAGTACCTATGATCTGGTTGAGCAAATGCAGTACCTTTATGTGAGGGTTGTGAAGGCCAAGGACTTGCCTGCCAAAGATGTCACTGGGAGTTGTGATCCTTATACTGAAGTCAAGCTTGGGAACTACAAGGGTACTACCAGGCATTTCGAGAAGAAAACCAATCCTGAGTGGAACCAGGTTTTTGCCTTCTCGAAGGACCGGCTTCAAGCGTCTGTGCTGGAGGTTACCGTGAAGGATAAGGATGTTGTGAAGGATGACTTCATCGGACGTGTCTGGTTTGACCTGAATGAGGTCCCCAAAAGGGTGCCTCCAGATAGTCCTTTGGCGCCCCAATGGTATAGATTAGAAGATAGAAAGGGTGACAAGGTGAAGGGAGAGCTGATGTTGGCTGTTTGGATGGGTACCCAGGCTGATGAAGCTTTTCCCGAAGCTTGGCACTCGGATGCTGCTACGGTTGGTGGAAGTGATGCTCTTGCCAACATTAGATCGAAAGTTTATCTGTCTCCTAAGCTTTGGTATTTGAGGGTTAATGTGATTGAGGCACAGGACTTACAGCCAACTGATAAGGGTAGGTACCCTGAGGTTTTCGTGAAGGCTATTCTGGGGAATCAGGCCTTGAGGACCAGAATCTCTCATAGTAGGAGTATTAATCCAATGTGGAATGAGGATTTGATGTTTGTGGCAGCCGAACAGTTTGAGGAACCGCTGATATTGAGTGTGGAGGATAGAGTTGCCCCTAACAAGGATGAAGTGTTGGGGAGGTGTGCTATTCCTCTGCAGTATGTGGAAAAGAGACTAGACCACAAACCAGTGAATACGAGGTGGTTCAATCTGGAAAGGCATATTGTTGTTGAGGGGGAGAAGAAGAAGGATACCAAATTTTCAAGCAGGATTCACATGAGGGTTTGTCTTGAAGGTGGCTATCATGTTTTAGACGAATCTACTCACTACAGCAGTGATCTTCGCCCAACAGCGAAACAGCTGTGGAAGTCTGGCATTGGTGTTCTTGAACTGGGGATATTGAATGCTCATGGGTTGATGCCGATGAAAACGAAGGATGGGAGAGGGACAACAGATGCTTATTGTGTAGCGAAATATGGGCAGAAGTGGGTCAGGACAAGAACAATCATTGACAGTTTTGCTCCAAGATGGAATGAGCAATATACTTGGGAGGTTTTTGATCCTTGCACTGTCATTACAATTGGTGTATTTGATAACTGTCATCTGCATGGTGGAGACAAGGCTGGTGGAGCAAAAGATTCGAAGATTGGAAAGGTGAGGATTCGTCTTTCCACCCTTGAGACTGATCGGGTCTATACACATTCCTATCCACTTCTTGTTCTTCACCCGAACGGGGTGAAGAAGATGGGTGAGATTCACTTGGCTGTGAGGTTCACTTGTTCATCTCTGCTCAATATGATGCACATGTATTCACAACCCTTGTTGCCAAAAATGCACTATATACACCCGCTGACTGTCAGCCAGCTCGACAGTCTGAGGCATCAAGCTACCCAGATTGTGTCAATGAGACTGAGTCGTGCCGAGCCACCGCTGAGAAAAGAAGTAGTGGAATATATGCTGGATGTGGGTTCCCACATGTGGAGTATGAGAAGAAGCAAAGCCAACTTCTTCAGGATTATGGGGGTTTTGGGTGGTCTAATTGCTGTAGGAAAATGGTTTGATCAGATATGCAATTGGAGAAGTCCAGTCACTACAATTCTGATCCATATCTTGTTCATAATACTAGTTATGTATCCAGAGCTTATCTTGCCTACAATTTTCCTGTACCTCTTCTTGATTGGAATCTGGTACTACAGATGGAGGCCAAGGCAACCTCCTCACATGGACACCCGTCTCTCTCATGCAGACTCGGCACATCCTGATGAACTTGATGAAGAGTTTGACACATTCCCTACCTCCCGGCCAAATGACATTGTGAGGATGCGATACGATCGACTTAGAAGCATTGCTGGGAGGATTCAAACTGTGGTTGGGGACTTGGCCACTCAGGGTGAAAGGCTGCAATCTTTGCTAAGCTGGCGTGATCCCAGAGCTACATCACTGTTTGTGCTTTTCTGTCTGGTTGCTGCTGTTGTTCTGTACGTCACTCCGTTCCAAGTTGTGGCCCTCTTGACAGGAATCTATGTGTTGAGACATCCAAGGTTTCGCCATAAGCTTCCGTCGGTGCCACTTAATTTCTTCAGGAGGCTGCCTGCAAGAACTGATTGCATGCTCTGAAGACTGGACAGTGCAGAATGGAGCTTGCCTTCTCCTGAAGGCAGTAGATTTTGTGCATTTATTGTTCCTTATCATGTCAAAGGATTTTCTGTTTTCACTTTTGAACTTCATAGTAGTCTTTTTGTAATTTTGTAGGGAGTTGAAATTCACTTCAACTTAATTACTTTCATGCATGATTAGATGTAGTAGTGTTTCTCAATGAGGGAGTTAATTAGTTTGTATTGTGATGGCAGTGGAGGTAATTTGTGTTTTTCTCCCCTCCATTATTTTTTAAGATGCTGTTTGGTAAGTTTCCTTTAAAATAGGCGTTAATGCTCTCCATATTTCTAGTTTTCTTTACATTTTGTTATATCATAACATCTGTTTATAATATGACGTGAACCAATGGAATTTTTGTGCTGTGATTGCATAACATGCATGTTCAATTAATTTAATAAGAAGCTTCACGAATGCATGTGGTTTAGTATATTACTGTTTTGTCTGGATAGTGTTACACTTAATTAAGTACCAGTGTGTTTTGCTTTTAAATTGTTGCTTGGGTTCAGAGTTTGAGGGTCAGAACAATGGTCTGTACAGACAAAGATCCCTTAACAAAAAGTGTTACTATTGCTTTTTTAATGACACGTTGCATGATAAAATAATCTGATTCTGTCACAATGTCGTTCTGATGTTCATTTTCTATTCTCTCTGTCTGAGTGAAGTGAAAATGCCAGATATTAAAAAACTGTTAAATAGTTGTTGTTTTTACTTTTATTAATGTTTTTCTAATCTCATAAAATGAATGTTTTAATAGTTGTTTTTAAATATCTTTGGTTTGGTATATGCATGAAGCAACTATCTATGATGATAACAAACAATTTTCTCAATTACAAGCAAAGTGGATTTATTAATGTGGCAGCAGTGACAGTATAATATCCGAATATCCATAACATAACCAATTGACCATGACAACCTTGGACTGTTAGAACAGAGCATCATTATTCATAATATCTCATGAAGAGCTGCAATACTATGTATGAGTGGACCCATGCTTTAATAAAAGTTTGTGGCTTTTATAATAAAAAGTAAAATTTATGGCTAGTGTAAGTTATGATTGATTAAAACTTTTATACAAATCTTATGACCAAACTTTTTAGTCAATGATGACATAATGTATTAATTAAATTATGAATTCTGAGAAAATATTATGAAAAAAATAAGAGTGTAAATATAACAAAAATATATCTAACAGAATTTTACGGCAGTGTAATATTAAATATTGTATTTATCAAATAAATATATACAACTCAAACAATGTGATCAAATGTTAAATTCAATAAATATATACATTAAAAAAATAATCACGAGTAAATAACTGAAATTAACTGCACAATAATATTAAATGTTGTATTTGTTAGTTTAAAATACAATAAATTCAAACATTAGAATTAAAGGTTACATTAATGTCTCTTAGAAAATCATATTTTAGAAGTTATATTGTTTTAAAAATAGTAAAATTTAATTATTTTAATATTAAATCTTTTTTATATAAATAATTTTATTATAAAGAAATTTTATTATTTTAAAATAAAATATCCTATAAATATTTTTTAGAATTATTTGACTTTTTTTTTGTAAAAATTCTTTCTTATCTCTATTTATCTTATTAAAGAATTGAGATATAAGATCTATTTTTGTGGAGAACTCTCCAATATGAATCAATCAATTTCTTTCTTTGTATAATTAGAATTTTAATTTTTCTTAATCTTTTTCTGTTATCTGTTATTTTTTCATTTGAACACATCTTTTTAGTCATTTATACCGTTGTTGTGATATTTTTCTATATATAAATGAAGCATAGTAATTTTAAAGTTATTTTTGAATCAATGCAACATAAAAAATAATATCAATTTAAACAACTTATTAGGTCAAAGTTTACCTAAAATTATAAAATACATTTATTATCAATTGATATAATTTTGAGTATTATCACAGTGGTGTTAAACGTCAATTAAATTTTTATTTTATATTAAATATATAAACTGGAATTTTAACTATCTGTTTATGTATTTAAAACTTTAGTATTTTTCTAAACTATTTCCTTCTGCATTCTTTATAATTTATTTTTTTAATTTTTCTGGAGCAGTTTTACATATTTTGTAAGTGAAATAGTGACCTACCAGAGTTTTAAGTGAGAACAAATCTCATAAGAATTAAAGCAAAAAAGGAAAGTGCTTAATAATGAATAATTTTAGAATTGAAGAATAGAATAAGAAATGTTATTATTAGGAGTGGTGGCTTAACAGTAAAGATGTCAAAATCAAAAAAAGAAGATTGAAATAAAATAAAAAAGAATTGATAATGGTGAAATGAAAGAATAGAGTTGAGTTGGTGTAGCAGTAGAAAATAATTGCATATTGAATGGTTGGAAGACACAAGTGGGTATCTATCTCCCTCTCTCTTTCTACTTTACAGCCTGTAATATTTCATCTTTCTTTCTCTCCTTTTTTCTTTCTCCTACCAAAATAACCATCACAAAAAATAAGTCTCCATCTTCATTAATATTACATAAATATTTTAAATCAATATTTTTTAATATGCCTTATAAATATTTAATTATTTATTTGTTGATGAGTGAATATGAATGTTAGTATTCAACTTATGGATTCATGTTATTTGTTAATAATGGGTAAGAAATTTGATTTAATATTGTTTAAAAAAAAATGAGTTAAATATGTTTTTAGTCCCTAAACTATTAGTCGTTTTTTTGTTTTTGTTCCTTTTTCAAAATAAGGTACAATTTGGTCTTCGTTCTTTTCGAAACCTTCGTTTTAGTCCTCAAAACTTTGGTTTTAGTCCTCGTTTTGTTCTAAATGAGGACCCCAAATTTTTAACGGTGTTAGTTTTTGAGGACTAAAACAAACGTTTCGAAAAGAATAAGGACCAAATTGTACCTTATTTTGAAAGAGGGACGAAAACCAAAAACGGCCGAACTAAAAACATATTTAACCAAAAAAAATTAAGTGATTAAAATAAAATTATTTATAAAAACAATATTAGTTTTGTTTAGAATTTTTTTTTATATATCTTTAATTTTTACTTACACTTATCAAATAGAAGTTATTTAAAAAAATATTTTTAAAAATTATATTTTAATGTAACTTATTTTAGTGATGCAATTTGGACGTGGAATATAAACTTTGGTTTGAGAGTTAAGATTATTTTAATCATCTTATTAAAAAATTTAAAAATTAAATATTTTATTTAAAATTATATAGATACATATTAAGTTGTATGTGATGGTGTTGATATAGGGTGGTGGTTTGTGTGAGCTAAAGGGCAATTTTTCTTAGCACCTAAGTTAGGAAGATTTGTTGTTTTATGAAAAAAAGGAAGAGAAGTTGACAATGCTACTTTTGTTTTCATCAAATAAAGTTTGCCTCTTCATCTTCCTTTCGATACTCATTCTGTCCCACTACCAAAAGGACACATCCACCATCATTTTTTATTTTTATCTATTTTTCATAAAATTTAACTATTTTCACTTGTTATTTTTAATAATTTACTATTGGCTTTTTGGTTGCAAATATACTTTTAAAGACAATTAAAGAAAATTTTTTAAAAAATTCAAAAAAGGACCATAAAAAATAAAAAACGATAATAATAATAATAATAATAATAATAATAAAACAATAGTAATAAAAAAAATATTAACAATAATAACAGTAATAATTATAAGAGTAATATTAATAATTACAATAATACAAACACTAATAATAATAATAATGTAAAAAATAATAATAACAATAATATTAATAATAATAAATAACATTTATAATAATAATAGATATCTTAACCTGTAAATCCCGTTAACATATTTATTAAATTTAGTTTTTATGTTAAAAATGAATACATAATTTGTTTAAAATAATATTTTAATATAATGTAATATGTGTTGATATTTTAATATTTTAAAATATATTTTATTAAACTAAAATAGGTAAAAGATATTTAAAAAAATAAAAAAATAAAAAAATAAAAAAATGATAAAATGAGTGTTGGATTTGGAAATCCTCAGGATTTCAAATCCAATAAAAAATATTCAATAAAAAGTAAAATTAAATTTAAAAATCTAAGATATATGTTTATCTAATTTCAAAATGGCTTGAGTACTTTTACTGGATTTCAAACTCAAAAAATTTCTTTAATTAAAATTTGAAATTTAATAAGTTCTTTAGCAAAATTTTAAAATTAAGATTTTAAATAAAACATTATTGGATTTTAAAATCTAATTTAAGAATTCAATAAATTTCAAAATCTTATGTGAATTTCAAACTCATTGCTACTTCATCTCTCGCGCAAACAGAAAAACATGAGAAAATCCCAATCTCGAAGTGGAGGTCTTGGAGACATTGGACTCCACTCTAATCTCAAACTCTATGAATCTGTGATTTATTACGTTTTTAATCTCGAATCTGATTTTGATAAACCCTAATTTGGTGATGTTTAATTTCATATTTGATAAACCCTAATTTTGTGATGAACTCTGAGCATCAATTACTAGAGTTGAAGATGATGAAAAGTAAAGTTAAAGATGATGAACTCTAATTTAAGTTTCAATTTTCATAAACTTTTTTTTAATTATATATTTCAAGTTAATCCAATTTAACGACAAAAAAATCAATTGTTTCAATTTTTCACTTTTAGAAACCCTTCAAAAAAATTAAGAAAGACACCTATTTAAAAAAGCCCATCAGAAATAGAGACAACGTGGTTTAACCAATAAAACAAATGTTAAAAGAGTTATAAAGTGAGTGTTGGATTTCCCGAAATTTGATAGAAGTGTTAGGAAATTTTGGAATTTGGAAAATTTAATATCGAATTTCAAAATCTGGAATATGTGTATCAAATTTTGAAACATAGTGAGTTTTGTTTTCAGATTTTGAAATCTAATGAATTTTTTAATATTATTTTGAAATTAAATGAATTTTTTAATTGAATTTTGAAATCTGTTAATTTCTAAATTTGATGAGTTTTTAAATTAAATTTCAAAATTTTAGGAATTTTTTAAATTTAATTTTGAAATCTAGTAATTTTTTAATTTTTAAAACTGAATTTCAAAATTTGGTTTAGTGAAAAAATGCAACAAGAAAAAGTGGGTGGGAGGTGGGTGGAGTAATTATAAGTGAGAGAAAAGAAATTTTACCCTTGTGAAAAGGGTACTTTAGACATTAAGGAGAAGATGGAGGTGCAAGAAAAACTTTGGAGGTGCAAGAAAAAGTAAGACATTAAGGAGTTAGCCCTCTTTATTGGTGGACCTAACCCAATCCACTTTGACGTATTTGGACTCAAATGTTTATTTTGTCATCGTATTGCATTGCCGTTAACTCCTATTTCCTTTTCCTTTTCCTCAACTTATGGTTAAACCCATTAAAATTTTCATAATGCGAAAACTTTTCTGCACGTGAATCATGAATATTCTACACGTCAAACAATTTAGTGATATTTATTATATATTAATTAAAAAAATCGTATCCCTAAATTTAGAAGAAATTAGTCTCTAAAAACACTTAAATTTTCCTACAGAGAAGTGTCTTGCATTGTGTCTATATTTAACGTTTATCCGTAGTTTGAATAAGATTATTTTTCCATCCTAAAAGAAACTATTTGTGAGTGTATATAAATAGTTTTCACGATGCACTATTCTAACCCTAAAAAATACGAACAAAATTTAAAAAAAAAATTAAAACAAAAACGAGTTATTTTGAGTTGCATACAAGTAAGAGAACACGAATTAATTGTGTTAAAAACCTAAATTATAAGTGCAAACATAATTAATATGATATAGCTCAAACAAGAATAATCGGATGCATGGAAGGATGGAAACCTATATTAGTCAAAGCCTGAAAACAGAACAGTTCCAAATAAAGCATCATGAAGTGCAATTTTTAAATGAAGACGAGGATGTTAGAAAAATGGGACAATAAGGTATTGTTGCAATGTTTTTCCCAAGTTGTTTCTTTATCTTTATCTTTGTACTTTGATTCGAGAGCTGTTTAAAAACATATTCATGGAATTCTTCAAACATCTTCCAAATGGTTCTCTACACGTTTCCTGAAAGTGTGTAAAGTCTTCACAAGTTTGTTTAGAACTACGTATCATTCACGCAAGAACATTCATCAAATTGCCAATACTAAAAGTTTTATCTCCATATAAATACTATATTTCCCAAACTAAACCAAAATTCTATAAAATGAGAAGACTATAGAAAATCCATGAACCCATTTTTAATTGGTAAGTTTTTTTCTTGTAACTATCTTTTCATCTAATTGTCTATATTCTAATTTATTCATTTGTGTTTCTTACAATCGAGATACAACGAGTTGAATCTCCTTCTCATGTTTGTCAAATTTTTTAGGTAGTGTTTTGCTCGTTGAATACGAACATTCAAATGAAAAGGACTTTCCGATAATCAAAGTTATATAATAACAAGTATGAGTAGAAAGAATGATAAGTTAAGTATTTATATACTTTTGAATCTTCACTGATAAATTTAAACAATAAAAAAAGTTGGTTGCATTGTTCACATTATTAGAAGTAATTAATCAGTTATCAGTTATAAGTACTATTATTGAGTTGTAGAATGATTGGTAATCTAAATATATTGTAGGAGAGTAAATACTATTTGTACCCCTGTTATTATAGATAATTTTAAATACTTTTCATACTTAATTTAAACATTTAAATATGGGATTATATACCAATACTTGTTTTGAGTGTCTTTTAAGTTTTATCTCTATGTATCTTTGGATTAAATATAAGAAATAGTTATTTATTTTAAAGAATATTTATTAAGCATCAATTAATATTTAATTAAGAAGGGCTAATTAATTTCATAAAGAATACAAATGAGAAATATAAGTTTTGATATAAAATTCAGTTTTCTCCTTATGAGTATTATTCATTTTCTTATCTTTCTTTTATTTGATATCAATATCTTTTTTCAAACCGAAGATCAAAACGATCTCCTTTTGATTTTTCATCAATTTGTATAAGATCTTTTATTCTAGATATTCAATGAGTTTTTTTTTTCTTTTTTTATATCATTTTAATTTTTATTTGTATTTTTATACTTATGTAGTGTTAAAAGGGTCCATCAATTTAATGTCGATCACAAATTGCTTGTCTATGAGTTTGTTTTTCATGGAAAGAAAACTGAAAGAAAATTTTGAAGAAAAAGAAAATAAAAGAAAGAACAAATATATAGAGATAAAGAGAAAATGTTTGATTAACATTGGAAAAGACATGTTTAAATTGTGATGAATAACATGTAATCACACTCTTCTAACACTACTTTATTTCTATATAATTAATGTACATATTATTATACAATTTATAGTTTTAAATATAATATTTGTTGGATAAAAAAAGTTAAATGTATCTTTGATCAAAAAAATTTGAAAACTAAAGTAAACATGTGACTATTTATCTAAAAGTGTATAATTTATTTTTTTAATTTAGCATGACTTGAATAAAGGTTTATTTTATTCCTTTAATAACTCTCAAAATCCAACATGTTTTATTTTTATATTTAGTTTTTGTTTGAGTGAAGACATCTCATAAGAAGTCAATGCAATTCCAAAAATTTAATCAAACGGTTTTCACTGCCAACTTTATTTTACAGTCAAACTTTGGAAAATTTCCTGACTGTTTGCTGTGACTACTCTTCACTAATATATCAGCCATTTTTCTTGTTAGGTTTTTAAAAATATTTTTTAATTTGCGTCAAATTGTAACGATTTTTATTTTCTATTTTTCAAGAAAAAAAATTATTTCTGTTTCGTCATATAAAGTTTAAAATAATTATTGTTAACCCTTAAATATATGTCAATTGTATACTATAATATAGTCTTGTTGTTTAATATATAAACAGTTAATTAATGTTATATATTAGAGATTTTAAAGGAATAAAAAAAATCCATAAGAAACAAATTAAACTTACTTATTATCTTTTAAGGAACATATATATAAGTTGAATTTTAATTTTTTTATTTGCATTATGTAAAAATTTCCATGCTTCTTATGTTTATTGTCTCACTCCGCACCCCAAACTTGATTCTAGACTTGTAGATTTAATTCTTTTGATTTTTCTTTTAAATAAAACAATCAACTTATTGTTTGCCAGTGAGAAATGTTACCAATTGATTACATTTATTGCATTACAAAGATTGTTTAACTCAATTTAGCAATCAAGACTTTATAAATAAAGAAATTTCACCTGAAATAAAAACTCCCTCTTTTTCCATCCTAAAATCTCACATTTGTAAAATCTTTGAAAATAATCAACATTTCAATAGATTTAAAAATTTAAACTTTTAAGATTATTTTGTATCCTAAATCTATCTTGTAACATTCAAATATATGTTTGATTACACATAAAACTGGAATCTTTGGGAAAAGCCTCCAAACCAAGCTCATCAAGATTTTCTACATTTGGAAACTGAAAAAAAGGGTAAATAAATTCATTAACATGAAAAATGGGATGACCCATGAGTTCCTAAAATTAGGGAAGTAACGAATGGAAGATAGAGCATGGTGCCATGCCAAACTTAGCAATAGCCGCTTTTCTCCATCTTCTATTTTTCCCCATTCCCAACCCTAAAAATCATAACTTTATTAATCCAAAGTTTATCCCATAAGCCCAATTGCTTGCCTCAGATTCAGAGCAGCTTCTAAATTCATTTTTCCTACATCAAACAACCTTTCTCTGGCTGTCGCCTATTTATCATTAAATGCCTCTCTATCCTTTCCTTGGAAGCAAGTGAACAACAACATTTACATGAACAACAACCTCCATTTATGTCCTTTGCTTTAATTACTCAAGTCATTTCTCAAGACAAAACATGGCTTCTTAGGGTAAAATAATACGATAAGGTACCAAATATTGGAGATTGAATACATGGTAATAATGCAAAGAATTTTGAATGAAATCGATCCTTTTTTTTCTTGTTACCTTTCCCATAAGCAGGTATTTGGCCAATAGCCTTCCCAAGAGGCATGGGCATTAGAACATAACTTGGTGGAGTTTTGTAATAATTAAGGCACACCTAAGACGAAATGCAATAAAACCATTGTTGTAGGTAATGTCTAAGAAAAGTTAACTTTGGAATGAACAAGCTTTGAAGGCTATCCTAGAGCATGGCCTTGCCACATATTGGTTGCGTAAACTGTTTATGCCGGAACCATATGCTCAAATAGAATTCTGAAATTGAAATTTGACTTCACTGATCTTCTTCTCCTTTCTAACAACCATAGCTTACATAGGTTTTGAGTTTCACTATGCTATATATGTCATTGAGTTTAGGTTTAGGTGTTCTTGTCATATGGGCAATCGCTTTGCCTACACCTATAATTGGAGGAAGTTGAGATTACAATGTTCATTGCAAAATTTGGCATCCATTTATTTATAGATGGTTAAACTTTATTTTGAAGTGAACATCACGAATTCCTAGTATTGTATATTACACAAACCATGCTTCTTTGCTTTTCCATTCTTAAATCATTAAATTTTAATAATGTTATTTCATCCTATATATTATAATTTATTCGTATATTTATAAGTAAGTCTAAAAGAATCTTATTGAAAATGTTATTGATAAGTTTTGATAAAGATAAACTTTATTTAATTTTACCAAATTAACTAATTAATAAGATAGAGTTTATATTTTATTTATATATTATAATTTAATCGTATATTTATGTAACACAATTTTTAATATGAAAGAAAGAAACTTACTTAAAAGGAAATGACAGGAATGACATTTTTTATAATAACTCTATCAAAGTTAAAAAAAAAAGTACCTATTGTTGAAAAATCTGACTGTGAATATAAATCCTAAGTATAGATAAGAAAGTTAAATACCATATTAAAATAAAACTCATAAATATGTTGTTTTAAGATTATGAATTTAAGATTATGTAAATCTTTTTTTTATTAAGTTTGTCTCATTTGGGTGGATCATTTCTTGAAAAATTCATTAATAATATAAGAATTTATGGTTAATTTTAATGATTGATTTAAACCATTTCATTACTTTCAGATTTTAGATCGGAGATACGGATCTTCTTTGTAAATTTTTTATAGAAACACCTATCATGAATGTATTGTTTTTGAAATTTGAAAAAATATTTATTTATAGTCAAAGATTCCTTGGCCTTGAGTCTATACTCATATTATTCTAAAATCCCACCACATTAATAGTCAATTAACCATGAATATTTCACTTGCATTCTATAGTCTTCTTATCATTTGGTTTTTGAAAAACTCAAAATTCTTATTTCTTCCAAAATAGTATATTTCTTCATCCATTGCAACTTGAAAAGTTTGTTGAACAGAATTTGGAATTTTGAATGAAGTAATAAATTATCCTAAGTCTTAATATGATCAATGTTCTGTGCACAATTACACATGAATTCAAATAATTCAATTGTGACTTAAACGAATTGAGTTTAATAAGTTATTTGCATATCAAGGTCTTAATTAAATATTCGAATTAAAATTTGACTCGGAATCATGTACAATAGTAAAGTTAAACATTATTAGCTTTCTAGGTGGATTTTGATTTCAGGTTTTAATACTATCACTAAGAATCAAATAATAAAAATATACAAAATTTTCGAATGTAACACAATTGAATTTACAAAAAGTAATCAACATAAAATTTAATAAACATTATAAATAAGAGCAAATTTAGAAGATCGTTGGTCAAATTGGACGTATATTTTTGGCTTTATGTATAAATGTTGCATATAATGATCCATGGGATTGGGTGACCTAATTTATCTTCCATTATTATAATATACTAATTAGGAAGAACCCCAACTGCTTCATCAAACATCAAAACCAACACAAACACAAAATGGGGACTTAGTATTCAATTATATAAAGAGAATCATTTTTCATTATTACTCTTTAATTTTCTTTTTTAAATTTAGTGGTCAAATATACGTTATTTGTTAACATTGTTATATTAATTAAAAGAAAATAAAGAATAAAGACAAGAAATAATTATATATTTATATATAATGAATATAAAGAGCAATTAAATTACTTTAAAAGTATAGTACGAGAGTTTTTATCATAACAATCAGATTTGGCTATGTACTTTTTAATATACCTTTTTGTTATCGATTAAAATTTATAAAATTTTGCAAACTCATTACGAGTGAGTCTCTTCATTTTATGGATTTTAATAAATTTTAATTAAAGACAAAATGTATGTTAACAAATTTGTTACTCTTGTGCTCATTTGTGTAAGGTAAACCGTATGAGTTTAATATCAAGTTTGAAATTTTCCTTCAAATTATAGATTACACATCGATGGGTTGCTATCTCACATAAAAAAATATTCTTAAATTTAAAAGTCGAGTGATGAATGAAATTTGAAATTATTGATATTCTCTCAATAATTATATTAATATTTCTTACACATTTTTTTAATGATATGTTTTCTACAATTCATTTTTTATTGCAATTTCTACACACTACAACTTACCAATCGAACGTAATTATAGAGGACCAAGCTTATAATTTTTTAATTTAAAAAATATTTTTTGTTTTAGTTTTAAGAGACACAATAAGATTTGCTTAAAATTTAAAAGAGTAAAAAAAACTTTGATCATATATATATATAATATAAATACCCACTACACATGGATCCAATAGTTGGTAAATTCATTACTTGAATCACCTTAGAATCCCTTCTCTCATAGTTATATAACTATACAATTATTTTTGGATTTGTTCATGTATACCTAAACCAGTTTATTTAAACATGAAATATTTGTCTCTTTCGGACTAAGGGTAGTGATTGGGTTCACAAATAACAAACTTTGAATAAAGAATTAAAAAAGCTTTGTCATTATATAAGTTATGAGTATGCAATGCTATAATATTTGTTTATCGATGGAGTTTAATATTGTCTTCTAAACGGAAAAAGTTCCATGATAATGACACTCTAACCATTTTTACAAGTTGATTTAAAAAATAAAATAACAATATAAAAGTAATTTTTCTTCTTTACTTAGGTAATGTTTATTAATAATGGCAATATTCAGGTTGAGAAATTATGTTTTCTGAAAAATACTCAAATTTAGTATCAATATATATGCAAAGAAAAAAAAGTTACTCATTTTTTTTAACTTAATTTAATTTGTTCATGGAGTGAAGAATAAGTTTTCTCTAAGAATTCGTCGTGAAGTTTGGGGCACAAGGAATTCTTAGAAAAGAACTTAAATTTAGAATAAATTATCCTTATGTATGTTAATCTATTAGTTAACCTTTTAATGTACAAAATTGCTAATTATACTTTATAATAAAATGATATTAATATTGTTAGAAGTACATCTTACATATATTGTTTTTGGAAGATTTATATTTATTGTAGAATTAATGTGTTTAAGATGAGGCTTTAAATTGGAATAGAAAATTTATTATTTTTATATTGGTTGTAGTTATAGTCAAAGCTTCTGTTGGTAGATGATTTTTTTTTGTAATGGATGTAAATGAGATTTAGGAATATAGATGAGTCAAAATATTTGTAAACGTTTTCTTATTTTTACCTAAATTTTCTTTTCATTCGTTTTTTTTTTCCCATCAAATTTCTTGTACATTTCACCTATCTATTAACTTTCCAAAATAGTGATGATGTGTTAGAAGAAAAAAAAAAGAAGTAAAAAACTAAACTACTTCTTTTCATCACCAGAATTTTCAAAATAACATTGATTTGACTTCATTTTTTTTTTCACATTTTGACCCTCAACCATTATCATTTTCTAAATTTTATTACCTTAGTTTATTTGTGCAATATACCATCATCTTTTTTCTCTTTTTTTTTCACACATTTTACCATCTAAATTATTTCCGCGTATTTTACTATTGTTTATCAAATTTTACACATTTAGTTGGTAATCTTTTTTCAAAATATTGCAGTAAAATAATTATTTTAAGGCCACTATCAAGACTTCGTTATACTTCTTTAACATATCAGTAAAATGCTTAAAATTAGAAAATATAAAGATAAAATGTACCAGAATGCAAAAATGATTGTAGTTAAAATTAGTAAAATGTGAAATTATTAGAAATTTAATAGACGGGTAAAATATGAAAAAAAAAATTGAAGATAAAAAATAGTGATAATTGAGTGATAAAATGTACCATCAACCAATAAATAATATATATTAATACTTGCATTTAGTAGAAAGAAGATCAACATATCTAAATAAAAATAAAAATAAACATTCTATTTCTGAAAAATGTCAAATCCTAAGTATGACACCTAGAAAGAAGGGGAAGATGTCTCAAAAACAAGAGAGTGAGCATTTTATAGAATTTCTTAAACCACAACTCATCTCATTTTCTCAAAAATCTCTATCTCTCTAAAAACTCAAGTCTCTTTCTTCTCTCTACTTTCTTTCTTATATTTCTCCATCTTCTCTCTAAATTTTCTCCTTCTTTCTTCTTCCGATCAGCAATCCGTTGGTGTTTGAGCACTTCTAATATAAAGGACTTCATTATTCACAGATCAAAACCCTCTCTTGAAGCTGGTAAAGTCCGAACCTTCTTCTTGTGAATTCTCTGTGTTTTCTGTGCATGTAAGCATTGATCGGCTTGCATGTGTTCTTGCATTGTTCCTGAGTCTTTTATCTTTTGGTTTCTTGGTTTCGCTGCACCAACCAAAAATTGTGGCTGTTGTAGAAGTTCTTGGATTGAAACGTATAAAAGTGGTATCTTGGATTCGAGGTAAGGGAAGCTAGTTAATTTAATTGATGAATTTATGGTGCATGTGAATGTTGTTTAATGATTTTGTATGAGTAAGAAATTGGATTTTGTGGCAATTGAATAGTCTATGTTATATGAAATTGATTTGGTTGATTTTGTATGCATGTAAAAATGTAATGAATTGTATTCAGTTGAGTTGGTGTGAACTGTTAAATAGTTGTGTTCATGTTGATTGTCTTTATGCTGAGTTTCTGGTTCATGGCCGAGTGAATTGTGAAGAAGTGGGATAATGAAATTGGAGAAATTATGTTCGTTGTGAGTGTGGTCGGTATAGAGAATCTGGGTAAGTGGTATAAGACTTGTTAGAACCCTTGAGTTACTTAAAATTGTACAATAAGTAGGAAATTTGACTTTCGATTCTTGAGTTGATGATTATGCATAATTGACTCTCAAATTTGAGATGAAACTCTCTAAATGATGTTAGAAAGGTTTATGTATTCTTAGTTTAGTGTAGAGATGTGTAGGATTCATGTTTGGAAGATTAGAAGTTTGGAAAAAAGTTTAGTTTTGGTAAAATTTGATGTGTTCATAATTCTGCAGAATTATACAGAAAACTGAGGATTTGCTGTTGACCGCTCGGTCATGCGCTGATTTGGCCAATCGGCCTTGTTCTGCACTCTGTTATTAATTGGGTTCGGGTTTTTTTTGAGTTCTCCCAGTTCATGATCGTTCGACCTTAGTAGCGCTTGGTCTCAGTAGTGTTTGTCTTGTATTAGCGTTCGGTCTCGATAGTGCTAAGTCTTGTACTACCGCTCGTTCTTGGTATGTGCTTGGTCTTGGACTAGTGCTCATTTGATATAGTGCTCGATTTTGTACTAATATTTATGATAGTGTTAGCGATCGGTATTACTGAGTTGTGTGGTCTCTTATGAGCGCTCGTTCTCATTCCAGTACTCGATATCGTACTTGTACGAAGTTAATAGTGTTCGGTCTAAGCCAATATTGTTCGTTCTAAATCATAAGTGCATGATATAAGTTCAAGTGTTCGACTCCTGCTTGAGTCTTATTCTCTAAATGATCGCTCGGTCATATTCTCGTATTAGGAGTGCTCTCTCGTTCGGTCTTGTTCATAGGTTATGTTGATCTTTCACGTTTGGTCTTTTTCCAAGGTGGAACTATTGTTTTACTGTTATGTGTGATATTTATTTAAAGATGTGATGAATGAGAAAATATGTTGTTAATGAGGTATGGTATTAAAATGTGATATGAATGAAATAGTATGGATATGAAGAAGTATGATGTGATTTGTATTATATGGATATGAACGAGTGCTCCAAGGAGGAATATCTCAGAAATGGTTATGGAATTGTAAAGTATGAATATGGTGAGGCTAAGTTATCGTTCATCCTGATATTCTAATGGTCACCGAGTCTCAAGTAGAGAATGGTGGCGCATGCGGTGAGAATAGCAGGAGGCCTGGTTGCGTATAGCTTGGAGTTCCAACTATCGGACTAAACTCATGTGTAGGCTTGGGTTTCCAGCTACAGTGAGGGATGAAGGTCTAACCTCGTGTGGCGGCTTGGGTTTCCAGCTATGGTAATTATGATGATTTTCCAGATTACCTTTCCACGAGTGCAAGAACGTCGTAGCTACATAATTCATACAGTCTGGACAGTTAGAGTAAAGTGAACAGTCATTGCATGCATTATTGTATGATTATGGTTGGAAATGTATGATTGGTTGTTGCAAGATGAACTTATTGATTTATATCAGATTTATGTGTTATCTATTTACATAGTTAATTAAATTACACTAGCTTGCCCTTATTTTCCTGTCTTGTCATGTCGTCCGTTCGGTCATCCTTGTCCTTGCAGTGGTCACCCTTTGGGTGTGACCAGAGTGTGCAGAAGATATTCTGGAGCAGGAGCTGACAAGAGAGGAGAGTTTCCTCTAAGAGTAAGACCGTTCGATCTTGTGCTTGTTTTTGTTTTTGTTTTAGTATAGGACCGTTCGATGTAATACACCGTTGTAGGACCGTTCGATTGATCATCCTCTTGTATGATCGATCGGTCTGTTTTTATGATTTGTATCAGTGTAGGTTTGTGTAAAGTTTTTAATTTATGGTTATTTTATTTACTGTAACTGTTCTTTTTTATTGTAAATGTAAGTGCTCTTGAATATAGTTTGCAGCTATATTTTTGGGATGTTAAAAAAAAGTATAATATGGATAATTTTTTAAAACTGTTAATAATTTTGAGTGTATATAACATGTTTGTTTTTTCATTAAAGACTATATAATGAGTGTTAAAAGTTGCTTGTGTGAAATAGGATGTTAAAAGTTATTTGTTAGTGAGGTGTATTGAAATGATAAAAATTGAAAATGTTAAGAAAATAAAATAAAATTTTAAGTATTTAATTATTTATTGTATAAAATTTATCATTTTTTTAAACATTTTTTTTCTAATTTGTGTTTTCCTAAAATTTTTAACTAATTTGAATTTGAAATTTCTTCAAAGTAAAAGAAGGAGGAAGGAGAGTTATATTTCTCAAATTTCAGGAGGAAGGAAAGTGAAATTAAAAATGAGAATAGAGAAGATGCTAGAGTATAAGTCAATCTTTGCACCCCTACTTTCTAAGTTCACCACCTAGCCTATGTCTTTTCATACTCTAAGATAACTAGTATTATTAGTTCTTAAAAAATACAAGTCAAATTCAATCTTTCCTAGGATACATATACATTACAGACAAATTAAATAGTTTAAAGTATAAATATAAGTTAAATTCAATTACTGCTTTAAATATACAGACTTATATTATATCATCATTAAAAGAAAATCCCAACTCCTTACATAAACTTCAATTCATTCCAAATCTAAAAAAGAATACTAACACGAATAGAGAAAAAAATCAAATTTTTTTTTTGAAAGTTAAAATATTTATAATATAAAAACAGTTAAGCTTTAGAAAATTTAAAAGTAATTAAATCTTAAATAATTACCACAAGAGCTATTTTATTTTTTGAACTATTACATTATTTTGTTTCAGTTAAATGCAATGTTACATTTTTATTTTTCATTTCATAATTATTTTAATTATCTATTGTAAAAATTAAACTTGACCTTGTATGATTACAAAAGATAAGTTATGCATGATCATAAAAAAAAACTTATAAAAACAGCAAGAAATTAGTGGTACAAATGGTGTTAGACTTTATATTTTTTATCTGATTAGAGAGAACAACAGCTAAAATTAATCATGATTATGAAAAATTAAAAGTTAACAAAAATTATTCAAACCAAAAAACATATTTTAAGTTTGTTTTTCTGAATTTCCACCTACTTTTTGAACCCTTGATTTATGACATTCACATCGGTCCATCGCACGTGTTTGCACCTGAAAGCATTTCAGCCTTCGCCGCGCCGCCCCACTCTTTTTTTATTGTTGAATTTATGTTGACTATATTTATACAATATTTATTATTTATTTATTATGTAGATATTATAAAGAGACCTATTTGCAATTGCAAATAATTCAATAAGATTCATTGATTAAGAATGATAAGATTTATAGAATTTGTCGGGTGTGTAAAATTCTTTAATTTTTTTAATATTGTGGCTTATTTTGAAATAGAAAGATATAATTTAATATTAAAAATAATTAAACCAATTAAATAGTCAAGCCTGATTTTCCAAGAAAAACATTCAGTGACCTTTAATTAATTAAAAATTACTGCATTTTGTTATGATTTTTCTTGTTAAAGAAATGTGCATCTTATAGGAATAATATTTATACAATTTTTTTTCATTGACATTCGCTTACATTCGAGTATCTATACATAGGTGTGGAACCATAAAACAGAAAGTGTAAGATCTTTTTCTAAGAATTTTGTGGAGATTTATGAAGTTGTAATTACAACATATTTATTTCCTTATCCAAAGTCAATTTTATCCAAGTTTAGAACAATGCTGAAAATAAAGTATTTTCGTATCTACCATGTAGAGATAACTTACGTATGCATGCTAGTTTATTGTGACTGTAATTATTCTATAGATATTCCTCAACCTTAAAAACGACATGTAAGATTCAACTTGTGACAAAAATGTTTTGAAAAATCAGGAGAATATACTTCATTCTTGAATTTATTCAATGACTTAATTTAGAAGACATCTGCAAATAATATAATTTAATATAAATCATTGAGGGTCGGCTCATGTTAATTACCTCTCCAAGTTAACAAGGGATTACCAGAGTACATAAAATTAACGCAATTAATGTTTATATTTATTAACAATAATAAAAAAGAGACACACTTGTTAAAAAAATACTTTATCCATATAGAGAAAAGATAGACTAGATTGGTGACAAGAGAAAAAAAAAGTAAGTTGTTAAATGAAATATGATTTTATTGGTGGAAGAAAAACATAATAAAAGTTAACTTGAAAATTTATATTATATTATTTTAAAATCAAGGAGAGAAAACTCCATAATCTATTATTATGAGAAGTTTACGGTACATATTTTGTCAGGTAAGGTAGTACATATTATGCTATTTATCTAACAAAATCTATTTATTTTGTTACACTGACTTATGGGTTTGCATACTTTTTGAATTCTTTGTATGGAAAATTTTATTTTTGAGTTTATTAATTTTTAAGAAAATTCTTTGTAGTTTTTAATCAAAATATTATTTTTTTATTAATATTAGTGATATATCTAAGTAAAAGATACAGAAGGAAAAATATGTATTAAAAACAGAATTGGCTATGTTATGATCCAATGGCAGAGGTGGTTCAAGGAACTACGTGTAAGTTTGCATGGAAAAGTGTACAGTAAATGTTGAACACAACATAAGACTTTTTGTCCTTTCACCAATAGAATAAGAGGGTTACCCAAGAAAGCCATTGTTGGTCTTTCATTTCTTAGAACATCCTTCTCAACTCAAAAATGAATTTTCTAAACAAAACCACTTTTTTTTTTTCTCGTTCCTATGTGTATATATACTCAGAAAAAAAATAGTTTGATGAAAATTACTAAAGGAGTATAATACAAAGTTATATATGTAAATTAATCAATGAACACGAAACTTTACCAAAAAAAAAAACCAAGATTGTATCATAAATGAATGAAATATAATTTTGTGTGTGTTTAGTGCGATTAGAAATTATTCAAAACTTAAATGTGACATTTTTGGACAGAGAAATGCTAGGGAACAACAGTGTCGGAATAAAATTGCAATAGCACAAAAGATGAGAGAGAAAATGAGATAGGTGTAAAAAGAAGAGAGAAAAGAAGGTTTGTCTTTTGTTTGTAGCATTCAATTCTATTATTTTCTCTCTTCCTCACACACTACTCTCTAGCTATTCATCGAGAATTCATAACCGACTCCCTCTCTCTCTTGGGAAATGGTTTTAAGAGGAAAAATCAGAAGGCGGTCTCACCATTAATGGGTTCTCCATAGCTATTGAATTAGAAGCAGCACAATAAAAAGAGCAAGAAGAGACAAAGAGACAAAGGTTTTAAGCTCCTCTCAGAATATCATGGCTTCTTCAAGTGTTAAGAGCACCAACTCAACAACTCAACTTGAACCACTCCCCCCACATCTTCATCATCAACAACCACCACATCATTTTCATCATCATCAAATACCAGACCAACAAATCTCTTTTGGGATGATGCCATCTTCCTCATCACACTCTATCCCTGCAAATTACTTGTGAGTAATCATCATAAGCCAAGCAGTGCACTTTATGCAACACAGCTCAGGGATCATCCTATCAATTTTTTCTTAGAAGAAAATTCACACCAATTGTAAATTCTTCTTGTGTTACTTTCTTTCTGCTGTTGTTTTGATTTACTTTATGATTATTGAACAGAAGCAAAGATTCTGGAGCTTATGATCTGGGAGAATTGGATCAAGCCTTCTTTTTATATCTTGACGGTCAGGCTGACCCTTCTAGTGTTCAAGACCAAAGACGTGAGCTTTTTCTCTCTCTGAAATGCTCTTACATAAAGGAACAAATAAACCTGTTTCTGATTTCAAGATCTTCTTCAATTGAGAAAGAAGAGCACTTGCTTTTTTCATTTCAGTTTGAAAGATTCTCTAAGGCAAGGTTTGTTTGGGTCACAGCAAAAGCATGTTTCAGGAGATCCATATCTTATCTGTCGTATAGTACTTTCTTTGACCAAATCCTTTCAGAGAAGTGAAAAAAAAGGGTGGCCAAAAATATGTTGTAGAGACATTTTTGCACTTCTCAAAAAAGGAAACAGAAAACTGATCCTCTCTCCCACTCACTCTCCTAGTTTTCTTGTTGATTTTATTCATAATCTCCACATGTACTGAAAAAGTATACACATAGGGCATGGATGCTTTCTGCTTTCTCCTTCTTCTGGCAGAGCTACAAATAATGCATGACAGTTTCCCACACCTCTCTTGCTTCTTATTTGTGTTCTTCTGCAATAATTTTTTTCTCTCTAGAAAAACATAACTCTTGTTTTTCACATCTCACAATTTCTCTGTGATCATATATATATATACATATATATATATATATTACTTGTTTTGATACATATATTTACTTATAATTGATGATGCCGAATTCTATTCATATATGTGTTTCGACAGAGAACTCATCATCAGGAATGAGGCCACCACCAACTCTCAATATTTTCCCATCTCAGCCTATGCACGCAGTGCCACCACCCAATTCCAAGGTACCATAATAATAATAATCATATCCCACTCTCATTTGTACTTTGTTAATTTTGATGCTATGATATGTACATCTGATCTAGATTATCCATGTGTTATCTAGCTTCTACTATATATATATATAGTTAAATATAATTTTATTTTTTTCTATTTGTTAATTAGGTTAGCATGGAGTTACCCTCCACGCACACCAGTGGCTCCAAGAGACCAGGGTCATCCATAACCAAGCCCAACCCTCACACCGAATTAGCTCCATCTGCACCTGAACCACCCAAAGCTGTTAAGGTACACAGCATATACACACGCATAGTTTTTATTTTGGATACACAAATTTATATATTTAATTTCCAGTGCCCTCAAAAGGGTTGAGGAAAAACAAAATCCTTCAGTAATTAATCACCTGTTTAATACGCATGTGTTATATCAGCGGGAGGGAAATCGCAAGGGAGCAACCTCAAGTTCTGAGCAGGAAGCACCCAAAACACCAGATCCTAAGGTTGATAACTATGATTAATTTTCTTTGTGTTACATTTGTTGTTCCTTCGTGTACGGTGTTGTTTTGGATTTGATAATTAAAGGCGAATTAATGTGTGGTTTCAAAACGGTGTGCACAGACACTGAGAAGACTTGCTCAGAATAGAGAAGCAGCAAGAAAAAGCAGGCTCAGGAAAAAGGTACTGTAAATTCCCCTGAAAGATTATCTTTTTCTAAAATATTGTGTGTGGTTATGCACATTTTAGGCAAGACTTGTCAAAGAGTCTCTATTATTTAAAGTTTGAGCCATAAATTGTTATAATATGACCAATTTATTTGTGTTTCTCTCTCTCTCTCTCTCTCTCTGTGTGTCTCTCTCAGGCGTACGTTCAGCAGCTAGAGTCAAGTAGAATTAAGCTTAATCAGCTAGAACAAGAGTTGCAGCGTGCAAGAGCTCAAGTAAGGAAGAACCTCTTCTCTACGGCAAAGACTTGGTGCATTCTTTGAATAGAATATTTTCGGAAAAGTACTTTTTGTTAAAATATGCTCAAAAGGTTGACGAAGAAACGATTATTTCTCTTAAATACATTAGACCAGACAAACACGAACTTAGTATATATAAATATATATATTGAAGCTAGGCTTTTGAAAACTAGCTTTTCTAATACATATATAAAATGTTATAAATGTGTTTGACATGATGGTGTTGCAATAATGCAAGTTCAAACTTGATAGCACTAACAAGCAATGCGTGTTTCTATTTTAGGGCATATTAATGGGTGGAAATGCCCTTCTGGGAGGTGAGCAAGGTTTTCCTATGGCTATGACTGGCATTAGCTCAGGTGACCATTCTGCTTCTTCACTTCTTTTTTCACTCTCATATTTTTAGAAAACTTTTATTATTATTATTATTATTATTCACTTTATTTTTTATAGTTTTAAGATATTACGTATTACTCTTTTGTTATAACTTATTTCCAATGTCAGTTTAGACTTATGTATTTATTACGAAGTAAAATAGCAAGCCTCATGTCACATTTCTTGTTTCACATTATATTGGTAATAAGAAACACAAGAATAAACTTGTAGAATTTAGTTTTTATATATTTAAAAAAAAAAGCAAATTGTCTAATAAAATTTGGCATTATTATTGGTTACTGTAAAAGTTAAAAAATTTCAATTAAAAACAGTTGAGTTATAGATAGTTTTGTTCATGAATTGCAGAGGCTGCAATGTTTGACGTGGAATATGCGAGATGGTTAGAGGAGCACCAGCGTATAGTATGCGAACTAAGAGGTGCAGTGCAAGAACACCTCCATGAAAACGAGCTTCGGTTATATGTGGACAGTTGTTTGGCTCACTACGACCAAGTAATGAACCTGAAGAGCATAGTGGCCAAAACAGACGTATTCCACCTTGTTTTTGGCATGTGGAAGACCCCAGCCGAGCGTTGCTTCATGTGGATTGGTGGTTTCAGACCCTCTGAACTCATCAAGGTAATAAATTATAATATCTTTTCTAAACAAAAACAAACATATAACACTTGTTTCGAATGCGAAGGTTTGTTTCTTGGAAGGATTGTTATGTGAATCCATTGACTTGTCTTGGAGAATATGGATTTAATGGGGATGAATTTAATGCCATCAATGAATATGGAGTTAAAGTTATGATGAAGGGGTAGAGTTAGGCTTGATTCCTGTTAAGCCATGCCTTTCACTTGAATTTTCTGGTTGGAATGAGAAACCAACTAAGAAAGGAAAAAGAGTTATAGCAAAGTGCATGACACGGGTCTCTATCTCTCACTGTCTTCTTCCTATGGATGAATTAACTTCCTCTAATTTCCATAACCCCAAGTAAACTAACAACCTTTCATTGACCATGAAATTGTGTGACACACACATACAAACAAAACGAACCTAACTCCTAGACAATGACTTAACATTTCTTTATTTATTGATTTATTAATGTGCATTGGTTTTAGATTATTCTGGGTCAAATCGAGCCTCTCACGGAGCAACAAATACTTGGGATATGTGGGTTGCAACAATCCACACAAGAGGCAGAAGAGGCTCTTTCACAAGGACTCGATGCCCTAAACCAATCTCTCTCGGACACTTTAACATCGGACTCTCTGTGGTGTCCTCCAAATATGACTAACTACATGGGACAGATGGCCGTGGCAATGAACAAACTCTCCACTCTTGAAAGTTTTGCGAGACAGGTACATATATATATATATATATATGAATCTTGTTTACGTAAAATAACAACTTATTAATAATGTTTGATGGATGAATGAATGCATGCTGAATTTGTGGTTGATTTAATTTGGGTAAGTTTTGTGATGTTGGTAAACTAGTTTTGTGGTCCACATAACATTTGTACAAAGTTTCCGTAACTGATCTCGTGGGGATCAGGTAAGGAACTAGAATTTGTTCCTCTTTGAATTGGTATGGGGAGACCTACTCCATTTCATGCATGTCCCACCACCATCTCTCATCTGGTTGTTACATCGAATCTATATATATTAAATTAATTTTAACAAAAACTTAAATAATTAATATAAATTTTTTGAAATATTTATACACATAGATATAGATAGATGTCTTTGTGTCAACAAAATTGTATGTGCACGTGTATATATATTATAAGCATATAGATTTGTAGTTTTGCTCGAAAGCGGTAGGAAAATAAAACCCTATAGCTAATATTGTAGTTCTTTGTTGTTGATTAAGACTGATTTATGGTTATTGTACAAAAAGATAGGACAAAGTTTAGTACTGAAAGTTTTGGTATAGAAAATAGTAAATAGGGTATTGAAAAATGGTTTTTGATGAGTAAAATGTGAGGATAATAATAGATATAAATGCATTTAACATCGAATTCCTAAGTTAGTACTAATCAACAAGTGTAGCATTGGTCACGTACACGTGAGTCTAAGGAAAAAAGTGGTCCCTCGTTGATGTTCCTCGTGGAAAGATACGTTCTGAATTCCATACCTATGTGATGTCATGGTCGTAACTGTAACTTGAAGACACAACATACATATTACACACCATAGCTTTATTTTTGGCCATTTATGAAAACACACACACACACTCGCATGACCTACCATAGAATATTTAAATAAAATATTTAAAATGAGTACATAAGTGTGAACGTGTTTGATCCTGAAATTTCCATTACAATCAAGGAAAAAAGGAAAAAGATGTGTAAAACTTCTGTGTGACGTTCATGGTCACTGGGTCGGTTCACCAACTATGCTTAAGTTCAATGATTAATTATTGATTTTAATTACAAGTCTTCGAAGAACACGTTTGAAACTATGGTAAAGTAAGCAATAAAAAAATAACAACATAAAAAACCGGAGGAATCCTTAGGTAGCCAACAACAACAACATCATCATCATCATTGTACAATAGATTTTGTCACAAGAAACCTTTCTCATTAATTAATCTGTGTCTCAGTTTGACCGATTTGTAGTTTCTGTTTAACTATTACTAAAGAATTTTGTTTTCTTCAACCCTTTAAAGCTGTCAAATAATTACATAAAAAATTACATCTCTCTTTGATGTATTCTTTATCTTTATCTTAGTTGACTGCAATTTTTTTATTAATTGATAACGTTTAATTAGGGGTGCCAATAAAACAATAATAGCGGGGGCAAAAACTGAAGATTTAATTGTTTAATCTAATGCTACTAGCCACAAAGTTGACTAGAAAAAACGTTGGTCCTAGATTTTAGTGTGAGTGATTGATTTGATTATCATTATTGTTGTCGTCATTTAAAGAATTCAGAAATTAATCCAATGTGTCATAAGGTAGAAAAATAACATTGAACCTCTTTATGGAAGAGGTCCCAATCCAATTGTCCTTATGCTGAAGTTTCTTAAGTATTCCTTTGCCTAAGTTTTAAAATTAGACTAGCTAACTAGACTGTATGTCATATTAATTAATAAATTAGTGGGGATAATTTGCAATTAGACAACAAATGAAGGCACCATTCTAGTATTAATTCCCTATATGCTTCTAAAAAAATTTCAGTTCATTAGATCTTCAGTAGTGTTCAACCAAGTTGCACTATTATATTTTTATATTTTTGTTAATCTAACATAAAAAATACAATGAGTTTATGCTATTAATTTTTTCTTTTGTTTAACTGATTTACTAACTCTGAAAAATCTATACAGCATGATTGATCTTTATTCTGTAACATAAAATTGATATGTTTTCTATTTGAAACAAATAAATTAAAACGATGATGAAAATAAAGAATTGTTTTAAGATATTTTAACGACAACATCTTAAATAAAGTTTAATTTATTTAAAAGAAAAGTGTGTGTGTGTGTGTGGTGATAGAATGAAATATATTGAATGCTTGGTTTTTAAAAAGCATTTAAAGGAGTAAATTTAAGAATCGAAAAGAGTGCATTTGATGAATGGAATGAAAGAATGCAATAAAGTCAAAGATATTTATTAGTTTATTAATTGAGTGAGAATTGAATGAAGAAGGAAAAAGTTGAAGTGTTGGGGTGATGAAATTACAGGCTGATAATCTGAGGCACCAAACCATTCACCGTCTGCAGCAACTTCTAACCACGCGCCAGGCAGCAAGGTGTTTGGTGGCCATTTCTGAGTACTTCCATCGTCTTCGAGCTCTCAGTTCTCTCTGGTTCACGCGCCCTCGCCAAGACTAGTTTCTCTGTGGTCTTCCATAACTTCATCTCAACCCATGGCTACCACCTACTGTGACCTTGTAACTTCTTTATTTCTTCTCTTAAATTATATCTTAGTTCGTTCTTTCTGGTACCACCCTCAATTTCTCGCCCACCTTCTTCATCTTTCTATGTGCATTCATAAGCACACATAAACTCCATTAACAAAATCACATTAATTACAACTACTTATCGTATTCAATATTTTCTATGAATTGCACTGAAATATGAAGAATATTTACATGATTTTTGAGTGGGAATACAAGGGTATATTTGATTAAAAGATAAGAGAAGATTTTGGTTTTGTCTTATAAGAAGAAGAAAAAGGAAACTCCTGACTTATCTACGTGCTCATCAATGGTTGCATGCATAAGTTGTTCATCTTTTTCATTTATCAACACAAAGCATTGGTCAACTTATGATTCCTGACATATACATATATATTGCTTTTTCTGTAATCAAGAAATGAATAAGGTGGTCAGTTATTGAATGGTGATGGTTGGCCTGTAAATTTACAGTCAACTTCTGATGTGAGAAAGTTCATTGATGGAAAATTATATTTGTATATGAAGTTTCCATTGATGGAAGATTATTGTGAAAAAAACACGCGTGATTAATAGAAAATTAAAACTTAAAAATTGACTACGGAAATTACGAAGGAAATTCCTATTTAGAACAATAAACAAAGAGAGAATGTAATATTTCTATAGCAGTTATTGAAATCCACGAAAGTAACGTTTTTTAAGAAATGTTGTGCGTTGTAGAAATTGCTAAGAACAAACGAGTTAGATTATGTGACAATAAACTCGTCATTGAAATATCCTATAACACACGTCATTAAAATAAATTATGTGTAATTAATCAAATATATTTATTTATATTATTTAAAATAGTTTTATAAAATAAATACATGAAAGTTTGATATTAATAAAAAAATATCTGTATATGCTGATTCACTAATTCAATTTTTTGTTTTAATTAGAATTTTAGGACTTTTGAATTCTATCAATTTTAACCTCTCAAAGTATGAGATGGATGGAGATATACATCGAAATCAATCTATTGATATATTTTTACTTTTGTATTATTATTATTATTATTATTAAATTTTTATATTTTAATGATTTGAAAAATATTTTACGATAATAAATTATCACGGTTTGTCAACGTAACATCTAATTAGCTCTTCTATATTTATTACTTATTTATAACTATGAAACATATTTTGTTTTAAAAAATTGTTATCGTAATTTTATTTGTATTGTTGATGAAATTAAATTTTAATTGATATTTATAACAATTAAGAATACCTTAGACACGTTTACAATCACTACATTGTCACAGTTTTTATTTTAAAACTCAAATTAAAAAGATGTGGCATGTGACATTAATTTGTATCACTTATTTAATAACGCACGCGAAAGTCTCATTTTCTTCTGAAAAAACCTCATAGTTTCTTTCGTTAACTTAGTATGATGAAAATATGGGTATTTTTTTTAACAATATAATAAAAATTGTTGAACTAGATGCTTGAAGCAACCTTGATTGATCCTTAGGATTTGATATTTCTAACCATATCAATATGATGACATAAGATGAAAGCTTTGATATTTTGTTTAATCTTATGTTTTAGTTGTAATTTGTGTGAGTTGAGTATTGAAAGTGATTACTTTATTCTTAATTTTATGTAAATAAAGTAATTAATTCATTTAGAATTACTTCGAATTATATTTGAGATTTCAAGCTCTGTTTTAATGGGTTAGAAATAATTTTAATCTTGTCGTGTTAGTAAGAAAAACATTTTAATCTATTAAAATTTTATCTCAATGCTGTAATTCTAATTAAAAATTGAAGTTTTCAGATTGATTAAAACTGTTAAGAATTTAATCATTTTAATCTATTAGAATGATATTTTAATAGAGGAAAAAGCTTCAAGAAGAGATATTTTAATGCATTAAAACTAAGATATATAAGTAAGCTTTGTCGTTCATTTTTTCAATCTTTTAGATAAGTTTTACTTAATGAAATTATTGAATTTGAAATAGTAGATCAATTACATCAAAATTATAGATCTAAATAGATTTGATTATTGCACAGTTGCTTATTAGTTACGGAAATTTTTTTAATTATTGCATAGTTAGTATTTCATTAACAAATTTTGTCACAGATTAGTTATTAAATTGTTATGAAATATTTCATAACTAAATCTAGGTAATTCATCATAAAGATGTAATTCTTTGCTATTTAATTGATATATATATATATATATATATATATATATATATATATAATTTGAACATAATTATATAAATATTATGATAAGAAAAAAAATATCTTCAAGATACAAATATATTTTATGACAAGACAAATACTTAAAAGAATAAAAGAAGTTTGTATCTAAAACAAAAAAGAAGAATTATAAAATAAATATAAAAATAACGTATATAGAAATATATATATATATATATATATATATATATATATATATATATATATATATATATATATATATATATATATATAGTCATATATATTCATCTTATTCTTAAATTCAATTAAAAAAATCAAACAATATTCATATTAATACTCGTTACTGTAAGGATTATTAAACGGAAAGAGTTTCGGACTATATCCACATGGATAAGTTAAGTTATTTTTAGTGATATATCTAAAGAAGATGATGAAACTAAGAAAATAAAGATAAATAAGTCCTTTCACTACTTTATGAGAGTGTAAAAAGAAATGTTTAGAGATTCGGGTCCAGTGGACTATACTCTGTCCAGGGGTCCAATTATGTCACTAATTATTTATGAATGTTTTATCCTGCACCTCCAAGTGTTTCATCTGCACCTCCAAATTTTTTTAAAATTCTCACATTATCCATAATTAAGAGGATTTAATATTTTAAAAGAAAAAATTAAAAGTGATCAAAGATTCTAGCTCAGAGATATTATTTCCATGCTTTTTCTCTCGATTTCATTCTCAATCTTCGCATTTCATTTTTCTAGATTGCCACACATCACCAGGACCTTGTCCTATGCGTTTCTTCTTTCCAGTAGCACCCAGTACACTACTTTTTCTCCAAATCGAAAGCTTTCCAGTAGCACCCAACACACAACAGTTTTCTCTTCCATTGTCGTACACATACAAGTTGTCCATTGTTGCAGATAGAGCTTGTCCACTCTTGCACAGAGGTCGTCCCGTTGGTCGTCAAGCGAAGGACAGAGAGATAAAGGAGCTCATCCAGCACCGATCCGTGCAGAGAAATACTCACCCATGATCCCTTTGAGCATCCAACGGAGGTTGGTTTGTGTTGTTTTTTTATGCTGATAGATATCTTGTGCAGATCTGGTTGAATCAGGTGTGGAGAGTCATCGAGATCCGATGAATGCTGAATCAATTATGGAGATCCGACTCAGTCCCTGTCGACTCTCCATACCCGATTTTATGTTGATTTTTTTTACTTTGTTTATGTTATGTTTTAATTTAATATTCAGTTTTTATTTTGTTGAGTTTGGTTGAATTATTTGAAATGTTATTATTTTAGATGTTCTGTTATAATAATTATTAATTTTGTGTTTTAATTTTTTTAAATCTTGTTATAATTATTTTAAATTTTCTGTTTTAATTTTTAAATTTATAGTTATATGAATTTTCTTTTAATTAAATTGTTATATTTGAAATAATTATTTATTGATATAAAGAAATAATTTTATTCCTTTTAATAAAATAATTTTAATTATTTAAATTTTCCGCTTTAATTTTTTAAATTTTTTGTTCTAATTATGTTATGTTTTGTGTTATAATTATTTTCAATATTTTGTTATAATAATTTTCAATTTTCTGTTTTATTTTTTTTCAATTTTTTAATTTATAGTTATTTGATTTTTATTTTAATAAAATTTTTATAATTGAATGAATTATTTATTTATATAAATATTCGAATTAATTTATTTTTTTAATTAAATAAATTTAAATATTTTAATTTATCTGTTTTATTTATTTTATATTATTTGTTTGAATTATTTTATATTTTCTGTTTTAATTATTTTAAATATTCTGTTATAATAACTTCAAAATTCGTGTTTTAATTTTTTTTAATTGTTTTGTTCTAATTATTTTAAACTTTCTGTTATAATTTTTTAATTTATAGTTATTTGATTTTTATTTTAATAAAATTGTTTTAATTGAATTAATTTTTTATTTATATCAAGATTTGAATTAATTTGTTTTATAGTTAGAAGATTTGTTGTTATTTTTTTTTGTGAAATATTATATTTTTACAGTTAGTTAAAAATGTTTTAATTACTTTTTGTAATTATTTTAAATATTTATAATTTTGTTAGAGATTTAAGTTATTTTGTTTATAATAATATATTATTTAATTTTATAATAAATTAGTTAAATTGATTTTATTTGAAATAAGTTGTTTTGAATAATTTAATATTTTTTACTAGTGAGTTTTTTTAATTATTATAATATTATTGTTAATAAAGACACTCACATTTTCGGGTGCCATACGCACTAGGTTGGTCGGGTTTGTATTTTCTATATTTTCCGCCTCTTTTACATCCTAGCAACACAAATGTCTTCCTTATTTTTATCGGATCTTATAGTTACCACCAACAAATTTTAGATCATATGCAATCCCATTAACCCATTCTTAGATCATATGCAATCCTTTTAACCCATTCAATTAAGTTTTCACGAAAAGAAAAAAATTCATTTGTTGTGAAATTATTCGTGAGATATTCCTCAACAACCTCATTTATAAATGATGAAAATTCTAATAGCATGGTACAATTTATTTCAGAATTCATCCCATAATGATATTCGTCCATTTAAATTATAATCACCTATACAAAATAAAAAATAATACAATAAATTTATAATTTATAATTATATTATAAAATCAAAAACTAATACAATAATTATACAACGATAAATTTATGAACAATATAATCTAACTTAAATAAAACACCAAGTTAAATAAACTTAAAACTACATAAAAAATTATTAAAAATTTTCATAACAATTTTTATATCTAAAACTTATAAAAATTTAATATTTAAAATGAATTTTTTATATTAACAACAAATAATAATTATAAAAATAAAGTTAACTAGTTTTATTCAATTTTTATATAAAACAAACCTACTTAAATAATATTCATAAAACAACATGCAAAATTATGAAAAATTCGTAACAATTATTTTTAAAAAATTACATATTATATAATCATATTATAAATTTATAAAAATTATACATATACTTAAATATTATTATAAAATAATAAAATAATATATGAAATAACTAAAAATTATATAAATAAATGAATGGCTGTCAAATATCTTATGGAAATCTAATATATTATATATTGTTCCATCTTCAATTTTTTAAATAAATGCTATGATTGTAATAATTGAGTATTCAAATAGGTAACTCAGTTTTCAAAAATGTATGGTAAGCTGAATAATAAGCACTGAATAAAATAGTTACTAAATAAGATAGGCGAAAAAATTTCAATCTCGGAAATAGAAATCCGATATATATATATATATATATATATATATAATTGAATTTCCATACAATAGGTAACTGAGCTTTTTATTCTAAATTATTTTTATTAATTTTAATAAATTGAGAAAAAAAAAATTATATCAATTAAACAATATCTAATTTCATTATAGACTAACAAAATCACAAATAATTTTAAAATTAATAAAATAATTAAAACAATAACATAATTAAAGTTTTATGTATAACATTAAACCTGTATCGGATATTGATATCTGAATTCTCACTATCGGATTTCTACGTCCGATTCCTATGCATTTGGTTATTCTCATTTTGTTTCAAAATCATACGTAAGATAAAAAATTTATTTAAATATTAAAAATAAATAAACTAAATAAGGTAAACAACATACATATACATAATATTTAGTATAATCTAACTTGAGTATCGTGTGTGTGTATATATATATATATATATATATATATATATATATATATATATATATATATATATATATATATATATATATATATATATATATATATATATATATATATATATATATATATATATATATATATATATATATATATATATATATATGAAATTTCATATAATCGGATGTCCATATTTGATGTGCATCAATGGATCTCCACATCCGATCAGCATCATCGGCTATCCGCAGTCGATGAGTTCATATCGTTTTTTCGTTTTTACACGATTATAACTTCATGTTTCGGTAGCATGCAAACATATTAATGAAACTAAATTACATCTCCATCAATAACAATCTAACCATGAAATCTATCTATGCACACATATTAAAAACAAATACTAACCTCTTTCTACAACAAAAACACAAAGAAGAATGAGTTAATCCGAAACTGCACCAACACAAAGAGTCAAACTGCCAATACACCACTCCAAAATGCACACTCGAACAATACTTCTCTTTAGATAATATTCAATAACTCTCAAGAGAAATAATATTATCAAAGTCTTGTGAAGAGTTGTGAAAGAGCGTATGGTTTCTTTATAAAAATAAATGGGACGCAAGAGGTGTAGGGGTGAGGGGGTGCAGGAATGAAGGGTCCAAGGAGTGCAGGAGTGAATGGGTACAGAAGAGCAGAATGAATGTTTCTTAATTGGTGGAAAATAGAGGTGGAGTCAACAGTGACACAAAAATTTTCAATAATCAAAAGATTAAACTTTTAAACCATTTATTAATTAAGGGCATTTTAAGAAATTGAAGGTGCAGGATGAAATGCTTAGAGAAGGATGAAACACTCATTATTTATGGGTCCTTTCTGGTCCTCCAAAAAGTGCTCTATGGGCCACGTTGACTAATATATAAACTTACAGAGATCTTTGTTTCACGATATTTTTTTTTCATTATCAAGAATACTAAAGTAGGAATGTATATTATTGTATTTGTTAGAAAGTTGTAAGGAAAACTCTGTCGTTATGGTTACTTCCAGTTCTGCATTTTCTTTTAAATAGAAAACTATAAGATAAGATATAATTTGTAAATATTAAAATAAATTATTTCAACATTTTTTTTATTCCAGTTGTATCTGAGTTTGTCATGTAAATTAAGTTAGTCAAATTTTATCACATATATGACGAGGTTTAGTGTGTGTGTGTGTTTTTTTTGCTAATTTCACCGTATATAGGTATTTTATTTGACATATATAAATTAACACCATTGAATATAATCCAATGCACAAAAATTAGGTAATTCGTGTCTCATGTCATAGGTTCATACATAAGTTTCTGGATTGGAGTAAATACATAAAAATAACAGAGAATTTGATCCACATGAGAAGTTTTGAATGAGATAATATGTATAACTAACACAAAATAAATATTAGGGGAAAATATTGGAGATTGATTTACTAATCCCATGTAACTAGAGAATGAAAAATTTGATAAGATGATGAAAAGCAATTGTAACTGTGTACTGACGAGAAAGTATAAAAATGAATGATGTAATACAGAAAAGAAGCTATGATTGATGTGCAACCTCAAATCATGTTATCTGCACGAGATGGCAACCTCTTGAAGAAATTACTAGGCAGTGAGGGTAGCTTGCTTCTGAACTTGGGGTGTCTTAGCCAGAAAATGCCAGCAACTGAAGCCACAACCTTGAAGGGTGTGACATACAATGCCACAGCAGCAACGAGGCAAAAAATGAGAAAGAGGCTTGTTGCTCTAGGGTCTCTCCAACTAAGCAGGATGTGAAATCTCTCACCCTGAGTTGCAATGTCTCCAACAACAGTTTGTATTCTCCCGGCCACACTCCTTAGCCTATCATACCTCATTCTTATCACATCCTGAGCCTTTGAAGTGGGAAAAGTGTCAAACTCTTCATCAAGTTCATCTGGGCGTGCTGCTTCTGCCCAAGAAAGTTTGGTGTCCATTTCTGGAGGGTGCCTTGGCCTGAACCTGAAGTTCCATATTCCAATGAGAAACATGTAGAGGAACATGGTGGGGAGGATAAGTTCAGGGTAACATATCAAGATGAAAAAGAGGACATGCACTAGAATTGTGGTCATTGGATTCTTCCACTGTTGCACCTCACCAAGCCACCTGCTCATTGATATTGCACCTGAAAAGAGTGACACAATTCTGAAGAAATTGGCTTTGCTTCTTCTCATGCTCCATATGTGAGAGTCCACGTCCAGCATGTACTCCACAACCTCTTTCCTCAGTGGTGGTTCTGCTCTCCCAAGCCTTACTGCCACAATGTTCATAGCTTGATACCTCAGACTTTCCAACTGGTTCACAGTGAATGGATGTAGGTAATGCATTTTTGGCAAAAAAGGGTGTCCATAAAGGTATATTATGTGAGCTATGGAGAGACAGGTGAAACGAATGGCCAATTGAAGCTCACCCATCTTCTTTAACCCAGAGGGTTTCAGAACAAGCAGAGGGTATGAGTTTGTGTAAATCCTATCCATTTCCAAGGTTGATAGACGAATCCTCACCTTGCCAATTCTTGAGTCAATTTTGGCTCCACTTCCTTGAGTTTGGCCTCCACCACCCAAATGGCAGTTGTCAAACACCCCAAAAGTTATGACAGTGCAAGGATCATACACTTCCCATGTGTATTGTTCATTCCATTTGGGATTAAAGCTCTCAGTGATTGTTCTGGTTCTCACCCATTTCTGACCATACTTGGCCACACAATAAGCATCTGTTGACCCTTTACCGTTGTTTGTCTTCATAGATTGGAGCCCTTGAGCACTGAGTATCCCCACTTCAAGAATCCCAATTGGCTGCTTCCAGAGTTGTCTGGCAGTTGGCCTTGTGTCACTGATATACATTGTGAATTCATCTAGCACATGATAAGCACCCTCAAGACACACCCTCAGGTGAATCCTACTTGAGAACTTGGTCTCGTTCCTCTTGTCACCCTCCAACACACCAAAGCCAAACCTCTCAAGGTTGTACCAGTGTGAGTGCACTACTCTGTGATCCAAACGGATCTCAAACTTGTTAAGAGGCAAGGCTATTTTTGCCACAACCTCATCCTTCCCAGGGGAAGCCTTGTTCTCAACTGTTAGCACAAGCTTTTCCTCAAATGGCTCGGCTGCCACAAACACCAAATCCTCATTCCACATGGGGTTTGGTGTTTTTGCTGGACACAGCTTGGTCTTGAGCACTTGTTGTCCAACTTGACCCTTCACAAAAACTTGGGGTGGCTGGCTTTTGTCCTGTGGCTCCACATCCTGAGCTTCAATCACATTAACCCTTAGATACCATAGTTTTGGGTTAACATAAACCTTTGACCTGATATTATAAACCCCTTCTCCTTTAACTGAAGCAGAATCTGAATGCCAAGCCTCAGGGAATGCTTCATCAGCTTGTGTCCCCATCCAAACTGCAAGCATGATCTCTCCTCTACTCCTTGCTTCCCCTCTGAGATTCTCAAGCCTATACCACTGAGGAGCCAAAGGGCTATCTGGGGGTACCCTTGTTGGCACTTCATGCATGTCAAACTCCACTTTTCCAATGTAGTCATCTCTGGCCACCATGTCTTTGTCTCTCACAAATACCTCAACAACTGAGGACTGAATCTTATCCTTTGAAAATGCAAAAACCTGCTTCCACTCAGGGCTGGTCTTCTTCTCAAAATGCCTTGTTTTCCCCTTGTAGTTTCCAACCTTCACTTCAACATAAGGGTCAACGTTGCTGGTGACGGGATTTGGTGGAAGGTCCTTGGCCTTCACAACACGGACATAGAGGTAGAACATCTGTTCCACCAAGTCATAAGTGCTTGTGGCTCTCTCACTGTATAACCAACCACTCCCTCCACGTTGCCCTCCATGTGGCCACCTTTCTCCAAGCTCTGGCTTTGTGTCCTTTAGCTTGTAGTCCTCCTGGTTCCCCTTTGTTGCTGCTTGAGAACTCATGGTTTCGACTTTGAAAACTTCACCTTTCAAATTTCTTCTTGTTGCTCATCCTCTAATTCATTTGTCTGTGAAACAAAACATGAAAATTTGTGAAAGACAAATTTACTGCGAATTTTCTTTTAGTTTAGATGCTTATGTCTTGAACCTGATTCCAAAAATGGTATTACTAATTACAATAACAGAGATGGTGTAACACCCCTTATAGGATATATAAAAAAAATAATAATCTTGGAGCACGAATTTTATGAAAGTATTTTTTTTAACAATACATCACATAAACAAACCATACACACATCATAAGTTCATCCATTACAACAAACCGAATCTTACTTGTTTCTTAAAATAACAAAATCAAACAAACTTAATAAGAAAATATTATAAAAATCCCAACAAGTTTTATTTCTCGTCTCTCTCGAATATCTATTCCGGTCTAACTTTATCTGCATTATCATTTGCTCTTGTACAAGTATGATCATTGCAGGTGGAAACCACAACCACAACATGCAAGAGTGAGTAATTGGAAATAGCATATAACAATACATCATAAACACATTACACATAAACTATAACAAATCCATGACTCTATATATGTATAACAACGAAAAACATGACATCGCTGACAAGCCTTTCATAAACTAATGTCTTTTCCTTGTAATTCATCGTCATAACCTGTTCTCAATATCAGGCAACTCGAGCCATCTTCCATCGCGACTTCAGACATATCTCCCCGACTCCTCAAGGACTAACGAGTAAAAACATGATACTACGCGTAACGATGCACTATACTCAACACGAACCGAAATCATTGGGCGAGACATTCACCTCCTCGCGCAGAAGGAGGTGACACTCGAATCTCAATCTCACGCGTGACTCGCAGAAGGAGGTGACACTCGAATCTCAATCTCACGCGTGACTTGCATTTATTATAGTATTAAAATGCTCATAAGACTGACAAAGTTACAAGTAAATAACATAGTCTACAAAGAAGACATCAAACAAAATAGACGTGCTAAAGCACAAATGCATACATATTTTCAATAACATGTATAAATAAACCAATAATAGACTAAGAAAATAACTAACAATTCTCAATAATTATTTAAAATAACACTAGAAAAATTAACCAACAATTTATTAAAATTCACAATTAATTGAATAACTTAATTTTCACAATTAATTAATTAAATTATTTTTCTTAGTGATACATCTTGGTGAAATTGTTAATTTCACAAGCCATCCACTAAAACCAATATTTCTAGTGCACACTAAAATTACAACACAAATTAAAACACACTTTTTAATATACCCTTTTTACCTTAAATACACTCTCGTTTTAATTATACCACCCAAGTGGTCCCCACAAGTCTTTTTATTCTAAAATCAAAACTTTATTTTTCTCTCACTAAGTGGACCCCACATGCAACACACATTTCTCACACAAAAAAAATATTTTTCTCTGACCTTTTTGCTTTTCACGTAAGTTTCTCTTTCTCCCTCCATCTTGTTCACTTTTTCTTTCATCTATCACTAATAAAACCATCTCATTCCCTTTTCTTTTCTCTCTCCTCAAGTACCGACACACTACCCCACCTGATTTCTACTTGTTTATTTTACCATCTCCAACACCATTCAATACTCGTTTTCTTCTCACTAACACCACTTACACCTACACTATTCTCTCTCTTTTATTCATTACTCATGCTCCCACTCACTACACACTCATATTTTATTTATTTATTTTCACTAAAACTTCACTACAATTTACAGACTTACCTTTGACTTCTCAACACCCACCTTCCTCTCACTCTCTCTTTTATTTTTTTTATTTTTATTTTTAACACTTACACGAGACACTAACCTTCTCTCCCCTCCCTCTTCTCTTCATGATCCTCTTCCACACATGACACCAACCTTCATGATCCAAAATTGTGCCCTCTGTTCGCCTTTCCTCCTCATCTTCTCTTTCTATCACAAAACTAAGCAACCCATTTTGAAGAAACTCTCTCTAAGCTCTCCTCCTCTTCTTTATACTCCTTCAAAGTATCACACTTCACTCCTTCATTCTCATTTTCATAGTCCAAGTCTTTCTCTTCCAACAATGGAAGACAACTCTCACTCCCATCCTACCCACACTCTTGGTCAAAGAGTATAGATAAGTGTCCCTTCAAGGTGTTTAACTCATACAAGATAAAAGGATGCAAAATGATACACAATACAACATGGTTTAAGTGTACCCATCATATTTTCCATAAACATGCATCATTCCAAGGTGCCCAAAACCTATATACCCATTACAATGGCAAAATGAAAATTAACATATGACCACCCCTCTACCCAATCCATACGTAAAAGATATTATACCAAGGTCATGAATGCATCATCACTTTAAAAATAATCACCTTCTACCCATCATACACTGTATTATGATTCCAAGTTAAACCCCTTACCTCTGATTGCAGAAAATGTTCCAATGGGTTCTTTGATACTAAATCTTCTCTACTCTTGTTCTCTAGACTTCTGCTTCTCACCCACACCTCACTGTCTTGCACATGAAGTGGACAACTCTTACACTCTCTCACGGATGTTTTTGGATGTTGTAAAACAAGGTTAATGTTTCTCTCTTTCTCTCACGGTATATAACACTCATGACTAAGGCTTTTCCAAAGCCAACCAACAACTTGCACCAGCAAAGGGGTTGAAATTTTCAAAAGGGGCCAAGAATTGCAAGGCAACATTCCCTCTTTCTAGAACATTGCAAAGACAAAGCATAAATGCACATCCCACGTGAAAACTTCATTTTTATTGTTCAAAAGTGATCTATAAATGAAAACTTCTTCAAAATAAAATCGTGTTTACGCAACAAAACTTAATCATAAGAATAATTTTTTTAAAGAAAACCCTATTGATAATTTTGAAAATAAATTGATCCTGCTAGGTTAAAAAACCTCTATCCCTCACTCCTTTAATGCTTTATTCACTCTTTATTTTAATTTTGACTCAAAATTAAATACTTGGTTCATTGAGTTTTTTTTAAAGCAGAAAAATATTCAATTTTATTAAATTTTTTAAAGTGTTTTTAAAAAATAAGTGGTCTTTTTTTTAACTTTAATCTTTTACCAAATATAATTTTTATATTGAGTTGAAAATTTTATTATATACCTATTTTTTTTATATAAAAGTTTCTGTACTTCAGTTATCTCATTTCAGTCTCAATTTTAATCCTAATCAATCTTATGAAGTGAAAATAAAATTTAATCCAGTTTATAAAGGCCAACTCAAATGCTATATCGATATTAAATGAATTTTTCCCCTTTCTATATCATAAGAGTTGTACCAATTTCAAGACACTTTATGAATTGAGAATCATTGTGCAAAAAACGCTTCAAGATAACTTTGTCCTTTTTTGTTAATCTTGGGTGGGAAGTTGAGCCTCTTTCAAAGGTCACTTTCTGAAAACTAGAGAATATTTTATTTAGGCATATAGAAAATTAAGAGGAACCCATTAAAGATTGAAAATGGTGATTGAGAAAAATGATACAAAGGTGCTTTCTTTTTCCTTTTATATTTATTTATTTATTTGGCTAAAGATATCAATGTGCTTTTCTAACCATGCTAGAGGAACATTCCACAATTTTGTGCTTCATGTAGACACTTTGATAATTAAAGTAAAGGTAAGAAAAGGCACTGCTAAAAATTCCATTTTTTTTGTAAAGGTTTATTGCCAACCCATTTGAGAGGACAAAGATCGATTTTTTAGAATAAAATCGAGGTGGACTTGCACGTAATCGCTGCCCACTTTCATTGATTCTCTTGTCTTTCTTTCATAACTTTTCAAAATGGAAAATTTTGTCGCTAAAAGACCATTTTGCCCTTAGCCTATCTTGTGGAAACTTTGATATATACATGATATGAGATACGTGTGTTGTAGTAATTTGACAACGTGTATATGAATTAGGTTGAAGAAGACACAAGAAATAGTGAATAATGAAAGAAAAAGGAGAAAACAGCATGGAAGAGTATGGAGTAAGTGAAGTTCAAAAGAAGCTTTAGAAGGTTATTCTCTTGTCTTTATTCGTCTTTAACTTGATGTTAGATAGACATGGGAATCTTTTGTAGTGGAAAGAATGATAAATTCCTTAGATTTAGTCGAATAATGTTGCATACTTTCACCGCCACCAGGTTCTGTTTTCTTGGGTCTGAACATGAACTTCACATTTTCAACCCGACCTGTGTTGAAGGGTTTTATATATAAAAAAAGCAGGCTATTTGGTCTAATATATGCATATTGTATTAGGTTTTGTTTTAATTTGCATATGTTTTACCAAAAAAGAGTAATTAAATTTAAACTATTAAATAATGTATTTTATTAAATGAAATAACTTGACTATTTGTAAAGCCAAGTAACTGCCCGTGGTTTAATCGTGGCTACAATCAAGGGAAAAAAAATAATAAGGAAATAACTACTCTAAACAATAATAAATATTGAATATTTAATTGATTTTATTGTCATCCTAATTATTCTAGTAATTTGTTTCGTGATGAATGAATTTCATTAAATAAATAAGATAATGCTTAAATTTGGATTCAGACAAAATATTTCTTGTGACCCACTTAACCTGGATCAAGCTCACAAAGATAATTTAAGAAGAAGAAATAATAGAGATTGACCCACATATCATGAGTAACAAATTGCGCTACATATCTCTATTTGTACAATCTTTCGCCGATGAGGTTAGCTTACGTTTAATACAATATTATTTTATCATCATTTTATCCATGTCAATAACCCTATTGTTTATGTTACAGTATGATAAGCTACAACAACCTCCTCACTCTCCTTCAAAACTTTTCCCTTGCAGATTTTCTACACCTATCCAACAACCTCTTCCAATAAGTCCATTCCTTGTATGCATTCTTTCCATCTCCTTCAAGCTTTGGTGCAAAATCATCACTCATGTTTGTGACATCAAGCTTGACACCATCATTTGCACATGATCCAAGGATTTCATCAATGTCATTTTTATTCTCAATCAATGCTTTTTCAACTTTCACAAACAGTTGTTCAACATTCTCTCTTTTTACAAAATGAACAAAATAACGAAGACAACAAATCACACAAACAACAACCAAGAACAACAACAAGAAGACTTCCATATGACACTGGAGGTTAAAAATAGATAAATTCTAGATATTATGTAATATTAATTATTATTATTTTTAATCCACATGTTCATATTTTTAACACCACCTAAGTTTAAAACTTATTTCACACTCAGTTATGTTTTAAAAAAATGGATTAATTATATTTTTTTTTCCTAAACTATTATACATTTTTCGTTTTTCATCCCTCTTTCAAACTTTTTTCTATTTAGGTTCTCAAGTCTTAAACAGTTTGGGAATGTAACACCATTTATCACGTAAAGAAAAACTAACCATATTAATTTATGAATGACTAAATTTTTTACCTTTTTAAATAAAGAACGACCTAAATAGAACAAAGTTTGAAAGAGACAAAAATTAAAAATATAATTAACTAAAAAATATAAAAAAGTATAAAATAATTCGTTAGAAATGAAATAGTGACTATGATGTTAATTCAATTGAAAATTATTACCACTGCACTCTTTACCATTCATAGCGACTTTGGTTAGAAAAATTTATAAAAATATTGATAAAGTTAATGACAACTTCACTTGTTTTTTTAATTTGATAAAATAAAAGTCATTCCTTAAGTCGACTGTCCTATATTCATAGTAAAGCCCGAATTCGTCTTAAGAAAAACTTAAAACGAAAAGTTGATAAAATTGTGGAGAGAAACTTAAAGAAACCTATATAATTTTAATAGATGAAAAATAAGTTGGGATTTTACAACCGAAAAAATATTATTCATTACCCTTAATAAACAAAGCATAGTTAGTTTATATTGGTTTGATAAAATTGTGAGCACCTTAAAGTTGGTCTTATTGTTATAGGAACCCCCATAAACTAGAAGGAAAGTGAGAATCGAGGCACAGGGACACAGAGCAAAGGATGTGCCCTTGGAAGGGTCATGGATGGTTTCTCTTCCATGCTAACAGTCCCTTCAACCTTCCAATCAAAGCACTGAACCATAGCAGCAAGGTTGGAGGTCACAACCTGAAGTGCAAGTGAAGCACCGGGACACACCCTTCTCCCTGTCCCAAATGGCATCAGTTCAAACTTCTGTCCTCTTATATCAAACTGCTTCTCCTCTCCCATGAACCTCTCTGGCCTGAACTCAAGAACCTCTTCCCAAACCTTAGGATCCCTTCCCATCGACCACAAGTTCACAAGCAACCACGTCTTTTCTCCAATCTCATACCCACAAACCTTCATCTTCTCCGATGACTCTCTTCCAATCATCGGCGTTGTCGGGTGCAACCTCAGGGTTTCTTTCACTATGCTTCGCATGTACGGAAGATTAACAATATCTGACTCTCCAATCACTCTACTCTCATTTCCTCTCACTGAATCTATCTCTTCTCTCGCTTTCTCCATCACCTTAGGGTTTCTTATTAACTCCGCCAGCGCCCACTCCATTGTTATAGCCGATGTATCTGTTCCTGCCATCAATATGTCCTGCATGATGCAACTTCTCAAATTCAACACTCCGTATATTATATATAACAAATCATTTTGAGTGAAGTTAAAAGAGAGTTTAGTTACCAAGATAAAAGCCTTTACATTCTCTCTGGTTAACTTCATCTCCCTGCTCTCGTCTTCATGAATGTCTAAGAGAATGTGAAGCAAATCCCTAACTTTTTCCTCTTCATCTCCTCTCTCCTTTCTTCTCCGTCTCTCTTCCATATGCTCCCTTATCACCCTCTCTATCATCCCATCGAACTTCTCCAATATCTCTTCAACCCTCTTCTTCATTCTCTGCATATCCAACCACCTGCACACCCACACGAAATCTCCCACATTGAACTTCCCCGCCAGCTCTACCGTGTCCTCCACCATCTTTCTCACTTCCGCCACCTCGCCCTCGCTCTCGCACCACGTTCGTCCCAACACCATTCTCGATATCACACTGTTCGTCAGAGTCAACAACTCCCCGCCTACATCCACGGCTTCACGCGCCTCCCCCTTCGTCCGCAACACGCGGAGAAACCTTGTCGGATATTAAAAATGAACGGTTGTTCGATTGGAACAAGTTTAAACATAAATGAAATGATTTTCAAAACAATTACTAATTCAAAAGTACATGAAAGAAAAGAAAACTATTTTTGTTTAATAAACAGATAGGAAAAACATACAAAAGATGTAAATATGCTTACCTTCTTATTTTAAAACATGATAAGGAGAAACAAACCGTCCTATCTAATTGAATTTGATTTATGTTTCATAGATTACTTTTTGGACTCCTGAGCCACAGTGTGATTACGGTGAATGTCAGGTAAATATACAATTAATTCAAATATATATTTATTAAATTTAATTCAAAATAAATGTTGTTCGATGGTGTACATATTTAGTTACCCCTCTCTCTAAGTATTAAAAGAGACATTAATAGTTTTGTATAATTAACTATTGTTCTACAGATGAACACGTCACTAACTCAAATCAAACAAAAATATAAATCAGACTATTGTTACATAGAAAATAAGCAAAATGGTACATAAAAATTAATTTTTGTCCCATGTTTATAGCAATTCCATTTTATTCAACATAAAAAGTTTTTGCAGTATTTAAACTAAAATAAGAGACTCTAATTATATAAGCTTAAATATGTTCTAATTCTTAAACTTTAACATAAAATTAAAATTTGTTATTGTCTTAATTTTATATATATTTTGATCTTAAAGTTTTGAAAATGAATTGATTGTACGTAATCTTTTTAACTTAAATATAGTATTTTTTTACAAGTTAAATAGTGTTTTAAGTTGATATTTGAATTAGAACTTGTTAAATAATTTAAACAGCACTAACTTAAAACATAACTTAAAACATAGTTTGATCTGTAAAAAATTTAACATATTTGAGTTTAAGGAAATGTATATCTATGTATCTATATCTAAATTTTTGAGAATAATATGGTACGAAAATACGAGACATGGAAGAATTTCAAATTTAAAACAAAATTTAAGAAATAAAATTATATTTAACCCTTAGATATATTAATATATTTATATACTATCTAAAATAAATGAATCAGTAACTTTAATTTCTACGAAAATTTTTGTTTATTTTTCATGCTAGTAAACTATTTTATTTGACTTTCTCTTTTTTAAAATATAACATGATTATTTTGATTTCAAATATTCAGTTTAAAGTGATGAAATATATATATATATAAATAAAAACTGTCAGTAAAAAGTGTGATATATGATAAAGTTTTAGAAAGTGGTATCTTGACATATTTTTACCTTTGACATATGTTATAAAAGTAAAATGATTATAAAAATGTAAAATTTTGTATATTTTGAAATAAATGATAAGATAACACACTCTTATATTCATTTGATACGGAATATAGGGATAAAATGTGTAAAGTTTTATATTTTTTCAGAAAGGAAAAGAAAAAAATAAGTAAAGATAATATGAAATAAATGTAGAAGTGAAAGAATTATTTTTCATTTTTTTTAAGAAAAAAGAGAAGAAAAAAAAGTAAGTAAAAATAATATCTAATTAACGTTGAAAATATAGGTTTGTGAAATAATATTTTTCTAAAGTTTTATATACCTTCGAGTCTCTTGTTCCCTGACGTGGAGGAACTGGTCGAGGGTGCGGGAACCGAGAAGCTCCGACATGCATATCTTCTTCATGAACTTCCAGAAGCTTCCGTAGGGCGCGAAGAGGAAGCCTTTAGATCCGTACGACAGGTGGTGAACCGCCGCACTTACAAAACGGTTCGAGAAGCTACTCTCGTTAGTTTTCAGGAACTCTTTCGCCAGTTCCGGGGACGAAACCACAACGCACGAAACAGACCCCAGGAAGATCTGCATGATGGGCCCGTAGCGCGTGGCCAGTGCCTGGAATGACCGGTGAGGGAGGGCGGAGATCAGGTGGAGGTGGCCGATGATCGGGAGAGAGGGTGGCCCAGGTGGACGGCGGGGATGGCGGCGCATGGACCAGAGTATGGCGCGAAACACGATTGTGGAGAGTAACCAGAGGAAGAAGAGTTGGACGTAGGTTTGAGCTTCTGTTTCCGCCATGATTGCGTGTAAGTTTTGGAACATCCTTGGAAAATTTTTCATGTCTTGTATAATGATGGTAGAAAAAGACAAGGTAACAAACACAGACCAAATATTATAAAAAAAATATGGAAGTTTGTTGATGAAAACAAAAACTGACATGTATGAGTAATTTTTTCCTCCGTGATATTGGTTACTTGAGAGATGATACTTTCAACCTCAAAATATAGGTGTAGAGTTGAAAATTTAGAGAGTTAATTAAGCTTTTCTCACTTTTATAAAACTATAGTTAACATGTTCACGAAAAATAAAATGAAAAATTAATTAATTTCGTTACCAACATTAAATTTATATATGTTCTCTTGAGACATCTTTTTATGTTTGTGTCTCGAATATTTAATTCACTTAATCTTTCATATGTGTGATATATTTGTTGCCTCAATTTCTATTGGTTTTATGAATTTGAGGGCATGAAATAAAATTATACAAATTAATATGGAAGGATAAAATAAAATTATTCAAATCATAAAAAAGTCTAACACATTAATGTGTTTTACCGATTCATTAAACACACAGAAAAAACCGATAATCAGAGGTATTTTTGTAAAAGGAAATTAACGCACGAGACATTGTAAATTAATCCCAGTAAAAAACATAAACTCAACTTTTAAATTTAGTTCTTATAAAAAAGACATGAAAAATATATAACAAATAATGTATAAAATAAGAGAGAAAAGAAAAATGAAATGCAAATGAAAGAGAAAAAGTATATTATATTTATATTATATTGTGCAATATAAATAATAAATATTTATTTATTTTATTCCCTTATTTGTTTTCAAATGTACTAAACGTAATAATTTTTGGGAAAAAAATATTAGTTGTTTTTTCATAAAATTATTCTAAGAGAAAAATAAACATACATTTTTTGAGTTAATTTCAATACATTAGAAATATCAGGCTACTTTTATTAAGTTTTTAGAATGATGGTAATCAGCAACATAGAACATCCAGATTCACATAACAGACTAAAGGTTTTGGAATGGATGATGAATTATAAGCTGTAATACATTGTTGGTGGCAATCATTAAATACAAAATTCTTGAGATAATACCTCAATTCACAGTCATTCCTAAAATATGAAGTGAATAATTTTGTTTTGTATGAAATTCTGAATGTATAGTATGAATAAAAGTCAAAGTCAAGATAGTATAATCAGGAAGATGATTTTGATTGCAATTAATATTACCTCTTAAATGAAGCTATCATATTAATTCTTGAGATAATGAAATACTAACCATTTTCAATTGATAAAACGATATTTTAGCAATGAAGATAAGGGAAGTAAAATATTCAATCTTTAACTTTTTGATATATTTTTCACTTTCATTGTGTAATGAGTATAAGATCATCAGCAAGCAACAGGTGTGACACACGTAAGAAGAAAACTAACAATAATGAAAAGATTTCGTATTGGAAAAGATATAAAAAAATACCTTGTACTAATTTCTTCTACAATATTCTTCTTTTTTTTTTCTTTTTTATTTGTTCTGACAACATTCTTCTCTCCTATTGCTTAATCTTGCAATTTCTTTTTCTCAGGTATAGTGGTGGAAACTTTACAATAACGACAATTTTGGATCATTGTAACCTTGTTAATATTATTAACGTTTTAGCTGGTTGATTCAATGATAAAACACACGTTTATTTCATTGACTTTCATGATTGAGAATATAAGATTGCGCGACTTGCAAACAACAGCGTTCACGCAGAGGAAATTCGTCGTATTGGTGAAACAATGGAACATCATTATCGGGAGAAAAATCTTTGCATGGAACAGATTCAAGCTTCCTTAACCTTGTTTCTGCATAACGGTTCTCATCTTTTTGGAAGTACATCGACCAAAACTTCCTTCCCTATTAACTCGATAAATGTCACGTTTCCAATTAGGGATATCTCATTGGGATTTCCCCATTTTGATGGTACCACTCCTATGAGCGAATTTTTAAGGTTGAAGAATTTTCTAATTACCACAACACTCCTGAGGATTTGATAGTGGATAGGTTGTCCCTTGGTTTCAGATGTTCCATAAAATGCCACAGTGAATACGTGGTTGGCTCTTCCACGAGCTTTAGAATATCAATTTAGGCCTTCTCTTGTCCTATGGTCGAATTGTTCAAATTGTAACAAGGTGGTTATGTGTTTGATTATTACACGAAACTTGTGTCCAAGATCAATTGCTTATTCAATTACAACAACATTTGTTAAAATCCCAAAATTATATGAAGCAACAAGCTCTTAAAAATAAGCGTGATGTCCAAATGCAAGTTGGTGATTTTGCATTGGTGAAACTGCAACCTCACATGCAACGTTCAGTAGAATTGCATAAACATTGGTTTACATTGTTTTGGATCCTTTGAAGTTGTCTAGAAAATAGGCCTAGTGGTATACATTCTCCCCTGTTTTCTTCTCTTACAAAGCCAACACAAACCCCTCACCATTGTTGTTGCGGTTTTGAAGATAAGCATAAACGAAAAAACCTTCTTTCAGAAAAATAAAAAATATACGAAAAACAAATCAGATGATACAGTTTAGGCTAATACCAAGAGAAGACGGAGAAGATACGCAATAACGAAAATAACTTCTTTCAGAACGAAGATACGAACACCAAGTTAGGTTCAAGAATACCTGAACTTCAATTTTCTGGTCACATAATAAGGAGTAGTAGAACAAACTTTTGAAGAAGAAGAGCGGGAAATTACGTCCATCATGACGTCAAAACGGAGAAAAAGCGGGAATGCCAAAAATACGAAAATAGCGCTGCATAGGATGAGAGAAAAAGATAAAGGTGAGGATATAATAGTCAATTGGCCAGAAAATACTAAAATGACGAAAAAACCTCCATTTAGGACAGGTGTCAAACAAAAGAAGTTTTGTTAAATTAGTAATGAATGACGAAAAAACCTTTATTTGAAACATGTGTCAAACAAAGAAATTGAGTCAAATTAGTAATTACCTTAATGATACTTTTGATTTTTCCTTATATTTATTATTTGTTTGATTTGATAAATGTGCTTTTATTCATATATTTATTTTATTATTATTATTATTATTTATTTGTATTATTTTTTAGCATTTATTAATATAACTCGTAATTCAGGAAGAATTTTCAATTGGGATAAGCAAAAACAATTGAATTAAAATAACGACCAATGACTTAATCAATATCAACCCAGAAAATCCTATTCAACATCAATCGAAAAATATTAATGGTGTTTGATTAACTTTAATAAAAAAAATTCATTAATAGTATTTTTAAATATTAATTTTTTTATTTAGTGTTAATTAAAATATTATCTGCAATAATTAAAATTCAATAAATTTAAATTATCTAAAGTAAAAACAATTGAACTTAATATATTTAAATATTTAAATTTCTTTATCCAAGTAAATTTTCTCAAAGAAACGCGTTTAAACGCTTTTCCTTTTCACAAGTTTCATTTTTCAGAAGATCGACTTTTCATAGATTCCAATACTTCTGAATTTAAAAAAAAAAAATTGCGATATATTAATTAAAAAGAGTCTGCTAAAATGATTTGAAGATAATTATGGTAAAAAATAAAACATTTATCACTAACACATTAGATTGTACTCTAAAATTCTGTACCCTCTGCAATCTTCCACTATAAACAGAACTCAAGCTATTTATTTTTGGATACCAACGTTTCATAACGAAAATGATTCTAACCACTTTTAATCAGTGGAAAGCGTATGACTGCATCAAAATTTTGATCTCTTCATCGTAAAAATTCAAAGTTATTGGCTGATTATAATTAAAATTGATTAACTAACTAATCACATGACACAACTTTTGTATTTTTTTTTCTCAATTTTGTCATGATATATTCGAAGTTAAACTTATTAGAAATTAATTAGTCGTTTACAAAATATAATTAAAAAATGATTAAAAAGTACCTCAACTAAAAAACATAATTAAAAAATAATATGGTTGGCAATTCAAAAGTGTTTACAATTTTATTCTTTTGAAGTTGTATTAATCTTATAAATAGCTACCTTAATTAATATTTAGTTATTGGTGGTCCATGGCATAAACAGGTGATATTTGATGTTCCCTGTCCTCTAGTGTATGTATTATTGCTATGATTAACATTGCCCCCATTTTATTATTCTATGTGTTGTTTCCATCTTCAAAATCAAACATTTCATATACAGGAAAATATCAAACTACATATATATAATAACACAAGTCAATCAACATTAATCCATGCCAGCTTTACTTAAGAAAATGTTAAAAGGACATTCCTATATGATATCATATTATGTTCTTGTTGATTTGGGTGCAAGGGCTTAGGAAAAAGTTGATCTTAACATACCCTTATAGCGAAAGGACAAAACCTAACGACTGGAAGACATAGCAAGGGATGTGCCCTAGGAAGTGACATTCCAGGTCCCTCTTCCATGTCAACTACTCCTTTACCATCTTGACCAACCTTCCATTCAAAACACTGAATCATTCCAGCCAGTGTTGTTGGAATGATCTGCAAAGCCAGTGAAGCACCAGGGCAGCTTCTTCTCCCAGCTCCAAATGACAAAAGTTCAAAATGCTGCCCCTTCAAATCCAAAGGGCTTTTTCCCTCTTCATCAAGGAACCTCTCTGGCTTGAACTCAACTGGCTTTTCCCAGTACTTTGGATCTCTACCAATGGCCCATACATTCACAAACACAGTGCTTTTTGCCGGAATCTCATACCCTTTAACATTACAATCTTCAGTGGATTGCCTCACTATCAAAGGTCCTGTGGGGTGAAGCCTCATTGTTTCCTTCACTATGGACTGAACATAAGGAAGGTTAGCAATATCTGATTCCTCCACCAATCTGTTCTTTCCAACCACTGATTCAATCTCTTCCCTTGCTTTTACCATCATGTCTGGATGGTTGATTAGCTCAGCCAAAGCCCATTCTATTGTAGTGGCTGATGTCTCGGTTCCAGCACCAAACATATTCTGCAAATTACAAAACCAAAAATCTTATTGTAAGTTTACTTTATAAAGTTCCTGAATGAAATCTTTAAAGGGACTTCTAATTACCATTATGAAGGCCTTGATATTTTCTCTTGTTAATCTAATCTCTGAACGTTCATCAGCATAGATATCAAGCAGAATATCAAGTAAATCCTTCACTGTTTCATCTCCGTCACCACCTTTTTCCTTCTTCTTTCTTCTTGCATCTTCATGTTCCTTTATGATCTTCTCCATTATGGCATCGTACCTACTTCTAACTCTCTCAAGCTTTTTACCAAACCCCTGCAAGTCCAACTTCCTAAAAAACCACAACATGTCTCCCAAGTTGAACTTCCCACCAAGCTCAGTCATCTCTTTCACCAGCTCAATCAACTGGTGTCCTTCCCCTTCAACATCACAACACCTTCTTCTCAAAGCCATTCTTGTGATTATATTATTTGTGAGCATGGCTAGCTCCTTGCCTATGTTCACCTCCTCTCTCAAACCAGCCTTTTGCATCATGCTGTTCAAGAACAGCCTTGTCTCCTCAGCTCTAATGGGAAGGTGCTGGTGAAGCATGCGGCTTCCGAGGAGTTCAGTCATGCAAACCCTTTTCATGAACCTCCAATAAGGTCCATAGGGTGCCAGCACAAAATCTGAAGAACCGTATGTGATGTAGTCCAAATTTGTTCTTTTGGGTCGGTTTAGGAAGCATGATTCGTTGGTTTTGAGGCACTGAGTTGCCATTTCAGGCGATGAAACAAGAACACAAGGTTTGGAACCAAAGAAGAGGTAGACCAAAGGGCCATAGCGTGATGAGATGGTGTGAAATGCTTGGTGGGGGAGGTTGGTGAGGAGGTGCAGGTGTCCTAATACAGGGAGGCGTCTAGGACTTGGTGGTAGGCGTGGCCTCATACGAAACTTTTTGAGGATTACATGTAACAAGAATATTGAGGATAGCCACAAGAGAAGCAGCACAAAATACTCACCAAATTCAGCCATGAATATTGGCAAAATGTTTCTATTCTGAACAACACAACTAAGTTTATCATTCTTATATGGTGCCCATCAAATCATCAAAATGATTAAAAGTTATTTTATATATTAATAATTCATTTGTCACCAAATTTCTTCAAGAATTGCGTAAATGTTGACATGAGGATAAAATTAATAAGTACATATTTATTTGTTTTAATTCTTGTTATAGTTTTAAATTATTAAAACACAAATGATTTATTAGTTTGGTAACTCTTTCTTTTTCTTTCTTTTCTTTTATTATTTAATTATTTTTATTATCTCTTAACTCTTTAAGGGTGTGTTCACTTGAGAGAGTTTGAAGAAGATGATTTGGGAGACACTGATTGAGTGGATTTGAGGATAATTTTTTTTTTGTGTTTATTTGAGTGGATTTGGAAGTAATTGAGAGTGAATTTAGAAGTAAAGTTTATGAAAATTAGTGTAAAATTTAATTCATGTGACAATTTTAAAAAATTTGTTTAATAGGTAGAAATTAAAGATTATCAAATTTGTTTAATTATTTTTATTATCTCTTAACTGTTTAATTGTTCTAAATTTATAAAGTTCATTTGTATTTTTAAGGTATTTAATCTCTTCTTCACGACTTTAATTGTATTTTTTTATGTGATTTTATTCAAAATATGTATTGCATTTTAGAAAACACAAATTTCAATTTTATTGAATCAAATAATTTCTAGAATAGATATTTATTATTTCTATTCATTTTTAATATTTTTTTTTATTATTTTTTATATAAAATTATTTCATTCAATTTTAAGTGTTTCATTGGGTAAACTTTACCATATGGAATAACAAGTTTATCTTCTTTGTTCCTTCTGTTTCTTAATTTTACTTTATTTGAAAAACTTTTGTTTTGTTATCAAAATTCTATTTTACATTAACGATTCAATTTTTTCGATATTTACTAAGTTTATTCAAATCTTCAAGATCTTTTTCTCTATAATCTTGATTATAATTTTTTTTGTATGGTTTTGTACAAACACTATAGCATTTCAAAGAATGCAATTATCAATTTCCCCAAAATCAACACATTTGATCATATTTATTTTCTTTCTACGATTGTTTAACTTTAATTCAATTATTATTTGGTACTTTAATTTGATATATATATATATATATATATATATATATATATATATATATATATATATATATATATATATATATATTTGACATTGAATAAAAGAGAATGTGTATCATTTTTATATTAAACTTTTGATATATTACCTTTACTTTTATGTGATATTTATTTTTGTGTAAAATAAATGTTTTATTAATATGGAAAATAGTAATCAGGCCGGACTCACGTATGGATATATATATATATATATATACAACACTTGATAAAAACGAAAACGAAATAAAAATTTCATGAGACAATAATATAGATGAATTTTCATTTTAAAAATAAAAACAAAAATAATAATATTTTCATTCACCTTATCGTATTGTCTTTCCTAACTTAAAATATAAAATTAAATATGAAAGAGTTTAGAGAAGTATTATCCAGTAAAAAAAGATTAAATGAAATAGTTTAGAGAATTGGCTATAGTCATATAAAAATGGTATTATGTAGTTACTATCAAAATTAATATTTCATATTTTTCCTATGTAATTTATATATAAACCTAAAAGGCTCTTAATGATTAACTGTCTTTTAACGAAGGAATATACTATAGCCGCATTATTTGAAGTGTTTATTTATACAGGTTTGAGGGAAGTGTTGCCACGGACGGTAAGGGATGGATGTTGTGAATAGATATAGCAATTCGTGGATATTTATCAATAAATTTGTGATGAATATAAGTTGTATTCGTGAGTATTTATTATTTATGAGTAATAGATAATTAATATTTTAATATTTATTTATAAATGAATTGATCCTACTCAAATTGTGGTATCTTTTATTTGCCAATAATTAAAATTAAATGTATATTTTATTAAATTAAATTAAATTAAAATTAAAATGAATTTATATTTTATTAGGTTAAATCTAATTAAAACTAAATCATAATTTATATTTAATTTATATTATATTTTATATCTTTTTTAATTTTATTTAAAAATCTTATAGAATATTTTTTAAAATATTTGTGGGTAATAAATGAATTTTTTTATTTCTCATCTAGTCAGTTTTTGTTTTTTTTTTTTTTGTCATCTAAAATATAATATTTTGATTTTTTTATTTTTGTTGGCCAGGATGTCTGCTGATGCATTCAATTTAATAATAAAAAATAACACAATTTTTATTTTTAATCATGTTTAACTATGCACGGAGAGAATTGGCGTTAACCTGTTTGTCTTGGTGGTTTTTGTCAAAGCTGACCAAGAGAAGAGGAGAATAAAATAATGTACGACGAAAGGGAAGTATCATAGGCGTGATAATATTTTTTAATTATATTGGGTTGTGTAAAATAATGGATAATGAAAATGAAATGTCACGAGTCTAATTTTTCAAATGAAGTGAATTATTGTGTTAAAAAAGAATATTGTGGATATTTTCAATAATTTCATAAAGTATTGTTTTCCTACATTAATTATGAAATTTTAGCTTAAACATAACTTATATAATAAGAAAAAGACATGAGACTATTTTATAATTGTATGTATTAAAAATCTTAATTCTTTTAGATCATAAATAACAAATGTTAAAGAAACGACTATTTTCCCACTTGTAAATTGATTAAAAACCTCAGTTTTAAATATCAAAACTCTTATTATTATTATTATTTTCTACATTTATTAATTATTTTAAAAATATTATAATCACCAAGAAATGTAATGCTACTATAACTTATTGACTTTATGAATAATAAATTGGTTACAGTTGATACGCATATACCATTAGAACTTTTACTTTGAAATTTCATTTTCATTAGACAAATAGTATATAATAATCATCTGTTTTCGTTACACATGAACCTTTGATTTTTGGGTGTTGTTCCCTCCACCATCACACCTTTCTCCCTCCACTTTCCCAATTTCTTTTAATTTCAATTATATCCTCAAATTAAAATTTTTTATTTTTATTATTTTAATTTATTCCAAACCTAGTTCTTCTACTTTACTCCCTGCACCCAATCTTTTCATCTCTCAATTCCGTTTAACAATGTTTTCTGTTTTACTTTACAACTCCATTTGTCTTCTCTGTTTCACTTCTCCTCATCTGTTTCTTTTTTCTTCATTTTCCTTACATTATTAAAATACATTAAAAATATATTAAAAAATAATAAATCAAAACATTTAAATTAAATTATTAAAATATTTTCAAAATAAAGAATAAACTAATAAAACAAATCCTAAATTAAAAACGTAACTCGGAGCACGTTTAAGGAAAGAACGGATGTCAACATTCGTTTATGGAAAGAACGGATGTCAACATCCGTTTATGGAAAGAACGGATGTCAACATCCGTTTAAGGAAAGAACGGATGTCAACATCCGTTTAAGGAAAGAACGGATGTCAACATCCGTTTAAGGAAAAAACGGATGTCGACATCCATTTTACCTCAAACGAATGTTGACATCCGTTGAAGGATTTTGACATTCGTTGAAGGATGTCCGTTTAAATGTTACGTTTTTTTATTTTAGGGTTTTATTTGAAGGTTTATTTGAATACGCACCTTGAGGAAGCAACACACGCACTGCACCACTCCACACACTGCACCATGAGAGGGAGACTGCTTGATAATTCTTTCCACCACTACCAACCTTTACAACTTGTAGTATCTCACCGCGACAAAAGAAAGAGAAGAAGAAATATAATATTAAAATAAAAGAAAAGTATTTTACTCATGTACGGGGACTAGAATAGGTTATTAGTGGAAGAAGTTGTGAATGGGTAAAATTAAAAAATAACCCTAAAAATAAAATTTTATTTAAAGACAAAATAGTAAAAGGAAAGTGGAGGAAGAAAGGTGTGACGGTGGAGAGAGCAACACCGTTGATTTTTTCTTTTGTGGGGAAGCATATTTTAACCTAACAAGTTATTGCTAGGACACAACATGCAAAAAGTAATGATATTCTTCTAGGAAAGATCGTCAAATAAAATCTGAGTGGTTCATACATCAAATCGAACATTGTATGCGATAAGATTAAATATAATAGCATGAAAGTGAATTATGCAGTTAAATATATATATATATATATATATATATATATATATATATATATATATATATATATATATATATATATATATATATATATATATATATATATATATATATATATATATATTATAGAATCCAAGCCTTTTCTAATTTCTTCCTTCTTGATTTGTTGCTAAATAAATATACGTGAGTGGTCCTATAAATTATAATACAATATCAATGAGCTAAAATATTAAAATCCGTACATTTTCTAATTTCTACCTTATTGGTTTCTTGTTAAATGAAAATACGTGTGGTGGTCCTATACTAGATGTCTTTTTGGGTTACCTCCAACGGGGCATGTACTTCTTTTTCCTTACATTATAAATAAATAATTTTTCATTTAGATGTTTTACAATTTGTTATAAATTATGACAGATTCGTAAGAAAATGGTCAGTAATACAAATATGAGTTGAAAATATTTTATTAAGTAAAAATAAAAATAGGATTTAAGAAAATATTTATAAACGCACAGATTTTGCTTTTTTTTTTAGGATAAATAATTGATTGGGTATGAAGAATATTTGTAATACTACAACCTTTTTACAAAATTTGAATTACAAACACCAAAGATCATTTAGCATGTTTAAAACAAAAAAAAAATATATAAGTTCATCGTTCTAATCCTACTTTCTTCCCTTTTTACTAGATTGATCTTTTAATTTTAGCTTTTGCACCTATTTCTAATTCCTATTGAGATATGCTTTTGCGGCTGCATTTCTCATACTAAAAGTTTTGTCTATCCAATGTTTTATTTTTCTACTTTTGTTTGTATATGCTTGTCCATGCATGGATTACTGATTAACCAAATTCCTTGTCATATTGTTTCTTTTTTCAACTATTCTTATGTCATGGTCCCCTGTAGTATATATTTATCAGATTTTGCATACAAATTTGTATTTGTTGTTGTCATTTTTGAATTTATATGTAAAAACACATTTATCATTTCACCACTTATTCTCTATGTATCCTCTCTTAACAATCTATTTCACTTAGAAAATCTTATTCTCTTTTTTAAAATTTTTCTTAGCCTTTAACATATGAATTTTATGCACATTAAGCACAATTTTGAATATGAAAACTTTCTTTTTAAAACTTTGTTTGGTGAGCAAGAGAGAGGGGTGTCCAACATTTGGAGAGAATGACCATGTGTTATGCTATTAAAAGATTTCTCATAAATAGTGACCATATATCATTCTAGGAATTGAGATGATTCTCTTATGTTAGTGGTCACATGTTTTCTTCCTAATGGAGAGAACTTTTGCCTTGATTTTCAAGCTAGCCAATTTAAAGTTTTTAGAGTTTTTCTTCTACAAATTTAAAGATATCTTAGCTATAATAGACGTGTCTCCTCATGTAAATTCACTTTGACATTAGTATTATTATATTGTCAAATTATTGTGTCATCATATTTATCTCTAAAGTCATGGTTAGAACATTTTATATTGTCTCCACTAGTCACATTCCTTGAAAATTGACCTAATCTTTCTTAAGAACTCAAACACCATCGTATCACTATCACACATTCTATACTGAGAGGGAAAAGTGAGAGAGAAGGTATGGGTTCAACTTTTCCACTAACACTTAAAAATTATAAGGTTAGTTTGATGAGTTTAGAAGAGAGAGAAAAATATATTTTGGATTCAATTATTTCCACTAACAAAATATTAATAACTAACTTTTTTCGATAAAAGAAAAAAGGAATATAATTGTGACAAATATAAAAGAGAAAAGAATAAAACGATCATTTCCAAAATGCGAGAGTGCATGATAAAAGTTTGGGGTACAGAAAGAATGACCCTAACTTTAATCTCCATAATACAATTTCTATATGGTTAATAAAGTCTGATTGGGCTAGTAACAATCTAGGATTCTTTTAATTTGTTCCCAAAAACTCAAGTGATACCCTCTTTCCATTAAAAAAAATAGTGGGTTATCCCAAACTAAAATTTGAATTGCTTTTTCTATAAGAGAGATGGTGACACTATACTTTTGTTTTGGAATGTGGAAAATAATGTTCACCACTCATCAATTTGTAAAAAAAATTCTGAAAACAGCATCAAGACCGTATTGAAATATGGCTACCAAACTGAAAATAAAATCGTATATACACCAAAAAAATAAGAAAAAACTAATAATCAAGAACCGCAGCATCTTTCTTTGGGATCTCTTTTTTGGGTTGATCTCTGTAAGATCTTTGCAGGTAATTCTGAGAGGAACCAAAAGTACTTAGAAAGAAAAAGATACTACACATCTTTTGTCTTTCATTACTATTTGTAAGCAACCGAAACATGAAAATGTAACTGCAAAGCTTATATAATTTCACAAGAATTATAGTTACTGTAAGTTGATCCCTTCCTATAATTAATAAATATCTCACATCAAAGACAACATTAATACTAAAAAATTCAACTACAGGCCAAAAACAACTGCATCCAGCTAGTTATACAGTTTGCATTCCTCTGTCTGAACTGAACCATCCCTTCAAAACCGGGGATTTGTATTAACAAATTGAAATCCTAAAGCTGTAAAAGATTAAAACAGCAGAAAAACTGCATGCTTGTGATCAACAAGCATAGTGATAAATAAATATAGACTACATTTTGCTGATTGGATGACCAATAAAAGTATCTGTCCTCTCTACAAACGCCACATGTAGGCGGAGTCGGGGGAGCAATATGCTCCCAAGAAGAGTGGAAACAAGCGAAACCTAAGACTATCCACAGCAGCCACCCTTTCTTTCACCAGCATTCATGTCTTGGTTGGGAACAATTATCTTGGTTCCCTTCAGAAGCCCTGAACTGCCAAGAGGATCAGCATCATCATTGGCAGTTAGTGTTTTCTTGCTTATAAGTCTGTATATCTCAGTTAGAATGGTCAGAAAGGCAGTTTCCACATTAGTGGACTCAAGTGCTGATGTCTCCATAAAGAATAGGTTCTCTCTTTGAGCAAACTCCTCGGCATCTTCAGTTGGCACTGCTCTAAGAGTTCCAAGATCACATTTGTTGCCAATTAGCATGACAACAATATTTTTGTCTGCATGGCCTCTCAGTTCCTCTAACCACTTTGCCATGTTATCAAATGATTGACGCTTAGTCATGTCATAAACTAACATTGCTCCAACAGCACCGCGATAATATGCACTAGTAACTGCCCTGTACCTGAGAGAAGAAAGAAGAGATATCAAGCTAATTTGCAAAAAAAAAAAGCTTCAAACTCTAAAATAAAATGTAGAAAACAATTCAAGTTGTGAGCAAGATACAAACCAAGCTAAAGAAGAGAGCATATATATGGCATAATTAGAATAACCTTGGACGCAGAAACAGCGACCTCAACAATTCAGCAGCCTCAAACTTGTTTAGGAAATCACCACCTGCATTTTTTTTCGTATTTCATAATTTGGCAGCCCCCATCCTTATATTTTATCGCAATCAACAACACTTCACTAAACATCCAATGATCCAAACTTTACAGGAGCTAAACCCAAATAAGACATAAAATGAGTTTAATTTTCACGCACATGTAAATAAGTTTTAATTGTCAACTGATCAGAAATCATTTTATGACTTTTAAGTAATCTATCATTATATAAAAATCCTACCGTCATTAGTTTTTAACTGGCATATCACTTGTTGATTTACCAGACACCCACTTAATTTCATCCTCTCTCGTTTATTTTCCCTTTATATAGGTTACCATGCATGGGTTTAGGCCTAGTTTATTATAAAACTCAATAAACTTATCATTCATAACCATCTACACTATTGTAAATTCCAATTAAAATCAAACAACTTACATAAATTTTCAATAACGACAATGCAAATCTTGATCACAAAATCCTCTAATTAAAAACAATCAAAACTAAATTTGCCGCATGAAAATCAAACACACTTCCCTTTCCTCACTTGGTCCCCTTCCCCCTACATTATAAGGTCCTCCCAGACTCAACCACAACCAAAACCATTCAATTTGACCATTAAACAAACCAAATTAGCTCCAACACTTTCCAGCTGTTTTCAAATACACTGATCACGTGAATATGCATTTAATTCCCACCTTCGAGTTTGATTAGTTTGTGACTCAGTAAACTTAAGAAAACTCGGGATAAGACAAAAATGATATAAACCACTGATCTCTAGCAAAGTTCTAATCATTTCCAATACTGCAAATCATCTAAACCACACAAGAAACATGTTATTACATTAATAAACAACAACAGAAACGAATGCGACATTCCAGCAAGCAAAACGACGCACAGTTTCTAAATTGATTGTTCAACAGTACAACGAAGCAGAAGGATGAGAACGATTATAGGTGCGTTTGGAAGGCCTCTTCTTAATTATAGTTATTGAATTTATGAGAAGCAACACGACAGGCAAAGGAAAGCGAAACGCGAAAGGAGGAGAGAATGGACCTTTCTTGGCCCGCGGTGTCCCATATTTGAGCCTTGACGGTTTTGTTATCGATGATGAGCGTTTTGGTCTGAAACTCGACGCCTATGGTGGCTTTCGAATCGGCGCTGAATTGGTTTCTGGCGAAGCGCGCGAGGAGCTGGGTCTTGCCGACGGCGGAGTCACCGATCAACACGACTTTGAAGACGTAATCGATCTTGTGGTTGAAATCGCCGTACAGGTTCGACATCCCGCGGAAATGAGACGGTGATGGCTACGCGAGACGGAGGGTGCCGTTGGTGACGACGTCGTTTAGATGAAGCATTGCGAAAAGCTGTTGTTGGGATCGCGGAGGGGGGAAGTCATGATCGTCGTGATCATCATGATCATCACATGTTGGTGATAGGAAGAAGGAGGGAAACGCGGTCGTTTTGGTTGTTGGGTTGACAGAAGAAGAGGCGTGAGGAAGAAGGAAAGGGGTGGTGGCCGTTTGGGATGAGGAAATGGGAGAATTGGTAGAATTTGTTTTTAATATATTACAACTTTCTTTTAATTATTTACTTTTGTATTTATGAATAGTGTTTTTGTAACTTGTTATATTATGTAAAATTATATAATATATATATATATATATATATATATATATATATATAAGTAAACTTAAATTTAAATATTAAGGAACATATTAAAATAATTATATCAAAGTCATTAGTTATATTTTTAATTTAGCTTTAAAAATATTAGTCTTAATGGAATTTACTACATTTTTTTATTTCTTTAATTGATATAAAATTTATTTTAATAAATAATTTAGTATATTTTTTAAATGCAATATGTTTTATTATAATTATTAGTAAGAAAGAGACACTGATTTTTAGTTACACAAAATAAAGGATGATTTGTAATGTTTTGTATTGTTTAATATATATGTGTGTGTATAGTATGATAGCATTTATATGTCTTTTTCTTTCATCTACAAAATCCTTCTTTGTAATGTTTTATAGTATGATAGCATTTATATGTCTTTTTCTTTCATCTATAAAATCCTTCTTTGTAAATATTATTAAAACAAGAGAATTTAAAATAAAAGAAAATTATGTATTCTGAAATATCACTTAAAAACATTATGAGTGGTTTCAAATTTAACTACGTATTTATAAAGTTATTGATTTTAAAATAAAAAAATATTTATATCATTCTCTTACCCTCTTTTAAATGAATTTTTTTATATTAATTGAAATTTATTGAGAATAAAAAAAATGTAAATTTTATTATTAGTTCCAGTGTGATTGCAAAATTTCACAATAAATACGAAGAAAGGAAAATGATAAGAAAAATATTATTTTGGATGAGCTTGTTAAATTTTAAGTTAATATTTAAATTAGAATTATCAAACTGACGTAAATAATTCAAATGTTATTCTAAAATATGTATTACAATTTAATCCACTTATATCAGAAAGATTATATTTATTCATTTTTAAAAGCTTAAAAAATAAAGTGTATCAAAATTTGAGGTAGGAAGTAATTTCAATTTTGTGTCCAAATTTAAGGACTAAAAATATATTTTATTTTAAAAAAAAATTAGATATGAGAATAAGAATTGATATGAAGAGATGAATCTTATCATAGTATTTATTCTTATAGTCAGTTCATGTTTTTATCGTTATTCTCATTTAAATTATTAAAATATATGTATATAGGATTCTATTAGTCTTTATACATATTGATAATTGGTCTTAAACATATTGTTATTTATTTTGACCAGACGAACCTTGGATTGAAGGTATGTAATTAGAGTAGTTTTTCACTTTAGTTTTCACGAATTTAGTTGGTTAATAAGTTTGACATTTGTTGTTTTGTTTACTACGTAACTTTTTTTCACAATTATCCAATTTAGTTTACTCTTTTTGCATTCCCCATGAAATTATTTTTAATTTAAATGCAAGAACATATATATTTGTTTTGTGAAAGTTGCAATCTTTTTTCAAAATCCAAACCAATTCATACATAGTACCATCGAAAGTGGTATGAAAATCTATGATAAATGTACTTTATTGTAAGAGTAATATGGATTGTAAAATTGGTGAAATAAAGACATGTTGTATGTATATTTATATATCAAGATTGATAAGTATGATGCACTATGAAAATATATATTGGTTGTAATTTATCATGAACATGATATCACTTAGTATGGATGAATACAAATATGGGTGATTGGTATTTGAAACTTAATGTAAAATCATGTTTGTGGATGAAATAACGCATTCGGTGTAATTCAAATGCTCTTGTGTGTAGATTTTATGGTGGCATTCCTTTATTGAATCTGAATATCGAGTCTATCATTATAATTTGCTTAGGTGTTTATGAATAGTGTGATGACCACATCATTAAATCATATGTTTTGAATTGGTTCACATATTAAGTTATAAATTGTCTATGTATGTTCATGTTAGCAATAACTTACCATTTTTTTTTGTGATTGTGTGTTTTTTTTTCCTTTGCAATGATCATCACTTTGACATAAGTAGGAGATGTTACAAGAGTTAATGGGGATATCTATTAGGAATGGATATCATTCAAGGTCGTGTGTGTTTTCTTGATTTGATGGATGTACATAATGTAAAACTTTTAGTATAGTTCATAGTTTGATGGTTTCTTTTATAAAAAGTGAAGATATTTATATAAGGCTTTGTAGAACCTTAATTATAAAATAGGTTTAAACCCTTGGATGGTCCTCATATTTATATGAGAATCTTAAGTGGGTTCTCATATTTGTAACCATCTCAATTGGATCATAATATTTGTAAAATTAAGTCAATTTTGTCCTGTCCGTTAAGTTTTCACAGATGATGTTAAATTGTGATGACATGTTTATGTTGATGTGCATTGTTTAATTATGTGGAATTTTTATTTAAATTAAAAAATTATGACATGGCAAATTAGGCTTTTTCATTCCGCATGGAGGAAAAGGTTGTGTCGTTACACGTAGTGGAGGCGCGAAGGAGATCGGTTTTAAGGTGGAATCGATCTCGCGATGGAACTACATGCACGGATGCTGGTGGTGAAACTAAACTCACGTCGGGGTGGCTATCTATTCACGGTAGTCTCTTGTGATGATGGTGAAGTGCGAAGGAATGTTGCGATTTGGTTGGTTCTTGGGAGTTTCTCTGTTTTGATTTTCTACAAGTCTGTGTGTCAGGTGATGGTGGCGGAAGGGTTCCCCTAGTCTACAAGTTTGAGATTCTTTTTATTGCCATGAAGGAGGCTCATAGAGATTTGTGAATCGCAGCGGCCATTTTTGTCATGATTTTGATTTGGTTTTCTGCGTTTTCAGGTTCCTGATGAAGAAGATGAATGTTGGAGCGAACATTACAGAGTCGCTATTAGGGTTTTTGTTGTGTGGTTGCTGCAGGTGATTCGCACGAAGGAGATTATGGTGGAAAGGTTCCCCTCCTTTGCGATTTTTGGATTTTGGAGAATGCCATGGAAGAAGCTTGCGATTTAGCTTGCAGAGATTATGGATATGTTCGTGGAGATTTGCGAATTGCATCGGCCATGGAGGCGTTGTTGGCATTCCGCTGATGGTCTGATGCGGTGGAGAAAATTGGGTAGTGGACCGAGGTCTTGCGCTGTTGATGGCGGTTGCTTGAGGCAATGATGGCAAGGTAGGCATTGTTTATGTTGTGAAGAAGATGATGCGTTGAAGCTTAACAGTGACGTAGTGGAGGGTTTTTGATGAAGGTTGATGGGGAGGACAAATTAGGGTTAAGCGGTGGCCTTGTGGCAGCACAACATGGACGGTGATCATGGCGGCACAGTTGCGGCACGACAGCAAGGGTTAGGAAATTAGGGTTTTTATGGAGAGGATGATGATGTGGCAACAAAGGTTATCAAATTCCACGTCATAATTTAAAATTTATTTCTACGTAATAAGATCACATAGATCAGTATCACCACATCAAGAGACTTTGACGCTGTCTGTAACAACATAACGGATATGACAAAATTGACTCAATTTTACAAATATTATAACCCAATTGAGAGAGTTGTAAATATGAGGACCCACTTGATATTCTCATACAAATATGAGGACCATCAGAGGGTTTAAACCTATAAAATAGTATGAATGTTACTGTGATGTTATATTTGTGTATGTCTAAATCTCGTATCTATGATCAAGTTTGTTTTATACTTGATGTAGTAGACAAGTTACAATTGACCCAAAAACACATTCCAAACCCTTACTTTCATCTCAAACCTTCTACTTTAATTTTTCACTTGTTAAGATCCCTAAAATGAACTTAAAATTGTACAAAACTCAACCTACTAAATGCTAAGAAGTATACATCCAATTTCTTCTGACAAGTTTCAATTATCCATAAAATGGACCCAAAAACACAGTTTCTTTCATTTAACCATTGTCTCAGCTTTTTGCCTATCAAAACCCCCTTTTTAAGACCAAACACACCTACAAATTAACATGTTTTCCACTTCACAATACCACCTTTGTTTACTACTCAATATAACTGACAAAACTCCATATCAACCAACTATCAAACCATACACATGTCAAATTATTTCTCAAAACATACCACCAATCATCAATACATACAATTCAGCACACAACAAACTCATTTATGCCATCACATACTCAAATTCATTATAATAAACATTTAACACCACCAAATACCAATTGCATTTTATTCTAAACATACCAAAGATACCAAACATATTCCATTTCACTATAACTTTAGAAACAATTAATTAGTTTCCATTATCTCCTTATTTTCAAACAAATATCTCAAAAGCTAGAAATCTTAGAGAGAAAGGAAAGAAAACTTAGAAAAAGAGTTATAAATAGATGGTGAATGTTTTAGATAATGAAACATGTTTATTAAATTCTATTTATATTATTGAATTATTTTAACATTACTCAATCTCATTATTTTAAAACACCTATATATTCTAATGCTCTATTTTTTATAACTATCGTTATATTATATTTGTGTAGTCTCATCCTCATCTATATGACCAGGTGTATTTTTTTCCAAATATACCCTTTAAATTAAAGTATTTCTAAATTAAAGTAATTATTTTATCAATTTTACTATTTTTTTAAAATTTAACCTTTTTACTTATAAAATATATAAAAATAATTTTCGACAAAGTTATAAAAATTATGTATATTTAATTTCATAATTATAATAATATTAATAATATATATATATAGGAGATTCCCTTTTTTCACATTTCTTTTCTAAATTTATTCTTTAAATAAAATTATTTTTAAATTAAAACAATTATTTTATCAAGTTTACCTTTTTTTTTCAAAATTTAACCATTTTTTACCTATAAAATAAACAAAAAAGTACTTACAATAAATTTATATATATATATATATATATATATATATATATATATATATGGAGTTTGTTAACTTGGATACACTCTCTTTTTAGTTAGTACATTTTAGTAATGTGTACCGGATTTTAGTAGATAAAAATATCCTCATATATTATGGATTCTAAGTTTTAAGGTCAAGGGTATTTGAATAATTTTTATTCTCAAAACTAAAAACAAAAAATAAAAAACCCCCCAGACCCTTATTCACATCCCTCATTCATCTCAACCCTTATTCTTTCATCTCTCTCACTCCAACATTTTCTTTGTTATCCTACGGTAGCCCCAATTGAAAAATCAGAAACACTCGCCTAACCTTAATCTACCTTCCTGACTTATCCAATTTGTTTTTCTCTCATCTCTATACTGTCTCACCATACACAGTAACTCGCGACACCGCAATTTGTTGTTCTTGCTCTCTTTGTTCATTTTTTTCCACCTTAATAACAAAATAATTGATGATGTTGATGTTGATTTTTGATTTGAGGGTTGTGTTATATCTTTTTCCTTCTGATTCTCATTAAATTTCGTTTTTAAATTTTAGAATTAGTAGTTTATCTTTAGAGAGATTTGATATTTTGACTATTAACTTGTCCGTAAATATTTTTCAGAAGAGAAAAATCGTTATGTGGAAAGGAGATTCCACAAGGGGTAAGTTATTGTCCAGAAAATAGATTTTTGAACTCAACTCTTAAAAATAATTCTAAAAACATATTTTTCGCTGAAACACAACATATTTTGAAATATACTTTTCATCTTCCTACATATAAGTAACATCAAAACACAAAAAAAAAATGAAACTCCTGCAAATTGTACTAAATGATTTCATAGGAACAAATTATTGAAGAGAGTTATGAACAGAGAAAATTGTTGTTGACTTTGTCCCCTTATTCAGAACAAAGACCATTGCTCGTTTCCTTTGGAATGTTTGATATTGATAAGCATACTTTCATTTCATTTTTGTAAAAAGAATAAAAATATTCTAACAAATTACACATCTTCTATATTTGAACATATTGCAGAATATTGAGTAGTTTTGAAGAAGAAATGCATTGATATACCAAGTAATTAAAAAGTAACCAGAAATTAGTAAACTAGTGATAATGAACCTGTTAGCTCGCAATTGGAACAGAAAATTACTTTCTAAAGTAAATCACATTATGTTAGTTTATTTTAAACAATTCATATCTCTAACTTGTTTGGTCCATATAAACATGATGTTGTGATTTATCATTTGTCACAAAAGTGAAATTAAGAAAAACAAAATGTACTAAATTTCAAATTGGAATTTAAACTTAATAAATTTGTTACCATCACGCTGATAGTTTAACTTCTACTCCTTTCATTCTATGATTTTATCAAAATTGGTATTAAGAAACTAAATGTTTTGTAACTATTGTGGGTTGATGCTAACGTCTTTTCGTGAGGGGTTTCTTGTTTTTTTTTTTACTTAGAGGGATGAGGAATGATAAAGAGGTAGGATTTGTTGTTTTTTTTTGTGAATGAAATTATTCAAATATCCTTGACTTTAAAACTTAGAATCCATAATATATGAGGGTATTTTTGTATATTAAAATGCGGTACACATTGTTAAAATATATCAATTGAAAATAGATCATACACAAGTTAGCAAACTCATATATATATATATATATATATACACACACACACACATTTCTAAGTGTATTTGCCGTTTATTTTTCAAATTTATCCTTTAAATAAAAGTATTTCTAAATTAAAATAATTATTTTTCCATTTTTTAAAATTTAACCCTTTTTAACCTATAAAATATATAAAAACTATTTACAATAAAAATATAAAAATATTTATATTTAATATTATTATTATAATAATATCAACAATAATTTATACTTATATAAAGGAGAATCCTCTTTTCATGTCCACATTTGTTTTTCATATTTGTCCTTTAAATAAAAATATTTTTAAATTAAAACAATTATTTTATCAATTTTATCAAGTTTTTTTTAAATTTAATCATTTTTTACTCATAAAATAAATAAAAATAAATTATAATAAAATTATAAAAATTATTTATATTTAATTAAATAATTATAAGGGTTAAATATATTTTTAGTTTCTAAATTATCATACGATTTTGGGTTTCGTTCCTCTTCGAAAGGTTTGTTCATTTTAGTCCTCTTAGTTTTGAAACTCTTATGCTTAGTCCTTAAAATTGGACGGCGTTAAATTTTTATATGAGGTGGCTAATAGTGAGCCAGGTGTGTGCCACGTTTGGGGTTTCTCATCTCTTTCACACCCACCATTGTTCCCTTCCCCGATTCTTCATTTTCATCCATTTGGTTTTTCTCCAGGTGTGTCCCCGATCTCATCGCCCCTCCGCCGCCTCCCCACCACCAATGGCAACATAGGGTATGAGGGTCTCCTCCTTTGCTTCAATTCTTTCTTTTAATTCGTCTCCAACCCTTTTTTCCCCAATTTCTCCAATTCAACCTAGGTTTTTTTCTTCCAACGAATTGATTCTCCCTCGTATCCCCAATTCTGATCTTTCGTGAATTTTTCTACACCCTTGCCTGTATGATGGTTTCCACTATCTAGTTCATTTCTTTGTTTGTTGTCGTTTCGGTTTTACTGCAAAATTTCGGTCCAATTTTGTTTCTTTTTTTCTTTTTAACTATTATAGAGGGGAAATTCCTTTTCGGTTTTAGTAGTATTTTCTGAACTATGCGATGTTTGGCATTTAGTTTTATTCGTTGCAGGGACATTTGGTGTTGTGATTTCGTGAAATTGGCAATGTACGTTAGGGAGTGTCAACCTTTGTTGATCTTGCAGTGCAAAAGAAAGTATTTCTTTTGACCTGCCTTCTAAGCTTTAGTGAGGTTGATAGTTTAATGTTGAGTTCTAGAAATAACTTGAATAGTAGCAACAACAGCGGGATAACTTCTTTGGATTTTCCACCCTTGCCACGGTGTTTTCCACTAGATTCAATTACCGTAGGCAATAGAAAATATACTGGAGAGCTAAGAAGGATTCTTGGTGTCTTTGCTGGAAACACGTCTGAAGAAAATATGCCTAACAAAGCGCGAGAAAATTGCGCTCCAAGATTGTCTCAAAACCATTGACGAGATCCTCGGAGCCTAGGTTGTTGTTGGTGGTGGGGAGGCGGAGGAGGCGGCGGAGGGGCGGTGCGATTGGGGTCGTCCTCTTGCATGAACCTACACCATGAGAAACTCCAAATGAATGAAAATGGAGACTCAGGGGAGGGAACAATGGTGGGTGTGAAAGAGATGAGAAACCCCAAATGTGACACACACCTGGCTCATCGTTAGCCACCTCATATAAAAATTTAACGCCGTCCAATTTTAAGGACTAAACGTAAGAGTTTCAAAACTAAGAGGACTAAAATGAACAAACGTTTCAAAGAGAGACGAAACCCAAAATCGCTTGATAGTTTAGGGACTAAAAACATATTTAACCCTAATTATGATTATATCAATAATAATAATTTTTTTAATTTTTGTTAAAAAAATAAACGGATATGCATATAATGCATGTGTTTATATAGAATATTGTGGAATAATTTTTTATATAATTATTTTTATTTTTCTAACTTATTTTTATTAGTGTAATTTTACAACCATGAAAGATTTATGTTTTAGTTTGAAGTATTATTTTTTTTACGTAATTTCATTCAAGTAATATGTTATAATTTATATTAGTATGAGAAAAAACTCATTAGAACTTTAAAAAAAACCATTTAAAATGTTTGAAAGTTCACTATTTTTTTATATTTTTTACAAAATATATTTTAATTTTTTCAACCGGTTATAATGGAAATTTAGTTATGGATAATTATTTGACATTTTATTTAGTTAGTCGACTTTCATCCAAATGTTACATGGTATTCTAATTAGAGAATTCTACTATATAATTTTTTTTAATATTTGACATTGAAGAAAAGAGAATTTACACTTTTCGGTATTGAATATTTAATATTATGTTTCATTTTTTGTGTTTTTATTTTTTATAAAATTATTTAATTGATATTTGAATAGCCAGAAAGTCAATACATAAGTATATTAGATACTCGATGGTGATAAGGATTAGAAAAAAAAATGTATATTTATTTAGTATGAGAATGAAGTTTTGTAAGGGAGATGAGAATAAGATTATGATACTCATTCCTACCTTGTTTTCATCACAACACAAGTTTGACATCTATCTATTGATTGTTTTCATGTCTCTTCTTCCAAAACTCATTGTAAACACTAATTAAACTTATTTTAGAATGGAGGGTTTTGTCACTAGTTAATAATTACAATTAATATATAACATTTTATATTTAATAGCAGACCACACAACACAATTTTATTATGACTTTACCCATAGAAACCATTAATATGTAATACTAATATAGTAAACAACTTTAGCATAGATTATTTTCAAATTTAGATTCTGATTATCTTAAAAATATTTCACGAATGGTAAAAATTCAAATATTAACATTATGCTAATAGGTATAGGCTTCTGTTGTAGATTAAACCGAAATCTATATTTAACTTAGAACCAAACCGAAATCTATATTTAACTTAGAACCAAAGGGTATACTTTGACATCTAGGTAAAGCTTTTTAAAATATGATGATCTTCTTAAAAATATTGCGTAATTATTGGTTTCAATATCAAAGCCTATATGTCACTATGACATTATAAGTTTTAATTATTCTTAAATTATGGTTTATAATTATGTAAATATTTTAAAAAGTATTATAATTTAAAAAATATTTTAAATTATTGACCCATATAAACTATTGATATGTAACACTAATATAATGAAGGACTTTAACATCGATTATTTTCAAATTTAGATTTTGATTATTTTCAAAACCTTTTGCGGATAGTAAAAATTCAAATATTAACTTATGCTAAGGCTTTTGTTGTAGGTTAAATTGAAGTCATGGTGGTCTTTTTAAAAATATTGTATAATTATTGGTTTCAATACCAAAACCTATATGTTACTATGTCATTACAAATTTTGATTCTTTAAATAATCAAATATAGACTTCAATTATCCTTGTCTAAATTATTCAAATATTTTTAAAAATATATTTATTTTTAAAGTAAAACATATATGATGACGTAAAATTTATGTTTGCACTAATAAAATAATATCTTTCCAACAATTATGCTACCTAAAATCAAATTTAACTTTAATTTTTACATCAAACACTTTATATACAAGTGAATATTAGGATGTAGTTTTCTTACTTAGAAATGTAATGCAATGACTTAAATTTCGCAATTCAATTATAATTTAACTCATTTAACCTACATACTGTGCAATTAATGATCTAGAGCAAAACTCACTCCCACCAACCTACATTAATCACTCTTCAGCACACCAATACTACATCTTCTGTGGACCATAATTTTCAAACCCCAACACCACTTTCCAACTCCCACCACCTGTTACAACTACTACCTACAAAAAATACTAGAACAACAATATCACCAATAAAACATATTCTCTCCAAACCAATACTTCATTCACCCCTGCTAAAAACATAAGTTATTTCAACTATACAACAATCCCACACCCTCAATATCAACCCAACATTCTTAACAAAGTTGGTCATCAAGTGAAAGATATTGTTAATAGACCAAACAAACGGAAATAATCTTTACCAAAATAAAAAAAAAAGGTTTATCATCTATTAAAAGTATTTACAAGGGAAGGAATAAAAAATAAATCATCATTTTTATAAAAAAAAAATGGAAGAGAGAAAAATGAGTGTGTCGCATAAACACTTTTGCAATCAATTTAAGAGGAAGAGATTGATTAGGTTTGCAATTTTTTTGTATTTTGTAATCTTATTCATGGACTCTTCCCTGTTTTTCATTCTGAAACATGTAGAACAATCTCAATAGGTAGTAATATTCACCACTATGATTTTTCTTTTTCATTTATCTATAATTGATATCAATCAAAAGAAAATATTATTCATTCACACTATCTCTCCAATTAAATAATTTCAATTCCATTTCTTTGTTTTTTCATATTATAAACGACAAGAGACTGCTAATTTTGTCTATAGGTCCAAATTGTGTCTTGGATATTTTATGGGAAAAAAGACAGACAGCCAAACACGACCATATATGGAGAAAATTGAAGACAGAGTGTACAGGTAGTTGCAGTTGGTCATAAATGAAGGCGTGCGTCAATCTTTTCTCTCTGGGTCAGCATCAATAATCAGTGACACTTTCTGCAACTCATCTATTAAGGGCAAAACAATTGAAATGTTCTAAGTACATGCATGACTATTCAATGATGGAAATCCCAACAATAGATTTAGTAACACTTTCACATTTCTAGAAAAACCGATAAAACAAGTACATTTACTTTACAAGGAAAACATTTATTAGAATCACAAATATGCTAAATCATTTATTGACCCCGCATTTGAAACATCCTTTTTCTTAAAGAATTTAGATATTCTGCTGAAAAGCTTTATGCTTTGATTTGGTCTAACATATCTTATTCATATGGTATGGTTATAAGGGGAAGTAGACTGTGCTGAAAAAAACTAGAAAGAAAAAAATCACGAAAGAAAAAGATGGTCACGGTTAACTTGGAAAAAGATTTTCATTTTAAGTATTTTATACTATAATGCACAATTAGGAAAAAGATTGTATTATAAAGCTTAAATTTTTATTATTGTTATAAAAAGTTTCTTTACACAATCATTTATAGATTGATTTCCATTTTTATATCATTCATGAAACATGTAAAGACAAGTTACTCTACTTTTTTATATTCCATTCCTTTCATCACTCGTGATATATGTCAAGAGAATTTTCTCTCCCTCCTTTATCTTCTATTTCTATCAATTCAAATAACACATCTTTCTCCTCTTATTTCTACTCTATTTTTTTTTCTATTTTTGGTAATACCATCATCCTATATATTAGCATCTTTCTTTCTGTTTGTTCAGCATTGAAGTTAAAAGCACCAATAATCCAAGCCATCTTTGCACGCTTTATGAATCTGCCTTTTGCATGTTTGAACACTTGCAGTTTGACCTTTTATCACCAAGAGTCTGCATGTTGTATGAAAAATGAGTGTATGCATAATAGTAACAAGATTTATTGCTTTTGTATTTGTAAATGTATGTTTTTGTATATACCTTGAATTGTTTCTGAAGATCTTTAATGTATTCAACAGCTAAGTCCAACATGTCTGCTGTGTTGGTTTGCTGCAAGAGAATGAAGAAGAGTGTTAATTTTTCAACCACGACTATAATGTAACATACAATCGACACATTCCAAAGTTAAATTTGCTTATGATCTTACCTTGTCCATGTTTGGAACAAGCTCTTGTAATTTCCTCATTCTTTCACTGATCCGAGTTCTTCTCACCTGAAACAAGTCATCACCTTTTTTTTTTCAAATTATTTCAGCAAGACTTCGAACAATAAGGTCTCTATTAATCAGAAATCATCAATTTTATGAATAATTATTACCAGAATAAATATTGTTACACTAGTATATAGAAGACAGTTTGAAAAGCTTCAACATTATCTGTGCATTCTAATTAAATTCAATTCTGAAGGCAAAATCCTACCCTTTCAGCAATGCTACGAGGATGAGTAGCACACCCTCGCTTTGCTCTGATTTTACAAGGAACAGAATCAGGAAACTGAAGCAACTTCTCCATTGTAATCATCTCTGCTGAAGTTTTCGGTAAACTCAAGTGATGTGATAATATATTAACTTGGTTTCCAGGTTCTCCATTCTGAGCACAACAATTTTTTGTATTAAAAATAAGAAACTAAAATGCAAGACATGCAACAAGAAAATATAGCAATTAAGTATCCTATATGCACCTGAACATCAGAAAAGATCTTTTCACTGTCACTTCTCCCTCTTTTCAAGCCACTGAGATTTTCTGACAGTTGTAGAGTCTCATTCCAAGAACCATAAGGGAATCCAGGGCCAAAATGTTGAGTATCATTACCTCCATGAGTGGTATTATCATCAGGACTAGTTGTCTCAATGTCTTCACTCCCTATTTCAGAGATCTGAGACAACATTCCCAGGGAAGAAGAATTTCTTGGTGAGAAGTTAATCTGATTCTTCAACCTGCTAATACATGGACTGAGTTCACCATTATTGTCATTCACCCCACCATAGTTTCCAACCCCTTTCATGGTGACAAAGCCTGCCGTTTGCAAATTTATAACTTCTCAGTAGCCATTAGGAATGAATAGAATTGTACCCCTCTAAAAGAAATTTGTCTTCACAAAATAAGAAGCAGGGTCGGTTATAATATATCATGTGCTGTCAAATCGATGTAGAATCTAGTTCCTCAGATTGATATTACTACATCAGTACATGCTTAAGTTTCCAATCTTGTGTCTCTAACTACACTAAGTGATAAGCTTGAAGTATAAGAGAGTTGATTAAATGTCGAACACGGGAAAATTTCAATCTGGGAAGAGTTTGAATACTAGGAACTGCATTTCCGACTCAGATATAGACAATGTATGTGGATCATCAGATCTTAAACAAACAAGAACTGCATAAAATGTATTTCCAGGAATCATTACTTTCTATTTTTATACACCAGAATATCTATCCCATTCAGAGTGTTGTAATGGAATTTCATTATTCTTCTTCAAGATAGCATAGATTCAGATTATAAACATTGTAGTGAAAGAATTAGAAATGAATTATTTTTCCAGAAACATGAATATAAAGACTAACCAGTCTACTCCAGTTTTCATTACCTGTTTCCATTTCCTCCTTTTTCTTTACAAATATTTCGAAACAGATCGAAAATAATGTAAAGAGGGGCTCAAAACAGGAAGTGAAAACAGAAGAAGTAAAGGAGCTCAAAATTTCCAAAAGAGTGGCCAACAAAAGAAAACATATAAAATGTCAAAAAATAATCTATCTTTTCTATTTTCATACACTAAAATCTCTAGGCTTGCAAGTGTAATTGTCGTATCTATCAAGTACAACACAGCCAGCAACTAATAATCATGTTATAAATTATCTGTTCTATTCACAACCAAGGCCAACAGAACATCGAAAATCAAAGAAAAACAATACCATTTTGGAATAAAACATTGTTGTTGGAGAAAAAGCCAGCAGGAGAGCTACTCTGCCTGAGAAGACTTGACCCAAAGCCCTTATTTGGAGCTTCATGATCCATTCCCATTGAACCAACCAACCCATAAGGCCCTTCCATAGAAGAACTCGAAGTAGCAGATGAAGAACCATGTCTTGGATAGTGAGGTGGCAACCCTCCACCATAACCCTTATGCGAATTCATCGAACTGAAATCCTTAGAACAACACTTTTGGTTGCTGCTTCCTTCCAACTCCCGGAAGCTACTTGAAGCAGCAGTGTCAGCACCGTAGCTGACAAAAGGTGTGAGATTTGAAAAGAGCGAACTGGGTGCAGAGCGAAAACGAAGCAACCCAGAAGAGGGTTGGTTCTGGAGATGAAGCTGGTAATCCTGATGATGATGGGTATGGGAATCCATTGTTGAACAATTATATAATAAAAGTCACTGTAAAAAGATTAAAAAATAAAAGGTAAAGTCACAGTGGAATGAGAAGCTGGGGAATCATTGTTGAAAAGACTGGTTCCTTTTTATCTAGGGGGCGGGGGGGAATACTGAGATTTTTTTTTCTTTTGTGTTTTTTTGGTGTGTTTTTCAGCTTAGGGACTAAGCTGTAGTGAGATAAGATCTTGTAGGTGAAGGAAGGAAAGAGATGAGTTTGCACACAGTTCGAGGGAGAGAGATCCACTGAAAGGGACCGGTTTGAGAGAGAGAGAGAGAGGTGGCTATGGAGATAGGGATAAACAAAAGTTTAAGAGCAGGTTTCAGATTTGCTTTAGAAAGAAGTGAAAACAAGGAAGATCTAATGAATGAAGAAAGAGAAAGAGAGTAAGGGAGGCAACATATTTATCTTGGTATTATGTTTGCCCAATGGAAAGTACAAAAACCATCATTCACTGTCCTTATTTATGCTCAAGGCTTTGTTCTTTTGGTATACCAGGGATTTATTTATTTGAATAGATTTAGATCGATTTGAGGATAATTTTATAGTTATTTTTTTAATAGATTTGTGAATAATTGAGATTAAATTTGAAAGTAAAGTTTGTAAGAATTAGGGTAGGATTTGATTGATGTAATAGATTTAAAAAATTAGTTTAATTGATAAAAATTAAATATTATCAAAATGCTCCTAGTTATTAAAGTAATATAAAATGTTATTTATTAATGTTATATTTAATTGTAAAAATGTTTATAAAGAGACAAAAATTATAAATAATTTTTAAAATTAATTTTTAAAAATTATAAAAATTATAATGTAGTAAAATAAATTTATTTTTAAATGTAGTATTTGTTTGTAATATAATTTACTACCAAGTAGTATCAATTTATTTGTTACGGAAGTGAGAATGATTACTTTTAAACAAACAAATAATGAAACGAAGTTATAATATTACATGACATAAGAAAAAGTGGCAACATTTAAACATACAAATATATTAGTAATAGTTCATGAAGACGTTGCTTCAGTAAGGTATCGTTGCATTACATTGAAACAATATTATATTGGCATCCCTATTAGACGTCTTGTATGGGATGGATGCGAAGATAAAAAGTCGAAGCACTATCTGAATAAATTTTCATCTTCAATGTTCATAGTCCGTAATAAGTTTTCAATTTCTTCTGTAGTTGGATTAGATGATTGAATCCTAACATTTACCAGGGATATTTGACGTTTCATGACCTGTGTATGTCGTTGAAGAGTAGTACATAGTCTTCTTGATTGATTAATTTGTCTTTGCAGTTCATCAATGATTGGAGAGTCCATCTAATTTGCAGATCAGCAGGTTGATAATAAATAAAACTAGCATAGCTGACGTGAAATATAATAACATTGAAAAATAGGTAAGGTAATATTTCAAACACATAAGTCAATTTAACGAAAATAAAGTCATGTAATACATTATCGGAATAAAAATGAACTTAGTCATCTAAACAGTGAAGAATCAAGTTAACATTCTGATTAAGGTGAGCAAATTGACGGTTCATGTCGAGGGAAAGGTTTGCCAAGTTATCTTCAATGCATTGAACCCGCACCTGCATTGGTTCCATATCTTGCATTCTGTGTTGCAAGTCTTATACCTCTTCCCACATTTGAGTCATCATATTAGGATTAGAATTAGGTGGAGGAGGTTGCACAGGGTTGTCATGATAGTCTGGTTGGTCTTCTTCTTCATTATCACCGACATCGTGTTGCCGAACATCATTGACATTAACAATATTCAATCTCTTCAAATAATTAATTGAAAAATGGTGTCGGGTCTCAATATGAGTGATGGCATCGGCATCAACATGAACTCCACAATATTGCATGATCTGTGTGATAAGGACACCGTATGGTAGGGGTGTGTCACTGGCCTTGCATTTAAGCATATGCTGCATGATGTGATGAGGCCAATTGATAGCTATATTATTTTTAAGCACCTATATCATAAAGATATCTTCCTGCAATAACCTAGCAAAATTCTCTGGTCGTGGAGTCAACATGTGTACAATAACATAATGCAAAAGTCTATCATTAATATTCAAACAACCAACCGATTTAACACGGTGACCCTACATTTATGGTATAACCATAGTAGCTAATGTCATCTCCCAGTCATATGGAAAGTCCTCTGGGATATTTGAAAAACATAATTTTTGGCCCTCATACTTCATATTAGCTACATTCAACCAATCAGTAGGTTTCAATCTTATTCTTCTCTTGTTTACCTCATTGAGCAAATATCTATTTCCAGAAATCTTCATATTTGAATAAAAAACTTTGATTAAATCCGGATAGTAGGGTCCCTACAATGTAAGAAATTCGACCACCCCTTGAAATAGAAGATGATGTTGGAAATATAACCCTGAACCGGAAAATGATTCAAAATTCATTATCTTAGGACCAACAATATTCCTTGTATAGAAATCAACTGCATAGTTTTCCATCTGATGGTTGTGAGTGAAGAAACGACGTTGATCTAATTGTTCTTCTACAGATGGTCTGACATAGGCTGCATCTTCTGTCTCAGTGAGGGTTTCTTTTCCCTTACGACTTTTTCTTGGCCTTTTGGTTGATGATGAGGTCATTTGACAATGTTTTGAACAAAGCAATTGATGAAAACAATAACAAAGTAAGTTATAAGAAATTATTTATATTTAAAAATAACAACAAGTAGGGTCAAACCATTAGATTGTAACCATAACCATAACTTAAATATTGAAGATGGATGGAAAACCAATAAGTCATAATTACATCACATATACATTATTGAATATAATAGTAATACAACTAGTCAGATAACACTTCCTAACAGTCATCTCCCGAGATCATTTTACATAATTTATTCCACCGCTTGTGTGGTGGAAGTCCCATCAATCTCTTTATACATGTGGGGTTTCCACATAAAAAATTATAACATTGCTCCAGCAACTTTTCATCAGCAATGTTCATAGCACTCAACATTTCATAAATGTTCGCCTCTGTATATGTGTAATTCGGGGTGCGACGAAGGATCTCGATTTGGGAACGTAGTATTTGATTTCTATCTTCCATTGTTGAGACTTGACGCACGACTGCATCAGAAATTACACCAAAATTTGAGAATCAATGACATCGACCATAGGTGCCTTCCTTTTCGAGCCTTGTGAGGATGAAGTTCCATCGGATGGGACGGAAGGCACATATTGAGTCCGTCTTGGATTATATTCATCCACAGATGGAGGAGGTGATGGTGGAGTTGGGTCTCTATACCCCGTCCACTCAGGCTATTTTGGAATGTACTCAATATTTTGATTCAAACCAATACTGACACGAGGACCAACCCGCTGTCGACGTGCTTGACGAGCGGTCGGAACACCACTCAATCCAGAAAACAGGTCATGTACCTCATGCCATTTATCTTTCAACACTTTCTGACGATTTTTAACATTATTTTTCGTAATTGCGACATACCCAGAGCTATGAAGATGATCAACTATGTTACTATATGCTTGGGATGTCCAACTTCCGTTAACCCTATTACCGATTCGTGATTCCTCAATCATAGAGTGTAGAAGACGTGCATCCATGTCCTCTGTCCACTTCATGAACTCTCTAGTAGGAGTAGAGGACTCAATGGCGGTTATCTTACCTCTGTTCATTTTATACCTATTTCATAAACAAAATGGTAAGAAGTTAACATTAAACATCCTTAATATAATTTAACTTATCATACCCATAACATGAAATACTCATACAACACAATAAAATACAATAACTACGAGTTTTGATAATCTCGCCACATATGATCTGCTATAGAATATCTGATACTACTACCAATCCTATGGTCCTCTTATCTAACTTGAAATGATGAAACATTATGGTCTTCCCTTTCATTCAACTCGTTATCAACATCATCAAGTAATGAGTCATTGTTATCCACGCCACGAAGGAAGTTGTGTAAGATACAACAAGCTAATATAATGTTTGTCATTGTCTGAAATCCATAGTGTGGTTCAGTGCCACTTGTAATGATAGGAAATCATTTTTTTCAAAACACCAAAAGTTCTTTCAATAACATTTCTCAACGATGAATGTCTATGATTAAACAACTCCCATGGATTTTGTGATCCTCTACGTGTATACTCTTTAAGGTGATATCTTACGCTTCTATATGGAGTCAAAACTGTGCTTTTCAACATAAATCCAGCATCACCGAGGTAGTATTTTCCTACAATTTTGAGCACATACAGCTCATTAGTAAAAAAAAAATCTTCAACATCGCAATTTAGACACTGAACTTGGGGAATAACCAACGGATCATCTCGATCAAGAGCATTTTTTAAAATTCTTGAATCAAATGCAGTGCCTTCCCACCCAGCAAGAACGTATGTGAATTTCATGTCAAAATCACACGCCGCAAACACATTCTCAGTTGGTCAATCTTTTCTTCCTCAAAATCTCAGAGCTTCACATCTTTGCACCTTTACCCGAACATGAGTACCGTCTATGGCCCCTAAACAATCCTAAACATAAAAACAAAAAGTCATCATATAACTCAAAATTTGTTATCATTATTGATGGAGGACCATCTAAGCTTAACATAGGACTTGTAACAAGAGCCATGTCCAAGAGAATCCAAGAGGAAGAGGGAGCACTCACTACCTTACTCTTATGGAGTATTACTTACTAAGTTCTCTTTCTCTTTGCTAAATACTTTTACATTGCTTTTGTAGAATATTAATAAAAGGGAGGAACCATGTCCATGCAACTTAAAAGGGTTGCCACGTAAGAAAATCAAAGAAGCACAAATGGATGGTTGGTGCCCACGGCTTTTGCACTACGTTTGACAACAACTCCATCTTCTTCAATTGCTTTGCTGAGTTGGCAATTATAGCTTACTGCCCAAGCTTCCTCTATCTGTTTTACAGCATGTGCACATTTAAAATAACTTGCACAATATGTTTTAGAAGCTCTCCTTCTTCTATAAATAGAGAGCTTCATCACTTGTAAATGTAACTTGAATTGAAAGAGTGTTATGCTGCTGAAATTCAGCCACTACTTCTTCGAGTTCCTTGCTTGAGCTTCTTTAGCTTATCTTCCTCTAGCTCCCTTCCCTGCTGGAAGGCCATCTGAGCTTGAACCTCTTCACCACACACTTCCAAACACTGCCAAACATTCCATCAGACACCTTACATGCACTGACATCTTCATCCTTTACTTTAATTCGCTGCCATCTCCAGATCTGAGGAACTATTTCTTCTTGAAGATAGAAGCTGCTTCTATCATTTGGCATCCAGAGTCAGTCGTCCACGCCTTCCGTCAAGAGCTAAGTTGCTCTTTCCTTTAATTTTCTCACTTCCATGTTGTGCAGTTCGTATTCTCTGTTTGCACTTCTGTTTGATTCCAATTTTTTTTGTTTCTGTGGATGTTTGCTTGCATTCACGTGTTCCTTAGTATTCTTCCATCATTTTAATCGGTGCATTTCTTTATTTTCGTTTCAATTCAGCTTAATCATCATTTTCCAGTTTTGTTCGGTCATGTGCTAGTGATTGTCGTGTTTCACTGTTCCACTAGTTTTAATCTACTCCAACTTTTATTTTTCTGTTTTTAAGTGTATCCAGTGTAGTGATAGCTCTTCCTTGATCATATAAAGCAACAAGACATTGTCTAGCTTTGATCATATGAGCTAAAGAATTGACAAAACAGTTCATTCTGTTTTGAAATTCTGCATAAAACGTGATTTCTGGATGTATTTAGTGTAACCTGTTGTTGTCCAGATTTCTTGTTGTTTCAAGCATTGTGCACGTTTGTCTATTGTTTTTGAAAATGTCCAAAGTGATTGCAACTCATATTCATCACAGAATTACAAAATGAATGGTTAAGTTCATCCAAATCTGATTCAAATTCTGCATAAAAAGTCACTTTTGGTTTGATCATGTGCACACTGTGTCTGTCCAGATTCATTGATCCTAATGCTTGAGACAGGTTTATTTGCTGCATTTACACATGTTTCAAGTGTTAGCAATCAAAATTCACCACTGCATCTCAAAAAGAGTAGTTCAATTGCTTAAAGTCCAGTAGCTTGTGTTGTCAGTGTTTCCAAACTTAATTTCTGGTTTAGCATGTAATAAACCATGTCTGTCCAGATTTTCAATTTCTGCAGCTTTGCACAAGTTTGATCATGTGTTTAACCAGTTTTGATGACATTCTAATCTATAGCAAAGGTCTTAAAGAACATCTTCACCATGTGAGGAAAGTTTTGATTTTACTTAGACAACATCACTTATTTGCCAACTTTGACAAATGTACCTTTTGTCAAGAAAGTGTCATTTTTCTGGGATTCAAAGTTGGGAAAGAAGGTGTACATGTTGATCCTAGCAAAATCAACGCTATCCAAGAGTGGCCTGTCTTGAAAATAGTGGGAGAAGTAAGAAGTTTTCTAGATCTAGCAGGTTTCTATAGACAATTTGTAGAAAATTTCTCTACTATTGCTGCTCCCCTCAATGAACTTTTAAAGAAAGATGTGTCATTCAAGTGGGATGAAAAGCAAAGTCTAGCCTTTGAGACCTTGAAGCATAAGTTAACACATGCACCCATTCTACATTTACCTGATTTTTCTAAAGCTTTTCAAGTCGAATGTGATGCATCTGGGGTAGGAATATGAGCTGTCCTTATACAAGAAGGTCACCCCATAGCTTATTTTAGTGAAAAACTCAGGGAACCTACATTGAATTATCCTACCTATGACAAAGAACTATATGCCCTTATTCGAGCATTGCAAACTTGGGAGCATTACTTGGTGTCTAGAGAATTTATTATCAATACTGACCATGAATCTCTCAAGTATATTAAAGGGCAAGGAAAGCTGAACAAAAGACATGCCAAGTGGATAGAATATCTCGAGCAGTTTCAATATGTCATCAAACATAAAAAGGGAGACATACAAATGGTTAGGTTGTTGCTTAAAAAAAATAAATCCTTCAACTCCCTCTCACTCTCGGGCTTATCCTGCATGTACAGCTTAAAAACGTTGGCGTAAAACCTCCACAGCACCGTCATCCTCCTCCTCTGCACCTCCATCCCCATCAACCTCTCCTCCACTGCAGAAACATTAATCTTCTTCTCCATGTCAGACAACTCCCTCCTCTCCTTCTTCATCTGATGGGTGCGTCTCTGTCTGCCTCCAATGGTATTGGTACAAACCTACCTCCATCATCTACGCCGTTCTCTACAAACCCAACGGTGTCATCGCTTCCATTCACGAAGGTTAATTGGAGCTAACCAATTTCATGCGAGGGAGGAATGAATGCAGCTATGGAAATCCAAATAACTCACATACCACATCCTACCGAATCGGATATGACGACAGTACAACCGAAGAAACACGCTCATGGAACCGGAGACGTCACTGTGTAACCGAATACGCGTTCTTGGAGAAGCTAGAACCGGATACGGGAATGTGTAACTGAATACGCCATTAAACGAAGTTGTTGGAGAAGCTGTAACCGGATACGCCTCGGTGTAACCAAATACGCCATGGAAGTTGTTCGACAAGGTGCAACTGGATACGCAAAGTTGTAACTGATTACGCCTGCAACTCCTGCCGAAAGCTCCAACCGGATACCCTCTTCTTCTTTCCGAATACACAGTCGTCAACAAGTTCACTTCTTCAACCACTGCTTCCACGTTTGGTCAGCTTCATCCACTCGCTCATCATCACCAATAACGTTCTTGCTCGTCATCATCAACAACGTTCTTGCTCCTCCATTCACGGTTGTCTTCCTCTTCAACTAAATCACAATGCTTCTATTTGCAACAACCACATCAAAAGCGGAAACAAACATTACCTCTCCTCCACAGCTGTCACTCTGAAGGCAATACTTCAGCACACACACTCGGCCAAAGCTGGTGAAAGTAAACCTCTTCAAACTTGGCTCTATGTAAACTTATCTACCAACCACCATCTTATTAATGTTGTGAATGGTTATTCTTTAGAAATTCAAACCTCTTTGCCACGATTCTCTCATTTGCAGTCAATGCCAGTGAATGGTTATGTCAAATAGGGAATCAAACAGGAAATCTCGCCACTGCAATGGGCTGCAAAAGCAATTTCCAAATTAAAGAAATGCATGCCCAGGACAGTGCATATTGGGTCATCACATGCAGCCACAGTCTACTTTACTCTTCAAACCATAGTACATGGCTTCTTTCTCGTGAAAACACAATGCATGTGTTTATTTTTAACTTATTTCAGATGCTTGGAATCGGTTATTAAACATCAGAATCGAATAATATTTCAGTTCATGTATGGAAGCCCAGTATGGGCTTTTCACAATTCCCATACAGGGCATATCAGTCTTTTTGTGCTAAATCATCGTAAATCCTCACAGCTAAGCGAGATGACTTCAACAGTGTATTCTCGCAAATCATCGATTTTACATATGAACATTTCTTTGCAAATCATCGCAAAAGAACAACGTTGTTCTTCCAAATCCATCGTCGCTTATTCCTGTAAACAGTTCTTTCACTCCAAACGAACACAGTGTAAGACATTATGTTAAAACTTAGATCTCTTAAATATTTCTAATTTTATTTTATTATTTTAAAAATAATTATATTATTATAATTAATGAAAAAGAGACAGTGTGTTTTTGATATTTTTCAAAAAAATAATAATAGTAATTACATAACAATAATGGCAGCCAATAAGTTGTAGTATGTAAATGCTTTTAGCTTGATTAGTTTATATCGAATTTTTTAGTACTAGTTTGTTTTAGTATAAATAATGTATACTCTTTATTTTTTTTTCTTTTTTATAAATTTAGAAAATATTTAATAAGTCTTGTATATATTTACCATTGTTTTTCCTTACAATCAAACACGTAAACAAAAGTCTAAATCATTAAACATAATATTAAAATCATATTATAAAATAAGATTATTTTGATACAACACTTTATAATGTTTGATGGTATATTCTTAATTTGATTATTCTTATATTTGTGTCAAAACTAAACATATTCAAAGAATAATATTTAGATCAGAAATGGTCGTTATGAATATTTATGATAATGTTCTCTTTTTTTTTTCTATAAGTTATATAAATCGTACTTTTAAGAATTTTTTTCATAAATTTGTTGTAGCTCATAATTATATTTTCATTTATTTTAAAAGTCATAAAGAGAATGAATGAGAAACATTCGAAGTTTGTGTTACAAATTCTCAAACCAAGATATTGTATAGCAAATGGTTAAAGTGACTTCTCCTTCGAACAAGTTCAATTTTCAAGACATGTGGAATTGCAGTTAGCCCTTGAAGGTTCGAGTTACGTTGCGTTGGGAACAACAACAGAAAATTATAAAGATATGTAGTTTCTAAGGATTTATAGATTTATTGAATTTTTTTCTAAATTAACATCCATTTTGATAAAGCTAACATGTAAAGATTAACCTTTTTTACTGGAGTTAAGCATATGTGAGTTTAATTTTTAAGAGTTAAAGAAAAAATTAATGTGTACATGTTTTAGTTGTCTTGAGCCATCCAGTTTTTTTATTAGAAATATTGTGATGTCTCTGGACAAGAATTAAGATGTGTATTGATGAAATAAGTGTAAGTGATAGCTTTGTTTTATGATGACTTAAATAACATGAAATTAAGTCTCCTATACATGATTTAGAATTAGTCACAGTGGTGTTGGTATTGAAAATATGGAAACATTGATTGTACAGAGGTTTGAAGTTTTCAATGACCATAAAATCTTCAAGTGCCTTTTTTTTTCAGACATGAGACAACGGATATATATATATATATATATATATATATATATATATATATATATATATATATAAAACTTCTCAAGGATTACGACTGAGTTTCGGGAAAAACAAACATTGTGACAAAGTTAAGAGTTGAAAAATCTATACATGCATCTATGATGATGGAATGAATTGGATTTTATAAAATCATTCATATACTTGAAATTAGTTGTAGAACTAAGGTCCAATAGTTTATGCTTAAGAATGTTTAAAATTTCAAACAGATTCTTGGAAGAAATAAAGGAAACTCAAGAAAAGGACCATTTTTTTCAAGAAAAGTTAACAAGAATGAAGGAAAATAATATGATCAATTTCACAAGTATTACATTGGAATAATTAAATCTAGGGAGAATTCACATACCTACATAATAATATCTAAAAACCCTAATGTTAAATGAAGTTCATTGGAGTAGCTTAAGTAGTCATCTTATAGTGCCACAAATATGTATCAAGAGAAGAAAAAGTTTTAGTGGTCTAGGATGAAGAAAACAATAATGAAATTTGTTGTATATTGCTTATTGTGATAGAAATAAAAGTAGAACTTAGAACGTCTTAAAAGTAACTACAGTCTTTAAATATTTGATAATGAAATGGGAAATAGATTATTTTTTTACAGGTGTAACAAGGATTGTTTTTAGTTATGATAGTATTTGGGTGATTCCAGTATATTAACAAAAACTGTTCAATTTCTACCTATTAACATTAGATTTTTCATAGAAAAATTAGCTCACTTATACATGGTGTACCTTCTGGTAAAACTCCAAATAGATACCTCCATTTCCTCTCTAAATTGTAACATAGTTTACAACTTTTAAAAACAAAAAAAAAGATATCGGTTAAAAAAAGTTTCTGTTATAAAAAATTATACTAGTTTTAAACCTATATAAAAGTAAGAGGTATAAAAAATATTAATTTTTTATACCGTTTCTAGAATTGATATAGAAAGTGTCACTTTTTATACTGGTTAATTAAGAAATTGACTTTAAAGTTTAACTCAATCAGATCATCTCGAGCCTAAGTCTAGACATTAATGAGTGGTCCGATAAGAATCCGATAACAATTTAATAGCAGGTGAAACAATATGTCCAACAAATAATAAATATCGTTAGAATAGACTCAATTAAAGAAATTCGACTTATAAAATGATATTTATACCCACTTATATATTATAAATTGACCTTATCTCTAACAGATGTTAAACTTCTAAGATCAATTTATAATATATATATATATATATATATATATAACTGTTGCCACAAAAGCCCCATCATGACACCAGCACGGCTACGCCAATCTCGATGACTCTGCACCGAGGCGTTTCTAGAATTGACAGCATCGCATGGATCTGCTTTGACGTCAACCAGTTCCACGCCATCATCCAGGATAATGCCCACATCTGATACTTGTTGTTCGAGTTGGAATTGTTCTTGGCATTGCAAACATCAAATTTCATGAGCGGTTAGCGATCTAAAAGGGATCATGACTCGTGAGCACGATGACTTTAAACTCTGCCTCGATGCAAAAGACATCGTCAAGGAGGCAATAAGAGTTAGGAAATGGAGAGAAGATTGGAAACCACTTTCTATGTAGATTATAATAAGAGAAAAAGTACCTTGGAGATGTTAATTTAACGGATATCCTCGTATATGGTTCAAGACTATTTTCTTTGTATTTCAATGTTAATTAATTAATTTTTATGAGAAAATAAAATATCACAACAAAAAAACATTATATTATTAAATACTCAATATTAAAGGGACAAAGTCTTGTTTTTTTAATATAAAATATTTAGAAAGACTTTATAATTGTATACATTTCAAGTATCAAATAAAATTTCATATGAGCACTCAAATATTTTAAAAAATTTATAAAAAAGTATTAGAGTTAAAAATATTTTAAATGTTTATTTACTTTATTTCTCTAAATTCAAATAAAATCATTTTTTTACTAATAAAAATTATAATACACAACTTAAACGAAATCTCACAAAATATAAATATTAAATTAATAATAATTAAAATTTAGCATAAATATTTTATCATTTTAACTTCAAAATGTTTTTTTATATTACCTACTAAATAAATGATTTATGTGTTTGAACATTTTGAAAGTGAAAAAAAAGTATTTTTATTTAAAAAATAAATAAATAAAAATATTAAAAAAATTTCAATGTTTGATTCATTGTATTTAGTAATACAATTTGAAGATAATTATACAAGGATTATAATAAGAGATAAATCACATTAAATGTCAGAACTCTTAAAAACCCCAAGTTAGTGAAAGTTAGGTGTCAATGAAAAGGTTCGGATTTTCAGATAGTGGAAGACAGATGTGCAGCGCTGAGTGGCAGATCGGTTTTAGTGACGATAGTATTTAAGACGAAATTCCAAATTTCGTGCCACTTTTCTGTATGCATCCTTCATCTTCAACCTCCTGAATCTCCATTTTCTCCTCCTGCTCTCTACAATCTTCATCTTCTCTCTACAATTTCTCATCCTTTTCTTCTTCTGATCATCATTCAGGCAACGCCTGAGTATTCTTGGTGCCAAGAGCAACACTTTGCACCGATCAAGTTGTGGTTTAAGCTGGTGAGTACTTCTCTTCTTAGACTGTTCGTTTTCTGTCACATGCAAACCCAAATTTTGGTTGCATGAGTTTATCATCTTATTCTGGTAGCAATTCTAGTCTTGTATTTGGTTTAGTTTTTAAATCAGTGAGCTCTAAGTGTATAAGACTGGTAGTGGTGAACCATATCCTGCACCTGTGAGCGTTCGACTACGTTTAGAGGTAAGGGAAACTTGTAATTTAATTATGATTCTTGTTTTATGATTGTTTACTTGCTGGAATGATGTTATGTTTGATGATTTGGTTGATGTTGAAATATTGCATGTTTGTTTGGAAGTATTGATGATTGATGAAAAGGCATAAAATGAGTAGGAATATAGTCTGATCGTGATTCTGCAATAATCTGCAGAATTCTGTAAACTGTAACCGAGAGTCATTTGTGACCGTTTGGTTTTCCTTTGTTGTGTTCGGTCTTAACTGGATTCTCCTTCTAAAGAGATTTTCAGTTAAAGACCGTTCGGTCTCCTATTGGTAGGTTGGTACACTAAATACTTAGTTTATGTTTAGTTTTTTTATTTTCTACTTAGTTAATAGCCTAGTCAGGGTATTCAAATGAGTTAAGTAATCAACATTATAATCGTTTTCAGTGGTTGATTATATATATATATATATATATATATATATATATATTTGCTAGAGTGTTCGGTCTCTATAGTACTAGGTCTGACACTAACACTCGGTCTCTTTAGTGTTCGGTCATAGACCAGGTGCTCGATCTTAGTAGTGCTCAGTCTTGAACCAAGCGCTTGGTCTCAGTAGTGCTCATTCTTGAACCAAGCGTTTGGTCTCAGTAGTGCTCGGTTTTGAACCCAGCGCTCGGTATTTCTATTATACTCCATTGTTTATTATCTTTGAACTAAGAGTGTTCAATCCAATTCAATAGTATTTGGTTTAAACCTGTAGGGTTCGGTTTAAGTTCTTAGGTTTCACAAATATTTATCACAATTTTCAATTAAGTCTAAAATACACTTATTCTTTAGTATTCAGTACATTCTTAGAAGTTATGTTTAGTAAAATCACGTCTTGTAGTAACTGATGAGTAAACAGTAAACATCCAAATATTACCGCGAGTGTTCGGTTTATGATGATAGTGTTTGGCTTATGAGGAGTCTTATCTAGAATGGACCGTTCGGTCCTGTTCTGTGTATAAGTGGAAGACCACTCGGATTACTCATTCTCAAGTAGAGAGGAGTAAGTCATGTGTGAGAATGGCGGAGGTCCTAGTCCATAAGGTGAACTTGGATGGAACAGACTAATCTCGGGTGGCAGCTGTTGAGGGCATCCCAGCTATTACATCACCTGGGTGCAAAAAACATCGTAGCTACACAGAATTCATACAGTCCGGACAGTCATGAGTAAAGTGGTCGGTCATTGCATGCTTTGACGTGAAATTTTGATTGGAAGTGCATGATTGGGTGTTACATGATTGTATATTAAATTATGTTTGATTTATTTGAAGTATAGGTTTTACTGAATTAATTAAATTACATAAGTTTGCCCTATTTTCTGTCTTGTCTGTTTTGTTCGTTCGGTCATTATTTTCTGTTGTAATGATCATCCTATGGATGTGAGCAGAAGGAGAAGAGGTTTGGAAGAGGCCCTGGAAGAAGTGGAAGTGAAAGCCGAACCATAGGATCATTCGGTCATTAGGTTTGGTCTTATTTTGTATAACCGATCGGTATTAGCGTAGTTTTGGTAATCGTTCGGTCTAGACTATGCTTTTGTAAAAGTTTAAATTATGTAGTATTTTCGTAAGGTCGTTCGGCCATAATTATACTCTTTATTCTCAGAACTGAACTGTAATATTGTTAATATGTGAATATTCTATGATATGATTTATACATTATTTTTGGAATATTACATTAAAAATGTAAATGAATTCTATAGATATAAAATAAGCTAAATAAATAAAAGAAGAAAAATGTATAATTAAAAAAAACAGATTATAAAATTAAAAATTACCTAATAATATATATATATATATATATATATATATATAGGGGTTTGCTAACGCGCGTACGCCTGTTTTTCAATTGGTACATTTTAGCAATGTGTACTGGATTTTAGTAGACAAAAATACCCTTATATATATGGATTCTAAGTTTTAAGGTTAAGGGTATTTTAATAATTTTCATTCTCAAAACTTTAAAAAAAAAAAAAAAAAAAAAAACCCAAAATCTTACTCACCTCTCTCATAAAAAACACTTGCCTTTAACCAATTTCCCTTTGTAAAAAGTTGAGTCATTGACATATTCACCTTTAGGCAAAGGTTCATTCAAGATCTCTTCAATTTCACCATCTTCACTAACCTCTCTAATTTCATCATCTGCATATGTTGAATCATCATCTCTAAAAAAACCCTTCAAGCCAATTACCAATTCTTTCCGATGTCATTATGCTTGTAAAAATTAGATAAAATTATATACAACAAAAATTATAAAATGAAAACTCATTATAAAGTCATTTTTTGTAAGAAATTGTTTAACAACGAGTGTTTCTGATTTTTTCCAGGCCAATTACCAATTCCTTTGATGTCATCATGCTTGTGAAAATTAGATAAAATTAGATAAGACAAAAACAATAAAATAAAAACTTATTATAAAATCATTTTTTGTAAGAAATTGTTTAACCGCGAATATTTCTGATTTTTTTCTAGGTCAATTACCAATTCCTTTATGCTTGTGAAAATTGGATAAAATTAGATAAGACAAAAATTATAAGATGAAAACTCATTATAAAATCATTTTTTTGTAAGATTGTTTAACGACAAGTGTATCAGATTTTTTTCAATTGGGGTTACAGTAGGGATCACAGAGAAAAGATTGGAGTGAGAAAGATGAAAGAGAAAGGGTTGAAAGGAATAAGAGAGGTGATTAAGGGTTTGGGGGTTTCTTTTTTTCTTTTTAGTTTTGAGAATGAAAATTATTAAAATACCCTTAACCTTAAAACTTAGAATTCATTATATATAAGGATATTTTTGTCTACTAAATCCCGATATACATTGCTAAAATGTACCAACTGAAAAACAGACGTATGCGCGTTAGCAAACCCCATATATATATATATATATATATATATATATATATATATATATATATATATATATATATATATATATATATATATATATATATATATATATATATAATATTATTTGATACCTGTTCAACGTTAAGATTAGTAATGAGTATTTATCTTTTTGTGATTTGATATAATAATAATATTTTTGAAAAAGATAACAATAATTGTATGAATATTTTTAATGAAAAATATTAAATTATTTAATTAATTTCCAAAAAGATGCTAGTAGATTATTAGAAGTGAAATATGAATGTATATATTTATAGAGTAAGACTGAATTTTGTAGTTTTAGGTTAAATCTTAGATCTTCATTTGCATATTAAGATTGATGTTTAAGACAAAAAAATTCACTTTTTCTTTCGTGTTTTTCTTTAATATTCTAGTATAATTGAAAGCAAAATTACTCAAAAAAATTATTTAAAATTTTGTCAGAATTTTTTTTATAATATTGACTTGTGGAGAACTTGATTCTATTATCTTTATCAAATATATATATATATATATATATATATATATATATATATATATATGATAATTATACTACTATAATGCTTTTTTATAGAAAAAAACTTATTACATAAAAGAATTACTCTGAATTTCCAATTAAATAAAAATCATTTATATAATAAAATGTATTCTCAATTTTTAATTGAACAACAAATACTTATATAATACAGTTTGCTTTCAATTTCTAATTAATTAACAATTTAGTCAGGTTATTACACTGTGAAAATTGTTAAATGTGCTTTTCACTGTATTGTCAAGTTACTCCAAATTTTATCAATAGCTCTCAGTAATTTTTTTACAAAATAGATTGAAATTTGTTTAACATTTCATTCATGTTAAACATTTCATACACAGCGTGTGAGAAAAGTATTTTTCTTTCTTTCTATTAGTAGATTGATATATGTAACAATAAGTGTCTCACTCTGTGTGACGTCTAAAAACACACACGAGTGCTTATAGATTTATAATTGAACAAATATTTTAACTTAATTATGTTTGTTTATACTAAAGTATTTTAAGATAGAAAATTCATTTCACTATGGCATATAATTATTCACAACCTCTAGCATCTTGGTGGGATAAAATTCAAAGAATATCATTATTATTTATTTCTAACTCACTGTTCTTTTTCTAATAAAAATTAATTCTTAAGATAATTATAAAAATAAAGAAACATTTACTAAAATTTATATTAAAGTTATAAAAAATTATATACATAAAAAATAATCAAATTATTTTTATTAATTTTTATATTGTTATAATAAGTATATATAATAGAAACACTTTTTTATCAGGATATTATCTGGATAACTACTATTTATTCCTACCATAAAAGGAACAAAAATAGTAAAAGAAAGAATCAGGATACCAACTCATGTAGACTTATTTAAAGCTGTGAAAACTGGTAATCCAGTCGGCGATCCACCACGAGTTGACTACTACTTAGTGAGTCAATTTAATCTGACTCATTTATTAGCGAGACATACAAGAAATTACTTAGTGAGTCAACTCTTATACCATGTTACTTTGATCGATCAAATTGAAACAATAATAATTGAACCAATTGATATAAAAGAAAATGAAACAAAAGAAATATATTGTTATATATATTCTAAGCTATCAAGCGTAAAATTTTGCCAATTTAATTTAGTGAGACATACAAGAAACTATATATAGACGTTAACAAAAATATATATCACAAGATAAAATTATCATGCTTGTAGATAGGTCTAAAAACAAGATAAAACAAATGATATATTTCCGAATTATCTAATCTATAATATTATCCATCTATTAAATTGGAGTCCTGAATGGATAAATCCACAGGATTATGCTCTTTTGAAACATTTTCTTTATCTCCATTTATGATATTATTCAATCTATAATCTTAGGGTTCTATTTGCGAAGGGGAACTTCTGGAAAGACAACAACGCGAAATGTTTTATTGCTAAGTAAAGATTGTGCATATTGAATAATTAATTTAATTAATTTGATTTCAATAAAAAAATAGGATTTGAATAATTAATTTAATTTAATTAAAAAAATAGGTGGGTTGGGGAGCCAACTCAACCCACCACGGGTTCAACCCGTGTGAGTCGGGTTCTTAGTGAACCGGGTCAAAATTGACTCGCATAAAAAATTTTGCATATTTTTCCAACCCACGGCTCAAACCCGTGATAAGCCGAATTGACTTACAGGTTTCAACCCATTTTAACGACACTAAATTTATTAGTTAAGTAATGTTGAGTTTAAAACCTTATGCAATGATATTCCACCAAAATTCTGGAGAAGTATTACTATAAAGAAAAAAAATATTTAAAAATAATACAGCAACTTGCAATTAGGATTTTAGTAGAGAAGTCACTATCGGACTTAGAATCTGAGAGGAAGGTAGCACGACAACATTGTAAAGAATTAACATATCCCAGAAAAAAGGAAAAACATTACAGGGACAGAAGAGTGTTTGAATTGATCTATAATTACAAGCTAGGTGGTCTGGTGAGCACCAGATTCTGCTCGTATCTCATTCTGCAATGTCTCATCCTTTTCACTTTCTCTTTCAATATTACATTCGCAACCGCCGTCTTTGCCAAAACAATTCTTCTTATTTATCCATTTTCCCATTTTCAATTCAAATTCTTCTGCTCTCTTTCTCTTTTAGCATCTAATTCTTAGCCCATCTTTGAATAAACTTTATAACTATTTGTAGAAATATTTTTTCTTCCTTCGACTTAATTTAATTCACATGAATTTCCGGGTTCAAACATCTATTGACTTACCAGTATATTTACAAGTTTTTCTTATTATAATAATGATACTAAAATTGAAATTTAGTCATATCATAAATATTATTCAAACTTCTTAGGAATGACAATGAATTTAAAAGACTTAGGAATTCAAATTCATGGTATGAAATCAAGTTAGAAGTCCCAAATTATTTTTAGAAATGAAATGAACAATATATAATTTGTGTTCGTCTTGCATAGGTTTTTTCTCATATTTTTATTCTTTCAATACTATTTTAATATTTGTGTTCATCTTTACAAACTTATAGGGCAGCTTTGTTGAAATATGTCGCGTGAGTTGTTTCCTACAATAAAAAAATGTAAAATGTGAATTTCTCTATTCCATATAGTGACATCTAATTTATTATAATGGAAAAAATTTAAAACAACTTCAAGCAATCCAATACTTAATAGTTTTTAGTTAAACTAGATTATTGTTAAAATAAATATAAAGAGACAGAGGATGAATCTAGTGTTTATTAAATATATAAGGTTATGTATTTATATATAATTTTATAATTTTATAATCTCGTAATCTTATAATTTTATATTTTATATTTTTATAAAAAAATTTAACGTTATATAGTTATAAAATTATAAATTATTAATTTATAAAATTAAAAAACTATAAATTATGAAATTACAAAATTTTGAAATTATAAAATTGTAAATTATAACATTTTAAAATAAATAAATAACATGATAGGGGACATGACAAGATAACATGTAAGGTAGTAGAAAATTTTAACAAAGATGACTCAATTGAACAGTATAAATTTATTGAGTACACAATACACCACCAAAATTTATTAGAGACTCAATTGAAAGTTTATAAATTTATTAGAGACTTGAAAACTTAATTAAGCCAATGTTTAATTATATTTTAATAATATATAACAGTTTGCTCCTTCAAGCTACATATAAATTGTATTTATGAAATGTGTTATAAATATATTGAATTATTAGTTTTGGTAGAGATATAGGGAAAATATTTGTTAATTGAAAACTTAAATTATTTAATATCTTCATATATGAAATTTTTTAATAAAATGATATTCACACTAGTACAAAAATAGTGTGGTATAACGTTACGCATTCAACGTTAAACCACACTGAATAGTCAAAGTTAAAAATGACCAGTGATATTTTTGTTAATAAATATAATTATTAGACGTCGTTTAGAATTTTAATTCGTTGTCAATTTGTTATAAGTTTTGCAAAAATATTTGGCTCGAAGGTGGAAATATACTTATGACGTTGAATATCTTAGAATTAGACATCAAAAGGTTATAAAACGTGGAATGATCTAGCATTAGACATCAAAAGGTTAGTGAATTCAATAAAAATTTGAGCGAGAGATTGAAAATTCATTCACTTTATCTTAACGCACAAGACCTTTTTCTCTGCTAAAACTTTTCTGGAACAAAGTTTGATGACCATCATATGTAATTTTTCTTTCATTTGATACAAATGCATGTTAATTAACTACTTTAGGTATGATTTTCGTTTGTTTTGATCGATTATTTTCATGTTATTGTCCTTCATAGGCGCATTCTATTTTCTCTCTCACGGGTGACAACACTTTATTCTGATGAACTCACCTTTTGAAGGTTAGTTTTCGTTTTCGTTTTAAAGAACTTATTTGTTAAACTTGTTTGTTGTTTTTTTATTGATCTTGTTTGTTGTTTTTGTTTGGTTGAACTTGTTTGTTCTTGTTGTTTGGTTAAACTTGTTTGTTCTTGTTGTTTGGTTAAACTTGTTTGTTGTTGTTGTTTGGTTGAACTTGTATTTTGTTGTTGATACTACTACACGTTCATAATTTGTACTTTATAAAATACCAAAAATTGAAATTTGTTCTTTTTTGTTTTTAAAATACCAAAAACTGAAATTTGTTGTTTTTCTTGTTAGGTCTTGGTAGAGTTGTAAAAAAATCACAAAGGATGACATTATAGGGTGTTTTTGTACTAGTGTCAATATCAATGTTTGGTCCTTTCATTGAAGAAAGGATTATAGCTAATATGAATAACATCCTAATTATCATATGTAAGTGTCATTCAATTGACATATCTAAATTACAATTCTTAAAGTAAATGTATAAACCAAACAAGTTCACAAATGATTGAGGTCATAACTATATACTCTATTTATGAATTAGATCTTGTCAAAACACTTTGTTTTCTACTCGATAAAGTTATCACTAATGTATGCTCAATTAATATTTAAATAATAGACAAATTTAGTATGATTATTGTGACAATATAACAAACTTATACTCAACCTTACAAAATTGACTTATGAGATGAGTTTTGAACTCATTTATATATTGTAAATGTGTCTTATCTTTAGTTGACATAAGATATCAAACACTCACCCTCACGTCAAGGTATATACAATTCGAGCGTTAGACTATATATTAATAATTGTCTTATAACATTATGATATTGGGTTATATGATAGGTCCAACAATAACAAATATCATTATAATATATTTCAAACATTTCTCATATCGTTTAAAGAAGGGAACTTTAAACATAATTTAACATTACAAAATCAACAACAATTAATATACAATAACATTTATTTATATAAATTAATTAAAATTTAGTTATATTATATGAAAAATATTTCAATTTTTCATTAAGAAATTAATTAGTAATAATACATACTAATATTTTAATTTAAAAATTATGCGAATTACATAATAATTAAATTAATATTTAAATAAATAATTAATGGATAAAATTAATTGTAGAATAATATCTATTACATTTTATAAAAATCTTGTTTCTACCCTACTTCCTAAAATTGTTATTGGTGTCAGTTATAAGGATTTCATATTCTAAACACATTTTACGACTTTTTTAATTTAAGTAATCATTTAATTTGACTTTTTCTTTCTTCAATTACACTTACTTTTTAAGACAGACCAATATGGAAACTAGCGTTTGTACTAGAATTTTCTTTTCTCTTTCTTTTAATATTCTTTGGATTAAAGAACGATGAATGAACATGAAGAAAATTTTGATATTTTTGAAGAATTATTTGCAAATGTTTAATATTATTTTGGTTCATCTCTTAACAACAATCAAGCAAGTTCAGTTTTCACATCTCTTTTCAAGTTGGATGACAAAGACATGATCTACTTGTGTTTGGCATGACTAGGTGGTAATTTTATGGACAAAGAAAATCTCAAATAGTTTTAAATGAATACATACTAATAAAATAATTAGTTTAATTTTTTATTGCAAATTTTAGAAATGATAAGAAGGTAATTAACTTCCACTTTCTTTTATATGAAAAATAAGTGTAAATAATAATTCTTTTGTTTTTGTTTTTGTTTTTGTTTTTTCTTTCGGTCTATGCTTATGTTTACTTCTTCTCTTAGAAGTAAGTTTTCCCACTTGATAATCTTATGTATTAAACTTATGTTCAGTGACAAACTTATAAGGACTATAGTTTTATCTTCCACTTTTTTTGTTCTTGATTTTATCATGTTTGTTCTACTTTTATATGTAAACTTTCACACTTATATAATAATAATAATAATAATAATAATAATAATAATAATAATAATGTACATTAAGTTTATGTCTAGTAGTAAACCCTTTTTTGAGTTTTATATGTTTTGTTCATCTAAATTCTTACAATGATAAAACAAAATAGGTTTTTATCTTTAATCAAACTAACTCATAAATAGACTCTAATGAGTGGTGGAAACATTAAAAATGGTAGGTGTTGAAAATGATTCTCAAGATAATGATCTTGAGTTGAGGATGAAGGTGTGGATTGTTGAGATTCATGGTAAACAATGAATACATCTGATTAATTTATTTATTTTTCATAATTTTAAGAGATGACTAATTTTACAATAAATTATAATAATAATATTAGTATTAAATTGAATGGATTTACAATACACTACAAAAGATATAGACAGATTTAGAAGAAAAAGAATGAGGTGGGAAAGATGTAGAATTTTTCTTTTTTTTTACAATGAGTATTATGTATGTTATCCTCACAATGTTATAAATCTTTAATGTTGGAGTCCAGCTGTTTGTTTTTTATTTATTTATTTATTTATTTTGTTATGATTTTTTTATCTGTTTGTCATGTTCTTCGTTTCGATATGCTCTTACATTTTGGTCTGTTTATGCTTTCATATTGGTGATTCATTTGTTATTTTTCTTCATATAGAAGGTTTTGATATTACAAGAATAAAATAATTACTTTCATGGTCCAGTCAGTCATGTTCTTCGAATAATAATTACTTTTATGGTCCATTTATGTTTCAAATTACACTTACATTTTTTCCAATATTAAATTTTGTTTTAAAACAACTATAAATATTTATGATACATGTGTTAAACATTTTCTATTGGAAATGCTCTGATCATCTAGATTCAACTTTGTTTAAAAAATAAATAAAAATATCCTTTTTAATCTTTTGTTAAACTTCCTAAAAATAAAAATAAAGTGGAGAAATCGATTTTCCTCCTTAACAGATGCCCTTGAAAAATTCGGACCAAACGGTTCGCTTTTAGTAATGGAATCTGTACTATTTTTAGAGATAATAATAGAATATCATCATTATATATATATATATATATATATATATATATATATATATATCACCTCGTTTATTCTTAGAGAGATACTAATTTTAATTTTAGAGACATGTATGAAAAGAATATTTGGATGTACCTAAGAATTTTATTTTCATATATTAATTAAGAATATATTAGTTAGCTGACATTGACATGTTATCTGTCTGTTCTGGTTGTTTGCAGGAGATTATTGTGATTTTGATATGATTTTTAACCTTATAAGATCATATTTTTGTTTATGAAATATGCGTTAAATTCTTAAGAAATAAATATAAAACTAGAACTGATTAAATAAAATATGTTTTATTACAATATATCAATTATCAACAACCCTTCTACTCTTTTCCAACAATTAACTCTTCCAATTACAGGGGATGCCAAAATAGATATATAAATATATTGAAACTAAAATTGAAAAAAAAAATATATTTATATTATAATTTACATATATAGAAGTTCCGATCCATCAGTTCCATTAAATGATTCCAATTTTTTTCATTTAAAAAAGTTATTTATATTGAAACTCTTTTGAGTTTTTTTTTTTTACTAATTGGGCCTTTTATGGCCCTTCAACTGAGCAACTTTCTTTCTGTATCCTATTTTTCTTCCTATACCTCCAAATAGCACTCCATTGTAATCCTATAGAATATATATTTAAATTAATAAATTAATTAGGTAATATCGTATTTACTGTTGGCCTGCTTTACTTACTTTATATCCCATTTCATTGTTTTGGTCGGAGCTTAGAGATATTTACTTCCTTCTTCTTCATTTTCAATGTCTTTTTCAAGTTTTTCATAATTATTTATTATTTTTTGAAATCCAGTTTGCATGATTTAAAATTTTATTTAGTGTAAATGTTGCATTTCAAAATCCAATATATAAATGTCCGAATTTAGAAATTCAGTGTAATATGTATTAGATTTTGAAATTCGGATATAACAATATATTGAATTTCCAACATACCTAATTTTATAAAATTTAGTGTACAAGTATCTCGGATTTGAAAATTCGATTTAAGAATGTCTTGGATTTAGTGTTTTTTTAAACCTAATTTTGAAATTTGGTGTTTTTTCAAAATCTGGTTTTGAAATTTGGGATGTTTTGTTTCACATATCTCATCTCCTACTATGAATTTCTAAATTCGTTTCGGTTATCAACCAAAATTAACCATCTAAACCCTTAGATTTCAAATTCCTTCATCCCAAATTATTTCCAAATTAATAATAATCAATACAGAAGTAAAAAAAATGAAATTGACCTGTTGTGTGAAGATGAAGGTTCGTGAAGTTGATACAAAAAGGAAGGATTTTATGGAAATTCACAAATTCGAAGGATTTTTTTAGGTAGAGAGTGTAAAGGATGAGTGCAACATTAAATTAAATATAAGGGTTGGGGTGTTTTTGAGTGAATAAATAAAGAGAGAGAGGATAAGTATGTTTTTACCCTATCAAAGTCAAAGTCAAAACAGATAATTATTGGGATTTAAAAAATTTGAGAGGTGAAAAAAGAAAAATATGGGGTGCAGTAAGAAAGCCCTTAAACTGAGTGCACCGTCAACAGCGATCATCAACTTCACATATGAGTTTTACGATAAAAAAAAAGTAGTGAAATGTTAAGGAATAGCACCCTTTATCAACTTTTGTTAATAATTCACATATCAACTACATGTGTCATCAAAATATTCCTCACATAAAGAAATATATAAATTTAGGATGCTTTAATAGAAAAAAAATTTAAACTTAAATTTTAATTAACCCATTTATTTATTATAAATTTTAATTATAAAAGAAATATTTATTAAAATGAATCAAGTACTAGAAGAAGAAAAAAAAAGACAAGGAAAAGAGGCCATCTGGTAGCTAAATAAAGAGTATAAACTATAAGATATTAATTCACTTTTAAATCTCAAGAAATTTTAATATCAAATTTAAAACTAAATGGTATTTGTATTCGATTTTTAAAAAATATAAATTAACTAAAACACTCTCAAAAATATATTACGAGTTTGGTAGAGTAGAATAAAAATGATAAAGTGGAAGAGAATTAATATTATGTATTTAAGAAAAAACGAGAAAATAACAATTAAAAAAAAAGTAGTAGAACTTATTACACCATTTCTCTTTAGTTTTCAGTTTTAATAACATCAATAATTAATATATATATTGAACATCATTATTTTAATAGCATCAAAATTTGATGTAACTACATTCTACTGTCATAATCTTTCTTTTGATAACTCCTGTAACCACAATGTCAACGAGACATATATGCAAATAAAGCATTATTGTCGTGCTTTTTGAACAATTATTCATGGAATAGTATAACTAGCAGCATCACACAGAATAATGTTACAGTGATTGTTTTATTCTTAAAAAAAACATTTCAATAAACTAGGAAATATATAAATATTTTTTCTCTTACACAACAATAATTTCACATTTTAGAGTTAAGATGAATCACAATATAAATATATTTATTTTTCCAATTTTTTAAAACCTATAATAAATTCAATTTGTCCGTATTTAATACATATTCATATTCGATATTTATATATAATCTATAAATAGTAATAATTTTTATAATAAATATAATTTATAATTTTTATTTTAACAACATTTAAAACGTATGATTTCAATTTGTATTCACATAATAAAAATTATATATTTATCATATTTATAAGTATTTTATATTTTTTTAATATAAATATATTAAATGTTGTATTTTATTATTTTAAAATAAGTGTATTAATGTATTAAATTCATGTGGAATCTGATACACATCTAGTATTTGTAGATTCATAATCTAAAACATATTTAAACAAAAATTTAAATTTTGAAAATAAATAAAACCTCATATAATAAATATATATAGATATTCTCCTTAGTGTGTAAGAAATAAAAAAGCATTTTTATATTCGTTTTGTTTTGTTTTGTTTTGGTGAGAAAGAGGAGACATGACATAATGCATAGATTCAATTCAATCTGTATCTGTCGTTATGAATGTTGATGATGATCAGTGATGTCAATTATGGAACAAAATCGGTCTCATGAGTACGAAGAATATTATAGAACAGAATTATGCAACATTTCTCTTTGATTCCCTTATGACGTAAAATTAAGATCATTTTATTCCAAAAGGAAAATGGTAAACAATTTTCATCCTTATCACCTTATTAGACTTTCCATAGAATCTGATCCCATCTTTTTAATTTCCATAAACTTTCTAAACATTCATTTTACTCCTTAATAATATAACTTCAAAAATTTTATTTAGTCTTTAAATGTGTGAATAATATTTTTTTTCTGTAGGTTTCGTGGCACTAATATGAGTTCTCTTATATATTTGGAGAATAATAGTATTATTTTTCATGGCTATTTTTAAAGGAATTCGAGAGATTCAATAATAACGACCCAAGTTAAACTCAAGGAATTGATACTACAGTTTCAAAAGTTTTAATATAATAAGTTTATAAATATTTTTTATATATCATTTTTAAATCTTTTTTCTATTTTAAATCTTTTATAAAATTGATTGTTATGAATTTCATTAATTGTGAAACCAAATTAGGCATTTCCATTATGTTTTTTGTCCATAATTTGATTAGGGATATTTTAAGTAGGGGATAATATGTGCATGTTTATGTAAAGAAAAAGTTAGCCAAAAAGTGTAAATAAAGTAGAGAAAAGGGACCTGAAAAATAATTAAAGTGAAAAGGTGGTGTTTGTATGGAGGCAGACACACACACGTGATGGTGCACTTGCTTCTATGCCGTTGCTTCTCCACCACTTCTTTTGTTACTTTTCATGAAAGATAAAACCCTTCAACATGGGTAAATGATAAATCCTATGGAGACTACTTAAATTATCAATCAAAGATGTATCACATTTTAGGTTTCATTTAGTCTTTTAATACACATTTAAATAGCAATTTAGTTCTTAAATGAATGGTTTTGCATTATTACCAAATTAATGTAAAAATATTTCAGATTTAAATATTGTTTAAATATATTTTTCTTCATTTATGTGTTTTATTTAAATTTAAATTTTATTGAATTTTTATATTTATCTTTAAAATATATTAATGTTTATATTTTGAAATATACTAAAATTTATAATATGGCAAAGTACAAAAAATTCAATATCTAAGTGGACCAGTTATATAAAATGGGTCATAAACAAAATTATTACATTATTAAAAAGAATATCTATAACAACTATTTGAATATACATACTTTTTAATTATGTATTTGATTTAAAATACTTTATGGTTCAATAGTATAAAAATATATCAATAATGAATTATTTTTTCTTATTAAACATTGATAATGACTTTTCCATTATTAAGAAAAAGATTTTATATTTTTGCTTTATCAAACTAGTTTTCATTGTCGGTTAAGTAAATTAGTATTCTCTTAAATAAATTAATTTTTCTTAAATAAAATTATTTCATATACTTCAAGTTTTAATCAAATTGTATTTGGCACCCTTGCCCTCTTTTTCGACTGTAATAATTATCCCACCTTTTTATTTTTCCAATTAATAAAACTCACCCTCTATTTCATCTCAAGTTTCTCAAATAATGTCTCCATGTAATATTTAATGTATTCAAAAGATAGTGATGTTATTTTATAATACTATTAATATAAATAAAATTGAATATATCACTAATAATATATACACAAATTTAAATAGGTTATGTAAATACGTGTTATTGAAACTTGATAGAATCATATAAAGAATAATAAAAATTAATTTAAATGAATTTAATTTACTTCTATTTCCATTGGTATTTGTTTTAGGCCAATATAGATAATAAAGAGTGTACTTTCTGATTTATTAAAAATAAGTTCACCTTGGTTGACAATTACTGAAAAGGATAGAAAAACAATTGCAAAAAGAAAATAAATACAAAACACTAAAAAAAATCAATTCTAAAAAATGGACAAGTAGAAAAACTGGGTGCCTCATACGTAAACTAGTATGAAAATCACTAGAATTATTGTCATGTGATAAAGACAACATAAAAAGTTGAATATTATAGAAAAATTTAGATTTGTCTATGAAAATTTTCCCAACATATTCTGTTTTGTAAATTATTTCATATAAAAGAAATTATATAGTATTAAATTATTACAAAAGTGTATACTCTTGCTTTTATATTCTAGTTCTAGTTCTAAACAGAAGATATGACATTGGTTCACAGATTTGACTTGAAAAGTGCACAATAGATGAAAAGGTAAACAAAGAAGTTTAGTTATGTAAAAATTAAACATTAGATCCCTGAACATAACTTACACCACATACATGGAATCCATAACATCTCAATAATTGCACCAACTTCCAGCTTTATCAGACATTGCATATATTTTCTCAATGGAAGCAATGGTGGTGAACTCAGACCTAAGGGGATACCATTATTTACCTTTCACAGAAAGGGTTCACAAAAGTTAGTAGATAGTTTGAACTTTGAACCTTTAAGGTTAAGGTCCACTGAAGTCAAGAGGGACTCATTGTTCACTTTGGCCATGGAACCTGTGGCCTTCAAGATCTGAAAGGCATAAGGTTTTTGGGAAACTGAACCTATGAATAACCTTAGTAAATGTTACTAAAGGAAACCAATACAGGCTTTAATCTGTCACTTTTTGAATATGAAATGCTACAGACGTGGCTTAGGACCCTTCCTTGTAGGGATATCAAGGGCATCATAATGACCAAACCCGTGGTAGAGAACTCTAATTGGGTTTTCTTTGCCGTATTCTTGGCCATACTCGGCAATTGATATCAAGCCACCAGCCTCCTTATCATACATGTATACAGTGATAGGCATCCTGGAAAATGGCCCTCCTATATTAACATTAACTGTGTATAGTGAATGACTGCATATGAATTCACTTGCCCAAAAGGAAGAGAGACTTACTGCAAAACATGTGATGCAATGAACAATTCTGGTTCACCTCCCCACACGTGAGGCTTCCTTATGTGTGAAATATATGTATCAAAATCACCTTCAATAAACCTGAAGATTTCATGGGAGAAGTATGTTTATTAGTAAATAATCAATCATCGATTTCACCATTATTCACAAAGTTTAATACATAGAGTTTGGTTCAAGTTTAATACATTCCTCCAAGTGTGGTATAAGATATACTAGTAGAAGAACAAAATATAAAAATTAACTAAATTGATGTTTGAGATCAACTTAAAATGACAATTTTCTCCTGCCGATTTTAGGATGTCCACTATAAGTTAGAATATAGGTAAACTACTCCTTAGGCTAGCTTTTGGATTTGAGTTATGCTTTGTTCATTTCAATCAAGACCAATCAATTTTATGTTGTACCAACAGATATCCAGTCCTACAAATTTTAGACTCCAAATGTCCATCATGGATGTGAGGAGTGTCAACTGCTCAGATGTCCCACGTTGAGTCGAGATATATGGTCATGCTATTTTTCATAACGGTTCAGAAGTTATTTCCACCAGAGCTAACCGTTAGAGCTGAGTTAGGCTCGGTTCATTTCTAGTAGTTTCAATAAAAATAAAAAGCAAGGAGAGAATTTGTTTATACCAAAGCATATTTTGAGGGCAGAATATGAAGATTGAAAATAAAGTTAATGTTTAACAGCAGAAACAGTTATTGTGATGTCTCAAACATTCTATTGTATTTTTAGCTGTTTACATGTTATGAGGGGAAAACAGATTGAAAGAACTGTATTGATAAAATTGTCGATCAAACAATGGAATCATCAGAATGCTACAGGTATCCAATACGAGAACTCACCATTCAGTTTCTTCCCTTCTTTTGACAAACTCATCAGCAACCTGAAAAATGAAAGACAAAAATCAAGAGCATGAGCTGAGGTAAAGTAGTGACCAGATAACTTCAACCGCTTTATTAGGAAGTTACTATAGGAATAATTTGAAATCGTGATCCATCAGCAATTGATATAATCTCGGTAATCCCTTTAAATTGTTGGCAATACTGTGCCTGTGTGTTTTTCCAATTAGTTTAGTTTCAAGGAAGTCAGGAGGAAGGTGATGTTTTAAACTTGTTACAATGATGCACAGAGATACATAAAACATACTCTGGCTCGTAAATCATCCGCCAGCTCCCTTTGGATGCTTTCACTAGGAGGAGGCTTTCCAGACCTCAAACAGGCCCCTCGAGCAACAGAGCGGAATAAACATCTTCCATCCCCTGGTATTCCTGCTCAAAACCATAAGCTTAGTAAATATTGCAGTTATTATATACAAATGCATAGGTTCTTATCTACATCTATTTGCTCAATATTTATGCATATGAATAGACTTGTATGTGTAATGTATCTTCTGGAGTTTTAACAGAAAGTATATCTCACCAATTACAGAATAGTCGCTATAAACTTTCTTCCCATGTGAGAATTTAACATTTGACTCATAGTCGTTGCAGTCATCTTTCCTATTTTCATTTTCAGAATGTGATTCGGCATGAGCAGGCTCACTACTAGAACTACATACAAGTAACCCAAAAATCAAGCCAACTGAAGCACATCCCCGCAGCCAACTTACTGGACCAAAATTACACTTAACTTTGTGCAGCAATTTTTGTTTGGGTAACAAAAGCCTCATATTCATACTTTGGCATGCCAGTGAAATTTCATGATACCTCTTCCGAGGTACTACAGAACTAAAGAATCGAGTATTTCCCCTTTGCTTGGAGCAGCATGATCGAAGGAAGCCTCCTCTAATTGTTTGGCCCATAACCGTTGAACAAGACAATTTTGTGCAAACAGAAAAATCATGATTTATCTCTGACTCCCCAGGAAATGAACTAGAAGGAAGTGAAGAGGATATTCCGCGGGACCAAAGTCCATGAATGTTACTGCTCATCAGCAGTGGAGAACGACCTTTCAGGACAACAGCATTTATTGAAGATTGACTAGTAGAAAAGCAAACACTCATGTTTACATTGCCTGAATAAAAGTCAACCATATTCATCAGAAACTCTTCAAGGTAACATTACTATTTTTCATCAGAATTAATTTTTTTAATCTGGCCAGATAACGTTACTACTATGAATATATGAATTAGCATTAATATTCCCATAACCCAATATTATATGCTAGCTCCTAGCTTAATTCTCAAGACAATCCGTTCATAAAATCCATGCCACTAGAAAATTATTATAAAATTGCATAAATATAATTTTTCGCTTAGTCCATGGCCAAGATTTCACAGTGTCGGAAGCTGACAACCAAAGCATAAATATTATTTTAAATGTACACGTGTATTTTTAGATAGAGGTTAGTAACTTGTTGATCTGAAGTTCATGATAATGCCAGATCAATGTATAAAAAGCTAACTGAACAGCAGGATTAGTCCAAATCACACTCAATAAGATAACTCACATTTCAAAAGATAGATTGATATGAACAAAGACCATATTTTTTTCGTTTTTTAGCCATTGTCCATGTATGTACTCAAAGACTCCTTATAGAGGCACTTCTATTTATTCTTTCCATTTGATTTCCAGTAATTTCTGGTGTTAAAAGTTCAATTTCAATATCATTACACATCAACTATTCTCTTTGACACAATCGTAGGATTACTTACATTCTATCAAGTGTTTGGGTGGCTGCCATGGACCCATGGCACTAGCAAGCAAGAGATTTCATAAAAATAAGGGCCAATCTGAACATCTGGAAGGCTCAAATGTTTAAAGTGTATAAGGTTTCTCACACCATGGACACATGGCAATAACCAGCCTAACTCCCAGGATTTAATTTCTAAATTTAAAAGAAAAAAATGTACGACAGATTAGAAGTTAGTTTCACCATTTTCATTCCTTACCATTCACGTCAATCCATATCATGGCACAATACACCATTTATATACAATTTTAAGTATCTAGTATTCTGTGAAAAGAAAAACTAAGGATGCATCTGGGTAAACTGTTTAACCAAGTACTTATTCAATGAGGTGTTATTACACAAAAGCTTTTGTCATAAATTAGAATGTAACGCTTGTCAGGATAAGCTAAAAGTATCTTACTTTGACTTAAAGCTTTAAAATATGGAGAGAAGCTTACTGAAATAAGGTAGAAAGAAGTTATAGGAGTCATAAGATATTTTCTAGGATCCATAGAAACTCTTCCAAACACCTTCTAAATTAGAACTAAATGAAAACAGGAATCAACCATGTTATTCCCATCTTTGAATGCATCTTAGACTAGCCATTTTCCCATCCTTTAGACTATGAAACACAATTAAGTTAAGAATCTGTTGAAACCCTACATTCCTTCTTTTCTCCAATTTTACAGCTGAGATTCTATTATCTTCAGAAATCTCTAATTGGACAAACTTAAATGCTTCCTTAAAAGGGGTCCATTTAACAATTAGATATAACCTTCTAAGCTAAACATGAAATCAATTTATAGTCTCTTTTTACCAACACCATTCCAGGCGAAAAGACTTCAATACTTCATTCTGAGACAAAGCAAAGGTACATCTTTATATGATAGAAGTTATTATCATTCAAGCTTATTCGAAGTTGGTAAACAAACGCCTGAAAATTTGAAAAGTTATATGTGTAGGTTGCTTTAGGATCCAGCTTGCTGTGTACTAATGACAAAATCCACTAAATTTATCATTTGGCTTTTCAAATATTCACATTAGAATCAAATGAACTTCCCTATTTATTCTAATCAAACTCGAACCCCTTTCACTTCTTTTCTTGATTGAACCCATATCAGTTAGTATCATTAATAACCCAAAATACTAAAATGACACCAATTAAAAAATATCCACAGGTTAAAACATGTCACGATTTAACATGAGTTTTTTCATAGCATGGGTCTATCAACAGGAATTAAGTATGTATAATACAATATTTAATGTAAAATTCAAATTCCCAATAACTTTTATTACTGCAATTTATGTATAACAGATACAACATAAAGAGGAAAAGGGAATATATATATAAAAAACAATAGAGGAGAAGACAAGGGGTGAGGAAAAGCAAACCTGTTGAAGACAATGCAATGAAGAGTGAGTAAATGGGTTTTGGGGCCCTAAAGAGTGTTGTGAATGAGAAAAGCTGGAATCTGGAATTGAAGAAAAGAATAATAACAATAGTTGGAAGATGAGAGGCTGAAGCAAGATTTTCAAACGATGATTCAGGAAGTTCAGTATTGTTCAGCTCCTCTCTGCAAGCTCTAGTTCCTTCTGGATTGGGTAATACGGGCCAGGCCCAATCCTATGGATCTGATTGACTCATGCTTCTTGCACCCCAAAATTTCTTCATGCACACCAATTTTGAAAATGACCATTTCATCTTTCCTAGAAGTAACTTTGGGATAACATGTTTTGGAAACTTTTTGGAAACAAATTTTCTGAAATTTCTGAAATATATAATGTTTGGAACAGAATTTTTAGAATACGATTTTCGAAATAATTTTTCAGAATAAAATTTCTGAAATACATGAAATACTTTCTGAAACAAATTTTTTGAAACATACTTAAAACAAAAGCCACTAAGTATAAAAATATAAAAAAGAAAAAATATTTTCTAATTATTAAGAAATGTTTCATGAAAAATACGAGCACACCCAAATGTATAATTTGACGAAATGTAATGTAAAATTCAGAAGAGAAAAGAAAAAACAGTATCTGACGATGTGTCACCAACATCGTAGCAGTTGAGTACGAAATAATCGATGTGGGGTTTTTCTACCACGATGACATTGTTTTTTTCTTTTTTCTAGAAATCAAGGTTTCAATTTTCATATGCAGTTGTGTGAAAAGCATGCAACTTTACTCTTCCTTTTTCCACAGGCGTGGATGCGAACAAAGATTCTTTCATTCATGCGCTATTTCCCCAACTCTCCCACAATCCCACTTTTGAATTTTGGATCGCTTCCAACGGTCACTCGCTACCCTTTCCCTTCACAAACCCTACTTTCCCCCTTCTCTGTAAATGGGTTGGAATCTCATCTTCTGGCTCCTCATTTGTTTCCCTGCCAACATTGCGCTTCTCGCTTCCACTTTCTACCAGGTCTTCAATTTTCCATTTGCTTAATTTCTTTTCGTTAAAACTGTTTTTGAACTGGGGTTATTGTTGTTGGGCTTGAAGGTTTTGATTCTGTCGGATTTGGAGTCTGATTACGTCAACCCTTTCGACGCTTCGTCTCGGATTAACTACTTCGTTCTTCCGGAGTTCATTGGGCAGGGAGCATTGTGTGCTCTGTGCCTCTTCACTGGCCATTGGTTCATGTTTTTGCTCACAGTTCCTGTTACTTGTTACCATGCCAGACTGTAAGTTAACTTTTTCATGTTTTTTGGCCAGATGAGAGTGAACTCTGTGTTGTTGTTATGGTGGGGTTTTTAGGTGTGATGTTTTTGCTGCTGATACTGTGTCTGTGAGCCCTTTTGATAATGTTATTATGGCTGAAAAAAATATCACTTCTGTAAGCTAAAATAATCTTTTCCAGAATTTTGTAGAAGATTTTATTTTTGTTTAAGTTAGAATGCATAAGTTGATTTTAACTCATTGTTGAGCTCAATTTATTTTACCTTTTTTATTTTCCTTTTTTGGGTGCGTTTAGAAAAAGATTGAGGCCCAAGAGTTTTACTTTCGAAGGATTTATGTGAACTCAAAACCAAACACTTTCTGGGGAAGTTGTGTTTATTCAAGAAGTTAGATGAGACTTTTTTATAAAAGTCAGAATGGGTAAGTTGATTTTAACTCATGGTTGAGCTCAATTTACTTTTGCGTTTTTCCTACATATACATAGATGTCTGCGCAGGTTTACTTTTGATTGGGGAATAAAGGGACTGAAGTACATCTATGATGTGATTATAGTTGTGCATTTATACAATCTTTTGTGTAAATGGATTATTGCTTTCTTTATTACTGTTTGAATCTGAAGTTCTAATTGAAACTGCTACTCTGATACACCTCACCCGCTATGTTATGACAGCTTTTAAATATTTCACTGTGAGAAAGTAGATGTTGTTCTTTAAACTCTATGTTTTGGCGACGACAATGTTTATTCTTTAGTTGTTTGGCTATTATAATTTACTAGTTTACATCTGAATTTGCAAAATATTCTTTTGAAATATTCTTCATACCTTTTTTGTCAATCTGAATATGTTATTATTCCAGGGCTTTTTGTAAACACAAGAGAATAAATAAATGCTAATAAAGGCTCACAAAGTTAAATGCTAATAAAGGCTCACAAAGTTAATCCTTAGTCCTGTTCTACAGTTGCAGAAAAGTCTTCTGTGGTCTCACCTTTTGCTTTTTCACCCCAGGTGTGGCCCATCATTCATTTCTTGAATTACTAAATATAGGCAATATGTACTCTATTATTTTCCCTCTTTGGATACTTCCACAATATTTCTCTCCGAATCTTATTATATGCCTCTTCTAAATTGACCACATGTTTATGTCTCCTTGGCTACTCCAATATCTCTGCATCAATGTTTCTATTGAGTATATTGAAACAAAGGCTGACCCCCTTGGCATAGTACAAAATTGATTTTTGGTAATATGATGTCTTGTCTTTGTATAATCTCAGGAGTGCAATCCTCCAGTAATTTATGGCTTTGCATGCCACCCTTTTAATATAGACGGGGGTTTAAGTTCTTCTTCAATCGTTAGACATGGTCTCAGGCCGCAGAAGTCAGAATTGAGTTTAACAACTTTTTGAATCATCGTAGTTTTTTTTCTCCTAGGCACGTCCGTATCTCAGTGGATATATTTTCTAGTCCCAATAAAATAATTTCTTTTATTTCCTTACATAATTATAGTCATCCACTTTCTTAGGAAGAGAATTTTAGGTCTAACTCAACCACAGAAAACTGGTGTGCAAGGTGTGATTTGCATCCATTTATATATTATAATTTGATAATATTTCTAGTCAATGTGAGATTTTCAACACACTCTCTTTTGCAGAGGACTCGATATTTTGACTATGAAACTAGGTATTTGTAAGTGGTTAGATAGCAATCCACCTTACATTTCCAAGTTTTATGGTGCAAGTTATGATTTTTTTTCTTCCTCGCAAGTGTTTTGCCTACATAGTACAATTTAGTTTGTTAACTATAATTAGTTAACTATGATTCAGTTCTGATAGGGTATGGAAAGTGTATGAGAGGAAAGAAAAGGACCGAACGGTTAAAGGGAAGTGAGCCGAACGATTAAAGACAGGGGGAAGTGAGCCGAACGATTAAAGGCAGGGGAAGTGAGCTAGAAACCGAACAATTAAAGGCAGGAGGGAAGTGAGCTAGAAGCCAAATGGTATTAGCAATAGAACTGTTGTGTATCGGTTCAAGAAGGGATTCTTTGTATAGGGAAGCGGGAAAGAGCTGCTATAAATAGAGCTCCTGTGATTCTGTTTGGGTAGTTAGAATTCTTTGTGTAAAGTCAGGACTTTGAGCCTGAGGAGGGGATTAGGCTCTCGTAGAACAATATACTTGTACATTGATTATTTGGTTAATACAGAAACTATATTCTTTCTGTCCAGTTTCTTGCGGGTGAGTGTTTGGGAGTGAGATTTAGAGGTTTCATTTTCCAGAAACCTAACAAATTCCTTGACCAATCAATGTGTAGATGATATTGTTTTAAATTAAGTACATTTGAAATGAAGGAAAAGAATTAATATTTTATGGATCTTTCTCCCTAAAGCTTAATTTGACTATCCATCGACCACTGAGACTGAAATTTTCCAATCTATAAATAAATAATGATTGCCAATTTCAAGATTTGAGCACTATTCAAATATCTGTAGCACATGAACCAGTAATCCACTGCACAAGATGAAACCTGATTTGTTGGAGGAGAATATTCTATTCTATTTGTTTTAGCTATAGATGCAATAAAAGTATTTCTTTCTGAAGCAGTGTTAGGTGCTGAAACTGTGTTGCTGTAAAAAGATTACTGGATTAGCAGATAGGCTGACACACAAATTGTACTAGTATCAGCTTCAGTCACCTGAGCAGATTTTTTTTTGTCTCTTTATCAGGTGTCTGAAAATATTTAATGCAATTTTATAATTTTATTGCATGTTAATTGGTGTACTCATTCCATCAATATAAGTAGAATTCTCACTGTGGCGGCATGCTTTTCCTTTTCTAAGTTATAGGAAGTTAGCAAAAGAAAAGAAAGGGAAGATATTGGCAACATTTTTTAGAATGCGTCTTCCTTCAGCTTTATTTAAACAAGGTCCTCTTGGCACCAAGATTAAAACAAAAGCATAGTCACACCATCCATCTTCATGAAAGCTTGTTATAACTCATCAGACAGGTGAGTTTCTTGCTCCTCAAAGAACCTTTCAGCTCTAGTGATCCACAAAGCAGGTTCCCCTATAAAATCTGGCAGCTCATCCTTCATGATCCACTTGTCCTGCATCCCTGGTAACACAGCTCTCTCATGGACAAGATAAGACTCGGATTCAGTAGAAACATAAAAATATCATTGATTGAAAAAACAAAAACTATTGCAAATTGCAGAAGAGCCCCTGTAATCCCATCCTCAGCGAAGACATGTTCCTAATCTAAGGTTATCTCTAACAAAAGCTACATAATTATTTTCCCCCTTGTCATGCCCTCTCCCTATAAATGCCTTGCCTCTCTAACTAAACTGGCCACATAAACTATTTTAACTAATTCTGTGTTGAGCCCAGTTGTTGGGCTTTAGGCCAAAACCCAGAGTACTAGCATTGCCTTACAAGTGATATAAAACCATTGTAAAACTTTTTTTAAGTAATTGAATATTTTAGTAATTTATTTTCAAAATTCTTTCACCAAAAAGATTGACAAAGAAAGAAATGAATATACAGAATACTGGATTCCTATTGTAGGCTGGCAATTAACATGAAACTATTCTTTAATCTTCTCGTTATACCATTTGGATCCTGAGGTTTCACTGAAACTGCATTCGATCTGATCTTTTTACTCCTATTATTAAGTGCCTTCGTGATATAGATGGAATTTTTTAAATTCCGTTTGGCTTTGTGAGGTTTACATTTATTTTTTTGGAATTGTAATTTTCTAGTTTATGTTCATAAGCTAATAATTTGTTAACTTTACAAATTGTTGCTATTTGTGTTAACCTTGTTCACTGGTTTTCTAGAGGGAAATGAATGTGTCATGTCATGATCCATGCAACATGATAGTTAGTTTCTTGTTTAAAAATTTTTCAAATTGTGTGTCTAAATTAGTGTTAAATTATTTTTTGCGGGTTCTAATGCATATTGAGTAGGAAATGTCAACAACGAAATTTTTAGTATAATGAATGAATTTATGTTTGTTCTTCCATTTAGGACATATTGTTTAAACTTGTTTTATGTTCTTTTTTGTCATGATTATTCCCTTTCTGACTCAGGTATGTGAAAAGAGAGCATCTGATTGATGTTACTGAGGTATTTAGGGTAGTTAATGCTGAGAAGAAATTTCGGATAGTCAAACTTGCTTTATACTTAACGGTTCTCATTGTTACTATCTTCAGGTTTGTCACACACCCTTACAATAGAACATGCTTATCTGCTCTGCTTTTTCTTGTACGGTCTAACTGCTAGACACTGTATCTATTTCCTTTTCTAATTAAGACCTTCCATTAGGATGCTTGCCGCAGGAACAATAATATTCTACAATTCCAAGTTTCAAGAATTAGACATACGGTCAAATCTCTAGTGTTCTTGAAAAAAACTGTAATCCTCCGGAAGTAACAATCTAGTAGATTATTAATTATCTAATTAGGAAATTGATCATTTCAGCTGCCATGGTTTTACAGACCCTTGGAATCCTGTAATTACACATCCTTGACTAGTCCCTCTCCAACTATATTTCCTCCTCTGCAATTCGTTTGCTCTCCGATATTGATGTAAAATGAGCGTAAATTTTTCAAGTGACCTTTGAAGTTGTAATTTTGTGGTCATATATAACAAAAGTTTACTCGTAAGAGGATGTTTGGTATCCTTGTCTAGATGCATCGTGTGACCTATAAGTATTTTGTCGTCCAAATTTGAAAATTATAGAACATAACAAATGTAACTGTGCAAATTAACCTTAAAATATTTTCCTCTCTTTTGGTGTTTTCTTAAAATGCCCTTTCCTTTGGAAATAAAATGGATGATTTTGCTTCTGAAAGATTCTAGGATTATTATTGCAAGCTTTGTTATTCATGGCTAGATATACTCCCTTAAGGAACCTGATGGTCAACATTTGTACCTACTTTCTATTTTATTTCAGGCTTACATTAATCGCAGTCTACTATTTAGGCATTGAAGACGATGATGACCTAGGACACCTTTGGTAAGTTGTACCCTAATTTTTGGTTGTTGGGGGGGAACTTGTGACTTTATCTGTACCATTACATTAGGTTTACTCTTAGAATTCAGGTGTTCACAGAAATAGAAATGTTAGCCATTATCTTCAGTGAAACATTGCAAACTCATGTATCCACATTGTTTGATACAACTCTTTCACTTCAAATGTCTTCTCCTTCAAATTTTGAGGTTACGTGGATGGTACACTCAAGAGTCATATGGTATTGCATGTTATAAGAGATAGATTTAATCTCCTTCTCTCAAATACTCTCATTTACTCACAAATTCTTTAAAATGAATAAACATGTCATTTTCAGTCACTCACTCACAAATAGTAAATTCATTTAAAGAAATAAACACTTAATTTTTCCTCTATTTGCTATTCGATTATTCTCTCTCCTTCATCTTTGTTCTCTGGAAGACGAAAGTATCAATATTTATATTTTTAAATCACTAAATACCCTTTTATATCAATATTAGATATAGTTAATATTTATTGTAACTTATTTTTATTCATTACATATTTTTTAATTATCAAACATTTAAAATTGGTTAATATTTATTTCTGTTAACTTTAACAGTGAAGTCTTAATTTTTTAAAAAAAAATTCATTTAATTTGTTTACTTTACATCTAGGATAAATCAAACTATCCTATGTAAAACAAATCATTTATTTGATTTATCCCAAAAAAAGAAAAATGCAAAACATTTTAATGAAAATAATTCAAATTTCTCAAAATTTATAACTCCTCTTTCGAAAGAACCTGACACTAACACCTACTTAATACTTTAACATGTTTTTTTTTTACTTTTTTTCACCCTCTCTTCAGATACAAACAAATGGAATCTTGTAAAGAAAAAATATGATGAATTAAATAATGTTAAGAAATTATTAGTTTGAGCGATAATGAACTCCATCTTTGGTAAAAATCTTACATTTAATAAAAATATAATAAAAGATAATTATATAATTATGTAACGGAAATAAATTTCAAATTGTAAAATAATGTTATAAAATTAAATTAAACTTAAATATAATTTCATAAAATAATATTAATTTTTAAAAGAAACAGTGATCCATGGAAATCGGCCCACATTATCTTTCTCATATCTGACCATACCCGACACACTGTACTCAACTTGAGAACAACTGTATGCATTTCTTCCAACTCATAATTGATTATTGGGCCCACTCAATGCCAACACGTGGGCCTTTTATCCCTTCGCGTGTGTTGACCCCGTGTTTGGTTCGTGACATGCCGGGTACTTTTCGGGTCCACAATTAGGTGTCCCTAATGGGCCCATCGGGCCTTTTCAAGCTGCCACCAGTCATTTTCACTTGTATTTTCAATTCAACAAAAGAGTGGGGTCAGCACAAAATATGTTTTAATCTTTTTACTCTTTCTAAAAAGAAAAAACATTTTTTTTATCTTTTTTATTTTGAATTGCATTAATTTTTACACTTGAAGTACCACATAAGCCACCTTTTCCCTTTATAAAAAAATGTCTAAAATACTTAGAGATCAAAAGTATACTTTTAAACTTAAAAATACCAAAAATAAATACTCTTTTGGAGGAACTAAGATTGAGTTTTTCATATATTAGAGGGATAAAAAAATTATTTTATTCCCTTTTTGATAAAAAAAAACCCACATGTACATGTTTAAAAACTTAACAAGATTATCACGGTACTCATGAATTTAAATTTTAAGACACTCAGATTAAATGCTTTTAGTTTTATCAAGATTAAACTTTTTTAAATTAATTTTTTATCAAGTAAAATAATTAATTAAATTAGAGCGTTTAAGGTACTCTAACCCTTTCAAAAAAGAATTTACAAGGTATTTCCACAAAAGGTCTATACATTGAATTAAAATTTGTTTCATACAAATTTAAAATTGGTCTCTGTATTCTTTATAATTTGAAAAGAACTTGGTTAGTCATTTTATCTAAACATGTCATACCTAGACACTGTTAAAACGAATACATGAAAAAAAAAACAGTTAAGTATTTATAACAAGAATGAAAAATCGTAGAAAATCGTCATATAAAAAATAATTTTATTTAAATTATAAAGACTATAAAATAAAAATTATATCCGAGAGAAAAAACAAATACAAACTTATCTCAAGTTTCAAGATATACAATAACCTTTCATATTTATAATAATAAAAATAATTTATTCCACAACTACATTTTTTAGATTTATTTAGTCAATAAAATAAATTAATAGGAAAAGATTGATTAGTTTGATTGAAGTTAAATTCAGCCTAAATCTCCAATATTTGGGCCAAAATTGTATGGGCTTAGCCTAGCTTAGACCGTTAACTTTATCATATTATTTCATTATTTAGTTACAAATACATAAATATAAATATACTTATTCATTTATATCATTGTTATCAATTTATTAGATCTGATATTTCATTATTGAGTCTCTAAATGCATTGCAATAAACATTAATGAAGAGCTATCTATATTCGTATATGATATTTCATAAAAAATAACATTAACTTTATTTTAACACTCTAAGGATGAATTATACCATAAAGATTAGTGTTGATGGATATATTTCTTAGTAGTGAGAAAAAGATAGAGGAAATATTTTACCTAGAGACACACACAAAATGTCATATTACATGCCTACAAAATTAAATTTGATCTAAATATTGTTTCGGTGATTGGGGCTGAGTTACCAAACTCCATCACAATTTGTCTTCTTGTCGTCCGGTCACGCTCTAAGCTCTGTTCTCTCGCTCCTCCAAAACCTGTCAAAGATCCTCTGATGTCATGGGATTAGTGAAAAGTTAATCACGACTCAATTCTAGCCCAATGACTCTAATCACTATTTACCTTAATCCTATTCTTGATGACCCAGTTCACCTATTGGCCGATCTTGTGCTACCGTTCGGTACATAGTTGTTACTCACATGAGTAGAAGGATGAATGATCGAGTAGAATAGAGCGCTATGAGTGTTTATGCAAGTTTTCCGACAATGCTATCAGAGGAGTAAAAAAGATTGAAGAAACGTCGGCGGTTGGGTTGATATCGACGCCGCTCTCTGGACCGTCCGGTTCATATGGTACATTTCTAAATTTCTAATACTCCACAAATTAAAATAATTTACAACATTAAAAACATGATTTGAGACATAATATTAATCGAAAGTATATATTTTTAGTATGTGAATGCATACATCTTAACATAACAACATATTAACTTTTACTTCAATCAAATAACTCTTGGTTTAAAAAGAATGAAATCATGGTCCAAGCATAAACCTAAATGATTATAGCTTTATTAAATCCACAATTTTAAAGAAAAATCAAACACATTATAGACATTCTTTAAATAAAAGGGCTAATTTGTACAAGAATTGAATTAAACTTAAAAAGCCAATGTCTTTTATTTTTTTCTCCAATATTTTACATAAGATGTTATTTTTTAATATTTGTTAGAGATATCCTATTACAACACTCGTTTTAAAGTGAGATTATTATTTGATGTAACTTGAATCAAATATTAGTACAATTGTACTATATATAGGAATACCCGGATGATGTCCTTCATAATGGAGGACATTATAAGGAATATTTAAGATAATGCAAATGATGTTTAATCAAGGATTAGAATATTTTATACTTATATAGACTATATCAGACCTAAACAATTTATGTCTATCTAGATAAGAACCATTAAAATAATATAAAAAGGTCTGTATTTATGAAAATATTCATCATTCACCGATTATATAATATTTATTACATATATTTAATGTATTACTGAATTAAACATTGAAATGTGATTACAAATACTCTTAACTTTCGAATTCATAAGATATCGATTAAATATAATATTATTCACTTATTACGTGTTACCGTGACAAGAAATGATGATTAAATTGTTGTGTATTATTTTTTTTTAAGAAAACGGGGCAAAACGAATTTAATGTAACACAAGTTAGATATATATTATTTTGAGAACCTTTACCACCTCAAGATAAAACAAATGAATAAAAACAGAAAAATCATGTAATACAGTACACGGTTGGATGAAATGTCAGCATACATGTTCAACAAAACACCAAAAGAGTTAGATTCACCACGGACCAGCACTATCCATAATTTATTTTCTAAAAAAATTAAAAATTAAAAGGTTTAATGTCTCTATTTTCATCCAGAATTTTAAATAGTTCTCTTTCTTTTTCGGAATCTCAATTGAGTTTTTATTTTTGTAAAATTGAATTAAATAGGACCTTTCCGTCAAATTGAAATGACACCGTTAAACCTCCACTGCAGTGAAATGTTTTAACAACGTCATTTCAATCTGACAGAAAGGGCCTATTTGATTCAATTTTACAAAAATAAGGACTCAATTGAGATGCTGAAAAAGAAAGAAATCTATTTAAAATTCTGGGTAAAAATAGAAACCTATTAAGACATTAAACCAAATTAAAAAAATCCAATTGTGCGATGGGGCAGTGCCCTTGATCCTTAACCCTCATGGTGGAAAGAGTTATCCTCTTCTGTTTAAGGTTCTTCCTTCTTTTTACGTAAGCTGTCATTAGGTTGAACCGGTTTGATATTTGCAGAAGTATTTCGATAATAAAATCAACATATAAATAATAATAATAATAATACTGATAATATACGTGTAATTAATGTAACTAATTATCTCGACGTTACAAACCTATATTTATAAATTTGTTGAGATGAGTTTTTGATTAATACTGATTAAAAAACAGTAATAGCTTAACTTATAATTAATAAATATATTTTAGTATTAATTTTGCTTTAATATGACTGTTCAGTCAACCGAACAACTCATATAGAATTATGTGAATTGGTCAATCAATCGAACGGCTCACATTGTTCAATTTTAGGACTCATCGGTTAATCATACTGTATACCCTCCGATACCTTGTAATGTGTATTTACTTATGATTTTATGATTGAATGAAGAAGACGAGGATGTAGTAGAAGGACAAAGGGTTAAGGTGCGAAGTCATGTCTTTCTCCAATCTTTGAACCTTGTCCCCTACCCTTGTTTTGAGGCCAAAACAATAACCTTAATAGTTACAATACATAGATGGGATGATGGGTATGGGCAAGTGAACACTATAAGAGCCAGAGGAATCTCTTTCATCAACATCACTAACCTCTATGGCCCACTTTCAGGATCAGGCCCTTCCTTCCTAACATTAAAATCTCACCTCGATGGGCTCTTACCCCCACCATGCAACCAGGCCCAATTGCTCTTGTCAGACTCTGTCTACCTCTTGTCCCTCTTCTATCCATCTTACATCCTTTTTACATAAATACGAACCTACATACTCTACAAAAATTATTCTACTTCTTTACTTTTCATGCCTAACATAACCTACTTTAACCATTCCTATTATTATTATTATATCTAAGATAAAAGAAATAGTTTAATTAAGTTTTCTGTCAGAGTCTTTATTGTTTCTTTTATCAATTAGGGACTTCAATTTTTTCTATTTTGTAATTGAACTTCTGTCGTTTAATTTTCTTCATCAATTGAGTGAGGTCACTGTTATTTTACCCTGTCATCTTACTTTTTTCTTTTCATGAAAAATATTAATGGCATGAATATAAGACGATATAGCAAGACAATAGCAAGTTTATTCAATTAACAAAAATATTAAATGATAGAAAGCCAATTAAAAAACATAAAAATGTTAAATATTTATAAGATAAAAAAACTTATACTTAATTAAGTCTAAAATAATGAAAAAATATAGTTTTACATTAACTAGAAAATTAAGAGGATGAAGAGAAGATAATAAGATATGAAAGTGAAATTGTTAAGTATAGAAAGAGAGATTTGGTTGTGTAAGAAGAAAAGATGATAGATAAGATATGGGATGGTTGTAGTTGTAGGGTCATAATCAGAGCACTAAAAGAACCAGTTGTTACTAGTGAGTGGGAAGAGGTAACCCTACTTCTTCTATCAAGAATCGATAGCAATAAATATAAATTGTCATGTTTTTAACTTTTTCAAGCCTTTGGACCACATCTTACTCATTGCTCATCTGTAACATATAAGTAGCTATTGACTAGCTAGTAGCATTCATATACCTACATTTCACTATTTCTTTTTTTATTTTAATTTTTAAAAAAGCTTCTTCACCATTCTTTGATGCATTGCAAAGTTCCATGACATGCACTCGTAAACTCGTTAATTATATGAATTTTTGTGGACCTATGCTACCTTCGTTTTCGACCAAGAACATCACTCATTCACTGATTTTGTTGTTGTGTGCCCTTTCACCATTACACACCTCAAATTTTTATTTTTTATTTTCTCTTTCAAAAGATATTACTTATATATATTTATTTTTTCAATAAATATTTTGTTCATGGAAAGTTGAACGGATAACATCTCCTACAAGTTAGAACATGCATTCTATCTACAATCAAAATTACATTTCTTAATTCATGATGAAACTAAAACATACTTGAATTTGTCATTGAGAATAATGAAAATGATGAGATGAACAAAACATATGTGATCTTTCAAATGTAGATAACCTTATATTTTTTTTCTTCTTTTGATGAAGATGAAAAAGAAAAAAATAAGAATAATAGTTATGTTTTTACAAATTGAGATCATAACCCTTTTATATAATTTCTGTAGTCACATTCATAATTTTCAATATTTCTAATTTAATCTTTTATCAAATTAAAATATTACTTATGATACACAATTAGCCTTTCATAAGGTATATGTCATCAACCATAATTTATATTAATTAAATCATTTTAATATTTCTGACTAATAAAATCATGTCTTAACACATTTAATTATATATATATATATATATATATATATATATATATATATATATAACTCAAAATTATCATAAATATATATTCTTACAATTCTGATAAATGTCTTACGACTCAAAAGTTTTCTATTACATGCATTGAGCATATTCAAAACCTCGTTCATTCATTACATCTGCACATAGAACCAAAACACTTTTCATTATATCAATCACAACTAAATCTGAAAATGATCATTACTGCAGATATAATGAAATGACATAAATTCATCGTGAAATATTTAGCATGAAAATTATGTTAAGGTGACCTATACACGTATATTTTTAATTGGTTGTACTTTATCTTAATGAGATAATTTAATAACTTTAATATATAAAGTGTAATATCTTAATAATAAAACATAATTTATATAACCAAATATGTTCAAAAGTCATGCATACATAAAATTAAACATAAAACATAAACACATAAAAGAGACTAACTCCCACTAAACCAAAGATTCCTTGAATAGGAAAACACTCATACGAGCAACATGCTTATGAAAGACCTTGGATGGAAGTCCCTCAGTAAAATGATATGTTATCATGAAGTTTGTTCCTAAGTGTTTCATGGAAATTTGTTCATTTTGTACCATTTCTTAACAATTAGGATTTTATGTCAATGTGCTTCGACTTAGTTGAGTTCCTATTGTTGTTAAAATACAATACAATTGATTTATTGTCACAATATAACTTAAGTGATTTTTCAATTCCTTCCGCAATTTACAACCTTGGGACAAAATTTCTCAGTCATATTCCATAATTTGATGTCTGATAGCATGCTACAAATTCTACAACCATGGTGGATGAAGCTATAGGGGTTTGCTTGGCATTGTGTGAAGAAACTACATCGACAACTAACATGAAAATGTAACTTGAAGTAAATCTCAAACTATCTTGGCATCCTGCAAAATCCAAGTCAGAATATTCAATTGGTTTGACCTCTTGTATATGAGCATATAATTCTTTATTCTTTTCAAATACCTCAATTCTTTTGGCTGTTTTCCAATTATCCATTCTTGGATTGCTTTAATATTTACCTAATATTCTAACTATATATGTTAACGCATATATACTTGGATATAGATCAAACTTCCTACAACTTATGCATAGAAAATCTTCTACATTTCCAAATTTTCTTTCAGACATTATTTGAGACTGAAGTTTTCTTCCATAACAATTGCAGTATCTTAGATTTATATTCCTACATATCAAACCTTTTAAACCTCTTTTCAATATAACTCCTTTGTGACAATACTAGTCGATCTCGGTGTATCTAAATTCCTGATAAAAAAAAGACGTAATCAAGGTCTTCCATTTCAAAGTTTCTTGATAAAAACATATTGGTTTCGTATAACATACCTAATGACGAACAATATGCCATTAATATATAAGACCAATAAAATGTACTTGCTCCCGCTGGATTTTTTATGCACACCTAAAAGATATTATATGAATTCCTTTCCAATTTTAGGATTAAACCAACTTATTACTCCTAAAAGATATTATATATAGGTGGCATTTGTTTTTGTTATAAACGAGTAGTTAGTTATTTGAATGTTGTGTTATTTATTGATTACGTTCAAATATATTGCTAAACTCTTAGTTATCTCCATGGGTTAAAATAAACATGTAAATTGTAATCTGATTAGTTGTAGTATTAATGCAATTAACCCAACAAGGTTAGGTGATAACTAGTTATATTTTTTAACAATATGATGAATGATTGATTTCAGTTTGAATTAACGCAGGTTGAGTTATGTTCATCATAATGTCTGAAAATAAGTTTTTTTTTAATTATCTTATCAATATGAAGTATTGACTTTTGTTTTGTGTGTGATTAGTTGAGTTACATGTTTTAATATTAAATAAGTTTAAATTTTGTGCGTTATATGTGTGTAAAAAATTTCTCAGTAATAAAGGATTTTAAAATTATTGTTCGTGTGCAAATAACCAATTATTTTATGCAATAATTAGTTATTCTTATTATTATTATTATTATTATTATTATTATTATTGATGCAATAATAAATTATTTTCAATAAAAATTAATATTTGTAATTTAATAAAAACACATTTAACTGTAATTAATTAAGATTAGTATCAATCAATTATATTTTTCTTGTTCAGTTTAGAACTAATTGTATAAATAAGAAAAGGTACAATTATCAATTTTTTATCTTTAATTGAGTTTGTAGATAACCAATTATCAATTAATATAGTTACATCTATTTTTAAACAACTTAAAATAAAAATTATTCCAAAATATTAAAAGAAAAGGCTATTGTATAACTTCATACAAAGTTTTTTTAAGATAATAAAATAAAGGGTTAAATATGTTTGTAGTCGTTAAATTATAAGACAAATTTGTTTTCAGTCCCTCTTTTAAAGTAAGGTACACTTTGATCATTATCTTTAAAAAAACTATAACTTTTAGTCTTTCAAAATCAACGGTGTTAAAAATTCGCTAGGTGACTAACGGTAGTACCACGTCATTTTTCTTTTTTTCTTACAGAAATCAACTTTTCCCAACTTTTCCCAACTTTTTCCCTTCCTCTCCCTCCCTATCGCTCAATCTTCTCCTTAACATCCTTCATGTTCTGTAAATAGAAGAAAAAACTGGTTTAATACAACACACAAACAACCAACATATTGCCATTAGGAAAAAATTAAATAAAAAATTAAACTTGAAATTCAGATAAATAAATGAATGATTGCGTATTAATTTAAACAAATCAGCAAGATCCATGATCAAGAACATATCGATGGCTTGAGGGGTAAACCCATGCTGATGCTGAAGCTGCAGATCAAAGAGGTAGGGACAACAACAAACAGAGAAGAATTAGAAGAAAGGGAATTTTGAAGAATAGGGGAACAATCAGCTCCTGCACCACATGCATAATCTATAGCTTTCTGAAGAGCTTGATTACCCACACCATTTTTACATACACAGTAAAAAGCATCTGTTCATGACCAAAAACAAATTGTAAAAAATGTAAACAGAAGAACAATTAGTCCATTAAAAATCCCATCTTTCCTTAAAAGCTCCAGCCTTTAGTAAAACAAAACAAAAATAGAAAAGTTCCTGAACAAAATCCATCTCAAAATCTCAAGCTGTATCATAAAACCAAAACAAAAAAAAAAGCTTTCAGGAACTAAGCATTATCCATTTCCCTGTCGCAGCCAGCGAGCCAAAGATGCGCAGGAGAAGCGCACCTTCCATTCACAGCATAACAATACATAACCTGCAAATTCAATAACCGCACCATTAACAGATCAATGATTTGTTAAGAATCAATAACCGCACCATTAACTTTCTCTCTTGTTCTCTTTCTCTAGAGACCTCTTCTCCATTCTCTCCTTGCGAAGGGTTCTTCGTGACGGCGTAAAGGAAGACGGTGCTTGAGGCAGGACCGGTGTTGGCGGTGAAAATGTTGAAGGATGTGACGATTTTTGAGAAAGAGTTTAAGGAGAAGATTGAGGAAGAGGGAGGGTGAGGAAGGGAAAAAAGATGAGAAAAGTTGATTCGTGTCAGAAAAAAGAAAATGAAGTGGTATCACCGTTAGTCACCTCAGCGGATTTTTAACGCCGTTTGTTTCGAAGGACCAAAAATTATAGTTTCTTTAAGGAGAAGGATCAAAGTGTACCTTACTTTAAAAGAGGAACTAAAAATAAATTCGTTTGATAGTTTAGAAACTAAAACATATTTAACCCTAAAATAAACAACACATCAAACTCATCTCTAATCAAAATTATCATATTGATTACATGATTAATCTTAAAGATAAAAACACATAAATTTATAAAACCAAGACTTTTTACTATAAATTATCATCACATATAATAATTTCATTCATTTAGAGCGTATATCACAATTCTTTCGTAATTTAGTGAATCACACCAAATACAAACTTAAGTGTGATTCATGAATCAAAACATTTTAGTATTTTAACACCATTTTTAAGTATATTTGTAATAGATTTATCTTAAAAAACTAACACATAACTCATTTTAAGCATATTTAATATATCAACATTGACTTTGCATGACTTAATACCTCTTTTGCCCCCTCAAAAGAGGGGAAATGTTTAGAATCGTCCTACCTTTTTTAAAATGTTCAAAACGGTCCCAAATTTTGAAAAAACTGGTCAACTTAATCTTTTTTTGTTACGGCGTCAATTTTTAATGGTACAACTACCACCCTAAGCAAAAGTTAATGACGTGTACATTTTATTTGATTGCGTGACAACCCTAATTCCCAAACCCTAGCTTCCTTGTGTCGCCAACACCATGGACAACCGTAGGCCGTCGTCAGCCACCCTATTGTCTTGCCGCAACCTCGCCTCACGTTTCAGGCTCCCTAAAGTCGTGATTTAGAAACCATGGTTGTGCGATCAAAATTACAATTTGGATATGGAATCTCTGTCTGGATTTCTTTTCTTGTAGGTGCTCGCGGTTTGCGAAGGTAGAGAAACCATGGTGTACAGGTTGCGATCTGGAGGTGTGGCGTACTGGTTCTGTCGTGCGAAGAAGATGATGAACATTGGCCATGGTGGGTTTCTATCGCAGTGGGAGATGGCGCGATTTAGGTCTGGTGGAGGTGCTGATGGCTAGCTCAAGGTTGGGCAAAACTCGCGAGGAGATGAATGGAAGAGTTGTGGTGGCGATTTAGGTTTCGAAAGATTTTTGGAATTGGGAACTTCTCTGTTTGGGTTTCCGCAGGTGTGTGCGAGAGAGTGCTCTTGCAATGGTCATGGTGGATGGCGGTCCTTGCAGCTCTACGGCGACCTGAAAAGTGTCTCATGGTGGAGATGGAAGTCGAGGAAGATGTTGAAGATGATGATGGAGGACTCGCGACTTTGGCGTTGTATTGGTGACGGTGGTGGCTACTGGCGACGACGCTGGTGTTGGGTGATGGTGAGGTTGCGACAAGACGGCAGGGTGGCTGACGGCGGCCTACGGTTGCCCATGGTACTGGCGGCACAAGGAAGTTAGGGTTTGGGAATTAGGGTTGTCACGCAGTCAAATAAACTGGACACGTCATTAACTTTTGTCCAGGGTAGCAGCTGTACTATTAGAAATTTGACGTCTAAACAAAAAAGGATTAAGTTGACCAATTTTTTCAAAAGTTGAGACCGTTTTGAACATTTTAAAAAAGGTAGAACGATTTTGAACATTCCCCTCTATCGAGGGACCAAAAGAGATATTAAGCCTATCAACTTAGTACTACATAAAAACCTTTCTCAATTTTTCACCATCCGATATCTCAATCTACATCATTTAAATTATTCATGAGATATGATATTTACTTTCGTAATTGTTTATTTAGGTGACACCACAACTCTCTCATACCATCCCAAGTATCTACATTTTCTCATTTTAAAAGGCTTACCACATATCTCCATTCAATTCACTCATAATCAATCCACTTACTCCAAACCATCTTTCATTCAATTCAATAACACATAATTTTATTAAATTCAAACATTTCAAGGAAAATACATATCTATCTCCATTCATACTTATTTCATTTCACATAAATTTCATAAGCATATAGTTTCAACAACACACCAATCCAATAATCGAATAATTCAACCATTTGGATGTTTAATAAAGAGAATTAATATTGGATATTGTTACTTAAGTTATTAGACTATTGCTTAAGTGATATTTTTGCTTCAAATTTCTTGACTCTTATCACTTAAGCAACTTCACATCGCTTAATTATATTATTTTTATCCATAAAATTTTAAAACTTTATTTAATGTTACTGAACTAAACACATCGATATAAAATAAAGCGGTGTAATATTATTTTTTTTAAGAAAAAGTTGTTTAACACGCTAAGGTAAGAATTTTTATATTTTATACTATTTTAATCTGATAGGTTAATATTATAATATTCTAAATAGGCAAGTAGCTATTGTTATTGTTAAGAGTAATAGTATTAATAATCTTTTATGCAAATAACATTATTATATGTACTATTTAATTTTTTATATTTGTGAATGTGCACTCCAATTGCTTCCTTAGAATATCCAAATTATGCTAAAAAATAGTATAAATCTGTTTGGAGAAACTTCTCTCCAATAATTTTTAAGAAAAAAAATCAAATTAACTTTTTTTTGTAAATTAAACTTTCATATATTTTTTCTAAGATATATAAAGTAATTTTAATTCATTAAGAAAATATTATTATTTATATATTTTTCTCTCTTATATTTTATTAAAAAATTATCACAATTAAATTTTAAATAGTATTTAATTTAACATCAAATTTTATTAATTTAGCATACATATACTACTTAGTAATATTTTTTTTTTTGGAAAATATTCTTCGAGCATATGCTTAATTGCTTTATCATTTTCTTAAGGAAATTTTACTCAACTATTGGAAAAGAATAAATATTTTAATAGTGTGTACATTATTGGATGGTGTTGCAAAAAGTTCATATAAGTTGATGAAATGCTAATTTTAAAATTTTGTATTTATAAATCATGAATTTTAATTATAATTTTTGAAGGGTTGAAAAGTATATATTTATATATATCATATCATGGCACCAAACTCCTCTTACCTTGAGACAGCTATATTGCATTACAAACCCTAACCTTATCTGTTTTCCATTTGATCCAAACAACCTTAACACGCCTTAATAATGTTCCCTGTTTGCCAGCTGCAGAATAAAAGTACCTTATTATTAAATTATTATACACTTTAAATTGCTGAAATAGAATTTCGTTGACCTTTTAGATACATAGAATCCAATTATACACCCTTTCTTTTGATAAAATTAGAAAAATTCCTCAATCAATCCAATCTTTCAAGCCATGCACTATATATGCAACACTTGAAAGGTATATAATTTCTCATCCTATTATCTAAGTGAAAATCAGAAAAGAATAATTGGTTCAAAAAAGTGAGCCTGTGTCTAGTAATTAGTTCAAGTAAATTACAAGATTGACTTCAGAAAAAAAATATATCATAAAATCAATATAAATATTCTAAATTGGGTTAATTAAAAAAAAAATAACAATACATTGTTTCAACCTTTTTCAAAAGTTAAAATCAATCTAATTTTTTATTTTATATATAAACTTGTTATTGTTAATAAATATTATAAATTTTTAGTTCAACTTTTTTGAAAAAAAATAAAATCAATCTATTTTTGCTTTGTTTTGTATGTAAACTTGTAATTATGAATAAATATTATTAAATTTCTAGTTTAAGCATGATAAAATATTTCATTTAGACTTGTATATGTTTTTTAAATGTTAATAATCAACATATTGATGCTTTATTTTAGTTTTTAACATTGTAAAAGAATGAAATTATATTTTAATATATTGTTTTGTGTATTAGTTAATTAATAATTGTAATAATGCTTTTAATAATGATTCGATCCCAAACTCAACTATGCTGAATCCAATTATTCAATCTTTAACTATAGTGTCGTCATCGAATCTAATAAAAACATTTAACTTAGCATGATTTGTATTGTATCTTTTAGTAAAGGATAGTGTTCATTATTCCTGAGATTTTGTTAAATTAAGTAAGAATCTACTGCATTTCTTTTATCCTTATACTTCCCTTCCTTTATTATTTTTTGAAAAACCTTATGCATTGCACCAACCTCAAGTATTTGAAAAGCGTAGAGAGTGTATGGCTAAGGAAAAATACCGAATGTGTTAAAAAATGGGAGGTATTTATGCAATTTCATGAAACCTAGAGGATCATTAATGTATCTTATTCTCTACTTTCTTTTTATTTTTTCAATTTTGTTAACAGATTAGAATTCATAATTCATTTGAATAATTTATAAGAAATGTGTGAGTGAGGCCAAATTAAAAAGTTGAGTTGATTTGTGGTGGTGGTCATTGATTTTGAAGGCAATTAGGTGTTAGGTGTTATCTGTGGTATTAAAGTAGGGCATTTTTCCTAGTATGGTGTGGTTTGAGGATGAATCATTTAGTGGGCATTTAAAATCTTGGACACTAACAATGGTGGGGTGTGTGAGGTGAAGTATTGAGAAGGAATGGCTCTTAAAGGAATATGGAAATATTCATAGAAATGAGGGAGATATGAAGGTTATACAAGTGGCATTAAATATTTAAAAAAACTTAATAAAATCAAACATTATTATTTATATCGATAAGATGCATATATTTTTTATAGCTCTTTTCTTAGAAATTCTAACTATGTTTTACTCGTAACAATTTAGATATGACTTTTTGAGATATTTTTAAGGAGTCTTTGACGCTAAAGCCATTAAATAGTCTTGTATTAGTTTGTGTGGATAATTACAAATTTTGAAGGCAAAATAGTGCAAGTTGTATCAAAGAAGGTCTCTTAAGTATAGTGTGCTTCGAGAACAAATCAAATAAAAGTTGTGGGCATGTAACATCTTTGTTAGACTCAAGCATATGATCATTATTTGACGTAAACATTCTTATTAATAGTATATTTTTTATTGATAAAAATAATCAATATGGCATATGATATCATAATAAATAAAATCGAGTATTGATGAATTGATATTTATGTTTTAAATGTGCTAATAAAAAATAATTATAAGGTCAAAAAGTGAAATAAAACTCATATTTTACAAAGTAATCATATCATTTTTCCTCATGACTTTTATTCAATATTTATCATACGATCATCTAAGATAATATGCATGAGAAAGGATGACACTCACAACAAGGCCTAATGCAATTTGAATTTGTTAAATTTGAAATTGGGAGATAAAGTAATCCATTATATTTTTTCATTTGTGTGTCATTTATCATTTTAACCTCATTTGGATTCACAAATAAACTTTTGAACTATTAAAAGAGACTAAACAACCTTTATAAGGGATCATCCTTTGTTACCTACTTATTAATTTTTAAATTATTTTTCTTAATCTTATAATGGATAATCCAATTTGAAACACATCATTAAATTTTCAAACTCTTTTGTGTATACAATCTTTTGAGTATATCGTACAAGCTTAATCTATTAAACAATGTTAAGTAAAAAACAAGAAATAAAAACTCATATCTATCCCAAAAAAGGAAGTACATAATCTAAAATGCATAATATACATGTTTTTTTTTATGTAAAAGGATATATGAAACTAAGATTAATATAAATATTAAATTTAAACCATTAAAAAATAACGTAATAAAAAATTGTCAATATATGCGACATCGCCTATATTTCTACTAATTATAATAGAGTTCGTGATATTATTTGAGTCAAAACGTGGAGGGAGAAAAAGCCATACATTTCAAACTTTTCAGAAGTACAATTAAGCCCTCCTGATTTTATAAATCGATTTGATGGAACATTACAATTTTATAAACCACATTAATTGATAATTTCAAAATTTAGAAAATATTTTACCGTTTAATTTATTTTAGCTACTGAATCGAATAAAAATATTTAATTTCAAAGACAAAGTTCTGTTTTGTTAATTTTAGGAACCTATTAGGTTGCCCATTATAAATTTAACGGTTCAACTCCAAAATGGTGATTTCCTTTAAGTGATAATATATTTTATTTTGATACGTTTATAAAATCATTAATCATATATTCGTAAGTTTCATATGAAAATAAGTCAAAATATAAATATGTGCAACATAAAAGTTTCAAGCATTTATTATGTTTTCAAATAGAGTTTCTCAAAACCTTTAATTAGTAATTTGATTCTTAATATGTTTATTTATTTTTTAATTTTTTGGTTTTTTTTTTCAATTAAATCACATTTTACGTTAAATTGATTTAATTTAGACATGACAATTATATTTGTATAAAGAGTGGAAATATTGTAGTAATTTTTGTTTAATTTTTTATTTTATTTTATTGATTTATTGTACAGTTTTTTCATGTGTTAGAGTTCGTGTTATGTTATGTGACAAGATAATATTAATGTTATGTGCTAATATTAGTACTCAATTTTGTCTTAATATTTATTTTTAGACTTAAATGGATTCCATTTTCTTTTAAATCGGATAATATTATCCTTGTCCCAAACGGTGGATTAAATTATAAATTATTTATAACATGTTAAAATAAAATTTTAGAATTTATAAATCAAATTACTTCACCTAAATATTAATATTTATTTTATTTTTAATTTAAATTAAAAAAATTCATATTTTAAACTTATAATTTTTTTAAAAGAATTAGATCAAGATGTTATCTTAGATATATTAATCAAGTTAATTATTTACTAGAAAAACCAAATCGAACTTTAAGAAAATAAAAAATATTAAAATGTAAATGTAAAGTTATTGTTATAATTTTTAAATTTGAAAAAATATATTTTCCTTTATTATATTTACATAAAACTTAAAACTAAATTATTAATATAGTTTACATCTATTAACTTAATTTATCAACTTAAATCAATTTTATAAAATAAATATTTTTTCTACAATTTTTCATAAAATGAAACAATTTTTCTAATTTATTTATTTTTATTGATAAATAAATTAAATTCAATATGACAACATTATTCGATTTAAAAAAATATATTAAATTGAGTTAAAAAAATAAATAAATATAAGAACTAAGTTGAGTTTAATATATTGACATTTGTCATTAACACTTCTGAAATTGACACCTAATACTTATACTGTCACATAGCATGACATAAATCCTAACATGTGGAAAAAACTTTTACAAAATAAAAAAAATACTGTGATGTGATATATAGAATTTAAAAAAAATGACAAGTAGACAAATCTAATAGAAAAGATTAAAGCCTTAATTACCTACTTAGTCCCCATGTTAGGAAGTAATTTTCTGTTTAGTACCCGGTTTTAAAAATTTAGGCATTTGGTATCTATGTTTTGAAATTTGTATCAATTCAATCCTATCCAGTTAACGACGTTATAATTGATGCGAAAAATTAAGGACGTTAACTACTACAAATACCAAGATTAAATTAATTTAATTTCGGTAAAATCACACTTACTTGAATATAAAAAAAATAAAACTAAATAAAAGCAATTAGATATCAAATTATTAATTAAACCTATTATAAAATTATAACCGTGTGTAATACATTTATAATTTTCATTTTGTGAAAACATTATTATTTTAATAATAAAAAAAGACAAGAAAGAGAAAGAAAAATTTTAGATAGATTATGATTTTTCTGCGTTAAAACTAATGTCATGAATAACTATCAAAAAGCACATTATGTCACGACCATTAAATTCAAGAAAAAGTGGAATTCAAGCCTATCTAGTTGGTTGGATTGAACGGTTTTTTACGGTAGTATATAAGTAAATTTTTCAAAACTTTGAACCATTTTCTACATGTGCATCTTCTCTTCAAATTTCTAAGTTTTATTTTTCCCTCCTTCTCTTTAAAATTTTCCTCCTTCTCTCTACAAATTTTCACCTTTTCCTTCTTCTGATCATCAACAAGGCGATGCTTGAGTTTTTCTCTCATGGCAAGAGTCTCTATTTTCACCAATCAAGTTGTTGTTGGAGTTAGTAAGTTAAATTCACTCATTTTTGAAGTTTCTGTATTTTCTGATACATGCAAGCACTGTTCAGCTTGCATGTGTTAATCATCTACTTCTCTAAAGTTGTTTTCTGTCTTTGATCCTCTGGTTGGTTCATTTTCACCGATCAGAAAGTAGTAGGTTGCCTTAGAAGCTTATTTATGGTTAGTCAACATTGTGGAAGCGTAGGAAGTGTCTGGTTTATTTGAGGTAAGGGAAGCTAGTAATTTAATCGTGTTTGTTTATGTTTGAAATTATTGGTTGAACGTGTGCATGTGTGAATAATTTGATATTTGCTTGATTTCTGTGTATTGCCGAAACATGTGAACTAGTTGAGAAGTTCTGTAGAATTATGTAGAATACAGAGCGCTTGTTGTTGAACGCTCGGTCAGGTCATGTAATCGGGCTTAGCGGTAGTCGGTTTTGGAGTGATATTTTAACGTGGTGTTGTTTGGTTTAGTATTTACATTCAGTTTTAAAAATACTTGTTTTCGACCTCGGCAGTCTTCGGTTTGGTAGTAACGTTCGTTCTTAGTCATACTATGTTTAGCGTTCGATTTTTTAGTAGTATTCGGTAGTCATAGCGATCGGCCTGCTCGGTCATTAACCGGGTTTGGACTCTTTAATTTTACCGATGTTGAATGTTCGGTCTTAGGTTTGTGAGTCATTCTTGATAGTGTTCGGTCTTGTACTAGCACTCGGTCTGAGCTATATGTATTCGGTTTAAGTTTTTAAGCGTTCATTTTAAACTCTTAGGGTTGGGCTAAGCTCCTAGTGGTCGATTTTTCTCTAGTAATCAATCAGTATTTACGTTCGGCAATTTCTTCAGTTTTATTTATTATGGACTGTTCGGTCCTGTCCCTTTGGTAAGTGTGAAGGTGTTCAGTCTCCAATGTTAATAGATTTTATCTTTCTTATGAGTGAAAATATAATTGATGAATGACTGTGTATGTTAAGTTATGAGAATTATGCTATATTTTTGGGATGTTACATTAATGGTATCAGAGCAGTTCTTTCCTTAAAATATTGTAGGTTATGAGTATGTTATGCTTGCGCTGTGTACTCAGTGATAGTTTTAGACAATATCCTTGTTTCCTTGATTTGGACTGATGGTTGTTTCTCTCTGTATGATCAGAGATGGTATCTCGATCTCCTCCTTCTTCCCCAACCGCGAATTCTCACACATCAGATTTGATGCGGATGATGGAGTCGGTACTCACGACAATGCAACAACATAATGCTGCATTAGTTCAACAGAATACTGTCACCTTACAACATTTGGAAACTGCTCGGTTATCAGTTGAAGTGTCCCAGAGACAATATGTGGACTTGATGGCGAGCGACAGAGCTATAGCTGGACCATCTACTTATTCTGCCAATCATCAGCCAAAGTGGAGTCTTGAGAGTTTTCTTCAACACCATCCGACCAAGTTTGATGGCAAGTGCAGCTCGGATGAAGCATATCAGTGGTTCCGAGATATGGAACTGATTTATAATGCCAAGAGGTGTCCGGACAACAATAAGTTGGCATATTCTGAGTACATGTTGACGGGAAAAGCTAGTCACTGGTGGAGTAGCATGAGGATGCTACTAGAAAGCAACGATACTCACATCTCTTGGGAAATTTTCAAGATGAAGTGTTATGCCGAATACTTCCTTGATAGTGTTCGGTTTGCCAATGAGGTGAAGTTTCTTGAACTGGTTCAAGGAGGGATGACAATATATGAATATGCTGATAAGTTCAAACATTTGTTGAGGTTTCATACGCTGGCCATGGATGAGGAATGACAGTGTAGAAAGTTTGAAAATGGATTGAGAGGGGATCTCAAGATGATGGTTGCTGGTTTATGTACCAAGGAGTTTCCTTCTTTGGTAGAAAGAGGTAAGGGTCTTAGAAAAGACCAAGATGGAAGTGGAAAGGCAACAAAGGCAACAGCCGAATGTTGGAGGACCAATTTCCTCCAGGAGTGGTCTCGGTACTAGGAGGACTCCTTATGCACGACCTCCTTCTTCAGGATATAGGGGGTCAGTCTCCAAGACCTCCAGTACCGTTCAGACAGTAAAACGTTCCTGTGAATATGAGGTGTTTCAATTGTGGGGGTCCACATTATCAATCAGTTTGTCCTCAGAAGAATAGTAGCAGATGGTGTAGCCGATGTGGAAGTGCAGGGCACTATGAGAGAGATTGTACTTTGGGAAGAAGAATTAGTGGTCAACCACAACAGGCAGGAAGGTTTCAGCCAAGAGGTGGTGGTGGTGGTAGAAGAGCTCAAGCTACTGGTCGAGTATATGCACTGACAAGAACAGAAGCAACAAGTTCATGTAATCTCATTGTCAATTCTTGTGGAATATCTTGTTGTGTGCTTTTTGATTCGGGGGCAACACATTCCTTTATCTCAAAGGAATGTGTTGAGAAGTTGGCATTGTCAATAGATGAGCTTCAGTTTGATCTGGTGGTGTCAACCCCAGCAGTTGGGGAGGTTAGGATGACTACTTATTGTGTTAAATGTCCAATAGTGGTTGAGGATCGTTAGTTCAAAGTGAACATGATTTGTTTACCTCTCCAAGGTTTATAAGTAATATTGAGAATGGATCGGTTAGCTGTTAATCGCATTCTTATAGATTGTGGTGAGAAGAAATTGTTGTTTCCAGATGAGGAGCAAGAAGAGTCATTAGCAATCGGTCAGGTGAGGCAATATATAATGGAAGGTGTTAGTTGCTTCTTGATACTATGTCATTTGAAAGTGGTTCAGGGTGAGCAGGATTTGAACAGATCGGTGTAGTGTAAGCAGAGGGTAGACCGTTCTGTCATAAACGAATTTATGAAGTTTTTCCTGAAGAGATACTTGGATTGTCTCCTCCCAGTGAAGTGGAATTCTCAATTGATTTGGTGTCAGGAGCAGGGCCAGTATCCATAGCCTCTTACAGAATGGCTCTAGCAGAGCTAGCTGAACTTAAGAAGCAAATTAAAGAGTTGATGGATAAACAATTCATTCGGCCAAGTGTATCACCATGGAGTGCTCCTATGCTGCTAGTTAAGAAGAAAGATGGTAGTTCTCAGCTCTGTATAGATTATAGGCAGCTGAACAAGTTGACAATTAAGAATAAGTACCCTTTACCAAGGATAGATGATCTCTTGGATCAATTATATGGGGCTACTGTGTTTTTCGAGATAGATTTAAGGTCTACATATCATCATATTTTGGTTAAGAAAGAAGATGTACAGAAGACAACCTTTCGATATCGGTACGGTCATTATGAGTATCTAGTAATGTCGTTCGGTGTTACTAATGCTTCAACTATATTCATGGATTACATGAACCGTATCTTCAGACCATTCTTAGATAAGTTTATTGTCGTCTTTATAGATGACATACTTATTTATTCCAAAACTCATGAAGAACATGAGGACCACCTTAGATCAGTGCTCGGTGTGTAGAGGGAGAAGAAGCTTTATGCTAAAATGTCTAAGTGTGACTTATGGATGGAAGAGGTGCAATTCTTAGGGCATGTAATATCAGCAGGTGTATCTCTGTGGATCCTGCAAAACTACAAACACTACAGGCTGTGCTTCAATGGGAGAAACCCCGTACGGTCACTGAGATCAGGAGTTTTGTAGGATTAGCGGGATACTATAGGCGATTTATTGAAGAATTCTCTAAGATAGTAGCACCGTTAACTCAATTTATCAGAAAAGATCAACCTTTTGCATGGACCGATCGGTGTGAAGATAGCTTCCAAGAGTTAAAACAAAGGTTGACGAGCGCTTCTGTGTAAGTAATTCCAGACACGAGTAAGCCCTTTGAAATTTTTTGTGATGCCTCTTACCAAGGATTGGGTTGTGTACTGATGCAAGAAGGGAAGGTGGTTACGTATGCTTCAAGGCAACTTAAAACTCATGAGAAGAATTATCCGACACATGATTTGGAATTGGCAGCAGTGATTTTTGCCTTGAAGATTTGGAGGCATTATTTGTATGGTGCTCGATTTCAGGTGTTCAGTGATCACAAGAGCTTGAAGTATCTTTTTGATCAAAAGGAACTGAATATAAGGCAGAGAAGATGGATGACATTCATAAAAGATTATGAACTTGATTTACTTTACCATCCTAGAAAAGCTAATGTAGTAGCTGATGCCTTGAGCACGAAGACCATGCATGTGTCTATAATGATGGTCCGAGAATGGAATTTGATTAAGAGCTTTAGAGACTTGAAGCTGCAAGTTAAGTTAGAACCGAACGGTATCAACTGTAATCGCTTAGTAGTAGAAAGTGAACTGTTGAGCCGAACACGAGAGAAGTTGTTAATAGATGTGGAGTTGCAAAAATCAAGAGGACTGATCGGCAGCGAACAAGGTAAAGATTTTGCTTTGGGACCGAGCGGTATTTTGCAGTTCAGAGGAAGAGTTTGTGTACCTAATGATGGTGAGTTGAAGAGGATGATCCTTGAGGAAGGACATCAAAGTCGTTTTAGCATGCATCCTGGTATGACTAAAATGTATCAAGACTTCAAGGAGTCATTTTGGTGGCCAAGTATGAAGATTGATGTGACTCGGTTTGTGACATCATGTTTAACATGTCAAAGAGCCAAAGCGAAACATCAAAGACCGGGCGGTTTGCTACAGTAATTGGAAATTCCTGAATGGGAGTGGGATAGCATCGCTATGGATTTTGTGACCCATTTACCCCGAACGGTCAGAAATCATGATGCTATTTTGGTGATAGTGGATCGGTTAACTAAAAGTGCTCATTTCTTTGCTGTTAATTTGAAGATGTCAATGGTCAAGTTGGCTCAACTCTACATCAGAGAGGTGGTTCGGTTGCATGGGGTGTCATCTAGATCTCTGACAGAGACACTAGGTTCACCTCTCGGTTTTGGTAATCATTGTAGAGTGAATTGGACAACCGGTTGCAGATGAGTTTAGCTTATCATCCACAGACGGACAGTTAGAAAGGACAATCCAAACACTTGAAGACTTATTGAGGACGTGTGTTTTGGATCACTTGGGAGTTTGGGATGAAGTGTTACCCTTAGTGGAATTCACCTACAACAATAGCTATCAATCTAGTATTGGCATATGAGGCCGTTTGAAGCCTTGTATGGAAGACATTGTAGGACTCCTTTTTGTTGGTTCAAAGAAGGCGAATCAGTGTTGACTAGGCCAGAGGTGATTCAGCAGACTACTGAAAAGGTGAAACTGATTCAGGAAAGGTTAAGAGCTTCACAGAGTAGACAAAAGTCTTATGTCGACAGGAGAAGAAGACCGTTGGAGTTTGCTGTTGGAGATCACGTCTTTCTTAGACTAAATCCTACTACGGGAATTGGAAGGGTTGTTCAATCTAAGAAGCTATCTCCTAAATTTATTGGTCCCTATAAAATTTTAAGGCGTATAGGACCAATTGCTTATGAAATAGCCTTGCCTCCTCAACTAGCCAACCTTCACTCGGTTTTCCATGTATCACAACTCATAAAATATGTATCAGATCCTTCTCACGTATTAGAAATGGATGATATTCAAGTATGAGAAGACCGTTTGGTTGAGATGCAGCCAGTTAATATTCCCGAGAGCCTAACTAAGAATCTTAGAGGAAAATCCATCAGTTTAATTAAGGTGGTCTAGGATAAAAGGACAGGTGACTTTACCTAGGAGTTGGAAGAAGTTATGAGGGAGATGTATCCTCATCTGTTATCTGGTAAGTTCAATTTTTGGGGATGAAATTTTTGTTGTTGTTAGGGGCAATGTCAGGACCATTAAATTCAGAGAAAAATGGAATCCAGGTGTATGCAGCTGGTTGGACCGAACAATTTTTTACGATAGTATATAAGTAAACTTTTCAAAACTTTGAGCCACTTTCTGCATGCACCTCTTATCTCCAAATTTTTGAGTTTTATTTTTTCCTCCTTCTCTCTAAAATTCTCCTCCTTTGAGTCATTAACCGGATTTGGTCTCTTTAGTTTTATCGATGTTGAACGATCGGTCTTAGGTGTGTGAGTCGTTTTTTATAGTGCTTGGTATTGTACTAGCGCTCGGTCTAAGCTATATGTATTTGGTTTAAGTTTTTAAGCGTTCATTTTAAACTCTTAGGGTTGGGCTAAGCTCTTAGTGATCGGTTTTTCTCTAGTAATCAGCCAATATTTACGTTCGACAATTTCTTCAGTTTTATTTATTATGGATTGTTCGGTCCTGTCCCTTTGGTAAGTGTGAAGGTGTTCGGTCTCCAATGTTTACATATTTTATCTTTCTTATGAGTGAAAATATAATTGATGAATGATTGTGTATACTAAGTTATGAGAATTATGCTATATTTTTGGGATGTTACACTTTTTATTTGGTAAATAATGTTATCTAATTGAAAATGATACACTAGTTTATATTTATGATTTGAAATGAGAGGTTTGAAGAATTTTTCATTAAGTTATTATATTTCTCTTTTATTTTTAATCGGTTCAATATATTTTTTATTTTCAAACTATTTTACAAAATTGTATTTTTTTTCTTTAAATTATATATATATAATTTGTCCTTATACTTTATGAAATTTATATAAAACATCTATTCGACCAAATAACAATCGAAAGTCATATTATAATCTATTATATACTCCATTTATCACACAATAATAAACCTTCTATGTAGGAACGAAAATGTGTATATTTTTAGTTTATGAATGAAACACAATTTTCTAAAAATAGTTTATGAAAAAAAAATGTATTTGACGTTTGTCTAATATAACATGTACAAATAAAGAACCAATTACATCTACACAAACGCAAAAAAGTGTCAAAGTTATCATGTTATATATTTTTTCTTTGTTTTAAGACATAATTACTAAAGATTTTAAACTTATAGATAAAAAATTAAAGATAAATATTTTCTTAGGTTAATTGTATATTAATATTAATTTTCTTTTGTTTAAGAAACACATGTAATAATTACTAAATATAAAACACATGTTCAATTATTTAAAGTTTAAACAAAATTAACAAAATTAATTTTTTGTATTAATTATTATTATTATTATTCTAAAATTGGGAGTAACAAAACGGGTTAGTTTATCCTATTATGACCCGTCTTGCTGTTAGCTTCGTAAGAAATGGAATAAGCTAAGATAACCCATTATAGAAGAGTAAGCTCAAAATCCCAATCCATCCTACCAATAAATTAAGTCCACAAAGTTTATTTAAATTTTTTAATAAATTAATTATATATATATATATATATATATATATATATATTGTAATTATTTTTTAAGTTTTAATTAATTAATTAATGTTTTTAATTAAATAAAAATAATTATTATTATTTTTACATGTTAAACAACTTTATTATACTTAATAATTAAAACTTCATTTAATCAATTAAATTACAAGCATTGTACATTTACATCCTACAGTACAATACACACAAATTAATTTTTTTAATTATTTTAAATGTTTTTTTAATTTAAAATAAAAGTGAGTTCGCGGGTTAGCCTCCTCTATTCCATCTCTAACTTGTCATTTACATGGATTTGGCGAGATAGGTTGAAAGAAGCTGATTTTCAACCTGACCTATAAATCCAAATCATCCTAACAAAACACAAAATATGTGTTATATTAAAACGATTATTTACCCATTTACTTTCTATCATATTTAAAATTATATAAAATTATGTAAGTAATATTTGTTTTAAATATATTTATAAGTTCAATTTGAACTTAGTTTTTGGAAATGTTACTTATTAAAAATTTATTAAATTACCAACCGTGTTACTTTAATTTTCGTTTACTGTGACAATAAATCTTATTTTATTTGTATAAGTTAAATATAGAATTTAAGATTATTAAATTTCAAAAATTATGTAATAAACAAGGGAACATAAATTAATAGTAAGTAATAATAAATGTAATCTAAAAATATGTTTTAAATTAATAACCATAAATTTATTAACTTAATAATTTTTATATAAAACTAAATTGTGATTATTTTTTAAAATAATATTTTTATTAATTAATTAACATGAATTTAAATTAATAATGTTAATTAATAAGAAAAAAATTATTTAAATTATATATATCAATTTATAATGTTATAATATGAAAAGGAACAAATGTTTATATTTAGAAGATGTAGTAAATATTTATATTAAAAACATTGAATGGACACGAACCAAAGATTAAATATTAATTAAATAGATACATTAATAATGTTTAGTGTAATACATAAATATGGGTCTGTGTTATATTAATACTATATTATGTTGAATAAATATAGTAAGTAATATAGGTTTAATGATTAAATACGTACATTATATTTATTAAATAATTGCTTTTTTAACATTATAAACCTATATATTTATGTGTGTGTATTTATTACATACATTAATATTGCTTAATTTAATAAATACATAATCCATGTAAAACTAATCATACAGTGTTAATGATATGTTATATTCAATAAATATAATAATTAAGTAATGTATATATAAGAAATAAAATTAACTAAAAATATAAATGTATAACATATTAAAAATAATTGTTTTTAAGTATATTTAGATTAAAAAGTACATTTTGGCAACTATGATATTAAGTATGTAATCCTATTTATCTCTTAAACCTATTTAATATTATTGTGTAATTACATTTAAAAACCTATTCAAAAAAAAGTTTGTTGAGATGACTATCTAAAATTTGTTTATTTTTCAATTGAAATCCTAAATCATATAATGTTGTTTTCAACTCACACAATGTGAATTTTATTTTGTGTGATTATTGTTTACATGTCTTTATATAAAATAATGTTTAATTGACTTTTAAACTTTTTATAAATTTCAGAGCTTAATTAATAATTTAATTTTTGTACTTAAATTTTTTATTCGTTTTGGTATTAATATTTATTTTTAACTCATGATTAATTTAATTTTCGTTTTAAACGAAACCGTGTCATTTATTTTACAAAAGTAATTAAGGTTTTAAAATTAATTTATTTTATTATTCAAGTTTGTTTGTATGTTTAGTGTAAAAGCCTACAAAATTTTATTTCAGAATTGAGACAGTGTTTAAAACAGTGAGATTTAATTATTTTAATAATAAAATTTTTAAATATAAATAGAAGTTATATAAATAAGTTTTATTATTTTAAAAGCATATTATTTCATTAAACTTTTTTATAGCTTTTTTTTTATATTTTTATCTATTTGTCCATCTATTTGAAGATAGAAGATTGTTAGAGTGATCTTTGAAATAAATTATTCATTTCTATCCTATCAGTTTATCTAATAGAGTAAATTGATTTTATGTCCTTCTTAAGTCTATGTGTTATTCTCTTCTGTTTATCTGAACCATTTTAGTTTGTATGTAATGTTTAAGTTTTTTATAAGAATTTTTGTTCGTCAATTGTCCTAATAATGTATTTTGATGGTGTTGTATTAATCATATAAGTAACATAATATTTTGTATTATCAAACTAAATAATTATTTTTTAAATTAGAAAAACTAATTACATTGTTTATTAGTTATAAATATATTAAAATCTATTGTTTACATGATTGAATTGCATATGAAGTTTGATGTATTGAATTGATTGAATTGCACAATGAAGTTTGATGTATTGAATTGTTTGTTTTGGATGTTTATTTTATAATTTGATTTGGTTGAATTTATGTTGATTTGATTTGAAGTTTGATATGTTTTTATCATTTACAGTATAAAGTTTATTGTAGTTGAGTTTTATTTAATAAAAAAAAGTAAGTATTTAAAATTATTATATTATTAATTTATATCTTTTTAAAAAAACAAGTAATTAATTTAAATCAAATTTAATAATATTATTATAATGGATTTAAAAATAATTTTAGAGGTATTTAATAGAAACTAAATTTTCATATACATATTAGTATAATATTTATAAAAATAATAAATTTGATTCTAATTAAAAAGAATTGAGACTTGATATTTGAGACTTAAGACTCCATTCAATAAAACACACACAATACAAAGTCTTTAAATAAAATATTTTTGTTTCTATTACATTATTATATTTGCATTGTCCTTTTCAATTTTATTTTAAGAAAATGATCCTTAATTTAGTTCAAGCTGATCGGGTTGGAAAGTGGAGTGAGACACTTGTCATCCTATATAATGTGATAGAGGAGTTCTGGGAACCCTATTCTCCGTTTCCGTTGCATTATCATCGTACAAAAATACCCGTATAGTTGAAATTGTGAGCTCTGCATAGCGAAGCCAGGTTGCTTTCATAACACTTGAAATGGCGCTGAAGCAATCTCTCAGGCACAATCACAGTAACATACACAATACCTGAGAGAGAAATATGTAAAATTATTAACTATTATTTTATTTACATCAAAATTCTTTATTTTAATTTAAAATAATTTTATGAAATAATATAAATATATTATTATTATTATAAACATAAGAAAATTCTTATTCAATTCTATAAAATAAAATATTTATATTAAATTTTAATTATATCTCACAAATTTAAATTTACATAATAAATATATTTTATTTGTTAAAACTTCCGTATACAAAAATGTTATAATTTTATTTTTGCGTTGTAATTATAGAAAATAAAACAATAGTCATAAAATATTTATTCTAATAAAATAGTTTTTTTTTATGAAAACGCTAACTCATACAACTAAAATTATGATATATAAACAAATGTTTGAAAATTATTCAACACAAAACAGACACATTTTGATAATATGTTTATTTATTTACTGTATGTTCCTTTCTAAAACATAAATCTTTATTGAATGAAATGCACATTTTAAAATATTTCAAATTATCATTAGTAAATATTCAAAAAATCAATTATTTATTATAAATAAATATTAAAATATTTATTCAAAAAATATACAATGTTTTTTTCACACAAAATCATTATTTGTTTAACCTATTATAAATTTAACAGGTTATATTATATCAAACCATTCTAAAAGATTTAATAAATTTTATAAAAAATATTATAAATATGAATATTTAAGATAATTAGACAAATATATTTCCGTATTCTACATTTCCATTACAACCGTACAAAAATACCGGAATAGTTGAGATTATAAACTCTGGATCGCGTAGCAAGGTTGCTTTCGTAATACTTGAAATGGCGCAGAAGCAATCTCCCAGACACAATCACGGTAACACACACAAGAACTGAGAGAGAGAAGAGAGAAGAAAAAAAAAAGCATTGACCGCCATTAAAAACCACTTCCCTTTATATATCACTCCCAAACACATTCCCTTCATTATCTTTCCATTTTCTCTTATCTTTCTCTTTCTGCTTTTTTCTTTCTCTTCCTCACTGTCCAGAAAACTCTTCAGAACTTCAAAATCAAGAAGCCCGTTTCCATTTCCCTGCACTTCCTGTCCGGTTCGGTCCGGTTCAATTGGATCATGGAACAAACCATGCTTGAAGCCATTCAGTTCAACGAGGAAATCCAAGGCATCATAGCTCCGGCGCCGGAAACCGCCAGTTCCTTCACTGCGCTGCTCGAACTCCCGCCGACGCAGGCCGTCGAGCTCCTCCATTCGCCGGAGCGAGCCGGGAAACCACCGCGCCATAATCCAAAACCCTATCCGTTGACGTCATTTGCCTCCGCCTCCGCTTCGTCTGCCAACCTGACCTTCCCGTCAAACGCCGCCCTAATTGAACGCGCCGCCAGGCTCTCCGTCTTCGCCGGAGAAAATTCTAACTCGAACTCCAACTCGAACTCGACGGAGATAAAGCGAGAGCTGCCAGAGACCGATTCCAACCCGAGTTCAACTCAGGGCGGTGGCTCTGCCTCCGATCCCGCCCTGGAGAACAAGGACGAGAAGGGCCTGAAGAGGAAGGAGCGAGAGAAGAAGGTATACTCACAAATTTCAATTGCAACCGGAGTTAGGGTTTCGGTTTTCGGTAATTTTTGCGAAATTCAATGATTCTGTGAAAAGCAGGTGAAGGCATCTTCGAAGAAGAGCAAGAGTGTCGTCCCAGACGATAGTTCCTGCGACGGCCAGAAACTTCCGTACGTTCACGTCCGAGTTCGTCGAGGTCAAGCCACTGATAGCCATAGCTTAGCAGAAAGGGTAACCTATTTAATTAACCACTGATTAATTATTTTAATCACAGTTATTTATAAGAGAAAAAGTGGAGTTGAATAATATTATTATGTCAAAAAAGTTAAGTTGAATATATATATATATATATATATATTTTTTTTTTTTTTCTTTTTTTTTTAAAATAGTACTTACATTTTTTTTTTTGTTTAACTGTGTTGTAGGCTAGGAGAGAGAAGATAAATGCTCGGATGAAGCTTTTGCAAGAGCTGGTCCCGGGTTGCAATAAGGTTGGTCCTTTTTCTTCCTTTTTAGGGTTTAGTTTATGGCTTAATTACAGAGTTCATTAACCGCGATTTGTTCATTTTTCATGATTATGCCATGATTATCTGTCTGATTTGTCTCCAAAAAGTGCAATTATGTCCGGGGATTATGGGGTTTTGGAAACTGGCTTGTGTCATTGTCACCTTTTCACCTAAAAAAAGTGTATGCTTTTCTATCAAGAAAAGTGCTCACTCCCACTGGGTGTGTCAACACGGCATTTTCGTAACCTTCTCTCTCTGGTGTTGCTTTTTGAATTGGTTTGTAACGTACTGAACAAGATTGTTTCAAGGTTAACTCCGTCATTCCAGTACAAAAAAAAATGCTTTTGTTATTCCAATCTTGTTCCTCTGTTTATGAATTATTTGGATAATTTTTTTAGTAAGTATTTATTAGGGAATAATATACACTAGTTAAATGAAGATGGGGTATTTTATTATAACTGTTTTTATAGCAAGGTTTTTTTATAATTTGGAATTAGTTTATGCAAAATTTTAAATCAACTTTGTTAATTAAAAAAAGAGATCCTATTAATTGGCTCTCTATATAAAGTACAGAACATTTTTTTTTTGTATTGTGTATGCTTATGAAAAATGTTAATAACAAAATTTAATATTTTTTAACGCATTATCTTTTCTAAATTTTGTCGAGAATTATTAATAATTGCATATTTTAGTGGGACTTATATTTTACGTGAATGAGTTAATCTTGATTTTTTGTTGTTTCTTTTAATAAACTTTAATAATAGTAAATGATGTTCTAGAAAAATTGTATTAGACTGCGTTGTTAAGCCTTGTAAGTGCATATTTAGATGTGTTTGGTTTCCCATTGAACTCCCAAATTATTGTTTTGGCAAGCAGTAGTTTAGATTATCTACTGAAATTCAAACACATCTGCGAGGAGTTTGAGGTAGGTTCAAGCCCTTTCTCCATCCTTAATCGTTTTTGTTCCTCTAACAAGTTTTTGACTCCGGATTTTGGACTTCAATGTGAAATAATGAACTGTACAAAAAGCGACAACAAGAAAAGAATGTTACATAAAAGTAATATAGGGATTCTTCGTTTTATTTAGCCATAAATTAGTCGTTGTTTTTTTGAAAAGGACAAACAAAAATATGCGTCACGGTTTGTTCAGGACAATTAAGGAAATCCTCCCTCGTCCCTTTCTCCAGCCAGAAGGCTTAGTGAAGAGACAGAAGGGTGGGCGTGTGGGGCGAAAATGGGGGGCATATTTTAGCTGGACTCTGCTCTTAACGATTTGAAGACACATAGGTGGGTGTATTGAAACTAGTGTGCATGGGTCCCCTCGGCCATTGAAATATTAATCCTTAAGACGGTGACGGTTCCATCTTCTCTAGGAGTTTGGTATCCATCAATCATTTATGGGATGGCGGAAATAGGGTGAAAAAAGAAAGCATTCCTTTTGCAGTGCATCTACCAAACGGATAAACCTAACTGGCTTTGAACACTGTACATGATCAAAATTATGGCCGCCTAACCTTAATCTAGATACACACCTCAAGATTTATCTCCTACAGTTTTCAATTGAACTCGTCTGTTTTGAGCTAGGTACAAGATAAATTTATCCTTGATTGATTTGGAAAAAATATTTTTGTTTTTCTGAAATCATGATTACAAAAGTATAACCTTATAAATACGTTGTTTCCTCTTATAAAAAACTTGTACAATAACAGTGAAAACAACAAAAGTCTTGTTTCAGACAAATCTTTACTTTTATATTTTTAAAATTAAAACAAAATGGTATCTTTGTAATTATTTATGAAGAAATGAAAATCGTAATATATTTTCTCAAACCAGCAAACAAGGTATTAACTTGACCTTTTTCTATTTAATATAAAGTGATATTTTGAATAATTTTGCCTGCGGATGTTTCTCAACATTGGGAAAAATTTGATCTCACTCCTTTTCACTTAATTAATGATTTACTATACACGATCACGATTTTGTCGATGCTACTGTGGACCTATTTAGGTTTAATCTAGAGGCCTTAATAACCGGCCACTATTGTTAATTTTAAATGCATTTAGATTGTGTTTAATTTTTCTCAAAGCAGTAAATGTAGTAAATCAGATATAGCTGAAGCTGACACAACAATGTTTTCTGTACAGATATCAGGCACAGCATTGGTTCTGGATAAAATCATCAACCATGTGCAATCTCTACAACATGAAGTGGAGGTCAGACTTTCGTATCATTCACATTCTTGGCAGTTTTGACAAACAATGAGAAAAATAAAGTTATTAGAAGTAATCTGATTCTTAATATTACTGTGGATAGTGCGTACAAACATTTAAAAAAAGTGGCTGGTTTTCCTTTCTCCCCTGTCTTTATCTGATACTTCAAAATTGACATGTAGCCCAATAAAAAGCCACCGTGAGTTTCTGGAATATGATGGCAGTCATCATAACAAATAAAACATTGCTTGCCTATAACCATTAAAGCCATCATGATTCTATTATTTTGTACCATATGTCATTATAAGCTTCGAATTTCTTATATGAATGAACATGGAATTGGATTTCATCTTATTACGGAACTGCCGCCTATCTGCCTAATGTGGACTAGAGACTTGAAAATAAATGCTCTTGGAAGTGTGCATTGCTTGGTTTTTGTATATATGCGCAGAAGTTATAAAAATGATAAAATTGTTTTCTTTGAGATGATAATTTATCTAAGTTTGCTTGCAAGTGAACTACAATTATGAAGAATCTTTCTATTGGAATACAGTGCTATAATATGAGTATTTTTCATCAAGATGATGTTGTTCTTATTGATTTTCGTTATCAATCCAGATATTATCGATGAAACTGGCAGCAGTGAACCCAGTAATTGATTTCAACCTTGACAGCTTATTGGCTACCGAAGTAAGTATAATTTTTTAGCTTTTGTCTTTGCTGGGGAGTCATCTGAAGGACATGGGCTATGGCTCCTGATTTACATGATAGATCGTGTTCAAATCTTGTGTCATCTTTTTCCTAATGATTATGAGATAGATCCCACCTATTTATTGTCTGCCAAGGGGGGAGATATCACACGAGAGAATCCACTTCCTGTGTGAATGAATTTTGTCTGGTTGGATTCTAAAAGATTTGTGGAATAACATTTATCATCCATCACCTTCTGGAGTAGTTTCAGTTATAGTTTTATTGGAAAACGGGCATTTGTGCAGTATTAAGAAGTCTGATGTAATTTTAGACTACTCTTTCAAACACTTACATTTTCACATTGATTAGTGATAGATCAAAGTTTTACTGCTGCCCTATCAGTTGTGTTTTGCTTTGTTTCTATATTTCCCAAAACACTGGAGTGGTGAACTTGAAAATTGGGACAGTGAAAGAGATGCCTCATAGTCAGTTACTGCCATTCATTCATGCTGTAGGATGTTCTTGCAGACCAACCATAAAACTGTAGACGCTTAACAAGAATTAACAATGTGTACACATAGATGCTAGCATTTGATAGCCTATCTTGTCATAATTAGTATTTCAAATTCTCCTGTTCTGTTGGAATTGCGCGTTTTGATTAGTTCAGTTGGATCTGGTTTATGCTCTGGGGTATGTTTCTGTTGGATGAAGCTATAGAGCCAGTTCAGCATTCTCCATTGATATTTAGATTTTATGTTAATTTCCTTCTGCTGATAAATATTGTCGGTAACTTGTAGGGAGTCTCTCCAATGGACTGTAACTTCCCTCCCACAGTTGCACCCGTCGTCTGGCCAGAAATCCCGCAGAATGCAAACAGACAACAATATCAGCAACCGTGGCAATTCGATGCATTCCACCACCAGCCCATTTGGGGCAGGGAAGAAGACAACACTAATTTTATGACTCCAGAAAACTCACTCTTGAGTTATGACTCATCGGCTAATTCAGGTACATCAGACTTAAGCTTCTATCTCACCCTTTCCTCCCAGAAGTCCCATTCAACAAAAAAATGCATTTAATTTCATCATGGCACTCGGCTTCTAAATAAACTAGAACTAGAAATGTACCCGCGCGTTGCGTGAATGTTAACCCTTTTAAAAAATTTCGGTAGACATCTGAACAAAATAATGAGGACAAACTTCACCTAATAGAATACGACTAACTCCATAAAAAATAGGCTCGTCAACAATCTTTTCTAGAATACCTTGACCAACTTTTATAGAGAAATAGTCTTGGTCTATATCAACCAAACACATTGATAATATTCTCATAAATGTGAAAGAGAAAAATGTAAAATTCTTTGATTGTGAGCAGGCCAATTACCCCCTTAAATTTATATAATTCAAATTCTTTGAAAATTTCTTATCTAAATAACATCTTTTACATAGCATTTCAAATTCTTTCCAAAATAAAATTTTCTAATATTATAAGAATAGACATTCACATATTTGTTTTTGAAAGGATATAACTTAGGACTCATTTTGTCAATGTGTCACAACCTCTTTCACATTTCTTTCTAAACCCATCAAACTAATGATTTTTTAATTTTTTTTTGAAACAGTTTAACATTTATTATTATGGCAGAAAAAAAAATCTATAAATTTTGTTTTGGACAATGATTTTCTCACTATTACCTCCGTAAGCACCACTAGCATCGGTACTGTAACGTCGTCGTTTTACCACTTTCATTAGTTTCATCATCACCTACACTCTGTCATTTTAATCATTATTTTGACATATTACCATCGTAGACCGTTGATGTTATTTTGTTACAATTATCATTGTCGATACTACTATTATAATCGACACCTTCACCATTGTCATTGTGTTACCACTGATATGCTACTGTCCCCTACAAGTAACCTTATTGCATTAGTCATTACCATATTGTCATTACACCATTACCATAAGACCAACACTTTCATCATTTACCACAATTGTTCTTGTCACTCCATACTAATGCAGTTCTAGTTTTCGACATCGCCAACACCATACAAACATAATTTTAACCAAATAAGATTTTTCTTTTTATTGTTTTAATATGAATCTATAAACTAAAAATTGAAAGTTTAAAAGGCAAAAACCTTCCTACGCTAAAAATCTTTTTAAAAGCTGAAAACTGGTTGTAGGTTTTAATTTTTTTTAAACTCAACTAAAAGACGAGTCTCAATAATGCCCTTGTGTGGTGTGTGTTTGTCTCTGTGTAGAGAGAGAATCCTCTCAATTATGATTTCACAACTTGCATTTGGATCTTGAATTGCTTTTAATAGGCGCAAATGAGTTGGGAAACCATACAAGGGACAATTAAGAACTCTATTTCGCCTTGATTGAGGACTCTAGTGGCAGGTAAAATAAATAAGAATTTTAAATTTTCTTTCATTCAATGAGCAATTTAAAGGGTAATCAGTTTCTAACAGAATGCACAATAGGCTTAAAATTATAATGGATGTTGTATTACCATGAATTAGTAATGAGTAACTGATATAATTTGAATGTGTTTAATAAAAACACGGATTATTGATTAGTTAATAATTTTAGTTAATTATAAAACAATAAATGTAAAATTAAAATTCTAAAGTAATAGAACAAACGGAAGTGGAATTATAGTCATGACAACATATTGTTTTTGTAACTCATTTTACATATTATAAATAGATAAATGTTGTATTTTCTAGGGAACATACTGATGCTGTAAAGCATAAATGAATCATAAATAACTCAACCCAAGTTAACTTGTCATAAAAATGTTATAAATTGCTCAAAAGGAATTAGTTTGCATTACAACAACAAATATGTTATTAAATTTTTAGGCACTCTGCAATTTTATCCTGGTAAGTTACTTTTGAATCTGAATGGAACAATTTAAAATTTGTGATACAGTATCTCTGCATTCAAATCAGTTGAAGATGGAACTCTGAAGGGGTACAGAGGTGGTGGCACCAGTAGCAATTAGTGTATATAACAAATATAGTATTAGCAATTAGCCGTGATTTGAGCAGCCTCAACATTCGGCAGGGTTTCCTTGTCTTCTATTTTGTCAGAGTCAGTTGGAAACCTGGAATTTATTCAGCCAGCAAGGAAGAAGAATTGTTAATCTATTTTTATAAAATATATTAGTATCACTATTTATACTAACTACAGGGGTCATTCAATCTATGCTGTGATTGATTGATTCAGATTGTAAAATCATTGACTGGACTATTAGTGAACTATCATGGAAGTTTGTTGCTATGTTCATTGAATGCTACTTGATGGTTTGGTTTTTTTTTCATGATTTTTCTGAACAAAATACTGGCAATTTTTCATTTCTATCACAGAGAAATGAATATTGTTATCTTTATTGAGTTTAATTTACTTGAAGTTGATAACAAAATCTTATTACAACTTTCTAATTCAACTGGAACTTGAGATAAATTTTACTTGTACGTGGATGTGAAGAAAATTCGTGAATATGTTGACATCATAGAAGATGAAGGTTAGTTAGAGATTTCAACTAAATTCCAAAGACACTTTTATGTGTTTTACCATATTGACTTGGCTAAAAGTGGACTGACGTGACTTTCTGCTGTTCAAATTGGTCCCCGTAGGTTAAAATGAACAGGTCATGATGATGCGCACTGCATTATCTTCTGCATTATTTCTATTTAAGCCACAAGCTTTTCAGGTGCAAGTAATTGCTGATGATATATTTAAAGGACAATTTATTTTTATTGGACTTTCTGAAAGATAATATTTAGTTCTGCATCCATTTAGGGATGATAAATTTAAGGAGGATGTAGCATAAATTGATCTATTTTCAATTTTCTGGTTTTCTTTGTTCTTCTAGATGCTATCGTACTCTAAAAGTGCGACATGATAAGAGGAACTAGATCGTGTTTCTTCCATAATGTTGTCTCCTTTAATTGTTCTTCAAAAGCATTAGCCTTCTTCTATGTTCAGTGCCTAGTGCCTAGTGCCTAGAGTTGTGTGGTGTTACGCTGTCTTGTGATATAAACTATCATGTGGGGAGACAGATCCATGAAAGAGGCCATTTTAGAGTGGTGCAAAGTTTTGTTAAAGATGATTTTGTTTCAACTATGATACTCTATTCTTAGAAATGTATATGGTTTTTTATTATTTTTTTCCCTGGGAATACGCGTTATAGTAACCAAAGGAAACTTGTTGCAGTGAAGAAAGTGGCTCAGACTTTTGTACCTAATGGTCAATCCCAGACACAATGTAAAAGGCGTTGTGGTTCGTTACCACAGCTAAGACAGACAGCATGAGCATTGCCTGATAAATGCCGATGAAATCTATAGCATTTTGTTGGCATCAACGTGCAACTTGCAACAGCAGCTCTAACAAAACTAACATGGCATTCTCTGGAACATTTAAATTCCAGAGAAGCAGTACCAAGAATCTTTTATTGGTCCAAGATCATTTATTTAGGACATGTTTGGCTACAAACTAAAAATGTTCGAGATTTTTCTTTTAAAATATAGTCTACACTCAGACACAGTACCATATAGCCGAACTAGCAGTAGCACTAGCAGCTTTTAATGGATCTCTTACAGTCACGGTGACAGTTATTATTATCCAAGATCATAGGAAAACACGGGACCTGTGATTCTCGTTTCAAAGTCAGTCACAACTAATTTTGAACGGAATTTACTAAAATGGACAAAAATTTAAAAAAGATTACAAAAATAGGTGACTCATACTTCGTAAGTAGAACATCAAAGCCATGAAATCGTCAGTGAAAGGATGATTTTAGATTAATCAAGCAGAAATTAAAATTTCAGTGTACGCATTCTTCATTAAATTTTTATTTTAAACAATGTGTTGGAAGGAAGATTTCTCTGTTTTTTTTTAAATTAGTGCTTGTACGAGATTACGTTAATTATTTTTGTTTTTGAAAGTTGTTTAATTACATCTATGTTTTTTTTTTTACTTTATATTTTTTATTTTCTTTTTGAATTTTGTTACGTGTTGTTTAATTTTTGTTTGATGTGAATATTTTCTTTTCAGCTGTTATTTTTGTAGATAATTTAGTTAATAAATTAAACTTTCAATATTATGAGAAAGAAATTTGAGAAAAAAAAAATAAAGAGGGTTTTTTTCGTAAAACAATTGCAAATTAATAAGAAAACAAATATTATAATATATGACTTTTGTTCTTTATATGAACACTTTTTTTGTTATTATGACCTTCATTCTAATAATAATAATAATAGTTTTTTATTTTATAGTAGATGATTTATCTGTTTTGCTGTAGATTGTTAACTATTATTTTCTAACAAGATGAAATTGATTTTCATAAACATTGTAAATTTTTGGTTTAATACCTATTTTGGTCCCTCGATTTGTAGGGTGTGTTCAAAGTTATCATCCTTTCTTTCAAAAGTTCACTAACATCTTATTTTTCGCAAAAACGGTACACGTTAGTCCTTTTTGCTTACGGCGTTAGAAGAATTAACGGTAGAGTTGCTTACCTGGCGAAACCTGAATTAGCGGTACAGTTTATTATTACGTGGCATTCTCGATTTTTCCCTCTTTCCGCTACTCTCTCCTCCCTTCGCCGCTGCACACTGTCTCCCTCCTCTTTGCCAAACCCTAACACCACCCCTCCATCCTCTACGCCAAATGCAAACTCTCCTATGACATCGACACCTTCTTCTTCGACAACGTCAATCCATTAGAAGACATTGACTTCAACCTACCGGAGCCCCCGGAGGGATTTTTCGCCCCTCCCTGCAGTGTATTTCTAAACTGTTTGTTTGTTTTGAGTGCGCGAAGGGCGAGGATATGGGGCGCGGGCAATAGCGAAGAGAGTGGAGGCGTACGGGGCGATCTTGGTTTACGGCAATGGTGAAACACTGAGATTGGAAGATAGTGAGGTTTTTTATCCCAGTAAAACAAAATTGAATATAAACATAAATAAAAGTACGTTAAATTATTTCTGAAGCAATGTGCAATTAGGGTTTGGGAAGAGGGGAAAAGGAATTAGAGAACAACAACGCCAACTAATCCCGAAAACGCTCATCAAACATTAGATTCTTCTTCTCAGTTAACATCGACACTTGATTCAAGCAACAAAGAAACTGAAGAACAACAATCTCATGAACTCAAAGCTGGTCTTCACCCTCTAGAGGTTTTTCTCCCTCACTTTGTTTTTTTTGTTTCTTGGCAACTGAATTACGGCCGTAAGCAAAAAGATCCACTTAAACTGTTTTTGCGAAAAGTAGGATGTTAGTGAACTTTAAAAAAAAGGGAGGATAACTTTGAACAGACCCTACAAATCGAGGGACTAAAATAGGTATTAAACCTAAATTGTTTGTAAGTTTGTTTTTTTTATATTTTTTTCGTTGAAGGATTCAAAATTATTGCAAAAATATGGTAGTTCAAATATATGTTTCTTACTATTTGAAATGCATCACACCTCAATTATTCTTATGCATTATAATGGGATAAAGAAATGACTATAATATGAAAAAATGGGATGAAAACACATTATATCTAACTTGAAAAAATTAAAAATCTCCCAGTTGAAGAGACAATTAACTATAGAAAGGAAAGTTTTTTTCTTCTTGATTTTCGTTCTTTGAAAAATGACTTTTATTCTCATCATATGTAAAATCAGCGTAAGAGTGAACAATTTTGTTGCTTTTCATGTAGTTCCTCTCTGAGTCTCAACTTCACAATAATCAAACAAAATCCATTTCACTTTCATTCAAAATAATTCCTTTGTTTTCTCGTACTCTTCATGTCCCTCTCAAACACATTTGTTTGCCACTTCGTCTTCTTCACACCCATCACTTGAAACGTCCCCAGCACAATGCCTTTACTCTTGTAAACTCATGCCATGCACTAAACACAGTGATGTGGAACTTGATCATGAGGTCCCATGTTGATTTGGGACTGTTCCATTCAGTTTTGTCAGTGTACAAAAAGATGAGGCAAAAGGGTGTTCCCCATGATACTTTCACATTCCCGTTATTGAACCGAGCCCTGTCTTCCATGAGGGCTGATGTTGTGTATGGGAAAATGATCCACTCTGTGGCAACTAAAACGGGTTTGGATGGGGATTTGTATTTTTGCAATACCATGATTGATGTTTATGTGAAATGTGGGTGCATTGCTTGTGCTCGCCGGATGTTTGATGAAATTTCACTGAGAGATGTGGTTTCTTGGACTTTGATGATTGCTGGTTATGTTTCCCAGAGACTTGTTAGTGTGGCTTTTCGTCTGTTTAACAAGATGAGGATGGAATTGGAACCAAACTCGGTCACACTTATTGTGATGTTGCAGGCACCTTGTGCTTCCATAAAATTAAGTGAGGGAACTCAAATACATGGGTATGCACTGAAGAGTGGGTTGCTAATGGATTGGTCTGTGAAAAATTCCGTTTTGAGAATGTATGGTAGTAAAGGGGGTACCAGAGAAGTGGAACTTTTATTTGGTGAAGTAAACATGAAGGATGTGGTTTGTTGGAATATTTTGATTTCCTTTTACTCCTCAGAAGGAGACGCAACAAGAGTGGCAGGTCTGCTCAAAGCAATGCAGAGCCTAGAAGTGCATGTGTGGAACATTGAAACTTTGACATTAGTTACATCGGCATTTGCAAAGTCTGGTAGTCTTTCAGAGGGCGAAGGTGTGCACTGCTTAGTCGTTAAAACTGGGTTTTCTGATGACGTTTGGCTGACATCTCTGCTTGACTTTTATGCCAAGTGTGGGAAATTGGAAACTTCAGTTCTACTTTTTAGTGAAATCCATTCTAAAAGTAAGATCACTTGGTGTGCTATGATGTCAGGTTTCATTCAGAATGGCTCTTTTATGGAGGCCATAGTTTTATTCCAACGAATGCAAGCTGAAGATTTTAATATTGTTCCTGAAATTTGGAGAAATCTTCTGGATGCATATGCAAACCTGGGAGCTTTAAAATTGGGAAAAGAGGTCCATGGTTACCTTATAAAGAACTTGTTTAATGGGGCAATAGAAAATTCAGTATACCTTGAGACCTCTATCTTAAACATGTACTTAAGAGGTGGTAGCATGTCTTCTGCTAAAACATGTTTTGATATGATGTCTGTCAAAGATGTAGTAGCATGGACAACAATGATTGACGGACTTGGCTCCCATGGTTTTGGCTTTGACGCCTTGAAGTATTTTAATTTAATGATCGAGCAAAGAGTGCAGCCAAACTCAGTCACCTTTTTGAGCTTACTCTCCGCATGTAGCCACTGTGGTCTTGTCAGTGAAGGCTGCAATATTTACCATTCTATGAAATGGGGATTTGGAATTGAACCTACTTTGGATCACCACACCTGCATTGTGGATCTTTTTGGTCGATGTGGGATGCTTAAAGAGGCCTTAGCCATAATATTCAAAATGGTAATTCTACCTGATAGCAAGATTTGGAGTGCTCTTCTGGCAGCTTCCAGAGTTTATGGAAATAAAAAATTCGGAGAATATGCAGCTCAAAGACTTTTGGAACTAGAACCTGACAATGCTGGATATTATACTCTGTTGAGTAATGTAAAAGCAAGTGTTGGAAGATGGGAGGAGGTTGAAAAACTGAGGAGAGACATGAGAGAAAGGGATCTCAAGAAAAAACCAGGGTGGAGCTGCATTGAGGTAGCTGGGTCCATCCGCGGATTTGTTTCTGGTGATAAATCACACCCTGAAGCAGAGGAGATTTATGAGGCATTGGGTAGACTGAGTATAGTGACACAGGATTTACGGTAGTTGAAAGGGGTGTTTAAACGAACTTCTTGGCTCATACAAGCTACATTCAAACTACTCTCAGACAAAGCAAACTAAGCCAAATCCTAGTTCTTCAGTGGAGAAAATTTTATCTGTCTTGTCTGGCAGAACACTTGGGAAAGGCACAAGGAAGCCTCACATGAAAGGAAGGGAAATGGATATGCAACAAACTAACTGTGGCATTGTATAAAAAGTTTACCCTCCATTCATAAGAATTAATTTTGTCTTCTTTATTAGTTACTAGCAATATATTGTATTTATCAATAAGTTCTCACCTGTTAGCAAGCATTCCTTTCATGTTGCAGCAAAATCATACACCCTCCCCTCTTAAGAAACAGTGATATTCTTGTAAGTTCTTCCCTAAGAATCTCAAAGATAACACTATGCTATTTCGTATTCTTATTTGTATCTTATAATTAAGACTTCCCAATTCAATACAGGATTTTATCTGTTAAGTTTTATTGTGGTATCCCATTTGCTTCGTTGTGTTGTTTCCTGAAGACATGTATAGTGCAGCTATTGTGATTATGAAATAGACTGTGTTAAGCCATTTACATTTTTAAGAGCTTTTCAGAAAATATATTTAATCTCAAAAGAGATGAAAAATTCAAAACATTCTTTTGGTCTATGTAAAATTGAATTCAAATCTTTTACTCCAAAATTTTAAGATATAGTAATCTGAACCAAAAAAAAGATGATTAAGAACACCTCAACATGCTTAACTTTACTGGTTTTGTAACAGATTAGTTGATGAATACTTTTTGTTTATAATGTGATAAGAAAAACCGGGAATCTTAGTTGTGTTTGATTTCATAGCATCATTGTTTTTTGTTTCCTGTTAAACCTGGTGGATCTTTTTACTACAGACCAGGATGCTAAGAATTGGTGAAACACAGAACTGCAAGCACAATTTTGGACAACAATGAAGGTCTTATGTAAAAATGACATCATCAAAGGGATGTATATCAGATAAATAATCCCTTGAAACTCAGGCCTTCTACCTAAATAATAACTCTCAGTTTTTCATTCAAGTTTGAATTCTAGAGGAAAATAGATTGAAATCCCGGAACTGGCATCATTAAGGAAAATGGAAAGTGGAAAGTAGTGTTTCTCAAGGAATTTGCTTATCCTCTTTCTGCATTTCTATTATGTTAAATTTGATATAAATTATAATAATTCAAAGCTATTAGTTCTTTAACCCAAAATATCATGGAAAAGTTATGTATTTGCATTTAAAATTTATAATAAAAAATACAGAAAATAAATATTATAACTTTCTTTTAACTTAAATAGTTATATATATTATTGTATGATAAAATAAATTGTAAGTTGAGCAATTTTCTAGAGTAAAGTATACTTTGTGTTAAATATATTTTTTAATTATTAAATTTTAACGCAAAATTAAATTTCTTTCATATTTCAAATTTTGTATAATTTGATTTTAAAATTTAAAAATAAATAAATATAATTTTCTATGTTAAACTATTTTAATTTTTTTATATATTAAATATGTTTTGATATGAGATTTGAATTATTTATATTATTTTAACAAGTTTTAACACAAATATCAATTTAAAACACATGTCAAGCTAAAAAAAGTATTATTTTTAGTTTAAATAAACTATATTAATATTTTTTTAAGTTTAAGAATTAAATATATATAAATTTTCAAACAATTGTAAATTTCAATTTCACTTTATGGAGTAAAGACAAATATATTTTCTTATGAACAGAAGCCTATTATTTACAGGGCAAGTGGTTTTTCTCTTCCTAAGAGATTCATGATCACATAAATTTTTTCCCTTATTGTTTTACTTTGGTTTCCATTGCCACCTTTTTAAAACCTTCAACCTTTTCAATCTCTCCTAGTGGTTTCCGAAGCATGTTTCTGTCGAGACATGTCTTGTCTTCCACACACAAAGCCTTATTCCAAAACTTGCGCCTTTTTTCTTTGCCTTCAAACTCGCACCACGTTCTCAGCACTCATAGCCGTGACACCCAATTACCAGAGGCCCTTCTACAAATGGCCCTTCGTGGCCATGACATGAACTTCCAAGACTACAACACGCTCTTAAACGAGTGTGTGAGCAAAAGGGCATTTAGAGAAGGGCAGAGAGTGCATGCCCACATGATCACAACTAACTATTTTCCCTGTGTGTTCCTCAGGACAAGGCTAATCGTATTCTATGTCAAGTGCGACTCTTTGACAAATGCTCGGAACCTGTTTGATGAAATGCCGGAGCGGAATGTGGTGTCCTGGACGGCTATGATGTCGGCTTATTCGCAGAGAGGGTATGCTTCTCAAGCCTTGAGCCTTTTTGTGCAGATGCTAAGAACAGGTATTCTTGGCGTGCTTGTACTTTGTACAAGTTCATATATGAGAGGGGTGATTATTTTTTGGTAATTGTGTTATGGAAGGAGCTAATATAGATTTTTTAATGCTTCATTATGTTTTGGTTTTCTGTAGTAGAAGATGTTGTTAGGCCCAAGTTGGTAACTAAGATTCATAAAACGGAGCACTTTTTTGAGTTAAGGAGAAATTAGAGGATGAAGATGTTGTTTTAGTTAGTGAGTTGGGTTGACACTTTTGCTTGCGGGTCACTTTTGTGTCAATGGTTTTTCTGTGTTGACGGTAGCTATGCCTTTTTTGCAGATACAGAACCTAATGAGTTTACTTTTGCTACCGTGCTTACTTCGTGTATAGGTTCTTTGGGTTTTGTCTTAGGGAGGCAAATCCACTCTCTTATCATAAAATTGAATTACGAAGCACATGTTTATGTTGGAAGTTCGCTCCTCGATATGTATGCCAAATATGGTAAAATTCATGAAGCTCGAGGCATATTTCAATGCTTGCCTGAACGGGATGTAGTTTCTTGTACTGCCATAATCTCTGGATATGCTCAACTGGGTCTGGATCAAGAGGCGTTAGAACTATTTCGCCAGTTGCAAGATGAAGGAATGCAATCAAATTATGTTACTTATACTAGTGTTTTAACTGCACTTTCCGGGCTTGCTGCTCTAGATCATGGCAAGCAAGTGCACAATCATCTTCTTCGGTCTGAAGTTCCCTCGTTTGTGGTTCTTCAAAACTCTTTAATTGACATGTACTCAAAATGTGGAAACCTCACTTACGCAAGAAGCATATTTGATACCATGCATGAGAGAACAGTTATCTCTTGGAATGCGATGCTAGTTGGGTATAGCAAACATGGAGAGGGAAGAGAAGTACTCGAGCTTTTCGATTTAATGAGAGACGAAAACAAAGTCAAACCTGACGGTGTCACAGTTTTGGCTGTGTTATCTGGTTGCAGTCATGCAGGACTGGAAGATAAGGGAATGGATATTTTTTATGATATGACCAGTGGGAAAATTGGTGTTGAGCCAGACACCAAGCACTACGGGTGTGTTGTTGATTTGCTTGGTCGTGCTGGGCGAATAGAAGAAGCTCTAGAGTTCATCAGGAAGTTGCCTTTCGAACCATCAGCTGCTATATGGGGTTGCCTTTTAGGTGCTTGCAATGTTCACTTAAATGTTGACATTGGTAAAATTGTGGGTCACCGGCTTCTAGAAATTGAGCCTGAAAATGCTGGCAATTATGTTATTCTGTCTAATCTGTATGCTTCAGCAGGAAGATGGGAAGAAGTAAGATCACTAAGGAACCTGATGTTCAAGAAGACTGTAAGAAAAGAGCCTGGAAGAAGCTGGATTGAGCTTGATCAAATACTTCACACGTTCCATGCTAGTGATTGTTCCCATCCAAGAAGAAAAGAATTATCTGCAAAAGTGCAGGAGTTATCAGTCAGGTTTAAAGAAGCGGGCTATATTCCTGATTTGAGTTGTGTTTTACATGATGTGGATGAAGAGCAGAAGGAGAAGATACTCGTAAGTCACAGTGAAAAGTTGGCGTTGTGTTTTGGTCTAATTGCTACTCCTGAAAGTGTGACAATCCGTGTAATAAAAAACCTTCGTATTTGCGTTGATTGCCATAATTTTGCCAAGTATATCTCAAAGATTTACGGAAGAGAAGTATCTTTGAGGGATAAAAACCGGTTTCATCGAATTGTTGGAGGAAAATGTTCCTGTGGAGATTACTGGTGAGAAGATTTTGATAGAGAGTAACCAATGAACATCTAAGGTGCTAAAAAAAAGGGCCTTCAACTTCAACCTTTAATCTGTTTTGATGCTGAAATTGATAAATGCAATTCCATCAAGAAAAAATAGATTGGTGTTGACTGACTAGGATTGAATATTGTTTGGATTGAATAACTTACGAGTAGGATATAATTTTAAGAGGAATCAAAACGGTATACGTTAAAATGCTTCAATGATGTGAAGGTTCTACCGTAGTTAATACCTAGTCTGTTTCTATAACACACTAAAGCCACAATATATTCTTGTAGAAACTTTGTATCAAAAATATGTTGATAATATATTAATCAAGTATTACTCCAGAGTATGATATAAATATCTTCAAGTAGTATTATTCTACTTTCAAAAAATCACTAGAAAAATAACAGACTATTTTTTCCGTCATCTACCACTCTGGATTAATTCTAGAGTATGGTATAAATATCACATTTTAATAAATTAATTTATCATGATTAATATTTTTCTTCTTTTATTCAAAGTACTTCAACCAAAGTTTTGTCAACCCATCAGTAATATATATATATATATATATATATATATATATATATATATATATATATATATATATAATTCTTTAAAATTAGCAAGTATTGATTTTGGTTAATATAATTTTTTATTGGTTTTTCATTCCACAAAATTTAAAATAACTCTTTTTATTTCTTATAAAATAATTTTCTTTAACGTTCCTTCTTTCAAAGTTGTAAATCCGTGTCCCTAATATTTATTTAAAGATAGATGAAAAACCTTTATTTTATAAATCTTAACAGAATTTTTAGGTAAAACATGTTTTACCAAAATATAAAACCTTTTTATATTTTATATTATAAAAAGGGTTAAATATGTTTTTAGTGTCTAAACTATTGGTCGTTTCTGGTTTTCGTCCCTCTTTCATAATTAGGTACAATTTGATCTCATTCTTTTCGAAACGTTGGTTTTAGTCCTCGGAAACTAACACCGTTAAAAATTTGATCCTCATTTAGTCAACAAAATGAGGACTAAAACCAAAGTTTTGAGGACTAAAACCAAATTTTCAAAAAAGAATGAGGACCAAATTGTACCTTATTTTGAAAGAGGGACGAAAACCAGAAACGACCAATAGTTTAGGGACTAAAAACATATTTAACCCTTATAAAAATAATACACGATATTTTTCTAAATATTTTATTGAATATATAAGTATCAATGGATGTCATACAATACTAGAGATTAAATGAGATCATTTTTTCAATTTCAAATTCAAAACATACTCAAATAAGTTATTATTCAAAATTTACATATTTTTCAAATATATGTTTTAATTCTAACAAACGGTTCTATTATTTTATTTTATCCCATATTCTATATTTGAGAATATTGTTATCTTAAATTTTGTAACATCCAAAAAATACAATATAAACTATATAATAGAATAATTACATTTAATAATAATCAAGATCAGTCTTTCACTAAGATAACGAACGACCTTACATATAAGTTTCAATTAAAACTATACAGGATAAGTGAAACATGACCGAACGGTTTACAAAAGAAACTATCGAACGGTCAGATAAAAAGAAAAAGGGTGAGGTGATCGAACAACCGCCTCCTTACAAAACTACTCTAATGACCGAACGTCCTATGGTTCGATCTTAACTTCAACTTCCACCAAATTTTCTTCTTCTAGCACATCTTCCAACAGCGCGTCTCCTTCTGCTCACATCCACACGGATGATCATTGCAACGACAAGACGAACGTACAAGACGAGACAACACAAGAAAACACAGGGTAAGCTTATGTAATTTAATTCATACATACACGTACATTTCAAACAAGCCAACACACAAGATACATTTTATCATACGTATCATACAAGTCCTATCACTAGACTAACTGTTCAGACTGTATGAAATATGTGTAGCTACAGGTGTTCGTGCACCCGGGTGATGTAGTAACTAGGATGCCCTAAACAGCTGCCACCCGAGGTTAGCCCTATCTGTCCAAAGTACCCCTAAGGACTAGGACCTCCTGCCATTCCCACACATGAACAGCCAGCTTAACATACCCATACAGTCATACTTTACAAATTCCAATACTCATACATGAGTTGTTCCTCCTTGGAACGCTCGTCCATAATCCACAACATTTCCAAATCACATTTTCTTCATCTTTCATTAATAAATATCTCAGCTAACTATCTCGTACCAAGATTCTGACAGACTTTAAATGACGAATGTTTAACCCGAACTGAGAACAAAACCGAACACGTAGAGCGAAATCGAGAGATAACGAGCACAATATTATTTTCCAAGAAAAGAATGGGACGACCGTCAATTACCACACTTAGCCAATTAGATGAACTGATTCTTGAGAACTTCCTCAGAATATCAAAAGACCCGACCAAGAACGAGGACTCCAGAGTGAAACCAATGAATAAGGATATTTCAAGGCATTCAAAACTAATACTTAGAATGATTCACATGAAGAAACCGAACACTTGTGAATACTTAGTTTAATTGAGTTTAGTATCAAGAAATCCAAAATGTCAGTCAAATACTGAACACTATAGTGAGCGAACCCTAGAGGGCTTAAACGAACGCTCGTATTAGAAAATTAGCTTAAGGAGGTAGAACGAATATCTGGCATAAGGCCAAACATTTGGCTTAGAACGAACACTTGGTACAAGACCAGGTGTTACTAAACTTATAGAATTGAGGTTCCGATAATTATACTGATATACTATTGGAGTGGTATTTAAGAATAACTACAATATACAATTATCTATATATATATGTATATATATATACTTAAGTTTATAATAGTGTATCAAGACAGAACTATGGCTGGCCGAACGCTCAAGCACAATAATTCGAAGTGAAGACGCTCGTCCAACTAGGATTCTTTCCAAATAAAAGAATCCACTACGAATCCAAATTCACTAGAAAACCGAACGGTTAAAGACCATTCAGTAACGTACATGCACTTTCTCAAGGGAAATTTATACCATAATCATTATCATTCAAACTCATTTCTTAACATATCGTTTCATACATTTATACATTCATATCATAATCAATTTTCATATTCCATCCCATCCAAACATAGAAATTTCATATATTTCATGCATCATAACATTTCACAATCATTTTTCATATCCAATTAAGCCAACGAACGTTCATGCAACACATAACCATATAAATTAAATTAATAAGCTTCCCTTACCTCGATACATAGATGAACACTCAAACGAACCAGAATAAAACTTCTCTCTACCACAGAGCTAACGTTCAACGATCACGTTGTTAAGAATACTGAACTACAGAGAAAAACCAGAAACACTAAGACTACTACCACCCACTCAAACGACCAGAACCAAGGAGTTGCATGCAAGTCGTAATCGAACATACTAGCGAAAAGAGACTCACCAGTTCAGATTCATAAATCAATTAGTTTAAATGGAAGCCCTTGATGCCGAGAGTGATTCTATGGTGCCTGAACGGAGGTCGGAGAAGAAAAGATGAGTGCTTCTTTAGAGAGAAGATGACGGGAATGTAGTGAGAAGGAGGAGAAAAGAGATATTCAGAGTCTCGAAAGAAGGTTGCATGCAGAAGAGAGTGAGAAGGAAATTTCAGAAAAATCATTTTTCTTTCCACGTCAAAACGAGCGCCCGCTCTTCTACTGACACCTGCATCCCACCATCTGATTTCTGATCCTTGTTACTTGACACCTAACATCCGCGCAGAGGGTTTTTAAGTACGTTTTTAATGATTCTGACAAATTTCAACATATAATTTTGTTATTATTTCCGTAGTATAAATAGATAGAGAGTATAACAACCTCTGTCTATAAATACTGTGTAAAGGGCTAAAACTCTAGGCCCAATTGATAATTCGAAATCCAACCCAAACCCAAAAAACGGAAACAAACTAACATCAGAAAATTCGTAGTCTCTCTCTCTCACTGTGTGACCAATCGCGGTTCAGGTCTCACTCACTCTCCCTTCCGAGAGATCAAAACCACAAAAATCAAACCCAACCCCATGCCGCCCGCGACGCCATTCGCCACCGCCTCCGCCACCATCCGCCGGCGGGTCCTCCAATCTCTCCGAACCCGCGGCGGCGCGGAGTCAGGGCCCAGCCGGTGGACGAGCCCGGGCCACGAGGAGCGGCCCAAGGGGTACCTCTTCAACCGGACTCCACCGCCCCCAGGCCAGGCCCGCAATTGGGAAGACTGGGAACTGCCCTGCTACATCACCAGCTTCCTCACCATCGTGATCCTGGGTGTTGGGCTCAACGCCAAGCCCGATTTGACCATCGAAACATGGGCCCACGAGAAGGCCCTTGAGCGCCTGAAGATCGAGAACGCCCTCGCCTCCAATAACGACTCCTCCGAATGAATCTGCATCAGTTCCATCCATCTATGCATCCCACACTCGCTTTTGCTAGCTTTTGTTTAAAGCCATAAATAGGGTTTTCGCTGTAATAAGGGTATAACAACTCTCGGAATTTTTCAATTCCCTTTATTACTCTTAATTTTTACCTTTTTCTTCTGCGTTTTTTAGTTTTGCATTGTCATGAGATTGTTGACTCGCTTCCTGTTATTATCGAATGTGGATAAGGCGTTGTTCTTGCGTTACATTGTGGTTTCAATGTTTTTATTTTTTCTATTTAATTATATGATATTCGTTTAGGTGAATGATGCTTGTTGTTGTTATGTGGATTCCCTTGTGATCCTTGAGGAGCTGATTTGTCTCTATTTGTGGATTTGCGAAATTGAAATGCATCCGTTTGGCTGTAGATTATTCGTGTTGAAAGTTAACCTTGGATCGGATTTGTTTAATGTTTGTGTGAATTTGAAATTGTTGATGGATTGTGTCCTGATTCAGAAGTTGTTTAGAAATTAGTTGTAGCCTGTGTAAATTGAAATTTAGACTCATTCTAGTGTTGAATAATACAGAGAGAACCAACGGGTTGGGTCTTGTAGAAGGGATTAGTCTCTCCGCTATGTGACAAATATGGTTTGAACTCTTTTTGCTTTTTTTTTTTTTTTTTTAAAAGTGATTGATCTCTCTCATCATACGAGAAACAAAGTTTGAGTCCCTACATAGAGAGTATTTACATTTAGTGTCTGACATTATTTTGAACAGTCTTGTTTTGAAGAAAAATATCCGTGGGAAAGTAAATAAAGTAACTAGAGAACCTGTTGATTTGTCATAGTTCAAATGACTATTGAAATATTGGAACTTGGAAGTGCCTAATTATTGCACTTCTTGAATTGGTTCTACAAGAACTTCTAAGGTTGGCAGTGGTTCCAATCAGTAGTAGTTTATGCTTTTGTGTACAAGCCTTCCATTATTCTTTATCAGGGCTGAGTTTGTCTCCATTGCCTACCCGTGTTTTGTTACTCTCGTGGATTAGCTTCTGCTAAGTGATCAAATTTATAAAATGAGGAAGTAGAGTATATCTACCGTTTATCTGAATTAAAGTTTCTTGCAATATTGCCTCATTATTGTTTGTGGATCCAGTCTTGGACACATATATTCACTTTAGAGGAGTCAATCCTAACTTTAAATTCTATGCTGAAGTTTTGTGTTTTCTACCTTTTTATTATTGTAGATTTGCACAAGTTAATGTTAATAGTGTTTCATATCACTGTATCACTGTCACTGAGCCCATAGCAAACTTAAACTATATACTACTACAGTTTGTGTGCTGTCTGCTTTATTCCGCACTTTGTTTATGATGATTAATTCTTTAGATGTAGGAAGCAAATTATTCTGCTGTGTTTAGACCTATACCACTTAATCTTTAAAACTTACATAAGGTAAGTTTGGTGTTGGGATTGTGGCAGTTCCTTTGACAGTGATCAACTAGTGCATATATCAAAATCTTTACCAGTTTTTTAATTAGGTCCGGTTTTTAACTCAATTCATCACCCCATCCTACTTATGTTATCTAAACCAGTTCCCATTTTTATCAATATAGCTTTGTTTTGTTTAGCTGTATCTGATCACTGAGTGTACTTTGCAAAAAGCTTGATTTTTATTTCCTTAGGTGGGCTATGTTCATATCAAATTTTACCATCTGATATTCAATTTTTTTGTCTGTTCTTTCATTCTGAAAAGTGATCGGTTTCCTGTAGAAGGCATTTGAGCAAATTTTCAGTCAGTCCTGCATATTAGGGGTGAGGCTGTTTCTCTCTATATCTCCATACATTTCTCTCTGCATTCACACATCTTTTTAAAATTCTAAAACTACTCTCTGCAATTAAAAAACTCTACAGTTTATTTTTTGTATTTCAATAGATTGAAGGATTTTTTTCAATGTTTTAAATTTTTTTTGAAAGTTTTATCAAATTTTAAAATCTGTTAAAAAAAATCTTTTAATAGATTTTAAAATAAACGTAACTCTGAGACTATTTTTGAAATATGGAAGTATAAGGAGAAATGTGTACAGGTGAGGAAGAAACAGCATAGGGATGATAAAACATGGTGTTCCAGCCCATTTTGGTTTAGCCCACCGAGCGCTTCTCTCTGCACCACCACATCCTTCTCTCTGCATCATCACATCCCCAATCTACCCTCGGCTAACATTAAAGTTGGTGGTTAAAAAATTTTACTTTTTACCAATTTTCATTTAAAGCGTCCTCTTCTTTCCTCCTCCATAGAAGCGACACTGCACCTCCCTCCAACATTTCGTCGGCCATTTCTGATTGCACATTCAAGGTGTTCGTTTGCTTGGTCAAGAAGGTTTTGCTTTGGACTAATTGAAGCAGCGATTCAAGAGGTAAGATATTAAGTTTTTTTTTTTTTTTTTTATGAAATGTGGGGGTGGGGTAGGTGGTGATTCTGTGTGGCAATGGTTGTTAATCTGGGTGGGGAGCGGTGGTTGTACGGGTGTGGTCATGGCGAAGGAGAATCTAAGTATCAATTCGAAAATCACATTTGAATTTGTAATTGAAAAATTCAAAATGCATTACAGAATTTAGTGTTTTGGCTTAATTATATAAAAAAATTAAATACATAAAGATATTTTATAAGTAAAACTAAAAAAATTAAACTACGGATGTTCACATTCTAAATGGATCTTTCATGTCCGTTTTGGCATTCGAATTTCACTGATTTCATGGATCCAGTAACATACATCACCACGACACATAACATACCAAAATCATAGTAAGTAAAAAACCTAAATAACAAACAACCTGGATCTAAAGAGAGTAAAACATGCACGAATCACACTTTTCTTCGCACTCCTCTTCACGAACCTCAAACACAGTGGAATGGAAGCACATGATGAAGACACAAAAGGAAACAAAATGGAGAAAGGGAGGAAAAAAATGTCACAAAAAAGAAAAGAAAGATGAAGAGAGTAGGAAGAAGAGAGAATGAGAGAGATGAGATTGTGTGGAGTGTGGGGGTGTGGGGTAAGTGACTACAAACAAAGGAATATGAGATTATGATTTTTTTTAGATTAAATAGGGTAAAAGTAAAAACAAATTTATTGAAGATTAGTTTTGGAATAAAATAAAATTGAAAATAAGGGTGTGGTGGTGTAGGAAGAAGAGTGTCGTGGTGTAAGGAGAAGCCTTCTAGCCCACCATTAGCCTGTCACCGATGTAGTCCAGTCCACTATTAGTCTACAAAGAGCGGATAAGATCTAATTGGTTTGTTATAATCAAAAGGTTTAATCTTTCAGGAGGTCCTTATTTTTAAGGAGAATTTCAATTTCGTCCTGTTCTTTTTCGGTTTCTCAATTGAGTCCTAATTTTGTGAAAATTGCAACAATTGGGCCCAACGACGTTAGTCTGTGGTTGACGTGACACTGGACTCAGTTTCTTAATTGACGTGGCTAAATGATGTGCATTTGGGTAGTTTTAAAATTAAAAACTTGGTAAAATGTGGGAGAAAAGTTGAAGGGAGAGAACTTTGTATATATCCCTGCTTGAATCCCTAATAAAAGGGTATATTTTCATTCAGCTTGTTGTTCTTCTTTGGAGGTGGATAACTTCGTTGTGCTTGAAGATCGCCCATCCCTGTTCGTCTTCGTCATGTAGTGGGTGGTGGAAGCAAGACGATAATGTGGTATGTGGTGGTGGTCGAGGAGGATCTAGCAGTGATGGTCCATTTTGCTATTGTGGAATGAAATGTGTTGTCAGAACTGCGAGAACAGATAAGAACAAAGGCAAGCAATTTTTGGGCTGCCCTAAGTTCAAGGTAAGGTTTTTTCGTTGTTGTTTTTTTGAGTTCGAGGCTGCCCTAATTGGTGTTTTCTTCTCACAGAATGGTGGTTGCAATTACTTCAGATGGTATGCTGATAATGGGGTTGTGGAAAGGAAAACGAGGGTAAAGTGTGAAGGCAAGACTGAGTCTTTCTTGAGCAAAGAAGAAATGGAAGGTGGATGGAAGATTATAAGTGATTTGGACTTGTCAGTGAAGAAATTGGAAAATAGGCTTAACGTGTTCTTAGGGATTGTTTGTGTTCTTTGTCTAGTGAACATTATTGTAATTACATTAGTGTTCTTTCGTTCATAGGAGTGTTTTCATTGTAATTATGATGGGAATGTACTTAGGATGTAATGAACCAAAGTTATTTTGACTTGAAAAGTTTGTATTGTTTGTAACTTTTGGTAAGGAAGTAATTCAAAGTATTGTTTGTAAGTTTTGGCCAAAATACTATTTGTAAAGAACTGTGAACTGATAAGCACAAACATATGACGTGATTTCATAGTGAACTGATAAGCACAAGCATGGTTGGGCAAATATATCATTAAAAGTACGTGTACAAATTACATAAAATTGATAAAGCATTAAACAATAATGTAAATATCAGCCCTCAAAACACTAGTTGGGCAAATATATCAAACACACCAAAATAACCATTAAACCAGAATTTTCCATGTGTTTTCAAAAGCAGAAGCAGAATAACACTTATTAGATGACAAAAGCAGAATCTTCCATGTTTTTCCTACATAATGTTTTGTAGCTTTAAACTGTTACAAAAGTGCATTCCTACAGTGTACTAGGCTTGAGGTTGAGTTTGATGTGCTATTTTAGATTGTTGAGTGGATGGAGTTTGTTCGTCGCAATGCACAGGTCCTTCTTGGGTTACTGATGGGAAACGACTTCTGTTATGGCCATGTTCCCTACATATGCCACATCTTTTCCGTAACCCAAATTTGGTCATTCTTGAATCATCCTTCCTCGTTTTCCATAGCTCTAGTCTTCGTTTTCTCTTTGGTCTTCCAGGTAATACTCTTTTGTGTAGAGGAGACACATCAGGATATGGAGTAATGTTCCACATGTTGGCTTCATTTATGGGATATATAATTGATGAATATGTCTCCTCATATCTAGACTTCATGTAGCAAGAGTCAATAAATTGTTCTCCATCAATGTTGAGGAACTCCATTGCAGCCAATGAATGACAACAAGAATGACAGCAGGGAATTCTAGTAATCATCTAAGTTCTACATGTGCATGAGGAGTCATCTATGTTGACTATGAACTTATCTCCATTGTTAGACATGTGACGAACTTCAAATAGCTTGTTGTCTGACCAACTGTGTAGAAGAAGACAACAATAATTATGAACCACAATAGTAAATTAACATAACAAACAAGTCATTAATGGAATTTACCTAGGAATCCAATTTTTTAGTTAACTGAGATTCCTTTCTAAGTCTGGATTGGATCTTAGGACAAATGGATCCAGTAAATGATGATATGCTTGACCTCTTCTTGGCCCATCTTTGCATGATGTAAAACCGCATCTCCTCCAATAAGGTAATTATGGGTTTACTCCTGGTAGTTACGAGGACGCTATTGAAGTCCTCACTCATTGTTAACTAAGGTGTCACATTTAGCTCTTGAAGTGAACCTTGATCTTGACCAATACCTACAACAAATAATAAAATAATTATTAACATTATATGAATAAGGAATTGTGTTGTAGTTTTGAAGACTAACCTTGGAGGGATGGTAATCAAATGCTTATAAGCATCTTCGTTCTGTGCTCTTATGTTTCTTATTTCCATCTCCCAGGTTTGTGGGTGTGTGGCTGTAGCTGCCCTCCACATTAAACGCTTGAGGTTTTTGCCAGAGCATTTCTTCTTGAAGTTGGCATACAAATGCCTCACTCAAAACCTTTGCTCAACTCCAGGAAGCAATTCCTGTATTGCTGGAAGTAGACCCTACAATACAAATATACAAGTAATCAATAAAGGCAACCAATACTTCAGGCCAAGTTAAAATGTACAAGTACAAATTAATGATGACTATTACATTTTGCTGGTCTGATATAAAGATAAATGAAGAACATATTTCAGCCCCTCCCAGGTCATCTACCAATAGTTCCAAGAAGCACCTCCACGAATCCTTGTTCTCAACTTCAACAACACAGTACGCAATAGACAACATCTGCTCATTTCTGTCTCGGCCCATAGCTTTTAACAACTCACCACCATATTTACCTTTCAAAAATGTTCCATCTAAACCAATAATTGGCCTACATGACAGAAAATTGTCTTTGCAAGACATATATAAAATCTCTTGAAAAAGACTTCACCCCCCACATCCTCAACTTTTACTTTCAGTGTTGAGCCTGGATTTTTGGCCACCAACTCATGGGCATAATCATATAACATTTTATATTGTTCTTTGAAAGAGCCATCAATATGCTCTATTGTTATGGTTTTGGCCCTATAAGCCATACACCTTGAAATACCAATGTTCCATTTCCTTTGAATTTTTTCCCCTATATCCACACCCTTAACTTTTGGATTCTTTCTAACTGTTTTCTGTAACTTCTTGCTCAACCACTTGGCATCAATTAATTTAAGGTTGAACTCCCTGTTGCAGGTATGGTTGTCCAACATAGTTCAATTGCCATGTTTTGACTACCTTCATATAACCATAATATAACCTCCATGGGCATTTACCTTTTGCACCCACACACTTGAACCTCATTCTTTGTTTATCATTCTTAACAAACTTAATATTTCTTACATTATCCAACGCATAACTTTTTATAGCATCCAAAATGTCTTGCTTTTCAGCAAAATATGTCACAACTTCCTCCTTGAAGTCAACCATACTTTTTGGCAAAACAAATGTTGCAAAAGTCCCATAACCCTCTACATCGGTATCGTCTTCATCACGATCTGCTCCACTAATTAATTGTTCAGATTCCCACTGAAAAACCTCTATCATTCCCACCCTCTACATTAACATCAAACATGTTGTCAGAACTCCCACTAGAATATGGTCCACTAAAGTCATTTGACATACTTTGGACTTCCACTTCCACATTTCCCTCCAAATCTGCATGTATATCATCATCTATATTGTAACCAACATTGACATCAATAAGCCCCTCCAACCACTCACTATTTCCATCTCCACTACCATTGTCAAAAGAGGAATTCCAACTTCGGATTTCCACATCTTGTTCAACTTCATTCACTTCTTCACCTTCATCTTCACCATCACCACCGACTTCTTCAACTCCATGCACCTCTTCCTCCATAACAGCCTCAACTTGCACTTCTCCATCAACATCACCTATATATTCTAACACACCACCAACTTCTTCAAGTCCATGGACCTCTTCCTCCATAACAGCCTCAACTTCCACTTGTCCATCAACATTACCCATCTCTTCCAACACACCACCAACTTGTTCAAGTCCATGGACCTCTTCCTCCATAACAGCCTCAACTTCCACTTGTTGTTCACCCATCTCTTGTTGTTCACCATCAACATCACTCATCTCTTGTTGTTCACCATCAACATCAACCCTCTCTTCAACTTATCCTTCATAAATACCAACAAATTCCAGCATATGTATGACTTCGGGTTCAGAAACAGGGTGTATCACAAACACATGAACCTCATCATTCAGCCTAGCTAAATTAACCATATGCATGGCAGCAGTGTCATCACACAAAGACTCTAACTTATCATCCAACACTGAAGCCCCTCCTACAGAGTACCACAAATCTTTAAACCCATCGTATCCCAAACCTTTCACTACACTAACAACCACAAAATAACTTTAAACATCTGGGTCAAACAAAAACCTAGATGTCTCCCCCCCTTCATACTTAAGCTTCCCATCATTAACTAATTTCCCTCCATGGTGAAAGACAACCTTAATATTCTCGTCCATGATGCAAAACACTATATATATATGTATTTATACACCTATAATGCAATCACATGACGATAAAACATGTATTAAAACCATAAACAAAACGCACTCACACAACAGAGAAAAATAACTTTAAACATGGGGGGACCACAACATCGCAATCAAAAATGGAACACAATACAACGACAGGGACCACCACCCAACATCGCAATAAAAATAACACAACATATGACTCCTCTAGTCAATAATGAATACAAAACCAAACTTTTACTGACCTGGCCACTCGAGATTTCAGCGAAAGAAGGTCCCACAACTCCGACGACGACAATTGAACGCTCTCTGTCAACGTCAACTTCGATTAAACCATAAATCCTCAAATTCATACCCCAATTTGTGAAATTGATTGAACTTTGCACGAACCCTACAAGAATCCCACAATGTCAGAACAAACTTCTTCCAATCCCAATCCCTAATTCGATAAAATTCAATCTCAATCTCAATCCCAGTATTTCATTTGTACTTTTCTTTTCTTTGTATTTAAAAAAATACAATTATCCACGTCAGTTAAGGTGCCCCTACTTCAGTCAGCCACGTCAATTAAGAAACTGAATCCAACGTGCCACGTCAACCACAAACTAACGTCGTTGGGCCCAATTTAACAACAAGGGTCCAATTGTTACAATTTTCACAAAATTAGGATGCAATTGAGAAACCGAAAAAAAACAGGATGAACTTGAGATTCTCCTCGAAAATAAGGATCTCCTGAATAATTAAACCTAATCAAAATAAGTCAAAATTTGTAACTTTCCTGAAAGAACATGGGGTTGATTATTTTAAAATTTGAATATATATGAATATTTATAATGTATTTTATCATATAAATATTTTTTTAATTTGTAATTGGTTAATTGATATTTTTAATTAGATAGATTAAAATATTAAGATAATTATTACATTTACAAGTGAAATTTGTAAGTTGTATTGATTATTGATGAAGCAATAAGAAATGAGAGAGAAGGAAAAGTAATTAATACAACAAACGTGGTCTATGCATTAAGCAAGTTAACTTGGACGATTTCGTGCATTTGAAATCGGACACTCACGTCACCGCAAATATAATAGTATCTGATTCATTGAATTGATTCAATATGAATATATTATTTATATGATATAATTATATTAGAAGAAGGTTGGTTTGAGAATATAAAAAATGAATACAGTTTTTTTTAGTAAAATAAGATATATTATCAATAATGATTATTTCTTTTTATAAAAACTTCGATTCTTAATTAAATATTCAACATCAAGTTCATGATTTTGATTATTTGTGTTTTCTCTTTAACTCAATAATTAACATCAAATTCATGATATAAATAAATGTGTTTTCAACATAATTTGGACTAAAATAATTAATTAAAATAAAAAGATTTTATATGCGTATGCATAAGTTTTTGTTTGAATAAGAGCTTACAGATATTTAACATAGTGTGAACCTAAGAGGGAGGTTTAAGAATATGAATTAACTAATTAAAAATAATATTTAATGTGATATTTTTGAAAATTTGTGATACAGCTGTATATCATCACATGGTTATTTAAACAAATAATTATGATTAGAAAAAGAATGTTAATTTAAGGTTTAGGGTTTAAAAATTCGTGAAAAATAATATATTTATATTAATTTTCCAGCTCAACAAAAGCCACAATCCTCCAAAATAAACTACCATGTTTCAAGAGCACTGATTATGGCCCTCACTCCTATACCAACATCACACGACTATAAATGATGAAGAGAATGACTTCCAAAAAGATTTTTTTTTTCTTCTTAAAACAATACCTTTTTAATATTTTTTTTTTGAAATACATTATTGTCTCAAAAAAACGTATTTTAAGTTTTATATTTTTTTATTTTTGTTTAATTAAAGGAACAATAAAAATTAAGTTATGAAAAAATAATTAAAAATATTGAATTCGATTTTTAAATAATTTAAAGTGGAACAAAATAAAAAATAAGTTATGTTCTTTCAAATATAATTTGAAATTAAACTTTTTATTATTCATTTTTTAAAATAAAAGTATTATAATAGAAAATAATTTCATTAATAGTAAAATATTAAATTTATCTTATTTTTAATTTATTTTTCCATAAACAATTATAAAAATAACGGGTGTTATTGCAAGATTATATTATAAAACTAGTTTTTATTCATGTTGAATTATTTTTTAGGTTTTTTTTTCAATGCAAATAAAATTTAATTTCTGTGTTTTTCTAATCAATTATTTTAAGTTATTTTAATTATTAATGTTTAGTTTTTTAATTTTTTTGTCCTTTAAAAAATTAAAAAAAAATCTTTCCAGAATTCAGTAATATAGGAAATCGAATTTCGAAGGGATTTTTTTTTTAACATCCCAATATTATAGTATAAACTATAAAGAGAATCATCACATACATGATAATATAGAACAGTTATCCAGCTAGAATATAAAGTATTACTTTAACAGTCATCCAAAAACAACTATAAATTTTAAACCTTTTATACAATAGGATAGCAAAACTATATACTAGATCTAAAACTAAGCCATCTACTTCACAACATCACCTCCATCCAATGCTTGCTCCAGTGATACCTCTTCTTCCGCTGCTCATATCCAAAAGATGATCATTGCAGAAAGAAACACCAATCCATACAAAAGATACCTCTTCTTTCCCTTATCTTATAAATTCTTCTAGAAATTATAATTTTTTCTAGAAATTGCAAGTGATGGATGATGTAGAAGATAAACAAGCAAATAGAATTTGGATTGTGATGAAGAGTTTAGGTATAAAAAAAAATGGTATATTGAAGAAAAAGTATGTGAATATTTATAGAGTGATGGTAGAGAAATGATAAAATAATAGTGAAATAATTAGATAAAAATAATAAAAAATTATGAGTGTAGTAATTAAGTAAAAACAATAAAATAACATTATTGAAGTGTGTTGGATTTGTTCAAAAAAATTATAAGTAAGAAACATATAAACAAATTGGGTTAATTGACCCATTAAAATGAGGATAAAAATGTAAAACTAGATAAAGATTTCAAAAGTGTATTTATATTATTTAATTTACTTTAATATATGTTTTATATTAAAATAAATAATAATAATTTTTTTATTATTCACATTAGTCAATTTATTAACGAACTTTTATAAAGTTTTTTCTCATTTTTTATTAACTTTTTTTTAATCTAAATAACCTTACATTCATCTCTCTTTTCCATCAAATCCACTAATATTTACTCCACCAAATTCATCCTTCAGTCCAATCTAAGGAAAAATTTTGATGGTCTTACATGAATGAAGACAAGAAGAAATGGTTAAGTAGGGAAAATGGAAAAGCTGATTCTGATTTTAGAAGAAAACAAATTAAAACCACTTTTTCACTTTATTTCTCTGCCATTCAATTCAAGACAAAAATCTCAACTTCAAACCCAACTCCCTCTAGCTTCTAATACCTACACTCACCTATAATTAAATCATCACTAATGTATAAATCATAAACTTATTTAAATATTCAGAAAAATCCATCTTCTTAAATAATCAAATAATACTACTAGACTGGAAAATATTGAAAAATAAGTTTTATACAAATATATTCTTTCTAAATAGAGAAATAAATACATTTATTTTTTAACGTAAACTAGAAGATTTAAATAGATTATTTACGTACAAAAATGTCATTACCTTCTAATAATAAAAAATAATTAGAAATATTCTATAGAAAAAAATTAAAAATAAATTTACAAGGAAAAACTAAATATGAGTAATAACTAAAAGTGTATATTATTTGGGATTACAAAATAAATGTGTGTGTATACAAATAAAGAAGAAACATAAAGCAAAAGAAAAATTCTTTTAATATGTTAAATTAAACTGAAATAGAAGGGAAGTAGATATAAAATACATTAATGAAATTAAAGTGATTCTTTTGTTCTTCATTAATTATTTATGATTGGACAAAGCTGGAAGAATTAATAAGACTTTTGTAAGTTAGAAAGCTGTCATGTCATATAACATTTGTAACGGCACAATAATTTAAGGAGAGTTTGATCTCTGAAATTTGCTATAAACAAGCATGTCTGTCTGTTTGGGTCTGCATGTCGTTTTCCTATTGAATAATGATTTCTGTCGATTAAGGATTGTGTTCTAATTTCGACGATCCATACAATAAGTGCCAGTTGCCGCGCCACGTTGTGGCTCTCAGTGAAATCATTTACACTTTTTTTAACTCTTTTCATTCACTTGCTGCCTTCCTTCACGTTTTCTCTCGATACCTCTGTCACACGCTCTGTCTCACGCTCTGTCTCTTTCGCTTCCATATCGAACCCAATCTGCACCAGACATTTTCTTCTTCTCTTCTTCTCTTAGTTTCTTATTTCCTTATTCTGCTATCAGATCATCATCACCAACGCATAACCATGGTTCAGAACGATCACATCAGCAAGGAGAGAGACCTTGAGTTTCTGCTCGACGAGAACGACGACGATGCAGAACAGCAGCAGGACATCGAAGCTGACAAGTACCAAAGTAGCAGTGAAGAAGACAGTGATGTCGAGCCTCGCTCTTTCTCTTCTCACCAATGGCCTCAGAGTTACAAGTATATATATAATATACATACATATATTATTAATTAATACTCTTCTTTGTTCACTTCTCTTTGCTCCAATTTTTTATGTTTTTGATTCGTTGTTTATTCTGTCATCAGAGTCAATCATGGTCAAGTTCTCTGTTTTGACGCTTGGAGTTCATGTTGCCTCACTTGCATGCTTTGGTTTCATTTCATCGTGTTGTAGTCTGTGTGAGAGTTTTAATGTTTTTTAAACATGAAGTTTGCATATGAGAATGATGTTAAACATGATCTGAAAATAGTTCCACGGCGCGTGATCGATAGATCCAGCCATGATAGTTAAGATATGTGCTGGAGCTATGTATAATATAGTTCTGATCTGAGATTGCTTTATGTGTATACTTTAATTTAGTCTCATTTTTATTAGTGTGAAATTTTCCACAAAGACCACTGAAAACGACAAAACAATATTTTTTTTGTGAGTATTTAACACGGCTCATATTTAGGAATCGAACTTGGTCGAGGAGCAAATGTGGTTTTTGTAATTTTAGTTTGAAATTTGGATGTCGAACATCTGTTTTGGCTCCTTTTGTCGTGTCCGTTAATTTTAAAGGCTAATTTATAGCACAATCTTTGTTCTGATTTTTATAACACTGCAGAGTTAGAGTTGTCATTTTCTAGCTTCTTCGCAGTTCAGTTTCTATATTTTTTGCAGGCAAAACGATAAATCATAATACGGTGTGAAACCACATGAGTCCATGATCATGACCCATTTCTATGATCTCACTCATCTTCATTCGATAGATAACTAGATTTTAGAACTTTTTCTTGTAAATCGAGAGTGTGTATACAAGTGGTGATGTAGACCATGAAAGAGTTTTCGTAGAAAATTCTTACATCAAATTTATAATAGTTAGTGATTTGAATTGCAATTTTCCGAGTGAGAACTGATTTGTATGGCATCAAATTTGTTTTAAATTTCTTTGGTAGTATTTGTTTATCTGGTTTATAGTAACTTTAATGAGCTGAGCTCAGATATTGTTCTCTTATTGTTGTTTTCACCCCATTTCTTTTCTTATGACAGAGAGACTACGGATTCTTACACAATAGCTGCTGCTCCAAATCTGGAGTCAGTTCTGCGAGGGCCGAGTTTTATATATTCTAGTTTTGACAATCGTTCAAAGAGTAGCTTAGACATTGATGGAAAGACACCTTTTCTATCTTCTGAAGGCACTAATCAATCAACTTGGTGGGAGAAAGCCTCAGTACAACGCCATTACACTGGAGAATTACCCATTGGATATGGATGCAGCTTCACTCAGACAGTTTTCAATAGTACTGTGTTATTCCATAGCAATCTTGTTACTATGCATGCATGCAAAAAAAATCTATTTCTACTTGCTCATTTTATGAGACATGTTGTATCTTGGTAGGCGTTAATGTGATGGCTGGAGTTGGCCTTCTATCTACACCATACACAGTGAACCAAGCTGGGTGGATCGGCATTGCAGTGATGCTCTTTTTTGCAGTTATTTGCTGTTATACAGCAACTCTTATGAGACACTGCTTTGAAAGCAGAGAAGGAATCACTACCTACCCAGATATAGGAGAAGCTGCATTTGGAAGATATGGCCGTATTGTTGTATCGGTGAGTTAATCTATTTCTCTACTTAAATTAATTACCTTTGATCTTTATATGTTTTAGGGTCCTCACAAAATGTACAAGAGCATGACTTCATTCTGTTGTTTAATCTAAATCTGCATCATACTTGTAAGAGATTGCTGAGATATTATGTTTACTATGCTTACTTATTATGATATTTATTGCAGATCATTTTGTACATTGAATTATATGTAAGTGCATTTCCTATTTCTTCTCTTTCCTTTAAAACACCTGCATTTTGTGCTCTACACCACATGTACAATCTCTATTAATGGATGCAGTCGTATTGTGTGGAGTTCATCACCTTGGAAGGAGACAACCTCAGTAGTCTGTTTCCTGGTACTTCCTTAAATCTGGGAATTTTCCAGTTAGACACTATGCATCTCTTTGGAGTTCTGACAGCACTTATTATTCTCCCAACTGTTTGGTTGAAGGATCTTCGCCTAATTTCTTATCTATCAGGTGCTCCAAAGTCCAAAAAAATTCCTTTTTTTTTTCAAATTTTTCTTCTTAACATGTGCTTATTGGAACTTGTAATATGATCTGCAGCTGGAGGAGTTGTTGCAACACTTTTGATTATTATCTGTGTGCTTTTTGTTGGGACCACAGAAGGTGTTGGATTCCATCACACTGGTCAATTGGTAAAGTGGAATGGCATTCCATTTGCTATTGGTGTCTATGGATTTTGCTTTGCAGGACATTCGGTTTTCCCAAACATTTATCAGTCCATGGCTGACAAGACACAGTTTACCAAAGCCCTCATAACATGGTATAATACCTAGTAACTTCTCTTTCACGGGCAAAACAAAACACAACATGTTTGATGTTTTTTTTTTCCTGATTCTTGGACTCATTTCTTTGGGTACAGTTTTTCTTTGTGTGTTTTGATATACGGAAGCGTTGCAATCATGGGATTTCTCATGTTTGGTGATGGCACTTTGTCTCAGATAACATTGAATATGCCACCAGGTGCTGTTGCTTCCAAAATTGCATTGTGGACAACGGTGAGTATTTGAGAATTTTTTGGTCTCTTAGCACTACTTTTATTTTTGTAGTGTTATTCTAGCTAGCAACAACAACTTTTGACCCCGAATTTCATGTTCTGTGCTGTTCTTTCAGGTTATTAACCCATTCACTAAATATCCTTTATGCCAAAGCTATATAATTTATGAAAGATTGTTTATTGGTTTATGGTTTGCAAAATTATAATTTATGAAAGATTGTTTATTGGTTTATGGTTTGCAAAATTCATTAGTCCTTTTTTAGTTTAGCCTTTTCCTTAACAGTAAACACATATGCTCTGTTGCTGAACCCACTGGCAAGGAGTTTAGAGGAGTTGCTGCCAGAGAGAATCTCATCCACATATTGGTGTTTCATTCTTCTTAGAACAGCCCTTGTTGCATCTACAGTTTGTGTTGCTTTTCTGGTTCCCTTTTTTGGTAAGCTTTTGATTTAGATTTTACTATTGGTTGTGACCACCTGAGAAAATTATGTAACGTTAGCTTTATATCCATATACTCATAATTTCAAAACTAATGATAACTTTATTGTAATTCCAGGACTTGTGATGGCTTTAATTGGTTCTCTCTTCAGTTTACTTGTGGTAAGAAGTGCATTGACTATATCTCTATCTCTTTTTCTTCAACGGTTATGATATGTATAGAATCATTGTATAACTTTCTATGTTGTTATTTTATTCTTAGTCCTTTGTACTTTGCCTTATTGTTATTCATTCAGTTCATGTAAGGAATTTGAATGAAACTGCTATATCTAATTTTAACAATGACATTTCTTTCAGTCAGCCATAATGCCAACTTTATGTTTCCTGAAAATTATTGGGAAAAAAGCTACAAAGTCACAGGTAACAGTCTGATCTTGTATTTTTCTTTTCCTATAAAAAGTATAATAGATAACACAGAATCGTTCTTGCAACCCAATTTTACATACATCAGAGTATAATTTCAGGCTTAATTTTAAAACTGAACCATATATTCAACAATACTGGGTCATGTTTATACACTTTCCTTTTTACTTTTTCATATTTTAGTGAATATCCATTCTTACTATTTTACTAAGTTCCCTTTTGTTTTTTGGAATTAACAGGTTGCACTCAGTGTTGCAATTGCTGTACTTGGAATGATTTGTGCAGTCCTTGGAACATACTCCTCTGTGTTGAGTATTGCAGACAGTTACTGAAACATTGTAGTCTTTCTGCTCTGAGTGTTTCTGAATCCAACCTACATCTATTTGGATTACTGTGTGGACAAGTTATTTTAGCTTTAAAATAGATATTAAATCAGTCTGTTTGTTTTAATTATATATATTTTATATTTATAGTTAATATTATTGAAAAAATTACACATTGATAAAAGGTTTAATTGCTTCCTTTGTCCCCAGTTTGGTTGAATTGTGTCAAATTCATCCTCATTTTTAAAAAAAGTTTCATTGTCGTCCTCACGTGGTGTAAAAGTGTCAATTGAATCCAAACATAGAAAAAATTTGTGTCAAAGTAGTCATTTTTCCTATATCTCTGTGTCTTCCTTTCATATGTCACTTCTCTGGAGCTATGAAAAGCCTTAAATTGGATAAGGTAAAATGAATATCTGTACTTGATTGTATGAAAGGAAGACACAGAGATATAGGAAAAATGACTATTTTGACACAAATTTTTTCTATGTTTGGATTTAATTGACACTTTTACACCACGTGAGGACGACAATGAAACTTTTTTAAAAATGAGGATGAATTTGACACAATTCAACCAAACTGGGGACAAAGGAAGGAATTAAACCTTGATAAAATTATCAATTTCTAAAATATTTAGTTGAATATTTTAAATATAATTGCATTAAAATTAAGAACAAAACAAATTACTTATATATGTTTGGTTGAACAAATCATAACTTACAAAAATATTACTACAAGTTGTCCTTTCAGTATTTAATTTATCTAGCTACTTTTAAAATTATTTATCCAAAAAAAAACGTTGTGTTTGACGTTACGTCTTTTAATTTAATTGTTAGTGTTAATTCAAGCGGAAATAAAGAAATTAATTTCTTAAAACTAGCTAGCTAGCCATACAAGATTTTCAATTTATAATGATTCTTTTAAAGTTAATATAAGTGTCTAATGTAGTATATATATTAAAAACAATACATAAATATAAATTGATTTACCAAGAGATAAACACAAAATATATAACCCATTATCATTCTTTTAAAATATATATTTATATATATAATCGAACGAATCCTGCAAAAGTATTATTTATAAATTTTTTTAAATAAAAAATTAAAAATATATAAAAATAAAAAAAATTACAAAAAAAATTATTATGTGACACGTGATATATAATATTCACATGCCATTAATTATTTAAATGAAATTATAAGAAAGATTAATGGAAAAAATGAAAAATTAAAACTTGATTAAGAAAATGATTACATGAAAAGAATTGAATGAGAATAGAAACAAAAAGGTTTAATCATTCACGAAGTCCTTTTTTTCGTGTGAAATCTCAATTTAGTCCCTTTGTTTTTGAAAATTTCAATTGGGTCCCAAATTTATGAAAATTGCAACAATTGGATCCTTTCCGTTAAATTGTCTCCGCGTTAGTGTGTGTCTGACGTGGCACGTCATCCACGTCAGACTACAACGTGCCACGTCAGACACACACTAACGCCGTTGGAGACAATTTAACGAAAAGGATCTAATTGTTGCAATTTTCATAAATTTGGGACCCAATTGAAATTTCCAAAAACAAAGAGACTAAATTGAGATTCCATGCGAAAAAAAGGACTTCGTGAATGATTAAAACACACAAAAAATAGTATTCAAGCCACTATTTAATATATGATTGGCATTGGCAAAAACTGGGGAGTGCAGGAAGAAAACAATGGGTGCCGGAAGAATCCACAATTGTTCTTCGTTTCCAGGTTAGAAAATAAAAGGCTGATGGGCTCATGGTCGTATTTGTGGATCAAGTTGACAGGTCTCATGGGTGTATGTTCTTCTTTTTCCGTTCTGCATTCTTTGACCGGGGCATCAAAATCTGCAGCTTCAACTACACAGGTGTTTGCATAGAATGGGGAAAACGGCGTACAAGAGGTTGCTGGGAAGCCAGAGCTTCCGGCAACGCCTTCTTCTCGCTACTCTCTCTTCGACTCCCATTCTCATCGAAGACATTCGCGCCGACGAGACTTGGCCAGGTCTCCGCAACCACGAGATTTCACTCCTCCGTCTCTTTGAAACTGTCTGCGATGATTGCCATGTAGAAATCAACGAAACTGGTATTTCTTTAATTTCATTTTTTTTTTCATTTTTCAATCAGGTTTAGTTGCAGTAAACCACCACCAGAGGATTGGTTATTCATTTTATTTGGATTGGACAGGTACCAAATTAAAGTACAAACCTGGAACTATTATTGGTGGCAGGCAACACCGTGCTCACGATTGTGGCGTCTCGCGCTCCATTGCCTATTTTCTGGAGCCACTCATTGTGTTGTGTTTGTTTGCCAAACAGCCCCTCACGATTAGGCTCAAAGGTATAGTAGTTATAATTTTATTCTACTTTGAAACCTATCTCTGAAGGACCATTTACAAGATATTTGGATGGTTTAAATTATAACTTTTTTTAATATTGTTTGTCAGGAATTACGAATGATTCTAAGGATCCATCCGTTGATACCTTCAAGTCTACTGCTTTACCCATATTGAAGCGCTTTGGAGTTCCCTCTGAAGGCTTGGAGCTTAAAATAGAGAGTCGTGGATTACCTCCCGATGGTGGTGGCGAAGTTGTTTTATCACTTCCTGTTGTTCAGAGTCTATCTGTAAGTTTCAAATTCTTTTTTATGATTTCGTTTTTTATTTTTAAGTTTGATTGTTATCTTATGTGTTCTTCCTGGCAGGCTGTTAGTTGGATTGATGAAGGTTTTGTGAAGAAAATTAGAGGAACTACCTTTTCAACCAGGGTGTCCGTTCAGTTTGAAAATAGCATGATTAAAGCTACCCGTGGAATTATCAATCCTTTGGTTTCTGATGTGCACATTTTCTCTGATCACAGATCAGGTCCTCAGGCTGGAAAGTATGACTCCTTCCACTCAGTAGAATTTGTTCAACATGGAATTTCAATTTTGGAAATACATTTGGTAGAAATAGGGAAAGTCATAGTATTGTAACTCCTTTTGTTTGTCATTCGCTCGTGCAGTTCTCCTGGCTATGGGATTTCGCTTGTTGCGGAAACTACTTCTGGTTGCTTCATCTCTGCAGACACTGCTGTTTCTCATTCCAGGGATGATGATACTTCTAGCCTTCCAGATGACGCAAAAAGAGACCTGATGCCTCCAGAGGATATTGGTGTGGGGACTGCCAATGCTTTACTTGGTGAGATAGCTCAAAATGGAGTGGTAGATTCAACACATCAGGTTAGTATGTCGGCAGTTTCTTTCTGCCCTTTTATACTGGTATTAAGCACGTAACAAAAACTTCTTTCAAACAAGTTCATATTGGTTGGGTAGAGCTACATGAATATTTTATTTTAAAAAATAAATATGAAAAGACCATACTAAATTTATATCTATGTTAAAATTATATCACAAATAAAAAAAATCTATTATAAAAAAAATCATAATTTTTTTCATAGTATGGTGCTAGAATATGTAGCTACTAGTCTATATGTTGAAGTTTAAGCCCGTTTGTGAAGGATTCCCCTGATATTTCTTTTTACTGATTTGGTTTATAGGGCTTGCTATTTCTTCTTTGTGCACTATGCCCTCAAGATGTTTCAAAGGTTCGCGTTGGAAAACTTTCTCAGTACGGGGTTGAGACTCTTAGAAACATAAGGGATTTTCTAAATTTGAAGTTCATTATCAAACCAGAGCCGAACACACAGTCAGTTTTTCTCAAGTGTGTTGGTTATGGCATGAAGAACCTTTCTCGAAAGGTATCATAAAGCGCGTTCAACAGTGTTATAAATCCAAAATACAAGTCTGAAAGAATTGCAATTTTGAAGCAACTGCTACTTTGACACCTGGAAAAGACCTCAACAGCAGCTTCAATATGTAATATTATGCCAATGATCATGATGTACCCTTCTCCCGTATGAATTAACAGGTGAAATTCAGATTCAGTTGTAATCCAGTTTTGCTAGCTATAAGTATATTTGAGCGTTTTAAACATGAATTTTATTCCTTTTAGCATTTCTTTTGTCCTGGAGAACAAGCACTTATCATTATCAGTACCATTCAAGAAAATCCCTGTGTATAGCAACCATGCGGCTGTTAGTGTCTATGATTCTCCAAAACTTAATGCTCTGATAAAGCTGCATCATATTTTATTACATTCTTCTGCAAGATTTTCCAACAAGAAAACATAAAAGTTGATTAGCAATTAGCGAAAATACACTATGGAACAAGCTGATAGTTTGAAGAATCTGACATTAGCTATTAGTAAAATTAGGGATATGCACTGGCAAGACCCTTTAGCTCTAGACATTATATTATGAGCGCTGGGGGGGGTGTGAGATAAGATGTTCTCAAAATAAGTAACCCCAGAAAAACATATTGAGAATCAGGAAACACAAGTTGAATAAAACCTTCATCATTCGGGTCATACAAGATCAAGGGCCTTTCCTTATAATTGAACTTGAACCTGAGCATTTACTATAGAAAGTCCTCGTAAGAAACTTTTATGGTCTTATTTTCATATAAGAAGCTTTAGAGTCTTATTTTATTGGTATAATATCTATTTTGGTCCCAATTTTGGTTGAAAATATTCGAAATGGTCCTAATTTGTTTTTGCTGTTTAATATAGTCCTAAAAAATGTAATTTGTGTTCAATTTGATCTTTTTTGCAAACGTTGTTCAAATCGTTAACGGCCAGATGTCCAGATGTGCAATTACAGAGTGAAATGTCATGTATTGGCTTACGTGGAGTCCTTTGTGGCGTTGTGAGTTGAAAGGTAGGAAGAGGTCGAGCAGTGAGGGAGAAGAAGAAGTGAACTGAACGACTGAAAGGGTGAGGCTACCGAACGACTGAAAGGGTGAGGCTACCGAACGATTGAAAGGGTGAGGCTACCGAACGATTGAAAGGGTGAGGCTACCGAACGACTGAAAGGGTGAGGCTACCGAACAGTAGAGGTGATGGAGGTGTGTGCCACGGTGGATTTTTGGTTCTTGTGGTTTGCAGGTTTGGGGTTGGCGAGGATGATGGAGGTGTGTGTGTCGTGGCGTGCATTGAAGAAGAGAGAGTGGTAGTAGTAGCGACGACCATGGATGATGTCACAGATGAAGATGTGGTGGTTGCAGGTTCTCGCGTTGAGTGACGCGATTGTTACGGCGGTGACGACCTGAAATGGGCTTTACTGCACAACAATGGTGGTGGCATAAGGTTTTGGAAGCGCGAGGAAGATGATGCGCGAAGATGGTGGTCTGACGAGCTGAGACCCTAATCAGAAATACATTTTCAACAATTAGGGCTTAGGTGGTGGAGAAGATGATGGAGGTGCGAAGATGGTGGTTGGCCGTGACCGTAGCGGTGACGATTAGGGTTAAGTGGTGGTTAGGGTTTCTGTGTAGGGAAAATTAGAGTTTCTGGAGATAGGAGATGATGATGACGTGTTAAGGGTGATGTGTCATTTATTGAACATCTAGTCTGTCAACAATTTAAAAATCATCTACAAAAAAAATTATATTGAACATAAATTATATTCTTTAGGACAACATTGAATAGTAAACAAAAATTGGGACTATTTCGAATATTCTCAATCAAAATTGGGACCAAAATAGGTATTATACCTATTTTATTACAGGGAAGTTTCAGTTCTATATTTAGGTTTTATAAAGGTTTTCACTTTTAGAATTTCTGTTAGTATTTTCGTTTTTTTCAACTTCAAAAACTAATGTAATTATTATAATTAACTCTTGATTCAATGTTGGCGTTTTAAAGTAATGTTACTGTTAATAGACTATTTTTTTTTTTTTTTGTCTCTGAACTTTATTTTCGTGAGTAGATTATTATAAGCTTTTTTCGCTTCATATACATTTTTTTTTCTTTCAAAAGACTAAATTCTAATAATTCTTTTTCTAATTTTACATGTTTGCTGTTGAAATTATATTTTTTTAAGAAACGAATTCTTAGTAACATTTTTCTTCTTTTAATGATATAGATTTTTATATTTAGTTATAATAAATCACTTTATTAAAAATTTATAATTTTCTTATAAACTCATGTGAATATAAATTTAAAAAATATATTTAATTTAATATTTATAAATTAATTGGAATAAAAAATTAAAGAATGATTGTAATAAATAAGATAATTTAAATATATTGTAAATATGATAATAGGAAAATAATCATAATAAAATATTGTAATTATGATTGTCTTTTTGTAAAATTAAATTTGATAAATGTATTATTTAATTAAAATAATTTATGTAATAATTTTTTTTTTGTGTTTAATAAGTTTTTATTACATTGGCCAAATACGACATCCAAATTTGTAAATGAAAAGAATATCAAAAGATAAACGATGTAAAATCGGATAAAAACAAAGATGGATTTAAGAGAACAATATTATGGGTCCAAAAAAAATGTTTATACTGTACAACACCATGACACACCAAAAAAAATATATATTTAAACATCGTCGTATTGTCAACTTCTAGTCATTAAGTGTAATTCTAATTAAATATATAATATTTTACTTCACTTCTTTTCAAATAATTTTACTTATAATCAACTTATTATTTAATTTTATTTTTCTAACAAATTATTCCAAAATTTTAACAGATTAAATTATTTCAACTATATATATGCATTTGTCAAATTTAATTCAAATCAATTTGCTTAATTAATCTTATTCTTTATTCTTTATTTACAGCACCTATTATTAACTCTTTTTCAAAACTAAAATTTTATTATCAAGTAAATCTTTTAATTATTAAATTTAATTTAAATAACAAATAACTTGTGTAACATTCCAATTTAGTAATATGAAACTACTAAAAGGAACATTACATAGATAATGATACAATAAACTATAGATTTTCAAAGAATAAAATTCTTCACCTGAAGGACCAAAAACACAACCTACACTTCAAACTTCTCATCTAACTTTCCGTTTAGCCAACTGAAAAGATTACATCCCTAAGCTCACACCATTAAGGTGATCATCGCAAAAGAGAAGACAATACACAGACAAACAAACACAAAAGCAAGAGTGAGGTAGATATACAAAAATCATACTATTACAATAACACACAACATATATGTCTAATTCAAGTAAACTGGATCACATATCATAACATGTTATACTTTAAACTTGACTCATTCGGACTTAGAATGATTACCGAGCTATGGTGGGTGGAGCACTCGTGATGGCTTCTACTGCTTTGCAAAGCCATTGCGAATGGGTTTCACCCCACCACACTCACGAGGTTAGTTTGTACCGCGCCTTGAAGCATACTAGAAGCCTCTAAGACTAAGACCTCCTGCTACTCTTCACGACATGGATCAATCCTCTCTACGTGAGAAGAAAGACCATTGGAGTTTCAGGATAACCCCCAAGACTGAGCTCATGAATTCATTCTAAACATACTTGAATCTCAACAAGAGAATTCACTGTGGATCACAACATAAGGCACCACCATGTAACCTCCCTATGAGGTTCATGAAATTACGTCCATAACATAGGACACCACCATGTAACCTCCCTTTGAGATCCATGGAATTACGTCCATCAACCATACTATCACTTTGAAACTTAACTCAAGACATGAACAACCAAGTACCATAATACTATCACATGGAATCCAAACATATAACCTCACTGATCATACACTATCATAGATATTTCTACACCATTTTAATAATCAAAACATAGTTCAAGGTTATCAGAAAACAGGAGTAAAAAGAATAAAAGCAGGTTCTGGGCAAGTCGCTCAGCGCATCAAACTCGCTGTGCGAATAACACAAACAGTGGTTTTACTCACTCATATTCGCTCAGCACACCAAGCCTGTGCGCTCAGCTAAAGTCCATTCGCTCAGCGCACCAAGTCTGTTCACTATGCTACACTGAAAATTTTGCTACACATTATCAGACCTTAAACCCTCTCATAGCACCCTAAATTCGCTATTCGAATTAAACTAGCATTTTCCCAAGCAACCACCAGTCGCACAACGTCCACATTCGCTATGCGAGTCACCAAAAAGAGAGCAACCCTCTCTAGCCATTCGCACAACGCACCAAGTCATTGTGCGAATGCCCTGACAGAGAGCATCTCGCCAGGGGACTCGCTGTGCGAAACAATTCGCTCAGCGAGTCTGCATAATCTACAGAACGCAAATTCTGCAGAATTATGCAACTCACACACTCTTTACCATTTCTAGTCATTTTCTCCAACTTCTAACACCCCTAATTCCTGTTTTATACTTAATTAAACTTATCTAGATGATCCCAACCCTCCTTACTACAAATCTAGAGTGATTAAGACTCAAATTCAACTCTAAAACACCAATTTCCACAACTTAGGGACCCAAATCCAATTCTACTACTTTGCACCTATTTTTGACTAGTTTGATGACTCTAACAAGTAACACATAACCTCCTTATACTGTCCCAACAAACTACAAGAGCCCTAAACTCCTAACTCTCAAATTCATTATCTCACTTCCTCCAAAATAACTTAAAACACTACCAATTCACCATGCTTTCTATCTAAACAATGTTGTAACAAATTTCACACCCCAAATCACTCCCAACCTAATCAATTACAATAAATTAAACTTATCCACTCACTTCATAACATCACAGCACAGTTCACAGATTTCACATTTCAACACATATCACACAATATACTAAAAAACGTAAAATACAACTCCAAACAGTACACCAATTCAGAATTCAGTATACATACACCTCATGCAACCAATTTAAAGAAATATTCTAGCTCCCCTTACCTCAGAGGTCACACAACACAACTCACGGGAATGCCCCAGCAGTACCTCACACAATAATGAACTCAACCAAATCTTACAAACCACCAAATTGGTGATAGAAACAGCTCTTAGAGCTAGAGTTTGATAGAAAGTATAAGAATAAGGTTACTAGTTACATGCAACCAGTAGAAATCACATGATCCAGCTCAAGAACATGCAGAGAAAAGGGAAAACAGCTTACCCGACTATAACGAAGAAACTGATTGGTCAATTATGGAGCCCTCTACGTCGTGGACGTTTGAGCACCTCTTGATCGAAAATCCAACAACTCAGTGAGGAGGAATGGAAGACAGAAGGCAAATAAGAGAGGACAAGGAAGATAATGGCTTTGAAGAGCGATGCAAGTTTATGAGATAATGAAGGAACTTTAAATCCAGCATATATATATATATATATATATATATATATATATATATATATATATAAGCTTATTATATTATTATACTTTCAGTCCCATTATCTGTTGCCACTTGTGCATTCTCAAGGCTAACTCTTCTCAATCCTTACAACTTCAACAAATAATTATTTAATTTGAATTTAAATTTAAATTTGAATTTTTTAACTTTATACCTTTTTTGTATTTTAAATTTTTATAAAATTCTATTAAGAATTTCTGTAATTTCTATATCTTAAATTTATATATTTTTTCTAAATAATATTTTTAAATTTTTTATAATTTTTTAATATTTTCTTTATATATAATATTTTTAGAAATAAACCTAACTTTTCATTAAAATTCTTTTCAAATATTTCCACCTACAATCATATTATTATTTGATTTTGTTTTTCTACCTTATTACACACACAAAATACATAAATTATTTAACCAAATAAATACACATTTATCAAAATTAATTTAAAAAAACCATAATTACAATATTTTATTATGATAGTTTTTTATTATCATAGTTCCTATATATTTTTAAAGTATATTATTTATTATAATCACTCTTCAATTTCTTATTTCTAATTAATTTATAAATATTAGATTAAAAATTTATTTTTTAAATTTATATTCACACGAACTTATAAAATAATTATAAATTTTTAATAAAATAATTTATTATAAATAAAAATACAAATATATAAAACTAAAAGAAAATGTTGTTAAGAATTTGTTTATAAAAAACAGAATTCCAACAACAAACGCAAAATTAGAAAAAGTATTATGAAAATTTAGTTTTCTTAAAATAAAAATTGTATTTAATAGTAAATATAACATATAATTTAAATAATATTGCAGTTATCCACAATAATTATAAATCTATTCTATATTTGCAACACCAAAAGAGAAGGAACCTAAACATTTACATAAAATTTTTCAAAATACATCTATACAAAATCATTTACTTTAATCCAGCTATACCTATGATTCCTCACCTTTTAGAGTCTACTCAACTAAGATATCATCATTCTCTGCTCACACCAATCATAGCAAAAGAAATCATTTATACACAAACTAACAAAGAAACACAAAAAGGGTAAATTAATGTTAAAAAAGACAAACTTAAGATATTACATTTCTTCATATATCACCTTTCACACCAAGTTAAACAAAAATCCTAAGTATACCATGAACCTAGACTTGACCATCTGAATATAGTATGAATGTTGAGTTATGACGATAAACTCCAAGACTGAGCTTCTTACATTCATACACAACTTGAAACAACCACTTAGAAGAGTAGAGACCTCTAATTTGACCTTGGTTGCTCCCTATACTGTTGGGTCTAACAAGGAGGAAGTTCATCGGGAGACATAAATACCAATAAGATCTAAGCCCAACCATATAAGGGATTGACACCACTCTCTACCCAAAACCTTAAGGCAATGTGAGTTAATGGGTCTTTCATCTTTATATAGTGCTCTACTTTCTCATTTTTATCCAATGTGAGACTTAGACTCACTTGGATTCCAACATATACTTATATAAATGATTGACACGACATCCTATACACTATGAATGATTTAAAAACAAGTTTATAACTCAAATTAGATACACTAAACCAACTTGATTGCTCTAAATTACCTAAAGTCACTTCTACACTTTCTAGCACATAAATTAAAAACCTGGGGGTCTAAACGAGTTAGAAATGACTCATCATTTGACCTTAAATCTCTACTTCAGCACAAACCTACTACATTAAAATTTCACTAGTTAAAATCACTAAAATAAATAAAAAACCATACAAAAACACACCCTATTAACTATTGCCCAATTCTACAGTAGATTTCTCCTATCTCAAAGCTTAAACAAGTTTTAAATGACCATAACATAGAACCAAAAACTCAATTCCACCCATTCAACCTTTACATCAAAATCTCACTTATCAACACCTTATTTTTGAGACCAAAAAATTAATTTTGCCTAATTTCCACTTCTCAACAGCACCTCAATTGTATACTTTTAAACTTCACAACAACAACACTCACATGACTAATCAAGTGTAAAATAACATCATCCAAGGCATTAAGCATCAAATAGCTAATTACACTCATTCAAATCACAATTAACACTAAAATAGATATTCCAATTTCAACTAAGTCAACATAACATGTTAACAACCACCAATCATTCGTACCAAATAAAATTCGACAAAGAAATAGAAAAATAGAGTAGACGACACATACGATAAATTCTAGTTGCATGTGTCTTAAACTAAGAATTAAAGAAAAATGAGTACAAACTTATTTGTTCTATAAGAAAAATCAATCGGTGGAGAATGAAGAACTCATTGTTGTGATCTTCTATATATCTTTTAATGGTCAAACAAATGAGTTAGGAGTCAAAAATCTTAGAAAGAAAGGAAAGATAACTCAAAGAAAGAGTTTTAGTGAGATTGTGAGTGTTTTAAATAATGGGACATGTTTGAAATTCTCTTTATATTATTAAATTATTTTAACATTAAAATACCGTGTCTCATTATTTTAAGGCTTAATAGCCTCTTTTGTCGACAGTTTTGCTTGATTGTGTCAATTTGGTCATTTGTTTTAAGAAAGTGTCAACTTGATCCTGACTTAGTAAATTTTGTGTCAACGTCGTCCCTTCCGTTAAATACGCACAACGGCGTTAACTTTTTTTCTCCCCCCTCTGCTCCTCTGCAATGAAGCAGACTTTTTTCTTCTTTTTGTCAGTGCTATCTTTTCTTCTTCCTTTTGTAATACCAAAAAAAAGTGTGAGAGAGAAAATTGGATCGTTGTCAGTGTCGTTCGATTAAAGGCATTTTGTCGTTCGGTGCACATATTTCTCTGTTGCCATTCGGTTTATTAGTCTTCTGTCGCTCGGTTCATAAGTTGTTTTTCGCATTCGGTGTATTAGACTTTAGCCGTTCGGTGCACATATTTCTCTGTTCCATCAACATTATCATTGGGTGTATTAGTCTTTTGTCGTTCGGTGCAGAAGGTGTTTTTCGCATTCAGTTTATTAGAATTCAGCCGTTCGGTGAAGAACCTTTATACAGAACCGCACCAACAGCCACTACACCATCAACTGTTCCACTCAAACCTGCAAAACAGATCTTCACTATCATCACCGTCATCATGAGAAGCATGAGTTGATATCTTCTGGGTGGAGAATTTGGTGATGGGACAACGACAAGCAACTTCTGCATCGAACGACAGAAGTCTAATACACTGAATGCGAAAAACAACTTTTATACCGAACGATAGAAGTCTATAACACCCAATGGCAATGCTCATGGAACAGAGAAATATGTGCACTGACGGCAAAATGCCTTTAACCGAACGACACTGACAACGATCCAATTTTCTGATGAATGAAATAAAACTTATTTATGCCAACTATCCAATTTTCTCTCACACTTTTTTCTGGTATTACAAAAGGAAGAAGAAAAGATAACACTGACAAAAAGAAGAAAAATATCTGCTGCATTGTAGAGGAACAGAGGAGGGAGAAAAAAAAGTTAATGCCATTGTGCGTATTTAACGGAAGGAACGACGTTGACACAAAATTTACTAAATTAGGATCAAGTTGACTCGTTTTTAAAACCAGTGACCAAATTGACACAATCGAACAAAACTAAGAACAAAAGAGACTATTAAGCCTTATTTTAAAATACCTATCTATTTTAATACTTTATTTTTAAGTTCTAACGATAAAATGGTTTAATTTATAATATTCTTTTTTTTTTCTAATCCACCTAAGTCAATAAAATTCAAAAGTTATACATTAAAAAGGCGTCAATGTTAATACCGAAACATAATTTTTCTAATTTTAATTTTACAACTATCACATGTTAAGTTTTGTATAAAATTTGAGTCTTAAATTAAGATCTCCTTGTTAACACAATCATCGGATAGGTTTGTTGCTTAATCGATCTTCAATGAAATTGGTTGAGTTTGGAATACGTATTTAATTGGATTTCAAAATCTCATTACCTCAACTTTTACCAATTCAATGAAGCTCATCTCTTTAATGAATCTCAATTTCCTTCATCAAATTTTGGCAATATTTTTTAGTAAGAATTTTTATTTATTAATATTAATTAAGTTTACGTTTAATTGACAAAAATAATAATTATTTTTGTTGCCGGGTTACCTTTTAATAATATTGGTTAATATAATTTTTTGACTTACTTTTAAACCAATGTAGGATGAAAAACTTTATTTAGTGACATTAACAAACAAAGTAATTTTAATCAAGGTTGATTGAAAGTTTTCGTCATCAGCATTGTAAATAATTCATATATAAGAAAATTTTTCATCTTACAACAGAAAAATATTTAGTAATTATTTTTAGGTTTAATGTTTTATTAGGTTCTTATTTTTGTTTAGAATCTCAAATAGGTCTCCGTCTTGTTCGGCGTCTCAATTGGGTCCTTATTTTTGTAAAATTGACTCAAATAAAGACTTTCCGTCAAATTGATTAAACGCCGTGAGTAAGGGTAATACGTGGCATGGTGATAATGTAGATTTAATGTACGTGGCATTAAAAACGTGGTTTAATTTTATTTTTTTAATTTTTGAATTAAAAAAATGATGTGTACAGAGTGGTAAGATAATTTCAGTAAGGGCGAAGTAGGAAAATCCAATTAAATGAAGTGCTGAAAACCCATTCTTCTCCTCTGCAATTTGGAACTCGAAATGAAATTGGGGGAAGTTGAGTTTTAGGGTTAGTGGGAAATTCTGTTCGAAACAATGTTGGTTCAAACAATAGGCATTTCCAGAATTGTGGGAAAGCGATGAGAAGCCTGAAAGTGTGGAGTGTTCTAGAAAGGTTTCAATTGAGACATCAGTAGTAGCTTAACTTATACTTCCAAGTTCTTAGAACTTGTGTGGTGTCTGGTAGTGTATTGTTCTTTGATGTTGATTACAAACCATAGGCAAAGGTAGTAAGTTTTGAAGAAAGACGAAAACTCCCAAAACCATGCTTCCAACAATCCATAAATTATATATATGTGATTATTATCCACAGAGAAATGCTAAGAATTTTATCAAAGAAAACAAGATAAAATTATACAATAAGGATCAATCCATTAACGTATGCTTCTTTCCAGTGAAAGGCTTAAAACTTTAGTTGTTCTTCCTTTTGGGATTTCTCTTGACTTTTGTTTCTTGGAGAAAACTAAAAACAAAGAAAAATTGGTTCAATTTCTCCCACGAACCCTAAAACTCAACTTCCCCAATTTCATTTCGAGTTCCAAATTGCAGAGGGGAATGTGGCTTTCAGCACGAAACCTATTAATCCGAAAGCACCGTGGAGAGCAACAAAAGTCCACAGACCACGTAACTGACACCAACGGGTAAAATCTCCCTGTGCTTCAGGACCCCACAGTAACAACAAAGAGTGTGCTAAACTATTAGCGGGAGTGGAAACTGCAGCGGTTAAGAAGTTGCAGCCTTCTAAATAAGAACTTGCCAAGCCGTGAGTATACCATGAAGTTACAAAGGTCGTACCTGTAAACCAACCCCCCAAGGCGAAATAGGCGCAAGGAAAGAGTAATAGACCGGACCAACCCACAAAAACGAAAAGGTCCCTCCGCAACCAGTCATCCATAATATCAAATAAATCATTTTCATCTTTGGTAAATTCGCGGTGGTGGAGGAACTGGATAGGAAAAAAGAGCGATTCTAGTTGTAAGATATCTAATGAAACCATCGCTGGAATTGAGATCTCATTCAAAGCGAAAGATATCAAATATCTGGAGTTCCTTTTTGTATATTATATGGATGATCCGATCCGTAAGGACCATGATTGGGAATTTCATTTAATTGGATTTCCCTACTTTGCGAAATTATATTACCACTATGTACATATCATTTTTTAATTCAAAAATTAAAAAAATAAAATCGAACCACATTTTTAATGCCACATATATTAAATCTACACTATTACAATACATTAAATCTACACTATCACCATACCATATACTACCTTCATTCATGACATTTAATCAATTTGATGAAAAGTCTTTATTTAAGTCAATTTTACAAAAATAAAAACTCAATTAAGACGCTAAACAAGACGGAATTTGAGATTATGAACGAAAATAGGAACCTAATAATTATATATAATTGATTTGAATGAATAATGGATGATTAAGGATGTATGGTTAACCAAGTGAATGGCAAAAATGTAATTTAAAAAGAAATAAAGGATGGTTTTGTTAGTATCACCGACTTAGGAAAAGAGAAGGAGAAGTTAGCTGATAAAAGGGTTTATAGAAACAAACAGCAACGTTTTCTATTTGACACGACATTCGACCCAACCTAACCCATACTTTCTTCTCTTCACTCTTTCTTTAGCGGCCTTTAACATTGTACTTTCCTGTTATTTCTCTTCTTCCATTCTCATTATTTAATTAATTTTAAATTAATTAAAATTTTAAAATATCATCAATTTTCTTCACTCTTCTTTCGTCATCTATAAAGGTCGCAATTATTTCTCTTCTTATTTTCTCTCACTTCGTCTCCCTTTCTTCTGATTTTTCTCTAATTTCTCTCCCCTTAGCGGTTGCCTGATCACGCTGTCAGCACCCGTGAAACGAGGCACGCAGGTCAGAAGTTTTATTAGTGCTTTTTTGTTTTTCTTCATCGCTTTTCCGGTGTGGATTACTTTCTAGGTGTGTTTTTTTGGTGGGGTGGTTGATTGTGGATGATGGGCGTTTAAAGTTTGAATTTTTCTGACAGTGGCTTGTGGGGTTGTTTCGTTTCTGGAATTATTGGCATGAGTTTGCTTGTTGGGTTGTTGGGTTTTTTTTTTTTGCATGATTGACTTGGTAGTGAAGTGGTTTTAGTTGATGTGTTGGTTGGGATTTGGAACTCAGGGTTCAGTGTTCATGTAGATTTCGTGGGTTCTTGTTGTTTTTTTTATTGTTTTTAATTGATTCGAAATAATAACGGTTTTGAAAACAAAAGGGGTAGAGTGATGGTTGTTCTTTGTTCCAAGGGCACACCGAATTTGGAGAAAGTCGGGAGTTGTGACCGAATAAGAACAATACTGTTGGTCCCGTTTCTTCATAGTTGTGATTGACATGAATTAATGACATGGTGATATATGTGTTGTTACGATTTTGGTATTGCATATTGTTCTTGTTGTAATCCCTGCGTTTATTCGGTATCTTTCATTTCTATTGATGTTCTATATTAGATTTCGTTGTTCAGGTTCGAATTTGTGTATGTTTTGTGAATAAATAGGTTTTTCCGTGTACATAGTTTCCAGAGAGGCTGAGTCGGTATGTTTGCAGGTTGTCATAAAACAATGGAGTCTCACGATGAAACAGGATGCCAGGCTCCAGAAAGGCCAATTCTTTGCATTAACAATTGTGGCTTCTTTGGAAGGGCTTCCACCATGAATATGTGCTCCAAATGTTACAAAGACATGCTCTTGAAGCAGGAACAAGACAAACTTGCAGCAGCGTCGGTTGAGAACATTGTGAATGGCGGTTCTGGCTGCAGCGGGAAGCAGGCGGTAACTGCAGGTTCTGTGGATGTTCAAGTTGGAAATGTGGAGATGAAGACAGTCTCTGCTGATATTTCTGGAGATTCATCCTCTGGTCAGAATTTGGAGATGAAAGCTAAGACAGGTCCCAGCAGATGCGCCACTTGCCGGAAGCGTGTTGGATTAACAGGTTTCAGCTGCAAATGTGGGAATCTCTTTTGTGCAATGCACCGCTATTCTGACAAACACGATTGCCCCTTTGATTATCAGACTGTTGGTCGTGAGGCTATAGCTAAAGCCAACCCTGCAATTAAGGCTGATAAGCTTGATAAAATCTAGGGATGCACTACACTGGTTGAAATATGAAGTTGGATGTCTCACCTTTCCTCAGCAAATTCACATATTTTTGCTGTCTGGCTTTTGAAGTGTCCTTTTAGTGTCTATACTGATCCATGCCATGATACTGCTTCATGACATGATAGCTAGCACATGTTTGGGGGAAAACCCGCATTCCTTGTTGGTTGATTGGTGAGCATTCACTTGTTAGCTACAGTATGAGTATTTTATGCTGGTTTGTTGAACACCTTTGGCTCATTTGTAATTTGATTTCCTGGTTGGTCTGCATTTTTTTCTTCTTCTTGCATCAATGGTGTTTACTCTTGTACGTGCTTTTACTTTAAACATTATCTATTTTTAATAAATCGATGACGTTGATGGGAACTGATAATATACTGAAAGCAGATAGAATTGAAGCAGGAAGTCTCCTCCATGGGAGACATGTAGCTCAAGAAACAGAAAAACTGATACTGTAGCAAAAAGAGAAAACTGGGAGACTTGGTGCCCGGGTCTCCCACCAAGTGAGGTCTTTTAGGGAAGGTGGATTCTGCAGCCTTACCCACAAAAGTATTTTGAACCCCTAGCTTCCTGTCGCACAGATGTAACTCTGATTCCTCATTATCACACTTCTCATCACTGTTTCCTTCTTGCGTTCCCATCTCTCTTCTCATAACTATGTATAAATTATTTCCTTGGTCAAACATTTTCCATCTTAAGCTCCTTTTTCTTCTGTTGTACATGACTTAGAGGCCTATCAAATGTTTATCTTTTTTATATGCTAAAAATATCTGATATCTCAATGTGTAGCTGTTTTCTGGGCTTTGTTCTTGGCTTACCCCTAATTCAGTATTGTTATGTTATCTCTTACATCCTCGTTGTAAGTTGCAAGGGAATGAGGATTTTCTGATACTTAAAACTAATCTGATGTTTGAATCTCAAAATTAGCCATGTTATGTTTGCAGAAACCCCCTTCAGAATATGTGTGTTTGAAAACAATTATCTTCTGACACATTTTTATGTAATTCAAGATTCTATACATAGGATACTTCATTGCCTCTACACTGTTACACTCGATAAAATCGTCTGTAAATCCTTCGGATATAGTCAGATAAAAAATTCCATCTTTTCAATATGATGGCATACACAATTGTTGAAGTCTGTCCCATTTTAGTGAAGTTAATTGCATTGTCATCATTCTTGGTCGTTCCGTGAGTTCTTTCTATGTTAACTACTAGTAGACAGTTTATCAAAACATAATTTCTGATCGATCAATTTGGTTTAAACCCCGAACACCAGGAGGGACATAGATGTTTTAGGCCAGGGGTTTGCTCTCCTTGTTCTTGTAATGGAAATTAGCTTTTATAAATGTGATTCTAGTTTAGGTATGACATGAAAATTTGTTAGTATCATAATAGTATTTAAGTGTTGGCTTTAATGTTTTATAAGAAAATCTAGTACTGAAACATTTTGGCTGTGGCATTTCTGTTTTGCATGATAGGTTTCTGATGTCTAATTTTGTTTGTAGTATACTGTCAGAAACTACTCTGGTGCTATTTATGGACAGTGTAATGTTTTTAACAGTATTGGTGGGGACTGGAATCTGCATGGCCTTGGTAATATTATAGCATTCTGATTTCATTTTGGGGTTTGTCTTGTCACCAAGGTAGCTGATCCTTTCAGCAGTGAAGAAGATGCCTTTAGCATCCATCATTTTCTTGTGTTTCTTATTACTTCTGGGTGTCCACTACACACATTCACTGTCCCCCATTTCTGAATCAATAATAGGGAGAGATATGATTCCATATCTTGTGTTTCTTATCACTTCCTTTGCCACTACCATTTCCACCCTATTTTTTACTATTCACTTCAAATTTTATTGCAGATGAGACGAGAAACCATCTACTTCAATCTTTTTTAGTTCGAAAGTAGTCACTATAATACTAAAAGTTCAACTCCTCACTCCTTTAAACAACCCCTCTTAGTTTATCAAATTATGCAGAGATTTTCATTTTTTTTATATTTCTTAAATTCTTTTATTCTAAAAACTCCTTTAAGTTCTAAAAATATTATTGTAGAATTGAAAAATGTAAATATGTGTAGTTTGAGATAATTTACTCAAACCTATATCTTAAGTTCGAAGTAAAATAAAACAAATTCTTGCAGATTTTTCATTTAGGTTTTTCATTTGGGCTTGTAGTTGTTATCACCGAATTTCGTTCATATAAATAAGAATTTAAATAATTTTTAAAATAGAAGTCAAGATAAAATATTTTCAAGAAAATATTACTTTTTAATTAGAAAAAAACAAAACACATGGGGGAATAGTTTTTATTATTACTTTGTATATTTAAAAACTTATATTTAAAATTCTCCATTATATGATGAGATTTTGAAATATTTGATTCATTTAAACTAGAAGTATTTGACTTGTTTGAACTTGAACTTGAAGTACACTTTAGTGCTTAACACAATTAGTACATGAACTGTTGTTCAAACATGGAATGCTGTTCAGACATAGAACTTGTCTTTTTTTTTTTTTTTTTTTTTGGTCCAGAAAAAACCCACCTCGAAAGCTCTTTTATACTTTAGATACCCACTCTATAGTATAGCTTGAATTAAACTAAAGACTATAACTTTTTCTGTACAGTTCAAGAAGTCATAATTTCTTGTTAGGTGATTAAATCTAAACAAAATCATATTACAATATAAATATAAATATAAATATAGAAGAAAATAAAACAACTCTTTAAAATTTAGATTGGAATTGATTGAAAAAGCAACAAATCCTTCAACGGTTTATTATCACGGTAAGCCCTAAAATTGCTGTAGCACTTAAAAATAATAAGAGAAATTAATGAAAACTTTCCTTTACAACAAAGAATACTTTACAATACAAGAATAGGTAAATACACATTCAAGGTTTCTTCTACGTTGCTATTTTTAATCGGCTCAAAATCAGCTCATAGTCAACGAGCGTGAAGTTAAATAAAAAGATCATTACTTTGACAGAAGCTGAGAGATATAAACACCCATTTGAACTAAAATTACCCTGTCCAAGTCAAACAACAAAAATTCTATAAAACTGCGACCTTTTGAGTTTAAATTACCCCGTCCAAGTCAAACAGGAAAATTTTCATAAAATTGCAACCTATAAGATATATAGAGACTTTTGACCATGAAACTGTTGGAATTTAAGAGTATTAGAGACAATTTTCAGATTTATGAAAAGTTACATTTATTCATGAAGAGTTATAACCAATGAAGTGTTACAATTATTCATGAAGAGTTACAATCATTCATGAAAAGTTACAATCAAGAAATGTAACTAATCAGAATCTGGTATCTCTTGGATTTGAAAGATGCCTGATCAACATCTATATAAAGGGATCCTGTGCTCTACTCAAAAAGAATTCGGTCATTCTCTTAACACACAAATCAATTCCTGAAAATCATATTCTTGTTTAACGTTAATACTAAGAGTGAGTATCATCGTTGTATTTCTTCTTTGTATCTCAAAAGCGGATTTCGTGGTCCCCTTCACTCTTATAAGGGACGAAATATTGCTTTTAGGAAAGTGTGTATTCACGCCTAGAAGATTATATCAAGTCTACATTGTTGTTCATCTTGTTTCCCTAAATTCTTGGAAAATTGTTCCAACAGTCTAAAAGCAATATTTTCTCTAAGATGACAACAATTCGTGAGATGTCTGCAAACTTTCACAAATTAGACAAGTTTGAAGGTGTTGGTTTCCGACGATGGCAAAAGAAGATGCATTTCCTTCTCTCGGCTCTAAACGTGGCATATGTTCTAAGTTCTCCCCAACCCAAAGAAAGCGAAAACGAGACATTAGAGGAACAACGGAAAAGGAACAAATGGGAGAATGATGATTATGTCTGTCGTGGTCACATTCTGAACGGTATGTCTGATCCTTTATTTGACATATATCAATATGTGGATTCTGCAAAAGAACTTTGGGATCAACTTGAAAGCAAATACATTTCTGAAGATGCATCAAGCAAGAAATTCCTGGTTAGTAATTTTAATAATTACAAAATGATTGATGCTAGACCAATAATGGAACAATTTCATGAAATCCAAAGAATCCTAGGAAGTTTCAAGCAACATAGTATTGAAATGGATGAGACATTCATTGTTTCTTCTATAATTGACAAACTACCACCAAATTGGAAAGATGTTAGAAATTCAACAATTATGAATGCTCTCTTGCTTCAACCCCTATGGATCCTAGTTTAAAGATATTACCAAATGGTGGTAAAGCAGTTTCACAACTGGAATATGCAAGGGTAATAGGATGTTTAATGTATGCAATGATAAGTACAAGGCCAGATATTGCTTTTGCAGTGAGCAAATTGAGTAGATATACTAGCAATCCTAGTCTATCACATTGGCAAGCAGTACGTCGAGTACTTAAGTATTTAAAGAAAACTATTAATTATGGATTAACATATAGTAGTTATCCTTCAGTTTTGGAAGGATATTCTGATGCAAGTTGGATTACAAATGCAGAAGATCACTCTTCAACTAGTGGTTGGATTTTCCTCCTTGGGGGAGGTGCAATTTCTTGGTCGTCCAAGAAACAAACTTGCATTACAGATTCCACTATGGCTTCAGAGTTTATAGCTCTAGCCTCGGCAGGAAAGGAAGCCGAATGGTTGAGGAATCTCATGTTCGAAATACCATTGTTACCAAAACCAATATCACCAATAACAATACATTGTGACAATGCTGCAACATTGGCAAAGGCTTATAGTCAAGTATACAATGGCAAATCAAGACATATTGGTGTGAGACATAGTTATGTCCAAGGACTAATCAAAGATGGAGTTATTACAGTAGATTTCGTACGAACAAAGTTAAATTTGGCTGATGGATTTACTAAGGCATTGGCTAAAGATTCCATTTCCAGAATGACAATTGGAATAGGAATGGAGCCCACAATTAATCACAAGTAAGAGAATCTTAACTTAACGCTTAATATGACATTGAGTCTTAAGTTCAATAAGATTAAATCTCTTATTTGATGATTGAAAGCACAAATAAGTATTTCAAGAGTGCTTTAGATCTGTGATGCTTAGGAGGTTGACTAATTCTTAATTGATTTCTTGAAATTATGTTTTGTCACAGGAACATGTTTACCTAAGAAATCAACCTATGTAAGTGCGAAGTTTGGCCGCTTCAAGAAGTCAAGGGGGCATGACTTTGTTGCACTTATGAATAGATATGGACGCATGGCCCTATTGTGTCAAGTATAATAAGAATATGTAATTTATCTTATATGTAGAGTATCTTCAAGATTTCATTATGCATTATGTTGGTTCAATCGTTTCGACACCAATAAAATTCGAATTCCTGAAATGTGTATTCTACTAAGTGAAAGTTCAAGTCTATGTACACTTTCATTTATGTGTAAGATTGCAATTATTAAATTGATGTTTTGTGTTAAGTAATTATACAATACTCTCAAATGGTGGAGGATTGTTGGAATTTAAGAGTATTAGAGACAATTTTCAGATTTATGAAAAGTTACATTTATTCATGAAGAGTTATAACCAATGAAGTGTTACAATTATTCATGAAGAGTTACAATCATTCATGAAAAGTTACAATCAAGAAATGTAACTAATCAGAATCTGGTATCTCTTGGATTTGAAAGATGCCTGATCAACATCTATATAAAGGGATCCTGTGCTCTACTCAAAAAGAATTCGGTCATTCTCTTAACACACAAATCAATTCCTGAGAATCATATTTTTGTTTAACGTTAATACTAAGAGTGAGTATCATCGTTGTATTTCTTCTTTGTATCTCAAAAGCGGATTTCGTGGTCCCCTTCACTCTTATAAGGGACGAAATATTGCTTTTAGGAAAGTGTGTATTCACGCCTAGAAGATTATATCAAGTCTACATTGTTGTTCATCTTGTTTCCCTAAATTCTTGGAAAATTGTTCCAACAGAAACTTTGATTCTAGAAATTAATTCTATTTTTCAAGAAGCAACAGGTAAACTGGAGATGATCGAAAGAGAGAAAAGGAATGAAATAGTATGAATTTGAATCAAATTTGAAACTTAGTTTGAATGAAATGTGTATTGTACATTTCGTGGAATTTGTTTGAAGGTTTATTGTCTTTCAGAGAGTCACCAATCTATGAGAGCATTTAGGTTTCATAACTTAAAAAAGATTAGACATATTGATTTATCATGACTCACCGTATGTTTAACTGGAGTAAGTCGATTTTTTAGTTAGTAAAGTTTAAAAGTTAAAATATATTTTAATCCAATCCAGTCCAAACTTATGTAATAAATTTTTTTTTATTTTTTATTTTCAACTTTTTAATTAGACTCATCATTCATCAACATTATTATTATCACAACTTATTCCACCCATATCATAATTCTTGGATTCTTCAGCTAGCACCTTCTTCCTAACCTTTTTTATTCTCCAACAACCAGAATAATCAATGGGACATTTATGTATGTAGAGGAGCCAATAGCCAACACATTTTCATTATCCATTCTTCCTCTAAAACATAACACCATTTACACCAAATTATTCACTTACACTATGCTATAAGGTTCTTCATATACACCTATTCCTATACTCAATGTGACAATTCTACACATGTAGAGTATAAGAATCACAAACGAAAATACAAATAGAAGGAAAGAATAAAATCATCAAATAAAACAAAATCCTTTCTAAACCTTTGAATATGTGTAAATATGATTACTTGTTAGGATATTCATTTACTTGATGAATATGTGTTTTGATATTCACAAAAATTACACTTGGGACAAGAAATCAATTAAGTTAATGGGTAGAAAAATCACAATTGGTACAAGAAAGCTATGAATTTCGCTCCTAATCTCATGGCCTAAACAAAAATATTACTAAACCTCCTCTATAACAACCTTATATTGTTGGGAATTCAAGTGTGAGTCTAAGTCTCACATTGGATAGAAATGAGAAAGTAGAGCAGTATATAAAGGTGAAAGACCCATTAACCTATTGCCTTAAGGCTTTGGGTAAAGAGTGGTGTCGATCCCTTATATAGTTGGCTTAGATGTTATTGTTGTTTGTGTAACCCACAAGTAACATCCTCCTCGATAGACCCAACACATATGTTGACATTTGAAGAAGGACAACCTCATGTTGAAGAAAATATTCCATTAAATCATGAAATCACCTTTGCATGAAGAACACCATTGATTTGTAAACATTAAAAATTTTATGCTTTTAACATCAGTGCATTAAAGAGAAACGACAAATGTTATTTTCGCCTATAGGTAGTGGTTTCGCAACCGAGACATATACAGGTGAAGCAAAAAGAGATAGACTTTTTGCCTTAGTTATGAACCGAGACAAAAAAGGGTCGGATTTTTCCTCAGTTCATAAAAAATCAAAGTAGTAGCGTGTTTTTTTTTTCAGACTTCAGGCCTCGGTTAGTATGGAGAAGGATGAATGTCAGCAGCGTGAACAACAACAACGATGAAGAACGATCAATGACGGTGTCGAGGAGAGGCGAAGATGACTACATGAAAAAACAACGGTAGCGGTGCAGCGACAGTGGAGACACGAAGGAGATGACACCACGACGAGACGATAACCGTGCAGCGGTGGTGTAGACACGAAGGAGACAACACCACATCGAGACGACAATGGCGGTGCAGCAGAGACGGTGGAAACACGAAGGAGACAACACCATAGCGAGACGACGGTGGCGATGCAGTGGTGGTGCGAGCAGGAACTTCTTTGGAGACGCGAAAGGGAAGAGGAAGAACACTACGCAAGAAAATGCGTTCCCGTTTAGTGTTTAGAATTTGAACTTACGCAAAGGCTATTACCTCGATTAAGTGAAAGAATCGAGGCATATACTCCTTAGAAAATATTGAAAAAAAAATTCAAAATACCAAATTTGAAATTATTTCACACTATACGCATCGGTTCATGGTTAAACCGATGTTGAAAGGCCCTACGACATCGATTATACTAAGAATCGAGACAATATGTCCTATTTTGAAAAGCCTATCACGTGAAAAGACTGATTTGCAAGGGGAGGCAGAGTTTTCTACCTCGGTTGGTCAGAGTACACCCCTTTAGGCATTAGTTCCTAAGCAAACGAGACATATAGTTTCGCTAAAATTACGGAAATGCCACCATGTTAAAAATCACTTTTTTTACTAGTGTAATAGTGTTAGACAATTGGATTGCCTTTCATATTGTTATGATGATTTTCACAATTTGTATCATGTTATATCTTTCTTGAAATTTCAAAGCATATGAGATATTTGAGATTCATTCGAAACAAATCTTAAAGTGTGTAAAAAAAAGAAAAAAGAGAGTAAAATAACGTTGTCATTTGAGCCATTTATTTTTCTTACAAATCATAAAATTCTTCAAAAAGTAACAAAAAAAATGAAAAAAGAAGAGAAAAATGAATAAATAATGGGAAGTGAAGAATAATGCAGTGTCTTTCTTTTTCGCAGTCAAATATTTTAATCAAGAATAAAAAGTTAACATTTTCTTTTAAGACATTCGTGTGCTTATTGTTTGAAAACCTCTATTCTTCATCTTCTCATAATAAAAGGATTTGTGCTAACAACATTGTTATTAACAACATTATTATTAACAACATTTTTAGCGTTATTTGGGTAATTCTTGAATTTTTCTAAAAAAATAAAAAAATTTTCAAAATATTTAAAAGGAAAAGAAAAGTAAAAAAAAGGATAAAACATAAGAAAGAAAAAATAGAAAAGAAAAGATGACTCATGTTGAGGTCGTTGAGTTTTGACGTTGAGTTAATCTTTTGAAAATAAAACAATTCGGATTTAAAATGATGTGTGGCCGTCTTTCTTTATCTGAAAAAACAAAAATATTCATTGCTACCTTGTTGAGCCAAAAAGAAAGTATTTTTCAAATTTATTTTCCAACAAGGGTTATCATTACAATATAAGCTAACTCAAGATACATATCCAAAGCACTCAATGATCAAATAAAAAGAATTCATGAAAAAAAAAGCTAAAAAGCTAAAAGAACTACAAAGTGATGACAAATGAAAAAATTGAAGTTAAAATTTGAAAAAAGCGAAGTGTTAAAAAGTTCTTGAGAGATAGCAGATGCAATACCTAGATGATAACCCTTGATTCAATAAAATAACCGACAAACATTTATTTGGGCCTTTTGTCTTGTATTTCAATACCTTTCAACCTTTAGTCATGTTACAAGCCAAATAAAAGTTCACAGATTAAAAAATGATTGCTCTAATTTTGATAAAGCTTAATTTTGTGATAAGATGACATGACCAACAATGCATTCATTAAAAATCAATGAATAAAACAAAAAGCAAAAAATGAAAAAAGGAAATAAAACTAAAAAATAAGTAATTTCTCGAAAAGAGGGTAACTTCTTGTTATATAGCCAAAAGCAAGTGAAAACAAAACCAATTGAGGTAATCATTTTTAGCCATTCATTTCAATATCCATTACTTCTTTTAAAACAAAACCCATATTTCATTCAAAATTTTCTCCATATACAAAAACTAGGTTAGCTTTAAAAGTTCCGCATGGATTTCTCGCCTTAACATTCATAGATCCATATCCCCATATACTTTAACCATAAGCCAAATATGGGACAACATTGTGGGTATCTTGCCTTTTTCACACTAACTTGCACATATTACAACTCTTTTGAGGAGTGTGTGAGGAACGTGCCCACATGGCTATTTAATCTCCTCTAAACCCTTTCAAACATGTCTCAATTTTCACTCGCTTATGAATTCAAACACATGTGCACTAATGTTGTGAAAGAGAAATCCAAGCATATAACCATCTTAGAATAGACCTCGTGATGTGTAACATTCATCACTTTCATAAAATATTGAAAATAACAATGAGTTTGATTATTGCAAGGAGAACAATTCTTTACTTTGGTGTGCATAGAAAAATCAAAGGAACAAACCATAATAAATGTTTTCATCATGCATTCGAGCATTCATGGTTTGGATCCTTGGACAAGCGTTATGACACCTTGTGCTTGAAATGATGGGCATAATGATTTGTATGTTATAACATCTATCAACATATCATGTTTAAAAACATAACGCGAGTCACCATAATCATGCTACATACTTTTTCAAGTTTCTTTTTCATAGGTAAAAAAGAAAAATCAATATTACAAATTCATCTTTCAAGACGTTTCTTGGATTGATGGTCTCCTTCATTCATGTGAATAACCTACATATCTTTAAAACCCAACATACCTGCCCCAAAGCATAGCTTGCATGAGAGTGTTGCTTCCTCCACCACCACCCCTTGCTCCCTCCACCTCTTAAACCCTCTACAATATTTTTTAATTAAAAAAGTATCTTTTTTTTATCCTATTTATTTACTTTATTTTGAAACCCTAAATTCCTATTTATTTTTACTCACCCATTTTCACTCGCGTAGCCCACCCCCCCCCACTCTCCCAAGTCTCACTTTCTCTCTTTCCAGATTCCCACCCCTCCAACTCTCATCGGATCCATTTTTTCTCATCTCCCAACTCTTACTTCTCTTCTCCATTTCTGTTTGGTTCTTCCTCATATTCTTGTCTCCATATCCGTTTGGTTTCATGGTGCAGTGGTGTGGCTTTTCGTGGTGCAGCGATACGGGGTGTTTGCGGTGGTCGTTCGACGGTGCAGCGTTCCAAACGATAATGAATATTTTATAACTAACAATAATAAAAATTTTATGACTAACATCATAAAAAATAATTTTATCGACATTGATAAAAAAATTCTAAATGACATCAATGGAAACATATATCATTAATGTTGGTAAAACAAATGATTACAAAATAAATCTGGAAATTAACCACAATCGATTGTTAACATGGGAGAAATATTCATTATTGTTAGTAAAATGTGTTAAAGCATATGTATCTCAATTTCAAAATGATAATGGAATAAAAAAAATGAAAAATGTATACATGAATTAATTAAAAAAATTTCAAAAGTTTAAAATTCTTACTATTTAATTATAATTTAAATTTTTCTAAATTTAAATGATCAAATTCCTTTCTTAAAGTTTTAAAATATCAATATTTTAATTTTTTATTTAAATGATTATATAAAATGTTTCAACCTTTTTATAAAATTAACTATCCTCCATAATATTTTTTCTGACACATTGCGACATATATTTCTTCCTCATGTATCAACATTTTTTTTATGTGAGATTGCTTAACTCTTTGTACGTTGGTGTGGGTTAGATAAACAATCAGAAAGTTCAAAAGATACAACAATGGAAAGAAGCATAAAAGACAGAGAGAGACAAAAGAAAATGAAACATAGAAACATGGGTCCACCATTAAAATGGTTGTGTTTTTTGGATGATGAGATCGAAGAGAGAAAGAAACAACATAACTTTCAATAACAAATGTTTGTTAGTTAAGCATAAATAAGATCATCGCATTCATGTAGGAGATTGAAGTGGGTAGAAGTTAAAATATATTAACTCTAAAAATAAAATTATACTGAAGGGTAAAATAGAAATAAGAAGATGGAGGGGGGATAAAACAAGAATGGGGAGGTGAGGGAGCAAGAGATAGTGGTGGAGGGAGCAACACCCCTTGCATGAACCATTAAGCCTAATTTACCTTACCTATAAAGCCCAATTTACTTGGCCCCTTAAGCCAAGTTTATCTAGCCTTCAAAGACCAACTTACTTGGGGTGTTGCTCCCTCCACCACCACACCTTTCTCCCTCCACCTCCCCTTTACTATTTTGCCCCTCAGTAAAATTTTAGTTTTAAGGTTATTATTTTTTAATTTTACCCATTCACAACCTATTTCACTAATAACCTATTGTAATCCGGTGCATGAGTAAGATACTTTTTTTTTCATTTTAACATTATACTTCTTCCTCTCTCGTCTACTGTGAGATACTACAAGTTGCAAAGGTTGGTGGTGGTGGAAAGAAGTCTCCCTCTCATGGTGGTGCAGTGGTGCAGTGCGTGGAGTGGTGCAGTGCGTGTGTGGTGCTTCCTCCTCCAGGTGCGTTGATGAACGGGTCGCACCGCTCACAAAAATTGTTTGCACGAAAATATGCAGTATAGACTAGGAAGTAACTCCTAGGTCGTCTCTCAAGGACCAATATTGTGGCGGTTCAGTCTCTGATTTTTTACACACGAAAGGGGGGGGTTTGATGATGTTTTGTGCAGATAAAATTAAACACGACTGAATTAGAAAAACGTTGAAATAAATTTTAAAGACAATAAAAATAAACGGTAAAAGACGGTAAAAACGAAAAGCGGTAAATTGAGAAACGGTAAAATTAAACGTAGAAGTAAAAAAAACATCAGTGAAAATACATTGATAGAAAATAAACCGTAAAAATAACATTTGAAAATAAAATGATCTGAAAAATACATTGACATAATTTAACGGTGTAGAAAAACATTAAACGGTAAAATAGAAGAGACGGTAAAATTAAAAGCACTGAACTGGAAATGAAATTCATCAAAACTTTCAACACTTAAATTAAAATGACTGAATAGTGAAGATAAAAATAAAATGGACAAACTGTTTTAATTGCTGTAATAGACTACATCTTCAGAAATAAAATTCTACATTGCACTGTTTGGAGTTGAAACTGAGAACCTCTGGAAGAGAGGCACCGAGAGTCTACACTACTCCTAAGATCTACTACTAAAATCTACTTCTCAAATCTCTGCCTCTGGCTCCCCTTTTATTGCCAACTCTCTGGACCAACTGTATGTCATTTCTTCATTCCAGCCAGCTTTCCCGTGACTTCTCCATTTGAGCCTTGGTTCTCTGTCTGTTTGTGTAGTTGGAAGACTTTCTTCCATTCCTTTCACGTAGGAAAATAGGTGGGGGCCCTCCGTTCTTGTCATCATTGCTCACGGCTTCATTCTCCCTGCCAGACCGCGAGCTTCTTCTGCTGGAATGGGGAACCGAGAGCTCCATGTCCGTGCACTTCATTGGTTCTTCACGTGACCATGCTGCTGGTCGTACCGTGGCTGGAGGTGCTGGTGCTTGCTTCTTCCAACTGGTGTGGACATTAGTGTTGCTTGTTGCTCCACTCCAAGGTGGCTGGATGGTTGATTCATGTTGTGCCCTTGTGTGGGTGATGCATCTCTCCAAGCGGAAAGAATGTGTAAAAGCCAAATCCAAGCTGCTGGATTCTCTCAAGGAAGACCGTGAATGCCTCCCCATTTTTGCTTTGACCGAGAACACCACTTTTGGCCATCTCTCTTTGGCACTGCTGCTGGAAATGTCGTGAGCGTCTCTTCCTAATGGCTGGACCTGATGTATCACTTCTTTGCTGGACCGTGAGTTTTCCTCCTCCAAACGTGAGCTGCTGCATCCGTTGGCTACTTGTTGTCTTCTTCATCCATTTCCAACTCTGGACCAGCTGTTGCACCATTTCTTCAACAAAATAATTCAGCCTTCCACTCTTCTCTTTTTTTTTTACGTGAGATGTAGCCACAAAATAAAGAAATCTGTGAGGTGGTCCCTTCTCCATCCAGCTTCAGGTGTTTACATTTCATAACAAAATTCTCCAAGACTATATGGTGGCTCCCATTTCACGTGTGCAGCCCATGTATCTCCTTTTATCCATTTTTTAGTGATAAATGTTATTGTGGCAGCTAGCACCTAATATTGTATTTCCTTTTCCCATCTTGTACCACTTCTTCATAAGCATTTCCAATTAAGGTCTTATCCGTGTGATGTGTGCTTTGCTGCCAACGTGGATTGGTCATGGATCATGCTATTCATTTGATAAAAAAACCGTGGGCTGTAATTTCAACATGGTGGCCCCATCTTTTGTTATTTAATGGAACTTTGGATATTCAAAAGAGATAAGGACCGTGTGCTTATGACAATAATTCAGCACTTCATTTGGAATTCTTCCATGTGGCCGTGAGATGGTATACAATGTGGTAGGCCATGTGCAAGGTGTATGTGAATTAGCATAAAACCTTTCCAAAATGTAACGTGGTCCCCTCCATAATATGTTGTCTCCCATTCAGTTTGCAAAGTGAAAGAAAATTTCATGTGCCGTGAATTTGCTTCTTCTATGCCAAAATCGTGAGGTACTTGGAATGTGGTGGCCCCTCCTTCAACTTAAATGTTTTTGCTCTTTGGCTGTACAAAAAATAAGGAGAGGCCGTGTGCTTTCCAACAAAAAATGCTTAATCTATGTGAATGTTCCAGCCAAGAAAACTCCTTCACGTTAATTGTCTTCAATGTGGTCATAGCTTTGATGCACCATTTCTTTCAAACCAAAAAGATGAGTTACGTATCAATTGGACATGTAGCCGTGACATTGGCTTAAAATGTGGCAACCATGCAAATTCTTCTTTAAAATTTATGTCACATTTATCTTGAAGTCCCAAAACATTTCCAAAATTTTCTCTGCAATTAATAATGAAAATAATAAGCTCAGATAATTCAAATTAATTAAAATAAGAATTTCTGATCGAATTAAGCTCAATTCAGTAAAATGTGAAAATACTTGACAATTAAGCACAATTCCCTGATTAATTTTAGCACAGTAAACTAAGTGAAGTGAAGAAAATAATGATTCATCAAAATAGACCACACTTAGTCTTTTGCACTCCTGGGCAAAATTAAGACGCAAATCAAGGAATGGTTCAAAGGACTTTCAGGAAGGTGACACAAATGCAGCAGACAGAAAAATAAAACTCAAAAGAAAGTAAATAGAATTTACATAGTTCTCAAGAAATCTGGATAAGGAAAAGATGTAGACATTATCCAACACAAAATCATGGAAAGCATATACTCACAGAAATTCATCCAAGCAATTCAATACACGGAAAAATAATCAATCAGCTTAAGAGGTGATTTAAAAATAACATAACCTCACAGATGCACTAACAGTGTTTCTCTCAAGTGTTTAAGGTAAATCAATGTCACTCAATGCACTCAAGAAAGCAAACACAATCAGACTTGGCAAGTTTCTAATTATCAAAACTTAAAACATATGCATGTTCGGATCCAAAGGTCTTTACTGGGTTGTAATGGGGCCAAGGACAGGGGAGGATAAAATATAGATAAGTAGCTACAACTCAGAAGAAATAGAGGTGTACTAGGGCAAAAATGTAGACACAGTGAAATCTCACCCAAACCTCTAATTCAATCCTCTTCTCGACTCCATTATTCACAAAATTATTTTTCAATTTTTCTCTTTTTCTCATCATTTTTTTTTTTAATCACACAACAGGATATAAATTATCATTTTAAAACATGATGAGGAACCAACTAGCCAATTCATCAGAATTCCCAAGGAGACCACACTTATTCTCAAAATACTTCTATAGCTCCAGACTTTCCTAAGGTTAAGGTAATCATTTGTTTTTCACTTAGGATCAGTGTATGAGCTTCAACACAAAGAAATATATACAGTATAGGCTCAAAGGGGTTATCAAAGGATAATAACAAGGTAGGCTTATTTGGCTAAAGAGGCTCAAGAACAAAAATGCCTTTATCACGTCTGAACATGCATATCAATCAAGTATATCAAAAAGAATCAAGCCAAGGCATATGTGCAAGCAATCAAGATACATGTCACACAAGAAAGAACATAAAGTGGCTCAAATCTCACACAGGGTATTCGTCACAATCAAATCAACCTCTTAAACACATAATCATGTTTCCAAGCAGAGAAAAGCAAGGATTTCAAACTATAAGCATTAATCAAGTGAAGGAAAAATCTACAACTTAAACATCATCCAGAAATCAAGAGAAAAATGTAAAATTTATTGCACACAAAACTCGATAAAAATAACTTAAAAGAGAAAAAATTAACACTCAAAAACAAAAAATTTAACACACAAAATACAATCTAACAGAAAAATCAGAATTTCTCCCCAGTAGACCACACTTAAATCACACAATGTCCTCAGTGTGTTACAATCATCAGATGATCAATTTCAGAGCAGTCAAAAAATATAGACAAGTGCAATAAAAAGTTAGGAAAAATGGGAAGAAATTTTTCAGTAACATCCATCAGCAGATGTTATCAGGGACATCCATCAGCAGATGTCTAAAACACCTAGCACCCATCAGAAGATGCTAATTAATTTTTTATTTATTTATTTATTTATTTATTTATTTATTTATTTTTTTATTATTATTTTTTTATTTTATTTTATTTTATTTTTTTTTTAAAAAAAAAAAATGATGACCTGTACTGTGACAACAGTTTCGGTGGGAATGACCGAAACTGTTGCTACAGTGGAAAGCAATTTGGCTATAAATGGCCCGCTCCTCCGCGTCCAGCGCCATTTCCTGACTTCTACTCTCTCTGCTCTCTCTCTTCTCTCTCTACCCTCTCTCCTCTCTCTCTACCCTCTCTTCTCTCGAGCGTCTGGAATCTCTACGGAGCCTCTGCCCCGGTGCCATCTGAAAGTGTACGAGCCCTGCAAGGAGCCTCTGCCACCGTGCCAACTGAAGAGTCTGAGATCCGCGAGGAGCTTCTCTGCCAGCTCTACTACTCCAGGTAAGTCCTCAGCTCCTGGATCTGCCTTTCTTTCTGCTAGCTTTACTTTCTTTCCGTCCTTTACCGCTTTTCCTGCTTTACATTCCTCTTGCCTGCTCTCCCTCTTTATTTCCTGCTTTCCTGTTTCTCCTTTTCCTTTTTTTCCAGATCTTTCATTTTTTTTTTTCTTTTTCTGCTTTCTTTTCCTGCTTTCATTTAAGCCTTCAGTTCCTTCTTTATTTTCAGCTCTTATTCGCTTTCTTCTTCACCTGCTAAACACTTAAAACACATAAAACACAATTGTCTTAAAACTTAAGGGGTATATCGGCTGGAAACCAGACGTTAATCTCCCTTCGATTGAAGGTATGGCAGAGACAATCGGGTAAAACAACGCCACGTACCCCACTTAAAACTAAAACACAGAAACTGAATATACAAGAACAATATGGACAAGGACACTGGACGTAGATCCGTTTAGGACCCTTTTGCAAGGACCGTGAAACAGATCTGAGACCAAAAACTGAAACATCAAATACAGACTGGACAAAATAAATCTAAAAGGAAACAAGAACAAATAAATAAAGAAAATACAGAACTAAGAATCTAATTTTTTTATGCTCTTTTTTTTTTTTTTTATGTTATGCTTATTTTTCTTGTTTTTGTTCTTTTTACATTTATTTATTTTTTATTTATGTATTTGTATATTACGAGAGGAAGGATGAGTGAAATGGAATCAGAGAGATATACCAGTCAACGATGGCGTCCTACAGATGATCAGATCACGATGATGACCAAAATCTACAACTATGGGGTCACACACCCAAGCCGAGCGCAAGTCGTCGAGATCGCGTCTCGACTAAGGACCTTCGGCGAAGCCACTGAATACAACGTGCACTGCTGGTTTAACAACCATGGCAATCGGGTCAGGCGCTGGCAAGCGGAGATAGACCCCACAGGCACTCTCTTTTCACAACTGCCGCTATACATGTACGGTAAGAACTCTCATCATACCTCCATTGAAATTTTTTCACTTCCTCTTCTATTATTAACACATGTTTTTTATTTTTTTATTTTTTATTTTTTATTTTTTATTTTTTGTTTGAAAGAAAACAACTGGGTGATAATGAGGGCACCGAGGCTGCTGAATTTGTTTCCCGTTCCGATCATCATCGATGACGACAGAAATGAACGAGAAATTCCTCCACCAAAGCCTCCGCTCGTGACTTTTCGAACCAGAGCTCCCTCAACGGAGCTCTCCCTTAGACCACCACAACCAGCTCGAGAATTCTTCCAGTTTTAGTGTTTTATGTTTTTTTTTTTTTTTTTTTTATATGTTTTTGCTGGCCGAGCGTGGCCAAAATTAAGGACTGTAATATGAACAATTAATTTTTTTTTTTTTTGTTTTTATTTTTTATGTTTTTATTTATTATGGTGTGTAATATTAACGATCAGAAATGATCGAACAACTTTATTTATGTTTTTATGTATTTTATTTTAATAATCAATGTAAGACAGAATGTTTACTGCGAATTTGTTATGTTTCAATAAATGCACTCAGATTAGTGTCTCAGTTAAAACTTCACTTCTCTGCCTTTACATGTTAATTATGCACTTGTGTTGATTTTTTTATGTTTTTTTTTATTATAACAAAAAACTAAATAAATAAATAAAAACAGAACACATATTAACGAAACAAAAGACCTAATACTGAATCAAAATATCAAACCAAATAAAACACATATTTCAAAAATAGCAAACAAAACACATATTTACAAAACATACATTAACAAAATAACAGACCTAAAACAGAACATAATTTTTTTTTTTTAATTCATGCTCACAATTTAAAAATGAAATAAACACAACCATGAAAACACATCAGAAAAGCTAAATAATATGTACATAATGAGGAAAAAGAGTGCTCCCTGGTCATGGTGGCAGTTGCCAATTCTGGACTATCAGTGAGATATCTTCCACCTCAGGATCCGGCGAAGATGTCTTCAGGAGCAGCTCGCCCAGTACTGCCCTCTCACTCAAATCAAGACTTTTCTTCCTTCTTCTCCGAGCAAGTTGTTGAATCAACAAAATCAGGAGCCTTCTGTCCACCAGCAGTTGTTGAGTCTGTGACACCGGAGTAATAAGAGAAATAGCAGTATACTTTCCTTCATCTATCATTGTTTCCTCTATGTCAGTACCTGTATTCTCATTTACTTTTGTAACCTGGTCATCAAACTCATAATCAATAGCATCTGTTATGAATTTAGAATCTGTTTGTAACACATAATCAATTTCAATACAAATCGGGCAAGAATCAGATTCACAATCACATTCACAATTCTCAGAAAACTGAGTCAGATCAACGTTTTGTTCTAACTCTATCAAGTTATGCGATTGCAAAATTCCTGTCTCAAAATCAATATTGACATATGCATCATCAACAAAATCCACATTCAGTGCAAAGCTATTATCAATGGAAAATTTATCACTGTAATCATGTTCATTCAACACAACAGTTATACCAATGGTTTCAGAGACTAATACTGAATCAAAAACTTCAGAATTGTCAATCAAGTCTGTATCAGTTTCAATCCTAAAACCTGTAGAATCATTGTGCAACAAATCACAAGCAATTGAATGTATAGGTAGATCTGGTAAAGAGCTTGTAATCTCAGTTTCAGAATAAACATGTTTTTGTTCAGAATAAATTTTCTCATGAATTTCCAATTCATCAACTGCACATTCAAGTTGAGGTACGTTTACCTCCACGGGGGAAGATAAGAATGGTCTACCTGTCTGGTCCTTAAAATAATCATCAACAGTCTCAAGTGCAAGAGTGGGATCATAGAAAGGTAGGAAAGTGGGTGTAGTAGTAAACTCATAGCTTTGCTCCCCATCTTCTATGTTGATGCCACTATCATCTTGAAAGTGTTGAGTGGCCATCTGCCCGATCTGATCAGTCAGCTTCTGAATGGCAGCTTGAGTTTCCATGCTCTCTTGCTTGAACTGCATGTTCCCTTCCTGAAACTGAATGTTCTGCATGGTCATCTGCTCCAATAACTCCTTCAATGTAGGTTCAGAAGTTGAAGGCTGAGAAGCTACTTGGGCAGGCGCATCATACTGCTGACTCTGATATTGCTGAACTGGTGGAACCGGCTCCCAAAGGGAGCTCTCAGGAATTTGAGGATGATCCATATTTTTCTCAGTGTTAAAATCAGCACAAGAATCAGAGTAATATGCAGAAAGAGAATCATAATTACAGGCACTTGTAGAATAAGCACTATTCACAAAATTAAAATAGGTAGACATGGAAAATAAAAATAAAAACTAAAAACTAAAAATTACGAAACAGATAAACTAAACACATTTATACATGCTACAAGCACACACAAGACAGAACATCAATAGTAAAAAAAAAATTAAATTTTTTTTTTTTTTAAATATAGCAACTAAATACAGAACACAGCACAATAAAATATAAAAGACAAAACATATATTAACACAACATAATCGAAAAACACAGCAAAAATCTAAAACGAAAAACCTGGAACTGAAGTGACAACGCCGCCAAAATTTGCTGAAGGTGTCGTTGTCTCCTACAAAAATACAACAGACAGAACACACAAAACAAACATATTAACAGAACAAAACTTTATACAACAAAAATCTAAAACCAAACCGTTATTGATTGGTCCCCGGCAACGGCGCCATTTTTTGATGAACGGGTCGCACCGCTCACAAAAATTGTTTGCACGAAAATATGCAGTATAGACTAGGAAGTAACTCCTAGGTCGTCTCTCAAGGACCAATATTGTGGCGGTTCAGTCTCTGATTTTTTACACACGAAAGGGGGGGGTTTGATGATGTTTTGTGCAGATAAAATTAAACACGACTGAATTAAAAAAACGTTGAAATAAATTTTAAAGACAATAAAAATAAACGGTAAAAGATGGTAAAAACGAAAAGCGGTAAATTGAGAAACGGTAAAATTAAACGTAGAAGTAAAAAAAACATCAGTGAAAATACATTGATAGAAAATAAACCGTAAAAATAACATTTGAAAATAAAATGATCTGAAAAATACATTGACATAATTTAATGGTGTAGAAAAACATTAAACGGTAAAATAGAAGAGACGGTAAAATTAAAAGCACTGAACTGGAAATGAAATTCATCAAAACTTTCAACACTTAAATTAAAATGACTGAATAGTGAAGATAAAAATAAAATGGACAAACTGTTTTAATTGCTGTAATAGACTACATCTTCAGAAATAAAATTCTACATTGCACTGTTTGGAGTTGAAACTGAGAACCTCTGGAAGAGAGGCACCGAGAGTCTACACTACTCCTAAGATCTACTACTAAAATCTACTTCTCAAATCTCTGCCTCTGGCTCCCCTTTTATTGCCAACTCTCTGGACCAACTGTATGTCATTTCTTCATTCCAGCCAGCTTTCCCGTGACTTCTCCATTTGAGCCTTGGTTCTCTGTCTGTTTGTGTAGTTGGAAGACTTTCTTCCATTCCTTTCACGTAGGAAAATAGGTGGGGGCCCTCCGTTCTTGTCATCATTGCTCACGGCTTCATTCTCCCTGCCAGACCGCGAGCTTCTTCTGCTGGAATGGGGAACCGAGAGCTCCATGTCCGTGCACTTCATTGGTTCTTCACGTGACCATGCTGCTGGTCGTACCGTGGCTGGAGGTGCTGGTGCTTGCTTCTTCCAACTGGTGTGGACATTAGTGTTGCTTGTTGCTCCACTCCAAGGTGGCTGGATGGTTGATTCATGTTGTGCCCTTGTGTGGGTGATGCATCTCTCCAAGCGGAAAGAATGTGTAAAAGCCAAATCCAAGCTGCTGGATTCTCTCAAGGAAGACCGTGAATGCCTCCCCATTTTTGCTTTGACCGAGAACACCACTTTTGGCCATCTCTCTTTGGCACTGCTGCTGGAAATGTCGTGAGCGTCTCTTCCTAATGGCTGGACCTGATGTATCACTTCTTTGCTGGACCGTGAGTTTTCCTCCTCCAAACGTGAGCTGCTGCATCCGTTGGCTACTTGTTGTCTTCTTCATCCATTTCCAACTCTGGACCAGCTGTTGCACCATTTCTTCAACAAAATAATTCAGCCTTCCACTCTTCTCTTTTTTTTTTTACGTGAGATGTAGCCACAAAATAAAGAAATCTGTGAGGTGGTCCCTTCTCCATCCAGCTTCAGGTGTTTACATTTCATAACAAAATTCTCCAAGACTATATGGTGGCTCCCATTTCACGTGTGCAGCCCATGTATCTCCTTTTATCCATTTTTTAGTGATAAATGTTATTGTGGCAGCTAGCACCTAATATTGTATTTCCTTTTCCCATCTTGTACCACTTCTTCATAAGCATTTCCAATTAAGGTCTTATCCGTGTGATGTGTGCTTTGCTGCCAACGTGGATTGGTCATGGATCATGCTATTCATTTGATAAAAAAACCGTGGGCTGTAATTTCAACATGGTGGCCCCATCTTTTGTTATTTAATGGAACTTTGGATATTCAAAAGAGATAAGGACCGTGTGCTTATGACAATAATTCAGCACTTCATTTGGAATTCTTCCATGTGGCCGTGAGATGGTATACAATGTGGTAGGCCATGTGCAAGGTGTATGTGAATTAGCATAAAACCTTTCCAAAATGTAACGTGGTCCCCTCCATAATATGTTGTCTCCCATTCAGTTTGCAAAGTGAAAGAAAATTTCATGTGCCGTGAATTTGCTTCTTCTATGCCAAAACCGTGAGGTACTTGGAATGTGGTGGCCCCTCCTTCAACTTAAATGTTTTTGCTCTTTGGCTGTACAAAAAATAAGGAGAGGCCGTGTGCTTTCCAACAAAAAATGCTTAATCTATGTGAATGTTCCAGCCAAGAAAACTCCTTCACGTTAATTGTCTTCAATGTGGTCATAGCTTTGATGCACCATTTCTTTCAAACCAAAAAGATGAGTTACGTATCAATTGGACATGTAGCCGTGACATTGGCTTAAAATGTGGCAACCATGCAAATTCTTCTTTAAAATTTATGTCACATTTATCTTGAAGTCCCAAAACATTTCCAAAATTTTCTCTGCAATTAATAATGAAAATAATAAGCTCAGATAATTCAAATTAATTAAAATAAGAATTTCTGATCGAATTAAGCTCAATTCAGTAAAATGTGAAAATACTTGACAATTAAGCACAATTTCCTGATTAATTTTAGCACAGTAAACTAAGTGAAGTGAAGAAAATAATGATTCATCATGCGTACTCGAATAAACCTTCAAATAAAACCCTAAAATCAAAAATGAAACCTTTAAAACGGAGGTGACATCGTTCAACGGATGTCAACATCCGTTTAAGGCAAAACAGATGTCGACATTCGTTGAAGGATGTCAACTCCGTTTTAAAGCTTTCGTTTTTTATTTTAGTGTTTGTGTTTTTAGTTTATTCTTTGTTTTGGAGATATTTTAATAATTTAATTTAAATATTTTGATTTATTATTTTTTAATATAATTTTAATGTATTTTAATAATGTATATTTATATTAGTTTATATTTATATTTTTGTATTTTGGATGTTATATATAATTAGTTTTTAAACGTAATGATTTTGTAAAATATATATTTTTTATATATGATTTTTGTATCTTTAATTCTTTAACAATTTTATAATTATATAAAAAATTACTTATTACTTTATTTGTATGAAATATATAATTTAATTATATTAATATTTTTATATTTGTTTGATTAATTATTAATTATGTTAATAAGGCTCATTATAATTTTGTAGGTGATTATTATTTAAAATGGATGAATATCTTCATATGGATTCTCAAATTGGTTGTAGTTTGAAATCTTATTTGTCTTCATCAATTAGCAAAGTTGTAGAGGGAGATTTAACAAATAAATTTACAACAAATGAAATATTTCGTTCATGGGAGCACTTAATTCAATGGGTAAGAGGGATGACTTATGATTTAGGATTTGTTGTGGTAATAGTAAGATCTGACATAGCTACTGGTGTACGGGGAAGAAAAACGTTCGTCATACTTGGATGTGAAAAAGAGGGGGAAAATATCGGAAATACAAAGCCGATGCGGTGGCTAGTGTATAGGCACTCGTAAATGTGAGTGTCCGTTTAGATTAAAGGGTAAATCATGTTCAGATGGAGTTGGATGGGTGTTGAAGCTGATGTGTGGACATTACAACCATGAGTTAGCTGAAACTTTAGTTGGTCACCCTTATGCTGGCAGGTTAAATACGAGTGAGAAGTCATTATTGGTTGATATGATAAAGAGTAAAGTTACACCTGCAAATATTTTGTTGACACTCAAACAAAATAATGATCAAAATGTGACAACGATTAAACAAATTTACAACGCAAGACAAGCGTATAAACGATCATTAAGAGGGTCCAGAACTGAACTACAACAACTTATGATGTTGTTGGATCGGGATAAGTACATTCATTGGAGTAGGTGTGCTGATGATTCAGAGGTTGTTATTAACTTGTTTTGGACACATCCTGATGTGGTCAAATTGTTAAACTCATTTAATGTTGTATTTTTGATGGATTCCACATATAAAACAAATAGATATAGACTTCCGTTGCTTGAGATTGTGGGTATGACGTCTACAGGGTTAACCTTCTCAGCAGCATTTGCTTTCTTGTCTACTGAAAGGCAAAGTAATTTCACATGGGCTTTGGAAAAGCTGAAAGGTTTATTTTTAACATCTGAGGGTGGTCCTAAAGCCATTGCAAATGTATTCCCTAAGTCATATCAGATGTTATGTCGGTTCCACATCCTTAAAAATGTTAAAGCTAAACGCAAAATGTTAGTTCATTCTACTAAGGCATGGGAAGTGTTGATGGATGCATGGGAAAATGTGATGGATTGTGATGATGAAAGCTTGTTTGCTGAGTATGTGAATGGTTTTCAATACGCAAGCAGTTCATGACCTTTGTTCTTTGAATATGTGAATCAGACTTGGATTATTCCGTGCAGCACATACTTTGTAAAGTACTGGACGAACAAAGTAATGCATTTAGGGAACACAACCACAAATAGGTATGTTATAATGTTATTTTATTTATTTGTTTTGTAGATAAATATTTACTTGCACTTGTTGATGGTTTTTTTTTGTGTCAGGGCTGAATCTGTTCATTGGAGCCTGAAGAAAGTTCTGGGCAATAGTATGGGTGATTTGTGTTCTTGTTGGGATAATATTCATAACGTCATTATCCTACAACACAACAAGATTAAGGCGTCATTTTAAAGGCTACATATATAAAGAACTTATTGGACGTGTGTCTCGATATGCATTGGATCTCATTGCTAAGAAATTGAAAATAGTGCAACAAATAGGATTGGACTCCTCAAAGTGTGGATGCGTATTAAGACATACATTTGGTGTCCCATGTGCATGTGAATTAGCACGATATGATCCTAGGATGATCCCTATAGGTGAATTTCATATCATGTGGCGAAGATTGCATTTCTCAAATGTTGAATTAAATGAAACTGAGCCTCAGTTATCCATTAAAGATGAGCTGAAACAAGTAGAAGAACGATTCAATGAGGTTGACATTGGCAGTAAAGTCACCACCAAGCAGAAATTACTTGAGATTATTTGTCCTACATTGACATCAATGATCCCTCCATTACATAAAGTGAAGACAAAGGGTGCACAAAAAAGTAAAGTTCAACGAAATGAAAGGTCTACTACGTGGGATCCATCATATATTGAGTATGTGGACGCCTTTCACTCAACCATAGAATCTTCATCTGTGAGAAGTAAATTACAATCAAAGCCAAAAGCACTGAAGAAAAGGAGAGTTCCAATGATAGACCAGTTTCATTCTACTACTCACCCCTTCATTGTGGACGTTGTTGATGTTGTGGTTGATGGTAATTGTGGGTATAGATGCATTACTGCATTGTTGGGACTCAGAGAAGATTCATGGCCCGTTATCAGGAATGAGTTGTACAAAGAACTCAGTGCATGACGTGATGAATATGCAAGCCTAGTAGGAGGCTATGATAGACTAGAAGAACTGAGGAACTCTTTGTTGGTGTAGTCACTGTCGGCGGTAAGTGTTTCCCGTTTTATGTATTTTATTTATTACATTTGTTTTTTCTAACAACTTCTTTTATTCATAACAGGCTAACATGAACAAGTGGATGACATTACCAGACATTGGTTATGCAATTGCTAACCGATATAACGTTATCTTAGTGTGTTTGTCATACTCTCAAAATTATACTATCTTCCCACTACGTTTCACACCACCTTCTGATATAACTCAACATCGCTTAATTTGTATAGGACATGTTCATGAATGTCATTTTGTGCAGGTAAGTGCATTTTTTTATGATTTCATTTTAAAATTACTTATCACTCAATTAATTATTGTAATTTGTATAATGCAGGTTAAGTTACAAGAAGGTTGTCTGTTGCCCATGGTGAATATCATGTCCTCAACCTATTGTTATCCTAAGGCACGAGCGTGGTCATATATTTATATTAGTAGGATGCAAGCATTTGAACAGTTGATGGACATAACAACATCTTTTATTGACTTAGGTGATTCGTGATATTTATATTATGTATGAAGATATGTAAAAATACACTATTATATTTTGTTATTTAAGTACTTTATTGTCATTTTTCGTGATATTTATATTATTATTTTTCGTGATATTTATGTAATATTTATTTATGTATCAAGATATTTATATTATCCGTATTCGTGATATTTATATTAGTTGGTTAATTAAGTCCTTATTTTTTTTCCACTTAAACATATAAATATTTGATCATATATATAACCAATATAAAAGAACATGTAACTTAAAATGAAAACATTGAAATTATAAGAAATTATAAATGTCTAATACAAATATAAAGGAAATATGATGTCAAATAATACATAATGAGAAAAAGGAAATATAAAGTCTTGTAATACATAATGAAAAAATAAAATACAAAGTCTTATCAATTAGACGTCGACCGTCTACCACGCACATGTATTTGCCTTCTCCTAGTCGAGGAATACTCGTCGATGCCCTCATTAGCAATCTGAAGCAGGTCCACTGACACCTAATGTGCAACAGTACCCTCGGTCACATGACGACACGATATCAAGGACTGTAACATTCTCGCCATTTGCCTAAATCTAGCCTGCATTATAATTAGATCAAACAATTAAATAAACAAGGTGAAAAAAATGTAAATAATATAAGCAATGAAAAATAACATACCAGGGTGCCAGATGGTGAAGGTGGAGACGATCTACGATGGGGTCGTGCCTCCTGTGAAACATCGGGGCGCTGTCTAGGTGCAAGAGCCGGTCACGCGTCATTTGCAGCAACAATAATATAAGGATGCGAAACCCTCCTGAACCACTGAATGTACCCATCGACACAGTCAGAAGGGGATGCTGCATGTCTGACATTACTTACAACGTGAGCTCTAAAGTGCAACCAAACATGATCAATGACCATTATATCTGCATCTAGAATCGTAGTCGGTGATCGTGTAATGTCTTGCTGAAACCCAAATTGCCTCAACACACGATCAGGAAAATGACGACAAAGGGTGTCACCAATCTGAATCCATCAAGAATACATACAGATGCCGAAGAATTGCCGAATGGCATGATGCCCCTCATACGGATGCCATACAACTTCACTGTATGTCAGCACATCCAACTGTGACCGAATCTTTCGAGAGTGGAACTCTGCCTAGGGCTCTGCCACCTCATGGCACGTGGTGTGGTATCATCGTAAGAAGTCACCAACCGCCTCCTCCCCATGCTAGGGAAATGTTCGTATATCCAACTCTAAAAAAATAATTATTCAATTAAATTTCACCATCTTCGAACATGGAAATAAATACATGAAATAAATGTCAAAGTTATAATTGTACCTGAAATATAGTCAAATATTCGGTCATCTGCTTTGTGGAGGCGAGACTCGCATCCCCGAGCTGCTTGTACAAATGGGCGAGTGCAGCAACACCCAGGCATATCTGCCACATGCGTGTACGTCTCTAAATAACAATAAGTAAGATACGCGTATAGAACTGGCACTCTTATTTGCAAAAACCGTGCATCCTACTAGATGCAACAAATATGCTCTGGCAGCATAGTCCCAAAGCTGCGACTCACACCTCTGAACATATATCTCTCTAAGCCAGTTGAGTCTGACTTTCAGGCCACGTGCGTCCTCCATCTCAGCACTTGTTGTGCCACCATCAACGCCGAGCAACTGCACAAGGGCTATACGAGCCTCCTCAAACTCCAACTCCTCCAAATCACACATTTGTCCCATCACGGGTAGGTGAAGTAATGTCGATACGTCATCAAGAGTAATCGACATCTCCCCTATAGGGAGATGGAAACTACTAGTCTCGAAATGTCACCTTTCTATGAATCCGAGGAGTAACCCCTTATCAACGTAATCATAACAAATCCCTGTGAGAGGCATCAAACTGGAATTCAACACAATGTGTTGAATTCCCTCGTGGCATGGTCTTAACTTATTTACTTTTTTTTCGTGTGAGATCAACTTCAGTGTGTCCCCTCGATCCTACACATCAATATTTAATAAAATTTCTATTAAAAAAATAATAAAATAAATTTTATTTTTGCACTCACTCGGCCTTGTGAAATAGCATAAGCTACATGCTGAACATAGTGCGTCAGCAATGAATTATCACGTGGACCTCCAGGAAATCCACCGACATCCTCTTATATGTCATTAACATGTGCATGCTCCTCCTCATGGTCATCGTCGTTAGGGGCCTCAAATGCATCCATGAGTCTCATACACCTCATATGTTTGTTCCTCAACGGCTCGCTCCTCAACTATGGGGTCATCCTGGATAAGAGTTGCACGACCTCTACGAGCAAAGGTCTTCTCCGAGCTTCGCCCTGCGACGAACTCTCTCCTCGAGAACTAAAAGATGCACCACGTGTTCTTGCCATTTCTAACAATAATTTATTTATTTAATTTCAACAATTAAAAAAATTATTGTTTTAAATATCATTAATAAACTATAAAAAATACAATTCAAAATACATTAAACTAATAATAATTAATTTATTAACTACAAAACAAATTAAATAAAATAAACAATTAGCTTATTAATTAAAAAAATATATTTAAATACATTTCCATTCAATTTTTATTAAATTAATTATTATTACAAATACAAATTTACTATAAATAAAATAGAAATACAAATTTACTAACATTAAATACAATTAAATTAATAATATTTATTTCAAGAAATAAAAATAATTTAAATATATAAAAGTTTACGTATCTAATTCAAACTTAATCAATTCATTTAAAAACTATAGAAAAATTTATAAAATATTCAAATAATAATCTAAAACGTTAAAGAAAATCTAAAAATAACTATATATATATATATATATATATATATATATATATATATATATATATTTCAATTATAATAATTTTAAAACAATTAAAATATTAAAGAAAAAAAGTACAGCATCTCGAGAGCCAAAACGTATGTGGGATATCTGTTTGGCCTTCAACGGATATCCAACATCCGTCAACGGAAGTCGAACATCCGTCGAAGGCCAAACGGATATCCTACATTCGTTTTGGCCTTTCACGGGCACTGTTCAGCGGCACATAATCGAATCAACGGCGAGAAGAATCCATTAACAGTGACCAATGCAGCACATATTCAAACAACACAAACAGTAATAAATCCTAAATTAAACTACCTAACATAAAAAAATGAAGAGAATGGTGAAAAAACCAACCTGAAAGAAACGAAAACTGCAAAGAACTCCTCCTCCTCATGTCGGTCGACGCTTTGGATGCTCCTCGCCACTTCTCCACACCACGGCGGCGACGCTCCTTTACATCACGGTGGCAATGGAAGCTTTCAAACGAAAAAGAAACTGGGAAGAAAAACGAATGGAATTGCGAGAGGTGGAGAGGTGAAACGGAAATGGGGAAAAAGTAAGAGAGTTCCGTGAGGTGAGTGGTGGGTGATTGGAAAGTAAAATTAGAATTTCAAATTATTTAAAATAGGATAAATGTAAAAATCTTTTTAACTTAAGGATATAATTATATTTAAAATAAATGTAAGAAAGTGAAAGAAGTATACGGTGGTGGTGGAGGGAGTAACACCCACTTACTTGGCTTCTTAATCCTAGTTTATCTTACCTCCAATGTCTACTTGCCTGGCCACTAAACCTAGTTTACCTTGTTCTTAAAACCCAACTTAGGCCCTCATGCCTAATTTATTATGGTTCTTATGATCCTTTAAAGCCTAGTTTATCTCTCCTTTTGCACAAAGTCTAAATTTTGTTCGCACCATCATTTACTTCTTTCATTTTTTTAAACTCTGATAAAACTAATGTTTCTATTTTTATTTATTTTTTATTTCGATAATATTAAAATACCAAAAATTTCATCTTATCTATTAAACCTATGTAAATAGCATAAGCTATCAACACCTAATTTTCAATATTCATTAATTCAAAGATTTTTTTTTATTTTTTATAAAATACTTTTAATGTTTATCTCTTTCTTAAACTCAACTTTTAAGTAAAAAAGAGTTGTATTCTTACTATTAACTATACTTTTAGGTTTAGTAATAAATGTGGATATCATCAATATGAGTTAAGGTTTAACTATTTCATTCTCATTTGTTAAATAAAAAATTATTTTTGTTTTCATCTTCATTCTTAATAGATCTGAATTTTTTATTAACATTCTCATTCCTATTGAAGGATGAGTATATCCGTACTAGTATTTATATCTATCCTATACTATTTTAAATATTAATTAAATATTTTAAAAAAATTAATAACAAAGAAAACATCATATTATCAAGTATTAAATATCAAAATATACATTTTTTTAATATCAAATATCAAGAAAAAAATTATAATTATATAAAAATAGAATAAAAAACTCAAATAATAATAAGATAAAGGTCAAATTAAATCTCTTAATAAATTAAAAGTGTTTTCATTTTTATGAATATATGAACAAATATTGAGATGAGTCTAAGGATGCAGACAAAACAAAAGGATACGTACATTACTATCTATCTCCATATCTAATTTAAAAATAAATATTACACATATATATCTAATATAAAAAATAAATATTACGTTATCAAAATCGGTACAAACACACGTATCCAAAAAGACTTCATTCATTCGGATATTTAAAAAATATAATCGGATAACGTCTTAATTTTAACTTTATTTTTTGTGACCTTTTTCTTTTTATCTTGTAGTATTTTTTTTCTGTTTATAAAACTTGATTAAATTTTGTTATGTAATAACGTTACGAATAAGAAACGTGAATTCATGTTATAGTACCAAAAAACAGTTTTAAGTTACAAGACTTTTTTCATCAATAAAAAATTAATTAATTATATATAATAATGTGTGCTTATAGCATAATAAGCTTGTGGAGTGCTCTAATCCTTTAAAAAATATAGGTTTAATTGATTCGGAGTCCTATTTGTAAAGTTTTGCGTCAATTAGGTTTCTGTATTTTGAAGTAGTTCAATTTGGTCTTTAATTATGAAAAATTAAAGTAATAAAGTCTGTGTCGTTAAATTTTATAAACAACGTCAAAATTGTTGCCTGGTGATTAGGTGAGGGCTAGGTGAGTTGGCATTTGAAAACACGTGGCACATAAAAAGTTTAATAGGTGGAGCGAAAGCAGCCGTGCAAAGAAGACAACCCAGTCATCACCACGATCTCGCTGTCATCACCATTCACGACCATCAACGCCACCGCAGAACCGGTCACCACAAGCGCCAGCACCATGAGCAACCTAGGCCACCACGCTTCTCGCGACCTTCTTCCACGGACATATCATCTTCCTCGCGTGCCATTCTCGCCGGTTGCCAACCATCTCCACAGCGCAGTCGCCACTGCTAACACATGCGCCGCTGCCACCATCTTCATCTTCTCCACCTGCAAATCAAAGGAAAATAATCGCAACTCTTCTCTTCCACAACGAAGCAAGAACGCGTCAGTGTCAACATCACTTTCGGACCTGCAAAGCCAAACCAAAAACCCAGAATCGCATTACTTTTCGCGCAAGAACTCGGAGCCATTGCAGCACCCACCTTCATTGCACCATTTCGTCATTAGCAAACCACCAGCAGCTTGCACCAGCATCGAACATCAACACCTTCATCCATGAAACCCATTCGTTTCTGCGTCGCACCTGTAAAGAAGAACACCAAATCAATTTCATCAGTTTGTCTTCTCTCGTGTTTTCCTCTCGTGCCTCCACATCGAAATCCAGAAACTTGCAAGAATCAAACCAAGAACCAGAACGAGTTCAATTTGCCTAAAACACCATTAGGTAGTTCGTAGCACCACAGAGGAGAAGAGGCGAAACCCTTTCGCGAAGAGAGACTATGTGCTAGAGCATGAGTATTCCCTAATTTGAAACCCTAATTGGGAGGGAAGAGTGCTGACACGTGGCAGCGCATTATCGTCAATTTAAGTTCACCTATTAAACTCTTTATGTGACACGTGTTTTTAAATGTCACCTCACCTAGCCAACAAGCAACAATTTTGATGTCGTTCACAGAATTTAACGGCACTGACTTTATTGCTTCAACTTTTCATAATTAGGGATTAAATTGAGCTACTTCAAAATTTAGGGACCTACTTGACGTAAAACTGCATAAATAGAGACCTTCGAATCGATTAAACCAAAAATATATACAATAATGTATGAGTCTCGAAAAAAAATTCAACAGAATAACCAAATTACTATGTACCGACCTTAAATACAAAAAAATATCATAAGAAATTCAAAATCATTGTCCACCCTAAATATAATATATTTAAAGATGCCAAAATGCAATTTTCTTACTGATCACATATCTTGTATATGACCAAAGGATAATCTGGTCACCTAAATACTTGAAAAAAAAATTAAGTTAGAATACTTAACTAATCAATCTTCTTTGTCACACTAATAAGATTTAGATTTAGCATAAAGTTAATTTTCCTAAAACAATGAGAACTGTCTCAAATATCGTGTATATGTGCATTTAATCTGTACTGTATTTTACTAAAACAAAAGAAATATTTAATTATGATGGTTTTTTCATTCATAAATTTAATATTGATAATGAATTTATATATTTAAAATGATAATTAATTTTAAATATTTAATAATGGTAATTAAACGTACCATTTGTTTATTAATAAATTAGAAGCTTGTTACAGTTTTTTACTCCAAAGAATTATTATTCCTTTTTATTTTCTTTTTAAATTTTTATATGAAATTTAAAAATTATAAGAACCAAATATTAAAGAAGTATTATTGAAACCATAAGTTATTTAGAATAGCTTATGATAAAATCGCCTGTTTTTTTAACTTGTTTTTTTTATAATTAATAAATATAAAATCGCCTTGGTTTTTTTAACTTTGTTTTTTTATAAGTACATATTTAAAATATTCTAATGTAGAATAATCTAGTAATTGTATTTTATAGTTTTTCTTTTTAAAGTATAAGCTAATTTATATTTCATAATCATAATTTAAACAAAAAAAACCAGTTAATTAAAGCAATTAAAATTTCCGTTGATCAGAATTATCTTTTTAATTCATTTTACCTTTTCACTAACAAAGGCAAAAAAAAGATACTACTTTAAAAAATAAGAGAGTTATATTTTAGAAAATTCATAACAAAATGATGATTTTTTAAATAAGTCATAACAAATATCAAACAATTTTTTAAAAAAAATTGATTAAAAGAAGTTAGAAAAGGAGAAAACAATCCTCTCGTGTTCAATTTTTACATTAGGTGAAACTTTATGATTAAATTGCTCAAATTACTCCTCAAATATAGTGAAAATACATAAACATCTGTTTTATAAACCTTTTATCTTAACTTAGGATATGCACAATAATAATTTCCTAGAATTGAAACGTTAGTGTAATTAAAATATTGCCTTTTAAAACATGAAAAAAGGTAAGTGTGTGTAAAGAGAAAAAAAACGAAAAATATTCACATAATTTCACAAAACCTCACGTGTAATTGGTGTAATTTACATAACTTCTATAACACGTCGAGAGTTAAAACACCAAAAATAATTTATTTATTCCCATCTCTCTCTCTTCTTAAACAATAATTAATTAAGAAGTAAAGTTACATTAAAATTTGTGTATAAACATAATGATTAAAATTTAACAATAACGCCATGTGAGTGAGAGTTGAGAGTTCATAAAAAGGACAAAAAATTGTGAAGTCCAGCATTCCATGTATAGATAGAACAAAAATGTAACCGTAATCAAACATTATATCTATTTTAGCTCAAAAACAGATCTAAAACAATTGAATTCCATTGAAGAGTTGCTTCAAAAAACAACCATGGAACCCTCAAAGCCACGTTACCCTAAACGTGGAAGAAGTTCTCGAGGCTTGTGGAATAGTTCTTCTGTAACCCTAAATTTCACAAAAAATGAAGTTCTGATTCCAGTTCAAGGATCCCAATTTCCTTCAAACTTAATATCAATGGAACATGCATCACAACAAACCAGGTTGGTGTGTCATCAGCAACTTAACACTCCAATTTTCATGTTTTTTATTTAGTTTATGTTACCTTCTTTTTTAATGTTCTTTAACTCTGAGCAGGGTGGTTGCCTCACAAACAATTGAGTTCGGAGTTCAAGAACAAGTTAAGCAAAAACGATATCGTAAACGGAATTTCAAGAAAACAACCTCAATGTATCGAGGAGTGACAAGGTATATATGTTTCTTTTATTACCTTTGTTTATCAGTAACAATGACAGAATCTATTACCCTTATATACGAAGATAAATCAGATTAATAGCTTATATCACGTAGTGGAGAGGGCTTTCTACATAAAATAATTGAAAAAAGTCAACATTAATGAAACATAAATCCAACCCATAAGAAATTCACGTCACCTTCATTCAAAAATCTATCCAATACTTATATTATAGTATCTATTTTTTAACTAAATACTTACAAATCTTGACTTCATAAAGTCTGATTACGAAGGTTACAACTTCGTCAATTTTTCTATTACTTGTTTATATTTGTATATGTGAAAACATCTAAGTTATTTTATGTTGATGTCTTAGAATTTTTGTTTTCATACATATGATTCGTTTTGCATAGGTGTAAGGGACGTTTTGAATCTTTTGTGTGGGATAAGGACCTCAAAACAACTGGGAAGAGAGGGAAAACAGGTTGGAATTTTTAGCTTTTTCACTTCTAATGATTTGGTTTTTTGTCCTCAAATGTTACTAATGTTTTTGTCATGTTGTATGTTTGGATCTCTATCAACTTCGGCAGTTTATATTGGTGAGTAAAAACGATGTTCTTCTTTTTGTGTTTGGTTTTGATTATTTTATATGATGAGTTTAATTTTCTGATAGTGTAGGAATGGTGAGTTTAGAGAGTGAATTAATTAAGATAGGTGCGGAAAAATTATCTGGATTTAGTATTTGGAAAAAAAAGTAATTGATTAATTAAGAAAAGTTAACAGTTGAATATGCATCCTTTTAAATTTAAATATGATTTTAAAAATATGAAAAAAAAAAGAGATTAAAATTTAGAGAGAATGACTAAGGGTTAGACTTCAATTGAGTGCTTTTATTGTTGGATGATGGTAGCTCGAGTTTCATATATAGTTGTTTAGGGTTTATGAGAAGGGAGTGATTATGAAAATCAAAGTTTATTAATTCTACTTAGTTGTCCTTTTAAGTATATAAATCATGTTGGATTGAGGTTGTTGACTTACTAAAACTTGTGCTTAAAAGTTTTAAGATAATCTTTCGTTCTATAACCCACTATTGACGACATGTTTCATAGTTGATTGTGCATTTTAGTATGATATGGTTGGTGTCATTTTTTAGCAACATAGTCAAATAATTCAAGTTTCTTGTACTTAAAAAAGAAGCTAACTATTCTCCACTCTACATTAACTTGGATCTCTGTAATTTAGCAATAGCTAATTACATGTTTTTTTTGTAAGGTAATGAATCCAAACATTTTGATTTGGATAATGATTGATGGAAATTTGGTACAACTAATCTTACTTAATTAGTATATGCATATGATTTGGAGTTGGTAGGTGGATTTAAGGATGAACTTGAAGCAGCAAGAGCTCACGATTTGATTGCCATTAAGATATGGGGCAAGTTTGCATATACAAATTTTCCAGTATGTGATGGTGTTTTAAATTTATGCTTTTTTAATACAACAAAATTTATATATGGATTATTGATTTAATTATAGTTGCTAAATTAACTCCATCTAATAACTATACTACGAATCGTAGGTGAGTTTCTATTTGAAGGAAATATCAGAAATGCAACAAATGAGTCTAAGAGAATATATTCTTACAATCAGAAGGTACACTTGCAATTATCACAATTCCGTAATATTTATATATATGGCCAAACGTGTTTGGTTGAGATTAATTTTGGATTTAACATTTTTATTCAAATGTCCTCCTGAGAAACTTGTAAAAATAGTTTTTTTTTAAAATAAAATAAAATAAACCAACATATCATTGCTATGTTTTAGATAAAAAAATTACATATATAGATAGAGAAGGAAATAATGATGAAGTTAATAAAATATATTGAACTTCTTGATAAATTAAAACAAATAGACATTTTGCTTCTAAAAAGGTTAAAGGAAGGTTTTTTACAAAAGTGCCTAGATTGATTTTATTTAGTTTATTTATAGACAAGAAGTTTAAATCATCTTTTTATTCACTAAATATGGTATAATAAACATTTTGGTAAGGGGACAAACTATTCATGATTGCATTAAATTTTACCTATTAATTTCAGGGTTAGCAAGGATACTTCTGCTACTGATGGTAGTAATTCCTCCAGGTTTGGACATGAAAGTGCCTTCATTATAGCTCCCCTTGTAAATTAAGATCTTCAATTTTGTCACATGTTTTCTTTGTCATTTCATTAGCATATTTTTTTTATGAACATAATTTGCTAACTTAAGTTTTTGTAGTATTAATGTTGCATGCATGTATATATATACATTTCAGTGGTGTAGATGGAGCTTCAGCTGAAGTGCAGGAAAACAATGTAGATGGTGATGCATTGTCAAACCCTGAATCCACCACAATGCAATCAGTGTTTGATGGGATTGGTCAACAATCTCAAGCAGCAACAACTTCACAAGACCAACATGAGAATGTTGCAGAGAACAAACTTCTGTATGCTGATCAGTTTGCATGGTTAGATTTTGACCTAAGTTCGTCTCTTTGGTCATATGATTTTTACAGTGCACAAGTTCAGGACCATGCAGATGCTTTAGGCAATAATGCCCTAAATTGGGAGTCCTCAACAGTAGGAGCAGGAAATGGAAGTGTTGCTTCATCTGGGTCAATGGAGCCTAATATCCTGCAATTTGATGAACAAAACCCTCATTCTGCATCTGTTCATAGGTATGAGCCTCTCCAATATGGATTTGCCACAAGCAACCAGAATGAGAATGTGCTTCCTGACAACGATTGGGATATAACCCAATATCTGAATCTCGATTACTCTGACATGGTTGATCACGAAACTACTGATGATTGAAACCCTTTTGTATGTTGTTTCTGACATGTTCTGTCACATTATATCGTATGCACTACTTTCAGTCTTCTTTTTTCCTTATGGTTATGTAATTTATCCCATTTATCTTAACAAGGTATGGAAAGCACATATTATCATTTTAAACTAAAACCAAATTGGTTGAAGGTTGTTGATTGCCGTATGAAGATATATATATATATATATATATATATATATATATATATATATATATATATATATATATATATATATATATATATATATATATATATCTGCAAAAGTTAAATTATCTAGTAATAATAATCCAATGATTAATGCTACTTTTATTAACATTCCATTTCTGGTCAGAAAGTTTGAGAGGTATGTATCAATTAACAAGTAAAAAAAAAAAGAAGAAAAAACTAAATATATAAGTACTTACACTTTTCAGTAAAACACTGTGTGCACCTTCTATGTATATATACTTTCATTGTGGATGCACATGTGAGGTGGAAGGAAAAAAAGAGATACCATAGCTGAAAACCACCCTTCACTACGACATATGAGGGAGAATGAGATCAATTGACATAATTGTTAATCATCTTATAGATTTTGTATTCAATTTTATGTATGATAATAAGTTAGATCATCGAAAATTATGTCTTATGTTAGAAAGTCTTTCAATTAGTTCTAATTTGACTTATATTTAAATAATCTTCTGGTATATATAAATTTGTCATTGTATGTCGAAATGAATTAAAATTATCATAATTTTCATTATATTTTATATTTTTAAAAATATTTATGGTTAATACGTAGTATAATTCCATATTTTTTTGTTGTTAAGATATTATGTTCTCTCTAGATGCACCCTATTAAAGACCTAATTTAGAGCATGTGATCAAATAATTTATTTTCTTAATTTCAACATGTAATTCCTGTATATCATTATGTTTTCCATAAGTAAGGAATTTAACTAGTTATTCTAAATTTCTATAAAAACATGAGTCAATTAATATATATTATTTCTAAAAAGTGTCCATTCACTAAAGTTAATACAAACATTGTCAGGTAAAATAATGAGAAAGATGAAAAAAAAGCAAATTCACTTGGGAGAATATAGAATAAACACGAATATAAAATATATAGTTTTCAATGTTTTTCGTTGATGATTATTCAAGAGGGACTATCATTGAAAAAAATTGGGATTTTGTAATTGATAAATATAACTTTTTAAAGACATTTTTCATAAAACAAAAAATAATTAAAAAATAATGATAATATTTCTAAATATAATTATTGTGATTATTTTTAAATTATTGTTGTGTGTCTTATTTAACGTTATGTTATTATCTTCATTATCTTTTTGTGTTGCTTTTGTCTATTTTTTTTCTTGTCTTTTGTCTATTTTTTTTCTTGTCTTTGTCTCCAATATGTTTTACATCTTTGTCCATTGTTATTCCTAATTTATTACAATAGAAGACTGTTGTCCACTAACATCCATTATGGAACTTCTTTTTACTAATTAATTCAGGATTTATTGTGTTAAAAGTTTTTCAGATGTTCATGATTTTCTATTACATCCTCTACTACATAATATGATAATAATGAGATGTACATAATACTAAACTAAGCACATACACAAAGTATAAAAATCGCATATAACGTTAAATATTTTAGGTTTTTAATGACAAAATCGCGAACGATGTCATATAAGGAGACGTTAAATTTACGTCGAATTTTGTCAAACGTTAAATTTAACGTCGAATTTTGTCAATATTTGACGTTAAACTTAACGTCGAATTTTGTCAATATTTGACGTTAATAATTTGTTTTTTGTTTTTTTAATTAATTGTGATCCTTTTTTACAACTCTACGAGACTTGAAAAGCAAAAAAGCAACAAATTTCAGTCTTTGGTATTTTATAAAGCATGAACTATGAACGTGTAGTATCAACAACAAACAATAATAACCAACAACAAACAAGTTCAATCCAACAACAAACAAGTTCAATCAAACAAAAACAACAAACAAGTTCAACTAAACAACAACAACAAACAAGTTCAACAAAAAAACAACAAACAAGTTCTTCAAAACAAAAACAAAAACAAAAACTAACCTTCAAAAGTGGGTTTTTCGGAATAAAGTTTCGTCACAGTGAGAGAGAAAACAAAATGCGCCTATGAAGGACAAGAGCACGAAAATAATCGGTTCAAACAAACAAAAATCATACATAAAGTAATTAATTAACATGCATTTGTATCAAATGAAAGAAAGATTACATGTGATGCTCATCAAATTTCGTTCGAGAAAAGTTTGAGAAGAGAAATGGTATCGCGCGCTAAGATAAAGTGAATGAATTTTCAATCTCCTGCTTAAATTTTTATTGAATTCACTAACATTTTGACGTTGAATTTACTAACATTTTTAAAGTTTTTTCCCAAAATAATTTTTAGTGAATTTTACAGGGGTTAGACGATCTGAAATAATTATTAGACGCTTATGTGATTAAAATAATTTTTTTAAAAACATTTATAAAACAAAGTAATAACACACAATTTTTGTACTGGTTTGATTCAACTTTCTTAAGATCTCTTAAGGAGTTCCACTAATATTTAAAAAAGATTACGAGTATCAACCACTTTTGCTATCAACGAGTATTATCAACCACTCCTAGTATCAACGAGTAGTATCAATCACTACTGATTTTAACACTAGTCAACCTGACTAGACCGTTTAGTTCACCTGAACTTAACAAACAAGTATTTTGATTCACTTTTGAGTTTACAAAAATAGTCAAGGTGTTTTTGAATACAACTACAAATTCAAATAACTCTCGAAGAGAGGATAGATTAAATACAATGAGATATTGTCGCAACCGGGATCGCGACGGGACGACGATCCGAAAAAATAAAACAGGGGTTTTGAAAAAAAAAAGATTTTGGAGTCGCCACCATAGTTTATTCTGGAAAACTACGGAAAAACCATAAAATGATAAGGCATGGTCTGCGAAACTGAGATTCTTGGTTCGGGAGTCGGTTACGTGTAGGGAAGGTATTAGCACCCTACGACGCCTGCCCTAAGGCAGTACCTTTAACTAAATATGCGAATGTGATGTGATTTTCAAAATGTTTAACTTTCCCCTAAAAATAAAATTCTAAAGAAACAAAATATTTTTAGTTTTTTAGGCCCGACAAGGATTGACCTTGCTCCTACGTATTCTCATTAAGAATGAGAAATCAGGGTTTCGTAGTTCTTCTAGAAGACTGCTTGAAATTTTGTTTGAAAATTGTTTAGAAAATTTGTTTGGAAAATGATTATGGATAAATTTGGATTTTTGGGAAAGTGAACCTGACAAGGATTGGCCTTGCTCCTACGTATCTCCACTTTTGATGGAGAATCAAGGATCACGTAGTTCTGGCTGAAAAATTGTTTGTTGTTTGAAAATATGGATGTTTTTAGTTTTTTTTTTTTGAAGATTTTTATATTTTTGGTATTTTTTGATGTAATATGTAGGTTTTTTTTTTTGCGTAATGAGCACTAGGCTGATGCGTACGATCGCACGAGCACTCACACGGCTTTTTTCTTGTTTTTTATTGTTTTGCGTAATGAGCACTAGGCTGATGCGTACGATCGCACGAGCACTCACACGGCTTTTTCCTTATTTTTTATTGTTTTGCGTAATGAGCACTAGACTGATGCGTACGATCGCACGAGCACTCACACGGCTTTTTCCTTATTTTTTATTTTGGGTAATGAGTACTAGGCTGATGCGTAAGATCGCACGAGTACTCATACCGATATTTATATTATTACATGTTTTTAAAGTTTTATATTTGTTATTAAGAAGGATAGATGAGTTGAAATATGAAAAGCATAAAGAAAAATTGTGATAGAAAACAAGATGAATTTATAAACTAAAAAAAATGATCAAAATGCATATATAAATAGAATGAAGAGAAAATGTGTACCTTGTTGAAGATTTGTGTGATGAAATAAAACCTTACTTGTAATAAGTTGCGAGAAAGATAGATGGAAGATGAAGAAGATAACTTTATGGTAGAAATGTGGTATGGGATTTATTATGTATAGAGAGATTAAGAAATAGTAAAATGTGAGAGAAAAATGAAGTAGAGTTTTGGGATGGAATGAAGAGATTTTGAGAGAGAAGAGATGGATATTATGTAAATTGTGTGTGTGAAGTGAAGAGAATGTAGGTATTTATAGAGTTAAGGATGAAGAAAGTTGATGAATAAAAATAATATAATAAGTTGGTAGAAAATTTAGATGAAATAAAATATAATTAAAAAAAATGAATAGAAAAAGTTAATGTGGAAAATAAAGGAAAGAAATAATATAAAAAGTGGGTGGAAAAATAAGGCGAAAAAAAAACGGATAATAAAAAATGTTGATGGAGAGGATATAATAAAAAAATGTATTGGAATAATTAGAAAAGTTGATATATAAAATTAATATGAAAATGATGTGAAAAAAATAAAAGAAAAAGATAGATGATGTGGAGAGTGATGTGGATGGTGATGTGGAGAATGGGGTGTGATAAGAAAAGATGGGTGGTGAGGAAGTAAAAAAATGAGATTATTTTGGACCATTGGATTAAGTGTTTAATAGAAAATTTAAGGGTGCAAAAAAAGTAAAATAAATAGTGTTTTTCATTTTGGTGTTTTTGTGTTGTTTTTTTTTATTTTATTTATCCGGACGAAATTTGGTATTGACAATCACAATAAACATCCATAATAAAATTCATACCAGATAATTATAAACAATTAACAATAATAAAACATTACAATAAATGGTCATAGAAGAATACAATATTTGACAATCATAAAAATAATCTTAATATAAAAAAATTCATGGGGAAACAAGAAGTTGAATCTGGCAGAGCCGGTTAGACAACTTCTAATCCTTCCAAAATGCAATAAAATAAATAAGTAAAGAAATAAAACGTTTGGGGAAACAAGAAGTTGAATCTGGCAGAGCCGGTTAGACAACTTCTAATCCTTCCAAAATGCAATAAAATAAATAAGTAAAGAAATAAAACGTTCGGGGAAACAAGAAGTTGAATCTGGCAGAGCCCGGTTAGACAACTTCTAATCCTTCCAAAATGCAATAAAATAAATAAGTAAAGAAATAAAACGTTTGGGGAAACAAGAAGTTGAATCTGGCAGAGCCGGTTAGACAACTTCTAACCCTTCCAAAATGCAATAAAATAAATAAGTAAAGAAATAAAACGTTTGGGGAAACAAGAAGTTGAATCTGGCAGAGCCGGTTAGACAACTTCTAATCCTTCCAAAATACAAAAATAAACAACTAATAACATACAAATGGCATAACATAATCAATATCACGTTTTACAACTATCACACTTGGATATCAACACAAAAGCATACTCTCATTTAAATTCAAAATCATACAGAAACAAAATACTCCATAATCAAGATTTAAGATCAGACAAAAGCAAAATATAGCATATTCAAGGCTCAAGATAATACAAAAGGAGATACTCAAGGTTAGCTTCCCTTACCTCTATTACAGACTTAATCTCCTCGCTCTCTGAAAACTTCCAGAATATCCCCTTTGAAATTAGAAATTCTTCCAACTCTCTTCTCTCAAAAATTTTCTAAATTCTTTTGTGTAAATTTTCAGCCTCCCCCCTTGGCTATTTATAGTAAAAAAAAATTTACTATTCATTTGTACTATTCATTTTTACTATTCATTTTTTTATTCATTTTACTATTACAAAAATAATTTTTTATTTGCAAATTGGTGAATTCTGATCTCAAAGCTACGTGGAACACTTATCCTTTCCAAAAATAAATTTTTTTTTTACTATTCACTATTTACTTTTTTTTTTTTTGTGATTAATTTTATTTACCCGGACGAAATTTGGTATTGACAGATATGAATACTTGAAAAAACTTTCTCTTTTAAATGAAAAGTTAGGCAATGTAGAGAGATAACGTAACATCAAGCTTGTTTATATATACGTATTCTTCTTGTCTTCTCTTCATGAATCATCTATATATAGTTTTCTTCAAGAGAGATCCGTTAGACCGAGAGTTGACTTCCATGTAAACTTCATAGCCTTTTTAGGTGGACATTCAAACTCAGGTCTACGTTGTAAAGCTATAGGGCTTTATTAGAGCTTTTACAAAAGCAGCTTGTACGGTTCTTTAGAGCTCAAAGCTTTAAGGAAACATACTCAACATTTCTTTTTATCTCTTAACGCCTTTATCCTTCTTGTGCAGGAATTTGAGTAAAGGTCTTGTACTTTCATGATCTGCACATATAAAGAGAGCAAGACATACTAGAAAAAAGTACTTTTTCGTATGCAATAAATGTTTTAAACATTGATAATCGTTTAGTCATATTATTGCATGTTTAAAACATATTGGTATATGTCAACTTGTTTGATAGAAGCATCATTGAGGAAGCAAAGCCTTTGTTATATGATCTTTAGACAATATAAAACGTTAAACGTTTACTCTATAAAATTGTTTGTAAATTTCATTACATCATTTAGCAAACTTTTCATAGACGTTTCTTTTTTTAAAACATTTATCTGTTCAACACTATTTAGATATAAGATCTTAAGTTTCAGTGTTTTATAACATAAAACATTATAAATATTTATTTCATTCAAAGTTGTTTTTAGTAAACACATCTTTTATACGCTTCACTCAATGAACAATATTTCGTTAAATATTGTATGTTAAATTCAAAACATGAATTGTTAGATAGTTTAGTCTCTCTAAATAATCTTGTCTTAAGAGTACTTTTATCTTGTAAGACTTGTGTCTATTGATAAGATGATCTATCATAAAAATGTGTCTATTGATTGCATGATCATTTAGTCTTGATGTAGGTGTCAAACACTTCTTACTATTGACTCTTTTGTTTAACTTGTATATATTCTTCTTTAACATGTCTCCATTATGAGTTTGTATGATATATTAACATAGTTATTTTAAAAATTATAACAGAATACGATAAATTATATATATATATATATATATATATATATATATATATAATAATCATTTCTAAAAACAATATATGATTGTTATTGTGTAAATTAAAATTAAAATAATATATATTAAAGTTATTATTAAAATAATATATTTAAATTCAAATTTAAATATTTCATTGATAAATATTAATAAAGTATCGGAAAATATTGGATACTAGGCAGTTCATGGTGACAAAAGGAAAGCTTTGGCCCCAAAACTTATTTTTATATTTATATAAATTAATATATAATTTAAATTATTTTTAAAAATTAATATATTTTATATATTTGAATCTCCAAAATATTTTATTTATCTATATAAAAATTTTAACACTCTTAAAACATTTGTTGATGATTTGCCACTATAAATACATTATCCAAATTGAAATATGAGCTCATAGTAAGTTTTGACAATAAATTAAATATTAAAAATATAAATATTATTAATTAATGAATTAAGTGGGTTGACAAATTGAAATTAAAATATATAGAAGATTATTAAAAGCTGAAAAAGAAAATAAAGAACAAAATTTAAGATTGACAAATTTAATTATAAAGATTGTTGTTAGTTGTGTCCCATGAAATGTAAAGTATTTTATATAATTATTACAAAGATAATTGACAATTCAATACATATAAAATTAAATAGTTCAAATTTTAGATTAATAACATGTCAGAGACTCGTATCACTTTACAACTAAATAACATAAAATATCATTACATCATTTTCTATTAACAAAAGAAAGTTATTGTTGTTCAACATGAATTTCTACAAAACATTGTTAAGACAAATATGAATTAAGTTTTTATAAGATGCACATCTTAATTTTATGGTCTTATTATTGATATAAAAACTTTTAATTATAATAACCAGGATAATTTTTCGTCTAATTTAAGTTATTTAGTGTAAACATATATTAGACAAAACTAAAATAGTGATACTAAATGTAACATCCCAAAAATACGATAATTACCATAATTCAGAATTAATTACGATTAACAGCAAATTAGTGCAGTCTTTACATTAAACAAAGGAAGATCAAAAGGCGTAATTTCAGAACCACTATACATGAAACGGAAAATAACACAGTTTTAGGACGAACGGTTTTACAAAATTAATATAACCGAACGTCCAATTCAAAAACGAACGTCTAAAACTGAGAAGGAAAAACGGACGTCCTACTGCTCCGCTTTCACCTCAACTTCAACTAAGTTGTCCTCCTCGATGAAATCTTCCAGAGTTGCCTTGCCTTCTGCTCACATCCACACGGATGATCATTGCAAGACAGGACGAACGTACATATACAATTTGACAACACAAGGAAAACGAAAGGGTAAGCTTATATAATTTAATTCATACAATCAACACATACATTTACATTACAATTCACACCCAACATGTAACTTAACACAGAATAACATAGAAATATATATATATATATATATATATATATATATATATATATATATATATATATATATCTAGACAGACCGTCCGGACTGTATGAACTGTGTAGCTACAGGCGTCCTTGCACCCGAGTGATGTAGTAACTGGGATACACTCAACAGCTGTCACTCGAGGTTAGTCCGTTCTTACGTTGCCCATGTTAACTTATGGACTAAGGACCTCCTGCCATTCCCACACATGACTACTCTCCTCTACTTGAAGATGAGTATCACGGAATATCAGGATGGACCAAGCCAGCATTAGCATGCCCACAGTCATACTTTACCAATCTAATATTTAACATATATGAGACGTTCCTCCCTGGAACGCTCGTCCAAAATACAATATCGTATAGTCGTTCCATATAGTGTTCACCTCTTAAATCTTCATACTTTATTATCATTTTCATCATTCGTTTCAAATACTCAAAATAACGAACGTTCAACCCTCTGAAGGACGAGGACGAACATGAACAGCGAGACCGGGAAGTACTCGTCACCAATTAAAATAAAACGACACATGATTATTGGACGAACGACACAACTACTCAAATCACTTGAATAAAATGACTCTAGAGTGATACAACAAATATTCAAAATATTCTAAGTACCAAGATGTTAAGCCAAATCCAATTGGATGAAGATACAACAAGCCGAGAAATTGACTACGCTATGAACCATTCGTTTAAAGGAGTCGACTGCCAGTCAAAGACCGAACGCGACAATATACATTTACTAAGTATTTGGACGAACGCCATTTACGTTCGTCAAGAAAATCAAAGGTAAAGACGAGCGTTCGGTATAAGACCGAACACTACATTAGAACGAACGCTAGGTAAATGACCGAACACCAATTATAACGAATGCTTGGTACAAAACCGAGCGCTACTTAAGACGAACGCTTGGTTTAAGACCGAGCGCTATTTAAAACGAACGCTTGGTTTAAGACCGAGCGCTATTTAGAACGAACGCTTGGTTTAAGACAGAGCGCCATTTAGAACGAACGCTTGGTATAAGACCAAGCGTTATTTAGGACGAACGCTTGGTATAAGACCGAGCGTTACTTGTTTTAAGGTGAAATTTAATATTATATAATTCAAGGTATACGACATCTCTATGCTGAGCCAAACGCTCAAACATAATAATTCAAATGAGGACGCTCGTTCTCAAACCGAATTCTTCCCGAATGAAAGAATTCTACTCTAAGTCGTTTTCAGGGAAACCGAACGGTATAAGACCGTACAATGACGAGCGTAATTTATCATAGGGAGTAATTTACGTTTCAGAATTTTCATACATTCCAGATTTCAGATTCAACGTATCAGTTCATACTTTATGATTCATATTAATGTCCATTTATAAACCTTATAACATTCATTCTAATAATTCATATTCAACATCCTCGTACAGATTTATTTCATATACAATTCATGTTCATATTCATACTCATACATTCTAGTCATCATCCATCAAGCATTCAAACTCATACTGTATACATACATTCATTCATTCATCAACAGGCATTCGTTTTCATCAATCATACAACAAATTACGAATTAAATATATAAGCTTCCCTTACCTGGATCTGTGAACGAACGTACTAAACACTTTTCGTCTGACTAAGTTCCCTTCTACCCTTACGTTCCACTCTTCTTTAACTAATTTCAAACATTCAATAAACCAAAAGAGACTCAAACAGGATAACAGTATGCAACCGAAGCCGGGTTTGCATGTATCAGAAAAACGGACGGATAGGCCTAAGGAAACTTACCAGTTTTAGAACTCAGGTTTGTTCGGTTCGAAGTGAAGCTTGAGACGCCGGAAGTTCCTCTATGGTTTCTGAAATGGGATCGGAGAAGAGAAAGGGTGAGCTCTGGTAGAGTGAAGGGGAGTCTAGAGAGAAGGAGGAGGAAGATGGAAGATCAGATTTTTGGAAAGAGAGTGCATGCAGAGGAGAGTGGAGTGTTTTTCTGAAAAACCCAGTTTTGCTCCACAGTCGAGAACGAACGTCCACTCCTCGTCAGCCACGTGCATTCCACTAACGCTTTCCAGACTCCTCTAGTAGTGGCACCTGGCGTTCGTTAGTGAACTGTCGTGCTCTCCAAGTGACACGCACTGCACTGCGTTCCCCACTCCAGACTCCATGCAGCGTGACACCTGGCGTCCGCTGTTGGAATGCTTCTTCCTGCTGCTGCCACGTACGCTGTTAAGGTGTCTCGTTCTCCAGCTGCCACGCGTACTCACCGTACGTTATTTTTCATGGTCTTACACTAAATTATGAATGAAGCAAAAGGTTTGTGACGTGATGCAAGTAAATCTTCAAGCAAAATGCATCACATGAAAACATTAATTTTTTTTATATTATTAAAAAAAAATGCGCGTGAATATACACAATATTAACTTAAATACAAATGAATTTTTCACAGTTAAATATTATTTAATCCTCAAAATTTAGTTACATAAAGTTTCATATTTTGCAAAACATTTACGAGCATTGTGTTCAAGAGGTTGCATGAAGAAATTGTTTGGTCTGGTTACCATGGTACCCTTCCTTTCCTTCTTCTTCATCGTCACTGTTTCATAAACAAATGAGAAATGAAAGGTCTGCTGAAGCTGAACCAAATGCTGGCAGACCTCATTCGTTCCAACCACCACACCCAATCCTTCACCCTCTTCGTCATCGCCCACTCCACCTCCACACCTGACCACTACACCCTCTCCGCCGCCCTCACCGCCGCCGCCAACGCCCGCCACATCACCTTCGGCGCCCAGCTCCATGCGCACGCAGTCCGAACAGGGCTCTGGGCCCACTCCCACGTCGCCAACTCCCTCCTCTCGCTCTACGCCAAGACCCATGACCTCGCCTCCGTCGAACGCGCGTTCACCGAAATACATTGCCCCGACGCGTATTCGTGGACCACACTTCTCTCGGCCTGTGCCAAACTGGCCCCTGTTACCCATGCCCTTCAACTGTTCGACCAAATTCCCAAACGACACGTGGCGGTCTGGAACGCTATCATTACCGGGTGTGCGGACAAGGGTCATGAAGGTCTTGCTTTTAACTTGTTCAGGTGATCAAGGTTAGGTTAGGAACTCACTTTAGCGGGAAAATAAGCAATATCAATACTTTAGCTGGAAAATATATAAAAGGTATCATAAAATGCTAGATGGATTGTAAAAACAGAGGTTATTGTTCTAATTGGATTACATCTTTTTCAAAAATTTTACATTATACCAAGTTTACTCTAATCGGCAGATTTCATAAGAAGCTACTCTTCTATACTGTTTTCTATTTACTCTTCACTCTTTTACAATTTTAAATTTTAATATAATTTTTGATATATCTATTTTATTGTTAAGACATGACTTGCTGGAATGTATTGTAAACAATGAAATTAAAACAGAGTCATTAGGTAAGATTTCAAACCCGCCAATTTGTTTATTTAAAAAGAAATTAGCCAATAGTAGATGATGTATTAAAAAAAGTGTGTTAGAGTGTATTACTAACCTTTCTCAATAAATAGTCTAGTAGTATGGAATTTTTACACTCATTCTACTTGTCACGTTTGATAAGTATTTTTCTTTTTTTACTGTAACAATTATAAGAGTCATGCTATAATGATTTTTTATTGGTTGAATGTCGAATTTTTTATACTAAAAATGCATAGAAATTAATCTTCCTTTGAAATTAACAAGTGATATTTCATCACATTCATTATTTGCTACATTCAACTCCTCCAAATAACAATAATGTAAATAATATTAATTATTGATGAGAAAATAGGAAATAGATATTACATGCACATACATAATAAATCGTGAATGTGTTGAAATATAAACATTAGCAGCTGGAATTGTTTACTTTTTTTCCTACCTTTTTCTACCATTATCCTCTTACTTATCATGGAACGTGTGGATCAACTTGCACATAAATGTTTCAGCGTAGTCAGTTGAATTTAACCCTAAGTAGGCAACTCTATTGAATACTTGGGGGGAGAGTTTAGTTGCGTATAATATTCCTACTGAATTGGGTAGAATTGCCTCGCACATGGAACATCTCTTTTGCCTAATACAAAAAAAAATATTCCTCTTACTTTAATAATTTTTTTCTCATTTTTATTTAAAAGGTTAAAATTGAAAAAAGTGAATGTATGTGGCATGCCGTGATATTATTTGACTGGAAATATTGTGTTTCAGGGACATGCAAAAAATGGGTGTTAAGGCTGATAAATACACTTTTGCCACCGTGTTGAGTCTGTGCTCCTGGGAGCTTTTGGATTATGGAAGGCACGTGCATTCGGTGGTTATCAAAAGTGGTATTTTGGGTTGGACTTCTGTGGTTAATTCTTTGATCACTATGTATTTTAAGTGTGGGTGTGTTGAGGATGCTTGTGAGGTGTTTGAGGAAGCAGAAGAAGGTGGCACGTGTGATTATGTTACTTATAATGCAATGATAGATGGTTTTGCAAGTGAAGAGAGAAGTGAGGATGCATTTTTGATGTTCAGAGACATGCAAGAGGGCTGTTTTGGTCCAACGGAAGTTACCTTTGTGAGTGTCATGAGTTCCTGTTCATGTTTAAGAGCTGGTTGTCAAGCGCAGGCTCAAGCTATCAAGATGGGTCTTATTGGTTGTGTTGCTGTGAACAATGCAATGCTGACAATGTATTCTGGGTTTGGGGAGGTTTATGAGGTTCGAGATATTTTTGAGCGAATGGAGGAAAGGGATGTTGTTTCATGGAACATAATGATTTCAACGTTTCTACAAGAGAATCTCGAGGAAGAAGCAATTTTGAGCTATTTGAAAATGAGAAGGGAGGGAATTGAACCAGACGAGTATACTTATGGAAGTATGCTGTTTGCTACAGATTCGTTGCAAGTTGTGGAGATGATCCACTCCCTTCTATGCAAAAGTGGGCTTGTGAAAATTGAAGTTTTGAATGTGTTAGTTTCTGCATATTGCAGACATAGGAAGATGAAGAGTGCTTTTCAAATCTTCTCTGCCGTTCCCTATAAAAATTTAATATCTTGGAACAGCGTCATATCTGGGTTTTTGATGAATGGACATCCGTTACAAGGGTTCGAGCAATTCTCTGCGTTACTTCGTGCACAAATCAAGCCAAATGCCTATTCCCTCAGTCTTGTTCTGAGCATTTGTTCTAGCATGTCAGCCATGAGTCATGGGAAACAGATTCATGGTTACATACTAAGACATGGTTTTTCTTCAGAAGTTTCTTTGGGTAATTCCTTGGTCACAATGTATGCCAAATGTGGATCTTTGGATGGGGCTTTGAGAGTATTTGATGCAATGGTGGAAAGAGATACAATCTCTTGGAATGCTATAATATCTGCTTATGCACAGCATGGACGAGGGAAAGAAGCTGTGTCCTGTTTTGAGGCAATGCAGACCACACCTGGAATCAGACCAGACCAGGCTACCTTTACTTCAGTTCTTTCTGCTTGCAGCCATGCAGGTTTGGTCGATGACGGTGCCTGTATTTTTTATACAATGGTAAAAGCTTATGGAATTTTGCCAAGTGTGGATCATTTTTCTTGCTTGGTTGATCTGCTAGGTCGCAGTGGATACCTTGATGAGGCAGAGACCGTTATTAAAGATGGATATTTGGGAGCACATTCTAATATGTGCTGGTCAATATTTAGTGCTTGTGCAGCTCATGGTAATTTAAAGATAGGAAGAGCAGTTGCAAGACTTATTCTGGAAAGAGACAATGACAATCCATCAGTTTATGTGCTTTTATCAAATATCTGTGCAGCAGCAGGTCAGTGGGAAGAAGCAGCTAATCTCAGAGATATGATTAGAGAGTTTGGGACAACAAAGCAGCCTGGCTGCAGTTGGATCAGAACCTAAGACTTACTGGTTATATGTTCTTGCAAATTATAAGCACCAGCTGAATATGATGGAGGTCCTACACAGATTCCAATTTTGAATAAACTTGGCCATAGAGTATGATGTGATATGCAAGAAAGAGGAATTCATATAGTAGCAGAAAATTTGCTATTAGTATCCCGGGCATGTGGTTTACAATATTTATTTTCTCCAAAGTGAAGGTAAAAATGGCCAAAGTTTGGGTATTTTCTACACAGAGACGGTGCTTAGAGGAGCTGAAAGTAAGATGAGTTTGTAGTATGGTTTTCAAATATCTGGGTGGACTAGCAATGGAAGCTCCTAGATGTAGGTTTCACTGTTAGGAAAGGAAAACAATTTTTTTTTTTCCCAATGAGATATTTCTTTAAGTCCATATCATAATTAGGAGACCATTCAATTATATCTGTGAAGAGATATTGCAAATACTAATACAGCCATTTTTTCTTTTTTTGTGTGCTGCTCAACAGTTTTCTTGATACCTATTTTCTCTTTTCTCCATGTGTGTGGGAGAACTAAGTGGCGCTAGAGCCTACAAGAGATCATCAAATATACAATTGGAAACAATTATCTACACGAAGAGGAGAGCAGGAACAGGACCATGTCTCTGACCATCCAGAAGATCTGACAAGTTGGGTATGGACCCTGCTTTTTTTACCAGTCAAAAGAAAGGTCTGACAATGGATTTGATAGAATACATGTTGTTGACGTATGCATCATTTTTATACAGCTTGTTTTGTTTTAAACTGGAGGACTTTCAGCAGCCTTTTAACCAAATGCAGAAAGTTTGGCTTGTTGCAGGACTTTGCTAGTGACAAGAGTCAAGGTCAGGTTTAAGACATCGCCAATTTGTTTGTGAACCTCTGTTATGATGTAATGTCACTTGTTCAAGAGTCTTGAGCAAGTGGCTGTGACTGTTAACTAGAGGATTAAAGTATCCAAAGTGATACCTAAGGCTGCTAAGGAGATTGTTGCTTCCTTGAAGAAGTACAAGGCATGGTAACTTTGAAACACCAGTGACTTCTGCACCAAAAGCAGTAAGTCTGGACATCTACACTATCAAAGATCACATGGACTATCAATTCTTAGATGATGAAGCCTAACAAAGACCCTTTTTTTCTGTATGTTTTTTTCTGTAGTTTGACACTTATAATATAGTCTGCATGAAGATTAATAATTGGAAGATGAGTGAATCATTGTCACAGTAAACTTATCATGTTTTTGTTATTTTTATATAATTTAATTTATATATCCATGTTTACACATATAACAACAATAAATAAAAATTTATTTAAAAAGCACAGTAAGCAGAAGTTAGACTCATTTAGCCAAATCTAGCACTGGTCTGATTGACATTAAGATTAATTTTTTAAAATAGATATAGACCAGAATTAAATGGTTGATGGTAAAGTATAGCTTCAACCAAATTAGGCTCCGTCAGGGTTAATTAGGCTAAAGTTGGATGTAATGTAAACATTTTATAATTTAAACTTTTGTGTGATGATAATGGGGTATTTTTCTTGTAGTAAATTTAAAGAAATTAAATCATGGTATGTTCTATTCTCCAAACAGGTAAAATAGTTCTACATAGAAACTACTTAGTCAAAGAGACTCAAAATGAATGCGTCTAAATAAACTAAGAAGTGAGAATATTTTAATCTTTTCTCTTACTCTTATGTGCATATAGGTGCATAGTCTAACCTTTTATTAGTTTATTAATAACTTACAAAAGAGTTAAACCTTTTTTTCCAAGAATCCTAAGTTGCATTAAAGTATTGTTTTCACCATAAATTATTTGTGCTTGAAATATAGGTTATAAGACATATATATATATATATATATATATATATATATATATATATATATATATATATATATATATATATATATATATATATATATATATAAATAGATAGAGATAGAATAATTGACTTTCACGGTGATATTTTATAGAATTATTTGCATTTAATATTAGTTCTTTTTTTTACAATAAAATAACTATAGAAGTTTTTTATGTAACATTTTCTTAAATTAGTTAGTATAGATGGGAGTGTTGAAGTAAAAATATGCTTATCGTTTTCATCGTAAAAGAGTAAAATTGAGGTACAAAAATAGTAAAACCAGTATAAGACTTGGTCAAATTAGTTTTAAAAAGTTAATAAATTATAATTTAAACTTTTACAAATTTGAAACTTATTATTATTAATAAATATTGATGTATATTATTAAAATTTTATATTAAATATGATACATACATTATGTTTAAATTTTTATATGTATTTCAAATACATATTATAAATTTATTTTTATATATATATATATATATATATATATATATATATATATATATTTTAATTGTTTGTATTATAAAATTGTAATATCATATCTTTTTTAATTATTAAAATATGTTTATTAATTGCAATTGTGTTTGTTTAAATGGGTTTCAACATTTTTATACATAAACAAGTTTCGGCCGGAGAAAAGACTGAAACCACAAGGGAGATTATATCTCGATCTTTTTTTACTTTCTTCAATTTCTAGTTATATATATATATATATATATATATATATATTTTTCTTTATTTATACTTATAAAATTCATTTCAACCCGAACCCGAAAAAACAAATTGACATCACACGGTTAAAAGGAAATGGGAAAGAAGAGAAGTAGGGTTTTGGAGGATGATGAGGAATTCGAAACCCACTCTTCTGATCAGAACGAACACGCCCTCTACCAGGTTTTTTTACATTATTTAATGCTTCAACAGTTATCGCTATCTATTATACCTATTTTTTTTATTTACTTTGAAGAAAGATTGAATATAATGTTGTTAGTTGAAAAACCAATGTAACATATCAAACTTATTTATCTATTGAGTTTCATACAACTTAGGTTGATTTTTTTGGTCTGAGTGGAAGGACATGGAATTATTAGACATGTAGTTCAGGTTCTGAACTAATTTTCAGATACTAGTCTCTTACTTTTTCGATGGATATACCAAGAATCATGGAAACAAGGGATGCTAGCAACACATTCTTATATTATGTGGGTGTGAATGAGTGTCTCACTTATGATTTACATATTATGAGTACAGTAGTGAGTGTGAATGAAGTTTCCTTCATGAATTTTGTACTTTTTATAACTTTTAAACAATAGTAAAAGGATTTAGAGAGTATGTTACTAGCAATCTTTGAAATCATCCTCATCATCCTACGTAATCACCATTACAAAAAGAAGAAATCCCTTTTTCCATTGTTTCCTATTCTCTTGCGCATTTGACACACTTAAGCTCATGGGCATTCTTCTAATTAGTGTTCTATTATTGGTGTTATTGAACAAGGATGTTTTGGGTTAGTGACCTTTTGCTTGATTTTTCTGTTAGGTTCTTGGTGTGGAGAGAACAGCGTCTCAAGGGGAAATAAAGAAGGCATACTACAAGTTGGCATTAAAGCTACATCCTGATAAGAATCCCGGTGATGAGGTATTATGTCTTGCCTTCCGTGCTGTTCTAACTGATTTATTAAAATATAGATATCTTTGGTTGTAATTGGTTATCTTTTACAGGAAGCTAAAGCTAAGTTTCAGCAATTGCAACATGTTATCTCAATTCTTGGTGATGAAGAAAAGCGGGCTGTATATGATCAGACTGGTTGTATTGATGACGCTGTAAGTGTTTCAGTAAAGTCATAATATAATTGATTTGTAATTTTCAGTGTTTAGATACATTGTTTATTATTTCTAACCCATTGGTGATTTTGGGGGAAACTGTTCTCTTGTTATAACAATATCACTGTATAACACTACAACAAAATAAAAGATTGGAATTTCAGGATACTTTAGCATTGTTCTGGATATTTACAACTTAACTTCTCACTTATTTCTCAAAAACAGGAGCTTGCAGGGGATGTTGTTCAGAATCTCAAAGAATATTTCAGAGCAATGTACAAGAAGGTACATGTTTTAGTAGATGATCCCTTTTCTTTGGTATGCATTGCAGAATACTTGTTTTCATCCATGTAGTTTTGTAATATTTGCCAATAGGTCACTGAAACCGATATTGAGGAGTTTGAAGCAAACTATAGGGGATCTGACTCTGAGAGAAATGATTTGATTGACCTCTACAAGAAGTACAAGGGTAAAATGAATAGGTAAAGACCTTGTGATTAGCAAGAACGTTTTGTCACATAAAGGATTTCAGCTTGATATCTGATAAACTTCCCTTTCTTTGCAGGTTATTCCATTCAATGCTTTGTTCAGATCCTAAACTTGATTCACACCGATTCAAGGATATTCTTGATGAGACTATAGCTGCTGGTAAGAATATCACTATCTATTTTTTGTCCAAGTTTATACCAGACTTCTGATGTAGACGTGGGTTTCACTGATAGAAAAGAACTGTATTGAATTTTGTATATTTGGGATGGATCTTGAAGTTGATAACACAATGGGAGACTGTGCAGTTCCCTTTATTTTAAGCAGAGATATTCAGCGTATTAATACAGACAAATATTTTACTTGGGTTGTTCACTTTCCTTGACGCTTGTTCTCCTCTCTTCATTCATGAAGGAGAACTAAAGGAAACAAAAGCCTACAAGAAATGGGCAAAGAAATTATCAGAAACCAAGCCACCTACTAGTCCCATAAGAAGGCGTGCAAAGTAAGTTTATCAGCAGGGTTTGATTTTATCTTTTTCTGTTGCTCTGTAACTTAGGCATACTGATGTTTAAATCTTCTACAGATCATCAAAGAAACAATCAGAAACAGATCTGGGTGCCATCATATCACAGCGTCAACATGAGAGGAAAGACCGCCTTAATTCTATGTTCTCATCTCTAATTTCAAAGTATGGTGGGGATCAAATGCCAGAGCCCTCTGAAGAGGAATTTGAAGCTGCACAGAGAAAACTGGAAAAACGTAGGTCCTCAAAAAAGTCAAAGCAAAGATAACCAATTCATTGTTATTGAAAACTCTTCTTTTCTGCTGAACGATAGTTATTTTGTGGCTAGTTACTGTCAATGCTGCAACATCAGGAACTTTCCTAAAAGTGTTAGGCTTTTATTTATCGCCTATCAATTTTCTCTGTTCCATTTTATCACTGTTTGATTTAAATGACATCCATTACCTTCTTCAACATTCTCAGAAAATTTTATGCATGAAAACAACAGGGTGTAAAAGCTAGTTTTTGATTCAGTACCCCAGGATAATTTAGTGATATGACAGTGATTGTTTCATTATTCTATAACCTAATAAATATTTTTACATTCATATGTTTGAAAATGCAAAAAAATATCAGTTGAATAATTGCTTCCCTAAGTTTGTTTTATACTCTGCTAATTGGAAGTTTGAATGCATTATATGGGCTTACACGAATTTGCCATTTCGTGATGCAATTTTTTTTATTTCATGAATATGTTTTTCAGGAGATAATCTTGTTCAAATAGGATAATATGATTGAATAGTAAAAGATTCTTCAAATATAAAATATAATTGCATGTTAAAATTTAAATTTCACACAGAAATTTGTGTTATTTGATCTTGTGCTACTTGATCTAAATGCTTTGATGTAGCTAAAAAGTGCAGAACTCTGATATATTATGGATTAATCTATTTACTGATTCATTTTGGAAACACATGCACAGAGAGGTGAAGTGAAGGGTTGATAAAGGCATTCATTTATAGATAAAAAAGATGGAAGCTATTATTTCATAGCTGCATGTGATGTGTTTGATATCATGTGTCCATTAATTATTTGATGACCGATATAGATTCATTCTAAATCATAATTATGCAATCATGTCATGTGACTATGAATGAGGGTATGTTAAGCTGGTGGTTCATCCTGATGTTCCGTGATTACTCGTCTTCACGTAGAGGAAAGTAAGTCATGTGTGGGAACGACAAGAGGTCTTATGCCTTATGGACTGTATTTTTGAGATGTTACACAATTAAAATTATTTTTCTTTTTGTGTTTAATGGAAATTTATATTTATATAATTTATTTACATCATTTAACATATTTAACTCAATGTCAATATTTAATTTCAGAATCAAAATTGTCAAAAGTTTAAGAATTTTGATTTATACAAGTTTAAGGATTGAAAGTATATTTGGTTATTTTATTGTTTATATCAATTTAATGCATACAATTTACTTCTTTATCGATAATTCATATATTTAAAAATATCTAAAAGTGATAAATGGGTTTAAAAATTTTGACTTTTACAATTACATATCTGTTTCTGATTTTCACTATAAATCATAGTCAGATGAAGATTTTAGGACTTGTCTACTAAAAATTTAAATATGATTATCATGTTGCATTTTTATGTTTGAATATATTAGGTTAGTTTTAAAAGTAAACACAATTTTTGAAAAACAAAATAATTTAAAGGTTTGGTCCTTAGTTTGGTTAGTTGTGTTCAAAGTGGTCATCTTATTTTTAAGTTGTTTAGAGTGATCAAAATGGTTCAAGTTGGTTCTTTTTGCTGACTGCCTTAAAAACACTAACAGTGTAATGTCCATCACCTTATTCAATAGTTAATGAGTTGTCCAATTATCATTACGTGGCAAGTTCAGGTCAATTAACCTGTAAATGTTAAAAGTTAAACTTATTGATGTGGAAAAGTTAAAATTAAGGTTACATATTCCAAAAACTTCAAAATTGCACTATCATAATACAATTGCAGATAATCCCAAAACGTGAAATTAGAAAACAAAACCTCAATTCTAAAACTCTAACCCCAAAATCACATTAACAATATGCAGAGGAGAAACAAGGCACAAGAAATTCCCAAATTAAAAACTTCAATCCCAAACGAAAATATAAAATTCCCAAATCACAAGATCACGAAGAACTCCAACCATTGTGCCACCAACCTGTATTGAAAACAAAACAGAAACTCAATCCAAAGAAAGAAACCCAACATCGTAGAATCTCAAAAATAGAACCCCAGTTCGAAGCCCTAATAGGAACAAAACAAGAAGAAGGAAAGAAGAAAGGTTCCCTATGATGCCAACCAAGATACAGGAGAGAGGAAGGAGGAGAGTGTCTCCTTGCATGATGATGAGGAACCCACGCTGCTGAGTTTGGTCGAGAAAAAGGAAGTTCCATAAATCGAAGGTAAAAGTTTCTAAAACTCTTATTAAGGTAAAAGGTAAAGTAGAATTTGCAATTTAAACTAACAAAAGAAAAATTAATTAGATGAGGAAGTTTGCCAACTAATAAATAATTGAATAGATTATTCATTTTTTTGTTAAAATGAAAATTACAAGGTTAGTATTTTAACACTCTCAACAAAATTATCAATTTTAAACAATTTTTACAAAACATAGAATTATTAAGAACAACTCAAAAATAAGATAATAAGATAGGGACCAAAATTGATATTAAATTTAATTTAAAATATGCTTAAAAGCTAAACAATTAAAATGTAAAAGATATAAAAACATGAGTTAGTGTTTCCGATTACAATTTCTTTATAATAAAATACTCTTTCAAACACAATTTACCGACTTTCATAATTTTTAAAACGATATTATTTTTATAATATAAATAGATAAATTTCATCTATTGGTTAAAAAAAAGTCCTAACAAGTTAATTGAATTTGGCATTTGAGTTAAAAACAGTGGGCTTTTTCTTAACAGTAGATGTCTTGTCATATCACACTATCTGGATCCTGCTGGTTTTGGAAACTAAAAACAATATAGAGATAAAAATAAATAAATAATAAAAGGTCAAATAATACGCATTCATAGAATAAATGTGGGTTTTCGTTTATTTTAAAATATTTTTGAGCAATTTTTTAAAAATATTTAAGATTTGTTTGATTAACTTTTTTATTCATTTATCTGAAAAGCTATTTTTCTTAATTTTTCTTAAAAAAATAGTAATAAATTATTATTAAAATAATCCAGTGTCATCTTTTAAAAATCACCACCATTTCTAGAACTTTTTTACGTTTTCATAATAATTAAGATAAATAAAATTAGAAGATTATACTAAAAGATTAAAAAAAATTTAAATATCGAAGTTTCTTTTATAAAAGAATATTAAAGTATCTAGAGTATAAGTATGCTGTTACTTTTAAAAAATATATATGTAAGGAGTAATTGTTTTGATATTTTTTTTTGTTAAATATATTTTTAGTTAGTTAATTTTAAGAGAAAATTGAAACTAGTTTCTTCTCAAAATTTTGATTTAATTTAATCTTTAATTTTAAAAATGTTTTCAGCTAAGATTAAAGTAGAAATATACCAAACGAGTAAACAACTCAAATGTTATATTAAAATATGTTCGATACGTCAAATAAATTTAACAAAATTTGGTTAAAATTACTAAATTCACACATTTATAAATTAAATTGACTAAAGATTTGAAAAGAAACTAATTTTAATTTTCTTTAAAAGTTAAGAGATAAAAACATATTTAACGTGTGTTTTTCCATGTGTTACAATACAAATAAACAAACAATTCCCAAAAATTAAAATTGTGTAAAAGAAATTAAAATCCAAAATGACAAATAATTAAAACTGAAGTATTAATATTATGAAAAAAAATATATTGAATCCTAAACTATTTTATTAAGAAAGAAAAATATTATAATTTTTATGAGCTAATGTTGACTATTTGTTTTGAATATTAGTTGGTGGTTTTATTTAGTTCTTTTTTTTTTTGCATAGTGATCTATATTCAATATTTGAGACATCCCTAATTGATTATGTTTGGTTAGCACGTCCCCACTGTCACAAACAAAAGGGATTGTCTAAGGTTGTGGTGTCAATGTTATTCTATACTTGCTTATTTTAATATTTTAGCCATTACATATAAAATTTTAAATTATAATTTATACGTTTACATGTTTGTACATGGTTTTGGTCTTTTAAATTTTTAAAATTTTTAATCTAACTCTCTAAATTTGATGAGTGTACCTTTTAAGTTTGCTAAATTATAATTTGGCGTGATGACATCATCGTATAAGTGCGTAAATAAATTTGAACTAAAAAGACGAAATTAGATAAGTACGATACTGAAAAAAAAAAAAACTAAATTAGCGTAACTAAAATTTAAAATATTGAAATTGCATATTACAATATATGAAATATTTGTATAATAAAAACTTAGCAGACATAATAAAAACCCATTGTTGAAATCTAACAAGTACAATTAGAACCCTGTTTAAAGTAGTAAATGGTGTCACAAAGAAAATGATATATATAGGAAATAGCATAGTACATTAAGAAAAACTGTACTATTGAAGATAAAAACAAATAGGTATTTTTTTTTTCTATAAGGAAAAATGAGATTTTATTACCAATAAGGAAAAATGTTATGGAAAAAAAAACTCTTTAAAACATGCTATAAAATTTAAACACTTTTTTAGTCAACTTTGTGACAAAGTGAATGATTTACAAAAATAACCATTTTTGTTTTATGCTTAATAAACTATTTTAATTATTAAATATAATATAAATAGATTGCCTAATAAACAATAAAGACAGTGACATTTCTTTTAAAACCTTCATTTTTGTGAAGCAAGTTCTCTTAATAATTAAGGATTATATTTTATAGTTCAGAAAACAAAATGAACTTCAGCTGAAAACATGGAAAAGAAAATATTGCAAAATGAATTTTGATTTTAGTTTATAAAATAGTAAATTTTAATTATTTTATATGTTTCTCAATTAGAATTTTTTTTTTGAAAAGTCAAAAGCTATGGACATTAAGTTTCCAACAAAAGACGTGATATAAATGAATGGAGAAGAAAAGAAAGAAGAAAAGATAGAGAGAATGAATGTGAGAGTAGTGTTCAAAAAAGTAATTGAACAAACACATTAAGAAGTTTTAAATGAAAAACAATGAAAGAGAAAGGCAATAAAGACTAATTAAAAGTTGAAAAACTAATTAAATATTAATCAAAGGCATAATAAAATGTAGTGCAATCCACCAAGAGTTGAACCGTCCAATACTTACCAACTTAGGGTCAATTTGGGAAATTCACTTTCTTCACTAACCCTTGAAACCCTACAACTTTTTTTGGGAAAAAAACAGTATAGTCCAAAATTTGATCACTTTTAATTTTCTTTTAGGATAGCAAAAGTTGTCGACATAATTTTGTGTTGTTCTTATTATCCTTGAACTTGATTCTCTCTTTTTTTTTCTGTAAATTTCGTCGAGCAGTTTTAACTATGTAACATTTTTTGTTAAATATTAGATATTTGTTTAGTCAACCGATGAACCAAAATTGTATATATTAATATAATAACACTACAAAAATACATGGTATTATCGATAAAATTATTTTCGCTGGTAAATGACGCATTATCGACGGATTTTATTGACGGATGTAAAAATATAATTATTGATGGATATTTGTTTTTCAGTAATTATCGACAGACAAAATCTGTGGATAAATTTTTCCGTAATTATCGACGGAAAAAATTCGTCGGTAATTTTCTCGATAATACATATTTTATTTACCGACAGCCAAAATTCGTTGGTAAAACTTTCGATAATTACTGACGAACAAGTTTTGTCGGTAATTCGTCGGTAAAAAGAGCGATAAAATTTCCACCCATTTTTTCTCTCTTTGCGCGAAGAAGACTATATTTTTCTATCTCACAAGACACTTTCGTCATTTTTTCTTTCCTCTCATCTCAAGACAATTTGTCACCTTCTCTGCAACCATTTTTCTCTCTCGTGCAACCATCTTCCCACACTACCACCGCTGCCGTTGGAGAGTGTCACCGATGTAGTTGGAGAGCGCCACCGCTGTTGTGGGAGAACGTCACCGCTGTCGTGGAAGAACCACGCGGAGCGCCACCGCTACCGTTGAAGATCGTCACCGCTGCCGTCGGAGAACGATACCGCTGTCGTTGGGGAGCGCCACCGTTGCCATGGGAGAACGTCACCACTGCCGTGGGAGAACCACTGCCGTCGGAGAACCATGCAGAGTAGTGTTACCATCGGGATACTCAAAAACTAATTGGGGATTTTTCCAAATTTTAGGGTTTCTAAAACAATTGAAGAACCTAAGTAGAGCCTTTGATTTTGGTTTTGGAATGAATTCGATTGTTGTTTTGATTTAGGAATGAAGAAAGTTTGATACAAAAAAATTAAAATCTGAGGAAATCGAAGAGGGGGAAAAAAGAAGAAGATGAACCAGATCGAGATATTTACCGACAGACTTATGCCTTCGGTAATTACCGACGGATTAAGTCTTCGATAATTATCTATGATCATAATAATTCGTCGATAAATATTATCGACAATGTTATTATTGATGGACCAAACTCCGTCGGTAAGCCATCAGAAAATGATATTACGAATAGATTTTGAACGTTTTCAATGAATTTTGATCGTCGATAATAATAGTTTTTTTTTGTGGTGTAAAGACCCAGTTTTTTTAAAAGAAAACGGAAGAACCAAATATGAGATGTGATAATTCAATAAGGACAAAAAGATATTAAATAAAATAATTTTATACTTTTCATTAATAATTATATTATTTCATTAAGTCTTGATTATCTGAATTAGTGTTAAATTGAGGATATGCCTATTTAAACAAATTTGATATATATTCTGACGATAAAATTGTTTTTAAACTAAATATTAAGTCAAAACGTTTTTTCTATTAGTAAAAATTTCTATAACTAACTTAAGGAGTCAAATTAAAATTAACGATTCTATATAAGTTACAAGAAGTTTAAAATGTATAATTTCAATTCTTAATGGACAAATTTCATGTTCCAACTATTTCAACCCTTCAGAATTCAATATAAGTTCAATTAAATTTAATCATCAAATCGTACTCTCAGCACTTAATTTTGTTTGATAAAAATATGTTTTTAATTAATGATAGGTAAAAAAAGGTGAAATAATATTTTTAGATTTTCAAAATTTAATTCTAGCATAAAAAGAATAAATAAAATACAATAAAAATAATAAATAATAAATTTTAAAAAAGAAAGAGTTGAATTTGTTTTTAATTATCTCATAACTTTTCATTAATTCAATTTTATATATATCTTCACTCTTACTATTTGCTCTTTATATTCTTTATAAGATATGTCACGACAATCTATGATTTAAGAGAAAGACATGAATTTAATAATTCGAAACAATATTTCTAAATAATAACTAAAATAATATCTTGATATTATGTTATAATTGGATTTCTATAATATACTGAATCCAAATTTTTCAGTCAGAGAAAATATTATTCTAATAATTAAAACTAATATTTTTGATAATAATTATAATATTTTACACCTCTTCATGACCTAAATAAAAAAATATAGAAAAGGAAGCACAGAGAATGAGAAAAAAAGAGGTAAAGGAGAAAAGAATGTGCAGTGTAAGAAAAAGAGCGAGACAAATAGAGAAAAAGGAAAATAAGTTTGCATTGAGACAGTAAGATGTTTTACTATTTCTTATTTTGACGTTTTTCATTCCTATACCCTCTTAATAGTTTAAAAATTTAAGAGAACAATGTTTTTTATTTATTTGTGTCACTATTTTGAAACAGGAATATATGTTTTTCATTCTTTGCACACGAATATGCTATTTTCTCTTTTTTCTTTTGATTTATATGTTCTCTTTTTGCATCATATTTTTGTTTTAATATTCTACACTTTTTGTACACTTAATTTTAATATTTTCTTTTAGATTTATTATTTCTACTATTAATTATTTTCATAATTTTTTATTTCATTTTAATTATTTTATGATAAAAGAGAAACATACTTGTATACATTTATTATTTTTTAATTTTTAGTATTGATTCTTTAATACAAAAAGGAAAATATTTTTTTCTAAAAAAATATACTTTTCCTCATGTGGCATGTATTTTCAAATAATTCAAAAATATCAAAAATATAAAATTTTCAAAAAATTAAAATCAAACATTTTCTGCTATGGTTTTATTAAGAATTACGTCACATTTATTTCTTATGAAGACAAGTAAGAACAAGCAGTTATTTTTTGGTTCACTTTTAAAAAAGTAAAATTGTTTTCCAAACAGTTTTCAAAACAATTTTCTTATTTAGAATTATTTGGTCCATGATTTTTCATTTGGTTGAAAATATGTAGAAGCGGGATAGATTCTTATTGTAAGAACTTAGAAAATAGAGTATTAAAATTAATAGGTGTATTAAAATAATGAGACCGAGTATTTTATTATAAAATAACTTTATAGTATAAATAGAATTTTCTAAGCTTGTCTCATTACTTAAACTACAGTCTATCTCTCTAAAACTCATTCTCTTTGTTTTCTCTCGCTTCTCTCTACAATTTCTCACTCTTGGATCATCTGTTCGACAATCAGGAGGTGTTTAAGTGATCCTTGTGTTGAGGGCTACCTATCTGACTGATCAATTGGTTGATTTGAGCAAGTAAGTGTTAAACTCATTTTTCCTTAGTGTTTAGGGTTCTTGATCATGTAACGTGGTCTATTTTGCATGAATCAAGAATCTCTCTCCCTTGATTCTTGGTTCATTTGTGGTTCTAAGGTTGGTCTTCAATCACCAATCGGTAATTTGTAGGTTTTCTAGAAGTTCCTTGTGCTGCAAGAAATCTGTGGAGCATTTAAAGGTTTTGGAGCTGTTGATTTGAGGCAAGGGAAGCTAGATAATTGTTTTAATTTGAAATATGTAGTGTGAATTTGAGGGTATGTGACAAATAAACTGTTTGGATGAAATATTTTGTGGTATGTTAGTGATAATTGAGAAAATATGGAGAAATTGATGAATTTTATGATGGTGAGTGGTTTGAAATAATGTTGAATCTGTTGTAAGTAATATTGAGGTTGGTTGTGATGTTGATAAAGTGAATTTTATGATCAACTTGTTGAAGGAAAGAGTTACTCTTGGTTATATGTCAATTTTGGTGTAAAAAGATAAGGTCTAATGTATGTCAATAGTGAAATATGGTGGGTGAGATGATTTTGCTGAAGTTTTGGGATGGGTTATGAACTTGTTTGAGTCATGTTTAATACTATGAAATGTTAGAGAATTGAGTTAGAAGTATGGAAGGGTAATAAGGTAGAGTTCTACTTAGTTTAGAACTCAATTTGAGGAAGTGAACTAGTGAAAACTTGAGTTAGAGGTTATGTGCTCAAATAGTCAGTTTGAAGAGTTTTGGTAAGTCATTTGAGACTTGTTAGAGCCTCTAAGTTACTTGAAATTGTACCACAAGTGGTGGAATTCAATTTGAGTCTTTAAGTTGAGCTTTTGTGAGTTTTTTTATTGAGATCTTGTAGCTACTTGCTTAGATTGATGTTGGTAAGGTATAGAAACAGTTGTACAAGTTAAATTAAGTATATAAAACAATTTAGGAGAGTTATAAGTTGGGAAAATAGTTAGAATTGGTAAAATTGGTAAGGGTTGCGTAGTTCTGCAGATTTGGTGTTGTAGAATTATGCAGACTCGCTGAGCGAATCCACTTGCTCAGCGAGTAGTGATAGAGGTGAGTTTTCTGTCTAAGGACATTCGTTGAGCGAATGATGTGCATTGAGCGAATTGTTGGGATCTGGGAGCACTGTCAGTTTTATTCACTAAGCGAATGGTGTGCACTGAGCGAATTGTTGGGGTTTGGGAGCATTGTCAGTTTTATTCACTGAGTGAACAGTGTGCGTTGAGCTAGTGAGTTGAGGGTCTAATCCACTGTTTAGTGGGTTTCGCTTAGTGAATGGTATGCGCTGAGCGACTGGTCCAGGTTTTAGTTTACTCTTTCCTTCTTTGTCCTTAATTGATTTGAGTTATGTTCTGATTCATTGTGGATAATGTATAATTATTCATGAGATTATATGGTTAGTGATAGTATGCAAATGTGGTATGGAAATAAGTTATGAATGTGATTATGGATGAGATGTTGTGATGATGTTTGAAACAATGTGTGAGGTGTGGATTTCAAGTACCATGTGAGAAAGGAATTCCAAGGAGGAATATCCTAAGTTGGTTGTGTTGTTATATGTATTGATGTAGGGACTCCTGGATTGGGGAATGATCCTGACACTTTCAATAATCTCATTTCATGTAGAGATGAGTGATTATGTCGTGGAAAGTAGCAGGAGGTCCTAGTCTATGGTCACTGGTTAGGGCCATAGATGTCTGACGGATTAACCTCGGTGTATGGTATTATTGGTAGTGGTTGAGGAGGTGGTTATTATTATTTCTGATCTAGGTTGTTCCACCATACACGGGTGCAGGTTCCCCATGAGTCCAATATCAATGCATCTATTCGGATAGTAAAAAGTGTTTCAAGTGGATTGGACAAGTTAATGTGTTGCTTGCTTCATAATGCATATGTATATTGTTATTGTTTTAAATAATATGTAAAATCTTTTGATACTCTAGCTTATCCTTGTTTTTCTGTGGTTTGTTTTTGTATGTTTGTTTCTCTTTTGCAATGATCACCTTAATGGTGTGAGCTTAGGAATGCATTATTTTCAGTTGGAGCAACTAAAGGTGGGAAGTGAAGCTTATAGTATAGTATAGGTAGTTATTTTTGTTCTTCAGGTGAAAATTCTTTTATTCACTAAATGTGCAGTTCTTGTTCTATCATTATATATGTAATGTTCAGTTTAGTAGTTTTATATTACTAAATTTGGGATGTTACACTTATCGGGTCCAAAAAGTTAAAAAATATATGTTGTTTCTTTCGTAACGTCTTATTTCTTGGAAAAAATAAACATTTAGAAAAACCACATCATTTTGCATATTTAATAAAATGTATTGTCTTTGGACAAGTGTTATAGAATGTTGACACCTCCTCTATGAGTAACTAACTCCTCAAACCTAAAATATAGTTTTGTAGACTATGTTTTTATTTTTTACATTTTTTATAGTTTTTCATTAAAGACGACTCCAAACTGTTTTCAAAATTTAATTTTAATTCATTCTTTTTATTCGTCGTCCCGTTATGATTTCGATTGCGACACATACCTCAATTCAAAGAAAAATCTAATATAATCTTCATAATGAGTTTTAAATCTCAATTTAGTAATATTCTTTATGCCAATATACATAAATATTTAATTAATAAGGTGACTATTACAAGAGAAGAATACAAGAGAGGTTAAACCAATAGACAAAGAATCATCATGTATAAATTAAATATGTTACAGCATCATACTAAATAAATACAAACAATTATGAACACACAATCCATAAAATAAAGACTCTTATAGACTTAATCATCAGGATAAAATACATTGATTTCGAACAACTTAGAAATCATGCTATCGCGATGGAAAATCTTCCACTCAATGAGGTTAATCCTTTTTCTATCATAAGAACTATAAGTTGTTCTTTAGACTAGGATGTAAGGACCTAGAAAATGATATTTAGAATTAATAGTGGTTTAAAAATAGAGAAACCCAATTATTTTAATATTAAAAGGATTTAATATAAATAGTTTTGTTATAAATGAGTTTCATTATTTTAAAACATATGATCTCTCTAGAAGTTTTCCCTTTCTATTCATTTATTTGATGATCAAAGATCGCTTCAGTGATCAGAGCATCGATTTTTACAAGGGTTGCTGATCAAAATCTCCAATAAAGTGTTGGTCCTTTACCTTTTTCTCTTTGCTTAAGTTTGTTTTTTCTTGCATGCAAGTTTTTTTCCACTTGCATGTGTTCTTTTAGTCTTTTATATGAGTCACTGCGTGTTATTGATCATAATAGTATGTCCTGATCATTCTTGTAATGCTTTCACGTGTAGATAGAACATCTTGTGGACTTAAAGATGTTTTGGTGTTTTTAAAGCTATTCGAGCTAGGTCACATGTGAGAAATTCTAGTTTTAGTTATTCTATGTTTTAAGTTCTTTAATTGAACAAATGTGGTTGTGCAATTGTAATAATATGATTAATTATCATGAATTGTTGAGTTGAGTTATGATTTTAGAAGTAGGATCTCTATTTGCATATTTATGTTGCATAACGAAATTTGTAATGTTTCATGAATACTATTATAAATGTAATTAATTAAGTTGGTTGGTATGTTATGTGATTTGTATGCAACATTGAATTGGTTTGGTATGGTTGGAATGATATGAAATTTGTAAGCTTTGGTCTTTTCATTATGTAGACTTGTTGGGTCGTTGGGTGACATCAAAGTCGGAGAGCTCATTGACTTGGTGGTCGTTGGACGAGTATATTCTCTTTGAGTGACTCAAAAGTCAAATAATGCACTAACTTGGTTGTCATTGGATGTTATCAATAGTTGTTGGGTGAGTTTTGACATATAAAATCTTGGGAGATCCAAAGGTGCTCGCACTAGGTGCATACTTGGCTCGCTAGGCAAGTTATTACGAAAATTGTTCCAATGCTAAAGTCGTTGGACGAGACATACAATCATTGAGCGAATGGGCCTTGGTATCACCCAATGAGAAGAAGCCTCACCCATTGATAGTCAACTAAAAAATGTCATTGTTTAAGTGGTGCCCAAAACTATCACTAGTGCTTGATAGTATTAGAAAATCTCAACTTCCTCTTTTAATCTTGATTTTTTGAAATTTGATATTGTTTGAGCTAATTCTTAATGTTTAAACATTTCAATGATCACAAAACTTGTGTTTCTTGGATCAATCAATGCCATATTACCCAATTCATTCTCAAAGATGCATTCTCAAGAACAAAACAAACCAGAATTTCATACTTCACATCACTACAATACATGTTAAACAAAATTATCCACGATTTCAACATACAACCGAGCTCAACCTTAACTTAACAGCTCAGTCATACAATTCATCATAATAAAGCATAGAAATACAAATTCAGAACTTAAAACACCAATTTTTTAGTTTATAGCACCAATTAACAAATCTCAACATGCAAAAGCTATAATTACCTTCACTCTCCTTTATAGGGCATCCCCAGACAACTCTAAGAATACCACACCTCCTATAATTTCACATGATGTTCTATCTACACATAGAAACATCACAAAAATGATAAGAACATACCATTATGATCATTGACTAACATATACTCATATACATGATTAAAATGACACATGCAATCGATATAAGTTCATGTGCAAAAGCAAGACAATTTGGACAGAGAAAAGAGAAAAAAACAACTTATTTATATTGAGAAATTGATAAGTTAATCTTGAAAAAACAAATTATTTATTTCATTTTTTTAATAAATTTTCAAAGTAATGATAAATGATTGATAGACTTTGATATATCAAAATACATGTATAAGTTTCTAATAATGCATAACATGACCTTATTTAGAAGTATTAAGTAGATGTGAACTTGATTTTATGGGAATAGAATAGATTAAATCATTCTTAAAATTATTTTTTTGAAAAATAATATTAATATTTTTAATCTTTTTTAATATCTTAATATATTTTAATTACACAGGAGAAAATCTCTAATAAATATGTGAAATTAAATAATTAAGTACAAAAATTGTTGATGAATTTTTTTAATTAATATATTTCTGGAAATATTAATTACATTAATAAAATAGTGATTACATTATGTTACAATTAACTTAATTATATTTGCCAAAAAAAAAAACGAATTAAATTATTTTTGGAAATTATATGAATTAAATATAATTGAAATGAAGTAATTAAGCTATGTAAGGAAAAATCTACCGTTACTAGTTTTATTTTTCCTGTAACATTTAATGAAACTTACTTCAGTGTTTGTGTAACTGTAGTTAGGGCTAGGCATAATTCATCAAACTGTACTGAAACTACAATTAACTGAATTATATTATACTTAAAAAAACTAAACTTATTTTAATTAAAACTAATTAAACCATTTTACAGTTCAGTTAAAACAAACTGAACTCTATATAATTTAAGTGCAGTTAACTGTGAACCACAGTTTCGATGGGCTCTGTTCACTCGGTAGAGGTGTTGTGCTCGTTGATCACGTCTATTAGATCTCCTCTGGTGGACGAGATCGAATCGAACGGCGAGATTCCGAGGGTGATAGCGCTATTGAATTCCCGCGATTTGCAGCTGCAGGTGCTGGCGTTGGAGTGTGTGTTGGAGATTGGGTACTTCGGACGCAAGGAAGCGGTGGAGGCTATGGTGAAGGAGGGGTTGGTGGAGAAGCTGGTAGAGCTGCAGAGGTCGGAGAATGGTGGCGATTTGATTGAGATTGGGAAAGAAAGAGTTTGTGGGGTTTTGGAAAGACACCCTTTTGCGAGCTGTGTAGCAAAGTTTGCGGTGCAGTTGGAGGTTGGGGAAGGGCTAAGGCAGTTAAACCGGAGATTTTGGTGAGAGTCAGAGAAGCTTCTCTTTCTGATGCCGAAGCTGCCACCATTGCTGCTGAAGTTTTGTGGGATTCTTCGCTATAGATTATTTTCTGCAAACAAGACGAAGAATATAAAAACCAGTACACTTCAGTAAATGAGCACAAGTGTAATATAAATTAGTTTACTGAACTGCACTATACTATGAGTGGACTAAAAACCAGTGCAGTTCAGTTTACCTGAACTACTTTTAGTTCAGTTTAGTTTAGGAAAACTATTTTATAGTTAATTGCAAATTTTTATAGTATAGTGCAGTGCAGTATACTTTGCCCACCCCTAACTGTAGTGCGTATATTGAAACTAACATTAATTAAATAAAACTAAAACGGACTAATTAAGTTTTCGTAAATGTTGGTGGAAAAATTAAAAATCCAACATAATGTGAAGAGAAAGTTCAGTTATGCTTTTATTATAACTTATAAAAACTTGACTTCGTTCTTTATGTAGTTTTTATGTGGTTGTTATCAATTATAAATCAGTTCTACTTATTTTTTTTTATTATACATTTTGTCTAATTATTACTAAATATAAATAGTTACAGATTAATTAACACATACTTATGTTTATATTCTTATTGAAAATATTATCTTACTTATATATATATATATATATATATATATATATATATATATATATATATATATATATATATATATATATATATATATATATATATATAATATAACTGACCAAGAAGATGCACAATAAAAAGAAGTATAACTATTGTATAAATATATTGACTCAATAATTTAATTTTATATTTTCATAAAGATTATAAAAAATGAAATGACCTCGATTAATGCTATTCTAATAAAAACATAATATTATCAATGAAATATACATTTGATTCTACATAGGTCCTATGTTTTTTTTATCCATAAACATGTTGGGTTTTTACCAGAATATTATATAAATATGATTTGAGTCTAATATTAAGTTTAATTCAAAATTTCAAGACATTAAATTTATAAGCTTTTTTTTTTGTTATACAGTGATTAATGCGGTCAATGTAAGACACATTTACATTATTTCCAACAAAACATTTTCTTAAAACAAATAACTAAGAACTAAGAAATAATGATGGTTTATTTGAACTTTAAAGCACACAATTAATAAAAGAAAGAAAAGTCAGTCTAATTAAAATAATTTTCCATGAGCTTGAAAAAGAATTTATATGGATAAGAAATTTCTAAAGCGAAATTAACATAAATAGCATGGCTTCAGTCAGGCCTTAAATTATGGTAGCCACAACTACACTAAATTTGGTCACTGTTACACGCTTATCAACTAAAGTAGTATTATTAATTCACAGCATGTCTCGTCTGCAGCATTTCTTTACTTGACTTTGTTGTCCTTCAGCTCTCTCTTCTCTCTCTCAACTCTCTTTTGGTAAGTCATCAAACTCTAATTTTTTTGGTGTGTCTTCAATCTCCTGAGGAGCTAGTTTAGTTGAAGTCATTGTAGTTGTGGAAAGTTCTTCATGGTTGCTGAAGGTCATTCAATAGGCACCTAAAGCAGTCTAATAGTTAATGATATATATTGAAGCTGTAGGTTTGTGTCCGTTTATAGCATTTGGAAGAAGCAAAAGGGTTGGTGCCTGAAATTCACACTCACAACAGTAAAAAAGCTTTGCCATAAAATAAAGAATCGGACATTTCCTCAATTGGGTTCTCAGCAAATCAGGATCTGCTGCTTCAGTGTTCACTGTTTTTGTCTTGTAGCTTCTTTTGGAGGTTTCCATGGAGAGTAGTGGCAAGATGGAAGACTATGAAGTGATTCAGCAAATTGGAAGAGGGGCACTTGGTGCAACTTTTCTTGTTCTCCACAAGATTGAGAAAAAGAGGTAAGGCAGTACCTTTGCTTTTCTTTCTCTCTTTTTTTTTGTCCTTTTTCTGTGTGTTCTGTGTAATTGTTGGTTGGAACCATGCTACATGGACTCTTCTAGATCTTTTCTTTGGTCGAATTTGGACCACCCCTCAAAGAAATTTTCAATCTTGTTCAGATTTTAGTGGCGGGTTTCGCAATTGAAGCCCTGCAAGTTCAGTAACAGCTAGATTTTAACATGGGTACAAGATGAATCCATTTTGAGTTCAGAAATGGACAGTCCCCAGATATTTGTGTTTTGTTTTGTTTTGGACTGAAATCTATGCTGATTCAATACAGCTTTGCTTTTCAGCTTCAGTTCTTTAGTCATTTTTCACTATGAAAATTTCATATCTATGGTATTGTAGGTATGTGCTGAAGAAAATTCGCTTGTCCAAACAAGCTGACAAATCCAAAGTGACAGCACAACAAGAGGTTGGTGTAACCGACCCTTTCTTTCAATGCATATATTCAGTGTCTGCCAGCCGATTATTTATTTGTTGGTATTATTTTCTCATATTTGTTTACTTTCTATCCAATTGATATGACTTGCTAATGTTTCGTGCAAATTTTGAACACTGCTGTTTTTGGTTCGGCCTTTAACTTTTGTTGTTTCTTTTTTGAAATGGTTTTTAATTTGTCCCGTAACCAAAGAATACATAGTAATAATGATGGACCCATTTCTTACTTTCTTTTGATTTTTGAGTCTTCCATGCCGCTCAACCTAAACTAGTTAGTTTTTTTTCTTTTTATCGGCAGATGTTAGTTGTTAGTAACTTGTGTTTCTCAGTATCTTTTTCTATTTGTCATGATGATCTATGAACATGTTATACTTCGTTTCTGCTACGCATAAACCGGTCATCTGAATGGAAGTAGCATACCTTGTGCATAGAATCAAACAGACTAGAAACGTACTAGTAGACTCAAATTAAATTTGGTTTCATTTAATGGAATGTTGTAGGGCCTCTTCTACTGTACTCGTCATTTTCATTTGAAGTACTGATTAGACTTCTCCTCCATCCAGAGTGGAGGATGTTTGTTTTTTGATTTTATTATGCTTACTCACAAATGATATGAACACCATGTGATGAATCATTTTTATGTTAACCAAGTACCACTGAATTCTGAAAGTAATTTTTCTTCTTTAAATATAATATTATTAATAATGGTTTCACTGACTTCATTTCTGAGAAATTTCTCTTAATAGTTTTGAAGGAATGTTTCGTACCTTATTAGTTCTGACGAAAAGTAGTAATATTCTATCTTTTTCTGTTCCAGATGGACCTGATAGCTAAACTAAATTACCCTTATATTGTGGAGTACAAAGATGCTTGGGTGGAGAAGGTAAGATACAATCGTTCTTTCTTTTCCTTTCCTTTTCTGTTTTGAATTTTCAATTGCACTTTCTTATATTGCTGAAAAATAAGTTTGGAGTTCAATAGAATTTATAGGCTTAATTAAATGTTGATGAATCCTTACAAGTGCTATTTTTATGTTACGAAGGAGGATTACATATGCATTATAACCGGCTATTGCGAAGGGGGTGACATGTAAGTATGGTTATATCTATTAGCAGCAAAAATTTATTTCAAGCATAAATTAAGGATCTGACGTATTCATTATAAACAGAGAATACCATGTAATGATTAGGAGTAAAATGTGTATAGAATAAAGACTTTTATCTTCTACAGAAGCTACTCTGAACTTTATACTGAATTCTATCCACGCAAAGAAAATGTTAATTTAAAATTTTAATTAGTAGACAGGAGGGACAAGTACTTTTAGAAAACTGTGAACATAAGGGCTCTGTAATATGTAATGTGGTGATTCTGATAAGAATATTGTTCATAGATGTTAATTGTTTGCAATAGCATAGATGACCATAGGATAAAGGGCTTTGTGATTTGGTGGGTCTCATGTATTATATAGCATGCCATTTACGTTTAGTGTACATTTATATCACACTTGGTAGCATTATAACTTGTTACGTAAACTAAATCATGAAATATTACATTCTTGTGGATCAGGGCTGCAAATATAAAGAAAGCTCGGGGATCTTATTTTTCGGAGGAGGTAACTAATAAGGTTTTATGTTTCATTCCTTAGTGTTTGTGTTGCTCTGGGACATTAGAAGGAAAGGGAGGGGAGAAAAGATTTTAAGTAAACTTCCTTCTTATAGGGAGTTTTGATAAATTAGGAATTATCTTGTAATCCTTGGCCCAAAAAAATGGGGAAAAAAATTTGTACTTCACCTCTCATCTTCCATTTGCCTTGCTTCTCTCTGGATTCCTTACCCATTCTGCGTTTCCATTCTATCCCATAGAAAGTCTGCAAATGGTTGACTCAGTTGCTACTAGCTGTGGACTACCTTCACTCCAATCGGGTACTCCACAGAGATCTTAAGGTACTACTTACTCTTATATCCTGGCAAAGAAATCCTTGCATGGTGTTTATATTAATAGAACTTCTTTTTATTTCAGTGTTCCAACATATTCCTTACCAAAGAAAATAACATTCGGCTAGGTATGAAGTTGTTATCCTTTGAATGCTCATCACTATGGGTTTCTGTGTATCATGTTGTCTAAAGCAAATTTGCATTACATGGACACTGCAGGTGAATTTGGTCTTGCGAAGCTTCTCAATCCTGAAGACCTCACTTCTCCGGTAATGTAAATAGTAACGTATTGGCCTTATCTGCTTGCAGTTGTCCCCTGATGGTGGATTCTCAGACCAAATATTTGTTATTTTTAACTAAAAATAAATAGCCTTTGCCTTCTCTCCTTACACCTTAAATCACAAATGATAATGCTCCTTAATGTCTGTTTATTGTGTGCATCAATCTTATATCTTTTGTAGGCTTTTGGAACCCTTAACTACATGTGTCCCGAGGCCTTTGCTGGTATGCCTTATGGTTATAAATCTGATATGTGGTCACTTGGTAAGAATTACAGTTACTTGATTCTAGTTGACAAAGTCATATGCCATGATATCTGACCTTGTGTAAAATGATGTCTCTTTGTATTGTAAAGGTTGCTGTATGTTTGAAATTGTTGCACATCAACTAGCATTTCGTGCTCCAGTAAGAACAAAACCAAATCATCTATGAGTTTGATATTATTAGTGACAATGAAGTTTCTCCAATATGAGTGAAATAATTTGGTGAATCATGAATGAATCAAACAGGACAGGGCTGGACTTATCAATAAAATAAATAGATGCTCCATTTCTCCGTTGCCAATTGTTTACTCGTCCACACTGTAAGTAACTTTTTCATGTTATTACAAAATATTCGGAATACATTTAGTGTATCTTAGAATTTTCTAGAATATCTTAAGAAGATCTTATGTACTGAATTAGGAATCTGAGGAAGCAATTGCCACAGTTGTTTTTGTTTTCTATTTTTTTATGTTTCCGTATGTAATTAGGGTTAGTAATCCTACTGTATTAGCCAGCTTGGGTTCTTACCAATACTATCTCAATACTTAACCTGTTTTTTTAGTATTTGTTAATCATAGTTAATGCACTTAGGAAAGGATATGTTCATGTATCACGTAACATATGATAAAGTGCATTTAGTAGTACTCAGGTATTAGTGTGTAAGCAATTGCACTTGATTGATAGTAGACTACGATTTAGTCTGCACTATTAAGAGATTATATGCATTTTACCAAATAACAAGCATTTCCATTCAGTAAATTATTTCTGTAGTATTTTGTTCTATCTTCCCCTAAACTCTCCCACAAAATTCAACAATTTAAATAGAACCTTTGTGTTATTATGTTGCAATATTTCATAGTAACCATATTGATCTAATATGTTGGTATTCATGGTCTTTGTTCTATCATCAATTATAGAAACTGAAATTCTAGTTTTTCCTCATGCAGTTTTGTTTCATTCCGCTTTGTCTTATGACAACCTTTTCTCTTCCTCCTTTTTTGTTATACTCCAGTAAATCTTCTTCATATTTGCTTTCTTACCTGTTTGGTGTAAAAATTAATTTTCCAATGCTGGCATTGCATTGATGGAGAATGACAATTATAGACTACTCTCTTGCCACTGAGGTGATGAGTCTGGTGACATCCCTTTTTGTCTATGATAATTTCAATGGTGACATCTCTTCCTGCCAACAATCATTCTGTTGGTGATGTCACCTCTTGCTGATGATCATTTTGTCAGTGAGATCTCTGCCCACCACTAACAATCATACAAGTGGTGAGTATTCTTCCCAGAGTAAATCCTCGTATCGTTGGTGATTTCTCGTCTCACTAATGAATTGTCTATTGGATGCAATTTACACCAGGTTCCCACAGCCAAAAACATACTGATGGTGATTTCTGCCCTCAATTGATGAGTAATACAAGTGTTTAATTGTCTGTTGGCTTCAATATAGACTAGATTTGATCTTAAACTCTTAATTATGAATGTTATTCACACTCAGCTTCAGTTTTTAAGTTTTGAGGCTACTAATTTTTCTTTGAAGTTGAATCTTCCAAATGCTTTTTGTGATGGATTTGAAGTAACTTGGGCCCTGTCCCTTTTCTGGAGTTGTTTCAAACTATTATTACAGCTGACATTATTTTCAGAGTTTTCTTTTGGTATTTTCATTGTGACAGGGTTGAAACTACTAAGCATTAACTTCTAGGGAAGTGTTTGAATGTATACTACCTATCTCAGAATATATTTTATGTCTTAAAATATATTTAATATCTCCAAATATTATCAAAGTCTTTAGAATGATATTATCTCACCAATTGGACATCATATTTGGGAAGCAATCTTGAGAGTAGTTTCATAATTATATTGTGTTTCTTATTTAGTTACTGCAAGCAATTTTATTTTATTAACTTGTTCTGTGCGCTTGGGCTTGTTCTAGTATTGCTACATCATTACTTAACCTGATTAAATTAAGTTGGCAAAAATAGGCAATCATTTCTTCGAATAAGTTAAACTAGATATGCACTAGATAGCATCATTGGATTGGTATTTTTATCAGATAATAACGCATCACAAGTTCACAATACACCTTTTCATTCTAATTTCTTGTAATTTGAAGTCCTTGTTCTTTTGCCCCCTTTACTACCAAAAGCACAATATCTACCCCTAAAACTCATTAGCATTTACACTGTTGTCATATTTTCCCTATCTGAGCTTTTCAAAGTTATTGTATCTATTTAAATCCAACAAAAATATACCAGTGAATCCCTTTGTTTCCTTTAAATATGTCATTGAAATGATGAAACTGAAGCCAGAAGACTTGTGTCGTTTATGTTTAACAGGAAACAACTTATCAAGAGCATGCTGAGGAAAAACCCAGAACACAGACCAACAGTGAGTTCACTGAGCTTTTCTTGTGTAACTCATTTCTGTAAAGCTGTTTATTCTTACATTGCTCTTTTTTGGCAGGCATCTGAATTATTAAGGCATCCTCATTTACAACCTTATGTTCTACGCTGTCGTAATGCTTCGTCTATTTATTTGCCAGTACATCTTATTAATAGTAACTCTCCAAAGGATAAAACTAAAAACAAATCTAGTGGTAGCAAAGACCATTGGGATAAGGAAGCAGAATTAGCAGGATTAGTAAATCGGTTGGACCGAATTTATCCATTGGAGGGAAATGGAGATGTACACACACGGAACCCGCATAATGAGGACAAGCTAGCAATGCCAACCAAAGACAAGGTTGAGACCAAAATGGTTGATTCTACCAGCTATACTCAGGAATTTTCTACGAGTGTTAGTGGCTCAAAAGATGGCTCTACAACATCTGAATCAACTGTTTGCAGTGTGAGCAAGGAAGGAGACTTTAAAAATAGATTTGCAAGGGACCCAGCTGACAGTGAGATCACTTCAAAAAGTACAATAGATTGTGTGCATGAAGAACAAGGACTTACTACCCATAAGTCATACGCATTTGACATAAATACAGAAATTAAAAATGTTGAAGATATTCTTTCCAATGAAGATCTCATTACAGATGAAGCACTCAGCGAAGGTTCCAAAACTGGGGATTACAGTAAATCCACAATATCCAGTGAAGGCAGCGAGGGCAATGATAAAGATGAGTCCATTGATGAGATAATGTCAAAGAGTACCCTTGATTCTGTGCATGAAGAACAAGGACTTACGGTGGATCGTTTTCGGAAGTCGGATGTGGTTGACCCAAGCACAGTATCTACAGAAGTTGAAGATAATTTTTCCAGTGAAGGTTTTGATAAAATGGAAACAGAGAGGGAAAATGACAAACTTGAGGACTCCAAAAAATCAACAGTGTTCACTGAAAACAGCGAAGGCAATGATAAAGATGTGTCCATTGAAGAGATAACTTCAAAGAGTATTCGAGAATCTGTGCATGATGAACAAGAATGTACTGCTGAACATTTTCCAAAGTCAGATGTGATTGACACGAATGCAGTGGCTACAAAATTTGAAGATAATTTTTGCAATGAAGCATTTTGTGAAACTGGAACAGAGACGAAAAATGGCAGACAGGACTCCAGAATATTAGGGTACATTGATGACATCAGATTGAAGAGTACACTCGATTCTATGCATGAAGAGAAATGGTTTATAGCTGAACCTGATCAAAAGTTAGATCTTGTTGACATAAAAGCCACAGCTTCAATAGATGTGGACAGAATTTCTAATGAAGGTTCTGGTGAAGCTGAAGCACAGAGTGAAGATGCCAAACTTGAGTGCTCCAGTAAATCAATAATTTCCTATGATAACAGCAACGATAATGATGAAGATCGATCTGGTGGTGAGATCACTTCAAAGAGTATGCTAGAATCTGTAGGTGAAGAACAAGGACTCACTGCTGAGCATTTCCAGACGTCTGATGCAATAGACATAACTACAGTGACTACAGAATTTGAAGATAAACTTTCCAATGAAGGTTTTGATAGAGCTGAAACACAGGAGAAAGAAGCTAAACCTGAGGGCTCCATTAAATCTTTGTTCAGTGAAGAAGGCAGCAGCAGTGATAAAGACGGGTCCATTGATGAGGAAAGGTCATCATCCCCACTGGCACAACCTGTTAGGGTTGAACATGACATTGAAACTGGAAGCAGCTTGAAGGAAGATGAAAAACCTGAAGGATTTAAAGAGGGCTCACACACGAACAGCTTGACTTCTGATACTAAGGATACGCATCCAGGTAAGGATGAAAACAGAGAAGACACCCACACAATCAGTTGCTCAACGTGTAAAGAAGACAGCAAGGCTGTTGTGACCCAGAAGCCAGCAAATGACATTTCATTAATGAAGCGTCTTTCAAGAGGCAGTAATGCTTCTTGCCAGCAAAGAGCTGATGCTTTGGAATCTCTGCTTGAGTTATGTGCACAGCTACTTCAGCAAGGAAACCTTGAAGAGCTTGCTGCTGTGCTAAGACCATTTGGAGAAGATGCTGTATCTGTGTCTTCCAGAGAAACAGCGATATTGCTAACAAAAAGCCTTATGGCCTCCCAAAAACTTAATCCTGAAACGTAGTTTGTGAAAGGTGTTGTGCTCATTATTTATACATTGTTGTAAGAAAAATGTGTATTTCCAAATATTACATGAGTTTGTTTCTGAAACTTTAGCTTGATTGAAGATTTGAGGCTGGAGAATAACATCCCATAAATTCTTTGCTTGTAAACTGTGTATTGTAAATGGATTAAATTATATTTGAAATTGTTGAAATGGTTTAATATTCGTTGGTATTTTTCTGTAAACTATGAACATTCATTTTCAAGAACATTGCCTATCCTCATAGTCCCCTCCCATCTCAAACTAGGAAAGTTAAGTCCTTGTGCTTCATGTTTTATTTAATTGGTGGACTTGTAAGATATCTTGATCTGGTTGAGCTAATTAGCCTGTGATTTTCTGGTTTCTGTTTTGGTCGTTTCACTTATTTTTATGATTTCCAGGATTAAAATCTTAGGGTAATTTTAGAGACCAAAATGACATTTTAAAGTACTAAATTAATTGATTGGAATTTGAAAGAGTCTGTGGCTCATGTTTTTGCAGTCTGGTAATTTTTCAATCATGTGAAATCAGAATGTTAAGATTTTCACTCTTCCAGATATAAGGAAACACGTAAAAATAAAGAATTCATGAAAAAACGAAGAAAAATAAACGAACACATGTTCAATATAACTTTTTTTTTTTTCATTATGAACACAGATAATTTACATTTGATGGCACATAAAACATCAAAGCACAAACATATAATAGCTGTGTTCATACTTTATTCCTTACATATATGTGTATATAAATAAATATAATCAGCCTCTTCCTCTACTGCATGTTTCTTCAATCCTATGCAACATTTCAGTGGAACAAGGCAAAGAAGGACAAGACTGAGGCACCCACCAAGGAGCCAACAACAGTGGCTGAAGCACCACTGCTAGGGCCAGGAGCAGGTGCAGGAACCTCTGTGGCAGCCAATGCTGCACTCATGGAGGCAGCAACAATGAGAACAGCACAGGAAAACTTCCTCATGTCCATGATGATAGTGAGAGTTTTTAGAAGATGGAGAGACCCGCTTGGTTTGTGAGAAAGCAGCTGTTTATTTTTTGTGTTTTGGTGCAGGTCTGAGGAAGAATGAGGGGTTGGCTAGGGTTTTATAGTGCAGGGGTTTGAGCCATTTACGGTAAATGGCTATTGGTTGGTTGTTTTAGGGTTTGCATGTGTGGTTTTGCATGGTTTAAGGTAGCTTAAAAAGGGTCGTGTGACAAGTGTAGGATGCTTGAAATATGTGTGTGACACATCAATTTTGTTTTAACTGTTTCCTATGTTTGTGCACAGCTTTTAATATTTTATTTCACCAAATAAATAAACAGTAAATAATATTTCCTTCTTTAAATGGTTTGGAAAAATTAAGATTCTGTTGTTTTTCTTTTCTTATGGTTTATTTCTAGTTCAATTGTTCCTAACATTATATCAGTGATACATGTAGATTTTTGTTTTCTCTTGGAAAAGAAAAAGTCCACTTTTTCTCCTTTTAGGTTGTGCTTTGATGAAATAAAAAATTAAGAACAAATACGTTCGATTAATGTTATATTTTGATTAATTAAAATTATATGATATTCTTATTATTTTAGAAGGATGAAATTATGTAAGGAAATTTTTAATATTAACATAATGAAGAATACTTTTTATGATCTCATAATTAATAATAGTCTTGATTACTAAGAATTACTTGATTTTTATTTATAATCTCATAATAAAGGCATACATTATTATTAGATTGAACATACTGTATCTATTTATATTTTCCATAATTATATTTGTGGAGTTTTTTAAGACATGGTCGGACATTAAATATAGTGTCTTCAATAGAAATTTATACTTAGATTGATATTTATATCCGCATATTGTTGTTAAATATCGATTATGTACATTTAATGTATTTTATTCTATTGATTTAAGTTTAATGATTACTGATTTGATTTATGTAAGTGATAAGGTGTCTTATTTTAAGAAGGATAATTAAAGTATCGCTTATTATTTTAAATCAACATTTTAGTAGGGATTATTAGTTTATTCCAAAATTGTTTTCCCAACGAAACCTAATTGAAAAAATAATTACATAAACAAAAACCTTTTTTAATACAAATTTACTTTTAAAAACAGATGAAAACTCTCAATTTCTTTTCTTTTTTCTTTTATTTTAGATGATTTTGAATAAAAAAATCCACATATATTTTAAAATATACAAAGTATGAATAATTTGATTTTTGTTCAATTTTAACAATTTTTTTTACATAATAGTAGTAATGATATCAAATTGTACTTTAATAATTTGATTATCAAAATATTTTTTTAAAAAAATCCAATATCAAATTATTAATCCAAGTTTACCTTCTCTTAAACTTTGATAGTCTCTAAACTTTAAAAAATAATGAATATGATTATCCTAATTTATTAATTTAAAATTTTTAAGTGTTAAATTGAATTTAAGATTAGAGTCGTATTAACAGTTTTTTTTTTCCTTTTACTTTCAAGCTTATCAAACCAATATTATATATTATCAAATGTTTGTTAAAAGAGTTTGAATTTATAATATTTCTTACTCTCTTACAATTTTACCACTAAAAAAATTAATTAATTGGTATGTGGAAATTAATATTTTTATGTTGTGCCATAGTTTCACACTGTAATATTTATCGAATATATCTGTAGCATTTGAGTTTACCATTATTGTGCAGTAAATATTGCTTCAAAACAGAAAAAGAAAAACAATTTTATGAAAAGTTGGTCGTCAGGTGGTCTTATTTATGAATTTTGCTATAATCAATTACCTTAATTATTCTTTGCAGCATTAATATCATTGTATCTAACAATATTATTAGCAAATTTATAATTTGTGATTTCAAAAGCTTGTAAATAGAGCCTAATAAAAATAATGATCTCATGGAAAATTAGTCAAGTAGGTCACTTGTTAGTATTTCTTTTTTTAAAATTATACTATAATATTAATCTATAAATAATCATAAAATTTTAAAAAAATAAGATTTCATTGACTAATAATGATTAATAATAAAGGAAAGATATGAAAGATAAAATCCTTTTTCACTTGTTTGAATTTGATGTTTAAGAATTATTAGTGATACAATCCAGGGCTAGTGAGTATAATTTTAATTTTTTTTCTTTGTATTTTTATTATATCCTTTTTAATCAAGCGAGTTCATCTGACACAAGCATTTGAAAATCATAACAAGCATTAAAGGAAATATTAATTAGTAAACATTAAACACTACTTAATGAGAATTAATGTATAATATAGTGGATATGTCATGGTTGTCTAGAATGACATATAAAATTAATATATAAAAAGTGTACTTGATGTAATGAGAAATATATATATATATATATATATATATATATATATATATATATATATATATATATATATATGAATTTTGAAAGAAAAAAATTAAGTTTTATGTGAGATATTTTTATTGAGTTTTGTATATAAGATTATAAAATTTAATCTTATCAAACTATTTTTCGATGATTAATCCCATTATTTATTACTCATATTCTTAATTTTGTTAAGTTTGATGTCAATATTTTTTTCCTTTGAATATCAAAATGATTCAATTTTATTTTCATATAAGTTATGACATTTGACATGATTGAGTATTTAATAATACAATCAACATTTTGAACAAATTTTTTTCCTAGTGTCCATTTTGATTCATATTATATATGTTGAATTTGGAGTGTAAAACTTCTTTATATATGCGGATAGGACACCATTTTGACTTTTAGTGTGATACTTAAGAATGGTAATATCTCAATTATCCAAACAATATATCCTAAACCTTTGAAATTTCATTAAAATAGTACAAAAATATGAACATGTGGTCAAAGTTTTGCTTGTAATAATTATATATGTACAAACTTTAAGTTTTTGAAACCTTTTACAATCAACCACATTTTGCTTAGTTTTTGTAAGTTTTCCTTTCAGAACCTTTAAAAACCCCAAGTTAGTAGAAGCCAGGTGTCAATGAAAGAGTACGAATTTTCAGATAGTGAAAGATAGGTGTGCAACGCTAAGTGGCCGATCGGTTTTAGTGACGGTAGTATTTAAGGCTAAATTTCAAACTTCGTGCCACTTTCTACATGCACCCTTTTTCTCCAAACTGCTGAACTCCATTTTCTCCTCCTTCTCTCTAGATTCCTCCACATTCTCTCTAAGAATTCTTATCTTTTTCTTCTTCCGATCACCAATCAGGCAACGTTTGAACTCTCTTGGCGTCAAAGGCTTTTAGTTAAACCGATCAAGTTATGGTTTTAACTCGGTGAGTTACTCCTCTTCTTAGAACATTCGTTTCTGTCACATGCAAACCCATATTCTGGTTTCATGGGTTTATCATCTCATTCTAATCACATTTATGGTCTTTTGTTTGTTTTAGTTTCACAAATCGTGACCCGTAGGATTCTAAGATTTCTAGTAGTGAGCTATTCTGTTCAAATTGTGAACGTTCGGCTACTTTTAGAGGTAAGGGAAACTTATATAATTTGATTATGGTTCTTTATTATGAATGATTGTATGTTTGTTTGATCATTTGATGAATATGAAGTACGAGTGCTATTGCATGTTTGTTTATATGAGTGGATGATTTATGAATAATATGAATTAGGTTGGTGTAGGGTTTGATTATGAGTTTACAGTATTCTGCGTAATTCTGTGTTGTTACCGAGAGTCATTATTGACCATTCGGTTTATCCCTGGTTATTCGGTCTGGACTGGATCTCTTCTTATATGGAGAATTTCAGTTAATGACCGATCAGTTTTCTCTTAGTGTGCTTGTAAGTAAGTGTTCAGTCTAAGTATAATTTCTCTTTATGTTTCCTAAACAGTTGAGACAATGTATTCTATAATACTTAAAGTCGTAGATGTTATCTTTATCCTTCATTAAAAAAAATAAGTGTTGTGTAATTGTACATATATATTCCTTCATTTTTATTTAAGCTTAGTAGTGCTCGGTCTTGAACCAAGCGCTTAGTCTCAGTAGTGCTCGGCCTTGAACCAAGTGTTCGGTCTCAGTAATGCTCGATTTTGAACCAAGCGCTCGGTCTTTATAGTGGTTGGTCTTTAACCAAGCGCTCGGTATTTCTATTATACTCCATTATTTACTATTTTTGAACTAAGAGTGTTCAATCCAATTCAATAGTATTCGGTTTAAGCCTGTAGGGTTCGGTTTAAGTTCTTAGGTTTCACAAATATTTATCACAATTTTCAGTTAAATCTAAAATACACTTATTCTTTAGTATTCAGTACATTCTTAGAAGTTCTGTCTAGTAAAATCACGTCCTGTAGTAACTGATCAGTAACCAGTAAATGTCCAAATATTACCGCGAGGGTTCGGTTTATGATGATAGTGTTCGGCTTATGAGGAGTCTCATCTAGAATGGACCGTTCGGTCCTATTTTATGTATAATTGGAAGACCATTCGGTCTTACACTAAGTATTCAATTGTGTTAGTCTAGAAAGTATTCAAAATGTTTGGTCTTGTCCTTGGGAAATGTTATTGTTCAGTTTAGTTTCAGATGGGATCTGTTTCTATTGGTTTGGTTGGATTAAATTATGGAATGGTATGGAAATGAAAGAGTATTCCAGGGAGGAATATCTCATGAGTGGTTATTGAATGGTAGAGTATGAATGTGGTTATGCTTAGCTGGCGGTTATCCTGATATTCTGTGATTACTCATTCTCAAGTAGAGAGGAGTAAGTCATGTGTGAGAATGACAGGTGGTCCTAGTCCATAAGGTGAACTTGGACGGAACGGACTAACCTCGGGTGGCAGCTGTTGAGGGCATCCCAGCTATTACATCACCCGGGTGCAAAAATGTCGTAGCTACACAGAATTCATACAGTCCGGACAGTCAGAGTAAAGTGGTCGGTCATTGCATGCTTTGACATGAAATTTTGATTGGAAGTGCATGATTGGATGTTACATGATTGTATAATGAATTATGTTAGATTTATGTGAAGTATAGGTTTGATTAAATCAATTAAATTATATAAGCTTACCCTATTTCCTGTCTTGTCTGTATTGCCTGTTCGGTCGTCCTTTCCTGTTGTAGTGATCATCCTACGGATGTGAGCATAAGGAGAAGAGTTGCTAGAAGAGGCTCTGGAAGAAGTGGAAGTGAAAGCGGAACCATAGGACCGTTCGGTCATTAGGATTGTTTTTATTTTGTAAAACCGATCGGTATGAGCGTAGTGTTGGGAACCGATCGGTCTAGACTGTGGTTTTGTAAATCTTAAAGTCTGTAGTATTTTTGTAAGGTTGTTCGGCCATGAACGTACTCCTTTGCATTCAGAACTGAAATATAATATTATTAATCTGTGAATATTCTATGGTATGATTTATACTGTATTTTTGGGATGTTACATTTCTTGCATTCATGGTAATTTTTCACAAATAGTGTTGTATTCGATAGAAGTCAAGAACTTTATAAGTGTTTGTATTTGATTGTACCTTTTTTATTGTATTTTGTTCTTTCATTTTTTTCTTATTTTTATATTATTTTGGATATATTTATTCTTTTTTAGATTTTTTTTGCCAATTCTAAATTTCTTAATAAAATGACGTTGTATTATGAAAGATTTGCACACATATATACCAAGAATAAATCCTTAATCTATTTAAATTGTGTTCTTATTAATTCTTAAACTTTTAATTATATACACAGTGAATTTAATTTTTGTAATTATTTTTCTTGGATTGTGTTGGAAAATAATTGATTTATTTCACATCCAAAAGACAACAGTTGTGTTATAATGTAGATTGTCTCAACTATGTAACATCCGAAAAAATATAGCTTTAAACTATACTTAAGGGTCCTTACATTTACAAAAAAATAAAACAGTTACAAGGAAAAGTAAAGTTAATTTACAGTTACCCTAAAATAACCATAAATTAAAAACTTTACAGAAACAATACTAATACACACCAAAAGAGCTTACCGATCGGTCATACAAGAACTGTATCGACCGAACGGTCCTACACAAATACAACAGGAGTACAAGACCGAACGATCTTGCTCTTAAACTACCTTTTTCTTATAGCGCTTGCTCCAAAGAGTCATCTGTACCTTCTGCTTACACCCACCGGGTGATCATTGCAAAGACAAAGACGACCAAACGGACCACATGACAAGACAGGAAAATAAGGGTAAACTAGTGTAATTTAATTAACTATGTAAACATTCATTTCATACAAACACATAAAACATACATACTTCTACAGAAATCACACTAACATATTATAACCGACCACTTTCACTTTGACTGTCCGGACTGTATTATTATGTAGCTACGACGTTCTTGCACTCGTGGAAAGGTAATTTGGAAAACCATCAGAATTACCATAATTGGAAACCCAAGCCGCCACACGAGGTTAGCCCTTCATCCCTCACTGTAGCTGGAAACCCAAGTCTACACATGAGTTTAATCCGATAGCTGGAACCCCAAGCTATACGCAACCAGGCCTCCTGCTATTCTCACCACGTGCGCCATCATTCTCTACTTGAGATTAGGTGACCATTAGAATGTCAGGATAAACGCCACCTTAGTCTGACCATATTCATACTTTGCAAACCATTTCTGAGATATTCATCCTTGAAACACTCGTTCATATCCATATAATACAAATCACATCATACTTCTTCATATCCATACTATTCCATTCATATCACATTTTAAATACTATACTTCATTAACAACATATTTCCTCATCCATAACACCTTTAAATAACTTCAAACTGAACATGAAAATAACACCACAATTGAGCCCAACTGACTCAGAAATATCAACACCTATTATGAACAAAACCTGACGGTAGAACACCTCCTATCTGCCAACATGACTGGACGGGATATGGTTTCCCTATGGCGAACATGACCGAACGTGATATTGTTTCCCTATGGTGAACATGACCAAACGAGATATTATTTCCCTATAATGAACATGACCGAACGGGATATTATTTCCCTATGGTGAACGTGACCAAACGGTCATGTAAAGAGTGAAACTCAAGCATGAGCCGAACGCTATTAGCTTGATTAGAGTAATATTGAATTAGACCGAAAACTTATTGATTAATGCCGACCACTAGTAGACCATACCGAACACTATCATCTTAGACTAATCACTATAAGCTTAAGCCGAACACTTAGGGCTTATGCCAAATGTTATAACCAGGCTAAACACTTTAGTTGAACCAAATACTTATTGTGAGACAGAACATTTTCTCATTATTCAAAGACTATAACCGAACTGTAATTACTAGACAGAATCCAAAGAATTGACGGAATACTATAGAACATCTATAATTGGACATAATCAAATACTAAAAGTTTGTAATCAAAATTTAAGAGCTTAAACCGAATACTACGAGCTTAGACCAAACACTCTTAGTTTCAATTTCAGTTACCTAATTTTTGTAATATGATGAGACCGAGTGTTTAGTGCATCACCAAACACTACTGAAATCGAGTGCTAGCATCTGATCGAGCACTACGAGATCGAGCGGTCACTAACAGTTACAGTATATGACAGACCAAACACTATATTAAATTAAAAATCAACACTAGACCGAACGATCATTAACTAAGAATCCACAATAGCATAACTCAGTTAAGACCGAACACCAGAGAGAAGCCGAACGGTTAATTAAAGACCTTCAGCAAAATACATAATTCTGCAGAATAACTGCAAAGTTAGGATCAACACCAAACCTTACCAATTTCACTCGGCCACTGAACTAGAATTATGCAAAAACAAAATCATCATAAACACAACATCAATATTCCACACCAACAACACCGAACACCCAATTCATCCAATTTTACATTTATACATAATCAATTTCATACATTAAAACCAAGTAACTAAATTAGCTAGCTTTTCTTACCTCTTAATCGGACCAAACAACTCTACCACTTCAGAAATTTGCTCCTAATACCAGAAAATCTCAAGAACCTACAATTCTCCAATTTGCGATAACAGACTAACCCAAATACCAGAAAAGTGATTAGAAATAAGAAGAAGAAGCTGATGAACACATACAACAGAAACTTGGCTTGCATGTGCCCGAAAATAGACTTTTAAGAAAAGGATGAACTTACCAACTCTAAGCTTGATTTTGATCGGTGGAAAATAATGATCTTGACTCCTAGTTTGCTTAAACAGTGGTTGGTTGAAGAAAAAAACGAAAAGGTGATGAAGAATTCATAGGAGGAAAAAAGTTAAAAACTTGAGTCTTGGAGAAATGTATATTTTTGAAAATATGAGATAAACTATAGTTTAAAAAATTTTATAAAATGTTGACTCTGAGACGTTTATCACTTCATTCCATATGTCATTGGATTTGACATACTATGACACCTAAAAAATCAAATACGTATCAAACAGTTCTAACTATAATCAACCCTCATTATGATCACTTACGACCACCTCACAAAAGTTGATGAAGATAAAAAATCATTATAATAGCATAGATAGATCAAGATTTTATATTTTTCACAATTCATATATATTACCTAATAAGTATCTCATTTAAATGTTGAAATTTCTTTAACAAATAATATTTGTCGGTTCAATATTAAAGTATAACAATATAATCCTTTAAGAGGCTAAATAATATTAGTCTTTCTATTTTTTTTATTAATTAATTTTAATTTTAATTAAATGAATTCAAATGCTTATTATATTTATTAGTGGAAAAGAGACACTTGCAATCTCTATCTGTTTTACAGTGTATTATATTGTTGAAGTGTCTAAGCACTTCCATGTCTGAATAATTTATTTTTTATTTTTAATATATAATTAAGAACTTTCGTGAATAATTTATTTTTTATTTTTAATATATAATTAAGAATAGAACAAAAACATAAAATGTGTACATCAATAAAAGAAAATCACTTTCATATATTATTTTTTTGTATTTTTAAATATAATTGAAAATAAAATTATAATATGAAATATGTAGAAAATCCCTTTAAATGGATATTAACGAATTTAACTAGTTAAATATGATATAAATAATTATAATTATACCCGTCATGTTATAATAACTAAAATAATTTATTTCATGAATTCTCTAAATTACTTATTTAGATATTCTTTCAACTCAACAATTCATGGTAATATTTTATAATATTAAACTATTTTTTTCCAAATTTTTATTATTTATTATTTATTATCATTCAATTTCTTCATAGTTCATAGACAAGCCATGTTTTCTTCTCGATGGTTCTCACGTCTCAACTTTCTGCAACAGAATATGAATTCCCCGCAACAAGAAGTTGAATTAACTTGGCAGCATACCAACTTCAAATGGTTTTTGATTGAACCTGTTCAAAAGTAGATACATAACGATTCAAATTAAACCATGTCATTCTGATATTTCTTGTTACATCTCTGAATAGCCACATTTATAACTCAGTCAACAAAGCAAATAATGCAAGAAAATGAAAAATCTATCTTTGGTTTATTCTGAATTGCCAAATGAAACTGAACTTCTAGATTGATTGATCTCTCTTGTACGCAAAAGGGGTATCTGTATGAAAACCAAAGACCAAGCCTTTTCCATCATAACATATCATATCACAGAACCGTTGCTATGTCAAGGTGCTTCAGCTGGGTTGAAAGAGATTTCCCACCAGTTGCAATGAATTCAGAAAAGATAGCTTGCCTAGTAATCCCTTTCACATTCTCTTTCACTCTTTTTTCCCTTCCAAGTAACCAACACCACAAAAATGTTCATCAATCCAAACGTGTCAGTTATCCAACCCATGTGGGAAACTCAAGTGTTTCCAAATATTTTCATTAAATTTCTGATTTTCTATAGTGAATGAAAATTAGTAGAAGCAAAACCAGTTCTTGTTTACTTCACTTTAAACAAATATTTTAAGTAATTTTTCAAATAGTGTAGCAGTGTAGGGTGTACCATAAGTGGTAATTACCTGATTGTTCCTGCATAATTCTGATGTAAGGGTCTCTTTGAGGATGCTATGCCACCTTCTCCAACTGGCTTTGATTGGTCTAGAGGGGTCTTCAAAGCCTTAACCAAAAAGGGATAGTAACACATCCAAAATGGTTCATGTTTATTGCACCATTTTACCAACTTGAATATCATGACTTTATGATGTAACAAGTTTTCCCAAGTCCTATATAAGTTCACCTCTTGGCTCTACCTTTGAACAATTAGTGCCAATCAATACAAATCTCTTCAGTCTTTTGAGTCATTTCGTTTGAAACATACAGATTTTATATTCTGTTTAAATGGCACCTTTTGGTAGATTCACTGCTGAAGTTTTGATGGCAGTGATGATTGTGGGTATGTTTTGTGTGACCAACATTGTGGCACAGGATTCAGGGATTGCTCCCACTGGGCAATTGGAGGCTGGAGCTGGGTTTTCTTTGCCTGTTTCTGAGGTGATCATGTGTTCTTCTGTGTTGGCCTCTCTTGTGGCATTCATGTTGCAGTGATTTGGAAGACAATGGTTCTGGAACTTTTCACTTTCTGGGGTTAATCTTACTTTGTTTATGGATTAAAATTGATATGTTTGTATGTACTTTATGCTTGCTTGTTGAAAATGGTACTGCATCTGTTGGAATTTTGTAAGATTAGCTTTATCATGAGCTTATTGGTGTGAGCTGATATATTAATGTAATTGTTAAAATCCTTGTAATTGATGAGTTTCATTGTTTCAGTTTATCAAATTCTTTAAAAGTCACTCTATTTTAGCATTCTTCTTTGATGACTACTCCAACTTTATCCAAAAGTATAATAACTTGATAAGTAATCAAACCCAATTTTATAAATTTGGATCTTCAATCTTAGAAGTTATGTAATAACACCTGTGAAGGTTGGAATGACAACAATAACTAGAGATATTAATATAAATAACAGAAGTAATTTTTTTAAACTAAAAATTAAATTTACAATCATTTTTTTCTTGGATTTTGATAATAAATGTAAAGGTGCCTTAGAAGTGAGAGAATATTTCAACTCCATTTTTTTTAATGTGCTTTTGCTTTTAAAATTAAATATGAAAATTAAAATCTGGTAACCCACAAGATCTAAGTTATTGAGTCAAAGGCTTCTTTAATCAATAATACATTTAATAGGATGTTTACACATCATTATTAAAATAATAAATTAAACTAATTTTTAATAATTCAAAGTGAATAATTTTAGATGTCTATATTTTTATATTCTTTATCATCTATAAAAAAAAAAATCTCTTTTTATAATAGTTCTCACTTTTACAAGCCCCTGTAATGAGATACTTGCTGGATTAGATATGCTTCAACTGTGAGGTAAATTTTCTACTATTCTATTGAATTATATATACAATCTGTTCCACTATTTTGTATAACTTGGGGATCCCAATGTAACATTATTGTACAAATTGATGAATTGGCTAAAACAGCAGCACTAAGCTACCTTTTCCTTCAACTGTTAAACATTGAAAGAAAGTGTGATGATATAAAGAAAATGAAGTTGTTCAAGAAGCAGTCCCCTTGGACTCCTCCATATCCAGTGCATGTTCTGCTACCATTATGCATGAATCTGCTTCTAGAGATGAAACTGAGGCCTTGTCTTTGGTTGAACTTGAAATCTCCTTGGCTGAATTGAGCATTTCTGTTGTGCATTGCACATCTGGTGTTATCCCAACCTGATCTATGTCATGAAGGGCTGGTGATAGATATTTTGCCACTGTGACAAACAGGGCTGATCCATCATGAAGCTCAGTGACACTCTGAAATTAGTATCATATATTCCCAATTAGACAAGGCATGTCAAAAAGTAGCTCAATGTACTTCTAAGTTGATTTTGATAGAAAAACAAACACAGAACATAGATATAGTTCCTTAAGTATTTCTGGTGTTTTCCAACTAGAATTGTTTCAGCTTGAAAATCTAGTCAGACCTTTTGCTACAATAGATATTGAAGTGAAACTAAGTTTTAGCACCATGGTTTTTGACTATGCATTGTTTCAAAGAATTCAGGGTTAACATTTGTTAATATAACTTCAACAGCATCGTTAAAATATCCATAAAATTGGCCTGGATTTTGCATGGTACATGACTTTAGAGTAATTTGTCCTCTTCATGAATACAAATCAGTAACTCTTGCTTCATGCTTTGGCTTGTGGAAATCTTGTCTAGAAGAGATTTGAATACTTAAGAAATCCTTCTATGATAAACATATATATAAGCTATATAAACGAATCATAGTAGTACCTGAATCTTTCCTTTACCAAATGTTTTATGCCCCACAAGAATAGCTCGACCATTATCATGTAATGCCCCAGCTAAAATCTCACTGGCACTTGCACTTCCCTCGTTGACCTGTTAAGGATACAAAAATTTCAGTTCATCAATCAAGTTATGTCACCAAAGGAAATCATAATGCTCATGGAAAACTAAGATGCGTCTGGCTTATGTTTAGAAATTAAGGATAGATATTGAATGTAGTTACACAGATGAATGAATGGTTAAAGAATCAGGAAATGATGAGTTGTTGATTGTTGATTATGAACCTTCCTCACACCAGAACTTGGTTCGAAAAACAATACAGGAATTACATAAAACGCATGGAATTGGATGTTAATTGGATTCATATAAGGTTAGTTCTGATTGTTGGACAGACTTAAATAAAAGCAACTGAGCAAAAGTTGTGTTGCCTAACACCAACATACTTGAAAATATATGACAATATGTGTGCAATACACTAGAAGGAATAGCTATATTTTTATGTGCAAATAGCATCAATTACCGAAGTTACTATTACGTAGCATACTCAGATTGTAGAATTAAAAGGGCAAAGACAATTAGTACTCACAATCACCACAAGTGGATCATGTGTTATAGCATGTCCATTGACCATATTAATCGGCAACATGTTCCCGTCTCTATCGATTGTGTTAACCAGAGTCTCATCTCCATCCAGCCACATCTGTGCAACATCAAGGCCAGCTTTTACCAAGCCACCCTGCAACAAAAATTTAGGAAAAAGGAGGAAAGCACTTTCAAGTTACTTCATTCCAGAGAAAAGATAACAACACTATACGTGGAAGTTCTATAAAAAAAATAGTAAATTACTGGATTGTTGCGAAGATCTAGTATGTATGAGTGTACTCCTTGATTTTCCAGTTTCTGAATGGCAATCCTCATGTCTTCGGCAGCAGTCTGTCGGTATAGAACGAGATGAGTATGTATAACGGAGAACAAGTTGGTATTTGATTTAGATATTTTCTCTTTTAACTATGTGGTTTGGTTCAGTTTTTGCACAAATAATTTGGAAAAACAAAAAGGGTTAAGAACAAAGTTGTTCATTAACACATACCAGATACAAATATTGAAATGTTATTTGATAGTTGATTCTTTGCTAACCTGAGAGAATGCTGACAATTTCACATAGCCTGTTTTTGTGAGATGACCATCTGGGGATCTATGAGGGATGATAGCACTTGATATTGGAGAGAGCTTGATTAACTCCCTGGGAAGTTTGACCTTCAATTATATTAGATCAGAAATAATTAAAATACTTTGAATTTAAGTTCAATTAAAAGTGAAAGTGTTTGCTAGTTCAATTAAACTAAAATTGAAGGAATGAGTAAACATTTGAAGTATCATAATCACTGAAATGTCAACATTACCTCTCGGATATAAGATCCTGTCCCTGAGTCTTTAACCTGCACAAGAACTGCTAAATTAGTTTCTAGAAAGCTTGTGAAGAATTAAAGGGTTAAGCTATTTTCTAATGCACTCTCATGTACTATTTTTTGAATGAATAAAGGTTGTGATCACCCCCACACTCAGGAAAAAATAAATGATAGCTAAAAATTGAACTCTATCCAGCAATCAATATCCATTGTTTCAAAGTTAGTCCATGAAAATTTGTAAGAGGCATGGCTCACTGATTCAAATAAGGCTTATATTAAGGAAGTATGACAGTTGCATGATGAACCTTTACTGTAACAGTGGTTCCAGCATTCCCTCTAAGCCTTTGTGCTGCAGTTTCACTATCAATGCCATCAAGCCTCTCACCTGCACAATCCAAATATTTTCAAACAAAGAAAATCACACCTGCTTCACCTGAGAGATTACATCTCTATCTCCTGATAAAATCTGACAGTGACACCTCCAGCTGAAAATTCATGAAGCATGCAAACCAGAAAATTGTTTTGAGGACTTGAGGAAGAGACTCGGGATAGTGTTAATATTATACCTCAAACTAAGATATGATATTTTCCATAATACCTTTATCTACATCAATTCAATCTATTCAGTATTAACATTGCCAACTCCAGCACCTTTGAAAAATTCATAAAATGAATGGTTTTCAATGATAAACTACAGAAAACTAGATGCTAACAGCTTCATATACAAGAAGAAAAATACATATACATGATCAATACCGTTTATCTCAATCAATTCATCTCCTTGATGTATACCAGCACGAGCAGCTGGACTGCCATCTATGCAAGACAATACAATCTGTGATTTCAATTAAAATAAGTAATTAGGAATATCAATACAGGTTCATTATCAGGTGATCTTGAGATATAGTTACTGTTACATGACTGATATATAATTAATGTTGCTGCCAATAACCTTTGGAGTTTAATTTCGTCACACTATCAATGTCGAGATTGTTATATTCTCAATGAGTTAAAAATCATTCTAAATATGACTTCCATATTACTTATTGAAGTGAATAATTGTCAATTATATGACAATGTAATAACCTTTACATATAAAATTAAACTATAACTTCAAATGGGAAATTGAAATTAAAAACTGTCAAAGGGGTAGGGGTCAATATCTAATTAAATGCACAATTAGAATAAAAATTGAAGAAAGTTTTCTTTGCAAGTCACTGACCAAGTGTCCTGTTCTTGGTTCAACATTTATGAAGAGGCCCACTCCTTGTAAGTTCCCATCACTTCCAATTCTAAACCCTTGGTATTCCTGTAAGTAGAAACCACTGTTAAACATTAACAACTAAAAAAGACTTTTAAATAAACTTGTTGATTCATGAATACAGTCTATTTCATATGGAAGCAATACACCAGAATAGGCATCATAAATTACTATAAATTGGACTTCTGATACAATGATATTGGTATATTATAATTCTTTTTATATGTTTTGAAAAAGGTATATTAGTAATCCTGAAAGTTGAAATTATAGTTATAATACCTTTGGGCTAATAATTCGAGTGAAAGGATCTCCAAGGGTAGAAAGCATTCCACGGATTTTTGTGTATGCAGCATCAGCTGAGTTCAGGGGAAACATTTCCACCATGGTTTGCTGCAACTTCAAATCCCAATCTGCAAAAACACTGTCTGTTATTACTGAACCATGCAAATAATATATATATATATATATATATATATATATATATATATATATATATTTATGCAATCCTTTGAGTGAAAATAATCATGAAGGAAAAGGTAAAGTGATGAGAAATAATACCTTGATGATTAAATGTAGGATCAACAAATGTTTCTCGAATTAAACCCCATGCCTCCACAAGAGTTCTTTGAACTGCGTTTACCTACCAAACAAACCTTTTTCCACTCAGTACTGTTCATGTTGAAGTTATCACTTTATACGAATTTTTAAATAAAAATAAAGTTATATTTAGACTTTACTAACCAAACAAATATTTTAAAAATATTAATTAAATAATTTATAACACCAATTTTCATAAAAAAAATACACTTTAAATAAGTTAAAAAGTTATGGTTATCATTGTTTTTAATTTTTGTACATTAAAATACATACAAATTTGGCACGTTTTAAGAACATGCTTATTTTTTCTAAATTAAACATGAATCTTTTTTAATTTTTATATTTTGAAAAAAATTTGTTTTAATCTCTTTATTATCTCAACCATTGTTAATAGTTTTAATTATATGCCTAATAATTACTATTCTTTATATAATAATATATCCTAATTTTCTATTATTTCAAATTTTTGCTTTCATTTCAAAATGTAGTCTAACGACATTCAAAATGAAAAAATAAACACAAACTTAATTCAAATTTTACTAAATCTTTTTAACAATTACTAGTGAAAAAAAAAAAGTCCTTTCATAGCTAATGTAGTTAAAAAAGATTATTACTATTACTATGACAGGTATATATAATAAAAAACTATTACAATTTGTAAAAAATTATAAGATTGAATGACCTCAGGCGCCCGTGAAACGGGAAAAGCGACGGTGAGGGACTCCGCCAGCGCCGCGGGGGAGTGGCTGAACACAGAGCAGAAAAGCGCGGCGGAAACGCCAAACCCAAACGCGCTTTTCCCTGCAGACTCAATCCACCCCTCTCTCCCACAGCACTTCGCCTTCAACTTCTTCTCCTCGCATGTCCACGTCGGAAACCACAACCTACGGGGAAACAAAACTTCCCAAGTGGGTTTGCCCAGTTTTAACGGAATCTTGGCTCTGACATCGAAATTCTGAGAAAGATTCTTCATTTTCCTTTTGTTAAAATTTGTTTGCAGGAATGGTAATGTTAAAAAGAAAGTGTTGGATCGGTGTTGGTGGTGGTGACCGTTAAGTTATTTTTGGGTGTGGGACCCACTTGAATCTTTCTGGGTTGTGGCTGTGCTTTGATGGTAGATCCTCTGAGCATGCGTGTACGTATCTCAGTTTCAGAAAAATCAACTCTTTCTTGTTTTTATTTTATTACAATAGTACACGTAGACAGGACCAAACATTTCTGTATTATACAATGTTCTTGACTCTTCTTTGCTGTGACTATGATGTCTCAAAAATATGAAAAACGAGCAGTTTTGCTAACAAGTATTTTTATTTAAATTCAATTGTGTTATTTTTTTTCGGTATATTTAGTTTGTGAACTAAGTTAGATTCGTCTAAACTGTAAATTTATGAAAAGATTTATTTGATAACATAATAATTATATGTTGTAAATAAAATAATATTTTAATTAGATCATTATATTTAAAATTAAAATTAATTTTTTAATGCAACTTAAAACTCAATATAACATTGAGTTAAACAGAAAAATGTTTAACCTAGATAATAACTAGCTTATTTAATGTTTAACTTTTGTCTTTTTTTGTATAAAAAGTTTAATTTAATATTGAAATATTGTTATAATTTTATTTCTTTTTTTCTTTCTTTCTATGCTATCATTTTATCTCTTTTTTCTTTGTTTATGCTATTTTTCTTGATTTTTTTTCATTACGCCTAAACATTGAATAATTAAGTCAATTTTTATTATCATTATTTTTATTGTTTTCATATAAGACACGCATAGACATAGAGATTAATACATGCATACACATAAAAAGTAAAACTAGAAATATTTCATTTGACTAAGATATTTTTGCTTGAGTGACTTTTTTTTTCAAACAAAGTGAGACATAGTCACTCGAATAATATTTCTTAACCAAAAGAGAACATACTTACTAAAATTGTAAAAACATATATTTGAGGATTATTCTAGAATGATTAAATAATAACTATTTGAGTAGAGAAAATTAGTTATATAAAAAAACACATGTATTTCTGACCAAAATTTGACACAATTTTTGTCAATTTTGATGACTATTGTAACGATATTGACTTATACACGTGAACAAATTTTCTTAATTAAGGTTAAACAAATTTTAAAACAATAAAGAAATTACGAATTGATACTTATTAACATATTAACTATTTAGACGGCTTTATAAAAAATAATTAAATTGACAAAAATTAATAAATATTAGGACTTTATTAGCTAAAAAAAACTGATTATATTGAATAAATTTAACGAAAATATAGACTGAATTAGTATTTAAGCCTATTTTCTTAGTGTGTAGTTCATAATTTTTTCTTCCTTTCGCTACAAATTTTATTTGACTTATTGTAGGTACTTTTCCTCTTATCATAATCTTGATCATACATTCTTTTTCTTTGTAGGATTTTATTCAAATAGTGTATTATGAATTTCAATTAATCAAATAGTCTCTAGTATCACATTGATTATTTCTACTTTTTAAATATTTTTATTTATTGTTTATTTTTTACTCTAAATTTCAAACGTTCAATCGCATAGGTCTTTCACTCAATGGGTAATAAAAACATTTATCTTCTGTATTCTTTTTTATCCTTATTTCATAATTTTTTTTTCTATTTTGTTAAAATATTTTTTTTTTTATTTCTCAAGAGTTTGATTCAATAGTTAAAGTTTTTCATATATCTTTAAATTACTTTCTATCTTATTATATACTTTTAGGGTACACATCGGATTACTTTTACTTCTTTTTAATCTTTTATTTGTTATTTACTTTTATCATATAGAATATTATTTTAATGATTTTTGTATAGTTATTTTTATTTTTTTAACTCATTATTGTAAGTTTAATTTTACTATTACAATTATATAAAGACTTATTATTTATTATAATATAATAGTTTAATGTTATTGTAATAAAATTCAAAAGATAAAAGATTTATATTTAAATTTAAATTATTATTAGTTTAATATTTTATTTCATGTGTTTTATTTAAGTGGTATTTTATAATATTTTTACATATAGAGAGAAAGATATTTCATTATAATTCGTAAAGGAGAAGTAATAAAATATTTGAAATATTTTTAAATTTAAATATTTTTTAATTTTATCAACTTTGTTTTTCATGTTTACAAAATTGATAGATGTTTTGATTGTTATAAAATTTTATTTTTGTAATTGTTTACTCTTTGATGCAATTATAATTTATTTTTAAAATTTGACATTAAAAAATGTAAATACATCATTTTAATATTTAATATTTAATATTTGATGATAATATTTTTTTATAAAAATTAATTAATTGATATTAACATATAGAAAACAATTAAGAACGCATTCACTTGAAAATAAAAATGAAATACAAATTTTATAGCAATTGAATATAAAGATGTGTCAGAATGAATTCAATTTTGGAAATGAAATAAAATAAAAAATCATATCCTTTTGGTCTCATTGTCATATAATATATTCAAAATATATTTTAAATTATGGAATTACCGTTTGAGTTTCGTAATTCCAACTAAATTTTAAATTATGTAATTTTGAACATAATTACATAATTATAATTCAAAATATAATTGTAAGTTATATAATTTAGAATAATATCAAGAATTATAAAATTTAAAATAAGATTATTTACTTTAATATAATATAATATGAGATATAATTTTAAATTATGTAATTTAAAATATAATTATTTTAAATTTATGAGAGTAGTTGTAACATCCCAAAATACAGTAATTACCATAAATCAGAATTAATTACAATTAACAGTAAAACGATGCAGTCTTTACATTAATAAAACGTAATTCAAAAGCCGAACGGCTTAAGTACAAGATTACAAGAGGTTAGGACGAACGGTTTTACAAAAAGAACTAACCGAACGTCCAATTCAAGAGCGAACGTTTAAAACTAAAAGAAAAACGGACGTCCTACTGCTCCGCTTTCACTTCAACTTCGACTAAGTTCTCTTCCTCGATCACATCCTCTAAGGTGGCCTCGCCTTCTGCTCACATCCACACGGATGATCATTGCAAGACAGGATGAACGTACATATACAGTTGACAACACAAGGAAAACGAAAGGGTAAGCTTATATAATTTAATTCATACAATCAACATATACATTTAACATTTCAATTCACACACAGCATTATAGAAATATATATATATATATATACTAGACAGACCGTCCGGACTGTATGAAACCGTGTAGCTACAGGCGTCCTTGCACCCGAGTGATGTAGTAACTGGGATACACTCAACAGCTGCAACGGATGATCATTGCAAGACAGGACGAACGTACATATACAGTTGACAACACAAGGAAAACGAAAGGGTAAGCTTATATAATTTAATTCATACAATCAACATATACATTTAACATTTCAATTCACACACAGCATTATAGAAATTATATATATATATATATATATATATATATATATATATATATATATATACTAGACAGACCGTCCGGACTGTATGAAACCGTGTAGCTACAGGCGTCCTTGCACCCGAGTGATGTAGTAACTGGGATACACTCAACAGCTGCCACTCGAGGTTAGCTCTATCCAAAGTACTCCTAAGGAATAGAACCTCCTGTCATTCCCACACATGAACTACTCCCCTCTACGTGAGGACGAGTATCACGGAATATCAAGATGGACCAAGCCAGCATTAGCATAACCACAATCATACTTTACCAATCCAATATTCAACATATATGAGACGTTCCTCCCTGGAACACTCGTCCAAAATCCAATATCGTATAATCGTTCCATATAGTGTTCACACTTTAAGTTCTCATAATTCATCATCATTTACATCTTTAGATTTAAGAGCATAAAATGACGAACGTTCAGTCCTCTGAAGAATTGGGACGAACGTCCAAAGAAAAGTACTAAATGAACGGGGAAGTATACAACGAACGTTACTATAGGTTCTGTCAGTTAGATGAACTGACTCGTTTTGGAGGTATTCTGGTACTTAGAGAAATTTTCATTATAAAGACCTTAGACCAGATTCAAGGTAAGAAGGAGGGTCAAGAATATTTAGAACTATTTTTGTAGTACTCCGCATACAGAACACGGATGCCATTAGTTGAACGGACGTAAGGAAAAGTGAATATTTTAATACTTGAACGAACGCTATTTTATTCAAGTGGTTATTCAATAATACTAGCGCTTGGTATAAGACCGAGCACCGCTTATGACGAACGCTAGGTAGATGACCGAGCACCAATTATGACGAACGCTTGGTACAAGACCGAGCGCTACTTAAGACGAACGCTTGGTTTAAGACCGAGCGCTATTTAGGACGAACGCTTGGTTTAAGATCGAGCGCTATTTAGGACGAACGCTTGGTGTAAGACCGAACACTATTTAGGACGAACGCTTGGTGTAAGACCGAGCGCTACTTATTTTAAAGTATAAAGGTATAATTTAACATTATTTAAGGTATACGACATCTCTATGCTGAGCCGAACGCTCAAACATACTAATTCAAATGGGGACGCTCGTTCTCGGACAGAATTCTTTCCGAATGAAAGAATTCCATTCTAAGTCATTTTCAGGAAAACTGAACGGTATAAGACCGTACGATGACGAACGTATTTTATCATAGGGAAGAATTATCATATTCAGATTTTTCATCTTATTCTAACTCCACATTTCTCATACGATTCATACTTTATAATTTCATATCCATCATTAATTCACATACTTTATAGAGTTCATCATATTAACAAATCAAACTATACAAGAATCATCCATCTTTAAATCCATACGTATCAAAGTCAACATGCATTTCAACCAACAGAAATCATATTCATTCAGTACAACAGTGTTCGTTCATACATACTCAAACAGCCCAAATACTTATATTCATATCATGCTTTCATACAACATACAAGTATAAATTAAATTAATAAGCTTCCCTTACCCGGATTCGTACGCAACTTGTCCTAATGCAAGGGTTTGGTTCGTCCTCTTACAGCGTTCTATCCTCAAATTCACTTAATACTTTCACTTAATCTATACACCAAAAATCAGAAATAACTCAGATGTAACCCATGCATGAACCCAGAACCTGGTTTCGCATGAAACCTAATGGACGAACAATCAGAGGAGAGGACTTACCAGCTCAGATTCTAATTTTGTTCGGTCCAGAATGACGCTCACGTCTCAGGGAACGTTTCTACGGTTCTGAAACGTGATCGGAGAAGAAATGGATGAATAATAGTAGAGAGAAGTTGAAGGCTTTCTAGAGAGAAGGTGGAGAAAATGAAGGGTTGAGTTTAGAGGAAGAAGAAGAGTGTGTACAGGTGAGTGGGAGAGATTTTCAAAACTCAGTTTTGTTCAATCCACGTCAAACGGACGAACGTCTCCTCTGCCGACACCTGCACACCCACTTCTGACTTCGGAAGCTTCTCTCGTGACACGTGGCGCTCGTGCATGCAGTGCAAAGTGGATTTTAATTACACTGAGCAGTGACGTGGTGCGTTTTAATTACGAAGTGACAGATGTTTTGCAGAGTTTAATTTTCGAGGCCCAGTGGAAGAAAAAAACGTTCCAAACCATGTGTAGGTTCAGGGAGGTCCAATCCATTTCCTCACCTAGCCCATATACGTCACAAGCAGGCAGTTTCTTGCTACACCTCCGTTTGTTTCTTTCTGCATCTCCATATAAAAAATACGTTTCTTTCTGAACCTTTATATAAAAAAAGACTTCCCATTTTGTGCTTTTTAGATGTACCATTTATAAATAAAAAATTATTTTTAAATTATATGATTTGAAAGTTTTTCAATCATCTAGAATGTAAAATAATTATTTTTAATTTTCGAATAATCTATGGAGAAAATGAAACCTTTTATATGCGGTGCATGTATTTGACATTCTTTTTAAGCAGAAGACATGCATTTCATTTCAATATTCGCATGAAATTATCAGACACTAACACTATTATCTACATCTACATGATAAAATCAAATGTCATTAATTTTCTTTAAAATAATAAAAAAATTAAATAGTATCACTTAATTGGTTTGGACCATACACAAACAGTAGTTAAAAATACCAAATAACTTTTCCATATCTGGATAAAAACTAAATCTCACAGCTTCAACATGATGTTACTCATAGAATATGGAGCCAAACCTCTAAATTCTTCAGCATGATAAGTTACTGCAAATAGAAAAATAAGTTTACATTTCCCAAATTTCCACAACCAAATTCCTATAGCAACTGTAAACTGTATAAACAGTCTCTCCATGAAAATGGATGAAGTCCATGTAGATATTTAGACAGAAACATCATACTCCATATCAAAGTGGGGACACATATGTTTCCTAGCAAGAACAAAGAAAGTAACCCCACACAATTATACCAGATATTGTAACTACTTTTCATACCCCTTTCCCTTGATACCCTTATATCATGGAGTAAAATATAATCACACACATCATTATATATGCATGCAAATTTATAATGAAATTAATTCCTTTTCACCCCTACTTCTGTAACCCTATAAAAGTTTCACACACCCTAAGTTCCTTATCAACACACAAACACATCACATTCACAGTCACTGGATTGTTGGCTTTAGTCACACACCCCATATGTATAATGCATGTCAATTAATGTGAAAAATCTCCTATAGAATACCAAATAAAAAAGTTAAGTGGTATACAATCAAAACAAAACCTATAAATATTAAATCTTAACATTTTATATATTAAAAGTGGTGATAGGTTTTTTTTTGGCAACTCATATATTAGAGGTGGTTAATTTTTCCAATCTATTCACATTAATTAAAGATAAGGTGAGATTACAATATACAAATAAATGTAAACCTTACCTTATAAACTGATTTGTAGGGATAAATTAAGTTTAAAGTTTATTTTTGAACATAATGACTTAGAGTCTACCATAGCAAAGTTTGTTGTTTGTGATTTATATTGTATAACTTGTTATTGGAAGATTTGTTTTTTGTTAAGTCTATCATATCATCTATTATTTGACTGTTGTTATCAGATTATTCATTAATTTTTAGTCTCACAATCGAAATATATGAAATGTATGTGTTTCAATATAAGAGATATTAGAGATTTTACATGGAAAAATTAAATATAAGACAAACTTACAAATGCAATACTCGGATAAGATTAAGTCATAAGTATGTATGTGGGAGGTGTTAAAAACCACCATGAATCGAAGAGCTAATTAATTTGCTATGGAGGAAATACCCACAATTATCCAATGCTAAGGCATTTAAGGTAAGAAAGCGTCCATTTCCTAAACGATCGCATTCATGGTTGTCATTAAAGGTGGCACATAAATTCCCTAGACATCCCACTAAGAACCAGTTGATTCCCAAAGAGAATGTCAGTTTTAAATTGATGGCTTTGGGACTGCAACTCCAGAAAACAAGGCCCTTGTAAATGTAAAAAATTTAGTGTAAGTCATTCAGTTGGGAGTAATTTAAAGCTACATGTTTACTCCACTTTCCATCGTAAGGGGAGAAAAAGTTAAGCCTTTGATTGGTGCTCAAAGATTTATTCAATGGGTATGGGAAAGAGCAAGATAAAGACACCTTCACCTGTGGAGCAAGTAAAAGCAAAAGCCATAGAGAAAAAAAGGGGTTCATCCATTCAAGAAACCATACCATTGGACAAGGGTAAAGATATATATATAGTTTTTTATTAATAAATAGAAATTATGTTACATATCAAATAATTTAATTTATAAAATGAGTTTTATATCATATTTATATACTATGGTTTAGTTATATCATTAATCAATGTAAGATATAAAATAATTCCTTAAGTCAAGGAATAAAAAAGATCTTAAATATAAGATTAATTATTCGAAAATGATCAAACATTCTTAATAATAATAACACAACTATTTTAATAAATCTTGATAAAATAAACTTTTTAATATGACTTTAATAGTATTTAAGGAGAGAATTTAAAAGTAATTCAACCTCACATGTTGATTCATGGCATAAATATCTAGAACTTATATTAATTTAAGTTGCTTTGATTAAGATATTACGTGTGATAACATAATAAGAATGGAGAAACAAAATAAAAATATGAGTTGTGGAATAAAGATTTGGATTAACCTAACTAAAGTGGTAGAGAATGGGCGACAAAGTACACTGAACAAGTGAGGAATAAGATGAAGATTGAGCTGAGGAATGACAAGCAAAGGTTTCGTTGTAACATGAAATGAAAACAGGGAACATCACCTCAATTATCTTTATGAACAAAAAGATAAGGCAGAGAGAAACTTTTCGTCACATGCATATATTCAATCATATATATATTTTTTAAAATTTATATAACTACAGATAATATGCAGTAATGACTTGAAATTTCTATAGATTTGAAGAAAAATGTAATTAATTAGGTACACAACATTATAATTAAGAATCATAAATAATAATAATCTTTTAAAATTATTTAACAGAAGTATCAAATTTAAAATTAAAAAAAATAATATTTTGACACATATAAATATTTTACATTCATTTAATACTTTATTATTATTATTTTTTTATTTATTTATAATCATTTTACGCTTATACATGTGAAATATAAAAATGTATATACATATCATTATTTAAAATTTTATATTAAAGATAGTGTGACGTGTTCTTATTCAAACTAAAAACCTAATTAACATCTTAGGTACGTATTTTATTGCAACATTATCACAATACCAAGTGAATAATATTATATATTTCAATTTTGGTGTATAACATAAATGGACCCAGCTAGGAGAAAGAGCATTGAAGCAGTACTTTACTTTTGGATATGTCTTTTTCTTGTAAACCTCTTTCATCCTGTCATAAAGGAATCTTAGCATTTTCTCATTAAACTACTTTAGATTTTAACTGTTAGAAAAAAATATGTAATCTTTTAATATAAATAAATATTACGAATATAAACGACCATTGCGAATCATAGTGGCATTGTGTAGTAGTATGGTCTTGGCAAATAATTATATTTCTTAAGCATACATATTAAGATTTGATTTCCATTTTTTCTTGATCATAAATATGATTATAAGTGTTTTGTTGAAAAGGATAAAACATACTATTTTAAATGTTACATGTATACTATGTTATAGTTAAAACAAATATATATATATATATATATATATATATATATATATATATATATATATATATATATATATATATATATATATATCATCCCTGATTGCGTACATAATATTCATTAGAAACGTAATTTTTTTATCAGTAAAAACATATCCATGTCTGATTTAGCAAAATGACATTTAAAAAGAAAAATTAAAGACCTTATTAAATAAGCATGCAATTTTTATTACACCGCACATACAAAGAGAATCACGGGAGAAAATGAACTTTGTGTTTAAATGAGTGTGCGTGAAATTGGTTTTGAATGAAACTAATTTTGTAAAATAAATTTTGATTAAATTTGTACATTGAGGTTTGTTTCAAGTTATTGTTTATATTTTTGGAAACGTAATTTATGGAAAAACTGTCTTTGAAAATTATTCCTGTACATATTTTAAAAAATAATTATGGATTAACTCTTCAAGTTCTTTAGAATATTTTTCAAATCAAAATTAATTAAAATAAAAAACAGAAGTTATAACATATATTAGAAAATATGAACATAATTTACTCGTTTTTTTATTGTCGGGAATATTTTTTTATAATATTCTAACAAATAAAAATAATCATTACTTACAGAAATGCAAAAAATTAAACAAAACTGATGCCTCTCATAATAAATTTCAGCATATAATTATTTTTACCCTATTACTTAAATAATTTCCCAATAAGCTTATTTTAAACATCATTATAAATTTTGATATTTTAACTTTACCAACACTTCAAAGCTCATTTATTATTTAAAACTTCAATTCACAATATTAAAATTAATTTTTAATGTAAAATGAATCATATGAAAATTTGCTTAATATCACATTACCTAAAAATTCAAATATAAATGGGATCTAGAATACTGAAAAAAAATAGCATGAATATTTAATCTTTTTTTATATAACGATGGTAAGAAGCTTATATTTAGTTTTGTTTACAAACTTTCTACTACCAATTGTAGTTAGAAGCTTTAAAATCATGAAAATGTTAAGAATAACACTTTTTAATTTATTTTTGTGTTTTTTTACCATACCATAACACTCATCATGTTTTAGTGGTAAATGGGTTTTATGCATCATTCTTGACTATAATATTTATAATATTAGTATCATTGGTTTTGGACACTTATCATGTTTAGTGTAATATCATGAAACCATGACATAGTTGATTGCCATAACAAATGTTCTTATGGACCATACATGTTTCCTGCACAATCTAACCACAGAAAAAACCTGGAAGTGATATTTTGGAGAATAAGTTGAGAGAAGCTTGAGGCATAAATTTTGACAAAAACAGAAAGCACTTAACCCAATGTGTGAAGAAAGCTATTCCTTATGTCAAGGAAGTGGCTACCCTAAAACATGAATTAGAGGACAAAAAGTATGGTCTTTATTTCTATTGTCCCTACTTTAGGTGTAGTTGATAGCTTTTCTGATATGCTTATCTTATCCTTTTACTTTGTTTAGGGTTAAAAATGTGCAGTGTAATTTTTGTTATACTTTTCTTCATAGATAAAAGATGTAATACGGTAAGACTATCACTGCTAAAGTGTAGACAAAATGATTTTGGTATAATTTGATTTCAAAATTCCACTTAATCTACATGCCCATAGCAACACTACTACAAACATATATTATTTAACGTGTTGCAAATATCGACATCAGAATTATTGATTGAGGTCAAAAAATAACATTTTGGATGTTAATTAATATTGAAAATGACTATGATGTTAATTAATGTAAGAAAGTACAATTTTTTGACTTCCTTCCTCCTTTGTTTTGTTTAATAAATAATTACTTTTACAGTTTTATAATACAAAAAACAAACATTTTCAAATTTGTATGAAGTAATTAAAATTATAAACTAAAACTATCACAAGTAAAAATCTGAAAAACACACAAGTCATGAGAATGTGGCTAGTACATACCTGAAAAACACAAAAGTCATGAGAATGTGGCTAGCACAAATTATGTGACTAGCACAAATTTGTATGCACCATTAGCCATAGTAGTTGTGTTACAATAGTATAGTGAATGATATAGTGAGTAGTGTATACTAACTATTTACTTGTGATTTTTGGTTTTGATAAATATTGTTATTATTTTTGGTTGAATTTTTTTACCACTTCTTTGAACCTCTATTTTAGGAAAAAAAAATCCTAGGAACCATTATTTTGGATCCATATGAAATTTAAAAATTATTTGGAAAGTTAGTTGTTGTAGATCTTTAAACGACCATAAATTTTGATCCGGTTGACATATTTAACATTCTTATATATCAATTTGGGATGGAAAAAAATTTCAAGGTTGTGGCAGTCCATGCAGCAAGCTGTTCCTTCCAAATTTAAAAAAAAAAAATGCCGTTTTCTATTTTTTGTCAATTTATTTTTTGTTTTTCCTTCTTTTTTTTTCAAACTTTGCAAAAATATTTAGCATAAACTTTGATTTTGATATGAACTTTTTTGTGAGGATTTTTCATGATTTTTTGGTGCTTTGAACAAATTTTCAGATCATTTGAAATTCTTTTAAATATACTTTGTTTATCCTATGTTTGGATGTATATGGTGTATGACTAGGGAAACTAGACAAAATATAACAAATACCATATACAACAAATAAGTTCAACAATGCCAATATCATAAAAATGAAAATTCATCAAAATCCCAAAACTAACCAAGAAGGAGGGTTTGCTGGCGGAATAGAGTGATGTTGCCGATGAGAGAAAAAGGAGAACGTGCCTAAAGTGGTCGTTATGATGGAGCTTCAATATGGAGAACGAAAACACGAAATGAATCCATCAAAACACAAACAAAGTGACAACCAAGGTAGCTGAAACACATACAAGAAACCATCTTTACTGTTCCTTGCACTCGTGGTCAAAGTAATTTGTTTCCTTGAAAGTGGTAAAGTTTGAACTCACGTTCAGGACGTGCTAAATGAAAAAGCGATATCAATCAACAAAAAGTAAAGAAATATCTAAACAAAGGCAACGAAAATACTTTCGTTAAGGGAAATTACACAAAACTTACCTTTGTTCTTCCTCACACTTGTGAACTAAGTCGCTGGTTCAAGCAAAAGAGAAGCCATGATGAAATAATTTAGTGGCGCTGCTTGTAGAAAATAATTACAATGTATATGATGTCGATAAACTTCAAAGTACAATGTCTTATACCTCTTTAACGTCTGAAACTAGGATATTCAACATGTGGATAGATGTTCACATGCTAAACATTTTCATTTACTCCAGGAAGGTATAGACTTGAAATTTGTTTATTTTGATAGCTTTAGCATATGCTAAAGCTATCAAAATAAACAACCATGCTTCAAAAATTATTCTTCGTTACCTATTATCTTTTTTATTACAAAAAAAAATCAAATGGAATTATCCTAATTTTGAACAAAACATCAATCCATGTTTAATTCGAATCTAAATTCAAATTGGATTTCAAATTTTTAATTTCTATTTTTTTTTCTTAAAGTATTCATTTTAGCCGTCGACTCGCTTTTTTCAAATTGTTTTTCGTTATTAAGAAAAGGTAACGAAGATAAAATACGAGCTTGTTTTATAGCAATTGTAATTAATCGTTGTTGTTTTAAGGTCAATCTATTTACACGTCTAGATGTTCACATGCTAAACATTTTTATGAAACTTATCCAATATGACGTCAAAAATTAAAAATTCTGACATCTAATTACCATATGATGTCGAAAAATTATAAATTTCTAAGTTAAAACTGAACATCTATTTACAAAAATATCATCTATCATTTTTAATGTTGATTTTTTCGTATTCTTACATTAAATTAAAAACTTATTTTACACTAGTGCAAAATGTTTGTATAGAGACCAACTTCATTATCACATCTATTCATCCACATATCCATATTTATTGTGTACAAAACTTCCGTCACAATTTCATTTTCACCTATTCGTGCATATTCATCATATTTTTTTCACTGTTTTAATATTAATTAATTAACTTTTATAAAAAAAATAATATGATATTATTTAATATCAAAACAACATATTCAACATAAGTATTTAGAAATAAAATATTTAAAAGTAAATAATAGTTATACAAAATTTAAAAAATTATATAAAATTCTAATCAATTATATAAATTAAATTTCATAACAACCAAAATATTTATTAATTTTCACAATATTAATGAAATAAAGTTGATAAAATTAAAAATATTTTTGAAATATATAAAAAAAATATTCACATTTAAAAATATTTCAAATGTTTCTTTACTTTCTCTCTATTGTATTCAAATCTATTTTTATATATTAATAAAGATTATAATACACTACTTAATAAAATTACATATAGAAAGAATATTGAACAAATAATAATTCAAATTTAAAATATTATATTATGGTAAATGAAATTGCAGTGATAAAATAAAATTATATAAAATTGTAAAACAAATATTTTACATGATAAAAAACACAACAAATAAAAGTATTAAAAAGAACTAAAAATGTTTAAACCTATGTTGTAGAAATGATGTAATTCATTATTGAACATAATTGCAGAAAAAAATATATAATTAAGGATATAATAAAATAGAATTTACTTGGAAATCTGAATTTTTTAAATTTGAAATTTTTTCCAATGAATTAGTTGAATGATTGAGAGAAAAATGTTTTAGCAAAACAAAAACTTCTAAAAATTAAAATCAGAATCAAAGATAATAAAGACAAAATTTCTTAAAATATATAGTAAATGAAGGATCATTATGTAAATGATGACACAAATAAGGAATACTGGTGGTTAATTCAAAAGGAAAGACCAATGTCTCACACTTTAAATATTATATGAAGATAAAAAATCAAATTCATTCTCTTAAAATTTAAGATTGTGTAAATTGAATATCATGTCTCATTGATATTTATTTAATGTTCCACAAAATAGACTATTAGAAATGATAGTATACTCTCTTTAATTTTAGCTTTTAGTAAAGAAATTAACTTTTAATTAGAATAATTGCAGTGGTTTTTATATCTGAAAAAACTGAAAAGTAGTTACTTACAAACTATACTCTCCTTATATTTCTTGTATCTTTTACTTTCAAACATTTCTTCCTCTCTTTTATATCTCTAATCTCTCTTTTCTCAAACATCATCTTCTTTTCAGTATATATTTCTTTCCTATTTTCATTTTATTTGAACGTAGTTTGTAAATTGTATTTATTTATTATTTGTACATTTTTATGCACAATTTATAATAGTATATAACAGTGATGTTGGAACATTAATTCTCCAACAATTTCTTTTAATCAAAGAATGATATATACCAGAATATACATACAGTACTCTTTTTTTTTTTTATCAAAAATAAAGAATCATTGAGAAATATTAAGGTGTTTCAACCCTTTTACACTCATATACTTTACGTGTCCAAAACAAATACGGGTCGAGTGTGTATAAACTGAATGTAAAATATTTCGACCAACAACATATAGTCCTAAGTATGTATATGCGTTAGGATACCCAAGTATACCCTCATTTTATATGCTCTTATATATAACGGTAACTGGGAGATTAACCACTTCTACTTCGAGTTACCGTACAAGAAACTAACACTATTTTCAACATAAAATATTAAAACTTAAGGTTTAATATTTGTAGTTTTTATATATATATATATATATATATAAAAGAAAAACTTTTTATTTATTCTATAACAGTTAATTTTGTTTTATTGGGAAACATTAGTGAAATTCACAACCTATCTAAAATGATATGGATAAGGTTGAAAATTTCAATCTGTTATTCAGTTTTGTTCTACTTCATCTAGTCCATCTAGTCCGTCAATTCCACTTATCAAAATTATCAAAATGTAAATTAATTAAACTCGACTTATTTTTAAATTAAAAATTAAAATAAAATAATTTAAAAAATTAACTTTTTTATATTATAGTTTCTTTAAGATGTAAATATATAATAATATTGTAATTTAAATCAGTAATCATTACCAATTAAGTTTTAATTATTAGTTATAATGAAGTAATTTAATATGTAAATATGTAATAGTTATTTCAATATATCTAATTAAAATATTAACTAATCGATTAAAAGTATTGAAAATATTTATATGATTAAATATGCTTTTAATATTTATTTATATGAATATATAAAAATTAAAAATTTAAAAAAACAAGTGTCGGTGACTCATTAGTTCATCCTATACGGGATAGATTAAAATAACCCTTTTTGTTTGAGAGACTAGTCTGGTCTATTTTTACGAGCTAACAACTAATGAAAATAATTTAATTTATTACTTGTAGATATGAGTTGTTTGTATAAGAAACGTAACACTACTTTCAACCTAAAACTTTAATAATTAATATTTATAATTTTTGTTTTTCTTATATATTACTCAATTTTTTTTTTATTTAATGTAAAATTTTTAACTCATACTTTTTAAGTTAGAATGTAAATTTTAGTAACAAATTAAATTTGAATATTATTGAAGATGTAGATGGTGGGTGTGGTCATAGAATACAAACTCCATTTGTGATGTACACATGCACCAAATAAAATATTGAAAAAAAGAAAAGATTCACCAATTTTAAACATTGAGTGTGAATAGAACATTGTATTTCCTTTGAAAAGTGATTGTAACTATTTAGCATTGCACGTTGATAGAAACCTCCACCTTACACCTTTTCTTCTCTTTTTGTATGAATCAAAGTAAAAATAAGAATTTCCTTGTCGTTTTAACCTCAACTTTGGGTGGCGATAACGACCTGAGGCATCATAAGTGAGAGTAACTTGGAATACAATCCAAGTAAATTCCATAAATCAAAAGAGACTTTTGTTTTATATCACTATGCAACATTTGTTTGTTTTTGCTTTCCACCTTTCTTTTCCATTAAAAAATTAAATTCGTTTAAGGTAAACATGAGGACCCCTTCTTCTTGTAATAAAATGGTGAAAGTGATCTTTTTTCAAAGGAAAAGCTTTTGTACCAAAGGAAAAGTTCCTTCTTTTCATTTTCTCGTATTTGAGAAAGATATACATTATCATCCTTCGAATTATTATTTTCACATATTGTATAGAAAGTGATGTTTTCTTCTTTCCCTTTTTCTAAATTTTGTTCTTAAAGAAAACAAGACTAGTCCCACCAAACCAAAACATTCATCCAACAAAATAATGTCATTCATTACGCATCAGTCAAAACACGATCATATCCAAGTCTCCATCAAAATAATTAATGATTACCAACTTATAATATGCCAAGGATTAAACTATATTTTCAATTTAGTAATAAATCATTTCTGGAGATTAAGCCTTGCTCCTGTATGGGAAATATTAATAGTTCAACCCTTTTATAATTATTACCCATGAAAACACTTTTTATCTTCATTTCTAGGATAAGGGTTGAGATTATTTAATTCTATATCAAGATATGTTTTACTCAAATAAATTTAAAATGTATCAAGATATTTACTATATCTGATTAACGTTTAACCAACTGAGTTACCTTTTGGTTATATTAATTTAATTTTGAAAAAAAAAATGACAAAGCTAGGACTTCTTTTTAAAATAATGCTACACAGTTAAACGTGTATCTGTCAACAAATATATATTACAGAAAAGTTAAGTATAATAGAATATTTTGTGCATTAGAAAAAAATAATAATACTTATACATATATTATTGTCATTTAAATCATTAAAAAACATTTATACCTTTTAATATATAATCAATTCTTACCGCACCAATTACTAGAACTTAATCGATTTTTTATCAGAAGATGAATGGAAGAAACCAAATTTGTTCATTACTTATTTTTCACTGTATAAAATCATATGAATTGTTTAATACTATATATATATATATATATATATATATATATATATATATAATTTATTTCCTTGAATATTAAAGAAATTGAATTATTTTTCTTTCCTTCATTTTTTCCAAATAAGTAAAAACAATAATTATCCAAATAATTAATATACACATGTATATAATCAATAGAATAATACAGTAGTTATATAATCAATAGAATAATACAGTAGTTATATAATCAATAGAATTATGAGTTCAACTACTTAAGAATATCATTTTCTGTATTAAAAAAAATGACGTTATTTTCCTAAGTTGTGGTTTGTTTATTATGTAGATGAACCCTAAGAAAAGAATAAGATTCCATGAATGAAGAAATGTGGCTACGAAGGTTTCCATGTTTGGAAGCACTTTAAGGTTGTCCGTGTGCGTTTGCATCTCACTGACTTATATTATAAATCGTGTTTCTTTAGCTTTTTGTTTGATTAAATATATCAAATAGGATTTTAGCATATAAACCATGATCCACTTTTATGGACAATTAATTGCATATAATACGCACCAAATTTTACATGCATTTGATTTGATGCGCTTGAACTTCAAAAGTAACCTTTAATCACTTTAATAAACTCGCCACAACTTGGGGAATTCAACCATGTCACACCAATAGAGGAATAAGGACTTTCATTTTCTTTTCTTTTAAGTTCATTTTTATATTATTAAAACTTTGCATGAATATATATAAATAAATGAAAATTTTATTTATAAATTAAACTTAATTAGATTTCAAAATCATGTAATTTGTAGAAATCAATTATACATAAGTTAACTTTAGTTGATAAAAAATTATTTCATTTTTTTTATTTCTTGTTTTAGAATTGCTTAAGAGAAGTTTGTCCAACATACTATTGATTCGAATTTATGTTACATATAATTTTCAGAAAGATAGATATTATAATTTAATCATTTATTTGTGTGTATAATTTTGAATAACTTTTTTGCTTTCAAAGTTATCGTGATTATGGGTCGGAATTGTTCTTTTTTTTATTCCTTCTCCTTGATTGGAAATAGTCCTATTTATTATAGTGTAGTCCTTTTATAGTTAAAGGATCATAATTTTGGTTGAAAGCGAAGACATGACAATTATTTTATTGAAAACTAATTTATAAAGCAGAAAACATGAGATGCAATTTTAATCAACAACAGAAATTAAATCATTATGATGAGCAATCACTGCCTTTATTTTCCATTCTCTCGTTGCCTATGCAATCAATTATAGGATATAGCTACTTTTCAGTATTGTCACCTACGAAACAAACATATTTTCTTAAATCTTCACAAATTTTAACATATTTTTATTATCAAAATATTTTAAGACTTATTTAAATTAAAAATAATTTACGATTCTTATTTATTGTTATAAAAGTATACACATGTATAAATTACCGTCAGTTTGAATAATATAAATTTGATAAATAAATAAAATTAGCATTAATTAAGGATATTAATTTTATTTATTTTAATTAACATTAGATGTGTCAACATTAATCTCATACTAACTTAGATATTTTTAGTTATGAAAAAAAACTTAAAACAATTAGTGTAACTTTAGAATTGGTTAATAAACTCTAGTAATGTTTGATCTTCATTAGACTCAGACGAAATCGGCTAAACTAATGTTAATTTGGTAATTTCAATCTCGTCTCCTTACTTTTTTTTATTTATTTAGTCTTTCTATTTTTTAAAACAGTCCAATTTAATTCTTTTTGTTAAGTTGATGTTAACGATTGTCTGAGTGTCAATTAATAAAATTTTCATTTATATTTTATTTTAAAAAAAATTATTTAAACAAAACATTCACATGTTAGGTCATGATCGTGTTACCTGATAACCACAATATCACATATCAGTTTTATTATCACATCACAATAATTGTTTTTCATTTAGTTTCAATATTTAAAATTTTAATTCAATTTAGTTCTTATTTAAAAAAATAGAGTAATTTGGTTTCTATCCGATTTGAGACCAAATTAATAATTAAATTTAATCACTACTTTTATATATATATATATGTTAAAATAATCTTTTAGAATATGACCATGACATGACACATGGTGATTTATTATTTTTTTAAATTAAAAAAACTTAATAAATATATAAATAATTAAAAATTCCACGAATTCACACATCACATAACAAAGACATTAAATTAGCTTAACAAAAGAAAAACAAATTGAACCGTTTTAAAACATAATAAATTGAATAAAGAAAAGAAGGAAGCCATATTGATCCAATAGAATAAATACAAGGATTTAATGTATAATTAAAGTTTATATAAAAATTAAATTTGATCTCAAATTTTGGAGAAAGAGAAAATTGCTCAATTATAACAAAATTGGATCTTGAATTGAATCAAAATTGGCAATACTACTAACACGTGACAATTCTACTATTGTCATATGACATGATGTGACTTAACACATTAATAATTCTTTTCTAATTAATAAAGAAAAAAACTAACACATAATATACTTTGTTCACATTTTAAATTAAAAAATTGAGACTTTATTTATAAAAAAAATCACATTGAATAAACTCAAAAAAATAAAGATTAAATTAGTATTAATATAGCTCTTTAAAACAAATGAATATATCATTTTAATCCATTTATATTAACTTTTTTTATGTGTTCGAGTTATTTATATCTTCTCATTTTAATGTTTACGTGTTTTATATATATAAAAAATTAATATAATTAGATTAAAGAGATTATATTTATTTATTTTTAAAATTTAGTGACTAAAATGTATTAAAATTTTAAACATAGACAAATTATAATTTCATGTCAAATTTCAGGACTGAAAACATAATTAACCTTTTAATTTATAAAGGATTCCATTTTTTTTTAAATCTTAACATTTAGGAAATTTTTTATTACAGAGAAAATGTCTAGTTTTAAATGGCACGACAACGTTTTTAATCGCAAATTTCCAGCATAAAACATTGATGTAGGATGCTTTTATAGTGATATATATTAGATGTTAAAATATATTTTAGATTATTTAAGTGGACTAAATATGTTAGATTTAACTTATTTACTGTAATAATATAAATATTAATTGTCTTCGAGACAAAAAGAAAAATACTCAGATAGAGACTAACAATAACTCAAGGATTTATTAGCCTATTAAAAAATAATTTGTTTATGATAAAAAATAGTACTAAAATAGAATTCGAAGGTAAGAGAATAAATGAAAAGATGCAATTCTTAATCCTTTTCATTGATATACTTAATAACTATAAAAATAAAAATGAAATGCAATAGAAAAATAAAAATGAAATGCAATAGAAAAATAAAAAGTTAGATCCTCAATAAGCATATAAAATAATTTTTGTTCTTCTTACCTCTCCATTTTTTCTTGTATTTGTTTCCATTCACGTCTCATAAATTTTTTTAATATATTTTGTTACTATTATATAATACATAATTTAATTCACTCTAATACTGAATAGTAACTCAAATTATATATGTTAACCTCATATATTTCATAAACTGAGAAAAATAATTTTATGTTCTTATTATATTCGTAAAGCACATGAGTTATTCATAAATTCTTGCAAGTCTTATGATTGTGATTATGTTCTCCATATTCATAACAATGTTTTTCTTTTTATTAATAACTTATTAAGTGAGATTTCAAATATACTTTTCAATATATTATTTTTTAAATCACTTTTTCTCTATATGTTTTCTTTCTTTGTTGATAATATGTGGATATCCAGGAATCTAACGTGGAATGCTGGTACCCATATTTGAGATTTTACTCTAAAAGAAGAAAGTTGTCGTTGCATCTCAAAAATAACTAATGAGCTTCGACAAATTATAAAATAATGAACTTTATATATATATATATATATATATATATATATATATATATATATATATATATATATATATATATATATATATATATATATATATATATATATATATATTTGAATTCTCTTACAAGATTAACTAGCATGTTTTCGTTTTGTTGTGCGTGCATTCTTCTCAAAGATCTAGGTGTGGTGGATGAACTATCTTCAATATAAATGCCTTGAAAACTTTTGATAGCATCCTTAGTCCAACAATGTAAAACAAAATGATTAGGAATTTCAACAATTTCTTTTCGTTGAAATGTCATTCATATATATTTTTACAATATTCCCATATAGTCGTAAACTTGAAAGTCACATTTATACACACATTTAACATCATAAAAATTATACATTTTGGCAGACATATTAAAATTTTCCAAAAACACTCCTTATATAAATAGAAAGATCCAACTTTTTTTTTAAAGTTGAATAAATTAAAATAGAGAACAAAACATCATGGAGGACTATAACTAAAGTAAGAGACAGAATATTATAGCTAAATCTAAATTCAGGTCGGTTCCTCAAGAAATCTTTCCTGAGCAAGATGAGAATAAAGAAAAATAGCACTAAAAATCATATTCTGTATGTAATATAAGATTAACTAACATGTCCATATTCTGTAATCCAAGTTTAGACCCAATATTCAAAATACGATATTCTTGTCTAAATTCATAATATTCTTTTCTTTCTACCTTCAACGGGCTATAAATATCCTATTCAAATATCGTCACAAATTCATCATGTTGGAGATAGAAAAAGCATTAATACTTTCTAATCAGTATTCATCCCAACAGAAAACCGAAAGCATTTTTTTTATTGTAAATAGGTACACATGATACTCTGGTCTATATAGTTCTTGAAGTAATTTATTTCCTTAAGTTATATTGCATCATTAAATGATTTCATTCTTCAAATATTTGAATAATAAATAGGAGGGTCTTGAATGCATCTTTCATAATGAATAAGCATATTATTCATTTCTTGAACTTTTATGCTTTGTTGTTTCTTTATTTTTAACAGTTATATGTATTTATTAACGAGAAGAGAAAAGATAAAACTAAACTGGAATACATATTATTGATCATACGCACATTTCTATGAAATGCTATTTCTTTTATGAGAGAAAAACTAAATACACTTTATTATTGTTAATTGATCTTATCTGTTCATTTAAAATTAAGAAAAAAAACTTAATTTAATTTCTGATTAACTAACTATTAAAGTGTATCTATACATCTATTTATCTGTATGAATAAAAAGGTGGTGATTCGAGTCCGAGAGGCAAAGATGTCCCTACTATGTAGGAATGAGAATTCAAAAGGCAGAATATCGCATTTAACATATTGGGTGGTGGGTTGAATGTGTGCTGTATATGGTCATGGCTCAGTAGATTAATATGCTCAACTATGAATTACATTATTATTAACAAAGAAAAGTATTAGGATTACAACAAAAAGATAAATTGTTTGTTCTCTTTAATCAACCTCAAGAGATACCAGTTGATGATGTTTTTATCTTTATTTTGGATTATACATGTATAGATAGGTCGAATTTTAAAGATGGTGCATGTACATGCATGGATTTATACTTGTGTTACGTATTTTATTTGAAAGTGTGTTAGGTATCTTTATTGAGAACCCTTTTTGGGATAGTGTGATATTTTTTAACATAGTATCCCAAAGATAAATGAAATTCAGGCCATAATCATTGAGGATGGCATGTATTGACATTGAAGGACATATTGTGGGTATGGGTGGTTTTGAGATAGGGACTTCCCATAAAGGCATAAATGCCATGGAAATAAAAAAGATGATGCTGAGAACAGACAGAGAGAGAGAGAGAGAGAGAACATAGTGGTGGGGTTCATCTCCTGAACAAACGGGTAGGATATTGATGGTCAATAAATGCTTTTCTTTCATTGTGTACTGTTTCACTTCATCTATTATTAGTAGCATTCTTCATACTCAGCAAGGAATTACAAACCCACATGCAAATAGATTGTCTTCATTAAGGTAAAGTTTACTTCCTTCTTTTTTCTCTCTTTCAATCAACATTAATAACCATATTCATAACAGCTCACTGTAGTAAAGACAAAATCTGCAATCTTACATTATGAATAGAGTAACGTTACTTCATTCAAACTTACTATGCATGACAAAATTATATGTATACTGTTTCTGCAAAGAATATTTTTTTCTTCTTAAAGTTTTATTTTTTAACAGTATCTTGTATATATCTCACTTGGGGAGCTGAAACTTCGATGTTGTCGTGTTCTTGTGTTGATAATTGTACACAGTATACATGCATTATGGATACTGTAACTTCTTTTCATCAGTAAATTGAATACATGTATGAGAAATTTGTAAGCATTTGTGATTGAAGGGATGAGGTTAAGAACTGAAAAAGGAAGGAGGGTGTGGTCAAAATTAAACAAAAATTTGGCTGAAAGGTCGATTCAATGTACAGTTTATCCCTTAGAAGGAAGAGAGGGGAAGGGATGCATGTACTGTACGAGGCATCTGTACATGTTGCCAATCAGCCCAACCAATACAACTTGGGCTCCACACCCTCACAGTTTTCAGCTCTATCTCTCACCTTTTCCCATTCCCTCTCTCTATCAACATATACCTAAAGCTGCAAATCACATTTTTTCTTTCTTTTTCAATCAAAATGCATCATTTCTCTATTCAAGTTCTGGGTTATCAGATTTCCTTCTGAAAAACCATTTACCAGATATTAATTCAACATCATTAAAGATACTGATTTCCTAAGGATAAACATCATTAACCTGTGCTTTTTTTCTACTTTGGTTTAGAAATGCTCATTATCTTCAGAAAAATACGCTTATATGTTAAATTTTGTCTGAAAACTATTTAGCAGAAGCAATGGTACGTAATTGGACTGTTTTTGCAAACTCAGTTTATAAACTTAAGTTTACATAATTTAACCGAAGATACTCTTATTGCACCAATACACATACCACACTCTTATGTGCCTCACAAACTTCAAGCTGGGACCATTATGTTTTTTTCAACCCTACCCTTAAATCTTTCGATATTATCCTTTTATAAAATTTATATCTGTTTAATTTTCCTCAAAAAGCTAATCATTTGGTTTGGGTTTTCCGAGCAAGGGTGAATCTCGAATTGGTATATGTTCTATCTATCAACAAACATATCGTCTCCTCTCCCACTATGCAAAGCAAAAGGGCATCATGCACCCCCCAACAAAAAGCTGACGTAGGTTTTTAGCTTCACGGGTTGAAAAGGCTATCCAATGACCTACAGCTACAATCATAACCATATATATGCACCACAAACTTGTATGTAGCAACTTGATCTTTTTTATTTTTGTCATCACACTCTTCAATCATGTAATGACACGTACGTACTTTATTATGTCATTAAAACGCTTTCATTAAACTTGCGTTGTTGAATTTCAAAAAACGCATTCACGTGTTAGTGTGTTTAATGAAAAAATTAAACGAACAGCTTAGAAAACGTGCTACTGCTGAATTTGTAGCAGGCAATAGAGCTTCAACTTTCACCCTTGTTATCACATGATAAACTTCATCATTTATGTGTGAAATCGTGGAATAATTGGAGAACACGTACCAAGAGGATCTTGATGAGAAAGCCAGTTGTCATCAAAGGAGAGAAAACCATGAAAGGCCCCCACAGGTATTTGTCCATGCACATTCATCATTGTTCATCAAAGTTTGAACTTTGATGAGGCCTACAGCCTGTGGATTTGAGAAAAGAGGCTTTTCTTCATTTTTCACCCTTCTTCCTGTTGATTTTGACAAGCAAGAATGCAACATATATAGCTCCTTTCTCGAGCATATAAGCACATATCATAGCTCAATGTACATATAACGTTATCATACAAACGTAGAAAGCAACAGTGAACTTTGTATATACATCCAAAAGTGCATAAAACCATTGAAAATTTTCAGCATAGGTGCAATTTAAAATACAACTGAGGCTCAGCGTATAGGTTACTAGCTATTGAGCAATTAGCTTGAGTTCTATATGCTTTAGCAAAAAGCATATAGAATGTCGTAATCATTGTCTCCAATGCCTTGATCAATTTAATGTGCAAAAAGAGAGAAATCTTATGGATGAAAACAAAGTAAATGAAGTTGGGTATACACCTGGCTTTAAAGCTTTGTAACGAGAGAGTCAATTCCATCAGAAAGGAAAGAAAACTGAAGGAGAAGAATGAAGAACAAAAGGTTTGCCTTCATCTAAACTTGGTGCTTATATATGGTTCTCAACTGGGAAGTCAATAAGGATATGTACTCATACCAAATTAATAGTTCACAAATTAACTAAGACTAAGAATAAGATAATTCACAAAGAGACATATATATATATATATATATATATAAAATAGAACCAGTTCCATTTTCCTTGTATCTTTACTGCATGAAATTAGTCATTGTCTTGTTCTACTTCAGATGCAGGCTCTTCTTCTTCTTCAAAGTCATCGATCCCATAAGCTGCATGGCCACTTCCAAAAGCTTTGATGTGATCTTTAAGAGACCTCTTGTGCTTGAAATCAGAGCCACAGATGCAGTACCAAAGCTTCCCACAGTTCTTTTCATGGGTTCTCCAATCGCCTCTCACTGCAAAAGCCTTACCACATTTTCTACACATGAAGGGCTTAATCCCATGCTTCCTCTTGTAGTGTGTTTGAAGAGTTCTGAAATCTTTAAGGGGCTTTGCTCTTGGGTGATCAATGTTGTTCCTGCATCCTGGGGAACAACAATAGCATGGAAGCCTAAGCATACCTGTTGGTTGGGTACCCCTCAGAGATTCAGGCCCTTTTCTGTACTGTGATCCATGCCCCCACATATGCATCTGACAAAAGAAACAAAAGAAAAAAAAATTATGGATACCGCAAAAAGAAGATAACTAGGATAGAGAAAACTAGGCAAACATGATCAAAAGCTGCATTCGTTCGTTACATTTAGTGAAAAATTAAACATTAAATGAAAAATAAAAAACAAAAGCTGGTTAAACTTTACTAGTTTGAATTTTAGATTAAGCTGACTTAGAAAACACTTACATCTTTTTTTCTCTGAATATAGGGGATCATATTAATTATTTAGTTCTAGGACACTAAAATCGAATTAAAAAAAGCAAAAGGAGGTCTCATTCAGGTGAGAGAGAGAGAAGGAAGACTAATTAATAGCTATATCTGTGTGTGAGACTTTAAGGTATTGAAGGTGTTTGAATTCAGACAGAAAAGGACTGCAAAGAGAAACAAATCAAAGAGATGTATTGATATCATTATCTGAGAGATCTGGAAGAAACACTGCAAATTTTCAGTTCTATTCGCAGCTGCATGCCAAAGATATACCAAGGCATGCCAAACACATACTAAGCACACACTTCAATGCACCAAGACATAAAGAACATTGGCCGAGTAGTTTAATCAACGAAAAGGATATGGCATATCTGATCTCAGTCACAGTTTGAACCAGGAAAATATTAATAAGGTCATACATCAGTACCGTTCCACCGTGCAGGAAAACAAAAAAGCTGAAAGTAATTTTTATCATAATGATGACACAAGTACAATTTAAAAAAAAAAAAATGAACCTCGAGGGAAAAGAAAGAGATGAAAAATGGAAGGAGAAGAAGAAAGATAAAGGAAAAAAAAAAAGAAAGAAAAGGAAGGTATTTTCCTATCAGTCCTATATATCCAAATTAACAAATTCATGGTGTTGTGTGTATGTGGTCTTTCTCATACGAATTGGAAGAAAAAAAAATGGTAGAAATAGAAGTAGGGTGTTCATTCTTTAACATCTGTTATGATAAAATGATTTGTTATGTTATTACTGACCTGCATGTTGTTGTATCTGTTGAAGGTTTTGCAACAAACAGGACAAGAGAACTGTGTAGGTCCAATGAGAATCTGAGAAGGGGTAGGAATCCAGTACTGTCCCTTGTTGATCCTGTTCGACAAGAACCCTGAAGAAGAATCATCAATCCCATTATTATCACAATCTCCTCCTCCTCCTTGTTGTTGGTCTTTGTCTGTGGCACAAGCCGAAGACAGCACAGAAGCAATCTCAGCAGCGCTAGGGCTTGGCAACCCTATGTGCAGTGCAACAGTGACACTGTGATGAGCATCATCTTCTTGGTCCTCTTCTTTGGGGTTATGGAGGGTCCTGTTGAAGTTGTCTTCGACATCCATGGCAGTGCAAAGCTGATCCTGATCCTGATCCTGGTAGTGCTCCTCCCGTTGGTCATAATTTTTTGGGCTGAGGGTGAGAAGAGGAAGGGCCTCTCTCAAGGGAGGAGAAGGGGGTGAAGAAGAAGAAAAAGAGGTGGTGGTAGTGGTTTGAAAGTGGTGGTGATGTTGGAAGTGGAAAAAGGTGTTGTGGGTGATGTTGGTGGTGGTGGTTTGGTTGATGAAGTTGTGAGGATATGGATGATGGTGGTGGGTGGAAGGGTTTGGAGAAGGGTAGTGGAAGAAAGGTGGTGAGAAGAAATTGGAGTAAGGGTCTGCCATGGTGGAATGGAAAAAGGTTTGTGTTTGAGGAGAGAGTGGGAACAGTAGAAGGCTATGTAGGTTTGCTTTTATATACAGATACATACAGAAAGTACAAGATGGCTGAAGGAAGTGGATGGTGGAGAGAGAGAAAGAGATATATGGGGAAAACAAAACAAGTAAAGTCAAGTGGAGGAGAAAATTAACTCACCAAATTATCAACAAAATAATTATTCTTAATCACATTTTCATATTTATTCTTTATTTTTTTATTTTTTTTATTCTAATCTTCTTTTGACAAAGAATACCGTTAGTGGCAGTTTATGGTTATGGAAAATTATTCAATTAAGTTCAAGTTATTTTTTTACTGATTTACGTCAAAACTGTGATCAAGGTTGTGCAGTGATCCTCAGCTTTTGGATTTCTCTTCCTCGGACGACTTTAGCCAAACTTATATAATAAGTTCTGATCATAAATATTTTTTCTTTTTCAAGAAAATGCTATATGATGGAGGATCATATCGTAATTTGCAAAGTGGTAAATAATAAAAGTAAAAATTGGCACACATTAAGTAAAATTGGTAATGTATAAGTAAAGTGGGATAATTAAGCATAATATACCAAAATTTTGTATTATATATATATGCAGTCAAATTTATCTGTGCAATTTAGGTCATGTCATGGTGATTTCATACAACTCATAATAATTCAATCTTTAAAAAGCCATGGTTAAAGACAGAGAATATTTATAAATTACTTTTACATATGATTTTTATAACTAATGCAATGATAAAGTTATCTTGTCTGTTAAATAGGAGACAAATCACTAAGGAAATGTTTTTTCAGAAATCATTCTAGCAAATCATACTAAAATCTATTTGATTAACTTATAAATACTTTTATGAATTTTCATATATATTTTTTTTCAAAAGACCTTTTGAATAAACCAAGTTCATTATTAAATCTTATTTATCTAACATACAATAACTATCACTACCATTAGATGGACTACATTTATCATTTGAGTTTTGTGATTTTGATTTTGTCTAACCTCTCTTTTCTTTAAATATATATAGAGAGAAAAGAAGTGTAATACTGTACTTTTATTGTTCTTATAAGTTGTATAAATAATTCTCATTTCTAGTTTGTATTTTTGCTATTCACTCAGTTGTATTTGAACTTGTACTCTTAGAGTAATGTTCAAAGGAGAGAAAATAACAAAGAATAGAAGAACAAATATAGAAATTTTTCTATAAATATATAGTTTTAGTATATCTAAAAGTATTTATTGAGCATATAAGTAAATTGTTTATAATAATTGTAATGTTTATAATAAAAGTATATTTTTAACAAAGAACAATGGATAATCAACAATAATAGAATTAAATTGTTTACTACAAATAAACAGAGAGATTTTTATAAAATTGATATGATAACTTATTAGCTCATAGGTTATCTAGTCTTATGATAGTAAAATATCATTGGTTTTGGCACATAAGGTGTAGACATGCTAGTTTTAAATTATTTTCAAAGATGCATATAATTAATTTTGTAAGATGTCATTTAAAGATGAACTTCTTTGTCAGATATTTGTAAAACACAAGCAAAAGTAAAGAGTTCTTATAAAATAAAATAAAAAATGATATTTCAACTCAAAGACATCTTAGGCTAATACACTTTGGACTTTTGTGAACTTGTAAGAATTTAGTCTTTAAATGATTAAGATATAATATTGACAAATATGAACATTGGTTAAGTTCTTGAACTACAAGATAAATCTTTCAAGTCTTTTGTAAATTAAAAAAAAAAAAACATTCAAAATGAAAAAGGTTTATTCTTGGGATGAATTTCAAATGAAAATTCTCTTAGAATTTTTTTAAAACCATGGAATCAACCATCATTTTTCTACTTTCAATTCACAAACTGACCTAGGATTTAATTGAAACAAAAAGTTAAGTAGAGAGTGACTTAAACTTTGTAACTAAACTGGGAATTAAATGAGTAATTAAGTTTTGATTTTTAATTTGCAATCATAAATAGCAAAATTGAAATTAAAGAAGGAAATATTTTATTAACTTATGTATAAAAATTTTATTTGGCTTATTTTTTTCTAAAAATCAAAATTGTTTATGGTTTTTTTTTTTAATTAATGAAATCTCACTTTTCATTCTTTAATTATATTTTTAGCATTATATGAACCATTGGTAGACAATGAAGGATAATTAAGATATTCATGACTTATAATAATGCATGTAGAGATAACAAATAAACTCATTTGGTGGGTATTGCCGCAATCTGTTTTCCTTTCACAAGAATTCTTACATTGATGGGTATGAATGAATACGTGTATGTGTAATATTCAATTTTTTTAATTGAATATGAGATAGAAATAAGTATGTAAATATTTGTCCATTTTCGTTCCTGTCCTCATATATCTTTTAGTACCTATCTTCTTTCTCATATTTTATATATGGTCATTTAAATTATTAAAAGTATTCATAGTTTATTCATTTTTTCTCATAGTTGTTAATTTCATAATCTTTATTCTTTTCTTTTCTTTTTGTACACATTTTTTCTCTTATCTTTCAAATGTGACTTGTTTTATATATATATATATATATAAAAGTACTTTTACTCTTATCATAACCTTATTACAAACGGTGTATTATTAATTTCAATAAATCAAATAATTTTTAGGTCTCACATATTTAATTATTTATACTTCTTTTTAATATTTTTATTTATTATTTAAGTTTTTCACATGAGAATATTATACTCTTAATTTTAAGTATTAAATCCGATAAACCTTTTATTTATTAAGTAATATAAAAAATTATCATCTTTATTATTTTTTGTTCTTAATTTTTATTTTATTTGAAACACTTTTGTTTTGCTAAAACAAATTCCATTTATCTCTTAACAATTCAATATCTAGAAAATTTTCTTATGCATCAAATTATTTTTAAGACACGCATTATTATTTTTATTTCTTATGTATTTTATCATGTAAAATATTATTTTGATAATTTTTTATATAATTTTTATATTATCCAACTTATTCTTGTAAGTATAATTTTAACAATACAATTGTATAAAAATATTTTATCTAATGTCATTGTTATGAATTTTAAATCCAACATAAATTAAAGTTTAAAGAATGAAAGAAATATGTGTAATTTTAAATTATTATTAGTTTAATATATTTGTTTACTAGTGCATTATAATCTTTATTAATATAACTTAGAGAAATAAATACATTTCAAATATTTTAAACTTAAATATTTATTATTGTTTTATAATTTCTTAAAAATATTTTTTAACTTTATTTTTTATTGTTATAAAATTTTATTTATATATAACTATGTAGTATTTTATATAATTATGTACAAAGTAATTTCACGTCATTTACTAATGTGGTTTCCAATAAGAAAAAACATCAAATATTATTGTAGGCTAATTAATCATTAATTAGGAACAACGATATTTGTAAACCAATCACTGAACAGATAAGTGAGAAAATTACACTAACTTGCTATCCTTAAATCGTTTAACAACTCCAGTTTCCATTGGTACATGATGATTTTTGTAGCATCTTTTTTTCACAATATCATCCTTTCTAAATCAGATTAGAAAATTACAAATACATGATTAACAGGGAGAGAGTTGGTGATATTAATCCAAAAATAAATAATATTTTGGAAGCCCTTGCGTGTTTTCTGACAAAAAAAAAGTGTGACACTTTTGTCTGTATTATATTCTGAGATGAGATGTTACATAAACATTCGAAAGAATAGAACATTTTACTCTGAGGACACATTAATTAAGTTTGGATTTGTGATGATGAAACAAGTAATTAAATATTTAGAGACAGTAGTGCACGCATCCCATGATAGACAAGAGGCATAAAAGATAGAATCTGTTTGTGACAGCCACCATATGATAGATTTATATAATAATACAATAATTAATAATATATATATATATATATATTGTGAATTTATAGGATACCTGCAGAGACAAGAAGCAACCAGAGTCCCGATATGCCCCCAACATTTTTATTGGTGTTTACACTCTGGTCGGCTAAACCTACTGTCACTCACCTTATTATGCATATTACTAATTCTTCATTTTTCTTTATACCAAAACCATCTCTATGGAATCACAATGGTTAAAATTGCATATAATAAAAAGATAAAAAGAATGATATATAGTTTGCATGGTAGTGTAACAGTGTTTTGAGCATTTATTTGTTGAAATAGTGGTTGTATTATTCCTGAGAGAGAAACAGTGAAAGTAGAAAGAGTGAGGTTTAGGTGTGAATGTTGAGAGGCATATAATGAAATGCATTCTGTTCATGAATTGAGAAAGGTGCCAAGAGAGTGTGTTCAGTGTCAGAACAGTGCAACTTCTCTAAATTCAAACCCATCACAGAAGAATGAGAACAAGAGCCAAACAAAAAAGGTTACCAACCTATATTTATTAATTAATTATCATCACATTATTTTTATATATTCAGAAATTAAATAACTGTGTTGCAGAGATTGCCAGCATTGCCACCTTAGGAAAGAGTACAGATGTTTGGTTGTAGCTATAGCTAGGGACACATGGTGTGTCTCGCTGTGAAATTGGCTATACAGATCATAATCTATCACCTACGTACCTATACACAGTTAATTAATACTATTATTATTCACACAAGTCTGTTATATATACAACTTTTATTACCAGGTTTTTTCTAATATGTTGTTCTTTATTAATTAAAACTTATTAAATTTTACTAAATTATAAGAATCACTTGTCATATAAGATGTGACACTGATTTTAATAAATTTTGTCCAACAGTAAAGAATGTGACTGAAAGCTATGTTTTAAAAACCATATTATTCAAAGATTCAGTTAGAATACATAGTTAAAAAGTTAAAAATATCTATTCGCAATTTTAATATGTGCAGTTTTCAATGGAAGAGGTGCATATTGAATATATAAGATTAAATAATAATATATAAGTAATATCTAAGCACGTGGAAATTTTATTGTACATATAATAAGAAAAAAAATGATTTGAATGTGTTTCATCGTGTATATAAGTATGATTTAAATAAAGAATGTAACTATTAACATAATTACATAATATTTAATAATTTAATTATAGAGATTTAGTTAACTTAATTATAAAAGATTAATTGTTAATTGACTTAGTTTTAGAAGAGTAATTTGGATTCTATCACACTCTCGTAGTTTAAGTGAGAGCTTCACGAATGCTTAGACTGGTCTAGAAATTATAAAAAAGAACTTGAGGTAGGGTTTTGGTGAAGATGTTAACAATCTAGTGGAAAGAAGAGACATGAAGAATTCGTGTTTGACCATGTGCTACCTTTTTCCATACAAAATGAATATTCATCTCTATGTTTCGTGCATTGATGTTGCACAAATTACTAATAAATGACACTAACATTATCACAGTATACTAAAGTAGCCTAAGGGAGAGGAAAATGAAGCTCTAGTAGACGATTCTGAAGCTAACAAGATTCGACAATAACATTTGCAACACATCAATATTCATTCTCCGCACTGGAACAAGAAAGAGTATGTTGATTTGAAGATTAAGAGATGAGGTTGCCAACAAGAAACACACAATAATCAGACGTGGAAAGTTTGGAGTCAAGAATCTACCCCAATCAGCATCCGTATAAGAAATAAGTTTCTCAGTAAAGATCAGATAGAAGTGTAAACCATATTGTAAGGTACCCTAAACATACTGCAAAATGCATTTCAATGTTAGCATGTGATCAGTGCAGAGGGCAAGTGAAGACAAACTTGTTGAACAACATCTGAAATGTTAGGACGAGTAAAGGTGAGATACTATAGGACACTGAAAAGACTCCAATACATATTGAGATCCTCATACGGTATGCTGGAGGATGTACTAAGCTTTTGCTTAATATCAACCGAAGTAGCAAAAAGATTGCAAGAAGTCATGCCAACACATGCAATAATGTCACTAGCATAAGTGCTTTGATTGAGAACATGTCACCTGTATGTCTTGTAATAACAATCCCAATAAAATAACTTAAAGGACCAAGATCCATCATAGCAAATTCAGATATAAGTCTCAGTAAGCTAAGGAAGCTTGGTCTGCTTAGGGAGGGCGTAAAGCAGAAGACTTTGCTCTAGCTCAAGCCTCCCCCGATAGGGATAGGTACGAAGTTGCTGTACCGATAGGTGCTGCTGGAGAAGGAAAGAAAGAGAAAGATTATCGGTTGATCAAGTAACTTCCTACCTCTTCTTATAGAAAAGAAAAGAAGAGATGGACAAGAAGATGTTGATCTCTTTTATTACGCTTGATGAGTGCATATTTATGCCCACATTTATGTTTTAAAATTCAAACTTTTGATGAGATTCTTGTGCTTAAATGATTGATTTAAAATGAATTTGTGATGATTGGATTTATTGGGTTTGAGAATTAAAGATGCTTAAAATGTGATTCTTAGTTGCATAAATTATTTTGGATGTTCTAATGTTTATTTGTGCAGCTGAAGTTAGAATTTTATTCATTTACACTACAAGAAAAAATCGCGATTATATACGGCCAAAATCCGTATATAACGTCCAAAATCCGTATAAAAAATCGTATTATATACGGATTATATACGGCCAAAAATCCGTATATAAAAAGGCTGTAGATAACATTACATACGGATAATCCGTATATACGTTACATACGGATAATCCGTATATAGGTTACATACGGATAATCCGTATATAGGTTACATACGGATAATCCGTATATAGGTTACATACGGATAATCCGTATATAGGTTACATACGGATAATCCGTATATAAGTTACATACGGATAATCCGTATGTAACCTATATACGGATGATCCGTACATAACCTATATACGGTTAAACATATTAATTCACTTGAATAGCATACTACTCATTCAAACAAATAATATACCTTAAATTATAAAAACATGCAATACAGTCTTTTTCTGTATTCAGAAAGATGATTATGAGAGATAAGTTACTAAAACACAACCATCATTGACATACAAGATTGAGTAATACCTCTAGGAGTATCGAATACAGCTAACAATCTCCTGCCAAGATCTTCAGCTAAGTTTAGTACTTAAAACTTGGTTTGAAGAGGCTGGATAAACATGAATTTCAGAAAATATGTCAATAAATCTCTTCCACAGGTGCACACATCCTAACAGTAAGAAAGAAGTTTATGTTTGTATCCAAACTAGTAGAAAACAAATACTTCTAGATGTAATCATAAATAAAAAGATCAATCATTTCAAACTAATACTTAAGATGATTAATTTCTGCCATATCATTGCTAATTAAAACAATATCATCCACCTAAACAAATAATGCAGTAAAAGAAGTAGAAGCAGATTTGACAAACAAAGCTTGATCTGCAGAAGATTATTCGTAATTAAGAGAAAGAAGAGTAGCAGATAAGGTACTATGCCATTGTCAACAAAGGGGAAGTAAACTAGGAGGAGGGACAAGATGAATTGGCAAAAGCTAGGCTTTTAGATGATGACATTTTCCTGGGTAAAGTTATAGATAAACCTAGTAAATTCATGAATGGACAGATAAAGAGGACAAGGATGTTTTTTGATGAGGCAGAGAAAGGAGTTGCAGACCTAAACCCTGCTAGCAGGTGGCCAGTGTGGGCATCCACAAAGTCAGTTCAACTAACATGCACACTAACTACAACAAAATCTATCTAAGGGTAATCTAAAAATCCACTAAGTTGTCTAAAACAGTTTTTAATGTTCATCTAACACAACTAAGAAGTATTTCTTTTGGTGAAATTCAAATCAAATTTAGAATGAAAAGCCAAACAATTTAAACTACTACTAAACTAAGTGAGTGAAATCTATCAATTTAAGACACTACACTAATAATGGTCTAAAACAACTAATTAGCACAGGAAGTGTTGATTCAAGAAATACTAAAATAGTATATATGACCTTTTATCAGATTTCAATAATAGCCAATAAAAACAAATCCCAATCTAAGAAATTCAGACTTACCAAGTGAAGAAGGCAATTGCAGCACGAGCTTATCTCTTCCACTTCCAAGAAACCAACCTAGGCTTTCCAAAATTGCAATTTCAAACCTCCAAACAACAACGACAAAAAATAGGTCAATGTAACAACACCCAGAGAAAAGAAAACTGAAATAAACCTCAAATCTAAGCGATTCAAACTTACAACGAGCAAGAAGCAACCACAACTCGAGCTTCCAGTTCGAAGAAACCAACCTAGGGTTTCCAAAGTCGCCATATCAAACCTCCAAACAGTAATGACCAAAAATAGGTCAATGTAACAACAAAAAGAGAAAATGAAAATAGAAATTAACCTCAAACCTTGGCTTACTCACCGCGTTCGACAGATGAAATCTGAATCCACACAACTCGCGATGGCAAAACACACGACCAAACACTGATGCGGAAGAAAGAAGTCGAAGACAGAGAGGGAGAAGAGAAGAGGTGCGGGACTGACAGTGAAGAAGTTCAGTGCAGAAGAGGTGCGAGAATGAAGGTTCGCGAAGAGGAAAAGGGAGAGGTTCGGGAATGAAAGTTCAGTGCAGAAATTTTTAATTCTTTTTCAAAGAATGAATTTTTTTCGAGAGTGAGAGGGGAAAAGCATCCCGCGCAAAAGAGCCAAAATTACATACAACACTTATATACGGATTTTCCGTATATAATGATTTCTTCAATTATATACGGATTTATCCGTATATAACGGGTTTCCCAATATCCGTATAAAATATCCGTATATAATATGTTTATTACATACCGATTTAATCCGTATATAATTATCCGTATATAACTGGCTATTTTCTTGTAGTGTTAAAGCATGAAATTGAATGGTCAAAGCTGGTCCGATCTAGTCAACACAGGGCTATGCAATTTTGAAAAGAAAGAGATTACTAAAGTGCAATTAGAGGAAATTTCTGGACTTCTGTGCAATTTTGAATAAAATAAAAGGGGTTGAAATGTAATTTTGGGCAAGTTTAAATCTACTAGATATTTTAAAAGATAATTTGGAGAAAATATATCTTAATATATTTTATTTGATATTGTTAAATAATTACCTTATTTAAATATATCAATAAGAATCAAAAGATAATATTTGCCAAATTTTTTTAAATCTAGAAAAAATATTATCAAATATTCTCAAAAACTGATTAAATCTGTTGAATATTTGAAAGATATTAAATATAAGATAAAAGATCTTATCAACAGAAGATTCAGAGTCCAAGTCCAATCAAGCCTATATAAGGAGACCTAACGGAGACAGAAATCATAACTCATTCATCCACCACTCCTCTCACTTTTATTTTGTCATGTATTCTACTCCATCCATGGAGGGTTAAGCTTCTATGGTTATTCCACTGTAATTTCCTTATGGATTCTGGGATGAAGTTGAATTAATGCAATTATTTCTTTTGATTATTAATTTTAGTTGCTGTCTTTCTATGTCTTTCATCTCTCAATCATATTAAAAGCAATGATTTTTACATCATAAGGTGTTTGAATCTACATGCATATTAATCATATGAGTTCAATGGTTTCTAGGTTTGGTTGAGAATCTACTTTAATTAAATTTAGGAACTTTCATATGATTAAACGAGTTTTTGCTATCAATTGAGAATGTACTTTAATTGGTGGTAATAATTTCAACTATAATTAATTGAAAATTTACTTTGATTAATTAACTTTTAAGTTGGTTATAGGAGATTTAAGAATAGACATGATTAAACACAATAGAATTTAATTGAGAATGAACTTTGGTTGAATTCATTATGAATAATCTAGAAAGGTCTTGCATTTGATTGAGAATCTACTTTGGTTAACTTACATTTGAAACTTGAACAATAATCAATTGAACAATGATCTGTGGATAACCGATGATGAATCTATCTTGGAAAAGCAATGGAGTTAGCCTATCTCATCATAATTGTTTATAAGTTTCCTCTTTATTCTTCAAACATTCTTCAAACATTAATTCTATTAGCATAGTTTCTCACTTTTATTCTTAAGCATTGCATTGCATTCATAAGATTCAAATATTGAAAAACAATTTTGTATTCGTTGGGAAACGACTCAGGGTTACTTTAACCATGTCTACTTTCTTGAATACTACTTGGCAATACTGAAGTTTCCTTAAAGAGTAGTATTAATTTGATAGTTTCAACGACAGCGTATCAATGTTATTTCAATTCAAGTGTCCAGTTGTTGTGCTTATAATCAATTCTTTCCTTCTTCATTCAATAGGGATCAAACTATATCTTTTTCTACCCGGTGACCGGCTTAGGCTTTGATTTAAGTTCCCAGCGTAAATAGAAAGGAGGAGATCCCACCACCCATTTCTGGGCGAGTTTTCCATCAAGCATTCAGGTACCACAACTGTCCTATTGATAAACAAGACAGCGGCGATACCGGTCGTGCCGACAGTCAGTACTCCACTACTCATTGGCGCCCTTTAGTTTAGATAGATAGGCCATCAGTCTAATGTCTAACGATACATTGATAGATTTGTGAAGGTCATGGGATGAGGTGATGAAAATGATGTCATCAACATAGAGGAGCATGTATGTCATGTAAGAACCACGTCAGTAAATGAAAGGAGAGTGATCTAAAGCATTATGTTGGAACCCAATGGTAAAAACGTAGTTAGCAAAGCGTTAGTACCAGGCATGAGGCGTTAGGTTTAAACCATAAAGGGATTTCCTCATACGAAAAACATGATCAGGGTGAACAGGATCATGGAAATTGAACGACTGATGCATTTATACAGTCTCATGTAGATCACCATGGAGAAAGACATTTTGAACATTCAACTAATGAATGAGCCAGGATTTGGAGAGAGTAATGGTGAGAATCGTGTGAATGGTTGTGAGTTTCACCATAAGACTGAATGTCCCATCATAATCCACACTTACAATTTGAAACTTGTCATCACCTACAAGACGAGCTTTGTAATGCTCAAAACAACCATTAGATTTTTTTTATGTCTAAAATTACACACACAACGAATGATATTAACATTACAAGGTCATAGAATCAAATCCCATGTATTATTTTTAATTAGAGCGTTAAATTAGAATGTATGACAGATTTCCAATTATGGTTTGATAAAGCAATTGTTGGATTTTTGGGAAGAGGAGATATCATCGGATCAATAATGAAAATAGAAATGTTAAAGAGCTTTATGGGTTTGTAGACACAGTTCATGCTACTGGTGGCCATGGTCCTAGTACCAAAGACAAAAATAAATGTTCTAGTTTGATGTTAATTGTGGGAGGTGATTTATTTAAACATAGTTGAAATTTGTTTGGACATTTGAAAGTTATTTTTATGCATTGATGTTTTAAATGGATAAAGCTAGAATAGTTTTTGTCATTTCAAGTTTGAAATGGTTTATTTTAAAAGTAATTACGGTTGTGTATTTTAATTGCGATATGGTACAATTACTGTTGTGTGGTTTATGATAAATAAAGTTTCGACGGATACATATAATATTTGGATCTCTGGTGTTAAATATATATGCAATACATATTGTTCAATTTATATTTGTATGATAATGTTGTTAATATAGTTGTGTGTTAAGTTACACTAGGCATTGTCTTAATTGTATATTGCATGTAGTAATGATGTGAGTTTAAGTTATGTGGTTCTTTGATAATAAGAAATAGAATATGTATTATATTGTGAGATTGATGCATGCATATGTGATGTGATAGTACATATGAGAAGTGTGCGTCTCGACCAAAGGTCAGGGGATTTGGGAGCTGACCCTGAGGACTCCAGCTATCGTCTTTAGGAGAGCAGCGGGGAGTGGTGGGCTCGACATAGTTGTACTAGAGGTAAACTTCACTGGAGAAGCTTTCTGGGAGAATAGTGGGAAGTGATACCTGTATACTTTTCTAGAAGGGTGGTGGGAAGTGACATTGTATACATCGCCGAGGAAGCTCTCTAGGAGACTAGCGGGAAGTGGCACATGTGTACTTCACCCGTAAGCAGATAATGTTGCAAATGAAGGCGTCACATTGGGCGTTTCGAGTGAAACTCGTCGTCGCAAGGAGCAATGGCTGGGTAGGAGGTTTCTTCTTCTCCTTTGCTAGTTAGGGGTCGTGATTGGCTAGAAGGACAAGTTCCCTTCTTCTTCTCTATTATGGGTTGCTTTCGTAGGGAAGGAACTGCGTTTTCCAATGGCTCAGACACAGTGCTTTCTTCACGTCAACTGTTGCTTTTGTGTCTTCAGTGCGAGCTTTTGGGGACAGGCGCGACGTTTCGTGACGCGAGAATTTCTTCCTCCAACGTCTTCGTGATGGTAGGGGCTTGGATGAGATTAACAATTAGGGTTAAATTTGTGATTTTTGTTCTTGGTTCTTCTCTATAGGTTTTGATCTCGCGATTTGGGGTTAGAGTTTTGATTTAGAATTCTAGAATTTTTTTCATTTGGAGGGTGATAGTTGCGGTTTGTGGTTTTCCGATGGTGGTTTGGTTTGGAGTTTCCAATGGTGGTTTGGGTGCGAGCAGCGGTGGCTAACGATGTGGACTGTTTGGACTGGTTCAGCCTGTTGGTCTAGTTGCATTGGGCTCATAGACGAGACATATGTGTTTAAAAAGATGAGAATTTATTAAGAATACAATAAAACAAAATAAAAAGAAAAATATAAAAAATAAAATAAAAATTTTTAACATTGTCACGCGTGACTTCATATTTTAAGAAAATCGAATTGAACAATTTTTACAAAAGAAGAGATCACTTTGAACATCTAAAAAAAAGTAAGAATATTTTAAACAAAACTAACTAAAGAACAAAATAGGTATTAAGCCTATGTCATAAATTACCATCAAATATTTAGTTTGATGTTTTAATTTATATCACATATCTTCTATCGACTAAATATAAAAAAGAATATAAAATCAAACCTTATAAAAATCACTTATTTTTCTCAAATACATTACAAAATAATTACACACTTTTCCTATACTATGGTAATTGTATAAAGAATATTATTCTTGTAATGCATGTATCCTAAAAAATTTGATGGAGTAGTGATGAGTTGGTGGTCATTGGTGATGGTATGAGATATGTTTGTCAGTCACACCATAAATCTAGGCTTTATTTATTCATCTCCCTATTCACTCGATAGCGTGCATGGCTGTAACATTCAGGACCACTTTCTTCTGCTCACTCTATGTCTCTTCTTTCTCATTCTTTTTTCTTCTTTTCTTCCCATGTTTATCAGACTTCCAACTTACAAATTTATGCTAAATTTCCCTGTTACATTCTCTTTGAGATGAACATTCATATTGCACATGCATGCTATGACCCTATCTCTCCCTTGTGCTACACTGTAACACAATCTTATCCTTATAGGAAATGACATTATTACTATTCACATTCAGACCTAATAAGAGTACAATGTCTGTCCACGTGCACATTGTCAACTAATTAATATATCTTGTACAACAATTTGTACCCAAAAAACCTTAGTTGAATGCCTTATTGTTTAATAACAATGTTAAGTAGAGATTAAAATGTTTAATATTAACACACACAAACCCATAATAGTGTCAAGCTGCCAAATTTTGTCTCCAACCACTCTTTCTCCTTCATGGTAGTAGTGTATGGTTGAAAAGCATCTTGTTTTTTGAAAATTTAAATATGAATAAAAATAAAAAAGTTGAGTGATATATAAAAAAACTGAAAACTCATAAATATTAAATCTTAAAGTTTTATTAAATGTGATGTTAAGTTTTTTATATGAACAATTTATAACTCAAAAATAGAAAATCTCCTTAGTATATTCTAGTAACAAAAATTAAACAATAATATCAAAACCAATGATTTTATCTTTGTATTGACTTGTGTTGTGGTAATAACCTTTTGAAGGTGGTATTTATTCTAACCAAAAATCTCCAACACCTCTTGTTTTGTAGAAGCTTGAAAATCTTAATCATTGTAAGATATAAAGCTTATAGATATTTGAGATTAGTTTTAGAAAAATAATACAACCTTTATTTCCTCACATTTATAAATATTTGGTACTAATGTTAGAACTTATGATCTTTTTATTCTAAAAAGAAGAATGATGTGAAGTAAAAAAATCACTCATTGGTGAAGAAGGTACAATAGATGACGTGCGAATACAAGCAAGTGAAGGTTGAAAAGTGGCTATCACCATTAATGATTTGGTAAATATAACACTGTTCTCTTATGAACATTCAATATTTTGAATTATGATGTGCACTTTTTAATTTCACACGCATGGCTTGAGATGTAGACTCTCAAAAATAATTGATGCATCAAAGAGTTCTCCATCATTTTTTCCACCAATTTCTACAAACACAACCGAGTACTTATGATAGTGTAGAAGTTATTTATTTTACACTAATTATGGTTAGGGTAAAAAAATGTCATTTAGCAGTATTAATATTATATTAATTATATTAAGTGTAAAAAATGATTTTTTTTAAAAAAGAAATTGAATCAGTGTATATATATATATATATATATATATATATATATATAGTTGTGCAATGTCCAAAGTAGTATTTGTCGGTCCATATGACAAGGAACTTATAGCCTTACTTAAATCATGCGGCCAATCTTGTTCATTGGAAAGATATTATAAATATCAACTAGAGTCTATTTTTTCAACCTATGTCAAATTAGTAAGTGATGTTCAAATCTAAAATGACCTTAGTAAAAACATTTTTCATGTGGGGTTAAAAATTATTTAGGATCTTTCATTAAATATTTTTAATCTTTTAAAATATCAAATATCTAAAAATTTTGTAATAAAATATTATATATCCCTTTTATTTTATTAAACGTTAATGAAAAAAACATTCATATTTCTTAAAATCTAATATTTTGAAAATTCCACGTAATAAAACCAAAAAAGTTATATAATATATACAAAAATAAAATATACAAATATAAAGTAACGTGCAAATCTTTACATAAACAACTAATACTTTACAAGTGGTTAATTTCTCAGATTTATCTCACTACAAGAAATCTAAAAATGTCACCTTCACCTAGTACACTCTTTCCTTTTCTCAACAAAACAAGTGCATATTATTTCTCTCTCTCTCTTTGAGAGGTGAAGATAACACCACCACGATGCTCAAAACTATTAGAAAGTTTAAGTTCTCCAATTCAAAGTTAGTTTTTTTTTAAATATGAGAGCACATAAAAGTAGTTTTGAGAAGAAATAATATGTAAGTTTAAACTTTATAGTAGGATAAAAGGAGTGGGGGAAGCACTATACGCATAGGTTTGTGACCGATGAAAAAAAATAATGTAAGAAAATAGAGTGTATAGCATAGTTTTAGGGTATACCTTTAACAAAGATAGAAGTTAAATTATTGTGTACTAAAAAGGGGACACAATAAAACATTTTTTAGGAAAAGGGGTATTTGTGTTGACCAAGATCCCATGCATGCTTTCTTTCTTCCTTTCTATTTCCAAGACACCACGAGTGATCTTATAATATTATTGCAATAACATTACAATACCTTATGTTCATGTTACAAAGAGAATATCGATAATCAATTTAATTATACATCCTGTCTTCTCAAAACCTTCAAAACTATAATATATATATATATATAGTTGTGAAATGTCTAATTCCTATGATCATAACAAATAATGAATTAATAATAGAGTCCATGATTTAAATTAATTTAGTGTTCCTTAATTCCTTCCTAATATTTCTTGGAATCCCGTGTGGTCCCGTTGGAACTTATACACTTAATTATAGTGGTTTGAATCGTAGCATGTGATGTTAAATTTTGAAAAGATATATATACATATACATTACGTAAATTGAGAAATATTTCAATGTGATTCTCAAAATGATGATGTATCTTAATAGTTACAAGTTTGATCTGGTTTGCACTTGTGGAAAAAAAAAAGTATGTTGAAAGAGACCATTCTCATAAATGAATCTCAAGTAGTTTCAGTTGCTATCTTTCAACCAAGAGTGAAAAAAAAAATAGCATATTAAGTGCATGTACTTGTATAATAAAAAAGGGTGCTCGTACTTGCATAGTAAATTGTGCAAGTATAGGTTTAATAGTTAATTTTAAATTAATGACTTCAATTTTTGTTTTACTTTTTAAAGTGGATCATTTTCTTTGGATTTGGATAGTAATGTGATTGTTTGTAATTTTTTTCAATTTCTATTTTTTCAAAGAAGGAAAGATAATAATGTGTCATACTTCAAATAAAGTTACAAAATACAAAATTATAGAGCCAGAGAAAATGTCTTAATTGTTTGGTTTAATTCATGTGGATAATTCGAAAACTGATTTTGGCATGCAATTATGTTAAAACCTAAACATATAAAACTACCTGTCATTGTCTATTAATAAATTATTGACATCCAAAAAAATTGAAAAATAAACTTTAAAAAAATATAATTATTTAAAAATACTAGTTTTAGGTAAAAAAGAAAACTAGTTATTATTATTTTTAAAATATATGAAAAAAAAAATTTAGGCTGAAAAACACATTTGACTGTCGTTGAATCATAATTGTTTTTCATTTATGCACTGTTAGTGTACGTAGTGAATAGAATAATGCAACGTTGTACCATTGCATTTTTTTTTCTCATATTTCAGTTTCATTCTCATACATACAACAAAAATAAGTTTATGCTTTTAGTAACAATTATAGTAACAATAAACTAGTAATAAAAACTCATCCTGAAGTAAACTTCTCCTCTGAATGAATATTTTTAGCTCACAAAATCTTAATTTATAATCAATAACAAAAGAAAAGTCTGTGAAAACTCTAACTTTTGATTAGAAACTAAATTTGTAATTTTAAAATAATAAAAAATATTAAATCCATATTTTATGAGTGAACAAAGAGAAAGATATATAATGAAACCAAATATCAACTACAAAATAATAAAAACAATAAATATTTTTAAAAATAGATAGTAAATATATAAAGTAAAAGTTAATGATTTAAAAAAAACATTTACAAAAACACTATTAATAAGGTCAAACAAACTTTTAATTAATAAAAAAAATTGAAGTTGGTTAAATCAAATATAACATAAATCCCTTGATTACCTGAATTTTTTTTAATGAAATATCCCTGAATTTAAAATTAAAGATCTCATCTTCATTCCTCTCTTTATTCTCTCTTCCTTTCATCTATACTCTTCCAAATCTTGCTGATATATATATATATATATATATATATATATATATATATATATATATATATATATATATATATATATATATATATATATATATATATATATATATATATATATATATATATATATATATATATATATATATATATATATATATAAAATACTTCTCACCAATGAATTATTATGGGGACAATATTCATTCATTGAATATAGAAAGGTAGACACCATATCTAATATTGCATATAATTATTTTTTAGGAGTCATGTATGTTCTATCTTTGTAGTACACATAAGTATCTGAAAAATCCACTCTCCAAAATTAAAAAGTAAAACTTTTCTTGTCTAGGTAGCATTGGTTTAAAAAAAATGTTTCTCTAAAAAAGAAAAAGTAAAGGGAGAATGGAACAGATCCTATAACTATATTGTGTGGTAGGTATAGATTAGGAGTGTTTGTGGCACTTAATCTTGGAAGTTTGAATGGCCATAGATGATTGAGAGTCACTGTAGACACATTGTTCTGACATCATCTTTCTTTCTCTCTCTGTACACCCTAAAATGAAATCACTGTTCTTGAGAGAGACATTCACTCCACCAGGCATGCATGCATCAAGCATCATTCAGGACTCATCAACACCATACTAAACAAACAAAATACACACCTACCTCATCTATTATTATATATCTACTTTATCACAGACTATGCCTCACTGCATTCATGTAAATCTACTCTCACATTCAAACTTCATGCATTTTTCTCAGTTACAAAGACAATCTATGTCTTCTTATATACACTAACTATTGCTTTATGTGTTAAGGTTATAGTCATTCTTCATATTAGCTGCATTAGTCCATTTCCAAGACAGAAAAATCATTAAATCTTGAATAGTTTCTTTCAAAGAAAAAACTAGTATCAAAATGCTTCACATAAGTTTGTTGTTTTGATCTGACATGTTTAAAATACAGTTTCTTTATGTAAAAGTCAGCGAATTTATTATACATGTGAGTTTCTGAGTGAATGGTATAACTATAAAGTTTCTTAAAGTTTGTCTGGTTTTTTCTCTTATAATTAATGAGTTTGAGAATCAAAAGAAAGAAAAAGCTGTGGATGGATTTTTGTTCATGAGTGTACTAAAACATTGTTTATCTATACATATCATGTGGATAGGCTTTCAGTTGCTCACAGGTCACAAGGAATAATGTAGTTAAATAGGAACATTAATTCTTTTGATTTTACAATGTTTTGTCATATTAAAAACGAAAGATTGAAGATGATGAAGAAAGAGTGTAGAAAAGGTTAGATAGACAATCAGCATCAGGAGTGAAGAGAAGGATTGTGATGTAGAAGGACCCTACTGAGTTGGTGATGAATTATAAATACAAAACATACACAGTTTGATGCATTTTCTCATCTCAGTTTCTTTGCTGGCTCTCTGTATGATGAGAAAGAAGGGAAAATGATAAATTAAGGGACAACAGTTTCGAGTGTCATTACTGCTCCCTCTCAACAGTCCAAAAATAGTGTCATTTTCATTCGGTGGCTTTGGACAGACCACAGTTAACCTGTTTTGAGACCATAATTGCTAACTTGTCACTTTGTGTTGAATCTTCCAAATGTTTTTTTGGGAGCTGTAATACACACGCACACTTTTTATTTAGACACTTTTTTCAATAAACGTGTCTTTGTCTGTTATATATATATATATATATATATATATATGATAATGAAAAATATGATTTCTGATAAAATAAACAAAAACTGTTCAATGTTTACTTCTAAAAGTCTTAGGCTTGTGTTGAGAAAAGTTTGTAGACATTGTAAGTGCATCTTTTACCGGATTGGTTTATGGGATTTTCAAACTATAATCAATTCTTATCTTGTTTCAACATTAAACGAATTGACTTGACAGTTCTCAACTTTTGTTAATTATATAAGCAATGATTTTAACCGTTTTAAAAGAATAGTGAAACAATCATAAGACTCGTTTATTTTATGTTCTTAAAAATTGCAAGGAGAAATAAATTATTAAATATCATGCATACCATAGAACTAGCCAAACTGTTCTTAGTATCAGTAGTTTCTAATCATAATCATTACAGAGAGAATACGCCATGTCTCAAAAGGCATCGTATGTATTACAAGGAGATCATAATTTCTTTTTTTTTTTTCATCTGTAACAGAGAGATCATTATCTGATATGCGCTAGCTATGACCTATAAACTCGATTTTCCTAGTCTTCGTTGTCATTAACAACAAGCCTACTTTCTATAAACATGCTAGGTTGTTCTAGAGAAGCATTTTGGCAGCATGTTCTAGAAAAATTTATGAAGGAGATAATTTTATAACCATATAGAAACATTTCGAATACTTGGTTTAATATTTACGAAATTCTAAGGAGTTATTTGAAATCATAAAATTAAATGTTAGTAAAATCCTAACCATTGTTTTGTGATGAGCCACTAATATTAAATAAAATCATCATGATTATCCTAAATTTTGGATCAGACAGCAAACATAATCATCAATTGTATAAATTCTTCCTTCCTCTAAAGTTCTATTCTTTCTCATTCTCCAGCTAAAACCGCATTCCAACAATTTCCAAGTAGTGAAATGACTGATGCTATATTTGATATCATATAGAACAATAGATTCTCATTAGAAGGTATTTGAATTTTTTGGTCATTAAATTTGATTTGACTCATTTTCATGCAATCAATGCTGATTAAATCCAGTACTTTCAGGTAATATCTTCCTTTATCATTTACAGAAAAAAAAGTATACACAGAAACATTTTGTATAATGAGTTAACATAATTTCCCTGTCTAAAATCAGATCACGTTACCAAATTAATTATCCCCTCAATAATTTTTTATCAGCCAAAGCAATATATATATATATATATATATATATATATATATATATATATATATATATATATATATATATATATATAATATTAAAAGGTACCGGAAGTACCAAAAGAACAATTATACCCTCACTGATATATATATATTACCATTGAACAACGAGTAAATACTAAAACCATGGCATCATGTATTTGTCGTAAGTTGTAACCTATTTCACTTGGTGAGACAAGACTATTATTGTTGAAGAAAGACAATCAAATTATATAGAACAACCGGAAAATCAAGGCCACAGGAACACTAGTCATTATAGCACCTAAGTGTACATACGGGACAATGAATGGAATTTCAAACTATGCGACTTCTACCTCAAACAATTTAATTTCGAACCAGACAAAAATGGACTCAGAAATTGTCTTAGTAGTACAGTTATGGTATCAAAATTTGGCATGACCTGCAGGCATGTGGGGGCCAAAGGTCTGGTGCTGAAGAACATGCCAGCTACATCATATCTCAAGCTTCTGTATCAAATCATGGCACCCAGTTCCCACCTTCACAGGCAAACCAAGACAAATTCGGGAAGATGGTGTCTCCAAGTTGTCCACCTGCCCATGATAAGCTGCCTCAACAATAAATTTGGAAGCTGTCTCAAAGCACATTTTGATGAAAGGGGATGTGCAGTCTGCTATGCTCCCCGTTCTGTTCATAGGACTATAGCCACCAGAGTGCGTCATAAAGTCAGCAATGAGTGTCAAGTGCCGGATATTTACTGATATCCCATAAGATTTGAAAACATTTTGTACTTCCCTAATGATGGTCTCCCTGGCTGCTTCCACCCCATAAGCACTTAGCATAGCATGAACGCTGTTTGAATAGATATACCTAACATCAAGATCATCTTGCAACTCCCAGAATGTTTTAAAATGTATCCCTGATGTCTGCAATGCTGGTATTTTTTCTTTCATCGAGGCTGGAATATCATCCCTATTCCTCCCATCTTCACCATAGTATATTACTCCACTTTCTTTACATGTAATAGCTTTACATTCACCAACCCTTCCAAAATTTTGAATGCAAACCTTCTTGGCTGTTCTCTGAGCAATCTGCATATAGTTAAGTTGAAAACAGTTAAGTTTTATACGAAAAATAGGGAGTGACATATATATACCCAACTGGCAACAGCAGCCCTATTTGCTTCTAGACCATAGTTCACTTCACAGTTTCCTTAGAACATATACATAGGATAAGAATAAGATTGAGGAATGGCCACATATCATCTTTTTCTTCAAAACATGCTAGCACATTTTTAACGTCGCCAAGATTTTCAAATGAAAAAGTAACTAACACTAGCTTCAAAAATCAATAATTTACAAAATGGCAAGAATATAAAAATAAACTAATTTTAGTGTTGGTAGAAGAAGGTTCTGTTTTTCTTGGCATTTATAATGCCCAAGGTACCTGACCAGCGTAGAAGGTACTTTGCTTCTAGGCATTTATATTACCCAAGAATATAAAAATAAACTACTTTTAGTTTTAAGAAAATAACAACCTAAACTTTGATAGCAGTATAGAAAGGCATCAACCCCAAAATTTATACAGCATAGTAAAGAAAAATGAGCTAAAAGTACCTGCGCTAACAAAATATGAGGTTCACCGGTAAATTTAAAGTGGATCTCGAAATGCATCCCTTTAGCTTTCACAAAAACTGCCCTGTCATATTTTTTTGTTATTGCTTTAGATTTTTTCTTTTCCCGTTTCAAACTATTTTTTTCAACAATGGGCTTGAACTTGGATGATTTTTCAAGTCCTTGAGAATTATTAGCATCAAGTGTCATGTCATTATCATTCTCATTAACGTCCACATCACTGCCATCCTCGTCATTTTCAGTTTCCTCTGACTGCTCACCATCATGCATTTCCTCTTCCGGACCATCCTCATAATCAACCTCATCAGTACCTTGCCGTTTTCTCTTTTGCGCATCTGATCCAAGATCTTCATACCCCTCAGTGTCTTCAACAACACCATCATCATCATCATCATCCTTATTTTTACCTTTTGTCTCTGATTCTGATTCATTGCCATGACCATCTTCTGAGCTGTTTGAATAATTTGATTGTGGATCTGTCTTGAATTTTTTTATGCCACTAATTTTAGAAAGCAGTGCCATGTGACTTTCAATAGCATCCTCTAACTCTCTCACAAAGAAAACTCTCAAAGTGTCCTCCCAATCTTCAAGGGTAATATCAGTGTATTTTGGATACTGTTTAGGTTTATATAGCTTCATCACAAGTTTATATATACTGCAAACCTGACCGGCATGAACTGTTACTTGTACAACAGAAACCTTCATACTCTTAATTATGTCAGCTACAGTGATTTTCTTCAATTTGTCGGCAAGACAAATAGCATCTTCCCTGCAAATAACAATCGCATCAAAAACCTATACATGTCTGTGTACAAAAAGCAATAAGTTTTCAGGAACAAAAATAATTTACACACAAACAATAGGCAATGTATCTCACATAGATTTATTCGGTCTCAAGGGGCATGTCATAAACGGAGTTTTGATATCACGTGAAGCAGCCATGACAATTTCTTGCAAACGTGGAATTCCAAGTGTCACGTTCATTTCACCTCGACCAGCAAGGTGGAAAGTATTCAAACTGGAAAAAAAAGCCAAAAGTACAAGTAATCGGTCACACCCGTGTACAAATTACTTTATCATTACCGAAAATTGTATAGATACAACACAAACAAACCTATATAAACACCATACACAAAAGAAGTCATTGTTCAGGTTAGCTTTGCTTAACCTTCACCAGGAATACATACCAAAAGTTGTCCAAATCTCAAGATTTTGCAACAAGAATTTCAATATGTGATCATCAGAAAGCACAGCAGCTTCTCTAATACCATAAAGGTCAAGCTTATACTTGTTAATTAAGATATAATTAGTTCACCTCATGGCAAAGTCATTCCATAAACTCATTACACCCAAGTTGAAACCCTTTGAAAGCTTTTTTAGAGTTTATATCAAACACAAACCATCAAAGAAAGGAAAAAACTTCACAAATGACTTGCTTTGTCAAATAGTTATCCCCTTATCCTATATTCAATGCAGGTGAAGTTGTAAGAAGGTATTCCAGTATTCATCTTCCACAAGTGCTCAACTAAGAATTTCGTTCACCCACATCCAACCTTACAATTAAAACTAATTGTGTGTTTGCTAACTCTGGTTCAAGTAATCATAAAAGAATCGTTCTCCTAACAAATTCATACTCCGTGTGCTTTAATACTGAAACAGTTTGTAAATAAAGAGCACCCCAAGTGATCAAAGTCCATGACAATGTAAAAAAATCTTACGTCATCTGTGTTGCAGGTTCGCCAACAGACTGAGAAGCTAATACACCAACCGATTCACCTGGTTGAGCAAGACAAGAGACATACTTATGCTCCATCAACTTTAAGAGATCTCGTCGTTTCAAACCAAGATTTCTCTGTTTTAAGGAGTCACGAAAGAAATTCTCTGCTTTTCCTTTGAGAGCATCGGGCAATTTGTTAATATATGGACTTGATCTGTCTAGCTGACGGCAACAGTTGCTATAAACCAATTCTTTATTCTGAAAATAAAAATAGTGAAACATATGAACAAGCTACAAGTTGTAGGTGTAATTTATGGTGTTCTCAAAATAATAAACACTCGTACAGTTGACAACGCTTCAAATTTGTTGATAAAGCTAGTCTGATGGACGTCAACACCATCTTCTCCATAGTGAAACTGAATAATCGAACCATCAGCATCTCGGACAGTATGATCATAACAAACTTTAAGGCACTCGAGGTTTTTCATCAAGCATCTTTGCAGGTACCCACTGCGAGATGTTTTGACAGCGGTATCAACTAACCTGTGGAGCAAAATAGAGATCATTCCCTGGGATCTGAACAGTCTTTCAAGGTTGCCCTAGTATTATTACTCACGTAAATTATTGTTCTAAAAATGCAAATGACAATGATGTGAAATGATCTTAATCATCATTTCTTAAGAAGCATACATATGAATCTTGAAATTAGGAGGCCATTCTATCTACTATGTCTTGAATTTGAAAAATGAAAAATAGACAATAGAATGAACTTTTTTCTATCATGTAATCGAAAAGTAATTTTTATACCCCTCACGACCAGCCATGCAATGAAAGTAGTACTCCTGCGGATGAAGGCCTGTAAGAAACCGGTCAATAATGAACCCTCCTGCTCTAGGGGAACAATCCCACGGAGCAAAGCAGGGCAAGGTCTTTCCAGAAACCATGCGTGGGACTCGTTTTCCTTCCAACTCTTGCTGACCTAGATGAGAAGATATCTGCTGGAAATTCACCTGTTCAAAAGAATATGAAATCAAATTCAAATCACTAAGCCATAAACATGATTCATAAGTGATTTGTACCGCAATAAATTTACAATCTTGTAAACTACAAATGGAAATGAATGAAAACATACAGAAATAATACATAGAAGTAATAAAAAGATAAACTTCAAGCTATTCTTTTTATAATTTGGAATGTTGAGAATAATCTACTTACTCTTCAATAGGATCTTGTATTTCAAAAACTATAAAACACACAATAATGGTTTCACTCTCGTCATAATTAAAATGTGTAGCACATAATAATGGTTTCAATAGGATCTTCTTATGCACAAACTTAATTAAAATGTGTAGCCCACAATAATGGTTACAATAGGATCTTAAGCACAAAAATTTTAGGACTTTAAATGTGAGTAGCATTTAAGACACTTGAGCCAAGCTCCATTTATAATATTCATAGAAAATTCGTAGATTTTTTAACAAAGCATATGCAGTATCTCCAGTGCTCTGAATCATACAACAATACACCCACAACTAACGAAACAGAGGTATCTAGACAAACATTTAGACAACAGTACACTTACCATACTACCCTTAGCTCCAGATGTAGTCATAAGAGAAATACAATTTTTTCCTGAAGGTTTCAATATTCCTTCAGATAGTAGCTCCTTTAATATTCCTGAGCTTGTTCTTGAGTTAAGATTGCTTATCATTTTCCTATCCAAGTATGTTAAGGCTGCTTCTCCATTACTGCGTACCTTTTTCTCAATATTCAACTGCATTGTGGTTGTATCTGAAATCAAAAATAGACTAAGGCATATTACAATTTCGCACAGAAAAAATCAAATGGCAAAAGTTTTCCTTCAGTTTTCTAGTATTGCATAAGCATGTATGCTTTGACAACTATATATGGATTAGATTCAGCTAGACTATATATGGTAGTCATACTGGACCTTAAACTTATCACATCCCAAACCCACAAACTAATCTCCCCTTTGCATCAAGGTAATTTTATAAAAAATAGTTTGCCAATAAATGCATTAGAAGATACTCTTCAGTAGAAGACTAAACTTTTTAAGAACTCAGGCATCTGCAAAACAGCAACCCATCCGTCTACAGGATTATTAACACTAGTCCAATTCAGTTTGTTTTATAAGTGTTTATTATTGGTGCTACAACCTCCTCTTCCTTGTAGTGCAACCATTCCATTAGGTTTCTTGGAAACAAGAAACCAGATTTTCAGATTCAGTAAAGAAATAAGCGCTCAAATCTTACTGCAAACGTAAGATAATACTTTAATTAAAGAAAACATAATACAGAAAACATTCAACAGCTTCCAAGGGAAGTAAATCCCTTCTACACAGGACAAGCCCTATTCCAAAAACGAAAATACAACCCACCCACCAGGAGGAACCATTTCCTCCTTAAAAGATTACCCTTACTAAACTTAATAACTACCTCTAACCACCCCTAAACTGCTCAACCACCCTTAACTGTCATGAAAGTTCTGATTTTGAACCTTCTTCCTAACATACACCTTAAAGTCTTATCACTTTCCTTATGTTTTAATAACTTCAGCTGAATTTTCATCTTTTAACAATGTGACTTGAAGAAGTCTAACGACTAAGTTGTCCATTGAATGAATCTGATCACCAGCTAAAATTTGATTTCATGCATGATCAAAATCTGAGTGTAGACTTTTCAAAATTAAAACCATGATAAGCAGTTCTTGAGGCACACCTATCCTTAAATTTGTCAGTCATAACAGCGGTAGGAGACATAAGATAGTGATGGCCAAGCAATGGGACTTTGATACCAACTTGAATTTGGATGTGATAGAAGTTATGTATATTTTATAGACATGATTAAGTTTTAAGTCCCACGTAAATTTGAATATGTATAATTGAGTACTCAATTTTTTTATTTTTCAATTGACCACCTGCAATTTAAAATTTCTATTAACTACAATATTCTTCTATATTAACCACAAAACCTCACATTTCTTAATTTGAGAGAAATAAGCAAGATGAAAGAACAAAATAACAATCACATCACACAATTAACAAAAAAATTAAACAGTAGAGATTCAATTAAAAAATATAAAAATTGAGTACTAAATAGACCAAAAGAAAATGATAGGAACTTAATTGAAAATATTCAATTTATGAGGGACTTGAAACTTAATTAAACCTATTTTATATATATGGAAAAAGGAAGAGTGCATTACAAGGAAAAAGTATATCTTATAACACTCAAATTTTAGACTAGGTACATAAACCCAAAAAGCAGCTTTATGAAAGTTGTTCAAATATAACAACAGTCATAATTTTACCTTTTTCAATTCAAAGAAATGTATTCTACAGCACTGAAGATATTAGAGTCATGAATCGTTCAAGGAAACACGTTAAAGGAAAGAATAATAATTCAGAAGACAAGTTACTTCTGCCTGAGGAACTTCACTATATCAGGAGTTAGAAAGTAAAGAGTTACATAAGAGTTTAAGTTGCAGACATCATAAAGTCAAGGCACTCAACATACTATAGTATTAAATTCAGGGGGTAACATATATTAAATACAAACCAGCAATTCACAAATTAAAGCAATCTAAAAAATATTATCATATCTTGAAATAGAATATTATATTAGAATCCATTTTTGTATAAAATGATTTTATTTCAATTACCTATATTATCACCATTCATTACTCCAATGAATTCCCGATGAACAATGTCACCAATTTCCTCACAACTGCTTAGTTGATTCATTCTTTCAACATCCTTTTCTTCTATTATCATAAGATCATCTACTCCACATGTGAACCCATGCATCTGAAAGACAAACAAATCAGAATCATGCAAGAATGCATGCTAAATAACTACTGACAAAAGTATAATAATAGCAAAACGAATAAATTGATCAGTAACCTGTAAAAAGGAAGTAAACAACCGACTTAATGCTGAGAGTAGGTTACCAGCAACATTCGATCCATAAAATTCTTGCACTGTATGTATTATACCATAGTCACCAAATTGAGCCTTATCAACCACACCTCGCACCAAATTATTTTTATATATCAATAATTTATCCTCATCAGGCAAATCCTTGTCTCTTGACTTATCACGTGTATATCTTCCACCCTCCCTGACCTGAGTTTTGAAAAAATTTGATGGGATTTTTGCATTCTTCTCAACCGTAAATGGTGGTGAACCTCTGGTGATATAGTATAGCAATGCACTGATAACCTAGAAAAAACATAAGAGACCAAATTTATAAAACCATTATATCATTCAAACATACTGATTCCTTAGTTTAATAAATCATATTGAAATAATACAAGGGAAAAATAACATTAAACGAAAATGAAAAACTTTCTGCCCAGTTTATCCAGAAAGTAATTTGCTAAAACATCAGAAGTGTGAAAGTGTTAAGTCTAAGATTAACAGATAGCAACCTGTTTTCCTGTCCATAGGGGTTCAGGCTTCCATATTGCTGGAGGAAACAAAAACATTTCACACTCAGAATTTGTCATGAAAACTTTCTGCCCGTGTTTGCCAGAGAAGGAGCCTACCCCAGCCATAGATACACCAGAACTATAGAGTAACTGATTGAACTCTTCATAAGTTATGAAAGTATCCTTTTTGGTAAGAAGAGAAGCACTCACAATATGATCCTGGAAAAATAGTGCAAAATTGGAGGAAACAAATATTAGGACACAGAAGAAAAGTTTTGTAAATAATGTAAGAATAATTAAATAAGCAAATAGAAGGTGATGAGGCTCTGAAACAATGTTGTTATGTTGTTACATTGAGACACTTAAAAAAACTGAACTGAACTTTAGAAAGAACTGAATTTTAGTATCACATCTCAGACAACAATAAGAGTACATAATTGTATTTATAGGCATCGCTTGCACCAGAATCTAGTATCTAAGAGGTATTGGCATTTCCTTTAGAATTTGACTTCATTAGCATTTCACTAAGTTGAGTATTGTTGGTAGGCTTGTTATTAGGATTTACCCAAGAATTTGATGTTTTATATAAGCCAGTCGAATAAGGAATGTATTGTTGAAAGATCAATGAAGTCCAGAGATCCATGAGGTTGATAAAAAATATCATATTTGAAATAACAAACACTGGTTGTGTCTAAACTACATACTTGACATTGAAAATTGGGAGATTTGCCACAATGACCTCTACCAAATTTCTAGCATGAGAAGAAACTCCAATACGAGAGCCTCCATGATTACCACCACCACAACTATACAAGTCTTGAGTATAGTGAAGTGACAGTGAGACTACGTTGGCAATGTGTGTTTAAGTCATGTTTCATGACCATACAAAAGAGCTTCAATTTCAACAATTGACGATGTGAGTTTCTTACTTTAAATAAAAAAGACAACTAGAGCAAATTGGAGGGAAGTCCTTCAAGAATAGCATCACCATGCTCTTCATGACGGGAATGTTAACACTAACGAGTTCATCAACATAAACTTTAATCTTAAGAATATAATCTTCCATTGTTTTGGAATCAAGTCTAACAGCATGCATTGCAATACGCAATTGTCGTGCGCAAGATGTAGTTTGAAGACTAAAATATTCATGAATCTTCTCCAAAACCTTATACGAGTAATTGGAGCCAAGCACACAAAAAAGATCAGATTTCGAAAGAGTAGACTGAAGCAAAACAAGTAATGTTTGGTCTTGAACATCATAAGCCTCATATTCAAGATTAACATTGTCAACCGTACGATCATGTTCAGTAAGATATCAAAACGGAACCACCAGATTTACAACAAATCACTATACTTATGTGCTTTGATTACCATTTCAATGTGTTGTCGCCAATGAAGATAATTCAAGTCATCAAGTTTTTAAGTGATTAAGGTTGGAAATGAATGTGAAGTGGAAGCCATAGGAATAGAGACGTCACAAAGTGTAATTCAATAAATAAAACCAGAGCGAGCAATTCGCAATCACAAACCACAAAAATGCTAAGTAACGAAAAACAATACACAAAACATAGACAGAAAAGACGCTAGAGAACTGCCAAGAAAGTGATCAAAGATGACGACTAGAGATGAAGAAGGTGAATCATCAAACGAACTCTAGTTATGAAGTGGATCAATACACAAAACATAGACAGAAAAGACACTAGAGAACTGCCAAGAAAGTGATCAAAGATGACGACTAGTGACGAAGAAGATGAATCATCATACGAACTCTAGTTATGAAGTGGATCGTTGAAAAAATTTCTCTAGATACCATCTTAGAAAAACTGATTTTAACTGAAGAATGAATTGAATTTTATTATCAAATCTCACACAATAATAGGAGTACAAAATTGTATTCATAGACACCGTTTACAACAACACCTATTATTAGAAATAGCTGACAGCTGTCAAAGACTGAGCTGCACAAACTAATTCATTTCTACTAACAAAGACTGACGGCTATGCAAACTTAATTCTACTATAAGAGACCTAGTGATCATGGATACAACTATGGGAAACACCCCCTGACCCCACAAAGGAGGGATCATTATGCCCTGCAGCATGGATCTGCCTTTTTTAAATAAATTTATGCAAATACCTGAATTAAAGCTCTGATTGGATCCCCACTTGTAGGTTTCACATATTGATTGTTAGCATTTACAATATTGTAAGCTTCAGCCCGAGAAATTTCATCTTGTGGAAAATGTACATTAATCTCATCGCCATCAAAATCAGCATTATAAGTACTGAGATCACAAAGGAGAAAAAAGAAAAAGTTATTGACATTAGCTACCCTATATGATTGTCAGATATAGTCAAATGTATTGAAACATAATTTATAGCACAATCACATAAATCTCAAACATAAGCTACATATTACCTGCAATTTGCATAGTGCATCCGTACAGTTTTTTCCCCCTTCAGAACACGAACTATATGAGCCATTATACTAGGTTTATGGAGTGTTGGCTGCAATAGAATATAAAGTTCAATTCACGGCAGAATGTTGTCCATATCACACATTTCCCAATATTATCTTCACTATTTTTCCATGTTGCAGTATACAGTAAAAAATTATACAAGCAATACTACCAATGCGAACTTATGAAAAAACAGAATTTTAACTCAAATCACACATTTTCAAGAACCACATTAACTTGACAGTTTCAAATAGTGGATGAGAATAATCAAAAGCATACATCCAGCATTCTGGTGTGATACTAGATTTTCAATTTTTTCTTTACCACAAAAATTCATTAAAGGAATCAAAGACATTTCCACAATAAATATAGATTGCATTATTTCTATACAACATCAGATGAGAAAATGCATTACCTGTCTATTGACAAGCACAACATCACCATCCTTCAAGTGGCGATACACAACTTTCCCTTCAAATTCCTGATCAGAAATCTTCCCTTGATCCAAAATAACTCCTCTTGATGAAGGTAACTTTCTTGATATCATAGCAAGCAACTTCGGACTTCGTTGAAGCTTGACTGTTGCTTGTTTATCAGAATAGTGTGTAGCACCAGGATGGGAGTCAGGGCCATTAAGGATAGCATTTCTTAACTTCATGGCATTCCAAGGAGTCACTCTCTGAAAGGTATTAACATAAAGGCATTGGCAGGAAACAAAATGAAATATGAAGGCAATGGCTAGTAATAACCTACTCAATTTCCAATAAGGCCATTGTAGTATAATATCAGTTATATAAATTCTGAACATTTCATTTCTTTCTAGAGCAATTTATCATTCTATATTTCTGGTGCTCTGATAAGAATAATGAGGCCAAAGTTTGGTGCAGTTATATTTAGAGAAAAAGACTATACAACGACAGGGTAAATTACTTTTATAATATTATCCAATTACAAACCACAATCTTAAAATCCATAACAATGGTAACTTGTTATCGGATGACTGAGTTAAACTGTATTTGCATTTCATAGCATGATTAAACCCTTGTACTTATAGGAGAACAGTTACTTTTCAGTATCAATTTACCTTCTTTAAATTATATGGGTCCAAGGGAAAGATGGCTTCCTTGTCCAAGATCACTAGATTTATATATTATATATGAAGAAAATGAAGTAAAGAAAGATACAATACCAAAATATTCTGACATGCAGTTCATGCATCAGTTAAATGCATTTAGTATTAATGGGAATTGGTATTTGTAAAGTAGCACCTATTTACTGTTACTCTTCATCAAAAAAACAGTTCTACTAAGTTTATTAAGAATCTAACATATGTTCTGCGAAAGCTAACCACTTCACACCCAAGCTATTCCATCATGTCTCCCTCCAAATTAAACATGAACACTTCACAAGTGTATGCAGTATACATGTGATACTATACGCTTATAGCTAAAATGAATAAACATCAGAAATGTATAACAGTATTAAAAAATAAAGAATATAACAAACACAGACATTCAATGATACCCCTAGTTCCAACCCTTACCTCAGGATAGGATAATCTTATAGCAAAATATGGGGGTATCCCAATTTCATTGACTGCCAAATAAGGATCTGGTGATATGACAGAACGGCATGCAAAATTAACCCTCTTTCCCATCATTTTCTGGCGAAAGATGCCTTCTTTCTTCTCTAGCAATTGACAAATGCCAGCAGCCACATCTCTCTGGCCTAGACCAAGAAAGAAGAAAACAAAAATTTACGTATGAATCATTAACAACATTATTCCATATTTGTCATGATTCCTTCCTCTTTTTTTATTGTAAACTATTCATCAAAACATAAAGAAGATATATGTCAGCATTGCTTAACATATGTGAAGGGATTAATGTTAGTATAGGTTAACTCGTCTTTTGTATTACCTATTAGACACCTATGTTTAGATCATTATATTATTTTATTCATGTAAGAATCAATATAAATGAATGAATCAGGCAAGAGAAAATTAAGCTCTCTTTTACTATTTTTATCACAAATTAACACTTATAAGATTAATTTTATTTTCATTTTCTGCATTTGCTTTATTATCTATTAATAATAATATTGGTCAATGATTTTATTGACAAATTTCAACCAACCTAAACACAGGCAGCTCCGTATTACCATTCAAATCTTCAACAGGTTAAAGAAAATGAAACAATAAGAAACTCTTACCAGAAGCAGTTTTACTGTCGAATAGCAAGTTAATAGATTGCTGCAGATCCATCCACCGGCTTAGCACCTTAGAGGGATCTAACTTATTTATATGGGCCTCTCCTAAGGATATGTTGCCTTGTAAAACCTTGGTCAGTAAAACAGTTTGAGGATGTTCCATCACCTACATGAGCATTGACTACACAATTAAAACAAGTATAAGATAAAATGGCAATACATAAGAAAATAAATAAAATCAAAATCAAAAGCTACAATCCTAATTTCTGCAACAACCAAGTCTCACACTAGGTGGATTCAGCTACATGGATAAATTGGCCGATCTGAAAAAGCCAAATTTTCAACAACTCATGAACAATAAGGTCTTTAAAAATGGTATTCCCTAAATTTGGTAGGGTCACATCACCTTTAATCATATTACTTTGCATTTGATTCACTTTACACATTGGAACATTCACAGGCCTTCTTTTGACAAGACAAACCACCCCAAGTGAGTTTCTTCCATCCTTAATTAAACAGATGCTAATCTAAATTGCACTTGCATATAATCATTATCATCCCTAATCTTATCCTTCCCAGTATGCCCACTAATTTCCAGCTGTATTATAATTTTTACTACTCTATTTTTTATCTTATCTTACTACACTCAGCTATACCATTAAGCACCACAAGCAAATTCTAGGATATGAAATCATTCCTACATTCGTTAGAATTAAAAGTTGGTTAATCTGTTGGGTAAGATGTCAAAGTGGTTTTATCACCAAAGACCCGTATGAAGATGATTTAGAAAGAGAAGAAAAACACTTAAGAATAGCAATTATAGTAAACTATTGAGGATGTAAAGGAACTGAATGAACAAAATTTAAATGCTCTTTTTTTTCAAAAGCTAGACTTTCCCAGCCATTCATGTCACCATATGCGAATTGCTGAGGACAAAAAGAAAAGAACAAAAAAATAGAACATAAACATCCTAAAATAAAGAAATACCCTTAAAAACTCATCTCCAAAAATAGGAGACCATCTACATGTGTTGTATTTTTCCTCATGAAACAATAATCAGAATCCAATATAACATAATGAAGTTTATTATCAAACCAATGTTACATAGTTATCAGATAAAAGAAATCTATAAATTTGCTAACAGTATCTCTTAAGCATACTTACATCATCACCTGCTTTAGCTGGGGGTCGGAATTTGATTGGTGGCACAAAAATATTCTCTAGAAAGAACATTGAGTGACCAGCTTTCTTTCCAAACCCCTGATCTTGAATATCACTGATATAAGAGCAGAGTCTGGCCTCGTTTTCCCACAAAAGCTCTAAAATACCTTTAGCCTGTAAGTTGAAAAGAATTACATGAAAAGATCCACACACATTTTCAAGCAGCATCTATTATTACATTAAACATGCCCTTAGCAAGCAGACACTTGTCCTACAAAACAGAATACGCTATAAAAGACACCCATTAGGCCAGCATTTACATGAAACCAACCTGTGATGGTAGCAACGACCCAGAAAGTTTATTTTGTGCAGCTAGCTTGTGAGACAAATTCCCCTTTTTTCTTTTATCTCTTTTAACAGCCCCAACAGATGATATATCTTCTTCATCTGTAGTCTCCCCACCACCTAAAGACACGTCATCATTGTTTATTTCACTTTCCACAACTCTGATGGTATTTGCTCTAGCCGCATCAGCAGAAAGGACATTCTTGAGCCATCAATCAGAAACCAAAAAGGGAGAATGGAAAGGAAATGAAAAGAAATGTAAGAATTAGAGAAAGCAGCTAGAAATACCAACAAGAATGGACCTATGGACAAGGCAATCTGTTTCTTATGACATGAGCATAAACATAAATACTTCATATGAAAAAAAATGCAATATCTACATTATAGAGATATGGACTTTGTGGTATTCAAATTTCAAAGTTCACCAAGTCATCATTCAAATTAAATACAAAAAAAAATAACAGTTCTAAAACTGTACAAAAATTTTCGTTTAATATTTGAAAATGGAAATCCTTACAAGAAACAAAATCAAGAAGTGGAAAAAAACATGCCTATGAGAAAATGCAATATCCACAGCAGAGATATGCACTTTATGATATTCAAATTTCTAACTTTACCAAGACATCATATTCCAAAAACAAAAGAGGAAAAACTAGCAGTTGTAAACATAATGATTGAGAATGGTAAAGCACAGCTAATCAAACCCAGCTATAAAGCAGGCACAGTATTGCAAGTATGTAGCTTCCTATTAGTAACAATACTAGGACACAAATAATCATCTATTGAAATCTAAGGTAGCATGATAGTTGCGGAATGATATATCCACACGTTGAGGACAGAGCATACATAATACATGTCCAGTAAGGTTAGAGTCACATAGCCAACCCAACTCACCCGCTCTACATAATAAATGTCCGTGTGCATATATATAAAAGAATATCTGTGCAATATGTAATATACAATATTGAAAGAATATAACCAAAGTATTATTACATCTAAAGAAAGTGTGGCGTAAAGATCTAAAAGAAAGTAACTTGGAGCTTGCGTAAAGATCTAAAAGAAAGAAACTTGGAGCTAAATGACAACAAACTATTTTTTATTATTACAATGATTTAAATTCTGTAATAAACTAATTTCTGAAAATAGACCAAGTAAAAAGAAACGATGATCTTACCATGTGAAACCATCCAAAGGTTGGTTTACTGATTTTAGGATTTACAACTCCACAATTTTGACACTTTTTATATTGTCGCTTCAGAAACTTCTTTAGAATAGACATTGCCTCACTAAATTGAAGGGAGGTCCAATTTTCTCCCTGTTGCTCGGCACTACAATGGTGGCTCTCATCACCATCACCTGAGTGTGTGAATTCATCTAAATTAATAGAGTCTAAACTTTTGGCCCTGATAATATCCCCTTTCATTATGAGCTCCAATTGGGTAGTACGCATATCCACCTTGCATCAACGTAAAGCCAACCAAACAATAGCCAATATAAATATCTTTCAAAAAGCAGAAGTATAAGGACAAACACATAAAACTACCAAATCACATCAACAAATCAACATAAATTTACCTCTTTTCTGCTAGCTTGAAAATGATAGCAAGAGAAACAAGTTCTCTGTATAATACTGCTAAGAATATTGAACATCAAAGGATTGTAGACAGGAGAAACAAGTTCAATATGACCAAAATGACCTGGGCAAAGTTTAGAAGCTTGACCACATGACTTACAACTACATCAAACAAAAAGGCATGTCTCAGTCACCCACCTTTATTCAGGCCAAGAAACATAGGTACAACTTCAATTAAACATCTTCAGTCATCAAAAAATGATCAACTACTACCCCATACAACTTATCTCCCCAACCAGATTAAAAACAATTCTAGAACCAGAGAAAAAGAAAACATAAAAGCTCAATCAAACTCTTCACTAAAAAGAGATAAAACCATGTCTGTATGGATTAGATTCCAGTCTCTGAGAGATTTTTAATTGAAGACAAGTATTTGATTACTAACTTCCAAAGAATCCCTTATAACTTTAAAGGTGCTTAAGCACAAACGTGAAAGTGCTTCTGAAAATGTCAAGCTGCATAATTTGTTTCTACCTTAAATAACAAGTGCACATTTGTTTTTCCTTAAAATAAGATGAGAAAACTTCTACAAGCTATATAACTATATTACAAATTAAAAATATTTATTTTCTTGTACATTCTTATTTTCGTCTCCTACAAGTATTCATGAAAAAGCTTAAACAAACAAGGTCTGAACAGATAACAATTAATATCTGTGATCAAAATAATAGAGTGAAAATCCATGAAATATGAACATACAGGGACTTGTCATCCAGCGGGCCCATAGCTGGATCGTATAGTCCACCAGGCACAGGGTGAAGCAAAGCATTTAGCAAAATCGGATTCGTTATCTTCACTAGACTACTCCGCTGCAAGTCGTCGCTCGTTAAAAAACTGAACGCCACCGCCTTAACGGAATTCGTCGCACTCTGCAAGGTCACGGAGTCAGACAAATTTATAGGAAAGAAGAGAGTTACACTGTTAGCCAGAATCATGTTAACATTCAGAGAGATTGTTACCTCGGTGTAGAGCACCATGGTGGCGCCGTCAAAGCAGGTGCCGTCAAGGGTTTATCGGAGAAAGATACAAAACGAAGAAGAAAGGTTCAGTGTCGAAGAAGAAATAGGTTTTTATTTGAGAGGTTTAAGGAATGAGGGGTTTTATTACGTGAAATAGATCACACCCCAAAATAATAATAATAATCTTATCAATCTTATGCATATTTTTAAATGAGATCATTCTTTATTTTACATTTAAAAAGTGTTTCATAAAAGGAATATTTTTTAGTTTTATAAGAATATAAAGTTTGAAAATTTATTTTCTCACTTTTAATTTATCTTTAAAACATAACAGGGAACCTAGTTTCCTAGTTTTTTTATTATAATATTATAATTAAAATATAAACACTGGTAAATTACTTCATTTCTAAATATCAACTGATAAAAAAATGGGTTTCTTTCAAGAATTACTACATAATTATGAAATTATAAATTATAAATATGATAGGTTCTTACAATTTGGACCTAATGATCTTTTTAATTTAAAATAATAATAATAATAATTTATTCTTTTGTTTTTTTTTTCAGAAATATTTCAACATAAAATTGATTATAATAAAAAATACCACTTACATCTGAAAGACAAAAAATATAATTAAAAATGAGAATATTTGTATTTAAATTTATAATAATTAAATAATGCATCATGGTTTGAAATGAGTGTTATTTAGAAAATATAGGGTTTTTTGTATTTGAAATTATGTCAAAAATGTGAATAAGTAATTACAACTTTCCATTACATGTACGGAAATATTAGGTTATTATAGAGAATATTTACTTTATTCTTTTATTTAAATTAATATATAGGGAATTTTTAATTTAAGATATATTTTTATATAAAATAAAAAGATGTCATTATTTAAATTTAAAAAATTAAAATTTAAATATTATAATTATTTAATATTTAATTACATGTTGTTTGATATATAAAATATATAAATAAATAAAATAACAAATTTGTTATATAACATATCTTTTATATCTTTCTTTTATTTTCAAAATCCTTAAAAATTTCATCATGCATGCCATACTGATTGGTACCTTAAAATTTGTACTATAAAATATTAAGAATAGATATTCAAATTTTGAAAATGAAAATGATACTTTGAAACATAATATCATCTTTTACTTTTTTTTTTTTAAATTACAAAAATTTACTCTTTTAAAATTATTTTACCCTTACGAATGTGTTAAATGAATGTCAGTGTCTATCGTGCTACTCTTTGTTTTTTTTTTTTTAAATCTCATTCCTAAAACATGCAATAATGTATCTATATAAAATATCTTAAAAGCTGGTTATCTAAATTTATTCATTGAATTGACTCATGATATAAGTAAGTGTTTTTATTTATTATTTTTAATTGAATTTTTTCACTATTTATATTTATAATAGTAAAGATTACGGATAACAAAACACGTTAATTTATCCATTTAAATCCAACTTGATATGTCAAAAATTGGTTGAATTGATTGTTAATTAAAAATGAATTGAATTTTACAACTCGATTAGTTTATTGTCATGTTATTAGACTCGCAGAGCTCATCTATATGTTTTTGTTATTGAAATTTTAATATCATATGAAAACAAACGAAAAAAATTTATTTTTTACTTGAAAATAGGATAACGTTGAGTTTATTTCATATTGAAGTCCAGGTTGTTTTTATCTTAGTTAAATTTTGATCGAACTGTATCAGCTTGGTCGGCAAACTGTGTTGATATGAAATATTTTGTTGTAGATTTAAATATTTTTTAATGAGGTCGGGCTGTTAAACTGTCCCAACTAAGCTGTAGGACTAGCAAGCTTTGTGGACCGACTTGGTTCAGACTTTCAGAGTTAAAAACATTGTCTCAAATAGCCTTTTTTGGCCAAACTGACATGCTGGTCTGCTGAACTTAATTTTTTTGTCATCTAATTAAGCTTGATTTTGAATTTAATGGAGAGGGGTTTGACAACATTATTTTGTAATACTATTGGTTCCTTGACCGTGCATACATACTTTTTTATATAATTTTTAGCATTTTAGGCAAAGATAGAAAAATATTGTTAGTTTTCATTTAATTACTTCATATTAAATGTTAAGTAAATCAAATTCATTGGAAGAGTATAAATATGGTTGTTCAGATTCTATTCCAGTATTGTTTTTTTTTAATATAATAATGTATTGGTTTTTTTTAATATAATAATGTAGTTAAGATATATGAATGATTATACATGACATCTTATATATAGTACATATTAATTTAAATATGGATAGTTTTAAAACCCAAAAAAAAATAATAGGTGAGTTTTAGACAAACTGGTCTAAGTGGAAAAATAATGTTTTAAGCTCTGGTCATTTGAAACTTATTTGTGTGGTGATTTAGCAGAAAAATAGTTTAGAAATGTATGATATACAATTGGTGGTGTTTTGGATGGTTTTTAGGTGCAAATTGGGGGTCTTGAGAGGTGAAATTTTGATGTGAATGTTTTAAGACATTTTGGAGTAGTTGGAGTTTGTCTTTGAGTCAATTATAACTTGTTCAAAACCCTAAGTTGCTCAAATATGAGCTATAACTTGTGGAATTGAATTTGGGTCTCTAAAGTGATGTTTTGGTTACTTTTGGAGTGGAATCTTATGGTCGATCAGTTTAAAAACGAGTTTAGGTTGGTTTAGATACATTTGTTTAGGTCCATTTAAGTTTAGAATACAATCCAGGAGTGTTAGAAGTTGAGAAAGATGCATAGGATAGGTCATGAGTAGTTGAAGGGTGCAAATTTTGCCATTTTGGTGCTACAAATTATACAATCTCGTTGAGTGAATGGATTCTAGTTGAGCGAGCAGAGCACTTCTCACTGAGCGAGTGTAGCCACTTAGCGAGCAGAATCCACTATTTCTGTTTTCGCACAGCGAGTCGTGGTGGCTAAGCGAGTGGGCTAGTAAATACATTTAGTTGAGTGAGCAGACTTGGTGGCTAAACGAAAATATCACAACTAAGTTTCTATGTATTTTCTTAAAGTGTGTTCCATGTATGTGAGTGTTTGAATGATTGGTTTATACTATTTGTTGTAGAGTATGAATTGATTTATAATATGAATTCAAAACAAGATTATGTATATGATTATGCATAGGAGTATATATATGATTATGTGAGAGATATGATGATAATGAATATGTGGTTGATTATGTGAATGATATTGATGGGCGTAATTACATGATCCTCGTGGAGGGGTTACATGGTGATGCCTTGTATTGTTATTGTTATATGAATGTATAGAGCTTTGAATTGTTGGTCTATTCCAACACTCTAATGATCATCAATTCTCAAGTAGAGAAAGATGAGTGTTGGAAGTCCCACATCGACTAGAGATAAGGTCATTTCATAGTTTATAAGTGGGTGCAAACCTCACTCTACAAGCCGGTTTTGTGGGGTTGAGTTAGGCTTAAAGTCCACTTGTTTTTGTGTTATTTGCCTTTGAGTATATTTTCTCTTTTGCAATGATCACCTAAATTGTGTGAGCTTAGGAATGACATATTTAAGAGAATTCAGCGATTGGTAGGAAGAGAAGAGCAACAGAATAGATAGTTTTTGGTCCGTCAAAGATAGAATCTTTGGTTCTAGTAACCTCAAGTTTTTTTTGTAAATTTTTATTTATGTAGGTCTTATTTTAATAGTTTTATATTACGTTATTTTAAAAGTTTTGTACTATGATATATATATATATATATATATATATATATATATATATATAATCTATCGTATCATCTTATATTCAATCGTTAGTTTAAATATTATAAATTTTATAAAATAAATATTTTCTGCTAAATAAAAGACATGCAAGAGTCTACAATTTCGATATATAGTTTACATTGTCTTCGTTGTAAGACTTTCAGGTACAGCCTATCACATTATATGTGAATTATATTAAAAAAAAGTAAAATTCTCAAAATTCAAAGGTAAAAAAATGTTAACTAACTAATCATTTTTTTTATAAAAAATTACTAGTCCTGAATTTTAATTATAAATGAATAAAAACATTTAGGATAGACTCAAATAAATAATTTCATTAATATTTTTCATACATATTTAACTACATTTTTTATTTTAGGGGAAACTAAATATTTTTAAAAACCACGTCTGTCTACTTAACTGATTCCAGGTCCCAAATTTTATTTGACACTATTCTTTTCAGAAGTTTTACAGTATTTTTTCACTAATAAATTATGAATGAAGATGACTCCTCTGTCTTTTTTTCAAAACTGTCATAATCCTAATTGCAATAGGAAAAAAATTATTACCCAAGTAATCAAAGTTAAGATTGTCAAAAAACAGAATAAAATGACTAGATTTATTATCGTAAATGAAGGAAGAATTCAACGAGTGATCATTCATGAAAAAACATAGAAAATTACTATGAATATAATTCATATTAAAGGCGAGTGTCGCTATTTGTTATCATATATATTAAATTTTTTTATTAGTTAATTATTCGAACAAAATTAAGTATTGACAGTGAGAAATCAATAACTATTGATTAAAATAATGTGATTATATGACCGATCATCGGTACACAAAAGATATCGATTGGTCATGATTAATATAAGTTATTCATTTAATTAATTTAAATAGGTTAGTAATGATATTTAAATAAAATTGGATTGTAATTAGGTTGAATCTAATTAAAAGTTTATAGTCAAAACTATAAATACAGATTAAGAGTATGATTGTTGAGAATTTTACTATGTATTTATCATAGTTTTAACTCCTTAATTGATTAAACTTGAGTTAACTTAAGCGTCGGAATATATTTAGCAGGTACACCTTATTGATTGGAAAACAAATTATCCAAACAAGAAGAAGACAATTAAGGAATAAGCAACAAGGGAGTTGTTTTAAGTGGTCGTTCGATTCTACACTCGAAACTTTTGACACCTATATTAGGATCAAACAAAAACTTCTCAAGCCCATACGGTAACCACAAGAGACATAGTAAATAACATAACGCTAGAGGAAATATTAAATGGACTGGATGGAAAAGATGAAAAGGATGTAGAGGTAGATGGATGATATGCAAAGGAAATATGAAGAAGAGATAAAGGTGTTGTAGGTTGAGAAAGATATCATTTGACAAAAGATGGGTGGTAAATGAGGGCAAAGCTCGACACGGTGACCGAACAAAGGCAACAATAATGGTCAAAGCATGCAAGCGGATGATGGCACAACATTATAACTCCAAGGTCAACCGACAAAGCTTTGTTAAGTAGGATGTAGTATGAAGGGAGACAAACAATGCTCGTAAGAAGTCAGGTCATGGCTGAAATCACAGGAAAACACTGGAAAATGGGGGTTGAATAGTTTTTCTAAACTTTTTTCGCAAATTAATGCTTAATAACCATCACAAAGGTTAGACAGTCTGCAATAGTTGTTAGATGTTTGTATTTTTAAACAAACATTTAGGAAAACATTTTAAGCATATAAAGTAATAATACAAGTATTTTATACTAGTTTACTCAACCTTAAGCTACGCCCAATTTTTCTCAAGAACTATTAAAAGGTTCGATTAATCTTATCCAAGATAACAACCGAGTACAAACCATTCTTGGTATACACCGAGTATTCTCACCACTCTTAATAACCATAGTTAATCTTGACTAGTATGAGCTTAACCACTCCTGGTATTCAAGTATTCTAACAACTCCTAGTATCAATCCTAGACATAATGTCTAGAAAGTTTAACTCATAAGCTAAACAGTACAAGTGTTTTAATTCTCTTCAAAATTCTAAACACAATTTATGTTGGTTTAGAAGTACAAATTCTGATAATCTCAGCAAGAGGATAAATACAATACAAAGAAATCTGAGAACTTATGAAGTTCTTTCTTTTGTTCTATGAATAGAATTACACAATGTAAGCTTATGAGAGAATAATAGTGTAACGATACAATGATAGCAAAAGTTCTTCTATTCTCTTGTGCGAGTCTCCCTTTTACTCACATATAGTTGACTTTGTTGAGATTAGGTGGCTTCTTGTACGAAAATATTTACTTTTCTACGTCTTGGAAAGAGTAGCATTGCTTTCGTAGTTAGAGTTTGAATGATTATAGTAAGACGTAAAGCATTAGGAAACATTCCAAGAATGTCTTCCTATCTCACAATGTCTTTTTGATCCTTGTGCAGTGCTTTTGAGCATATCTTGGAGTTGTCAATATCTACACAAGTAAAGAGGAAAAAATAGAACAAACAAGGCACACTATGTACATGCCTTTTGTAACATCCCAATTATATAATAACAAATATTACATAATAAAGATGTCATCATTCCAATATAGAGAACAGTCAGAATACGACGTGTAATTTAATTGTTAAATTACAATCATCCAAATTAAATGAGTGAAAATTTAAACCTTGAACAGCTAGAAAGGATTGATCACTACAAGTGATCAATCAGGAAACTTCTAAGAAGACTACTCTGCAACATCAGCAATCTCCAGCTCCTGCTCCAAGGGAAACTCTTCGACGCCATCTGCTCCCATCCAAGTAGATGATCATCGCCGAATAACATAATCCAAATTGGCACACAACACAAACAATGCAAGGGTGAGCTAGATATAAAAAGCATGTTATCTCCTAGTACAGTTAATTCATGTCATCATACATAGATTTAAATATAGAAATACTTAGGCATGCTTATTAAACCACAATCTACATACTCACACGACTCATCCGGATTTTGTATAATTGTCGAACTATTGGTCGTCTCTACACTTGCTAGCTCTGCTGGTCTTTCTCCAACGCTAGCAATATAAATCCCCCAAGCTGCCTATGTCTAAATTCAAAGACTATAGACGAGGATCTCCCTCTACTCTCACCACTGACATTATTCTTCTCTACTTGAGTGTGAATAATGCTTTGAGTATAGGGATAGACATACCATTTCGAAGCCCCTACAATTATACAGACACAACCACAGTATTTCACATAACCACTTTCATCCATCTCTCCCTGAGATTTCCGAATCATACTCACATTCATCATTCCCATCATATAATCACAGTAATTTATCATATTTCATGCATTCTCATATTTTCTCATAACTCACATCACCACATATATTCCACACAATTCTCAAATTCCAACATTTACATCAGATGATCACAATAATCTATCATATTTCATACATTCACATACTTTTACCCATATCACTTTCCAATATATTCCACACATTAGTACATATAATTCAACTCAAAATAAAAATAAACTTAGATAACATACTGAGTAGAATACAATTTACACGAGCCAAACATTAATTGGACGAACACCATTTCCGTACACCTGGACGACCACGATTTTGGACGAACGTCATATTCAGAACGGACGAACGCTCCTTGAACAACTTTGGAAGAACGTTCAATCAACAGGCCGAACACTTCTTTGGACGAACGCTCACTTGTCCATTGAAGGACGAACGCTACTCATGACGAACACGAACGATCGTCAAACTACGGGACGAACGCTCAACAGTAGGCCGAACGCTTAACAGGTCGAACGCCCAACAGGCCGAACGATCAACAGGCCGAACGCTACAAACACAAGTAGGACGAACGCTATACCCTTATACGCGAACGTTCGCTCAACAACGTGGACGAACGTCGCTATTCCGGACGAACGCTCATCAAAATACATATAAAAACCGAACGTTCAGAAAATACCGAATGTTCACAAGGTCAAGCTGGACGAGCGTCCCAAAAATTGGACGAACGCTCAGATAATTTGGCTGGACGAACGTTCAATTGGTCTAGCTAAGGACGAACGTTCAAAAATTTGTCTATTTGGAAGAACGTTCAGCAAATAACCGAACGTTCAAAAATTGGCTAAGCCATTTTGGGACGAACGTCCAATTCGAAACCAAATTAGACGAACGGTTCTGCAGAATTTCTGCAGAATTGCAGATTTCCAAAAACATCAAATTCAACCCTTTCTTTCCAGATTTTACCCAGATTTGCATCATACAAAGCATATACAATCAATCAAACAAAAGATCTAGCTCCCCTTACCTCTTGAAGACCTCCTTGAATCACTTCCAGAGATGTTGATCTTCTTCCAACTTCAAAAGTTCTTCACTTCTTCTTCTCCCAGCAAACCTTGCAACAACTCAACCCAGATCCATCTCACAGTCTTCCTGAAGTTGGTAAGCTTCCCACGGTGGCTCTCTGGACAGCTGGAAAATGGGAGGAAGGAAGGCTCCCTCCCTCCTGCTGCTCCCTCTCCCTCACGGCTCTCTTTTCCTGCCCACCAAAAGAATGAAAACGCTTCCCCTTTCTCTGCCAAAAAGAACGAAACACACTCCCTTTCACTGCCACCCCATAAAACCGAAACACACTCCCAAAGCCGAGACTCAGCTACTCTCCCTCTCCTTCTCACGGCCAAAACTCAAAACTCCCTTCCCCCTTTCCTAAAACTAAAACCAGCCGCCCCCCCCCCCCTTTTCTTTTCTCCTAATATCCCCCCTTTTCTCCTCTGCCTCAATGATGCACCCCAACAAACCACCCTAAAATAAGGAATGGTGGGTGACCACCATGTCACACCATGTCCCCCACCATTCAAAACAAACACGGGTCTTACACCTTTAATGATTTATACATTGAGATAGTGTTGAAGCATGTTTCATATAATAAGCGTTTAACGCAAGTCTGAGCTTTATCAAGTAGTGCGCAATTGATAAGATGTGGTGTTTATGACTTCTTTTACTAGACGTGTCTTTGTCAAATGTTGTTAAATATTTTATAATTGATACATCATGGTCTGTCTTATAAGCATTAGTAAGAATGTTCTGATGTGCACAATGTTCAAACATTATACATCTCTAAATGATATTTCATTAAATGTTGTTTGTTAAACTTTAAAACTCTCAGATGCTAGAAAATTCATTCTCTTTAGACGATCTTGTTTTAACAATGGCAAACTTGCTACAAATTGGGTACAACCATTCAGAGTTGTTGAAAGCTTGGGCAACAATGCATATCGGTTGGAATGCTTGGACGAGAAGCCCATACTGAACACGTGGAATGCCTCATAACTCAAATTTTATTTTAGCTTATTCAAATGTAATAATCAAACGATGTACCCTTTCCTACCACCAATTTTTTTCCCTGAGAAGGGTTTTGACCAAGGTAGAAGCTCTCGCAACAACATCTTTTTCCTTCTAAACATAAGCAACCATGAGATCCTTCGATAGAGTTATCAAGACCTTGTTAGCTTTGAGGAGAATGGCGAGGTCGACTTAGGTTTTTGCTAGCTCATTTTCCAATCAGACCACTTCTGACAGGTCGGTGAGTTACCCTCTGGTATAAAGCAACCGCTCATAAGCTGAACTCAGTCACAAGAACTAATGCATTGGCCTTAGATAACCCTTTCATTAGCTTTTTCTCGTTAGGGTTAAGGTGGAAGGAGACTTTGTACCTCATTCTAAAGTTTGTTCCAAAAGCCTCGTCAACAAGAGGGCCCGAAGTCTCCCCCCTCAATGACCATGCTTGGGAGAACAGATTATAGTCTATCACTCTCTATACTTTCTTTTGCCCTTCCCTCTCATGGCCTTTTCCTCCCAATCGGTGGGGGCAACATGAACGATGGTGATGGGAGGAATATTCAGAATAGGTGTTAGAGAGCTTGTCGCACCATCGACAAGACCAATTAGCATAATTTCTTCCACTACCTTAGTTGAGGGGCCTTCACCCTGAGTAGCCCTAGAATCACTCGTATCGATATAATGTTTATCCAACAAATTTTTATATAAATTGATGTTGCATGGATTAGCGTGGGCCGTTATAACTCTAACACAAAAGAAAATTTAGATAAGTTAAAAACCATAAAAAAATAAACTAAAGAAGGAAATACTATTTACCATAAACATCCCAACCAATGTTAAAGGAGTGGAAACATTTCAAAAGCTCTATAGTAAAGAGCTTGGGAGGCAGCTGCACCAAAAATCAAGAGGAGAACACTCTGTAAGGGTCATCATCGATGATTCCCAAGGATCAGACTGAGTAGGGTTTCAAGTTCAGTACAAAGAAAACTTAGACCGATCATTCCCATAAAAGAAAAACTTTAAGTCGTAGGGAGAAATGATAATCTTGAAGAATCCTTCGTTGAAGCCCTTGTAGGAAGTGGTGAATATTTGGAAAAGATTTCAATCGCTCTCACTTATTAAAGACATTCATCCCTAATAGTCAATCAAAGGATTCTAATAGTGATAAAGGAATAAAGCAGGGTAAAAGTGAGACCCAAAGCCTTGCAAAGGATGTCAAATGCCTGCATAGCTGTCCAGACGTTCGGGTGAACATGAGTAGAAGCCACATTCAGTTCTTGCAGGACCCCAACTTGGAAATTCTCAATAAGACGTGCATGAATATGTTAGTGAAGAAGCATTAATATATAAAAACGAAATCCAACTTCGTGTTTTCCCGACCGTGACACACCTAATCGTTGCCCCGACACGCGCGAAGATGTACGACATCATCCTTCATCTTGTCCCACAGAATAAAAGTTTAGTCGGCGAGGTCCACTAAATCGTTACCCCACCTAAAGTGAGTAGCCTATTCATGAACCTCGTGAGCCACCTAATTGTACCTGAGGACTTCTAGAATATTCAGCTCATTCCCTTTGACGACAATGTTAGCGTGAATCTCCCCAACTGTGTGGGCGCTCCTCTCATGAGGCCTCTTTATCTCTTTGGTCCTTGATCGAACCTTTATTATCAACTTGGGCAAGCGTTATGATGTGATTTCCAGATATTAAGCTATACTCAGACAACCCTCGATCCTTGAAAGATGACTTAGCAATGATGATAACCTCCACCTCCCCTTTACTATTTTGTCCCTCAATAAAATTTTATTTTTAGGGTTATTATTTTTTAATTTTACTCATTCACAACCTATTTCACTAATAACCTATTCTAGTCCCGTACATGAGTAAAATACTTTTGTTTCATTTTAACATTATATTCTTCCTCTCTTTCTTTCGTTGTTGTGAGATACTACAAGTTGCAAAGGTTGGTGGTGGTGGAAAAAATTATCAAGCAGTCTCCCTCTCGTGGTGCAGTGTCGCTCTCGTGGTGCAGTGTCGCTCTCGTGGTGCAATGCGTGGAGTGGTACAGTGAGTGTCGTGCTTCCTCGTATTCGAATAAACCTTGAAATAAAACCCTAAAATAAAAAACGTAAACGGAGGTGACATCCGTTTTATTTTAGAGTTTGTTTTATTAGGGGACATCCGTTGAAGGATGTCACCTCCGTTGATGTATACTTCCTCAAGCTGGTTGATGCTCTGGACACTCCTCGATGTTCCTCCATACCACGACGACGACGCTCCTTCAACCACGACGGCAATGGAAGCTTTCAAAAAAAAACTGGGAAGAAAAAGGAATGGAAGTGCGGAAGGTGGGGAGGTGAAACGAAAATAGAGAAAGGGGAAGAGAGTTCCGTGGGTGAGTGCTGAAAAAGTAAAATTAGGGTTTCAAATTATTTAAAATAAAATAAAAGTAAAAATCTTTTTAACTTAAGAAAATAATTGTATTTAAAATAATATGGGGAGGTGAAGGAAGTATAGGGTGGTGGTGGAGGGAGCAACACCCTGAGATAAATTTGTATAAGAAGGTTGTCACTTTTCTTGAGCATGATTAGTTCCTACGACTTGATGGATATCGAGACATAGGACTACAAGTTTTTCTGGTATCAACGTCAATTGGGAAATTGTATTGCTAAGAAATTAGACAGAATTCTTGTGGACCAAAATTGATGTCATGCTTTTCCTAATGTTGAAACTATAGTTAAAATTTATTTCGATAATTGTGTCAACATTGTTAAATATTGAGAAACAAAAAAAAAAGTGATAAAAAGTATTTTTCACTTCCATACTATCTAGACCTCTCAGAAACTTTAAAAATAATGGAGTAAAAAAAGTTATAGAGTCGAAAGCACCCTCAAAGTGAAGATATTGTTCACTTTTATACACAGATTTGATAATATTTTAAGGAGAAAGCAATAACTCATGTGCATAATTAAAGCAACAAAATCAATACGTTATACTAAAATAAATAATTAATTAAAAGTATAACAATGATTGTTTCAAAAATAATTTTTAAAAATAAAAGAGCAGATAACAGTTCAAGAACACTTAGAAATTTGAACAAGAGAAGAAATAACCACAAAATAATAACAGAAAGTGTACACGTGCCCAAAACAGTGCGATGTTAGGTAGGATTTAGTACGCCTTTCCTGTATATTTGTCTATACAAATTCATCCTAATTAATTTGAAAATAATGAGTAGTATATGCGTAGTAATGAACACATACGAGGTGAAATTCCAAAACAAACAATAGGGAGTACCTAAAGACACGTTAATGCAACTTTTTTGATAAACCACTGAAGTGCAATTTTCAAGTTCAAGATATGACCTCTGATGAATTCCCTATCTATGTATAGAATATTCAGATAACCTGTGTGAACTAGTCTTGTTTGTTATCCCTAGCCTCTATCTCTTCCCTATTCCGGGACTTTGCTGGGGCAACCTTGGAAGGGGTTGAACGCTCAGCTTGTGAGAACTGAATCAAGATGTGCATGAGTAGAGTGACAACTCCCAAACCAATTGCAGAAAATGCAATACCCTTCCAGGAAGATAGTAGTGAAGACCATTGAAGGAACTTTATGGCCCCCGTTACAACCACACAAGCCCAAGATATGACAACCTGTTCCAACAGTAAAATAGTTTATGAGGAAAAAAATAATTTATATGTAGCTAGTAGTATTAAATTTGTCTATAATTTATATATTTTTTCTAGAATTTCCCTTTGTTGGATGTCCTACATTGACTAGACATAAGATCAATTTAGAGCAACCTCACTTTACAAACTAGTTTTGTGGGATTGAGTTAAATTTAAAGGTCTACAAACTAATTTTGTGGGATTGAGTTAAATTTAAAGGTCATTTTTTAACATGGTATCATAACCAGATTAAAGTTGATCCTTTGAACATATTATTTCACCCGCTATCAAACCATCCACTAATGTTAAGTCTCATGCTCGAGATGTATATATCTCGAGATGTGGGGATAGGTTGAAAGTTATACATCGAATAGAGATAAAATTAATTTAAAGTATATAAGCGCGTGTAAATCTCACCTTACAATATGATTTTGTAGGATTGAATCAGGTTTAAAGTTTACTTTTTAACAAAGTTAATGTTAATAAAACCTACCTTTATTGCTTTGTAAACATTTTTTAGTTTTTTATTATGCTAAATGTTCATTGTTAAAATATTTATTGTTTTAATTTTTATTGGTATATGTGTGTGTTAAAGTTTTTCCAAATACTTTTATACATGAGTTAGAGACGGCAAAGAACTTAAAGATCTTAATGCATTCCACTTATAGTATATTGAACTTAGAAAAATACTTGTAGTTGAGAGGGTATTTTTGTGAAAAACAAATTAAAGCTGAGACATTCTAGATTGAATTATATAACAAGACCAGCCTACCTCTGATTTGGGTCCTATGAAAAGGACAGAAAGTGTAAAATTTATGCAATAGAAGAAGGCTGATAAATAAGGAACGTGAAGTTAGACGTGATAAGAAGTATCTCACCACAAGAGACTTTACAGGTCGACCGGTATCCTGCAGCTCTTGGCCACTAAATGTGTCCTCAGCTATATGTTTGTCCAACAATGCATCCTGGTGTCCCAGAGGAATAAGGGCAAAAAAAGTGCAAAAGTGTACAACGAGAATTAGAAGCTACAAAATATACACGAAACATTCTTGCAAATAGACAATGGGAACTAATATATGGTAACATTATTTACACAGTTATCAATAAAAAAAAAAAACTTGGACAACTACAGAGTGGCTTTCATGCTTCAATTAACAGATAAAAATTCAAATAACACACCTTAGCCACAAATATATCTCGACACCATTGAGCAACAGCTTCATTTTCTTCCGGCAAATCCTTCATCAAATGTCGCTTAATATGCACATGCACCTAAGGTGGTAAAATGAGTAAATTATTAATTAAACTATATATTCTAAAAAATATATATATATATATAAAGATTATGTCAGAAAGATAAGAAATCCTCTTGCGGAACAAAAGCAAACTGAGGAAAAAACAGCATAAGGAAGTAGTGCATATTGTTCGATCAGGCAGCTACACAGAACTCTTAATCCTTAAAAGCTTCTTTATTCTTAAAAGTAAAAGCTAAAAACATACGCACCAAATCGCTTAGGTGGTTACGTAGAAAACTATGGATCCTTAAAAGCTCTGCTATTCTTTAAAGTAAAAACGTAAGTACCAAATTGCAAAGTCAAAACTCTTGTTCCTTTAACAACCAAGAATAGTGCCTCCAAATTCCCCGGCAATACCATGGTTTTCCATAAATACAAATAAGCCTACTCAAAATCTCCAGGATAGAGTTCTGTTAAATAAGATTATCAGGTGTCCTACAATGGTCATTTGATTAACTTTTCTGACTATAGTCATTGTTAGCCTTCACATACCATCAGACCAAAAACAAAAGAAAGAAAATGAAATCTTATTCCATACATGCTACAAAAATATGTTCTGGAAATAGCATACAATTTGAGGAAGAAAAAAGAAATCAATTCTATCCACATGCATTGGACTCCTAATCTTAATGCGCCTTCTTCATGGCTACCAAATTACCAAAGCACACATTGATCAGAAAGGCATTTATATATCAAGACCCGCATCAAGCAGGAAATGCACTCCTTTTTATGCCTCCTGAGCTAATTCTTATTTATAGTGACATTATTAATTTCTGCAATCAAAATATCCTGCACATTAATTACTTGTAGGAGAATAATGAAGACAATGAAATTAAGAGAAACTTGGTGGAAGTCTCATGTTTGATAGCATCTACTTTTATTTTGTTCTTTCTAAATGTCTACTTTGATAGGCTCACCACTGAAGATTTTCCTCTGAAGAGTCTTAGCATTGTAGGAGCAGGTGAACTCTTGGGAATTGCCACTGTTACATCATAAATGGCAGGAACAAATGAGCGCATATGGTTTACTGCTGAAACAAAACCCTGAAAGCAACATAGCTGAGTAAATACTTCAGAGCAAACAGAAACGAACAACAAAACCTAATACAATGCATAGCATTATTAGGTCATATATGTGATATTAAATGTTTCTCAAACAAAATAAAACAAAGGGCAGCAACAACTAGATTTTAAAGTCAGTTGCATCGAAGAGTACAGCTACTTTGTCATTGCTCACGTATTTTTTAAGAAATAACTGGGTATCTTTAACGGAAGAATTTCTATAGTTTTTCATTACTTTCTATAACTTCAGCAACAAAATTTAAACCCAATTTGGACAAAAAAAAAAGTTGTATTATACATGTTTGATAATTCAAAAGAATAGTTTTTCGGCATTTTCTAATTCTTTTATGGCCACATGTGGCATGATTCAATTTGTCCACATACTCTACAATGAATAGCATAGCAGAAAAGAAAATTTGTAACAATTTTGACACAGCCCATGCTCTTTTATTACATGGTACACCTTTAAAACTTTGGGGCAACGTTGTTCTCAACACTGGCTACTTGATAAATCAATTTTCATTTTCTTAATAATAAAATATTCTATTCCATTCTGTTTACTACAGATAATCTTCGCATTTTTAGTTCTACCTATGTTGTTAATTATCTTTCTCCAGATTTTGATAAATTATCAGCCTGTTCAACAAGTGAACATAACTTGACATTCTCAGATTCAGCTAGGATATTGTGTTACATTCCAATGTGTTGCTTTTAAATGTTGCAAATGTCACTTTCTTTGAGGACTCTCATTTCTTCACCTCACCAGAAAAGCCCAATACTGACTTAGCATACTGTTATTAAGCTACCTTAGTTATGGCCTCTTTGGGGGAATCTTAATTGCAGCCACAAGGGTGTGATTTAGTGCTACATCATATAGTGATACGACTTGCAAATATTTTATAAAGCTAGAGCAGTTCTCATCTTTGAAGCTAATTTTGTGGGGTTAAATCGAATCTTAAACCCAAATCCTAAAATGGTATCAGGACCTATTTTAGATCACTGCTGGGCCACATGCATTTGCCACACTGCAGGCAGTAGCCCTATGTGTGAAGGAGAGTGTTCGAAAGTTACTTTGATTGCAATCACTCCTAGCCCACCTTAGTTGTGGCCTCAATGGGGACTACCTTGAATTGTAGCCTAAAGAGTGGTGGTTTAGTTCTACATTAATTATTGATATAACTTAAAAAGCTCTATAAAGCTTAGGTAGTCCACAACTTCAAAGTCAATTTTGAGAGCTTGAATTCGGCCTTAAACCAAAATTCTAGAACCTACATTGACACATCAATCTCTACTCCAGCTTCAGATTAGCTCAAACCTCTTGTGGACCAATTGATACTCTTCTTAGCTCTGGCTAGTCATATGTGTGAACTAACATGGTTGAAGAAACTACTTCAACAATTGAAATTTTGCATGGTAGTATCATATGATACACTATTAGTATCATACGATATGATACATTTTCTGCCCCTGCGATACATATCACAACTATAATCGTTTTTCCTCCTGAATCTGACGTCATTCAAAGCGCTTTCAGAATCAATGAATCACAATTCTGGTTTGATTCAGTGCACTGAATTGTGGGTGGAATGGGACACAAATCACACTCTGAAATGGGTTGGGTCATGCAACCCAGTTTGAAAAATCCCTATATCTGCTTTGTAATTCTGCACAAATCTGAGCAGGAAGAGAGGCAAAATGGTCTTTCTTTTCCCTTCAGCCATATCCACTTATTATTTTGCCTCTTCCTCACTTCTAGACTCTCAGCCATAATCTCTCTTCTCTGCCTACACCTATCACCCAATTATCTTTGTCTTTTCCTTGTGTCTATTTAATAAACTATAAACGTTGGTAATATTCCCTTCTACTCCCGAACAATGTGTTGCTGCAGTGCTGCTCCCTTCCCTTGCTTTACACATGCTACTGCTGAATGAGTTTTCTACTGGACTTTTGCATTATAATGGGTAAATCAAAAAGGGAGCCTGATATTACTTGGAACTATTATGAAAGTCTTCCAACAAATAGACTACACGTAAAATGAAAGTTTTGTGATTCAAGTATATTACAATTTTTTAAAGTCCGTGAATCTTATGATTCAGAAGAGGAAACAGTTCACAATTCCTAACATAGCTGCTTCTATGATACATCATTAGTATTTCAATTCAAATATTGTGAAATTTTGTGAAATAAGATCAATTATGGAATTCATTTGTGATAATATAGCAGCTTTGCACATTGCCTCCAAATCAGGATTTCATAAACATACTAAGAATATAAAATTGACTTCCCTTAATCTAAGAAAATATTCTTTTTGGAGAAATCATTACATTATTTGTGAACTCCAATGGTAAACTGGCGAATATTTTCATAATGCCTCCGTGGCCCAAGTAAAACACACCCACACGCATATGTATATAGTTTGATGCTTATTCTTAGATATATTGCGTTTTATGTTAATTATGGAAATATAGTCCCTATGTTAATTATGTTACTTTTACATTTTTATTTGGACTTAGTCCACATTCTCATTTTTATTACCCTAGGTGTATTTTTTACACAAAGGAGATTAATCCTATATCTAGTTTTATTATATTTAACATGGTATCTAAAACCTAAAGCTTTTGATAGTCTCTATCTTATTTCCGCATTATTCTCTGATTTTCTTTGTTTATGGTACCGGAGGAATCAAATTAAAAAACGAGGGTACTCTTTCCAGGATAGAAACGTATCATCTGGATAGCGAACAACTGCACTTAAGTCGCCTCCTCCTCCTCTTTCAGGATCTGTGCTTGTTGCTTTGATAGGAGAACCTTGGGTTTTTTAGGGTTTTTCTCTCTCCATGGCTTCTTTTGCTGCCTCTTTTGATAACACAGGTCAATTTGCTCTTTTCAATGAATTTCTCAAATGGTATGAGAATCGTCAGAACTCTAGTTCCACTATTTCATTTGCATGCACAAGTATATCTTTTGTTGGCCTAACTCAAATTTCTTTCCTTGGACCTTATATTCTTGACTCGAGGTGCGACAAATCCCATTACTGTAACAAATATGTTTTTTTTTTCTTTATCCTCTTTGGATAATTTAACTATGGTTACAATAGTTGATGGGTCTAGGGTCTTATCTCACGGTGTTGGTGCTATTAATCTTTTTCCATCTTTAACCATTGATAATGTTCTTTATATCCCTCGATCCTCTTTAACTTATTATCCATTATTTGTCTAACTTGTTCTCTTGATTGAGTTATTTCTTTTACCAAAAATTTTATTTGTTTATAGGACCGAAGTTCGGGACAAATAATTGGCACCAAATGTGAGTCTCATGGCATTTGTTATCTGTGCCCTTCTACACATGTTGGCATAGTTATGGAGTCTCCATCTCTTCTTCATGCTCAGTTGGATCATCTCAGTCTTGCCAAATTGAAGCAACTTGTTCCCAATTTGTCCAATTTATCTAATTTGTTGTGAGTCACGTCAATTAAGGAAACATAGTTGTAGTTCCTTTACTCATAGTTGTTAAGAAGTGGACTTTTTAAGCCTAACTCAATCCCACAAAATTGGCTTGTAAGGTAAGGTTTGCACCCACTTATATACTCTAAATTGGCCTTATCTCTAGTCGATGTGGGACTTCCAACCCCCCCCCTCTCCTCAAGCAGAGGTATATACATCTCGAGCGTGAGACTAAACATTAATGGGTAGTCCGATAGCGGGTGAAACAATATGCCCAACAAACAATAAATATCGCTAGGATAGGCTCTAACCTGACTTTGATATCATGTTAAGAAGTGAACTTTTTAAGCCTAACTCAACCCCACAAAACCGACTTGTAAGGTGAGGTTTGCACCCGCTATTATACTTTACATTATCTCTAGTCGATATGGGACTTCTAACAATAGTGTCTCACAATATGTTGCGTTACCTTTTGCATTAATTCATTCACCAACTGAGCCTAAACCCCCATCCAACAACATGCGAATTTCCCTACCTTTTGAAAACCCCATGAACTTCCAATTTTCTTGTTTTTATATGATTGATCATTTCAAGAAAACCCAAATAAACATGTTTATGTAGAAACCCTAATTATTTTTCTGCCCTACGTTGTCTAGTTTGGGAGATAGGCCAAATTTACAATAAAAGTCAAGAAATCATGACGCCAATAATACAATGTGAAACAAAGACTGAAATGAGGATACCCTATATTGATTTAAACATGCAGCTCAGGTTTTCTTATTGAAATGTAGTTTTATATTGTGGTACAGCAATAAAATTGATTTAGGATTAAATCAACTTTGATGAAAAAGCCGTCTAAGAATATTCCACAAAATAAGAGGGTTATACATTCAAGCGAATATAAATAACTTATGTTACACATGAAACACAATTTTCATAATCCTCAAAATATCAGATAAATCAATGACCAATTGTTTGTATTAACCTAGCATATATTTGACAGAGGTATTATCCAAAGGATCACCATTTTGAATCATTAAAAAGTGTTGAAATGTAATGTTATTTTTATTTTTGTTAGAAGTGGACTTTAAGGCTAACTCAACCCCACAAAAGCGGCTTGTAGGGTGAGGTTTGCACCCACTTACAAACTATGAATTGGCCTTATCTCTAGTCGACGTGGAACTTCCAACACACCCCCTCACTCCGAGGTATATACATCTCGAGCGTGGGATTAGACATTTTTAATGAATGGTCAGATAGCGGCCCGATAGCGGGTGGAACAATATGCCCATCAAACAACAAATATCGCTAGGATAGGCTCTAACCATGGCTCTGATAGCATGTTAGAAGTGAACTTTAAGCCTAACTCAACCCCACAAAACCGGCTTGTAGGGTGAGGTTTGCACCCACTTATAAACTATGAATTGGCCTTATCTCTAGTCGATGTGGGACTTCCTTTTCTGCCATCTTGAGTTCCCATGGTATCTTACATCCGTCTACTTGTCCTCATACACCGCAGCAAAATGGTATAGCAGAACGAAAAAAATAGACACTTGGTTGAAACTGCTCGTACCCTTTTGCTTGGTGCCCATCACTGGGGGATGCCATCTTAACTGCATGTTATCTTATTGTGGAAAATAAGACTGATTTATTATTCTCAATCGTAAAAAATACATTCTGATACTTTCTATTTGTAATAACCTAATTCTCCTAAAAAGGGAAATAGGGAAACTAGGAAAGTAAAATAAAATAAAGATTATATATCTATTTCCTCTAATTAGGAAGATTCTAAAGATATTATCTCAAATTACAACACTCCCCCTCAAGCTAGATCATACAAGATTGTATGAACCAAGCTTGGAATAGTCAAACTCAATTGTAGAGAACGTCAATAAACCAAATTGGACAACAATGGACGAGGGCGAACTAGCACCATGAAACTTCAACTTGGACAGTAATGGACGAGGGAGATTTCCATCAAAAATGATGATGACTTGCAGCAGCAAAATGCAACAAACTACAAGAATAGATGAAGGGCCTCCAGTGGCAAACAACAACAAACTGCAAGGACTGGATTGCCATCAATAGTGACGAACAACAACAAAACATCAAGAACATGATTTCCATGAGTAACATATGGGAGGCCTTCAAAGGCTAACAGTCACAAACCTGTAGGGACTTAACTACCCTAAAAAGCAACAAACCTTCAGGGACTTAACTGCCCTAAACAACAACAGACCTAAACAGCAACAGACCTGTAGGGATTACACTACCTTGCAGCGGCACTAAAAGGCTAACAGCCACAAACCTGTAGGGACTTTAACTACCCTGAACAACAACAAACCTTAAGGGACTTAACTGCCCTAACAACAACGAACCTTTAAGGACTTAACTGCCCTGAACAACAACAAACCTGCAGGAACTGAACTGTCTGCAGTGGCTAACAGCAACAAACCTATAGGGACTTAACCATCCTACAACGACTGAAATAGCAACAAACCTTCAGGGACTAACTACCCTGCGGCGGCTGAAACTTTTCTTCCCCTCACGACTGAACGACATATGCACGTCAATGACAGAACGTGAAGGAGGAAGAACTGGTGAGAACCGATCCGTACTTGAGGACAAATCTGAAACCCTTAACATTGAACGAGCCAAATCAGCGGGTGGTCTCATAGAACAACTCTCAGTGAGCTGTTACAACAAGGCATTAATTAGAACAACTCTCAGTGAGCTGTTACAACAAGGCATTGGCGGAAACCAAAAACACCAAAGATTGGGACTTATGATGGCATCAAAAGGCCAAAGACAGGTTGGAGGTCCAAAGTTCTCTGCTGGACTACTCCTAAATGGTGATACTTAACACTGTATCACAAGAAGTACGAGCTAAATTCTAGCCAGAGAAGAAAGTTTTCGGCAGGGGCTGAAAAATATTTCCCCTCATGGCAAACAGCGAAAACTCTTGATCAAAGAAAATGAGGCAGCTTATTGAGGCGGCAGCGACAAACTGCAGAGGTTGCAACAACTGACTGCGGTGACGGCGACTGACTACGGTGACGGCGACTGACTGCGGTGACGGCAACTAACTGCGCCGACGGCTGACTGCCCCTACACCGACTGTGGTAGCAGCGGAACGAAGCACTGTTGCTTGAGAAACAGAAACGAAGTGAGAACCCATTGGTGATAGGAGGAGGAAAGGTTCTGGTCATTTGGTGGAGGCATAAACCAGAACGCAAGCACTAAACCAGAACACATAAATGAGAGGGAGGTCCGGCGATGCAGAAGCGTGCAGCGAGCGACGACAGCAGCGGCGACAGCAGAGGCAGCGGCCTTCTTCTGAGGAGCCTTCTTCTTGCTAGCGTCTGACACCATCCTTAATCGCTAATCGAAGACGAATTAAGAGGATCGGAAAGGAGAGATGAAAATAGATCTAAAATACGACGTAGGGTTTCGCGGAACAAAGAAATAAAAACCGAACCCGAGAGAAAGCTTAAGGTTTGAGGTTTGCGTTTTTGAAGGAGGTAGTTGTGGAGACAACGAAGATGACAACAATGGCTGCTATGGAGGGTCAGAACATAGAGGAAGAGGTCCGACGAGTCGACCAGAAGCGGCGCAGTGTGATTCCGACACCGGAACAGCGGCGCGTGACACACACACGAGATCTGACGGAGAGAGGAGGCACGTGACGGAGCATGCGGAGGAGTATGAGACGGCAACCACCAAGGTTAGGTCGCGCTCGAAGAGACGATCCAGATCCATTGGTAACAGGTCGGAACTGCGACGGTGGCCGGCGGCAGACGATGACCGACGACGGATAGCGGCGGTGCACAGTGGAGTAAGCAGTGAAGGCAGTGGCCTTTCTTGGATTCTTCGAAGAAGAGACTTTCAGTCTCTTTGATTCAACTGGCGGCCAATAAGAATGTCAAAAAGGAGCCAAAATTTATTGGGCATCAACAGATCTAAAGCACCAGTTTCAGTTACTGGTCTGAAAGGGAATGGGTTCGAATCCCATTGAGACAAATTCTGGAAGTATAGCTTATAGCTAGGTCAAATTCAACTATCTAGAAGTATAGCTTATAGCTAGGTCAGATTGAACTCTGGAAGTATAGCTTATAGCTAGGTCAGATTCAACTCTCTGGAAGTATAGCTTATAGCTAGGTCATATTGAACTCTAGAAGTATAGCTTATAGCTAGGCCAGATTCTGGAAGCACAGTTTTGTGTAACAGTTATCAGAAGGACAGACGTGTTGGTAATACTGGAGAAAAAGCTAGAATTCTAAGGTAGAACTTGACTAGGGCAATTGGAGCCCATTAAAAACATATGTTAAAGAAGAGACTTTTAGGGGGCCGCCGACGGCCATGGTGGCCGGCCGCCGGCAGACAGTGGAAGCGGATCAGACAAGCTCTGATACCATGAGGAAAATAAGACTGATTTATTATTCTCAATCGTAAAAAATACATTCTGATACTTTCTATTTGTAATAATCTAATTCTCCTAAAAAGGGAAATAGGGAAACTAGGAAAGTAAAATAAAATAAAGATTATATATCTATTTCCTCTAATTAGGAAGATTCTAAAGATATTATCTCAAATTACAACACTTATTAATAGGATGCCCTCCTCCTCTCTTGATAATAAAGTCCCTTTCTCCATTTTGTTTCCTAATGATCCTCTCTTTCATACATCTCCACGAGTGTTTGGCTGTGTATGTTTTGTTCATGACATGTCTCCAAGTCTAGACAAACTCTCCGCTCGCGCTCTCAAATGTGTCTTCTTAGGCTATTCTCGACTTCAAAAAGGATATCGGTGTTACTCTCCTAAAACTAAGAAGTATTACATGTCTGCCAATGTCACATTCTTTGAACAGACTCCTTACTTCTCTCTATCTGTTCATGATGTTTCTATCCTCCAACAGGTCCTTCCTATTCCAATGGCTAAGTCAAATAGCTCCACTGTCTTTGTCATTCCAAGTCTCGATCACAATCCTTCTACACCCGTTTCTCCACATACTGAGATCATCCCACACAGGGCCCCAATGGATAGTCCACCTCCCCAAGACAATGGTGAATCTCCTACTTCAGATTCTTCTCCCTCGTCACCTTCTCTCATGCCTCCTGATGAAAATGATTCAGCATGGCCTATTGCCCTCAGAAAAGGCACTCGTTCCGCTCGAATCCCTCATCCCATTTATAATTTTCTAAGTTATCATCGATTGTTGCCCTCCTATTTTTCTCTTTTATCCTCAGTGTCCTCTGTTGTTATACCCAAGAATGTGAAAGAAGCACTTGATCATCCTGGATGGCGACAAGCTATGATTGCAGAAATGCAGGCTCTTGACCACAGTAATACTTGGGAGTTGGTGCCCCTTCCCCAAGCAAAAAGGCGGTTGGTTGTCGTTGGGTGTATGCAGTTAAAGTCGACCCTGATGGTGAAATTGATCAGCTCAAAGCTCGGCTTGTTGCAAAAGGTTACACTCAGGTTATTCGCCTCTTCTTTGTCATGGCAGTCATTCGTCACTGGCCTCTTCATCAATTGGATATCAAGAATGCCTTCCTACATGGTGATCTTGAGGAAGAAGTTTATATGGAGCAACCTCCTGGGTTTGTTGCTCAGGGGGAGTCTGGTATGGTATGCAAATTGCATCGATCTCTATATGGCCTCAAGCAATCTCCACGTGCTTGGTTTGGAAAGTTTAGCTCCATTGTTCAAAAATTTGGGCTAAAACGCAATGCAGCAGACGATTCAGTTTTTTACTATCATTCTTCCCTCGGGAAATGTGTTTACTTAATAGTATATGTTGATGATATTGTCATTACAGGAAATGATGTTGGAATATCTCAACTAAAAGAGTACTTGTGTAGACATTTTCAAACCAAGGATCTTGGAAGCCTCAAATACTTCTTAGGCATTGAAGTAGAGCAATCAAAAGATGGAGTTGTAATCTCCCAAAGGAAGTATGCTCTTGATATATTACAAGAAACATGCATGATTGATTGTAGACCGGTAGACAGTCCCATGGACCCAAATCAAAAATTAAGGACAGAAGAAGATGAATTATTCTCCGATCCAGAGAGGTACAGGAGGCTGGTTGGAAAATTGATTTATCTCACTATTACAAGGCCAGATCTATCCTTTGCAGTTGGAGTGGTTAGTCAGTTCATGCAGGCTCCATGTGTTGACCATTGGAATGCTCTCATTCGCATTATAAGTTATGTAAAGAAAGCTCTTGGGCAAGGATTGTTATATGAAGATAAAGGAAGCATTCAGGTCTCTGGGTATTGTGATGCAGATTGGGCACGTTCACCTATTGATAGACGGTCTACTACAGGATATTGTGTTTTTCTGGGAGGAAACATTATTTCATGGAAAAGTAAGAAACAAAATGTAGTAGCTCGATCAACCGTTGAAGCCGAGTATAAGGCAATGGCATCACTAACATGTGAACTTATATGGGTGAAACAATTCCTTCAAGAGGTTAAATTCTATGACATCCATACTATGAAGATGTATTGCGACAATCAAGCTGCTGTCCACATTGCATCAAATTCAGTGTTTCACGAGAGGACTAAACATATAAAAATTGATTGTCATTTTGTTCGTGAAAAGTTGTTGACTAAAGAAATATGTACTGAGTTTATTGGGTCAAACGATCAACTCGTAGATGTATTGACCAAGTCATTAAGGGGTCCTCGGATTGAGTTTATTTGTTCCAAGCTTGGTACATACAATTTGTATGCTCCAGCTTGAGGGGGAGTGTTAGGATATTTATCCTATTTTATCATCATTATATTGTGTCAAGGGTTACCCTATTTATCATGATTATATTGTGTCAAGGGTTACCCTATTTATCATGATTATATTGTGTCTAGGGTTACCCTATTTATCATGTACTTTTGTATCAATTTATTCTTATAAATAGAAGATTATGAGAGGGATCAATCAAGCCCTCTAGAATTATTTTATAGTTTAATTCTCAAGTATTTTTATTAATTTTTCCTTTGTGTGTTCCCAGCTTTAGGGTTAGGGTTTTAGGCAAGTGCCTTGACTCTTCTTTGTATCCTATATATACATCACTACAAGCCCAACAGTGTAGGTTGAATACACTGTCTTCTATTTGCTTATTTGTTTTAGTATAGTCCCTCCACTTTAAAACTAAAAATTGAGACAATCCCATTGGCCACCCTTGACAGGTAGAGTGATAACAACTAATCATAAGCAGTAGAATAGAAATTATTTAACACAAAATCCCACCAAGAATATGCTAGCATGTAGTTGAGACAGATAATTAGCTAGACAAGAATCATGCAGAACTTTCAAACAGTGGAAAGAAAAAAGGGAAGGAAAAAAGACGAACAAAAAAATCACGAAATATATATATATATATATGTGTGTGTGTGTGTGTGTGTGTATTCAACCTTAGTTCTTGGAATCAAAACATTTCTAGGAACAGGCAATCCAGCTGAGGCTGCATACTCCTGAGCAGCTAATAGTTTGGCCTGTGTAAAGCGAGTTCCTTCTACAAACAGAGCCAACCAAAAGGGAAGAGGAAAATCCCTCAGTTGTTGTAGGCCCGACTGCAAATACAATATTGCAAGACTCAAATGAGATGCAAAATAAAAAAAGCAGTTAATGCACCAAGAGAGAGAGGATGATGAAAGTGCAGGAGATAGACAGAGAATTTACAGTAACTTTACGTCTTGGTGAATGGATGAGAAGACATTAATATAACAGTTAAACTATACGAAAAAGAGAGACATTAAACTGATATAGTGTGTTTCTGGTACAATAATGCTTTATTTGTTTGAGAGAAAGGAATTAATACAATATATAGAAAAGATTTTATATCCTTTAATAATAAAGATTTGATACAAGAATAAACAAAAACACTCTTAGTAATACATATATACTCTGTGTACTATTGATTATATAAGATATGTTCCTTATTTCTATAATTAAAACAATAACATGTGCAAATATCAATTATATTAGAGTATCTCATACCTTTAGCGTGCTTTCATCCTTTGCCCAACTTCTCTCCAGGAAAAGATATTCAGAAAACCACATTGACCAACCAATAACCTGCACATTTGAACTTAGCTGATAGATCAACATTGACACAAATGCTGATATTATCAATGAAGCCAAAAAAAAAAGCAAGTAGGTTCAAAAGCTTCCATGTCCAACCAGGCCTGAAGCAGACATAGATCGTGTGATAAACCAAACCACCAAACAGAACATCCCATCCCATTATTATCAATATATACAAACAATAAAACCCCATTTCATAATTCATTCCAATTTCAAATCATATCATTTGTATCACCCCTAATCAAAGCATTAAAACATAAGGATTGGAAAACAGGTACCATTCAACAAGCTTTCACATAACATACCGGTAGAAATTTAGAGGATTTCTTCATCACGGCAAGAGTGCTGCCAAGGCAACCTGAACGCTGAAGAATAATAACGTTCAATAATCATTCAGTAGTTGAAGCAAAACCTAGATGAGTCTAGAAACACATTTTAAATCTAAGAATATCACATTTATTGTGAAACAAACCTATAAGTAGGCCCCAACTATGAGTACTTTTGTCCTAGTAAGATAATATTAAACATTTCAAAATGACAAATGAAACATGCAACTGATTCCAATACATATGTAAATTCCAGTATTAAATTTATTGTGATGAATGTGAAAGAGGTCATACTAACTAAGACAATCACCTGAGCTAAAACCCATCCAACAAGCCAGTCAATGTCACTTCTGTGATTGGATATGACAAGAGCATGCTCTTTACCTGACAAATTCCAGAATGAATCAGAATTCAAGTGATTTAGATTAAGAAAAATGCAGAGACCATATATATTTCCTTTTCCTTTCCAAAATACGTGCACAACACAAGAAGAAACAGAATGAAGAGGGGAGAGGTAAGAAAGCCTAGAGCACCAAATGCACAGTACAGGAGACTTACCCATTAAACGAAAAGTTCCACTATCTGTGAATACTTGGACCTGAAGATAGAAAGTTCCAAATGAAATATTTGATTATTCCAAATCCAACAATAAGAAAAATTAACTCAAATTCACGTATTATGCCTTTCAAATTACTATATTTTTTTTTCTTTTAGATGAAACATCAATTTTACACAATTGTAATATGCTTCAAAGAAATTAGTAGAAATAATAAGACTAGAACCGGGACAGGGCGATCAAAAGCATTGAACAACAAATAATTATGTTCTGTCTGCTCCATTAAATTCCACCATTAAAAAAATGAACACGAGCTAGAACAGCTTCATTTCAGTAGAAAGTCCATATCATACAAGCCAAGCATCAACTTTCTCATTTACTTCACTTTTGAGTATCCCGTACATCATGACCAGGTTCATTCCCCTATAAAACAACCTTTATTTAAACGAATCTTAGGGTCAAATTGTAAACCCGCCTACAAATACCAAGCTTTAAAAATTCAAATATCAATTCAAGAAACTGACCAGAAATAACTCAGCAAAAATAAGCAACACATACCCAGTCACAAACCATCATTTATAGTAACTACTTTAAAAGTCATACCAAAGATAATCTCTGATTACTTGACACTATAAAAACTTTTACACCAGCATTGCATGCCAGGTAAACTCATTCAGTACTCCGAATCCACATCATCTAGCAGAGCAAGCAAGCAAAGCACTAAACACTCTGCACTAGTGGACCTTAAATCAAATGAACAAGACAAGAGAAACTACACCTTAACACCGGCCCACCAATCAATAATCCACACGAGTTCCAACCACAGCAGTTCCGCCACCACCCGGTTCATCCGCCGGTACAAATTCTTCGACACCGGCCGCACAAACACGTAGCATACTGCCTGAGAGCATCACACCACCACTTGTCAACACCCCATAGTACCAATTATCATCAATTAACCGATAAACAACCAATAGACAGTGAAAAACACTTTCTCTCTAGTTAAACAAAACGAAGAGGGTTCCAACAATAAGGGGCGAATCGAATCTCCAATAATAACCGCAAATGCAAAAAATAAAAAAAATAAAAACAGTGAGAAAAGGGTCGGCTCATGGTGAAAGAATAGGGATTTTGTTTTATACAGAAAGAAAAAAAAAATGAGGAATGACCTGAATGAGGTTAACGATGAGGCCAGAGGAGAAGAAGAGAAGGCCCAGTGGGACGACTACAGCAGCAGTCATAGCCAGCGGATTTCTGAAACTTCGATTTGTCGATGATATTGATGATGTTGCTTGCACTGTTGTCGATCTTGTTTACGCTGATGCTTGCTATGGCTACCTAGGTGCGTGTATCCCACTGTGTCTGCTTCTGATAACGTGCTCTCTATTAGTTACTTTTTTTATTTTTTTAATTCCAAATACAACTACATGTTTTAATAATTGAATTATACAAACTCGATGTTATCATATGAAATAGGTACAAATTAAATGTTAGATTCTAGATTTAATATTTTTTTCCACTATTAAGGTGATTTTTTATTTAATTTTTCAAACAAGTTAATACAGTCACTTTCATCAGATTGATGATAAAGATGAACATCACTAAATAGTATGTTATTAATTAACATTGATTTATTGATAAAATATACGGCATTGGAATTAGAATAGTTTAAGAACATTTAAAAATAATGAATCCAATAAAAACAAGTTATTAGAATAATAGAATATAAGGATCGCAAGCCACCTAAATAAAATAAGAGAGAAATTTGACCAACTGTAATCTCACAATCAATCATTTGTCAAAACAAAGTTTCATATTCAACTAACAAAGAATTAGAATCACACAAGGGGTTCCAGAATTAATCATTGGTAAAGAAAATAACTGTGTTGATTTTATGAAAATATTACATGCACAAGACCCATACAATTATTTGTCTATGTACACCTTAAAGTAAAGATTTTTTTATCCATGCTTACACTTTTAATTATTAATAATTAAAAAATTAAATATATTTTTATTTCTAACTTCGAGTAAAAATTAAAATTCGTGCCTTTTCTATATTTTAAATTAATTTAGTTTACCATCGGTGTGAATTTAATTTTTTTGTTAAATTTATTTCAGGTTTTAAACACGCTTTTAATTAATATTGAAAAAAAATGTGTGAAAGAGAATAAACAATTGTTAATTGTTTAAAACATCAAATATAAATATAAGAACTTAAAAAATAGAGTATTAGTGTTAGTAGGTGTATTAAAATAATGAGACCAAGTATTTTATTATAAAATAAGTTTATAATATAAATAGAATTTTCTGATTGTCTCATTAATTTAAGAACATTTTATCTCTCTAAACTCTTTTATATTTGTTTCTTCTCACTTATCTCTATAATTTCTTACTCCTAAATCATTTGTTCGACGATCAGGAGGTGTCTAGGTGATCCTTGCGACAAGGGCTACCTTTCTAACCGATCAGTTTGTTGTAGAGCAAGTAAATTTCGTTCCCTTTTTCGTAGTATTTTCTTAATTCTTGATCTTACAAGGGGTTTTTGTTGCATGTATCAAATTGGTTCGTTCTTCAATTCTTGACTCAATTTAGGTTCTAAGATCTCTTTCCAATCACCAATCAGTGATTTGTAGGTGTTTTTAGGAGTTCCTTGTGGTGTAAGCTACGGTCGGGAAATTCTACAACTATAGAAGTTTGTTAGAGGTAAGGGAAGATAGATATTTGCTTTTAATTGAAGTATGTGGTGTAAATTTGATGGAATGTGAGTAGTAAACTGTTTGAATGCAAATGTTGTTTTGTGTTAGTGAAAATTGTAGTAATTGGGTGAAATTGATGCTTTGTGTGATGATGAATAGTTAGAATAATGTTGGATTTGCTTATAAATGTTATTGATGTTGGATGTGATATTGATGAAGTGAATTGTGTTGATTAACTTGTTGAGGGAAATGGTTACTCTTGGTTTTAGGTCAATTTTTGTTTCGAGATGAGGTCTAAGGTAGTGAAATTGTGAGAAATGGTTGATGAACTAATTTGGTGCAATTGAGGTTGGTTATGAGTTGTTTGATGTCATGTTCAAGCATGAACTAATGAAAAATTGAGTTAGGAGTTCTGTGTTCAAATAGTCAATTTAGAGAGTCTTGGTAAGTCATTTGGGACTTGTTAGAGTCCCTAAGTTGCTTAAAATTGTGCCACAAATGGTAGAATTCAATTTGAGCCTCTAAGTTGATGTTTTGTAAGTTTTGGGGTAAATATTGTAGCCACTTGTTTAAAATGAGTTTATTGTTTAGTCAACTTTGGTTAAGCATAATTAAGTGTATCACAAGATCTAGGAGGGTTAGAATTTGGAAAAAAATACATCAATTTGGTCAAGTGTGGTTTGGGGTAATAATTATGCAGTTTTCGTATAGCAGAATTATGCAGACTCGTTGAGCGAGTGGAGTCGCTATATGAGAGGTCAAGGGTCTAGACCACTGTCTCTGGATTTGCCTAGCGAATTGGGTCGTTGGGCAAGTGGTTGAGAGGTCTAGACCATTATTTCTGGTTTCGCCTAGCGAGTTTGGTCGCTGAGCGAGTGGTTTAGGGGTTTGAACCATTGTCTTTGGATTCGCCTAGCGAGTTGGGTAGCTGAACGAGTGGTTCAAGGGTTTGGGCCACTATTTCTAGTCTCGCCTAGCGAGTAGGGTCGCTAAGCGAGAGGGTTAGGGGTCTGGACCACTGTCTGTTTACTACACGGCGAGCTGGGTCGCTGAGTGAGAGGTTGGGGTCTGGGATTAATGTCATTTTTATTCTCACAACGAGTTGGGTCATTGAGCGAGAGAACTATGGGGTCGCCCAACGAGTGTGGTCGCTGAGCGACTGGTCCATGTATGTGGTTTCAAAGTTGTGAAAGTAAGTTCCAAAGTGAATCCTCTTGGTGAGGTTCAAGTATGTTTAGAATGAATGCAGGAGCTCAGTTTTGGGGGTTATCTTGAAACTCCAATGGTCTTTCATTCTCAAGTAGAGAGGATTGATCCATGTCGTGAGAAGTAGCAGGAGGTCTTAGTCTTGGGGGCTTCTAGTATGTTCCAAGGTGTGGAACAAACTAACCTTGTGAGTGTGGTAGGGTGAAACCCATTGGCAATGGATTTGCAAAGCAGTAGAAGCCACCACAAGTGCGCAACCCGCCATAGCTCGACAATCATTCTAAGTCCGGATGGTAAATTCATTGTAGTGTCATGCATAAAGTTGTTGTGTTAGTGAATGACTATGTATAATTGTATGTAGTGTAGTTGATGAAAAAAATGATTGTTCTCTTATTTTAAACTAGCTTACCCTGATATTTATGATTATGTTTTGTATGTGCGGTGTTCTTCTCTTTGCGATGAACATCCTATGGATGTGAGCAGGGGGAGATTATGTATCTCTAGAGTAGGCACTGGATGGAGGGGACCCCGTAGTTTAGTTTTCTTTAGAATAGTATTGTAAATAGTTTTGAGTATCTAGGTTGTACATAGAGTTCAAAATTTATAGTTGTTTTGGATAATTGTAAGTTTATAGATTATATTATAATCTATAAGTGTTCTATCTTATTAACTATGTGAGGACTATAATATGGTTAAACACTATATTTTGGGATGTTACATCAAATAGACTTAATAAAATTTAATTGAAAAGACTAAATCTATATATTTTTAAAATTGAAGGATTAAATTAATTCAAAATTTCGAAGAAAAAACTAATTCTCAATTTTAATTAAAAAATAAAAACATATTTTAGTACATAATTGAAACAGTATATAACTTTTTTTATTATGCTGAATAAACAATAAATATAAGATAAAACAATTCCTACTACATGTGCATATTAGGTTACATATAATTGTGCGAAATTATGTTTTTTTTATCATGACTTCGACTTTTAATTATTAATAGTTAAAGAATTAAATAGGTTTTTTTCATTTAATCTTTAGTAAAAATTAGAATTAGTTTTTTTCTTAAAATTTAGAATTAATTTAATTTATTATTTTTGTAATTGTTTAATTTATTTTTTTTAAGTTTTTTAAATGCGTTTCAAACTAATATTGAGAAAAAAAATATCATATAAATAACTTGAATATTATTATGTAATATATTTAAAATATTAAATAAATTTAACATGGTTGAAAAGTTAAATTCACACATTTTTAAAATTGAGGAGTAAATTAAATCAAAATTTCAACTAATTTTAATTTTCACGTTAAGAAATAAAAATATATTTAATCTATAATTACAATAGTGGATAGCGTGTTTTTTATTTGTTTTTTTATTACATGGAAGAAACAATCAAATATAATATAAAATAATGCTTACTAGTATGCACAACATGCATATTAGGTTACATAATTATGCGGAACAAAATTAAAACTTAACATGTTTACATATTTAATTAAAATTTCTGTCGAAATATAGATTGAAATTGGGAAGGTAATATTAGGCTTTAAATTCAAATTTTTTATTTAAATAGGTTTAAATAAGTTTCTATGGTTGATTTTTAAATAATGGTATTTAATTTTTTTTTAAAATTAGGTGCCTAATTAATTAATTTTTTTTGTTTAACTCCTTTATGGTATCAACATCAACTTCAGTACTCGTTTATTAGTTGTTAAGTTGAAACATTGTCACGTGATTTACTTGTTAAGTTGAAACATTGTCACATGATTCTGTAATTTATTATATATTCAATTAAGAAAATTAATTCGTTCGATACTCTAAACAAAAATAGGTAATAAATTTGGGCCAAAATTTATTTAAACAAATTTGATTTAGGCTTTTGCTTTCTACACTCACCATTATTGTTGCGCTGCACCATCGTCGATGCAAAAGAACAAAGGCAGAGCGAGCATACAGAGGAAGAAAAGAGAAACAATGGCGTTGCAGTAAAAAGTTGGCTTTAGAAAAGCCTTTTTCAAATACATTTCATGTTTTTTTGAAAAGTTTGTTTTGAAAAATTTATTCTGAAAAGTTTGATCTGAAAATTCTAATTCAAATTGCATTTCATGCATTCTAGAAATTTTATTCCACAAATCTCAATTCAGAAACCTCATTTGGAAATCTTATTTTGAAAATTCCAAAATTCACTTTTAAGGTAAAATGGCTATAATGAAAAATATGGGGGTGCACCAAGAAATTATAAGAGTGCAGAAAGAAAAAGCCTTTGAGCAAAATTTATATTTATATATATATATATATATATATATATATATATATATATATAATTAAAACTTAAAGTTTAACTTATTATTTGCCAAAAGTATTTTGTAGAGTTTATTTGTCGTTTTTGAAAAGCCTAGTTTGACATAGTTTAAAGCCTATTTTATATTAAGGTTTGCAAATATACTAAAACTTAAACGGGGAACACACTAAAATTTGAATAGACCAACAAACCAAATTTTAAATAATTCAAGAAGTTCAAAAGTGATGAAACCGAGTTTTCAATATTGCAAAGAAAAATCACTATTTTTTTTATAATCAAATTCTATGTAGTACACTTAATCGAAGAAAAAAAAACATTTTTTAATTCATACTTCTCCAATTAAGATCACATGTGATGTGTGTAAATAGAAGAAGTCAACTTATTTTATTGTGAACCTAACATCCTTGATTCCCTAAGTGCATTAAAATACAATAAATTATATTTTGGAAATATTTTGGAAACATTTTGTAGATGGATGACTAAATTTTACTCAAAATACTTACAACCTCTAGGTACTATATTTGATAGAATATCAAGTCAAACACATAAAGAAAAAATATTTAATTATGTATTAAAACCTTTTAAAATGCTTATATTCGTTTACATATAATCACTTTTATTTAAGATTGTACATTGTTTGAATAAAATTATTATTGATTAAAACATAAGTATTATTTAAGATACAACTACTCATAATACTTTGATTACAAGGAGTATGATTAAAACATAAGTGGATTGTTAACATTTTAAGATGGATACAAGATACAAAACATATTTAAGTTACTCTCACACATGAATAATGTTCCTGAAAGATTGAAATATAAGAATATTTTTTGGTAAAATATTGTTTCTCATTATCGTTATTATTTTTTAACCTTTTTTTTATCTTGAAATCTTCACTACGTAAAAACTTGAAAAAATTATTTCTTACAAATCATTTTAGTCCATTAAAAAACTTCAAAGAATGTAGGATATCAATAACTCACTCAACTTATTAGGCCTAGGTTAGAAAGTTTTTACCCAAACTAGAATAAAACATAAAATCGTATGAGATTATTCACATTTGAAATAGAGGTGTGTCAAAATGGTTTGTGGCACATAACAACTTTAATGTGACCAAGATATCATTAATATAGTTAAGAGCTCTTCTTGGTATACAAGTGACGAGGTCAGTTTTTGCATTAGATTAAAATAAGCATATGAATATTTCAAATTATATAATGTTAAATTACTATATAATATAAAACTCTCACCTCTGAAAGCAACAATTGACCAATGTAAGATCAATTGGTTATGGTGATCGGGCACACACGAGATGACTGATCATGTAGTCATCTAATACAATTAATCAACTTAAAAATAGCTTAACACAAATAAACTAAACAAATGTATTAAGGTATGATTTGGACATAATTAAACTGGTGATACATAAAAACTCATAACAAATAATATAAATATAGAATTCAGGTAAGGTAGTTAGGTTTCATTATATCATTCCATACACCTTATATTTGAACACCTACTCACTTAAGGTAAGGTAGTTAGGTTTCATTATATCATTCAATACACCTTATATTCAAATACCTACTCACTTAAGCTTCATAATGTCTTCTGCAGGTACATCCATGTCTTCTACAGATACGTCTTCTACAGGTACGTCTTCTGCAGGTATGTCTTTTGCAGCTACATCTAAACAGTTTGAACGATTATTTTGAGGAAATGATTCACTCCTTTCTTTCAAGTAACCAGTATCAGGATTAGTACCTTCCAAAATTGTTTGTCTCAATTATTCAACATCAAGAAAAGAAACAAATCATACAGAACTGGTATGAAAAAGTACAAATCTCATACATGAGAGTTCTCAAACAAAATGGACACTTTCATTACCTTCTCTAAGTATTTAGAAGTGACAACTCTTTTGTGATTTATAAACGGGTAAAGATCTGATTCAAAAGTTGCGCTCCATTCATTTTCAAATTTGATAACCTGCTTCATACGTTACACAAATAAAAGAGGAGATTTATCTCAATTAGCATATTCGTAAAGATCCATCTTCAAATATAAACAAAAAATACTAGAGTATGGAAACAACAACTCGGTGCAACAGTAGTAACAATGGGAAATAAAACTATTGAGATAGATATGCCTCATGAACTCCCATGCAAGACTGCTACCACCACTTTATTTGTATGTCATAGGGATATTTTTGTAAAATTGTCATTAGTAATGTATTAAGTATTATTAGATAATTTAATGTATGAAATGAATTTCATTTTGTTTGTTCAATTGAATTGTTCATTTTAATATATATTGATTATAAATTGATTGAATGAGATTATAAAACAGATAAATTGATTAGATATCAAAATAAAGCATGGTTTTTTTTTAAAAAAAATAACTTTTATAACATACATGACAATGTATGTTTAATTCTGAAAAACATATATTATGACATATGAACAATTACCTATCATACTATATATAAAATATTATAACTAGTAATCTAGATACGTCATAATAAATTTGTGATATTATAATTAATAAATGAAGTTTTATCATAATAAACTTATGATAGGTAAAAAAAAATATGTCTGATGACATATTTGTTCGCTAAAATCTATTATCACTTCCAAAGGTATAATGTCAATTTATTCATCATAATAAATCAATTTTACCTCTCATAAAAAATAATTTTGTATAACTCAGTGAATTTTAAATGTCAATTGTTGAATTATAATATAATATTGCTCGTGCCAAATCCTGTCAAAAGTAAACGGTGATAAAAGGTTAATAAAATTGTTATGTCTTATTATATTTTAAAAATACACAGTATGCCTATTTTGATTTATAGTGCACCTTTTGTTAATTGTTACACTGTTACAATAATTTTTAATGAAATCACGTTTTTTAAAAATTTAGCGTTAAATTGAAAATTATTTTAGTATAAATATTTTTTTATGTTTGATTCATATAAATCAAAATTAAGAATAATATATATATATATATATATATATACACACACATTCATATTTTAAATATAAACTATTTCATTATTCCTTCATTTTTTTAAAACAATACAATTATAAAAATTAAAATTCAATGTTTTGATCTACAAATTTAATATTTTATATAAATTTATTGATAAAGTAGAAGTTACATTATAATTCTGTCCTCACTCACACACACGTATAGTAATAAATATTCTTAAACATATAATACTTTTATTTTACATATCGTGGTTTTAAATTTTAGTTTGAATCACTCGTATATTTAGTTTAATTAAAAGAAATAAGAAATTATGATATAATTGTTTAGTGTATGCACATTTAAGCTTATAGTGAAAAGTTGGAACTATCGTAATCAATGCTCAGAAAAATGAAACTACACATTTGAAATCTTCATCATTCCTTCAAAAGAAAGAAGAAATCTGCATCACGATATGTTAATTTTCTAAAGGGAATCTGCATTTGAATATTAAAAATGGAACAAAGGATAGTGTCATTTTTTCTCCCTTCTGCATAATTGAATGGGTCCACCAAATGGCCAAACCTATGTTATATTAATAATAAAATAAAAATAATATAATGGAAGAGTTGAATAATTTAATTAACATTTTATTGCTGTCATTATACATGCAATTCAATTTGTTTAACTTGACGTTAACAAGTTATATTTAATTGCAAGTGTTACGCTCTACGAGATTTTATTCCACGTCCTAGAAAATAATTAATTCTTATTAAAATAGAGTTAGATGATAAATATAATGTCTGTTTATTTTTAAGTTGGTAAAATTGTTTTTTACTAAGAAAGTATAATTGTGTTACGTGTTTAAGTTAAGAAACCTAGTTACACATTACATCATTGATTCATTCTGAGCATATTATACTGAAAACCCAAAATTGACCTCATTGTCATCATGTGAAAAATAATGTTTATTTAATAATTTTATATTTATTAACTTGGACTGCTTTTCCAATACTACTGTGCTACGCTTTTTTAGATTTCTTTTTTCTTTTACCAATGCTACTGTGCCACGTGTACGGCAAACAACTATTGGTTCTCAAGTTACTTTATTTTTCTCTAATTCGGAAAAAGAGTCATTCTCCCTGCACTTCACGATCTTCGTTTTGCACTTCTAAAATATATTTTAATTCTAAGTATATTCTTGGCACAGTTAACGACGAGAATATTTTGGATTTGCAGAGAGCTTAAACGTTGTTGGAGTTGCGGTCAGAGACGTCTGCAGTTGGAAGTGCGTGCACAGAGAACCGCATTTCGATATGTAGAAAACATTCGATTTGCAAAAAGCACAAACCGCAGTTCGATCTGCGGAAAGCACAGAGAAACCATCGCATTTCGATACCTGAAAAGCGGCAGATTAACCGCACATGGAAGTGCGTTAGTTGTTTGCCGGATTTCAAAGTGCGGTTTTTGAAACTTAAGGTTTTTTAATTTTTTTATTAGGTTAGTATATATTTTATTTTATTAGGTTTTGTTTTTATTAGGTTAGTATAATAAATTTAATTTTTTATGTTAGTTGTTAAATAAAATGTTTTGTTTTAATATATTTTTATTTATTTTATTTGTTTGTTAAATTTTGTTGAATTTGTTATTTTTTAACATATTATTATTTTCGTAATATATTATTTATTATGTATTTAATTTTTTATGAAATTGAAATAATTATTAAATTTTTTATTGAATTAAATAATAATTATCATCTGTAAATTTTGTTAAATATTATTTTGGATTTATTTGTAATTATTTAATTATTATATATGTATTTTTTTTAAATTCGTAGCATAAAAACGTGCACACATATAAGAAATGCACTTCAAAGTGCGACAGAAACATATAAAACGCACTTCGAAGTGCGACCATTAGAAAACGCACTTCGAAGTGCGGTTAGGAAACATTATTAATTAAGTTTTAACTTTTTATTAAATGAAGGGTAAAGAAGTAAAATTGGGGGTGTAGGATGAAGGCAGTGAGGTGTGGGAAGAATCACTCTCGAAAAAATTATCACGTTTGGAGATATATGATGTGTTTATATTATTATTTTATCATTTAGAAAGGCTTTCTATATTTGTACAATTTTTATTTTTTGTAATTAACTCAAGAAAATAACTATGTATTTTAGAATTTCAAATTAAAAATAAACACATGATGGTTGACTTGATTTGGCTTTGATCCCAACATTTTTTATGTTACATATTCATCCCCACCTAAATTATAATATACCACTTAACAAAATCACACAAATAATAAATATTAAATTAATAATAATTAAAATTTAACATAAAAATTTTCATGAACTTTGGAAAGTGATAAATGAAATTCATGTTAATTACACTAAATTTTTATATTATAATAAATGAAATTTTGATAAAGAATCTTCAAGTGATATGAATTTAAGGATAAATTTTCTTGAAAAATGAGGATATAATAGATAATTATTTCGTGAAACGTATATGACAAAGACTCGAGGAAAAACATTTCCAATTCAAAGGATCTATGACAAAATCCAAGATCAAAACATGTCTCACTTAATCTTATAATGTTTCATGAAGAGAATTTAATTGAAGAATAATTTAAACATGAAAATCATGAACATAATTGAAGAATGATTTAAGAAATTAAATAAATTATAATTTTATTTTAATTTTGAAGAATGTTAAATTCACTAGGTGAGCAAATTTGTGTTCGTTGAGTGATAGAGTCTTGTTAGGCAAAAGTCTCATGTAATTTTTATTTTTTGTTACTTTTATACACTTTAAGTTTTAGTTTAGAGTTTCTATGTTTTGTTAAACTTATAGAAATACCAAAAGCTAATATAAACACTTTAAAGTCATATTATATACATTTACATTCTTAGAGAAATGATTATCTTAGTTCTTGGATTATAACTATAATTCTTATTAAAGATTAATATTTTTGTTACAAATATTCACTTAACTTATCAACGAGATCTTATCACAGTTAAAATGATAAAATTATATATGTGATAATGAGATAAAGAATAAAATAATTATATAAAAATATCATAATAACATTTTACATGATAATAATAAACAACAGATAAAAGAATTATCGTGATAGTGGCAATGGTAAGAGAGTGGGAGTTGGAAACTTAAAGCAAATTAAAAGTAAAAATGACACTGTCAGATGTTAGTCCTTTTTTTTGCATGACGATTACATTCTCCTTTGAAAACAAATATTAAAAAATGTTGAAAAAAATATTAAAAGTAAGTAGAAATATTAATTGACATACACTTTTGAATAAAACTATAGAAAAGCTGTGATAAGATGAAAAATATCTTAAAGTTAAAGATATAAATGAATTTCATGATAAACCAAATGTTTCTGCAAATATTTTTCAGATCAAGAGAGTAACTTGTCGACGTGACTTTCTCGCTTCTGAACGCCTGGATCGTCTGTCTTTCTTCAATCTGGACCGCTCAGTCACCTTCAATCTACTGTTGTTGCCCGATCGGTATTGGTATGGACCGATCGATCTCCTTCTGGACAAGGGGGGAGGTACCTGCAAAAGGCACTCTGATGCCCAAGTTAGGCGTGTGATTTGAAGAGTGTTGGCTCTTAATTGAATACTTAGTGAACGATTGTCACTATTTGAGTATTTGAGAACAGGTTGAGTGTGAGTGAAACGTATTGGATTATGAATTGAGCATACTTGGCGTTTGGCCTCGACCTTATATTTATAAGTTGTCTCATGGACCTAATCTAGCACAGATCTAATAAAATATAAACAAACTTACCTAAAAATTTGGTTGGTTGTTTATAACTTGCTTATCAATATCTTTAATTAGATATTATTTGATTTTATCATTTGTTGGATTATTGGCCCAATAATAGCTTAAGCGCTGACTCAATTGAGGTCCAATCTTTGACCCGGTTAACCGTAGCAAATGGACCCAACAACCCTGAGTGGATGGACCGAACGATGCTGAATGCTGACCGTTCGGTCTATCCTAGGTACGATACACCAAACAATTAGAAAAAAAAATAATGCATATGTAATATATATATATATATATATATATATATATATATATATATATCTGTGTGTGTGTGTGTATGTGTGTGTGTGTGTATGTAACATCCCAAAAATATAGCTGTAAATTATACTTAAGAGTTCTTACATTTACAATAAGATAGAACAGTTACAGGAAATAAAGCTAACTTACAGTTATCCTAAAATAACCATAAATTAAAAACTTTACAGAAACCTACACTAATACAAATTATAAAAACAGACCGATCGGTCATACAAGAGGTGTATCGACCGAACGGTCCTACAAACAGTTTATTACACCGAACGGTCCTATACTAACTGCAAAAACAAGCACAAGACTGAACGATCTTACTCTTAGCGGAAACCATCCTCTCCAGCCAGTGCATGTTCCAAAGAACCCTCAATATCTTCTGCTCACACCCACCAGGTGATCATTGTAATGACAAGGACGACCGAACGAACAACATGACAAGACAGGAAAATAAGGGTAAGCTAATGTAATTTAATTAACTATGATAACATATACTTCAGACAAACATAAGAGTAAACAAAACCAACATGTCAATCATGCAACAACCAAACATACATTTCCAGCAATGACCGAACATATAATACATGCAATGACCAACCACTTTTACTCTGACTATCCGGACTTATGAATTCTGTGTAGCTATGATGTTTTTGCACCTGGGTGATGTAGTATCTGGGATGCCCACAATAGCTGCCACCCGAGGTTAGTCCGTTATACCTCGCCCAAGTTCACCTTATGGACAAGGACCTCCTGCCATTCTCACACATGAGTTACTTCTCTCTACTTGAGAATGAGTAATCACAGAATATCATGATAAACGACAGTTAAGCATAACCACATTCATACTCCACCATTCAATAACCATCCCTGAGATATTCCTCCTTGGAACACTCGTTCATATCCATATGATACAAATCACATCATACTTTAATGCCATCATATTTCTTCATTCATAACACATTTAAGTAAAATCAAACCGAACAGTAAAACCACCACCACACTTGAGCACAACCGAACGTGAAAGATCAACACAACCTATAGACAAGGCCGAACACCCTGTGAATGTTGGAGACCGAACGATTTCTCACCATCCTAGTATAGAACCGATCGGTAATGACTATCACCCATAAATATGACTGAACGATCAATTTGAAGAATAAGGCTCAAACATGAGCCAAATACAATTTGAGGGTCAAACACTATAACAACCGAACACTTAGAGCTTGGACCGAATACTAAGAACTTAGACCAAACACTTAGTGTAAAACCGAGCGATCTTTCATTATCCACTAAATAGGACCAAACGGTCCATACTAGGTAAGGTTAAGGAAAAGGTCGAACACTATTAAGAACCAATCACTAGGGAAAGACCAAACATTAATACAAGTCCGAGTACTAGTGCAAGACCTTCCCGTCATTAACTGAGAACTCCACATAACAAAACTCAGTTAAGACCGAACACAAGAGAAAGACCACCCACACTTAAAATCGAACGGTCATGAATTGGTAAGACTCTAAAGAGACCGACCCAATTAATGACCGAGTACCTGAACACGGCGAATGACCAAATCAGCGTATGGTCGAGCGGTCAATAGCGCACCCTCAACTTTCTGCACAATTCTGCAGAAACTATTGCAAAATTATGAACACATCAGACTTTACCAAACTAAACATTTTCCAAACTTCTAATCTTCTAAACACGAATCATATACACATTTACACCTATTTAAGAGTACCTAAATATTTCTAACATAAATCAAAGGAATCCCACACCAGATTTCACTCCAAAATTCTGCATAAACAACAACCCAATAACCAGAAGATCTATTTTTCCACTTTTTCCACATTTTAAAGGTTCTAAGAGTTCTAACAAGTCCAAAACAACTTGTCCAAACTCTTCCTATCAACCAACTCCATACCAAATCTCAATTTCCCAATTTCACTACTTAAATTCATAGAAATTCACACAGCACAGTAATAAAACACTACAGAAAACAAATCAACATGTTCACAAAATATGACAATTCATGAGACAATGTCGAGCACACCAAAATATCCAATTTCATACACATGCAAGATCATCAAACAACATTTTCATACTCAGAAGATCATAATTAAATTAACTAACTTCCCTTACCTCTCAACCGCACAACACAACTTGACAGATTTTAACCTTCTTCACAGCTTTGCTAAACCGCAAGCTATCCTAGAACATCCTATAGAATTTGAATCGGTAAAAGGAAACCAACCACCGAACCAGAAACAAAATCAAAACCTAGATGAAGAGCTGATGAACACATGCAAAGCCGAACAATGCTTGCATGTACCAAAAATTGCAGAAATTTCAAGAATCAAAGAGAGACGCACTTACCGGCTCTAAACACGAAATTGACCGGTGGAAAAGGAAACCCTTAACACCAGGATGTCGTAGGCGCAACATGATTTTGAATCAAATGAAGTGAGATGAGAGAAATCTAAAGAGAAAGGAGAGGAAAATTAGGAAATAGTGATTCTAGAGAGATAAACAATTTTAAGATAATGAACTGAGTATTTAGCAATTTCTATTTATACTGTTGGTGTATTTCAACCATAAAAGCTCAGTTCAGTTATTTTAATATCTCTATCTATTTTATTATTATATTTTCTGAGTCTTTACAATATTATATATATATATGTATATATATATATATATATATATATAATTTTGGTCAAGAAAAAGTGAAAATGAGATATTTGGTGACTTTATATGTTTTGAAAGACAGAAGAATATGGATAATTGTAGTCCTATAAAATAATATATTTAAGGAATTTATTTTTAATGCAATTTTTTATTATTTACTATTTAAATAAAAAATACAATATATTTAATAATTTTATTTTCATGTCTAAAGTGACACGTTTACTATTTTTACGTATTAAAATATTATTTCCTCAAATTCCTTTTAATCAGTGTAATTTCTTTTTAAATATTTGTTCTATGTGTTCTATTTAACTTTTAGTTAAGGTGTATAAATGTCAGTGTAATCACATATGTATTTTATCTCATATAAGAAAAATGAAGGAAAAAAGAAATACTCAGTGACTTTACATGTTTTAAAAAAAATGTTAATAATGGTAATCATATAAAATAATATATTTAATGAGTTTATTTTCAAAATGATTAATTATTAACCATCACTAAATTATAAAAATAATATATGTAATCAACTTATTTTCTTGCAATAAATAATATATTTAATGTTTTAATTTTTAAAATTTTACTTCCTTTATTTGTTTTTAATAAGTGTAATATATTATGCGTTATATACATATATTATTTGGAAATGACAAAAATATTTGTGTTGGTAGACATTCGCATATGCTGTAGTTGATGTCTCTTGGCAACGAGTAACATATATTTTAATATATGAGTTAGGTATATTATGTGTATTTATGAGTATATGTTATCCGTAAAAAAATTAAAATTAAAATTAAATTAAATTTAAAATTTATTTATTTATTTGATTAAAATTAATTAAAATTTAATTTATATTATATATATATATATATATATTAATTTTATTTATATTTTATTTTTAAAATTTATAAAATACATTTTTTAAATATTCGTATGTATCTACGGATATTCGCGTGTTTTAAAATATTCACGAATATTATGATACTTGTACCCATTGTATTAACATGTAAATACAAAAAGATACATATTTTAGTTATGGGGTTGAGATTACATGTTCACTATGTCTTAAGTGTCTGAGAGCTTATCTTCGTCATCATTCATTGTGGAGTCCTATCCTATCAAATTAGGAGGTTACCTGCAGAATGGAAAAATCTAGAAATTGTAACAATTAATGTGTATTAAATGTCATGACCCAATTTATACTAATCATGTTTACTGTAAGTTAATCAATATCAATATTTGATATAATCAGTCTAAAGGATGACCGTTTGGTCTTTAAGTTATAAATACTCGATCTCGAGATAATTACTATGATCATATTTGTGGGATGGTTCACTGTTTAAACCGTCTAATTTGAGGTTGATTGTTTAGACCATCTAATTTGAGATTGACCAAACAACCAACCGATACAATATTCATACTTATTAATTACTTGCAAATATTCATTTCTTACTCATTATAGATTTTATATACAGATATAAACTTTTTTTAGATCTGTCAGCCACATTAAGCTACTCATAATATTCATTTCTTTCATATATTACACTTCACATATAATAAAACATCCATACTAATCATACACAAGAGACTTAGACTTGTCTATCCAGATATAGTGTGAACATCATATACTCAACCATTAGTAAACATCATTTAAAAACTTCTCCTTATAACTCTTTTCGACAACTTTTCATCCACATAAGTTACTTCATACAAAAATCATTAAGTGGGAAACAATTCAAAATACCAAATAACCAACATAAAACATCCTAAATTAAAGGTCTGAAAAGGACGCTCATTATTTTTAATTCAAGATTACATCTAAAATATAATTTTCTAAGTATATATATATATATATATATATATATATATATATATATATATTTGTTATCTTATTTAACTTCGTATCAAAGTTTTAGTTTTCAAAAATATTCTTATAAATTCAAAGTTTTAAAGTTAAAAATATTTAAATAATTTCTAATTTTTATTTTAAATTAAAAATAAAAATTATTAAAATATCTGTATATTTTTTTATGAATTATAATATATATATATATATATATATATATATATATATATATATTCAAGTTTTTTTATATATTTTTTCATGAAACATTAAGATTAAATGTTATTTATGTATTTGATATTCTTTCTTAACTTTGACTTTACTATTTTCTTAAGTGTAAAATAAAATTTCAATTACTTTAGTTAAATATACAGGATAAATAATATAGATATGTAAAATTATATAAAAAAGAATGTTTTTTTATTAACTTTTAAGCTTTTTAATTTAGCATTATAATATTTTCCTTCATAAAATTATTTGTAGTTTTATTTTATAAAATATATTTAAATAATAGTATCCTTGATAAAAATGTATAAAAATAACTTTTTGGTGAACCTATGCGTAGGTATAAATGTATATACATTATGTTTATGTTTTAGTTTACGTTTCTGAACGAAAAAGTCACCGGAACTGAAAATGAAAACAGTATTCAATTTATTATGATTTAATTTGAATCTAATACTAAATTAAAATAATTTTATTAAGGATAATGTATGATCATACGGTTAACTTTGTATAATAATTGGACAACCATCTATTATTAATAGATCAAACGGTCTAAATATTTTAAAATTACTATTAATTTTAATTAATTTTAAAATAAAGTTTAATTACTAATAATTAGACTGTAATTAAATTATGATTAATTGAAACCTATTCTAAAAATTATAAACGCAGGTTTGAAGTAAAAAATAAATAATTATATTTAATTTACATTAATTATTTTAATAGACAAATTTTTATTAACTTTAACATTATGTTTAATAAATAACATAACGGAAAACAATTTATTATAAAGATAAGGACTTAAACTTTTATTAAAATTTTAGGACTAAGTAATAAATGGTAAACTTTAACCATCATAACTGAAACATTAAATAATAAACGCGCCAATAAATATATAATTAAAATTAAAGTAGTGCTATAGTTGAATTCATCTATTGTATGAGAAGCTATCAATAAAATTGTTCAATAAATCTTTGTTCATTTGAATAAACGTTCAATATAGTAATTGAATCAATTTCAAAGATTTGAAATTAAATTTTTTATTATTTATTTCAGTGAATTTTTGGACATAAATGAGTATGAATTTGAAAATAAATTTTTTTATATGTTATATTAATAAAATTCTACACTAATTTTGATAAACTTTACTTCTAAATCCAATCTTACTTACCTTCAAAAACTCAAATAAATATCAGTTAATTTAAATTTAATATTAAACTTAAATAAATAAAGATATTTTTCAGCTAAATCGGTGATCATTTGATTTTTTAGCTCTTGTTCACTTGAATGAATTTAAAAGAGTAATTGAATTAATTCGAAAAGATTTAAAGATAAATTTTTATTATTTATTTGAATGGATTTTGAAGATAAATAAGACTGAATTTGAAAGTAAAATTTGTAAGAATTATTATAAAATTTGATTGATATGACATATTAAAAAAATTTACTTCTAAATCCATTCTCAATTATCTCAAAGATTCACTTAAATAAACACAAAAAAATTTATTTTCAACTCCTCTTAAATTCATTCAATTCTTAATGTCAGAAGGGCAAAATGGTATTTTTCAATTATTAACGTGAAAGTGAGTGGGTTGTGGCCGATTCATTTCCCAGGAAGACAGAGAACCTTGGCGGCTTCTGAATGAGAAAAACCAAAAGATTCCATTCCAATCTCGTTAATGTGAAACCATAATTGAACTGAGAATGTTACATTAAGAAGAACGATCCAACGACAACGAAGTGGTCCCATGTTCATAATTGAAGTGTTGACAACGTGGGTCGAGAAAGTGGCCGGAGAACAACAAAAAAAAGTAGGAAAATTAAAACATACAATCAGTCTTGGTATTTTCGTTGACCCTTTGTTGATTTGAGGTAGCTGGCATTTTAAAGGAGCCACCTTTATAATTCAGTTGTTGAATTGGGCAAACAGGTTCTTGCCCACGTTGAATCTCCGAATGAGGTTCTGTGTTTTGGAGATTCAGATCCGAGAAAGGTGAGTCAACGCTCTGCAAATGTCAGAATACTAATGTAGGGTCATGTGAGGGTTGCCTTTCTTTATTGAACTTGTGATTCTTCAATTTTTTGTGTTTAAAATCCAAATGGGTTTGGCTTAGCAATAGTAGTAGTAAATTGTTTCCATTGTTTTCTTCTCTTCATTTAATAACGAGGAAACAAAGGCGTTCGTAGTTTTAAGCAATTGGACCTAGTTGAGCTCTGTATGATGTTGATCATTGTGAGGAACTGTGATTTTATTGATGCCATTTCAGGTTATGATGTCAAGGCAGCTTGGTGAATCAGAAGGGTTTGAGTTTGTTTGATAGTGTTGTCTTGTGGTGTGGTTAGTATGGGAAGGGACTTGTTAGATTTGTTCTCCATGAACAAATGGAGGTGTTCTTGGTCCCTTGCGGCGACAATTGCTTCTGTTCTGGCATTGGTTTCTGTAGTTCATTTGGTTTCGTTCCCTTTGATACCTACTCTCAATAATTTTAAGATAGCTCAAGACTCTTGCATCCCAGCTAATGTTTCGGCAGAATTTCCGAGCAACCGTGATCAGGAACAGCCTGCTGTTGATTTTAAGCTTCAGTTTCCAGCTGACTTGCACGGAGCAGTTGTTTATCAGGGTGCACCATGGAAGGCTGAAATTGGCCATTGGCTTGCCGGTTGTGATTCTGTTATTAAGGAAGTCAACATTACTGAGGTGACAACTGATGCCATTTTCTATGATTTTGGTCTTTTTTGTGTATATTCTTGTGTTCTTCGAGTTTTTAATTTAGAGGCTTCATGTTTCTGCCAGTTAGTATTTCAGAAGAGGTATGGTTTTTTATTGGCATTGACTGATATCTTGTTATATAAAGTAATTTTTGGCCTCCGTAATAATATTGTTGATTAACAGATAATAGGTGGCAATAACTGCAAAAATGACTGCAGCGGTCAGGGAGTTTGTAATCGAGAATTGGGACAGTGCCGATGTTTTCATGGTTATTCTGGTTAGTTCTCTTCCCTCCTGTCATTTTATTAACCTGATACATCAAGCTTGCCTCATGTTTAATGAGCAGCGAGTATTCTAGGATTTACTCTGACAATCTTGCAGTTTTAGCTTTATCATATAGTATATTAACTCATAATAATATAGCTATGATGAGGCACTGATATTTTTGGTGACTGGTAAATCACACGCAGTAATTACCTCCAGGACACTGAGTATATTTTAATCCGAGTGCTCTAGAAGTCATTTTTCTAAAATGAAGAGGTGTTGCTACTAGGTAGAGTTAATAATTTAAATCCAGGATACATCTCCTGTAACATTTATTTTACCAGCTAATGACTGATGTGTTTTTCCCTGTTTGTGGACTTATACTAGGTTAAGCCTAGAATATATATGTTATTCGCTTATATATTCTTCCTTGATGGCTCTTCTTCCATGTCTAAACGTTACCTTTTTTCACTGGGGTACGTTTCCCTTGCTCTTCTTCCTTCTGAAGGACCTTTGGCAACTTCATTGTGCCTCTGCTAGGCTGTTTGCCAATGTTCAGACCAACACCCCACTGTTGGGAGTGCTCTCATTTTTAGACACCCATACCTTCTCTTAGGATTTGCACATTATTACCAAAGTCTTGAAGGATGAGAATTGATTCAAGCCTCAAATGAGGAAACGAGTGCATCACAAATTAGTCAGATTGATACTAAAAGTGCCTTTGTACATGTAGTATTGGGAAAGAAGTGTATACAAGATCCTGCCTGAATATGGTTCTCTAATGGAGAAAACACATTGTACAAATTGGAGAAGATTTTGTGTGGACTCAAACTGTCTTCATGTGCTTGCATTGAGAGATTCAATGAAGCCATGATATACTTGGGGCACTGGAAGACACAAGCTAACTATACCCTTTTTCTAAAGCATTCACAATGCGGTAAACTAACCCTTCTTTTAGTGCATCTGTAAGATATGGTTATTGCAGGTGATGATGCTGAAAGCATATTTTGTAGTAGTATCAGAATTTGAGATGAGTGATATTGGCAAGCTGGAATACTTTATCGGGATTGAGGTTGTTTACTTGAAATAATAAGGCATCTTCATATCTGTGGGAATATATGCTTTTAGGATTATGCAAGTAGAGATGCAAAGTTGCTACCAAAGCTCCTATAGATAATAATAATAATTAGATTGGGAATGAATTAGGAATTCTGACAGTTGACAAACCCCAATATGAAAGGCTTGTTGGAAAGTTTCTTATTTAGTCCACACCCAACTTGGCATAGTTTATGAAGTTAGTGTAATTAGCCAGCTGATGCATGATCCATGGTAGAGACTTTTTCAGGCTATAACTAGGATTCTTCATTATTTGAAGAGTACTCAAGGATGAATTTCTATTTAAGAGCAACGGTGAACTATCATTAGAGGTGTGTATAATTGTACATGATGTTGGATCCATTGTTGATAGAAGATCCACCTCACAATAATGCATTTTCTTTGGTGGTAACTTGGTGATTGGAGGTGCAAGAAACAACATATGGTTGTAAGGTTAAATGTCTAGGTTTGTGGATGAAGGTAATTCTGGAAGATCTCAACAAAAAATGGAGCCGTTAAGAGATTTCCTACGTAACTGCAAATCTACCACTATCATTGGTCATAAGAATTCGGTCCAATATGGTAAGACAGAACAAAAATAGGCTGACTTCATGGATAGTGGCCTCATAGCAGCAACATATTAACTAACAGTTATATTAGCTAAGGAGCTTTCCACTAGCTAAGGAGCTTTCCACACTGTGCTTCCTTTGTAAGACCCTGAAAATTATAATAATTAGGAAATAAATATTCAAGGTTGTTTATTGTTTTTTTATTATTTAAAAAGATTTATGGTATACTAATTACTTAAGAGATTTATTTTATTTAGAAGATATATAAAGTGGTTATTATAATATAAGTTTCCTGAAAGATATAAGATTTATTATGGGTGTGATTTTTGTTATATACAAGAGATTTAACGAGATTTTCTAAGAAATAGAAACATAAAGGTAGGAAAATATATATATAATATTTTATGGTTATTAGAAGGATCACCTAAAATCTCTCCAGAGTATATAGGGTTTTAAGAATGACAGTGAAACTCATAAATATACATACTAAATGAGTGAGTGCTACACTTGGGTGAGAAAAAAATGAGCTAAGTAGATTTGAAGGAGAAGTGATGAGTAAGAGATAAGGGGAGCTTACATTCTTTTATTTTTTGTTTTTCTTGTTTTCTTTTGTTTCCTTTTTGTTTGTATGTGATGTAGTATTTTTTGAGTCTAAATTGTGGAGTAAATGTTATTTAGTATGATTGTGATGACATGTTAATATGTGCTTGTTTGGAAACTTAAATAAATGCTTATGCGTGGTGACTCGACGAAAGGTGGTGAAGGGTAACTCTGCATAGTTGTATCGGAGGTGAACTTTGTCAGGGAAGCTTTCAAAGAAAGTAGTTGGAAGTGACACTTGTATACTTTGCCGAGAAAGCTTTCGATGAAAGTGATGAGAAGTGAACCCAATCTTTAAGGCTTGAGGGAAGCAGGAAGGTTGGTAAGCTGCGTCCTAGAGTTACAAATCAGCTCCTGCCATTGAGTTCACTGGTGGTTGTATAAATTGCGGTGATGACATGTTTTGTGTGGTTGTGTGAAATAATTGGTGTAATTGTATGACGTTGTCAGACACTATGACTATGTAAGGTTTAAGTGGATTGTTATATTATGATGGATGTATATGTTGGTATGATGTTTGGATGTTTGTATGTTAGCTCATCCTCACATTGGTAGTTTCCCACTTGTGATGATTGGTTTATGCGAGAGCAAATAATCGTATATGTGTTGAGGAAGATGCACAATATTAGAAAGAGTGGTCAATATCGAGAGATGTTTGGGACAGTCTTTTAGTTTTAAGTTTTTCCTTTTTAATAAAATTTATGATTGTAAAACAATATATATTTTGTTTATTGAGATTTTCAATAAAATAGGAATTAAGTTCTTTTAAATTATGTAATTTGTCTTAACTATATATTTTAGAAAGCGAAAAATTGTGGTATTAGATCCATGATCTTTCTTACAAGCAAGGAATAATAGATATCCATTCACCAATTTGATGCATAATAAATGTGATGAAAGATATTTAATGTGTTATTTGTGCGTCATGTGAACAGAATATTTCCAAGTATATTTGTTTCTGTTTTATTTTCTGTAAATAATAGGTTAGAACTAGTATATATATATATATATATATATATATATATATATATATATATATATATGTATGCATGTATATATGTACGTATGAATGTATTTGTGTATGTATGCACGTATTATTCCCCTTGTACATTAATCAGAAAAATTTTCAGGTTTTTTAATATTTCAAATCTCTTGTCACTTCTAAGTTGTAACTAATTATTTTGTTGCTATTGTCTATAACAATCTCTGATATGCTTTAAACAGAACAAAAAAAATTACATAACTTGTGTCTACCATTTCCTGAATATATTTGGTAATTGCACAAAGGCATATTTAATTCAGTAGTTGGTCTGAACTAATGTGATAATTTCTGAGGTGACAGGAGATGGATGTACTGAACAACTGCAATTGGAATGCAACTATGAAGGATCACCAGATCAACCATTTGGGCGATGGGTAGTCTCTATTTGCCCTACCAACTGTGATAAGACAAGAGCAATGTGCTTCTGTGGAGAAGGCACAAAATATCCTAATAGACCATTGGCAGAGACATGTGGGTTTCAATTTATGTATGTAAAATCAGATTCCTAGTATTGAGTTTCACCGGTGAAGTTTTTCAATTTGTATTATTCAAGACTCACTCCTTTTCATCTGTTTCAGTCCACCTTCTGAACCGGATGGTCCAAAACAAGTGAATTGGACACAAATTGACCAAGATGTGTTCACAACTAATGGTAGCAAACGGGGTTGGTGTAATGTGGACCCAGCTGATGCATATTCTGGAAAGGCAAAAATTAAAGAAGAATGTGACTGCAAATATGATGGTCTCTGGGGCCGACTTTGTGAAGTGCCTGTAGAATCTGTTTGTATTAATCAATGCTCTAGACATGGTCATTGTCGTGGTGGATTTTGTCAGGTGATTGATTCTTTTATTTATTATTAGTTTGGGCCACTTGGATTTTGTTGTCTGTTTACTCGAAGAAAAACTGTCAATCCTCTATTGTTTTCATTTTCTATTTGTAGGGATTGACTAATGGTAAATAAATTACTCCTAAGGCATATATGATAAAGGAAATTATTTTAGAATATTTGGGCCCATAGTGAATAGTCTCTTTCTTAGAAAAGTTGGACTGACTATGTTTATTTAGAAATTAAATACTTGAAGCTGAAGGAGAATAAGCCAATAAAGAATCAGTTAAACAAGACAAAGGAATGAAAGATCAGTGAAGGATTAAAAATTCATAACCAAAAATGTGAAGCTTATTGACATTAACATTTACTAAAGGCCAGTTATTACTTGTCCAAAACATTGTGTATATGAAACTACTGCCATCTTTTGGTGCTGAATAAATTCAATTTATGTCCATTCATTGTATATAGATAAAAACATTGTGTATTTGTAGTGTGAGAATGCTCACTTCCATCCAATGTCTGTAAATAAGGTGAATATAGTGTATTTTCAGTGTGACAATGGCTGGTATGGAGTAGATTGCAGCATGCCATCTGTCATTTCTTCTATAACAGAGTGGCCTAGTTGGCTTCGTCCTGCTCGGATTGACATTGTTGACGATGCTCGTGCCAATGGAAAAATGATTAATCTCAATGCTGTGGTAGCAAAGAAAAGGCCTCTTATATATGTTTATGATTTGCCCCCAGAGTTCAACAGCTTGCTTCTTGAGGTCAAAATAATCTGAATGTCACTTTTGATTACATCTAAGATCAAAATTTTGATTGTTTTTATTTCTATTTTCTTATCTTAATCATTTTTGGTTTCTGCAGGGACGCCATTTTAAGCTAGAGTGTGTAAATAGAATTTATGACGACAAAAACGTAACATTGTGGACAGATCAATTGTACGGAGCCCAGGTATTTCATGACTTCATATAGGAGCATTTCATTTGGTAAAATATAATATTTATAGCAGTATATTTATCCAGTGCGGCTACTTGTCTGCAGATGGCACTTTATGAAAGTTTACTAGCTAGTCCTCATCGAACATTAAATGGTGAAGAGGCAGATTTTTTCTTCGTTCCTGTTCTTGATTCATGTATCATAACTCGTGCTGATGATGCTCCCCACTTGAGCATGCAGGTACGTTTTACTAATTGTTATTTTTACCAGAATGTATCTCTAGAGTGTCTGTTATTGCATATGGCATGTGTATAAAGACTAACTGCATCAGTGTTTCTGATAGAAACCAAACAATTACTGAATATCAAAGTTGTATTATTTAGAGTGTTATGCAGTAAAAAGATGATTGAGCTGAAAGCTCTACAGTCACAAGGAAAAACCCAGAGTCCTAGACTCTTCCAGACGATTATTTTCCTCCTAACCAACTCACAACCTCTCCTCCCCCTCCACACTCTCCCTTCTCTCTCCTATAACAGAATTCTCCCTTCCCTCGATTCTAGACACGTCATTCCCCATCCTAACTAACTTCTCTTTCCTTTTCTAACCCCATTTTCTTTCTTCTGACATAAACCTTCCATGTTTTGGGCCTAATTGTTCCTTCTATAAGTGTTCCTTGTTGAGTAGCAGGCCCATGTGCACTTCCCACCTTATGATCCTTATTAGGAGTCCTATCAGTTTCAGCCTGTGCATGTTTGCAGTGCTTTCAGATCATTCTGAGATATCTGTGATTAATTGGATCGCGTGTCAGTCAACACTAACATCTATGTTATGATGTGCATGGATTTGCTTTTCATTAATGTTCCTGAATAGTGATACTTTCAAAATGAGAAAGACAGTTGCATGTGATGTTCATTTCCCTTTTAGAATGGAAGGATATTAATATCCCGAGTTATCTATTACTTCTTTGTTTTTACCATCAGTAATGCTCAGATTATGTTATGCCACTCTTGGGTTGAAGATCTGTTTTATAATATTATATATATATATATATATATGTGTGTGTGTGTGTGTGTATTATTTATATTTATCAAGATTGCTTACAGATTCCATCTTTTTACTGCCATTTTTCTTCTTTTTCTACATTTTATTTCATGACATTCAGGAGCATATGGGATTGAGGAGCTCTCTTACTTTGGAATATTATAAGAAGGCATATACTCACATTGTTGAGCAATATCCTTATTGGAATCACTCATCAGGAAGGGACCACATCTGGGTAAGGAGAATTGTTTATCCCATGTTGATATTTTTTTACGAAAAACTTATACTGTATTTGCATGTGAGAAGCATATGCTAATTAGTTCACATTTGTTTCTGAAGGCAGTTTTTTTCTTGGGATGAAGGTGCTTGCTATGCTCCTAAGGAGATATGGAATAGCATGATGTTAGTTCACTGGGGAAACACAAACTCAAAGCATAACCATTCAACTACAGCCTATTGGGCTGACAACTGGGATAAAATTTCTTCCAATAGAAGAGGCATTCATCCATGCTTTGACCCTGACAAAGATCTCGTGCTTCCTGCTTGGAAAGTTCCTGATGCTAATGTGTTGACTTCAAAACTTTGGGCTAGGTAACGTTTAATTTTCACCTCAGTCATTTACTTTTTTTTCATGGTAGATTTTGTATTCTATTCATTTGTGTTCTTCAAGTGAAACAACACAACCATCTACAATTTGTTTTCAGGTCCCATGAGGAGCGGAAGACACTTTTCTATTTCAATGGGAATTTAGGACCAGCATACACTAATGGAAGACCAGAAGATTCGTAAGTTTACTGGAGAAACAGTTTTGAATTTGTAGAAGGAAGCACTTATATGGCATATACATGTTCTCATTTTCCCTAATTATTAACCTTGATATCTTGTTGCTTAATGTTTTCATGAAATTGAATAGCTTCTCACTTTGTTGTCATCAAACATTGTTGGATATGTTGTTGGTGGGCTGAAGTTGCTTAGATATTATTAAATGTTGTAGAAGATATCTGGATTCAATTTTTCTGGAAATGGTGCAGGTATAGCATGGGTATCAGACAGAAGCTGGCAGAAGAGTTTGGATCAAGTCCTAACAAGGATGGAGTACTTGGGAAACAGCATGCTAAAGATGTCATTGTGACCCCAGAGCGTTCTGAAAACTATCACCTGGCTCTAGCAAGTTCTGTTTTCTGTGGAGTGTTTCCTGGAGATGGTTGGAGTGGTCGTATGGAAGATAGTATTTTGCAAGGATGCATTCCCGTGGTCATTCAGGTAGTAATTAAAGCTCTTTTTCATTTCTTATTTTTTTCCCAACACAATAAAGTTAAAAATGGGTTTTTACAAAGCTTACCATTAATTTCATATTCCTAGCCAGTTTTTTTTATCAAATGTCCTTACTTTGTCACTGCTAATGAGGTTTATGTCATTTGGTTAGATGACAAATCCTATACATTTGAACCCACCTAACAATGTATGTTAACAAAATGACTATTCATAACCATAGTTATTAGATATCACAATTCAAAAAATAGCTTGGTTTTTCACTCTGTCGATTTGATGAGCTTGTTCATAACAAATTCGAAATGATTTCTTATTCATCTTCAAAATGTTTTCATCACTTTAGATCCCACGAGTAGTACTTTATAAATGATTCACTCCTATTGATTAGTGTCGAAAGTAGCTTATATTCTGTTTTCATGTTAATAATCTGTTATATGTTTTATCAGTAATTATTTAGTGACTAAAATTGCCAATGATGATAACCACATTTCTTGATCTTTGTTTTCTTATTCGGTAGGATGGGATTTTCCTGCCATACGAGAATATGCTCAATTATGATAGCTTTGCAGTGCGATTATCTGAAGAGGAAATTCCAAACTTGATAAAGATTCTCCGGGTATTAATTTTCCCCGATTTTTCTCTAGTTATTGAGTTATTGCATAATTTGTCATAGACACTGCATAAAGTTTTCATTCTAGGAAACATTGGTTGAGTGATTTGCAATCCATGTCTTGCAGGGATTCAACGAGACAGAAATCAAATTCAAGCTGGAAAATGTTAAAAAAATATGGCAAAGATTCGTGTACCGTGATTCTGTCTTGCTTGAAGCTGAAAGGCAAAAATATGCTTTTGGACATGTTGATGATTGGGCAATTGAGTTCTTAAAACTGACTGAGGATGATGTCTCCGCCACTTTAATGCAGGTACTTTTCTTCATTTGTCAAAACCATTTTAGATTTCAGCAAGCTGTTAGCAACTAGGTGTTATGGTAATCAAATCCAGACAGCATAGAGAAAGAAAACAAAGTTGGAAGAAACAAAAACTTTGCATTGATATCTATAAAATTTCATTAATTTCCAATTTCTAATTTAGTAATGAGACTGTAGGAGAATATGGTTTCCTGTGATATGATTATGCTGTGGGATTATATGGCAAGTAATTTCAAATCCAATATATTATGACAAGCAGAAATTGTAGATGAACAGAAGCATGATGCTGTATCGTCAAACATTATGTGCAAAGTGTAAATTAAATAATCTACATTGCAATTCATGATACTGTAATTTGTACAGCATTTTTTTGTGCTATCTCACTCCACTCGATCATGTATTACTTCTTTCTCGTTTTGGTTGTTTAAGTGTCATTTCCCTTGTCTATATGTATTTGATCTGTTGACTAAATGGTATTTGTGTTAAACAAGATTTTGCATTACAAGTTACATAATGATCCTTGGAGGAAACAAGTTCGCCACAACAAACAGTTTGGATTACCTCACCAGTGTCTGGTGAGCACCAGCTGAGGAGCTTGGTTAATGTGAAGACCAAGATCAAGATACTTCCAGAGGAGCAGGGGAAAGGATAACCTTTTCAGCTTCATTTTTGCAATCAATTTTCATACCATTTTTCAATCGTTTGTAAAAGTTCACCAAGTTCCTTGTAGATGTTTCCATCTCCAGTGCAGAAAATCATTCAACCAGGTTGAACATCATACATAAGTTTTTGTCCCTTCTCACATAAATATATATGCTGAGTGCATTTTGCAGTTCTTCTTTCAAAGGGGGCTACCATGTGCAATTGTAAAATTATGTCATTCACATGAGATTTTTATAGTGAAAGAAAGAGGAAGAAAAATGGTTACATATTTAGTTTACCTGTTACTTTTTTTGTTCCCTGGATAGTATCATGAACTAGACATTGCAGATATTTTAAATAGGGTTGTCAAGGTGGTGTTATACTGTACTCAGTAACTATATGTTAATGCTGATTACATATTTATTGAATGTTTTGGGTTTTGGCATTTCTTAATTAAGCTTAATTATTAACGAGTGAGTGATATAATGATATTAATACTCAAATCCAAAATAGTGTTGAGTTAAGATAGAACAATGGAGGAGACATTACCACACTTGGGTCATTACAGTTTACTCAAACTTCACTTCATACGTAATGTTTAAAATTTTATGCAGAAATTTACCCTTTGGTGACTTGATTAAGACCTATTATTGGAAGGAACTTGATTATTTGTTTGGTAAGATCATAATAATAATCATAATTAACCATAATTTGTACTCTCCAAATCCCTTGAAAACGTGATCTTAAATTTTTAAAACTTGTATCTTCAATTTTTCCCCCCGCAAAATTAGGAATTAAATCTTATGCTTCTAAATAAATTGATTAGTATATTTTATGTATTTAATACCTTAAACATATTTTTTTGAAAATTTGTGATTGATTTTGGTTATGACGACGTGAAATTATTATATATTTATTATACTCAGTCGGAGTTTGCTCTGTAGTTGGTTCACCTTTTGGTTTTGTTATTTGAAATAAACAAATTTTCTGGGGTTTAGTGTGGTATCATTTGAACATAGAAAAGAAAAAAATGAATTATGTTAAACCAATTTTTATGATTTGTTTTAAATCAATTTTGTGATTTTGTTTTGCAATTTTTTATTTGTATATGTACTCAATTTTAATTTTTTTTATAACAAGTTAAGATCAATAATGATATTTTTTTTTCATTATAATTAGTTTTCTTCAACATATTACACATAGTTCGTCATATACATTAACAACTTTTTTTTTTATCTACAAAAGAGCTAAAAAATATATATAAAAACATATGGGTGTCTATCTTCACAACAAAGGAAAATAAAGAACAATAATTGTTGTGTTACATTTATACACCATAATATACATTATTATATTTTACAGTCATGTATTACTAAATCACACAATCTTCTAACATTACACTTTCAGGTTAGGATATAAGATTGAAGCTTTTCATAAGACACACAAGTGAATATAATTGTGCTTAGGGCTGTTTTACATTATTACGATGTTATTACTAACTGAGATTATGGACAACAATTAAAAACATGCAAGTGAATATATCCTTTAACAATTCTTTTATTCATATCTAAAATTAGATCCCCTAAATAAAAAACACGTTTGATTGTGATCTTTCGAGTTAAGAGAGACAAAGCATAAGATGAAGGAAACACAAAAGCAAGCTACACCTTATAACCAAAATCCTGATAAAGTGTTTTTTGTTGAAGACTAAACTAAGCTCCTTTTTCACTCACCCACTTTTTTCTATGATAAACTATTTTCCCTCTAAACATTGCTAGCTGACAACAGAAATAAATTTTATCGTAAAAGACACAAGCAAAGTCCAACACTTTCTGATCATAGTCATATCATTGGTTGAACACTTGATCCACTCAAAACCTATGTGTAACTAGTTTCAACCTTAGGAAAGGTAGGTAAAGTAGGTGCATTTTCTTCAGTAATTTAGTAGTTCCAAATGGAAGTGGAGAAAGTAAGGTCCTCGTTTGTGTCATATGCTTCAAACTGAAGAATTTCTTCTGATGCAAGATAGTTACACACAACTTCATGGTCGTGCATCTCAATCAGTTCCTCCCAGTTAACACTACTCATGTCAGAAAACACTCCTGGTTGTTCACTCTCATCTCGTGATGCAGCTTCTGACACTGCTGAACTTCCTGAGCTGTCAGTTTTCTCTGCCTCTCTTTCATCTTTTAGTATTCCCATCTGTTGAAGAAACTCAAGCAGGTCTATCTCGGGTTTCTCCTCAAAATCAGCTGTTTGTTTTTGTGGTGAAGCTTGAGAATCTTGGGGCCGTGGAGGGAGAATCTCTGGATGGTTTTGGTTGACCAAGTTGTCAAGTTCTACCACCTTTGAATGTGGTGGTTGGGTTGGTGCAGACACCCCATTGTGCTTGAGCTGTTGCAGCCTCTGGTGGATGAGATGGAGACTTGGTTGAGCATTGAGGTTGAGAAGTCCACGTGAGGGGAACATGGAGATGAAGTTGTTGGAAGGGAACCACTTGAAGTTTTGAGATTTGGTGGTGGAGTTGATGAGGTTTGGTTGCATGTGGGGGAGGTTGAGGTAAGCATCAGGACCATAGAGTCTCCTTGCAGCTTGATCATAGGCGAAAGCAGCTTCTTCTGCTGTGGCAAAGGAGCCAAGCCAGAGTCTTGATCTCTTCTTAGGCTCTCTTATCTCAGCGACCCATTTGCCCCATGTTCTTTGTCTGACACCTCTATACTCACAGGAGGCATTTTGGGGGCCACCTTTGCCCCTTGTTGGGCCTTTCTTCCATGGCTTTAGAGGGGAGTTTTTGCAACCCTCCATGGCTGATAGTGATGGGAATTGAGGAAGGAAAGGTGGTGGTGATGATGATGATGATGATACACTTGGAACTGATGCATGATGAGGGAGGAATGGAGCGGGATATGTAGGAGCAAGAGTGAAGTTTGGTGTTAAATGTTGTCACGTTTGGAGAAGTGGCCATGTGACCGTTGTGCTTTCTGAAGACACAGATATTGCTTCAAGTCTTCACTATTTTTTTACTTTTCATTTTCTTCTTCTTACATGGAATTTTCTGGGTTGAATGAATTCTTTTCTTGTTGTTGTAGTCAACTTTGTAAATTACACGTGTTGGTTACTGTGACTAAGTGTTGCATGTTCTTAACATGTGGTGGATAATCATACTTTTGTTGTCTTTTCTCTTTCATACAATACTCTCGCTGTCTAAACAAAAGATAACTTGTCTAACTGAAAAGTTGAGGAAAGAATAAACTTTTAAATAACTTGTGCTCTTGGAATTAAGGTCAAAGACTTTTTAATTGATTCACCTAGTTGTTGTGACATATATACCAAATATTTTTCAAAAAAAAGAAAAATGACATCTTAGAATAAATGTTATTTGGTCTTCTGTTTTTTTTTTTCCATAATTTTGGTCACTCTACTTTTGTTTTCGTCATTATAATCCTCATCTTTTTGAAAATCCACAATTTTAGTTCAATTTTTTTAATTTGTATGTTCGATTTTATTTTTACAGAATCGTAATTTAACTAAAAAAATGAGTTTATCCGCAATATATATATGCAAAAAATGATAACATTTATACAGAGATAAATAAACTTTGAATATGTTTCAAAAATAAGTCAGGATAATATAATTTATGTACAAAGATATTTAAATATTTCTAAAAAATAAATGCTTGCAAGTGCAGATATCTCAGTATCCGTCATGAACCGGTTAACACTCGAATATGACTAGTCATTTTCAATAAATAGCAAATCCAAATATCCCATTTAGGAACTTGGTTTTCATCCGTAGTTCTTGGTAGGATCGATTATCAACTGTTTAAAACTGGGCAACCTATGATTTTGAAATTGAATTGACAGGTCAAAGGAGTTTTAACAGTACTTCGTCTTAGTTGTCTCCTAAAAATAAAATTACACAAACACCAGGCAAGAGAACCATCTTGAATTATGCAAATACTCACAAGTTTATCAGTTTCTGATGTCCAAAAACTTTAATTATTACAAGGCTTTGCAAATGAAGAGCTATAATTGATCCAATGAGGAAAATGGAAGAAAATATGGTTATTAAATGGGGAGGCAGTGACTACAGTATACATGGAGAGAGTTTTTCCTAGTAACTGTGAGTGCTTTGAATGAACTCTGACACTCATCTTTGGATTCTATAAGTTAGCCGAATTTGACCTCAACGATCAGAAAGATCCACCTCAACATTTTCCAATATCACGAGCCACATTTCACATGTTTTCCTGCTATACACAGCCTGATTCTCGAGACCTACTTCACCTTTATCCCATGCTTTTCCTCTATTTACCCAGATATGTCATCTATGAATTACATTCACATCGTTGAAGTCTTAAAAATTCCTACCACTTAAAACCAAAGAAAACGAATTTAAACATTACAATGAAGCAATGGTAATGTAAAATGGATGCTGAAGGCAGCCGTATGACACAAACATACGATTACATGACAAATTGGAGATAGATTATTTGAGGAGGAAAAAAATGAAATCAAACTTGTAAGTGAAAAGATAATTCACCTGAAACACCTGAGTAAAACATATTGAGATATACCATCAAGATTTCATATTTTCACTAGAACCTTATGATACAAGCGACTGATTTATGTGAACATCTACACCGACAATTGATTTAAAATGGTAGAGCTGAATCAACATTGTTATTGGCAATCAAATGATCTAGGCAGATCAACCTTGTTAAATGGAATTTAAGGCACCACTTCAATGATTCTCTTCTCTTGGCAAAAGATTGTGCAACTTACTTGTAAGGGTAAAGGCAATGCTGTAAATGTAATAGGAGACTAGATGTGACAATATAAAATGTTGGAAGACCCACATTTACTAGTTCTAAGATCAATTTAGAGTATATAAGTGGGTACAAACCTCACCTTATAAGTCGATTTTGTGAGGTTGAGTTAGGCTTAAAATACACCTCTTAACATGGTATCAAAGTTATAGTTAGAGCCTATCCTAATGTTATTTGTTGTTTGTTGGACATATTGTTCCACTCGCTATTGAGCCACTATTGGGCCACTATTTTTCTATTGGATCACCCATTAATGTCTAGTCTCACACTCGAGATGTATATACCTTGGCATGAGAAAGTATATTGGAAGTTCCACATTGACTAGAGATAAGGCCATTTTAGAGCATATAAGTGGATGCAAACCTCACCTTATAAGCCGATTTTGTGGAGTTGAGTTAGACTTAAAGTCTATCTCTTAACATAAAGATCATCTACCGAGTTTCTTGAGGGAAGAACAAAATGAAATGGATTAGATAAGCAAACAACATACATACATAAACTACATGTCATACACTTGATTCAACCAGAGTAATATGGTAAACCAAAATGATCCTAGGATACTGAGCACATTCAAAAACCCGAAAATGAATACATATTCCATACCAACATATTGATGCAAATACAACCTCCCTCTTTATATTTTGTTTCCATTCATAGAACATTATGGACTAGCAAAGAAGCTAGCTACAATTTCAACTAACTTCTGAATTTTGAAGGTATAAATAAAGATCCATAAACCATAATTCTTGTGTTTTGAGGTCAAGATATTATAAGACAAAACCCTCGTTTGAACCATATATTTTGGTACAGATAGTGTAGATATGGGTCCTGTCCTTTTTATCAATTAATATGTTACAAGAGGAATCAATGCAACATTTTCTCTTTTTTAAAAAGAGTAAATTATCTCCTGAAGTGAAAGAACATGGTACAGACAATTCACGAAATCAGTAAGGGAGTGCATGACGCATAGGCGCATTCCAGAATTAATAAGATAAAATTTTAAGTAGTTCGGGTAGACCTGGGACCTTGTATAGAGAATACTAATTTTACCTAATTTTCAACTACTGCCAGTCATATGAGAATGAGGAAAAACGGCAGACAGATGACCACTCTTTCATGTATAACTTGAGATGAAGCCTTTCATTTTGATTTTGGGGAAGCTTTGCACATGTTCTTCCATTTATCCTTCAGGTCTTGTGGTGTACGGCGCTTACCAACTTTCTCAAACACATGAGAACCAAATGCCAAAATGTTTTTCCATTTCTTTGGGTCATTGAAACCAAACTTCTGTACTCCTTCCTTCACAGAGAAAACAAACAATTATTACAAAACACACACACACACACGTGTGTGTGTGTATATATATATATATATATATATATATATATCCTTGAGATACATTAAACCTCAAAATTCAAGGTGAAAGAAACACATAGGAGGTCTACATCCTTTAACTTTCTATCATAGTATAAGATTGTTCTTACTCAAAGAATTGTTGTGGAAGCAAAAGAAATACATGCTCGAGGAATGCTATTTAGACAGAAACATAATGTAATTAGATACTTATAAGATGTGAAGTCATACTACATGGAAGAAGTGATGGAAGAAAGAAAAAAGATACCCTTATCATCTCCTCCTCTTCAGCTGTCCATGGAATATATTTTCGTCTTAATTGATTATCGAGAAATGCTGGGCTTGCCTCAGGTTTGCTGTCAGTCAAAATAACCAATTCAATTAGAATAACTGCAATAGTAAAAGTCCTTCAAACGTAATTATTACTATAAGGCAGCATTTGGTTCATGAACTATTTCTACATCCCCAAAATCTTAAGGTGGGATGACACATTCGAAAATTTAGAATAAGATATGAAAAATTGACAATAAAAGACTTATTCTCATAGATATTTTATGAATTAGGATTCCCACAATCATTTCCACTGGAGAAAGGGGGACGATCATTCCCATTCTGTCATGGGAACAGTTCTAGATTGTTAGAAATTGAGGAATAGTTCAACTTTGAAGGAAAATGCATCAGATGTTATTTGTCACAAAGGTGTCTCCAACGCTTAAAGGAAAACTTTGCTGCAGCCACAAAGCCAGTGGCGTTTTATGTTGGAAAACAGCATTTACTGCAACTCATGGATGGTGGTTTAGTTCTACATTGAATAGTGATATGATTAAAATGAAGTATATAACTGATATATAAAACCTTATCTTAGGTTGAGATAGAATAGAGATACGATTAAAATGAAGTATATAACCGAGACGTAAATCTTATCTTATAGGTTTGTTTTGTGGGATTGAGGGGGAATGTAATTTATTCTCATTCACTAGTGATATGGCTAAAATAAAGTATATAAGGTACAAACCTCATCTTACACATTGTTTTGAAGGATTGAGTTAAGTTCAAACCCCAAATTTCTAGGACTATATTTTTAGTACTGAATGTGTTGCAACAAGGGCCAACAAGAGCATATGATCCAAGTAATAAGTTAGGACGAGTGTTCATACAAGAAAAGATATGATTGAGAATGGATATTAGAGAGAAAGTTGAAGTGTAATAGAATTAGAGAATAGTTGAGAAGTATTTCTACTCAACTGAATCAGAGATACAAGAATATTTTTCACACTAGATCAGTTAGAGCATAAGCACTCAACTCATTAGATAGAGATTACATCAGTCAAATATAAAGTTCTACAGGACAACTGCCGTAGAAAGAACAAAAGAAAAACAGAGTAAAACAACTCTAATAAAATGATAACTACAGAGGAAAAGATGGTAAAATTATGTTGAGTCTAAGATAGTTTAGACACATGTCAAAAAGAACAATGACAGCACTAGTTAAGAAGAGCTGATCTAACTGAAGACAGCCCAAAAAGATTGTAGATGTTGAGTTAAATCATTGGTTTTGAAAAAATACATTGGCAATCTTTTGATCCATCCAGACAACATCACATGAAATATTCATGGCATAAGAAACACAAAAAAAAAAATACATCCTAACAAAAATATTGTTGACAAAAGTATTTAAAACATGGCACTTAACCAAATATGGTAGAACTCATTACCCACAAAACTACACAGATAATAATCACATATGGTAGGGAAAGTTTAGGAACTTACCATTGCATTTTATGTTTACGGTATCTCATGGAGTATCTAGAAATACTACGCTTTCCACATTCATTTTCAGACATTTCCTCTTTTCCAGTATTATGTTCAGAAACTGACTCTGTTGCTCCATCAGTATCTAGATGTTTTGCCGTTTCTTGTGGACTTTCATATCCAGCATTGCTTTTATTAACAAGGGTTTCTTTTTCAACAGTACATGTGTCACCAACAAGTCCATCTACATGGTCAGTTGGCAATTTATTTTCTTCACCTCTTACACCAGTTATGATCTTTGCATTTGGCATTTGACCTATTTTCTCTTCTCTTAAAAATTCAACTGATCCATTGCTTATATTTTCCTTTTCTCTGAATGACGAATAGGTACACGATATATGGGCTTGTTGCTGACTTCTTCCAAATTGAAGAATATTGGCTTCATTTGCATGCTCATCAACATGTTCTTCTCTATTGTCTCCACACCTTGTTAACTGTTCATCTCTTTTGTTTTTGACATGAATATGTTCATACTCACTACTCTTTCTTGAAAAAACATGTTCTTGTGTACGAAATTCATAAAGAAGACTCTCGGCAGCTCGACTCATTTTACCTTTACTAATAAAGATGGCTAATTCCTTCCTTGCTAAGGAAGCTTCTTTCTTAGCTTCAATATATTCTGAAATAGTGCGAGAATATGTGCAAAATGGGCAAAAAAAGTCGCCCTTTGTCTTGCATTGTGCAGAGGCCCCTAGACAGTTTTCATGCACCATCATTGGGCAAGTAGTTGTTTTACAAGCCAATAATTGGCCACCTTGATTACACTTCATGCAAAGATTTTTTTCATTTGGTTCATTCATTGCTGAGAAATCTTGATCAACAGTGCAGTGGGAGTGCAGAAATTCATGCTTTTTTGCTTCAAGACATTTTTTTTCGTTGTGATACTCATCACTATCACTTGATAACTCTGCTCCACAACCATTAACCACACCAACTATAGTTTCATCACAAGCAACTGGCTCTTGGGAGAGATTTAACGCTTCAATATCTGGTTCTGTCTGTTTGGGTTGGTGTAGATTAATTGTTTGCTGAGTCTTTTCTGCATTAGCATCATTTGTTGGCATGGTAGTTGCCATACCAAGACAACATTCAGTAACCACCTCTGCTCCACAACCATTAACCACACCAACTATAGTTTCATCACAAGCAACTGACTCTTGGGAGAGATTTAACGCTGCGATATCTGGTTCTGTCTGTTTGGGTTGGTGTAGATTAATTGTTTGATGATTTTTTTCTGCATTAGCATCATTTGTTGGCATGGTAGTTTCCATACCAAGACAACATTCAGTAACCACTGGTTGGATGACATTTACATCACTAATTGGTAATTGGTCACCTTCAGTACACTTTAAACAAAGATTTTGTACTGTCTGCTTCTTCATTTTAAGGCTATTTGTTTCACTTTGATACCCAATATCACCTGATTCCTCTACCCTACAACCATTCCCAGTATGATCAAGTTCTTTAACACCAGCAATTTGATGCAGTGAGTCATTTGGATCTTCAAGTTGTAAATCTTTTTCATGTTTAGACTTGGGTTTACCTCCTGAAATCCCATGTTGGATTCCATCTGCAAGTGCTTCGTGTGGAATTGACTTAACCAGCTGTTGTTGAGAATTTTCACCACCAAATGTATGTTGAAGCATGAAAGCATCATTAAAAGGAATATTTGATTCATCAGGGGGGACTTCAATATGGCTGCTGGGTTGGCACAATTTTGAAACAATGCATCTATAGGGAATATCCTCTGAGAACCCACCACCCACAGTTTCCTTGTTATTATTTTCTACGTGATGATCTCCTTGTTCAGAAACTAGAAGCATTCTTTCAGTTAAATGTTCCAACACTTCCTGTCTGTGTTGAGAATCTGGCTTCTCTTTCCTAGGCTCAAAACTTGTAGATGCAGAAAGTTTAACCCTCTTTGAAGTTCTAAAGAAATCACCACATTCCTTCACACAGACTTGCTTTCCATGAAAGTGTTTTGTAAGATAATCATCAACTGAATAAACCCTACTCCTCTTAGAGGGAGAAGAATTATTATCAAGCAAGTGTTCTCTTGAAGATTTATTCCCATTCTCTAAAGTCAAGGACACTGAGTTATCTTTTCCTAGCACATTTTCTGTATTGGCGGAGTTCCCAGCTTCCTTAGCAGAATGATCGTCACGATTGACATCATTTACAATCACCGAATAACTGTTATTCTGAGGAAATAATCCACTCCTTTCTTTCAAGTAATCAGTATGAGGATGAGTACCTTCCAAGATTGTTTGTCTCAGCTATTCAGCATCAGGAAAAGAAACAGATCATACAAAACTGGTAGGAAAACATACAAATCTCATACAGCAGAGTTCTCAAACAAAAAGGACACTTTCATTACCTGCTCTAAGTCGCATGTAGAAGTGACAGCTCTTTTGTGATTTATAAACGTGTAAAGATCTGATTTCAAAAGCTGCGCTCCATTCATTTTCAGATTTGATAATGGGATCTGCTTCATACGTTACACAAATAAAAGAGGGAGATTTATCTCAATTAGCATATTCATAAAGATCCATCTTTTCAAATATTAAAAAGAAAAATACTAGAGTCTGGAAACAACAACAATCACGTTTTCATTATTTCCAGTATAAATCTTTAAACAGGAAATAAAGTGAAAACGAACTGCCACCAGTGTAATTGTTTATATAAACACAGAAAATGAAAACAGGAAACGTTTTTCAAAACAAACATAAACACAGTATGACTATTCAAATTAGTTCAAATAGCCTCCAACATTAAAAGGAGTAAGTAAACTATGTCATTCACATATCAAAGGTGATTTAGTGTGTATTTGGGTGAACAATTATAAAATTGATTTGGGTTAAACTTGACTTTAAAGCTATGTAATTTATGCTTGTATATTTTATCCCAAAAGCAAGTTTCAAGTAAAACCTAAGCCCAAACTTTCCACCTTAACATAATTTACCTTTTACTAGTTCTAGCCCAACGATGATTTAAATGCAAAATCAATTTTACCCAACAATAACCAAACATCCTTGTCTATATTAAAATCAAACCAAGGAAAACTCAAATCTAACGCTTCCTACCGTGATATCAAACATACTTAAAATTTGAAATTGTTTTACCTCATCCAATATTTCCTGGAGGACATCTTGACAACTCCGCGAAAAATCAAATCCAGCTCTGGAATCCGATGATGAAGAAGCTACACCGTCAAACATAATAGTGGACAGTTTCTCCAAGCACCTCAAAGAAACCATTTCTTTTACATTTTCACCAAATTTATCCTTCCCCACAGGTGCTGCATCAATCAAACCTACATCATCATCAACAACAGCTACAGTAATCATGAAATTATTCATAACAAATGAAATTAAAAGGAAAATAATCGAGTATGGCTCTTTTTACTCAGCAAAGTGGGATTCGAGATTTCTTTACGGGCTGCTAGGGCTTCAATGACCCAGAGCCATGCCAATGCTGAAGGGTCATCGCCACCATCCATGGACAACGGTGTTTTCAAGTGCACCGAAACCCTATATGGCTTTGAATTGTGGTTACCAACACTGTTCGAGGGTATTCGAGAATGCAAAAGCGTTCATTCCTGCGCCAAACGCGAATGCGTCATGAGAGTTGCGAAGAGGAACTGAAAAGTGCGATTCTGATTTGAACTGGAATCGCGTTTTGGTTTCAGAAACGGTGAAGTTGTTCGAAGAGGAAGATGGGAGGCACTTCTGCGAAAGATTTCTTAACACTCTTAGTTTATTATTGTTTTTCAAATCTCTGTGATTTTAATTGGGATTCTCTCCACCGTAATTTAGTCCCTACCCTCTCCAGCCAAAATGTTGTCCATTGGATTAATTGAACGGCTCATATTTTTTAAGAGAAAAAAAACACGAATGCTTAAATTCCTCTTGATCCAGAATAAAAAAAAATCAAATTCAAATTTAATATTTAATTTTTTTGGAATAGTAAAATTTTCTAGTATATGAATAGTTAAAAAAATCAAAAGCTCGAATTCTTGAATTCCTCGCATCGAATCAAATTATATATATGAAGCAAATTTACTATAAATATTTATAAAAACTTTTTGAAAAAAAAAAATTTACACTCTCAGATGTTTCAAATATTTGTTGTGGAATTTCAAATGAATCCTAAATTTTGTTAAATCATAACAATTAAATACTTTCTTTAAGTGTTGACACATCAAAAGATGTTAATGTGTACAATAAATATCATGATGTTAACGATTTTATTATGTGAAATTAATATTTAAATTAAGGAATTTTGACATGGCAAAATTTAATTGGTCATTTATGTTAAAATAATAGATTAAGACTTTTGTTTTTATAAATTAGGACTTTCTAAACTAAATAGGGTTAACCAAAGAGGAAATTGAAAAAAGTTACTATATTTTGAGACAGCCCACTTCGGTCATTTTCAGTTATAGACACCGGTTCTACGACCGGTGCATATTAAGCCGAGGTAAAAAGAATGAATTTTTTGACTCGGTTCTGAACTGAATCGAAAGGATTCAGATTCTGACCCGGTTCACAGACAACTGAGGCAGTAAACTTTTTTAATTTTTTTATTTTCAACCGAAATCAGTGTTGTTATGTTTGTTTATTCTCTTTGTGGTTAAACTTCTTTCTCTTTTCTGCAATTTTTTTCATCTTTCTCTTTTCTGCAATTTTTTTCATCCATGTCTTTGGCCAAAATTACTTCGACAAACAAACTCAGATGTCTAAGAAGGGGGAACAGGAATCAGAGAGAGCAAATGGGAGATCAAACCAAAATCAGAGATCCAAACCAAAAACAAAAAATCAGAGATCCATTTCACCATCCACCTGCAAAGAAACAGAACTAAAAAACGCAGAAAAGGGTTTCCGCCATTGCAGCCGCCGTCGCGGGCTGTCTCGCCGCACCGTCGCGGGCTCCCGCCGCACCGTCGCGAGCTCCCTCGCCGCACCGTCGGAGCTCTCTCGCCTCGTCGCACCGTTGCGAGATCTGTCCTCGTCGCACCGTCTCGTCTCGTCACCGTCACCGCCTCGTCTCGTCTCGTCTCACCTCGCCGCACCGTCCCGCCTCGCCGCACCGTCTCGCCTTGCCGCACCGTCACGAGATCTGTCCTCGTCGCATCGTCTCGTCTCGTCACCGTCACTGCCTCCTCTCGTCAGATCTCGTCTCGTCTCGTCTCGCCTCGCCGCACCGTCGCCGCACCGTCCTGGGGATGCAGAGGGAGAAGTCACCTGGTGAGAGAATGATGGAGTTGAGGGAGAGGGGATTGGAGAATGTGAGGGGTTGCAGGAGAGGAGGGAGGGGATGAGGGAAAGTGAAACGTGAAATGGGAGAAATGAAACATTTAGAGAACACGTTACGCCTGGGTCAGTGAAAAGGTGCACGTTACGCCTCGGTTCTGTTATTAACCGAGGCCGTAGCTCTTTCTGTCAGATGAAATCTTGCTTTACTGGAAAACGTGCAGGTTCTTGTGCCTCGGTCCTGCATCAACCGAAGCAGTATCAGATTTTTATGCCTCGGTCCTTCATCAACTGGTGTCGTAAACGTTTTATGCCTCGGTTCTTTGTATACCCGAAGCATATAACTTCATCTTAATTTCCAAACTGCCACCGCGTCTTTAAATGCTTCGGTTTTTACAAAACCGAGGCATATATTACGAGTTAAAAAGGTGTTTTTTTACTAGTGATTGTTTGTATTTAGTGTGCACTATATATAAATATTGTAATATTATTTATATATAAAATATTTTATACAGGAAAAATTCAATACTAATATATCATGAGTTAAACTTTCCATCTAAAAAGTTTAAGATTTTTTTCTATTATATATAACAGGTCAACTTCTCATACTTATTACTGGTTCTTATTAGTAGAATATAAAATGTTATAAAAAAAACTCTTATTTTCATATTTGGTAATGAGTACAACATGAGATACATGTGCTTACAGGAAGATTTAGAGAGAAATTAGTCTTCGAAGTGAATAAGTGACAGCAGATAATGAGACCGAACTTTTAATAATAAAATAATGTTGATATATAAACGTTGAATTTCAAAGTTCGTTTCATTATCTAAGAAACCATTATCACTCTTCAAAGCTCTGTTCTTTTTCCTCTTCCTTTTCTCTAAAAATCTCTCATCTTACCTCATCCGATCTACAATCAGATTGTGCCTAAGTCATCCTAGTGTCAAGACTTCCTCATTCATCGATCAAACTTGTGTTTTGAACGGGTAAGTTTTGTTTCTTTAGTTTTTTGAAAATCTGGGAAATTTTGTCACATGCAAGGTAGCCCTGCTGGTTGCATATGTTCTTCAACCTTTTCTTCTCCTTTCTAACTTCATTTTGGTCCATTGGGTGGTCTTTTCTCACCAATCGGTAAACTATAGGTGTTCTTAGGATTTTCTGGTGTGAAAGCAATTTCTAAAAAAGATAAATGTTGTTCTGTTCGGTCAAAGAGGCAAGGGAAACTAGTTAATTTAATTATGATTTAATATGTATGAAAATATTGTTTGATGGTTCTGCATGTATGTGAAATTGAATGATTGTGTGTTCGGCATTGTTGGTGTGTGATGTGTTCATGTTGAATGCCTTTCTGCATAATTCTGGTTCATTGGTCGAGTGAATTGTGAGGAAGTGTGGTAGTGAAAATGGGGAATTTGTGTTTGTTGTGAGTTTGGTTTGTATGGAAAATCTAGGTAAGTTATTTAAGACTTGTTAGAACCCTTAAGTCACTCAAACTGTACCAAAACTAGAAAATTTGATGTTCGGTCCTTGAGTTCATAATTCTACAGAATTGACTCTCAAATCTGAGATGAAACTCTCTTAATGATTTTAGAAAGACTCAGATACTCTTAATTAATGTGTATAGATAGGTATGATACAAGTTTGGAGGATTAGAAATTGGGAACAATACAGGGAATTGGTAAGGATTTGGTGTCGATCATAATTCTGCAATCATTTTGCAGAATTATGCAGTTCGCTGAGGGTCCTTCATTGACCGTTCGACTTCCTCTGGTGCTCGGTCTTAACTGAGTTCTGTTATTGTGGATCTTTAGTTAATGACCGATTGGTCTTGTACCAATATTCAATTGAATATAACATTTGGTCTAGTCATAGCCTTTGGTCTTAACTACGTTCGATCTGTTACAGGCCTTACCTGTTAATGACCACTTGTTCATGTACTAGTACTCGGTCTCAGTAGTTCTCGGTTGTACTAGCACTCAGTCTCTTCATAGGACTCGGTCTCGTACTTGTAATCGGTCTTAACTGTGTTCGACCTCTTATGGGTCTTACCCGTTAATGACCGGTAATTAAACTATAGGTGCTCGGTCTAAGCCATGGGTGTTCGACCTAAGCTATAGGTGTTCGGTTTAAACTATAGGTGCTCGGCTTAAACTATAAGTGTTCGGTCTAAGCCATAAGCATTAAATCTAACTTAGTTCTTGGCCTGGTTGTAGTATTTGGTCATGTTGTTGTACTCAGTATCTTATAGTGGTTGGTTTTTAAATAGCGTTCGACCATCTCTTCAGCCGTACCTGTTATGGACCGTTCGGTCATGTTCTTTAGGTAGTGAGAGACCATTCAGTCTCCAATATTCACAGGGTGTTCGGTATTGTTCCTATGTGTTTGGTGATTTCTGTTGGGCTATTCTAGTGGTTTTGATGGTTTATGTATGCATTAACATAATGGTGCCAAAGTGAAAGTATGATGTGATATTTGTAATATGGATGTGAAAGAGAATTCCAAAGAGGAATGTCTCGGTGGTTGGTTTCAATGTGGTAAAAGTATGAATAAGGGAAGCTTAGTCTTGGCGTTCATCCTAACATTCTAATGGCCACCGAGTCTCAAGTAGAGAATGGTAAGGCATGTGGTGAGAATAGCAGGAGGCCTGGTCGCGTGATAGCTTTGGTTTCTAGCTAACAGACTAAACTCATGTGGTAGCTTGGGTTTCCAGCTACAGTGAGGGATAAAGGGCTAACCTCGAGTGGCAGCTTGGGTTTCCAGCTATGGTAATCGTGAGGTTTCCAAGTTACCTCCCACGAGTGCACAAACGACCATAGCTCATATTCATACTTGTCCGAACGATCAAAGTAAAGTGGTCGGTCATAACATGCTTATATGATATTTGTATGTGTATGATTGTATTATATGTTTGTCTGAATTGTATGTTAACATGATTAATTAAATTATACTAGCTTACCCTTCTTTTCTGTCTTGTCTTGTTTGTCTGTTTGGTTTTTCTTTTGCAATGATCACTCTATGGGTGTGAGCAGAGTGTGAAGAATGTTCTCTGGAGTATGTGATGAGCGAGGAGCCTCCAACCTCTTAGTTTAGGACCGTTCGATTTATACATCGTTTGTATGACCGTTCGGTTTGTTCGTATGTTTTGTATTAGAATTAATCATATTTTGTAAAGTTTTAAATTTATAGTTATTTTAGGATAACTGTAAGTAACTTTTATTTCTGTTCTATCTTATTATTATGCAATGTCTCATGTAATTTTATACTATAATTTTTGGGACGTGACACTTACAAATATAACTATCAGTGACTAATCCTTAAGAGAAAAATAACTCCCAAGAAGTCAATTGAATAACTATTCCTGTATACAATATTCATACATTCTTTAAGGAAGCTCCAGGGCCTGATACTGCAAACCAAAGTTCATAAAATTCCTTAAGGGTATATCTATTTTTTCAAGAAAGTGGTGGAACCAGATCTTAGATTACAGGAATTAAGAGAAACAATTTAGTCAACATCGTGAAGAAACTCAACTATCTATTTTTTGATAAATAACTTCCTAGTAAAAATGAAAATCCCTTCTTTTCAAAATAGAAAAAAATGATTATCCAAAACAATGATATGCTATTATTTTGGATGAACGCGATTGAGTGTTCACTTCAAACAATCTTTCTCACCCTTTAGCTTCCTTTTCGGCTGTTTGAATATTCCAATCGATCAGATGTATATGTTACATTTAATTTAGTTCAGTAGTTTGACAAAATAAGTCATAAAAGTTCTAACAATTATATCTTTAATATAGTATTTATATATTTCTTTATGAGCTTTTAATGTTGATCTAATCACAACCTTGGTATAATTTAGTCTATATAATATGAAAACCAAAAAAACACAAAAATCAAACACCTTAAACTTTGTTATCAAAGAATTGCCATCACTCTTCCAATTCACCAACAAAAACTTTTTGGATGTGAGATATTTTGTGGTAATCCTGTCCAACCCACGGCTGGTATCTTTTGCATAATTCAGGACAGCTATTAATGATTAAATTTTCAAGATTTTTGAGGTTATCAGGGAGTGACTGCAGGGACGAACAGTATTCAATTACAAGCAGTTTGAGACAAATCGTAGAAGAAAGCCACTCTCCTTAAGATTGTTGCAATCAGCAATTGCCAAGGAATGTAGTTTGTTCACAGATCCTTGCAACCACTGAGGCAAAGTGACCAACTGTTGCAAACTTTTAAAAGCAAGTGACTTTAACCTTAAATCAGGGATTTGGTTGCCAAAGCCCATTGACAATTCCAACTCACAACAATTGTCGATAACCAAATTCTCCAAATTTGATATGACATGAGAGGACAAAGACTTCAGTTTCCCGCAGTCATGCAAAGACAAATTTTTAAGACTAGAAAGTTGTATCCCTTTCAACAATGACTCCAAATTATCACAAGAGTTGAGTGTTAGAGTCTCTAAAGAAGTCAAATTTAGATTTCTTGGTCCGGAAAATGAAGTTGCCTTGTGGTTATATGCAGCTGACGTTGGCTCATAAGTTTGCTTATTCCTTTAGGCAATTCTTGTAGCTCTGTGAATTGATTAAGGTTCAAAGTTTCCAAATTTTGCAGGTTACAAACTGAGAGAGGAAGTCCCTTAAGGTTTTTATTCCCAAAAGAGACTGAGATATCTTAAGTGTTTCAGCTTTCCAATGGAAGGAGGTAAACTCTCGTATATAGAGTTACTCAGTTCCAAAAACCTCAAGTATTTGCACCTTGCACCAATGTGTTGAAGAAAGCTTCATTGGTGGCTTCATCAGGAAAAATTATAGTTCTCAGACCTGTGGGAATGACAGCTTGGTCTAGCAGATTATTATCACTGAATGCCAAATGTCGAGCATTGGGAGATATTTTTGAATTGCGGGGGTATATTGTCTGAAACTCACCTTTGGCAGCATACATAGCAAGATCACGCACTAGATCATGTAGTTTAAAACTGTAACCATGGCTCAATTCAATGAAATCTGTGAGAAAAGATCTTGACCACAGCTCACGCAGAAATTGAATGGCAACATCATGCATTGCAAACAACCTAGTGCTGGGTTTTTAAAGGGGGAGAGACTCGGGAGATTTGGCACCACCTCAAACCTAAGACCTTAAGCCAATAGATTTAGGTGTTACTTATATATATTATCCATCTTACTCATTTCTAACTAACATAGGACTACTAACTCACCTTGAATTCTTAATAATCTTCCTCTTGTGAGTCTCTCTTACATTGGAAGACCTACCTCTCAAGCAAAAAATATTTTTTAACTTTTTAAGTGCAATTATCTTAACAGTGACTCTTCCTTCATATTGTTGCTCTACAATAGGATATACTGTCCTTAAATGAAAGACTTTCAATATAAGTAACATTTAAACTTTAGGATTCTTTATCTATTTTACATCATACTTGTTCAAGTAGGTCAATTAGGCTTTGATACCACTCTTAGGTTTTTCAAATGAAACAATTTATAAATTTGTACATAATCATGAAACATTTCTTACTTTTTTTAAAAAAAAATATCATGTCAATTAGGCCAATTATTGGTTTTGATATTAATGTATGACTCTGATTTGCAATAGAAGAGCAATAACGTTAGATTGTGAATAATAACACTGTAAATAGAATGGTTTCAATCTTTGTTAGGAAAGAAAACCTCTTATAACTCTATCCAGTGCCATTACTTAGTTACCCAGGTCCCTTAGTTCAAACTTTCCTTCACTTTCCCAATATATTTGAGTTGAACGGGTATTCACATGAAACTCAAGATGTAAAATCCTTTGAACAAAATCATTCTCTTCAGTTAAATGATTATTCCATAACGAATTAAAGATCCTTCCCTTGATCACTTGTCTAGTCCCAAGCATGCTATCGACACTTCTTTGCATCCTTATGCATAAACAATTTAGATACAGGTTCTGTAGTATCCAGATACTACAGGTTCAAGATCTTCCAATTGAGAACCAAAACAATTACATTCAATTAAAAATGAAGACATAGTTTGCTCTTTCTTTCCTAAAATCTCATCTATATACAAACTGTCTTTCATATACATATATACACGTGTATTCATGTGTAGTAAAAAAATCACTTCAAATAAAAACTATCATTTAAAAAGAGCCACCTTACTAGAAGAGGAACAAATAGCTGAAGTAGTCGTACTGCATGATAGGGTATCTCTTCAATGTTGCTTGTGCTGTGCACGTTAGAATCAGAAACTCAAAATGGTTAAAAGCCGCATGGAACTACTGTAACAAATTAGAGTTTTCAGTAAGGAAGCTCCAAGGTCCTGATGCAGTACCAATCCTGCATAACAAAGTTCATAAATGTTTACATCTTTCAATGCAACGTTGTAATTTTTTATGTTAATACTTTTGTTGAGTTTCTGTTTGTTTGAAAAGAACAGTGGTCTCAAAAGAAATGAAGGAAAAATGTTTCCAAAGTATTGCTCAGAGTGTGTCTTTTATTTGTAGCAGAAGTTACCTCCAAAACCCTGCAAATATCCTTAGAGTCATATAAATAGACAACGCAATCCAGATACCAGTGAAGCCAAAGCTTGAGGACAGCACATATAAACTACATATGCTCACCAACGCCACCATAATCTGAGAATAATATCAAGTACATAAGCAATAATGGGGCCACAAAGGAGGAGTTGGGGGCTGGGTAATCATTGCAATAATTCTTTCAAAGTACATAATAGCAAATTAAATGTTTGGTCAACATTCACAATATCATTTTTTTCCTTGTTTTCAAAGGCAAAAGGTTGATCAGTATTAATGAATCATGAACACAATCTAATATACTTGCTTGAATCTACAGAAGAAGTAATTTTTCTAATTAACTTACCATTGAGTAAGCCGAGTATGTGAAATCTGATGCCCCATAGTTGATTCCATCAAAAACAAATGCCAAAGCATTGATGGGTTGAGTGGCAGCAACATACTGATCAAGTATTCATCAAGTAAAGAGAGGAAAAACGGATGAGAATCTATGAAATCATTATATTGTTAGGAAGAAAGAGTGTCATTTTCTATTGTATTGATGTTACTTACTGGAATGCCAATACTGATAAGTTGCAGAACACTTCTGTCATTTGTAAATAACTTAGAACCAAAGGGCAGTAGACTCATAAGAAGGACTGAGAGGACCAGCCCAAGAATCAAGCCAAGCTGCGTAATAATATTACTCAAGACAGGTGAATTAAGAGCATCAATAACTAAATAAATAATATTGAAGTAGCAAGTTGGAATACCTGCAGCACACGTGAGGCAGATTCGATAACCTTTTTGTAATCCCTTTTAGCAAATTCACTTGCAATAATAGCCTGAAAATAATTTCACTATTATCTATATTGACTTGAATGTATAAAAGAAACTTACATTTGGGAAATAAAAACATCGGGAGTGAAGATTGATACGTGAATGATGATAAATATCACAAGGAGAACATGAGGACGTAATTAACTTGTGAAATTAATGGACCGTAAAACTCTTCAAAATTACCTTTGTTTTTACTGTTATAGCCATGTTTGCTTGTGTTAATGGTAATTTTTAGTTAAGTAGATGAATTTAGTCTGATTTTGGACAGATTTGTACTTTTTTAATGATGGTGAATACACACATCTTTTTGCTGATAACATTTATGAGTATGATGATGGACTATCATCTGTCATGTTTTTTTCCCCTTAAATATGAATCCAGTATGGATAATAGTATGGTTATGAAACAAACACTAAAATTGATTTGTTTCTCTTCCCTTTCATGTTATTATGGTTTAAGGTGTAAGCTGTCTTCATTTAACATTAGTGATGATTCTGAGGCAAATTCAATACAGGAGCATGTAGAAATTCACTAAATGCAATCAATAAGAAATTTGTATATGCTTTAAACAGGATTGAGAATCATGGTATAGAAGTTCCAATTAGAAGTTTCGGGTGTCTTGCTGGCACTTGCCAAGTATGGTATTGACAGCAGTTGAATCTAGGCAGAAAAATGTCTGAACAATTAATAATAGTTTTCAACTACTGATAAAATCCATTGAAAATCTTGGAAACCTTTCATGTTGAATAGAAATGAACAAGAAGAAAAAAATATAAGAGAAAAGACCTACAAATCTATTATTATAGGATTTTGAGTTGAAGGCCACGTTATGCTCTTTTATACGGGTTTACTCACTATTCTGTCGAATCTCCCTGTAGTAGGATATTTATTTTGACATTTCAAATGAACTTTTGAAATAGGTTTTTGGACTCATTATCAATTACTTACTTGTCCAGCAACAGCCAATCCATCAGCAAGCAAAGATGTTGCCATCCAAATTTGTAAGCAGATTTGAAATGCAGCCATAGTTGTTGATCCTTTCCTTGCTGCTAGGGATGCAGACAAGGTCACACAGAAAGTCACTGCTCCAACTTTAACCAACAAAAGAAACCCTACAACCAAGGGAAGAAAACTGAGTCAGAAACTTGTCCTTGAGAGTGCATCAAAAATATTTACAGAAGACTACAAGAGATTGATCAAATTCAAGCAGTAGGAAGAAAAGTAACTATAAGAAATTAGGAAGCAGGAGATTTTAAAAGTAGAGAAGGAATAGATAAAAATCATAACCATTTTTCAGAATCTTCCCAAATTGAAAGTCTTTCATTGTCGGAGGCATAAGAACAACTTGTTTCATCAAACTCCACAATAGCATTATGGCTATCAAGTACCTGTTAAATCATGTCACCAGTAAGTGAAATGAGAAACAAGAGTGCAATGTGACTTCAGTTGGAATATCTTGTCTGTGTGATATATCCTTAATCATAAATGAACCTCAAAAGGTGAACTTACTGGGAGAAAATGTGGGCAATGGCTGCCCCACTGACTCCCAACCGCACAACGAACATAAGCAATGGATCTAAAAGGATATTTGTTGCATCTCCCATTACTGCAATGAAGTTTCACAAGTTACTGAACAAAAATAAGGTATTTCTCATTTTGTGTTTAGAAATAAATTTTAATTGATCTCCACTAACCCTTTAGTCTCTATCAAGATCTGATTCAAGAAATTTGAATAGATGCACATGAAACAACATAAAGAGTATACAAAAATGCTAATCAGTCTCTTTTGTTTTTAATTTAAACGCAACTTTTCACGTCAGAACTTTTTCTATCCCTTTCATAGCATCAATGTTGTTGATTGGGATCATTTATCCACATAAAGGAAATCTTAGTTAGGAGATTTTGTTAAAAATTGGAACACTAGAGGAAGTGATTTATCTAAATGGAAATCATATTATCAAGTAACAATTAACAGAGATCTAGTATTACCATAATGAACTGGATAGATATACTGATTCAATGTATAGAAGACGTGAAGTACCTGTAGCATACAAAGGAGTTTTTGTATCTCTGATTCCACGAAAAACTCCTTGAATTGCCATAGAAATAATAACTGCTGGTGCACCGAATGATCTAAGTGTCAAGTATTGTTGTGCTGGTTTGAACATAGGAGAATTCTGCATGAAAAACAATGTCAGTCATTTAAAGTCTTCTAAAGCTATAAACCAAAAATAAAAAATTAAAGTTACCTTCAAATAATTATTAAAGGGTTAATGGTGTTTTTACTTTTTGGAAAATGGGTCATCTTTGGTTTTAGTCTCCTACTTTTAAAACCTTAAGTTTTCATCGCTATAGTTTTGAAATAATCAAACTTTAGTCTCTGAAACTAATAATGCAGAGGACAAAAACTCATGATTTTAAGGACTAAACTCTGTTAAACATATAGGGATGAAAACTAATAGTTTTGGAAGTCAGGAATAAAACCAAAGATGAGTCACTTTCTAGGGACTAGAAGCAGCACTGACACATTGTTAAGTCAGCCCAAGTGATTCATTTCATGGTTTGTCCAGAAAGTACTCACAGAATCAACGCCCATGTAATTCAACATCGGTTTAGCTGTAAAAATGAGAAAGAGAGTTTGTAGGACCCCAAGAACACCGCCAATAACTATTCCTGATGATGCTGATGGAATATAGGCTTTGCCACGGCCAAGTGCAGCCTTTTTATCAGCATTTATTGAAGAAGTGTCGCCTTCAAAATGTAAATAAAATTAAAATTAATACTTATAGAGTAAACCAGAAAAGCTTCAATTGAATGAACCATAAAATACAAATTCATAAATTTGAATGGTTGTTTATCCTTGAAAAATATATATACCAGTTTTGTCTTCTATATCCACCTTTACATTTACAACAGATTCCTGTAGCATAATTTCTTTTTCTGACTGATGACTTTGTTCAGCAGCATCTTCCTCAGCAACCAGAGAGGTTGTAACACTGACAAGTGGAATTATTGTAATTTTTGAGATTTGATTGAAAATAGCAATGGAGACTCCCACAGCAGCAAGCTCCACAGGACCTACAAAATAGCAATAAATGCAGTCAATGGCAAGCTAGTAACTGGAAAATGGACAAAAAAATTATGAAAGGGTAATTCCTACAGTAAAAGCTATAGTTCTTCTAACAGTTCATGGAAATATTTAGCATTGTTTCATCCCTAATGGGATAATCTTTTGCTGTTCACCGCTTTAACTATTTTTGAACACAAGGACACAAGAGAATCCTTGTGGGCACCTAAAATTTTCCTCAAATATGAAACTTCATAAGGTCAAATCTCCAACCAATATTTCCTTGTAAGCGTAAAACTGGACTTTAGACACCACTTGTGCATATGAAAAGAGAAAATCCCCAAACAGGTAGCATTACTAGTCAGCATCAAACATCATAAATATTCGCAAAACGTTAATTATATCAGTCTAACAGTTTTCTGGGAAAATGTAAATCAAACCTATATGGCCGATGAATGCAGTATCAATTAGAGAAGCAATAGGATCTGCTGCCAAAGCCAGAGTTGTAGGGAGTGCAATATGCAGTATTTCCAGGCCTAATTCGTCATCTGTCAGAGCATTCCTGAAAGCATAAAAGAACACGGCCTCTTCAATTATCATGAATCCAATGTCTACCACAACTAGTAAAACAAGGAAAATTTCATCCAAGTTGAATCAAAGTCATAAAGCAGTGCAGAGCTGAAGAAACACAGTTGAATTGAAAGAACAGATACAGTGCAAATAATCTGTACCTTATACCAGAAAATAACATTAAAAGGGACATGATTCTTGAGAGCGACTTCCTCTCAAACAATGGAATTCGCTTACACAAGTTTACCACTTTTCTTCTGGTATTCAGTAGTTGATCAACCGACAACCAATGGAAACTAGAAACAGTCAAAGAGCACATAATGAGAAATTGGATCAACAATCAACACCACTTTGACACCAAAGATATAACAGTGAATATATCACAGCTAAAAGTGATTGAAAAAGGCTTCCATGACTCCATACTTTTCTCTCATAGATGACCCAGATGAAAAGCATTATCTTGAAGCAAAGGAGCAAATCAAATCATGTTACGTTTATCATATCACATGATTTGTTTCAACATGACAAAGGAAAATCAACTTAAAATGACGAACAGGTTGTATCTGTTTGACACCAGATAGGTGCACATTTCAGTGAAGCCTCCCTCAGTTGAATAGAACCCAGATTATACAAAGTTTAGTGTATATTATATTATAACTGGTACTTTTGCACACTACAATACAAGATAAATATTTAAAGTTTACTTGTAAATTTATAAATATAATAAACAACTTTTTTAAATACAAATATTAGACTTAAATAATTTATCAGTATCCAGTAAAAAATAAAATTATATAAGGAATCCTCAATGAAAATAATGTTTTGTTTTATTTAGGGTAGCTGTAGTTTCCATTATCAGTCAAAACAGCGACGTATGTACATATTACTATTTTTGATGAAAAGTTGCAATAACAAATTTCTAAACAAAACATTTTATTTATTTATTGAAAACTCATTATATGAATTTCTTTGTTGGATATTCAATTTAAAGAATTTATGCTACTTAAATCTTATGTAAGTTTAAATTTTATTTTGCAAAGGTGTGAATCTGGGCTATTTTTTAAAATTATTTATTATATGAAATACCAATATCATGCAATAGTTCAAAATTATAATTTGACAACTAATTCAATGTCAATTAGGTGACCAGATTGATATTTCAATTGTTTTTCAATTATAAAATTGCTCAAATAATTTTTAATTCCAAGTTTAACAAAGACAGTTAATTATTTTAGATGGTAAAATGTACTAATGTTGGTCAAACACATTTAACAGGGATGAGAGATAAGGGTGGGTGTGAGTTTTATTGTTGTTTCTATTTGCTAAGTAAAAAATTATTTTTATCTCTTACATTTTAGTGTTTTGAATATAAATTAATATTTTAAAAAATTAAAGTAAAATAAATATGATATGGTGAATGATTTAATATTAAAAAGATGTTTTCTTTTTTTCTATGTTAAGTATTAATAAAGAAATTGTAATTACTTAAATATTAAATAAAAGTATGGAATAATAAGTTGGTAGATATCAAATAATTAAAGAAAAAAGTAAAAAAAATATCGAATGCGTTGATTCAGTAAAATTGAGGATTGTATTATGCAATACAGTATTGCTTGCGAAATAAAAAAAAAATATAGTTTAATTAAAGTTATAATACGAGGAAAAGTACTTAAAAATAATAAATTTAGTAGATATCGAATAAGTTAACAAGTTACAATTAAAGAGAATGAAAACTTTTGTAGAGAAACAAAAGTTATTCTAACAAAACGAAACAAATTAAAACTAAGGGTCAAAAGAGAACAAAATAATAAACTATTCATGTTACCTAAACCAGGGTTTAAGAGATTGAACGTGTCAAACATTCTTATAAAAAACATATTAAAAAAATAGATACAATCAAATGTGACCATTTTATTTAACAAAATTGAAATTTGTGTTTTCTAATGCAATACACCATTTAGCCAAAACACATAAAAAGTACATTGTGTAATAATATTGTAATAAAAGGAAAAATATCTTAAAAATTTAAGTGAACTTTGTGAATTTGAACAATCTGAGAGAAAATAAAGAAAGGTTATGAAATTAAGGAAAAGTATTGTAGTAATTTAAAATAAAAATAAATACAAGGATAAAAACAGAGATTAAAACAAGATAATATGTACATATTATTTCCATTATTGTATCAATTTAAAAAAATTAGATATTACCTATACCTAAATTGATGAATACATGAATTTTCCATCGAAATTGAAACAAATTTCACCAATATCTCCAATATTAGACTTATTTTTCATATCTATTTGTGAAACACATCCTCAATGTCAAACTTATTAAAAAAGACATGTTTCTATATTATTGAGCTACCTATTAAACATATTAAAGGTGTGATAAGAAAAATCATAACTTTTAATATAAAATACACAAATTTATTGATACTCATGCAGGAATAGAAAAAGGTGTAAAATGCATATACTTTTGTGTATAAATTTGAATGTATTTGACGGAGAGTGATTGAATGAATTTGAGAAGATTTGAAGTTAAATTTTTTGTTAATTTATTTGAGTGGATTTTGGAAGTAAGTGAGAATGAATTTGGAAGTAAAATTTGTGAGAATTAGTGTAAAATTTAATTGATGTGACAGATTACAAAATTTACTTCCAAATCGACTCTCACTTACCTCCAAAATTCAATCAAATAAATAACAAAAAATTTACTTTCAAATCCTCTCAAATCTATTCAATCACTCTCTCCCAAATTCATTCAAGTGAACAAGAAGTGAGTGAGGAGTCTTCTTCAAATAAGATGGTAAAAAATAGAGTAAAAATCTTGAAATAGATGTTAAGAGATAAATCTTCCAAAAAGAATGTTGATAGGTAGATGAAAATGACGCAAAACATTGAAGACATGTATCTTGGCTGGCAAGACCTTTAGAAAATGTCGTAAACTAAGAATGTGTTTGCTTATATACTTCTTTATATATATTCTTGTTTTTTTGGTGTAATTATTTGGATTGGGATCTTGTTATACGCGTGTCATCATCCTAATTTTGTCTTGAAATTGGATCCTTCACACACTTGCATTAGCTAATTCAATTTTAGCATGTCATGTAATTGTTTCTCTTTTCTTTCACAATTGTACATGTAAATTCTTATTTATTTTATTTTTGTTAGAAGAGTAGATTTAGGATTTGCATATAATAAGCCATATTTTAATAATAATATCATCATTTATTTACCTACCACAAAAAAGGCATAATAATTAGGAGAATAAACAAATATTTTTCAAAACTAGCAAGAGTTCTTAAAACATATCTTATAACATTTTGCTAATACTATTTTTCAACTTGTTTTTTACCTTAATTTATTGAAACATATTTTAAATATACGTAAATATCATTATAAGAATTTTTGTAATTATCAATGAAAATAAATTCATCAATAAAATTAAATTTATTAACAAATTTTAGAATTTGAATTATTAACAAAAATATCCATCAATAAAATTCAATGGTGACATCTATATTTAAATTTATATTCTGGATGAATATTTTTGTTGGTAATATATCTTGTTGGTAAATTTTGTTTGTAATTTATAATTTTTCTTATTGATAAATTTGTTCATTGGTAAATTTTGTCGTTAAAGTAATGTTACACTTTACACTTTGGATCTTGATCAATTACTAAATCTATCATTAAAATTTGTTGATAATTATATATTTGAAAATTTGTCAATAATTTATATTTCTTATTTTTTGTCAATAAATTTTCTGTTTAATTTCATGAATTTTTTTATATTAAGTGGAAATTGGTGAAAAAAAGAAAAGAAAAACAAGAGAATGGAAGAGAAGAGGAGAAACAAAAGTTGGAGTTGGTGGCTTTGGTGACAACGTAAAGATGATGGAGGTGGAGCGAGAGATAGAGGAGGAAAATGAAGAATAAAAAAAAAGAGAAACATAAGGAAGAGGAAAGAAACAAGAAGAGAAAGGGAACCAAAGGTAATAAATGCAACAAGAATGGTGAGAAGAAGAATGATAAGAAGGAGGAGAAGAGGAAGAAGAAATAGAAGAAAACAAAAAGAATGAGAAATAAAAAAATGAGAAATAATAAAAATATCTAATTACAATATTTACGGAAAAATTTTATCAATCACAAAAGTTTATAAATAGTTACTAATAAATATTTACTCACAAAAGTTTATAAATAATTACTAATAAATATTTACTAACAAATATTGATTGTCAGTAATTACTTTTTATCCATCAATAAAATTTATTAATAAATATATTATCGATAGATTTTTTATTGTTAATAATTTATCAATAAATTCGAATTATCAACAAAATTTTATTATTATCAATAAATTTTATCGTTGGTAATTAGTAATTTTCGTATTATTGTGTATAATTGATAATTTTATTGTTAATGAAACTTTGATTTTGATGAGTTTTCTCTTTTAAAAAAATTCATGGTAGAAGATTTATAACTTTCTTATATATAATATAAAACTTAGACTTGTATAAATTTTTAATAAATGTTTTATTTATTTTGAAGAGGGAGAGGGCTAGCCATATAAATGATAAAAGATTAGTAGTACACAAGAAGATTCCATGGTAAATTCAAATTTGTTTGACTGAAAAGAAGAAAGGCCATGAAATTAGAATGAAAAAGACTCTAAGCAAACCAATTCCGCTTAAGAAATGTAAGAAAAAAAAAGGTAAGGAAATCAAAATCCTGGGAGTTCATTGAGTGGATGAAGGAAGGAAACAGGAAACATTCCTTGAAAAAGACCAATCGTTGAATAATCAAAATTGGCTCAATGAGTTTCTTCTGGGCACTAAAGAGAGAAGTATCTATTATAGTGATACTAAAGAGAGAGAGAGAAAATTGCGAAGTGAGAACACGAAGAAGAGGTATCTATGAAAACTTTTTCTTTCTTTCTTTTTCACAACTTTTGATACATTTAGCTTTTAATTCCACTAATCTGGAATATCATTACATTTAAACATATAGGGTTAAACATACACCACAATATCATATCACTGTTTTTCAATACATACTTATCATATTTACCATTTTAATTAAGAAGTTAATAGAAAAAAATTCCTAATTATGTGAGCATCAAATCACATATATGATAGTGTGGTGAAGTTTATAGCTTTTGCTTACCCATTCAAATGAAAGTTGAATTCCTCTTCAAATAAATTACTTGCTTCCTTCTAAACCTATATATCTTGAAATTGAGTTAATAGATGAGTGCGCCATTGTCAAACTTCAGCTGCAAATTTAATAAAACCAAATAACTACATAAATATTTGTATCAAAATCATGATATAAAAAATGCATAATCTATAAAAACTCTAGGGCAAGCTTTGACATTGATATCTTAGTTGCCTAAATATTTAGCATTTAACAGTTAAATTTATTGAATGAAAATTAAAACTATTCAAGTAAAATTATCCTAACCACATCCAAATAATGCATATTAGTTTTGCAAATACCACTAAACAACTTTTCATGTACAACACAATTCTATGTAACATTTTCTAGTTTTCCTTTTTCTTTTAATATTCTATAGTTCTTTTTTCTTCTATGCATTCTCCTTTATAGCCATAAACAGATCTTTTTATTCACGTAGTTTGGAATTCAGGGAGGACAATGGTTGGCATGCACATTGTGTTCAATTGAGTGATGTGTAATAATTTTGCAAAAGACAATACAATTTTTGTAGGAATCATGCAGTTTGATAAAATCAAAGAAATTCAGAAACATAAAGAAAAGAACTTTTCATCTCACCAGTGCTAAAATTTGGGGGCCTTCAACCCTCTCCTGGTTAACCTTGTTTGCTGTCATATTCTATAAATTCTTTAATGGTAAGAACCTCATTTCTGCATAATGAGAAATGATGAATGGGGTCTTGTTTGTTAGTAATGGCAACTTTTTGACAACGAGAAACATTGGGTGAAGGGGAATTTGATGTAAGGGTACATTTTGCATTCAGCATTGTTCTTTTCTCGATGCATGCAAGATAAACAAATTGTCTGATTAGGAGAAATTTAAGGTATCTTAAGTTTTACACTTCAAACTTATTAGATTATAAATAGATTCGCAATAGGGCCAGTAGCAATTCTAGCATGAATGGTGCTAGTTTGTTTCCTTTCATGCTGTGTATTTTTTTCTACTAACAATGACTTAACTTTTTTAATTGGACTTCCTTCCTCAAAATTCAATGTTTAATTGAATCTTTTTTCACATATATTATTATATAGAAACTTATAGTTATCTATGTTTCGGTTGAAATGGTTTAAGGTCAGTTGTCCGTCCTGCACTTTGCTCTGATTGATTTACAGAAGACGACACTCCGACGATTAAGTTAGATATATTGGTCAAGAAGATTTTAATATAGTTATGAAAAAAGTGTCTTTATATTTCATCCCAACCAAGCCCATTAGTTATCCATTAATACAATATATTTTTAGACAATAAAATTTGTTAATTATTCATTAATATCGTATACAAACTCTAACTCTTGTGATGAATTAGAGACGGTTCCGATCGGCACACTCTGTACAGTGCAATCTATAATTATTTTAACTTAATATATACGTTTTAAAATATAAGTTATATGGTTAATTATTATTACTATATATTACTGTTGAAAACAAATGCTATGTGTATTTTTTTTATTATAATAATAAAAATAATTATTTTTTATCATAATTATTTAAGAAAATAATATATAAAATAAATAAATTTTATAGTTTTATTATAGGTGATTACTTAAATTTTAAAACCAATAGTTATAAAATTTAAGTGGTAAAATAATAAAATGATTTGTATGAATAAAGATAAATTAGGAACAAGATGTGTGTAAAAAAAGTTATAAAATAGCTAAAAAAAAATCAATCCTCTATATTATAGATTATTATTTATTTTTGATAAACTCCAACCTAAACACTTAATATAATATAAAGTTACGATTTAATTAATAAAATTTACTTCTTTTAATATAATTATTAATTTTTTAATAAGTTATTAATTATGAGAGAATTTGTCTGAGATCGATTACGAAATTTTGATGGTTGGAGATTATGAAATTACATGTTTAGTTTGTCTGAGATGATTGAATTAGTGTTTGAATTGCTAGTAAAGTGTATGTGTTGTATTAGTTGTATATTGTTTGTAATTTTTTTGAATTGGTGTTGAGTTAAGGAACTGAGGATATTCGGCAAATTGGTATGACATTGAAACATGTTTTTGAACTAAGAATTAAGTTAGGAATATCAGTTTGATAATTTGAATAGGTCTTCGGTTCTCCAAATCACAGAATTGAAGTTGTTGTTTTCTGGTATGACACTAAGCGGTACTGGAATGACGTTGAGCCCAAGCTTGATTGTGAAGGTCTAGAAGCATTTTTACTGCAGATTGTTGAGTGCTGAACTTGTACCATTGGTCATGCAAAAATGCGAATGCTTTGGTGCTAGGCAGTGGCAGGGCATCGTTGCGTGCCACTTTTCACCGCAAGTCTTGAGCTATTTAATTTCTTTTTGTTGAGCAGAAAATATGTGTCGTTGAGTGTGACTTTTTGCGAGAGGAGTGGCGATGAGTAGCAAGACTTGTTGCTGAGTGCCACCCTTTGTAAAAGGTCAAATGTTGAGCGTCACTAAGCAGTAATGTGTATTTTTGTGACTTTTTTTTTATTTTTTTCTTGAGTTATTTGAGATGGTTTTACTATGGATATGATGCTTGTTTGATATGAATTATGGATTATTAGTATGGTTGTAGTGGAAGAAATTTCAAGGAGAATTTTCTTGTTGTGGTTTAAGTAGTGCATGTATTGATATATAGATTCCCTATTGGGAGTTATTCCGATGCTCTAATAACCATCTAATCCTATGTAGGAAAATGTGCGGTATATGGTGATAGGAGTAGGAGATCCTAATTTAGGGACTTTACCTTGGCTTAAAACGGGAGCAAGTTAACCTTGTGTGGTAGATGAAACTCATTGATAATGGATCTGTGTAGGAGTAGGGCCATGACAATTGCATAACTCACTAGAGTCTGATATCAATACATGTATCACATGGTCTAGTGTGAATGATTGAGTGTCTTAGTACTTGTGAATATGAATGTTTATATGTGTTAACATTCATATATAAATGTTGTATAAATGTTGTATGATTGCTTTTTTTTTTTACATTAGTTTATCCTTTGATCTTTTTGTTTTTATTATTTGCAATGATTATATTAATTATGTAAATAGATGAGAATATTCGAATAAATCTAATATAGGATCAGAAAGATCTTGAAGCTTATACTATATGGTTTGATTCCAATTTCAAATACATTTTTGAAAACCAATATTATATTATACTTTTACTCTATAAGATTCTTTTATATATATATATATATATATATATATATATATATATATATAGATATATATATTTGAGTTATCTATTTTTTATATTAAATAGGTAATGTTAGTTTTAATAACTAAATACATGACATGTTACATATAATAATTATATTCAGGATAATTGTAATAACATTTATTTATTTATAAATATTTTAAATTATCTGTTATTTATATCAAATGTGTAATGTTTTTTGAATAATTAAATATTATTATTAAAATGACGTGTTACAACTTTTGTTGAGATAAATTAGTGGAAGACTCTGGAAAAAAACTATGTATTTTTTTGGTTAGTATTTTGGATTTGAAAAAAAATCATAAGTTGTATAAGAAAAAGAAAAAGAATGTGTACATAAAAATAAGGAATTGTACGAAGAATAGATAAGATAGATGTAGCAGTGATCACCAAGAATGAAACAAAAATTAAAATCCTTCTGTTTGTTTCTCACTGAGATTTTGAGTTGTTTTATGCACAACAATAAAATCGGTGACTCAATCTGGTGAGTGTGAATCTTTGATGAGAATGCAGAGATGCTTTATCTCTCCATCCCTGTGGCTCATCGATTTTCCATTTCAATTTCATCCGAGGCGTTGCGGCAGTTCCTTTCTTCCTCGTCGGGGATGACGGTCGAGGCCACAAAACTACAATGTTTGAACCCGCGTGAAGTCCATCAGGTAATTTCTTTACCCCAACCACCTCCAGCAAGAAATCTGCTGGAGTTTGTAGGTCAAATTTTTAAAGCTTCTCAAGACAGGAAAATCATGTAGGTTCAGCTGTCTAAATATGAGAATTAGGAAGAAGGAGGTTCTAATTAGAAGTATAAAAGGTGTAGATAGAAGTTATTACCCTTTTTAAAAATCTTCCCAAACTGAAAGTCTTAGATCCTCCGGAGGCAGAAGAATACCTTTTTCAATTAATATATCATCTGGAAATGGAGGACATGTCAAATAAACAAAAGTGAAACACAACTAGAATATGAAAAGAATCCCAGAAGTGAACTTACTGAGAGATAATGTGTGTATTGACTCCTAACCGCAGCATGAACAGAAGAAATGGATCTAAAATGATATTTTTAGTATATTCCACCACTGCAATCAAACTTCACAATATGCTGAATGAGAATGGATCTAATTCATTTTTTACTGTCCTCAAGAATTAGTGTATCAAAAGTTCAAACAGATTCCAGGAAACTTACAATCTGTTTTTCCACATAGTGTTAAGCCAACTTCAAAAACAAGTTGTATTATGTATATGACTTTATTATCAATTGGAAGTCATAGATAAACAGAGTATAAAGTACCAAAAATTAGTTAAATTTCAAAAAGTAAAGAAAATTTAAATATAAAACTAAACTGAGATGCACCTCCTTCCATATTTAAACCAATGTTCTTTTTTTTCAACATTAATGACAACAAAGAATCAGTATAAACTTTTCAATAATGGTTGATTAAGAAAAATTATTCTAGTCTTTATATGATACAAAATTTATTAAGCAATATAGACGCATGCAGAAAATTACCATATGCAACGACCTAAGAAATTTGTATATTCTTCAAACAGCAAAGTGGCGTTAGAGAAGATCCATTGAATCAGTGTCTCGGTTCCTCCAGACACATGTCAAGGTTTGCTCGGACACGAGTTTTGAGTTGGTGAAAAAATCTGTTAACTAACAGTACCCTATGATATCTCACACAGACATACATATAACATCACTAATATCATCATCTGTGATAGAACACGAATCATGTAGTGATCTCTAATCTCAATTTTAGTTGCTAAAGTTTTCTTTTCTTAACACTAACTGAATAATGACACTTTGACACAAACAATTTCTTTACATTTATTTGATACTATCTTTTATTCTTTCCTTTTTTAGAATTGCAAAAGGTTATTTTTGTTAGGACCATTTTATTCGTATAAATAGTTGTGAAATGGTAGTTATTCATGTCAATGAACCTTTTTCCATATGCTAATGAGTCCAACTACTTATTAAATCTATAGGACATTGTTCGTATGTAAAGTTATATGTACAGCAGAAAATTCCTTTCTTTCAAAATAGAAAAGAAAGTGGTTAAAACGAAAGTTAATACCTTAAACTTTTTGACTGTGTCATTCAAGAGTTCCTTCTACTCTTCTGGTTCACCAATGATAACTTCTTTGATGTGGGATATTTTGTGCCAATCCAGTCCAACTCCTGGCTGACATCTTTTGCATAATTCAGGACAATCATTGATTTCCAAATGTTCAAGGTTTCGGAGGTGATGCGTGCTATCAGGGAGTGAGATTAGCCTTGGACAATGTTCAATTATAAGTAGTTTGAGAGAGGTCAAAGTTGACATCCACTCAGGAAGCTCCTCAAGATTGTTGCAGTCAACAAGTAACAAGGAATGCAGTGTGTTCACAGATCCTTGCAACCACTCAGGCAAAGTGACCAACTGTGGCAAACTTTGAAGAACAAGTAATTTTAACCTTGAATCAGGAATGGAATTAAGGTTGCTAAGGCCCATTGACAATTCCATCTTACTGCATTTGAAGATAACCAAACTCTCTAAATTTGTAATGACATGAAAGGACAGAGACTTTAAACCCCCACAACCAGAAAGATGCAAAAACTTAAGACTTCTAGGTTGTATAGCTTGGAACAATGACTCCAAATTATCACAAGAATAGAGTTCTACTGTTTCTATAGAAGCCAATTTTGAAATCTCTTTGTCTGGAAAATCTGGTTGCCTAGTGGTTACAAGCAGCCGACGAAGGCTGACTAACTTTCTTATTCCTTTGGGCAGATTTTGCAGCTTTATGCAACCTCTCAGGTCCAAAGTTTGCAAATTTTGGAGTTTGCATAAGGAATCTGGGAGTCCCTTAAGTTTTTTATTACCTGAAAGATTGAGATATCTTAAATGTTTCAACTTTCCAATGCAGCTAGGCAAACTCTCGTATTCAGAATAACTCAAGTCTAGAACTCTGAGGTATTTGCACCTGGATACCAACGTATTCAAGAAAGCATCATTAGTAGCTTCCATGGGAAAAATTATAGTTCTTGCACCAATGGGAACGAGATCTTGGCCAAGCATATCATTTTCAATGAATGACAAGTGTTGGGCATGCTCAGATATACTTGTACTGTGGGGATACAATATTTGAAACTCACCTTTGGCTACGTACACTGCAAGATCACGGACTAAGTCATGTAATTTAAATCTGCATGTGCTCCCCATGTCAAGAAAATCTGTGAGAAAAGATCTTGACCATAGCTCACGCAAATATTCATTAGCAACATCATGTGTTGTTTCATTTTGCTTTGGTGGGGAAAGAAAACCAAGTGACTCCCACAGCAGAGCAACGTAAGAACTAGAAACATCAAAGTCCTTCGAGGCAAGAGAAAAGCAAGCAAAACATCGTTTCAAATGCGAAGGTAGTTGATCATAACTTAACTCAAGAGCAGGCAAAATATCATTTTCATTTTGTTTTAAGTTCCAAATTTCATTGTCTCTTATATTCTCCCACTCTTTTCGATCCACCCTTGAGAACAGTGAGCTTCCTAAGGTTCTCACCGCCAATGGTATTCCTCCACATTTTCTCACAATTTGTCTCCCAATCTCCATTAACTCTGGATGGTTTTTCCCTTCTCCATCATCAAAAGCAGATTTGACAAACAGAGACATGGAATCCTCCTCAGAAAGGCCTTTCAGAATGTAAGAGTTAGAGGATTTAGTGCGCATCATGGCATCTATTGAGTGACTACGAGTAGTCACCAAGATTTTACTTCCTTTGTTACCTACCATCTCTATGATTTCCTTCAACTCATCCCATTTAACACGATTCTCGTTCCACACATCGTCTAAGACGAGCAAGAACTTCTCCCGTTGAAGGCTACTTCTCAAACGAATTTGAAGTTGATCCGTGTCTAAATTTTTGAACTTCTCATTGGTGGGGTTAGGAGCAGAGTTTAGGATTTTAATAAGCACATTCCTAAGTTCGAAATCATTAGAGACACACACCCACATCTTCAAAGTGAAACATTCCTCAATGCTAGTGTCATTGAACACTACCTTTGCGAGAGTGGTCTTTCCCAAGCCTCCAAATCCCACAATGGAAATCACTGAGAGACTTCTGTCATGATGATCATCCTGCAGCAAAAGCTCTATTATCTTCTGCTTATCATGTTCTCTTCCTACCACATTTGAGACATTCACATGTGAATGAGTCATTTCCCTCGCATTCAAAACCTTTGTATTCTTGTCACTGCTTTGAAGACCAAACATGTGGCCATCAGTTGCAACCTTCTCTAACTGCTTCTTGATGTCTTTTATCTCACGCCCCATTCTGTAACGGTAAACCACAGGATTACTAGTTGAAAACAAACGACATACCTTCCTGCAGAAGCTGCCGTGAGAGCTGACAACGTGCTTCCGCAATACTTCGCATTCAAAGTTGTCGACTATGTCTTCCGCGTGGGCGAACACCTGCCTGATCTGTCTTAGCCACTCACTCAGGGCATTGTTCTGCTGCTTCTTTTGCTCAGCGTCTAACAGGAATGCTTTGACCAGTGCCATGGTCTTTTTCATCTGCTGTAGCTCTTGGTACACACCCAACGCCAAAGAAGCTTGTTCGACAGCTCGAGAAGCGAACTTCGTTATAAGTGATTCTGCAACTGCAACAATGAGTGATTCGGCCATAACTTTAGGCAGACAAGAATTCAGTGACAACCTCAGGAATGGTTTTTTCTCTGAATCTTATCTTCTCATTATGATATTTATCTGTGAAAAGTCTAGTCAATATTGGAGAGCTCTGCACGTAGGAAAACTCTGTTTTGAAGACAAAAATTGATGGGGTGATGTTACATATATACCTATTTCTTTTACCTTGGCGATGAAAATAATTATTTATTCGATGGTTTTGAGTTGAACCAAGTTGATTTAAGAAAAGTCAACAAGGTACTTTATTACATGCATCTTTGTAAGGTTGAGATAGCATCATAGAAAGACAGATATTACGTTGAAGACACTACATATGTTCAACCCAAATGAAAGTTTGTAATTTTGTTGTTACTATGTATCTTTGGGTTTCATGAAATTTCTCAAAGACAAGATGTCCACTGTACTATATTGTCGATGATTTCAAGAGAAATATGAAGTCTTTCTAATACAAAACCAATTCGTCAGTAAACAAAACAATACTGTTTATAAAATGGGGCCAAATATGACGCTACATAATTTTTTTATGCACTTCCTACTTGTACTCATGTATTTAATTGGATAAAATACCCCAATAATGATTTTTGTAGTCTAGTAGATTGGTGGTTGAGGTGTTAGAATCAATCATATATAAATATATTCACTGTTAATTTTTATGTACAATTTTGTTTTAAAACCCTTTTACTGCAATTATATTGGATGATAAGGGGCTATGGTATGCCAACCAGGTCAACGAGCCAAAACAAACTCAATTAAGTTTTTCATCCACGACATATATAATTCCTCAAATCAACTTCTCATTTTTTTTGTATACATTCAATATAGAATTTCATGAATACGCACTTAACAAAAACTAACTTTGTCAATGTAGATTCTATAAAATAAATTCCTATTCCCTTTTTGTAATGGAAATAGCTCAAACAAACCTGATACCATCTAGCATACAAACGAATAAACCATACAAATGAAGACAAATAAAGAAATGACAATAGAAAAAAATCCCTAAAAGAACGACTTGAAAGTCACAAGCAAGGATAAAAAAGAATCACACACAGAAAAAACTAACATGGTTTAATTAAAATGTTAATGAATTTCAATATATGCCTACAAAGATATACCTAGAATGAAGACAAGTTTGTATCCTATTCCAAAGTTTAATTGATATATAATATTAATTAATATATATTGGTTTCTCTAACTTGTTCCTATCACTTCACATTTTAACTGGAGAAGGTTTTATTTGTGAGGTTTCACTAAATTGTCTGCTCAAGACTTGCGGGAAAATAGAAGTAGAGACATAATTCGGGAGTTGTGAACCTGCAACGGAGGTGAGTTATTGAGTTGACATTTGATTTTATTTCTGCCCAGTTTAAATTTTACCTAAATGTTGTGATTTGAAGATTATTTTCCAGTTCATCTATTTGAAGAATCTTATGTTAGCTCTGATACTCTTGATAGTAGAGATGATATGGTAGATTGGTAGGAAAATGACACTCATTAATAAATTTTTTAATGTGCTTTTGGTATTATGTTGTGTGTCAACTAGACACTTTCAATTTATGGACTTATCTTGGCTTCTCTTCTCTAAAACCATAAAATATATTATTAAGACACAATTATTTCTTATTATTGTCTAATAATCACTACAATGCCCCGTTGACTCTTGCATTCTAAAACTGACAACTCTTAAGCAAATAAACAACCCATTTAATTCTATTACATTTAAGTTTACTTAATAAAACTCTCCTGTAAACTTAAATGTTTTTCGTGACTTTCATCATTCTTTCCTACATTCAGACTTAGTTTTTTCATTTGCCGACTCCTCGTGGTCGACTTCTCCATTGCTTTGGCCTACTTCTCAAATGCTTTTGGCTGACTTCTTATTAACTATGGTAGACTTGCTCTTTCCTTTCAAAATGGTTGTCTTGGTCGCTTTGTGTATGGCCAACTTGTACTTCATTGTGTGCACATTATCTCCCTAATTATCTTGATCTTCACTTTAACATTCCTACATGATTCAACTGATGCTTCAACTCCTGGCCTATAAGGGTTTTTCAGTCCAAGTATTCCCAACAATGTTTGTTTTGTCTCAATCTTTTTGCAGGCCTGCCGATGCATTGCAAACTTTTGGTAGCCATGATAATGTTCTCAATCTAAACCCTTTCTTCATTATTAAAGATCATGATTTCTCTTGTTTGGCCATAATAACTTGAACACATAGCCAATATAATCTCAACAACACACCTTCTACAATTTCCTCCTTTTCCAAATCTTTCCTTAGTAAGTTAACCGAGCTTACCTTAGGTTCCATCGAGCTTCCTACATTCTCCTCCGAGCTATGTAGAGGTCCCTCCAAGCTAATTGGGTTGGTCTCATTCTCGCCGAGCTACTTGGTCTCGACATAGAGACATCCAAGCTTCCCACTTGGTCTATTGTGTTAACCGAGCTCTTTAATTGCTCGTCTAAGCTCTATACCAAGTTCTCCAAAAAATTCTCCATTGAACTCTCTTTAGAGCTTTGCATTGACCTCTTAACCGAGCTCTCCACCAAGCTCTGCACTAGCTATCCACCAAGCTCTACACTGGGCTAATTATCGAGTTCTGTACTAAGCTTTTAACCGAGCTTTCAGCAAAGCTCTGCACCAAGCTCTTCAACAATTTGGCAAGGCACCTCCACGGACTGTCCAAGCTTCCCATTGGTTCTTTTAAGCTTTCATTGAACCTTTCCGGGCTACTAAGTTGTTTGCCCGAGGTATCTTGATACTTGGCTGCATTGCCGAGTTTCCCATGACACTCGATATTCTTGTGGAGTTGTCCTTGCTACTGGACTATTTGTTCAAGTTCATTGTTGCTCGACATTTTTCCCGGATTCTTCTTGCCATTTGAGAAACTTTTTGAGCTCTCCTTTCTAGTTGGCAATGTTGCCAAGCTCTCCTTGCTGTTCGACAAACATGCCGAATTGTCCTTATGCTTGGAATCTAATCTCTAGTTCGTACATAACTCGGCTTCCGATCTCTTGGACATCATACAACTTGCACGTAGCTTGACATCCAGTCTCCAACTTGGCAACTCAACGTTCGAGCTCCTTGTCATCATCAAGATTCCTATTTCTTCTTCAGCTTATTCAGTAAGGAGATTTGTCTCCTTTTTTCCACTTTCAGATCGACACTCTCATGCAAAATGTTTGACCTTACCACGATAGTAACATTTGGCCGACTTGCATTCATTTGCAAAGTGATTGTGTTTTCCACACTTAAAACATCCCACTTCAGAGTTACTTGACCGACCTCTGCGGCCTCTCGCTTGTCCATGGCCTTGCCAGTTCTACAGACCAGTTTGCTCTTCACCATTTTCAAAATCACCTCATCCTCTTCCACCAAGACGTCGGCCTTGGGTGTTCCGAGCTCCTTCTTTCATGTCTCGTGTGCTCCAATGACCCGACAAGCTCTTCAACTGTGAGCATTGTCAAATCCTTGGACTCTTTGATGGTGCAAACTATACTTTCAAAGTCCTTAGTCAATGACCTTAAGACTTTCTCCACAACTCGGCGAACAGACAACTCATCTCCAGTTTTACTGAGTTGATTTGTCATCGCTTCCACCCAAGATATATTCTTGGCTACTAATTCTCTTTCCTCCATTTTCAGGCTTTCAAACTCACCTCTAAGCATTTGAAGTCTGACTTGCTTGACACAATTATCTCCTTTGTATACTTTCTCCAAAATCTACCACGCTTCTCTTGAAAATTTAACGTTCACTATCTTCTCAAAGCCAATCGGTATAATATGTACAGAGTTTATTGATCCTTCACAGACAATCTTCTCAATGCAACAACTTAGGCTACCGTCTACTCTACATCTTCTATTGGCTTTTCGTATCCATTTTGCACTACATCCCACACATCTTGCGATACAAGAAAAGCTCTCATTTGCACACTTTAGTTATCATAGTTGACTTTCTTTGTCAATTAGGGCAGGGAAAAACAATTTGCTAGGCTGATAGTCTCTCATTGCTTCTTTCTCAAACATTTTCTATTTCACTCGGACTCAACTTTGATGCCAATTTATTAGAAAAATGACACTCACTTATATTTTCTGAGTATGCTTCTGGTATCTTGCTATGTTGTGTGTCAATTAAATACTTACAATTTATAGACTCATCTTGGCTTTTCATCTCCATAACCATAAAATCTACCATCAAGACACAATTATTCCCTATTATTGTCTAACCACTACATTATCCTACTGAATCTTGTGTGACAACTTTTAAATAAATAAACAACCCATTTAATTCTATTACATTTAAGTTTACCTGACATATACCAGTAATGGTAGATCACAGGACCATTAGTTGTAGTTTTAATTGTATCATGACTTCAAAACTTGCAAATCTATTTAGAACTACTTTTATTTTTCTTTTATGATCTATTACTGCAAAAATTCCATTTAACTTTGCCAAAGAAAACTCTACCAAAATGTGGTGACATTTTAAAAATTACTAAGAATATTTAGGCTTCGATTCTCATAAAAACTGAAGAATGTAATTATTTATTAAGAATCTTTAGGCTTCGATTCTCAATTGTCTAAGAACCAATACTTAGATTTATTAATTCAAAAATGTAATTATTATTTATTTTATTTTATTTTTTGAGAAAGATTTAGGCTTTATTTATTTTTAAAATCTAAGCCTAAACGTGTTTGAGCTTCAGTTTTACAAATAGTCAAAGCCTAAAGGTTTTTATATCATAACTAACTAGCGAGGCCTTTTGATCTATATGCTTGTTGACGATATGATCTAAAGGTTTTTAATTTTGATTGAGAATACACTTTAATATAGGTTAGGCACTTTCATACAATTGAATGTGTTTTTGTTACTAATTGAGAATGTATTTGGATTAATGGTAAAAACTTTAACAATAGTTAGTTAAGAATGTACTTTGATTAATTAACTTTTTACTTGGTTAAGAGATAAAAGAATAAAAATGATTAAACATAATATAATTTAATTGAAAATGTACTTTGATTCAATTTATTATGAATAATCTAAAAATATATTATTTTAATTAAGAATATATGAAAACCTAGAAAATGATATTTTAGAAGTGATAGTGGTTTAAAAGTTGTGAGACTCGATTATTTTAATATTAAATAGTTTTAATATAAATAGTTTCATTATGAACCAATTTTATTATTTTAAAACATATTATATTTCGATAAACTACTTTTCTAGAGCTCTTTGGCTTCTTTCTAGGAGTTCTTATCCTTTGTTCGTTTGATTGAATAATTGAGATCATAGGATTGATCCTGGCGACGAGCTCTTCAATTTATGGCGACAAGCTCTTCAATTTAGACCAATCAATTTCTCAAATAGAGTAAGTTGGTTTTTTACTCATTCCTTTGGTTAGTTTCGTTTTCCTTGCATGCTAGCCCTCTGTGTTTTGCCTGTGATATTTAACTCTTCTATAAGACTCTTTGTTGATTAGTAATCCTAACGGTGTACCGTGATCGTGTTTTTGTGGTTCATAAGAGTAAATAAGACTTCTTGTGCTTGTGGAACTGTTTTAGGCTTTCTAGAGTGGTTTGGTCCTTTATCAAATAAGGGAAGCTAAATACCTTGCTTCTAAAGTTATAGTAGCTTGGTAACCTGAGTTGGTATGTTATAATTGTATGGAATCATTATTGAAATTTGTTTTGAATTCTATGATAATATCTGGTGTGACATGTTGAAATTTCTAGTATGGTACGATGAATTCTTGTGTAGACAACTTGCTAAAGTTTAATTAGTTTTTGATGATATGTGAATGATAGAATTTCTGTTTGATTGGTCTTTTGAATGTTGAACTTTGGCTTGGTAATAGATTTAAAAGTTAATTGGAAATTAGTCTAGAATTGGTGGTTTGACAAGTGAAATTCTATGAGGATTATATATTGATTGAGCTTAATTTTAGGAGTTTGTGTTTATGTCATTTAGAACTTGATTACCTACTTATTTTGCTGCAATCTGGTCTTTGGTATAATGAATCTACTGTTTGCTTTGTGACTAGTTTGAGTTTGATCAGATAAACTACGTCATTGGCCAATTGAGTTAATTGGAATTCAATTTGATGTTTAAACACGTTATTAAGTAGTTTGTGTCAAGAATATCAGTTTGGTCATTTGGATAGGTCTTGAGTGTAATCATATCAAGAATCAAATTTTATGGTTTCTTGTGTGCGTTGAGGGGTACTATGTGGCGTTGACTGTTTCAAAGACAAAGAGTCACTAGGCTTTTGGTGCTGAGCGGCCCATTGAGCGCTACTCTGGCCAGCGAGCTTCTGTTTTCTGAGTTGAATGGTGTTTGGTGGTGCTGAGCGTCACTTCTCCTTATAGGTTTATACTATTTTCACTAGTAAAAAAACGTTTTTTTAACTCGTCGTATATGCCGCGGTTTCGTAAAAACTGAAGCATTTAAGACGCAGTGTGTAACATCCCGATTATATAATAATAAATATTACATAATAAAGACGTCATCATTCAAATGTAGAGAACAGTCAGAACACGACGTGTAATTTAAGTGTGAAATTACAGCCATCCAGACATATAGAAACAGAAATTTAAACTTAAACAGTTTAAAGAGTCGAACACTACACGTGTTCAGATGTGAAATTCCTAAGAAAACTACTCTGCAACATTAGCAACCTCCAGCTCTTGATCCAAAGGACTCTCCTCGACAGCATCTGCTCCCATCCAAGTGGATGATCATCGCCAAAGAAATATATCCAAGTTGGCACCCAACACAAACAATGCAAGGGTGAGCTAGATATAAAAAGCATGTTATACATACAGCACAGTTAATTCATGCAATCATTCATAGATTCATATAAAAGAACAATTAAAGCATACTCGTTGATCCATATTTCACACACTCCCATGACATGTAAACATTCATCCACACATGGTAAATTGACATCACAAGACTTGTTACTTTATACCCCGACTTGTTGCTTCATAGACCGACTCGTCCGGACTAGAATGATTACCGAGCTATGGCGGGTCTTGCACTCGTGGTGGCTTTATGAAACTTGGGCACTCCCGCCCTGGCACTACCGCCTTGTGAAACTTTAGGCACTACCGCCTGGTGGAACTTTAGGCACTACCGCCTAGTGTAACATTTGGGCACTCCCGCCCGGCCACAATCACGAGGTTAATCCGTTATTACTCACCTTGGATCATATGGAAGCATCCAAAACTAGGACCTCCTGCTACTCCTCACCACATGTTCAATCCTCTCTACATGAAAAGAAAGACCATTGGAGATTCAGGATGACCCCCAAAACTGAGCTACCATGTAATCATTCTATACAACCCCAAAACACCACCATGTATCCTCTCCTTAAGGATCATGGAATTACGTTCATGAATCATACTGTTACTTTAAACCTTATCCCAAGTCATGAATAACCAGATACCACCATATTATCACAACAAATCCAACATATCCCATACATTCACATATTTTCACATAATTCACGTTACAGCATATATTCCAAACATTGGTACACATAATTCAATCCAAGAGCAAAGGAACCTAGAACCCATTACCATTTACAACCATTAGATGGACGAACACTATTCACCGAACGTTATAAACCGAACGCAATTTATGCCAATTGGACGAACGCTATTTACCAACAGGCCGAACGCTGAGATTGATACTTAGGACGAACGCTATTCAACAGGCCGAACGCTATTTCACTGATCACACCATTAGGACGAACGCTTATATTGATACCTAAGACGAACGCTAAGAGATTTAACAAACAATTGACCGAACGCTAAAATCGAACACTGAACACAATTTGGCCGAACGCTAAAGCCATCAACACCTATTGAATTAAACACCGTTTGAACGAACGTTATTAAATCCTACACTATCAGGCCGAACGCTCATAATCACAGCAACACCAAGGCCGAACGCTCTCTACCGAACGCTAATTCCTGAATACTATAAGAACGGACGTTATCAGATCCTAGGCCGAGCGCTGAAAGATCAACCCTTATCAAGACCGCACGCTTACAGTCGAACGCTATATTTTACTAATCACATAAAATACCGAACGCTCAAGATTCACACTTAACACTATCAAGTTAAGAACGAACGCTTATACTTTCTACTAAGACCGAACGCTCAGGATAGCATACCGAATGAGGGACGAACACTTACAATCTCTAATCTACTAAGACCGAACGCTACAAATTTCATCTAATTAAGGACGAACGCCTAACATTACTAATTCACTGGGTATTGGTTGGACGAACGTCTAGTGTATTTCTAACTTTACTTAAGGACGAACGCTCATGCTATTTTGGCCGACCACTATTTGGTCGAGCACTGTGTGGACGAACGTCCCAATTTTTCAATTAGGACGAATGTTCAGAATTTTGGCTACTTAGGGCGAACGTTCAGAAAATAACCGCACGTTCATAAATTGGTTGAGTAATTTGGGCGAACGTCCAATTTGGCATCAAATTGGACGAACGCGCGATCTGCAGAATTCTGCAGATTGCACCAGATTTCCAGAAACTCAGAAAACCCAGAAATCCCAATTTTTCATCCCTTCCTCCCCAGATTTGCATCAAACACAACATATATCAACAATCAAACAAAAGATCTAGCTCCCCTTACCTCTTGAAGACTTCCTTTGTAAAATTAGTGATCCATCTTCCTCCAGACGTGCAGATCAAGATCTCCTTGCAACTTCAATGGTTCTCCACTTCTTCTCCCAGATCTTGCTGCAACAACTCCACTCTCACAAGAAGCCCAACCCCAGATCCTCCTCTCAGCTCTTCTAAAATTGGTACTGCTTCCCTTGGGTGCTCTTGGACGGTTAATAGCAGAACCGGGGCATAAGGACCTGCACCTTTTCCACTCCACGAGGCACCTTTTCCAGTGCACGAGGCACCTTTTAAGTTAGGGACTCGATTAATAGCAGAACCGAGGCATAAGGGGCCTCTACTGCTACCACCAAACCCTTCCATTATTACTACTGTTCTCCTGCTATCACCAAACCAAAACTCTTTCTCTTCTTCCTCCCTTCATTCTTTAAACAACCCTTCACCATCCGTGCTGCCGCTCCCCGTGCTTTTCCCGTGCTGCTGCTCCCCGTCCTGGACCCTAGCAACGCGGCGCCAGCACCGGCCGTGGTGTCTCCGCCAGTCGTGTGCGACGGCTTCGACTGCGGCTTCCAGATCCAGATCCAGATCGCGATCCCCTTTCTCTCCCTTTTCTTTTTGTTTCTCCGATGGTGCTGTTCGTGGACCGCTTGGTGGAGTCGCTGGCCTAGCACCCGCTTGCCGCTTGCCGTCGGGTGCCAGTGGTTTCTTTGATTTTTTTTCCAGCTCTGTAATGTATCTGAAGTATGATTTTCTGATGTTCTGATTTGAACTTTGATACACTGTAATCGGATTCTATTTTCTGATTTTTTTTTCCATTTGTCATATGCTCTGTAATGAAGAACATTGATTCTATCATCCCACTGGCTTTTGTTATATGCTTTGTAATGTATGTATCTGAACTTTGATGTTCTGTTTTGATGTTCTGTATTGAATCCTGGAGTGATTTTCTGAACTTTGATGTTAAAGGTTTGAGGAAAAGTACCCAGATTCAACAGTTTTTTGATTTTTTTTATTAAAATTTTATAAGATACGGTCTCGGTTCAAAAGAGGACCGAGGCAATAACCGATCTCTTTTTGACTCGGTCCACAACCGAGGTATTAAACTTATCCTTTTTACCTCGTCTCTATATGCCTCGGTTGCAGAACCGGTGCCTATAAGCGAATTTAACCGGTGCCATTTCCCTTTATTGCACTAGTGTTTTCTCCTTAGTTCCCTGGGCGAGAGGCCTAGCTCGCTGGTGCGCTCCCTGTAGTGAATTTGTGTGCTTATTTTCTATGGTTTCATGTTATGGACTAGTATGGATTGGATTATATATATATATATATATATATATATATATATATATATATATATATATTCAATGTATATTTAATTAGAACTGTTGATGTTTTATGGATTTTAAACATGAGTTTAATTATGGTTAAAGAGATGTTGTGAAAAGAATTTCCAAGGGAAAGTTTTTGTTGTTGTTTAGTAGTGTGATGTATTGATGTAGGATGCTCCAAATTTGGGGAATGATCCTGACATTCTTATTAACCATCCAATCTCAAGTAGAGAAGGGTGAGGTATGTCTGGAGAGTAGCAGGAGGTCCTTAGTTTAGTAGTTGTTTCTTGATCATAGATGTTTGACGAATTAACCTTGGTGTGTGATAGAGCTTGATGTGGGTGGGATGTTACACCATGCACATGTGTAGGTCTCCTAAGAGTTTGAGATCAATACATGTATTTGGATGGTCAAGTCTAGAATGAATACTTGTATGTCTTAGGATTTATTGAATTATCTGTGTTATATACTTATTTCTATAAAAATGTTATATGATTATTTATGGTACATTAGCTTACCCTTTCCTTTCTGTTTGTTGTTTGTGTGTTCCTTCTTCTTTGCAATGATTACCTTAATGGTGTGAGTAGATAAAGATGTTCTAGCTGATCCAGTACAGGTGAGAGTGATGTTGAAGCTTAAAAGTAGACAATTTTCGCTTTTTGTTTTATTAGTCTTGAAAATCAGTATTACACTTTCGTTTGAGTGTATGAGATACCTCTAATAGTTTTATATACATATTCGTTTGTAGTTAGCTAGTCTTTCAACTATTTAATTATCATGTCTCTTTTAGTAATTTTATATTATTAGTATGAAATGTTACAAAATCAATATTGATTAATAGTAAGATCAACTAACAAATTAATTAAGAATTTACTTTAAATAATTTGAAATAAAAAATAATTAATTAAACAATAATTTGTAGATAATTGATGATGAATCTATTTTGTAAAAATAGTAGAATTAGCTTGATTTATTATAATCACTTTAAAGTCTTTTAATAAATTTTTTTGTATGTTCGAATTACAACTAATTCGAAGATAGTAAGAATTTAATTGAACCAAATAATTTGCATTTTTTGTTTTTATATATTACTTGAAATTATTATCTTTTGTGTAGAGATCAGAGAATCTTACACCGATGAATGAGAAGTCTATATAATATATAAAAAAAATTCGGTAAGATATATGATAGAAATATACTATCTGAAACATTTATTTATAAATTATTTAAAGAATAATAATATAAAATTATTTATACATTGTTGTATATAGATTTTGACTGATTGGGACTCTCATTTATGTAATGTGCTTGCTCTCCTTGTATATTGATTTTGGTGCATAATGTTTTTGTAAAAGTCATACATTCACACAGAAATTGATTAAAAAAAATTAAAAGAAATTAGTGGAACCAATAACTGCGCTATTCTCGATCTCCACGGGGAAATCCAGGCCAGCTACTACAGATGATTTTATATGTCAAATTGCAATCTTTTATATTTCTTTAACTCTGTGCGAATAGAATATACCAAACACCGAGAATACAGCTCATCGTATATATAAAATTACAATTCCACTGACTACATTTCAATTATTACACGTAGTTTATTAAAACAAACGATGTTTTGCAGCATACTTTTGTAAAAACCATAATGCTTTGAAATGATTCATCAAGCAACTATTATAGTCACAAAATTTCCAATTGCATTCTTGTCTTCCTAAACTCATGACCGAATCACTTCTTTTCAGCTTCGCAGAATCAGTTTTAGGAAAGCTTGCCACTGTTGTCGTTCAAGAAGCTTCTTTGGCGCTTGGTGTACACAGCGAGCTACAGCAGATGACAGAAAGTATGGCACTCATCAGAGGTGTGCTCTCAGACGCTGAGCAAAAGACTCCACAGAGCAGTGCGCTGAGCCCATGGCTGAGACAGGTCAAGCGTGTGTTTTGTGATGCTGAAGACATAGTCGATGATTTTGAGTGCGAAGCATTAAGGAAGCATGTTGTCAAAACCTATGGTAGCTGCTCAAGAAAGGTAAGTCGTTTCTTCTCGAAAAGTAATCCTGTTGTTTATCGTCTTAGAATGGCGCATCACATTCAAGACATCAACACCAGATTGACCAAACTTGCATCTCAAAGAACCCTGTTTGCCCTTCAAGTCATTGACCGAGATACACGTGTCGTGCACGTGAGGAAAATGACTCATTCTCATGTAAACCCTTCCAATGTTACAGGAAGGGAACATGATAGGAATGAAATAATAAAACTTCTGGTGCAAGATGGTGATTGTCAAAGTCTTTCTGTTATTTCCATTGTGGGAATGGGAGGCTTGGGAAAAACCACACTTGCTAAGTTGGTCTTCAATGACACAAACATTGATGAATGTTTTCAGTTGAAGATGTGGGTCTGTGTCTCTAATGATTTTGAACTTAGGAATGTGCTCATTAAAATCCTCAATTCCGCTCCAAACCCAACTCGGGAAAACTTCAATGACTTTGAGACGGAGCAACTTCAAATTCGTTTGAGAGAGACACTTGAAGGTCAGAAGTTCTTGCTTGTGTTGGATGACGTGTGGAACGAGGATCCTGAAAAATGGGATGAGTTGAAGGAAATAATAGATTTGAATGTTGAAGGGAGTAAAGTCCTAGTGACCACTCGTAGCCGTACAGTAACTGCCACAATGCGCAATAAATCATCAAATTTGTACCTTCTTGGATGTCTCTCTGAAGAGGATTCTCTTTCTCTATTTGTGAAATATGCTTTTGATGATGGAGAAGAAAAAAAACATCCGCAACTGTTGGAGATTGGAAAAGAAATAGTTGAAAAATGTGGTGGGTTACCTTTAGCAGTGAAAACAGTGGGGAGCTCACTGTTCTCAAGGTTTGATAAGAAAGAGTGGGAGTCTATAAGAGACAATGAGATTTGGAATTTAAAATAAAATGAAGAAGGCATTTTGCCAGCTCTCAAACTAAGTTACGATCAACTCCCTTCATATTTAAAACCTTGTTTTGCTTCTTTCTCCCTGTTCCCAGAGGATACTTCTATTCATTGTTCTCATATTTCTACCCTATGGGAAGCACTTGGTTTTCTTCCGCCACCAAAGGAAAGTGAATCAATGATGGAGGTTGCCAATCATCTTGTGCATGAGCTATGGTCAAGATCTTTTCTTTCAGATTATCTTGACTATGGGAGCGATTCCTCATTTACGTTACATGATTTGGTGCATGATCTTGCAACTTATATTGCAAAAGGTGAGTTTGAAAGAATAGATCTCCGCAATAAAAAAAATTCTGAGAATGCCCAACATTTAGCCTTTATGGAAAATAATTTGCTTGCTCAAGCTTTTCCTCACAAAGGTTTAAGAAGTGTGTGTCTTCCCGAGGGAATGAACAATGAAGCTTTCTTGATTACATTGGTGTCAAGATGCAAATACTTGAGGGTTTTAGAATTATGTTCATGTGAATTGGAGAGTTTGCCTTACTTTATTGGGAAGTTGAAACATTTAAGATATCTTAATCTCCAGTGTAGTGAAAAACTCAGGAGACTCCCTGATTCAGTCTGCGAACTTCAAAATTTGCAAACTTTGAATCTCAGTGGATGTGTAGAGCTACAAGAACTACCCAAAGGAATAAGAAATCTAATCAGCCTTCGGAATCTTGTTATAACCACCAAACAAGTTGATTTTCCAGACAAAGACATTGCAGTTTTGACTTCTTTAGAAAATTTATATATTTGTTATTGTCATAATTTGGAGTCATTGTTCAATGGTATACAACTATCCACTCTTAAAAAATTATCCTTATTCGAATGTGAAAGTCTAAAGTCGGTTCCGTTTCACGCCATTACAAATTTAAAGAGTTTGATTATCTGTCAGTGCCCCAAGTTAGAATTGTCAATGGGTCTTGGAAGCCAAATCCCCGATTCAAAGTTAAAGTTTGTTTATCTTGGAGGCTTGCCGCAACTGGTCACGTTGCCTCAATGGATTCAAGGATCTGCAAACTCTTTACAATTCTTACTTATTGAGGGTTGCATCAATCTTAAGGAGTTTCCCGATTGGCTAGTAACTCTAGTTTATCTCAAATTGCTTAGTATTTGCAGTTGTCCAAATCTGTTGTCACTGCCTGACAACATGCATCAGCTCACAAATCTTCAAAAAATAGACATGACTGGTTGTCCTGAATTATGGAAAAGATTCAAACCACGAGTTGGACAGGATTGGTACAAGATATCACACATTAAACATGTTTTAAATGATGACTCAGAAAATGAACAAGAGTTATCGGAATAACACAATCAAAAGTTAGAGGTAACCTTTTGGATTTTTTATTATTATTTTTTAATTTTATTTTTAATTTTTTTAAAAATATTTTCTTCTTTACACAGGTTATACCAATTTGTTGGCCTCTCCACCTCATAACACGGGTTACACATGAGAACTTACCTTCAGAAGTCGCACGTTAGTTCAAACTTAAACTTATCTTAGGATTTATGTTTTATGTTATAAAAGGAGTAAACTGTTTTTGTAAAAATTCATTTCAATGTCTCTTCTTTTTAGTTTATATTGCTTCAGTATTTGCGAGAAAAATAAGAGTGAAATTAGTTTTTTCTCTAAGGTTGTTCACAATAATCCCGGTGTACCTCTTCCAATAAAAAACTTGTTTGGGTTTGAGGGAGCTTGTGTAGTGTATGACTACTCGGTCAGGCAAAAACTGGGTAATCGACCATCCAGCAAGAAAACGACTGACCTGTCCGGAAGAGACATTAATTGCTAATTAATCTGAGCAACAACTATTAATTGACGGTTAATAAGAATAATAATTAATTAAAAATTATTAGAAATAATGGTAAGCTTATTATAATATTTATAAATATATTAGAAAAGATATCTGATTACTCATATTTATCACACAGCTTAGACAAGGAGAAAATAGAACACACAACGTAACTTGGTGATCGAACCATCAAGAAGTTTATCTAATCTCCAAGACAGCTAGTGCTTTAAATAAAAGATCGCAATCCATAAACAAATTTAAATTTAATTACTTTCTAATTTTAAAATTAAATTAATTTTAAGAGTATTAACTTTTTGGAAAACCGAAGTATAATATTCCCTTAGAATATTATTTTTAAAAAATAATAAAATTTATAACATTAGTTATTTTTAAAATTTTATATCCGCTTCTAAATTATTAAAAAAAAACCGAGAAAATACACCTATTATATTCCGTGCATAATGTAAAAGCCATTCACACAGATATCGGATTTAAAAATTTAAAAGAAATTAGCGGATCCAATCACGATCTGCATGGGGAAGTCCAGGTCCTCTTACAAATGACTTCATATTTCAACTTGCACTCTTTTATATTTCTTTGACTCTGTGTACCGAGAATCCAACTCATCGTATATATATAAAACTCCAATTCCATTGACTAGACTTTAATCATTGCACGTATTTTACTAAAACAATAAATCATTCTTTTATAAAAACCATAATGCCTTGAAATGATTGATCAACCAACTATTCTACTCACAACAAATTTCCAATTGCCTTCTTCTCTTCCTAAACTCATGGCCGAATCACTTCTTTTCAGCTTCGCAGGATCGGTCTTAGGGAAGCTTGGTACTGCTGCCGTTCAAGAAGCTTCTTTGGCGCTTGGTGTGCATAGCGAGCTACAACAGATGAAAGAGAATATGGCAATCATCAGAGGTGTTCTGTTAGATGCTGAGAAAAAGAATCTGCAGAGCAGTGCCCTGAGCGAATGGCTGACGCAGATCAAACGCGTGTTTTCTGATGCTGAAGACATAGTCGATGATTTTGAGTGCGAAGCATTAAGAAAGCATGTTGTCAATTCCTATGGTAGCCGCTCAATAAAGGTACGCCATTTCTTCTCATCAAGTAATCCTGTTGTTTATCGTCTTAGAATGGCGCATCACATTCAAGACATGAACACCAGGTTGGCCAAACTTGCAACTGATAGGAACATGTTTGGCCTTCAAATCATTGATCAAGATACACGTGTCGTGCACGTGAGGGAAATGACTCATTCTCATGTAAACCCTTCCAATGTTACAGGAAGGGAACATGATAAGAATGAAATAATAAAACTTCTGGTGCAAGATGGTGATTGTGAAAGTCTTTCTGTTATTTCCATTGCGGGAATGGGAGGCTTGGGAAAAACCACACTTGCTAAGTTGGTCTTCAATGACACAAACATTGATGAATGTTTTCAGTTGAAGATGTGGGTCTGTGTCTCTAATGATTTTGAACTTAGGAATGTGCTCATTAAAATCCTCAATTCTGCTCCAAACCCAACTCGGGAAAACTTCAATAACTTTGAGACGGAGCAACTTCAAAACCTTCTGAGAAATAGACTTGAAGGTAAGAAGTTCTTGCTTGTGTTGGATGACGTGTGGAACGAGGATCCTGCACGATGGCATGAGTTGAAGGAAATAATAGATGTGGGTGTTGAAGGGAGTAAAGTCCTAGTGACCACTCGTAGCCATGCAGTAGCTGCCATAATGCGCACTAAATCATCAAATTTATACCTTCTTGGATGTCTCTCTGAAAAGGATTCTCTGTCTCTATTTGTGAAATATGCTTTTGATGATGGAGAAGAAAAAAAATATCCTCAACTGTTGGAGATTGGAAAAGAAATAGTAGAAAAATGTGGTGGGTTACCTTTAGCAGTGAAAACGGTTGGGAGTTCATTGTTCTCAAGGTTTGATGAGAAAGAGTGGGAGTCTATAAGAGACAATGAGGTTTGGAATTTAAAACAAAATGAAGAAGGCATTTTGCCTGCTCTCAAACTAAGTTACGATCAACTCCCTTCATATTTAAAACCTTGTTTTGCTTCTTTCTCCCTTTACCCAGAGGATACTGTTCTTCATTGTTCTCAAATTTCTACCATGTGGGGAGCACTTGGTTTTCTTCCGCCCCCAAAGGAAAGTGAATCAATGGTGGATGTTGCCAATCATCTTCTGTATGAGCTATGGTCAAGATCTTTTCTTTCAGTTTATTTTGACTTGGGGGGCGATTCCGCATTTACGTTACACGATTTGGTGTATGATCTTGCAGTTCATATTGCAAAAGGTGAGTTTGAAAGAATAGATCTCCGCAATCAAAAAATTTCTGAGAATGCCCGACATTTAGCCTTTATGGAAAATAATTTGCTTGCTCAAGCTTTTCCTCACACAGGTTTAAGAAGTGTGTGTCTTCCCGAGGGAATGAACAATGAAGCTTTCTTGATTACATTGGTGTCAAGATGCAAATACTTGAGGGTTTTAGAATTATGTTCATGTGAATTGGAGAGTTTGCCTTACTTTATTGGAAAGTTGAAACATTTAAGACATCTTAATCTCCAGTTTAGTAAAAAACTCAGGAGACTCCCTGATTCAGTCTGCAAACTTCAAAATTTGCAAACTTTGGATCTCTTAGGATGTGTAGAGCTACAAGAACTACCCAAAGGAATGAGAAATCTAATCAGCCTTCGGAATCTTTTTATAACCACCAAACAAATTGATTTTCCAGACAAAGACATTGCAGTTTTGACTTCTTTAGAAAATTTAAATATTAGTTATTGTAATAATTTGGAGTCATTGTTCAATGGTTTACAACTATCCACTCTTAAAAAATTATCCTTAATTGAATGTGAAAGTCTGAAGTGGGTGCCGTTTCAGGCCATTAGAAATATAAATGTTTTGGTTATCTCCAAGTGCGACAAGTTGGAATTGTCAATGGGTGTTGGAAGTAAAATCCCCGATTCAAAGTTAAAGTATGTTATTCTTAAAGACTTGCCGCATCTGGTGACGTTGCCTCAGTGGATTCAAGGATCTGCAAACTCTTTACAAAGCTTAGTTATTATAGGTTGCATCAATCTTGAGGAGCTTCCCGATTGGCTAGCAACTCTAATTTATCTCAAATTTCTTAGTATTTGCAAATGTCCAAATTTGCTGTCACTGCCTGACAACATGCATCAGCTCACAAATCTTGAAAATATAGAAATGAGTGGTTGTCCTGAATTATGGAAAAGATTCAAGCCAGGAGTTGGACAGGATTGGTAGATATCACACATCAAACATGTTTTCAATGATGAAGAAAACGAAGAAGAAGACAATGAAGAAGAATGATCGGAATAACACAATCGAAAGTTAGAGGTAACATCTTGGCTTTTGTTATTAGATTATTATTTTTGACAAGTTTTTATTTAAAAAAAAAATGTTTTAAAAACAGGTTTTTCTTCTTTACACAGGTTATACCACTTTGTTGGCCTCTCCACCTCATACGGAACTCATTAGCAAGAAGCTATCAAATATCTTGTTTACATACAAAATATGTACTTCTCATAAATTTGTACACTTTAGTCACTTCTGAACTTTCAAAATAATGTTTTTGAATACAAAAATAAAGTGTTATTAAAGTCAATATTTTGGTAGTATTATTGTAGGATCAAATAAAGAGGAATATATGTCTCTTTTATATGTTTCTAGAGATCCTAGCTGCGAAAATTATAAACTTATAGGAAAAAAAAACATCTTTTAATTTTTTCACCGTTTATTTGAAAACTTTTAAATAAGTTTTTATAACCAATTTTAAAAAGATATTATAAGAAAATTCTTTTATATCTAATACTGCTGAATTCAGACATTAATTTTTTAGTTTGATTTGTGTGTTAAATTATGCACACAGAAAAATAGTTACTTTTTTCATCAGGGATGTTTGTGGTTTGGGTAGGATAGAAGTTGGATATATGAGAAAAGAAGTCTCACACTAAGGAAAACTTAAACTTATTTTAGAGTTTATTTTTCATGGTATAAAAAGAGTTGAGTGTTTTGGTAGAAATTCATTTCAAAGTTTTTTTTTCTTTCTATTGCTTGAGTAGAGAAAATTAGTTTTTTAAGGTTCTTTTTCTATTTGTTTTTCCTATTTCCAAGAGAGATAATGCTATTATTTTCTCTTTAGGACTATAAAGAAAGGTATGTAATTTTCTTTTTAGAATTATATTCTTTGTTTTGTTCTTTTTATTTTCATTTTTTATTTTAGTTATTAGTACTTGTATTATATTTTGCTACTATTGTCATTAAAATAATGTTGTATTAGTGGATATAGTGTGGTAGCGTAAAACTTCGTGTCTAGGAAAAATTTAGTAGTTAAGCATGTTTATTAGTGATCAATATCTCTTTCCTTAGAATTACTTAGAGAACTAGTTCATGGGTTACCTGTTGCTTCTGTAGATATTATTATTTATAGCGAAGTTCAATGGGAATACTTTCTCATTGTAGAAACATAAGATGAAAGAAATGTTGAGAAAGCACAGTTGTTTAGTGGTAATTGAAGAACACATGGACATTTGGAAAGAAATTAATGATAATGCTATTATAAATTTACACTTAGCATTGATAGATGTGATTTTATACAACATTATCAAGAAAATAACAATTAAATGAAAGAAATTTGAGATACTCTCGTCAAATTATAGGAGGTTAAGTCACTTCACAAAAGAATATTTTTAAAGAAATTTTTTATACTTTTTGAATTATTAACTCTACATTAATGATAAACCACATCAACCGTTTAAATATGTTATTTGTCCAACTTTTAATGATAAAGAAAAATTTTGATTTAGGGCTTCCGTTTGATGTCTCCGCCAAAACCCTCGTCCATGGCCTTTCCGCCAAAACCCTCGCCGCCTGCTATTCTCTCGATCCTTACCTCGTCTCCAAAATCACCAACATGGTCACCCGCCTCCTCCCTACCAAGCTCTACCCCGAGTTCATCAAAATAGCCATTGGCCGCCGCCGCCTCCTCGAGACCACCCAAACCTCGAGGAACTCACATCCCTCCCCCAACATGTGCGGCGCCATCGACACCACCCCCGTCCACCTCCGCTCCTCCCCAACAGCAACCCTAACCTCAATCCCTACCGTTGCCGCTACGGTTACCCCCTCTCTACTCCTCTAGGTCGTCTCCGATCACAAGAAGATCTTTTGGGACATCTGCGTCAAGGCCCCCGGCGGCACCGACGACGCCACCCACTTCCGCGACAACCTCCTCTACCCTTTCTCTATGACTGGTGCTTCCCTCTGCTGCCCTTTCTCCTCATCCCATTCTACCCCAGCGGGATGAGCATCCCCGCGCAGAACCTGTTCGATGGAATGCTCATGAAGGGAAGGTCCGTGGTGGTGGAGGCCATTAGGGGAGGTGGAAGATACTGCCTCAATTATGACAGAACCGAGGCGTAAAGACCTGAAAAAAAAACCAAAAACACTAATGTTTCGGTTACCATTGAATCGAGGCAAAATCCTACCCCTTTTTGTCTCCGTTATGAATCAAGGCATAAAAGAGTAGATTTTTTGTCTCGCCTGTATAAATGTTTCACGCCATTAGAAATATAAATGTTTTGGCTATATGTAAGTGCGACAAGTTGGAATTGGCAATGGGTGTTGGAAGTCAAATCCCCGATTCAAGGTTAAAGTATGTTATTTTTCAAGACTTGCCGCAACTGGTCACGTTGCCTTAATGGATTCAAGAATCTGCAAACTCTTTACAAAGCTTACTTATTGAGGGTTGCATCAATCTTAAGGAGCTTCCCGATTGTCTAATGACTCTAATTTATCTAAAACTTCTTCATATTTGCAATTGTCCAAATTTGTTGTCATTGCCTGACAACATACATCAGCTGACAAATCTTGAAATATTAGAAATGACTGGTTGTCCTAAATTATGGAAAAGATTGCAGCCAAGAGTTGGACAAGATTGGTATAAGATATCACACATGAGACATGTTTTCAATGACGAAGAAGAAAATAAAGAAGATGAAAAGGAAGAAAAAGAACAAGAGGAAGATAAGGAAGAAGAGGAATAAAAAGATGAATATTCTCGGAATAACACAAAGAAAGGTAATAATTTTAGGAAAACGTTTCTTTAGCGATCAATTTTTACCAACTTTTTTACAACGCCACATGACATGTATTGATTGGTCATTTTGAAAGGTTTTTTTAAAAAGATATAATGTGTCGTTGAGGGTATTTTAGGAAGGGAAAAAAGGTTTTGTGATTTCATTTGAGAAAACCCTATGTTTTATTTCTTCTTTTCTCTCGCGCTCTTAGTCTCTCTCCACCATTGCTCTCACGGGTCTCTCCACTGAAGTTCTCTCTCTGTCTTGCTCTTCCTTTCCCCATCGCCAGCGTAGTTGGTCCAATAAGCACATTTCTGGCTCTTTTCTTCTGTCATTTCCCCCCTTCATGCTCTCTCTCTGTTTTCATTGGAGCAATTTTCTCCTCTCCCTCTTGCGATTTTGACCTCCCCCATGAGAAAGTGCGAAGAGAACAAGTGTTGCATGACTTAGGATTATTATAGGTTTTCAATTTATGTTAATTACATGTGTAGAGATTTTCATTGTATGAGCCTTGTACATGTTTTAGTATACAAAATATTATTATTATTATTATTATAGATGTTGGATAATATGTACTTATCTGATATTATATGAATAAAATTTCAATTTTGATATATTTTGTCTGTGTTTTTAGGTGACCTTTTCCACTTTTTCGGATGGGATGATTGAGTTTATTGGTCATGGGTGGTGTTTACTTAACCAATGAACAACATAAGTCATTCAATTGTTGAGAAAAATGCCCATTTAGGTGGTTTGAACCAAGTTAGGTGAAGCCCATGACTATTGGTGCCCATGTCATGCCCTCGTAATCGATTACAGGGGTCTTGTAATCGATTACCAGAGACTTGGGGGACAATTGTACAGAAAGTTCAATGTGACTCCCTAGTTGAAACAACAACACTCTCCATGATGGTTTTTGCTCTATTTTTGTTCAATTTTTCCATTTTTTGAGATGGGTGAGTGAGTTCAATGTTATTGGGTATGTTTCTTGCATCAATGATGATGTTAGGCCATTTATTTCTTCAAAAACAAATGTCCATTTAGGTGGTTTTCACCAATTGAGGTGAGGTGCATGACCATTGTTGTAACACCCCTTCTTGGAGTGTCACAGGAAATTTTTTTATTTTATTAATTAAGAAACATGTCATCTAATGTTGTTACAGTGCACAAATTTTAAAAGAAAATTTCAATAAGTAATAGTCTGTGAACAAGAGGGAAAAATATATGTATAAGATAACATGTTGTCAACTTTGACCTTTGCTGACTATTTTAATCATAACTTTTCCCATAGACCTCCAAATGATGTGATTCTTTTTTTATCATAACCTAGACTCAAAATGATTTCCAATGACTACAATTTGTAATTTTTTGGCATCTGAGTAGGTATAGTTAATGCCTTAAAGTTAATGTTTTACATATTCTTGTCAACTCTCACCTTTGTTGGTTGTTTTGCTCTTAACTTTCTCCACCGAACTCTAAATGAGTTTATTCTATTTTGTTGGAATCTAGACTCAAAGAGCTTTCAAATAAATACTAACTTAGACCACTGTATTAGGTGCAGTTAATTTCCCAAAAACAATGTTTTTGTAAGCTTCTTAAATGGTCAAAGACTTCACCTACCTTGGTTCAAACACCTATATGCATTGTTTCGTCACCAATTGAGTAAGGAAAACTGTGTTTTGATATACTTGACACCATCAATGATAAGAAACAAGAGGTATCCATGAAAAAATTGGAAAAAATCACCCATAGGAACACAAAAATTACCTTGGGGAGTCAAGTTCTCCCAACTGGGGAGTAACGTGTAACTTTTCGTACAAATCAGCAATCAGCCCCTGGTAATCGATTACCAGGGGATGAAAATTTACACGTTACTCCCCAGTTGGGAGAACTTGACTCCCCAAAGTCATTTTTGTTTCCCTATAACTGATTTTTTCTATTTTTTTGCATGGATGACTCACGTTGCTCAACATTGATGGTATCAAGTGTATCAAAACACAGTTTGGCCCACTCAATTGTTGATGAAACACATGTTGCTCATCATTGATGGTGTCAAGTGTATCAAAACACAATTTTCCCCACTCAATTGTGAAGGAAAAAACTCCTATAGGTGTTTGAACTAAGGTAGTTCAAGTTCATGACCATTTTTGCACAACTCATGTCTTGGTATGTCATCTAATGTTGTTAGAGTGCACAAAATTTAAAAGGAATTTTCAATAAGTAATAGATCTGTGAACAAGAGAGAAAGATATACATATAAGATAACGTGTTGTCAACTTTGACCTTTGCTGACTATTTTAATCATAACTTTTCCCACAGACCTCCAAATGATGTGATTCTTTTTTATTAGAACCTAGACTCAAAAAGCTTTCTAATGACTACCAATTTGTAATTTTTGGACATCTGAGTAGGTACAGTTAATTCCTGAAAGTTAACGTTTTATATATTCTTGTCAACTCTCACCTTTGTTGGAATCTAGACTTAAAGATCTTTCAAATGACTATTAATTCATAATTTTTAGACCACTGTACTAGATGTAGTTAATTTCCCAAAAATAAAATTTGTTTAAGCTTCCTAAATGAGTTTACTTCTAAGTTATTGTTTCATATTTCTTATTTTATTTTATTTCTTTATAAACTTGCAAACATCAACCATGACCAACACGAGTCATCCATTAAAAAAATGGACAAAGACAGCCTTAAGCAAAGAAAAATCACCATGAGGAGTCACGTTCTCCCATTTGGGGAGTGACTTGCAAGTTTTTGTACAAATAGTCGTAAGCCACTAGTAATCGATTACAGACACCATGTAATCGATTACCAAGGCATGTATCGGCTTCAAGTGTTGAGGGACTTTAACTACCTTGCTGAAACACTCACATGGGGTCTTTGCTCCATAATAGGTTGGACAAAGATGAGTGTTGATGCACTTATAACCATCAACCATGACCAACAGGAGTCATCCATTGAAAACAATGGACAAAGGCAACCTTAAGCACAGAAAAATCACCATGGAGGGTCACGTTCTCCCAATTGGGTTGCCATGTCGAACGGTTGGATACTAAAGTATTATTACAAGTACTCAACAAAAGTAAAAAATAAAAATAAAAGGAACAAAGCATATAATAGGTAAATAATGTAACTTTTTTTTAAAAATATTACAAATCTTTTTCTCTAGTCCTAAAGATAAACAATGACAACTTTTCTCTTAAAAATAGGAAAAACAATTACAAGGAGAACATTAAAAGAGAAACTAACTTTCTCTCTTAAAGGAGAAACTAATATTCTCTCTTAAATTTTCTCTCAAGCAATAATAGCAAAAGGAAAGACAAGGAAAAGACTTTGGAATATGTTCCTAAGGAAACATTGGGCTCCTTTTATAACATGAAAGTAAGTCCCAAGGTAAGTTCCCATTGATATAGGGCTTCTTTTCTCACATTTTTCGACTTGAAGATTTTGATGAAATTAATCAAATATTCAAATTATGTTTAATTTTTTGTCATCATGTTTCAGCACTTTAATGCTCTTCCCTCGAATTTTTCATGAACCTACTAATGACTCTCAATGCTTGTGTAATGTTTGGTCTTATGTGAATCATAACATACACATAAGGCTACCTGTCATCGATGCATACGATACTCGAGACATCTTCATCCTCCTTGCTTCATTGCTAGGACTCATACATGAGGATAACATACAATTGATAGGAAATGAGGTAGAAATTGGTTTTCAATCTTGCATGTTAAAGTGTCGTAAGATTTTCAATAAGTAATTCTTCTAAAAAAGACAAATCTTCCTATCTTTTCTATCTAGCATCAATAAAGAGGTCGATGGTAAAGAATGGAAGCTATAAAAAATAGTGTCAGGCAATGATGAATGCAAAGTTGCATCACTATCTGCATCCACTACATTAATGCTAAGATATAAAAGAAAACAATAATTCTTTATAGCGACATTGGCTAAGCTGGCGCAACCTACGAAAATAAAAATTTATTATATTATTTTTAATTTAGCATTGGTGTAGCATTGGCTTAGCCGACACTATTTTGCCTCATATTGAAAAGGTAGAATATGAATGTTTTGAGTCATCTTAGTACCTGCCTCAGTCATCCCAGTATCTGCTAATTCACAATTCAAGGTGTTCATTCATAATTCAAATTGCAAACAACAAATAATTAAATCACATTATTATTTGAAAACTAATTAAAGGATCAAATTACAATGTAGGCACACACAATTCCCAAACTTTAATACAATTTAATCCCCCAAACTTTAATACAATTTAATCCCCCAAACTTTAAAGTAAATGGATATGGTCTTTGTAACTTAACGACATTAAATTTGTGTTGATGTGGCAAATGGCACCCCGAGTTGGTGTTTAGGTTATAAAACTATATCCATTCATGTGATGATAAGTGTCACACCAATTTTCTCTCTCCCAACCAATCATTCCCTTCTTCTACAAGCTCACTTCAATTCATCTATTTTCACTCATAGAGCCTCTTGTAAGGCATTCCAGCCATTGACGTGTGTAGTGGAAGACAACTAGGTTTCGCCAGCATTGATGGCCCAAATTTTTGGCAATTAGTGGTGGATGTTGATGCCCTTTCCATTGCCATTCATTTGCTTCCAAACAATGCGTATGAGTGATTATTGGTGGAAGAGGAAGATGAAGTGTAGAGAGAACGATGAAGTGCCCCTAGTGTAGAGAGAAGGTGAACATGAAGTTATTAGTGTAGTGGTGGAGGGCATTTGGTTTTTGTGAGGTCATAGGAGAAAGATGAAGATGATGATGAATGACCTTAAGGATGGAGAGGAAGGAAGAGGAATAATAGAGTTTTCGTGAGTGTGGGTGTTGAGTGATTGTTGAGTGAAGATTCTGGAATAGAGATAAAGATGGAGTTGGAGAGGAAGAGGGAGTTGATGGAGGTGGAGTGGGTTCTATGAATGGAGATGTGTAGATTTTAAGAGAAGATAAAGATGAAAGTTTGAGAGCCTAAGGGAAGAAAAATAGAGATGTTGATGGCTTATGAAGATGGTGAGAGAGGAAAGATGTTAAGTGTGTAGATTGAGGAAGATGTAACATAAATTTTATCATCAAAATAATATATAAAAAAAACAAAACTTACCTTTAGTCAAAGTGTTGTTTTATGCACTTTTAATGACTTGAAATCTTCAATCATTAAATTAGAACTAAAGTTTATGCCAATATCTCTTTCAATATAGACTATCATACTACTTGCTAAAACCACCTTGGTTCCTCGATTAAGTAGTTTCATCATCATGACCTTTAAAAGCACAAACCTGAAGTGATAAAAAAAGAGCCATGTCAATTGAAGTCTTGAGACAAAACTGATTTTTCATAATTTGATTTGAGATTTGTATTTCAAAAACATTCCAAATATGTAAATTTTAATTTAAAAAGTCTTGGCACTCTCATTGCAATATTGTGTGGCAAGCAAGGATCCTTTCCTACGTGTTTAAGAATAGTACAATTTTTTCTGTTATTAACTTTCCTTTGACTTTTAAAACCTATAAAAAACACTCAAGAAAGTTAAAACATGTTGATGACAGTGAACTCATTGCCAATTAGAAGTCAAATTCAATTACTTGTGATATTGAAAACATTTGAACTAAGATGCCTGATTGGTTTTTTACTAAAATGTGTTAAGATCTCGGCAAGCGTATCGAATCGTATCAAGTAATAAACTGGTAAGACCGGATATCGTATCCCAAGAGACTCGTGTGATACTAAACAATCGTATAATTACTTAACTAATTTAGATTAAAGAATGACTCCATTTAATGTGATTTCGGTGCAATAAAAAATAAACATAGTTCACAAGTTGTAAATTGAACTTTTTGGGGTTAAACACTTGGAAATTGAATGATTAAAGATGATATGAAATGGAAATGTTGGAGAATGATTTTACCAACTACACTCTCATGCAAATGCACATCACTTCTTCTTCATTTAAGTGTTCATGTCAACCTACTAAGTTACTCAAACTCAATCCCTTGGTAGAGAGAGCCTAGACTTACTCATTAAACTCCAATCCCTTGGAAACCTAACAAGTTCATTTGCATTAAGAAATTAGGTTTAAGACAACTAAAGGTCCAAGCTCTATCCCTAGATACAATTTCCTTTAGGTGTTTAGTCCAGTTCAAGGTTCACACAATATTTCCCAACATTAAGCAAACCAAAGAATCATGTTATGGTTGATCAAGTCACAACAAGCTTTAAGCAAAGGAAATAAACATTAACAATCAATGAAAGAAGCTTGTATTCATTCAAGACAAGTGCATTTACAAGAGAGTTTCATAGTTACATCATTCCCCAACAAAATGAACTTTGCTTTCCATTGTCATGGAGAGCTTGAGCTTACAATGGAAGAAAATGAAAGAGATGGAGGCCCAAGGAAGATGAATGGAGAACTCCCGCTGCCCAAAACTAGCTTCTAGAGGTCCAAAATGGTGTTTTCGTGCTTCAGCCGCCAATAAGATCCCACCTTCGTTGCATGGTAGCTTTAAATAGGTCTAGGGTGCCACATCAGCAAGTGTCGCGCTCAGCCCCCTTTTCTGGGGCGCCCAGGCTCGAGAGTTGCACAAAGACTGGCTCTCAGCCCCTTTCCTGAGGCGCCCAGGCGCGAGGGTTGCGAACCAAATGGGGCTCAGTCCCCCTTTTTGGGGCGCGCGGGCGTGAGAACTGCCTTTGTGTGTCTTCTAAACAATTGCTTTTGCAGCTTTTCCTTGGGTTTCAATTCTTGATGGTTTTGATACTCTTCCAATGCACACAATTTGCCTACAAAAATTTGAGGAAATTAGTTATGAAAACCCCTAAGTGTAACGTAAACTAAACTTATTCACAAAGTTAGATAAAAGAGAGGATTAAGCAGGTTTCAAGCTTCAAGAGAGTTGATTTGGTATAAAAATGCACCACAGATAATGGTAAGAATTACTGTTATCAAAATGATAGAAAGGTAAGCAATATACAATATGCAATATGCAATATTGTTTAATGGCAAATACTTTAGCCATGAAGGAAATAAACTAAACCAAGTGTATTGGAATCTTCTTAGATGATCATCTTACCATACCATAAATAATTTTCTAAATGCATTTCCCTTTTTAGTTAAGTCCTTTGTACCTCATCAATTTGATTTGGTAGGTATTGTCCAATTTTAAGACACTTTCCTCAATCGCGTTCTAAAGAATTTTCAAATTCATTATATGTAATTTTGTTTTTCATTTTCTTCAATTCTTGGACTCTTATGAAATTTCTCAAGTTGAGTTAATGTAGATGCATTTTTTTCATCTTTGTCACAAGCCTTCATCTTGAAAAAAGATTCTTTTACACTTTATCATAATATTTCTAATATAAATTTATCAGTTCTCACCTATTTAGAAAAAGATAAATTTATCATCACATGTGTTCTCTTTCATGCAATTGAAGAATTTGTCAACACTCCAAATTAAATCTCAAAACCAATACTCGGTATTTCAAGAAAATTAATAACTTCTAAATTATTATTTTCTCTTACCTTAAGGTAGATTCTGATACTTTTTTCATTACACAACTTCAAAGTCTAAAATAGCTATATCTATACAATGAGTTCGATCATCATTAGAGCTTGATTTTATAAGATTTAACAGATAGAGATTTCTAAAACATGGAAAAGCCACGTGCAAAAGAAGAAATTGTCTAATCCAAAATATTTCTTTAACTCCTCAATTTTACCGTGGTGCAATTTAATTTCATAACCTTGAGGTTACGGTTCAAATTTCGTGTCTCCGCAACTTTTTGAATTTTATATAAACAAGGTTTCAAAAAAGGTATTATATGTAGTAAATTCTATGGTATTTTTTAAACTATAACTATTAAATACATAGGGTGGATAGTGGCAATCGAATCACATCTTCTTGACAAAGAGAAATTTTTCCATTCAACTATATATATATATTTTCATTATACTTGATATGTGATTCTATTTGTACATAGATGAACCTAATACTCTATTAGGGATAATTAGAAAGAAATATATATAATAAATATTGTCTCTTGTCTCCAAAATAAAATATTTTATATTATTATTCATAATTTTCATTTCTATTATTATATTTTTTTTCTATATATCTATAGAATTTAAAATGATGAGAGATTAATAGTGAAAATTGAGATAGAAAAGAAAATATTAGAAAATGATGGATGTAGACAAGAAAGAAACCAAATAAAGAAGAAAAAAATACAAAAGAAGGACTCCGTAGTTTCATAGGTTTTAAGAAAACTTTCTTAAACTTACTATAAATAATATAATAATATATAAATATGATTTTAAAATATATATAAAAATGTAAAATGAGAAAACTTTGGGAAGAATGACTCCTCCTTTCATAAATGGAATATCTATTTACATTTAATTATTTAAAAACAATAAAAAAATCAAATTTATTTCAAATGTCTTATTTACAAAATTACGACTAATCATATTACTAAATAATAATATTTCAAAAATAACGCATTTTTTTTTAAATCAATTCCTTTAAATCATCTTATTCTTCATTTTTATTTTATTTAACATTTACTACTAACTTATTCTAAAAAAAATAATAGAACTACATAAAATCATCTTCCTAATTTTTAATTTTACGTTAAATTTCTTTTGAAATAATTTCACCTCCAATCATAATATTATTTAATTTTATTTTTCTAACTTATTACACCTAAATTTCTATTAAAAAAAACATCTTAACTAAATAAATATACATTTATCAAATTTAATTTATAAAAAACCAACCATAATTATAATATATTATTATCTTAATTTTCCTATTACCATTCAAATCATCTTATTTATTATTTTTATTCTTCTAAATTTTTTACTTCTAACTGAATTTTTAATATTAATTAAATTTATTTATCGATTTTAAATTTATATTTACTATCGAAATTTTAAATCTATCATTTTCTTTATAAATGAATATATAATTTAAAATTTAAATTCCAAAATAAAAACGTAAAATCGAATTTCATAGCTAGACGCCTGCTGTGTAAGTAAACTTAAAAAAGCGTGTTACGTCAGGGAAAAGAAAATTCGGTAAAATCTGCAAACAATAGAAAAGCGGTTTCGCGACCACATGGTTAGACACGGTACTTTTGGGTAGAAAGAAAAAGTTTAATCATGGATAATTTCTATTTCAGTGACTTTATATAAATACGTTTCTCATTTTTTGTCTTTATTTTAAAAAAATTAAAATAATGAGGTTCTTGCATTTAGTTTCCTATAAATACGTTAAAGAGACGTCACGTGCTTATAATTTTTTTAATTTTTAAATACTTTTATTTTTACTTTTTATTTTTTTCAATTGTGTTTTAAAATAAAGAATTTGTCACGTATTATTGTCAGATTGTTATTTATATCAATTTGGTCTCTGTATTTTTTTTTTGTTTTAGTTTATTCTATGCATTTTTATTTTATCATAATTTAATTCATCTCAAATTCAAACAAAATTTAATTTTATATAAATATTTTTAACAAAATTGATTGTTTATGTTTTTATATAGTTTTGTCTTAAAAATTAAATAATTAAATTAAATATAGTTTTTGTTAGAAAGGATTTCGAGAAAGTTGATACACAAATAATTTTAAAAGATTTAACTAAATGAAATAACGGTATTTATGTTTTTCAAATTATTATCTTTAAATCTGTTTATGTTAAGTCAATTTTGAGTGATGATGTATTTCAAGTTTTGATGTTTAATTGTATAAATTTTTGTGAATTGTTGAGATAGTAGTGAAATAATTTTTGTCTAGATCGCTTTCACACAAATATTTATTATTAAAAATGTTAACTTTTATAGTTTGATCATTCATATTATTTAGGTTAAATGATTTCATTTGTTATTTAATTTTGTAGAAAAATTTTAAATGAGTTTTTTTTATTTGTCTCAATTTAGTTTTTGTTTTGAAAACTTTAATGCAATTAAGTTATTTTCGTTAATACTACATAAATAAAATTGTGTCATATGTTAGCTAATAATTTTTTTTAATAAAAAAATATCAATTTATATAAAAAAAATTGTAAAAGATTTATATAGAAATTAAATTTTGTTTGCATTTGGGAAGGAATAAAATGGTTTAATTTTTTTAAAAAATTAGGACAAAATTAAGAAAAAAATAAAAATATAGAAATCAAATTGAGACAAATGTAATGATATATGGTCTGATAGTGATACATGACACTATTAGTGCCACGTCACACTATTATTTCCACTTGACAAAATTTTAGTTTGACAAGTGACAATTTTTTTTATTTTAAAAAAATAAATAATAATAATAAATAAAAATAAAATTTATTAAAAAATATTTAAAAAATTAAAATAAAAATCACAAACTTACATATAACACCCTCTTTACAATGTTAGTATGAAACTAACTACAAAAGCCTAATTGTTTCAATTTTTCAAAAATAAAAACTCAGTTGAGAAAAAAAAAGTAAAAAACTATTTGAAAAAAATCATAAAAAATAATAACTGTATCTGCATGATTAAACCTATAAATAAAATATTTGTTATGATTAAACCTATAAATAAAATATTCGTGAAACATAATTTATGAAAAAAAGAAATTTACTCGTAGAAAAAATCATCAACTTTTTTTTATTGTATGTATCACCTTTAATAACCAGTGTTATATAGGAATAAAAACTCAAAATCTAATGAATTTTTTATCAAAATTTGTTTGTTCTTTTTTAAATTTTACCATAAAATTTATTAATTGAAATTAAGAATCATTTAAATATTGAGTAACACTGTGATAAAAGAAAAAGATAAAGCCTGCAAAAAGGTAAACTCTCCACATTAATGTAAAAAGAGTTTATAATGTGAACATCTCGGGTAAATTTTGGTATTAAAAATGTTTTATGGTATTTTTGAAAAACAATTATCTAAATTGATTTTGGTCCTATTTATAACGGATATCAATTAGCCATTTAATTCAGACCAACATATATTAAATAATGTCATATTATGGTCCGACGTCATTTAACGTAGGGCTGATGTTAAAGAGTAATTGACATATCTTTTGAATATACAGTAAACTTGAAAGAGCAAGTTTTTCAACTTATTTTACTTTATCTTGTTAGTTGTTTGCTTTCGTTGATGCTTTCATTTTTTTTTGTTACATTTTTCATTAAGATTGGTGCTTTTATTCATTAGTCATTATAATGGGTTTTAAAAGTTGCTTTTTTGTATTTTTATTTTAACCTTGAGTTTTGTAAATTTAAAATTTTCATAATTTTTGGCATGAATCTTGAATAGAGACGCTCCAAAAATGAAAGTTGTTATAAATAAGGTAACAAAAACACTCACCATGGTTGAAGGTATATTTTTTAGAATGTTCTAGAATTTTCAAAAATCCATAATTTAAGGTATGTTTTTCTATTTTATTAGTATTTTTCACTCATTTTTTCTATACACTTTTATTTTATATAATTATAGTATTTTTAAAATTTTGTAAATTTTTATGGTATATTCTTATATTATATATTGATTTTTCATGATTTTAATGAAAAACAATATTGACAAAAAAAAACTCAGAATTTTATATCTATTATTCCTACAACATATTTTAATTAATACATGTTATAAATACAACATACATTAATTAACCTTTATTAAAAAACAATATACATCAATTTTGACATCGCCCACTGTAATCTCAAATTTGTTTCTCACATAAAAAAATCTAAAATAACATAGGTTAAAAGTTTTCTTAACAAGTGTAGATACCATCAAATGTTGTCCAGCACAATGATGAAAATAGATGTATTGATGAAGATAGATGAACTTTAACATCAAATAATCTTGAAATATAAAATAGTTTATAGCATCAAACAATTTGTAAACCTTATGAATGTTCCTTCACATTGCCTTTTTCCAAGAATGAAAAAAAAATGAAGAATTTAAGATTTAAGATCACATTTTTATGATTACATATATATATATATATATATATATATATATATATATATATATATATATATTTTAACATCCCATAATCTCACATTTGATAATTCATAATTTACATATTGTAGCATTACATTTAAAGTAATATCCCATAATCTCACGCTTGAAAATTCATAGTTGATATATATCTATACATGTTTTAAACTCAAATTTCAACTACAAAATATAACTTGTATTCTTCTACTTTATTCTTCTATCACTCTCTTCATTGGCACTGAATCAGACGACATTCCTTCATCTGCTTCCGTATAACGAATTATACAATCATCGCACATACACAAACACAAACAAGTAGGGTGAGCTAACATGCAACCAATCATTTATAAAACATGCATAATTACTTTGATACACTCAACAAACCTCATATAATTATGTGAGACACCCTCATACCATCATACAACAATCGCATCATAGATACTCATCCCACAATACCACAATAGACATTCATCCCAATGATACGTTGATGAGCGGTCACGGGAGGTTATGCACTTGGGATGACTTCTACTTCTCCTTACAAATACACTTCAATAATACTACATATCATCCACAAGGTTAATCCTCAACACTATGTCCAAAATTGACACATAGACCAGGACCTCCTGCTCCTCGCACCACATAATTCATCCTTCTCTACTTGAGACCGGATGATTATTAGAGTATCAGAATAACCTCCAACTACAGGACCCTCAACATCAACATATACACAAATACCATATCAGTACTGAATCTCTCCATGAGACTCATACCATGGTCATATTCCTCAACTTACATTATACCATTACAAAATCTCCCCATAATACTCATATGATGTTCGGATGCATAAATTTAAATCCAATATAATAAAATACAATCATCACAGAAATCATACAAAATGAATATATAAATAAATTAACAATATTAAAATATCACTATAAATGGTCACCGGAGAAGAATCAAATGTTTGACGAATCAAACTCACAATAAACGCCAGTACATATGACTAGTTATAACTTACTAGATTTGACCACGACTGCTCTATGATAAGGGATGTACCAACTTCGGTTTTTAAGATTCCTCTATCCTACCATCACAATTATAATTCATAATTCCATATCTACCATAATAACATGAATTCATCAGACATTTTCATTCCAATGAGATATATTGCACAATAGTTTAACAGTACATAATCTGTTCAACAAGATTTAAGTTAAAAACTTGTCGAGTAGACTTCCAGGAAAGAGAGGTGCGTCACAATGGACAACTTAAGTACCAAGTCTTTCCTTAGCCAAAGTGTTCCTCAACTAGTTTTAACAAATTTCTTATTTACAGATTCAAAACAACAACATATAATATTAATACCGAAATTCAATATAGATAGATATACAGTAAGCATTAACAGTATTCACACAGAATTTCAAGACATGAATAATAATAAAATAACACTAAATCTTAATATAAAAACTTAGAAATGTTAGCTCCCCTACCTCTATTCCAGACTTCTCTTGCTCCGAATTTATTTCCCCGAAAACCCTTCAGAACCTCTATCCTTCTTGCAACTAAAAATTTCTTCCTAACTCTTTCTTCTCTATTTCTCAAGCTCTCACTTGATTCTTCCTCTCTTTGTGTGGAATAACCTCCCCTCTCATGGTTATTTATAGTCCAAAAAGTTTACTATTTAACAATTTTTTAATATTAATATTTTAATCACCACTTGGCCTATTTACTCTCTCAATAATGTGTTCAAATATGAGTGTTTTATCCACTATTAATATTTTAAATTTTTTTTGTTTTTTTCTAAATAAAAAAGTAAAAAAGAATTTGAACTCATCACCACAGTTTTCTACCAATTAAGCTACTAAAATTTCTTATTTAACTTTCCACATTTTAATTTTTTTACATAAACTTATTATATTTTTTATTCACAAAAAATATTACTTTTATTAATAAAATTGTAAATATTTTTTATGACTCTTCCATGTATTATTAAGATTGTATAGGATGAAGATAGTTGTTGTATAATTCAAACAAACAAAAACACAAATTTGATTTGACATAAAAATAATCTGTATTATAGCTGGAACTGGATTTCCCTCGTTGCAAGAATCGCGCATTCATTCCTTACACAATCCTGTTTAATTGTTTTAATATGGCTTTTATATTAACACAACGAACCAAATATAATAGGCGTATTTTTATTTTTTTCTTTTAAATCTCTAAAATAATTTTAAAATATATAAAATCTAAAATAAAATAAAATAATTAAAAAAAATATTCTAAAATATTATAAATTTAATTGTATTTAGTATTAGAGTAAACGAGTACTGCTATATTTCATTTAGTATAATAAAAAAATTACAATTTCAATGCAAAACTTTAATTCCATTTATATTATTTGATTTCTTGGCATATTTAGTTTAGTAATTATTACATGTGTTTATTAAAAAAATTAATGTTAATATTTGTTAAAAAGTATAAAATTTAAATAAAACTAATTAATTTAACATATAAACAGAGAACTATAAAATGAAAAAATAAAATATAAAAAATAAATTGGGTTAAGCTGACTATAAATTAATAAAATTTCATTGATAGCCCACACCAAGTAAGATAGATTAAAAAAATATTAACGATTAGATAAGTGTAACCACCACTAATCACTTTTTTTTTATTAATATTAGAAGGGTGTTTCACCCTGCACCTCTCTTCTTTCATCTGCAGCTCCAAAATTACAAATATGACATTAAACTTTTTATTAAATATTGAAATGAATATATATAGTGAGTTGATAGGGAAGGTAGCCCGGGAAGGCTACATGTTTCGTTATCACATTTACATCTTGAAATATGAGTAATAAAATTTTGTCTTATTTCTATCTCTATCAAATAATAGATATAACCGGTTCGTGTTTATATTCATTTTTTTTATTATTTTAATATTAATTAAATAATTTTTATAAAAAACTATAAAAGATAAAATATGATATTATTAAATATTTAATATAAAAGAAACATATTTAATGTTAAATATTTATAAACATATGATAATTGTATAAATTTTAAATCAAATTAACAATAAGAATAAGATAAAAGTTTGATTGTTTGTTTACTAAACCTATCATTTTAGTCATCCTAAAATAATGTTTCATATTGACAGGATCTTCTTGACGTCGAGAATCGTCATGACGTATAACACAAATGGAATTAAAATCAGAAATATTAACGTTATGTGTGAGACCCTGGAAACTTAACTCTGCAAAACCTCCGTCAAATCAAATTAATGCATTAAAAACCCTTTTGTAGTGCATTAAAAACGCACCCACGAACTCTGACGCACGTCTGCCAAGTGTCAAATTGGAATGTTCTGAAATCAGTAGTGGAAGACAGGTGTACGTAGGTGAGAGTGCGTCCGTTTGACCTTGGGAAGAAAACTGATTTTTCTGAAAAACCTTCTTCCCACACTCTGCATTCACCGTCTTCTTCCTAATATTCATACTTTTCATTTTCTCCACCTTCTCTCTAGAAAACTCCATTTTCTCTCTACTGTAACTCACACATTTCTTCTCCGTTCAACATTCAGAACTGTAGGAACGTTCCCTGCGTCGTGAGCTTCATCCTTGACCGAACCGCTCCAGATTCTGAAACCGGTAAGTCTCTCGACTTAGACGCTCGTTTCTGGATGACATGCGAAACCAAGATTGGTTGCATGAAAGGGTGTAAGCTAAAGTCTTCCGTATTTCTTTTGGTTAGATTTAGTTGAAGAACTTAAGAGAAACGTTGAGGGTAGAAAGCCATAGTTGGACGAGTCAAGATCACACTCTTAGTACGTTCACTACTGGTCCAGGTAAGGGAAGCTTATTAATTTAATTGATACTTGTATGTTGTATGAAAGCATGATGTTGACTGAATGTATGAAATGTATGCTGATTGAGTATGCATGAACGATCGCTGATGTACTGAAGAAATAGAGTATATGTTGGTTGAAATGTATGTTTATGGTTGATACATATGAATATGAGATGAGTTATCACTTTGAAGTATGAATGATTAATGTGAATCATATAAAGTTTGTAAATTGATATGAAGTTATAAAGTATGAACTGATATGTTGAAACTTGATATTTGAAATAGACGAAAATCTGAAAAAAAAAATGAAATCCTTACTATGATAAAATACGTTAGTCATCGTACGGTCTTATACCATTCGGTTTTCTAGTAAAATGTTTAAAAAGGAATTCTTTCATTTGGAAAGAGTTCTGTTTGAGAACGAGCGTCCTCTTGTGGAATACTATGTTTGAGCGTTCGGCTCAGCCTAGTGGTACCCGTATGTCTTAAATTAAGTGAAGTTATATACCCTTATATTTTAAAAATTAGTAACGCTCGGTCTTATACCAAGCGTTCGTCATAAGTAGCGCTTAGTCTTATACTAAGCGTTCGTCCTAATTAGTGCTCGGTCATCTACCTAGCGTTCGTCATAAGCAGCGCTCGGTCGTATACCTAGCGTTCGTCTTAATGAGCTCTCGGTCTTATACTAAGCGTTCGTCCTAATTGGTGCTCGGTCATCTACCTAGCGTTCGTCCTAAGTAGTGCTCGGTCTTATACCAAGCGCTCGTATTATTGAATAACCACTTTGATAGAATAACGTTCGTTCAAGTATAATAATAATTTCCTCTCCTCAAGTTCGTTCATTTACTAGCATCGATCTTCTGTATGCGAATTTCTACAGAGATAGTTCTAAATATTTTTGGCTCTCCTCCTTATATTGGATCTGGTCTAAGGTCTTCATAAAGAAATTTTCTTTAAGTACCAGTGTACATCTAAACGAGTTAGTTCATTTAACTGACCGCATAGAAAGTAACGTCCGTTATAAACTTCTTAGTTCATTCAGTTCATTTTCTTAACGTTCGTCCTCGTTCTTCAGAGAACTGAACGTTCGTTATTTTATACCCTTAAAACTAAAGATGAAAATAATGATAAATTGTAAGATTGTAAAGTGTGAACACTATATTGAGTGATTATATGATGATGGATTTTGGACGAGCGTTCCAGGGAGGAACGACTCATATATTGAATATGGAATTTGGTAAAGTATGACTGTGGGCATGCTAATGCTGGCTGGTCCATCCTGATGTTCCGTGAGTACTCATCCTCACGTAGAGGGGGTAGGTCATGTGTGGGAACGACAGGAGGTTCTATTCCTTAAGGGTACTTTGGATAGGACTAACCTCGAGTGGCAGCTGTTGAGTGTATCCCAGTTACTACACCACTCGGGTGCAAGGACGCCTGTAGCTACACAGATTCATACAGTCCGGACGGTCTGTCTAGTTATATATTTCTTATGATGTTATATGTTAAGTTACATGTTGTGTGTGAATTGAAATGTTAAATGTATATGTTGATGTATGAATTAAATTATATAAGCTTACCCATTCGTTTTTCCTTGTGTTGTCTCTGTCCCTGTACATCCGTCCTGTCTTTGCAATGATCATCCGTGTGGATGTGAGCAGAATGCGAGGCCACTCTGGAGGATGTGATTGAAGAAGAAAATCTGATTGAAGTGGAAGTTAAAGTCGAGCCTTAGCACGTTCGTTCACATTAGAAGTTTAGATGTTAGCTTTTATTTTGACGTTGGGTTAATTGATTTTGTAAAACCGTTCGTCCTAACTTCTTGTAGTTCTGTACTTTAAGTCGTTCGGCTTTTGAACCTTGTTATTAATGCAAAGACTGCTTTGCTTTACTGTTAAATGTAATTAAATTCTATTATATGATGATTACTATATTTTGGGATTTGGGATGTTACATTATTTATTCACAAAACAATACACCTTTAACTATCATCTCTAGTTTTGAATAAAATTTAGTAGAACAAACCAATTACATAACATTAAGTAAAATTAATATAAACTTAAATGAAGACAACATATTAAAATGCAACATCAACATTACCTCTTTGAAAATAAGTTGATTCATCAACAATAATTTTTTTAAAAACCAAACAAGATGCTCTGTATAACTTTATCATACTATAAGTAAAATAAAATTGTGAATAACTAGTATTACCAACTCGTTTTAAAGTGTCAATTTAGTTTTTTTCTATTAGAAGTTTCAAATTCACCCATTTTTAACAACTGAATTATTTCATCTAATCAAACAACTTTTAACCAATGAGAAATCAAGAAAAAAAAATGGTCTAACTTTTTTTTTTCAAAAACAAAAGAAAACATGTGAGAGGGAGAGATATGTAAGATACTCAAAAGACCGTGAAAAGGAAAATAAAAAATATCTTAATAATTTTTTTATTCTTTATTATATTTAATTTTATGTTTTATTATTTATTAACATTAAATGTGTTTTATAAAATAAATAAAAATATACCTAATTTAATTTTCATAAATTCTCATTATATACTATATATAATTAATTTTTTTAAAACATATAATTTAAAAATTTTCATAAAATTTGGATGGCCATGGTACCCCTTCAATAATCCACCACTGTTGAAGAAGAATATTGTCCTTTTTCAATTTTGTAAATATAGTTTGTATATGTACTCTCCTTTTTCAAATTCTTTTTTGGTGATAAAGGAAAAAACGAGAGAAGACTTAAAAAAAGAAAGCCTAAACGAACTTGAACACCATAAATTTGTAATATTTCAGAAATATCTAGAATATTTTAGTACCTTCTATGAAGTAGTTTGATGTTGTAGTGATTTATAGAAAGTTATAAAGGGTTTGAAGAAGTGAATACATGAACTCACTTAATTAACTCATGATTGAGGAGGTTAAACAAGTTCATATGCATCTAACTACCTTATCGTGTGAAAGTTATAATTTCTTCCACATGTCACGTTCACAGGTACGTGTAACATATCACTATGAAAGGTTGCACATGTTTTTTTTTTTTTTTTTTTTATATATAAAGGTGTTCCCTTCATATATTTTTTACACTTGAAATTGAATTAAATGAAATTTTGTGAGATTTTTAGATGTCTTGAGAGTATGAAGCCTTTTTGTATTAGTTTTTATCTTCGAGTTGGTGGATCCTCAATGTATCTGTCCTTGGAAAACTAAGTGGTGTATTCTTTCCATTTTTCTCGTTTTTCAATTTTACCATGTTTATGTTTGTTCTTTGTGTAGCTAATAACTTGATACCCCGTTTATGAAATTTGTTTTTGTTCAAAGCTTTGAATTGATAGATCTAATTCAAGGAAGACTCACAGGAAAACATTAAAGAATATAAGGTAAGAGAAGAAATGAATTATAATGAAACATTTTCTCTAGTAAAATTATGACACTAGTAGTTCATTTTGATTTTAAGTTACATTTTGTGTAACAAATATTCCTTAACAATGATTTTGAAGAAGTTTAAATAGAACAATTCACTATTACGAAACCTTTCCCCTCTCTTTTTCAGGTTATCCTTTCTGTTTTCTCGTTCTCGGGCACACTCTTGATGTTTCTTAGGATTGTCTTCTTCTCCTTTATTTTGGTTAGGTGTCGTCTTCTCCTTTTCTGGTTATGGATCATGATTGACTGTGTTGAATTTGGGTTCTATTATTTAAGGTTTCTTCTTTATAAGTTTTGATCTCGCAATTTGGGGCTAAAGTTTTGATTTGGTTTGTTTTATTTGGGGTTTGTATTCTTGATTATTGTCTACAAGTTTTGATCTTGCGATTTGGAGCTAGGGTTTTGATTTGGGTTTTGTTATTTGAGATGTCTATTTTTGATTCTTCTATATAGGTTTTCATCTTGCAATTTGAGGTTAGGGTTTTGATTTGAGTTCTGTTATTTGGGATTCTTGTTATTGATTCTTCTCTACAAGTTTTGATGTCGAGATTCGGAGCTAGTTTTTGATTTGGGTTATGTTATTTGTAATATTTGTTCTTGATTCTTCTCTACATGTTTTGAACTCGTAATTTGGAACTAGGGTTTTGATTTGAGATTTTGTAATTTTTTTTCGTTTGGAGGATGATGGTTGCAGAAAAACTTAAGACCACTTTGAACAAACTTAATAAACCGAGAAACCAAAATAGATATTAAAGCAAAACATTTTTCTCAAATAATTTTTTTTTCTCAAAGGCTTTGATTTGATAAAAGCAATAATTAAGTATTTTAGGTTTGTCTTAAGAAACTTATATGAACAAGGTTTTTAAAACGGAAAATTGTTCACAAAACGGTGATAGACTAAAATTGAGTAAATGTCTAAACAAAAACCTTCCGTTTAGAAAACATATACTCTCTTAATGGTTGTAGATTGATGACGTGAAAGCCATAAGAGAGTAATAAAAGTTATGTGTTGTTTTACATTAATCACCGTATCATTTTTATATTAAATAATTGTTGTAAGTTCACATTTCTTAATGCTCCGTCAACAAGATAATACATTGTCATGTCTCACGTTTGATCGGAAAATATTAAACAAGATATTTAATTGAAAATATAAAAATTGAGTACTCTATAAACTAAAAAATAAATAGAAATTCAATTGAATTATGAAAATGATTTTAATAATCAATATAAAATAATTAATAAAAATTCAATTAAAAATATCTAAATTTATGATAAACTTGAAACTTAATTAAGCCAATTAAATATAATATTTCTTTTATCTTTCTATCATAATATCTATTCATAAAAAAAAAGTCTTGTTTTTTCATATTTCATATAATTAATTATAAGGTTACATAATAATATATTTAATTTTAGTATTAATTCAAAAGTGATTTATATACTCTAATATTAAATAATTGAAAAATTTTAGTGGAAGCAACGAATGCCCTATTCTCGCCATTTGAGAAATCCAGGTCCAGCTACTGAAAATGAGTTTGTATGTCAAATTGCACTCTTTTATATGTCTTTGACTCTGTGTGCCAATACAATTAATATACCAAACATCCATAATCCAGCTCATCGTACAGAAGGCATTCATACTACATACATACATACATACATATATATATATATATATATATATATATATATATATATATATATATATATATATATATTCACACACACACACAAAATCATAATTAATTATCCAAAAATATATTTTTATCACGTAACTTTTCAGCATCTTACCTATTTTTATTCTCATCCTGGCATTAACCTTCTTAAACGATAAAGTTATTATATTTTTGCACCAACTTTGTTCTCTCTACCCGAAATTACACTAACACAAACATCTTATTATAATCATCTATAATTAAATAAATCATGATCAATATATAACATTCACTTAATTAAAAAAATATATAAAATTGAGTAGTAAAAGCTCAAATTTAAAAGGTAAATAAAATTTAATTAAACCAATTTAATGTAATAATGTCTGATCTATTTCACATAATAACATGTTTATTTTTTTTAGTATTAATTAATGAATAGTGATTTATACTCTAATATTAAAGAATTAAAAGTATTTAGTGGAAGCAAGGAACGCGCGATGCTCGCCATGGCGGAAATCCAGGTCCAGCCACTACAAAATGAGTTTATATATCAAATTGCATTCTTTTATATGTCTTTGACTATGCGTTCGAATACAATATACCAAACATCCATAATCCAGCTCATCATATAGAGGACATTCATACTACATCATATATATATATATATATATATATATATATATATATATATATATATATATATATATATATATATATATATATATATATAAATTTAAAAGTTGCAGATCAAGAGAGTATATGACACATAACAAAGATCAAACATAATAAGTAAAAATAAAATAAAATAAATTAATCTGTAAAGAAAAATTATAAAAATTTAAAATTAATGAAAACTAAATCATAATTAACTACCAAAAAATACAATTTTGTCGCGTAACTTTCCAGCTTCTTACCTATTTTGTGCTAGTTTTTTCATAAAATATTAGTCGTATTCCATTGACCAAACTACAATCATTGCACGTATTTTACTAAAACAAATAAAGTTTTTAAGCATACTTTTATAAATACCATAACATAATATAATGACGTGAAATGATCGATCAAGCCACTATTCTAATTACCAAAGTTCCAACTGCATTCCTTTTCTCCCTAAACTGATGGCCGCATCACTTCTTTTCAGCTTCGCAGAATCAGTGTTAGGGAAGCTTGCTACTGCTGCCGTTCAAGAAGCTTCTTTGGCGCTTGGTGTGCATAGCGAGTTACAACAGATGAAAGAGAATATGGCAATCATCAGAGGTGTTCTCTTAGATGCTGAGAAGAAGACTACGCAGAGCAGTGGGTTGAGCCAATGGCTGAGACAGGTCAAGCGCGTGTTTTCTGATGCTGAAGACATAGTCGATGATTTCCAGTGCGAAGCGTTGCGGAAGCATGTTGTCAACACCTACGGTAGCTGCTCAAGAAAGGTACGCCGTTTCTTCTCGACAAGTAATCCTGTTGTTTATCGTCTTAGAATGGCGCATCACATTCAAGACATCAACACCAGGTTGGCCAAACTTGAAACTCAAAGAAGCATGTTTGGCCTTCAAATCATTCACCAAGATACACGTGTGGTGCATGTGAGGGATATGACTCATTCTTATGTAAACCCTTCCAATGTTACAGGAAGGGAAGATGATAAGAATGAAATAGTAAGGCTTTTGGTGCAAGATGCTGATCACGAAAGTCTTTCTATTATTCCCATTGTGGGAATGGGAGGCTTGGGAAAAACCACACTTGCTAAGTTAGTCTTCAATGACACCAATATTGATGCATGTTTTTCATTGAAGATGTGGGTTTGTGTCTCTAATGATTTTGACCTTAGGAATGTTCTTCTTAAAATTCTCAACACTTTTAAAAACCCAACTGGGGAAAACTTCAATAACTTTGACATAGAGCAACTTCAAATTCGTTTGAGAAATACACTTCAAGGGCAGAAGTTCTTGCTCGTGTTGGATGACGTGTGGAACGAAGATCGTGCAAAATGGGATGAGTTGAAGGAAATAATAGATGTGGGTGCTAAAGGGAGTAAAATCCTAGTGACTACTCGTAGCCATGCAGTAGCTGCCATGATGCACACTAAACCCTCCGATTTGTACCTTCTAGAATGCCTCTCTGAAGAGGATTCTTTTTCTCTTTTTGTGAAATGTGCTTTTGCAAAGGGGGTTGAGAAAAAGCATCCACAACTATTGGAGATTGGGAAAGAAATAGTGGAAAAATGTGGTGGGTTACCTTTAGCAGTGAAAACGGTTGGGAGTTCATTGTTCTCAAGGTTTGATAAGAAAGAGTGGGAGTCTATAAGAGACAATGAGATTTGGAATTTAAAACAAAATGAAGAAGGCATTTTGCCTGCTCTCAAACTAAGTTACGATCAACTCCCTTCATATTTAAAACCTTGTTTTGCTTCTTTCTCCTTTTACCAACAGGATACTGATATTATGAGTTCTCACATTTCTGCCCTGTGGGAAGCACTTGGTTTTCTTCTACCACCAAAGGAAAATGAATCGGTGATTGATGTTGCCAGTCAACTTTTGCATGAGCTATGGTCAAGATCTTTTCTTTCAAATTATGTTGACCTGGGGAGCTATTCTTGGTTTAACTTACATGATTTGGTGCACGATCTTGCAATTTATATTTCAAAAGGCGAGTTTCAAAGAGTAGATTTTCGCAATACAAAAATCTCTGAGAATGTCCAACATTTAGCATTTATGGCAAATTATTTGCCTGCTCATGTTGTTCCTCCCACAGGTCTGAGAACTCTGTATTTCCCCTACGGAGTCAACAATGAAGTTTTCTTGAATACAGTGTTTTCAAGATGCAAATACCTCAGGGTTTTAGATTTAAGTTACTCGGAATACAAGAGTTTGCCTTACTGCATTGGAAAGTTGAAACATTTAAGATATCTTAGTCTCGACTGGAATGAAAAACTAGAGGGACTCCCTGATTCAATCTGCAAGCTTCAAAATTTGCAAACATTGGCTCTTAATGGATGCATAAAGCTACAAAAATTACCTAAAGGAATAAGAAATCTAATTAGCCTTCGTCACCTTGATATAACCACCAGGCAACCTGATTTTCCAGAGAAAGAGGTTGCAAGTTTGACTTCATTAGAAAAATTATATTTTTATCGATGTGATAATTTGGAGTCATTGTTCAAAGGAATACAATTTTCCACTCTTAAAGTATTGTTTTTGTCTGAATGTGGAAGTCTAAGGTCAGTGTCGTTTGATGCCATTAGAAATTTAGAGGTTTTGGTTATCTCCGATTGTGGCAAGTTAGAATTGTCAATGGGCCTTAGCAACCAAATCCTGGATTCAAGGTTAAAGTTTCTTTCTCTTGAATTCTTGGCACAACTGGTCACATTGCCTCAGTGGCTTCAAGGATCTGTGAACACTTTAATTACCTTATCGATTATAGGTTGCATCAATTTGGATGAGCTTCCTGAGTGGCTACCAACTCTAATTTGTCTCAAAGTCCTTATCATTCGCTATTGTCCAAATCTGGCGTCACTCCCTCATAACATGCATCACCTCACCAATCTTGAAGAGTTAGAAATGACTGGTTGTCCTGAATTATGGAAAAAATTCAAACCAGAAGTTGGGTCGGATTGGGACAAGATATCATACATCAAACATGTTTTCAACAATGAAGAAGAAGACGACGATAAAGAAGATGAAGCAGAAGACGAAGAAGAAGACTCAGCAGAAGATGGAGAAGAAGATGATGAAGAAGAGGAAAACGAAGATGATGAAGAAGAGGAAAACGAAGAAGATGAAGAAGAATATTCTCGGAATAACAAGATCAAAAGTTGAAGGTACTGATTTTAATCTTTTGGCTTTTCTATTAGATTATTGTTTTTGACAAGTTACCTTTTATTTTATTTTTAATTTTAAAAAAATGGATATTTTTTTTTTCTTTTACACAGGCTATACACCACTTTCTCGGTCTCTCCACCTCATAAGGGACAAATCTAGCATGAAGCTGTGAAATATTATTTACATATAAATTTTATAAACGTGTACAATTTTTTTTTTTCACTTGTGAACTTTCAAAACAATGTTTTTGTGATAAAAAAGTGTTGATAAGGTCAATATTTTGTAATAGTAGTGCAAACATAAATTGTGTCAAGTAAAGAAGAATATTATATGTCTCTTTTAGATGTTTCTTGGAGATCCTATAGTTGCTGAAAATGTGAGCATTTGGGAGACTAAAAAAAACTTTGGAAATACCCTTTCATTTGAGAGCTTTTAAATAAGTTTTTATAAACCAATTTTAAAAAGAATAATAAGGGAACTCTTTTATATCTAATACTTATCAATTCAAAACTAACTTTTTCAGTCAGATTATTGTGTTAATTTATGTAAAAAAAAGTAGTGAATTTTTTTATTATGAGTGTTTGTGAGTTGGGTTTGATAGAATTTGAGCAAATCCGTTATTTAACTTACTAAAAGACTTTTTGGGTGGGGATAAGTTTCTACATTTTTTTTTCATATTAAACTCAATCTAACTTACCCTAAACTTGAATGAGTTGGATGATCAATTGATTCAATATGCTGAATATTTTCTTTTGTTAAAGTTTTAATTTTCAAATATCGACATAATTAAAAAGAATAAAATAATTTTACAAAAATTAATTCAAGATTTCAAATAAACTAATAAATCAAGTCATATAACACTTTATCTAAACTAATTTAAGACACAAAGAACTGTATAATCCAATTTTTTTATAACACAAGTATATGAGAATGGATTCTTACATCATCATAATCAATTAACTAATTTTTTTTCCTTCGATGTCATATTAAAAACATATAATAGTATAAATATCAAATAACAATTATATAAAAGTCAAATAAGTATAGAAAGTAAAAATATCTTGAAAATAAATATCAAACCTAAGTAAAAAAGTAAAAATATTTTAGATTACTTAGTAATTCAAAACATGATCTAGTACGTGGATGATATGAATATTATTTCTTTCTATCTATGTACCTAACTTAAAAAATTAGGAATTGTTTGTACTGAGTCTAGTTGTTTTGTCTAACTACTTTCATCAACAAATAATTTTAAATAATGACATAACATTTGATATTTATCTCAGCCTTTTGTAACGTTGTTACTTGTTAGAATAACAATTGATCTTACCGAGATTTTAGAAATAGCTTGAAAGCTCTTGAAACAAACTTTAGAAATTTTATGAATATAGTAAGTATATAAATAATTATTAACTGAGTATTTTTTGAGAATACTAATTATATTTATAGAATTAACAATAAATTTTAAGTTTATGTTTTCGTTGAAATAATTAATATTTACTTCAAATATAATAACATAATAGTTAATAGTAAAATAATAATGATAATATCAAATTATTTGATATTAGTTATGATATATAGATATTATTTTAATAAATATAAGTTTGAATTATTTTAAAATGAAAAAACTTAATGAGCTTTTGGGTCATATTAATTAATATCTCTATTTAATCAGTTAGGAATAATAATATTCATTTAAAAAAACAAACCAAATTGAAAACATTGAAAATAGTGAAATGAATTTTAAAAAAATCATCATTATACTAAGATAAAAAGAATCATATCAAATGAATTCATATAAGGGACAAATTTTCACAAGAAAACCAATTAAAAAGTCCACCCAAAAAAAATGTAGTTATTAGTGTAGATCTTGCTTTTCCAAACATGACAATACATAAGATATGAATGTTAAAACTTCTAAAGTGCACCTATACTAAAAATCGCGACTAGGTAAACTAAATTGACCGTAACAAAAATTTGTGGATAACAAAGATGATCTATTAATTTTAGATGGAAACAATTTCTTGTCCGTTATAGGTGATAAAAGCCATAAAAAACTATGGCAGATTTTCGTATCCAATACATTAAAAGTCATTCATTATTTTACATTAATCGTATTATCATTTTTATTTTAACTGCAATTCTTAACATATACAGGGATAAGAAAACAAAATCATGAAACAAGATAACATCTAATTAACAGGAAAAACGTTTGGGTGCATCTCTCACGTTCATGTTCCAGATAAAAAAATGCAGCAAGATAACAAAAGCCAACAATGCATATTGGGAGTAAGTGATGAATATAAAACTTACAAATTGTTTTATCCTATTAAAAAAAACAATAATTGTGAGTAAAGATGTGGAGTTCGAAGAGGACAAAAGCTGGAATTAGAATAAAAATGTAGAGAAAAACACAACTCTTGATTGAGAAAATGAAGTAGCCAAAGATAATGAGAGAATATAGAGTGTCCACTAAACGAAATAACATCAGAGATGTTGATAATCTAGAAATGTTGGAACCGAATCAGTCTCAAATTCTGAACAAAATGATTCCTCAAATGAAGGAAGAACCACAAGAACACGAAGGCAACCTATATGGATAGCTGATTACGAAACTCATCTTGGTAGACGAAACAAATTTATTAGTAATGATGATTACAGACTCTAAGGATCCTTAATCCTATGAAGAGGCTTGTAAAAGTCTACAATGGAGGGAAGCTATATGAATGCAGAAAGGAAAGCTATTGAAGAGAAGAATCATATGTGGGAACTAGTAGATCCTCTAGAAGGGGTCACACCTATTGGTGTTAAATGGATTTTCAAGACCAAATTCAATGAAAATTGTCATGTAGAGAAGTACAACGCTAGACTAGTGGCCAAATGTTATGCTCAAAGGTATGGATTTGATTATGCAGAAGTATTTGCTCTAGTTGCTAGACTTAACACCGTGAGAATACTACTAGCTTTGGCTGCTGAAAATACATCGGATGTGTTTCAGTTTGATGTAAAAAGTGCATTCTTATATGGAGAAATTCATGAAGAAATTTTTGTCCAACAACCAATAGACTTTATCCAAAAAGGTAGCTACCCAAAAAGAAAATACATGATATATGATAGATCCCAAAAAGAAGTTGGAAGAAAAGACCACAACAGCGGTGGTATCAAATGATGAGAATGTGTTCCTTATCACTAAGGTAAACTATCTAAATATTTCTTTTGATGACTGCACTTGGATAGTAGATACCAGAGCATCTTTCCATGTTACTCCTCATGAGGGATTCTTCTCATCCTATCAAAAAGGAGACTTTGGAATAGTGAAGATGGGTAATCATGTCACAAGCAAAATTGTGGGCATAGGAGAAATGGCTTTGACGATAGAAAATGGAAACAAACTTGTGCTGAAGGAGGTAAGACATGTGCCAGAAATGCGACTAAACCTTATCTCAGTCTGTAAGCTAGATGATGCTGGAATGAACAATTAGTTTGGAGATGGAAAATGGAAACTTAGCCGAGGAAGCATGATTGTTGCTCATGGCAAAAAGGAAGGCTCTTTGTATGTCATACAAGGAAAGATATGCAAAGGAGAGACAAATATTGCTCAAGAAGAAAGTAAGGAGTTGTGGCACAAAAGACTGGGCCACATGAGCGAGAAAGGATTAGAGATCCTTGCGAAAGATCATCTCCAGAGTATAAAAGGACAACCACTTGAATTATGTGAAGACTGCCTAGCAGGTAAGCAACACAGAGTATCTTTCCTAAATATGATAATAGAAAAAGAAGAGAGCATATTTTGGATCTTGTGTATTCAGATGTCTGTTCAACATCCGAAAGGTCCCTTGGTGGTGCTCAATATTTTGTTACCTTCATTGATGACCACTCTAGAAAATTATGGGTCTATCCTTTGAAGAGAAAAGATGAAGTTCTACGAATCTTCAAGGAGTTTCATGCCTCAGTTGAACGTGAAATTGGTAGAAAGTTGAAATGCTTGAGAAGTGATAATGGTGGAGAGTATAGAGGTCCATTCGAGCACTATTGCAAGATTCATGGGATCAGACATGAGAAAATACCTCCCAAGACACCTCAAATGAATGACGTAGTTGAAAATTTAACAGAACGATTGTCGAGAAGGTTAGAAGCATGTTTTCTCACGCAAAACTTCCCAAGTCATTCTAGGGGGAAGTCGTGTTAACAACAACTCATTTGATCAACTTATCACCATCAAGACCATTAAACGGTAAGATACCAGAAGAAGTATGGTCCGGTAAAAAGGCTTCATATCGCAACTTGAGAGTCTTCGAATGTAAGGTATCAGTTCACATTTTGAAAGATGAAAGAGCAAAGCTCGATGCTAAGGCGAAAGAGTGTATATACCTTGGTTCTCCAAGAGATGAATTTGGTTTCAGATTATGAGATCCTGCAAATAGAAAGATTGTTTGAAGCAGAGATGTGGTGTTTTTTGAAGATCAGACAATCCAAGACATCAAGAAAGTGGAGAAACCAACACTTATGCTGATAAGTAATCAAAGCCCTATTGTGATGAACAACTTAGGGGGAGAGACTCGTCAAGCTGAGACAAATCAGGAGTTATAACTTGATGAGATGGCTGAACAAGCAGATCAACCTAATCTGACGCTAGAAGATCAAGTAATTGAGAATGCTGTGCAACAAACCCAATTGAGGCAATCAACAAGGCAGAAGCAATCGTCAAGAAGGTATTTTTCAGATGAATATGTTAATTTTACTGATGAAGGTGAACCTCAAAGCTTTGTAGAAGCAATGGAGATGAAAGACAAAGACAAATGGTTGCAAGCCATGGAAGAAGAGATGCAATCCTTAAAGGAAAATCAGACTTATGATTTGGTAGAATTACCAAAAGAAAGAAGAGCATTGTAGAACAAATGGGTGTTTAAGCTCAAGAATGAAGAGAACAACCCAAACCCAAGGTACAAAGCACAGATTGTCGTGAAGGGGTGCAACCAGAAGAAAGGAATAGATTTTGATGAAATATTATAAACATTTCTCTCAAAGACTTTGATTTGAAAAAATCAATAATTAAACATTTTAGCTTTGTCTTTAAGAGACTTATATGAACAAAGTTTTTAATACGAAAAAATGTTCATCAAGTATAATTCCCATTGTAAACGGTGATAGACTAAAATTGAGTAAATGTCTAAATAAAAACCTTGAGTTTTGAAAACATGTGGATATACTCTCTTAGTGGTTGTAGATGGTGGTTGTTGATGACGTGAAAGCCATTAGAGAGTATTTAACAATTTTTCAAAGAGAGTAATAAAAGTTATTTATTGTTTTACATTAATCACCATATCATTTTTACATTAATCACTGTAAGTTCACATTTCTTAATGCTCCAATGTCAGTAAACAAGATAATGAAACAAGATAATACATCGTCATCTCTCTCGTTTGATTGGAAAATTAAACAAGACATATATTCAATTGAAAATATAAAGATTGAGTACTCTATAAACTAAAAAATAAATAGAAATTCAATTGAATTATGAAAAACATTTTAATATTCAATATAAAAAAATTAATAAAAATTCAACTAAAAATATCTAAATTTATAATAAACTTGAAACTTAATTAAGCCAATTAAGTATAATAATTCTTTTATCTTATCTATTCACACAAAAAAAAAAGTCGTGTTTATTCATATTTCCTAATTAATTATAAGGTTACATAATAATATATTTAATTTTAATATTAATTCAAAAGTAATTTATACTCTAATATTAAAGAATTGAAAAAAGCTACTGAAAATGAGTTTATATGTCAAATTGCACTCTTTTATGTCTTTGACTGTGTGCCAATATATACCAAACATCCATGATCCAGCCCATCATACAGAGGGCATTCATACTACGTACATACGTATAAATATATATATTTACCCTAAATGATAATTAATTATCCAAAAATATATTTTTATCACGTAAGTTTTCAGCATCTTACCTATTTTAGGGTAGTTTTTTCATACAATCTTGGTCAAACATTATTATATATGTAACGCCTTCCATTAACCAGACTACAATCATTACATGTATTTTACTAAAATAAAAGAAGTTTAGCAGCAGACTTTTATAAATACCATAATGATCGACTTGAAATTTTTAGATGAACCAATATTTTCATTTTTAAATTAATGTTCAAAACAACCAATTTAGAACATACTTACTTTTAATTTTTTTTAACTATTTTTTTCATATTTTCAAAATATGTAAAATAAAATTATTGTTCTATACATTTTTCTAACATTGAAATTATTTATAAATTGAATAAAATTTACAAATATAAATTGAAAACATGTTGAATCAATTAATAAACATGCTCAACTTCAAGATTATATTTTATCTCATCTAATCATATATAACAAAGTCATTATTTTTAAAATGAAAATGGAAAACAAAACCAAAACCAAGTGATTATTATCTTTCAGTACGAAACATTACATTAGAATACTATGAAACAGGGCAAAAAAGAAGAAAAAAAAAAGAGAGTTGAAAATACTAAACTACTTTGTTAATATGTGACTTGAGAATATTTTATTCATTGTACATTTATATCTTTTATAATACATAATCAAACTATAACTTTTCATACATATAGCACTATGTGAAAGACACATATATACATATATAGTCTTCAATTAGAGTTATGCTTTTCCTTTAACTTATTTTGTTAATTAAAAATTGATTTATTAAGAAAGATGATCTCATTAACGGTAAGGATGGAGACAACTTGTCCACGATAAGTGATAAAAGCCACAAGAGAGTGACGACTTTCTTATGCAATATATTAAAATTCATTCGTTATTTTACCAAGTGATTTTTACCAAAACCAAGAGATTTTTAACCGTATTATCATTTTTATATTAACCACAACATATATATAGAGATAAGAAAACAAGATTATGGAAAAAGATAACATCTAATTAACAAAAGAGCTAAAGAATAGAGATTCAATTAAAGATATACACGCAAAAATTTTAAATATTTAATAGATAAGCAAAAATAAATACTCAAATTCAAAATAGACATAAAACTTAATTAAGCAAAATTAAAGTAATAATTTCTTATCTATTTTAAAACATAAATGAAATCGTGGCTTTCATTATAATTAATTATAAATTTACATAATGATATGTTTATTTTTTTAGTATTAATGAGAAGTGATTTATACTCTAATATTAATTAATTAAAAAATTTGTCGGAAGCAATGAACGCCATGGCGGAAATCCAGGTCCAGCTACTACAAATGAATTTATGTATCAAATTGCACTCTTTTATATGTCTTTGGCTCGTATGAATACAATATACCAAACATCCATAATCCAGCTCATCGTATACAGGGCATTCACACTACATACATATAAATATATATACAAATATATATATATATATATATATATATATATATATATATATATATATATATATATATATATATAATATAAATTTCAATTTAAGATAAAGTATGCAACACATCGCATGGATAAAACATAATAACTTAAAATAAAATGTAATTAAATTAATTCGCTGAGAATAAAAATAACAAAAATTTAAAATTTATGAAGCACTAAATCATAATAAATTACCAAAAAATCTATTTTTATCACGTAACTTTTAAGCACCTTACCTATTTTGTGCTAGTTATTCTTTTCATACAATCTCAGTCAAATATTATTATATATGTAATGGCCTTCCATTGACTATGCTAAAATCATTACTCCCATTTTACTAAAATAAATAAAGTCTTCCAGCAGACTTTTATAAATACCATAATCACTTGAAATTAATGATTCAGCAATCAAACAACTATTCTACTCATCAAAGTTCCAATTGCATTCATTTCTCTCTAAAATGTGTTAGGTAAACTTTAAGGGTCCCATGTGTTTTTTAATAATTGTAAAAGTAGAAAAGTAGTTTGTTTGCTCTTGCAAAGTCTTCTACGGCAGAAGCTTCTGTACCTTGCAAGACTTTGGTGCACATGGTGATGCAAGCAACGTGTAAGATGGGTGGTGAAGTTTTGTTTCATGTGTGCAACTCACTTATAAGAAAAATGATTCTTTGACACACCTAAATTTTTTACATTCATTTCACACTATCCTTACTTACTTTTTACTCTCTTCTTTCTTGAAAAACTACAAAATTTTACACTTTTAAGACTAGTTTACCCTTATACTCTGTGTCAAATGAATGTAAAAGTGTGTCATTCCATCATTTCTCCACTTATAAAAGTGAAGTGAATAAGTGGTTGTAAGATATAACTACAGAGAAGAAAAAGAGTGAAGTGCAGCAATAAAGAGCTGTGAGTGTGTGGAAAAGAGAGGAAGAGAGCCACGGGAAAAATTGTTGTAGTGTGCACCACCGTGAAGAGAGAAAAATAGGGAGGGCCTGTGTTGTGTATTGGGTATATTAGGAGTGTATTTTTGAGAGTCTAAGAGTGTTTCTTGTATTTCTGAAAGCTTTTATTTTCAATAAAAGTATATTTGGTACCAACAAACTGATGGCCGAATCACTTCTTTTCAGCTTCGCAGAATCGCTTCTACGGAAGCTTGCTACTGTTGCCGTTCAAGAAGCTTCTCGGGCGCTTGGTGTGCGAAGCGAGCTACATCACATGAAAGAAAGTATGTCACTCATCAGAGGTGTGCTCTTAGACGCACAGCAAAAGACTCCACAGAGCATGGTGTTGAGCGAATGGCTGAGACGGGTTAAGCGCGTGTTTTCTGATGCCGAAGACATAGTCGATGATTTTGAATGCGAAGCGCTTCGGAAGCACGTTGTCAACACCTATGGTAGTCTCTCGATAAAGGTACGCCGTTTCTTCTCATCAAGTAATCCTGTTGTTTATCGTCTTAGAATGGCGCATCGCATTCAAGACATCAACACTAGATTGGCCAAACTTGCAGCTGATAGGAACATGTTTGGCCTTCAAATCATTGACCATGATACACGTGTTGTGCACGTGAGGGAAATGACTCATTCTTATGTAAACCCTTCCAATGTTACAGGGAGGGAACATGATAAGAATGAAATACTAAACCTTCTTATGCAAGATGGTGATCGCCAAAGGCTTTCTGTTATTTCCATTGTTGGAATGGGAGGCTTGGGAAAAACCACCCTTGCTAAGTTGGTCTTCAATGACACAAACGTTGATGCATGTTTTCCGTTGAAGATGTGGGTCTGTGTCTCTAATGATTTTGAACTTAGGAATGTGCTCGTCAAAATTCTTAATTCTATTCCAAACCCAACTAGAGAAAACTTCAATAACCTTGAGACAGAGCAACTTCAAAATCATTTGAGAAATACACTTAAAGGTAAGAAGTTCTTGCTTGTGTTGGATGACGTGTGGAACGAGGATCCTGCAAGATGGCATGAGTTAAAGGAAATAATAGATTCGGATGTTGAAGGTAGTAAAGTCGTAGTGACTACTCGTAGCCATGCAGTAGCTGCCATGATGCATACTAAATCCTCAAATCCGTACCTTCTTCAATGTCTTTCTGAAGAAGATTCTCTCTCTATTTGTGAAATATGCGTTTGAAGATGGAGAGGAGAAAAACCATCTAGAACTACTGGAGATTGGGAAAGAAGTCGTAGAAAAATGTGGACGGTTACCGTTGGCACTGAAAACGGTGGGGAGTTCGTTGTTCTCGAAGGTTGCTAAGAAAGATTGGGAGTCTATAAGAGACAATGAGATTTGGAATTTACAACAAAATGAAAAAGGCATTTTGCCTCCTCTCAAACTAAGCTATGATCAACTGCCTTCATATTTAAAACCATGTTTTGCTTCTTTATTCCTTTATGAATTTGACATTAATGTTTTATGTTATGATCTTTCCATGGTGTTGGATTCACTTGGTTTTCTTCCACCACCAAAGGAGGGTGAATCAATGAGTGATGTTGCCAATCAAGTTTTGCGTGAACTAAGGACAAGATCGTTTCTTTCCGATGATCTTGACTTTGGGGTTGATTCTTGTTTTGAAATGCATGATTTGGTAAGTGATCTTGCAGTGTATATTGGGAAAGGTGAATTTGAAAGAGTCGATCGCCGCAATCCAAAACTATCGGAGAACGCCCAGCATTTAGTATTTGAGGAAAATGACTTTTGTGGTCAAGATCTTGTCCCCACCGGTGTCAGATCTGTTGTTTTTCGTAACGGAGGGAGCGATATAAATTTCTTGAATACATTGGTGTCAAGATGCAAATACTTGAGGCTTTTGGACTTACGTTATTCAGAATACGAGAGTCTGCCTCAGTGTATGGGAAAGTTGAAACATTTAAGATTTCTCTGCCTTGCAAAAAATGAAAAACTTAAGGAACTTCCTGATTCAGTCTGCAAACTTCAAAATTTGCAAACTTTAATCCTTAGTGGATGCACAAATCTGCAGAAGTTACCCAGAGGAATGAAAAATCTCGTTAGCCTTCGTCAATTGGCTATAACCACCGCACAAGCTGATTTTCCAAAAGAATTGATTGCAAATTTGACTTCTTTAGAAAATTTATCTTTTACTGAATGTGATAATTTGGAGTCATTGTTCGAGGGATTACAACTTTCAACTGTCAAAAGTTTGATTTTGTCTGAGTGTGGAAGTCTAAAGTCGGTGTCGCTCCATGCCTTCAGAAATTTAGAGATTTTAATGATCGCCGATTGCATCAAGTTGGAATTGTCAATGAGCCTTAGCTGCCAAATCCCTGATTCAAAGTTAAAGTATCTTTTTCTTGATGACTTGCCACAACTCGTTAAATTGCCTCAGTCGTTTCAAGGATCTGCAAACACTTTACAACACTTATCAATTTCAGATTGCGTCAATCTTGATGAACTTCCTGAGTGGCTACCAACTCTAATTTGTCTCAAAGTACTTGACATTGACAGTTGTCCTAAGCTGCTGTCACTCCCTAATATTCATCACCTCACAAATCTTGAAAATTTAGAAATCGTTGATTGTCCTGAGTTATGCAGAAGATTCAAGCCAGAAGTTGGACAAGATTGGCACAAGATATCACATATCAAAATAGTTCACATTGAAGATTCAGATATTGAAGAAGAATTATCCGAATAACAGTGAAAAGTTGGAGGTACAAATTTTAGCCCTTTATTTTTCTATATAGTTATTTTTTATAATTTTGTTTTTTCTAATTTTAAAAGAGGTGATTTTCTTCTTTGTACAGGTTATACCACTTTGTGGATCTTTCCACCTCAAAATGGACTGATATTTAGCATGAAGCTAGAGAATATCCTATTTACATATAAAATTTGTATCTGCTGTAAGTTTATGCATTTTATTCTTTTAATTTTCAACTTTCTTACCAATATTTTCTTGTATATAAAATATGGTATTGGCAGGTCAATGTTAAATAATAGTGGTATTAACAGTAAGTGTATGTCAAATCAAGAAGAAGAATATATTTGTCATGCTTTCTTGAGATCCTTGCTATGGAGCTGGAAGTGAAACACAAGGGGAAAACAGTTTAAAATACCCTTTGATAACATCGTGTATTTAGAAACTTTTAAAAAGTTTGACGATCAATTTAATAAAAATTAATGTTATAAAATGAGACCCTTTTACTTCTATTATTTGATTAATTCAAAAGTAACTTTTTTAATTTATTATTGTGTTAACTTTACAAAATGTTACTTTTTAAATCATCTGTTTTAAAAATATTTCAAAATAAATTTTTAAATTAGTTTTTTTTAGCTAACCGATTTAAAGATGTTTTCTTTTAACATATTTCCAAAATCCGTAAAATGTAATTATTTTTAGACTTTTTTACAATTTAATTATTTATAATTTTAATAAATTTAAAAATAAAAAATATAAACAATTGATTCAATATAATAAATATTATTATATTAATAAAAAAAATTAAACTCTTAACAACTTAAGTGTATGTTTGGTTTATTTAAATTAAATTGATAATTAATATTATTGAGAAAAATTAATTAAATGATAATGTTAATTTTCTAAATAAATATATATAACAATTAACGATTACTAAATACTAAACACCCCAACTATATTAATAAACAAAATTAAAGTTTACAAAATGTAATATATCTTTCATTGTTATTCCAAATACACTCTTTGCCCAGATAAAGATGTAAACCTTTCCAATGAATTATTGATAAAATTAAGCTAAATCAAAAGCACAAAAATGGATGGATAATTAAAGTGTCTATAAATTCCTTATAATATTCCGTATATGTACAGGATTAAGTGATACTAATCACAATATTTTAATTAAACTTTATGCTTTATATTATATTTTTCACTCAAAACTGATGATAATAATAAAGAATTAATAGAAGCATGCAGCATGACTATTAAATCGTGTTGAGAAATTTTGCATAACTTTGACATGGATGCTATACTAAAAAGTAACCACTTCCGAATTCTACTAAAATAACATTATTTTGTCCCCATGTCCTTCACTAGTGTGAATATCAACTAAAAATAATGGAACTTCATATAATGTGATACCACTCAAAATAAACTAAATATAATGTAACTTTGGACAAGAATGGTTAATAGAAAATACAAGTCCTATCAAATGTAATTAAAAACAACATCCTCACATAATTACTATAGTAATATTCATAAACTTAACTTGAACGAAAAACATGCACAATGAAACTATATCTCAAAATAAAACAATTAAATACTCAATGAAAATAAAAAATGTATATTTAAAAATGTTTCAATTTATATAATATAACTTTTGTAAATTACACCTAAATTAGGGAAGAAAACACATTAACAGTGCTTTTATTATTGAGCTTGAAATGTCACTTTAACATATTTTAGACAGTATTGATCTTAGAGAAAACTAATAGTATAATGTAGTAAGGGTTTTGACTACTAATTTTGAGGATAATCAAAATCATATATTCAAAATTTGTATACATTATTATTGTTACTAATTAATAATAGATCTTAATATTATTATATTAATAAAAAAATTAAACTCTTAACAACTTAAGTGTATGTTTGGTTTATTTAAATTAAATTGATAATTAATATTATTGAGAAAAATTAATTAAATGATAATGTTAATTTTCTAAATAAATATATATAACAATTAACAACCTGCAGCCAGTTGAAAAGTAAGGGATCCACTATCTCAGAACAATTTAATAACACATTCAAATATCAAGGAGGTCAGGCCAAGCCTTTAGAATGCTTATGAGAAAGGGGTTACACCCTTGCGTCACAGGGGATATTATACATACTTAAGGTAATTTAGAGGCTCTCCGTAAAACTTAGGAGGCTTAAATTCCAAGGACCGCTGTCAGTAGAAATTCTCAAGCTCTTTCATAAATGTTTCACGGTCCAGAGGTGTGCCATACTCATCATACTCAGTCATCTGTGCATGAAAGGCAAGATAAATAGAATGTACAAAAGAGAAATAACAAAAACTCTGCCATCTTACTGGAAGTAGGTACTCATAATCTCCACTAAGTTGTACATGATCAAGTTGTAGGAGTCTTAGTCTCTTCATTTTCTTGAAAGAACGAGCTTCCAAGCAATCTCTAATGTTGGAATGCAGTTTCAGGGACAATCCTTCGATAGCTCTTATCCCCTGTGATGAATATAGGAAAGATAAATAATTATTGATTATTGATGCTTAACGTTTAGTTTAACAAGTTAACAACACATGCATTACACTCAGAAAGAAAACACTTTCAAAAGAAGTTTCAAAATTATATAAATAATGTTCTTACAGTGTTCTCTTTCACAACCTTAACTTATGCTTCATTCACTCTCATGCCAAAGAAAGTACGAAGGACCCATTTGTTTACCTGAAATCCTTGTCATCCCAACCAGTGATACCTGCAGTTGTGGTGAAAGCATGGCTCCAGCTGGACAACGCATCTTTCAGTTGTTCTCCTGAATAGCATTTGTGTGCAATTTCTTCCAAACCCTGAGAATCCAGGAATACTCCAAAAACGGAGAGGATTCGACGCGAAGAACCCTAAAACCCTAGGTTGGCGAAGGAAACCTAAAATGGACCGATTAATCGGTGCAAATGCAAGATTGATCGGTGTAAATGATGCAAATCGAAGAATCAATCGGTGGAAAGGCTTTTAATCGATAGAAAAGAGGATTTAATCGGTTGAAAATGAAGAAAATGGTGAAAAGAGGTTGGAGCCCTAACTAGAGATGTAGATCGACTAATGAATCGGTAGAACAAACGTTCGATGGTTGCAAAGGCTATGGAAAAGCTAAATATGAAAGAAGAAGATTGTGTGAAGAAAAATGGTTTGTGAATGAGAAGCTCTCGAGTGGAAAGAGGAAACTCAAGGAAGACGAAATTTGAAAGATGAGAGCAAACCTGAAAGGAAGATAATGTTCAAGACGAAGGAGAAAAGCCACACGCACGCACTGATGAAAACGAAGAAAAACCTCGAAGGAGGGCCCAAGAAGTTCACGTCGAATTGAAGGAGAAGCATGAAGAGGAGTAAAGATGGGGAAGAAGCTTAGAGAATAGAGAAAAGTGAAGAAGGTTGAGGAAAGAGGGTTCGAGGAAAGAGGTTGAAACTTTGATTTTTTTTTTTTAAATAATCATTTTTCAAATCCGTATATAACATCAGTAGATAAAACTTATTTTTAGTTATATAATGAATTACAAAAGTTACATACGAATTTTATCCTTCGAAAATCTTTTCGATATTATGAGCTAAAATTATATACGAATTTTATATACAAATTTTTGATTGGTAAAAATCCGTATATAATATCTGTATATAATTTTTTTCAAAATCTGTATATAAAATACATATATAATATTTGAATTACATACGGATTATAATCCGTATATAAATATTTGTATGTAAATGTAATATTTCTTGTAAGTCAAATGTCTTATTTTGAAAGTTGAGCCTATTGTTGTATTATGTGCCAGTGAGGGAATAATTTTTGTAACATTTGATTCTTGTTGAATAGTGTGAATGTTTGTACTGATGAGAAATTGTCTTTGTTATAAGATGACCTTGTAGAGTTTACAAGAACGGTTATAATTTGAAACATTGGGTTGTGTCTTATTTACATATTATGATCATAGGAGTTTTTCTCTGTTGATACATAGATTATATTTTATATTATTCCACATGGCTTTACATTTTGAAAGATAGTTTATTTTAAAACTTGAAAACTTGGATGACGGTAAATATGAACTTTATATTTTAGTGTATGGTCATAATTAATACCAAGTATATAATACTCTGACTAAGAATTTGTTGTAAAAAGCTGACAAAATAGTATTTCCTGAGACGTGTAGTTTCATTGTCCTTAAAAACTTATCTGCGATGTATTGTGCAAGCCCTCAAGATACAACATGAATTTCCCAGAATATTTCTGAAGATCTCAGAACTAGCAAGAATCTCTAAAAAGAGTATAAAACAATAACCCAAAATATTTTTAAAAGAAGAAAAGAGCTAAAGAATGAAACACACACAAGAAGAATAAGAAAACAGAGTTTGATGTGTCTTGGAATGGAGGAAGAACTCTCTATTTATAGAGCCAGAGAGAAGAATAAACTAAATAAAAGAAATTAAAAATCATAAATGATTAACATTGCAGCAATTAAATATATGAACGTTGGTTAACTTTTTTGCATTGCCAATTAATAAAATACCAACGTTCTAAAAAGGAACGTTGCCATCGACGTTTTATTAACATTGCAAAATATTCTTTTGCAATAATATAGCATTATTACAACAATAACCCACTTATTGCAAAAGAAGTTGAAAGAAAAGATAAGAAACTTTTATTCTGGGTCTTATAGGATGTAATGCATCAGAGCTGGTATTGCAAGCTATATGAACCAGTCTTAGATTGAGATACTTAACACACAATGTAATTAGTATAGCAAGCTATATGAACTAAAGACACTTGACGTGTGTTAGAGGTTTATCAATCACAATACACCCCCACAATCCTTGTTGTTATCGCTGTGTTGCGCTTACTAGGCCATGCGCGTGCCCGGTATTCATGAGTGCTCTAGAGATCGTGCCAAGATCTCATGCAAGCGGCCCCACTTGACACTCATATAGGTGATTTCATCAAGTGTATGTTGCAAATCATACACCAACCATAAGGGATATGAAAATCATTAAAAACTTTGTTAAAACTAAAATTCTTTCACCATGTAGAATTTTAATAACAAAGTTTAACCTCTCAATAATGCAATCTTTAGCACTTTCACACACCATAGGAATGAATATAATTGATTAAAATCAATGTAGTGCTGTCAGAACTAACAAGTGACTTGTTTTTACCCATATGAACCTTATTCATGGGATCTCCAATCACAAAGGTTGGGTTACCATCACTTATTTTTTTGCAAGTGGCTTAAGTCTCATTCCCCTCGATGTTTCTAATATCATTTGTCTTCCTAGGGGTTTTGTCAGAGGATCCGCTAGATTTCGTTCTGACTTCACATAATCAATGGAAATAATTCCACTCTTTAGCAGTTACTTCACCAAATTGTGTCTCAATTGAATATGTCTATTCTTTCCATTGTAATTCTATTTTTTAGCTATAGTTATTGTCGATTGATAATCACAGTGTATTGATACCAATGGGGTTGGTTTCATTCCTAGTGGAATGTTCGCTAAGAAGTTTTTCAACCACTTAGCCTCATTACCAGCCATCTCAAGAGCAACAAACTCAGATTCCATTATTAATCTTGCAATAATTGTTTGTCTGGCTTATCTCCATGTAAACGCACCACCCCAAGTGTGAATACATAACCACTAGTGGATTTTGTTTCATCTGAATCAGAGATCCAATTAGCATCACTATACCCTTCTAGTATAGTGGGAAATCCACTATATTCAATGGCATAATTCATTGAACCTTTTAAGTATCTCATAAGCCTAGCAAGTGCATCCCAATGTTCCTGATTTGGACATTGAGTGTACCTACTCAGTGTACCTACTGCATAAGTAATATGAGGTCTAGAAAAGCTTATCAAGTGTAGTTAGCTCCCAATTATCTGGGCAAACTGAGGTTGAAATAATGATTCTCCTTTATTTTTCATTAATTTAGAATTAGCATCATAAGGGATACTTACTGGTTTTAAGTCATAAAACCCAAACTTCTTAAGAAGTTTCTCAATATATTGTTCCTGAGATAGTAATATACTATATCCCTTCCTTATGATTCTAATACCTAAAATCACATTGGCTTCACCCATATCTTTCATTTCAAATTTTGATCCTAGAAACAATTTAGTTCTAGCAACAATCTCATTTCATGTACCAAAGATTGGCATGTCATCCACATACAAGCATATGATGACACAATCACTATTTTCAAACTTAAAGTACACACATTTATCAGCATCATTAGGTGAAAACTCATCACAAAGCAACACATTATCAAGTTTTTCATGGCATTGTTTTGGTGCTTGTTTCAACCCATACAAGGATTTTAAGAGTTTACATACTTTATCCTCTTGACCAAGTACAACACACCCTTCAGGTTGAGTTATATAAATTTTCTCCTCTAAATCACCATTCGAAAAGGCTGTTTTAACATCCATCTAATGTATCACTAGATTATGGATAGCTGCTAGAGCTAACAACACTCGAATAGAGGAAATTCTAGTCACTGGAGCAAAAGTATCAAAGTAATCTATGTTGGGTTTTTGAGTAAAACTTTTTGCTACTAACCTTGTCTTATATTTCTCTATGGATCCATTAGGGTGATACTTTTTCTTAAAGATCCTTTACAACCAATGGGTTTTTCTCCTTTAGGCAAATCTACTAAAGTCCAAGTATTGTTTTTCTGAATTGATTCAATTTCAGTCCTAATGTCCTTATCCCACTATTTTGCATTAGGAGCACTAGTAGCCTCCATAAAGCTTATTGGATCATTATCAACAAGATAAGTATAAAAGTCGTCTTCAAAGGAAGTTTCCTTTCTTTGTCTTTTACTTCTTCTCAAATCCTCATTCATGGTATTATTATTATCATTATCATCAACAGGTTGAGGCATCTCCCTAACCTTTAAGGAAAACACATGTTTAAAAAACTCATCATTTTTCGTCTCTATTATATAATTTCTCTCAACCAAGTTACTTTTAGCAACTATAAATCTATAAGCAGCATTATGTTCAGCATAACCTAAGAACATACAATCAGAGGTTTTAGATCCTATTTTCCTTTTCTTAGGATCGGGTAACATCACCTTAGCTAAGCAACCCCACACTCCTAGATATTTAAGGTTAGGTTGGTAACATTTCCACAACTCATAAGGAGTTTTACCGGTTTTCTTATGGGATATTCTATTTTGTAAAAAACATGCAGTAAGTATGACTTCTCTCCAAAGGTTATCATGTGCACCAGAACTAACAAGCATAATATTCATCATTTCCTTAAGGGTTCTATTTTTTCTCTCAGCTACTCCATTAGACTCAGGTGAATATGGTGGGGTCACTTCATGGATAATTCCTTCTTTAACACAAAAGTTATTAAAAATCACATACTCACCACCTCTATCTGATCTAATCCTCTTAATTTTCTTATTCAACTGATTTACTACTTCTACTTTATAGGTTAAAAACACATCAAAGGCTTCATCTTTATGTTTGATTAAGTAAACTTTGGTGTATCTAGAATAATCATCTATAAAGGTCACAAAATAATTTTTACCTCCTCTAGACATGATTTGTTTCATATCAGCTAGATCAGTATGAATTAACCATAATAGTTGAGTTTGGCGTTCTACAGAAAAAACATGTTTTCTTTGTTAATTTAGATTCTACACATATATCACATTTACTACTTTGTTTATCATGAATATTAATCAATCCTAGTCGTTGTAATTTCAAAACATAAGAGGAATTCACATGTCCTAATCTAGCATATCATATATCATACGAGTCAATAATATAAGCAGAAGAACTTGATTCATTAATATTTTCAGAAACATTTAGAATGAAAAGTCCTTGATCACAATATCTCTTCCCCACGAAAACATTATTTTTTTGTCATACTGATCTTGTCAGACTCAAATGACACTTTAACCCCACCTTTCCCAATAGTGTTACAGAGATTAAATTAACTCTGATTGATGGCACATGTAGCACATCACTTAAGGCCAAAGTCTTTCCAAATGTGAGTTTGAGAAGAACTTTTCCTTTTCCCAGAACAGGACTGGTCCTGGAATCACCGAGGTAGACGTGTTCTTCTCCATCCCCTACACTAGTGTAAGAGGTAAAGGCACTTCGATTTGCACAGATATGCCTGGTAGCACATATTTACTTGAGAAACGACCGCAACAATAATGTCATCGCCTTCGGCTATTTTTGCCCTAGGAGGATTGTCCTTTCTTACTCTACGCCAAGTGGGTTTAGATTCATTGGGATGGGGTTTAAGAAAATTATTTTTCTTTTTTGATCAGGTTTGTGTATGTACCTTTTGGAAGTAGCAGCAACTCCATACATGACTGAAGGTGTGGACACGTGTTCTTGGCAACGCCAGATATTCTGTCCAGAGAAAACCTCGATTTTTGACACATCCGGAAGTGACTTTGTGAAGACCGTCTAGGTTCCAGAAACAATGGTTTGGCTCTGATAATGGCCAATTTTACTTCATTATCCAACATCAAATTGATGGAAATTGTCAACTCTTCCTTTACTTTTAGTCTTGTTTAACTCAATTTATTGTTAATTGTAAGTGGTTATTTTTTAAGTTGTAATTAGCCCATTTGATGGCTAATCCCCATTCAAAGAAGCTGGGAGAAGCTACTCACCAAAGAACATTGCCAAAACCCAAGAAAAGAGAGAAGAGTAGCTGAAAAGATGAAGAACCAGGGCTGCTGCAGAGAGTCACGCCGGGCGCCTACTGACCTAGGCGGCGCCGGGCGTGACTAGCCTGACCGAGAGCGCGCCTGGCGCCTGTCTGTCGGGCCGCCGGGCGCGACTTTTGCTGATGTGGCAGAAACGGCTTATTTAGTTCTGGAACGCGAAGGGGTTGGGATCTTTGGCAGCCCAGACGAGATTTCTACACCTTGGAGCAGCTGGAGGCGATCTTGGAGCTGTGGAAACACTTCTCCTTCCACCTTGGGTCTTCTCCCTTCTTCCATTTCATCAATTTGTAAGATCAAGCTCTCCATGACAATGGAGAGCTAGTTTCATTATTGTTGGGGGTTGATGTAATCACGGATCGTTTGTGTTAATTACAGTTGAATTGATTGATTATATGTCTATTCCATTGATTTCTAGTGTTTAATTCCTTCTCTTAAAGCTTGTGATGTTGTGTTCCACCATTGCATGATTCTAGGGTTTGCTTGATATTGGGAAATGTTGTGTAAATCTGAAATTGGATTAAATACCTAAGGGAAATTGTATCTAGGGATAGAACTTGGACCTTTGGTTGTCTTAAATCTCAACTCTTAAAGCGGATGAACTTGTTAAAGTTTCTAAGGAATTAGAGTTTAAGAAGTAAATCTAGGCTCTTTCTACCAAGGGATTGGGTTGGAGTAATTTAGTTGATTGACATTGGATAATTAATGGAAAGAAAGTGAATTGTATGCACAAAAGTGAAGTAGATGAAATCATACCCCCAATAATAGCATTTCATACCATTTCTAATCACTCGCATTTCTAACGTTTAAGTTATCAAAGATCAAATTTTATCATTTCTGCATTATCTCTACTTTTATCGTATTAAAACCACAAAAATATGGAATCATTCTTTAGTCTAAATTAGTTAGTTATTATACGATTGTTTAGGACACGAGTCTCTTGGGAAACGATATCCGGTCTTACCGGTTTTATTACTTGAACGATTTGGTACACTTGCCAAAGTCTCAACAAGTTTTTGGCGCCGTTGCCGGGGACCCGTGTTAAAACTAGACTTTTGTGTGATTTTTAACCGATTTAGGCTTTATCTTTTTGTGTATAATTTTCTATTTTGTTGTAAGTATTATCTTTATTTTCGGGCTAACTTGTGGCACGAGTTTGGTTGTTTTTTAGTGTATGCAGGGAAACATCCGTACAAGGAGGACTGTGTCATCTGAACCACTCCTTGTGGACCCTGAGATTGAGAAAGCAGCTAGAAGGAACAATAGTGACACTAGGAAACGAAAAGCTCTAGCAGCACAAGCCGCTCTTGAATCCTCAACTTCTTTCAACAATCAAATCATAGAATCTTTTGATTCTTCTTCTGTGAACGGGATGGCTGGCGCAGGACCACCTCCAAGGAGAACCATAGGGGACTCAATCACTTATACAAGCCCGAGAAATTTCTCTAGCATTGTGAGGCCCACTATGGGTGACAAGTTGGCAGAAATGAAGCCTGCTCTACTCCAGCTCATCAGTTCAAACCAATTCTCTGGCCTGGACAATGAAGACCCCCATGCTCATTTGGTCACTTTTTATGAGCTATGTGGTACTATGGGTGTACAAGGGGAGGATGAAGAAGCATTGTACATGAGACTCTTCCCATTTTCTCTGAATGGCAAAGCAAAGGCTTGGCTCCAGTCACAGCCTAATCAAAGTCTTACAAGCTGGGAGGATGTGGAATATAAATTTCTAGCACGCTTCTTTCCACCATCAAAGAGCACAGAGGTGAAGGCTGCCATTGCTACCTTCGTACAAGGAGTAGATGAACCACTTTGTGAAGCCTGGGAAAGATTTAAATCCTTATTGAGAAAGTGTCCCAGCCATGGATTCAGTCTAGAAATGCAAGTGCAAACTTTCTGTAATGGTTTGCAACCTCATACAAAGATGATATTAGACGCATCCTTTGGTGGTTCAGTTCTATTCAAGACTGCTGATGAAGCCATTGCTGTGATAGAAAATATGGCTTCCACTGATTTGAGGAGCCAACATGGGAGAAATCCAGCACAGAGGAGAGGAGTTTATGAACTGAGTGCCCAGGATGCTTTACTTGCACAGAATAAGCTTCTGGCTCAACAAATGGAACTCTTAACTCAACATATGGCCAAACTACCTCAGCAGTTACAAGCAATGCAAGCTCAACCTCAACCACATCATCAAGTAATGAGATGTGATTTCTGTGGAGATAACCACCCCAACGGCCTTTGTCAAAGTCCTAGTACGTCCCAACCTGAAGAAGTCAATTATATGGGAAATCAAGGACGGCAACACTTCTTCAACAATCATTTCCCTAATCCTTCCAATCAAGGGTGGAGACAAAATCAAGAAGCTTCTAGCAGTAAAAATCCGTATCAACCTGCCCAGCATTATCAACCTCAAAATGATCGGACTTCAAAGCTAGAAGACACATTGCAGATGTTTATGCAGCAGTCCATTCAAAACCAGAAAAACACTGATGCATCCATAAAGAACCTGGAAGTGCAAGTTGGTCAATTGGCTAAGCAATTAGCAAACCAACAAGGTGGACATTTTACTGCAAACACTCAAGCCAACCCGAAGGAGGAGTGTAATGTAATATTCACAAGAAGTGGGAAAGAGGTTGGAAGAAAAGAAGAAGAAGAAGAAAAGCCAGAAGAAGAAGATCAGAAAGAAAATGAAGAAGAAGAAGACATGGTTGGAAGAGAAGAAGAGAATAAAAAGAAAGAAAAAGAGAAAAATCAAAAAGAGAAAGAGATTGTGAAACACCTTCCTTACCCAAAAATCCCATCTACTAAAGGGAAGGAGAAACAGTTGGCTCGGTTCAAGCAAATATTTGATCAACTTGAGATTACCATGCCATTGACCGAAGCACTACAACAAATTCCTGCCTACGCAAAGTACATGAAGCAAATCCTCAACAAGAAGAATAAGTATTTAGATGAGGAAACAATTGAAGTGCAAGGGAATTGTAGTGCCATCATGCAGAAAACCCTTCCTCCCAAATTTAAAGATCCAGGGAGTTTCACCATTCCATGCACAATTGGAAATCATGATATAGGTAGAGCTCTCGTTGACTTGGGAGCTAGCATCAATCTGATACCCCTATCTATGCTTAAGAAGATTGGTGGTCTTGAAGTCAAGCCTACGAGAATGATGTTGCAACTGGCAGATAGATCCATCAAGTACCCATATGGTGTAGTGGAAGATGTGGTGATCAAAATAGATAAACTCCATTTCCCGGTGGATTTTGTAGTTATGGACATGGAGGAATCTGCAGATATACCACTCATCCTTGGAAGACCTTTCATGAAGACAGCCAAAGTTGTCATTCATGTGGAAGAAGGAACAGTGAAATTGAAAGACCAAGATGAGGAGGTGACTTTCAACGTCTTTGGGGTTGAGCAGCAAAATCATGAAAAAGAGACTAGTCTTGAAGCTACAGATGAACTTCTATCAATTACTAGTCTAACAGAGCAAGCTGCCAAGTTGGTCAAGAGGAGCTTCAGCTGTTTATCCCCAAGAGTAAAGGGAGAGGAAGAAGAAAAAGAAGAAGAACTAGTCCACCAAAATTCTGTGATAGCAAGCGATGAGCCCAAACCTGGCAAACCAGTGAAATTCAAGAATAGGTTATGGGTCATCAAGAACATCAAGATAAATGGAGTACTTGAGATAGAGGCTCCATATTCTAGGAGAGTTAAATTGGTGACTAGGAAATTGCTGAGAGGATGTTGGTATCATGACAAGAAGAAGCATTCCAACATCAAAAATCAAACTTGAGCTTAATGGTGTCAAGCTAATGACGTTAAACAAGCGCTTACTGGGAGGCAACCCAGCTTTCTACCCCTTTTCTCTTGTGTGATTTTAATTCTTGAGTGTTGTTTGATTAGTTGATTGTTTGTTGTAATGTGTGATGTGATTTAAGTGTTTTTGAAGCATGTTTGTGTAAGGAACAACCAAGGTGAATTTTTGAGTTGATTGTTAGATTGTTGAAGGATATAGTGCATTGATGTGAATTAGAGATGTGAAACTGTTTTGGCTATTTTCTGGACTGCTTTAACATGATTCCAAAGTGCCTTACTTAAGCCAATAGCCAACAATGTTGCCTAATTTGTGGAATTTTAAAACTTTGAAAGAATGACTTCAATTTGCAACTTGAGTGCTCCAATTCAATTCTTTGGGTTTTGAACAAGTTTGTTTAATGATAACATGGGATTCTGGAGCATCTCAAGTGTTTTGAAGTTCAATTTCACAAAAACCCGAGTTAGGTAACTTGAAAATCAGTTTCTGCATAATTCTGCAGAAACTCACGCCCGGCGCCGCAAGCACTAGGGGGCGCCCGGCGCCAGCTCGTCCAGTTTGGCCCCCCATTTCTCAGTTTCAGCATCTGGCAATCCCACGCCCGGCGCCGCATGATCCATTAGGCGCCGGGCGCGACTTCTGCAGCAATTTTTCCTAAGTGTACAGTTGAGTGGCCCATTTCAAATAACCTAAACCTAAACCCATCCCCCCCCCACTCACGCACATTCTCACGCACCTTCTCACTCACTACCTCTTCTCTCTTCCTCACGGTTTCACTCTCCTCCAATCCCAATCCCACATTCAACTTCCTTCTCAAAAATTCTCAGCCCACACACCACATTGCTGCTGCCACCACTCTTGAGTCACTCCATTCTCTCCGTCCTCACTCTCGGAACCTCTCCACCCAAGCACTCCTCCACTGCAAACGTCTCCACACCAATCTAATCACATTCTCTGCACATCAAGTAGGCTTTTCATTCTTTTCTATTGTAAATTCCTTCACAATGCTTAGCCTTGGTTGTTCATCATGTACATGGTTCGAATGTGACCTAGGGAAGTGATAATGGCCAATTTTACTTCATTATCCAACATCAAATTGATGGAAATTGTCAACTCTTCCTTTACTTTTAGTCTTGTTTAACTCAATTTATTGTTAATTGTAAGTGGTTATTTTTAAGTTGTAATTAGCCCATTTGATGGCTAATCCCCATTCAAAGAAGCTGGGAGAAGCTACTCACCAAAGAACATTGCCAAAACCCAAGAAAAGAGAGAAGAGTAGCTGAAAAGATGAAGAACCAGGGCTGCTGCAGAGAGTCACGCCGGGCGCCTACTGACCTAGGCGGCGCCGGGCGTGACGAGCCTGACCGAGAGCGCGCCTGGCGCCTGTCTGTCGGGCCGCCGGGCGCGACTTTTGCTGATGTCGCAGAAACGGCTTATTTAGTTCTGGAACACGAAGGGGTTGGGATCTTTGGCAGCCCAGACGAGATTTCTACACCTTGGAGCAGCTGGAGGCGATCTTGGAGCTGTGGAAACACTTCTCCTTCCACCTTGGGTCTTCTCCCTTCTTCCATTTCATCAATTTGTAAGATCAAGCTCTCCATGACAATGGAGAGCTAGTTTCATTATTGTTGGGGGTTGATGTAATCACGGATCTTTTGTGTTAATTACAGTTGAATTGATTGATTATATGTCTATTCCATTGATTTCTAGTGTTTAATTCCTTCTCTTAAAGCTTGTGATGTTGTGTTCCACCATTGCATGATTCTAGGGTTTGCTTGATATTGGGAAATGTTGTGTAAATCTGAAATTGGATTAAATACCTAAGGGAAATTGTATCTAGGGATAGAACTTGGACCTTTGGTTGTCTTAAATCTCAACTCTTAAAGCGGATGAACTTGTTAAAGTTTCTAAGGAATTAGAGTTTAAGAAGTAAATCTAGGCTCTTTCTACCAAGGGATTGGGTTGGAGTAATTTAGTTGATTGACATTGGATAATTAATGGAAAGAAAGTGAATTGTATGCACAAAAGTGAAGTAGATGAAATCATACCCCCAATAATAGCATTTCATACCATTTCTAATCACTCGCATTTCTAACGTTTAAGTTATCAAAGATCAAATTTTATCATTTCTGCATTATCTCTACTTTTATCGTATTAAAATCACAAAAATATGGAATCATTCTTTAGTCTAAATTAGTTAGTTATTATACGATTGTCTAGGACACGAGTCTCTTGGGAAACGATATCCGGTCTTACCGGTTTTATTACTTGAACGATTTGGTACACTTGCCAAAGTCTCAACAGGTAGTTTAATTCAATTCAATTTGAGTGTGGTTTGTTTTTGCTGCTTTGTTGTATTAATTTCGTGGCCTTTTTGTCAAGTTTCGAACACACACACACAATCACAGTGGCTGGAATGCAGATTCTGGGTTTACCCCAATTCTGCATGTCGCGCCAGGCGCCTGCTGGCTGATGCGGCGCCGGGCGCGATTTCCTCTGCCCCATTTTGGAACTTTGTTGTGTTGTGTCCTGCAGCTTTTGCATGTTGTTTAAATGTTGTTTTTGATGAATTGTTGACTGAGCTGTGATTATATCTGTGTTTGACCTATATTAATGTAGCAAAAGTGTGTTGCTTCATGGGGTTTTGCTTGTGCCTTGGCTATTGATGATTTGTTTTCACTGAATTATGCATCATTACATCATCTAAACTTAATCTCATACACTCAAACTGAACCAGCAACTGAGAGGCCAAAAATAAAAATCTGCATAACTGCTGTCACGCCCGGCGCCTACTGACTTGTGCGGCGCCCGGCGTGACCATCCCTGACAGCAACCAAAATTTTTGCTGTTTTGTTGCTTTGGCTTCATCTCTTCCCTAATCAGGGCTTTTCTGTGATATGTTTGCCTGTGTGGTTTGTGTGCATACCATTGAAAGCCTTTGGTACATCATGATGTACGCTAATGATGATTTTACTCATGAATCTAAACACAGTCCTCCTCTTGAACTCTACCTTATTTTGCAGCTATGGCTTCTTCATCCGGATCCAAGAGAACTAAGACCACTGCTGGTCTCAGGGAACATAGAAGGAAAGAGAAGATATACTCTGATATCTTCTTAACTAAGGACCATCAGAAGCATTTCTCCAATGTCCAGAACAGAAAACTTTTGATGGAGAGGAAAGTGACCCTTCTACCTCAAGATGTGCCAGAATTCTCCAATGAGATTTTGGAGAGGCAATGGAGCTCCTTATGCACGTACCCAGAGCCCGCCAATATTGCAATTGTCCAGGAGTTTTATGCCAATGCTAAATCCTTTTCTCCGGACTCAGAACCTTTCTGGAGCTATGTGCGTGGTCAGCGGATATCATTTAGTGCTGACGCTATTAATGAGTTCTTAAACACAGAGTGGGAAGATGATGATGAGCTATGCGGGTACGCCGAGCTGATGGCGACTGAGATAGACTATGAGGAGATTGAGCAGGCCTTATGTATTACAGGAGGATCATTTCAACGAAATAGGCAGCAGCAACCTCTTCATATCAAGAGAGTACACCTGCATTCTCTCAGCCGCCTATGGATGCCTCTGGTGCATTCCAACATCTCACCGTGCACGCATGTCTCTGACGTCACGGTTAACAGAGCGGTCCTCCTCTATGCCATTCTCACTGGACGCTCTGTAAACTTGGGGCAGCTAATCGCAAATGAGATACGCAACTGTGCGAACTCCACAAAAGCTCCCCTTGGACATCCCTCTCTTATCACCCATCTCTGCAAACAAGAAGGAGTGGACATCACTATTCCACCATTCGAGCATCCTAGGAGACCTATTGATTTGGGGTATTATACCCAATTTTGTTTGGATGCAGATGATGGAGCTGCCAGTCCACCACCGAGATCGCCGAGGAGACATGCCAGACAACGACCTATCCCCAGACGTCCTCAGCCACCACCACCAGCACCTCCGTCCGATCCTTACCAGATGATGGACATGAGACTCGCACTGATTGACTCAAAGTTGGAGGCGGTGAACCGGATTGGCCAGGCGCATGCAGAGATGATGAGGCATGTTTATGCAGCATCCCATCCAGGTTTCATGACATCGGCTCAATACAGCGCCTTCGTTGCTTGGCCTGGGGACCAGTCCTTTCCTGCTGGGGGGGGGTAGACCTCAGGCTGGCACTGCTGCTATGGATGAGGATGACGATGACGAGGAGGAGGAGGATGATGACGATGACGAGGTAGACGAGGATGAGGACTCAGACTGACTGATGGCCATCACAGCAGGAGTCGATTTTTCTTTATTCTTATTTTCATTTTTTTCAGTCTTTATTTTACTTTTAGGAACCTTTTCATAAACATCTTCTTTGCATTTGGTTTGACAGTATGAGTTAATGATTTGTGAAAATCTGGTTGTTATGTTTTCTTTATGTGATTGAATGTGTGGAAATAGTTGAGTTAATTGAGCATTGATTGTGGATGTCTTCACTGAGTTATGATAATGCTTAGGGAATCAATTGCAGTCAATATTCATGACATTGTGTTAGCAAAGTATGGAATCTTAATTAACAGGGTGAGAATTTGTGCCTCAGATTTTTCTTTTATGTGCGAATGCTATCATGCTAGATCACAATTGACTTTGCCTGAGTTTCTATGATTTGAACTATTTACTTGCTTGTTGAATTTGATCAAGGCATTCTTTTCTCACCTTACACATACATTAGCCATTCAACCATAAATGTAAAAAGATCTTGCCTCTTTGTACCTTAAACTTATTGAAAATTCCCTGAACCTTGTACCTTGAGCTGAGTAGAACATGCATCTGCATTACAGGAGAACAATCCAAGTTTGGGGGGGAAATTATGGTGTATTGAGAATAAGACAAAGATGGAAAAGTAAGAAAAAGAGAAAAAGAAAAGTACTGAATGAAAAACAGATGGGTGTAAGTTTGAAATTGGTAATGATGTATGAGGAGCAAGAGAAAAGCTTATATGAATGAAGTGAATTATGTAATCTCTCAGCTCAAGAACCTTTGATTTCCAGAAAAACCATGATTCTTTCTTAGCCCAACCACAATACAAGCCAATCAAAGTCCTTGTGATATCAACTTGCTTGTAAATTATTTTGAATTGATTGAAACGAAAGGCAAAGTTAAATTGTGTGATAATATGATTGCAGAGTGAGCTGTATACACCCATATACACCAGTGCATTAGAGTGAAACACTTTCCGGGTGAGGATTGATTCCATACATTATGTGAAACACTCTGTCATGTTTGTTGACTTCTTTTTGCCCTTTGCATTGTGATCATAATTGTTGATAGGTGAAAAACACTGTTGTGCTTGATTGATGAAAGCTGTATATATCCATTATGTTCTTTCCATTAGATGCAAACATAGGATTTTTACTTCATGAGCTTAAAGGATATCTCAAATTTGTAACCAATGCATGTGAATGATTGTTTTTAGGATAGTTTACCTTTTGCTTGAGGACAAGCAAGGTTCTAAGTTTGGGGGAGTTGATAATGGCCAATTTTACTTCATTATCCAACATCAAATTGATGGAAATTGTCAACTCTTCCTTTACTTTTAGTCTTGTTTAACTCAATTTATTGTTAATTGTAAGTGGTTATTTTTTAAGTTGTAATTAGCCCATTTGATGGCTAATCCCCATTCAAAGAAGCTGGGAGAAGCTACTCACCAAAGAACATTGCCAAAACCCAAGAAAAGAGAGAAGAGTAGCTGAAAAGATGAAGAACCAGGGCTGCTGCAGAGAGTCACGCCGGGCGCCTACTGACCTAGGCGGCGCCGGGCGTGACTAGCCTGACCGAGAGCGCGCCTGGCGCCTGTCTGTCGGGCCGCCGGGCGCGACTTTTGCTGATGTGGCAGAAACGGCTTATTTAGTTCTGGAACGCGAAGGGGTTGGGATCTTTGGCAGCCCAGACGAGATTTCTACACCTTGGAGCAGCTGGAGGCGATCTTGGAGCTGTGGAAACACTTCTCCTTCCACCTTGGGTCTTCTCCCTTCTTCCATTTCATCAATTTGTAAGATCAAGCTCTCCATGACAATGGAGAGCTAGTTTCATTATTGTTGGGGGTTGATGTAATCACGGATCGTTTGTGTTAATTACAGTTGAATTGATTGATTATATGTCTATTCCATTGATTTCTAGTGTTTAATTCCTTCTCTTAAAGCTTGTGATGTTGTGTTCCACCATTGCATGATTCTAGGGTTTGCTTGATATTGGGGAATGTTGTGTAAATCTGAAATTGGATTAAATACCTAAGGGAAATTGTATCTAGGGATAAAACTTGGACCTTTGGTTGTCTTAAATCTCAACTCTTAAAGCGGATGAACTTGTTAAAGTTTCTAAGGAATTAGAGTTTAAGAAGTAAATCTAGGCTCTTTCTACCAAGGGATTGGGTTGGAGTAATTTAGTTGATTGACATTGGATAATTAATGGAAAGAAAGTGAATTGTATGCACAAAAGTGAAGTAGATGAAATCATACCCCCAATAATAGCATTTCATACCATTTCTAATCACTCGCATTTCTAACGTTTAAGTTATCAAAGATCAAATTTTATCATTTCTGCATTATCTCTACTTTTATCGTATTAAAACCACAAAAATATGGAATCATTCTTTAGTCTAAATTAGTTAGTTATTATACGATTGTTTAGGACACGAGTCTCTTGGGAAACGATATCCGGTCTTACCGGTTTTATTACTTGAACGATTTGGTACACTTGCCAAAGTCTCAACAATGGTTTGGCTCTCCAAAGACATGTTGTTGATGTCAGCCATAAGTCCTTAAGATTGTTTTAAAAAGCTGACAAAATAGTATTTCCTGAGGCGTGTAGTTTCACTGTCCTTAAACACTTATCCGCAGTGTATTGCGCAAGCCTCCCAGGATACAACAGGAACTTCCCAGAATATTTCTAAGGATCTCAGAACTAGCAATGATCTCTAAAAAGAGTATAAAATAATAACCCATAATATTTTTAGAAGAAGAAAAGAGCTAAAGAATGAAACACGGAGGATAGGAGAATAAGAAAATAGAGTTTGATGGGTCTTGGAATGGAGGAAGAGCTCTCTATTTATAGAGTTAGAGAGAAGAATAAACTAAATAAAAGACACAAATAAGAAAACAAACACCAACAAGCTAGGGCTTGGAGAGAATGCTAGAAAGAGAGAAGATGAAGTCACGACCCTTGAAGTCACGACCCTTGAAGTCACGACCCTGCCATGCAAAGAAGCTGACTGGTGAAAATGAAGAAGATGACCTGGACCGAAGAAGAGCTCCATAGTTGGTCTGATCCTGTCCAGAGAAGGAGAACTGACCGGAGTTGCTACTTGAAGAGGATCAAACGGCTAGAAGAGAGTAAGAAGGTTGGGCATCCGATCAGAGCGAGAAGCTTCTTGAGCAAGTTTCTTTTCCCCTTTCTTTTTCCTTTTTCTTTCTTTCTTTGACCCTATATAAAGGGGTTTCTTCTGTCATGTAAAGACACAGATAGACACTTCTACACAGAGACACACTTTCAGTTTACAGTGATACATTCTGTAGATTAGTTTTCTTTCGCTTTCGTAGAAGTAGAGTTGTTGGCTCCTGGATTTCGTCGATAAGCTTGGGAGAGTGACAAACCGTGAGTGCATTGGTGACTTCCGATAGTGCGTAATTTTCTTTTCATGTTAATAAAGTTTTGTTTTGTGTTCTTGTTTGATTCTTGTTTGTGTTTCGATTTTGTTCTTTGCATTTAATTTTTGCTCTTGTTATGTTTTGAGAAATTAACTTGGACTCTAGAACTCTGTATTCTGTGATTCCCTTTTGGAATTAAATGACTTCACAATGAGTATTTTTTACCGAGATGTCTTCTCGAGTCAGAGTTGAGTCCAATGCATAAAGACTCATTCGATTTTCTGTTTCTATTCTTTTCCTTCTATTATTTCTGTTATGTGTGGTTTTAATTCTGTAATTGAACTCTATTTGAGAATTGTGAAGGAAAACATCCACATTTCTACATCTGTTTTGGATGTAATATGACTCCATAGTGAGCATGACTTATCAAGAGGTCTTCTTGAGAGATGTTAAGCTTCATAATTGTCAGACTAAGTTCAATTTCAGTGTTGTATTTTTGTTTCTTGTGAAAGTGTGCATTGGTTGGAAAATTGAGTGAGAATTGTCAATTCAAGTTCTGAAATATGAATTATAAGACCCTGTGATGGGCTTACTTTAGTCAGAATGTCTTTCTGAAGAGTAATTGAGACTCTATCTTTCAATCTATTGCACATTTGCATTTGTTCCTTGCTTTTGATAGTGATAGTTGAAGTTCAGTTTGAGTTTTGTTGTTTTTGTTGTTTACTTTAAGTATTTTAGAATTTATAATCTGCTTACATCTCTTTCTGCCTTTACATTCTTATTGATATGATGCTTTTCAATCTTGATTTTTAAGTTCTGTTCAATTTGGTTTCAATTCGGATTTCTTGAGAGTTTAGCATAGTTCAGTGTAGTTCAGACTCGTAGTGTAGTGTAGCATATGCATACTATTCATTTGTAAGTTTAGTTGCATCATTTAGATTTTGCATTTATAGATTCACTAATAAAAAATTGGGTTTTTACAGCGCACATTATGCCACGGTTCACTAGAAACCGCAGCATAATGGTGCGCGGTGGCAATTTTGTAAATAAATCGAAGGAATATGCCGCGGTTCAGAGGGAAACCGCGGCATATACGCCAGTCAACTATCCCCTTTGACGCCACGTCTGAAAAAAAAATTAAATAACAGACTATATGCCGCGGTTCTCTGGAAAACCGCGGCATATACCCCTGCCAATTTATTGCAGGGGCTGACTGAGTCAGAGAATTTCAAAAGTTACAGGGGTATATGCCGCGGTTCTCAGAGTAACCGCAACCTATTCTCCTACCTGAAATAAATTTAAAATGAATTTGAAATATTTAGAGGAATATACCGCGGTTGCCCGCCGAACCGCGGCATATAGTTTAAAAATAATTTCAAAAATGCCATCTTATACCGCGGTTGTCCGCCGAACCGCGGCATATAGTTTAAAAATAATTTCAAAAATGCAATCTTATACCGCGGTTAAGTAGTGAACCGCGGTAGATTCTCCAGTCAGAGTTAAAAAATAAAACTTTGGAACAGTATCGTCTTGTTCGCGCAGACGCTCGCTGGACTTCGAGTTTTCTTCGCCGACCACCCATCTCAGTTCCCTCGTTTCTTCACCGTTTAAACTCAAAATTGTTCGGTCATTTCCCATTTTTGACGATAAGAAATAGTTTTAGCCGATCAAAATCGTTTGAAACGCCTGTCATTCCTCTCGGCTGCCATTCCCCTTTGTTGCACCAAGCTTTTTCGCCGCCCCTGTTCCAAGTATTTATGCCCTTTTGCATTCTTAATATGATTTCTTCATTAGTGGTAACTTTAACAAATTTTGATTTTTTCCCAAATGTTGAATTCATACACACTAATTAATATGAATTGTCTTTTGCAGAGATTCAAGACACTACTATATGCAGGTCTGTTTTTGTGGTAGTAGATATCACAAAAAGAGACCTGCAATTTTAAAAAACTGCAGGGGAATATGCCGCGGTTCCTTGGACAACCGCGGCATATTCCGCAACATATATACCGCGATTATAACCGCGGCCTAAAGTCTCTGACTTACTACCGCGGCTGAATATGCCGCGGTTCGTAAACCGCGACGTATAGTGAAAAATAACCACGGTAAAAGCCCCTCGCTGCACTAGTGATTTTAGGTTCTGGCAGTAGCAATGTTCAGTAGTTTAGGTTCTTTCTTTTGCATTAATTTCTTAGTCTAGTTTAGGTTTCATATTAGAGTTTCATTTTCTTTAGCTTAAATTCTTTAGTTCTTTATTATTAGTGGGGAAACTTAGTTTGTTCTGAGTATGTGCGACCAATCTCAGTTTAACAGTGTAGTTTCACTGTTCTTAAGCACTTATCCGCGGTGTATTGTGCAAGTCTCCAGAAATATTTTTAGAAGAAAAAAAGAGATAAAAAATGAAACATAGAGGGGAGGAGAATAAGAAAACAGAGTTTGGTGTGTCTTGGAATGGAGGAAGAGCTTTCTATTTATAGAGTTAGAAAGAAGAATAAACTAAATAAAAAAAATTAAAAATCATAAATGATTAACGTTACAGCAATTAAATATATGAACGTTGATTAACCTTTTTGCTTTGCCAATTAATAAAATACCAACGTTCTATAAAGAAACGCCATCAACGTTTTATCAACGTTGCAAAATATTCTTTTGTAATAATATAGCATTATTACAACATAATTGACTCGGGAGCAGCAGTAGCTACAACAACAGTAGCAGAGTTGGATCCTAGTTCCTTGGAGCTAATAAGACTTCGGAGTTGTTACTGCTTCTCACGTTGGGCTAGCAGAGAAATATGAGAGCTCATTGGAGAAATAGGTTCCACATTTAGAGGAGACATCCTACCGATGCTTGAACCCCAAATGAGGGCCTTTACTGCTGCTGAAATTGATTAAGAATAGCTGATTTATGTGTTCGAGAAAAATATTTTCTTTATCATATCTTTTTAAATAGACAAGCATAATCATTCAAATAGACGTTATTCTCTTTAACATTTTTCATCCTATTGCTTTAATTTGATCAATATCTAAATATATTGGATAGTCGGATGAGTTTCTAACACTCTTTTCTTCCCTTGTCTGCAGCGATTTCCATAGATGATTAAATTTGCAGCTGACACTTTCTGAGACCTTGTCTCCATCCATATCAGCAATGAATATAATGGCTGCACTAGAAATGTGCTTACAGATTTAGATGCCAATAATATTTTTTAAAAACGTTCATACATATGGTTGATTTACCTAACAAGCAAAAGGCATAAATACTTTGGTAGCTAGCAGGTGAAATTTCACAGGAATAGACTTTGCGTGTGTAAGGTTTGGAACTTGAATGAAGCATATGCAAGATAGATGTGAAATAGAACCCGATCCATGATATTATCCAAAACCAAACGTCTCAGATGAGGCAAAGGAAGGAACAAAGAATGTTCTGTCTAAGCTTTTGTTTAATGCTACAATTCTTCAACAGATTCATTTAAGGGAATACCTTTCCCGAAGAGGAGGCATGCATGAGAGTCGTTTCTATTGCTCGCTCGACCACAAATATAAATATCATACTTATCTGATATATGATTCAACTTCAAACACCTTTCCTTTCCATTCCTCTTCCTTCCACTTTTAAAACTCATGGCTGAATCGCTTCTTTTCAGCTCTGCAGAATCGCTCCTAGGGAAGCTTGCTTCTGCTGCCCTTCAAGAAGCTTCTCTAGCGTTTGGACTACACCGCCATCTTCAACACATGAAAGATACTATGGAACTCATAAGAGGTGTGCTTTTAGATGCCGAGAAAAAGAATCCGCAGAGTAGTGCCCTGAGCGAATGGCTGACTCAAATCAAGCGCGTGTTTTCTGATGCTGAAGACATAATCGATGATTTTGAGTGCGAAGCCTTGCGGAAACACGTTGTCAACACCTATGGTAGCTGTTCAAGAAAGGTACGCCGTTTCTTCTCATCAAGTAATCCTGTTGTTTATCGTCTTAGAATGGCGCATCACATTCAAGACATCAACACCAGGTTGGCCAAACTTGCAGCTCAAAGAAGCATGTTTGGCCTTCAAGTCATTCATCAAGACACACGTGTCGTGCACGTGAGGGAAATGACTCATTCTCATGTAAACCCTTCCAATGTTATCGGAAGGGAACATGATAAACGGGAAATAATAAAACTTCTGGTGCAAGTTAATCATCACCAAAGTCTCTCAGTTATTCCCATTGTGGGAATGGGAGGCTTGGGAAAGACCACACTTGCTAAGTTGGTCTTCAATGACGCCACTATTAATGCATGTTTTCCGTTGAGGATGTGGGTGTGTGTCTCCAATGACTTTGAACTTAGGAATGTGCTCATTAAAATCCTCAATTCTGCTCCAAACCCAAACAGGGAAAACTTCAATAACTTTGAGACAGAGCAACTTCAAATTCATTTGAGAAATACACTTGAAGGGCAGAAGTCCTTGCTTGTGTTGGATGACGTGTGGAACGAGGATCGTGCAAGATGGGATGAGTTGAGAGAAATAATAGATATGGGTGTTGAAGGGAGTAAAATCCTAGTGACTACTCGTAGCCATAAAGTAGCTGCCATTATGCACACTAAATCCTCAAATTCGTACCTTCTAGGATGTCTCTCTGAAATGGATTCTCTTTCTCTATTTGTGAAATATGCTTTTGAAGATGGAGATGAGATGAAACATCCACAACTATTGAAGATTGGGGAAGGAATAGTAAAAAGATGTGGAGGGTTACCATTGGCGGTGAAAACGGTGGGGAGTTCACTGTTCTCAAGGGTTGACGAGAGAGAGTGGGAGAGTGTAAGAGACAATGAGATTTGGAATTTAAAACAAAATGAAAAAGACATTTTGCCTGCTCTCAAACTAAGTTACGATCAACTGCCTTCATATTTAAAACCCTGTTTTGCTTCTTTCTCCCTTTACCCAGAAGACACTGTTATTTTTGGTACCCAAGTTTGTATGTTATGGGGAGCACTTGGTTTTCTTCCACCGCCAAAGGCAGGTGAATCAGTGAGTGGTGTTGCCGGTCAATTGTTGCATGAGCTATGGTCAAGATCTTTTCTTTCGGAATATGAAGAGTTGGGAGGTGATTGCGTATTTAAATTACATGATTTGGTGATTGATCTTGCAGTACATATTGCGAAAGGTGAGTTTGAAGTAATAGATAACCACGATTCAAAATTATACAAGAATGCCCATCATTTGAGATTTGTGGCAAATAATTTGCTTGATCAAGCTCTCCTTCCATCAAGTCTAAGAAGTATCGACTTTCGTAGTGGAGCTAATAATGAAAATCTATTGAATACATTGGTGTCAAGGTGCAAATTCTTGAGGGTTTTAATCTTAGAATTTTGTGAATACGCAAGTCTGCCTCGCTGCATCGGAAAGTTGAAACATTTAAGATATCTCAGCCTTTCGAACAATGAAAACCTTACGGAACTCCCTGATTCAGTTTGCAAACTTCAAAATTTGCAAGTCTTGAACCTTAACGGGTGCATAAAGCTACAAAAGTTACCCGAAGGACTAGGAAATCTAATAAGCCTTCGTCACCTGTTTATAACCACCAAACAACCTGTTTTTCCAGAAAAAGAAGTTGCAAGTTTGACTTCTTTAGAAGATTTAAGGTTTTATTATTGTGATAATTTGGAGTCATTGTTCAAAGGAATACTACTACCCACTCTTAAAGGATTGACTTTAATTAATTGTAAAAGTCTAAAGACGGTGTGGTTCCATGCCATAAAAAATTTAGAGGTTTTAGTGATTGCACAGTGCAACAAGTTGGAATTGTCAATGGGCCTTAACAACGAAATCCTTGATTCAAGGTTGAAGCTTCTCATTCTTAGAGGCTTGCCAAGTCTAGTCAGATTGCCTCGGTGGCTTCAAGGATCTGCCAACTCTTTACAGTCCTTAGTTATTGTACATTGCTTGAATCTTGAGGAGCTTCCCGATTGGCTACCAACTCTAAATTGTCTCCAACGACTTTCAGTTCTCTATTGTCCAAACCTATTATCACTCCCTCATAACATGCTTCACCTCACAAATCTAAAAGTGATTAATGTCACTGGTTCTTTTGAATTATGGAAAAGATACAGGCCAGAAATTGGACAGGATTGGCACAACATATCTCATGCCAATCTTGTTTGGGATGATTATCAATCGGAAAATGAAAAAGAATTAATAGTCAAAATTTGAAGGTATGCCAATTTCAACCATTTAACTTTTTTTATATTATTATTTTTCAACAATTCCTTTCTCTAAGACAGGATTTTCTTTTTGTCACGGGTTATAGAGTTCTGTCGGTCTCTCCACCTCGTATATGTATTTACTTAGTCGAACATAAAGCTATGCACCAATCTCCTGTTTATATACAAACTATGTATTTTCTATAAACTTATACATTTTTTTTCACTTCTGAACTTTTGAAACAATAAGTGTTGGTAAGCTATAATATTCGATACTAGTTGTGTCAATATCGAGTATAGATCAAATAAGAAGAAGAACACATGTCTTTTAGAAATTTATTCAGTTCTCGTTGCTGAATATATCAACATTGGGAGAAATAAAAAAATTTCGAAAAATACTCTTTAATTTTACATTTTTTATTTAACAGCTTTCAAGTAAATTTTTATAACCAATTTTTTCAAAAAAAAAATATAAGAAAATTCTTATATATTTATCAATTCAAAAAGTTACTTTTAAACCGATTATTGGGTTAACTTGTATAAAAATAGTTTGTTTTTAAACCGTTTGTCTCAAAAATTGGTTTTCTGTATAATTTTTTTACCGAAGTGATTACAACAAATTGCATTTTTATATTGATTTTCAAAAAACTAATTTAGAATATAAAAGTTTTTTTCAAAAATATTTTTTCAAAATTTTAATTATTAATAAGTTGAATAAAATTATCCTTCTTTACAATTTTCAGAATTTTAATTATTAATAAGTTGAATAAAATTTAAAAATGTAAACTTTAAGGATGTCCAATTAATTAATAAACGTGTCCAACTTCAATATAACTCTATCTCATCATATCAAATACCCCATAGTCATTATTTCTTAAATGAAAAACAAAACCAAGATGAGAAGTGATTATCTTCGTACATATGGTAAAATTACATTAGAATGCTATGAAACTGACAAAGTCAGATAAAGAAAAGAAAGAAATTAGGAATGCTAAAATAATTTATTAAATATGTGACTTAAGAATATTTCATTCATGTGTAATGTTATCGAACACATAATCAAGTTATAGTTTTAGGAGTGCAAAACGAACTATTTGGGCCCGTTTAGACCTTGATCGGTCAAAAATGGGATGGGCTGGAATGACTCGTGACTTTAAGTACGAGTTGGCTTTTTCAACCCGGTTTATCAAGCTACTAGTTGTTGAACTGTCAAGCTCTACCAGAGTTTGACCAAACAATTTTAGAGCTCAGACTATTTCAGAGTTTAGCCGGGTTAGCGGACTGACCCAACTAACCCATGAGGTTGACATGCTTGGAAGAGTTACTCCCTCCACCACCCTCTATCTCTTCGTTCATTTTTTACCTTTCAGTAATATTTAAACGAACGTAAATATGCGTTGAATTCTTAATCGGATGTTAACATCCATGAACGAATATTAACATTCATTGAAGGACAAACAAATGTTGATATTCGTTTAAGCATAAATTTTGAAAAGGATAGCTCCCTAAAATTTTCAATAAAAAATATAAATTATTAACCTCATAAATTTATTACCAAAACTGGATCAGCCCAATTCCCATGGGTGGATCCAAATCATCAAACAGCAGCCAAATGGAGAGAAAAAGGGTGATAAAATACCAAGAGGACAAGAGATACAGACAGCGGGGAAGTTTTAGATTTGGAACTAAAGACTGTAGAAAAGGGAAAACCCCATCACCAAGAAGCAGATACAAATTTTTCCTGGTCACATTTATTTTCTAATGAAGTTTATACCCTTCTGGATGCTTTCTACTAACTCTTTCTTTGCTTTTTCCAACCCAATCATGTAAAGCATTACACACCAAAAGTTTTACTTTTGTACTACTTAAAGGTTTGTGTGCAATCAGATAAAGATAAAAGTGAAGGGATGCAGGGAGAATTAGAGTTTTAAAAAATGTAAATAAAGTTAAATGGTAAAAATTAAATTAATGTAGGATATTTTTTGAATAAAAAACTAATAAGGAGGTGTAAGGATCACTTGGGATGGTGAAGGGAGCAACTCTCCATGCCTGGTTGTCAAGCTACCAGACTAAAGAGATCGGCCCGATCAGCTTTTTTGGCTGGGCTGTCAAGCTAGCCCACCCGGCTTAGCCCTTTTTGCCACCCCTATATAGTTTTTCCTATGTATAAAACTAAGTAAAAAGAAAAATACATATAGTTTTGTAATAGAAATATGTTTTTCTTTTAACTTGACATAAAAAATCTACATTATCAATTGTGATTTGAAAAACGAAAAGGTTGCATTGCTAGTCAAGTATGCATCATGTTTAAATGTGAGAAGTTAGAAAAATGTTTTAAAGTGAGTAGTGACATTTAAAAGAAAGATACGATAATATTTTAATAGTAAAAGTATAAATAGATTTTTTATTAATGAAAGTTCATTTTATAAAAACTTATATTTCTAAACTTTCTCTCTACGCTCTCAAGATTTCTTACCTCAATTTTCATCTTTTTGAATATCAAAGACAGTAGAAATTTCCTAACGAAGAACTCTACAAATTCTTTTATTAGAAGGAAGAACAAAGTAAGTTTACTTTTTATCCACTTTTTAGGTTGTTTTGCTTTTTTTTAGTTGCACATGGGCAAAGATATTATGCATGCAGCTCAAATTTACTCAAAATGAATCTGTGTTCTTCTATGATCATGGTGATATGATTATTTCGAATCAAAGTATTATATGTCTAGTTAAATTAGGTTGTAGGGAATAGAGTTGTAAGAAGTAACTAAGTAAAATGGCACCAATAATTGAATTAATCACTACGTAAAGCAAAAGAGAGAAATAAAAGGGGGAGAAAATGAGAACATTAAAAAGAATATATAAATATATATATTTATAATAAATCTTGTTGTGTTGCAACACCAATAATTGTGTTTCCCGTATTTAAATTATCAATTTTGTTTTTGTTATGTTTTTTTTTTAAAAAATAAGTTCATCATGTCAAAAATGTACAAGAGAGAGATTTTTTTGTCAGGAGTTAATTTCCTTTCTGTAAAATTAACGAAATGAACTTCATTAGTACAATTATACCAAGTAAGAATAAAATTGATATCTCCTTAAAAGCAGAACGAAGTTAACACTAACCAATATAATTTGGAAATTAATTAAGCAATTAAGTCTTTATTTTATATTTTGAAAACTTGGAGGACGATAAATACCAATTTTATATTCAGTGTATACTCATACTTAATACCAAGTCTATAATACTCTATTCAATTGTGTAATCATCCTAATATAGAGTATCACAACGTCATCAATGAATCTATGTAAGAGATTTGTTTCAAAACACAAACCTCTCTCTCTATGTACGACTTTTATTAATTGGAAGATAATATTGTTTTTTAAGTGGGTATACATCAAATCCTAAGTTGAGTAATATAAAGAAAGAAAAAGTAGAAAATTATTATAAAAAATGGAAAATTTAACTAGATGTTGTCACATAATTTAATAAGTAGTTTAATATATAAAAAATGGAAAATTTATCTCAATATCGTCACATAGTTTAATAAGTAGATTAATGTATAACACATATTTAGATAATTTGGTGTCTTGAGAAAGTTTACAATTTTTTCGTCAAAAAACAATTGTGCAATACAGTTTGCAGGTTTTGTGAAAACTAATGTTATATATTGATTAATTAGACTTTTTTATTGCATGATTTTAAATAAAACTAAATTTATTGGAAAAAATATCTTTAGATAATTATTTAAAATATAATTTTTAATTTATATATTTTATTTAAACTTATGAAATTAAAATTATTGCTAAATTCATTAGTTTTACTTTTATGTACATTTTATAGTCTAATTGATTCAAATTTTTATTGAAACTAATTTTATTCTTCTAATATCTCAAGAAGAATTTTTTTAGAGTATAATTTAAAATTAATTATTTATTGGTTTAATGTCTCGGTAGATTCTCATTTTGGTCAGGAATTTCAAATAGGTCCCTTTTCTTTTTTCATCTCAATTGGGTCATTTTTTGTGTAAAATTTTAGTAATTAAAGGTTTATTGTCAAATTAGGTAAACGACCGTTTAAATGTTGGTTACGTGGCATAGTCAGAGTTCACGTTAATGAGACATGGCTTTATAAACGAATTTTGTATTAAAAATTATGAATGCATAGTGGTGTAATCAGCTTTTTGGAAGGGCAAAGTGGGAATAATAAAAAATTTTAAGTGCAGCCATCACCGCAACCTCCATGACCGTCATGCGAAGCCTCCCTCCTCCTCGACCTCGCTAATGCCGCAAGCCAAGTTCGCATCTTCGTCATCTCCACTAGAAACGTAGATCTACAACGCCTCCATGGCAGCCACCAGGGAGCGAAATCTTCTTCATCCACCATCGTCGGAGCACCGTAAGCTTTCTCCTACGTGCGTCATCATAAATCTCATCAACACTGAGTCACGAGTCCTCCATGGCACCCAGCAGAATCGCGAATCACGCCACTCCTCGCGAATTCGTCATTTACATCACCGGACCTGCAAAGCAAAATCCAGAGAAGAACAGAAATGTCAGTCTCTCGCCGAACCTCCATTGTGGCGCAACCATCTCCTTCGCGTCTTCATCGTCAACCTACAAGTAGAAAATCACAAGAGGCGCACCACCAGAAACAAACCCAAAATCTTCTCCACCATCACCAAGCATTATCATCATCGCTGTTGAAGCCTAAATCGCCTCGACCACCATCGCACTGCCACTTTCTCCTTCGTCATATCAACCTGTGAATCAAAAAAGAAGAAACAGGGCAAAAAAGAAGAAAAAAAAACATAGTTGAAAATACTAAACTACTTTGTTAATATGTGACTTGAGAATATTTTATTCATTGTACATTTATATCTTTTATAATACATAATCAAACTATAACTTTTTCATGCATATAACACTTTGTGAAAGACACATATATACATATATAGTCTTCAATTAGAGTTATGCTTTTCCTTTAACTTATTTTGTTAATTAAAAATTGATTTATTAAGAAAGATGATCTCATTAACGGTAAGGATGGAGACAACTTGTCCACGATAAGTGATAAAAGCCACAAGAGAGTGACGACTTTCTTATGCAATATATTAAAATTCATTCGTTATTTTACCAAGTGATTTTTACCAAAACCAAGAGATTTTTAACCGTATTATCATTTTTATATTAGCCACAACATAGAGATAAGAAAACAAGATTATGGAAAAAGATAACATCTAATTAACAAAAGAGCTAAAGAATAGAGATTCAATTAAAGATATACACGCAAAAATTTTAAATATTTAATAGATAAGCAAAAATAAATACTCAAATTCAAAATAGACATAAAACTTAATTAAGCAAAATTAATGTAATAATTTCTTATCTATTTTAAAACATAAATGAAATCGTGGCTTTCATTATAATTAATTATAAATTTACATAATGATATGTTTATTTTTTTAGTATTAATGAAAAGTGATTTATACTCTAATATTAATTAATTAAAAAATTTATCGGAAGCAATGAACGCCATGGCGGAAATCCAGGTCCAGCTACTACAAATGAATTTATGTATCAAATTGCATTCTTTTATATATCTTTGGCTCGTATGAATACAATATACCAAACATCCATAATCCAGCTCATCGTATACAGGGCATTCACACTACATACATATAAATATATATACAAATATATATATATATATATATATATATATATATATATATATATATATATATATATATATATATATATATATATATATATAATATATAAATTTCAATTTAAGATAAAGTATGCAACACATCGCATGGATAAAACATAATAACTTAAAATAAAATGTAATTAAATTAATTCGCTGTGAATAAAAATAATAAAAATTTAAAATTTATGAAACACTAAATCATAATAAATTACCAAAAAAATATATTTTTATCACGTAACTTTTAAGCACCTTACCTATTTTGTGCTAGTTATTCTTTTCATACAATCTTAGTCAAATATTATTATATATGCAATGGCCTTCCATTGACTTTGCTAAAATCATTACTCCCATTTTACTAAAATAAATAAAGTCTTCCAGCAGACTTTTATAAATACCATAATCACTTGAAATTAATGATTAAGCAATCAAACAACTATTCTACTTATCAAAGTTCCAATTGCATTCATTTCTCTCTAAACGGATGGCCGAATCACTTCTTTTCAGCTTCGCAGAATCGCTTCTACGGAAGCTTGCTACTGTTGCCGTTCAAGAAGCTTCTCGGGCGCTTGGTGTGCGAAGCGAGCTACATCACATGAAAGAAAGTATGTCACTCATCAGAGGTGTGCTCTTAGATGCACAGCAAAAGACTCCACAGAGCATGGTGTTGAGCGAATGGCTGAGACGGGTTAAGCGCGTGTTTTCTGATGCCGAAGACATAGTCGATGATTTTGAATGCGAAGCGCTTCGGAAGCACGTTGTCAACACCTATGGTAGTCTCTCGATAAAGGTACGCCGTTTCTTCTCATCAAGTAATCCTGTTGTTTATCGTCTTAGAATGGCGCATCGCATTCAAGACATCAACACTAGATTGGCCAAACTTGCAGCTGATAGGAACATGTTTGGCCTTCAAATCATTGACCATGATACACGTGTTGTGCACGTGAGGGAAATGACTCATTCTTATGTAAACCCTTCCAATGTTACAGGGAGGGAACATGATAAGAATGAAATACTAAACCTTCTTATGCAAGATGGTGATCGCCAAAGGCTTTCTGTTATTTCCATTGTTGGAATGGGAGGCTTGGGAAAAACCACCCTTGCTAAGTTGGTCTTCAATGACACAAACGTTGATGCATGTTTTCCGTTGAAGATGTGGGTCTGTGTCTCTAATGATTTTGAACTTAGGAATGTGCTCGTCAAAATTCTTAATTCTATTCCAAACCCAACTAGAGAAAACTTCAATAACCTTGAGACAGAGCAACTTCAAAATCATTTGAGAAATACACTTAAAGGTAAGAAGTTCTTGCTTGTGTTGGATGACGTGTGGAACGAGGATCCTGCAAGATGGCATGAGTTAAAGGAAATAATAGATTCGGATGTTGAAGGTAGTAAAGTCGTAGTGACTACTCGTAGCCATGCAGTAGCTGCCATGATGCATACTAAATCCTCAAATCCGTACCTTCTTGAATGTCTTTCTGAAGAAGATTCTCTTTCTCTATTTGTGAAATATGCGTTTGAAGATGGAGAGGAGAAAAACCATCTAGAACTACTGGAGATTGGGAAAGAAGTCGTAGAAAAATGTGGACGGTTACCGTTGGCACTGAAAACGGTGGGGAGTTCGTTGTTCTCGAAGGTTGCTAAGAAAGATTGGGAGTCTATAAGAGACAATGAGATTTGGAATTTACAACAAAATGAAAAAGGCATTTTGCCTCCTCTCAAACTAAGCTATGATCAACTGCCTTCATATTTAAAACCATGTTTTGCTTCTTTATTCCTTTATGAATTTGACATTAATGTTTTATGTTATGATCTTTCCATGGTGTTGGATTCACTTGGTTTTCTTCCACCACCAAAGGAGGGTGAATCAATGAGTGATGTTGCCAATCAAGTTTTGCGTGAACTAAGGACAAGATCGTTTCTTTCCGATGATCTTGACTTTGGGGTTGATTCTTGTTTTGAAATGCATGATTTGGTAAGTGATCTTGCAGTGTATATTGGGAAAGGTGAATTTGAAAGAGTCGATCGCCGCAATCCAAAACTATCGGAGAACGCCCAGCATTTAGTATTTGAGGAAAATGACTTTTGTGGTCAAGATCTTGTCCCCACCGGTGTCAGATCTGTTGTTTTTCGTAACGGAGGGAGCGATATAAATTTCTTGAATACATTGGTGTCAAGATGCAAATACTTGAGGCTTTTGGACTTACGTTATTCAGAATACGAGAGTCTGCCTCAGTGTATGGGAAAGTTGAAACATTTAAGATTTCTCTGCCTTGCAAAAAATGAAAAACTTAAGGAACTTCCTGATTCAGTCTGCAAACTTCAAAATTTGCAAACTTTAATCCTTAGTGGATGCACAAATCTGCAGAAGTTACCCAGAGGAATGAAAAATCTCGTTAGCCTTCGTCAATTGGCTATAACCACCGCACAAGCTGATTTTCCAAAAGAATTGATTGCAAATTTGACTTCTTTAGAAAATTTATCTTTTACTGAATGTGATAATTTGGAGTCATTGTTCGAGGGATTACAACTTTCAACTGTCAAAAGTTTGATTTTGTCTGAGTGTGGAAGTCTAAAGTCGGTGTCGCTCCATGCCTTCAGAAATTTAGAGATTTTAATGATCGCCGATTGCATCAAGTTGGAATTGTCAATGAGCCTTAGCTGCCAAATCCCTGATTCAAAGTTAAAGTATCTTTTTCTTGATGACTTGCCACAACTCGTTAAATTGCCTCAGTCGTTTCAAGGATCTGCAAACACTTTACAACACTTATCAATTTCAGATTGCGTCAATCTTGATGAACTTCCTGAGTGGCTACCAACTCTAATTTGTCTCAAAGTACTTGACATTGACAGTTGTCCTAAGCTGCTGTCACTCCCTAATATTCATCACCTCACAAATCTTGAAAATTTAGAAATCGTTGATTGTCCTGAGTTATGCAGAAGATTCAAGCCAGAAGTTGGACAAGATTGGCACAAGATATCACATATCAAAATAGTTCACATTGAAGATTCAGATATTGAAGAAGAATTATCCGAATAACAGTGAAAAGTTGGAGGTACAAATTTTAGCCCTTTATTTTTCTATATAGTTATTTTTTATAATTTTGTTTTTTCTAATTTTAAAAGAGGTGATTTTCTTCTTTGTACAGGTTATACCACTTTGTGGATCTTTCCACCTCAAAATGGACTGATATTTAGCATGAAGCTAGAGAATATCCTATTTACATATAAAATTTGTATCTGCTGTAAGTTTATGCATTTTATTCTTTTAATTTTCAACTTTCTTACCAATATTTTCTTGTATATAAAATATGGTATTGGCAGGTCAATGTTAAATAATAGTGGTATTAACAGTAAGTGTATGTCAAATCAAGAAGAAGAATATATTTGTCATGCTTTCTTGAGATCCTTGCTATGGAGCTGGAAGTGAAACACAAGGGGAAAACAGTTTAAAATACCCTTTGATAACATCGTGTATTTAGAAACTTTTAAAAAGTTTGACGATCAATTTAATAAAAATTAATGTTATAAAATGAGACCCTTTTACTTCTATTATTTGATTAATTCAAAAGTAACTTTTTTAATTTATTATTGTGTTAACTTTACAAAATGTTACTTTTTAAATCATCTGTTTTAAAAATATTTCAAAATAAATTTTTAAATTAGTTTTTTTTAGCTAACCGATTTAAAGATGTTTTCTTTTAACATATTTCCAAAATCCGTAAAATGTAATTATTTTTAGACTTTTTTACAATTTAATTATTTATAATTTTAATAAATTTAAAAATAAAAAATATAAACAATTGATTCAATATAATAAATATTATTATATTAATAAAAAAAATTAAACTCTTAACAACTTAAGTGTATGTTTGGTTTATTTAAATTAAATTGATAATTAATATTATTGAGAAAAATTAATTAAATGATAATGTTAATTTTCTAAATAAATATATATAACAATTAACGATTACTAAATACTAAACACCCCAACTATATTAATAAACAAAATTAAAGTTTACAAAATGTAATATATCTTTCATTGTTATTCCAAATACACTCTTTGCCCAGATAAAGATGTAAACCTTTCCAATGAATTATTGATAAAATTAAGCTAAATCAAAAGCACAAAAATGGATGGATAATTAAAGTGTCTATAAATTCCTTATAATATTCCGTATATGTACAGGATTAAGTGATACTAATCACAATATTTTAATTAAACTTTATGCTTTATATTATATTTTTCACTCAAAACTGATGATAATAATAAAGAATTAATAGAAGCATGCAGCATGACTATTAAATCGTGTTGAGAAATTTTGCATAACTTTGACATGGATGCTATACTAAAAAGTAACCACTTCCGAATTCTACTAAAATAACATTATTTTGTCCCCATGTCCTTCACTAGTGTGAATATCAACTAAAAATAATGGAACTTCATATAATGTGATACCACTCAAAATAAACTAAATATAATGTAACTTTGGACAAGAATGGTTAATAGAAAATACAAGTCCTATCAAATGTAATTAAAAACAACATCCTCACATAATTACTATAGTAATATTCATAAACTTAACTTGAACGAAAAACATGCACAATGAAACTATATCTCAAAATAAAACAATTAAATACTCAATGAAAATAAAAAATGTATATTTAAAAATGTTTCAATTTATATAATATAACTTTTGTAAATTACACCTAAATTAGGGAAGAAAACACATTAACAGTGCTTTTATTATTGAGCTTGAAATGTCACTTTAACATATTTTAGACAGTATTGATCTTAGAGAAAACTAATAGTATAATGTAGTAAGGGTTTTGACTACTAATTTTGAGGATAATCAAAATCATATATTCAAAATTTGTATACATTATTATTGTTACTAATTAATAATAGATCTTAATACCAAGTTGAGTTTAGAGTTTATTGAATTGTGATTTAATGAGATTATCTTAACTTTAGTAGTATGTAATTAACGCAAAAGAAGATATTTAGAGTTAAAAGGAAGTTATTACAATATTATACCTCGGTATTAAACAAGTTTGGGCTACGTAAATATAAGAAATTTACTTTATATACTTGACGAGAACTTTAGTCCTAGTTTATTGTCTCTTCAAGAACAAACTTTTTGGGAGTGTGAGATAGTATGATGGGTGAAGAATATTTAAGTTTACTCAATATACATTTTTTTTAGAAACTACAAGAAAAATCGTTATTATCTACCGCCAAAATCTGTATAAAACCTCAAAAATCCGTATATAAAATAGTATTACATACGGACTATGTACGGAAAAAAATCCGTATATAAAATGATCGTAGCTATTATTATATACGAATTTATCCGTATATAATTACATACCGGACAAATCCGTATGTAACATCTGTATATAATTACATTTCAAAAAATTTATATATAATTATATACAGAAAAATCCGTATATAATATTGTTTATAGAAAAAATTGTTTTATTCAACACCTGCACATACATTAATTACAAACTTGTAATATACATACAACCAACCACCACAGTAACTTTTATTTAACACCATATCAAACATTTCACACTAAAAATAAATATATATTACTTAAAAATCATTATCAAATAAGTTTACAAAATGTCCAATATTCATAAATAGATTGTGCAGTTCCTAAGATGTCAAACAATATAAATTTTACAATTTATAAAATGTCAAACAACATAGAATGACAAGTCTATAATTTCCTAATAATCACTAAGGATTTTGTTCACCTTGGATTGACATTGTCGTTGCACTCCATCACCGTGATAACAACTTCACCACGTTGCTTTTTCCCTTCTCCTTATTAGATTGTGCCTAGAGTGGAGGAGGTGGATTAGCACCACTAGATGCCATATACTGACAAAAATAAATGCAATTGGATGGTCATACATAAAGTTGACAGACTCTATTAAACAATTAAGAAGATCAAAACCAAGAACATTAAGATGAATTTAATAAAATCAATAACATTATAGGTATTTTACATTACGTTAGGATAAGAAGAATGAAAACAAGATTGATGCACAGGTGACCCAATCTACCAGAATGTGATTTAAATGTTGTTGGAGACCCTTCTATACAGGGATATGTAAATAAATATAATTGCGATCTGCACAAAAAAATAAAAACAATTATAATAGTATATCAGAAAAGTAGGCATCAATCATATTAAAAAGTCAGGCGACTACGTAAATTCATTACTATTTTTTATTGAAAAGCTTATGCGGGTTTATACTAGAATACTACTCTACTTTTTAATTAAGTTACATTCAACAAAACTTTATTAAATATGTTTATAATTTAAATGGTTAAAATTTGATTCTTTATTTTTCCCTTTTTTATAAAATTTAAAAATACTATTTTTTAATTTCTAACATTGTATGATGCTATTTAATAAATTATGCATTAAAATAAAAGTCAAATCATCATTTCAAGTAATACATAAAAGTATCGTGATATAAAATCGACATATAATACTTCGAAAACAAAAGAAAAGTTGTGAAAATAAAAGCAGTAATTTAATAAGTATTAATAATTAATAGAAATTTAATCCAACCATGCGTAACTTGGATAGAGATGCAGGAGCAATGAAAAATCTTATTCTCTGGTTTTTATTTCATTTCATTACAGGTATATTACAAGATATGAACTGAAATTAGTCATGAAAGAATATCAGATGCAAACATTAATGCAATCATAACTAATAAGTGGTTATAATAAAAAAACTTAACAGGACCATTAAGCATTGATGCAAACAGAGCAACCCAATTATCAGATGATTCATGCACTTACAATATTCAAAAGCAACCAGAAAAGGCATAAATTAAATTTAAAGTAATCTTCAAAAGCTTTATTCTTGAAATTTTTCACTACTTACAAGAGAATATGGTCTTAGAAATCCTCTGACAGCACCAATTGCTTGAAATACCTGATAGAGCAACTAGATCAATTAGGGTTAGTCCATGTGATGCAAACATTTGGTTCGTTCATTAAACGGCCCTTTTATCCTACGCAAGATATGAACGGGATGAAGCTATTAGAAATAGCATTAACAACAACCTTGAGTTTGAAGTAAGAAAAGTAATGCAAGAATTACAGCCATGGCCTAGAACTATTCAAAGAGATGATCTGTCAAAAATAACATGTAAGACAAGTCCATACCACATCATAGCAACCCAGTCTGATAACAGCTCTCCACAACCTGCAGCCAGTTGAAAAGTAAGGGATCCACTATCTCAGAACAATTTAATAACACATTCAAATATCAAGGAGGTCAGGCCAAGCCTTTAGAATGCTTATGAGAAAGGGGTTACACCCTTGCGTCACAGGGGATATTATACATACTTAAGGTAATTTAGAGGCTCTCCGTAAAACTTAGGAGGCTTAAATTCCAAGGACCGCTGTCAGTAGAAATTCTCAAGCTCTTTCATAAATGTTTCACGGTCCAGAGGTGTGCCATACTCATCATACTCAGTCATCTGTGCATGAAAGGCAAGATAAATAGAATGTACAAAATAGAAATAACAAAAACTCTGCCATCTTACTGGAAGTAGGTACTCATAATCTCCACTAAGTTGTACATGATCAAGTTGTAGGAGTCTTAGTCTCTTTATTTTCTTGAAAGAACGAGCTTCCAAGCAATCTCTAATGTTGGAATGCAGTTTCAGGGACAATCCTTCGATAGCTCTTATCCCCTGTGATGAATATAGGAAAGATAAATAATTATTGATTATTGATGCTTAACGTTTAGTTTAACAAGTTAACAACACATGCATTACACTCAGAAAGAAAACACTTTCAAAAGAAGTTTCAAAATTATATAAATAATGTTCTTACAGTGTTCTCTTTCACAACCTTAACTTATGCTTCATTCACTCTCATGCCAAAGAAAGTACGAAGGACCCATTTGTTTACCTGAAATCCTTGTCATCCCAACCAGTGATACCTGCAGTTGTGGTGAAAGCATGGCTCCAGCTGGACAACGCATCTTTCAGTTGTTCTCCTGAATAGCATTTGTGTGCAATTTCTTCCAAACCCTGAGAATCCAGGAATACTCCAAAAACGGAGAGGATTCGACGCGAAGAACCCTAAAACCCTAGGTTGGCGAAGGAAACCTAAAATGGACCGATTAATCGGTGCAAATGCAAGATTGATCGGTGTAAATGATGCAAATCGAAGAATCAATCGGTGGAAAGGCTTTTAATCGATAGAAAAGAGGATTTAATCGGTTGAAAATGAAGAAAATGGTGAAAAGAGGTTGGAGCCCTAACTAGAGATGTAGATCGACTAATGAATCGGTAGAACAAACGTTCGATGGTTGCAAAGGCTATGGAAAAGCTAAATATGAAAGAAGAATATTGTGTGAAGAAAAATGGTTTGTGAATGAGAAGCTCTCGAGTGGAAAGAGGAAACTCAAGGAAGACGAAATTTGAAAGATGAGAGCAAACCTGAAAGGAAGATAATGTTCAAGACGAAGGAGAAAAGCCACACGCACGCACTGATGAAAACGAAGAAAAAGCTCGAAGGAGGGCCCAAGAAGTTCACGTCGAATTGAAGGAGAAGCATGAAGAGGAGTAAAGATGGGGAAGAAGCTTAGAGAATAGAGAAAAGTGAAGAAGGTTGAGGAAAGAGGGTTCGAGGAAAGAGGTTGAAACTTTGATTTTTTTTTTTAAATAATCATTTTTCAAATCCGTATATAACATCAGTAGATAAAACTTATTTTTAGTTATATAATGAATTACAAAAGTTACATACGAATTTTATCCTTCGAAAATCTTTCCGATATTATGAGCTAAAATTATATACGAATTTTATATACAAATTTTTGATTGGTAAAAATCTTTATATAATATCTGTATATAATTTTTTTCAAAATCTGTATATAAAATACATATATAATATTTGAATTACATACGGATTATAATCCGTATATAAATATTTGTATGTAAATGTAATATTTCTTGTAAGTCAAATGTCTTATTTTGAAAGTTGAGCCTATTGTTGTATTATGTGCCAGTGAGGGAATAATTTTTGTAACATTTGATTCTTGTTGAATAGTGTGAATGTTTGTACTGATGAGAAATTGTCTTTGTTATAAGATGACCTTGTAGAGTTTACAAGAACGGTTATAATTTGAAACATTGGGTTGTGTCTTATTTACATATTATGATCATAGGAGTTTTTCTCTGTTGATACATAGATTATATTTTATATTATTCCACATGGCTTTACATTTTGAAAGATAGTTTATTTTAAAACTTGAAAACTTGGATGACGGTAAATATGAACTTTATATTTTAGTGTATGGTCATAATTAATACCAAGTATATAATACTCTGACTAAGAATTTGTTGTAAAAAGCTGACAAAATAGTATTTCCTGAGACGTGTAGTTTCATTGTCCTTAAAAACTTATCTGCGATGTATTGTGCAAGCCCTCAAGATACAACATGAATTTCCCAGAATATTTCTGAAGATCTCAGAACTAGCAAGAATCTCTAAAAAGAGTATAAAACAATAACCCAAAATATTTTTAAAAGAAGAAAAGAGCTAAAGAATGAAACACACACAAGAAGAATAAGAAAACAGAGTTTGATGTGTCTTGGAATGGAGGAAGAACTCTCTATTTATAGAGCCAGAGAGAAGAATAAACTAAATAAAAGAAATTAAAAATCATAAATGATTAACATTGCAGCAATTAAATATATGAACGTTGGTTAACTTTTTTGCATTGCCAATTAATAAAATACCAACGTTCTAAAAAGGAACGTTGCCATCGACGTTTTATTAACATTGCAAAATATTCTTTTGCAATAATATAGCATTATTACAACAATAACCCACTTATTGCAAAAGAAGTTGAAAGAAAAGATAAGAAACTTTTATTCTGGGTCTCATAGGATGTAATGCATCAGAGCTGGTATTGCAAGCTATATGAACCAGTCTTAGATTGAGATACTTAACACACAATGTAATTAGTATAGCAAGCTATATGAACTAAAGACACTTGACGTGTGTTAGAGGTTTATCAATCACAATACACCCCCACAATCCTTGTTGTTATCGCTGTGTTGCGCTTACTAGGCCATGCGCGTGCCCGGTATTCATGAGTGCTCTAGAGATCGTGCCAAGATCTCATGCAAGCGGCCCCACTTGACACTCATATAGGTGATTTCATCAAGTGTATGTTGCAAATCATACACCAACCATAAGGGATATGAAAATCATTAAAAACTTTGTTAAAACTAAAATTCTTTCACCATGTAGAATTTTAATAACAAAGTTTAACCTCTCAATAATGCAATCTTTAGCACTTTCACACACCATAGGAATGAATATAATTGATTAAAATCAATGTAGTGCTGTCAGAACTAACAAGTGACTTGTTTTTACCCATATGAACCTTATTCATGGGATCTCCAATCACAAAGGTTGGGTTACCATCACTTATTTTTTTGCAAGTGGCTTAAGTCTCATTCCCCTCGATGTTTCTAATATCATTTGTCTTCCTAGGGGTTTTGTCAGAGGATCCGCTAGATTTCGTTCTGACTTCACATAATCAATGGAAATAATTCCACTCTTTAGCAGTTACTTCACCAAATTGTGTCTCAATTGAATATGTCTATTCTTTCCATTGTAATTCTATTTTTTAGCTATATTTATTGTCGATTGATAATCACAGTGTATTGATACCAATGGGGTTGGTTTCATTCCTAGTGGAATGTTCGCTAAGAAGTTTTTCAACCACTTAGCCTCATTACCAGCCATCTCAAGAGCAACAAACTCAGATTCCATTATTAATCTTGCAATAATTGTTTGTCTGGCTTATCTCCATGTAAACGCACCACCCCAAGTGTGAATACATAACCACTAGTGGATTTTGTTTCATCTGAATCAGAGATCCAATTAGCATCACTATACCCTTCTAGTATAGTGGGAAATCCACTATATTCAATGGCATAATTCATTGAACCTTTTAAGTATCTCATAAGCCTAGCAAGTGCATCCCAATGTTCCTGATTTGGACATTGAGTGTACCTACTCAGTGTACCTACTGCATAAGTAATATGAGGTCTAGAAAAGCTTATCAAGTGTAGTTAGCTCCCAATTATCTGGGCAAACTGAGGTTGAAATAATGATTCTCCTTTATTTTTCATTAATTTAGAATTAGCATCATAAGGGATACTTACTGGTTTTAAGTCATAAAACCCAAACTTCTTAAGAAGTTTCTCAATATATTGTTCCTGAGATAGTAATATACTATATCCCTTCCTTATGATTCTAATACCTAAAATCACATTGGCTTCACCCATATCTTTCATTTCAAATTTTGATCCTAGAAACAATTTAGTTCTAGCAACAATCTCATTTCATGTACCAAAGATTGGCATGTCATCCACATACAAGCATATGATGACACAATCACTATTTTCAAACTTAAAGTACACACATTTATCAGCATCATTAGGTGAAAACTCATCACAAAGCAACACATTATCAAGTTTTTCATGGCATTGTTTTGGTGCTTGTTTCAACCCATACAAGGATTTTAAGAGTTTACATACTTTATCCTCTTGACCAAGTACAACACACCCTTCAGGTTGAGTTATATAAATTTTCTCCTCTAAATCACCATTCGAAAAGGCTGTTTTAACATCCATCTAATGTATCACTAGATTATGGATAGCTGCTAGAGCTAACAACACTCGAATAGAGGAAATTCTAGTCACTGGAGCAAAAGTATCAAAGTAATCTATGTTGGGTTTTTGAGTAAAACTTTTTGCTACTAACCTTGTCTTATATTTCTCTATGGATCCATTAGGGTGATACTTTTTCTTAAAGATCCTTTACAACCAATGGGTTTTTCTCCTTTAGGCAAATCTACTAAAGTCCAAGTATTGTTTTTCTGAATTGATTCAATTTCAGTCCTAATGTCCTTATCCCACTATTTTGCATTAGGAGCACTAGTAGCCTCCATAAAGCTTATTGGATCATTATCAACAAGATAAGTATAAAAGTCGTCTTCAAAGGAAGTTTCCTTTCTTTGTCTTTTACTTCTTCTCAAATCCTCATTCATGGTATTATTATTATCATTATCATCAACAGGTTGAGGCATCTCCCTAACCTTTAAGGAAAACACATGTTTAAAAAACTCATCATTTTTCGTCTCTATTATATAATTTCTCTCAACCAAGTTACTTTTAGCAACTATAAATCTATAAGCAGCATTATGTTCAGCATAACCTAAGAACATACAATCAGAGGTTTTAGATCCTATTTTCCTTTTCTTAGGATCGGGTAACATCACCTTAGCTAAGCAACCCCACACTCCTAGATATTTAAGGTTAGGTTGGTAACATTTCCACAACTCATAAGGAGTTTTACCGGTTTTCTTATGGGATATTCTATTTTGTAAAAAACATGCAGTAAGTATGACTTCTCTCCAAAGGTTATCATGTGCACCAGAACTAACAAGCATAATATTCATCATTTCCTTAAGGGTTCTATTTTTTCTCTCAGCTACTCCATTAGACTCAGGTGAATATGGTGGGGTCACTTCATGGATAATTCCTTCTTTAACACAAAAGTTATTAAAAATCACATACTCACCACCTCTATCTGATCTAATCCTCTTAATTTTCTTATTCAACTGATTTTCTACTTCTACTTTATAGGTTAAAAACACATCAAAGGCTTCATCTTTATGTTTGATTAAGTAAACTTTGGTGTATCTAGAATAATCATCTATAAAGGTCACAAAATAATTTTTACCTCCTCTAGACATGATTTGTTTCATATCAGCTAGATCAGTATGAATTAACCATAATAGTTGAGTTTGGCGTTCTACAGAAAAAACATGTTTTCTTTGTTAATTTAGATTCTACACATATATCACATTTACTACTTTGTTTATCATGAATATTAATCAATCCTAGTCGTTGTAATTTCAAAACATAAGAGGAATTCACATGTCCTAATCTAGCATATCATATATCATACGAGTCAATAATATAAGCAGAAGAACTTGATTCATTAATATTTTCAGAAACATTTAGAATGAAAAGTCCTTGATCACAATATCTCTTCCCCACGAAAACATTATTTTTTGTCATACTGATCTTGTCAGACTCAAATGACACTTTAACCCCACCTTTCCCAATAGTGTTACAGAGATTAAATTAACTCTGATTGATGGCACATGTAGCACATCACTTAAGGCCAAAGTCTTTCCAAATGTGAGTTTGAGAAGAACTTTTCCTTTTCCCAGAACAGGACTGGTCCTGGAATCACCGAGGTAGACGTGTTCTTCTCCATCCCCTACACTAGTGTAAGAGGTAAAGGCACTTCGATTTGCACAGATATGCCTGGTAGCACATATTTACTTGAGAAACGACCGCAACAATAATGTCATCGCCTTCGGCTATTTTTGCCCTAGGAGGATTGTCCTTTCTTACTCTACGCCAAGTGGGTTTAGATTCATTGGGATGGGGTTTAAGAAAATTATTTTTCTTTTTTGATCAGGTTTGTGTATGTACCTTTTGGAAGTAGCAGCAACTCCATACATGACTGAAGGTGTGGACACGTGTTCTTGGCAACGCCAGATATTCTGTCCAGAGAAAACCTCGATTTTTGACACATCCGGAAGTGACTTTGTGAAGACCGTCTAGGTTCCAGAAACAATGGTTTGGCTCTGATAATGGCCAATTTTACTTCATTATCCAACATCAAATTGATGGAAATTGTCAACTCTTCCTTTACTTTTAGTCTTGTTTAACTCAATTTATTGTTAATTGTAAGTGGTTATTTTTTAAGTTGTAATTAGCCCATTTGATGGCTAATCCCCATTCAAAGAAGCTGGGAGAAGCTACTCACCAAAGAACATTGCCAAAACCCAAGAAAAGAGAGAAGAGTAGCTGAAAAGATGAAGAACCAGGGCTGCTGCAGAGAGTCACGCCGGGCGCCTACTGACCTAGGCGGCGCCGGGCGTGACTAGCCTGACCGAGAGCGCGCCTGGCGCCTGTCTGTCGGGCCGCCGGGCGCGACTTTTGCTGATGTGGCAGAAACGGCTTATTTAGTTCTGGAACGCGAAGGGGTTGGGATCTTTGGCAGCCCAGACGAGATTTCTACACCTTGGAGCAGCTGGAGGCGATCTTGGAGCTGTGGAAACACTTCTCCTTCCACCTTGGGTCTTCTCCCTTCTTCCATTTCATCAATTTGTAAGATCAAGCTCTCCATGACAATGGAGAGCTAGTTTCATTATTGTTGGGGGTTGATGTAATCACGGATCGTTTGTGTTAATTACAGTTGAATTGATTGATTATATGTCTATTCCATTGATTTCTAGTGTTTAATTCCTTCTCTTAAAGCTTGTGATGTTGTGTTCCACCATTGCATGATTCTAGGGTTTGCTTGATATTGGGAAATGTTGTGTAAATCTGAAATTGGATTAAATACCTAAGGGAAATTGTATCTAGGGATAGAACTTGGACCTTTGGTTGTCTTAAATCTCAACTCTTAAAGCGGATGAACTTGTTAAAGTTTCTAAGGAATTAGAGTTTAAGAAGTAAATCTAGGCTCTTTCTACCAAGGGATTGGGTTGGAGTAATTTAGTTGATTGACATTGGATAATTAATGGAAAGAAAGTGAATTGTATGCACAAAAGTGAAGTAGATGAAATCATACCCCCAATAATAGCATTTCATACCATTTCTAATCACTCGCATTTCTAACGTTTAAGTTATCAAAGATCAAATTTTATCATTTCTGCATTATCTCTACTTTTATCGTATTAAAACCACAAAAATATGGAATCATTCTTTAGTCTAAATTAGTTAGTTATTATACGATTGTTTAGGACACGAGTCTCTTGGGAAACGATATCCGGTCTTACCGGTTTTATTACTTGAACGATTTGGTACACTTGCCAAAGTCTCAACAAGTTTTTGGCGCCGTTGCCGGGGACCCGTGTTAAAACTAGACTTTTGTGTGATTTTTAACCGATTTAGGCTTTATCTTTTTGTGTATAATTTTCTATTTTGTTGTAAGTATTATCTTTATTTTCGGGCTAACTTGTGGCACGAGTTTGGTTGTTTTTTAGTGTATGCAGGGAAACATCCGTACAAGGAGGACTGTGTCATCTGAACCACTCCTTGTGGACCCTGAGATTGAGAAAGCAGCTAGAAGGAACAATAGTGACACTAGGAAACGAAAAGCTCTAGCAGCACAAGCCGCTCTTGAATCCTCAACTTCTTTCAACAATCAAATCATAGAATCTTTTGATTCTTCTTCTGTGAACGGGATGGCTGGCGCAGGACCACCTCCAAGGAGAACCATAGGGGACTCAATCACTTATACAAGCCCGAGAAATTTCTCTAGCATTGTGAGGCCCACTATGGGTGACAAGTTGGCAGAAATGAAGCCTGCTCTACTCCAGCTCATCAGTTCAAACCAATTCTCTGGCCTGGACAATGAAGACCCCCATGCTCATTTGGTCACTTTTTATGAGCTATGTGGTACTATGGGTGTACAAGGGGAGGATGAAGAAGCATTGTACATGAGACTCTTCCCATTTTCTCTGAATGGCAAAGCAAAGGCTTGGCTCCAGTCACAGCCTAATCAAAGTCTTACAAGCTGGGAGGATGTGGAATATAAATTTCTAGCACGCTTCTTTCCACCATCAAAGAGCACAGAGGTGAAGGCTGCCATTGCTACCTTCGTACAAGGAGTAGATGAACCACTTTGTGAAGCCTGGGAAAGATTTAAATCCTTATTGAGAAAGTGTCCCAGCCATGGATTCAGTCTAGAAATGCAAGTGCAAACTTTCTGTAATGGTTTGCAACCTCATACAAAGATGATATTAGACGCATCCTTTGGTGGTTCAGTTCTATTCAAGACTGCTGATGAAGCCATTGCTGTGATAGAAAATATGGCTTCCACTGATTTGAGGAGCCAACATGGGAGAAATCCAGCACAGAGGAGAGGAGTTTATGAACTGAGTGCCCAGGATGCTTTACTTGCACAGAATAAGCTTCTGGCTCAACAAATGGAACTCTTAACTCAACATATGGCCAAACTACCTCAGCAGTTACAAGCAATGCAAGCTCAACCTCAACCACATCATCAAGTAATGAGATGTGATTTCTGTGGAGATAACCACCCCAACGGCCTTTGTCAAAGTCCTAGTACGTCCCAACCTGAAGAAGTCAATTATATGGGAAATCAAGGACGGCAACACTTCTTCAACAATCATTTCCCTAATCCTTCCAATCAAGGGTGGAGACAAAATCAAGAAGCTTCTAGCAGTAAAAATCCGTATCAACCTGCCCAGCATTATCAACCTCAAAATGATCGGACTTCAAAGCTAGAATACACATTGCAGATGTTTATGCAGCAGTCCATTCAAAACCAGAAAAACACTGATGCATCCATAAAGAACCTGGAAGTGCAAGTTGGTCAATTGGCTAAGCAATTAGCAAACCAACAAGGTGGACATTTTACTGCAAACACTCAAGCCAACCCGAAGGAGGAGTGTAATGTAATATTCACAAGAAGTGGGAAAGAGGTTGGAAGAAAAGAAGAAGAAGAAGAAAAGCCAGAAGAAGAAGATCAGAAAGAAAATGAAGAAGAAGAAGACATGGTTGGAAGAGAAGAAGAGAATAAAAAGAAAGAAAAAGAGAAAAATCAAAAAGAGAAAGAGATTGTGAAACACCTTCCTTACCCAAAAATCCCATCTACTAAAGGGAAGGAGAAACAGTTGGCTCGGTTCAAGCAAATATTTGATCAACTTGAGATTACCATGCCATTGACCGAAGCACTACAACAAATTCCTGCCTACGCAAAGTACATGAAGCAAATCCTCAACAAGAAGAATAAGTATTTAGATGAGGAAACAATTGAAGTGCAAGGGAATTGTAGTGCCATCATGCAGAAAACCCTTCCTCCCAAATTTAAAGATCCAGGGAGTTTCACCATTCCATGCACAATTGGAAATCATGATATAGGTAGAGCTCTCGTTGACTTGGGAGCTAGCATCAATCTGATACCCCTATCTATGCTTAAGAAGATTGGTGGTCTTGAAGTCAAGCCTACGAGAATGATGTTGCAACTGGCAGATAGATCCATCAAGTACCCATATGGTGTAGTGGAAGATGTGGTGATCAAAATAGATAAACTCCATTTCCCGGTGGATTTTGTAGTTATGGACATGGAGGAATCTGCAGATATACCACTCATCCTTGGAAGACCTTTCATGAAGACAGCCAAAGTTGTCATTCATGTGGAAGAAGGAACAGTGAAATTGAAAGACCAAGATGAGGAGGTGACTTTCAACGTCTTTGGGGTTGAGCAGCAAAATCATGAAAAAGAGACTAGTCTTGAAGCTACAGATGAACTTCTATCAATTACTAGTCTAACAGAGCAAGCTGCCAAGTTGGTCAAGAGGAGCTTCAGCTGTTTATCCCCAAGAGTAAAGGGAGAGGAAGAAGAAAAAGAAGAAGAACTAGTCCACCAAAATTCTGTGATAGCAAGCGATGAGCCCAAACCTGGCAAACCAGTGAAATTCAAGAATAGGTTATGGGTCATCAAGAACATCAAGATAAATGGAGTACTTGAGATAGAGGCTCCATATTCTAGGAGAGTTAAATTGGTGACTAGGAAATTGCTGAGAGGATGTTGGTATCATGACAAGAAGAAGCATTCCAACATCAAAAATCAAACTTGAGCTTAATGGTGTCAAGCTAATGACGTTAAACAAGCGCTTACTGGGAGGCAACCCAGCTTTCTACCCCTTTTCTCTTGTGTGATTTTAATTCTTGAGTGTTGTTTGATTAGTTGATTGTTTGTTGTAATGTGTGATGTGATTTAAGTGTTTTTGAAGCATGTTTGTGTAAGGAACAACCAAGGTGAATTTTTGAGTTGATTGTTAGATTGTTGAAGGATATAGTGCATTGATGTGAATTAGAGATGTGAAACTGTTTTGGCTATTTTCTGGACTGCTTTAACATGATTCCAAAGTGCCTTACTTAAGCCAATAGCCAACAATGTTGCCTAATTTGTGGAATTTTAAAACTTTGAAAGAATGACTTCAATTTGCAACTTGAGTGCTCCAATTCAATTCTTTGGGTTTTGAACAAGTTTGTTTAATGATAACATGGGATTCTGGAGCATCTCAAGTGTTTTGAAGTTCAATTTCACAAAAACCCGAGTTAGGTAACTTGAAAATCAGTTTCTGCATAATTCTGCAGAAACTCACGCCCGGCGCCGCAAGCACTAGGGGGCGCCCGGCGCCAGCTCGTCCAGTTTGGCCCCCCATTTCTCAGTTTCAGCATCTGGCAATCCCACGCCCGGCGCCGCATGATCCATTAGGCGCCGGGCGCGACTTCTGCAGCAATTTTTCCTAAGTGTACAGTTGAGTGGCCCATTTCAAATAACCTAAACCTAAACCCATCCCCCCCCACTCACGCACATTCTCACGCACCTTCTCACTCACTACCTCTTCTCTCTTCCTCACGGTTTCACTCTCCTCCAATCCCAATCCCACATTCAACTTCCTTCTCAAAAATTCTCAGCCCACACACCACATTGCTGCTGCCACCACTCTTGAGTCACTCCATTCTCTCCGTCCTCACTCTCGGAACCTCTCCACCCAAGCACTCCTCCACTACAAACGTCTCCACACCAATCTAATCACATTCTCTGCACATCAAGTAGGCTTTTCATTCTTTTCTATTGTAAATTCCTTCACAATGCTTAGCCTTGGTTGTTCATCATGTACATGGTTCGAATGTGACCTAGGGTAGTGATAATGGCCAATTTTACTTCATTATCCAACATCAAATTGATGGAAATTGTCAACTCTTCCTTTACTTTTAGTCTTGTTTAACTCAATTTATTGTTAATTGTAAGTGGTTATTTTTAAGTTGTAATTAGCCCATTTGATGGCTAATCCCCATTCAAAGAAGCTGGGAGAAGCTACTCACCAAAGAACATTGCCAAAACCCAAGAAAAGAGAGAAGAGTAGCTGAAAAGATGAAGAACCAGGGCTGCTGCAGAGAGTCACGCCGGGCGCCTACTGACCTAGGCGGCGCCGGGCGTGACGAGCCTGACCGAGAGCGCGCCTGGCGCCTGTCTGTCGGGCCGCCGGGCGCGACTTTTGCTGATGTGGCAGAAACGGCTTATTTAGTTCTGGAACACGAAGGGGTTGGGATCTTTGGCAGCCCAGACGAGATTTCTACACCTTGGAGCAGCTGGAGGCGATCTTGGAGCTGTGGAAACACTTCTCCTTCCACCTTGGGTCTTCTCCCTTCTTCCATTTCATCAATTTGTAAGATCAAGCTCTCCATGACAATGGAGAGCTAGTTTCATTATTGTTGGGGGTTGATGTAATCACGGATCTTTTGTGTTAATTACAGTTGAATTGATTGATTATATGTCTATTCCATTGATTTCTAGTGTTTAATTCCTTCTCTTAAAGCTTGTGATGTTGTGTTCCACCATTGCATGATTCTAGGGTTTGCTTGATATTGGGAAATGTTGTGTAAATCTGAAATTGGATTAAATACCTAAGGGAAATTGTATCTAGGGATAGAACTTGGACCTTTGGTTGTCTTAAATCTCAACTCTTAAAGCGGATGAACTTGTTAAAGTTTCTAAGGAATTAGAGTTTAAGAAGTAAATCTAGGCTCTTTCTACCAAGGGATTGGGTTGGAGTAATTTAGTTGATTGACATTGGATAATTAATGGAAAGAAAGTGAATTGTATGCACAAAAGTGAAGTAGATGAAATCATACCCCCAATAATAGCATTTCATACCATTTCTAATCACTCGCATTTCTAACGTTTAAGTTATCAAAGATCAAATTTTATCATTTCTGCATTATCTCTACTTTTATCGTATTAAAATTACAAAAATATGGAATCATTCTTTAGTCTAAATTAGTTAGTTATTATACGATTGTCTAGGACACGAGTCTCTTGGGAAACGATATCCGGTCTTACCGGTTTTATTACTTGAACGATTTGGTACACTTGCCAAAGTCTCAACAGGTAGTTTAATTCAATTCAATTTGAGTGTGGTTTGTTTTTGCTGCTTTGTTGTATTAATTTCGTGGCCTTTTTGTCAAGTTTCGAACACACACACACAATCACAGTGGCTGGAATGCAGATTCTGGGTTTACCCCAATTCTGCATGTCGCGCCAGGCGCCTGCTGGCTGATGCGGCGCCGGGCGCGATTTCCTCTGCCCCATTTTGGAACTTTGTTGTGTTGTGTCCTGCAGCTTTTGCATGTTGTTTAAATGTTGTTTTTGATGAATTGTTGACTGAGCTGTGATTATATCTGTGTTTGACCTATATTAATGTAGCAAAAGTGTGTTGCTTCATGGGGTTTTGCTTGTGCCTTGGCTATTGATGATTTGTTTTCACTGAATTATGCATCATTACATCATCTAAACTTAATCTCATACACTCAAACTGAACCAGCAACTGAGAGGCCAAAAATAAAAATCTGCATAACTGCTATCACGCCCGGCGCCTACTGACTTGTGCGGCGCCCGGCGTGACCATCCCTGACAGCAACCAAAATTTTTGCTGTTTTGTTGCTTTGGCTTCATCTCTTCCCTAATCAGGGCTTTTCTGTGATATGTTTGCCTGTGTGGTTTGTGTGCATACCATTGAAAGCCTTTGGTACATCATGATGTACGCTAATGATGATTTTACTCATGAATCTAAACACAGTCCTCCTCTTGAACTCTACCTTATTTTGCAGCTATGGCTTCTTCATCCGGATCCAAGAGAACTAAGACCACTGCTGGTCTCAGGGAACATAGAAGGAAAGAGAAGATATACTCTGATATCTTCTTAACTAAGGACCATCAGAAGCATTTCTCCAATGTCCAGAACAGAAAACTTTTGATGGAGAGGAAAGTGACCCTTCTACCTCAAGATGTGCCAGAATTCTCCAATGAGATTTTGGAGAGGCAATGGAGCTCCTTATGCACGTACCCAGAGCCCGCCAATATTGCAATTGTCCAGGAGTTTTATGCCAATGCTAAATCCTTTTCTCCGGACTCAGAACCTTTCTGGAGCTATGTGCGTGGTCAGCGGATATCATTTAGTGCTGACGCTATTAATGAGTTCTTAAACACAGAGTGGGAAGATGATGATGAGCTATGCGGGTACGCCGAGCTGATGGCGACTGAGATAGACTATGAGGAGATTGAGCAGGCCTTATGTATTACAGGAGGATCATTTCAACGAAATAGGCAGCAGCAACCTCTTCATATCAAGAGAGTACACCTGCATTCTCTTAGCCGCCTATGGATGCCTCTGGTGCATTCCAACATCTCACCGTGCACGCATGTCTCTGACGTCACGGTTAACAGAGCGGTCCTCCTCTATGCCATTCTCACTGGACGCTCTGTAAACTTGGGGCAGCTAATCGCAAATGAGATACGCAACTGTGCGAACTCCACAAAAGCTCCCCTTGGACATCCCTCTCTTATCACCCATCTCTGCAAACAAGAAGGAGTGGACATCACTATTCCACCATTCGAGCATCCTAGGAGACCTATTGATTTGGGGTATTATACCCAATTTTGTTTGGATGCAGATGATGGAGCTGCCAGTCCACCACCGAGATCGCCGAGGAGACATGCCAGACAACGACCTATCCCCAGACGTCCTCAGCCACCACCACCAGCACCTCCATCCGATCCTTACCAGATGATGGACATGAGACTCGCACTGATTGACTCAAAGTTGGAGGCGGTGAACCGGATTGGCCAAGCGCATGCAGAGATGATGAGGCATGTTTATGCAGCATCCCATCCAGGTTTCATGACATCGGCTCAATACAGCGCCTTCGTTGCTTGGCCTGGGGACCAGTCCTTTCCTGCTGGGGGGGTAGACCTCAGGCTGGCACTGCTGCTATGGATGAGGATGACGATGACGACGAGGAGGAGGATGATGACGATGACGAGGTAGACGAGGATGAGGACTCAGACTGACTGATGGCCATCACAGCAGGAGTCGATTTTTCTTTATTCTTATTTTCATTTTTTTCAGTCTTTATTTTACTTTTAGGAACCTTTTCATAAACATCTTCTTTGCATTTGGTTTGACAGTATGAGTTAATGATTTGTGAAAATCTGGTTGTTATGTTTTCTTTATGTGATTGAATGTGTGGAAATAGTTGAGTTAATTGAGCATTGATTGTGGATGTCTTCACTGAGTTATGATAATGCTTAGGGAATCAATTGCAGTCAATATTCATGACATTGTGTTAGCAAAGTATGGAATCTTAATTAACAGGGTGAGAATTTGTGCCTCAGATTTTTCTTTTATGTGCGAATGCTATCATGCTAGATCACAATTGACTTTGCCTGAGTTTCTATGATTTGAACTATTTACTTGCTTGTTGAATTTGATCAAGGCATTCTTTTCTCACCTTACACATACATTAGCCATTCAACCATAAATGTAAAAAGATCTTGCCTCTTTGTACCTTAAACTTATTGAAAATTCCCTGAACCTTGTACCTTGAGCTGAGTAGAACATGCATCTGCATTACAGGAGAACAATCCAAGTTTGGGGGGGAAATTATGGTGTATTGAGAATAAGACAAAGATGGAAAAGTAAGAAAAAGAGAAAAAGAAAAGTACTGAATGAAAAACAGATGGGTGTAAGTTTGAAATTGGTAATGATGTATGAGGAGCAAGAGAAAAGCTTATATGAATGAAGTGAATTATGTAATCTCTCAGCTCAAGAACCTTTGATTTCCAGAAAAACCATGATTCTTTCTTAGCCCAACCACAATACAAGCCAATCAAAGTCCTTGTGATATCAACTTGCTTGTAAATTATTTTGAATTGATTGAAACGAAAGGCAAAGTTAAATTGTGTGATAATATGATTGCAGAGTGAGCTGTATACACCCATATACACCAGTGCATTAGAGTGAAACACTTTCCGGGTGAGGATTGATTCCATACATCATGTGAAACACTCTGTCATGTTTGTTGACTTCTTTTTGCCCTTTGCATTGTGATCATAATTGTTGATAGGTGAAAAACACTGTTGTGCTTGATTGATGAAAGCTGTATATATCCATTATGTTCTTTCCATTAGATGCAAACATAGGATTTTTACTTCATGAGCTTAAAGGATATCTCAAATTTGTAACCAATGCATGTGAATGATTGTTTTTAGGATAGTTTACCTTTTGCTTGAGGACAAGCAAGGTTCTAAGTTTGGGGGAGTTGATAATGGCCAATTTTACTTCATTATCCAACATCAAATTGATGGAAATTGTCAACTCTTCCTTTACTTTTAGTCTTGTTTAACTCAATTTATTGTTAATTGTAAGTGGTTATTTTTTAAGTTGTAATTAGCCCATTTGATGGCTAATCCCCATTCAAAGAAGCTGGGAGAAGCTACTCACCAAAGAACATTGCCAAAACCCAAGAAAAGAGAGAAGAGTAGCTGAAAAGATGAAGAACCAGGGCTGCTGCAGAGAGTCACGCCGGGCGCCTACTGACCTAGGCGGCGCCGGGCGTGACTAGCCTGACCGAGAGCGCGCCTGGCGCCTGTCTGTCGGGCCGCCGGGCGCGACTTTTGCTGATGTGGCAGAAACGGCTTATTTAGTTCTGGAACGCGAAGGGGTTGGGATCTTTGGCAGCCCAGACGAGATTTCTACACCTTGGAGCAGCTGGAGGCGATCTTGGAGCTGTGGAAACACTTCTCCTTCCACCTTGGGTCTTCTCCCTTCTTCCATTTCATCAATTTGTAAGATCAAGCTCTCCATGACAATGGAGAGCTAGTTTCATTATTGTTGGGGGTTGATGTAATCACGGATCGTTTGTGTTAATTACAGTTGAATTGATTGATTATATGTCTATTCCATTGATTTCTAGTGTTTAATTCCTTCTCTTAAAGCTTGTGATGTTGTGTTCCACCATTGCATGATTCTAGGGTTTGCTTGATATTGGGAAATGTTGTGTAAATCTGAAATTGGATTAAATACCTAAGGGAAATTGTATCTAGGGATAAAACTTGGACCTTTGGTTGTCTTAAATCTCAACTCTTAAAGCGGATGAACTTGTTAAAGTTTCTAAGGAATTAGAGTTTAAGAAGTAAATCTAGGCTCTTTCTACCAAGGGATTGGGTTGGAGTAATTTAGTTGATTGACATTGGATAATTAATGGAAAGAAAGTGAATTGTATGCACAAAAGTGAAGTAGATGAAATCATACCCCCAATAATAGCATTTCATACCATTTCTAATCACTCGCATTTCTAACGTTTAAGTTATCAAAGATCAAATTTTATCATTTCTGCATTATCTCTACTTTTATCGTATTAAAACCACAAAAATATGGAATCATTCTTTAGTCTAAATTAGTTAGTTATTATACGATTGTTTAGGACACGAGTCTCTTGGGAAACGATATCCGGTCTTACCGGTTTTATTACTTGAACGATTTGGTACACTTGCCAAAGTCTCAACAATGGTTTGGCTCTCCAAAGACATGTTGTTGATGTCAGCCATAAGTCCTTAAGATTGTTTTAAAAAGCTGACAAAATAGTATTTCCTGAGGCGTGTAGTTTCACTGTCCTTAAACACTTATCCGCAGTGTATTGCGCAAGCCTCCCAGGATACAACAGGAACTTCCCAGAATATTTCTAAGGATCTCAGAACTAGCAATGATCTCTAAAAAGAGTATAAAACAATAACCCATAATATTTTTAGAAGAAGAAAAGAGCTAAAGAATGAAACACGGAGGATAGGAGAATAAGAAAATAGAGTTTGATGGGTCTTGGAATGGAGGAAGAGCTCTCTATTTATAGAGTTAGAGAGAAGAATAAACTAAATAAAAGACACAAATAAGAAAACAAACACCAACAAGCTAGGGCTTGGAGAGAATGCTAGAAAGAGAGAAGATGAAGTCACGACCCTTGAAGTCACGACCCTTGAAGTCACGACCCTGCCATGCAAAGAAGCTGACTGGTGAAAATGAAGAAGATGACCTGGACCGAAGAAGAGCTCCATAGTTGGTCTGATCCTGTCCAGAGAAGGAGAACTGACCGGAGTTGCTACTTGAAGAGGATCAAACGGCTAGAAGAGAGTAAGAAGGTTGGGCATCCGATCAGAGCGAGAAGCTTCTTGAGCAAGTTTCTTTTCCCCTTTCTTTTTCCTTTTTCTTTCTTTCTTTGACCCTATATAAAGGGGTTTCTTCTGTCATGTAAAGACACAGATAGACACTTCTACACAGAGACACACTTTCAGTTTACAGTGATACATTCTGTAGATTAGTTTTCTTTCGCTTTCGTAGAAGTAGAGTTGTTGGCTCCTGGATTTCGTCGATAAGCTTGGGAGAGTGACAAACCGTGAGTGCATTGGTGACTTCCGATAGTGCGTAATTTTCTTTTCATGTTAATAAAGTTTTGTTTTGTGTTCTTGTTTGATTCTTGTTTGTGTTTCGATTTTGTTCTTTGCATTTAATTTTTGCTCTTGTTATGTTTTGAGAAATTAACTTGGACTCTAGAACTCTGTATTCTGTGATTCCCTTTTGGAATTAAATGACTTCACAATGAGTATTTTTTACCGAGATGTCTTCTCGAGTCAGAGTTGAGTCCAATGCATAAAGACTCATTCGATTTTCTGTTTCTATTCTTTTCCTTCTATTATTTCTGTTATGTGTGGTTTTAATTCTGTAATTGAACTCTATTTGAGAATTGTGAAGGAAAACATCCACATTTCTACATCTGTTTTGGATGTAATATGACTCCATAGTGAGCATGACTTATCAAGAGGTCTTCTTGAGAGATGTTAAGCTTCATAATTGTCAGACTAAGTTCAATTTCAGTGTTGTATTTTTGTTTCTTGTGAAAGTGTGCATTGGTTGGAAAATTGAGTGAGAATTGTCAATTCAAGTTCTGAAATATGAATTATAAGACCCTGTGATGGGCTTACTTTAGTCAGAATGTCTTTCTGAAGAGTAATTGAGACTCTATCTTTCAATCTATTGCACATTTGCATTTGTTCCTTGCTTTTGATAGTGATAGTTGAAGTTCAGTTTGAGTTTTGTTGTTTTTGTTGTTTACTTTAAGTATTTTAGAATTTATAATCTGCTTACATCTCTTTCTGCCTTTACATTCTTATTGATATGATGCTTTTCAATCTTGATTTTTAAGTTCTGTTCAATTTGGTTTCAATTCGGATTTCTTGAGAGTTTAGCATAGTTTAGTGTAGTTCAGACTCGTAGTGTAGTGTAGCATATGCATACTATTCATTTGTAAGTTTAGTTGCATCATTTAGATTTTGCATTTATAGATTCACTAATAAAAAATTGGGTTTTTACAGCGCACATTATGCCACGGTTCACTAGAAACCGCAGCATAATGGTGCGCGGTGGCAATTTTGTAAATAAATCGAAGGAATATGCCGCGGTTCAGAGGGGAACCGCGGCATATATGCCAGTCAACTATCCCCTTTGACGCCACGTCTGAAAAAAAAATTAAATAACAGACTATATGCCGCGGTTCTCTGGAAAACCGCGGCATATACCCCTGCCAATTTATTGCAGGGGCTGACTGAGTCAGAGAATTTCAAAAGTTACAGGGGTATATGCCGCGGTTCTCAGAGTAACCGCAACCTATTCTCCTACCTGAAATAAATTTAAAATGAATTTGAAATATTTAGAGGAATATACCGCGGTTGCCCGCCGAACCGCGGCATATAGTTTAAAAATAATTTCAAAAATGCCATCTTATACCGCGGTTGTCCGCCGAACCGCGGCATATAGTTTAAAAATAATTTCAAAAATGCAATCTTATACCGCGGTTAAGTAGTGAACCGCGGTAGATTCTCCAGTCAGAGTTAAAAAATAAAACTTTGGAACAGTATCGTCTTGTTCGCGCAGACGCTCGCTGGACTTCGAGTTTTCTTCGCCGACCACCCATCTCAGTTCCCTCGTTTCTTCACCGTTTAAACTCAAAATTGTTCGGTCATTTCCCATTTTTGACGATAAGAAATAGTTTTAGCCGATCAAAATCGTTTGAAACGCCTGTCATTCCTCTCGGCTGCCATTCCCCTTTGTTGCACCAAGCTTTTTCGCCGCCCCTGTTCCAAGTATTTATGCCCTTTTGCATTCTTAATATGATTTCTTCATTAGTGGTAACTTTAACAAATTTTGATTTTTTCCCAAATGTTGAATTCATACACACTAATTAATATGAATTGTCTTTTGCAGAGATTCAAGACACTACTATATGCAGGTCTGTTTTTGTGGTAGTAGATATCACAAAAAGAGACCTGCAATTTTAAAAAACTGCAGGGGAATATGCCGCGGTTCCTTGGACAACCACGGCATATTCCGCAACATATATACCGCGATTATAACCGCGGCCTAAAGTCTCTGACTTACTACCGCGGCTGAATATGCCGCGGTTCGTAAACCGTGATGATGAACCAATATTTTCCTCACTTCACTTAGTTTATTGTACTAGAATTAAACAGGGAATTGTGTTTAATTGTCCAGTATTTTCCCATTTCTACTAATTGTGCTTAAATTGACTAGAAATTCTTATTTTGATTAATTTGAATTATCTAAGCTTAATATTTGCATTATTAATTGTAGGGAAATTATTGGATAAAATCCAAGGACTAATTTCTTTTGTGAAGCCAGTAATTAGAAGCTTTTGAATTTTAGTTTTAATTTGGAAAGAAAGAAAGGAATGGTGTTACGGCTGGATGGAAATTAGCAAGAAAATTAAAGCACACATTCACACGGCTATAGCAAAGTATGGGATGAATGAAGAGGTGTTGTCAGCATATGGATTCACTAAAGGGTTGCTATCACATGGGAAGCAAATAATATGCGGTGCAACTTCCACTCATTTAATTCCTTCATCCAACAATAATACTTCTTACACGTGGAGAAGGGTGCATTTCATTTTTTATTCAATTGTAAGAGAATGTTGGCACCAAATACACGACCTTGAATCCTGTGACACTTGTTTTAATTGATAAAAGAGAATGGGAATAGCTGAAACAAAACGTGAAGACATAGAGGGGCCACCACTCACGGTTTTGGTTCATGTAGTTGATTGCTTGGCAAAATGTGCACGGTCCACATCTAAATAAAAAAAGCATGACACGGACCACGGCTGAATGTACACATCAAACATATGGAGAAAGGGCACCACTACCACGTTCACGGGATTCCATTTAGTTGGTGTGCTGATTCACGGCTGATGATAGAAACACGCAAAGAAGGTGCTCACGGTCCAATGCAGCAGTTAATTCACGTCCAGCGGAAAGAGCAAAGGCTGGCATGTCTTGTCTTGCATCCAGTAGAGCACCCAACAGATTGAAGAGAATGGAGATGCACGGTCATGAAGGGGCAGCAGCTTGGTTGCAGGTCCAGCAAGCTTCAAACTCCAGCCGCCACTCTCAGTTTCCCAATCCAGCAACGTCAAGCAGTCACCATTCACAGTTTTCTTTGAAAGACATCCAGCTCCACACGGCCCATTCATTCTTCATTCACAAGTCCAAGAAGAATCCAGCAGCTGGTCCAAGCAGAGAAGAAGAAAGTTTGAGGTGTTGTCACTCCTGGAGAGGAATCTTCACGGCCTGCACCAGAAATGGGAGAAGCCACATCCAACATCTCCAATCTTCCCAACGTAACTATCCAGTAGAAGTGAGGACCACCTTGAAAGCTCACGATTTTCTCTGGCTTGGCAGCAGTGCGGAAGCAGTCCAGAAAACTTGAAGCATCCATCACACTCCACGTCCAACAGCCACATTCACGGCTATTTCTGGAACCCAAAAGCAGCTGCAGCCACCACTTGTTTCAACTTGGCTCTTGAACGTTTTCAAGGAAGAGATGGATAAAAAGAAGAAAAAAATCCAGCCACGTGAAGAGCAATGTCAGTAGAGAAGTCAGTAGCAACACGCATGCAAAGTGTTAGAGCATCCAGTGAAGCACACGGCTGCCACATGAAGAAGATGCACACTGTCACGGCTGGAATGGTGGGAAACTGTCTAGCAGAGGAGGAAGGCACATGTTCATTTTGTTCCAGCAGCTTGGAGTGAGTGACTCACGGCCTTGGTTAGCAAGGTGCTTGGGTAAAAATAGATGAAGGGAAGCATCATGTGGTGGCAAAGGAAGTTGCACATCACGCTCCAGTTGCAATCACGGTCCAGCAAGAGTTACACACAGCTGCGTTTATTTTTGTCTGTCACTCTCTCAGATAGTTGATTTCCTTTTGTAAATGCTGCACCAAATTGGTTTAGAATGAAGAGGTGGTTAGGTGGGAGTTAATGGAGATTCACGGTCGTCTAGAAAGCTTCATCATCTAGCAGCTATGGAGTTTTTATGGCCTGGTTTGACAGCAGAGGTTGCATGTCCAGCCGCATGAAAAGGGGCGTAAGGTGATGAATTTTGGTGAGCCCACCTAGAGACAAACACAGCAGAGTGCAGAGAAGTTTGGGAAAGAAAGTAAAAAAATAAAATAAAAGGGAAGCAATTTAATTGCTTACAAGCATAGCCACCCAATTTGAATATTTTATTTGGCAAAAGCAATTTAGCAGTGCTGTTGTGCTTGTGAACGGGTAAAGTCCTCCACATTTCTAAAAAGCTAAGGGGAAAATTGTCAAAAGAAGACAAAAGTGTGGGAGATTTTGGCTTTAAAAAGGAAGGGCTGTGACATTCCAAGGTGTGTCGGGAGAGGGGCTGCTGAGTAGAATAAGTCCAGCAACAGCTGGACAGTAGAGAAGGAGGGCTGGAACGGTGTAGGGCTTGAAGAATCACAGTACACAAAGTTGATGCACACTTCTTGTAATGTTGAATTTCCAATTTACTTTTCCTCTTCTTCTTCTTTGTTGTAATAAATTTATGCACAATTTAAATCCAATGCACTAATTTAATTTCCCGTTGTTAAATTTTCCAGAACTGTTTTACTGTTTCTATTTACTGCTGTAATCTTATTTCTGCTGTACTTGAATTCCTGTATCCAGTTTTGTATAATTGAATCTTTGTTGTTGTTTTATTTCTTTTGCATGTTGATTATTTTACTGTAATTTTATTTTCTCTGTATTTTACTGCAGTAATTTTAATTTCGTTTTTACTGTTTTCTAAAATTTACTGTTTTTTATTTTTACTATTTCTGTATTTACTATTTTCTGTATTTTCTATTTTTCTGTATTTTCGTTTTTACTGTTCCAGATTTGTTTTCACTGTTCCATGTTACTGTATTTTCGTTTTTACTGTTTTCTAAAATTTACTGTTTTTTATTTTTACTATTTCTGTATTTACTATTTTCTGTATTTTCTATTTTTCTGTATTTTCGTTTTTACTGTTCCAGATTTGTTTTCACTGTTCCATGTTACTGTATTTTCGTTTTTACTGTTTTCTAAAATTTACTGTTTTCTATTTTTACTATTTCTGTATTTACTAATTTCTGTATTTTCTATTTTTCTGTATTTTCGTTTTTACTGTTTCAGATTTATTTTTACTGTTTTATGTTGCTGTAATTTCATAATTACTGTTTTAAATTTCGTTTTATTGTTTTTAAATTTTGTTTTACTGTTTTGAATTTTATTTTAATAATTTCAATTTCCGCACACAAAAATCATAAACCCCCCCTTTCGTGTGTAAAAAATCAGAGACTGAACCGCCACAATATTGGTCCTTGAGAGACGACCTAGGAGTCACATCCTAGAAAATATACTGCATTCTTTATCTGTATCAAATTTGTATGATCGCGACAGTCGTATCACGCGACGTATAGTGAAAAATAACCACGGTAAAAGCCCCTCGCTGCACTAGTGATTTTAGGTTCTGGCAGTAGCAATGTTCAGTAGTTTAGGTTCTTTCTTTTGCATTAATTTCTTAGTCTAGTTTAGGTTTCATATTAGAGTTTCATTTTCTTTAGCTTAAATTCTTTAGTTCTTTATTATTAGTGGGGAAACTTAGTTTGTTCTGAGTATGTGCGACCAATCTCAGTTTAACAGTGTAGTTTCACTGTTCTTAAGCACTTATCCGCGGTGTATTGTGCAAGTCTCCAGAAATATTTTTAGAAGAAAAAAAGAGATAAAAAATGAAACATAGAGGGGAGGAGAATAAGAAAACAGAGTTTGGTGTGTCTTGGAATGGAGGAAGAGCTTTCTATTTATAGAGTTAGAAAGAAGAATAAACTAAATAAAAAAAATTAAAAATCATAAATGATTAACGTTACAGCAATTAAATATATGAACGTTGATTAACCTTTTTGCTTTGCCAATTAATAAAATACCAACGTTCTATAAAGAAACGCCATCAACGTTTTATCAACGTTGCAAAATATTCTTTTGTAATAATATAGCATTATTACAACATAATTGACTCGGGAGCAGCAGTAGCTACAACAACAGTAGCAGAGTTGGATCCTAGTTCCTTGGAGCTAATAAGACTTCGGAGTTGTTACTGCTTCTCACGTTGGGCTAGCAGAGAAATATGAGAGCTCATTGGAGAAATAGGTTCCACATTTAGAGGAGACATCCTACCGATGCTTGAACCCCAAATGAGGGCCTTTACTGCTGCTGAAATTGATTAAGAATAGCTGATTTATGTGTTCGAGAAAAATATTTTCTTTATCATATCTTTTTAAATAGACAAGCATAATCATTCAAATAGACGTTATTCTCTTTAACATTTTTCATCCTATTGCTTTAATTTGATCAATATCTAAATATATTGGATAGTCGGATGAGTTTCTAACACTCTTTTCTTCCCTTGTCTGCAGCGATTTCCATAGATGATTAAATTTGCAGCTGACACTTTCTGAGACCTTGTCTCCATCCATATCAGCAATGAATATAATGGCTGCACTAGAAATGTGCTTACAGATTTAGATGCCAATAATATTTTTTAAAAACGTTCATACATATGGTTGATTTACCTAACAAGCAAAAGGCATAAATACTTTGGTAGCTAGCAGGTGAAATTTCACAGGAATAGACTTTGCGTGTGTAAGGTTTGGAACTTGAATGAAGCATATGCAAGATAGATGTGAAATAGAACCCGATCCATGATATTATCCAAAACCAAACGTCTCAGATGAGGCAAAGGAAGGAACAAAGAATGTTCTGTCTAAGCTTTTGTTTAATGCTACAATTCTTCAACAGATTCATTTAAGGGAATACCTTTCCCGAAGAGGAGGCATGCATGAGAGTCGTTTCTATTGCTCGCTCGACCACAAATATAAATATCATACTTATCTGATATATGATTCAACTTCAAACACCTTTCCTTTCCATTCCTCTTCCTTCCACTTTTAAAACTCATGGCTGAATCGCTTCTTTTCAGCTCTGCAGAATCGCTCCTAGGGAAGCTTGCTTCTGCTGCCCTTCAAGAAGCTTCTCTAGCGTTTGGACTACACCGCCATCTTCAACACATGAAAGATACTATGGAACTCATAAGAGGTGTGCTTTTAGATGCCGAGAAAAAGAATCCGCAGAGTAGTGCCCTGAGCGAATGGCTGACTCAAATCAAGCGCGTGTTTTCTGATGCTGAAGACATAATCGATGATTTTGAGTGCGAAGCCTTGCGGAAACACGTTGTCAACACCTATGGTAGCTGTTCAAGAAAGGTACGCCGTTTCTTCTCATCAAGTAATCCTGTTGTTTATCGTCTTAGAATGGCGCATCACATTCAAGACATCAACACCAGGTTGGCCAAACTTACAGCTCAAAGAAGCATGTTTGGCCTTCAAGTCATTCATCAAGACACACGTGTCGTGCACGTGAGGGAAATGACTCATTCTCATGTAAACCCTTCCAATGTTATCGGAAGGGAACATGATAAACGGGAAATAATAAAACTTCTGGTGCAAGTTAATCATCACCAAAGTCTCTCAGTTATTCCCATTGTGGGAATGGGAGGCTTGGGAAAGACCACACTTGCTAAGTTGGTCTTCAATGACGCCACTATTAATGCATGTTTTCCGTTGAGGATGTGGGTGTGTGTCTCCAATGACTTTGAACTTAGGAATGTGCTCATTAAAATCCTCAATTCTGCTCCAAACCCAAACAGGGAAAACTTCAATAACTTTGAGACAGAGCAACTTCAAATTCATTTGAGAAATACACTTGAAGGGCAGAAGTCCTTGCTTGTGTTGGATGACGTGTGGAACGAGGATCGTGCAAGATGGGATGAGTTGAGAGAAATAATAGATATGGGTGTTGAAGGGAGTAAAATCCTAGTGACTACTCGTAGCCATAAAGTAGCTGCCATTATGCACACTAAATCCTCAAATTCGTACCTTCTAGGATGTCTCTCTGAAATGGATTCTCTTTCTCTATTTGTGAAATATGCTTTTGAAGATGGAGATGAGATGAAACATCCACAACTATTGAAGATTGGGGAAGGAATAGTAAAAAGATGTGGAGGGTTACCATTGGCGGTGAAAACGGTGGGGAGTTCACTGTTCTCAAGGGTTGACGAGAGAGAGTGGGAGAGTGTAAGAGACAATGAGATTTGGAATTTAAAACAAAATGAAAAAGACATTTTGCCTGCTCTCAAACTAAGTTACGATCAACTGCCTTCATATTTAAAACCCTGTTTTGCTTCTTTCTCCCTTTACCCAGAAGACACTGTTATTTTTGGTACCCAAGTTTGTATGTTATGGGGAGCACTTGGTTTTCTTCCACCGCCAAAGGCAGGTGAATCAGTGAGTGGTGTTGCCGGTCAATTGTTGCATGAGCTATGGTCAAGATCTTTTCTTTCGGAATATGAAGAGTTGGGAGGTGATTGCGTATTTAAATTACATGATTTGGTGATTGATCTTGCAGTACATATTGCGAAAGGTGAGTTTGAAGTAATAGATAACCACGATTCAAAATTATACAAGAATGCCCATCATTTGAGATTTGTGGCAAATAATTTGCTTGATCAAGCTCTCCTTCCATCAAGTCTAAGAAGTATCGACTTTCGTAGTGGAGCTAATAATGAAAATCTATTGAATACATTGGTGTCAAGGTGCAAATTCTTGAGGGTTTTAATCTTAGAATTTTGTGAATACGCAAGTCTGCCTCGCTGCATCGGAAAGTTGAAACATTTAAGATATCTCAGCCTTTCGAACAATGAAAACCTTACGGAACTCCCTGATTCAGTTTGCAAACTTCAAAATTTGCAAGTCTTGAACCTTAACGGGTGCATAAAGCTACAAAAGTTACCCGAAGGACTAGGAAATCTAATAAGCCTTCGTCACCTGTTTATAACCACCAAACAACCTGTTTTTCCAGAAAAAGAAGTTGCAAGTTTGACTTCTTTAGAAGATTTAAGGTTTTATTATTGTGATAATTTGGAGTCATTGTTCAAAGGAATACTACTACCCACTCTTAAAGGATTGACTTTAATTAATTGTAAAAGTCTAAAGACGGTGTGGTTCCATGCCATAAAAAATTTAGAGGTTTTAGTGATTGCACAGTGCAACAAGTTGGAATTGTCAATGGGCCTTAACAACGAAATCCTTGATTCAAGGTTGAAGCTTCTCATTCTTAGAGGCTTGCCAAGTCTAGTCAGATTGCCTCGGTGGCTTCAAGGATTTGCCAACTCTTTACAGTCCTTAGTTATTGTACATTGCTTGAATCTTGAGGAGCTTCCCGATTGGCTACCAACTCTAAATTGTCTCCAACGACTTTCAGTTCTCTATTGTCCAAACCTATTATCACTCCCTCATAACATGCTTCACCTCACAAATCTAAAAGTGATTAATGTCACTGGTTCTTTTGAATTATGGAAAAGATACAGGCCAGAAATTGGACAGGATTGGCACAACATATCTCATGCCAATCTTGTTTGGGATGATTATCAATCGGAAAATGAAAAAGAATTAATAGTCAAAATTTGAAGGTATGCCAATTTCAACCATTTAACTTTTTTTATATTATTATTTTTCAACAATTCCTTTCTCTAAGACAGGATTTTCTTTTTGTCACGGGTTATAGAGTTCTGTCGGTCTCTCCACCTCGTATATGTATTTACTTAGTCGAACATAAAGTTATGCACCAATCTCCTGTTTATATACAAACTATGTATTTTCTATAAACTTATACATTTTTTTTCACTTCTGAACTTTTGAAACAATAAGTGTTGGTAAGCTATAATATTCGATACTAGTTGTGTCAATATCGAGTATAGATCAAATAAGAAGAAGAACACATGTCTTTTAGAAATTTATTCAGTTCTCGTTGCTGAATATATCAACATTGGGAGAAATAAAAAAATTTCGAAAAATACTCTTTAATTTTACATTTTTTATTTAACAGCTTTCAAGTAAATTTTTATAACCAATTTTTTCAAAAAAAAAATATAAGAAAATTCTTATATATTTATCAATTCAAAAAGTTACTTTTAAACCGATTATTGGGTTAACTTGTATAAAAATAGTTTGTTTTTAAACCGTTTGTCTCAAAAATTGGTTTTCTGTATAATTTTTTTACCGAAGTGATTACAACAAATTGCATTTTTATATTGATTTTCAAAAAACTAATTTAGAATATAAAAGTTTTTTTCAAAAATATTTTTTCAAAATTTTAATTATTAATTAATAAGTTGAATAAAATTATCCTTCTTTACAATTTTCAGAATTTTAATTATTAATAAGTTGAATAAAATTTAAAAATGTAAACTTTAAGGATGTCCAATTAATTAATAAACGTGTCCAACTTCAATATAACTCTATCTCATCATATCAAATACCCCATAGTCATTATTTCTTAAATGAAAAACAAAACCAAGATGAGAAGTGATTATCTTCGTACATATGGTAAAATTACATTAGAATGCTATGAAACTGACAAAGTCAGATAAAGAAAAGAAAGAAATTAGGAATGCTAAAATAATTTATTAAATATGTGACTTAAGAATATTTCATTCATGTGTAATGTTATCGAACACATAATCAAGTTATAGTTTTAGGAGTGCAAAACGAACTATTTGGGCCCGTTTAGACCTTGATCGGTCAAAAATGGGATGGGCTGGAATGACTCGTGACTTTAAGTACGAGTTGGCTTTTTCAACCCGGTTTATCAAGCTACTAGTTGTTGAACTGTCAAGCTCTACCAGAGTTTGACCAAACAATTTTAGAGCTCAGACTATTTCAGAGTTTAGCCGGGTTAGCGGACTGACCCAACTAACCCATGAGGTTGACATGCTTGGAAGAGTTACTCCCTCCACCACCCTCTATCTCTTCGTTCATTTTTTACCTTTCAGTAATATTTAAACGAACGTAAATATGCGTTGAATTCTTAATCGGATGTTAACATCCATGAACGAATATTAACATTCATTGAAGGACAAACAAATGTTGATATTCGTTTAAGCATAAATTTTGAAAAGGATAGCTCCCTAAAATTTTCAATAAAAAATATAAATTATTAACCTCATAAATTTATTACCAAAACTGGATCAGCCCAATTCCCATGGGTGGATCCAAATCATCAAACAGCAGCCAAATGGAGAGAAAAAGGGTGATAAAATACCAAGAGGACAAGAGATACAGACAGCGGGGAAGTTTTAGATTTGGAACTAAAGACTGTAGAAAAGGGAAAACCCCATCACCAAGAAGCAGATACAAATTTTTCCTGGTCACATTTATTTTCTAATGAAGTTTATACCCTTCTGGATGCTTTCTACTAACTCTTTCTTTGCTTTTTCCAACCCAATCATGTAAAGCATTACACACCAAAAGTTTTACTTTTGTACTACTTAAAGGTTTGTGTGCAATCAGATAAAGATAAAAGTGAAGGGATGCAGGGAGAATTAGAGTTTTAAAAAATGTAAATAAAGTTAAATGGTAAAAATTAAATTAATGTAGGATATTTTTTGAATAAAAAACTAATAAGGAGGTGTAAGGATCACTTGGGATGGTGAAGGGAGCAACTCTCCATGCCTGGTTGTCAAGCTACCAGACTAAAGAGATCGGCCCGATCAGCTTTTTTGGCTGGGCTGTCAAGCTAGCCCACCCGGCTTAGCCCTTTTTGCCACCCCTATATAGTTTTTCCTATGTATAAAACTAAGTAAAAAGAAAAATACATATAGTTTTGTAATAGAAATATGTTTTTCTTTTAACTTGACATAAAAAATCTACATTATCAATTGTGATTTGAAAAACGAAAAGGTTGCATTGCTAGTCAAGTATGCATCATGTTTAAATGTGAGAAGTTAGAAAAATGTTTTAAAGTGAGTAGTGACATTTAAAAGAAAGATACGATAATATTTTAATAGTAAAAGTATAAATAGATTTTTTATTAATGAAAGTTCATTTTATAAAAACTTATATTTCTAAACTTTCTCTCTACGCTCTCAAGATTTCTTACCTCAATTTTCATCTTTTTGAATATCAAAGACAGTAGAAATTTCCTAACGAAGAACTCTACAAATTCTTTTATTAGAAGGAAGAACAAAGTAAGTTTACTTTTTATCCACTTTTTAGGTTGTTTTGCTTTTTTTTAGTTGCACATGGGCAAAGATATTATGCATGCAGCTCAAATTTACTCAAAATGAATCTGTGTTCTTCTATGATCATGGTGATATGATTATTTCGAATCAAAGTATTATATGTCTAGTTAAATTAGGTTGTAGGGAATAGAGTTGTAAGAAGTAACTAAGTAAAATGGCACCAATAATTGAATTAATCACTACGTAAAGCAAAAGAGAGAAATAAAAGGGGGAGAAAATGAGAACATTAAAAAGAATATATAAATATATATATTTATAATAAATCTTGTTGTGTTGCAACACCAATAATTGTGTTTCCCGTATTTAAATTATCAATTTTGTTTTTGTTATGTTTTTTTTTTAAAAAATAAGTTCATCATGTCAAAAATGTACAAGAGAGAGATTTTTTTGTCAGGAGTTAATTTCCTTTCTGTAAAATTAACGAAATGAACTTCATTAGTACAATTATACCAAGTAAGAATAAAATTGATATCTCCTTAAAAGCAGAACGAAGTTAACACTAACCAATATAATTTGGAAATTAATTAAGCAATTAAGTCTTTATTTTATATTTTGAAAACTTGGAGGACGATAAATACCAATTTTATATTCAGTGTATACTCATACTTAATACCAAGTCTATAATACTCTATTCAATTGTGTAATCATCCTAATATAGAGTATCACAACGTCATCAATGAATCTATGTAAGAGATTTGTTTCAAAACACAAACCTCTCTCTCTATGTACGACTTTTATTAATTGGAAGATAATATTGTTTTTTAAGTGGGTATACATCAAATCCTAAGTTGAGTAATATAAAGAAAGAAAAAGTAGAAAATTATTATAAAAAATGGAAAATTTAACTAGATGTTGTCACATAATTTAATAAGTAGTTTAATATATAAAAAATGGAAAATTTATCTCAATATCGTCACATGGTTTAATAAGTAGATTAATGTATAACACATATTTAGATAATTTGGTGTCTTGAGAAAGTTTACAATTTTTTCGTCAAAAAACAATTGTGCAATACAGTTTGCAGGTTTTGTGAAAACTAATGTTATATATTGATTAATTAGACTTTTTTATTGCATGATTTTAAATAAAACTAAATTTATTGGAAAAAATATCTTTAGATAATTATTTAAAATATAATTTTTAATTTATATATTTTATTTAAACTTATGAAATTAAAATTATTGCTAAATTCATTAGTTTTACTTTTATGTACATTTTATAGTCTAATTGATTCAAATTTTTATTGAAACTAATTTTATTCTTCTAATATCTCAAGAAGAATTTTTTTAGAGTATAATTTAAAATTAATTATTTATTGGTTTAATGTCTCGGTAGATTCTCATTTTGGTCAGGAATTTCAAATAGGTCCCTTTTCTTTTTTCATCTCAATTGGGTCATTTTTTGTGTAAAATTTTAGTAATTAAAGGTTTATTGTCAAATTAGGTAAACGACCGTTTAAATGTTGGTTACGTGGCATAGTCAGAGTTCACGTTAATGAGACATGGCTTTATAAACGAATTTTGTATTAAAAATTATGAATGCATAGTGGTGTAATCAGCTTTTTGGAAGGGCAAAGTGGGAATAATAAAAAATTTTAAGTGCAGCCATCACCGCAACCTCCATGACCGTCATGCGAAGCCTCCCTCCTCCTCGACCTCGCTAATGCCGCAAGCCAAGTTCGCATCTTCGTCATCTCCACTAGAAACGTAGATCTACAACGCCTCCATGGCAGCCACCAGGGAGCGAAATCTTCTTCATCCACCATCGTCGGAGCACCGTAAGCTTTCTCCTACGTGCGTCATCATAAATCTCATCAACACTGAGTCACGAGTCCTCCATGGCACCCAGCAGAATCGCGAATCACGCCACTCCTCGCGAATTCGTCATTTACATCACCGGACCTGCAAAGCAAAATCCAGAGAAGAACAGAAATGTCAGTCTCTCGCCGAACCTCCATTGTGGCGCAACCATCTCCTTCGCGTCTTCATCGTCAACCTACAAGTAGAAAATCACAAGAGGCGCACCACCAGAAACAAACCCAAAATCTTCTCCACCATCACCAAGCATTATCATCATCGCTGTTGAAGCCTAAATCGCCTCGACCACCATCGCACCGCCACTTTCTCCTTCGTCATATCAACCTGTGAATCAAAAAAGAAGAAACAGGGCAAAAAAGAAGAAAAAAAAACATAGTTGAAAATACTAAACTACTTTGTTAATATGTGACTTGAGAATATTTTATTCATTGTACATTTATATCTTTTATAATACATAATCAAACTATAACTTTTTCATGCATATAACACTTTGTGAAAGACACATATATACATATATAGTCTTCAATTAGAGTTATGCTTTTCCTTTAACTTATTTTGTTAATTAAAAATTGATTTATTAAGAAAGATGATCTCATTAACGGTAAGGATGGAGACAACTTGTCCACGATAAGTGATAAAAGCCACAAGAGAGTGACGACTTTCTTATGCAATATATTAAAATTCATTCGTTATTTTACCAAGTGATTTTTACCAAAACCAAGAGATTTTTAACCGTATTATCATTTTTATATTAGCCACAACATAGAGATAAGAAAACAAGATTATGGAAAAAGATAACATCTAATTAACAAAAGAGCTAAAGAATAGAGATTCAATTAAAGATATACACGCAAAAATTTTAAATATTTAATAGATAAGCAAAAATAAATACTCAAATTCAAAATAGACATAAAACTTAATTAAGCAAAATTAATGTAATAATTTCTTATCTATTTTAAAACATAAATGAAATCGTGGCTTTCATTATAATTAATTATAAATTTACATAATGATATGTTTATTTTTTTAGTATTAATGAAAAGTGATTTATACTCTAATATTAATTAATTAAAAAATTTATCGGAAGCAATGAACGCCATGGCGGAAATCCAGGTCCAGCTACTACAAATGAATTTATGTATCAAATTGCATTCTTTTATATATCTTTGGCTCGTATGAATACAATATACCAAACATCCATAATCCAGCTCATCGTATACAGGGCATTCACACTACATACATATAAATATATATACAAATATATATATATATATATATATATATATATATATATATATATATATATATATATATATATATATATATATATATATATAAATTTCAATTTAAGATAAAGTATGCAACACATCGCATGGATAAAACATAATAACTTAAAATAAAATGTAATTAAATTAATTCGCTGTGAATAAAAATAATAAAAATTTAAAATTTATGAAACACTAAATCATAATAAATTACCAAAAAATATATTTTTATCACGTAACTTTTAAGCACCTTACCTATTTTGTGCTAGTTATTCTTTTCATACAATCTTAGTCAAATATTATTATATATGCAATGGCCTTCCATTGACTTTGCTAAAATCATTACTCCCATTTTACTAAAATAAATAAAGTCTTCCAGCAGACTTTTATAAATACCATAATCACTTGAAATTAATGATTAAGCAATCAAACAACTATTCTACTTATCAAAGTTCCAATTGCATTCATTTCTCTCTAAACGGATGGCCGAATCACTTCTTTTCAGCTTCGCAGAATCGCTTCTACGGAAGCTTGCTACTGTTGCCGTTCAAGAAGCTTCTCGGGCGCTTGGTGTGCGAAGCGAGCTACATCACATGAAAGAAAGTATGTCACTCATCAGAGGTGTGCTCTTAGATGCACAGCAAAAGACTCCACAGAGCATGGTGTTGAGCGAATGGCTGAGACGGGTTAAGCGCGTGTTTTCTGATGCCGAAGACATAGTCGATGATTTTGAATGCGAAGCGCTTCGGAAGCACGTTGTCAACACCTATGGTAGTCTCTCGATAAAGGTACGCCGTTTCTTCTCATCAAGTAATCCTGTTGTTTATCGTCTTAGAATGGCGCATCGCATTCAAGACATCAACACTAGATTGGCCAAACTTGCAGCTGATAGGAACATGTTTGGCCTTCAAATCATTGACCATGATACACGTGTTGTGCACGTGAGGGAAATGACTCATTCTTATGTAAACCCTTCCAATGTTACAGGGAGGGAACATGATAAGAATGAAATACTAAACCTTCTTATGCAAGATGGTGATCGCCAAAGGCTTTCTGTTATTTCCATTGTTGGAATGGGAGGCTTGGGAAAAACCACCCTTGCTAAGTTGGTCTTCAATGACACAAACGTTGATGCATGTTTTCCGTTGAAGATGTGGGTCTGTGTCTCTAATGATTTTGAACTTAGGAATGTGCTCGTCAAAATTCTTAATTCTATTCCAAACCCAACTAGAGAAAACTTCAATAACCTTGAGACAGAGCAACTTCAAAATCATTTGAGAAATACACTTAAAGGTAAGAAGTTCTTGCTTGTGTTGGATGACGTGTGGAACGAGGATCCTGCAAGATGGCATGAGTTAAAGGAAATAATAGATTCGGATGTTGAAGGTAGTAAAGTCGTAGTGACTACTCGTAGCCATGCAGTAGCTGCCATGATGCATACTAAATCCTCAAATCCGTACCTTCTTGAATGTCTTTCTGAAGAAGATTCTCTTTCTCTATTTGTGAAATATGCGTTTGAAGATGGAGAGGAGAAAAACCATCTAGAACTACTGGAGATTGGGAAAGAAGTCGTAGAAAAATGTGGACGGTTACCGTTGGCACTGAAAACGGTGGGGAGTTCGTTGTTCTCGAAGGTTGCTAAGAAAGATTGGGAGTCTATAAGAGACAATGAGATTTGGAATTTACAACAAAATGAAAAAGGCATTTTGCCTCCTCTCAAACTAAGCTATGATCAACTGCCTTCATATTTAAAACCATGTTTTGCTTCTTTATTCCTTTATGAATTTGACATTAATGTTTTATGTTATGATCTTTCCATGGTGTTGGATTCACTTGGTTTTCTTCCACCACCAAAGGAGGGTGAATCAATGAGTGATGTTGCCAATCAAGTTTTGCGTGAACTAAGGACAAGATCGTTTCTTTCCGATGATCTTGACTTTGGGGTTGATTCTTGTTTTGAAATGCATGATTTGGTAAGTGATCTTGCAGTGTATATTGGGAAAGGTGAATTTGAAAGAGTCGATCGCCGCAATCCAAAACTATCGGAGAACGCCCAGCATTTAGTATTTGAGGAAAATGACTTTTGTGGTCAAGATCTTGTCCCCACCGGTGTCAGATCTGTTGTTTTTCGTAACGGAGGGAGCGATATAAATTTCTTGAATACATTGGTGTCAAGATGCAAATACTTGAGGCTTTTGGACTTACGTTATTCAGAATACGAGAGTCTGCCTCAGTGTATGGGAAAGTTGAAACATTTAAGATTTCTCTGCCTTGCAAAAAATGAAAAACTTAAGGAACTTCCTGATTCAGTCTGCAAACTTCAAAATTTGCAAACTTTAATCCTTAGTGGATGCACAAATCTGCAGAAGTTACCCAGAGGAATGAAAAATCTCGTTAGCCTTCGTCAATTGGCTATAACCACCGCACAAGCTGATTTTCCAAAAGAATTGATTGCAAATTTGACTTCTTTAGAAAATTTATCTTTTACTGAATGTGATAATTTGGAGTCATTGTTCGAGGGATTACAACTTTCAACTGTCAAAAGTTTGATTTTGTCTGAGTGTGGAAGTCTAAAGTCGGTGTCGCTCCATGCCTTCAGAAATTTAGAGATTTTAATGATCGCCGATTGCATCAAGTTGGAATTGTCAATGAGCCTTAGCTGCCAAATCCCTGATTCAAAGTTAAAGTATCTTTTTCTTGATGACTTGCCACAACTCGTTAAATTGCCTCAGTCGTTTCAAGGATCTGCAAACACTTTACAACACTTATCAATTTCAGATTGCGTCAATCTTGATGAACTTCCTGAGTGGCTACCAACTCTAATTTGTCTCAAAGTACTTGACATTGACAGTTGTCCTAAGCTGCTGTCACTCCCTAATATTCATCACCTCACAAATCTTGAAAATTTAGAAATCGTTGATTGTCCTGAGTTATGCAGAAGATTCAAGCCAGAAGTTGGACAAGATTGGCACAAGATATCACATATCAAAATAGTTCACATTGAAGATTCAGATATTGAAGAAGAATTATCCGAATAACAGTGAAAAGTTGGAGGTACAAATTTTAGCCCTTTATTTTTCTATATAGTTATTTTTTATAATTTTGTTTTTTCTAATTTTAAAAGAGGTGATTTTCTTCTTTGTACAGGTTATACCACTTTGTGGATCTTTCCACCTCAAAATGGACTGATATTTAGCATGAAGCTAGAGAATATCCTATTTACATATAAAATTTGTATCTGCTGTAAGTTTATGCATTTTATTCTTTTAATTTTCAACTTTCTTACCAATATTTTCTTGTATATAAAATATGGTATTGGCAGGTCAATGTTAAATAATAGTGGTATTAACAGTAAGTGTATGTCAAATCAAGAAGAAGAATATATTTGTCATGCTTTCTTGAGATCCTTGCTATGGAGCTGGAAGTGAAACACAAGGGGAAAACAGTTTAAAATACCCTTTGATAACATCGTGTATTTAGAAACTTTTAAAAAGTTTGACGATCAATTTAATAAAAATTAATGTTATAAAATGAGACCCTTTTACTTCTATTATTTGATTAATTCAAAAGTAACTTTTTTAATTTATTATTGTGTTAACTTTACAAAATGTTACTTTTTAAATCATCTGTTTTAAAAATATTTCAAAATAAATTTTTAAATTAGTTTTTTTTAGCTAACCGATTTAAAGATGTTTTCTTTTAACATATTTCCAAAATCCGTAAAATGTAATTATTTTTAGACTTTTTTACAATTTAATTATTTATAATTTTAATAAATTTAAAAATAAAAAATATAAACAATTGATTCAATATAATAAATATTATTATATTAATAAAAAAAATTAAACTCTTAACAACTTAAGTGTATGTTTGGTTTATTTAAATTAAATTGATAATTAATATTATTGAGAAAAATTAATTAAATGATAATGTTAATTTTCTAAATAAATATATATAACAATTAACGATTACTAAATACTAAACACCCCAACTATATTAATAAACAAAATTAAAGTTTACAAAATGTAATATATCTTTCATTGTTATTCCAAATACACTCTTTGCCCAGATAAAGATGTAAACCTTTCCAATGAATTATTGATAAAATTAAGCTAAATCAAAAGCACAAAAATGGATGGATAATTAAAGTGTCTATAAATTCCTTATAATATTCCGTATATGTACAGGATTAAGTGATACTAATCACAATATTTTAATTAAACTTTATGCTTTATATTATATTTTTCACTCAAAACTGATGATAATAATAAAGAATTAATAGAAGCATGCAGCATGACTATTAAATCGTGTTGAGAAATTTTGCATAACTTTGACATGGATGCTATACTAAAAAGTAACCACTTCCGAATTCTACTAAAATAACATTATTTTGTCCCCATGTCCTTCACTAGTGTGAATATCAACTAAAAATAATGGAACTTCATATAATGTGATACCACTCAAAATAAACTAAATATAATGTAACTTTGGACAAGAATGGTTAATAGAAAATACAAGTCCTATCAAATGTAATTAAAAACAACATCCTCACATAATTACTATAGTAATATTCATAAACTTAACTTGAACGAAAAACATGCACAATGAAACTATATCTCAAAATAAAACAATTAAATACTCAATGAAAATAAAAAATGTATATTTAAAAATGTTTCAATTTATATAATATAACTTTTGTAAATTACACCTAAATTAGGGAAGAAAACACATTAACAGTGCTTTTATTATTGAGCTTGAAATGTCACTTTAACATATTTTAGACAGTATTGATCTTAGAGAAAACTAATAGTATAATGTAGTAAGGGTTTTGACTACTAATTTTGAGGATAATCAAAATCATATATTCAAAATTTGTATACATTATTATTGTTACTAATTAATAATAGATCTTAATACCAAGTTGAGTTTAGAGTTTATTGAATTGTGATTTAATGAGATTATCTTAACTTTAGTAGTATGTAATTAACGCAAAAGAAGATATTTAGAGTTAAAAGGAAGTTATTACAATATTATACCTCGGTATTAAACAAGTTTGGGCTACGTAAATATAAGAAATTTACTTTATATACTTGACGAGAACTTTAGTCCTAGTTTATTGTCTCTTCAAGAACAAACTTTTTGGGAGTGTGAGATAGTATGATGGGTGAAGAATATTTAAGTTTACTCAATATACATTTTTTTTAGAAACTACAAGAAAAATCGTTATTATCTACCGCCAAAATCTGTATAAAACCTCAAAAATCCGTATATAAAATAGTATTACATACGGACTATGTACGGAAAAAAATCCGTATATAAAATGATCGTAGCTATTATTATATACGAATTTATCCGTATATAATTACATACCGGACAAATCCGTATGTAACATCTGTATATAATTACATTTCAAAAAATTTATATATAATTATATACAGAAAAATCCGTATATAATATTGTTTATAGAAAAAATTGTTTTATTCAACACCTGCACATACATTAATTACAAACTTGTAATATACATACAACCAACCACCACAGTAACTTTTATTTAACACCATATCAAACATTTCACACTAAAAATAAATATATATTACTTAAAAATCATTATCAAATAAGTTTACAAAATGTCCAATATTCATAAATAGATTGTGCAGTTCCTAAGATGTCAAACAATATAAATTTTACAATTTATAAAATGTCAAACAACATAGAATGACAAGTCTATAATTTCCTAATAATCACTAAGGATTTTGTTCACCTTGGATTGACATTGTCGTTGCACTCCATCACCGTGATAACAACTTCACCACGTTGCTTTTTCCCTTCTCCTTATTAGATTGTGCCTAGAGTGGAGGAGGTGGATTAGCACCACTAGATGCCATATACTGACAAAAATAAATGCAATTGGATGGTCATACATAAAGTTGACAGACTCTATTAAACAATTAAGAAGATCAAAACCAAGAACATTAAGATGAATTTAATAAAATCAATAACATTATAGGTATTTTACATTACGTTAGGATAAGAAGAATGAAAACAAGATTGATGCACAGGTGACCCAATCTACCAGAATGTGATTTAAATGTTGTTGGAGACCCTTCTATACAGGGATATGTAAATAAATATAATTGCGATCTGCACAAAAAAATAAAAACAATTATAATAGTATATCAGAAAAGTAGGCATCAATCATATTAAAAAGTCAGGCGACTACGTAAATTCATTACTATTTTTTATTGAAAAGCTTATGCGGGTTTATACTAGAATACTACTCTACTTTTTAATTAAGTTACATTCAACAAAACTTTATTAAATATGTTTATAATTTAAATGGTTAAAATTTGATTCTTTATTTTTCCCTTTTTTATAAAATTTAAAAATACTATTTTTTAATTTCTAACATTGTATGATGCTATTTAATAAATTATGCATTAAAATAAAAGTCAAATCATCATTTCAAGTAATACATAAAAGTATCGTGATATAAAATCGACATATAATACTTCGAAAACAAAAGAAAAGTTGTGAAAATAAAAGCAGTAATTTAATAAGTATTAATAATTAATAGAAATTTAATCCAACCATGCGTAACTTGGATAGAGATGCAGGAGCAATGAAAAATCTTATTCTCTGGTTTTTATTTCATTTCATTACAGGTATATTACAAGATATGAACTGAAATTAGTCATGAAAGAATATCAGATGCAAACATTAATGCAATCATAACTAATAAGTGGTTATAATAAAAAAACTTAACAGGACCATTAAGCATTGATGCAAACAGAGCAACCCAATTATCAGATGATTCATGCACTTACAATATTCAAAAGCAACCAGAAAAGGCATAAATTAAATTTAAAGTAATCTTCAAAAGCTTTATTCTTGAAATTTTTCACTACTTACAAGAGAATATGGTCTTAGAAATCCTCTGACAGCACCAATTGCTTGAAATACCTGATAGAGCAACTAGATCAATTAGGGTTAGTCCATGTGATGCAAACATTTGGTTCGTTCATTAAACGGCCCTTTTATCCTACGCAAGATATGAACGGGATGAAGTTATTAGAAATAGCATTAACAACAACCTTGAGTTTGAAGTAAGAAAAGTAATGCAAGAATTACAGCCATGGCCTAGAACTATTCAAAGAGATGATCTGTCAAAAATAACATGTAAGACAAGTCCATACCACATCATAGCAACCCAGTCTGATAACAGCTCTCCACAACCTGCAGCCAGTTGAAAAGTAAGGGATCCACTATCTCAGAACAATTTAATAACACATTCAAATATCAAGGAGGTCAGGCCAAGCCTTTAGAATGCTTATGAGAAAGGGGTTACACCCTTGCGTCACAGGGGATATTATACATACTTAAGGTAATTTAGAGGCTCTCCGTAAAACTTAGGAGGCTTAAATTCCAAGGACCGCTGTCAGTAGAAATTCTCAAGCTCTTTCATAAATGTTTCACGGTCCAGAGGTGTGCCATACTCATCATACTCAGTCATCTGTGCATGAAAGGCAAGATAAATAGAATGTACAAAATAGAAATAACAAAAACTCTGCCATCTTACTGGAAGTAGGTACTCATAATCTCCACTAAGTTGTACATGATCAAGTTGTAGGAGTCTTAGTCTCTTCATTTTCTTGAAAGAACGAGCTTCCAAGCAATCTCTAATGTTGGAATGCAGTTTCAGGGACAATCCTTCGATAGCTCTTATCCCCTGTGATGAATATAGGAAAGATAAATAATTATTGATTATTGATGCTTAACGTTTAGTTTAACAAGTTAACAACACATGCATTACACTCAGAAAGAAAACACTTTCAAAAGAAGTTTCAAAATTATATAAATAATGTTCTTACAGTGTTCTCTTTCACAACCTTAACTTATGCTTCATTCACTCTCATGCCAAAGAAAGTACGAAGGACCCATTTGTTTACCTGAAATCCTTGTCATCCCAACCAGTGATACCTGCAGTTGTGGTGAAAGCATGGCTCCAGCTGGACAACGCATCTTTCAGTTGTTCTCCTGAATAGCATTTGTGTGCAATTTCTTCCAAACCCTGAGAATCCAGGAATACTCCAAAAACGGAGAGGATTCGACGCGAAGAACCCTAAAACCCTAGGTTGGCGAAGGAAACCTAAAATGGACCGATTAATCGGTGCAAATGCAAGATTGATCGGTGTAAATGATGCAAATCGAAGAATCAATCGGTGGAAAGGCTTTTAATCGATAGAAAAGAGGATTTAATCGGTTGAAAATGAAGAAAATGGTGAAAAGAGGTTGGAGCCCTAACTAGAGATGTAGATCGACTAATGAATCGGTAGAACAAACGTTCGATGGTTGCAAAGGCTATGGAAAAGCTAAATATGAAAGAAGAAGATTGTGTGAAGAAAAATGGTTTGTGAATGAGAAGGTCTCGAGTGGAAAGAGGAAACTCAAGGAAGACGAAATTTGAAAGATGAGAGCAAACCTGAAAGGAAGATAATGTTCAAGACGAAGGAGAAAAGCCACACGCACGCACTGATGAAAACGAAGAAAAAGCTCGAAGGAGGGCCCAAGAAGTTCACGTCGAATTGAAGGAGAAGCATGAAGAGGAGTAAAGATGGGGAAGAAGCTTAGAGAATAGAGAAAAGTGAAGAAGGTTGAGGAAAGAGGGTTCGAGGAAAGAGGTTGAAACTTTGATTTTTTTTTTTTTAAATAATCATTTTTCAAATCCGTATATAACATCAGTAGATAAAACTTATTTTTAGTTATATAATGAATTACAAAAGTTACATACGAATTTTATCCTTCGAAAATCTTTCCGATATTATGAGCTAAAATTATATACGAATTTTATATACAAATTTTTGATTGGTAAAAATCCGTATATAATATCTGTATATAATTTTTTTCAAAATCTGTATATAAAATACATATATAATATTTGAATTACATACGGATTATAATCCGTATATAAATATTTGTATGTAAATGTAATATTTCTTGTAAGTCAAATGTCTTATTTTGAAAGTTGAGCCTATTGTTGTATTATGTGCCAGTGAGGGAATAATTTTTGTAACATTTGATTCTTGTTGAATAGTGTGAATGTTTGTACTGATGAGAAATTGTCGATGACCTTGTAGAGTTTACAAGAACGGTTATAATTTGAAACATTGGGTTGTGTCTTATTTACATATTATGATCATAGGAGTTTTTCTCTGTTGATACATAGATTATATTTTATATTATTCCACATGGCTTTACATTTTGAAAGATAGTTTATTTTAAAACTTGAAAACTTGGATGACGGTAAATATGAACTTTATATTTTAGTGTATGGTCATAATTAATACCAAGTATATAATACTCTGACTAAGAATTTGTTGTAAAAAGCTGACAAAATAGTATTTCCTGAGACGTGTAGTTTCATTGTCCTTAAAAACTTATCTGCGATGTATTGTGCAAGCCCTCAAGATACAACATGAATTTCCCAAAATATTTCTGAAGATCTCAGAACTAGCAAGAATCTCTAAAAAGAGTATAAAACAATAACCCAAAATATTTTTAAAAGAAGAAAAGAGCTAAAGAATGAAACACACACAAGAAGAATAAGAAAACAGAGTTTGATGTGTCTTGGAATGGAGGAAGAACTCTCTATTTATAGAGCCAGAGAGAAGAATAAACTAAATAAAAGAAATTAAAAATCATAAATGATTAACATTGCAGCAATTAAATATATGAACGTTGGTTAACTTTTTTGCATTGCCAATTAATAAAATACCAACGTTCTAAAAAGGAACGTTGCCATCGACGTTTTATTAACATTGCAAAATATTCTTTTGCAATAATATAGCATTATTACAACAATAACCCACTTATTGCAAAAGAAGTTGAAAGAAAAGATAAGAAACTTTTATTCTGGGTCTCATAGGATGTAATGCATCAGAGCTGGTATTGCAAGCTATATGAACCAGTCTTAGATTGAGATACTTAACACACAATGTAATTAGTATAGCAAGCTATATGAACTAAAGACACTTGACGTGTGTTAGAGGTTTATCAATCACAATACACCCCCACAATCCTTGTTGTTATCGCTGTGTTGCGCTTACTAGGCCATGCGCGTGCCCGGTATTCATGAGTGCTCTAGAGATCGTGCCAAGATCTCATGCAAGCGGCCCCACTTGACACTCATATAGGTGATTTCATCAAGTGTATGTTGCAAATCATACACCAACCATAAGGGATATGAAAATCATTAAAAACTTTGTTAAAACTAAAATTCTTTCACCATGTAGAATTTTAATAACAAAGTTTAACCTCTCAATAATGCAATCTTTAGCACTTTCACACACCATAGGAATGAATATAATTGATTAAAATCAATGTAGTGCTGTCAGAACTAACAAGTGACTTGTTTTTACCCATATGAACCTTATTCATGGGATCTCCAATCACAAAGGTTGGGTTACCATCACTTATTTTTTTGCAAGTGGCTTAAGTCTCATTCCCCTCGATGTTTCTAATATCATTTGTCTTCCTAGGGGTTTTGTCAGAGGATCCGCTAGATTTCGTTCTGACTTCACATAATCAATGGAAATAATTCCACTCTTTAGCAGTTACTTCACCAAATTGTGTCTCAATTGAATATGTCTATTCTTTCCATTGTAATTCTATTTTTTAGCTATATTTATTGTCGATTGATAATCACAGTGTATTGATACCAATGGGGTTGGTTTCATTCCTAGTGGAATGTTCGCTAAGAAGTTTTTCAACCACTTAGCCTCATTACCAGCCATCTCAAGAGCAACAAACTCAGATTCCATTATTAATCTTGCAATAATTGTTTGTCTGGCTTATCTCCATGTAAACGCACCACCCCAAGTGTGAATACATAACCACTAGTGGATTTTGTTTCATCTGAATCAGAGATCCAATTAGCATCACTATACCCTTCTAGTATAGTGGGAAATCCACTATATTCAATGGCATAATTCATTGAACCTTTTAAGTATCTCATAAGCCTAGCAAGTGCATCCCAATGTTCCTGATTTGGACATTGAGTGTACCTACTCAGTGTACCTACTGCATAAGTAATATGAGGTCTAGAAAAGCTTATCAAGTGTAGTTAGCTCCCAATTATCTGGGCAAACTGAGGTTGAAATAATGATTCTCCTTTATTTTTCATTAATTTAGAATTAGCATCATAAGGGATACTTACTGGTTTTAAGTCATAAAACCCAAACTTCTTAAGAAGTTTCTCAATATATTGTTCCTGAGATAGTAATATACTATATCCCTTCCTTATGATTCTAATACCTAAAATCACATTGGCTTCACCCATATCTTTCATTTCAAATTTTGATCCTAGAAACAATTTAGTTCTAGCAACAATCTCATTTCATGTACCAAAGATTGGCATGTCATCCACATACAAGCATATGATGACACAATCACTATTTTCAAACTTAAAGTACACACATTTATCAGCATCATTAGGTGAAAACTCATCACAAAGCAACACATTATCAAGTTTTTCATGGCATTGTTTTGGTGCTTGTTTCAACCCATACAAGGATTTTAAGAGTTTACATACTTTATCCTCTTGACCAAGTACAACACACCCTTCAGGTTGAGTTATATAAATTTTCTCCTCTAAATCACCATTCGAAAAGGCTGTTTTAACATCCATCTAATGTATCACTAGATTATGGATAGCTGCTAGAGCTAACAACACTCGAATAGAGGAAATTCTAGTCACTGGAGCAAAAGTATCAAAGTAATCTATGTTGGGTTTTTGAGTAAAACTTTTTGCTACTAACCTTGTCTTATATTTCTCTATGGATCCATTAGGGTGATACTTTTTCTTAAAGATCCTTTACAACCAATGGGTTTTTCTCCTTTAGGCAAATCTACTAAAGTCCAAGTATTGTTTTTCTGAATTGATTCAATTTCAGTCCTAATGTCCTTATCCCACTATTTTGCATTAGGAGCACTAGTAGCCTCCATAAAGCTTATTGGATCATTATCAACAAGATAAGTATAAAAGTCGTCTTCAAAGGAAGTTTCCTTTCTTTGTCTTTTACTTCTTCTCAAATCCTCATTCATGGTATTATTATTATCATTATCATCAACAGGTTGAGGCATCTCCCTAACCTTTAAGGAAAACACATGTTTAAAAAACTCATCATTTTTCGTCTCTATTATATAATTTCTCTCAACCAAGTTACTTTTAGCAACTATAAATCTATAAGCAGCATTATGTTCAGCATAACCTAAGAACATACAATCAGAGGTTTTAGATCCTATTTTCCTTTTCTTAGGATCGGGTAACATCACCTTAGCTAAGCAACCCCACACTCCTAGATATTTAAGGTTAGGTTGGTAACATTTCCACAACTCATAAGGAGTTTTACCGGTTTTCTTATGGGATATTCTATTTTGTAAAAAACATGCAGTAAGTATGACTTCTCTCCAAAGGTTATCATGTGCACCAGAACTAACAAGCATAATATTCATCATTTCCTTAAGGGTTCTATTTTTTCTCTCAGCTACTCCATTAGACTCAGGTGAATATGGTGGGGTCACTTCATGGATAATTCCTTCTTTAACACAAAAGTTATTAAAAATCACATACTCACCACCTCTATCTGATCTAATCCTCTTAATTTTCTTATTCAACTGATTTTCTACTTCTACTTTATAGGTTAAAAACACATCAAAGGCTTCATCTTTATGTTTGATTAAGTAAACTTTGGTGTATCTAGAATAATCATCTATAAAGGTCACAAAATAATTTTTACCTCCTCTAGACATGATTTGTTTCATATCAGCTAGATCAGTATGAATTAACCATAATAGTTGAGTTTGGCGTTCTACAGAAAAAACATGTTTTCTTTGTTAATTTAGATTCTACACATATATCACATTTACTACTTTGTTTATCATGAATATTAATCAATCCTAGTCGTTGTAATTTCAAAACATAAGAGGAATTCACATGTCCTAATCTAGCATATCATATATCATACGAGTCAATAATATAAGCAGAAGAACTTGATTCATTAATATTTTCAGAAACATTTAGAATGAAAAGTCCTTGATCACAATATCTCTTCCCCACGAAAACATTATTTTTTGTCATACTGATCTTGTCAGACTCAAATGACACTTTAACCCCACCTTTCCCAATAGTGTTACAGAGATTAAATTAACTCTGATTGATGGCACATGTAGCACATCACTTAAGGCCAAAGTCTTTCCAAATGTGAGTTTGAGAAGAACTTTTCCTTTTCCCAGAACAGGACTGGTCCTGGAATCACCGAGGTAGACGTGTTCTTCTCCATCCCCTACACTAGTGTAAGAGGTAAAGGCACTTCGATTTGCACAGATATGCCTGGTAGCACATATTTACTTGAGAAACGACCGCAACAATAATGTCATCGCCTTCGGCTATTTTTGCCCTAGGAGGATTGTCCTTTCTTACTCTACGCCAAGTGGGTTTAGATTCATTGGGATGGGGTTTAAGAAAATTATTTTTCTTTTTTGATCAGGTTTGTGTATGTACCTTTTGGAAGTAGCAGCAACTCCATACATGACTGAAGGTGTGGACACGTGTTCTTGGCAACGCCAGATATTCTGTCCAGAGAAAACCTCGATTTTTGACACATCCGGAAGTGACTTTGTGAAGACCGTCTAGGTTCCAGAAACAATGGTTTGGCTCTGATAATGGCCAATTTTACTTCATTATCCAACATCAAATTGATGGAAATTGTCAACTCTTCCTTTACTTTTAGTCTTGTTTAACTCAATTTATTGTTAATTGTAAGTGGTTATTTTTTAAGTTGTAATTAGCCCATTTGATGGCTAATCCCCATTCAAAGAAGCTGGGAGAAGCTACTCACCAAAGAACATTGCCAAAACCCAAGAAAAGAGAGAAGAGTAGCTGAAAAGATGAAGAACCAGGGCTGCTGCAGAGAGTCACGCCGGGCGCCTACTGACCTAGGCGGCGCCGGGCGTGACTAGCCTGACCGAGAGCGCGCCTGGCGCCTGTCTGTCGGGCCGCCGGGCGCGACTTTTGCTGATGTGGCAGAAACGGCTTATTTAGTTCTGGAACGCGAAGGGGTTGGGATCTTTGGCAGCCCAGACGAGATTTCTACACCTTGGAGCAGCTGGAGGCGATCTTGGAGCTGTGGAAACACTTCTCCTTCCACCTTGGGTCTTCTCCCTTCTTCCATTTCATCAATTTGTAAGATCAAGCTCTCCATGACAATGGAGAGCTAGTTTCATTATTGTTGGGGGTTGATGTAATCACGGATCGTTTGTGTTAATTACAGTTGAATTGATTGATTATATGTCTATTCCATTGATTTCTAGTGTTTAATTCCTTCTCTTAAAGCTTGTGATGTTGTGTTCCACCATTGCATGATTCTAGGGTTTGCTTGATATTGGGAAATGTTGTGTAAATCTGAAATTGGATTAAATACCTAAGGGAAATTGTATCTAGGGATAGAACTTGGACCTTTGGTTGTCTTAAATCTCAACTCTTAAAGCGGATGAACTTGTTAAAGTTTCTAAGGAATTAGAGTTTAAGAAGTAAATCTAGGCTCTTTCTACCAAGGGATTGGGTTGGAGTAATTTAGTTGATTGACATTGGATAATTAATGGAAAGAAAGTGAATTGTATGCACAAAAGTGAAGTAGATGAAATCATACCCCCAATAATAGCATTTCATACCATTTCTAATCACTCGCATTTCTAACGTTTAAGTTATCAAAGATCAAATTTTATCATTTCTGCATTATCTCTACTTTTATCGTATTAAAACCACAAAAATATGGAATCATTCTTTAGTCTAAATTAGTTAGTTATTATACGATTGTTTAGGACACGAGTCTCTTGGGAAACGATATCCGGTCTTACCGGTTTTATTACTTGAACGATTTGGTACACTTGCCAAAGTCTCAACAAGTTTTTGGCGCCGTTGCCGGGGACCCGTGTTAAAACTAGACTTTTGTGTGATTTTTAACCGATTTAGGCTTTATCTTTTTGTGTATAATTTTCTATTTTGTTGTAAGTATTATCTTTATTTTCGGGCTAACTTGTGGCACGAGTTTGGTTGTTTTTTAGTGTATGCAGGGAAACATCCGTACAAGGAGGACTGTGTCATCTGAACCACTCCTTGTGGACCCTGAGATTGAGAAAGCAGCTAGAAGGAACAATAGTGACACTAGGAAACGAAAAGCTCTAGCAGCACAAGCCGCTCTTGAATCCTCAACTTCTTTCAACAATCAAATCATAGAATCTTTTGATTCTTCTTCTGTGAACGGGATGGCTGGCGCAGGACCACCTCCAAGGAGAACCATAGGGGACTCAATCACTTATACAAGCCCGAGAAATTTCTCTAGCATTGTGAGGCCCACTATGGGTGACAAGTTGGCAGAAATGAAGCCTGCTCTACTCCAGCTCATCAGTTCAAACCAATTCTCTGGCCTGGACAATGAAGACCCCCATGCTCATTTGGTCACTTTTTATGAGCTATGTGGTACTATGGGTGTACAAGGGGAGGATGAAGAAGCATTGTACATGAGACTCTTCCCATTTTCTCTGAATGGCAAAGCAAAGGCTTGGCTCCAGTCACAGCCTAATCAAAGTCTTACAAGCTGGGAGGATGTGGAATATAAATTTCTAGCACGCTTCTTTCCACCATCAAAGAGCACAGAGGTGAAGGCTGCCATTGCTACCTTCGTACAAGGAGTAGATGAACCACTTTGTGAAGCCTGGGAAAGATTTAAATCCTTATTGAGAAAGTGTCCCAGCCATGGATTCAGTCTAGAAATGCAAGTGCAAACTTTCTGTAATGGTTTGCAACCTCATACAAAGATGATATTAGACGCATCCTTTGGTGGTTCAGTTCTATTCAAGACTGCTGATGAAGCCATTGCTGTGATAGAAAATATGGCTTCCACTGATTTGAGGAGCCAACATGGGAGAAATCCAGCACAGAGGAGAGGAGTTTATGAACTGAGTGCCCAGGATGCTTTACTTGCACAGAATAAGCTTCTGGCTCAACAAATGGAACTCTTAACTCAACATATGGCCAAACTACCTCAGCAGTTACAAGCAATGCAAGCTCAACCTCAACCACATCATCAAGTAATGAGATGTGATTTCTGTGGAGATAACCACCCCAACGGCCTTTGTCAAAGTCCTAGTACGTCCCAACCTGAAGAAGTCAATTATATGGGAAATCAAGGACGGCAACACTTCTTCAACAATCATTTCCCTAATCCTTCCAATCAAGGGTGGAGACAAAATCAAGAAGCTTCTAGCAGTAAAAATCCGTATCAACCTGCCCAGCATTATCAACCTCAAAATGATCGGACTTCAAAGCTAGAAGACACATTGCAGATGTTTATGCAGCAGTCCATTCAAAACCAGAAAAACACTGATGCATCCATAAAGAACCTGGAAGTGCAAGTTGGTCAATTGGCTAAGCAATTAGCAAACCAACAAGGTGGACATTTTACTGCAAACACTCAAGCCAACCCGAAGGAGGAGTGTAATGTAATATTCACAAGAAGTGGGAAAGAGGTTGGAAGAAAAGAAGAAGAAGAAGAAAAGCCAGAAGAAGAAGATCAGAAAGAAAATGAAGAAGAAGAAGACATGGTTGGAAGAGAAGAAGAGAATAAAAAGAAAGAAAAAGAGAAAAATCAAAAAGAGAAAGAGATTGTGAAACACCTTCCTTACCCAAAAATCCCATCTACTAAAGGGAAGGAGAAACAGTTGGCTCGGTTCAAGCAAATATTTGATCAACTTGAGATTACCATGCCATTGACCGAAGCACTACAACAAATTCCTGCCTACGCAAAGTACATGAAGCAAATCCTCAACAAGAAGAATAAGTATTTAGATGAGGAAACAATTGAAGTGCAAGGGAATTGTAGTGCCATCATGCAGAAAACCCTTCCTCCCAAATTTAAAGATCCAGGGAGTTTCACCATTCCATGCACAATTGGAAATCATGATATAGGTAGAGCTCTCGTTGACTTGGGAGCTAGCATCAATCTGATACCCCTATCTATGCTTAAGAAGATTGGTGGTCTTGAAGTCAAGCCTACGAGAATGATGTTGCAACTGGCAGATAGATCCATCAAGTACCCATATGGTGTAGTGGAAGATGTGGTGATCAAAATAGATAAACTCCATTTCCCGGTGGATTTTGTAGTTATGGACATGGAGGAATCTGCAGATATACCACTCATCCTTGGAAGACCTTTCATGAAGACAGCCAAAGTTGTCATTCATGTGGAAGAAGGAACAGTGAAATTGAAAGACCAAGATGAGGAGGTGACTTTCAACGTCTTTGGGGTTGAGCAGCAAAATCATGAAAAAGAGACTAGTCTTGAAGCTACAGATGAACTTCTATCAATTACTAGTCTAACAGAGCAAGCTGCCAAGTTGGTCAAGAGGAGCTTCAGCTGTTTATCCCCAAGAGTAAAGGGAGAGGAAGAAGAAAAAGAAGAAGAACTAGTCCACCAAAATTCTGTGATAGCAAGCGATGAGCCCAAACCTGGCAAACCAGTGAAATTCAAGAATAGGTTATGGGTCATCAAGAACATCAAGATAAATGGAGTACTTGAGATAGAGGCTCCATATTCTAGGAGAGTTAAATTGGTGACTAGGAAATTGCTGAGAGGATGTTGGTATCATGACAAGAAGAAGCATTCCAACATCAAAAATCAAACTTGAGCTTAATGGTGTCAAGCTAATGACGTTAAACAAGCGCTTACTGGGAGGCAACCCAGCTTTCTACCCCTTTTCTCTTGTGTGATTTTAATTCTTGAGTGTTGTTTGATTAGTTGATTGTTTGTTGTAATGTGTGATGTGATTTAAGTGTTTTTGAAGCATGTTTGTGTAAGGAACAACCAAGGTGAATTTTTGAGTTGATTGTTAGATTGTTGAAGGATATAGTGCATTGATGTGAATTAGAGATGTGAAACTGTTTTGGCTATTTTCTGGACTGCTTTAACATGATTCCAAAGTGCCTTACTTAAGCCAATAGCCAACAATGTTGCCTAATTTGTGGAATTTTAAAACTTTGAAAGAATGACTTCAATTTGCAACTTGAGTGCTCCAATTCAATTCTTTGGGTTTTGAACAAGTTTGTTTAATGATAACATGGGATTCTGGAGCATCTCAAGTGTTTTGAAGTTCAATTTCACAAAAACCCGAGTTAGGTAACTTGAAAATCAGTTTCTGCATAATTCTGCAGAAACTCACGCCCGGCGCCGCAAGCACTAGGGGGCGCCCGGCGCCAGCTCGTCCAGTTTGGCCCCCCATTTCTCAGTTTCAGCATCTGGCAATCCCACGCCCGGCGCCGCATGATCCATTAGGCGCCGGGCGCGACTTCTGCAGCAATTTTTCCTAAGTGTACAGTTGAGTGGCCCATTTCAAATAACCTAAACCTAAACCCATCCCCCCCCACTCACGCACATTCTCACGCACCTTCTCACTCACTACCTCTTCTCTCTTCCTCACGGTTTCACTCTCCTCCAATCCCAATCCCACATTCAACTTCCTTCTCAAAAATTCTCAGCCCACACACCACATTGCTGCTGCCACCACTCTTGAGTCACTCCATTCTCTCCGTCCTCACTCTCGGAACCTCTCCACCCAAGCACTCCTCCACTGCAAACGTCTCCACACCAATCTAATCACATTCTCTGCACATCAAGTAGGCTTTTCATTCTTTTCTATTGTAAATTCCTTCACAATGCTTAGCCTTGGTTGTTCATCATGTACATGGTTCGAATGTGACCTAGGGTAGTGATAATGGCCAATTTTACTTCATTATCCAACATCAAATTGATGGAAATTGTCAACTCTTCCTTTACTTTTAGTCTTGTTTAACTCAATTTATTGTTAATTGTAAGTGGTTATTTTTAAGTTGTAATTAGCCCATTTGATGGCTAATCCCCATTCAAAGAAGCTGGGAGAAGCTACTCACCAAAGAACATTGCCAAAACCCAAGAAAAGAGAGAAGAGTAGCTGAAAAGATGAAGAACCAGGGCTGCTGCAGAGAGTCACGCCGGGCGCCTACTGACCTAGGCGGCGCCGGGCGTGACGAGCCTGACCGAGAGCGCGCCTGGCGCCTGTCTGTCGGGCCGCCGGGCGCGACTTTTGCTGATGTCGCAGAAACGGCTTATTTAGTTCTGGAACACGAAGGGGTTGGGATCTTTGGCAGCCCAGACGAGATTTCTACACCTTGGAGCAGCTGGAGGCGATCTTGGAGCTGTGGAAACACTTCTCCTTCCACCTTGGGTCTTCTCCCTTCTTCCATTTCATCAATTTGTAAGATCAAGCTCTCCATGACAATGGAGAGCTAGTTTCATTATTGTTGGGGGTTGATGTAATCACGGATCTTTTGTGTTAATTACAGTTGAATTGATTGATTATATGTCTATTCCATTGATTTCTAGTGTTTAATTCCTTCTCTTAAAGCTTGTGATGTTGTGTTCCACCATTGCATGATTCTAGGGTTTGCTTGATATTGGGAAATGTTGTGTAAATCTGAAATTGGATTAAATACCTAAGGGAAATTGTATCTAGGGATAGAACTTGGACCTTTGGTTGTCTTAAATCTCAACTCTTAAAGCGGATGAACTTGTTAAAGTTTCTAAGGAATTAGAGTTTAAGAAGTAAATCTAGGCTCTTTCTACCAAGGGATTGGGTTGGAGTAATTTAGTTGATTGACATTGGATAATTAATGGAAAGAAAGTGAATTGTATGCACAAAAGTGAAGTAGATGAAATCATACCCCCAATAATAGCATTTCATACCATTTCTAATCACTCGCATTTCTAACGTTTAAGTTATCAAAGATCAAATTTTATCATTTCTGCATTATCTCTACTTTTATCGTATTAAAATCACAAAAATATGGAATCATTCTTTAGTCTAAATTAGTTAGTTATTATACGATTGTCTAGGACACGAGTCTCTTGGGAAACGATATCCGGTCTTACCGGTTTTATTACTTGAACGATTTGGTACACTTGCCAAAGTCTCAACAGGTAGTTTAATTCAATTCAATTTGAGTGTGGTTTGTTTTTGCTGCTTTGTTGTATTAATTTCGTGGCCTTTTTGTCAAGTTTCGAACACACACACACAATCACAGTGGCTGGAATGCAGATTCTGGGTTTACCCCAATTCTGCATGTCGCGCCAGGCGCCTGCTGGCTGATGCGGCGCCGGGCGCGATTTCCTCTGCCCCATTTTGGAACTTTGTTGTGTTGTGTCCTGCAGCTTTTGCATGTTGTTTAAATGTTGTTTTTGATGAATTGTTGACTGAGCTGTGATTATATCTGTGTTTGACCTATATTAATGTAGCAAAAGTGTGTTGCTTCATGGGGTTTTGCTTGTGCCTTGGCTATTGATGATTTGTTTTCACTGAATTATGCATCATTACATCATCTAAACTTAATCTCATACACTCAAACTGAACCAGCAACTGAGAGGCCAAAAATAAAAATCTGCATAACTGCTGTCACGCCCGGCGCCTACTGACTTGTGCGGCGCCCGGCGTGACCATCCCTGACAGCAACCAAAATTTTTGCTGTTTTGTTGCTTTGGCTTCATCTCTTCCCTAATCAGGGCTTTTCTGTGATATGTTTGCCTGTGTGGTTTGTGTGCATACCATTGAAAGCCTTTGGTACATCATGATGTACGCTAATGATGATTTTACTCATGAATCTAAACACAGTCCTCCTCTTGAACTCTACCTTATTTTGCAGCTATGGCTTCTTCATCCGGATCCAAGAGAACTAAGACCACTGCTGGTCTCAGGGAACATAGAAGGAAAGAGAAGATATACTCTGATATCTTCTTAACTAAGGACCATCAGAAGCATTTCTCCAATGTCCAGAACAGAAAACTTTTGATGGAGAGGAAAGTGACCCTTCTACCTCAAGATGTGCCAGAATTCTCCAATGAGATTTTGGAGAGGCAATGGAGCTCCTTATGCACGTACCCAGAGCCCGCCAATATTGCAATTGTCCAGGAGTTTTATGCCAATGCTAAATCCTTTTCTCCGGACTCAGAACCTTTCTGGAGCTATGTGCGTGGTCAGCGGATATCATTTAGTGCTGACGCTATTAATGAGTTCTTAAACACAGAGTGGGAAGATGATGATGAGCTATGCGGGTACGCCGAGCTGATGGCGACTGAGATAGACTATGAGGAGATTGAGCAGGCCTTATGTATTACAGGAGGATCATTTCAACGAAATAGGCAGCAGCAACCTCTTCATATCAAGAGAGTACACCTGCATTCTCTTAGCCGCCTATGGATGCCTCTGGTGCATTCCAACATCTCACCGTGCACGCATGTCTCTGACGTCACGGTTAACAGAGCGGTCCTCCTCTATGCCATTCTCACTGGACGCTCTGTAAACTTGGGGCAGCTAATCGCAAATGAGATACGCAACTGTGCGAACTCCACAAAAGCTCCCCTTGGACATCCCTCTCTTATCACCCATCTCTGCAAACAAGAAGGAGTGGACATCACTATTCCACCATTCGAGCATCCTAGGAGACCTATTGATTTGGGGTATTATACCCAATTTTGTTTGGATGCAGATGATGGAGCTGCCAGTCCACCACCGAGATCGCCGAGGAGACATGCCAGACAACGACCTATCCCCAGACGTCCTCAGCCACCACCACCAGCACCTCCGTCCGATCCTTACCAGATGATGGACATGAGACTCGCACTGATTGACTCAAAGTTGGAGGCGGTGAACCGGATTGGCCAAGCGCATGCAGAGATGATGAGGCATGTTTATGCAGCATCCCATCCAGGTTTCATGACATCGGCTCAATATAGCGCCTTCGTTGCTTGGCCTGGGGACCAGTCCTTTCCTGCTGGGGGGGGGTAGACCTCAGGCTGGCACTGCTGCTATGGATGAGGATGACGATGACGACGAGGAGGAGGATGATGACGATGACGAGGTAGACGAGGATGAGGACTCAGACTGACTGATGGCCATCACAGCAGGAGTCGATTTTTCTTTATTCTTATTTTCATTTTTTTCAGTCTTTATTTTACTTTTAGGAACCTTTTCATAAACATCTTCTTTGCATTTGGTTTGACAGTATGAGTTAATGATTTGTGAAAATCTGGTTGTTATGTTTTCTTTATGTGATTGAATGTGTGGAAATAGTTGAGTTAATTGAGCATTGATTGTGGATGTCTTCACTGAGTTATGATAATGCTTAGGGAATCAATTGCAGTCAATATTCATGACATTGTGTTAGCAAAGTATGGAATCTTAATTAACAGGGTGAGAATTTGTGCCTCAGATTTTTCTTTTATGTGCGAATGCTATCATGCTAGATCACAATTGACTTTGCCTGAGTTTCTATGATTTGAACTATTTACTTGCTTGTTGAATTTGATCAAGGCATTCTTTTCTCACCTTACACATACATTAGCCATTCAACCATAAATGTAAAAAGATCTTGCCTCTTTGTACCTTAAACTTATTGAAAATTCCCTGAACCTTGTACCTTGAGCTGAGTAGAACATGCATCTGCATTACAGGAGAACAATCCAAGTTTGGGGGGGAAATTATGGTGTATTGAGAATAAGACAAAGATGGAAAAGTAAGAAAAAGAGAAAAAGAAAAGTACTGAATGAAAAACAGATGGGTGTAAGTTTGAAATTGGTAATGATGTATGAGGAGCAAGAGAAAAGCTTATATGAATGAAGTGAATTATGTAATCTCTCAGCTCAAGAACCTTTGATTTCCAGAAAAACCATGATTCTTTCTTAGCCCAACCACAATACAAGCCAATCAAAGTCCTTGTGATATCAACTTGCTTGTAAATTATTTTGAATTGATTGAAACGAAAGGCAAAGTTAAATTGTGTGATAATATGATTGCAGAGTGAGCTGTATACACCCATATACACCAGTGCATTAGAGTGAAACACTTTCCGGGTGAGGATTGATTCCATACATCATGTGAAACACTCTGTCATGTTTGTTGACTTCTTTTTGCCCTTTGCATTGTGATCATAATTGTTGATAGGTGAAAAACACTGTTGTGCTTGATTGATGAAAGCTGTATATATCCATTATGTTCTTTCCATTAGATGCAAACATAGGATTTTTACTTCATGAGCTTAAAGGATATCTCAAATTTGTAACCAATGCATGTGAATGATTGTTTTTAGGATAGTTTACCTTTTGCTTGAGGACAAGCAAGGTTCTAAGTTTGGGGGAGTTGATAATGGCCAATTTTACTTCATTATCCAACATCAAATTGATGGAAATTGTCAACTCTTCCTTTACTTTTAGTCTTGTTTAACTCAATTTATTGTTAATTGTAAGTGGTTATTTTTTAAGTTGTAATTAGCCCATTTGATGGCTAATCCCCATTCAAAGAAGCTGGGAGAAGCTACTCACCAAAGAACATTGCCAAAACCCAAGAAAAGAGAGAAGAGTAGCTGAAAAGATGAAGAACCAGGGCTGCTGCAGAGAGTCACGCCGGGCGCCTACTGACCTAGGCGGCGCCGGGCGTGACTAGCCTGACCGAGAGCGCGCCTGGCGCCTGTCTGTCGGGCCGCCGGGCGCGACTTTTGCTGATGTGGCAGAAACGGCTTATTTAGTTCTGGAACGCGAAGGGGTTGGGATCTTTGGCATCCCAGACGAGATTTCTACACCTTGGAGCAGCTGGAGGCGATCTTGGAGCTGTGGAAACACTTCTCCTTCCACCTTGGGTCTTCTCCCTTCTTCCATTTCATCAATTTGTAAGATCAAGCTCTCCATGACAATGGAGAGCTAGTTTCATTATTGTTGGGGGTTGATGTAATCACGGATCGTTTGTGTTAATTACAGTTGAATTGATTGATTATATGTCTATTCCATTGATTTCTAGTGTTTAATTCCTTCTCTTAAAGCTTGTGATGTTGTGTTCCACCATTGCATGATTCTAGGGTTTGCTTGATATTGGGAAATGTTGTGTAAATCTGAAATTGGATTAAATACCTAAGGGAAATTGTATCTAGGGATAAAACTTGGACCTTTGGTTGTCTTAAATCTCAACTCTTAAAGCGGATGAACTTGTTAAAGTTTCTAAGGAATTAGAGTTTAAGAAGTAAATCTAGGCTCTTTCTACCAAGGGATTGGGTTGGAGTAATTTAGTTGATTGACATTGGATAATTAATGGAAAGAAAGTGAATTGTATGCACAAAAGTGAAGTAGATGAAATCATACCCCCAATAATAGCATTTCATACCATTTCTAATCACTCGCATTTCTAACGTTTAAGTTATCAAAGATCAAATTTTATCATTTCTGCATTATCTCTACTTTTATCGTATTAAAACCACAAAAATATGGAATCATTCTTTAGTCTAAATTAGTTACTTATTATACGATTGTTTAGGACACGAGTCTCTTGGGAAACGATATCCGGTCTTACCGGTTTTATTACTTGAACGATTTGGTACACTTGCCAAAGTCTCAACAATGGTTTGGCTCTCCAAAGACATGTTGTTGATGTCAGCCATAAGTCCTTAAGATTGTTTTAAAAAGCTGACAAAATAGTATTTCCTGAGGCGTGTAGTTTCACTGTCCTTAAACACTTATCCGCAGTGTATTGCGCAAGCCTCCCAGGATACAACAGGAACTTCCCAGAATATTTCTAAGGATCTCAGAACTAGCAATGATCTCTAAAAAGAGTATAAAACAATAACCCATAATATTTTTAGAAGAAGAAAAGAGCTAAAGAATGAAACACGGAGGATAGGAGAATAAGAAAATAGAGTTTGATGGGTCTTGGAATGGAGGAAGAGCTCTCTATTTATAGAGTTAGAGAGAAGAATAAACTAAATAAAAGACACAAATAAGAAAACAAACACCAACAAGCTAGGGCTTGGAGAGAATGCTAGAAAGAGAGAAGATGAAGTCACGACCCTTGAAGTCACGACCCTTGAAGTCACGACCCTGCCATGCAAAGAAGCTGACTGGTGAAAATGAAGAAGATGACCTGGACCGAAGAAGAGCTCCATAGTTGGTCTGATCCTGTCCAGAGAAGGAGAACTGACCGGAGTTGCTACTTGAAGAGGATCAAACGGCTAGAAGAGAGTAAGAAGGTTGGGCATCCGATCAGAGCGAGAAGCTTCTTGAGCAAGTTTCTTTTCCCCTTTCTTTTTCCTTTTTCTTTCTTTCTTTGACCCTATATAAAGGGGTTTCTTCTGTCATGTAAAGACACAGATAGACACTTCTACACAGAGACACACTTTCAGTTTACAGTGATACGTTCTGTAGATTAGTTTTCTTTCGCTTTCGTAGAAGTAGAGTTGTTGGCTCCTGGATTTCGTCGATAAGCTTGGGAGAGTGACAAACCGTGAGTGCATTGGTGACTTCCGATAGTGCGTAATTTTCTTTTCATGTTAATAAAGTTTTGTTTTGTGTTCTTGTTTGATTCTTGTTTGTGTTTCGATTTTGTTCTTTGCATTTAATTTTTGCTCTTGTTATGTTTTGAGAAATTAACTTGGACTCTAGAACTCTGTATTCTGTGATTCCCTTTTGGAATTAAATGACTTCACAATGAGTATTTTTTACCGAGATGTCTTCTCGAGTCAGAGTTGAGTCCAATGCATAAAGACTCATTCGATTTTCTGTTTCTATTCTTTTCCTTCTATTATTTCTGTTATGTGTGGTTTTAATTCTGTAATTGAACTCTATTTGAGAATTGTGAAGGAAAACATCCACATTTCTACATCTGTTTTGGATGTAATATGACTCCATAGTGAGCATGACTTATCAAGAGGTCTTCTTGAGAGATGTTAAGCTTCATAATTGTCAGACTAAGTTCAATTTCAGTGTTGTATTTTTGTTTCTTGTGAAAGTGTGCATTGGTTGGAAAATTGAGTGAGAATTGTCAATTCAAGTTCTGAAATATGAATTATAAGACCCTGTGATGGGCTTACTTTAGTCAGAATGTCTTTCTGAAGAGTAATTGAGACTCTATCTTTCAATCTATTGCACATTTGCATTTGTTCCTTGCTTTTGATAGTGATAGTTGAAGTTCAGTTTGAGTTTTGTTGTTTTTGTTGTTTACTTTAAGTATTTTAGAATTTATAATCTGCTTACATCTCTTTCTGCCTTTACATTCTTATTGATATGATGCTTTTCAATCTTGATTTTTAAGTTCTGTTCAATTTGGTTTCAATTCGGATTTCTTGAGAGTTTAGCATAGTTCAGTGTAGTTCAGACTCGTAGTGTAGTGTAGCATATGCATACTATTCATTTGTAAGTTTAGTTGCATCATTTAGATTTTGCATTTATAGATTCACTAATAAAAAATTGGGTTTTTACAGCGCACATTATGCCACGGTTCACTAGAAACCGCAGCATAATGGTGCGCGGTGGCAATTTTGTAAATAAATCGAAGGAATATGCCGCGGTTCAGAGGGGAACCGCGGCATATACGCCAGTCAACTATCCCCTTTGACGCCACGTCTGAAAAAAAAATTAAATAACAGACTATATGCCGCGGTTCTCTGGAAAACCGCGGCATATACCCCTGCCAATTTATTGCAGGGGCTGACTGAGTCAGAGAATTTCAAAAGTTACAGGGGTATATGCCGCGGTTCTCAGAGTAACCGCAACCTATTCTCCTACTTGAAATAAATTTAAAATGAATTTGAAATATTTAGAGGAATATACCGCGGTTGCCCGCCGAACCGCGGCATATAGTTTAAAAATAATTTCAAAAATGCCATCTTATACCGCGGTTGTCCGCCGAACCGCGGCATATAGTTTAAAAATAATTTCAAAAATGCAATCTTATACCGCGGTTAAGTAGTGAACCGCGGTAGATTCTCCAGTCAGAGTTAAAAAATAAAACTTTGGAACAGTATCGTCTTGTTCGCGCAGACGCTCGCTGGACTTCGAGTTTTCTTCGCCGACCACCCATCTCAGTTCCCTCGTTTCTTCACCGTTTAAACTCAAAATTGTTCGGTCATTTCCCATTTTTGACGATAAGAAATAGTTTTAGCCGATCAAAATCGTTTGAAACGCCTGTCATTCCTCTCGGCTGCCATTCCCCTTTGTTGCACCAAGCTTTTTCGCCGCCCCTGTTCCAAGTATTTATGCCCTTTTGCATTCTTAATATGATTTCTTCATTAGTGGTAACTTTAACAAATTTTGATTTTTTCCCAAATGTTGAATTCATACACACTAATTAATATGAATTGTCTTTTGCAGAGATTCAAGACACTACTATATGCAGGTCTGTTTTTGTGGTAGTAGATATCACAAAAAGAGACCTGCAATTTTAAAAAACTGCAGGGGAATATGCCGCGGTTCCTTGGACAACCGCGGCATATTCCGCAACATATATACCGCGATTATAACCGCGGCCTAAAGTCTCTGACTTACTACCGCGGCTGAATATGCCGCGGTTCGTAAACCGCGATGATGAACCAATATTTTCCTCACTTCACTTAGTTTATTGTACTAGAATTAAACAGGGAATTGTGTTTAATTGTCCAGTATTTTCCCATTTCTACTAATTGTGCTTAAATTGACTAGAAATTCTTATTTTGATTAATTTGAATTATCTAAGCTTAATATTTGCATTATTAATTGTAGGGAAATTATTGGATAAAATCCAAGGACTAATTTCTTTTGTGAAGCCAGTAATTAGAAGCTTTTGAATTTTAGTTTTAATTTGGAAAGAAAGAAAGGAATGGTGTTACGGCTGGATGGAAATTAGCAAGAAAATTAAAGCACACATTCACACGGCTATAGCAAAGTATGGGATGAATGAAGAGGTGTTGTCAGCATATGGATTCACTAAAGGGTTGCTATCACATGGGAAGCAAATAATATGCGGTGCAACTTCCACTCATTTAATTCCTTCATCCAACAATAATACTTCTTACACGTGGAGAAGGGTGCATTTCATTTTTTATTCAATTGTAAGAGAATGTTGGCACCAAATACACGACCTTGAATCCTGTGACACTTGTTTTAATTGATAAAAGAGAATGGGAATAGCTGAAACAAAACGTGAAGACATAGAGGGGCCACCACTCACGGTTTTGGTTCATGTAGTTGATTGCTTGGCAAAATGTGCACGGTCCACATCTAAATAAAAAAAGCATGACACGGACCACGGCTGAATGTACACATCAAACATATGGAGAAAGGGCACCACTACCACGTTCACGGGATTCCATTTAGTTGGTGTGCTGATTCACGGCTGATGATAGAAACACGCAAAGAAGGTGCTCACGGTCCAATGCAGCAGTTAATTCACGTCCAGCGGAAAGAGCAAAGGCTGGCATGTCTTGTCTTGCATCCAGTAGAGCACCCAACAGATTGAAGAGAATGGAGATGCACGGTCATGAAGGGGCAGCAGCTTGGTTGCAGGTCCAGCAAGCTTCAAACTCCAGCCGCCACTCTCAGTTTCCCAATCCAGCAACGTCAAGCAGTCACCATTCACAGTTTTCTTTGAAAGACATCCAGCTCCACACGGCCCATTCATTCTTCATTCACAAGTCCAAGAAGAATCCAGCAGCTGGTCCAAGCAGAGAAGAAGAAAGTTTGAGGTGTTGTCACTCCTGGAGAGGAATCTTCACGGCCTGCACCAGAAATGGGAGAAGCCACATCCAACATCTCCAATCTTCCCAACGTAACTATCCAGTAGAAGTGAGGACCACCTTGAAAGCTCACGATTTTCTCTGGCTTGGCAGCAGTGCGGAAGCAGTCCAGAAAACTTGAAGCATCCATCACACTCCACGTCCAACAGCCACATTCACGGCTATTTCTGGAACCCAAAAGCAGCTGCAGCCACCACTTGTTTCAACTTGGCTCTTGAACGTTTTCAAGGAAGAGATGGATAAAAAGAAGAAAAAAATCCAGCCACGTGAAGAGCAATGTCAGTAGAGAAGTCAGTAGCAACACGCATGCAAAGTGTTAGAGCATCCAGTGAAGCACACGGCTGCCACATGAAGAAGATGCACACTGTCACGGCTGGAATGGTGGGAAACTGTCTAGCAGAGGAGGAAGGCACATGTTCATTTTGTTCCAGCAGCTTGGAGTGAGTGACTCACGGCCTTGGTTAGCAAGGTGCTTGGGTAAAAATAGATGAAGGGAAGCATCATGTGGTGGCAAAGGAAGTTGCACATCACGCTCCAGTTGCAATCACGGTCCAGCAAGAGTTACACACAGCTGCGTTTATTTTTGTCTGTCACTCTCTCAGATAGTTGATTTCCTTTTGTAAATGCTGCACCAAATTGGTTTAGAATGAAGAGGTGGTTAGGTGGGAGTTAATGGAGATTCACGGTCGTCTAGAAAGCTTCATCATCTAGCAGCTATGGAGTTTTTATGGCCTGGTTTGACAGCAGAGGTTGCATGTCCAGCCGCATGAAAAGGGGCGTAAGGTGATGAATTTTGGTGAGCCCACCTAGAGACAAACACAGCAGAGTGCAGAGAAGTTTGGGAAAGAAAGTAAAAAAATAAAATAAAAGGGAAGCAATTTAATTGCTTACAAGCATAGCCACCCAATTTGAATATTTTATTTGGCAAAAGCAATTTAGCAGTGCTGTTGTGCTTGTGAACGGGTAAAGTCCTCCACATTTCTAAAAAGCTAAGGGGAAAATTGTCAAAAGAAGACAAAAGTGTGGGAGATTTTGGCTTTAAAAAGGAAGGGCTGTGACATTCCAAGGTGTGCCGGGAGAGGGGCTGCTGAGTAGAATAAGTCCAGCAACAGCTGGACAGTAGAGAAGGAGGGCTGGAACGGTGTAGGGCTTGAAGAATCACAGTACACAAAGTTGATGCACACTTCTTGTAATGTTGAATTTCCAATTTACTTTTCCTCTTCTTCTTCTTTGTTGTAATAAATTTATGCACAATTTAAATCCAATGCACTAATTTAATTTCCCGTTGTTAAATTTTCCAGAACTGTTTTACTGTTTCTATTTACTGCTGTAATCTTATTTCTGCTGTACTTGAATTCCTGTATCCAGTTTTGTATAATTGAATCTTTGTTGTTGTTTTATTTCTTTTGCATGTTGATTATTTTACTGTAATTTTATTTTCTCTGTATTTTACTGCAGTAATTTTAATTTCGTTTTTACTGTTTTCTAAAATTTACTGTTTTTTATTTTTACTATTTATGTATTTACTATTTTCTGTATTTTCTATTTTTCTGTATTTTCGTTTTTACTGTTCCAGATTTGTTTTCACTGTTCCATGTTACTGTATTTTCGTTTTTAATGTTTTCTAAAATTTACTGTTTTTTATTTTTACTATTTCTGTATTTACTATTTTCTGTATTTTCTATTTTTCTGTATTTTCGTTTTTACTGTTCCAGATTTGTTTTCACTGTTCCATGTTACTGTATTTTCGTTTTTACTGTTTTCTAAAATTTACTGTTTTCTATTTTTACTATTTCTGTATTTACTAATTTCTGTATTTTCTATTTTTCTGTATTTTCGTTTTTACTGTTTCAGATTTATTTTTACTGTTTTATGTTGCTGTAATTTCATAATTACTGTTTTAAATTTCGTTTTATTGTTTTTAAATTTTGTTTTACTGTTTTGAATTTTATTTTAATAATTTCAATTTCCGCACACAAAAATCATAAACCCCCCCTTTGGTGTGTAAAAAATCAGAGACTGAACCGCCACAATATTGGTCCTTGAGAGACGACCTAGGAGTCACATCCTAGAAAATATACTGCATTCTTTATCTGTATCAAATTTGTATGATCGCGACAGTCGTATCAATTTTGGCGCCGTTGCCGGGGACCAATGAAAGTTCAGTTTTAGATTTGTGTTGTGTAAATTTTTGTTCTGTTAATATGTGTCTTTTGTGTGTTTTGTGTTTTGTATTTTTGTAGGCGACAACGACACCTTCAGCAAATTTTGGCGGCGTTGTCACTTCAGATCCAGGTTTTTGTTTTAGATTTTTACTGTGTTAATATATATTGTGTATATATGTGTTTAATTGTGCTATGTTCTGTATTTAGTTGTTATTAAAAAAAAATTAAAATTAAAAAAAAAAAAAATAATTAAAAATTTTTACTATTGATGTTCTGTCTTGTGTGTGCTTGTAGCATGTATAAATGTGTTTTGTTTTATCTGATTCGTAATTTTTAGTTTTTAGTTTTTACTTTTTATTTTTCCATGTCTACCTATTTTAATGTTGTGAATAATGCTTATTCTGCCAATGTCTGTGATTATGATTCTTATTCTGCATATTACTTTGATTTTAAATCTGCTGATTTTTATGATGATAACAATATGTTCCATCATCCAATTTCTGAGAGCTCCCTTTGGGAGCCGGTTCCACCAGTTCAGCAATATCAGAGTCAGCAGTATGATGCTCCTGCCCAAGTAACTCCTCAGCCTTCTACTTCTGAACCTACATTAAAGGAGTTACTAGAGCAGATGACAATGCAGAACATTCAGTTTCAGAAAGGGAACATGCAGTTCAAGCAAGAGAGCATGGAGTTCCAGCAGGAAACTCAAGCTGCCATACAGAATCTGAGTGATCAGATCAGGCAGATGGCCACTCTTGCACCTGAGGAGACTGATGAAAATTTTGGGGACCCGGCAGAAGTAAGCAGTAATCCTGAACCAGGTAGACCACCTTCACCTTCCCACACTCTAGAAATCTTCAAGGAAGAGGAGGTAAGCATACCACAATTTGATTATTATGTTGATTGTGATGATGATCGGTATGCTAATGACTATATTCTTGCTGAGTCTGATTTTAATTTTTCCTCTGTGCATGATGAGAACCGCTTTTTACTATCACATTCGAATGGTTATTCTTCATGCACTGAACATGAATCTGAGTCTATGATTAATATTGCATGCAATTTAGAAATTGATTCATGTTATGAGGATTTATCTAAGGCTCAGTATGATGAATTGGGATGGGGTGTTATACCTCTGCATGAAATTTCTGCAGTGCCACATTGCACTAATCATGTTGCAGGAGGTACGTATAAATTTGATCAACATACACCCACAGTGGAAAACAAAGGTGCTGACACTGATAGTTTGAAGATCAAAAGGCACCTACTGAATCTGCTTAGTAACAATTTTTTCTGCTTAGATCCAGCGATGGAAGACATTTCACTGCTTGATCAAATCTGGAGGATGAAGCAGTTCGTCCTCAACAATTTCATACTGGAGCCTAAAGAGAAGAACATCTCCCTACAAATCCAAAATTGGCAACTGCCATCCTGACCAGGGGAGTTTTCTTTTTCTTTCTTCCCCGTTTTCCTACTTTTATTGCATTTATCCTTTATCTGTTAGTGTTTTAATTGATGATCTTTTGCTTAGAAAACATTTAGGACAGTGTAATTTAAGTATGGTCTCGGGAAGATTCTGAATTTCGTTTTCTTTTATGTTTATTTTTCCTTTTATTTTTCTTTATTAGTTTTCCAGTTATTATTTAAAAAAAAAAAAATTTATTTGTGATAATTATTTTTTTTTAAGTGTGCAAAAAAAAAAAAATTTTTCTTTTCAAATTTAATTGTTATAAGATGTACATATATTTATTTTTCATATATTTAAAAAAAAAATGTGTTCTGTGTTTTATTTGCTTCGTGATTTTTAGTGTTTTTACTAAAAAGAAAAAAAATTCGAAAAATCAAAAATTCAAAAATTGTTTTGCGTATTCCTTGATTTTATTTCGACCCTCAGTATCTTATTATTTTATACCAATAAAAATTTTTCACTTCAGATCTTATTTTTCCTTATTTTCCTTCACTGTAAATATAATTTCTTAGTTGTGTGCATACAGATTATTGATTGAAAAATTTGACTAAGAAAGATTTCATTCGGTCATAAGAGCAAAAATTACAGTAATGGAAAATTGGAGATTTAACATATCTGAAAATGAAATTGCAGTAGATTCATATATGAAATTAAAAGATGTTCGGGGGTCGATCTTTAGTGATCGTTAATATTACAAACCAAATAAAAAAACAAAAACATCATAAAAACATAAAAAAAATAAAAACAACAAAAATATAAGTGTTCATATTACAACCCATATTCTGGCCACACTCGGCCAACAAAAACATAAAAAAAAAATAAAATAAAAAAAAAAAAAACATAAAACTTTAAAAATGAAAGAACTCTCGAGCTGGTTGTGGTGGTCTAAGGGAGAGCTCCGTTGAGGGAGCTCTGGTTCGAAATGTCACGAGCGGAGGCTTTGGTGGAGGAATTTCTCGTTCATTTCTGTCGTCATCGATAATGATCGGAACTGGAAACAAATTCAGCAGCCTCGGTGCCCTCATTATCACCCAGTTGTTTTCTTTCAAACAAAAAATAAAAAATAAAAAAATAAAAAAATAAAAAACATGTGTTAATAATAGAAGAGGAAGTGAAAAAAAAAAAAATTTCGATTGAGGTATGATGAGAGTTCTTACCGTACATGTATAGCGGCAGTTGTGAAAAGAGAGTGCCTGTGGGGTCTATCTCCGCTTGCCAGCGCCTGACCCGATTGCCATGGTTGTTAAACCAGCAGTGTACGTTGTATTCAGTGGCTTCGCCGAAAGTCCTTAGTCGAGACGCGATCTCGACGACTTGCGCTCGGCTTGGGTGTGTGACCCCATAGTTGAAGATTTTGGTCATCATCGTGATCTGATCATCTGTAGGACGCCATCGTTGACTGGTATATCTCTCTGATTCCATATCACTCATCCTTCCTCTCGTAATATACAAATACATAAATAAAAAATAAATACATATAAAAAGAACAAAAACAAGAAAAAAAAAGCATAATATAAAAAAAAAAAAAAAAAAAAAAAACATAAAAACATTAGATTCTTAATTCAGTGTTTTCTTTATTTGTTCTTGTTTCCTTTCAGATTTATTTTATCCAGTCATGCTTTAATGTTTCAGTTTTTGGTCTCAGATCTGTTTCACGGTCCTCGCAAAGGGTCCTAAACGGATCTATGTCCAGTTGTCCGGTTGTTCTTGTCCATATTGTTCTTGTATATTATGTTTATGTGTTTATTTAGTTTTAAGTGGGGTACGTGGCGTTGTTCTACCCGATTGTCTCTGCAATACCTTCAATCGAAGGGAGATTAACGTCTGGTTTCCAGCCGATATACCCCTTAAGTTTTTAGACAGTTGTGTTTTATGTGTTTAAGTGTTTTTCAGTTTCAAAAATATGAAAAAAAATGAAAAGGGAAAGGGAGAGCAAAATAGAGAAAGCACAATAAAGAGCAGAAAGCTGAAAATAAAGAAGGAACAGAAAGCAGGAAAAGGTAAAGCTTAAGAGCAGAAAGCTTAAACGGCAGAAAGAAGGAGATCAAAGGTGTAGAGGACTTACCCGGAGTAGTAGGGCTTACAAAAGCTTGACGCAGATCTTAGATGCTCCGAAGGCACACAGGCAGAGGCTCCTCACAGATCTCACTCAGACTCTTCAGAAGGCGAAGGGGCAGAGCTTCCTCGCAGATCCAGACGCTCGAGAGAGAGAAGAGAGGAGAGAGCAGAGAGAGTAGAGAGAGTTGAGAGAGAAGCAGAGAGGAGAGAGTGAGAGTCAGGAAATGGCGCTCAGACGCGGAGGAGTGGCTCATTTGTAGCCAAAGCTTTGCCACTGTAGCAACAGTTCCGGTCTTTGCCACCGAGACTGTTGTCACAGTACCGGTCTCCTTTTTCAAAAAAAAAAAAAAAAAAAAAAAACAATAATAATAATAATAAAAATTATTAGCATCTACTGATGGGTGCTAGGTGTTTTAGACATCTACTGATGGATGGTACTGAAAATTTCTTCCCATTTCCTTACTTTTTATTGCATTTGTCTATATTATTTGACTGCTCTGAAATTGATCATCTGATGATTGTAACACACTGAGGACATTGTGTGATTTAAGTGTGGTCTACTGGGAAGAAATTCTGATTTTTCTGTTATTTCTGTTAGTTTCTTTTAGTATGTATTTTGTGTGTTAAATTTTTTGTTTTTGAGTGTTAAATTTTTTGTTTTAAGTTGTTTTTAGTGTGTTTTGTGTGCAATAAATTTTACATTTTTCTCCTGATTTCTGGAGTTTGTCTAAGTTGTAGATTTTTCCTTCACTTACTTAATACTTATGGTTTGAAATCCTTGCTTTTCTCTGCTTGGAAGATGATTATAATGTTTAAGAGGTTGATTTGATTGTGACGAATACCCTGTGTGAGATTTGAGCCACTTAATCGTCTTTCTTGTGTGTGATATGTATCTTGATTGCTTGCACATATGCCTTGGCTTGATTCTTTTTTATAATACTTGATTGATATGCATGTTTAGAAATGATAAAGGCATTTTATTTCTTGAGCCTCTTTAGCCAAATAAGCCTACCTTGTTATTATCCTTTGATAACCCCTTTGAGCCTATACTGTATATATTTCTTTGTATTGAAGCTCATACATTAATCCTAAGTGAAAAACAAATTATTACCTTAACCTCAGGAAAGTCTAGAGCTATAGAAGTATTTTGAGAATAAGTGTGGTCTCCTTGGGAATTCTGATGAATTGGCTAGTTGGTTCCTCATCATGTTTTGAAATGACAATTTATATCCTGTTGTGTGAAAAAAAAAAAAAAAAAAAAAAAAAAGACAGGATGAGAAAAAAAAAATGATGAGAAAAAGAGAAAAATTGAAAAATAATTTTGTGAATAATGGAGTCGAGAAGAGGATTGAATTAGAGGTTTGGGTGAGATTTCACTGTGTTTACATTTTTTTTCCCTAGTGCACCTCTATTTCTTCTGAGCTATAGCTACTTATCCAAATTTATCCTCCCCTGTCCTTGGCCCCATTACAACCCTGAAAGACCTTTTGATCTGAACATGCATATGTTTTAAGTGTTGATATTAGAAGCTTGCCAAGTCTACTTGTGTTTGTTTTCTTGAGTACATTGAGTTGAAATTATTTACCCTAAACACTTGAGAGAAACACTATTAGTGCATCTGTGAGGTTATGTTATTTTTGAATCACCTCTTGAACTGAGTAATCATTTTGCCATACTTTGAATTGCTTGGATGATTTCTATAAGTATCTGCTTTATTTGATTTGTGTTGGATAATTTCTACTTCTTTTATCTGTCCAGAATTCTTGAGAACTGTGTAAATTCGGTTTATTTTTCTTATGAGTTTTTATTTTTCTATCTGCTGCGTGTGTGTCAGTCCTTTAAAGTCCTTCTTTGATGTCCTATTCCCTGATTTGTGTCTTGATTTTGCCCAGGAGTGCAAAAGACTAAGTGTGGTCTATTTTGATGAACCAATATTTTCCTCACTTCACTTAGTTTATTGTACTAGAATTAAACAGGGAATTGTGTTTAATTGTCCAGTATTTTCCCATTTCTACTAATTGTGCTTAAATTGACTAGAAATTCTTATTTTGATTAATTTGAATTATCTAAGCTTAATATTTGCATTATTAATTGTAGGGAAATTATTGGATAAAATCCAAGGACTAATTTCTTTTGTGAAGCCAGTAATTAGAAGCTTTTGAATTTTAGTTTTAATTTGGAAAGAAAGAAAGGAATGGTGTTACGGCTGGATGGAAATTAGCAAGAAAATTAAAGCACACATTCACACGGCTATAGCAAAGTATGGGATGAATGAAGAGGTGTTGTCAGCATATGGATTCACTAAAGGGTTGCTATCACATGGGAAGCAAATAATATGCGGTGCAACTTCCACTCATTTAATTCCTTCATCCAACAATAATACTTCTTACACGTGGAGAAGGGTGCATTTCATTTTTTATTCAATTGTAAGAGAATGTTGGCACCAAATACACGACCTTGAATCCTGTGACACTTGTTTTAATTGATAAAAGAGAATGGGAATAGCTGAAACAAAACGTGAAGACATAGAGGGGCCACCACTCACGGTTTTGGTTCATGTAGTTGATTGCTTGGCAAAATGTGCACGGTCCACATCTAAATAAAAAAAGCATGACACGGACCACGGCTGAATGTACACATCAAACATATGGAGAAAGGGCACCACTACCACGTTCACGGGATTCCATTTAGTTGGTGTGCTGATTCACGGCTGATGATAGAAACACGCAAAGAAGGTGCTCACGGTCCAATGCAGCAGTTAATTCACGTCCAGCGGAAAGAGCAAAGGCTGGCATGTCTTGTCTTGCATCCAGTAGAGCACCCAACAGATTGAAGAGAATGGAGATGCACGGTCATGAAGGGGCAGCAGCTTGGTTGCAGGTCCAGCAAGCTTCAAACTCCAGCCGCCACTCTCAGTTTCCCAATCCAGCAACGTCAAGCAGTCACCATTCACAGTTTTCTTTGAAAGACATCCAGCTCCACACGGCCCATTCATTCTTCATTCACAAGTCCAAGAAGAATCCAGCAGCTGGTCCAAGCAGAGAAGAAGAAAGTTTGAGGTGTTGTCACTCCTGGAGAGGAATCTTCACGGCCTGCACCAGAAATGGGAGAAGCCACATCCAACATCTCCAATCTTCCCAACGTAACTATCCAGTAGAAGTGAGGACCACCTTGAAAGCTCACGATTTTCTCTGGCTTGGCAGCAGTGCGGAAGCAGTCCAGAAAACTTGAAGCATCCATCACACTCCACGTCCAACAGCCACATTCACGGCTATTTCTGGAACCCAAAAGCAGCTGCAGCCACCACTTGTTTCAACTTGGCTCTTGAACGTTTTCAAGGAAGAGATGGATAAAAAGAAGAAAAAAATCCAGCCACGTGAAGAGCAATGTCAGTAGAGAAGTCAGTAGCAACACGCATGCAAAGTGTTAGAGCATCCAGTGAAGCACACGGCTGCCACATGAAGAAGATGCACACTGTCACGGCTGGAATGGTGGGAAACTGTCTAGCAGAGGAGGAAGGCACATGTTCATTTTGTTCCAGCAGCTTGGAGTGAGTGACTCACGGCCTTGGTTAGCAAGGTGCTTGGGTAAAAATAGATGAAGGGAAGCATCATGTGGTGGCAAAGGAAGTTGCACATCACGCTCCAGTTGCAATCACGGTCCAGCAAGAGTTACACACAGCTGCGTTTATTTTTGTCTGTCACTCTCTCAGATAGTTGATTTCCTTTTGTAAATGCTGCACCAAATTGGTTTAGAATGAAGAGGTGGTTAGGTGGGAGTTAATGGAGATTCACGGTCGTCTAGAAAGCTTCATCATCTAGCAGCTATGGAGTTTTTATGGCCTGGTTTGACAGCAGAGGTTGCATGTCCAGCCGCATGAAAAGGGGCGTAAGGTGATGAATTTTGGTGAGCCCACCTAGAGACAAACACAGCAGAGTGCAGAGAAGTTTGGGAAAGAAAGTAAAAAAATAAAATAAAAGGGAAGCAATTTAATTGCTTACAAGCATAGCCACCCAATTTGAATATTTTATTTGGCAAAAGCAATTTAGCAGTGCTGTTGTGCTTGTGAACGGGTAAAGTCCTCCACATTTCTAAAAAGCTAAGGGGAAAATTGTCAAAAGAAGACAAAAGTGTGGGAGATTTTGGCTTTAAAAAGGAAGGGCTGTGACATTCCAAGGTGTGCCGGGAGAGGGGCTGCTGAGTAGAATAAGTCCAGCAACAGCTGGACAGTAGAGAAGGAGGGCTGGAACGGTGTAGGGCTTGAAGAATCACAGTACACAAAGTTGATGCACACTTCTTGTAATGTTGAATTTCCAATTTACTTTTCCTCTTCTTCTTCTTTGTTGTAATAAATTTATGCACAATTTAAATCCAATGCACTAATTTAATTTCCCGTTGTTAAATTTTCCAGAACTGTTTTACTGTTTCTATTTACTGCTGTAATCTTATTTCTGCTGTACTTGAATTCCTGTATCCAGTTTTGTATAATTGAATCTTTGTTGTTGTTTTATTTCTTTTGCATGTTGATTATTTTACTGTAATTTTATTTTCTCTGTATTTTACTGCAGTAATTTTAATTTCGTTTTTACTGTTTTCTAAAATTTACTGTTTTTTATTTTTACTATTTCTGTATTTACTATTTTCTGTATTTTCTATTTTTCTGTATTTTCGTTTTTACTGTTCCAGATTTGTTTTCACTGTTCCATGTTACTGTATTTTCGTTTTTACTGTTTTCTAAAATTTACTGTTTTTTATTTTTACTATTTCTGTATTTACTATTTTCTGTATTTTCTATTTTTCTGTATTTTCGTTTTTACTGTTCCAGATTTGTTTTCACTGTTCCATGTTACTGTATTTTCGTTTTTACTGTTTTCTAAAATTTACTGTTTTCTATTTTTACTATTTCTGTATTTACTAATTTCTGTATTTTCTATTTTTCTGTATTTTCGTTTTTACTGTTTCAGATTTATTTTTACTGTTTTATGTTGCTGTAATTTCATAATTACTGTTTTAAATTTCGTTTTATTGTTTTTAAATTTTGTTTTACTGTTTTGAATTTTATTTTAATAATTTCAATTTCCGCACACAAAAATCATAAACCCCCCCTTTCGTGTGTAAAAAATCAGAGACTGAACCGCCACAATATTGGTCCTTGAGAGACGACCTAGGAGTCACATCCTAGAAAATATACTGCATTCTTTATCTGTATCAAATTTGTATGATCGCGACAGTCGTATCACGCGACGTATAGTGAAAAATAACCACGGTAAAAGCCCCTCGCTGCACTAGTGATTTTAGGTTCTGGCAGTAGCAATGTTCAGTAGTTTAGGTTCTTTCTTTTGCATTAATTTCTTAGTCTAGTTTAGGTTTCATATTAGAGTTTCATTTTCTTTAGCTTAAATTCTTTAGTTCTTTATTATTAGTGGGGAAACTTAGTTTGTTCTGAGTATGTGCGACCAATCTCAGTTTAACAGTGTAGTTTCACTGTTCTTAAGCACTTATCCGCGGTGTATTGTGCAAGTCTCCAGAAATATTTTTAGAAGAAAAAAAGAGATAAAAAATGAAACATAGAGGGGAGGAGAATAAGAAAACAGAGTTTGGTGTGTCTTGGAATGGAGGAAGAGCTTTCTATTTATAGAGTTAGAAAGAAGAATAAACTAAATAAAAAAAATTAAAAATCATAAATGATTAACGTTACAGCAATTAAATATATGAACGTTGATTAACCTTTTTGCTTTGCCAATTAATAAAATACCAACGTTCTATAAAGAAACGCCATCAACGTTTTATCAACGTTGCAAAATATTCTTTTGTAATAATATAGCATTATTACAACATAATTGACTCGGGAGCAGCAGTAGCTACAACAACAGTAGCAGAGTTGGATCCTAGTTCCTTGGAGCTAATAAGACTTCGGAGTTGTTACTGCTTCTCACGTTGGGCTAGCAGAGAAATATGAGAGCTCATTGGAGAAATAGGTTCCACATTTAGAGGAGACATCCTACCGATGCTTGAACCCCAAATGAGGGCCTTTACTGCTGCTGAAATTGATTAAGAATAGCTGATTTATGTGTTCGAGAAAAATATTTTCTTTATCATATCTTTTTAAATAGACAAGCATAATCATTCAAATAGACGTTATTCTCTTTAACATTTTTCATCCTATTGCTTTAATTTGATCAATATCTAAATATATTGGATAGTCGGATGAGTTTCTAACACTCTTTTCTTCCCTTGTCTGCAGCGATTTCCATAGATGATTAAATTTGCAGCTGACACTTTCTGAGACCTTGTCTCCATCCATATCAGCAATGAATATAATGGCTGCACTAGAAATGTGCTTACAGATTTAGATGCCAATAATATTTTTTAAAAACGTTCATACATATGGTTGATTTACCTAACAAGCAAAAGGCATAAATACTTTGGTAGCTAGCAGGTGAAATTTCACAGGAATAGACTTTGCGTGTGTAAGGTTTGGAACTTGAATGAAGCATATGCAAGATAGATGTGAAATAGAACCCGATCCATGATATTATCCAAAACCAAACGTCTCAGATGAGGCAAAGGAAGGAACAAAGAATGTTCTGTCTAAGCTTTTGTTTAATGCTACAATTCTTCAACAGATTCATTTAAGGGAATACCTTTCCCGAAGAGGAGGCATGCATGAGAGTCGTTTCTATTGCTCGCTCGACCACAAATATAAATATCATACTTATCTGATATATGATTCAACTTCAAACACCTTTCCTTTCCATTCCTCTTCCTTCCACTTTTAAAACTCATGGCTGAATCGCTTCTTTTCAGCTCTGCAGAATCGCTCCTAGGGAAGCTTGCTTCTGCTGCCCTTCAAGAAGCTTCTCTAGCGTTTGGACTACACCGCCATCTTCAACACATGAAAGATACTATGGAACTCATAAGAGGTGTGCTTTTAGATGCCGAGAAAAAGAATCCGCAGAGTAGTGCCCTGAGCGAATGGCTGACTCAAATCAAGCGCGTGTTTTCTGATGCTGAAGACATAATCGATGATTTTGAGTGCGAAGCCTTGCGGAAACACGTTGTCAACACCTATGGTAGCTGTTCAAGAAAGGTACGCCGTTTCTTCTCATCAAGTAATCCTGTTGTTTATCGTCTTAGAATGGCGCATCACATTCAAGACATCAACACCAGGTTGGCCAAACTTGCAGCTCAAAGAAGCATGTTTGGCCTTCAAGTCATTCATCAAGACACACGTGTCGTGCACGTGAGGGAAATGACTCATTCTCATGTAAACCCTTCCAATGTTATCGGAAGGGAACATGATAAACGGGAAATAATAAAACTTCTGGTGCAAGTTAATCATCACCAAAGTCTCTCAGTTATTCCCATTGTGGGAATGGGAGGCTTGGGAAAGACCACACTTGCTAAGTTGGTCTTCAATGACGCCACTATTAATGCATGTTTTCCGTTGAGGATGTGGGTGTGTGTCTCCAATGACTTTGAACTTAGGAATGTGCTCATTAAAATCCTCAATTCTGCTCCAAACCCAAACAGGGAAAACTTCAATAACTTTGAGACAGAGCAACTTCAAATTCATTTGAGAAATACACTTGAAGGGCAGAAGTCCTTGCTTGTGTTGGATGACGTGTGGAACGAGGATCGTGCAAGATGGGATGAGTTGAGAGAAATAATAGATATGGGTGTTGAAGGGAGTAAAATCCTAGTGACTACTCGTAGCCATAAAGTAGCTGCCATTATGCACACTAAATCCTCAAATTCGTACCTTCTAGGATGTCTCTCTGAAATGGATTCTCTTTCTCTATTTGTGAAATATGCTTTTGAAGATGGAGATGAGATGAAACATCCACAACTATTGAAGATTGGGGAAGGAATAGTAAAAAGATGTGGAGGGTTACCATTGGCGGTGAAAACGGTGGGGAGTTCACTGTTCTCAAGGGTTGACGAGAGAGAGTGGGAGAGTGTAAGAGACAATGAGATTTGGAATTTAAAACAAAATGAAAAAGACATTTTGCCTGCTCTCAAACTAAGTTACGATCAACTGCCTTCATATTTAAAACCCTGTTTTGCTTCTTTCTCCCTTTACCCAGAAGACACTGTTATTTTTGGTACCCAAGTTTGTATGTTATGGGGAGCACTTGGTTTTCTTCCACCGCCAAAGGCAGGTGAATCAGTGAGTGGTGTTGCCGGTCAATTGTTGCATGAGCTATGGTCAAGATCTTTTCTTTCGGAATATGAAGAGTTGGGAGGTGATTGCGTATTTAAATTACATGATTTGGTGATTGATCTTGCAGTACATATTGCGAAAGGTGAGTTTGAAGTAATAGATAACCACGATTCAAAATTATACAAGAATGCCCATCATTTGAGATTTGTGGCAAATAATTTGCTTGATCAAGCTCTCCTTCCATCAAGTCTAAGAAGTATCGACTTTCGTAGTGGAGCTAATAATGAAAATCTATTGAATACATTGGTGTCAAGGTGCAAATTCTTGAGGGTTTTAATCTTAGAATTTTGTGAATACGCAAGTCTGCCTCGCTGCATCGGAAAGTTGAAACATTTAAGATATCTCAGCCTTTCGAACAATGAAAACCTTACGGAACTCCCTGATTCAGTTTGCAAACTTCAAAATTTGCAAGTCTTGAACCTTAACGGGTGCATAAAGCTACAAAAGTTACCCGAAGGACTAGGAAATCTAATAAGCCTTCGTCACCTGTTTATAACCACCAAACAACCTGTTTTTCCAGAAAAAGAAGTTGCAAGTTTGACTTCTTTAGAAGATTTAAGGTTTTATTATTGTGATAATTTGGAGTCATTGTTCAAAGGAATACTACTACCCACTCTTAAAGGATTGACTTTAATTAATTGTAAAAGTCTAAAGACGGTGTGGTTCCATGCCATAAAAAATTTAGAGGTTTTAGTGATTGCACAGTGCAACAAGTTGGAATTGTCAATGGGCCTTAACAACGAAATCCTTGATTCAAGGTTGAAGCTTCTCATTCTTAGAGGCTTGCCAAGTCTAGTCAGATTGCCTCGGTGGCTTCAAGGATCTGCCAACTCTTTACAGTCCTTAGTTATTGTACATTGCTTGAATCTTGAGGAGCTTCCCGATTGGCTACCAACTCTAAATTGTCTCCAACGACTTTCAGTTCTCTATTGTCCAAACCTATTATCACTCCCTCATAACATGCTTCACCTCACAAATCTAAAAGTGATTAATGTCACTGGTTCTTTTGAATTATGGAAAAGATACAGGCCAGAAATTGGACAGGATTGGCACAACATATCTCATGCCAATCTTGTTTGGGATGATTATCAATCGGAAAATGAAAAAGAATTAATAGTCAAAATTTGAAGGTATGCCAATTTCAACCATTTAACTTTTTTTATATTATTATTTTTCAACAATTCCTTTCTCTAAGACAGGATTTTCTTTTTGTCACGGGTTATAGAGTTCTGTCGGTCTCTCCACCTCGTATATGTATTTACTTAGTCGAACATAAAGCTATGCACCAATCTCCTGTTTATATACAAACTATGTATTTTCTATAAACTTATACATTTTTTTTCACTTCTGAACTTTTGAAACAATAAGTGTTGGTAAGCTATAATATTCGATACTAGTTGTGTCAATATCGAGTATAGATCAAATAAGAAGAAGAACACATGTCTTTTAGAAATTTATTCAGTTCTCGTTGCTGAATATATCAACATTGGGAGAAATAAAAAAATTTCGAAAAATACTCTTTAATTTTACATTTTTTATTTAACAGCTTTCAAGTAAATTTTTATAACCAATTTTTTCAAAAAAAAAATATAAGAAAATTCTTATATATTTATCAATTCAAAAAGTTACTTTTAAACCGATTATTGGGTTAACTTGTATAAAAATAGTTTGTTTTTAAACCGTTTGTCTCAAAAATTGGTTTTCTGTATAATTTTTTTACCGAAGTGATTACAACAAATTGCATTTTTATATTGATTTTCAAAAAACTAATTTAGAATATAAAAGTTTTTTTCAAAAATATTTTTTCAAAATTTTAATTATTAATAAGTTGAATAAAATTATCCTTCTTTACAATTTTCAGAATTTTAATTATTAATAAGTTGAATAAAATTTAAAAATGTAAACTTTAAGGATGTCCAATTAATTAATAAACGTGTCCAACTTCAATATAACTCTATCTCATCATATCAAATACCCCATAGTCATTATTTCTTAAATGAAAAACAAAACCAAGATGAGAAGTGATTATCTTCGTACATATGGTAAAATTACATTAGAATGCTATGAAACTGACAAAGTCAGATAAAGAAAAGAAAGAAATTAGGAATGCTAAAATAATTTATTAAATATGTGACTTAAGAATATTTCATTCATGTGTAATGTTATCGAACACATAATCAAGTTATAGTTTTAGGAGTGCAAAACGAACTATTTGGGCCCGTTTAGACCTTGATCGGTCAAAAATGGGATGGGCTGGAATGACTCGTGACTTTAAGTACGAGTTGGCTTTTTCAACCCGGTTTATCAAGCTACTAGTTGTTGAACTGTCAAGCTCTACCAGAGTTTGACCAAACAATTTTAGAGCTCAGACTATTTCAGAGTTTAGCCGGGTTAGCGGACTGACCCAACTAACCCATGAGGTTGACATGCTTGGAAGAGTTACTCCCTCCACCACCCTCTATCTCTTCGTTCATTTTTTACCTTTCAGTAATATTTAAACGAACGTAAATATGCGTTGAATTCTTAATCGGATGTTAACATCCATGAACGAATATTAACATTCATTGAAGGACAAACAAATGTTGATATTCGTTTAAGCATAAATTTTGAAAAGGATAGCTCCCTAAAATTTTCAATAAAAAATATAAATTATTAACCTCATAAATTTATTACCAAAACTGGATCAGCCCAATTCCCATGGGTGGATCCAAATCATCAAACAGCAGCCAAATGGAGAGAAAAAGGGTGATAAAATACCAAGAGGACAAGAGATACAGACAGCGGGGAAGTTTTAGATTTGGAACTAAAGACTGTAGAAAAGGGAAAACCCCATCACCAAGAAGCAGATACAAATTTTTCCTGGTCACATTTATTTTCTAATGAAGTTTATACCCTTCTGGATGCTTTCTACTAACTCTTTCTTTGCTTTTTCCAACCCAATCATGTAAAGCATTACACACCAAAAGTTTTACTTTTGTACTACTTAAAGGTTTGTGTGCAATCAGATAAAGATAAAAGTGAAGGGATGCAGGGAGAATTAGAGTTTTAAAAAATGTAAATAAAGTTAAATGGTAAAAATTAAATTAATGTAGGATATTTTTTGAATAAAAAACTAATAAGGAGGTGTAAGGATCACTTGGGATGGTGAAGGGAGCAACTCTCCATGCCTGGTTGTCAAGCTACCAGACTAAAGAGATCGGCCCGATCAGCTTTTTTGGCTGGGCTGTCAAGCTAGCCCACCCGGCTTAGCCCTTTTTGCCACCCCTATATAGTTTTTCCTATGTATAAAACTAAGTAAAAAGAAAAATACATATAGTTTTGTAATAGAAATATGTTTTTCTTTTAACTTGACATAAAAAATCTACATTATCAATTGTGATTTGAAAAACGAAAAGGTTGCATTGCTAGTCAAGTATGCATCATGTTTAAATGTGAGAAGTTAGAAAAATGTTTTAAAGTGAGTAGTGACATTTAAAAGAAAGATACGATAATATTTTAATAGTAAAAGTATAAATAGATTTTTTATTAATGAAAGTTCATTTTATAAAAACTTATATTTCTAAACTTTCTCTCTACGCTCTCAAGATTTCTTACCTCAATTTTCATCTTTTTGAATATCAAAGACAGTAGAAATTTCCTAACGAAGAACTCTACAAATTCTTTTATTAGAAGGAAGAACAAAGTAAGTTTACTTTTTATCCACTTTTTAGGTTGTTTTGCTTTTTTTTAGTTGCACATGGGCAAAGATATTATGCATGCAGCTCAAATTTACTCAAAATGAATCTGTGTTCTTCTATGATCATGGTGATATGATTATTTCGAATCAAAGTATTATATGTCTAGTTAAATTAGGTTGTAGGGAATAGAGTTGTAAGAAGTAACTAAGTAAAATGGCACCAATAATTGAATTAATCACTACGTAAAGCAAAAGAGAGAAATAAAAGGGGGAGAAAATGAGAACATTAAAAAGAATATATAAATATATATATTTATAATAAATCTTGTTGTGTTGCAACACCAATAATTGTGTTTCCCGTATTTAAATTATCAATTTTGTTTTTGTTATGTTTTTTTTTTAAAAAATAAGTTCATCATGTCAAAAATGTACAAGAGAGAGATTTTTTTGTCAGGAGTTAATTTCCTTTCTGTAAAATTAACGAAATGAACTTCATTAGTACAATTATACCAAGTAAGAATAAAATTGATATCTCCTTAAAAGCAGAACGAAGTTAACACTAACCAATATAATTTGGAAATTAATTAAGCAATTAAGTCTTTATTTTATATTTTGAAAACTTGGAGGACGATAAATACCAATTTTATATTCAGTGTATACTCATACTTAATACCAAGTCTATAATACTCTATTCAATTGTGTAATCATCCTAATATAGAGTATCACAACGTCATCAATGAATCTATGTAAGAGATTTGTTTCAAAACACAAACCTCTCTCTCTATGTACGACTTTTATTAATTGGAAGATAATATTGTTTTTTAAGTGGGTATACATCAAATCCTAAGTTGAGTAATATAAAGAAAGAAAAAGTAGAAAATTATTATAAAAAATGGAAAATTTAACTAGATGTTGTCACATAATTTAATAAGTAGTTTAATATATAAAAAATGGAAAATTTATCTCAATATCGTCACATGGTTTAATAAGTAGATTAATGTATAACACATATTTAGATAATTTGGTGTCTTGAGAAAGTTTACAATTTTTTCGTCAAAAAACAATTGTGCAATACAGTTTGCAGGTTTTGTGAAAACTAATGTTATATATTGATTAATTAGACTTTTTTATTGCATGATTTTAAATAAAACTAAATTTATTGGAAAAAATATCTTTAGATAATTATTTAAAATATAATTTTTAATTTATATATTTTATTTAAACTTATGAAATTAAAATTATTGCTAAATTCATTAGTTTTACTTTTATGTACATTTTATAGTCTAATTGATTCAAATTTTTATTGAAACTAATTTTATTCTTCTAATATCTCAAGAAGAATTTTTTTAGAGTATAATTTAAAATTAATTATTTATTGGTTTAATGTCTCGGTAGATTCTCATTTTGGTCAGGAATTTCAAATAGGTCCCTTTTCTTTTTTCATCTCAATTGGGTCATTTTTTGTGTAAAATTTTAGTAATTAAAGGTTTATTGTCAAATTAGGTAAACGACCGTTTAAATGTTGGTTACGTGGCATAGTCAGAGTTCACGTTAATGAGACATGGCTTTATAAACGAATTTTGTATTAAAAATTATGAATGCATAGTGGTGTAATCAGCTTTTTGGAAGGGCAAAGTGGGAATAATAAAAAATTTTAAGTGCAGCCATCACCGCAACCTCCATGACCGTCATGCGAAGCCTCCCTCCTCCTCGACCTCGCTAATGCCGCAAGCCAAGTTCGCATCTTCGTCATCTCCACTAGAAACGTAGATCTACAACGCCTCCATGGCAGCCACCAGGGAGCGAAATCTTCTTCATCCACCATCGTCGGAGCACCGTAAGCTTTCTCCTACGTGCGTCATCATAAATCTCATCAACACTGAGTCACGAGTCCTCCATGGCACCCAGCAGAATCGCGAATCACGCCACTCCTCGCGAATTCGTCATTTACATCACCGGACCTGCAAAGCAAAATCCAGAGAAGAACAGAAATGTCAGTCTCTCGCCGAACCTCCATTGTGGCGCAACCATCTCCTTCGCGTCTTCATCGTCAACCTACAAGTAGAAAATCACAAGAGGCGCACCACCAGAAACAAACCCAAAATCTTCTCCACCATCACCAAGCATTATCATCATCGCTGTTGAAGCCTAAATCGCCTCGACCACCATCGCACCGCCACTTTCTCCTTCGTCATATCAACCTGTGAATCAAAAAAGAAGAAACAGGGCAAAAAAGAAGAAAAAAAAACATAGTTGAAAATACTAAACTACTTTGTTAATATGTGACTTGAGAATATTTTATTCATTGTACATTTATATCTTTTATAATACATAATCAAACTATAACTTTTTCATGCATATAACACTTTGTGAAAGACACATATATACATATATAGTCTTCAATTAGAGTTATGCTTTTCCTTTAACTTATTTTGTTAATTAAAAATTGATTTATTAAGAAAGATGATCTCATTAACGGTAAGGATGGAGACAACTTGTCCACGATAAGTGATAAAAGCCACAAGAGAGTGACGACTTTCTTATGCAATATATTAAAATTCATTCGTTATTTTACCAAGTGATTTTTACCAAAACCAAGAGATTTTTAACCGTATTATCATTTTTATATTAGCCACAACATAGAGATAAGAAAACAAGATTATGGAAAAAGATAACATCTAATTAACAAAAGAGCTAAAGAATAGAGATTCAATTAAAGATATACACGCAAAAATTTTAAATATTTAATAGATAAGCAAAAATAAATACTCAAATTCAAAATAGACATAAAACTTAATTAAGCAAAATTAATGTAATAATTTCTTATCTATTTTAAAACATAAATGAAATCGTGGCTTTCATTATAATTAATTATAAATTTACATAATGATATGTTTATTTTTTTAGTATTAATGAAAAGTGATTTATACTCTAATATTAATTAATTAAAAAATTTATCGGAAGCAATGAACGCCATGGCGGAAATCCAGGTCCAGCTACTACAAATGAATTTATGTATCAAATTGCATTCTTTTATATATCTTTGGCTCGTATGAATACAATATACCAAACATCCATAATCCAGCTCATCGTATACAGGGCATTCACACTACATACATATAAATATATATACAAATATATATATATATATATATATATATATATATATATATATATATATATATATATATTCAATTTAAGATAAAGTATGCAACACATCGCATGGATAAAACATAATAACTTAAAATAAAATGTAATTAAATTAATTCGCTGTGAATAAAAATAATAAAAATTTAAAATTTATGAAACACTAAATCATAATAAATTACCAAAAAATATATTTTTATCACGTAACTTTTAAGCACCTTACCTATTTTGTGCTAGTTATTCTTTTCATACAATCTTAGTCAAATATTATTATATATGCAATGGCCTTCCATTGACTTTGCTAAAATCATTACTCCCATTTTACTAAAATAAATAAAGTCTTCCAGCAGACTTTTATAAATACCATAATCACTTGAAATTAATGATTAAGCAATCAAACAACTATTCTACTTATCAAAGTTCCAATTGCATTCATTTCTCTCTAAACGGATGGCCGAATCACTTCTTTTCAGCTTCGCAGAATCGCTTCTACGGAAGCTTGCTACTGTTGCCGTTCAAGAAGCTTCTCGGGCGCTTGGTGTGCGAAGCGAGCTACATCACATGAAAGAAAGTATGTCACTCATCAGAGGTGTGCTCTTAGATGCACAGCAAAAGACTCCACAGAGCATGGTGTTGAGCGAATGGCTGAGACGGGTTAAGCGCGTGTTTTCTGATGCCGAAGACATAGTCGATGATTTTGAATGCGAAGCGCTTCGGAAGCACGTTGTCAACACCTATGGTAGTCTCTCGATAAAGGTACGCCGTTTCTTCTCATCAAGTAATCCTGTTGTTTATCGTCTTAGAATGGCGCATCGCATTCAAGACATCAACACTAGATTGGCCAAACTTGCAGCTGATAGGAACATGTTTGGCCTTCAAATCATTGACCATGATACACGTGTTGTGCACGTGAGGGAAATGACTCATTCTTATGTAAACCCTTCCAATGTTACAGGGAGGGAACATGATAAGAATGAAATACTAAACCTTCTTATGCAAGATGGTGATCGCCAAAGGCTTTCTGTTATTTCCATTGTTGGAATGGGAGGCTTGGGAAAAACCACCCTTGCTAAGTTGGTCTTCAATGACACAAACGTTGATGCATGTTTTCCGTTGAAGATGTGGGTCTGTGTCTCTAATGATTTTGAACTTAGGAATGTGCTCGTCAAAATTCTTAATTCTATTCCAAACCCAACTAGAGAAAACTTCAATAACCTTGAGACAGAGCAACTTCAAAATCATTTGAGAAATACACTTAAAGGTAAGAAGTTCTTGCTTGTGTTGGATGACGTGTGGAACGAGGATCCTGCAAGATGGCATGAGTTAAAGGAAATAATAGATTCGGATGTTGAAGGTAGTAAAGTCGTAGTGACTACTCGTAGCCATGCAGTAGCTGCCATGATGCATACTAAATCCTCAAATCCGTACCTTCTTGAATGTCTTTCTGAAGAAGATTCTCTTTCTCTATTTGTGAAATATGCGTTTGAAGATGGAGAGGAGAAAAACCATCTAGAACTACTGGAGATTGGGAAAGAAGTCGTAGAAAAATGTGGACGGTTACCGTTGGCACTGAAAACGGTGGGGAGTTCGTTGTTCTCGAAGGTTGCTAAGAAAGATTGGGAGTCTATAAGAGACAATGAGATTTGGAATTTACAACAAAATGAAAAAGGCATTTTGCCTCCTCTCAAACTAAGCTATGATCAACTGCCTTCATATTTAAAACCATGTTTTGCTTCTTTATTCCTTTATGAATTTGACATTAATGTTTTATGTTATGATCTTTCCATGGTGTTGGATTCACTTGGTTTTCTTCCACCACCAAAGGAGGGTGAATCAATGAGTGATGTTGCCAATCAAGTTTTGCGTGAACTAAGGACAAGATCGTTTCTTTCCGATGATCTTGACTTTGGGGTTGATTCTTGTTTTGAAATGCATGATTTGGTAAGTGATCTTGCAGTGTATATTGGGAAAGGTGAATTTGAAAGAGTCGATCGCCGCAATCCAAAACTATCGGAGAACGCCCAGCATTTAGTATTTGAGGAAAATGACTTTTGTGGTCAAGATCTTGTCCCCACCGGTGTCAGATCTGTTGTTTTTCGTAACGGAGGGAGCGATATAAATTTCTTGAATACATTGGTGTCAAGATGCAAATACTTGAGGCTTTTGGACTTACGTTATTCAGAATACGAGAGTCTGCCTCAGTGTATGGGAAAGTTGAAACATTTAAGATTTCTCTGCCTTGCAAAAAATGAAAAACTTAAGGAACTTCCTGATTCAGTCTGCAAACTTCAAAATTTGCAAACTTTAATCCTTAGTGGATGCACAAATCTGCAGAAGTTACCCAGAGGAATGAAAAATCTCGTTAGCCTTCGTCAATTGGCTATAACCACCGCACAAGCTGATTTTCCAAAAGAATTGATTGCAAATTTGACTTCTTTAGAAAATTTATCTTTTACTGAATGTGATAATTTGGAGTCATTGTTCGAGGGATTACAACTTTCAACTGTCAAAAGTTTGATTTTGTCTGAGTGTGGAAGTCTAAAGTCGGTGTCGCTCCATGCCTTCAGAAATTTAGAGATTTTAATGATCGCCGATTGCATCAAGTTGGAATTGTCAATGAGCCTTAGCTGCCAAATCCCTGATTCAAAGTTAAAGTATCTTTTTCTTGATGACTTGCCACAACTCGTTAAATTGCCTCAGTCGTTTCAAGGATCTGCAAACACTTTACAACACTTATCAATTTCAGATTGCGTCAATCTTGATGAACTTCCTGAGTGGCTACCAACTCTAATTTGTCTCAAAGTACTTGACATTGACAGTTGTCCTAAGCTGCTGTCACTCCCTAATATTCATCACCTCACAAATCTTGAAAATTTAGAAATCGTTGATTGTCCTGAGTTATGCAGAAGATTCAAGCCAGAAGTTGGACAAGATTGGCACAAGATATCACATATCAAAATAGTTCACATTGAAGATTCAGATATTGAAGAAGAATTATCCGAATAACAGTGAAAAGTTGGAGGTACAAATTTTAGCCCTTTATTTTTCTATATAGTTATTTTTTATAATTTTGTTTTTTCTAATTTTAAAAGAGGTGATTTTCTTCTTTGTACAGGTTATACCACTTTGTGGATCTTTCCACCTCAAAATGGACTGATATTTAGCATGAAGCTAGAGAATATCCTATTTACATATAAAATTTGTATCTGCTGTAAGTTTATGCATTTTATTCTTTTAATTTTCAACTTTCTTACCAATATTTTCTTGTATATAAAATATGGTATTGGCAGGTCAATGTTAAATAATAGTGGTATTAACAGTAAGTGTATGTCAAATCAAGAAGAAGAATATATTTGTCATGCTTTCTTGAGATCCTTGCTATGGAGCTGGAAGTGAAACACAAGGGGAAAACAGTTTAAAATACCCTTTGATAACATCGTGTATTTAGAAACTTTTAAAAAGTTTGACGATCAATTTAATAAAAATTAATGTTATAAAATGAGACCCTTTTACTTCTATTATTTGATTAATTCAAAAGTAACTTTTTTAATTTATTATTGTGTTAACTTTACAAAATGTTACTTTTTAAATCATCTGTTTTAAAAATATTTCAAAATAAATTTTTAAATTAGTTTTTTTTAGCTAACCGATTTAAAGATGTTTTCTTTTAACATATTTCCAAAATCCGTAAAATGTAATTATTTTTAGACTTTTTTACAATTTAATTATTTATAATTTTAATAAATTTAAAAATAAAAAATATAAACAATTGATTCAATATAATAAATATTATTATATTAATAAAAAAAATTAAACTCTTAACAACTTAAGTGTATGTTTGGTTTATTTAAATTAAATTGATAATTAATATTATTGAGAAAAATTAATTAAATGATAATGTTAATTTTCTAAATAAATATATATAACAATTAACGATTACTAAATACTAAACACCCCAACTATATTAATAAACAAAATTAAAGTTTACAAAATGTAATATATCTTTCATTGTTATTCCAAATACACTCTTTGCCCAGATAAAGATGTAAACCTTTCCAATGAATTATTGATAAAATTAAGCTAAATCAAAAGCACAAAAATGGATGGATAATTAAAGTGTCTATAAATTCCTTATAATATTCCGTATATGTACAGGATTAAGTGATACTAATCACAATATTTTAATTAAACTTTATGCTTTATATTATATTTTTCACTCAAAACTGATGATAATAATAAAGAATTAATAGAAGCATGCAGCATGACTATTAAATCGTGTTGAGAAATTTTGCATAACTTTGACATGGATGCTATACTAAAAAGTAACCACTTCCGAATTCTACTAAAATAACATTATTTTGTCCCCATGTCCTTCACTAGTGTGAATATCAACTAAAAATAATGGAACTTCATATAATGTGATACCACTCAAAATAAACTAAATATAATGTAACTTTGGACAAGAATGGTTAATAGAAAATACAAGTCCTATCAAATGTAATTAAAAACAACATCCTCACATAATTACTATAGTAATATTCATAAACTTAACTTGAACGAAAAACATGCACAATGAAACTATATCTCAAAATAAAACAATTAAATACTCAATGAAAATAAAAAATGTATATTTAAAAATATTTCAATTTATATAATATAACTTTTGTAAATTACACCTAAATTAGGGAAGAAAACACATTAACAGTGCTTTTATTATTGAGCTTGAAATGTCACTTTAACATATTTTAGACAGTATTGATCTTAGAGAAAACTAATAGTATAATGTAGTAAGGGTTTTGACTACTAATTTTGAGGATAATCAAAATCATATATTCAAAATTTGTATACATTATTATTGTTACTAATTAATAATAGATCTTAATATTATTATATTAATAAAAAAAATTAAACTCTTAACAACTTAAGTGTATGTTTGGTTTATTTAAATTAAATTGATAATTAATATTATTGAGAAAAATTAATTAAATGATAATGTTAATTTTCTAAATAAATATATATAACAATTAACAACCTGCAGCCAGTTGAAAAGTAAGGGATCCACTATCTCAGAACAATTTAATAACACATTCAAATATCAAGGAGGTCAGGCCAAGCCTTTAGAATGCTTATGAGAAAGGGGTTACACCCTTGCGTCACAGGGGATATTATACATACTTAAGGTAATTTAGAGGCTCTCCGTAAAACTTAGGAGGCTTAAATTCCAAGGACCGCTGTCAGTAGAAATTCTCAAGCTCTTTCATAAATGTTTCACGGTCCAGAGGTGTGCCATACTCATCATACTCAGTCATCTGTGCATGAAAGGCAAGATAAATAGAATGTACAAAAGAGAAATAACAAAAACTCTGCCATCTTACTGGAAGTAGGTACTCATAATCTCCACTAAGTTGTACATGATCAAGTTGTAGGAGTCTTAGTCTCTTCATTTTCTTGAAAGAACGAGCTTCCAAGCAATCTCTAATGTTGGAATGCAGTTTCAGGGACAATCCTTCGATAGCTCTTATCCCCTGTGATGAATATAGGAAAGATAAATAATTATTGATTATTGATGCTTAACGTTTAGTTTAACAAGTTAACAACACATGCATTACACTCAGAAAGAAAACACTTTCAAAAGAAGTTTCAAAATTATATAAATAATGTTCTTACAATGTTCTCTTTCACAACCTTAACTTATGCTTCATTCACTCTCATGCCAAAGAAAGTACGAAGGACCCATTTGCTTACCTGAAATCCTTGTCATCCCAACCAGTGATACCTGCAGTTGTGGTGAAAGCATGGCTCCAGCTGGACAACGCATCTTTCAGTTGTTCTCCTGAATAGCATTTGTGTGCAATTTCTTCCAAACCCTGAGAATCCAGGAATACTCCAAAAACGGAGAGGATTCGACGCGAAGAACCCTAAAACCCTAGGTTGACGAAGGAAACCTAAAATGGACCGATTAATCGGTGCAAATGCAAGATTGATCGGTGTAAATGATGCAAATCGAAGAATCAATCGGTGGAAAGGCTTTTAATCGATAGAAAAGAGGATTTAATCGGTTGAAAATGAAGAAAATGGTGAAAAGAGGTTGGAGCCCTAACTAGAGATGTAGATCGACTAATGAATCGGTAGAACAAACATTCGATGGTTGCAAAGGCTATGGAAAAGCTAAATATGAAAGAAGAAGATTGTGTGAAGAAAAATGGTTTGTGAATGAGAAGCTCTCGAGTGGAAAGAGGAAACTCAAGGAAGACGAAATTTGAAAGATGAGAGCAAACCTGAAAGGAAGATAATGTTCAAGACGAAGGAGAAAAGCCACACGCACGCACTGATGAAAACGAAGAAAAAGCTCGAAGGAGGGCCCAAGAAGTTCACGTCGAATTGAAGGAGAAGCATGAAGAGGAGTAGAGATGGGGAAGAAGCTTAGAGAATAGAGAAAAGTGAAGAAGGTTGAGGAAAGAGGGTTCGAGGAAAGAGGTTGAAACTTTGATTTTTTTTTTTTAAATAATCATTTTTCAAATCCCTATATATCATCAGTAGATAAAACTTATTTTTAGTTATATAATGAATTACAAAAGTTACATACGAATTTTATCCTTCGAAAATCTTTCCGATATCATGAGCTAAAATTATATACGAATTTTATATACAGATTTTTGATTGGTAAAAATCCGTATATAATATCTGTATATAATTTTTTTTAAAATCTGTATATAAAATCTATATGTAATATTTGAATTACATACGGATTATAATCCGTATATAAATATTTGTATGTAAATGTAATATTTCTTGTAAGTCAAATGTCTTATTTTGAAAGTTGAGCCTATTGTTGTATTATGTGCCAGTGAGGGAATAATTTTTGTAACATTTGATTCTTGTTGAATAGTGTGAATGTTTGTACTGATGAGAAATTGCCTTTGTTATAAGATGACCTTGTAGAGTTTACAAGAACGGTTATAATTTGAAACATTGGGTTGTGTCTTATTTACATATTATGATCATAGGAGTTTTTCTCTGTTGATACATAGATTATATTTTATATTATTCCACATGGCTTTACATTTTGAAAGATAGTTTATTTTAAAATTTGAAAACTTGGATGACGGTAAATATGAACTTTATATTTTAGTGTATGGTCATAATTAATACCAAGTATATAATACTCTGACTAAGAATTTGTTGTAAAAAGCTGACAAAATAGTATTTCCTGAGACGTGTAGTTTCATTGTCCTTAAAAACTTATCTGCGATGTATTGTGCAAGCCCTCAAGATACAACATGAATTTCCCAGAATATTTCTGAAGATCTCAGAACTAGCAAGAATCTCTAAAAAGAGTATAAAACAATAACCCAAAATATTTTTAAAAGAAGAAAAGAGCTAAAGAATGAAACACACACAAGAAGAATAAGAAAACAGAGTTTGATGTGTCTTGGAATGGAGGAAGAACTCTCTATTTATAGAGCCAGAGAGAAGAATAAACTAAATAAAAGAAATTAAAAATCATAAATGATTAACATTGCAGCAATTAAATATATGAACGTTGGTTAACTTTTTTGCATTGCCAATTAATAAAATACCAACGTTCTAAAAAGGAACGTTGCCATCGTTGTTTTATTAACATTGCAAAATATTCTTTTGCAATAATATAGCATTATTACAACAATAACCCACTTATTGCAAAAGAAGTTGAAAGAAAAGATAAGAAACTTTTATTCTGGGTCTCATAGGATGTAATGCATCAGAGCTGGTATTGCAAGCTATATGAACCAGTCTTAGATTGAGATACTTAACACACAATGTAATTAGTATATCAAGCTATATGAACTAAAGACACTTGACGTGTGTTAGAGGTTTATCAATCACAATACACCCCCACAATCCTTGTTGTTATCGCTGTGTTGCGCTTACTAGGCCATGCGCGTGCCCGGTATTCATGAGTGCTCTAGAGATCGTGCCAAGATCTCATGCAAGCGGCCCCACTTGACACTCATATAGGTGATTTCATCAAGTGTATGTTGCAAATCATACACCAACCATAAGGGATATGAAAATCATTAAAAACTTTGTTAAAACTAAAATTCTTTCACCATGTAGAATTTTAATAACAAAGTTTAACCTCTCAATAATGCAATCTTTAGCACTTTCACACACCATAGGAATGAATATAATTGATTAAAATCAATGTAGTGCTGTCAGAACTAACAAGTGACTTGTTTTTACCCATATGAACCTTATTCATGGGATCTCCAATCACAAAGGTTGGATTACCATCACTTATTTTTTTGCAAGTGGCTTAAGATGAGAACAATCTTTATGCATTTTATTCTTTTAATTTTCAACTTTCTTACCAATATTTTCTTGTATATAAAATAAGGTATTGGCAGGTCAATGTTAAATAATAGTGGTATTAACAGTAAGTGTATGTCAAATCAAGAAGAAGAATATATTTGTCATGCTTTCTTGAGATCCTTGCTATGGAGCTGGAAGTGAAACATAAGGGGAAAACAGTTTAAAATACCCTTTGATAACATCGTGTATTTAGAAACTTTTGAAAAAGTTTGACGATCAATTTAATAAAAATTAATGTTATAAAATGAGACCCTTTTACTTCTATTATTTGATTAATTCAAAAGTAACTTTTTTAATTTATTATTGTGTTAACTTTACAAAATGTTACTTTTTAAATCATCTGTTTTAAAAATATTTCAAAATAAATTTTTAAATTAGTTTTTTTTTTTAGCTAACCGATTTAAAGATGTTTTCTTTTACCATATTTCCAAAATCCGTAAAATGTAATTATTTTTAGATTTTTTACAATTTAATTATTTATAATTTTAATAAATTTAAAAAAAAAATATAAACAATTGATTCAATATAATAAATATTATTATATTAATAAAAAAAATTAAACTCTTAACAATATGTTTGGTTTATTTAAATTAAATGGGTTAAATATGTTTTTAGTCCCTAAATTATCAAGCGGTTTTGTTTTTAGTCCCTTTCTCAAAGGAAGGTACATTTTAGTTCTCCTCCTTTAAAAAAACCTTAATTTTTAGTCCTCTAAAACTAACCAGAAACACTAAAAACAAATTCGCTTAGGAACTAAAAACATATTTAACCAAAAATTAAATTGATAATTAATATTATTGAGAAAAATTAATTAAATGTTAATGTTAATTTTCTAGATAAATATATATAACAATTAACGATTACTAAATACTAAACACCCCAACTATATTAATAAAATTTAAACAAAATTAAAGTTTACAAAATGTAATATATCTTTCATTGTTATTCCAAATACACTCTTTGCCAAGATAAAGATTTAAACCTTTCCAATGAGTTATTGATAAAATTAAGCTAAATCAAAAGCACAAAAATGGATGGATAATTAAAGTGTCTATAAATTCCTTATAATATTCCGTATATGTACAGGATTAAGTGATACTAATCACAATATTTTAATTAAACTTTATGCTTTATAATATATTTTTCACTCAAAACTGATGATAATAATAAATAATTAATAGAAGCATGCAGCATGACTATTAAATCGTGTTGAGAAATTTTGCATAACTTTGACATGGATGCTATACTAAAAAGTAACCACTTCCGAATTCTACTAAAATAACATTATTTTGTCCCCATGTCCTTCACTAGTGTGAATATCAACTAAAAATAATGGAACTTCATATAATGTGATACCACTCAAAATAAACTAAATATAATGTAACTTTGGACAAGAATGGTTAATCGAAAATACAAGTCCTAATGTAATTAAAAACAACATCGCTTCAGTCAGAGATGCTTTACTTGGTTAACAAAATAAAGTTCTTGAATAATTCATCCTCGCATAATTACTATAGTAATATTCATAAACTTGAACGAAAAACATTCACAATGAAACTATATCTCAAAATAAAACAATTAAATACTCAATGAAAATAAAAAATGTATATTTCAAAAAGGTTTCAATTTATATAATATAACTTTGTAAATTATACCTAAATTAGGGAAGAAAACACATTAGCAGTGCTTTTACTATTGAGCTTGAAGTGTCACTTTAACATATTTTAGACAGTATTGATCTTAGAGAAAACTAATAGTATAATGTAGTAAGGGATTTTGACTACTGATTTTGAGGATAATCAAAATCATATATTCAAAATTTGTATACATTATTATTGTTACTAATTAGTAATAGATCTTAATACCAAGTTGAGTTTAGAGTGTATTGAATTGTGATTTAATGAGATGGTCTTAACTTTAGTAGTATGTAATTAACGTAAAAGAAGATATTTAGTTATGAAAGTCAAAAGAAGTTTATATTACAATACTGTACCTCAGTATTAAACAAGATCGGACTACCTAAGTATAAGAAATTTTCTCTATACTTGAGGAGAACTTTGGTCCGAGTTTATTGTTTCTGCAAGAACAAACTTTTTGGAAGTGTGAGATAGTTGTTGAAGTGTAAAACAGAAACAGAAAACAGATTATTACACAGTATAAAAGCTTTGTAAATCAGTTTCAAATTTTTTAATAATACAGTTTTGAGGTTATTCAGTATACCTGTGTTTTCTCTGCATCCCTATTGTTGCTCTGAACGGTTGTGTGGTGGTGGTGAAGAACAGAGAGGCTGAACCCTAGCAGAGCTCTGGTGGTGCTCATCCCTCAGCCCTCGCGTGTTTCTTTCTGCTTCTGAAGTTCTCTCTCTCTCACGTGCATATTTTACTTTTAAGTAAAACTTATCTGTGCATGGGTTATTACCCTTTTACCCTTCATTCTAATATGGTATCAAGAGCTTAGGCTGAATTCTGGTGTGTGAAATGGGTGCGTGAAAATTACTGGAGGTGTGAGAGCTTTATCTGGTGGTGTGTGTATCCAGAGAAGAAAGGAGGTGAATTTTGGTAAAAGAATCTGCAAGAAAGTTTGCAAGACTGTGATGGCAAACTTTGGAGGTATACAGGGACCATTACCCATGTTTGATGGCAAACAGTTTGATGATTGGAGAATCAAGATGCGTGCTGTGTTTGGATTTCAGGATGTCCTGGAAGTTATTGAACAGGGACTGCCTAAATTGAGTGACAATGCATCTCAAGAAGAGAAGAAAGAATACAAGATGATGGTAAAACTGGACAGTAAAGCCAGATTTTTGATATATCAGAGTGTAAGCCAGAAGATCTTTAACAAGATCTCAAATGCTGACAGTGCAAAGGAAATCTGGGGTATTTTAGTGAAAACATATGGTGATGGAGACAGGAATGCGAAGATTAAACTGCAGGCACTCAGAAGACAGTTTGAAACCTTGATTATGGATGAAAATGAGAGTGTGGCTGAATACTTTGATAAGGTGCAGGAACTTGTGAACAAGATGAGAGCTTGTGGTGATAAGATGATGGAAGAGTATGTTGTGGATAAAATTCTGAGGACCTTGACTGCCAGATTTGACTATGTAGTAGCTGCCATTGAAGAAACCCGAAGAAAGGAGAATATTGACATTGAGGAGCTGCAGCATTCATTAGAGGCTCATGAGTTACGCCTCAATGAGCGCAAACAGTGCCAGGAGCAGGCCTTGCAGGCCAGATCTCAGTGGAAAGGCAAGAAAGGGTTCAAGAAAGGAGGAAAAGGTGGCAAGAAGGGCAAAGATTCACAGGACCAGCAAGGAGAAGAGTCCAGTGAATCAGGCCAGGTGAAAACTCAGAAAAATGGTGAATGGAAGTTTGACAAAAGGAAGGCCAAGTGCTACAACTGTCAAAAACTGGGTCATTATGCTAAGGATTGTTGGAGTGGTGAAGGTGCTAAGAACAAACCAAAGAAGAGGGCTAATTTGGCCCAAGAAGAGGAATCTGATTCAGAACCAGTAATGTTGATGGCAAAAACAGAAGAAGTTTCATCAGAAAATGATGTGTGGTACCTAGATTCTGGGTGTTCTACCCACATGACAGGGAGAAGAGACTGGTTTGTAGGAATTCAGGGTGCTGGACATGGAAAGATCAGGTTTGCTGATGATAGAAGTCTGGTTGCAGAAGGCACAGGCAGGGTTGTTCTAAGAGATGTGGAAGGAAGAGATGTGACAATTGAAGAGGTACTGTATGTACCAGGATTAAAATCAAATCTGCTAAGCTTGGGACAGCTACTGCAGAAAGGTTATATGATGAAAATGGAGGATAACAGTCTCAGAATTTTCAACCAACAGAAGAGGATGGTTATACAAGCCCAGCTGTCACAGAATAGGACATTCAGGGTTGTGATGAGTGCAGTGAAACACCAGTGCTTTACTGCCTCAGAAAACAAGGAGGAATGGCTTTGGCATTTGAGGTTTGGACATTTAAATTTCAGGGATCTGTCTCTGTTAGGACAGAAAAAGATGGTGAATGGGCTGCCTAATGTTACTGTTCCAGATACAGTGTGCAGTGAGTGTGTGCAGTGTAAGCAAACAAGGGGCAGTTTCAAGAAGAACCTACCCCAGAGATCTGCAGAAAGACTAGGAGTAGTCTATTCGGATGTGTGTGGGCCAATGCAGGTTGAAACACCAGGAGGCAGCAGATACTTCCTGCTGTTTATTGATGATTACACCAGGAAATGTTGGGTGTATCTAATCAAAAGAAAAGGAGAGGTACTGGAGGTGTTTCAAAAATTCAAGAGAATGGTTGAAAAGCAGTGTGAGCAGAAGATAAAGGTCTTAAGGACAGATGGAGGTGGAGAATACATCTCTACTGAATTTAAGTTGTTCTGTGAACATGAAGGGATTATACATGAGGTTACTCCTCCATATACACCACAACATAATGGTGCAGCTGAAAGGAAGAACAAAACTCTACTGAACATGGTGAGGTGTATGTTAAAAAGCAAAGGGTTGCCTAACTTTTTATGGGGAGAGGCTGTTGTTACAGCCACTTACATACTGAATATGTCTCCAACAAAGAGACTGGAAGGCTTGACACCTGAAGAAGCCTGGACAGGGATGAAACCAGATGTCAAACATCTGAAAATATTTGGCTCATTGTGTTACAAACACATACCAGACCAGCAGAGAAGGAAATTGGATGATAAAGGAGTGCCTCTAATTTTAGTAGGCTATCATTCAACTGGAGGATACAAGCTGTATGACCCTACATCAGGGACAGCTTGCATCAGCAGAGATGTAGTTGTGGATGAAACTGGAGTTTGGAAGTGGGACACAACTAGGCAGGAGACATCAATCATCACTTTGGAAGATGAAACTGCTGTAGTTGAGAATGAAGAAAATGTGAATAATGATGGTAGAAGGAGGTCATCACGGGTTACTCACTTGCCAGCTCACCTAAGGGATTTTGATTTATCCTATGAAGCTACTCTCACATCAGAGGGACATTTTGTGCACTATGCACTAATTGCAGAGGCTGAACCTGTTGAGTTTGAGGAGGCTGTGAAGGATGAGAAATGGCATAAAGCCATGGAGGAGGAGATTGACTCCATTGAAAGGAACCAGACCTGGGAACTGGTGAAATTACCCTCTGGAAAGAAACCCATAGCATTAAAATGGGTTTATAAATCAAAGATAAATCCACAAGGCATTGTTGTGAGGTATAAGGCACGGCTGGTTGCTAAGGGATTCTTACAAAAGGCTGGAGTTGATTATGGTGAAGTATTTGCTCCTGTAGCAAGGGTTGAAACCATAAGATTAGTGGTATCATTGGCTACTAAATTTGGCTGGTCTCTACACCAGCTTGATGTAAAGTCAGCCTTCTTAAATGGAAGACTAGAGGAGGAGGTTTATGTGGTACAGCCACAAGGTTTTGAGGTCAAAGGGCAGCTGGACAAAGTGTATAGGCTGAGGAAAGCTCTCTATGGACTTAAGCAGGCTCCAAGGGCCTGGAACCAGCGTATTGATGGGTTCATGGGCAGTATTGGGTTTGAGAAATGTGTCTCAGAACACGGTGTGTATGTGCAAAGCTGTCAGCACAAAGGAAAAACAGAGAAGTTGATTGTGTGTCTCTATGTGGATGACATGTTAGTCACTGGAAGTTGTGAAGAATTAATTTCAGTCTTCAAAACTGAAATGCAAAGTGAATTTGAAATGAGTGATCTTGGAAAACTCAGCTATTTCCTTGGCATTGAGTTTACCAAGACTGGAGATGGAGTAGTGATGCACCAATCAAGGTATGCTTTAGATCTGCTAAGAAAGTATGAGATGGGTGATTGTAATGCTGCAAGTACTCCTGCAGAAGTTGGATTAAGGCTGGAAAGGGAGCCAGAAGAGGAAGCTGTTGATCCAACAGCATACAGAAGAATGGTTGGGAGTCTTAGGTATCTTTGTAATACCAGACCAGATTTGAGTTATAGTGTTGGAATAATAAGCAGATATATGGAGTGTCCTAGAGTATCACATCTGACTGCTGTCAAACGGATACTAAGATACTTGAAGGGTACACATTCATATGGGGTTCAGTTTAGAAAAAGAGAGACTGGAGAAGAAGTACAAATTACTTCTTATTCAGATGCAGATTGGTGTTGAGACAAGACTGACAGGAAAAGCACTGCAGGGTACATTTTCTTCATGGATGGATCTCCTATTTCCTGGAGTTCTAGAAAGGAACCAGTAGTTGCCCTATCTTCATGTGAGGCAGAATACATAGCTGCCTGTGAAGCTACGTGTCAAGCAACCTGGCTGAGATCCTTGGTAGAGGGACTGAAGATGGAGTTATCCGAGAGGAGGGTTAGACTAATGGTTGACAACAAATCAGCCATAAATCTTGCCAAACATCCTACATCTCACGGTAGGAGTAAACATATTGAGACCCGATTCCACTACATCAGGGAACAGGTCAGCAATGGGAAACTAGAAATTGTACACTGCAGATCCGAAGATCAACTTGTAGATATACTGACTAAAGCCCTAAAAGGCGAACACTTTCTGAAACTCAGAAAGCTAATCGGGATGGTGCAAGCTGAAGCTTTGGAAAATTAGGGTTTCTCTTCGCAGAGAAGAAGATCGGTCAAGGAGATGTTTTTTCCCCGATTTTAATCGGTGAAAAACATGTGTGTGCTTGAAGAAGGTGGTTCTACTGAGTTTAATCGGTAGAAAGTGCTGGAAATCGAGAAGAAGATTTTTTCACCGATTCAATCGGTGAAAAGGTGTTTTTCATCGTTTAATCGTGTTTTTCAAGTTTTGTTTTAGGAGGAGTGTTGAAGTGTAAAACAGAAACAGAAAACAGATTATTACACAGTATAAAAGCTTTGTAAATCAGTTTCAAAATTTTTAATAATACAGTTTTGAGGTTATTCAGTATACCTGTGTTTTCTCTGCATCCCTATTGTTGCTCTGAACGGTTGTGTGGTGGTGGTGAAGAACAGAGAGGCTGAACCCTAGCAGAGCTCTGGTGGTGCTCATCCCTCAGCCCTCGCGTGTTTCTTTCTGCTTCTGAAGTTCTCTCTCTCTCACATGCATATTTTACTTTTAAGTAAAACTTATCTGTGCATGGGTTATTACCCTTTTACCCTTCATTCTAATAATAGTATGATGGGTGAAGAATAATTAAGTTTACTCAATATACATTTCTTTTAGAAAGAGAGTCAAATGTCTTATTTTGAAAGCTGAGCCTATTTTGTATTACGTGCCAGTGAGGGAATAATTTTTGTAACATTTGATTCTTGTTGAATAGTGTGAATGTTTGTACTGATGAGAAATTGCCTTTGTTATAAGATGACCTTGTAGAGTTTACAAGAACGGTTATAATTTGAAGCATTGGGTTGTGTCTTATTTACCTATTATGTGTTGGAATCAAAATAATTCTATTATTGATAAACTTGATGATTTTCTGGAAAATCCAGAATATACAAACACAATACTCAAACTCTCAACCTCACAATACTATAGAATTACAATCCCTCTTCAACACTGCCAACTTCCGTGGCTTCCCTCTCTTCCTACACACTTTCTTTTTTGCAAACTCACTTTTCTTCTCTGCACCACACACACCCACACTAATGCTCTTTCTTTTTATTAACGGGTGTGTATTTCCAATGATACTAACACCACATTTATAGTTCCTTCCAGAGCAGCCATAATAGTTAAACACATGGGCAACTAATTTTAATATTTAGGAAAGTAGACAAAAAGAAATTGGCTAGTGGCACTTTTGGATGGTGCAGCAAAACTTTCATTTTGCTTTCATATGTCACGGCCGCCCATTTACTAGCAAGGTAGGGCCATTTCAAGTTTATCTAACAAAACTCCCCCGTAAACTTTAAATGGGTCTTCGGTCTTTCATCCCACATCGAATTTACTTCTTCCATTAATACTTGGATCTTTCAGTTTCTTCATGGCTAACATCTCCTTTGCTTCAGTCGTTTTCTTCTTGACCTTGGTTGTCTTCTTCTTGACCATGTTTGACTTATCACTAATTGGATTCCTATCTACATCTTCATCTTTTCTTTTTTCCAAATTTTTCTCCGATCGTAGTCCGTTGTTTTCCTTTGTTGTTTCTTCAAGTTGCTTCGTCATCTCCTTTTTGTCACGAAAGATATCATCTCCCAGGTGATCAAATTCATTGTGCTTCTCTGTAGTATCCTGATCCAACATCTTTAGTTGCTTCAATGATACCTGTAGTTCTAACATAGCACTTTCCGCGGCAACACGCCCTTGACGTTCCCGATCCAGCTCTGCAAGAACCTCTTGAAATTTTCCTACAGAAACATAATCTAAGTTTCCTACCTTCTCCGATGGACTTTCCGGATTCTCCAGCTGCTCCTCTGCACTGTCTGTTAAGATCTTTACTGAACTTACCATCGAGCTCTCTGTTGAGCTATCCACCACACTCTCTGCATGCTCCTTCGAGCTATATAAACTCACCAAACATCTTTCTGGACTGTCTGATCTCCATGACTTTGCATAATTCGGATGCGACTCAGCATCCGATCTCCACACCTCATCACACCTCAGACGCTCCTTGTCATCCGATTTCCACATCTTCACATAACTTGGATGCAGTTCAGCATCCGATCTCCAACTCCTTAACGCAGTGTCCGGGCTCCTCCTCGGCAACGCTGCATCTGGGCTCCTTGTCATCAACAAAATTCCTAACTCTTCACTTTCTTTTTCCGCTTCCTCTGTATGGAGATTCATCTCCTCCTTTTTCTCAGCCCTACAATATTTTGCTATATGACCGGGCTTACCACAATTATAGCACTCAGCCGATCTACAGTCATATGCATAATGGCCGTGCTTACCACATCTAAAGCACTCTACACTTGACCGATCTCCTCGGCCTTTCCATTGTCCTTGGCCACGCCAATTCTGCCGACCGGTTTGCTCTTCCTCATCTTCATAATCACTTTGGCCTTGACCTCTTCGTCCTTGGCCTCTTCCTCCAGGATCACCTCGGCCTTGAGTGTTCCGAGCTCCTCTCCTCAGATCAAACTTTGCCTGAAGTGCCTGATCAAGTGGCTGATACAACTTTCTTCTCCGTTGTTCGTGCGCCTCCAAAGATCCTGCAAGCTCTTCAACCGAGAGTTTTGACAAGTCCTTTGACTCTTCAATGGCACACACAATGCTCTCAAAATCATCTGTTAACGATCTCAGAATTTTCTCCACAACCCGACTCGCTGGTAACTCTTCTCCGTTTCTACATATTTGATTTGCCACTGCTTCCACCCGAGATATATACTCGGTTACTCTTTCTTTTTCCTCCATTCTCAGACTTTCAAACTCGCCTCTGAGAGTTTGGAGCCTGACTTGCTTGACTCGGTTGTCACCTTTGTATACTTTCTCCAGAATCTGCCACGCTTCTTTTGAAGATTTAGCATTTACTATCTTCTCAAAGCCAGATTCATCCACAGCTCGGTACAAAATGTATAGAGCTGATTTATCCTTCACACGCGTTTTCTTCAACGCTGCAAGTTGGGCAACCGTCTGTCCTTCGTCGTCGGTGGGTTCTTCGTACCCACTCTCCACTACATCCCATACGTCTTGGGATCCAAGAAGAGCTCTCATTTGCACACTCCAATTATCAAAGTTGACTTTCTTTGTCAATTGAGGAAGGGACACACTGTTTGCAAGGTTTGCCATTTCTCACTCTCTTTTTATTTCTCGGACACTCAAGTTCTCACAGCTCTGATACCAATTTGTTGGAATCAAAATAATTCTATTATTGATAAACTTGATGATTTTCTGGAAAATCCAGAATATACAAACACAATACTCAAACTCTCAACCTCACAATACTATAGAATTACAATCCCTCTTCAACACTGCCAACTTCCGTGGCTTCCCTCTCTTCCTACACACTTTCTTTTTTGCAAACTCACTTTTCTTCTCTGCACCACACACACCCACACTAATGCTCTTTCTTTTTATTAACGGGTGTGTATTTCCAATGATACTAACACCACATTTATAGTTCCTTCCAGAGCAGCCATAATAGTTAAACACATGGGCAACTAATTTTAATATTTAGAAAAGTAGACAAAAAGAAATTGGCTAGTGGCACTTTTGGATGGTGCAGCAAAACTTTCATTTTGCTTTCATATGTCACGGCCGCCCATTTACTAGCAAGGTAGGGCCATTTCAAGTTTATCTAACATTATGATCATAGGAGTTTTTCTCTATTGATATATAGATTATATTTTATATTATTCCACGTGTTAGACTGGCTTTACATTTTGAAAGATAGTTTATTTTAAATTTTGAAAACTTGGATGACGGTAAATACGAACTTTATATTTTAGTGTATGCTCATAATTAATACCAAGTATATAATACTCTATTCTGACCAAGAATTGACTCGGGAGCAAGAGTAGCTACAACAACAGTAGCAGAGTTGGATCCTAGTTCCTTGGAGCTAATAAGACTTCGGAGTTGTTGCTGCTTCTCACGTTGGGCTAGCAGAGAAATCTGAGAGCTCATCGGAGAAATAGGTTCCACATTTAGAGGAGACATCCTACCGATGCTTGAACCCCAAATGAGGGCCTTTACAAATAGCTGATTTATGTGTTCGAGAAAAATATTTTCTTTATCATATTTTTTTAAATAGACAAGCATAATCATTCAAATAGACGTTATATATTATCTTTAACATTTTTCATCTTATTGCTTTAATTTGATCAATGTCTAAATATATTGGATAGTCGGATGAGTTTCTAACACTCTTTTCTTCCCTTGTCTGCAGCGATTTCCATAGATGATTAAATTTGCAGCTGACACTTTCTGAGACCTTGTCTCTATCCATATCAGCAATGAATATAATGGCTGCACTAGAAATGTGCTTACAGATTTAGATGCCAATAATATTTTTTAAAAACGTTCATACAAATTGTTGATTTACCTAACAAGCAAAAGGCATAAATACTTTGGTAGCTAGCAGGTGAAATTTCACAGGAATAGACTTTGCGTGTGTGTAAGGTTTGGAACTTGAAAGAAGCATATGCAAGATAGATGTGAAATAGAACCCGATGCATGATTTATCCAAAACCAAACGTCTCATATTAGGCAAAGGAAGGAACAAAAAATGTTCTCTCTAAGCTTTTGTTTGATGCTACATTTCTTCAACATATTCATTTAAGGCAATACCTTTCCCGAAGAGGAGGCAATGCATCAGAGCCATTTCTATTGCTCGCTCGGCCACAAGTATAAATATCATACTAATGTGATATATGATTCAACTTCAAACACCCATTTCCATTCCATTCCTCTTTCTTCGACTTTTAAAACTCATGGCTGAATCGCTTCTTTTCAGCTCTGCAGAATCGCTCCTTGGGAAGCTTGCTTCTGCTGCCCTTCAAGAAGCTTCTCTAGGGTTTGGTGTGAACCGCGAACTTGAACAGATGAAAGAAACTATGGCATTCATCAGAGGTGTGCTCCTAGATGCTGAGAAAAAGAATCCGCAGAGCAGTGCCCTGAGCGAATGGCTGATTCAGATCAAGCGCGTGTTTTCTGATGCGGAAGACATAGTCGATGATTTTGAGTGCGAAGCCTTGCGGAAACACGTTGTCAACACCTATGGAAGCTGCTCAAGAAAGGTACGCCGTTTCTTCTCATCAAGTAATCCTGTTGTTTATCGTCTTAGAATGGCGCATCACATTCGAGACATCAACACCAGGTTGGCCAAACTTGCAGCTCAAAGAAGCATGTTTGGCCTTCAAGTCATTCACCAAGATACACGTGTCGTGCACGTGAGGGAAATGACTCATTCTCACGTAAACCCTTCCAATGTTATAGGGAGGGAACATGATAAGGAAGAAATAATAAAACTTCTGTTACAAGATGGTCATGGCCAAAGTCTCTCAGTTATTCCCATTGTGGGAATGGGAGGCTTGGGAAAGACCACACTTGCTAAGTTGGTCTTCAATGACACCACCATTCGTGCATGTTTTCCGTTGAGGATGTGGGTGTGTGTCTCCAATGATTTTGAACTTAGAAATGTCCTCATTAAAATCCTCAATTCTGCTCCAAACCCAATTGGGAAAAACTTCAATAACTTAGAGACAGAGCAACTTCAAATTCATTTGAGAAATACACTTCATGGACATAAGTTTTTGCTCGTGTTGGATGACGTGTGGAACGACGATCCTGCAAGATGGGATGAGTTGAAGGAAATAATAGATATGGGTGTTGAAGGGAGTAAAATCCTAGTGACTACTCGTAGCCATATAGTAGCTGCCATTATGCACACTAAATCCTCAAATTCATACCTTCTTCAATGTCTCTCTAAAGAGGATTCGCTTTCTCTTTTTGTGAAATATGCTTTTGAAGATGGAGATGAGATGAAACATCCACAACTATTGAAAATTGGGGAAGAAATAGTAAGAAAATGTGGAGGGTTACCATTGGCGGTGAAAACGGTGGGGAGTTCACTGTTCTCAAGGGTTGACGAGAGAGAGTGGGAGAATGTAAGAGACAATGAGATTTGGAATTTACAACAAAATGAAAAAGACATTTTGCCTGCTCTCAAACTAAGTTACGATCAACTGCCTTCGTATTTAAAACCATGTTTTACTTCTTTCTCCCTTTTCCCAGAAGACACTATTCTTTCTGGTTCTCGAGCTTGTATGTTATGGGGAGCACTTGGTTTTCTTCCAGCACCAAAGGAAAGTGAATCAATGACTGATGTTACATCTCAATTGTTGCATGAGCTATGGTCAAGATCTTTTCTTTCAGAATATGAAGACTTTGGAGGTGATTGCTGCTTCAAATTACATGATTTGGTGGTTGATCTTGCCAAATATATTGCAAAGGGTGAGTTTGAAATAATACAAAAGCACAATCCAAACTTATACAAGAATGCCCATCATTTGTTATTAATGAATAATAATTTGCCTGATCAAGCTCTTCTTCCCTCAAGTCTAAGAACTATCTTTATTCCTAATGGAGATAATAATGAAGATTTCTTGAATACATTGGTGTCAAGGTGGAAATTCTTGAGGGTTTTAATATTAGAATTTTGTGAATACGCAAGTTTGCCTCGCTGCATCGGAATGTTAAAACATTTAAGATATCTCAGCCTTGAGGAAAGTAAATACCTTACGGAAGTCCCTGATTCAATTTGCAAACTTCAACATTTGCAAACTTTGATCCTTTGGGGGTGCATAAAGCTACAGAAGTTACCCGAAGGACTAGAAAATCTAATAAGCCTTCGTCACCTTTTTATAACCACCAAACGACCTGTTTTTCCAGAAAAAGAAGTTGCAAGTATGACTTCTTTAGAAGATTTAAGGTTTTATCGTTGTGATAATTTTGAGTCATTGTTCAAAGGAATACTACTCTCCGCTGTTAAAAGATTGCATTTAGTTGATTGTAAAAGTCTAAAGACAGTGTCGTTCCACGGCATAAAAAATTTAGAGGTTTTAGTGATTAGCAACTGCAACAAGTTGGACTTGTCAATGGGCTTTGGCAACCAAATCCTTAATTCAAGATTGAAGTTTCTCTGTCTCAAAGACTTGCCAAGTCTAGTCACATTGCCTCGGTGGCTTCAAGTCTCTGCCAACTCTTTACAGTCCTTTGGTATTTTACATTGCATCAATCTTGAGGAGCTTCCCGATTGGTTACCAACTCTAAATTGTCTCAAACGACTTGAAGTTAGGTATTGTCCAAAAGTATTATCACTCCCTGATAACATGCATCACCTCACAAATCTAAAAGAGATAGATGTCACTGGTTCTTCTGAATTATGGAAAAGATACAGGCCAGGAGTTGGACAGGATTGGCACAACATATCTCATGTCAATCTTGTTTGGCAAGATTATCGATCAGAAAATGAAAAAGAATTAATAGTCAAAAGTTGAAGGTATATTCTAATTTCAACCATTTAACTTTTTTTATATTATTATTTTTCAACCATTCCTTTTTCTAATTTTAAATGATAGATTATACTATTTTCTGAGTCCCTCCACATCAGGAACTGATCTAATAACACAAAGTTATGCAATCTCCTATTTACATGCAAACTATGTACTTTCTATAAATTTATACATTTTTTTCTCACTTCTGAACTTTTGAAACAATGTTTTCTTTTATACAAAATAAAGTGCCGTAAGCGAATATTTGATAGTAATAGTGTAAACGATCAAACCAAGAAGAAAAATACATGTCGTCTTTTATGTTTTGTTCACTTCACATAATTTGGAAGGAAGTGATTGAATGAATTTGAGGAAAAAATTTTTGTTGTTTGTTTGATATATCTCATGTCAATCTTGTTGGCTATGATGAATCAGAAAATGAAAAAGAATTCGTCAATTAGCAGTCAAAAGTTGAAGGTATACTAATTTCAACCATTTAACTTCTTTTATATTACTATTTTTCAACAATTCTTTTTATAATATAGGATTTTCTTCTTCTCACAGGTTATACAATTCTGTCGGTCTCTCCACCTTATCTATGTATTTAATTAGTCGAACATGAACCTATCCATTCTCCTATTTATACAAACTATGTATTTTCTATTTTTACTTCTGAACTTTTGAAACACTGATTCTATTTTATACAAAATAAAGTGCCCGTAAGCTAATTTCGATAGTAGTTGTGTCAATATCAAGTATAGATCGTATAGATCAAATGAGAAGAAGAATACATGTCGTCTTTTAATGTTTATTCAATTCCTGGCTGAAGATATCAACATTGGGAGAGAAAAAAAAAACTTGGAACAATACCCTTTGATTTTACATCTTATTTAAGAGCTTTTAGATAAAACCATTTTTTTCAAAATTATAAGAAAATTCCTTTAAATCTAATATTTATCAATTCAAAAAGTTACGATTATTGGGTTAACTTGTGTAAAAATAGTTAGTTTTTAAATCATTTGTCTTAAAGATTATTCAAAAATTGGTTCTCAGTATAATTTTTTTAACAAAGTGATTAAAACAAATTGCATTTTTATATTGATTTTCAAAAACCTAATTTAGAATATAAAAGTTCTTTTTCAAAGATATTATTTTTTTATTTTTTCCTTTTTCCAAAATCTGTAAAATGCAATTATCCTTCTTTACAATTTTCAGAATTTTAATTATTATTAAGTTGAATAAAATTTAAAATTATAAACTTAAAGGATGTCCAATTAATTAATAAACGTGTCCAACTTCAGTATAACTCTATCTCATCAAATCAAATACCCCATAGTCATTATTTCTAGAATGAAAAACAAAACCATGAGAGTGATTATCTTCATACATATGGTAACATTACATTAGAATGCTATGAAAATGAAAAGGTCATTGTAAAGAAAAGAAAAGAAAGAAATTAGGAATGCTAAAAAAATTTATTAATTATGTGACTTAAGAATATTTCATTATGCAATATTATCAAACACATAATTAAGCTATATTTTTAGAGGTGACAAAACCAGTCAATTTGGCCTGTTTAAGCCCGGCTCGATCATGATCCGTCAAAAATGGGTTGAGCCGAAATGATTCGTCATTTTAAGAATGAGTTTACTTTTTAAACCTAGTCCACCAAGTTGCTAGGTTGTTGGTTGGCTCGTCGAACTGTATCAAAGTTTGACTAAGTTGTTTCAAAGCTCGATTGAATTGTTTCAAAGTTATACCTGGAAAGCGTGCTGACCAGAGACTAACATGTGAGGCTAGCCTAACTAAAGGAAAAAGCGTAATTTCCGGCGGAAAATTACCGAAGGCTTTTAGGCCGTCGGTATTGGCTTGTGAATTAAGTTACCGAAGGATATATAACCGTCGGTAATATGCTCTATTACTAAACCCCAAAACGGGTTTCCCTCACTCATGTTTCATTTTTCGAGCCAAATAATTTGACTTTCTTCTTCGAGATAGTGAACCCTTGTAAGTTTTCCCCCAAATTGGTTGCTTCGAAGCTCCTTGGCACACTTTCATTCACGGACGCCGTCTCCATCCTTCGCACAGCCATTCGCATACGCCGTCTTCAGTGGCACTTCGTTCTGAGGTTGCAGGGGCTGACCATCGTCACTTGATTCGCACAGGGGCGCTTGGTTGGAGGGTTTGTTTGACACCAAGGGTTTGTTGGAGGGTATTAGCAAAGCGTCTATCTCCTTCCCTCACGTGTAGAGGCAGACCCATTGACTCGTAGAGGATCCTTCCCAAAGTTGGTAAGTGTCTCGTTCTAGCAGTATGCAAATAGGATACTTCAAAAATGAAATCATCAACATTAATTGTTCCATGAGGGACAACTGTATTAGCCCTTGTTATAAGACCAAAATGTTCATGTTTTCTGTTGATGAATTTGGCATGATGCATAGAGTAGTGTTTGTAGTTTGTTTTGTAAAGTGGCTCCTGTATGTAATAGCCATTACATAAGATTAATGAAGAGAGGATAATGAAAAATGCCCCTTGTAATGTTTCTTTCTTCCTCTCTTTTTTTTCTGAAGTGTAACACTTTTGAGTCTCCCGTGTTAAGTCCCCCTTTTGTACGATAATGTGTGAACGTGAAGAGTTTTGTTCCCTTTTTTCAATATTCAAGTGTGTGATATATTATTTTTAAATATACATATTGTTTTCCAAACTTCACAATAGAGGCCATCCTGCCATTTGAGATCCCAACTATAGTGTTTTGCGGGGCTCACAGTTCCATGCTGCTATCAAAGATTAACTACTTAGGTTGAATTTGATGGAAGATGTTAGATTATCCCGTTTATTAGGTCTGATCTAGGTAAGTTGAAATTAAAGCTCCTTCAAAGGAGATAGAAAACGATTATACCTTCTGTTCATGTTTCAGAGAGTGTAGTACACTAGGTGAAAGATATTTGAATATAGTGAATTGATTTATGTTAGGACATCACTCAGAATGATTGTCTGGGAAGCTCTGAACAGTGCCTATGTCAACTAACTATTGGATTCTCATCATTGCTAAGCTCACTTCCTCAATGAGCTAAAGCAGCTCAAGTTGGTTTCCAAATCCCTATTTAAGACTTGGTTTGACCATCTGAATCAGGATGATGAGAGAGCTCGTCTAACTAATGTCCCTCAACTTAAACAATTCTTTGTAAGAATAGCTAATGAAAAAGGAATCAGTCTCTAACCACCAATTTTTTAATACCGTTTAGCCTTATTGCATATCTTTAGAATAACTCAGTGACTGTCTTGTCCATACCAGGAGGCTTAAGCAACCAAAAAAGAGCTATATTGTAACTAAACCCCTATAATCAACGCAAATAGGTTGTATAAGCCTCTAATATTATGTAAACCCAAGAAATCTGTGTCCGCTGGAATCTCGAGTCTATGAGTCCAGCACGTGTAGCCTCATAATTGTTCTTTTCACAGACATCACAGGACCTCACAAAGTCCTGGACATCTCCCTGGCCAACCCTAAAGAGATAGCAGTAGAACAGGTTTGACTTTCCCTGTCCTCTCTCCAACCAAGGCCAGTCATTTTCTTCTACAATTATCAATTTAAACTGTTTATTAGTACAGTTAAGTAGAGGGTGGAATTTCTCACCACAATGAAAGCAAATGCCTTTTTTCACTGAATGAAGTCAAGGTAAAAGAAAAATTGCAAGTACTGTACTACATAAGAGCTTGGGAAGAAAACCAGAGCTTAAGGCCCCTTCAGAGATTGTATCTCTGCCACAAAATTAGAGTAAGATTCAATCGTTAGTTGGAAGAAAATTGAACTGTTAAATAATTTAAACCTATTTTTCTAGAGTAAGATTCAATCTTTAGTTGGAAGAAAATTGAACTGTTAAATAAATTAGAGAATGTTTTTTGTTTATTCTAGATCAATGGATAAGTTCTTTTAATTACTTGGTACATTTTATTCAAAGTATTGCAGTTTGAAACTTGAACAACTACATAAATTATCTTTAAAATATCTAGTCCCACACTCAAGATACCTATTTTTTAGCAAAAGAAGGTGTGTTTAAGATTTCATATTAAAAATATAATAAAATGATGATATATATAAGTGAGGAAAAGATGATAATAATAAAATGATGTTATAAGTCAATTTTTTTGGGTTGAGGTAGGCATAGACCTCATTCTAAGAATTTTTGTAAGCATCATTGGTTGTTAAATCCTTGTCAATGGTTTGACCTATAATTTTCTGTCGTCTCCCTTTGTGTCTAGCAATTAAGGTACCCTCTATTCGAACTACTCTCCTTACTAGAGCTTATACAAATCCCCTCCAGACATGCCACAATACCAAAGTTGAGTTCTTACGCATCTTTTGTACCATAAGTGCTACCCTATCTATTCTGTAGTCCATTTGTAAAGAGAGAAACATTTGTTGAATTCAGTTAATTCTCTAGGCAAGTTCTCTAAAAACTGATGACTTTGGCTAAAGCCCAATAGACAACCATGAGCCCATCACTAATAAAGTCATGCACAATCAATAAGAGTTGTCATCTATGAAGCCTGGCACCCAAGGATCTTTGACTGGACGTGACATCATGTGGTATTAAGAACCATGGAGCTACTCAGTCCAACTAAGTGTCTAGTTCTTCTATTTTGGAATTTGTCAACTCTGTTTCCTTCACTGTGTCATTGCTTATGTTCATCATTAGAACATGGAATTTTGATTTCTTAGGTTCTGATTATGTCTATTCTTGTGTGCCAACCTTGATTTGCTTTGGTTTCCCCCTTTTTAGTCAGTTCATTCTGATATGAGTCATTTTATTTTGAAATTTGTCCACTTGTGTCCAAAGTCATGTTATATTACTTGTTTTGTTCTGATTCCAAGTATTCTGCTGAGTGAAATTTTGGTTTGGTGCATCTAACTGATTGATCAATAGTAAGCACAAAAAAATTAGCAATGATATGTTTATACAGAGCTCGGGTGTGTAATTCACATCATCAAAATCACCTTCCTGGTTCATCCCATAAGCTGTTATAATTTCAACCAGTTAGTGACATTACAACTGATTTCTTCGCTGTGATTTGAGCCATTACTAAGTGCAGACCATTTAAGCTATGATTTCCTAAAGGAAGAGCTTGGTTGCACCTTCACAAATAGCTCAAAATTGCTGGTATAGCAGTTGGGCGATCTGCTTTATATTTGGTCAATCTTTAAAGTGTTAAATTTCTGGCTGTAGCATTTAGACCATTGGTAGCCATGTATACTGTCATTCTGCTTATTTGAACAATTTTTGAGTGGTATGTTTGAGTCAAATACCTGGTTTGCAACCTATTTCAATTTCTGAATCAAAATTTGGATGGTTGAGTTGAATATATGAAGTAAAATTAGGTTTGGAACATTGCCTTTATGAGTAATTTGAAATTTGCATGAGTTATCTTATGAAATCAGTTCTTAATCATATACCAAACTTGCTTATGTAATTTGTAATTTGAATTCTGCATCTTCTAACCTCACTGTTGTGTCTCTCTAACTCAATGGTACTACTACTGTTTGACTGCTACCCAATAGCTGTACACAATAATTTTGAATTATATACATAAACACACACATGGATGGGGAAGGTCTGTTGCCCTACCATCGCAAGCACTGCCTGCACCTCCACCAGGGCATATGGCCATTAGGAGTAAGGAGGTATTATTGTTAACTTGTTGAAAAACAGAAGAGTTAGGGTCTATTATCTATATTTGGAAACTATTTTCAAAAACTAATAAAATATATTGTTTTATGAGAATAGTTTTTGTAACAGTTTTGGAAGTTAGCTATTTTCTATCATTTGCCATCTTCTTAGTGTTGTGACATCTCCCCCAACTCCTCCATATAAAGTAGTTTATGAAATTTATTTTATAGGGCAGTTTTTAAAAACTAAAGACTCCACAAACCCTACTATAAAGAATTTGTTAGAACAATTACCATTTTCAAGTGGTTATAAGAGAATATAAACAAATGTTAACTTCATTAATTTTTTCTGTTTTGACAACTGTCTGTTAGGCTATTATAAACTGACACTGCTGTAACCTCATGGTTATATCATTCTACGAGGATGTTTATTTATAATTCTTGTACAATGAAAGCTTAGCATCATTGTAATCTTTCCATACTCAGTAATGCAATAATATAATTTCCTCTTCTTGTGTCTATCTCTTCTATGTTTATTCAATATTATTTAATTTAAAATAAGCAACCACTTCCAAGGGCTTATTTGTTTTTCATCATTACTACTCCAATTGTCCAATAATTCCTAAGCTAGATCACTCCTCCTTCATCTGTGTGTCCTTCTCACTCAAAAATGGAATTAAAAATCTCAAGCCAAATGAACTTGCCATGCTATCTGCTCTGTTTTCTGGCACCTAAATGAGATGATGAAATATTAGGAAGGATAAATATCTCGATGATTTATTTCGACTTTAACATATTAAAATGTCAACACTATCTTGGGAATTCAAGTTTCCTATTGACTGTCCAGACTGCTCTTCTCGTTGGATAAACAACATGTTTTACTTGTTTTTATTTGCAGGGTAGTACTGTGATATTGTCTGGTCCTTCAGGTCCACCATTAACATCCGTGCCTAATCAGAATTCTGAGTTGGTAAGTTCTCAGTTTTATATTGTCTTAAATTCTCTATATTTGTCACATATTGTACTATCATGCAGTGATTCGAGCAGAAATCATTATCGAAATTATAATTGAATGTGAAACACTAATTTAATGCATCTACTTTTTTGGAAATTGTAGTATTGTAAGATAACAGTTCTCTGACTCCTGGGTGAAACACTTATTTGTTGTTATTCAATTGATCTCTTACAATAAATTTCATCTTCTCTAGTTCTGTCTACAAACTTAACAGACTCTTCAGTTTAGATGGCCTTTTGCCTTGTAGCTTTGGCTAACAAGACAGACTCACCATTTTTTTTTTCTTCGATAGGAAATCAATAGCAATATTTTCACATTCTTTAGCACATGATTCTTAGATTCCCCTAAAAAAATGAAGAAGTCACTGGTTTGACATTTGAAAAACAATTTAAAAGGAAAATTATCGAAAATGAAGCCTAGGCAACCGCGATCTGGGATTGAGGGAAGAGGACAGATCGAAACATGTTTTCTTAAACATAAAGTGTTTGATGTGGAAACATATAATACTCTTTTTTTCAATATAGATAATAAAACATATTATATAACCTAAGACTTTAACTAATGTCAAGTCAAGTAATATTAAAAAACACAACAAACTAAGGTTTTAATATAATAGAATTTCTAATCTTAAACCACCATATTTAGATACTTTACTTTGTCGTTACAAACACTCTGACTTTATAGAATTATTTTTTTCACTGCAAACCTGTTAAGAATCTGTTTAGATACTTTTTAGTAGGATTTTAAAATACTTTAAAGTAATTAAATATGGGGTTCATTCATTAGTACTAAAAAGACTACAAATTTGCAGTATGTGATATCCCTGGACCATTTTTATAAGATGTTGGTAACAAGTGTGATTGGTTGGGAATAGAACTAACTTCTGGTTTGAAAACTGGAACACGTGAACATCTTGGTCCCGTCATGTTCTGAATGATGATAATCAAAGCTTACTTGAAACACATACAATATATGGGCGGACCATGATAGTATGCTACCACTTATACTTTTATTTCTCCAAACTAACCTTTTATGTCAAAATTTCTACATAGTTTTGTGGTCATTTGTTTTACTTCAGTAAAATAACAATTTTTATTGTACAAAATCAAATAAAAGATATAGGTAAAAGTAGTAGCTTAAACTCAAATTTTGACAACTTAGAACCTAAAACTAGTATCTCAAATACACTAAAAGTGCAAACCTGCATTTAGACCATCAGTGAATGTTCATCTATATGTTGTATGTTGATGTATATATTGTATGTTCCTATATATTGTATGTTGATTTATTAGGCTACGAATTGATTAAGTTAATTAGTCATTTAAAGTCATATGGTGTTAAAAACATTCTCAGTAGAATGAGAAGGGTAACACTACCTTAACCACTTACAATTGACAAAATATATGAAAGTACTCTATAAAAGAGAACTTTAGTAATGTCAACATATTGACTCCCCCAAATTTTATTTACAACCACTTAGGATGTCAGAGGCATTTCAATACTGAGGACTTGTCTTTGCATGCCCTTATTGAATGCCTATGACCATAGTGTTGAAATTGCCTTCCATGTTCGACTTCAGTAGTAATAGGTTTATTACTTATGTCACATGGAGTGTTGCTGTTTTGGCTAAGTTTTTATTTGTTTGGCTTGTCACAGAACATGGCCCATTTTCCCAACCATCGTGGATGGATGTACGACCGTTGTTATAGTGGAAGGAGAGGTTTGAAAGAATCTTTTGTCATCGGAGTTGAAGAGTTCGTGGAGACGGCACGACGATATCAATATTATGCCCTTGATGGAGGGATTCGATGTCCATGCATCAAGTGCGAATGTACAAGCATTCTGAAAGATGAAGTCGTCAAAGTTCACCTTTACCAAAAAGGGTTCATGCCTAATTACACGGTTTGGACATTTCATGGTGAAGAAATTCCTTCGACCTCCACTGCAGCTGAAAAACGGCTTGCATCAGGTTCGAATGCTATTGTAAATACATCTGAGATAGATCAATTTGCCTATATGCAAGAGATGGTCGACAATGCTCTTCGTCACCATGCTGAACAAGCAGATGATAGTCATGATGAAGAGCCACCAAATGAAACGACGCAGAGGTTTTACAATTTACTGACAGAGGCAAATCTACCTGTATTTAAAGCTTCATCTGAGTCAAAATTGTCAGTGTGCATTAGACTCATGGCTGGAAAATTTAATTGGAACGTTCCCATTCAAGCAGTGGACTTCTATACAAAATTGATGTTAGATTTGACACCACCAAACAATTTCATGCCGAAGAATTATTACCAAGCCAAAAAATGTGTTTCAAAGTTGGGATTGGATGTCAAGAAGATTGATTGTTATGTTAATGGATGTATGTTATTCTATGACAATGACAGTGGCAAAAATGATGCATTGTTGGTTGAATGCAAGTTTTGTGGCTCACCTCGATATCAGACAATGCATGCTGGACGGAGGCAAAAAAAACCAATTCCCTTAAAGTCCATGTTCTACTTGCCTATAATTCCAAGATTACAAAGATTGTTTACTTCAATGCAAACATCAGAACACATGACATGGCATGATGGTAACAAAACTCCGGGATTTTTGCGTCATCCTTCTGATGGTGAAGCTTGGAAGCACTTCAATCGTAAACATCCATCCTTTGCTAGTGAACCCCGTAACGTCAGACTTGGTCTATGCTCTGATGGGTTTACCCCTACATTCAGGCGTCTGCATCACCGTATTCCTGCTGGCCCGTGATAGTTACCCCATACAATCTACCACCTGAGATGTGTATGACAAAGCCTTACATGTTTTTATCCTATATAATACCAGGTCCATCTAATCCCAAATCATTGATTGATGTTTACTTGGAGCCTTGATTGATGATTTGAAGAAGTTATGGAATGGCGTTTGGACGTATGACGTTTCAAGGAGGCAAAATTTCCTTATGAGGGCAGCCTTGATGTGGACTATTAATGACTTCCCAGCGTACGGCATGTTATCTAGTTGGAGCACACATGGTCGATTAGCTTGTCCACATTGCATGGAACATACAAAGTCATTCCAATTGAGTCATGGCCGGAAAAGTAGTTGGTTTGACTGCCATCGACGATTCTTGCCCATTGATCACCCCCTTAGAAGAAACAAAAAGGCATTTCGCAAAGGACAAGTTGAAACGGATATGCCCCCGCCAAAGTTGAGTGGATCACACGTGTGGAGAAGAGTGAAAGACTATCCAAAAGTCACTGAATCTGGTCAGAATAGGCTAGAAGGGTTTGGGGAATGGCATAATTGGACTAAAAGAAGCATATTCTGGGAACTTCCCTATTGGAAGGACAACTTGCTAAGACAACATCGATGTCATGCACACAGAAAAAAATTTCTTTGACAATGTCTTCAACACAGTTATGAATGTTAAAGGTAAGTCAAAAGATAATGAGAAAGCAAGAAAAGATCTACCTTTGTATTGTGGACGAAAAGACTTAGAGTTGAAGGCACAAGGTAACGACCGATTATTTAAACCAAAAGCAAATTACACGATGTCAAAAGACGAGACAAGAATAGTGTGTGGATGGATCAAGGAGCTTAGAATGCCAGATGGATATGCTTCTAACTTGTCCAGATGTGCCAATGTTCAGAATGGTACTATTCAAGGGTTGAAGAGTCATGATTGTCATGTATTCATGGAGACTTTCATCCCTCTTGCGTTCATGTCCATGTCTTGATCAATTGCAGTGAAGTCAAGTCGTACCTTGAGTATGTCATCATCCATCTCTAATCTATCAAACGGTTTAATTGTTATACACTAATGAATTTCATTTGTACCAGCTCATTTGTTGTGGCTGAGCAAGTCGCAGAAGGAAATACTTCTGCTAGAATACACTCAGAGTTTCCCCATTGGTTTAGAAATCAGGTCCGTAGTTTTTCCTACGTTTAGAGCAAGGCTAATTTGACTATTGCTTTTATAATTTTGTTAGTACCTTTGTAGGTTTTTAATCAGGCATTAACTCCCACAGTTCAAGAGTTAAGACATATCTCCAATTGGCCAATGAGATGTGTCAAAGAATGACACACTTACTTCATCAATGGTTACAAATTCCATACACATGAATGGTCTAAAGGAAAGAAAACATCAAATTGTGGTGTGTATGTCAAGGGCCTAACAGAGGATTCTTATGATGATTTTTACGACATCATTCATAAAATATGAGTTAGAGTACAACAGCACTACTTCTCCAAACAGAGTGGTACTTTTTTATTGTGAATGGTTTGATCCTTCTAGAGCTGGTACTAGAGTCGATCCACGCTTTAATATTGTCGAACTGAACCAGAGATTAAGATATGGACCGTTTGATCCTTTCATTCTACCATCTAATGTCAGACAGGTTTATTATGTGCCATATCCACCATTTCGCAATATTGACAAGTGTGGTTGAGCCGTAGCAATACAAACGAAGCCTAGAGGTCGCATAGACTCAAATGAAGTTGAGGAAGACGTTGCCTACCAACTTGACCAAATGTCACAACCACAAGAAATTATCGAAGTTGAACGTATAACCACATTGGTCGATCCTGATGGTGATGGAGATGAATTAGAAGCAACAATACAAGGTGATGAAGAACAAGAGGAAGAAGAACAAGAAGAAGAAGAAGATGAAGAAGAAGAACAAGAACAAGAACAAGAAGATGATGATGACGATGAAGAAGAACAAGAAGATGATGATGATGAAGACGATGCTGAAGATGAAGATGATGATCATGATGACGATGATTGAATGTTGAACATCTATTGTAGCAAATTATACTATCATTTGATTACCGTTATCTAAAATACCATCTTAAAGTTGTATGCAATTACTTATACATTGACTTTAAAAACAATTGATCCTTCTTTATTCATTTATATTGTTTCGCTTTATTTGTTACCATTTCAATGCAGTAATGACAGGACAAGGTTCACAACGTCCTGATAAAGGAAAGGGGGTAGCAAGGCCTACAAAGAGGCAACGGCAGGCACCAAAGTATGTACTTAGGGTGCCTGCTACACTACCTACCACTGCTGCAGGTAGTACATCATCTGTGGGGCCTCCTCCTACCCCTATTATACAGCCTCCTACACCTGCAGTAGACCCTACTCCTACCTTTGCAGTACACCCTTCTCCTCCTCCTACAGCACACCCTTCTACTACCCCTGCAGCAGACCCTCTTCCTCCTCTTGTTATTATAACCCCCACTCCTCCCCTTATTGTTATTACCCTCACTCCTCTCCCTGACCCTACTTCTATACCTTCCTCATCTTTTGTACCCCCTTCTCAGACTGTCACACCACCTGCTGATCCAGATTCAAGTGGTGATGGTGAAGGTCTTGACCCGCCCCTCCATGATCGACCATGGATTGAGCCCTATGGTAAAGGGTAAGTTTATAATCTGTTGATATAATTTGATGTTTAAACCCTATTGTAATTGAAATGACTTTTGTTATGCAGGTTTATTCCATCTAGGGTTGCTTTCCAGGCCATCACACATTCAATTAAGCAACAGTTTTTAAGTCCATGGCCTACTTGGGGAGCAATACCTGATGACGACAGAAAGCCATTCTGGCAGCGCTTTCAGGTGAGCAATCCATTACACTAATGTCCCTCTTATTTTAGTATGTTTTGTAATCAATGTTTGTTCTCTTTAATGTTACAGATGAAGGTGCAGTGGAAACCTGAACATGAAAGTCAGATACACAGAAATTTCCACATGAAAGCATCTCATCGGCTGTCAGAGATGTTTAGGGATGCCCACAATGCAGGACAGCGCCCTACCTGGCTGGGTGAACAAATTTGGAACTCTTTACTGGCTCATTGGAATACAGTAGAGTTCCGCAATAAATGTGCCAAAGCCCAGCGGAACAGAGCATCTGAAAGGGGTGGCACCCTGCATACTGGTGGGTCGATCACCATTCATGAGCATGCCATTCGTATGGTATAATCTCATTACATAACTTTTTCTTTCATATATAAGTTATGTATATTCTATTTCATATGTACGCTTGTAATTCTTAATTATGTTACAAGCACAGGCTTTAGGACGGGCGGTCCATGTTGATGAGGTCTTTGCACAGACTCATGTTCGGAAGAGAACTAATCAATTCGTTGATGAAAGATCTCGGAAGACTCATGTAAGCAAATCACACTATTACTAATAATTTTTCATTTCTGTTATTCTATCATTCCCTGACATTGCTTTTAATGTTTCAACCGGAAGAATTTGCTACGAGACTTTCACAGGTTAGATCTGAACATGAGTCAGCTCCTACACCGGATGATGCCAGTAATGCAGATGATGACATCCGTAGAACACAGTGCTGGATCGACATCGTTGGTGGGAAGAAAAAGGGACGAGTGTACGGTGCGGGACAACTTGCTGCAAACTATACAGTATCCAGAGGAGGTACTTTGAAGCACCAGCCTTCTTCTTCCACTAGTACTCCTGACGAGGTCGTTCTTCGCCTCACGCAGGCACTCGAGCAACGTGACCAGGAGATCACTGATCTCAGAGCAGAGTTTACAAACTTTAAGGCCCTGGTCATGAGAGTATTGCCTGAAACCTCATAAGACGTACAAAATATCCCTCCGACCCAGCCACGACCCTCCTCATCACCTGCTGCCACTCAGCAGCCCACATCAGTCCAACCCACACCAGTCCAGCCATCAATAGAGAAGCAGGATGATGAAGATCATTCTGATGATAGTTATGTACATTATTAGTTGGATTTTCTTATTACTTGTTACACAAACATTTGGATATTAGAACATTTTTGAGTTGATATCATTTCAATGTTAGTTAGATCTACTTGCACACTTTGGATGTTAGAACATCCTTTTGTTACATTGTTTTATGTTTGAACTATAATTACATTATCTATACATTAATGGATGTTCTATGGATTAATTGATGTTCAATGGATATTGATAATTGATTGCATCTTTGAGATGCAGATTATGCATGTTTGTATGTGCTTGAAAACTGTTATGCAGGTCTGTTTGTAATTGAAATTTGTTATACAGGTCTGGGTTGCACAAGAAATATCATTTCTCTGAAACCTGCCCTGCAATTTACCGAAGGCTTTTGTCCTTCGGTAAATGCCCACGTAAGGTCATTACCGAAGGCTTCTGCCCTTCGGTAAATACCCATGTAAGGCCATTACAGAGGGCTTTTGCCCTTCGGAAATTACCGAAGGCTTTTGCCCTTCGGTAATTACCGAAGGCTTGTGGCCCTCGGTAATTATCGAAGGGCAAAATCCCTCGGTAATTGTTAGCGACAAGAGATTTACCGAAGGATTTTTAGCCGTCGATAAGCCTTCGGTAAACACCCTTTATCGACGGCTTATGGCATTTTCCGAGGGCTTTTGGCCTTCGGTAGACTATTGGATTGTCAGGCTGCCAGATTGAGGTGAGTCTGGGCTGCTTTTTTGGTTGGGCTACCAAGTTATCCCTCCAGACTCAACTCTTTTTGCCACCACTATATAGTTTTTCCTATGTGCTTTTGCTGAATGGGACGGGGAAAATTCCTACTACCTCCGCCCGGAAACATTCTTCCTCTATCGATCGGTCCTTCACACTTCCACCTTCCTTCCTTCCTCTTGCTCTCTCAGCCTTAAAATAGGATGACCTGCAGGAAACACTCCGACACTCAAGTCAGAATTTATCTTTGCAAGCCTATCAAATTGTAGTCAAAAAACAGAGAGTTTACCTTCTCCATCGATTGTTATTTATATGATTTCATAGAATATTACCCATTAATTTACCTCTTAATGGCTTTCAATGCTGACCTTAACTACTCGACAACAATCGTTACCTCATTAATTACGCATTCATGAACATTCAAACGTTGTCTCAAGCAAACTGCTGGCAAGGCCCGATCAGACATACTAGTTCCCACATACTCGGTATTATCTAAACACTCTCGGCGGTCAATTCTACTCGGTAGAAACACAAGTTCCCCAAGCCTTAGCAAAATATTTTTTGCGTAAGGTTTTGAAGTGGTCTCCGATCGGTGCTCCCCTTTCCCTGTCCAAGCCTTCAATCGTTGTTTGTATTCACCATGGCGAGGGTCGTAAAGTCACGACTGTAACTTTAGGTGGGAAAAGTGAAAATGAAGCGTCAGATCGCTTAAACCGTCACATCTTCTAGCAAATGAATCGTCAAGTCGCTCGGATCGTCAGATCTTTCTGTGAATGAACCGTCAGATTACCCCGACCGTCAGATCCTTTGCGTTTGACGTTCCGAATCTGCCTGGTGACGCACTTTTTACCTTGTATAAATGGCCACATCTTACCCTAATTTTTTACCTCTGCCTTTTCACCATCGCCCTTGTCTTCTGCCTAGCTTCCTCTTTCCTGCTCTCCTCAACTTCATCTTCTCAAGTAACCATGTCCTCCGACTTCTCCGGCAAAGAGGGTAGGGGGTACGCCGCCGCCGACGTTAACAGTTCATCCTGCTCCTTGGGTGCTATCATGGGTCACAGTGTTGGGGCTTCTTCTTCAGGGAACTCCTCCGATCTCCTCGTGGACAGTGACGCTCCTGAAGAAGTTGTTATCCATGTGGACTCCACCGGCGCTTGGGATGGGAAACCCGAGTTTGGCCGGTTGTCCCCGGCTATAATTGGGCTCCTCACGAGGTTAGGCAGATTTCTTCCTCCTTCCACCACCTATCGCCCTGGCTTGCTCCTCCTTCAGCTCACTCATAATGGTAGTAACCTGCTCCTCCTTCTGCCCAAGACTGATGGGCCTGGTTTCTCCCATGGGTTTCATCCGATCGTCAGTATTAGTCCTCGGATCCAGATCCGCCATAGCTACCTCCGATCGTCTTCTCCTTTGTCGATTGGGTAGCTCAGATGGGGATGGCCGAACCTTCAATCCGACCACATAACACTCTTTGGCAATCCTCTGATCGGACCGAATTGTGCAAATGGTTCCATTGTCTGACGGGAACTTGAGTGTGAGGTGGGGCGTGGAGACAATCGCCCCAAATGCATTTAAGCATGGTCGGCCCAACAACACATTATAAGATGTGTTTGCGTCTACCAGTAAGAACTTGGTCTCCAGCTCCTTATTCCGCTCGGTTCCCAAACAAGTTCTTAGATCTACATATCCTCTCGTGTCCACTCTCTTCCCCAAAAATCCTACTATTTGCTCGTTATACGGGGCTATTAGGTCCTTGGATATGTCCATCTGTTGGAACGTCTTCTAGTACAGAATGTTGATAGAACTTCCATGATCCACCAACACCTTTCCCACGTTGTATCTAGCAATAACAGCTGTTATTACCATCGGGTCGTCTTTATCTGGATCAGGAGCATGGAAATCTTCATTGATAAACGTGCTTAACGGCATGGAGCGCTTCCTCACATCTACCTTGTGGACGCTTCTTAGTTCCCTCAGGTTTCTCTTTCTTGCGGACACCGACGATCCTCCAGCAAAACCCACAGAAATGGTGTTTATCGTGCCACGCAACGATCGGTCATGGCTACGACTTCTACTCCGCATATGGTCAGGACGCCTGTCTTCTCTCCTATCACTTCGTTCTACCCTAGCCCTCCTGGGTGGGCTTCTCGTCCTCCCTTCCTCCTTAACAAATTTCTTCAGGTGACCCGCCCGGATCAGCTCTTCCACCTTATCCTTCAACACCGTGTAGTCCTCGGTGTTGTGCCCGATGTTTAGATGATAGGTGCAATGTTTAGTTCCATCTGTCTTGGGTGATGATCGGGAAGGTCTTACACGAATCAGATCTGCACTCAGGGCCTCCTCCAGCACTCTAGCCCTCGGCATATTCAACGGGGCGTATTTTTCGTACCTAGCCCCCTTCGGGCCGTCTCTGTACCTCTGGCCTTTTGGCCGCTTGCCAGGTACGAACGGTTTCTTGCCCTCCTTCTTCTCCTGCCCTGAATTCGAGCTTTGCTCCTGTTGTCGCCTCTGGACCGCCCTCATCTCTTCTATTCTGATGAACCGAGCGGCTCTCTCCTGTAACTCGTCCAGGGTTAGTGGGGGTTCCGCAAATAAATTATCGGCGAACGGGGAGGGCCTCAGCGCGGTAGCAAGAGTGCTAATAGTAAAGTTCTTGCCCACTCCCCTTACTTGCCAAGCGGTTCTATTGAACCTGTCCATGAAGCCCCTAAGACTCTCTCCCTTCTCTTGCTTTATGTTTGTCAACTCCACATATGTCAAATTTCGCGCTCTACTCGCCGAGAACTGTCGTTCGAACATGTCCCTCAAGGTAGCGAAGTTTCCAATAGTTTGTGGTCTAAGAGAATGGAACCATGTTAATGCTTCTCCCTTGATTGACAAAGAAAAAACTCTTCACCACACATTTTCACTGGGGGAGTAAATGGTCATGCCGTCAACAAAGGATCTCAAATGCTCCTTTGGATCTCCTGACCCATCATACTTCTCCAGGGCCGGAAATGCTCTCTCTGGATTATGCTCCTCCATGACTGCCGTTGTGAACGGATGCAAGGCTCTAGCTCGACCGGCTAGGACTGGAAGGTTTGAGGTCCGATGTGAGCCAGCCTCACTCTGATCCTCCCCTGGATAATGACTGTCAGGAGTAGGATCTATGTCTTCTTCTAAGTCCGGCTCCGTTTCCGGCATCTCTACATTGGGTGGTGTTTGGGTGCATGCGAAAGATTGATGATTACCTTGCGCCCCCCTAGCTGCATCACACTCGCCCCGAAGGGTTTCAATCTCAGCCTGCATTGCCTCCATCCTTCTTCTCATCTCCTGCATAAACGTTGTCGGGTCCTGCTCCATCCTTATGGCCTTACTGGGTTGTGTTCGACGATCATCGGCCCCACGGTAGGCGCCAAAATGTTTCTGCTGAATGGGACCAGGGAAAACTCCTACTGCCTCCGCCCGGAAACACTATTCCTCTACCGATCGGTCCTTCACACTTCCACCTTCCTTTCTCTTGCTCTCTTAGCCTTAAAATGGGGTGACCTGCAAGAAACACTCCGACGCTCAAGTCAGAATTTATCTTTGCAAGCCTATCAAATTGTAGTAAAAAAACAGAGAGTTTACCTTTTCCATCGATTGTTATTTATATGATTTTAGAGAATATTACCCATTAATTTACCTCTTAATGGCTTTCAATGCTGACCTTAACTACTCGACAACGACCGTTACCTCATTAATTACGCATTCATAAACTTTCAAACGCTGTCTCCAGCAAACTGCTGGCAAGGCCCGATCGGACATACTAGTTCCCACACACTCGATATTATCTAAACACTCCCGGTCGGTCAATTCTACTCGGTAGTAACACTATGTATAAAACTATAGTTTTTCCTATGTATAAAACTAAGTAAAAAGACAAATGCATATAGTCTTCCTGCTAGAAGTATTTTTTTTCTTTTAACTTGACAAATCGACATTAAAAATTGATATCACCAATTAATTTGAGAAACGAAAAGGTTGCATTGTTAGTCAAGTACGCATCACGTTTAAATGTGAGAACTTAGAAAAATGGTTTAAAAAGCGTAGTGATTTTTAAAAGAAATATACGATAATATTTTAATAATAAAAGTGTAAATTAGTGCTGTCAAAACTGGTCACTCAGCTCAATCTGACCCGACCTACCACGGGTTGGTAGGTAAACGGGTTGGCACACTAGCTCACTTAATTACAATTTTTTTAAAATAAAAAAAAATTACAAACTTTCTATAATTCAAATCTAAACAAATTTCACTCCCAACATGGGTGTTTAATCAATTTTGAAAATTGGAAACTTAAATAATTTTTTCAAGAAAAAAATAATAACAAATATTTTTTTATAAAATTAAAATTAAATTTTAATAAAATAAAATTAGGTAGGTGGGTCGGTTGGTCAACCCGGCCCAGCACGGGTTCAACCTAGATGAGCCAGGTTTAGATGAGCCGGGTTGAAATTTGACCTGCATAAAAAAAATACAATTTTTTCAAACCTAACTCGGGGCCGAGTTGGCCCGCGCGTTATGATCTATTTTAACAGCTCTAGTATAAATAAATTTTTTATTAATTAAAGTTCATTTTATAAAAACTTATATTTCTAAAGTTTCTCTCTACCCTAATCTTCATTCTTTTGAAGATCAAGACCGTAGAAATGTTCCTAATGAAGAAGTTTACAAATCCACCTTTACCAGAAGGAGAATAAAGTAAGTTCCTCTTTTTAGGTTGTTTTGTTTTTTGAGTTGCATGTGGACAGATATGTTATGCATGTGGCTCAAATTTGCCCAAAATGAATATATGTTCCTCTATGGTGATATGATCAGATTTCTAATCAAAGTATTATGTCTAGTTAAATTAGGTTATGGATTAGGTTGTGTTTGAGCTGAAAGTATGAAGTCATGTGATATAATACTCGTAGTATATTTCTTGTACGCACTACTACAAAAATAAGCTTTGACGTTAAGTATTTTCGACGTTTAACATCACTCCAAGCTCCAATGTGAATCTCAGAGACATCATTTTAACGTCGGACATAAAAAACAAGCATTAATTAACATCAAATTAGAAGCAGACGTTAATTGCCATCGACCTTCATCCTAACATAAATTGACATAGGAAAATTAATAACTCAAAGATCAATTAGTTCACACCTTTGGATACAGTATTTTGAATTTGTTGTGCTTTAGGTCCACCCACAACTCTAATTACATTTGAAGCATAGGTTAATACTAATATAACTAAGTATTTCGTTTTTATTTGTAGAATATTTTGTAGATAAGTGGAAATTCAGATGATTAAAGAATATATCAAATATTATCATTTAGATACAATTCATTCAAGTAAAATTTTCAAACCCAATCAGTTTAGCCTAATTTTCCCAACAAGCAAGGTCAAGCCCCCCCAGCACGCTATGCCAATCCTCCCAACAAGAATGGCAGGCTTGGTACATGAAATTGTGTATTTAAACATGTTTTCACGAGGATTTCGGTACCTTCTTCCATTCTCATGACTAAAAATCGCCTAGAGTGTTGAAGATAGGCTCTTGGAGATTGTTTGAGTTGTTGGGAAGCTCTCCCTTCTCCTCCCTGAGTCTTCATCTTCATCCATGGAGGTTTTACCCCTTTTGGGTTGAAGAGGAAGATGGGCCACCAAAATTAGAGGTGGAGATGTCAATGGGAGGTGTATTGAAGCATGGAGCAACTACCAAGAACATTGAAAGAGGCCTTGATTATGATCTATGGTTTCAATTTTTTCCATATTCTTCAATTTCGTAAACCATAGGTTCTCCACTATGGAGAGTTAAACCTTTTTATTGAGATTATATGTAATAAGTTGATTTCTTGTGTATTTTGTGAAGTTAATAAATATGTTTTTCTCCTTTTCAATGTTAGAATTTGATTTATATGTTTAATGTTTGTTGTGGCTTCGAACACCAATGACTTGATTGTAGTTCTCAAGGTGTTCGAAAATGTCTCTTAAACCCAGAACTGAAATTAAGAACCTAATGGAAACTTTATCTAGGGATAGAACTTTCTTCATTATTAATCTTAAGAATACTTAAACTTAATGCATGATTTCATGTGTTGATGATTCAAGGGATTGGACTTTGATGAGTTATCATAGGCTCAAAGTCTCTAAGGATAGGATGTGAGTATATTTGTGAGTTGATTTTAACATGAAATTGGATTGAGATGTTTGTGAATGCATGCGAAGGAAGTGATTGAAATCAGATTTTAACAATTGAAAACACTTTATGTTAAATTTCTATTGCGCATCAATTCTTCGATAAAAATACAAAAAGATTTTCTTTGTATTTTTGTGAACTTTGTTGTGTAATTGGTTTATGAATTGTGAGAGTTTTTAGTATTATACAAGTCTATTGGAAAAATGATATCTAGACTTTCTACTTTATTACTTGTAGGATTTGGTACACTTGCAAATATCTTAACTAGTTTATATATTTGTATTTGTGTTATTTAAATTTTAGAATGTAAAAAGTATCATTAGCTTACCTGATAACTTTTTGGCAAGTAATACCAAATCGTTCCAAGTAATACAGTGAATAAGTAAAAGTGTCGTCTCCCAAGAAACTTGTGCAACACATGACAATTCTTCTTTTTATAACTCAATTAGACATCAAAATGCACAAAACAACACAAGAAACTCTTTTTGGTATTTTATCAACAGTTGGTGTGCAAGGAATTTATATTTAAAAGAAATTTCATTGGAATTGGGTTTCATGAATCATAAGAATATAAAACTATGTTCAATATTTCATATTTCATTCAAATATTCACATCAAGCATACTAGTCCTAATCCCTTAGCAACTAGTTCTAAATTAATATATCAAACTGTTAATCCCTTAGTCAATTTAACATATAATTTGCATTAAGTCTGATGCTAAGAATGGTCAAGTTATTGAGTTTATCCCTAGATCCCAAATCACTTAAGTGTTTTATCCATGTCCATGTTCAAAGTTACTTTCACATAATCAGAGACATTCAAATAACATTATATTTCCATATAATGATAGTAAATTCAAGAAAGAGCATATGAACGAACAACGATATATTGAACACGAAAATTACATCACAGTAAGTTCATTACATCTAATCCCAACGAAAGAGAAATTTAACTACTCTTAGTCATTTAGAATGTACACATTTGACGCAATCCCTTGCGAAAATGGTGTCTTGATAACTTGAAGTAATCTCCTGAAGCTCCTGAGATGTTTTCGTTTCTTTCCTCTGTCCAAAACTTCTCTCCTCTATTTTCTCTTTCTACTGTCTCGAACTTAAAAATCAACTGCATATCCTTTAATTGTCCATAATTCGCTCAGCGGATTATTTTGGTGCGCTAAGCGAATAATCATCTTTTTAGTTGAGCGATTTAATGTTGGCTTAGCGAGAAACATCTGATAACACTCCACTTTGATGTATAAATTCCTGTACAATTTACTACACACTTTCCTACTTCTTATTACAACTTTTTCTATGAGAAAACACATTATTTCATGAATAAATACAAATTTTGAGTTAATTAATAAGTCTGAAAACATGTATTTTTCATACTTATCATTACCCTTACTCTTTTAGTGGTTGTGATGTTTCCCTTTTCATCAGTGCAAAAACAAGTTTTTAAGTCTGTCAATTTAATTCTATTCAGAAAGGAATCGACTAAAAAATATACGCTGACATTTTTGTAAACAAAAAGGCATTACTTTAAGTTTCTTAGTCTGACAACATACTTAAATTTACATTTTAAGTCAGTTCGAAGAGAAACACTTAAATTTTGCATTTGTTCAGTTTTTCAACAAATTTAAATTGATGTCGACGATGATATATTGTTGAAACATCGTACCAACGTTGCATTCTCTAGATTTGTAGTGATTTGTGTTGTTCTCCTCCACTAGAGATTTCTAAGCTCTCCTCCCCTTCAATCGACGATGTCCACTTTCAGCAACAGATCAACAACAACGAACTAGCAACCTTTGCAATGGCAATTCTCTCTTAAAGTACAAAAGTTTCTTTTTCCAAATAGATGCAATGGCAGTTCTCAGTATATGAGTTTGTTCATAAAGTTTGAAACTTCTAATTTCTAAATTTACATTTTATTATTGTTGATGCTCTAATGCAATTAATTTTTCTATCAAGAATATTAGGTAGTTTGTAGTATAACAAGTGTCATATCTACAAGTATTTAGTAGAATGCACCAAATTTTAAACTAGTTTGACTTGAATGAAACGGTGTTTGAGTTGTACGTGAAGTGTGAAAACAAGTTTGATGTAAAAATAATATTGATTTATAGGAATAACAACTTACTAAAACAATTTTGAGTAAAAGATTAACTTCAACATAATAAAGATGTGTTAAAGCTAGATTTCACCATTTTGTCCCTCTCTTGCACTAATTCAATCATTATTTACAAATATACAAGTACTCATGTCATGAGAGTTCTCTTTAAATGTAACTTTGGGTCCATTCCTATAGAACCTAAGATCATCAAACTTCAGTATGATTCCTCGGTGATTTCTTGAGTGAATCACTTGCATTAAGATCAAGACTTTATTGCTACAAAGTGTTACAACTTTGCTTCAACACTTAAATAGATTTAGCTCCCCATGATAGATGAAAATAATATAATATATTGAAGAACCATACTCTCTTATACCCTTTAATAATATTATAATAAATATATAGGTAAGTGTCAAAAAAACTCTCAAAAATCTCAAAAAAAAACCCTTTCAAAAAGTTTGTCTAAATAGGGGTGTAACTCTATTTTTTTAAATTGTTCAGGACAGTAATCAATAATTCACTTATGGCTCCAACTACAAAGGTTTCCTCCCTACTTGGGTTTGCTTTTATGGCCTAAGCCTCATGCTCTAATGCTTCAGCCCTTGAGATAACTTCTTTGGAAAAGAGTCTTCATGACTTAGCCTCGGGTTTAGTGCTTGAGGTTTTCCTTTGCAATGGGTTTGCTTCTGTGGCTCAAGCTTTAACTCTATTGTCCATGATTTATATAGAATTTTAACAAAATCAAAATAACATAAATACCAAATTCATTTCACAATTAGCTTATATTAGGAACTTATAAGTTGTTCGTGTCTACAATAGTATCTTTTTCGTTTTCTTTGTTTCCTTCATCAAACAAGCCAACTTACAAAAGCCAATACAATGAATTATTTTTTTGCGGATTATTGTTAAGAAGTAAACTTTAAGCTTAACTCGATTCCACAAAATTAGCTTGTAAAGTGAAGTATGCACTTATTTATATATTATAAATTAGTCTTATCTCTAGTCGATATGGAACTTCCAATAATTATTTAGGTATGGTTGATGCAAACTATTTCGTCATCACCTCTTCACCCATATTATTAAATTAATTTGTAGAATAACATGATTTCAAATTATGATTATTGATGATATAAATTAACAAAGGGAGTTCATTCCAAAATCTTGTTTTCACTACGGTAGCGTTGATATTAACAACATATGCGAACGTTATTTTCAACATGATTCTTATAGTCACTTCCATCCTCTCCTTCCTATGTGGGTACGTGGTCACCGCTCAACAGTTTTCACACTCATGTTCTATTTTACCTTTTATTGAAGAGAATTCAAAACTGTTGCGGTGATTTCTGATTTTTTTAGCAACGAAAAGTTAAGCTTAGAAACCACAACAGGGAAAGCTAAGATGATGGGAACGATAATAGGAGTTATCCGATCAGTAATGTTGTCATTCATAGAAAGGGTAGAATAAATATAAGGAAGAATATTCACATGAATCGTATGCATAAAAAGGACAAGAATTAAAAAAGAAACATAAGATGGAAAAGAGTGGATAGGTGTTCTAAGTGGTATTGACGTTACTTAAGTTTTTTTAGTATGGCTCATCATTCAGGTATAAGTTTCCTACTGCTTTTAAATGCACACATGTTACATCTATCATATGTTTTCTTTTGCTTTTATATCTATAAGAGGAAATGATGATCACCTATAATACAGTTATCAAATCATTTGAAGATTTCATTTATGTTATGCAATCCTTTATGTTATATAGCTGCAACGCATTGTATTGATCACTACGTAATTCTATTCTATTATCATATGTAATCTGTATTTTCTACGATTGTTTATTGGATTGTTTAGTTAGATGATATATATAGTAGTGTTAAAAACTGAAGGTCATTTACTAATGTTTGTAGACTATCAATGCAATTAGGTGATATAAATGCATTTTGTATGTAAAAGTATATTCGGATTCAAAGTTTATTATTGATCAAGAACATACTTCAATTTAAGTCTTTAGACAGTAACAATCTTTCAATTTAAGTATTTTAGGTCTGTTGATCAACAACATACTTAAAATGTTCAAAATAACATATTTGAAAATTTTATTTTACATATAATTGTTATTATGGCGTGAGGAAAAGAGTCTACAAATGGAATTGACGCTAGACATTAGGTGTTGGGTCTAAATGGAAATACTCAAACTCAAGATATTGTGAAGTGCACTTATACTTGTATTTATGTTTGTCTTATGCTTAATTGGCCAAGACTTAATATCTAAAATATAAATGCTTTAGAGATAGATTTACTCTATTTTTGGAGTTGTTACACTAATAACGCCTATAGAGTAAAAAATAATTCTAATAAAATTTATTAATTAAAATTAGGAATTTATATATATTTTTTCTTTTGATAATTAATTGTCAAATTATACATTAGTCATGTAATGATGCCACTAAAGTGAGATGGTTTATTGGTATATACTATTATAAGAAGAGGTTGTCTTTTTTATGTACACAAGTTTTTTCTAGTTTTATTCTTTTGCTCTTTTTCTTAAGTTAGAATAATTATTTTATTTATTTTATTAATTTTTTTAATTTGAACATTTTTAATTTGCCCTTTTTTACTTTAACTATTTTTTAAAATTAAAATATCTATTTATATTATTATATAAAAGAGATTCACTCTTTACACATTTGTTTTTAACTTTATCTTTTAACAAGTAAATATTTTTTAAACGAAAATAATTATTTTACATATTTTATCCTTAAGTGACATTTTATTAAGTTATCCAATTTTGTTATTTGACTCGTTTTTTCTTAATTTAATAATTTTTTTAAACTATAATAACAAACTCTCTTAAGAAAATAAATAAAAACTATCTTTTTATAATAAAATATTAATTATATTATAGAAAGGTTTGTTTATTTTACGTTCTCTTAATTTGCAAACTTGTATTTTTAGTCTTTAAAAAATGGGTTAAATATGTTTTTCGTCCCTTAAGTATCACACTATTTTGGTTTTAGTCCCTACTCGAAACTTTGATAGTTTTTAGTCCTCATAATATTGAAACTATTAGTATTAATCTTTAAAAATGGACGACGTCAACTTTTAGTTGATCTGGCAAACAGCGAGACCACGTCTTCTTCTTAAGTATCTGCCACGTTGCTTCTTCGTCATCTTAGTTGGGGGCAAAGTTGAGTTCTTCTTTTTCATCATCTGAGATTAACCAATTCACCAAAGGCTCCATATCATCCTTCTCATCAATCCTCAATGCCACTTCCAACTCCTTCAACCCTTGTGCTGCAAATTCGAACCTTCCACTCCTCAACGCTTCCTTCACACTTTCTAACCTCTTGTTCAACCCCACAACGGTTCCAACCAGCCCTAGGAGCTCCTTCTTCACCTTTAGCTCCTCTTTCTTTACCTTCATTTGTGACACAACCTTGCGCACCTCGACATCGATCGGTCGGTCAGAGAGGAGTCGGATAATGGCGGCGACGTCGTTCGAGACCTCGCGAGTCTGCAAAACGGCATCGTTGCAGAGAGAGAAGAGGCGCGCGAAGTCTTCACGGTGTGAGACGAGGTAGGACTGGACCTGAGAGCGGATCTGGAGGGACTGCGACTCGAGGCGCTGGATCAAGAGGTGCAGATCGGGTGAAACCAGAACACAGTATAAAGGCCAACAATGAACTCGGACTGCAACAACCTGCTCAAATAGAAATTATGCAATTGAAACACCACTGTTAAATTCCTAAACACCCTTTAGATTTCAATTGTCATTGATTGACTCCATTTTTTAAACACTTCCAAACAAAATAAAAGGTTTAAATAACATATAACATCACTGCTGATTTTCTATGGTACACTGCATCAGAAGAAGCAAGAGAATTATACAAGTACTTTTAGGATGAAGACACTAATTGCTTCATTTTAGCTTGTAAAATAACTCCAGCTTCATCTGCCACATTTTTCTTTTTAGATGCAACCTACAGTGAGATTTGTACAAATTCATTTTTCTTTGGGAAATAAGGTAAAAGGTAATATGAGAACTCTTAAATTCATTTCAAAAAACAACGTGAAAAAAGTAATTGACTTAAACTTCGTCTAAGGGGTGGGGAGGGGAAGAGGATTCATTTTATAAAAAAAATATTGGGGCCAAATTATTTCGTGGTGGTACCTGTAGCAGAAGAACAGTAGCTATAATAAAACACATATCCAAAGTACACAAAAAAATATTGTAGAATATTTCACACAATTGGTGCTTTTTCCTATAAGATAATTGGTGCTTGTTCCACCATGTCCTTAGCCGTGATTGTCACCACAAGTTCATAGCATTGTAACGGGCGCTGGATCACGAGGTGCAGATCGGGCGCTGATAGAAGAGAGGTTGGGTCCGAGAGGTCCTGCATCGAGAGAAGGTCGCGGAAGTTGACATTGGTTAATCTGAGATGACAAAAAAGAAGAATTCAGCTTTGTCCCAACTGAGATGACGAAGAAGCAACGTGGCAGATACTTAAGAAGAAGACGTGGCATCGCCGTTTGACAGATCAACTAAAAGTTGACGTCCATTTTTAAAGATTAATACTAATAGTTTCAATACTATGAGGACTAAAAACCATCAAAGTTTCAAGTAGAGACTAAAACCAAAATCGTGTGATACTTAAGGGACGAAAAACATATTTAACCCTTAAAAAATAATAACATTAAGTTTTATACGAGGTGGTAACATGTGTGATGTCACCTTATTATTGTGTGTCACGTTTTTTTGATACGTTTCAGATCACGCACTCAGCATCGGCTTCTCGTTCATCGTTATCTTCCAGAAGTTGTTTCTACAATTCCAAAAGTCGGTGATCCATGATCTTCTTCTTCGGCTCAACCACCTGAACGGGAACTGAAAGAGGACTAGAAAGTTGAACCTGATTTGTGGCATTGCCCAAATCAGAGCTTCGATAGCTTGGTAACATCAACCACCCTTTTGTTGCTCCTTCTCCAAGCTCCAAACTTTTCCACTGTTTCTCTGGCCTTACTGCTTGTATTGTGCCCCTGAGTGATATCAACAAAAGAAGTCTTAATCCTTTTGAAAGTTGGCAACTTCTCTATGGCAGCCCACTTGGACTGAAGCTCCTTGTCTTCCTCCACAAAAGAATCTGCATCTCTCTCAAAGGTCAACACATGGCCCTGAGTCCTTCCTCTTGGAGTTAACTCCATTAGAGTTGTGTTAAACTGGGAACTTTCTGAAGAAGCTACTACTGGAGCTGTTGAACCTCAAGCTCCTCACAATTACAAATACCCGATGCCAAAAGTTGCCAATGATTGTTACAATTTGTGGAGGGATGCATGGAAGGGAGGAACACAAGCTTTCACACAGAAAAACCAGTGTGTCTTTCTCATTTAAAACTGGGAAAGCATTTGTGAAGAAAAACCTATAGCAGCCACCTCTTCTATGGTCCCTTGATTGGGAAACAAATCCAATATGGTCATATGATTGTCAAGGTTCATTCAATTGCAGGAAGAGATTTGTTTCATTACATCTACAACACCAAACAATGGTTGTTGTGATTCTTTTATTTTGTTCTCTTCATTTCCTTATTATATTATGATACCCTCAATTCATCATTGACCAGCCCAAAGAAAGTCCCTGTGGGGATTGATTTTTCCATAAAACCAGTTCTTTAGTTCATATTATAATAACATGTTGTTTTCTTTTATTCAAAGGTAGCAGTTAGTGCAAAAGTGATTACTGCTAACGGTTGCGTTTATCCATAAGGGTTGGTGTTTGGCGTTTTCGCGATCTGCAAGGGCAGGATCTAGAAACATTGTGGGGAGGTTCTGTTGTTGGGTTCGGTAGAGAGGGTGGAGGTTTGCGGTGGCAGTCGCGACGTTGTTCGGGTTGTTCATGGTGGCCGCCGGAATGGATCTGACAGTGAATCCACCCGCTCTAACGAAATACTCCAACGCCCCACCTTCCCTAGTGAACCCTGACAATGACATTCTAGGATTCTGCGAAGAAAATAAGGAAAAGGGAAAAGGAAAAAAAACTAATTTTCTGAATCCAATTCATCAGTATTCAATTGCTTGCTTCTAAAACTAATTTTTCTTCAATTGATTCAAGATAATATAACCAAGAAAAATCATGAAGAATAGAAGAACTCTAATTATTTTCAAGGAACAAAAATCCTTAATCTGATTTTGGAGAAGAAAAGATACATTGCACACACCTAATATAAAAGTTGCCATCATACCTTCGTTTGCCGCCTGAAAGAAAATTTAACTTTTATATTTTAAAGACTAAAATCACGAGTCTCTAAATTAAGAGAACGAAAATAAATAAAATTTTCGAAGAGGAATGAAACCCAAAATCACTTGATAATTGAAAAACTAAAAACATATTTAACTCGTATAATTTTATTATGTTATATTGTCTTCAATTATATATATATATATATATATATATATATATATATATATGTTTGTGTGTAGCACATGTATTTTTTATTATTATGTATAATAATTTTAATTACATATTTCATTGTATACAATTTTTCAAATTTTACATGTGAACATTCAATTTTAAAATTTAACTAATATTTTGAATTATTATGAAATTTTTTAGGTTAAATCATTTTGTTTGTTCTCATTTTAGTTGAAAATTTTCAAATCGATCTCCTTATGTCTCAATTTAGTCTTTAACACGTTAAAGATGTGTCATGTCACAGTTTGTGATTTTTTTTATTTTTTTATTTTATCTTCTTTTAGTGTTTATAAAAAAATTAAAAATTAAAAATTTGTCATGTGTCAAACTAATAACGTGCCACGTGGTAGTGATAGTGCAATGTGACTGTAGCATTGTCATGTGTCACTGTCATGCCAAATGTTATTGTCTTAGTCTCAATTTCGGTTTTATATTTTTATTTTGTTTAAATTAAATCAATTTCATCCGTCTCTAAATTAAAATTAAATTTATTTTTTTATAAATGTCACAAATATTTTTATAAAAATTGATATTTTTATTAAATATATTTTACAAGATTAAATTTAATTATATTTATATTTTACATTGAACTTTATTAAAAAAAATTTTTAAATTTATTTGTTTTAAATTATTATCAAATTGTTTAAAATTATTTTAAAATTTTACATTTGAATTTGTAAAATTTTATTTTTGGATCAACTTTTTAAAAACAGTGCCGTTTAAAAGTTTTCTCTTTTCATAAATTGATTTTATAAATAAAATCAACTCTTTAAAATAATCAACCATGGAAATAAAGAATATAGAAAAAGAGAGAAATTACATCAAGTCCAGTTTTTAATCTCTTTAAAGAGGGATTAACAAAACACTAAAAATAACCAACAACTTACAATTTCATAAAATAAAGTTAAGATTAGAAAGCATATCTTTTAACACACAAATAATGAACAATACTTCCTTAGACACGTAAAGGGTAATCAGCTTCCCTTGCAACAACATCAACACTCAAGACACACTTCATGTATGTTCTCTCTCTACCCACACTAGGTTTTTAAAAGCCTCCTTTCCACACACACAGAGAATTTCTCTTCGACACACAGCTATAAACCTCTGAGTACAAAGTTATCTTTGACAATAGGTTTAAGTTAAATATATACAGACTCTCATTTTGAAAATTAAGTCAGGAACTTAAGAGTTCATTCGCAACTATCACTTATAATCGATTATATAAGTGATAAGCGATTATCACAAAAACATTTTTAAAAAACATTTTCTCGTTGTGAATCCATTACCAGAAGGTGATAATCAATTATCATAGAGGTTTTTCTGAAAATTTGAAATTATGTGTATAATTGATTATCACATACTTTTATGAAAAATAAAGCTTTTCATGAGTGTTTTATGGTCTACCTATTGATTCTTGATGTACTAATTTAAATAAAATACACATATTACAACACTTCAATATTTAATTTATTTAGTCTTCAATGTATCTCTTGAATTTAAACACCTTAAATCTCCAGCACTTCTTCATAAATCATCATCATCAAAACTCTTTATTAAAGCAAGATATTCATCTTCTTCTTTTTGCTAACACCAATTTGAAATGAATAAAAATATGAGGATTGATTTGAGATTTTCCTACAAAATTGGGAACAAATGAAATGATTTAACCAATTTCTTAATATATGATTCAACTCTCTCTTTTTCTTATATTTCACATGTTTTTATATTTGATATCAACTTTCAAATAATAGAGAAAGAAGATATCATTGTTTAATGAGCATAGCTAACCTTGTAACTAAACGTTTCTCATGGAACATTGTTGTATGAAGATGTTGTATCTACATTTAAGGTTTAAACTCTCATTTGGTCCTCGTATTTATGTGTCAATCTCAAGTGGGTCATTTTTTTTTCGGTCTCAATCAGGTTCATAAACTTGTAAAAATGAGCCAATTAAGCCATCTCTGTTAAGTTTTCATTGACGCCATCTACAGATGTTGAGCTGTAATTTTTTTTAGTTGACGTAGTAATGCGTATTAAATTGAATGAGTTCTGTTGTATAATCAATCATTCCACGTGGAGAACTATATTTCTTATGTTGGAAGCCCTAACATTTAAAGAGACCCCTGACATCCAAAGGTCGTTGCGAGTCGCGGTCCAAGGCGTCGCGTGTAACACCCTAATATTTTAAAGGGTATTACTGATAGTAGAGACTAAATTAATTTGATATATTTTATAAACCATCAAACTTTATTTCAATTCTCCCAAAGTACAATACCAAAATTACAAACTTCAAACAATATAGTCTTCACCACTTAACATAAATTCGAATTTCAACTTATAAGTTTTACACAACATAATTTTTCCAATACAAATTTATTCTTTTTACAAAATATCCCTGAAAGTTTTTCCCCGCGTCTCTCTCATCTCTAAGCTTTTTCAACCGCATCTGCGACATTATCTATTCACATATAACATGAGTTATATGATCATAGCACAAACAAATAAGGGTAAGCCAACCATATCATAAAATCATTAAACTTGTAATAAAAATATTATAATCATGTATTTCTGCAATTGATAAAATATCATTATTCCGATGTCATTAATTCATCATTATCAAAATCATCTTTCTCATTTCCATAAATCTTACAAGTGTTCCATGCTTACTCATGAAGCCTTATGGTCAGACCGCTCTCTGCCTGCTTCCTTAAGCCTCACTTATATACTATGTCTTACTTTCTAAAGCCTTATGGTCAGACCCCTCTCTGCCTGCTTCTATAAAACTTACGAATCATATGTTTATGTCAAAGCCTTATGGTCAGACCACTTTCTGCCTGCTTTCATAAACCTCAAGTGTTACTTTGCTCATACCAAACTCTCATGGTATAACTCGAACAAACTACTCCCGGTAGTAAACATCATTTCATAAGTAATGATTTCTCATATCCACCCCAACATTTCATAAAACCAACAATTCATACCCTCTTATCCACCTAACTCAATCATGTTCATTCTTTAATCATGAATTCATAATCACCCGTTTTGGTATCAATAAATCAAACATATTGCCAGATATCATGCTTCATATTATAAACTCATTTTGCCCATAACGAGTATAACTCAACATATTTTCACCAAACAAAGATCATGGATCAACCAAAATATATCAACATATCTTAAGAACTACATATTAAAGTCTGGGCTCAATGTAATGATAAATAAAATATATATGAAATTTTTACCATGATAATATTATGCATCTACAATCAACTTGTTTTATTTTATTTTCATCCTATTATAGATTTTTCTTTACCCCAATTGGTCACCGGAGAGGACCCAGATGTCTGAACGCATCAAACTCACCTTCGACGCCAGCACATATGACTAGTCACAACTGACTGGACCAGGCCAGGGCTGCTCTATGATCAGGGATGTGCCAACTCAGGTTTTTAAGGTTCCTCTATCCTACCAACAAAGGGAGGTCCTCAATAATTAACAATTTATTTATTTAATTTATCTACCTTATTTTCTTATGCTCTAAATCTTAAAATGCTTAATTTTACTTCCTCTCACAACAACCTCAACCAGTATCTGTATATCTATTTAATACCCATATACAAGTTATTACAGAACCCTTATTCCAAACCTCCCAACAAGATCAATTTCAGCCAACAAACTCATTCAATAAATTCATCACAATAAACATCCATAATAGAATTCATACAAGATAATTATAAACAATTAACAATAATAAAACATTACAATAAATGGTCATAGAAGAATACAATATTTGACAATCATAAAAATAATCTTAATATAAAAATTCATGGGGAAACAAGAAGTTGAATCTGGCAGAGCCGGTTAGACAACTTCTAATTCATCCAAAATACAATATAATTAAATAACAAAAACAATAACATGTCTGGGGAAATAAGAAGTTGAATCTGGCAGAGCCGGTTAGACAACTCCTAATCCTTCCAAAAATGCAATAAAATAAATAAGTAAAGCAATAAATAGTTTGGGGAAACAAGAAGTTGAATCTGGCAGAGCCGGTTAGACAACTTCTAATCCTTCCAAAAATGCAATAAAATAAATAAGTAAAGAAATAAAACGTTTGGGGAAACAAGAAGTTGAATCTGGCAGAGCCGGTTAGACAACTTCTAATCCTTCCAAAATACGATAAAAATAAATAAGGAAAGCAATAAAATGTTTGGGGAAACAAGAAATTGAATCTGGCAGAGCCGGTTAGACAACTTCTAATCCTTCCAAAATGCAATAAAATAAATAAGTAAAGAAATAAAACATTTGGGGAAACAAGAAATTGAATCTGGCAGAGCCGGTTAGACAATTTCTAATCCTTCCAAAATAAAAAAATAAACAACTAATAACATACAAATGGCATAACATAATCAATATCACGTTTTACAACTATCACACTTGGATATCAACACAAAAGCATACTCTCATTTAAATTCAAAATCATACAGAAACAAAATACTCCATAATCAAGATTTAAGATCAGACAAAAGCAAAATATAGCATATTCAAGACTCAAGATAATACAAAAGAAGATACTCAAGGTTAGCTTCCCTTACCTCTATTACAGGCTTAATCTCCTCGCTCTCTGAAAACTTCCAGAATATCCCCTTTGAAATTAGAAATTCTTCCAACTCTCTTCTCTCAAAAATTTTCTAAGTTCTTTGGTGTAAATTTTCAGCCTCCCCCCTTGGCTATTTATAGTAAAAAATTTTACTATTCATTTTTACTATTCATTTTTACTATTCATTTTTTTTATTCATTTTACTATTACAAAAATAATTTTTTATTTGCAAATTGGTGAATTCTGATCTCAAAGCTACGTGGAACACTTATCCTTTCCAAAAATAATTTTTTTTTTTAATTTTTTTTTTTTACTATTCACTTTTTACTATTCACAATTTACTATTCACTATTTACTTTTTTTTTTTTAATTTAGTATCTGACTTACAAATATTTTCAAGGATCTTACATCGCGAGCACCGTTGTTCACCGTCGGAGGCATCGCCGACATGGCGTCAAGTCCTCCCATATCCTTCTTCTCTTCACGCGTGAGAGAGGAACTCTCTCGTTCCTCCATCAATTGCCTCTTTAGCGAGGTCGGCCGCCACGAGCCACGAGCCAGGGCGCCACCAACAGAACTGTATCGTTTTGAAGCAGTGGAAGAAGAGGTTCGAAAGGAAAGACAGAGCGAGATTTTGGGGATTTTCCCTTTCCTTTTTTTGCTTGGTGTATTTGCTTGGTCTCCCAACAAGGAATCAACACTTGAGAATCCTGAACTAACCTCATCTTTGCTTCTTCCTAGTTGATCAATTCAATCATACATTCTAATCAAAATTGAGCTTATGGGTACAACTATCCATTGATAGAAGCTGCAAAATAGAAATACTGCAAGTGCAAAAGCATATGTACATGGAGATTTTAGAAGCCTAAACTAGTCAAAATTCCTTGCCACTTTAAGGGATATACTGCAAGTACAATTAATTTGAATTCATAGTTTGTTGTGTTAATTGCAATTATGTTGAGCACATACTGGTTTCTCTAAGTTGTAATTTGAAAAGTTTTGATCGTATATATTGTTCATAGAAAAAAAATATTGATATACCAGTTACCACATTCATTTCATTTGGCAGATATGCCTCATTTTTATTTGGCTTAAATTAATAAGTAGATCATGATTAAAATTAAATTAGATAGTTTCTTTGGATTTAAATAAAAAACCATTCACATCCTACCTCTCTGGCAAGTCACAATTGATACATATTATCTCATAATGATAACTCAGCAAAATTGGTTTTCATCAGGACCTCTTCTTTAAATGACAAGTAATTACAAATGACATTTGATTCAGGCACCAAATAGTCAAAAATAAGATATGATTTAATATAGGAAATAGAACAGGTAGGAAAGTTTAAATTAAGGAAATGATGGTAGATTCACTTTGGAACTTTAGAACTTATACCATTTCTAACATCCAATAGAATGAAATCTTTGTCATGATAATCTTTTGCTCTAAGATCAGTTTTATTGACTGCTTCCAATCTTTCTTTCCATTCTGCTGGTGATAAAGGTATTGCACGCATTGAAGGATCAAGCAATGGAGGATGTGACATACCACCTTCAAATTGAAAAAAAAAATGAAAATCATAAACATGCCAGACATGAAGATAAAGAAATGCACAAATTTGTTCATTTGTTATACAGCCACAGCATACTGAAGTCTGAGCCAGAAGATGAGATTTTATTACCCTCAAAAGAAAAAACAGATCATAGCTTCAAAACCAGAAGAAGTATCCTAGCAAACTTAATTTGTAAGAGAATATTTTACATCTTACCTGTACCAATTAAGGCTTATAGCTAGTCATTGCTCTTACACATGATATACAAGCTCGTATATAATTCTTTCGACTCGTTGGTAACTTTTCATATATTGATTGTTTGTAGGATAAAATAAGGAGCTTTCAGAATTTGATATTACAATTAAGTATTGACAGTAAGGTATGAATTGGGTTGATAAATTGATAATACAAAATTAAAATCATGGATTGACAGAAGTTTAACTGTCAAATTAAACTTGTGGTTTAAATACTAGACTTGAGTTGTGTTTAACACTTGGAAAACTGTACCCAAGTTTTATCCATACCAATTGTAGTTTATTACAGAACAGGGATTATAGATATTGAACACTTTTTTATTGAGGCAAAGAAAGTTGTTCTCAGGGAGGAATTGCCACTTTTCTTGTACACCCAAAAGCCACATGCAGATAAGAATTTGAATATTAATGTTGAGTTATTGATATTAATGTTGAGTTATGGGAGCTTTTAATGTTGGAATTTTCAAGGGAAGTCCTCTCAGATATTGGTAAAGAATCCACTGAAACCCTTCTGGTGCTCCAACGCTACCAACAATTATCTTTCCTCCACGCATAAGCCTTCAACATGCAAGAGAAATACAGAGATCTACAAACCCAATTGGAGTAGAAGTCGTCGCTGTAGAGACCACCCTACTCGCAATCTCCACCATGCTTGAACACCATCTTCGCACATCACCATAAACACGCATCTGCAAAGAGAACCAGACCGCGAACATCTTCTTAATCGCGACCTCCATCATCAATCTCACGCAACCATGGAACTTGCACCTCCATTCAAAACCTGCACACAGACTCGAAACCCCAATCGCAAATATTCGAAACCCCAATCACAAAGAGGAAACCCTATAATTTTAACATTAACCAATTAAATTTTGTCATTTCATAATCTTTTAATTTAAATAAAAATTCTACGTAATCAAACAATACACATCAACATATTAAGTGGCTACCATGTCAGCAACTGTAAACGGCGTCAGCGAAAACTTAACAGAGAGGGCTTAATTGGCTCATTTTTACAAGTTTATAAACCCAATTAAGACTGAAAAAAAAAATGACCCACTTGAGATTGACACACAAATATCATGACCAAATGAGGGTTTAAACCTACATTTAAATGAGTTGTGCTAAAAATCAACTTAATTAAATTTTTATCAACCCATTTTTTAAATCTATTCTTGAAACAACCCATCATTTATAAAGGAAAGCGCTTTTAATAATTGTTGTCTTTCTTACATATTCTTATAGATACATTTTTCAAACATTATAGCTATATAAATTTAAGACATGTACAATTAACCAGAAAACCAGAAAAAATGTGGTAAATAAAATTTGTAGTGATTACTAGTAATTTTAATAGATAGTTTAAGATGAGTGGTATAAATATTTTAATTTTAGTTACTCAATTGATATAATGAGTATAATCACAATTTTATATATATATCTAACTTATAGTACATGTTATATGTTATTATTAATGTTTATTTTAATATCTTTTATAATAAAATGAGTAAAAGTTATTATTAGTTCTCAAGTGAATATTTGTTAAAAGAGTAATGTGAAGGAGAGAAAAATATGAAGTTATTTTAAGGTTGTCACCACAACTTAAAACGTCTCTTGGATATATAAGGGTTTGGATACATGTATGTTGTAATTTTAAAATTTTTAGAAAATCTTGAAATTTTTGCCCATAAAACTTGTACCAAAAGTATGTAATTTTGGTTTGGCCTCAAAAAATTTTATAAGATTTATAGTTTTTGTCAAATAAATTATGTTGAATAATAATATTTTTGTTTTATGGATGTAAGTCTTAAGAGGTCAAATAAATTTATTATATGCTTTTATTTAAATTTATTTTTTTATTTGTGAATATGAATGTGTTTTTGTTATAAAAAAATATTTTTCGATTGTATGATTACTAAAAGAATAAATTTTGTAAGGGCATACTGACATTGGTTTTTCTATATGCACAATTACTTTTGTGATATATGTGTAATGGGAACTAGAGGGTTGGTGATGGATTTTATCATGTGCATCGATGAGTTATTAGGACTATGGAGAAGGTTTACTAGAAAGATACAATATATAATGTTAAAAAGTTATATGCTGCTTCACTTTTTCATTTCTATGAGACTTAAATTCACTTGACATTCTAATATAAGTTGTTAGACACAATTATATGAAAGATTTTCACAACAAATTTGAGGTGTAAAACAATCAAGACTAATAACAAGAAAAAGGTTATCGACCTCAATAAATCTATATATATCACTAATGGCAAAAGCAGTTCAAATAGTAATTTCTTCAAATTTTTATGAGAACTAATTTTATTTCTACTAATATTTTAAGAATAACATTTTTTTAGAGTATAATTTAAAATTAATTTTTTATTTTAAAATTAAATTTTTATTTGAATTTATATTTAAAGATTAAATAGTTTTATTTAAAATTGAATATATGTGTGTTTTTCCGTGGACACGACCCAAGTTTTTCAAGCTGATGATAATTCTTTCAAACACACCAAAACCAGTATTTTTAAAATGAAAATCAAAACTAAGTCAAAACCAAGATAACACATCTAACATTGTTTCCAAAGTTAAATTGATTATAAATAAGAGAGATAAAACAAAAACTAAAAAGAACGAGAAGTGGTCTTAAAAGAGTGATTACCCAAATATATTATTGATAAAATTAGAATGCTAAGAAATGGGAAGACTAGGAAAAAAACAACAAAGAAACTAAACATGCTAATATTTTTGTAATTTTGATATGAAAATGAAAATTTAGACCATACAATCATTCATAAATGAAAAGTTTAAGATTATATTTGGTTTAAATGGTCACGTGATTATTTATAGTATGACTTTCTCACATGATATGCTATTTTCATATTAAATAGTTCATTATAAGATTTTATAATTATTTTTTATTTTTCTCACTGGTATATCAAGAATTATAATTATTATTATTATTATTATTATTAAAAGTGACTACTTAAATATAATCGTTAGATTGTATTTGAATTATTAAATTTAAAATGTAAATACACGTAGTTTTCAAATATTGATACCAAGTTATAATGAGAAACATTTTTTAAAAGTAAGTAAAATTATTTAATTTTAATTAACTTAATTAGTTTGACATTAGTTTCTTTTGTTTACATTGAGTTCAGAAGTTTATGGTTATAGTTTTTTCGTTGTTTTGCAATAAATAAGAATACTAAGTAGATACAATTCTTTTGCACAATAAATATGTGAGAAACAACTACACAGAAAAGAGAATCGTAACCCTGTAACTAAAATGAATGGTTACCATCACAGCAAACTAAAGCAATGTTGACATCTGAAAATGCTGATAGAAAAAGAGAGATTCACAAGGGGTAAAAAATAATGAAAAATCGAATGTGTAAATTCTTTTTCTATTTCCTTATCAACTAAAGACAACTTTGGTCTGAGTTGTGACTATGACTGTGTTAAAGCTACAAACACGTTTTGTCAGACGAGTATAAAAATCTTACTGAAAAGAGAACACTTGGTCATGCGTGTATGCTGATAGCATTCTAATTCCTTTTGCAAAAGGAGGAATAAATGGGAGAACAAATCATCAAGATGATCAAGGCAAAAAATAATTGTCAAAAGGAGATCATGCGGTTGTGAAGCTAGTTACTTAATTCCTTTGGGATATGTTGAGATTAAAGGGCACTTTACCTCTTAACTTTTTGGCTATTGTTCCATCATAAAAATACCAAGTTATTGCGATTGATTTGGATACCTGCGTAAGATCATTTCCAACTTGATCAGGCATAAACATGACCACATTTGTAGCTGTCACACGAAACATCATGGGCCTGTAATAGCGTAAGTTACTGAACTTTTGTGTTATTTGCTAATTCCACAAAACTTGTGTTATGACGGACCATCTAACTTACTAAAATGCAAAACCTTGTGTACTGAATGTAAAATTATCATTGCAGTTCAAAAGGGTTGAACCAGTCTCAATATTTATACCGCCACAAGATTATAGGGCATATAAATGTCTGCCGATATCTAAACTCTGAAAGGGAGAATCCAAGCAAACATACTAATATAATTGAAACCTGTGCACATTAAAAATCCATGGATGTTTAGAAATTCAGAACAGTTCACGTAATGGATCAACATGGAATAAGAAAACAAAAGCAAAAAAGAAAAAAAAAAAAAACAAAGGCATTAGGATTAATACAGCAACAAACTTTAATTGAATGTTACATAACCCAAGTATCAACCTTCCAATATCCCTGACTTACCCACTACCTAGCATATCCACTATTATTTATTTCAAATTACATGAAAAATATCATATCCAACATCCTGTATTTTCATCCCCAAAACTGGACCAAAAAGGAGTCTCAAGGAAATTATAACTCCAATGACCCTTGTAATTTTCTACCCCAAAATGAAAAAGGAAGAAAAACAGAACATTTACTCCTGGAGGGACTGGAATGTGAAGCTAAAATTTCACTCTATGGGCAAGCGAAAACTGGGAGCAGTTGCATTAATACTACCCAGTAGTTTTGTGAGCTTCCTAAGCTACTCATGTAACACTACATTTGAAATTTCCTCTTCTGCTTCCTTTCATAGTTACTATTATCTTCTTCCATCGGCACAACAAAAATTAAAATAAAAACATTCTAATCTTAAGTGAAACTTTTCTGGTTGACGACTATCTCGGGATCAGCAAAACTTATTTAATTTTGCTGAGCCACAAGATCGAGCTGCATTTGTTCAAGCCATGCTCCTAACACAGCATGATCAACAGAGTCCATTTGTGTGCTCATATTTGATACCTCACTGGAGGATCCAGCTGCTGCACCACTTGAGACAGTTGCAGTTGAGTTCTCCTTAATCTCAGTTGGAGATTCTTTAACAAGTGACTGCACCCATGAGAAATCAGGCTCCTCACTATTATTCCCATGCTCAAACGAAGATGATCTACGATGTTTCCTTAACTCATCAGCATTGACAGCCCAATCCAATGTACCATTCGAGGGTCCCCATTTTGACCAAGAATTCACTGGGGACCCAGCAGCAGCTGCACCAACAGTAGCAGAGTTGGAGCCAAGTTCCCTGGAGCTAAGACTCCGGAATTGTTGCTGCTTCTCACGTTGAGCTAGCACAGAAATCCGAGAGCTCATTGGAGAAATAGGTTCCACATTCCGAGGAGACATCCTACCTGATGTTTGAACCCCAAATGAGGCAGCCTGCAATAAAGGATTCTCAACATTTTTAGAAGAAAAATTTGTGTTCACAGGCGACAGCAAGCTTTGCTGCTGCTGAAATTGATTAAGAATAGCTGATTTATGTGTTGGAGAAAAAACAGCCGAAGCCAATGCTGGATCGGCAAACCGAGGTGATGAACTCTCAGAAGAAAATAGATCATCAAGATTTGAAGGGGTCAGTGTTTTAATGCGGCCGGAGCGGTTCATGGAATTAGGCTGTTTAGAGAGGCAAGAGAACTCATTAAGGAGCTGTTGCTGCTGCTGAGCATCGTACTCAGGCAACATGTCAAACTCATCCATAGGAATATCTCTGGCATTGAATGAAGATCTCAATCGACTGGAATGAAGATTGCTTCCTGGAAGATGCAAGGCGGGGACATTTGGCTGGGGCCAGCCAACGGAAGAGTGTGACATGCCATTGGCAGAGGGTGACATGGGTGGGGTGAACGGTGAAGGAGACATGACAGACATTGAGGAAGGAGAGCCAGGTAACATGTTCATAGCTGCAGCAAATTCCATAGCAGAAGATGTGCTTGAACGAGGAGATGGTACAGCAGAACCAGTTGAAACATATAATGGCCGAAGCTCCTCAGCAGTGTGAGCAAAAAAGCAAACTCTTCTGGAGCAACTTGTCCCATCTTTGCAAAGACGAGTACGATACTGTGCTGGATGCAGCCAACACTCAAAAACTCCATGAGCATATTCACACATATCTCCACGTCGGCAAGCACCCTTCCGAAAATCAGGACAAGGGACACAGCTGTAGTGGTACTTTCTTGGGTCCCTTCTCCGAGCATTCTCCCCAGGATGAACAAAAGGGCATTCTGTCCAATCATGTGAATAAGCACGTGAACAAGGTCGAACTTTGAAAGAATACATCCGGAATTCATCTGTTGAATATATGCTATTTTTTATGTCAGGAAGGGATGGATCAACAGGATATTCTTTCTTCTCTGATGCAGAAGAAACAAAGCCATCATTTAACTTTGACTTCATATGGAAATCTGGTGCAGAAGGAGAGCCATTCTCTGGTGAAGTTGACAATGGTGGAGAATATGCATTTGATGGGGCTGTGATCACCCTGAGATTACACACTGCAATGGAGTCATCAGTTTGAAGAAGTGCTTCAAGACTGTTTCTAACAGTTTCATGCTTGGGAGGAACAACAATGACATCAACTGGACGATGACCATTTCCATCAACAGAGTTTGGATCAGCCCCGGCTGCTAGAAGCAATATAACAACATCAACAGCATTTTCAGCACCCCCTGAAGCGGCACAGTGAAGAGCAGTGCTTTTGTCAAGACCACAAGGTTTATTAATATCATAACCAGAAAGTGAGAGAATCAGATCCAAAATATCAATGCTCCCGTAAGTAGCAGCAACCATCAATGGGGTTCTGAGCTCATTGACCATCCGCCTAGATCCCTTCTGCCGACTGTACCATAGTCCTACCTCGTCTACACAGGAAGGATCCCTCTCAATCATTCGTTTAAAACCTTCAACATCATTGTTAGCAGCAAGCTCAAGCAAGCTTGCAAAAGAATCCTCTGTCTCAATGGTCAAGTGGTTCATTATGTGGCTTCTGGGTTGAGATGCAGTTACAAAATTAGCAAACAGAGTTAGTAACAGCACTGACTTTAACCTCTCCAAATGCTTTCATCGACAGCAGGCTTACCTGTGGAATTAACAAACACAACTTTGTTGAAGTTAAACTTTAAAGATCAATTGCTAAATTATTTGAAATTAAAAGCAAAATAACTAAGCACCAAACTGCATACATAAACCCTCATGCCAAAAAGTTAAGTTACTGAACCTCCAAACAGATGAAGTTTCCATAGGTAACTATGTATCAAATTAAACTTCTAAATTGGAAGAAAGGAAATGCCAATGGTTTTCCAATTTTAAGACACACCCAAGACAAGAAAGAAACTAAATATATCAAAGGACATAATTTAGAGTCAAGACAAAACCATTTATTAAACAAAGGTCATGTAAATCGAACAGTGATCGACCCAGTGAACCTCACTCAACATTGAATCCGCTATAAGAAAAAACCAGATATTCATAAGCCCCTCAAAAGAACATCATTCCAAACAAGATTAAGTCCTTAAGGGATCTTCACTTTTCAGCACATGGCAAGAGAGATACAACAAAAATTAAAGTCCAGCAATTGAACCAGCAAGGTATGCGCTGACCTCAAGCACCCATTAAGGAGAAAACAAACTCATGATCAAACAAAAAGACAACTTTTAAAGATACCTCCGCCACCCCTTTTTATTTGTGAAAAACAAACATAAAATCACTATCTAACAAGTTCTGAAACTCAACTACTAGTTCAACTCACACGGGTTATTCTAGTTTACCCAGTGGTTAAGAATCCGTACTTCAAAAAAGACCTTTGCTACAAATAGGGTACCAAAGATCGTCTCCTAAAAACACATACGGTCTATTAAAAAAGAATTATATTAGAAGAAATGAAAACACCGACCCAAAATTTGCATTACAGCAATTACGATCATCATCTAAAAAATAAACAAAAATAAAAAAAGCAGGTCCAAGGAAAGTGAAAAGGAACAAAATCGCACAGAACAGCAACACAATTGAAGTGAAAACAGTTTTTTTGGTCTCGTACAATCAAAGCAGCAAAAACACAAAAGATGGAAAAAAAGAAGGAAACTTGAACAGTGATCTGAACTCTGATGGAAGTGAATCTTACTAGTTCTGTTGAGTCCAGAGGAGAAACCCATGAGCGAGAGAGAAGGCAGATCTCAGCAGAAGCGAGATTCAGCAAAAGGGTGTTTGGATTCCGAGAAAAACTGGGACTTGGAGAGGAAAATAGTTTGACAGAGAAAACGATCGCGAGAAAAGAGGAGCCAGAAGAGAGCTTCTTCTTCTTCTTCTCTCTCCATTTCCTATGCCCTTTGAATAGAAAATAAAATAAAAGTAAAAATAAAAATAAAAAAGACTTATTATTTTAATTAATTAATTCCCACGTAATTGTTTTTGTTCGGATAAAATCGCCAAACCAATAAAAAGAGAGAAGGAAAAAAGAAAAGGGGAAAAGGCTAAGCGCACTGGAGAGTTACGGGTTCATTATTCTTGCACTGCACCTCACCTTTGTGCCTTTCTTTATTTGCCAATCACATCATGCCTTGTCACTGCATCAAGGGTACGATCGTCATTCTCTTCAAATTTTGGGGATGGATGTGTACTTTTCTTTTTTGTACGTGTTTTTACACCTTTCCTTTTCCTAGGAGTTATATTTCAGTTGTTGTTGATTGAGGTGAATCTTCTATTAATAGCATGTTTGGATATCTGTTTACCAATTAGGTCTAACACCAAATTTAGGTCGAGTCAAGTATATCAACTTATTACATTTGTTAAACAACTATCTAATTTGCATTGTTGTGATGCTGATTCTTGCATACTGTCACTAGTAGTGTTGCTTACTGAGTATTTTGATATAATAAGGTGATTTGATTTGTTTGAAATAATGTTGTATTTAGTATTTGGATTTTCATAATTTTAATTTTGAATTGAATTGTTATTTGATAATGATCTTAGGTAAAATTCTTGATAAAATGATAAAGAGTTGTTTTAGGATTGTTAAGCATGGTGAGAAAGAAAATACATGTTTAAGGAAGAATATGGAAACATAGAAGATCATGTTTGGGGTGAGTTGATGTGGGAAAAGAGATCATAGATATAATCGAAAGAAATGTTAATCAATATTACTAGTTGTGTTGGAAAACAATAAATAGAGAAATAAGGTGGGTTTAAAATATTTTAAGAAAACCAAATTAGTATTAAATTGAATTAACTTTTTAAAAATGATATCGAATTGTTGTATGAATTTAACTTTTAAAAACTAAGCAGAATTACATTTAATGAAATTTGAAAATGGATTTTAAAATAAATATTTGTTAATATAAAGTTATTACATTAATTTAATTTTTTAAAAATTAAATTACTTTTAAATAAGATTGTGTGATAACCTAGAAATTTAAGTATTTAAAGTAGATAGGTATTTTTATTTTAATAATAAAAGTTTTATGATATAAACAAAAGTTTATACCATGTTTTACTATCTAAAAAATAAATCATTTCTCTAAAATTTCGTTCCTTAAGTTTCTCTACATTTTCTCTAAGTTATCTAACTCCCGAATCGTTTGTTTAACTATTAGGAAGTGCCTAAGAAATCATGACGATGAATCCTTCATTCTTTACTAATCAATTTTTAGTTTAGAGTAAGTAAATTTCGACTCCTTTTTTCTTTCGCTTTAATTTGAGATCATGCGTAGCAATTTCTTATTGCATGTGTAGTATGGTCCCTTTACCTAGTTCCTTATTTATCAAAGGTTTTAAGGATCCTCTTCGATCACATTTTTGTGTTATGCAGGTGCTTTTAGAATTCTTTGAGCTAGAAGCGAGGTTTGTGAGCTATCTAGAACTATGATAGTTCTCTTTTAAGGTAAGGGAAGCTAGCGACCTTTCTTTGTTTCTATTTTATTGTGAAATGATTGATTTATGAATTGGTAGTAAATTATGTTGATTTGGTTGAAAGATAAATATTAGTTTTAGTACTAATGGTAATGGAATAATTCTAATCAATCTTTGGATGTTTAAGGTTGTGAATAATATTTATGAAATATGATGTTGTTTGGATTTGCTTTAATTATGAATTTTATGTGTTATTGGATGTTGGTGGTGTTAAATGTTGCTAAATTATTGAGAAGTAAAGATTAGGTGGAGCAATAGGTCTTTTTAGTAAAAACTGAAGGTGTTCATAGGTGAGATTTTGAATTAGGAGTTGAAAGAGTAAAATTGAGTCACATATGGTATTTTGTAATCAATAAGACTTGTTGGGTAGTTATTTGATAATAATTTGTCGTATGAGGTGTGAGTATTCAATAAGTCGAGTTTAGAAGGTTGTTAAGTTCATTTTGGGGATCTAGACTAGTAAAAGTTTAAAATATAGGTTTTGTGTCAAAATGGAGGTTTTTGAGTATGTTGTAAAGTCAATTATAACTTGTTAAAGACCCTAGCTTGGTTATTTAAGAGTTAAAATCATTGGAATCGAATTTGAGTTTATAAAAGGAGGTTTTAGTGGTTTTTAAGTAAAATTTTTGTGGTAGAATAGTTTAAAACCTTTTAGGTTGGTTTATATACTTTTGGTTAGGTCCTTTGTAGCTTAGAATTTCATCTAGAAGTGGTAGAAGTTGGAAAAAGTGCATAAGACAGGTCATGAGAAGTTGAAGGGTGTAAATTTTACATAATTGGTATTCTGCAGAATTATGCAGTCTTGCTTAGTGAGTGTAACCGCTGAGCGCATAGAACTATATCTAGATGAGGGAGTATAGTCGTTGAGCAAGCATAACTAATTGTTTTTGTATTCACAAGGCAAGTCATGGTGGCTAAGCGAGTGGGTTGGCATGCACTTTTAGCTAAGCGAGTCGATCTGGTGGTTGAACAAAAATATTAGAATTTTCAACTAAGTTTTTATATACTTCTTAAGATGTGTTCAATATATGTGATTGTTTGAATGATTAGTTTATAATACTTATTGTGAAGTATGAATTGGTTTATAATATGCATTAGAAACAAGATTATCTATATGATTATGTATATGATTATGCATATGATATATGATGATGATATGTTTTGTGTTTTTTTTTCTCTGATATGATTTTTTGTTGTGTAAAACTTTGGTGTAGGAGCTTTGAAATAGGGGAATGTTTTCTAACTCCAATAGTTATTTGATCTCAACTAGAGTGGGACAGTTATGTGGTAAGGAGTAGTAGGTGGTACTTAGCCTCGAGTCAGATTAACCATAAGTGTTTGATGGACTAACCTTATGTGGAAATTAGGAAGTATATTGGAAATTTTGAGGTATGTTGTTTCACCACACATGTGCATGTTTCCTCAATAGTTCGACACTAGTATATGTATCTGAATGGTCAGGTAGACCCGTCAATTTGGCCCCCCTTACATGGTTTGGCCCTAACCTACGTGGGGCCAGAAAAATCCACAGGGCCAAAAAGCCCCTCGTAGAAAAAGCCCACGAGGCCAAAATATCTTCAAAAGCCTTGTGGATTAGGGCCAACTCATGGGTTTTTTTTTAGAAAAAATGTTCATTTTGAATACAAAAAAAATATAATTAACTCATAATTTGTTACAAAAATAGTTACAAAATTATAATATATCTTCTGATAAAAGATTATCAGAGAGAAAAAAACAAAATAAAACATAAGTTTAATTTACACATAAATATTAATACTATTTTTGATCCAAAAATTTTAGATAATAAATTTTTGAATTATTTTTAATTTTAAATAATTATAAATAGATTGAGTGATATTTTAGAAGTTGAGGAAACAAAGCAATGATTCTTTTTAAAAACGGTAAAAGCAGTGCAAATATTAAATCAATTTAATATGTTATTATCTCTTGGGGTTATTTTGATATTACTAATTATATATAATTTTCTAATAATTGGTGTCTGCAATATAAGACATAATTGTATTAAAATTGACAACAAAATAAAGCATTTTTATAATATTTTAGTAAAATAAATTTGTAATATTATTTAGTTGTATAAAATTAAGTGTGTGGTTTGTAATTGTTTTTAATTATTTAAAAAAGTGGTTATTTTGAATGTTAAATATTCTATTATACTATAATTAATTAGTTTTATTTAATAATTTGAAATAAGAAATCAATTACATGAATATAAAATTTAGTACTTTTAATTATATTATAAATAGATTGAGTGATATTTTAGAAGTTGAGGAAACAAAACAATGATTCTTTTTAAGAGCTGTAAAAGCGGTGAAAATATTAAATCAATTTAATATGTTATTATCTCTTGGGGTTATTTTGATATTACTATTATAATTTTTTAATAATTGGTGTCTGCAATATAAGACATAATTGTATTAAAATTGACAACAAAATAAAGCATTTTTATAATATTTTAGTAAAATAAATTTTTAATATTGTTTAGTTGTATAAAATTAAGTGTGTGGTTTGTAATTGTTTTTAATTATTTAAAAAAGTGGTTATTTTGAATATTAAATATTCTATTATACTATAATTAATTAGTTTTATTTAATAATTTGAAATAAGAAATCAATTACATGAATATAATTAGTACTTTTAATAATTAGAATGAGAATGTTGAAGTTTAGTTTCCAACATTTTTTTAGTGGGGCTAAACCCACTTTAACCCTGACCCTAACCCCCTTGAGAGAGGGCTTTGGGGTTGGGGTTTTTTTTTTTGCCCCTATTTGAGGGGCTTCTTAAGATGAGGCTTTTTCAAGAGTGGGTTAGGGCTAGCCCCGGGTCATGAGTCAAATTAACAACTCTATGGTCAGGCATAGCATTAGAAATGTGTGTCAAACTGTGTTTGTTTAATTGACTTGTTTTTAGATTTGCATGTTTTATGATTTATATTAAAGTATGTATAACTCTTTTTATCATTAGTTTACCCTTGTTTTTGTCTTTGTTTGTTTGTGTTTTTTTTTTCAACGATCACCTTAAATGGTGTGAGCTTATGGAGAACATCTTTCTCGTTGTTTCAATTCGAGGTTGAGTGTGAAACAACAACATAGATAGTTTTTGTTCTTTAGGTGTGAAATCTTCTTCTTATGAAATATGTAGTTTTCCTTTTTAGTTATCTTCTTTGTAACTCTTATTTTAGTAGTTTTATACTATTAAAATGTGATGTTACATATTAATTGAACTAAATTCAATTAAACACTTTTAAAATTGAAAAATAATCTTTAAAATATAATATACATTGATAATAATTAAAATAATGCATATGAAATTGAAAATATTTAAGATAGTTTAATTTATTTAAGTTACTACATAAGTTAATTTAATTTAATTTCATTGAAATGCTTTCTAAATTTATTTCAGTTTTATTGAATCACTTTTAAATTTAAAGTTTATTGTAATTCAATTAATTCATACCAAAAGAATTACTTCCATTTTATTCATAGATTCTTGTTCCTTCGTACTAAAAAGTATATCTACTGTAGTGATACTGTGCACCACTTAATACATGGTTTACCTTAGAATCCATACATAATTTATATTCATTTATTATATCTAACAGTATAGAAATTCTTAATTAATTTATATATTATTAAATAGGTTTTATTATTTAAAAAAAAAATCGATCTCATTGTTATTTAAATTAAAAAGAAGTCGACTTATAATTAATAATCGTTAACTTAGATGTTAAAAACTATAATCGGTTAATAAATTAAGATGTCTTCATGAACAAAGAAGGGGGGTTTAATTAACCTTTTAGCTGCCTAAATGAAATGACATTGAAGTTACCAAAATAACTAATTGGCTTACCTTGTTTGAGAAACTCAATAATATGTGTTTATGAACTTTGGTGTGAATAAATAGTTAAACTCAATATTATTCAATTAAACAAATAAATAAGTTTATAGGCTCTTTTTATTTTAATTAGTAACTTCAAATTATTTTCAATTTGAATGGATTAAAAAGACAAATAAAATATTTTATTAAGTTTATTAGAATTTACCTAAAAATATTAATTATAATAACACTACTTTTATACTTGCTTTTACCCACAATGTTTGAATTTTTTTTTAAAAAAAATAAACATTTATGTACCATTCTATATAATAAATTTGGAAAGTGGAGTTAATAAAAGATAGACAACTTAATCAAATAAAGTAATATTAGAATTGGAAATTAGAAAAAAAAAATGTAATTAAGACCTAGAAAACCATTTCCGTAAAAGTCAAATAACAAATAAAAAAAATATAGGAAGAAACAAAAGTTAAATATAAGAAGAAAAGACAAGAAATCATAGAAGTAAGCAACAATTTGAGAACTTATATAAATGTAAGAATAAAAGACAAGAAATCATAGACGTAAACAACAACTTGAGAACTTAAATATAAGCAATAAAGAAGAAATAGAAGAAAAAAGTTATTAAGCTAAAAGTCTTGCTTAGAAAAATTAAGAGATTGAGATTACTCTAAGAACCAATACTCTTTTATGTCATTTTTTGCAATTATAGAGTTTTTGTATATAGTAATTTTGTCACCCTTAAAGTTTTACATTTAACACTTATACATAGAAATGTTTCAACAACTATTTTACACTACTTTATATTGAAGTTCTACTTTATCATCATATAAAAGTATTATTAATAAAACATAAATAATTATGAAATGGTTAGACCAAACTCATAACAAAAAATACATCACAAGTTTTTGTTCTTAAAGAGTTAATAACATATCCTACAAACATTTTAACAACTTCACGAATCTCTCTAATCTTTTAAAGTTATCTATGACATTTAAGTCAATATAAATTCGTAAATTTTTATAGACATTTAATTGAATTTTATGTAGTTGACAGTATATTATTTAGTTTATATCATTTTTATGTATAAAATAATTTCTAATTACATTTTTTATTTTCAACTATTATTTTTTCATATAATATCTTAAACTATTCTTAAAAGAAATTAAAATAAAATAAAACAACGTATAGTGGACTTCATACCTTCATTATATTGGTATGATGATTTTAAAAAAATAATATTTGTAGATAATTTTACGTATTAGTATTAACACGTTAATGTTAATTAAATTACGACGAGTATGTTAAACAATATTGCCAAAAAAAAATCGTGTAAACAATTTAATGAGTAAAATTTATCATGTAAAATTATATATATATATATATATATATATATATATATATATATATATATATATATATATATATATATATATATATGATTTTTCGGGATCAAATACAAGCTTATAGAACCTATGAAATATCAACAAATGAAATGATTAATCATAAATTTCATTATTAAGTAAGATAGTTAGCATTTAATATCATTTCATGCCAAACATAGAAACTCTGTATTTATCCATCTTTTGCTCAATCCAGCTATCATAAAAATAAGTGTTTATTCATCACTTTCATTTACTTCCACTAATCAAAGAATCATGCAATAAGATTTAGGCATGATAAATGTAACATCTTTCAACATATTCTTTTCATAACTATAGAAATAATCTTTTTCCACAATCAACAACATGCTTAGAGGAAAATTTATCATGATCATTCAAGTCCATGTGATATTATTATTGACTTCACATCACCATTTAAAATAATATTATTCTTACAAAAGGAATGCAATTCACAATCTTCTTTTATAAAATCACGACAAACATCAATTAAAATAAGAAGGTTCAAAGATATTTACTTCCTTCAAAGGAAAATCTTCATAAACAAAGAATTAGAGAACAAATATTAATAATTCTCTTTATCTTTTTCACTCTTCAATTATTTCTTCTTTCCACCTTTCTATCTCATTTTCTTTTATTTTCACTTTGTCTTTTTTCTTTTTTCTTTTTTTCTCCTCTTTGTTTTTCTTTTCTTTTTCATCAAATTTCTTTATATTTTTTCTTTAATTTCACGCTTAACTTTTTAACGTTCCCTCCATTTTATATGATAATTATAACTAATACCAAAAGGTTTAAGAAGTCTTAGGAGTAGAAATACGTGTACTTCTTTTAGAATTTAAACCTTATTGTTTAATTTAAGATTATTCTGTTTTGAATTCCAAGAAAATTCATAGTAATAGGTTTTCTTGGAAAAATGTTTCCTCTTAATAATTTATCTCCCTATCTCTTTCAAAGAAATGTAATAAGAATATCTCGTACAAGCCTTCAAAAGATACCATGTAATGGTTACTTCCCTTCCAACATATCTTGTTTTATTCGGTTTCATAATTCTAGCCTATTATTTAACTGTAAGTGTAGCCTCAACTTCTTTTTTATCCTTCATTATATTCTAAAAAAAGATATTATAAACCTAATTTAAAGTGCAAAATCAACTTCACTTGAAATTTAGACATAAAAATAAGACAATTAAGCTAAGATTGAGAGAGATAGATTTGAAGATTTTTGCATCTCTTTCCAAAGACACCGGCATTAACAAAGATACCTCTAAGTGAGAAAGATTCAAAAATTAACAAAGATTTCTAATTATGATCACTAACACCCTCTAATTATAGATTCACTTAATATATTAATGTCAAATACGAATATAGGTCAATTATATCCAAATAGATTAAAAATATATGATTCAATGTCAAAAAGATACACATTGCAAGATTTTATGCAACTAAACACTTGAAATTGAAATATTCTCATATCAAAATTTAAACAATAGATAAAACTATTAAATAAATAAAAATAATTAATTGTGTATCCTAAAAATATTTGATTTAATGTGATTGAGGTTTGTATTTTCTCAACTGCTATACATTATTTGAAGATAAATGTATTAATTTATTTAGTGTATTATAAGTGAATATAATAAATAATATAACGACGAGATAAACATGTACATATTTATCTCATTTCATACTCAATTTAAAAAGTTAAGTACTAATGAATACAAGAATTTCTTATTAAAATAGGAATCAATTTAGAGAGACTGAATTTATTGTTTATTTATTGTCTACTCACTTGAGTTAACCTCTAACTTAAGCAACTTATTTATGTTTCCTTATAAACACATAATAATGTTTCTTAAGTAAAAGTTCCTTATAAACACATATACTAACATGTGTTTGTATTAGTTTCCTGACTTTTTCAAATATTAATTAAATAATATTTTTAAAAGAAAAATATAACAAAAAAATATTATCAATGAATTCAATGTCGAAAACATACACATGAGAAGATTTTATGCAACTAAATACTTGAAATTAAAATATTTTCATGCCAAAGATTAAACAATAGATAAAACTATTAAATAAATAAAAAATAATTAAATGTGTATCCTAAAAATATTTGATTTAATGCGATTGAAGTTTGTATTTTCTCAACTGGAATACAATGAAACTGAACAAAAGAAAAAATATATGTAATTAAGATTGTGATAAAAAAATATAAAAAAATTTGAACAAACTTTGTGAACATTAAATCAGTCAAACAACAATTGAGAGAAATAATAAAAAATTGTGTAACAAATGAAAAAAATAAGAGTTTTTGAAATAAAATGAAACTATGGAGACAAAGATCAATGAAGATAAATGTATTAATTTATTTAGGACATTATTAGTGTTTTAATATTTAAAACAACGTGTACATATTTATTTCATCCTTATATCTAATTTAAAAAGTCAATTACTACTTAATACTTATATCTAATATGAATACAAGAATTTCTTATTAAAATAGGAACCAATTCAGATACCTAAAAGACTGAATTTATTTATTGTCTACTCACTTGAGTTAACCTCTAATTTAAGCAACTTGTTTATCTCTCTTTTTACTTGTTATAGTCTTTTGATTAAATTAAACAAGATCAAACTTATAAGACTTTTAAAACATTTAATATTTATTCTTACTGAAAATAATTGAAACATTTGTTTACTTAGTATACATATTTGTTAAATTGTTGGCTATTTAATCTAATTGAACTTAGTTCTTCGATTTTACTTATTTTTTAATTTATTTTTAACTTTAAGTTTTTGTTTTGGCTACAAAACTTTGATTTAAGCGAGTTTGATGGCCATGGAAAGATGAGACAAATATCTAGTTTATCTCTCATTGGTTCAGGCCAATTCGATTTTTTTTTTCAGAGTCCAAAGTTCATAAGTTTATATGAAAATTTTTTGGAGCAACACCTTTGTAGTTCAATTTTATATTAAGAGTTTAACCAAAGAAACATATTACTAAAGTATTAGTTTAGGGATATTAATTCATTTTTTGGATTTTCATTTTCATGCACTATAATTAACTTTCTCTCATTTTCTTATATTTTTCATATTTTCGTTAATGGTTATCGATTTCATTAGCTCTTTTATGGTGATGATATAGATGACTAAATTTTTTAATTAATTCAAGATTCCAATAATTACAATTAGATATTATTATGATCATTTTCTTTCTATTTTTAGACGCGACTAAGAATTATGATTTTGTATTATGATTTAGATTGTGTAGTTGATTATTATGATCTAATAGATTAGGAAATTGATCGATTGCCTAAAATAAACTATTTAATTGACTTGAAATCACAAAATAATCAAAGTTAATTTGTATTATAGTTAATCAAGAGAAATCTAATAATTTTTGTAGCACTAGGATATTTTTATTGTTATCACTAACAAAGAACTTTACTTCTCCTTACATCTCCACTCAAGTTAGCATTATTAGTTGCTTAAAACAATATTCACTTGAGTGACAAACTTTATTCACTTAAGAATAATGATTTCTACCTTCTCATGTTTCTTCTTTCCTTAACTTCTCACTGATGCCCACTTAATAGAGAGTGACAAATTCTGCAAATTATGAAAATATGCATAATGCAAAAAACAATGTTCTTAAATAACTTCAACCACTCCTCTCATTTTACTATATTTTGTTCAGTTTTGATTTTTATTTATTTTCAATCTAACATTCAACTCAAATCATTGGGAGGAAAATAAATCAAAAAATTAAAATTAAGATGTTGGTGAGTTTGTGCTCATGTCTTCTCAAGGGTTTAAGGAAAGAGGCGTGGGATTTTGGACCCCTAATCTCATGTTAAGGCACAACTGAGTTCACCTTATTCCTTTATAGGCACAAACAAACATACCATAATACATTTATATATATATATATATATATATATATATATATATATATATATATATAATTATTTCTTTAACGAACTTTTACATAAAATCCAACTTATTGTAAATGACAATTTAATACAGTGGTTAGTATATATAAAGATGAATATTTACCAATGTAATCATTTATATACTAATTAAGTCTCATATAAATATATATAATTTATTTACATAAAATTTCAACCAAATAGCAATAAAACAAATCGCATACATCTATAAAACTTACTTTTTTTTTCATTAATATGTATGGGTAGGTTTTCTATAGTTATATTCCTCACATTGGTTCAAACTTGGAAATAGGTTGTTAACCATTTTAAGAACCTATAAAATAATCAAGAGAGTAGTAGTGATTTTAATAATGACATTTAATTATTTTATTTATAAAAACTCAATTATAAATAAATTTTGCATTATTTTATGTGAAGTAAGGAGTATTAGAATTATATTTTTATTGAATAGGTATAAGAATTATTGTGCGAATATCTTTTTAGTAGATAGTCAATGAACGAGACATTTGCTCGTTGTATTTTTGAATTATATAAACTTGCATGGAATGTAATGAGAAAGTAGGGATTTTTAGGGTGAGAATATTACAATGTGTTATATTGTGTGTAGAATATTGATGATAATAATTGAAATGAGATCATCTTAATTCTATTAGTAATTGGATTCATATAAATGAAAATAATTAATTGTGAGAGTTGAAAAATATTCATATATGGAATTTTGGCTATAAGTCAAACTCATTAGATATAGAATTTACGATTTCATACTTTATGGATTAAGAAGCAGTTAATGATCATATGTTATACATGAACATATGAAAATACAAGTACAAGGGTAGAAAATAGTACAACTACTAATGAATTACTAGAGTATAGTTGTTGTCAAGATTCTCTATGTTATTGTTTTTTTATATATATATCTGAGAATTATAACTTAGAGTTTTAAGGAGATGGTAAGTAAACATGTATAGTTTATTGTTTTAATACCTAAACTATAATAATTCAGTTAATAATGTAAATATACTAAATTGAGACGTTACAACAATATATTGAACCATGTCTCTAACAATTAATTTATTTCAAATTTCACAAGATCTTACACCTCAAGTATCATATGTGAATAGACTATTCTATGAACATCAAGGATAAGAATAAAATTGATGTTACTATTATTCTTTTTATCACTCAACTAAATACAAAATAATCATTACTTCTAAAAGTAAAATATTTGACAAAATCACATGTAAATAATTTTTGTAAGTTAGTATATTTAAGTGGATAAAATCTACACGATAAATAAGGAAGTCAAATTAAAAAATAAAATCTTCAATTATGCAACTTAATTACAACAGACAGATTCATTTTCAACTAAAAGTTTATCTACATTCTTATACTTATTCTATTTAAAAAGTTTACTTATCCTCATTTTTATTTATTGCATGTAATTGTCTCCATTATTATTTTAAATATTAATTATAAGAGAAAGAGTAGGTAATTCGAAATTTATATTTATTCATTTATGATGAGAAACAAAGAGAAATCATTATGATATTTAATTTTTTACTAGATCAAAATTGGATTTTATAATTCAGAACACCAAAGAGATTTTTGTGAAATTCATATATCTTATTATATTAAAATGACCGATTAAATTTCACATTAATTTTCATTAAGTACTCTTTAATACTTACTAATATTGTATTTAATTCCTATTAAATGAATTATTAATGTCTATATTTGAAAGGACCCTACAACATCAACTCATAACCTCATTAGTATAGGGAAGGACTTTGCGATAATGATTAAATTTACATGTTTTTAATGTGTATATTTTCATGAATAAATCAAACTCTTTCTATTTTTTATTTTGTTTTATTCCTAAGGTGTATTTTTACATATTTTGTTTGTTTTAGTTAGTGTATGTTTATTTTACCTAAAATATCTTTTAAAGTGTGTTAAATAAGTAAATAAGAAATATTTGTGTTAAATAAACATTTTGAACAAGAAAATATAATTTTGGAGCAAATACCGGCATGGGACACCATTTGAATTTTCCCAACACAGCAAAATAAGCAAGCAAACTAGTGCTACAGGGGTCCAACGTTGGGCGGTGTCCCAGCATAACCAGTGACGTCAGGTGTTAGCAGTGGTTTGGCAAAAATTATTTTATCTTATGGCATCGACTGTGCATAAGTGGCACCAGACAGTAGCTTTGCAAAAGCCATTATTGTGACACCCCATTTAATAGTATACACTACTAAATAAAATATTATAAAGTTTAATAATACATAAATAGTTAGAAAGCATACGAGATATTGTACAATTATCTACCTTCATATTTATAGTAATATAACATGTGTAAACCTATTAAAGCTGATAACAAAAAGGAAGTAACTCATATACAAAACAACTACATAAATTTATACAATTATGATGTTGCATCATCACCTTTCACCAAAGACATATCAACATCCAACTCATCATCTACTCACACCAATAGGTTATCATTGTAAAAGAACAACAAAGCACAAAAAAAAAACAAGGTAAGCTAATAAGAAACATCATAAGACAATTAAATCATATATGTTTCTAAATAAACATTAATAAAGTATCATAATTTAGGTAAACACAAAAGCAATTGACACTAGACTTAATTACCCAGATACATGCCTTTAATATAAGGCTTTACTATAGATGTGTACTTGAAGTAATATTTATGCTTTGCAGAGTCATAAACCCAAGGGTCATCACCCTACAACTCACAAGGTTAGTCTCTTTCATGCCTAAGACCAAAAGTTTGGGTCTAGGACCTCCTTCCATTCTCTTTCCCGCCTCATCCTCTCTAAATGAGTTGAATGATTGATATTCTATCAAGATACCTCCTTTTTAAACTCTCATATGTCAAAGCATACACTAAAAAAAATCACAATCATTCCTCCTTTGACGGTTCCAACCATTCTCAAATGAACATCACAAACTAACCATCATATTAACATTCACAAAATCCAACATTTATAAAAAAAAAGCATAAACCAAAATAGCACATGTGAAAAGTAGTGTTAAACTATGTTAATCTCGCTCAATGAAAATACCTATTCGTTTAGCGAGTAGTACCTAAAAGCACTCTCGCCAAGCAACCAAATAGCTTGCTTAATAAGGTCATCCAACCAGACTTGTCTCACCCAACCATTCTCAAGTTAGTGAACTTTTTGACTTTGATCACGTCCAACAATATTATTATCGTTTAGCGACCACCAAGTCAATAGCTCTCTGACTTTAGCTCGCCTAGTGAATATACTATCACTTAACGATGTCAAGTCAGTTAGTTCTCTAACTTTGGTCTCATCCAACGACTACCAAGTCAATAGCTCTCTGACTTAGACTTCGCTCAGTGAATATATGTTCGCCCAACAAGTATATGCTTATCCAATGACCCTGCATAATTCTGGACAACAAAATTATGCAAATTTATGCCATTTAAGCCCTATAATTTAGTCCAACAACAACCACAAATGTCTAAACATACCATTCATCATATCATACACAACTGAATCATTCAATTCATCCAAATTTCATATCAACCATATAGTACACCAATTTCAACATATCAAGCAATAGTGAGAAATTAAAATCATACTCAATTTTACATGTCATATTTCATCAAACAACTCAATTGCAGAAACTAACTATCATACAAGCATACCATCAACAAGTATAAAATATTTATCAGTTAAATAATGAAATTATTTTCTTTACCTAAAATATAGACTAAATTGATCAAAACCCTTAAAACGTCTTCAAGCTTACAAAAAACTTTACTTGTCCTTGGGAATAACACAAACATGATATGAGCATACTATTATGTCCACTAATCAACAGAAAATAACAAAGAAAACTCAAAAAGTACATACGAGCCAAAAAGTGTCATATATAAAAAATGATGAATGTAAAAAAAAAAAGAAACTAAATTACTCTATTAAAAAAATTGATTAGACAAAAATGAAAAACTCATTGCGATCTTCAAATAAATAAAAATCTAAAAAAATAAAGAGAATTTTATAAAAAATTATTTAAAAAAATGTATTTTAAAATAATAAAACTTGTGTATACAATTTTTGTTTTTATTTTAAACTTTAATTATTAGAATAATCAAGTCATATCTTTAAATATATTATCAATTTTAAAATAGGATTTTATTTTAAACGTAATAAATTTTAAATGACTTATAAGAAAAATTATATTATTTGTGAGATGTTACCATATTTAATTTTTTGTCTGGTCAATCTTTATTTTTTTTTATTAGTTGTGAGATGCTACCATACTTTTAGTCTTTAATGGACAAATTTAAACACGTGGTGTAATTCTTAAAATAGTAAACTAATATCATATTATGCAGAAGCTATCGTATACTTTTATATTTTGGGATTAATGTTACTAGTTCAAATTCCTGAAAATTGAAGATGCATATAAAATAATGATTAAAATTTATTACGTTTGAAAAAAAAACAAATATATATATATATATATATTAAATTTCTTACTTATATTTTTTGGGTTTATTTTAAAAACATAAAACTATATTTATTCTTATAATTTGATACTTATATATAGTGGACTTTAATTGGTTGCGATAGTCTGGACCTGTCTCTGTTCCTAGCCCCTCATGCTTCTGGACACGTGTCGAGACCTGAGTTCATAGGCAGCTTACATCACAAAAATCACTAGTATCAAATTCTTCGTCTGTTTCTAAATCTACGAAAAGGATTTTCGAGGCATTCAAGAAAGTTTGACAACGAAAAAGTTAAGTATATTTTTATTTATTTTTATTTTCAATAAATAAGAATAATATTATGGAAGAAATAAAAGTCAGATTTAAAAAAGAAAGTCTATTTTATATCTATATTTAAAAGATATACAAATACTTAATAACCACTATGTCTCTTAATTATTTTTTTTCAAAAAGTAAAGTAGAAACACAAACGCGTTTCTCCACAAAAAAATTATTTGTTGGTCATATGAAAACTAGTTATATGTAAATTTTATCTTATTAGAAGTTAAGTTAAATTTAAAATTTATTTTAAAATAGTATATAAAGTCTGTTTTAATAAAATTTTATTATAGAGTGAATTTATTGCATCGTTAAATCATTTATTATTATTTAGTTTCACATTTAATATATATATATATAGATATATATATGTTTGTATGTATATATATTATATTTATAAGTCAATTATTATATTTAAGTTTATCCTTTTAAATATACAATAATCATCGATGCCTTACTACTAAATTATTCTATCAACATTCATTTTCTTTCTGTGTATCATGTGCTTGTAGGTATATACACCCTTTATTCAATATCCTATTTAAAACATATTTTAATCTTATTCCTTATGCTAATATTTCACCTACAATTATGATTCTAAATATTCCAAACTCATTTTATATTATATGAATCCACTGTATGAAACTAAAACTAGCATAAAAATTTTATATGCTCAATGGGATTCTCATATCAAACTCTTTTGACTTATAAAAAGATACATGCATTTCTTACTTATGATATTTTCTAACACAACAAACTATAAGAATCTCCATTCTTTATTTTTTATATCATTCCTTTCTTCGTTGTGTTCACAAAAGCGTAATTATGGGTCTTCATTTAGAGTTGTGAGACATTTATAAACAAATTCAAGATAGTTGTATTAAAAAAAAGGGTATTTATTTTCTTATATACTTAAACAAAAAAGTGAATGCACAAACTTTAATGTAACAACTTATTGGACTATTCCATGACACAAAAATGATCCAGTAAAAGCTGTAATTTTAAAATAAAATAAATATAACACATATTAAGCACACAAAATACGTGAAATAAAAAAAAGAAAGCGAAAAACGCCGTTGCCGGGGATCGAACCCGGGTCACCCGCGTGACAGGCGGGAATACTTACCACTATACTACAACGACCTGTTGATAGGATATTGAGAGGTTCGTGATTTATATAGTTTTATAAAGCAAGTTTTCAACCTGAACTTTGTGTTTTACATACGTTTAAGCAATTTAAAAAAATATATATCTCTCGGAAAATCTCAAATTTTTCATATAATGTGTATTTGGTTTAAAAATGTTATTTATTTACATAAAGAATTATGAAGAAATACTGCAATGCTATTAAACAATGAATAAATTTACATTTCATTGTCTCATTTTTTGTGTGCAAATATTTAAAGTGTTTAAAATATAAAATAAATTCATATATATATATATATATATATTCAGGTGTTTAAATATATATTTTCTTGTCTTATAAAAATAATATGTATGATAGCAAGAGGCACTAAAGAAATATTACCAATTTAATTTTAATAATTATATTAAATTACTGGAGTTATTATGATTTCTGATATTTCCATTTAATTGACAAAATTTCTTTATATTATTTTAATAGTTTTAAATCTATCTGACTTTTTTAAATCAGACTTAAAAAAAGGTGATTGGACCTATAATATGTTATGAAGTGTGAATCGTACATCTTTATTAGTAGTGACTTCTATTTAATTATTTTTAATAATTTTAGATATTATGTATCCAATTAATTATACATCTCTTATTTATAGATTTTCAAACCATCTTAAATTTGTTGAAGTGAATTTTAAAAAAAGAAAACACTGGTTTAAGTTTTTTGGATGAATAACGATTGTTAAACAAAATTCAATTTGAGAACATTTTTTATTACATGACTCTCATTCAATGAGTGAATATATTTTTGTCGAGCATATTTAGTTAAGAAATCATTTTGAAATTTCAAATGTTTATCTTCTCTTTTTTCTTTTGTATAATTTCGTTTTGTGAATTAGGTACATTGAAACTCATTAAATTTTTGAAATAGATTTACCGAGTGAAACCTAATTATTTGAGCAAATTAAGCTGATTGTGTTTTTCTAATAAAGATTTAAAAATTTTCTAGTTGATACCAAACTCTTTCTCTTTTAACAAATTTTCTCCTTAAAAAGTTATATGATATATTAGTTTTACTAAGTAAATGTGGATATTGTTTTTTTTATTATTATTGACAATATTAGTTGTTAGTAATTGTAACATTCCAAAAAATATAGTATAAAACTATATACATGTGTCATCATTTAATAATATGATAGAACATTTATAGACATAAAGTTAACCTTACAGTTATTATAAAATAACCATAAAATTTAAAACTTTACAGAAACACTACCTGTACTATTACAAAACTATGAACATAACCGATCAGTTAATACAGGGTTATAGTGGTGACCGAACGATTCACCCAAAACTATACACAATACTATGACCAAACGATCATAAACTAAACAGTAGGATTCTTACCGTCCAACTCTTGCTTCAACATACACTCCTCCCCTTCTACTCACACCCAAAAGGTGATCATCGCAAAAGAAAAACTGAACGAAAACATGGACAAATAGAAAATAAGGGTAAGCTAATGTAATTTAATTTACTATACATACATACAGTTTCTACAAGTTCAAACAATGCAAATCTGAACGCTACATCAAATTAAAACCAAGCGCAAACAAACATATATAAAGTAAACATGTATATAGTTAAGATCGATTGTAATACTCATGTATAGACCTAACATCTGACTTGACCATCCGGATCGTATGAATATGTAGCTTGAGGTCGTTCATGCACTCAAGTGGTGTAGCAACTGGAAAACCATCAGCTGCCACCCGAGGTTAGTCCGTTATAACTCACCCAAAAACCTATAGGCTAGGACCTCCTGTCATTCTCACACAATGCATTACCCATCTCTACTTGAGAATTGGTAATCATCAGAATATCAAGATAAAGTCCGTGAATTTCACTGTTTATATTCATACTTTACTACATCATTTAACATTTCACTGAGACATTCCTCCTTAGAATTTTCTTCCACATTACATGAAACATATACCTTATTGGAATATCCATAAAATTCCCCATACACATTAGATCAATACTATTATCTCAAATAATCAGAGTCACATAGTGAAAATATCAAATATTCATCCATAGAAGAAAACTGAACGGTAACAACACAACTCATGAATACGACCGAACGGAAACTAACTAACTGTGACAAAATCGAACACTTAAGCTTAGACTGAATACTTATAAATTAAACTAAACTCTTAGTGTAATACCGAACAGTGTTTCACTATCCACAGAATAGGACCGAACGATCCATACTAGGGAAGGATGAGGAAATGACCGAATACTAAAACTAAATAAAATACTAACACGAAACCAAGCGCTATAACCTAAAATAACCACTAACAGTTTAATCTGAACACTTAAGGTTGATTCCAAATACTATTTATAAGATCTAACATTTTTAAGAAACCGATCGTTACAACAATGTGGTCGAACTATGTATAGGAACAACTATCCCATTATAACCAATGTATTTAAGCCTAGTACAAGTACTTGATCTAACACTAGTATAAGAATTATAGCTAACAAGACTACCCAACTCGATAAGACTAATCATTATTACAGAATCATAAACCACTAGGATGTCAATCACTCACCTAAGACCGAGCGGTCATGCACGGTTACAACTAAAAATCTAACTCTATTGATGAATTATTGGCTGACCATGATCGAGCGGTCAAGAACGAACACTCATATTTTCTGCATAACTTATGTAGAATTATGTAGGATCACCAAACTCATAAACACAACATTTCATACAACATAACCAAATCATCAAATCATTCAATTTCACACAAAAACAGAATCATCACTCAAACAATTAAATTAAATAATTTCCCTTACCTCATAACATAACGAAACGCTCACAGTGAAGAACTTTCTCACCACCAAAAATCTCAGAAACCTAAGATTCACTGATTGAGGAAAATAAACCAACCACAAGACTGAAAATGTGATCATAATTTAAAAAGAAGAAGAAGATAAACACATGCAAACAAAAACTTGGCTTGCATGTGCCAAAAACTAGACTTTCTCAAAATAAGAAAGACCTACCAGCTCAAACCACCACTTGATCACTGAAAAGATAACTCTTGCCACCAGCCAATCTCAGACAAAATCTGATTGATGATCAGACGAAGGAGAACGTGAAAATTTGTAGAGAAAATGAGGATAATTTAGAGAGAAGTTAGAGAGTAGGAGGAGAAAATAAGGTTTCAGAATTTTAGAAAGATAAGTTGCATGCAGAGAGTGGCACCAGATTTTAAAATTTTTCTTTATATACTACTGTAAAAAACCAATCGGTCCACTCTGCTGCTCACACATGTGTTTCACTTTCTGAATTTCTAAATTCTCACCCCTCCACTTGACTTTCACTTTTTCTATAAAAATTAAGGGTCGTGGCAATAATGGTAAGAGAGTTGAAATTATAAACTCTCTTACCATTCTTTCCAAAGTCATTAAACCAATCTTATATATCCAAAATTGTTAATTGAGAGAGTTAAAACCATATTTTCTTCACGTGAATTTTTCGGTGAAGTGTTATTTTAAGACTACATTTACTAAAGAAATAATTTTACTTCTAAGCACTTAATATTATGTTGTGATTGACGATTTGGAAAAAATTGGATTCATAAGTAAGATTGGATTAATTGTGTGACCCTTGGTTTGATCACATGAGACGAGTTAGAAATGTATATTATGAGTTGGAGACATAAATTACATTATGGACTATTCTCAAGAGTGTTGATGTTTTAAGATATTAAAAATTACTTTCAATTGTATTTTCATTTAAATTTAAATTGTAAAATAGGTGCAAATTTAATATTAGCGGGTCTAAACATTGGGAAAAAAACAAGAGAGATAAATTGGTTGAAAATGTTATTTAAAAATTTCAAATAAATTTTGTATCAAATATTCAAAAAATAAAACTTAAGAACTCAGAATTTTTATATTAATATGATTCTTCCAGAATTTACATTCATTAATTCATAAAACCTAAGGTAAAATTTTCACTTATTTGAAATTTTTATCAAATATTCAAAAATAAAACTTAAGAACTCAGAATTTTTATATTGATTTGATTCTTCAGAATTTATATTCATTAATTCATAAAATCTAAGGTAAAATTTTCACTATAATATTGAATTATCCAAATAAAAAAAATATTTATACAACTAAAACAAAATATATAAATCATTCCTTGAAACACCCTTCAAGAACACACTGGTGCAAAGATATCAAATCTAATTACGAGAAAATAAAAGAAAGAAAAGATACCACCTAAATATGTGACAAATATTAATAAAAAAAATCATATAATATAATCATCTCTTGATTATGAATCTTAAACACTTTTTCCAAATAATAAGTAATGTATGATCCTCTTAAAATATCTCTTTCAAAAAATGTAAGATATCTATATTGGAAGATATATGTTATCGCAAAAAATAAAAATAAAATTTAATTTATATTTTATTAAATTAAATTTAATAAAAATTAAAATTAATTTTTACTTTATATAGTTAAATTTAATTAAAATTAAAATTAAATTTTAATTTAATTTAATTTATATTATATTTTATATATTTTTGTTTAAATTTTATTTTAATAGTTTAAAAATATATTTTTTAAAATAACCATAGATATTTTTTAAACAGATCTACTAGTTTTAAAATAATCGTAGATATTTTTTAAACGGATATATATATATATATATATATATATATATATGGATATCAGGCAAGTAGCATATGTATTTTCTTTTCCGGTCGTTTGTCAGACCCTGGAAATAACGTACGGTCGCTGGAGTACGCGTGGCAGCCGGAGAGCGAGACACCTCAACAACGCACGTGGACACCGCAGAGTGAGACACTTCACCAACAGACGCCAGGTGTCACGCTGCATGGAGTCTGGAGTGACGAGCGCAGTGCAGTCCGCGTGTTACTGGGAGAGCGCGACACTTCATTTACGAACGCCAGGTGTCATGCCGAGGGGAGTCGCGAATCGATAGTGGAAAACAAGTGTCGGCTGAAGAGGGGACGTTCGTCTTGGTGTGTAAAGCAAAACTTAGATTTTCAGAAAATCTACCCACTTTCTCTGCATGCAACCTCTTTTCTCGTTTCTGAAGAAAATCCTTCCTCTCCTCTTCTCTCTACATTCTCTTCACCTTCTCTCTAAGAGCACACTTCCTTTTCCTTTTCTGATCCCCATTCAGCCACCCTCTGATCTTTGTTCAGCCACCGTAGAAGCACTCCCGGCGTTAGGAGCTTCCAGATAAATCGTTCGGTTTGTGAAGTTGGACTGGTAAGTCCTTCCTTGCTCTCTGTCGTTCGTTTTCAAGCATGCAACTCAGTTCTGAGTTTGGGTGTTGGTCACCATTTGTAAAATGAGTAGTGTTGATAGTGTCGGGTTATCACTTGTGTAGTTTAGATTAAGGAGCGGAGGATCTGTAGTGGAGAAGTTGTGTTTCTGCGTTTGAGAACGTTCGGTCATTCTAGAGGTAAGGGAAGCTTATTCAATTTAATTCGTATGTTGTATTGTGCTATATGTATGTTCTGTGATTTGCATGAAGCATGATCTGTGATATTTAATTTTGATACATGGTCATAAGTATGAACTGATGTATGGTGAATATGTGATTAACTATGGTATGAGTATTTGGAAGTATGAAATGTATATGCTGAAAATGAGTAAATGTAAATGAATCTTTAAGTATGAAATTCCCTATGATAAAGTACGTTCGTCATTGAACAGTCCTTGACCGTTCAGTGTTGTTATTAAACTTCTTTGAAATTGAATTCTTTCATTTGGAAAGAATTCTAGTTGAGGACGAACGCCCTCTTATATTAGTTCTACGTTTGAGCGTTCGGCCAAACGTGGATATCCTGAGTGTTGTGTGAGGAATTGAGAAGCTTGAAAGTATACATTCGGACACTTAGTCGTTTTGTTAAAAACGTAACTTTACCATTTCTATTATTTCGAATCAGCGATGGGTCTCGACCTAAAGCGTACGTGCGCTCGGTCTTATACCGAACGCTCGTCCTTGCCTTTAATTACCAAACAGGTGTAAATAGCGTTCGTCCAAATATTTTAGTAAATGCGTATTACCGCGTTCGGTCATTGACTGGCAGTCGGTCTCTTTAAATGAATTGTCCTCGGTATAGTTAATTACTCGTCTTGTTGTATCTCTATCTATTTGGATTCGGCCTAGAGCCTTTGTACTTAATTTATTCTGAATATTGATTGGATCGTTCTAGAGTCAGTTCATTCAACTGATTCGAGTGGCAATGACGTTCGTCAAATAATTATGTGTCGGCTTTATTCTGCTCGGAAACGAGTCTTTCTAGGTCTCGTCTTTAACGTTCGTCCTCGTTATGAAGAGGGCTGAACGCTCGTCATTTTATGAAATTGGAACGAAAGATGAAAATGATCTTAAAGTGAAAAGTTATAATGAATGAACAGTATAATAGATGAATTGATGTTTGTGGATCTTGAACGAGCGTTCCAGGGAGGAACGACTCTTGGATGAAAGTTGGAATGGTAAAGTATGAATGTGGGCAAAGCTTAGCTGGCGGTTCATCCTGATGTTCCGTGAGTGCTCGTCCTCATGTAGAGGGGAGTATGTCATGTGTGGAAACGGCAGGAGGTCCTAGTCCTTAAATGTACTTAGGACGGAATGGACTAACCTCGGGTGGCAGCTGATGAGAGCAGTTACTACACCACCTGGGTGCACGAACGTCGTAGCTACACAGAATTCATACGGTCCGGACAGTCAGTCTAGTATCAGGAATTGATTGATTTAAGAATTGATTGATTTAAAGAATTGATTGAATTATATGTTGGAAATGTATTTGATACGTTTGATGTGTTATGAAATGCATGTTATTCCTTGAATTAAATTCAATAAGCTTACCCTGCATGTTTCCTTGTGTTGTCTTGTTTTGTACATCCGTCCTGTCATTGCAATGATCATCCGTGTGGATGTGAGCAGAAGGAGACGAGCGACTGGAAGATGTGCTGGAAGAAGAGAATCTGGTAGAAGTTGAGGTGAAGACCGAACAGTTAGACGTTCGGCTAGTAGTGTAGGCGTTTGTTGGAGTGGTCGTTCGACCACCTTATCCTTTCTTTTGGTTATGTTCGATCGTTCGGTATTTTTCCTGTGTAAACCGTTAAGTCGAGTTTTATTTTACGTTCGGCCTAAATTTTGTAACTCTACTACTAGGACTTTCGTCCTTGAGCGTTCGTTCTTTTAGTTGAAAAACTGTACTGGATTATTATTAATGAGATTATTCTAATATATAGTTTATGACTGTATTTTTGGGATGTCACATCGTTCCCTTTAAACTAAGTCAAATTCATTCTTCAAAATCTATTTTCAAATCTAAACACACATTTGGTTTTTTCTAGAGGGAATTTAAAAAGAAAAGGTGATGAAATTTGGATTGTTTGGAGAAGAAAATAATAATATTTGAAGAAAAATAAAAAGAAAGTTTATATAAAATTAATAAATGATGTGATGAATGTAATTAATTAAAAAATATTCAATTAATAAAAGGACAAGATTACACAAAAATAATTTAACTTAAATTGTAAATAGTATAAATTATATTATAATAAAAAGTGAGTGATTATTTAAACTAAAAAAAATATTGATAAAAATATATAAATTAAAATATGGTTTTTAAAAATTAAGACGAAATAAAATTTTGAGAATTAATTTAAATAAAATGAAGTAATAACTTGACATTATGAAATTATTTTAAATTGAGATGTGATTATTTTAATTTAATATAAACTAAATGAGAGTAATTTTTTTTAAACAAATTAATAAGAACAAAATAATAATTATGTTAGTAATAAGTTGGTTTTCCAATCAAATCCCCTAAAAGAAAATCACTCCCTATCGCACTCCTCCAAATCCTCCCAAATCAATTTATTAAAACAGAAAAGTGTTGATAGATAAATAAATAAAAGCAAACAGACACTAAATGTTGATAAAAAAATATTAATGTGATAGAACCTGATTACCAGGGATATATATATATATATATATATATATATATATATATATATATATATATATATATATATATATATATATATATATATATATATATATGCTTCTTTTTTATTCAACAAATAACATTGCTTGAAATGTTATCACAATCACTGAATTGTCAAATCTAGAATCTGAGTAGGAGAAATGAGATTGCAACCTTTTTTAGTAACAGTTTGGAAACCATGCAAGAGGAGAAAATTGGGCCTTTTTTGTTTACTATGTACACTCCCCTTTCCTTTGCTTTTTTATTCGATTACTAAGTATAAAACCTTTTTTTCATTTTGGTTGTCCTTTTATTGTATGTAGTAAATAGAAAAGTACATTCCACAATTTTGAAAAGTAACTTTCAGAGAATATTTTCTTTTCATAGAGTACTTTCTGAAATTATTTGATTAAACTTTGTTTAATTTTCAGAAGAGAGGATAGGTTTATAGAGTGAGTTGAATGAATAGTATAATCCCGGTTATAGTAAGGTCAAAACTGTCATTGTCCGTGTCTAGTCACTGAGTAAGAGAGAGAGAAAAAGCAGACAATGAAACCTAAACCATAGCAAAGAACACAAAACAATGAAAGGGTGTGTGAATAGAATGATTTGAAAAAGAGAAAAGTTAAGGTTAAAATGGGAATTCCAGATTCGAAACAAAAGAAGGGGGAAATGAAGTTAGCAAGTTGGGGAGTGTAAATAGCAACTTTATTTGAGTATTTTTCTCTGTAAAGTTGAACACGCTCTGCAATGCTGTGCCTGAAGCAGAAACTGTGCACAAAAAGGCGAATGAAAATAATGCAGAAACTGGAAAATGGAAAACTAGAGCATGGACAAACGTTAACAGTGACATGTCAAATAGAGAATATAACGCTTCATCGTCATCATCGTGATCACGGGAACTTTCTATACAGTTTTGATTCTTTCTAGTTCCTATTGTTAGCACAGTAGGTCTATGTTACTCATATGGAATATTGTTAACTATAAGTCGTTTACTCAAAAGCAAAATTCAAATTTTTTTCTAAAAATAAAACCATATTATAATATATAAATAAAAATATACCTTAGATTGAATTAAGTTTAAATGACAAATGAAATCCTTCAATAATGTTAAAGTTAATGCATGAAAACTAAGTTAAGAGATATGTTAAAGAGGTAGACATAGGATACTTTTGAGTGAAAGTTGATATGAAAAAATAAGCATGATAATTCATAGCACCTAATGTCAATGACTGAATCATGAATACAACAAAGCTGGTCATGTCAGACTCATTCAATTTAAAAAATAAAAAAATAAACTCATGAAAAGGAGGTGAATGTGGGTACCATGCTGCTATAGCTATACTACTATTGATATTTTTCAACCTCCTTTATAAAGTTTTAAAAAGTTTATTTTATTTTATTTGGACTCACCCATTTAATTTGCAACTCCTTTGACTTAAATATATTAATTACGTATCAAGAATGATATTTCATGTATGCGACTGGTGAAATCTGATTTACCTGAAAATGGAAAAAACATATGACAAAAAATTTAACTTTAAATTTGATAGATTAGTCACTGATTTGTGTGATCGATATCGATAAAGAGAGCATGTGAAGGGGCTATACATTTATAAAAGAAAAATGTAGATTTACGGGTGTATATTACATGTTTGAACTACTGCAAATAGTTTTTGTAAAAAAATATACAAAATAAAATAAGTTTATTTTTTAAACGAAAGTTAGTTTATAAGGAGATTTTTTTTTTCATACCATTTTTAATTTTTAATTTGTATATAAGTTAATTTTATCTTAAGATTAAACTTCTTTTATTTATTTCTTTTAAAGTATTTCTCCAAAGTTTTTCCAAAATATCTCTATACATCTTTCTTCATAAATATTTCTATTTTGTTTCCATGACTAAATTTTTTAAACCACTTTTACCTATTAAACCACACATTATCTTATTAATTATTATTATTATTGAAGAATATATTGAGCACCAAAACTAATCTGTTTTCTTTAGTTTCAATAATAAAAATCTTTTGTGGACCAAAGTGAATCCTAGTCAAATGAATGCTACTTTAGGTGGGACCTAGTATTGAATATGTTATAATTGAATTAGATTAACTTTATTCAATATTTTGAAAATGTTGGGATGGCTTCATCAAAAGGTCACAAATTATAGAAAAAGAAATGCGAAAGGAGTTGAACTTACCCCTTTCTACAATGAAGGAGAAAGAAATGGGGGTGGAGTAGAAAAGAAAATGAGTGAAAAAAAAATGAATGTGTTGAGTACAGAAAAAAAGAGAGATTAATTAGGTAAAAGAAGTATGAAATCATTAATGATTTAAATAATTTGATACGTATTATCAAGTGAACTTATGATAAGAAATAATTTGTATTATTATTTATCAACTAAGAGTATAAACATAATATAAATGATGTAATTTTTATATAAGTTTTTAAAATACAACATATGTCTGAGAACATGTAGATACTCAGTCTTTTATGGATTGGTTACAGGAAAGCTCGAGTGTTATAGGAAAGCTTGAGTGTTTACATATGGACCAATCAGAAAGTATACTTCACATGGTAATATGTTTTTGTTATTCATATCTAGGTGTACACGACCCTTATGTTATAACACCTTTGCTAAACTTATCAAGGTTAACCAGACATATAGTTGAAGGAAAAAAGTTATATACAAGTAAAAGAATTTCTCTTTATACCCCCACTCGACAATGACAAACATTATCAATGATACTCACTCTCTCTTGGAAGTCTTACATCACTTAAAGATAATAATGTCAATTTTATAATATATAAGTGGATGTAAATCTCACCTTACAAGTCAATTTTGTGAGGTTAAGTTAGGCTTAAAACTCACTTCTTAACATGGTATCAGAACTATGGTTAAAATTTATCTTAACGATATTTGTTGTTTCTTGGACATGTTGTTCCACCCGCTATCGGACCGTTATCGGATCACCCATTAATGTCTAGCCTCACACTCGAGATTATGTCTATATCAAGGGGGTGTGTTAGAAGTCACACATCGACTAGAGATCAGGCCAATTGCATCATTTCCTGAGGGGTGTTGCTCCCTCCACCACCCCAAGTGTTTTTGCACCTCCCCACTATTTTCTTTTATTCCAAAAATACACTACACCTCCCCACTATTTTCTTTTATTCCAAATTTACCCTACCCCTCCCCACTATCTTCAACAATCTTTCTCTTTCTCTCTCTGCATTAATGGAGCATTCATATGACTTAGATTTAAACTTAAATATAAAATTCAGAGGAAACTTCAATATTAGTGCTTCTACCACTTTCATTTTATAAACTTAAAAATTAGATGCAAATACAAAATAATAAACATAATAATATTAATAGTAAATAATATATTATTATTGTTATTATTATTACATACTAACTTTATAATGACGAAAGAAGTAAATAAATTCCAAATCTTTAACAAATAACTTTTCTTCTATATTTTAAGTATTTAATAATATTTTTATATTATTTATCTAATAAATTAAATACTTTATTCAGGTTATTTGAGTCAAACATGTCGGTAAGTTAAAACATAATATAATGTTAAAAATTATAGATATTAAATGTAAAAAAAACACACATATATAAACATTTTTCTAGAAATTTAGAACAAAATCTTACAATTTATTAAGTAATTTGAAGAAAAAAAATATATTGAACAGTGAAAATAAGATTAAATCAAACTTATTTAAGGAAAAGTGTAAATAAAATTTTGCAATATATCACAAGTTTAAATCTGAGCCATGCAAATGCTCCATTAATGTGGAGAGAGAAAGAGAAAGATTGTTGAATATAGTGCGGATGTTGTAAGATCCTTGAAAATATTTGTAAGTTAAAATACTAGATAAAAAAAAATGAATAGTAAATTGTGAATAGTAAAAAGTGAATAGTAAAAAGTGAATAGTAAAAAAAAATAATAAAAAAAAAATAAAATAAAAATATTTTTGGAAAGGATAAGTGTTCCACGTAGCTTTGAGATCAGAATTTATCAAATTGCAAATAAAAAATTATTTTTGTAATAGTAAAATGAATAAAAAAATGAATAGTTAAAATGAATAGTAAAAATGAATAGTAAATTTTTTTGCTATAAATAGCCAAGGGGGGAGGCTGAAAATTTACACCAAAGAACTTAGAAAATTTTTGAGAGAAGAGAGTTGGAAGAATTTCAAATTTTGCAAAGGGGATATTCTGGAAGTTTTCAGAGGGCGAGGAGATTAAGTCTGTAATAGAGGTAAGGGAAGCTAACCTTGAGTATCTCCTTTTGTATTATCTTAAGCCTTGAATATGCTATATTTTGCTTTTGTCTGATCTTAAATCTTGATTATGGAGTATTTTGTTTCTGTATGATTTTGAATTTAAATGAGAGTATGTTTTTGTGTTAATATCCGAGTGTGATAGTTGTAAAACGTGATATTGATTATGTTATGCCATTTGTATGTTATTAGTTGTTTATTTTTGTATTTTGGAAGGATTAGAAATTGTCTAACCGGCTCTGCCAGATTCAATTTCTTGTTTCCCCAAACATTCTATTGTTTTCCTTATTTATTTTTATTGTATTTTGGAAGGATTAGAAATTGTCTAACCGGCTCTGCCAGATTCAATTTCTTATTTCCCCAAACTTTCTATTGCTTCAGTTATTTATTTTATTGCACTTTTGGAAGGATTAGAAGTTGTCTAACCGGCTCTGCCAGATTCAGCTTCTTGTTTCCCCAAACTATTTATTGCTTTACTTATTTATTTTATTGCATTTTTGGAAGGATTAGAAGTTGTCTAACCGGCTCTGCCAGATTCAACTTCTTATTTCCCCATACATGTTATTGTTCTTGTTATTTAATTATATTGTATTTTTGGATGGATTAAAAGTTGTCTAACCGGCTCTGCCAGATTCAACTTCTTGTTTCCCCATGAATTTTTATATTAAGATTATTTTTATGATTGTCAAATATTGTATTCTTCTATGACCATTTATTGTAATGTTTTATTATTGTTAATTGTTTATAATTATCTTGTATGAATTCTATTATGGATGTTTATTGTGATGAATTTATTGAATGAGTTTGTTGGCTGAAATTGATCTTGTTGGGAGGTTTGGAATAAGGGTTCTGTAATAACTTGTATATGGGTATTAAATAGATATACAGATACTGGTTGAGGTTGTTGTGAGAGGAAGTAAAATTAAGCATTTTAAGATTTAGAGCATAAGAAAATAAGGTAGATAAATTAAATAAATAAATTGTTAATTATTGAGGACCTCCCTTTGTTGGTAGGATAGAGGAACCTTAAAAACCTGAGTTGGCACATCCCTGATCATAGAGCAGCCCTGGCCTGGTCCAGTCAGTTGTGACTAGTCATATGTGCTGGCGTCGAAGGTGAGTTTGATGCGTTCAGACATCTGGGTCCTCTCCGGTGACCAATTGGGGTAAAGAAAAATCTATAATAGGATGAAAATAAAATAAAACAAATTGATTGTAGATGCATAATATTATCATGGTAAAAATTTCATATATATTTTATTTATCATTACATTGAGCCCAGACTTTAATATGTAGTTCTTAAGATATGTTGATATATTTTGGTTGATCCATGATCTTTGTTTGGTGAAAATATGTTGAGTTATACTCGTTATGGGCAAAATGAGTTTATAATATGAAGTATGATATCTGGCAATATGTTTGATTTATTGATACCAAAACGGGTGATTATGAATTCATGATTAAAGAATGAACATGATTGAGTTAGGTGGATAAGAGGGTATGAATTGTTGGTTTTATGAAATGTTGGGGTGGATATGAGAAATCATTACTTATGAAATGATGTTTACTACCGGGAGTAGTTTGTTCGAGTTATACCATGAGAGTTTGGTATGAGCAAAGTAACACTTGAGGTTTATGAAAGCAGGCAGAAAGTGTTCTGACCATAAGGCTTTGACATAAACATATGATTCGTAAGTTTTATAGAAGCAGGCAGAGAGGGGTCTGACCATAAGGCTTCAGAAAGTAAGACATAGTATATAAGTGAGGCTTAAGGAAGCAGGCAGAGAGCGGTCTGACCATAAGGCTTCATGAGTAAGCATGGAACACTTGTAAGATTTATGGAAATGAGAAAGATGATTTTGATAATGATGAATTAATGACATCGGAATAATGATATTTTATCAATTGCAGAAATACATGATTATAATATTTTTATTACAAGTTTAATGATTTTATGATATGGTTGGCTTACCCTTATTTGTTTGTGCTATGATCATATAACTCATGTTATATGTGATTAGATAATGTTGCAGATGTGGTTGATAAAGCTTAGAGATGAGAGAGATGCGGGGAAAACCTTTCAGGGATTTTTGTAAAAAGAATAAATTTGTATTGGGAAGATTATGTTGTGTAAAATTTAAAAGTTGAAATGTCAACGGTGAAGACTATATTGTTTAAAGTTTGTAAGTTTGGTATTGTACTTTGGAGTAATTGAAATAAAGTTTGATTGTTTATATGAGGTATCAAATTAATTTAGTCTCTACTATCAGTAATACCCTTTAAAATGTTTGGGTGTTACAGATGTGTAGGGTATTTTTGGAATAAAAAAAATAGTGGGGATGTGTAGAATATTTTTGGAATAAAAAAAATAGTGGGGAGGTGCAGGAGCACTTGGGGTGGTGGAGGGAGCAACACCCTTTCCTGAGCATTAGTGATGTCAAAACGGGTCACCCAATCCAACCTGGTCTGGCCCACCACGGGTTGGTCACTTAGTGAGCCAACCCAACCTGGCTCATTTATTAGCGAGTCAAAAAAATTTGAACCCGACCCACCACAGGTTGATGGGTTAAACGGGTTGACTCACTAGCTTATTTAATTACAAGTTTTTTTTTAAATCCGAAAAAAATACAATTTTTTTGTAATTCAAATTTAAATAATTTCACTCTAAAATTATGTTAAACTCCAAAACACAATTCAAAATAAAAAAATTAACATAATCTTAAATGGATAAATTTAAAATATTTTGCTCTCTTAAAACATCTTTTTTTTAATTCTTATTTACAATACAATAAAAAAAATGTTAACTAAAAATATCGAAACACAAAATAATAAATAATTAAATTAAACTAGGTGGGTTGGTGAGTCCACTTAGCTTACCGTTCTAAGTGAGCCGAGTTGAAAATTGACCCGTATAAAAAATATTCATTTTTTTCAAACCCAACCTGGCTCAAACCCGTGGTAGGTCAGATTAGCCCGCGAGTTCTAATCCATTTTGACAACACTATTGAGCATAACAACAATTTCATACATCTTGACCTCCCTTCGACACACCAAATATGTTGATTCATCATTACAACCTTTTCGTTGCTACGTTTCTCGAGACTAGGGGCTATTGTATCCATAAGGTTATATATATATGTATATATATATATATGTATGTATATGTATATATGTATATATATGTATGTATGTATATAAATATATATATATATATATGTATATATGTGTATATATGTATGTATATATGTATATATATATATGTATACATATATATGCATATATACATATATATATACATACATATATACACATATATACATATATATATATATATATATATATATATATATACCAAATATACAAATTTTCTTTACAAACTTTGCAAAACAACTACTGAAAATCGATATCATGGTCGACATATCAAAAACTCAAGACCGACTTGATATCTTAAAGCTCTTCATAAGTCTTTAACATGTTACATGTAAAATTTAGGGACCCGGTGTACTATACATGATCGAGTACTCCTCGACCAAACCAGTATAGGTCTCGTCTTTTGGCGAATACATGTTAGACTACTAAGTGACCATGTACTTGACCCATCTTTATTCACTTCATACAAGACACTAAATAATCCATGATTAATTACAATGATTCAAAAATTAACAAGTATTTTGAGCTAATGAACCCAGACTCATCCAAATAAAAGCTCATAAATAATAAGTATAAATAATACATTTTATGAAGTACATTGTGTATTTATTATTTTTTTGATGTAAGTGACTAACTTTGAAGTATCTTTTATATACACAATCTTTACTCAGGAAAATGAACACTAAAAAAAGAAGGAAAAAGAAAGTTGGAAGGGTTTAAAGTCTTTGAAAGTATTTGTAAAATACATTCTTAGCTTTTGTTAAAGCAATTATAAAATAATAGCTACAACTATCATCATAATCTTTAACTTTTAATTATGTTTATATAATCTATAAATATTTAACCGCTACAAAAATTTATTTTAAATTAGAGTTCAGGTATGTGTCGCATTAGAGTAAGGCTTCGCTTAGCAATTGGTTTCACAATATTAAAAGAAACAAAAAAAACTATGCGACATGACAATCTCCTAAAGTTAAAAAAAAAATAGGAACAAGAAAAGAAATTGAAAAATTCCTTTTAAAGTTTGTAATACATTTTTAACTAAATAAAAGACAAAATACTGGTATTTATATTTTCTTTTCGTTTATTTAACATTAGAATATAGTTAAATTGACTTTGACCAATTAAGTGCGTTGAGACATGTGTCTAAGTTAATATAATCAAGATGAAATGTATGTTTTCAATAGGGTTTTTTTTGTATGGTAGAAGAGTGAAAATTGTCTCAAAGAGTAACATATAGTTTATTATATAATAAACTACTAGGTAACATAAATAACTCCTAGATCTTAACTACAATTGTTAAAAAGTCTTTAATTACAATAATTGAAAGATAAAAAACATTTAATTACTTAAATATACATTTATTCTACATTTGATTTCTTTTCTGTTAAACTATCTAAAACTTTAATTTTCTACACTTAGTTAAATATTGGCTTAATAGCCTATTTTGTTCCCATATTTGTTTATTGTTCTAAAAAAGGACCCTAGGTAAAAAAAAGAGTCAAGTTGGTCCTACGTTGGTAAATATTGTGTCAACGTAGTCCCTTCCGTTAAATAGAATCAAACGGAGTTAATAGGTGATAATCTGACAACATTTAATGGTAACGTGTCATTATTTAGTTGTGTGCGTGCTGACGTGTTATTTAATCCCTCTTGTCACGTCAGCTTTGCCTTCTCCACATAAACCTTAATTTTTCCCTAGATAGAAACCCTTGTGATGCCACGTGAACCCTAACCGCCGCCACTGCCCAACCAACCTTGCCTCCGCGTCGCAACCGTGTAGTTGTCGTGAGGACACCATAAACGCTACCACCAACCCTATTTGTCTTCACCCTAGCCGTCACTACAGGTTCATCTTCTCGCGCAACCTTCCACCACACCAAAAACCTCCATGGAAACCCCAAACGCGACCCAACAATGCCTCCCTTGCAGCAATCTAACCTTGCAATACTAAACCACGAAACAACACCAACCTTCATCTTCAACCCCAAATTGCGATGCTCCGCAATCATCATCAATGTCGCGAGCCTCCACCTTCTTGCTAACCAATCCTGATACCTGAAAACAGAAAAAAAAATCCCAGAAGTACCAAACGATAAGGGAATGGGGGTCCGAACGGTCGGAGAATGGAGATGAAGGACCGTTCGACTAAGGGAATGGAGAGTGAAAGAGCGGAACAGTAGGGAAATAGGAGTGAAGGAGCCGAACGGTCGGAGAATGGAGATGAAGGACCATTCGGCTAAGGGAATGGAGGGTGAAAGAGTCGAACAAATTCATCATGAAAGGGCATGGATAGCAACTCTGCAAGATTCGCTCCAGCATTCATCTTTTTCATCACGAATCTTGAAATTCAGAGAACACAAAAACCCTTAAGCAACTGCGAGCCTCTGTTGCGTGAGCGTCTTCTCATCCATGCCGCGCTTCCATGACCACCACCTCAGGAATCCTTCACTATCATCAACAGGAAACAATCATGGCGCAAAAGCTTCCTTTTTTCCAATATGAAACCTTAATTTTGGGTGGCAAAGGTTCTGACACTTGACAAGATCTCATTGGCAACGTTCATCTGTAAAGTTGATCTAACACGTCAGCACACACATAAGTAAATTATGACACGTAACCACTAACTGCTGCCAGATCATCACTCTATTAACTCCATTTGGTTATATTTAATGGAATGGACTAATTTGACTCAAAATTTTAAATGTGATGACCCATTTCAAACACTTTTAAAAAGAGGGACTGAATTGACATTATCCAAGGAAACTGTGGACAAAAGAGGCTATTAAGCCTTAAATATTTAATGTGTTGAATTTAAGTAACTTCCATATTAAGTTTTGAAAACTAAAACCTTCTTAATATAAAAAATAAAATGCATGCATCAATCAGGATTATAAACCCTAATCTGAAAATGAGCAAAGAGAATCCCTTGAACGATGACCAAAAGTGAAATCGTAGTGTTCATTTACTGAAGAAGGAACCAACTATATTACGTGCTAAATAGTCATTCTGTAATTTTAATCTTTCTTCTCTTTAACTGAAAGTGTTTTTTAATTTATTTTTGGTTATTAAAATGTACAAAATTAGATATGTTTATGATTCACAAATTTAAACAAAAATACACAACTATTTTAATTAAAAATTTATTTTATTTTTTTATTGTATTTCATACATTTTAAACTAGTTTTTGTTTAACTTTATCGGCATATGTGATATTTTTATCACCTATTCATCTCAATCTACCACTTTTTTTCTGTGCCTTTTAAATTAAATTTACATTTTAAAAATTAATTATTTACCATTAAAACCAACCTTATATGAAGCACATGTTACATATTGTTTCAATGTAGCCTACCAACACTTTAATTGGCATTAAAGAAAATCTTTACAATAACAATAAACTTATCTCACAATAAGGTTACGTATATGGATCACATAATTAATATCATTTAATTCGATTAAAGACTACAACTAAAATAAAACTTTTTATTCTTAAATATTGTCTCTTTGTCTACCTTGTAATCAAAAGTGAAGATCAATCTGTAAAATCCGTTGAGTTTCTAAGTACTATTTCTCTATTGAGCTTTCAAAATACATTGTTAATATTGATGTATTAAAAAAGTTTTCATATATTTTAAATATTAAAATAAATATCTATGATCATATTTTAAGAATCTAAATTCATTTGAAAGCTCTTTCCAAAGCTAGGAATAAATAAATTTGATTGGTGGGTCCATATGGTGGTTGACAATTCAAGGATGGGAAAAGGCAACCTTTTACGTTGCATACAATATGCATCCCACGAGCAGTTTTTGACACACAATTTAATAATGTTGTATTCTTTCGATGAAAAAGTGGTAGTGACACCTATGAAAGAAAGAATCTTCCTAATTTCTTTGCTTTATTAAATGTGCCTCAAATGTTATCTTTTCATGTTCGTTCAAACCTCCAGTTTCTTTAGCATACTCGCATAAGGTGGTCTTTCACATGGTTTTTGGAATCACCACCTTTTCACTTCCAACCATTTTCTTCCCAAGGACACCACGCAAATTGCTATCTATTACTTGTTTTAAGTAAAAATATTGAATGTTTTCGTCAATTTATTCAATTGGTAAAATAAATGTCAAATATCAATTATAAATTTTTGTTTACACTAGCAATCTAATATTTTACAATTTACTTACACTTACTTTCCAATAATAAAAAAAACATTTTTAAAAAAGACAACACACTTCAACCTACGATCTAATTAAAATAAAATATATATATATATATATATATATATATATATATATATATATATATATATATATATTATAAAGAAATTCATTTTTGGAATGATAATAAAATCAATCACTTTAAGTTAAATCAACCTAGCAAGAAAAGTAAAAGGTCATTATTAAAAATTGAAAATATTTTCAAGGAAAACATTAAATATAAGTAAAAAGGATTATAAGCCTTATATAATGGCAAGTAATGAAGAATTAGTTAGTAATAAATAACTTGGAAAATACTGTATTAGCTTAGTAGAAAAAATTATTTTAAAAAGAAAATGAAAGTTAAAATTGTATTTCTATGTTAATTGCATAAATTCTCTACTTGTATAAAGTTACTCTAATTATTTTTTTTATTCTATTTAATCTTCATATTTTGTAGTTTGTAAGACTAACGTTTTGTTAGTAAAGATAATTGATAACTTATTTTTGTTAAATTGACTTGATTTTTTTTTATGGATTGATACGTTACTTTGAAAATTGCATGTTTTGAAATAAGTAGAGGCTGAACTAAGTTAGTTAGTTTTATGGAATGATTTAAGAAATATGAAAGTTTGTGGTTTCTGGGTTTTGGCTACATATGGTATTTCATTCAAGTGAGATGTTTTCGTTCAAATGGTGTTGTTTCATCTCATATTCCGTTGCAAAAGTCTTAAAATTTTCCAATTATATGAACTTGGCTACTTGGAGCCGTACTCATCCAAGTAGAACATCGATTTCTTGTTTAAATTGTTGGCAAATGGTTAAGATCATGTGATGCAAAATTCCCTCATGTTTAGGATTACCTACCAAATTGTTTCATGAATGCTTGAAACTTTTTACCTTGTTGGATCTTTACTAACATAATTGAAGTTACAAGATGACGTGAACTTATGATTTTACTGTATTAATGAATACATAATTAATGATCGATAATATCTTAAATCTATCACTTTTATAACTTCTTAAAACCTTTTTATCTAAACAAATCTAAAATAAAATAATATTTTATTGATGCTTAAATATATAATTATCTCTAATTATAATTATATTTATTATGTCAATTCCTAAATTAAGATGATCTTAGCTTCCATTACAAGAAAATGTGAAATCAATGATAAAATTTTAATGAAAGAAAATAATTCATATATAAAACATAATTTGCTGAGAAATTTTATTGATGGATTTTAGAATTTCAATAATTAACAAAAATATTTGTGGGTAAAATATATCTATGAAATATGTTGATAATTTATAATATTTTTTATTAATAGATATTTTTGTCGGTATACATCGATAATTTATTGTTAAAATAGAATGGCTTAGTTTCTCACACCAAGAGAGAGGTGGATTGGTGAAGTGTAAAAATATAATCTTTCAAAAACTATTTCACAAAATAAGATGTTTTTACACTTTTCTTGAATCGCAAGTTAAAAGATATGCAATGCAACAATAAACTTAATCGACTTAATAAAATAGTGTAGGGATCAGAAAATTCAAACGCTGATTTTTATACTGGTTCGACCAAGCCTATATCTAGTGTCCTTCTAATCATAGTAAACAAATGCACTATAAAGATCAAAGTTTTTACAACATGATTTTTACAGAGACCTCACATCAAATGTGTAAAACACCTCTTTAACCCTCTAATCCAAATATAGGCAATAACACAAACAAGACCAGTAGCAAGAACACCCTCTTTTGCTGTCTATCCCTTTGAGGCACCCTCAAAGTCAAGAACACGATTCTTCTTCCTGCAAACACCACAAGGAATCCAAGCCAATATTCAAAGATTGCAAATCCTGATCATGCAGAATACACCCAGTTGTGCAGATTGATCAGACGTTCAAATTAACAAGCCTTGCTACTTAAGAAACCTCAAGTCTTTGATCACCACGGTCAATCTTGGTTCTTGGAGCTTTTTTCTTTCTCTGTAAGATCACACAACTTTATGTAAAAGATATGAAAATGTCAGATGCACAAAAGTTCTTACAGAATTCAAAACAACGTCAATTTATAGTAATACACACATGAGACGTGTTTTAATTGATTTCGCTACTAACATAGTCTAATACATCTTGTAGTTATAACAGACTAGCATCAATCAAGCTCATTAATTGAATGCACATATAATACAATCGACTTACAATAAATGTCTGGTCAATATATTTAAAAATATGACCGTTAAGACAGTTATGTCAAGCATTCAATCAGTTTTCAAAATAAACACCAACTTAGTCGAATACACATTGCATGCAGTCGATTAAGAAAAATTACTTAGCTCATTTTTGAAAACTTTTCTCTTCAAAATAACTCACATCACACTTGATAAAAGTTTGTGCAAACACAAGAGTTTTAATCGATTAATCCCATAATGTAATCGACTTAGAACTGTTGTTTTGCTACACATTAAAGTTCAACCAAAGTGCTTGTGGTTTTTCATTTCCAAAACTTATATCATGCATACAGATATAAAATCACATATTAAACACAATGATATGCAATGAACAACACAATCATGTTCACAAATATGCTTATACAGAATTTTCACAGTAAACAAAAACATATAACATGTAAGCATAGAATATGTAACACAGAATACCCATGTGTTATTAATTATGTGTTGTCATCATCAAAAACACAAAATATTACTGAGATTGTGGGTTCAGCTAAATCAGTGTTACCCCTATCACCAATCTCAACATTTATAATGTTTATTATTGACAAATATTTTCATTAGTAATATGGGTGTCACCGTTTCTGCTTTGGACTTTCATCATGCTGTGGATAAGTTCGTTAATAATTCATTTCTTTTAAATTCATTCATAATTATATTTTTTTAAAGTTTGTCAACAATTCGTTTGTAGAATGAGCACTATTTTTATTTTTTGCGAAATTTGATGAAATATTTGTCATGAGTGAATTAAAATAGGTGAGAAAAAAAAAGCAAAAAAGAAAATAAAGAGGAGGCAAAAAAGGAAGAGGAGAAAGAAAATAAGAGATGGTGAACACACCAACTAAGTTGATTGCGGTTCCATCAATGACAACAATAATTAAGAAAACGAAGAGAAGGAGAATGAAAATAATAAAAAAAGGAAGAACATATAATAGACACAACAACTATGACAACAATAGAAGAGAACGATGAAAAAGAAAAAGAAGTAAAACCAAATAAGAAAAGAAAGAACAAATCACAATATTTATCAACAAAAGAATTACTAATAAACAAAATTTATCAATAAATATCAACAAATATTCTTTATAAAAAAATATTTATCTATAAATAGTTATCAATTGATTTTTTGTCTGTCTTGATAAAATTTATCATCATTTGTTTTATCAACCAATTTTTAACCATGAATGATTTTATTTACCAACGAAATTTGTAAATGAGCAAATCTATTTTTTTTTCAGTTTTGTAAATATACATACTTTATACACGGTCATATTTACAAAATGCTTAATAAAATTATATTATTAATAATTTTTTATAAAATTACATATAAATTTATTTTCATTTTGTTAACGGTGTAATTTTTATAATAGCAATATTTGAAAATTGAACTCTTGCTTTATTTATATAGTTTATGTAAGTAACCGTATAAACATGGACAATATTGTTTACTAAACATTTTTAAGATAAGGTATGGAAAATTATAGTATCTTTGTTTTCATTATTTTACTGACGCAATAGAAATAATAATAAAAAGTATAATAATAATAAGATAATGTGGATGTGGCTGGCATGTTCCTCTTACATTCTCGAATGCCGTATTGTCTACCTTGTCCTTATCTGCTTGTCTTAATTAAAATTCTCATCAACTAGCCGCCTTACTAAATTATTCTCCCAATGCTATCTTACTAATATTTATGAATTTTCCAAAAGGTCAGTAATGTAATGTTACTAAGTAATACTAATAACATGAATTCACAGTTAGTAATAATAAATTTATAATTTACTAATTAAATATTATGATGGTTGAGAAAATATGTGATGACTTTTTAAAAAAAGTGTTCTTACTGAGAAAATAATATTTTTTATTACAAATCTTTAATTGTAAATTTGAATGATGAAAGCGAAAAATATTACTTTAAAAATATATTGTGGAATTTTGGGTTTAGGTTAACAAAGTTAAAATTAAATATTATTGATATAATTCGAAACATAAAATAAGTGAGGTTAGTTCAATCTATAAAAATGTTTTTTCTAAAATATCATCTGATTCTTAAAAGAAATTTTACCGATTAAAATGAATTATTATTTTATGAACTCAAGATACAATTTTCATCTTAATTTAATAATTAATAAAGTATAAATAAAATTTTTATCGAGAGAATTCAAAACCAAACAGTATATAAAAAAAAATTTAACATTAAAATATATAAATTATTTTTTTTAACATAAACTTTCAATTATAAATCCAATTCGTCATAATAGAAAATTATATTTCAATAATTTTTTGCTAAAAATTGAAGCCTGGCCCATATTAATGTTATGTAAACACAATATAAATGTTCCACTTAAACAATTATTAAAAGATAATGACATTTTGACAACATTTTAACATCATTTATGTGTCATTCTGTAATTGGTTTAAAATTACTTCACAATCAATAATAATAATCATAAATACCAAATGAAATAATCACAAAATGACACGTAGATGATTTAAAATGTTGTCAAAATATTATTATTCTTATTAAAATATGTACATGAGAGTAAATGTACACGAATTAAAAATTTAAAGTTATATACAAATAATCTAAATTAACTTTAGAGGACATTCATACATCAATTTAATAGTTTTTAAAAGTTATTTGAAAAAATCTATGTTAGATTGATATTCACCTTTTTGTTTATGTAATAAACAAGTTAGTTGTTTTATAAAAGGAATGAAAAAAAAGGGCATATTGTATTTCATACCAATCTCTTAATATATTTAGGATTTATAGTAAAAAAAATTATTTTTGGTATTAGTATTTGGAGTTTAAGGTTTTAGGATTTAAAATAAATATAACAATGACAACGACTTAATTAAAATATCGTCGTTGTTTACATATTTTATAGACTTGGATGAATCCATCTGTTCCAAATTGTTCCAATAGGTTTGAAAATTGTTCCAATAAGGTTGACCATGAAAGATATTAGTTAGTCTATGAAATAAATATCAACAATAATCTTAGTAAAATAAAGTGATTTAAAGGATTGATCCTCTCTAATAATAATAGATGTTTCTATTGGGAATCAAGATTGATTCCTTACAGTCAAGAAAACAATAATTCAGTGTTTCCTGTTATGATTTACGGTTATTAGGTTTTTAATAGTTAGTTAATAGAGCTCTATAAATAGAGCTCTCTCTCTCTTTGTTCAAAGCAAGAAAGACAATATACATTATATCAGTATCAATATTCTACAACACCAGATAATAAGAAAAGATAACGTTTTTCTTACCTCTCAAGTTGTCCTCTTCATCTTTGTCTTCTTCGGCGTCGTCGACCGCCGTCTCCTCCGCCGCCAATCTGCGCTGACGACACTGGTGCTCCATCGCCTGGAGAAACTTCCATTTGCTCCGTTCTCTCTCCTCTCACACTCGTCTCACACTGCTGGTGTGGCTTGGTCATTAGCCCTACGCTTATCCAATATAACATCATGGGCTGGGCCACTGACTTGCGTGTACAGTGCTGGGCTAGTTTCAATATGGTATCAGAGCAGGTCTAGTGCCTGCTCTGTTTCCGTTGCCTCTGATTCATTTCTTGGTATCCTCTTGGGCTGTTTCTTGGGTTCTTTTCTTATGGATCAAACGGATCAATCTTACAACCCATCCAGTTCTTACTACTTACACCCAGGTGAATCTCCCAGCCCAATCAGCCCCTATTACTTACATCCAGATGAGAACCCGGGCCTCACTCTCATTACACAGACTCTAAACGAGAACAATTACTCCTCATGGAGCAGAAGTATGAGAAGAGTCTTGCTCTCCAAGAATAAAACAAAGTTTATTGATGGGTCCATAAAGAAACCTCAGAAAACTGATGCACTGTTTGATGCATGGGGAAGATGTAATGTGATGATATTATCTTGGATAACAAAAACTCTCTCCCCATAGATTGCTGAAAGTGTCATATACATTGAAGAGGCCAAGGAACTGTGGGATGAACTGAAAGAACGATTCTCCAAAGGAGATTATTTCAAGATTTCAGACTTGCTGCATGACATACATTCTATCAAACAGGGAAAAAGGGGAGTGAGTCAATTCTTCACTGATCTGAAAATCCTATGGGAGGAGTTGGAATTTCTAAGACCCATCCCTACTTGCACATGTAAGATTCAATGCAGTTGTGATGTCTCTAGGATCTCCTTAAAATACAGGGAAATGGAGCATGTGATATGCTTCTTGAAAGGGCTAAATGATTCCTACAACACTGTCAAGACACAAATTCTTTTGATGGACCCCCTACCTAATGTCAATCGGGTTTTCTCTCTCATTATGCAACAAGAGAGACAAGAAAAACATAGCTCTCCTGAGGTCAAGGTTCTAGCAAATGCCTAGTGATAAGAACAATCAATGGAAGGGCCAGGGAAGGGGCTCTGGATTTCGTGCCCAAGGGAGAGGAATGGGCAGAAATCCCAACTATGGAAAGCAATGCTCCTTTTGCAACAAGATGAACCACACTATAGATGAGTGCTACTCTAAGCACAGATATCCTCCTTGGTATAAGAAAGGTGACCACAATCAAGACAAGAGGACTGACTGGGGCACTGCCAATGCCTGCCAGAACAGCACTGAGACAGAAGGGGTTCAGAGCACACATCAAGCTAATAATGGCAACATTTTCAACTCTTTCACAGCCGAGCAGATGCAAAAGCTCCTCAGAATGATGGACAAAATTGATGAACCCCCTCACAAGGTCAATCAAGTCCAGAGAAGCGACACTGAACATAAACAAGGTACTCTTTCATGGATAATAGACACTGGTGCCACAGATCATGTGACACATGATAGGACAAATTTTGTCACTTTTTATAAAATTAAACCTATTTCTGTGAAAATGCCAAATAATATTGTTCTAACTGCCGAACATGCTGGAACTGTACACTTTTCCAAGGATTTTATCATTTTTAATGTTCTCTATATCCCTGAATTTTGTTTTAATTTGATTTCTGTTCAAAGCCTCATTAAAGACTTGGATTGCAGTCTAACCTTTTCCTCTAAGACTTGTCAGATAAAGGAGAATCATACATTGAAGATGATTGGATGTGCTAGTTCTTGGAAGGGCCTCTATTATCTACAAGCTTTTCCTAAATCTGATCAAAGATATATTTCTAAGACTGTCTTTTCTTTTAAGAATCTTAATGTAATCTTGTGGCACTATAGATTGGGCCATCCAGGAGACAAGGTTATGAAACATATATGTGAGAATTTTCCCTATGTTAAGGTTGATACTAATATTGTTTGTGACACTTGCCACTATGCTAAGCAACGAAAGTTACCTTTCCCTAAAAGTGTTTCTGTCACCACTGATTGCTTTGAAATTGTGCATTGTGATATATGGGGTCCCCTTAATACTGTTTCTGTCCATGGTCATAAGTACTTTCTAACCATAGTAGATGATTACAGTAGGCATACATGAGTTTTTCTTATGAACAATAAGGGTCAAACTAGAGAATTATTGCAAAATTTTGTTACTAAGATTAAAAATCAGTTTAACAAACTAATTAAAACTATAAGATCTGATAATGGCCCTGAGTTTAGTTGTATGGATTTCTATAATATGCATAGAATCAATCACCAAAAGAGTTGTGTTGAGACCACGGAACAAAACTCTGTTGTTGAAAGGAAGCATCAACATATACTAAATGTGACCCGTGGTCTCCTCTTTCAAGCCAATATTCCTAATGCTTACTGGTCTTATGCTGTTGGCCATGCTGTTTATCTAACAAACAGATTGCCTACTGCCATTCTCAACCACAAAACACCTCATGAAATTCTCTAAATTACCTCCCACCTTTTTAAATCTCAAAACCTTTGGCCGTTTGTGTTTTGCCTCAACTCTAGAAAATAACATAAGTAAGCTCGACCCTAGAGCTAGAAAAGGAATTTTTCTAGGATATAAATATGGTGTGAAAGGATACATTGTGCTTGATATAAATAGTAAGGAACTCTTTATAAGCAGAAATGTCGTTTTTCATGAAGACAGTTTCCCTTACAAAGAACCGCAAGGCAGCAGAGCAGACTGTGATGTTGAAAAAGACAAAGCTGATACCCTGATTGACCTCCTAAAAGACCAGTACCCTACTAGTAATGACAGACATGATGAGTTCGATATTATTGAGCAAACAGAAGTGGAGCAGCCAGGAGAGCAGCTCTCTGATAATGAAGAGAACAGTACTGGTACCAGTAACAGTCCAAACAATCAGAGATACAGAAGGTCTGACAGACCCAGAAGGACTCCTACATACTTGAAGGATTATGTTCATCAGGTGAATCAATCCTCAACTATTAGAAATGGTTTAAAAACTCCCTATCCCATTTCTGATTTGTTATGCTCTGATAACCTTTCAGACAGACATTTAAAGTACACTATGACTGTCATTGGGAACAAGGAACCCAGATCTTACAGTGAAGCAAAAGGGATGACTGAATGGGTAGAGGCCATGTAGAGAGAAATCCAAGCTCTACAAGACAATAACACATGGGTTTTGACTCCACTGCCTCTAGGGAAGACTGCAATAGGATGTAAATGGGTGTATAAGACCAAATACAAGGCTGATGGTAGCATTGAAAGGTACAAAGCCCGTTTAGTGGCAAAGGATTATACACAGCAGGAGGGCATAGACTATCTAGACACCTTTTCCCCTGTGGCTAAGGTTTGAAAAGCTTTCTTCCTTTCTAACAACTGCTAAGTTTGTCCAATCTAAATTTGATCATTCTTGGTTTATTAAAAGGACACCTACAAGCTTTACTGCTCTCCTTGTGTATGTGGATGATATTGTGTTAACAGGAGACTCTGTGATGGAGATCAACTGCATAAAGGAACTACTTCACAATAGGTTTCGAATAAAGAACCTAGGAGAACTCAAATACTTCCTAGGGCTGGAAGTAGCCAGATCTAAAAAGGGTATCCACCTATGTCAAAGGAAATATGCCTTAGATATACTGGAAGAAATGGGAATGTTGGGCTGTAAGCCTTCGTCTACTCCCTTCCTAAGTGACACAAGCTCCTTATACAAATTGGACAACTACCTGGATGACCCAGGTCCTTACAGGAGGCTAATAGGGAAGTTGCTTTACCTTACAAATACAAGACCTGACTTATGTTTTTCAGTTAATTTACTTAGTGAATTTGTTCAATCACCTACTGATTATCACTATCGGGCCATTCAACATATTCTCAGGTACATCAAATCCAAGCCCTCTGAGGGGTTGTTTTTCCATTCAACATATGCAGCTAAAGGCATTTAGTGACTCTGACTGGGCGACATGTCCCAACACCAGAAGATCCACAACAGGGTTCTGTATCTTCCTTGGATCTTCTCTTATTTCTTGAAAATCTAAGAAGCCGAGAACTGTCTCTAGATCCTCTACTGAACCTGAGTATAAAGCTCTTGCAGCCACTGTATGTGAGATACAATGGCTCAGTTATCTCCTACAAGACCTTCAAATAGAAGAGTCAGAAACTCCTGCCTTGTATTGCGACAACAAGTCTGCAAGGCATATAGCTCACAACCAGAGCTTTCATGAACGGACCAAGCTTGACTGCCATGTTGTCCGTGAGAAAGTTCAGGAACACCTTCTCAACCTTCTTCCCATGCGCTCCGACGAGCAGTTGGCTGACATCTTCACAAAATTTCCTCATCGCGTCAGATTCAGATCGATTGTTCCCAAGCTTGGACTGACGACCATCCATCGTCCAGCTTGAGGGGATGCTATTGGGAATCAAGATTGATTCCTTACTGTCAAGAAGACAGTAATTCAATGTTTTCTGTTATGATTTACGGTTATTAGGTTTTTAGGTTTTTAATAGTTAGTTAACAGAGCTCTATAAATAGAGCTCTCTCTCTTTGTTCAAAGCAAGAAAGACAATATACATTTTATCAGTATCAATATTCTACAACACCAGATAATAAGAAAAGAGAACATTTTTCTTACCTCTCAAGTTGTCCTCTTCATCTTTGTCTTCTTCGCCGTCGTCGACCGCCGTCTCCTCCGCCGCCAATCTGCGCTGACGACGCTGGTGCTCCATCGCCTGGAGAAGCTTTCATTTGCTCCGTTCTCTCTCCTCTCACACTCGTCTCACACTGCTGGCGTGGCTTGGTCATTAGCCCTACGCTTATCCAATATAAGCCATCATGGGCTGGGCCACTGACTTGTGTATACAGTGCTGGGCCAATTTCAATAGTTTTATCTCGACAAATTAAATTAAATGAGAAAAAAGAAAAAGAATTAAAAAAAGTTCTTAAAGTAATACCTTTAAACCTAGTAAAAGAATATTTTTAAGGTTACGAGGTAATATCTTCATTGGCCATTCTATGAAATAGACATATTATAACCTGAATAATACCTCTTAAATAATAGAAGATTATTCGTCAGATATGTACGAGAAACATAAATATTTGACATGATAACTTTGTACGTAATAATAGAGACACCATGCAATAGCATATGTCTGCATGCTAGAAGATGATAGCAGTAGAATCCAAGGACGAATCCATTCCTGAGATGGTGATATTTGCTTAAGACATAGTTAAGCTGGAAATTACTAGATGCATATTATAGATTTTTTGGGTACTATTACAACTAAAATTCTTTCTACCAATTAGATTTTTACCAACACAATTTCATTATATTTAATGAAGTTAAAATAAAATTTTAATCTTTATAAAAAACTTTCTCATTTTGATTCACTTAAATTGTGAATACAGAGATAAATAAATAAAAATTAAAAGGATACAAACAAAAATAAAAATATAGGCTCAATTTTAATAGAATGCTGATTTTTAAAAAATATGTCAAACAAACTCTTTTATTATATAACTCCTTTCTTGTCATTGTTTTACTATATGAAAATAAAAAATATAAGAAAAATAGATTGATTATACATTATTAAAAGAAAATATTAAAAAAACTTAATATAATGCTGAATTCGATTCACACAAAAATAATACTTACATATTACTTTTTTCTTTTATATACATTTAATAGGGACAATTTAATATGAAATTTTGGGTGAGTACTAATTTCTCGTTTTTAGTTATCAAAGCATGAACAATGACACTAAATGTAAGATAGATATTAGTGAAAAAGATAAATACATTAGTCTCACGTAATAAGTAATAAATATTATTTTTTTTAAAGAAATTTTTGTAATACTTGAAAATATTTGTATTTAATAACTCAATTAGATCACATATTCACAAAAACATAAAAAAACTATTTTTGATATTTTTATCATTGTGCAAGAAAAAAATTAATATAGAGTATTTATAATTTATTAAGACTAGATTTCATTCACTTCATTATCATATATTCACAATTATCTCAATTTCATATTCAAGTCAAAATCAACTCACAATATATACTTAAATCTTATTCCTAGGGACTTTTTAAGCCTATCATAACTCATTCAAGATTTCAAATCCATTGAATCCTAAACAAGTGAAATCATGCCTTAAGTTCAAGAATATAAGATTACTAATGAATCAATTTTTATTCCTAAATACAAACATATATTAGGTATTCAATTTCAGTTCTAAGTTCAAGACATATTTCTCAATACATCAAGAACCATAAACCATGCATGGATTAATTCACATCAAACATTAAACATAGAAATAAAATACCAACAATGAATTGGAAAAATATATATATTAATAACACATAATTACACAAGAATTCAGAGTTTTACGTCTAATATCAAGACATAAAATAATTCTCAATGGTGGAGAACTTAAGGTTCTACAAGATTGATGGAAGAAATTGGAACCAAAGAGTAGAAGCAATCCTTCTCTCAAGGTTCTTGGTAGCTGTTTCATGCTCCAATTGTGCTTCCCATTTGCATTTCCACCTTCAATTTCGTAGATCATCTTACTCCTCAACCTAAAAGCGGGAAAACCACTATGGATGAAGGAGGAAACCCAAGGGAAAGAGGGAGAGCTTCCCAACACTCCAAACAACCTCCTAAGGCCCTCCCAAGCACCTAAGGTGAAGAGAAGTCGTGAAAATGAGGAATCCTCCCAAACCCTCAAAGATAACATGCTTAAATACCTATTTTTGATACATCAGCATCGTCGTCGCCTGATGTCATCTCAGCACCGCTGAACACTATCAATAAAAATGCAAGCCAGTGACCTATATTAAACTGGCTCTTAAAATTGGTTTCCACCACTCAACAGCAGTTCTTTCGCATAAATTGGTGTTTAGTGCCACTTTTCCACAGTCCAATGCTACTTGTGCAAGGGTTGGTGGCGCTCAGCCCTAGGGAGTTTGATAACACTATAATTGAAGCACTAGGCATGACTCCTATGACACTCAATATGGAATATTTGCTTTAAATTAATCTTTTTTTGTCCAAAACATGATCCCTTATGTTTGCTTGTTTTTTTTTACTGTAATTACTCCTTATTTATTTATTTCACACATTTAAACAAATATATTAGAAGTAAAACAATCATGAAACAACTAAAATACAAAACATATCAAACTTAAGGATAAAACAAGACAAAAATTAAGAAAAAATTTATTTATTTATAATAAACACACAAAAATAGATAAAAATGAATGTTATCAATAAGGTGATATAAAATTAATCCGAACTCAAGCTATTTAATCTAGATGTTTATTTTATTGCTCTAGATGTAATGCTACAACAAACATCAACTTCAACCAACAATAATTGCTAGAGTGTACAACCAGAGGATCTTTATTGGGATTCACATCGTCTAAAGCTGGCACACTTTTTTTGAAGGTGAGTTAGTTTTAACATGTTAATATGCGTAATCTGAAAGTGTCGTTAGCGTTGCAACAACACCTTAAAGATTGATGCTACACATTACATGTTTAATTCAATATTTTGTATTTTCATCTTTTGTGTTCATGTAAGTATCAAGACTGGACTAAATAATGGGTATAGGATAAAGATATTTTGATATCAATTGTATAGGTTTTAATCATGTCTACGAAGATCTAAAGGGGAAATAATATAAATTTCATTTTGTATAAGGATTGGAACACTTCAAGTGCTTCAATATATATAAATATATATTTTTTGTTGATGAAAAATACATCTAAATTTAAGTATATTTGAATTTAATTCTTAAAAAAAGTGCTTCAATATATATAAATATTTTTTTTTGTTGATGAAAAATACATCTAATATATATTTAATAAGTATGTTTGAATTTAATTCTTAAAAAAAAAATAGGTGCTAAATATTTTTATTATTACTTTTAACTCTTACTGATTTAATATCAATATGACTTTAAAATTTATTAATTTTAATTAATATGATTAAATATTAAAAGAAAATCATTAAGTAGTAACCAGAGACTAAAATAATTAATTAATATATTAACTAAAATACCATTTTATAAACTAAATAAAATATTTTTTATTAAAAATAAAAAATTATAATTAATTTATAAATTAGAATATAAATCAATCTCTATCTTTATCTATCATTAGCTACATTTAAGTATATATTATTATTGATTCTAAATTAGTTTTTCATTTTAAATTAAAGACTAATTTAGATACTATATTTGATAGCTAAGATCTTAATAACTAATATTAGATATTAATTTAGATTTTAATTAACAAATTAATTATAATTTTTTCTTCATAATTAAAATTGTTATAGATATAAAAAAATTTTAATTTATAAAATAGTATCTAATTTAGTCAATATATAATTAATTATTTTTTGTCTTTCAAATTAGTTGCTATTTAATAATTTTGTGTGTGATAAAAATAATGAAGAGTATTTTAAATTAAAATACTTAAACTATTTTTAAATGTTGAACTCAGTTAAGTAATGCATTTATAACTTTTATATAAGATAAGTGGTATAAATAATCAAAATTATATTTAGAGAAACTTAAAACATATTTAAATTATTTTTCAACGCGGTTTTATTAATTAAAAATTATAAAAACGTAAGTAGAACTGGTAAATAAAAAATAATAAATTTAATCTAAAAATAATAAACGTTAAAAATTGTGTGACTTTCATTTCACTTTTAGTCATGTGATGAAGTATTGAAAATTAACTTTTATCCCTTGCTTTTTGTTTATAGGGAGTAGAGTGTGTTGTAATCTTAAGTAATATGCAATGTGCCAACATTCGATTTCAACTTTCAAGACTCTCTTTGTCTCTTTGAGCTCAGAAAAGTTACTGTATACTGGAAAATGGGTTCCTCGTTTGCCTAATTTGGGGCCCATTTCAGTTTAAAGCTTCAATTTTTATTTCTAATACACGATTTTCTGCCCTGTTATTTTGTACAAGAATGAAAAGCGCTTCTTCTTAGTAATCTCACACTTGCAGCTAAGTCACACATGGCTCCAAACTCTTTCTAGTTTCAGTTTGCATTGTTAAGTCCATATCTTGCGACCTTGTGAGTTTGTGTCTAAGAATGGCTAAGCTTTTGTGATGAGAATGGTAGTTGGTGGCTTCTTGAATTTCTGAGCTTTTGACTCTTCCTTCAGGTACCAAACTCTTTTCCTTTTTCTACCCCACTTGGATCTTTTCAGATTTTCTCCTCACCTCTTCAAATTTGTCTTCACACTTTACCTAATACTCTTAGAAATTTTTTGTCTTCCGTTCTTTATCATTTCACCTCTGAACGGCACTTTGAGCTTTGAAACACAGAAAACCTCAATCTTTATCTTATCTTAGATTCCATCTTCCCATTTGTTTATGATAATTGCTGAGGTGGAGTTCAATGTATTTCACATGTAACTGAGAGTTGGGGTTTAGGATTCATTGTTGTATCTCTTAATTCGCCCCTCTTAGCATATCTAGATATGCTTGGACAAGGGAATTGTCTCCTTAGATCACCATTCTTGCTATGTATACTCATTGGCCTCTTGATGCATTCTGTTGTGGGTGCTGAGATTCCCTTGGGTTCTAAACTTTCTGTGGTTGACAATGATTATTGGGTTTCCTCCAATGGTGATTTTGCAATTGGATTCTTCAACATTTCAGATCAACCCAACCAGTTTAGTGTTGGAATTAGATTCAATTCCAAGTCTATACCTTATAGTCGACAAACTGTGGTTTGGGTTGCTGGGGGTGGTGTCACAGTTGGTAACGAGTCCTACTTTGAACTCACTCATGAAGGGGAACTGGTCCTGTTTGATTCCTTGCACGAAGCTTTTGTTTGGACCCCTGGAACGGGTAACCGATCTATTGCATCAGCTTCACTCCTTGACAATGGAAATCTTGTTCTAATGGACAAAGAGCAACACATCATTTGGCAAAGTTTTTGGACTCCATCTGATACTCTTCTCCCAGGACAAAGTTTATTCGCTAATGAAAAGCTTCGTGCAGCATCTGCAATCAAGAATAGCAAGTCTAGTTACTATAGTCTTCACATGAATGCTTCTGGGCATTTGGAGCTACATTGGGAAAGTGATGTTATCTACTGGACAAGTGAAAACCCTTCTTCTGCTTCGAATCTCAGTGCTTTCCTTACAACAAATGGAGCTCTAGAACTTCGAGACCGAAGGTCAAAAGCTGTTTGGTCTGCATTTGGACAGGATCACAATGATTCGGTGAATTATAGATATCTTCGGCTGGATGTGGATGGAAATCTTCGCCTATATTCGTGGGTTGAAAGTTTGGGATTGTGGAGATCGGTCTGGCAAGCTGTTGAGAATCAGTGCAAGGTCTTTGCAACTTGTGGTGAACTTGGTGTGTGTGTCTTCAATGCCTCAGGTTCTGCTGAATGCAAATGCCCGTTTCAGGTATCTGCGGGTAACAAATGTTTGGTTCCATTTGAACGAGATTGTGCATCTGGCACCAATATGATAGCATACAAGAACACATATTTATATGCATTCTACCCTCCTGATAATTCTGTTATCACAAGTAATTTGCAGCATTGTGAACAGTTGTGTCTGAATGATCCACACTGTACAGCTGCAACATTTTCCAATGACAGAACTCCGCTATGTTCAATAAAGAAAACTGGGTACGTCACTGGCTATTCAGATCCATCTGTAAGCTCAATATCATTTGCCAAGAGATGTTCAGGTCCAATTGCTGTAAACCCAAGTTTCACAAAATCTCCTCCATCTGAACCACCTCCTCCTCTCTGTGTTCCTTGCCTAATGGGGGCTGCCACAGGCACATTTTTCATCATTGTTATTCTCCAGTTGGGAATTATGTTCATCTACAGAAGAAAAAACTCTACCAGGCAAAAGGCCACTTTAGGTTTCATTGGCACAAACTCAAAGGGTTTAATTGTGTTGTCCTTCTCAGAAATCAAGACCCTCACAGGGGACTTCAAGAATCAAATTGGGCCAAAGGTGTTCAAGGGTTTGCTACCGAACAACCTCCCGATTGCACTCAAAGACCTGAACGCAACCTTGGAAGAAAGGAAGTTTCGGAGTGCTGTTATGAAGATGGGTTGCATCCACCACAAGAACCTTGTGAAACTGGAGGGTTATTGTTGTGAGTTTGATCACAGGTTTTTGGTGTATGAATATTGCAAAAAGGGTTCACTGGACAAGTACATAGATGATCCTGCACTATGCAAGATGCTAACATGGAGAAAGAGACTTGAGATATGCTCAAGTATGGCAAAAGCCATATGTTATTTGCATTCCGGGTGCAGGGAGTTCATCAGCCATGGAAATTTGAAATGTGAAAACGTTATGTTGGATGAAAACTTGGTGGCGAAGGTGAGTGAATTTGGGTTTGCTATTGCAGATGGGAAGGCAACATATTGTGGCTTTTCAGCTGAGAAGGATGTAGAGGATTTTGGCAAGGTAGTTTTAGCCTTGCTAACCGGGTGCCGTGATCATGAACATGTTGAACTTTGTGGGTGGGCGTATAATGAATGGATGGAAGAGAGGGTGGTGAATGTGATTGATAGAAGAATGGAAGGAGGTTATAATTCAGAGGAACTGGAGCGTGTGTTGAGAATTGCATTTTGGTGCCTTCAAATGGATGAACGTAGAAGACCTTCCATGGGGGAGGTAGTAAGAGTTATTGATGGAACATTGAGTGTTGATCCTCCACCACCTCCTTTTGCGTTTCAGAGGCCATTGCAGGTAGATGATTCAGAAGAAAATGTTTCAGAGTTTGAAGTGTAGATGCTAGCTCAAATTCTAGGAACTTTTTTTTTTTTTTTACCTGTTAGCTTTGCTTTTATATTTGATGTGTATAGTAGGACTGGACTAACTTCTAGATGAGACAAGAAAACCATGTCATTGTTTTTTGTCCCTTAACCATTTAGTGGTAGTTGAACTGTGAAGACAATGTTGTTCATTTCAGATCTGCAGCATCTGGCTTATGTTGTTTCCCTACTTGGAGACACACTACTTAAGAATGAGCAATTTTGGTATGTGTGAATATTGCTGTTTGCTGGAACTTAAGAGGACAAAGTAGGCTAATTAGAAGTTCAGTTTTACATGGTCTCTTTTTTTTTTTTTTTTTCAATAGCTATACACTTGCACTGACATGTTCTATACATTTTGAATTGTAAAATGAGAGTAGGTTTACAATGAAAGTAAATAAATGTAGAAGGCTCAGAATTATTGGATAATATCCAAAAAAATAAACTTGATAATAATATGTTTTAAGTCTTTAAATTTTGATAAAAAAATAAAATTTGTTTGTTTATAAATTTTGATAGAATATGATTCTAATAGATATATATTTTTTAATTTAATTCAGTTAAATTTTGTTGATGTATCATACTGCATTCGAATTATTTATACGGTTTTAATATTTTTTAACTTGAATTTTAATTTACAATATTTTTTAATAAGTTAAAAAAAATTAACATTTTTAGGATAAAAGAATTTTATCTATTTATTTTTAAAATATATCAATGTTTTAAAAAGTATAAATTTCAATTTCATATATAAATACAAATACAAAATCTATTTAACGTTTTCAATTATATAACTAGTATATGATTCTAAAAATACATTTTACATTTATAAGTTATTTAATATTGCTATTCTATTATCTATAATATATTGAGCCAGAAAACAGAGTTCGTTGAGATGATAAACTTCATTAAAATTGACCAATTTATGCGAGAAAGATTAGTTATTCACAAAATTAATGAATATTTCACAAATTTAATAGAAAACTGGTTAGAATACACTTAAATACTATATTAAAAAAGTTAAACTTAATTTATTCTTGTTAAATTGGTTTATAGAAAGTTAAATATTATATTAAGAAATTTAAGTTTAAGTTGTTTTTAAAAGATGAGTTATAAAGTAAGAATTTTAGTGAACGTTGAACTTTTTATGCCATTATGGACAAAAATCGGGTAGGACCAGCCCTCTCCCACGGCGTTTAAAAGGCCGAAAAAACAAGATAAGGCTTTCACTGAAAAAGCCGTGTCGGTGAAAGACTTCAAAGTTAAACTCACATAAAATATTGACTTTTGTTTTGCTTTATTAAAACTATTATTACTATTATTATTATTATTATTATTATTATTATTATTATTATTATTTTAATCCTTTTAAATTGTGAATGGCTGAAAGAAAAAGTTAATTTTAGTTTTGAGTTGGATTAATTAATGTGGAAGCTTTCAAACAAAAAAGATATCTTACCTAATTAAAATAATTTTTCAAAATCCTTTATTGTTTAAAGAACTTTTTAGAAAAATGGATTTAAAAGCAATGAATGGTGTTCACATTGATACTTAGCCCAATAAAACTTATCCACAAAAGAGGTACTCTGCGATTGTCGGCTTTAAAAGATATAAGAATCGTTTGCTTTATCATTTTATATTTTTTTAAATTTAATTATGAAAAATGTAATGATTGTAAAACTATTCTTAGTTGGTCTAAAACTAAATTTCGTTAGCTTTCTTAAATCTTTTAGGAATGTTTTATAAATTTTAAACTAATTAAAATAAAACACAAAACAATGAAAAGTTTACAAGATAAATTTCGTCGTTTCCATTTGAATATAACTTATCGACTTTCTTCACGTGAGAATAAAAGAAAATTACAAGTCCTATAAAAGATCACTAAAACATTTTAGTGGTTTAGGATAAAAGATATTCATAAATTACCATTAACATAAAGTCTTAATTAATTTGAGATTCTTTATAAATTTAAACAAGTTTAATTATATCAATCAAGATTAAAGAGTTAGAGCGATCAAAGCTCTTCTTCTAGGTCGTCCACAATTAGTGTTAATTAAGGATTATATTTAGGTTTGCAAAAAGTCACAATTATAGTAAAGATTGATCATTTTCTAAAGTACTTACTTGAACTGAGTTTGATGGTCAACATATTAGTATGATGATTACTTACCATCATTGTGACATTGTTACTAATCTCTCGATCAAACAAAGTAAATTGAACTTTGCATAATTTCTGAACGTGTCTTAACCTAATTCCCTTTAAAAAGCGAAATGTCCTAATCAATTTGCATATATTTATGCATTATGATCACAATTATACAAAATGATCTCATGGTAAAAGTTGATTTACACTTCAAAGAAATCCTTAGTGGAATCCTAGGTGCATTGATATTATCACTAATAATTAACGTTAAGTTTGTGTACTTAGCGTTCGATTCGACGTGTTTTATTTTACATGTAGTTAAAACTAAACAAACTAATTGTATACAATTATTTCCATAGTTAATATAATTAATGGAGGAATAATATTAAAAATGTCAATAATAAATAGTTTTATTTTAAAATGTTACAAAAATAAATCTCAAAATAGAGTTTATTATAATTGTTACCATCTCTATGATATTATTCAATGGATAGAGTTAATGTTAAATAATTTTACGTTACTATTAATTATGTATCAAAAATATATAACTGCATTTACTTTTTTTTTAGGATGTGTCGAATTTCAGTTTAAACATAAAAATTAATCTTCAATTTTTATTAAATATTGTACCAACGTATTTGATGCATTTATAGATTAAAATATACTTGAGAAACTCCACTTATGTTAAAACTTATAGTGAATTATTTTTTCTTTTCAAGTCAGTTGAGTTTAGTTCATCTTAATTGAAATCTAAACACAAAATTCGTTTAAGTATATTTTTTTTCCTCTCTTTATTTTCATGTTTAGTTTCTCTATATGAGTGCAAAATTATGCTTCTAAATGGAATACAACTCACTGTTTTGATAGAAGGGGTCCCTTGAATATTATTTTAATAATAGTGATGATTAGAGATTTTTAGAATCTGTGTTCTTAACAATATCTATTTATTGCAATATATTGGGAGCGGATTTTTGGAAAGCTAGTCATTCTTTTAACACTTTAAATGAAGCCTAGGGATGATTATAACTACTTAGATATTTGATTAATTTTGAGAAATAATTTTTTCAACAAAAATGTAAATTTTATTTTCCATACTCATATGAGAGAAGAAGAGTGAAAACTATATGATATAAAATGAGTGTGGTAAAAAATAGGAATAAAAATTATAAAGATATTGTATAAACAATATAATAATATTTTTTATTAGGGTTACTCGTTTAATATTTTGTTTTTTCTTTATAATATAGTCAATTTTTGTTTTGTTTTAATATACAAATACTTTCTTTATTATTACTCATTATTATTATTACTCTAATATACAAAATACTTTCTTTATTACTAACAAGCTCAGCCTAAGTTATTCAAAAGTAACAATCCATTATTCAAGAGCAATAAAACTACATGATGAATTCTAATAAAAACAATTTTTAATTCAGTTTACCAAAGAATAATTCTATTTACAAATAATGTAATTAGAATTATTTAGACGAAATTTTACGTACATAAAAATCAATTATACCCTTTCCATCACATGAATATCATCCTTATAATGATATTTGAATGTATGTTATATCTTGCAATTATATCACTAGTAGAAAAAGCGGATTTTGACGTCCTATATACGCTTCGGTTTCTCAATAACCGAAGCGTACAAGGTTATATACCTCGGTTTCCATCCAACCCAAAGTCAAAAAGCCATATTGCTTCGGTTAACACAAAATCGATGCGTATAACGTAATTACTGCCTCGGTTTGCTACGAAACCGGTGCTTAAACCCCTTCCTATTCCTTTCTATTGACTCGGTTAAAGATAAAACCGAGGCCTATTACCCGGTCAAATCAGCACCTGCCCCGCTTTTTCACTTTTTCCTCTGACACTCATCTCACCTCTCGTTCTTTCCTCTCGTCTCACTCTCGTTCTTCCTCGTCTCACTCTCGTCTCACTCTCATCTCACTCTCATCTCCCCTCTCGTTCTTTCCTCATCCCACTCTCATCTCACTCTCATCCGGCAGAAACAGAGAGGGCTCTCTTCTCCTCTCCCACTTGACAGCCACGGTGCGAGGACGAGACGCGATGGTGGCGGGCATCGAAAGCGGAGGAGAGGCGCGATGGTGGCCGATGTCGAAAGCAAAGGGGGCACGATGGTGGCCGGCTTCAAAATCGGAGGGGAGTCGCGATGGTGGCCGGCGTCGAAAGCAGAGGGGAGGCGCGATCTAAGGCGTTTGGTGGGAGGTTCATCGATCTACGAATCGCGGTGGTTTCTGTGGAGGCGAGGTGGCGGCTAGGTCACACCGCGAACGCAACGGTGACGAGGACGCAACGGCGACGAGGACGCAGCGACGACGAGGACGCGCGATCTGTGGCGGTGGACAGAGAGCAGATCTGCGCGCATGGAGGGGCGGAGGGCAGATATGTGGTGGTGGACGGAGGATTCGCGGAAGGAGGCCACAGCGAAGGTCACCTTCAGAGTTTCTTCGTCTCTGCTTTTGAGTTTCTTCATCCATCTTCATATCTCTGAATCTGATTTTTTTCTCATTGTAATTTGTAATTTGTGGGTTGTAATTTGGACATTGGTGAGTTCATAATCTTTGCTGCATCTGTAGACAGATTGTTGACGATTATTGGTTGTTGTAATACTGGGATTTGTTTCATTTCTGATATGATTTTCTTGTTCTTGGTTGTGTTAAATTCTGGTTGTTCTTGGTTGTGTTAGATTCTGGAGTTGAATGGGAAATTGAGTTTGGTTGGCATATACGAGGAAAGTTTGAAAAAAAAAACACACACACACGCTATTGCCTCGGTTCTTAGATAACCGAGGCATATTTCTGTTTTTATTTATCTCGGTCAATAACCGAAGCATAAAACTTCATCTTTTTACTTCGTCTCCGAATGCCTCGGTTATAGAACCGAGGCCTATAAACATTTACAACCGGTGCCTTTATTCTTTATTGTACTAGAGTATGTGACTACCAAAATGTGTCTTTTTTTTTTAAATTCTAAAAACATTCTTAGGAAACACTTATACCAACCTTTAAAATATTAAAAATTATACGAATCATTTAAAAAGTAAAAAACAACTAAAATGAAGTAAAAATCTATTAGAAATTTAAGTATAAGTGTAAGTTTATAAAAAAGAGGAGGAGATTGAGTACAGTAGAAATTCATTATCTAAAATCTTAAAATTTTGGATTAGAAATTATTTATATTTTTTATTTAACTCATGTATAATTGTATTTCTCTAATAATTTTCTTCGAAAGATCCATTACAATTAAAATATATTATAGAAAAATGTATTTTTTTTATAGACTTGTATGATCCCATTATAACTTTAACTCGAACTGAAGTATTTATGTTGTAACCTTCACGTACATAGAATCTGAACTTTTTGATACAAAGTGGTTTCTCTTGATGCTACTTTAATGGCAATGATTAGAAATTTAAAAACCATGCATTTCATTTCATGTGTGATTTCACAGCACTATTTTATGAAATGCATGATGTCGAAGTCTCTACAAATTGTGCATTATGTGTATACTTTTTAAAAATCTTGAATACATTTATAATGGGTTTATAAATACGTGTACATGTATACAAATACTATGCATCCAATTTGAATTAGGTTTTTTGCTTTTGTTGTTTTTCCATGGTTTCTCACCCACACATAACTTGTTTGAGGTGCTTGTCCTTTTTGTTTAGGGCCATTCTAATTGTTTGAACTTGGAATTCATATTAATTATATAATTTTTCATCACCAAGAAATCTCAACCAACCCACCATTAGCAAAAGTAATAACATATTAATTATTGTATATTCATTAGGTAAGTTTACTTTCCTTAATTTTCATAATTATTAATTAGAAATTAAGTCTTCGCAGATTGTGGTTGGAAGAAGATCATAACTTTGGATGGTAAGATACGTGATCTCTGTTGATACAACATATATATAGAGACAACTTAGCCAAATTTTAATCCATTTTGTCCTTAATTTGTGAAAACCATGGACTAAAAAAATTCTTAGCCATGATCTTTTAGGTAACAATAATAAACCTATTCTCTCTTATCCTGATTTTCCTGCTTATTTTATACCCTCTTTTGGCTCTTACTTTTCTTTTATATCACTCATTACATCATTCCCCTTCACTTTTATATTCTCTCTCATATCCAATAAATACACACACACATTACTCAGTAGGATTTAAGAGGGCTACTTTTGTTTAAAAAATATTTTTTTTAAATTGTTCTTCTTTAAAACTTGATAATAAAAAGAAAATAAGAGATTGAAAATGAAATTCTATTTAAATGAAAGTATATTAGATATGGACACGATTGAATAAATTTTCTCCTCTACACTTTTTTATTAAATATATAATATAATTGTTCAATATACAGAAACTCTCTCATATAACTTTTCTAATTTATTTATGCTTAAATAAAATAATTTTAACTAATCCAAATGTTCATTTCGATTTTTTTTTCCATATTTTTTATATAGAAAATTTAAGTAAACAGGGCTCGAAGTCTCTATGAAATGAGTTGAGTATGTTTATACTTGAAAACAATGCACAATAAATTTGTATACATGTACACGTATTTAACACGATAAATTACTCAAAAATTTCTCTTTTCTTATTTAAGATCCAAAAGAGTACTTTTTTTTCAGTATTATGTTATTGATGACAGAGTATTTAACAATTTTACCACTATTTTTTTATTAAAAAAACATAATATCTTTAAATGATTTTATTTCTTTTTCATTCATAAAATTTGTAAGGATCTACTTAATTATTTAAGAGTAAAAGTGATTTAAACGAGGTGAATTATGAATATTTTAATATTTGAGTAAAAGGTTTATAAACAAAAAAGTTAATTATGAAATTTTTATTTAAAAAAAATTATTTTTCCAAAATATTTTTCTCTTCTTTCTAAATTTTTGAAAAATTTCCTCATCATTTTGTAAATCAAATGCCATCTTAGAGATTCTCGTAGAGAATAGAACAAATATGGTTAATTAGAATTTGTTTAGGGGTAAGATTTTATTTTCCTTTCTTGAATTGGTTTTGAGAATCTTTGCATGCTTAGAACTATAATATCTGCATGTGGCTCTTCGAGGACAAAGATGAATTTTTAGTTTAGGATCTAGATTGATAACAAACTTATGTACCATTTCAACCCTCTTGCGTAATTTGAGAAGTGGAAGCTTAAGTATGAGTAAAAGCATGTCTTAATAGGTAGGAGTTATTTTTGTTTTGATAGTAATTTAGGATGAATAGATTGAAAACTTGATTACACTATCTTCATTTCTATGTACGATTTATGTTTTGTTTGAGTAAAATTTGAATGTTTGAAATTGAACAAGATACCATTGTTAATAGCGAATTATTTTAAATACTTTGAATTCAATACTATTGTTAATATATTGAAATAGTGAATATATTTCCAAATTAATGTTACATTATGAAGATTCTTAAAGTGAGTTTTGAATATAATTTTTTATGAGAATAATCATTTTATGAATTGATTTATGAGCTTAATGAGAGTTCAAGTTATTTTTGAGTAATTTATCGTGTTAATAATTCTGTCTAAAAGTTTCAAATTATTATATTCACGTTTGGGTAAAGTTTTGAAAACAAGTTTGATCCTCATTCATGAAGTTGGTATATTTTGGTATTTTTTTTTGTTAAACAGGAAATCAACATTTGCTCTTAGTTTTGTTTTCGATTAATCATAATAGAAAATCAAAGATTTTTTTAGTTTAAGTGAAGTAATTTTTTCTAAAGCTAAAAATACTGTTTTTTTTTTAAATTTTTAATAATTTAATGCGAATGCTAAATACAAATGTAAATATATAGAAAATATTTAACTGTGATTTTGTTTAAGTGAAATATATTGTATGAAATTTTGATGAAAATAATAAGAATGGTATGAACACAAGATCATGTGAACCAACTTTTGAGTTGTGTGTTAAATAAATACATTTATGTCATAACCAAGATCCTCTTATGTTTAAGTCCCATATCTTAAAATATTATATGGTGAAAAATTGAGAGAGAAATGATTGTATATCATGTGTAGATATGCAACTTTCACTATTCTTAAGTTCATTTATTGATCTAAGTATTAGTTCATATATGATATAGTCTTTAGAGAAACATATTTAATAAGAATATTTTAGAAGACGTTAACTGGTATTTTATTTGTTTTATATCTTTTGATATATAAAATAATTTTATATTTGTTAATATATTTACGTTGACGAGATGATTTTTGTATTGAATTGGTTAGTGAGTTTTCCAATTATGATGTTTTTGTATACACATTTGTGTTATGGCAAACACTCATTAAGTTTACTCCGATAGTTAATTGTTTGTGTAATGATCTACTATAATTATGATATGTATATAAGTGTAGATATAGATTTCATCACTAATTTAAGAAGGAACTAGAAATAACTAATGATTATATAATATGTAAAGGAATGCGTATTTTGTTATAAAAAGTTAAAGTTTTGGTTGAAAATTAAAAAGAAGAAAAATAAAAATAAAAGCATAAAGATGATACTTTTTTCAGTGGCTGTCCTCCCACTTTTGTATTAAAAAAAGAGTAAAATGGGGGCTACCTTATAAAACCTGGATCATAAAGTTTAGCTTTGAGTTCAAAAGATTTGGAAGAACCGCGTAGAGTTAGATACAGGTCTTAACTGGGACCGCCTTCATCATCATCATCATCAAATATTGCTAAAAAACTTTAACCCATTCTCTTTTCTTTCAAAATAAATATATATTAAACTCAGCTCAATTTCTGCCAACTTAAGTGGGCTGGATTCTCATCTCAATATTATATAAATCAAAACTATACAAAAAAATAAAATAAAATAGCAATGAAATTTGAAAAAAAAAAAATAAAGATAAACATTCTATAAATAAAAAAAGTGAGTAAATTTTTCTTATTTCTTTTGGGGTGGTGTGTTATATATTAGATAATGGGCTAAGCTTTAACACCTTTATGCTGAATAAAATTTTATAACAAATGTTAGAAACCTTTTGAGGATTTAGTTTTTTCAAGAATACATTTTTTTATTATGAATTAAAATTCAGTTGAGTTCATCAAATTTTGCTGCTTTGCATATTCTTTCTTTAACGCTTTCTAACTAATGGTAAAACATGTTCTAAAAAGAGTGTGATGAATAACATATTAATTAACACTTCAAATTTTACTGAGAAATTAATAATAGTATACAGAAAGTTATAAACATCAGTCAGAAAGGGAGAAAATATGAAATGATTTAGATAACAGACGTGATGAAGGAGATAACAAAACAAATGCTGTAAAAAGAAATATGGTGTAAATATGTTATATTAATAATATAAACTTATGTTAATCTGAGTGGCAGTAGGTTATTGCCGTGACACTGTTTTTGTTTATTTATTATTTTTGCAGTTATATGAATGATGTCAGCTCGGTAACTTTTCAACCATGGAGAATCTTTGATGTTAATATAAAAATCACAAGATAAATTGCGGTGAGTGCTGACCATAGAGAATTTCTCTGCCATACAAAAGGGTCTTTTTCTCTGTGCCCCCGTTTTCCATATACAATCTCAACTTTTCAACTAATCTTTGTGCAGTTTTTTGAAGAGAGGACCCTTTGACATTAAGATTTAGCTCAAGTTACATGGCACCAGGTTCTTCAAGAACAGTGATGAAGTGTAAAAAAGTTGAGGAAAGAATGCAGAAGAAAAAATCAATGGCAAGGTCTTCTGCTACTCTTTCTACTACTACTTCTTCTCACTCTTCTTCTTCTTCAGGTACCAAAGAAGTAAAGGGTGAAGATGATCACAATGAGGAAGATATATGTTCTACACCAAAGGGTAAAAGGTTCAGAATACCAGAAGTCTCAACATGTCCACCAGCACCTAAGAAGAGAAGAGTTTCCACATGCTCCTCCAAGAAATCCCCAATAGCATTTTTTTCTTCACCAGATATGGACAACTTTTTCTTTTCAGCCATTAAAACTGTAACAGCTTCAACTTTTACCCCAAGTGGAGTTTGAACTTCAGTTTCTGATCACCCTTTTCAAGTGACAGTGTTTATGACTAGTTTGTAGTATGCAGATATGCAGAATACACAGATATATAAATAATATATATATAGCTTAATTGATTGTTAGGCTTGTTTTTTCTTTTATTAATAATACTTCTAATGGTTTTTGCTGATGGATGATGTTGTTAATTAATCAAGCTGTTTGGTTTATCTGTCATCTTTGTCCTTCTTATTGGGGTCTGATTTCCATAGGTATAATATCTATGCATAATTTGCTTGATCAATATGTTGACTGAAACTGGCTTCAAAATTGTTGTGATTTGCATAATTATATAGTAATTGATGAATTGATGAAAATGTTGACTGATAGACACCGTTTTTTCTGATTGATGTTTAATTTTATGAGATATATATGTTGTTGATTTTCATCTGCTATATCTCTCTGATATGCTTTAATGTTACCTGCATAGAGTCATCTCCACACAACACGTAGAGAAAGGAGAGGGAAGAAAAGTAACTTTTTGAAATGAAGGGTAATAGGCTTTTGAATGTTCCCTCCTCTAATACTTTTCAATTTTTTCTTTTTTTATTCTTGTATTCCTATTTTTCTTTTTATTCTTTTTTTAATACATCACTCTTTCTTATTGAAAACATATTCAATGAAAAGAAGTTTGTCATTTTTTTTCAATAATTTTTACTTTTTATTTACAACAATTAAACAGTGTCTATATCAGTATCATTTATATTGTTATACGTTTACTACAATATGAAAATAAGTAAAATAACTAGATAACATATAATCACTTCATTCAATTGAGAGGAGTTAACTCATATATATTGGATAAAATTTAAACAGTTCATGCTATTTCTTTTAAATTTTATTTTAATTATTGTCTAATTTCACTGAATATTAAATTTCCATCATATCTCTCACAAACATATTGGGACTATCGCTAATTTGGATCTCACACATACGTATATGCTTTGTTTTTTTTTTTATATATATAATAATGTAAATAAAACATTCGAATGAGATAAATGAAATTATTGTGAGCAAATGCAAGTGTAACAACAATTTGGAACTGTCTAGTTTTTATTTCGAGCCGAAACATTGAATGAATTTTGAATTAAACTGAAATAGATAGGTAAAAACAATTTTTATATTAACTTTAATATGCTTTTAGTTTCTAAAATTTGAAGAGGATTTATTTTGTTCTCTCAAATATAAAATTAATTTTTAGTTCTTACAGTTTAAAAAGTATTTGAAATTAATCCCTTTATTCTAACTTTTTTTTTTCCAAATTTCACCTATGAATAACGAAATACAAATTTACTTGCATGATAAATCACTTTGCATTTGCATTTTATATCAGGAAAAATCATATTACATGTGAGTTTGCTTTTTAAAATACTTATTGAAGGACAATTGGCCACAAAGAGTAATATAATAAAAAAACATATTTATTTTATATTTGAGGGATTAAAATATATTTATGTTTAATATATTCATTCATTGAATGTTATAGAAATGTTTAAAATGTTTAATATCCTAAGTGATTCAATAAAACATCACTCAAATCCATCTTTATTGATGAATATTCAACCCTTTCATTTAAAGAATACTTTTATCACATAAAGTTCAATCCCAGATTCAAACATGTAATATAGACTCATCTTTCTTTAAAAAAAAAATATATATATAAGACTCATATTAAGATTTGTTCTTATAACATTCCTTTATTTGAGTTAATGGATTACAAATTATCTTAGACGATTTATTCATCCAATAATAAATAGCGATCAAGTCATTTTTTTTATTTTGTGTAAATCAATTAAATACATTAATAAATGTATTTCCCTATAAATTTCTCTTCCTCCCCTTTTTCTTTTTATCTTAATTACTTTATTCTCTTTACCTTTGTACTTCTCCATAATCATCTATCTTTTCTATTCACCCCAATTGAAATGAGAATTAAAATAGTTAATCAGATTGAACAGCAAGTAAAGAAGGAAAGAGATAGAGGTATAGGAGCTATGCAAAAAGAAAAATGATAAATGAGTGATAAACTAAGATATTGGGTATGATTATGATTGCTGTCAATCTTATCTTGTACATGATTCGAGAGGGAACATGAAAAGAAAATAAAAAATAAAAAAATAAATAAGGCAAAGCACTCTCTGCGGCTAGAAAACGAGAATCCAAAGACAATGGATAGCTTCGTGAGGGAATATGCAAACCAAAAAAGTTGGGTATGTGCATGCAATTGTTTAGGGTTAATTATTCAAAGAAAAACAAGACATGAAAGATGAGAGAGAAAAAAAGAGGCACATGGACGAGAAGAATCCGATGAAACAGCTCGTGTCGAAGCTGATAATTTTAATTTAGGTTTCTATGTATGGACACACATAAATGGGGGAATCTCCAGAAACTCCTCGTGAAAATTTTAATTCTTACGTTCTTTTACTTTATGACAAAGAGCAAAATCGCAGTTATAAATTTGGTGTCGGCGCTAGGGACACGAACTTTTCCTGCATTGTGACGTTGTTCTTTCTTGCCAATGTCGTTTTACCACTGCTTCCTGTGTTTTTTTATTAACCACATTCTGATTCAGTAGAATAAAGTGTTTTAATGTAATTTCAGAACTTTTATTTTTATTTTTAATATTTAGTTAACAATGTTACACTGTTTAGGAACTATTAAATGATGTTTACTTCCCTAGTTTCTCATCCACAATGTTTAGCTCTCAATTAAATTAAATAATATATATTTTGTCTTAGGGATCTTTTGGCCTGATTATATTTTATTTGAAAATTTTCTTAATGTTTAAAAGGTCACTGTAAAAAATTGTTATTATTTTAGTGATTATTATTATTATTTAAAGAAAATTACTTTTATAAATATTTGTAAGAAATTGTTGTATACTGCTGAAATGGAGTGTGAATTGGTATTTCATGAGACTTTCTTTTCATAAATTCATGTTAGACAAAATATAATTTGATATTATTTCAACAGAGTTTTTATTAATTAATAAAATATCAAAAAAAGTTCTTGTAAAAGTTTATTGAGATACAAAAATACAATGAATAATGTTATAAGTAAATCATAAAGAAATTAAAATAAAGAGAGCATAAAAAAAATTATATAACAATGGTTTTCACCAAAAAAGTTGTACCATGACTTTTTCTGAATTAAGACAAACAATACAAAAACAATGGTTTTATAACCATTCTCGAATATATCTTACTACAAAAGTTATGACAAGTTTGACGTTTTCTTTTATATGTTTGTGTATTGCACAAAAATATCTTACATGTTTGAAAAAATAATAGGTTAATGATAAAAATAATATAGTGTTAAACAACGTTATACTTGATTGAGAAGGAACTTTTAGCATAAATCAATTAAGAGTGTGGGATTGGAGATGGAAGTATAAGAAAACTAAGGTAAACTTTTTTTATTTTGGATTGATGCATTGGTTCTATATATTGCATTATATATATAAATATAACAACTCTTAAGAATCTTGGACTACAAATGCAAGATCACCAATTGTTGTTTGGGTAGATACATAGAGGGAGGGTGGAAGGAGGAAGGAATGAACCAAACACATATAGTCCAACTTTTGGTTCTATATGCAGTTGTGAATATAATGTAGAAGCAACTAGATGGAGGGTTAATTAGAATCTACCCAAAGATTAAAGAAGATGTAGAACGATAATATGATTTCTATATCAGGTGCAGCAGGAGCAACTTTCATTTGGACAACATGTGAAGTTAATAATCAGATGTAATATTCTGAAAACACAACCAAGTGTAAGTGTTGAATGTTGAGTTAATCACACTTGTTAAAGTTTTGGTCATACACAATTTGGGTGGGTCCTACAGGATATTGTAGGAATTTCTTATGTATTTTTAGAATATATGTTCCCATCCAAATGTGCACTTTAACCTTTGTTTTGCTTGATAGTTATGTTTTGTTTGAGTTGTTGAATGTACCAAGAACTATAGATGGGTATTAGACAACAAGTTTTGTTATCAAATGTACATGTCTAAACTATAAAATACTTAGACCTAATCAGAGGGAACATTGTACAATTTTTGTATACAGGTTGGAGCACCATAAGTGATCAATATATGTGTTAATAGTTATACTTTCACTAGTATAAAAACAGCGTATAACGTCACGCGTTCAACGTCTAACCACTGAATAACCAACGTTAAAAATAACCGATGACATTTTTGTAAATAAATGCAATTATTAGACGTCGTTTAAAATTGTAATTCGACGTCAATTTGTTATATTGGGTAAATTTTACGGAAATGTTTGGCGCGAAGGTGAAAATGTATTTACTTATGACGTCGAATTTCCTAGAATTAGACGTCAAAAGGATAAAAAAACATCGAATATCCCAATGTTAGATGTTAAAAGGTTAGTGAATTTAATATAAATTTTAGCGGGAGATTGAAAATTCATTCAACTTTATCTTAGCACGCGATACCCTCTTCTTTACTCAAACTTTTCTGGAACGAAGTTTGACGACCATCACATGTAATCTTTCTTTCATTTGTTAAAAATGCATGTTAATTAACTACTTTAGGTATGATTTTCGTTTGTTTTGACCGATTATTTTCGTGTTCTTGTCCTTCATAGGCGTATTTTGCTTGCTCTCTCACCGGTGGCAATATTTTATTTCGACGAACCCACTTTTGAAGGTTAGTTTTCGTTTTGAAGAACTTATTTGTTGAACTTGTTTTTTTTTAACTTGTTTGTTGTTTTTGTTTGGTTGAACATGTTTGTTGTTGTTGTTTGATTGAATTTGTTTATTGTTTGTTATTATTTGTATTTGATACTACGCTACACGTTTATATTTCGTATGCTTTGTAAAATATCAAAAACTAAAATTTGTTACTTTCTTGTTTTTCAGGTCGACTAGAGTTGTAAAAAATGATCACAATTAATTAAAAAAATAAAAAAAATTGATTAGCATCGAATTGTTCTATATTTGACGTTAATTTAATGTCTCCCGATATAACGTCAATCACAAATTTGACGTAAAAGGCCGAAAAATAATAACGTTATATGATGTTTTTGTACTAGTGTTTATTGATAAAAAAAATTATTAAAAAGCATAAGATTCTACAAGAACTTAAGAATTATCATTAAAGGGAGTTTTAAGTGCCATTAAAATCTATTTTCTACTTTTGCAACCTTATTTTACAAGTAGAAAATGTTATTACTTAAGTTGTACAAATGTTATTACTCAACCTAAAGCATGTAGAAACCAACTATATGAATACATCAAATTTAAGTGTACAAAATTAGAAACAAAAGTATGGGAAAAAATACAACTTATGTGATATCACGAATATCATTCGATGACTTCAAGTGTAAGTTCCTTTCAAATATATAAGAAGAGAAGATTTAAATATGTTTTTAGTTGTTTCTAAACTTTAATCTTTAAAATTGGAATTTGTCCTTATTTGAAACTTTGATATAATTTGATTCTAAAACTTCTAACATAAATGTGATAAATATTTTTGATGTGTCAAATGACATTTTGGGTGAGCTTCTGAGTTGTTTATATCGTTTGACATAGTCTAGCTCAAATGTCAGTCTCAAAAGACGTTTAACATGTAAAAAAAATATCTTTGGATTAAGAGGACTATGTCCATTCATTTTAAGTTTGGAGATCAACATATATCAAAGTTTTGAAAAAAGACAAATTCCAATTTCGTGTCCAAGTTTAGGAACTAAAATCATATTTAACTAAGAAGAGAATCGTTTTTCATGTTTTCAAGAATTATTGCAAGTTAAAAGCATGTCTGCAAATGATTTAGAATTGTTAGCTTCAATTTTTTTTTAAAAAAGCCTTTATATGAATTGATATAGCTTTTGATGGAAGTTATCCAATCACAATGTGGAAATAGCCAAATTCTATATTTATACCACATCCTTTATTTATTTATAATCTCTTTTAAGTACCTTGATTTGACTGTTCCCATTAGTCTCACGTTATATGAAAAAAAAAAGTCAAATGTAAGCCTATTTGGGATGCTAACTTTGGTCGTCCTTAGGGTGAAAGAATCAAGAATAGTACACTTGAGTGAAAGAACTCAAGTTCAATCCCAACACTTTAATCAACATCACTTATATTTATTTTCTTTCAAACTATCAAACCTTTATCATTGTGTTATTACAAAGTTAAATATATAATAAATTATTACTTTATCAAACCAAATCCTTGTAGATAAGACATTATTGTGTTACAATTAAACCAATGCATTTGTTGGGTAATTTATACCCTTAACTTGGGACCATCAACAATGTTTCAAACTCATTAGTCGCACATCTTTTGTTATAAAGAGCCAAGTAACTAGGCATCTATAAATTAGATTTCTTGATACTTGTACTGACCTTTGAATAAAAGAGAATTGATTTAGATAAATATTTTCTTGTGTTTTAACGTCGTACATGAATGTAATTTTTTCATAATTCTTCTTAAAAAACCTTCTTTTAGCAATAAGTTTTTTTAGAAACTTAAAAATTTAAGAATTTTCATTTGTCTTTCGTTATGTGGAGGAGACTGTGTATTCCACCTTGATATAATTGATTATACTTTAAGATAATCAAGTGTATTAATTTTTGTTTGAATATGGAAACAAAACAAGTATAATATAATTGATTATTACTATTATTTGTTAAGTTTTGTATGTAAATTAAACTTTAAACAAATTATAATCTTAAATAATGATTGACTATGTAAAAATTTGTTTAAATTCGTGTTTCATAAATAACTTATTATCTCACTTATAATAAAATAATTGATTATTTGTACATACACTTTAATCCAAACCAATTATATCTATCATAATGAATTAGTATGTTATAAAAGATTTTTTAAAAAGCAATTGAAAATAATGTTTAAGTTCAATTGGAGGAAATGAAATTGTTATAACATACATAATCTCAGTATAACTTATATTAATGCATGATATACACACCCTCACAGATGAAAACAAAAAATACATATTTTTTCAAACTTATATCATCGGAACCAAACTCCGTTTGTGGATATAATGCAGAATGTATAAATAAATTAAAACAAAGAGATTCAAGAGGTGGAGAGGTTGGGCCATTGCAATAACAGTCCACCCTAAATTTAATTGAGTGTTGCTCCCTCCATCACCACCAAATGCTCTTAGCATCACTTATCTAATTTATCCTTGGTAGAAAATGGATGTCAACATTTAATTATTAATTTAATTAAATTATAAAAAAATTTAATTAATTAGAATCAACGGTGCCACATCTGTTTAAGTGTTTTTTTTTTAATTTTTAGTTTATTTAAGTACTATATTTTAATTAATTTATAAATTACTTAAATTTTTTTTACTTTTTTTATAATATATTGCAAAAATTAATTTTATTTTATTTAATTAAATAATAATTATTAATTTAATTAAATTATAATATTTTTAATTAATTATATTAACGGATTTGGTCATATTGTTTATGTTTTTTTTTTTAATTTTTAGTTTATTTAAATATTATATTTTATTTAATTTATACATTATTTATTTATTTATTGTTTTTTTATAATATGTTACGTAAGTTTATTTTATTTTATTTAATTAAATAATTATTATTAATACAATAAATTAATAAATTAATAAACTAAAAGTTAAAAAAAATATTAAGTTTAAACGGAAGTGGACATATTTGGATGTAACATATCCGTTGAAGAATTTTTTTTTTTATTAGATATTGATATCTATTAATATCCGTTGAAGAAAAGAAGTGAGATGTAAAATTTTTTAAAATATAAGATTAGTTTTGAAATTTCAAAAAAATATGATGTTACAAAATACGGTGTAGAGAGTGACCCTCAATTTCATTAGATGATATATAGCCCGTTACCTTTTGGGGGTAAAAAGGCTCGGCTTCAATATAGCCGTTTCGGCTATAGACTAGAATGGGCTTTGTAACAAATAGTTAGGGTCCTACTATTTGGAGTCCCTTTTTCTCCTACATACACTACCATTTTATTTCTTTTATTTTAAACATACCTTTTCTGCTTTTCGAAAACACTTTTATCTCCTTTGCATTCAGACACTTATATTACACACATTAGGACTATGCTTATATATAGTATTAGAAAGATTAATTAAAATCACGTTTATTTATATTCAATTAAATTAAAATAGTTGTCACTCTTTTAACGTCGTCCCTCCCTTACTTTAAATGAAACTTTAGATATCTTTTTATGAACATATTTTTATTTATTTTTTCATAATATTTTAAAAAATATTTTGAGACATTATTGATTTTCTCTTCTTAGAGGATTCACTATAAACAATTAGAAATATATATTTTAAAATAATTTTATTTTCTTAATATTTCAAAAAACAATTATGGAATATTCTTTTCATTTTTATATTGACAAAGTATTTTACAGAAATTTAAGTAAATATGTATTCTAAAATTTTTGGATAGCTAGTCTATCATTGTGATTATATGTATGTTATTTTGTTCTGAAGTATATGTAATAACTAATGTTAATTCTTTTAACTAGATTTTTTAGTGGAGGTTGTGCAGTGAATGAAAATAAAAATCATAGTTGATGGTCATGAAAGCTCTGTTATTGTTAATCGAGGTTATTACAAACTTGATTAGGTATTGCTATCACCACGGTTAAATGTGTTTTAGGAACTTCGTTCATTGACAAGACTTTCTATTTTGTTTTGGAAAATGGTATTTTATACCATTTGTATCGGTTGAATATTTACTTTTTAGAGAAATTTTGATCATTAAAAAATTAATTTTTATATTTATAAAGAAAGAGAAATTAAGAAATAAAAAAGTAGATCTAAAGTGTATGTAAAAACTTGTTGAATGTCAAAATAATAGTATTCTTGTTTTTATCTTCAGTTTTTCTCACTTTGTTTCTCTTGTTTTTTTCTTGTTTATTTGTATGATTTCTTTTTTTCTATTAAAAATTAAGAGATATGTCAATCTATTTTATATTGTGATGACAATATATTTATTATGTTACATCCAAGCACTATATCATAGAGCCTCACAAGGAAACATTATAAGTTCAAGAATTTGAACAATTATGTGGTAAAACATATATTTTAGTAAAATTTTGAGTTTATTACACCTATCCTTTTGTAGGATGATGAAAATTTGATAATAATTGAAATATGTTGTTATGCAACTCAATGATTATGTTTTCATTTTTTAAAAGTAAATTAGCATATTTTGAAGTAATTTATGTAGTACACATGAAAACCTAATAAAAATGTGGTTGAAGGAGTTGGTATGTTGGGTGGAATCCTTTGAACTAGAAGGTTTAGATTTACTTAGGAACAATATCTCTTCTATCTTAGAAGAGCCATTTGTAGTTGATATGTCGAGGTTTTGCACCCAAGGTATCAACATAGCCTAAAGTGGCTCGCTCATCTATTATTAATTGCTACCAAGTTTAAGAGAACATGTATAACCATTAGATAAATTCTGTGTATTATAAAAAGAAATGATTTATGTGATTAAAAATTATGAATAAAAGTAATTAAAAAATAATGATATAATTATCATAGTGTTTGTAATGTTTTTTAAGACTATGGGCAAATTTTATTTATGGGTTAATGATTTTAACTTTATTGTAAACTATTATTTTATTTAATTAGCTTTATTATGATTCATTCTTATTTTACTCTCTTTTACTTATAAATACTATCTTCAAGAAAAAAAAAAACACAATAAAACAATTGCTTATATAAAATTGCTTTCAATCTTCTTCTATCATCTTTTAAAACATTGGTATTGATAAACTTTAAAGATTCTTACCTAATGAGTTATTATATAGTAAGAGAGAAGCTCATAATATTTTATCTTGCCATATATAGTTTAGACATTTCTATCTAAGGCCAACATTATGTGTGTTTCAACCCATACTAATTCTAATTCTTTCTTTACTTACAATTTTTATCTTATATTGTTAGGATTTGTTATAAGAATTGTTTGGCTTCATCAATCTCTATTTATTCATATATCTTCCTTATTATTATTTATTTTGATTATTTTTCTAATTGTTAGTTGTGGAAGTTAAAGGGATTATATTTAGAGCATAGATAAGAAATTGAAACAAATATAGAATTTACTCTTTAGGAGGATGATACACAACCATAATATAACTATAACTCTTAAGAGGCACGAGTAAGAGATAACAATACACAATCTTTAAGTTTATTCAATACACTTGTCTGTCAGAGTTACATGTCTAAGTCTTAAAAGCTAGTGGAATGTGATTTCATATGTGTATGTCATTGAGAACATGTTTTATGTAGACATTTGATGTTTGTTATACGTAATTGACTAGATATGATGATGAGAAAATCTATAACTTATATGATCTCTTATCATTAAAGCTTATCTTGATCTTTGTTGTGTCGTGGTTGTCCATTTATAATAATAGTATATTATACATAATAATGTAGGTGAGAAAATGTGAAGTAATAAGACTAATGATAATTTAAAAAAAAAAGTAATTGTTGCATATATATATATAGAATTTTTGTATTATATAGATAATTCTTATTGATGAACTATTAATTATCATTTAAAAATTTAATTTTGATTTTCTCATAAAAGAGTTGTAATATGTTATATGCTTACAAGTTTGTTTATGTTTTATCAATTATGTAATATTTTACATTAATAAGGTGATCCTAATAAATTAAAATATTCCACCAAGTTCTATTTTTAATTTTTCATATATATATTTTTTGTAAAGAATAATTCTAAACCTATTTGAATAGCTGAATTTCTGTGTAGTGTTGTGTTCATTGGTTTTATTTATAATAGACATTATTTGTAGTAAAAATAAATTTTCGATATGTAATGATTATGAAAAGTGCAATTATTTCTTTCAATAAAATATTATTTGTACGCATATTCTTGTAAATATTTTCAATTTAAATTATCTAAATGATTCTCGATTAAAAACCGTTTCAAAGTTTCTTCGTTAAAAATTGAAAGATATTAACAATTTCTTTATGTAAATATATGCTTCAACATTGACTGATTTTGTTTGTTATTCTTTTAGCTTATTATGTGTAGCTCTTTATTAATATATTTATTCTTATAAATGAAAAACTAAAATTTTATCCTATTTGTAGTTTTTTATTAATATATTTTTATATATATAATTAACGTCTAATCATAATTGCAACATGATTTATCTTCAAAGAGATATCTAACTAAAAGAAGAAAAAATAATACTAAATAAAAGTTTTTATTTCATATTTCTTTTACCAAATTACTTACTGTTTTACTAGGAATTGTGTAGGACCAAGATACTAACTCTTCTTACGTGTCTTTCTTGCTTCCGAATGCTTGAAATGTCTGAACCGCTCGATTTTAGTCTAGACCGCTCGCTTGTCGACTGCTCTGTTCGGTCGTCACCTCTAGTCACAATTGAATATTCAGTGAATTGTTGTCATTATTAAGTATTTGGATCTAGTAGAGTGCGTAAGTACTTGGCTTTTGGTCATGTTATTGTATTTATAAGTGTTTTATAGATCAAATAAAAACAAACTTACTTGGAGATTTGCTTAGTTACTCATAAACGATTTATCAATATCTTTAATTAGATATCTTTGATTATTTTACCGTCAGTTGGACTTTATGATTTAAACAATAATAACTTAAACGTTAATCCAATTGTGACCAAACATTAATGTAAAATATACGAGTGTTTGACCGTTTGGTCTTGAATGTATACCATATACTGCCCAAAAGAATTATGCCTCTTTCCATTTCTTTTAGAAAAAAACCAATTTCATTTTTATTTTTTTTAATCACATTTAAACTTACTTCTTTAAAAAATTTACACCAGCTTCTTTTAGAAAAAAAAATCATTATATTGTCACCTATTTTTGTATTACATATGCACTTTTCCAAATTTCACATCATTAAACTTACCTCTTGATAGGTTAATGTAAGGGTTGAAAAAAAAATTATTGTAGATATAATTTGAGAAAAATTCAGGGATGTAATTGTACTATACTATTTTTTTCTCTTTCACACTCCTAAATCCGTTAAGATAGATTTACATTTTTTTTTTCAAAAAGAACTTCTAAGAAAAATAGAAGAGAAACTCAAAACTCAAATTCTTCACAATTTATAATCAATTTATACATAAGTTGTAACATTTAGAAAAATTATATACATTAACTGGAATATAAAGTAATTTTAACTAAAAAAATTACTTATTTGTTGTTTTTATTTTAGTAAAAGTCATTTATTATGATGAAAATGTATATTTTGTTGAAGCAGCATGTGAAGTGTAGAACCCACCAAAACAGTGGTAGCAGATGTGAGTTGTGAAAGGCTGCACTGTAGAAAGCATCCCATAGCAGAAGATGGCAGAGATGCAGCAGAGAAGGACAATTCTGACTTTTCACTTGCCAACTTGCTTCTCAGAAGCACTTTTTGGGTCCCCCAAACGCTGTGGTGGAGATGGCAAGTTGCACTCTCACACCACCTTTTCCACCGTGAGACCTCTCACTTTCACCTTTTCTAACGCTTTTTTCTAATACTTTTTATTTTAAAATTTTTTCATTCACATATCCAAAATTTCACTCACTTTTATAGTTTTTGATAAATTTGAACAAAATGCATCTTCACAGCACATTCTGAGCCTCAAATTTTGACATTAATGTCACGTTTGGTGGGGCTGCCTGCCAAGGAAAACACTGGCCTATCAAAAACTGTATCATATGAATCAAATATAAAATTCAATTAAATATGTTTTTTTTTCTTTACTTAACTTAGGTAAAAATTAAAATTATCTTTTTCTTAACTTTAACAAAAATTGAAATTAATTCTTTTTTAAAATTTTAGACTAATTTAGTTTCATATTTTAATAAATGCATAAATTCACTTTTGTTTTAACTAAATTTTTGTTAAACTTATTTAATGTTTTAAACATATTTATCACCTAAACAATTTAAATATTTAAATTTTTTAATAAAATTTTGTTGAAATGATTAGATTTACGTATTTATAAAAATGGAAACTAAATTAATCCAAAATTTTGAAAAAAAATATTAATTTTAATTTTTACTGAAGAAAAAATATATTTAATCTTATAAAATTTAAATGTTATTTGTTGTTCTTTAAAATATATAAGAACATAGAGGTCCACGCTCTTCCAACTCAGAATCAACTAATTTCTGTTGACGGATAGAGACAAAAAGAAGCTCATATAAAATTGAAATATAACACTAAGAAACATCTTTTATATTTCAAATAATTGCAAAAGCTATGATTAAGTTGTATATAATTGATAATATGAATACTTTTAATTAAGTATATAATAAAAAAAATTGTGTAAAGTGTGGAGTTTCATTTAGATATGAATGAGATAAATAATATATGAAAAAAACTTATAAATTTATTACGTTTTAGGTTGAAAATAATGTTAAAATATCTATTAATAGTTAGGACCATATAATGTTAAAATATCTATTTAATAGTTATGACCGTTGGATGAAATGTTAAAATATCTATTAATAGCTATGACCGTTGGATGAATATGAAAAAGAAATTGAGAGAATGCAATTTGTAAAAGGAGAAATCGAAAAAAATTGACTACTTAGACAAAATAAAATGTATTTTAATCATTTAATGAAACGATTTTTTTTAACAAAATTAAATTGAAAATACCTAGATACACAAATTAATTAAAAGGAGACAAAATATATTTAATTTTATCATGCAACATTACAAAATCAAATTTTCAAAACTTCATTTAAAGATGTAAAATCAAAATTTCAAAACTTTATTTAATGATGTAACAACAAATCTAATTTCTCTTAATAACAAAATCTTCTTTTGCACATATAGTCAAAAACTGAAATCTAGTAACATTCTTAAAATACTAAATTATTATTGACTATGTCAGATTTTGTTACCGGGTTACTAGATTTCATTTAACTTGTTTCTTAACAAAACAAAAATAGTGAAATAGTGAGTACATTAGTTTCAATGAAACTTTTTGATTCGTTGATCAATGTCCTAAGATCATTAATTAAGATTTAACTTAATGATTACTGTTGGTCAGTTGGCCTACAAATTTGTACAGACATGCATGTGAATGTTTCTTAAGGGCGGCTAGACATGGACCTCCAGTTACAGGACATTGCTCCTCCACGTGATTTGCTGAGATGCCAAATAATTTCTGTAATTATTGATTATACACACAAAAAATTGTGGATTACAACCTTTGCCTTCGTTGATGATTGGAATGTACTAAGAATAACAACATTAAAATTTCTGATTCACTGTAGGGCAAAAGAATTGTTCCAGACGCATCAAATCAAGACATGAAAAAAACATCTCAAAAATATGAACCTAGTTCCTCACCCTCATCCTGTGACCTATTGTTTCAAATAATTTTTATATATGAATGGAGAGAAACAGAGTTAGTTTGACCAGGTTCGTTGAATGTCAAATTGGTCCATTCCCATTGCCATCGAAGCCTTCTGAAAACGAGTCAATGGCTTCTATATTAAGTCCTCTTGTCCGTCCAGGTGCACCCCCTTTAAGACAAGACACGTCTAACATGATCCTGATTCAGAAAAAACATAAACTCAGCACTTCATCACACCACTGGTTGCTAAATAAGAAAAGGGTCTGTGACCAACTTGTTTGAGAGTAGACTGTGTAATACAAGTATTTGATAAGAAAAGCAACACTTCATACAGGTATGTTTTCTCATCAATGATTGTTTGGAGCAAATATCAAAAGTAAATGGCAAGGCTTACAAGTTCTTTGATTCCTTTTCTAGTTTTGAAGACGTGGAATTTATGATGATTTTGTCATCAATTTTTGACGCGGAATGATCCCTTGGGAGATTTATCTCTTTTGGTGCTGGATTGACAAAATTAAACACAATAATTAATATCATGAAACATTGTGTGAAGGTGAGATCAAGTTTATCTGGTTTAGGGAACTCTTACCAGACTTGGGAGTAGTGGCATATTCATTGAGTCCCAATAATTTCTGCACCAATGGGTGCTTTAAATCAAGCTTAACAGTTAAAGAAAAACGAGTTTATGTAAGGAAGTTTGCTTATAGCAACTAAATAGTTACCTTCAGATTCTCATAACAGTCCTCAAGATTGTCATTGAATAAGATGTGATCAAATATGCCTGATGATCTCCCTTGCTCAATCTCAGCCTGAGCATTTCGTAGTCGCTTTAGGACCTGTTCTTCTGTCTCAGTCCCTCTGCATTAAACATCATGGTTTGAAGTCTTTAGATAGCAGCATTGTGGGAGGATTTTGAAAGTGAAAGAGCACAGGTAAGAAACAATTAGTCTCACCGGTCACGAAGACGCTTCTCCAGTTCGTCCATTGATGGGGGGCAGATAAAGATGAACATGGCTTCTAGAGGACTAGCCCTCACGGATCTTGCCCCTTGAACATCAATATCAAGAATACATCTCTGAACAAAATGTAAAAATTGAAGATTTCACTATCTCAAGACAAAAGGGTAAAGTCATATGAAAGTAATGCTCACAAGGTTGGTTTGGTATGATTACAAACAGAAAATTCAATCTCAGTACCATCACAAGGCAAGACCACAGAAGACTGATTTATATTTAAAAATTAATTTTGCTATCAAGGTATTCATAAGACAATCCCCAATACATGCCTTTAAAATTCAAATTCTAGAAGGGGAAAAGAAGGCAAAAGGCTGTTACATTCGATAGAAATCATGTTCTTTTCCACAATATGTGGCGTTAAAATCTATTAATGTGCAGATAAGTGATAATACAACAAGACATTCTGCTATGAGACTGCATTGTGCATGCTGCAGCAATTATAATCAAGGTGGTTAAAAAGATCCAAACATTTCAGACCTTTTAAGTGCTCATAAAACTCAATACTATGAGTACTTTGATAAAGCCTAATTCCGAATTAAGAGCAATATATTTGAAATAGGAAAGAATAAAAGCAAAGCATATTAAGAGAGTGATTGATATGTGTAGGTCTGGGATCTAACGTTCTAAAATAAGGCCAATAAGGAACTTACTTTCCCTGCATCTGATACCAGCTCCACAGCCTCAACACTGGTCCCATAGAGATTTCCATGGACAGAAGCAAACTCCAGAAACTTGCCATCTTTAATCTCTTTCTCCATAACATTCTTCTCCGTAAAATGGTAATGGACCCCATCTTTCTCCATGCCTCTCGGGGCACGGGTTGTGTGGCTCACAGAAAAGCCAAACATAGAGGGGAATTCCTTCATGAGGAGAGATATCAATGTTCCTTTACCTACTCCAGAAGGACCACTTATAACAACAGGTTTCTCCACGTTTCCTATCACACCCTTACTCCATGCTACAACCTCAGTCCCCAAATTTTTTTTCTGCTGCTGCCTGACATATGTAGTGTCCACCTGCCAATAGTAATAAAGCAAAAATATTTAACACCTATCAAGCATTACATAGTCTAATTATAATTTTTCAGAGTTTCCACACAATAACAGCACTTTGGCATTAGATTAAGGACCATGGTCTGAAAACACCAACCTCCAGAAACCATATACAGTCATCTGGGTTAGAATTTTTCTTAAGAATTAGTATTCTGTCTTTCAAAAGCACGGCTGAGTGGCCATTACATGAAATGGGTTTAGTGCCTAGCTCAACCACATTAACCCTGCACATTAAAATAGACATCAGAAGCAAAATTAAACTAGTTAAAAAAAAAAGTGAGATAAAGAACCTTTAACCTACCATTCCCCAAGACAGTTGTTGTCAAGAATTTGAACTTTCACATAAAAAGTTTCACCAGAAGTTCCACCAATGACATACTGTCAAACAAATGGAGGTGGATGATTTGTTTTAGACAGAATATTTTCAACTTAGTAAATTGTGCCACATTGAGAGATGACATTACAATAGATATTGTATTATCAAAACCTTTTTTTCACCAATGATAGTGCTTGTTTCAAAAGTCCCACTTTTTGATTTAAAGTCACTGTCATTCCCATTCTGCAGGTCTTGACCAATAATGATAGGTGCTTCTCCCTATTGATCATAAACAAAGAAGCATAACATACACCAAATCAAAAACGTCACTCTGATCCAATATAATAAGCTAACCATATTCCACATTTTGAAACCATTCATGCTGATCCCCCAACAAAATTTATGCTTAAAGCTTACCATAGAGAAATCCTTGTCAGAATCCAATCCTGATCAAAATGCATAAACAAAAATCAACCTCAGGAGGGATCTAGAATACATACAAACTTCGATAGGTAAAAACACAGAACGTTTCCAATAAGATATTCTGATAGAGTTCAACATCATTCTGTTCCCACCCTTATACCAAAATAATTAACCATAGTTGGCCTTTATTCAATATCTCTCTGACCCCACACCATGCAATTTTCCGTAAGATTACCCTCTTCCAAAGAAAGAGAAAATCAACTTGAAAAAGGAAATAAAAGAACCCCGAAAAAACAGAGACATGTACATCTGTGAATGAAAAAAGAAGAAAAAGAAAACCAATGAAACAAGAGTGGATCAAGGAGAACCCAGATCGCATTGATGAAAAAGTCTAAGCCTTTCAAAGGCCGAAAACAACAATTTTGATGATAATGTTGTTACCTTATGATAATAGCAGCAAGTTGGGTTGTGCACATAAAAGAACAAGGTTTGTTTGATCTATTTTGAGGTGGCACTGAGTTTTCCTTTGAGGTTCAACTTGTGTCTTCCCTTGTTGACAACCTTTTCAACTTTGGATTTTTAAGAATGAAAACAAGGCATGAGATGCAATGAGAGAGAGAAAGAGAAAACAAGAGAGAGAGAGGCGGCAGAGGAAGGTGCAACAAAAATCAAGAACCAAATTTTCATATTTGTAGGCGCAAATAGTGAAAAAAAAAGAGAGGTTCGGTTCGGTTTATTCTTTTTGCTTTCAGTTCACGAACCGGTTTGACCGGCTTTAGTCTTTTGTGAGGTGCGTGGGAAGCTTCGCTCCTGCTATTTGTTTTTTGTTGATTAAGGAATGGTTTACTTTTAATTTTTGTATTTAATAATTATATATCTTAGGTTGAATTCATGTAATTATCTTGTGAAAGAAAAAAAAAAACTGAATTTGAATTTGGAGTGAAAATGCAGATACGTCTTTTCTTTACTTGCATATGAGTCAGCCTACCTGATCTATCCTGTATTATCATCCATAATTTAAAGAAAATAAATTATTTTTTACATAAAAAAATTAACAAATAAATAAGTTCAAAAACCACTTAATAATGGAAGGATATGTACGTATTAATTAAATTCTATACAAATACAATTAATATATTAGTAATTTATTTAATCATGTGATATAAAATATTTTAATTATTAACTGCAAAATTTAAACATTTGTGTGAAAAAATATAGGTATATTCACATAGTCAAGTGATAAAATTTTTATATAATTTTCAGTATTGCAATTCAATTAAGAATAAACAGATAGATTGAGAAAATCATATTTGACCTTATTGAAGAATTAATTAATCTAAGTTGTTCATACTTGAATTATTTTCCACTCTTGTTTATTTAAAAACCTTTTACGGTTTGATTGTGACATATGCTTATTGAAGTCTAAAATTTATTCTTGTAGCTTAAATTCTAAGTTATTCTTTTATATGTCCAATTATTATTACCGTCTCGGATCTTTTAACTAACATATGATCCGTATATACGCACGAGCCTTTTTTTTTTCTTTTTTTATTTATTTTCGAAAATAAATATAATTGTTATTATATTTATTTAAATAAATTCAAGAAATATATATTTAATTATTAAAGTTATATATATCATATATAATATATAGATCTGATATAAAAATAAAAAATTGAATCATGCAAAGAAGAATTAAAGAATTATATTATTATATGATAATATAATAATATAATTCTTATATAATAATATATGCTAAAATATTTTTATATGTTAACTTTTTGTATTTTAGTGGATGATATATATAATGTTTAAATAAATAAAATAAGTAAAATTAATATTTCTTGGTATTAAAAGTTAAAAAATAATATTTAAATGTTTGTACTGTATTTTTAAAAAATAATTAAAAGTTTGATTAAAGAATTTTGATTATTATTTTTAAAGTATTATTCAGAATAGTTATATTATAACTGTTTTAGAAATTTATAATTAACTTTTATATTTCAATTTTTTTAATAAATTATCATTTGTATTTTTTATCTTTATGATAATAATATCATAATATATTAAAATTTTGGAATGATTATTTATTATATGTTTTAAAAGTAAATTAATTTTTTTAAATTATGATTATGTTATATGTTTTTGTGATTATTGTCAGAACCATTAAATTTCCTATCTTAATGGGAAACATGTGTATGCAAGAGGGGAACGAACCTCAGGAAGTGGAAGACAGGTAGCGATAGGAGAGTGGACTATTGATTTTCTGAGAGAATACATAAGCTAAAATTTCAAAAACTGGTTCCACTTTTTGCATGCAATCTTCTCCTTCAAACCTTTTGAATCCGTTTCTCCTGCTGGCTCTCTAACTTCTTTTTAAAATTATCATCTTTTCCTCCATTAAATCTCACGTTTTCTTCCATTTGATCATCCATCAGAGTGTATGTAAGGTTGTTGGTGGCAAGGATCCTCCTTTCAACCGATCGTTTAGTGATTTGAACTGGTAGGTCTTCCTGATTCTAATAAAGTCTAGTTTGGGGCACATGTAAACCAAGTTTCTATTACATGTGTTTATCTTCTTCTTCTAAGGTTCTGATCACGTTTCTGGTATTTTGGGTGGTTTGTTTTACTTAAACAGTGAATCTGGGAGGTTGAGTGTTGGTCATGGTGCAAAGTTCGTATTGTGAGCGATCGATCTGTTAAGAGGTAAGGGAAGTTATTAAATTTAATTATGCATGTGATGATTTTGTGTATGTATGGAATGAATTGATTGATGATTTGTATATGAGTGTATGAAATGCATGTTTCTAGGTTTTGGGTGGTTCTGTATAAGTCTGTAAGGATTCTGCAAAATTATGTAGAATAGTTGGGTGTTCGGTCTCAACCGTTCGGTTATGGTCAGAGAATAAGTTATCAATAGAGTTAGCATTTTAGCCTTACCAGGGTATAATCGTTCGGTTTATAGGAAGTGATTAATATATCACGTATCGATGGTTATATACCTTTATAATCGGTCTTATTAGATTAGGTATTTTAGTTTGTGATAGCTCATATATTATTATTAGTAGACTTCGTACTTAGACTAGGCTTAAATTACGTTTGTTTATGATCATATACAAGTTTATGGGTATTTCAGCTACAATGTCTTAACGTTCGGTTCCCTTAAAAGTACTAGGTTTGATGAATAGTTTGTAGGAGTAATTATAAGTGTTCGGTTTTGTAAAATAAGTAAAATATCATTCGGTCTTACACCAAGGATCAATAGTTATAAGTGTTCGATATAAGCTATAAGTGTTCGGTTTTGTCAAATAGTGAAATAACGTTCGTTCTTATTTTGAGTATAGTAGAATATCGTTCGTTATTACTTTGAGGATATTGAAATATCGTTCGTTCGAGTATTGAGGATAGTTAAATATGGTTCAGTCTTATATTAAGTATTTGGTTTAATTAGAGTGTTCTATTCTTAAGTTGTGTTCGGCTCATGTCAAAGTCATATCTATTAAATAAATGTTCGGTTATATTCGTCTGTTGTTTAGATCCTTTTCGTTCGTTGGTAACTAAGGGTGTTGTTATTTGAGCATTCGATCTTCTTATGTGAAATGTTGTTTGATCTTTCAATGCTGATGTTATGACTTGGTGCTGGTTGTTTATTACAACAATGATCTATTATGTATGGGAAGTATTATTGGTATTGAAGTAAAAGTTTATGTTTCAAGTAATGTAGAAGAGAATTACGGGGAGAAATGTCTCAGTGTAAGGATAATGTTGTAGTAAAGTATGAATACGGATAGTGAAATTCACGGAGTTCATCCTGATATTCTGATGATTACCAGTTTTCAAGTAGATATGGGTAAGTCATTGTGTGAGAATGACGGGAGGTCCTAGCCCATAGGTTCTTGGGTGAGTTATAACGGACTAACCTCGGGTGACAGCTGATGGTTTTCCAATTACTACATCACCCGAGTGCACGAACGGCCTCAAGCTACAATTCATACAATTCGGATGGTCACAAGTCAAGTGTCAGTTGTACGTGAATTATAATATTCAAGTTATGTGTGATATCTACGTTGGTTCTTGTATGCTATAGCGTTCAGTCAGTAATGATTTGTAGTTTTATTTCATGTACGGATGCATGCTTAACTGAATTATAGTAGCTTACCCTTATTTTATGTTTTTATCCATGTTGCCGTTCGATTTTCTATTGCAATAATCATCCTTATTGGATGTGAGTAGAAGGGGAAGGGCTTACGTTGGAATAGGAGCTGGACGGTGAGACTCCCACTGAATAGGAGATGACCGTTCAGTCATATAGTATAGATAGTTTTGGTGAAACGACCGTTCACTATTTTGTTCTGTAAATATAACCGTCCGGTTATATAATGAACGTTCGATAGTAGTATAGGAAGCTCTTGTAAAGTTCTTTTTGCAAAATTAATTAATAAAACCTTTATTATTTAAAAAGTAATAATAAGAAAACCCATAAAATATAAAAATAAACATAATAAAAACAATGATAATGACAATTATCAAAATACCTCAAACTTAAACCTTTTGATGTTCTCATGAAAGTTATTATCAACCTATCATAATAACTCCAGAACAAATAAATATCTTCTCAATTGTAATCATGCAGTAAAGAGAATTTCACTTATTGCTCCAAAACTCAAGACAAAATGACATGATTCTTTTTTATCACTTCAATCCTCAAAACAATTTAAGAGTAATAACTAGACGTTCTATACAACTGAGAGTCATTGTCAAGTGAGCATCATCGGTCTCAGCTTAACACCTAGTGCTATGGTCATTAGAGTCATTGCCTTGGCGTTTTCCAACTAGCACCCGGTTGTGCCCTCCTAGTGCCCCACCAAATTTCATTGTGAATTAGCAATTTGATTTGTGCAATTAGATTATCTGTCCTTTTTCCTTCTTTGCAAACTCCTAAATGGTTACCAAAACAGTGTATAAAATGTTCTCTCATAAGATAATTACTTAACTCAATTGTCAACTTTGAACCACTCCAAACAATCATACAAGAAATATACTATGAGCATTATATCAAATGACTTCATATTCTCAACTCAAACACAACTCAAATATCAGGCTTAATCATGTAATATAGTTTTCTCATTCATTCCATTATCATACATTGAACCAAATCAATCAATCAAATAACTGGCATATACCAAATTTAAGGTAAAAAAGACAATGTATCAAACATTCATCTAGAGAAAAAAATTGCTATAATTAAATATTAATGTCCCTTACATTAGTTAAATTGTCATTTTTACTTAGTTACTCCTTACAACTCTATTCCTCACTAATTTAACTATATATATAAAACTTGAATTAAAAATCTAAACATATCACCGTGATCATAGAACAACATAGATTCACTTTGAGCAAATTTGAACAACATGTATAACATCTTTGCCCACATGCAACTTAAAAGGCAAAACAGACCTAAAAAAGGAAAAAAATTGAACTTACTTTGTTCTTCCTTCTAAGGTGAATTTGTAAAGTTCTCATTAGGAATACTTCTACTATTTTTATCTTCAAAAGAATGAAAATTGAAACAAGAAATATGGAGATGGTAGAGAGAAAGTTTAGAAGAAAAAGATTAGAGATATAATAATTTTTATAAAATGAACTTTAATTAATAAAAAATCCATTTATACTTTTACTATTAAAATATTATTATGTTTATCCTATAAAAATGCTTACTCCTCATAAACTATTATTCTAAGTTCTCACACTTAGACGTGATGCGTAGACTTTTTTTTTTCAAATCACAACAGGTGATATGAATTTTTAATGTTGATTTGTCAAGTTAAAAGAAAAATATATTTATAGTAGAAGACTATGTGTATTTGTCTTTTTACTTAGTTTTATGTAAGCAACATTAATGTTGTGTTCGCAATGAACAAATTTTACTATTCATGTAGGTTTGCAAGCAATGAATCCAAATGATAGTGTTGTTCACTTTCACGCATTTGCGACGACGAAATTGAGAAGATTTACGGGATACCTCCTTTTTGTATCACCCACTGTGCTGAAAAGATTTGCGATGAATTGAAGGTAAAAGACTTTTTTACCCTTAATACATATGATAATACCAGCTGTATATGCCCTCTCATCTGAGTAATCTTTCTTTCATATTTTGATGCAGTTGTTGCATGTTGGAGCTGAGATGACGAAGAAAGAGGTTCATGGATGACAAAGAAGGAGCTTGAAGCAGCGGTTGAAAAAGAGTTAAGTTGTTTTTCATGTATTCGATTCCAATGCTTTAAGAAGATGGTCGTGTATTCGGTTCCCTGTCTATGACATATCCGGTTCAAGCTTTTAGCAAAAATTACAAAACACATGTATTCGGTTCCAAATATCACATATCCGGTTCCAGTACTTACAAAAAATTAATTTATGCGCGTGGTATTCGGTTCTACTGTGTGTTCTAAGCCCTTTCACAGTTTCATCCCCTCCTCCGCCCTCTCCTTCTTCCGACAACAACAGCATGCCCATATTGTACTACAGTCTTGTGGTGGTGGGAACCGCTGCCATAGTGCTGGCCGTATACAACGTCTTCCTCCTGAAACGCAACCACTTGCGGTTGTCCGGGGTCGAGTCCCAATGGTGTGGGAACAAATATTGAAGGAGTTTCGGAGATAGAAAGGAGTTTGGAGAACCGACAGAGACAGTTGCTTTCGAGCTTCAAGTACAAGAGAGAGGTGACAAAAGAAAAAGAAAAGTTGGAAGATTTTGAGCCCCGTTTGCTTATCGGTTTACGAAGAAGGAGAAGAAGTGAGGAAGCTTTCACAGTGCAAACACTATGTCCACGTTCTTTGCATAGACATAAGGCTCTATTCTCACTTTGATTGCCCCATTTGTAGAACACCCAGTTCATTTCCAACTCTCTTTTGATAACATATCTAAAGTTTTTTTTGAAATATAAAGTAAAAAATTAGAACGAGTTATTTAGATTCTAAAATTTTGTTAGATTATTTTTAATGTTTATTTTCAGTTATATATATTTTCCTGTATAAAAATATTTTTTCTTGTATTTAAATAAAGATAATTATTTTAAAATTAGTTTTCAACAAAATTATCTAAATATTGATTTTAATTTAATTATAAGCACTATTAACTGTTATTATATATATATATATATATATATATATATATATATATAATTAAACTTGTATGACTTTTATTAAATGTTAGACGCTAAATTGATTCAATTATTAAGTTATAATCTCATTTAACTATAATGATGAATATAAAGTGTTAATCAAAATTATATATATTTAAATATATTTTAAAAAAGTATATATTAAAAATATTTTTATTTATTTTTGAAAAATAAATAATTTTATATTAATATAATTATAAATAAAACTTTTATCTAATGTAATATTCTATCTTTGTTTAATTATTTCTTTCTTTAAAAATATACCACTTGGTAATAAATAATATTACAACTAAAAATAAATTTATTTTACTAAAATAATTTTTTTTGACAATATTAAAATTAATTCTAATAATTAATATTAATTTTTCACTCTTTATAAACATTTTTTCAATTAAATATAACATTTTATATTACTTTAATAACTAGGGATATTTTGGTAATATTTAATTTTTAACAATTAAACAAATTTTTTAAATCTGTTACATCAATCAAATTTTACATTAACTCTCGTGACCTTTACTTCTAAATCTCTTCCAAATCCACTCTCACTTATTTTCAAATCCACTCAAACAACCAACAAAAAGTTTACTCTCAAATCTCCTCAAATCCATTCGATCATTCTGTTCCAAATTATCTGAAGTGAACAAAGCATAAAAGACAAGATGTATTTTTCTTCATGGTTTGATCTATACTTGTTTACACTATTACTATCAAGTATTAGCTTACGGCACTTTATTTTGTATAAAAGAAAAACATTGTTTCAAAAGTTCAGAAGTGAGAAAAAAATGTATAAATTTATAGAAAGTACATAGTTTGCATGTAAATAGGAGATTGCATGACTTTATGTTATTAGATCAGTTCCTGATGTGGAGGGACTGACAAAATAGTATAATCTAACATTTAAAATTAGAAAAAGGAATAGTTGAAAAATAATAATATAAAAAAAGTTAAATGGTTGAAATTAGAATATACCTTCAACTTTTGACTGTTAATTCTTTTTCATTTTCTGATCGATAATCTTGCCAAACAAGATTGACATGAGATATGTTGTGCCAATCCTGTCCAACTCCTGGCCTGTATCTTTTCCATAATTCAGAAGAACCAGTGACATCTATCTCTTTTAGATTTGTGAGGTGAAGCATGTTATGAGGGAGTGATAATAGGTTTGGACAATAGAGAACTGAAAGTCGTTGGAGACAATTTAGAGTTGGTAGCCAATCAGGAAACTCCTCAAGATTCTTGCAATTTTCAATAAATAAGGTTCGTAAAGAGTTGGCAGATCCTTGAAGCCACCGAGGCAATGTGACTAGACGTGGCAAGCCTTTAAGAAAGAGAAACTTCAACCTTGAATCAAGGATTTCGTTGCTAAGGCCCATTGACAATTCCAACTTCTTGCACTTGGAAATCACTAAAGCCTCTAAGTTTTTCATGCCGTGTAACGACACTGTCTTTAGACTTTTACAATCAACTAAATACAATCTTTTAACAGCGGAGACTAGTATTCCTTTGAACAATGACTCAAAATTATCACAACTATAAAACCTTAAATCTTCTAAAGAAGTCATACTTGCAACTTCTTTTTCTAGAAAAACAGGTCGTTTGGTGGTTATAAAAAGGTGACGAAGGCTTATTAGATTTTCTAGTCCTTCGGGTAACTTTTGTAGCTTTATGCACCCACGAAGGATCAAAGTTTGCAAATTTTGAAGTTTGCAAACTGAATCAGGGAGTTCTGTAAGGTTTTCATTGTTCGAAAGGCTGAGATATCGTAAATGTTTCAACTTTCCGATGCAGCGAGGCAGACTTTCGTATTCACAAATATCTAAGATTAAAACCCTCAAGAATTTGCACCTTGATACCAATGTATTCAAGAAATCTTCATTATTAGCTCCATTAGGAAAAAAGATACTTCTTAGACTTGAGGGAAGAAGAGCTTGATCAGGCAAATTATTATTCATTAATAACAAATGATGGGCATTCTTGTATAAGTTTGGATTGTGCTTTTGTATTATTTCAAACTCACCCTTTGCAATATATTTGGCAAGATCAACCACCAAATCATGTAATTTGAACCGGCAATCACCTCCTAAGTCTTCATATTCTGAAAGAAAAGATCTTGACCATAGCTCATGTAACAATTGAGTGGCAACATCAATCATTGATTCACTTGCCTTTGGTGGTGGAAGAAAACCAAGTCCTCCCCATAACCTACAAACTTGAGAACTAAAAAGAAAAGTGTCTTCTGGGTAAAGGGAGAAAGAAGCAAAACAGGGTTTTAAGTATGAAGGGAGTTGATCGTAACTTAGTTTGAGAGCAGGCAAAATGTCTTTTTCATTTTGTTTAAAATTCCAAATCTCATTGTCTCTTACATTCTCCCACTCTCTCTCGTCAACCCTTGAGAACAGTGAACTCCCCACCGTTTTCACCGCCAATGGTAACCCTCCACATTTTCTTACTATTTCTTCCCCAATTTTCAATAGTTGTGGATGTTTCATCTCATCTCCATCTTCAAAAGCATATTTCACAAATAGAGAACGAGAATCCTCATCAGAGAGACATCCTAGAAGGTACGAATTTGAGGATTTTGTGTGCATAATGGCAGCTACTTTTTGGCTACGAGTAGTCACTAGGATTTTACTTCCTTCAACACCCATATCTATTATTTCCTTCAACTCATCCCATCTTGCACGATCCTCCTTCCACACGTCATCCAACACGAGCAAGAATTTCGGCCCTTGAAGAGTATTTCTCAAACGAATTTGAAGTTGCTCTGTCTCAAAGTTATTGAAGTTTTCCCCAATTGGGTTTGGAGCAGAATTGAGGATTTTAATAAGGACATTCCTAAGTTCAAAATCATTAGAGACACAGACCCACATCCTCAAGGGAAAACATCCATGAATTATGGGATCATTGAAGACCAACTTAGCAAGTGTGGTTTTTCCCAAGCCTCCCATTCCAACAATGGGAATAACAGAGAGACTTTGGCCATGATCATCTTTCAAGAGAAGTTTTATTATTTCTTGTTTATCATGTTCCCTCCCGATAACATTGGAAGGGTTTACATGAGAATGAGTCATTTCCCTCACGTGCACGACACGTGTGTCTTGGTCAATGACTTGAAGGCCAAACATGTTTCTTTGATATGCAAGTTTGGCCAACCTGGTGTTGATGTCTTGAATGTGATGCGCCATTCTAAGACGATAAACAACAGGATTACTTGATGAGAAGAAACGGCATACCTTTCTTGAGCAGCTTCCATAGGTGTTGACAACGTGTTTCCGCAAGCCTTCGCACTCAAAATCATCGACTATGTCTTCAGCATCAGAAAACACGTGCTTGATCTGAATCAGCCATTCGCTCAGGGCACTGCTCTGCGGATTCTTTTTCTCGGCATCTAAGAGCACACCTCTTATGAGTTCCATAGTTTCTTTCATCTGTTGAAGATGGCGGTGCACACCAAATGCTAGAGAAGCTTCTTGAAAGGCAGCAGAAGCAAGCTTCCCTAGGAGCGATTCTGCAGAGCTGAAAAGAAGCGATTCAGCCATGAGTTTTAAAAGTGGAAGAAAGAGGAATGGAATGGAAAGGGGTGTTTGAAGTTGAATCATATATCACATAAGTATGATATTTATATTTGTGGCCGAGCGACCAATAGAAATGACTCTCATGCATTTCCTCCTCTTCGGGAAAGGTATTACTTAAAATGACTGTTGAAGAAACGCAGCATCAAACAGAAGCTTAGAGAGAACATTATTCTTTGTTCCTTTCTTTGCCTCATCTGAGACGTTTGGTATTGGATAAATCATGCTTTTCTCAAGTTCCAATTCTTACACACGCAGAGTCTATTCGTGTGATATTGCATGAACGTTTTTCAAAAGATGTTGGCAACTAATTCTGTAAGCGCATTTCAAGTGCAATTGCTGATATGGATGGAGACAAGGTCTCGGAAGAAAGTCTCAGCTGCAAATTTAATCATCAATAGAAATGACTACAAACAAGGAAAGAAAAGAGTGTTAGAAACTCATCCTTATCCAACATATTTAGACATTGATCAAATTCAAGCAATAGGAAGAAAAATGTTTTGAACCCCATGAGACTGTTCCTTTCCCGGAGATGTATGACAAAAGAAAACAATTAGGTTTCTTGCGTTTCAAGATAAATCCATACTTATAAATATTATAACAAAACATTTTTTATCGTTAATATTTTTATTACAAGTTTCTTAGATATATCCATGATATACGAAATTAATTACATTGACAAAAGATTATTCAGACAAAAAATTACATAAATTAAAATTATTGTAAAATATATATCTCTTGTTAAATTCTGAATATATTCATCTCAATACCTTGTTATTTTTATTTTTCTAAATTTAAAAATATTTTTTGGACATATTAGTTATAAGGATAAACAAAGAAAACTAGATAAATGTAAGGTCCTGAGAATTATATGGGCTAGGGGACCTATTTCCTGAGGCAGTCAGGCCCAAAAGGCCAAAGGCACCCTGAACTTAGAATGGGTTCCTTCATTCTCCAACTCTGAATTCATTTTCTGCTTTTCCCTTTCTCTCTCTAAAAAGAAACTCTTGCCCTAAAGGTTTTCTCTGCCTTCTCTCTAGATACCCAGTACCTTAAACCATAGAAAGTTGATTTTGGTGCTACTTAAGCGTCCGCGGAGTAGAGGGTTTCATTTCTACCGAACGTTCTCTTCATTCCGATCGGTAAGTCATTTGTTCCCTTTCCTTTGAACCTAGGGCATGCAATTTGCTAGTTACATGAAATCAATGGATTTCCTCTCTAGATTCTCTACCTATTATAACTCTAAGAGATGTCTCTGTATCCATTTTGACATTTTGTAGATCCTGTTGAACTTGCTTCTGTGCAAGAGTACTGTTTGGGGTTTCCTCTAAAGAGTATTGTGCTTATAACCACTAAGGTAAGGGGAGCTAATTATTTTTGTATGAATTTATTTTATAAAATTATATGCATATGAATGTTGAACTGGTGTGCTCTTGTGAAGCTGTTTTATGACTTTTATTGTATTGTATGTAATGAATTTAATCTGTCTTGAATGAGTTTGTCGGCTGAAATTGATCTTGTTGGAAGGTCTGGAGTAAGGGTTCTATAATAGCATGTATATGGGTATTAAATAGATGTACAGGTACTGTTTGAAGTTGTTGTGAACAGGGTAGATAATTTAAATAAATTAACTTTTAATTATTGAGAGCCTTTCTTTGTTGGTAGGATAAAGGAACCTTAAAAATCTGAGTTGGCACATCCCTGATCATAGAGCAGCCCTGGCCTGGTCCAGTCAGTTGTGACTAGTCATATGTGCTAGCGTCGAAGGTGAGTTTGAAGCGTTCAGACATCTGGATCCTCAGACATCTGGGTCCTCTCTGGTGATCAATTGGGGTAAAGAAAGATCTCTACTAGGATGAAAATAAAATAAAACAAGTTGATTGTAGATGCATAAAGTTATCATGTGTTAATTTCTAATCAATTATAATTTTAGAAAATCAGTCAGTGTGTGTTTGGAATTTAAAATAAGCATCTATATATATATATATATATATATATATATATATATATATATATATATATATATAATAATAAAGTAAGGATAATTGTTTCTTATATTGAAACATGAGTATTAATCAATAATTGTATTACTTGTAGGTATGTATAAATTGATGTATTTTATGAGTTGTTATGGGTTAGTTGGAGATGTTATTTTTATAATTTGTGAGTGGTGAGTAGTGTATATGGTTGAGATTGTGTATATGTTGATTGTGGCAGAAAGTATATAATTACAAAGTGATGAAAGTATGATCCAAGTTGTAAATCAAGTTTCGTCTGTGTAGGATCTCTTGGTGAGATCTTAGTGTTTTAGAATGAAAGTAGGAGCTCAGTCTTGGGGGTTGTTCTGAAACTCTAATGGCTAATCATATTCAAGTAGAGGGATTAATCCATGTGGTGAGGAGTAGCAGGAGGTCTTCCAGTATGCCTCAAGGCCCGGAACAGGCTAACCTCGTGAGTGTGGCAGGGTGGGGAACCCAAGTTTCATAAGTCACCACGAGTGCAGGACCCGTCATAGCTCGACTATCATTCTAAAGTCCGAACGAGTCAAGTCTAGAAGATAACATGCTAGGATGCCTTAAACTGCTTTGATTTAAGTTAACTCTTGTATGTTATGTGCTTGATATGATGCATGCTTTTATATAATTAGCTCACCCTTGCTTGTTTGTGTGCTTGTTGTATGTATTTTCTTTTGCAATGATCATCACTTGGATGTAAGCAGAGGAAGATAAGGTTTCTTTGGAGGCAACATTGGAGAGAAATGAAGATGATGCTACAACTTAGACTCACTAGGAATTCTTAGTTTTCTTATGTAATTTTGAAGAACCTTGTTATGTTTTAAGTTTCAAATTCTGGACATATTTTGGAATACTCTAGTGCTTGAAGTTTTAATTTCTTAGTAAATTCTGGAAGACTGTAACCCTATAATATTTTAAATACATCTCTTAACTGCTTTCTAATATTATAAATTGGTGATGTCTTTGTATATATATTATATATTTGGGATGTCACAATCTTCATATGAGTTTGAGTTAAATGTGTCATATTACTGTGATAAGGTTATAATTGAAATACATGTAGTTAATAATATTTGTGCTTGGAGAGATTATGTTAATGTGGTGGAAGAGACTCATTTTAAAGAAAAAATTGGTGGAAATTAGTCCTATTGAAAAAATTAGTCCTTTAATAAATTATATTTAGATTTTATTGTTGTTGTGTCACCTCTTAAAAAATTCTATTAAATTTTAACTATCTTTTTTATTTCTAACTAAGCTTTTATTTTCTATTAAATATTTAAAATATCTTTTTTATTTTGATCTATGTATTTTATCATTGGAATATATAATAATTAGTTTTTTTTTCATAAAAAAAATTACATTTTTTTTCTCTCCAATCTTTTATAACTTACTTGTTATTAAAAATAATAATTTTACTATATGTATATTGACTAATACCTACCGACCAAATCATACTAAATTAATTGTCTGCATTAAGGTGAAATTTATGGGTGTTGATCAAGATCTAATTGACCTTCTGATTTAACTAAACAGATTAATAATCAAATTTAACAAAATTGAATTGTGATTATGTCGATCCTAAATAAAAAATTTACTGTAATTAGGTTAATTATAAGAACCTCATGTAAAAACCTATAAGTTATTGTTAAGAATTTTATAACATATATTACAGTATTAACCATCAAAATACTTTTAACAAATATATGTAATCAATTGAATAACAAGAACAATAAAAAAACAAATTAAGAAATGAGAAAAACTTTTAGAAATAAACTTGACTTAAATTAGAAGATATTAAAAAAATTGAATTAGTAAAATAAATTGTGACGTGACTTTATTAAGAATAAAACCCAATCTGAAATACATAAAAGTAAATAAATATTTAATTAATAAATAAAAGTTTAATTAAAAATATATAAATTCATAAAATAGTTAAAATTTTATCAAGTGTTCTTTTTGTAGATATGCTTTTTTTATTTCACCGAATACACTTCCGTGATCAACCTTCCTGCCTCAACAAAAGTACATCGGCCGCCGCTGCCGCAGTCCAATCACATCTCACCAACCCCAACTACACAAATCTTAACATCTATATAATTAAATCATAAAATACAAAAATTTAACTTAAGATGTATTCATAATAGATATTTGAAAATAAATAAATTTATTATTGTATTGTACAAGATATTATTTTAAAATGTTTTAATATATGCATATTAAAAAATATACGTAAAAGATACCAACAATAAAATAAACCGATTGAAATGACATGCATAGGTAGTGGATGCTTCAATTTAGATTGTGAAAAAGGCTGCCCTAAGAACCAGTTCTTTTATTCTTTCTCTATTAAAAAAGATACCACAAATAATAAAATTTTGGAATAATTTTTTATACTTTTAAATAACACGATATAAAAAATGTTTGATTAGATAAATGTTCAATTCTGTCGTATGGTCAATTACAAATATACTATATAAGTATATAATGTAGTTACCTGTATAAACCATTTTCTCTTATTTCAAAACTAGCCTATTGTATATATATATATCAATATCAAAGTACGAAGACAATTATTTTTTATACAGTACCTGTTATATAAAGAGATGTAAAGTGTCCACGTTTGCTCACCAAGCATATGATAAATTTCCAAGTAAAGCAAATATCATAAGGTTTGTGAAACCATCATGTCTCTAACCAAAATTCCCCAAGTTGTGTTAAAATCCTCTTCCAACCGGTGCAGCATGCAAGTGATAGCACTTGGAACTGCAGCTGATACAAACAAAAGCAGTGCAGAAATCACAAAAGCAGCAGTAATAGAAGCTATCAAACTGGGCTATACACACTTTGATACTGCAGCATTCTATGGATCTGAAGAGGCCTTGGGAGAAGCCATAGCTGAAGCTCTTCAACTTGGTCTAATCAATTCTAGAGAGGAGCTCTTCATCACCTCTAAGCTCTGGCTCACTGACAATTTTCCTCATCTTGTTCTTCCTGCTCTGCAGAAATCTCTACAGTAAGCAAAACTTCTTCCTTTTCAACATCAAAATCGCTGTAATAACATTTTCATTTATTGTTATGGCTGTTTTAGTCAGTAATTTTCTTTTGGGGAGGTTATTTCAGTGCCTCAAATTGCTCTATAGTTTATTTACCATTCAAAACAAAAAAATGAGGGATACAATCAATTCTTCAATTTCTAACTCTATCTATGTTTTGTTTCGTTTTGATCAGTTACATGTGAACATAAATTAATTATTCTACCTTAAATTCTCTGTTATATTCTCGGTGATTGTACTCAATTTTCAGTTGGAAATGTTTTCCTTAAGAAACATAGATATTAAGAGTTCGATGATCAAATATGTTCTACAGAATATGATGCATATGCAGTGATGCACCCAACTGTTAAGTAGTAATTTAGCTGGGTGACCCAGTGGTGAATGATTAGTTTGATAGGTTGGTTTTCTAGCTTCCATGATCCTCTTCTCTGGATTCCATGAATATATTGGTTGTCCAGGTTCCATGATCAACTTCATGAGTTCTGTTCAGGGTTACATGTATTTGCTTGAAGTTCTGATAAACACTCCTTTTTCTATTATTTTAAGCAACTTAACTAATTTTTTATTCTAACCCATCAACTGTAAATAAATAAGCTTTACATCCCACATCAGTCTTTAGTATTTGTAGTACAATAAAACACAAGATACAACTAAGAAACTTACAGGACCTGTAAAAGTTAAAAAACTGCAGTTGGGTCTAACACTGGGGCTCTTATAACAATAACATCAACAAAAGCTTAAGGATAGCTACATACACAAAGATTTAGCACAATAAACCATATAGTATAATGTCCTGGCTCTTATATGGTAAATACAGGATTATATTCAAAATTGTATATTTCTCACACATAATTACCTATAGAGTTACTAATTAAACTGCAGATGTCATTGGAGATATCCTAAAAAAAATAGCTATATTAACAAACTTTTTCTGTTTATTTGTAGATGAAAGAAGCCTAAGGATAGCTACATGTACAAACTTTAATGTTTTATGCAGATGAAAGAGGCCACAAGCTCAAGTCAAAAGTCTGTGCAGTTTTAAAATAACTGCAGGGGACCCTCACCCTTAACTTCTTCTGCTTCTGTTTTTTCTGTTTTATGTAGAAGTAGTAAAACCTAACTAAATGTGTTGAAGAAAAATTTAGAGTCTGGATCTTAATTGCGAGAGGTGAACTTAAAAATGGGTCAATAAGAGGGCAAGCCCTGGTGTAAAAGTAAAGTTGTGCCTTGGCGACTGGTTGTGAGATTTTCATTATAGGTATAAGTATATTATCTTGGAATTTGAATTGAAGTCTAACTCAATATCAAAAACTAGCTCAATAGGTGTGGAGTATCCTCCATGCACTATCATGAAATTTTCATCATGCATAATGTATATTGCATAAGGAATAAGAGAGTACAGTGCTGAAAAGATGACACTATGCAGGAGGCTGAAATTAGAATATTTGGACCTTTACTTGATCCACTGGCCTATCAGTGTGAAACCTGGAGATTGGGAAACTCCATATAGTGAAGAGCTAATAACAACATTTGACTTAAAGGGTGTGTGGATAGCAATGGAAGAATGCCAGAAACTAGACCTTGCAAAATCCATAGGAGTCAGCAACTTCACATGCAAGAAACTTGAAGATCTACTCTCATTTGCTACCATTCCCCCTTCTGTCAATCAAGTAGTCCAATATCTTGGTCATTTTCTTTTTCATGTTCATTTAGTTTGATAAGTGTTAACCTATTTCTTTACACTGTTACCAAATAGGTGGAGATGAATCCTGCTTGGCATCAGAAGAAGCTAAGAGAATTCTGTGAAGCAAAGGGTATAATCATAACTGCATTTTCTCCTCTGGGAGCCAAAGGGGCCAGTTGGGGCACCAATGAAGTCATGGACAGTGAAATACTCAAGGAAATTGCACAAGCACATGTCCGAACTGTTGCTCAGGTTACACTTTAAGATTACTTCATATTCAATCACTTGAATTCATCTTTTCTTACAGCACACAATAACTTAAATAATTAAGAATACATGATGTATATAATTACATCAAGAGACCCTTTTGAAAATAAGGCAACTACATGAACCCAATGATCGTTGCTGCAATACTGTTTTAGTGTAGATTTTGATTCTTGAACAGATGATGAGCAAAGTTAATTAATGTTATGAGTTGTTGTCTCAGGTAAGTCTTAGATGGTTGTATGAACAAGGTGTGACTATTGCGGCAAAGAGCTACAACAAAGAGAGAATGAAGCAAAACTTGGAAATATTTGATTGGTCTCTTACAAGAGATGACCATGAAAAGATTAATCAAATCAAGCAGATTCGTACTAACAACGGACCAGTGGTGTTCTTTGATAACCTTTGGGACGGGGAAACTTAGGTTTCATGTCTGAAAAATTATTATCATCACTTTCTTGAAGTCTTGAGTACACTCTATGATGTAATTTCTATTTCATAGATATTATGTTGTTTGTCCTACTTCTCACTTGCTGTGGAATACTATACATTGATCAACAATAGCTTTTAAAATTATATTATTAGATGGAAAAATAAATTTAAAACCATTCGATATTCTTATAATTTGTTTTTGGAATTTGGATTCTATGGTGGATTTTTCTTTGTTGTTTATCTGAACTAATATTCTAAAGTAACATTATAACATTATATAATTCGAATCTTAAATTACTCTATAAAGGAAAACAATGCACAGCATTCGTGTAAACTAATATTAATAAACTAAGTAGTTTAATTGTTAGTTTATTAATAAACATTATAGATACATATCCCTTTTAAAATTAGAGAAATATAAATGTGTTTTAAGAATATTTTAAGAAAGATGAGTCCAATTTTGTTTGTTTATTATTATTATTATTATAATAATTATTATTATTATTATTATATATATTTTACATTATGTTATGAATATTAATAAAATGGGCAAATACGTTTATTTGGTTTTTATATTTGATCATTCTTTTAAATGCGTTTTCACGGTTTTTAAATTTTAGTCAAATAAAATAATTTAAATGAATATTAGAACGTTGCTGTTTCTATCTTAGGAAGTTTAGATTTCTACTTTCTTTTATTTTCCTTTTATTTCATATTCTTTCCTTAAAAATATTTTGTTTTTAATTCTTTTATTTTTCATTTCATTATTTTTAATTTCCTCATTTTGTCTTTTAGTTAGTAAATAGAAAATAAAAGCAAGAATTAACCAAACACTTTGAACTTAATTTTACCGAGTTCAAGAATTGATACCTAGGTTATTTCTATACTTTATTATTGAGAAACTTAGTTTGTTATGATTTTGTGTGACCAAAATCGAGTTTAACAATGGTGCCCACGGTGGATGAGGAATGACGGGTGGCAATTCTTTTTCGTTTTTTTGGAATTTTGGCCTTGGAAATCATCACAATGGATTAGAACGAAACGAAGAAAAATATTTTTAGAGTTTTTATTTTTTAAGAGTTTTTTTAACATTTTTTTAAATGAAATATATTTTCTTTTTCTTTATTAACAGATAGGATATGTATTACTTTTGTTTTTGTTTTTCTTTAATAATAACTAGATGAATTTAGTTATTTTTTAATATAATTTTAGATTTTTTTATGTACAACATAAATAATTATCCATAAATACATCAAGTAATTTCTAAAACACAAAAAATGAGTAGGTAAGGTAAAATTGTAAATGTGTAGAAATTATAATTATTAGTTTTTATGTTTAATACTTATTTTGGTCCCTCGGTTTGTAGGGTGTGTTCAAAGTTGTCCTCCTTTTTTTCAAAATTTCACTAATGTCCTATATTTTGTAAAAACAGTTCACGTTAGTCCTTTTTGTTTACGACGTTAAAATAACTAACGACAAACTTGCCCCCTATCAAAAATTTGATGACTTGTACCATTATTGTTGACATGGCATAGTGTGGTGTTTAGCCCCTATTTGACCAATGAGAAGATGCCACGTGACAGATTCCTTTCCACCCAAAGTTAGGGTTTCACAATTGCAGAATGGGCAAAGGCTTTCTCTGCTTCGTCATGAGAACTGAAGGTTCTATCACGAATTTCCATGGAAGCACGATTCAAGTATTCAGAACGGCGGCGCGAATGCTGCGCAAAGGAGAATGCCATGGCACTACGATTCGGTCCTCGTGATGTAAATGATTTTTTGGTTCTATTTTGGATGCATGTTTGATGGCGACACTTGTGAGGAGAATGAGTTTAGTGCATTTGCAGGTTGCTCGAGAATGATGAACTCGCGAGGAAGAATATGCGATTTAGGGTTATGTTTCTGGATTTTGTGTTTGATTTGCAAGTAGTGGAGATTGGTGGAGGGGCTCGCGGTGTGGTTGGCATGGTGATTCTCGCAGAGGACGACGATCGCGATGTTGGTTTTTTAAGCGTGATGGATTTTGACGATGGAGGTCTATCCTTACGGCACTCGTGAGCTAGGGTTCATGGCAGCTGCACGATTAGGTTGCTCTGCTATGCGATTTGGGAGTTCAAAATTTGAGAATTTTTTGGGTTTTGTTGTGTCTGAATCGCGAGGAAGAAGATGGTGTTGATGGTGTCCTCACGGCGGCCTGAAAGGTGTTTTAGATTTTCCACGTCATTTTAGCCCTAAATATACTTAACATCTTAAATAATCTCACAGTGCCACGTCAATAATAATTGAACAGGTCATCAAATTTTTGCCAGAACAGCAAGTCTCTCGTTAGCTTTTTTAACACCGTAAGCAAAAAAGAATAACTTTGAACACACCCTACAAACCGAGGAACCAAAATAAGTATTAAATCTAGTTTTTATTATTAATAAATAAATAAAAAACACCTAGCACCTACTAAATTCTTTTAATCAAAACAATCTTATTCAAAATTACACACCTACGTAATGTGACCTTCAATGTGTCAAGTGGTTAACATTTGCAAACTCAGCATGCCACGTGATTGAAATCTTAACGCCGTTCAGTCAAATTAACGAAAAGGGTGCAACTGAATCAATTTGACACCAACAGGGACCAATTACAAAATAACTGAAAGACCTGTTTAAAACGTTTTTGCATAAATAGAGACCTCAAAAATTATTAAACCTTATGTGTTTATTGATTTTAAATTTTGTATATTTTATTTTTATTTCTAAAATTGATTGGTAGAATTTCAGAAATTGGCTAGAAAAATGTATTATATATATACAATGAGAAAAGTAAGGCTTTGTTCTTTTGATTTGGAGGAGATGATTTGGTGGAGATGATTTGAATGGATTTGAGAGTAATTTTTGTTGTTTTTTTGAGTGGATTTGTGGGTAAAGTTTATGAAAATTAGTGTAGGATTTGATTGATGTGAAAGATAAAAAAATTGTTTAATTGGTAGAAATTAAAAATTACCAAAATATCCCTAATTATTAAAGTAAAATAAAATGATAATAGTTAATGTTATATTTAATTGTAAAAATGATTATAAAGAGTAAAAAGTTAATATTAATTATTATTATTATTATTTTATTACTATTATTATTATTTTATTAATATTATTATTATTATTTTATTAATAATATTATTATTATTATTACTATTACTATTATTATTATTATTATTATTATTATTATTATTTCAGCTTATAAATCATTTTAGTCAAACACACTATATTCAAGGGATGAAATTGTAAATGCTGAGAAATCTTTGCAAATCTGCGCATAGACGAGAGATTGGAAAAATTTTTTATCCTGCAAATCCGTGCTTTTAAATGCGCACAAATCTTTAAAAACGAACACAACAATAATCTGAAATTTGTCTTCACATTTCATCGTACACAATAAATTAACCTCAAGCGGAGAGAGGCTAAGAGAAAAATGATCTGAGAGTAAGTTGAAACTTATTAATATTTAAATTTTGAGATATTATATACGACTTTGAAGCTTTGACCAATAAGTAACTTCTGAATTAAATGTGTGAAATGGAATATGGTGGAAGAAGATAAAGAAAAGTGTGTAACTTGTGATAGGCGTTCATCACGGAAACAAAACCACCGAAACCATGGTTGCAAAGACCCACAAATTTATGGAACTTTTCGAAAATGAAACAAAACAACGTTGAAGATGAGCCTCTTCCACCTTCTTTTGTTTGTAGTGAAATTTATGGACCAATCTTCTTACACTTCTGACTCATTCAATTTTCTTTTTAGATGTGTTTCCCTTCCTATTGCTCCTAAAACTTTTCTAAATCTTTTAAAGGAATCCAATTATCCAAATAAATGCTTATTTTACCAAACAAATTCAATGTCAATTCTGAAAACAATCCAAGTCACGTAGGATTATCTAACCATTTTTATAAGTATTTAAAAAACTACAATAATAAGAAAACAGTTATATAAATGTTTTCATAAAAAAACAAAATGTTTCCTATGTTTCTAAAACTTTTGTTTTTAATTTCTACACAAGTTAATTTTAATTTATGAAAAATATTCAATTATTTATTTTTCTTATTTTATTATCATGAGATAACCACAAACAATTTTAAAATGAAAGAGAATTGCTGGTTTTTGCATTTGAAATGGTAAATAGATTAATTAATATTTTAATAACTTTTTCTTCATGGTCCATTAATGTATATCTCTCCTGTCACTTTTCTCTCTTTCTTCATACTGTAATGTTGAACTTGTCGGAAGACCTCCTCCAGGTCTCTAATGTGATATGTTACTAAGTTTGATCGGATCACCATATCTTCCAGATATACATCCATAAGCCGCTGGTAGGTTTTCTCCGTGTTATTCAACTCAAAGGGCATGACCTCGTAGTAGTAGTTGATCTTGTTAATAACGAAGGTTGTTTTATCGCGGTCGAGAGCGAACATAGGGATTTGGTTATATCCCAAATAGGTGTCCAAGATAGGCATCTTTTAGGCACATTTTATTTAGGTCTATGTAATCTGTGCATATATGTCATTGCCTGCTTGATTTCTTCACCATGACTACATCTGTGAGCCATGTTATATACGTACCTTCCTTACAAATCTTGCCTCCTTTAACTTATGCACTTCAACCTCTACAAAATGTCTCTTGTCCTCTCCCAACCGCCTTTTCTTCTAAGTGATCGGACGAGCTTCCCTGATCAGAGACAACTTATGAGACATTATCGAGGGGTGGATCCCTAACATGTCGGTTGTTGTCTAGGCAAAAAGGTCTCGGTTTCGCCTTAACACTACAACAAGCGCCCAATCGACCTCTTCACCCAACCCTTTTTTTTATCATGGTTACTTGGGTGTCGTCTCTCCCCAAGATAATTGGCTTCACCTTCATCGCAACCTCAGAACGTCGCACCTTCTTAGGGGGAAGATATGGATGTACTTTCAATCCAAATGCATAACATTTTTTCGCAGTCTTCCCCAGACGATTACGATTTCCTTGTCAGAGGGATATTTCATCGTAAGATGTAGCGTTGAGACGATGGCGCTAAACGCATTCAAGCTGGGGCACCTTATCAACAATTATATGACGTGTTGGCTTCCACCAAGAGGTAACAAATCCTCCTCTCCTCGCTATCCCGGCTGGATCTCAGGCATGTTAGGAGCTCCATGTATCCTCGGGTATCCGCTCGCCCACGAAGCCTATAATATTTTCATTGTATGGGACAATTAGGTCCTCTAACAGGTCCATTCGTTGAAAGTTCTTTCAATATAAGTTATTGACAGAGTTGCCTAGTCAACTAGGACTTTGCTCACGCCATATTTCGCTATCTTTGCTGTGATGACCATGGGATCGTCCTGGTCGAATGCATGGAAATTTGTGTCCGTGAATGTGATCGGCGACATTGTCTTTCGCCGCTTGTCTACCAAGTGGACCGTCCAGAGAGCTCTCACATGCCGCTTTCGAGCTGACGATGATGGTCCACCGCTAGCAAACCCACCAAAGATTGTATTGATGAGGCCGCACAGGAGACGCTCGCCACTACGACTGTGGTTCCTACTCCTCCTTCTCTCTAGCCTTGGACGACTAGTCCCTCTGTACCGAGGGCGTCCACAATACTCCTTTCTATCTAGATTTCTTCATCACGAGCTCCTTTATGATCTATCGCGTTTTACATACTTCTTGAGTTGTCCCGCGCGAATGAAGTCTTTAATCTTATCTTTAAGGGTTACACATTACTCCATAGTGTGACCCATGTTCTTATGGTAGAGGCAATGTTTATTGCCATCTACCCCAGGGGGAGTCGGACGCCTCTTTGGTATCGGCATTAGCTCTACGCTTAGAACCTCTTGCAATATCTTCGCCCGGGGGCGTTAAGCGGTGTGTATTGTTGAAAACGCAGCCCCCGGGAAATTTCCTTTGGTCTTGAACCTCCCGGTTTCTCATCCTGTCCGCTCGGCTTCTTTCCCTCCTTCTTTTCACTTGTTGCCTCCTGATTTTGCTTCTTTCGGTACTCTCTCATCTCTTCCACCCTTATGTCTTCTACTGCTCACTCCCTTAGCTCCTCCATCGTCCTCAGTGGTCGGCGACAAAGATTGTCAGCGAAAGGCCTTGGCCTGAGGAAAATTACCACATGTTGGAGGGCAAACTCAAGATTAAGGCCCTTTACCCGTCGCAAGGTCTTTTGATACCAGTCTATGAAGGTTTTTCAGTGACTCTTCCTTTTCTTGTTTTACGCTCATTTGGAAAAGGTCGATCAAATATTGTGTCCGGCTCCCCGCGAATTGATGACTGAACATCCGCTTGATGCTAGAAAACCTCTGTATGGAATTGGGTGGCAAAGAGTTGAACCATTCTAATGCCTCTCCCTCAAGGGACAAGGAGAAGGTGCGACACCAAACGACGTCGCTAGCGATGTGGAACGTCATCCGGTTGGTGAACATCTTCATATGGTCCTTCGGGTCTGTTGAACCATCATACGTTATGAAGTTGGTTGGAACGAATGCTCTGATATGTGAACCTCCATGATGGATGAAAGGAATGGCAACATGTCGATTGTGTGCTCCATCTTCATCGTGTGGTGTTCCTTATTGACAATAGTGCTTTCCTCTAAGACAGTCCTCATCCCAGTTTCAATGACTTTCGTGCCGATGGCCTGGTTGGTGCCGCCCGACTCAGAATTATGCTCTATCCATTCCCTCTGAACAGTTTTGTTGCCCTCTTCAGCGACTTTCTCCTTAGTGGCCCTAGTCGCATTCTTGGCTCTCAAGGGCAGCCAGCTCTCCTTCATAGTGTTGTTGCATCTCCATCATTTGTTGTTGTAGCTCTCTGATCATTTCTGTCGGGTCTTCTGAACTCATGTTTCTCGTGGGCACCATTGGGTCTTCTGAATCACTCGGTCCCATGATGGACGCCAAAATGTTTCGGGTGTAGGGTCGAGTAACTTCACAAAGCACACCTTTACACTTTGTTCCTCGCTTGCTCGGGTAATTATGTTCACCTTTTGTTAAAGTCGTTTCTTGTCAATACTCTATACCGCTCGGGGGTACCTGTCAAAGGCACTCTGATGCTTAAGTCAATAATTATTCCAAACGGTGAGAAGAGCAAAATTTTAAATTCACAATAAATGTAATCACCTACCTTTTACCTTTTATCTCTATTTATAGTTTTTGAAATGAGCTTAGAATTAGCAAAACTGTAATCACGACTCAATCTCGGCCCATTAGACACTGATTAATATTTACTCTTAACTTTGATTTGTAGTGACTCTTACGAGATGTTTTGCTGTTGATATTGTTCGTTCGGCCTTTAAACATGTCCGGTCAAACAACCTTTGTCTTGTGTTGTCCAAATTTATGTGTTTATACATACGCTACTGGTCGCCCATTTTCAATGTCTCTTTCTCTAATCTTAATTACGTGACCGTTTGACCATGTGGTATAATTTAAAAATTTAATATGAATATAAACATAGAACTTGAGATAAGAAAATAAAATTGATTCTAATTTAGAAAATTATTATTTATATGAATAATTGAATATTTAGAATTTAATCAATTAAAATCTTTTTAAAAATAGTTTTGAAAATTAATTTAATTATGTGGTTGAGATTTATTTTTCTAATATTTTCACTCAAATGAAAAAGATTTTTTCACTCATACAAAACTAAATGAGGAGTTTTTTTTTTTTCTTTAGCGGATAAATGTGTTTTGCTTAAACTAAATGAGGAGTTTTTTTTTTGGTTTCTTTTAACTTATTATTATTATTATTATTATTATTATTATTATTATTATTGATATAATTATTGTTAGTAATATACTTTATTAATATTATTAGTATTGATATCATTATATGTATTTTCTATTTCTCTTTTCATAATAATAAAAATTTATTGCACTAAAATTTTTGCTAAATGGATTCCTACTCTTTTCAAAATTTATAATTTATAATTATTATTAGTATTATGTCAGTAGAACAAATCGATATAAAAAATATAAATACTATATTATTATATTATAGTAATATAATAAATAGATACACTTTTAAAACAGATAATAAATAATCATTCCAAAATATTAATGTATTTATGATTTATTATCATAAAGATAAATAATACGTATAATTGTAATAGTTAAATATATATTATATAATTAAAAAATATTATATATAATTAAAAATTATTATATATAATTGTAATAGTTAAATAAATAGTTTTTAAATTTATTTAGACAAATATAAAAATAATTATACTTTTTTTCTTAAAAAAAAGTTTGTACCTGTCATGAGAAAATAAAACATGAAAATTGTATATCTTCTTCCATAATAAGGAGAGAGTACAATTGATATATATATATATATATATATATATATATATATATATATATATATATATATATATATATTTAAAACAATATAAAAATGGAATATAAATATAAAAACATAATATAAGTATATGAACATAAATGTAGATATATGAACGGAAAATAAATTAAATCTAATATCTCCTCAAGCTGCAACATATATATCCTTAATGCTCAGTTTGGACAACAAAGATTGAAATTACGTTGGATGCAAAACTTTAGTATGAATGTCTGCAAGTTGGGCTGAAGTAGAAATGGGCTGGAGCTTAATTACACCAGCTTGAACTTTATCCCTTATGAAGATGACAATCAATTTTAATATGCTTTGTCCTTTCATGCATGGCTGAATTTTGTGCAATTTGTATAGCAGATTGATTGTCACAAAACAGAGGAACTGGTTGTGGTAGAGGTTGTTTCAAATCATGAAGCAAATATAGAAGCCATTGAATTTCACATGTTGTGGAAGCTAAGGCTTTATATTCTGCTTCAGTTGATGATCTAGATATAGTACCTTGCTTCTTGGATTTCCAGCCGATTAAGGATGCACCATAAAACACATTAAAACCAGTCACAAACCTTCTAGTGTCAAGGCAAGCAGGCTAATCAGAATCACTAAAAGCCTTGAGAGCATGTTCTGTGTTGGAGGGAAAGAATAATCCTTGTCCTAAATTTTTCTTGATATATCTTAGGATCCTTATTGTTGTTGCATAGTGATCTTCCAAAGGATTGGAAAGAAATTGACTGAGAGTACTAACAACAAAACATAAATCTAGTCTTGTGTTGGTTAGATATAATAACATGCCAAATCATAGAAAACCCAAATCATAGAAAACCCAAATCATAGAAAACCCAAATCAATTTCATCACCTGCATATCAAACGCAGAGGAGCTCTAATCTAGAAAAATTCTCAATTCGAAAAACCCTTTCAAACCCTAAATCACGTTCTTTTTCAATCCTCTTTAATTTGTTTTAGCAGAAAAGGAAAAGAAGCTGAGAGTTTCAACTTGTGTGAGAAGTGAAAGTGAGGAGAGAAGCGCCACTCCGTCACACTTTCTCTCTCATCTCTCTCTCTGCAATTCTTGTTAGCGAATTGAACTCACAACGCAACTCGGATCTTATCACTATTTATTGATTTTGCAATCACATTCATTCCTTCTTGTTGTGAAAAACGGAAAGCGCATCAAAGCTTGTGGAATTTCCATTGTTGTTGACACCAATTGATTCCCACTACAGAGCTTGCACCATTCCCTACAGATTCCCCTCCGATAACCCCCGCAAGCCCACTCCCACCGAAATTTCTTAGATTGATCTCTTCCTTAACTCCATCCCTTCTTTCAAGTGTATTATCCTCTCCTCTTCTTTTCACTAAAAAAGTTTTTTTTCTTACCCGATTCGTAGTTTTTCATCGCTTTTAGCATATCATTTTGCTCGTTTAGCTCGACGATGGCTTGTTCTTGTAAAAATTACTTTTTTTATCTCTCTTACAAATCGAAAACAAAAATTGGTTGTTTTTATATTTTTTGTTTTTCTGATTGTGTGATTTTAAATCCCTAATTCTTATACACAAATCTGTTTAATTATCTTTTTCTCATTTTTTTAATTTTAAAAACACAAAAATTCACATCAGACTCACATATATATCTAACAATTTGCCACGTCATTAAAACACCGACATCAGCATATCACCTCAACATTTGCTTAACGATGTTAAGCCCAATTTAACGGTAAGGATCTAATTGTTACAATTTTCACAAAATAAGAACCTAATTGAGACGCTGAACAAGAAGGGACCTATTTGAAATTCTAGACAAAAATAAGGACCACATTAAACCTTTTATCAATAAACTTTTGATTATATTAACATAATTATGACTTAATTCTCTTTAAATTTGATTAGTTAATTATTTAAATTAATTAGATATTCAAATTATTCTAACATGAACAGATAGTTGTCTTCCTTGCTGAACAATCAGTCGTGAATTGATATGTACCTATTCATACAATACAATTTTAATATGATTTTAAAAGATAAATTTTAAATATAATTCTTTCTTATTATTATAAGATTTCACTCAGTGTATACAACGTGAAGCCTGTAACGGAATAAACTAGTTTTAACAGAAATAAGTTATTTTGTTTTCCCTGTTGAATTGAAAAGCAAAGGATTTTTTTATGGTTTGAGAAATTGAGTGGTCCATTTGAGTCCCTCCAACATTCGATAGCTAGCTCTTTCAGGATTCTTCTAATAAAATTGCATCACATAAAAAATCCACAAAACCATTGCTGCCATTTAAATTTCGTCACGCTCCATTCATAAACTCATCACTTTCAGATTAATCCTATTCTTATTACTATTATTGTTAGATTGATGAGTTTTCTAATGTTGGAAATTAAATATGAGTATTTCGTTACATATATGTAAAGACAATATTTTGTTCCGGTTTGGATACATTCACATTTAATTCAACAAAAAAAGTTTATTTTTTAATTAGATTTTCTTCGATATAGTTAATCTATTTGGTTGAATTGAGTCGGTTTGTATAGTTTTTATTTTTTATTTTGCTAAAGGAATGTAATTTTAAGACTTTTTGTTCTAGGTTATTTTTAATGAAAAAATGGTATTAAGAAGCTTTATATTTTAAGGGTCTTCTAACACTTATTATTTAATAATTCTTCATTTATAATTTAACTTTTCAAAATCTAAAAGTAATTTTTTATTCTTGCAAATCTAGATGTTAGATTTCTTGTAACACCAACTTATTTTAATGAAGGATCTTCCAAAGAATCATCCAACACGTTTTCTGAAATTTCATATTATCTATAACAATGTAGATTTTCTTATTAGTTGACGTATACAATTTTTTTCTTTTTAAAATCACCCTTAATCAAAATTAATTTTTTCATATATTAAAAATAGTTTGGAGCTAATAATTGCTCTCTCTATTAAAAAGTTAATTACATCTATTTATCTCTTTAAACAAACTCTGAAATATCATAAATATGAAAAAGAAAAGATGAAATTGTGAAGAGATTCCAAAAAGATGATCAGTCATAATATCTTAAAGATTAATTATCACTTATGGAACGCGTATCAATAGGATATTTAACAAAATAATATATCTTCTTTGTTCAATTTTCTTTGATATAAACCTACCTTCTTTTAATAAAAACGATTATTTTTGTTCAAGTGAATAAAAGCATTGTAAATGGTAAAACTTTCTTCTTTTGAATATTTAAAAGAAAGTATAGTATATCCAAATTTTATACTCAAAACCATTTATTAAATAAAAATAATTTATGTGAGTTGATATCCACCACACTGATCCCTATGCCACCATTTTCAGTTATCAATAAAAAGGACTAAAATCTCAGAAAACACAAGACAGACACAATGAACAAAGAAACCATGATGTTGTTCTTGAACCCCTGACTTTGTCTCTACTCTTCAGTTCACTTTCCCTTCAGCTTCTCTGTTGTGACTCAACCACAACACACATCCTCACCTATGCTGAATTATCAAACACCTTCCACAAGCCATGACAGAGAGGACTACACTGATAATGAACAGCAAATCAGAGAAATTCATGCCTTGACCCCACCCCCCAGAAGAGAGCCTAACTGGGAAACACACACTCACAGCCACCACTCTTCTTCTGTGTCCATAGAAGGTGGTTCCAGCGAGAACTTCAGCGTGAGTAGGGAATTCAGTGCCCTGGTTCTAGCAGGCTCAAGTATTGATCGCAACACCACCACCCCTAGTCCCATGAGTGTGAATATGATGCATGGCAATGAAGGAGGTGGTAATAGCAGCATTAGCAACGACAACAACAATAGCAACAACTTGGGGAGGATTGGAGAGGATGAGTTGCTGATGATGGAAGAGACTAACCCTTTGGCTATTGTGGCAGATAGCAACCCTTTGGGAGCTGATTCCTCCTCATCACCTCCGAGGCGTGGAGGGAACTCTTCTTCTTCAGCTTCTGGTACTGCTCTGAGTGAGGTGACAGTGCAGAGGGTGAGAAAGGAGGAGGTTGAATCAAAGATATCAGCTTGGCAAAACGCTAAGGTTGCTAAGATTAACAACAGGTTCAAGAGGGAAGATGCTGTTATAAATGGGTGGGAGAATGAGCAGGTTCAGAAAGCAACTTCGTGGATGAAGAAAGTTGAGGTATGCTATGTATGAATTATGAAATTACTTTGGATGGAGTCAGAGATTAGTTCTTCAAAATTGAAAAAATTATTAAGGGTTTAACTTCTTTTAACAAGGTGTTTTTCAGTACCTGAGTGTGGGTATATATATATAGTAACTTTAGAGCTGAATTTTGGCTACTTTTTTCTTTGGTGGCTGTAAGTGGGTTGGTTAGTGATCGTGATGAGTTGATTTTGATTTTTGGGTGATGGTGGTGCTTGTTTATGATGATTACTGTCTGAGACTAAAATTGAGTCGTTAGATTAGTCCATGGATGATCCAATCAATCGGTGAAGGAACTCTTACCTTAATTTCTTCTGGGTCTTCGTATGAGTGGGTTTTTATTTTAACTGAAATTAAAGATTGGATATGGTTGACATGCTAGGGGGTAGGGTTGATATCCTTGATGATTGCTTAATTATTGTTGTTTAGACTCTTGGATCATGGATCAATATTCAGCATGTTTTGCGGGAATGGTTGGGGAAAATACTTACTTCTATATATGAATGTATGAATGCTTGAAGGAGGTCTAGATTGCTTGTCAAATTTCACTTTCTTCTTTTCCCTCTTTTTTATTACTATTTTTCCTTGAGCAAAAGTGTCAGTGGTGGTAGAAGATATCCTTTGAATTTTGATATGTGTTTATGGTTTTAGCGTGCAATTCAAGGGCTTGATCTTGATCATACCCGGGTTTAAAATCAAAGTCTTCTCAGGTTGAAAAATATGTTAAATGAAATGTTGAATTAGGATTTTTCTCCATCATGAGCTCTTCCTTTTCCTATCTTTGGACAGGGAGGCTGACATGCCAAATTGAAAGAAAAATATCATCATTCAGCCACAAGCTCTTTCTGCATTTTTTACCATCAAAAGTATATTGTATTGGTTAAAAAGATAATAACATGTTAATATATGAAAGGACTCATTTGGCTTGCATCCATTGCCTTATCTCCAAGGCTACTTTTACAATGAAAACAGAAAAGAGCTGGAGATATGGTAGCCGCCAGAAAAAAACAAGTGGACTAATGATTTGATTTTGATGCTTGCTTTTCATTTTTCAGTCTACATTACACCAACTCTATTGGACAGTAAAACAGAAGTTTGACTAATAAAGTGCACTTTGTTTGTAATTACAATTTTGTTCATCAATAAGCAAAAGTTTGCACTCATTGTGCAGAGGAAGCTGGAGGAGAAAAGAGCAAGAGCACTGGAGAAAATGCAAAATGAGATAGCAAAAGCTCACAGAAAAGCTGAGGAGAGGAAGGCATCAGCAGAGGCTAAAAGGGGCACAAAAGTAGCCAGGGTTCTGGAGATTGCCAACCTCATGAGAGCAGTTGGAAGAGCACCTACCAAAAGATCTTTCTTTTAATAAATGTTATACTTTGAAACCACATTTGTAGACAAATATGACCAAAAAGAGAAACATAGAGAGGGAAAATATCATGGCATAATAGATGACATAGTGTGGTGGTGAGAGTCCCTTTTCCTTTTGAATTTAACTTAAAGGGTTAAAGAGATGCAGTATAAAGAAAAAAGAAGATATGGGGGTGTACATTATCATCTTATATTATATACAAACCAATTGGAGTGTTTCTGAGTGATTGATTAGTGCATTAGAATTTATAGACATGATGATCATTTGGGTTGGTTGTGCTGCTGATTAAACGTTTTGTACATTAATAAATTTGGTTTATTGTCATTAGTTGGCCTCCACTACTTGCAAAGGCATTGCCGACACGTAACTTTGTCCAACATTTTTGCAATTTTCTCCACAATCTTGTGGCCCTCACTAATCTTTCTAATCAGTTGTTAATTTTCATATCCCATCACAGAAAAAAAAGAAATAATTGTTTAGTTTATGACAAAATATCTTGCAGATCATGCTAACACATGCAAGGAAGCTTAAGCACTCGCGTTGCATCATCACAAATTCACGTGAAAGAGTGAAAAGCATCATTAAGTTATTTCAATCCAATAGACCATTAGATACATATCTTTTACTGGTATTATTGATGTCAAATATCCATTAACTTTACTAGAGATTAATCTTTAAGAAAGACTTGATTGATTATTTTCAATATTCAAATGTTGATTTTCTCGTTACTAAAACTTGAACTTCAAATTTTCTTCAGAAGATTTAAATTTAATTTCACCTGTCACTTATCTAAACAAGCAAAAGCTACTCTTAATAAGTTCAATAAAACACACTTATGTTGGTATGTCATGCTTTTCTAAACAAATGGTAAAATATAGTTGACTCATCCAGCTTTTAATGATGGATAAAAAGTAAAACTCTAAATTTTAGTTGGAGAATAACTCTAAAAAAAGTTCTGAATCTAAATCTTATTGATTAGTAAATTAAGAATAAGTTATTTAAAAAGGGAAAAGAGTAGACATGTGACTACTTTGTAGACCAGAGAAAAAAAAAGTAACAGAATAGTTGATGCTCAACCTTTGCACGGAAATTGCGCAGTGATGTGGCTAGTATTTGTTCACCGTAAGTAACTAAAGTTTCACGCTTTCAATCTAAAAGCAAGAGCTAAAGTTAAGAACAGTGGAAACAGTTTTCGTCTTTTAGTGTTTTTGTATTTGGAGCGTGAATCTCCAGTGGAAGGCAATTCTCACCAATACTGGTCTAGAAAAGGATTGAGTGTCTGCATGGAATGCATTGTCAATAAAGCTAGATACAGTGTCCAGTTTGATAAATTCATCACAAGCCAAAAGGAGAAGATTCTTGGCAATCAAATATGATCAAGGCATCATTCATAATGTTTCGATTTCTCCTATTACTGTGTTTGTCCAATGAGATTTTCAAGTCCTTGGTCCCACCTTTTGCTAATGTCGTACCTGTAGTGTCACTCAAGATAAATTATTATATAGTCTGATACTATCACTAGTTCATAGTCTCAGTCAATCTTTATGTGACACAACTTATTTTTGTTGTCAAATCTGTGGGTTGCCAATAAAATAATCAAATATGCTTCTTTGGGATTCTCAGATTTCTTGAAACAATACATTCATGCTTGTTTGGGTCTTTGGATCTTGGACCCTAGGCAAGGCTTCAAAGGATATATTTCTAAACAGAAAATGGTTTATTATTTGAAAAAGCAACTAGATCCATGATACACTGCATTCCAAAATAAATAGTAATAGTCAAGTCTACCAACTCCATAGCATCTAGAACCCTGATTTCATTTTCCTTAAGTATAATGCATGAGCTTCAGAAGTACTGGATTTTCTATGAAAATTACAAGTGTAAATGATTTTGGTTCATTTAAGAACAAAAGGAGTTGCTGTGCACCAGTTTCTAACTCAAGCATCTGGCACTCACTGTGCAATGAACATTACAAAAGATGTTCAGGTTTTTCCAACCTTTTCTTGATTAGAAGGGGTATACAGAATCAATCTGGGGGAACCGTTACAAAATTGTTATGGAAGAGTGATCTACTTGCAAATCCTCCCTCAATCCTTAGACTATTGCTGAAATCTTACTAATGAACTATAGCAAATCTAAAGTAGTATCAAAGGGAATTTGATATCAGTTCCAGATTATTTCTGTTCCCGCAGGTCCAACGAAGTTCATCTTTTAGCAGATCCAAATTTGCATAAATTTCCCTACTTTGAGGGTGTTCTTTGTCACTTGCTATAAAATAGTGAACCTCATTATCTATCTCAATCCAGCTGGAGCCTGTTTCTTTAGTTAATTTCAAGTCATTCATAGCCGTTCTCACCTTCGCAGCCTCTTCAAACATGCCTCCTTCGGCGTACATGTTTGATATAAGTATGTAAGAGGAGGCATCATGCCGGGCTAAATCAAGCAATTTTCTTGATGCCCACATTCCAAGTTGTAAATCACCACACAGCTTACAGGCATTGACAAAAGTCCTCCAAAGCAAAACTGAATCTGAAAATGGGCTTTTGTTGATGATATCAATGGCTTTGGGCAGATTTCTGGCTCGACCTAAAAGATCAATCACGCAAGAGTAGTGCTCAATCACAGGCGTGATCCCATACTTTGAGTGGATTTCATTGAATAAGTATAACCCAGTTTCCCACAAACCTGAGTAACTACATGCTTGGAGAACAGCCAATATTGTAATCCCATCAGGAGAAAAACCCTGTTCCTTCATCTCCTCAAAGAGCAAAAGAACATTGTTTCCTTCACCATGAAGGGCATACGCAGAAATTATGACATTCCAGGTAACACAATCACGATTCATGACACTAAATATTTGATAAGCATCCTGAACAGTGCCACATTTAGCATACATAGTAATTACAGCATTTCCTACGGCATTATCATCTTCAAGTCCCACCTTTATTGCGTAAGCATGAAGACTCTTCCCAGTTACCAAGCATGCTTGGTTAGCAGATAAACAAAAGAGCCGTGAAAATGTTACACCATCAGGTTTTACACCACTGAATCTTAGTTTGCTGAAAAAAACCAAAGGGTCCTCTTCATCATCTCTTACCTTTGAATTCAAATATCCAACTAGAATGGCATTAAATGAAGCAATAGTTTTATTTCGGAGCCTGTCAAAAATGGCTCTTGCTGACTTCAAACTTCCACATTTAGCATACAAATCTACTAAAGCAGTACCACTATTTACATCAGAGACGTGACCAAGCTTTACTGTAAGTCCATGAATCTGAACCCCAAATTTCAAATTATTCCACTCTGAACACCCATCAAGAACAGTGCTGAAGCAACCAGAATCAAGAGACACACCAATCTCAATCATGTTTAAGAAAAAGTCAAAGGCCTTATTAGCATGGCCGTTCTTAACAAATACCGACAGAAGCGCAGACCACGAAATCAAAGATCTGTCCTCCAGTTCAGCAAACGCTCTCTCAGCTTCTTCGACCATTCCATGTTGCCCATACATTGTAATAATTGCATTTCTAACAGATGTTTCACACATAAAACCATAATTCACCGCAAGCCCATGTAGTTGTTTCCCTACATATAATCCTCCACTGAAATCACAAGAACTGATCAAATTCGTAAACGTATAATTACTTGGTTTCAGTCCAGACTGAAGCATATCCACAAAAATTTGAAATGCCTTATCCCCCAAACCTGCCTTTCCATATTCCAAAATCATATAATTTATGCACTGAGCATCTTTAACAGTTATGCCACCAAACACTCTTTCTGCACAACCGAAGTGGCCACTTCTACAGTACATAGAAACCAATGAAGTAGCCACAACAACATTCTCCTGAAGCCCACTTTTTACGACAAAGCCATGAACCTGCTCGCCAAAAAAACGATCTTCCGGGGACCTACATGCTTGCAGGACCACCGAACAAGTATGCTCGTTGAACTTCTCATCAACCATGCACATATCACGTGCAATACACAAAACATACTCAACATCCCCATTCTTCAAATACCCCTTCATGAGGGTAGTCCATGTGACTGTGCTCTTCACAGGCATTTCATCAAATATACTCTGTGCATCATTCATGTTGTTGAATTTTGAGTACAGATTCACGAGATTGTTGTCCACAAATAGGTCACCTTCACAACCAGATTTGATGAGATACCCATGAATTGTCTTTGCCAACATATAATCCTGTGACCCAATTGAGAATTGAAGAAGCTGAGACCAGTCATTGAGAAGAAAATTATTGTTCTGATTAGAGGGTAAAACAGCACAACACTGTGGTTTCACAAGTTTCAGGCTTTGTGAGGGGTTTGGGAAAACGGGGTGGATGCCATTATTTGGTGGAAGGAAGTACAAAGGGCATGCATAAGAAGGAAGAATGGAGAGTGGAACAAGTGGTTGGAAAATTGGGTGAACCATTGGAACAAGTAGTTGCAAACTTAACAGAATCAACTGAAAAGTATGATTGCTTCCATAGCACTTTAAATTTCTCTAATCATTACCACAAGGTGAAATTCAAATAATAATCCGCTAGTATATAATTGCCCTCTTTTTAATAATCATATTATATGCCAAAATACTCATTAGTTCAAAATATTTACCACACTATTTATCTTTTAGGAAATTGATATTTGATTAAAATGAGAAGAACTAGATTTGAATACTTTATGTGAGATGTTAAATTGAGTTTGTAAAAGGAAAAAAATGTAATTGAAAAATAAACTTCGTTTAAAATTATTAATCAAAATTTTCAATGGAATAAGCCTAGCAACATTTTATACATATGGCACATGTTAGATAATTTACACTTACCACGCATAGTGGATATTTAAAAGACTAAATGTTAACCTGAGTCATTCTTTATAAAATTTATACATAAAAATAATTGAATTTCCAAATAAACCTTTCGAATTATTTACGTAAATAATTAGTTTAAAAAAATCGAACAATGTCCTGATGATTCATCTATTCTTTGACATAGATAAAAGCTCATTGCATTATTCATACGACACAATGAAATAGGTTGTTTTGTATATCCTAGGATTACGTAAAAAATATAGATAATAGAACAATTGTTAAGGTGAATGAACTAGGTTAAGGTGGGAAGATTGGTTGGATGATGTGGAAAAAAGTGGTCCGTAGAGGCAGTGAGAGTGAAGCCTTATACGCCATTTCCCACACAGTCTTCAGTATCCATTCCTTTGCCACTCAATTGCGGAACTTCCAATAACAAAACCAATTCATTAACAGCCTCATACTCCTACTCGTTGTCTTCGTCATCTCTTTCTTCTCCTCTTCTCTTCTCTTCTCTTCTCTTCTGTGTGAGAGTGAGAATGGAGAAGATGGCTGCACTTACTAATATCCACACCTCCTTCTTCCCCACCAACACCATTCTTCCAAAGCCATCGTCTTTTCAACCCTTCTTCTCTACCCGACTTCTTGGCCTACCCTTATCTTCTTCTTTTTCCGTCTCCAAAAGATTATCTTCCTTCACTTCCAGGCCCATCAAATGTTCTGTTTCCGAAGCCACAGAGCCCAAAGCTGGTGGTAATCAATTAATACTCTCTCCCTTTCTCTGTATTTCAATATTATTATTGACAGTGTTGTTAACCAGTGATTCAAGTTCATTGGTTTAGGAATTAGAAGCATTTTTTTTATTGGGCTACCTAAAAATGTGTTCTTTTGTAGATTTTTTTTCCAGCTTTTGTATGATTTCAAATTAAATTTTGCTCCTTTTAGTTTCTTAATTAATACAGTGGTTTTAGCAAGACCCTTTGTTATAAGGTTTGGCTTTTTTAGTTTTTTTTTTTTGTGCATTTAATTTGATTATCTGGTTTTTTTTTATTTGTCTCTTAGAGAAGAAGAAGCAATTGTTGAGAAGAGGGGACGTGAGAAACATAGCGATTGTTGCTCATGTTGATCATGGAAAGACTACACTCGTTGATGCCATGCTCAAACAAACTAAGGTATTGTTCATTACATGGAACATGGCTTCCATTGAAGTAAATAGAGTTTATGCTTGGCTGTACCTTTAGTGCTTGCTATCTTCATTTTGTGGATTTAGTTTCAACGGTTTTCTTTTGGAGAATTTGATTTTTTTATTTGTGTAATTTTAGTGCATTTGTTAACTTGAGCCAATTGACATCCATAATTTAATGGAAGTGTTGTGGGGTAGTGATCCTGTAGTAGAAAGTGATTTAGTGCAAATTTGTGTGTTTGGTAGAATTGATGTTTTACTATTAACGTGATTGGAACGTGCGCACAGTGTGTGGAGTTGATTTTGCAAGCAAACTAAACTAACGGATATTTTTATACAACCGCTGAAAAGTGGTAGTTTAGAGACATTTAACATCTGTTAACTGGTTTAGCCATTGTTTTGGCCATAAAGTCGATTGGTTTGTTCTTATAAAAAACAATGAAGGGTAATATTGATATGGTATTCATCTGTTGAATTTTTTGCAGGTATTTCGTGATAATCAATTTGTGCAGGAAAGGATAATGGACTCGAATGATTTGGAGCGCGAAAGAGGGATCACAATACTGAGTAAAAATACATCTGTCACTTATAAAGACACAAAGATCAATATAATAGATACTCCAGGTCACTCTGATTTTGGGGGTGAAGTGGAGCGTATCTTAAATATGGTGGAAGGGATCCTTCTAGTGGTACTCCCTCTAATTGTAGTTTGTTTTCCTCCATTAGGAATTTTAATACATATTCCCTTATATAAAAATGTTTCATTATCTTTTCTGGAGTTTGGCTTCTTGTAATATATAGGGTTTATCAAGCTGCCCTTTGTATTTGTAGGTAGATTCTGTTGAAGGACCAATGCCACAGACAAGATTTGTCTTGAAGAAGGCTTTGGAGTTTGGTCATTCAGTTGTTGTGGTTGTGAATAAAATAGATAGACCTTCTGCTCGCCCAGATTTTGTTGTCAATTCTACTTTTGAACTCTTCATTGAACTGAATGCCACAGACGAACAGGTATGTTGGTTATCTATAACTTAAATAGTTGTAGTTTTATGTGTTGTTTACAAATTCTTGGAAGTTTGTATGTAGTCAAAACTGTACGGTGATTTCTTTATTATCAATGATCAGTGGGAATATTATAAAAAATGTTTTAGATTCTGAATGGCGTCTGCTGGTAAATTTAAACATGTCATTGGTGTTTGAAGGATTAGAATGGTTTCAGTATTATGAAAGATAATATTGGTAAACATCATAGCTTTTTTATTTTTTTTTTCTGCTTGCAGTGTGACTTTCAAGTAATCTATGCAAGTGGTATAAAAGGGCAAGCAGGTTTGTCTCCTGAAAATCTGGCAGAAGACCTTGGTCCATTGTTTGAATCCATAATTAGATGCATCCCTGGACCGCGCATTGACAAAGATGGTGCTCTTCAAATGCTGGTTAGTAGTTGCTAATTATATCACTTACTCTTTTTTATTCTATTTTGCTATTGATTTATGTTTTCATAATGGTTAGCTTTTTTCCCCCCCAATAATATAAAAGGGAAATAGAAAATAAAGAAGCAAATGAAGATCTTGACAAGTTTATTTATGAGAAAATACACTGATAATCCTGTTTAATTTATGCTTGACTCTGGTAATGCTATTTCCGTATACAAGATGTAATTGTTTTACATATGCATATTTGTCAACTAGGTGACAAATATTGAGTATGATGAACATAAAGGGCGTATAGCAATTGGGCGTGTGCAAGCTGGCATTTTGCAAAAAGGAATGGATGTTCGAGTGAGTATTTTGTTCTTCATTGTGAATTCATTCATACTCACATGTTACTCTTTATTTCATTGAGGTTATCTTACCAGGGTAAATATCTGTACTTGCATATACCAATGAAGTTTTTAAAAAACTACATTTTAAGTCTCACATTCACTTCTCTAACACAATTTTTTTTGTTTTTAATTTTTGGGCAAATTGGAGCAGATATTATTGAGGAACACAAGTGAATGAATCCATTCAGTCCAACGTCTGATGTAGGATATAGATTGTTTTAATTTGTTAATGATAGTAAGAGACCTCCAATTAAATAAGTCTATGTCAGGAGAAGTAGGAGAGTAAGAGGGGATCATAACTTCTGAGAAACACAATACTAACTGTAATAATTAGTTTATGACAGCACTAGAGAATAAAAGTGGATACATAAAAAGAGGATTAGTGGTATTCAAGTGATATTGAGGGGGTAAACGTGGGAGAGACCTAGATCTCACAAGCATTCAGGGAAATTACACTATTTCTTCACAATACTCTATTCTTTAATACTGTTCATTGGAGCAGTGATTGTGAATTAGGGATTCTATATTCTGATCCTGTTTCTATCAACATACCACTTATTCATTGATTTTGTCCAGGTATGTACTTCAGAAGATTCGTGTAGATTTGGAAGAATTAGTGAGCTCTACGTGTATGACAAATTCAGTAGGGTTCCTGCAGATAATGTGGAGGCAGGTGATATATGTGCAGTGTGTGGAATTACTGACATTCAGGTAAAGATTGAGGGTTTTGGATAAAATGCAAAATCTTGTATTACAGTAACCTTTTTAACCTTTACAATGCTATACTCAGATTGGGGAGACAATTGCTGATAAAGTATCTGGGAAGCCACTACCTTCCATCAAGGTGGAAGAACCAACAGTGAAAATGTCTTTCTCCATAAACACTTCACCTTTTGTTGGCCGTGAGGTATATTAATGCTTTACCATAAAATTTTTCTGTATTATCTCTTTCTCTGTGTGGATATCCTGATGCTGTTAGTTAGGCACAACCATTAGCTTCTTTCTTGGTAACAGTGTATGATAGCAATATAGGCTCTGGCCCAAATTCTGATGTGTTGAATGGGCCTAGCAATGACAACAGAGGAAATATGAGAGAGAGGCCTAGTAGAAAGCACAATATGCCAAATTATCTCCATGACTACATCACCAAGTAGAAATGTTTCTAAGATTTCTAGTATTTTCTATTTTGTCAGTATTCACTATATTTGCTGAGCTGTACTTTCTGTTATTAATGCTTTTTGTTTCCACAATTCACGGGTAGCCAATCATTGGTAACGTGAACATTGTTAAATACCCAAACTTGAAATGAATAGGCAAGAAGAATTTTCATTATCTTTCTCTGTTAATTCTAGGAGGCTCCTTGATCCTCGAAATCAAGGCAACTTATACCTATCAGTGTAGTTTGTGCTTTTCATAGCTATGTCAGAGATCAGCTAAAATGTATTTATAATTTTTCAGGGAAAGTATGTTACTAGTAGGAACTTAAGGGATAGGCTTTGTCGTGAACTTGAGCGGAATCTGGCTATGAAAGTTGAAGATGGTGAAACAGCTGATACATTTGTTGTCAGTGGGCGTGGAACTTTACATATCACTATACTCATAGAAAATATGTAAGTGTTATGAATATTCCACTTCCCATTGGTTATTCTTCAAGCTCTTTAAATAATATTGCATTTGTAGGCGAAGAGAAGGCTATGAATTCATGGTTGGACCTCCCAAAGTTATCAACAAGAAGCTGAATGAAAAATTGTTGGAACCGTATGAGGTAATTTTTCAGTTAATTTTTTATTGCTTTTCAAAAGGAGAAAAAAAAGAAGATAAAGATTTCATATGATAACACATGCTTAAGGTCTAGGACTTTTGCCATTTTGACAGGGAGAATTTTTGTTTTGAAACTCCCAGCCAAATATCTATCCTTTTTGGTGTGGGACTTACAAATTTAATTCTCTTCTTTTTATCCTCTATTTCTTCTACTCTTCTTCCCTACATTAGAAGAAAAAATTCTTCCACATTGTTTTTTTCCTCTCACTCTTTTGTACACAGTGAAGAGAAATTTTGGTCGTTTTTCTTTTTCAATTTTATTCATATGAATAATGTATCTTTTCCACTCTTTTTTTCTTTCTTTTCTTCCTCTGCTTTTCATCATCCAAACAAAGAATGAATTTCTCTTCTCATTCGTTACATATTTTTAACAAGAGGATCTGTTGCAGATTGCAACTGTGGAGGTACCAGAAGAGCACATGGGAGCTGTTGTTGAACTTCTTGGCAAGAGACGAGGACAGATGTTTGACATGCAAGGAGTCGGGTGTGTAAATTCTTTCTTTGCTTCTATTTTGAACCTGATATAATTTAGCACCAGAGTTGTTATAGGAACAAGCCATTGAAGTTAAGCAAAATTTCCAAGAGAATCATCACCATGGAAAGGAGTTTCTTTGTTGATAGTATATTGAGAGTTCTATCTTGTATTGTTTTGGATTAATAGATTAAATTCACGTAAAAGACATTGATAATATCTTTGTTGGCTATAATAATTGATGAAAATCAAAGTTCACATTTATCAACTAGACTTGCATAACATCTGATATGATACTGACAATATTATTTTTCTGTTAGATCGGAAGGAACTACACTACTCAAATATAAGATCCCAACACGTGGTCTTCTTGGATTGCGGAATTCAATTTTAACCGCATCACGAGGAACGGCTATTCTCAACACCGTCTTCGATAGCTATGAACCTTGGGCCGGTGAAATCAGTACCCGCGATCAAGGCTCATTGGTAATGTCTAGTGAAAGAAATCTGTAGAGCATGGCACTCCATAATTCCATTGTTTCCCTCAATCATTGATGAAGTTATGGAATTTCAGGTTGCTTTTGAGGATGGAGCAAGTACTTCTTATGCAATCTCTAGTTCACAGGAGAGGGGACAGATGTTTATTGGACCTGGTGTGGAAGTTTATAGAGGTCAAATTGTTGGCATCCATCAGCGACCTGGGGACTTGTCCTTGAATGTCTGTAAGAAGAAAGCTGCTACCAACATTCGTTCCAATAAGGAACAGACAGGTAACACTCAAGTTATGATGCACTGATACGATACATGTATAGGAAATGACACGAATCGAAAAGTGTATAAAAATTCTTAAAAACATGATAAATATATGATTACTATTATGTAAAATCAAATGTATTAAATGATTTCAGCATAAAATTTTATAAATCATTGTCATCATAAAAGTATTAATGTTTATATATTAGATACTTCATTGATAAGTATCAGATAGGAATATGATAGGTCTTGGAAGTTTATGTCAGAAAAAAATAGAAAGAACAGTTAGTAAGTGGAGGTTGGAGGAGTTAGGAGGAGTTTTATAGCAGTTAGCAGTAGTTTCTTTGTCAGTTATGTTTTGTTTATTATGTCTTTTAAGGAGTTTGGGGTGTATTGGGTTGGGGGTTGAGTGTTTTATTTCTGAAACAGGATCTGTCCTGTGTAAGGGAAAGTTTTTCCCTTGACTGTTGTTGATTGCTTTCACTGTTTCCCATTCAATAAAACTGTTTTTCCCTTGTGAGAATTCATAAACTTGTTGTGATTATTGACTCTAAGATAGTATCTAGGTTACTTGATACCAAGAAACCTAACAATTTGGTCCGACCTGCCGGATAAAAAAAACAGCGAGAAAGAGTCATGGAGGGTAGATTAAGCGTGTTGGAGAGGACAATGGAGGAGACGAGAGGGGAATCTCGAGCCAATTTTCACAGGCTCAATGAAATGATGGAGGAATTAATGCGCAGAAGGCAAAATTTAGAAAGAGACTCTGAAGGAAGTAGAGGATCTGTGAATGGAGATAGAGTGGGAAAAAGGAATGAGAATGACGAAGAATCAGAGGATGAAAGAAGAGGGAATCAGCGGGGAATGGACAAGGAGAGTAGAACTGCCCACATTTGAAGGAGGAGATCATGTGGGATGGATAACAAGGGCAGAAAAATTCTTCGAAGTTCAGGAGGTTACATCTAGAGAGAAAATCAGATTGGCCTTTATTAGTATGGAGGGAGTAGCCAGTCATTGGTTTCAGTTTTGGAAGACAAAAACCAATAACCCCACTTGGAAGGAGTTGACGCAGGCACTTGTTAGGAGATTTGGGGGAAAAGAAAGATCTTCAGTATTTGAAAAGTTGGCATCAATTAGGCAAGAAGGCGAAATAGAGAAATATATTCAAGAATTTGAAATGTTGGTGGGACAAGCAACTGAGTTGACGCAGGAACAATTAATGGGTACTTCTTTGCGGGTGTACATTCAAATATAAGAAGTCAGATTAGACCGCATAATCCTAAGGATCTCATGAGGGCCATGGAGATAGCAAGAGATGTGGAGGAAGCTTCGAAGGAGAATAGAATGGGAAAGAGAATTATGAATAGAAGTGGCAGTTATCAAAATTGTTATCATGGTAGTGGAGGGGTGATCTCCAGGGTGGAAACTTTGAAAGGGACAAGGAACGAAATAGGAAGTTCCAATAATGCCAACATGTTTAGGAAGGAAGGAGGAACCATGATGGAATCTCTGAGTTGGGAGTAATGACATAGGGAGTAGCCGAAACAGGGGAATGAGGAATCTACCCTATCCTGAATACATTAGAAGAAGAGAAGAGGGGCGTTGCTTTCATTGTGGGGGACCTTTTAGTCCGGGACACAAGTGCCCTGAAAAAAATATTAGAGTTCTCATTATGGGAGAAAAAAACAGAATCATATGGATTTGTCAGTCTTTTCTGTAGGTGGGCTGACATCTTCTAATACCATGAAGTTACAAGGGGTGCTCAAAGGGAAGAAGGTGTTAGTTTTAATTGATAGTGGTGCTAGCCACAATTTTATTTCAACCAAGTTAGTGGAGGAATTGAATCTGGAAGTAGAAAATACTCCTTCCTACACTGTTTGTTTGGGAGATGGGCATAAGAAGCATACTGTTGGATGTTGTCCAAATTTGCTTTTGCAATTGAAGGGATTGATGATTGAGGAAAAATTCTATCTTTTTGAATTAGGTGGAGTAGATCTAATTCTGGGAGCTTCGTGGTTGGCTACTTTAGGAGAAGTTAAGACTAATTGGAAGACTTTAACTATGAGATTTAACCAAGATGCGAGGGAAGTGAGAATTCAAGGAGATCCAACTCTAACAAAAAGAGTTATTACACCAGCGGCATTATTGAAAGAAACTGAGATTGAAGTGGTTTCTTTGGTATGGAGTATGGGCTGTACAGAATTAGAGGAGAGGGTGGATGAAGGTGAAAAATTGCACCCAGAGCAGCAAGCAGAGTTGGAGGAAACTCTGGAAGATTTTGAGGATATTTTCCAAGAACCAAAGGGATTACCTCCTAACCGGTCAATGAACCATCAAATCCCTATCAAAGTAGGTGTGGATCCTGTGAATGTGAGGCCCTATTGTTATCCCCATTTGCTTAAAACAGAAATTGAAAAACAAGTATCTGAAATGCTAACTTCTGGAATCATAAGGCCAAGTATCAGTTCATATTCAAGCCCTGTTATCTTAGTGAAGAAAAAAGATGGAAGTTGGAGGTTTTGTATAGATTATAGGGCATTGAATAACGTCACCATTCCGGATAAATTCCCCATTCCAGTTATTGAGGAGTTACTAGATGAATTACATGGGGCTACTTATTTCTCTAAAGTAGATTTGAAGGTTGGATACCACCAAATCAAAATGGAAGAGAAAGATATTCCAAAGACTGCTTTCCGTATTCATCAAGGCATTATGAATTCTTGGTGATGCCATTTGGATTATCTAACGCTCCTGGCACTTTTCAATGTTTAATGAACATGGTCTTGAGGCAGTTTTTGAGAAGATGTGTACTAGTCTATTTTGATGATATTTTAATTTACAGCAATTCATGGGAGGAACATAGGGACCATCTAAAGCAAGCTCTTCAAACATTGAGACAGCAACAACTGTATGCCAATAAGAAGAAATGTGACTTTGGCAGACTACTAATAAGCTATTTGGGACATGTTATTTCCAGAAGAAGATTAAAGCTGTGAAGGAATGGCCTGAACCGCTTAATATCAAAGCTCTTAGGGGATTCTTAGGGCTATCGGGGTATTATAGGCGGTTTATTAAGGATTATGGGAAGATTGCTAAGCCATTGACAGATCTCTTACGAAAGGGGCAATTTGAATGGACTTCCCAGGGTAAAGCTGCCATGCAAACCCTTAAAATTGCTCTCACAACAGCACCATTGTTGGCACTACCTGATTTTTCACAGATTTTCCATGTGGAGTGTGATGCATCTGGAAAAGGTATTGGGGCAGTTTTATCACAGAATAGAAGGCCTGTTGCTTATTTTAGTAAAGCCTTAAATGATTCTTCCCTGTCCAAATCTATATATGAGAAGGAATTGATGGTTTTGGTTCTTTCTATTCAACATTGGAGACCATATTTGTTGGGGCAAAAATTTGTGGTGCATACAGATCAAAGAAGTTTGAGGTATTTGTTGGAACAACGTATAACTACTCAAAATCAACAAAATTGGTTGGCCAAGCTTTTAGGTTACATGTTTGAGATTGCATACAGGTCTGGTGTCACTAACAAGGTGGTTGATGCATTGTCACGCAAATTTGAGGAGCCAGAAACTGCAGAATTAGAATTGAAGGGCATTTCTAGGCCTTTTTGGCAGGATTTTCAGGAAATAATGGGGGAAGTACAACAAGATATGGTACTTCAAAAGATCATTAGTGATTTGGAGAAAAACCCTGATTCACATCCTAATTTCACAATGGAGCATGACCGGTTGCACTATAAAGGAAGGATGATTCTTTCGGCCACATCAGTTTGGGTTCAAAAGTTAATTGCAGAATTTCATGTTACACAAACTGGGGGACATTCTGGAGTTTTCAGAACATATAGAAAATTAGCTCAAACTCTATATTGGATAGGCATGAAGAAGGATGTCACAGAATTTGTTGCTTCTTGTTTGGTATGTCAACAACACATATTTGGCTTCTTCACCACAGGGTTTGCTACAACCTTTGCCCATACCCCAGGCCATTTGGGATGACATTAGTATGGATTTCATTGTGGGATTACCCAAATCAAATGGGTATGATGCAGTGTTGGTGGTGGTAGACAGATTAAGTAAGTATGGCCATTTTATTTCCTTAAAACATCCTTATTCAGCAAGATCATTGGCTGCAGTATTTGTTAGAGAGGTGGTGCGACTCCATGGCATTCCTTCTTCCATTGTAAGTGATCGAGATCCTACTTTTATGAGTTTTTTTGGAAGGAATTGTTTCATCTTCAGGGTACTCGACTATTGATGAGTACATCTTACCATCCTGAATCAGATGGCCAAACTGAAGTTTTGAATAGAACTTTGGAAACATATTTAAGATGCTTCAGTTCTGAACAACCAAAGCATTGGAATTTCTTTCTTCCATGGGCATAATATTGGTACAATACCAGTTTTCAGGCATCAGCCAAGTGTACACCTTTTGAAATTGTTTATGGCCGACCACCTCCTACCATATCCCGTTTTGCCCAGGAGAAACATCCATTGAAGCAGTAGCACAGGACCTTAGGGATGGGATGAGGCACTTAAACAACTGAAATTTCACCTTGGAAGAGCTCAAGATCATATGGTAAAATTTGCGAACAAGAAAAGGTGACCAACCACAATTCAGGTGGGAGATTGGGTGTTTTTGAAGATTCGTCCTCACAGACAGCTGTCTATGCCAACTAAATTACATCCTAAACTTGCACCCAGGTATTATGGGTCTTTTCTAGTCCTAAACCAGGTTGGCCAAGTCGCTTTCCAATTGCAATTGCCAGAATATGCACGGATCCATCCCGTTTTCCATGTTTCCCAGCTTAAGCTCGCAGTGGGGAATCACCATTTGACAGCAGAAAAGGAATTACCGGATGAGTTGCAATACAAGGAGCCCAGTTGTGTATCACTCAAGGTTTTAGATCGCAGATTACACCCTTTGCAAGGCATTAATGTTCCACAGGTACTTATTGAATGGAAGGAAGGGGGTCCTGAAAGCGCCACTTGGGAGGAAGAAGCACTGATTAGAGATCAATTTCCTGATTTCAACCTTGAGGACAAGGTTGTTCAGACCCCTGGCAGTATTGATAGGTCTTGGAAGGTTATGTCAAAAAAAAATAGAAAGAACAGTTAGTAAGTGGAGGTTGGAGGAGTTAGGAGGAGTTGTATAGCAGTTAGCAGTAGTTTCTTTGTCAGTTATGTTTTGTTTATGTCTTTTAAGGAGTTTGGGGTGTATTGGGTTGGGGGTTGAGTGTTTTATTTCTGAAACAGGATCTGTCCTGTGTAAGGGAAAGTTTTTCCCTTGACTGTTGTTGATTGCTTTCACTGTTTCCCATTCAATAAAACTGTTTTTCCCTTGTGAGAATTCATAAACTTGTGATTATTGACTCTAAGATAGTATCTAGGTTACTTGATACCAAGAAACCTAACATGTCGGCCAGATACATGACACAAATTGAAGTATCAATACATTATCTTATATGAAATACACATTCAAATAACATGGTTTGATGATCTTTTTATTAGTTGCTGAGTTAAACCTGTAGTACTAAACAGACTTCAAATGATATACTCTTTTGATTAGTTTTAACTTCAACGTCGTCTTGTACTATTGAAGAAATAATGCTGCTTCAATGATCTTGAAGAAATGCATGGTGGTGGTATGCTAATAGGCCAGAAGGTTTTAACTTACTTTATTCCCTTATGCAGTGATTCTTGATACACCATTAGACTATAGTCTGGATGACTGCATTGAATACATCCAAGAAGATGAACTTGTAGAGGTCACCCCAACAAGTATCCGAATGTGCAAGAATCCAAAATTAGCAAAGAAACAAAGGTAGACTTTCACTGTGAAGCAGTAACTTGAAAATGCTTTTTGAGTTAGCAGCCACTACAGCCGAAGCTGCATGACTCATTAATGCTGTTGCTGCTGAATTGATGAAGAAGTAAATCACTACCATTGATGTAGTGTCACATATTCTTCGAAAGCTGCATGCAGAATAATATAGGAGCTGCTGGAAGCCGTATTCAATATTGATTATAGGTATTGGTCACAGTTGATTTAAGGGGATAAAGTAACATTACAGAGTTTTGTTTACTTGCTTTGTAAAGTCTATTTTTTAGCAGTAAGGAACTTGAAGATATCAATTCTTCATATTGGTTGGCAAATAGCAACACAACACAACACCTTGGTTAAATTTCCAGTGAAAAGCATTTCTGAATGAATGACAAGCTAGAAAAGCATTTCATGCACACCGATGTATGTATACGCCTTTTACTTTTGGCGTTTGATAGCTACAGCCAAATGAGGTTATTGGCTAACTATAATATAATTATAATTTTATTAATATAATGACCTAATTAATTGTTTAAGATTAAAAGTGGTTTAAATGAGATGAAGTATCAATATTTTACGTAAACAACTTGTAAATATAAAAAGTTAGTTATTCAATATTTTTTTTTTGTCTTCTTTCTAAATTTCTAAAAGATTTGTTCCTTATTTTTCAGAGTTCATCTAGAGTTTTTATAGAGAATAGAACACTTTTACTCGATTAGAAATTATTTTAAATAAGTTACTTTTTTTTAGTTGATTTTGAGAAGAGTTTTATGCTTAAGGGATACAAAATTGCATGCGGTTCTTTAAAGGAAATGATGAATCTAGGATCATGAAAGTATGTTTAGATTGATAATAAGAGTTTTTTTATGTGCAAGTTTGAATAAAACAAGTATTTAAGAGAAGTTATTTATGCTTTTTTGATAATATCTTAGGATAAATTATCTAGATTTAAAGGTGAGATGGTTAAAGTATTTTGGTTTTCATGCATGATTAATGTTTTGTTTGAACATTCAATGTTTGAAATTGAATAAGAACATTATTTTAGTTATTTTGTTAATAGAATATTCTTTTGGATTACTTTAAATTCAATATCATTGAGACATTGATATGGTCAATGGATTATGCATATTAAGGTATAAATTTTGTAAAACTAAGTTCTAAATACGGTTTAAATGAGTATAGTTATATTCTCATAGTTATTTAGGGATTTATTTATGAAATTAATGTAAGTGCAATTTATATTTGAGTTTGAATAATTACGATTGAATTTAAATAAATAAATTATGACAGTTAAGAAAATTATACTTTACAATTATCAAGTTTGATGAAATTGATCGTTGAGATATTTTAACTTTTGACAAAATATGGTACAATACCCTTTAAATTTAGATCAAGAAAAATGATAATTTGTATGAAAATACAAAATACACGTGATGTAAGTATTGTTCAATATCCATTAAACTTAGATCAAGTTATGTAAGTTGATATATATTGATCACAATATCATAAAAAATGAAATCATAATAATCAATAAATTCAAGAAAATACAAAATCGTAGTGATACATTTAACACATTATATGATATTTATGTCTTTATATAAAGATGATTAATCATTTTTAGTGTCTGCACTTTTGTTTTCCAGTTTTTTATAATTAAAATAATTACTTTATCAATTTTACTGACCACTTTTTCTCGATTTGTCTTTCTTTCAAATTGAATTATTTTTTAAACTAAAATAACTATTTATAATAAAAGAATTACTTATAAAAATACAAAATCTATCTTTATTGTACAAATTATTTATATTTTTTATTTTTCTATTATAAAAAACATATACATACGTACACCTAACACATACATTTTCACTAATATAATTTAAATTAAATTTTGTAGAGAAGCCTTACCCATATAAGTAAATTTTTAATACCCAACTTTATAATTTTGCACAGAAATTACACTATTTTAATGGAAAAATCGAGTATAGTATGTTTAGCTCACTGTTAAGTTTTGTAAAATCTAATCATATCTATTAATTAATTTTTTGTACGTTCATACGCTGTTATTCAATAAAAATCAAAGGCAAGTATTTTGACTTTTTGAGAAGTAAAAAAGAGTAAACGTTCTAGAAATGTTATTCACATTTTAAAATTATATATAAAGATTCTTACACTCATACCAAGTTTTGGAGAAATTAAGCTTGTCATACTTTTGACATGAACATCGTTTTATCGTAGAAAAAAAGATAGAAAAATATTTTCCTGTTTTTTTTTTTCCATAAATTCGACCTCACGTATTCTAGAATCAAAAGAAAATAAATTTCCTCAGGGAAACTTTTCAAACGTTAAATTCAAACAGAAAAGAGCTGTATACATGATTACTGTTTAATATTTTAATTTTAAAGTACATTTATTCATGAGATTTTTCTTTTATTGAACTTCTTTTTAAATGTTTTAATGGAAAGAAAATACGTACTCAAACTTACGTAAGGCTTTAAACTTTATCACATCCATTATTTTTTTCTATTGTAAAAGTCCATCATGTCTATAAATTCGTGTTTACGATGCAATATAGATGTAAAATTCCCCTAAACAAACAAACAAAATTAATAAATGTAATTTGTTTTTACAAAAATTATCACAAGTATTAATGCATGAAAGTGATTTATATACATATGATAAATAAAAATCATTATATTTTCAAATATTAAAATATTATAAGATATATATCATTTGTAAAACTCCATATTTTAAAGTGGTTATAATTTAAAAATAATTAGACTAGATTATTTTAATATTTACTAGTAAAAATAGCCTTTTAACGCGTTTAATACGTCTCAATTTTCATAAAATCGAAGTATATTAAAATACGGTGGTATTTTTGTAATTAAGAGAAACTTATACGCCTCGGTTCAATAAAAATCGAAGCCTATCCTCTCTATTGACTCCGTTATTTACGAAACCGAAGCATTAAAGCCCTCTCCACTAAAGCCTATAGCTTTGGTCTTTATCCACCTGATTTCATTAGACATTTTTTACTTAGTTTGCCTCTAACCGAGGCATACTAAAGCCACTAAAATTCTGAATCTTAACCATCATTTTCTTATACTACTCCTCCAAACCCTTGGTGCTCCTAACATCAGATCCCACCTTTCTGATCACCTACCGAACCTCAAACCCCTCAACACAATTGTTGAACATCCGAGTAGGCCTCTCGTTGCCAACTTCATCCGTCGAGGATCCACGAAGCCTGTAGTCGAGTGCGGGGAGGCAAGAGGTCGTGGTACTTGTGCGTGTGCGCGTGCGAGAAGGGCGTGTTGTCGAAAGGAAGGGAAGCTAGAAGGAGGCGACGGAGGGAGGTGGCGGAGGCCAAATCTGGGCAAATGGAGGGGCAAAGGGCATATCTGCGTGTGGCTGAAGAGGAGGCTGTGGATGGCGGAGGGGGAAGTGGAGAAGCACTGGATGGGGGAGGCAAGTGTGCCGCCGGAAGCGCTGGATGAGGGCGGGTGGGCTTTAAAGGCGGCGGTGGCGGTGGATGGAGGTTTATGGGCAGTGGCAGGGCTCTTGTTGTTGTTGTTGTTGGGGTCGAGGAGGGTGAGGCGTTCATCCCGCAACATGTTTGCCAATCATGATCGTGTTCGTGTGAGGGGTAGGTCTCCAGCCTTTAATGCTCTGGCAGCTACTTTTAAGAATCCTACTGCTAGGAACCTTTCAACCCCACCTCCAGTAGTTAGAAAGCTCTATCCAAAATTCATGACACTAGGCTCTACAATTCTGGCACCAAAATCTACAACCATTAGTTCTTCTTTTGAGATAATTGAATGTCCCTCTCCCTCTCCTGCTTTGAGTAATGCTTTTAGTGTTATAATTTACTTTAAAATATGCTTTGTGTTTATTTGGTTGTTGCAATGTGAAGTGAGTCCAGTAATGCCTAAATTGAAACAAAACAAACTCAAAATGGTTGTTCAGTTATTCTGATTCTTGAAAGTCCGAAAGCAACAAGACCCAACTACAAATGCTTTTGATTCTTAATGTGTTGGTGTAAAATTAAAAAAAATAAATAAAACCCTTCTATTGCCTCGGTTAAACTCCAAACTGAGGCATAAGACCTAACCACAAACGCTTCAGTTCTGAACCGAGGCATAAAGTGGTAGACTTTTTACCTCGTCTGTATATGCCTCGGGTGCGGAACCGGTGCCTATAAGCAAAAATGACCGCTTTCGTTTCTTTTGATTGTACTAGTGATTAAATAGTTTATTTATAAATATTTTTTTTATAAACGAGTTTCGTTATTTTAAAACATATTATCTTTCTAAAAATTATTTTTTTTAGTTATGTACCTTCTCTCTAAGAGTTCTAACTCCAAAGTCATGTCTTTGACGATCAGGATGTGTCTAATAGACCATGGCGACAAGGTCTACATTCATATATGATTGGTTTCTGTAATAGAGCAAGTAAGTTTCAGCTATTTTTTGTTCTTCGCTCTTTAATTGAGTCCATGCATGGAAGTTTTCATTTGCATGTGTACTTTTGGCCTTTTCTTTGAGTTTCCTTGTTAATCTAAGGTCTTAAGGACTCTTTCCTTTTTCAATTTGGTGATTCATAAGTGTTTCTAGAAATTCTTTGTGCAAGAAATAATGAGAGTGTTCTTAGAGTTTTGTATCGTCAATGTAAGGTATGTAAAGGAAGTTAGTTTTATTAGATTTTGTTTGTTAGGCAAGTTATAATCAATGTTGGTATGACAAAATATTAATTGAATTGTGAAATTGCATTGAATTGATAAATCTAGTATGTTAAGTTGTTGGTATATGTTGTGTATCAATGTGAAAACTGATGAATGATGAGGTGAAATGAAATTTTTGATGTAAATATTGTGTGATGAGTTTGAGATACTAATTTGGATGAAATATGAGTTGTCAAACTATCATAAATCCTTGTTTTATATTCACTAAAAGAAATATGTAATTTTAAGGCTAAAAAGTGAGGTTTTGATGAGTGAGTTTGAGAAAGTCTAAGAGGTGTCATGAGATAATTTGAGACTTGTTAGAAATGTTTTGGAAGTGAAATATGTTCAGGGACCTGTGTATTGTATGACTATCTGATTAGTAGTTGACTGCGTGGTCAATCTCAACATATCTGGAGGTAGCTCCCGAAAATCGGATGTCCCCTCACTGACCCACTAGTAATTACTCTAATAATGGTTAAATTTTCAAATTAAGTATACTTACAAGTAAAGTATGTTTATCAACTTTTGAGCTATAATTAGGTCAATGTTAATTAAAAACTCATTCTAAAACCTATAAATACATGTCTAAGGTAAATAATCGAGTGATTGTATTTATTACATTGTCAAAAATTAACTTTCTTACCAAATAGTCATATACTAACTTAAGTATAAGAATATTTTTCACAAATAACCATACCGCATGGTCTAAAAGAGAAAATAAGTAAACACTTAAATTGCCAAACAATTTGAAATTTGTTTGGAATATAGAGTACAAGATAAATGATATCCATTTCATCGTTGAAACCGAATATAATAGTAATTTTTTATTTTTAATTAGTGTATTTATTCTTTTTTAGTTTTCTGCATTTTTTTCTTATGTGTGTTTACATTTTTGAAGTAAACAAGTTGTTAATTGTTTTCATCCAAACCAAACCATGGCTACCAATAAAAAAGGGAAACTTTCATCTAGATTACTAAAACGGCAAAGTACCAATTAACTAAAATGTGTGTCATAAAGAAAACTAATGTTCGTAATTAAAGTCAACCAAATACAAATCTATTGAAAGTTACTATATCATTAGACATCAATTTATATATTTAGAATTTATGTTCATGGTACGTGAAAATCCAACGAGTCAACTATAATCATAATATTATAAGAATATTAGTTTATCCCAGTGATTTTATAAAGCTTATGATAAGACAAAAAAAAAAGTTAATACAGGTTTTTCGTTTTTTTTAATGATTACATAAATAATAAATATAATATTAATCATATTTCTCATTTTGTGGTGCCACTTTCTAAATTGAGAAGAGTTTTGCGAGGGTATATTTTCCTTATAATAGTACTTTGATATTTCTTTGAGCACATATATAAGTTAATTTATTACAATTTTCTTATAAGTTAAAATTTTGTTAAATATGATTTTCTTTATATATAAAAGTTAGTTTATAAATTTCTTTCCATCCACACACAACAGCAACAGACAAACAGAGGAAAGTTTTGTTTGGGAAGGCAATTAACACAAATTCTTCCACCACCAACACTTTTCAACAATCCCAACAATTATTAATGAATGAATTAGTTAATGAAGCTTCTTTTTGTAACAGAGACAGGTAATGTGACACGTCATCATTGCCAAAAATAAAACCCACAGGAAACAAAAGGCAAGTAGCGCAGAGGACAAAAATGGAAATAGTCACATTTTCCACGCCATTAAAGTTAGAGAGAAAAAAAATGAACAAGAAGAACAAGCGAAAAAGAGAGGGTTAAGGAAGAAGAAGAAGAAGACGGAGACGCTGGACCCTGCGTCCCGCGTTTCATCCTTCACTCTCTCCAAAACCCTCTTTCTCCTTTTCATATTCATTCACTCCTTTCGTTCCAATACATTCTCCCTTTTTCAAAAGGTGTAACGCATTGGAGATATGGGGAACAGTTGCGTGACTCCGGTGAGGATCAGACGGGAGAGGAGGCAGAGGAAGCGGGAGGAAGCGGCGGCCAAGAAGCTCGTCGTGCTCAAGGACCCCACGGGCCGGGACATTGGGCTGCGCTATGAATTGGGCCGAGAGCTGGGCCGAGGGGAGTTCGGCGTGACGTACCTGTGCCGTGACAAGGAGACGAAGGAGGAGTGGGCGTGCAAATCGATATCCAAGAAGAAACTGCGAACCGCCATTGATATCGAGGATGTGCGGAGGGAGGTGGAGATCATGCGACACTTGCCCAAACACCCCAACATCGTCTCGCTCAAGGACACATTCGAAGACGACAGTGCTGTTCACCTCGTCATGGAGCTCTGCGAGGGCGGCGAGCTCTTCGACCGCATTGTCGCACGCGGCCACTACACCGAGCGCGCCGCCGCAACCGTCGTCAAAACCATCGTGGAAGTCGTCCAGGTCCGCTGCCAAATCCTTTCTCTTCACCGTTTTTGCATGTTCGTTAACTCGTCTTTCTTTTTCGTGTGTAAGTTAAATTTAGTTCCAATACGCGTCGTTGGATGGTGGTTGCCGCGGTAGGGGTGTCAAATTTGTCCAAACCTATGAGCAAATCCGCTCAGCGCGCAATGGAAAAAAAAAAAACTTTCTTTTGAATTTTGAACAATATGAACCCAATTCACTAATCTGGGTTTGAGGTAGGCCCGTGGTAGATTAACTCCTACTCATTTATATATATGAATTTTTAATCCCAGGAGAAATGACTATTGGTTTTAGTGCATAAATAGCTGGGTAGACCAACCAACACACACTGTTCCTTTTGGAATAAATATATAAAATAAATTAGGAGTCTATCTGCCACAACTCCAAATATATCATAATTCGAGTAGTTGGGTAGGAAATTCTCTTATTTGTTATAAAGTAAGTTGGGTTAATTTGACCCATTTTTAACTCTGAGCCAGATTAACCCATTTTCATCTCAACATACGGTGAGCCCGGTGGGCTCACTTTCTAGCTCCTATGCCATGTTACTGTATTCGGTTCAAAGTTTCGGTTTCCAACTTGCAGAAGAAAGAATTCTTAGAATGATATATGACTTATGAAATGAAAAAAAAAAAAAAAAGAATTCTTCAGTAATTTGCATGATGGAGGTTTGCCTTAACTGTTGATTCAGATATCAAGCATAAATTTTAACTAATTAGAGAAGAATAATAGAAGCAGTGACGCAGTTGCATTGATTTTTTTTATAATTATAGTCAAACATTAGATTATGAATTTAATTCATTAATTAATTAATTTAAAGTAATGGTTTAGATTCTCCAGAAAAAGTAATGATTTAGGATGTTTTAACCTCTGAAGTTTTGAAATATTGGCTGGTTTAGTGCTTGTCATGGAATTTTAAAATGGCTAAAATGAGTATTACTTGATGTTGATGTTATCAGTGATAAATATTGACTGATAATTTTGGATACTAAAATAATGTTGAGATTTTAGGTATTAAATTAGCTGATGGTTGTAGTTTTATGTTATTTCTCTTTTTTTATTCATTGTGGGATCAGGAAAAAAAATCATCTCTTTTGTTAATTTTTAAATGATGAATAATTTGAAGTAAATTGAAATTTTAATTGTGATATTAGTTTGAAATTAAAGAAAATAGTATAATAATTACGAATGAAATTTAAAAGGGAATTTCCTTTTATCTTCTGTTGATGAAAGAGCTCTTTTGTATATCTCACTTATCAGACCTGCAAATAAATGATATACTATGTATGAATGGCCTTTAAACCTTTGGAGTTGAAATATTGGGACTGGTTACAGTTTGTTTCTTGGTTTCTATGAAAATTATTTGCTCTTCACTGCACCTATGTGCCTAGAGTCTCTCTCTCTCTCTCTCTCTCTCTCTCTCTCTCTCTCTATATATATATATATATATATATATATATTATTGGTTATTCTAAATTTGATATTAAACCATTACTCTTTTGTATTTTTTATGTGGTTTAGATGTGCCACAAACATGGTGTGATGCATAGAGATCTCAAACCTGAGAACTTTTTGTTTGGAAACAAGAAGGAGTCAGCACCTCTGAAAGCAATTGACTTTGGATTGTCGGTTATCTTCAAACCAGGCAATGCTTTGGCTAGTTATTAAATCTCGATGCTGTTGTTGTTTGATCCTCAACATTTTGATGCTGCTATGCCTTTACAATAAGTTGAAGTTTGCCTTTTTCTGCAGGTGAAAAGTTTAATGAGATAGTTGGAAGTCCATATTACATGGCTCCTGAAGTATTAAAGCGTAATTATGGCCCTGAAGTAGATATTTGGAGTGCTGGAGTAATTCTTTACATCTTACTCTGTGGTGTCCCACCTTTTTGGGCAGGTTAGTTTAGTATTCTGAATGATGTTTGTGGCTTTTCCGAGAGTCTTAGATCTTAAGTAGCTCAGAATCCACTTTTGGATCACTTATTTAGGTCAGTGTGTGTGGTGGTTCGCCCTTTTGTACTAACAATAAATATTTACTATAGTAATGTTAGAAATATAGTTCTTTGCGTTGGAAGAAAAATATTATGTCATTGGTTACAAGATAGAAAAAGAATTATTTACTTGTAGTGATCTTTTAACATAGAAAAAAATTATTTGGTGCTCGTATGATATTTTTATGTATTGTAGGTTTAATATCAGATAAAGGATGGAATTATCAATAGTGTTTCACTTATCTTCCATCGTTAAGCAAAATTTGTGTCATACAATTATTTCTTGCAGAAACTGAACAGGGCGTTGCTCAAGCAATTATTCGGTCTGTTGTTGATTTTAGAAGGGAACCATGGCCCAAGGTTTCTGATAATGCAAAAGACCTTGTGAAGAAGATGCTTGATCCTGACCCAAAGCGCCGGCTTACTGCACAAGAAGTGTTAGGTATATATATATTATGCATTTCGTATTACTGCGGAGGGAGATTAAGTGTAGAATTATTTGGTTTTTTTCCTTATAAGATGGACTACTATGATAAAATGTTTCGTGACAAAAATGTGAGGATGGTAATGTTGCTTCTTCACTAAATGCAGATCATCCATGGTTACAGAATGCAAAGAAAGCTCCTAATGTTTCATTGGGAGAAACTGTCAGATCAAAGCTCATGCAATTTTCTGTAATGAACAAGCTTAAGAAAAGAGCTTTGAGGGTAATGTTCAAAACCTTATTTGAATAATCTTATGGGAAATACTCTCCAAAATTGTTTATTAATATATCGATTTATAATTTATCTACTATGTTCTGTTGACTTTCATATGAACAGGTGATTGCAGAACATTTGTCTTCAGAAGAAGCTGCTGGAATAAAAGAGGGATTCGACCTGATGGATACAGGTAATAATGGAAAAATTAACATTGATGAGCTGCGAGAAGGGTTGCAGAAACTAGGTCACCAAATTCCTGACGGAGATGTACATATACTCATGGAAGTTGTGAGTATTTTTTGGCTTACTCTGGAATCTTCTATTTGTTCCACAATTTATGGGTGAAGAAAAAAGTGGTTTCTTCTCATGTTTTTCAAAATTATTTTCGTTGTAATATATCAAACTAAGTGTAAAATTTGGATATTATACTGCTTATGGTAATTAGTTCGTTCATTCTAACACTGTTTTTTTTTTAAGTAGGTATATTTTTAAGTAATATACTGTTACAATCAGACATTCTCTATCCTTTCGATGCTATTTCCTGTTTTATCCTGTTTTACCTTAATGGAAAAGATTATCTGAGTTGACTGTTTTAAATTATTGTTTTACAATCATACCCTTAGAAAGCTTTCTTCAGCTTTTAATCTTTGGGTGGATGCTGCTTAATACAGGGTGATTCAGACAAAGATGGGTATCTAGATTATGGAGAGTTTGTTGCCATATCTATTCATCTGAGAAAGATAGACCATGATGAGCACATTCACAAAGCCTTCCAATTTTTTGATAATAATGAAAGTGGATATATTGAAATTGAAGAGTTACATAATGCCTTAGCTGATGAGGTTGAAACAAACATCGACGAAGTCATCAATGCAATTATGCATGATGTTGACACAGATAAGGTCAGTATATTTCAATTTTTATTTATTCAATTCATTTTATATGGGTTTAAAGTTTCTACATCTTGACTGTATCAAATTCAATTTTATTGTGATAATGAACTCAGAAAAGTAAATTATGCATTCTTACTAATTACATGTTTTTAACAACAAAAAACATGAAGATTACTTTTTAAAATTTTTATAACTTATCTCTTTCCCTCTAGTTTAAAAACGTTAATTTTTGGTGTATAAAGACAACAACAAAGTTTGAATTTAAAACCTTGTGTATACTACCCAAATCCTCTACTGTTAGGCTGATCCTAGTGGGTTTTAAAACGTTTATTTTGAACTCTTTCAATCAAACTAGGGAAAATGAAAACCCGTCCCTTTCCTTAATCAACCAGACAAAAGCATCTTCCACGCAATTCTCCACAGCCCAAAGACTTCCAAACATAGCATGAGTGATATTGTCCTTTTGTAAACTTTGCCTTGCAAGGGAGTTTCAAATGTCATGTGGGTGGGGTGTACAAAGAGAACAGACAACCTCATTTTCTGTTCTTTTAACCGTCTGGAAGACAAAACCAGAGCTATCAGTCGTTCTGGAACTCTTGTGGGTCCTCTCAGGAGTTTTGAACCTGGAAGATGAATCTTTACTAATGTCTATAATGTTGTCGATCTAGATCTTGATTTAAAGATCATGTCTTGTCTGGAACCAGCCTTTGAGCTTTGTGTTCATGTGATTGCAGGATGGAAAAATAAGCTATGAGGAATTTGCTACAATGATGAAGGCTGGCACAGATTGGAGAAAAGCATCAAGGCAGTATTCAAGAGAGAGGTTTTCTAGCCTAAGTCAGAAGTTGATCAAGGACGGATCTTTGCAGTTAAACAATGGCGGTAGCGGACTTTAGAAATCACAACTTGTTTTACTCGAACAAAGCCAAAGGAAAACCCATCCTTTTACTGTTTTCCCTTCATCCTTATTATTTTCTCAATTTTTTTCTTATAACCATTGCCCTTAGCTTACTGCTTAAGCAATCAAAGGTCAAAACTTTTATTGAAAAGTGTAACACTATACTCTTTTGTAATTTCAATGTCTTTCTAATGTTACAGATTTTCTATTTACAGATTCATTAACCTTTCCACTCTCTATATCATGTATGTATATTATACATTATTCAATTTCAATGATCAAAATATACAAATAAGTATGAATATATATATTTAAATTATATATGTTAGAAAGGTAGAGAAATAGGGTTTGAATCTATTGCATCGAACCGAACGGTCTGAAAATGCCTGCACCATACGCTTGACGAACGAACCAGCAGAGTACTATTGCACCGAAGGCAAAGCACTAAAGTATCGAACGGCCATATGAAGTGACTAGAGAAAGAAGACAAAACTCAATATGCGTTGAATAATCTGTGTATATTATTCGCTCCACTAATTATGAAATAGGTACAGGTGTTGGGTTTTTATAATAGCAAAGTACAACTGGCCAAATACGGTTAAACAACAATTGTCTTGGCTTACACACTAACACTCCCCTCTAAGACAGATTATTGCGTGAATAATATACACAGATTTCTTCAAAACTTCTACTTCATCGATCGGTTCTACACCTGCAAACATAGCTATGTGCACCAGATCTCCTTCATCACCAATTTGTGTATAAGTATACACCTCACATTCACTGAATCTCTGTGGCAGCATGTGTCTCCTTTGTGGTCTAGCAGCTTTAGAGTGATGCTCACTATTTTTCACACCTCCATTGCTTCCAAAGTTTGCTTCTACTCTACTGTGTTGCCAGATTCTCCACACATTGTAGACTTCACTAAGCTGATTTGTTTCTGCTTCATTTCTAGTTGTTGCGGGCTCCTCCAATTCACATCAGACATACACTGAACATTCTCCACTGCCTCCATGCTGATCTGAAATGTTTTATTCTTTGAGATCTTGCTTCTCAAGACCAGGTTTTTGTTTTTATCAAACAACTCAACCTTATTGAAGCCTTTCATTACTGTTGTAAAACCCTTTTGAATCAACTGGCCAATACTCAGAAGATTGCATCTCATTGTAGGCACAAATAACACATTAGTTATAATGGCACGCGGGCCATTCTTCCTTCTGATAACAACATCACAAATTCCCTTTACCTTCAAAGTACTATCATCAACACATTTCACCCTACTCTTCTTGGTTTCATCAAAATTCATCAACAATTTTCTGTGGCAAGTCATATGATTCAAATATCCTGAATCCAAATACCATATTTGATCTTGAGAATGTGAGTTTTCTGCACATGTAGTTACCATCAATGTGAGGGGTTCTGAATCAGATGCTTCTTGAGCCATATAAGTCTCCTTTCCTTGAACCTTCTTCTGTTCTTCCTTTTCAGCATAACACTCATAAGAGTAGTGCCCGTACTTATGACAATTGAAACATTCAACATTCCTCTTGTCTTTCTTGCAGAAGTTCTTATCTGATTTGCCATTCTCCTCCTCTGTTGAAGTTTCATCTTGATCATCTTTGCTCTTATCATTTCTCCACTTCCCTTTTCCACGTTTCTCTTTCCATTTCTTGAATGTTTTCTTCTCTTCATTCTCGGAATGATGCACCTTCAATGTCTTCTCATCACTCTTGATTGGATTTCTATCAAACATCCTCATCTTGTGTGCTTCCAGGAAGCTTTGCAATTCTTCTATCTTCATCTTATCCAACTCTCGTGATTCTTCTATAGCCACAACTATGTAATTGAATTTCTGAGGCAAAGACCTAATGATCTTTTCAATGACCATTAAGTCTGTGATGACTTATCCACATCCCTTCATTTGATTGGTGATGGCAATCACTTTATCAAAGTACTCTCTAACTCTATCACCCTCCATCATCTGCATCAACTCATACTGCCTCCTTAACGTCTGCAACTTAACCTTCTTGATCTTTTCTCCTCCAGTATCAGATACTCCAAGCTTGCCTCGCAGTTTTTGCATGCTGGATTTTTCAAAGTGATCATCATCTACACATTGGTGAATAATGAACAACGCTTTATTGTCTTTCTTTCTCTCCTCGGCCTTCTGATCATCAGCTGCACCCGCAGGAAATTCTTGATGATCACCTTCAACCACCTCATGCACATCTTGGAATTTGAATAGGATCTGCATCTGTGTACTCCATCTGCTCCAATTTTTCTCTGTGAGAATTGGTAGATTAGCGGATGAGATATCATTGTTGGTTATCCTTTACACCCTCAATCTTTTACCAAGAATCACAGTCTTGATCTTTTTCACGCTTCAACCACCCTTCCGCCAAGCCTTGATGATTTATGAAGCTCCCAAGTCTCGAACCTGAGCTCTGGATACCATTGTAAGAAAGGTAGAGAACGAGGGTTTGAACCTATAGCACCAAACCGAACGGTCTGAGAATGTCTGCATCGAACGCTTGAGAACGAACGAACCAACAGAGTACTATTGCACCGAATGAACGGTTTGAGAATGCCTGCACCGGACGCTTGAGAACGAACAAAACCAGCAGAATACTATTGCACCAAATGGCAAAGCACTAAAATACCAAACGACCAGATGAAGTGACCATAAAAAGAAGACAAAACTCAATATAGGTTGAATAATTTGTGTGTATTATTCACTCCACTAACTGTGAAATAAGTACAAGTGTTGGATTTTTATAATAGCAAAGTAATAACTGGCCAAAAACGGCTAAACAACAGTTGTCTTGGCTTATACACTAACAATCTAAAGTATAAAAAATCTAAAGTATAAAAACAAAAGAACTAATTTCTTGTCATTGTTTTTGTTTGTTGCTTTTTCCTTTCTGTTTTTAAATTTTCGCTAAAATGTTCTTATGCGGTGAAGATAAGAGTATGTTTAGTGACCTAAATTTCATGTGGGATTTATATAGTTTTTTGATTCATTATTCAAATATTCGATGATATATTTAGTTTACACAATCTCATGTTATATGACAATGAATTCAATATCTATACTCTTATATATAAAAAAAATCACCTTTTTAGTATATATATTTTGTTTCCTAATTTTATTTTTAGTAAACAATACTTTTAAACTAAATTAATTACTTATCAATTTTACCTTTTAAGTAATTGTGCTTTAAAATTTAATAATTTTTTTTCTATTTAACTATTTTTCTTTAAATTTAACTATTTTTTTAAAATTAAAATAATTATCTACAAGAAAAAAATATACAGAATAAATAAAAATTATCTTTTATTGTAAAAACTATATATATTTACTTTTATAATTATAATTTTATTATTTTTTATTATTATAAACAAAATAACAATAAACATACGTAACACATGTCTTTACTTGTGTTGATAAAATAAATTATATTATTAAATATCCTAGCTATTTTGAATTAAAACGGAAAATAGTGATTCTAATTAAGAAAATAAAAACTTCTAAAATTTAGGATTTACTTCTGAAAAAAATTGTGAAAAAAAAATCTAAAACATTTATAATTAATGTGTGTATTCTAAAAGAAAACACTTATAAGAATTTAGGATTCATTTATAAAAATTGGAATATATATATATATATATATATATATATATATATATATATATATATTATGTCTATGATTTGCTTGATTTTATTTGTAAGTTGTTTTTGTTGGTTGAAGGCGTCATTTGAGATAATGTTGGTTTCAAAATGTGAGTGTAAAATTTTTCAAATAGTTGTGATTATATTATAATTATGTGGAATTTTAAACTAGCATAATAAAGAATAGATAACGAGAATAAGAGAAAATGTATTCAAATGATTTATTATATCTTTCCACCAAATCAGAGTTTTTACTTATAGATACAAATGTAACTTAAATGAACGAACTCAAGGATTACAAACAAATTAAATGTTACTATTTACTTAAGATTCTTAAACATAAAATATAGAACAAATGGACAAGCAATACAATCATTATTGGTAACACCTCTCATTCATTGATGTTCATTATTTAAGAAATCATATTGTAAAAAAAATATTGAAAAAAAAAATAAGTAAGTCATTTTTTAATCCATTATCACGTGTCTCAATAAAAGTCTTTGTGTGAAAACAAGAAAAATACAATAAGGAAAGGATTTAATTGTGTTTCGAAGTTAGTAATCTTATTTAAAAAATTATTGAAGAAAAATAATTTTAACTCTTTGTCCAAAATATTTCTGATATAACGAATGAATTATTATATAAAAGTTATTTATACATTAACTAATCATAAAAATATTAATAGATGATATTGTTTTATTCTAGATTAACTTTTATTTAAGTTGTTTTTTAATTAGTTATGTTCACATCAATTAAAAATATTTCTATGATATTGTTAGTTGAGATTTTTCTACCGACTTCTTGAACGATGTTGGTTGAAAATTTTCTTCGAGTAACATTGACAACAACAAAAGTCATAGTTAATGTTTGCAAAATATTTTGTAGTTATCATTTAAAAAACTCAACTATGTTATAATTTTTAGGTGTAAAAAAAAGACGTCTACGAGATAATATTTAAATTGTTTATACTATTTGATATATTTTTATTTTAATATTAATTAAAATGATTATATTGAATAAAATTTAAAAATAAAAATTTATAAAAGTATAAAGAGATAAATTTTAATTTTACATTAAAATTTAAAAATTAAAAATGCATTTAACTTTATTTTATCAACTCTTAGCATGGACACGTAGATTTGAAGCAAACAAGTTTGTTTTTCATTATTATTATTATTATTATTATTATGGCTGAGTTTTAACTTAATAAATTTGCTGGGGCAACATTAAAATTTGCATTAAAAGAGACTAAAAATCTATAGAAATATTAGAAGAACCATTCACTGTTAAAGTTAGTTATGATTGTATATTGTGACATAGTAAAGAATATTGCTACTACAAAGCTGAATAAGAACAGGTTAAACTTGGAAATTTTCTAAAACAGTTAAAAGATTAAATTACGTAAAGGATAGTCATCTTTCAGTCTTTCTATTTTATCCAAAACTTTCAATATCTTTATTTCCTTTCGTTATTTTATTATTTTGTATGCCTTGAACTAATATTGGTTTTAGTGAATCTCAAATGGAACAAAGTTTCCAATCACAAATTCTTTGAGTTTCAAAATATCTATCATGTGTAATGTGTAATGAATGATGTCATCTACAATATAAGAATGCCCACACTGGATTCTTCCCGAAAGGTAGAAACCATTTTCTTTAATGCAGTCATTATCATGTTTTTTTAGTTTTTAATTTATTTTTATAATTTGATAAAATAATATATTTTGATGTTCTCAACATTTTAAGATAAAATAAGTATATTATTATACTTATTAAGAATGACAATGAAGAATTGCTAAATGTTGGAATCAACATGCATCGATGTTAGGATGAGCACCATATTTAGTGAGGAACCTAAGAACATTTATGTCCAAATTATTTTATTTCACTATAAGTTACTTTTAATGTGATTAAATTTATGACAAGTATTAATAGAAACATAATACTGATTGAATTTAAGAATTTTTTATTGTAACTTAATGTTTGTAATGACTTAACAGAATTTTTTATTAATAGAAACATATATAATTAGGCTTTTAGGGTATCATGACCTTTGAATTATATAAATTTTAATATAATATAGAAATATTCACGATAACATATGTTCCAATGAACATCATGTTCCTCTATTCATACCACTAAAAAGTAATAATTAACATTTTATTAATATTAAAAATAATAATTTATTTTATTTTTGAAAACCCTAAATTTACGAAAAATAGTGTGATAACTCTAGACACGTAGTATTCATTTTTCCTACATTACAAAACAAAAATTCTCCTTATATAAATTCACCATTCTCCAATATCCATCTACCCTGAGTGTCACATCCACGTGTCACAATCTCGATCAATGGAGGCCTAGAAGTTGCTCGACCTTTACCCGCTCACTCACTATAAATTGCTCCCTGCAGTCTCATTCGTTTCATATTCCAATTCAAATTCAGCTAACAGTTGCAACAAACTTTGAGTTTCTATTACCAGCACTGTTTCTTCTCTTCTTCGTTATTACACACTCATTCTGATATTCTGCGTTTCACGTTCTTCTTCTGCCTCAAGGTTTCTTATATTTGAATCCTCTTCTTCAGGTGAGTTCTTCAGTTTCATTAACTCTGACCCACAATCAGTACTCTGTTTCCCTAATTCATGTTTTTATGAGTTAACTTGTGATTATTAATTTATATTTGTAATTAGTAATTTGAGATTATCTATAATTATAAATGTTTGTCTAAAATTATCTTCAGATAACTTACCTATAAAACTAGACCTTAAGGTAAGATATAATTATAAAAAAAAGTATGATCAAGAGAAAAAAAGTTATGGAATGGATTTTATTTACATAATTTTTTATATTTTTTTAAATTCTCGTTAAAATTAACTTCAGTACAAAATAAAAAATAATAATTTAAAAGAATAATTCTCGTTATATAAACAATTTTTTAACATATGGAAGTTAGTATTAACTCATAGAAAGTATAATTACTGTGATGCCTTTGTATATAACATTTTTTTTTATTATTATTAAACTTTCATACGTGTTTATATCATGTAATATTGATTGAGTTGAGTGTTAATAATATTATAGTTTATTTTTATACATGATCAGTATAAAACCTTTTATGTTGTTAATAAATTAGAAATTATTATTAACATATTTTAATGTAATTTTTAGAAAATTAAATAAATTTATCAGGTAATTTTTTTAAATTAAATTAATATATTAATCTTTATGCAGTAAAAACCAAGTGACTAAACAAATATATTAATTCATTAAAAAAATATAAAAAGTGTTCATTCATCGACATGGTTTACAATTTAACCTTGTTGGGTTTTCTGATCGTTTTAAACTTTTTATTATTAGTTATTAAAAAATAAAACATAACGATGTTTGAAAGTTTAAAAAAAAACAAAAAGAATAGTATAAAATGTAATATTTTACCGACAAAATCATATTTAGACACCGTCACTTGAAACTACATGTAGTGGTCAAAGTTATTTATTAAGAGTACCTTCAATGAAAATCTCATTTTCGATTAGAATGGTTTATATTAGTTATTTATAAATAAAAATGTATATTTTAATGTGATTTTTACAAATAAATTATTTTATAAGTTAAATGAAAATATTAATATAAAAACTCTTTACACTTCATAAATAAATCTTTTAATTTAAACAAATTAATATTAGATTTCAATTAAAGTAATTTTTGTTTATAAATAGTTTTTTAATTTTAAATAAATCAATGTAGGGCTTATATTAAAATAAATAAAATTAAACACTTAATTACATGGCATAAAATAAATAAAAATTGTAATCCGGACCATCTAATAATTATTTGTTTTATATTACTCATGCATCACCCTATTTCAATTATAATTAATATTCATATCACATCAATATAATATATAACGGGTAGTTCTTCCTCTCTCAAATTTACCCCTATATTTACTTTGAAACATCTAGAGCATTCAAGTATCAATTGTTGTTACCCTACTTTCTTAAGTTAATAATACTAATTTACTGCTTCTAAATGTTTGATATGGTGGTGTTGTTTCAATAGTTAAGTGTTCCAAACATGACGGTCACTCCTATGATCTCTATCAATGATGGGAACCTGGTGGTTCATGGCAAGATTATAGTGAGTGGAGTGCCAGACAACATTGTCCTAACTCCAGGAACTGGGAAGGGCCTTGTGACAGGCGCATTTATTGGTGCCACTGCTTCCAACAGCAAAAGTCTGCATGTCTTTCCCATGGGTGTCTTAGAGTTAGTCCCTTTACCATTTACCACTTTATCACTTATTCTTATATACGATATGTTGTAGTGATTTGTAGTTGTGATCATGGACATGGGTGAGATAAATAAACTTGCTCTGTAAAATTTAGTTCTATTCTTGATGAATTAGCATTCTACCTAGTTTAATAAATTGCTTTATACAATATAGACCTGCTTGATGAATCAGTATGCTATCTACATTCCTAAACTTTAGTTGGTTTATACAATTTAAACTTGCTTGATGAAATAGCATGGTATCTAGTTTCCAAAGCTTTAGGTGCTTTATACAATCTAAACTTGCTTGACCCTTGATGAATTAGCTTGCTATCTATCTTCTTTACTAAAGTTTAGCTTACTTGTGAATAGGGATCTTCGGTTCTTGAGTTGTTTCCGGTTTAAGTTATGGTGGATGACTCACAGAGTGGGAACCTGCGGGAGGGATGTCCCATTGGAGACTCAATTCATGCTCATAGAGAGCAAAGACAGTAAAGATTATCAAGAGAATTCTCCAACAGTTTACACTGTTCTGCTTCCTCTCCTGGAAGGCCAGTTCCGTGCTGTTCTACAAGGCAATGATAAAAACGAGATAGAGATTTGCCTTGAGAGTGGTGAGTTGCTTCTTGGCCATGAAAATTGATTTGGTGTTAGCTATGACAAACTCTGCTACTGGGTTGAAATTAAGCTCCCCCAAGTTTGTAGAGAAGCCGAGGTGGAGCTACCATATATGAATATACTAATGGGATGAAGAAACCTCTCAATGGCTTCCTACCAATCAATTAAATCAATCAAATGGAGTTTATAGCTTTGGACAAAATGTATATGTAAGGAGGAGTCCCAAAGAACCGAAAAACGATATGTTTCCTTTTGGTGTATGGTTTGGTTTTGCAGGAGATCCTGCTGTTCAGACCAATCACGGCCTTCACTTGGTCTACATGCATGCTGGCACCAACCCCTTTGAAGTCATCAACCAAGCTGTCAAGTAAGGCAACTTTCCCTTCTTGTCTCTGTAATATGTTGTGTCTCTGAGTACCTTACACAATCAGTGAAGCTCAAGTTACATAAATTGCATTGACTTGAATTTGTCATTTTTTTGGTGAACAATGGAATTGGTTTGTTGTCTACTGAAATGTTACTGATTCCTTTTCTAATGTCACTCAAGGGCTGTAGAAAAACATATGCAAACTTTCCGTCACCGTGAGAAGAAAAAAGTAAGAATCTCCTCTTAGCAGTATACAAAAGATTCAATTGTTTCTTACTTTTAGTTGGTCTTTTGCAGTTGCCATCTTTTCTTGACTGGTTTGGCTGGTGCACATGGGATGCTTTCTATACTGATGTCACAGCTGAAGGTGTTGAGGAAGGCCTCAAAAGGTAATTTAAGGGAAATAGTACTGTGCTAGTTTGTTTATGTCGTGAAGAAGAGTCAAGTTTCCATGAAGAACAGTCAAGTTACCGGATTCTGAAACACTGAACTTTGTTTAATACACTGAACTTTGTTTAATATTATTTCAGCCTATCAGAGGGAGGTACAAGTCCAAGGTTCCTCATCATTGATGATGGTTGGCAACAGATTGAAAGTAAACCAAAAAGTGATGATGATTGTCATGTACAAGAAGGAGCACAGTAAGATTTACTAAGTTTTGATAGCTACTAACAGTTTTCCATTATCATTTTAAAGCACTTGAATTTATATTTTGGAGAATTTTGATGACAGCAGGTTTGCTACTAGGTTAACTGGTATTAAAGAAAATACTAAGTTTCAAAAGAATGGACAGAGCAATGACACAATTTCTGGTTTGAAGCATGTTGTAGATGAAGCAAAGCGATGTCACAATGTGAAGTATGGTCTTAGACCTTGAAACTGGAGTGCTTTTGGATATTTAAATTTTATGTAAGAGGAGAATTATGAGATGTCGCTTACCAAATTTAAGTTTGTGAATTATGGACAGATATGTTTATGTTTGGCATGCTCTGGCTGGTTATTGGGGAGGAGTGAAGCCTGCAGCAAGTGGCATGGAACATTACGACACTTCCTTGGCATATCCAGTACAGTCTCCTGGTGTGCTAGGAAACCAACCAGACATTGTCATGGACAGCTTGTCTGTACATGGCTTGGGACTGGTGCACCCGAAGAAGGTTTTTAATTTCTACAATGAGCTTCATGCTTACTTAGCATCATGTGGAGTAGATGGAGTGAAGGTTGATGTGCAAAACATTATTGAGACCCTAGGGAGTGGACACGGTGGTAGGGTCACACTCACGCGCAGCTATATTCAGGCACTTGAGGCCTCTGTTGCTCTGAATTTTCTTGACAATGGATGCATTGCCTGTATGTGCCATAACACTGATGGCCTTTATAGTTCAAAGCAAACTGCTGTTGTGAGAGCATCTGATGACTTTTATCCCGGTGATCCTGCTTCCCACACAATTCACATTTCATCTGTTGCATATAACACACTTTTTCTGGGAGAGTTTATGCAAGCTGACTGGGACATGTTTCATGTAAGTTGAAGTTATAGTAATTTAGTTTATGAATATGCATTTTTATATTTTACATTTCCTGGATCTTGACAAATGAATTTTTATGTTATAGAGTTTACATCCAGCAGCAGAGTACCATGCTGCAGCCCGTGCAGTTAGTGGAGGTCCAATTTATGTTAGGTACGTCACAGATATTGTCCTGCTTTAGGCCATACATGAAATTAGCACATTTGTGACGTGTAAATTTGTTGCTTTTATAGTGATAAGCCAGGAAGGCACAATTTTAATCTTCTCAAGAGACTGGTTCTGTATGATGGTTCAGTTCTCCGTGCTCAGTTACCAGGCAGGCCTACCGTTGACACACTCTTTCTTGATCCAGCAAGAGATGGAACAAGGTTCGTTTAATTTTCTACCAATGCACTTCTCATGCAATGTTTTTGGGACATTCTGATGGTTCATATGCCTAAGTTGTCATGTCCAGCTTGCTCAAGATATGGAACTTGAACAAATGCTCTGGCGTGGTTGGTGTGTTTAATTGCCAAGGTGCTGGGTGGTGCAAGGTACAAAAGAAAACCCGAATTCATTGTCCATCACCTGGGACTCTCACTGGCTCAGTTTGTGCCTCTGATGTTGACCTCATTGCTCAAGTAGCCGGTGCTGATTGGCATGGTGACACTGTTGTTTATGCCTACAGATCAGGTAACTCAGTTTCACATATGAATTAAAAAGTCGTATTGTAAGTAAAAAAGGCTCCAATTCAACTTCATTGAAACTATCAATATGTTTCCATGTTTTAGGTGAGGTGATTCGGCTGCCAAAAGGTGCTTCGGTTCCTGTGACATTGAAAGTTCTGGAGTATGAACTTTTCCATTTTTGTCCAATCAAGGTGAGGCTTTATTAGTTTTTGGTTTTGAACGATTGGGCTATTACTGAAATTGCAGCATGATTTATACTAAGTGAAGTGGTGTTGTTGAACAGGAAATTGAGGCAAGTATTTCATTTGCACCTATAGGGTTATTGGATATGTTAAACGTTGGAGGTGCTGTGGAACATTTTGATGTCCATAAAGAATCTGAAGTCCCTAATGAAGATAAATCAGGAAAAGCAACTTTTATTGTGAAAGTGAGGGGAAATGGCAGATTTGGAGTTTATTCTTCTGAGTGTCCTGTGAAGTGTCTGGTAGCTGGGAATCAAACAGATTTCAACTATGACTCAGAGGATGGATTGACAACTTTTTACATCCCTGTGCCTGAAAGGGACATGCAGCTATGCCAGATAGAGATCCATTTTTGAGTCTTAATTCTTATCCTTTTGTAGGACACATATTTTGCTTTAATAGCTTCACATGCAATGGTAGCAGAAAAGTTTATCTTTAAAGAAAATAACTTTTTTATATTGTAACTGATTTTGACAAATGAATAAAATAATAATATTATCAGCTAAAAGTTAACCAGAATTATAAAATCTATAGTTATATCATATTTATGTATAATATAAGTAATAAGAAAATACATTGTCGGTATGATTTTGGCGGTTTTATAAATAACAAATATTTGATTGGTTTCATTGAAGCTGAATTTTAAGAAGTTATCAATTTAATTGGTTTGACAAGAACACATCTCGACAATGGTGTCATTTACAAATGTATAACACGGGATTCTCAAATATGTTATAGAAGTTCATCCATAATCAAACTGTATATTAAAATATAATCAAAATAAACCACAACAAATCATTAAGCTTATAATGTACTTGAAACGTTAATTAAACTAATAGACATAACCAACTGTATAATATGCAAACAAGTCATCTATGTGTTTCTAATAGCACTATTGAAATAGGTGAGTGTGAGTTTAAGTCTTGAGTATCTTTTTATAATAAATTTTAGAAAAAAAAAAGAAATTTATGTAAAATTAAATAAGTCTGCACTTAATTTTATAAAGTCCTTTTATAGTATTCCCTCTTTAAAATATTTAATAACTTATGAATAAGTTAATAATAGTTCATAAATAAACTTTTTTTTTTTGGTAGAACTACTAGCTGAGAAATCTATCTATTCATACTAATAATATACCCTAACTAATTTTAGATGCCAAACAAATTTACATCCTTTTCATTATTTATTACCTCCAAACTCAAATATATAAACAATCAAATTACTATGTGGGGTGAACTTAAACAAAAACAGAAATATAAGTTTTATTTCTTTAATGGTATCATTTAATTGTATCAAATTCTAACAAGAAGTATTTAGAAAAAGAATATTTTAAAATTGCGATTGGTAAAATTAAATTGTATTAACTATTTTTCTTAATTGGTGTAAATGAATTCTATTCAGAAATTTCTACTCATCGCATTTTGTCTTCTTGTGTCTTAAAATAGTGAATACATGTACATCCAAATGCCCTTGATAAGTTTTGCCATCACTTTTACATTGTTTTTTAGTTTGAACTCTAAACTATATGTTTAAAAAAACCTAACCTAGTTAATTTTATTTTGTTTCATTTTATTTAATCTAAATAGAGAGTGTCTTTTAAAAGAAAGTGTTTTATTCGTAACTTAAAATAAAATAAAAAAGAAAGAGAGAATTTATTGGTTATTCATTAAGTTATAACGTCATTAAGTCATACCAGTAAAATGGTGATTCTCACTTTTTTATAGAGTTGAATCATAATTAAATTTTTACTACATGGTATATTCGTTTTTATTTTTACAGTTAGAATTTTCAATTAGAGATTTAGGGTTAGAGAAATTAGTCTCACATGTTGATGCTTTATTTTGGATTTTTTTTTTAAATTGAAGCATTATTGTTTTGATGTTCACTTATAATATATACTTATTTGTGTTTTTAATTTGATTCTCTTGTACTCACATTTCATTCTAATGTCAGAATTTATATTGAAATTATAACAAAATTAATCTTCGTTTAACTGTCCATAAAAATATAAAAATAACATAAAAATATTAAAGAACGGTAGAGAAGACATGATTAGGTTTCTTAAAGGGTTTTTATACTCTTCTAATATAACTAGGTTTTGTTTTGAGCTTCTTTATGTTGTTGTAACCGTATTTTTTATAATGTAATATTCTTTAATTATCTTGTAACTATATAATTTAATATTTTTAAGATGCATTTGATATATATATATATAAATATATTTAGAAAGATCTTGTCATATTAAAAAATATTTAATAAATATTATCTTTTGATATTTACTGACATAATTAAATAAGATAATTATTTAAAATATCAAATAAAATATATAAAAATATATTTTTCTAAATAATATTTTATCATAAAGATTTATCAATTATCAAAGTATAAAGTTCTTTTTTGCAAAAAAAATAAAGAAAATCGCAAGGTTTAATTTTTGTTACTCGTTCCCTTCTTTTGTCTTAGCTAAATATCTTTACTTTTTTATGTCTTGTCTTGCCTTTTTCATGACATGCTTGACTTAGATTTTTGTGGTTTTGATTATTTGTGATTCTTTGTTTTATCTTTAAGGTGTCATGAAACTTAATCAATTTATTTTCACAGTTCCATGAACTCAAACTAAGTCCAGTTACATTAATAAACCTCAAAATATATATAAAGAACATTCACACAATCCAAAAAGTTATTTTAACATATTTTTATATATCATGCTCAATAAATCCAATTATAAGAAATCATAATTAAAACAATCTTTTAAAACACAAAACCAAACAGGAATCCAAGATTAAAAACTAAATGAAGACATAAATATACATTCACACTTGACAATCAAGACTACATGGGTGCATAACATTGTCTACTATAGAGACAAAGTCCATTGTCATCACAAAAGCATGCAAGGAGTTGCTACATATGGTTGAAGAAATTATTGCAGGGTCTTAGTTTTGTGCAAAACAACTATCCATTAGTTGTGGAAAGTCAAAGTATTGTCCATCATAGTAAGAATCAAACATTTTATTTTAGGTTCAAACATATTGATGTGAAGTCTCATCAGATACATGCTATTTTGGATGCTAAGTTGTTGAAGTTGGATGAAGTCAAAACTAACGACATTGATGTTGAAATGATAACTAAGGCAGAAGTTTAAAGTTTATTATGAAATTATCGGATTGGTAGTCACTCAACATAATTGTGAGGGAAAAAATATATTGGGTTGACATTCAACTATGTGTCTAAAAATTCCAACCTAGTTAAGTCTATTTTATGTCACTTAACCTAAGTGGAGACGAGCCTTAAGTAAAGAGAGAGTGTTTTGCAGTCTTTGAAAAAGAGAAAAATTATTGACATATTCATTAAGTCGTCTCAGTAAATTTTCCTTCTTTTTTTGTTAAATTGAACTAAAATTTTGACAAAAGGTTAGTGACATACGCTTATTCATTTTGATCATTGGAGTTGTTAGTTGGAGAGATGTGGTTGGAGAAATCCATCTCACACAGTTGCTTTATTTTATTTTTCTTTGTTCTTCAAATTTGAAAACATTATTGCTTTGACATATTGATGATACTTGTTTGTACTTTTTATTTGACTCTTTTGTAATTGTATTTGATCCTAATGAAATTTAATTGACTAATTTATGTTCAGTCAAATTTTAATTTTCACATTGAAAAAAAAAATTCAGTTAAAAATATTGTCCTCCTTTTATGATTATTTCTACCATTTTCTATTTTTGTATTATTATTGTTTCCCATGACTTTTTTATCAACATGAAAGAATAAAAAATTTATCATCTATTTTTGGACTTGCCCTAACTATATATATGTACGTCACCAAATCTCATTTTCAAACATGTTTACCTGATTTTGAACAATGTATATGATTTATATGTTTTATTGTACAATAATGGAGCATATAATTATGATTATGTTGTGTCCATAAAATATTCAAAGTAAAATACAAAAAGAATACGTTACGATAGTAAGATGAAGAGCACAAGTTCACAATAACTTAGTCAAACTTTAGAATTCGACATAAACTATATAACCTTTTATGTTTTCTAAGATTCACCTTCTCCTCCATACCTTCATCATCTTACAAGTCAAATTTGGAGTATGTCTTCTCATTGCATATCTCTCACCAAAACTTGCCTTTTTTTCCTTTATCATCCTCTATTATAATTCGGTAGCATCACCAAAATATGTTTGTGGAGGAAATTTTTTTAGAGAATACTTCATTTTTTTTATAGAGAATTTGAAATTTTCTACGGAAAAAACAGTTTGTTTATAATTTTTATAAAGAAAGAATTTGAAAATTAAAAAATCTAAGAAATAATTTGATTTTTAAATTAAAAAAATTCGTAAAAAGTAAGAATTTAACTTTTTTATTATATTTCTCTTCTCTTATATTTGTTTATTTTCTTCTCTCCTTGGTTTGTCATTAAAGTGTAACCTAATTAGTTTGAGATTAACAAGGTGGTACGACTGTCGCGGTCATACAAATTTGATACACGAAATTATGCAGTATAGACTAGGAAGTGACTCCTAGGTCGTCTCACAAGGACCAATATTTGTGGTTCGGTCTTAGGTTAAACACGTAGTGGGGGGGGGTTCTTGTGATTTTGGTTGAATGCGGTAAATTTAAAATTAGAAAAGCAGTAAAAATAACAGACTGTAAAAACAAGATTAAAACAGTAAAATGGTAAATAAATTATAGAAACAGTAAATGTGTAGAAAACGGTAAATTCAGAAATATTTAAATTGCAAAACAAATAAACTTTTACAGAATTTAAAATGCGCAAGGAAACTTAAAAGAAATTGATGTGAGCAGAAACTTGAAGTGACAGTAATTTGATCAAAGCTTTAAGCGTGCAGATGAAATTGTAAAACACACTGGAAATTAAATTGAAACTGAAAAAGAAACAGAAAACCTCCCCAGAGGGGAGGAGAAAACCAGAACGTCTACTATTCTACTCCTAAAATCTAATGCTAAAATCTAATGATCTTTCTTCTCTGCTGCCATTGCTCTTTTATAGCCAAAATCTGAACTTCAACTTCCTCCCGTGACTTCTCTTATTTTCATGGATGTTGTCCCTTGCAAATTCCTTGGGTCCGTGAACAATGGGGTCCTCCATGAATTGGTGTCTAAACGTCTGGACCGTCTCATTCTCCTTCCAATTTCCAAATTCCTTCCATGTCACCATTCACATTCCACCTCTTTGTCTTTATCTTCATCTTTTGACTTTCTTTATCCAATTAATTACCATTTGGTTCTCCCTCTTCATTTTGTCTTCACGTGGAAGCTTTCTTCCAGCCGTCCCGTTAATGAATCAACATTGGTCCTTCTCCGTGCATGTTGTCCTCCAGCCAACTCGGTTCTGAAACTCCAGCAGTAAGAGCTTTGCAGTAGCTTTCCAAACGTTGCTCAGAAACGGCCGTGAGTTTCTTCATTCTCTTCCAACTCAACAACGTTCTCTGCTACCAGCTTCTTCCATGATGCTTCCTTCTACAAAACAAAATAAATCTGCATGCTGGAACGGAACACCACTGCCTTGCTGCTGTTTTGCTTGTTGGATACTCCCATGGGGCATCTCAGTGCAGCTTTGTGTGAAGGATGGATACTGACAAAGGTTGTTGCTGCTAGACCGAGTGCACCCTCTCAATGTGCACATGAAACCTTCTCTTTTTATTCTTGCAAGAGCAGTGTGCGTGCAGCATTTTCTCCAATAAAATATGATGATAATAATTGTGCAATTTTGTGGCTGGAGCACACACCCTTTATTTGTTAAATGACCCACCACGTGAAAGAGAAACCCATTGTCCTTTTTTAATACTTGGACGTGACAACTCCTATTCCCACCTAATCTATTCTTTCAAAGAAAAAGAAATCTCCAAAAGCTTTTCCTTCTACTAGCCGTAACGCCCTTGCTCCCATTTCCCTTCACTCTCAAACAATTGGCTGTAGCGACGTGCTCACTGTTCCAGCCGTGACAGCACTCTTCTCATTCCAATCATAAAAAAAAAAAGCTACTTTTTCTTCAAGCTTGGTGGATGGGAGCTGCTCAAGGACCGTTCTTGAAGCTGTGTGGTGCAGGCTGTGCTACTACTGCGGTGCTGGATGCTTTACTTCTGCTTCATGCCGTGAGCATCCCCATTCTTTCCAAGCCCTTGTGTTGGTTTCTCTACGTGGCTGGAATGCTGCTGGAATGCAATCCAATAGGAGCCACTCCATCCGTGGTGGAAAGTGTTGATTGTTGGTGCAAGCTGTCTGTGCTCAAAGAGGCCGAGAATCCCATGTGTGTGGCCTCCCTAAGTGGTGGTCCCTCCATTTATCCATTATTGTATCTATTATTTAGTGAAAGACAATGAAGATTCTCCTTGGACCATTAAGCCGTGTAGCACCTTTCTCTGTTCTCCTGGTCCGTGATGGAGCTCTTTGTGCTTGCTGGAAAACATTCTCAATGCTGGATGAAGGCTTGCTGGATGTGTGAGAAGTGGTGTATGTCCTTACGTGTGTTTAACCAAGTTGCTGGACTTGTGTGGATGCAACCCATCTGCTACTGTTTGTGTGCATCCAACCAAAAATATGCAGCCTTTCAATAATGAACACGTGCTCTCAACTCTAATTTTTCCATGGACTCTGAACGCGTACTTCCCATAAGAAAATAATCACTAAATTTTATCCAATATTTCCCTTAGAAATAATAACGTAAATAATTAATCATAGATAATTCAAATTAATCAAAATAAAAATTATCGGTTAAATTAAGCACAATTATGAAAAATGGGAAAATACTGGACAATTAAGCACAATTCCCTGATTAATTATAGCACGTTAAACTAAGTGAAGTGAACAAAATATTGACTCATCAAAATAGACCACACTTAGTCTTTTGCACTCCTGGGCAAAATGAAGACGCAAATCAGGGAATAGTTCATAGGACACCAAAGGAGTAACACAGACTCAGCAGACAGAAAAATAAAGATTCGCAAGAAAACAAATAAAATTTACACAGTTCTCAAGAATTCTGGACAAATAAAAGAAATAGAAATTATCCAACACAAATCAAATAAAGCAGATACTTACAGAAATCTTCCAAGCAATTCAAAACACGGAAAATGATTAATCAGCTCAAGAGGTGATTCAAAAATAACAAAACCTCACAGATGCACTATAGTGTTTCTCTCAAGTGTTTAAGGTAAATCAATGTCACTCAATGCACTCAAGAAAGCAAACACAAGCAGACTTGGCAAGCTTCTAATATCAACACTTAAAACATATGCATGTTCAGATCTAAAGGTCTTTCAAGGTTGTAATGGGGCCAAGGACAGGGGAGGATAAATATGGATAAGTAGCTATAGCTCAGAAGAAATAGAGGAACACTGGGGAACAAGTGTAAACACAGTGAAATCTCACCCAAACCTCTAATTCAATCCTCTTCTCGACTCCATTATTCACAAAAATTATTTTTCAATTTTTTTTTCTTTTTCTCATCATTTTTTTTTTATCCTGTCTTCTTTCTTTCTTTTTTTCTTTCTTTCTTTTTTTTTTTTTTTTTTTTTTTTTTTTTTTTTTTTTTTTTTTTATCACACAACAGGATATAAATTATCATTTCAAAATATGATGAGGAACCAACTAGCCAATTCGTCAGAATTCCCAAGGAGACCACACTTATTCTCAAAATACTTCTATAGCTCCAGACTTTCCTAAGGATAAGGTAATCATTTGTTTTTCACTTAGGATCAGTGTATGAGCTTCAACACAAAGAAATATATACAGTATAGGCTCAAAGGGGTTATCAAAGGATAATAACAAGGTAGGCTTATTTGGCTAGAGAGGCTCAAGAATAAAATTGCCTTTATCACTTCTAAACATGCATATCAATCAAGTATATCAAAAAGAATCAAGCCAAGGCATATGTGCAAGCAATCAAGATACATATCACACACAAGAAAGAAAATTAAGTGGCTCAAATCTCACACAGGGTATTTGTCACAATCAAATCAACCTCTCAAACGTATAATCATCTTTCCAGGCAGAGAAAAGCAAGGATTACAAACTATAAGTATTAAGTAAGTGAAGGAAAAATCTACAACTTAAACATCATCCAGAAATCAAGAGAAAAATGTAAAATTTATTGCACACAAAACACACTAAAACAACTTAAAACAGAAAAAATTAACACTCAAAAACAAAAAATTTAACACACAAAATACAATCTAACAGAAAAATCAGAAAAATCAGAATTTCTTCCCAGTAGACCACACTTAAATCACACAATGTCCTCAGTGTGTTACAATCATCAGATTATCAATTTCAGAGCAGTCAAATAATATAGACAAGTGCAATAAAAAGTTAGGAAAAATGGGAAGAAATTTTTCAGTAACATCCATCAGCAGATGTTATCAGGGACATCCATCAGCAGATGTCTAGTCGCATAGCACCCATCAGTAGATGCTATAATATTTTTTTATATTTTTTTTTTTCTTTTATTTTATTATATATTTTTTTTTTTGAAAAAGGATACCGGTACTGTGACAACAGTCTCGGTGGCAAAGACCGGAACTGTTGCTACAGTGGAAAGAAATCTGGCTATAAATGAGGCCGCTCCTCCGCGTCCAGCGCCATTTCTGATCCCTCACTCTCTCTCTACTCCTCTCTCTGCTCTCTTCTCTCTGCTCTCTGCTCTCTCAACTCTCTCTCAACCTGAGCGTCTGGATCTGTGAGGAAGCTCTGTCCCCGCGCCTTCTGAAGAGTCTGAGTGAGATCCGCGAGGAGCCTCTGCAAGCCTACTTCCCCAGGTAAGTCCTTCTTCACTAAGGATCTCCCTCTCTTTCTGCTTGCTTGTTCTGCTTCTGTTTCCCTTGTCCATTTCTTTAAGCTTTCTGTTCTTTCATTTCAGTTCATCCTTCCTTTTCGCTTTCCCAGATCTTTCATTTTTTTTCTTTTTCTTATTCTGCTTTCTGTTCCTTCTTTATTTTCAGCTCTTATTCGCTTTATTTTTCACCTGCTAAACACTTAAAACACATAAAACACAATTGTCTTAAAACTTAAGGGGTATATCGGCTGGAAACCAGACGTTAATCTCCCTTCGATTGAAGGTATTGCAGAGACAATCGGGTAGAACAACGCCACGTACCCCACTTAAAACTAAATAAACACATAAACATAATATACAAGAACAAGGACAACAGGACAACTGGACATAGATCCGTTTAGGACCCTTTGCAAGGACCGTGAAACAGATCTGAGACCAGACACAAAAACAATCAAAGACAGACAGGACAAAATAAATTTAAAAGGAAACAAGAACAAATAAAGAAAACAGAGAACTAATCTAATTTTTTTTTTTTTATGCTTCTCTTTTTTTTTTAGTTCTTTTTATTTTTTTTTTATGTTTATTTTTTTTTTTTATGTTTTTGTTCTTTTTACATTTATTTATTTTTTATTTATGTATTTGTATATTACGAGAGGAAGGATGAGTGATACGGAATCAGAGAGATATACCAGTCAACGGTGGCGTCCTACCGACGATCAAATCAAGATGATGACCAAAATCTACAACTATGGGGTCACACACCCAAGCCGAGCGCAAGTCGTCGAGATCGCGTCTCGACTAAGGGCTTTCGGCGAAGCCACTGAATACAACGTACACTGCTGGTTCAACAACCACGGCAATCGGGTCAAGCGCTGGCAAGCGGAGATAGACCCTACTGGCACTCTCTTTTCACAACTGCCGCTGTATATGTATGGTAAGACCTCTGATCACACCTCCATTGAATTTTCCATTCCTCTTCTATTATTAACACAAGTTTAATTTTTTTTTTTTTTTGTTTGAAAGAAAACAACTGGGTGATAATGAGGGCACCGAGGCTGCTGAATTTGTTTCCAGTTCCGATCATTATCGATGACGACAGAAATGAACGAGAAATTCCTCCACCAAAGCCTCCGCTCGCATTCCGAACCAGAGCTCCCTCAACGGAGCTCTCCCTTAGACCACCACAACCAGCTCGAGAATTCTTCCAGTTTTAAAGTTTTGTTTATTTATTTATTTATTTTTTTTTATGTTTTTGTTGGCCGAGTGTGGCCCGAATATGGACAAGGCATGTAATCTGAACAATTATATTTTTTTATGTTTTTATTTTTTATTTTTTTTTTGTTTTTATTTATTATGGTGTGTAATATTAACGATCACTAAAGATCGACCCCCCGAACATCTTTTATTTATATATATCCACTGCAATTTTATTTTCAGATCTGTTAAATTTCCTTTTCTCAATTACTGTAATTTTTTTTTTTTTTTTTTTTTTTTTTTGCAAAGATGAATGAAATCTTTCTTAGTCAAATTTTTCAATCAATAATCTGTATGCACACAACTAAGAAATTATATTTACAGTGAAGGAAAATAAGGAAAAATAAGATCTGAAGTGAAAATTTTTATTGGTATAAAATAATAAGATACTGAGGGTCGAAATAAAATCAAGGAATACGCAAAACAATTTTTGAATTTTTGATTTTTTTTTTATTTTAAGTAAAAACACTAAAAATCACGAAGCAAAATAAAACACAAAACACATTTTTTTTTTTAAAAAAAAATATGAAAAATAAATATATGTATATCTTATAACAATAAAATTTTAATTGAAAACAAAGATTTTGCACACTTTAAACAAAAAATTTTATCAAAAAAAAAATTTTTTTTTTTTTTTGTTTTTTTATTTTTTATTTTTAAAGATAACAATTACAAAAACTAAGAAGAAAAGGAAAAACAAACTTAAAAGAAAAAATTGCAGAATCTTCCCCAGACCACACCTAAACTACAATGTCCCAAATCAGTTAAAGGCATAAGATCATCAATTGAAACTTAAACAGATAAAGGACAAATGTAATAAAAGTCAGAAAACGGGGAAGAAAGAAAAAGAAAACTCCCCTGGATTATGGTGGCAGTTGCCAAAATTGGACAATCAGGGAGATGTCTTCTTCAGGATCCAAGACGGAAATTTTGAGGAAAAATTGCTTCATCCTCCAAATCTGATCAAGCAGAGAAATATCCTCCACCGCCGGATCTAAGCAGCAAATATTGTCACTGAGCAGATTCAGTAGGTGCCTTTTGATCTTCGAACTGCTGTATGTACTGGCACCTTTGTCTTCCAGCGTGGGTGCATGCTGATCAAATTTATATGTACCTCCTGCAATATGGTTAGTGCAAAATGGTTCCACAGAAATATCATGCAGAGGTATAACACCCAATCCCAATTCATCATACCGAGCCTTAGATACAACCTCATAACATGAATCCGTTTCAAATGTAGAAACAATATCTATAACAGGTTCAGATTCATGTTCAGTGCATGGAGAACAAATATTTGAATGTGATAGTAAAAAGCGGTCCTCATCATGCACAGAGGAAAAATTAAAATCATGCTCAGCAACAATATAGTCATCAGCATACCTCTCAACAACATAGTCATCAATATAATCAAATTGAGGTATGCTTACCTCCTCTTCCTTGAAGATTTCTAGAGTGTGGGAAGGTGAAGGTGGTCTACCTGGTTCAGGATTACTGCTTACTTCTGCCGGGTCCCCAAAATTTTCATCAGTCTCCTCAGGTGCAAGAGTGGCCATCTGCCTGATCTGATCACTCAGATTCTGCATGGCAGCTTGAGTTTCCATGCTCTCTTGCTTGAACTGCATGTTCCCTTTCTGAAACTGAATGTTCTGCATTGTCATCTGCTCTAGTAACTCCTTTAATGTAGGTTCAGAAATAGAAGGCTGAGGAGTTATTTGAATAGGAGAATCATACTGCTGACTCTCATATTGTGGAACTGGCTCCCAAAGAGAGCTCTCAGAAATTGGATGATGGAACATATTGTTCTCATCATAAAAATCAGCAGATTTAAAATCAAAGTAATATGCAGAATAAGAATCATAATCACAGACATTGGCAGAATAAGCATTATTCACAACATTAAAATAGGTAGACATGGAAAAATAAAAAGTAAAAACTAAAAACTAAAAATTACGAATCAGATAAAACAAAACACATTTATACATGCTACAAGCACACACAAGACAGAACATCAATAGTAAAAATTTTTAATTAATTTTTTTTTTTTTTTAATTTTCAAAATTTTTTTTTTTAATAACAACTAAATACAGAACATAGCACAATTAAACACATATATACACAATATATATTAACACAGCCTAATCGAAAAACACAGCAAAAATCTAAAACGAAAAACCTGGAACTGAAGTGACAACGCCGCCAAAATTTGCTGAAGGTGTCGTTATCGCCTGCAAAAATATACAAGACAAAACACACAAAACAAACATATTAACAGAACAAAACTTTATACAACAAAAATCTAAAACCAAACCGTCATTAGTTGGTCCCCGGCAACGGCGCCAAAATTTGGTACGACTGTCGCGGTCATACAAATTTGATACACGAAATTATGCAGTATAGACTAGGAAGTGACTCCTAGGTCGTCTCACAAGGACCAATATTTGTGGTTCGGTCTTAGGTTAAACACGTAGTGGGGGGGGGGGGGTTCTTGTGATTTTGGTTGAATGCGGTAAATTTAAAATTAGAAAAGCAGTAAAAATAACAGACTGTAAAAACAAGATTAAAACAGTAAAATGGTAAATAAATTATAGAAACAGTAAATGTGTAGAAAACGGTAAATTCAGAAATATTTAAATTGCAAAACAAATAAACTTTTACAGAATTTAAAATGCGCAAGGAAACTTAAAAGAAATTGATGTGAGCAGAAACTTGAAGTGACAGTAATTTGATCAAAGCTTTAAGCGTGCAGATGAAATTGTAAAACACACTGGAAATTAAATTGAAACTGAAAAAGAAACAGAAAACCTCCCCAGAGGGGAGGAGAAAACCAGAACGTCTACTATTCTACTCCTAAAATCTAATGCTAAAATCTAATGATCTTTCTTCTCTGCTGCCATTGCTCTTTTATAGCCAAAATCTGAACTTCAACTTCCTCCCGTGACTTCTCTTATTTTCATGGATGTTGTCCCTTGCAAATTCCTTGGGTCCGTGAACAATGGGGTCCTCCATGAATTGGTGTCTAAACGTCTGGACCGTCTCATTCTCCTTCCAATTTCCAAATTCCTTCCATGTCACCATTCACATTCCACCTCTTTGTCTTTATCTTCATCTTTTGACTTTCTTTATCCAATTAATTACCATTTGGTTCTCCCTCTTCATTTTGTCTTCACGTGGAAGCTTTCTTCCAGCCGTCCCGTGAATGAATCAACATTGGTCCTTCTCCGTGCATGTTGTCCTCCAGCCAACTCGGTTCTGAAACTCCAGCAGTAAGAGCTTTGCAGTAGCTTTCCAAACGTTGCTCAGAAACGGCCGTGAGTTTCTTCATTCTCTTCCAACTCAACAACGTTCTCTGCTACCAGCTTCTTCCATGATGCTTCCTTCTACAAAACAAAATAAATCTGCATGCTGGAACGGAACACCACTGCCTTGCTGCTGTTTTGCTTGTTGGATACTCCCATGGGGCATCTCAGTGCAGCTTTGTGTGAAGGATGGATACTGACAAAGGTTGTTGCTGCTAGACCGAGTGCACCCTCTCAATGTGCACATGAAACCTTCTCTTTTTATTCTTGCAAGAGCAGTGTGCGTGCAGCATTTTCTCCAATAAAATATGATGATAATAATTGTGCAATTTTGTGGCTGGAGCACACACCCTTTATTTGTTAAATGACCCACCACGTGAAAGAGAAACCCATTGTCCTTTTTTAATACTTGGACGTGACAACTCCTATTCCCACCTAATCTATTCTTTCAAAGAAAAAGAAATCTCCAAAAGCTTTTCCTTCTACTAGCCGTAACGCCCTTGCTCCCATTTCCCTTCACTCTCAAACAATTGGCTGTAGCGACGTGCTCACTGTTCCAGCCGTGACAGCACTCTTCTCATTCCAATCATAAAAAAAAAAAGCTACTTTTTCTTCAAGCTTGGTGGATGGGAGCTGCTCAAGGACCGTTCTTGAAGCTGTGTGGTGCAGGCTGTGCTACTACTGCGGTGCTGGATGCTTTACTTCTGCTTCATGCCGTGAGCATCCCCATTCTTTCCAAGCCCTTGTGTTGGTTTCTCTACGTGGCTGGAATGCTGCTGGAATGCAATCCAATAGGAGCCACTCCATCCGTGGTGGAAAGTGTTGATTGTTGGTGCAAGCTGTCTGTGCTCAAAGAGGCCGAGAATTCCATGTGTGTGGCCTCCCTAAGTGGTGGTCCCTCCATTTATCCATTATTGTATCTATTATTTAGTGAAAGACAATGAAGATTCTCCTTGGACCATTAAGCCGTGTAGCACCTTTCTCTGTTCTCCTGGTCCGTGATGGAGCTCTTTGTGCTTGCTGGAAAACATTCTCAATGCTGGATGAAGGCTTGCTGGATGTGTGAGAAGTGGTGTATGTCCTTACGTGTGTTTAACCAAGTTGCTGGACTTGTGTGGATGCAACCCATCTGCTACTGTTTGTGTGCATCCAACCAAAAATATGCAGCCTTTCAATAATGAACACGTGCTCTCAACTCTAATTTTTCCATGGACTCTGAACGCGTACTTCCCATAAGAAAATAATCACTAAATTTTATCCAATATTTCCCTTAGAAATAATAACGTAAATAATTAATCATAGATAATTCAAATTAATCAAAATAAAAATTATCGGTTAAATTAAGCACAATTATGAAAAACGGGAAAATACTGGACAATTAAGCACAATTCCCTGATTAATTATAGCACGTTAAACTAAGTGAAGTGAACAAAATATTGACTCATCACAAGGCTTCTTCATAGTTATCTCTTTGTTCTTGCAAATCAGTGTTATTTTTCAATTAGCAATTATTTAATATTTTATTGATCAACGATGAAGGAAAACATTACCCACTAATATTTTTGAAACAAATATTACTTAATTGGCAATTGAAATATTCTATCTACATAAATAAAATTTAAATTTAATAAATTTAATTTACATTAAAAAACAAAAATAAATTAATGTAAATTTATTATATTTTCGTTTCTTTAAATTTATAAAACTTTCTGCCAAAACATTTTATTAGTTATCCTAAATTTGCCTGGCATGTGTACGATGACATTTACTGTAGCATGTGATGAAGCATTAGATATGTCAAAACTCAGAAAATTAATTCAACTAAAATTTTTGATAGTTTATCATGAACATACATACGCATAAATAAAAAACAAAAAGAATAGAAATACCTGTGTACAAAATGATTGTTCTAAAATGAAACTTTAAGGTTAATGTTAATTAGAAAATTTGGAAACAATACCTATTCTTTAAAATCATGATGTAGATGATTTTTCAAATGAAGATGAAAAGGAAAAAGGTTTGATTAATATACAATCATAGTTTACAACAAAAGAAAAAGGTTTTGTTAATAATAATGTTGTTCCTAACCATCCTAATTATAATATTCGACACGCATAAGATGAACCAAACTTTCAGTCTGATGTCATCAGTGATTATTGCATGCAAAGGTATGGGAATGTCTATATACCCTCCTTCTAAGTATAAACAATGCATGAAAGAACTAATCTCACGAAACCCTATTACTTAAATATAATTAGTATAATCTTTTAGATAATTATCATAAAAATATAAATTATAATTTACCTTTCATGTTGGTTAATTTTTAGATGATAATGTGAAATTAATATACAACGTGAACTTGTATTTCTCTGGTAATTCATCGAAAAAAACAACTGCAATATTTTACTGTTCATCAGCATGATAAAGTAAAAGATTTTTTCTTTTATAACTAGGAATATATAACTCCCATATATTTTTTAAAGTAAAAATTATATGATATTTTTAATTAAAGGCTTAAATTATCCATAAGACAACATCATTAGCTAGCTATATGGAGTATACGGTTAATCAACCCACTAATTATGATTAAAATATCATAAAAATAATGAATATCTTGGGAATTAATGACTTGTACATATGTTCTCTAAAATAAAATGTGAAGGATATCTATTTAGAATTATGTCTACAGAAAGTTCATGATTTCTTCTACGCAAAGTGATTTTTTTTTTTTTTGCTCTTTCAATGAAAGTTTTAAAAGTTCTCCTATTAACTTCAAGGTCTGGGGATGCAGCAAGTTTTGGTAATGATTTTGCACTCACCTTTTCCAAAGTATAAATTAATTGACACATTAAATTATATTTTAATTTAATCAATATTTTTTAAGTTCGTGTCCTAAATACGTTTAGTTACGTTTAATAGTTAATTTTTTTATTTAACTATTTTATTTTGCTAGAATATGATATACACCAATAAAAAATTAATACCATCCAATTTATATTTAGTTTTTAACATCGTAAAAATGCAATATTGTACATCTTTAATATAATTTTATGTATTTTTAGTTTTTAAAATTATGTTCAGTTCGAAAACCATTAAACCTTACGTTGATTGGTTTAATAACTAATTAAGTTTTAAAAACATTGGTTTAAAAGTGTTTTATCTTTGTCTTTTCTTTACATATTTTTTTGTTTTGTTCTCCTCAGTTCAATAAGATAACATTAGGATCAATTACCACATTTAGATACTGATTTCACTCTATTTTGTCTTTTTAAAACGTATCTCAAATAATTAAAAAAAAAGTTATTTAAATTATTTTAAATCTTAACTTGTAAGTGATATCAATCCATTATTACATTTTAAAATAAGCTTGTCACCCTGTAATAATCTCCTTAGTATTTAGTCTATAAGAAAATAAAAAATAAATACCATAAAAATGAGACTTATATTACAATCGGGCTTTTACCGCAATAAGTACAATATAAATTAATATGTTAATATTTATCAAGTTCTCTTATTTGGTATTATCAAATTCTCATATTGTTGGAACCATAATAGAAGTTTAGAAAGAAAAAATAAAAAATTGGGGTTTATTTAAAAGATATATAATATTAACTTTTATTTATAATATAAATATGTATTTTTTAAAATAATAACAGAATATATAATAGAAAATAATAATTAAATAGAAAAAATAAGTATCTTTCTTAAAACAAAAATTTACATATATGAATTATCAATTTTACAAGTTAATAAAAAATTTCATAAATTTATAATGAAAATAATATCTATTTAATTTTATTTTTTTGAAAAATTATATTATTTGGGTCATAAAACTCTACCCAATCAAATAAATTATACCACTTAATACTATGGGTTTTAGTAAATAATAATCAACAATTATTTAGAGGACCTTTCTATAAAAAAAGTTAAACAATGATATATTTTGAATTGTTACGTCAATGTAATGAAAAAAGTTAATAAATTCATTTGATGGTAAATTTAACTATATGTAGCTTTTAAAATGACAATGGCAAAGCAAAACAAATATTAAAAAAAATGGTACTAAAATATTTTATCCAATGAAAATAAATATTCTATCGACAATAAAATATGAAAATAAAAAAAAGTTGTCAAAATTAAAAAAAAAATAACTTTTAAATATATAAATTCCCCATCACATGTTTTAAATACATAAATTATCTATATAATAATAGTTATTATTTTAATAAATAAAATAATTCTTTTAAGGTTGAGTTGGTTAGAGAAATAAGTAAGACATTTTTTAAATAACTTTTGAGTGTTAAGGAACCTTTTCAATCAAAAAATTGTTTCCAACAATCAAAGCAAGACAAAATCTAACTCAAAAGTAACTGAGATTGTAATAGCCCATTCATCTAATATAGATTAACGAATCCAACATTATTAATGAGTGAAACCTAATAAACTATGTCTTTTGTATGTCGTATTCCTCTCCTTGTCTTTTTTCTAACATATTACTTTAAGAAAAGAAAAAAAAGATAAGAAAAGGACAACTAAAAGAGAAAATTTCTGCTTACCTCCTCTTAAAAGATATATGTACCTTTAAAGTAGAAATTTATCTCATTTATATTTTAATGATAAAATGATATTCATATTTTCTATACACTTATTTTCCTTTTTATTTTATTTGTAATTTTTTTAAACCTTTTCCTATAAAACATACACAATTTTTATTTTAAAACTTTTAAATTTTAATTATCATAATTTTAATTTAAGTTTTGGTCCAAATTTTTTAAATAAATTAATATTAAAAAAAATAGATATTTAACATTGACCTCAAGTTTATGCTAATTATCTAATAGTGTTGGATTTGCATTTCATTCACAAAGAACTCTAAAATCATATATGTGATAACTTAATTTTTATATTCTCGTATTGAAGCTTATTACAATCTTTTTAACATTTTTGTTTTCTTTATTTTTTAGTTTTGGTTTAGATTTGTGACTCTTTGGAAGTTTTAGGATTTACAACTAAGTTATTACCAGGTTGTTAGATATTAAGATTGGGTTGTTGACGGTCTTTTTGGTAGACCTGAAGTTGTTTATTATATTTTGTTTTTTCTGTTTACTTTCTGAACTTGCAAGATAATGTTCCTTATACTATATTAGACCAGCCTTTATATTACATTGTTAAGGGAGAAACTTAATTTTATTTTATGAGGCTTGTACAACACAAAAAGTTTCTTCTATCAATATGTTAATTTATTAGTATAGATTTTTTAAAAGTGACTCTAATAAGTCAACATTAATTCCTCAATAATTAATTTTTTATTAAAATACATTAGCATAGCTAATATTAATTATTGTTTATTTTAAAAATTATTTAATTTGTTGTCTTTCAAATCATTTCTAAGTGAAATTTATTTTTAGTATTAATTTAGTTTACACTTATTAATGACAATAATTTAAGAAAAAAAGTTTGTCGTACAAAGTCTCTATCTTTAACTAAATAAAATACAAATGAAAAATAAATTATAATGAACGAAGGAATGAGTATGAATAAAGAAAATGAGTTTGAATAAAGAAGATAAATATAAACAAAAAGAGATGTGTCTGAATAAAAAAATGAGTATAAAATATTTTATATAGAAAGTGAGAGAGAAAATTATAGAGAATAAAAGAAAAAAAATGTGTGAATGAAAAAATTTGTCATAAAAACCTTTAATTTAAAAATAATTTATTGTTCATTTTTATTGTCTTCAATACATACAAATACAAATGATAACATATAAATTAATTAGCGTCAATTTAATCAACACTAACATAAATAAATATTAAAAAATTATTTTAGTCAATACTAGCTTATTAAATAAATAAAATTAGTGTCAACTTAACCAATATTAATTTAAATAAATATAAATACGAAAAGATAAATAAGACTAATATCAATTAAGCATTTTCTATTCTTATTTTTTTTTTAATATTTATTTCAATTAGACCAATGGTTTGTATCATAATTTTAACTCATTGTTATTTTATATTGATTTTGTAATTTATTAGATCAATTATTCAAAAGTACTTTGTGTGAGGGCCTGTAAGAAAATAAAGGAGTCATTGGGTTTTATGTGAAGCAGTTAGACCCATTAAATTAAGGACAAATTAGTCTTAGGAAAGACTTCTCAGAAGCCTGATTCAGTTGCTTGAGTTTTCTCTCTCTAAAACTCTTTTGTCCTAAATTCTCTCTGCCTTCTCTCTAAAAATTTCCATTCACTGAACCATTCAATCTTGGAGAGGTTTAGAGTAAGAATTCTGTAATATCGTTAATATGGATAGTAAGTAAGTGCACAGATATTGTTTTAGGTTACTGTGAAGGAAGTGAGGTAGTAAATTTGAGCATAGGTGGTCTTGAGTGCAATTAAGCAGTTTGACTAGCTTGGGTGAGTCAATTAAAACTGGTTAGGGTCATAAAACTGAGTAAATTCATGTTCAAAATGGTAGAATTGAAATTGGGTTCTTGGGTTAATGAAATCGGAGTTTTAAGTTAAAAGTTGGGTATTGATCACTTTAGAATCATGTTAATAATGTTTATAATCAAATATACAAGTTTAATTAGGCTTATACTACAACCTAGGATCATTAGAAGTTAAGGAAGAGATATAGAACGAGTTCTGGGGTGTTAAGTGCTTGAAATTTGCAGAATTTCGTTCTGCGGATTATGTAGAGTCGCATAGTGCACTGTGTGCGCTATGCGAATTTTAGCTGAAAGGCTCCCCCGTTAGGAAAATTCGCTCAACGCACCAAGGGTGGTGCGTTGTGTGAATTTTTGTTGTCTTGCCTTGCACCCTGGTGCGCTTTTCCTCATCTGTTTGAGCTGTTTGATGTTGTTTGACTGTCAGGATGTATGTATGTCTATATAATTGATTTGGGTGGCTTGATTTTGCAACATGATTGAGGGTATGTTGTATTGTGTGTGAATTATAGTTTGGAAGTATGTATGAAACAAAGTTGTGATTGGCGTAAGTGTAACAAGTATGGTTCATGGACGTAATTCCATGATTCTCAAGGAGAGGATACATGGTGGTGCCCTAGTAGTGTGTAGAATGATTGCATGGCAGCTCAATCTTAGGGGTTTTCCTGAAACTACAATGATCAATCATTCTCAAGTAGAGAGGATTGAATCATGTGGTGAGTAGTAATAGGAGGTCCTAGTCTTAGAGGCTTCTAGTATGCTCCAGGGCGCGGAACGGACTAACCCCGTGAGTGTGGTAGGGTGGAACCCATTGGCAATGGCTTTGCAAAGAAGTAGAGGCCACCACGAGTGCATAACGCGCCATAGCTCGGCAATCATTCTAGTCTGGATGAGTCGGTTTATAATGCAACAAGTCTTGTAATGTCATTTACCATGTTTAGAGTGAACTATGCATATTGTGTGTGACTGTATAACATGCTTCTTATACCTAGCTCACCCTTGTTTGTTTGTGTTGTTTGTTTATGATTCTTTTTGCAATGATCATCCACTTGGATGAGAGCAGATGGCGAGGAAGTTTCTTTGGAGACAACTTTGGAAGAAGACGACAATACTGCAGTTTAGGCTTCCTAGGGGTTTCTAAGTCATTTGATGATATTCTGAAATATTTTTTCTCTTTAAGTTTATAGTTTAGACCTCTTTTGTTAAAATTTAAATTCTATAGCTATTTTGAGAATGACTATAATCCTAATTATTTTTCACTGTTTTCCTATATTATATATGATGACGTTTTTATTATATATGTTTTTCTATATAATTGGGATGTCACTTTTTGTGTAAATTATGTTTATCGAGAATTAAAATATAACTAATAACTGAATATAAATTAATTGTCTAAAATATATGTATAAATTACAATTGTAAACATTAAAATAAGATAAGGAGTTAGCAATATAAGTTTATAAAAACTTTCACATAAATGTGAATGAGTATTAAAATTAAACACACCTCTTATAAACCTTTCCCCCTACCAAGTTCTATGCAAACACACCCATTATAACCTATTTCCATTGATTGCACCTAAAACACATATATAAATGGAAGGTAACTTAGTTCAAATAATATAGTTCAATTTGTACGTGAGGAAAAACTTAAAGCTCAATCCTAACATAAGTGGTAAATGTATCTTTAAGAAGTCTCTCAATATTTCTTTTTTCCAATATTAATTCATAAGTAAACTAAAAAAAAATAACTTAAAACAATTATGACTTGTTATTCCAATTATCGTACACATAAATTAATTTTAATTTATAAAAAAAATCATTTCTTCTATTTTTTTTACTAGATAAAGAAGATTTCTAAACATGTACTTGATGAATTTCATAGAAAGCCTATATATGAATGAGAAGCCTATCGGAAACTAGGTCAAGTATTTCAATCCTTAATTTCAAGTTAATTAAACCAACTTAAAATTGTGTCTAGAGCTAATTGATACATATACGTAGTTACGTAGTAATGATATTTACTTATCATTAATATTTAGGTCATATTAGACATACATATCACATAAATGAACTGACACATTGGTAAACTTTGTGGAAACAAGCATGTATGGAGAAAATTAAAGTCATCGAACCCTAGTGATTCTTTCGTCTCAATCACTCATACCCTAGCTTCCCATACCGTAACATATCCTTATATGTAAGAAAAAAAACCTAATCATCTCCATTTCTTTCTCTATAAATACACAAACTTCTAATCAATTCCTCACCAACTTGGATATCAGCCATAGCCATTTTCATGAAACTTCTTTCAACACCATTATTCAAGATACCATCTATTCTCACTTTCACACAAAGGGAAATTGAAGAAACAATGGCCCTCCCAAGACAACACCACCTCCTTTTGTTTCTTGTTGCCATGTTGGTTTCTTTTGCTCATAGCACAGTGCCAGAGGACCCACTTAGGTTATTTCATGAGGGTTCTCCTAAAGACAAGAACTTCATCATGCAGAGTACAAATGTTTTCAACTTTAAGAGTTTTGGCAAACTGGGTCACATTTCTTCTTCCCTTAAAATGGTTAACGTCAATGATCATGGAGCTCGAGGAGATGGTAAAAGTGATGACACTCTGGTAAATATTCTCACCTCACAAATTCTTGTCACATGCATGTTCTAAACTCACTTCGTAATGTATAGTTTCACCAAAAAATATATATTTATTGTCGAACTTCGTAAGTATGACAACATATTATGTCTTTTTGCATGTTTTGCACATGTATATGTTGATGAGTTTTTTCAATCAATGTAACAACTAATATGGAAGGTTATAAATAAAATAGTGATATAGCATGTCATAACAACTCAAAAGATTGAAAGAAAAAGGTAAAACTGTGGAGACCAAGTCAGGATAATATATATATTTTTTCTATTATTAATGATAACGGTGAAGATAAATTACAATATTGTAGCATATAGTAGTTTAATTATCATCTAACAAATTCGTGCTTAGTGATTTAATTAATATCTTCTGATGGTAAACGATATTAATTTACTGTGTCTGAGTCAAATATTTAGTAATATCAATTAAGTATATCTTACTTTCAAAATAATTTAATTGGAGTTTTATTTTCAACGACTTTCTTTTAATTTTATACATAAAGTTTAAGGAAAAGATGTATTTTTTGAAATGAAATTAGGACAATTAGATAGTACAAATTAAGTTTTTTCAATATAAGTAAAAACATATGAGACTCGGACGTAAATTCTCTTTTATGTTTATCTCTTATAGATTATCATTTATTTAAAAGATGTTATCGTACATTTTCTTATTTTTGTTTTGTATACGATAGACATAATGTTGTAAATTTAGTGACGATTTATATAAGTGAATATTTGAAGTATTATTTTTGGCTTATATGGGTTGGTTGCTTCAGGCATTCAAAAAGGCTTGGGAAGTTGCATGTTCATATGCGGGAGCAGTTTTTGTGGTGCCGCAGAAAAAGTATCTACTCAAGCCAATCACATTTTCTGGCCCTTGCAAATCCAACATCGCAGTACAGGTTAGAAAGCCACAGATTCAACTTTGCAGTTCCAAACATTCTTAAAAGCATTACAATTATTATAAGTAAATAATATCTGCAACAGAGTAACATAGATTAATTATAAGGTACGATGATCTCTTTTTCTTTTCTTTTTTTAATCAGATCTCTGGAACCCTTGTAGCATCAGATAATCCATCAGATTACAGTGAAGACCGCACACACTGGCTTATGTTCGACAGTGTTCAGAAACTATCAGTTAATGGTGGTGGAACCATCGATGGAAATGGAAACATATGGTGGCAAAACTCATGCAAAAAGAACCCTAAGCTTGTAAGATATTATATTACAATATTGTTATCTTTGATTCATATATCATATTCAAAAGCTAACTATTCTTCTGTGTTTTTCCATTTGCAGCCTTGCAAGAAGGCCCCTACGGTATGTATTTCTCTCAATTTGGATTGAAATTTATGAGAATGGATCTTCCTTGTTCAAAATTCTAAGTGTTAAAATATTTGAGATATTATTTAGAGTTATGTTATGATTTTATTTTTAAACATATTTTAAAGGGTTCAAGTTTAAATAAAGAAAGTGTATATAATTTCTTTTTTAAAATATATACAACAACTTCTTTGATTGAAATATTAATGGTGTCTACGTAAAGATTATTTGATTAATCCTTTTTAAAACAATTATTTATCACCGTATATTTTTACACAAAAAAAAAAACACTCTGCATTTTCTCGTCAATAAACAATAATTATGATAATTTAATTTCTTTGACAACCCTCTCTCTTTCATGAGGATAGGAAAAACTCATTAGGAGATAATAAATTTAATGTAGCCAATTAAAGCAATTTTATATATAAAATCAGAGTTAGTACCATATATATCTAGCTCATTATTGTAATTAGTATTATATATACATTTTGTGGAAAGTATTAGTTATTATTTCCAATAATAAATTATTTGTATGATTAAAGAAAATTTAATATTATATAAAATTGCAGAATTGTTTAGAAGGAAAAAAAAAAATAATATATCAAAGGTGGAATGTGACAGAAGAAGATCCATTAATTCCCTGGTGCAACCTTCAAATATAACAATTGTTTTGTATCTTTGCAGGCGTTGACTTTCTACCAGTGCAACTACTTAACAGTTGAGGATTTGACAATAAAGAATGGCCAACAGATGCATGTGTCCTTCGAAGAATCTAAGAATGTTATTGCTTCTGGTCTCACTGTGACAGCACCTGAGGACAGCCCAAACACTGATGGAATTCACATCACAAACACTCAAAACATACAAATCTCGAACACAGTTATAGGAACTGGTATTCTTAATCTACACGTTTCAAAATAATAAAACTGATAAAGCATTGAATTTCTTTAAGTTTCTAAATCTCTTTCGGTTTCAACTCTTGCAGGTGATGATTGTATATCAATAGAAAGTGGATCCATGAATGTGCTAGCCACAAAAATAACCTGCGGACCAGGCCATGGTATCAGGTACGTTCAACAACATAATCATCGATCTTCTGCATTCCATAACTGAGACGAATTAAAAAAGAAGTTTTGATAACCTTTTTTATAAAACTTATCAAGCAAATTAATGTATAAAAAGTTTGAATGGGGTAATTTTTTTTTCTAGAACTCTTTATTGAAATGATTAATTAAAATGTGACTTCTTTTGCAATAATGATATCAGCATCGGAAGCTTAGGGTCTGCAAAATCCAAGGATTTTGTTTCAGGAGTAATGGTAAACGGAGCTAAATTTTCTGGAACTACAAATGGAGTAAGAATTAAAACATGGCAGGTAATTTGATATTTGAAGAACCATTTTACTGTAGTGAGTATATATATGTATATATATTTTAGTTAATTTATTATGTACGTGCATGCATGCAGGGAGGTTCAGGAAGTGCAAGCAACATCAAGTTTCAGAACATTGAAATGGACAAAGTAACGAATCCCATAATAATAGATCAAAATTACTGTGATCAAGCCACACCATGCAAAAAACAAGTAAATAATTCAGATTCTCTGACATTTTTCACCCATTCATGTAATCATGAGTGAATTTGAATCATTATTTTAAATGACATTGTACCTTAAGCAAGCATTTTATGTCTTAGTTTTGAATTTTGTTTTCTGTGATTTCAGTCTTTAATTTAAAGAAGAAAAAAAACTACAACTTTGACCTAATTCTTAGGTTATGTTGTTGCAGAAATCTGCAGTTCAGATTAGGAATGTGTTATACGAAAACATAAAAGGAACAAGTGCTTCTGATGTGGGTGTGCAATTTGAGTGCAGCGAGAAGTTTCCATGCAAAGGGATAGTGTTGCAGAACGTAGAGCTTGAACGTGAAGATGGAGAAGGGGCCAAAGCTTCATGCAACAGTGTTCAATTGTCCTACAGAGGAGATGTTAACCCTCAATGCCCATAGATACACCAAACACACTTCCAAATAATGCAACATTGTTTTGCACACAATAATAAGGCTAATTCATTTGTATAGCAGCCAACAATCATATTTCTATCATACCCACTATTCATTCTCATCATTTCTTCTATGTTCCATAAATAAAATTTAACATATCATATTTTACTTTATAGCTTTCAAAATTATACACACACACAAAGTTAGGATTTAAATATTTCAAACTATACATGTCTTTTAATTTTAGCTATTTATTAATAAGATTTAGTTATCAATATTTTGTTTATCACTCTGTTTCTATGTATTATGTACGGGGAGATATATGCAACCTTTCGTGCCAAAATTTTATTCAACATTCAATCATGATTCAAACAAAATAAGTTAATAATAATTTATCTTTATTATTAATTAGAGACTAATTTAAAATTTAGTAATATGTAAGTAAGTTGATGGTTAATGTTAAAGATTAATTTTATTCTTATATCAATTATAATTTTTTTTATTAATAATCGAGATTATTTTGAGTATCAAAATTTTTAATTTATAAAATAATGTATAATTTAATCAATGATTAATTATTTTTTATCTTTAAATTTGTTTTTATTTTAGTGCTAATATATATAAAATTATTGCTCACGTTAATTAAAATTTACAAAGATACAAAAGTAAATGTACGTAATTATCTTAGTTATTTAAAATAATAAATAGATTAGTTAATTCAATCAATACATAAAATAATTGAATTACATTAACTAAAATGGTATCCATTACCATCTTACTTACTACTTTTATTTACAACAATGAACTAGCTATAATTAATGGTAAAGAGTTAATATAGAACAGAGATTATATTCATTTAAAACTCTTGACTGGTAACAATATATTTTCCCAATTGTTAACATACTATTTTATCATCATCCTTCATAAAACCTCGTTTTGTCATGTTAATTATAAGTATATTGTAAATCAAAATCCCCCAAAAAAAAACCATTAAAGGATTGCATTAAGGCATAATCCAAGTATATGATGTAACATTAATATATAATTAATTGGACACACAAAGACAACAAAGGAAAATAATTTCTCTATATATCCTTATCATTTCCTATTATTGTGTCAAACAACAAAATCATGGCAATAAAAGAAAAAGTGCAATAAACTCATCTCCAAAAGAAATAAAGAACGTGAATGGGTGAAAATCTTGGTATCAATCATTCAACAAATTCCACTTCCAAATTTATATTTAATATAAGTCATTAATCATGCCATGTATTTAGATAATCAATGAGATTTTCACCCATTTTGGATTATTAATATAGGCATATATTGTTAAATTATATTAATATTTAAGATTGGTTTATGTAATTTAAAGTATAATTTTGATGTACAGATTCTAATGTGATGATTATTAGAATATAATGTATTAAAGTTATAGGGATTATTTTAGAGTTATTAAAATTAATCTCTCTCTTCTCACTTCGAAAGAGGCATTTTGGTATTTGATTAAATTGATTAAATATCATAAAAGAGAGAAAAACTTTTACTACGGTTGACAGGTTAAGTTTTTGAAAAGAGAAAAAGAAAGGTTACATTCTCTGAAAAGAAAAGAAACTGTGACGTCCCTCAGAATTTCTATATCATCAAGAAAACATTAAAGAGGAGTAAGAGAATGGAGAACATTGACAGAAAGAAATTATACAATGGATTCAGGTAAGTTCTTTTTCACTGTGTATGAGAAAATAGTGAGTATCATGAAAATTCAAGATCCTGTGTGTGTTTTTCATTCAATTGAAAATTAAAGAATTACTTACAAGTAATATCAGAGCCAGGTTATGAATTTTATGATTCTCCATGAATGATAATTTTCTCAATTTTATGAAACCTTAATTTTTTAATTATAAAATTAGGGATTTTAAATTTTCAAATATTTAATTATTTTTTATTGGCACGAAAGAAAATAGATTCACGGTAATGTGAATCTCGAAGCCCAATTTTTATTTTTGATCGTCACATTAAAATAACCCTAGTGTTGCACGATGACCGCAGCATGAAAATTAATTCTGCATGATAGAAAAGTCAATTCCCTTGCGTAAAGTGAATTCTAAATGATAGAAACAATTCACGTGAATTTCATTCACCCTGAACCTGGAAGCAACAATTTTGTTTACTTTTTTATTCATTGTTGCATTAATTTCATAACTCCAGCCGCGAGTTTTTATATTTTGGCATAGGACAACTGTTGCGGCACTTGTTCCCACACTTATTATATTCTAAACATGGTTACTGTTAGTGGATTGAATGGAAATTAAATGTGAATTAAAAGTTTCATAATTTTGAATGCTTTTAATTTGAAAAAAAAGTGTATTTACTCACATGCATAGTATAATTTTTGTTTATTAATCTTGGATGAAGGAAATTCAATTAAGTTGAATTTCGGATGAGTTATAATTCTAATCAAAATTACAAGATTTAGCAATTTCGTTTTTTTTTTAAATTGTTCATGTTATTGTGAAAATTATTCATAATATAAAGGATGTTAAATTATGAATATATATATATATATATATATATATATATGTCGCAACCGGAATCGCGACGGGACGACGATCCGAAAAATAAACGGTTAAATTTGAAAAAGAAGAGATTTTGGAGTCGCCACCATAGTTTATTCTGGAAAACTACGGAAAAACCATAAAATGATAAGGCATGGTCTCCGAAACTGAGATTCTAAATTCGGGAGTCGGTTACGTGTAGGGAAGGTATTAGCACCCTACAACGCCTGCCCTAGGGCAGTACCTTTAACTAAATATGCGAATGTGATGTGGTTTTCAAAAAATGTTTAACTACCCCCTAAAATAAAATTCTAAAGAAACAAAATATATTTTTTAGTTTTTTGGGCCCGACAAGGATTGACCTTGCTCCTACGTATTCTCATTAAGAATGAGAAATCAGGGTTCCGTAGTTCTTTTAGAAAACTGCTTGAAAATTTGTTTGAAAATTGTTTGAGAAATTGATTATGGATAAATTTGGATTTTTTGGGAAAGTGAACCTGACAAGGACTGGCCTTGCTCCTACGTATCTCCAGTTTTGATGGAGAATCAAGGATCACGTAGTTCTGGCTAGGAAGATTGTTTATTGTTTGAAAATGTTGATGTTTTTGGTTTTTGAAGATTTTATATTTTTTTTGGTATTTTTTGTATAATATTTAAATTTTTGCGTAATGAGCACTAGGCTGATGCGTACGATCGCACGAGCACTCACACGGCTTTTTCAATGTTTTTTATTGTTTTTGCGTAATGAGCACTAGGCTGATGCGTACGATCGCACGAGCACTCACACGGCTTTTTTTTGTTTATTTTATATTTTGGGTAAGGAGTACTAGGCTGATGCGTACGATCGCACGAGTACTCACACCGATATTTATATCATTACATGTTTTTTAAAGTTTTATATATATATATTTTTTTATATATTTTTTATTAAGAAAGAGAGTGAAGTTGAAATATCTATGACATAAAAATATCAAAAAGCATAGGATAAAATTGTGGTAGAAAATAGGATAAATTTATAAACTAAAAAAATGATCAAAATGAATATAAATAGAATGAAAAGAAAATGTGTACCTTGTTGAAGATTTGAAAGATGAAGCAAGACTTTGCTTGTAATAAGTTGTGAGAAGAGGTAGATTGATGGTGAAGAAGATGAATTTATAGTAGAAATGTGGTATGAGATTTACTATGTATAGAGGGATTAGGAAATAGTAAAATGTGAGAGAAAAATGAAGTAGAGTTTTGGAATGGAATGAAGAGATTTTGAGAGAGAAGAGATGAATATTATGTAAATTGTGTGTATGAAGTGAAGGAAATGTAGGTATTTATAGAGTTAAGGATGAAAAAAGTTGATGAATAAAAATAATATAATAAGTTGGTGGAAAATTTAGAGGAAATAAAATATAATTAAAAAAAGATGAATAGAAAAAGTTAATGTGGAAAATAAGTAAAAGAAATAATATAAAAAGTTGGTGGAGAAAGTAGGTGAAATAAAATATAGTAAATAGTAAAAGTTAATGTGGAAAATAAATGAAAGAAATAATATAAAAAGTTGGTGGAGAAATTAGGTGTGAAAATTAAGTGAAAGAAATAATATAAAAAGTTGGTGGAGAAATTAGGTGTGGAAATTAAGTGAAAGAAATAATATAAAAAGTTGATGGAGAAAGTAGGTGAAATAAAATATAGTAAATAGTAAAAGTTAATGTGGAAAATAAGTGAAAAAAATAATATAAAAAGTTGGTGGAAAGATTAGGTGTGGAAATTAAGTGAAAGAAATAATATAAAAAGTTGGTGGAGAAATTAGGTGAAATAAAATATAGTGAATATTAAAAGTTAATGTGGAAAATAAGTGAAAGAAATAATATAAAAAGTGGGTGGAGAAATAAGGTGGAGAAAAATGGATAATAAAAAATGTTGATGGAGAAGATATAATTAAAAAAAGTAAGTGGAAAAATTAGAAAAGTTGATATATAAAATTAATATGGAAATGATGTGGAAAAAATAAATGAAAAAGGTAGATGATGTGGAATGAGATGTGGAGGGTGATGTGGATGGTGATGTGGAGAATGGGGTGTGATAAGAGGAAAGGGGTGGTGAGGAAGTAAAAAAAGTAAGAGATTATTTTGGGCCATTGGATTAAGTGTTTAAAAGAAAATTTGGGGGTGCAAAAAGTAAAATAAATAGTATTTTTCATTTTGGTTTTTTATGTTTTTTTTTTCTTTTTTTATTTATTTTTGTGATGAGTTTTATTTACCCGGACGAAATTGGGTATTGACAATATATATATATATATATATATATATATATATATATATATATATATATAAAGTGAGACATTTCATGTACTTAATAAATATGTTTGTATATCCAAAGATAACATACATATAGATTTAAGTATGATTAATTGTTTATTAAAGTGTATATGGAATTTGTCAGTTTAAGAATCACCCAAAGGTGAACTTAAATGAATGACTTAAATGATTACCTATCAGTTTAAGTGTCACCCAAAGGTGAACTTGAATGTATGACTAGTGTAGTAATTTGTTTGAATCCCTTAATTTTATCAAAACATTAATGTATGAGCTTGTGTATTATTCCCAGCTTACATGAATTTATCAGGTTTGAGCAACAATGTGGTAAAGTTTAATGAGCTCAATTATGATGATTGGTTAGAACAAATCCAACTGAGTGTGTTAGACTTGGACATCGCAATTATGATGGATGAAATGCTCGCAGCCATTACAGAGACTAGTACAAGTGATGAGAAATCTCTTTATGAGGCTTGGCATAGGTCTAACAGGCTGTCACTAAACTTGATGTGCATGTATATGGCAGAGAATGTAAAGCCTTCTATGCCTAAAACAGAAAACGCAAAGGAATTCATGAAATGGATCAAGTAGTACTCACAATTAGACATAACTGACAAGTCTATTGTAGGAACTCTTATGAGTGAGTTGACTACCAAAAAGTTTGACTGGTCACATCCCATACATGACCATGTAACTGAAATGGCTAATATAGCAGCAAGATTAAAGTCAATGGGAATGGAGGTGAATGAGTCTTTTCTGGTACAGTTCATCATGAACTCTTTTCGTCCTGAATTTGGCCAGTTCCAAGTGAACTATAACACTCTTAAGGATAAATGAAACTTTCAAGAAATCAAAGCCATGTTGGTACAAGAGGAAGGAAGATTGAAGAAAATGAAAGATCATTCTATCCATCTAACAACTCATGAAGGTGCTAGCTTCAGTAAAGCTAAATCAGGAAAGAAGAACAAGAAGGACAAAGCCCCAATGAAAGTGAATAAGGGCAATATCCAGAAGGACCAGAAATGTTTCTTTTGTAAGAAAGTAGGTCACTTCAAGAAAGATTGTCTGAAAAGAAAATCTTGGTTCGAAAAGAAAGGTACTTTTTATGTTTATGTAAGTTTTGAAGCAAATTTAATTAAAGTGCCTAATAATACCTGGTGGTTGGATTCTGGAGCTACCCCTCATATTTCTAATATTATGCAGGGATTCCTTTCAATCCAGCCCATAAAAGGAACTGAAAAGTATTTATATATGGGGAACAGAATGAAGGCACAGATAGAAGGAATTGGGACTTACAAATTGATTCTAGACACTGGTTATTGTCTGAATATTGAAAAGTGTCTCTATGTTTTTGGTTGTGCTAGGAATTTAATTTCTGTTGCAAAGTTGGATTATTTAGGTTTTAACTTTAAGATTGAAAATGATATTTTTCATTTGTATAAAATTTCGTACTATTATGGTTCTGGTACATTATTGGATGGTTTATATTGTTTAAATCTTGATGTTAATTTTTCTGAATCCCTGTTTAATGTTGAACATGTTGTTGATAGAAATTGTGGTGCAGGAAAAGAATGTTCTTCTTTCTTATGACATAAAAGATTAGGTCACATATCCAAAGAAAGGATGTTGAGGTTAGTTAAAAATGAAATTTTACCTCAATTGGATTTCGATGACTGGGATGTATGTATTGATTGTATTAAGGGTAGACAAGCAAAACACATATCAAAATATCCTGCCACAAGAAGTAGTCAACTTCTTGAATTAATACACACTGATATTTGTGGTCCTTTTGACATTAAATCCTGGAGTGGTGAAAAATATTTTATCTCCTTTATTGATGATTTCTCACGTTATTGTTATATATATATATCTATTACATGAAAAATCTCAATCAGTGAATGCCCTTGAGGTATTCATAAATGAGGTGGAAAGACAATTAGATAGAAAAGTAAAAGTGGTGAGATCTGATAGAGGTGGTGAATATTATGGTAAAACTAATGAGAGTGGACAATGTCCAGGTCCATTTGCAAAGTTTCTTGAAAGTCAGGGTATATGTGCACAGTATACAATGCTTGATAGACCACAACAAAATGGTGTAGCAGAAAGGCGGAATCTTATCTTATGGATATGGTTAGGAGTATGTTAAGTCATAGTAATATTTCTTTGTCTTTGTGGATGTATTCATTAAAGATTGTTGTATATCTTGTTAACAGGGTTCCTAGCAAAGCAATTTCTAAAACTCCTTATGAACTATGGACTGGAAGGAAACCCAGTTTGAGACATCTTCATGTTTGGAGTTGTCCGGCAGAGGTAAGGTTATATAATCCACATCTTCATGTTTGGATTATTAATATAGGCATATATTTCAACATAGTCCTCTTTTATGATCAACTGGGATAGTCATACAAGGAAAAAAGTCAAACACTAACAATAGAAAGGTTAGAATTTAGAAAATGCTGATGTAATCTCTTTTCTACTTGATACAGTAATATTGTATATATGGTTATGTGGGTTGGAGCACTCTAAGTGTTTCCATATTAAATTTTTTTTTCTGAACAAAAAATAGAGTCATTTAATCACCAAAATAATAACATTTGCAAATTGTAATTTAAATAAATTTATATTTAATTTTAACATAACGTGCAAACTTGGTTTGTTATTGAGAACTGTTGTAGCGTAGTGAAATCTGTAACGTCCCAAAAATATAGTATAAAGTCATATAATAGGAACATCACATTCATAATACTACAGTCAGTTTTTACAAAAGATAGAACGTACGGTTATGGTCGAACGACTTACAAAATAGCAAGAGATTAAAATTGTACAAATATACAATCCTAGACCGAACGGTTTACAAAATACTTATACCAAACGGTCCTCTAAGATAATAAAACAGCATATGGCCGAACGGTTCTACTGTTCGACCTTAACATCTACCTCTACCAAATTTTCTTCTTCCAGCGCCTCTTCAAGCAACGCTTCTCCTTCTGCTCACATCTACACGGATGATCATTGCAACAAAAGGACAACTACCGAACATACAAAACGAACAAGACAGGAAGTAGGGTAAGCTTATGTAATTCAATTCAAGTATCAACATAGATTTCACACAATTCAAATAAACGAGATAGTTCATTCACTTTTACATGCAAAGCCTAATGCTAAACTCTCACTGTCCGAATTGTATGAATTCTGTGTAGCTACGACATTCGTGCACCCGGGTGAGGTAGTAACTGAGATACCCTCAACAGCTGCCACCCGAGATTAGTCCTATCTGTCCAAATTAACCATAAGGACTAGGACATCCTGCCATTCTCACACATGACTTACCCTTCTCTATGTGAGAATGAGTAATCACGGAATATCAGGATGAACCGCCAGCTTAGCGTGTCCACATTCATACTTTACCAATTTCAATATCCATTCATGAGCTATTCCTCCCCGGAATACTCTTTCATAATCAAAAGTCATTTCATCCATATCATATTCCATCATCTCTCATTATTAAACCTCAACTGAACCAATTTGAACAAAGATCGCTTAGGATACCAAATACCGAACGTAAATCTTCAACCCCGAACGAGACCGAACACTTGGGGTGAGACTGAGAGGTCTCCAGTTCCAAAACAAATCAAAACCGAGAGAGTTACTATCGGTTGAGAAAGAGACCGATTACAATAATATTTCTCAAAGACTAATAGAATCAAACGTTATTTACAAGGTGAACCAATTTAATGAACTGACTCATGAGAGTTTAGACCGAACGTCAATAAGCCTAGGCCAAGTACTAAGACTCTAAGTCGAACACCATAGAAACTGATACTGTAGGACATCTAATAATAATAAGTGACGAAATTATATGAAGAAACCGAACGCTATAAATACTTAGCTTATTTATGAGTTTAACATCAAGGAGAACGAGTGCTAGTCGAACGTTTCCAGATAAGGTTATTGATTCACCTCTCTAAGTCCTTCTACCCTCAACATTCAACAATTTCCAAAACTAAACCAAGTAAAAATCAAAACACTATCAGAACCACTCATTTTAGAAGAGTGATCAACACATGAAACCAGAACTTGGTTTGCACGTCCAGGAAAACACACGACTGAGTGAAGAGAAGAACTTACCAGCTCAACTTCACAAACTAATCGGTTCAATCGAAAACCCTTGAGATCGGAAGAGTGGAAATGGTGCCTGAGTGATGATCGGAGAAAGGAATGGTTAAGATTTCTTAGAGAGAAGATGAAGAAATCTAGAGAGAAAGAAGAGATTTCAGAAGGTTGAAGATGGATGGTGCATGCAGGGAAGTGGCACAAAAATTTGAAAGTTTCAGTTTTACTCCTACCGTCAAAACCGTTCGTCCAATCTGCATCACACATATGTCTTCTACTTTCTGAACTTCAGACGCTCCGATCCTTACACCTGACGTCCACTCGAATGAAGTTTTTTAGTAGATTTTAAATGGGTTCTGACAAAATCTTAATGGGTAATTTTTTTTTCTTGACCCTATTAGTAATCCGACCCATTTTGTGTGCTCCACCTGTTGTTTTGATTTGATTTTAGTCATTTGTTCTAATATGTTTTTGGTTATTTTTTGTTTTCATGTTTTTTATTTTATTTTCTTGTCTAATAAAATATGATTGATGATAACTAACACTTTCTACCTTTCATTAATTTGATGTTAAAGAACAATTTTAAAAACTTCTTATTATTAAGTCACCTAATGTCAATTAATACTGTTAATTTATAGTACAATATCAAATCCTATAACTTATTTTGGATAATTTTTTTTATCTAATTTATATTTGTTAACAGTAAGAGTTAGAATGTCTCCCATATTATCCACCTCAAGTTTTATTAATTAATTATAAATTATTATGCATAATTATCTTTTATCAATTTTACAATTATAATCATAAAATCATGGTATTAACTATGATTCAATTTTGATTTTATTGATTGAAAAAGGTCAGAAAATTTTTATTTAAAATTAATTTTCAGTTGTTCCACTTTGCCTAATATATTTTTTGATAATAATGTAAAAGTTCCTCATATGGTGAGAAATTAAACACATAATAAAACGTTAACGTGTTGAAAATACACTCGATGAATAGGCTAACGTGTTTGGAATATATAAAAATTCATCACCATCATTTCATAATTTAATCAACACGTCATTAACCACTTAAAAAAAAATAACAATTTTATGTTTAAAATTTTTCAGAGAAACGTTTCTTTAACTTCCTGGAACTATTTTAATTCTTTCTATGCATGAGCACACTTTTATACATTTAACAAATTATAAAGTAAAATAAATTTAAAATCTAATAATAAAATAAGATAAATTTGAAAGCTCCAGTACTTTCATTAATATATAATTTGGATTTTTATAAAAGTTTAATTACACATTCCAAGTCTAATACTTTTAAATTAATCATTTCATTAGATTGTCATTTAATAATAGTTATATGTTATTATGTTGATACATTGATATTATTTATGATCGAATAATATGTTTATAACTGAATAAAACCATTTAATTTCAAATAAATTAAAAGATGAATACAAAATTGAATTTTTAAAAGGAGGAAGATTATAATTTAATGAAATTATAAAAACTATAAGTGAATATTTAAGCCAATTTGTAAATAATAAAAGAAGAATATATATATATATATATATAATTTATTATAATAAAAGAAAAAATAGATAAATATATAAATAGTTTAGAATGGAATTAGATGGGTTTTGGGAAGGGTCAAGGTCAGCCTAGGAAGACTCTTTCTTTTCCCTTTCTCTTCCCACCTACCTTCATTCTCTGCTCAATTTCAATTTCAATTTCAACAATTTCATTTTTATCTTCATTTGAGTTGTGTTTGCAAGTGTGTTGGATGGGAACTCCCGAATTCCCAGATCTGGGAAAGCACTGTTCGGTTTCTGATTGCAAGCAGATCGATTTTTTGCCCTTTACCTGTGATCGCTGCCACCAGGTTCTTCCCTTTCTCTATCTCTGTTTTCCCCAAAAAAGTGATGTTTTTCAAATGATTTACTCCTAATGCTGTAATTTTATTTATTACTTGTATTACATGAACTATGAGAACAAACCTATTGGACTATTCATCTGGGTATGTGTTTCTTCCAATTTATTTTAATACTGTTATTCTCTAAACTAACTTTTGATCTGACCCATAATGCCATTTTTCTTTGCTGGCATAATCTGTACCTAATTGAGTGAAACTCTATTTTCTTATATTGACCAATTTCATTTTTAAAGAATTATGGTGATGAGATGATGAGTTGCTTTTGTGATGAAAAGCTATGAAAGGATGGACTTGTTTTTAATTTTATGTTGAAGTAGGGATGGGAAGTTGGCTAGTTGTACAAGTGTGCAGACTTGAAACAATTCAAGAAATGTGCAGAGGAAGTTGCTTCCAGAATTAGGAGTTGCAGTAAAAGTAGTTATAAACTACGGGAAAAGTGGTAAAGATGTTATAGAGCGGGAGACCAAAGAGATGGGAATGGTTGGCTCCTTATTATTGCAGCTTATGGTTAGTTGTAGGATAAGACTTAGTGCAGTTTCAGGGGGATTTTTGGGTTTCAAATAGAAGTTTTAACCAATGCCAACCGTTATTGTGGGGTCAACTTCAATTATAACTGGAGAATAGCACTAATAGCACTAAGGAATTGCTTCTTAGTATTGTTCTTATTTTTATTTCCGTGACCCTCAAATTCCACTAAAAAAAATACCATCATGTATAGGTTTGTGTGAAAATGGGTATTATAAACTTTTTAACAATTTTTATTGAACTCTTGAGTTAACTCGTAGATCCTTGTAAGATTACAATTAGCTAGAGAAAATGAGCTAACTCAACTCACTATTAAAGTTTTTTATTTGGTAAACTTAGGTATAATACTCGTTAAGGTTGTATAAACACTTGAGTCAAGAACTGAGTCAATAAGTTTAAAATCAAATCAATCAGCTCTTATTGACCACATTGTGACAATGCTTTATATGAACCATACATTGTTTTTGAAGCTAATGTTGACATTTTATTGGGATCAAGTTATTTTAAGAAATTAACTCTTTTTTTAAAATGTTTTCCCCATAGAAATTTGTGTTTTTATGAATGTATGTATAATTCAATCATTTAGATAGTTTAGTTTAATACTATAGTACTACTAAACTTTATTATTGTAGTTGGATACTTTGTTTTATTGTGGAGCTGAAATGTTGAATTATTGTTGTGTTAAAAGCATAGTTATAAAAAATCTTGCTATTCATGAATGAATCTGTTCAAACTCATATCATTGATATAAATCATTCGATTTGTTCTTTTTCCACCAATTCTCATGAAAAAAAATTGAAAGTCCTATAAACTTAAATTGTTAAATGAAAATGAATTGATGGAACACTTCTAAACTTATCTAATTTTATTGCTCGACTACTTATGTTTCTCTCCCACTCATTCAATGTAAGTTATTTAGTCATTTAATTTTTTCTATTTTTCTAAAATAAAGGATTTATAAACTCAGATATAACTAAGAACTAATAATTTTGCTCTATAAGACGGTTGCTCAAGCTGTTTTATTTATGTCTGTTTTAAATTAATGGACACTGCACATCATCGGTACGATCTGTTATGATTCTCAGTTCAAAAATTAGCTTCATGATTCATGATTTGATAAGATTACCTTGGTTTGGTTGAAAGTATTATGTTATGCATTTATGTTATCAATAGGTTGTGTATGAATATTATTTCTTGCATTATGTAGACTCAAAAGTCAATTCTGAAGTAGTTCCATGAGTTTAGGCTACTCTTGAATTTCACAATCATATTTTAAACTTCTAAATTTGAACTAAGCTTAAAACATTTGCGCACCTCAAAAGTCAGTTTTGAGTAAATTCTGCTACTGCAATTTTCTGTTTTGTTTGGTTAAGTATTAATTTTTCTTTGGTTCTGAGTAGCACATAAACTTTCGGGTTCATGCATAAAACACTGTTCTGATTATTGATTTTGTCTGGTGACGTTCTGGGAATTTATCTGAGTGTGGAATTATTGATTATTATTCTACCTGTGCTAGTTTTAAGAGCTTATTGTTTGATCAAACTTATCAGCAAAATCTTTGCAGGTGTATTGTTTGGAGCACAGAGGTTATATTAAACATCAGTGTCCAAAAGCAGACAAGCAAGATGTAACTGTAGTTGTATGTCCACTTTGCGCTAAAGGAGTTCGTTTAATTCCTGATCAAGATGCAAATATAACTTGGGAGAATCATGTCAACACTGACTGTGACCCATCGAACTATGAGAAAGTCACGAAGAAGAAAAAATGCCCTGTCCCAGGATGCAGAGAGATATTAGGATTCTCAAACACAATTAAGTGCAGGGACTGCATGGTAGACCATTGTTTAAAGCATCGGTTTGGACCTGATCATAAATGTCCTGGTCCCAGAAAAATGGAAACAAGTTTTTCATTCAGGAATCTTTTGAATGTGAGTAAAAAACAGGAGTCCAAACCGCAGCCAAGTTCATCTGCATCATCTAGATGGTCTACAGGCTTTCTTAATGCAGTTTCTAACATTCGATCATCAGCAGAGGCTGGTGTGTCGAAGTTGAGTGAAGCTAACCAAGGCTGGTGGAAAGCATCAGGTGGGGTGGGAGCTAGCCAGAGTAGTGGTCAAGTGGAGCACTGCCCTCAGTGTGGTGCCAAGTTTTCCTCTGTTACTTCTTTGGTGGACCATGTGCAAAAAGTTCATGAAAGGAGTGGCAACCGATCTGGACCAAAGGTTGCAATTGATGCTTGCCCTAAGTGTAGCAGAGGATTTCAGGATCCTGTTACCCTTGTGGAACATGTTGAGAGGGATCATGGTGGCAATTCTAGATCATAAGGTATGGAGAGTTGATATTTTTTATTGAATGAATTACACCGAGAAGAAAATGCACTTTTTTTATGCAATAAATAGACTGGATGAATAGTTTTGTAAACATGAATTGAATTTGAATACATTTTAGAGTGTAAACATTGTCATACAATCATGGATCACATATAATTGAAAATTGTTGACTTCTGTCATAGTTACTTTAAAAGTCTTGACTGATAGGATACAAATCCTTACACTCGTAGCATATATATCAAAATTAAACCTCATAATCAAAGTGTGAATATGAATTTGAAGATGTTTATTTACTTATTTGTATCTATGCCACAGGATTGGCTGACGGATTCATTTGCTTACTCAATTATTTTTAATGTTTTGACACTGACCTCTTCAATGGATACTGTTAGCTTCGGGAAAGGCCAGTAATTTGGCAGGAATTTGCAAGATTAATTCAATCGATAGTGATGTACATTTTTTTCAGACTAACCTTTCTTGGGACTGGCCAGAATTTTCGAAATATCGAATTTCTCGTTTAGAAATTAGAATGAAAAAGCATATTCTCGAATTTCTGTTCAAACTCATTTTGTGGAAGCAGTGGCGGACCTCACTCTGTACCTACATACCCCCTTTTTTTTAACTTCCTTTTATCATGTGAAGAGAGTAATTCCCATTAACAAAATTTTCTGTGTCCATAATCTAGGGTGTGTGTTTGGTAAAAGCTAATTGTTAAGCTAGTTGAAGCTTACAAGCAAGAACTTGGAAACTAAATAGTTAAATATTTACATGTAAATGAATTGAAATATTATCAGTAATTAATGAAATAGCTGATAGATATAATATGAGATGTTTAGTTTTTTGAGATATTAATTTTATCAGTTCTGAGTTAAAATGATATTTCAAATAAATTAATTAGGATAAAAATGGGAAAAAAAAGTTAGTGTTTTATAAGGTAATTCATTATAAACTATTAAGTAATTCATGAAAAAATCTGGAACTCACTAAAACAAATTCGTGTACCAAAACAGTTTCAAAGAAGTTAGTCAAATAATATAATACAAGTTATTAGAGTAACTTAACAAAGATGCTAGGAGAGTTGTATAAGCTGATTCTCATTGATTCTGCTGGTTTTGTTATGTCAGGTTGTATTGTTGATGGAGCTCAAAGAAGAAGGAATGAAATATAGAAGAGAGATGACACAAAAATTTTAGAGTTTCTTTCCCCTGAAATATCGATTTACATGAACCCTTGTTTTATTTTTGTCAAAGGAACTTGGATTGAAAATTCAAAGATTAACCCAGTGGCACTCGCAACCAAACTATGCATTATACGACAAACAACACAGATAAGAAATACAAGGTACACCATGGGCCAACTCACTAACTCAAATTAACAAACTTCTTTTCTGGCTACGATGTAACCATTCTTTAATTTATGTCACTTTTTGGACTGACATTTTTATAGAGCTCCATATGTTAAACTTTTATTAGTATAATATTTGGTTTAGAAGGCAGGTAGGGGGAAAAAAACTTTTTGAAATACAATTGTAGTTTTTTCATCAAAGAAATTATTGTAGTAGTTTTTAAAAGTTGTCTTTCACTTATTCCTAAGGGTTATTTATTTGTTAAGATATATTTTTTTCCTAGAAGAAGACCAGTTAAAATCCTAAGTTTGACCAAAATAATATTAAATAAATAAAATATGATTTAAGTGAAAGAGGGTTTTTTTAAGGTTTCCACAAATAAATAATTTATAATTTAGTACATAAATCACTTTGAGTTACATTAAATATGCAAATAATTCCTCAATTTCCTTTTTAATTTTTTCAAAGAGATCAAGAACTATACTATCACATTTTGGTACAAAAAGAAATAAATATATAGAAAAATAACTCTCATAAAGATGATATAGCCAGATGAACTATCTTAGATGCTTTCCATTTAAGAAAAAAAAAAAAATATATATATATATATATATATATATATATATATATATATAACTTTTATTTAAAATTATCCCTGTATATTCTTTTAAATATTAAAAAATAAAATATTTGTAGTTCTTATGGTTAGTTTATTTTATAAATTTAATTTCTCTAATGTTAATAAAAAATTAATATTTAAACTAAATTTAGAATAGATTATTATTATCTTTTACCATTCAACTAAATTTGCCTATTTAAATTAATTTTATAAAATAAATAATTTTTTTTGGCAAGCATACTAGAATATGTATGGTATTGGTGGATAAGCCTGAAAAGGCTTACGGTGGGCTGGGATAAAAGAATTATGTTATTGCCTTCCTGCACCACTACAATATTGGAAAAACACTTAAACATTCTTTATTTTTGCAGCACTGCCGTACTGCAAAAGCAGAAAAAAGGCAGGAAAACTCTATTCAAAAGAACGTGACTATCAAATGTGAATGGAATCGATTTCAACATGCACTGAAATCAATTATGTTGTTCGTCGAACCAATTCCACTGTTTTGGGTCTTTTCGAAGTTGAATAGAGAAGGAACTTAGTTTGTAGTCAGAACGAAGCAATAGAATTTTCAGCAAGCATTTGGATTTGAATGCATCGATCTCCAATTGATTAGTGAATAGAGAAAAGGTTTGTCGTTTATAGTTCTCTAAGATAAGGATGACACACGATTCTATGATCCAAAATTTGTTTAATAAAAATAGCATATCTTTTAAATTTATTAGTAAAATAAAAATTAATACACCATGTTAATACATTATTTACCATAATAATATTGAATATATACAAATTTATTTTTTATTTTTATACCAAATAAATTGAATTATTTACTTATTATAATAAATAATTTTTTGTCCAATATTATTTATTAGCATATTTAAAAAATAATAACTCTAACTAATATAAAAAGCATTCTATATTACTTTTAATATTAAAAATAATTTGATAATCTTATGTTTTTATATGTTAAACTCTTTTATAATCTATCACATATGTAAAATCACTCCCAAATTTTATTTTAAAATTTACTCATTTTCACCTCCAATCTTTTAAAAAAAAATCATAAATTTTACTGTTAGATCAATTTTATTCATCCATTCACTCCCTACTTCAAATTGATCTTTATAAGAACACATCCGAAAAGTATTTTAAGAGTTTCGGAAAGTTTTCTTCAAAAATTCCATTTCGAAAATTTTATTGAAGAACATATGAAATATGTTCTCGAAATTGTATTCCAAAATTATGTTTTCAAAAACAGGAATTTCGTTCCAAAAATCCAGAAAAGTTCGTTCTGGAAAGTTTTCAAAATATGTAATTCGGAAGGGCAGAATCATAATTTCCACAGTGAAGGCTGTGTAAAGAAATTGTACGGGTGTAGGAAGTAAAAGTCGAATGGTTATTTCCCAGTTTTGTATTGCACCGAATGATTACTAATTGGACTCCTATGTTAAGAGCAAAAGGCTAAAGTATCCTCCTCGCTGCATCATTTTACCTCTGTCAAAATAAGTTCGTTTTGGAAAAACCGTTCCTAAAAATATTAGATATGTTCTGAAAAGCTCGTTTAAAAAATTTTGTTATGAAAAACTTGTGCATTTCATGTTTTGCGAAAAGTTTATTGTAGGAAGTTTGTTTCAAAAATCTCATTCTAGAAGGTATCATACATATATAATCCAAAAAATGTTATTCTAATCATACTATTCTGAAATGCACGTTTCAAAATGCACTTCATGTGTTTTAAAAAAACATGTTTCAAAAATTTTATTCTAAAATTTCTATTTCAAAAGGCATATTTTAAAAATTTCAAGAAACATTGTTGAAGAAGATTCCTAGAACAGATAGTTCAAAAATCAGATTAATTAAAAACAAAATGGACATTTTAAAACTAATGGGATAAAGAAGAAAAAACATGGTAAAGGCAATAACATGACATTCAACTAAATATAAAGTCAAATGGATGCAATGCATCTCATACAGAACCCAAAACAGTGCTTGAATGACTCAAACCTCTTATTCGAGAAAGCTAAACACAATCCATTCTGTCATCTCAGATATGAAACTGATTACACAGAATAGGATTTTCCACTTTCTCCCTTCAAGTTCAAACTCAAAATAAGCAAAACAAAGTTCTCTATTTTTCTAATTTTTATTCGAAACAACTGCAAAAAAAGCACACCACTTTATTAAGGTTTATTCTTACTCTTCACTGCATGGTAGATCAATCGACACAGAAATCAATTTGGTTCCTTATTGCTCGAAGCATTCCCACAACGTTGTTGATATTTGGTCGGTTTTTTGGCCTGATGTGAGTGCAGAACAGGGCCACTTTCAGAGTATCAAGCATTTCTTTCCTCCATTCATCGCACACTGAGCTAAGCGTTGCATCCATTATCTGCTCTGGACTTTCACCTCTTGCTGCAGCTTCACGAACCCACTTCACCAAGTCTACACCTTCTCCATTACCCTCATCAAATGCTGCTCTGGAAGTTACCATCTCCAGCAGTATCACACCAAAGCTATAAATATTTCCAGCTGCTGTCACTCGCATTGTGTATGCATATTCTGCACCAAACAACAACCAACACAGTTATTACCATCATGCCAAAACTGTTCAAATGAGTTGCAAATCCTTGTTAGAAATGAGTATAATTAACAGTATATAAGTACTATACCTGGTGGAACGTAACCAAAAGAACCAACATATGGGACAATACTAGCACTTCCTTTAGTTTGATCTAAGAACTTTGATATTTCGATGTCCCCAATCAGTGGCCCTAAATTTGCATCTAGAAGAATATTGCTAGAAGAAATGTCAAGGTGGATAATTGCCTTCTGATGAAGGAAAACCAAACCTTTTGCTATTCCCATTGCAATAGAGAACCTAGCAGGCCAATCGAGCTGATATTCAGGTTGCATTGCAGGTTCATGAAGAAGTTGAGCCAATGTTCCACAGGATATGTACTGATATATGAGAAGAGCAGCATCGCTACAAATCACATATCCAACGGGTTTCATTACATGTTCATGGGACAGTTTTATAAGCCTGTGAAGCTCTGAAATGATCTTGCTCTGGCGCTGCATTATTGTCATGTCCATAGGGATTATTTTCCTTACAAGTAAGACTACCCCAGAGGGCATCAATGCCTTGTAAAGTGCACTGAAAGTGCCACTGCTAAGCTTATTAGATTCTTCAAGAGTTGCTTTAGCAACCGCTTCAAGGTCTACTTCTTCTCTTAGATTGTCAGCGAAAACTTTTCCTGATATTATAGATGCTTCTTTAATGGTTTCACCACATTCTATCTCAGGAACATTTTCTACTTTCCTCTGACACACTCTGTTTACCAAGACAACTGCAGCAAATAACATAAAACCCAGAAGAAACGGTCCAAGTATATACATTATGGTTTCGTAAGTAAATTTATTATTGTTTTCCACAGCTATGTAAAGATAGGGAATATCTTCACATGTAATGTTCAATGGCTCCCCGCAAAGCCCTCTGTTGCCCGAATAACTTGAAGCAGGATTATGCAGGAATGATGCACACTTTGGCAATTTACCACTGAGCTGATTATTTGACATGTTAATGACAATCAAGCCCACCATCCCGATAAATGTATCAGGGATATTACCTGTGAGATTATTGTTGGAAATATCCAGAGAACCAAGTTTGATTAGTCTTCCTAATTCTGGGGGCAATTGTCCTTGAAGATGGTTGTAGCTCAAATTTAAGGCTATCTCCAAGTTATGCATGTGACCAATCTGAGAGGGAATAGTTCCTGTCAGATTGTTACTCCCCAATTTCAATTCAAGAAGTTCTCTACACCTTCCAATTTCCCGAGGGATCACTCCTCTTATGAAATTCCTGTCCAACAGCAGCTTCTGCAACTGAGCGATGTCACAGATTCCGTTTGGTATTGTTCCATTGAACCTGTTATTGCTTAAGTCAAGAATCTCAAGACTTCTGATCTGAAGAATCGATTCTGGAATATCACCATGAAGGAGATTTTCAGAAAGCATCAACACCTGCAGGTTCATAAGCTTTCCAAATTCTGGTGAAATTGTTCCAGTAAATCCATTTGAAGCCAAGTTCAAGAAGGTGAGATTATAACACAGAGAAAACTCTGATACTAACTCACCAGAAAGATTATTATCATCAGCTTCAAAGTAAGCAAGGCTAGTAAGGTTTCCAACACTCTTAGGAATATTACCTTGTAGATTATTGTTTCCAATTCGAACACTGACAAGAGTTCGACAGTTCCCGATTTCCTCCGGAATTTCACCACTCAAGTTGTTCTGACTGAGAATCAGAAGTTCTAGCTTCCATGCAGAAAAGAGGCTTCCTGGTATAGGACCTTCAAGGTGGTTTGAATGCAGGTTCAGTGTTGTAAGCTCAGAAAGGAATCCCAGAGCATCTGGAATCCTTCCATTGAAATGATTCTCATAAGCAGCAAAAACTCTCAGATTGGTCCAGTGCTCAACCCAGTTGGGTATGGAACCACTCAGATGATTGTTGAAAATTTGAAAATCCTGTAAAGTCTCAAGGCCTTGAAGTTCCTTAGGTATCTCTCCCACCAGCATGTTATTGGAAAAGTTCAATGATTTGAGGCTTTTGAGACCCCCCAATTGTGGTGGAATTGAACCTTCAAACTTGTTTGAAGACAAGTCAAGATATTCAAGATGGGATAAATTTCCAAAAGCAGCTGGAATCATCCCTTGAAAGTTATTGTTTGAAAGGTCAAGCCACTTCAAAGCTTTGAGCCTGGAAATTGAACTTACATTGCCTCCAAGATTCTGATTAGAGAGAGTGAGCTTCTCCACCAGTGAGAGGTTGCCACAGATGACACCTTTCCAGGAGCAGTAATCTGAGGTGCTGGCATTCCAGCCTGGAACTCTGAGATTTTGGTTGATGGAAGGTAGTAAAGTTTGTTCCTGCAACTCACCACCCACGAGCAGAGATTTTGACAGACACAAAGAGAGCAGAAAAGACAACAAGCAAAGAATTCTCATCACTGAAAACATCATCTTAACAAAAAAAGAAAGATCTTTTGCTTTTGTTGAAGATGTGAAGATTGAAAAGAGAGATACAATTCACAACACTTGGTTGAAGTGAAAAGTGGTGATTTTCTAAGCTTTCACCGGATAATTGAGTAACCCAGAATGATCAAAAGCTTTAGAGATACCCTTTTAAGATGGCTTGATATGCATGTGGTGGAAATGTGAGCGGAAGGATTTTGAGAGTAACAAGTCAATCAAACCAGTCCAAGGAATGGCTTAGCAAGAAAAGTGATAATGGTGAAAGAAACAAAAGGTGGTTACATTACCAAGATCAAAAATGCATGTTTTGGTTGCAGATGTGAAGAAAGGAATGGAAAAGCAGCAGAAGCAAAAAAGTGACAAAATGAAAGAGAGAACTGAAATCACATAATACAAGGTTGGCACAGGACCAGGTGCTAGTTGTTTTCTCTGTCTCGTAGGCAGAGCAAGAAGGAAAATGTTTGGCTTCACGATAAACAAGAAACAAGGGGTGATATGAAAGAATGCAAGTTGTACAAAGCTCTCTCTGTGGTTAGCAGGGTGCTGGTGATTCTATCATTCTAAAACTTGAGTTTTTATAAGATTAACATCTTCTAATTCTTAATTATCTAAAAAAATAGAATCTTTCTCTTGTAAGTGACAAAATTGTTACTATCTCTCGACTCTTGAAATCATTACAGATGAGGGGCCACACATTTCAGTGTGATTTCAAAAATATTTCTGTTTCAACTTCTTTAATAAAATCAATTTTAAATAATATTTATCAATATTTTCATTATCTGTTATTAGTATAAATTAATATTTCATCATACGAAATATAATTTGAAAATATCTATTTTTGCAAATAAGCTATGCTCCATCCAACACAACTTAAAATAATTTGTGTATCTGTATGATATATATCATTGGTAAAGAGGAATTTATCTTTTTGCTCTATACATTTTTTTTTTAAATTCAAATAATTACTATAATTAAAAGATCATTTTCCAATTTTATCTTTTTAATAATATTTTTTAAATTCAAATAATTACTCATGATAAACTTACACACAAATTTAGAATTGGTCCATGTTCTAAACTTTTGTTTCCTAAATTTTAAAACTAAATGATATAGAACTTTTAATCCAAGGACATTAATATTTTTTATTTTATTAAACAATATAAATAGTTCAAATACCTTATGAAACATCTTTTGACACATAAAAAAGCTTAGCTCAAAAGTATAAATAGTTCAAATACACTATGTAGCATCTTTTAACTCATCAAAAATATTAGCTCAAATGAATTAAGAAGAATACATTGTTTTTAAGTTTTAAAAGTAAAGTATATCAATTTTTTAAACGCGATCAAGCCTTTAAATTTAAGGATTCCAAACATATTTAAACTTAATAAAGATTTAATTTTTATGATTACTTTTTTATTAAATTATTGTATAGTATGTTAATATTTTTTATTTTAATAATTAAAAATTATTTTATAGTTTAATAAAAAAATTATAATAAAATAAAAGTGAATATTAGCATAAAACATATATGTTTCCACTAGCATCCATAAATATAATTAAGTCTCTTTGTAAATTAAAATTATAATTTATAACTAATTATGTACTTTAGATATAACTTAAATATTTGAATTTGAAAAAACAAATAGTAATATTTAAGTTTCTGACATCAATATCGATGGATAGTATTTTTTATCTATTAATATAACAGTTACATATAGGACATTAATATGAATAAAACTGATTTTAAATTACTTATATAAGATTGTGAAATCAGATTTAGTAAATAAAATAAAACAATAGATCATGTTTAAAAAAAATATATTAAATGAATTATTAAATACTCAGTATCATTTGAAAGAAAAAACCTTTGAAAGAAAACACTGTCATTGGTGAGCAACTTAATTCTACATGTCACATTATCATACTAAATATAAGGTTTATTTAGATTTTTTTTTCTTCTAAAAAGTTGTACAATAAGAAAAATAAACAAAGAAAATTAATCTGTAAAATAAAATTATTTTATATAATAATTAATAAATAAAAAAAATTAAATAAACTATACAATGAATTATAAATTAAATTATAGATAAATGAATTTTAACGTATAAAAAGCGTGTTTATATTCATATTTTTTTAATAGTTTTTAAAAAAGATATTCAAACATGTCTTGATTTCTTCCACTGGCATTGTATTGAAACAGTGAAATATATGCTTGTTTAAAACTATTTCTTTGATAGTATATTGGTGTTTTAAAAATATTTAGATTTTAAATCAAGATTTTGCAAGAAAAAATATTATTAAACTTAAAAATAAAATTCTTCTTATTAATAGAACATTCACTTGATTTAGATAATGATAGAGTTTTTGTCGGATCCTTCACAAAATCTTTGTCGGATGGATCACAGAGTGTTTGTCGGATGTTTCACATATTTTCATGCATTCAATTTAAGTACACTCAATTTAATTTTCTTCTAAAAGCCATTTTTTGTCGGTTATGGATGTAAGATAAACTACACTCACAATATATTTAAAGATTTAACTATATTTTCAATTCTTGTATAATATAAAAAAAGTAAGTTTAATTTTTTTTAAGAAAAATATTTTTAGCTTATGTAAATTAATAAATATTAATGTTTACTTTTAAAATATTAAATGATATTTTAAGTAATGCATATCAATATTGTAATATAATATTGACATTAATATAAAAAATTCTTAAAACTTGTATAATAAATAGTGTTTATTTATATAAATTAAAATATTGTTTAAATTTTTGGGGAAAAAATCATAGATAAAAATTAAAATTCAGAATATTTCAAAAGAACTAAAAAAAGTGTTTTCAAAATTTATACAAAAATATTACTTTATAAAAATAAAAATTAAAACTCATTAGTTTTAGAAAAATGAAAATATATTTAAGTTTAATCTAAATTAAGAAAATAACTATTATAATTTCTTACCCAATATATATTATAAGAATAAGGAAAACATTAAAAAAATGTAATGTATTAACACCAAAGTTTGTTTTGGTTTGACCAATGGTGAATGAGTCACCTAATTCCTCATTCCTTGTATAAGTTACATTAGAAATGCATTTAATTCTATTCAAGTCATTCAACACACTCAAATTAACCATACTGAACAAATTATAAATTATAAGTTTGAACTAGAGTTATATTTTATGAGAAAATAAAATCAATAAAAAGCAATTCAATTAATCTAAATTGAACAAGTATATATTGCACTATGTATTTATTCTTTAAAATGATGAAACACTCATAAAAATGTGAAAAAGAAAGTAAGGGTACTAGTCAAGTCAAATTGAACCATTTTTAATTAAATAGCATAATATGAATACTAATTACACACAATAAAACTAAACAAATAGTCAAACTAAATCAACTTTGACAATTTTCATTACCCATAGTATTCAACAGTGTGTTTTATTTTGTATTATTTGAACATTCTTTTTTTCAAAAACTTCAAAAACATTTAACTATAAAGAGTAAATTCTGCATTAGTATAACTAAAAAAATAATAATAACATAAAAATATGGTGTATGAGATGTGACAGGTTTGAACTTTAGAAGAAGATAAATATAATTTCTATGAAAGATTATCTCAACCTAGACAATCTTCTTGCCTTACACTCGTACACCAGTTTTTTTTTTAATTATCCAATATAAAAAAATAATGCATATTAATAATAATAACAAGTCAGTAAATTATTATTATAAATATTTTTGTATGTTCACTTTTAATTGAATATAGAAGACTTTTATATAAAAAATGAAATCACTACATATTCAAATTAGTTTATGAACAAAATTTAAATTATTTTTTTAAAAAATATTACATATAAAAGAGTTTACAAATTAGTTCATATACCTCAGGTAATTTTATAGATTTCTCCTTGTTTTTCTGTTTTATTAGTATTTATAAAGAAATTCTATGTATGTATAAGTATTTATGTTTGATAATTTTATGTTTGATAAATTTATCAAGACAAACTATAATAGGTATTTAAAATAAAAGGGAAAATTTGTTATTAAACACTATTGGACATTCAACTTTTACCTCATGAAATAAATGTGTTATGGGTTTTGGTTAACTGATTTTGTAATTAGATTAAGAAGAATATTATATATTTGACCTTTATTTTAATTAAATGGGAGTTTCCTTATTTTCCTGTATATTTACAGAAAATAAATATGTTTTAACTTACATAACACTTTTGTAAGTTATATTTAAGTTTAACTTTCAGGAGTTTATTTAAAAATCTCAAATCACTTATAAATAAAGTATCAAAACTAAAATTTAAATTCACATCTCTAACAAAAGTATATATGTTTAAGATTTTTAACTGACCAATTTAGTTAATCAAAACTATTCAAAAAAAATAAGAGAAAAACTAAAGAAATATCTACGCATTGTTATATATTTAAAAAATATATATATACCTAGGAATGACAAATATGTCTATAGTTATTATCAAAATTCGTCTTAAATTTTAAGAAGAAATTCATAATGATTGAGTTAAAAATATAAATATAGATAATAGTTTATATAATATATATATATATATATATATATATATATATATATATATATATATATATATAATTACTTAAACAACAAGACTATGTGCAATTCTTGAACGACAAATACAGACTATAGAGTCTCAAAATTCTCTGTTAACGGCTAGGATTCAATCATCTAATCCAACTTCAGAAGAAATTCATAACTTATTACGGACCATGAACATTCAAGATGATACTTTATTCAGACAGTGCTTCGACTTTCTATTTTCACATCTATCTCATACAAAACGTCTAATAGGGATGTCAATACAATATCGTTTCAATAGATTGTTTATATACCTCACTGAAGCAACTTCATTATAAACTATTACACTTACATTTGTATCTTGTTATGTTTGCACCTTTTTTTATGTCATGTAATATTCTAACTTTGTTTAATTATTTGTTTCTTCAAGAATATTCAATCTCACTTCCATAACAAATAAAATCATACCAATTGGAAGTATATTATATTACAAACAAATACTACATTTAAAATTAAATTAATTTTACTAAAATATAATTTTTTTATTGTTTAAAAATTAATTTCAATAATTATTTTTAACTTTTTACTCTTTAAAAACATTTTTACAATTAAATATAACTTTAACAATTATCATTTTATATTACTTTAATAACTAAGGACATTTTGGTAATATTTACTTTCTACCAATTAAACATATTTTTTAAATATATCAATCAAATCTTACACTAATTTTTACAAATTTTACTTCTAAATCCACTCTCAATCACCTCCAAATCCACTCAATTAAACAACAAAAAATTTACCTTCAAATTCTCTCAAATTCATTCAATCACTCTCCCTAAATCATCACCTCCAAATATCCTCAAGTGAACAAAGCCTTAGAGAGGATGAAAACGAAAGTATTAAGAATATATAGAATTTTATATATATATATATATATATATATATATATATATATATATATATATATATATATATATATATATATATATATATATATATATATAACACATATATATTATATAACTAGTTTTGTAATTTTTCTTTTTTCTTTTTCTATACATTCTTTTGCTTAATTTCCCAAGTAATTTTTCTTTAATTATAATTTTGATTATACATTTATTTTGAAAATATATTCAAATTATGGATTGTTAATTTCAATTAATCAAATATTATTAAATTTTTACTGAAGTCTAACTAACTAAACATAAAAATCATCTAATAATAATTATAAATGTAATTGTGCTACAGAATATAGTCAATTTTTTACCAAACCATGATTAGTGAAAAGGTAACAATATGATTGGAAATCAATTGCCTCAAAATTAAGAGAGATATGATTATGTAATTTTAATTTGATTTTATATCACTACAAGAAAAATGTCATTTACATACGGATTATTATATAAGGATCTTAATCCGTAGATAAAGATCCTGTTACATACGGATATTATATACGGATTATAAAATAAATAATAATAAAAAATTAATTAACCAAAGACAAGAGGCAGCTAAGTTTCTCTCTAGCAATTCACGTTTTCATTCGTGCATCTTCAACCATGCGTATTTTCACCTCTCCGTTCAACCACATTTCATTTTCATTAATTGCCTCGCGTCTTCATTGTTTTCTCTCGAGAGCGCCTCTCAACCATCCACATTTTCTTCACAGATCCACAGGTTTGTTCATCACAGAATCACTTCATCCTCATAAATCTCCATTTCTTCATTTTATTTTCACTATCATACACATAACCACCTCTGAATCCTAGGGTTTTGTCCTCCTCTTTACTTTTCCTTCATTTTTAACCGAATAAAAACACTTTTCTACTGATTAAAACCCTTTCTATCGTTTGTTTTTCGATTTCCATTGATTAAACCTCCATTTGTGTTGTTTAAACACTTTTGTACTAATCAATCTTGCGTTTGAACTGATTAATCGGTTCATATTGAGTTTCTCCCCATTTTTAGGGTTCTTTCGATCTAAATTAGGGTTCTTCCTCCCTTTTAGAGTTTTTCCCCTAACCTCCATTTAACAAACATGTAAAACTTTTCTTAAAAATTATAAGGTTAAGCAAGAAGTTATCTATGGTTGGTGGTCTTATCATCAATAATAATATATCTAGCTAGTTAATGATTTTAAGAGTAATCAAGTTTATTATAGTTAACTTTTACAACTAGTTAGAGTTTTAATTAGTTTCTCAACAAACCTCTTAAGTTAAGCTATTGTAATCAATTCAAAAATCATAAATAGATTTTATGTTGTTATTATCAATTTTCTCTTATAAGTTTGATTTTCTCCTTGTAATCCAATATAGTTGGCGTATCTAGTTAATTGATAATTTTAAGACCAGTTAAGTTTATTATAGTTAAATTTACAACTAACTATAGTAACAAACCTCCTAGGTTAGACAATAAATAAGTATCTTTGTAATCAACATGTAAATCATAAATAAATTTTATTTGTTTTTATAAATTTTCTATAATGAGTTTGATCTTCTTTCTTTGATTTTTATTTTAAGCAATGAATATTTGAATACTTATCCTTTCAAATATGTCATTTTCTCTCATTTGTTTCTCCTTCCATTTTTATTGTTGTAATAATTTTAATCTTCTTTCCTATTGTTTGTTAATGCATGAGTTCCATTTATTTCTTTGTTTGAAAAGATTGGAGTTGATAGATCCTTCAATACTCACATGAGTTTTCATAAAGTGGCATTTAAAGCATTGGATTATGCTCAAGGTTAGAGGTTTGTCTCTTTAACCAACTAACTGTTCCAATATATTTTTCGTGATCTTTCCAAAACCTATTTTATTTTTCCTAAATTCTCTATGTTTTGTATGTTATTTTCTTTTAGTCAAATATATTTATTGATAATAGATATTGGTTTTTTCTATTCTTGAGTAGTAATTATACTTTAATTCATTGTTATAGAATATTGCACATTTTCTTTAATTTGGTCACATAACATATAGTGTTACGAAGTGTGAATTTATTTATCGACTATTCTTTTTCTGAGTTTCTTAGTTGTTTTTAGCTTAGGCCTTTTGAAGTTATTTTCTTTGAGTCAAGTTAGATTCAAATAAGTACAATGGTCCTTGTATCAAAAGTCTTTCTACCAAAGGATTCTAGGTAAGTGTGTCCTATTAAGATGAAAGATATTACAAAAAGGGATACTCGAATGTTAGAGGGGGAGTGTACCAATATGAAAGGAACTCACCCTTGAGGGGGCGAATTGTTGAGAATCCAAGTGTGAGTTCAAGTTTCACATTGGATAGAAATGAGAAAGTGGAGTAGCATATAAAGGTGAAGACTCATTAACTCATTGCCTTAAGGTTTTAGATTGAAAGTGATATCGATCTCTTATTTGATTGGGCTCAAACCTCATTAGTATTGTGTCTTTCCAATGAACCCCCTCCTCTATAAACGTAACAAGTAGTATCAGAGCCAGCTTAGGCTCAGATGAGTACAATAGTCCTTGTATCGAAAGTCTTAGTGACCAGTTCAAACGAGTATAATGATCATTATATCAAAAGTCTTATTTGGCAAAGGGTTCCAAGTAAGCATAACCAAGTCAAAGAGGAGTTATAACAAGAAGCATGACTAAGATAATATAAAAACATAACATAATTCAAGATAACAAGTACATATGGTCCTTATATCGAAAGTGTTCCTAGCAAAGTTTCTAGGTAAGTATGTCACGTTAAAATGAACGGCGATACGAAAAGGAGTACTCATGGTTGGGAATGTTTCGTTGGAGGAGGAGTGTATCATTGTAAAATGGACTCACCCTTCAATGAGTATTTGTTGGAATCTAAGTGTGAGTATAAGTCTCACATTGGGTAAAAATTTGAAAGTAGAGCACCATATAAAGGTGAAGACTCATTAACTCATTGCCTTAAGGTTTTGGGTTAAGAGTGGTGTTAATCTCTTATGTGGTTAGGTTCAGGTTTCTTTTTTTTTGTCCCCCCCCCCTCCCCGCCCCGATGAACATCCTCTTCAATATATCTAACACTAACTAGAAGAAAAAATATCAAGCTAACAAAACCTTAAAGACTTTTTGTAATAAAGTAAATACGAAAGAGACTATATTGTATTTATATTTTAGCTTAGCTTAGGTGAATAACCTTTTTGCGGGAGTAAGAGTATATCTTACACATAACTTAGACTCATGACCATCCTAGTTTAGAAATGTAAAGCATTCAACCTTAGTACCTATATATAAGGAGATAAGTGTCATCACATAATGCAACTTTGATAAAATTGAGTTTAGAGTTTTTTGTGCAAGTGATCTAGTCTTCTTTCATTTAGAAGAGTTATTATCTTAAGTGGAGTTTTTAGGTGATGATTCAACTTCTTGCTTAAGGAAATGATGCAAAGATGGTTCAAACCATTTTATGTTATCTTGGAAAAGGTAGAAGTTTCAATAACTTCTTACCATCTTCCTCCTTTGATTTTTAACTCTTTTTATTGTTTTTCTTTTATTCTTGTTTTTAGGAGTATACTTTCGTCCATAAGAACAAAAATTGCAAAAATTGAGGAATTAATAAATAATTAGTTTTTAAAAGTTTCATTCTTGTTTGGAGTAACATACCTTCACTCATAAGAGCCAAAATTACAAAAACAAGAATTATCAAATAATTAACTTTTTAGAAAGACGTTGAAGTTAAATTTTAGTTATTAAATTTTAGCTTAAAAGAAGACTCTATTATGTTAAAAAAAACCATAAATTTAATTCATTTAAAACAAATATAAAAACTTTCATCAAATTGTCCGATGAAATCATACAACAAAAATAACAATACAAACAAAAGTGAAATAAAAAGACAAAGACAACTTAGACAAATATGTAAAATTTTAAAAACGAAATGAACAAAGAAACTTAAGTCACACCTCTTAGAAGTAACGAGGAGTTTGCTATATTCCCATATATGTAAGATGAGATTGAATTATAAAAGAGAACCTTTCTATCAAAATTTCGCTATGGTCACTTTTTTCATTAAAATACAAAGTGAATTTACCAGAAGATCCGATTTTTATATTTGAGAATTTAATAAAAGGAAAGAAATTGCCACGGATGATAGATATATACACCATATGCCATGATTTGGCTTTCTTTTCATGTTTAGATTGTTTTAAATATGTTACATGCTTTTCCATGTGTGTGTATCTACTTTGTAAAGTTAAGGGGAAAAAAAGTTTGCAGGAGTCATGACTCCCTTTGACCTCTTAAAAATCTAGCATTGAACTCAAAGTACACATAGATTAGCTACAACTGTTACCAAAAGATAATCAACTTTTATTAAATGATGTCAGCTAGACACACCAATGTTGTTATTAAGAAACTTTAACAAACAAATAAGATATAAAACTGAAATAAATGTGCTAATGATATTAATGATGGGAGTAGTTATCACGGTAATGGTAATAATGGTGATAGAAAATATTATTTCAAAAATAATATATATATTAAAAATCTTTTTTTTAATTTTGAAAACAAAGGTAAAAAACCTCTTAAAATCATAATATTAATCTTTCTTTAACACATTTTATTTTGAAATTGATAAAAAAAAAATCACATCATCCTAAACAAGGTCTTAACAAATTGAACCAACTCAAGGTAATTATAATTATTTTATTTTACTGTATTTGTATTAGAAATTTTAAAAAAAATATTTCGAGAATTTAAAATATCTTCTACTGAAACATATTTGAATAAAATATTTGAAAAAGGAATTGGAATGTAGATGTGTGTAAATATTTTAATTACTCTAAATTTTAAAATCTCAAATTTCACAAAATATTAAGAATTTAACCTTGTATTTATTTTCTCATTTGTATGTTTTTCTCTTCGTATCTTTCTTATTTGTCTTTTCCGACTTTTTTTCTTTTTCACATTTTTTACTTTCTTTTTTTCCTTCTTAATCTTATTTTCCTCTCTCTTTTTGTTTTCTCTTTCTTTCTTCGTCTTTTTCTTTGTTTTATTTCTCTTCTTTTCATACTTTTTTTCTTTCTCCTTTGAACTCTCTTTTCTCTATGAATACGAGTTTTAAGAGGTTAATATTAATTTTAGCTAACATTAATTTTGTTGAAATTTTAACTTGTTTACATAATATTTTGTATACACAATATTATTACGTTATCAGAACTAACAAATTGAAATTTAAAATATTTAATTTGATTTATCAAAATAAAGATTTAAAACAATTCAAATTTTAAATATTTAAATTTATTCATCTCCACACAATCTAAATCTTATTCTAATTTTTTATCATCATGACATAGGAAAGAGTTAATGTCCACTAATTTGAATGATGGTTAAATTTTATTATTTTCTTTAATGATACTTTTTAATACTTATATATACATACATACATATATATATATATATATATATATATATATATATATATATATATATATATGTATGTATGTTTGTTCAACCAATATATACTCAATACTAAATAAAAAAATAGTTAATATATGTAGTCGATATTAAATTTGAGTATTAATATTTTTATATAAATAATAAATTGTATCAATCAAATCTTTGCATTCTTATAAAGTAGATTAAATAAAAAAATTGATATACTTTAGATACTAATTAACCCTTTTTTATTTTACTTTATATTTTTATTTTACTTAAGATAATAAATAATTTCTATTATCATATTATGTTTACAATTATGTGATTTATTTAAAATATACAGTAAAGTAATTTTATAATCTAATTTTGAATTAACAACATTTAATATATACAAAACTACAAATACTTTTACAGAAAAACTCAATATTTTATAATATGTTAATACTTGAAAATTGTTTTATCTACATCTTTAAAAGTTGTAATATTCTTACAAAATAAATTTTATATCACTCTCCATCTCCTTTTCCATTTTATAATTCACCTCTTTCTCTTTTTTTGTGTTAAGAATAATATCGCATCGCTATCACAAACCGTTTCTAAACATTTATGTAAAGATTTCATGTCATGAGGTTCAGATAGGTTATAGGGGAGATGAAAAAATAAAAATAAACGGGTGAGTTTGAATTCAAGTTTTAAAAAAATAGATTTAGAATTTTAAAACTCGTTCTCCTCAAAATTTGTTTGTAAATAATTGCGAGAATCTTTTATAATTTAAAGAAAATAATGTAGTTATAATTTTTTTAAAACACAATAAATTAAGCTATTCATTTTAATTGGAATTGATAAAATATATAAATTTTAATACATTGAAAATAAGTTACAAATACAATATTATTTAATAAGCTAGATAATTTACATTCATATTTGTAAGAACAAATATTATATATATATATATATATATATATATATATATATATATATATATATATATATATATATAATAATATAAACATTTGATCTGAACAATGGGTTCAAACTCCAAACTTGAACCAAGTTAAAGAATATATTTTTTACGAAAATTAGGTATCGAGCTTAATTCAGGAATCAAAAGTGTACTCGAAATGCCTGATTAATGTTTTCTAAAATTCACAAGTTTGAAAAGTAATAATTCAAGAACGTAGTGTATTAACATCTAGTATACAGTTAAGAAAGAAGAAAAGTAATAAATTTATAGGTTATGTGATATGACAAGAAGAAGAGAGATAGAAAAAATAAAAATAAAGTGTGTAATAAATGTAGACAATCAAAATGTCTATAATCATTTTCATTGTTTGAATACTACTACCTTTTTTTAATTGATTTTTCAATCTGGAATGACCCAATTCTTGTTTAAAATAGATTTCATGCAATTGAGAGAGAGGAAATGCATCATATTGTATAATAAATACATTGAAGAGTTATTTTGCTCAAATGTGAATTTTATAATACAGTGGTCATCACTTAATGTATGGGGAGAGCACATAAAAATCATCAACTTAACATTTCAATCTTGTTCTACCACTTTTGAGTTTTATATATATTTTCATTGCACAACTGACATATTTTGAATGTGGAGAATAGCAAGAACCAAACAAGAAAATAAAAAGACAGAGAAAATAGCAAGAAGAAAAACAAAAATATGTACTTTAAGCTATGATTATTGGTTTCTATACTACATTCGGATAGCATTATGTACTCAATGATGGTTATTGATTTCTATAGTGCATCATCATAAGCATAAAAAAAACTCTAGATTACTATATAATAATTGGGCTACAGCAAAATTTCCCTATTCTAGTTTAGGGATATATATACCTGAAATTGCACCGAAATATGATATACCTATCCGTGAGTATACTTATCCGCTACAATCTAGCTAGCAACGCTAGCTTCATCCACTTATCTGTGAGAAAAATGTGTTTTCCAAAAAACAACAACATGAAAACAAGGACATGAAATAATCTAAGTAGAGCTGTATTTGTGAAGTAATAAGATGTGATTAGAAAAGATAGGATAAGTGTAATTCATTATTTGCATGAATCACTATTACATGACACCGAATTTCATGCGATAAAAATTAAACTCAATTAATTAGTGAATTATAAAGATATGTACCGTGTAAACATAAGGATCATAACGACCTCCCGAGCCTGATCTTTTCACAGCATCCACCCTTAGCAACCTAGAGACAGTTTCTTTCCATCAGACAACAAAAATAACCACATTTATATGAGCATTAAATATCAATATTTAGTAGGTTCTTTTAAACATGTTTACTATTATTAGAATTTATTATTGTCGTAATTAGCATTCATTAAAGAATAGTGAGATTCAATTTTTGGTAAATTTTAAGCATTTATTTGGTGGATAACTTTATGATGGATGATTAAAAGAAAGAGATAATGTTTGGTTAAGATGATTTAAGGAAAAAATAATCTTAAGAACAATGAGGACATACTTGTACTTTTATATTCTTTTTCCAGTGTGTTTCTACTCGTACCAGTGTCTCTCTCCTTTAACACATTTACTTTTTCTCTCAGTTCACTTCATTTTCCATATATTTTCTCTCTTATTGCTTCTTTTCATCTTACTCATTTCTCTTCTTACTCTCTATTAAACACATCCTGAGAGTGATTTGTTAATCTTATTGTGTGTATGAAAAATCCAAACAGTTGGTTCGTGCTTGTTTTCGCTACAATAACAAAATCAAACGGTTAATGATTTCAATCCGCTGAAATCAACCACACTAAACCTATTATATTTAAATCACGTAAACGTTTATGTTGCATGGCACAATATGCGTGTTTGGGTGAGTGAAAGAGATTACATTCTTAGAGCTTTGCTGGTGTCGGGGCTGTCACCGAGCATTTGACGGATCTTCACTTCAGAGGAGTCACCGCAAGAGAGCAACTTGAGTATGGCTTCGCCACGCCGACGCAGGTGCGGCGAACCAGCTGGGCGACTCGACGGCTCGGCCGTCTCACGTCCGATCCCGGTCACACGCTCAACAATCGCGCCTCTGCATCTTTTAGCGTAGCGCAAGCTTCGCGCGCTGGAGATGCCGCTCGAGCTGCTCGACAAGCAGGAAGAGGCCTCGCCGGAGGCCGAAACAGGAGAGAGCATATTCGCAGCCTCGCCGGCGTTCGGTTTCCGGTCGCCGGAGCACGATAAGGTCCACGTGACCTTCGATCTTATCTTCCTTGCAATCTTTCACAAAATTAAAATCCTCAGTTTACATAAAACAATCCAGAAATTTGTAACAGCAACTATCAATCAAATAATTAAATCTCTTATCCTCTCCCTTAGACTCAATCACACATTATCAAATCCAACAGAAGAGAACAAAACGGGAAATCACTAGAAACAACAGCAACAAGATGCATAATCTCATCAGAAGAATGAGTGAAGCGAATTCTCATATCACAGTTTGGTTTTGTTACGCTTCCAAACACAAGCACATACAGAAAATGAAGAGAAATAAACTCTAAGATGCAACTAATGAGAAGGTATACAGAAATATATAATCAACCTTAAGCTTCATCTGATTATAACGCAAGATAGCAGAGAATGATACACTGTGCGATTTGATCTCTTTCTCCGATGAATCACCGCTGTCATTGGTGAGGGAGGAAGATGAGGATTTATTAGAGCAATAGGAAATCGATATTTGTCCGGAACGCGTGCTGTTGTTGCTTCTCCTTTCTGGAACTGCATCGCTTGAATCAGAGGGAAACCTTCAGAGAGAGAATTTGTGAAAACAGAGTGGAGATTGAAACGAAGAAAAGTAGCATTGAAATTGTCAGTTACTTTGGAGTAGAAAGCAAGGAAGACGGAGGTGAGGTGTTGAGAAGAAGCAGAGACGATGCAACAGTTCGTTCTTCCGAACTCGGAAATGAAGACATCGTTGCCTTCACTGTTTTCTCTCAGTTTTTCAAATTTCCCGGGTATATTGAAATGTTTTCAAAATTTTCTCTCTCTTCGTCCATGTTTGCCGCGTGTGTCTAACAGTTTTTGTTTATTGTTATTATTAAGACACAAGAATAATACTGTCATTTATATCACACAAAACAGGAGTAATAAAAAATAAAATAAGTTTTTCTTAAAACATAAATTAGTTTATATAAAAATTAGAATAATATAAATGAATTCTTACAACTAAAATAATTTTAGTCATAAATTATAATTTTTTTTATTTTCTATATTTTAAAATACTTTAAGATTAAGGTTTATGATTACTCTCTGTTTTTAGATATGTAAATTCATTGCCTAACCACAAGTATTTACTTTAGCATTTTATTATATTTAGTTACTGGTAATTCTCTTACATGCCTATGTCAGGAAGTCAGAAATATTTTATTTATTTAATTTAGAAGAAACAGCACGTCAAGTTAAAACTGGACACCAACCATTACCTATAATTCAAAAATTTACATTTACATTTTTTATATTTGCAATAAAATAATTCATAATTGTTTTTACCATTAAATAAACACCCACTTATCTTATTTTATTTTCATATATAATTTTCACCAAAACTTAAATATAATTTTAAAATATAAAAATAAATATATTTTTGATAAATAAAAAATTAAAAGATTATATTTTTATAAATAAAATAAGATGTTGGGTTGTAATTTTATTGAAATAAAATAAGTAAATGTGTAATTTATTAAAAATATAAAAAAGGTTTATGTTTATTTTAAATGTATAGAGAATGTACGTATTATTATGTAAAAACAAAAGGAAGTAGATATCTATTTTAGAATTAAATAAAAGTATAATTTTTTGCTATATGATTATTATCAGTATTTTTATTATTACTGAGCAAAAAATTATATCAATAAAAGTTCTAGATTAATAATATATTTTATCTATGTTAATAATACATTGTAAAATGGTTTAATTGGATGTTTGTGATTTTCTATAATCTCTATTGGGCCTGGACTTTTATGTTTGATTAACAAATTCTATTTACACTCCCGATGTTTTGTAACACACTTCCACTTAGAAGATTGTTACCTATCTACTTCAAAATTTTCTTTTTTCTTTCATCTCTGCTTTTAAGATTTCATGCTTGGTAAATGAAAAATCCATGTCACAAAGTAACTCAATTTTCTACTAATACAATCAGCTAAAAGAAAAATAGGTTAAAATATATTCTTCATCCGGCATATATTCCAAATCTTGTAGTATAGCAATAAAAAAAATAAATGATATTCATAAATAACTATACTTTTATTTGAATTCTAATTACATATATTAAGTATGCCATTAAATACTAATGTTAAGATGGTCTAAAGAAAAATATTAATGACATATTAATTTATTGTATAATAGTTTAGTATTTGTATAATAAATATAACTTCATTTTGAGTTTTAATTGTATTTTTTAATTTGTCAGTTAGATGTTTACTGCATGGTAACTGTTACTAACATTTATATTTAGTTTGATGATTTGATATGCAATATTTTTAATGGTAGTGATTTTTTTAAAATACCAAATTACTATTATATTCAATTTATTTTCAATAAATTATTCTTTCAAACTCAAAGCTATCAGATCTTTCTTTGTTATACCACATTTCAATTATCTTAGATGGTAAAATAAAGGTGAAGAGAGGGACCATATTAGAAGATAATGTCTACTCAATAAATAAATAAATAAATATATATATATATATATATATATATATATATATATATATATAAAATCTGTTTTCGATCTGGAAAAACAATCATTTTCGTATTTAGTCTCCAATAACTTTTTTTCTTGACTTTTGATCTTTGAAATACTTGTGGGTTTGTATCTGATCAGACATTTATTTGTATTTATTGGCTTGTTTTTTTAAAATAATTTCATAAATATTTTTAGATTTCTCTTTTATTTCTAAATTTTTTATCATACTAATTTAAATACTTTCTAACATGAAAATATCATATTAATATTAATATATGTAATATAATGAAAAATATCATATAAAAAAATAGGAACTAAAAATAAAAAGAAATATTAAGAACCAAATATAAAATTTGTAAACGTTTTAAGAAAAAAACCATATTTAAGTTGTTTTCCTTTTTTTTTTTAATTAAGGTAACATTTCTATTCGCTTAGGTGACATATTTTGAGTGGACATTTGGATAGTGTTATTAAAATTGATTTTGAATATCATTAATTAGGTCAAATAATTATAATTATTATTTTAATGTGTTATAAAGAATTTAATGGTGAAACCAGTGAATTTTGTGTTTTATCCTATAAAAGAAATGGACAGAAGGTGATGATAACAAGTTAGACGTGCATCTATGTTCGTTTTCTGTAATAAAAATAAATAAATTTTAGTTTAATTATAAAGAAAATTTAGATTATTATAATATTATGGATAATTTTTTATTTATTTTATAGATACTTTTGTTTTCTTATAAATAATTATTTTAGTTATAAAAATGATTTAGTTTAAGAAAAATAATCAAACTAAAAAAATGATTAAATTTAAAAAATATTAAGAATAAAATTAATAAAATAACTTTTTTAATTTAAAAACAATTACTTATTAAAGTGTAAAATTGGAAAAGAAATGTATACATTCAAAAGTTGAATTCTCTTTACTACAAAATAGCATAATTTTTTAAATTAAAAATAAAGTCTATATATGTACAAATTGTTTATTTAAATAAAAATAATTAAATTTCATAACTTTTATTCTTTTTAAACAAATAGAAACTTACAGACCGAGGATCGTATAATCAGTCGGCCTCACTGACTCGCACCGAGCACATCTAAGCCCAATCATTCAACTTTGTAACGGGTTTTATCCAAAATCAGTCCAGTCTATAACATAATTAATATGATCTACTTTTCATATAATATTAAAAAAACATAATTTCACACACTTCTTGAATATTTGGTCACCATCTTATCATAAATCATGGATCACACTTAAAAAATAATTATCCAATTAAAAAAACAATGTAAGAAATATATGTACTGTTCACTCAAAATAATTAGGGTTAAATATGTTTTTAGTCCCTAAACTATTGGCCATTTCTGGTTTTTGTCCCTCTTCCAAAGTAAGGTACACTTTAGTCCTCATACTTTTCGAAACTTTGGTTTTAGTCCTCCAAAACTAACACCATGAAAAATATGCTGATGTGGCTAACGGTAGACTGACATAATTTTCTTTTCTTGCGCTGAGTCACTGTTTCTCACCTTTTCTCCCTCTCTCTCCCTTGTCTCTTCCTTCCATCTTCTACCCAACCTCCCCACCATCTGCAAAAAGGTCATTGACGCTGGTGGACAAGGTCATGGAGCTGGACCATCTCGGCGGAACTTACGAGGGAAACCGTAAACCTATGCCTTTCATGTGTCTCGTCATGAAGATGCTCCAGATTCAGCCAGAGAAAGAAATCGTCATCGAGTTCATTAAGAACGAGGATTACAAATACGTTAGGATACTCGGCGCGTTTTACTTGCGTCTCACTGGCTCAGACATTGACGTCTACCGCTACCTCGAACCCTTGTACAATGACTATCGCAAACTCCGGTGAAAGTTAACTGATGGGCGTGGGTTTCATTTCAATTTTCACTCGTTTATTCTCTGTTGATGTTATCAATAACTAGCTTCCTTGTTAAACTAATTTGTTAAACTTGGTCTGCAGAGTTTTCATTGACGCATGTGGATGAGGTCATCGATGAACTTCTCACAAAAGATTATTCCTGTGATATTGCTTTGCCTCGCGTCAAGAAAAGGTATCTTCTGGGTTTTTCTTTCTCTTTTAGAACGTTTCTACACTTTATTTACTATTAAGCTTTTTTTGCGGTGTTAAGATTTTTAGTTCTGGTCTTCTGTTTGCTACAGATGGACTCTTGAATATTTGAATTCATTGGAACCTAGATAAAGCACACTTAAAGAAGATTTTGAGGAGGAAGAAGAGAAAGAGGATAATGAGCAGCCAGTTGACGAGATTGAAGATAGAGCCTATGAGAAGGTACTTTCCTTACTTTTTTTCTCAATCATGAGATATATTCTTACTCTTAATTTGTTAATATTAAATAAATGTAAGTAGTTAGTATGTTTTGATATAATTATTGAATGATTTGTAGGATTATTATCGTGGGTGAAGCCCAACAAGGAAAAGAGACAGGGACAAAAGGCGTGATAGTCATAGATACAGGTACTGTTCTGTCTTTCCAACTTTATTGCGTTGATTAATGTAGATGTTAGTCTTATCAAGGAAAAGCTTTTCTGGTACCTTCAATTTGTATTTTGTTTTTTCATCAACTTCTTCGGTAGTGTTGAGCGTATCTGGGCTGCTGGGTCTAAAGACTCGAATCAATTAATTTTTTCTTAAATACGTGACTCTAGGAAATCCTTGAACTTTTTTACAACGAAGGAATACATTATGCTGGAAGCAGTTTTTGAATTTGTGAAATTATTCCATGTGTTTCATCATCTAGGAGTTAGTACCCATTCAAGTGCAGCATGGTGTTTATGGAATTCAATATCCTGATAGCTATCAATAACCGTTTGATCCTAGATACGGAAGAGGTTATGGTGCTCCTACTCCACCCCAGCAACTTCAACAGCCTAATTTGTTTGTTCCACCGCAGACCACCCAAGTTGCACAGCGTCAATGACCTTTTTGCGGAGGGTGGGGAGGTTGGGTAGAAGATGAAAGGAAGAGACGAGGGAGAGAGAGGGAGAAAAGGTGAGAAACACTGACTCAACGCAATAAAAGAAAATCATGTCAGTCTACCGTTAGCCACGTCAGCATATTTTTCACGATGTTAGTTTTGGAGGACTAAAACCAAAGTTTCGAAAAGTATGAGGACTAAAGTGTACCTTACTTTGGAAGAGGGACGAAAACCAGAAATGACCAATAGTTTAGGGACTAAAAACATATTTAACCCAAATAATTATTTACAAGTTACGTTACAGTGGTAAAGGTTTATAGGAATCCTTTATATTTCCATCTATTGCAAGAGTCCCATCAAATCACTCTTATTTCAATGAAATGAAATCATTTTTGTATGATCTAAATTTTCTTAGCATTCACAAAAATAATAATTCATTTTTGAATATCACTAATAATTTTTTCTATGAATAAGCATGCCTCACACATACAAAAATATTAAAAATAAGGCTTAATACCTTATTTTGTCCCCAATTTCGTTTGAAAATGTCAAATTAGTCTATCTTTTAAAAAAATGCGTCAATTACGTCATCACTTAATAAAATTTTCATCAATAAAATCTCTTTCGTTAAATCCGTACAAACGGCGTTAATTATTTTTCTCTTTCTTTAATTAACGGCGTTTGTATAGATTTAGCGGAAGAGATTTCATTGATGCAAATTTTATTAAGTGAGGACGTAATTGACGCATTTTTTAAAGGATGGACTAATTTGACATTTTCGAACGAAACTGGAGACAAAATAAGGTATTAAACCTAAAAACAAATTTTTAATGGAATGTCTTGATAGCATTCTAGTCATCTCCAAACTAAAAACATCCAAGATCAAAGGTTTTTGGTTTTGTCACAGCCATATACTCCTTGTTTGGAAACTTGTTAGTGCACATGGCAAAGCATTGATTGGTTTGAAATAGACTTGTTAACTAAGTTTCCAGTTTAACTCTCATCCCAACACACCTACACTTTGGAAACAAACTAGTGCTGATTTAACAAAACAAGTCAAGGAGAACCAAGCAAACCCACAAAACAAAACCTCCTGGTTCCTTCTGTCCCCAATAAATCAAGATAACATTTTTCATTTTTGGTTCAACTCAAACTGATTTTTCAAGCCAATAAAAATCTATGAATCATATCATATTACAACTGTGGTTGATAATCAATGTTCATCCCTATTAAAACTAGTACTTTAATGAGAAATCTAAACATGTGCTAAATTGGTATAAGAAGAATAATCCATTATCTAATCTAACACATCTTTTTAAATGTATTATTCATTATTAACTATAAATTTGCTAAAATTCATGAGAGTACCCGAGTTTCAATATGATATATGTTAAAATATGAATGATAATATAAAAGTTTTAACATGGGTGAAAGTTTTAAAAGATATTATCTAGAAAAGGTATTGACATGGCAGCTCATAAATCAAAAGCATTATAATAGCAAGTTCCAAATCCAATTAATACCCTAACGTGAAGTTTTACCTAATGAGTCCATTTTCCAACACCAAACCAAAAAAAAAAAAGGATTAAAGATAATAAAATAAAAAGAAGATGTTACAACTGAACCAGAAGAAGATTCCACTCTACCAAACTACCTGCACTTGCATTGAAGCTTAAGGAACCGACACACACACACACACATACCTGTCGGCAACCACAACCTTAACCAAAACTTCAACTCCCAAACCCCAAAATAAACTTACCAGCAACATTCTATGTTTCGATTAGGAGGAAAAAGAAAGAGTTGAAAGGTGTTCAGCTCAAGTCAATCGGAAGATACATTTGGGGGAAGGTTCGATTGAATTCATCACCCAAACTCAATGATGGTCCAAGAGCAGCATTCACTTCCAAAATCAGTGAATCAGAAGCCCAAAACGCGGACGGCGGCGCTGGCAGCGACCAAGAGCCTCGATTTCTCCGCCTGGGTCTCTGACAACCTCGTCAGGATCGTGACCGTGTTGCTCCTCGTCGTGACCGTCGCCGCCGTGTTTTTCCTCCGGAACGCCGGCGACACCGCGGCGCTGCTCTGCTTCGAGAAGCAGGCGCAGGAGCTCGAGCGGATCGCGTACCCGCGCGTGGAGTGGGGCTCGATCGCCCCGATCGCGGACAAGACCTCGAAGTTTGCGAACTTCCGGACAGAGAAGTGGATCGTGGTTTCAGTGTTGGGGTACCCCAGCGACACGCTTAGGCGGCTTGTGAAGATAAAGGGATGGCAGGTGGTGGCGGTTGGTGGGTCGAAAACGCCGTCGGATTGGAGTCTGAAAGGTGCGATCTTTTTGTCCCTGGAGGAACAGGCCAATTTGGGGTTTAGGGTTGTGGATTACCTTCCTTACGATTCGTATGTTAGAAAGAGTGTGGGTTATTTGTTTGCGATTCAGCATGGTGCCAAGAAGATTTTTGACGCTGATGATAGAGGGGAGGTGATAGATGATGATTTGGGCAAGCATTTTGATGTGGAGTTAGTAGGGGAAGGTGCCAGGCAAGAGGTTTTGTTGCAGTATAGTCACGATAACCCGAATCGAACCGTCGTGAACCCTTATGTGCATTTTGGGCAGCGTTCGGTTTGGCCCAGAGGGTTGCCTCTGGAGAGGGCAGGGGAAATTGGGCATGAGGAATTTTACACTCAGGTTTTTGGAGGGAAGCAGTTTATTCAGCAGGGGATTTCCAATGGCCTGCCGGATGTAGATTCAGTGTTTTACTTCACCCGGAAGTCCAGTTTGGAGGCGTTTGATGTGAGGTTCGACGAGCATGCGCCGAAGGTGGCGCTGCCGCAGGGTGTGATGGTGCCGTTGAATTCCTTTAACACGCTGTACCATTCGCCGGCGTTCTGGGCCTTGATGCTGCCGGTGTCGGTGAGCACGATGGCGTCTGATGTGTTGAGGGGTTATTGGGGGCAGAGGCTGCTTTGGGAGGTTGGTGGGTATGTTGCGGTTTATCCACCTACGGTCCATAGGTATGACAGGATTGAGGCGTACCCCTTTTCAGAAGAGAAGGATCTTCATGTGAATGTTGGAAGGTTGATTGATTATTTGGTTTTGTGGCGGTCTGATAAGCATAGGTTGTTTGAGAAGATTCTGGATTTGAGCTTTGCAATGGCAGAGGAGGGGTTTTGGACTGAGACGGATGTGAAGCTTACTGCTGCTTGGCTGCAGGATTTGTTGGCTGTTGGCTATCAGCAGCCGAGGTTGATGTCGTTGGAGTTGGGAAGGCCTAGGCCAAATATTGGTCATGGTGATCGAAAAGAGTTTGTACCACAGAAGTTGCCATCAGTGCATCTTGGCGTAGAAGAAATAGGAACAGTGAATTATGAGATTGCTAATTTGATCCGGTGGAGGAAAACTTTCGGGAATGTGGTGCTTATAATGCACTGCAATGGGCCGGTGGAACGAACCGCTCTTGAATGGAGGTTGCTTTATGGAAGGATATTCAGATCTGTAGTTATTTTGTCAGAAAAGAAGGATGTAGATCTTGTTGTAGAGGAGGGTCATTTGGACTATGCATACAGGTATGTCTGGTTATGTTTTACATTTCTTTCTATTGCTAAATTATAATTGGTGACTTGTAGATTTTTGCAATTGTTTCTGAATCTAAATACTAGCCTTTGATTACCTGAGATGGTTAACTTTTATCAGTAAGAGTAAGGATTGAGAGGCAATAAAAGACTGAAGTTTGTTAAAAAAAAATATGAAATCATCTCAAGTAATTGCTTTGGGTCATTGGCTGTTTGGTGAAATGCAGTTAAATTGCTTATATCACAGCAGAAACAGAACTTTCCTGCACTTTAAACATGTTAGTAGTAGTGTGAGAGGTGTTTTGTAGCCTGTGTTGACAGTGGAAGCTTTTGGAAGAGGAAAGTTAGAAATATCACTTATTGTAGAGGTTTGTTATCCTGTTTTCTTCTTCATATGATTTTAATTTTATCCATCGCCTGATTTCAGGTACCTGCCCAAAATTTTTGAGCAATTTAGCAGTGCAGAAGGATTTTTGTTCGTACAGGATAATACCATTCTTAATTACTGGAACTTACTACAAGCAGATAAAACTAAACTGTGGATCACTAATAAGGTATTGTTATTTTGTTCCTCTCACCCCAAGTATGGCTTCTTACTTCTGCATGATTGAAACTCCACCCATTCTAAATCCTCCCAAATTGATATTATAAGGGCTTATTGACCCATGTTACAAATGCATGCACTAATATTGCAAGAAAACAGTTTTAATCTAGAGTAGCAAACCTCATTCCAATCTGTAAAACAGTAGTAAGCATTGGTCTGACTCAAGGAACTTTTCAACAAACGCTTGTAGGATAAGAAAAGGGGAAGAAAAACCAAAATAAAATTGTCCATAACTTAATGTATTAGGTAATCCGCAGAAAGTTAGATTTGTCCATAACAAATGACATTTTGTTAAGTCAAGTACTAGAAAGGGAGGATTTTGTATAGTCAAATACTAAACTGGCAAACACCTACAGTTAAGGACTAGTTACTCTTTAATTTGTAGTTGCTGTGAAGTTTTTCACAGTTCCACTCTATTATCCTATCATACTGTTGGTGATATTACATTCATATTCATTCAGGATAATGTTAGTGTGAAAATATTTTATGCTATTTCTCCCACTCTTAGTCAATTTACTTTGAAGCATGGCATTAACTCTTAAAAGATGGTGCAAGCCCTTTTCTCTCTGAGCATTAACAAAGTTACTGGGATTCAGGTGTCGGAATCTTGGTCTTCTGTAATAACCAATGGTGACAGTTCAGATTGGTTATCACAACAAGCAAGCATGGTACAGAAGGTTGTTAGCACGATGCCAGCACACTTTCAAGTGAGCTACAAAGAAACAAGTGACAATGACAAGAACCTCCTATTATGCAGTTCTGAGGTGTTTTATGTTCCTCAGCGATTGATCAGTGATTTTGTTGAGCTTGTTAGCCTTGTGGGCAATCTAGAGATTCATCAGAAGGTTGCAATTCCTATGTTCTTTGTGTCCCTAGATTCTACTCAGAATTTTGACCCTGTTCTTGATTCAATGATCTACAAGCAAAATCCTCCTGCTAATTCCACCACTCTTTATACTGCCAAAGTTCCTGCTGTTCATCCATGGAGCGTATCGAGTGAGCAAGACTTCATAAAGCTTATCAGAATAATGGCAGAAGGAGATCCACTTCTGATGGAGTTAGTTTGAAAGTAGAAAACTCTTTCTTCTTGATACTTGGTGACCACAGAGGACGCAAGAAACATGTAACACTTAAATAGCACTCCTACACGCTCTCTTTTTAATCGAAAACAGTGTTACACAGTATTTTTGTTTCTTGGGTGGGTTTTTAACCTTCTCTTTCCCCCTACCCTTTATTGTGTAGATTTCTTCCACAGAAAATTGTATCATTCCTTATTTTTTTCTTCCCTTTTCTTTTGTGAAAAATGAAATGAAAATGTATTTGTATTCAATATTGCAATGCAATCTCTCCATTAAGAGATTCTTTTTTTATACCAACTTGAAGCGTGTCTGATATGCAGTGGTTTCTGGGAATTTGCATGCCTATGCAAAAAAGAACTATTATTCCTACATCTAGATAAGAACTCTGCAAGATGGCTTAGCATACATATGCAAATAGGTCTGAAAGTTCATGCCTTTTTTTCTTCACTTTCATCAAACAGAACCCAGATGAACCTATGCTTGCTTTGTTACAACGTATTTGCAATTTCGTGAATCTGTTCTTCTGCCAATGTTTGTTGTCCCTACGTATATCATTGAAACATGTTTGAAAATGGAAAACTTTAATGTCAGGAAATTTGCAGAATTGAAATTGTTTGTCTATACTTTGAATCCACATATTTTACAATTGATTTGAGAGATTAACATTGCTTCTTTCATGTAAGCAACTTATTATTAAAAGATTCATTTCGTGCTTAAAATTGATAAAAATTTAACGAGTTTTACAGAAGTGACGATTTTTGGTGCATCAATCCCCAAAAGCTTTCAATCAATTTAAATATGAGTGATTCTCCCTGCACCTCACGGTCTTCCTCCTGCACCTCCAAAACATATTTTAATTTCAATGATACCCTTTACAGAGAAACCGTATTTCGAACTGCGGCAATTTCCTCCTGCACACCGCATTTCGAACTGCGGCAACTTTCTCCTGCACCTCCAAAAGTGAAAAGCACAAACCCACCGCATTTCGATCTGCGGCTGAGACAAACCGCACTTCGAAGTGCGTTAGGTTTTTAGGGTTTAGTTTTTTAATTTTTTTATTAGGTTAATATATATTTATTTTATTAGGTTTTATTTTTATTAGGTTAGTATAATAAATTTAATTTTTTATGTTAGTTGTTAAATAAAATGTTTTGTTTTAATATATTTTGAATTATTTTATTTGTTTGTTAAATTTTGTTGAATTTGTTATTTTTCAACATATTATTATTTTCTTAATATATTATTTATTATGTATTTAATTTTAGGTTTAATTCCTATTTTGGTCCCACTTTTCGTAGGGTCTGTTCAAATTGGTCCTACTTTTTCTCAAAAGTTCACTAAGATCCCACTTTTCGCAAAAACGGTGCAAGTTAGTCCTTTTTGGTTACGGCGTTAAAAAACTAACGGCACAGCTGCCCAGCTGGTAGAAAACTGATGAGCTGTATATTTTTTGTTGACGTGGCACTCTACATGGCAATCACCCATCACACCAAGTCACCGTTCGAGGATTCCAGAAGGTTCCAAACCTTGCGGAAGTCGGCGGTCGTGGTCATGGAGAAGACCTGGCGGAGGACGCCACCGTGTTTCTTGCACTTGCGCACGAACGCTAAAGTGCGCTCTAGGTTTTTGAAGACCTCGCCCACGATGCGGCGTATGGGGCGCTCGTTCACGTACTGCGTCCCCGACACCACACGCACGACGGAGCGCAGGTTGTCGCACACCACCTGCACCTTCCGCGCCAGCTCCGTACAGTCCACCTTGGACGACTCCACCTCCTGAGCCAGTTTTATGACGCGGTCTCCCAGTAAGATGGGACCCAACAGCTCTTCTTGGAGCCTCTTTTCCTTTTCCGGAGCAGGATTAGGGTTAGGATTGCCCATCATCGGAGACAACATGTACCCCCGCGTTCTTTGACCACTCCCTCTGCTATCTTATCTATATATTCAACCCACCGAAGCAGAGAGTGTATAGAACAGAAGCTAATCAAGAAAAGGGGAAATTGAAGAAGAAACCGAGCAAGAAGTGTAATAAAGGACATCTATAAGGTTTCGGTTGGATATTCAAGTGTACAAGGAATAATTGGTCCATGACTAAAGTAATCTCTGTAATGAAAACTTTTCAAAACAAGAGGTTAATCAATCCCCATCAATCCTTCACATATGGTAACCCCTTGATTCCCTTATCAAAAATTGTAGTAAATAGAAAATAATTGATTCTGTAGACTTTCCATTGATAAATAAACTGCACCACAATTTGTTGAATGTGCTTACCTCATATACACTTTGTCCTGATTCACCATTCATTTGAAGGGGTGAGTGAAAGTTAACAAAGCATTGATTGCATTGTGTTTTGGTCACGATCTCTAGACATGGAAGAAGAGGGTAATGGGAAGGGTGAAGAGGCATTCAGGAACACAAGGGTGCCACCATGGACAAAGCAAATCACAGTGAGATCAGTGGTCACAAGCTTTGTTCTCAGTCTTCTTTTCAACTTCATTGTCTGCAAACTCAACTTCACCACAGGGATCATTCCATCCCTCAATGTAGCTGCTGGATTGTTGGGGTTTGCAGTGATCAAGTCCTACACTACCCTCCTCAACAAATGTGGCCTTCTCAGAGAACCTTTCACTCGCCAGGAGAACACTGTCATTCAAACCTTCGTTGTTGCATCTTCTGGAATTGCATTCAGCAGTGAGTTTTTAATTATCTCTTTCATTGACCACCCTTTTGCTCCTGTATTTTGTAATTACTTTTCAAAGCTGGTATATATAACACAGCAATGAATGCATGTTGTTAGTTAAAAAAAAACCATGAAAACCAGTATATTAGGTTCAGGGTAACACATTAAATAATAGGACTTCTGTATATAAAATCTTTGTTTTCTTAATGAATTCGCCTTGAATCTTTTGTTTTCCCCAAATTTTGACTAATACTGAGTTGTTCGCTTTGATTACTGCATAATATGTTTTACTTATATTTAATATTGGTGTGAAAAGGTGGCATGGGAAGTTATCTACTCGGGATGAGTCCATACATTGCTGCTCAAGTTGATGGGGGGAACACACCAATCAATACAAAAAGTCTCTCCCTTGGTTGGATGTTTGGTTTCCTCATGTGGTAAGACTTATAGTGAGAGTATAGTAATTCATACTGTGCATATTTCCCAACACTCTTTTCTCCCTATGACTGTATTGTATTTAAGTAATAAAATCAATAATCTGAATACAAAATTTACAGGTTCTACTTTGATTTCTCATCTACCTATGTTGGAGTTGGAATGATTTGCCCTTACTTGATAAATGTATCTCTGCTTCTTGGAGCAATAATCTCATGGGGAATCCTATGGCCTTGGATTGAGCAAAAGAAAGGAATCTAGTATAGTGCAGATTTATCTCCTAGCAGTCTAAGTAGCATCCAAGGATATAGGGTAAGCATATATATCCACTTAGCAAGCTTCATAGTTCATAGTTTGTAACATGTCATTTTGAAGTTAAAATTTGTTTACAACATTTAACTGTGTAGTGCTAATCATAAGAAAAATCCATGAACAGGTCTTCACTGTAATTGCTATGATGCTTGGTGACGGTCTTTACCATTGTGTCATCATGCTGATAAGAGTTGCCTATAGTCTTATCACGGAACACCTCAAGAAAAAAGAGTCACTCCATCCAAACCCGGACGATGTTGATAAAATCCCAAGTGCAGATTTAGATACTCAACGTCGCACTGAGTATTTCTTGAAAGATCAGATTTAGACACTTTTTTTGGGCTTTGTTTGTTACGCAGAGGCGAGGAAGGAGAGTAATAAGATACATGAGAAAGAATAGAAAAAGGATGAAGATGCGAGGATGGATCCTCCTTTACTCTGTTAGAGACTGGGAAGATGCGAGGATGGATCCTCCTTTCGAAAGAGGTGAGGTTAGGGTTAGAATTGAGAAGACAGAGAGAGATTGGGAAAAAAAGGAAGGTGGAATTTGAGAAGACAGAGAGAGATTGAGAAGACAGAGAGAGATTGCCATGTAGAGTGCCACGTCAACAAAAAATATACAGCTCATCAGTTTTCTGCCAGCTGGGCAGCTGTGCCGTTAGTTTTTTAACGCCGTAACCAAAAAGGACTAACTTGCATCGTTTTTTGCGAAAAGTGGGATCTTAGTGAACTTTTGAGAAAAAGTAGGACCAATTTGAACAGACCCTACGAAAAGTGGGACCAAAATAGGAATTAAACCTTAATTTTATTTAAGTTTTTTAATTTTTTATGAAATTGAAATAATTATTAAATTGTTTATTGAATTAAATAATAATTATTATAAGTAATGTTAAATATTATTTTTGATTTAAAGTGCAACCATTAATTAAAACGCACTTCGAAGTGCGGTTAGGAAACAATTAATTAAAATAGGAAACACACTTCGAAGTGCGGTTAAGAAACAATTAAATAGATAGGAAACGCACTTCGAAGTGCGGTTAGGAAAGAAACAATTAATTAAAATAGGAAACGCACTTCGAAGTGCCGTTAGGAAACAATTAAATAGATAGAAAACGCACTTCGAAGTGCGGTTAGGAAAGAAACAATTAATTATAGAAAACGCACTTCGAAGTGCGGTTAGGAAAAAATTAATTAAAACGCACTTCGAAATGCGGTATTAATTTTTAACTTTTTGTTAATGAAGGGTAAAGAAGTAAAATTGGGGGTGCAGGATGAATACAGTGAGGTGTAGGAAGAATCACTCTTTAAATATTTATGGTAATGTTCGAAAGAAATGAAGCATGTAATTTTTAAGGATCTTCAAAAAAAATTTATTATTTTTGTCATTAAAAATTGGGACAATTTTTAACCCTAATTATTCTAAAATTAGTAATAACATTAATTTTAAATTAGCATAAAGAATATAACTAAATTCAAAAGATAAAGAATACCAATATTGATTTATAAATTAAAATAAAGGAGACGTATAATATATATATATATATATATATATATATATATATATATATATATATATATATATATATATATTACAAGTAATCAGGTTTGAAGTTTAACTAAACTTTTTATCACTTGTCGAATCCCAGGATTGGACTAGTACTAATTTAATAAATACTATTTTTTGTACTAACAGAATTTAATTCTTTTTATTTCATAAAAGAAAAACATTATCAAATATTTCAAAAGTTGTGGATTAGTAAATTATAAATAAACCGAGGTATAATTTTTAGTGTTTTCAAATATTTTTTAAATTTTTGATGAAAAAAATTATTAATATATTATTAATTGTCCTTGTAATCTATCTATATATTTATGTAAACTAAAGTTCAGCTTAAGGAATATATAATAAAAAGAACAACTAGTTAATAATTGTGCTTAAATTTAATACATAATATAATAATAGTAATAATAATAATGCTAATAATAAATAATTTAATATTTGTAGGTAAATTATATTAGTATCATTATTTTGGTCGCATAAATTTATATTTTAAAATATTAAATACATTTCATAAATATAAAATATTCAGAGTGTGCAGTAAGTGCGGCCTTGTATTAAAAAACATACTGAAGTTAATACAAAGATATTAAAAAAATAGTAGCATATTTTAGAGTTACATATTATTATAGTCGTAAAATATTTATTACTTTGTTGTATAAATAACAGAAATAATTTTTAACATAATTTATTTCTCTGATTATTTTTTTGTTTACAAAATTCAAATATGAAATCGTACTTCTAGCTCGTATCGAACCCAATTCACTATTTAGAAAAAAGAAAAAAACTTTATAGACTTTGAGATGAAGGACAAATTCATTTTCCCTATTTCTGCAAAACATAGTGTAGAAATGATAGAGAAAAAAGGAAATACACTCTCTAAAATAGTAGATAAAATTGCTTTGATATATTAAGGAGATTCTTTATATAAAAACAACACCGTATTCAATCCAAAACTTAAATATTTGATATTTTTGAGTTTTTTAATATATCACTCAATTTTTTTTTTATTTTTACTAGATGTCAAACTTTGAACTCATACTTAAATTTTTAATAATCTTCTATTAAATTCTAATTCTAGTTTATATATATATATATATATATATATATATATATATAATCTTCTTTTTTATTTGGATTATTTTTTATATTTTCTTCACCAATTCCTCCTTGATCAAATCAAAAGCAAACTTTTCTATCTTTGATGTGAATTTTGATTACTTATTGTTAGCATATTTGATCTCATAAAGGTTGTTTTCAAAGAAAATCTTAGAATCTTTTTTTAATATTTGAATAATCTTAGAAATATATAAGATATAAAAATTAATTTAATACCTAAATTAATTTTAAATAGAATTGTTCTTGTTCCTTTCACAATAAGTTGTTCTTCATTCTCAATTTTTATTTGGAAATATTTATTTGTTGAGTTCCTTAAAAAGTTATCCACCATGAGTTATTGTATAACCATTATTTATAATCTAACCTCTTTAAACTGTTTATTATGACACATGATGTTGTAAGAAGTAGTTCATCATCGTACTTTACTATCTTGACATCTTCTTGAGGAATTTAAAATTTGTATGCTTTTTTCACATGTTCCAATTGAACACATTGATAACATTTTACATCTGGCCTCCACCAACACTTGTTGGATTGATGTGTGTTGTATTTTGTTCATTTTTTCGTTCTTGATTATGAGAGCATCCTCTCTCATATAAAGTAAAACTCCTTCAACCACTTTATTTTTTGTTGCTCTTGTGTTTGTAATACATATATCACTTTTGTCAAAGTAATTATAGAATAATGTCATTTCCTTTGACACTATTACCAAAATTTTCTCAAAGAGTTTGGAATCTAAAAACTTCTTTCCTTTAATTTTTATCTTGTTATAGTAATATCAAATAATTTGTTTGAGTATTCCTTAATTGTTTTAAACTCTTTCATCTTGTAGTTCAAGCTCTTTTATTAATTTTAAAACTTTGATGCATTAAATTTTTCTATTTTCTTCACATTCTTCTTTGAAAATTTTGAGAATCACCATCTTCCTCCTCGATTTTCCATAAATCTAGTATATCTAAATAAGTTTGTATCTTACACTAATAGATCAAAACTTTCATCATTAAAGAGTGAAATAGTGACTTGTGAAAATTTTCCTTTCATTCTAAAGGTCTTGTAAGAATATTGACTCTTAATACCACTCTTGAGAATTGTTAGAATTTATGAAAATATGAGAGATGTGAAATATATTTTAAAAGTGAAAAATTTATTAAAAACTAATTTAAAAAAGTATATTTTAAAAGTGAAAGATTTATTAAAAACTAATTTAAATAAAAAAGATAGTGATCCAAAGTTGATATTTTTCTTATGCGAGGAATAAATTGAAAATATTCATTTATGCATTTTAAAATAATGAAATAATATATATTTTTACATACAGCTTTTTTATTTATATGCTACTATATAACTTCTTAACTCTCAATTCAAAATAATAGCAATAATTTGTTACATAATTATAGCTATAAAAAGTTGAAATTATTATTTTATTTTATGTTTTTATGATTAAAAATGAAATATATAATTACAAAAGTATTATTATATTGACTAGTAGATTTTACTTGTTTATTATATTTACAAATATAAAGATATATTAAATAATTTTTAATTTCAATTTACAATAACAAGAAATATTAATATCTAATGGGTATACGGTAATGAATTTAAAGCATTTATATTTTAATAAGATAAGAAATTGAAAGAAAAACGTAAATATTATAAGGAAATAAAAATTAAAGCAAACATATTAATAAAAAATAAATATATAAGCCTTAGAATAAAATGATATTTAATCAAAATGATAATCATAATTCTTTAGATCAAAACATAAAAATTAAATTATAAATATTAAATTGAAATTTAAAATATTTAAATAAAATAAAATTATAAAATACTGTATATAGATTCTGCTACGGTTAATCAAAATATGATAAAACAATGGGTTTGAAAAATATAAATTTCTTTTTTTAAACTTAAATTTTTCTCACACTTGTGTTATTCTTATCGAATCTAATAATCTCACATGTTTCATAGTTGAGATTTAAAATAGTTATATTTATTTTTTTCATTTTTTAAAGAGTTTTACGTTTCAAAAAAAAGACAATACTTCATACGAAGAATGATTGACCATAATCATATCATACGAGGAATTAGGAATAAAACATTATTTTCTAAAAATTCTATAAAATAATAATACAATAAAATATTTAATGTATATACTTTTAAGATGGCTAGACTTATGTTATTCGTTTAGTGTATCAAAATATGTCACTTTTTATGTATAGAATTATCTGATTATTTATAATGCAATACATATTTATATTTTAAAATATAACACATTATTTATTATTTTGTTTTGAGTCTATAAAGTTTTACAATATGAGAACAGAGGAAGGAATAAAATCAATCAATATATATAACAGTATGTCATGTGTGATAATCAGATAATTTTAAAAAAAAAAGATAAAATGAATTTAAAAACAAAAAGTTAAAAGAAAAAACAGAAGAACAGAGTGAAGCCAATAAGAGTGAACCGAAAACCAGAAAGTGAAAAATGGAAGAAAGAGGTTTAAGAAATGAGCAAAGCCGTGTAGCATCTTTCTTGTTGAACCATTGCAGACAACACTGAACCATTTTGTTTTGTATAATATGGGAACATAGATTAAGGTATATTTTTGCTGTTACCGAGGCTACAAGGTTACACACTTCAAGGTTTTTTCTACTTTGGAATTTTCAAATTTCAGAATAACCTACCTCTGTCACTTTGATTCAGCACAAAACACAATGTCTGAAATCACAGGGAAATTTCGTTTTTTATATTTCCGTTCAAGAAAAAAACAAAAATATGATTGCTTCGATAATTTCAATGTGGTTGGTTTCTTTCGAATATCACATGATAGAAAGTCCCCCCTTTTTTTTTGAAGTTTAATACAAAATATATGGTAAATGATATTTTTTTGTTACTAGTTAAAAATTAGCTAAAAAAGGAAAATATGAAAATTAGTTCAAATTGATGACTCTTAATCTCGATTAATGAGTAGATTATAAAAGATGATCGATATAAGCATAACGAAACATTAATTTGAACGTAAACAACTTTTTATATTTAATTATGTAGTTTTTGTTTGTTATGCTAAATTGAAGCTCAACTGTATAAGTTTCGGTGAATTATAATAATTTTGTGTGTAATTATATAAATTTTGCAATATCTTACTATCTGCGTTACCATCGTTCAAATATTAAATAAGATCTCGATTGACTTTGTTTACACAAAAGCATGAATAACATAAACACATTGATAACAACAACAAATACTCTTAATATAGCAACTTTAAAAATAAACATAAATTCATCCTAAGAACTTTATAATATAATTATCATGACTTATTTTTAATAAGTAGATAACAAAATGGGAGTGAGATCCATAACAAAGGTGAATGGTTGAGTATTTTTATTATTAAGTGAATAAGTTCTACAACTCGTACTTACAACAATCAAGTTAATTAAATCGCTTGACAAATAATGGAGGCTTTATATCGGATGACATTGCCTTTTCATATATTCATTCAAATTCATAATAACTCACAATAGTTATTACGAATTAAAAATTATGTAATTAATGTTATCATTAAAATATGAGTTAGTTGAGGTTCAATTGATTAAAATAATCAATTATAATAAAAATATTGTTGTTGTCAAAATGAGTTGTAACTGCGAACTAATCCGGTCATCATGGTTTGAGTCGAGTTGGGTTTAAAAAAAAAAAGTAACTTTTTTATACAGTTAGTTTTCAACCCAACTTACTTAGAACCCAACTTATTAACCCACTTAATTTAATTTAATTATTTATTATTTTGTGTTTCAATATTATTATTAGTTATCATTTTTTTATTATATTGAACCGAGTTGAATTTGAAAAAAGAAGTAACTTTTTATATAGGTTTTCAAATCAGCTCACTTAGAATCCGACTCATCCGAGTTAAACCCGTGGTGGGCCGGATTGACTCACCAACCCACTTAATTTAATTTAATTATTTATTATTTTATGTTTCAATATTATTAATTATCATTTTTTTTATTATATTGTAGATGAGATAAAAAAAAAAGAGGTTTCAAGAGAGAAAAATATTATAGATTTATCTATTCAAGATTCTAATATTATAGATGAAAAAGTGATACAAAAATTATCAATATTAAAAACTTATTTGTTCGTCTTTTGTACTTGTTTTTGGATTACGCTAGTATTGTATGATATATTTTTTTTTATTTTGAATTGTCTTTGGAATTAGAGTGAAATTTATTTAGATTTGAATTAAAAAAATTATAATTTTTTTTATTTTAAAAAAACTTATAATTAAGTGAGTCAATGAGCCAACTCATTTAATCCACCAACCCATGGTGAGACGGGTTGGGTCGAGCCGGGTTACCGACAACTCTAAATAAAAGTATAATTAATGTGTTATATCTGTAATTTGTATTTATAATTTTTTTATGATTTTTTTATTAGATCAGTCACTTAATTTCTTTCAAACCTGATTAGTGACCTATTTTACTAAATAACCTATTTATACTAAATTGATGGTTAGCTAACTTTAGTTGTGATTGATGATTACATCTTATATTTTTTTTTTAAAAAAAAGTGACAAATGAAAAGAATTTATATGGAAAACTTTTAAAAACCCTACGCAGAAAAGTTAGAGAAGAGACGATAACATTATTTTATGTCAAAGACTACATACATGATAAATACTTTAAAAAAATGAATTTTAAAAAATTTATAGTTCACCTTACATTGAGAAGGAGAGAGAGTACAAGTGAGTGGCATGAGACTAAAAATATAAAGGAAATTTAATCAAAGCTAACATAATCAAGATTATGTTACTTTAATGTTGTAGTTTGAATTTTGCCACCAACAAATAACATAATTATTATTTCTGTTTTTTTTTTCTTCAATTTATCAATTTTTTTACCGAGTTATCAATAAATTAAAGACAAGAAAAATAAAATATAAAAAAAAAACCACATCGTGTCATTAATAATAAAATTATACAATACATTTAGAAAAATAAAATAAAAAACATTTTTGCACACTCAATACAAAAATTAATTACAAATATTCAAATTTAGACAGATTTAAAACCAATAAATATTTTATATTTACATGGAGACTTCATAGAACATAATAGCTTATTACTTACATCACCACTAGCCAAACTATTTGTTCATGTTAAAAAGTTTATATAAAAAATTAAGATTATTTTCTTAGTAAAATTGGTCTTTCGACAAGAGAAAGTTCAGATTACGAAACATTCTTCATACCATATAGTAATAAACCACGGATAGTATTGAAGAATTACAGTAAAAAATGTAGCTCAAACTTGCATTCCTTGCACACCACTCTCAAAAAGATACCTTCAAAAGAAGCATTTTTACAACACCTATTAAAAGGGAGACAATATTTGACAGTATCTTGTATAGCAGCTGAACATATACAAACCAGGGGAGCCATATGAATGGGGCTATTCTAAAGATAACTGACAGATGAATTCCACAAACTGATTAGCCTTTATCACCACACCATTTTTCTGGGTAAAAATTACATCTTTGACTGAACTGATAGTAACATCGGTGATAGCATCAGCGACAGATATGTTAATGTATTCATTCAGGTTGTGCACTGTTCCATCTGCATGATGATCATACTTTAAAAATAAGCAACTGAGAAATAGATTCTTTATATTAAGTGTATAACTGTGGCTCGAGCTATTAATAACATAGTATTCTTTAACAAAAATAACTAATGAATAGCTGTGTGATCCAATATTGAAAGTTCTTCCCCAGTTTGCACTGCTAGACTTTTCTTGTCAATAGAAAAATCTTGTATGTTAATCACTTCATTGAACAACTGACGTGACTTGGTAAAATTCACATTAACATGACCCAGCTAAGATATGTTTGGTTTGATAAAATATTTCCAACTTTTTTTTTTCACTTATTAATGTCAAAGTCAAACTAGTCCAATTTACTATACAAACTTCCCAGTCATTACCTTCTGCAACTATAGGCTCATGTGAAGGAGGTTCTTCAATCCACTTTCCACCAGAATCTTTCATATGTCTTCTATCAGATGCAAAACTACGAAGAAATAGTGGAGCATGCACAACTCGGAATAATCTGAGATATCATAAGAAACAATTTCATATACTTCACTTTGATTAGCAACTATACATCAATATCGATGATCAATACATTATTTTATCGATAAAATTGAAGAGCACACCTAAAGAAAGCAAAGTTTATACATAAAGTTACTTACAGGTGATATGTTGCGATATCATGAACAAACAAATTTTGACATGATGTGAAATGTTTCTGACATCCTTAGAAAATCTTTTTAAACAAGATTTGTGTTAGAATAGTCTATAATATATTCTGAGAAAAAAAAAATTGTTGTATCGATCTGTAACCTAGAATCCTAGGGAAATTTTGATCTCTCTGGGGTCTCACTCTAACATATATGTTGGACCTGCCTACTCGCTTTATGGGTCTCAACAGTTACTTTGGAAAAACTAAATGTTAAAAATGATTTATCTTAATATACTTCTGCCGAACTTTGGTTTTTTTGCCTAGGTTTTCATTATTTCTTGGAAAAAGATGGTAGTGAAATATCATCAATGGAAGTGGAGGAACCTTATATATTGGAGACCCTCCGAATATTCAAAACATGTACATTCTTTGGGAAGAAGGCTTAGATCATCTTTGCAAATGACAATCAGAGACTTAATGCTTCTACCCATGAATTGGCATCTCTTAAACACATAGATCATGATATGAAATCTTTCATTTTTGAAGGTATGATAGGATATAAGGTGATAGGATATAATGGGTAATGTGTGCAGAATAAAAGAAAATAGATTAGGAATTAGTTGTGAGTTGGTTAGTTGGTTGGGGGCCTTTATAAGAAGGCAGGGAGGTCTTGTGTCAAGGGACTTTTGGATAATCTTGTAGATTGAGCTTTGACTCTTTGTGAAGGAGAATCCCTTGGAGGAGAGAGTGCTCTCCTATTCTTTGTGTTCTATAAGGTCTATATAATAAAGAATATTACTCTTTTGTCTCTTTTCAATTCTGGGTTTCTATCAATTGGTCCGACCTGTCGGATCCGCTTGAGAGAGGACTGTCGGATACCCTTAGGAGAGGAGTGTCGGATCTTTTGAGGGAAGGATGGATGGAAGAATAAATGCCCTGGAGGGAAGGATTGTTTCTCTGAAGAGGTGGGCCAGCAAACAAAGAAGGGAGCTAGCAGAATGGAGCTAGCAGAATGGAGAAGAAATATGCAAGAAATGAGAGAAATGTTGCAAAACATCAAGAAAGCAAAGAAACACTCAGGTGAAGGAGACAATTCAATCAATTGGGAGCAAAAAGGAAAAGAGGATGCCATTGACAATATTGGAGATAGAAAGGGTGAGGAAAAACCAGTCTTTCCGCGGGTGCAAAGAGAAGAGTTGACCTCTAATAAAGGGACTGACACCCAAGGTCAAACAACAGGGGCAACAAATGCTCCTGAAGTTTAGAACACCAAAGGATCAACAAAAATACACCCAAACAGCAAGGAAAATGTAGTCCATGGGTTCAAGACCTAGCACCAAAAATTCAAGAACCTTTCTTGGAAAAATTTGGCAACAAATCTACTAAAGAGAGTTAAAGGGAACAGGATAAGCATGCTATGTGAGAGTTGGGCAGCAGTAACACAAATTGATTGGAAGTGTGGAAATTTTACATGAGAGTTTGCAAGTAGATGGAGCAGCTGCCTAAAGTGTTGTTGCTACAAGAGCCCTTGAAGTCAAAGTTAAGATTTTAAGGATTTCACAAAATTAGGCTAAAAGAATCGAAGAAGAGTGTAAGTCATTGGAGGAGGATTTGCCACCACCCAGGCCTCCAGACCTAAATTGGTGGGCGGTAAGCAGTGGGTTCCCTTCATATGATAACAGGATGATGAAGAGGAGCCATGAGATAAAGTTTTACGGTTCCAACCTTGAGGACAAGGTTGTTCTACAGCGGGGTGTAATGATAGGATATAAGGTGATAGGATATAATGGGTAATGTGTGCAGAATAAAAGGAAATAGATTAGGAATTAGTTGTGAGTTAGTTAGTTGGTTGGGGGGACCTTTATAAGAAGGCAGGGAGGTCTTGTGTCAGGGGACTTTTGGATAATCTTGTAGATTGAGCTTTGACTCTTTGTGAAGGGAAAAACCTCGGAGGAGAAAGTGTCCTATTCTTTGTGATACAGTCTATACAATAAAGAATATTACTTTTTTGTCTCTTTTCAATTTTGGGTTTCTATCAAGGTCAATCTGTTATTGAAGAGTTAAAGATGTTCTTAGAAACTAACTCACGGGAAGAAATTAAGGAAATGTTAGACAAGTTATATATGGTCATGATTCTTTGTGCCATGAATGCAAATTTTGATCATATTTGGGATCAAATCTTAACTGGTCAAGAAGCACCATAAATGGAAAGCCTAACAACACAACTCTGTTCCAACCCTTAAAGGCAGAAATCTTCAAGAATCTACTAAAGCTTTTGCCATGGTATCTGCTTGTGGAAGGATAGGTCATAGCAATAGAGGAGGATGTGCTGGTCGAAGTCATCCTTGATGCTTTAATTGTAAGAGGATCACAATCAATAAAATTCTTAATCTTTGCATGACTTTCCTGATAAGATAACAAATATCTCCAAATCTAAAATGGTTGAACCAAAGATTTCGAACAATATAGTGTTTTGGGCAATTGAGTACAGATGATTGAAGTATTTTGGGAATGACTATACAGAAGATGGGGTATCTGCTAACACTCAGAAGTAATGGCAACTAGGTTAACATCTATTGTTATTGATCTTGTTGAATATAATGAAAAATTATATATGGGATTAATCTCCGTTCTGTTGAATATACACATAGGGTCCTTTATTTATAGTAAAAGAAATATGAACTAAACCCAAAATACAAATAATAACAAACTAACTAAAGATAAAAGATAAATATAAAATAAAGATAATATATCTAACACTCCTCCTCAAGTTGCTACATACAAATCGTATGTACTATGCTTGTTACAAATATAATCAATTCTCGGTTCCCATAAAGACTTAGTGAAAATATCTGCTAATTGATCACTTGAATTGACGAACTCAGTCTTGATATCTCCAGATACAATCTTCTCTCGAATGAGATGACAGTCAATTTCAATGTGTTTGGTCCTCTCATGAAAGACAAGATTAGAACTAATATGAAAAGTAGCCTGATTGTCACATATAAGCGTCATTTGAGTGACATCCCCAAATTGTAAATTTTTAAGCAATTGCTTAAGCCAAACAAGCTCACAAGTGACTGAGGTCATAGCTCTATATTCTACTTTTGCACTAGATCTTGCCACAACACTCTTGTTTCTTGTTTTTCCAAGAGATCAAGTTACCACCAATGGAGACACAATATCGGGATGTAGATCTTCTATCAGAAGGAACTCTTGCCCAATCAGCATCAAAATAACAAACCACTCTTGTATGGTTACTAGAATCATATAGCAACCCTTTCCCAGGAGATCCTTTAATGTACTTTAATATACGAATAACTGCATTCCAATGATCTTCACATGGGGAATTAAGGAATTGGCTTACCACACTAACTGCAAAGGAAATATCAAGACGAGTAACTGTAAGATAATTCAATTTTCCAACTAGTCTTCTATATTTCTCGGGATCTGACATAGGCTCCCCCTGTTTTGGTAGAAGTTTAGTATTAGGATCCATGGGTGTGTCCATATGTTTTGAATTCATTAACCCAGTTTCCTCCAAAATATCATGTGCATATTTCCTTTGAGATATAACAATACCATCGTTGGATTGTGCCACCTCAATACCCAAGAAATATCTAAGTTTGCCAAGATCTTTGGTCTGAAAATGGTTGCAACGATGTTGTTTTTCATCTGAGAGATGTCATGACTATCACTGCCTGTAAGAACAATGTCATCAACATATACTATCAAGTAGACAGATCCAACATTCGAGTGACGGCAAAAGACTGAATGATCTGCCTCACACCGAGTCATACCAAATTGTTGAACAACATTACTAAATTTTCCAAACCAAGCCCAAGGAGATTGTTTTAGGCCATATAAGGATTTGCAAAGACGACATACCAACTCAGAAGACTCCCCCTGAGCAACAAATCCTGGAGGTTTCTCCATATAAATCTCTTCTTACAAATCTTCGTTCATGAATACATTTTTGACATTCAGTTGATAAAGAGGCCATTATTGAAGAGCCACCATGGCTATAAATAAACGAACAAATGTCATCTTTGCCACTGGAGAAAAAGTATCACCATAATCCAACCCAAAAATTTGAGTGTAACCTTTGGCCACAAGACGAGCTTTGAGACGATCAATAGTTCCATCAGGACCACCTTTGATAGCAAAAACCCACCTGCAACCAACAATAGATTTCCCAAACGGTAATGGGACAAGCTCCCAAGTTCCACTACTCTGAAGAGCACTTAGTTCATCTAGCATGACCTAACGCCAACCAGGATGGGCTAAGGCATCAATAACAGATTTTGGAATGGTCACAAAAGAAATAGACGAAAGGCATATATAAAAAGATGAAGACAGTCTATGATAACTTAAAGCAAGATAATGTGGAGAGGGATTACAGGTAGAACGTATACCTTTTCGAAGGGAAATTGGAAGGGTAGACTCAGTTGTTGGAGCCAAAGGAGACAAGGTAGTTGGTACTTCAATTGAGTCACTTGGTGATTGTTGAGAAACACCTGGTGAACTAGAAACAATTGGAGGAGCACAAACAACATGAATATTGATAGTATTAGAAGGAGACATATCAGAAGAAGAATTATCATTAAAATAAAAGGAAGACTCATTGAATGTGACATCTGCAGATATAAAACAACGATCAAGAGAAGGAAAAAAACACTTGTATCCTTTCTTTGATTTAGTAAAGCCTAAAAAAACACATTTGTGTGATCGAGGAGCTAACTTATCAAGACCAAGACCAAAATTATGAACAAAACTTTTAGAGGTAAGGGGTTCATGAGAAAATAAGATAAAATGAGGTATTTTATTTTCTAAAATAGAAGAAGACATGCGATTAATGAGATAACATGCAGTAAGAACATCATCACCCCAAAAATATTGAGGAATGTTACCATGAATTAAAAAAGTACGAGTTGTTTCAATAAGATGTCTATTTTTGCGCTCATCCACCCTATTTTGTTGAGGTGTATAAGCACATGAAGTTTGGTGGAGAATACCATGAGAAGCCATAAATTGTTTAAAAGAATGGGAAAGATATTCACAACTATTATCACTGCGCAAAGTTTGAATAGAAACATCAAACTGAATTTTAATTTCATTATAAAAGGTTTGAAAAAGATACAATAACTCAGAACGATTTTTCATTAAAAACAGCCAAATGCATCTAGAATAATCATCAATAAAAGTAACGAAATATTGAAAATCTAAATTAGACTGAACACGACTAGGTCCCCAAATGTCAGAATGAACTAAGGCAAAAGGGGACAAAGAACGTTGTGAGACACTACGAGGAAAGAAACTACGAATATGTTTTCCTAATTGACACGACTCACAGACCAAAGTGGACAACTTGGATAAGTTAGGAACAAGTTGTTGCAATTTGGCAAGACTGGGATGACCTAACTGAGCATGAAGAAAAGATGGAGATTCCATTACTGCACCAATATGTGTATAGGGACGAAGATGATAAAGACCATGAGACTCACATCCAGTGCCAATCACCTGTCTCGAACTCCGGTCATGTAAACAAACAAAATCTTTGTTAAAAGAAATATCACAATCAAGAGAACGAGTAAGACGACTGACAGATAATAAGTTAAAAGGAGACCCAGGGACATAAAGAACATTATCAATGGATAAAAAAGGAAAAATGTTAACAGTCCCAAGAGCTAAAACTCTAGATCCATCAGCCATTGTAACAGAAGGCAAAGGATTTGGAGAGGACAAAGAGGAAAACAAAGATTTGTTACCAATAATGTGATATGTGGCTCCCGAGTCAAGAACCCAAGAGTTAAGAGAAGAAGATGGACTCAGACCAATAAAAGATGTACCTGTGTGTGCTACAAATGAGTGGAACTAGAAGGTTGTTGATCCTTATACCATTTGTGAAATTTACTGAAAATAATAGAGTCATCAATAATATCAGATGAAGGAGGATCCCCAGTAGGTGATTGTGACGAAGAAGCAGTCTGAACAATTGCAGCAAATCTAGGAGGGCGACCATGTAATGCATAACACAAGTTAATCGTGTGGCCTACCTTGCCACAATGGTTACACCTGAGACGTCCTTTTCCCGGTTTGTGAGAGTGATTGTGATCACGATGCTGAGATGCCAACGTAGAGGAAACATATGTATCATTGATGGGTTTACTAGGTACACGCAAAAGAGTGGAACAAGTAGAAGTCAAAGTGGGAACAATAGGTGAACCCAAAATCTGATCACGAATATGAGAATACTCATCAGCAAGGCCATGTAATGCTAGTAGCATGAAGAAATTTGACCGTTGCTCTATTTCTTTGGCAAAAGGCAATAATTCATTAAACTCATGAAAAAGAGCATGAATTTTACCCATATAATCAGTCATAGAGTCTTGACGTCGAGGAGCAAGAACATTGAGAAGATCATGACAAACACCATAAAGACGTTGAGTATCTTGGTGTACAATAATTTGGCATGTTCCCAGATTTCAAAACATGTTTCATAGGAACAAAAAATTTGTTTGAAAGAGGAATGAAGGGTACCCTTGAGAACAATGCATAACTGAGCATCAACTTTCAACCAATGGGTAACTGCAGCAGAATCAATAGTTGTCACGTTCTGAGTAATATGATCAAGATACCCCTTACTCTTAAGTCAAAGTTTAACGTCTAATGTTCAAGTCGCATAATTAGTATCATCTAACTTATCAATAGATAAGTGCACATTAACATAGTATATATGGACAGGTTAGAAGTCATGAACAAGCAGGAGAGTAAAAAAACCTATAACTCAAAAGAGGCCCAATCAACACAACCAGGTCGTGATGAGTCCAATGAAGGTAGTCGGCGATGGAGACAACGACACACGTACTGTCACGAATGGCTATATAGTGGAAGAAAACTGTGATCGATGCGTGAAAGCATGTCTGGACTTCGATGGTAGCATCTTGACGACGTTGTGGTTGCTTGGCCGAGACGAGAAAAATTGTTGTCACCGGTTGAAACTAATGCTTTGGTGACAGTGACTGCGGCAACAATGACTCTAACGTCGGCGACGACGGTTATAGTGGGCAGGGCCAACGAACAAAGAACCTTATGTTCTATATACCATGTTGAATATAGTGAAAAACTATATATGGGATTAATCTCTCTTGTGTTGAATATACACATAGGGTCCTTTATTTATAATAGAAGAAATATGGACTAAGCCCAAAATACAAATAATAACAAATTAACTAAAGATAAAAGATAAAGATAAAAGATAAATATAAAATAAAGATAATATATCTAACCGATCTCAAGGGATTGTGGAGATTACTAGGTCTAACTAGTTATTACAGGAACTTTGCTCGAGACTATGGAAAAATTGCCAAACCTTGAACTCTTCTCTTGGAAAAGACAACTTTAACTGAGGCTTGGAAACGCCAACAGTGTTTAGAGCATGAAAAAATGTTTGACAATCCAACCATCACTCAAGGCAACTGATTTCTCTAAGACTTCAATCATAGAAACAGATGCACCCGACAAAGGTTTAGAAGTTGTGCTAAAACAAGAACAGAGACCAATGGCTAAGTTTCACTAATAAGGGGTGATAATGCTAATTCTTACCACTATCTGAGCCTCATTTTCTTGACAAAATCAACTTTTTTCAAGTTTGAAATTTGTTTAATCCTCTCTTTTATCTTACTTATATAACTAATTGCCTTTTGGGCTGATGTGGCAGATCTGGTTTATTTAGCTTTGAAACACAAAGGGAAATGGGTCTTTAGTGGTTAGAAGGCACAATTTCACTTTAGGAGCTCATGGAGGTTGTGAGGAGCTTGTGGGAACATCTTCTTCTCCTCTATTGGGTCTCTTTCTTCTTCCATCTTCCATGTTTGTAAGCTCTAAGGCTCTCCATGGAAAAGGAGAGCCAAACCCATCTTGTTGGGAATAGATGTAGCCTCTGAATTCTGGTGTATTTGTTGAGTGATTTGATTATATATATGATTTTTCCATCAATTGCTAGTTTCTTGTTTCCAATCTCAATGCTTGCATGTAATGGGGACGTTCATGACTTGATCTGTGACTCATGGGGTCTGAGGTATCTTGTGAACTAGATTTGAAATAAGAGGCCTAATGGGGACATGAATTCTAGGGATGGAACATGACCCATTTGTTGTCTTAGATCTTAGATCTTAATGCAGGTTTCGCTTGTTGATTGACCAAGGGATTGGCAGTAAATAGGGAAATCTAGGCTCTTCCACCTAAGGGATTAGAGCTGAAGTGTTTTTGTGGGTTGACTTTAGTGTATGGATGGAGGGGAGATGAAATTGTATATGCATGAGAGTGAATTGGTGAAACCTAACCTTAGCAATGTCAATTCATATAATTACTGACCATTTTCCATTCTTAACTGTCTTCAACTACCAAAGTCCACCTTGTATATTTTGTAATTTTATCTTATTTTACATGTTTGTAAATTTATGTTTGGCTCTTTAGTCTAGATGAGTTGTTAATCGTACAATTATTTAGTATTAGACGAATCTCTTGAGAAACAATACATAGTCTTACCATTTTATATTGTTTGAACGATTTATTACGCTTGCCAATGAGTTTTGTCTTAACAAGGGGCTAATTGAATCCAGTGTTAAGGCTATGGGAAAAAGGGAACTAGTTAATACAATTATGATATTTATTAGCTAGGTAAGGAATTAACGAGTTAAATAAATAGGAAAATGTAAAGGAAAAAATGGAAGTTAAATCTATTCATTTATAGATTGAGCATTAGTCCTTTGTGAAAGAAACAATATCAATTTCAATTTCTTACGAGAAACAATGTGGCTAGTGGCCACTATCATGTGACACATAAAAGCCTGGACTTGCATTTCTATCAACTGCAAGTTAGAAACATAAAAAAAAAGACTATAAAGCACTAAAAATACTCATCAGAGCAGAAAAAAATGGCAAATAAAACAGAAAGTGCCTTGCCTGTTATAATCAGAAAAAAGTTGAAAAGATGGTCGTATAGTTTCAGACACGTATAAGGGTAGAGGTGAAGGAAAAGGAAGGGTTGAATCTAAGTCCCATACAAGTGGAGGGATATTTCCTTGTTTTATCTGTAATGCAATCACAACAAAAGCATGACAAATGATCCCTATAATGAGAAATTTAGATATTAAAATAAACTGCTTTCACAACCTAGCTAACTAGCCCCCACAACTAAATGAAAGGAAATACACATTAGGCAATACCTGAATGCAAATTACATGATAATCCCAAAGAATCACCCCATCAGCTCTTTTGCTAGCCTTTTGATTCCATAGTGGGATCTACAAAAGTTAAGACAAATACTTCAGAAATTGACTGAAAAAGGATTTTAATTTTGTAGAAAGATATACACGAGTAGCTGGAAAACTCTTCAATTAGATATGTAGTGCAGTGGTGAGAAAAGACTTGCATAAAGATTTGAACATGCAATGCAATTAGTAGTCTGTTTGCTTGTCAAATTTACATAACTAGGAAGGAAGCAAATTAGATGAGAGATAAATACTGGCAATATTAACAAAAACTTGACATATTTTTCCTTCGCATTCAACTTGCACAGTGCAAGAGCCACAGAATTATTCCCTACCCCACCACTATTACTCTGTCCGGTCACTATTTTGCAAGAGTAAGCAAGGTATTAATTATATCTTAGGACAGAAAAAAAAAACAATTGAAAAGAAAATAGACAAAAAAATAATCAATAAAACTTCAAACAAAAGAATTTCAAAGGCAAAGACTGGCAATTAAGATTCACAATAACAATTCTTTTCCATGAAACACCTTGAAATAGAAAGTGAACATACAACACCAACACGAGGAAGAAATAAAACATGCCTGTTTCTTTTCATTTGAAATGAATACAACAAAAAGATCAGATCCATCAGCTTTTGCTATTCCATCACTGCACAACTTCTTGCAAAGCAAGTACACATTCTCCTCACTACAAATAAATATCCAGAAAATAATCATGAAAATTCTACAGAATATTACCATATTTAATATTACAAAAATGAACAAAAAAATACACAGAAGGAAATCAAACAAACTAGTTAAGAGGATGAAACTAAATAAATTGACAAAATACATTAATTGTCCCCAAATGTTGATGGACACCAACTCCAAAACTAAAACCCTACACATCATTAAAAAGAATAATATGGACAAATTGGTTTCTGTAAATTCTAACTATAGACTAATTCATCCTATCAACAAAATGTACTATAGAATCATCAGGCATACACGATGAGAACAAAAACAAGAAGCGATTGTGAGGTGCTCACCAGTAAAAAGGGGTGTGCTGGAAATGAAGAACATCCATAGTTGACGTTGCCATCGTTCTCTTCAACACTCACCGGTTACCAACAACCTTTGTGTAGGTTCCAACCTGATGGGATCCAAGATATAGGTTTGCTGCCAACAAAACCCAAAACCCAAACCAATGCATACATTACATGATACGAGGTTTTGAGTAAGAAAAGAATACTATATGCTTTTTTATAATCTTTTACTAATACATTTCTGATTCAATTAAATTTTAAAGGCATGATAAATTTAAATATTTCCAATTCAACTTCTTAAAAGGCTTTATTGTATCTGTTAAAAAAATATATTTTATAATCAAAATATATATTTTATCTTCATCCACGTATTTTTACTGGTAAGGAAATACGTAGTTGTTACTTTTGATTTTTTTTTTTCTTTTTTAACTCGTTAATTAATTTGTTCCTCATTTATTTAATCTCGTGTAACTCGCTAAGTAATTACTTCTTCTCGTTTTTATAAATGAGTTAACACAAATTGTATGAGATTTGAGAGTGAAGAAACAAATTTAGAATAGAAAAACAGAAATAATAATTATACCATTACCATCAAATTGTAGATAGTATATACTTAAATAAAAATGAAAATCATTTGAAATACTTAATAAAATCATATTTTTAAATAATATGTAATGTCCAAAAGTTAATCTCTTTCCACTTATAAAACAACACATAAAATTAATAAAACAAAAGTAAATATTTGAACTAACTAAAAAAAATTACTAGTCGATCATGAAGATTTTTCTACAATATCACCATTTTTTACTATAAATATTTCAAACCTATTATTCATTTGTTTATACCAATAAGGTAATCATCACAAAAAAAAAGAAAAACAAAACAAACCACACACAAAAGATAACCAAAAGAGACAACAAGGTAAAACATACATACAATTGACTTTATACTCAATTATTCAGATACATGTTTTGACAAAGAGCTTCATTGCAATTGTGCACCCTAGTATTTCACACTTAAGACCAAAAGTTTTATGATAAAAACTTTTGTCATTCTCTCCCTTATCTCATTCATCTCTATATAAGTTGAATGTATATTAGAATATCTACGTTTTTAACTCTCATATGTTAAGGCACACACTAAACAACACCACAATCATATCATATGATAAACCAACCATTGTTTTAACATTCACATAATCACACATTTTAAACTCATAATAAGGAATATATGCAAATCTAGTTAAAATTATGATATTTTCACTTAGTTACAAAAGATCCAATCGCTCAACTAGGGATTGACAGTATACTCGCCCAACCACCAAATCTACTCCCTTAGTGAATAGGGTATGATAACACACTTGTTCAGCCACTATAATTACTCGATCAACGAGAATACCACTAGAATTTACAAATTGACACTAGTACAAAAATCGCATACAACGTCGAATATTTTTGAGTTTTTAACGACGAATTCGCGAATGACATCATATCAAAAGATGTTAAATTTACGTCGAATTTAAAAAATTTGATGTTAAATTAACGTCGAATTTTGTTAATATACAACGTTAACTTAAAGTCGAATTTTGTCAATATTTGATGTTAATAATTTTTTTTTTAATTAATTGTAATCTTTTTTTACAACTCTACCTGAAAAGCAAAAAAAAAACAACAAATTTTAGTTTTTGGTATATTTTATAAGGCATGAACTATGAACATGTAGTGTAGTATCACCAGCAAACAATAATAACCAACAACAAACAAGTTCAATCAAACAACAACAACAACAAACAAGTTCAACTAAACAACAACAACAAACAAATTCAACAAAAAAAAACAACAAACAAGTTCAACAAATAAGTTCTTCAAAACGAAAACTAAAACAAAAACTAATCTTCAAAAGGTGAGCTCGTCGAAATAAAGTTTCGTCACAATGAGAGAAAGCAGAATGCGCCTATGAAAGACAAGAGCACGAAAATAATATGTTAAAACAAACAAAAATCATACATAAAGTAATTAATTAACATGCATTTATATCAAATGAAAGAAAGATGACATGTGATGCTCATCAAACTTCGTTCGAGAAAAGTTTGATAAGAGAAGAGGGTATCACGCGCTAAGATAAAGTGAATGAATTTTGAATCTCTTGCTCAAATTTTTATTGAATTCACTAACTTTTTGACGTCGAATTTAAAGACACTCGACGTTTTATATCCTTCTACGTCGAATTACAATTCTAAACGACATTTAATAATTGCATTTATTTACAAAAATGTCACCGCTCATTTTTAAAGTTGGTTATTCAATCGTTCGACGTTGAACGCATGACGTTATACACTATTTTTGTACTAGTGTGAAATTCTTTAAAAAGTCGCCCAACGAGTATACTTTTGCTCAACAATTGTCAAGTTAATGAACTCTCTAACTTTGTCTTTACCTATCGAGTATATGTTCGTCCAACAAATTCGAATAATAGAATTCTACATATTTATGTATTTTCAATCCTGCAAAACGAGTCTAACACCATCCACAAATGTCAAATCATTGATACAATTTAATAACTTAATTCACATCAAATGCATTTTAAATTATCATTTTTTAGGTCTTTACACTTTAACTAAAAATTCTTTAAATTATATATTATTTAAAACTTAATTTTTTCTATATGTTTTTGTTAAGTATTTATCTAAATGTGATAAAGTGGCACATGAAATAAAAGAGAAAATATGTGAAAAATTGCTAGAAAGAAAGTAATTTGTTTGAAGTGAGGTAGGATAAAAAAAGATTTAATTAAATATTCATGATATATTGAATATCCAAAAGTTTATATTTTTCAATAAAAATTCGTTGTCTAATATTTTATTAAGTAGATAATTAGATCATATAATTCTTATAATTGATTAATGAAGATTAATATTAATTTTCTTTTGATTTATTTGTACTAGCATAAATATATTGTGTATGTGTAATATTCTAACCTTAATTTCGTTGAGATATATTCTTATAATAAATTACTATATTTGAAGTATTAAAACTCCTTCTTAGAAGGTATCTACAATGACAATGACAGAAGGAGAATAAAAGTTCGTTTTTAAAACCTCGTTTTTATTCCACTAATAACGCTAATGTACCGTGATTAGAAATCATAACGTTGCATAACTTGTGAAAAGTGACGTATATAAAAAGAAGGAAAGGTCGGACATTTTTTATTTATTTAAAATTGGAACTCAAATAATAAATTATTATATTATAACATCTTAAAATATAATAAAATTAATATATCATAAAATATTATTTTTAAAGATCTTGAATATATTTCATCATAAATTGATAGTATGATCATGTAGTTATAATGTTTTTAAGATAAAAAATATATAATTCTTAAATAATAATTTAAAAATTAAAGATATATATATATATATATATATATATATATATATATATATATATATATATATATATATATATATATATATATATATAGGGGTTTGCTAGCGCGTAGGCCTGTTTTTCAGTTGGTACATTTTAGCAATGTGTACCGAGTTTTAGTAGACAAAAATATCCTTATATATAATGAATTCTCACCTCTCTCATTCCTCTCAACCCTTTCTCTTTCATCTTTACGTTAAACAATCTTACAAAAATATCCTTATATATATAATGAGTTTTCATCTTATAATTTTTGTCTTATCTAATTTTATCCAATTTTCAGAAGCATAAAGGAATTGGTAATTGACCTGAAAATATCAGAAATACTCGTTGTTAAACAATTTCTTACAAAAAATGATTTTATAATGAGTTTTTATTTTATAATTTTTGCCTTATCTAATTTTATCTAATTTTCACGAGCATAATGACATAAAAGGAATTGGTAATTGACCTGAAAAAAAATCAGAAACACTCGTCGTTAAACAATTTCTTACAAAAAATGACTTCATAATGAGTTTTCATTTTATAATTTTTGTTGTATATAATTTTATCTAATTTTCACAGGCATAATGACATCCGAAAGAATTGGTAATTGGCCTCAAGGGTTTTTGTAGAGATGATGATTCAACATATCTAGATGATGAAATTAGAGAGGTTAGTGTAGATGGTGAAATTGAAGAGATCTTGAATGAACCTTTGCCTGAAAGTGAAGACAAGTGTTTTTGGATTTTTCAATTGGGGCTATAGTAGGAATGACAGAGAAAAGGTTGGAGTGAGAGAGATGAAGAGAAATGATTGAGAAGAATGAGAGAGGTGACTAAGAGTTTTTGGGGGTTTCTTTTTTTTTTTAAGTTTTGGGAATGAAAATTATTAAAATACCCTTAACCTTAAAACTTAGAATCCATATATATAAGGCTATTTCTGTCTATTAAAATCCGGTACCCATTGCTAAAATGTACCAATTGACAAACAAACATGCGCGTTAACAAACCCCATGGAAAACTTAGACAATTATATCATATGAGTAAATTAGACATTTATAATTTGGAACAATGGAGGGAGTTAAAAAAAAACCCTTTTAAAGAATAAGATTTTCAAATAAAAATTGAGATTAAAGCTTGTAAAAAATTACATATTACAGATTGACTTATTCAGACAGTACTTTATCTCTTAACTTCTTTTTTTCTTTTATGTTATAAAAATGGTTTCTTTCATTTTATAAGAATGGTTGTTTTCAGTTTTAGTCCCTACAAAAATTGTAGCCAAGTCAGCTTGTTTCAATTTTCGTCCTTCAAAAATATTTTTGGTCTCGAATTGAAAATTAGTTTTCTATTATGTCACAATTCTGAATTACTTATTTGTTCAATGAAAAATTATATCAACAGATAAAGTTTTTAAAAATATTTAGATATGTAAACTATATGCTATTGATCTGTATGTGAGAAACTAGGAATTAGTCTACTCGTCTTTCATGATAGTAAAAATCATATTTAAATCCCTTTTTCATTCTTAAATGGTTAATAGAAAATATTATAAAAAATAAATTCTATGAATTTGACATAAGGTAATGGATCGCATATCAAAACCTCATGAATCATTTTTTTTCCATCTTGATATTTTTGTTCTGCACTTCTATAAATATAAAAACTATTTTTGCATCAAAACCTTATTATTTTTGTATTACCACAAAAATAACACACATGTATTTTCACTAATAATAATAATAACAATAATAATGTTATTATTTTTTTATCATAAAAAAGTGAACATATGTAACATATGTGTTTTTATTAGTGGAAGATAAAAATTTATATTATTGATAAATTTATAAATTGATTAAATTATCTCTGTGATAAAAATGATTACTATTATTATTATTATTATTATTTTATTGTTAATTATATTAGTATTATTATTTAAATTAAATATTAACTTTCTCTAATTTTCTTTGTATGCTAGCACATAAACTTTCTCTAATTTTCTTTGCTGAGTTTTCTTCACTAGAAACAAATACAGGAGGAGAGTGAGAAATGTCTTTGTTATTAAATCCTTTAACAGTATCATCCAGTTATGAATATTAAAAAATTTACAGTAAATAGTGTTTTTTTTTCAGAAAGGAGAAAAGAAATTCCTCAAGAAAAAAGTGTCTTTTAACAAAAAGCGACACCCAAATTGGTGGAGTTTAACCTTAAATTTTGAGTCGATAAGTACTCAAACTGAGTTAGAATCTAATATTGATTAAAAATAATTAAGATGAGCAATATAGAAACAGAAATATTCATAAACATAATCTCTTAAGATTTTAGGTTGAAATTTATACTAACAATGCCACAATTCATTAAGATAGTTTCTTTTTGTATCTTCCTTGAAAATACCTATGAGTAGAGATACATGCATACTAAGTACGTATCTAATGATATTCTTCTTTTGACATGAAAAAACACGTTATTTTGGTCAAGCATTTTCAATAAAAATCTGCTTTCTGTAATAATTTCAGATGACATGACACTGATTTAGTTTACTATTACCTGGTAGTATTGGAGGAGTTTTTTTTTTTTTTTCCGTTTGTTTATATTTTCTTTATTTATTAAAATATAATATTTTATTAATAAAAGTAAGAGTGAAATGGAAGTAAGAGAAAAGTTGGGTGCCTTAGAAAGGAAGTGCATGTTGCCAAAGAGATCTTCCAAAGCATGTGGTTTGAAGTCTTCACTGACTTGTTCAAAGTCCTCACTGATGGCATCATTCAATACCATCATCTCTTACCAGTCACTGACTATTCTGGTTCTGTTTTTTTTCCATGTTTTTCCCTCAGCACAATGCATTGAACTCCATTCTCATGTCTCTCAATCCCTTCTTTGCAACATCCTGATCAGGTCACAAACTGCAAAATAACAACACAAAGAAGACATGAAGAATCAAGAACCGTTTCAAACCTTCTTTTTCCTCTCCACCCTTTTGCTGCTTTTTATCTCCTCTGCAAAGGGAAAGTGTCCACCATCATTTCTTTGTGGGAACCTGGGCACTATGTATTTCCCTTACACTGACACCAAACACCCTCATTGTGGCTTGCTGGTTATGCATGGCTGCGATGACCGTGACCCAGATGCGATTAAAACGGTTAAGAACAAAGGAGAATGGTTTTTCATCACACGTGATCCAAACACAAACATCCTTGTCTTCAGAGATGATCAACTTCGTACCTTTTTGCTGACACGAAGATGTGGGGTGTTCTGCAAAAACTACACCAGTTTGGGCACCCCTTCTCCTTTCCTTTCACTTCATTTTAAGACTGCTACTTTCTTCATATGCAACCGCACCCTCAACATCAATCCTCCTTCTTCAGCATTTTATAAATCTACAATATGCCCGGATGAGGACATCTTCTATGGCACATCTAATGTTGATGAGTCCTTCAGTTACTATTCCGAAGAGCTTCATGGTTCTTATTTTGAACAGTGTTCAATGGTTAGACTTCCAATAAGAGATGAGCTTGTACCTAACTCAAACGGAAGCCTCTTTGACTATGTGTCAGCTGATATTCCTGTTAGAACGGAAGTGTCTTATGAATGTTCTTCTTGTTACCGTCTTAGACGAGGCCAGTGTCAACTTGACAGTCAAGGGAAATTCTTATGTATACAAGGTACCTTGTTTATTGATGGAAATAATTTGTTTCAACTAGCTCCTAAGCTGATGATTTATCTCTCATAATTCTGATGTGGAGTGAAGAAACCTGATCTAAGTATATCTAACTGATTTAAGTTATGCAATCGGTTTCATACAAACACATAAGGATCCGATATGATTTCTCACTTTCTCATGAATATATGTCCCACAGAAGTTCTCAGTTATAAGAAATGATTAATTAACCGATCTAAGTTACCACTTATTTCTAGTTATGATTTTATTGTTATTTGTTTTTGTTAAATTTCTTTTTTTTTTTTCATGTTTTTGCAGAGAAAACTAGTAGAAAGGTGAAGATAGTGGTAGCAGGTACAACTTTTTCAACCCGAGTATCTTTGCAGTGATTTATTTAACTTCGAACACAAAAACAAAATTTTGTAAATTATTTGTTAGCCTTATATCATAGCAGGTTAAATATCTCCATTGGTTGATGGAGTTTTCCAATATAAGTCCATCTTATAAATAATGATGAGTGATTGAATACAGAAAAAAAGATGATATGTATGGTGACTTCCTATAACAAAAGTAAAAAAGTAAACAATCTCCTGCAGACAAGCTGATATGAAAATAAACAAATCATCATGAAGGGTATTTTTTTTTCTCATTTTAACTTCTTAATGTAATAAACCTACAGCTACATCAGCTGCTGGAACAGTGGGAATTTTGATGGTCTTGGCTGGCATCTTAGGAAGATATTATTGCCACATGAAGAATCCTACTTACATAATGATTGAGAACTTTTTGAAGCAACATGGACACCTTTCAGCCAAAAGGTACAATTACTTGGAGGTAAAGAAGATGACCAACTCCTTCAAAAAAAAATTAGGCCAAGGAGGGTTTGGTAGTGTATACAAAGGGAGGTTACAAAATGGAAGTCTTGTGGCAGTGAAGGTTTTAAGTAAGTCAAAAGGTGATGGAGAAGAATTCATCAATGAAGTTGCTAGTATTAGCATGACTTCTCATGTTAACATTGTCAGTTTACTGGGGTTTTGCTTGGAAGGCTCCAAAAGATTTCTCATATACGAGTACATGCCCAATGGATCCCTTGAAAAGTTCATATATGAAGAGAAAGATCCTTTAAGGTTTAAACTCACAATGAATTGCACGACAATGTACAATATTGCCATTGGTGTTGCTCGAGGACTGGAGTATTTGCACAAGGGTTGTAACACCAAAATCTTGCATTTTGACATAAAACCTCACAATATACTACTAGATGAGTTATTTTGCCCCAAAATATCAGATTTTGGACTTGCTAAAATATGTCCTAGAGAAAAAAGTATTGTATCATCAATGATGGTTGCCAGAGGAACCATAGGATATATCGCTCCTGAATTGTTCTGCAGAAATTTTGGTGGAGTGTCACATAAATCAGATGTATACAGTTATGGAATGATGGTTTTGGAAATGCTTGGTGCTAGGGAGAATAATAATCGCAGAGTTGATTTTTCAAGTGAAAATTACTTTCCACATTGGATTTACAACCATCTTGAATCACAACAAGATCTACAATTTCGATGCGCCAAAAATCGAAATGATGAAGAAATGGTGAGGAAAATGACTATTGTAAGTTTGTGGTGCATACAGACCGACCCTTCAAATCGACCTGCAATGACTAAAGTGGTGGAAATGATGGAAGGCAGCATTAGCTCTGTGCAAATTCCTCCCAAATCTTTCCTTTATTCATCTTCGGTTCCCCAATCCCAATCAAGTGATTCTTCATAGTTATTGATCTACAGACCCAGAAAGATGCAATCAGTTCAACAAACTACAGCTGCAGCTTGCAGCTGCTATGAGTTTTCTGGTGCGCATTGATTGTGATGCACTCATAATTTTTAATTTTTGATTTAGCAACTCTTGATGCAGAGGTTATCATATGACACCATTAAGTGCTCATAACACTAATATATAATTGACTCAGTTGCTAAACTAGTGTATTTTTAGAGACTAGATACTAAATAAAATTTTTGTGAAATATATTCCAAGCACAAGTTTTATCTATCTTTATGTGTATTATATCTATCTTATTACGTTGACTCTATTGATATGTAATGAATGTAAGAGGAAGGATCTCACTAGTGAAGCTTAGAAGGTTGGTAGGATCTTGATCAAGAAGGTGTTTGAAGCAAAGGAACCATGGGAGAAAAGATCATCAATGGCAGAAGCAAAAGAAACACATGGTTAGGTTTGAAACATTCAACCAATTGTAATGGAAAAACAATAACAAGTAAAGAAATGAAAGGAAGAATGGATTGAGATTAGAAAAGGGAGAAGAATACGCCACCTTTAATCCAATAATCAAAAGATAAGTGCATGAAAATTTACCATTTGATAAAGTTTCTCAAGATAAGAACCAAAACAGGAGAAAAAAACTCTTTCAACTCTCAAAATTTCTCAAAGTAGAACTTCATTCCATCTTTAATTAGTGTTTACAATTGAGAGAGACACCTATTTATAATGGAGGAGCTTGACCTAGGGGAGAAGAAGGCACACGGATTTGGAATTAACTTTGTTAATCAAATGTTAACTTCACTAAACATGATTAACACAACTAAAGCCCTTGAAATTAGGGAATGCATATGGATAGTTCCTAAAAATTACTACTTGCGAAATCAATGATAACTTGGACAAGTCAGCCTATGTGGTGCCTATGAGGAGTCCTAGTGGACTCGAGAAGACTTTTGAAAGTTTGAAGGGTCAAGTGGATTAGAGAAACTACTTATGAATGACATGTGGGTAGTTTAGATGTTCAAAAAATACACTTCTAACATTTTAGAATTTGTCCAATGTTTTCTCAAGTGTTAATAGTCAAGTTCTAACTTCTTTCAAGTTTCTCTAATTCTTAAGAAGTTACTCATGCAATTCGGGTAATCTTTTCTTTCAAAGCTTTGAGTCTTCCTCTTTTCAGCCTCATTTGGAATCTCTCTTTTATTTTTTCTTCATTATTCTTATTTATCATGCTTCTTGATTGTATTCCTTTGAACTCTTCTTCTGTTTCTTCAACAAGTTGTTCTTCATCCTTATTTACATCACTCATGCAAGTTTCAAATAAATAAATACTAGAAGGATAAAGTTTGTTTTTTTATTATAAATTTTAAGAAATTTACTTTTATTTACATTCATATGTAAAAGTAAGTGTAATTAGTGATTACAAATTATTAAGCCTAATAAGATAAGGAGTGTACTCATTAGTGGACAAAAAAGTATGGAAAAATTGAAGTTAACCAAAGTCTATCACGACTAAAATCACGACAAGACGGTGAATAAAAAAGGAAAATAATTTTAAAAAAGATTTAAAATTATTACCATAGTTTATTTTTTTGAAAAACTATAAAATGCTATAAAGCTAAAGCATGATCTACAAAATTTTTGAATCCGAAACTCAATCTTATAGAGAAGGTATTAGTTGTCTACGACAATGGTATTTTTAACTAAAAATGTAAAATGGATGTGGTTTTCAAAATTGTTTATTTTTAAGTTATGTGAGTGTTGATTTTTAATTTTAAAATCTTTTCTTTTTTAATTTTTTGAATTATTTGAAAATAAGTGTACAAATACCAAAAAAATAATATTTTTTATTTTAAATTTTTATATTTTTATATTCTTAATATTTTTACTAGTTTTAGAAATTAGAGCATGTGTGAAAAAGTAAAAATGTGAGGTTACTGACACACGTGGTGCTGTGAGATGTGTTCAGTGAAAGTAAGAGTGAAGCCGAGTACTAAAGCCCAATTCAAAAATAAAGACAGAGGACTGCGGGTTAACAGAGCGTGGGGTGCCCGGAGTAAATAAAAATAGGCCCAACATGATAAACAAACAAATAAGTAGAGGAGTAAAGAAAATAAAACTAGGGGTGCAGGAAGCTGAAACGAGTCCAGGTCCATCCACATCTTCTTCATATCCATTGAAGTTCCAGTGGCTTCGTTTCCCTCGACCACCGCCGGCGCCACCATAGAGCTCCCAACCGGAGTCATCGTAGGTGTGAGCGGAGCCACTCTCACAATGTCAGTTGAATCTTCCTTCTCCATAGAGTTGATTTTCCCTGTTCTCTCTTCTTTTGTTTCCCTTGTTCTGAAATGTGGTACTGTGTTGTGTGTTTCTCTCTGTTTTTGTTGTGCGTGCAGAGAAAATTTGGGGAAGAATAAGATGGTAGTCGAATGGAGTTGATATTGGGGAGAATTGGTGCCTCTGGTGCGTGAACCCTCTGTCTCAAAATGGCGAAGGAAGCAGGAGATGAAAATTCCCCTCTGTGATACGCTTTATGGAGGGAGATGAAGCGATGAAGATGGACGATGGTGGTGATTGGAGAAATCTGGAGATGGAATAAGTGGAGAAAGATGAAGGTTCTCCGTGTGCTCTGTGAGGGAGTGAGATGGAGAGAGTGGAAAAAACGTGATCGATGATGATGAAGATGGTGAAGATTGTGAGTTGTAAAAGATGGAAATGATGGTGTGGTTCGTGCCTCCTACTCAATGCTAAAACCGTTTTTTGAATTTCATTTAATAGAAATAAATTTCTTTCATTGAATACCACGTCTCAAACTGTAAATGGAGAAGGTTCGTGCCTCCTTCTTAATTATTTTTTAAATTTAAAATTAAATTTTTAAAATCTCTCAAGTAACCTTATTTTATTTACATTTTTTCAAAATCCCATTTTAGACTAGCTTCAATTTTTTATCACAATTAGGCCATTTAAGATATACAATTTGCATTTCAGACATATTTACATGTAATTTGGTTTAAAATTTTGGTAAAGGTTAAATAACCATTTACTTTCCTTATAAAACAACTTTTGAATATATTCTTGAATGAGAAATTGATTTTTAGAGATTTTCTAAAATAATTTGAAAGTGTGTGATTTTTCTTGTATAAGTCTTATCTTCTCAACTTCATTGGAAGGACTCTGTTTAATACTAAGTTCAAAATGAGCAGCAAGAGGAGTACTTATAGCTTTACAATTTTCCATTTGAAATCTTTGAAAACTTCTAAATGTAGTGCTCCTATGACAGCTATCACGAGTGATACTTATAACAAGAATCTTTTTAGTAGCTGTCATGTCTTTCACGGAAAATAACTCACCCAGTTGCTTCTTCAACCTCACAATTTTGGATACATAATTCCCAATAGTAAGAATGTCATCAACATAAACCAACAGGATAATGAAGTCATTCTTAGAGAATTTCTTGACAAAAACACAATGGAGCCTTGCTTACACATAACAGACTCAAACTTCTTATACCATTGCCTTGGAGTCTGCTTCAACTTTTTCGTAGCCTACACACATAGTCTTCCTTGCCTTCAACAAGAAACCATCAGGTTGCTTCATGTAAATTTCTTCCTCCATATCACCATGAAGGAAATTTGTCTTCACATCCATCTATTAAACCTCCAAATCCAAAGTAGCATCTAAACTTAACACAATTTTGATGGAAGTTATCCTCACCACAGGTGATAAAATCTCATTGAAGTTAACACCTTTTATTTGCCTGAAGCCTTTCACCTCTAATTTGGCTTTGTATTTGGGAGATGTAGAATTGCTTTGGTTCTTCACCATGAAAATCCACATATTCTTTAAGACTCTCTTATCCTTAGGCAACTTCATCAAGTCATAAGTGTGATTATCATGAAGAGATTTCATCTCATTATGCTTTTTATCCAACCATTTTTGCTTCTCTTCACTCTCAATGGCCTCATCATAACATTCAGGTTCTCCCTCATTAGTAAGCATCACATACTCATTGGCAGATTACTTCTTAGAAAGTTGTTTTGGCTTGTTAGATCCTCTGGCTTGAACTTGAGGTAGCTCAAGTACATCACCGAGACTCTCATCTTGTGACACATCATGTTCATCTTCATCAACATTATCAATAGGAACATCTAAGCCATCTTCAACTTGTTGATTATTAGTATCACCATGTTGCTCATCATCATGAACATCAATATCTAAATCATTAACAAACAACCGAATTGGATCAACATCAACCACATTACCATCTTTCTTAGGTGTAGACTTCTCCACATTGTCAATGTCTTCAATGGTTTGATCTTTCATGAATTGAACATCACGACTTCTAACAACTTTCTTTTTAATAAGGTCATACAACCTGTAGTCAAATTCATCCTAATAAAAACCAATGGAGATGCATTGTCTTGTGTTCACATCCAACTTGGATCTTTCATCCTTCTGAACATGAACAAATGCTTTACAACCGAAGACACGTAAACGATCATAGTTTACATTCTCGCTAAACCAAATTTTGTTTGACACTTGAAAGTTCAAAGCAACTGCATGACTTAGATTAATAACATACATTGTTGTAAGCAATGCCATACCCCAAAAATGCTTAGGAAGTTTTGCTTCAGAAAGCATACACCTAACTTTTTTAACTAATGTCATGTTTATCATCTCTGCTAAACCATTTAACTGAGGAGCTTTTAGAGGATTTTTCTCGTGTGCAATACCATACTACTTATAACAAGAATCAAATGATCCACAATATTCACCACCATTGTTAGTACGAATGCACTTCAACTTCTTGTCATACCGCCTCTTAACCAAAGCATAAAATTCTTTAAATTTTTCCAACACTTGGTCCTTTGTCTATAGACCAAAAGCTTCCTGGAACAATCATCAATAAAAGTAACAAAGTAAAGTGTGTCACTAAAAGACTTTACCTTCAATGGGCCACAAACATCAAAATGCATAAATTCAAGAAACTCTGACTTCCTAGAGGAAGATGCTTCTTGAAGGATACTTTGGTTTATTTACTAGCCATGCAATGAGAATATTTCTCCAACTCTGCACTCTTCAATCCTGAGAGAGCATCCTTTTTAGCTAAGCAATTAAGTTCCTTTTAACTCATATGACCAAGTCTTCGGTGCCACAAAGATGACTCCATATACACGACATTCACACTGTCTTTAGCAACCAAAGCTTTTGTCTAGTAAAGCTTAGAGTTTTTCTCCCTTTTGTCCACAATCAAGTTACCTTTGGTAAGCTTCCACTTTTCAGAACCAAAGTGGTTATCATATCCACCATCATCAAGTACCTGTACAAAAATCAAGTTAAAGCAAACATTTAGTGCATGTTTAATTCCTCTAAGCGACAACTGCATTCCCATGTTGGTTTGCAAGTGAACATCACCAACACCAATAACCTTAGACACCTCATCATTACCCATCTTTAATACTCCAAAATAATCAGGTGTATAAGATGTGAAGACCTCCTTCCTAGATTTAACATATAGTGTATCATCACTATCAATGATCCACATGCTCTTATTGGATACAAGATTAATAGTGTCATAATCACGAAGACAAACAAGGTCACCACATGTAGTAGTAGTAACATGCTTACCATCATCATGATCTCTTTCTCTTGGTTTACCCTTTTTGTCATTGCTTTCTTTTTTCCATAAAAAAATTATTCTTCTTTATATGCCTTGTTTTGTGACAATAGTGGCACTCCACATTCTTGTACTGAAATGTCGACATGCTCCTACTTTTATCTCTACCACTATTTTATTCTTTCTTTTGGCTTCTTCCCATATTCTCTGTAACAAGTACTCCTGGATGAGATGAAGTTCTCTGTCTCTTCCTTCTCATCTCCTCACTAAGAGTACCAATCTTTGTCATTTGCAAAGAAATATTATCATTAGGGGTAGCACTTATCATCAAAACTCGAAATGTCTCCCATGAATTCGGTAAAGAGTTTAATAGGAATAGTCCCAATAGATCATTATCAAATTTTATACCTACTCCTACTAATTGATCATAACGTCCTTGAAATTCACTCAAGTGATTTGAAATAGGAGTTCCTTCCTTGTACTTCAACTCTACAAAATTTTTCAGCAAGTACAATTTATTAGTCATTGACTTAGAAGAATATAAGGACTCAAGCTTATCACATAGGCTTCTCACATGTGTCTCATTAGCAACAAAATTATAAACATTATCATCAACAAACTGCCTGATAAATCCACATACATGTTGATGGTCAAAATCTCATTCTTCATCTGACTTGGATTCCGGTTTATTGGAAGCAAAAACAAGAAGAAGATGCAAAAATTTTCACAAATAGCAAGTCCTTCATCTTGCCCTTCCATAGGTCATAATTTTCTCCATTCAAAGAAATCATTATAGTATGTGCCTCCATCATTCACACAAGTTGAACAATCTCTTAACCAAATAGCGTTGATGCCACTTTGACATGAAAAATGACCGAAAAATTATAACAACTTAACAAAGAGTAATAACACAACAAAAATTCAATATCCATTATTGTGAGAATCTATAAGGAGCACAAAAAACAAATAGAGCAAAAACAAATAGAGCAAAAACATAATTCAAAGCACAAAGAGACACCAATGATTTTTAACGTGAAAAACCCCTCAAAGTAAGGGTAAAAACCATGAATTGTTCAGACCAAAGAAAAATTCACTATGATCAATAATAGGGTATAAAAGAGTATCTAATAGAAACACCAAATGGTGTTTTCAAATAACCAAACTAGCTAAGCACAAATGCTTACAAATGAGAACAAAGCAGATGAAAATTCTCCAAGATAAAGTTGTTGATGTGAAGCTATTTTCTTCCAAACTAGGCCTCCGATTGACGATTTGAATGATCAAAATAAAGAACTATAAGTTTGAAACCCATTGTCCAAAAATCATCCAAATCCAACAGTGAACGACTTCAATAATGACGAAAACACCAATGTAGACTTTGTGTTATGCGAGAAAAACTTTCTTTCTTCCTTTCTTTTTCTTGGCTTTTCTTTCTTTTCAAATAACTCTTATGTTATCTACTAATATGACTCCTCTCCACTTAAATAAAATGAGACATGATGATCCACATTATTTGAACATATGCTCCACATGGAGTCTAATAACCTAACATAATTTTAGATTAAAGATAAATTTACAATTTACCTTACTCAATTTTATTATTTAAGATAAAAAACCCTTTTATACACATTTACTCAATATTAAATTATTCTTTATATTAGTTTAGTGCATTTGTTTATTAACCTGAAGATTGAATAATTTTTTTTAACACAAACCTCTTCTAAGTATTCAATCCTCAAAATATTCACAAAATTAAAAAAAAAAAATTAACTTGTTCACATTAAAAAAAATAAAACAAAACTCTATCTTCTCGTAAAAATATAAATATTATATGCAATAATAAGTCCAAATTAAAAAATATAAAATTTTAATTAAAAAATATAAAATTGTAAGTTATTGAAATTTTAAAAAAATGTTATTAGTTAAACCAAACATAATTTGCTTAATGATAATATAACACATAAAAGTTACCAATTGTATTTTTCAATATATAAAATAATGAGTTCCTTACTAGGCTTTTCTTAATTTTAAACTTTCGGTGCCTTATGCTACTCTTTCAATTTGATGATTAATCGAACACATTTGACAGGATGTGGTTTAGTTCAGTGCTATCAACAATTGTTCAGAATTTAATACATTGACCATATAACTAAGCAGTCTTTAGTCAATCAAATACGCCTTAATTGACATATAAATTTGATTATCTTGAAAAAAATAGGCACACTGTCTTTGATTCATTTTTAATTTTTCGTGGTGCCCACTCCTACCTTTTTTTCTTCATTGTTATTTTCGTCGACCTCTTTTCTTGAATAAAAAAATTATGGTCAAGTCCTAAATACAACTAAGTTTATATTTAGAGACACACCTCATAGTTTCTTTCAAAACTTACGTGTCTTGTTTATCAACCAAATGTTCAAGCTGTCGTTTTCTATCACTAATTGATTAAAATCTATACAAATAGGAGTCAAAAGCTTCTTTGGCAATACATAGCACATTATATATTTATTACATATATTATAAGAAGTTCTACAACAATTTGCAATCTGTTTTCTAATATTTTTATAAAAAGAAAATAAAAAATATTTTTTTTTCGGTCAAAGTAACATAATTAAGATAAAACACAAGCCGCTACCATGATAGAACTTTTAAGTCCTTGTAAGTAGATATCTCAATCCTTGTAAATTAATTTCTATAAAATGTTTTGTTAACATCTGAGATTTTTTTTTTTAAATAAACTTTGAGTTTACAATTCGTTTTTAAATATGATCCCTCGTAAAATTATATTTTATTTAAATATGTTTGACATTTAAATGAAATGTGCGGTTTTTAAAAAGATTGATGACAACATTATTATTACAAAATATTATTATATATTTTGATCGTAAATATTATAATATTTTCATTAATTCTTAATCCATAGAAGTTAAGAACAATATTCCAATTGATACGTCTCTTGATTGTTGTTAAAATGACTATTATTTCTTTGTTATTGTGTATCCATAAAATAAGATTTTTTCGCACAAAGTGGATAAAAATTTGTCAATGTCACTTAAAAAAATCTTAATAGACTTTGAGAAAAATATAAACCACAATCAACTTAAAAAACTACTAATATTAATATTTTAAATTATTAATAATGATTTAATATTTGAATATTTTTTTATGTTTGATGATAATTAAAATATTTTATCTAAGAATAAAATTAAAATTTAATAAATTTGAATTACTTTATCTAAAAAAATATTAAAAATACTTATATAAAATAAATTTAATTAAAATATGTAAATATATTAAAAATGGTAAAATCTCTTATTTAATCACAATGTCAGAATGAACATAATATAATTTTTATATTACAAAAATAAAAAAGATAGAAAATCTATTTAGAGAAAAGAATAAAAAAAGTATATTAAAGGATTTGAACATAATAACATATTAAAGCCATTTATTTTTATTTATGTCCGAACAATAAAACGCTCTTATTAAGAAAGCTAATAAAGTGATACATGTCTAAGTTGGAAAAACCTGAAAAAATGAATGAGATTAAATTAAAAAATTGTAGTTTAAATTAAATTGAATATTTTTTTAGTCAATTTTAGTTAATCTAATATAAGATTTTAATAAATTTAAATTAGTTTGTTACATATCATTATAAGTGTAACTGTTTATTTAAAACAATTTTTTTGTCTCCTACTCCAATGTTGTCTTTTCTTTTTTTAGATCATTTGGAAATGAAAGTGATAAAAATGATAAGACTACTTGATCTCTATTTATAGAAAGGACTATGATATGTTAACAACTATATTATTGATTCGGATATTTGAAACAAATCAATTACAAACTATCATACAGACTGTCATAAATAAGTTGTCAAAAAAGTTGTTAAAAAATTATTTTCCTTATAAAAAACTCAAGGGATGTGTGACATCTTCACGATCATAAAATCTTCCATCATTCAATGACAAAGGGCATACGACGTTTCACAATCTGTGTCAATGTTGACGTCACGATCTGCAAGATATTGACACAGTTCACTAGGCAACTCACATACTCATCTTCAACAATAATATTTTGAAGGGCAAGCTTATAAGAAGTAAGGAGGTTCACGATTATATTTTCAAATATAAGGCGAGCATATGTAAATCTTTTTTGCTTGTAGTCTTTACTCAAGCTTAAGACTTGAAGGACCTATGTATTCTATGTATCAAATGAAACATATTGATCGAAATAATATGATCGATCATCTAAATATAGATGAGACTGATAAATCATTATTAGAATCAACTAATCATCTAATTAATATAAACACGTCAACAATAAAATTTAAATGGAATTTAGTTGTGATTAAGCCGACTTTAATATAATTAAAAGAGTTTTTATTATACATTTATTATATCATTAATTATTTAACCGATTGAATCCTTTTGTATGAAAACACTTATAGTATGTAAGTTTGATAGACTAAAAACCATTAACAAAAAACAGACAACAATAAAATAAAAGACCAGAAAATTATTTTAAACGAACTTTCCTTCCTAAAGAAAGATACACCAATAAACAATCTATTACGTAAAATAATAATCACATTAAAAAAAAAAAGGTAAACATTATACACAAGAGTCCCAATCGCATAAGGTTGGACCATTTCGCCTTTCAGAACTCCCAGTGTCTATTTGCGAATTGGATATGCTTTACAAGTCACAAACATACTAAACCTCTGATGTAACTTCTCACTGCAAAAACCACGAAATTGCATTCAGTTTCCTCTGCTCTTTATTTTATTTATTCTACTTAATTATATATGCTTCACTAAATTAAATCCTTTATTATTTATTCAAATTGATTAGAAATAATCACTTTTGATGCAAGAAAAAAAGACACGTCAAAATTAATAAATTATGTAATCAATTTCATCTTTCCTGTATCAATTGGTTTATGTTGTTTCATTATTTTTCCTTTATTTATCTTCCCAGCACTATATTTAGAGTGCACGTTTTGATTTATCCATTACAATAAATTCAGGCGCAATGGAATGAGCGAATCTTGGTAGTAACGGAAATGATAGAAAACACACAAAAATTAATTAACTAATTTCTTACAGAAAAGCAAAGAGAAAAAGGCAAGAAACATGGACGGTGGCACTGTAAACGTACCATGGCCTTAATTTTTGTCTTAACAAATAACAACAAAGATAACAATAACCCTTCTCCTTCTCTTTCTCTTTCGTTTTCTCTCTCTCTTATTGTTTTATTTATTTATTTTCTTTCCTTCCTATTCTGTTCATCTCACCGCCCTTTTTCCGTCATCATCGTTGTCATAATTCATCCACACACGACGCACTTTTTTCTTTTCTTCTTTCCCTGCAACTCCTTCTCTTTCTCTCTGAATTGCAAATCTCAAAAGCCTCAAAAGTTAGAAAGAGAAAGACCGCGCTCAGAAGCAGCAATAATTCACCTTCTTTTCCAACTATATTACTCTGTCTCTCTCCACCTCATCATCACCGTTGAGATCTCAGGTATATACGTCACTTGAATTTCGCGTCGCTCAATTCAAATTTTCTATGTTCTCTTACACCACCTGTAAAGCTGATTTTTCTATTTCTTCGTCGCCGTTGTTGTGTTATCTAAATCCTTATTTGCTCTCCTTGTTTTCTAATTTTGTCGAGTTTTGTTTGCGGTGATCTGTGTGTATTTCTCTTCGTTGTGTTGTGCTTTTTATTTTGGTTTTGGATCGGTATTTTGAACTTTCGTCGTTATTGTACTTTCTCTTTTAGGCGATTCGCGCTTTTCTGTTGTGATTTTCGATTTTGGTCGTGTTTCGAAGCTTTGGAAAATTGGCGTTTTTTTTGTCTGTTTGTGATCTTAGTATTCAAGTCTAACGTAATTGGAGTTTCTAAGGTTAAAATTTGTTCGTTTTTTTTTTCTTTTTAAATTGGTGTTTGATCCTTTAAGACCTATCAACTCAGTGCTCAAAATTCCACGGGTTTATAATTACATAGCTATGAGTGTAATCTTACATAGGTTCTCTGGTTTTGGTAAAAAAATGAAATGCTTTCCCGAGTTGGCTACTGTTGATTTGGTTTTATTTGAGAGAGGTTTATTGTGGAGCAAGCTGTAGAAGAGAAATTATTCGTAGAAATCTTTGCAGTTTGCAGCGATAGCGCTCGATGGTGGTATTATTGCCCGTGGTTTACAGTATCAGCCTAATTGGAGAACTGGGAAGCCTGGGACAGGAATGTCATAGATGGTTGCTCTGGCAAAGAGGACCTTGTTGCTTCATTGGTCAAAGAAGTAATCTGTGGTGAAAATAGTGCAATTATGGGACACTGTTATTTTGCGTATAAATATTAATTTGCAAATGCTAATTGGTTGACGAGAAGAAATTGCAGAAAGAAGTTAAAAATAAGAGAAAACCCTTTATTGGTAATTGATGATATCATTTGTCAATTTGTGATTTGTGATGGTGGAGAAATGCTGAAGCTGATGAAATATGTTGATTGTAACTGCCTAATCATGGATGCTTAAATCAGCTACGAATGAGTTTTTTTATGATAAAGATGACTTTTCTTTTTTCATCTCAAACATTGCTTGAGAATATTGACAAAACATATGATGTTACTGAATAGAATGATTGGCCAAACCTTGTTATGAAAGGTACTTTGCACTTGTGATAGCCTGAAAATTTTTAACTTTCTTCTGTTATAGCACTCGTGCACAGTGAATTCAGTTTTTTGTCAACTAAAAAACTAGGTTGACTCCAATCCAAATAGAATTTATCTAAGTTTGGTTAGCTTATGTTTCTGTGTGTGTTTATGTGTTTGCAAGTATGTATGTATGCATATAACAAGGACAAGTTGTTTCTTTAGAAAATTTGAAATATTTCTTGTAGAGAAGTTTTAGTTAGGCAACTTCTGAAATTAAATACTACTACTTTTTAAAAAACATGCTTTACCACAACCTTATGTGAAGCATACTTTTTTTCTTCTATCATTAATAACATTTTTTTTTGTTTTCTGACATAATAATAAACCAGATTTGAGTTCTTTTGGGTCTCAATGTCTTCAAATTTATGTTCTGTTCTATATATTTTTAATTCAAGCATCTCTCAGCTTACTTTTATTTGAATATATGTCTGTAGTTCAGTTGGTTGGACTACTTAGTTTTAAAATCCCAAAGTTTGGTTTGAACCTGAATGTAGATCTGTTGTTGATCTCAACATATCTTCCTTTTTCTCCTTTTAGAAGCAGGATGAATTTGTGTGTGTTTCCACCTATTGAACTGATATCCATCTAATTTCTCCTTAAGTTCCAATCTCTAGCCTAAATTTATGTTTGTCAATGCCTGACATGAAACTTCCATAGAGCCTATGGGTATTGGAGAATATGAAAGGTGGCACATTTAGTGGATTTTTGGAATTTGGGAAGAAATCTTTCTATGATTTATTCTTCAAGAACAAACTGGAAAATCTTTCAGCCCGTTCTATGGTTGATAGTTGAAGGATACAGAAAACTATTTTATGTTTAAGGAAGTGAAGGCTTTTGATGCCTGATGTTCTCTACATGCCATTTGATACTCATAAGCTTTAATCATGCACTCATATGCACAATAGTGTCTTTTTAGGGAATATGCAACTGCTTTATGTGCATAGTGACAAATGGTTTTCTTGTTCTTTTTTTTTTGTTAACATCGGTTTCTTCATGCAGTGGATTTCCTTCACATTTGCACACATTGTAGAGAGAGGATACTTTAGAAGGGAACTTGAGCCATGTCTAGCTCAGCGAAAGTTTTGGAACCGGCATTTCAGGGAGTTGGTCAAAGAGTGTATCCTTTTAGTAAAGGGTTTGATTTATAAAAAAATATGGAATATATATATATATATATATATATATATATATATATATATATATATATATATATATATATATATATATATATATATATTGAATTTCTTTATTACTTGTGTAAAGTTGAGGAGTAAAATATAAGAAAGAATAATTGAACCATTCAGCTGTCAACACGACTGATTCACTATCATTTGGTCTATTTGTTGAAATTAACTTTTATCAATAAGAATCATGGATAACATTAGACATTAGATCAGAAGGTTATAGAGTCTCTGGATCCATGTCGTGAACTTTTTACTCTGAATACTGTTGGGTTTAGACATGAATAATTTTATGGCTTGCATTCATGTTATTTTTTACATATTGAAATATACCATATGCTTTGAGAGTTTGAAACTTGACATTCTGTAGAGGAACTGAAATATGGAGGATTGAGAATTTTCAGCCAGTTCCTCTGCCCAAATCTGATCATGGGAAATTCTACATGGGAGATTCTTATATCATCTTGCAGGTGTGCACTATATCCAATATTACCTTGGACACATTAATATGTTTGCAAGAGTATGTGATATGGCAGTTTGGTGACAAGGCTGGAAATTTTGGAGATAGTTGATCTTTTTTAACCCTTTGTGCAATGCTGTAAATTACTCACTTCATTTCTCTGAAGATTAAAGTAGATGATAATCCACAGGGTTAGTTTAGATACAATATACATGATGTATAAGGAAAACAGCACAATCACATAACTTCATTAAGTGTGAAATATAGGTTGTTATCTTTTTTCTTGAGCAATTGTTCTATGGGCCTATGCAGACAACTCAAGGCAAAGGTGGCGCTTATTTTTATGATTTGCATTTCTGGATTGGAAAAGATACAAGTCAGGTAAGTTTGGACTTTCACCTCCTCCCTCTCCATCCTGAATCATGTGAAATTTATCTTAAATTACTTGTTCTCCCTCCTTAAATGAAGAGGTTGGTAAAAAGGTGAAGCTTGTAAAGATGTGTTTTTTTAAAATTAAACTATTTCAAGTTTTTTCTTTTTGAAATTTAACTATTCCAAGGTGTTTTTACTGTCTTGCTTTTAATATATTTAGATGTTTGAGTTATGTTGAACATGGTTTACATCTGTTTGGAAATACATAAACTAATGAATATCTTTTTGACAGAATAATAGTCTTGATTGACACTGATTTTAATTCTAGGATGAGGCTGGAACTGCAGCCATTAAAACTGTTGAACTAGATGCTGCTCTTGGAGGGCGTGCAGTGCAGCACAGAGAAATCCAAGGACATGAATCTGACAAGTTTTTGTCATACTTTAAACCATGTATAATACCATTAGCGGGTGGTGTGGCATCTGGGTTTACAAAACCTGAAGAAGAGGAGTTCGAAACACGTTTATATGTATGCAAAGGGAAAAGAGTTGTTAGATTGAGACAGGTATAGTGTTCTATTTTTGTTAAATTCATTAATCTGGAGAACATGCAGTTAAACATTTTGCTTTTTGATAGATCCCTTTTGCAAGGTCTTCATTGAATCATGATGATGTATTCATAGTCGACACTGAGAATAAGATATTCCAGTTCAATGGTGCAAATTCCAATATTCAGGAAAGAGCCAAATCTTTGGAAGTTATACAATTCCTTAAAGAAAAATATCATAAAGGGAAATGTGATGTTGCAATTGTTGGTAGGGAAATTTTCCTATTACATTCTTCAGTACTTCTGTTCATCAGATGCACTCCATTTAGTTTTTTACTTAATAAAAACTACTCCGCTTTTCAGATGATGGTAAGTTAGACACAGAGTCTGACTCAGGTGAGTTTTGGGTCCTCTTTGGTGGTTTTGCTCCCATTGGGAAGAAGGTAATCAGTGAGGATGATGTTATTCCAGAGTCAATTCCTGCTCAGCTTTATAGGTATGTTGGTTTTATGCTCCTCAAGCCCTATTGCCCTTCCTCCACTACATGCATCTGTTTTGAGAAGGTTATACAACAAGAGATTGTGTTTGGTCATTTTTTAACGAAGACAAAATAATACAACCAAAACAAATGAATTTTCGGTTACCTTTTTTTTTTTTAAATCAGTAAATCATCTGATGTGCAAGTAAGATCAAAGACAATTAGAGAAGTTATTTATAATTAATTTCTATACTACCTTATTTTTTGTAAAAAATGGTATTAAGATACCATATGCTCTTGTTTTCATCTATGTTAGGAGAATACTGACAGAAACCTAACACTGAATGGATATGGGGGAAGACACTCCTACTAAGAAGGGAATTAGAAAATCAGATAAAAGTTTTAGAGATGATGTCAAAAGTATCTTCTTGTAGATATATTTATTGACATTGAGCCCAATTCCATTTTTTGGTCAATGCATGGTTTTTACGCCCAATTTCTGTGTATTTTTGTGTCAAATGAGATTTTGTTTGAAATCGATGGTGTTTTTCAATTCTTCTAATTCTACCTAATGAATGAATATGCCTTTTCGTTGCTGCTGTTTATCAAATTTTAATGCGGACAACAATTTTTTCCCAGTTAAATAACACTATCATCATACTCATTAAAATTTGTAATGATGGGGACATGGATATTGTAGGGGGTATAAATCTCACATTAAGTAGTATGACAGACTAAGTAGAGTATTTAAGTGTTAATACTCACCTCAATATTATCATCATATTAGTTAAAATATTTAATGAAAGTGACTTGGGTATTATGGGGTCTAGATCGCATTTTAAGTAGTATTAGAGTATGTAAGTCCTTTACTGTGCTCATTAATCAATATTAGAGCTGGTTGTTAGGGTTTCAAAGGGAAATTTTGAAGGGTTCTCACGCACAAGGAAGTTGAATGAAGTGTTACATAATGAAGTACTGTAGAGTTATCCAGTGATAGGTTGGCTTTTAGGAATGGTGTAATGATTGGATTTAGTATTACAGAGAGCCCGATTGCTACATTGAGTAGATTGAGATATTTGGTTGAGTATTGAGCAGTATGAGATAGTAATTTTTTCAATATAAATTCGTATGAAGTTTATGCTTCATTTGCTCTATATGTGTGCATTAGTTTTAGTTTTTTGATCTGGAAGAAAAGTTGACATCATGCATTGATTAGCATTATGATCGTGGACAATGGTTCATTGTGATAACTAAAATGAGGAATAACTCCATATGCACTCTCCTTCCAGTATTGCTAATGGTGAGGTTACCCCCGTGGAAGGTGAACTGTCTAAATCATTGTTGGAAAACAACAAATGCTATCTATTGGACTGTGGTGCTGAGATATTTGTCTGGGTTGGTCGGGTAACTCAAGTAGAAGAACGAAAAACAGCCTGCCAAGCCGCTGAGGTAATGCCATTCTAGAATCTATTTCTTACATAATCCATCCCTTTGTTAGTTAAAAGAGGATCATTAATTTATGAATATCTGCAGGAGTTTGTTGCAAGCCAAAATAGGCCAAAATCTACAAGGATAACCAGGATTATTCAAGGTTACGAGACGCATTCATTTAAGTCCAACTTTGATTCTTGGCCATCTGGGTCTGCTAATACCAATGCAGAGGAAGGAAGAGGGAAAGTTGCAGGTGAATGTCATTTCTACCCTCATGTATTTTTAATTGCCATTGTGTAGATAGTCACACTGACAAGTGTGCTATTTGATGCACTGTTAGCACTGCTTAAGCAACAAGGTATGGGTGTCAAAGGAATGGCCAAAAGTACCCCAGTAAATGAGGAAATTCCACCTTTGCTTGAAGGAGGTGGGAAGATAGAGGTGAGGTTATAATTTCCTTTATAAACTTTCCTTGGCTTTATTAATTACACCTCTGAACATGTAATATTTTTTCAATTTTTAGGTATGGCGAATTAGTGGAGATGCCAAGACCGCATTGCCAAAGGAGGAGATTGGTAAATTCTATAGTGGAGATTGTTATATTGTACTGTACACATACCATACCGGTGAGAGGAAAGAAGACTTCTTCTTGTGCTGTTGGTTTGGTAAAGACAGCATCGAGGTAATTTATGTCCTTCAGTTTGAGGTCTGGATTCATTATGATAGTGAGGATTGTAATTTTCAATTTGATACTATTTCAGTGCCAAACACTATTAGGACTGAACTAGAATTTGTATGTATAGGCAAATATGTTTTTGTAATTTAACTTGGTTGAAAATTTTTGGCTGTGATTGACGTTGTGAATATCAAAGCCTTAGCTTTATTTATTGGTAACTTAGCAACATATCTTTGGATACATGTGATCAAACTATACTGTTAGTTATCATGATTTATATCTGTAATGTCATTTCATATCAAACAATCTATATCTGGATAAATTATATCCATCTATATATCTTTACATATACATACATGCATGTGCAGTAGTGCATGCCAGGCTCACACACACCTTTACATACATAGATACATACATATATATATATATATATATATATATATATATATATATATATATATATATATACATATATATGTGTGTGTGTGTGTGTTTGGTATCTTGACTCTTGGAAATAAAATTGCAATGAAAATAGGGGGACTGGTGAATGTTTATTGGGTTAAACTACTTTTCTCCCAGGAATTAAATCAAAGCAAACAAGTAGAAACTTATGAAAGTTGCTATAATTAGTAATAGGATCTTTTACAGAAATTTGTTAGGAATCTGGGTAAGAATCCCAACTTTCTACCTCACTCGCACATTCCAGTAAAACTCACAAAAAGAAATGGTAATGAGTTGAACTGTATTCACATCAAAGAATCAAGAATACAATTAGGAAAACCAGGAGCTTAACCTCCTTTACCAGGTCTGAACCGGTCTACAAACTCAAAGGTAAAAACTGTCCCCCCTAACTACAAAAGAGGTCCTTTTTATAGACCTTTTCCCGCCCCCTTAACTGCTCAATAGTTAAGTATTCATCTTTATTTCTTTACTATCTTTGTCCTTTCATAAACCCTCCATGTCCTAACATTACTCCCCCCTTGAGGATCAACCTTGTCCCCAAGGTTGAACTCTAGAAAATGCTCTTGCATTGTTATCTTGTCTTCCCAAGTTGCACTATTCGCCCCTCCTACTTGCCAGTCAACTAGAACCTGCTCCCGCCCGTTCTCCCCTTGTTGTTGGATCCTTCTATCCAATACCTTGGTTGGCCAGCAAGATGGTCCCTCCATCTGCAAATCCGCTGGCCGAAAAACCCGATAGCTCCAAGCGGGGTGGCTCCAACTCTACCTCTTCCCCTTCAACATCCCCTTCTTCATCTTCCGCCAGTAACACCACCCGTAAACTTTTCTCAGGGCACTGGTGCCCTGGGCTAAATGGCCCCCACATCGAAAACACCTTCCTTCTTCTTTGTGTTTCAGAAACTCAAGGTAGGGTAGGGCAGGTTTCTTGAACTCTGTCCTCGGTTATCACTTCCTCCGTGCATTCCGCCTCTCATCGGGCCGCCTCCCGTCGCGCTGTCACGTCTTACTGACCCGACGCTCTTGGTCGGGGTCATTCTTATTGGATTGCTCCTCGGCGGATCAGTTCTTACCACTACCGATCCTCCTCCTGTCGTTCGTCCCCATGATGGGGAGTTCTTGGATGTCGTCCAACCCATCAAACCTAGCCCGTGTAGAGCCTATTCGACGTCTCGTGCCAGTTTCATCGCCGTCATCAATTTTCGTGGGTCATACGGTCTAACCTGGCATCGCAATTTCTCACGTAGGCCCACCAGAAAGTATCCCAACAATTGGTCGTCCGAAAACGCCTTCGTCTATCCGGCCAGTGCTGCAAATTCTTTCACGTATTCTTCCACGGTGGTTGTCTGCTTGATCGCCGCCATCCTCTCAAAAATGCTGCCACGGTAGCGACTCTCAAACCTGATCAACAACGCTTCCTTGAGCCCCTCCCACGATCGGTCGCTCGCCTTTTCCTTCCAAAACTTAAACCAGTAATCGACGCTTCCCTCCTTGCTAATATGGGCCAGATCGATCTTCTCCGCCTCCGCCACCTTTTGTATCTCAAAGAATTTTTCGGCCCTGTTAATCCAGTTCAAAGGATTGGGTCATTCAAAAGTGGGTAACTCCACCCTTCGCCTCCAATTGGGTTGGTTCTCTGAACGCTCCCCATCTCTTTCTCCTTCTGCGTCGTCGCGCCGGTCACCCCCATTATCATTGATTGAACAATGGCTCACGTCAGAGCTCTCCCCGTTTTGCTTGGTTCGCACACCCATCAACCGTAACAGTTTTTGGATGTCTTTACGCATCGCGATTGAGTCTTGCATGTTTGCCGCTGACTCCGCCTTCAATCTGTCTACTGCCATCTCCAGATGTTCCATTCGTCCTTCAACTACGTTCATTCTTCCTTTAATTCGGTTCTTCAGAGCATGTAACTCCCCTTCCATCTTGTTCTCCCCCGATTTGGGATCCGGCAGGTCGGACCACTTTGTTAGGAATCTGGGTAAGAATCCTAACTTTCTACCTCACTCGCACACTCCAGTAAAACTCACAACAAGAAATGGTAATGAATTGAACTGTATTTACATCAAAGGATCAAGAATACAATTGGGAAATCCAGGAGCTTAACCTCCTTCACCATGTTTGAACCGGTCTACAAACTCAAAGGTAAAAACTGTCCCCCGTAACTACAAAAGAGGTCCTTTTTATAGACCTTTTCCTGCCCCCTTAACTGCTCAATAGTTAAGTACTCATCTTTATTTCTCTACTATCTTCTTTCATAAACCCTCCATGTCCTAACAGAAATGTTGTTTTTGCTACCCACTAAAAGTATGATAACTAATATTTAACTCTCCTTGTTTAGTAAAGGAATAGTGCTGGAACACTGGGTAACTGACCACTTTACTGATTAACATTGTTCCAAAAGTGGTTAATGAGTAATCACTAATTAGTCAACCAATTGAGACTTATTTCGTCTTCAAGATATAACTTGTCATAAATCATTATCTACAATTAAAATATTTATTGCTTTTCAGTTCCTAATATTTGTTTCATAATTATTTATCCCTACTTAATTCAATTTGAATGCTTTGACCTTTGGTTAAATTTACTATTCAGGAGGACCAAACAACTGCTACTCGGTTGGCCAATACAATGTGTACCTCATTAAAGGGTAGACCTGTACAGGTATCGTAAATACTAGTGTCAATTTGAGGATATTGCTTGGAAAACGTGTATAATTCACATTAGTTTCTTTCAGGGTCGCATATTTGAAGGCAAAGAGCCACCACAATTTGTTGCTATTTTCCAACCAATGGTGGTACTTAAGGTATCATGACCAGAACTATATGTTGCTTTAAGTACTATATAGTATATCTTAGGAAAAAAACCTAATTATTTTATGACATACACGTATTTTAGGGAGGATTGAGCACCGGGTACAAGAAATTATTAGCAGACAAAGGTGCATCAGATGAGACATACACAGCAGAGTGTATTGCACTTATTCGAATCTGTGGAACTTCTGTTCATAACAATAAATCTTTACAAGTTGATGCGGTATGTACCCATGAGAATATTTATTTTTTTCCTCTCCATCATGTATATTTTTAGGACATGTATTTTTTCCTAGTCCTTCATAATTATATCATTCTTATACAGGTGCCAGCATCGTTGAATTCTGCTGAGAGTTTTGTCCTGCAGTCTGGCTCTACAGTTTTTATCTGGCATGGAAATCAGTGTTCTTTTGAGCAGCAACAGCAAGCAGCAAAGGTTGCTGAATTTTTAAAGGTAAGTTCTTGGGATCTAGGTTTTTGGTCTTAATTTAAATTATTGAAGCACTTCCACAAAATTTTACAGCTTAAACAATTCTCAATTTTGTACAATTTAAACTTGTTTGACTCTATGATAATTGCTAAAGATCCATCTTTCCTCATTACCTTTAGTTGAACATGTTGGAACCGGAAGACTCAGTCCCCATGCTCATTCCTTTATAGTGTGGACACACACAATATGCCCCTAGGGATGAATCATGAGTTGAGAGAGCTTCATTTTGAAGTTCAGATCACTATTTTGATTGATATATCAAAATTATGGCTGCGTGGCATAGAATTGAGGCTGGATACGTGCTTGTTTTCTTTTTCTTTTATAAAATAGCTGTACAATAAAATCTTTTAAAGGATAAAAATGACGTTGGGTGTAAGTCTAGCCTAATTATATCTTTCCCGTCCTTTATAAATTGTGGTGTTTTTGTTTTTTCTTTTATTTTACTTCAGCGTCAGCAAATATTTTTAGGTAGTACCTGCCGTAATTCTAGACGTCAAAATTAACATTGATGATGTCATAACATCCCATATAAGCAAATTTGCCGCGTCAGTAACGATGATATCACCAAAAGTGCCACATCAGTGTATGATGTCATCAAGGACCATACAAAAAAATAACATATTTAAGGATTAAAGACAATAAATGATATATTTGTAAGGGACCAAAGTTAAAAATGGCATATTTGTAGAAATTAAAATGAAAAAAAAGTAAACATATTAGAAAGACTAAGAAAATCCTATAAATGTATGCGGGAGAAAAAAAGTTTAGTCCGGAAGTCAGAATAGCCTGTTGGCTCCTTTGGTACCTATTTTGAATTTGAATATAGGCAGGCTAAGCCGACACGCTTTTCTATTATTTCTTGCCTCCATCCATACAAAGTTGTTTGCTTAACACGACGATAGAGTAAATAGTAGGTTTGCTATATACATTATTTTCTTACGACAAAACTGTCTGTATTCAGCCTGGAGTTACTCTAAAGCATGCTAAAGAAGGAACAGAAAGCTCAGCTTTCTGGTCTGCACTAGGAGGAAAACAAGCTTACACAAGCAAGAAAGTTGTTAACGAAGTTGTCAGAGATCCACATTTGTTCACCATATCATTTTATAAAGGTAACGTTTTTTTGTCATGTTACTTATTACATAATATTATTATGCAGTTGCATATTATTGACTGATACACTGACTATTTCTCTTTTTCCAATGTGGGTCCACCAGGAAAGTTCAAGGTGAGCTTTGTTACTGCAACTTCATTAATTTTTTCCATATTTATATGAAATTTGTATACAGTAAGACACAGGAGAGTCTGAAAGTATTCTAATTAGTTTTATTATATTTTACCCTGCAGGTAGAGGAGGTTTACAACTTCTCTCAAGATGACCTGCTAACAGAGGATATCCTTGTACTTGACACACACGCAGAAGTGTTTATTTGGGTCGGTCATTCTGTGGACCCAAAAGAAAAGCAAAATGCTTTTGAAATTGGCCAGGTAACATGCCGAAAAGCATATGGCTTTTATTTTGTATATTTTCTTCTGCTTGAAATTGTTGATGCATACTCGAACATTTCCTTCAGAAATACTTAGATATGGCTGCATCTATGGAGGGACTATCTCCACACGTACCAGTATATAAAGTAACAGAGGGGAATGAACCTTGCTTTTTCACAACATACTTTTCTTGGGATCATGCAAAAGCTGTGGTATGTACTTATACATAAAATTAACCCTTTTCCAGTTTGAGGTGTCATGTATTTTCTTTGAAAAATTAATCATTTTCACTGGTTTAATTTAGCTTCATTTTGTATGTCTTTGTTGGTTGAGAAGAGGACAGTTTTATTGGTTGACTAGGAAGTTAGTGATATTCCGTGAAATTATTATTATTGTTGATAGGGTTCTCAAAGTTCTGAATATAACATAGTGCAGCCCCCATGTATGAAGAAGTTTAGTTACTGTTGTCTATGTGTGTGATGGTTGAGAGACTAACCAAATAAATTTACCGTGCAGGTTCAGGGGAACTCATTTCAGAAAAAGGTGGCGTTACTCTTTGGGATTGGCCATGCTGTCGAGGTATGGCTCAACTTCTCATTTTTGTGTGGTATAATTTGAACCATGCAAATTAATCCAATTTAGAGACTATTGTGTCATATTTACCGAAACCAACTTAAAACGAACTTGAGTAATAAGCAATGTTTTTACTTGCAAAGATCCAACTACTGATATGTAACCCAGGCCCAGGCTTCTTTTGTATAAATAAATATTTCTGTTTCCAAGGGATTGTATAGGGTTGTGCAGATGCAATTTTTCCAGTGCAATAAATATCATGCCTGATTTTGATGTTGGCCTTAATTAATATGCTGTATGTTCCTCTACTGTCTAATGAGACTTTGCTGATTCTGGTGATAGGATAAGTCAAATGGGTCAAGTCTGGGGGGACCAAGACAAAGAGCTGAAGCATTGGCTGCTTTGAACAATGCATTTAGTTCATCATCTGAGAAATCATCCAGTATGGTATGGTTACTTCTATAGATGATCGAGTTTATAGTCAATGATCTTTAAACCAAAAGTAGATTATATGATAATTCAGTATAACAAGTAGAGAATATTAAATAGCGTTCTCTTTATTTTGTTAATGGAAGTTAAACAGGTGAAGTTTTAGAATTCCTTTTGCTCTGAATGAATAAGTGAGAATAAATTAATTAGTGGGTTTACTTCAATAAAAATCACCCCGAGTGGGGATCACCTGTGCTCTTTGCGGTTTCTGTTGTATTGTAATCTGGTTTCTGGGCAGTTATCATCAGCTAACTAATTAATCTTGTGTGTTCTTTCAGACACAAGATAGATTAAATGGGTTAAGCCAAGGAGGACCAAGACAAAGGGCAGAAGCTTTAGCTGCTTTGAACTCTGCATTTAATTCATCATCTGGGACAAAACCTGTAACTCCTCCTAAGGCATCTGGAAAAGGTCAAGGATCACAAAGAGCAGCAGCAGTGGCTGCTCTTTCACAAGTTCTGACTGCTGAAAAGAAGAAAGTATCACCCGATGGTTCTCCTGTGGCTAGTAGTAGTCCTCTCAATGAAAATAGCCCCACTGGTAAGAAAAGTAGTTTTTTTTTTTTTTATCTAATTGTGATGTTGAATTCAATGGGTTTGCCAAGTTGAACATTTCACAACACCCTACTATGATTTTTTGTGTTTTTTTTTCTTTTGAATAATTAATGCAAATCCTTTTGTTCAATTCTAATAATGTTCTTGTTTAATTATTTAATCATACTAGTATATTCTGCAATTGTCTTTATCACGTGCAAGTAAACTACAAGTAGTGGAAACGTTGTTGTACAGACATGTTTGGATGAACTTTTCTACAAGCACTTTTAGGGGGGAAAATAATAAGTAAAAATGAACTGAATTTCTCAGTAAGTTAAAATTGAGTTATGCATGATCTAATTTTCTTCTTCTAAAAGTGTGTATTGGAAAGTTTGTCATACATACCCATTGTACTACATTCTTGAAATACCTTAAACTTTTTTCAGACTTATGAGTAGAAACAGCACATGCCAATTTAATAATTTTTTAAGTTTTTTCTTTCCCGTATTTGGAACCAGACAATTAAATGCCTGCTTTGGATGAAAAAACAAATTGACTATCGTTTGCACAATATTTGTTCAGTTCTTGCTGCCGAAGCTAAAAGTGAATCCTCTGAAGTTGAAGAAGTTGCAGAGGCCAAGGAAACAACAGAGGAAATTGCCCCTGAAACTGCTAGCAATGAGGATATGGAACCAAAAGAAGAAACCGAGGAGGAGTCGAATGGTAGTCAAAGGACGTTTACTTATGAGCAATTAAAGACTAGATCTGGTATTGATGTGGCTGGAATTGATCTTAAACGGAGGGAGGTTAGTCGCTTTGTATTGGTTTTTTATATTAGATTAAAATTAGTTTGAAATATAAGCTCCCTACCTGAAATTTGTATTGATATAAAATATCAAAACTCCTGAAAGGGAATCTTTAATTGCATTCCACTTTGGCGAAGATATATTATTCTGTTAATTTTATGCGTAGATTGAAATAACATTTTTCTTTGGTCAGGCCTATCTATCGGAGGAGGACTTCAACACTATATTTGGAATGGAAAAAGACGCATTTTATAAGTTGCCAAGATGGAAGCAAGACATGCTGAAAAAGAAATTCGAATTGTTCTAGAGTTGCAATCAAAGAGTGCAATCTGCTTCTTTTGTTACTATAGCTTTCCTCAGTCATCTAAAAATGCTCTTATCTGTTGGATAGGGTTTTATTGGGTATATACCATAGTTTGGGTTCATATGATAGCGTTTTGCTTTCGGCCTATATGATGGACGTAGCTGTGGTTAGTGTCCAAGTTTGAATGTGACGCTGCATGGAGAGTGATTTTGAGTTTTCTCCTTTTAGATTGCCGCTGCTGCCTCTTGCAATGTTTGCATATTGTAGCAATGAAGACACTAGACAGTGGTGAAGTCCAATTCTTTTATTTTGTCAAGTTTGTATTTTATATATCTTGTGCTATTTGCTTTATAATTTGTTATTGGTTAGAAAGGCGGGTGTATATGTATTGTTTTTTTTTTCTTTAGCTTTTACATTTATAACACAACATAATCAAACATAAAAAAGTTTGTTATTTTTAGTTAATTTGTACTATCTAAATGCTGTTATCTTTATTATTATCATTTAATTGCTGGAGCTTTTGAATTTTGGATAACATTGTATATTCGTTTTGTTAAAATGGAATTTATTTACTAGGGTTGTTTAATTTAAATAAAATTGTATGGTATAAGTTTGAAATATATTACTTTAAAAAACTTATTTAAATATGCGTAATTGATTTTGAAGTTTATTTAAAATGGCATTCTTTTAAATGTTACCAGAGCTCCTTTAAAGGAGGTATATTAAAAATTACTTAAATTAAAACAGTTCATTACTAAATAAATTAAACAATCGACAAGTGTCTAGGATTAGCACTTGGTTTTAATATTAATTGGATTATCATTATATACTAAGGTGTTGAATATTATATAACTACTTATTCATAGGAGAATCGTCAATGTCAGACAACATCTCACACTCGATCCTGACAATCTTTATTTCACTGCGAATACCAAATAAATGGTGACCAAACTGGTTTAAAATTTTCAAAATTGATTAACTAAATTTTAGTAGAAAGTCATATATCTTATATTATGGTTTGGCTTAATTATTCATAGAAATCAAACAAATTACATTATTCCTTTTGGCGGGTTTGGGCGACTAGAAGACAGCAGCGTGTGATTGTGTTTTTTCAATATTAAATAAAATTTTATGATGATCTCTTGTAATAAGATGGTTTAATGTTTCGGTAGGTTCCTATTTTCGGCGTGAATCTCAAATAGATCCTTTTTCTTTTCCGCGTCTCAATTGGGTCCCCATTTTTGTAAAATTGTAACAATTAAAGGCCTACCGTCAAATTGGACAAACGGCCGTTTAATTGTTTATTACGTGGCATGGGCAGTGCTTTCAGTAATCACATGTGGAATTAAAAAAAAGTTTTGTATTAAAAACTATGAGGTTAAATCAGCTTTAGGAAAAGGGCACAGTGGGAAAACTCATTATGATTCCCACTTCATCTTCCCCTCTCCATCTTCTCTTCTGAAAGAGAGAAATCCAGAGACATTTACATCTGCCCACACAGCCACCGCAAAAAGGGGACGACCTCTACCGGTCTCGGCGTCGACGGTGACCTCAGGCGCCATCGGAACCACGACCGATCGCGGCGCCGCTGTCTTCTATTCTTCGAGCGCGAGGCTGACGCCGGCCACCCAGGACGTTGCCCATGCCGCCGCTCGTCACCAGGATCAAGACAGTCGTGACGCTTCTTCTTTCTCCGCACGCGGCTCAGATTTGCCAGTGCTACACGCGACCAATGCCAGCAACCGCCACCAGCGCTGCTTCGGATCCAGTCGCCACGCCGCCGCTGCTTCAAATCGGGCCGCCTCTAGTGCCTCCGTGGTTCAATTCCGCTCGCGCCGGTGCAGCTGCAGTTCCCAACCACCGTCACTGACGCGTGACTCCTTTAGAGGTTCGAAATCCTGATTTGGCTTGGGCTCGATTTTGTTAATGATGGCTGAAGAAAGTAGTGGTAATTTTATTTCTCAGTCCAGCATTGAACTGGGTGAGGGAATGGAAGAAACTGTAGATGATGCAGGTGGGGAAAGTATGAATCTGGAGGAAGCAGTTGCAGAAGAAAGTGCCATGGTTTTGGAAAATTGAGATTGTGTAGAGTGGAAAGAATGAAGAGAGAAGACGAGGTTTGTGTGATGAGGGGTGGATACATCTGTGCTGAAAAATAGAAAGGGATGAGATTTGTTATGTGGGGTTTGGGATGATAAACATGGCGAGGTTGAAGAGAAGGTGTTTGATAGAAAGTCAGTGTGAGATGAGAATCATAATCAATTTTCCCACTATACCCTCTCACTAAAGCTGATTTAACCTCATATTTTTTAATTGAAACTCTTTTTTAATGCCACCTGTGATTACTGAAAACACTGCCCATGCCACGTAATAAACAATTAAACGGCCGTTTGTCCAATTTAACGATAGGCCTTTAATTGTTACAATTTTACAAAAATGGAGACCCAATTGAGACGCCGAAAAGAAAAGGGACCTATTTGAGATTCACGCCGAACATAGAGACCTACATTAAACCTTAAAATCGACTATTTATATTTATATGTTTTAGAAAGAGTTAATATTGTTAAATAGTACTTGCTGTACAGTATAAGCCACAAAAGTGTCAACATCGTTAAAAGAATAATATTAGAAAGTAACATTTTCTTACTAAGGTAAATAAATGACGTAACTTAATCGTATATTTTTCGTTTCATGTTTGTTCCGTTTACATTTGGTATACCCCAGTTTCTACATGCAGCTCCATAGCTTATGTTAAAAGTAGTGAGACTATTATATATACCCACTTTATAATAATAAACGATCCTAGCAAAGTTCTCAACCTAAAATTGTAGAAGTTGAACAATAATCTTTCTGAAGCAAGAGAAAGTGGTAGGATAATAGAGAAAAAATTCTTAACAAAAGCTTACGTTAAGTGTTCCCACTGTTCAACAATAGTGTCATCTGGAGTAAAGATTCTTTTTTAGTTCTCTCACATTAATTCCCAAAAACATATTTAATGTTTCCCCTAAAGAACTTCTCCATTCTTTTCTATTGGGTTTATTATTATTAGGTATAATATTTCGGTAGATTCTATTTTCATTCAGAATTTCAAATAGATTTCCTTCTTTTTAGACATTTTAATTGGGTTTTTATTTTTTTAAAATTAAATCAAATAGAGGTTTGCCGTCAAATTGAAAAAACTTCATTAAGAAGGGTGTTATGTGGCATGCTGACAGTATACACGTGTAAGAGAAGTTGGTATGCTGACGTGGCATGCTGATACCCTGGTGGTCGGCCTGATGGTCGACCACTCGGTCTAGTGGTCGACCACTCGGTCTGATGGTCGGTCACTCGGCCTCGTGGTCGACCACCACCAGACCGACCACCTACAGGCCAACCGACAACCAAATCGAGTGGTCAACCACTAAGCCGATCGACTATCAAACTGGCCGACCATCAAGACGACTAGCACCACCACCACGACTACCAAATTGAGTGACCGAATAAAAGGCCGACCATCAGACTGAGTGGTCGACCACCAGACTCAGTGACCGACCACCAGGATGTCAGCATGCCACGTCAGCATGTCAACTTCCCTTACACATATATATTGTCAGCATGTCACGTAACACAAGAAACATTTTTCTAAAATAAATTATAATCCAAAAATATAAAAATTTATTTTATTTCTTAATATAAAGTTTAATGGTGATGGCTCTGGTGTGGTCCTTGGTAGTTGAAAAAGACGTAAGCCAGAAAAAAAACAGTTGCATAAGAGGATGCATGATGATGATTCCACATCAGTTGAAGTTAAGACGAGAATAGAGTTGCATGGTTTCTTCCGAATGAAACAATGGAAACTCACATGCAAATCTTAAAGTAGTTGTCGAAAAAAAAAAGGTTAAACTTAAACCTCATTTTTTCTTTCATTGAATCTAAATCATTTTGTTATAAGAAAAACAAACGACACATGTTACGTTCGTGTATAAAAGAGTGAACAAAACAACACCCCTCCTTAATCGCTCACGTTTTCTCATTAAACTAAACCTAAAATATAAATAATTATATTACGATACATTTTTACATTCATTTAAAATAATATTAAATAAATATAAAATACTTATATGTATCAAATATGATTTTTCTCTAAAAGTATCGTTTTTACACCGCTGGAAGCAATGGGCCTTGTTTGGGCAGAAAAGCTAGACGAAGCAGTTTGGGAGGAGAATGCGCCTAAAAGCGCGTTTGGGCGGCTTCTGTGCTTCATAAAGCTAGAATTCCAAAATTTCAGAACGAAACAATAGATATTAATTATTAATGAACGCGCTTTACAGCTACTACTCCTTCACTCGCTCACATTCACTCCATTTTTTCTCTTTCTTTTGGACTTTAACCCCCAAAAGGAGCACGCCTCACACGCCCCCATTCACATTTTTCATAATAAATAACTGCTTTTAGGAACTTTTTTCTGGTGTTAAGTTATCAATAACACCATTAATAATTATGTTCCAGAAAGTTAATGAAACAAAAAAAGTTATTAATGCGTCTATTCTTCAATTTTAATTTAATTCACACAAAAATTACTAACTTTTATCATAGCGTCAAATTCATGAAAATAAACTTAGTAATTTCCAGTTTTAGTAATTTACAATTTCGATTCCATTCTCAATGTTATATACACAACTATTTTTTTATCTTAATGTTTTAATTAATTAGTAAACTGATAAAAAAATTAAAAAACAAGACGTGACATTGACGTAAGTGAAGTTACAAAGTTAATTATTGTAAGGTCAAATTCTACTGCTACACACAAATAAATATACAGTTATATTTCGAACAATAAAACTGTTATAACAGAGGAGAGATGGTGGGCAAATTATTTTGTAAAACTACTGTACTTTTCTGAAAACAAGTACAATAAATGTAAGAATTTCTAATTTTTTTTTTCTATTTTGTCTTTATTTTTCTAGTTTTTCGATTGTTTACAATCACTATAAACAAAAGAATCAATCACAGAAGAACATATTTGGTTATTAACAATGTAATTTAGATCAGAGTTACCCACACCCCGCTGAATTATCAAATGATCCGAAAACGACGTCGTGCCAAATGTGAACGAACTCGGTTCCGGTAACGGCTCGCTCGCCACGATCAAATCCACGTTCTTTAACACGAACTCGTTGCTAGCGAGTTGACTCAGAATGGCCGAGTCTGAAACCGAGTTTTTGCGCACCGCGGCTCGCACAATTTCCACCAGAGTCGCCTGGGAAACGCGCCGGATCCCGCGGGCACCGCCCATCAACACCGCCGAGTTGACAGGGCGACGAGACTGAGTTCTTTGCGAGTTCCTACCGCGTTTAGGGAAAACGAAAACCGAGTCGGGACTCCGATTCCTGAATCGCCCGAGTGGGTCGTTGAAAATCAACACGCTGTTAACGTCCACGAGCATGACATGCTTGAAATTCCTCCTGACTCGCCCGAGCAGCATGGGGTAACACGCCCAGCGTCGTAAGCTGAGGGGAACTCGGTCTAGGAAGCCAGCGAGAGAATTCTCCGGGTCGAGTTCGTCGGCGTTGAAACTCAGCACCGAGCCGTAACTCGCCCGAGTGAACTTACTCTCGGAGCTATTAGAAAAGCTTCGAATTTTAATCCCCCAGAGGGGCTCTCCTCTTCCGGGGGAATTCAGGAAGGGAGAGACGTCGAAGGTGGAGTCGGAGGGGCGGGTGGAGTTGAGGCGGGCATGGAGAGTGACAAGGGAAAGGAAGGAGTTGTTCTCGTCGTGAAGAAGGGAAGCGAAGGAGGGTGAGGAAGAGGGGAGGATGAAAACGACGTCGGATTTGGAGGTGAGGCCGGAGCGGTGGAGGAGTCGTAGGAAGAGGCGGAGATGGGGGAGGGGGGTGTCATGGGAGACGTGGCAGAGGAGGAGGTGGTTCATGGCACGAGTGCCTCGGCGGTAGAGGGTGCCCAAGCGTTGAAGTGCGGGGGAAACGGCGTCGTTTGAGGAGTTGTGGGGAGTGTAAGGTTTGTGGGGGGTGGAGGGTTGGAATGTGGAGAGGGTGAAGAGTAGGAGGGTGGTGAAGAGGAGAAAGAGGCATATGGAGAGTGTAGATTGGGCTTTGGAGAGAAGGGTGTTGATGGTGCTTCTCCTGAGAGAAGAAGAAGAAGAACAGAAAAGGTTGGTTTTGGTTTTGGTTCTGGTTTTTGCAGCAATGGTGTGTTCTGGGAAGAAAACGAGGAGGAAACCCATGACTGTCTGTCTCTCTGGGTGTGGCCGATGATGTTGGTGTCGGTGTTTGTGTAGGGTTTTGGTTTTCATCCCATTTCGCTTTCAACCAATGATTCTGAGGCTTTTTACTTCAGTACTACTTTTTTCTTTACTACTTTTGTTAACCACATACAATGTTTTCTCATTAACTTCCCACGCATGCACCCAAAACTCACTCCGTGTTCGCCGATTATTCAGTCTGACACAAAATTCTTAACTCTCACACTTTCTTTTTATTTCATTACCGACACCGGTAAATTTCTCCATTAATTCATTCGTCATCACATTCTGTTTTTCTTTTTGGTTTAATCATTCACTTAGTTCCTATTTTTGTATGGAATCTCAATTTCGTCCCTTTTTTACTGAAAATATCAATTGGGTCCCAATTTTATGAAAATTGCAACAAATCGATCCTTTCCGTTAAATACTGTCAAACGGCGTTACGGTGTGTTTGACGTGGCACGCTGCGTTGGACGTGTTATCTGACGTGGCATATGACGTGGCCTCCACTCCCTCAAATCCCTCTCCACCCTCCACTCCCTCATCCTCCTCAACTGCCCCGTCACCTCCACCCCCTCCCTCACTCGCTTCCCTCTCCAACTCTCCTCCACGCTCCGCTCCCTCACCTCCGTCAACAGCCTCCGCAACATCTCCGTCGTCTCCCTCTCACACCTCAGGAACCTCACCCACCTCACTCTCTCCAACCTCACCATCAAAGCATCCGCTCCCCACATCTCCAACCTCCAGACCCTCACCATTTCCCACGCCAACCTCGCCGGCTCTCTCCCTAAACACTGTACATTTTCGCAACCCAATACAAATTTTTACAATGGAAAAAATCTTCAATGCAAGAACTTCATAAGTCATTTAGATATAAGAAGCTAATTTAGAGCCCAATGATAACACCGTAACAGAGATATAATAATCCCTTCGCAAACCCCAGGATGTAAAAGATAAGTTCATAAAAGTATTCACCTTTCCTGGCCAGCAGTGTCCCAAATCTGAGCTTTGAGAACCTTATCATCCACCCTGATGCTTCTGGTTGCAAACTCAACCCCAATCGTAGACTTTGATAGAACGCAGAATTCATTCTTGGTGAACCTCGACAAAATGTTGGATTTTCCAACGCCAGAGTCCCCAGTCAGAACAATCTTGAATAGGTAATCGTAATCCTCATCAGCTCTATACGCCCCCATTAGCACTACAAGCACACCCTTTTTTCTCTTTGGGGTTTGCTGCAGACTAAATCGAGGGAAAATAAACTGATTTTGGTACGCCCCTTCTATCAGATATTCAAATGGGTTGCGGCGAATCTATATTTATTATCAAAGAAAGATACTTTGTTTTAAAATCCAGATTTGCAACAACTATTGGTAACAAGATCATTGTTGCGAAGCTGGAAATGTGGGTTTCTTTCTTGGCAGATTGTTTAAAGGGAATGATGACAGTCTGGTTAACTGTAAGGTTGGGAGAGTGGATGTGTTTAGGGAGAGAGCCGGCGAGGTTGGCGTGGGAAATGGTGAGGGTCTGGAGGTTGGAGATGTGGGGAGCGGATGCTTTGATGGTGAGGTTGGAGAGAGTGAGGTGGGTGAGGTTCCTGAGGTGTGAGAGGGAGACGACGGAGATGTTGCGGAGGCTGTTGACGGAGGTGAGGGAGCGGAGCGTGGAGGAGAGTTGGAGAGGGAAGCGAGTGGGGGAGGGGGTGGAGGTGACGGGGCAGTTGAGGAGGAGGAGGGAGTGGAGGGTGGAGAGGGATTTGAGGGAGTGGAGGCCACGTCATATGCCACGTCAGATAACACGTCCAACGCAGCGTGCCACGTCAAACACACCGTAACGCCGTTTGACAATATTTAACGGAAAGGATCGATTTGTTGCAATTTTCATAAAATTGGGACCCAATTGATATTTTCAGAAAGAAATGGACGAAATTGAGATTCCATGCGAAAATAGGGACCAAGTGAATGATTAAACCTTTCTTTTTTACACGTGATTTTCTTTTTTAAAACATGTTTCACACTTTCTTTTATACTGTCATTTGGTTTACAGAATACTTTATTTATTTGTAATGATAATATAAATATAATTTGCTTAAAAATATGTATCAACAAAAATCTAACTAATTTTTTATTAGAAATGATTTTAACTTATAACAGTGATACTATTTTAAGTAATAAGTTTTAAATTTAATATAACATTATAAAATTAATTTATAAAATAAAATTTATATCTATTTAAATATTATAAATGGCTCTTATATTTAACACTAATATAAAAATTTTAGACAAACATTTTAAAACAATAAATTAGTATATTCTTTTGTTCAATTTATATAAATCTTAAATTGATCACACTAATTTTATAAAAACTTATTAAAGTTAGAAAAAAATATTATGAAGCGATGTTCAAAGTAAACAAAGAATGGTGATCTTATCGGAATATGTTAAGAAATATGAATATGAAGCTACTGGGTTTGTTCTGAAAAGAAGGAAGGAAAAAGAAAGATGCATGCGTATATAAAAGTGGGAAAGTGAGAATAAGAAAACGGCGAAAAGAGCAAAGGAATTTTTCTTCTGAAAACAAGAAAACGAAATGTCTTTAGATTTTGGTTGAAATGATTATGCGTCCACTTAACAAATAACCACTTCATTCACTTTAAGTGAATTGGTCACTTCCTTCATTTATGGCAAAAATAATTCTTTTAAACAACATTCACTCCTTCACTTTCCAATTATGTTCAGTCTTTATAACTCACCAAGCCGATCACATGATTAAATTATTAATAATAATAACTCGTTAAAATCTTAAATCCTATTGTACAATAAGGTACTATTAAATTATTATTAGATGAGCGAAAGATAAAAAAAACTAATTGTAATTATTATACAAAGGTTTTAGATATAACTTTAGATCATATCATGCAAATAATAAGCGTATTTAGTCTTAAGACGTGGAGTTCGTTTCTTGACGATGGATATGGATATAAATGTGGTCATAATTGTTTTAAGATGACTACTTCAAAATTCATGTCATGTATTGTGTTTATATTCTTGTGCAAAACATTAGTCCTTACTTATTTAGCCTTTGGTCACACCACTCATTTTTGTAGCAAGAGTACAAAAATTGATTTCTTAGTGACAAAGTTCACACTATTTACTAACGCTTCCATTGCAATAATACAGTACACCAAATAAGGTTCAAAAAATTCAAAATAACACCAAAAAACGGAACAACCCCAAAATGGTAAAAAAAAATTAAAAACAAGTCAAACACATTAAACAAGAACAAAGAATAACTCAAACAAATGACGAAAAACTTCAAAACTCATGTTAATGATAGTTTTCACATTCTGCTTCGAAACAGTGGTACGTTCAGTCCGAACGATGACGGGAACAGATCCAGTGAACGATAACAATTTGATGAACGGAAGTTTGTCGATGAACAACTAATTCTTATCAAAAAAGGTTTGCGAGTGGTGTACGAGGATTCTCTCGTGCAAACAAGGTTTTCAATTTTTTAATGAATAATGATACTTTGACAATATTTTTTTGACAACATTTTAACATCATTTATGTGTCATTCTGTGATTGATCCAAAATTATTTCACAAAACAATAATAATACTCATAAATACTGACATGAACCAACCAATCATAAAATAACACGTAAATGATATTAAAATATTAGAAAAAATATTGTTAAAGTATCTTATTTCTTTAATCCTGTAAAGATGATAACCTCTGAACACCTAATGCTAAGTATTTACACATCATTTTCATTTTTATAAATCTTTTTCACAGATCAATTACAAGCTAACACATGTTAGAATTAAATGTTTATCAAATTTTGAAGTTAAGATATTATTATCCTTTTGAATATCATGTCTATTAGTGGGCTCGGATACCAATGTTAATATTTAATGTTGTGTATATATATGAGTGTAGGTTTAAGCTTATTATTTCAATGAAATGAATAACATTAAACAGTCCTTACAGGAAGAAAACCGAAAGCTAAATTGTATGTAAATCATGACTAAAAATTAGAGACAATTATTCCTAAATAAGAGTTCTTCTTATTTAATTCAAAATAGACTAATAAATGCTCCTAAACTTGATAAGCTCGGCAGCATAGTGTTTTCGAACTCTAACAAGTTCGACAACCCATATTCAATCATAAATTCGACAACACACTTCTGAACTGTCATAACATCACACAGATAAAACTTAAAAAATAAACCAAAGAAAAAATCAATAAACCAGAAAATAACAGCAAATTTCACGTTATATATATATATATATATATATATATATATATATATATATATATATATATATATATATATATAAAATAAAAAGTTACAAGAAAAACTTATATAATGATTATGTTTCTTAGTATGCAGTTAAATATTTTATTGATATTTATTTAAATAATTTTAGTATTGACATAATAACAATGGATTATGTTATTAATATTTTGTTTTTCTATTATAATAGATAAATACTTTTTCTATTACAATAGATAAATAACTAAAATAATAATAGTAACAGAATAATTAAAATAAAAAATAGTAATAATAAACAAAATATATTTCAGTTTTCATTTATTTATATTATTTTTACCTTATTTTAAATAATGTTTCTTTTAATTCTATTTTTTTTTCTTTTTCTTGTCTTTCACTTCTTCAATTTCTGTCATTCAATCTAAATAAATCATTATTCTTAATTATGTTTGAAATTTAAGATTATTTTAAATTTAAATTTTTTATCATAAAAAATATTTTTACTCCTGAAGGCTAATATATGAGAAACTAATTCATTTAAAAATGCTTTAACCCCTCAAATTTAGTAATTACGAATTACAAAAATTAAAGTGATTTCTTTAAAGTTAAGTAAAATAATAATTTTAATCTTTTAAAATGAAAAGAAAATGTTATTGTAGTCCTTATACACTAAATTTAAGAAGTTTGAACGAGATTCAAAACACGTGTTTCCCAAACTTAGTGTTTAGAAACTAAAACTATATTTTATTAAATTTGGGTGATGAAATTATTTTTTTTAATCTAAGGACCTAACAAAATTTACCTCAAAACTTTAGGATTGAAATTATCAATGAAAACATTTTCTTTATTAAGAATTGGAGAAAAAATAGCAATGATCCAAAATGCACTCTATAATAAAATAAAATAATTGATAGAGTTAACAGGGTCACTGTGTGGTCCTTCAAGAGTGTGTAATGTATTGAACAATAGTGTATAGGACCACTTCTCATATTTATCCAACCTTACACTCTTATAAACCATTCATCTTCTAAAACCCCAAGCTTTGAGGGACACTATCCTTAAGAGAGACACTTCCAACATTCATTTCATATCTATCGAAACAATGTAGCAAAAACACCGTCTCAATATAATATAGGAATTTGACTGTTATCACATTAAAGTTACACACAGAATATAAAAAATTAAAAATAGAAAATTTTATAAAAATAAAAAATTGTCACTATAATCAATTTTTTTTTTCTTTTAGAGCTCAAGAGCTACCTTGCAAAGAATTCAAGACATCAATTCCACAAATTTCTTTAATCTTTACTTTTCAAAGTGTTCCTAGTCCTTCTCCTCAGTACTCATCTTTCGTAAAGTAAATGAGAGTTGTGCTTGTAAAAGACACTTTGACGTAAGTTATCTTCATACGTCAACAGAGTATATTAAGTGTAATTAATGAGAATGTAAAAAAGATACCTTAATAATTGTGCTATTTATAATTTATTACATTTGTGGATCCTGGATGGGCCTGGGCCTAGTAGTCTATTTACCTTATCTAAATTAGCATTTTATCATATTCTACTAAGTTACGGAGTAATCACTATGTCATTAGTTTTGGTAAGCTGACAAGTAGTCATCTAAGCCGCCTAGTGGTAGTCACACACCATGCGGACTTGATATATTTAGGCACAGACACTTAATACGTATTTGGTAAAGTTGTCAAAACAGATAACCCGCCTCGACCAGGCCCAGTCCACCACGGGTTGGTCACTTAGTGAGCCAACCCAACCCAGCTCACTTATTAGCGAGCTGAAAAAAATCGAACCCAACCTGACCCACCACGGGTTGGTGGGTTAAACGGGTTGATTCACCTAATTATAAGTTTTTTTTAAATAAAAAAATCATAATTTTTTTAATTCAAATCTAAATAAATTTCACTCTAAAATGATGTTAAACTCCAAAGACAATTCGAATTAAAAAGAATATCATACAATTCAAGCGTAATCTAAAACACAAGCACAAAAGGCGAACAAATAAGTTTTTAATATTGATAATTTTTGTATCACTTGTCTATTTATAATATTAAAGTCTTGAATAAATAAATCTATAATATTTTTCTCTCTTGAAACATCTTTTTTTTAATCCTCATCTATAATATAATAAAAAAATGTTAACCAATAATATTGAAACACAAAATAATAAATAATTAAATTAAATAATGTGGGTTAGTGAGCCAACCCGACTCACCACGGGTTCAACTCGATGAGCTGAGTTGAAAACTAACCCAACATTTTTTTCAAACCCAACCCGACTCAAACCTTTGATGGGCCAGGTTGGCTCACGGGTTATAACCATTTCGACAACACTAGTTTTTGGTTATATGTTATATCGTCCTAGGACAAGACCAATGTTAATGTGGTTAAGGGATACTTGCCCATGTACAATACATTAGTCATCCAGTTTTTTCATGCAATGTTAAAAGCATGTAAAGAGCTTTAATGAAACAACAATAGTCAATCCTTAACAGATTGGTTAACATTAATCTTCGTATTCGTAGTTGTCTTGTAAAGTTTTGCGAGGAAAATTTGTATATTTGACAGTAACTTTACAAGTATAGTAGCCCTTGAGCCTCGAGGAGCACAACGACAAATAGTTTGTGATTGTTTAGTGTTAGGACTGACGTGGTGAAAGAGATGTATGGCATGATTGATGTGTGGTGCATGAAACATTGTGCTACTTCAAAGGAGGAAGAGTTAAGACTCTTAGGCTATTTAACCTAATTCCCTTGGTCCATTTAGGTGGGAAGCGAACCATTACCAAAATTGTTATAAATATGGGTCTTATTCGACCTAATTCACCACCAAGTTTCAAAAGATTGCTCTGAGGCTGCCATCTGTGTGGGAAAAGTGCATCCTTTTAGAAGTTGATTACTTTGAGAAGTCAAGTACTTCTAATTCTCAAGATATGTGTATTGGTTCAAACAAGAGTTATAGTTTAAGGGAAGAGTCAAATAATAACCATAGTGTTATAGTCAGGTGTCGGTATTGTCGGATGTGACCTCATCCTATGGTATGGGATGAAGATGGAAGTTGTCATAGAAAATAAGGAGGAGCCTGCTAAGGAACATGTCAAGTTCAGGTTACCCAAATGGGAAGGGTATGGTCTATGATTTTAAACTCGTGGTTAAACAACACCTATGTTTTTTTATAAGGGAGTGTTTGAGGACATTGTATCTCTTAGGAGGGTAAGCGTCATTGATAATGTTTGTCATGACCAAAAGGGGTATGAAAAGGACTTTCTCTTTGTATATATGATGTTTTTTTGTTCAGTTAAATGTTTGTCTAACGTTCAACGAGTTTACAATAAGTGTACTTAGGCTTTTGAGCATAGCTCAAGCGTAATTACATTCGAACAATTGAGATTGCTTTAGTGTGTAAAACATTGTACCTCTCTCCTTCTCTTGAGTGTTTTTTGTATTTTTATCTTATATAACTAAGGGATCTTATTACTTGGTTGTCCTTGGTGAGTAAGTTTGATACCTACCTCTTAGGTGTCTACTCCAAATCGTTTAAAAAATTTAAGAATGAGTTCTTCAGGATAATAATTAACCATGTCGATCTCTCATACTTCTTTGATGAAAATGATAATAAGAAAATATGTTTTTATTGGATCGATAACCCTCTTAGGTACAAAGAATGGTATAAGGACATCCCATTAGAGGATGATGTGAATATTGGAACAACTCTCAAAGTATTTTTCGAGGAAGAACATTGTTAGAGTTTACTAGTCTATTAGACTAGTTATCGAGTTGCATGGTTACTGTAGAATAGACTGAAACTTGAACATTTTCAGTAAAGAAGTGTTGGAAAAAGATAGAAATAAATCAAGGGCTTAGTTGCTTGGTCGTGGTGAAGATGCAACTTCAGTAAAGGAGGGCATATCGGCCTGAAAGACAATAAGTTGAAGCTGATGGAAGAGGTCGATTCGATTACTCTTGTCCAAGCTATGATCGAATTTCAAAGTCAATCTCTTATTATCAACGAGAGGGTAGAAAAGTTGCTATAAAGAGAAACTGGTTGAGGACCTGATAGCCTCGGAGAAGAATGCCTTGACCCGTTAAAATAATAATCACATGTTTTATCTTTTTTTAATATTTTTATAAAATAATAAGCACATCTTCTAATTTTAAAAGAGATCCAATGAAATAGTATTAATCTTTCTATGTTTTTAATGAATAACATTTATAATAATTATTCTATTTAAAAATAACATATAAACTAAAGTATACTTTTTTTCAAACAAGATAATACTTTTTTTTTATATTTTATATTAACTATACGAAAAATTACATTTCAGTTAATGATAAACCGTCTTATGATATAAATGATTATATTTTGGGTTAAATATGTTTTTAGTCCCCCAACTATCAAGCGATTTTGTTTTTCGTCCCTATTTCAAACTTTGTACGATTTGATCCCTCTCCTTAAAGAAATCATAATTTTTGGTCCTCCAAAACTAACACCGTTAAATTGAATCTGACGTGGCTAACGGTATGCCACGTTTCTGTCATGGTAAAAATTGAAAATCTGTAAAAATAGTCTGAGCTGACTAACGACTCTCCTCCCTCTCTCGACCTCCACCCCCGACACCACCACTTCTGCCTCGGCCTTTCACCTCAGCCCCGCCACCCTCCACCGCCCTTCGGCGACCTCCGTTGCCCTCCGCCACCTCTCCGAAAAGCCTCTCAATCTCGTTCTCTCCGTCTACATTTTTAACCCATATATATATATATATATATATATATATATATATATATATATATATATATATATATATATTTATATATTTCTTCGTTAGCTGTTTTTTACAAGAGGTATAAGTACATAGAAGGGGGAAATTGCACCGTTTTTTCTATCAATTTTGTCGAATGAAACTGTCTTTATTTCATGGTATTAATTGGGATGTAATAAAGAGAGTTGAAGAAGATGATAAAAACAAGGTGGTGAGACAGAGACGTTACTACCTCGTTTTTAAGGTGATCTTTATTATACCTCAGGGAGAAAATCTGGAAAAAAGGGAAATTTATTGCCAGGGGGTTAAGGGAAAAGAAAAGGGCATGAAAGGTTTTTGAAGCACTGAGGAAGAGACGTTTTAAATAAAAGTTTTAGACTTGAGATGGAAGTGTAAAGACAGGTTAAAAGGCATTTAATATATACACATTTTCGTAGACTGATTTAAACATCATTAATCCCTATTTTCTGATACTATCTTTCAAATTCTCAAATAAATTCTTTATATATATATATATATATATATATATATATATATATATACTCATTTTGTTATATTGTATATTAATAATTTTTAATGTAGTAAAAATATATAATATAAGTATACATAAATTACTTAGGAATTGTCAATTGTGAAGCAAGAGATACTGCTACTAAGTTTTGTAATAGTTTTTTATCGAAAAAGAAAAAAGTGTTTGTCCTGCAGTTTGATAGCTGTTACAATAACTACTCTAAAATAGAAAGAGCAATCATGTCTCTGCAGTTTGATAGTTGTTACAAGGTTCTTCCTTCCCTATTCTGGCAATTTCTCAATGAAGCAATCCCTGCAGATATGTGATAAAAAATTAAGAGTAACAGAAAGAAAATGGTTAGGAAATCAGTAATATTTGTAGGCTGTATTTGATTTTACTATTTTCTTCTATCTTAGTTTTTGTTATTATGTTGATATAAAATATTTATTGTTGTAAATAATGACTAATATTTACAGAGGTTGCAAGCATAAAATGATCATTCTGAGTGAATAAGCATATACTAAAATGTATTTTCTCTGCATACATTTGAACAAAAGAAATTTTCAGAATGTAAAACCTGTACTTTTGATAATTGCCAGTTTGCTACTGACATAAAATTTTCACATCAAAATATCCACATTACTACGTTTTATTCTTTCAGTAAAGAGAGGTAAAAAGGATACAGAGTGTCCATTGTTTCATAATCTAAAAAGGAAGTGATGAAAGAAATAATATAAGATTTCTTTTATTGCTGGATGAATCAGATAGTTATGATACCATTGTTAATATTTTGCATTGTCAAATCTTATGTAAATGGGATCGGTACACCAAACCTTTAAGCGAGAGTCAATTATGGATATGATTCCAACTACACCATCCGATATATGACACTGAAACCAATTCGTGAAAGGCATAAAACTGGACCCAAACATCAAAGTGCAGCTGCGATATAGAACCATTCCACCGATCCTTCCGAGACAACACAAAGAAATATCTTTCATAATATCACCCAAACACTCACTGCAATCTTCGCTAGATAGATCTGGTGCACTGAACCAGAGTATGAATTTCTTAGGACCCAAACACGGTAGCGTTTTTTGTTGCAAATTTCATGGTGCCGGCGGGACCAGCATTCGCTGCCTCATGGTTGGAGACGGCGGCTTGCGCGAGAGGTTGGTGGTGGCGGGCTTGCGTGAGGACGAAGTTGAAGGGGAAGGTGGTGATGGAGGAGGAGAGAAGGAGAAGAGAGTGGTGAATAGTGGCACAAGATTATTGTAAAAGCTGGTATCATATGTGGCACACCGTTAGCCACATCAGATTAAATTTAACGGTGTTAGTTTTGGAGAACCAAAAATTATGATTTCTTTAAGGAGAGGATCAAATCGTACAAAGTTTGAAATAGGAACGAAAAACAAAATCGCTTGATAGTTGAGGGACTAAAAACATATTTAACCCTTATATTTTTGCACGTATCAAACAAATAATTAAATTTATTTATATTTATATATGATTTTATTTATATTTATAGTTATATATATATATATATATATATATATATATATATATATATATATATATATATATATATATATATATATATAACTATAAATATAAATAAAATAAAGAATATCAGTATTATTTTATTAATTATATAGAATATCCAAATGTTTATTTTAATATAAAAATATATAAATTATTGATAAAATTCTTAGAAGGGATGGGATTTTTTCATAGTAAAATTATTCCATCTTTATTTATTAACCATTTTTAATTTTTATACTTTAAAACTTTAATTTTTAATCAAAATTTATTTAATATTTTTATTTTAAATAAAACAATAGAAAGTAAGTGACACTCTATTAAACATATGAAAGATATGATTATTATTTTATGAAAAACATAAAAACATACGCGTGTCTTTTTAAAAGATTAGAAGTATGTAATTGCTATTTTATTAAAAGCATAAAAAAAATTTATCATTTGACTAAAAATATGATAGAAAGTATTGCTATTATTTTATTGAAAACTTAAGAAAAGTTAATATCTATGTTAAAACTAAAAGAAGAATTAAGTCTAATTTTTCCACATCTAATTATATTACTTTCAAGGAAGAATTAAACTCAACCAAATTTAAAAAATAAAAATCTAATCAAATTATTTCAAAGAATATAAATTAAAAAATATAACTTATTTTATAGTGAACTAAGACATGTCAAAATAGGTAACTCGGCTCGACTCGGTCTGATCCACCACAAGTTGGTCACTTAGTGAGTCAACCCAACCTGACTTATTTATTAGTAAGCCGAAAAAATTTGAACCTGACTTGACCTACCACGGGTTGGTGGGTTAAACCTAGTGCTGTCAAAATGGGTTGTAACTCGCGAGCCAACCCGGCTCATCGCAGGTTTGAGCCGAGTTGAGTTTGAAAAACAATGTAATTTTTTTATGTGAGCTAGTTTTTGGCCCGGCTCACTTAGAACTTGGCTCACCAGATTCACTCACCAACTCAATTATTTATTATTTTGTGTTTCAATATTATTAGTTAGCATTTCTTTTATTATATTGTAGATGATGATAAAGAAGAAGATGTTTCAAGAGAGAAAAATATTATAGATTTATGACTCTAATATTATAGATGGACAAGTGATACAAAAATTATCAAATATTAAAAACTTATTTGTTTGCCTTGTATGTGTTTTTGGATTATACTTGGATTGTATGATATTTTTTTTTATTTTGAATTTTGTAATTTTTTATTGTAAAAAAACTTATAATTAAATGAGTCAGTGAGTCAAACCATTTAACCCACCAACCCGTAGTGAGTCGGGTCGAGTTCAAATTTTTTTAGCTCGCTAATAAATGAGCCGGGTTGGGTTGGCTCACTAAGTGACCAACTCGTAGTGAGCCGGGTCGGGTTACCCCGTTTTGACAATTATAGTTAAACAGGTTGACTCACGGACTCACTTAATTATAAAGTTTTTTAAAAATAAAATAACAATATAATTTTTTTAATTCAAATCTAAATCAATTTCATTATAAAATGATGTTAAACTTCAAAGACAATTAAAAAAAGTATCATACAATCCAAGCGTAATCCAAAAACAAATACAAAAGGCGATTTTGACATTGATAATATTTGTATCCATTTATAATATTAGAATTTTGAATAGATAAATCTATAATATTTTTCAGTTTTGAAACATCTTTTTCTTTATTCCTCCTATGTACAATATAATAAAAAAAATACTAACTAATAATATTGAAACGCAAAATAATAAATAATTAAATTAAATTAGGTGGATTGATGAACCAACCTAACTTCAATCTATATAAACCAGGTTCTAAGTAAGCTGTAAGCCAGGTTGACAATTAGTATGCATAAAAAAAGAACATTTTTTTTCAAACTCAACCCAGTTTGAACCCGTGGTGGACCGGTTGGTCCACGGGTTACAAACCATTTTATTAAATGGAATAAGTGATTTTTATTAAATGAAAAAAAGTGATTTTTGATTTTGTTAATGTAATTTTTCTCGTATTCTTTTATGCTTTAACAATAAAAATGATTACTTTTATATTATATATATATCTCAAATGGCGATACACTTCTAAAATAGGGCAACACATTACTAGTGTCAACATTATGACACTTTCAAAATATCTATTTTAAAATGAGTATTAAAAGTTCAAATGCGTGATTCCAAGATTTGAAGTATGAAGATGAAAATAAAAGGCAAAAGGTTCATCTTATAAAAACTAAAAATAAAATTTTGAATTTTACAGAATGAAAAATATTTTTTTATGAAAAAAAAACATGGTTATTTCATAAAGCAATAAAAACAGGTTTAAACGTTATTAATTTGGTTTTTCTTTTTGTGTTTGGAAAACATAAACCCTTCAAACCTTTAAAACATTTAAACCCTTCACTTCTGCGCCCTTGTTGTTTCCTTCTCCACCCACGGCGGAACAAAATTCTCCGAACCAAGGTCTGAGCCGAAGTCCAAGCCTTCAAATTCAATGGAAGAAGATCACACGGAGTCATTCAAGGATGGTTCGGACCTCTGTCAGCAGCTCATGGACCGCTACGCCAACTCTGCTGCGCCTCAGCACCGCCACCTCCTCGCCACTGCCGCTGCCCTGCGCTCCAATATCGCTACCGAGTCTCTCCCACTTACGCCGCCCGCATACTTCGCCGCCGCCATCTCCACCCTCGACGCCGCGGAGGCGCTGGACCCCGTTGCCCTCTCCGCCCTGGTGTCATTCATGGCCATCGCCCTCCCCCTCGTGCCGCCCGGCGGCATCGCGGCGTCGAAGTCGCACAAAGCTTCGGAGATCCTCGTTGCAATTTTGGCCAGGGAGGGTGAGGAGTTGGGCGCTGCGTGCATGAGGGCCATGGTGAAGTGCTTGGGGGTTTTGATTGGCTTTTGTGATTTAGAGGATTGGGACGGAATCAAATTTGGCCTTGAAGCATTGCTCAAGTTCTCCATTTGCAAGCGCCCCAAGGTTAGAGTTGATTGAGCTATTTGTTTTCATGCTTAATTTATATATCGCACACACACACACACACACAATTATGGGTGGATTTTGATGATAGCATTTTGAGCTTGCAGTGTGCATTTACTAATTTATGACCTTCCAACTTTGGAGACATTGGTTCATGCAATCGTATCATTCCCAATTTTGTGATTACAATATTTTTTTAAAGTATAATCTATATTCAATGTTTTAAGTTTCAGTAGATTCATTCGATGATAGTTTCTACCTTGCAATGTAATCAGCATCCTGCGTTTGGTTATGGCCTTCAAATTCAATGTTGCTGACATCTGTCCCTGCCACTGTCTATGTTTTGTTTTCTTTCGTTTATATCCAACGTGGCGCCAATGTGGTTGTCTTGGAGGCCCCTTCAATCACTTTCAAAAGGAATCAGTTGACAGTACATGCTTGCAATATTCTGCAATTTCAGTGCTGCAACTGTGACTGCAACACAACTCTAGTTTTAAACTCTCTCTGTCTCTGTGTGCGTGTGTGTCTATATATATATATATATATCCAATCATGAATAGATTTGGTGATGCTTTTACTTTGCAGTGCAATCAGCATTGGTTATGGCCTTTGATTTCGGGACATTGGTTGATGGCTATTAATCATTTCACCACTCTGAAGTTATTAAATTTTTCTCTGTTTAAATTGTGTTGTGGTTTGTTTGCTTGTTTTAGGTACGCAGATGTGCTCAAGAAGCTATGGAGAAGGTTTTCAAGTCTATCAAAGCCTCCACGGTTACCAACGAAGCTAGCAAGTTGGTTTTGTCAGAGCTGAAAAGTTGTAGTGCTTTGGCACTGAAGTTAAGTGCATCGAGGACTTTTGATGGATGTAAAGAAGATATGGTTTTGAATCATCTGGAGGTCCTACATCTTATGAATTTAATTAATCTCATTGCTCCATATCTATCTACGACAATGATTCTGAAAGTTCTTTCAGAAGTGCATAAATTATTTAGTTTTATGTCTTCGGAACTTGCAAGGCATGCACTTAAAACTATTGAAGCTATTTTTGAAGCTTTTAGAATAAAAAATATAGTGCTAGAGAAAGAGGACATTGTGGTTTCTCTTACTTCATTTGTATATTTGAGGGATAAGAACTCTTTGGATACTGTGATTTTGGCATCAAAACTATTAGGAGTTGCAATGGACTTACTTTATAATGGAAAATCAAGCTTGTGGATCAAGAATCTCCCTCCAGTTTGCAGATCTGTGATTGGTAAGTATGGTTCATCCATGTTCATCAATAGTAGAATATTTGTTATATCTCTGATTATTTTATTTCATCTGGTTATCTGCTGAGCAATAGCTTCTGATTTTTTTTATTGAAAAGTATGCTGTATTAAGTTTCGGTGGATCATATCATTACATAATTAATTTGTGAATTAGAAATCAAAATCTATCAATAATTCCCATGTAAAACATTTTCAATGCAGCCACAAAGCAATATTTTGCTGTTTTTCACCATGAATTTCTCCTAACGAATTTTTATCGCAAATTGTTTCTTCAAATTTAAAATTATTCAATTCCTAAAAATTTTATTACTGTGATGATAAAATGATAGATTAATTATGTCACTGTGGGAGTGTTGTTTTGAAAGCTGTATTTTCTTTAACACCTTAACTTCTCTTTTTGATATCTTCCATGCAGCATTTGAAGGTTATTTGTTATTTCATTATTGGTTTTATTGAATTAATGGTTTGGGGAATTGGTGTTGCTAAATACGTAATTAATTTTATTGATACTGCTGTTAACCCCTTGTATTTTCCCTTTTCTGTGGTATTTTTTTTCCTGAGTCAAGCTACCAATGTTGAATTCAGGTCTTCTAAATTTTGAGGGAAACACTGCATCACAAGCTTCAAATATTTTGAAGGATGTGCTAAAGCATCATATTAGTCACTTAAGCGTGTTGATGGGTACAGATCAAACATTTATTGATGGTAGTTTGGAACGTGTCAAAGGAGATGCAATAAAATCAACATGTGCTGTTTTTGAGGATGCCCTTTCTTCTACTGATGGAATTCCAAATGAGCATGTTTTGTCAGTCATATCTGTTTTATTTCTCGAGCTTGGTACGTGATACTCTTGTTATTATATTAGTATAACGTATAGAGGAATTGTTCTTTTGAATTTCATTTAAGGTGGTCTATAACAGCTTGCACTCATTGCTCTACCAACTGAGATAGACCCCCTCATTTTTCTTTTATATTGCCACCATTAATGATTAATGTTTATAAAAAAGTGAGGTGTTGTATCTTTTTCTAGTTTTTTGTGTATGGATGGAACAAGGGAGCTGTGTTTTAGTTGATTTAATGTTGGTCGCATTACTTTCCCTTTATAGATTTCATGGTATAGGGTCATGTTTGTGGTCTCTTTTTTGTGTTCTGAATTAGAAGAGTTGAGCTCTTCTCTTGTGCTTACGTCCTAACAAGTGGCGTTTTCACGAGAGTTTAGCTATGAAGAGGGTTAACTATAGGTTGAATTAAGGTGCAAACTGAATAAGGATATGTTAAACAATAGGAAAGAGAGACATTGGGTTGCAACCGTGTATTTTTGAGACAACTCAGGTGCTTTATTTATATTGAGAAAACAAAATAAAAAAATGAAATAGAGGATATTTGATCCTTTAATAATAAATGTATGGTACGAGAATAAATAAAAATATTCTTAATTATACATGTATAATCTAGACGTTCCTGATTATAAAGGATCTGTATCTTATCTCTATAGTTATAACATTGCACTTTTTAGTTAGAGCATATAAATCATATGTGCTCAGCTTGCTGCAAATATGATCAATCCTTGGAGACTTGGTGAATATTGTCAGCCAACTATTCACCAAAGTTGATAAATCTAGTGCCGATGTCTCCAGGCTCCAAGTTGCCTCTTGAGAATGATAATCTATGTCAGTATGTTTGCTTCTCTCATGAAATATAATATTGGAGCAATGTGTAGTGCTGCATGGATGTCACATATAAGGTGCATATGGGATGCAAGTGGACAGATTCTAAAGTGCATATGGTTTGCATCCCAATGTGGTTGTAACCTATAAGCAAACAAACCTCTTTGTGGCAAGCTATACAAGCCCAAAGTCTTAACATATGTAATATGAAGCCACCCAAGCTAAGCAGGGCCCTCATAACTGTGTTGAAATAAGTGTCAAGAGATCTCAGCACACTGTAGGTTTGTTGTCTGCCATTGGTATATGGGCCTCACTTCAAAGTTATCGAAATGTTTCATGCCGACAAAAAATAGGTTTGGGTGAGGTGTATTGTGGATTTAATAACATTACATTGTTAAGCATTAGTCTTCATCCATTGTTCATGTTTGTAGGAATAGATTCAACAATTGTGGTGAGACGAGCTTTGTAGCCCAACCCACTTAATCATTACTTAATTTTGAAATCCTATGTAATACTAACAATATGCTTGGTAAAGAAGGGTGAATCTGTTATGGATGTTTATTGGCTGTTGGAAGACATCTTTTGTATAGAAATATGGAAAAAATAATAAAATAATCTGTGAGAAAAGTAAGTTGAATCACTGAATGATCTCCAATGGAGCTACCACCACAGGGGTAGGGTCATACGAAGGTGGTAACCTGGGCGCAGGTTGGTCAGCCATGAGACATTATTTCAAGTTCTGCCATGTGCTGATCAGAGTTGTGAACCGCAGGGGAGATGATGCACATGCACATCCTTACATTGATGGGTGGTTTGAGTCAGAGTTTGTACAGTTGGGTGGATGGGCTTGGTGTAATCCTAACCCTATGGTCTTAGAGCAAACAGGTTTTCAGAAACCTCACCAGAGATTACCAAAACAGTGAGTTGACCTACTAATATGGTTTTGAAAAAGGCTTTAGAAATCATGTCAAACTATAGGAATCCCACAAGTAGGATAATGTACTTGATGTTGTACTTAAGTCTTAAAGTTCTCCAACATAATGGATTTGTTTTTTGGGTTGAACTCTCCTCATGTGCTTAAGTCCTAACATGGATATATTACAAGGCTGCTTGTTTGTTTTTAAATTTTTTTCGTGGGGAGATAATGTCTTATTATCTGTTATCACACTTGTTTCTTTATCAGTAACATTTCTTCTTTAAAAGACTAATAGTTGTAAAACTACATGTTGTCCATATCTTCTTACTTTCTTGTATTCCTTTTTGGTTAAAGGAGAATTCTCATTTATGTTGATGAGGAACATTGTGCTTAAGCTTGCTGACTTGATGGTTCAAATTTCCGGAGGCAAGGTTCATAATGAGCATGTAAGTACCCACAAAGATTCTGTTGTTTTTCACTCATTTCAAAATTTCTGGGGTAGTTCACTGTCTATTTGCTTTTAGATCAGCATTCTGGAGACTTACTGGAACACTTTCTGAGGATAGTTATTTTTTTTAAAATTTTCAGTGTAACGATGTGTATATTGATGTATTAAATATTTTTGTTTGTTCGCACAAAATTTCTGGGGTAGTTCCTGTCTATTTGCTTATATAGTGATACTCTTTTTTCTCGAAAACATTAATTACTACTTACTACTAGTACTTTTTTATTACAGTTATTTCTGGTTTGGTACAATTTAAACTGATTGCTGACTCATCTGCTTTTCATTTTTATGCAGCTTCAGAAATGCATTGGGTGTGCTGTTTATGCTATGGGTATAGAGAAATTTCTTTCACTTGTACCTATATCCCTTGATGAACACAACTATACTTATTCAAATATTTGGCTACTACCAATCTTGAAGCGCTATGTCAGTGGTGCATCACTTGCATACTACATGGACCATATCATGCCTCTTGCCAAGTCCTTTAAGAAGGCTAGTCGAAAAGGTATATTTTATGTTATGTGCTTTGAGGCTGTTTTCTTTCTTCATTTTTTTTTTCTTTTCTTTTAAGGTGGAGGAAGCTTGAGTTTTTTTTCTTATGTTTATCCCCTCTCTGTCATTACCACTTGCATTGCTTTGAGCCTGGTTCCCATCCCCCTTTTTCTTTACATTTTTGACTTAGAGATCGACAAAGCTTGTCTGATTTTCTATTGCTTTCAAAGCAGAGAAGCTTCTCAAAATAATTGTGTCTGTAGTGAAAGATAATTACTTGTCCATTTTGTTTATATAAACAATAATAGGAAAAGGAAACTAATTTGTAGCAATTAGATAATTTGGGATATTCTGATGATTTAGAAAAACAACTAGAGAAAAACATTGTATGTTTTCTTGTTCTCAAATATTTTTCCCCTTTCCCACTGTCCGTACAATTCCAGTCTTACGACAATCACTTTTTTGTTTAAATTGGGGAGCAAATTTTTTCCTGTTTCTTTCAGGAAGAAAGTCAGAGATTAATCAGGAAATGATGGCCTGTGCTCATGACCTTCGGGGACTGCTGCCTGCCTTTTGTCGTCATGCAACTGATACTTACCAAAATTGTACTCGTCTCTCTGATATCCTTATTACTTTTCTTAAGAAGGATCCTTCCATGCATCAAAATGTTTCCAAGGCATTGCAGGTAACACTTCCACAAACTAGTGGGGAGACCCTTGTAAATTTTGTTGTTATATCCTTTTTATTTTTTCAGTTCTTTTTCCTTCTAAAATGGTTATGAATTTTGTGCAGATTCTTGTAAATGAGAACAAAGCTGCACTTAGCCCTAAAAAGAGTATGGAAGATTGCCTTGGTGAATATGATTTTCTATCGGAGTTCAGCATGCAACCTACTTATTCAAAAAAAGCTGCTACCAAAAACATAAAGTCATTGGCGTCTTGTTCAAATCAGTTGTTGTATGTTTTATCAGATTTATTTATCAGTTCACTTCCTGAAGCACGCTTATCTTTAAAGGTTCTGCATTTATCACTTGTGTTACTCATTCTCCCATATAGAATGATACCTTTCTCTTATGTTCTATTTTGTTGTAGAAAATACATGAATTAGCTATTATGGTGGAATGGTCTTATTCTACTTGGGCCAGTTATATAATTTGAAGAATTTCTAGGCTGAACATTATTGGCTTTTAGTGTTGCCTCTTGCTTTTCTTGCCCTTAGAATGCTGGTTGATATCTTGTTTACACGTAGTTGTCAACTGCTTTCTGATCTTGGTCATTATTTACGTTATATTGACATTTTGATAATGTTTAAGTAATTTGGAACATTTGTTTCCTTTCTTTTTCAGGGAGCAATTGGGTGCCTAGCGTCTGTCACTGATTCTTCTGTAATCAATGAGCTTCTTCTGTTTCTGCTTAAGAGGTCTCAACTTGTAGATTGTGAAGGTGAAGCTAAAGTATTGTCAAGTCCTGGAGAGGTAGACAGTGATCAAAGTGACTTGAAGGGATGCTCTCAGAGGTACAATGATTAATTTATACAAGAGTAATTTTCAGTATTGGTGTCTGTTAGCATTTCTCAAATTATATTGGTTTTGCATTTCTTTTTTGTTTCTTAACTGAGATGGTACTATTTTTTTCTGCTGTTTTTTGATCCGATCTACGGAGTCAGCATCTTGTTGATTATGTGCTCACATAGGTTTATTATTTCCTTTGATGACTACACTGCAGTACCTGATTTGTGACAGAAGATTATGCATAGTTCCTCTAAGTTTAATCATAGAAGTATGCCATTTACCAACACGTACAGCAAAATAATTGAGTGATTCTTGGGAGTTATCAATCTAAAGACTCTATTTTTCATCTAATTTTGGCTGTATATTGCAAAATTATGTAGTAAAATAAAATCATTCATGCGCTTACACCGAACAATTTAATGGTATATTGCCAACTTGGTCAAGAGTTTAATCCTTAACTTCTGCATTCTTCTAAAACTTACATTTATGATAAATAAAAGGTTGGGAGATTGTCTGTGTTTCATTCTGAAAGACTTTTGTGGGTGAAACACGTTAAGAGATTTAATGAATCATTTGCTTGTCTACTGCCAACTGGTTCAAGTTTTAAAGTGTTGGTGCCTGATAGTAATAACATTTGTTTATTTTTGGTAGTTGGACAAAATTAATTGAAACTGTTTATTCAGTTATGAATCTTGTTCAGAAGCAAGCCTTCATACATATTAGTGGAATGGCTGAGCTTTTACACAATTACATCTTCTTGAGCTATAAAATGATGTTTCCAAATCTGAAATTAATAATATCCAAACCATATGCCCTGATAACCTGTTACTACCATTCAATTTTTTGTTATTATATAATGAATACCAAAACTAAGTCATTTTGTTCTTCAGGTGTCTGATATTGGAAATGGTATCTTGCCTAGTTGAAGGAGCAAAGGATGATCTGCTTGAGAAAATTTATAATTTAACCATACATTCATTTCAGGTATTTTTCAAAGTTTGGAGAATACTTTTTATTGATCTTACTTTTTTCTTTAATTCTTTGACTAACTAAATAATTTTGTAAAATAATTTCATGTATGCTTTTGGTTTTACAGGAAAGTGATGAGAGTGTTCATCTCGAAGCATACAACACATTGAGAAAAATTTTGGAGGTCTGGATTTGTTTGAGATTTTTGTTTCATTTTCTTCCTCTTAGTCTTCTTATCTGACTATCTATGTATCTCTTAGAAAATCTAAGAAATATTTGATATCTTTTTTACATATCTATACTGTTGTAGTGTGTACCCTAGGTACTGTTAGGTTTTATTTTTTCTATTTTATGATTTGTTTTGTTATTTAGTTATGTTCCTAGTGAATGTTGTATTTATTTCTTTAATATATTAAATGAGTATAGATTTCAAAACGGGCTGAAATCCATAGGCCAACATGGCCCATCACTAGTTTGGGTCAGGATGGATTGGAAAAATTAGGAATATTTTAGGTATATAAAAAAAGTCACTTGGTTCACTTAGAACTTGACTCATTAGGCTGAACCTGTGCTAACCGGACCAACTTGTGGGGATTTGGTGATGGTTGCGCATAATGACAGATGGTTTCTTTTCATTTTGGAGAGGCGAGGTTTTCTTCCTTACTTTACACAGCAATTGATCCTTCTATTTTTCTTGTCAATGGGCTACTGGCCCATTTTTTTATCTTGATTGGTTTCCTTAATGGGTTGCCACAAGGTGTCGCATTGATGGGCCTTCCAACACATCATGACTAAAACCCATGGTGGGCTGGGATTCAACCTGTTTTTGCAGTTCTGGGTTCATCATATCTTCCATGTTTTTCTCTCTTTCAACTCTGTCTGTCTATCTCAGTATTGTTGCTGAATGATGCAGGAGAATCCATGCTTCTCTTCTTCTCGATACGTTGAGCTAATTGATTTATTACATGGATTAAAACCTCCAACTGCAATTACATCTCTTAGAAGTCGACATTCTTGTTTTCGCCTGCTGATGGTACATGCAATGAAGGTCAGAATTCTCAGTTATGAATTATGATAATGTTTCATTCTTATTTAAAATTTATCATCTTAGATATGTATGACATGGTTCTATACATTTTTGGCGACTATGTTGCAGAAATCTATTTTAACATCCAACTCCTTATATTGTTTAGTCCATGTTCAATTGACGCTGTATTTAAACTCACCAAAACTGGATAGCTAGCCTGACTGCTTTGTCTATTTTGGTTCTAGTTCATTTATAGCTTCACATTCAAGATTTAACTTGATGTCTTTATCTTTGACTAATGTACATCTACATTCTTTATTTTTTTTATTAAAATAATTTTAAATGCCAATTAAATTTTTTATTGAGTGCCATAAACTTTTTAAATAAAATTAACCGGCAACTAACTTGCAGCATTGAAATTGCTGTGCTTGTTTCCAAAAACACTTGTACGCAGTAGGTTTTCAGAGTTGTTACAAACATTCTTATATAAGTTTATATGATTATGTCTCTAAAGAAACTTCTGTTGCAATTTCTTTTCCTTTGATTGTTGAAATTACAGTGAGGCTGGTTTAGCAAATGTACATGCCACTTTTGTTAGATATATGCATGGTTTTTTCCTTTTAGTATTCTGTGAAGAGCCTTTCAGAAGTTATAGCATATTAGACATGTTTTCTTACTGGGTTTTGCTTGTTAGTCCAGTTATTTTGATTATCTTTGTATTTCTTGCTCTTTGGTCTTTGAAGGAGGATGGGAGGGGTGCATATAATTTATATCCAGTCGTAATATTGTACATTATTGAGTGGTCATTTCTTTTTTTATATATATACGTGTGTGTATTCTGCAGGCTAATTTAGAAGAAGAGGAGAACTCAAAGGTTTTTCTTATTCTCAATGAAATTATTCTCACATTAAAGGATGTAAGTATATGAAATACTTGCCATTCATATTCTTGAAAGATCTTTGGCTTAGATTTAGTACTGATTTATGTCCAATGGTTCTGTTTAGGGCAAGGATGAAACTAGGAAAGAAGCATATGATTTGCTCTTAAATTTAAGTTCTACCCTGAGAGACTCATTATGTGTTGGTTCTATTGAACCATATCACAAACTAGTTAGCATGGTAAGTCCATGCATGATTTCAATTTTGTTTTATTCAGAGGATCACTAAGATTTGAGCTACTAACTAGGCTGCTCCTAAATATGCTTGTGGGATATCGCTCTATTAAGTATCGAACTTCCCACGTTTATCATGCTCTATTTATGTTTTTTTTTTTTATAAAAGCTAACAATCACGCAATCAATGCTGTGTCCATTGTGAGGTGGAAACGTGTCAGTAACTTATACTCTCATATACTCTCATATACTCTCAATATACAGATAATGGGATACCTTTCTGGATCATCTCCTCATATAAAAAGTGGAGCAGTGTCTGCGCTGTCTGTATTGGTATACCAGGATACAAGTCTTTTAATATCTGTTTCAGGCCTTGTCCCCTCTCTTTTATCTCTGCTGCAAACCAAAGATGTGGAAATCATAAAAGTGAGTGTTATACTTTTTTACGATCATATTTTGAGTTTGAACATCTTGCTGTTATCGTTGTTTAATTTTACATCTGTAATAGGCTGTCTTGGGCTTTGTCAAAGTGATGGTATCTAGCTTACAAGCAAGGGAGCTGCAGAATATTCTGTCAGATGTTATTACTGAAATCCTCCCCTGGTCGTCTGTCTCAAGACATCATTTTAGATCAAAGGTATGAACAATATCTAATGTTTAGCTCGGTCTTAAACATGCTGGTGTGTGCTAAATTAGATGCACATGCACCTGCACAACATGAACACATTGATCGGCATACTTTACAGATCTATCGGAATAATGTGTTTTTATTTTCTGCAGGTCACTGTTATATTTGAAATATTATTACGGAAGTGTGGTTCTGCTGCTGTCAAACTGGTTACCCCGGAGAAATACAAGTTTTTTCTCAAGACTGTTCTAGAGGTACTGTTTTTAGTATTGATTAAAAGATTATGATTGTAATGGTTCTTCTATAGTTTAAGTTTGGTGTCGGCCTAGCTATGTTACATACAGAATTGTATGCAAATCCATGAAGGTCAGCAAATAGTAGCTTAAAAATTCATATCAAGATTGGGCTTTTGAATGATTAGGCTTGTGCTTTAAAGGATAAAAATTCAAGCAAATTTCAGTTCTTATTTAGCAAAGGTTATACCTGCTCTCCTTTTGGTTCCTATTTTTCCCTACTGTTTTCTGGGATACATCAACTCTTATTAGAGTGATTTTTGTCAAATTGGTAGATTAATTGTTAAATTTCTTTTTTAAAATTAAATTGGTTGGAGAAATTGTTAAATTAAAATATGTACGAAGAATAGAAACAAAGAGATTAAATTTCTTCTCATTATGAAAGCTAACAGCACGTTTAAGGTTCCTTATTTCCGTTAGTTTTATTTTCATCTATTCTCATTGTCATCTGGGATATTTTATGCCGTAGATTTTTTTTATTAATATTTGTATTGTGATTCCATCGGATTTTTTAAAGTCAAGATCAATTAGGAAACTCCGTGGCTAAAAGAATATTCACAATAAAACTTTGATTAATCATTTGTTGGTTGGTGGGAAATTCTTTTCTCCTTTTTCTTGCTTTGGATTTTGCACTACTTTCTAGCGCATTTTAAACTTGTAATATATGTAGATGGTGTACTGCTTACTGATTGTACAGATTTGATAAAAGTTTATATTATGGTGTCTATTGACTTGCAGAACCGGCATGGCAAATCAAGTGAAGTAGTCACTAAAGATTCAGAAAATATCCCTCAAGATTCTTTTACCAAGAGGTATATTTAGTTGCTTCTGAAAAAAATGAATTGAGTTTTTGTTTCTTCGAAGCTGATTTTGAGTCCTCTTTTTTCTCACCCTTTTTAGGCCAGAGTGGAGGAAGCCTGGAAGAGCAGCTACCCCAGATAAAGATTCAATAAAGAGCAACAAAAGAAAGAGAGACAACAAATTTGAGACAGTCAAGCCTGGCCAAAAGGAACCGTTTAAATCTACCAGTAATGATGGATTAAGTTTACCCAAGAGAAGTAGGCCAGAAGAAAGTAGAAAAGGCAAGAAAAGTGGGAACAAAAGTTTCATTGGTGGTGGTGGGAAGAGAAACGTGAAGATGTCCAACACTCAAAATTTTAAAGCACCTTCGAAGTCACACAAGCTAAAAAGGAAATTTCAAAGAAATTAATAGATGAGTCGAATACTGAAGCTGGTGAAACACTTTTTAGATGTCATACTCCCTGATTGTGTAGGGTTGACACTATATATGTAACTGCATATATAGCTTGGGAGATGAAAAGTGAAGGATACAGGATTTCTTCTTTCCTGTTGAACAACCACTATAGAGAGGAAGTTGTCACTTTATTGGGATGACATGCTGGAATCTACTGATTGAGAAAATGAAGTTCTGCTTACTGCATGCATTTTTGTTGCTGGAGTAGTTATGTTTTTGGTGAGCGAAGCTGCCGTAATGGATGTATTGTCGTGGTTATGTAAATGGCTACGTGTTGCTGCCATCTTTTGCCCTAGGCAGGATTTTTCCCAAGGTGCTAGTTCTCACTAGATATTGTATGTCTTAACGAAGGATACCTTGACCTATTTTCCATATATTTGCAAAGTTGTCAAACATAATGCAAGTGTCGTACTGAACGTGGCACACAGTCACACGTTTTTTAGTGGGGAAAAAAGTAATAAAAAAAAAATGTCCATCAAAGGACAAATTTCGTAGTTTGTAGAAGCTATAAACGAGTTCGGCAAAAAAGAAAATTAAGTGATATAAAGAACAAACTTCAACAAAGGCTTCGTGCTTGTGTCTCTATTATCATAATATTGAACTAGTTATGTCTAATTCTATTGTGTTTATCTCCGTTACTCAGTTACTGGATGGCAAAAGCACTAAAATGATATATATTTTTTTTTCAAGTTATGTTATCGGAACGGATGCATTTGAAGAAAATTATAAAAGTGTACTAGTTATGTTAGTTTGCTACGATTTTACCGTCAAGATATCTTACTCGTTTGACACAATTTTTGGCACTTTTTGTTTTTTTAATTTTCATTGAAGTTGTGTAGGGATAACATGGTTTTAGTTGTTTATACAATTTTTTTTATAAATTATTAAAAATAGTTAAAAATTGATTTTTGTCTCATATATATATATATATATATATATATATATATATATATATATATATATTTGATAAAGATAGGCATTATTTATTGGAATACTTTCTAAAATAAATAAAACTGACAGACAAACGCTGATACCGAACCATAAAGAAGATGAAAGCAATGTACTGCACTAAAGTTGAAGATGAGAAACAGACATGGGGTGGAAAATTGGGTCATTCAGCAATGCATCTTCCAGTTCTGGCCACAAAATGGCAGACACAGTCCATGAACCATCACCCTTGGCACTTAACCTTTGGTTCATGTATCCAACTCCTACCCTTGGAATGCTAGTGTAAACTGTCCCTAGCAAGGGTCTCCCAAATCCAAAGTCAACCTCAGTAACAGGAAACCTTTGTCCTGAGGACACCACTAGGGTTGGTACTTGTTCACCCAACACTGCCTTTGCTAGCATCAAACCAGGCCTATGACACTCAATCCAATCAATCAACTCCAGAAAATGATCCTCATTGTTTACCTTTGAAATTGCCTCATGCACTGAGTTAGCAATGTCTGATATAGACCCTTTTTTCAATTCTTCAATACTTGCCTCCCCAAATGCCACAGACAGCACATTACCAATGTAATTTGACATCAAGTTCTCACCTCTTCCCATCCTTTCTCTTCCATCCACCAACCAACCCATCTTGCACTTTTCATGCCTTTGATCAATGCTACCAATCATTTTCTTCCATACATACGCGGAGAAAGCCTCAATCTTTGTTTTCTTGACTCCATTCCCAGAAGCAAGTTTCTGCAGCATGTTGATGCTTGATGCTTTGATATGATAAAGGCGTTTCAGTGAGATACGGTTCATTGGCATGTTCTGTATCTCTTCCATGGTGCACCTCACAAAATTTTGATCCAACGATGGTTGATAATTGGGAGAAGAACGTGCACGAAGGTGTCTAGTATGGTCTGGTATGCAGGAGAGTGGTTTCTTTTGAGCCATTTCACACCAGGAAGCAATGAACTTACCAAAGGAACTGGCATCACCTAATGCATGATCAAAAGTAAAGGCTATAGACATACCTCCACATGAATATTCAGTCACCTGAATTTGCGTGGGGAAATCTGGTTCAACTGAGACTACCTTATCTTGAAGAGTTTCATTGAGATCATAAAAATCTACACTCTTTAATGGGGTATCTGTGTGTGCTTCAATGATTAGAGCACCATTGTTGTCACATATGATCTCAGGCTCACTGGTTTTGGGATTTTGAACAATTTGGCCAGCAAAGGGATAATAGTGATCAAGTATTTGTGCCAGAGAGCTTTTAAGAGCATCAACAAAAGCCTTGAAGTTATCTGATTCTGGTTTGCGGTAGAAATACAAGTATGTAACAGGAAAACGACCTGAAAGCAGGTCAAGATTTGAGAGAGTGATTGAAAATGGTTCTTGTGGAGGATTCAGTGCTTTCACAACACTTTTCCTACTCACCTTAACTACAAAATTTTCTGGGTTTTTGAGAATGTCTGACATTTTTCAGAGGAGGATAGTGTTTCTCTCTGATATGCACTACGGTTGGAAATGCATTTGAAATAATGAAACTTGGTATATAGCAGTTATATAGTATATTTTTACAGTGAAAGTTGGTGGATATTGACATCAATGCTTCAGTGCTTTCTCATCACACATTATTGAATGGAAGTGATAAGTTGGCCATGATACCATTACCATGTCTCATGATTAAGAGCTGATATCATGAGTTTCGGTGCTTATTTCAATCTTTGGTCAAGTTTGGTAGGCAACATAATTGTGGAAAGTGGTACATTTGAATGCATTCTTCAGTTAATCGTCTTCTGACAGTTTTTCTTTTCTCTGTTGTTGGACACCAGTTTCAACCATCTATAATTCTCTTTTGAATTGTAACATGTGAAAACATTGCTTAACTACAAGAGTAAAATACTCATGTTTTTTTTTTTTTTTTTACGTTGTATACAAACACAAATGTCTATTTTTTATCTGTTACAAAAACCTTCCTGAGAGAAAACACACAATCATTTATAACTATCTATAAAGGTGATATTTTCTTATAAATAGTTGTAATAGCTATTTTAGTGTGTACATTTCACTACCAATTTTATCCTTATTTATATAAGTAAATTTATTTATTCTTTGATTTTGATTTTTTTTTTAAATTCAATAACTACTCCTAAAAATTCTACATACTTATAATAGCATTATAAACATAATTTATTCTATACTTACTTTATATTTTTATATTTTTTATAAATTTAATAATAAAACAATCTTTTATTTTTTATTATCAAAAGTAAATAGACACGCATAATGCGTGTATTTTTATTAGTATAAATAAAGAGGTTATATAATGTTGAGTATTGATATATATACTATTCAATACTATTTTGAATTTATGTTTTTAAAATTGAATAATTAATTCTAAAAAAATACACACTTATAATAAAATTATAAATATGATTCATTTTATAGTTATTTTTATTTTATATTTTTTATAAATTTAGTCATAAAAATTGATTTTTATTTGTATTACCATGAGATAAAGAGAGTAATACAATATTGAATGTAAAGACCTAATAAATGACATTTTAGAATTTAAAAATATTGAGACTTTATTATTTTAATATTAAAAAGATTTAATATAAATAGTTTTTTTTATAATTTTATTATTTTAAAATACACAATTTATCTAATTTTTGTTAGAGTTCTCTAATTTCTCTTTGGGAGTTTTTTATCTGTATTTGTTTGATTAAAGAATCAAGATCGTGAGATTAATCCTTGTAACAAAGCATTCAATTTAATCATTTTCTCAATTTGAATAAGTTAAGTTTCAATCTTTTTCTTGGTTTATTTCTCTTTTATGTTCAATGTGAGCCTTACTTCGCTTGTGTGTATCTTTTTAATATTATATTGAAGTCCTTACTGATCAATTATCATAATGGTATGATCATAACTGTTCTTGTGATGTTTATGTGTGTAAGTAGAGCATTATGTGAAGTTAAAGACGTTTTGATGTTTTTAGAATTGTTTGAGCTAGGTCACAAGTGAAGGAAGATCATTTTAATTATTTTATGTTTTAAAATTATTTAATTAACTGAATGTGGCTATGATATTGTAATAATATTGTTAATTATTTATAATTGTTTGTGAATTTAGAAGTAGAAATCTTTATTTGTATATGTAAGTTGTGTGATGAAATTGGTAATATTTTGTGAATGATACTATAAATATAATGAATTGAGCTAGTTGATATGTTTTGTGATCTATAAGAAGCATTAGATTTGTTTGATATGGTTGGAATGGTATGAAATTAATAGGTTTTGGTCTTCTACATTATGCAGATGACTCACTAAGAGGATTGAGTTGTTAGTCGATGTTGAAGTCAAAGAGTTTATTGACTAAGTGGTTGTTGAAAGCTAATATTATTGTTGGGCAACTCTAAAGTTAAAGAATTCACTGACTTGACTGTTATTAGACGTTGACAAGTTCTGACATATTAAATCCTAGGAGCTTCAATTATCCTCTCGTTCGAGCGACTACTAGATTTATTGTTCACTTAGGTTAACATTGCAAGCTACTTTTTAAAAGTCTTTTACAATTATTTTAAAAAAATTAACAATCTTTTATTAACAATATCACTAAAAGCCAATCAAATAGTTTGATTCAGATTTTATATGTAGATTACAAAAGAACCAAATCATATCATATTTAGTTCTAGTGATTATTTAATAAAAGTAGTAACCAATAATGAAAAACACCTTTCTTATATGCCCCTAGTTGTGTATACATGAAGTGATAGTGGAAGGTGATGTTTCTTATCTTATGAAAGGCTGAAATTGGCGTGAAATAGGGAAATTGAAGGTTTGTGTGGGCACGTTCTTGAGTTTAGACACCGTTAGTTTTTTCATGTGTTAAGGGAACCCTCATTCAAACTACTCCATATTGCACCACAAACTATAGTGCTTGTCAGTTCACAACTTCAAATCATGGACCACAAACATTCACATTCTCATCTTATGCTTTCCACCACTTTTCCCCAACCTTTCCAATTTCTTAGATATAACTTTCTCTTTTACTTTTCACCACTATCTAGGGTTCCGCCTTTTTAGGTTTACTTCATTCCAACCTCCATCATATACTTCGTCATATATTAAGACTATAAGTGTAATAAATTCTGATAGGATTAGTATAATTGAATGGTGTAAAATTAATTAATAAAGGTAAATGTGTCTTGATTTTTTTGGACACTTTTCCACCACCAGTAGCTAAGCTTACTACAATTGGCATTTACATCAATTTATATGGTTTCAATAAAGCAGGCAAGAAATGGTATGAAAAACTCCATTGTCAAACTCAAAAATTTACGTAAACGTGTAAGAGTCTAGTAAATTTTCTTGTAAATTCGATCATAAATTTGTAAACATTTACTTTACATGAAAAAAAATTACACTAATAACATAAGGTTGCAAAATTATACAAACGGAAAATGGTCTAACCCTTTTACTATTCACTTTCAAAAATGGGGAAGATTTTCACATCTCTTTTCATCTATGTAAATGATGTGGTTCTTGCAAGCTATTTTGATTAATTCACCACAATAAAGTCTAGACTCCAATTTGAAAATCAAGGATTTAGGTCCTTGTATTATAGAGGTGGAGCATTCCAAACTGGAAATATCAATCTAGAGGAAATATTATTTAGATCTTCTAATTGAATCGATCTACTTGGATCAAAGCCTGTCAAAACTCCACATATAGAAATTAATTGTAAGATATCTTATGATTAACTATAGTTAAAGTTTCACATCAACTATAAATAAAATCAATTTAAAATATATAATGCAAATTTTATTTTACAAATTTATTTTATAAAATTGAGTTAAACTAAAAGTTTATTTCTTAACATAGTATTGATGTATATACTTCGATAGAAAACAAATTATTAACAGTCTCTTATCTATTAAAAATGAAACTAATTTAGAATATATTTAAAAATATAAATTTTATTTTACAAATTGATTTTATGAAATTTACTTAAACTTAAAATCAACATTTTAACAGACCATAAAATATCATCATAAATCTATAATCATAGGAAATGTAAAAATGATTTTGCCATCACTTAGATCAGCTAGTTGTTGTTGTTTTTAACCTCTGTTTGTCCTTGAACTTGTTCCAATGTTATCCGAAACAACATTGGTTTATGATCCAGTCCTTCTGCCTTTGCACATGAATATTTGGTGACCAAATCGAGCAAGTCCCTGCACTTGGTATTGATGGTTGTAAGCTCTGAGTGCAATACCTCATTCTCCTTCTTGAGTCGCTTGTTTTCATGCATCAGAACTGCATAATTTGAAGAAAAGGTTGATGCTAAGGACCTTTGATCTTCATCTGAGTCTTGTGGTTCATGTTGCTTCTTGCTCACCCATGATTTTTTACGTCTAATCTCGCATAACAGTTCTTTCTCACCCTTTCTGAATCGCTCGTTGCAAAATTCCCATCTGCTTGTTCTAACTTTACGAAAACCCTAAATATGGATCATCAATTGGTGCATGTGTTTTTGGAGCTAACATGTAAAGTTATTATCTCTAACAAATCTAATTAAAGAAACTACATTTACTTTTTTAAATTAAGAAAAAACATTCAACAATTTTTATAAATATTAAACTAAAAGATCTATTAAGTAAAAAAATAATAAAATGTGATAAGAAGAGATATATAATGAGAAATCATTTTTTATTTAATGTTAATTTCATCGTACAAAATTGACTATGAAAGGAAAGACATTTTTTACTTATGTATTTTATCTTGATTATATCATTAAGTATTTTCAAAGTTTTATACATCTTACGTAAACAAATTAGTTATCTCAGACATCAAATATATAACATTATACATTTGTAAGTGGTTTCATCATGGACCAATGATCCAAGAAACTCAACAACAGTCATCTAAATATAAACTTCAATAAATTGGTATATAATATTTTTTTACCACTTTCATATTTTAGTTTAAGTATATAATTGATTAGGTTAAAATTTATAATATATATATATATATATATATATATATATATATATATATATATATATATATATATATTGATATAAACTAACACTCCTTTTTCTTAGGACACTAACACTAATATATTAATACATTCCTCGTGTGTATAATATAGTAAGTATATCAATTTATACTATGAAGGTTAGCTATCACTAGCTGTAAAATGAATTATCTATTGGTACAATGGATCATATTGTTAATACCTAATGCATACAATATCTAACTATTTAGTTTGATTAAATATTATCTAAAGAAAGAGATATAATATTTTTATGACAAAATATTTAATATTAATATATTAGTTTTTGTTATCTAAGAAGGTGGAGATATAATGTGAGGAGATAAAATATAATGTCAAATCTTTTGATTATGTCATTTTTGGTAATATAAATCTAGAGGCCACGTACCATAACTCAGGTGGTTGGTATAAGTAACTTACTAAGGTGTTCATTAATAAAGGTCATCAATTCTAGCTGCCTAATTTCTTTGAAAATACACCAAAACAATCGTCCCTACAACTTGAAATTATATTTTATTTGTCAAGTACAATTGTAAAGAACAAATCTATAAGGTCACTAGATTACAGTTTTAAATGGTTTTGATCTCACCATTTTAAAAAAAATAAAAATAAATTATAGATCAATATTAGGTAGTTAGACATTTAGTTACTCTTGAAAGTCTCGTATAGACTAATTATAATGCCAATTTATAGTTTATAAATGGATGTAAATTTCTCCGTCAATTTTGTGGGATTGAATTAAGTTTAAAGTTCACTTTTAACGGTTACATACGAAGATTGATAAGACATACTTAATGAATATAATTAACTTTGAATGAATATAATTAACTTTGAATGTTTTTGTATGGATATGACACATCAACATTAATTGTGTTAGTGTTTCATTTTAATAGTTACATTACATTAATATCTTCTATTTCTAAATTAATGCTGGTTTAAAATAAAAGAATTTAATTTTGATACATTTTAAATATAAAGAGTTTGTTGATTTCTTAAAAGTAATTATAAATATAACTTTTATTTAACAATATTATCGTACATAAATATCATACTTGAACGAGAGTGTGAAACAACTTAAAGTCGTTTTAATTAAATTAAAGTAAAATACTTAAAATTAAATATATGTAATAGAATAATGCAATTAAAATAATAATACTAATAATATTTAAAATTCATAAAACCCTAGTTAAAATAATATTTAGTTTAGCCAAAAGGACTACTTTGACTATAGTATTATATAAAGAATTTTTTCAGTGGTCCTTTTGATCCAACAATATTTTAATTAAGACACTAAACTTATATTAGGTCAAACAAATGCAGTTAATATGTTTCTATCATCAATAACTCATGGAAACAAATAAAATTATCTTTATTTCTTTATTCGCTAAAAGCTTCTACAGTGGTCAACTTATTCACCAACCATCGATAGCTACGTTCCTTTCGCTTTTATTCAACTCATTCTTCTCTTATTTCTAAATTTGATGTTCTTCGTGTTGTTTTAAACTGTTGTAATAACTAAATAATGCTATAAATTTACTTAAAATTTTGTTAATATAATAATACTTCACTCGTTCCAAAATAACAGTTTTAATTATACAAAAAAAAAACTCAAAATACATTATTAGTAACACATTTTCTAAGACATTCTCACTAATACACATTTTATGATTGATTCAAATATATTAGAAGCTACTAAGACTTAGTTAGTGATTAGTAAGAGTTAGTAAAATTTATAAAATTCAACCAAAATAGTAAACTGTATATATATACTCTCCCTCTATAACATCTGTAATTTCAGCCATTGAAAAAAAAATACAATAATTGAGTAATATTTAGAGTTTAATGTTTCAAATTGATTCATGGTCTTCTTAACTTTGAATACAGTATTTTTTTTTTCATTGAGAAAGAAATGTATATTATTTAATATTGTTGTCATAAACATGTGTGAAAGAATGTTAAATTGACTATTAACAGCGGAAGTGTGTGTGCATGTTGTTGCTAATATTTGTGATACGGATATTAAGATACGTACATAAGTATTGAGCTGGCGAACAAAGCTAGAGAAGTTGCAATGGTTGAAGAGAGTTGGAAGAAGATCACGAGCAAACTCTGCAGGTTGCAACACCACAAACGTTGTTCCGTCATCATTCCACGACACAACATCATTGGTCGTAGGATCCTCAACCAACATATATGTCTTCAACAAAAAGGGTGCTGTTGAGAATTTTCTGACACACTCCAACAACCCTTTCTCCATTTTTGAGAATGATTTGAGAAGAGATTGAAGAAGATTGATGAGAGTTTGTGATCAGAAGAGAATAAGGGCAGTTATGAACTCCCAATCCCAGCAGTAGAAACCCAACACGACTCCACAGTTCATGAGAAATGCAAGACCTTCTTTCTTCTTCTTCTTCTTCTTCTCTCTCTCTCTCTCTCTCTCTCTCTCTCTCTCTCTCTCTCTCTCTCTCTCTCTCTCTCTCTCTGTGCATCAACAAATGGTTGAAACGTGTTCACTAAGCCTATGCCCTCTTAAATAATCCCTCCGCTACATGTATTACTACTATATACAACTCTTTCTCAACAAAATTTCTTATTAATATTATAATTTTATTTAAGTATGATAGGTTGAGATAGTAGTTGGACATTATTCATTGGGAAGATGACCTATTCCGTAGAAAATAATTTTATTTATAAAAAATCGTTAATTAGCTTAGCAGAAATATCGTAATAATTGACATCATAAAAGTAAAAAAGAAAAAAAAAATTAATTATCGTAGACATTTAAGATATTATTAACATAAAAAAAATTAAGTTTTCTATCAATTTTATTGATCACTTAAAGTGATAAAAGAATAAGAAGACTGTTCTAATATTCAGTTTGAAAAATAATATTAACATCACATTTAAGAAAAATAAGAATTTAAGTAATATGTCAAGAGGACATGTTATCCTGATACAACTAAAAATGAGTTTTTATAACTTAAAACTCCAAAAGATTCTTACAAAAAGAAATTTCATTTTCTCATTAAATTCATATACATCGTTTATATTATAAACAACATCATTTTATATGATGAATTAGGTAAGTCTCTCTTAATTCCACTTTTAAATAACTACTTTTTTATATGAATTAGGTAAGACCCACTAATATTATTTAATTCCTATTACATGAATATTTACTATAGTTAATTAAAAGTTATAAAAAAAACTCAAAATATTCATCAGTGATAAAAATTATGAAGAAAATTCAAAAGACTCTTTATGATCATGTTATTATCTTTTTATTCACCTATATTCGTTCTTAAATGTCCAGAATATATTTCTTCTAAGGAAAGATAATACCATATTTAAAAATAATTTTTTATTAGTTTTGCAATTGAGAATTCATGCATATACCGTTAATTAACTCACCAAATAATAGGTTGTTGGAACTTCTGCACTTCTTCAAATGGTTAAATGGACAAAAGAGTAATATCTATATAAAATGTGTGGTAAAAAGCTGACAAAAAAGCGTGTACCTTAAGGACTTATTTGTGATGTATTATGCAAGTCCTTCAACATACAATCGGAACTTTCCAGAATATTTTCGAGGGTCTCAGAACTAGTAAGGATATCTAAAAAGAGTATAAAAAATAACCCAGAATAATTTTAAAAGGGGAAAAAAGAAAAATGATGAAACTAAGAAGAGAAGAAGATGAGAGAAGATAGATTTTTGGTGTGTTTTGAAATGGAGGAAGAGCTCTCTATTTATAGAACTAGGGAATAATCAAGAAAATAAAAGAAATTAAAAATCAAATGATTTAATTAAAAATTTTAACGTTGCATAATAATTGTTTCTTTTTCTCGTTGCCAACATTCTAAAACAAACGTTCAAAAATGTTTTAACTTTTGCAATATTGTTAAAATATTATAACAATCTCCCACATATTGCAAAAGAAGTTGAAAGAAAAAGTCTTTGACTCAAATATTCAAACACTAAAAGAAAGATAAGAAACTTTTATCCTGGGTCTCATAGGATGTAATGCATCCGAACTGGTAGAGCAAGCTATATGAACCAGTCTTAGATTGAAATACTTAACACATAATGTAGTTGGTATAGCAATCTATATGAACCAAAGACACTTTACGTGTGTTAGAGGTTTATCAATCACAATACACTTCCACAATCCTTGCTGTTATCGCTGTGTTGCACTTACTAGGCCATGCACGTGCCCGATATTCATGAGTGCTCTAAAGATCATGCCAAGATCTCATGCAAGCGGCCCTACTTGACACTCATATAGGTGATTTCATCAAGTGTATGCTGCAAATCATACACCACCCATAAGGGATATGAAAATCATTAAAATTTTTGTTTAAACTAAAATTCTTTCACCAATAGAATTTTAATAGCAAAGTTTAGCCTCTCAATGATGTAGTTTCTAGCACTTTAACACACCATAAGAAGGGATATAATTGATTAAAATCAATTTAGTGCTATTAGAACTAACAAGTGACTTGTTTTTACCCATATGAACCTTATTCATGGGATCTAAAATCACAAAGGTTGGGTTATCATCACTTGTTTGTTTGCAAGTGGCTTAAGTTTCATTCCCCTTATGTTTCTAATATCATTTGTCTTTCCAGGGGTTTTATCAGAGGATCTGCTAGATTCCGTTCTGACTTCACATAATCAATGGAAATAGTTCTACTCTTTAGCAGCTGCTTCACCAAATTGTGTCTCAATTGTATATGTCTATTTTTTCCATTGTAATTCTTATTTTTAGCTATAGCTATTTCTGATTGGCAATTACAATGTATTGATACCGATAGATTTGGTTTCATTCCTAGTGAAATGTTCGCTAAGAAGTTTTGCAACCACTCAGTCTCGTTACCAACCATCTCAAGAGCAACAAACTCAGATTTCATTGTTGATCTTGCAATAATTGTTTGCCTGGCTGATCTCCATGTAATCGCACCACCCCCAAGTGTGAATACATAACCATTAGTGGATTTTGTCTCATCTGAATCAAAGATCCAGTTAGCATCATTGTACCCTTCTAATACAATGGAAAATCCACTATATTCAATGACATAATCCATTGAACCTCTTAATTATCTCATAAGCCTAGCAAGTGCATCCCAATGTTCCTGATTTAGACATTGAGTGCACCTATCAGGTCTAGAAAAGCTCATCAAGTGCAGTAAGCTCCCAATTATCTGGGCATACTGAGGCTGAGATAATGATTGTCCTCTATTTTTTATTAATTTAGAGTTAGCATCATAAGAGTTACTCACGAATTTTAGTTCATAAAACACAAACTTCTTTTGAAGTTTCTCAACATATTGTTCTTGGGATAGTAATATTCTATCTCCCTTTTCCTTATGACTCTAATACCTAAAATCACATTAGCTTCACCCATTTCTTTCATTTCAAATTTTGATCCTAGAAACAATTTAGTTCTAGCGACTATCTCATTGCATGTACCAAATATTAACATGTCATCCATATACAAGCATATAATGACACAATCACCATTTTCAAATTTTGAGTACATACATTTATCATCATCATTAGGTGAAAAACCATTATAAAGCAACACATTATCAAGTTTTTCATGCCATTGTTTTGGTGCTTGTTTTAACCCATACAAGGATTTTAAGAGTTTGCATACTTTATCCTCTTGAACAAGTACAACATACCCTTTAGGTTGAGTCATATAAATTTCATCCTCTAAATCACCATTCAAGAAGGTTGTTTTAACATCAATCTGATGTATCACTAGTTTATGGATAGTTACTAGGGCTAACAACACTCGAATAGAGGAAATCTTAGTCACGGGAGCAAAAGTATCAAAGTAATTTATGTTAGGTTTTTGAGTAAAGCTTTTTGCTACTAAACTTGCCTTATACTTCTCTATGGATCTATTAGGGTGATCTTTTTTCTTAAAGATTCACTTACAACCAATGGGTTTTGCTCCTTTAGACAAATCTACTAAAGTCCATGTATTGTTTTTCTGAATTGATTCAATTTCAGTCCTAATGGCCTTATCACATTGTTTTGCATCAAGAGCACTAGTAGCGTCTACAAAGCTTGTTGGATCATTATCAACAAGATAAGTATAAAAGTCATCTCCAAAGGAAGTTTCCTTTCTCTGTCTTTTACTTCTTCTCAAATCCTCATTCATGGTATTACTATTATCATTATCATCAACAGGTTGAGACATCTCACTAACCTTTAAGGGAAATACATGTTCAAAAAACTCAGCATTTTTCGTCTCCATTATAGAATTTCTCTCAAGTATGTTACTTTTAACAACTAGAAACCTATAGGCAGCACTATGTTTAGCATAACCTAAGAACATACAATCAGAGGTTTTAGAGCCTATTTTCCTTTTCTTAGGATCAGGTAACATCACCTTAGTTAAGCACCCCCACACTCTTAGATATTTAAGGTTAGGTTGGTATCCTTTCCACAATTCATAAGGAGTTTTACCAGTTTTCTTATGGGGTATTCTATTTTGTAAAAAACATGCAGTAAGTAAGGCTTCTCCCCAAAGGTTATCAAGTGCACCAAAACTAACAAGCATAACATTCATCATTTTCTTAAGGGTTCTATTTTTTCTCTCAACTACTTCATTAGGCTTAGGTGAATATGGTGGGGTTACTTCCTGAATAATACCTTCTTTAACACAAAATTCATCAAACAGTACATACTCACCACCTCTATCTGATCTAATTCTCTTAATCTTCTTATTCAATTGATTTTCTACTTCTGTTTTATAGGTTAGAAACACATCAAAGGCTTCATCTTTATATTTGATTAAGTAAACTTTGGTGTATCTAGAATAATCATCTATAAAGGTCACAAAATAATTTTTACCTCCTCTAGACATGGTTTGTTTCATATAAGCTAGATTAGTATGAATTAACCCTAATAGTTCAGTTTGACGTTCTACAGAAAAACATGTTTTCTTTGTTAATTTAGATTATACACATATATCACATTTACTATTTTGTTTATCATGCATATTAATTAATCCTAGTCATTGTAATTTCAAGACATACGAGGAATTCACATGACCTAATCTAGAATGCCATATATCATATGGGTCAACAATATAAGCAAAAGAATTTGATTCCTTAATATTTTCAGAAATATTTAGAATGAAGAGTCCTTGATCACAATATCTCTTCCTCACGAAAACATTATTTTTTGTCATAATGATCTTGTCAGACTCAAAAGACACTTTAACCCCCACCTTTCCTAATAATGCTACAGAGATTGAATTAACTCTGATTGATGGCACATGTAGCACATCACTCAAGGTCAGAGTCTTTCCAGATGTGAGCTTAAGAAGAACTTTCCCTTTTCCAGAACAAGAGTGGTCTTGGAATCTCCGAGGTAGACGTCTTCTTCTTCATCCCCTACACTAGTGTAAGAGGTAAAGGCACTTCTGTTTGCACAGATATGCCTGATAGCACCAGAGTCTACTACCCATTTGCTCACATTGGCCATCAGATTTACTTGAGAAATGACCACAACAATAATGTCATCTTCTTCGAGTATATTTGCCCTAGGAGGATTGTCGTTTCTTACTCTACGCCAAGTGGGTTTAGATTCATTGGGACAGGATTTAAGAAAATTATTTTTCTTTTTGAGATTAGGTTTGTGTACGTACCTTTTGGGAGCAGCAACAACTCCATACATGTCTAAAAGGATGGACACATATTCTTGCCAGCGCCGGAAGTTCTGTCCAAAGAAAACCTTGATTTTTGATACATCCGGAAGTGACTTTGCGAAGACCGTATGGGTTCTGAAAACAATGGTTTGGCTCCCCGAAGGCATGTTGTTGATGTCAGCCATAAGTCCTTAACTTGTTGTGAAAAGTTGACAAAACAATATTTCCTGAGGCGTGTCGTTTCACTGTCCTTAAGGACTTATCTGTGATGTGTTGCGCAAGTCCCCAAGGATACAATAGGAACTTCCCAGAATATTTTTTAGGGTCTACGAACTAGCAAGCATCTCTAAAAAGAGTATAAAAAATAACTCAGAATAATTTTAAAAGGGAAAAAGAGAAAAAGGATGAAACTAAGAAGAGAAGAAGATGAGAAAGGATAATTTTTTGATGTGTTTTGAAATGGAGGAAAAGCTCTTTATTTATAAAATTAGGGAAGAATCAAGAAAATTAAAAAAATTAAAAATCATAAATAATTTAAATAAAAATTTTAATATTACTTAATAATTGTTTCATTTTCCCGTTGCCAACGTTCTAAAACAAACATTCAAAAACGTTTTAACTTTTGCAATATTGTTAAAATATTATAACAATAAGCACGTTATGTTTTCCTTCCTTTTTGCTCGCCGTGTTTATTTATCTTTTTCTCTATACTTCTATGTTTTTTTCTTTAATTTCTTTTTCTCTCAACTACTTATATTTAACTTATTTTTCTCTGAACACATTTTGTTCCATTTCTTTTTTTGTTCTCGACTCCTTCTCTTCAATGTTTTTCTCTCTCAACTTTTTCTCTTTACTTCTATGTTTTTTTCTTTAATTTCTTTCTTTCTCAAATTCCATTCTTTAATTTCTTTCTCTCTCAACTCTTTTTTTTAAATTTCTTTGACTTCACTAATATTCTTTTCTATATTTTCCTTTTTCTCCGTCTCCCTTTCATCACAATTTAAGCATATTTTTTCAATATTTATCAAACATTTTCTCTTTATCTCTATAACTTTGTTCTTTCTTTTATTTTCTTTTCTCTCCTCAAAATTATCATTCAATTTTCTCTCAATTTGTAAAACAAACTCATCAACAAACAATCTGTGATAGACATTAAGTTTTTGGGTAATTTTAGCACCAATATAGTTTGAAAAATACAAATAAAATATTCAAGTATATAAAAAAACCATGGGTTAAATATATTTTTTTGTTCCTTAACTTGTAGTGAAAATTATGAAAATTAGAATTAGTCTCTCTTCGAAACTTGAGCTCAATTTAGTCCCTCAACTTTAAAAATGCATGAATTTCGTCCTTTTAACCAAATTTGGTGAAGTTTACTTAACGTTTCAAATACATTTCATGATAACATTTGAGTTGTTTACATCATCTAACATAGTTTTTTTCTTCAATGTTAGTTGAGAAACACATTTGAAATGTCAAAAGGACTGAATCCACACATTTCTAAAGAAAGAAGACTAAATTAGGTGAAAGTAGACTAATTTCAATTTTCACTTAAAGTTAAAAAAATAAAAACATATTGAACTCAAAAATCATTGAATATCAAGAGTCGAAACTTTGATACCAATTGGTGTGAAACCAAAAAGACTATTATGATATTAAATTTGGTGAAGGATATTGATGTCACACTCAAATGTAAGTGATAGGTCATGAGTTTGATCATTATATGTTAACTAATAAGATCAAAATTAAGTTCTTATACTTAGAACTCCAAAAAGTTCTAATAAAGAAAAATCTCATTTTATGTCAAATTCATATTTATATATTAGGTTTAATGTCTCAATAGGTCTCTATTTTCGTCCAGAATCTCACATAGGACCCTTTCTTTTTTGGCGTTTCAATTGGGTCCTTATTTTTGTAAAATTGAATCAATTACAAGCTTATCGTTAAATTGGGAAAACGACCATTTAATATTGAATTACGTGGCATAGACAATATATTGTTTAATTAGATGTGGCATTATAAACTGTTTGAATTGTATTTTGTACTAAAAAAAGATTGCAAATAGGGGAAATCAGATTTAGACAGGGGAAATCAGATTTAGACAGGGGAAATCAGATTTACTTAAAGGGAAAAATAGGCAAAAGAAAAGAAAATTAAGTGCAACCCAGTAACTGAGAAATCAATTTGAAGCTCAGAAACGAAAACAGAAATCAAGATCCAAATTCAAACATTGCAATTTCAATTACATTAGAGAATCCCTAATTTCCCAATTTCAGCAAAACCTAATCTCCAAAATCAGATAACAAAAGGAACCCTAAATCATAGAGTCAAGAATTTCCCAATCACAACTCATCGTTAACGTTGTCGTCGCCGGATAAGGCAGTCACCTCGCCCTCGCTGTTGTCGTTGGAGATCACTCCTGATGCATTGTCGTCGTCTTCTCTCACCACCACGACGTCGTTCGCACATAGGCTCGGTCAGAACTGAACCCGTGTCCACCATTGGGGTTGATTCGAAGGAGGAAAGCTTCCGCGACCGCCTCAGAGCACCGTCGGGACGCCATCGCTGCCGCACGCTCACCGTGCCACGTGGAAGGGTTCGCGTCATAGCCATCGGTAAGCTTATCCCCTACCTACGAAACCCCTAGCATAACCAAGAAGAAGAGAAGGAAGAAAGATGTCTACTTTTCCTACTCCGCGAGTTCGAACAAGGTCGAAAGGAGGAACAAGCTCTAAAGCGAAACACGCCACTGCCGAAAACGGCAATCAGATCTTCTCCCCACAAGGCCGCAACCATGGTACGAAGAATCAAGAAGAGGAAGAGGAAGAATTTTCCTACGTGCGCCGCCAGACTCCCATGGCTGGAGTTTTTGGTTCAAGAAAAGAAAAGAGAAAGGGAATGAAGTTTCCCAGAACCCTAAAACTCATCTATTAAATTAATTTGATTTCTCAAGTTTACCCTTAAATTTTATTTTCCCAATATGCACTCTATTTTTTAATTCAAAAATTAGAAAAATACATTTCACACACCTTTTTAATGACACGTCAATTAAAACTATACCGTCAGCACGCCACGTATCACCTTCCTTAACACTGATCAATTTGATAGAAAGACCCTATTTGATTCAATTTTACAAAAATAAGGACCCAATTGAGACACTAAAAAAAAGTGTCCTATTTGAGATTCTAGACGAAAATAGGGACCCTATTGATTAAACCTATATATTATTATATTTCATCCTTTAGATGAATTATGCAAGACCCTCTTAATTCCACATTTATTCTTAATAAATACTCTTTAATACTCACTAATATTTCATTCCATTCTTATTATATGAATATTTGATTTTTATATTTAATTAAAAAATAAAAATTACAAAGAAAGCTTAAAAGACTCTCAAGATCATATCATAAGAAAAAAATATATAATTTTTTTATCTCGACTTTTAAGATATATAAGATCTATAAATGAACTAAATTTAGTATTAGTTGTTAGAAAAGGAAGATAACGAGAGTTTGAACCTAGTGTGCCTAACCGAACGATTTGTGAAGCTTGCACCGGATGCCTGTGAATGTCCCACCAAATGCCAGAGAATGCCTTCACTAAACACCAGTGAAGCATAGTGCTACAACACCGAATGGTAATGAACGTTTGCACCAGACACTTGGGAACACACCAATAGAGCATGAAAGCACCAAACAGTCAAGTACCGTTGCACCGCACAATCAATGAAGTGACCAGAGAAAGAAAGAACAAAACTCACAATGCACTAAAAACCGTGTATTATTCACTCATCTCACTTACTCTCTAACTGTTCAAAATGTACAGGAGTTGGGTTCTTTTATACTAGAAAAAAATACAATTGCCAAAGACAGTTAAGCAAAAGTTGTCTAAGCTAACAAACTAACTGTCTCATCTTACAATCTAACACTCCCCTCTAAGCCGAGCACCTAAGAAGGTAGCACCCATCCTTATCTTCGAGAAACGCCAATCTATCTTGTGCAGCATCTAGACCGAACAGTGTGTGACCGAAGGGTGTGTTTGCTAACACGTAGAACTGCACTTGCCAGTCCACTGAGCAATTGTCCCTATAAATCATGTGGTGAAGGCGGATGCCAATTTGAGCTAGTTGTGTGACCGAGATCGGTGCGAAAGAGCGACGTGACCGAACGTCGTGATTGCATGAACTGAGTGCGAGAATGACAGTTTGGCGCTCCTGTGCGACGCCCTACCTCTTTGGCAGCACTCCCTTCAACGCTTTTCTTCCCAGCTGGAAGATCAACTAACTTCCAGGTTCCATTTTTCCCAATAGGATCAACTTATTCTTTCATTGTCTCCCTCCACACGGATTTCTTCAAGGCTTCTGTTTGACCGATCGGTTTTGAACCTGCAAACATAGCTACGTGCACCAGATCTTCCTCATCACCAGTCTGTGTATCAGTATTCACCTTACATTCACAAAATCTCTGTGGCAGCTTGTGTCTCCTTCCACTGCTTCCAGATTGCACATCGATCTTTACTGCTTCCAAAGTTTAATTTTGGCTCTAGTCTATTGCCAGATTCTCCACACATTGTAGACTTCACTAGGCTGATCTAAAATCTTCTATTATTCGAGATCTTGCTTCTTAAGATCATGTTTTTGTTTTTATCAAACAACTCAACCTTATTGCAGCCTCCCATTACTACTGTAAAACCCTTTTGAATTAACTGGCCAATACTCAAATGATTGCACCTCATTGCAGGCACAAACAACACATTAGTTATAGTGGCACGCGAGTCATTCTTCCTTCTGATAACAACATCACCAATTCCCTCTACCTTTGAAGTGCTGTCATAAGCAAATTTCATCCTACTCTTCTTGGTTTCATCAAAATTCACCAACCATTCTCTGTGGCACATCATATCATTCGAACATCCCGAATCCAAATACCACAATTGATCTTTAGAGTATGAGCTTACTGTAGATGTAGTTGCCATCAATTTGAGGGGTTCTGAATCAGACTCTTCTTGAGCTACGTAGGCCTCCTTTCCTTGACCCTTCTTCTGCTCTTCCTTTTCAGTATGGCACTCATAAGAGTGATGCCCGTACTTATGACAATTGAAACATTCAATATTTCTCTTGTCCTTCTTGCAGAAGTTCTTATTTGGTTCACCTTCCTCATCTGTTGAAGACTCATCTAGATCTTCATTGCTCTTATCATTTCTCCACTTCCCTTTTGCAGATTTCCCCTTCCATTTCTTGAATTTCTTCTGACCTTCACTTCTTGAATGATCTGCTTCAATGCTTGATCATCATTCCGAGCAGGGTTTCTGTCAAATAACTCATCTCGTGTGCTTCTAGGGAACTTTGCAATTCTTCTATCTTCATCTTATCCAGCTCTTTTGACTATTCTATAGCCACAACTATGTAGTCGAATTTTTGAGGCAAAGACCTCATGATCTTTTCAATGATCATTAAGTCTGAGATGACTTCTCTACATCCCTTCATCTGATTGGTGATGGCAATCACTTTGACTTTATCACTTTCAATGATCATTAAGTACTCTTTGACTTTATCACTTTCAATCATCTCCATCAACTCATACTGTCTCCTTAGCGTCTGCGACTTGACCTTTTTGATCTTTTCACCTCCAATACGACACCTGATCAAGATACTCCAAGCTTCCCTTGCAGTCTTCGCATGCTGGATCTTCCCAAAGTGAGCATCGTTTACACATTGGTGAATAATGAACAACGCTTTATTGTCTTTCTTTCTCTCCTCGGCCCTCTGATCATCTGTTGCACCCTCAAGAAATTCTTGATGAACGCCTTCAACCACTTCAAGGACATCTTGATATCTGAATAAGACCCGCATCTGTGTACTCCATCTACTCTAGTTTTTCTCCGTGAGAATTGGTAGATTAGTAGATAACATATCACTGATGGCTATTCTTTCACCCTCGATCTTTCACCAAGAAATAGTCTTGATCTTCTTCACGCTTCAACCGCCCTTCCCCCAAGCCTCTGCCAAGCCATGATGATTTCTGAAACTCCCAAGTCTCAAATCGAGCTTTGGATACCATTGTTAGAAAAGGAAAAGAATGAGACTTTGAACCTAGTGCGCCTAACCGAACGATTTGTGAAGCCTGCACCGGATACCTGTGAATGTCCCACCAAATGCCAGAGAATGTCTTCACCGAACACCAGTGAAGCAGAGCGCTACAACACCAAACGCTAATGAACGTCTGCATCAGACGTTTGGGAACAAACCAACAGAGCACGAACAACACCGAATAGCCAAGTACCGTTGCACCGCACGGTCAATGAAGTGACTAGAGAAAGAAAAGAACAAAACTCACAATGCACTGAAAACTGTGTATTATTCACTAATCTCACTCTCTAACTGTTCAAAATGTACAAGAGTTGGGTTATTTTATACTAGAAAAAATACAACTCTCAAAGATAGTTAAGCAACAGTTGTCTAGGCTAACAAACTAACTGTTTCAGCTTACAATCTAACATTAGTAAGTGAGTTTATATCTAGTTTAATTTCTAAAAGCGAGTTATGTTATAATTTGATTGACTTTATTTCTAGTTATGAGATCTCTAATAAATCCCGTTGCTTTAAGGCATGAATATATCATGAGTCACATTAGGTATTTGTGAATGATCTATTAGGAGTTTAATAATGATAGTATAATAACAAAAATACTTGATTAGAATAGACTCTTAATAGTTCTAATGTAATCTTAGTAAATAAGCTTATGTTAACTATTGTAAGATGAGGATCACATATTATAATTTAGCTTTATTATAATTCTTAACATAAATAAATATTAGTAAATCATTTAATTCTTTTCACGATAAAGAGTTAAATGATGTAAAATTATTTTTTGTACAATAATACGGATAATAATAAAAATATTTACTATTATCAATCAATAGATAAAAATATTTTGATTAAATTCTACATTTTATCATTTAGTTATCATTCATTTATTAATTTTATCACTCAATTCGTGCGTGTTTTATCAGTTTTTTTTTTAAATTTCACATGTTTTATCGGTTTCTTCTTGATTAAAAATAAAAGGTTTTAATTACAAAATATGTGAAAAAGATCAATAATGAAATTTATAAAATAATACCAATTAAATGATAAAATATTTCCTCGTCCAAATATACAGTTTAATTAGATGCACATAAAGTAGCACAGAATAATAGTCATAATCGTTTCACAATCCTTTGTTGTTAGCCAATATGTTGCATAAGTCAATAATTAATTTAAAGTCCATAAGGTGGTGAAGTTAACTTGACTAATTTGATTGCAACATCATAATCAAAATAAAGAAAACCTAATTATGTAAGATATCAAATTGTTTGAACATTATAGTGAATTGGAAATTAGAAGAGAAGCTGAGAGGGGTTGGTGGGGTTCCTATCCTCAAATTTATTCTCTATAGTACTTTATTAGTATTTGATTTCTTATGATAACAATGCATTATACTTGTTGAAATAGTAAAAAGACCTAATTATAGCTGCCTTAAACTAAAAAAATATAATTATAATTTTAATCTAAAAAAATTGGGATGAATTCAATCTCCAACTTAAAAAATATCATTTTCTTTACCGTTTAAAAACTAAAAGGGTTTTTGAAAATAAATATTTTTTATCTAGTATTTAAAAATTTAAAACATATATTTTGTTATTTGAGGATTTTAATTTTGAAAACTTAAAATATCAAAAATGGGTTAATCTGGAGAAAAAAAAAACTAATTAATTAAGCCTAATTTATCACACAAAAAAAGTGTTAGTTAATAAAACAGATAGATATTTGAATGAAAATAATGCTAGTTTAAGTGGTTATAGGTGGGATGAAGTTTTCTGTATATCTTTATTTCAATATCTTACCAACAACTTCATCCAATGTAGTTGATTTTTTTTAAGCATTATGGTCTACAAAGCTTTCACATTTTCCACGGAGGAAGTGACTTTTATAGGAAAGTATTCTTCCTTCCAAACCCAAAGTGTTGTAATTGAATATAATCAATTATGACTAAGAAAAAAAAACACTTTTTTATATAGCAACTATGTTATAATTCATCATGTATAAAAAATGGTATGATAATATACAACTATAAAAATGATAATATTATTTATATTGTTTGTAGTTATAACAAGTATAGAAAGTGGATGTGTTGACACTACAAGAGTCATCATGCACAAATAAAAAAAATGAAACCCTAAAAGAAAAAAGAACAAGGAGGGAGGAAGAATAAGATGATCTGACTACATTTTTATCGACGAATTTTAACCCATTGAAAATTTGTCTAAAAAAGTTGTTATTAACGAATTTTTTACTTTTTCAACACATTTTGACTATCGATAATGCCTATTTTTTTGTTGTGTTTGAATTTTTGATCATCTTTTCGTCTTTCCTTATGTTTATCTCAAACTTTAATGTTTCTTCTCTCGTCTCTTTCCCTTTGTCTCTCTCATTCACCATCCAAGCCACCATCCACCTTTGACCCTCACATGTTTGCCACTAAGAACAATTCTAAATCCAAAATACCCAAGCTTCCATAACGTCTCAAGAAGAAAATGTTCACTTTCCACTTCCTCAAATCACTCTAGCAACCCTAAATCCCCTAAACTGTCTTCTCTGCCTATTTCCTTATGTCTTTGTCATTTCTCTTTCTCGCCTTGACATTTGACAACACACCATTCATCTACTATCATTACTTATCTCTAAGATCAAGACCCTAGCCCCTCTTCATCCGTCTCTACACTAGTCACCATGTCCTTCGACATCCACTACCAATCCTTGTCGAAATAAGGTTTTGTCAATGAGAACCATCGTGAGTCAACCACCTGTCATTCCTCCTCCGCACTTTCCTTCAAAAGCACACATTGGGACTTCTTTTCTCACACGCCAACATCATCGCTCTTCGACAGGAAATATGTTCATCTATTCCTTTTCTTTCTCTATTTCAGTTTTCATTTTTGTTAGCATGTTAACACATTTGTTAGAATATATTTTGTTTCTATTCTTCACCTATTTTGGAGTTTATGGTTTAGTGGTTGGTATTTGCTGCTATGGGCATTAAGAGAATATGAGGATATTTGATTTACTTGGTAGAAGCGATTTTGATGAAGTTTGGTGAAGTGTTGATATTTTTGCTGGATGACTGGATGAAGCTTTGAATCTTAAAGTTTTAAAATATTATTTAGTTTGATTTTATGATTGGATTAATGTAACAAATTTTAAATGTTATTGTTTGAAATATTAGGAAAAAAAGGTTTCACACTTTGAAATACTTTTTTATACTGATTGTGCATTTAATCGGTATAAAAAGTAGAACTTTTACATGAGTTGTAAAATCGTTATAGAAAATACTCCTACTTCAATATCAATTTTCGAATTGGTATAAACAATTTTTTTAATCGATATGAAAATCTTTTCTACTGTTTGTTAATACTCCTACTTCTCTAACCCACTTTTTTTTAGTTTCATTCTTTTCTTTTCTTTTCCTATTTATATTCTCACTTTTCATCTTTCAATTTTAAACAATTACAACAATTTTAATATTGCTTTATCATTCGTTTGGAAAGCCTATTAATTTCCTAATATGACATTTTCATTCACAAAAAAGGCTTTGTACATTCTATTATTATGAATTTGTCCAACACATTCAAATCAACATTTATTCTAAACATTCTTTAATGAATGATGAGAGGAAATTGTTGGTACTTTTAAAGGAAAATATATAAATATTTAATAACAATGAGTCATAAAGAAAAATTTATATAAGAGATTGCAATATTATATTTATTCCACAACCTTACATATTTAAGTGTGTTTGTCAAGAATTTTGGTTCATACTTGCTCACTTTATTTTTTAGTGAATCAAATCAGTGGATTTTTTTTTTGTAAATAAGATTAGTAAAAAAAAATGTTTTTCAATCTAACTTAGAGTATTTTAATTTAGGCTTAGTTACCTACTTAGTCCCCATGTTATGAGGTAATTTTCTGTTTAGTACCCGGTTTTAAAAATGTAGGCATTTGGTACCTATGTTTTGAAATTTGTATCAATTAAATCCTAACCAGTTAACGGCGTTATAATTGATGCGAGAAATTAAGGACGTTAATGATAGCCTACATTTGATAGCTATTCCACCCAGGCTATCATTAACGTCCTTAATTTCTCGCATCAATTATAACGCCTACATTTTTTAAACCGGGTACTAAACATAGGTACCAAATGCCTACATTTTTTAAACCGGGTACTAAACAGAAATTTACCTCCTAACATGGGGACTAAGTAGGTAATTAAGCCTTTAATTTAAGATTCACCATTAACACAAAATTGATGTGCAAATCATTTATAGTGAATCAATTTAATAAATATATTTAATTCACTAAATTGTCATTTTATGTGAATATCAATTAGAAATTCATGCATTTCTTTTCGATTATAGTGTTTTTGTATTTTTATTTGGAAAATGAATGGTGAGAATATAGATGATAGGTTGTGAACAAAAATGAAGAAGATGAAAATAGATTGAAGTGAAAGTGTTTTAGAAATTAAAAACCTAAAGTGTAAGAAATGAAAATGCAGGAAATTTAAATTATCAAGGATATAATAAGAACTTGTAAGAGAAATCTATAAGAGTGGTGACCTAAATTACAATAAACATTATCATTGGGTTAGTCATTCTTCCTATTCACACCGTACTCAAAATGTATGTGTTGTCAATACAATTTGTCACCACCTTTTTTAACATAAACAACTTATTTATATTTTTTCACAAATTTTTAGCAATTAAGTGAAAATAAAATAAAATAAAAATTACATAATTTGAAATAATTGTTTAAAAATTGTTCACACTATGTTAATTATACCTACTAGGCTCATGTTTTGCAATAGTGATCATATGTCTCAACTTCCATTTCTATCTCGGATAATCAATCCTTCCATTTTGTATAGCAAACACCATTGTCGATCCATTTTGTAAGTTCTCAATAATTCTTCGATTTTCACTCATGATGGCTTTATTTTTATTCCCTTATTCGATTTCTTGTGTAATTAAGAAATGTCTAGGATACCTTGAAATTCATATCAAATTGGCACTTATCATGTATTAAATGATTTTATTTATAGGAAAATGAAGCATGTTAGCTTATAATTACAAAATGAAGTACTAAGAAGCAGAATAATTTAAAATTGATGATTTTTGTTTTATGATTTGTAGCAGTTTCTTAAAGAATTAAAAGATGATGCAATTGAGCTCCAAAATTCGCTATTTAGTGGTAGTAAGGCAATCAAGGAAAGATATATAATGTGACTTTTGCAACTAAGATACAAGAAAATGACTTTGAGCCACACAAAAATGGTCATGAGCACTTAAGGTAGTTAATCAAAGACAATGCATGACTGAACCACAAGAAAATGACGCTCAACAGTTAAGACGAAAAAAGAAAGAAACCATCCATAAAAAAAAACCTATGTGAGTTAGCACCAATGAAAATTTCTATAAATAAATGTCTTTATTTCTATTGCAGGAGGTTCTTAAATCTTAAAGCTTGTGAGAGATACGAGGAATCATTGAGAACAAAGGATCTCTACTTAGTTGTAAGGTGACATCTCCTTATAGGAGTTCTTTCATTTCCAATTCATTTGCATTTCTATCAGTTCAGTCATTTTGTGATCCTGATAATCACTCTACCCTTGGGAACCTATCACAAAATCGAGATAAACTAGTAAACAAAAATAGTTTAACTTCGCAGACATCACATCTTAAATATGACTAAGCATCTGATGCTGATAAACATGGACCACCCAATGCCAAACCAACATTTAAGACTTGGATTATGAGATATGTGTCAGTGACTAGATAAATAGTTGTGCAGAAAAAAATAACTGATAAAATCTCAAACAGCTGAATGCTACTTCACCAAGTATTTTCAAGCTTCCAAGCTTCAGTACGTTAAAAGTAAAAATATGAATATTATCCACCTCTATAGCGCCAACCAAGTATTCAGACAAGATTGATATCCAAGCAGTCATAACGGAATGCCATATTATTGATTCCCATTTCGAAATATCTGGTGATTCATCGTCATTCGAGTTGTTTCCACTTTGACCCTCTTCCTGAATTCACATCATGTTACCACAAATTGGTGAGCTAAAATGTTATGTCAAGCATTGAAGGAAACAAGATAATAATTTGAATGTCAAGTAGCACAAACAAGCCTTGGTTCATCCTAATAGTGAACATCAAAGCATACTAGAAAAATCATTGAGTTGCTTGTGTTAAAAATAATATACATAGGTTATAACTTATATAATCAACAACCAATAACTCTGTTTACTTCTAAGAGAAAAAACTTGTCAACTTGGTTAATCATCACTTGCATTGGTCCACTCTTTCAGGCTACAATTTTCAGGTTGAATCATTTGAATATTGACTTACAGGAATAAATATACAAGCAATCTTAAAGAATAACAAGATTCAAGACTTGATGCCAATAGCCATCTGCCTTCATTCAATCCCCCTCCAAAGTGTGAGCAGAAATTCTGAAACCTTTCCCAAGGTAATCTCCAGTGAAATAAATTTCCTTCACAGATGAAGGATTGATGCCACTCTTAATGTGTTTTACCTTCACACATCAATAGAAAAGAAAAAGCTTTACATCAACATAAATTATGCTGGTGCTGAAAAAAAAAAAAACCCTAAAATTAACCCAAATAAAAACACAGAGAGGCAAAATAGAGAGAGGCAAGCTCGAACACAGTGATCAAATCACTGATTACCTTGACGGTCGGTGCGGAAGCGAACACGCCAGATTCCTTCGACGACAGATGCAACAACAATCACGACAAGGTCCCTCGGTTGGAGCAATAGCAAATGCAACATGGACCATCGACGAATAGCCTCTCTCAACCCACGAACAACAACCTTGCTCAGGCCACAAGCCCCAAATGTCAGGTCGGCAAAGGTTAGGTTTTCGATTCCAAGCAGGGAAAGACCAAGGACGAAATCAAGAGCTCCACACTTTGTTTGAAGATGAACAATCGGCGGCACGGGAAAGGAAAAAGGATAGGGTTTTCTTGGTGACAGATAAATGAAAATGAACGAGCGGGAGGGAGGAAATGAATGAAGGAGCGAGAAAGGGGTAGGGTTTTCATGGTGAGAGATAAACGAAAATGAAAGAAAGTACGAGAGAAAATGAATGAAGGACTGACTGAAGAGCAGTGGTGGAGAAATTATTTAGTAATTACCGACGGATTCTTCAACGAACCGCCGAGCAATTATTATTAAAAAATAAATAAAATAAATATTAGGAACGATTTTCATTATAACCGCCAAAAAACTTTAAAAAATTAAAAGTGTAGTTGCGGTTTAAGTTATAACCGCTCCAAATTATCTGGGGTTTTTTCAAACCCTCACAAAATAATCTCTATTAAAATGGATTATTTTTGTAGTGTTACAGCCTTGTGATTACTGTTGCATGTATTTCTTTCTGATCTATTTAGAGTTTAAAGAGGTTTGGCTAAACAAGGTTTTACTTAATTATTTATTCGAAGATTCAAAACGAATACTTAGATAACTCTAAATATATTGAGTTAAATACATGTAATAATGTTTATAATAATTTCGTTAGAGCGTAAATTTGTATAGGTTGCTGAGGATTGATCCTAGTCTTTGGATAAGGTGAATTAGGATTGAATTATTGGCTGTCTTTTCTATGTCTTTTACTTATTGTCGTTTATTAGAGAAATTGATATTACTCTCTCATCTTCTATTTTGTTAGAAAAAATGATTACAGTTTTAAAACTAAAAGAAATAATAATAAAATATATGGAGCTTGGAAAATTTATTTTCTTCATCTAAACTAGGTGTCAAACTAAGTATAAACTAATCATCTAACTTAATTCACTATGTGTTTATGATTAGACTGAAAAAAAAATATATTTTTATAAATCTAAGTTAAATTAGTTTAATTCACTTATCAGTGGGTTAACTAGTAAACATTGTGTTGGAGATGGACCAACTCGTAATGCACAAACAATATATTTTAGTAATTTTTTCATTGTAACTGTTTACTGTAATTTTAAATATGAAAGCTGACATTTTTTTATTTTTATTTTTCAAGCCTAATGTTCAATTATAACTGAAATTAATTTATTTGTTTCTTTAATTATATAAATTAACATTTTGATTTTTTTTAACTGAATCCATTTATAATACCATTTTCTAATTTGTGGTTAATATTAGTGAAATATATGAACATCTTTATAGTATTGTCGTATGTAAGAGGGTTGAATTAATCTATTTTAATGATATGCAACTCACTTAATTTACCATCCTAAGATAGATAAAACTAGGTTAAAAAATTTTATGTTCATCAAAATGTAAATTAAGTTAAATTGTCTTATTTTTAACTCATTTCACATAAGTTAAGTTGATTTACTTTTGATACCTCTAATTGAAATCAACCACTCTTATCATTTTTATGAGCTTATGAAAAGCCTCAAGTTTGAAGACTTTAGTTATCAATAATTTATAATATAATCTTATAGGTTCCATAGCGCAGGACTTTTCAATATTGTGGTCTATTATATATATTTGGTCATGATTTATTGATGTTGAATTTTCTAATGTATTTTTCAAATAACTAAAGAGTGATTTCAAAATTGATCATTCAATTCGAAGTGACTGATTTATAATAATATCGTATGAATCCATTTGACATAAAATATATCAATGTGAAATAATCTCACTTAAAAACAAGATTATCGTAAATTCAGTTCGAATTTAAGTTTAATATTAAATAAAAATAAAAAGGTTAAATAACACATAAAAATATAATATATATATATATATATATATATATATATTATTTTAAGATTTTGGATTAAATTTAGTATATAATTTTTTAATCTTTTATGAATTATTAATAATTGAATGATATTGAATGTTACCAGTATATTATCCGTAAACACACATTGAACAACATTTTTCTTATGCTTCTCGTATTCTATAATTTAAATAACTATCATTTTTAACTAATTCATGCTTGTTTTAATAAAAAAAATTAATTTAGTTTTTTCTTTGTTCTTCACTAATAACATATTCAACTTTTTACCCCGAAAACTAGAAATAAAAGTAACTTATTTCATACTTTAACTTTTCAATTCATCTATTTTTTAAAAATAATAATTAAAATGCTTAATTTCTTAATCACATAATGTATTACAAAAATGATCATAGATATAGAAACACATACATTAACGTAGAAAGTAGTTGTTGTCAATAGTAACCAGATGAAAGACATGTTTTTCACGTTTATCCCATTTTATTTTCTTTTGGAATTAAATTTAATACATCGGATAGTTGAGTAAGAGTAAAATATCTGAATAGAGAGGTAAAATTAATAATAAAATTGTATTGATATTGTTATTTAATATTTATTTAATAATTTTTTATGAACAAAAGAAAACATACTAAAAATGTAGTATAGCTTTTACTTCTTTTTACAGGATTTACTAATACAAATATCAGAAGCTGAGTTGAAATATCTAGTGAGAAAAAAAAAAGGTAATATTTAGTGTTGGAAAATATTCGGAGGCTAAGAACAAAAATTCTGGTCGATTTAATAGCAGAAGGAGCCAAATTTTTGCAGCGAAAGGATTTGGTTGGAGTGCGTGTGTTGCACGCTCCAGTAACCAGAAAACATAAGAAAAAGCGCTTCAACTGTTTTAAGTCGCTTATGCAGTTTGTATGGTCTCAAAGAGCCCAATGGCTGCTACCAAGATAGGACTCGGACTTGGTCCCGTCCCGACTCACCGAGTCACCTCCGTCGCCGCTCCTTCATCCGCCGCATTCTCCCCGCCTCCACAGCACCGCCTATTTCTCCTCAACTCGCGGCGGGCCCTCAGACCCCGCCCTTCCCCCCAATCCCTTCGAGTAGCCGCCGCCGCCTCCTCCTCCTCCGTCGCTGCGCCAGGTCTTTCTTCGCCGCGACTACTACTACTTTGCGTGAATGTGGCCGTATTCTCACGGCGGCGAATTCAATGCGATTTGTCTTTAATTTTGTTTTTGTTGTTTTGCTTTTTCAATTAAGCTTTGCTTTGGAGATTTTCGGAGAAAACGAGGTTTTGTTGTGTTTCGAATTGTGAGTTGGTTTTGGAGGATAAGTCTGCATTGCTAATCTTTTTTGAGTGGCAGCTGTGTAGTTAGGATTGGGGTTTAAGCTGTGACGTTTGATTGGAATTGAGCACAAAGGTGAGGAAAACGCGTGGTGAGAATTGGGTGTTGGGAAAAATGGTGGGTGGTAGGTACGGGGTTAGATAAATCGTATTTCATTCGTGAGAACAGGCATTTGAGACAGAAGGCTGTTTTGCAATTTTAAAGCGAACATCTTGAATTGTGTGGTTGTTGAATGAGTGTCGTGTGTCGTGGCTTGTCTTTGTGAGGTTTGATTGCAGTCTCAGTTAGTCATTTAGACTAGTCAATAAGGGCATCATCATCTTCATCATTATCATTTAGACTTGTCAATAAGGTTTTTGTTTTAAGCTTTAGCAATGGATATAAGGTAAGGGAAACAGTTTCATGACGATTCGGTGATGGAAAAGATGGTGGGATGTAGCTACGGGCTTGATAATTTGTATTTAATTGTCGAGAACGAGTATTTGAGATGGAGGCATCAAACACTTGGAGTTTGGAAGGTAGTTTTGGCATTTTATAGCGAAAAGCTTGCATTGTGCTTTGTGATTGTTAATTATTTGTTCTGGCTTGTCTTGGTGGGGATTGACTAGCCTCACTTAGTCATGTAGACTACTGAACAAACGCATTCTCATCATCATTGTTACTAATTTTTTTGGTTATTTCCTTGAGTAAATTGTTGTATGCATTGACAATGTCAAGGTTTACCAACCATTATGTATGGAAAATTTGTTAACTTTTACTATAATTGTTTTAAGGTCATGACTTTATTGCTTGAAAATATAAAAAACTTACATTGACAATGCATGTTAAAACTCTTTGATTAGCCCAGTTCTCTCGGCCCAAAGCTAGTGTCGACCTTTCTGCCAGTTGTTGCTTTAATGACTGTAGAAGTTTAATGTCTTCTCTAATTGTAGTACCGTTGGCTTTTTACTTACCGAGAATGTTATTATTGGATTTTACTTGAGTTTGTGCTTATTTTGTGACAATGTAATTCTCTTGTATAGTCTTTCTTTTGTTATTGATAGACGTGAAAAGTTGATTGTGGCATCCTTTTTCTTCTCACAGGAAAAGGAGTTGAGAATGTGGTAATTATAGGTTCCGGCCCCGCAGGATACACAGCAGCAATATATGCAGCACGTGCCAATTTGAAACCTGTGGTGTTTGAGGGGTACCAAGTTGGTGGTGTCCCTGGGGGACAATTAATGACTACAACTGAAGTGGAGAACTTTCCAGGATTTCCTGATGGCATCAGTGGACCTGATCTGATGGACAGGTGTTAAAACTACTTTGTAATTGTTTTCACTCACCTGGCTTTGGAATTCTCACATTTTCTGCTTATCCAGGATGCGACGGCAAGCTGAACGCTGGGGTGCAGAATTGCATCAGGAAGATGTTGAAGCTATTGATGTGAAAAGTAGCCCTTTCACTGTCCAAAGTAGTGAACGTAAGGTGATATATTCACTAGCAGCAAGCTGATTTACAATTTCATGATTGCGTAGACATATTGATATTCCCAAAGCTTCAAGGTTTTATCTTTTATTTTTATTGATTTTCTTAATCCACCTAGTGATGCTTTTCTTGTTTGGAATTAAATTTATGCAAATTCTTGTACATATTTGGTAAAAGCTTTTATTTTGAAATTAATAGAGGAAGTATATTTCCTTCGTAATGTGGGTCCTGGCTTGAACGTCACTCAATTTACGGTGGATACGCTGAAATTATTGCCATTACTTTTAGTCTTTCGATATGTTTGTTTAATTTTATTATCTTTTTGGTTGTGTTTATTGGGAAGAGAAGCAGTTGTAGTCACATCAGGTTTTCTTGATTGAACATAATTCAGGTTAAGAGCCATACTGTCATTTTTGCTACTGGAGCTACTGCAAAACGACTCAGGCTACCTCGAGAAGATGAATTTTGGAGCCGAGGAATTAGTGCTTGCGCAATTTGTGATGGAGCATCTCCTCTCTTCAAAGGTCAAGTTCTCGCTGTCATTGGAGGCGGGGATACTGCTACAGAAGAAGCATTATACTTGACAAAATATGCTCGCCATGTCCATTTACTTGTACGTCGGGACCAACTGAGGGCTTCCAAAGCTATGCAAGATAGGTGTGTCTGATTAAAATTTGTCGTTTCTTGCTTGTGAATATAGTCTGAGTGTATCATGAACAATCTATAAATTGAACTTGGTAATTACCTACTTATATACACTTCATTTTGTATAACTTCAGCTCTCTCTCTCTCCCACACACACTCGCTCACACTAATCCAGTGGGAAAGATAGAGTCTTATACAATCTTTCTTAGATCTTTTTTTTAATCTTATTGTCTGTAGTGGATTCTCTGTTGCTAAACCTTTATATATGTATTATTATGAACAATATGTTCTTTATTTGTTACCTTATACTTTTAGGTTCCTATTTTATTTACTTGCCATACACATGATGATAATTTCTTTTATCTCTAACTGAATTTTTAGCATTCTCTATTTCAATGCTTTATATGTGGGCCTTTTGTTAGCCAAATTCAAGCTTCTTTTGACCTACTTGCAAAATATATCCTAGATTAAGGTTTTGCTTGTACCTTGCTTTATGGTGTATATGAAAACTATATTATCCTAAGGACATAGAACATTTTATCTTAATTATTCTCAGTCATGGGAAACAACAGTTCCTCACTCTTCATATCCATGTAAAGACGTAAGCAAAGATGTTACTTGATCACAATCATGTTCTTGCAAAATGCATCATTGGATAATAAGCATACTTTCTTTGATAATATTTGTCATTATCTCTGTAGTTCCTGTAGACTTGAAAAATAATTGTATCATGTTATGATACCATTTTAATTCAGGAAGAGATATAATTTATTTTGGGAATAAAATGTTTTACATTTATGGCTAAATATTAGAATTATATTAAATTTCTTTTCAAAATTATAGTTCTGTAGTGGTTTTGAAATTATGCTATGGTGTTATAGATCTTCATTCTAGCATGATGTATTTTGTGAAAAGAGTTTACTTTTGTTGTAAAATTTTGCTGTGATCTATGACATAGTCAACGTTTCTAAGCTGAGCCCAAAGATATTACATAGTGAACCATTCTTATAAAAATAATTTTATCTGGTGGTCTAGATGTGAATGCTTGTCTTAAAGAAGAGACTAAATAGAACCTGGTTTTGGGTATTCTCTAGACTATAGATACTCAAGAAGTTGCTTAACTCTCTTAAATTTTTTATAAGACAAAACAATGGAATTTGTATCATCTATCTTTGTTTTCTTTGTGATGGTGAATTATCCACTAATAAAACTTTTGTATGTGAGTTTTCAACTACCTGAATGTTTGTTTAACAGGTTGATTATCACGAATGTTTCAGAGTGTATGACAATCCCAATGTCACCGTGCACTTCAATACAGAGGCAGTGGATCTTGTAAGCAACACCAAAGGACAGATGTCTGGCATTTTAATACGGAAGGTTGACACTGGGGAGGAATCTGTGCTTGAGGCAAAAGGGCTGTTTTATGGCATAGGCCATTCACCAAATACACAATTGTTGAAAGGCCAAGTCGAACTTGATCACTCTGGCTATGTACTAGTTGAGGAGGGTACTGCAAAAACTTCAGTTGACGGTGTATTTGCTGCTGGAGATGTGCAGGTATCCTATCCTATTGAGTGCCTTCTGCTTATGTAGTTGATTGTTCTAGCATATTAGAATCAACACTACATTGCCTAAAATAATTAATGACTTGATGTATTATAGTATACCGTTTTAACAGTCTTTAACATAGCACAATAGCATCATTTGTTCTCTGTGTTTGTTGAGAAGTTCTATATCGTCTGGCAAACCCACTTGATGTGCTGAGGCAGCATTTGATGTGCCATTTTATGGGGACAGGATTTTGACCCTTTTCCTTCTTAATTGAAGTATGATGCTGTAGTACATAAACTGAACATATGTTTGACTAAGCAAATTTACCGGAAATTTTATTGACTGAATAAAAAATGCAGTAAAGTAACTGTCCTGAGTATATTTATAAAAGTTCTTTCTTATTCTTATAGGACCATGAATGGAGGCAAGCTATAACTGCTGCTGGTTCTGGATGCATTGCAGCTTTATCAGTTGAGAGATATCTTGTGAGCAAAGATCTTCTTGTAGAGTTCCATCAGGTATTTTACTTCAAAGAACTCCTATTTTATTTTCACTCACGGTTCCTTTTCCGTATAAATAACACTGTAGACTAAGTCTACAAATCACGTTACCAATTTAATATATCATTATTATTCTAGTCTTAATTATACATTCTACAGAAGCATATGCAATTTTGGCAAGATTTGTATGACAAACTTATTGTTAGAATATTTACCCTATTTATCATGATTATATCATGTCTAGGGTTACCTTATTTATCATGATTATATTGTGTTTAGGATTATCCTATTTATCATGATTATATTGTGTCTAGGTTACCCTATTTATCATGATTATATTGTGTCTAGGTTACCCTATCATGATTATATTGTGTCTAGGTTACCCTAATTATATTGTGTCTAAGGTTACCCTATCATGATTATATTGTGTCTAGGTTACCCTATCATGATTATATTGTGTCTAAGGTTACCTAATTATCATGTACTCTTGTATCAATTTATTTTTATAAATAGAAGATTATGAGAGGGATCAATCAAGCCCTCAAGAATTATTTCTTTTCAATCTCAAGTCTTATATGTTCTATAATTTGGATAACTTTAGCTTTTCTTTAATCATTACATAAAACACGTTTGGTATCCGAAACGCTATCTATGAATAATTTACTCTAAAATATTTTACTTGAATATGATCTAAGCAAGTAGTGAAAGGCTCTAGTTATTGGTGATGGACCTGGTTATGGAAGCCATTTACCACCTACCCTTAATTTTATGAACAAGTTTTGGATATTTCTACAGGAAGGACATATCTTGGGAGAAAATATGAATAAATGATATACCGAACTACTATTTGTATTTCATATTAAATATTTCTTTTGCTAAAGTTAAGTTATATTGCTTTAGCTATCATAAAACTGGTGCTAGTTAATACTATATATTAATTCTTAATTACTAATTTAAGGAAAACAGACTTTACATTAAACCAGTTAATGTGAATCTCAACCTTCCAATTTAATTACTTGTAACAGCCCAAAACTGAAGAGGTTAAGAAGGAACTAACAGAAAGGGATGTTCACGAGGGCTTTGACATTACACTTACAAAGCATAAGGGACAGGTATGTGTTTCCTAATCAGATGCTGATGTTGATAGTATTAAGTCTTATTATTTGTGACGTCCACACTATAATATGTTGTTTGCCTTGTGATTTCCTCTTTACAGTATGCTCTACGAAAATTGTACCATGAAAGTCCAAGGCTTATATGTGTATTATATACATCACCAACATGTGGTCCATGTAGGACATTGAAGCCAATCCTTACTAAGGTATGTGAAAAAGGGAGGATTTAAAAAATTATATCATAATCCTGAAGTTAGATTTCATAATACTTGCTTGTATTTTCATCGTGTGACACTAAGAATGAGTACACAATTTTATCTTCTGTTAATACAAAACCTTAAAAAAAAAGGGGAAAGCAAAGTCAACTATGCATGATGTTTTAACAGGTATGCACTGTCACACTGTTAAACTTGAGGGAAGAGAGAAACATTGAGCTGAATCTGTGAGTTTCTAAGACAACATGAATGCTTTATTTGTATTGATTGAGAAAAAGGAATCAATACAATTAAAAGAGGAGATTTGATTTCCTCTAATAATTAGTACATGTTACAGGAATAAATAAAGAAGTTTGGTTAAACCACTTCCACAGTCGCTGTTTCTGTTGGGTTTTCTCAAATAGGTCCCTTATTTTTTTTTTTCCAATTGGGTCGCTAAAAGTGAAAAATTGAAGCAATTGACTTCTTGCAGTTAAATGGGATTAACGGGGTTAACTTTCTCATGAGCTATCAGTTTGATGTGGAATATTTTAAATATGTGACCATTATGTTAGATTACGTGGCATATGCAGTATAGGTTAAGTAGAATATATAATTAAAAAACATATTCCTTGATTTGTTGCCACTGGACCGCCGTTTCTCGCTCAGCAATGCTACCAACAACCACAATCGTTGCCGACATGCAACCAAATTGTGGCCACCACCACGCCATCCTCCGCAACGCGAAGTTGCCACCGTCAACACCGTTCAAGCTCAAAACGCACAACCATGGAAGCCTTCTTCGCGCCATGAAACATGTATATAGTAAAGCCCATAAATCGCAAAACCATCAAACGCTAATCGCGAGCATCGCTCGATACTACTTCATCTCCATCAATGCATAACCCTAAATCGCATTCGAGCTCTCCAATTGCATCTGAATCGCAAACCCTAGTTGGGCAAAACCCAGAATCACGAACTCCTTGCGCCGCCACGAGACCACGCTGTGAGAGCTCCAGCGACTTCGTTTCTCCTTCCTCGAGCAATTGTGAGAACCAACACATCCTTCATCTCCGCAAGTCTCCTTCTTCACAAATCCACCAACCTACAAACCTAGAGACATCACAAACACAAAAACAGAAACCCATTGCGAGTTCATCTCTCTCGCACAAACAAAAGCATGAGAAAACCCTTAATTTCGAAGGAGAGGCCCCAAGAGACATTGGACTCCACTCCAATCTCGAACTCTATGAATTTGTGATTTGTTGTGTCTTTAATCTTGAACCCAATTTGATTTTGATAAAACCCTAAATTGGTGGTGCTTAATTTTATATTTCATAAACTGTTAGGGATGGAGAGTTTACGAGTGAAGGAATAAAACATTAAATGCCCAACTGCCTTAACTGCCTTAGAAGTTAGGAAGATCGGGGTTATTGGTTGTATAAATAGCAAATAATCAATTGTAGTGGGGGTCGATTGTTTGATTGTAGTCTAACAGGGTTTGTCATCCTGAGGAGGGAGGTTAGGCTCTCTAGAGGGAGGTTATGCTCCCAAACTCACTCCTTGTAAAGAGATTCGTTTACGGTGAATAATAGCAAAACTCATTCTTTCATTTCTGTTTCTATCTTTTGAGTATTTTCTTGTTAGGTTCCAAACCCAGGAACCTAACAATTGGTCCGACCTGCCAGATATCCTTAGGAGAGGGGTCAAGAGCAGATCAAGAAGTGGTCAAGAAAGGGGGAAGCATGGAAGGAAGAGACAATTCTTGGGAAAGGAGGATCAGCGAACAGAAAAGGGAGCTAGCAGAATGGAGAAGAAATATGCAAGAAATGCGGCAGGAAACCAGAGAACTCTTGCGAGTTCTTGGAGGAAGGGTGTGGAACCAGGAAAAGGGATTAGAAGGCAGTCCAGGGTTTGTAGATGAAGATCAACATACTGTTAACGAGAATCAGAGAAGGAGAAGGGAGTGCTCGGGGGAGGAACGAGAGCGAAGACAAAGGGGGGAAAAATTAAACGCACTAGAAGGAAGAATGGAGGAACGAATGGCGGCAATGGAGCCGTCAATGGATGGACGAAAGGCGGAGATGGAGTCGTCAAGGGAGGAAATGAAGGTGAAAACGGCGGTAGTTCGACAAGACTCGGCAGCCACACGCCAGGATCTTCAATAAGTGAGGCGATTATCAGGGGGACGACACCACATTCAAGGGGAACTGTCTGACGACAGTCAGGTGCCTGTGAACGGCAATAGGAGTACGAGACGCAAGGACGAAATTGGGGGTGGAGAAGGTGAGCGGTTCAATTGGAGAAAGAGGGTGGAGCTGCTCGTGTTTGAAGAATTAGATACATTGAACTGGATCAATTGGGCGGAATGATTCTTCGAATTTCAAGGAGTAGCAGAAGAGGAGAAGGTACGATTAGCGTATGTGAGCATGGAGGGGAACGCTGGCTACTGGTTCAAAGCTTGGAAGGAGAAAGCCAAGAATCGTTCATGGGATGGTTTGAAGGAAGCCTTGGTGATAAGGTTTGGAACCATTGTTGAGCGGTTGACAGCATTGAGACAGACGGGGACGGTGGACGAGTATGTACAATACTTCAAGATATTGGCGGGTCGAACGAAGAGGGTACAGGACGAGCAGCTGTTGGGATATTTTCTTGTGGGATTGAAAGAGGACATCCGGAATCAAGTCCGACAGCATGAACCGCAGGAATGGATGGTGGCGATGCGGATCGCAAGGGATGTTGAGGAGTTCCAGAGAGTTGCCGAACGGTCTAAGGACAAGTGCTATAGCCCATACCGATCGGGAGTGGCGGAGCAGTGTAAGGCCATAGAAGACCAATTGTCTGGGGGACGAACGTGCGGTGAGGTGACACGGTTCGAGGCCAATTGCTATAAACCAAGCAGATCGAAAGTTGCCGAGTGGTCTGAGGACAAGTGCTACAGCCCATGCCGATCGGGAGTGGTCGAGCGGTCCAAGGCCATAGAAGACAAGTCGTCTTGGAGAAAAACGAACGGTGAGGTGACACAGTCCGAGGTCGATCGCTATAACCCAGGCCGACTGAGAGTTACCGAACGGTCGGAGGCCAAGTGCTATAGCCCAGGTCGATCGAGAGTGCCCGAGCGGTCGGTCGGATCCGAACAAGAGAAGACTGCTGAACCCAACGGGAGAGGCTTGACGAAGCCGAACGGGATAGCACTACAAGCTGCGAACCCGAGAGGACTGAAGGAACCGAACGGTCCGGAAACGAACGAGAAAGAACTGCCGAATCCGAACGTGAAAGGACAAGAGGAACCAAACGATATTACATTTACAGTCAAAGGCCGAACGGTTTTACACTCAAAACGATCTCCTAGTCATTGGCCGAACGGTCTTACAGTTACATTCAAAGGCCGAACGGTCTTACAGTCCAAACAATCTCTCAATAATTGGCCGAACGGGCTTACAATTAGAATGAAGGCTAAGGAGGGAAAGGTGGATGGAAGAATCAATGGTTGGGAGAGAAGGATGGATTTTGTGAAGAGGTGGACCAGCGAACAAAAGAAGGGCCTTGCCGTTCATGAGGCACCTGTAGAGGGGAGAGAACTTTTTGAAGCTTTGAAAGACATCGAAGACCATTTCTTCAGGGATTATAATTCTGAAAAAGAGGTGACCAGAATGTTGGAAGCTAATAAAATCCAAGAAGAATGGAATTCATTGGAGGAGGAATTGCCACCACCCAAACCTCCAGACCTGAGTTGGAGGGCAGTTGCCAGAGGGTTCCATTCATATGAGTACACGATGATGAAGAGGAGCCATGAGATCAAGCCTCTCGTTTCCAACCTTGAGGACAAGGTTGTTCGGCAGCGGGGTGTAATGTTAGGGATGGAGAGTTTACGAGTGAAGGAATAAAACATTAAATGCCCAACTGCCTTAACTGCCTTAGCAGTTAGGAAGAGCGGGATTATTGGTTGTATAAATAGCAAATAATCAATTGTAGTGGGGGGTCGATTGTGTGATTGTAGTCTAACAGGGTTTGTCATCCTGAGGAGGGAGGTTAGGCTCTCTAGAGGGAGGTTATGCTCCCAAACTCACTCCTTGTAAAGAGATTCGTTTACGGTGAATAATAGCAAAACTCATTCTTTCATTTCTGTTTCTATCTTTTGAGTGTTTTCTTGTTAGGTTCCAAACCCAGGAACCTAACATAAACCCTAATTTCGTGATGAACCCTGAGCATCAATCGCTAGGGTTGAAGATGATGAAAGGTAAGGTTGAAGATGATGAACCCTAATTTGGGTTTCAATTCTCAGAAACTTTTTTTTTTTTAATTATATATTCCACATAACTTGCTTTGAATGTGCCACGTCATTTAATTATTCCACCTCACACTGACACATCACCTGAAAGTTAACCCGTTAACCCAATTTAACGGCAGAGAGTCAATTGCTTTAGTTTTTCACTTTTAGAGACTCAATTTGGGGAAAAAAAATAAGAAATGGGCCTATTTGAGAAAACCCAACAGAAATAGGAACTACGGAAGTGATTTAACCAAGAAGTTTTTAGTAATACATATATAATCTAGATATTCCTAGTTATATAGGATCAATTCCTTATTCTTATAATCTGTAATTTTTTTAATTCGAGATGTCCTAATTGAGCATATATAAGCATTGGAGAGACCATTGATTCACATACTGATGATGTTAGAGGTAGTAAATGTTATGTGACTCACATCCAACATCAATCGTCCGACTTGATGTCCGATCTTGCAAGGTAACATTGTTTTTAATGAAGGTAAGAAGAATATCATGGGGTTGGGTCAATTAGGTAAAAGACAATAAATTAAAAGGGCAATTAGGGACATAAAGAATTTAGTCAACAGTAAGGGATGAGAAAGGTTGGAATACCAATTTCACAAGCTTTTGTTTATGAACCATTGGAAGCAGTTATAAAAGACAAATTGCTCGATTTAGTAAAAGAAGAGAAAAGATAACGATTACCAAATATGTCAGCAGTTGCATCTGAATCAATAACCCAAGGACCAAGAGAAGGCGATAGAGTGACAAGTTGAAGAATTTCTACTAGTGTGTGCTACAAAGCAAGTTGTACTAGCGGATTGGTCACCATTTGATTTAGTCTTCAACTGTTGGAGATGTATAAGCCAGGAACTCACAACAACTTGTGTCTCAACAATGGAAGTGGAGTATTTAGACCCATCCATTTTCTCATTATTGACGATATGGTTAGAAAGGATGGGAGAATCTATTTTGGAGGTTGATTTGGTGTTGGATGACATTCTTTTTCCAGAAAAGTTGGAGGAAAGGGAGAGGGTGCCAAAACAGTGAGCGAATCTGAGAGAAAGATTCGTAGAAAAAAAAAATCCTCCGGGGATAGTGAGTGTACAAGACCAACACGGTTTTGAAAAGGCTTATATGCACTGTTAAACTCTAGGGAAGAGAGAAATATTGAGCTGAAACCGTGAATCTAAGCCAACACATATGCTTTATTTATATTAAGAAAAATGAATCAATACAATAAATAGAGGAGATTTGATATCCTCTAATAACAAAGATATGATACAAGAATAAATAAAAACGTTCTTAATAATACATATATAATCTAGATATTTTTTATTACATAGGATCATCTCCTTATTCTTATGTTTATAACAATATCATGATTATATAAGATCAACTCGTTATTTATATGATTGTAGCACACTGTTATATTTTTTATATTTTAATACAAGAAACACTGTAGAAGAGAAAGAAGAAAGAACCACTAAGTACACAAATAAAATATCTTAAAAGATGCCAAGGAACATATAACCCAATTCACAAAGGTTAAAATAAAAAATGAACATGAACTAAGCAAAGTCCACCGTCGCTTTGAATGTCAAAAAGTAGTATCACACGAACTTTAATATTAGCTGATATTCACAGTGATAACTTTTATGTTAAGATGGAGATTAGATCACTTGAGAAAAATAATAGAGAGAAAATATATTTTAGAAAGCTTGTACAAGGCTCTCTTAGGTTCTCATATTTATATATATAGAAACAGTAAGAGATTTGAGATACAAAAATAGGAGAGAAAAGAGTAGAAAACATTTAAACGCACCTCTAAGACCCTAGATATAGATAGGTATAATTCAAATTAACTTTCTAATAAAGCTTGTTTTAAACCTATTTTTAACACTCCCTTTCAAGCTGGAATGTATCAAGTTTGGAACAACTAAATTCAACGTGAGACCCTCTCAAGGATTTTGTTAATGCATATGGAAGTTAATCATTAGATCTGACAAACTCGACATAAATTGTCTTGGTCAACAACTTTTCTCTAATAAAATGAAAGACAATTTTTGTTTGGTGCTTTCATGAAACATAAATTGAAAACAATGTGGAGAGTTTCTTGATTATTGCAATACATCTTCATTTGCTGAACCTCAACTTTAGTTATGAAGGAATTGTTTTACTCACAAGTTAATAAATGGGAGATGCCATGGCCCTATATTCAACTTCAACAGTCCATAATGAAACTTCATTTTGTTTCATGCTTTTCCAAGAAATAATATTTCCTCTAGTGAAGAGACAATATCTTGTATTAGAACCTTTGTTCATAGGAGATCTTGAATAATTAGCATTACAATTCTCAAAGATTTGGCTAGTTTCTATATCTTCATATAATAGACCTTGTCTTGGGGCCTTTAGATGTATCTTAGACCACAAAAGACAGCATTCCTATCATCAATGAACTGATTGACAATACCAACTACAAAAAAAGTCTTCTGCATCCTTCTAGGTCAGAGAAAGATTCATCCTGCTCTCGTTAATGTTTTATTTGGGTTCATAGAACTATCCACTAGTCTATAGTCAATCATACCCTCTTTTAGGATATCTAGAGCATATTTTCTTTGAGAATTGTCAATTCCTTCCTTTGATTGGGCTACCTTGATGCCTAAAATGTATGAGATATTCAAGATCCTTGGTCTGAAAATAATTGTACAAGCGTTTCTTTAGCTAATAGATTTAGGAGCTTCATTTCCTATAATGACTATATATCATTAACACACATTATTAAGTAATCACATTTTCCAAGGGAGGTATTACAGTAAAAGATAAAATGATTTGTTTCATAGTGTTTCAGCTCAAAGATTTGAACAATGCGACTAAATTTTCCCAACCATGTAAGTGAAGATTGCTGAGACCATAGAAACACAATTTACAAAACAATTTAGACTCCTCCTAAGTAACAAACATAGGAGATTGCTCCATGTAGGGGTAATATGGTCATCTTACAATTTCATTTATTAAAACATTTTTTTTATCATCTACGTCAATCAAATCACTCAAATTTTCTTCTCATTTCTCACCATCTTTTCCTTAATCCAAACAACCCCACATTCACCTCTCCTCAAATTCATCATTTTCCACCTCCTTAAATCCATCCTTCAATCTAAACAAAACATAAGTATAGAACAGATACAACTCAAAAACAACTTTTTAATAAATCTTATTCTAACAAGATCTATAAGCGCCTATATCAAGTTTATACAATGTCGCAGCCCATGAGATGAGGCAGGCAGGCCATACCACGATTTAATGAAATTTTGATCAATTAGGTAAATAATTATGATTGAGCTCGTTAGATAGGGAATTTCAATGAGAATATGAGCCGACCTCAGTAACTTGATTGTTCTTTTGTTCTGGGTAGTTTGGGTTTGTCAAGGTTTCTGTTTGAACTAAGCAATATGATGTTATTTTAACAGTAGTTTTTCCTTGTCAGCCTGCCAAATTGCACTGACAATTATATCAGTGAACCATTTTTGCGTTCTGCTATACCATTTTGCTGCGGTGTATGATGACAAGTAGACTGATGTAAGATACCATGGAAACTCAAGATGGCAGAAAAGGAGGATGAGAAATAGTGTTTTGCATTATCACTTCTTAATATTTTGATTACTTGACCAAATTGATTCTTGATTTCATTAAAAAAAGATGTAAAGATAGCTAACAATTCAGAACGATTTTTCATAAGATAAACCCAAGTACATCTTGAATATTCAAGAATAAAGGTAACAAAATATCTAAAACCAAAGGAGGAGATACGACTAGGTCCCCATATATCAGAATAGATGATGGAAAAACTAGAATTACATATTAATAGAGACCTTTTAGGAAAAGAAGATCTAACATGTTTTCCTAATTGACATGACTCACATTCTAAGGTTTGGAGACCACTAAGTTCAGGACACGTCTTTTTTAATTTGGACAAATAAGGATGGCCAAGTCGATCATGTAGCACTTTAGGATTAGGAGCAGCAACACAGGACACCCTTGGACGAGATTCAAAATGATATAATCCGCCAGCTTCATGTCCTTCTCCAATCTGTCTCCCCAAACCACGCTCCTGTATAACAAAAGATTTATGAACAATTTAACATTTTGGTCAACTGACTTATGGAAATTAAATTAAAAGGACAATTAGGGACAAAAAGGACTGAGTTGAGATTGAGGGAGGGAGACAAAGAAACATGACCGACTCCTTTGGAGAAAGTTTTAGATCCATTTGCAAGGGTTATGAAATGAGGTTTTTTTCGAAAGGAAATAGATGAGAACAAAGAGATATTACCAGAAATGATCAGAAGCACAAGAGTCAATTACCCATGAATTTTGACCTTCCATAGATTGAGAAACGCAGGCTATTGATGTACTGGGAGATTGAGATGGTTGTGCCAAGCTGTTAGACTTTAACCTTAAATACTCTTGATATTCATCCTCAGAAAACATAGAAGTGGAAGTTTCTGTCTTCGAAGTGGAAGTTTCAGTCTTCGAAATATTGGCGGTTTTGGAAGGGAAACCATGTAAGGAGTAGCAATTCTCTTGAGTATGACCCATCCTTTTACAGTATGTGCATTGAGGACGTCCCCGACCTTCTCGTCCTCCTCCTCTAGTGCCACGTCCTCCTCTTCCTCGTGTGGCAACCATGACAGATGGTTCCACTAGTTCATGCGCTTCTTGAGTTTGAGGTACCGGGACACGCAGAAGGCGAGTGGTCAATGTTTCCATAGAGGGGACCTCATGACTAGTTAGAAGTTGATATCTGAGATGATCAAAATCGGGATGTAGGGCACGAAGGATCAACACTATGTAAAATTTGTCTAGTTTCTTTTTGATATCCTCTAATGGGTCCACTTCCAAAAACATCCTGAGTTCTTGGACAACTTGGGTTTCAGCCATGAAGGATACCATATCATGGTCTGCCATTTTAAGAGATGCAAGCTTGTTAGTAGTGTCATAGAGAGACGTTGAATATCGTTGGCACAAATGTTTTGGGCTTTCTTCCAAAAGGAGTGACAAGTTTTGAAAGTCCTCAAAGATACAAGAAGTTTGGGTTCCACTGATTGCCATAACAGGGCACACAACTGGAAATCTACTTGTTTCCACTGATCAACTTTTTCAGTAGGCACATGGCTTCCATCTCACTCAAGGTTGTCATAATGTCCTTGGTCAAGGAACCACATTTCAATGGCAGCAGACCATGATAGATAATTTTTTCCATTTAGCTTCTCGGAGGTAATTGATGGACTTCCGGAGAAAGAAAGAGTACTGTCAGACCCATTTTTGAAGAAGACGAATAGTACCAGCGAGGAACAAGAAAACCCTAAGGGTTTAGACGAACAGAACTGTGACAGCGATGGACGACAGTGGTCGACGGTGGTGGGCGACGACGAACTGTAGCGTCGGACAAATATTACGAGACAGAAACCAGAGCGGGATCGACCCGCTCTGATACCAACTTGAGAATTAAACTGTAAAATAATTCTAGAAGGCTTAATTGATCTCTCTCACAATCTTCTATTTATAAGAATAAATTGATACAAAAGTACATGATAAATAGGATAACCCTAGACACAATATAATGATGATAAAATAGGATAAATATTCTAACACCAATAAACTAAATAAGGCTACTTTTAGTTCGTTTGCTTGTGAAAAAGTTCTATGCACTTTGTCGAAATTATTGCATGATAATATGTATTTGCATACAATAATGCCGTGTTAAAAATCAACTTATTGTGTGCTCAACCTGAGAGCAGCCAGATTATATTAGATACTGTCAATATTGATATATAAAAAGAATGCATTAATACTGATCTGATGGCAAAGGAACTAAATAAAACTATTTTTTGTTCCATATATTTCACAGTTTATTTTCGATCGTAAATTGAACACTGATTTTCTTAATGTTTTTGTAACATCTCCTTTTACAGGTTATTGATGAATTTGATGAGAATGTACATTATGTTGAAATTGATATAGAGGAAGATCCAGAGATAGCAGAGGCAGCTGGAATAATGGGCACTCCATGTGTGCAATATTTTAAAAATAAGGAGATGCTCAAGTTAGTAACATTTGATTTTATTTTCTCTTACTCTATCATGCATCATCTATACTATAAATATATGGTTTGATATCATGGCATCCCTCTATATAAACATCAACTTTTTCTATCACTTATGGGTACTCTGATTATTTTGCAGAACTGTCTCTGGAGTCAAAATGAAGAGAGAGTACAGAGAATTTATTGAAGCAAACAAGTAGAAGTATTTATAAACACCTGAGGATGATACTCAGATTCTGTGATTCAATTTTGTTTTCCATTTGAAAACAGCTGAATAGCGCTGTCAATTTTGACAACTATTCCTTGAACCAAGTAAATTTCATAGATTGTACATGTAGAGTTACCAATCACTATTATTGTTTTGTTTGTTCAATATTACCATTTTCATATTTTAGTTCAGCAAGCCTCAACTACAAGCTGAAACTAATGCTATTTATTATTATTTTTTTAATTGATTAGTTTTTGTTAAAAGTAACGTAATCTATCATGCACTTGCATTTTTTCTGTTTGTCAGTATAGTCTTCAACTTAAATAATAATATATACAACTGCAATGGGATATATATATATATATATATATATATATATATATATATATATATATATATATATATATATATATATATATATATATATATATAATAATAGAGTATCTTTAGATCAAGATCTTATTTTTTGGTGGGTCTCTGTCATGCAGATACAAGATTTCACTTTGATTTTTAAAACTAAGTTTGTATGTTGGTCTCACAATTTAATTTAATTTAAATTAAAAAAATAAATTCAACTATTTAAAATTAATTCAAATTAGAAATATTAGTACTTGATACTTTTAATATTAATTACTATGATGGTGAACATTTTAATATTAATAATTACTTTTAATATTTTGGACAGTCATACGAGCTAAACAATTTTATATACATTTTATTACAAATTAAACTCACAATTATTTAATCTAAAAATTGAACATAATAATTAATTTTAATGTATTTCACACACTTTATTTAGAATATAAAAAAATAACAACAGTCAATACAAGGTCCATTGGCTCCATAGTGTGTGAACCTACCTCCTTGAGTATAGGCAGTTGCAAAAGTAATCAAAGACAAATTTTAAATTAGTGTTGTGAAAACGAACTAGAATCCGTGAGTCAATTTGGATTGAGTTTGGATTGGGTTGAAAAAAATTTTGAAATTTTGATAGGGTTAAATATGTTTTTAGTTTCTAAACTATTGGTCGTTTCTGATTTTCGTCCCTCTTTCAAAATAAGGTACAATTTGGTTCTCATTCTTTTCGAAATGTTCGTTTTAGTCCTCAAAAACTAACACCGTCAAAAATTTGGGGTCCTCATTTAGAACAAAACGAGGACTAAAACGAACGTTTCGAGAAGAATGAAGACCAAATTGTACCTTGTTTTGAAAGAGGGACGAAAACCAGAAACGACCAATACTTTAGAGACTAAAAACATATTTAACCCATTTTGATATAAGCCAATTTTGGATCTGGCACACTAAGAATTTGGTTCACTTGGATTTAATCTTGGTGAACTAGGTTGACCCATTAAGTCACTTAATTTTTTTAATAAGTATTTTTTGTTGGGTTAGTCATTTTACAAAATATTGAAACAAAAACTTGCGTGATTATTTTTGTATGGAATAATTAGACAATATGAAAAATTCACAAATTTATACTTAGTAACTCAAGTTTTGTTGAGAAAATTTGTGATATCTTTATGTAAATGAAACTTTATCTTTAATTGATCATAAATATAATTTAAGACCATTTACTTTATTTATATTTGAAGTAGAAAATTTTTGTAATTTTTATTAATTGAAAAAAAAAACGTATAATTAAGTGAGTTAGTAAGTTAATCCTTTTACACCCACCAACTTGTGATAAGTCAGGTTGATTTTAAGAATTTTCAACTTATTAATAAGTAAGTCTGATTGGGTTGGCTTACTAAGTAACTAATACATAATGAGTCGAATTAGGTTGAACTAAGTAACTAGTTTTGGTAGCACTATTTTAAATCTTGTTTTCTCGATGTTTGAATGTTAATTCTAATTAAATTTGAATGTTAAATTCAATCATTTACTCATACTCAATATAAACTTTATTGTGTAAATTACATGTAAAATTCCAATTATTATTAAAGAATAAGTAAAAGCATTTAAGAAACTAGATGACACTGTTGATAAAAGAAACGTAACAACCAAGATATTTAAAATTTCTTATAGGAAAAGCAGACATCTTTCTATAAATCAAAGAATAAATAACCAAAAAAACAAAACCTATAAAGCATAAGCTATGCAAATATTTTTGCTAATAAAAAAAATATTCTTAGTAACTATTTTTAACCTAAAAGACAAAAAGTTTTTTTCCTAATGAAAATATTTGTTTCGTTATTGGTTATGTAGTTATGTAGGTAAAAGTAAAAAAAAAAAAGTTTAAAGAATAAACCTAATAATAGGCATAAGCTTCGGTTATTCCACCACATGTAGTTTTAAATATATAATTTTGAATTATTCTAGAAATTTTAAAAAATAGGTCTCAGTTAACAAAAAGAACTAAACCATATAATATAGTGAAATAAGCTCCGGCTATAAGCTTCCATTGAAACTTATTTTTGAAACATAGGTTTACTAAAGTTTAAACACTTCCTGTTTCTCTTTTTTTTTTTACTTTGTTTAAATATATTTCGGTTATAAAACTAAAATATTATGTAAAAAAATAAAATCAATGTTAAAGCTATTTTCTACACTAGTGCGATGCCTTCTGTATTTCACTATCTAATAACTTTCTAATATCTTATAATAATAATAATATTATTATTATTATTATTTATATATCATCTCACATTGAATTCAATAATTTAAAAAACTAAAGTTAGTGAAAGTTTGAATAAATAATTGAACGAAAAAGTAACTTCATCCTTATTCTATATTATCATTTTAGATCTTGAAGATATATATTCCAATAACTCAAGTTAGTACGTGCATGATAGCATGATACAATCTAAGTTAGTACACGTGAAATTAATAATTTCTAAAGCGTCTCAATTTTAACTTAAGGTATCTGTTAGGTATGTACGAGTTGTTCTTTAGATCTTCAATTTTGATCTTCAAGTTCAGATTTTTTTTCCCTTTTGCTTTCCTAATCTTTATAATAATAGGGGTAAATAAGATATATGAACTCAAAGTTAAATTGAATTTTAAAAGTATTTTAATAGATGAAACAATTGTATGATATTTTAATAAATTAAATTGATCTTAAGTGACTTAAGAATCACAAATTCTTATATTCCTTCAAAATAACAACTCTCTTTATAGTTTTCCTTTTTTCAGCATTTTCTTTTTAATTTTTTTAATGGTCTCTAATTTTTTTCTTTATAATAAGATGATAAGAACTTAGAAAATTAAATATTAGAATTAATAAGTGTTTTAAATTAATAAAATTATATTATTTTAATATTAAAAATTCAATAATATAAATATAATTTTATAAAAACGTCTCATTATCTAAAATGATTACTATCTCTCTAGAACTTTTTTTTCTAGACTTCATCTCCCTTTTCTTTAAATTTTCTAGCTCTTGAGTTATTTTTTTGACGATCATGATCAAGAAATGCCTAAACGATCACGGTAGTGAAATTTACAACTTTAGCCGGTCAGATTTTTCTATAGAATAAATTAGTTTCTACTCTTTTTCCTTGATTACTCTTTAAGAAACATACAAGTAGTCTTGTTGCATGTGTCATCCAACCTTCTTTTCTAGTTCATCATCGACTAGTGGTCCTAAGGACCTACCCTGATCATAATTTTATGGTCTGTAGGTACCACTAGAGCTATTTTGAGTTTAGACACTGGTTTTTGGGTTAGTAGAGCTGTTTAAGCTTTCCACCAGGCAAGGAAAGATAATATTTGCTTTATTTTGTGTCAAGAAGTATGAATTTATGTTTGTTAGGTTGTGAGGATGATGCTTGATTGAATATATTTATCATTTGAGATGATTATTTAATAATAATTGTGTTTGATGCGTGAAGTTTGATCATTGATGAATATTGTTGTGAATGATTATGAATTGGTATTGCCTTGAACTTTGAATGCTGTTGTTTTGGAGTCCTAAGAGATACCAAATCTGTTATACAGTTGATAACAGTAAAAAGGGAGGTTGTTGGAGTGATTTTTGGTCTAAATTGAACTTTTGATAGGTGAATTTTGAAATGAGTGGTTTTGGAACTAAAACTAATGTTGGAGAGTTGTTTTTAGATCATTTCAAACTTGTCTAGAACTTCAAATAACCATAAATCTAATGTTAAGTTGGTAAGTAGTTAATATGTTGAGTTTGAGTTGTTTTTGGTCCATTTTTAAGGGTTTTAATAGATGAAAATCTAAAAGAGTAAGTTTCTGGTTAAATTGAAGGTTTCGGATCTTTTGTTGAGTCAATTGTGACTTATATAGACCTTTAGTTTGCTAAATTCTAGTTTATAATGTATAAAATTGGTTATAGGTCTTTTTGAGTGGTTGGGTTGATCTAGTGCATCTTGTTTCTAACCAAATGAGCAAAGTGGTACTCAATTTCATCCATAAACATGTTTTTACATCAATCTTAGTGTGAAAGAAGTCAATTTAGTCATTTGGATAAGTTCAAGGTGCATCTAAATCAGAATAACAAGTTGATGTTATGTAGTATGGCGCTAGCCCTATGTGGTGCTTAGTGCTGCAAAAACAGTGAGCTCCTATGCTCCAAGGCCTTGAGTGCTCCATTTTGGAGCCGAACGACATTTTTGCAATGGGTTTTGGGTGTCGGGCAAGTCTAAGGTCGTTGGGCGAGTTAATAATAGTGAATGATGACTATGTGTTTCAAGGGTTGGGCGAGAGTTCTCGTTGGGCTTGAAGAACTCTCTGTTTGCACTTTCGTTGGGCGTTGGGTGAGCTCGTTGGGCGAGCAGGTTTGGCGCTGAGAGCCACGATTCTAGTATTGGGCTCCTCATATGTAGGTTGGGTTTTGCTTTCTTCTCTTTTGTTTCTTATGGATGAGAGATGTATTGATACTTTAAAGCTTATTTAATAATATATATTGAATTATATGATGGTTTATACATGAGGTTATGTATGTATTAAAGTATGGTTTGAAAAAAGTTTCTAAGGAGAAATTCTTGATGGTTGTTTAAGTTGTGTATGTATTATTGTAGGAACTTAGTCTTAGGGGTTATCCTAACACTCTAATGGTCATCCATTCTAAATTAGAGATGAAACATGTGATGAGAGTAGCAGGAGGTCTTATTGTAAGGGCTTTACCTTTGTTTAAGGTGTTTAACAAACTAACCTTGTGCGTCATAAGGTGAAACCTACTGGCAATAGTTTTGTAGAGCAATAAAGGTCATCACAAGTACACAACTCGCCATAGCTCGACAATAATACATGTATCCGGATGTTTGAGTCTAGATGTTATTATATTTTAAGTGTTGTGCTTAGTTTGAAAGTTTCATGTTTTATTCTTTTGATATTAGCTTACCCTTTTTGTGTTTGTTTGTTTGCTTATGTTTGTATGTTTTTGAAATGATCACCTGATGAGTGTGAACAAAGAAAGATGATCTAACGGTGGAGTAGGTCCTAGGCGATGAATGTAGAAATGTATAGTTTACTTAGTATAGTTAGTGTTTCTTTTTAGGTTATAAAGTAAGAAATCTTTTGTAAATGAGTAGATAGTTTTTAGAATAGAGTTGTGTATATACACTTGACTTATAATTATGTTTTGATTAACTATTCTAGTTTATTGAAATCGTATATTTTCTTAATAGTTTCTTAATAGTGTTTAAACTATTTAAATAAGATGTTATTTCATACATATGCTTAAATAAAAAATAATAAAATTTATAGAGGGAAAAAGACTTTGTTTTGAATATGTTTGTTTGTTCCTCGTGATCTTTAAACTTCTTTCTTTCTTTATTCTATATGCATAGCTTTTTAATATGCATCTAAATAATATCCTAGGGATTTTTTGAAGATATTTTTATGTTGTTTTATTTTTGTTTTTATCATCTGTATTTTTAGGTTAGATGATAAATTAATAAGATTCAGTGTGAACTTCAACAAGTTAAACAGTAGTATGAGATTTAGTGCCAATTTAAAAGTAATATTTTTATATTATTTATGTTGCTTGTTATATATTCTGATTTATTGAGAAGTTTAGAAATGTTAAATTTACAATTGATATTATGTATGTGATATAGTGAAATATTTTTGTTTGTATTGGTTCTACATGAGTGTAAGGTTGACTGATGGATAATTGTTAGTGACTTTTATTTTTATTGGTTAAATATTGATTATTTTGTAATCATAATTATTATGTCAAGTAACTTGAAATTGATTTTGTATTGAATGAAAGTTTTTGAGATAATTGTAAGTAATTAATTATTAGAGTGATATTATAGTGATAAATACACGTGTTAAGTGTTAAGTAGAAAATAGGAGATAGGTATTACTAAATTGTAGAGGTGTTATGTGATTAATAACTTAGATGATTCATTCGAGGTTCAACTAATAGACTGAGTCATGTAGATGAAGTTATCACGTGATGGGAGGGATAGAGAATTTTGCATCAAGTTGAGAGTGTTGTTTATACTCAATATAGAAAGTTACTTTGTCATAAAATAATGTATACCAGAGATGGTAAATTATTAAACAAACCAGATGTTAGTCTGAGTCCAAACTTAATCATAGTTTTTGTAAAAATAAAAATCAATATATACTTACTTTTATGTGATTAATGACCTTTATTAAATCTAATGTGTGATTTTATGTATTTTAATATTATTATTGCATGTTTAACTATATCATTAGTTGATTTTTCTTTTTTGTAATTTTACAATGATTATATTTTGACAAAAACATATAATTATACAAGAGCAAATTGTGGAAGATGCCTATATAAAATGTATGAGATATGTATACAGTACATATATATTTATATAAATCCTTTTTTATCATTTTGTAAATACTTTGTTATGTAATTTTTTTAGTAGATAAAGAATTGCATTAAATAGAATATTTAGAATGCTTTAAATATATATATATATATATATATATATATATATATATATATATATATATATATAGTTACATTTGAATATATCAGTAGTGAACATATATAGTTGTTAAATATTATAATAAAAAAACAAAAAGAAAATGAATGTTTTCTAGTATCATCACTTTCATATAAATATTTTAACTTCATCAATATCTATACAGTGTGTTACATATCAGTTATTATTTTCCTTTTAGATAATATAGTGTGTTACATATCAGTTATTATTTTTCTTTTAGATAATATAATGTGTTACATATCAGTTATTACATTAATTTCTAGACAAGGTCGTGTTAGGTACCACTATGACATCTTTCGTAGGTTAGTTATTACATGAAAATTTATGAAAAATAAAAAAATATAAAGTATGGAAAACTACGTGAAATTTATGATAAAATTTACATTTCAGGCAAACTATACTTATAATGAAAAATCTAAATAAATACGTTGAGATAAAATATTAAATCACATGTATTATTCTCTACTTACAATTAAATTAGCAACTTATCAACACAATGATTTTTTTTATGAAAAACATAAGAAATTTTGAATTGTATATGCATACAGAAACAAAAGTATCGACACAATCTTTCTCTAAAGCTCCAAGGAACCATTCATTAATCCAAAAAACCATGAGACTTGAGAAGAATCATTTTTCAAAAAAAAGCTTTAAAAGTTCTATCTCCAAGCATGCTTCAAAGTATGCATGACCCTATAAACTCAACATAAATAAAAATATGTATCCCTGAAAAAGCTAAAATTTTGCTCACACATTCACCTTGACTTCCTCTAAAAATATCAACATATGAAGTCAAATTAAGACACTGTCAATATTCACCTCAACCAATTAACATATGATAATTTGTCATATTATGTTTATAAACGAAACCATCTTATCCTTCCTAATTTGAATATTAAAATTTTCAACAACAAAATATCAAAAATAATATTATTCATATGTTTGTTAAATTTATTCCTAATCCTATACACTACTCTTTAATTTAAAAAATAGCAAAAGTTTTCTATTAATGTTCACAAGTTTATTATTATTCATATTGGCATAAAAATCTTTTTCGTGTAAACTTTTTCATCAAAATTATATATGCAAAAAACAATAAGCTAGAATGATTTAGAAAACATCATTTTTGAACCACAAGTTCACTGTGTGTGGGTGTAGGTGTAATGTGTATGTGAGTGTACGCATGTGTGTTAATGCTAAAAAAATAAATAATTTAGACATTTTTAAGTTTTATATTTATATCAATTCATTACAATTATTTTAGTAATTGAAGCCTAACTTAATTTTTAAACATAAGAAAAATATAAACTCAAAATCAGTTAAAAATAATAATTTTATAGTTTTCTTTTGTTTAGACCTCAATCTTAAATATTATAGGGGTTTTAAAACTTGTAAAATAAATTTACAAAATAAATGATTAGGGTCTTTAGCAATATTAAATTTACGGAACTAATCAATGTCTATAAAGTGACCTAATAAATTTAATAATAATTATTGAGATAAACTCAGATAATATCTCAAAATTTGAATTTAACACTAAAAAGTTAGCTTGTAAAATAATGTAAAGAGGTTTATATACTACATTAATATTATACATGTAATATATTTGTTAGAGATTTCACGTCTATAATGAATAAAACGAATTTACAATAAATAAATAAATAAATAAAGGTAAATCTTATTTTATAACTTAACATATTATTAAAATTGTCTAAAATATATTCTTATTTGTTGTTGATTATCATACTATTCATTAATTAAACCAATGTTTTGGAGGTTCGGCATTAATTAAATTTACTACTTCTTAATAATATTCATACTACTACTCTATGATAGATTTGCCAAATGAGTGAGAAATTAGAATGATATTCTACGGTAGCACAATATAATTGGATAGGGATAATATCTTGTCTGAATAATAATATCACTCACAACTTGACCAATATTTTCATAGTGAATGTTATGCTATCAACAATTCCATTTTAACTGTTCTTCCGCACTCATACCATTCTCAAACCACCTTTGAAATTCTGCTATCTATATGCCCCTCATATCTCATCAAATATTTCCGACAAGACAACCTTTCTGTTTCTCACTTTTCAAATCAAACACACATTAAAAACATTCGACCAAATATCTTCTTTAATACAAATGAATGTCGATCTCTTTTTAATCAAATTCTAAGTTATCTTAAGTGCTTTCACATCGATTTGTACAAGCCAAGGAACAAATTTTTAAAACCCTTTTTTATTTTTTTTTCCAATATATATTAAAGCCCTATAATTCTAATCATGCTAGTGTTTATATAGTATTAGTTCATAATTATAATTTATTTCCCTCTAGCAATTCTTACTCAATTTCATGTTTTTGTAATATATAGGCGATTAAGCTTTAGGTCTCTAATTAACATTAGTGCATAAAAGGACTTTAACGTCATCTTTTAGTCGTCCAACCCTCGAATATCCAACATAAAAAATGACCGGTGACACTTCCGTAAATAAGTTAATGTTGCAGACGTCCGACGAGGGTGGTCCCCAACAACTATATTGATGAAAACGTCAGCTCCTCCCAATCTGACGCCAAAATGTGGTAGAAAATCATTTTTTACAGCTCTAAGACGTTCGAATGGAAGGACCTAGACGTCTCATGGTGGCAAAGAATACCAAAAGTCATTTTATTTGGCAGTGTAGACGTCTGATCCCTTATGTCGGACGCCTAATCACCTGCCAGGTAGGTGAAACAGTGTTGCTTGAGACGTCCGGGCCCTTATGTCGGACGTCTGATGTCTTTATAGACGTCCGGGCCCATATATCGAACATGTATAGCCTCCGCCAAAATTAATTTTTTAAATATCCATAGACGTCCGGGCCCCTTATGTCGGACGTTTGATGTCTCTATAGATGTCTGATGGGGGAGGGCCCCGATGTCTAAGGCTTTTTTATTACATTTGCACAAACTCGGGGCAGTTACGCGCACTATTCCTCATCTTCCTCCTTGCGTTTTCTCTCGCGGCTTTGCATTTTCATATTTATTTTTTCTCTTTTGGACCGTTTAAACTTACTTTTACTCCGATTAAATTAGTTGTTGATTGATTATCTTCCATTTGAACCGATTAAAATGAGTTTTCGCTGTGTTTTGGTGTAGTTTTGTTTGTTTCCTTGGGCGGTGATTTCTTGCATTCTTGGGCAGCGCTTTTTGCGTTTTTCACTCCTCCAAATCCTCCACTACGTTTGTAATCGGTTAAGAAGGTTAGCATTCTTGTTTAAAAGTTTTTGTCTATGCATGTTTTTGGCTTTTCGGTATGCATGTTTTTGGCATTTGGCTATGCATGTTATTAACTTTCGAATTCACATGTTGTTGGCTTTTGGATTTGCATGTTGTTGGCTTTTGGATATATACATGTTATTGACTATTGTGTATGCATGTTATTGGCTTTTGCGTATGCATGTTATTGACTTTTGAAAATGCATGTGATAAAATTTTTGTTGTGTTGTTATGATTCGTATGTTAGATTATTAGTATCTAATTGAGTGAAACTTAGTTCCCGTTTAAAATTTAACACAAACGATTAATCTTTTAATCGTTTGTGTTAAATTTTGAATTGTCCGATTGGATAGTTTGGAAAAATTATTTTTCAAAGGTTGTAAGTCATTTATAGTTCTAATTTATTTTACTAGTTATTGAATGATCTAAATGCTTGACTATTTAGTTTGTCATTTTAGTGTAACAAGCAGTTAGATTCATGGGAATGTGGCTATCATGTCATGTCTTGGATTAAGACCATCATTCGAGCTGTCATTACAGATGACTGGAGTGAGGTAATGATGCTTAACTTATTTAGATTCTTATAGTTTCTAACAACTTAACTTTGTTGTTTTAGGTACATAATGCATCTTTCTTCATTTTGTAACGCTTCAAGAGTACATCTATTATACCAGAGGACACAATTAACAAGATAAGATAGGAGTGGATAACTTATCTTCTGCAAAGATGGACTTAGATAGGAAGATTTATTATTGTTGTTGAACATATTTACATTTAGTTTAACTTTAACTTTTGATAGTTTAGGTTTTTGATTGTTTTTTAGTACTTTGTTAACTTCAAACGAGTTTATATATTATATTATAATGTTCTCGGACAATTTTCTGCTTTTCAGGTGTGATTTTATTGCAAAAATAAATCAATTTTTTTTGAAAAAATACCCACTAGACGTTTGTTAATGCCACATCGGACGTATATAGACATTTGTCAGTGTATATAACGACATCCAATGAATTACAGAAGCCAAACTCGTTTCAGGGTCTTAGACGTCGAACCTACCAGTCGGACGTGTATCTAAACGTCCGACTGTACAGGTCGAATTTTCCATTAACGTCACCTATATAGACGTTTGATGGGGTCAGACGTAAAAAAACCCAAAATAATGAACCAGGTGATTTTTGCACTAGTGTAAATAACCATTACAAATTTTTTTATTAATTAAGTGATAATTTTATTGATGTTAGATTCCCTAAGATTACACACCATTTTGAGATATCTAAATAAAAGTGTATTCTGTTACCTATTTAAATAGTTGAGAAAGAATTTTGTAGCTAGTGTTTGTACTCTCCACCTACATATAAAACATGTTACTGAAATCAGTATATAAGTTAAATTTTATGAATTATATGATCTAAAAGAAGGTTGTTTTGTTCAAAATATTAGCGCTAAGATCACATAGGTAACTAAAATAAAGATTCTATATTAGATCAATTCAATTAATATTCTTCTAGTGAAAGTTAGTTTGAAGAGTTAATGTAACATGTTTATTTTTTATTTGAAATCTTAGAAATTTTAATATTAATATGATGATGAAATGAAAATACGTATTATGTAAGTTAAAGATGCTTTTAATATATGAAATATATAGTCATATTTCATTTCTTTTTCTTTTTCTATTTTTTCTGTATATTTTTCTTTTTTATTTTCATTATGGTCTATATAATAATTTCTATTTTAAATTAGTCCCATTGAAATATATTTGATAGAGCCAAAATAAAAGTAGACACGTAGTAGAGGAAGTAAATATATATATATATATATATTATAGAGTATAGTTAAGAAAACAAAATCAGGGATGACAAAAACGGATATCTTATATTAATCGAAGGTACTTTGAAATTCTGCTATGTTTTACCTCGATAAAGTTTTAAAAATCATGGATACAATCTTGCTCTGTAATTCTCTTATTGAAAACTTGATATCGAACGAAAAATTGTGTACTGACAGTATGCAGAAAGGCCAGAAAAGGTGTTATTAAACAATGCTACTATAGAGAAAGTAAATAAAAAATAATAATATTTCGATGATGTTCTTTTAATAGCTTTCTGGATACTAAAAACTGATTAAAATGGAATATTAAGGAATTATTGTTGGTTGACTATAAGCTGAGAAGTTTAGGTGGACATATAAATTGGAATCTTATCGATATCTGATACATTTACATTGTGTGCCACAAGGGTGACACTCTTCCACATATGCTGGAAATTTTCATCTTCCACATTCCATTAACAGTGAAATATACTGTGACACTAATCATCAACTTGTCTACTTTTTTTTTAATTAACTCAGATATGTATTTACTTATACATTATAATTTTATATTATTCTTAATTAATGTAAGATTTTTCTTTTCCTTTTTTTCAAATCTGGACATGTTGAATGTAGGATTATGTATTTATGGATATTCTAAAAATATTTAATAGACCTAATAAATATAGTTAAAACAGGTTATAATATATGTAAGATTTGTCTGCAATTTGCTTTTATATCTAGTTAATGCATGTCAACCTCCAATACTTAAATTTCTCTTAATACTTGATTGGTCAATCCAATAACAAAATAAAATGCTTTAAGAATTTAACATGTGTTTTTCATTTCTGATTTCCCAATGAGATATTATTTGTAGAGTATAAAAGTTAAAATATATAGTAAAATGTTAAAAGTTAAACACATTAAAAAGTTGTGACCTAAAGGTGTTACTTGCTAATGCAAATTATTTAATATAGAGACAAATGAAAGCATACAAAATATACTTAATATATTTCAAATTATATTAATTAATGAAATCAAATTTATGACAAACTCTATGATAATTATAACCATATTGATAAAATGTGATAGAAATTTTATATTTTACAAAGAACACGAGTTAATAACTCTTATGACATTCAAGAACCTAAACAATATGAAATGAAATTGTAATTTAGAGCAAGATAATGAATATCACTCTCTGAAGTTTTGTCACTTCGTATTCACATCCACTAAAATACTTAAAGTAGAACAACATCAAACGATATTAATTGTAAAGTAAATTGTAAAATCTCTTTTATTTCACTCATGTGAGGATAGAGAATAATTTTTATTTTTAGAGAAAAGATGGTATAAAATAGATAAAGTCCAAAGATTAAAAAAAACTAAAATTATGTGATCAATTGTAAGAAATCAAATAAAATATTTAAACAATCTTCGTGACATATATAGAATGGATTATATATATATATATATATATATATATATATATATATATATATATATATATATATATATATATATCTTTTTTGTTTTAGAAAATTTACGTATGACGAATTTCTTTCTGGATTTGCCGTGATCCATTTGTGTGTTACAAAAGCATTAGCTGTTTCATCTTGTGACTTGTGTAATTACAGCGGCATCTTTCCCACGTGATACCTGTACAGTGCAACAATCACAACAACATTTGACAAGTACAAGATAATAGTAATAGTTCTAAGATAATCGATTAATATATATATATATATATATATATATATATATATATATATCAGTAATTTTATAATCATATATTTATTTATTTAATTATTATTTTTGAAAATGAAAACTTGTGAAAACAAATAGGTACACTTCTCACTATATTTAGTCTCATTTTCTTTTATTTTCCTTCCTCTGCATGACATATCCTTATAATTCCAGTTATATATACACTAAAAAAACCTCATGAAATATCAAAGTGATTTTTTTAAAAGTGATAATTGATATTATTTATGTGAGAGAGAAGAGTCATACATGATCTGGAGAATAATTAATGGTATGAATTGAAAAAATAAATGTTTACAATACTTTTTTTCCTATGATATGCAACCAAAAAGCTTTTTAAGATAGATTAATATTGTTCCTGTAACCAAAAAGTTTTAAATAGCTTTAATAACGAGTATAAAGTGAGGGTAGAACTTATACCTATTCTCCTTTTTTTTTACCAATTAGGTCACATTTTAAAGAAAAATAAATAATCTTTAAATGTACTCATTGACCTTATATCTTTTAAAAAATTGAGCTTAGAACATAAAATGACTGAATAATAATTTAAATACAGCTCTAAAACGAACAATAATTCAAATATAATGATTGATTTTTACTATATATGCTAGATTGAAATGGAATATGGACAATATTAAGACAGACTAACATTAATCGTTAAATATTAAAAAAGTGACACACCAACAACTAATCAAATAGTAATTATCCTCTTATCTTTATATATAAGAAACAAAACAAAAATAATATATAATAGTTACCCATTATGTAGGCTTGTTGCAGGCCACTAAACTTGCTTCACATGCAAAAAGATTGATTGAGGATCCAATTATACTGTTTAATATATTGAATTGCCCAATAAAATAAGCCAATTAATTCATTCCTACACGTAATTCATCTTTTTTTTTTCTTATCTCTCCCTTTCAGGTCCCTGTCATAAACATTTACTATTACAAACTCGATCAACTGAATCACCCATAAGCAGAAAAGTTTACATATATATATATATGATCAGAAATTAAATCACATATATTTTCATCTTTATATATATATGGACATAATTGAAAAAAAAAATAGCAAACAAGTGAGATCAACCTAATCAATACATCAATCTTAATCCGAACCTAATTTTGTTTCCTTAAACTATTTCAAACCACAAAGTTTTATGACAATTCTCTCTGTTTTTTTTTCTTGTGAACAATCTTCACATCATATTCTCAATAGAAAAATACTAAGTTCAGGTCCTCCATTACCATCGGGATTCAACATGTAAAACGCCTCCGAGTCACGACTCCCCACAACTCGTTCAAACCGTGCCCTCATGTACATCAACTCGCCCTCCGACCCACCGCCGCCGCCGCCACCTTTTCCGTCCTCCAGAAGGGGGATCACGCCGGCGCCGACGGACACGCTCTGGACGGTGGTCAGCACGTGCCAGTCGAGGTCCCCGCACGTGCGGGACACTGCATAGCCGCAGTTCCTGCCGTTGCAGTACATGGTCCAGGAAGGCTCCTGAAAGAGTCTCTTGTGGTGTTGCCGACCACCATTAGTGGACGCTGAGAACGTCGACACTTTCTGGCACTCGAGCGCCAGACGCACGAGACCAGAGGACATCTCCTTGACCAGGGAGGAGGTGGACATGGCGAGTTCAACGAGGAGGAGGGGCTCGGCGCGGGGATGGAGCTGCACGGCGAAGGATATGTGACCTCGGCGGTGGCCGAAGAGGGTTCCGGTGACTTTCCGTCCGAGAGAGGGGGTGATGGAGAGATGCGAGGGGATGGTGAGCCACTTGCATGTGGGGATCATCGTGGGGAACGTGAAGATGTTGAGGAAGGAACGTATGAGGGTGGATAACTTGTTTTGTGGCGTTAGTTTCTGCCCTTTTTGTTGCTGCTGATGGTAGAAGGTGGAGACCGAAGGCGATGATCCTCGTCCCACGAGGAGTTTGTCGGAGACATCCTCGGATTCGGAGGCGCGGGAGTGAGAGAGGGTGGAAGGTAGGATTCTTCGGGTGTTTCGTGTTGTGGCTGTGCATGCACTCGAGCTTCTTTGGAAGATTTGTTGTTGGTGTTGATTTTGATGGTGGTGTTTCATGCTGTGTTATTGATGGGGTTTTGGAGTGAATGAAGGATTGTAAATAAAGGTTGAATTTTGGGAAGAGGAGGAAGAAGAAGAAGAAGAAGAAGAAGGAGAGGGACCGACAAGGTGATTATGGTGTTGGGGGAGGGGAGGAATATAAAGGGAGGGTGTGGAGGGTTGTGGTTGCGATGATCATAATTTGTTTTACTTTTGTATTGGGAATGGTCCTACACTTCTAACAACAACCATCATCTTTATGTTGCTTAATCATAATATCACTTTCATACTATACCATCTAAATCCAACTTATAACGTGCTTATATCTCATTAATTTACTCGACTAATTAACACTTTTAACATTACAAATGATGCTGATGTTTAATTTAATGACCTAAGAAAAATCTAAAATATTAACCTTCATCCGTGGGTCCTTCTTGCCTTATCACACACACACACACTAGCTACTACTACTACTACATTAGTAATTTTGCAAAACTTGTTTTACTTTTTACAAATTAGCTAAATTGGGAAGAAAAGAGAAAAATAAAAAATATCATAAGTAGGGGTGATGGGAATGTATATATAAATCTAAAATCTTGTCTTGACTTGATTTTGACATAGAAACTCTATTTATGGGATGCATTAGGAATCCAAAGAAATTAGGTAAAAGAGTTTTTGCAAAAGTGGTTAGATTTAAACACCTAAAAAATCTCTAATAAAATTAATGATTTAATGAAGTGATAATACGTAAAATTGAAAAGACTAATTATTAAAAATAAATAGAAACTTAATTATAAAAAAAGTGTTAAATAGTTGTGAGAAGGAAGAAAAAGAATAATTTAGGCTTATGAAAGAATGTGGGAAATCTTTGTATGTAAGAAGATGTTGTTGAAATGCAGAAAAATAAAGAATTGAGAAGATCTAATAGATGAGCTGGTTTTGATTTATTAGGTCATTAAAGTTTTGTTTATTTGTATGATTTTGTGTTGACCGTTGGATTAAAATGATGGAGAGATATGATAATTATGGTGGAAACATGCGTGATATGGGGACCTGCATGAAGTCCAAAAGTAAATAAATAAAAGTATGAAAATTCAGAGACACATTCGTGAGACATGCACATTGATTTGATGTCTGTGTTGTATATGTATATTATCTGCAAACATATCCCTAACAAAACTATAATCCTTGATTAAGAAGCGATTATGTCTGCTAATTAATTAACTTTATGACACACCTTCTAATCCAATAATAAGCTATAAACATTTGAGTACCTTCTTGCACATTCGTGTGACCTAACTAACTAAGATATCAAAACTTGCTTCATATTTTTTAGCTCATGGAATGAATCAATTCCACACACAACATGCACTATTTAATAATCATTTATCCTTTTTGCAATCATATTATTAAATTTATCCATTTCTTTCTTGCAAAATATGTATATTCACTGAGATGGGTTATGCATTATAGACTGAATCTTTTTATATTTATAATATTTAGAGCTTTATATGGCTTGACTAAACTTTGGTCAAATCTATTATACTAAGATCCTTCAGCACGAAATATTTTAATTTGCAATTTTTTAACACAAGTATAAGAAGATTTAAGAGCTAATTCACTCATAAAATTGATTAATATAAGAGGAAAATTATTTCTATTTGAAAGGAAATTGGTCTTGTTTTTAATAATGATGAATATCCAACAAATGTACATTTAATAATTAGAGGACAATTTTTTCACAAGAAATATTTTAGTAAATGTATAAAGAGTAAATTACTGGTTTATTTACGTAACACGTCTAATTTTTTTTTCCTGAAATACCATTAATTAAATTTTTGAAAATTATCTTGATGAGCAGTCCAAAATTTGAAACCGAATTACGTGCATTCAAGATTTTCAACCATTCTAGTTATTATTGAAAAATAATGAATAATTTATACGAATAACTTAATTAAAGAATAAAAAAAATAATTAAAAGAAATATATTAATGTGGGAGAGAGAGAAGAAGATATAGGAAATGAGCATTTTGAAAAGAAAAGGAAAGAAAAAATGGATATGAAATGGAGGCGCGTGCTGGTGCCACCCTAGAAAGTGGGGAATATATTACAAAATTGCATGACACGAGGCTGACGATCATCATAAGCTCAGGTCAATCACAATTATGCTGTTTCACTCAACCCACTTTCTCCCACCCTTTTCCAAATCTAAATTAATTAACTATAATAATATCAAATTAATTATATTTACAATTAAATAAAAAAAATGTAAAAATACAAAACATTTTGAACCGTTCAAAGACTAAAATCATTTTATAACAACTAACTCGAAAATATTTAAACTTAAAAAATTAAATTTTTAAATTAATTTTAAATACAATTATATCTTTCACTTTCTCCAATTTTTATATTTCTGAATATCTGATATAATATTTGAATTAATGATTGATTGCTTTCATCATTGGGCATGTAAAAGAAAAATTGAGTTAATTATGATTTTGGACGGTTCCAAAGCCAGGATTATGCCTCCAAGATCCATTGGATCGGTTAACAAACCATTTTAATATAAGGAATCATGGAAAAGTGTTTATGTCATTTGACAAGGGTAGGTTACATTAAAATAGCTTTTGCTTATTAAAAAATATTCAAAATATATAAGCCTTAATTATCTTTTTGTTTTAAAAAATATATAATTAGTATAAGAAATTGCAACATCTAAATCATAAAAGGACCCACCTTTTTTATATGTGGTTCCTATGATTTGGAATTTCATTTTTAATTTTTAATTTTCATGTGTGGCCCAATGAGAATAGAGATATAAACTAGTCTAAGATCGTACACGAGTCTGTTTTTTAGGAGAAATAATATGTAATTATTGTTGCAATTATGTATATTTGAAGATAATAATATATTTAGAGTTCGGTAATATGGAGCACATGAAATTATTAATGAAGAGTATCTTCATAATACTAAAAATAGTAGTAATATATTATACTACTAATAATATTATTAGTAATAAGAGTAGTACTGATAATATTAGTAATAGTCAAAGTAATACTATAGTGCTTAGATATATTTATATTTAAAATAGATAAGTTTATGAAAAATTTCAAAACTTAATTAATATAAGAAAAGTATGTTTAGATATTATTTATATTATATTATTAATGTTATTAATTATTTTATGTTTGTTGAAAAATTATTTTATTTTTTTATATGATCAAAGTTTTTATCCAAAGATTAAATTGGAAGGAGACACTTAAAATGATTTATGAAAGAAATTAAATAAGAAAAATGAAGGCACTTAAAATAGTCTTTCCAAAATTGAGATTGAATTAATAATTAGTTGTATAAATCAATGTTCATCTCATCATAAAATAATTTATCCATAAGATATAATTACCTAAATTCGAGTTTTTAAGATGAGAAGACGAAAAATCTAAAAATACTCAAATTATAGAGAAGTACAAGTTTAGACTTATATAGAGCAAAAATTTATTTGCATAAAAACAATGTTAGCACGATTATTTGTACAAGATATCGGTATCATATCAAAAAGTGTTAATTTAAATGTGAAGTTTTTATTTATTACACTTTAGACATATAATTTTGACACAAAGACCAATACAATACTAAGGCAAATGGGTTAAGTTTGATAAATTGAACCTCTCACTAAAACGAATAGATTTACTTTAATAAATTGAACATTTCACTAAGACGAATGGATTAACTTCGATAACTTCAACTTTACACTAAAACAAACAGATTTAGTCTAATTAATTGAACTTCACACTAAACCGAACGAATTTAATTCAATAAATTGACAATCTTAAGATAAAGACTAACTCCACACTAAAATGAATAAATTAAATTTAATAATTGTTAACTTGACTCCGGAAGGCTTTGTTTGGGTACATAGTAAAAGATCAAGTGTATAAAGAAAATAATAATTAAAAGTCCACCAAACACGTTAATAAATTAATAACTTTTTCTGAAAAGGATCGTTTAAAGAGTAACTTAAAAAGAAATACTCCAAGAGGCTAATTTTAATTTTAAAAAACAATAGTGAATAGAATAGTTTAAAATAAACGAGAAAGTATCACGCATGTTATTATAAAAATTATTTTTAATTTAAAATAAACTTTGAAAAAAAAATTAAAATAAAAATGGAAATATTGTGCATTCATGAATAAATAATAAAAATAAAAAATTGCCTCCTCACATCTCACCAAAATCCCGCAAGTGGGGCTATGATTGTGTTGCCATAATCTGATTTTGTCTCACTGAATCCAATATGCTTAACTGGATTTAACACTCCAAGAACAAAAACTTACATTCTTCTTCCACAATTTGAGCTCCATTACTCCTTCACAAAACCTAAACCTGGTTAAAGTCAAAAGGTTCTTTTGGTCATTATGAAAAATTTGGGGTGAATGGGTGTAGGAAAGAAGCTCCCTATTTAAGTTGAACAAATTGAACAAGAAAGCACATGATCTGGCCCAAAAGAAAATTCTTCTTGCACCTTGTAACTTCTTACTCCATAATAATTTTCATATTACCTATTTTGCTCTCTGAGAATTATATGTTTATGAACCTCCCATAGCTCCATTTTCTTTCTTCTTCTTTCTTTTTAACATCTGAAGTTCGTTTTATTTCGTTCCCTGTTGTGTAATGTGAAAGTTTTCTTAGATTAAACAATCCATAACTTTTTCAAATTGAGGAATTTATAAGTAAAAATTTGAATTTATTTTTTTCTTTTGGATTTTGCAATTCAAAACATGAAAACAACATTTTGAATTAAACAACTACAAAATTTGGAGTTGAAAATACTATTCCAAATTATAATACACAAGGTATAATTATTGATTAAATATTATATATAATCGAAAGAGATAATGTTGATTAATGTAACATCCCAAAATATAGCATAATACTATATTATAGATTAATCACATATAATAATATGATAGACCAGTTCACATAAAGCTAGTAAAGTATTTTAACAGTGCAGTTATCCAAAATAACCATAAAACTAAAAACTTTACAGAACAACATAAGTCTGATACAAAAATAAAGACATAAATCGAACGGTGATACAATACCCTGTATAAACCGATCGGTTTACAAAAGATAGGTTAAGCCTATTGACTGATCGGTCCATTCTAAAACTATAAACAATTGATGACCGAGCGGTCCTAACTTAAGCAACAGGGTCATCGCCTTCCAATGCTTGTTCCACCGAACACTCATCACTTTCTGCTCACATACACAGGAAGATCATTGCAAAAGAAAAGATAACCGGACGGACAAAACAAGACAAACAAGAAAGTAGGGTAAGCTAATGTAATTTAATTATAAACACATATATACAATTCATGCAAGTTCAATACGTACAAAAAAGAACGGTACATCATGCAAACACTTAATACATTTAATCACATACAAACCGAACACCACCATTCATATATATATATATATATATATATATATATATATATATATATATATATATAATCGAACACTATGACTTGACCATCCAGATTGTATGAATATGTAGCTACAGTCGTCCTTACACTTGTGGTAGTATAACAGCTGACACCAATCAAGCTACTACCCAAGCTTAATCCATAATAGCTAACTTGACAACCTGAGGTGGTAGGACCTCCTGTTATTCTCACAAATGAAATACCTCTCTCTATGTGAGAATGATACTCAAAATTTTAGGATGAACGCCAGCTTAGCATATCCATATTCATACTTTACAATTCAATAACCATACACGAGACCTTTCGCCTTGGAATTCTCTTCCATAGTATTTAAAGGTCACAATTCTCATATTTAACATAATCTATCATTCATCAGTTACATTTTCATTCATACAATAAAGATATCATGTGAACGTTAGAGACCAAACACTTTCCCACTATCCAACCAAGATAACCGAACACTTCATAAGAGACAAAACAGAAGAAAATGACTGAACGCTATTATTGACCGACCACTATAGAAACCGACTACTGGGAACTTAATCCAATCCTAAAGAGCTTACACCACACACTCATAACTTAAACCAAACTCTAGTTTATGTATCAGAAAATTATGATCAGACCGAACGGTCATACTTAGATAATACCTCTAATAAACCGAACACCTATAAATGACTGAGTACGTAACACGGTCGAACGGTCAATCAAAGCAAAACTCTGAATAACACTTCTTAAACCAAAACAAGACATTTTTCTTAATTTCTAAACTTCCAAACTTGATTTCTAAGTTATTTTAAACCTATTCCACTGAACCTATTGCACACTGCTCACCACTTACATTTTCACATGCTCTCATTCCCAAACCAGAAATGACCGAACGTTTTACAACAGGCAAACCCCAGTCCAGTTCACATGTCTCGACCAAACACAGAATTTGAATACAATTCAATCAAACACACCATTATTCATACATGCAAGCGTCTACACATCAATTCCAAACACAGAAAAATATAATTAAATCACTAGCTTCCCTTACCTTGAATAAACTAAGTTTACTTACCCACTTCATACAACAACTAGATTGATGGAAAAGAAACTATTGCCACCAAGGAAGAACACAACCTAGATGATAATCAGAAGGAGGAGAAAGTGATGATTTTTAGAGAGAAGAAGGAGGGGAAACTAAGAAAGTTTGGAGAGAAGAGGTGCATGCAAAAGTGGCTCAACGTTTGAAAATTTTACTTATATACTACTGTCAAAAACCGATCGACCAATCAGCTACAGACATCTGTCTTCCACTTTCTGAATTTTCTAAACCCTTTCACTTACACCTGGTTTCCACTCACAGCTGAAATTAATGGTTCTGACAATTAACCTTCACATAAACTGAATTAGAAAATTTAGAGCGAAATATCACACAAAATTGATATGATATCTCATTAAAACAACTTCTTGATACTGTGAGATTTGAGTCAACACATGATGAATTTTGTTGAAGCTTTTACAATAACAAGTAAAATATTTTATTATCTGTGTCGAAAATGTCACAAAGAACATATTTTGATATTTATTTGAGATGTGAGATTACTTATTTTAATAAATTTGTGAGGTGTCATTGTAATATTGATTTATGATTAGGGAAAAAAAAGAAAAACTTGGAAAATTTCTAGCAAATACAAAGTGTAAACACACCCAAAATAAATAAAAAAATAAAAAATAAGGTTCATCCTTTTTATACACAATGTAAACGCACCCAAAATAATGACTAACATTTGTTGGAAACTTTAAATATACATAATGTAGTTATTCCTCTTCCAAAATTATTTATTCCACAGTCAAAATTGTTTATTCTACTCTTCACTCTTATACTTCATCTTTTTAATCTATTAATTCTAATAAATAACTCATTTGTAACCATTAAACTAAGAAAAATGAAAATGAAATATAACTGTCTTATAGTAATTTGATTATTTTATATATTTGGTTTCACAACACTTGCCTTAGTACATGTTTGTAGAGTGAAAAAAGATCCCTCCCATCAACTCATAAGTTTATAATTCTCACCAAATTCACTTGAATTTTGCAACAAATAATCCTAAAGATCCATTATTGCATATATATATATATATATATATAGATAGATAGATAGAGAGAGAGAGAGAGAGAGAGAGAGAGGAAGAGAGGGAGACCTCAAAAACCACCTTTTTTATCTAATCAACCATCTTAATACCTGAAAACTGTTTGGTTGAACTAAATGACTAAAGTACTTCAACATGGTAAGGCCATTTAGCATGAAACTTTAACCTAATTCAGCAACCAAATGCTGGTGAAAGCCAAAAATTTATGAACTAAACATAAAATTTATTTAATTTGCCTAAAACTATCTCTATATTCTAAAACTTAAAGGTGGCAGATGAAGAAAGCTTTCAGTACAAAAATGTCACTGTGAAGCCACTTGACTCCCTGAGTCGTTGCCAGGTTCTATTTTCCATCCTTTCCTCTGATGACCATAATCTGGTGTTGACAACCTGAAACAAGAAAATTCACAAGCATGAAACCCTTTTGGCTAATGTCAATAGTATTCAACTTTTACACCTTAGAGAACGTCATAATCATTCATTAGCTGATGTCAAAACTTATATTCAACTCAATTACAATGTTAAGGAATAAATCCTATATAATTAGGAATCTTTAGATTATATATCCATTATTGAGAATGTTTTTATTTAATCTCTCATTTTAATATCAAGTAGCAATATGTTTATATTGTTATATTTGACTAACTTTGTTTATAGATGATTTTGAATACATAATTCTTGATTGTCAATTTAAATAATTCATAATAATGAAATATATAGATCAGTATCCCCATGTCCTACATTTTAGAGTTTACACGTGTCAAAGTGTCCATATCCATGTTGTGCAACATATTTCAGTTTCTAAATAGGTTTCAATAAGAACAAAGGGAGTCATGATGACATACCCTAACTGCAAAGAAGTATCTGAATGACCATTTTCCTCTGAAGCACAATTGAAAAGAGACTTTGAACTGTTCTTGGAAAATGTTCTATCCAAACAACTGAATTCAAGGAACTGTGTCTTTGTTTTATTTTGTATCTCCTCAAGCTGTTTACAGTTCAAATTAAAGACGAGTAAGAAGATTGGCTGTTTCCAGATTTCAAAGGTTAATTTGAGATAGTTTATAGTTTTTACTCTTAAATCAGGTTTGGTTCTCACCTGTTTACGCAGAACTTCATTTTCCAGCATAGCTTTTTGCTCCTGCAGATACATTTGGAGAACTTGTTAAAAAACAACTTATGAAAAGAAAGCTGTATTCCAAATTCTCTTCCATTAGAGTATAATCCATTATTATTCCACAAACATAAAGAAATAATGATTTTGAACAAATGAACCTCTGAAATTTTTCATTTAAAGTTAGGCTTTGGAAGGAATACAATTACCATAAATGTTGACTCTTTACTAGCTATGTTGTGGAATGAAAACGAGATGAAAAGAGCAAGAAGAACCCTGTACCTGTATCCTGGACTTTGTAAGTTGTTCTACAAGTACTTGTTCCTGAAACAATATATTGTGAGGAATAAGATTAATCACAGCAGATTCATATATTAGCAAGTCTTGACCTGAAGAACTGAATAAGTGGTTGAATTTAGTAACTGATAAACATGTCAGAAATAAAATATGATTAACCTGGTTACAATCTAGTTATTCGTTTTTTTTTACAATAAGTACTTACTAATGAACTAATCATTATTTAAAAATATTTTTTGAAGCTTATTAGACTTGGACAGGGCTGCCAAAACAAGCAAAAAACTGCTATTATGGCCATTATTTGAATCCATAGCAGCCAAAGGCCACTCTTTTATTCCGCTATTGACTACTAAACATAATAAGGAAATGAATCACTGTGGTCAAATACCCTTAAAAAGGATCAAACTCTGTCTGAATATGACCATATTAACATGCATGGAATAGTGTAGAGAAAATCTTGTAAGGATTAAGGAAATTACGAATCAAAATAATACAATCAATTACATCACTGTTGGTATTTGATCTCAGTACCTTCCTGTCTTTGACAGCTAATATCCCTTCACTCAGCTGCTTTTCTAGGTGCTGCAGCTCTTTAAGGCTCAATCCATCAAGCTCCTTACCCTTCATATTTCTACACAATTTGAGAATATTATCAGAAAAAAAATCAACACACGAGATAGAAAATACAGTGAGGTAGTTCCATTATTGGGTCATTTCATTAAGGTGTTTCACTAATGATTGTATCAGTTAGTTGCAATAGCATTGCTGATTAGTTATATAAAGTGTCAGTGAAACTTACGAGTATGCAGATCGAAGCTTTGTTTTTTCTTCCATCAAAAGATCTGTATCAGGCTCCATAACCGTAACCTATTGAAAAGTATGAATAATAACACTTCAAACTATATACTGAGAAAGATTAACTTAAAAGGGTTAGGGGTTTATTAAAAAAAGTGTCATGCTTTAAGATATTAGAGGGAAACATTTAAATACATCTTTTGGGGACACATCAATAGGTTGCTCTGCAGAATCCAATTCTGTGCCTTTCATATACCTTGATAGGGTATGCTCCATGCTTCATAAATGAAATAAAATTCATTTAATCATAAGAAAAAAGTAAGCCTCAGGTGGATCATATAAACAATTGCAAGAACAGTAAGAGCATTTGAAAGTTGCTAAAAGGCCAGCATGAGCTTGGACTAGCAAATTAGTATTAAATTTGATGGAAAAAAATCTTCTATCACAATTATATCCTTGCATTTAAAAAATGGCATCTAAGTTTTAAAAGAAAACTAAAAGATATGTTTTATTGTCCCCATATTTACTTCAGCTAAATTTTGGAGCAATAATCACTTATTTTTAGAATATTCTCAGGAAGCTCTCTAAATAAGATAGTCTAAACATGGCTAATTGTCAATAACTGATTAAGGCAGAATTTGGACTAGAAAAAAAGTAGAAAATTGTAGACCCTAATGTGATGGTTACTACCATAGATTTTCTTTTGGCATTAGGAATCTAGAATAGCACAAGATGGGATTCTTCAACTCATCAAACCAGATACATCATACATGAACACAACTCAGTTTCAGTACTTGTTTCTTCATTGATCCCATAGCCACAAAATGCATGTAGAGTATGATTCTATCTCTACCCCTAAAAATCTCTTTCTCTATCTTGCAGAGTTAATTTTCTTTTAACTAACCTCACCATTCACATCATCCACAAAAGATAAATTCATCAGAACCACACCTTTAGCTTAAACCTTAACAAAAATCCAAATTCAAACATTTGTCTGATAAAAACCCTCCACGTTTTTTTTCTTGTAACAAAACCATTGTTCTCCTTTAAACTCTTAAATGGTTTTCCAATACAAAGAACAGCAAACCTGTTTGCTTGGTCCACAAGTATCACCACCCCATACAACTTTCATGAAAAAAAAAGAAAAAAAAAACTAAATATCTAGCAAGATTACCTTGTATCCTAAAAACAAACAAAATCCTAAAAAGAATCATTTTTGTTTGTGAAAGGTTTCAGATTTGAACAAAGGGGTGAAACAAGCAAGCACCTTGTGTTTGAAAACTCATAAAGCTTGCCAGTGCTAGAGAATATGATGACAGCAACCTCAGCATCACATAGAACAGACAATTCTCTGGCCTTCTTGAGCAACCCATTTCTCCTCTTGGAAAAGGTGACCTGTCTGCTGTTCAAATTCTCAATTTTCTTAATCTCAATCTTCCCCCTCCCCATGTTTTTTTCTCTTCCCTCTCACAAAGCACCAACCTTTATTATCCTTCCTCACCAAACACTGAACCCACCAGCATTCAGAATAAGAGGGGAAAGATGGGCATGAAAAGAAGAACCCCAAAAGAGGTTCTTTATTTATATGCAAGAGACACAGCACACACAAAATAAAAAAGCACAACTATATTGTTGTTGGAGAGGATTGGGATTCTGCAGAGACCACCAAAAATGGAAAGAGTGACCAAAATTAGAATCTTGGGAGAAAAGTGACAGATGGATTACTATGTGTGGCAATGATCCTAATATGGGATACTATTTGCTTGGGGAGTAGGTAATCGCCACTTCTGGGAACGTTTTTTCTCATACAATCTTACTTTATCTTTGGATGGTACTAGGAATTCCAACCATCTTCATGATGTTTCTTTTCATCTAAATAGATTATCTTTTTTGTTTTATCAGTGATATTTTTTTTTTCTGAAAAATAGGGGTTGGTAAAATCTATTCTGAGATGGGAATCTCAGATTCGATCTTTGAATGTTGTTTTGGTTTAAATTTCTAATTTTTATTAGTATTTTTTTTAGATTTTTATATAAAGATTTGACTTTATGTGGATTAAAGAAAAGGTGATTGGGTAAATTATTAAAAAAAAGTACTAAAACAAAATTAGAAAGGATTGTAGGAAATGTTTAGAATAGTAGTGATTAAAACAAACTTTCCTTTATTATTTTTAAGCTATTTATGGTTTCATCTTGAGTTATAGATTTTGTTCAAATATTAAAATATCTAATTACCATATTTAAATTTACTTATATTGGTAATTCAAACAATTATGATTTTTTTTTTAAATTTAAAAGTAGTGTAACAGATAGAAAACATGATCATATTTGAAAATGACAGTGCTCTTATTGTTCTATTACTGTTAATAAGACATGACAACTTTATTTTTTGTTATTGTTAATTAAGGAAGTTTTCTGTTTGAAGTGTGTTTTTCCTAAAAGAAGGATATGTGTGGTTCGTAAACATATTCTTTTAGATTTTAAAATTGACTATTAAAAATAATATATTTCCAATATTCAGCGTATTTCTTTTAGATTGTTATTTAGTATTAGTTCAATAAGCTTTTAAGGTGTTAGAGATGAATTGAATTTTTATTGTAATTCGTATATTTTTGGATATTTTTATTTTAGATAGAATTTTTAATAATTATATCAACAAGTGAAAGGGGTGTCTACATAATAAGATTATTTTAAACAATAAGACAAGTTATTTATTCATAAATAGTTATTTTTTAAAAATTTGGATTTTTTTATAACTTTTGGATGCATAATTTATTTTTAACTTATGTTAATTATTTTTCCAAAAACAAATGTGCTAAATATGTAATGTTTTGAAATAATAATTATGTTAATAGATATTTTGTCACATCCCAAAATATACGGCGTGTGTATATTATAAAGACGTCACCATATTATAATAATAGAAAGCAGTTGGAAACATATAGCCGAGTATTGGGATGACAGTCATCCTTTTTAGAATTTAAACTTTAACAAAATAGGTCTAAACTGTAAACTTAAAGAGAAAAAGTATTTCAAAATATCATCAAATGACTAAGAAACCCCTAGGAAGCCTAAACTGCAGCATTGTCGTCTTCTTTCAAAGTTGTCTCCAAAGAAACCTCCTCACCATCTGCTCCCATCCAAGTGGATGATCATCGCAAAAGGAATCATACACAAACAACACAGACAAGCAAGGGTGAGCTAATTATATAAAAAACATACAATATGACATTATGCATGCAAGAGTTAACTTCAATCAAGCAAGGTAAACACGCATCCTAACATGTTGAATATAGACTTGACTCGTCCGGACTTTAGAATGATAGTCGAACTATGGCGGGTCTTGCACTCGTGGTGGCTTATGAAACTTGGGTTCCCCCACCCTTCCACACTCACGAGGTTTGCCTGTTCTGGGCCTTGAGGCATACTGGGAGCCCCCAAGACTGAGACCTCCTGCTACTCCTCACCACACGGTTCAATCCTCTCTACTTGAGAAGAAAAACTATTGGAGTTTCAGGATGACCCCAAGACTAAACAACTAAGGGCACCACCATGGATCTTCTCCTTGAAGATCATGGAATTACGTCCATCAACCATACTTGTTACACTCCACCACCAAACATGTTTCATACCATCACATACTATCAGTTCAATAACATTACTACCATCATACTATGTATTTCAATCATTTCACACACTTGGTTCACCCAAAGCAAGAACAAAAGAGAAGACTAGACCGAAAGGGTTCGCACAGCGCACCTTATGCGCAAGGCGAGACAAAAGGATCTCGCACAGCGCACCCCTTAATTCGCATAGCGAATTAACTCGCAGCATGCCTCAGACTTCAAACCTCTCGCATAGCGCACCCAAGTCGTTATGCGAGAGCCCATACAAAGACCAACCCCCTTAAAGCTCTCGTTATGCGCCCCACTCGCCTCTCGAATTAAAAGGGCTGTGGTTCCAGACCACCACCAGTCGCATAGCGACAGGACTCGCCAAGCGAATCCACAAACAGAGAGCGACACCCTCTGGTTATTCGCATTGCGCACCAGCTCGCACAGTGAATTACTCAGACAATGAGCACCCTCTGCAGGGTCTCGCTATGCGAGCATCATCTACAGAACGCAAATTCTGTAGAATCACACACTCACACCACCCTTACCATTTATGGGCCTCTTGGCCAACTTCTAAGACCTCTACATCGTGATCATGTCCTAGTTAAGCTTGTTTATGTGATTCCAAACATTCCTCTAATGATTTTTCAAGTGATCAAAACTCACCCCACTCTCTGGAACATCTAAATCAACAACCTAATGAGCTAAGATCCATTCTACTATTTTTAACATGTTTTAGACCTTCCTTATGTACTTAACAAGTTGCATTTAACCCGTCTAAGTTGTCCAAACTGTCTTATTGTGCTCTAGACCCCCAAATGCCCAATTTCAGTACTTCACTTCCCTTGAACTAACCTAAACCTTCTGCCTAACTGTTGAACATGTTTACCAAATTGACACTAAGCAGAAATCTCACCCTATCCCCTTCCTACATGTTCTATTTACAGCCCTTTTGTTCATCCAAAATGATTCCCAAACAAACCACTACAATTTCATCAACCACACACCTCAGTTCATAACATCCAACATGTTTAAAATAAAAAATACAATCCAACAACACATCAGTTCAACAGTCAACATGCATTCACTTACAAAGCAGATTCAAGAAAATAATTAGCTCCCTTTACCTTGGTGGTTACAAGTAGACCACTTTAGAAGAAACTTCGAAATAGTAACCCTCACACAGAAACAAGTTCCACAGAACCTACAAACCACCATATTGGGGTAGGTACAGCTCTTAGAGCTAGAATGAACAAGGAAACAAAAAGGGAAAAGCTACCAGCTGCATGCAACCAATAAAGTTGCATGCCCTGGGTTCAAGAGAGATGGAGAAATTGACTTACCCGTCCAAAGCAGAAACTAATCGGATGGATGGGAATCTCTCAACTCCGTGAACGAAAGAACACCACCTATTTGACAATAGAACGATTGAAATTTGTGAATGGGTAAAGAGAAGACAGAGCAAGAAAAGGAAGGCAGAGTTTAGAGAGAGAAAAAGAAGTTAGATAATGAACTCAGATTGGAAAAAGTCCCTTTTAAGATCATGGTGTCCTTACTTTTACGGGCCTGTCTACCCCAAAATAAGGCCCAAAAGCCCGGCCTTACATATTTTAATCTCATAGTAAGTTATTATTTTATTTTAATTTATAACTTTTATAAGTATCATAATTCAAAAAATTAGAAAACAATATAGTGAAAATAAAAGGATAAGTGGATGTGAAATTTTATAAAATGATAAATGAGTAGACGATAAATGGAGTAATTCATAGTTTTCATTTGGAGTTGGGTTTTTATTCTTACTAGTACTTACCTTTGTTTATTAAACTCAGGTTTTAATAATTTACATGCATTTGAAAAACGTGTTTAAAATATTTATTTCAGTAAATATATATGTATGTTTTGATTTTTTGAGAAAGGGTTGTTAAATGTACATTTTTTATATTTTTTACTATTTGTTAGTTCTTATATTTAATCACAATTAATTTCTTACTCAAAATAAAATATTAATTAATATAATTAAAAAATAAAATTAAAAATCAAAGTAGTTATATGTCTAAGGACTTAACTAATTTAAATATATATTTCTTTAATATCAATGAAATAATTATTTATAAATTTTATTTTCTCAACCAACAAGTTACTTACTTTAAACATTGTATTTATATTAAAAAGTTATTATTGTTTACTTAAATGCCTGTCAATTATTTTCTAGATATTAATTTTGATATTATAATTTTAGTACATTATAAATAGGTATTTTATTTCTAAAGATAAAAGTATATATCTACATATTTTTTAAAATTTATAATTATAAATATATTCAAATTATATTAATATTAAAAATACATTATTAATTTTTTTTACACAATTTAATACTAATATAAAAAAACATTCATGACAAAATTATAAACTTAGAAGACTTAATTGTTTTAATTAATACTTCTTATTTTTTTTCTAAATTAATTAGAGTTAATAATAGGAATTAAAAGATTAGGAAAATGTCACAAAATTAGTAACAAAACCTCGAAACAAATTTAGTACAAAATCAGGTCTTGAAGGGCGTTCAAGCTAATTATTTAATATTAGTTTTAAGGTTTGATTATTCTACAAATCTTTATAATATATTAATTTTATTGTTTTTCTTTTAAATTTTTTATCATTTTTATTTTTTAAATTTCAATTATTAACTAGAGAAACTAAAATAATAAGATTTAAATTTTGAAGAATTAAAATAACAAAAAAGAAATGAGGACCAAAAAAATAGTAATTATTAAATACTATCTGAGTTCAGACACCTATATTGATCTCAGAAATTGATATTTGATTAGTAGGTGTACATATTTTATATTGGAAAATGACACTTGAACAACCATTTTTTACAACATTTAGACACGCGCACACGTGTCAAAATTTGAGTGGTCCAGTTGAAAAAATTAAATGAAAATGGACCACTCAAATTTTGACATGTGTGCGCATGTCTAAATGTTGTCAAAAATGGTTGTTCAAGTATCATTTTCCTTTTATATTCTTACCTCATTTTTCTTTTGATGTGGAGGAACAAGTTTAATAAATTTATTCTCATCTTGCCTTTGTCATTGAAAACATTTTACTCCTTTTTTAGAAAGCTTTCATTTCCTTCACTTTAGTCTTATTTTTCTATTTTCAGTGACAAAATAATATATTACTTGCATTTACCTTTAGATATTCATAGTCTAATTATTCATAGTACTTATTTTTTAAACAAAATATCTGAGTATCATTTTCCAAATAATCTTTTTTTATAACATTATTTTTATTTTAAAAATATGAATTACAGTATTAAGAATTAAAAAATATAGTTTAGTTCATCATCTTACAGTACTTTTACAGCAACTCGTATGGTTTAGTTCATTATTGAATCCCAACATCAAAAGTGAGCTATGACTCATTAATATAGTTTTTAACTTGCAAGACAGAACCACTGAGATTACTGGGACTTCAGATTGAATAAAACAAAAACAATATGAAAAAAAAGTAAAAAAGCTGGGTCAAATGCTATATGTTAAGAACAATAATTTAGTTTCCTAAGTTCAAATCTATGATTATATAACAAGGGCCATCATCAGAACAATCCCCTGTTATCTGATAACTTCAGAAATCTTGTTAAGTGTTGAAGCTAATAGAGAACTATCACATATCACATCTTTATTTGATAAGAACATTAAAAAAAAAAAAGGAACAGGACAACTGTTAACTCTTACCCCAGATTTTGAAATCAGAACAGTATGGAAATGGAAGCCTGCACAGTTAGGGAAGACAGACAGCAATGGATGCACAATCTGCATCTGCAAAATGCATATAGAGCTCAAAGTTTCTTCAGCTTCTTCAAGACTTTGCCTTTCATGCATCCAGAATTCAGATTTTAGAAATGCATAATTGCAGCTTATTACAAAACTCATTCATTTATTTTATTCTTCTTGCTTTCTCTGTGCTTAAAAATAAATCGCCAGATCATTCCCCAAATCCCTTTTATCATTTTTATCTTCTTTTCCTTCCAATAGCATACGAACAGAAAACCTGGCTATTCACCATCTTATTTAAAAAATCATCCAAATCACACCGAGAGGAACTGGTTCTTGTTCTCAACAATCTATCATGCCTACTCTATTCAAAGCATGACCAGTTCTCCATCTAAATTAGCTACATGCACATGTGTATATTCTTCTAGAAATCAAATAAATGAGTTGCTCCAATTTCAACAGCCACATATCATATATAAAGGATCAGTAAATTGTCAAATTTCATAACTTGAAATTGTTCATCGAACAAGAAAGGACAAGAACAACTGGAGACTCATCAGGCAAATGAATGTGAACAAATACGCAGTTTAAAAGACTAAAACCTAAATTGATTTCTACGTCTACTATAGATATAAATTGAGCAAGATTCAAGATTAGAAAACCAAAAGTACCACTCATCCATTAGTTGCCGAGAACAAAACATCACCAAACCCTCTTAGACATAGTTGATCAATACTACTAAGAAGATAAAACCCGACTTTATGCAGATCCCAGACCCCATTGACACTGATAAAATATTCAAAGGTAATTACCATATTCTTTTACCAAAGGACTGGATCATATAACTGATATTGCCAACAAAAACCTCTAAAAGAACATTTTTTTAACTGTCAACACAATCAATTCAATTAAAACATCCATTAGCAAAATAATTATTATAACAAAAGCTTATGTGCAAGTGCTAGCATCTCTTCCACTATTCAAACAACCTCAAGATAAAAACCCTAACCCCAGTCCTAATCGCACAACATAAGAAAGCAGTTCAAATCAATAAAGGCTCAATCGAGGTCCTTGACGATCTTAATTCCCATGCTGTTAGCGGTTCCCATGATGGACTTGGAAATGGATTCCAGCGGCATGTTTTGGAGGTACGGGTCTGATTGTTTCGCCTTGGCGATCTCGTACACGTGCCGAACCGACAGGGAGGACGCCGTCACGTGACCAGGGCGGCTGCTGCCGGATTCCACCCCGGCGGCCTTCTTCAGATACCATGACACCGAAGGCGACTTCACGGTGAACTCGAACGTGTTGTCCTTGTATGCCGTAATCGTCACCGCCATGGGAGTTTCAGGCTTATACTTCTGCGTGCGCGCATTGAAGTCTTTGCAGAACGCCATCAGGTTCAGCCGGTACTGACCGAGCGCCGGCCCCACCGGAGGCGCCGGCCGAGCCCCGCCGGCTGGCACTGTGAGCCGGATCGTCGCTGCCACTACCTTCGCGGCGCTCATCGAGGTCTGTGGTGGTGGTCGGGGTTTTTTGGGGAAACGTGGGGCAGTGGCTGCGTGAGGGTTTAAACTTCGTCTCGTGGGCCGGGCCCAACTTCTCTACATGGGAACGGTCCAGAAAGAAAATGTCTTAATATATGTTGGATATTTCTTTTAAAACCTCCAAACCTTCTTCCTGTTTTCGTTGCTGTAAAAAAAAATCTAAATTATCCATGGATGTGGAAAGATTTTGAATTGTATAATCTAATAATCTATTACAAAGTACATAATATTATCGATTGTATAATAATATATATTTTTTTAAATGTAAAAAATTATTATGAATTAAAGAATTTATATTGAAGACTCTGTATTTTAAATTATAATTTTTGAAAGTATATTTTGATTTCAAATACTATAATACATTTTAAATACATTTTATTTTCTTTTTTTATATTTTTCTTTGAAATTAACAATTTCTTTCGTTTAAATTATATAAATCTCATTTCAAGTTCAAATATCTAAAATATACTGAAACAACACACAAAATTTAAAATAATTTTAAAACATTGTAATTATGTGATCTACACATCATATAATTTATGCTAAGGTTCTATAAAAAAAATCCTTGTTTTTTTAAAGAAAGTTTTAGTTTAAACAAATAGTTAGTTCAAAATATAGAGATTGAACAAAACATCTAAACATAATAAAAATTCAGTATGAGCTTAATCAAATTGAGATCATTATTTTTCTTAATTGATTTTATTAAAATTGATAACATTCATCAGAGAGAAAAAAGATAACTAGAAATTGTTTAAAATTTTGTTTGGTTAGGTAAGATTCTAAATTTAATAATGTAAAACTATTAAAATAAAATGTTACATATATAATAACTTTGAGACTATTACAAGAGGAGGTTATATCTTTAAAGAACAAAATTTATCTATCTTGTTTATTGTTTTTTTCTCAACCAAAAGTTGAATCAACTGAAAAAATGTTCTATTCCTAAACTCCAACCAATTAAGGTGATCATTGCAAAAGAGAAAACAATACACAGACAAACAAATACAAAAGCAAGGGTAAACTAAAGTATCAAAAGAATTTGTGTGCCTTTTTAAAAGCAATAACAAAAATCCATATTATAAATCAAGCAACATAGAAAAAATCCCTTCAACTTTGAAACTTTAACTATCCAGATAGATGTATTAATGTAAAACTCATGGGGAATCTACAGTCGTGTATGGTGGAGCAACTTGCTCGGAATAATAATAACCACAACCTCAACCACCACCATAATGTCATACACCAAGTTTAATCCATCAAACATCTATGACCAAAACCAGTGACTATAGACTAGGACCTCCTACTACTTTTCACAACATAATCACCCATCTCTACTTGAGATAGGGTTAATGAGAGTGTCAAAATCATTCCCCAATTCAGGAGTCCCTACTTAAATACATTACACAACATAACAAATTTTAGGACATTCCTCCATGGAATTCCTTCTTTTCATATCATACTTAAATCCATACTTGCTATTTTATTGAACATTATCATCACATCCCATACATAATCATATTCATAACTTTATTGACAATCGATTTCAATATGTTTAGTGTGTTCGTGGAAGACTTGATTAAAAGAAATCTGGATGGCGGAGCGATTGTCACAGTAGACTATGGCAGGTTGAGTGGTGATAATACAAAGGTCATGAAGAACGTAGGTCAACCATTGTAGTTCACAGGTGACAACAGATAGAGCCCGGTATTCAGCTTCAAAAGAGCTTCTAGAGACAATTTGCTGCTTTTTGGATTTCTAAGAAATGATAGAGCTGTCGTAATAAATGGAGTAACCAGTGATAGATTTTCTGGATTCGAGACAAGTGGCCTAGTCAAAATAACTACATGCTTTGAGCTTATTGGTGTTGTTGCTTTAGAGGAGGATGCCATTGTCGGGACTTCCATTGAGGTATCGAAGAATGCAGTGAGTAACTTGTTGATGTAAGGTGGTAGGAGAAGAATCAAATTGGTTAAGATTATTGACAGAGAAAGTGATATCGGGTCGGGTATTGGTAAGGTAGATGAGGCGACCAATAAGTCTTTTGTAGAATGAGGCATCTTCATCGTTGAGGAGGTCGCCTTGACTAGTCATACGTGAAGAGTGAGCCATAGGGGTCGGCACAGGGGCGCAATGGAGCATTCCAGCTTCAGTAAGTAGGTCGAGGGTGTACTTGCATTGACAGAGGTGCATTCCAGAATTGTTTCTAGCAACTTCCAACCCGAGAAAGTAGGTGAGATCACCCAAGTTTTTGATGCGAAAAAGGCTATCAAGAGAAGTAGTGATTTGTTGTATCTCAATGGCGTTGTTGCCCTCAAGAACAATGACATCAACGTAGATCAAAATGGCAGTGGTGTAACAAGTATCATGTTTCAAGAAAAGGGAATGATCAACATTAGATCTAGTGTAATTATTAGATACAAGAAAAGTGGAATGTTTATCATACCATTATCGACCAGATTGTTTGAGCCCATATAAAGATCGTTGAAATTTACGCACCTGATTGGGGTTGTCATGGTTGAGGCCAGGAGGAATTTGCATATAAACTTTTTCATGTAGGTCACCATGAAGAAAAACATTATTGACATCAAGTTGCTTTAGAATCCAGTGGTGAGAGGCAGTAATGGCGAGAAGAATACGTAGAGTAGTTAATTTAGCAATAGGGGCAAAGGTCTCGAGGTAGTCTAATCCTTCAAGTTGGGTGTATCCCTTAGCAACAAGACGAGCTTTAAAACGATCAATGGATCCATCAGACTTGTGTTTGACTTTGTATATCCAACGACATCCTATAGTAGTTTTGTCAAGAGGAAGGTCAGTGATGGTCCAGGTGTTGTTGTTGGTTAAGGCGTTGAGTTCGTTTTGCATAGCTTAAGTCCACTAAGGTATTTTAGATGCTTCCTTGTATGTGCAAGGTTCAGTGGTAGATGAAATAGATAGCATGTTGTGCCTGAAATCAAAGGATAACAGAGAGAAAATTAGTAATAGAATATCTAGTAATGTGATTAGTGTGAAAATCTGAAAGATATGTAGGAGGACGTTTGGTCCTAGTAGATCGCCTAACAGTGTCAACATGCTCATCTATATTGGATACATCATCAATGTATGTGTTAGCTAGGGGAGTATCAGCAACTTGGTAATGCCTGTGATGTCATTGGTACTGGTGACAATATCACTAGCAACATTAGTATCAGTAGCAGCAGACATATAAACATTAGTACTAGGAAAATCAATATTATCATAGTTATGACTGTAATTATGAGGAATAGGCAAAGAAAGAGAGTTAGAACCAGAATTATTGGTAGAAGTATAAGGAAAGCAATTTTCATGAAACAATACATTGCGAGACATGTCAATCTTATGGTTTTGTAAGTTAAGAAACCGATAACCTTTGGCGTGGTGTTGGAAGCCAAGGAAAATGCTAGGAACAGCCCTTGCATCAAGTTTCTTCCTGTGAGCAGTCAAAGTGCTAATATAGCATAAACAACCAAAAACACGCAAAGCAAAAATATCATACAAATTTCCAAATAATTTTTCATGTGGAGTAGCATCATTAAGTAAGGGGGTAGGCATGCAATTGATCAATAAAGTAGCATGTTTAGCAGCAAAACACCAAAAAATAGTAGGTAAATTAGCTTGAAACAAGAGAGTGAGTGACATTTAAGAAATGTTGGTGTTTGCGTTCAACTATGCCATTTTGTTGAGGGGTTTCATTACAAGTCGTTTGATGGTTGATACCTTTAATGGAGAAAAGATTGTGCATAGAAAACTCAATACCATTATCGCTACGTATGGTTTTGATAGTATTAGAAAACTGATTTTCTATGTTTGTGATAAAATCAGTGATAATTTTTCTAACAATAGATTTGTCAATTATAAGTATTAACCAAGTGTAACGAGAAAAGTCATCAACAATAGTGAGAAAATATTTGAAACCACGCATAGAAAGAATGTTGCAAGGACCCCATATATCAATGTGAATAAAATGAAAAAATTCCATAGTTTTAGAAGTACTATCAGAAAAAGGTAACTTTCTTTGTTTAGCACGATGACAAGCATCATATATGTATGTAGAATTATGAATAATGAAAGGGTATTTAAGTTTCAAAGAATTAAATCTAATGTCAGAGGGATGTCCTAATCTAAGATGCCATAGGCTAGTTTTATTTACAACATTGTTCAGAAACTGTACAAGCCACTAATAAGTTTAGCTATAAAAATCTTCTTTCTGGTTTGAATGTCTTGTATAGTAGAACCATGAGAGGAAAAAGTTAATTCATAGTTATTAAAAGAAATCAACTGAGATATAGAAATAATATTAAAAGAAAATTGTGGAACATAAAGGACGTTTAAAAGGTGAATATTATTTTTAAAGATAACAGTTCCAGAATACTCAGAACGAACGATATCACCATTAGGTAAAGCAATAGGAACAAGTTTGATTCTTTTATATGAAGAAAAATTTCGTAGAGAAATACTTATATGGTCTGTTGCTCCAGAATCAAGGATCCAATTATGTCTAGTATGTTTGGAAGTAGAAGTGGGACTGATATTACCTAGAAAAGGTTTGTTGGCTGAAGCAGAGCTAATGTGACGAATTTGAGCAGAAGTAGAGGCACCATTTAAATTGTGGTTTTTGAAGAGCTCTGCCAAAACTTGAAATTGTTAAGATGTGAGGCGTATGTCATCAGCACTGTCAGGATTATTATCTTTGATAGTCACATTGTCTTCTTGAGCAGACTTATGATGAATTTGGGCATGCTTGTTATAGAGCTTATGTCCAGGAGAATAGTTGTGCTTCTTATAGCAAACCTCAACATTATGACTGCTTCTATTGCAATGAGTGCAATGCTTTCTGCCAGTCGGTGTGCTTTTGAATCCTTTGTCTTGTTTAAGGAACCCGTTCTTGCAGTAGCAGACAACTTCATTGTGCCCATGCTTTCCACAATAATTACAAACGAGGGAAGAGGTGGAAGCGACGCAAGCGCTGGCAGTACCAGTGTCCTGAGTCTTGACTGCAGCAATCAGATTTCCACTGGACAATTGTCGTTCTTGTTGTGCCACCAAAGAAAAAACCCTAGTAATTTTTCTACGTATAATCAGATTTTAAGAAAAATAAAGATAGGAGGAAAAATATTAGGAAAAAAACAAATAAAGATTGTGAGAATTATAAATTAACTATGAAAAAAAGAGAAAGGAACGTTAGAGTATATACATATTTTTTTTTGTCCTTTTTAATTCCATTGGATAGATTTAGTATATTATAAAATTGAAATTTTTTGAATTGGTTATTTTAGAATAGAGTGATTCAATTCAATTTATTGTTTGACGTTTTGAAATCATTATAAATTAAATCCATCCAAAATTAATTATTTAAATATTGCAATTATATTATTTATTATTTCACTCACACAATATATGTGTAGAAGAAAACTTAATGTATCTAACTTGATTTTTGTCTATGAAAAAAACCATGAATAACGTGATATGTTTAATATAAATGACATAAATAAAGAATTGATTTGGTAACATATACATTTCAAAAAACAAAAAGTTATTGAAGGAATTAAGATAGAAGACTTGTTTTGATGTTTATGTTTTATATAAATACAACATAACCTCTTTATTAATTGTTTTTTCCTTTGTTGTAAAACATTCAAACTCTTATTCTTTTATATTATATTTTAATTATTTTTATAGATAAAAAAGAAAATTACTAATTTGTGTAAATTATTTTTAATTAGTATTAAAGAGAATAAATATTTAATTATGCAGCAGTGAGAAATAAATTTCTTTTATTATGCTTTAACTTTATATTGTAACAGTTATGAAAAGAAAATTAATGCACATATATATATATATATATATATATATATATATATATAAATTAGTAATTTAAAATATTTAATATTTTACATAATGCATTTAATACTTTGTGAAACATTAAAAAAAAATTACACTTAAATAAAAACCTTTATATGCATTAGAGAAAACTAACACCAAATCTCCTATTTTATGCCTTAGCTCCACCATTTCTTAGCATCTATTCACTATTGAAATCCTCTTAAGCTCACATTGTTAAATAAATTATTACAAAAGAGGTAACAAAAATACAATTAGAGAAAAAACAAAAGTAAGGATAAACCAAATTCTAAAAGAAACCAACTATTAAATCAATTTAAACAATCATCATACATAATTGACTACATTAAACATGTTCATATTGTACATACAACCTATTTCTAAACTCAATCATCCGGATATAGTGTTGATATCAGATCCTAGTAGATTGTGCACTTGTGGTAATCCTCTACAAAGTCGTTACCAACTTGATTTTATATTATCACCACAAGGTTAATCCTTGAACGCCTTAGGTCACCAAATCTCAAGACTATAGGACCTCTTATTACTCTTACAACATAATTCACTCGTCTCTACTTGAGTATGAGTGATTATTAAAGTGTCATAATAATTGTCCATTGGATCCTTACATTGATACTTACACTATTGATATTGCCACCTTAGAATCCCCAAATAGTTCCATGGAATCACACCATAAATATACATCTACACATCTCAATTAATCACCTTATAATAATTATCATCATGATCAAAACACTCAAAGTATTTCAAGTATAAAATCATATATAACATTTTGGAAACATCAACCACACAATAACACAATTTTCTTCATATTAACTCGATGCACACACTAGGCAAGGAAAATAGTTTGGAAACCCTCACCAATAATTCTAGAAGGGTCTAAAACCCCAAAAACAACCTAAAGAATGTCTAAAACTGATGTTCAGAACCCCAAATTTGAGATTCTAAACAACTTAATTATTGCTAGACAACTTTACCACCAGACTACCAAATGCTCTACAAAACACTTACCACCATACAACTCAATATCAGACGCTTACCACCAAACACTCACTACCAGACGCTCTAACAAACTTTTACCACCTGACAACACATTACCAGATGCTTACTACCATACAACACATTATCAGACGCTCTACCAGACATTTACCACCAAACAACTCATTACCAGACAACTCATTACCAGACGCTCTACTAAACACTTACCACCAGACAACTTATTACTAGACGCTTACCACTAGACACTCACTACCAGATGCTCTAGCAGACGCTTATCACCAGACAACTCATTACCAAACACTCTACTAGACGCTTACCACTAGACAACTCATTACCAAACGCTTTACTAGACGCTTGCCACTAGACAACTCATTACAAAATGCTCTACCAAATGCTTACTACTAGACATTCGCTATTAGATGCTCTACTAGACACTTACCACCAACCAACTCATTACCATATGCTTAGCATTAAACACTAATTATCAAATGCTCTACCAAGCCTTTACCAATAGACAACTCATTACCTGATGCTTAACACCAAAAAGGGTCATCAACTTAACTTACTCAGGTAAAGAAATTGATTTGTCTGAAAAGCTCGTCACCAAGATCACTCTTAGAGTCTCATTCTTCCATCAGATAAGTAGTGAAGAAGAACTCCTAAAAAGAAATTAGAAAACTCTATAAAAATGATTTATAGAAAAATTATATGTTTTAAAAATAATAAAACTCCTTTATAACAAATTAATTTATATTAAAACTTTTTAATATTAAAATAATAAAATCTTAAACTATTTTTAATCCACTACATTTCTAAAATATTATTTCCTAACTCTTCACACTTGATACTACATATTTAATATATTTAACGTAATGCATTTTATACGAGATACAGCATTATACTCTTATTTATAAGCAATTTAAAATGTCAATTAAAATATATAGCGCGACCAATCAATTAAATATTTTTAATAATGTAAAAAGTTTTACGGTACAAATAATTAGAATTCATAATAAAAGTAAATAATTTTACTAATGTACCTTTAAGCAATGTTACTAATATGATATGTGAATAAGAACAAAATATATTTCAGTTAGATTATATTTTTAATTATTAGTTTAACAGACAAGTATCCATCATCAACCCTTTTTTTGTTTATTTTCAATACAACAGTTTTAAAACCCCAGTAAATTTTTTCTGTTAACTTTGACTTATTATTATTTTTAATCTTATTATTCCTTCAACTATTTTTTAGAACATCTTTTGTAATTTATTCTTTTAACTCTTTGCATTATAGGTATAATCTCATTTCAATTCTCTCCCTTTCTCACGGAATAATACTAAATTATAGAATTACTGTTAAAAGTAGATAAAATTAATATTATTCTTTATCATTATTATTGAATTTGATAAAAGAAAAATAGCTGATGTAAACAGAATGTTTTACGGTATAATCTAATTTAACATAAAGTTGATGCAAGATGTAAATTATTTTTGTAATAAAGAGGAAGGTTAATAACACTTTTTAAAGATTTTTATTATTTATTAAAACTTACAAAAACGTGGTAAGTCTCATTAATCTAAATTTATTACGGTTCAAGAAAAAATATTAATGCTTCTTAATTAACTACCACATCACATGTAATTAATGTAAAAAGAAACTCAAATAAACGTCCAACATATATTTATTGAGACTATAAAGGTTTTAAGCTAATACGTAGAGATTAATAAATAGAACAGTTTTCTTCCTTTTAATAAAATAATAATAATAACGTTTCCTATTTTAGTAGCTGAAATAAAAGTGAGAATTCATAAATTTATTATATTATGTTTTCTGATAAACATATACAAATAAAAATATTGTTAAAATTCCAGAACTAAAATTGATAAAAATTAGTATTTTTTTAGTCCAGCAAAACAATATCAGAGACGGTTGTATTCCTATTTTTAATTTAAAAAATAAAAGAAGGACAAAATTTAATTTTAATTGATGAGTATGGACCGTCAGCACAGATAACTGTTAATTAATTCTAATATTATTTCCTTAAAAGTAGTTCCAATTCTAATAATCGTTTATTGAATTATTAATTCCTTCATTTTTCTTAAGAAAATATTCTAGATCAATAAAACGCTGATCGAAAAATTATTAATTGTATTAATGCTATTATGTTATTATTATTACTAGTAAAAATATAGACAATTTTTTATAATAAAAATAATAAATATAATCGAAAATCTAGTATAATATTATAATAAATATAAAGTCAACACATGTTTTTATTAACTGTTATATTTCAAATTTTCAAGGGAGATTACTTTGTACTTTGTTAATGAAAATAAAATTTTTAAAAGTAAAAGAATGTGAAAAGAAACGCTAAAAGAATAATTGTGAAACTAAATTTTATTATTAGTGTTTACAAAATTATTATTATTATTACTATTATTATTTATTTTGTAAACTGTAATTCCAAATCTCCTACAAATGAGTTTCGTCTATAAATAGAGAAAACGCAGCGAAGTTCCCCTCGCTGCAGTTCTTGGCTCTTTCTCTTTCTCTCTCTCTTTCTCTCTCTCTTTCTCTCTCTTTCTCTCTCTCTCAAAAACACTCTCCGCGTGCAAACAGAGTCTCCTGCATTGTATTGGAACCTTGAGAGAAGGAAGAAGATGTCAGACGCGTTCTGCAGCGACTGCAAGAAGCAGACGGAGGTTGTGTTCGACCACTCCGCCGGCGACACCGTCTGCTCTGAGTGCGGCCTCGTCCTCGAGTCCCACTCCATCGACGAGACCTCCGAGTGGCGTACCTTCGCCAACGAGTCGGGCGATAACGACCCCAACCGTGTCGGCGGTCCCTCTAACCCTCTTCTCACCGACGGCGGCCTGTCTACCGTCATCGCCAAGCCCAACGGCTCCGGCGGCGAGTTCCTCTCCTCCTCCCTCGGCCGCTGGCAGAACCGCGGTTCCAACCCCGATCGCGCCCTCATCCTGGCTTTCAAGACCATCGCCACCATGTCCGACAGGTCACTTCCTAGGGTTCCAATCCAGATCCCCATCTTATACTATATTTTTTACTTTTGACCTCACTCAACAAATCAATTAAATGAATAAATGAATGAATCCAGAACGTGAACTGTCATATCAGTGTTTCGGGGGATTGGTATCATACGAGTCATGATCCTTGCTTCCATATGAGGACTAATGTCGTTTTATGTTCTATTGTACTTTTTTAAAACGATTACCTCTTGTTGGCTTTGTTTTAAAGTTTTTATCGTGAAATGTGATTTATGTAATGTTTATGATTGAGGGATTGGCTAATGTGGTTGATGATTTTGCAGGTTGGGACTGGTTGCGACCATCAAGGTATGTTGTGTTCTTGTTTCCGACAGTTTTTTTCTCTCTCTGTTTTTTTTTTTTTTAATTTGTAGGTCATTAGAAGATTCTTGAAACTGCGTATGTGTTTGTGTCTAATAGCCTGTTTGGATACAGAACTTGAAGTCTGTTTGACAACTTTTGGGAGCTTCTTTGTTATAGAAAGTTCTATGTTTTTAGCAGAGAAGTGCTCAAAGGCACTTTTAACTTGTTTCCAAATAGGCCTTAATGAATATATGCTGTGGTTGTGAGTGAGGTTTGAACCACGGGTGCAGAGCTTGTTGAACTTGAAGATGTATTGAACTAAATTAAGTCGGTTATTCTATGGAGTTTTATATCCATGTAAATGTTAATTGAACTAGGCTATTTTGATAAGATTCGTTCTCATGTTTAGTGAAGTAATCTAAAAAGAGATGACAGGGGAGTCACAAAACCGTGTATTTTTATATCCACTGCGTGGTTGTTATGATTGCAATTGTGGTTTGGATTTTGATTGGAAAGTTAACCGAAATTTTAGTGTAGCCAAATGAGTACCATGTAAAATATATAGGGGCAATCATTGCACATGGAAGGTACTGTGCTTTAGGTTGTGTGGATGTTAGTGTTGAAGGTAATTATGGTCAAACAACAAGCAGCTGCATTATTAGTAAGGGGATATTAATTTGAAGTCTTCATTTTATCTATCTGCTTTGATTACATAACAAGTTCCATTAACTTGTGAATATCCTTATACACTGTATATGATCATTGCTGTCGGTTTAATTAAGTCTTAGGCTTTCAAGCTCAAACAGAAATACAAAGTTTATTGAAACTTTGTAACTGTGCCAGCTACCTCATTATATAGATTTTTGTTGAGTTACATGGTGTTCAATTACATTTTAATGGTACAGTTAAGGTTGTTTTATTATGGCCTTCCGTAATTGTTGCTAGTGTAGTAGAATGCTATTAGGAACCTCAGAAGGTTCAGTTCCTATAGCTGGTTTAGGTGCTACCCCTTTATTGAGCTCGTTGCCTTTGGAACTTTGGAAAGACTTCTTGTCAGACGAGGCATGTTTTACTTACTAGAAACTAGAATCCAAATATGTGGGATTGGGATCAATACTTCCCCCCTCCAAAACCAAATGCATGGAACCCATAGGGCAGAAGGGTTAATTTTATAACCTAAATTTTATTTACTCTGCATTTTTCTCTTTGTAGTGTTAGTAGGTATGTGATTTTTTTCTCCTTCATTAGAACCTTCTAGGCTAGGGTAATTTCATGTGCACTTTGTTAATGATGTTTCTCTTATATTTTAACCTAAATTTTATTTTCTTTGAATGTTTATCTTGTGTTGTTAATATATATGGCAGTTTGCTTTTTTCTCTTTGTTGTGTACACTTCTTACCTCAATGAGGTGTGTCTTTACAGCATCTTTTGGTTCAGGGCTTTGTGCACCTGGTTCATGATGCTTGATCTATGTTACAAAAGTTGTGGGAGCCCAAAATAAGTTTTTTCCATTGTAAAATTAGTGGGTTAGAACATAAGTGCCTTCCTGAATATGTGACCTATATTTTCAAAGCGATTAGTATGGCTATCTGCAACTTGACTTGGGGAAAGGACTGGATTACGATTTGGCAGTCCTCAACTCATGTCATGTCAAGCTTCTAAGAACCAAGTTTATATAATCCTTTCATTGTCTCAATTTAATTTTGAAACCTTCATTTTAATTTTTCTTGTCCATCTTCTACTTAGTTCTCATGTAAAATTAATATATTCAGTTTTTTTGTTTTTTTATTGGTTTGAAGGATCGAGCTAATGAGATATATAAGAGGGTTGAAGATCAAAAGTCTAGTAGAGGAAGAAATCAGGATGCTTTATTGGCTGCTTGTCTCTACATTGCTTGCCGACAAGAAGACAAACCTCGTACTGTTAAGGGTACTGCTTATGATTCTTTTAACATCTGGATGCTTGCCAATTTATCTTTCTGTATGTAAATAAGCTTCCCTGAACCTATGGATTTCAACTAGAAATTTGCTCTGTTGCCAATGGGGCCACAAAGAAGGAAATTGGCCGAGCAAAAGAGTACATAGTAAAACAGCTGGGTTTGGAGAATGGACAGTCTGTGGAGATGGGTACAATACATGCAGGGGACTTTATGGTGAGTTTTCTGTATTAATATCACATGCATAGCTTTTTATTTTTCTACATGTATTTGTGGAGCTAATTTATCTCAATATATTTCTATTAATGTTGCTGACCAATTTCATCTCAAATATCAGAGGCGATTCTGTTCTAATCTTGGTATGAATAATCAAGCTGTTAAAGCTGCTCAGGAAGCTGTGCAGAAATCAGAAGAATTTGATATAAGGTATATTTACTTTATCTCATCTCAATATAGAGTTTGTAATAGGTTGGTTGTTCACAGCTGAAGTCTGGTTTGTCCCATTTATTACATTACACTTTTAGTACTAAATGTCTAGTTTCAGCCAAAGGACTTTACTAATTTTTTCTGAGAGGAAGAGGAAAACACGGTGGCTAAAGTTGACACAGTAGAGTGATACTATGAAATAACATGTCAGCTTAAGATCAGGGTATTATAAATTGTCTAGATCGAATATCTGCTAAGGTGTCAAACTTTCCTGTTTTCCGTGGAGAACATGGTTACGGTCAGATTATGGATTAGAAGAAACCTGCAGGTTTTACATGATGTGTGCTGCATCTGGGTAAGAAGTGGAAGCTGAGGAATCGGGGACATGTTTGTAAGAAGTGGAACCTCTTAGGTGTGCTATTCAAAAATAATGCGTGTTTTTTCATGATGTGGAAACACCGAAGATTGTATTGCATGTAATTTTGATTTTATCAGCCAAAATAACTGTATTGCCCTCTGCATGTGTAGCTCTCACCAACCAGTTTTAGCTTTCATCATATTCAGAGATGTACGTTATGATACTAATGAACATATCTTTCTGCAATTTTTCAGGAGGAGTCCCATATCAATTGCTGCAGCAGTTATATATATCATAACTCAGCTTTCTGATGATAAGAAGCCTCTTAAAGGTTTGTGACACTCCACTCCTTAGAGGGTAACCTGGGTTTGGGGGCATGGAGGACAAACTCATGTGAATGGGTTATGTGCTCATCTCTTCAATTTGATAGGTTTTTATTTGAAAATATATTTGACACGAGTATCTTCTGAATTCCCATGAATCCGACAATTGCATTCTGACAGCTTGTGTTAATGCAGATATATCAATTGCCACAGGCGTTGCTGAAGGAACGATTAGGAACTCCTACAAGGATCTTTACCCCCATGTTTCAAAAATAATACCAAATTGGTATGCGAAGGAGGAGGATTTAAGGAGCCTTTGCAGCCCTTGAATTGTAGAGCAAAACATTACCATCAATATTTTAACAAGTTAAAAGTTATGTCATTAGAGAGCATTTTGTTTCCTATGTAACTGAACTGTTTATTAAAAAATCGAAGTGCCTTTTTTTTATGAGTTGTCATTCATTGCCGTGATTTGCACCATTTTTTTAGACCCTCCTAATCTGAGTTCTCGTTGGGAGCGAGGCAACAATGTATGAATTTCTCGACTCTTGCTAAAACATCATAGGCTTCTTTTTTATGCTGTCATCGCTGCTTTCATATGGATCATCCACTGGTTATACTTCTGTACATTGCGTTGTGTTTTTCAGAGTATACTTATTGAACCCTTCATTCTGCTGCATCCATGACATTTCATTTTGGACAGTTGTTTCATGTCCTCACATGTTTTCTTTGCATACGTCTCTTCATATTTGTAAAAACGTTTTATCGAATGTATTATATTCTAGGTTTTGCTTTTCCATAAAAGGTATTTTTATAAACATTATCCAATAGTTTTAAGTATTTTACATTAATCAAAGCACATTTCTTAATAAAGCTTCTACGGAATAAATAAAACTTTCACTATCGAATAGTAATTTTGGAATAAGCTACAATATTTTAAAATATTTGTCTTGGAAATATAAAATTTAAAACTTTTTGAATGGTTAAATTTTTGAATAAGATAGGCTTTTAATTCCTCCACCCAATAATTGTTATCTACCCTTTCATGAGTTTCAAATTGATTATTTTATCCTACATTTCTTTAGATTATTTGTTCCGGAAGCTTTGGAGCAAATTTTTGAAACAAACTTTTCGAAAAACTTTCAAAAACTATTATAAGATCCGTGCAAGAGCCTTTCAAAATTGAAGCACTGATGCACACAGATCCACCCCTTCTCTAAAGATCACTTATATTGAGGGCTGACAAAGATCAAACTCTTTATATTTTGAAACATATTTCAGAAAATATTTTGAACATAGTGAGAATGTAATTCTAGACTACATATTCTAAAGTTTTTATTTTAAAATATATTTTTCTGGAATGATTAAAATATTTTTTAAAAGCATACAAAATTTTAAAGTTAATTATTTGTCACATTAAAGAACAAAGAAAATATGAAGGTGTAGGAAGTAATTGTAATGAATGGACCATCAAATTAGGCTTGGTTTAGGTAATACGTAAATTATTACTTGTAAGAATTTGTACACGGTAGGCATGTTTTGACATTATATAACCCATTCTCCGTACAGGTACTAGTGTGTGTTTTATAGCCTAGAAAAATTGTAAGATATAAAAGCAATTGGATGAAGATTAGTTAAATAAATGAACATAATTTGTTAGAGTTGTGCTAGAAAGTTAGTTCTTTTCTAGAAGGTTTATTTTTTAATTTGAGAAAAACCGTAGAATGTTTAAACTAGTTTTCAGACCGTATAAGCAGATCAATGAAAAAATCATACTATATTTTAATAAAAAAATTATACAATCATTCGTACTATATGTTAAAATTAAAGTGTATATAGAAGAGTATCAAATGTCAATGTTGTCACAAGTGGGAATGACATAAAGGCAAATCAGGAAAATAATTTAGAGGAAAATAATTCTCTTAAACAAAATGTACAGATGACAAACAATGATACAATTGTGCATAACAGAAAAAGTACAAGGCTGAGGAGGCTCAATACACGTATGAAAGATTATGTGTGATGTGGGGGATGGTTATATGAGAGTGAGGGAAAAAGGAAAAGGGGGCTGGATGGTTCATTTTCTGACTTCTCTGTTAATTCTCTGTTCTTGCATGTTTTTGAAATGATCTCTCTTTCTAGTCAAGGAAGATGAGCACAATAATACAGTAATGTTTATGAAGAATATTATTCTCTGCTATTACTTACTTTGCTTACTGTCTGTCTATGATTAGTATTACAATTGGTGCTTTCATTCTGCATTTTTCGTCATGGCTGAAAACACTCGTTTGAAAGAGCTTTCATATGATGTAAAGCGTATTTTAGAGTTGATGGAATCCAGACACCTGGAGTATTCTACTCGTTTTGACAGCCTTGAAACTGCATTAACGTCATTGCATGTAGCGACTGCCGCTTCGAACAGGTCTGATTCGAGCTCTAAGCCTCTGTTTCAGGTTCGAAATGTTAAACTGGATTTTCCCTGTCTCAATGGTTCAAATGTGTTGGAGTGGATATTTTGGGCTGAACAATTTTTCACGTTTTACAATACTCCAGAGGAGCAACGTCTTACCATTGCTGCAGTTCATATGGAAGCAGATGTGATTCCTTGGTTCCAAATGCTAGCTAAGACCACTCCATTTCAATCTTGGATTAGATTCACTCGCTCCTTGGAATTGAAATTTGGGCCTTCCCCTTATGAGTGTCCTAGATCTACTCTCTTTAAGTTGATGCAAACAGGATCCGTTCAAGAATATTATCGAGAATTTACAGCTTTGGCTAATCGGGTTCAGGGCATTACTGTAGATGCATTACTGGATTGTTTCATTAGTGGGCTCAAGCTTGACATTCGTCGATATGTTATTGCTCAAAATCCCATATCATTGTTACTAGCGGTTTCATTGGCAAAACTATTTGAAGAAAAATACCAGCCAAACAGAAACCTACCTTAAACCTTCCTTATCCCAAATACCCACCTTCCTCGTTAGCCCAAATTCCTAAATCTACCAGCTTACCACCCTTATTACCCAACCCAAACACTTCCAACCTACATAATTCCCAATTCAGTAAGTTTGCCAATGTCAAAAAAAATTCTGCAGCAGAAATGCAATTGCGCTGAGAGAAAGGTTTGTGTTTTACATGTGATGAGAAATTTTCTCCCCACCACAAATGCCCCAACAAACAATATTTGTTCTTAAAATTAGAGGAAGAGGTAGACACCACACTGGAACCTGAACCACCTAATGATGTTATTCAGGAGCATCACCTTTCTTTTAATGCTCTCAAAGGAGTTCTAGCATTGGTACTATGCGATTCCAGGGTACTATCAATGGAGTCACGATTCAAGTACTACTAGACAGTGGGAGTTCAGATAACTTCTTGCAACCAAGGCTTGCCTATTGTTTGAAATTAGCCATTGAACCTACTACTAGATTCTAGGTCTTAGTTGGTAATGGAAATTCCTTGACAGTGGAAGGTATGGTGCACATAGTTGAAGTGCAGATCCAAGGGCACTCTTTACAGCTTTCAGTTTACTTATTGCCGATCACGGGTGCTGACTTGGTCTTAGGGGCAGCGTGGTTAGCTACATTGGGCCCCTATATTTCGGACTACAGGGCCTTGACATTGAAGTTCTTAATGGAAGGGAACTTCATTACACTTCATGGGGATAAGCCACAACTTCCGACTCCAGCCCAATATAATCATCTTCGAAGACTGCAACGCACTAATGCCATATCTGAACTCTTTACACTTCAGTTTCAGCAACCTCTCTGTGCTGTTGATCACGCGTTGCACTTACCTACGAATATGGATCCTGAATTAGCATTACTTTTGCAGAATTATCATGATGTTTTTGTAGTCCTTATTGGTCTTCCTCCGAGTAGGTCCCAAGACCATGGTATTCCATTGATTGCAGGGGTTGATCCTGTTAAGGTTAGACCCTATAGATACCCTCACAGTCAAAAAGAACAAATCGAGAAGATGGTCAAGGAAATGTTACAAGAAGGCATTATAGTACCCAGTAATAACCCTTTCTCTTCACCCATTGTATTGGTCAAAAAGAAATATGGTGCTTGGAGATTTTGTAAGGACTACCGCGCCTTAAATGCCCTAACCGTCAAAGACAGTTTTCCCATTCCCACTGTAGATGAGTTAATCGATGAGTTATTTGGGGCTCAATATTTTTCCAAGCTTGATCTTAGGTCTGGGTATCATCAAATTTTGCTTAAGAAGGAAGACAAATATAAGACACCTTTTAGAACAAATCATGGGCACTATGAATGGCTTGTCATGCCCTTTGGGTTGATGAATGCTCCGGCTATATTTCAGTGTCTAATGAATGAAATCTTTCAAGATATGTTATGAAAATCTGTGTTGGTTGTTTTTGATGACATACTAGTCTATAGTCCGACTTGGTCTTCTCATTTACACCAACTAGAAGCTGTTTTGCAATTACTCAGGAAGCACAAATTATTTGCCAAGTTCTCCAAGTGCTCATTTACTCAAGTGGAATATTTAGGACACACTGTTTTGGGTCATGGCATGGCTGTAGATGCTTTCAAGGTACAAGATGTGTTAGCCTGGCCTCTTCCTACTAACCTTAAACAATTATGGGAATTTTTAGGACTCACGGGGTATTATCGAAAGTTTATCAAGGGTTATGCCTCTATTGTAGCCCCTTTGACAAATTTACTCAAGAAAGACAGTTTTAATTGGGATGCGACAGCTACTACAACTTTTGAAACAATAAAAGCTACTTTAACACAAGCCCCAGTACTTGCTCTTCCTGATTTTACTACTGCTTTTGTTTTGGAAACAGATGCCTCAGGTACTGGTATACGAGCAATGCTTAGTCAGAACAATCATCCAGTTGCTTTCTTTTCAAAGAAATTAAATCCCAGACTTAAAAACCAATCAGCTTATACAAGGGAACTATATGCCATCACGGAGGCCATCGCCAAATTTCGACATTACCTTTTGGGGCATAAATTCATCATTAAGACGAACCAGAAAAGTCTTAGGAGCTTGACCCAACAATCCTTACAAACGCCGGAACAATAATCATGGTTGCATAAATTGTTGGGCTACGATTTTACTATCGAATGCAAACCAGGGAAGGAAAATTTGGCAGCAGACGCATTGTCTAGGTCATTCTTCATGGCATGGTCTCAACCAAACTTGGCAATTTTACCTGTCTTACATGCTGTAGTTGCAGAGGATCCAGAACTAAATAGAATCCGTGAACTATGTTTAAAGGGTACCCCACCCCACCCCAATTATTCCACACACGATGACTTAATGTATTGGAATGACATAATGGTTATCCCTAAGAATCATGACTTGATTCATCACATCTTACATGAATTTCACTCTTCCCCACTCGGTGGACATTCGGGTGTTATATGAACTGTCTCTAGGATTGCGACACAATTTCACTAGCAAGGCATGCATAAAGACATAGCTAATTTTGTTAAGCAATGTCTCATCTGTCAACAGGACAAGTCTTCCAATACACTACCTGCGGGGTTGTTGCATCATCTTCCTATTCCAGCACAAATATGGGAAGATATCGCAATGGATTTTATTACGGGATTACCCAATGCTCGAGGGTTTATAGTGATCATGGTAGTGGTTGATAGATTGTCTAAGTACGCCCATTTTGCTTCTTTAAAAGCTGATTACAATAGTATGCACGTGGCTGAATTGTTTATGCAGACGGTGGTGAAATTACATGGCTTTTCCAAGTCGATTGTATCAGATAGAGACAAAGTTTTTATGAATCACTTTTGGAAACATTTCTTTCGGTTGAGTGGCACTTCGTTGGCAATGAGCACCGCATACCACCCCCAATCTGATGGTCAATCAGAAGTTGTCAATCGTTGTGCAGAGATGTACTTGCGTTGTTTTGTGTATGACAATCCAAAGATGTGGCTGAAATTGTTGCCATGGGCAGAGTTTTGGTATAATACTTCGTATCACCTTAGTACGGGTATGACACCATTTAAGGTAGTCTATAGACGGGATCCTCCTAGAATTGATAAATACATTACAGATTCCACAGATTCTCCTACTTTACAGGAATTGTTACAGCAGTTAAAGGGTCATTTGCATAAGGCTCAACAATATATGAAGCAACAGGCGGATAAGAAGAGACGCCATATTAAATTCAAAGTGGGAGATATGGTGTTGGTGAAGCTACAACCTTATAGACAGGCTTCAGTTGCTTTGAGAAAAAACCAAAAATTAAGTATGCGATACTTTGGTCCTTTTCCTATTATCCAATGTATTGGTCCAGTGGCTTATAAACTATTGTTACCTAAAACTGATCGCATTCATCCCGTTTTTCATGTGTCACAGTTGAAACTATGTCACGGGGATCATCAGCAGTCTTATATTCCACTTCCTCTAGTTACTAATGACCACGGTATTACATTACAGCCACATGAGATTTTGCAAGCTAGAGTTATTCTGCAGAGAGGCCAACATATTCCTCAAGTTTTGGTACAATGGGATGGCTTGGGTGAAGAACATGCTACTTGGGAGGATCTTTCTTATGTACAAAACGCTTATCCTAACTTCAACCTTGAGGACAAGGTTGATTTTTATGGGGAAGGTACTATCACAAGTGGGAATGACATAAGGGCAAATCAGGAAAAGAATTTAGAGGAGAATAATTCTGTTAGACAGACTGTACAGATGGCAAGCAATGATACAATTGTGCATAACAGAAAAAGTACAAGGCTGAGGAGGCCCAATATATGTTGAAAGATTATGTGTGATGTGGGGGATGGTTATATGAGAGTGAGGGAAAAAGGAAAAGGGGGCTGGATGGTCCAAATGTAATAGAAATAAAATTAAAAATAAGAATTTTTGATTAATTTACAAAGTAACTTAAATGTAATTTTGATAAACATACTTTGTAATAGAAATAAAATTTAAAATAAGAAGAATGTGTATATTTTTTTTGTATGGCAAATATTGTAAGTTTGACATTTTTAAAGAGTTTCAATATTTGTAGACAATATTTTTTAGTTGTCGTATTCATATTTTTATGTTCGTCTAAAATTAGAATTTTCAATCCTTTCTTGGTTTTTGTTCTAGAAATAGCATTATAGAGTTGTCGATGTTTGAATACTAGACGTGGCAGGTAAAGTTTAACTCTTATAAGACATTACTTTCAATGATTATTGGTTGATGATATTGAAAATGTATTCTTTGAAATTTAAAAGGTAATTTAGAATCAAAAGATACCATATTCCGTATAAATCTTTTGACTTAATATTATTATTAGTTTCTATTTTCGTTTGCCTTATTTGAGATGGAACTTATTTTTCTTAATGTTGAATGTAATTCTTAATTTCATAATTTATGTTTAATTTGATCTTTTTAGCTGATCACCTTTAAATAGTTAACAACAAAATGTCTACAACACCAATCAATGAATTACATAAAAGTTATTGATTGATGTGGCTCTGGCTAGAACCAGAGTTGATTAATGATGATTGCGCTAATGAGGGCTTGACATGTGCTAATGATGGTTGCACTAATGAGGGCTTGACATGTGACAACCCCTTTCTTCACCCAAAAATTAGGGTTTTAGATTTGCATCTGCATATTAGGGAAAAGCTTGCTCCAGTGTCTTCACGCGAGAATAGGGTTTCTCATTCATGACGATATTGGTGAACTTCGTGATAGTTGGTTTGCTTCTAAGTTTTTCTCCTGTAGGTGAATGAAGAAGGTACGATGGAGAAGCATGAAGAGAGGCTCTGGTGCGACGTTGAAGATGATTGCGTGATTTGACTTTGCATTTATGTGATTTGGGTTTTGCTTGCAAGAGGTTGGTGATGATGTTGGTGGCTCTTCACCATTGCTGCACGAATTGAGCTTCTTGTTTGAAGGAGATTTCTGGTTCTCTGGGTTTTGATCTTTTGTGTTTCAGGTTGATGGTGGATGGTGAAGAATGAAGAAGCTTCACGACGATGTTGCTCAGAGGCACGAGGAACTCGCGATTCAGTTTCGCGATGTTTGTGGTAGAGCGTTTGGAACAACAGCGAGACTAATGCGTGATATGTTCGCCAAAGGTTTCTGGTTAGGGTTTCAAAATCTCTGATGATGGAGGTGTGAAGATGGTGGTTGGTCGTGAGCATGGCTGCACGACATAATTCATCGCGATTGAGATTGCTTCTCTAAAATTCTTTTTGCAAGTTGGCGTGAAGAAGGTTGGGTGAGATACTGTCGTTTCTGCATCATGGAGAAGGTTGGCCGTGGCGGCGCAAGACTGGTGGTGGTTCGACGAGTCCTTCGAGCTAGGGTTTTTGTGCAGTGGGAAATTAGGGTTTTTGGAGGTAAAAGAGGATGATGAAGTGACAAGGGTTATGTGTCCACGCCAGCCAATAATTGTCATGTAATTCACTGATTGGTGTTGTGGACATTTTGCCGTCAACTATTTAAATGTGGTCAGTAAAAGGGACCAAATTGAACATAAATTACGAAGGGACCAAATTGAACATAAATTACGAAATTAAAGATTACATTGAACATTAAAAAAAAATAAGTCTGATATTGAACAAAGTTGACAAAAATATAACCAAACAATGCTATTAAGCCATTTTTTTTTGTCTAATATTTCTTTCTTGTAATTACATTAACAAAAATAACATTTTTGCCTGACACATCAACTTGCAATTTTATGTCGTTATAAAGACCTTTTGCTTGATAATGTTTCTAAGAAACATAATTGTCACATATTCTTTTTCTTTATTTATACTAGTGCATGTGATTTTAAAAATTACAATATATTTATTATATTAACTTGAGATTATAAAAATATAATTATAGTTTAATATAAATATTTTATTTCATAAAGTTAAAAAATAATATTTGATTTTATGATAAAAAATGTATTCAAGTTATTTATATATAATGGCATTTATTGTACATAATTATTTTAAATAAAGATTGAGTTTTAAAATTAAGAATTTAAATTCAATTTTACATGAAACATTAGTTATACAATGTAGAAAATTGTAAACAGTATACTATTATAAATAAAAAAGATGAGCAATGCATAAATTGTTCAGTAGATTCAATAAAAGTATAAATTTTGGAGGATAAAAACAAATATGAAAACTAGAAAATGTAAAAGTACAATGTAGAAAAATGTATAGAATTGATTATCTAAAAATAGAAAGTTTAAACAATGTAAAATACTATGCAGAAAAAAAAATACACTTTATAAAAATAAAAATGTTGAACGCTTGGACTTATCACATGTTAAAACAAATTCATATTTCAAACTCTTATTTGTCGTTTTTTCCTTAAAATGAAAAATTAAAAAGAATATAAATAGTTTAATAATTAACTTCACTTGAAAATACAAATTACATTGAATAAATTCAAAAAGATATATTTCGTAATATTGTTTTTAGTTTATTCACGATGTGTTTATGCAATATTTATTTATTATTTAATATTATATTTTAATTATTATTATTATTAAATAGTATTACATATTACAATATTATAATTTCATAAAATCTTTTGAACTCTTCAACTTCTAAAATTTTTTCTATTATATATTTATGTCTATATTATTGAAATTATTTTTTAAATTATTATTCAAATTTGACATAATTATATTGTAAATATATTTAAACTATTACTAAAATTTTATATTTTAAATGAAATATTATTTCATTTAGTTTACTTTTATTTATTAATGATGCCATTATTTAATTATTATGTTGTATCATATATTATTTTCATTATTATTATTATTATGTTAATATTATCATGTTATTATATTATTAGATTTTATTATGTATTATAATATATTATTATATTGTTAATGAAAGTCTTCATCTTCTAAATTTTGTTTCCATCTTAAATGTAAATTCTTTTGAAAGGTTATAAATATGTAAAAATTGTTCAAATATATTTAAAAAGTTTCAATTTTTTTTATAGTTTTTTCACTTATTTTGAATTTCAAAATTAAATTTTTTTATCACACTTTTGTATTTTTTGCCATTTCAAATTTGAAATTCAAATTTTGTTACCGTATATTTTAAATTTTCGTTGTTGTTGGTAATATGAATATGAATATATTTTTTTTCAAAAAAAATTGAAGTTTAAATCTTACTTATTTTTAACAATTTTTAATGAAGTTTAAAAGTTAAAATCCAACTTTGGTTTAACAATATTGATAGGGTGATGGGTTGATCTTGAAATTGTAGAGGAAGCTTCCAACTTCCTTTAAAGTGAGTGAGGCATTATCGATTTGGAGCCATTCGCGAAAGATTTGTGTAAGCATTGTGAGCCTCCATGGCCATGTCTCCATCAATTCAAAGTTTAACATGACACGCCATCCTATGTGCTGCTCACCTACCATATATTAAGTATTATTATAAACTTTGATATAAAATTAATTTTAGTTATATTGACAATACTATACTGAGCATAAGTATACTAATTAATAATATTTTATGTTGGAATCTTTACAGAGAAATGTTATTTGTCTATTTTTACCACATTCAACGTGATTAAAAATTATTATTTTTGTAAATAAATAAAATTATTAGACGTCATTTAAAACTGTAATTCGACGTCAACTTGTTATACGATGTCGAATATTAAGAAGTCCAACGTCGTATTGGGTTAATTTCTTGGTCTGGAGGTGAAAATGAACTTACGTATGATGTCAAATGCCCTAGAATTAAACGTCAAAAGGTTATACAACGTCGAATGACTCAACCTTAGGCGTCAAAAAGTTAGTGAATTCAATAAAAATTTGAGCAGAAGATTGAAAATTCATTCACTTTATCTTAGAACGCGAAACTCCCTTCTCTGCTCAAACTTTTCTCGAACGAAGTTTGACGGTCATCACATGTAATCTTTCTTTCATTTGATACAAATACATGTTAATTAACTACTTTAGGTATGCTTTTCGTTTGTTTTGACCAGTTGTCCTTCATATGTGCATTCTGCTTTCTCTCACACTGGTGACAATACTTTATTTCGACTAATCCACCTTTTGAAGGTTAGTTTTCGTTTTCGTTTTAAAGAACTTATTTGTTAAACTTGTTTGTTAAACTTGTTTGTTGTTTGTTGTTGATACCATTGCACATTCATAGTTCACATTTTATAAAATAACAAAAATTGAAATTTATTGTATTTTTTTGCTTTTCAGGCTCATAGAGTTGTAAAAAAAACACAAAGGATCACAATTAATTAAAAAAAACAAAAAAAATTGATTAACTTCGTATATTGACAAAATTCGAAGTTAATTAATGTTATTTGGCGTCAAACATAAAACAATGTCCGACGTCAGTTTGCTTTACTGGGAACATCAGAGTTTTTAAATACGACATCAATTTAACATCTTTTGACATGATGTCAGTCTCGAATTCAATGTGAAAGACTACAATATTTTTGTCCTAATGTTTATAGACATTAGATGATACTATGTCATAAAGACATGTCTTGTGATAAACATTGGTGAAGTACATCTAATTTGGCTTAAATCTAGTTGTTCACTACGTTTAACTTTTTATAAGACTTGTCAAGTACTTTGTATATTGCAACACTTGTATAATACTTTGTATTATCATAAAAATAATGAAAAAAATATTTAACACAAGAAAATAAACTAGTTATTAGCTTACAAATCAATCCAACCTTAATTCATATGGACATCATTCCAAACAAGTCAAATAAAAATAACTATTTTGGTTTAGATAATTATTTTTAAATTCCCACCCAATGTAAATCATTACACGTATACCTATCTGTTGTGCAGAATTCCAAAAAATTAGATTGAAAGATAATGACAAAGATGAGAATGTTATAGAAAAATAAGTAACTGTCTACAAACTTTTTTATTGTAATATTAAATCCCATATTATCCATTCTCTAGACAATAATACAATAAGTTGAAAAAAATTATTAAATTTTAATCTTTTTTATAAGGTTAATACACCTATACCTATATATGATTTTTATAAGGTTTAATGTCACTTTATGTCTCTAATTTCCTTCAGAATCTCAAATAGGTTTTTTTTTTTTTCTGCGTCTCAATTGGATCTTTATTTTTGTAAAATTGAATCAAATAGGAGTTTTCAGTCAAATTGAGCCTAATGGCGTTAGTGTATGGTTAACGTGATATGCTAATCTTCATTTTTAAATGACGTGGAGTAGTTTATTTAATGTATGTGATTTTGATGTGTCTTTTAATTTTTTTTAAATAAAAGAAATTTGTAAAAATGAATTAAACTTTAAACATTAAACTGCGTACTTCCAAATCCTCTTTGGTTAGCAACCTCACATTCGAAGCAGCTTCTCTTCTTCGCGTCATTAATTCTTCTTCTTTCTCTATCTCATCTTCCTTTAGAAGTTCCTTCACTAGGCTCTTCAGCTCCTCGAGTTTGTCCTCTTTCTTCTTCGTTTCCGTGACAACTTTGACCTCCGCCAGGTTTAGCAGATCTTCGTTATTCGGCTTCATCTTGTGCCGGTGTTGTTGTTTCGGTTGGTGGTGGTGTCTCTCGGAGTACGTGTCTGATCTCTCGGCGTAGCGGGAGTTGGCGTCGCAGCTGACAACATTGAAGACCAGGCGGCGGAAGGAGGTGGTGGAGAGGGAGTGCCACAGGCGGAAGTGGCCACCGGCGACGGAGGTGCTCTTGGAATGGTGGTGGTCAAGGACCACGTTCTCGAAGTTCTTACGGTGGAAGTTTGCCATCTCTGGTGAACTACATTGCAGAGAAAGAGAGAAAAAAACTGAAAAAAGAAATGAGAGAGAGAAGAGAGAGTGTTTTTTTTTCTTGTTTTTGTTTGAGTAGGAACTTTGTAGAGAGAGAAGGGATTGTTGATTTCATGTTTTTTCCTTCTCTGTAATCAAATTCTGAACAATCATTCCCTCTTCTCAATCGAATCAACAATCATCACTCACTCCCTCGAATCAAATCCAGTAATCCAACAACAATAATATGCTTTGCTTGTAATTTATCAACAACAACCCTTTTAAGCGAGTTTAGTGTAATCACCTTCTTCTTTTCTAGATTAACGTTAAGCTCAACTGCATTTTTATCTCCATACATTTCTACTCCTTGTTAATTTCGATTTTCATTGTTCTCGCACGAATCCTAATTCGAAGCCCCAATCTTCTCCCAATCTCATTTCGATTTAGTAATTGCACAAAAGCGACTACACTTAATTTAATTTCTTTTGACCACTTTGCCCCACTTTATTTTTTAATTCAAAAATTAAAAAAATATACTTCACACACGTTTTTAATGTCACATAATTTAAAAAGACATTCTCAATCACCTTTTTAATGCTATGTAAAAATAGGCACATAAAGTGACATTAAACTTTTTTATAATAAAAAATATAAATAATATATAAAATAAAAAAAATTTCCTATCCTTTTATCGATGAGTCTCATAATTAGTGTATTTTATTAGACACATGTTTCACATTATGAATTTTTTGTGATTTTGCATATATCTCTTTTGTAAATACACTTAACTTTTCACATGCTATCATCATTGCAAATATTGGATCTATTCTATTTTCACTATTCACTCTGACATTCTGCGCTTTTTTTTGTTTTATTTTTGTCATTTTTGTAATGTAATCATTTGGGTCCTCATTTCTCTGTCTACTACTGTCTATTATTATAAAAATAAATAAATTTACCATTTTAATTCTTATTTTATTTTAATTACAATTTTAATATATATTTGACATTCACACACACGCGTGAATTAATATATATATATATATATATATATATATATATATATATATATATATATATATAATAGTTAATTATTTTATATCCATGTTTAATTAATTAAACAAATTTACTCGAAACTATATAAATTAGTTGTGCTATAGAATTTTAGAAACTATATTAAATATCTTCGTAATGAAATTTTATATATCCATTACTTTGTTTTTGCAACTGATGCATCATATAAATTTTCTTAACATGTTTGTTTATTTCTTTTCACGAATTAAGTATATTATTTTTGTTATCTATGCTATATGATTTACAGTATATTGTTTTATATCTAATATTAGTATAGTTAATTATTGAATTTGTTTCTTTTTAATCTAAGTAAACTTTTCTTAACATATTTACTTGTTTGTTATCACTCCAAATAAGAGACTATAAATATTCTTGGTTTAACGTTAAAACTAATAGTTTTTTTATATCAATATTATTTTTTTATCATTTGTTACACATAATAGTATATTTAACTAATTTGATGGTATTTATGTTATTTATTACTTGTTTTAATTGGTTGCAAATTTGGAAATATTAAATTTTTGAGTTGTTATATTTATGTATGTATGATACTGTGATTTCATATGAATAAATATTATATCATTTTATTGACCATTTTGTATCATTTATATTTATATATAAAGAAGATTTTTGTGTGTGTTTATATTTATTTTTTAATTGTATTTTTGAATATTTTTTTTAAAATTAAAATAATCATTTTATCAATTTATTCTTTAAGTGAATGTTTCTTTAAATTTAATCTTCGCTTTGACATTTTTTAATTTTAACCATTTTATTACTTTTAATAACGAAAAAAAAAAACACACACATACACAAATATTACACATATGTATTTTCATTAGTTTATTTAATGAATGAGAATTTGTTTACTAAATCTATATCATAGAGTAATACATTACTTTTTTATTTAAATTTGTTAGGCTAATTTAAACTATACGTCACCCAATCAAATTGCTTTATTTTAAACTATTATTTTGTACTTGAGATATATAATTTGTATACAATTAGAAATTATAAATTTTATCTATATAAATTTGATATATGGATAGAAAATGAATCTAATATATATATTTCTGTTAAATTAATCAAATATTATTAGCTTAACTATTTGATAATGTAATATTTGAGATTTTAAAAATTATATTTAAATAATTATACGTAAACCTAAACTCTAAAATGTTAGTAGGTTATCCTTCTTATTTTTTTTGTTATTATCAATAAATAATGTTAGAAGTTCATAAAGATTTCTAAAACATATGTATTGTGTGAATATATATATATATATATATATATATATATATATATATATATATATATATATATATATATATATATATATATATATATATATATTGTTGAAATTTTGAAATATTTTGGTTATGTAAACTCTTTCTTCGGTACTATAGAGATATTTTTTAAGATTGTATATCTATTATATAATTGTTTTGGAATCTTACATAATAGAGAATAAAGATTAAGAAAAAATATATACAGCAAAATCATTCTCTTGCCCTTTTGTTTTTGTCTTTCTATCCAAATAATCATTTTTTTTTAATTATTAATTTGGTTAGAAAGTTTCAATGTATTTCAAAATTTGTTAAAACGCTTAAATCAGGTCTTTTTTTGTTAATGTCATTAAAATCGATAAGGTCTTTGATAAGTGTATAATATACCTTAAAATTTATATCAAAATAGACACTTATCAAGCTTGATTTGATTGCGTTTAATAAGAAAATAATCCTTTTTAGTTTAAAATGCACAATGGTGTATCAAAGAACTAAGTTATATCAAATTTAATGTTATCTTGCTATTTTGAAGTAAAAGGAAGAAGAAATAACAAAAAGGCAGCTCAACGGTAGGAAGTGGTTTGAAAAAAAGAAAGTAGATGAAGAGACATAACTTGCATTACTGGCTGAGCATAATAAATTAGAGCTAAGCCAAAGAAAAAAACCTTTTGCGCAAAGAAAGCTAAGCATCAAAACATAACGCTAAACCAAAAAAAAACTCACACATGAAGAAATTCATATGGCTGAGCATAAAAGATGGGGTTGAGCACCAACCAAAATATTCTATAAAAGCAAGACTCTGCCTCTATTTTATTCATTCAGAAATAGCTAGAATTAGTCATTCTCTTCTATGTAATTCTTATATTAGCTATAACAACAGCCATAGGAATGTTATGCAACTCTTAGAGTTTGGATTTAAATCCTCATGAGTGGTCGAATCTTCTTGTAAGAGGTTGGATGTAATTAACTAAAGTTATCTCTACTGTTTACTTTTTAAATGTTTATTCGTATTTGATCTTATAATTTGTTGTTTTGTTTATATTTATTACTTGAATGAACTAACAATTCATTTCATCTCATTGTATTGGATTGAGTTGAAAAACTAATATCAAATTGTGGCCCAAAATCATCACACTCTTGCTAGAGGTTTCCACAAAATCTAGAAAGTGTGTGGGTGAGAAAGTCTTGCATAGTAAAACAATGATTTATTCTGCTAGAGATTATAAGACCTATGAAAAATAATTACCTTAATAGTAACAATTTTGTTACTAGTAGTAATAACTTTTTCTTTATGAATGAAAAATATAATTAATAAGTTTATGTAAAAATAAAATGTGGAAAGTTAAAAAAGAAATTTTGGTAGCTTAAATGGTAGAAAATTGTGGTGATTACAAGAGCATGAGTTCAAACTCTTTTCTACCTTTTTGTTTAAAAAAGAAAAAAGAAAAAGAAAACAAATGGACAAAGAAACTTTCGGTGGTTGAAATAGCAAAACACCAAAACATCTTTCGGTGATTGAAATGATATATATATATATATATATATATATATATATATATATATATATATATATATATATATATATATATATATATATATATATATATATATATATATAATAATAATAATAATAATAATAATAAAACACCAAATAGTACTAGAATCTTGGCCTATAAATACCAAGCAAGGGGGAGGGGGATTTTGCACCAAGAAGTAGAGAGAAATCATAAGATTAAGAAGAATTTAGAGTAAGAAGGATTTTAGTGTGGAGATTTTGAAAGTTTTCTGGGAACAACCTCTGATCAAGAAACTAAGTTTGAAATAGAGGTAAGGGGAGCTAACTTTTCTAAGCTTTTATATTATGATTTAATATTGTTTTATTAGTATTCATGTCTTGAAATTCTGTGTGAATACTGTTAATGAAAAACATATGTGCTTGTTATATATCTATCTATATTGAATTTCTGTGTTAATATTATACGCTGTTGTTTTGAATATGTAAATAAGAAATTTGTTAAAAACTAGTTGAGGAACACTTTGACTAAGGAAAAACTTGGTACTTAAGTTTTCCATTGTGTCGCACCTCTCTTTCTTGGAAGTCTACTCGACAAGTTTTTAACTTAAATCTTATTGAACAGATTATGTACTATTAAATTATTGTGCAATATATCTTGTTGGAATGAAAATTTCTGATGAATTCATGTTTATGAATTTGAGCATGGTATGAGTTGATGAATATGAACATGATATGAGTCTCGTGGAGAGATTCTATAATGACATGGTATTAATGTATATGTTGATGTTGAGGGTTCTGTTGTTGGAGGTTATCCTGATACTCTAATAAACATCCAGTCTCAAGTAGAGAAAGATGAATTATGTGGTGAGAGGGGCAGGAGGTCCTGGTCTATGTGTCGGTTTTGGACATAGTGTTGAGGATTAAGCTTGTGGATGGTATGAAGTATCTTGGAAGTATATTTGTAAGAAGAAGTAGAAGTCATCACAAGTGTATAACCTCCCGTGACCGCTCATCAACATATCATCCAGATGAACGTCTATTGCGTATTGTGAAATGAGTGTCTATTGGGTATTGTGGAATGAGTGTCTATTGGGTATTGTGGAATGAGTGTCTATTGGGTATTGTGGAATGAGTGTCTATTGGATATTGTGGGATGAATGTCTATTGGGTATTGCGGAATGAGTGTCTATTGGGTATTGTGAAATGAGTGTCTATTGCGTATTGTGGAATGAATGTCTATTGGGTATTGTGGAATGAGTGTCTATTGGGTATTGTGAAATGAGTGTCTATTGGGTATTGTGGGATGAGTGTCTGGGTATTATGGAATGAGTGTCTATTGGGTATTGTGGAATGAGTGTCTATTGGGTATTGTGGGATGAGTATCTATTGGGTATTGTGTGATGAGTGTCTATTAGGGATTGTGATATGATGGGATGAGTGTCTATGGTGCGATTGTTCTATGATGGTATGATGGTGTCTGACATAATTATTATATGATGTTTGTTGAGTGTATCAAAGTAATTATGCATGTTTTATAAATGATTTGTTGCATGTTAGCTCACCTTACTTGTTTGTGTTTGTGCAATGATCGTATAATTCGTTATACGGGAGCAGATGAAGGAATGTCGTCTGATTCAGTGCCAATGAAGAAAGAGATAAAAGAATAAATTAGAAGAATTTGAGTTATATTTATAAGTTTGTAGTTGAAATCTGAGTTTAAAACACACACACACACACACACACACACACACACACACACACACACACACATATATATATATATATATATATATATATATATATATATATAACCTTAAATGTAATGCTACAATAATATCAATTATGAATTATCAAGTGTGAGATTATGAAATGTTACAGAGATAGATGAATCACACTAGAGTTTGAAATCCTAAGGATATAATGATTTAAGAATAACCTAGATTTACTTTCAGGACATAAGATGAAAGATGCAATAAGCATGATAAGATTAGTAAGAGTAAAGTATTGGAAGAGAAAATGAATTCCAACCTCCTTACTTAATCAATATTAGAATTATCACAATTTTAAAACTGTTAGTTTTAATCGATTATGTTAACATCATAAAAAACAATCATTTATTGAAAGTCTCACATCGATTAGAGATAAGACTAATTTATAGTATATAAATGGGTACAAACTTCATTTTACAAGACGATTTTATGGTATTGAATTAGACTTGAAGTCAACTTTTTAACATGATATCATAACTATATAGATAGATTTAGAATAATTTAATCAATTTAACCATCTCATCAATGCACTCTTCTTTTTTTCCTACTTTCTTTTATCACTTTTGAAATATATTTATTTATGGGTTTAAAATAAACTCACATCTCTTCATTATCCATCTACTACTATCTATTCATTTTAATTCGAATTAAACCTATTCTTTTTCATTAATAACATATAGTTTCAATTATATAATTTTATATCTATATTAATATATTTCAATTAAATTAATTAATAAATATTTTTTGTGTCTTTTTTATTTCATCAAACTAACCTGCCAACAATACTTCGTATGAGTCATGCTTATATTTTGTTTATTATAACTTAAAATAAGAATCTACAAACGTATTTAGTCTAATATTAAACCTATTATTTTGTATCAATGTTACTTTAAACATACTATTTTATCATTATATATATAATAGTATATTTAATTATTTATTTTATAGTCATATATATAGTTTAAACCTAAACCTATATATACTAAGTTTAACTAATTAAATAATTTGGGTAGCATATAGTTTTATATAAATAATATGCAAGTATACTTTTTATTTTTTATATCTATATTAGTATATTTATTCAATTAATTAGTTATTTTTTATTGTAGTTGGGTAAGATGTAAATGATACATATGACCTAAAATAAGAAGTGTAAATATCTTTGGTCTAACATTGAGGCTGATATTTCGTATCAATCTTATTTATAGGCATATTAGTATAATTAACTAATCAATTAATGAATTTATAGCTATGTATTTATGTTCAGCATAGAATCTATAAGTTTAAATTGAATTCCAAATAAAGGCATCTAAATAGTTTTGCCTAACATTGCCTACTTTTTTGTTATAATTACTTTTGAGTGTTATTTGATTTATTAGTATATATAATAAATTATCTAACTATTCATATATAAAGTTGGATACCGAATTCACCCACGTTTGTTTTATCAATGGAGATATGTTATGTGTATATAAACTCATGTTCATATCTTATTTTATCCTATGTGAAACTTTGTTTATACCTAACACTTGTAGTTAGAAATCACAATAAGTCAGCCATATAGATATTACTTATTCAATAATAGATCTATAATAAAAAAAATTATTTATTATTTTTTTTGTTATTTATTGAATATTTGTTTAAAAATTATCTACATATATTTAAAAATATGTGAATATTTATAAATATTTTAAAAAATATTTTATAAATTTTAAATTAAAATCTAAATAAAATTATACAAGAAAATATAAAATACAATATAAATATAAATTAAATTTTAATTAAATTTAATATAATAAAATATAAATTAATTTTAATTTTAATAAAATTAAACTTTAAAAAATATAAATTAAATTTTAATTTTAATTATTCATAATAAATATTCACATAATTATAAGTGGTATAATATCTATCACTCGTTTATAAACAAATATTAAAATATTTGTTATTTCTATAAATACACGTCAACATCAATTTTTATTTTTGTCTTTCCTACTAACAATATTAATATTAGATGTTATATATATAATTATAATTATAATTTATTTATATTGAAAACAATGTGTTTGGTTTTTGATAATGGGTTCTATAAATGTGTGGACATGCATGCAGCCTTAGTAAAGGTAAAGATACTCTGAAATCCGTTGTTAAAGTTGAGTAATTAGCTTCTCTAAGTTCCTGGTCATGGCTTCCAATGGAGAAAATCTTGCTCAGAAAAACCAAGTGGTAGTGGTTCTGATACCTTTCCCTGCACAAGGCCATCTCAATCAGCTTCTGCATCTCTCAAACCTTATCTCATCACACAACATACCAGTTCATTATGTTTCCACTGTCACTCACATTCGCCAAGCCACTCTTCGTCACCACAAATCCATTTCTAACATTCATTTCCATGCCTTTCATGTTCCAGCCTTTCTTTCCCCTTCTCCCAACTCAAACAGTTCAGAAACTGATTTCCCGTTTCATCTAATTCCTTCATTCGAGGCCTCCATGCATCTTCGAGAGCCTGTGGGAAAACTTTTTCAATCCCTCTCATCTCAAGCCAAAAGGGTCATAGTCATCTATGACTTCCTCATGGGATCAGTGGTACAAGATGCCACAACCATGCCAAATGCTGAGAATTACACTTTTCACAGCACATCTGCTTTTACCAACTTCCTTTATTTTTGGGAGGAAATGGGGAAGCCTTCGCTTAATGGAGTCCGTGTCCCGGAATTTCCTTCTCTTGAAGGATGTTTTCCCGCCGAGTCCATTGATTTCATTACTGAACAACTTGAATTCCTCAAAATCGGCGATGGAAACATCTACAACACAAGCAGGGCCATTGAAGGTCCTTATATTAAGTTGCTGGAGAATATCGAGGTCGGCAAGAAGGTCTGGGCTCTGGGGCCTTTGAACCCTTTGGCCGTTGAGAAGAAAGAAGCAAAAGTAAGGCACCCATGCTTGGAGTGGCTTGATAAACAAGAGCCAGATTCAGTGATATACGTGTCTTTTGGGACAACAACAACTTTGAAAGTGGAACAGATCCAACAGGTTGCAACTGGGTTGGAACAAAGCAAGCAGAAGTTCATCTGGGTGCTGAGACATGCTGATAAAGGGGACATCTTTGATGAAAACGAAGCAAAAGAACTTCATCTTCCAAATGGGTTTGAGGAGAGATTGGAAGGCAAGGGGCTGATTGTGAGGGATTGGGCACCCCAATTGGAAATTCTGAGCCATCCTTCAACAGGGGGGTTTATGAGTCATTGTGGATGGAACTCGTGCTTAGAGAGCATATCCCTGGGGGTGCCAATGGCAACATGGCCCATGCACTCAGACCAGCCGAGAAACGCAGTTTTGGTGACAGAGGTTCTGAAGGTTGGATTGGTTGTGAAGGATTGGTCGCAGAGGAAGTCGTTGGTGAGTGCTTCAGTTGTTGAGAATGGTGTGAGAAGGTTGATGCAAACAAGGGAAGGTGATGAGATGAGAGAGAGAGCAGTGAATATGAAAAAGGCCTTCCAAATATCAAGGGATGAAGGTGGAGATTCTCGCATGGAAATGAAATCTTTCATTGCCCATATCACTAAATAGTATCTGATGGGCTGATAGTTGTCTGTGTAGTTCCCAATTGGGTACATGAAGTTAAAGACACCTGGTATGAAAAAGAAAAGGATAACGTGTGTAGTATTGGAGGAGGTTAAAATAATTTTTTTATTTGAAAAAGATAAGGTGGAAAAGAATAATCATATTATACCTATGAATTTCAAAATACCCTTGTCTTTTTCATTTAGAAAAAGATGATTCATTATATCTGGACTCTTGTCTTTTTCATTTGGAAAAAGATGATTCATTATATCTGGACTCTCAGTTTAAAGTGTGTTATTTTTCTTCTCTCTTAAATGTTTGACCTTTCTTTGTTGAAGGTGTCTCATTTTTTTTTTAAGGTGTGTTCTTTTTTTTTTTTTTTTTAAGTTCTCCTTTTTATTTTTGTAATGAAATCTTTCTTTTTTTTGTTCAATGTCTCACCTTTTTGGTTTGATTCGGTAGATTATATTACGTGAAATAGAATTGTTCGGTGAGAGCAAGGTATATGCCGTATGACCTTTGATTTTCTCCTATCTCGTTTCGGTTTTTGTCCTTTTTTTTATTGGTAGAATTTCCTTTTATGGTTTTATACAATTGTATTTTTTGTTAAATTTCAATTTGTTGATGATGTCGGTGCATCAAACAGAGAAATTTGTTACTCCTCTATGAAAGCATTAGCCAATACAATTGGAGAGGATTTAAAGGAACAAAAAAATCCAACACGTTAAAAACAACCTTATGAAGGAATGACGACAAAAGCGTTACAAGAGTATTGTAGAACCCCGTACATTGGATATCGTCCTAAACATGAGTGAATTTTGTATTTAGTGATTATTGGCAGTAGGAGATCAATGTAGATAGATGTAAATGTAAATGTATTGTAATAAATATTTTAAATGTTAATAAAGATGTAGGTTATTCCCTTTGTGATTGTCATTTTCATTTGAATTGTTGTTGGTCATCGTTGTTGATCATTCATTAGTTTTGATTTTATGAACAACTTTGATTCCATTTCAATGTCCTTCATGACTGAAATTTGCAATGTCCATTGTGGATGAAAGTCCATTTTTAGGCAAGACATGCCTTGGTAATCGATTACATCATCCCTGTAATCGATTACTAGGGTCTAAATGACTTTTTGTACAGAAATTTGGTGCGCACAACCCAGCTATGAGAGTCTCACTCCCTAGGGTAGATTTTTTTGACATTTAGGGGGATTTTTTGAATATTTTGTAATGGGTAACACGTCTTGGTAATGATTGATGGTGGGAAGTGCTTGTAAATCGTAGTTTGCCCACTCCATTGTGGAGGAAAGACCCAATGTGGTTGTAAACCGTAGTTTGCACACCCCATGTCCGTTAAACTCACTGACCCATCTAAAATAACAAACATAAAACAATAACTTAAAATTAAACTCATTTAGGAACCTTAGAAAAATGTTGTTTTTGGGAAATTAATTGCACATAGTACATTGGTCTAAAAGTTATGAGTTAGGAGTCATTTGAAAGCTCTTTAAGACTACATGCCAACAAAACAATAAGCAACTCATTTAGAGTTCGATGGAGAAAGTTAAGAGCAAAAACAAGCAGCAAAGGTAAGAAAAACAAAGTTGGGGAGCGTTGTTCATCCAGTTAGGGAGTATAGTTGCAGTTTCTGTACAAATGACCAATTTTCCTTTGGTAATCGATTACAAGACCCCTGTAATCGATTACCAGGGCAAAAAATGGCCAGAAATGCTTATGGAGCTCATCTAACTTACATGGAAGCACCTAAATGACATTTTTTCTCAATAATTCAATGACCTAACATGGTCATTGGTGCACTAAACACCACTTATGATCATTAAACTCACTCACCCATCTAAAATAACAAACATGAAACAATAACTTAAAATTAAACTCATTTAGGAATCTTAGAAAAGCGTTGTTTTTGGGATTTTAATTGTACCTAGTACAGTGGTATAAAAATTATGAGTTAGGAGTCATTTGAAAGCTCTTTGAGTCTAGATGCCAACAAAACAATAATCAACTCATTTGGAGTTCGGTGGAGAAAGTTATAAGAAAAACTAGCAGCAAAGGTCAGAAAAATAGAGTTGGGGAGTGTGGTTCATCCAACGGGGGAGTATAGTTGAAGTTTCTGAACAAATAATCATTTTTCCTTTGGTAATCGATTACAAGACCCCTGTAATCGATTACCAAGGTAGAAAATAGCCAAAAATGCTCATGGAGCTCATCTAACTTACATGAAAGCACCTAAATGACATTTTTTCTCAACAATTCAATGACCTAACATGTTTATTGGTGCATTAAACACCACTCATGACCATTAAACTCACTCACCCATCTAAAATAACAAACATGAAATAAGAACTTGAAATTAAACTCATTTAGGAAGCTTAAAAAAATGTTTTTGGGAAATTAATTGCACCAAGTACAATGGTCTAAAAATTATGAGTTAGTTGTCTTTTGAAAGCTCTCTGAGTGTAGATGTCAACAAAACAAGAATCAACTCATTTGGAGTTCGATGGAGAAAGTTAATAGAAAAAGAAGCAACAAAGGTCAGAAAAACAAAGTTGGGGAGTGTTGTTTATCCAGCTAGGGAATATAGTTGAAGTTTCTATACAAATGACCATTTTTCCTCTGGTAATCGATTACAAGACCCCTGTAATCTATTAATAGGGAAGAAAATGGCCAGAAATGCTTATGGAGCTCATCTAACTTACATGAAAGCACCTAAATGATATTTTTTTTTCTCAATAATTCAATGACCTATCATGTTCATTGATGCACTAAACAACACTCATGATCATTAAACTCACTCACCCATCTAAAATAACAAACATGAAACAATAACTTGAAATTAAACTCATTTAGGAAGCTTAGAAAAGTGTTGTTTTTGGGAAATTAATTGCACCTAGTAGAGTGGTCTAAAAATTATGAGTTAGCAGTCATTTGAAAGCTTTGTGAGTCTAGATGCCAAAAAAATAAGAATCAACTCATTTGGAGTTCGGTGGAAAAGTTAAGAGCAAAACAAGCAACAAAGGTCAGAAAAATGGAGTTGGGGAGTGTGGTTCATCCAACTTGGGAGTATAGTTGAAGTTTCTGTACAAATGACCATTTTTCCTTTGGTAATCGATTACAAGACCCCTGTAATCGATTACCAAGGTAGAAAATAGCCAAAAATGCTTATGGAACTCATCTAACTTAAATGAAAGCACCTAAATGACATTTTTTCTCAATAAATCAATGACCTAACATGTTCATTGGTGCACTAAACACCACTCATGATCATTAAACTCACTCACCCATCTAAAATAACAAATATGAAACAATAACTTGAAATTAAACTCATTTAGGAAGCTTAGAAAAGCGTTGTTTTGGGGAAATTAATTGCACCTAGTATAATGGTATAAAAATTATGAGTTAGAAATCATTTGAAAGATCTTTAAGTCTAGATGCCAACAAAAACAAGAATCAACTCATTTGGAGTTCGGTGGAGAAAGTTAATAGCTAAACAAACAGCAAAGGTCAGAAAAATAGAGTTTGGGAGTGTTGTTCATCCAGCTAGGGAGTATAGTTGAAGTTTTTGTACAAATGACCAATTTTCTTCTGGTAATTGATTACAAGACCGCTGTAATCAATTACCAGGGTAGAAAATGACCAGAAATGCTTATGATGCTTATCTAACTTACATGAAAGCACCTAAATGGAATTTTTTTCTCAATAATTCATTGACCTAAAATGTTCATTGGTGCACTAAACACCACTCATGATCATTAAACTCACTCACCCATCTAAAATAACAAACATGAAACAATAACTTGAAACAAGTGCAAGCCATTTTGTGCCTTGTAATCGATTACAAGGACCTTGTAAACGATTACATGAACAAAAATATGGTTTTGTACAAAAACTTGTGCTCTAGGAGCCAATTGTGGGCACATAAGTAGCCAAAGGCAATTTGAGTGTGATAACATACTGTCAACTTTGACCTTTTCTAGCTATTTTAATGCTAACTTTTCCCACCGACCTCCAAATGATGCGATTCGTTTTTTTATTAGAAACTAGACTAAACAATCTTTCCAATGACTACTAATTTGTAATTTTTGGACATCTGAGTAGGTACAATTTATTCCTTAAAATTAACGCTTTATATATTTATGCCAATTCTGACCTTTACTGGTTGTTTTGCTCTTAACTTTCTCCACCAAACTCCAAATGAGTTGGTTCTTGTTTTGTTGGAATGTAGACTCAAATGACCACTTTACTAGATGTAGTTAATTTCCCAAAAACAATGTTTCTCTAAGATTCCTAAATGAGTTTACTTTCACGTTATTGTTTCATGTTTCTTAATTTAGATGGGAAAATTACAAATTATTAGTCATTGGAAAGATTTTTGAGTTTATTTTCTAATGAAAAAGGAATCAACTCATTTGGAGTTCGATGGAGAAAGTTAAAAGCAAAACAACTAGCAAAGGTCAGAGGTGATAGGAATATATAAAACGTTAAGTTTAAGGAATTAACTATACCTACTCAGATGTCCAAAAATTGCAAATTAGTAGTCATTAGAAATCTTTTTGAGTCTATTTTCTAATAAGAAAAGAATCACATCATTTGGAGGTTTGTGGGAAAAGTTATGATTAAAATAGTCAGCAAAGGTCAAAGCCCATATATGTTTTTGAAACAAGGTAGGTGAAGTCTATGACCATTTTTGTCCAAGTTATGCCTTGGTAATCGATTACAAGGTCCTTGTAATCGATTACTATGGGCTAATTGCTTGTTTGTACAAAAAGTAATACATGACTTGCTAGTTGGAAGAACTTGACTCCCCACGGTCATTTTTATGTCTTTTTGGATGATTTTGTGTGTTTTTACGAGATTTACTCCATCTAAGATTGATTTTATTTATGGATACTGTGAAAAACTCCTTTTCTCACTGAACAAAGCTTAAACCTTGGAGAAAGGAGATATCTTTTCTCATTGATGGAGAACGCGAGAGAGGTAGAGAGGTAGAATGCTACAACGTTGGTGGAGCAACGTTGGGAGAAGTCACTTTCGATGTCCCAATGGATGAGAAAACAAGAGCAAATCGTGAGAGTGAGACAATGCAAAAACAAAATGAGACAATAGAGAGATTAAGATAGATTTCAGTGGATGTCACAGTGGTCGGTGAGAGAACAGTGAGAGAAAGACTTAAGATAGAGAGAGATTTCAAGTTGCTAAGAGGAAGAAGATGAACCTCTTTTGTCTTTCCCAAAACACCCTCTGCATAAGATTTCATTTCTGAATATATTATTTGAAATGGACCAATCAAATGCTGCCACTTGGCATTGTAAAAAAGTTGGAAAAAATGAGTTGTTAAAGAAACGTTTTCCAAAAGAAAATGGACTATGATATGTTACTTTTTGACAATAGATTACGTGTCACTATTTTATTGGACCATGATATTTTAACAACTTTTTTTAACAACTTTTTGACAATGTCACTATATTATTGGTCTGTATATTTGAAACAGACCAATCACAAGCTACCACATATGTTGTTGTAAAAAAGTTGTCAAAAAAAGTTGTTAAAAAGATATTTTCCTATTTTATTGGTCCCTATATTTGAAACAGACCAATCACAAACTACCACGTAGACGGTTGTAAAAAAGTTGTCAAAAACAGTTGTTAAAAAAACATTTTCCAAAGAAAATACACAACTTTTTTGTTTGTTGAGACATTGTCTTGCAACTTATGGGATGAATTTGATGATAAGCTACCATTTTACAACACTTCTACTTTCATGACAAAATGAAAATGAGAGTTATGAATTTAAATATAAGGACCATTATACGTTAACAACTTTTTTTAACAATATTTTGACACTAGACTATGTGTTACTATTTTATTGGTCGGTATATTTGAAATGAACCAATCATAGACTATCACATAAGCTGTTATGAAAAAGTTGTCAAAAACAATTATTTAAAAAGCGTTTTCCTAAATATAAAATGCAGGAGTGCAAACAAAACAAAAGAATATGAAAATGTAATATAAAATAAAACAAAATAATATTATGGTTTCCTCCATCATTCCATTTTCCACATTTGACGTTGTTGTTTTGTTGCATCTCTTTAGTGGTCGTGCAGTCTATTCCATGTTTTCTCGCTGTTGGGCTTTGGAGGGTCAATATTGTTGCTTCTTTTTGCTACCTCCGGTGGGCTTTGAAGAGTTGCTCCTTACCGCTGGGCTTTAGAGGGTCGTCGCCACAGCTCCTTTTAGTCGTGGCTGCTTAGAAGCTCTCTCTACTCCAATGACAACATGAAGTTCCTATTCACTGCCTCGGTGTCTCCTGCGACTCCTCCCACGACATTGGTCTTTATCCTCTCCAAGGAGAGCATGAGCCCTAACCACATCACAAGTTAGTAATTTTTTTTGTACAGTTGTTATATATTTTTACAACTTGTAAATTTAATATTAAAATTATGATTAAATTTTAAAATATAAAAATATAAAATTACAAAATATTAATTTTTAAAAAATTCATAAATTATAAAAAATAATAAAATAGTATATGATACAACTCTATGTAATAATGTGACATATCATAATTAGTAAATATTTTTTAATTTAATAATACTTAATAGATATAAATTTTTTATTTAAATCTCAATTAAATATTTTTAAATTTATCAAGTACTTAACCATAATTAAGTCTAACATCTCATTTTAGTAATATAAAATAACTAAAATAAGAGCTACAAAGAATAAAACTTACAACAAACTTGAGATTTCAAGAGAAGAAAAATCTACATATGAAAAACAAAAGAAGTTATCTATATTGGTGCTTCACCACCAACTCCTATGTTGAGGCAATTGGAAAGAAGTCATTCTTAATCTCACACCCATTAAGGTGATCATCCAAAACAGAAAACACACAAACAAACAAAAACAAAAACAAGCGTAAGCTAATGATAAAACAATTTAACATGGTAAAAATAAAATTCAACATACAATTTTAATCACACAATTAGTAGAACATTTTCTCCCATTCACACCACTGACTCGGACTTGGCTAATCCTTTATTATATAGTATATCTGTCAAGCCATGGAAAGTTCTGCACCTATGTGATGAAACAACTAACTCACTCAAAGCTACCACACAAGGTTAGTCCTTAAAACGCCCTTTGCCACCATGAAGAAAGGCCCACAAGCTAGGACCTCCTGCTCCTCTCACGACATGACTCATCAATCTCTAATTGAGCATGGATGATCATTAGAGTGTCAGGATAACCCCATATCGACTTCTTACAATTTATACTATTTATACACTTGAATTCCCCGACAAGATATTTCTCCTTGGAACTCTCATTCAAAAACAAACAATCATACCTTGATAACCTCATTCCATACCTTTGAGAAACCATTGATATCAATTCAAATTCACATAGTACACCAATACATGAGACCACTTATCATACATTAAACGAATAGAAACACTCATACAAGTCATCAGAAATCACATAATAACACAATTTCTTCATGGCATATTGATACTCATATATTTAGGTAAGGAAAACTGCTCTTAAACCCTCACCAACACCTTTGGAAGAGTCCAAAACTCCCCAAAACGACCTAAAGAACATCAAAAACTGATAACCGAAACCTCAAATTTGAGATCTCGAAAATTGAAAAAAAAAACCAAAATCTGCTGAGTTGCGCTTAATGCCCCAAAAAGGGGCGTCCGGTGCCAGACTCCTTGCACAAGGGTGCTTAGGCGAGTTCTTGTAGCAAAAATGACGCTTAGGGGCCCCTTGGAGGGCGCCCAACATTGCACCAGGTTCTAAAATTCACCTATTTTGACTTTGGTGACCCTTTATACAAGTTTAAATGATTCCTAAACACTCTTAGGCATTGAGAAACATCTAAAAACATATCTCTTACTTGAATTGACCACTCCAAACCCAAATTGACCTATGAAAACCCAAATTTAATCTTATAAACTACCCAAACTCAAATCTTCCTCTTATATCACCCATGTTATTGATTTTGCTGCACAACCAATTTTATATTGACTCAATAATGAACTCTAAACCAACTCTCACTCCACAAAACTGCCCCCTTTTAAATTCACTACCCAACACCCTCTTAATGGACTTAAATTCACTTCAACCAAGCCACACCAACACTTTTCTACATAATAAACCAAATTTTACTAGTTTGATCCCTCTCACAAGTTCAAATGGACTTTAAAACAACCCCTAAACTTCCCTTTTTCCCAACCCACTACTTACTCAATAATGCACTTACCAAAACCCCAAATTTTCATTCCAAATAAGTAGTAACTACACTCAAATTCTTCCTCTCAACTTAACATCATAAATTTCCTCATTTAAGTATATTAACTAGTCATAATTACCCTATAACACTTACAAACTGCAAGTTCCACATTCTACTCTTTATTTCAAGAATCGACATACCAACACTCATCACTTTAAAACCAAATTAGTTCTTCAATCTCATTTTCACAACCATCATTATTCATACGGTTTTTGTATCAACAACATATTCATTTCATCATACAGAAAATCACACAATTCATACATTCAAAAATCTAAACCTTTCATCATAACACACACTAATCAATATTTACTTAATTTAGAACATTTATACTATCATATAACCATATAACCCATCAAAAAAAGGATTCAAACCTCCTATTACATATACAAAAGACAAATTAAGTTCCCTTACCTTTGTTAGAATTACTACTACTCTCTAACCCCCGAATGTTACTTCCACCACAAGGAAAAATCTTAGAGAAACCTACAAATCGCCAATTGATGATTGGAAGCAGACCTTAGAATTTCAAATTGACAAAGAATCAAGGAACACAACCTTTTGATACATGCAAAAACAGATTTAGGCACATGATCAAAGACCGAGAATAGAAGGAGAAAAAGGGATAGAAACTTACTTACTCTATTGTAAAAATTGATTGGTAGATATTGAAGACAACTCCGTAGTGATCTCTTAGGAACTTCCTGATCGTCAAATAGATGACCGAGGATTAAGAAAACTTAAAGATAAGGTAGAGAGATTTTAGAAAACGAGTTTTAGAGAGTTAAACTATGTTTTAAGTAATGAGACGAGTGTATGAAATTTTATTTATACTATCGACTCATTTTAATATAAAATAATCAGTCTCATTATTTTAAAACACCTATCTGCTCTAATACTCTATTTTCTAAATTCTTACATTATAAGATATTACTCATATGTTTCCCTATCACATAACCCAGTCCGAATATGATATTAAGATTAAGGTTTAATACATCATTTGGTCCCTACTTTTAGGGGTTTGGTTCAAACTGATCCTACCTTTTGAAAAAGTTCAGTAAGGTCCCATATTTCATTAAAAAATGTTGAATAAGGTTCTTTTCGCTGGCGCCGCTAAAAACATAACGTTGCAGATGCCACCATGGCGAAACCTGAGTGGGTTGTGCAGTTTGATGAATACGTGACACTGTAAAGTGAAGTGAGTTGGTGGAAATGTTTAAAGTTGAGGTTATTGTGTCTAATAAAAAGGGTGATTAGGGTTCGTGCAAGTTGTTCCCTTTTTTGAGCACAATGGTTGTGGATAGATAGAAATGGCTTCTTCCCAAGGTTGTTCTTCTTGTTCCAAAACAGGGTGAGAAAGAAATTCGCAATCCGCAAATGATGGTGGTTGGAGGGGAGGTGGGATAATCCCTCGTTGTAAATGTGGTGATTATGCTGTGAGCAAAGTTGCGAGAACTCCACAGAATGCTGGGAGACAATTTTGGGGATGTCATCATTACCAGGTTTTTTGAATACCCTTGTCACTTTATTTGGAATTTATTTGTTCATAGATTGATGAGTTAGAACCAATTTTGGTGGTTTATTTAGTGCATAACAGGGTGAATCTTCAAGAGGGATGTACTGTAACTTTTTCAAGTGGTGTAATAAAGAAAATAATGACGAAAGAGATGGTGAAATTGTCAGACAAAGGAGGAGGATATGTGATCTAGAAATTTTAGTCGAAAAGTTGTAGAAAAGGATAAAATTGTTACTTGGAGCTATGTGTGTTGTTATTGCAGTGAACATTGTGACAATGTGGGTCTGTTTAGGATGATCTTCATATGTGGGTCAATGTTTACATTGAGGTCTAGGTCAGTGTTTATGTTCATATCAATGTGAAGGTGAAGCTCAGTGTTTAGGTTGAAGTGTAGGTGAATGTTTTTGTTTATGTATGTGAAGGTGAAGGTCAATGTAATGTGATTTGTTTATGTAATGTGAAGGTGAAGGTCAATGTAATGTGAAGGTGTTCATGTGAAATGTTAAATTTAGTATTTGCTTTCATTTTAAAATGTCAAATGTGGTCCCCTTTTGAATTTAAAATTGTTTATTTTTTGTCACAAATGGATATCAACACATGTAACATCTCTACCATAATATACTAATACAAGTGTTTGTCATGACTACATAATTAAAGTGCACCTACAAAGTACATGATAAAACTTGATCACATGATAGTCAAAGTACATAATAAAACTTGATCACATGAGTTGTGAATATACATAAGTAAATTAGTTCATCAAAATAAAACTGCAACAACATACTACATAGTTCAGGAGTTTTTTATATGTTCAAAATACATACAAAGTGTTTGTAATTGACATCTAAACTTTTCTTCTGATATCTAACTTCTTCCTCATGATTGGTGGTGTTGAATGTGGAATGGAGTGCTGAGTAGGTTGTGGTGGTTGCGGGGATTCGGGACACGTTTGTTGTGAGGCTAAGGGACATGTTGGTTGTGTGATGTCTGAACGTAAGGGGCAATTCTTTCTGTTGTGTCCCAGTTGATGGCAGATGGTACATTTCTTTCTATGGCCACCACCACTTATTTGGGTGGCATCCTTTGTTAACTCACACACCTCCAACTTTCTTTTTTTCTTTGGCCTCCTAGGCAACTTTCGAATAATTGGTGGCAGGACATCAACATAGCTTGTTCTTTCCCATAGAAACTGTCCATTGACAGGATAAATCATAGAGGCATACATCTCTTCATATGTGGATCTTGTGAACCAAGAGGGTATGAAATTTTGTGGGTCTTCATTTGAGTAGTTCATTACTGTAATTGCATGACAACATGGGATGCCACTTATCATCCACTTCCTACAGCTACATTGTTGACTCTTAAGGTCCACTGTGAACATGTTTGCCATTGATGTAGTGTGTCTAACCTCAAATAACTTTCGTCCAGACCAACTGACAAAAACAAAGTACATTCCAATAAATTAACAATGGACATCAACATAAATAAGATTGAATATGATTATAAATAACAATTTTACCTTGGGATCCCATATCTAGAAAAATTTGATTCCTTCATAAGTCTGTTCTGTATCTTTGGGCAGATAGTGAAATCCATAGATGCGACCTTGCTTCTATTGGTGACCCAACGTTTCATTAGATAAAGTCTTATCTCCTCCAGCATTGTGATTATTGGTTTTCCTCTGGCAAGCACAATAACACTATTGAAAGCTTCAGAAATATTGTTGTCAAGGGAATCACATACAACTTGTGTTGTGAATCGAGACCTTTATCAATACCTGTTATGAACATAAATGTTGAAAATGAGCAACCATTCAAAACTATTTCAAGGGGGCATCTTACTAACAAATTTTACCTGGGAGGAATGGTTATCAGGTATTTATAAGCTTCTACGTTGACCTCTTTTATATTCAACATTTCTCTCTCCCATGCCTGGGGTACGTGCTAGTGACAACCCTCCACATTAGAGTCCTCAAAGTCTGACCAGGGAACCTCTTTCTAAAATTTGCGTAGTGGTGCCTCATGTAGAATCTTTGGTCTGCCCCAGACAAAAGTTCCTGGATAGCTAGCATCAACCCATGTCCACATGAATAAATACATCAAGGTTTAATGCATCATTTACAGTGAGTTAAGTGTATATAATAATGTAAGGAATAAATGTACCTTCTGTTGGTCAGACATCCACGTGCACCCACCACACACTTCATTTCCTCCAAGGTCTTCTATCAATAACTGCAAAAACCAACCCCATGTGTCTTTGTTCTCTACTTCAACTACGACATATGAAAGGGGAAGCATTTGCTCATTTGGGTCTCTTCCAATTGTAGTGAGCAGCTCTCCCTTATACTACCCTTTCAAAAAACATCCATATAAACTAATAATTGGCCTACAACTGACAAAGTTGTCCTTACAACCTTTCAAGCAAACATAAAATCTTTTAAAAATTGTCTCACCATCATCATTGTCAACCTTCACCTTAACTGTTGACCCAATATTAGACCTCAACAATTCATGTGCATAGTCATATATTCTTCTAAACTGTTCTTTAAAATCTCCACTAAGTTGATTTGTTGCCATTAACTTTTCCCTTTGTGCTTTGGAGATGGAAACTTTGGTATTCCATTTACGTAATGCTTTATTACGTATGTCTTAGACCTTTAAATTAGGATTGTCTTGTAAAGACCTATTTATTTCATGACTCAGCCACTTTGTATTCATAATTTTAATGTTAAGTTGTCTGCTACAACTATGGGTATCATTTATTTTTCTCAATTGCCAAAATTGTCGTGTTGGCAAATACCCATAGTAAGCTACCCATGGACACTTACCTTGTCCACCCATGCATCTAACCCTCACCCTACGCTTATCATTTTTAACGAACTTCAAAGCCCTCCTAGTATGCACAACATAACTTCTAATGGCCTCCTTAAAGTCATCCTTATTTGCAAATAAAGTCTCAACTTCCCATTTATAATCTACCATTGACTTTTGTTTCTCATATATAGGAAACAGACCTGGTGATGAGTCTTTATTTCTTGAATTATATTTAGTTTATTGCACTTAAATAAACCAGGGAATTGTGTTTAATTGTTTGTTATTTCCTCGTTTTCTGAATTATGCTTAATTTGGTCGGAAATTTGTAATTGTGCTAATTTAGGTTTTCTAAGCTGATTAAGTGCATTTTTGAAGTGCAGGAAAATTTTGGAAATACATTTTGGGACATCAGGAAGAATGCCAAATAAATTCAAGACTATCCACACAGACATTTTAGAATTAATTAAATTGTAATTCAGTAGTTTAAAATTTCTGTATCAACTCTTACATTTTGGGTCAATTTTTGGTAAACTATATTAGACCCAAAAATTAGAAGTTAGTGATTTGGCACCCTAGGGTTTTATTGTGTGGACCCCATCCTTAAAAGGATAACTCACGGTCTTTAGGGCAGCCAGCAGCCAGCCGCCACTTGCCACAATTATTCGTTTTTTTTTACCTGCTACACTGTTTTTGAATTGGGAGGATGGAGAGGCACGTTTGTTGTCTCGGAGAATGAAGCTCTGATTCAATTTTACTTTTAGCTTTGTCTTGTGCACGTTGTTACATGAGTATTCAATATCTTCTCGCATTCTATAATATGGGGAAAGGGGCACACGACCTTGTGTAGAACCAGGGAGCACATTCAATTATTTCATTTTAGAAATAGAGTAGCATGTGAATAGGTGATTCATTTGGAAAAAGGAGTTCTCGGTCACTGCAACACATGAGAGAGGAGACATTGCTGTTACGCACGACCAGCTTGGTGCACATTTCATTTTCAATATGAAAGGGCTAGCACAGGAGAAAGAGGGAACACATCGAAATGTAGAAGGGAGTAGCAGTGAATTGAAGAGGAAGAGAGCAACGCTCGGTAACAACATTTAATTTGGCTTGTGCACGGCGTGGACACTTGGAGCTGAGGCGGACACACACATGGCGAGAAGAAAGATAGAGGGCACGGGACACTCACCTTGCGGGCTATCTTGGAGTGTGCACATTCGATGATTCATCCTTCATTTAGAGAGCCGTGAGGTGGAGGGGAACTGATTCTTCATTTTAGAAAGTCATGTAGCGCATTGAGAGTGGGAACGCAAGGGTGCTGTCACGACAGGGAGAAGTCACATTCAGCTTGGTGAATGAACGGTGATGAAATTTTTAGAAGCACACGGTCTGGATTTATTCTTTCTTTTAAATTAGGGGCAGAGAGCACATGGTGACGTGTTGGAATGGAGAGTTTCAAAAGCAAAAGCAAGCATTTATTTTAGACGCACGGTGACTCATCAATGAATTTGGTTTTTCCAACAGCACAACCATAGGCGGTGATTTATTGATTGGAAAGAATTGAGTTTTTTTGAATTATTTATCCACCGCATTCAATTAGTTCACGCACCATTGCCATTGAAGTTTTATTATTGTTGGTGTGTGCTTTCCACGCTTATTGCCATATGTGCTTATGAATTTGATTGATATAGACCATTCGATCTGCATAGGATAGCTCTTTTATCACCGTTTAATGGTGTTTTTATCCACCAGCTTGTTCGTGTTCCATTTTCCTTAGCATAGAATGCGAGCACAATTAATTGCCACTCAATTTTTCTATTTTTTTATCACCGACTCATCCTATAATTTAATAGATGGGACCGTTCAATTTAATGTTTTCATTCACCATGTTGTCTATTATGTTTGGCTTCTTTATCTTCCTGCATTTCCAACTTCCTCACTTTCTTTAGAGACCATTCAGTGTCAATGTAGAACCGTTCGGTCATCTGTAGGATTGTTCGGTGTTCATGCTTTGTTCATTTATTTTAGTGTTTTCAATTATGTTTGGTTGTATTTAATTTCCAGTTTTAATTTAGTTCATCTGCATTCACAAAACTCTTCACCCCCCCCACTACGTGTGTGATCTGAGACTCGAACCACAAATTGGTCCTTGAGAGACGACCTAGGAGTCACTGCCTAGTCTATACTGCATTCTTTTATGCACAACTTTTGTGAGAGGTGCGACCCTCTCAACACCTGGCTTTGGTCTATCTTCAATCTCGTTCTCACTACCACTGTTTTCTGGAGTTAATAGGACATCAGAATGTCATTCATCATCTGACAACCCCCTAGCACTAGGTTCAACCCTATACTCTTCATTATCATCCTCCAAACAAATATCAACCTCTTCTGCCTCTTTCACGTACTCATCACCACTAAGATGATCCGTATGTCCTTCATCCCTACTCTCGACTTCAACTTCAACCTGACTGTCCACTCCATCCTCACTCTCCACTACAACTTCTTCCTGCACTCCACCATCTTTCTCCACCTCCAGTCCACCATCCACCTCCTCTCCAACACTTTCTTCCACCTCTACTCCACCATCCACCTCCTCTCTACCACTTTGTTCCACCTACACTCCACCATCCACCTCTTCTCCACCACTCTTTTCCACCTCGACTCCACCATCCACCTCCTCTCCACCATTACTTTCCAGCTCCACTCCACCATGTATATCCACCTGAACTTCACCCTCTATATCCACCTCCACCTTCAATCTGCCATCTGTCCCCATCAAACCACCCTCATTAACCAACTCACCCTCAGTGACCAACTGCACTCCTACTTGACCATAACTGCTCTTTCTTTAACCTTATTATGCACTTCAACCTCGTCCATATTCCTTCATCACCACGGTCAACATGTGGGAAACCTACAACCCTACTACCCTCACCACTCGAACTAGGTGCTTCAGCTTGACAAAGAAAATAAATTTGGTTCACATGATCTTCTACAACCTCTGCATGGTCCACGCCATGTACAACATACAAGTCAACTTTCCCTAAAAATTTTGTCATCTTCATCATATTCATTGCTCCTCTATCATCATACAGTTTATGTATCAAATGTTGTACGCTGTAATATAACTCTTTCACTCGAAGGTACACCAAATCTTTTAATGAACCTAGTATTTCAAAAAAACTCCATTTATCGGGATCAACGTCCTAATAAGCAATCTCTCCATCTATATACTTAAAGGGAAATTTTTTTTATCAACGTCCAACCGTGGTGGACCACTACCTCAAACCTTTCCCTAGACATCCCAATCCTTACAACTCTAATGCAAACATGGACCACTAAAATTACTTAAACTAACAACAATGAGACCACTATCAACCCTAAAAGCCGACAATCTTGCACACTGTCTTCCACCACCCAAGAAGCAACAACTATAATCATATTTAAAACACAATAGACAACGCATTACAAAACAATTCAACAGAAAATATTTAAACAACAAATTTATACCCCCAAACTCATCATCAATCGAAAAAAATACGTATATTTAACACAAAATATAATTAAACCCTAACTCCCAAATACAACAACAAGAACATCAACTAATTAGGCTTAGATTAGGACCACTTACCTCATACGTACGCTGTTCCAATTTCACCTTCAAGGAATCAACAGCCAACACTAATTAGAACACCACTTTCACCACAATGATAAGGGTAATTTTCTTTAACCCAGACTTAAACCTACCACCTACTTACGTCATTTTAATTTTTTTTAAATATTTATACAATGCAACCTCTTCAAAGTATCACGTATTCATCAAACTGCACAGTTCACTCAGGTTTGACCATGGTGACATCTGCACCGTTATGTTTTTAACGGCGTCAGCGAAAAAGACCTTATTGAACATTTTGTAACGAAATATGGGGCCTTACTGAACTTTTTCAAAAGGTAGGCCAGTTTGAACCAATTCCCCAAAAGTAGGGACCAAATAATGTATTAAACCTAAGATTAATAGATGTGTACACAACAAAAACTGCATTTTATAGTTTTTAAATTCTATTACAAAGACTAAAAATTATCATATTTGTTCAAACCTATCTAAATAACTATATTTTGTTAAAGAGTCATAAATTAAGAAATAAAAACAAATTTAGAAGACAAAATAAATTTATTGAATTATTAAAATAGAAAGCAAAACTAGACTGAATTTTAAAACGTGAGATAAATGACAAAAATTAGTGCCAACTCAGTTTCATAAATAAATAAAAAAGATAATTCCAGTTCTCATCCTTTGAAAACTTTACAAAATAATGATAGAGTAATAGATGTTTATACTTATTTAACACATTAAAAAGATAAAATGATTTAGTAAACTTTCCAAAAAACTAAAATACAAAATAAAGAAAGATAGTATCAAATTAAAGTAAAATTTTGATGAGTCAAAATATTATTTTTGTAATTTCCTATAGACACCTAAACATCATTCGACTTAACTAACCCAGCCTCTTCTATTCATGACATTCGTTGTTAAAGTTGAATAACAACATCTTTAAGTTCTTGGTCATGACACTAGTGCAAAAATTACTTTTTATGATGAGTAAAAATGGTTTATTATGATAGGTGGTCTGACGTCATAGTTATGGGCGTCATAATAGGTCTGCACTTTTTATGACAGGATACCATCATTGGATTTTGCCACCTCAATACCCAAGAAATATCTAAATTTGCCAAGATCTTTGGTCTGAAAATGATTGCAAAGATGTTGTTTCATTTGAGAGAGGTCATGATTGTCCCTTCATGTAAAAAGGATGTCATCAACATATAGTACGAAGTAGATAGAATAAAATACTAAATGATACTAGTAATAAATATGGATTTTAACTCGCCCATTTGACATCAGTTTCGTTGCAACCGAAGCATAAAATGGTGCAGTGACATTCTTGTAATTATCGCAAACATATATGTCTCGGTTCCAAATAAAACGAAGTCTAAAGGGGTCTATTACCTCGATTTTTTAGAGAACCGAGGCCATATAGTAATTATGTCTCAGTTGTTCAGAGAACCGAGACATAAAATAACTGAAAATATATATTTTTATTTATTTTTTGAGAGGCTTTAGGCAGCGATTCTTTATAGAACCGAGGCCGTAGAGACTTATTGTTTCGGTTAAAAAAATAACTGAGGTAATAACATTCGTTTAGAGTTAAATATCGAAAATAAAGGCCTTTTTAGACAGAAGCCATCTTCTGCATCATTGCTCTCTTTCATCTTTGATTTTACGACCATCATCTTCAACATTTCTTCCAATTTTTCTTTCATTCATTGATTAAGTGCTTAGGAATGATTTTATTTCATTTTGACCGATTGTTTTATTAAAATCTAGAGATAAATTATGAGTATTCTTAATAAATCTCTATAGAGTTCAAAAATTCTATAAATAGACGCATTGATCTCTGCCTCAACATGATTTTATGATCTTACACTTTCATAACTGATTTTTTTTAATAAGAATTAGTTGTAGGAGCGTTATAATCTTCTTGGAGAATCAAGATTGCTTAATTGGAAGGAAATTCATCAAGATTCTCACTAAGAAGCTGTGCTTTCACATTGATGATCATATTTTGCACAAGAAGTGTATTCTTGAAGATCAATGTTCATCTACAATCAAGAGGATTGTGTTTCCTTGTTGCTGTGAGCCAGGAAGAGAACGTGTGTGTTCTAGTTCTTATAGTTGGGATTGCTCTAAGGTTATAGAAAGTTGGGATTGCTTTCTGGGTTAAGATTGTGAGGTGATTCATATCTTATGTTATAGGTGATATTGAGTTGGGAAAGGAGAGTTCATTTGAGAGGGGAGTTCTTTGCATTCTTGCTTGTATAACTCTATCAATATAGTGGTTCCCTTCAACTCAGGTTGTTGAAGGAAGACTGGATGCAGGCTTAGCCAAACCTGTATAAATATCTATATTGATCTTTCTATCCCTTCTCTTTTACTATTGTTCATATTCTTGTTTGATTGCATTCCATGAAAACTTCAAAGATTTTGAAAAGCTTTTGAAAGAACAATTTTTTTAAAGGGATAACCAATTCACTCCCCTCTTGGTTGAGATAATTGGCCTAAGTTTTTCTACAAACCAAACTTTTGCTAGTGTTTTACTAAAATCTAAAGATAGATTATGAGTATTCTTAATAAATCTCTATAGATATGACACTTGAGATACTACGACGCACTCGTACATTTGGTGTAATTGATTATTAGAAATACATAAGTTTACATGAATAAACATGCTTATTTGGAACCTGATGCATACATGACATACTACTATTTTCTAAGGTGAAATTCGTTGGAACTCCTCCCCACACTTAGGAAATACTTTGTACTCTCTCATTTTTTATCTATTGAAAAATTGTCCCAGAACCTCTAAACCATCCCCTTCCATCTCTTCTTTTCCCTCAAATAATTCTTACTTCCTTTCCACCATCATTTCTCCATTCCCCATCTCCTTTAAGACCTTTGATCACATCTCTATCAACGACCACTACCGTCATTGTGCTAGGACCTTCGTAACATGCAATTGAAGAAGTGTTAGCATCATCTCCTTTTTCCTATTCTCTTTGTTTCAATATTTTGACTAGGTGTTGGAACGATGATCAATTTTATATTGTATATGACTGTGGGAGGACTGAGTGTGTTGGAATGTGTAAATGATGGCTCTCGGTTTGTCTTTGTGATTGATAGAAAGTTGTGAATCTTTCTTTCCTTTTGTTGATGCATTAGGAAAATGGGACAAGGAAAGAAACTAATTTGAAGGGTGATTCCTTATCGAATTTACTTGAATCCCTTCAATTTCCTTAACTATGAAGACATGGGTTTTTGTCATGGAGTCTCAATTAGTGGGTATGAGAGGAAAAAACAAAAATGGGGGAGTGGTTGAGTAAGAGTAAGTGAATGAATGTCCTATGAGATGTTTCATCATGACAGATTGGAAGGGTTAAATATGAAAGTAGTATTAAAAGAATGGGTGAGTTTAAAAGATTGTAAATTCACTAGTGCAGTAAGGGGAAACGACAATGGTTATTTTTGCCTATAGGCAGCGGTTCCGCAACCGAGGCATATATAAGCGAGGCAAAAACGGGTCGACTTTTTGCCTCGGTTCACAACCGAGGCAAAAAGGGGTAGGATTTTGCCTCGGTTCTTAGGTAACCGAGGCAGTAGCATTTATTTATTTATTTTTTTATTTCAGTCCTCAGTACGTACTGAACCGAATGGTTTGTATAGTGAACCGAACAGTTAGAGCCCTCGCCAAGCCCTAGCTGCGTCGTCGCCATTCTTTCGCTGCCGTCGTAGTGTCCTTGTCGCGCCCACGCCACACCCTAGTCGCGCCTCTCTGCAATACCAACCTAGAAAATCAACCCCCAAGACGAAATGTAAACTCCAAATCACTACAAGAACGAGGACGGCGCGCTCCCACCATCACTCCTGTAGAGAATCAATCAAACACCACCACTCCTGCAGATAATCAATCAAACCAAAAGCAACTCAATCGTAATCAGAAAAAAAGGAGGGAAGGAAGCTTCCTCCTCTGCCTTGAATCAAAACGGAGAGACAAGAACCCTAGGTTGTCAGCGCGACTGTCAATACCCAATTTTGTCCGGGTAATTTTTAATTAAGAAAAATAATAAAAAATATATACTTATTTCCTTTTTATGATGTTTACTTCATTTTATTTAATTTTACTTGGTTTTATCGATTATTATGTTTGAGTTGATTTTATTTTGATGTGATTTTATTTTATATGATTTAATTTTATTTTGTTAGATCTTATATGATTTTACTTTATTTAATTTGGTTTTATGTGATTTTTTTAATTACATTTTTATGTTATGTTGTTTAATTGGGTCTAATTTTATTTAATTTTATTTGTATTTTTATGTGATCTTAGATTTTATTTTTTACGTTTTTTCTTTATTATTTATGGAATGATTTGATTTGATATTTATTTTAATTTAAATGGATAGCATGTAATTTTATTTGATTTGGTTTAATGCGGTTTAATTTTATTTGATTTGTTTCAAATTTACTTTATTTGATTTTGTCTTCCTTATTTGGATTTATTTCATGTGATTTTATTTCATGTGATCTTGTTTCTGTTACTTGTATTTAGTTTTAGTTAATTTTGTTTGTTTTAAAACTTACTTTATTTTATGATTTCTTGTGTTTCATTTTTATTTATAAATTAATTTTATTTATCTTAATTTGTTTTATTTATGGAATTATTTGATTTTGATTAATGTGATTTAATTTGATAGTAATTTTTATTTGATTTGAGATTCCAATATGTCTTCTGTTGATAATCTTCCTATTTCACCTTTAGACATTGCTCCTTTCCAATTATTCTCCAACGTGTCATTCATTGTTCTCCTCAGTCAATCACTTTCTTTTCCTAACCGCCCACTAAGTTTTGCAATCATGCTTTCATTTCTCCTCTTCCGCCAATTAACTTAATCCTTCGTTTGTTGCAAATAATTTCTCCCATCAACCCATATAATTTCATAAGCATGAATCAGATCAACAGGAAGCAATCAGGAAGCTGACAGATACCATATCATAAGATCTGATTTTATATATACCGTATCACATGTAAACAGTTAACAAATTTTTCTCTACTACCAACCCTCCACCTATGTCTGCCACCAACCCAATAATTTCTGCATCCTCCAATCATAGCTGCCGACAATGGCACTCCTTCTGCCAATTTAAGGAGCTCTTTGATTCTCACCTCTGGAGGGGGAAGAATTCCTCTTCCACTCCTTTCATAATCTCCTTCATCCTATATCTCCTAATTATAACCTCTCCATCACCTACCAATTCAAGCTCTTTTCTAGAAACCAATTCTTTACTCATCCATAATCTCTTCCTAATCAAATAGCAATCTCCTTTCCAAAACAAACATTATTCTCCTTCCAAATCAGATTCAATTGCTGTGCTTTTTCCTTAATTCACCCCTTAATTCAATAAAACAAAACAGATAAGTCAGAACCTTTAACCCTTGTACACATCTACATCATCACCTTCATCCTCCACTCACTCTCTACTCACTCAATAGAGAGAACCCCAACGTAACCAAATACCAGTTCCACTATCTTCATTTCAATTCAACCTTCACCCACACACATCCATCGTTCTTAATACTAGAAGATAAAACAACAAATTAATCAATAAAAAATGGGGACGAGAAAAAGAGAGTGCTGGCACTGGCGAGAAAGTAGGTCACGGCGAAGACAGTAGGTTGCGTCACCAGCGTATCTCTGGTTCAGAGAAGAGGGAGAGCTCCCTGCGAAAAGAAGAAAGGAACCTTGGAGCTGTGGCTGGCGACGGTCCCGGCGATGAACGATGGTGTTCGCGATGCTTTGGGCCGCGACTCACGACAGTCGGTCTCGGTGGTTGAATCGGAGGATCAGTGGCCCGCGTGCGTGAACCGGCGGACAGAACGAACCCCTTCCGGGGTTGCCGATTCAGGGAGACGAGAGAGGGAGGAGGCAGCGGTTCCGGTGGCGTTTGAGTCGCCGCTAACGCCGGGACGGGTAGGGAGCAGTGTCTCGGTGGCCGTTTGGACAGAGGTGGGGAGGTGATCGTTTGGTAGGAGGTGATGGTACCGTAACCGGTCAGGAGTGGCGGCGTACGTGTGTATAGAGGATGCTCCTCTGAGTTCTCTGGGAGAAGGGAGATTAGAGTTTTTGACAGTCTTAAGTGAAGTAAAAAAAATGATGAGAGGAGTGGAGGAACCCTAGAGTGCTGCTGAAGAAATCTTGGGCCAAGAAGAAGATTAATAAAAAATAAAAAATAGAAAAAAGAATCATTCTGCACCCCTTTATTCATATTCCACACTCCCTTTTCTTTTGGGCTTAAGCCCACTATGTGCAAATAAAAAAGGGAATAAGGAGAATCGGACCTAACACACATTCACCAGATGCACCTTCATTTTTCATCCTTACACCCCTGACAGACAAAGGAGTTTCAAATCTACTCTCTACACTCTGGGTTTTTATCTCTGCACCCCTGTTCTTGTTGGTTTGTTTCTCTCGCTTTACTCTTAAGTTTTTATTTCTTTATTATTTGTTTTTTTTCCTGTATGTAGCCTTTGTGTGATAACTACACTCTTGTGTATTGTATTTTGTTGGGTTTGATCATAAAACATAAAAAATAAAAAAAATAAAAAATAAAAAATAATAAATAAACAAACAAAGCCGTGTGAGTGCTCGTGCGATCGTACGCATCAGTCTAGTGCTCATTACGCAAACAATAAGAAAAAAGCCGTGTGAGTACTCGTGCGATCATACGCATCAGCCTAGTGCTTATTACGCAAAATTAAAAGATAAATTAAAAATCAAAAAATATGTTTTAAAGGTCAAGCACATGTGTGATCGCTCGCATCGTCCTTGTGCTAGACATCTTTCCTTTTTATAAAAATATTAAGCACATGTGTGATCGCACGCATCGTCCTTGTGCTGAAAACATTGTCTTTTATAAAAACACCAAAAAAATATAAAATTGTCAAAAGCTAAAAACATACACATTTTCAAACAACATACAATATGGCTAGCCAGAACTACGTGATCCTTGATTCTCCATCAAAAGTGGAGATACGTAGGAGCAAGGTCAGTCCTTGTCAGGTCCAGTTTCCCAAAAATCCAAATTTATCCATAATCATTTTCCAAACAAATTTTCTAAACAATTTCTCAAACAATATTTTCAAGCAGTTTCTAAAAGAACTACGTAACCCTGATTTCTCATTCTAAATGAGAATACGTAGGAGAAAGGTCAATCCTTGTCGGGCACAAAAAATTAAAAAATATATTTTGTTTATTTAGAAGTTTTATTTTAAGGGGAAGTTAAACATTTTGAAAACCACATCACATTCGCATATTTACTTAAAGGTACTGCCCTAGGGCAGGCGTTGTAGGGTGCTAATACCTTCCCTACACGTAACCGACTCCCGAACCAAGAATCTCAGTTTCGCAGACCATGCCTTATCATTTTATGGTTTTTCCGTAGTTTTCCAGAATAAACTATGGTGGCGACTCCAAATTTCTTTTTTCAAAAAACGATTTATTTTTCGGATCGTCGTCCCGTCGCGATCTCGGTTGCGACAGATGGCGACTCCGCTGGGGACACTCTGTGAGTCAGGCCATTTAATTAGGTATGCGAATTCGATGTGGTTTTTCTTTATGTTTTTTTTACCCTTTTCTTTTATCTATGTTTAATATTTGAAATAATTGCGTGTAAATTATTTTGATTGTTTCATGTTGAACCCTAGGATAGAAAACATGTTATATCTGCCTGGGAATCTTCTGGTTGTTTTGCAGGTGAGGGTTTGGGGTGTACAATTGCATTCTCCCTTCACACACACACACATTGTATGCATATCATGAGTGAGGCCCTATACCCGGGTCTGAGTGCAACTTAGAAATAGAGGGGTTGTGTAGCGGTGTCACTCTGGGATGTACTTCCTGTTTGGCTATCGTGAGAACCCCAGCCAGAGTCTTTTCTCTTCATTTGTGTCTCCGCATCTAGTTGATTACTCTGACTGTTGTGGAGAAGCAGTGAAAAGAGCCATAGCTCTGGTGGCCTTGATTTAAGCATTAGGGAGCTATCCTTGTGAGTGCATCTATTCGGCCTTAAAACTTTAAGTCATTCAACCTCTGATAAGGCACGGAAGGGAGACTATTTTGTTTCAGTTTGTCTGTCATTTTTACAATAAATGTGTCATGTTTCTTTTGATAAATAAAAAATATGAAAAAAAAAGATTAAAATTGATTTTGTTTTCGGGATCATTCAAAAAGGAAAAAATTAGAATTTCTTCAAAATATTGTTGGGGCGTGAAAAATCTTTTAAAAAATTTTAAAGTGTACATATTTTGGGGCAATGTAGATCATTGTTTTTATTTTCTTGACATTATTTTTCATACAAATAAAATGTGAATTGTTGTTCTTTCAAAAAAAAATCGTTTTGAACATGCAATATTTTCGTTTCAAATAAAATTATTTAAATTTTTCTCACATGTATATATGTTTTTTTCTTAAAAATAAAAAAAAAAATTTAAAAAAAAAAAAAAAAAAAAAACGGCCAATTTTTCCACGACATCCCTAAAGGATTCAAACCAGTGGCGAAACCATGGAGAACCAAGGAGAAGTTCAAGAGGGAATGAAAGCCAATATCAACCAGTTGAAGGAACAAGTGAGTCAAATCTTAGAGGCCTTGAATGCCTTACAAAGCCCTGAAGATTCGTGCGCACAACGATCACAACAAAGAGTTCCAGAGACACAAACTTTCCCTTTCAATGGTTGTCCCCCGAATTATACTCCACCCTCAGAAGTGGACTTGAGACATCTCGACCCTAAAAAAGGTCAAAGGGGACACAGTTGAAGTAGGAAACGAGTTTGGGGGCAACCACCTGAGTTGAAATCTTCTCACCATGTCATCACATCAATGTTGAGGTTGTCAGGCACAAATTTGAAGAACTGTAAAAATTGTGAAAGCCATAGAAGGTGGATGAAATGCCAAGTTTGAAAATGTTGCAAAGTGAATAGCCTCGGATCTGATGGTACTTCCAAAATTCAAGTTTCCAGAGTTTGAGAAATATCGGGAAAGAGCTTATCCCTGGAGCCATCTATGGCAAGAAAATAATGGTTCATGCATGTGATGGAAAATTATTAATTCTTCTGTTCTGAGAGATTGGCTGGCATTGCCTCTAATGGGAGTACTCATCTCGAACCTTGATGCATCGGCCTAGGGAGAATCTGGTGGATGGTTTTCTTGAGACAGTGCAAATATAACATTTATGAGACATCTCATAGAACATGATAGAGAAGGAGTATGAATCATTCAGAGAATATGTCCAAAGATGGAGAGAAATTTCTGCTCAAGTAGAACTGCCTCTGAGCAACAAGAAGGTCACTACTGTATTTTACAACCACCATGAACAATTGATAAGCAATGAGAGGTTGAAGGTGGAAGAGTCTCTGACAAGGTGTAGAGCCGAACCAAAGTTCAGAAACGCTTGACGCAAGCACACGGACAATCACCCTATGGACGACACAGAGCACCTCCCTAAGAGCACAAGCGGACGTTCGTCCACCGAGTAGAGGAGGACGTTCGTATAGCACATAGAAGAGGACGCTCGTCCAGTACAGAGAAGCGGGCGTTTGTACACCAACTGAAGAAATGAACGCTCGTCCAGTCCAGTACAGAGAAGCGGACGTTCGTCCAGCATATTGAGGTGGACGCTCGTCCAATACAGAGAATTGGACGCTCGTCCAACGTGGAGCAGTGGACGTTCGTCCACATATTATAGAAGGACGCTCGTCCTGCAAAACGAATTGGACGCTCGTCCAGCCCAGAGAAATGGACGCTCGTCCAACGAGGTGAACGGACGCTCGTCCAGTTTTTGAAGATGACGTTCGTCCATCCATACGGAAGTGGAGTTCGTCAGACGAATAGAGTTGGACGCTCGTACATCAAAGAGAATTGGACGTTCGTCCAACGTGGAGAAGTGGACGCTCGTCCCGCACTATAGATGGACGCTCGCCCCCCAAATATAGTTGGACGCTAGTCCAAGTAAAAGTCGACGCTCGTCCTTCACATAGGCGCTCCATCCAAAGCATCAAGACGTTCGTCCATCTAAACAGTAGTGGACGCTCGTCCTTGGAGTAGGACAGTAGTGTACGCTCGTCTAATATTCAGAAGCGGACGCTCATGAATCTAGCAGGGGCGAACGCTCGTCCCGCAACAGTGGACGCTCGTCCATCAATAGTGGACGCTCGTCCCACTTCCAGAAGAGGACGCTCGTCCAGCACTCGAATGCATGGAAGAGGACGTTCGTCCTGGAACCGCGAGCCATTCGTCCTAGAATGGACGCTTGTCCTAGAAAATGCTCAATTGGACACTCGTCTACCAGATTGAGGAGGACGCCCGTCCAAGAAGTTGACGCTCGTCCAGAACGGAAGTGGACGCTCGTTCAAGCAGGGCGCGACAGTTACAGATATGTATATTTAATCTGAAGACGCGAAGGGAAAACAGGTCTTTGGTTCATTGGAAGCGCAATTTCATGAGAAAGATAAAGAAAAGAGCTAATTCACATTTTACTGCCTATCCTCAAATGTCGTATTTCCTATTCACATTTTACAATCATGATGAGGAGGTCGACAACTTCACGACGCTCCCCATGTCCCATACCGAGCTATTGATATATCTTCTCCGCAGTAACCTCATCGAGGATTTGTCCAACAAGGCCTACACGACCCCATACCCAAAGAGCTAGGACATGAATATCAGTTGTGATTATCATGGAGGACCGCGTGGACACTCAACAGAAGCATGCAAGGCTTTCAAACATAAAATGCAATCTTTGATCAATTCAGGATTTTTTATTTTATTTTATTTTTTTTTTTTAAGTTTGAAGAAAGTCAATTGAGCGTCGTGGCAAGGCGTGAGTTTGCCTCTGCAAACGCCATGGACAAATGAAGAGGACCCTAGTACTATCTGGGAAAGCATGGGTTATTGTAAAAGGCGACACTGATGTCGTTTTTGCTCATGTTTTGGATTGTTTTGCTATGAGGGCTATGTGCATTGATATCATGTTTCAATCCATCACTCTTAAGGTGAATTTTTCATTACGAGGAATCTTCAAGGTTTACTGGAAATCATGTCCTAATAGGGTGTCGTAGAGAAAACAAAACCGCGAAAAACAATAAAAAAAAGAGGGGGGGTCATCAAAATTTCAAATTGTTCAATCTATTTTATGAGTTCTTTGTTCTTCTCTTCTCATTTCATTGTCTCATACACATAATGGTTCAAATTTTGCTCATGACGTTCACTTCAGATCTCATTTTATTCAAAGTCCTTTTCCCTTATTCTCTTTGTAAATAAATTATTTTCTTTTGAACCCATTTACTCATCGTTTCATACAAATAATTTTGAGATTTACTTCAATTCTCATCTTTCAAAGTTAATTTTCCTTATTTTCCTTCATCGTAAATATTTTTAAAGTTCTCCGCTTCATTGTTTCAAAAGGTTTATTGGAATTTTTGTTTAGGCTGAATGAATAAAAAAAAAAGAAAAAAAAACAAAAAAATTTAATTTATTTCATCATCAGAGAGGAAATTACAGTAAGGACAGAGTGAAGGTTTTGAACAAGGATACCAATGTGAATATATTGAAACGATCTTGACATCAGAATAAACATAAAAAAAAAAACAGGTAGATCTAACGGATAGGATACAAAGTTACCTGACCGTACCAAGGGTCCAAAAAAAAACAACATAAAAAAAAAACATAACAAGCATAAAAATAAAGGTGTGCAGAGTTCGACCACTGGTGATCGTTAGGATTACAGTCCGGGGAAAAGATAAAACAAAAAAAAATATTAAGTGTCCATATTACATGTCCTTATTAAATTCCGGCCACACTCGGCCAACAAAAAACAAAACAAAAAAACATTTCAATGGTAGAAAAACTCTCGAGCTGGTTGTGGTGGTCTAAGAGAGAGCTCCGTCGAGGGAGGTCTGATATGGAATCCGCGGAATGCAGGAGGCGCTGGTGGAGGGAATTGTCGTTCATCTCTGTCGTCGTCAATGATGATCGGAACAGGGAACAGATCCAGAAGCTTCGGAGCCTTCATGACTACCCAACCGGTTTCTCCAAAAAAATAAAAAAATAATAATAAAAAGGAAACAATTGTGTCAAAAGAGGAAGAGAGGGAGAAAATTAAAAAGACAGGGATGAAGTTAGGGTTTTACCATACATGTACAGGGGTAGTAGAGAAAAAAGGGTGCCGGTGGGATCCAATTCTGCTTGCCAACGTCTTACTCTATTCCCATGGTTGCTAAACCAGCACTGGACATTGTACTCCCCCGCTTCTCCGAATGCCCTGATTCGAGTAGTGATCTCAAAAATCTGAGCTCGACTTGGGTGAGTGACTCCGTAATTGTAAATGTTGGTCATTATCCTGATTTGGTCTTCTGTCGGACGCCACTTTGGGCAGGTCGGTCTCTCCATTTCCATTTCCTTCTCATCCATTTCCCTAATTTGTCTAAATAAATAATAAATAAAAAAAAAAACAAACCATAAATAACAAAAATACTATGTTCATAGTCTAATGTTTTCTTCCATTGTGTTTCTTTTAAGCTAATTTTGTTCTTTGTATTGGGTCTTTCGAGTCTCGTTGTCCAGTTTGTGATCTGTTTCATGGTCCTCGCAAAGGTTCCTAAACGGATCTACGTCCAGATTGTCCATGTCCATGTCCTTGTGTTCATACGAGTAATATTCTTTTTAAGTTTTCTATTTTTAATGGGGTACGTGGCGTTGTTCTACCCGATTGTCTCTGTCATACCTTCAAACGAAGGGAGATTAGCGTCTGGTTTCCAGCCTATATACCCCTTATCTTTGTTAAGACAGTGTGTTCTTAGAGTTTTTTTTTTAGAGAGAAAAATAAAAGAGGAACAAAAAAGCAAATAAAGGAGCAAAAGTAAATAACACAAAAAGCATAAGAAAAAAAACAGGAAAGCATAAAAAAAAAACAAAAAAAAAACACAAAAGATGAACGGAAAGCAGTAAGGAATAACAAGATCAGAAAGCAGAAAGAGCAACAAACGGAAAGTAAAGCGTAAAGGAAAGAAAAATAAAAGGAGAGCGGAAAAGCTTAAAAGAAAAACTGAACAGCATAACGGAAAGAAAGAAGCAAAAAATGGAAAGCATGAGGGAGCAGAAACACATGAAAACATAAAAGGAGAGAAAGGAAAGAAAAGCTTAAAGGAAAGAAAGAAAGGTTTAAGAGCACAGAAGACTTACCCGGAGAAGAAGGGTTTGCGGAGGCTCCTTGCTGATCTCAGAAGGCACGCGGACAGAGTTTCCTCGTGAAATCCAAAACGCTCAGAGGAGAGAGAGCAGAGAGAAGGGAGAAGTAGAGAGAGAGGCAGATCGAGAAATGTCGCCCAACGCGGAGAAGCTCTCGACTTATAGCCAAGCAAATCCACTGTAGCTACAGTTCCGGTCACTGCAACCGTTTGGTGTCGGTCTGATCTTTCAGAATTTAAAAAAAAAATAATCGAAAAATTGAAAAATGAAAACGGGTAGGGTTTTATTGGGTCAATCCGGCCCAATTCAGGACACCATAGATGATCTGATTTACCAAAAAAAAATAATAATAAAACAAAATATGAAAAATGTGATAAATAGAAAATTTTCAAAAATAATAAATGGAGTGATGTAAAATTTGAAGTGTTCAAAATTGTTTTTCATTTTCATGATAAAGGACATTTTTCAGGTTCATTGGGCCTCATTGTCAGGTTAACCTTCTTTGAACCCAATTCTTCTGAAATATAAATTTGAGTGAAGAATTATTTTGGCATGTGTGTAATTTCACATCACACCATTTTGTTTGATTTTATTCCTTCTTCTTCTACATTTTGAATAAATCTAAAAATAAAAAATATTGAGAAAAAGGAACAGTGCTCGAGCCCATTAGGCCCAATGGCCTTCGTGGTTTTCTCTCGAGTCTACTTCTTTTGAAAATATGTCAAAAATATTTTATTTTCACATTTTTGCTGTTGAATGAAGTTTAGTACATTTGTTCAAATTGTCCTGTGTGATTTTCTTTGAGTTTGTAGTTAAAAAAATTTAAAAAAAAAAAAGAACAGTGCTCGAGTCCATCAGGCCCAATGGCCTGTGTTTTTTCTTGAGTTTACTTCTTTTGGAAAATGTCAGAAATATGTTGTTTTCGCACTTTGCTTTGTAGTTGTTGTAAAAAATGTCAAAAAAGGAGTTTGAGTTCATGTTAAAAAAAAAAAAATTTAAATTTAGTGCAAGAGCGTGAATAGTAGTTGTCGAACCCATTTGGGCCCATTTTGAATATTAATTTTTCCTTAGCTTGTTTTCAAAAAAAAAATATATATAAAGAATATTTCCCTTGCATAATTTTCACATATGTCATATTTCATTTAAAACCAAAAAAAAAATGTAAAAAGCAATTTCAGTTCCTTGAGTCGCTTTGGTATTGGGTTTGTCCGGCCCATTAGGCTCGCTATCTACATTCATTTTGCTTCAGGTCAAAGTTTGACCCATTTTTCTTTGAAGTCTTGTAAAATAAAAGTCAATCCAAAGAACTCAAAAATTATCAAAGTGCAAATTTCCAACAATGTCTTTAGAGTACAATCTTCCAAGTTGTCATGTGTGATTTTTTTTTTGAATTTGTAACAAAAAAATCTGAGAACGATTGATGAACAGTTTTTGAGCCCATTAGGCCCCTTTGTCATATGTGGTTTCTCTTGAACCAGTGCATCTGAATTTCTGAAAAAATAAAAAAATACATGTTTATGAAGATTTTGTGTTTTCAATTCATAATTTCCCTTTCCATCTGTGTGAACAAGTATGTGTGCAAAAAATAAAAAAAATAGAGGAATTCAGACCCTTGTCTGAAGATTTTGTCATGGTTGTAAAAAGAATAGTGTTGGGCCCTAGTAGTGTTGCAAAATTTTCTTTTGTTCAATCCTGTGAAATCCTCTCATAACAAAAAATGAAAAAATGAATTTCTTTTAGCTTGTTCCATAAACTATGAAAATGAAAAAAAAATGTTTTCTTTGTCATTTTCTTGTGTCAAGCTTTCACGGCTCAGGTCATCTGATTTATTGGGTCAATGTACCTGGTAAGTCCAACTTCCTTCTATGTCAATTCTTTTCAGGGCCAATCTGATTTGGATTTTTCCTGTGTCAAAAAGAAAAGTCCAATTCCAAGCTCATTAAGTCCATTTCTCGTTCTCTATTAAAAAAATATACAAAAATATTTCCTTCAGTAAACTGCATAATTTTTCCTCATTAACACATTTTTCATTCATAAAATAAAATGCAGCATAAGTTTGAAAATACAAAAAGATTTCTTTCAATGAATTGCATAATTTTCCCTCATTAGCATATCTTTCATTCATTAAATAAAGAGGAATATAAGTATGAAAAATACAAAAATATTTCTTTCAATAAGTGCATCAGTTTTCGTTTCATGATGCATATTTCCATTCAAAAAAAGGGATAGCCCAAGTGAAAAAATACAAAAAAAATATGTTTGAATGATTCACATGATTTCTTCATAAAAGAATGATGCACAATTTTGAAAATTCAAAAAGATTTATTTCAGTTAGTTTCATTATTACATTTCTGTATTCATAAAAAAAAAAAAGAAGAAGAGAACACAAATTTGAAAAATTCAAAAAGATGATTGAGTCAATTGTTTTCGAGGTAAGTCATCAAGTTTATGTTATTCTAAAAAAGAAATGGATGTCATTCTTTGTTGGGTCACATTTGCATTTTAACCTCAGTGTGTGCATTGCTTGAGAATACTCATTCCTTAATAATATCCCTCATAATCAGCCTTCATTGAATCTTTATTTGTAAACATCTACCTGTTAGCCTTAGTTGGGCCTTTGTTTGAAAACATCCATCCTCCGGCCCTCATTGTACAAAAGGATTGACCCCGATCATTACCCAAGATGAACAAAATTATATTTTGGGGCAAATGTGCCTGTCCATAATTTTGTCAGTTAGGTGATCCCTGAATCCTTCAAAGACAAAGAAAAAAGGAGAGTTTCAAAAAGAAAATAAAAAGAAAAACAACTCGTGCTGAAGTCAATTGATTTGTCATAGAGTTAATCTTTCGAAAATAAAGTGACCAGAGTTCAAGATGATGTGTGGCCATTTTCCTTCATCCAAAAAGAAACAAAAAAATATATATCCATTGATTCCCATTTGAGCCAAGAAATAATTCTTTTTTAAATTTACCCGAGTAAGAGTTACCATTGCAATAGAAGTCGACTCAGGATGCAAACAAAAGACACTTAGTGATCAAAGAAAGAAAGTTCATCAAGAAGAGCAAATAGAAAGAAGAAACACTAAGTGGTGATCTTAATAAGAGAAAAGCATTGAGGAGTTTGACAAATAGCAAATTCAGGACCAAAATGGTAACTCTTGTTTCAAAAAATAATAAACTGAAAACAGTTGTTTGGGCCTTATCCGTTGTTTGAATACCCTTCAGCCCACAGCATCATTACAAGCCGAATAAAAGCCCACACTAATTGAATGATGATTTCTTTAATTTTCATAAAGATTAATTGTGTGATAAGTTGAAATGACTTACAATGTAGTTGTAAAAAAAAAAAGAGAAAATAAAAATGAAGAAACAAAATGTCTTAGGAAGAGGGGATTCTCCTGCTAACTGGCTAAAAAGAAAGGTCATTTAAGGGCATCCTTTTGTTCAATCATTTCCAAACCCATCCTCGGACGAGGGGCAGCCTTGTTGAGCCTTGTTCATCCTGACGTTCATCAATCCATTCACCCAACTGGGTCATCCCTTGCTGGGCCTCGCATGATTTTGGTTCGCCCCGAACTTCAAAAATCCTTCTCCACCAAAATTGGGGCAATCCTTTCAAGCCAATCATTTCCATATCCATCACAAATTTTTGAACAAATTCATTCAAACTCTTCCCTCGATTCCCACACTAGGGGACAACGTTGTATGTTTTACATAACCTTTTCGCCCATTCTCTAAAATTAGGGCAACTTTGTGAAGTTTATATGTTTTGGCCCATTCTGAACCTAGGGAAATTTTGTTAATCTCACATTTGTTTCATCTGTATATTCAAAGTTCGTGCCAAGACCAGGGCATCCCTTGTTGGGCCTCCTAGATTTGTCCGCGCTGAAATTCATAAATCTACCCTCAAAATAGGAGCAGACACTTTGGGGCTCTGAGTCCATCATTCGTAAACCCGAAATGGGGGGCAACTTCTTTTTGAACCTCATTTAAGTGACTCATACCCAAAACCAGGGGCAATTTTGCAAAAGTTATATGAATTTCACACCCTCACAATTCACAGATACATTTGTCCATACTTATCTTTTTACCATGCCCCCAAATTGGGGCAACTTCTGAGTATCTACGACTTCACATTGGCATTTGTATTTGTTTTAAGGAGTAAGAGGCCCAAGTAGCCAACCCGGTACTCTCCAAATCCTTCCACATATTTGTCCCAAACCTTGATATCAGGCATGCATACACTCATGTTTCAAAAGAAAATGTGAAGCTTCATTTTGAACATTTGACTTTAGAATTTAGACATCCATTGTAAAAAGAAAGTGAAAGTCTAAATTGTCATAAATTTTGATGATTTCAAAGAAAACAAATTGACTCAATAAAAAAAAGTGTCATGGTTTCATAATCTTCCAGTAAAACAAAAACAAAAAAAAGATCACAAGTCAACATCATGTACATATTTCCATAAACTTTGAATTTATTTTCATGAATATTTATCAAATCTTCTTCTTTCAAAAAAGAGAAAAAAATCAAAATGCATCAAAGTTTTCTCCTCCAATTTCAAAATTACATATTTTCATCAAATCTTCTTCCTTCAAAAAGACAAGAAAAAATCATCATGCATCAAAGCTTTCTCCTGCAATTTCCAAATTTACATAAACCATGCTTCTCATTTTAAAAAAAAAAAATGGACACTCAGTTCTATCTAAAAAAAATCAATCAAAAATAAAAAATTTCAACATCTCAAAATTTCAACAAGATCAAAATTTCAAATTCAAAACAATCAAACAATGTTATTTTCTGCTATTGGTATCTCGGCCCTCTGCAAGGCAATGGTCGAGCCCAATTTTACATTCTGTCCTTGGTATCTTGGCCCTCTGCAAGGCAATGGTCAAGTCCAGATTGTCAAACGACCCTTTGCATGGCAATGGTCGAATCTAAATTTTCCTCTGCGATCTTGACCCTCTGCAAGGCAATGGTCAAGTCCAGATTGTCAAACGACCCTCTGCATGGCAATGGTCGAATTTAAATTTTCCTCTGCGATCTTGGCCCTCTGCAAGGCAATGGTCAAGTCCAGATTGTCTAACGGCCCGCTGCATGGCAATGGTCGAATTTAAATTTTCCTCTGTGATCTTGACCCTCTGCAAGGCAATGGTCAAGTCCAGATTGTCAAACGACCCTCTGCATGGCAATGGTCGAATTTAAATTTTCCTCTGTGATCTTGACCCTCTGCAAGGCAATGGTCAAGTCCAGATTGTCAAACGACCCTCTGCATGGCAATGGTCAAATTTAATTTTCCTCTGCGATCTTGGCCCTCTGCAAGGCAATGGTCAAGTCCAGATTGTCAAACGACCCTCTGCATGGCAATGGTCGAATTTAAATTTTCCTCTGCTATTGGTATCTCGGCCCTCTGCAAGGCAATGGTCGAGCCCAATTTTACTTTCTGCTATTGGTATCTCGGCCCTCTGCAAGGCAATGGTCGAGCCCAGCAATCAAACTCAAACCATTCACTTCCATAGGGTTGGTACACCCTCCACGAGGTTTCTACACCTCATAAACTTCATCCATAGGGTTGGTACACCTTCCACGAGGTTTCTACACCTCATCAACTTCATTCATAGGGTTGGTACACCCTCCACGAGGTTGGTACACCTCATTCACTTCCATAGGGTTGGTACACCCTCCATAATGTTTGCACCTCAATCTCTCATTTTCTGTATACTTTATTGAAATCTTATTGTTGTTTCTTGTCGTCTATTACCCGAACAAAATTAGTGTTTCTATCTTTACTTATCTTTTACTACGATAATATGTAAATAGTAAATTTTCATATCATCGAGTAAAATCTAAGTAAAGAGGGGCAGCTGTCAATACCCAATTTTGTCCGGGTAATTTTTAATTAAGAAAAATAATAAAAAATATATACTTATTTCCTTTTTATGATGTTTACTTCATTTTATTTAATTTTACTTGGTTTTATCGATTATTATGTTTGAGTTGATTTTATTTTGATGTGATTTTATTTTATATGATTTAATTTTATTTTGTTAGATCTTATATGATTTTACTTTATTTAATTTGGTTTTATGTGATTTTTTTAATTACATTTTTATGTTATGTTGTTTAATTGGGTCTAATTTTATTTAATTTTATTTGTATTTTTATGTGATCTTAGATTTTATTTTTTACGTTTTTTCTTTATTATTTATGGAATGATTTGATTTGATATTTATTTTAATTTAAATGGATAGCATGTAATTTTATTTGATTTGGTTTAATGCGGTTTAATTTTATTTGATTTGTTTCAAATTTACTTTATTTGATTTTGTCTTCCTTATTTGGATTTATTTCATGTGATTTTATTTCATGTGATCTTGTTTCTGTTACTTGTATTTAGTTTTAGTTAATTTTGTTTGTTTTAAAACTTACTTTATTTTATGATTTCTTGTGTTTCATTTTTATTTATAAATTAATTTTATTTATCTTAATTTGTTTTATTTATGGAATTATTTGATTTTGATTAATGTGATTTAATTTGATAGTAATTTTTATTTGATTTGAGATTCCAATATGTCTTCTGTTGATAATCTTCCTATTTCACCTTTAGACATTGCTCCTTTCCAATTATTCTCCAACGTGTCATTCATTGTTCTCCTCAGTCAATCACTTTCTTTTCCTAACCGCCCACTAAGTTTTGCAATCATGCTTTCATTTCTCCTCTTCCGCCAATTAACTTAATCCTTCGTTTGTTGCAAATAATTTCTCCCATCAACCCATATAATTTCATAAGCATGAATCAGATCAACAGGAAGCAATCAGGAAGCTGACAGATACCATATCATAAGATCTGATTTTATATATACCGTATCACATGTAAACAGTTAACAAATTTTTCTCTACTACCAACCCTCCACCTATGTCTGCCACCAACCCAATAATTTCTGCATCCTCCAATCATAGCTGCCGACAATGGCACTCCTTCTGCCAATTTAAGGAGCTCTTTGATTCTCACCTCTGGAGGGGGAAGAATTCCTCTTCCACTCCTTTCATAATCTCCTTCATCCTATATCTCCTAATTATAACCTCTCCATCACCTACCAATTCAAGCTCTTTTCTAGAAACCAATTCTTTACTCATCCATAATCTCTTCCTAATCAAATAGCAATCTCCTTTCCAAAACAAACATTATTCTCCTTCCAAATCAGATTCAATTGCTGTGCTTTTTCCTTAATTCACCCCTTAATTCAATAAAACAAAACAGATAAGTCAGAACCTTTAACCCTTGTACACATCTACATCATCACCTTCATCCTCCACTCACTCTCTACTCACTCAATAGAGAGAACCCCAACGTAACCAAATACCAGTTCCACTATCTTCATTTCAATTCAACCTTCACCCACACACATCCATCGTTCTTAATACTAGAAGATAAAACAACAAATTAATCAATAAAAAATGGGGACGAGAAAAAGAGAGTGTTGGCACTGGCGAGAAAGTAGGTCACGGCGAAGACAGTAGGTTGCGTCACCAGCGTATCTCTGGTTCAGAGAAGAGGGAGAGCTCCCTGCGAAAAGAAGAAAGGAACCTTGGAGCTGTGGCTGGCGACGGTCCCGGCGATGAACGATGGTGTTCGCGATGCTTTGGGCCGCGACTCACGACAGTCGGTCTCGGTGGTTGAATCGGAGGATCAGTGGCCCGCGTGCGTGAACCGGCGGACAGAACGAACCCCTTCCGGGGTTGCCGATTCAGGGAGACGAGAGAGGGAGGAGGCAGCGGTTCCGGTGGCGTTTGAGTCGCCGCTAACGCCGGGACGGGTAGGGAGCAGTGTCTCGGTGGCCGTTTGGACAGAGGTGGGGAGGTGATCGTTTGGTAGGAGGTGATGGTACCGTAACCGGTCAGGAGTGGCGGCGTACGTGTGTATAGAGGATGCTCCTCTGAGTTCTCTGGGAGAAGGGAGATTAGAGTTTTTGACAGTCTTAAGTGAAGTAAAAAAAATGATGAGAGGAGTGGAGGAACCCTAGAGTGCTGCTGAAGAAATCTTGGGCCAAGAAGAAGATTAATAAAAAATAAAAAATAGAAAAAAGAATCATTCTGCACCCCTTTATTCATATTCCACACTCCCTTTTCTTTTGGGCTTAAGCCCACTATGTGCAAATAAAAAAGGGAATAAGGAGAATCGGACCTAACACACATTCACCAGATGCACCTTCATTTTTCATCCTTACACCCCTGACAGACAAAGGAGTTTCAAATCTACTCTCTACACTCTGGGTTTTTATCTCTGCACCCCTGTTCTTGTTGGTTTGTTTCTCTCGCTTTACTCTTAAGTTTTTATTTCTTTATTATTTGTTTTTTTTCCTGTATGTAGCCTTTGTGTGATAACTACACTCTTGTGTATTGTATTTTGTCGGGTTTGATCATAAAACATAAAAAATAAAAAAAATAAAAAATAAAAAATAATAAATAAACAAACAAAGCCGTGTGAGTGCTCGTGCGATCGTACGCATCAGTCTAGTGCTCATTACGCAAACAATAAGAAAAAAGCCGTGTGAGTACTCGTGCGATCATACGCATCAGCCTAGTGCTTATTACGCAAAATTAAAAGATAAATTAAAAATCAAAAAATATGTTTTAAAGGTCAAGCACATGTGTGATCGCTCGCATCGTCCTTGTGCTAGACATCTTTCCTTTTTATAAAAATATTAAGCACATGTGTGATCGCACGCATCGTCCTTGTGCTGAAAACATTGTCTTTTATAAAAACACCAAAAAAATATAAAATTGTCAAAAGCTAAAAACATACACATTTTCAAACAACATACAATATGGCTAGCCAGAACTACGTGATCCTTGATTCTCCATCAAAAGTGGAGATACGTAGGAGCAAGGTCAGTCCTTGTCAGGTCCAGTTTCCCAAAAATCCAAATTTATCCATAATCATTTTCCAAACAAATTTTCTAAACAATTTCTCAAACAATATTTTCAAGCAGTTTCTAAAAGAACTACGTAACCCTGATTTCTCATTCTAAATGAGAATACGTAGGAGAAAGGTCAATCCTTGTCGGGCACAAAAAATTAAAAAATATATTTTGTTTATTTAGAAGTTTTATTTTAAGGGGAAGTTAAACATTTTGAAAACCACATCACATTCGCATATTTACTTAAAGGTACTGCCCTAGGGCAGGCGTTGTAGGGTGCTAATACCTTCCCTACACGTAACCGACTCCCGAACCAAGAATCTCAGTTTCGCAGACCATGCCTTATCATTTTATGGTTTTTCCGTAGTTTTCCAGAATAAACTATGGTGGCGACTCCAAATTTCTTTTTTCAAAAAACGATTTATTTTTCGGATCGTCGTCCCGTCGCGATCTCGGTTGCGACAGCGACGAAGAACCCTAGGCTAGGGTGGATGCACGACTTGAAGAAGAACAAATCGGAACAGAGAAGAGAAAGGAAGCCTCCAGCAGGGTTGGATGGATGACTTGGAGGCACGAAAGGGAAGAAGAAGAACAATGCACGAGAAAATGTGTTTTCGTTTAGGGTTCTGAATTTGAACTTACACAAGGGCTATTACCTCGGTTCAGTAAAAAACCGAAGCCGAACGAGACTATAAGGCCTCGCTTTGCGCCTAAACTGAGACCTATAGGGAGGACATACTACTTCGGTTCATAGCAGAACCGAAGCCGGACGGTCTTGTCGCCTCTGTCCCTAGAAAACCGAGGCATATTAGTGGACAAAATGTGTTTGGTCGTTCGGTTTCAGAAAAGGTCACCTGTCTGGCAAGAATACTACCTCGATTCCTATCATAACCGAAGTCGAACGGTCCTATTGCCTCTGTCCCTAGACAACCGAGACATATTAGTGGACAAAATGTGTTTGGATCGTTTGGTTCCAAAAAAGGTCACCTGTCTGGCAGGACATACTGTCTCGGTTCGTAGCACAACCGAAGCCAAACGATCATATTGTCTCTGTCCCCGGACAATCGAGACAAATAAGTTCGCCATAACTACGAAAATGCCACAACATTTTATATGTTTCTATTTTTACAAAACCGAAGTCTATAATGCGAGTTAAAAAACAGTCTTTTTACTAGTGATTGTTTGTTGTTCTTTATTTTATTCATTTTAATTTTGTTCTCTATTGAAGGATTAAACTATAAGCATTGACACTAAAGATGTGCTTTTCTCAATGGGTATGGAGGTGAAAAAGGAATAAGATAATTGCGGTGTGAGAGGGTGAGAATTGAGATTGTTGTATTGTCCCCATGACATAGAGAAAGCAAACCTTAGAAGGTATGATGGTTGAGTAATGTGAGAGAAAAAAAATAAGAGGAGGATGGAGTGTTGCCTATGTGTAGGGAGAGCTTCCAGGTTAGATTGGAGGATGGGAAGAAGATAGTGGCTTGAGGTGATGAATAATGTGAGGATAAAAGTGTTAAAATGATGATGGTGGGTGGAAGAAGAAAGTGACTGATTGAAGCATTTCTAGCAAAATTCCATGTCTGAAAATCTACGACTACATTACTTGTCACTAAATCATCCCACGTAGTCGTTGACCATTTTAACGGTGTCAATAAAAAAAGACTTGATTGAAGTAAATTAGTAAATTTTCACGTATAATTGACACAAAAAGCAAAATAAAAACCAAATTGAAACTTTCCACTAAAGTAAGACCAACCGATTAAGTTAAGCCTTCATTTTGTACAAGGAACTCATTTATGAGTTCTTAAAACACTTTCTAAAAATACTTAAATGATAAACTCAACTTTCTCTCACTTTTTTGTTAAAACAAAAATGTAATAGTTACCGTAAAATAACCTCACAAATAATGAAAGCGAATATTTTCTACAAAAAAAAGAACAAAACAGAAAACAAAGCCATTTTAAATTAAAAATAAAAAATAGTGTGGATTATGCAGAAGCTAGCATTTAATAAATTTTAAAAAATAAAAAAGTCAGTTATAATGTGCTAAGTAGACACTTATAATTTAATTTTTTTTAATTAAAAACAAAAAATAGCCCAGGTCCCTGACACAAACATTAAATAAATTAAAAAAAATAAAAGTTCAATTAGAGTGAGCTAGACCAACGTTAAGAAGTAACTTTTTGAATTGAAAATAAAAATGTAGCACCGACGCTAGCATTTAATAAATTTTAAAATATAAGCAAAATTTTGGACTAAATTTAATTTTTGAATTAAAAATAAAAAAATGGCATGGTCGTATTGACACTAAGATTTAATAAATTGAAAAAAAAATTCATTAGAGTGCATTAGACCAACGGTAAGAATATAATTTTTAAATTAAAAATAAAAAATTGTAACATCTATTTAAGAGAGTAATCTAGTAAATAAAACATTATAATATTAATAGAATATGGCAGTAAGACATAACATATGTAATTTCATCATTACACTTATATGGAAAATAACTATAGCAATCAAAACATATTTACAACTTTAATATATCATATTATCTCAAAAGAGGTAAACCATTATATAAATATCTGAATATCTATAAATATTCACTTAACGTTCAGGGTTATAAAACATCTTCCTGCTCCATCAAAGATAAATTGTCTCCTAAAACATCTTCTATTCACACCAAAATGACGATCATAGCTAAATATTTAAGCAAACACATGGATAAACAGAAACAACAAAGAGGGTAAGCTAGTGAAAACAATACTTCATATTTCAATTTAAAGAAACACTTAACAAACATCAACAACAAGTAATTCATACCATCACAGAACTCCTATACTCTATTATTCGGATATAATGCTGATATAAACTACTAAAAGCATGCACTCATAGTAGTATTTATACTCTATAGAGTTATAAACAAGGATCACTAGTGCAATAAGGGCATATCGCCTCGGTCATTTTCACTTATAGACACCGGTTCTAGAACCAGTGTATATTCAAACGAGGTAAAAAGAATGGATTTTTTGACTCGGTTCTGAACCGAATCAAAAGGTTTCAGATTCTGACTCGGTTCACAGACAACCGAGGCAGTAAAGTTTTTTAATTTTTTTATTCTCAACCAACATCAGTGTTGTTACGTTTGTTTGTTCTTTGTATGGTTAAACTTCTTCCTCTTTTCTCCTCTTTTATGCAATTTTTTTCATCAATGTTTTTGGACAAAATTATTTGACAATAAACTCAGAAGGAGAACAGGAAACAGAGAGTGCAGACGGGAGATCCAAACCAAAATCAGATATCCAAACCAAAAACAAAAAATCAGAGATCCATTATCCACCTGCAAAGAAACAGAACCAAAAACCAAAAATCAAACGCAGTTCCGCCATTATCAAACGCAGAGATCCATTATCAAACGCAGTTCCGCCATTGCAGCCGCCGTGGCGAGCCCCAGCCGCACCGTCGCGGACTCTTGCCACACCGTCGCGAGCTCCCTCGCCGTGCCGTCGAGATCTCTCTCGCCTCGCCGCGCCTTCGAGATCTCTCTCGCCTCGCCGCGCCGTCGAGATCTCTCTCGCCTCGTCGCGCAGTCGGAGCTCTCGCCTCGCGGCACCGTCGCGAGCCGTCTCGCCTGGCCGCACAGTTGCGAGATCTGTCCTCGTCGCACCGTCTCGTCTCGTCACCGTCACCGCCTCGTCTCGTCAGATCTCGTATCGTCTCGCCTCGCCGCACCGTCGCCGCACTGTCGCCGCACTGGAGAATGGAAGGGGTTGCAAGAGAGGAGGGAGAGGAGGGAGGGGTTGCAGGAGAGGAGGGAGAGGAGGGAGGGGTTGCAGGAGAGGAGGGAGGGGATGAGGGAAAGTGAAACGGTGAAATGAAAAATGGGAAATGAAAGGGTCTCTGCCACACTAAAAACTGAAAAGGTGCAACACGTTACGCCTCGGTTCTTTTATTAACCGAGGCCGTAAATGGAACGCCTCGTTTCTTTTATTAACCGAGGCCGTAAGTGGAAAACGTGCAGGTCCTTGTGCCTCGGTCCTTCATTAACCGGTGTCGTAAATTTTTTATGCTTTGGTTGTTTGTATACTTGAAGCATATAACTTCATTTTAATTTCCAAACTGCCACCGCGTCTTTAATGCTTCGGTTTTTACAAAACCAGGGCATATATCACGAGTTAAAAATGGATTTTTTTACTAGTGGATAAATTAACCTACTATTCATGAGGTAAATCTTCTACTCCTAAAGTTCATCGGGCTTGGGTGAAGACCTCCTATCATTCTCTCTGCCACATCATTCAACTCTACATTAGTCAAATAGTTGGTAAAATATTAGGATACTCTCTCACCGTAGTCTTTCTATCAAGCATTCTCCTATAACTTGCTAGACTGTAGAGTCTCTCCTTGAGATTCTTCTCATAACACACTTTCCTCATGTTCATATCTCATTACACACATATACTAGGTACTTATAACATCATAATAGCACGAAAACAAGTTACCATAACTTATAAAATCATAAAATAGAAAGACATCCAAATGGTGACAGTATGCTCAGCACCAGAAGACCAGCGCCCAATGTCAGACTCACTGTAACGACATTGCTCAGTGCCCAAAAACCAACGCTCAACGTTGAACTCTTTGTAATGAGCTCGCTCAGTGCTCTCCCTAGCGCTCAGCGTTATCACTAAAACACAACTCTTCTAATCTTTGTTTTGACACTTTTCCTATACCTTTTAACAACACTTAGGACCTTCTGAACCTATAGTAATATTTAAAATACCTTCCCAACTCAGATTTGCTATCTCATGTCTATTTAACCACTTTAAACCATTCAAACTCTATTATATACTTTTCCTTACATATTTTCTACAACTAGTAACTTAAACAAGTCTGAAAAGACTTAACAACAATCCTTAAACCATCACATATAGCCCAGACCCTCTAATTCAAAATTTCATTACTAAAAACCCCTAAAATAATGCATAAACCATACTAAAACACACCCAAATGGAGACCAACCAGTTCTACCTCGAAAATTTGTTGTCATAGAACTCAAAATAGTCCTAAATAACCCTTAGACCAATCTCAAAGTACAGTTTGTACAATATAACTCGTATCTTAGGTTTTCACCTATTAAAACCTCCCTTTTTAGTACAAACACTTCCTATTCTTACAGTTGTATACAAAACTGATATGTGACAATATGATAGCCTATAAAGCACCAAATTTATCAGTCCAAATACATCACACACACAAAATTTGCATCAAATTACACTTCACCACATTTCTCATATATTGTCAATCATAAATCAACATTGAACAAACAACTAAACATGCTAAATTTTACAATTCATTATAATTTCATAATTAAATCAATTTTCACCATACCAGCATCAATTATAGCTTGTCTATTAAACAAAACCAATCAAAACTAGTTTCCCTTACCTTTTTGGCGTTTAACAGATTCTACCCGCTCAAAATGTCCTCCTAAAGCGTCAAAACCTCTATTGGCTCCTACAATTTACAATAATTTGATCAGAGTCTACCCTTAGCGTCACTAATCCACAAAGAGCCGTAGAGAAGACCCAAATTCCCAAAGATGAAAGAACCCCACATGCAAGCACTAGAAATTCAAGGAAAAGGGGGTAAAGTTTCAACTTACTCTTTAGTTGAAATCAATCGGACAAGAAGGAAGATCTCACCTCAAAGATCTCTCAGGCGGCTTTGGGTCTTCAAACAAATGAGGAAGAATGAGAATCTCTAGAAAGATTGTAGAGAAAGTTTAAGAGAAAGAGTTCTAGAGATATAAAGTTTTTAGAACTGCAATGGCGGTTCACGAGCTCACGTTGCAGTTGAAGCACAATGGAGGGAGGCGAACTCCAGCACCTCGCACCTACGGCCCTTAGACAAAATAATTGTGTCGGTTCTTAGATTGGGGAAATTAGAGAAGGGAGGGCAAATGTGTTTCAATGCGAAATGAAAATGTGAGAGGGAATACCTTATTTTTGCCCTAATGATAATGTGAGCGGCGAACTCCGGCAGCTAACGCAGGCAAACACCGATAGCCAACGACCAAGACCCTTCGAGAAGATGACTCTAAGGACATTCTTGGAATGGTCGGCCGAATGACGAAGATGGCTTCCTTGATTGAACGACGAGACTGGAGCGCAATGATGGTGGAGGGAACAATGTGCACAAGCAGCAAAAGGAGTTGGGAGAAGGACTTAGGGGAAGAAAGAATTAGGAGATTATGAATATTGGGAGGAAGAAGAGCTTTTGCGAAATGAGGGAAAGAGAAAAATTTTCCGACGATAATGTTTTATGTCGATTACTGAAGGCCAAAATCCTCCAATTATATACTATTTTAGAGATCGTCGGAAAATCCTTCGATAAATAAAATTTACCGAAGGCTTAAGGCCGTCGATAATAACCCGCTTTGATAATCCATGAATTTCCTGCAGTGGTTGCACCAGCAAAAGAAGATGTGCAGCAAGTGACAGAGAAAGAATAGAGAACGAGAACAGAGAAAATGAATACTGAATGAATGATACTGTATTATTCAAATATGAGAACCCGCGTGTCTGTTATATACAGATTACAAGGACATCTGTCATGCTGTAATATAAACAGTTGTACAGCAAAATAACACTGACTTATATTTCTTAATATAACATAACCTTTCTTAAATTATTTTTTTAATAACTCTCACAGTCTTTATTGGTTTGCACATATATTCTCTATAAATACAATTAGCTTTTGGATTAAACATAATCTTTGACTCACTATTCATTATAAGACATATCTTTGTGTTTTAAGAGTGGTCAATTATTGTGCTGCTATGTCCAAAACTCTTCGTTCTTTTTCCTGTTTTCTTTTATCATTTTTGAAATTTATTTATTTATGGGTTTAAAATAAACTCACATCTCTTCATTATCCATCTACTACTATCTATTCATTTTAATTCGAATCAAACCTATTCTTTTTCATTAATAACATAGAATTTCAATTATATAATTTTATATCTATATTAATATATTTCTTTAATTACATTAATTAATAAATATATATTTTTGTCTTTTTTATTTCATCAAACTAACCTGCCAACAATATTACTTCGTATGAGTCATGCTTATTTGTTTATTATCACTTAAAATAAGAATCTACAAACGTATTTAGTCTAATATCAAACCTATTATTTTGTATCAATGTTACTTTAAACATACTATTTTATCATTATATATATAATAGTATATTTAATTATTTATTTTATAGTCATATATATAGTTTAAACCTAAACCTATATATACTAAGTTTAACTAATTAAATAATTTGGGTAGCATATAGTTTTATATAAATAATATGCAAGTATACTTTTTATTTTTTATATCTATATTAGTATATTTATTCAATTAATTAGTTATTTTTTATTGTAGTTGGGTAAGATGTAAATGATATATATGACCTGAAATAAGAATTGTAAATATCTTTGGTCTAACATTAAGGCTGACATTTCGTATCAATCTTATTTATAGGCATATTAGTATAATTAACTAATCAATTAATGAATTTATAGCTATGTATTTATGTTCAGCATAGAATCTATAAGTTTAAATTGAATTCCAAATAAAGGCATCTAAATAGTTTTGCCTAACATTGCCTACTTTTTTTTTATAATTACTTTTGAGTGTTATTTGATTTATTAGTATATATAATAAATTATCTAACTATTCATATATAAAGTTGGATACCGAATTCATCCACGTTTGTTGAAAGTGACTCAAAATCTTCTTACTTTGATTGAAGATTATCAGGCGTTGGACTCCAAGTTTGCTTACTTTAGTGAGATCATTTAATTATTTAGTGTGACAAGACCAAGTTGTGCCTTGTTATAAACTAAGTTCTTTGTCTTTTACCATATTGTTTCGTCTTACTAGCTTTGTTCAATATATAGTGGTAGTAGGAATCTACTAAGATACAAAAGATTTGAAAATACGGTCTACGAGGGAAAAAAAAGAGAAAAACAAATTAAGTTAATTGAAATAACTTGAAAGTGTATGGATCTTTTCACAAGAAATATAACAGATTTCAGATACTTGAATTCCTATCATTAATAATGATAGAAAAAAAAACAAAAAATCACAAAATGCATTTCTTAAATTTTTATATTAGAGTTCATATTTTTTTTCATAATTTATTAATTTGGAATTTTATGTTTTTATTTGAAAACGTACTTGGAAAAGAGATTAAAGGATTTGAAAAGAAAATTATTAGGAATTCAATTATATTTGTGAATAAAACACTTCCAAAACGTATTTATAATTTACACGTAAAAAAAACTCATATTTAAAGACAAAAATTATTAAAAATTCAAATGTTTGCACTTATGCAAAAATGGTTGAAAATATAGAAAAATATTTAAACGGAAGTATACTCATAAATAAAAATATAAATATAAATAAAAACATATAAAAATTCAACACATTTCAAGACTCACTGTACAAATACTCATAAGAATCTGTATTACTTAAGATATATCTTTTTAACAAAAACTTAAACCTCCTATAATTATTTTTGATAAAACTATAAAATTTTCTTATGCAACTTTTGTGAACAAACCGGTAAACTCTTCTAATACAATTTTTTTTTTGACAAAATTGCAAATCCTTCCCAAGAAAAAAATGTAAATACTCTGATAATACTGTTCATGCTGAAATGGAACGAGGATAATCGCCTGTGTAAGTTTCTGTGTGCCAAATGTTTGTCCTGCTCCTTGCTTCGAGTGATCGATCGGTATATGGGAGTGACCTGCAGAATACACTCTGATGCTAAAATCAAAATATTTCTTTATAGGTCTTTAGTAATTCAATAGTGAGTAAAAGTGAGTTTACCTCGAAATTAAACCCTTATTTATAGAGTTTAGAAGAATTTAACCAATTAATTTACCTCTTAATGGTCATTAATACAAACCTTAACCACTCATCAATAGCCATTGTAATATTAACTGCGCATTAATTTTGCTCAACTACTGTAGAGACCAAGCGGTCGTGAGACGTTTTCTTATTCATTAACCGCTCGATCTTGTCCATCTAGCCTGTCACCGTATCCGATCGGTCGGCTATAAGCCCGTAGTAACATAGGGTCCCCAAACCCTAGCAAAATCTTAGACATTGCGTAGGGTTTTTAAAGTCCTCACTGATCGGTTTAGGATTCTTCACATTCCCAAGCTATGACAACTCACCGAGCGCCACGTCCCTTTAGGGTTTGTAAAATGGCGGGAAAACGGGAGTCGAAGAGTCGCGACTGTAAAAAGAGCGGGAAAAGTGTAAGATGTAATGTCACGACGTTTGAACCGTTAAGTCTTTTCCCTTTGGACGCTCCAGATGAGTTTGATGAACCGCCTTCACCATATATAATTAGTGGTAGGTTCATCCCATATTTTCACTTTTACCCTCGAGCTCTTTGACTATCGAACGATTTCCCTGACCTTTTCCCTTTCAAAAGCTTCAAACTCAGTCTTCACGGTAAATTATGTCTTCTTCAATTGCTTCTGAGTCTTCCGGGAGAGAAGGCGAGGGGTATGTTGATGGCGCTGCTGCTTCTTCTTCTTCTGTCAACTTCGGTACCGACAATGAGAGAAAACCTCCCGTCGGCCACCAGGCCAAATCCCCATGCTCTAAATTCTTCCTACCTACTTGAAGACAGTGAAAACGAGGAGGTGGGAATACACGTGGATTATACCGACGCGTGATTGGGCTCCCCACGGGGTGACACTTTATGCCACCTCCGCCATTACCAGACGTTCGCCTAAAGGAGCTAGTCAATAGGCTTAGCTTCGTGAAGGCGGTCGACGGTGCAGATTTCTTTAGACTAGCGCTCTGCTGATTGAACAAGCGGGCGTGCCACAGTCGGGAAGGGTATGCCTCAGACTTTTTCTATGCATATTCAACCTTCTTTCACGACTTGAAAGTCCTCTTGCCCTTTTCAAACTTTCAAATGGGCGTTATGAGGGAACTCAACGTGGCGCCTACCCAACTTTATCCGAACGGTTGGGCTTTTATGCAAGCCTTCTCGATCGTCTGCGCCACTCTCGCCCTTTGTCCCACCCTAACTTCTTTTCTCTACTTTTTCCGAGTCATGTCGCACCCTAACCAACATTGGGTTTCCCTCATCTCAATTAAGGAAAGACAACTTTTCACACTGTTCAACACATCGTATAAGGATTTTAAGGGAAATTTCCTCAAGGTCGTTCCTCTAGAGGCTGGTTATTCTTATTTCTACTTTTTGGACAACCAACCTAAGTTTCCCTTCAATTGGACTGATCGTCCTAAAAAGGTGGTTTCATGGCCCAAATCTTCGATGTCATCGGACGAGCTGGAGTTGATCAGCCAATTAAGTTAGATACCCCTCAAGACCTCCTCTCGGAAGCTCATTAGCTTCCTGGAGTCTAAGGTGATCATTGCAAAAGAGAAACATACACAAACAAACAAAGACAACAACAAGGGTAAGCTAATGATAAAACAATTATACATAGTAATATATAATTTAACATACAATTCCAATCACAAATATTTGAATATTCTCCATATTTACACCACTTACTTAGGCTTAGCCAAAGCCTTTACAATCTAGTATAAATGTCGAGCCATGGAAAGGTTATGCACTTGTGTGGTGGAACAACTGACTCACTCAAAGCTGTCACACAAGGTTAGTCCTTGAAATACACCCTTTTCCACCATGAAGAAAGGCCCTCAAGCTAGAACCTCCTACTCCTCTCACGACATGACTCATCACTCTCTAATTGAGCATGGATGATCATTAGAGTGTCAGAATAACCTCCATATCGGCTTCTTATAATTTATACTAGTTCCAAATGAAATCCCCAATAAGAAATTCTTCTTTCGAACTCTTTTCACGTGATACTCAAAATCCATACCTCACATATTACTTGAACATCATCATCACATCTCATACATAATCATATTCATATACATATACTTCACACAAACATTGCATACTATTACATGAAACCTCTCCTTATACATTAAACAATCAGAAACACACTTAGAAGTCATTAAAAGTCACATAATAACATAATTTTCTTTAAGGCATCTTATTACCCACATTTAGGATAGGAAAACAGCTCTTAAACCCTCACCAACAGCTGCAGAAGGGTCCAAAACCCCCAAATAAAAAACAAGTCCAAAACAGACATCCGGACAAATTTGAGATCTCAAAAACTGAAAAAAAAAAACCCAAAATCTGCTAAGTTGCGCCCAACGCCCCAAAAATCAGCACCTGGGCACCAGACCCCTAGAGCAAGGGCGCTAAGGGGGCCCCCAAGCGAATTCTTCTCGCAATAACGCTCAGGGGCCCCTTGAAGGGCACCCAACACTGCACCAGGTGCTAAATTTCACCTATTTAGACTTTGGTGACCCTCTATACAAGTTTAAATGATTCCTAAACACACTTAGGAACTGAGAAACATTTGAAAACAAACCCCTAACTTGACTTGACAACTCCAAACCCCAAATTGACCTATGAAAACCCAAATTTACTCCTATAAGCTACCTAAACTCAAATGTACACTTTCTAACCCCTATATCAGTTTCCAAATTGCATAACCAAGTTCAAACACACTTGCTAGTACACCCCAACACCCCAGATTGCTCACAGTCTCTCTGTTTCAAGATCTCACCATTCAAAACCTCAAATTAGACTAAAAACCTCTAAGAACTCATTCTAAGATGACATTAATTGTCCTATACCATATTTTTCTCATTGAATAGCCTAGAAAAGTCCTAATGGGTCTTATAACACACTCCCAACTGTCCAAAACAATCAACACCTCTTCCAATTCTCACTACTCAAAACCCTCAATTTTTCCTCTAAAACACTTAAAAACTTCAACAATGAACCCTAATCTTTGCTCCATATCAGTTTTCTACCATCTAACTCTTCTAACAATTCCCAATTAACCACATAACAGTGCTAGACCAATTGTCATCTCACTCCAATACCAAATTCTCAATTTCACTCACCAAAACCTCTCTTTTAAGCTTGAAACTCAAGTAGCTTGACCAATATTTCACACAACCACTTGAATTCAGTTTCAAACATTTCAACATCATCATCATACTCAATCATAACAATATTAATCATCACAATCACATATACCACTTATATTCAACATCACACTATCAAAATCACCAATCAAACATACATTTTATACACCCAATCATACCAATTTTCTCAAAATAATCTATAACTCATAGAGACATCAAATTTATAATATAAACACAACTAATAAAAGTTCTAGCTTCCCTTACCTTACAATAAACAACCTCAACCCAAAAAAATGTCCCGCCGGTCGTTTGAAACAGAAGAAATTCCTAAAACGGACCTACGAGGCACTGAAATTGAAAGGGACAGAGTTCCTAGAACTCTAAATTCACCAAGAGCAAGAAAAGATAATAAAATGATAAATGCATAACAGTTTTGTGCATGATCATTGACCGAAGCAAAGAGGACAGCAAAATGAGTAGAAACTTACTTGCTTTAAAACATAAATTGATCGGTTGGATTTGTAGATCATGACGCCCTAATCGTCTAGACATCTCCTGATTGTCAAAGAGATGACTTAGGAGTTAGAACACTTAGAGAGAGGGTAGGGAACCCTAGAAAAGTGGTTTCTAGAGAGATGATACGTTTTAAAATAATGAAACTCGTTTATAACAAAACTATTTATAATAAAATCGTTTAATAAAAATAATCGAGTCTCACTATTTTTTAGACTACCATCACTTTTAAAAATACCATTTTGTGGGGTTTTACATATTATTCATACCCAACTCGTTTCATTGCGTTCCTAATCACATTGATTTTTTTTTTTAAATTACTAATTAAACTATAATTTTTTTCCCAAAAGTCCATTAAAATATTTAATTTTATGTTTAATAGGTTTTTTCAAAAGATACAATTAAACTAATCAAGACACTAATACAATAATAATTAAAAAAATGTTTAAAACCAAAACCAAATTTACAAATAAGCTTTCTTAAAGTTTAAATTAAATAGAGAAATTGAGTTCAAAACTAACATTTTCTTTTCAAAATTACATTTCAAAATAGTAAAATTTTCCAACCACTTATCCTCATATTAACCGAATTTTGAAACTACTTGAACTAATTTAGTTTTTAACTGAGTGGAGGAGTTTTGTTAAAACATGTTTATACAACTACTGCATAACATATTCATCTTTCTTTTTTTCAATTAATGCATCATTGGTAAGAAGAGAGTTTTATTTAAGTTTTGATTTATGTAAAACTTTAAAATTATAAAATGAATAAAATAAATTTTATAATATAAAACCAAATGATTCTGATGGTATAAAGTTTTGGCTAATCTCCTTCATCTTCCTTTTGCTCGCACAGACACCATTTTTTCAGATTCTCAGCTGCCGACTAAAATTTGCCTGTGCGTACCCTTCAATAACGCACTTTCAATTCGTCACTCAATTTTACTTTTTTGTTATGGTTTTGTTGCTTTGAATAGACTGGTAGATGAATTTTGAGAGAATAGGTTTAGTTTGTTTTGAATTGACTCATAGATGATGAATATGAGAGGATGAAATTAAAAGAAAAATAAAAGGGAGATAAAAATTAAACTTGTTTAAATTAAGAGAAGAAAAGGAGGAAAGAAAATAAAAAAATTATAAAAGGTGAGTAAAATTTTGGTGAGAGTTATTTGATAGATACAATAAATTTTTATAAAAATTATAAAAATAATATTATCAATTAATTTTAATTAAATAATAAATTATAGTTTTATTATTATTATTAAGAATTATAATTTCATTATTATTATTATTTATGTTATTTTATATTTATAAATTATTAATTATAAATAAGTTTAATGAGTAATTTCGTTTTTTTATTTAAATAGAGTTAATTTATTGTTTTTATGTTAAATAATTTTTAAAAAATAAAAATTTAAATTATCTCTTATTTTGAGACTTGTCAAATTAGACACGTTATACCTTTTAAATTTTAACACTCATACTAAATTAATTGTATTTAAGAAATTAATGAATGAAAAAATAAACCTAGATATAAAAATTAAATTATTAATTAATCTTTATAAATAATTTGTCACAATTTAATTTATCTGTTATAAGCCTAAAATATAATTATATATTCAAATATATTTATTTAAACCAAAATATTATTGCTGAAGAAATAAGTAATTACATTTCTAACTTATCAACACGTACTTAGTATATTTTGTTTCTTGTGTCGATCTTTAAATTCACTTTTGGTACTGTCATTTCATCGTCTTCCTTTAAATTATAAATTAGCATTTTAAATATTGAACACTTCTTATAGTTAGAAATCGCAATATGTTACAAATTACTTATTCATAGATTTATAATAAAAAAAATTATTCATTATTTATTTTATTTTGTTATTTATCGAATATTTGTTTAAAAATTATCTACATGTATTTTAAAATATGTGAATATTTATAAATATTTTAAAATTTTTAAATTAAAATCTAAATAAAATTATACAAGAAAATATAAATATAAATATAAATTTAATTAAATTTAATATAATAAAATATAAATTATTTTAATTTTAATTAAATTAAAATTTAAAAAACATAAATTAAATTTTAATTTTAATTATTTATAATAAATATTCACATAGTTATAAGTGGTATAATATCTATCTCTCGTTTATACACGTAAATATCAATTTTTATTTTTGTCTTTCCTACTAACAATATTAATATTAGATATTATATATAATTATAATTATAATTTATTTATATTGAAAACAATGTGTTTGGTTTTTGATACTGGGTTCTATAAATGTGTGAACATGCATGCAGCCTTAGTAACACAAGGCAAAGATACTTTGAAATCCGTTGTTAAAGTTGAGTAATTAGCTTCTCTAAGTTCCTGGTCATGGCTTCCAATGGAAAAAATCTTGCTCAGAAAAACCAAGTGGTAGTGGTTCTGATACCTTTCCCTGCACAAGGCCATCTCAATCAGCTTCTGCATCTCTCAAACCTTATCTCATCACACAACATACCAGTTCATTATGTTTCCACTGTCACTCACATTCGCCAAGCCACTCTTCGTCACCACAAATCCATTTCTAACATTCATTTCCATGCCTTTCATGTTCCAACCTTTCTTTCCCCTTCTCCCAACTCAAACAGTTCAGAAACTGATTTCCCGTCTCATCTAATTCCTTCATTCGAGGCCTCCATGCATCTTCGAGAGCCTGTGGGAAAACTTTTTCAATCCCTCTCATCTCAAGCCAAAAGGGTCATAGTCATCTATGACTCCCTCATGGGATCAGTGGTACAAGATGCCACAACCATGCCAAATGCTGAGAATTACACTTTTCACAGCTCATCTGCTTTTAACAACTTCCTTTATTTTTGGGAGGAAATGGGGAAGCCTTCGCTTAATGAAGTCCTCCCGGAATTTCCTTCTGATGAAGGATGTTTTCCCACCGAGTTCATTGATCTCATTACTAAACAATTTGAATTCCTCAAAATCGGTGATGGAAACATCTACAACACAAGCAGGGCCATTGAAGGTCCTTATATTAAGTTGCTGGAGAATATCGAAGGCTGCAAGAAGGTCTGGGCTCTGGGGCCTTTGAACCCTTTGGCCGTTGAGAAGAAAGATTCAAAAGTAAGGCATCCATGCTTGGAGTGGCTTGATAAACAAGAGCCAGATTCAGTGATATACGTGTCTTTTGGGACAACAACAACTTTGAAAGTGGAACAGATCCAACAGGTTGCAACTGGGTTAGAACAAAGCAACCAGAAGTTCATCTGGGTGCTGCGACATGCTGATAAAGGGGACATCTTTGATGAAAACGAAGCAAAAAGACTTGATCTTCCAAATGGGTTTGAGGAGAGAGTGGAAGGCAAGGGGCTGATTGTGAGGGATTGGGCACCCCAATTGGAAATTCTGAGCCACCCTTCAACAGGGGGGTTTATGAGTCATTGTGGATGGAACTCGTGCTTAGAGAGCATATCCCTGGGGGTGCCAATGGCAACATGGCCCATGCACTCAGACCAGCCGAGAAACGCAGTTTTGGTGACAGAGGTTCTGAAGGTTGGATTGGTTGTGAAGGATTGGTCGCAGAGGAAGTCGTTGGTGAGTGCTTCAGTTGTTGAGAATGGTGTGAGAAGGTTGATGCAAACAAAGGAAGGTGATGAGATGAGAGAGAGAGCAGTAAATCTGAAAAAGGCCTTCCAAATATCAAGGGATGAAGGTGGAGATTCTCGCATGGAAATGAAATCTTTCATTGCCCATATCACTAAAGAGATGCGCTGATAGTATGAAAAAGAAAATACACAGCTTTTCTGTTTGTTGAGACATTGTCTGGCAACTTATGGGATGAATTTGATGCTAAGCTGACGTTTTACAACACTTAAACTTTCATGTCAAAAGAATATAAAAATAGAATATAAACAATAAAATAAAATAAGGATAAAGTTTCTTTAACAACCAAAATTTGCAACATTTACGTGACGGATGATAATTAGTGCATTTCAAAATGTTACTTTTCCAAGATGCAATGTACGTTTGATGATATTTTGGGAGGGCACTGAGAAAATCGTTTTTTCCTTCTCCCAATTTCATCGCAAACATTTATTTTTATTTGCGGTCTCATTGTGTCTTCCTTGCCCATCTCTTTTTACTATTGGTCTAAGTGGTCTCACTTTCTCTTTGTCGTCTCTCACTCCACCATTGGTCTAATTGTGTCTTCACCAGAATCTCATCGAATTATTGAGAAAAAATGTCATTTAAATACTTTCATGTAAGTTAGATGAGCTTCATAAACATTTCTGACCATTTTTTGCCTTGGAAATCGATTACCAGAGAAAAAATGGTTATTTGTACAAAAACTTCAACTATACTCTCCAGCTGGATGAACAACACTCTCCAACTCTGTTTTTCTGACCTTTGTTGCTTGTTTTACTCTTAACTTTCTCCATCGAACTCCAAATGAATTGATTCTTGTTTTGTTGGAATCTAGACTCAAAGAGTTGTCAAATGACTACAAATTCATAATTTTTAGACCATTGTACTAGGTGCAATTAATTTCCCAAAAACAACATTTTTCTAAGCTTTCTAAGTGAGTTTAATTTCAAGTTATTGTTTCATGTTGTTATTTTAGATGGGTGAGTGAGTTTAATGGTCATGAGTGGTGTTTAATGCACCAATGAACATGTTACAGTGCACAAATTTTAAAAGGAAATTTCAATAATGAATAGATATGTGAACAAGAAGAAAAGATATACGTATAAGATAATGTGTCGTCAACTTTGACCTTTACTGACTATTTTAATCATAACGTTTCCCACAGACATCCAAATGATGTGGTTCTTTTTTTATTAGAAATTAGACTCAAACATCTTTCCAATGACTACTAATTTGTAATTTTTGGACATCGGAGTAGGTACAGTTAATTTCTTAAAGTTAATGTTTTACATATTCCTGTCAACTCTCACCTTTGTTGGTTGTTTTGCTCTTAACTTTCTCCACCAAACTCCAAATGAGTTGATTCTTTTTTTGTTGGAATCTAGACTCAAAGAGATTTCAAATTACTACTAACTCATAATTTTTAGACCACTATACTAGGTGCAATTAATTTCCCAAAAATAACGTTTTTGTAAGCTTCCTAAATGGTCAGAGACATCACCTACCTTGTTTCAAACACCTCTATGCATTGTTTTGTCCCCAATTGAGTAGGACAAATTGTGTTTTGATATACAAGACACCAACAATGATAAGAAACAAGAGGTATCCATGAAAAAATTGGAAAAAATCACCCATAGGAACACAAAAATGACTTTAGGGAGTCAAATTGAAACTTTCCATTAAAGTAAGACCGGCCTTCATTTTGTACGAGGAATTCGTTTATGAGTTCTTCAAACACTTTCTAAAAATACTTAAATGATAAACTCAACTTTCTCTCATTTATTTTTTGTTAAAACAAAAATGTAATAGTTACCGTAAAATAACATCACACATAATGAAAGTGAATATTTTCTACGAAAAAGAACAAACAGAAAACAAAGCAATTTTAAATTAAAAATAAAAAATAGTGTGGATTATGCAGAAGCTAGCATTTAATAAATTTTAAAATATAAAAAATTCAGTTATAATGTGCTAAGTAGACACTTAAATTTCATTTTTTTAATTAAAAATAAAAAATAGCGTAGGTCCCTTGAAACAAACATTAAATAAATTTTAAAAAATAAAAGTTCAATTAGAGTGAGCTAGACCAACGTTAAGAAGTAACTTTTTGAATTGAAAATAAAAATGTAGGACCGACGCCAGCATTTAATAAATTTTAAAATATAAGCAAAATTCAGTTAGAGTGGACTAAATTGACTTTAAGAATTTAATTTTTGAATTAAAAATAAAAAATGGTATGGGTCATATAAACACTAAGATTTAATAAATTTAAAAAAAAATAATCATTAGAGTGGATTAGACCAACGATAAGAATTTAATTTTTGAATTAAAAATAAAAAATAAAAAATAAATGTCGATTAGGCGGATATTAAGTAAATAAAAATAAAAACATTAATTAAAAAATGGGTCAAACCCACTTTAAATGGTGGCAAGCTAAATAATTAATAAAAATAGTAATAATATTGAATATGGTGTGGTCAAGCATACGCTACGAAATATTATGAAGGGCACAAATAGAAATAATAGATTACTTTTATCTTATAATTCATGTAGAGAGCATGCATGGAAGGCCGTCAACTGAATCTGTATCTTTCTCGGAGTCTCCTTTTCTAGTTCACCATTTAGCATTTTCAATAAGGTAAGATTCCATTTACTTTATTCAAATACGTTATTTAATCAAAACAATAAAATTTATATCAAAGTGGATTATTAAAAATAATATTTTTAAATTGTAAAATTAATTTTAACTTTTATTACTATGATTCAATCCAACCCAGTTCATTATTGATTTAGTTGTCTTGGTTTATATTTTCTTAAAAATTGATGTAACCCTATCCAAACTATTTTAATTGAGTGGGATAATAGATTTGATGGAAACCTATTCTACCTATAAACACCCCTAACTCAAATTTATTGAAAAATATTGAGAATCTTTCGATTCTCTTAACTGTTTTTGGTTGGACAGTTCTTCACTGTTCTGTTTGAACAGTGGGTTGTTTTTCGTTTTCCCTGTTTTTCGTTCTCGTTCTCCTACTTTGGAATTCTATATATACAGAGTTTCTTTCCCCTTTCCCGAGCTAAGAATGTATACACTTTGTATATTTGAATGTACTCACAAATAATAAAAGAAGAGATTTTTCTTACTCACCGTTTCAAGATCTTCAACTTTGTCTTCTGTACCAAGAGCAACCGCCGCCGTATCGGAGCTCCTCCGGCCACTGACGTCCGCCTCGCTCTCTTCCTTTCATCAGGGAAAGTCTCTGACGTTTCTCTCTCCATTTTCACCTTACTTTACGCAAATGCCACGCAGACATTCACTTTCAGCTTATCTTCCAATCTGATGGGCCGAATGCAGATTGGGCTTCTAAGTGCACAGTGCCTGACCAAAATTAATATGGTATCAGAGCAGGTCTAGTACCTGCTTTGCTTCCGTTGCCACCGCTGCTGTTTCTTGGGTCTTCTTGGGCTGGTTTCTTGGGTCTTCTTTTTGCTGGGTTCTTGGAGCCACTTTGCTGCCATGAATCAATCTTATCAGTCTTCCAATCCCGCCAGCCCATTCTATCTGCACCCGGGAGAAAACCCATGTTTGACTTTGATTACACAAACTCTCAACGAGAATAACTACTCGTCCTGAAGTAGAGCCATGAGGAGGGCTCTGCTTTCGAAAAACAAAATTAAATTCATAGACGGGTCCATAAAGAGACCCCAGAAAACTGATGCTGCCTATGACACCTGGGAAAGGTGTAATGTGATGATCCTGTCATGGATAACAAAGACCTTATCTCCACATATCGCAGAGAGCGTCATCTACGTCGAAGAAGCAAAGAAGCTATGGGATGAGCTTAAGGAGAGGTTTCCCAAAGGAGATTATTTCAAAATCTCAGATTTACTACAAGACATACACTCGATTAAGCAAGGGGAACGGGGAGTCAGTCAATTTTTCACTGATCTGAAGATATTATGTGAAGAATTAGAGTCTTTAAGACCCATTCCTGTTTGCACTTGTGAGACTCAATGCAACTGTGACATGTCCAAGGTTATGTTGAAATATAGGGAAATGGAGCATGTAATTTGCTTCTTGAAAGGATTGAATGATTCTTACAATACTGTTAGAACGCAGATCCTCTTAATGGATCTTTTACCCAATGTTAACCGTGTTTTCTCTTTGATTATTCAACAAGAAAGACAAGAAAATCAATGTGTTACAGAAACCAGAATTCTGGCAAATGTTGCCGATAAAAATAATCACTGGAAACCAGAACAAAACTGGAGGAATCAAGGACGTTTTGCTGGAACTCGTGCACAAGGCAGAGGTAGGGGCATAAATCTGAATTATGGAAGGCAATGCTCTTATTGTAATAAGATGAATCACACTGTTGATGAGTGCTATTCTAAGCACAGATACCCCCCATGGTACAAGAAAGAAGAAAGGAAGAGTGATTGGAACTCTGTTAATGTTAGTCAAAGCAACACTGACTCTGAAGGCAATTTGAAGATACAACAACAGACCAGCAGTAGCAATAATACCAATCCTTTCCCTCCAGAACAGATGCAGAGACTTCTAAAAATGATTGATAAGGCTGAAGATTCATCCATTCACAAAGTTAATCAAGTTCAGAGGAAAGAGACTAAGAATAAACCAGGTAATTCTTCCTGGATTATCGACACGGGAGCTACTGATCATGTTACACATGACAAATCCAATTTTATTGTTTTCCACAAAATTAAACCCATTTCCATAAAATTACCAAATAAAACTACCATCACTGCTGAATATGCTGGAACTGTCCAGTTTGCTGAGAATTTTATCATTTTCAATGTCCTTTACATACCTAATTTTTGTTTCAATCTAATCTCTGTTCAAAGTCTTATCAAAGACTTGGATTGCAATCTAACTTTTTCCTATGAGAATTGTCAGATAAGGAAGAATCGTTCATTAAAGACGATTGGATGTGCTAAACCATGGAATGGTCTCTATTACTTACAAGATTTCTCTAAACCAGAACAAAGAGATATTGCCAAGATTGCTTTCTCTTTTAAAAAGACTGATGTTAATCTGTGGCATCTTATACTAGGACACCCTGGACATTATGTTGTAAAACACATATGTGAAATGTTTCCTTATGTTAAGACTAATACTAATATTGTTTGTGACACTTGCCATTATGCAAAACAACACAAGTTGCCTTTTACAAAAAGCTTATATGTTACTATTGAATGTTTTAAGGTTATTCATTGTGATATTTGGGGGTCGTTGAATACTGTTTCTGTTCATGGGCATAGGTATTTTCTTAGTATAGTTGATGATTACAGCAGACACACATGGGTTTTTCTAATGAGTAATAAAGGACAAACCAAAAACTTACTACAAACTTTTGTCATTAAAATCAAGAATCAGTTTAACAAGATGATAAAAATCATTAGGTCCGACAATGGGCCAGAATTTAACTGTGTCAGTTTTTATGATATGCATGGAATTATTCATCAGAAGAGTTGTGTTGAGACACCAGAACAGAATTCTGTAGTTGAAAGAAAACATCAGCATATACTTAACGTGACACAAAGTCTTCTTTTTCATTCCAACATATCTAAAGTTTACTGGTCTTATGCTATTGGACATGCTGTTTACTTGATAAATAGATTGCCTTCTTTTAGTCTAGGACATAAGACTCCCTATGATATGCTTTACAATCTACCACCTACTTACTTAGACCTCAAAGTCTTTGGATGTTTATGTTTTGCTTCTACACTTGAAAATAATAGAAACAAGTTGGATCCTAGGGCTAGAAAAGGAGTGTTCCTAGGGTATAAAAGTGGTGTCAAAGGCTATATTGTATTAGACATAAATACCAAAGAGCTCTTTGTTAGCAGAAATGTCATGTTTCATGAAGAAGTGTTGCCCTATAAGAACTTTCAAGGTAATCAGCAAAGCATAGACAATGAGAAGGATGAAGATGAGTTCTTAACTGATTTCTCCAAAGACTACTATCCTACTAATGAAGACCGTTTTGATGAGCAAGAAGAAATTAATCAGGAGGAAGAACTGCAGAATCCTACTGTCACATATAACAGTCAAGAAAACTACAGACACAGAAGACCAGAAAGGGTTAGAAGGACTCCTGCCTATTTAGAAGATTACATCCACCAGGTGAATCAATCCTTGACTGTTAAAAACAATTTCAAAACTCCCTATCCGATAACTAATCTACTATGTTGTGATAATTTGTCAGAGAAACACTTCAAATATATCATGGCTGTCACTGAAAATAAGGAGCCTCTGACTTGCAATGAAGCTAAAGACAAAAGGGAATGGATAGAAGCAATGCAGAGAGAAATAAAGCCTTGCAGGACAACAATACTTGGGTTTTAACTCAACTGCCATCAGGAAAAACTCCTATAGGGTGCAAGTGGGTATATAAAACAAAATTTAGAGCTGATGGAAGCATTGAAAGGCATAAGGCTAGGTTAGTGGCAAAAGGGTATACCCAACAAGAAGGGATAGATTACTTAGACACATTTTCCCCTGTTGCGAAACTCACCACTGTTAGACTTTTGATATCACTAGCTGCTTCAAATAATTGGTTCTTACACCAGTTAGATGTGGACAATGCGTTTCTTCACGGTGACCTCAATGAAGAGATTTATATGCAACCTCCTCCAGGACTAAGTATTCATACAAAGGGACAGGTTTGCAAATTAACTAAATCCTTATATGGCTTGAAGCAAGCAAGCAGACAATGGTTTGAAAAATTGTCCTCTTATCTAATCTCTGTTAAATATAAACAATCTAAGTCTGATCACTCATTGTTCACCAAAAGAACTGGTGCATATTTCACTGCATTACTTATATATGTGGATGACATTGTGTTGGCAGGAAATTCCTTGGAAGAAATCAATTGCATCAAAGAGCTCCTACATAATAAATTTCGCATAAAGAATCTTGGAGAACTCAAGTACTTTCTCGGACTTGAAGTGGCTAGGTCTAAAAAGGAAATTCACTTGTGTCAAAGAAAATATGCATTAGACATACTTGAGGAAACAGGAATGGAGGGATGCAAACCCTCTGCTACACCCTTTCTCAGAGACACAAGTCCATTATACAAATTGGACAGCCAACTTAATGATCCTGGACCCTACAGAAGATTGATAGGGAAGTTACTCTATCTTACAAACACTAGACCTGACCTATGTTATACTATCAATTTACTTAGCCAGTTTATGCAATTTCCTACAGAACACCATTATAGGGCTGCTCAACATGTGCTCAGATACATCAAATCTACCCCTAATGAAGGATTGTTTTTCGCTGCTGACTCTCCTATGCACCTGAAAGGTTTTAGTGATTCTGATTGGGCTAGTTGTCCTAACACTAGAAGGTCAACTACAGGATTTTGTGTCTTTATCGGGACATCACTTGTTTCCTGGAAGTCTAAGAAACAGAAGACCGTTTCCAGATCATCTACTGAGGTTGAATACAGAGCCCTTGCTGCCACTGTATGTGAAATACAGTGGCTCCACTATTTACTTAAAGATCTTCAAATTGAAGAATCTGGAGTGCCTATCCTATACTGTGACAACAAGTCTGCTCGCCACATTGCTCATAACCAGAGCTTTCACGAACGGACCAAGCACATTGAGCTTGACTGTCACGTTGTTCGTGAAAAGATCCAGGAAGGGCTACTACGTCTTCTTCCTGTACGATCCGATGAACAGCTGGTCGACGTCTTCACCAAATTTCCACATCGCGTCAGCTTCAAACATATCATTCCCAAGCTTAGACTGGTCAATATACATAGTCCGGCTTGAGGGGAGGGTATTGAGAATCTTTCGATTCTCTTAACTGTTTTTGGTTGGACAGTTCTTCACTGTTCTGTTTGAACAGTGGGTTGTTTTTCGTTTTCCCTGTTTTTCGTTCTCGTTCTCCCTCTTTGGAACTCTATATATACAGAGTTCCTTTCCCCTTTCCCGAGCTAAGAATGTATACACTTTGTATATTTGAACGTACTCACAAATAATAAAAGAAGAGGTTTTTCTTACTCACCGTTTCAAGATCTTCAACTTTGTCTTCTGTACCGAGAGCAACCGCCGCCGTATCGGAGTTCCTCCGGCCACCGACGTCCGTCTCGCTCTCTTCCTTTCATCAGGTAAAGTCTCTGACGTTTCTCTCTCCATTTTCACCTTACTTTACGCAAATGCCACGCAGACATTCACTTTCAGCTTATCTTCCAATCTGATGGGTCGAATGCAGATTGGGCTTCTAAGTGCACAGTGTCTGACCAAAATTAATAAAAAATAATAAAAATTCATAAAATAAATACAAATTACTTGAAAAATACTGTACAACCTTTTTAGTTTTAACATTAAATCACTATCTATTCAGTAAAAGAATAAGTTAAATTAATAACATTGTTGGACCAACAAAAGAAGATGTGCACCGAGTGGAAGAGAAAGAATAGAGAACGAGAACAGAGAAAATGAATACTGAATGAATGATACTGTATTATTCAAATATGAGAACTCGTGTGTCTGTTATATACAGATTACAAGGACATCTGTCATGCTGTAATATAAACAGTTGTACAGCAAAATAACACTGACTTATATTTCCTAATACATCCCTTTAAGTTAGATTATTTATTGGCACAACTCCTATGCTTTGTTTCAAACAATCAAACCTATCAATCTTCAAAGGTTTGGTAAACAGATTAGTCAACTACACTTCAGTTTTGCAGTATGCCAAAACAACTCTACCATTATTCACCATGTCTTTTTAGGAAATGAAATTTAACTTCTATATGTTACTCCTCCTATGGCTAATGGGATTCCTAGCCAAGTTGATTGCTGAAACATTATCAATCTTCAATTGAATTGGCTTTACCGAAGGCAACTTCAACTCTTCCATCAGCTCTTTGATCCACACGGCTTGGCAAGCAGCAAAGCTTCTTGCAATATACTCAGCTTTACAACTTGAGAGTGCCACCACCGGTTGCTTTTTAAAGCACCAAGAAATGAGAGCATAATTCACCATGAAGATATAACCTAAAGTGCTTTTTCTTTCAATCGGATCACCTCCATAATCTGAGTCTGTGTAACCTGTTATCTCTTCTGTAGTTTTCTTTCTTCCAATAGGAAATAACAGTCCACCGTGCCTTTGATATACCGTAGCACCCTCTTTGCAACCTGCATATGAGATTATTTTGGTTTGCTCATAAACCTGCTGATCACTTCCATGCAGAAAGCTAAATCTGGTATACTATTACACAGAAAACGTAGTGATGATTTGCTTGAACTTTGTTTCATCCGCATCCTTCTCTGAGTCATCCTGCATCAACTTCAGATTGGCTTCCATAGGACTCTTTGCAACATTTCACTCCATCATGTTAAATCTTTTCAGTAAATCACCTGCATACTTCCTCTAATGCAAAACCAATCCAGCGGCTGTATAGAAGAATTCCATCCCTAGGAAGTAGCTCAATCTTCCCAAATCAGTCATCTCAAATTCAGCTTCCATGACTCTCTTGAATTCATCCATGCTTTCTGGATTTGATCCTGTGACCAGTAAATCATCTACATATAGGCAGATAATAACCAAATCTTCCTCTGAATCTTCCTTTACATAAACTCCATGCTCGACTATACATTTGTTGAACTTCAGATTGAATAAGAATGAGTCAATCCGCTTGAACTGCAGTCTGTATACCTAGTGTTCCTTCTTCTTCTTAATGAATCCAAGTGGCTGCATAACATACACTTTTTCATCAAGGGTACCATGTAAAAATGCAGATTTAACATTAAGCTGAAACAATGACCCCTCCCTTGCACAGGCCACTGCTACCACCAATCTTATGGTCTCCATGCTAGTAGAGCAAATACTTCATTGAAATCCACCCCTTGCTTCTGAAGAAATCCCTTAGCCATAAGTCTCGCCTTGTGTTTCGAAATTGATCCATCAGGATTCAACTTTTTCTTGAAAATCCATTTCACCTCAATACATTGTTTTCCAGCTGAAAGGTCAACCAATCTCCATGTTTCATTCTTCTCTATGGATCTAATTTCCTCCTCCATCGCATTACTCTAGACTGGTTGCTTCATAGCTTCGGTTTCATCCAACGGTTCTGCTCCAGCCATTAAGGCCATATGCACAAGATCTCCCCCTTCATCAATTTGTGCATCAGAATATGTTTCAAAATCAGAAAACCTGTGAGGCATTACCCTTTGCCTCTGTTGTCTTTGGACTCCAGTGTGTTGAGGCGTATCAGTGATCTCTACAACTTCTTCAGTCTCTGCATAGGTGATACTATCAACAAGGCCATGCACCTTTGTTCTCAGCAGACTGGTTTGCATTTTATTCTAGTCCCAGCTTTCCTTCTCAAACATCACGACATCCCTACTTAGCATCATTTTCTCTGTGATTGGATTATAAAGCTTATATGCTCCTGTAGAGCGATAGCCAACAAACACCATTGCCTAACTCTTATCCTGTAGCTTGGTTCATTTCTGATCTGATATGTGCATAAAAGCTAATGATCCAAAAACTTTTAGACGGTTGGCAGTTGGCTTAACACCTGTCCACACCTCCCATGACACCTTCTCTTCCAACCTCTTTGTAGGACATCTGTTCAAAATGTATACAGTTGTTGACACTGCCTTACCCCCACAAATTTGTGGCAATCCCTTCTCCTTAATCATGCTCCTGGCCATATTAAGGATTGTCTTATTTCTCCTCTCTACCAGCCCATTGTGCTAAGGAGCATATGGTGTAGTGGTCTCATGTGTAATTCCACATGTTTGACAATAGTTCTCGAATGCACTGGAATTATATTCACCTCCCCGATCAGTTCGAAGGATCTTCAATTGCTTTCCACTCTCCCTTTTTGCATATGCTTTGAACTTTATGAAGACATCAAGTGCATCACTCTTTACTTTGATCACATATATCCAAAGCATTCTGCTGAATTGATCAACAAAAGTTATAAAGTATCTGTTTCCAGCCAAAGAGGATACCTCAAACGGTCCGCATATGTCAGAATGCACCACCTCCAAGCAATATTTTCCTCTTATTCTCATTTGTGACTTGAATGGTTTTCTGGTTTGTTTACCAGCCAAACACGATTCACATACACTCTCAGGTATAGTGATTCTCGGCATTCCAGAAACATGGTTTTCTCACCAAGGTGCTTCAGGTCTTTGAAATTCAAATGGCCAAACCTTAGGTGCCAAATCCAGCCATCATCTTTCTTCACAGCACTCATGCACTGCAGACTTTCTACTGCATTCATATTAATATGAAATGTCCTATTCTTTGAAATCTTGCATCTCAAGATTAAATTCTTGTTCTCATCAAGTAGTTCCATCCTATCACGATTTCCTATCACAGCCGTGAACCCTTCCTCCACCAATTGGCCAATTGGCCAATACTCAGTAGGTTACACTTCATGTCAGGAACGAATGGAACATTAGTGATCACAACATGTGATCCATTCTTCCTTCTTACTGCCACATTCCCTATCCTTCCACTTTTAGAGTGCTATTATAAACAAATTTTACCTTATTTCTCTTTGTTGAATCAAAATTGATTAGCCACTCCTTACTCCTTATGACAGGTCATGTGGTTTGAGCACCTAGAATCAAGATACCAGGACTCAATCTGCAAGCTTGGACCTTCAGCAGTGGTAGTCACCATCAGAGTTAAAGGCTCAAAATCTGAATTTCCTTGAGCAACATAAGCTTTCTTGTCTTGCTGCCCCTTTTGTTTTCCTTTATTAGCATAACATTCATATGCATAATGTCCATACTTATGACAATTAAAGCACTCAATGCTTCTCTTATCTTTCTTTTTCTGAAATTTTTCAGATCTGCCTTTGCCCTCCACTGCATTCGACTCATCTTCTTGATCATCTTTTGGTCTGCACGCCTTCCAATTTCCTTTTTCCCCTTTCCATTTCTTTTGTTTCTTCTTTGTATCACTCTTGCCATGATGAACCTTCAGTGCTTGTTCATCAATCTTGACAGGATTTCTCTTCAACATCCTCATCTCATGTGCTTCCAGAGAGTTTTGCAACTCTTCTATTTTCATCTTTTCCAGCTCTCTCGACTTCTCTATAGCCACAACTATGTAGTCAAATATTTGCGGTAAGGATCTCATGATTTTTTCAAATCACCATTAGATCCGTGATGACCTCCCCACATCCCTTCATTTGATTGGTTATGGTAACCACTTTATCAAAATATTCTCTGACTCTATCACCCTCCAACATCTGCAATAGTTTATACTGCCTTCTCAATGTCAGTAACTTGACCTTTTTTACTTTCTCCCTTTCTTTACTTTCTTTCCTCCAGTATCACATCTAACAAGAATGCTCCACGCTTCTCTCGCTGTCTTTGCATGTTGGATTTTTTTGAAGTGCGCATCATCCACGCATTTGTGGATTAGAAACAATGCTTTATTATCCTTCTTTCTTTCCTCAACCTTTCTTTCATCTACAGCACCTATCGGCAGTTCTTGAAACTCTCCTTCGACCACCTCATTCACGTCTTGGTATCTGAACAATAATCTCATCTGAGTACTCCAATTTGTCTTCGTGAGAATCGGTAGATTAGCTTATGAGATGTCACTATCGGCCATGCTTTCCACTTTCAATCTTTCACCAAGAAACACAGTTTTGGTTTTCTTCTTGCTTCAACCACCTTTCCCCCAAGCCTTTGCCAGATTTCTGAAGCTCCCAAGTTTTCAACCTGAGCTCTGAATACCAATTCTGTTGGACCACCAAAAGAATATGTGCACCAAGTGACAGAGAGAAAGAAATGAGAACGAGAACAGAGAAAATGAATCTGAATGAATGATACTGTATTATTCAAATATGAGAACCCGCGTGTCTGTTATATACAGATTACAAGGGACATCTGTCATGCTGTAATATAAACAGTTGTACAGCAAAATAACACTGACTTATATTTCTTAATGTAACATAACCTTTCTTAAATTATTTTTTTAATAACTCTCACAGTCTTTATTGGTTTGCACATATATTCTCTATAAATACAATTAGCTTTTGGATTAAACATAATCTTTGACTCACTATTCATTATAAGACATATCTTTGTGTTTTAAGAGTGGTCAACCATTGTGCTGCTATGTCCAAAACTCTTCGTTTTTTTTCCTGTTTTCTTTTATCATTTTTGAAATGTATTTATTTATGGGTTTAAAATAAACTCACATCTCTTCATTATCCATCTACTACTATCTATTCATTTTAATTCGAATCAAACCTATTCTTTTTCATTAATAACATATAATTTCAATTATATAATTTTATATCTATATTAATATATTTCTTTAATTACATTAATTAATAAATTTTTTTTTGTCTTTTTTATTTCATCAAACTAACCTGCCAACAATATTACTTCGTATGAGTCATGCTTATTTGTTTATTATCACTTAAAATAAGAATCTACAAACGTATTTAGTCTAATATTAAACCTATTATTTTGTATCAATGTTACTTTAAACATACTATTTTATCATTATATATATAATAGTATATTTAATTATTTATTTTATAGTCATATATATGCTTTAAACCTAAACCTATATATACTAAGTTTAACTAATTAAATAATTTGGGTAGCATATAGTTTTATATAAATAATATGAAAGTATACTTTTTATTTTTTATATCTATATTAGTATATTTATTCAATTAATTAGTTATTTTTTATTGTAGTTGGGTAAGATGTAAATGATATATATGACCTGAAATAAGAATTGTAAATATCTTTGGTCTAACATTAAGGCTGATATTTCGTATCAATCTTATTTATAGGCATATTAGTATAATTAACTAATCAATTAATGAATTTATAGCTATGTATTTATGTTCAGCATAGAATCTATAAGTTTAAATTGAATTCCAAATAAAGGCATCTAAATAGTTCTGCCTAAATTGCCTACTTTTTTTTTTATAATTACTTTTGAGTGTTATTTGATTTATTAGTATATATAATAAATTATCTAACTATTCATATATAAAGTTGGATACCGAATTCATCCACGTTTGTTGAAAGTGACTCAAAATCTCCTTACTTTGATTGAAGATTATCAGGCGTTGGACTCCAAGTTTGCTTAGTTTACTGAGATCATTTAATTATATAGTGTGACAAGATCAAGTTGTGCCTTATTATAAACTAAGCTCTTTGTCTTTTACTATATTGTTTCGTCTTACTTTGTATTAGCTTTGTTCAATATACAGTGGTCATAGGAATCTACTAAGATACAAAAGATTTTTAAAAAAGCTCATATTTAAAAACAAAAATTATTAAAAATTCAAATATCTGCACTTATGCAAAAATGGTTGAGAATATAGAAAAATATTTAAACGGAAGTATACTCACAAATAAAAATAAAAATAAAAACATAAAATTCAACACTTTTCGAGACTCACTCTACAAATACTCATAAAAAACAGTATTACTTAAAGATATATTTTTTTAACAAAATTGAACCTTCCTATAATTATTTTTGATAAAACTATGAAATTTTCTTATGTGAACAAACATGGAATGTAATATCTCATAATCTCACGTTTAATAATTCATAATTGATATATTGTAGCATTATATTTAAGGTAACATCTCATAATCTCACACTTAATGATTCATAGTTTATATATATATATATATGTGTGTGTGTGTGTGTTTCAAACTCAGATTTCTACTACAAACTCATAAATATAACTCGAATTGTTCTAATTTATTCTTCTATTTCTTTCTTTATTGGCATTGAATCAGACGACATTCCTTCATCTGCTCTCATATAATAAATTATATGATCATCGCATATACACAAACATAAACAAGTAGGTGAGCTAACATGCAACCAATCATTTATAAAACATCCGTAATTACTTTGATACACTCAACAAACCTCATATAATAATTATCTCAGACACCCTCATATCCATCATACAACAATTTCATCATAGATACTAATCCCATCATACCACAATCCCTAATAGACACTCATCCCTCAATACTCAATAGACACTCATCCCATAATACCCAATAGACACTCATCCCATAATACTCAATAGACATTCATTCCACAATACCCAATAGACACTCATTCAGATGATACGTTGATGAGCGGTCACGGGAGGCTATGTACTTGTGATGACTTCTACTTCTTCTTACAAATACACTTTCAAAATACTCCATACTATCCACAAGGTTAGTCCTCAACATTATATCCAAAATCGGCACATAGACCAGACCTTCTGCCCCTCTCACCACATAATTCATCCTTCTTTACTTGAGACTGAATGATTATTAGAGTATTAAGATAACCTCCAACAACAGGACCCTCAACATCAACATATACACAAATACCATATCATTACAAAATTTTTCTACGAGACTCATATCATGCTCATATTCCTCAACTCATTATATCATTACAAAATCTCCCCATAATACTCATATCATGTTCATATGCATAAATTCAAATCCAATATAATAAAATACAATCATCACATAAATCATACAAAATGAATATATCACAAAATAAATTAACAATACTAAAATATCACCATAAATGGTCACTGGAGAAGAATCAAATGTTTGACGAATTCATCAACTCATACTATGCTCAAATTCATAATTCCATATCCACCACAATAACATGAATTTATCATAAATTTTCATTCCAACAAGATATATTGCACAATAATTTAACAATACATAATCTGTTCAATAAGATTTAAGTTAAAAACTTGTCGAGTAGATTTCCAGGAAAGAGAGGTGTGTCACAATGGACAACTTAAGTATCAAGTCTTTCCTTAACCAAAGTGTTCCTCAACTAGTTTTAACAAATTTCTTATTTACAGATTCAGAACAACAACATATAATATTAAAACAGAAATTTAATATAGATAGATATATAACAAGCACATATGTTTTTCACTAATAGTGTATTCATACAAAATTTTAAGACATGAATAGTAATAAAATAATACTAAATCATAGTATAAAAGCTTAGAAAGGTTAGCTCCCCTACCTCTATTCCAGACTTAATCTCTTGTTCAGAATTTGTTTCCCCGAAAACCCTCCAGAACCTCTACTCTTCTTGCAACTAAAAATTTCTTCCTAACTCTTTCTTCTCTATTTCTCAAGATTTCTCACTTGATTCTTCCTCTCTTTGTGCAGAACAAAAAGATAGAAAAGAGTTTGAATCCATGTTCTTGAAATCACCATAATTTTCTAGCATTTAAGCTACCAAAATTTCTTATTTAGCTTTCCACATTTTATTTTTACATAAACTTATTATATTTTCCATTCACAAAGAAATTTATTACTACTAGTAATAAAATTGTTACTATTAAGATAAATATTTTCCATACGTCTTACATGTAAATTCTTCTATAATACAAATTGTTTTTGACAAAATTGCAAATCCTTCTCAGGAAAAAAATTTAAATACTCTAATAATACATAACTATCCAAATCTCTCATACACTCAATAAACTTATTTGAATTGTGATGGCAATTTTAACACAACTCTCTTTTTCGTATTACTTCGAGACTTTGATCAATATCCACTTGATAACCAACAAAAACATGAGTTTTAGAATTTTTCTTATTTATTATTTTATTAAGAGGATAATTATTGTACAAATAAATGGACTCTTTCAAGTCTTGTAAATACGATAGTTTACCTTTAGTCACATATTTTACTTTTTTTTTTCATAATAAATTTCAGCTTCTTGTATTTAAAACTGCATAGTTTTTTTTGTTGGAATTTTTTTCTTTTCACACTATTTTAATTTGGCTCCCATGTTTTTTTTATATATAATAAATTTTCATATGATACAAACAATAGACATTACTTAGGATGAAAACATAAACATGTCAAAGTATAGAATAATACTTAACATAAATTTTATAAAAATAAAATAAACTAAAAGTTTCAACTTGTAATGAAATAGAATATAAAATTAAAAGTTTCAAATAAAAACTTTGATAATATAAAAAAATAAAATCATTTTTTAGAAATATAAAAATTAAATAATAATATTAATAATATAATAATAAGTAATGTCTAAACATTTTTTCTTATATTAATTAAGTTCTGAAATATCTTTTCCCTCTATATTACATAAATAGAATATATATCAAAAGCTAAATTTCACACTTATCTATTATAAATAAAAAATATATTTAAGGACTATTGTGAAGATACTCCTCATTAATAATTTCATATGTTCTATATTACCAAAATATAAATATAATATTATCTTCATAAACATACATTATATTTTATTTTTCTTAATAAAAAAATCCTTATGTATGGACCGGGATTATAGTTATAATAATCAAATAAAGTGTACGACTTTGGATTTGTTGGTGTCTATTACCGATATCTATTGTATGTCTATTTCACAGTGAAACTGTATTATCTCGTTGATATCACCATCTTATAGTTGAACAATGCAAATTGTATTGTTGTCCTCTTTCGTTATTTTCTTGCTTGTCTTATTGTATTTAGTTCCTGATTTTTAGTAGTATTGCCGGTTTTGTGACTATTTTGTTATACATTTAAGTATACCTTTTACTTACAGGTCCGGTTAATGATGACAACCGTTGAGGTAGTCATCATTTAAGTAATTTTATTATTAATGAAAATAATTAAATTATTAATAGGTAACTAATGGACCACTATGAGATTTACAATTATAGGTTTCATATCAAAATAAAATACACTTTTTTTTATCAAGGTTTGATATTAAAAAACATATCTATCTTAAACGTTGGGTCTCGAGTTTTCTGTAAGTCAACCTTTAGTTTAAATTACTTGTACTTATTTAGTGAGCCAAATTTCAGTTATAAGGTGCCAATTTTGGATAGTTTCTAGCTGTTAAAATGTTTAAAAACTAATCTTTTTTAATTTAAAAATGAGATTTAATAGTTTAAGATCGTTTTTGTTTCAAATAAATTCTTTTAAAGATTTTTTTATCATGTTAAAATTAGTTCAAAGGTAAACTTTTATGGTGGTGGGATGTTGAAAATAATGACACCATTGAAAGTGGTAATGTTGGTAGCCATAATGCTTAATGCAGCAATAATTATCATTTTATATAGTTTCATTATACTTTCTTGAAATCAAATATTTCAAACTATGAAGACTATGATAATAGGTGAGAGAGGATCCAACAAATTTGACATGGATTTATTGGGTATACATTTAACAATATTAATAACTTAAGCATAAGTTTAAGTTGCACTTTGAATAAATATAACAATTTTTAATATTTCATAAAATAAAACATCTATAATTTTATTGTTTTAAAATTAAAAATTAAAAATGGTGTTAGATCTTTTTATAGATAGATGAGATTTTATTGGTTTTTATTTTCTTAATAAATTTTAATTTAATTAGTAATTTGATACTATATTTAATCAAATGATTCAATTTAGTCTTTATATTTTCTTTTACTCGAGTGAGAATAAATTTTAAATAGATTTAATAGGTCTCTTTCATTAATTTGACATTAACATCATTTGAAAAGTATCATGTGTTATAATAGAGATTATTTTCTACATAAGATACCAGTGGCTTGACATGCAATATCTTTCAAATTTTGACATAAACTTTAAAACGGTTCGACATATAACTTAGGGTTTTTGAGATTTGATATATTCCAAATGATGTTAATGTCAATTTTAAAAAACGTCATATTTAGAAATGTCAAAAATATCATGACCATGGGTATATGTGTTCGTGGGTTTCCTCAAAAACGGATCACTTGATCCAACCCGGTTTGGCCCATCACGGGTTGGTGGCTTAAACAGGTTAACTCATTGACTCACTTAATTACGTTTATTTTAATCTAAAAAAAGTTATAATTTTTTAAATTTAAATAATTTCATTCTAAAATGATATTAAACTCCAAAGAGAATTCAAAATAAAAAAAATTAGCATACAACTCAAATGAAATCTAAAAGCAAACCCAAAAAGTGAATAAATTAGTTTATAATATCAATAATTTTTGTGTCATTTATCCATTTATAAAATTAGAGTCTTGAAAGGATAAATTTATAATATTTTTCTATCTTAAAACATCTTTTTCTTTATTCTCATTTACAATACAATAAAAAAATGTTAACTAATAATTTTGAATCAAAAAATAATAAATTATTAAATTAAACTAGGTGGGTTGGTGAGCCAACCCGGCTCAACACACGTTCAACTCGGTGAGCCAGATTCTAAGCGAGCCGGGTTGAAAATTAGTTCGTATAAAAAAAGTTCATTTTTTTCAAACCCAACCCGGCTTGAACTTGTAGTGGGCCGAGTTGACTTACGGGTTTTAACCCATTTTGACAATACGATCAAAGACAAATATTATATTATTGGCATCTATAGATATCCATTACCCGCAAAAATTAAAATAAAAATTTAATTTATATTTTATTAAGTTAAATTTAATTTAATTTAAAATTAATTTATATTTTATTAGGTTGAATTTAATTAAAATTAAATTTATATTTATATTTATTTTAATTTATATTATATTTTATATTTTCTTTTGTAATACTATTTATATTTTATTTTGTTGTCATCCTAGTCACATTGATTTTTTTTTCGGAAGACCATTAATATTTATGTTTAATAGGCCTTTTCAAAAGACCATTAATATTTATGTTTAATAGGCTTTTTCGAAAGAAACAATTAAACTAATCAAGACACTAATATAATAATCATTAAAAAAAATTGTTTAAAACCAAAACTAAATTTACAAATAAGCTTTCTTAAAGTTTAAATTAAATATAGAAATTGAGTTAAAAAATAACATTTTCTTTTCAAAATTACATTTCAAAAAAGTAAAATTTTCCAACCACTTGATCATCAGATTAACTGAATTTTGAAACTACTTGAACCTTCAGCCTAGTTTTCACTCAGTGGAGGAGTTTTGTTAAAACATGTTAATACAACTACTGCATAACATATTCATCTTTTTTTTTTTTTCAATTAATGCATCATTGGTAAGAGGAGCGTTTTATTTAAGTTTTGATTTATGTAAAACTTTAAAATTATAAAATGAATAAAATAAATTTTATATTCGCACAGACACCATTTTTTCATATTCTCTGCTGCCGACTAAAATTTGCCTGTGTGCAGTACCTTTTACTCTTTTGTCATGGTTTTGTTTGTTTGAATTAGTGATAGATGAATTTTGAGAGGATAGGTTTCGTTTGTTGAATTGAGTCGTACATGAATATGAGAGGATGAAATAAAAAGAAAAATAAAAGGGATAAAAATTAAACTTGTTTAAGTTAAGAGAAGAAAAGGTGAAAAGAAAATATAAAATTTTATAAAATGTGTGTGAAAGTTTGGTGAGAGTTATTTGATTGATATAATAAACTTTTACAAAAATTATAATATAGTATTATCAATTAATTTTAATTAAATAATAAATTATAGTTTTATTATTATTATTAACAATTATAATTTTATTATTATTATTATTATTTATGTTATTTAATATTTATAATTATTTTTAAATTTATTAATAAAATTTTAATATTTTTTCTAAAAAATATTATTAATTATAAATAAGTTTCATGAGTAATTTCGTTTTTTATCCAAATACAGTTATTTTTTTTAAATAGAGTTAATTTATTGTTTTTATTTTAAATAATTTTGAAAAAAATAAAAATTTGAGTTATCTCTTTTGAGACTTGTCAGAACTCATTAAAACCCATTAAAAAACTCCAAGCAATGGAAGTCAAGTGTCAAGCAAAGGAGATCTGGAAATCAGAAAGTGGAAGGCAGGTGTGAGCAGCTGAGTGCCGTTCGGTTTTGAGGTAAAAGAAAAAACTTAGTTTTCAAAATCCACGCCCCTCTCTGCATGCAACCATCTTCTTCGACCTTCTGAAACTCCATTTTTCTCCTCCTTCTCTCTAAAAAACCCCTACTTCTCTCTAAGAAATCTTACTCTTTTCTTCCTTCGATCATCACTCAGACACCGTTTACATTCTCCCGGTGTCGAGGGCGTTCGTTTGAACCGATCAGTTTTTGATTCCGAGCTGGTAAGTTCATCTCTCCCTCAGCCGAGTGGTTTTTCTGTACATGCAAACTCAGTTTTCGGTTGCATGAGTTTCTTAACCCCTTTCTAAACGCCTTTATGGTCTTTCATTTGGTTAGTTTCGTAAATCGCGATCGTAGTCTTCTAAGAAATTGTGGTGAACCATATTCTGCATCTGTGAGCGTTCGGTCACGTTAAGAGGTAAGGGAAACTTATATAATTTGATTAAGATTCTTGTTTTGAATGGATGCATGTTCGTTGAATGCTGAATGAATATGAAATATGATTGTTACTACATTGTTGGCTGTATGAGTATATGAATCCAAAAAATAAGAAACGAGAATGATATTGTATTCGATGATTTGGTTGATGATGAAATATTGTATGTTATTTAAAAGTATTGATGATTAATGAAAGCCATGAAATGGGTAGGGATGTTGTCTGAGAGTCATTCTGTAATACTCTACTGTATTATGTAAACTGTGATCGAGAGTCAGTATTGACCATTCAGTTATACTTGAGTAATCGGTCTTGGACTAAGCGTTCGTTTTCAGTAACTTTCGTTCTTAATAAGTGTTTGGTATTAGACCAGCGCTCGTTCGATATAGTGTTCGGTTTTCTTGTGAACTCGGTTGGAACTGGACTCTTTCATTTGGAGAAAATCCCAGTTGAGGACCTAGTGTTTTCATTTTAGTTATATATGTAAATAAGCGTTCAACCAAGAATATTCGTTCCTTGGTGTTTGGTTGTAAACTTCAGTATATTTATATGTATTTGTATATTTCGTTCGTTCTTGAACACTAGTTAAATGGTATCTGATATTTATCAAGCCTTTATTCTATAAGTTTAGTGGTGCTCGGTCTTACACCAAGCGCCCGTACTAAGTGGTGTTCGGTCTTAAACCAAGCGCTCGACATTGATTCCTTAATCTAATTTTATAATGAGAGCATTCGACCAATACCAATAGCGTTCGGTCTCTACAATGCTTGGTCTTCGACTAGCACTCGTTCTCCTTGATGTTAAACTCATAAATAAGCTAAGTATTTATAGCGTTTGGTTTCTTCATATAATTATGTCCGTTATTATTATTTGATGTCATACAATATCAGTTTCTAATGGTGTTCGGCCTAGAGTCTTAGTACTCAGCCTAAGCTTAGTTACGTTCGGTTTAAACTCTCAGGGGTCAGTTCAATGAAATGGCTCACCTTGTAAATAACGTTCGATTCTATCAGTCCCTGAGAAGTATCATTGTATTCGGTCTCTTTCACAACCTCGATAGTAACTCTCCCGGTTTGATCTGTTTTGAGCTAGGAAACATCTTGGTCTCACTCCAAGTGTTCGGTCTTGTTTTGGGTTGAAGATTAACATTCGTTATTCAGTATCCTATGGGATCTTTAGTCAAATTGGTTCGGTTGGAGGTTTTGACAATGAAATATGATGGACTATGATGTAGAAGAAATGAGTATGAATATGAAAGAGTATTCCGGGGAGGAATATCTCATGAACTGATATTGGAATGGTAAAGTATGAATGTGGTCAAACTAAGCTGTCGTTCATCCTGACATTCTAATGATCACCGAGTCTCAAGTAGAGAATGGTGGCGCATGTGCTGAGAATAGCAGGAGGCCTGGTTGCGTATAGCTTGGGGTTCTAGCTATCGGACTAAACTCATATGTAGACTTGGGTTTGCAGCTACAGTGAGGGATGAAGGGCTAACCCTGTGTGGCGGCTTGGGTTTCCAGCTATGGTAATTCTGATGGTTTTCTAGATTACCTTTCCACGGGTGCACGAACGTCGTAGCTACACAGAATTCATACAGTCCGGATAGTCAGAGTCAAGTGGTCGTTATTTGCATGCCATGATGTATGAATTATGATTTGGTTATTGTTTGATTGAATGATGAAGATTATATGTTTTATTAGATGAATTAAATTACACAAGCTTACCCTATTTCCTGTCTTGTCCGTTTTGTAAGTTCGGTCGTTTGTCCTGTTGCAATGATCATCCGTGTGGATGTGAGCAGAAGTAGAAGAGTTGCTGGAAGAAGCACTAGAAGAGGTAGAAGTGAAGACTGAACCTTAGGACGTTCGGCCAATTGTTGGCCTCTTCTTTTATGGGAACGTTCGGTATAAGTATTTTGTAAACCGTTCGTTCTAGTTATAGCCATTATACAGTTTTAACTTCTTGCTATTTAGTAAGGTCATTCGGTCATAATCGTACGTCCTATCTTTTGTAAGAACTAGTCTGTAGTATTATGAATGTGATGTTCCTATTATATAGTTTTACACTATATTTTTAGGATGTTATAAAACTTGTCTAATTAGACACGTTATACCTTTTAAATTTTAACACTCATACGACATTAAATGTATTTAGGAAATGAATGAAAAAAAATGTAAATATAAAAATTAAATTATTAATTAATCTTTATAAATAATTTGTCACAATATAAGCCTAAAATATAATTATATATTTAAATATACTTATTTAACTCAAAATATTATTGCTGAAGAACTCAGTAATTACATTTTTAACTTTCAACACGTAGTTAGTATTTTTTGTTTCTTGTGTCCATCCTTCAAATTCATTTTTGTACTATATGTCATCTCATCCTCTTCCTTTAAATTGTAAACTAGTATTTTAAACATCGGAAGTCTTATTGTTAGAAACCGCAATAAGTCGGCCATATACATATTACTTATTCAATATTCGATCTTAAATAAAATAAAAATTATTCATTATTTATCTTATTAGGTTATTTATAGGATATTTGTTTAAAAATGATCTACATGCATTCTAAAATATGTGAATATTTATAAATATTTAAAGAAAAAAAATTATAATTTTTAAATTAAAATCTAAATAAATTTATAAAAGAAAATATAAAATACAATATAAATATAAATTAAATTTAATATAATAAAATATAAATTAATTTTAATTTTAGTTAAATACAACTTAAAAAATATAAATTAAATTTTAATTTTAATTATTTATAAATAATCGATTTACAATAATCTCATTTATAAATAAATATTAAAATATCTTTCATTGATGACCGATAAATATCCACAAATATTAATTTTTTATTAAAAATTTTATTTACAAATATCTTTGTCGTTCCTGTTAACAATATTAATATTAGATATTACATATATAATTATAATTTATTTATATTAAAAACAATGTGTTTGGTTTTTGATACTGGTCATGGGTTCTATAAATGTGTGGATATGCAGCCTTAGTAACACAAGGCACAGATACTTTGAAATCCGTTGTTAAAGTTGAGTAATAGGTTCTCTAAGTTCCTGGTCATGGCTTCCAATGCAGAAAATCTTGCTCAGAAAAACCAAGTGGTAGTGGTTCTGATACCTTTCCCTGCACAAGGCCATCTCAATCAGCTTCTGCATCTCTCAAACCTTATCTCATCACATAACATACAAGTTCATTATGTTTCCACTGTCACTCACATTCGCCAAGCCACTCTTCGTCACCACAAATCCATTTCTAACATTCATTTCCATGCCTTTCATGTTCCAACCTTTCTTTCCCCTTCTCCCAACTCAAACAGTTCAGAAACTGATTTCCCGTCTCATCTAATTCCTTCATTCGAGGCCTCCATGCATCTTCGAGAGCCTGTGGGAAAACTTTTTCAATCCCTCTCATCTCAAGCCAAAAGGGTCATAGTCATCTATGACTTCCTCATGGGATCAGTGGTACAAGATGCCACAACCATGCCAAATGCTGAGAATTACACTTTTCACAGCACATCTGCTTTTTACAACTTCCTTTATTTTTGGGAGGAAATGGGGAAGCCTTCGCTTAATGGAGTCCGTGTCCCGGAATTTCCTTCTCTTGAAGGATGTTTTCCCGCCGAGTTCAATGATTTCATTACTGAACAACTTGAATTCCTCAAAATCGGCGATGGAAACATCTACAACACAAGCAGGGCCATTGAAGGTCCTTATATTAAGTTGCTGGAGAATATCGAGGTCGGCAAGAAGGTCTGGGCGCTTGGGCCTTTGAACCCTTTGGCCGTTGAGAAGAAAGAAGCAAAAGTAAGGCACCCATGCTTGGAGTGGCTTGATAAACAAGAGCCAGATTCAGTGATATACGTGTCTTTTGGGACAACAACAACTTTGAAAGTGGAACAGATCCAACAGGTTGCAACTGGGTTGGAACAAAGCAAGCAGAAGTTCATCTGGGTGCTGAGACATGCTGATAAAGGGGACATCTTTGATGAAAATGAGGCAAAAAGACTTGATCTTCCAAATGGGTTTGAGGAGAGAGTGGAAGGCAAGGGGCTGATTGTGAGGGATTGGGCACCCCAATTGGAAATTCTGAGCCACCCTTCAACAGGGGGGTTTATGAGCCACTGTGGATGGAACTCGTGCTTAGAGAGCATATCCCTGGGGGTGCCAATGGCAACATGGCCCATGCACTCAGACCAGCCGAGAAACGCAGTTTTGGTGACAGAGGTTCTGAAGGTTGGATTGATTGTGAAGGATTGGTCGCAGAGGAAGTCGTTGGTGAGTGCTTCAGTTGTTGAGAATGGTGTGAGAAAGTTGATGCAAACAAGGGAAGGTGATGAGATGAGAGAGAGAGCAGTGAATCTGAAAAAGGCCTTCAAAATATCAAGGGATGAAGGTGGAGATTCTCGCATGGAAATGAAATCTTTCATTGCCCATATCACTAAATAGTCTCTGATGGGCTGATAGTAGTATGATATAGTTCCCAGTTGAATAGGGTACATGAAGTTAAAGAAACATAGGTTGGTGTGAAAAAGAAAATACACAGCTTTTCTGTTTGTTGAGAATGGTAACTTATGACGTAGAAAAATACTCTTTTACACACCTAAATTTTTTACATTCATTTTACACTATCCTTACTTACTTTTTTCTCTCTTCTTTCTTAAAAAAATACAAAATTTTACACTTTTAAGACTATTTTACCCTTATACTCTGTGTCAAATGAATGTAAAAGTGTGTCATGATATCATTTCTTTACGATGAATTTGATGCTAAGCTGCCATTTTACAACACTTCTACTTTCATGTCAAGATGAAAATGAGAGTTATAAATTTGGAAAATGTCTCTTTAATAATTTTCTCTTTTACAAGTTTTTTTACAACTGGCGTGACAATTTGTGATTATACGTTTCAAATAAATAACCGTTTATGATCGATACGTTTTAAATATACTAACCAATAAAATAAAATAGTTGCATGTGTTAAAATATCTTTGTCCCATGAATTTATATATAAAATGCAGGCGTCCAAGCAAAAGAATATGAAAATATAATATAAAATAAAATGAACTAATATGATGGTTTCCTCCATCGTTGCGTTTTCCATTTGACGTTGTTCCCAACCATGTTGTTTTGTTGCGTCTCTTCAGTGGTCATGCAGTCTATTCCGTTTTTTTCTCGCTGTTGGGCTTTGGAGGGTCATCGTTGCTGCTCCATTTTGCTGCCTCCGGTGGGCTTTTGAAGAGTCCCCACCGTTGCTCCTTGCCGCTGGGCTTTGGAGGGTCGTCGTAACAGCTCCTTTTAGTCGTAGATGCTCAGAAGCTCCCTCTACTCCGACGACAACATGAAGTTTCTCTTCACTGCCTTGGTGTCTCCTGCGACTCCTCCCACGACATTGGTCCTTATCCTCTCCAAGGAGAAGCATGAGCCATCGTGCGGCTGCAACATCGTCCTAACCATACCACAAGTTAGTAATATTTTTGTATGGTTATTATATATTTTTACAACTTGTAAATTTAAATAAAACTATGATTAAATTTTAAAATATATAATTACAAAATAAAAAAAATTATAAATTACAAAATCATAAAATAGTATATGACGACAACTCGATGAAAGAATATGACAGATCATAATTAGAAAATATTTTTTTATTAACAAAAATATTTAATAATACTTAATTGATATAAAATTTTATTAAAATATTAATTAAATATTTTTAAATTTATCAAATACTTAAGCCATAATTAAGCCTTGTTATAAGCTATTATTCATATTTTTTACTACATAACCCAATCCTAACATGATTTTAAGATTGTTAGAGGTGTACAAAACAAAAACTACATTTTATAGTTTTTAAATACTATTACAAAGACTAAAAGCTATCATATTTGTTCAAACCTATCTAAATAACTATATTTTGTTAAAGTGTCAGAAATTGAGAAATAAAAACAAATTTAAATGACAAAAGAAATATATTGAGTTATTAAAATAGAAAATCAAAATTAGACTGAATTTTAAAATGTGAGATAAATGACAAAAATTAGTGCCAAACTCAGAGGTTCATGAATAAATAAAAAAGATAGCTCCAGTTCTATACTTTACAAAATCATGATAGAGTGACTGATATATTTATACTCATTTAACACATATTAAAAGATAAAATGATTTAGTAAACTTTCCAAAAAAAAAAATACAAAATAAAGAAAGATAGTATCAAGTCAAAGTAAACACCTAAACATCATTCGACCCAACTACCCCAGCCTCTTCTTATGCTGAATTTCGTTGCCAAAGTTGAATAACAGCATCTCTAAGTTCCTGGTCATGGCTTCCAATGGAGAAAATCTTGCTCAGAAAAACCAAGTAGTAGTGGTTCTGATACCTTTCTCTGCACAAGGCCATCTCAATCAGCTTCTGCATCTCTCAAACCTTATCTCATCACACAGCATACCAGTTCATTATGTTTCCACTGTCACTCACATGCGCCAAGCCACACTTCGACATCACGAATCAATTTCTAACGTTCATTTTCATGGCTTTGATGTTCCAACCTTTGTTTCCCCTTCTCCAGATCCGGAAAGCGATTTCCCATCTCATCTAATTCCCTCCTTTGAGGCCTCTATGCATCTTCGAGACCCTGTGAGGAAACTGCTTCTATCCCTCTCCTCTGAAGCCAAAAGGGTTATAGTCATTCATGACTCTGCCATGGCTTCAGTGGCACAAGATGCCACAAACATACCTAATGTTGAGAATTACACTTTTTACAGCACATGCGCCTTTAGCATCTACGTTCACTATTGGGACAGAATGGGAAGGCCTTCGGTTGAAGCCATGCACGCCCTTAAAGTTCCTTCTCGGGAAGGATGCTTCCCAACCCAATTCTTGGATTTTCTTATTGCACAAAGTCAGTTTTTCAAATTCAATGATGGAAGCATCTACAACACAAGCAGGGTAATTGATGGTGATTATACTGAGTTGATGGAGGGTATCACTGGTAAGAAGATTTGGGCACTGGGACCGTTTAACCCTTTAGTGATTGAGAAAAAAGATTCAGAAGGAAGGCACTCATGCATAGAGTGGCTTGATAAACAAGAGCCTAATTCAGTGATATATGTGTCTTTTGGAACAACAACAACTTTGAAAGTGGAACAGATCCAACAGGTTGCAACTGGGTTGGAACAAAGCAAACAGAAGTTCATCTGGGTGCTGAGAGATGCTGATAAAGGGGACATCTTTGATGAAAACGAAGCAAAAGAACTTGATCTTCCAAATGGGTTTGAGGAGAGAGTGGAAGGCAAGGGGCTGATTGTGAGGGATTGGGCACCCCAATTGGAAATTCTGAGCCACCCTTCAACAGGGGGGTTTATGAGCCATTGTGGATGGAACTCGTGCTTGGAGAGCATAACCATGGGAGTGCCAATAGCAACATGGCCCATGCACTCTGACCAACCAAGAAACGCAGCTCTGATAACAGAGGTTCTGAAGGTTGGTTTGGTTGTGAAGGATTGGTCACAGAGGAATGAGTTGGTGGCCGCATCAGATGTTGAGAATGGTGTGAGAAGGTTGATGCAAACAAAAGAAGGTGATGAGATGAGAGAGAGAGCAGCGAGGCTTAAAAGTGCCATCCATATGTCCACGGAAGTAGGTGGAGTTTCTCGCATGGAAATGGATTCTTTCATTGTTCATATCACTAAATAATCTCATCAGTTTCTATTTGTGTGATTTGTTGTTTAATATATCAGAATTTTACAACAGTTGATGAAGATAGCCCAAAATAAGTTTGGCATGAATATTTCTCTTTCTCAAGACATTACCTAGCAAAGTTGTAGGATGGATATGCTGACTTGTTATGCCATTTTGAAAGAGTTGTTCCAGTTTTATACAAACAATACTGCTTTTGTTCATGAGTTTGAAAGTTTTACTTCGTAGTTATTGATTAAAATGGTCATGTTTTAGGCGTAATGGATGCACGAAAGCACCGATGGTGATCGGAAAGGAACTCCATTTTCTGCTAACCACTCTCTCCAATCTACTAAAGTAACCACTCATACAAAATAATATCTTTATTTTAAAATATAAAATAATTTAAAATGAGTTATTAAAAAACAAAAAGTAAATATCTTATTTTTTAATTGAATTGAAATGTTATAAAAATAATATAAAGGTATTATATATATATATATATAGATATATAAATTATTACGGTTTAATACAATGATATTAATCTCCTTGAATATAAATATATAGATATTCTATTTATAATAAAAAATGAATTAAATACAAAATATAAATAAGAAATAATAACAAACTAACTAAAATAAAAGATAAAGATAAATTATCTACATAAAATATCTAATAGTCTAACATTTTTAACATCTTCCCTCAAGTTGGTGCATCATATGTACCAAACTTGTTCTAAACATAGTCAATTCTAAATCCACTAAAATTTAGTGAAAATATTTGTTTAACTGATTATTTGAATTAACAAACTCGATCTTGATGTTTCTAAATACAATCTTCTCCCAAATTAAATGACCTTGAATCTTAATGTGTTTGATTCTCTCATGAAAAACAAGATTAAAATTAATATGAAAATCAATATGCTTGTTATGTATAAGTGTCATTTAAATGACATATCCAAATTGTAACTCTTTAAACAATATTTTAAGCCAAATAACTTCACAAGTGACAGAAGCAATAGCTCTATATTATGCTTTTACATTAGATATTACCACAACACTCTATTTCTTATTTTTCCAAGAAATTAAGTTATCACCAATGAAGACATTGGATGTAGATCTTCTATAAGAAAGAGATCATGTCTAATCAACATTTGAATAACAAATCACTCTTGTATAGTTATTGGAACCATATAACAATCATTTTCCACGAGATCCTTTCATACACTGATAATTGCATTCCAATCATCTTCATACGAGGAATTAAGGAATTGACTTACCACACTAATTGCAAAGGAAATGTGAGAACGAGTATTTGTAAGATAATTCAATTTTCCAATAGTCTTCTATATTGCTCGAGGTCTGACATAAACTCCCCTTATTTTGGTAGAAGTTTAGTATTAGGATTCATGAATGTATCAACATATTTTGAATTCATCAATCCAGTTTCCTCCAAATATCCAATGCATACTTCCTTTGAGATATAAGGATACCATCATTGGATTTTGCCACCTCAATACTGATAATGCTAATTCTTACCATTATCTAAGCATCATTTTAGTAGCAAAATCAACTCTTCTTTAGCTTATTACTTGCTTAAATCCTCTCTTTTATTTAGTTTTAGTATTTATCTATATTTTGAGCTACATTATGTAAATAATACTCTAATCCCTTGTTTTTTGATCTATTTCGATTTTAGGAAGATCCTCCATTACATTGAAGAGCCTCGGTGATCCAGGAATTCATTGATTTAAAAGTCATTTTCGCTTAAGCGAGAATAATTTAGCTTAAGCGAGAATGACTATCTTCTCCAAGAAGTTTATTCTCGCTTAAGCGAGAATTCAAGGAGTATATATACTCACGAGACAGAAATAAAAAAGGGTCTTTGGTTCTTTGGAGGTTCGATTTCACGTCTGAAGCTCATGGAGGACGCGAGGAGCTTGTGAGAACATCACCTCCTCTTCCTCTGGGTCTCCTTCTTCTTCCATCTTCCATGTTTGTAAGCTTTAGGGTTCTCCATGGAAATGGAGAACCAGATTCATCTTGTTAGGGTTAGATGTAGCCTATGAACTCTTGTGTAATGAATGATTGTTTCGTATTTATAAATGTCTTTTCTATCTATTACTGGTATTCTTGTTTTCGACCTTAAAGCTTGCATGTAATGGGAACGTTCATGACTTGATTTTGGGGTTTCATTGAGCCAGGGATGGGATATGAAATCTTGAACTGAAACAAGAGTCCTTGTGGGTCATTGAGCCAGGGATGGGATATGATTCACATGTTGTCTTAGATCCTAGTTCTTAATGCAGGTTTGCTTGTTAGATTGTCCAAGGGATTGGAGTTTGATAAGGAAAACCTAAGCTCTTTCACCTAAGGGATTAGGGCTAGAGTGTTTTAGTGGATTGACTTTAGTAAATTGATAGAGAGGAGATGAAATTGGTTATACACAAGAGTGCATTGGTGAAAACTAACCTTAACAATGTCATTTCATACCATTTCTAGTCTTTTCCATTTCCAAGTGCCTTCAATACCAAAGTCCAACATTGTAATTACTTGTGAATTTATCTTTTTGCACATATTCTTAAATGATGAGTTGTTCTTGAGTCTAGATGAGTTGTTAATCGTACAATTTTCTAGTATTACGAGTCTCTTGGGAAAACGATACCTGGTCTTACCACGGTTTATTACTTGAACGATTTGGTGCACTTGCCAAAGAGATTAACAAATACCTAAGAAATATCTAAGTTTGCCAAGATCATAAACTCCCCTTATTTTGGTAGAAGTTTAGTATTAGGATTCATGGATGTATCAACAAATTTTGAATTCATCAATCTAGTTTCCTCCAAATATCCAATGCATACTTCCTTTGAGATATAAGGATACCATTTTTCCACCTCAATACCCAAGAAATATCTAAGTTTGCCAAGATCATAAACTCCCATTATTTTGGTAGAAGTTTAGTATTAGGATTCATGGATGTATCAACAAATTTTGAACTCATCAATCCAGTTTCCTCCTAATATCCAATGCATACTTCCTTTGAGATATAAGGATACCATTTTTCCACCTTAATACCCAAGAAATATCTAAGTTTGCCAAGATCTTTGGTCTGAAAATGATTGCAAAGATGTTGTTTCTTTTGAGAGATGTCATGATTGTCCCTTCATGTAAAAAGGATGTCATCAACATATAGTATGAAGTAGACATAATAAAAGACTAAATGATTTGCCTCACACCAAGTTATACCAAATTATTAAACAAGGTCAGATCTAGAGAGAAGAGGTCACGACAAATCCAATGAAGGTGGTCGGCGCCAAAGACGAAGACACATGCACTACTACCATAAACTAAAAAAGACGACAGAAGCAAACTGTGATTTGTATGTTAGAGCACATTTGGACTCCGATGGCAGTGATATTGGTAGGTGGTCTCCTGACCGAGACGAGCAGAACTGTGTGGTCATTGGTCAAAATTGATGTTCCAATGACTGTGACAACAATGACGACAATTCTAACGGTAATGATGACGGTTGTAGTGGATAAGGACAACGAAATTTTTTTCCAAAAAACCAGGGTTTGATATCATGTTTAATATAGTAAAAACTATCTATAAGATATTCTCGCTTACGTTGAATATACATATAAGATACCCTATTTATAACAAAAGAAATATAAACTAATTTCAAAATACAAATAAAAAATAATAATAAAGTAATTAAAGATAAAAAGTAAAGATAAAATATCTAATAATCTAATATATATAATTATTAAAATATAAATTATATATATATATGAGAATTGTTGCATGTTTAAATTAATTTAATTTAAAGATTTAAAATTAGTTTGATAAAGATAAAGTTGAGAGTTTAGTTATCTACTGTTAATTTTGCTATATTTGAGCCTCATCTCTTGCATTTTATAATTTTTTAATTTTTATAAATCAATACATATATAGAAAACATTGATTACATAATAGGAAATATGAGAATTATATTTTCAATAATATTATGAATTATAGTGTAATTTTGTACTTTTTTTTCAGTTTTATTTTTTATTAATAGGAAATAGTGTAATTTATTAAGAAGATAAGTGTCATATGTGGAGAAAAAAAAATTGATTTTCTTATAGATAAAAATTGTATATAAGTTATAAAATCTGTAAGTATTTGAATATTATTTACAAATTACATATGAAAAAAATTAATATGTATAATAGGTGTAGATAAATTTACATAAAAAAAATCCATAGATAATGTTATATGTAAAGCAATTTGTAAGTAATGTTATATGAATTACATATGGATTATGTACTTTTTTTTTTCATTAAAATGTATATTTCTATTTTATTTCCAATTTTGTCTACATTATGTCAATTGCAAGGAGATTTAAATCAAACAAAATAAAATTTTGACCAACATATAATTAATATTAAAAATATGATATCAATAATTTACTTAATTCAAATTTAAAAAATCTAAATCAAAAGTGACAACTTCTAACTAAAAAAGAAAATAAGTGACAACTCATGCTCCAAGGTCTAAGAAGATATAATTCAAATCAAGATCAAATAAAACATAATCTAAAAAGTGATAATATATAAAAATGTAAAATTTAAAATGTCTAATATTTAGATGTATAATGTCTTTGATGATGTTTGGTGACTTAGTTGTCGGTTGTTTTATTGTAAATGTAATGTTTTTTATTTGCTTCTTGTTTCAATATGTGGAGTTAATGTCAACTGCTCTTTTTACTATGTTAATCCTATTTCAAGCATTAAGTTATTGTTCTTCCTTTATTTCACTCTCAGTTAAGTCAAAATGAGGAGTTATAGTAATAAATACGTGTTAAATGTCATTACCTCATCATAATACCTCAAAGCTATATTGATAGATTTCGGAATGACCTTTAGATTAAGGTTAGTCGGCCTAATTACGGTCAAACTGATAAATGATTATACTTAAGTTTAATAATCATCTTTAATCTTAATTCTCGTTTTAGGTCAATCACTACGTTTGTTTTTCTCATCGATCGATCCTATAAAATTACAGATTGATGGAACCATTCAATCTTAAACTGACTTAACGTTCATACGATTCACTCTTCTTTTTATTTGTTGAATTAGATATATTTGACAATAAGTGTTGGAGAATTAAGGATGCTACTTTCAAATTTGTTGTGAAGTGATATGGTGTTATCTTTCAATATAACGCAGAACAACGATTAACGAAGAGTGCATCGTTTGAAGGAAATTCGCAGGCACGGGTATTTGCAGGTAAAATCCGCGACGGATAATTACTATCCGCGGATATTTACTACATGTGGGTAACGGGTACCGGGTATTTTAATACCCGCTTATAAACAGGTTGGATACAGATAGTATACTACCCAACCCACAGATACCCTTTACCTGCAAAAAAATTAAAAAAAATTACTTTATATATTTTTAATTAAATTTAGTTAAAAATTAAATTAAATTATATTTTATTATATTAAATTTAATTAAAATTAAATTTTAATTTATATTTAATTTAATTTATACTATATTATATTATATATTCAGCAGAAGCAAAATATAGAGCATTGACTGGTACTTGTTGTGAGTTGACTTGGTTATTATCGTTGTTGAAAGATTTATGCATATTGCATCCTAAATCGGCATTGTTGTATTATGACAATAAAGCAGCCTTACACATTGTAGCTAACCCGGTTTTCTATGAAAGAACTAGACACATAGAGATGGATTGCTACTTCATTCGTGATAAGATTCAGGATGGGTCAGTCGCAACTAAATATGTACCTTCAGCTCAACAACTTGCCGATGTGTTCACCAAACCATTGGAAAAAAGAAGTGTTCTTTATCATGAAGCGCAAGTTGGGAGTTCTTGATATTCACTCTCGAACTTCAGGGAGCGTTAGAAAATAAATCATATCCCGAGATTTATGAGAGAATATATTGTTATTATTATCCATATTAAATAGCTAATTGACAACAATAATAATGTTGCATTATTATATAATCATATTAGAGTAATTATAGGAATAAAATAGCAGAATTATAGATACTCTCTTGTATATATCTTTGATTTTTTATTCAAAAATAATAAGGCAGATTTTCTCGTTTCTTTCTTTTTTTTTTTTCTTCTTTTTACATGTATTAATATAAGTTAAGACATTAACTTAAATAAATATGTTAAAATTAAATTAGACTAGCATCTATTATTGAAAATAAATAACATTAACATTGATTTTTAAAATCAAATTATACTAACATATACGTAACTCTAACTTAAATAAATTTAAATATTAAAATTAATGTAAACTACCACAATTTTTAATCAATACTATTTTAAATTAAAATTTAAATAAATTATAAATTAGCATAATTATTTATATTTATAAACTTGATTCCAATTTTAAATTAGAATTAGTTATTTGATGGAATTTGTTTGCATGGTTGTTGTAATCGATGTTATCGTTTGATAAATGATTGTTAAAATTCTTATGGTGTTAGTGTTGTTGAAACATATTTAAATTGAAATGATTTATTTTAGGCCTTCTTCTTTTGAGTGGATTTGAGAAAGTGGATTTCAGGGCATTTGAGAGATTTGAAGATAAATTTTTTTGTATTTATTTGAGTGAATTTTGAGGTAAATGAGAGTGAATTTGAAAATAAAATTTGTGAGAATTAGTATAGAATTGTATTGACATGACAAATTAAAAAAATTTATTTCCAAATTTACTCTCATTTATCTCCAAATTCACTCAAATAAACGATAAAACAATTTATCTTCAAATCCCAAATCCATTCAAAAGAAGGTGTTTGAGAGAAAAATAAAATAAAAATGGTGTTTATCTCCGTTATCCAGAGTGAGCCAAATGTTTTATTTGAGAAATGGGAAGCGGCAGACAAGAAGCACATGTCTTCTCTCCCATTTGTCCGACCCAAAAATATGCTTGGACCGAGTATCTCAAAATTACTTTGTTTATAAAACAAATTATTTAATCATTATTTTTTAATAAAAGTTTTATGATTGTTTCTTGTTTTGGTTTTGTTTAATACAGTTTGTCTCTTTTTATGTTTTTTATTCTGTAATTTTCGAAGGTTACATTACTTGTAACCACCCATAATTTCTCTCTTTCTCTCTGTAAGTTATGTCGGGCAGAATTGCGCTGTGTGTTGTATCCTTTTCAAACTCTTAATATTAACCATACAGAACCTCTTCTTGCTGAATCCGTTGTCGAAGTTGAATAACAGCTTCTCTAAGTTCCTGATCATGGCTTCTAATGGAGAAAATATTGCTCAGAAAACCCAAGTGGTGGTCGTTCTCATACCTTTCTCTGCACAAGGCCATCTCAATCAGCTTCTGCATCTCTCAAACATTATCTCATCACACAATATACCAGTTCATTATGTTTCCACTGTCACTCACATTCGCCAAGCCACACTTCGTCACCACAATTCCATTTCTAACATTCATTTCCATGCCTTTCATGTTCCAACCTTTCTTTCCCCTTCTCCCGATCCAGAAAGCGATTTTCCATCTCATCTAATTCCCTCCTTTGAGGCCTCTATGCATCTTCGAGACCCCGTGAGGAAACTGCTTCAATCCCTCTCCTCGGAAGCCAAAAGGGTTATAGTCATTCATGACTCTGCCATGGCTTCAGTGGCACAAGAAGCCACAAACATACCTAATGTTGAGAATTACACTTTTCACATCACATGCGCCTTTAGCGTCTACGTTCACTATTGGAACAGAATTGGAAGGCCTTCGGTTGAAGCCATGAACGCCCTTAAAGTTCCTTCTCTTGAACGATGCTTCCCAACCCAATTCTTGGATTTCCTTACTACACAAAGAGAATTTCTCAAATTCAGTGATGGATTCATCTACAACACAAGCAGGGTGATTGATGGTGATTACATTGAGTTGATGGAGGCTGTCACTGCTGGTAAAAAGATTTGGGCACTGGGACCGTTCAACCCTTTAGCCGTTGAGAAGAAAGATTCAAAAGAAAGGCACTCATGCATGGAGTGGCTTGATAAACAAGAGCCCAATTCAGTGATATATGTGTCTTTTGGGACAACAACAACTTTGAAAGTGGAACAGATCCAACAGATAGCAATTGGGTTGGAACAAAGCAAGCAGAAGTTCATCTGGGTGCTGAGAGATGCTGATAAAGGGGACATCTTTGATGAAAACGAAGCAAAAAGACTTGATCTTCCAAATGGGTTTGAGGAGAGAGTGGAAGGCAAGGGGCTGATTGTGAGGGATTGGGCACCCCAATTGGAAATTCTGAGCCACCCTTCAACAGGGGGGTTTATGAGCCATTGTGGATGGAACTCGTGCTTGGAGAGCATAACCATGGGAGTGCCAATAGCAACATGGCCAATGCACTCTGACCAACCAAGTAACGCAGCTCTGATAACAGAGGTTCTGAAGGTTGGTTTGGTTGTGAAGGATTGGTCACAGAGGAAAGCGTTGGTGACTGCATCAGATGTTGAGAACGGTGTGAGAAGGTTGATGCAAACAAAGGAAGGTGATGAGATGAGAGAGAGAGCAGCGTGGCTTAAAAATGTCATCCATATGTCCACGGAAGTAGGTGGAGTTTCTCGCGTGGAAATGGATTCTTTCATTGCTCACATCACTAAATAATGTCGTCAGTTTATTTTTGTGTGATTCGTAGTTGAATGTATCAGAATTTTACAACTGTTGATGAAGATAACCCAAAATAAGTTTGGCAAGAATATGTCTGTTTCTAAAGACATTAACTAGACGACAAGAATAAGTTTGGCGAGAATAAGTTTGGCAAGCTTGATGACAAAGTGCCAAGCATGACTTCATTGCTCACTCTAAGGCTACAAATTGTAATTTGTGAAGTTGAGTTTGATGAAGAAGCTATGTGAAACTTGGAGGCTTAAGTAGAAAAGACTTACAATTTTCTTCCATATCTTGGAGAAGAAGAAGATAAAAAAACTACAGTTCAAGATGTCACTCTTATTTATACACTCCCTCCATCATCTAAGTCTCGTGTCCATAAAGAAAGTACAAAGTAAAAGGGTAAGAAAGATATAAGATATATATGAAATCTATAAAAGGTGTGATAAAGTTACTTGTAATCTTGAAAAATTATATTATCTTCAAATAGATTGTAAGTCATTGGATTTTAAGAAAATTGTAAAAAATAAAAGGTGGAGACTAGTTATGAAACTGGAGATCAATTCAATTAAAAGAAATGATTATGAGGATTAACAACTATTCCCAAAAGAAATGAAACAATTGGAGTAAAATGAGTATATAAAACAAAGAAGACTATAACCAAAAGAATGGAAAGTATGATAAATGTATACTTGTTATGCCATTTTCCAGTTAATTAATAAAATGGTCATTTTTTAAGGGGTAAGGGATGCAAGAAGTCTCAATGGTGAAATTATTGGATGATAAGAAAGGAACACTACATTTTTTTATGACCACTGGTCCAATCTACTAAAATGATCATTCATCCAACACTAATAAAATAATATTTTTATTTTAAAATATAAAACAATTTAAAATTATTGTCTTTTATTTGATGCTAGAACGTTATAAAAAAATTAAAAGGTTTAGATATATGCTTTTTTTTAAAAGTAATTCTTACAACATAAATAATGAATTGTTGGATTCTGTAACATCTCATAATCTCACACTTGATAATTCATAGTTGACATATTGTAGCATTATATTTAAGGTAACATCTCATAATCTCTCACTTGTTCATAGTTGATATCTATATATGTTTTAAACTCAGATTTCAACTACAAACTCATAAATATAATTCGAATCCTTTTAATTTATTCTTCTATCTCTTTCTTCATTGGCACTGAATCAGACGACATTCTTTCATCTGCTTCCGTATAACGAATTATACAATTATCGCACATACACAAACACAAACAAGTAGGGTGAGCTAACATGTAACCAATCATTTATATAACATACATAATTACTTTAATACACTCAACAAACCTCATATAATAATTATGTCAGATACCCTCATATCATCATACAACAATCGCACCATAGATACTCATCCCATCATACCACAATCCCTAATAGACACTCATCCCACAATATCCAATAGACACTCATCCCACAATACCCATTAGACACTCATCCCACAATACCCAATAGACAATCATCCCACAATACCCAATAGACATTCATCCCACAATACCCAATAGAACATTCATCCCACAATACCCAATAGACACTCATTCGGATGATACGTTGATGAGCTGTCACAGGAGGTTATGCACTTGTGATGACTTCTACTTCTTCTTACAAATACACTTCCAAAATACTGCATACCATCCACAAGGTTAGTCCTCAACACTATGTCCAAAACTGACACATAGACCATGACCTCCTGCCCCTCTCACTACATAATTCATCCTTCTCTACTTGAGACTGGATGATTATTAAAGTATCAAGATAACCTCCAACAAAAAAGACCCTCAACATCAACATATACCCAAATACCATATCATTACAGAATCTCTCCACGAGACTCATACCATACTCATATTCCTCAACTCATATTATACACTTACAAAATCTCCCCATAATACTCATATCATGTTCAGATGCATAAATTCAAATCCAATATAATAAAATATCATCATCACAGAAATCATACAAAATGAATATATCACAAAATAAATTAACAATACTAAAATATCACCATAAATGGTCACCAGAGAAGAATCAAATGTTTGACGAATCAAACTCACCATAAACGACAATACATATGACTAATAACAACTTACTGGATTTGACCAGGGCTGCTCTATGATCAGGGATGTACCAACTCCGGTTTTGAAGATTCCTTTATCCTACCATCATAATTATAATTCATAATTCCATATCTACCACAATAACATGAATTCATTAGAAATTTTCATTCCAACAAGATATATTGCACAATAATTTAACAGTAGATAATCTGTTCAACAAGATTTAAGTTAAAAACCTATCGAGTAGACTTTCAGGAAAGAGAGGTGTGTCAATGGACAACTTAAGTACCAAGTCTTTCCTTAGCCAAAGTGTTCCTCAACTAGTTTTTAACAAATTTCTTATTTACAGATTCATAACAACATCATATAATATTAATACAAAAATTCAATATAGATAGATATACAGTAAGCACATATGTTTTTCATTAACAGTATTCACACAGAATTTCAAGACATGAATAGTATTAAAACAATACTAAATCATAATATAAAAGCTTAGAAAGGTTATCTCTCCTACCTCTATTCCAGACTTAATCTCTTGCTCAGAATTTGTTTCCCTGAAAACCCTCCAGAACCTCTACTCTTCTTGCAACTAAAAATTTCTTCCTAACTCTTTCTTCTCTATTTCTCAAGATTTCTCACTTGATTCTTCCTCTCTTTGTGCAGAATAGCCTCCCCTCTCATGACTATTTATAATTCAAAAATTTTACTATTCACCAATTTTTTAATATTATTTATTATTTTAATATTATTTTATTATATTAATATTTTAATCACCACTTAACATATTGGATCCCTTAATAATGTCTTCAAACCTGGAATGTTTTATCCAAATCACCACAATTTTCTACCATTTAAGTTACCAAAATTTCTTATTTAGCTTTTCACATTTTATTTTTACATAAACTTATTATATTTTCTATTTACAAATAAATTTATTACTACTAATAATAAAATTGATAAATATTTTTAATGGGTGTTAACATTTTAAACCTAATTAACTAAAAAAACAGTTTGATGAGATAAGTTTGAGAGCTTAGCTATGTAGTATTAATGCAGCTATATGTGGACCACCAACTCTTTTATTTTATAATATTTTTTATTTTTATTAAATCAACAAATATATAGTAAACACTTATTACACAATAGGAAAGATGAGAATTACATTTTAAATAAAATTATTTAATATTATGAACTATAGTGTAATTTTCTACTTTTTTTAATTTTAACTTTTATTAATTTTGATGTTAATAATTATTATTTATATAATAAAAAAATAGGTATTTAGCATAAGATAAAAATTAACATGAACAAATAAAAATTGTTGGTTACTAATAGTGTTAATAGTGTTATGTTTATGTAAGGATTTTAAAATCAGGATGCTTGACTTTTAAATTAAACTCTAAATATTTTTAACTAAGACAATTCTAAATAGTATCAACTAAGTTAAAAAAAATTATTATTAAATTTTAAATTGATTTTTAATTTCTAATATTATTATGTATAATTTCGTGTATTAACTATCTAAAAAAATTACAATTAACTATTTTATAATTTATGTTAAGTATTGAATATATATTTTACATACTTTATAATTAATGCTGATATAATTAATGTGGGCAGTATAGGATATTTGTCTGTAAGGATGTCAAATTTACAGATTTGCTTATTGTGAATGGAGTTAAAAATAAAGTTAACTCGATTTATTTATTTATTTTTGTTAAAACTTTTATAATCGAGTAGGTCATTATAAAATGATAAATTAGCGGGTTATTTTTATTTTTTCAATTTAGTTTATATATTTATTATAATATAATTAAAGTGAATTAAGTCAATTTATTATTTTATAGTAATATAATAAAAGATTTACATATTTTTACTAAACATTCTTTTAAAAATAATAATTCAAAAATTAAACTTTTAATTTATATAACCAATAAGTTAATTAAATATTTAAACTATTTAAATATTATTGAATGTTATTCTAGAATTTAAAAATATGAAATTATCAATCTATATAATTAAAAATAATAAATAATTATAATAAAAGAGTTATTAAAAATAATAAAAGTAAAATAAATAATTATATTTCAACTCGAAAATATTTAATTCGCATAGTCGAGTTTAATTTGATTGATATTTGCAAAAATTAATATTTTTTTTAACTTAATATGATTTATACCTGGAATTAGTTCACGGATTAAAATTTATTTTTACATCTCTTAATGTGTGTAGCTTCGGGAAGAATCTAAAAAATAGCCGATTAAGAGTTAATAGATGTATTAAAATAATGAGACCGAACAATTTGTGTTAAAATAAGTCAATAGTATAAATAGAAATTTCAAATACTCGGTTCATTATCTAAATATTTTCCATCTCTCTAAAACATTATTCTCTACTCTTCCTCTCCCTTCTCTTTAGAAATTCTCATCGGTGGCTCATCTGTTCGACAATCAGGAGGCACCTAAGAGATCCTAGCGTCAATGGCTTCCTGTTTCACTGTTTAGTTTAGCGTTTTGAACTGGTAAGTCTTGTTATCTGGTTTTAGTGATTTTTGGTTTTGCTGCATGCAAGGAACAATCTTATTTGCAAGTGTTCCGCATTCTCCTTCTTCCTTTTCTGATTTCATTTTGGTTCTACGGCTAGTCTTCTTTCACTAATCGATGGTTCATAGGTATTCTTAGGATTTTCTTAGGGTTCAAACAAATTTTCTTGAGGTGTAGAAGTTGTTCGATTCTGTTAAAGGCAAGGGAAGCTAGTTAATTTAATTGATGAATTTACTGTGTATGTAACTGCTGTTTTGAATATTGATGTGTATGTAATTGAATATTTTGTGTTCTGCATTGTTTGTGTGGGCTGATGAATGTTGTGGTCTTGTTGATTTCATTTCTGCAGAACTCTAGTTACCGTGCCGAGTGAACTATGAGGAAGTGTGGTAGTGAAAAAGGGGAATGGGTATCAGGTGTGATATTGGTCTGTAGGGAGAATCTGGGTATGTTGTTTAGAACTTGTTAGAACCTTTGAATCACTTAAAAATGTGCAAATGGTAGGAAATCTGATTTTAGGTCCTTAAGTTGATGATTCTGCAGGATTGACCCTATAATCTGAGATAAAACTCTTTTAAAGATGTTGTAAAGGTTTAAATACTCTTAGTTGGGCGTATAGGTGTGTATGATACAAGTTTGGAGGATTAGAAGTTGGGAAAAATGTAGTGAAATAGTAGAGACGAGTGTTATCATAATTTTGTAATTCTTTTGCAGTTATTCTGCAGAATTATGCAGATCGCCGAGTGTCATTCATTGACTGTTCGGCCTTCCTCTTGTGTTTGGTCTTAACTGAGTTTTGCTTGTGGAGCTTCAGTTAATGACCAATCGGTTTTGTACTAGTATTCGATTGAATATAGCGTTCAGTCTCACTAGCGTTCGGTCTCGCTCTAGTGTTCGGTCTCGCTCTAGTGTTCGGTCATACACTAGCGTTCGGTCATACACTAGCGTTCGGTCATACACTAGCGTTCGGTCATACACTAACGTTCGGTCTTATACTAGCGTTCGGTTTTATTAGTGTTCAGTCTTACACTAGTGTTTGGTCATACACCAGTATTTGGTTGTCATAGCGTTCGGCCCCGCTCGGTCATGCGTTGATTGGCCGCTCGGCCATGTTCAGGTACTCGGTCATTAACTGGGTTCGGTCTCTTTGGCCTTACCCGTTCATGACCGTTCGGTCTTAGGTGGATGGGTGGTCTCTTAGTAGTGCTCGGTCTTGTGCTAGCACTCGGTCACTTAATGATCGTTCGATAATGCTTTAATGTTCGGTTTTATATTAGTATTCGGTTTAAGTTCTTAGTGCCCTATCTAAGCTAAAAGTGTTCGGTTAATGTATTGTGCATAAGGAAGTATGTTGGTATTGAAGTACGGTATGATATTTCTAAGAAAGATATTTCCAAGGAGGAATATCTCAATGATTGGTTATCAAGGTGGTGGTATAGTATGAATATGGACAGCGAAATCAACAGCGTTCATCCTGGCATTCTAATGATTACCAAGTCTCAAGTAGAGATGTGTAAGTCATGTCATGAGAATAGCAGGAGGCCCTAGCCGAGGTGGGGGGGTCCTACAGTGAGTGATAACGGGTTAACCTCGTGTGGCAGCTGATGGGTTTCCAATACTACACCCACGAGTGCACGAACGACCAAAGCTACATATTCATACTAGTCTGGAGAGTCAAGTTAAAGTGATTGGTCAATATGTGTTTACATGTTTTATACGTGTGTATGATTATCTGATTTGTTTGTTTAAATTATATGCTCACATGATTATTAAATTACACTAGCTTACCTTTGTTTTTCTGTGGTATGTCTTTGTATGTTGTTTTCTCTTTTGCAATGATCACCTTGATGGTATGAGCTTAGGAATACAATCTTTCAATTATTACAATGGGAGATTAGGAGTGAAATTTGCAGTTTAGATTGAACCTTCTTCATGTGAAGAATTTTGTTCACAATTAATCGTAAATCTTATTATATCATTATCCACGTAATATTTCATTTTAGTATTGGAATGGTACATCTTTTATCGATTGGACTAAAGTTAAAAAAAGCAAATATTTGTGGAAAAGATACAGGTCTTATGAAGATCAAGACTTTCTTCTTAGTAAAAGGAAAATATTCATTTATGTAAAATATTCATTTATGTAAGTTATGTTTCACATTGATATGAAAGAAAATAAGGAAGATTTCAAACTCTTATTTATGTAAATTATATTACGCGAATCATTGAATTTTTCCATGTTCGAATTTGAATCTTTAAATTAACTTTGTCTGCAATTCTTGTTTTAAAGGATGAAGACATACAAATTGTAAAATTAAATAAATATTAAAAATATTGTATCATTATAGATTAAATAGACATTAACTAATTAAATAAATTAAATAAGTGTTAAAAATATATTATACTAATATCTATTATTGAAAATAAATAACATTATAATTGATTTTAAAATCAAAGTATACTAACATATACCTAACTCTAACTTAAATAAATTTAAATATTGAAATTAATGTAAACTACCACAAATTTTAATAATACTATTATAAATTAAAATTTAAATAAATTTTAAGCTAATTTACATTAACATTAACTAAACCAAAATTAACCGTAAATATTAAAATTTAATTAGATTAACTTGAGTCTAATATATTCTAACTTGAACATAATTATTTTGATTAAAAAAGTTATTTCTATTTTAGATTAGAATTAGGTAATTGGTGGAATTTGTTTGCGTGGCTGTTGTAATCGATGTTATTGTTTGATAGCTGATGTTAATATTCCTTTGATGTTAGTGGTGTTGGAACATATTTAAATTGAAATAATTTCAGTGATAGAGAAAAAAATAAAATAAAAAATTGTCTCATTACGAAGAGTGACGCAAAGGTTTTATTTGAAAAGCTGGCCAAGAAGGATATGTCTTCTGAGTCAAAACAACAAATTTCTTCTTTGTTTGGACCCAGTTTCTGTAAATTACTTATTTTATAAGAAAGTTAATTAATCATTTTTTCATGAAATGATTAAATTTTATATCTAAATTCAGGATAGAACCTATTGCTAAGGATAATTTGTATGTGTTTGGATTGGGGTGGAGTGGAGATGAAAAAAAGAAAAAAGAGAAAAAAAGAATATAATGAGATTGTTTATTATATGAAAGGAAGAACCAAGTAAAAATTTTATAATAAATTTTAGGAACTTACTATCATAATTTTATAGTAACTAATTTAGATTAATCAATTTCAAAATCCAATAACTAAAATTTGTGAGTTATTGCCTTATCCTTGTATGAATAAAGATTAATCAATTTCAAAATGTCTTATTTAATATGACTTTTTAAATATGATAATTATTTTTTTTCCTTTTAATCATGATTCAACTTCTTCTTTTCTAATTTCCCTAAAACTCATTTAAGTTACATTTAACAAATGAAAACATTATAAATAATAAAATTAATTTTAACAAAAGAATTGATCTTTTTTTGTCATTCCTATTAGCTTTTGAGACCTCTAACCTAACCATACCATCTGCTGCTCTCACAGACACCTCTTTTAGTTCTTGTCTCTTGCAAATCATAAGTATAACATTATCTTATATATGCACTATGTTGTATAAGCCTTATTTTTTTTATTAATTTATTTTCTCACGTTTGAAACATATACATTTTATTCTTAATACTAATACTAGTATCAATATATATTCTAATAAATAATAGTAATAAGTGAAAAAAAATAAACTTCAATTTCCAATGATAAGAATTGAATATTAAACCTAATAACATTCTAAAATGAAGTTTATACATAGTTATATTGGGTGGATCTCGAAGAAGTATTGTAAGTCATGTTGCTTTGTTTTTAATACATAATTCTGAATGATTGTAGGGATTGGCTGAATCGATTTAAACAATCATCTGATAAAAAAAATTATCAACACAGCTAATACATTTGTTTAAATAATTGCATAACACCCGGTAGCTCGTGAATAATTTACTTACACTGACACATTACCCCAAACATAAGCATCTTCCTTTGTTACATAAATGCCTAGTTGAACCATTGAACCATAGCATCTAGCTATACAGATTTGCTCAATGGCTTCCAATGGAAAAATTCTTCCTCATCAAACCCAAGTGTTGGTGGTTCTGATACCTTTCCCTGCACAAGGCCATCTCAATCAGCTTCTGCACCTCTCACACCTATTCTTGGCACAAAACATAGCAGTCCATTATGTTGGCACTGTCACGCACATTCGCCAAGCAACACTTCGACACCACAACTCTACTTCAAACATCCATTTCCATGCCTTTGAAGTTCCACCCTTTGTTTCTCCTCCTCCTAACCCTAGCAATCCAGAAAATGATTTTCCATCTCATCTCATTCCTTCCTTTGAGGCCTCTACACACCTTCGGGAGCCTGTGGGAAAACTTCTTCAATCCCTCTCATCTCAAGCCAAAAGGGTCATAATCATCCATGATTCCCTCATGGCATCAGTGGCACAAGATGCCACAAACATGCCTAATGTTGAGAATTACACTTTCCACAGCACATGTGCCTTTACCACCTTTGTTTTCTACTGGGAGAGAATGGGAAGGCCTCCACTTGAAGGTTTCCGTGTCCCAGAATTTCCTGTTTTTGAAGGATGCTTCGCGACCCAATTCGTTGGTTTCATTATCGCACAATATGAATTACACAAATTCAACGATGGAAACATTTACAACACAAGTAGGGTGATCGAAGATCCTTTTCTTGAGTTGCTGGAGCGAATCGATGGGGGCAAGAAGGTTTGGGCACTTGGTCCATTCAACCCTTTAGCGATTGAGAAGAAAGATTCAATAGGATTTAGGCACTCGTGTATGGAGTGGCTTGATAAACAAGAGCAAAGTTCAGTCATATATATATCCTTCGGGACCACAACAGCTTTGACAGATGAACAGATACAACAGATAGCAATTGGGTTGGAACAAAGCAAGCAGATGTTCATCTGGGTGCTGAGAGATGCTGATAAAGGGGACATCTTTGATGAAAACGAAGCAAAAAGACTTGATCTTCCAAATGGGTTTGATGAGAGAGTGGAAGGCAAGGGGCTGATTGTGAGGGATTGGGCACCCCAATTGGAAATTCTGAGCCACCCTTCAACGGGGGGGTTTATGAGCCATTGTGGATGGAACTCGTGCTTGGAGAGCATAACCATGGGAGTGCCAATAGCAGCATGGCCTATGCACTCTGACCAGCCAAAAAACGCAGTTCTCATCACAGAAGTGTTGAAGGTTGGTTTGGTTGTGAAGGATTGGGCACAAAGGAAGGCATTGGTGACTGCAACAGATGTTGAGAATGGTGTGAAAAGGTTGATGCAAACAAAGGAAGGTGATGAGATGAGAGAGAGAGCAACGAGGCTTAAAAATGCAATCCATAAGTCCACGGAAGAAGGTGGAGTTTCTCGCATGGAAATGGATTCTTTCATTGCTCACATCACTAAATAGTCTTATATCATTTGATGTTGTTCTTCCTTCTTGAATATGTTAGAGTAACATTTCTAGATGTGAACCCTTCATTCAAACATTTTTAGAGAATCAAATTCAGATTGTGATGTTTAAGCTATGAATCGTTAGAATGTGTATATTATAGATATTAGATTGATTTCAGTTAATAAAGGTTGAAGTTTTATAGATATTCATTTATATTTTTAAGTAATAGAAACTCCAATAAATGATCCTAACCATTTCATTTCAATAGTTTACAGATAATTTTTTTATCTAATAATTTTCTCTTTATATATATTTTTTGCTTTAATAATTTATTTAAAACATTTTATTATTTTTAATCCTTTTATGTTTTATCTACCGAGCCACTGTATTATCGATCAGCTACTTTCATATTTTTTACTTATTTCTATTAGAACTTTTCTTTTAAAGATTACCTTGAAGATAACTATCTTATTATGCATGACGAAGATTTATATTTATTTATATATACATATTAAATAAGATTACTGTGATTTACTTGTAAATCTTTTGTTTTTATGAGTTGTACTCATATTAGGGGTAATAAAATGGATTAATCCAATCCGTTTTCCCCCATCAACCCTTCTTAATGTAACGAAAAATGATTCTTTGACACACTTAAATTTTTTACATTCATTTCACACTATCCTTATTTACTTTTTCCTCTCTTCTTTCTTGAAAAAATACAAAATTTTACACTTTTAAGACTATTTTACCCTTATACTCTGTGTTAAATGAATGTAAAAGTGTGTCATGGTATCATTTCTCTAATGTAACAGTCAAAATGCATTGATGAACTGGTTGGTTTGACCAGGCTTAGAAGGGCGAACCACTGCTGTTAGAAGTTCAAAAATCTAAATAATTTTAAAAAGAATATGCTGGTTGATGTTTAAAAAAACTTATTTTCCTGAAAAGAAGATTTAATATCAAAATTTAATTTTAATGAATTGATATTACTACATATAAACAAATTAGTACATGCCACATGAATTCACAAGATGAAATAGCAAACATAATTAAATTAATTATATAATTATTAAATTAACTAAGTAAACACCAGATGCGACAGCTTCCATATCAATAGCCTAAAACACTTGCTTATAAAATAATATCATAACTAAAAAACATAGGGCCGGCTGGTTTGGGGTGACATACAGCGAGAAGGTAGAAGAATTATACATATAAATAAAGTATTATAAGTCTTGATTTTGTTTTCAATACATAATTATGAAACGTGGTTAAATATGGTGTATATCACTTTCAAAATCTCCCTATGAATGTCATAAATCCTTTGATTAGTCAATGGTCCACTCCTAAATGATAAGGGTGAACATGGATTAATCCAATGGTCTAGATATACAGATATTTGGATTAGATTGTAAATCAAAAAGCATTTGTTTACAAATTAATAAAGATTTTTATAAATTTAAATTTTGGATCCAGTTTTATATCTAAATATATTTCTTTAATAAAAATAATTTAAATTACATTTCTAAATTTATTTTTTTTAATAAAAAATAGATTTTCTTATAAATATAATTTTAAATTTATATTTATATTTTCTAAAATAAAGTAACTATTTCATTAATACATAAATGTATAGAAAAATTTAAATAATATCTAAAATATTAAAAAATATTATAATAATATACTAAATAATATCAAAGAATAGAATCTTATATAAATTCGGAATATTAAAAAATCCAAAACCACCTAAATATTCATATAGTCTCCACAATAAAAAAAACTAAAATAATTTAAATATTTACAAAATATTTATCAAAAAAAGACCAAGAGAATTTAAATTTTTATATAATAACATTCAAGTTCTTCTTAACTCAAAAATTTAATTATTATTTCTTATATATGTTAATTTTTCTTTATTTATATTTTATTATTATATAAATGGGATGATAGTGTATTCATAGAAAAGCATATGTGATAAGCTGTCGTCGAAGCTATCAAATTAATACTACTTTTCAAGACAACATCAGTATTGCCAAGTAGTATTCAAGAAGGTAGATAGGGCTAAAGTAACCCTGAGTCGTCTCCCAACGAACACGGAATTGCTTCTGAATATCTGACTCTTATGTTATGCAATGCTTATGAATAAAAATTATGTTTGAAGAATGTTTAAAGAACAAATAATAAACTTAAAAATAGTTATGATTAAATAGACTAATTCCACTGCTTTTCCAAGATAGATTCGTCATCGGTTATTCATAGATAATTGTTCAATTGATTATTATTTAAGTTTCAAATTAATTAAAGTACATTCTTAATTAATTTGAGGACGATCATGCATTTAACCAAAGTAAATTCTCAATCAAATGCAAAACCTTTCTAGATTATTCACAATCAACCAAAGTACATTCTCAATCAAATTTTATTGTGTTTAATCATGTCTATTCTTAAATCTCTTAACCAAATTAAAAGTTAATCAATCAAAGTAAATTCTCAATTGATTATAGTTGAAATTATTACTACCAACCAAAGTACATTCTCAATTGATAGTAAAAACCATTTAATCATATGAAAGTTCCTAAATTAAATCAAAGTAGATTCTCAATTTAAACCTAGAAACCCTAAAACTCATATAATCAATATGCATATAGATTCAAACATATTATGATGCAAAAATCTTTGCTTTTAACAAGATAGAGAGATGAAAGACATAGAGAGAACAACTTAATTCAATAATCAAAGTAAACAATTGCATTAACTGAACATAACCTCAGAATCCGTCTTGGAATTACAGCAGAATAACCCTAGATGCTTAGCTCTCCATGAATGGAGTTGAATACAAGATGAAAGAAAAGTGAGAGGAGTATGAGAGAATGAATGAAGTGAAGTCCCCCCTTTCTGCCTCCTTTGGGTCTCTTTATATAGGCTTGATTGGGCTTGGACTTTGAATAGTTTGTTGATAAGATATTTTCTGTTGATATATTATATCTTTCAAATATTCATTAGATTAAATCAATTTTAAAGAATATTTGATAGATATTAACTCAATTATCTTATATCTTATATCTTCCAAATAACTAAAAGATTTAGACAATGATAAAATTATTTGGAAGATATTTTCTGTTGATATTCCCAAATTAAATTCAACAACTGAATTTTATCTTTTAGATTTTCTGACTTTCCAAAATTGCACAAATACGCTGAAATTTCCTCTATTTGCACTTTAGCCCCTTCTAAATTTTCCACATAAAATCTGATTTTGGGCCTTGAATTGCCATTTGGACCAATAAAACTTATATTCTCAGCTGCACAAATAAACATTAGAACATCCAATAATAATTTATGTGCTAAAATTCACTTTTTACGTTTCTTTATTTCCCAAACCCAACAATTCCAATCATCACAAATTCACTTAAATAAACCATTTAAGCACAATTATCCCATCAAAAATTTGAATTTTAAAGCATAAATATGGGCATAAATATGCACTCATCAATATGTCACTGACACCGGTAAAAAAGACATACGACTATAGAGTTTAATGATTTTACAAAATTAATAGAATAAAAGTATAATTGTTAAGAAGTGGATTTTAAAATTAGCTCTAGTTCTAAAATTCGCTTATAAAATAAGTTTGCATCTGCTTATATATTATAAACTGACTTTATTTCTAGTTGATATGAAACATTTAACGATAATTAAAGTGAACTCTTTGAAGATGATTTTTATTCTTGACCGCCTTTAAATGTCCAAAATGACATATTTTCAATCCATCGTGGTTTGAAAATTTAAGACTTAAATGCTTACTTTGTCGAATTTCTGGCGAATTTATGTTTAGTACCGATTTTAAAAATATAGACATTGAGTCTCAAAATTGTATGAATTGAGTCTCTTCCGTTAAATGGGTACAAACGGAGTTAACTCCCTAACTCACGTGGCCAAAGAATCTTCACTTTTTTTTCTTCTCTCATATGATTTTTCTGAAATGCCCCCAACTTTTTCTCTCTTTTCTATATTTTTATTAAATATTTATTTTTTTCTCTCTTTCCTCGCAACCTCTACCTCCAAACAACCACTTCTCTGGTGAGTTCCTTCGCTTGTCTCACTTGCTCTTGCTCGTCTCACTCACTTGGATTATCCTCCAACAACTTCACCGGTCAAATTCCTTTCTTCGTCAACAACTTAACCCACCTCACTGGCCTCTTTTTGGAACACAACGCCAGCAGGAAACGTAGATCTCTGTGGCTCGCCGTTGAAGGCTTGCAACCCCTTCTTCCCGGCTCCGGCGCCGTCTCCCTCCTCCAATTCGACCCCGGCCACGACGCTGGGGCATGTGTGTTCGGAAACGTGAAATCCGAGGTTGATGTTTGAGGGTCTGGTTTTGGAGTGTGGTGATCTTATTTGGGGTTTGGACTCAATTTTGAAACGAGAGAACTGGTGTTCCGTGGAAGTAGTTGGGAAGTCGAAAAAGTCAGAGAAAAAATGGTCCATTGTTGCAGATGAGTGAGAAGTTGAAGATTGGGAACAGATGGAGTTTGATTCAGATGAGGTGAGATTTGGTTCCTCAAATAGAAAAGAGAAGTTATTTTTGGTGACATCAGAAGAGGAAGAGGGTGTGATCGGAAGAGGAGAGAGTTCTCCGAGAAGGTGCAGTTTTATTTGATTGAGAGGAGAAAGTTGAAGAGGTTTGCCATACAGCTGTAGAAAATATACTGTTATAATATTGTTATTAAATTTTCAACACGCTAGTTTTTTTATTTGAAAACAATGTTCCTCTGTAAATAAAAAGAAACAGCAAAAAAGTGAAAATCGTGAAACTTATTTGTTAGTGTTCTTTTGTAAAAGAAATTTTTTTTTGTGTGTTTGTTGCAATTATTAAAATTAAAAAATATAAACAATTGAAATTCGGACAAAAATACATTTTCTTAATTATATTATAATACAAACATGTATGTGATATAAAACTAATCAAATCAGTTTTGCATTTTAAAATTCTATAAGAATGTGCCGTTTTTTAGTATATAATAAACTTAGCTGGAGTATTTGTTGTTAACTTAAAATGAAATTGTAGCCTGTTAGGAAGTGTTAAAACAATTTCATTTTTCATGTACTACTAAATCTAGCAGAGAACAGTAACTATTTAACTTTAATTAATAATTTGATGTTTTTATTTAGATGTGTGATTCATTTTGATTTTAATTTTGGTTTTTAGTTAATTGGGTTTCTATTTTATTAAAGTAGATTTAATGGTATATATCTTTACATTGATATGAATATTATTTAAAAATTATATAGATTTGTCACTTATTAAAATTAAAGAATTTAAGAATAAAAAATTATCTAAATTTTAATATATAAATATTGATTTAGAAATGGTTTCTTACGAGGTAAAAAATGGAGAAAGAGCGTGCTTGAGATGTTCAAGAAGCTGAAGGAAGATTTTGAGTGTATGAGAGATAGTGGAAAATGAGAGAGAAGATTAAAAAAGAAGAAAAAAAGAGAGATTAAAAAAGAGAGAAAAAGTTGGGGCATTTCAGGAAAATGAAGATTCCTCCGCCACGTCAGCTGGAGTTAACTCCGTTTGTTCTCAATTAACGGGAGAGACTCAATTAATACAATTTTGACAATTTTGAGACTCAATGTCTACATTTTTAAAACCGGGTATTAAACATAAATTCCCCTCTCTTAACATGAGGACGAAGTAAGCATTTAAGTCAAAATTTAACTATGATGAAAACAATATGTCATTATATGTATGAGACAAACTTTAAAAAACAACTTTTACTTTTAGGATTGTTTTATAGTAACGAAAGCTTGAATGAGTTGAGGTCTAGTAAGAGAAATGAAGTGTTTCTATTTATAGAATTTGGATTAGAAATTTAGATTTTTCGATTTGAAAATCTATATTAACAAAATGATATCCAATCAAAAAGTTAGAAAATATAGATCAAAAACAAAATTTAGATTCAATAAAATGGATTTGAAATAGATTGGATGGAGAATGAGAAACAGTTTGGTCTAAATAGCTTATTTTGTCCATTCTTCTTCATGGTTTCCATTTCGTAACTTTGTTGGTGATTCACTGGAGAAAAAAAAGCAATGGTAAAAGTCATTCTCAAACGTGTTTAGGAGTCGATATGTTTATATAATAATTCGTAGAAAATAAAAATACTTATCATGAATGATAAATACTTATCATGAATTTGTTTCATTGTTGTATATTTGAATCACAAGTGGAACTAAGATTGAATTTCATCCGATGCCAATTTATTTCGGTAAAAAGATGAGTGTCCTAAAGAAGAACCATAAAAAGTGAATAATTCGATTCAAAGTTAAGAATACTTCAAGTTAAAAAATTCAAGTGACTCATAGTTGAGCGTGACTTCCTATTTATAAATAAAATGGATATAAATCATGTATTTTTCAAATAAAAAATAATTTTTTTAATTATAAAATGCAAAAAAAAATATTTCACTCTGGATTGGCCCATCTTAATTTTTGGTCTAGAATGACATGTTACAATCTTCAGACTTACTTCAACCTTTGATTCGGATGGGCTCTACACACCTTCAATTCGAATATATTATTTTAAAAAGTTAATTAAAATCTTTGTATGGAACTAAGGCTATCTTGATCCAAGCTCTAATCCACTTTATAAGAGACTTTGGATCTTTTGTTTTCTTTTTCCTCCTCATTGAAATTTTCTGAAAGAAGCTTATTTAATGGTGAGATAGGATTTGTAAAACCCCAAAAAAATTTATTTTAGAAATGGTGGTAGTTTAAAAATAGAGAGACTCAATTATTTTAATATTAAATTATTTTATTATAAATAGTTTTGTTATAAACGAGTTTCATTATTTTAACACATATAACCTCTTTAGAAACCAATTTTCCAGAGTCATCTTCCTTCTCTCTATGGGTTCTTGCACTAGTTCATCTATTCAAAGATCGGAGGCCGCCTGCGTGATCCTTGTGGTGAAATCTTCAAGTTTACCCGATTAGTTTCTCAAAATGAATAAGTTAATTTTCTACTCTTTCCTTTGTTTCACATTTTCCAATGCATATGATGTTTGATTCTGTCGCATGTATGATTTGAGTCTTCTTTTAGTTCTTTATTGATTAGTGGTTCTAACAGTGTACCTTGATCATGATTTTGTTGTTTGTAGGTGTAGATAGAGCTCTTTGAGTTGTGAAAGCGGTATAAAGTCTTCTAAAATAGTTTGGTCTTTTAAAAGATAAGGAAAACTAGTGTTTTCTTTTAATTTGGGTTACAAAGTATGCGTTGGTAGTCAATAATATGTGAGTTGAATGTATGTTTATCTTGATGCTTGAATTGTGTGCCTCGTTGTAGTATGCATGTTTGATTGAGTGAATTTAGTGGTATGATTTTGGGTGAATGTTTTAAAATGTGATGAAATCTATTTGGAATTGACCCTGATGTTGACTCTCCCATGGTTGAGAAGCTAGTGATGATATTTAGATTGGAGTTATGTGTTGAGATTGTTGATAGGGGGAGTTGAACCCACAATTTCAGTGATAACTGTGTTTTTGATGATGACAACACATAATTAATAATAACACATGTGTGTATTGTGTTATACATGTCATATGCTTTTGATTACTGTGTTATATTTGTAAAAGCATATATGTAAACATTTTTGTGTTGATTATAGCATACCACAGTGTTTAATATGTGATTTTATCTATGGATGCATAACATATGCTTTCGGAAATGAAAAAGCACAAGCACTATGGTTGAACTTTAAAGCGTGGCAAAACAACAGTTTTAAGTCGATTACATTATTAGTGAAATCGATTAAAAATCGTATGTTTGCACAAATACTTTTCAAATGTGTTGTGATGAATTTTGTGAAGAAAAGTTTTCAAAAATGTGCTAAGTGTTTCTACTTAATCGATTGCATGTGACTTGTATTCGACTAAGTTTGTTATTGATTTGAAAACTGTTTAAATGTTTAACATAACTCTCACAACGGTCATATTTTTAAATATGTTGACCAAGCATTTATTATGAATCGATTACATTAAATGCGCATTCAATTAATGCATTTGACTATTATTACTCTGTTACAATTGTCAAATGTATTCAACTACATTAATAGTCAAATCGATTAAAACGTGTCTGTTTTTTGAAAAACTATACATTGACGCCTGACTTGATTTATGTAAGAAGTTTTAATCTTTACACTTTCATATCTTTCAGAAAACACTGTGATATCTTATAGAGGAAAGAAAAGCTCCAAGAACCAAATATCAACTGTGGTGATTTAGAGTCTTGAAGGTTTCTTGCGTAGCAAGGTTTATTGTGTTTGAACGTCTGATCTCTCTGCACAACGAGGTGTATTTTGCTTGATCAAGAACTCTGCAATCATGAAGATTGGTTGGTATTCCCTGTGTTGATTACAGGAAGAAGAATTGTGTTCTTTACTTTGAGAGTGTCTCAAAGGGTTTGACAGTAGAAGAGGGTGTTCTTGCTGCGTGTCTTGTTTGTTGTATTGCCTATATTATATTAGTGAGTTAGAAAGGTGTTTTACATTTTGATGTGAGGTCGTTGTAAAAACTTTGGTGTAAAAACCTAGATCTTTATAGTGCATTTGCTTCATGTGGTTGGAAGGACACTAGATTTAGGTAGGTTGATCGAACTAGTATAAAAGTCAGCGTTTGATTTCTCTGATCCCTGATTAATCTGTTTTTGTATTCGATTAAGTGAACTACTGCATTACATACCATTTTACTTGCGATTTAAGAAAAGTCTAAAGACATCCTATTTTGCGAAAAAGTTCTTAAAAGTAATCATTTTTTACGCAACACCAATTCACCCCCCCTCTTGGTGTGAGAAACGAAGCACTCCTTTTTTAACATTATGGAAAACAATGGTTATGTTTGGTTATAGGTCAGTTTTGGTTTAAAAATTGGGATATGGTAAGTTAATAACTTTTTTGTGACTATTTGAGACTTAGTTGTGTGGTGAATTAGCAAGGAATTGGTCTAAAATTGTGTAGTAGATAGTAGGTGGTGTCTTGGAATGAATATTTGGGGCATTTTAGAGGTGTTGAAGAGTGAGATTTTGAATTAAAAGGTCTGAAGGGATTTGGAGTGTTTGAGGTCTACCTTTGAGTCAATTGTGACTTGTTCAGACTTTAAGTGACTTATGAACTAAAATGGTTATATTTGAATTATGGTCTTTAAAAGTGGTGTTTGGGTGCTTTAAGTTAGAATCTTGTTGTAAATCATGTTGGAAATTAGTTTAAGTTGGGTTTAACACATTTGTTTAGGTCTATAATAGTGTATAATTCAATCTAAAAGTGTTAGAAGTTGGTAAAAATGTTTAGAATAGGTCATGGAGGGTCTAATGGTGTTATTTGTGAAGTTTTAATGCTGTAGAATTATGTAATAAGGTTGGGCGAGTAAAATGGGCTTGTTGGGTGAGTTTAGGGAAGTTTTGGTCGTGGGTGTTGGGCGAGCCATTTCCCTTAAATTAGGGAGCTTACTGTTTTGGCTCTCGCTAAACGAACGAAGGAGCTCGCTGGGCAAGTATTTGGGCTGTTTGGTAGAGAGTGCCAGAGGCTAAGCGAGCTAGCTCGCTTAGTTTGGGAGGCTTGTTATTTTGCCTCTCATTGGGCAAGCAGAGGCTGCTCATTGGGTGAGTGAGTTGAGGTTTTTTATTTGTTTTGCTTTCCATTAATTTCTATTATGGGTTTGGATGTATATGGTATGATGTTTTATATAATACTCATAAGTATGTTTGTAACACATGATAGTATGGAGTTTGAGGTTGGAAGGGTTCTAAGGAGAATTCTTCATGATTGTATCGAATGTTGTTAATATAAATGTAAAAAGCTTTGATATAGGGGTTATCTTGGCACTCTTATGATCATCCATGTTTAAATAGAGAGATGTGAGTCATGTTGTAAAAGTAGTAGGAGATCCTAGCCTGAGGACCTTTCTCCATTTGGCAAATGATGTTTTAATGGGCTAACCTTGTCTGGTAGCTTTGAGTGGGTCAGTTGTTCCACTACACAAGTGCAGAACCCGCCATGGCTCAACATTTATACTATATCAGGATGACATGGTGGTATGAATAGGATGATTGTTTTATTCTGTGTGAAATGTGATGTATGGTACAATATTAATATATCTTGTTGGTTTCTTTTTATCATTTGTTTACTTTTGTTTTTGTCTTTGTGTGTTTATATGTGTTTTCTCTTTTGCAATGATTACCTCAAATGATGTGAGTTTAGGAGAAATATTTTTTCAATTGTTTCAACGCGAGGTTGAGGTTGAATCAGCAACATATATATATTTTTTTCTAAAGATATAAAATTTTCTTCTTAATAAATGTGAATTTTTTTTTAATAATTATCATCTTTATAATTAGTGATTTTTGCTATTAAAATAAGATGTTATATTTTTTAATGTTGGAAGTAAATAAAATTTTGAAAATAATTAAAAGAGTCCTAAGTAAAGAGAAGCTTTATTCTTTATTACTTGATATTGTCATAGTAAACTATTTTTCATTAACCACATGATGACAACTAACTTCTTCCATACTATAAGAACCAAGATAATGGTATATCTAGTGAGTGATGTGAGAAATGAAAGATTCCATTTCCATTCGAGAAACTCCACCTTCATTCATGGCCCTATGGATGTCATTTTTAAGCCTCATTGCTCTCTCTCGCATCTCCTCACCTTCCTTTGTTTGCATCAACCTTCTCACACAATTCTCAAAATCTGATGCAGTCACTAACGCATTCCTCTGTGACCAATCCTTCACAACCAGACCAACCTTCAGAACTTCTGTGACCAAAGCTGCGTTTCTTGGTTGGTCAGAGTGCATGGGCCACGTTGCTATTGGCACCCCCATGGAAAAGCTCTCCGTGCAGGAGTTCCATCCACAATGACTCATAAACCCCCCTGTTGAAGGGTGGCTCAGAATTTCCAATTGGGGTGCCCAATCCCTCACAACCACCCCCATGCCTTTCAGTCTCTCCTCGAACCCATTTGGAAGATAATGTCTTTTTGCTTCATTTTCATCAAAGATGTTCCCTTTATCAGCATCTCTCAGCACCCAGATGAACTTTTGTTTGCTTTGCTCCAATCCAGTTGCAATCTGTTGGATTTGTTCCTCTGTCAAAGTTGTTGTGGTTCCAAAAGACACATATATCACCGAATTTCGCTCTTGTTTATCAAGCCACTCCATGCATGGGTGCCTGAATCGTGTTGAATCTTTCTTCTCAATGGCCAAAAGGTTGAGTGGCCCCAGTGCCCAAACTTTCTTGCCACCACCGAGTCGGTCCAGAAAGTCAACGTAAGGACATTCAATTGCCCTGCTGGTGTTGTAAATATGACCATGGCTGAAGTTGAGGAACTCATATTGTGCAGAAAGAAAACCCTTGAATTGGGTTGTGATGCATCCTTCGTCAGAAGGAATTTCTGGGAAATGGATGTCTCCAACATGAGGCCTTCCTTTTTCTTGCCAAAGATAAACAGCGTTATTAAAGGCAGAGAAGATGTGAAAAGTGTAGTTTTCAACGTTAGGCATGTTTATGGCATCTTGTGCCACTGATGCCATGAGGGAGTCATGGATGACTATGACCCTTTTGGCTTGAGATGAAAGGGATTGAAGAAGTTTTCCCACAGGCTCCCGAAGGTGTGTGGAGGCCTCAAAGGAAGGAATGAGATGAGATGGGAAATCACTTTCTTGATTGTTAGGGTTGGGAGGAGGAGAAACAAAGGGTGGAACTTCAAAGGCATGGAAATGGATGTTTGGAATAGAGTTTTGGTGTCGAAGTGTTGCCTGACGAATGTCTGTGTCAGTGCCAACATAATGGACTGGTATGTTTTCTGCCACGATTTGGCGTGAGAGGTGCAGAAGTTGGTTGAGGTGAGCTTGTGCTGGGAAAGGTATCATAAGCACCACCACTTTTGTTTGACGAGGAATGTTTTCGTCATTCAAAGCCATTGAGAAATCTGGGTAGCAAGATGGTCTGGTAGCTTATGTTTTGCTTTGGTGGGTACCAACAAGATGGTCTGGTAACCTTTTATACAACTCAAGATTTCTAGAAAATAGTCTTATTTAAGATCAGTAATTAATGTGGAATGTTCAGATGACATGATGTATAAAGTAAAGCAAAAGTCTCAACATCAATATACAATATGTAAAAAATAAAATTGAAGCATGAAAAATGTATTATGAAATATAAATATAAGTATTAAATACAAAACATAAACTATAAATTCTTACAAAATATAAAACATAAAACATAAAATAGGCATGCACATTTATTTTCCACTTAATTTACATTTACACAGAAAAGCCGAAATTGGAGAAGCTTTTAAAAAACATAAGTTTTACTAGCAGCTTCTATAAATATCATGACCAATAAATATTATATATAAACACCACACTTTTTAGTGAATGAAACGTGATAGATAATTATATTTTGACTTTTTAAAAAACTATTTTACAATCTCATTTTAATATATATATATATATATATATATATATATATATATGTATATATTAATATCTTAAGTTCAAAGATGGAAATATATAATTAAATCGCTAACCTAATTGATTGTTATGTTTTTTTAATGGGACAAGACATATTGTCCTGTATTCAACCATACTCTGTTTATTATAGGAATTTTGTGGAAAGTGATCACGTATGACTCCTTAGCGTGAATTAATAATTGAATAATACATACTTTTATTGTTTAGACATAAAAAAATTCATTATGATTATTAACGTAAGACAATCTTTAATGTATTATTTGTTTCTAATATCTCATAAATATTCAGACACTTGTTTTTCTTATTTTGTTTAGGTTTAATACTCTGTTTTGTTCCTAGTTTCGCTCGAAAATGTCAAATTAGTCTATCTTTTAACAAATGCGTCAATCACGTCCTCACTTAATAAAATTTACATCAATGAAATTTCTTCCGTTAAATCCGTACAAACGACGTTAATTAAAGAAAGAGAAAAATAATTAACACTTTTTGTACGGATTTAACGGAAGAAATTTCATTTATGCAAATTTTATTAAGTGAAGACGTAATTAACGTATTTTTTAAAGGATGGACTAATTTGACATTTTCGAACCGGAGACAAAATAGGGTATTAAACCTTTTGTTTATGTCAAGATAAATAACTATCATCATTATTTTCGAAATATACGTTCAGGTGAATTAACAATGAGATGTTTATACCAATGATAACAATAGAACTTTGAAATGGTCAACATTCGATGGTTTCGGTTGATTTTTCCTTCACCTTTATAATTTGATATGCAGTCCACACAATTAAAATTTTCAAGTTCATTTTGTAGTTTAATTTTTATTTTGAATTTTGAAATACATAATCTGAAAATATTTTAAAATGTATAATGCAGAATATAAAGATTATATTTCAAATTATACATCATAAAACATCAATTTTGCATTTTAGATTATATAATCTAAATATATTTTTTATTTTGTATTTCATATACAATTAAAATATAAATTTTGTATTCCAAATTATGCATTCTAGAAAATGCATCAATAAAAATAGTATTTTTAAGAAGAAAAATGTGAAAAGTGGGGGAGAGAATGATACGGAAGCAAGAATAAGGACGACCAAGATTAAAACAAGAAGACAATTACTTTCTATACCCAATCATTTTCTTCCTGCATTCCATTGTTTTTGGAATTTCTTTTTTGGAAAACAGAAAACAGTTCTGAATTATTATTTTTTTTTAAGGCAAACATCCCCTTTCTTTTACAGAAAGTATTTTTAGGAAGTTTTTTGTGGGATGGGAGAAGAAATTTGATGAGGTAAAGGAAGCAATTGCCAAACAAGAAATGCAAGTCAAAATATAAAAAAAAAATTCAAAACAAATATTTTGGAAGATAATTCCAAATTTGAAAATGATTTGAAATATTGGCTTCAAAAATATTTTTTATATTGTGTTTTGAAAAGTATTTTTTAAAACATCTAATTTAGAAAATACTAAAAAATAAAGAGATGTAAGGATTTTTGTTTTATATTTTTTATTGAGGAATAATTTGAGACTTGCATGGTTGCAGAAAAAAGTAGAGTGCAGGTAGTAGCAAAAACCTGAGTAAAATGATGATGTTCAGTGTTTAACTGCTCTGATGTGGGTGTCACTCTCCTGAGATTTTGCAAGAATTGTCTTGCTAAGAAAACTTTAAGAAAAAATATTAAGTATTAGAAGTGATTGATCTAAACTGAAAGTTGTTTTCACTTTATATAATCAATAATCAACATCAATTAAAAAAAATATTCTACAAATATCGATTTTATTAAAAAAAACATAAAACTAAAAAATTGTTTCAAATATATCTTGATATTAACCACTCTTTTTAATGATGTGTATCTTTCTCAAAACCAACTATTAGGAATGATATCGGATCAAATCTTTCAATTATAATGTCTATTCAATATCCAACTCACATAAAAAAATCATACATTCATACATGTTATTTGTTTCACTGTCTGTTACCTCCATAAAAAAATTCATAATTTTTTTTAACCTGTGAATAGTTATTGATACATACAGATATTTAAAAAAATGAATTTTTAAATAAGATGCAAATTAAATTGAAAGAAAAAATAAATAATAGCTTATTAGAAAAATGTACTCAAAGTGTTTATATGTCCACCAACATATTCTGCTGTAAAAAAAGAATATATAACAATCCCTAATGACATTCATATATGCTGCATATTTTTACTGTATACACCAGATTGAAATAGTGAAAGTTAATAGTAAGAACAGAAGAAAAGCTTTGTCATGAAACTCAGAAGAAATTTCTTTCTCTATATTAAGCTTTAATGCATAATTAAGAGTAAAACATTACAAGAAAGTATATTAGTATTTAAGTTTTTTTAAATAAGTTTTTTATAATGAAATTTAAACTTTTTGGAATATATAGATAATATCTTTCAGAAATAATTTTTTAAATAGTTCTATATGAAATATATTTCGGAAAGAATTTATGAATTGAAATAGCTTTCCAGGATTATTCTTCCACATAGAACTCGCTAGGATAGGCTCTAACCATGGCTCTGATACCATAATAGAAAGTGGATTTTAAGTCTAACTCAACCCCACAAAACCGGCTTGTAAGGTGAAGTTTGCACCTCACTTATATATTATAAATTGGCCTTATCTTTAGTCGATGTGAGGCTTCCAACACACCTCCTTCACACCAAGGTATAGACATCTTGTGCGTGATAGTAGAAATCTAGTCGATGTGGGACTTCCAACACACCTCCTTCACGCCGAGGTATAGTCATGTCGATGTATAGACATCTCGTGCGTGAGAGTATAAATTAATGGGGTGGTCCGATAACGACCTGACAACGGGTGGAAACAGAAGAATGTCCACATAGAACTCACTAGGATAGGCTCTAACCATGGCTCTGATATCATAATAGAAAGTGGGTTTTAAGCCTAACTCAACCCCACAAAACACTTTCTATTATAACTTGTAGCAAGCTTTGGGGTTGTGAAGGAAAGTCACATTGTTTGGCTTTGAAATGCAAGAAAAAGCGTTTAAGTTTGAGGAAAGTTACGTTGTTTGGCTTTGAAATGCAGGAAGAAGACGCGTTTGAAATGCAAAAAGAAGAAGTGTATCAATGGGAAGTATCTCGACGATGCAGGCGACTGGGATGGTGGTAGCCTTGTCTCTATATGAAGAAGAAACTAAGAAAGAAGAAAGTAGAGAAAATAAAAAGAAGTAAAGTGTGTGTTTTTAGTGTTTTCTATGGTGAAATTATTAATGTTTTTTCTTAAATGAATAGGTTGTTAGATTAGGTTAAATTTCATGTAAAATAGGTTTTTGGTTTATTAGAAGAGTTAATATGAACTTAGGATCAAAACTGCACATGTTTGGGTTTATGTTATTGCTTTAATCGATTAAGCATATTCTTTAATCGATTAAAGTTGTGAACAAAATTTAAATCGATTAAGATAATAACATAATCGATTAAAATAGGTCTGAAGCACACAAAACATTTGTTTTCTTTTTTAATCGATTAAGAAAATGACCTAATCGAATAAAATAGTGTGTAAAGCTTAATCGATTATGAAAATAATATAATTGATTAAATATACCAGTTTTGTGGCTTGGTTATATATATATATATATATATATATATATGTGTGTGTGTGTGTGTGTGTGTGTGTGTGTGTGTGTGTGTGTGTGTGTGTGTGTGTGTGTGTGTGTGTGTGTGTGTGTGTGTGTGTGTGTGTGTGTGTGTGTGTGTGTGTGTGTGTGTGTGTGTGTGTGTGTGTGTGTGTGTGTGTGTGTGTGTGTGTGTGTGTGTGTGTGTGTGTGTGTGTGTGTGTGTGTGTGTGTGTGTTATAATTCCTTTTGAGGCATGAAAAACATTTTGAATTTTTATCAAACTGAAACAAGAACAAGTTTTTGAATTGTCTTGGAGAAATCTTGGAAGGATCAACCATTGTTTAAAGGAGTTCAAGGTTTCTAAGCATCCAAGGGTGTAAGAAAGATCAACCAAGAGTTATTCATTGCTTTTCTTTGTAAAATCTGCACTTGTGGTGCACCATATTCTGCTTTTCATTGTGTATTCTTTGTATTAGTTTAGTCTTAACTATAAGCAAGACTCCTAAAAGAGTGTATGTGTAGCCTCTTTTTTAGGTTGGTATTTTTTTGTATTTGAGTGTGGTGAGAACACATTGAGTCAATCTTATATTCTTAACTTTCAAAGATTAATGAATTCCCTCCAACTCAAGTTGTTGGAGGATGACTGAATGTAGACTTGTTTAGAGTTAAACCAGTATATATCTTATTGTGTTCTTTTGCTTTATTTTTTTTCATTACTTTGGTGGTTAAAGATCTTTTGAAAACTGCAACAAACACCTAGAAATTTTTTAAAAAATGTTTTCAAATCAATTCACCCCTCCTGGGTTGAGAAAAAGTCTATAATTATAACACATCATGCATACACCCCACATCATTCATAAAGTTTTATGCTCATAAACATTCATCATTTGGCTTCGACACTCTAAGAACTCTCTCCTCCATCGAATTATCAACAACTAAGAGAGATCCTCTCAAGGCACCAACTCAAGAAACACTTGCTCTAAATAGAGCCGAAACCACCATCATATTCATAACTCTTAACTAGAGTCTACCAACACAAAAATTAAAACACCTTCAAAACTTTCAACTTTAAATAATAATTTAAGAATCAAAGCTTTCTTAATCCAAAATACTCACACACAGTTACACTCATAAAACTAAAAAAAATAATCTTAAACACATATTATTTTATAAAAAATATCATCTTTTTCAAAAACACCTTTGAAACCCTAAATCCCAAATAAATTATCACTTTCTTTCTGAAAAATCTCAACATATTTCAATCAAAACTTTTTTAAACTTCAAAAGACAATAATCAAAACAATAATAATCACAATTTCACCCAAATTATACACACATACAATAATAAGTCAAAATAACAAAACAAGAATGTAACATCCGTAATCTCTTATTCCTTAGCTACCAATCTCATAAAGACACATTACCTTATCTACTCAAGATCAAGCTGCTAAAAAATATTAAAAATCATATTATCCTATATTTGGAAATTATAGGAAGTAATATATCTCATGTTGTCAAATGTAAATTGTTGGCAAGAACTTTATCAAAGAAGTCCACCAAAATTGAAAAAGAATATGTTGCTATTATGTCAAATAGTCTTTCATGACTTAGGAATCAAAGTATAAGACTCCTTCTTTCTTCCAACCAAACACGTCTTTTAAAATCAAAATTAAAATAAAATTTTATACTCTAAAACAAACCATGTAGGGTGATTTGTTATTAGAAAAACTTTGAATCGAAACATACTAAAAACAATTTTATTTAGTATCGGATTCCTTGCGAAGGGGACCTATTATAGAACTTTGGAAGAAAGATGGATATACGTGTATTTATCAATGAGTAGATTCATCTTCTTCTTTTTGTTATATTGATTTTGAAAGACCCAATTTTACTCAAGACTCATGTCCGTTATAATTATATATTATGTATATTGAATATTTAGTTTGGTTATTGAAATTTTTAATTAATTTATGGTTTAATCATTTCGTACATCTTATTTATGTAGGATCGTCTCAAATAGGTCATTGTATTGTAAATTCAATAAGGTCCCCTATTGTGAAAAATTAAATCAATTTAGACCTTGTTGTTAGTTTCATACTAACACCGTTAAAGGAGGTGACACATGTCAATTCATGATTCTTTTTAATTTTTTAATTATTGTTTTATTATTATTATTTTCATTTTTATTTATTTTTAATTTTTTTAAAAAAATGTCACGTATCAAACTGATATTGTGTCACGTGGCAATGATAGTGTGACATGGCAAAGACAATGCCACGTGTCATTATCAAGCCATGTGTCATTGCATTATTCTCAATTTGGTCTATGTATTTTTATTGTGTCTCAATTTGATCCTGTATTTTTATTTTGTCTCCATTTAATCTTAATTTTAAAAATTAAAAAAAAATCTCCTCAAATTCAAATAAAATTTAAATTGTATATAAATATTAACAAATATTTTTATTAAAATTGATATTTTTATTAAATATTTTTAACAAAATTAAGTTTAATTATATTTATATTACTTAATCATATAAATGTTAATTATGTTATTTAAATATTTTAATTAAAATTAAAACTAAATTGAGACAAAATAAAAATACAGGATCTAATTGAAAGATAATAAAAATAGAGGGACCAAATTTGAGAATAATGCAATAACATGTGGCTTGACAATGACACGTGACACTATTAGTGTCATCTGTCATTACCACGTGACACAATATCAATTTGACATGTGACATTTTTTATTTTATTTAAAAAAATAAAAGTAAATAAAAAATGAAAATAATAATAAAAAAAATTTCAAAAACTTTTATAAATCACGAACTGACACGTGTCACATCCTAGTATGAAAGTAACGGCGAGGTCTAAATTGATTCCATTTTCACAATAAGAAACCTAATTAAGAGTATTTATAATACAAAGATTTATTATTTGAGACGTTCCTGTAGAACTAGGGATGTCCGAAATAATTAAACCTTAATTTATTGTTTAACAATTATTCAGTGTTGTTTATTTGGATATTTATTTGAGGTCGTTTTTGTTTGCTCCCATGTAAATGTGTTGACGCTCCTTTGTGTTATGAATACTAAATTCATGGCAGCTACATTTGAATTTTTCAACCCATTTCATTATTCATTTCTTTAGTTCACTTTTTAGTATACATTTTTTATTGTATTCATTTTTTTATGACGTAATATATGTGTTTACCGTATACCTTATTTGATGTTGCCAATAGTAATGAATTGTATATGTAAAACATAAATTTTTGTAAACGTTTTCAGTCAATTAATATGGAAAAATTAAAATTATTTAAACGTTTTCAATCAATTAATTGTAGCAATTAATTTGACACTGCTTATTTAATATATTGTCTCTAAACATTTACTGTTTATATTGTTTTTTGATGTTGTTTTTTAATTAATATTAGTTAATATGAATTTATATTTTTTTTTCATGTTGAAATGTTTACAGTAAATATTTATAATATTTATAAAAATTTATTAGTAATTTAATACTAATTGTTGAATATACTTTGTTCACAAGTTGCTTATTGATACACCATGTTAACCTAATTTCATGTTGCCAACAGTAATTAATTCTATCAATTATTTATTACTTATCAATCATATTTTTGTTGTTCTTACTTGGAAATTATCCTATTTTTTTATTCGAATTATCTGTTGGGCTTAAAGACAGTAAATGGTTTCAATGTTGGGTCCATACTTCAATCTTTTATTTTTTTTTTCTATCTTGGTGTTTAGATTATGGTTTTTAGGACTACAGATCGTTTCAATTTTTTACAGCACCATGAATAATTTCTCAATATTTTCATTACTTCAATTTTATGTAGTTTATTTAATGATATCAATTGGTTATTTATTAATTTATTAATGAAGTGTATATCAATTGGTTTCCAATAAATTAATTAATTCCTAACTGTTTTAAACGTTTCGAATTAATTAATTAATTAATTAATGAATTAATTCTATGATTTACTTTGACAAATGCTTATTTAATATATTATTAAAACATAATTCATAATTTTCCAAAATCAAAGATATTATCAATTAATTAACTTAACAATTCACACCTCTATGACTCATTCTTATATGGATATTTTTATATGCATATTTTCTTATGTTCTTATTTATTTGAACGAATAAAAACTCACTCTCAATCTTAATATTTTCTTACACTTATATTTTACTTTTTTATATTCTTATTTATTTTAGCGTCTCGAAATCTTCTACCAATATCTTCTTCTAATTTTATTTATAAATAAAACATTTTCCTTTATGAATGTTGAGTAGTATAAAAACATACCCATATGTTCCTATTTACTACAACCTAAGAATAAGCTAACATAGCATCTTGCTACCAAAATTTTCCAATGGCTTTGAACGACGAAAACATTCCTCATGAAAGCAAAGTGGTGGTGGTTGTGATACCTTCTCCTGCACAGAGTCACCTCAACCAGCTTCTGCGCCTCTCACGCCAAATCGTGGCACACAACATACCTGTTCATTATGTTAGCACTATCACACACATTCGCCAGGTAACACTTCGACACCAAAACTCTATTTCAAACATCCATTTCCATGCCTTTGAAGTTCCACCCTTTGTTTCTCCTCCTCCCATTGCTAACAATCCAGAAAGTGATTTTCCATCTCATCTCATTCCTTCCATTGTGGCCGCCACACAACTTCGGGAGCCTGTGGGAAAACTTCTTCAATCCCTTTCATCTCAAGCCAAAAAGGTCATAATCATCCATGATGCCCTCATGGCATCAGTGGCACAAGATGCCATAAACTTGCCAAATGTTGAAAAATACATTTTTCACATCTTCCCTGCCTTTGTTGCCTCTGTTTATTTTTGGGAGGGACAAGGAAGACCCACGGTTGAAGATATTCAATTCCCAGAAGTTCCTTCTGACGAAGGATGCCTCCCAGCCCATTTCACGGATCTTCTTTCTACACATGATTATAATGAATTTCTCAACTCCAATGGTGATATTTACAACACGAGCAGGGCAATTGAAGGTCCTTACGTTGACTTTATGCAGCGTCTCAATGCCGGCAAGAAGGTTTGGGCATTGGGGCCACTCAACCTTTTAGCCATTGAGAAGAATGATTCGACAGAATTTAGGCACCCATGCATGGAGTGGCTTGATAAGCAAGAGCCAAATTCAGTGATATATGTGTGTTTTGGGACCACAACAACTTTCACGGAGGAACAAAACCATCACATTGCAACTGGGTTGGAGCAAAGCAAACAGAAGTTCATCTGGGTGTTGAGAGATGCTGATAAAGGGAACATCTTTGATGGAAGTGAAGCAAAAGAGCATGAGCTTCCAAATGGGTTTGAGGAGAGAGTTAAAGGCATGGGGCTGGTTGTGAGGGATTGGGCACCCCAATCAGAAATTCTGAGCCACCCTTCAATGGGGGGTTTTTTGAGTCATTGTGGATGGAACTCCTGCTTGGAGAGCTTATCCATGGGGGTGCCAATAGCAGCGTGGCCCATCCACTCTGACCAACCAAAAAATGCAGCTTTGGTCACAGAAGTTCTGAAGGCTGGTTTGGTTGTGAGGGATTGGTCACGGAGGAATGAGTTGGTGACTGCATCACATGTTGAGAATTGTGTGAGAAGGTTGATGCAAACAAAGGAAGGTGAGGAGATGCGAGAGAGAGCAGTGAGGCTTAAAAATGACATCCATAGGTCCATGAATGAAGGTGGAATTTCTCGCATGGAAATGGAATCTTTCATTTCTCACATCACTCAATAGTCATACCATTAGTTTGGTTCTTATAGCAGAATATGGCAGAAGCTAGTTGTCATCATGTGGTTAATGCAAAATACTTTCCTATGACATTATTCAGTAATAAAGCTTCTATTGAATATGTCCCTTCTAATTGCATCTTGTAAAAGTACTATCTACGTATTTCCAAAAAACCAATCCTTCTTGACGTTAAGGATGGCAAAATCTTGGCACCCGTGAATTCACTAGTACAAAAGTCGTGTATTACGTCACTCATTCAACGTTTCATAATAGAACAATCAATGTTAACAATGACATGTGACATTGTTATAAATAAATTCAATCGATCCACGTCTTATTTTTAAACATAACTCCCATCTAAAATAAATTAACGTCCTAACAAGCACCAGCTCGACCTAAAACAATGACCTTAGTAATGACATAGGAAATAATATACGTTCAATTCAAAATAAATAAATACTAAATAGTTATTTGCTTCCGACTGTTTACTACCTTCCACATATGATGTCGACTGTAACAAATATTGGATGTTTTATATGACAGTCAATTGTTATTTTTTTTTATTTTTCTTTTAAATCAACACATAAAATGTCACATTGATCAGAACTTCGACGTATAATTGTGGTTTAAAAGTAAAAAAGGATAAAAAAAATTAAAAAGGAAGTAACTTGACTTCTGGGTGACAAATATTACATCGATTCTCAATCGAATTCGATGTACTATTGGTGTTTTAAAAGAAAAAATAATTAAAAAGAACTAATATGGTAGAAAAGATGAAGCACAAAAAAAGTGAAGAGTAGATAGTCACTAGTACAAAAATATCGTATAACGTTGTTTTTTGGCCTTTCACGTCGAATTCGAGGTTGACAAAAATATCATATACCGTATTAACGTTCTTATTTTTTGGCTTGATGTCGAATTTAAAAAATTCGATGTTAACCAAATTGACATCAAATTTTGTTAATATTCGACGTAAAACAATGTTTTTGTTTTTTTTTAATTAAGTGTAATACTTTTTTACAACTCTACGAGACCAGAAAAGCAAAAAAACAAAAAAATTTAGTTTTTGGTATTTTATAAAGCATGATGAACTATGAAAGTGCAGTATAGTATCAACAACAAACAACAAACAAGTTCAATCAAACAACAACAAAATGTTCAACCAAATAACAACAACAAACAAGTTCAACAAAAAACAACAACAAACAAGTTCAACAAAAAATAACAAAAAATAAGTTCTTCAAAACGAAAGCGAAAACTAACCTTCAAAAGGTGGGTTAGTTGGAATAAAGTGTTTTCACTAGTGGGAGAGAAAGCAGAATGCGCCTATGAAGGACAAGAACACGAAAATAATCAATCAAAACAAACAAAAATTATACATAAAGTAGTTAATTAACATGCATTTGTATCGAATGAAAGAAAGACGACATGTGAAGGTCGTCAAACTTCGTTCGAGAAAAGTTTGAGAAAAGAATAGGGTCTTGCGCGCTAAGATAAAATGAATGAATTTTCAATCTCCCGCTCAAATTAAAAAAAGGAGAAACTTTTGGCTAACAAATAATACGCCGAAGCTCCTACAAAATTTGATGTATTATATGTAGTTTAAAAGAAAAATAAAAAAAGAATTAAAAAGGAGGTATTTTTTGGCTTCTGGCTAACAAATAATACGTCGAAACCCTTACAGAACTCAACATATTATTTGTTGTTTAAAAGAAAAAAGAATTAAAAATGGTGACTCTTTTGGCTTCTGACAGACAAATATTAAGTCGAATCTTATAGAATTCGACGTACTATTGATGGTTTAAAAGAAAGAAGAAAGAGAATGACACACTGATTTAAATAATTACCATCAAGAACGTCGAATTGAATTGGGTTTCGATGTTCTATAATTACATTTATATACAAAAATGTCACCGATCATTTTTAACGTTGTTGATTATTCAACGGTTGAACGTTAAATACGTGATGTTATAAGGTGCTTTTGTACTAGTGAGTATGAATAAATTTTGTAGAAAAGTGTAAAGAGGAGGTCAATAGATTCATTTCAGTATATTGATGGCATTATAAATTCATTCTACTATATTGTCTTATCAATATAAATAAGAACTTTAACATATTGTTTTGTTTGATAATATCATCAACTTATATCATCTGATTATTGAGATTAATTGAACTTATATAATTTGATTAGTGGTGATTCTTTGAAGGAAGCCCTTGTCTCATGATTTTAACTTATACCATCTTATCTTGTATCATTTATTTAAGGCTTAATTACCTACTTAGTCCCCATGTTAGGAGGTAATTTTTTGTTTAGTACCCGGTTTTAAAAATGTAGGCATTTGGTACCTATGTTTTGAAATTTGTATCAATTCAATCCTATCCAGTTAACGGCGTTATAAATGATGCGAGAAATTAAGGACGTTAATGAAGATGCATTCAAACATTTGATAGCTATTCCACCCAGGCTATCATTAACGTCCTTAATTTCTCGCATCAATTATAACGCCGTTAACTGGATAAGATTGAATTGATACAAATCTCAAAACATAGGTACCAAATGCCTACATTTTTAAAACCGGGTACTAAACAGAAAATTACCTCCTAACATGGGAACTAAGTAGGTAATTAAGCCTTTATTTAATGAACATTGAATCTACAGGACATTATTTATTATTTTTATATTCTTTATTATTTATTTATTTTTATTTTATATTTTTATTATTCATTATTATTTATATTTATTATAATTTATTACTATTTATTAATGGGGAGAGAAATAGAAAAAAAAAGAAAAAGGTGACATATATAACACAGGAGAGAGAAAAAGGTGACATGAATAACACAGGAGAGAGAAAAAAAATGCAGACGTAAGCGTGATGATTCCTATTCCTATTAACTTGGACAGAACTTTATTTGTATAATTTCTATAATTTTAAGACTTAATATCTTTATTGACTACTAAAAAAAATTTATCTCTAAACACCAAATAAATATCATTTAAGTATCGTCGTCCTCATCATCATCGTCGTCCTCATCATCATCGTCGTCGTCCTCATCATCATCGTGGTCATCGTCCTCATTATCACCATCATCATCATTATTATTATTATTATTATTATTGTTGTTGTTATTATTATTATTATTATTATTATTATTGTTATTATTATTATTGTTATTATTATTATTGTTATTATTATTATTATTATTATTGATATTATTATTGATATTATTATTGATATTATTGATTATACTATTATTATTATTAGGAGTGTTATTATAAGTATAATCTATGCTCTACATTGTATGCTTCATTTCTTTAACATAAAAAATCAATATTAAAATAATATTATTTATTTTTAATTAATTTGTTATAAAAATTACCTACAAATCATTATTTAATTGTTTTCAAATTATCAAATTCTTTATTTAAATATTATATTTATAATTATACATAATTATAATACTTTAATATAATTGTTTAAATACATTTTTCACTTAAATATAATAATTATCATATTACACAATTTACTTACATTTTATTTTAGAAATTATCCCTGCATACATATTTCATTTTAATAAAATATATAATTTAAAAGTTTAACTGTAAATTTTAATCATACAATTTGTTTAATACACGTCTCTAATAAATTACTGTTTTATAATTAAAACAAACAAATTTATATCCAATTTTTAATTTCGTATTATTTTTATTTTTATTATTAATAGTAGTATTATTAGTATAATATATTACTATTCCAATACATTAATTTAAAGAAATCAACACTAAAACAATACTATTTATTTTTAATTAATTTATTATAAAATATGTAAGTACCAAGAAAATAAAGTGTTAAAGTTTATAAGAGTTTTAAAATAATGAGATCGAATATTTTAAATGTTAAAATAATTCAATAATATAAATAGAAATTTATAAACCCGTCTCATTATCTAAAAATACTTACTATCTCTCTTAAACTGTTTCTTTGAGTTTTCTTTTTCTTCTCTATGATTTCTAACTCTTAAATCATTTATTTAACGATAAAAAGGTTCCTAAGAGATTAGAGCAGTGTATTCTACATTTTCATCTAATCAGTTTTCCTTTTAGAGTAAGTCAGTTTCTACTAATTTTTCTCTAACTCGTAGTTTAAGACATATGTGACTACAAGTTTCTCCTATGTGTCATACATCCCTCCTTTCTAGTTCTCTATTAAATATAGGTCCTAAGGACTCACTTTTATCAAAATTATGTGGTTTGTAGGCATTTGTAGGGTTTCTTGGATTTGAAGCAAAGGTAGATCACTGTGTAAAGCTTGGTATGTTTTATGATAAGGTAAAGGAAGCTAGTGTTCACTCTTAGATTCTAATTCTATAATAGGGTTAAATATGTTTTTCGTCCCTTAAGTATCACACGTTTATGGTTTTAGTCCCTACTTAAAACTTTGATGGTTTTTAGTCCTTATAGTTTTGAAACTCTGAGTTTTAGTCCTTCAAATTAAACGGTGTTAAGTTTTAGTAGAGGTGGCAAACGGCGTTGCCACGTGAAATACCAGCTGCCCTCTTCTCTTTCTGCCACGTTCTTGATTGAAATCAAATTAACAATTAGGGTTATTAATTGGGGCAAAGTTAATTAGGGTTCTTAATTGGGGCAAAATAAATTTTTTCAATTGGAGAAAATTTCACGAGCACCGGAACGACCACCGCAAGGAAACCTTGTTTCATCAAACGCCACATTTAAGCTGGGCTTCTTTTCTCCTGGCGAAAAAAGTGGAGGGAAATATTTGGGGATTTGGTATCACGGCTTGAAACAACAAACAGTGGTGTGGGTTGCCAATAGAGAAGATCATGTTGTCGATTCCAGTGGAGTTTTTCGAATTGCGGAGGATGGAAATCTGGTGGTAGAAGATGCATTCAAAAGTCGCTGGTCTTTTGAACTTGGATCATCCACGTCCTCAAACAGAACACTGCAGCTCCTAGATTCAAATAATTTAGTACTAATACAAGATGACTCTGAAGCGACATACCTGTGGCAAAGCATTCAAAACCCAACGGACACTTTCTTCTCTTCTTCTAATTTCCTTTTCAACTTGTTGTTCTTCAGATGTTGGGAAAATGATATTGAAAAGAACACCAACTCCAACCTTCAGTGTACCCAAGTTCTTTGCCCCCAGTTGTAGCCACGAAGAAGAACCCAACTTCTTCAAATCTCATTTATAAAAGATGATGAAGTTCTCTTGACTTAATCTCAATTCAACACTTAAACATCCAACGTGGCAGAGAGTGAACAGAGCAGATCAGTGATCACGTGGCATCGCCATTTGCCACATCCACTAAAACTTAACACCGTCTAATTTTAAGGACTAATAGTCAGAGTTTCAAAACAATAAGAACTAAAAACCATCAAAGTTCTGAGTAGGGACTAAAAACAAAATCGTCTGATACTTAAGGGACTAAAAACATATTTAACCCTTTATGATTTGTGGTAACTTGAATGATAGGATGATTCATTATGATTGAGATATCTACTCTAGTGTGCATTGTGTTTTGATGATTTAATTAGCAGTATGATTGTTTGAATTGCTTCATGCGATTTTGTTATGGAATGAATTTAATCTTGTGAATGTTGTTGTTGTGATGTTAGTGGTACTATCTTGATGAAATGTTGAGTAAAAATGAGTTAGTAAGAGTTATATAGGTCATTTTGGTCTAAAATGGGGTTTTTATAGGTGAGATTTTGTAGGAGTGGTAAAAAAGGGGGAATTAAAATTTAGGGTCTATTTTGTAATAATTTGGAACTTGTTTGAGTTGTGAGTTGGTAAATATGAGTTAGGACATAGTGGTAGCCAATTGGTTGCGTTTTGAATGGTTTTAGATGCATTTTAGAGATTTTTAGTAGTGAGTTTTAGAAGTAGGACGTCTGAGGCAAAATGGAGGGCTTAGGATCTATTTTTGGATCATTTTGGACTTGTTCAGACTCCTAAGTTACTTAGTTATGAGTAAAAGTTGGTATAATCGATTTATGGTCTATAATGTTGTGTTGTAGTTGATTTTGAGTTAGAATTCCATGATAAAATGAGTTAAACTTGGTTTGGATTGGATCATATATACTTGGATAGGTCTATTGTGGCTTAGAATATCAAATACAAATAGTAGGAGTTGGTAGAATTGCATAGGATATGACATGTGAGGTTGAGGGGGTGTTAATTTAGTAGTTTTGGGGGCTTGCAGGATTATGCATAGTGGTTGGGCAAGCAAGCAGCTCGTTCTACGAGTAAACAAGAGTTTTGGCAATATGTTTCAAGGGCTGGGCGAGCTCCTTCGCTAGGCTGTGAGAGCTCTATGTTTTCGCTCTAGGTGAGTGGGATTGCTCGTTGGACGAGCTAGTGCTCGCTGAGCGCTAGGATTTCAGGCATTGAACTTCTAGGTTGCCCTTTCTAGGTTGTTCTGTTTCATTTATGTATAAGTTTGGATGTAAATGGTATGATAATCAATCTTATGTTTTGTAATGCAACTTGAAATATATGATGGTGTGGAAGGACTGTATGTAAAGTATGTTGTTACTACTGAGGGTGGAGTAACCGATCGAGAAGGTTCAGACAATGTCGAGCGGGTAGAAACAAGTATAATATGTCCGATCGAGTGTCTCAAGTTCAATATGTCCGATCGGATCTCTCAAGTCCAATATGTCTGGTGGGACGGACCTCTAAAACTGTGGACTGGAGACAGCAGTTGAATGCTCATGAATGCATAGTTAATGAGGTAACGGTCGTTGTCGAGTATTTAAGATGTGCATTGAAAGCCATTAAAAGGTAAATTAATTGGTCATATTCTCTGAAATCATATAAATAGCAATCGAAGGAGAAGATTTTTATTTCTTGGAATTCCAATGATAATTTTTATGATGTGAGTAGATGAGAAACCTTTGTTGGATTAGGTGACAGAGATGCAATAGAGGAGTAGATTTAGTTTCTTTATCTTGTTGACCTTATATATATATATATATATATATATATATATATATATATATATATATATATATATATATATATATATATATATATATTTTTTAAAACATCTAGCTACACTTTATCTTTTAAGTTATACGAGTTTTTATTGATTGAGATTTTGTTTCTTTTTTCTAGTATATGTTATATTTTATAGTTATACCTGGATAACTATAACTGTTTGTATATTTTTTTTCTACTGTTCCAGTTTTATTGAGGTGTGATCAATCTTATAATAATTTTAATACTATTGAAAATTTAGAATGTTACAAAATATATCCATAATTAATTATTTAACTTTTTTATAACATCTAACTTTGTATTTAAATATTATATTCATAACTATTTATAATTGTAATACTTAAATATAATTATATAAATAAATTATTTTTTAAATATCATAATAATTAATTATATTTTTTTAGCACAAATTAAAAATGAAGGGAAAAAAAACGATTCCTGTATTCCAACGGGTTCTAAGACTCATTAGAGAGAAAAACAGCTTCAAGACTTCCCCACATCAATGTTCCAGACAATCAATAAATGTATTCATGTATTTATCATCGTGACTTTAGAAATATTTTTAATTATAATATTTTTAAGGATATATAATTTTTAGAAATATATAATTTTTAAAAATATATAATTTTTAAAAATAAATGTTAATATTTTTTATTATAATCTTTTACATATAACATTTAGCAGGTAATTTAATGTAAAATTATTATAATATAGGATTTTAGAAGTGATTAATACATATTATTTTAGAAATACACTATGATAAAACCTTAATAGGACGTTTGGCTTACAAATTATTATAAGCAGATTCTTTTAATATCATAACACCAAATACAATAGCTTTTTCATTTGTTTCATTTAAATAGTAAAGAAAAGAAAACATGCACCCAATAACAAGTATATAGAAAAACTTTTTCATTTATATTTAATTAAGGTTACAAAGAGCTTATTAAAGGAAAAGACTAAATTATACTAAATAAAAGCTAGTTCAGTTACCACAAAAATATGTTTAAAAATTATATATATATATATATATATATATATGAGAGAGATTACTAATTAAATATTTGGAGAAGATCAATGAAATAATAACCATTATTTTTAACAGAAAGAAAATATGTTATTAAAATGTTCAACTAATATACGTGTGACTATAAAAATTATATATTTCTAAAAATATTATAATTAAAAATATTTCTAAAGTTATGGGTGAAAAATAATTATCTTTTATTTTATTTTTTATTTTAAAAAACAACTAATACACGTGACAATAACTATAAATTCATGGATAATAAATAACTATCTTTATTTTAAATTAAATTTTAAAATTATTAAAATACTATTGGATTTAAAGTATATTTTTCTTATGGAGATTTTTTTAACCTAAAACTTGATATACTTTACTAAATTGTAACAACTAAAAAAAATACCTTACATAAATTAGCAAACCCCTAATATTTAATATTTATATAATTATTTATATTTATAATTTCTGTTGAAAGGGGACGAGGAAAACTTCTGCTCCTCCCGCTCGGGAATGCTCCACCTCTAGCGATCGGTCCTCCTTGCTCCTGTCTTACTGCCTGGATCTTCCTCTCTCACTGCCAAAATGGGGGTGGCCTGCAGGAAACACTCTGACGCTCAAGTCAAAATTTATCTCCGCAAGTCTAGTCTAAATTAGAAAATCAGAGAGCTCAATCAATTGTTATTTATAGGGTTTCAAGGAATGTCATCCATTAATTTACCTCTTAATGACGATCAATGCCAACCTTAGCTGCTCCACAGTGACCGTTACATCATTAATTATGCATTCATTGACATTCAAAGGTTGTCTCCAGCAAACGGCTAGAGAGTTCACGAATATTCCGACCGAGAATGATCTGCTTCCATCGTCCCCTGTGTACCCAGTCGGTCTAATTTTAACACTTTCATCGTCCTTAGACGATCGGTCTAACTTACTGGTAGTGACTCAAGCATGTCCGGTCGGTCTAACCTACTCGGTAGTAACATTTCTTAATATTGATATTCCAATAAAAAATGTGTATCATTTTGACATTTGATACTTAATAATATGAGATTAGTTTATTATTGTTTTTGCGGAGATTCAGAACATAGATCTTTAAATATATGACAAAATTTTAGTGATGACTTAATTGTTCTTGATAACTAACATCAAAATTCTTATTTAGAGAAACAAATTCACTTGTAAAACATTCTTCGACATTCAAGTCAATAATGAAATCACACACAACCACTCCAAGAAGCAATAATCTTGATCGTCAAAATGTCTGGATCAGCAAAATAGATCGTAGGAAGAATTTCGAAGGTCGAAAAAAAATCACATTCCACCTCACAGAGATGAAAAGGGTCGTTGAGTCTCGTTCCCTTGTAGGGGTAACTCAGCATTCCAATGCCTGAGTACAAAAAAAATTCAACATTCCAACGCTAGAGTATAATAGTAACTCCACATTTTAGTGCCTAAGTATAAAAGTAGCTCGACATTCCAATACTCGAGTACATGAAGAATTTAGTGAGAACAAGAACTACTTAACATTTTAGTGTTCGAATACAAGAAACTTTGTGTTTCAGTACCTGAGTACAAAAGTAGCTTGGCGTTTCAATGCTTGAATACAAGAACAACTCGACGTTCCAATGTCTGAATACAAAAGCAACTTATTATTCTAGTGTCCGAGTATAAAAGTAAATTGACATTTTAGTGTCCGACTACAAGAGCAAGAGCAACTCAGCGTTCTAATACCTAAGTACAAGAATAATTCATTGAGTACAAGAATAACTCAGTGTTTCAATGTCTGAATACTAAAGTAAAAACAATGTTATAGTGATCGAGTATATGAGCAATTCGGTGTTCTAGTGTCCAAGTACAGGAGTAAATTGTCGTTTCAATACCCAAACATAAAACTCCAAAGCGAACAATAGCTCAGACTGAAGGATGATTGACCTTAGCGATATCACTCGACAAACTTGGATCGAAACATTGGTAACATAATAAAAGCCCTCACACAAGACATCGAGTTACTTAGAAACTGACATAAGAAAAACCTTTAAATGAGATATTGAGTTATCTAGATGATAATATATGCAAAGCCATCAAATGAGGCATCGAGTTATCTATATGGTAACATAAATGAAAGTCCTCAAACAAGGCACAAATTACTTAGACACTAACAAAAGCAAAACCCTCATATGAGGCACCAAATTACTTAACAGTAACATAACAAAGCTCTTAGACAAGACATCGAGTTACTTAAACAATAACATAACTAAAGCCCTTAAACGAGACATTGAGTCACTTAGACAAGAACATAAGCAAAGTCCTTAAATCAGGCAACTAAGATATTTAGACAATAACATATACAAAACTCAATGAGACATTCAAATCACTTAGACAATAACATAAGTAAAACTCTCAAAGAAGTACCTGAGTCTATAAATAATAACACAAGTAAAAAGCCATAAGCCTACCTAAGTTAGTAACATAAATTAATCTTGCACAAATTTTTATGACAAACACATTAAGTTCACAAATCCTATAAATATACATGGTATATTACACTAGAAAATACACACAGTTTTCTCTTATTTACTCATATACTTATATAAATCCTAGAATTTTTTTACTGACTTAAACATAGTATATCCATTGGAAAAATAAGAACAATTACATTTTTATTTTTTGTAAAAAATATCATTTAATTAATATTTAAATTATTAAGACAAATATAAATATAATGTTTTTCCATAATTGAGATGAGATAATATTATTTTGTAAGAATGAAAAAAAAACTACTTACCCATTAAATATGTAGATGAATTTTTATTTTAAAAATATAAATAAGATAATCCAACTCACATATACCATTTTCATCCTTAATTCTAACAATACCTATAAAAATGAATTAATTTGTCATCTCCACTCATAAATATTATTGTGATGTTTTCTTACCATTTTCCTGTTCTCTCGTTTTCGAAAACATTTGATTGATAGATTGATATTGTTCTTCACGCAAACAATTATGTTTCACACAATATTGTTTTTTGTTCATGAGTTAAAAGATCGTGAAAAGCAGTTCTTGATGTTCTTTACGGTCTTAGTTGCAAAGATATTTGTATTATTTTCCCATACATAAAATATGAAAGTTTTTTTTGTTTCCTATTCAAACTTTATAAATTAATAACTAGAGTACAGGTAATAACAAAATCGTTACCTAATTTTTAAAATTGTTGACAAAATATGTGATAAAATCTACGTGGAACTCACTCGTTAGTCTTGTGATCTAAGCTTTCCATTTTAATATTTTTATTTATCGCCAAATTGAATCTCGTAATTGTTTTCTCATTTACGCGGTGTTGGAGGGTCAGAGCGATACCATTACTAGACACAACAAATAAAATATCCCATTCGCACGTATCCTCAGAACCGACCTCTGCTTTGGATAATAAATGCAGAGTGATTCCTTTGGAGGAGCAGAAGCGCCATGGATAATTTCATGAATCTCAAGGATTTCGAATTGAATCCCAACGATCGCTCCATCGAAGCCCTCGCCAAATGGAGATCCGCCGTGTGGCTCGTCAAAAACCCTCGCAGGCGATTCCGTTGGGTTGCCGATCTCGCCAAACGCAAACACGCAGAGGAGAAGCGCCGCAAACTACAGGTTCTATCTCGCTTTTTTTCCTTTTTCCTCACTTCCACTTATGTGCTTTTACCTCAATGGTAGCTGGTAAAAATGTTAGGTCATGAATCGTAATACGTCGTTGTAGTATAGACTCCGGAAGACGAAACCGACTGAACACTGTAGAGGAGTGTAGGAAAAACTTGAAACGAAACACAGTCACAGGCGAATCTGGCGGTGCCTGTTGTCTGAAACTGAAATTAGAGAGCGATTTTTTTTAGCGGCGGGAATTTGATACTGCTATAATTTAGGAATATGATTTTATGAAATAGTTAGTAGTAAATCTTAGAACTGTGATTCTAGGCATTTTGTTTTGGGAAAATATTCATTTTCATAATAATACATCTGAAAGAATTTGTGGAAATTGGAAAAGTAAAAAAATGCAAAATAGAAGGGCATTATTTTTTTTATTAACGAAATTAATTTTTTAAGTGGATTTCCATTTCGAGAATGATTTTGTGAAGATTTTGTAAAAGATATTTCCGAAAATCTTTGTTTTTCAAAAAATCTTATGGAATCATACATTTTCAATTTCTTATTTTTGAAAAATTAAAAAGAATCATCAAATTCATTTGATCTCAATTTCACTTTTGAATTGTAATCGTTACGTTTTCATAGGTGATTTTTTATGCAGTGAAAACTGACATTGCTGTTGTGGTTGTCCATTATAAAAATTTGGTTGCGAGGAAAGTCTATAATCTTTGACGATTCAGCGTTAAATGCGGATTTTGACCGTTTTTTAAAATCTTGAATTTACTTGGAAATATATGCCCTTTTTTCACATGCATGAATGATGCATTGCATTGCGGTAGTATTGTCGAAAAAGTTTTTTTTTTAATTATTATTATAAATCGATTTGGCTGTTTTTTATTTAAAATCTGAATATAGTTTGACCTAATTGGATCTAGATTCAATTGGAGTTTTTAAAAATGTGAGTTTTAATTAATTTGTGAAACTTCACTGCAAACAATTTTATATTAAATATAACTCTAACTGATTATCTATTCGAATGGAAAGAAGAAATTCAGTTTATGTTAAGGCATACTAAGAATTGTGAATGTAACTGTCTTTAATATGGAAATAAAAAATTAATAAAGTTTGGCTTTCTATTGTTTCCAATATTTAAATTCTTTAATTGGATTATTTATAATTAAAAATATATATGGGTTAAATATGTTTTTAGTCTCTAAATTATTGATCGTATTTTTTTCAAAATAAGGTATAATTTAGTTTTCATATTTTTTGAAACGTTTGTGGACTAAAATTGACACCGTTAAAAATTTGGTTCTCATTTTATTGATTAAATGAAGATTAAAATCAAAATTTTATAAAGACCAAATTTTATCTTATTTTGAAATAGGGACGAAAGCCACGGTGAATGATACAAATATAATTAAAAACGTTTAATTCTATGTATATCTAATGCACTGTTTCAACTTAAATACAAATATAATAGACGTTATATTTTTTATTGATAAATAGATTTTGTTTGTGGTCATGAGTGGCCCGCTCTTATCTTTCTTGCTGATATTCAGTCATTTTCTGTGAAAATTATATTTGAGAAAATATTGCAGAGTTTTTGTACAATATTGCTCATGAATTATGTAAGTGGGTATTGGTAATTAAATATAAAAAGGGTAAAAGTCAATGAAGATGTCTCTATCGAACATTAGTATGATCTTTCTTTTTTTAAGAGAAATTTAAAAAGTAGAATCACAAAAGGAACGATATTATGTAAAGCTCACTCAAACGAGGAATTTACCTTTGTACTAACTGAGGCGAACTTTCTACTTTTCTTCTTTCTTTAATTCCAGATTTTTAGATTGTTATATTATACTTCCAGTACGTAAAAGATAACATATTGTTTTTTTTTTTAAATAAAAATGACATAGTCTTATATTAAGATTGTTTAAATGATGTAAATTATTTGATTATTCAATACTAAATTATGCAGCAGTAATAGATTGATTTTTTATGTGACGAATGTTTTTTAGTCACATATTAAAAAACAATTTATGTTTTTGGTAAGATATTAAAAACAAATTCTATTTATTATAATATATAAAAATATAACTGTTACTGACCGAACGAATACTTTCTGTAGTAACTAGGGATCTTTATTTTGTGTGCAGATTTAACTATTGGAAAAATTAGCCATGATATGTGGTTAAAGAAAAATAATTTGCTCTGTTTTCTAAATACTCAAGAATCATTGTTTATATCGATGGACTTGGACATTCAGTGGCTAACGTGTCGTTATCACGTTCGTTGTTGCCGTTATCCCCAAAAAAAGTTGTTGGGTTTTAGTCTATTTTAATTGGACTAAGTTGGGAATGGACGGCAACAAACGTGACTGTCGACGACGTTGAGGCGCACTGAAGAATGTGAAATTATGTTTGTCCTCTGATGCAGATTTGGAGTTTTTTCTACGGCCTTTCATTTTTTTTTTGCTTTTTTAATTTATCTTATCTATAACTTTCAGCAACGAAGTTTCCTGGAAATTTCCGCGACCAAGAAGCATTTACTTTGGTGATGTAGTTAATGCGATCGACCTTTTTTCGGTATAGTTAATTGATAAGATGAAGATAAAATTAAAGATATTTTGGTATTTTATTTTATTTTTTAATTAAGCTTATTTTATGTTTTTTGTCTTTTCTATCTCCTTTTTCAATATCTACTTTGTATGCATCCTAAGACAAACATTGTTTAGTAGTGCTTCAACTAAAGTTTGCATCAGAAAAAAAAGCATTTTGACATTCTCGTTTAGAAAAACAACCATGTTACAAATATTTTTAATAGTAAAATATAATAAAATATTAAAATAAGATATTTAATTGAAATATACATTATATTATTTAATTAAAAAGTGATAAAAATAGGTGTGAGATGAGTGTAGAAAATTTAATGGTTGTAAATTATAGTTTAACAGTTCGGTTTAATAATATATGTTAGTAATATCTATGATAATTTCGAGTAAAGTGATAAAGTTTGATTTTTCTTACAATCTAGCACCTGAACTAGGATTAGCTGGAATCTAACGAAGGCTTCCGGTTAGCAAAGGTTTAAGATTAAAAGATGCTTATACGATGGAGTTTAACAATTCTAAAATGAATGGATCACATTATTTGAGAATAAAGGAAGAAACATGGATATTTCATCAGAAAATTAGAACACTTGGAATTTTAGTAAATTAATCATGTCTCATGTAGAAGGAACACTAACAACATTTTCATTAACGCTCTTCTAATATTTTCTCTGTTCTTTATTTCTTAGAAAAAGTGTTGTTAAGATTCCATGTTTACCTTCTTCTATTATATGTGAGGACTTATCTTAGAAAAGTGAAATGACATAAATATTGCATTTCATAACTATATTTGAAAACGAAACATCAAAGGGAAAAGAAGTCAATATCATCCTTATAACGGACTCTGAATACTGAAATTGGGGTTAATTTTGATATTCATGAATCAGTATCATTCGTCAGCATTACACTAGGCTAAGAAGCTTAAATTTATAACTCCGTGGCTGTTCTAAATTGATGTATTTTAGGAGAAGCAGTACAAGCAAGCCTTAGCCTAGAATAATTCTAACTTTAATTTTATACAGTAAATTGACTTCATAAGATTAACTCTATTTTTCTTCTAAGAATCCACATAAACATTTACAAAGTACAATCTTAGCAATGATTATATGGAATACCTTGTCTATAGAAATGATAAAGGATTTTGCATTTTCCTTTGAAGGGACATGTCATTCTAAGTGTTAAATGCTAACGCATGGCCATGACCTCTATCAGATGCAATGATCCTTGTTCCCCTATTAAATTTTCTTTTAGATATACATTGTTAATCTGGTTCAATGCCAAAACCAGCTTCTCTCGTCTTTTCTGACATCTTGTATTGATAACTTTTTGGCAAGCATACCAAATCGTTCCAAGTAATGCAGTGAATAAGTAAAAGTATTGTTTCGACTTGTGCAACACATGACAATTCTTCCTTTTATAACTCAATTAGACATCAAAATGCACAAAACAACACAAGAAATTCTTTTTGGTATTTTATTAAAGGTGTGCAAGGAATTATATTTAAAAGAAACTTGGTTGGAATTGGGTTTCATGAATCATATGAATATAAAACTGTTCAATATTTCATTACTTCATCCAAACATTCATACTACTTCTAAGCTCTTAGCAACTAATTCTAAATTAATATATTAAAATGATAATCCCTTAGTCAATTTAACATACAATTTGCATTAAGTTAGATGTTAAAAAGGATCAAGTTATTGAGTCTATTCCTAGATCCCAAATCACTTACGTGTTTTATTTACGTTCATGTTCAAAGTTACTTCCAATAATCAAAGACATTCAAATAACATTATATTTTCATACAATGTAATAAATTAAAGAAGAGCATATGAACGAACAACGATAGAGCAAGAAAATTACATCCAATCCAAAGAAAGAGAAATTTAATTATTCCTAGTCATCTAAAACGTACACATTTGAACCAATCCCTTGCAACAATGGTCTCTTGATGACTTGAAGTAGTCTCTTGAAGTTACTGACATGCTTTCGTTTCTTTGTTTTGTCCGAAACTTTTGTCAGCGTTTCTGTCTTTTAAAGCCACTTATCTTCATTAATGTGCTCAGCGCACATGTACCGGTGTGCTATGCGAATTTTTTTAACTGCTGCACTTTAAATGATGTTATTCGTTCAGCTGTACTGGTGCGTTATGCAAATTTCTTTCTTTTGACAGTGCGAATTTTGGCTTTCGCTTTGCGAAAATTGGCTGACAAAGTCTAAATAATACACCCTTTCTTGTACAATATTTTACCTAACAATCTACTACTTATTACAACTTTTCTACGAGAACAACATCAATAATTGAGCTCAATTCTTTTTCACACTTATCATGTATTCAGCTGGTGCAATAGCTGGATAAGAAAATCAGATGAACTTATAAGAGTAAGACCACAAGTTAAGAAAAAATAATTAGTTCAAAAAAATCATATGAATTTTAATTATAAAATTGGAGCACCTTACCTTCCATAAATTGCATTGTGAGCATAGATAATAGCCCGAATCTTTCCTTGATGGAGTAGATGAACATAATACTGTCAAACTAAATAACTATATTTGAAAACGGAACATAAAAGGGAAAAGAAGTCAATATAATCCTTATAACGGACTGTGAATACTGAAATTGGGGTTTAATTTTGATATTCATGAATCAGTATCATTCGTCAGCATTGCACTGGGCTAAGAAGCTTACATTTATAACTCAGTGGCTGTTCTAAATTGATGTTTTGTAGGAGAAGCAGTACAAGCAAGTCTTAGCCTAGAATAATTCTAACTTTAATTTTATACAGTAATTGACTTCATCATAAGATTAACTCTATTTTTCTTCTAAGAATTCACATAAACATTCACAAAATACAATTTTAGCAATGATTATATGAAATACCTTGTCTATAGAAATGATAAAGGATTTTGCATTTTTCTTTGAAGGGACATGTCATTCTTAGTGTTAAATGCTAACGCATGACCATGACCTCTATCAGATGCAATGATCCCTGTTCCCCTATTAAATTTTCTTATCGATATACATTGTTAATTTGTTATTTAGTTTAACAATACTATGTTAATCTACTCCATCAGGGAAAGATTCGGGCCATTATCTATGCTGAAAGGGCAGCAATGCAATTTATGGAAGGTAAGGTGCTCCAATTTTATAATTAAAATTCATATGATTTTTTAGAACTAATTATTTTTTCTTAACTTGTGGTCTTTCTCTTATTAGTTCATCTGATTTTCTTATCCAGCTATTGCTCCAGCTGAATACAAGGTGTCAGAAAAGACGAGAGAAGCTGGTTTTGGCATTGAACCAGATGATATTGCCTCACTGGTTCGAGGCCATGATTACAAGAGCTATAAAAGAATCGGTCAAGTTGAAGCAATTATAGAGAAACTTGGTGCCTCGGTTGATGACGGTGTTGGTAGCGGCAGTATAGATACCAGGCAGGAGATTTATGGAGTCAACCGTTATACTGAGAAACCTTCTAAAAGCTTCCTGATGTTTGTTTGGGAAGCACTGCATGACTTAACACTAATCATTCTCATGGTCTGTGCGCTAGTTTCTATAGCCATTGGGCTTCCCACCGAAGGATGGCCAAAAGGTGTTTATGATGGTCTGGGAATCATACTTAGTATCTTCTTGGTAGTCAATGTTACTGCTATCAGTGACTATCAGCAATCCCTGCAGTTCAGGGATTTGGACAAGGAAAAGAAAAAGATCTTTGTTCAGGTTACAAGGGACAGAAAACGACAGAAGGTCTCAATTTATGATTTGGTTGTGGGAGATATTGTTCATCTGTCAACTGGTGATCAAGTTCCTGCTGATGGCATTTATATATCAGGATATTCTTTGGTAATTGATGAGTCAAGTTTGACAGGTGAGAGCGAACCAGTAAATATAGATGAAAAAAGACCTTTTCTTCTTTCGGGAACCAAAGTTCAAGATGGTCAGGGGAAGATGATAGTTACGACTGTCGGCATGAGGACTGAATGGGGAAAGTTGATGGAAACTCTAAGTGAGGGTGGAGAGGATGAGACTCCACTACAGGTGAAATTAAATGGAGTTGCTACAGTTATTGGTAAAATTGGTTTGACTTTTTCTGTGCTGACATTTCTGGTGTTGACAATACGGTTTGTGGTTGAAAAAGCAATTACTGGTGATTTTTCCAGTTGGTCTTCAAATGATGCATTGAAGCTGCTGGACTACTTTGCTATTGCGGTAACCATAATAGTTGTTGCAATTCCTGAAGGATTGCCATTAGCTGTAACACTTAGTCTTGCTTTTGCAATGAAAAAGTTGATGAAGGATAAGGCACTTGTGAGACATCTTTCTGCTTGTGAAACTATGGGTTCGGCAACTTGCATCTGCACAGATAAAACAGGAACATTGACCACTAACCACATGGTGGTTAATAAACTTTGGATATGTGGAAGGAGCACGGAGATTAAAGGCTATGAGAGCGTTGACAAACTGAAGACAGAGGTACCTGAAGAAGTTTTAAGCATCCTTTTGCGAGCTATATTTCAAAATACTTCTTCTGAAGTAGTTAAGGACAAAGATGGAAATTCAACAACATTGGGCACACCAACAGAATCGGCATTATTGGAATTTGGCTTGCTTTCAGGTGGCGATTTTGATGCGCAGCGTGCAACATATAAGATACTTAAGGTTGAGCCTTTCAATTCAGTCCGGAAGAAGATGTCTGTGCTAGTAGGTCTTCCTGATGGAGGTGTTCAAGCTTTCTGCAAAGGTGCTTCAGAAATAGTATTAAAATTGTGTAACAAAGTTATTGATCCTAGTGGAATAGTAGTTGATCTTTCTGATGAGCAGGCAAAGAACGTCTCTGAAATTATAAATGGCTTTGCCTCTGAAGCTTTGAGAACTCTTTGTTTAGCTGTCAAAGATGTAAATGAATCCTCAGGGGAAACCAGCATCCCTGAAGATGGCTATACTCTGATAGCCATTGTGGGAATTAAGGATCCTGTGCGCCCTGGGGTTAAGGAAGCTGTTCAAACTTGCTTAGCTGCTGGAATAACTGTCCGCATGGTTACCGGTGATAACATAAATACAGCGAAAGCTATAGCTAAAGAATGTGGCATACTTACGTGGGATGGTGTAGCTATAGAAGGACCCCAATTTCGGGACTTGTCACCAGAGCAAATGGAGAGTATTATACCAAGAATTCAGGTCGTGATCCCACATTGTAAATTCTGTGATTTTCATCACTCATTTGTGAAGTTTCTCTTTCTAAGTTTCTTAACATGGTTTCAGGTTATGGCACGATCCTTACCTCTTGACAAGCATACCTTAGTAACCCGTTTGAGGAATATGTTTCGTGAGGTTGTAGCTGTTACTGGCGATGGAACCAATGATGCTCCTGCACTGCATGAGTCGGACATTGGGCTTGCTATGGGCATAGCTGGAACTGAGGTTTGTGTCCCTGATATGTTTACTATGGTGAACCTGACGGTATTACATGTAGCAGTCCATTATACTGTTTTTGGGTCGTTGCCGGTATCTTGTTTAAGACAAACTATTGTCTTCAGTTTTAGCTACATTTTTCCTTTCCCTCTTGTCCCTCCTTTCACTCTTTTGTTTAGAGTGGTGGAGCCTCACTACTACATCCTTAAACAAGTCTGCTATTATTTAAATTCAGAAAGGCGTATAGTCTATATACAATGGAGAAAAGAAAACTTCAATTTTAGAAAACCTGGCGATAGTTTCCCTCTTAAATTCGTGAACATCTATACCTTTCAAGGACATAATCTCCTATTTTACGTGTTGTACCTTTTTGTTTTCAAGGTTTAATTACTCATCTGATTCTTATAGCTAAAAGCTCTTATCCTTTTAAATTCCTAAAGATACCCTTTTTAATCTTTTTAGTCTCTGCATATACCATTTCAGTTCTTTTATTCCTTACACCAAAGATTTAAAGGGACTAAAAACGGTATCTGAAAGGCTAAATGAAGATTTTTCAAGTATAGGGACAAGGACACTAAGAAAAAGTTTTTGTAATTATAGGGACAACATAGTAATTAAATCTATTTTCAAAATCCATGTCCTGTCTATTGCCTAGCTGTTATCAAAATTTAATAATGTTTTCTTTTTTGAATTATCCTATTACAGGTTGCCAAAGAAAATGCGGATGTCATTATAATGGATGATAACTTCACTACTATTGTCAATGTGGCCAGATGGGGACGGGCCATATACATAAACATTCAAAAATTTGTGCAGTTTCAGTTAACAGTCAATATTGTTGCTCTGATTATTAACTTTGTTTCTGCATGTATCACAGGTTTGTCATGAATTTCTATTTCCATTGGTGTTGTTGAATATGTTTCAATCAACAGAAGACTTAGTCTTTTTCCTTATTTTCAGGATCTGCTCCTCTCACAGCTGTTCAGTTGCTTTGGGTGAACTTGATTATGGACACTCTGGGTGCATTGGCTTTGGCCACTGAACCTCCGAATGATGGACTTATGCTAAGACCCCCTGTTGGAAGGACAACAAGTTTTATTACCAAATCCATGTGGAGAAATATTTTTGGTCAAAGTATATATCAACTAATTGTTCTTGCGGTTCTCACTTTTGACGGGAAGAGACTACTGAGAATTAATGGTCCAGATTCAACTATAGTGCTCAACACTTTGATATTCAACTCCTTTGTATTTTGCCAGGTAAAATTCGTATGCACCCTCACTAACATCAATTGTGATTGACAAATATATGATTAAATGTTTTAAAGATGAAAAGTGGAAGAAAATTTTAACATAATTAAACGATTTAGTGAAGTTTGACAGAATTGGTGTTAGAAAAATTAACAAATATGTGAAATAAATACTCAATTTGGTTCTAAAAAAGATTGAAACGTTAAAATGGTTCATGAATATTTTTTTTATAACTACTGTATAGAATTCTCATAAAAACCCTATTAACAAAAAAAATTACAAAAAATACTTAGATGGTATAATATTCGAATACTAATTTTCATAAATTACGTATTTATTCCAAATAATATGATTAAACTTTCTCGAGTGTGTAGATGATTAAGTGAAAGTTTAAAGTAAATAATACATGATTTGACAGTATAAAAAGTATTTAATTCAAGCACTTAGCAAGATACTTGACTTAACTGATTTAAAATGATTTTGGTTTCCTTAAATTTGTTGAATTCACTTCCTAAAATTGTTTTTTTTTTTTTTAACTTAAAATGATCAAATTTTGTCTCTTATTTTTCCGTAGTGCTAACCGTGTACGGCTATGAAACTCAGTTTTAGCATTTTAATACCTTAGCTATTACTTCTATGATACCTCAAAATTTGGCCTTAAATACTATTGTAAACCGTTGAGGATGATATGCACAAAATGATCAAACTTTCCACTGTATTTTGCTAATTTTGTTTGCTGTTTTCCTTTTGCCTCATTCCTTTGCCAGGTTTTCAATGAGATAAACAGCCGAGATATTGAAAAGATAAACATATTCAAGGGGATTTTTGAGAGCTGGATATTTTTTACGGTTATTTTGTCGACAGTGGTATTTCAGGTAGTGATAGTTGAGTTCCTGGGAACACTTGCCAGCACAGTGCCTTTAAGCTGGGAATTCTGGGTACTCAGCGTGGTAATTGGAGCAATTAGCTTACCCATAGCTGCTATACTTAAGTGCATCCCAGTTGACAAAGGAGATGCCACAAACCACCATGATGATTATCGGGCACTGCCTTCTGATTCCGGTCCCGAGCTCGCATAAAGTACGTCAACACTATTATATCTTTTCCCTTCTATCATTTTCATTTTGTAAATCTGGCTGAAATTTTGGCCTTTCTGGCATACGGCTAATCTTGTCTGTGTTCTAATTTTTAAGAAACTTTCTAACATTAAAAAAATGGAGTTAGGAATAGCCGCACACGGCGTTTCTTCATTGATATGGATCAATATGATTGAACAAATTTATTTGATTAAGAGGTTTAGTCTTAATGGGATTCAACTCAAATTCAGTCAATAGAACTATTTGATTTTATTAGGTTGGATTGATTTGAGTGGTGAAAAAGAAAGTTGAAAATTTGAAGTCAGTTTTACGTGACTAATTATTGATTTGATTTTTTTTATTTTTATCTTTTCTAATCTGGAAACGGTTACTACAAACCTAATCAAAGTTTTTTAAAAAGAAAATGAAAAATGGTTTGTTTTTCTATAATGACTAGTTTTGTGATGCAATTTGGCAAAATATCATTTCCAAATTAGAAATTTGTTGTGGTTTTTTCTCTTCTTGGCTATAAATCTAATGGAGAGTGGAACAAAAAAGTTGATATTTGAAAATATTTATAATGTAAAATTATAATAAAGTTTTATATAATTTTAAGAAGAAAAAAAGAGAACCTTTCCTCTTGTCCATTTTTTAATAGATAATGATGCTATAGAAATTTCAGATTATATGAATATATGGTGAGAATACATATTTATGGAAGACCAAAAAGGTATACACTTAGACTGACTTTATAATCCTGTTTAACATGTAATTCAAAAATAACTCTAACCTTCTAGTAATTTTTTTTCTCAATAAAATAATTATGGATGCTTGCTGGAATAAAACTAGCACCAAACTAATTTTAAGTCTAACAACATAGCATGTGTTTTTTTTTATCAGCATGTGTAATCTCGACTTTACATAGCATTGCAATACCTACTTTACAAATTATATTTTTTTTTCTATTTCAAAAAATAATGATAATTCTGTCATTAGATCTTAACAATTAAGGAAAGTACTATTTTTTTGTCTCCCTGAAATAAAAGTTATATATTTATTTCATTTTATTCTTAACAAAACAATTACAGTCTTAAAAAAATTTGGGCTTAGAATCTTTGATGGTTGGATTTGTTCTTCGTTATGGACTTGCTCATGTGGCGTTCTCATAATCATAATTTGTCTCAGTTTACACTTCTTCAACAAACACATTTTCGTGAAAGTATAATATCAACATGTCAAGGTTCTCTCAAGACATCTTCAAAGAATAATCTTTATTAATGATGCTTATATTAAGTAAAAATTTGCATATACATACATCAATCAAATAATTCTAGTTGAATAATAGAAAAGGACCTTAAAATTGTAGAGCTAGCTTAAAAACTCTAGTTCACCTTATAATTACTTTACAATATCACCTCCACTAAGACTTATCACCTATTGAAGGGATGAGATAATTATTTATCAGCATAATGCTTCAGTACATATTGTCCCGTAGTTTATCAATAAAACCTTTTTGTTTAGAGAGATGGTTATAAATTAATTTTTTTTGAAAAAAACTTAATGATTTAGTTTTCTAATTTTTTCAATTTAGTCGTTTAATTTTTTTTGAAAAGGTTTAATTTGATATTTAAGTTGTGTCAATTCTTAAATTCTTGAATTTTTAATTTATTTATTTATTTTAATTTAAAAGATATAATCTATCACATGTCAAGATCATGATTACGTAACCATCACTTAACACGTGACAATTTTTTTTAATTAAGAAAATTAAAAAATTAAAAGATTTTAATAAAAGGAAGGATTAAATTGAACCTAAAAATATTAAAGGATTAAAACAAACCAAATCAACAAATTAAAAGACTAAATCTCTAATTAAGTATTAAAAAACTTTAAATGAGTCTCACATGTGTTGTAGTTGTTAAAATAGGAAGATGTTTGAAAGACTTTTTTTCATCTACCTCCAAATAACATGGTGCCAACAAAGGATGGTGGGTTGTTGCTTTTTTATCATGAAGATACTTTTACTCCTCCTAAGACAATCATGATGTTGGTAGTAAGTGGTGGTATTGAGTGTGATGGTGTTTGAAATTATTATAAGAGAATTACATAGTGTAATGATGTGAAACACAAAATGAAGAAAATAAAGAGAGAGCTCATGGTAGTGTGTGTACCGAGAAGAGAAGAATAGTAGTGAAGTCACATTAGAGTGTGCATACCGTGGTTGTGAAGTAAGAAAAAAAAAAGTGTCTTTGAGCAATGAATAAAATTAAGGTATTTTGGTGTAATTCAAACAATATTCAAATTCGTTTTCTGTTACTTTCTGTTACTGTTTCATCAGTAACTAAACTTTGTATATAAAACTTTGTTTTTATCTGTTTTTAATAACCAATAATATTCATTCATTCACTTTTGTTGTTTGCTCTCTTCTGCATCCCATTTCTCTGTTTCAATAGTGGTATAAGAGCTAGGTTGTAGAAACCTGGGAGTGTACGTCTTCAACTTTCTTCACGGTGATACTGCGGTGGGTGAAGGGCATGGTTGAGACGGTTGAAGGAAATCAAGAAGATAGTTCTTGGGCAAGAAAAGAGAAGGTGTCATGGCCGATATTCCTGTTGCGAGTTTCCCTGTTCTCACAGACAAAAACTGGAGCAGGTGGAGTACACAAATGAAAGTCTTGTTCTGTTATCAAGGAGTCAGTGCAATTGTGGAAGAAAGGGGTATGAGTCTGGCCTTGGAGATGACACGGAGGAGTAGAAGGAAGAGCTTAAGAGGAAAGATGATAAGGCCCTGTTTATCATCCATCAATGCGTGGATGATGTGCATTTTGAGATGATTCAGAATGCAGCCACAACAAGAGAGGCATGGGGTATACTGGTGAGACGCCATGCCGGAGGAGATAAATGAAGTTACAAACGTTAAGGAGGCAGTATGAGCATTTGCAGATGGATGAAGGAGAAAAGGTGAGCGAGTACTTCAACAAAGTGCTGACAACTTCAAATCAAATGAAAAGATGTGGTGAAATGATTACTGATCTCATGGTAATAGAGAAGATAATGAGATCGTTGCCCCAAAAGTTTGATCACATTGTGGTGGCAATCGAGGAATCAAGGGATCTTGAAAGGTTAAAAATAGAAGAACTTTCAGAGTTCTTTGGAGGCTCACGAGATGAGAATGCGTGAGAGGAATTCTGTCCAGATTGATGAGCAGGCTCTAAAAGTTCACCATATCAAGAATGATGAGAAAAAGAATGTCAAGAAGTGGAAAGGTAAGTCAAGAAAAGAAAAATGAAGGAAAGAAAGTAGTGGTGCGGATGAATCAGATGAAAAATCTGATTCTGTAGAAAAGAAGAACAAATTTGAGAAGGGTTGGAAAAGGAAAGATAAACGAAACATTGAATGCTTCAACTGCCACAAACTCGGGCATTTTGCATACGAATGTTTCTCAGGAAAAGGCAAACAGAAGAAAAGTTTTCAAGGTAAAGAAGCTCACCTTGCGCAAGAAGAATCAGACTCAGAGCCATTGACCTTGATGGTAATGACGACTACTGATTGCATGGAACCGTTGACCAATAATTGGTATCTTGATTCGGGTTGCTCAAATCATATGACGTATAACCGGGAATGGCTGGTTAATTTTGACAGCACCAAGAAAAGCAGAGTCAAATTCGCAGATAATAGTACGTTGATGTTGAAGGTATGGGCGATATAATCATCAAACGAAGAAATGGTTCATAGGCAGTTATTTCCAATGTTTTGTTTGTACCGGCAATGAAGTGTAACCTTCTTAGCATTGGACAGCTAGTCGAAAAGGGATATAATGTGATCATAGGAAACAATAATAGGGTGGAGCTTTTTGACAATCATAAGAAGCTGATTCTGAGAAGCAAAATCTCAAAGAACAGAACCTTTCAAGTCAGTTTGGAGGCGTTTGAGAATCTGCAATGTTTAGCTACTGTAAAGGAAGAAGATAGTTGGTTGTGGCATTTACCCTTTGGTCATATGAACTTCAGAGATTTGCAGAGGCTTGGTGAGAATGATATGGTGTCAGGTATGCCAAATATATATGTACCAGTAAATGCATGTGAGTCATGTTTGACAGGAAAGCAAACCAGAAAGCCTTTCCAAACTCAGTTAAAGAAGAGATTGAAGGAGTGTCTTGAAATAATATATTCTGATGTCTGTGGTCCGATTGAGGTACCCTCTTTGGCAGGAAACAGATACTTTCTTGCATTTGTTGATGAGCATAGCAAAATGATGTGGGTGTACTTGATCAAAGCAAGAAGTGAAGTCCTGGAATTGTTCAAAAGGTATAAGGCTCATGTAGAAAAGGAGAGTAGTAAGGTGTTGAAAATTCTCAGAACGGATGGAGGGGGAGAATACACCTCACTTGACTTTGAAAGCTTCTGCCAAAATAATGGAATCACGCATGAAGTTATCGCACCTTATACGCCGCAGCACAATGGAGTGGTGGAAAGGAGAAACCGCACCATCATGAATATGGCAAGATGCCTCATCAAAGAAAAAGGGTTGCCACGAAATTTTTGGGCAGAAGCTGTGTCGACAGCTGTGTATATACTTAACAGGTGTCCTACAAAGAAAGTAGAGGGTAAAGTTCCACTTGAAGTCTGGACTAGAGAGAAGCCATCTGTAACGCACTTTAAAGTGTTCGGATCGTTATCATTCGTGCATGTTGCAGACCAGAAACGATCCAAACTCGAAGATAAGGGAGAGCCGATGGTGTTTGTAGGATATCATGTGACTGGAGCGTATAAATTGTATGATCCAGTCAACAAGAAGATGGTGATTAGTAGAGATGCAATCGTGTTGGAGAATGAACAATGGGACTAGAAACACATGCATTCAAGCTTGAAGAAGACACTGGTGCATGGACTAATAGATGAGTTTACACAACAGAGAAATGAACCAACCATTGAAAGCAGTAGTCTTGGTTTTAATGAAACATTGCAGAGACCAAGGAGACAAACGGTAAGACCGTCACGATTTTCTGACTATGAGCTATATTCAGATGCAGAGATAAATGAAGAAGGAGATGTGCTACATATAGCACTTATGGCTGGGGCAGAACCGTGGAGGTGGATGAAGCTTTAAAGCAACCCGTGTGGAAGGAAGCAATGATTGATGAGCTTCGATCAATCGAGAAAAACAAAACATGGCAACTTGTTGATTTGCCACCTGGAAAGCGGTGTATCGGTGTGAAGTGGGTCTTCAAACGAAAACTAAACCCAGACGACACTGTGTCAAAGCATAAAGCATGATTGGTAGCTAGAGGGTTTCTGCAGAAACAAGGTGTGGATTTTAATGAAGTCTTTGCCCCTGTAGCCAGATTGGAAACCATTCGCTTGGTTGTTGCAATTGCATGTGAAAGAAATTGGCAGTTGTTTCAATTGGATGTTAAGTCGACATTTTTGCATGGAGCATTGGAGGAATAAGTGTTTATTCATCAACCTCCCGGATTCAGTGAAAAGGGTAAAGAGCACATGGTGTATCGACTGCACAAAGCTCTATATGGTCTAAGACAGGCACCCAGGGCCTGGAATAAAAGGATTGATTCGTATTTGCTTGGTCTCGGCTTCAACAAGTGTATTGTTGAACATGGAGTATATGTTAAAGCCTCGGGTGGAGAATTGGTAATCATCTGTTTGTATGTAGATGATCTTTTGATAACATGTTCAAACATAGAAGATATTGAAGAATTTAAGAAGAAAATGCAGACTGAGTTTGAGATGACAGATCTCGGCAAACTTAGTTACTTTCTTGGCATGGAATTCATGCATACCGAGGCTGGGATGATTATGCATTAGCGTAAGTATGTGAAAGACTTGCTTGAGAGATTTAAAATGAATTAGTGCAACGCTGTGAAAAGTCCATTGGAGGTGAATGTTAAGTTGATGAATGATGATGCAGAGGAAACGGTAAATGAAACGTTTTATAAACAAATGATTGGGTCACTGAGATTTTTGTGCAATAGCAGACCTGATCTAGCGTTCTGTGTTGGTGTAACGAGCAGATTCATGAATCAGCTCAGGAGAAGTCATTTACTTGTTGTAAAACGCATAATCAGGTACATAAAGGGCACTTTGAATACTGGAATCTTATTTCCTTATGGAAGAAAGAAACATGAGCTGGAGTTGATAGGTTTTTGTGACTCGGATTATGGAGGAGATATGGTAGAAAGGAAGAGCACTTCAGGATACATCTTCTTCCTGAACGATGCACCTATCTCGTGTTGTTCAAAGAAGCAGTCCATAGTTGCACTGTCCAGTTGCGAGGATGAATATATAGCAGGATGCTATGGAGCTTGCCAAGGTATTTGGCTTAAAGAATTACTGTCAAAACTGAAGGTTACGAGGGAGAATGCTGTGAAATTAATGATGGACAATACCTCTGCCATCAATCTGGCAAATAATCCTGTAAAGCATGGGAGAAGCAAACATATAGAAGTGAAGTACCACTTCTTGAGAGACATGGTGAATAAAGAGAGAATTGAGCTCTCACATTACAAAACTGAGGAGCAATTAGCAGACGTGTTTACTAAAGCATTGGCTGGTGAAAGATTTGATTTTCTGAAAAGAAGAATTGATGTTGTTTCTCTGAATGAAGTTTGAATTAAGGAAGAGTATTGTGGTGTAATTCAAACAATATTCAAATTCGTTTTTTGTTACTTTCTGTTACTGTTTTATCAGTAACTAAACTTTGTATATAAAGCTTTGCTTTTATCTGTTTTTAATAATCAATAATATTCATTCATTCACGTTTGTTGTTTGCTCTCTTTCTGCATCCCATTTCTCTGTTTCAATAAGGTTTGGGTTTCAAAGCAAAGTGTCTCGCTAATATCAAATTAGTATCAGAACTAGTTAGATCCATCATTGATTTCGTGAGTTAGTGAGAGAGTTGGTAAAAAAAAATTAAATGTGTGAGGAATAAGAGAGTTCTCACTTTATCAAATTTTTAGAGTTTATTGAAGATGGTTACAAATTACAATATTGTTTTGTTTGGTCACAAATTAGATGGGAAACTAGATTATAAGTATGGAGCATGATTGATGTCCATCCATTTGAAAGCTCACAATATTTGGAGTTTTATTGAATCAAGTTTAAAGTAAGGAGTTGATGATGCACTCATAAAAAGAACCATCTGGCACTATCACAAATTCATCAAGGTGTAAACTATTTGATTTTTGGCAAAATAGTAAATGTCAAACCAACCAAAGAAGCGTGGAATTTTTTGAAGTTGTCATAGTCATGCAAAAGAGTAGAGAAATCTCATAAATCCATACTATAGTTTATGCGTCTAGAATATGAAAACTATGAGATGTTTAGTTCAAAAATATGAATAATATTTTCCATGGGAAACAAACCTTGTTATTAACCTTGTTATTAACCTTGTTATTAAGATGAAGGTATATGGAGAAGAGATTCCTAAAAACAAGGTGATGGAAATTTTTTTATGTACCATGCCAATGAAGTTTGATCATATGTGGTGGCTACCATAATCGAGTCGCTCACATACTATGATAGTTGTAGAATTGTAAGGTAACACTGAAAGTCATGTGAGTAAAAAATTTAAGAAAATTGAAAGAGTAAATAAGTCAAGTGCATTTGATCAACATAACAAAATCCAGTCAAAGTGAAGACAATAGAGGTCGTGAAGATGAAAAGATAAATTTTAGAGGTAAAGGTTCTGATAACTTTAAAGAAAAAGGTTTTTGTAATTTCAATCAATAATGGAAAGACAACAACTTTAGGCTACCTAATCAAGAAAGAGGTGAACACAATTTTAGACCTATCAATTGTGGAAAAGGAACAACTACTAAGAAAGGACAAATTTCAATTGCACCATTGTTTAAAGTTTGAGCATAGAGCTGCAGATTGCATATTCAAACAATAGCTAGATATAATAGAAAATCAATATCAACATACTAGTGAAAATTTTGATAACTCATATACTTTACTTTTAGTAGAGAATAATCTTGTCGACGATGAAATAAATTATTACTTACTACAAAACCCACCTGTGGGGAAAATGAGTTATTTTTCTCACTAGATGAAACAGTCAAATCTATTGTGAAGTTTAGAAATAATACAAATATTCTAATTTTGGGGAAAGGAAGAATTGCTATTTGATTAAAGGATGACTATCAAAATTTCATTTATGATGTTTTCTATGCTTTTGGTCTTCATCAAAATCTATTGAGTATAAGACAATCATCAGAAAGAGGCTACAACATGCATTTTAGTAAAAATGACTTCTAATCGCTTATTTCCATTGAAAGTTCAACATAGAGAATTATCTTGCTTAAGTTCTTTCATACCAAATGATGATTGGCTATGTCATATGCGCTTTGGACATTATCATTTTTCTAGATTAATTTTTTTTATCAAGAAAAGAATATGAATATGGATTGCCTGTTATAAAAATTTCGGAAAGTGTTTGTGAGACATCATGTGAAATTGGAAATAAGAACAAAGAATATTTTCCAACCAGAAAGTTGTGGAAAGCAAGAAAGCCATTGGAGATTGTGCATTTAGATTTGGACATGATTGAGATAATCGACTCATGGCGGTAGTAGATATTTGAATACTTTCATTGAATACTTTAACAGAAAAGCTTGGATATATTTTTTAAAATAAAAATCAGAAGCATGTGATGCCTTTAAGTCATTTAAGGCATTTGTGGAGAAACAAAGTGAGTGTAAGATTAAAGCACTAAGGACAAATAGAGGCAAGAATATCTTACTTGTGTAAATTTCTTTGACCACCATGGGATTTAACATCAACTAACAAACAAATACACTCCTCAACAAAATGGAGTTGAAGAAAGAATAGAATAATCATGAACATGGTGAGATGCATGCTTAAAGTTAAACAATTTCATAGAGAATTTTGGACAAAAGTAGTTTCTATTGTTGTGTATATTTTGAACAGGTGTCCAACTTTGTGATAAAACACCAAAAGAAACTTGGAATGGAAGGAAGCCCTCAATTCAGCATCTCAAATTTTTTGGATGTATATCATATGTCCATGTACTAGATCAAATAAGAGAGAAGTTTGATGATAAAGGAGAGAAATGCATCTTCATTGGTTACAATACTAACTCAAAGGTGTACAAGTTTTACAATCCAATGGCAAAGAAAGTAGTCATCAGCAGGGACGTGACATTTAACAAAGAAGAAATGTGGAGTTGGTCTTCCAAAGCTCAAAATAAACCTGCAGTAAATCCATACAGTTATAGAGAGGAGGACGATCATGTAGATCCAACACTTGCTGAACCAGAAATATCAAGCAGACCACAAAGGCAACAAAAACTACTAGTTAGATTGGAGGATTATGTTATAGAAAATGATAATGATCCATCTGATGAAAAAATTATCGATTTTTCTTTATTTATAAATTGTGAACCTGTAACATTTGAAGAAGTTTCAAATAATCAACATTGGAGGAAAGACATAATTGAATAAATCCATGCCATTGAGAAGAATCAAACATAGGAATTGACATACTTACCAATAAACAAAAAGGCCAATTAAGTAAAGTGGGTGTACCAAACTAAGTACAAACCCATTGGAGAAATGGATCGCTACAAAGCAAGGTTGGTAGCAAAAAGGTACAAACAAAAACAAGGTATTAATTATTTTGAGATATTTGCTCCTATGGCTGGATTAGATACAATCCGTATGATTATCTTTCTATCAACTCAAAAATAATTTGAAAATTAATCAAATGGATGTTAAGTCTACTTTTTTTAAAATGACACTTTAAAAGAAGTATATGCTAAGCAACTTGCAGGATATGAGATTGAAGGCAAAGAAGGTAAAGTCTACAAGTTGAATAAGGTGTTATATGGCTTAAAACAAGCACCAAAGGCTTGGTATAAAAGGATTGATTCTTACTTTGCGCAAAATGGTTTTCAGATATGCTTGTTCATCATACTTTGTATACCAAATATGTTGACGCTAATAATATTCTTATTGTCTACCTTTATGTTGATGATTTGATTTTTATTAGCAATATTCTAAAAATGATTACAGAATCTAGGGAGGTAATGATTAAATATCTTGAGACGACACATTTAGGCCTAATGTCATATTTTCTTAGCATTGAAGTCATTTAGCATAATGATGGAATTTTCATCTCTTAGAAGAAATATGTTACAAACATTTTGAAGAAATTCAAAATAGAGAATTCAAAGTCAATATCAACACCTGTTGAAGAAAAATGAAGTTGAAAAAAAACAATGATGAAAGAAGAATTAATTCAACATACTATAAGAGTTTGATTGAATGTCTTAGATATTTTATTGCTACTAGACTAGACATTGTCTTTGGAGTAGGATTGTTGAGGAGATTCATGGAAAAGCCATGTGCATGTCACTTACAAGGAGAAAAGAAAATTCTCAGATATATCAAAGGTACTCTAATCGAGTAATTTTTTACGTTAATATTAATGGTATGGAGCTTGTTGAATATACAGATAATGATTAGAAAGGATATGTTGAAATAGGAAAAAACACGTCAGGGGATGCACTTCATTTACGATTTGTGTGGGTAGCGTTTGTGGTGTTTGCGGTAGGGTAGTGGGACGTGGTTGGTGGCGTTTGCGACAGTGGTGGTGGGTTGTCAAGGTTGGCTTGACAGCGGAGTTGGGGTAAAGTGGGCTTGTTAAGTTCGTAGGGTCGTGGTGTGCAGAGGTTGGCATTGCCGACCATTTTGCTTTCGAGGTAAGTTTTGCGTTTTAGAGTTAAGATTAACATGAAAGAATTATGTTTGTATGAACTGTACTCTTACTTATTGGCCAATTGCAAGGATGCATATTAATAGTCCCAAATTTGTGTGTCTGGTGTTCAGTGCTCTTGAAGCTATATTTTATACTAAAGTTTCTAGATCACTTGAGTTTCACATATGAACCTTGTCTCTCTAAGTTATAGTCAATCATATTCATCTTTCACTTCATTTCTATTAGAGGAGTTGCTTATATGTTATGTTGATTTTGGAAGTGGGGAAGGGATGATCTATAAGTTTACACTTAGTTCTAGTTGAATTGGATATGTATAGGTGATTTCCACTTTCAATGATTTAATATATATATATATATATATATATATATATATATATATTATAATGTAGATTAATCTTGTTGTTCTAAACAACAATCCTTTGCAGTTTGTGCAACTGTAAAAGCAACTTGCTCTAAAGATAAAGTTGCACCAACAGAAGTACACGGTCTGGGATTTGTAGCTACTTGTTTTCTTGGTATGATATAGTTTTGAAATTTTTTCTCCTTTTCCCTTTTACAGCATGGATTATTTTGTAATATGACACTAAATGACTCTTAAAACACTAAAATTCTTAGCATTATCGTTGTTATGATAAATGAATCATGTTTTAATGCTCAATTTCAGTTTTAGTGGTACTTGATTTTTGTTGGACCTTTCTGTGGTTTGTGGTGCATATTAAAGATTATTTAAAGATTATTATATGCTGCAAATGTAGGTTTTTGAGGAAGACCCAGTGTTCATTAGAAGTTGTTTCCAAATTTTGAGGTCTTCCAAATTAGGAGAAGTTGCGCATCTAAAAGTAGTATGCAATTAGTGATATTTAATTGTATTTTCAAAGTCTTGTATTGCTGCCTGAATGTGTAATTATTGTAAAATTTGTTGGGATGTGCTGATTTTAGCAATGTAGATAAACTTATTGGAATATTGTGAATTGTCAACTTGTATTGGATATAAATTGATCTGTATTGTCAAAAATTGTATAACAGACCTAGAATATGAGCCTTAGGTTAATCTTTTTGCATGAATTTTGTTTGTTTTTTTGTATAAGAATGCTTTTTTTGTCTTTAGGTTCCTCTCTTCTGTTGCTTGGTTCCAATCCCTTTGTTGAGTAGGGATTTTTTGGAATAGCCCTCCTTAATAAACTTTCAAAAACAGAGTGTGTGTGAGACCCAATCACAATGCTCCAACCTTGATCTCACTCTCTCCCTCTCTGTCCAACATCCAATCACATTTAAAATAAGTGTTATTCTTTGACCAAAAAACACATAATACTAAAGTAGCCTAAGAAACTACAAAGACATTGTTCTAACAAGTTTCGAACAGTAAAACCTATCTAATAAAAAACTGACACCACAAAAAGTACCTAAAACTCAAAATATGAGATTCTAGAACCTAAAACTAGTAAGTAGAATAGGCTAAAAGTGCTAAGAATGAAAATTGTATTGAAATACTTATTGACACTATAAAATAACTGTCTAAACAAGTTTTAAAAGATAAAAATGAAGTGACAATTCCTAAATAACAACAAAAGCAAAATTTGAGTATTGAACACCTAAAAAAGTCTACTAAAGAGGTGAGAAATTGACAATTCATCTAAAGTAGGCTAAGAATATGCGATGTTCATATCCTAACAAGTTTAATGTACTTAAATGAAACTAGAAAACAAGTCTAAATGGTTCAATTACCTAAAGCTCAAAATGACACTACTTAAAACATTAAAAAGTGTACTAAAAAAGTGAGAAATTGGAAATTGACCTAAAGTAGCCTGAGAATGTCTAATGTTGATATCCTAACAAGTTTAATGTACTTAAATGAAGCTAGGAATCATGTCAAATTGGATGAAGTTGGTAAATCTCAAAGTTTGGCTACTTAAAACCTAAAAAAGGTACTAAATAGGTGATAAATTAGGAATTCACCTAAAGTAACCCAAGAGTGTGTATTCTACACATCCTAACAAGTTTAAAGTAGGTAAATAAAGCTAGGAAACTAGTTAAAAGCAAACAACTACCTAAAACTCAAAGCTTGAGTAGTCTAACCTAAAAAAGTCTAGTAAAAGGGTGAGAAATTACAAATTGACCTAAAGTATACCAATTTTAACTATTGTTAACATCCTAACAAGTATTACCTAAAACTTAGTTTGAGTATTTTCAACCTAAAAAGTTTACTTAAAGGGTGAGAAATTGTCAATTTACCTAAAGTAGAGTAATTTTAAGTAATGTTAGCATCCTAACAAGTCTAAAGTAGTGAAATAAAGCTAGGAAATTACTCAAAAGCAACCATCACATCTGGCACATTTGACCAGAACAATGTCGTTAGTAAAGAGGCTTATGATGCACTTCTTGCCAGATTTGACAATCTTGAAAATCTGGTCAGAACATTGTTACCTCAGTAAGGACAGTCCCCATCATCATCCCAGCAACCATGCCTACCTCAGTAGCCTTCCCAAACCATACTTGTGTAAGAAGAATATCATGATGATGATTATGATGATTACAATGATTATTAGACATTTAGGAACATTTGAAAACATTGAAGTTAGCTTTTTAGTTTTCAAACTTTGTTATGCATTTAGGAACTTTTGAAGACCATTAAAGTTAGCTTTTTAATTTTCAAACTTTGTCACGCATTTAGGAACTTTTGAAGACCATTGAAGTTAGCTTTTTTTATTTTCAAACTTTGTTATGCATGTAGGAACTTTTGAAGACCATTAAACTCAGAATTATATTTCAAAACATTGAAGTAATCTTGATGAATGTTGAATGATTGCATGTAATGAATTGTCTAGATAAATTGGCTGGTTGAATTGATGGTTGGATCATTCATTACTATTGATTGCTTATTTACAGGTTTCCTTATATTGGGTATAAGGTACAAAAAAACTTGCACCGAAAAATGGCATGTAGAATACCGACAGCCACAGTTCATCACTAATGTAAACATAAACTTCATATTACCGACGACCTTAAATCGTCAGAAATATCATCCAGTTTTGCCCTTATTTACTGAGAGCTTTTGTTCCTCAATAATTACCAATGATTTGTAATCTTTGATATTACCGATGACTTTTGATTCGCAATAATTACCAACAATATTTTGTCTGTCAGTAATATCGAAGGTCAATATCCATCAGTAATATTTTTCGACAACATCAAAAGAAATGTCTTTTCGAACTATAGTAAGTGAAAAAATGGGTTATAACGTTCTCTTATTTGAGTCTTAAATCTCCCAAACTTTTGTCACAAAATCAAATGGTTGAATAGTCAAACCTGTAATCTATGATGATTTTGTAGTAACTTCGAATTATTATTATTAATTTGGTATTTACTTGTATTATCAGTTCATAAAGGCAATATGCATAAATTATGCATTTTTGCTCTAGTTACTTTTTCTTTTTTTCAAAGAGACTAAAATTTATTCAAAATTTATCATTTAAAAACCTAACCATCTTAACTATAAATACCCAATTTTTTTTAATATAAAAAGCAGAGCTTTTTGTTTTTATTACAAAAAGTAAACAGAAAAAGAGTAAAGTTTCCATATGCATACGTACTTCCCTTAAAAAACAAAAATATTGCAATCGTCTTATAAATAATGACTTTTATTCAAGTCACTGAAATGGTAACTTTTATGACGATTTTATAATTTAAAAAAAAAACTTAAAGTCATTAACGACTATTTTATAGTGAGCTGTCCACCAAAATGCAACTTCGTGATTTTTTTTCATAAATTCTCAAAGCCATAAATTAACTAAACAAAAAGTGCACATTTTGACGGAAACCCGAGAACAAGAGACTGGGTTGATAATAGGTCAATTTTGGAGTAACGTTTCGTTTGAGTCTTAGTTGCAATGGTATGCATGGCAGACAAAAAGGCAAAGTATTCACTATAATTATGAAACTAATGCAAGTTCTTTCTCTCAGCAGACAGTTCTTTTCTTCGGCTCGAAACTATTTGTTTACTGTGCCATTTCCTTTCAAAAAGGATTCTCTACTTTGCAGATTCGAATTGCCAAAAGTATATTAAATGATTGAGTTTTGCAAGGACTAATGTGCAGTTAAAAAAAAAAGAAACAATACACAAGTTAAGTGTCATCAAACTATTGGCCTACACTGTAGAGTGTAAATGAATAGGTACAGAAAAATTCACATAATATTCAATACAAGAATATATTATTTGTCCTTTCATATTGTTATGTTTAGTTCAAGTTCAAATTTATATTAATAAAAAAGATTATAAAAAAAAAAATAACTTCAGTCAGTTCATGTGTCCTCACTTCATCTCTGATACCGAATGTTTAATCCTGGCTCATTTTCTGTGGCTGCTGTGGAGCAATAAAGCCAAATGTATGAGCTAAAGCCGGAAGAAATTTGTCAATCATAATGTGTGAGCTAAAGCTGGAAGAAATTTGTCTATCATAATGTATGAGCTAAACAAAGATCTGATTTATAAGTTGTAAAACCAATAAAGCTTAAACATATTTAGCATCGCCACGAATATCAACTATAAAACAAAATACTCAAAGAAAAAGCTTCTGTCATCTCAGCTCGTAAACTCAAGAACTCTACAATTTCATTCTCTGTAGCTGCTCGTGCGCTGTAGCCTGAAATCAGGAAAAGAAATAGTGCGAAGCCATGAGCCAGATTCCAAACAACAGCATTACATAACTTTCACCAAGTAAAAAGGTATACAGTAAGTAGAACAAATTTCATTAATCTCACCGTCCAGATCGAGTTTCAAAACTCAAACAGTTTAACACTCCTTTTGACGAAATTTAAAAGTTATAACAGAGAATGCGGTTTCGAAACAAAGCTGGTTGTGTATAAGAACTTAACCAAATTATTAAACTACTTGTTTTTCTGACCTCAAGAAGAAGAAAAGCAGTGACACATAAAACCAATTTCGGCTGCAAGGCTAATTCTAAGCTAATATTTAAAACATGATTCCTATATTAAAATTTTCAATCCATATTAAATTTATTCTTTCTTTTATAAATAGATATATAATGGCCTGATTTGAACCTCAAGCCAAGCTACATCTTAAAATATGCAGAACATCTTGAACCATAGATTCCTATATTAAAATTTTCAATCCATATTAATTTTATTCTTTCTTTTATAAATAGATATAATGGCCTGATTTGAACTTCAAGCCAAGCTACATCTTAAAATATGCAGAACATCTTGAACCATGTATTTCTCAAAAGTGTAACAGAAAAAGAAAATCAGTTGCCTCATTTCTATATAAAAGGTATAATCCAAATAATTGTATGACACTATGGGTACAAACTTCTAAAGCCTCACTCGTTGAAGTAATGCGCATTTATTAATTAATCAAAACCATTGAAAGAAACATCAGCGATACTCACTTGCTCTAACTTTAAATTAGCTTCATTGAGTGATCTCGCGAGATGAATTAATCGGTATTGAAGTTTTGCATTTTCTTCTGTAAGCGTTCGAATCTGCAAATTAAAATTATTAGTAATGAGGTATGATATTGAACCATTTACAAAATGTAATGTGTATAAACAAACCATAGATGAGGACAACCTTCTCTTTTTCCGAAACAATTTCTGCATTTGCAGCTTTCAACTTTGACTGAAGATCATTAATCACTTTCGTGTTTTCTTCATTTCTAGCATCTGAGCAAAATCTCATATAAAGGTAATTTAGGTCCACAATCTCAAGGACAGTCAATCAGAATATACTAATGGTTGTCTCGAGTACCTTAGCACATACCTTCTTTATTATTCAAGGTAGCTTCTAGTCTTGATAAGCGCTCCTACAATAGAGATAAGCTGGTAAGAGAGTTGTAACTTGTAAGAAATCCTTCTTTTAAAAAATACGTACAGGAAAAACTGAAAAAAAAAAAAAAAAGAGTTGTGCTGTATTTGATTGAAAATAAGATGAAAAATTTGTAATTAAAATGTCAAAACAAGAAATAAAAACTCAAGTAAATGCTCTGCAAGTCCTTCCCATTCTGACATGGGAATTTCATTTCAAAATCCTTTTCATATTATTATAGAACAGCCGTGTCTCACAAGTCACAACAGTGCCAAAATGTCAAGCAGTTGGTATTGCAGCAAGTTTGTCGTCAGAGAATATAGTGGAAGCTAATTTAATATCAGCCCAAGATATGGAAAGCAAAGAAAAAAGAATGTCTCGGGGAAGTCCTTTACATATCCATTTTTCAGAGTCTAATACACTCTAACCTCAAGCCATTCGTAGTTCAGTTTTACATAATCTAGGTAAACGATTTAGCAACTTACTAAACAGTTCAACCTAATACTTGAAACAGCAAACCTACCATGACCTAGTCTCCATTCCAAATAGAAGGAATGTTGATGCAGAACATGCAAGAGAGGGGCTCAATTATAAGTTATAACAATATTTTTTATTATGCACTTGTGGTAAGTTATTATCATAAAACTGAATTTACATGAAAGCAATGTAAATCATCAATTTCCTTGAAAAATGATGACCCATAGGTAAGGTATAAGGTACCAATAAAGGATGTATCTAGTGAACTTTTCAATAGAGATAAACCTTTTCTTTTCACTCATGGAAATCATTCCAGGGATATGGTACCTCTTAATCTAGTGAACTTTTGATCTGAGGTTTCTGCTCTTAAACTCTTCATTTTGATAACCCAAATTCTGTTTCAAACTATCGTCTCAGCCTTTCCCTCCAGCATGAAGTGCATGCAAACTACTAAAATACTCAAAACCAACTGAAAATAGATAAAATACTCCTTTCTTTTATTTATTTGGGTTGCTTGAAGTGCACCCAAATTTAAAAACCACTATCACTATCACCGTCATCACCACCACCATCGTTGGTGCTGGAGCCGCCAACCTAAAAAGCAAGCACATTAGGAGGGTCGTCATCCTCCAATTTCGCAACTGCTGGAGTTGCACCACCATCGGAACAGCCATGCACCCACACACTGCCCCTTCTTTGTGCATGGAGCTCACGAGCCACCCATTTTCCGTGTGTGACAGCTTGTTTGATTGTCATTCTTGCCACCGCTTACTTCTTCAGAGCCAACTTGAGGTGGCAGTTCCAAACATGCCCCTGTTCAGCACTTTAACCTCGGGTTGCATATCTCTCCTTTTAAAAGGGGTATATTCACTACTTTCTACGTGAAAACAAAAGGCATAAGGAATTTCTTCATTTGATATGGCAACTCTACTAAGCAATGTTGATCTTTCACATTCGCCTAATGATAGCCCTCTTAAAGGTCAAAATTATCTCTAGTGCGCTCAATTTATTAGACGCACATTGAAGGGTATGGATAGACTCAACCATATTGAAAGGGAGGTCACACCCTAAGATCTAACAAATTTCTGAATTTGCAACGATGATGACTTGCAGAGTATTACATGGCTATAGGATCCTTAACTATAATGCCAGTGAAATTTAGGAATATCTTGGAAATACTTATTCTAGGCGGACATCTCTACGTGTTATGGGTTATGAGTTAGAAACCAAGGATATTAGTGCCAAATAGGAGGCCCTCTCTGTTGCAAAATAGTATGGAATACTGGGGTTTGAGGATTGAGTTGGACCAATGTTAAAATCTGAGACTTGAAAATAGCATGGATGTCATCATTTCTTTCCATTAATCGAAAAGACAGGCTAAAAGTTTTCTTTAGCTATGGAACCAAAATAGAAAAACCAGCTCTACTGCACTAGTGTTTCAACCAGTAAGACATACAATAAACCCAGAATCGCCTTTTTTGTTGTTCTCTCAAGAAGCTAAGATATGACTGCTTTTGAAAATAAGCTACACAAATGGTACAGCTCCCGAATTTACAAGTAAATTCCAGGGATGCAAATTTGTGACGCCGGGTTAGTCAAGGGAGAAACCAACCAAACAAAAACGAAGAGTTGAGTAATATTCATATAGAGATAGTTATGAAGTGAATCTTGAATTGATTATCCGAGTTCTTTTTAAATATGCCTACAAATGCTACTTATACATCTGTTAGATCTCTTACATTCAACCGATGAACTAATTAATCACCTAAAGCCGTGTGGTATGTCTCAACTTGTTACTGGAAATGGAAATTCATGGAATCATGTTAGAAGTCTCACAATAAATAGAGATAAAACCAATTTATAATACAAATCTTATCTTACAGGTTATTTTGTGAGGTGAATTAGACTTAAAGTGCATTTCTTACTATAGTATTCTAACAAGATTTGTTGTTTTATTGGACATATTAGTCCATTTCTTACTATGATATTCTAACAAGATTTGTTGTTTTATTGACACCCGCTAAGAAAATTACTTTCAAAATGTCCTAAGAGAGGCACAAATGTGAAAACTGCACCCTGTTTACAACATTCACACATTTCTGTTCTACAAAGTAAATACGACAATAACTTTCGACCCTACTATCACTAAAAAATATAAAAAACAAGATAACATGTCGGGTAAATTACCAATCACTAATTTGACGACAAGAAAGAAAGAAAAAACTAAACAAGTAAATGCTTTCATGCTTCGAGATGAAAACAGCGAACAAACTAAACTAATCAAAATGTACACGTTTCAGTAAGCAAAACGGAGTTTCACTCCACTTCATGCGCTGCTACAGTATTATCTGTAACTCAACTGATTTCTTCCAAAACTTATCAAACAATTGGATTCTTCGTACCTACGAATACGAGTTTGATTTTGCTTCAATACTAAACGAAAACGCGAAGGGCTCGAGTAACGGATTTTCAATCGCAAATAGGAATGATAGGTTTTCAAACAAAGAAGGAATGAAAGAGAGCGATAAGATGAGAAAATGAAGAGTGAGTGACCTCTGCTTCTGCTGCTCTCTTATAGAAAGGCTTTAAAGTGAGTTGAAGGTCCACCATTTTCGCGCTCTCCGCCATTGTTGCGTATCGCACTCACTCAACGCTTCGAACTCTTCCTTCTTGCTTAAATACACAAATATGAAATAGGTTTAGCTTAGTAAGGTGGGAGACTAATGTGACCACCGTGGGAATTTCATTTACACAGTTGGATCATTTTCAATTTTAAGTAAAAATTTCATATATATATATATATATATATATATATATATATATATATATATATATATATATATATATATATATATATATATATATATATATATATATATATATATATATATATATATATATATATATATAATAGATTATATATTTTTAGATTTTTCATCTCTTTTTAGAACCAACTAAGAGCAAAACAATAGATAAAGTGAACATAAAATTAATTATCTCACAAGCATGGTTAGCATTTCATCCATTACTTGGTGAAATAATTAAATAATTTATTCTAATTGAGTTTCCAAATATATCAAATAATAATATAAATATAATCAAATGTTATTAAATCTACTTAATGAAGTTTTTTCACTTTTCTATGATTATTTTTTTTGTGTGTTTCCTTTTATTAATCAATTATAATTGCTGTTGAACAGTTTGTTAAATAAAGAAGAATTTGTTTTACATACTTTGTGAAAGTTTTTGATACCAAGATACTTTTGTGACTTTGTTCCATGGTTTTTTATGATCTTGTGAAACATTCCACACCTTGTTTAGTATGTTCGTGCAAAAGATTAATGCATTGGATGATATTTCTTGAGAAGCGTTTAAGAGGTTTAATTCCTATTAAGTAATTACAGTTTTGTGTGTAAATTGTAGCTATGATGAAAATAATTAAGATAATCAAAACAATCTCCCTCAAATTGAAATAATTATAATTAGATGTAGGATTGAGTAAAATCGAATTAGTATATAAATCTTTTATACACTTTTTCTGTCTCTTGTCTATTAGTTTTACTTTTTAATATATTTCTTTACTTTTTCAAATCTCAAATATTTTTAATTATTTTTGAGAAATATAGATAATCTTACATACTAATTACTTTAATGATTATTTCATAGTTTAATTTAGAATAACAATCAAAATATTGAATATTATAAATGTGAAATACATCTCATTTGAACAGTATTAATACTACTATGCAAACATCATATATCCATTAAAAAAATAACAATTAATTTAAAAAAGGACATATAAAATGTTATTATAACATATAAGAAGACAAACAAGCACACAAATAAGATAAAAGGGTAAACTAATTTGACCAAAGATACAATTGAGTTATGAATATAACAATTAAACATAAGTAAATTAAACAAATTCTAAGCATACAAACATTAATGGTAGACTTGACCATCTTTATACATTTGTGGTGGTCTCTCTTGCTATTGAGCCATTACTAATGGGTTTTATAATATCACACATAAGGTTAGTCCGTTAACGACTTAGGTCAAGGTAAAACTCTTAGACTAGGATCTCGTGCTCTTTTCACCATATATTTTGCCCTTTTCTGCTTGAGATTGGATGGTTACTAAAATATCAGGATAACCATTAATACGAAATCTTTACATAAACACATACACAACTTGAAACCACACAAGAAACTTCTCCTTGAAATTTCTTTCACATCATACTTGATACATAAATACAGTCATAACATAGTTCATAAAGCATCACAAACTTTACACTAAAAACATACATAACATTCATAGAAAACTACTTCAGATAAGCAACAGTTAGAAAATCACAGATAAGCAATGGTCAAAAAATCATAGAACAACACATTGGCGTTCAAACTAATGCTCAGCGTAGAAGCTCTTGCAAAAGAGAGCACTCAGTGTTAGTTTATGGCGCTCAATGCCAAAAGACAAAAAATAACTCCAAACCTACAATGGTCACTAGTGCTCAAGGCCGCTCAACGGTGAAAACTGACGTTGAGAGCGTCATACCAAAAACATGCATATTCTCAAACTGTGAATTGATGAACCATGTACTAAATCAAATGAGCAAATTGATATTCCTAACTCAGGGATTGATCCAAATACATGTTTTGATGTCTAAAAGAATGACAATTTGCTCATCTCATCAAATACTTATGAAATGAGTTCAACCTCAAATCAACCAATTCTAACATCCCACGATCATATTTCACCAAACAGAATTTCAACACCATTTCAACTAATAAAGACTTCAATTTCAACCATTTCAAACATACCAACAAAGACACTTTCAACCAAGAGTCCCAAATTATATATATATATATATATATATATATATATATATATATATATATATATATATATATATATATATATATATATAACCTATTACCAATTATAGGCCAATTAAAATGTGTCAAGCAAGACATTATCAAATAGCTCAAAATATATTTTAATAGTGTTTAATCAACTAAACAATAATTTCAATCAATCACATACGAGGAAACATGCACACATAATTCTAATCATATTAGAACTTGAGAATAGTGTTATTTACCTTCCCTTACCTCTTAAAAACTCAAAATGTTTTATAATGACTCCCTCCGCTCAAGGAACTTTACCTACTCTTACAAATCACAGAATGATGATTAGGACACATTATTAGCATCACTAAAAACCAGAAAGTCTGATAGAAGACTCAAATAACACATGCGACATAATAATACTTACATGCATGAAAAAATGTCCAAAATAAAGAAAATAACAAAAACTATAACTTATTCTTTTGCAATAATTGATCAGATAGACTTGAAAACATTGTCTCAATGATTATTTAGACACTCTGATATTCAAATAGATGAAAAAGGGACGAGAAGACTTAGAAAAATAACAAAAGAATCATTAAAGAAAGTTTTAGAAAAATAATATTTTTCTAAATAATAAAATAAATTTAAACTTTTAATATTAAAATAAACAAATCTTATAGCTTCTATCACGTCTAATAATCTAATAAACCATTTTATAAACTCTTACAATTACTTTATTAGAGCTTATGAATTGAGAAAAAAAATTCAATAAACATAGAAAAGATGTTACAAATGCCTCTAGAGATTCTTCATTTTCATTGTATATGTAACCACATATTTTGTATTTATAGAGTAATTTTTTTTCTCTTTTTTACATATTCTTGTCAACGAACTTATCTCTTAATAAATAATGCAATTTTTTTTATCATTCTATATCTTTTTCTAACACGTTTATAAAAATGAGAAAATTTGTTGATTGAAAACTTTTGGAATTGTATAATTCACTTATTTATATGAATCCTAAGCAATGATGACTTAAATGCATTTTTTTTTCTTTTAATTCTTCAAGGTACATTTTCTAAACTATCTAAATATTATAAACGTATTATATAATCTATTTCTTGACGTGTAAATCAAGATTACTAAAATGTCAATTCCCATAATTTTCTAAATGGACTAATGAATGTTACAACTGAGTTCTATAAAAATAATTATCTTATTATATATACTATTACATTAAGCAGATACTATTATAAGCAAAGCAATACATCGTTTGTTAACTTTCTTTAGTGTTGTTATTTTTAATAAATAAAAAATAATTTACCTTTCTAGTTAATATAATAAATAATTAAATATTTTGTTCTTTTAAAAATAAAACTACATAATTTTTCTAATACAATTCTTACAAAATTATATATATAACAATGGCTTTTGGATTATCTTACCTATATTAATATTTTTTTTTATTATTTTAATAATATTGAGGTTATTATAGTTTATTGTTATTAATTTATTTGTGTTAATAACAATATTATCAATTATTAAGTACTATTTTAACACTATGAAATTGTCAGTTGAATAATATTAATATAATCAGGTTAAGAAACGTTATCAAATTTGACACAGTTTAATAATCTAATACAATGTAAAATGACATACAATATCATATTATTGTAATTTAAAAATTAAATATTTTATTTTCTTTGACTAAGTAGAGTTTCTAATTTCAATGATATTTTTCAAAAAGTGTAAACTTTTACTAGAAAGTTCAAAATATATTATAAAATTGTAAATATTAACAATTTAATATTAAGGATAATCCTTTTGCTAAATATTTTGAATTAAAAATCAGTCAGATACACATTACATTTCAATTATCCTTTTTGTTTTAAAAAATAAAAGTAGCGTCACGTAGTCAATTCTAAGTTATATATATTATTTAGTATCATATTAATGTAAATTTAACCAACATTGTTATATATTTGTTAAATATTATAGCATCAATAAATTTTATATGCATTGTCAAATTAAACAGCATAAAAAAAAGTTACAAATTTCATGTTACATTAAATGTCCTTAATACGATATACTTTATGTAATAATTTGGTTTAATAAGTAACTTTAATAAGATCAATACAATAAAATATAATTTGGTAATCAAATTAAGTTTTAAAGCTACCGAAATACAATTTTGTTGCTATTTTTAATACTTAATAGCTGAAAATTTTAATATTATTAATAAATAATTTAGATGTGCATATAGTGGTATGTATGAAATATAATTAGAATCTTAATGGATTTTAAAAACAAATCATATCATGAAAGATATGATAACGAATTTAAGAAAAAAGAAGGTGATAACTGATGATACAAAATAAATTAAGATATCAGTATTATTATTATAATAAAGAGGGAAAACAAATGATATTTGAAAAAGAAATTGTTTTTTCTAATCTTTTGTTCTTCATGTATAATATTTTTCTTTTGAAAATTCTACTTTCCTATTAGTGTATAAATATAACTTACTATGTACATACTTTATAAATGACTGTAATATGGAAGATATATTTCTATCTCACTTGTTTATTGATTTTCATTTAAATAACTTTTATTTAGTATTTTTACAAAATTAAGATATTAGAAAAAATTGATGGATAAATACCATCGTTACTTAAATATTTAAATATATTGTAATTTCTGTAAGATTAGCTTGTTTTGGTTTTAGTTTTTATTTATTAATCTTTTATCCTTTTTAATTTTTAGAATTATTTTTTTAAACCCTTGTTAAATAAATAAATAAATAATATTCATTAATAAATTATTTTTTGTAAATATAATATGTTGATATAATTATATAAATCTAAAAAAGAAAAAAATTCCAATTTTTGATGGTTATAATATTTTTTAAAGTTACTAAAATTAAAACTGTTTATTCTTTTTTAATATATGAAAAAAGTTAAATATAATATGTAATTATATAATTTAGATGTGTATCTCATATACTGGTATATGATAATCTTATTTGATTACAACATTAAATTGCAATATGAAAATTGATATTGATAATAAAAGATAGATTAAGATATTAAGATATTATTACAATCTAATCAACAAGAAAATCAAGAAAACAAGATATCGAAAAGTGAAATAGTCATCTTTTAAATATTTGTCATAAATAAATGGCCAGAGAATTGAAAAAAGGTGTAAAAAGAAATGTTTGCCTTGTTGAGAAAAGAAAGTGACCGAGATGAATGGTAAGGGTGGAAAGAGTTGTTGGAAGAGTGAAGAAGGGATGAAAGAGAAGCAGTGCTGTAAAACAAAAAAGGATGATGAAGTTAAGGTTGAAGGAAGAGAGAAAGTGGTAAACGAGTCTTGTTCTGTGTGGAAAAAATGTGCTGAGAATGGTTCAAATAAGAAAAGAAAAGCAGCATGGGAAGATGCAGAGATGGATCCAGAAATTCAACATTTGATAGAAACAATATGGGAGGTTGATAACTGTCCCCCAATGCTAACAGGAGAAATAACTCTTCAGCTAAAACCAAAGCCACCATTGCCTCCAAGACCAAAGTTACAGAGAGTTTACAAAATTCAAGATCTTATGTCACGCACTGACCAAGGACCCTCGTCTTCTCTATAGTTCTCATCAAACTACAACCATCTTATTCTCCGACTTTTGTTTTTCATTTTTGAGTTTGTTTGGTATGTTTTTTCTGAGAATTTTATGTTCTTATGAACAGTCTTAGTCTAAGTTTCGAGAGAGTAAAAGTTCAAGTTATCCTTTAATATTGGTTTAACATTCGTGTACAATCATCTCTTCATTCTTGAAAATATTTCTGATGTATAGACATATTTAGGTCTGTAATATTCTTTTATGGCAGAAAAAAGTTCTAGGTTTTATCTCATAAGTCTAATTTTATTTAGATGTTATTATTTTTTGAAATCTGAAATTCTCTTATACGACTATATATATTTTTTCATAACGCTAATTTTATTTAGATGTTATTATTTGTTGAAATATACGACTATATATATATATTCTTTAATTATTTGAGTTTGTTTGGATTTGAATATATGAATATTTTGAAAATCTCTAATTATAAAAATGTTCAAGAACGGTCATCCCAACTTCTTTAATTTAAGAGATAAAGGTGTCGTCAGTGTAAGGACCTAAAAATTTGGACCCAGGGTTATTGGGCCTTAATTGTGGCAGCCAGACCTTTAACAATTTGGGCTCATGACCTTGGTAAGGGGACTCTCCTAAAAAGAAAAAGCTGAAGTTCATTTGCCAATTCTTCTTTCTCTCTCTAAAACCCCTTTTCCCAAATTCTTTTCTGCCTTCTCTCTAGCCTCCACACTGATTTAGCCATTGCATGTTCTGTTAGGTGGTACCTTAGCGACCGTCTCGTAGAGAGCTTCAAAACCATCCGATTGGTTTTACGTTCTTCAGCTGGGCACTGTTTAAGTTCTTCCCGGGATAGGATACTGTTGAAAGTTGTATTGTGTGCTAGACTGCTCAACTTTAAGGTAAGGAGAGCTAGTTCTATTTTTGATTTTGCTGTATGACGTGATTTAATGATGATTTTCAAATTGGTATGTTGTTGGAAGCAAAATTTTGAATTTTGCTAACTTGAAATGCATGTATGGAAGTGTGAGTGCTACGTGAATGTGGTGATTGATGGATATGAACTGTTTGGGATGATTTTGAGTGATGAATTATGTATGTTGGAACTGTTTTGGTGTGTAAAATTTGTTGTGGTGTTGATAGGAAGGAAAATCAAGTGTCTTAGGGTCACTTTTTGGTCATTTTAGAGGAAGTGAGGTAGGGATTTTGAGTAAATGAAGGCTGCAGTGTTCCTGGACTGTTTGGGCAGCCTAGACAAGCCCATTGTGACTTGTTAGAAGCATAACAGTAGTTGAAAATAGGTTCCAAGTAGTAGAATTGGATTTGGGTACCTAAGTTGTGAAAATTGGTATTTTAGGGTTGAATTTGAGTATGAATCACTTTAGAATGGAATTAGGAATGTTTATAATCAATTAGGTAAGTCCAATCACGGATAAAACAAGAATTAAGGGTGTTAGAAGTTGATAAAAATGGTTGGAAATGGTAAGGGGAAACTCTGGCCTCATTCTGCATAATTCTGCAGAACTTTGCAGAGAGACAAGAACTGACCGTTCGTCCATGTCTGATTTGCACGATCGGTCATGCACTGACTGAACTGACCGTTCGGTCAGATGTTGCTATAGCGTTAAGACACTTAACGTTCATCCTTGGGTATGCGTCAGGAATCGGTTAGCGTTCGTCCTTGAGCCAGTGTTAGTAATCAGTAGCGTTCGTCCTAGTGATGTTAACGTTCGTCCTTGAGTATGCGTCAGGAATCAGTAGCATTCGCCCTAGTGATGTTAACGTTCGTCCTTGAGTATGCGTCAGGAATCAGTTAGCGTTCGTCCTTGAGCCAGTGTTAGTAATCAGTTAGCGTTCGGTCATGATGAGGCTTGATATTGAAGCGTTCGTCCTAGTTATATTAGCGTTCGTTCTCGATGAGGTTCGTCCTTGGGACTGGTCATGGGTAGCGTTCGGTCATGATAAGGCTTGGTATTGAAGCGTTCGTCCTAGTTATAACAGCGTTCGTCCAAATAGGGTTCGTCCAAGTGCTTTTGACGTTCGTTCAAACAGTGTCCGTCCAATGGGTTTTGGACGTTCGTCCAAAACAGTGTCCGTCCAAGGTTTTGGACGCTCGTCCAAACAGTGTTCGGTGATATTTTCTTTTATGCTTTCTCTCATTCCAGTAAGCTTTGTTAATTAAATATTTCGGTTACAATTTATGAATGCATCTTCATGTGATCCAGATTGGTTGAAAGTGTATGATTATAAGTGGTTTATGATGTTCATTGTTGATCCAAAAGGAATATTATGAGATTTAAAATGGTCGGATTGAATCGGAAATTTAGATCTCTCGGTGAGATCAGTTAGTGTATTGAATGAATGTAAGAGGCTTCCATATGGGGGGTTATCCCTAACACTCCAACGGTCTTTCATTCTCACTTAGAGAGGATTGACGCGTGTGGTGGGAGTAGTGGGAGGTCCTAGGGTAGACGCTATCACTGGAGGTCTATTCCGCGGTAACGGATTAGCCTTGTGTATGGTCGGGTGGAACCCCTCGGCAATGGCTTTGCAAAGCAGTAGAGGCCATCACAAGTGCACAACCCGCCCCAGCTATACATACATTCTATGTCCGGACGTGTCTAGAGTCTTAACATGATAGTATGCTTGTCTTGATGAGTTTTAAGAAATAAATGCTTATGTTTATGATGACTAAGGTGTTTATAAGTGTATGAATATTCTGGTAAATGCTAGATTGATTGAAAATGAATTGTATGATTGTTTGAGACCTAGCTCACCCTTGCATTTGTGTGTGTTGCATGTGTTTGCTTTCCCTCTTGTGATGATCATCTAATCCTTTGGATGTGAGCAGTAGGTGATGATGTACCTTTGGAGCAAGCGTTGGAGAATGAGGAAGACCCAGCTCCTAGTGCTTAGGATTTCTACTAGCTATTGTGTTAAATAGCTCTTTATTTTGAAAAACTTCTAGCCTTCATTTTAGCATGATCTGTATTTTGGAGAATTATGAACTTGTACTTATGTTTTAAAGTTTTCCAGCCAGACTTGGATAACTGTACTCCATAATTCTATCTATTGTGTACTCTTAACTGCTTTCTATTATTATAATCGATGCATTCTACGTATATACTTTGTTATATATTTTGGAATGTCACAGTCAGTCTTTATTAGAAAATAAGTCAGGTCTTATTTGAAAAAAAAAGAAAGATTAAACCATTCATGCATTATTATCTAAAACAAATCATATTAAATGTGGTTTATTATAAATAAAAAGATATTTATGATATTTCTCCAAATAAGTATAGTAAGTAATTAGTTTTCCACAAAATATTGTACAAATTTTCTCTCATAAACAATTCACAAAAAACTGCAATAGAAAAGTATTTGTAATTGTGTTATCTGGAATATATTATAATGTATTGACATATTTATGTATTCATAAAATCTTTGTTTTGACAGCAATAATAATTCTTGTTAGATAGAGGTTTCACAAACTACAAAATTTTAATACTGAGAGTTTTATAAAACCTTAATGCCCACAATATGTCAAAATTTAAGACTCAAAATCTGGGTGTTATATATAAGATCCTATATCATAAGAATAAAAAGTGCATTTAATCATGGATAATATTTAATTTGTTTTTAATTAAGTACGATGAAGAAAATGAATATATATATATATATATATATATATATATATATATATATTATTCTTTTAATATTTTTCACTACACACTTTTCTTCGCATCTCTTTTAATTGTTTGATTTATTTTATATTTATAAAATTTACTCATGTAACATCCAAAATATAGTATAAAATGATACAATAGATGAGTCAGCTAAAGTATTAACCGTACAGTTTTCCAAAATAACCATAAAATTAAAACTTTGCAGAAAATGTCTAACAACCAAAACCTATTAACACAACCGATCGGTCCAAAATCAACTCTTGTCATGACCGATCGGTCCTAATCTACATCGTTGGGTCCTTTCCATCCAGCGCCTACTCCATCGAAACTTCTCAATCATCTGCTCACATCCACCGGATGATTATTGCACAGAAGAAAATACCAAACGGCAACATAGAAAAACAAAAAGTAAGGGTAAGCTAATGTAATAATAAAATCATATTAACATACACTTCAAAACACACCAAGCAGATAAAATAATTAAACACAAGTAGAAAAACATATAACACATATTGACTGACCACTTTAATCGATTGTCCGGACTAGTATGAATATGTAGTTTTGGTCGTTCGAGCACTTGTGGGTGTAGTAACCGGAAACCCATTAGTTGTCACACAAGGTTAACCTGTTATTACTCACCGTAGGACCCCCTCCTCGGCTAGAGCCTCCTGTTATTCTCACGACATGACTTACCCATCTCTACTTGAGACTTGGTAATTATCAGAATGTCAAGATGAATGTTGTAGGTTTCGCTATCCATATTCATACTACACCACCACTCTTGCTTTTCCAATCACTGAGACATTCCTCCTTGAAATTCTCTTTTCACACCATTTTAAACATCATACTTTATTTGAATTCCAATACAATAGCTCATACAATATACATCAAAGCAACTCTAATAATTGAACCGAACCAAACAAATTAAATCAACAGTAAAGACCAAATAACATTTCATAGAACAGAACCGAACAAACAACACACAACCTCTGAGTACGACCGGACGGAAAACTCAACATAACCAAGGAACATGATTGAACAGAAAAACACTCAACACACGTATTCATGACCGAACGGTCCTTTAATAAGCAATACTCGAATACTATCCTAAAATAATTGAAGAGTCAAAAGCTAGAACAACCGAACACTATCAGCTAAGATCGAACACATAAAACTTAAACCGAAAACTAAGAACTTAGACTGAATACTCAGATAAAACCAATCACTAAAACATGACCGAATGGTCATTAACAGGTAAGGCCCATAGAAGAACGATCACAATTAATACCGAACACCAGTACTATACTGAACGATACTGCGAGACCAAAAATTAGTGAGAGAACGAACTTTATAGATAAACCGAATACTACTAAAACCGAACGTTAATCTAACCCTGAGTCCTACGCAGAAGGAATATGAATACAACACCAAACATTATTAAGACTGAACGAAAATACAAAACCTAACCATTGTACAAAACCTAGTAATACTAACTCAAACACTATTATCAAATCAAATATTGTCAAGGCCGAAAAGGAACGTTAGTACGACACCGAACGATCCCAAGACCAATACTACTATGAAAAATGAATACCGCTAAGACTGAATACCTAAACCTGACCGAGCGGTCAACCACAAATACTCGACATTCTGCAAAACTTCTGCAGAATGAAATACACACTAGAATTTACCAAAACTAAATGTTTTTCAACCCATAATTCCTTCCAAGAAAGATATAATCTACAACTCAACAATCACAACATTTAACATGTCAAACAAACCAAGTCGATCATTCAAACATTCAACTTCTCCCACATGCAAAACCATCAAACCACGTTTTCATACATCATTAACCAAACAAATAAGTTAATTAGCTTCCCTTACCTCAGAAAATATGAACAGCTTAATCCCAGAATTCCCAACTTGAATCTTGCACCGAAAGAAACTCTATAAACACCTATAGATGACCGTTTGGTGAGAAAAGACCAAACATAGAATTTAGAGCCCAAAAAGGAAATCTGATGAACACATGCAACTCGAGACTTGGCTTGCATTTAACAAAAGCTAGAATTTTTTAGAAGAGGATGAACTTACCAATTCAAAGATTATTTTTAATTGGTGAAGAAGGAAGCTTTTGACACAAGTAAAGCTCAAGCATGACCTTATTGATGATCAAATGAAGATGAATGAGAATTTTCTTAGAGAGAATTTGTAGAAAAAAGGAGGAGAAAATGAAAACCAGAAACTTAAAGAGAAGAAGTGCATGCAAAAAATGACACGAAATTTTGAAAAATTCTTTTATATACTATTGTAAAAAATCGATCAGTCCAATCAACTACATAAACTTGTCTTCCATTTTCTCTGAATTTCTAAATCCTTACAACTCACATCAAAGTATTTCTCTTATTGTCACAGTCTTTCATTACATATTTTTTATTTGTGTAATTATGATTAAACAATATATTATTATTTTCCGTGAATCAAATAATTTTTGCATTTCATGTTTGATTATTTTTATTTTTTAGGATTTTTATTTATTATTTTTTCATATAAAAAATGTTTGATTATCTTAATTTCAAGTGTTTAATTACGTAAATATTTTATTTATTAAATAATTTTTGAAAACTTATTTTTAATCTCTTTTATTATTTTAATTTTTGTTTCATTTGTATACTTTTTTTGGTTAAAACTATTTTTATTATTTTTTAACTTTTCAACTAGTTCTACATGTTATATTGAAAATTTTTATAAGATTTCAACAATACTTTTTATGTTATCCTATTATTACTTATACGTATTTGTTTTATGTAATTTTACTTGATAGTAAAATGTTTTTACAACCTACATTTAATCGTTTTTATTTTTTTATTATATAAAACATTGTTTTAATTATTTTTAATTTTAAATCATTTTTATAAATTTAATTTTATCACTTAAATTCTACATAAACCTTTTATTTATTATAATATAATAATTTCATGTCAATCTCAATGAAAATCTATGTTTAGATTTAAATTATTATTAGTTTAATCCTTAATTTTATTTAATTAGTTTATTATAATTTTTATTAGTGTATAAAAAAAGTATTTCATCACAATCTAAAAGATAAATAAAAAACATTAGAAATATTTTTAAATTTGAATATTTTTTTTATAATTTTTAAAAATATATTTTAGTTTTATCAATTTTATTTTATTAATATTTCTACAATTTTTTCACTTATTTTATTGTATTTAATGTTTTCATTTAAATTTTACATAATTTTGGTTATTTAATGTATTCTTTAAATGTTAAATATTTGATAATATTGTGTTCTTTAATAAATTTAATTAATTAATATTGAATCAAAATATATATATCATATATATTCTTCCATACGTTTTCCCTCGTCAATACTAAAATGATTTAGTTTGATAGATGAAAATATTTTATTTAGGTAATTTAAAATAAAAAGATATATTTGGAAAGAAAACTTTAAATGCAAAATTGCATTTTAATATTTAACCGTAAAAACGACCATAGTTTAGATGATTCTAGATCCATTGAACCCACCGTTTTCTCCTGTTTCATCTCTCTCTCTTAGTCTCTCCTTTTAAAGCCGCTCATTCTTTCTCTGCAAGCAACAACGCGATCACTCTCTCTCTCTTCGCAACCGACTTAGCTGCTAGTTAAACCTGCGCGCTCCGCCAAGAAGGTTCTCTCCCCCCATCATTAGCTATTTCATTCTTTCCTTCTTTCATTTTGTTTTTCAATTTTCATTTTCAGAAATATTGGAGACTGTATGTCGTTCTAAGGTTTTACATTATAATCAATGTTATTTTCTTTGTCTCTTGTATTGAAAATGATTACTTGGAACCTATGCTTATAAGAATTAGGTTAACCATAGTAGCAGAGTGTTTTGGGAACTAAGTTCATTACTTGATTAGTTTACGGCCTTTAATAATGCTGACTGACTTTTTCTTGGAATATTTTGGGTCTTGAAGTATGTTTGTCTGAAATTATTTTTAAAATCAACTATCTCAAGAATAATGGTTTAAATCTGTATAGAACAGAATCTGAAAAATATGTTAATTTCTTAATTCTAATTATTTTTAGTTTATTTTTTTCAATAGTTTTTATTTTTTTACTTAGCTTCGTTCACTCCACTTTTCTTATGTAAAAGTTGGTTTTCGTACATTCAGATGAAATTGATTATCTTAAAAGTAGTTTTCTATAAATTTATTTGAAGAATTTTAATATTGGATTTTATAAAATTGATTATTGGAATATATTCAATTTTACAGTTGCCAAACATATCCTATGGATTCCACAAAAGGGGACACTGGAAAACCTTCATTGGCTGCAAATGTTACTTCATGTCGAAAGAAGAAGAATGAAGAAGCCACTTTTTTGGAGGACGTGAAAGATCACATTGACGAGTTTATTCATGCTTCTATGGATGAGCATAAAACTTGCTTCAAGAACACAATTCAGAAGGTTTGTGTCGTGTTGAACCTAAGCTTTCTTATCTGGTCCATTGTGTGCACCTCCTTGTTAACCTACATATTATGCGCTTTTGGTTTATTTCAGATGTTTGGTATGTCCAAGGCTGTTGCAGAGAGGAACACCGCTGACGCTGCCAAAGAAGTTGAGAGTTCTCTGCCTCTTCAGACAACTTTGGAAGGTTAGTTTCTCGTTTGTTCTGAAGAAATAAATGGTCTGTTTCAGAAGCTCTCTCCAAGGAACTTGATATAAATAAGTGATAGATTAAGTTGGTTGACCATTAATTTCATGAAAAAATACCAAGGTACTTTCGTCCAGTAGGTTGTTCAGACTTGTCATTCAAATGGAGTGTGATTGGCACACATTGCTTGATGGTACATTTTCCTTCTTTTTAGGTATTAATGGTTTGTCTCTGTTCAATGACTAAACAAAAACCTGTTTTCAATTCATTTATGTTTAGAGAAAATATTTTTGCTATATACTATTACTATTGACTTCAGAAGGCATGTATATATAAGGTCTTACCATTGACTTGGCAAGAACAATTTTTCAACTGCAAGTCTATTACTCATTTGCTTGAGCATCAGTCAAACAAAAGATTGCAGATGGAGTTTTAGGTGTTTAATGGGGAGAGTGTTTTGAATATTTAAATCAAATAATCAATTTAAATCATTGTTCGCTAATTGAAAAAAAGGTTGACAGCAACTAACTCCCTAATCAAGGTGAGACACATAAAAATTGAGCATAGAAAATTATGTTAACTTTATTATATTGATAAGAATGGTAGGAACTAAATATTGAAAATAGAAAAACACTCTTTTCCAAGAGTTTCTCTTTTACAACAAATTTCATTTTTTCACAAAAACTAATGGTCAATCACCAAAATGAGCATCCCCTTGTCTTGTTCTTCTTCCCCTGTTTATATTTAACTAACACCTCAAAATTCTCTAAACTCATTAATTTTCTAACTAATTGAGTGGTTGATTCTTCATGTTATCTTCAACTACAAGAAAGTAAAACTTGGAATCATGGGATATGTCCTTCTAAAACAATACTCAATTCTTTCATATATTGCGAAACAGTAGTCTAACACCTCAGGCATCCCATATTAGAACGGAACTACGAATGGAGAAAAAGAATTAAAAGTTTTGTTGATGTCAGTTGGACACTGGATCTTCAGATTTCTAAGCCTGAAAATTAGAAGTTACATAGAACAACCCCAATCCTCCCCTCAAGAAAAAAGTCCAAGGAGCAACTAAAATTGTTGGCAGAGTTAGTAGAAGTGTACTCAACTAAAACTAATGCAGCTATGACGAATGTGAAGCATATAGCTATCAGTAATTGCGTAGTATTGATAGATATATAATTTTAAGCATATAGGAATTTCCCATGTCGTTCTACCTAGTTTAAAACTATGGCTCTAGTAACCATTAGCATATTATACTATCAGTGAATATCAATTAAGTATTCTATTTATATTTTATCCTTTTTATTTTGTGTTATCCTTTATATCAGTTACCATATTTCTCAATCCTTGGTATTCTAATTACCAGGAGTGGCATCAATGTAAAAATTAATATCACGTTCTATGAATACATTAAATATATGAATACGTGATCATACATTTAAACTAACAATGCTAGAAATATGTTATTATTATGCTGATTTTTCTGCGGATATTTCAGAAAGCCTTATTCATTATTTATTTTATTTATGAACATTTAATATCTGAGTAAATATTTTAATTAAATATATTTTACAATCCATTATGATATATATTTAAGATATGAGTATATATTTTGATTTGAAATATTATCATAATCAATTATTAATTCAAAGATTTCTTTTATAATGATGATAAAATCTTGTTTGTTATTATAATTTTTTCATTCTATAACAATATATAAAATAGATAGTACTCAAGGTGTCAATAAATGTGAATATGATATAAAGGTCTAAAAAAATGGAGACTGTGTCCACTAGACTAAGATGGTTTTGGGAAAAAAAAAACTGCTATTTTATTTATATATAAAAAATAAGAATAAATATTTTTTCCAAATATATAATTTAGATATTCATGAATGTATTGGATTAGACCTTATTTTTATAATCAGTGGCAATCTTGAATAATATTCATTAACATTCTTAATATACCGTAAATATACGATATTTTTAAAAATATTTAAAGTTTTAAGATAACTATCATTTAAATAATTATATATATATATATATATATATGTGTGTGTGTGTGTATGTATATATGGGTTTGTTAATACAGGAAAAGTGTGTTTTTATCTGGTATACTTTAGTACAGATCAAAAATATTTGAATAATTTCTATTTCAAACCTAAAAAAGAGAAAACAAAAATTTTTAAATTTTTATTCATCTCTCTTTCATTTCTTATTTTTTTCTATTATATCTTTTTCGTTTTTCTCATTTTAATATTTTCTATTTCATCCTTACATTATTCTCAATGGGATTAATGAGCTTTCTCTTTTCTAATGAGAAGGAAAATATTCTTCTTGAATACTAAAATAGTCATTCTTTAATAATATTTAAATAGTATGTCAAAATAATATTTCAGAAAATTCAAATTCTTTAAAAAAACAATGAATTGAATATTTTTTCTTTATCCAAGTTTCAGAATAAGCTCCATCCAGTTTGGTATGATGCTACATCATGTAAGAGTTATTGTCAATCATTGCTGCATATTTTATAGACAACTCAATCTCATGTTGAAGTAATTCAAAAGTATATGGTTTGAGTATGAATGTAGCATGTTCCTCGATTGGAAAACTTGTTTTCATTAGAAAATTATGATATTTTTGATACATTCTCGTCTTTTTTCAAACTTGATTTTTAATGTTTATAACAACTCCAACCTTAAAAAGGAAATATAAAAACCTTTGATTATAAAAAAGGAAGAAAAAAAACTTCTAGCACCAACCAATAATATATTCTTACTTAATTCACAAAATTTACCAAACTCATTTTAATATCCAAAAATAACTTTACATATGAATTTATAGATTCTAAACATTTGGTTATCGTCATCTTAGTGAAAAAAAAATTCTTTCAAAGCCCAAATTGACAATGAGAATATAATGTCTCAATATGCAAATGTTATTACTTACATGAGAACGTCCAACCATCAAATCTTATTGTTGTTTAAAATCACTTACACATTTTAAATTATATATAACTTATTTATATATAACTTATAAACTCAATTTTGAAGTAGTTATATTTTGTACCCAAAAGGAAAAATCAAGTTGGCAACTTTATCCCAATATGTCATATACAAAAAGCATGCTTTGTATTTGGTAATTCTGTTAAAGCAACTTCTTTAAGTGTATGGTCTTGATAAGTTAAAATTGTTTGTAAATATTTTTCTTTAATAAAGCGTAGAAAACTCTAAAAATATAACAAATAATAAAAATTATGAAAGGGTTTTGTACTCTTTGTCAAAAGGAAAATGTCTACAAACAATTTTGATTGACAAGACCATACACTTAATGAAGTTGTTTCAACAATTATCAAATACAAATCATGTTTTTTGTATATGACATTGTGACAAAGTTATCAACTTGATTTTCTTTACTTTTGAGTACAAAGTATGATGACTTCAAAAATGAGTTTTATAGGTTATATAATTTAAAATGTGCAAGTGATTTTCAATGATAATGGAATTTGATGGTTAAACGCCTTTGTGCCTTAGCCTATTTGATGGTTAAAACGTACATTGAGGCATTATATTTTTATTATCAATTTTGGGCCTTAGCCTATTTGAAAGAATTTTTTTTTGCTGGGATGATGACCAAATATTTAGGGGTGTTGCTCCCTCCACCTCCACAGCCTTCTCCCTCCACCTCCCCAATTATCTTTAATTCCAATTATATCCTTGAAGTTAAAATTTTTTACTTTTATTATTTTATGATTTTAATATTTTAATATTTAAATATAAACTAATATAAATATACATTATTAAAATACATTAAAAAGATATTCAAAAATAATAAATCAAAATATTAAAATATCTAATAAAATAATAACAGAAACATAAAATTAAAACAAAGCTTAAACGGATAACATCCTTCAACGGATGTCAACATCCGTTTAAGGCAAAACGGATGTCGACATCCGTTTCGCATTAAACGGATGTTGACATCCGTTGAAGGATGTCATCCGTTTAGGCTTCGTTTTCATTTTACGTTTTAGGATTAAAGGATTATTGGAAAAATTATTAGAAGGATTATTGGAAGGGTTTAGGGTTTAGGATTATTGGAAGGATTATGACTACGTACCTGGAGAGGAACCACAACAAGCACACTACACCACAAACGCACTGCACCACGTACTGCACCGAAAGCAAGAGGAAGATTGCTTGATAATTCTTTTCACGATCACTGAGCTTTGCAGAAAAATATTTTACTCATACAAGGAACTACGTAGGTTATCAGTGAAATATGTTATAAATGAGTAAAATTAAAAAACAATAATTCTAAAAATAAAATTTTACTGAGGGGCAAAATAGTAAAGGGGAGGTGGAAGGAGCAACACCCAATATTTAGAATCTATAAATTCATATATTAAAAGATTCTTGGATGTTAAATCAAGTTTTTTATAATCAATAATAGAAATCAAGCTGAAATAGATGCGAAAATGCATTAAAAGTATCATAATTTTTTAAAGAAAACGAGTTTTCCAATCGAGGTACATGTGGTATCCGTATTCACTGCTTTTGAGTTGCTTCAACAAAATTGAGTTATTTACAAAATATGCAACAATTGTCATAAATAATGACTTTTATTCGGTGTGACATCATACTAATATTGAAGAAGGTCGTTTCGAAAGTTTGATAAAGGAAAAAAATTCAATTAATTGTTTTTGTAAAGAATTTAAATTTTTTGGGATACTATGTAGATATGCTATTAGAGTGTTATTGAAGAATGACGACGGAGAAGAGAAATCTCATTGATTCCATGATCAAAACATATTATCAACTCTAATATTAAACAATTTGCTAAAAATATAAAAAACTTTAGAATATATGTGGATGATTGTTTTTTAATAATCTTTTACTGCAGCCAAATTTATAGTCGCTACTTTATTACACTTCCTTTTTACATGAAAAAAAATAGCAGTAAACTCAAAATTGTGAAAGTACTTATTAACATATATTTAAATCACATGTATTTTGTGTCAAAAATTACTCATACTTTTAATAAATTAAATGGATAATAAATTTTAATAAAATTAGCAATAAGTCCAAAATTGTGAAAGTACTCATTAACATATATTTGAATCACAAGTGTTTTCTGTTAAGAATTACTCATACTTTCAATAAATTAAATGGATAACAAATTTTAATAATTTCAATTTGCATTCTAAACAGGATTGTACATATACTAGATAACAAGTCTAATATAACATTTCGTTGGACGTCGTCAAGACGTTGGTAGGCGTTTGTGGGTTATGGTGACGGGTTGCTTGTCTAATCGATGGATAGGTCATTATTAGATAAGAGACGACGACAATTGATGAATTATATATATATATATATACATATAAAAAATGTTTCAAAATAATTATTAAATAATAAAATAAAACAATGCATATAAAAAATAATTAAATTAAAAAAATAATATTGTTGAAGGTATAAAAAAAAAGAAGTTATGATCACCTCATTAAATTAATTAAATTAAATAAAAAATAAAAATAGGTCAGGAACACTTCACCTAAATAAATTAGATAAATTAAAGTATAAATAAAAATAAGGATATGAACACCTCACCAAATAAATAAAATAAACCAAATAATAAATAAAAATAAATAAAATAAACCAAATAATAAATAAAATAAATAAAATAATAAATAAAAATAAAAATGAAGTAATGAATATTTCACTAAATCAATTAAATAAACAGTGTAAATAAAAAAGAGGTTATGAACACCTGAGTAAAGAAAATAAATAAATAGAATAATAAATATAAATAAAATGAGGTTATAAATAACTCACTAAATAAATTATAACAAACTAATAAATATAAATTAAAGTGAGATTATTGACAGTGAGGTTATAAACACTTCATTAAATAAATATAATAAAAATAAAATGAACACTCACTATATAAATTAAATAACCATAATAATGAATATAAATAAAAATAAAGTTATAAATACTTCACTAAATAAATTAACAAATAAAAATAAAAATTTGATATTATGATAACCTTACTAAATAAATTAAAGAAACAAAATAATAAATATAAATACCATCCCACCAAATAAATTAAAATAATAAATAAAAAAATTATGAACCTTTCACTAAATATGTTAAATAAATAGAATAATAAATATAAATAAAAATAAGATTATAAATATTTCACTAAATAAATTAAATAATTCAAAATAAAAAATAAAAAATAGCTTATAAACACTTACTAAATAAACTAAATAACCATAACAATAAATATAAAAATAAAAATAAGAATAGAGCTGAGATAAATTTCTCTACCTTAAAATAACTTGTCCATACTAAATTTTATTGTTCAATAGATTAAGTCACTCCCAACTATTTTAAAATTTGATTAATAATTTCTTTATTAATTTATTTTTTAAATGGAAACTGTTGAATATGTTGAATATAGTGAAAAACTATATTTAGATTAATCTCCCTTGTGTAAAATACACACATAGGGTTCTCTATTTATAATAGAAGAAATATGGGCTAAGCCCAAAATACATATGAGAAATAATAACAAACTAACTAAAAGATAAAAGATATAATATATCTAACACTCCCCCTCAAGCTAGAGCATACAAATTGTATGAACTAAGCTTGGAATAGATGAACTCAGTGTTGAACTAGATGATTTGTCTTCAAGAGTGTGAGGCAAACATAGATGGACTAACAGCAGCTTGTGAAACTTCAAGCTCAAAAGTGGATGAAAGAGAGTAGTGGTGGACAATGACAAACTGCAAATACTGATTTCCAATCAATGATGAATGAGTGACGGGATCAACAGTGGTAGCTGAAAGCTAAGAGCTACAAAACTGCAGGGACTACACTAAATCCTCATCAATGATGGATGGGTGACGGGATCAACAGTAGTAGCTGAAATCTACAAAACTGCAGGGACTACACCCATATATATGTGACTTGCAGTGTCTTGGAAACGTACTCCCCCTTAGTGTGAAGGGTGGAAATGTGGAATATCACAGTTGCTGGACCACTAAAACAAAACCAAATATTAAGCTACAATGCTGAAACAAAGGCATCAAAGATCCAAAGATATATTAGAGGTCCAAGATTCTTTGTTGGACAACTCTCAAGTGGTGATACTTAGCAGTGTATCACAAGAAGATCGGGCTAAACTCTAGCCCAAGAAGAACTGAAGCAGTTACGTCTGTCTGAGGCGGTAGCGACTGCAGCGGCGGTTGACTGCTATAAAACTGTAGGGACTAAATTGCCATCACTGACTGATGGGGCCTGTAGTGGCTGAAAGCGACAAAACTACAGGGACTGCCATCACTAACTGACGAGGTGATGGGGGCCTACAATGGTTGGAAGCATACGGCGCCTGGACAGTAGCAAACGGCACGGGACAGCGGCAAACGGCACGGACAGCGGCGATGGTCTGGTTGGCGAGACCGACTCTGATCATCAAGTTGGACAGCCATGGAGAGGGAGAAACCCTAAAAATTCAAAGTACTCCGATTGATGCAACGACCACAGATCCAGAAAGAGGGCGAGGAGGCGATCACGGCGGTGCTGATCGGCGGCGGAAATCTCCGGCGACGCGTCGGCACGCGCGGCGGCAGCGGCGAATCTTGCGGCGGCGCGTGGGTGCTCCGATCGCCGCGATCTTTGTACGACGGTGGTCGCCCGGCCGAGACGATTCCGATGGTGTGGTCGCCGGTCGACTCTGGAACTCCGGCGACGGCGGCGGCGGCGGCGGTGACGGCGGCGGCGGCGGCGGCGGTGACGGCGGCGGCGGCGACGGACTGGCCGGAAAGAAGCGGCAGCGACGGTGGAGAGATCTGACTGGACGGTGCTGATTGTGGCACAAATTTAAGAGAAAAAGAAAGAGAGAAGGGTTGCTCACTGAAATTTTAGGGGCTGCCGGCGGCCATGGCGGCCGGCCGCCGGCAGACAGCAGAGACACCAGAAGAAGATCAGAGAACCTGCTCTGATACCATGTTGAATATAGTGAAAAACTATATTTAGATTAATCTCCCTTGTGTAAAATACACACATAGGGTTCTCTATTTATAATAGAAGAAATATGGGCTAAGCCCAAAATACATATGAGAAATAATAACAAACTAATTAAAAGATAAAAGATATAATATATCTAACAGAAACATTATGCAACCAGGAAAGAAGTAAAAATAATTCCATTTCTTTTCTCTCAAGTATCAATTTATAGAAGTTTATATTACTATTACGTTAATATTTTAATATTCTTTTTTAATGTTCATTCACATATAATGCATTGTATATTCACAAGTTATTTCACAACATTATAAAATATGTATTCATCTTCATGACCTAAAAATGCTATGTTACATGTTTAACTACTTTTCTATATTTTATGTATTCTTGAAATTTGATAATATTAATATTTAAAATTTATGAACACATTAATATGATACATTAATGTAACATCCTAAATGTAAAAATTATATTTCTTATTACAAAACTCTAATATAAATCCTATAAGTTAGAGTGATGAGTAATATCTTAAGAACAAATTGGAAAAGTTTGAGCTCGATCAATGATTAATAAAATTGGAATCTAAATTTTATTGAAGTAACTCAAAATCCAGACATAGGTAGCATCATTTCACTTTGCGAAAATAATTTCTCTAATCACAAACTTCTAAATGAAAATCTTGACTGCCAAAATGAAGTATTATGTCTTAAGAATTCTAGATAAAAAATTTCATTCAGTGGTTAACAAAGTGAGAATAAAATATTTATCAAGACAACTCAGAATTGGATAGTATGTGAAGACCTAAGTTTTATATTAAAATGCAGGAATTGTTTCTCTTATATAAACTTCCAATTGTAAATCTTATCAATCATAGTGAGATGAGAAACAATATTTCAATAATATTTTGTAAAAATTTTAGTCTAATCCAATGATTTATGAAATTATGATCACAATTTTACCAAAATACTTAAGAATAGAAACTAATTAACATCTTAAAATCATCTTTAATTTTTATATGTTATTTATATTGTAAATATTTAGACAGTACAATTATAGATTAATTTTCTTTTAAGATAATCAACTATTTATATAGTATAAGTTCATCAATTAAAATAAAAAGAGTATACTTTTATTTAGGTATTCTTCATCTCTTATTAAATTTATTAATCCTCTTACTTTTTCTTCATCTCATTAAAATTGTCCACTTCTTCATCAAGTCTTGTTTCACGAATTTGTCTTGTTTCAACATTAATATTTTCATCATTTTCACAACCCTATCTATACTTTCACCATCATCCCATGCCAAATCTGACACAATTTGTTTTTTCCCCAATTCCATTACTTCTCTTCCTCAAAAATCATAACTTTACTAACAACAATCTTTTTAGCAATTAGATCAAACAATTTGTAACTCTTGGATTATTGACTAACACCCAACAATACATAAGTAATACTTCTATTATAAAGTTTAGTCCTTGACTACCAATGTAAGACGCCAATTCAAGACATAGACAGTCCAATTCCTCAAAAAGTGTTGGGAATATTTTTCTCAAACAACAAGGAATAAACCATGATAATCATAGTTTGCTTTTTCCTTTCAGCAACACCATTCTATTACAGAGTATAAACAGTTGTTATAGTCTCTTAATCTCATTGTGCTTGCAAATTTCATTGAACTCATTTAAATTGAATTATCCTCCTCTATGAACTAAATAGACATTTCAGCTTCCTTCTCAACCTTATTCTTAAAGCATTTAAAAGAATATACCCATGATTTTCTACTATAATCATCAATAAATAGCAAAATGTACTTCTTATTACTGTTGGATGTCAGAGTGATAGGCCCACATATATCTACATGAACAAGTTCCAATTGTTGTGTTGTTCTCCAATTACTCTTCTTTGGAATGGAATCGATGTTGTTTTCCATTGATGCAATCAAAACATGTCACAGTTATGAAAGGTTTATGAAGTCCACCTACCATTGATGAAATTAGGGTTTCATAGAAAATTTGAAAAAGATTCTAAGTTGTTTGTTCCAAAACCAGCCTCAAAAAATTGAAACTTTTTATACAAAATATATTTATGTCGATTTTGGAACCAATGTTAGACTATTAACAGAAGAAGAAAAAAAGTGATGAGCTTAGTACATGGAAACCGAATTGGCGAATTAGGAAACAATGAAAACCATAAGAGATTCAAATTCACTATACTTGTATGAATTGCAAAATCCATCATAAAATGCTGCATTCTAAGCCATAAACAAGAATTCGTGAAATGGTATGCATAGAATTAAAACATTGAGAAATCCCCCACACAAATGGATAATTTTGGCAAGGTTAAAAAATAATCATGATTGCCCAAGAAGTGAAGGCATGTAGAAAGCATGGCTTTGTGCAATCTCAATGCGTTCACGGGGATCATTCTGATTTTCATCTCTCAGAGCTTGGAGAATAGCTTCTGATGAAGAGTGTTCCCTGAGAAATGCAAAATGCATCAGTAGCAAGGTAAAGAAACTTGTGACATAGCTAAGGTGCATTCAGCCCTTATATACTTTAGTTTATGTACAATTTTCATTTCTTTACTTAGTCTAATATATGCAAGTAATTGAGTAATTTCTCTAATAAGTAGAAAATATTTACATAATTAACCAGTTAAAGGTTATTTAGTGGAAAACATGTACATAATTAACCAAGTAATTAAGTTATAATTAACCTCTACTTTTATAGCTCTAATAAGCAGAAATTATTTTATCCTCTTTTATGTGTGAAGAGGCATGCAATGGTTGCAAGAAATGAATTACCTGGATATCAATATTTTATAAAGTGTCTTCAGAATGGGGCAAAGTTCAACAGGAGCAACCGGTTTGTTTTCTTCTGGGTGCAACACATTCAGGCTTGAATGGCTCAAAAGTTCAAAAAAGGCCTCTACTGCCGAAACACCCTACAAATATAAACAGCAACCATATTTTTTAAATCAGAAAATTTCAATGAGTATGAAATGCTGTGTACAAACTAAGAAAATCCACAACTTATGTAACAAAGCATTTGAGGGACAATTATGTTAAGTTTAATTCCATTACTTTAAGATAGTTTCAGAGCTTATTCTAATTAAGTTTGTTGGGTCGTATAACATACAAAAGTTCCACTAAACTACATTTAAAATTACTGAAAGTGGAATTATAACATTTGTTCATAATATTCACTTTTTAATGCATATTATAATACTATTAGTACATTCCAAGGTGCAATTAGAACAGTTAAGGAATTCAGAATATGTGTTTGGAACAAACCAAGGGGAAAAATACACAACATACCTGAATCATTCCTTTGCCACTGATGCTGTCACCCATATCTGGGCTTAATTCACCCTTAGCTAGCATCTGGCCATACCATGCATTACGACCTTTTAGTAAAGTCACATAAGTGTCAGCCAATAATGGCCCTGCAAGTTTCTCAGGTCCTTCAGCCAACAAGTGAGTGATAAATATCATCTCTGATGTGCAGTGTGCAAAGTATACAGATTTGCTGGTAGCACTCTCATGGGTAAGGGCTGCTACCATACCTGACAATAATAAGGGCAATATGTAGTAAAGATTGTCAATCAAAGTTAATGCAAGCTATGGAAATGAATAAGGGGGATGCTAGTATCACACTAAAAACATTCCCATTTTCCATTTGCTATAGCAATACTAATCAAAAGGAAGACAACAAGCAATGGCATTGACACCCAAAACACTGAAGATCAGAAGTGTATTATTACCAAAAATAACAAAGGTGATTTATTAATGTACTGATCTAGGCACTTGCCATTGGGAGAATCAATCACACTTTGCGAACATGAGAAATACAATTTTGGTAAAAACTTCAATAAAAGTAACTCTTCTGTTATGACTTCTTAAGAAGTTCATAACCACTAGATACCACATAGTTGCAGAGCTATGAAATTACTTGATAGGTTGCAGTAATATCACATTGAATGTGCTTCTTTTGTTTTATTTAACAGAAGAGTAATGTTAGTTCCATGAATATAGATATGCAAATAGATGTGTCCATCCCTAAAACTTTCAAGCAGACCACAGAAACTAAAGCTGTTATTGAGGTCAAAATTCAGAGTCAAAAGTGCATGGCTTTGTAGTTTCTGCTGCATGGCTTTGTAGTTTCTGCTGCATGGCTATGCAGTTTGTGTTGCATGACACGACTACACAATGTTTTCAATCAGAAAAGTGAAGCCTTCGTACGTATGTAAGTTTGTAACATTTCTCATATAGTTGCTGCTGCATGACATGATTACACCTTATTTTCAATCAGAAAAATGAAGGCTCCGTATCTTTTATAGTGTATACACCTTGGGAAGGAGTAGAGAGATAGAACCAAAAAGAGACAAAATGATGTCTTTGATGGGGGTGATGTCATAGGAAAGGAAAGGAAAAGAGACGCGAGAGATGAGTGTAAAAATTGGTGTATGAAAAATGAGGCTGGTCCATTAGCCTACTTAAGGCATAGTTACAGAATTCTCTCAAAAGTGCATGCCCTCTAACTCAGTGTGTTCAACTCAGGGAAATCTTGTAATCACAATGTAAACAAGTGTCCAAGGCATGACTGTCCTAATTAAGGGCTGTTTCCAATTCAAGTATTTGATTTTGGTTTCACACCAGGGCACCATTTTAGGCATGGACCACCAACAACAGAAACCTGATCTTTGCTAAAGGACTCTGACACGAAACATATTATGCATAAATAGACATCTAGAAGCAAAGAAAAACATATATTTCTTGGGGAATAGTTTAGAGAGCCATCCAACAGAGAAGATAAACTCTTTCACAATGGAGAGAAAACTTTAGGATTTAATCTCATGATCCATAAAGAGTAGGATTAATCTTCTTTTGTTTTTATCTTTTTATTTATGGATTCTGTATGTTTAATAAGATTATATTGATGAGAGACTAAATCTTTCCTTGTGGTAAGATAGGGTTTTGGATCTCGACACAAATATTACTTGACCCAGTTATTATCTGTTGAATTTTATTTGAACTTGTATATATTCTTCTGTGTATGTCTTATGGTGAAGATTAATTCCTTAATCAGTCTTTGATATAAGAAACTTACCTCCAATTACCCTTGATAATTAGTAGTTTACTTTCTTAACTTACGAAAGTATATTGGTTAGGTAGTAGAATAACCCTCAGTCACTACACTATGTACTAGATAAACTTTATAGTTTGTTGTATAATTTTGGTAAGGTTAGACTTTGATTTGTACACAAGACACTAAGATTCTTAGCATAGTAGCTTGGAGTCAGTACTGAGACCAAGCCAGTACACCCAGGAGAAACAGAATTCAATGAGATTTCGTCCAAACAACAGCAAATATGGAGCTCAGACATTTGGAATGTGAAAAAAGCAAAGTTGAATACAATGTCAGGAAAAGGAAGCAAATCAACAAGTGAAATTGACTTACATACACAACTAGCACATCCAAGGAGAAACGATCATAAGAAAAAGGGTAACGTCATATTTAATCACATTGATCAATGACAAAGCCCTTAAGCCCTTATTTGAATTGGATATGTTTCCCAACCAGTTTTCTTTCTTCTGTTCATTTCTCCTATAGTCATTAATCAAAGTTACTTATTAGCACATTGTAATGCTTGAATAGCATTCAGAACGAAAATTGGGGTGAAAACTGAAAAACTAGAATTAGTTATCACAAAGGGTTATCTTCAAATGTTGCAACTATTTGTAACAAATAAAAGTCATAGCAAACAAAATACGACGAGTTTCACATTAGCCATAAAGCTTATGTTATTAAAGACATGTTTAGACAAGTTTCTCCATAATCACTTCTAAAAAAGAAAAATAAAGAGAAAATAATGAAACCAACTTCTCTGTAAGATAAAGTTAGCTTATGCACAAGTTAAAATTATAAATTTAGAGAATTTATAACAGTTTCTACAAATTAACTTATGCCTAAACTAACTTTAGCTTATGCAAAAAAGCTTATTTAATTTTTTTTCCTTTTACTTTCCTTTCTGAATGTTTTTAGGGGGAAGTTTGTCCAAACAATCTCAATCTAATTTGAAGCTTACCTGCACCAATAGCATAGACATTTTTCAAGCCACCCATGACTTCATGGGTGACAAGGTCACTGTTGTCCCAGACAATAAAATGAGGTTGTCGTAGAAACTTTGCCAGAGGTTTCCTCCATTTATCAGCTCCACATATTCGAGCATTGGCATACTCCTTGTTGTAGATTTCTGAGGCAATATTCGGACCACCAAGATAAAGTATATTCTCCATAGGGACTCCAGCTGTCAAAGAATATATACATTGTAAACAACTGACAATGAGGGTAGATAAAATAGATATACTACCAAGTTACTAATTTCCATTGGTTGGCATGATGTAAATAAATTATAGATAACAAATAGCAGTACCTAGCCAGTGGATTATCAAATTTTATATAGATTTCCGCCTATAAAGTGTGTTGCAAACTTCATAGGATAAGTGCAGAGTTAACAAGTTTGAAATGTAAACAACTTCATAATATATTTTGTATGCATTTATCATATTTTCTGCTGTTAATTTCTGAATCAAGATTTATTGCTTCACTTTATTATCATTGATCTGTAGTATACCTAAATACGAATGAGAACTTTAAGTGAATTGAAGTTGCTAGGAGTGGGTGAGGAAGGTTGAGATTGACATTCATTCAAAATAAACAACATTGTCTCCACCAATAAAACTCACAAGAATGTTGCGGAAGTTTCTTTGGCTAGACTTCTTCTCTAGCTGTACTGGTCAAAAGATGAAAAGTTATTCAAGAAGTAGTATGCCATATATACCAAAAATCGGTGGATGTGACTATATGAGAAATGTTACAAAAGGGAGATATCAATGAGTCCAGAACATTGACACATAAAAGTGTCCTCAATGCTTTACAGAGTTATCATCCTGTTCAGAGAGACAGATGTTTTCTAACTCCTACCACACCCGACCAGACTGATAATAAAAAAAGATACAAAACCAACCATCTATTAATTACATAATGATATCTTTAATACAAAAGTAAAAAGTTAAAGCTATATGAGAGCTCATGCAACCCAAGGTTTTAAATTGCAGTTTGCAGTTGTATAGTGAATATCAAAATTGCAGGCAAATGCAATTTAAAATCTTGGTGGAATTCCTTTACTTCTTCTATTGTATAAAGTGCATGAGAAAAAGATTGCCTTTTAAGTATAACAAAGAAGCCACAAGAATGGAGAAAAGATAACTCATGATAATAAGAAGAAAAATCTTACTTGCTTGGTTAATCATTTTTGTGGGAGTTATAATATGGGGAACAGGCTCCAATGCAGCCTCTATACCCTTTGCCAAAGAGATTATCACAGGCACTGTGATTCTCTCCTTCCAATATTTACTTATCTCTTCAAAAATCTCCCTTGTTTCTGTTGAAGGCAAACCATTAACCACAATATCAGCATCCCAAACAGCTTCTTGCAAGTTTGTGACCACCTTCAATGGACAAAGTGGTGTATCTATCATATTCAAACAAAATCCATCTTTCAGAATCTCATCAGCTAGAAGAGTCCTATCACCAAGCCTGGCCTCAACATATTTCAGATAAGCACAACGCCTGATCAACCTTCTCAACACATCCTCCCTGGAGTTGATAACTTCAAAGAGGTGTTTTGCTGTTGCTCTATCAACTGTCTTTCCTGGCCTTCTCCATATCCTGATTTGCACCTTATCACGGAATTGGCCAAAAGTATCTTGCAACAAAGCAGCAAAAACACTGCCCCAAGCACCAGCACCAACACTCACAATTCTCAAAGGATCACCATCAGCCTTCCCAACAAGGCTGCGAAGATCATCAAGCTTCTCCTCTGAACCATTGCAGGTCTGAACAGAGCCATTTGAGTACTCATTACTAACTACTTCCATGATGCTTCCCACCATGCATAAACACAAGCCTTGAAATGAAATCTCAACACTTTATTTGCTTCTAGTTCTATGAACTTTTCAAAAGGTGACTTCTTTCTATTCCAGGTTTTATACCCATAGATAAACTAAACACATCACAGAATCCTATATGACCCCCCTAAATCGTAGGCCCTTCACATTCCTCTAACTCAACTACCCAATTTGACCCTTTTGATCAGAGGTTTGTGTTATCGCTAAGACGTAAAATAAACTGCAAAATCAAATCTTTCTGGTGGATCTTCGTGGATAAAAAACTCCACTCCCAAACTTTAGTTGAAATAGAAGAATGAATGAAATATATCATACAATGACCACTAAAAAGATGCCCCTTTTGGCTTTCTAGACAGCTCACATGCCCAAAATCCAGAGGCAAAAAACAAAAATACAAAATGCAAACACTAATGTAACTTTGTTTTCTCCGTCTTGAGTTGTTTATCTACCCAGCTAAGAACGCAGCCACAACCAGTAAAAAACAAAGCAGAATACAAAATACCCTTAACTTTTCTGTGGGAATAACAGTTATGTTTATTCAACCAAAGGGTTGAACAAAGGACACAACAAACAAAAATTAGGTGAGAAATAATATTGCACCAAAAATGTAAGTGAAGTTGGGCATAAGAAGTGAAAACCACTAACGGAAGTGAAAAGCACAAGCAGCTTGTTTACATTTGGTCATGCCATAAACAGAAAGAAAGAGGTAAGAAAGATAAAAAGAAGAGAGGGTGTAGTATAAATTATAATGAAGGTGTATGGTTGAAGCCTATAGGCATGCATTTAAGGTTTGAAACTGTTTCCAACTTCCCTCGGTGGTTCATTAATATGAGATGACTTTGCTGATCATGCTCCATGTGACATGCTTCCTTGGCACTCTGTAAGAAATTTTTCTTACCAACTAAGCATAAAAGAATTTCTTAGTTTCTTGAAATCATGTGCTAAGTAAGAAGGGATGACCAAATTCGGCCCAAATTATGATGAGACATACAATGATAACTGTATATAAATAATATCCATTTTTTAAATTTTATATTTATGCAAAATGTAATATTTTATTTTATGTGAGTATACAATAATTAAGTTTTTCTGACATCAATTTCTTAGCTTTTAGTGATTTCGTTTCCAACTTTTTCACTTTTATATTTTTTTATTTATATATATATTTGTGTTATTATTAATTTTAAATATGTATTCATAATATTATTTACTGTATAAATTTGATAAATTAATTTTTGAACTTAAAAATATTACTTTTATTTTTCAAATGGAATGTGTCAAGAGTGATAAAAGATATTGAAAAAAAAGTTGATTAATGTAATTTTCCAATTTAATAACTTGTAACTGATAAACAAAGTAGATTATCGTATCGTATAACTATATGATATTAATATAATTATCTAAAAATAATAATTATAATAATAAAATATATTTAAAGTAATTCAAAAAAACTTTTAAACGATAAAAAATAAAATTGTGCAGTAATATCATTCTCCTTAGAGATGTTTCAGTACATATCTATCATCTGCTAAAAAAAACATACAAAAGTATAAAAAAAAAGAACAAGGTAAGCTAACGTGTAAAAGAGTTATTATAAACAATTAAATCATCTATAAACACACAAAGTATGCTATTTGAAAACATAAATCATACAAAACACTTAATAACATGTTAAATTTCATCAGCAACTTTCACACATGAAATCAGACTTTTCTGATCTCAATTTATGAAACGATCTTTTGTCATCCCATATTAAGTGGACTTTAAGCTTAACTTAACTCCATAAACTCGACTTATATGATGAGGGTTGCATCCGACTTATATATTATAATTTGATTTTATCTTTAGTCATGTGGTACTACTTCCAACGTACTCTTAAAATCTATGAATTGTAAATGTTTTTCCTTTAAATTTTTTCTCGTATATATTCATGAAATAATCCTTTATCGCATAGTCTATAATCACTTAATAATCATTTACTACCAGTAAGTATAATAATGTTAACTTATTTTTCCTTTGTAGAATAACTTTTGAGATGAGTAAATTTAATGAATTTTGAATAAATTGAATCATTGGAAGAGAAAACACATAAGTGAAATGAAACTAAGAATAAAAAATAAACGAGAACATAATTTTTAGGTTACCTAATATATTTAGGGTTTATGCAATTGAATAATGAAAATTAAGAGTCCAACCTTCTTACACAATAATGAATAAAAGTATTAAAAAAAGGTATAAATAATCAAACATGTACATGAAAAATGAGTCCGTTTAACAAAATCGATATTATTGTTTATTGAGTTGCAATACATTATTTAAACAAAACTAGAAAAAAAAAAAACAAACGTGTAGTTAAAATTGTCATGAGAGGAAATGTACTTTCAAAGTATGGATAAACTTGTATATGTCAAACAGTTAAGAAAGAAATTGAAAAACCATGATTAAAAAGAAGGACCCTTAAAAAAATAAAAATATTTTTTTATTGCTTAAACTAAAGATGTTTTAATAATTAAAAAAAGACACATACGAATGGAGTTCATTTATTGTTATATATATATATATATATATATATATATATATATATATATATATATATATATATATATATATATATATATATATATAATACACACGTAATCAATATGGATATTTTAGAGTGGATGTATTTATTTTATAATTTCTACCAATACAAAATATATTCAATTAATTTTGTTGTTAATTTTTTATAATGAATTACATATAAAAAAGAAGTTGAAGAAATGAAGTTATTTATCAAAACAAACTAGATATGGAGAACGTATAAGGTCAACATTTATACATTTTTTAATTTTTAAAGCATAATTACACATTAGTTTTTCACGGAGATACTTCCTTTTGTAGTAAAATCAAAAGAAGAAAAATGTATTAACACATACATTAGTAATCATATTTTGGATATATTTTTATAGACTTACATTTGGAGTTGTCTTGATACATTTGGCCAAGGTTTATTGTTGTATATTACTTTTATAGCTTTAATTGATGTATTTTTTGGATATGCTATTAATTGCTACAATTTTATAGTGTGATGAACATTTTGCCTTTGTTATTTTTCATCGCTAGCAATCTTTTGTACACTTTTCAATTATATATATATTTAAATGGATTATTAGCTCATATCTAAACTTAAAAATTACAATCCAATCTTAAATATAGATCACGTTTTTTTTTCTAATTTTTTTTAGTTTGGGCCTATGTGTTACCCAATTATCATCTCATGAAAGGTGGCCATGAATTACATTGGAAATTAGGCCTATAAAAGCTAAATGTCATGAGAGATTTTTCCTCACCACCCAAACCCAACTTCCTCTGTGTGAGTGCAGTAATCAGAATCGAGCGATGGAGACGAAGCCGTGCGAGATCAGCAGTGGCAAGATGTTCGGAGGCTACAACAAGAGGTTCAAGCATTTCAGTCCCACACTCGGCTGCTCCATGAACTTCCACATCTACTTCCCTCCTTCTCCTTCCCCCTCTCACAAATTCCCAGTGAGTTCCTCTCAATTTTCCCTTTTCTCATTCCAATTCAACCTCTCACACTTTCTTCATTTCATCTTGTTGTTATGCTTTCAATCAAAAGGTTCTGTATTTTCTCGCTGGCCTCACATGCACCGATGAAAACTTCATATTCAAGTCTGGTGCTCAACGCGCAGCTGCTGCTGAGGGCATTGCCTTGGTTACTCCCGACACTTCCCCAAGTAAATTACCTTTTTATTTTTTTTTTAATTTTTGCCTCGAATTCCCCAAATAAAGCTGCGAAACCTGATTGAAGGGGCTTGGATAATTTTTTGTTCAGAATGTCATACTGAATTAGTAATGCATGGACAGTGGGAGGGTATTTTTATACTTTCCTTCAAGTATAATAAGTTTGTTTATTTTTATAGTAATTACTTAAAATTCATATAAAGATTTTGTTTTTCCTGATTGCATGTCTGTTAAAGTAATATATGTTTTCGTTTTTTTCATCCTGAAATTATTTTGGTGTTTTGCTACACCGTTGTTTTTCATTGTAGTCTCGAATGATACTTTTTTAGCTCTATAAAATTGTAAACTTTTGATAAATTTTATGAGAAGATGCTTATTTTAGTCCATGGTAAGAAGCATCATGCATACTTTCTGAAATTAGTTGTGTTTTGATACTTCGGAATTTTATTTTTTCATTTTACTCTCTGAAGTTGTTTATTTGAGCTTTATAAAATGGTAAACTTTTGATATAGGTTATTGTGGGTAGATTTTTATTTTAGTCCATGTTAAGAAGCAATGCGTATTTTCTAATATCTGTTAAGTCATGTGGTCACTTGGAAGAGAATACCGACCTGAAAAAGAAAATTTAGAGACCAATACAGCGAGAAAAGTTTAAGAGGGCTGGAATGCGAATAGTTACATACTACAGGAATATGTTTTTATCTACTACAATTAATTGGTTATGGAGTTTCTACTTTTCCTTTTGTTGTTAAGCTTTTATATGTTCTCAGTTTTAACTTGATGGTGCAGGAGGCTTGAATGTGGAAGGAGAAGCTGACAGCTGGGATTTTGGAGTAGGTATGCCGTGTGAGACCATTACATTTGGGCTTTGAATTTTGAATAGAACTGGACCTTAACCTTGGGCCTTTCTTGGTTTGACTTGGGAATGGGGATGGGCCTGTTTGAAAATTATCAGACTCAAGCTTTGACCAGCTTCACATTTCGCCTTAGTTTTAGTCATGTTGATTGTTTTTATTTTTGAAGGAAGTTTTGTTGTTTGTTTGTTTGTCATATGAGAATTGTTGGAAGTCTCACGTCGACTAGAAATAAGGTCAATTTAGAGTATATAAATAGGTGCAAATCTCACCTTACAAGCTGAGTTTGTGGGGTTGAGTTAGGCTTAAAGTCCATTTCTTAATATGGTTAGAGTCTATCCTAGCAATATTTATTGTTTGTTGGACATATTGTTTCACCCCTATTGGTTTGTTATCGAACCACCCATTAATGTTTAGTCTCACGCTCGAGATATATATACCTCGACGTGAGGGGGTGTGTTGGATAATATTTGTTTACAAGCCGGTTTTTTAGGGTTGAGTTAGACTTAAAGTTCACTTCTTAATAAGAATGTTGAATTTCTTAAAATTGCCATTTTGGTATGGTACTAGACTTATAATGGATGTTTTGTTTTCTTCTACCTCTGGCGTTTGTAGCTAAGTTGATAAACTTTCACTTTGTATGACCCAATCATGTGCTGTACACTTGGTAGTGAATATATTATGCATATTGAAGTGCTATTGAAAACGAGTGTTGTTTTTGTCATCCTTCAATGCCATTGCATGCATGGTACCATGGATGTAATGTTTTATCTCCTTCTACCATAGTCTGTGACTTGCTGACTGAGCTTTCATTTTATATTATCCAATCTTGTGTTTTACACTTGGATGAATATCTTGTGAATCTATACTCTTAATTACCCAATTCTATATTGCATAAGGAATTTATATTTGAAAATAAAAAGAAACATTGCCACTATAGTTCCTTCAACAGCATGGTAGTGGCAAAGATATCAAGAAATACTCATCCTAATAAGGGTTTATCATTTATGAGACTTGTCAATTAAGGGGAGTAAAAACGTTTTTTTATTCTCTGAGGCTATTCCATTTTTGTAATTGAACTGACTCTCATTCGCATTGTAAAATTGTGATTGCTTTGTTTTTCTCCTTGTTTTTTTCTTTCTAAGTAATAATCTTCATGTCTATTTTGAGATTAGATATCTAACTTATGATGTAAATTATAAACCTTCATTCACAAATTTTGAGTAAGGGACAATATAGTATGTGTCCAAAGCCAACTGACATATTAATACATTCTGATTAGATATCACTAGTACTTGTCCAAAGCCAACTGAAATATTAATAAATACTGATCAGATGTCTCTAGTAATAGTCCAAAGCCAACTGTCATGATTTAACCAAATCCTTACACTCACTCAAGTTGGAGTTTCTTATGCTTTAAACTTGCTATGGGTAGAAAACCCACAAACATGAAACAAATAACTAATGTTATGTTAAAATTCAATTGCACTATTACTTAACTGAATTGTCTGTTTGGACTGCAAAGGATTGAAACGGTTCTTTGGCTGGCTGTTGACATTGCCATTCCCCATAACTCAAAGAAAAACAATACTAAGCTGGATCAAAAAGTGTTAGAACTTAGAACTGCTCAAATGTCTGCCCAGATGTAATGGGCCAAGGAAAATAAAAGAGGATGGAAATTTACAGCCTGACATGCATATTTTGCACAAAGACAAAAAAGGTTGAATTTTTTTAAGATCCCGCACCTAACTTCTGTACTTAGACCATAGCATCACCGTTACATGTCAATGGATGATGAATCTTGTTATGGCAGTGCACTACTAAACCTAAAACTTCATCTAATTCTGTTTGGACATGGAGGGGAAAATGAAGGTACTGATTTACAGAGTAGGTGTTACCTGAGCATCTTAACATGATGTATAGAAAATCTGAAGTGTAAGAAGAAAACAGATTAAAAGTTCTTTTAACTTATTCTAAATATCTCCCTATTGTAGCAATTCTACTGCATTCTCCTTATTTTGATAGGAAAAAAGCTCATTTTGTTCAGAAGATGTGATTGTTGTCCGGGATAATTTTAATTGTTATGGGCTATAGCTAAAGAGTTAACTTGCAATTTGTATACGTTTTAATATGCAGAAGATATTTTAATTCCATGTACATTCTGGAACAGGTGCTGGATTTTATCTCAATGCCACACAAGAGAAATGGAAAAATTGGCGCATGTACGACTATGTTGTCAAGGAATTGCCGAAGCTTCTCAGTGATAATTTTCCACAGCTCGAAACATCAAAGGCTTCTATATTTGGTCATTCTATGGGTGGGCATGGTGCTCTGACTATCTACCTGAAAAATCAGGATAAGTATAAGGTTTTGATGATTATGCAACTGAAAACTTAAAGTTAAAGAGCCAGTTTGAAAATATTTGAATTTCTTGAAAATAATGGATAGTTTTACTGTTAAGCAACATATGGTTTTTTATTAGTTACCTTCCCTAACTATGATATGGCACGTTAATAAATTTATATGCTACATGCTCATTGTACAGGTATTACTATTATTTTATTTGTCTGCAAATACATTGTACAGGTTTTTTATTAGTTAACTTCCTATTGGAATTTTTTATACTAATGATGAATTTTTATTTCTTGAGTTCACTTTGCATCGAGGTTAGTGGCTTAAGATATTTTTCAGGATATGTGGTACTTTAGATGTGATGTGTATAATGCTTATCTTTTATGTTGAACTTTTCCTATTTAACTGTTGGAAAAAATGTCTGAGCAATGGACGATGATCACCAGGTTCATGCTTTCCTTATTGGATATTTGGTACCAAAATCTAATGATAATCTTCTTTTGTTTCATTTAAGGTCCAATTAGAACGTTCCTTTTTCATATGTTTTAGCTATGCAAGTTTGGAATGAATAGGTAATGAGTGTAGTGAGCTTAATGTTTATTGATTGATCTTTATCAGAACAGCTGAAAATGAATACTGATAACAACATGGCAATCACTCAATAAAACTTGTGACCTTCAAGATAGGAGAGCCCTGTTTTGTAGTTAAATGAAACCAATATATCTCCTCTGCATCAATATTGAATACTGATTGTTAGGACATTTCTTTAGGAGTTTTAATAGTTTTGAAGCTTCTAAGTTAGAGTTGGGAGTCTACAAAAGGATTTCCTGTAGGTTTGCACCAACATTTGACATTGTGACCATATTTTCTTACCTTAGTATAGCTTTATGGGCATATTTAAGTGCATAATACTAATTATGCTTCTTAGAGATGATGGAGTCCTAGTTGATGCATCAAGGAGTGTGTGCTTTGAAGCTAAAATTAGGGATTACATCACCAATTGCATTGTTAGCAGTCTTGCGCATCCATCTTATGAGGTGATGGAGATGCAACACACAATATTCTAGTTCAGTGGATTGTGTTTGCGTATGCCGATGAGAGGAAAACTGTACCAGATGCTTTTAAGTCTTGAAATGCTCTATAGTGGTGAATGTTGCAGAACAGTACAGTGCTGATAAGAGAAAAATATTCAGTGGAAAAGAGAATGTTGAGGGGAAGATGGTGGGACATAACGGATAAGATTAGAAACGAATGTATTCAGGAGAAGTTGATAGCAGCTATTGAGAAGTTAGACACCCATTTATAGTTTATTGTTCCAAAAACATGTTAAGGTAAACTTGATGTAATCTGCATAGCATTTTATGTCCTTTGTAAATTAGAACCAAACCAATTATTTAATCCTTTGGGTGACCTTATGAAACGTGTAGAAGATAGTTTTGTAAGTTAAGATATATGTATGGACCATATTTTGTCATGATAAATAACTTTTATTTACTTAATTAGATTCTTGCTTATTTTGGTTTGCAAAACATGTTTGTTTCAGTCAGTTTCTGCCTTTGCTCCAATTACAAATCCTATAAATTGTCCTTGGGGACAGAAGGCATTCCCAAATTATCTCGGTGACAATAAATCTGAGTGGGAGGTAAATTTGATGAGGAAACTGCATGTTGACTTTAAACAAGTCTTTATATTTCATTATAATAAGTTGAAAAATGCAGGAGTATGACGCCACTTGTTTGGTAACGAAGTTTCCCAATGTATCTTCCTCCATTTTGATTGATCAGGTAAAAGATTTTGGTTTTTGTTTATTATTTTGAAAATACTTGTGAATGATTGATTTAAAGAGTGGTAAAAATTTTACCTTCCTGTACTATACAGTTTTATTATATATGTACTTGATTTTTTATGTTTTAAGAAATCCAGTTTTAGCATGAATATGAGTAAATGAATACGTCTGCCAGATATTGTGCTATCTGTCTTAGGGCATGATTTCACTTTATATAAGCATGTACTTAAATGATCTTATTGAGTTTTTGCTGGTTTTATATTTGTTACTGTTAATCCACTTTTCAGGGCGAGGATGACCAATTTTTTCCTCATCAACTGCTGCCTCACAACTTTGAAGAGGCTTGCAGAAAAGCCAATGTTCCGCTACTGTTACGTTTCCATCCTGGTTATGACCACGGTTACTATTTTATAGCCACATTCGTAGATGATCACATCCGACATCATGCTCAGGCTCTTAGGCTTAATTAAGTTGTGTGCACTTTGATGAATTATGTACTTCTCTGAACTCTGCTGAATCTGCTCAGTTAATTTTGTCCTAGTACCTTGGGTTGCATTTGAGTTTGGAATGAAACTTTTTTCATTGTAGTTCAAAACTAATCCTTTGTCTACTATGAAATATGATATTTTTTCTCCTGAAAAGTTTCTTGAAAAGTTTCTTATACATTATATTATATTTTCTTAGTGAACATCCCAAAATATAGGACAAAAGGATAGAACAGTTCATCAAGAGTTAGTAGAGTATTTAACCTTACAGTTATCCAAAATAATCACAAAACTAAAAACTTTACAGAACAACATAATTCTGATACAATTTAAAGTCATAAACCGAACGGTGATACAACACCCTGTATAAACCGATCGGTTTACAAAAGATAGGTTAAGCCTATTGAACGAACGGTCCATTCTAAAACTATACACAACTGATGACCGAACGGTCTTAACCTAAGCAACATGATCCTTGCCTTTCAGCGTTTGCTCCACTGAACACTCATCACCTTCTGCTCACATCCACAGGATGATCATTGCAAAAGAAAAGGTATCCGGACGGACAAAACAAGACAAAACAAGAAAGTAGGGTAAGCTAATGTAATTTAATTATAAACACATATACATAATTCATGCAAGTTCAATACATATGAAGCCGAACGGTACATCATACAAAAATTGAATACAATTAATCACAAACAGCTCGAACACCACCATTCATCTATGTATATAAACCGAACACTATAACTTGACCATCCGGATTGTATGAATATGTAGCTACAGTCCTTGCACTTGTGGTAGTGTAACAGTTGACCTCCTGCTATTCTCACAAATGATATACCTCTCTCTATGTGAGAATGATACTCATATAATTTAAGGATGAACGTCAACTTAGCATATCCATATTCATACTTTACAAATCAATAACCATACACGACGCCTTGGAATTCTCTTCCACAGTATTCAAAAGTTCAACCTTCTCATTTTTCCCACAATCTATCATTCATTATTTATATTTCCATTCATAGAATAAAGAGAACATGTGAACGTTGGAGACCGAACACCTTCATAGTTACCCAACCAAGAGAGCCGAACGGTTCATAATAGACAAAATATAAGAAACTGACCGAACGCTATTATTGACCGACCACCATAGAAACCAACTACTAGACACTTAGCCCAACCCAAAGAGTTTAAACTACACACTCATAACTTACACTGAAAACTCTTAAAAACTTATATCGAATATTATACTACACCGAGTACTTAGAGATTTTTGGATACTCTATCCAGATCGAACACTAGTTTAATATTATAACACTACGATTAGACCGAACGATCATAAATAGATAATACTGCTAATAGACCGAACCCAGTTAAAGACTGAGTATGTAACACAGCCGAATGGTCAACAAAACAAATCTCTGAATAACACTGCTTAAACCAAAACAAGATATTTTTCTTAATTTCTAACCCTCCAAACATGATTTCTAAGTTATTTTAAACCTATTCCACTAAACCTAATACACACTGCTCACTACTCACATTTTCACACACTCTCTTCTCTCACCCAGACTGACCGAACGTTCTACAATAGGAACTCCAATCCAATTCACAAGTCTCAGCCAAACACAGAATTTGAATACAATTCAATCAAACATATCATCATTCATACATGCAAACGTTCACACATCAACTTCAAACACAGAAAAATATAATTAAATCACTATAGCTTTCCTTACCTTGAATAAACGAGACACTTCTAAGCTTCCACAACTTTAACTAACCAGCAACCACTTCTAAGCAACCCACTACAATTCTGATCGGTGAAAAGGGACCAACCAGAGGATTAAAACCGAAACATGTTCATAAAAAGATAGTGAAGAACACATGCAAGCTGAACAGTGCTTGCATGTTCCAGAAAATACTGAAACTTAAAAAGAACGAATGAGTTTACTTACCCACTTCACACAGCAACTAGATTGATGGAAAATAACTTCTTGCCACCAAGGAAGAACTCACACGTAGCCTAGATGATGATCAAAAGAAGGATAAAGTGAGGATTTTTAGAGAGAAGAAGGAGGATTATAGAGAGAAGGAGGAGAAACTCATAATTCTGGAGAGAAGAGGTGCATGCAAAAGTGGCTCAACGTTCGAAAATTTTGCTTATATACTACCGTCAAAAATCGATCGGCCAACCAGCTACACACACCTGTCTTCCACTTTTTGAATTTTCCAAACCCTTATACCTACACCTGGCTTCCACTAAAAGCTGAATTTAATGGTTCTGACATTCTCCCTAACAACAAATAGTTTTCGTCCTTGAAAATTGAACTTACCAGAGAACATGTGAGGATACAGCTCCTTCATGACTTCTTCTAACTCCACGTAAAGTCATTTGTCCTCTTATCCCAGATAACCTTAACTAAATTGATGAATTTTCCTCTAAGATTCTTAGTTAGGCTCTCGGCAATACTGACTGGCTGCATCTCCACCGAACAGTCTTCTCGTACTTGAATGTCATCCACTTCTAAAATGTGAGAAGGATCCGGTACATATTTTCTGAGTTGAGAAACATGGAAGACTGGATGCAAGTTGGATAGTTAAGGAGGCAAGGCTATTTCATAAGCAACTGGCCCTATCCGCCTTAAAATTTCATAAGGACCAATAAACTTAAGGGATAGTTTCTTAGACCGAATGACTCTTTCAATTCCAGTAGTAGGGTTCAGTCTAAGAAACACATGATCTCCTGCTGTAAACTTTAGAGGTCTTCGTCTCTTGTCAGCATAAGACTTCTGCCTACTCTATGACGCTTTCAGCCTTTCTTGAATTAATTTCACCTTTTATGTGGTCTGCTGAATCACCTCTGGTCCAGTCAACACTGTTTCGCCTTCTTGAAACCAACAAAGGGGAGTCCTACAACATCTTCCATACAAGGCTTCAAATGGTGTCATGCTAATACTAGATTGATAGCTATTATTGTAGGTGAATTCCACTAAGGGTAATACTTCATCCCAAACTCCCAAATGGTCCAAAACATATGTCCTCAATAAGTCTTCAAGTGTTTGGATTATCCTTTCAAACTGACCGTTTGTCTGGGGATGATATGCTGAACTCATCTGCAAACGGCTACCCAATTCACTTTGCAGTGATTGCCAAAACTGAGAGATAAATCTAGTGTCTCTGTCAAAATTGATACTAGATGGCACTCCATGCAACCTAACTACCTCTCTGATATAGAGTTGAGCCAACTTAGCCATTGACATCTTCAAATTAACAGCAAGAAAGTGAGCACTTTTAGTTAACCGATCCACTATTACCCAAATAACATCATGATTTCTGACCGTACGGGGTAAATGGGTCACAAAATCCATAGAGATGCTATTGCACTTTCATTCAGGAATTTCTAGCTGTTGCAGCAAACTGCCCGGTCTTTGATGTTCCGCTTTGGCCCTTTGACAGGTTAAACATGACGTCACAAATCGAGCCACATCACTCTTCATTCCTTGCCACCAAAAGACTCTTTGAGGTCATGATACATTTTAGTCATGCTTGGATGCATACTAAAACGACTTTGATGTCCTTCCTCAAGAATCATTCTCTTCAGCTCACCATCATTAGGTACACAAACTCTTCCTCTGAATTGCAGAATACTGCTCGGTCCCAACGCAAACTCTTTACCTTGTTCGCTACTGATCAGTCTTCTTGACTTTTGCAACTCCTCATCTATAGATTGCTTCTCCCGTATTCGGTTCAACAGTTCGCTTTCTACTACTAAGCGACAACAGCTAATACTGTTCGGTTCTAACTCAACTTGTAGCTTCAAATCTCTAAAACTCTCAGTCAAATTCCACTCTCGGACCATCATAGCAGACACATGCACGGTCTTCCTACTCAAAGCATCAACTACTACATTAGCTTTTCTAGGATGGTAAAGTAAATCAAATTCATAATCTTTAATGAATTTCATCCATCTTCTCTGCCTCTTGTTCAGTTCCTTTTGATCAAAAAGATAATTCAAGCTTTTGTGATCACTAAACACCTGAAAACGAGCACCATAAAGATAATGCCTCCAAATCTTCAATGCAAACACCACTGCTGCTAACTCCAAATCATGGGTTGGATAGTTCTTCTCATGAGTTTTAAGCTGTCTTGAAGCATACGCCACCACCTTCCCTTCTTGCATCAGCACACAACCCAATCCCTGATAAGAAGCATCATAAAAAACTTCAAAGGGCTTACTTGTGTCAGGAATAACTAACACAGGAGCGCTCGTCAACCTTTGCTTTAGCTCTTGGAAACTATCTTCACACCGATCGGTCCATGCAAAAGGTTGATCCTTTCGGGTTAATTTAGTTAACAACGCTACTATCTTAGAGAATCCTTCAATAAACCGCCTATAGTAGCCTGTCAATCCCACAAAACTCCTGATCTCAGTAACCGAACAGGGTCTTTCCAACTGAAGCACTGCCTGCACCTTTATAGGATCCACTGAAATACCGAACACTGAGATTACATGCCCTAGAAATTGTACTTCATCCATCCAAAAGTCACACTTGGACATTTTAGCATAAAGCTTCTTCTCTCTTAACATACCGAGCACCTTCCTGATGTGATCCTCATGTTCTTCATGACTTTTAGAGTAAATAAGTATGTCATCTATAATGACAACAACGAATTTATCTAAGAACGGCCTGAAGATACGGTTCATGTAATCCATGAATATGGCAGGAGCATTAGTAACATCGAACGACATCACTACATATTCATAATGACCATACTGAGACCAAAAGGCTGAACAGTGCTTGCATGTTCCAAAAAATACCGAAACTTAAAAAGAACGAATGAGTTTACTTACCCACTTCACACAGTAACTAGATTGATGGAAAAAATCTTCTTGCCACCAAGGAAGAACTCACACACAACCTAGATTATGATCAAAAGAAGGATAAAGTGAGGATTTTTAGATAGAAGAAGGAGGAGAAACTCAGAATTCTGGAGAGAAGAGGTGCATGCAAAAGTGACTCAACGTTTGAAAATTTTGCTTATATACTACCGTCAAAAACCGATCGGTCAACCAGCTACACACACCTGTCTTCCACTTTTTAAATTTTCCAAACCCTTATACCTACATCTGGCTTCCACTAAAAGCTGAATTTAATGGTTCTGACATGAAGTATGTTAAATAATTTACTGAAAATAATCACATGATCATAAATTGGCATATGAAAAAAAAAAGTAATTTTAAGATTATAATGAGTTCTCACTTTTAGATATAATACTTGAATTTATTTGAATATAATACTTAAATTTATTGTCTTTTTTTGAATTTATCTACAACTCTAATTAAATTGGAAAAATAAGTTAATATTAATATAATTAAGTAAATGATATGAAAAAAAAAAGTAATACTTTCGCATCATTTTATTTATTTTCATAGTTATAAAATAATTTTTTTAATATTTTAATTAATTCGTAATGATATTGGAAATGGTTTTTTCTTAATATAAATAATTAAACGTGACAACGTGAAAGAAGTTTTAAAAATTTCCTCGTAAGTGTTTTTTCCTTTTCATCAACAATACTATATCTCATCATTCAATTTTATTTAACAAAGCACAAAGTTTTATTTTCAAATCTACACTTAAAAGATTGAAATACTAACACCATTAAATATCTCTTATAGCTAATGTTAAAATTAAGAATGTAGCTTCCTTTACTATAGACTCTGTGTTATAAGAATCTTAAGTCTTGAAGTAAAATAGTTACATAGACAGGATATAAAAAAAAATGTTTGTTTGGAAAAAAAAATGTCAAGTCAATGCAAAAAAGCATAATTGGAAATTAAGCGTAATGGATAGGGTGTAAAATTGCAAAAAGTTTGTTTGATTGATTTTGTCATATGGCACCTAATAATAAATATATTATATTCATTCTGTACATTATTAAACTATGTCCAAATTATGCAGATATTTCAGGAAGAAAAAGTGGAAGATTACCTGTGAATTGACTATGATTATTTCATTGATTTTTAGCACAACCAAAATAAATCAATCTATAATAGATAAATAATAATAAGTTAAAAAAGCACTGTAAGAAAAGACACTGCAAAATTTAACAAGAACAAATAGTAAATAGATTCATGTAAAAAGACGTCATTTTTTTTTTATCTAAAACCTTAAATAAATAGGTTCGTGATTTTTTTTTTATATAATACTCTTTTTATTCAACTACGAATAAATAATCATGTTGAAATAATAGTTTTCATTAAAATTGATGTGGTGCATGTTAATAATAACAAACTAAATAAAATTAAGGTGAGAACTATTTGAGTAGCAATGCTTCTTATTTAGATTCTTGGACATTTTTAATGAAAACTAAGCACATAATAAATTTCACAATCGGTTTCTTTCTCTATTCCTTTCATTTATTTTCAACTATTTTAAATTATATTTTGGCGAAGTTAATGCAAAGACTGTTGGGACAAAACCCAATGACTAATGAGAAAGAAAATGAAATTCAGAAAAGAAAGAAAAGTATTTCTATAAACTAAGTTTCCCATAACCTATTACAGGGTCCTCCACCCAACAACATAATGAGGTTTTCAAACATCACTTGGCTAGGGTTTAATGATAACTTGTTGAATGTGACAATTCCTTCTTGGTGTTTATCTTTGTCATCACATTGAGGCATTTTGATTTACCCAATAATAAATTCACAGGGCATATGAGTGCAATTTCATCATATTCCTTGATGTCTTTGAATTTATGGAACAAGTTGCAAAGGGAAATATTCCAAAAATCAAATTTTAACCTTGTAAGGCTTACCCTTTTATGTTTATCATCAAACAACTTGAGTGGTTCTGTCAATTTTCACTCTAAGCTGAAAACTCTTTCCTTTTCCCAGAATAAATCATTTGTCTCTAAATTTTAAATCAATTGTTAACTACATTGGGAACAACGGATGGAACAGAATGTCCACGTAGATATCGATAGGGTAGATTCCAATCATGACTCTAATACCATATTAGGTGGATTTTTAAGTCTAACTCAACCCTATAAAACCGGCTTTTTATGATGTTTACACTCAATTATATATTATAATTCGGTCTTATCTCTAGTCGACGTGGGACTTTCAACATTAACATTCACCAAAAATCCACTAAAATTTGCATACGTTGATTTATCAAACAATAATTTTGAAGGTAATAAACTCAGTGGTCCTATTCCTTCCTCCATGGGAAATTTTATACACTTGGAATAACCGGATCTCTCATCAAATATGCTCAGTGGTAGGGGAAGTAGTTTTAAATATTTCTCATAACAGTCTTGTGGGAGAAATACAATTTCATACTTTTATGAATGATTCCTATGGGGAAAATTTGGGGTTATGTGGACTTCTCCACCTTCATTGATTTGAATTTGGATTTTATTTGAAATATTGTTTATTATATTTACTTTCTATTTTCCAAAAGGTCGTTATTTTCTAATTGAAAAATACACATTTAATAAGTATTATTTTTCATTTCCACTTATTTTAATAATATCTTCATATTAATCTAACAAAATTTATTTAAAGATATGTAATTAAATTATAAATATGAATTACCAATATCCTTCTCTTTTTTTTCTCTGTCCTTATCTTTCTTTTTTTCTCTATCCTTAACTATAACATGTTAAAATTGTAATAGAATCACCAAATTTTAAAACAAATAATATATTAAGTAACATCAAATATATTAAAATTTTATTTTGTAGAAGGTAATATTCACATTCAAGTTACTGCAAACCGTTCCCAAAAGCTTTTAACAATGACATGAACAATTATTTGAAAGATAATAATCCTAAGACAATGAAGAGCATATTTGCCATTAGTAAATATGAATTTTGTTTTGTTTTTGTACTGTTTTTTTCAACAATTCAACCATCATGTAAATGTGACTTAGACTTATTAAAACTCGTTTTGTTCTTCATTGTATTAAAAAGGAAATGTTCTCATATAATAAGTGAAATCATATTTAATTTACAAAATGTTTTGATATTATCTCAATAATTATATACATTTTTTGGATAAAGTAGACTTTAGGGATATATAATTTTATATTATTTAATTAAACAGTAAAAGTATATTATTCATTCAATTGAATGTATATATTTAACAAATCTTCAACTAACTTTAAATTTTATCAAAAAATTCGTATGTACTCAATCAATAATATCCTTTAATTATACAGTTGGATGATTAAAATGAAAAAAATATTAAACATATTCTTAATATATGTGAAAAAAAAATGTTACTTAATACATGATGAAGAAGGTACACTTTTTATTTAACATAATCACCATCAACAATTATTATTAACGATTGAATTGATGCTTACAAGTACAAATAAACTATATATCATGTGGCATATTAATTACGTATATAAATAAAAATATATCAGCGAAGGAAGATTTAAGGGTCTTGGATCGTTGATCCTCGAAAAGCTGAGAAGATTGCATTTTTGACATAAATTCCCATGGCGAAGAACAAGAAGATGGCAACCAGCAACTTACGTAATTTGTTTTGCTTCACAACCAAACCATAAAGTGTTGTTGTGGGTAGCTTTTGGTTGACTGTTTCATGCATTTCGTTAGCTTTAGAAGTGGTAGGTTTGGCTCTATCTTCATCAACATGTTTATCATCTTCTATTTTTCTCATTTCCTTTGTCTCAGAAACTGATTCACCTTTCTCTGGTTCTTCTGGTGTTGGTGCTTCTCTGGTTTCTCTTGCATATGTTTGGTTTACATAAGGTTGTGTTGGTGGCGTAATTTCAGTTATGTTTTTTGGAAGCCTTATGTAGAGAAGACCACCTTCTAACTTGGCTTTGATCCCGTTGATGCTAGAATGAGAAGGAATGGTGAATTCTTTGTTAATTCTACGCCATCTGTTCACACTTATCTGTTCTTCACCTCTGAGTTTTAGTCTACGGTTTGTGCCAATCTGAACCTTCAAATTCTCCTTTTTGAATCCTGCACATTATTCAAAAGTGTTGGAACATTTTTGATTGAGAAAAATTCGAAGCAAGCATGCATGAAATTAAGTTAGAGAGAAAACCTTTAAGTGCAAGAATGAGCGTGTCGCTTTCTGCATCTTGAGCCCATTCATAAGATGGTTCAAAATCTTCGTATTGTTCCATTGTTGACGTAAGTTTTATCTCTTCTCTTATGGTTCATTTATACATCGTCAGAAATTCGAGACATGTGCTTTCGTTTCTGTGAATTAACTTCCACGCTAGCTTCCTGGGTTTCTTTTCGTGTTCTTCAGGAAACATTTATACATGTCTGCAATTCCTCTCTTAGGGTTTTGAACTTATTCTTCCTTTGTCTGCTGTGCTAGTTATCATTCATATACGCAACGAAAAATATCTTCAATTAAGGGACCAAAATCAGGCTAAAAATTTGAGTAATTCCAAATATTCTAGTGGAGAATAAGATTGTAGTGATGGATATTTTGAACAAAGAAAATTCATCAATAAGACATAATAATAATAATAATAAAACATAAATTCATGTTTGACACTATTTTCAATTTATAAATCATGTGTTCGTGAGTCTTTTTATTTATATAAGGCTTAACTTTCTTTTTTATATATAAATAAAAATGGAATTTAAACTCATACCTAAATTCCTTCCCATCAATTGCAGCTATATCAGTTGTATTGTAATTTTTGCCGGGTATATGAAAGTAACATTTAAAAGTTGTAATTGTTTAAATATTTAATACTTGATGATGATTTGCTTTATTATTTTGTGATCAATATCTTTAGACAGCTAATAGGTAGAAATTAGGGATCCAATTATCAACATATAATCAAAATTATAGGAACAATAATAATATCAACTAAACCACTAACAAGTTATTTGCTATGTAGACTCGATTAAACTTCACAGACGCAGCCTTAACAAATTCTTCCCTTACAAGATTTTACTATCAATGGTTGCTAAAAATAATCAATGTATTGGTTATATCAATTTGTTATGCAGCTAGATTGAATTGGATCCAAGAACAATGAAAGAAATGTACAAGATGAATTATTCTTATGCACCATCAAAAGACACACTTTTATTCACTCTCATCTCTTCTATTCACTCTTCTTCTCTTAAGTTAGTTGTTCTTTAGAACTTGTTTTTTAATTCTGAATTTTTTGAAAATATTTGAATGTAGACTCCACATCTACATTAGTTCCAAAATTTATCAATAAATTTACTTTTCATGCTTCTTTGATTTTATATCCACTTACAATTAGAAAAACTTGAGTCCTTAATTCTCTTTGACACTTTCTCAATCTCATTTTTTAACAATATTACTCATTTTTTTTATTATTGAGATAACTTTTTAATCATGGGAAATTAAGTGGAAACTATGGTATAATTACTCTTATTTTTTTACGGTGTTTGTTTCCCAACAACTACAATCTGATTTTTTTTTTCTAGTTATGAATATTGCCAAAAGTTGTGCACATCACAAAAAAAAAATCGAAGATGAATGTTTAAATGCTTGTTCGAGAGTTGAAAAATTCAGTATGTGTAGATTCAATAATAGAATATGTGAGTGAGATGCAAGAAAGAGGAATATTAATTTAATAGATGATTAATGAAATTAAGGGTTTGAAACATCACAAAAACTAGGCATTTGATTAAGCCTCGTGAGTTTGAAAGAGAAAGAGGTAACTGAGAGGCATTTCCCTGTTACGCACATGGAATGGCCAACGACACGACACACGTCTTTTCAGACCATGTGACCCAAATCCAAGATCCGATAAAATTTCGAACCCGTGGCCGTGGGTGGTGGAAGCCATCAAACTTTTCATCTACAAATAACAAAATTTATTTAGGATCTGTTATTACACGCAATGAGATCTGGTTTGTCCTACAAGCTTTATTATATATATATTTTTTAAAAATATATATATTCCAATCTGACAAACTTTAAATCTCAATTATATTGATATTTTAAAGTTTATTAATCATAGTTATTAGATAAAAATTTCCTAAAGGTAAAATAAAAGTAAAACATATTCTAAATCCAAATAAAAAATACATTTCACGAAATATAAATAAATTATACATATTATAAAAAAATATATATTAAGGTGAAATATTAAATTACTTATATTATTTTTTATTAATTAAATTTAAATTAGTTAACTTATGAGTATATAATAATTTTTTAACAAAAACATATAAAAAACTTTGAACTATGCTTAAAAATGCAAACACCACAAGATTTTAAAAAACTACTAATTAATTCAAAAAATCATGACATACTAAAGAAAATTACTCTTCAACCTTTGAAAACTCCCCTTTCAAGCATGCTCCAATGCATAATAAATTCAACATAAATAAAAGTTTTCATTTCTTAAAAAACTGAAAAAAAAAATTATCCATATATCATCTTGACTTCCTTTAAAATACCAGCACATGAAGTCACACGAGGGAAACCTCTAGATACACAATTAGTATTCACCGTAAGCTAATTGATAGAGGGAACGTGTCATATTACTTTCATAAATGAAACTATCGTACCTTCTTTAGTTTGAATATTGAAAAATTTAGCACCAAAAAATCAGAGACAACATTATTCGTATGTTTATTAGATTTATTTCCAACGCTAACTCCTTAATTTGAAAAATAACATAAGGAATCACAATTGGATACTAAAATCTACTATGATTTCTCATCCTCCAAATCATTCAAATAGTTAAGTAAGGACAATCACTTTAAGTAAAAGACTACAATGAGACTTCATAAACAGAACAACCAAATTCAAAAAAGAAAATTGAAAATCTTGAAAAGCTTCTTTCAATAATGCCAATAATCGTATAACAGTGGAACAATGAAAGAACATATGATATAAAGATTCAACATTATTACCATACAAAGAACACATAAAACATATAACCACTGCTTTTTTTAACCTTCAAATCATAAGAAAACTTCACACAAAAACTTTCAAAGAATCAAAGTTTTAGTTAGTGACACATAATTCAAGTTAAGTTTCCCCAATCCACACATTCCATACTAGAAGAGTAAAAAAATTTTGCAACTTTTTGAGAAAGTATCTCAATATCATCTAGAATCCATCTAGGTACATCCTCAACCTCGTTAACCATTAAAAATGAAAAATCACATAAACTAGTAACAAAAAAAGAAAGTTAAATGAGTGTCTATCCAAACCGAACTAACAATAGAGTATAACCTTACTCTGTCAAAATAAAAAAAATTCTAGCCAATTTATAATAAAAGGTTTAAAGAATAATTCTGATATATTATTTTAAAGAGTAGAGTACCATATATATACATTTAAGGATTCTATAATCCTTCATCTATTAAAGGAATGACAGGTGCACAAATCTGCACAAATTATAATAATATCTAAATTATAACTAACACAATATTTGATTGCCTAATATCCTTTAATAGAATATTTGGCATATCTTAACACCCCCACTTAAGTTGGTGCATGGATATCACACATTCCCAACTTGAATAGAGACTCATTAAACAATCTTCTTGATACTCCTTTGGTGAGAACATCAGCCAACTGCAATTCTAATCTTACAAAAGGAAATGAAATTATTCCAGCTTCAAGCTTCTCTTTGATGAAATGTCTATCAATCTCTACATGTTTTGTTCTATCATGTTGCACAGGATTGTGAGCAATTGCTATAGCCGAAGTATTGTCACAGTACAAACTCATAGCTTCATTTTGTGTAAAGCCCAAATCCGATAGCATATTTTTAATCCACAAAAGTTCACATACACCTAGTGCCATGCCTCTGAATTCTGCTTCAGCACTAGATCTTGCTACTACAGGTTGTTTTTTACTCCTCCAAGTTACAAGATTCCCTCCTACAAAAATAAAGTATCCAGAGGTAGATCTTCTATCATCTTTTGAACCTGCCCAATATGCATCAGTGTACCCTTCTACCTTTAAGTTTTCATGATTTGAGAACAAAATTCCTTTTCCAGGAGCGGACTTCAAATATCTCAAAATCCTTTCAACAGCATCCATATGAAGCTTCTGTGGGTCATGCATAAATTGACTAACAACATTCACTGCATAGGTGATATTTGGACGTGTATGGCACAAATAAATTAATTTTCCTACCAGCCTTTGGTATCTTCCTCTGTCTATGCTTGCTGAATTTGAGCATTGAAAAAGTTTATGATTTTGTTCAATTGGTGTATCAACTGGTTTACTCCCAAGCAGCCCAGTTTCCGATAGTAAATCAATAGTATATTTTCTTTGGCATAGAAAAATACCATGTTTTGATCTAGCTACTTCAATACCTAAAAAATATTTAAGATTTCCAAGTTGTTTCATCTCAAATTCAGATGCAAGGTATTGTTGTAAACTAGAAATCTCATCTTGGTCATTTCCTGTAACAATCATGTCATCTACATATATAATCAAAGCTGTAATTTTTCCTTTTCCTCTCTTAAAAAACAAGGTGTGATCAGAGTTACTTGCTCTATAGCCAAAAGCCTTCATAGACTTGGTAAACCTTCCAAACCATGCTCTTGGGGATTGTTTTAATCCATATAGAGCCTTCTTTAATTTGCAAACCTTCATTCGCAAACCTTCATTCCAATTTAATTAGTCATGCCTGGTGGAGAATCCATATAAATTTCTTCTGAAATTTCTCTGTGTAGGAAAGCGTTTTTCACATCAAATTGTAGAAGAGGCCAATCTTGGTTTGCAGCTAGCGACAAAAGTATTCTCACAGTATTAAGTTTGGCTACTGGTGCGAACGTCTCTTGGTAATCTACACCATAAGACTGAGTGTAACCTTTAGCCACAAGTCGTGCTTTATATCTCTCAATAGTTCTATCAGCTTTATGCTTAATTGTAAAAACCCATTTGCAGCCCACAATTTTCTTCCCTTTTGGTAAGGACACAAGATCCCAAGTGTTGTTTTTTTCTAATGCTGTCATCTCCTCAACCATTGCTTCGGTCCATCTAGGATCTGCCAAAGCTTCCTGTACATTACTAGGAATAGAAATTGAAGATAATTGAGATACAAATGATGCATATGACTGAGATAACCTGTGAGATGACACATATTTACTAATGGGATATTTAACTTTGGCTTGGAGGTCTGGTTCATATTTAACTGGAGGTTGACCACGGTTAGAACGAGGTGGAAGAATATATTGAACAGTAGTAGACTCAGTGTTTGGTGTGCTGGTGGTCTCACGCAGACAAGAATCAATTCCATGATCAATTTCATTAGTATTATCAGAGATAGTATCAAAAGGTACCTCTAAAGAGTCAAGTTGAACCTGTGGAGAAGATTGAGCCAATTGGTTATGATTAGAAGACACTGTATTATCCAGAAAAGAAGGGTCCATATTTAGGATTGGCTCACTTCCTGCAGAATGATCCTCACACAATAATTTATCTTCACAATCAAACATACCAACATCATGATTATGCACTTCACTTTCATTGCCTCCCTGAAGTGGAGAATCAACATAAAAAAATTCATGTTCATTAAATGTCACATCCATAGAAATATAAAATTTCCTTGATGGTGGATGGTAAGCACGATAACCTTTTTGAGTTGATCCATACCTAACAAAAACACATTTGATTGCTCGTTTTTCAAGCTTTGTACGTTGATGTGGGTGTAAGTGAACATATATAACACATCCAAAAATATGAGGTGGTAAATAAACTATGGGAGGAAGGATACAATGATCAGACAACACATTAAAAATCCTTCGAAAGTTAAGCACACTAGAAGGAGTTCGATTAATTAAATAAACGGCAGAGCTCACAGCCTCACCCCATAAATGAGATGGGACATTACCATCTATCAAAAGTGATCTTGTCACCTCTAATATATGTCTATTTTTCTTCTCAGCCACTCCATTTTGTTGTGGTGAATAAGGACATTTAGTTTGATGCAAGATGCCTTTAGAGTTCATGAACTCTATTAATTCAGTCTTAAAATATTCTCCTCCATTGTTTGATCGAATGACCTTAATAGATGTGTTAAATTGTGTAACAATTAAATGATAGAAGGAACGAACCACATCACACACATCACTTTTATATTTAAGCAAATATACTCAGGTTACCCGAGTACAATCATCAACAAAACTGATAAACCATTTTTTTCCATTATGTGTAGATTGCGGGGCAGGGCCCCAAACATCTATAATGAAAAAGGAAAATTAGTTTTTTTATTGCTTAAAGGAAACACAACACGATGATTTTTTGCCAAAACACAAGTTTCACAAAAAAAATCAGAAATATTGCATTTATGAAATAGTGATGGAAATAGTTTTTTAAATAACCAAAAGAGGGATGTTCCAACCGTCTATGCCACAACCAAATTTCTTTTTTGTTTTTATCTTGTATGTGATCGTTCGCAAGACAAGTCAATCTTTTTTTATGGTTTGATTGTGAGACATTTTCAAGATAATACAGTCCTTCACTCTCTCTACCACTAGCAATCTTCTCCTTGGAATGGATGTTCTGAAAAAGACAATGGGTTGGGTAAAATAAGGCAACACAAGAATGTGATTTGGTTAACTTGCTGACGGAGATAAGATTACAGTTTAATGTAGGAACAAATAAAACATCAGGAATCGATAAGGAGGGTGAGAGGGATATAGTACCCATACCTTCAATAGGAGATGAGACCCATTGACATTAATAATAACAGTTTTAGAACAATTAGAGGAAAAATTAGTAAATATATGAGGATCACAAGTCATATGATCAGTAGCACCCGAATCAATTATCCAATTACTATCCTTAGTAACAACAGAAAGATTAAGGCAGAGTTAGATACACCTGACTTGGTCACAAATCCAGCAGTAGTAGAAATATAACTCTTGGAAGCAACGGAAATTCCAGAATCATGTTTCTCCGATTGATTGTCATCAGAAGAAGCCATCAGAAATATTCAATGAAAAAAGGCACTGATTCCTATATCTTAGAGGATATCAGTGTTGGCTCTTGATACCATAATAAAATGTTTGAAGAATAATTCTGATATATTATTTTAAAGAGTAGAGTACCATATATATACATTTAAGGATCCTATAATCCTTCATCTATTAAAGGAATGACAGGTGCACAAATTATAATAATATCTAAATTATAACTAACACAATATTTGATTGCCTAATATCCTTTAATAGAATATTTGGCATATCTTAACAATTTAGATATGTAAATGTCAGAAAACCAACAATCATTTCAAAGATTAATGCAATCACCCTTATCTAGTGTCCAAAAAATATTTTCAAGAACAATATCGTATGGATCTTTAATATCATGCCAAATTAATAATTATTTAAATAGCATATATTTATGATACTTAGACTTAAGAAATCAAATATACATAAGTTTAATCCAAGTCATTTTGTCATAAGTAAACTTCCAAACTAAACCTAACATATATATTTTATTTTCCAATATTAATTATTAGAAAGTGAGTTTTAAGCCTAACTTGACTCCACAAAACCAGCTTGTAAGGTGATATTTGCACTTCACTTATCTATTATAATTTGACCTTATCTTTAGTCGATGTGGGACTTCCAACGTAATTTGGAAACCATCATTTGCTTTAGAATCACATAAGATATTTAAAGTACACAGTATATTTTTTTTTGTAGTATCTTCAATAAATATGAACTTAAATAATAAATTTAATTTACTGTAATATTTTCCATATTTTTACTATATTAAAGTAGTATGTGGGATCTTTAATGTGTTAAGTTTATTATTCATATACTTCAGTTATGTTCCAATTTTATTACATTTTATTTTGCATTATTTTACAATTTTATTATATATTTTTTTTCATCAATGGATCTTATACAAACATTTGCATACATACACACACACACACACATATATATATATATATATATATATATATATATATATATATATATATATATATATCAAATATTTCATATGATTTTAATTTATAAAAATGTATATTTATTTGAATTTCATATAACTCATATATAGACACGATTTTATTAAGAAATATTAATAATAAAAAATAATTAAAGTGTACAGATATAGACACATAACTTTCTTTTAGTGAAAATGATCTACATAGATAAGTTGAATGATTGGGTAATTTCAGGAATAATGAAAATGACCGAGGTCAAGAGATCAAATATTATTTTAATACTTTTTATTATCTGTTAAAAGGTTAAAAGTACTTTTAAGAGCACAAAAAATTGACTAAGTTTGGATGGTTCATCCTCTTCTCTTGCCTCCATGCATTGTATAACTGAAAATAAATGTGGAAGGTTTTATCTTCACTTAACTCGTGAAATAAATTAGTTGTATATACTTAAACTTTGATATTTAGTGACCATTTTAAACCAATCCAGTTATTTTTTTTATCAAACTGTTGACCTTTTAATAGGAATTGAATGATTATGCTTAATCATTTTTGTTAGAGTCAAATAAAGTGACCCATCCGTAAATCATTTATTAAACTTTGACTTGGGTGATTGCCTTTCCGTCTACTCTAACAACTTTCTTGCTTAGCTAGGATACACTTGTTTAATGTTCTTTTAATAGATAAATTAATTAATGATGTGTTAAATTGATTAAGTATGTAAGACTCCTATTCTAAATAAATAAATAAATCATGTAAGATAACATAAAATTGAGTTTACAAATTGTATATACAAAATGTTTTTATATTAAATATAATCATAATTATTTAAAAAAATGAAAAAAAATACAATCTTGAATTGATTTCAAATAGTAAGTATAGGTACAACTTTATAATAGATTTAATATTGGTCTTTTTTTTTTTTTTTACTTTTCTTAAATACATTTCTCAGTTATTTTTTGAATTGAGACAATTGAATCCTTAATGTTAAATTGGCTAAACGACCTTAAATGTCAGTTGACGTTATATAGTAATGTGACTTATTTAAATGACGTGGAAAAGTGAGGATATTTTAGGTGAGGCACATGATGACATGTCACTATCATCTTCATCTTCTTTACCGAAACCAAACCCTACGTTGTCATTGAAACCACCACATTGTCATTAGTCATCACCCATTGACATCAGTGACACAAGATATTTGTATGTTGAATGTTGTAGTTCGATCAGGAGTGATTTCCTCAGTTAGAACTAATCCTTAGTTGATGTAGTTTTTAGGAGGGTTTTTTAGTTGGAACTCGCCTTTACCTGAATATTTTAGTTCGATCTGGATGAGTTTCTTAGTTGAAACTTGACCTTACCCAATGGAGTTTTTGGGAAGGGCTCCTTGGTTGGAACTCACCCTTACCCAATGAAGTTTTCGGGAATTCCTTTATTGGAAATTTCCTTTACCAAATGTAGTTTTTAGGAGAGGTTTCTTGTATGAAACTCACCATTATTCGAATGTTTTAACCCAATTGCGAGAGGATGTGGCCGAGAGGTCAAAGCCGATTAAAGGTCAAGATGTCGAGACTGGTCAAGACTATGAAGTTTAGGCTGACAAGATGAACATGTCAACTAGTTAAGGCGATTGCCCGAGCCGATTTGTCAATATTAAAATTTCAATAGAAAAATTAAGGTCGAGAGGTTAAGGTCGATTGATCGAGCCGAGCTACCAAGACTGAAGTCAACAAAGAAATCAAGGTCGAGAGGTTGAAGTCAACTGGTCGAATAGGCTAAGAGGATGATATCAAATGGTTGAACATGCCAACTTAGCTAAACGACCGCCTTATTAAGGATGACTAGTTGGAGCCGACTAGCCGAGGCCAAGCAACTTAACAACTCAATAAGATGAGGCCAAATGGTTGAGGTTGATGGGCTGAACAAGCCAGGTCGACTGACTGAACAAGATGACTAGTTGAGGCCGAATGGCCAAGTAAAGAGAACGAGGGCTAGAGGTTGAGGCCAACTAGTTAAGCCGACTAGTTGAGGCCAAATGGCTAAATAGAGTTGAGGCTAACTAGTCAAAGCTGACCGGCCAAGTAAGGCGACTAGTTGAGCCCGATTAGTTGATGTTGAGTGGTCGAGGCCAACTGAATGAACAGGTTGGCTGGTTGAGACCGATTAACTGAGCCAAGAGAATGAGGTTGATTAGTCGAGCCCACTAGTTGAAGTTGATTGGTCAAGCCGACTAGTTGAGACTGACTAGTTAAGCTGACTAATTGAGGCTGACTGATTGGGGATGACTAGCTAAGGTTAAGTGGTTGATTAGGTTGAATGACTTAATAGGCCGACAAGATGAGGCTGAATGGTCGAGGCCAATTGGTTGAACAAGTTAATTGGTTGAGGCCGATTGTTTGAGCTGAAAGAAAGAGGTCGGGAGGTTCAGACCGACTAGTCGAGTAGACTAATTGAACAAGCCAACTGGCTGAGACCGAATGGTTGACGTCAAATGGTCGAGTACGACTAGTTGAACAAGTTGAGTAGTTGAGGCTAATTAACTGAGTTGAGAGAATGAGGATGAGAGGTTGAGGTCGATTGGCCGAAGCCGAGTAGATGATCAAGTTGAATGCTTGATGTTGAATGGTTGAATATGTTGAAGGGATGAGGTTGGATGATTGAGATTTAGTGACTGATCAGATTAAATGATTGAGGTTGAACGACTGAATAGACCGACAAGATGAGGCTGAATGGTCTAGGCTAACTAACTGAATAGGCCAACTGGTTGAGATTACTAGTCGAGGCCGAGTGGCTAAACAGGTTGACGAGATGAGGTTGAATGTTTGAGGCTAAGTCGTTGAGACTGATTGGTCTAGTTGATTAACTAAAAAAGGCGACTGTTTGAGATCAACTAGTTGAGACCAATTAGCTGAGGCCGAGAACCAGGTGGACTAGTTGAGGTTGACTGACCGAGCCGAGAGAGTGAGGCTGATTGGTTGAGATGAGAGAATGAGGTCGACCGACTTAGTCGATTGGCTGACTCCAGAGTCGAAGTTGATTATCTCTTCTACCAAAACATTGTTCGTTATGTTTCTTACGATCACTATTGAAGAAGACGAGTGCTTGATTAGTCTCACAATAAGCGCCAAAATGTTTCTACAGACCAGACAAGTACTCTCAATTCTCGGATAACTTGTCCTTTGTCGTTGCTATCTCTTGTTTGTTTGGTCTCTTAGGTCTTCTGGTCGTCCAATATTGCTCAAATAACTCCTACAAAAAGTACTGTGATGTTTAAGTTAGTAAGTATTCAATTGAGATGGTACTAAATATAGTAATGCATGTGTTTGAATGACCATACCTTAAATATTTATTTATAGCAGTTGTTATAAATTTTTATTTATTTTTGTTTGTATAATCAAAACTCAATCAAATCTTAATAAGTATTAATGAATTGTAGAGCTGTCAGCTGAACCCCAACCCCATGGGTTGGCCCTAGCCCCATTTAAAATTAAGTCCATTTTCTTTGGCCCATTTAATGGGGGGCTTTTCAGAAGCCCCAGCCCCAAAGCCCCTAGGAGGAGGGTTGGGTTTGGGATGGGGTGGGGCTGGCCTCAATCCAAAATTTCATCTTTTCACTCAACGTCTTTTGCGAATTCTTCTCTTCCACGACTCATCCACGACTCGGTTTCTTCGTTCTCTCCCTTCCGCAAGGCCAAGGGGCTCACTTCCTCCATCATTTTCTAGGGCATTAACAACTAAAGAATTGATTCACGGCTATTGCAAACTCCCTTCCATCCTTCAACGTTCTTTCACTGTGTTCTTCATTGTTGCAACAGGTTGGTCCTTTACCCTTGTTTTATTTTTCCTCTGAAATTTTATATACCACTTTCTGATTTTGTATATATATTTGTGCAAATTTTTAGACATGATTTTGTATATACAACCTGTAAAAGTTCTTTGTTTATGCTAGTTGATGGGTAGAGTGGAAAACAGTGTTATTTAATACCATAATGTTTCTGTCTTTTGTTTATGCTCTGATTTGAATTTAAAGGTAGGTAAATAGGTGGAAGAATATATGTTTTTGTCTTCTGTTTTATGCATTTATATGCTAAATTTCTTTACTTGTCTCAACACTAATTACAAGTCTGTTTATTAGAATGAATGGTGGATTAAACTTTGCATGTCACTAGTTTTTCTCAGCCATTCTTTAGTTGATAATTTTTTAAATGCAAAGTTCTAACTCTCGGCTTCAATTTCATTGACTCTTCATATCTTTATCTAGGAAAAACGTTAAGCAAAAGAAGTTTAACTCTGAACAGAAGAAAGCATAAACTCCATTTATTTTGGGTTTTATTTTTTAGGTGTGTGAGTAAAAAAATGAAAAACGAGGTGATAAAAATAAGTGAGAAAATATAACTGTATTTGAAAATGTCTTTGAAAGACAGACAAATACTATTGTAGTTGTTTGGGTGTGTGCTATTTTGTTGTATAAATGTTGTGGGAAGTTGAAACAATATATTGGCCACACTGATTTGTGATGACAAATAAAGATTAGGATAGTATGAAAGATGTGGAGATCAGAGTACAGATGAAGATATGCTCTTTATTAATCTTAGAACATGGGTAATGAAACTAGTGGCATACTTTTTCTTTTATAAAAAAAAGGTGGCAGATTCATTTTGAAAGAGGATCCTTTCAGCTTGCTTAAATGTGCAAAAGATGTATCTTAATTTATCTTGTTTTTAAAAAATTCATCCTTTTTTAAAGCCGAAATTTATTAAATATGATAAATCCTGCTTTAGGTTCAGCAATTATTTAACTTGTTGTGCTATGATAATAGTCATATGTATGTTTGACTAATTATAAGCTTTGGATTGTTTGGTGTAATTTAATGAAATTATTAGTGTCATATTTGTTTATAGGTGACTCATGCAAAGATATCTTACATAACTAGTTTGTCTTAACTGTTTTAACTTTGATATCCCTAGATTCTATGTATAAGAACCTGTTATATTTTTGAACTTGTCCAAAACCAATAGTTAAAGTAGCTACCAATAGATATACACACCTCCAATAGCTGCTGAAATAAGAGCATATACATATTGGACAAACTGAAGAATAGTTTTATAGTTTGGGGGAAATGCCCTTTCTCATCCCAGCTATGGTTAATCGGTTTTAAGTTTAACGGGTTGTTTTCTGAGTCACGTCTTTCCCTTTTCAAAAGCAGTTTTCCTGACCCAACAATATATTTATTGAAGACCTACTAAAAATATTGTTCATTTATATAGGCAGCTGTGTGCAATAGCTTTTAAATATGGACCACCTTAAGAGTAACCCTTTGACTTTGGTTGATGATCTTGCATCTGAAACTCCTGGTCCATCTGAGAGTGCTACCACCAATAAAAAGGAATTCTCAAATGTTTGGAATTTTTTCACAAAAATAGGAAAAGATGAGGATGGCATTGAAAAGGCTGCATGTAAGTATTGTGGTAATAGCTACAAAGTTGGAAAAAACCCAGTTACTAAAAACAATTATGGAACTTCACATTTAAGTCGACATGTCCATGTATGTAGAAGTATTGCAAACTTAGGTGTGGATCTGAATCAAGAAGGAAAGTTTGGGACACGAAAAATCAATCAAAAGATTCATCGGAAGTTACTTGCGAGAGCCATAATTAAACATAGCCTTCCTTATAATTTTGTTGAATATGAAGGAATCAGAGAGTGGATAAAATACATTAATCCTAATGTTGACATGAAATGTAGGAACACTACTGTATCAGATGTGGAAAAGGAATACATTGAACAAAAGGATAAAGTTAAGCAAATCATGTCTAGGATTCCTAATAGAATTTGTTTAACCTCTGATGTTTGGACTGCAGTTACTTCTGAGGGATATATTTGCCTAACTGCACACTTTGTTGATGAAAACTGGAAATTGACAAGTAAGATTCTTAACTTCTGTCGAATGAAACCACCACATACAGGTGTTGAACTAGAAAGTGTTGTGTTTGATTTCCTAAAGCAATGAGGTATTGATAAGAAAATTTTCTCAATTACCCTAGACAATGCTTCTGCCAATACTAATTTGCAAGACATTCTGAAAAGCCATCTTAGTGTTCATAGAAATTTATTATGTGATGGTGAGTTTTTCCATGTACGATGTTGTGCTCATACTCTTAATTTGATAGTTCAAGATGGTTTAAAGGTGATTGACAAAGCACTCCATAGTATTAGAGAGAGTATTAAGTATGTTAAATCATCAGATGGAAGAACTCTCAAATTCAAAGAATGTGTTAGTGATGTTGGCAAAAATATGAGCATGGGTTTGAGATTAGATGTGACTACAAGATGGAATTCAACCTATTTAATGCTTGAAAGTGCAATCAAATATAAGGAAGCTTTTGAAATTCTCAAAGTGGTTGATAGAAATTATAAAAATTTTCCATCTTCTGAGGAATGGGATAGGGGAGAGAAAATATGTCAATTCTTAGAACCATTTTATGAGATTACAAACATGATGTCTGGTTCATCTTATCCCACTTCAAACTTGTATTTTATGCAAATTTGGAAAATTCAGCTCATCATTGAAGAAAATTTGTTGAATGAAGATGTCATCTTAAAGGACATGGCTTGTAATATGAAAGAAAAGTTTCAAAAGTATTGGAAGGAGTATAGTATTGGGTTAGATTTTGGAGCTATTCTTGATCCACGACTAAAGGTTGACTTTATAACATATTGTTATAAAAAAATTGGATCCTCTAACCTATGCAGAGAAAACAAAGAAAGTGTTAGAGAAGTTCAAGAGGTTATTTAAAGAATATGTAAAGAACTTTTCTACCTCTAGTGTTTCTCTTTCCCAATCACCTACTGAATCCATCTTGATGTCTCAGTCCAATACTGAAGGGAAAAAGTTTAAGAGATCAAGGATTATTTCGGTAAGCGTTTTATATCTAGTGTTTAATTTTTTTTCCAATTTTTCTAGTTTTGTTTTGATAATTAATATGTAATGCATTGTAGGATTTTAAAATGTATCAGAATGAGTCAAAATCTATCACTGGAAAGAACAAGATAGATGTTTATTTAGATGAACCAACAATAGATGATGATGAAGACAGTGAAGATTTTGATGTGCTCAAATATTGGAAGACTAATGAGAAAAAGTTTGCCATATTGTCTATAATGGCTCGAGATGTGTTTAGTGTTCCTATTACTACAGTGGCATCAGAGTCAGCGTTTAGTAAAGGTGGACGTGTACTTTCGAAATATAGAAGCTCCATTCTTCCTGAGCATGTGCAAATGTTGATTTGTACTCAAAATTGGCTATGTGGATTTTCTGAAAATCCTAGTGGTAAGTGTATATGTTATTATTTTAAAAATGACTTTACATTAAATTATTGATTCTAAGCTAGTTGTTTGATTGTATTTCAATTGCTTGTGATAGATGAAATTGTTGAAGATATTTTTGGTCATGAGGGAATTGATGAGTCTAAACTTTTAGAAGATGTTGAAAGTCTTCAACATTGTGGGCAATGAAAGTGATCACAGGTAGGTTTTTATTGAATATGATAAATCCTGCTTTAGGTGCTTGTAAATTGTGATATCTATCAAAGGCAATAAAATATGTTTACATTAAATTAGGTTTGTTTTTATCTGTATCTTTATTACAATTTACCCTATTTAATATCTGCTTGTAAAAATCAACATGGATCCACTAGAAAAGCAAGAATAACTTTTATGTGGTTAGGATAATCATTAGCTTATTGAAATATTTCACACTGGTTAAGTTTGCTTTATAAGGGGTTAATGACACCATGTGGTTAATTTTGTGACAAATTCAACATGCTACCACCAGATCATGGAAGATGTTAATGAACACTACAACTGTCTTATGGCCCCTGTCTTCTAAAATAGTAGTCTTGTTTTTACTAGTTAGACTAATTCTACAATTGAATGCTTTACAGTCTTTCTTTGCTGGTTTAACTGCCTCAGGAGCTCTAGCTTCTGGTTTGAGACTTGTCACCAAAGTGGGTTTTGAGAATTCAAAGAATGGTCTTCGGAAAGGGACTAGTATGTTACTCTTATTCACTAATGGACATTGCCACATATCAGTTTTACTCACTTGTTTTTGCATTATGGCAATTTTATACAGCATTGTAGATTTGGTTATCATTCATTAACTCTTAAGATTGTTGTTCTTTGACACAAGATTGATTATTTCCTCATTTTGCATTGCTATTTTTTGCAATCTCTACCGTTTTTTAGTTTTTCTGCATAATTCTATACGCATTTTACATCCCTAAGTTGTCCATAGTAAAATATTACAGTAATGTAACATTTATAAATAGCTGTTAAAGAAATTAATAAACTAAGCTCCATGAAGTATATTACAGTAAGCTGAAAGACTTGAAAATATTGCAGGTTGGATTTGATGCTAAAAATCAAGACCGGCTGAGCAATAAACAACTATTTCTACAGAACATTGATCTCGCAACTGATTTGTTTCTAATATATGTGTTAACACTATCAATTTTCCCTGGATTTTTGTATGAAAATACTGGATCTCACCAGCTAGGAACATGGTAAGCGTGCATTAATTCCCAATCTTTTGGTAATCTAAATGCGTTTTCACACGGCTCATCATCTGAGGTTCTTTTCCTGTTGTTTAGATCACAATGTACAACGTGTTTGATCTAATATCCAGATATATTCCCCTTATCAAATGCTTGACGTTTTATTTATCAAATGTTTGATCTTTTTTATTTATTTTTGGATATATTTGTGTATGAAATTTGAGTTCACTGATGCTGTTTTACAGTCAACTACAAATGGTATTCCTGATCTTTTAAAGAAAAATATCGTGATGTTCTGAACTCTGTTGCCAGTTTACCTGCATTTTTCTGGTTTCTGAAAATGCAATGGATCGGGAACGTTTTTGGCGAAGTTCTTTATGTAATTTTTCAGTTCTTACTGCGTTTACTCAACTTGTAGTTACAGCAACTTAATGATTCAGCATTTAAAACTTTTCTTTGGCTATTCAAGAACATTTGTCACAGCTAGGTCGTTATTATCTGCTGTATTTGAATTGATATGATGGGTTAGCATAATTGTTTTGTGTTTCTATTTTTCTAATGCTGATTTATTTCTTCTTCATGATGTGTATTCTGCACAGACTTGCAATCTTATTTTACTCATTGCAGTGCTTTCTAGATTCCTGTTGATTCCAACATTTTTTCTCTACATAAAATTTTGTACATAAAATTTTGTAAAAAGGAGGGCTTTGGGGGTATTTAGCCCTGTGAGCTTTTTAAATAAAGGGTTTTTTTGGCCCTGTGAGCTTTTTTGACCCCAACTCATGTAGGTTAGGACCAAACCCTATCATGGAAGCTTATTTGACAGCTCTAATGAATTGATTTATGATACCTATTAATTAATTGTTAATCTAATATTTATTCTAATTGGTCGGTCTATTTTTAGATAGTCAGGATTATGAGCCAAAAAATATTCCGTACATACAAAAGTGTTCAGTCAAATTTCAACCCAAAAATAAACCCAAATATCAGTCGACGTGGATGATCAGTCAATCAATTCGGTGTGTCAATCAATCTCGCTGATTGCCCTAAGGATATATACCATACTTATATAATATTGGTGCAGAAACTTTGACGGAGTTGGTTGTCATCTGATATAAATTTATATGTTTTAGATAAGTGAAACAAAAATATGTCCTTTAATGATAATTTTTTATACTTAATAATTCAAAAAAAATTATATACATAATTTAATATACTTACATATAATTACTCACACACGAGTTCAATAACCTTATTTCGACACACACATCCATATATATACATACATATATATATATATATATATATATATATATATATATATATATATATATATATATATATATATATATAATAGCATTCCAAATTGTAAATAATTGATCATAAAGTTCAAATTTAACATAATATGTTAAAACAAAGCACTGTATCACAATATCATAATGCCTGTATAGTCTAACATTTTCAATTAATCAATTATAATATTCAATAAACAATATAAATAAAATTACTAGTAATTTCAAAGAATTGAAGAAGGATAAACACAAGACACTTAGTCAAACACATAATTTAATATACACAAAATAAATCACACACCACATATAAATTAATAAAGTTCACATTCTCGCAATGTTATTTATTTGTCATCTTATATAAGGTTATACACTAAAAACAAAGCTAAAGTAACACAGCAATATCTTTTCTTATTATATAATACTTGTTCATATTTATAAATTTATTTTAGTGATATAGATTCCAATTTAATCATCACAAAATTCTGCAAATAACATTTCTTATAATAACTGTTTCAATTAGATTCAATTTTTAAGGTATATAAACAATAATTGCAATATTAATAACATTTATTATGTTCATAATTAAAATTATATTTTATTACAATTAAAAATCAATTTTACCTAATTTGAGTTTAAAAATACATAAAAGAAAAGGATTTTCTTACACCACTTACGCTAACTAACAATAATTTTTAGGAATATTTTTATCATTAAAATAGTTAATTTTTATATTTATAAAGAAAAAATTATTAAAGGATAAAATAATAAATGAAAAGTGTGTAAAAGTTTATTGATTGTCAAAATAATAGTATCCAAAAGAAAATACAGCAAACTTCTAAACACGTAATTTATCAAAACAATAAAGAAAAACACGTCAAAAAATTTCACAATAACACTAAACCAAAAATTTAATAATTTAAAAAAAAAATTGGGATTACAAATGTAAGACCTAGAAAATAGAGTATTAGAGTAGATCGGTGTATTAAAATAATGAGACGAGCAATTTTATTTTAAAATAATCTTATAATATAAATAGAAATTTTTAAAGATCAGTTCATTATCTAAATACAATTCATCTCTTTAGAATAATATTTCTAAGAGTTCTTTGACATCTTTCTAGAATTTCTCTCAATTGAGTTGTCTGATTGACGATCAAGAGGTGCCCAAACGTTCACGATGTAGAGGGCTACACAACTGACCGATCAATTTCTTGATTCTAGCTGGTAAGTTGTTTTCCCTTTTTCACCACATGTTCTTGAGTTGGGATCATGCAAATTCTTCTGTTGCATGTGTCTTGTAGTTTTCATCTTAAATTCCCAGTTCAATTCAAGCTCTAAGAGTTGTTCTTTATCACCAATTAGTGATATGTAGGTGTTTCTAGAGTTTCCTTGAGTTGCAAGGCACTGTTGGTATAATCCTGTGAGCTGGGTAGTAAATTTCTGAGGTAAGGGAAGCTAGAAACGTCTTTAAATTGTATTTAATTGTGTTTCTTGTTAAGAATATGATTGTGGAACTGTTTGAGCTGAAATCATGTTTTAGGGTAAATAAATATGATGTAATTTGATTGTTTTGAGTATGGAATGATGAACTGAGATTTTAAACTGTATGAAGTGATGTCTGTTATTGGATGTTTATAGTATTGGAAATTTGTAATTGTATGTTTGAATGGTCATAAATATGATATAGGGTTGTATCTTGGTAAATTGAAGTGAGTTATTTTGATTTCATAGTTAATTTAGAGGAAGTGAGGTAGTGGAAATGAGAAATTGGAGTTAAGACCTCATTAGGTTTATTGGGACAATTTAGGTAAGTCAAATATAACTTGTTTGAGTCATCAAAATGGTCAAAAATAGGTTCAAAGTGGTAGATTGTGATTTGGGTCCCTAAGTTGATGAATTTGATGTTCTAGAGTATGAATTGATCCATAAACACTTTAGATTGATGTTATGAAGGTTTAGAATCACTTATACAAGTCTAGTTAGGTTTATAAGACAATCTAGGGGTGTTTGAAGTTGGGAAAAATAAACATAATTGGTATTTGGTGGTTGGGTTGCATATTTCTGCAGAATTTCGTTCTGCAGATTATGCAAACTCGCTTTGCGAATGGATTCGCACAGCGAGTCACCCTGGCGAGATGTTCTCTGCCAGGGCATTCGCACAACGAATAGACGCGTTGTGCGAATGGTTTGAGAGGGTTGCTTTCTGTTTGATGATCTGCATGGCGAATCAAGGCGCTATGTAACTGGTTGGAGTCTAGGACTACTGCCAATTTTATTTGAATAGTGAATAGGTGCACTCTGCGAGTGTTTAGGGAGTCTGAACCACTGCTTGGGGCTCTCGCATAGTGATTTGGGGCGGTATACGAGGGGTTTAGGGTCTGATACAATTAGGAGTTTATTCGCATAGTGAGTTTAATCGTTGTGCGAATGATTATGAGGAGTGAGTTTATGTTTGAGGATTCAGACGGCGAGTTGGGTCGTTGTGCGAGAAACCTCTGGATTTGCTCTGCGAATGTGTGCGTTGTGCGAATGGTCCAGGTTTAGTTCACTCTTTTCTTTTAGTCTTAAGTTGATTTAAATGAATTGTTGAGTACAATATGAAGTGTGTTTAAGTTTGTATTACATTACATAATTGGTTATTGTCAAGAGTTATGTTATAAAGTGAAAGCATGTGATTTCAAAGTATGGTTAATGGACATAATTCCATGATCCTCACAGAGAGATTACATGGTGGTGCCCTATGTTGTGATCCAAAGTGAATTATCTTGTTGAGATTCAAGTATGTTTAGAATGAATGCAAGAGCTCAGTCTTGGGGTTATGCTGAAACTCCAATGGTCTTTCATTCTCAAGTAGAGAGGATTGATCCATGTCATGAGGAGTAGCAGGAGGTCCTAGTCTTGGGTGCTTCCAGTATGATCCAAGGTGAGTGATAACAGACTAACCTCATAAGTGTGGTAGGGTGAAACCCATTGGCAATGGCTTTGCAAAGCAATAGAAGCTACCATGAGTGCACGAACCGCCATAGCTCGACAATCATTTTAAGTCCGGATAGTCAAAGTCAGTGTAGTGTCATGTATGAAGAGTTTATGTGATGTGAATGAATATGTATGATTGTATGAAACTTAGTAAATGAATATATGATTAATCTTGTTTAAACTAGCTTACCCTGTTGTGTGTTTGTGTTTTGTATGTTTTGGTATTCTTTCTTCTGCAATGATCATCCTTTGGGTGGAGCACAGGGAAATGTGGTGTCTCTAGTGTAGGCGTTGGATGAAGATGACGCGACAGTTTAGACTAGTAGTTTTTAGTATTGTATATATATTTTTTGTAGTAGTCTATTTGTATATAAAATTTTAAATTTTATGGTTATTTTGAGATAACTGTAAAAGATAATACTTTATATTATAGCTGAATGACTGTTCTAGATTATTACATATGTGATGATTCTATATTATATAGTTTTACACTATATTTTTGGAATGTTACAACAAAAATTATATATATGTTTTAGTAAATATATACCAATTATATTAGACTAAAACTATCGTTCGAATTAAGATGAAACTAATTTATATTGAACAGATCTAATTAAATATTTTATTAGACTAAATAGATTATTAATCATATTTGATAAAATTGAATAAACTAACCTTATTCATAAAATTACGAAAAATTTTATAAATACAAATCAAAAACTATGTTTATTAAGACTTTTGCTATAAAAACATTAATGATTAAACCATTCAAATATTAAACTAACTTAAACTTCGACATATCTTTAATAAGTATACCTCATTTGGCTGAGAGATACAAACAATTAAAAAAAAGTTAAATAATGAAAATAATTTGAAAAGAACATTCCACTTCATATACTCAAAGCCTAATTTTATAAGAATGCATAATTGAAAAAATGAGACTACCCACTGGTCTTTGTCTTATCTGTAAAATAATTAATGGTGTTTGGTCCCTTCATATTCCATGCGTACAACCCACAACATCAGCCGGCAAAACTTGACCAATTCCAAAACCAAACCAAACACGTCTTTGCAGCAGCAGACTAGAAAAACAAGTTGACCATTAGTTTTTTATTATTAAAATTTTAAATATGTAATTGACTAATTCCATCGTTAAATAATAACATTCTAGAAAAAAAGAGAAAAAATATTTACTTTATTAACGTGTGTACCAATTTATCTAAACAAGTACCCAAATAAAATCACAAGTGATATTAATGTATACACTTAATGGGCATTGAAGTTCATGAGTTGAAATATTGTTCTTTTGTAAAAAAAAGAAAAAATAAACCTTAATTTTTCACATTTAAATACCAAATTGAAAATTTGTCCAATTTAAAATCCTAATAAAATGTACATTGGTTATAGATAAGCCTTACGTGTTACTTTTAACCATATACAATCTGATTCCAAAGAAACGCAAAACAAACAGAAAACGACCTACGAAAATAAAGTATAATAATGGAAAAGTTTGAATAATGCAACTAACGGATAAATTCTACTAAAAAAGTAGCATCTAACTTGCTTTTTCAACTATTATTTTCTTATATTCTTTTCAATTCTTATTAATATTTATTAATTTATACAAGTTGTAAACATTTGTCATCTACTTGCTTTTAAGTAAGTATTACTCACTTATACTTTTGGTTAAAAATGACTTCCTTTAAATCATTGAATGAAACACTATGACAAACACCTTTTGTTATAACTAACGAACATTATTTTTCTAAAATTTTAATTACTTATTTAAGAAATTAATTATTATTTTTTTTGTAAAATCTACCACCTAAAACTTTCACATTTAATATATTTTTTTTTCCATTATTTTCTTATGAGCTATGAATTTATTTGTTTAATAAAAAGGCAAATGTGAACGTTGGGAATGTTCTGTTTACTTTAAGGAAGCGCGTTTGTTCAAACAAGAGACTACTGTATCTTGGCCATGTGCTACTAAAAAATTCTAAAATTGACTTGTACTTTCTTTAATTTTTTTATTCTAATAGATAAACGTTATGCGAATTTTTATAATCATTTTCAATTCTTATAACTTTTTATTTTATTATATTACGGTTGTTTTTACCACACTAATTATCTTTTTATCATCTAACAAAAGTGTGGAGAGTGTTTGGAATAGTATTATATATATATAATATTAATTATAACGAAGAGCCAATAATTTTTAAAAGAAAAATAAAAAATTTATGATTTTCTATGTTTTGAATAAGATTAAAAAATATCCGTATTTATTTGTCGATAAAATTTATAACGAATATTTAATATTTATGAATATTTAATATCTATAAATAATATTAAGGGTGAGTATTATATTATTTATAACTATGATTTTTATTATCTAAAATAATTAAAATAAAATTTTATTTTATATTTATTATGTTAAATTTAATTAAAACTTAAATTAATTTATATTTTATTAGATTAAATTTAATTAAAAATAAATTTTAATTTATATTATATTATATATTTTGTTTTGTAATTTTATTTAAATTTTATTTTAAAATTTTATAAAATATTTTTTTAAATATTTGTGATATTTACTATATCTTGTTAATTTTAAAATATTTTGTAAGAAAATATTTGATAAATAACAGAATAAATAATAAATAAATTTGTTATTATGGATTAGATTATGGGTAGACACTGAATTAACCAAAAGGCACTTTTGAATTTTTGGGGAAGTAGTTGTTAAAGTTTTCAAAGCTTTTTGTCCAAAAGTTTTCATTGCGTAAATGAAGGTTGAAGTGAAGTGTAAGTTTGTTTTTCATCTGTAAACTTATAATTATTTTTCCTTTTATCATTGTTATAATAGTTGTACCTACCTTAACCGAGTATCTATTTAAAATATACGAATTCTAATAGATTTATAGACGTGATTATAAATATTTTATATTTTTATTATCACTCAACTAAACTAATATAATAATTTATTATATTCTACAAAATTTTATGCTATTAAATTTGTTTCATTTAATTAAATTTATCTCTAATCTTGTAAGTTGTAAAAAGTATATAAATACAAACTATCATTAAGAAAATATTTATTTAGTTTTTTTATTATTATTTATATGTGAGAGAGTGTCTTACATATATGTCTTTTTATAATTTACTAACAACTCGATTACTCGCCTGACCCATAAAACATCACTCTCAATCATAAATTTTAAAAAAATATTTTAAAGTCAAAATAAGCACACGAAAAGTTTGTAAATACTAAATATATAAAATATACTAAAATTAAATAAATTTACTTTTATTTATATATTAATTTATACATATGGAAAACAATTCGGAAGACATAATCGTCTCTAAGAACTAAGAAAGTCGGTCCCCTTAACCTCTCAATTTAAAATATTCAAATTCTATTTTCAATAGAAATAATACTATTTTTAATTTCATCTAAGTATTTTAAATAATTTTAATTTGATTTTATTCAGGAAAATGATAATATAGTACCATGGAATTTGTAGTTCCAATGTGCCACTATGATGTGATTCAGTCACTAAAATCGATGATACACGTAATTCGTTATTCACGTAACAGAGAAAAAATATACTAATTTATATATTTTAAAAATAAGGATTTAATGGAGAGTATATTGTAACAGGGGAAAAATTTATGAAATTTTATTATTGAAACTTTTCTTTATTGTTATTAGATGGTAAAGAAAAAGAGAAGAATGTTGTTTAGGTACATTAATTAATATTCAGCTTAATTTGGTAGCTTTTTAATGAAAATCTCTATTAGAAAATAATAGAAATTTGAAAGAAAAAAAAGTTAAAAAAAAATCACTGTGTAGGTTAAAGAAAACCTGGTGGGAAGAGATATTGCTGCAATGTAATGTAATGATTATAGGCGCATTCAATGCAACATGTTCTTTCAATATTTTTTTTCTTATTTTTGGTAGAAAGACGGTGACATATATGATATTTTCCACTTTGCTAAATTATTGGTTCTATTTTAAGTTGTTTTTGTCAAAATGCTGCTTAAGAGAAATAAATTCAACAGGAAACTGATGAAATCATCGTCTGAATTTTGTCATTTGTTAAATGTGGAATTTTTTTTAAGAGAGAAATAAAAAATAACACGTAGAAATTATTTTTTGGGAAAATAATATAAAATGAAGTTTTTTGTATTAAATTAACAAATTAAAAACGAATCAACTTCCGGAATTTGAACGCAAATCCCTCTGTTGAACCAACACGCATTTCTAAAATAAACAGATAAAAATAATATTAAACGATACTGAATTCGGCTTTTCCTAAATAAAATCATGAAATTGAATATTTTGGATGATAAAGACAAACTTTAAAAGGTAATTAATTAAGCTATTATAAAATAATACAGGCCTATAAACACAACTTAAAAGATTGATTACAAATTATAAAATAAATGAGAAATTAATATTGTAATTTAGCATTTGTTAAAATAATTACAAGAATAACAATAAAAAAGAAAAGAAAATAGTTATGCACAACAAAGAAAGATGCCATTGAGAGGTGGGACCATGGCTGCTTCTCTTCTTAATGGCTTCCCTCTCTCTATTTAGCAGCTCTAAAGAGTGGGGGTACACAGGACACTAAAGTTTAGATCTTTATGGGTCTAGAGCTTGAGTTGTTCTTCATTGAGCTCTTTCTCTAGGTAAAAGCTAGTTTTTTCGGTGGTTTTTTATGGTAATTGGTTTTGCATGTTGAGCTTATTTAGTAGCTATACTCTGCATTGCTACTGATTTTTTAAGGGGAAGTTTGTTTTGCTCTTGCTTGATTCTTGTTATGGTAATGTGGTTCACATGTTATTGGTGGGTTGAGAAGATTCAAGTTCATGTGTGTCTTAATGTCTTTCTGCTACTGTTTTATTCGGCATTCAGGAGTTGAAATGGGGTGTTGTTATTTTCCAGTTTTCTGATCCCTTTTGCTATGTGCAGATTGCATATAGGTTTGAGTGTTGAAGCTTTAAAATGGGGAGATATTCAACACCCTTTGTGGGTCTTCTTCTGCTGTTTTGTCTGGTTTCATCTTCGGAAGCAGAGTATTTGAAGTATAAAGACCCTAAGGTGCCACTTAATGTCAGAATCAGTGACTTAATGAAGCGAATGAGTCTGGAAGAAAAGATAGGCCAGATGACACAGATTGAAAGGGAAGTTGCTACTCCCGATGTGATAAAGAAGTACTTCATTGGTAACAAAATCAAGCGCTTGGTACTGTTTTTTGTATCTGAGTGTGTGCTGGATTTTTTGTTGTTAAAGAAATCTCTGTGCATGTTGTCATTGATGAACAGGGAGTGTGCTCAGTGGGGGAGGCAGTGTTCCAGCACCAAAGGCTTCTGCTGAGACTTGGCAGAAAATGGTGAATGAGATGCAGAAAGCAGCATTGTCTACTCGCCTTGGAATTCCGATGATCTATGGAATAGATGCAGTTCATGGCCACAACAATGTCTACAATGCTACAATTTTCCCTCACAATGTTGGGTTAGGAGTTACCAGGCAAGTTTATGCATGTGCTAGAACAGAAAGAATAGTCATGAAATGGTTTTAAAAGAAAGAGGGACAAATGACAATAACAAGTCATGAAGTTATAGTTGTTAATTTTGATCGGAGAATCTGGTTTTCCAACTACTAATAAAGTAATCCTGGTGGAAGCTATAGTTGTACATGTGATCTTTAAAATGAATGCTATTTTGTTCTTTTATGATAATGAGATCTACTGTTTAACAGGGATCCAGTGCTCATAAAAAAGATTGGTGATGCAACTGCTCTTGAAGTTAGAGCAACAGGAATTCCATATGTCTTTGCTCCATGTATTGCGGTAAATGAGCAATATTTAAATGTTTTGACCACATACAACACTTATATGTGTGCTGACATAACATGTTCTCAATTGATTCATCCACAGGTCTGCAGAGATCCAAGATGGGGACGTTGCTATGAAAGCTACAGTGAAGACTATAGAGTTGTTAGAACTATGACTGAGATTATACCTGGCTTGCAAGGAGATATCCCTGCCAATTCCGTCAAGGGAGTTCCCTTTGTTGCTGGAAAGTAAGATTTTTGTTTGTGGTTAAATGTTGCAGTTTTTTTTTATTGAGAATACAAATAATATATAAATGGGTTGTCCTTGAAATTTGTATATATGAACTTCATAAAGCACAAATGTTGGATGCTTATAGTTAGTCTTCATATTGATTCTACCGAGGGCCTACTTTTTTACTGAAATTTATAACTTCTAATTCGTTTGACTTTCCTTTTTATGTTTTTGGTGACAGCATTGTCAATTTATACGTTTTCATAATGTCTCTTGCTTAAATTGCTTTTTTTTTTTGGATAAAAGTTTAACTACTGTTGCTCCTTTCTAAAAGAAATAGCATTATCAATACTTGAAAATTCATTTTCACGTGGCACATGATCAGTTTCATTGAGAACAATACAATATTTTGGTTTAATGGCAGACCTTGCTGTGTGCATGTGCATTAAGCAATCATAGCTTCAATTGATTACAGAACATAATGGATGATCCTAGACATTTGGATTCTTTTAACCATTTTGATGGTTGGGTTTACTTTCTTTTGCATCCAAACCATTTATTGTTTCATGTACCAAAAATATAGGATTTTATTTTGAATTATTTAGTTGAAAATTGAAGGTTTAGAAGAGGCCTTGGCCACCAAACCTGCATGCAATGTGTTTCTCTTACATACTGTACTGCAATATAAAGCAATCAAATGATCAAATAACAGTTTTATCTTCTCAGTGCATATCTATCTGTGAGTTTGATTGGTTGTTATCAATCATTTTGTTGAGAATTTGAACCTCATGTTCAGACTTATCAATATTTTTTCTTCTAAGAATATGGATATCACATGTTAAACTCATGCATTTTCTCTGGCCATCAATATGGGGACACATTCTTAAGCATTCCTCATTTAACTTCATCAATATTTTTTTGTTGACACTTGAAACAAAAACTTCTTATTTTAATTACTTTGATCCAGGAACAAGGTTGCAGCTTGCGCCAAGCACTATGTGGGAGATGGTGGCACAAACAAGGGTATCAATGAGAACAACACATTGATCAGTTACAATGGATTGCTTGGCATTCACATGCCAGCATACTATAATTCTATTATCAAGGGTGTTTCAACAGTAATGATCTCATACTCTAGTTGGAACGGGGTGAAAATGCACGCTAACCGAAAGCTTATCACTGGTTACCTCAAGAACAAATTGCGTTTCAGGGTAAAAATTTGTCTATTCAGTCCTATTATTTTAATATTGACACGAACAAGTCAAAACATGTAGAAAATATAAATGAGTGGAAATGCTTCATGTGACGTGCTTCTTTCCTACCTTTCAGGGTTTTGTCATATCAGATTGGCAGGGTATTGACCGGATCACCTCTCCACCTCATGCCAACTATTCATACTCTGTTCAAGCTGGTGTGAGTGCTGGAATAGACATGGTAAATTTTATTATCACTTCGAAAGAGTAAAATAAAGCTATATAAAGTGGCTTTTCAACATGAGAATTTAGTATTGTTATTTACTTTTTAGTTAACTGTTTCATTATTTATCAGATTATGGTTCCCTTCAACTACACTGAGTTCATTGATGAATTGACCCGTCAAGTAAAGAACAATATTATCCCAATTAGCAGGATTGATGATGCCGTGGCAAGAATCTTAAGAGTAAAATTTGTCATGGGGTTATTTGAAAATCCACTTCCTGATCCAAGCCTTGTAAACCAACTGGGTAAACAGGTATATTTTCTTGAGACTATTATCCTTTGGTCAAATGCGCATGTTCTTTCTGCATCTATTTCAAATGGAAAGAGTTTGTTTCTTGATAGAGTACCATTCATGTGTAAACAGGAACACAGGGAGTTAGCAAGGGAAGCTGTGAGGAAATCCCTTGTGTTGCTAAAGAATGGTAAATCTTCTAAGAAGCCCCTGCTTCCTCTTCCCAAAAAGTCTGCAAAAATACTGGTAGCAGGAAGTCATGCTGACAATTTGGGCTACCAATGTGGAGGATGGACAATTACCTGGCAGGGACTTAGTGACAAGAATCTCACTTCAGGTAAGTCAGTAAGTTTAACGTTGGTGTCTGCCAAAATACTCTAAAACGACACAAATCTAGAATCCTGTTTATGTTACTGTCAGAATATGAAGAAGAGACTAATACTAGATTACTAGTATAAAAGTAAGGGTGATTACTTTGTATTTTCTATCTCACATAATCAGTATCATTTTTCTGTATGTCTAGTATAATAGCATTATCCTTTCATTACTTCATTCTGTTCTTGAAATCATAAATCCTATAATTTCACTAGTCACTTCCATGCAGTAAGTTGCATATTAAAATCATGATCTGTATTTACTTTTCAAATATCTATTCTGAACTTGTTTCAATCCTGCAAGGGCTGGCATGACATAAAAGCATTCATATCATATAAGCCACTTATAGTTTCTTTCTGTTGGAGTTGTAGAACCTGATAGAATTTCATTTTGCTTGCAGGTACAACCATCCTCAGTGCTGTGAAACAAACTGTGGACCCTGCCACTGAAGTTGTCTTCAATGAAAATCCTGATGCGAACTTCGTTAAGTCAAACAAATTTTCCTATGCCATTGTTGTTGTGGGAGAACCCACCTATGCTGAAACATTTGGTGACAGTTTGAATCTAACTATACCTGAGCCTGGTCCAAGTACAATCACCAATGTATGTGTGGCCATTCGATGTGTAGTTGTTGTCATCAGTGGCCGCCCAGTTGTGATTCAGCCATATCTATCAAAAATCGATGCACTTGTGGCTGCATGGCTTCCTGGAACTGAAGGTCAAGGTGTTGCTGATGTTCTCTATGGTGACTATGAATTCACTGGGAAGCTGGCAAGAACATGGTTCAAGAGAGTGGATCAACTCCCAATGAATGTTGGTGATAAACATTATGATCCTCTCTTTCCATTTGGATTTGGGTTGACTACAAACCTCACTAAGTATTGAAAGTGAAAACTGATATTTTGATGTATTAGTATGAAAAGGGCAGCCCTTTTGCACTAGGAGAGCCTTGAAATTGTCCGTTGATGAGGATTTTGTTAACTTATGCTCATCTGGTGTGCAAATTGAACCAGAAGCTTCAAAACATGAATTCAATGTCAACCATTGCAGACTTTTCATTTTGATTATGGTACGTTGCTAGTTTGTTTGATGTTAAAAGGGAAGTGAGTTTAGTATAAAATCATTTAGTGATTATATTTTATGAGATTTTATAGTAATTAGAAGTTTATTCATTATTATAATGAGAAAAATTATTACTTATTGAAAAAAGAAATAATTGATTTTATAACAGCTTCTCCTCATAAGCAGTATTGTGAAAAAGGTTTAAATAGGAAATAAGTATCTTAATGTATTCGGAAATTGACTTAATGATAATAAGGTTTATCATTACAAGATTAATTTTATGAAATTGTTGGAAAGAATAAGTAATTCTTTTAGTAAAATTAAATATTGATGTATTCGGAAATTGACTTAATTAATCAGTTTAAATATTCATATTTATTTATTCAAATCAATACTAAAATTAAATTTGTAAACTATAATACACATTTTAATACATTAATTTGTTTTATTAAATTACTTATAAAAAGGTAAACAAAAAATATATTGTAATAAATATAAATAAACATAACTAATCGCATTAAAATTTCACACAATTTTAACTAAAGTGTCAATATAATTTCAAAACAATTAAAATTACAATAAAAAAACATACAAAGTCATGATTTTAAAACCGTGATACATTTCTAAAACATATAACACATAACCATCCCAACATATTAATATATTATAATATTATTATTATAAAGATAAACAATATGCATAATAATTTATTAAAAAAATTTAAAATATAAAATCTAATTAGAATTTTCTAAAACAGTTATAACACAACTATCCTTTTCAAATACTTTAAAAATAATATTAAAAAAAATTAATCAAAAAATTATTTATTTTTTAAAATAATAAAAAAAATATTAATTTTTAACTCTTACCAAAATTATTTAGTATTACATATCACTAATTGAAATATATTATTAATAAAACTAAAATAAATTACAAAATTATTTTATAAATATCGTAAAAAAATATAACTCTAACTATTATTTTAAATTTAATAAACCAATATAAAAAAAATAACGAACAGTCTCTAAGAACCGAGAAAATAGCTTGTTAAGAGTAGATAAATATTAAAGTAACAAGACTGAACATTTGTGTTAATATAAGTCAACCGCATAAATAGGAATTTAAAATGCTCGATTCATTATCTAAATACTTTCTATCTCTCTAAAAACATTATTCCCTACTCTTTCTCTCCCTTTTCTCTAGAAATTCTCATCGGTGACTCATTTGTTCAACGATTCGGAGGCACCTAAGTGATCCTAGCGTCAAGGGCTTCCTGTTTCACCGTTTGGTTTAGCGTTTAGAACTGGTGTTCTTAGAATTTCATGGAAGAGTAAGCAAATTTTTTAAGGTTGTAGAAGCTATCCTGTTTGGTTAGAGGTAAAGGAAACTAGTTAATTTAATTGATGAATTTACTGTGTATGTAACTGTTGTTTTGAAGATTGGTGCGTATGTAATTGAGTGATGTTGGTGATCGGTATTGCTTGTATGAGTTGTTAAAATTTGTGATCATGTTGAATTGATTTTATGCTGAGTTACTAGTACTGTCTTACAGTGAATTTTGAGGAAGTGGGGTAGTGAAAATGGGAAGTTGGGGTTAGACGTTAAATTGGTCAGTGGAAAGATTTTAGGTAAGATATTTAGGACTTGTTAAAGACCCTAAGTCACTCAAACTGTGCCAAAAACCATTAGAATTGAAGTTGAGTCCTTAAGTTGATGATGATGTTGTTTTGGATCGTGAATCTAGTAGCAGACCCTTTAGAAAATGTATAGAAAGGTTTTAACACCATTTAAATAATGTAATTGATATATGATACAAGTTTGGAGGATTAGAAGTTGGGAAAAATGTTTAGTTTTGGTAAAGTCTAGCGTGTTCATCATTCTGCAGAAGTTCTGCAGAATTATGCAAAAAGTTGAACATGCGCGGTTGACCGCTCGGCCATGCACTGTTGACCTCTCGGTCGTGCGTTGTTGACCGCTCGACCATGTGCTGATTGGTCATTCGGCCATGTTCAGGTACTCGGTCATTAACTGGGTTCGGTCTCTTTAGAGTCTTACCCGTTCATGACCATTCGGTCTTAGGTGGGTGAGTGGCCTCTTAGTGGTGCTCAGTCTTGTACTAGCACTCGGTTTCTTAGTAGTGCTCAGTCTTGTCTAGCACTCAGTCTCTTAGTAGTGCTCAGTCTTGTACTAACACTCAGTCTCTTAGTAGTGCTCGGTCTTGTACTAGCACTCGGTATCTTAGTAGTGCTCGGTCTTGTATTAGCATTCGGTCTCTTAGTAGTGCTCGGTCTTGTACTAGCACTTGGTATCTTAGTAGTGCTTGGTCTTGTACTAGCACTCAATCTCTTAGTAGTGCTCAGTCTTGTACTAGCACTTGGTCTCTTAGTAGTGCTCGGTCTTGTACTAGCACTCAATCTCTTAGTAGTGCTTGGTTTTCTACTAGAGTTCGGTCTAACCTTAGTTCTCGATCTTACATTAGTATTTGGTCTAAGTTATAAGTGTTCGGTTTTGCTCTGGTGATTCAGTTACTCTAGTGTTCGGTCTCATAGTAGTACTCGACCTTATTATTTAGGTTAGGTCTTAACTATGTTCGGCCTCCGATGAACCTTACTGTTAATGACTGTTCGGTTTTGTACTATTGATCGGTTTTACACTAATGTTCGGTCTTGTACCAGTGTTTGGTCTAGTTTTAGAAATCGGCCTTGTCCTGGTGTTCAATATGGTCTAAGTACTCGGTCTTATACCCGGTGTTCGACGGTATTCTAGCATTCGGTCCTTAACTGAGTTCGGCCTATGCTTAGGTCTGACTGGTCATTAACCGTTCAGTCGTACTTAGGGGCTGTGTTGTTGCCCGTTCAATCTTCTACTACGAAGTGTTATTCGGTCTTTAAATATTGATTTAACTGTTTGGCTATGTTTGCTTATTATAGTTGCATTGATCTACTATGTATGGAAAATTGTGTTAATATTCAAATAAGGTATGATGTTCCAACTAGTATGAAAGAGAATTCCAAGGAGGAATGTCTCAGTGATTGGTTATCAAGGTGGTGGTAAAGTATGAATATGGACAGTGAAATTCATGGCGTTCATCTTGACATTCTAATGATTACCAATTCTCAAGTAGAGATGGGCAAGTCATGTCGTGAGAATAGCAGGAGGCCCTAGTTGAGGGGGGTCCTACAGTGAGTGATAACGAGCTAACCTCGTGTGGTAGTTGATGGGTTTCCAGTTACTACACCCACGAATGCACGAATGACCTCAAGCTACATATTCATATTAGTCCGGATAGTCAAGTCAAAGTGGTTGGTCAATATATGTTTATATGTTTTACACACATTGTATGAGTATCTTAGTTGCTTGTTTGAATTGTATTTCCACATGAATATTAAATTACACTAGCTTAGCTTTGTTTTTCTGTGGTATATCTTTGTATGTTGTTTCTCTTTTGCGATGATTACCTTAATGATGTGAGTTTAGGGATGCAATCTTTTCAGTTGGAGTAACTGAAGGGGGAAAGTGAAGCTTATGTATAGGTAGTTATTTTTGTTGTTCAGGTGAAAATTTGTGTTCACCAAATCTCTAGTTCTTGTTTTGTCATTATTCATGTAATATTTACTTTAGTAGTTTTAGATTACTAAATTGGAATGTTACACTCTCCCATTAACAATAATAATATATTGTGTTCTATTTTAGATATCCATAATTACTTGAAAAACTTGGTTTTTTGTAATCCTATGTTTCCAAATGATTTATGAGGAAGAGGGCTGTTTTGTTAGAAAATATATAGTGAGAAATATGAAACTGTGTTTGACTTACATCACTCGAAACTTCTTAGATAAAACCTTTCCCTGACAAAAATTGTAGTATATTAGTTCCTTATAAATTACGATTTTTTAATAATCATAATCTATTATCATTTATTTTTTAGTAATTATAATTTATAAATAATAATAAATTATTATTATTAAAAAACTGTAATTTAAAAAAGTTTTTTTTACTACAGTATGATATATTATGATATTATAATAGTCAAGTAAACTTAAAAATAATCATATTCTATGACTTTTATTAATTAGAGTTGGTTGCTTCTCTTTTACACTTGGAAGTGTTACTAGGTATTCATTTGCACAATTATATTGAGGAATATATAAAATAATAAATATCAATTGAAGAAGAGGATTTACATTATTTCACATTTCACTTCCTTCTACACTTTAATAATGTTTCTAACTTATCCCATATGATTATTTATTGTTGATTTGAGGTTTGATATTTCTTTTTCAGTCTTGAAACATGTTCAAAAGGGAAAATGAGAATCATGTTCCAAATAGGACATGAGAATCATGTTCAAAAGGGGCATGAAAGGTCCGGAGCAAGTGTGTACATTAACATTAAATCTAATTTATTATAACTAAAAGAAAATTATTTAAAAACTTAAATAAAATATATTGAAAGTGTTTTGAATTTACAACATAAACTACTAATGTGATATGTCATCATTTTTTTCCCTTAAATTCTTTATTTTTTATTTCTTCTAATGATGGAATGTGAAAAACAAAGAAAATTTGTTTTTGAAAACTTACACGTTGTCTAAAAAAATTAGCATTAAATAAATCGAGGCATTGAAGAAAAAAATAAGCCAGAATTAAAAAGGCAAGGTCTTGACAGAATTCAAAATAGTTATTGGCATTTTAAATATTTTACACTTTCAACTCTTGCAAGGATTAAGGAGATACAAGAGGACGAAAAATAAAATAAAAAAATACTAATTTTATAATTTGGGTAAATAATTATTTAGATGTAATGAGTGTTGACATATTTAATTTTTAGTTCAATATAAAAAATATTGTTTTAGTATAAAATGTAACATTCTAATTTTAGTAGCTTAAAAATGATAAAATAATGTTATAACATTTCAATTTTTATTGTAGGTATGTATTTATAGTGGTATTCATATTCTATAGACATAAACATAGGTCTTATCATTCTATTTTTCACAAGCTTAATCCTTTTCGCGCTTAGGATAAAAAAAATCCAGTAATTAGGACCTATTGTCATTCTCTCTCTCATCATTCTTCTTTATATGAGTTGAATGGTTGGTAGTATATCAATATACATTTTTACTAAACCATCATTGTCAATGCAAACACCATGATCATCACCACAAATAATTTCTCCTTAAAATTCTCTCAACACCATCACCAAATATTTCCAAACAAAACCCTCATTTCAATACAAAGCCATCATACTCACAAACATACTTAAAGTTCATTTAAATCAATCTCAACCAGCCAAGAAGAAAACAAATCTACATATACACATTAACACTCAAAAGTGGCACTCAATGCTAGACTTCCTGCAAAAGGTAGCGCTCAGCAACAATCTTGACCTCCAGCATCATACCTTTCCCAAAAGGTGGCACTCAACAATAGTCCTAGTGCTCAGTGTCATTCTTCTCGCAAAAGTAGGTGCTTAGATACACTTTTTTACGTTAAGTACCGCGGAGCTAAAATGTTATAGACATGCAGTACAAGGAGGATACTCAATAGCACCTTAAAGTCGCTTAACGCCAAACTATTCGCAAAACTAGGTGCTCAGCATGACCCTGACACCGCTCAATGCTATTATTCGCAAAATAGGACGTTCAATGTCACTCTATTGTCGCTCTTTGTATTTTGTGTTTTTAAAGGAACTTATACATGTTCAATTGATCAAAATGGTATTCCTTTCTCTTTGAATTAGTTCCAAAACCTTTTTAAACATGAAAACTCTTGCCACTTGACCAATTGTCCATATTATAACTCTCTTAAACTCACAAAACCAAGTCCAAACTTGCAATATTCAAGGATAAAATATTCAAACCATAATTTCAATAGAGCATACTCATCACACACATCAATCATTCAATCAATTCACCATACGATTATAAAATTGAAATTTCAAAGTATTTATAACTTAAAAATAGCGCAATTAGCTTCCTTACGTAAGAGACAAATGAACTTGTTATAAGGAATCCCAAATCCTTTCAAGCTCACAAGACCTTAACCAGCAAAACTCCTTTCAACTTACAAGATGCTTTATCTACACGTATAAATACCATAAGAACGATCAAGACATACCATTATTATCACTTATCAACAAAGACTCATAGATATTAAAAAGACACATGCAAGTGACACTAGTGGAAAAAGAGGATTGCATGACGGGCTATTATGATGGGCTATTATGATAGGTGAAATCCACTTATCATAATACATTAACTTGTGACATTTTTGAAATAAAACAAAAATATATTATGGCGTATTTTAAGAAACCTATCATAATAGGTGTAGCAGTGACATTTTCATAATAAAAGTTACATATATTATGACAGGTAAAAGGTCATTTATCATAATAAGTTGGACACGATAACAAAATGGAAATTATGAAAAAAAATTGTTAAACTGATATTTGGTCGCAATAAATCAAAACAAACTAAGTTTCTCCACTAATGTAGTAAAAGGACATCCTAGGTATCAATCTAATGACTTGACCAATTAAGCTTAAAGTGTGGAATTAAATCTTGTATTATTTACTAACTATTAACTACTGCAAAGTGGGAAAAGAAATTTAAAAAGAAAATAGTAAAGAAATCAAATATGTTTAAAAGAAAAATAAAGAAATAAAATGTAATTTGAAATAAAAGAAAAGAAATGAGAATAGAACTCTAAACTACTTAAAACAGAAACAAAAATTAAACTAATATGAAAATTGCATGCAACTAAAATGACCTAAAATTAAAACTGTAAACAAGCAACTCAAATTAGAAATTAAAAGCTAAACAAATCCTAAAAGCCAAATGAATATGCTCATATATGAAGTAACTGAACTTAAATGTTACAGAGACATATGTACAATCTAAAGTAAAGAAAAGTCAACAAGAAACACCTAGAACTAATGATCAAAAGCAGAGAATCAGGGAAGAAACTCATGAATCAAAACCAACTCTAGTCTAAGCACTTGTAAAAAAATAACCTACATTATCAACATCATTATTATCATTCACAAATTGAACCTTCTCAAATAGAACCTAAAGGAAAATAAATCCTAAATCTATAACATTTCCAAATAACAGAAAACTAAACTATGAAGAAACAATACCTAAATCCTCACTAATCAAAAGCAATATAACAATCTCGAAAGCAAAATTGAAGTCATAGGTGAAATGCACATTGGAGTGAATAAAAGAGTGCTTAGAGTTCTCAGGAAGACATCCTGATAATGTGAATCCCAATACAGGGTATTCTAGGTCATTTTTTATAACCTCATTTGACTCTTTCCATTAATTTGTCCAACCAATGTTCATTTGCCTATTCTTCAATCTAAAATTAATAAATAGAATTTAAATGTGCAAATGATCCAGGATATAGTTTCAATTACACTCAGAAAGACATTCTAACTAAAGTAAGCCCATCATAGGGTCTTATAGTTCATATTTCAGAACTTACAGTGGTAATTTCTACTCATTCTCAATCAATGCAAAACTAAATATGATAAAAGAAATACAAATTTGAATGAGTCTTTATGCATTGGACTCATCTCTGACTCAAGAAGACATCTTGATAAAAAATGCTCGTTGTGAAGTCATATAATTCCCAAAGGAACCATATAATTGCAGAGATACAGAATCCAAATCATTTTTCTCAATGTAAAACAAGAAACACTACATAAAAACTAAACAAAATCAAACTCAGAATCACAAAACAGACACAACAGAAACACATCAATGAAATAGACATTTTATCAATGAGAAATTAAGGGTACAAGAAAAAGGTATCGAACAAGACACAATCGAAGCCACCACGGGCTGTCACTACCGTGAGTTTTCGATTAAACACCAGAAGAACGAAAACCTACTCTATAAAAGCGAGTAAAACCCTAATCTAAAGAATGGAGAACTTTAGTGAAAAGTAAAGTGTGTATGTCTGTAATTACATGAAGAAAACCCCTTTATATAGGGTTCATCAGCAAAGAGGGAAAGAGGAATAGGAATAAACCTCTTGACGCTTCATGCTTCCCATCAGACGACTCTCCCTTTCTTCCTCGTGCTCCACAACTCTCAACCCTCTGATCAACTTGAGCTTCTCACCTATCAACATTCGTCACGTGCTCGAGCTTCATCTTCCTCGAGCTTCTGATCAGTGGCACGAGTAATAGGAGCTTCCTTCCTCTCACATTACTTTTCTCTCTGCCCGCACAAGTCCTAACTCTCATGGGTTCTTTTCTCTCCCAATTGATAATTACTCGAGACATTGTTTTCTTCAAATGAATTGCACAACCCAGGAACCCTTAAAGCAGCTTCAGCCACCAAAACTCATCGTTTCACTTAAGCCCATTCCAATGCATTTTCACTAGACCAACAGCGACAATGCAATGCAAACGCAAGCATCCCAAATGCTAAGTGCACCAGCGGCTCAATTCAGCAAATCAGCAGCATATCCCAAGTGTGGCGGCAGCAGCAGCAGTGTAGCAGGTCAACCCAATTAATCAACCAACAACCTTCAACGGCCCACTTCAGCTCAATTTTTCTGGTGACAGCAGCTCAATTTATATCTACATCAAAGAAAAAGAATCAATACCAAATTAAAGAAAAGAAAATCCAACAATTAAAAAGAAAAGTTTTTATTAAAGATTTTCTAAACAAATAAAATTTTCTAATTACTAAAAATTACACCTAAAAACCTATTTTTAACTACAATTACACAAAACTAAAGAATTTAAGAAAAAACCTAAAACTAATCCAATTCTACAAAATTAAAGACAAAAATACGTTATCCTAAACATCTAAACACAATTAAAAGTGAAAAACTATGGAGTTATCGAAAACATATTATGATAAATATTAAAACACCTATCATAATAGGTGCAAAACTCCTCTTTCATTTCACTTCTTGCAATCTCGTCGTCCCACAACACAACATTCCCTATTTCATTTCTTTGAAATCTCGTTTCGTAGAGCTTTTGTTTCTCGTCCGCATTTTATTTCTTCCCAATCTCGCATTTTTTCTCTCATCCTAGAGCACAGAACACTCATCGCCTCCACGTCTGGAAACCCTACATGTATCGAAGGCTCCACGCGCACACTCTATTTGGAGCGTCGACAGGATGCCTCCACGCCGTCTCCGGGTGGCCGTCGAGGAATGCGAGCTTCCGGTTATCGATCTCAGTTGCTTAAAGGACAATGACGAGTCTGTGAGGGAAGAGTGCAAGTCGCACATTGCTAGGGCTTCACAGGAGTGAGGTTTCTTCTAGGTGGTCTCTCTCAGTTACGTCTCTTCATTGACTACTCACTTCTATAAGATGGATTACATTCCTTTTAGTTGTTTTCCTTGTTTGCATCTATCATGGCAATCTTATTCTTGTTATTGTCTTTTTTAATTTACAAAAAAAAATGTATAGTGTAATTGAAACAAGTTAATAACTTTCCAAGTTCCAAGTGATAAAAAAGTGTCGTCTCTTTATCTCTTAAACAATATTGTTAAGAACATCGGGTGAGATTATATAAATTATTTTGCTATCAGATTACCTGAGGTCAGATACTTACTATCCTTAACCATTATCTTCATGCCTTTATTTTGATACACTTTATTATATATGATGAATCCTTTAGACACAGTTTTGAAATTTTATATTGAAGTATTCTAACACTAGATTAAGTGACTCATGAGATTGTTAAGCTAGTTGCACGGCTTTTGAAATTGTATAAATAATTTAATTATAATGTTGAAGGTAGTGTAGCCTCAAGCAAGCAAATAATTAATGTAGTGCCTAACGGGGACTTGTGCACCCTTAATTTTCAATTACACTTGCAAGAGCTTCTTTCTTAATCTCTATGTGTAGACAAATTTTACAAGATTGGGGCAAATGATCTCTATGTGCTGGAACAGATTAGCATGCGAGCCAAACTTTGATGTCATATGTTAGAGTGGATATGATATTAATAATTATTCATTTTATACAAAATATATAATTTGGGAAGCACCATCTACCATAAGACTATTAAAGATGATATGTTGCAAGTGGTGGTTCTAGATATTAAAGATTGTTCTGCTCACGTTCCTGTGCCTAATGACAAGGTTGAAATAGTGGAACAAGCACTAGGGAATTTTATCATCTGGCCATCCAGATTGGCAAAACCAATTTTAGTATGTATTGTTATTCATACTTACCTTAATTACTTATGTATTTCTTGTATTTGGATGCATATATTATTAGACTTATTTTGTGATCAAATGTAGGACATTGTTACACCTCCACAACCACAATTGTCTTCTCTACAACAACTTGGTGCAGCGGTAGTGACAATGGGAATAAAACTATTGAGATAGATATGCCTCCTAAACTGACATGAAAGACTACCACCACTTTATTTATATGTCATAGGGATATTTGTGAAATTATCATTGGTAATGATCTTCTCTTTACAACAGTTCTACAAGTTTGGAATTTGTAAGTTCAACCTTCACAAACTGTGAAAATACTCTCATATTGCATTCATGTATTGATTATAACATTATTTGTTCATATTGAAGATATTTACATCACCTCTGCATTGAGAGAAAGAATGCTACTATCTATGGATTTTTTTAACCCTGTTATCATTCAAAGTGTAGGAAATAAATCCGAGGAGGTCCAAAAATGCTTAATAGGGATGTTTGAAAAAGCTGGTAAAAAGTTCTATTTAGCACCTTACTTGCATAAGTAAGTACAATAATTTTGAATTATTGGTAACCAATTTAAAAGTTATTTTTAATTAATATTATTGTCACTTGTAGGGGTCATTGGCAATTGCTAGTAATTGTTCTGGATTGTTCTCTTGTAGTTCTATTATGTTCCTTGCATAAAAAAGCTAACATATTGTCCATCAAAAATATTTTAGAGGTGTAAGGTTTCCTTTCTATTTTGTTTCCTTCCTATATGATTATAATGATATAATGAATGTCTACCTTTTGTAGGTCTTTGGAAGCTCATTCAAGGTTGCGGGGTATTCCATCTGTATCTAGGAAGAAGATGCAAATAGTGATACCTAATGTAAGAGAATTTGACATTTGTTTTGTATTTTGTGATTTTTCTATTTCTATGAGGAATTGGCTTGTTGGTTTTTGTGGAATTTGGGTTTTTGTTGGTTTACCAAAATTGATCAAAGCTACATGGTACAAAGGCTATAGCTAGTGTTTGAATGAGTCTTGATTATTTGTATTTAATTTGCAATGTCGACGTCAATTGAGCAACTATGAGTGTGGGTATTACATAATGAAGCACATGCACACCATTATTTGTACAAACATTATTGATTCATGGAATAAGAGATTAAGAAAGTAACTAAATACTTACCTAACTATTCATTACAAAATTGTTCTAACTTAATTATTTTATTTGTAGATCTTTAATGATTCATCTCCAATGGAAGCTCCACACATTGAAGACAATAGAACCAAGTGGGCTTCTTTTATTTTAAGTGTTAGTAAATTGTAGAAACTTGACTACAATGTAGGTTAATGTTATATTTGGATTTAATATATGGTTTGATGTACAAATTATGTATTAAATATTATTAGACAATTTAATGTTTGAAATGAATTTCATTATGTTAGTTTACTTGAATATGTGCATTTCATGTTATATTGATTATAAATTGATTGATGAGACGATAATACAAGAAATTAATTGTAAATTGATTAGAAATGTCAAATATAATAATGAATTTTTTTTTTAACAAAAAAGTTTTTATGGTAGGTGAACAATGTATGTAATAAAAAACATATATTATGATACGTGAACAATTAATTGTCATAATATATTCGACATATTATGATAGGTGAAAAAATCTATGTCATAAAACACTACATATTATGATAGGTAAATCCAGCTACATCATAATATATTCGTTATATTATGACTGCTACGTGAAAATTTGTTATAATGCACTGAACCTATTATGATAGGTGATAGAAAATACGTCATAATACGTTTAACCTATTATGACATAATTTTCTACTACGTCATAAAAGGAACAGACCTATCATGATGCTAAAAACTATGATGTCACGCCACCACTCATAATATGTTATTTTTACCCATCATAAAATACGATTTTTCCCTAGTGTGAAAGAATGCTCACATCTAATACATAACAGAAAAAGTCTAAGAAAAAAGAGCTTAAACTTAACTTACACGAAAGAAGAAACTGATGAATCCAATTTGAAGAATTCATTGCAAGAATCAATCATACTTTATTCAATTAAACGAAGAAAGAAAAAAAACCCTTAAAAAAAGCCAAAAAACTTTAGAAAAGTAATTTCTAATAAAATATTATGTTTTAAAATTACGAAACTCGTTTATAAAAAAAAACTATTTATATATAAACTATTTATATTAAAACTTTAAATATTAAAATAATTAATGCTTAGTATTTTTAAACCATTCTCACTTTTAAAATATTATTTTCTAAATCTTTACAAGAAAATTTAATTACATTAATTTTGTATGAATTATATTAACGAATAAGATAATTAAAGACATTAATATTTAACAATTATCAAATGTGTTTATTGAAAAAAAATAATTAATTGATGCAATTAAAAATATTTTAATAAAACTGTATTCTTTTTCTCCTTGTACTAAAACAAAATATTATTGAGGGACTATTTACCTTTTTAGTTTTTTTAAAGATTTTTATACTAAAAAAACTATCTACAATGAACTTTGTCATAATGAAAAGATAAATACTAGTCTTTTACCCCTACTAAAACCTTTCGGAATAAGATCTTTAAAGACAAGTTTCTAAAATTTCCTCTTATTTGGAAAAACTCCTCCTCTTCAGATGATGGAGTTCGTTTCATTTTAAGAAATTTTGGAGGAATGGAAAAGACAAAAATCTTTTCAAATAAATTGTTTTTGAAAGAATTTTTTTTCTTATGAATAAAAAGAAATGAAACATTTTATATTGATATGGGCATTATAATTGGTAAGTTATTAAGGTTTTAATGTTAAGTTTCTGTTACGTCTCATAAAGTTCCTAGATTTTAGGATTGAAATAGTCTTAGGTAGTTATTTTGTTATTTTACATTCTTACTTTATTGTACTGCATAATGGCACGTTCATTTGACAGTTACTGTAAAGGCTTATATATGCCCACCTCTGTTTATTGAATAAAACATTCTCTCATTGCATTAGTGTGTGTCTTATATATCTTGAGTTTTAACAATTGGTATCAGAGCTCCGTAAGGGGCCTGATACAGAGTGTGAGTTTAGAGTGCTGTGAGAGAACCATAAGTGAGAGTATAGTACGTAGAAAAAGATGTCTACAGAGAAGTTCATGCAACCGACCATACCAAGGTTTGATGGCCATTATGACTTTTGGTCTATGACGATGGAGAATTTCTTACGAAGCAAAGAATTGTGGCAGCTCATAGAAGAGGGCATACCAGTGCTTGAAGCCACATCCACTGAGGAACAGCGTAAGAGTGTGGCTGAGGCCAATCTAAGGGATCTAAAGGTAAAGAATTACCTATTCAAAGCTATTGATAGGGAGATTTTGGAAACCATATTAGACAAAAGTACGTCGCAAGCAATTTGGCAATCCATGCAGAAGAAATATCAAGGCTCAACGAGAGTGAAACGTGCACAGCTTCAAGCACTACGGCGTGAGTTCGAGCTTTTAAGTATGAAAGAAGGGGAGAAAGTGGATGCGTACCTAAGACGCACTCTCAGTATAGTTAACAAAATGAAATCAAATGGAGAGAAAGTAGATTCTAGCACGGTAGTTAGCAAGATACTCCGATCACTAACCACAAAATTCAATTACGTGGTGTGTTCCATTGAGGAATCTAATGACCTAAGTGCTCTTAGCATTGATGAACTTCATGGCAGTTTGATTGTTCATGAACAGAGAATGCAAAGTCCTCAACCAGAGGAACAAGTATTGAAAATAACTCATGATGACCGATCTGGAACAAGCCGTGGTCGTGGCCGTGGTCGTGGTTACAGTCATGGTTGTGGGAGAGGTCGAGGACGACAACCATTAAATCAAGCACTCGTTGAATGCTTTCACTGTCACAAGCTTGGCCACTTTCAGTACGAGTGTCCCGAGTTTGAAAAGCGGGCTCACTACGCAACATTTGAAGAATCAAAGGAAGCAGAAGATGAGCTATTACTTGCAACATATGAGGACATGCCACAATCTGTTCAGGAGGAAGACTGGTTTTTGAATTCCGGTTGCAGTAATCATATGACCGGAAACAAGCGATGGTTTACAGATGTGAGAGAAGAGGAATTTCGTCGGTCTGTTAAACTTGGAAATAACACAACAATGGCTGTCACTGTAAAAGGTAACATTCGGATTCAAATTAATGGCACATCTCATGTCATCACGGACGTTTACTACGTTCCAGAGCTTAAGACTAATCTCTTAAGTCTAGGGCAACTCCAAGAGAAAGGTTTAGCTGTTCTATTTCAAAATGATATGTGCAAAATCTACCATCCAGATCAAGGACTGATTCTTCACACCAACATGAAAGGCAACCGAATGTTTTACCTGACAGCTGCAATGATTTCTAACCCTATCAGGTGCCTTCAAACTGAGGATTCTACAGACAGGGATACGCAACTATGGCACAGACGCTTCGGGCATCTCCATTTTAATGCATTAAACACACTTGCGAGCAAACAAATGGTGATCGGTTTACCACAAATGAAACTTCCTCAAACAGTATGCACTTCCTGTCTTGTGGGCAAGCAACATAGAGACAACATACCAAAACAAAGCTCATGGAGAGCTTCAACAAAACTACAGTTAATTCATGCTGATATATGTGGCCCAATCTCGCCTGCCTCATACAGCAACAAAAGGTACATATTAAATTTTATTGATGATTACTCACGTAAAGCTTGGGTCTATTTTTTACATGAAAAAACCGAGACTTTCACTGCATTCAAGAGTTTCAAAGCCTGTGTTGAGAAGGAAGCCAACACCTACATCACTTGTCTCAGAACAGATCGTGGTGGTGAATTCACTTCTAAGGAGTTTGAGAATTTCTGCACCCAGCAAGGCATCACTAGGCAATTGACAGCTGCCTACACCCCTCAACAAAATGGAGTCGCAGAACGCAAGAATCGCACCATCATGAACGTTGTACGAGCTGTGTTACATGACAAACAGGTTCCAAAACCCTTTTGGCCTGAAGCGGTGCGTTGGTGTATACATGTCCAAAACAGAAGTCCCACTTCTACCATTGATCAGCGAACCCCATAGGAGATGTGGAGCGGAATCAAACAACGAGTTGATTATTTTCGAACATTTGGTTGCATTGCTCATGTGCACATTCCAAATCAAAATAGACGCAAGCTTGATGACAAAAGCTACCCCTGTATTTTACTGGGTGTAAGTGACGAATCTAAAGCATACAAACTATTCAATCTAGTTACGAAGCGTGTAATCGTGAGTAGAGACGTGGTGTTTGAAGAAGATAAAAGCTGGAATTGGAACGAAAACACAGAAAAGAGCAAAATTACGATTCTAGATTGAGAAAATGAAGCAGCCACAGTAGACCCAGTGAATGAAGATGCAGGAAATGAAGCAGTCACAGTAGACCCAGTAAATGAAAGTGCAGAGTCAACACCACATGATATATCAACTAGTGATAACGAAGCACACAGACCAGCTTCCAATTCAGACCTTATTGACTCCTCGACAGAGGTCTTGGCTCCAAGATCACGAAGACAACCAGCGTGGCTATCGTATTACGAAACCACCTTTTCAGTAGAAGAGGAGAATTTACTGGCACTGGTGATGACCGAATCTAGAGATCCGCAGTCATTCAAAGAAGCGTGTAGAAATCAACAATGGAGAGAGGCTATGGATGCAGAGATGAAGGCAATAGAAAGGAATCATACGTGGGAACTTGTGAATCCGTCAGAGGGAGTAACACCCATCGGTGTCAAGTGGATTTTTAAGACCAAGTTTAATGAAAGTGGCCACATAGAGAAATATAAGGTTAGACTAGTGGCCAAAGGCTATGCTCAACGATTTGGAATAGATTATACAGAAGTCTTCGCTCCAGTGGCAAGACTTGATACTGTGAGACTGATATTAGCTCTTGCGGCTCAACATGCATGGGAGGTAATGCAACTTGATGTCAAAAGCGCTTTCTTACATGGTGAGCTTATGGAGGAAGTATATGTCCACCAGCCTGAAGGTTTCATCAAGAAAGGAAAAAAAGATCACATCTATCGTCTTAAGAAAGCACTATATGGGCTTAAACAAGCTCCAAGAGCATTGTATAGCAAGATCGAAGCTTACTTTACAAAAGAACACTTTGAACGATGCTCTAGTGAACACACCTTGTTCACAAAAAGGACTCACGGTAACATTTTAATTGTTAGTCTCTATTTTGACGATTTGATTTTCACTGGCAATAGCAAACATTTGTGTGAAGAATTTAAAAACTCAATGAAGGCAGAGTTTGATATGACTGACTTAGGCAGAATGAGACACTTTCTTGGAATCGAAGTTATACAAAAAAACACAGGAATCTTCATTTGTCAAAGACAATATGCTTATGATGTACTAGCTCGATTCAACATGACTGAAAGCAACTCGGTACAAAATCCAATTGTACCAGGCACAATACTTTCCAAGGATATTGAAGGTGCTGCAGTAGATGCTACTAAATTCAAACAAGTTGTTGGGAGCCTCATGTATATAACAGTGACCAGGCCAGATTTAATGTTTGGAGTAAGTTTAATTAGTCGATACATGTCAAATCCAAAAGAATCACACTGGGCTGCAGCAAAACGACTATTAAGATACCTCAAAGGAACCCTTGAATATGGTATATTCTATCAAAAGAAAACAAAGACTGGTCTCATGGCTTATAGTGACAGCAACTATGCAGGTGACTTAGATGATAGAAGGAGTACATCTGGAGCAGTTTTTCTGATTGGAAATGGAGCAGTTTCGTGGATGTCAAAAAAGCAACCTGTGGTAAGCCTATCTACCACCGAGGCTGAATACATTGCCGCAGCATCTTGTGTAAGATCCTTGAAAATATTTGTAAGTTAAATGCTAAAAAAAATGATGAATAGTAAATTGTGAATAGTAAATTGTGAATAGTAAAAAGTGAATAGTTAAAACAAAAAATAATATTTGGAAAGGATAAGTGTTCCACGTAGCTTTGAGATCAGAATTCATCAAATTGCAAATAAAAAAATTATTTTTGTAATAGTAAAATGAATAAAAAAAATGAATAGTTAAAATGAATAGTAAAAAATGAATAGTAAATTTTTTTGCTATAAATAGCCAAGGGGGGAGGTTGAAAATTTACACCAAAGAACTTAGAAAATTTTTGAGAGAAGAGAGTTGGAAGAATTTCTAATTTCAAAGGGGATATTCTGGAAGTTTTCAGAGAGCGAGGAGATTAAGTATGTAATAGAGGTAAGGGAAGCCACTCTTATACTTTGCTTTGCTCAAATCCTAAATCTTGAATATGTAGTATTTTGTTGTTGTATGGTCTTGAATTTTGAATGAGAACATTTATTTGTTTCTTTTGTATTTTTGGAAGGACGAGAAGTTGTCTAACCGGCTCTGCCAGATTCAACTTCTTGTTTCCCCACACCTTTTATTTCTTATTTATATTGTATTTTTGGAAGGACGAGAAGTTGTCTAACCGGCTCTGCCAGATTCAACTTCTTGTTTCCCCACACCTTTTATTTCTTATTTATATTGTATTTTTGGAAGGATGAGAAGTATTCTAACCGGCTCTGCCAGATTCAACTTCTTGTTTCCCCAAACCCTTTATTTCTTATTTATATTGTATTTTTGGAAGGATGTGAAGTTGTCTAACCGGCTCTGCCAGATTCAACTTCTTGTTTCCCCAGAAATTTTATTGTTTTATCTATTTTTTTATTGCATCTTTCTGGAAGGATGAGAAGTTGTCTAACCGGCTCTGCCAGATTCAACTTCTTGTTTCCCCTGAATTTTTATATTAATATTATTTTGATGGTAATAAGAGCTAATTATTTTTGTATGTATTTATTTTATAAAATATTTGCATATGAATGTTGAACTGGTGTGCTCTGGTGAAACTATTTCATGACTTTTATTATATTGGGTGTGATAACTGAAACTGTGAAATTGTACATGTTGTGATGTGATGAATTTAATCTGTTTTGAATGAGTTTGTTAGTTGAAATTGATCTTGTTGGAAGGTCTGAAGTAAAGGTTCTGTAAAAGCTTGTATATGGGTATGAAATAAATGTATAGATATTGTTTGAGGTTGCTGTGAGAGGAAGTGAAAATATTAAAATTTGGCATTTCAAATTTAGAGCATAAGAGAACATGGTAGATAATTTAAATAAATCAATTGTTAATTATTGAGGGCCCTTCTTTGTTGGTAGGATAGAGGAACCTTAAAAACCTGAGTTGGCACATCCCTGATCATAGAGCAGCCCTGGCCTGGTCCAGTCAGTTGTGACTAGTCATATGTGCTGGCGTCGAAGGTGAGTTTGATGCGTTCAGACATCTGGGTCCTCTCCGGTGACCAATTGGGGTAAAGAAAAATCTCTACTAGGATGAAAATAAAATAAAACAAGTTGATTGTAGATGCATAATATTATCATGGTAAAAATATCATATATTTTATTTATCATTACATTGAGCCCAGACTTTAGTATGTAGTTCCTAAGATATGTTGATATATTTTGGTTGATCCATGATCTTTGTTTGGTGAAAATATGTTGAGTTATACTCGTTATGGGCAAAATGAGTTTATAATATGAAGCATGATATCTGGCAATATGTTTAATTTATTGATACCAAAACGGGTTATTATGAATTTATGATTAAAGAATGAACATGATTGAGTTAGGTGGATAAGAGGGTATGAATTGTTGATTTTATGAAATGTTGGAATGGATATGAGAAATCATTACTTATGAAATGAGGTTTACTACCGGGAGTAGTATGTTCGAATTATACCATGAGAGTTTGGTATGAGCAAAGTAACACCTGAGGTTTATGAAAGCAGGCAGAAAGTGGTCTGACCATAAGGCTTTGACATAAACATATGATTCGTAAGTTTTATAGAAGCAGGCAGAGAGGGGTCTGACCATAAGGCTTCAGAAAGTAGGACATAGTATACAGGTGAGGCTTAAGGAAGCAGGCAGAGAGCGATCTGACCATAAGGCTTCGTGAGTAAGCATGGTAAAATTGTAATGTTTATGAAATTAAGGAAGATGATTTTGATAATGATGAATTAATGACATCGGGGTAATGATATTTTAGTAATTGTAGAAATACATGATTGAAATATTTTTATTACAAGTTTAATGATTGATATGATATGGTTGGCTTACCCTTATTCGTTTGTGCTATGATCATATAACTCATGTTATATGTGAATAGATAATGTTGCAGATGCGGTTGAAAAAGCTTAGAGATGAGAGAGATGCGGGGAAAAACTTTCAGGGATATTTTGTAAAAAGAATAAATTTGTATTGGAAAAATTATGTTGTGTAAAACTTATAAGTTGAAATTTGAATTTATGTTAAGTGGTGAAGACTATATTGTTTGAAGTTGGTAAGTTTGGTATTGTACTTTGGGAGAATTGAAATAAAGTTGGATTGAAGATAAGTTAATTTAGTCTCTACTAAAAGTAATACTCTTTAAAATATTAGGGTATTACAATTTGGTATCAGAGCAATGGTTTTCGAAAATATTTTGGGACTCTGGGGAGTGAAATTATTATTCTTAGTAAAATTATTAATGGTTTATGATGAAAATGACTATTTGAGGAAATTGATATCATATGCTAAATTGTATTGTTATCTTTTTGAAGAAATCATTTAAAACTCGACAAAGATGCAACAACAACAAGTTGATCAAGCACCTCAAAATCATTCTAGCTTGAATGACTTTTTAAGGCGTGATCCAACTAAATTTAATGGGGATGCTACTCCTGATGAGGCTGACTCTTGGCTAAGGCAGAATGAGAAGATTTTCCGGGTAATAACTTGCTCAGAAGAACAAAAATTAACTTATGCATCATTTCTTTTGGTGGGTGAGGCTGAATATTGGTGGGAAAGTATGCAACAGTTGATGACGATTCGTGGTGAGGTTGTGAATTGGGAGAACTTTAAGATAAGGTTTCTGGAAAAATATTTTCCAAACAGTGCAAAATTTGCAAGGGAGGCAGAGTTTCTGACCTTACAACAAAGAAGGCTATCAGTACAAGAGTACGTAGTAAAATTTAATTATCTCTCAAGATTTTATACTCAGAATATCACAGAAGAATGGAGATGTCGAAAATTCGAGGGAGGACTAAGGCATGAACTGAAGAAGGTACTTATGCCATTGGAAATACAAGAGTTTCCAGCATTGGTAGAGAAAGCCAGAATGATAGAATTGTTAGAGTTTGATCCAAGTAGAGTTTCCAGACTTGCAAAGGGAGAATCTTCAATAAAATTCAACAAAAAGCCTTATGAAAAACCACAATTATCGTATCGAGGAACAGTGAAGTGTTTTGAGTGTGGAGGAGCACATTTCAGACGTGACTGCCCTAAACTTATTGGAGAAAAAGTTGAAGGGAAGAGATGTTTCATCTGCAATGATCCGGGACACTTTGCTAATGTTTGTCCAAAGAAAAAGAAGGTGGGAGAACCACAACAACAAGATTCTGCTGAAGTAAAGCCCCGGGCAACAGGAAGAGTATTCGCAATGTCTGCAGAAGAGGCTACTAAGCCAGGTACATTAATCTTACACACCTGTATGCTGTTAGGAGAATGCGTATATGTTTTGTTTGACTCTGGAGCCACACACTCCTTTATATCCCTAGCATGTTTAGAAAGACTCGGATTACCGATGCTTGATTTAGGGTGTGAATTAGTAGTTTCTACACCAGCATCGGGACCAGTTACGACCAGTTCAGTCTGTGTCGGATGCCCGATCCAAATTGCAGGACGCAAGTTCAAAGTGAACTTGATCTGCTTACCCCTTCAAAATCTAGACATTATTTTAGGAATGGATTGGTTGACTGCCAATCACGTTCTTATTGATTGTGGGAAACAAAAGATAGAGTTTCTAAATTTGAACAATTTAGAACTAAGCTCAACTCGAGTCGCTGCGAAGGATATCAAAGATGGAGCTACCAGCTATGTGGTGTTAGCTCAGGAGAAAAGAGAGAATACTGAAGAACAAATCATCGGAATACCTGTGGTAGAAGAATATGTTGATGTTTTTCCAGAAGAAGTGCCAGGTTTACCACCTAGTCGAGAGATCGATTTCACAATAGATCTAGTGCCCGGAGCTGGCTCGATTTCTATGGCTCCATACAGAATGGCTCCTGCCGAACTAGCAGAGTTGAAAAAGCAAATCGAAGATCTGTTGGAGAAGAAGTTTATCCGTCCAAGTGTGTCTCCATGGGGAGCTCCTGTATTGCTGGTGAAGAAGAAGGATGGAAGTTCAAGGTTGTGCGTGGATTATCGACAGTTGAACAAGGTTACAATAAAGAACAAATATCCTTTGCCAAGAATCGATGATCTATTAGATCAGTTGAGAGGAGCAGAGGTGTTTTCAAAAATTGATCTCAGATCTGGGTACCATCAGATTCTTGTCAAGACGGAAGATGTACAAAAGACGGCTTTCAGATCTCGCTATGGACACTTTGAGTACGTGGTAATGCCGTTTGGTGTGACGAATGCCCCAGCGATTTTTATGGACTACATGAACAGAATATTTCGGTCATGTTTAGATAAGTTCGTGGTAGTATTTATAGACGATATTCTTATCTATTCAGAGAATAAGGAAAAGCATGCAGAACACTTGAGGGTGGCGTTGGAAATTTTAAGAAAACATCAACTGTATGGGAAACTGTCAAAGTGTGAGTTCTGGATAGAGAAAGTACAATTTTTGGGTCATGTGATTTCTGCTCAAGGAATCTCAGTGGATCCAGCAAAAGTGGAAGTTGTGCTAAAGTGGGAGCGGCCGAAAACTGTAACTGAAGTACGAAGTTTTATAGGATTAGCCGGTTATTACCGACGTTTTGTCGAAGGGTTTTCCAAGATTGTAGGTCCTCTAACTCAGTTAACTCGTAAAGATCAACCATTTCTTTGGACTGACAAGTGCGAAGCCAGTTTTGAAAATATGAAGCAACGACTAACGTCAGCACCAGTATTAATCATTCCAGACTCTAGCAAATCTTTTGAGGTGTACTGCGATGCGTCATATCAAGGATTGGGGTGCGTTCTAATGCAAGGAAGGAGACCTGTAGCTTATGCATCTAGGCAGCTAAAGGCGCATGAGAAGAACTACCCAACGCATGACATCGAACTTGCAGCAGTAGTATTTGCATTAAAGACATGGAGACACTACCTCTATGGGGCAAGTTTCCAAGTTTTTAGTGACCATAAGAGTCTAAAGTATTTGTTCGATGAAAAGGAGTTGAACATGCGACAAAGAAGATGGATGGAATATATGAAGGACTATGACTTCGAGCTTTTATATCACCCAGGAAAAGCCAATGTGGTGGCAGATGCATTGAGTAGGAGACAAGCTCAGATAACAACAATGATGGTGAAGGAATTAGAACTGTTAGAAAAGTTACGTGATATGAACTTGGGGTTGCAGTTAAACCCAGATCACATATGGTGTAGTCATTTAGTAATCACTAGTGACTTCTTAGAACAAGTGAAGGTTGAGCAGTCGATGGATCAAGAGTTGCAGCAAAAGATCAGGTTGTTGGACACCGATCAAGCTAAGGAGTTCGTTCTAAGTAAAGATGGCATACTTCGATTTAAAAACAGAGTGTGTATCCCTGCAAAGAGTGAATTAAAACATTTAATTTTAGACGAAGGCCATAAAAGTCGTCTTAGCATACATCCAGGTATGACTAAGATGTATAAGGACCTGAAAGAGTCATTTTGGTGGAATGGAATGAAGAGGGATGTGGCCGAGTTTGTAGCAGCCTGCTTGGTGTGTCAAAAGGCAAAAGTGGAGCATCAAAAACCGGGAGGGATGTTACAACAGTTAGACATTCCTCAATGGAAGTGGGACAGTATCTCGATGGACTTTGTAACACATTTACCAAAATCATCAAAAGGTCACGATTCTATCTGGGTTATAGTTGATAGACTAACCAAGAGCGCTCACTTTTTGCCTATTAATCAACATATGTCACTAGAAAAGCTGACGGAGTTATACATCGGGGAAGTAGTGAGGTTGCATGGCATACCTACAAGCATTGTGTCAGACAGAGATCCAAGGTTTACTTCAAGGTTTTGGCAGACGCTACAGAAGGCTCTAGGAACACAGTTGAAGATGAGTTCGGCTTATCACCCTCAGACTGATGGTCAAACAGAAAGGACTATTCAATCTTTGGAGGATTTGCTGAGAACTTGTGTATTAGATCATCTTGGAAGTTGGAATGAGATACTACCATTAGTAGAATTTACTTACAACAACAGTTATCATTCCAGTATCGGTATGCCACCATATGAAGCTTTATATGGAAGAAGATGTAGAACACCGTTGTGTTGGTTTCAAGACGGGGAAGCACTGACAGTGGGACCCGAGCTATTACAACAAACCACAAAAAAAATAAAATTAGTCCAAGATCGGATGAAAGCAACTCAAAGTAGACAAAATTCATATGCCGACAAAAGAAGAAGACTGTTAGAATTTGAAGAAGGAGATCATGTATTCTTACGAGTAACGCCAACTACAGGAGTCGGGAGAGCTATCAAGATGAGGAAACTGACACCAAAATTTCTCGGACCGTATCAAATTCTCAAAAAGATTGGGCCAGTGGCTTATGAGATAGCACTACCACCTCGATTGACAAATTTGCATAACGTTTTTCACGTATCCCAACTAAGGAAGTATATTCCAGATCCAAAGCATGTGTTAGAAGTTGATGAAATTCAGGTCAAGGAAAATTTAACAATGGAAGTTGGCCCAGTGCGTATACTAGATGTTCAAATGAAAAAGTTAAGAGGGAAGGATATTCGCACGGTAAAGGTACTTTGGAATGAAGACACACAGGAAATGACTTGGGAATTGGAAGAATTTATGATAAAGGAATATCCATATCTCTTTTGTAAGTAATTTTTTTGTTAAATAGTCTTTGTTTAAATAAATAATTTTCGAGGGCGAAAATAATTGTTGTTGGGGAGATTGTAAGATCCTTGAAAATATTTTTAAGTTAAATGCTAAAAAAAAAAATGATGAATAGTAAATTGTGAATAGTAAATTGTGAATAGTAAAAAGTGAATAGTTAAAAAAAAATAATATTTGGAAAGGATAAGTGTTCCACGTAGCTTTGAGATCAGAATTCATCAAATTGCAAATAAAAAAATTATTTTTGTAATAGTAAAATGAATAAAAAAAATGAATAGTTAAAATGAATAGTAAAAAATGAATAGTAAATTTTTTTGCTATAAATAGCCAAGGGGGGAGGTTGAAAATTTACACCAAAGAACTTAGAAAATTTTTGAGAGAAGAGAGTTGGAAGAATTTCTAATTTCAAAGGGGATATTCTGGAAGTTTTCAGAGAGCGAGGAGATTAAGTCTGTAATAGAGGTAAGGGAAGCCACTCTTATACTTTGCTTTGCTCAAATCCTAAATCTTGAATATGTAGTATTTTGTTGTTGTATGGTCTTGAATTTTGAATGAGAACATTTATTTGTTTCTTTTGTATTTTTGGAAGGACGAGAAGTTGTCTAACCGGCTCTGCCAGATTCAACTTCTTGTTTCCCCACACCTTTTATTTCTTATTTATATTGTATTTTTGGAAGGACGAGAAGTTGTCTAACCGGCTCTGCCAGATTCAACTTCTTGTTTCCCCACACCTTTTATTTCTTATTTATATTGTATTTTTGGAAGGATGAGAAGTAGTCTAACCGGCTCTGCCAGATTCAACTTCTTGTTTCCCCAAACCCTTTATTTCTTATTTATATAGTATTTTTGGAAGGATGTGAAGTTGTCTAACCGGCTCTGCCAGATTCAACTTCTTGTTTCCCCAGAAATTTTATTGTTTTATCTATTTTTTTATTGCATCTTTCTGGAAGGATGAGAAGTTGTCTAACCGGCTCTGCCAGATTCAACTTCTTGTTTCCCCTGAATTTTTATATTAATATTATTTTGATGGTAATAAGAGCTAATTATTTTTGTATGTATTTATTTTATAAAATATTTGCATATGAATGTTGAACTGGTGTGCTCTGGTGAAAATATTTCATGACTTTTATTATATTGGGTGTGATAATTGAAACTGTGAAATTGTACATGTTGTGATGTGATGAATTTAATCTGTTTTGAATGAGTTTGTTAGTTGAAATTGATCTTGTTGGAAGGTCTGAAGTAAAGGTTCTGTAAAAGCTTGTATATGGGTATGAAATAAATGTATAGATATTGTTTGAGGTTGCTGTGAGAGGAAGTGAAAATATTAAAATTTGGCATTTCAAATTTAGAGCATAAGAGAACATGGTAGATAATTTAAATAAATCAATTGTTAATTATTGAGGGCCCTTCTTTGTTGGTAGGATAGAGGAACCTTAAAAACCTGAGTTGGCACATCCCTGATCATAGAGCAGCCCTGGCCTGGTCCAGTCAGTTGTGACTAGTCATATGTGCTGGCGTCGAAGGTGAGTTTGATGCGTTCAGACATCTGGGTCCTCTCCGGTGACCAATTGGGGTAAAGAAAAATCTCTACTAGGATGAAAATAAAATAAAACAAGTTGATTGTAGATGCATAATATTATCATGGTAAAAATATCATATATTTTATTTATCATTACATTGAGCCCAGACTTTAGTATGTAGTTCCTAAGATATGTTGATATATTTTGGTTGATCCATGATCTTTGTTTGGTGAAAATATGTTGAGTTATACTCGTTATGGGCAAAATGAGTTTATAATATGAAGCATGATATCTGACAATATGTTTAATTTATTGATACCAAAACGGGTTATTATGAATTTATGATTAAAGAATGAACATGATTGAGTTAGGTGGATAAGAGGGTATGAATTGTTGATTTTATGAAATGTTGGAATGGATATGAGAAATCATTACTTATGAAATGAGGTTTACTACCGGGAGTAGTATGTTCGAATTATACCATGAGAGTTTGGTATGAGCAAAGTAACACCTGAGGTTTATGAAAGCAGGCAGAAAGTGGTCTGACCATAAGGCTTTGACATAAACATATGATTCGTAAGTTTTATAGAAGCAGGCAGAGAGGGGTCTGACCATAAGGCTTCAGAAAGTAGGACATAGTATACAGGTGAGGCTTAAGGAAGCAGGCAGAGAGCGGTCTGACCATAAGGCTTCGTGAGTAAGCATGGTAAAATTGTAATGTTTATGAAATTAAGGAAGATGATTTTGATAATGATGAATTAATGACATCGGGGTAATGATATTTTAGTAATTGTAGAAATACATGATTGAAATATTTTTATTACAAGTTTAATGATTGATATGATATGGTTGGCTTACCCTTATTCGTTTGTGCTATGATCATATAACTCATGTTATATGTGAATAGATAATGTTGCAGATGCGGTTGAAAAAGCTTAGAGATGAGAGAGATGCGGGGAAAAACTTTCAGGGATATTTTGTAAAAAGAATAAATTTGTATTGGAAAAATTATGTTGTGTAAAACTTATAAGTTGAAATTTGAATTTATGTTAAGTGGTGAAGACTATATTGTTTGAAGTTGGTAAGTTTGGTATTGTACTTTGGGAGAATTGAAATAAAGTTGGATTGAAGATAAGTTAATTTAGTCTCTACTAAAAGTAATACTCTTTAAAATATTAGGGTATTACATCTTGTGCCTGCCAGTGTATTTGGATCCAAAGAATTTTAGAGCACCTTGGTTCAGCAGAAAGGAAGCAACTGAAATTTTATGTGACAACAGTTCTACCATTCAATTATCCAAAAATTCTGTCTTCCATGGAAAGAGCAAGCACATAGCTGTTAAATTTCATTTTCTAAGGGACTTGGTTAATGATCAAGTAGTTAGATTAACATACTGTTGTTCCAGTGAGCAAGTAGCTGACATAATGACTAAAGCATTGAAGCTTGATCAGTTTGAGAAAATTCGACACATGCTTGGAGTTATAGCAGTTACTGAAATAAGCTAAATGCAACCATTTAGCTTACGGGAGGGAATGTTAAGTTATTAAGGTTTTAATGTTAAGTTTCTATTACGTCTCATAAAGTTCCTAGATTTTAGGATTTAAATAGTCTTAGGTAGTTATTTTGTTATTTTACATTCCTACTTTATTGTACTGCATAATGGCACGTTCATTTGACACTTACTGTAAAGGCTTATATATGCCCACCTCTGTTTATTAAATAAAACATTCTCTCATTGCATCAGTGTGTGTCTTATATATCTTGAGTTTTAACAATAATAAGACTTTTACCTTTACAAGTTTTTTTAAATTTGTGAAAGAATTCTCTTCAACATTGAATTCTCTTAATAATTTAATCATCATTGTCTTTTGAATTATGAAATTAAAATATTCCCTCAATTTACTTTAAATGTAATAAGGTTAGAATTTCATTTCATTTAGGAAGTATTTGCATCGCAAGTAAATTATTTTTTAGAAAAATAATTTCATTTTCTAAAACACTCTTAGAAATATAAATAGATCACTTTTTTTTTTTAATATATAAAAACACTTCGGATGTTAGCGATTCTATTAACACTTGTCTATGTTTTCTTTAAGGGACATGACAACTTTCATTTTCTCGTAAATTCTTCTTTTCTATTTTGTCTTTTCATTCTTTTAAGTGAACCGGTTAATTTTTTATTTTCTCATTCTAGTTTTAAATACAGAACATGAATGTAATAAAAAAAATTATTCGTATCATTCTCAATCTAAAATTTTAAAATAATAAATTAATAAATATTTATCCATATATGACTTGTAATTTTTCATTTTTATTTAATGTAAAATTTAGATTTGCACTTAAATTTTCAAACATAAATATATACAATGATAAACATAATTGAGTTATATATTTTTGTATTCTAAATTATGAAAAAATAAGACAAATTTAAGTTTCTTAAGTATAATATACTAATTCAGGTTAAATTTTTATCATCCTATCAATCTTCGTTTCTATCTACTAGTACCAATAAAATTTCCGTAAAAGTAAATTATACATTACCAACTTAGAAAACAAATGGTGCACACATTAAAAAAAATTAAACATAAAAAAAAATTAAGAGGAACTAAAAGAAAAATGTGGTAATTTATTAAGTAAAAAAAAAACTTATTAAACCAGCACAAAAATATACATTTTTACATATTTCTAAAACTCCGTGATAAAAAGATACCATGCTAAATTTTGCACACGCAAGTGGCAACACGCCAAAACCGGTCCTACAAATATAAACTAAACAGTAAGGTGAATTCGTACTCCAAATATCAAACACTTTCATCTCCGTCCTTTTCTTAACCAAATCGTAACATCCAACTTTTCTCACTCAAATTCCCTTCGACATGTCCGGCTACCCTAACCAGCCCACTGGCTACGGCTACGGTGCCCCTCCGCCGTCACAATACGGTGCTCCTCCGCCATCACAATACGGTGCTCCTCCGCCGTCGCAATCATACGGCGCCCCACCGTCCGGCCAGTCCTACGGCGCTCCGCCGTCTGGCCAATCCTACAGCGCATCCCCCTACAGCCAGCCGTCCGCTCCCTACGCGGCTCCTTACAGCAAACCACCGAAGGAGGGGTCCCACTCCCAAGGCAGCGGAGGAGGTTATCCTCCAGCAGCGTCTTACGGGAGCCCGTTCGCGTCGCTGGTTCCGTCGGCCTTTCCGCCGGGCACGGACCCGAGCATAGTGGCGTGCTTCCAGATTGCGGATCAAGACGGAAGCGGCTTCATCGACGACAAAGAATTGCAGAGAGCGTTGTCTTCCTATAACCAAAGCTTCAGCCTCAGGACCGTTCATCTTCTCATGTATCACTTTACCAATTCCAACGTCAAGAAGATAGGTACCATTTTAACTCTCTTGAAAATTTTAGGTTTTCCGGCGCACGGTGCTAAGCTGCGCCGGTGTTTGTTTTTTTTTTTTTTTGTCGTTTTGTTATTTGCGCGTTTTGGTTTACCTGCATGCGAAACGCGTGTCGTGTGCTTTGAATGCGAATTCAGTTATTTTTTTACGCGTTGTGGCTTGCTAGTTTAATTTTGGGTATATGACTTTTCGAGAGAGCACCTTCTTGGTAGCACGAAGGATCCACTCTATGTGCTGGTTGCTTTATTTCCGCGTCTGGTTCATGGAAATTTAATAATATTAAATTAACTTAATTAATTATTTACTAATTGGTGAAGCGTGGTTTAATTAACCATTTCATAGATTGTTGTACCACTGTTGACTTGTATAATTAGTAGCACTCACCAGTGGTTCAGATACTTTTTTAATGTCATTTATTTTAAACGAATTTTGTTTTACTGAAAATTACGAACTTTAGAAAATAGAATTTGTATTCAAGTGCTTTCTTTAAAGTAGTTAGAGTATTGCAGTGGGGTTAAATGCTTTCAAATATACTAATAAAACAAACAACTTTTAAAAAGTAGCTAAGGGTTTTTTAAATATGGAAACAACAAAATGTGGAAATAGTTTGTTATTATTTCACAATAAATGCATAATAGTAGCTTTACATTTATACTTCCATGAAAAATTTGTTGACTAATTTATAATTGCCCACACAATTTCATTTTTCACTTAAAATATTTAAAAGTTGGTAAACTCTAAGGCTATAATTGGTAAAATAATAATTAATCTTATCTTGAATACAATTTTGAAACAAAAGATAAATAGAGCAAGAAGATTTTTGTTTCCAATAGAAGCCATACACGTAGAGATATTAATATTAAACTTATATTGGAAAAGTGTAATACAATTAAGGTTAAAAAGTTGGCTAACGTGATTACTTGACGTGGGTATAGTGGCCCTATGTCATGACTTTCTTTTAGTTCGACTATATCTTTTGAACGATTAAATGGTTCTGAAAAATTACTGGGTCTCACCCGTTAAAATTTTATTTCGTACTGTTGATTTGATGTTGACTGTAAGGATTTGGTTTGGAAAATCATGTGCCCTCTTGAATAAATTTTTTTAAACTTGAAAAATTATTTTGAAACTGTATAGTCTATCTGAAATTTCTAGCAACTCTTCGTAATCAATTATTTAAGATTGTAGCAGGTAAAGTGTTGGAGCAGTTTTGTTACCGTCACTCTTCTCTTATTATAGGATAGTAAATAATAGTTCGTAATGTTTGGTATTACTAATATGATTAAATTAAAGGAAAGTTTTTCAACTTTTGACTTCGTCGTAATGCATTGCAGGACCCAAGGAATTCACATCTCTATTTTACAGTCTGCAGAACTGGAGGGTATATGTCCTTTTCCCCTTTTACTTTTATTCACTGTTAATTATGATTTTTCAAGTTTGCCAATTATCCTGTCTTTAAATTGGAAAGTTATTCTTCTAACTCACCGATATTTGTTGCAGTCCATTTTTGAGAGATTTGACAAGGACAGAAGTGGAAAAATCGATTCCAATGAGTTGCGAGATGCTCTACTGAGTTTGGGTTATGCTGTTTCTCCTGTAGTATTGGATTTGCTGGTTTCAAAGTTTGACAAAACTGGGGGAAAAAGCAAGGCTATAGAATATGACAACTTCATCGAGTATAACATTCCTACAAATCTTGTCTTTTTATTCTGGATACAAATTTATTTTATATTATGAAAATCGAAATTTAGCTCATCTGAAGTAAGGATAAAATAAGTAGTTTTAGTGTTGAGTAGAAAATTGACAATTAATGCTTCAGTAAATTGACGATGGTTTGTTATGTACATGTCTATAATTTCAGCTATTGATTTTCCGATCATGAGGTCATTTACTTTATCATGTTAAATAAGTTGTTCACTTTGGAGAAACCATATCCACTTAGTGGATCCTCCCCTCGATATCTCTTCTATTTTTTTTTTTGTTAAAAGTCCAATGTTTTGCTTTACTATGACCGAAAAGACAGAGCATCGTCCTTGTACAATAGGCTTAGACTCTTCTATTTTTAATTTGTTATATATTGTTAGTTAAGGAACTGCATTTTCCAGATTTAAAATGGAGCAACTTACAGTAAAATTTCTCTTTACAGGAACATTGTGCTTACTTTTTTCTTGTTGTGTTGTGTTGTGTGTGTATAACTTGAATATATAAACTGATTTCTTTCCATGTTTACTGATGCAGGTGTTGTCTTACTGTTAAGGTGAGCAAACAAATCACTGATTTATTTATTATTCTTTAGTTTGTGCAAATAAACATCTAATTGTTCTCATCTGATACCGAAATCCGAAATAAACAGAAGTAAAATGACAATTCTAGTGATAGCGGTGCTGCGGCATTATCAAACTGCATGCATATTTACTCAAACGATACATAACCTTTTAAAAATTTGCTTTATTGCCAATGTTTTTTTGTTGATCTTGGTCAGTAAAAATTAGCAGTGTTCGGTACGTCTTGGATAAGTTTTATAACTATTATCACAGGCTGACAAATGAGACATGAATATACTGTTTCTTAGATAAGTTGACTCTAAGATAGTAATCTTTGCAAAAGCATATGATCCTTTTCGTGAAATTTACTGTTTTATTTAGATGATTATTGAAACATATTCAACTTGGTCCTATTTCTTAGTGTGAATCACAAATTTTTGTCTAATGAAACGGCTAAATTTGAAAAATTGAAATCAAAGGGATGCATCTAATTGAATCTATTTATCCAATTTCCTATTGCAGGGACTAACTGATAAATTCAAGGAGAAAGATACTGCGTATACGGGCTCTGCAACCTTCTCCTATGAAGCCTTTATGCTGACAGTCCTGCCATTCCTAATAGCCTAGGAAAGTAATGGTGTGTGGTTGGGTATGGCCAAGCTCTGTATTTGGTTTGAAAATGTGTGGTTGAATTGCTTTACTATTGCATGCGTTTAAATATGCTAGTATTCCTCTCTTGTTTACTTTATAAATAATTAAACACTATGTTTTCTGCCTCTTAGTAAATTTTTCTTTGGGGGCTGCTGTTTGTGAATGAAGCCAGAAAAATGAGATTCCCTTCTAATGCTAATACATATCACCAGATAATAGTTAGGCTATATTTATTTACAAGATAACCTCTCTGATTTTCTTCAAAGAGTCAAGAGTACTTGGTACTCTATTATCCTTTATAATTACTTTATTACATATGCAAAAACATTTATGTTAATTATGTTTTAAAATATTTATCAGTAATATGATAAGAAAAATTCAATGAATTTCAAAATGTTGTCATGCTGCACTGTATCATTATCCTTCTTCCATATAGACAGAAACAGGTACACAATCATTCACAAATTTTTAAGGAAATAATTTTAGAGAATTTCATGCTAGTTTTCTGTATATTATACAAAATAATTACATAAATGTTTTCTTTTCATGTTATAAATATATCGCATAGAGACAAAGTGAAATGATGTTGGTTATATTCTGTAGACATATTTGATTATGAATTTTTAAACTTGCTTTTTTGTAAAAAAATAAAATAAAATATGGATCTCAGATGACTTTAACTGATTGATAATATTAAGAGATATTTAATTCGTCAATGTATTACATATAAACATTAAATACAAATGTAATTATAGTTTATGAATTGATTAGTAATTTATGTTAATGCAATTCTTTTTTGTTAGAAAAATACACGTCTTACCTTTGACTAGTCATGGGGACTAATATCGGAACACGTGTTTGACAATAAACGATAAATAAATAACTATATTACATTTTTACTAAAATGAACCGAATAACAAATTTACATATTGAAATCAATAAAAATAAATGGAAAAGATAAGTTTTATAGCCATTATGTTTCCATATACCGATTTTGTTGGCCCCACACACCTATGTTTTGTACCACTATATATTACCGTATTCACAGAGGAAAATAATGTAGGTGTCAAAATTGTTTGTTTGCAGAGGTTTCGATAGAGAGGGATTGAGCTTCTCTTTCATAGCGGAAGAGAATACAGGAAATATACAGTATTACCAGTTCAAATTATTATTTAATTCATTTTAAAAAATATTTTAATATAATTTTAATTTTAATTTTCTATTTTAAATAATAATTTATATTTTATAATGATAATAATAATTTTATTTAAACTAATTATTTACTCATAATTTATTTGAACTTAATTTCTACCCATCTTAATTTATTTTAAATAATAAATCCCAAAAAAAATTATTTTTTATTATCATAAATAAGAAAAAATTGTTAGTTGTTGGACTAGTGTTGAAATCTATAACATCTCATTCTAATAGTACAAGACTACTAAAATAAGACGTACATAAATGAGAATTTACAAGTAATTTGAGACTACTAGTACGAGAGATCTTATCCTTGACGAACCAAAAATCCTATTGTTTTTTCCTTCAACCAAACATTGAATCTCCTGAAAAATGTTCTCTCTAAGCTCACACTGGTTAAGGTGATCATTGCAAAAGAGAAAACAACACACAACATACAACACAGGAGCAAGGATAAGCTAGATACCAAAGAAATCATATCACATTTATAACATAACATACATAAATTATTTATATCACATACATCATTCCAAACATCTTAACATGTAAAGACCTTAGACTTAATTATCTAGATTAGTATGAATATGTAGCTATGGTAGTTCGTGTACTTGTTGTGGTGAAAGAGCTGGCCCACCCCAAGCTACCACACAAGGTTAATCCGTTATCACTCACCTTACGCCAAGAAAAAGCCCTTAGACTAGGACCTCCTGCTATTCTCACGACATGCTTCACCCCTCTCTACTTGAGAATAGGTGATCATTAGAATGTCAGGATAAACTTCAAGACTGAGTTTCCCATATTCATACTTACAACCTTTGAAACAATCACTAAGAAATTCCTCCTTGGAATTCTCTTCCACACCACTTGAAATCATACTTTGAAACCATACTTTACTTCCATTTGAATCACAACTCAAGTCTTTGATGATTATAAAATCCATTACGTACTCATACATAGTCTCAAGTAATTCACCATATCTTTTAAATCAAACAATAACAAATAAGAAAAGAGTAAACTAAAACCTGGACCATTCGCTCAGCGCACGTCATTCGCTAAGCAAATAAAACTGACAATGCTCCCAGACCCCAACAATTTGCTCAGCGCACACCATTCACTTAGTGAATGTCCTTAGACAAACAACCCACCTCTTTCACTACTCGCTCAGCGAATCCACTCGCTCAACGAATCCACTTGCTCAGCGAGTCTGCATAATTCTGCAACACCAAATCTGCATAATTACGCAACCTACACCAAGTTTATCAATTCCAACTATTTTTCCCAACTTGTAACTCTTCTAGATTGTATTATATACCTAATTATACTTGACCAAGATTGTCTAAACACTTCTAACCTAAATCTAAACAAAGAAACTCAAAATCTCACCCAAAAACTCATCTTAGGGACCCAAATTGAATTCTACCATTTGTGACACAATTTCAAGTAAATTATGGGCTCTAACAAGTTCCAAATGACTTACCAAAACTACCCAAACTAACCATTTGCACACAAAACTCCAAACTCCAATTTTCACCACTTCACTTCCTTCAAATTGAGTTCTAACACAAATAGACTATACTGCATCCTCATTATCTACCGACAATTTAGATTTCTACCACTTCCAAGATGTTCAACCTGCATCAAACCAGTTCATAACTAATCTCTAGTACCTCAAAACAGTTCACCCACTCTTGCTCACCAATTTTCTACTCAAAACCCCAATTTCAACCAAATCCTGTTCAACTAGTATTAATATTTTCCTTCAACAATACAATTAACACAATTCACTTCATCAATATCAAATTTCATCATCACAAACATACATACAACATTCATTATCACTCAAATCATCAATATCACCAAATTAGTTCAATTATCACTAACACAATAACATTTTTCATCCAAATAATTTAGTGGTCATATACCATTAAACTTATACCACACACTTTAATTAAAAACAGTTATCTAACTTTCCTTACCTCTATCCAACTCGCACAGCTCTAGAAATACCCCGACCGAGACTTGCACAGCAAGGAATTTCTAAAAAGGAACACCTACAAATCACTGATTGACGATTAAAGAGAAACCTTAGAACCTCAATTGAACCAAGAGACAAAGAAGAGAGAGTCTTGATTCATGCAAAACATAAACGTCGTGCATTATCAAGAACCCTAAAATACCAAAGAAAATGGTTTTTGACTTACTTGCTCTAAACAACAAATTGATCGATTAAGGTTGTAGACCTTGACGCCGTGATCGTCTAGGCACCTCCTGATTATCAAATAGATGACTTGAGATCAAGAACTCTTAAAAAAAGGATAAAGAACTTTAAAAAAGTGATTTCTAGAGAGATGATAGGTTTTAAAATAATGAAACTTGTTTATAAATAAAACTATTTATAATAAAATCGTATAATATTAGTTTCACTATTTTTAGACTACCATTACTTCGTTATTTTCAGGGATTTTACAACACCTAACGCTTTTATAAACCAAATAATCACAAATAAGTTGACCAAATTTTATTTTATTTTTTAAAAAGGTTCTGTACGAGTTTCTCCATTATTATGGAGTTGTTGAACTTTATTATTTCAACCTAACACGGATGAATTGATGAGGCCTACTTAAATGAGTTCAACTATTTCATTTCTTAGGGATTGACGGGAAAGAAACCTATATTTACAAAAATTAAATATACAGAAATTATTATACCAAACTCCAGAACCCAGGACTTACATATATTCTTTATAATGGATTTCGGTAAGATAAAAGAAGAGTAATTTATTTAATTTTAGAAAATTTAAAACTCTTTTACTATAAAATATATTATTTCGGAAGTAATTTAAAAGAATAAGTAATAAAATGAGTAAAATAAAAAATAATAATAAAATTAAATAATAAAAATATAATAAAATTAAATAATAATAAAAAATTGTTTATTGAGAAGAATAGATCGGATATGGGCTACACATTTCACTTGCTCCTTACACCTCACATTTACTTTTTACACCACAAGATTATTGACACCTAATATATTCTTACATTCATCCCTCCTTGTTCCGATTTTACCCACTCCACATACATTCTTTTCCATTATTACCCCTATTTTTAATTAGGTTTAATCCTTTACTACATCCCTATTTATGTACGAATTTCTCAATTGGGTCCTCGTTTTTTAAAGTGTATCAAAATGGTCCTTAATTTTGAAAATTGATATCAATTGAGTCCTTTCCGTTAAGTTGGCTGGACAGCGTTAAAAAAATTGATGAGTGGATGCTGAGATGACGAACGAACGCTCGTCCACCAGCGAACGAACGCTCGTCCACCAACGAACGAACGCTCGTCGACCACCGAACGAACGGTCGTCCAGTGTGGAACGAACGGTCGTCCAGCAGTAAGAGGTGGACGAGCGTTCGTTCGCTGGTGGACGAGCGTTCGTTCGCTGGTGGACGAGCGTTCGTTCGTCATCACAGCATCCACTCATCAATTTTTTTAACGCCGTCCAGCCAACTTAACGGAAAGGACTCAATTGATATCAATTTTCAAAATTAAGGACCATTTTGGTACACTTTAAAAAACGAGGACCCAATTGAGAAATTCGTACATAAATAGGGATGTAGTAAAAGATTAAACCTTTTAATTACCATCTATATTTTACACAATTCTTTTAAAATCAAAATTATAAATTATAAAATTTTACAATATTATTAAAAATTGTAACATCCCAATTTTTCATAGTATTTAACTACTATAGGATACATCATAAATATTGATATTACACAACAGTTAATTCAAGGAAAACATATAAATTCCTATTACAATTATCCATAAATAATTTATAATAGAAAACTTTATATGTACACTACAGACATACTATAAGAATACGTCTTACACTAAAACAAAAGAAAACTTTTAAAACAGAAGGAAAGGTAGGAACGTCCTACTCTAAACTTCAGTTCCGCTACCAACTAGCACCTGCTCCCCGGAGATAACACCTAAGCTCACACCATAAGGTGATTGTCAATACCCAATTTCGTCCGGGTAAATAAAATTCATCACAAAAATAAATAAAAAAAAAATATAAAAAAAAAATACTATTTATTTTACTTTTTGCAACCCAAATTTTCTTTTAAACGCTTAATCAAATGGCCCAAAATAATCTCTTACTTTTTTTACTTCCTCACCACCCCTTTTCTCTTATCACACCCCACTCTCCACATCACCATCCACATCAACCTCCACATCATCTACCTTTTTCATTTACTTTTTCCACATCATTTCCATTTTAATTTTATATATCAACTTTTCTAATTATTCCACTTACATTTTTAATTATATCTTCTCCATCAACATTTTTTATTATCCATTTTTCTCCACCTTATTTTTCCACCCACTTTTTATATTATTTCTTTCACTTATTTTCCACATTAACTTTTACTATTCACTATATTTTATTTCACCTAATTTCTCCACCAACTTTTTATATTATTTCTTTCACTTATTTTCCACATTAACTTTTACTATTCACTATATTTTATTTTACCTAATTTCTCCACCAACTTTTAATATTATTTCTTTCACTTAATTTCCACACCTAATTTCTCCACCAACTTTTTATTATTATTTCTTTCACTTATTTTCCACATTAACTTTTTCTATTCATCTTTTTATTATATTTTATTTCATCTAAATTTTCCACCAACTTTTTATATTATTTCTTTCACTTATTTTCCACATTAACTTTTACTATTTACTATATTTTATTTCACCTACTTTCTCCACCAACTTTTTATATTATTTCTTTCATTTATTTTCCACATTAACTTTTACTATTCATCTTTTTTTTTAATTATATTTTATTTCACCTAAATTTTCCACCAACTTATTATATTATTTTTATTCATCAACTTTCTTCATCCTTAACTCTATAAATACCCACATTCCCTTCACTTCACACACACACAATTACATAATATCCATCTCTTCTCTCTCAAAATCTCTTCATTCCATCCCAAAACTCTCCTTCATTTTTCTCTCACATTTTACTATTTCCTAATCTCTCTATACATAATAAATCCCATACCCCATTTCTACCATAAAGTTATCTTCTTCATCTTCCATCTATCTTTCTCACAGCTTATTACAAGTAAGATTTTATTTCATCTTTCAAATCTTCAACAAGGTACACATTTTCTTTTCATTCTATTTATATTCATTTTGATCACTTTTTTTTTAGTTTATAAATTTATCCTATGCTTTTTGATATTTTTATGTCATAGATATTTCAACTTCACTCTCTTAATAAAAAATATATAAAAAAATATCTAAAACTTTAAAAAATATGTAATGATATAAATATCGGTGTGAGTACTCGTGCGATCGTACGCATCAGCCTAGTACTCATTACCCAAAATATAAAATAAACAAAAAAAAAGCCGTGTGAGTGCTCGTGCGATGTACGCATCAGCCTAGTGCTCATAATGCAAAAAAATATAAAATAAACAAAGAAAGCCGTGTGAGTGCTCGTGCGATCGTACGCATCAGCCTAGTGCTCATTACGCAAACAATAAGAAAAAAAAAAGCCGTGTGAGTACTCGTGCGATCGTACGCATCAGCCTAGTGCTCATTACGCAAAAATCTAAATATTACATCAAAATACCAAAAAAAAAATATAATCTTCAAAAAAACTAAAAAATCAACACTTTCAAGCAAACAAACAATCTTCCTAGCCAGAACTACGTGATCCTTGATTCTCCATCAAAAGTGGAGATACGTAGGAGCAAGGCCAGTCCTTGTCAGGTCCACTTTCCCAAAAATCCAAATTTATCCATAATCATTTTCCAAACAAATTTTCTAAACAATTTCTCAAACAATATTTTCAAGCAGTTTCTAAAAGAACTACGTAACCCTGATTTCTCATTCTAAATGAGAATACGTAGGAGCAAGGTCAATCCTTGTCGGGCACAAAAAATTAAAAAATATATTTTGTTTATTTAGAAGTTTTATTTTAAGGGGAAATTAAACATTTTGAAAACCACATCACATTCGCATATTTACTTAAAGGTACTGCCCTAGGGCAGGCGTTGTAGGGTGCTAATACCTTCCCTACACGTAACCGACTCCCGAACCAAGAATCTCAGTTTCGCAGACCATGCCTTATCATTTTATGGTTTTTCCGTAGTTTTCCAGAATAAACTATGGTGACGACTCCAAAATCTCTTTTTTTTCAAAACCGTTTATTTTTCCAAGGATCGTCGTCCCGTCGCGATTCTGGTTGCGACAGATGGCGACTCCGCTGGGGACATGAAGAGAGTCAGGCCATTTAATTAGATAAGCGAATTCGATGTGGTTTTTCTTTGTGTTTTTATTCCCTTTTTCTTTATCTATGTTTAATATTTTGAATAATTGCATGTGAGTTCTTTTACTTTTTCTTTATGTTTGAAACAATTGTTTTTTCATATATGTTTGATATATCTACTTATTTGTGTTTATTTTGCAAGTGTTGTTTTGCATTATAATCTCCTTTCACACACTTTATGCATATCATGAGTGGGGCCCTATACCCGGGTCTGAGCGCAACTTAAAATTAGAGGGGTTGTGTAGCGGTGTCACTCTGGGATGTACTTCCTGTTTGGCTATCGTGAGAACCCCAGCTAGAGTCTGTTCTCTTCATTTGTGTCTCCGCATCTAGTTGATTACTCTGACTATTGTGGAGAGACAGTGAAAAGAGCCATAGCTCTGGTGGCCTTGATTTAAGCATTAGGGAGCTATCCTTGTGAGTGCATATCTTTGGCCTTAGAACTTTAGTCATTCAACCTCTGATAAGGCACAAAAGGGAGACTATTTTGTTTCAGTATCTCTGTCATTTCTTATTTTACAATAAATGTGTCATGTTTCTTCTAAAAAAATAAAATAAAAATAAGAATAAAAAAAACAATTATTAAAAACAAAAAAACAAAAAAATAAATAAAAACAAATAAAAAATCAAAATTAAAAAATAAAAAAATTATTAAAAAATGTTCAAACAGTTTTTGAGCCCATTAGGCCCCGTTGTCATATGTGGTTTCTCTTGAACCAGTGCATCTGAATTTCTGAAAAATAAAAATACATGTTTATGTAGATTTTGTGTTTTCAATTCATAATTCCCCTTTCCATTTGTGTGAACAAGTATTTGAGGAGTTCAGACCCTTGTCTGAAGGTTTTGTCATGGTTGTAAAAAGGATAGTGTTGGGCCCATTGAGTCTAGTAGTGTTGCAAAATTTTCTTTAGTTCAATCTTGTGAAATCCTCCCATAACAAAAAATGAAAAAATGAATTTCTTTTAGCTTGTTCCATAAACTATGAAAAATGAAAAAAAATATTTTCTTTGTCATTTTCTTGTGTCAAGCTTTCACGGCTCAGGTCATCTGATCCATTGGGTCAATGTGCCTGGTAAATCCAACTTCCTTCTATATCAATTCTCTTCAGGTCCAATCCGATTTGGATTTTTCCCGTGTCAAAAAGAAAAGTCCAATTCTAAGCTCATTAAGTCCATTTCTCGTTCTCTGTTAAAAAAAAATGTACACAAATATTTCCTTCAATAAACTTCATAATTTTTCCTCATTAACACATTTTTCATTCATAAAATAAAATGCAGCATAAGTTTGAAAATACAAAAAAGATTTCTTTCAGTGAGTTGCATAATTTTCCCTGTTTAGCATATTTTTCATTCATTAAATAAAGAGGAATATAAGTGTGAAAAATACAAAAATATTTCTTTCAATAAGTGCATCAGTTTTGTTTCATGATGCATATTTCCATTCAAAAAAAAGAGGATAGCCCAAGTGAAAAAATACAAAAAAAAATATGTTTGAATGATTCACATGTTTTCTTCATAAAAGAATGATGCACAATTTTGAAAATTCAAAAAGATTTATTTCAGTTAGTTTCATCATTACATTTCTGTATTCATAAAGAAAAAAAAGAGAACACAAATTTGAAAAATTCAAAAAGATAATTGAGTCAATTGTTTTCGAGGTAAGTCATCAAGTTTATGTTATTCTAAGAATAAAAAGAAAATGGATGTCATTCTTTGTTAGGTCAGATAATTGGGTCACATTTGCCATTTGAACCTCAGTGTGTGCATTGCTTGAGAATACTCATTCCTTAGTAATATCCATCATCAACCTTCATTGAATCTTTATTTGTAAACATCTACCCAGCAGACTTCATTCAGCCTTTGTTTGTAAACATTCATCCCTCATACTCAGCCTTAATTGAACCTTTGTTTGTAAACATATACCTATTAGCCTTAGTTGAGCCTTTGTTTGAAAACATCCATCCTCCAGCCTTCATTGTACAAAAGGATTGACCCCGATCATTGCCCAAGATGAACAAAATTATATTTTGGGGCAAATGTGCCTGTCCATAATTTTGTCAGTTAGGTGATCCCTGAATCCTTCAAAGACAAAGAAAAAAAAAAGAGAGTTTCAAAAAGAAAATAATATGAAAAACAACTCGTGCTGAAGTCAATTGATTTGTCATAGAGTTAATCTTTCGAAAATAAAGTGACCAGAGTTCAAGATGATGTGTGGCCATTTTCCTTCATCCAAAAAGAAACAAAAAAAAATATATCCATTGATTCCCATTTGAGCCAAGAAATAATTCTTTTTCAAATTTACCCGAGTAAGAGTTACCATTACAATAGAAGTCGACTCAGGATGCGAACAAAAGACACTTAGTGATCAAAGAAAGAAAGTTCATCAAGAAGAGCAAATAGAAAGAAGAAACACTGAGTGGTGATCTTAAGAAGAGAAAAGCATTGAGGAGGTTGACAAATAGCAAATTGGTAACTCTTGTTTCAAAAAATAAAAACCTGAAAACATTTGTTTGGGCCTTATCCGTTGTTTGAATACCCTTCAGCCTGCAGCATCATTACAAGCCGAATAAAAGTCCACACTGATTGAATGATGATTTCTTTAATTTTCATAAAGATTAATTGTGCGATAAGTTGAAATGACTTGCAATATAGTTGTAAAAAAAAAGAGAAAATAAAAATGAAGAAATAAAATGTCTTAGGAAGAGGGGATTTTCTTGCTAACTGGCTAAAAAGAAAGGTCATTTAAGGGCATCCTTTTGTTCAATCCTTTCCAAACCCATCCTCAGACGAGGGGCAGCCCTGTTGAGCCTCGTTCATCCTGACGTTCATCAATCCTTTCACCCAACTGGGTCATCCTTACTGGGCCTCGCATGATTTTGGTTCGCCCCGAACTTCAAAAATCCTTCACCACCAAAATTGGGGCAATCCTTTCAAGCCAATCATTTCCATATCCATCACAAATTTTTGAACAAATTCATTCAAACTCTTCCCCCGATTCCCAAACTAGGGGGCAACTTTGTATGTTTTACATAACCTTTTCGCTCATTCTCTAAAATTAGGGCAACTTTGTGAAGTTCATATGTTTTGGTCCATTCTGAACCTGGGGCAATTTTGTTAATCTCACATTTGTTTCATCTGTATATTCAAAGTTTGTACCAAGACCAGGGCATCCCTTGTTGGGCCTCCTAGATTTGTCCGCGCTGAAGTTCATAAATCTACCCTCAAAACAGGGGCAGATACTTTGTGGCTCTGAGTCCATCATTCGTAAACCCGAAATGGGGGGCAACTTCTTTTTGAACCTCACTTAAGTGACTCATACCCAAAACCAGGGGCAATTTTGCAAAAGTTATATGAATTTCACACCCTCACAATTCACAGATACATTTGTCCATACCTATCTTTTTACCATGCCCCCAAACTGGGGCAACTTCTGAGTATCTACGACTTCACATTGGCATTTGTAATTGTTTTAAGGAGTAAGAGGCCCAAGTAGCCAACCCGGTACTTTCCAAATCCTTCCACATATTTGTCCCAACCCTTGATATCAAGCATGTACACACTAATATTTCGTCAAGAAATTTCTAGCACAGAAGCTTCATTTTGAACATTTGACTTTAGAATTGGACATCCATTGTAAAAAAGAAAATGAAAGTCTAAATCTTCATAAAAATGATGATTTCAAAGAAAACAAATTGACTCACTAAAAAAAAGCGTCATAGTTTTATAATCTTCTATCACGGATCAAAAGTCAACATCATGTACATATTTTCATGAATGTTTATCAAATCTTCTTCCTTCAAAAAGAAAAAAAAATCGAAATGCCTCAAAGTTTTCTCCTCCAATTTCAAAATTACATATTTTCACCAAATCTTCTTCCTTCAAAAAAGACAAAAAAAATCAAAATGCATCAAAGTTTTCTCCTCCAATTTCAAAACTACATATTTTCACCAAATCTTTTTCTTTCCAAAAGACAAAAAAAAATCCTCAACATACAACAAAGTTTTCTCCTCAAATTTCAAAATTTTACATCCACCATACCTCTCTTCCATATCGAGATTTTAAATCCTTGTACAAAATTGCAACACTTTGTTTATTGATTTCAAAACTTTCAAAAAAAAAAATCATCAGAATCAACATCATGTACATATTTTCAAAAACTTTGAATTTGTTTTCGTAAATATTTATCAAATCTTCTTCCTTCAAAAAGACAAAAAAACCAACATGCATCAAAGCTTTCTCCTGCAATTTCCAAATTTACATCAACCATGCTTCTCAAAATAAATAAATAAATAAAATCAACATCTCAAAATTTCAAAACAAATGCAAAAATTTCAAATTCAAAACAATCAAACAATTTTACTTTCTGTCATTGGTATCTCGACTCTCTGCAAGGCAATGGTCGAGCCCAATTTTACTTTCTGTCATTGGTATCTCGGCCCTCTGCAAGGCAATGGTCGAGCCCAATTTTACTTTCTGCCATTGGTATCTCGGCCCTCTGCAAGGCAATGGTCGAGCCCAATTTTACTTTCTGCCATTGGTATCTCGGCCCTCTGCAAGGCAATGGTCGAGCCCAATTTTACATTCTGTCCTTGGTATCTTGGCCCTCTGCAAGGCAATGGTCAAGTCCAGATTGTCAAACGACCCTCTGCATGGCAATGGTCGAATTTAAATTTTCCTCTGCGATCTTGGCCCTCTGCAAGGCAATGGTCAAGTCCAGATTGTCAAACGACCCTCTGCATGGCAATGGTTGAATTTAAATTTTCCTCTGCGATCTTGGCCCTCTGCAAGGCAATGGTCAAGTCCAGATTATCAAACGACCCTCTGCATGGCAATGGTCGAATTTAAATTTTCCTCTGCGATCTTGGCCCTCTGCAAGGCAATGGTCAAGTCCAGATTGTCAAACGACCTTCTGCATGGCAATGGTCGAATTTAAATTTTCCTCTGGTATCTCGGCCCTCTGTAAGACAATGGTCGAGCCCAATTTTAAATTTCTGTTATTGGTATCTCGGCCCTCTGTAAGACAATGGTCGAGCCCAATTTTACATTTCTGCTATTGGTATCTCGGCCCTCTGTAAGACAATGGTCGAGCCCAATTTTAAATTTCTGTTATTGGTATCTCGGCCCTCTGTAAGACAATGGTCGAGCCCAATTTTAAATTTCTGTTATTGGTATCTCGGCCCTCTGTAAGACAATGGTTGAGCCCAATTTTACATTTCTGCTATTGGTATCTCGACCCTCTGTAAGACAATGGTCGAGCCCAATTTTACATTTCTGCTATTGGTATCTCGACCCTCTGTAAGACAATGGTCGAGCCCAATTTTACATTTCTGATATTGGTATCTCAGCCCTCTGCAAGGCAATGGTCGAGCCCAATTTTACTTTCTGTCGAACGACCCTCTGCAAGGCAATGGTCGAACCCAATCAAATTCAAATCTCTCATTCACTTAATCTTGTTCATTTTATTTATGCACTCAAAAAAAAAATATAATAATAATAATAATTATTCCTGGTTCCTTATTTAAAAATTCTCTATTTTCTTGTGTATCTCGAAATCCGAACGAAATTAGTATTTCTATCTTTACTTATCTTTTACTCTGATAATATGAAAACATTGTTTATCATATGATCTAGTAAAATCTAAGTAAAGAGGGGCAGCTGTCAATACCCAATTTCGTCCGGGTAAATAAAATTCATCACAAAAATAAATAAAAAAAAATATAAAAAAAAATACTATTTATTTTACTTTTTGCAACCCAAATTTTCTTTTAAACGCTTAATCAAATGGCCCAAAATAATCTCTTACTTTTTTTACTTCCTCACCACCCCTTTTCTCTTATCACACCCCACTCTCCACATCACCATCCACATCACCCTCCACATCATCTACCTTTTTCATTTACTTTTTCCACATCATTTCCATTTTAATTTTATATATCAACTTTTCTAATTATTCCACTTACATTTTTAATTATATCTTCTCCATCAACATTTTTTATTATCCATTTTTCTCCACCTTATTTTTCCACCCACTTTTTATATTATTTCTTTCACTTATTTTCCACATTAACTTTTACTATTCACTATATTTTATTTCACCTAATTTCTCCACCAACTTTTTATATTATTTCTTTCACTTAATTTCCACACCTAATTTCTCCACCAACTTTTTATATTATTTCTTTCACTTATTTTCCACATTAACTTTTACTATTCACTATATTTTATTTTACCTAATTTCTCCACCAACTTTTAATATTATTTCTTTCACTTAATTTCCACACCTAATTTCTCCACCAACTTTTTATTATTATTTCTTTCACTTATTTTCCACATTAACTTTTTCTATTCATCTTTTTATTATATTTTATTTCATCTAAATTTTCCACCAACTTTTTATATTATTTCTTTCACTTATTTTCCACATTAACTTTTACTATTTACTATATTTTATTTCACCTACTTTCTCCACCAACTTTTTATATTATTTCTTTCATTTATTTTCCACATTAACTTTTACTATTCATCTTTTTTTTTAATTATATTTTATTTCACCTAAATTTTCCACCAACTTATTATATTATTTTTATTCATCAACTTTCTTCATCCTTAACTCTATAAATACCCACATTCCCTTCACTTCACACACACACAATTACATAATATCCATCTCTTCTCTCTCAAAATCTCTTCATTCCATCCCAAAACTCTCCTTCATTTTTCTCTCACATTTTACTATTTCCTAATCTCTCTATACATAATAAATCCCATACCCCATTTCTACCATAAAGTTATCTTCTTCATCTTCCATCTATCTTTCTCACAGCTTATTACAAGTAAGATTTTATTTCATCTTTCAAATCTTCAACAAGGTACACATTTTCTTTTCATTCTATTTATATTCATTTTGATCACTTTTTTTTTAGTTTATAAATTTATCCTATGCTTTTTGATATTTTTATGTCATAGATATTTCAACTTCACTCTCTTAATAAAAAATATATAAAAAAATATCTAAAACTTTAAAAAATATGTAATGATATAAATATCGGTGTGAGTACTCGTGCGATCGTACGCATCAGCCTAGTACTCATTACCCAAAATATAAAATAAACAAAAAAAAAGCCGTGTGAGTGCTCGTGCGATGTACGCATCAGCCTAGTGCTCATAATGCAAAAAAATATAAAATAAACAAAGAAAGCCGTGTGAGTGCTCGTGCGATCGTACGCATCAGCCTAGTGCTCATTACGCAAACAATAAGAAAAAAAAAAGCCGTGTGAGTACTCGTGCGATCGTACGCATCAGCCTAGTGCTCATTACGCAAAAATCTAAATATTACATCAAAATACCAAAAAAAAAATATAATCTTCAAAAAAACTAAAAAATCAACACTTTCAAGCAAACAAACAATCTTCCTAGCCAGAACTACGTGATCCTTGATTCTCCATCAAAAGTGGAGATACGTAGGAGCAAGGCCAGTCCTTGTCAGGTCCACTTTCCCAAAAATCCAAATTTATCCATAATCATTTTCCAAACAAATTTTCTAAACAATTTCTCAAACAATATTTTCAAGCAGTTTCTAAAAGAACTACGTAACCCTGATTTCTCATTCTAAATGAGAATACGTAGGAGCAAGGTCAATCCTTGTCGGGCACAAAAAATTAAAAAATATATTTTGTTTATTTAGAAGTTTTATTTTAAGGGGAAATTAAACATTTTGAAAACCACATCACATTCGCATATTTACTTAAAGGTACTGCCCTAGGGCAGGCGTTGTAGGGTGCTAATACCTTCCCTACACGTAACCGACTCCCGAACCAAGAATCTCAGTTTCGCAGACCATGCCTTATCATTTTATGGTTTTTCCGTAGTTTTCCAGAATAAACTATGGTGACGACTCCAAAATCTCTTTTTTTTCAAAACCGTTTATTTTTCCAAGGATCGTCGTCCCGTCGCGATTCTGGTTGCGACAGTGATCATTGCAAAAGAGAAACCACATACCAAAGACACACTACACAAAAGCAAGGGTAAACTAAAGTGTCAAAAGATTATACATACATTTAAAAATAACAAACACAATACACATGCATATTATAAATCAAGCAACACAGAAACTAATTCCTTCAACTTTGAAACCTTTACTATCGGATAAATGCATTGATGTTGGACTCATAAGGAACCTGCACCCGTGTATGGTGGAGCAACCTTGCTCAGAAATAACAATAACCACATCCTCAACCATACACCAAGGTTAATCCATCAAACATATATGACCCTAACCAGTGATCATAAACTAGGACCTCCTGCTACTCTCCACGACATAATCACCCATCTCTACATGAAATAGGGTTACTGAGAGTGCAGGATCATTCCCCAATCTAGGAGTTCCTACTTCAATACATAACATAACATAACCAACTTTGGATATTCCTCCTTGGAATTCCTTTCTCACATGATACTTGAAATTCACACCTCACATTATTTTAACATCATTATCACATCTCATACATAATCATATTCATAACTTTATTTCCATACAACATTATAAATCAATTCATATTTCACAATAATTATTATAAATCAACCATTCAAACAATGCCATACATTGAACACACTCACTCTAAGAAAATATATAAAAGCTTAGTTGAAAATCTGATATTTTCGCTCAACCACTAAGTTTGTTCGCTTAGCTAAAGCCCACTTGCTCTGCGCACCAAGACTCGCTGTGCGAAAATAGAAACAGTGGGTTCTGCTCACTCACCTCTTGCTTAGCGGGGAGTTCGCTCAGCTAGAAGTGTTTTGCTAGCTCAGTGGGGAGTTCGCTCGATAAGACTGCATAGTTCTGCAACATTAAATCTGCAGAATTTGCATCCCTCAACTCCTCATGACCTATCCTATGCATATTTTCCAACGTCTAACACCCCATATTGTATTCTAGACTCAAATATACCTAAATAAACGTTTCTAAACCAACTTAAACTTATTTTAAATTGATTAATCACAAGATTTCAATCCAAACTTAATCAAAACCTCACTTTAGAGACCAAAATTGAATTCTACAATTTCTAGCTCATTTTTAAGTAACTTAGAACTCTAACAAGTGAAAAATGACTTACTAACACACCCAAAATTTTCTATTTGGGCACAAAACCATTGATTCAAATTATCACTAGTCCAAACCCCTAAAAACTAGTTCCAAACCAAATTAAACTCCATATATCAACCACCAAACATTATTTCATCATATTTCCTCCATTTCAACATCAAAACCAATTCTAAAATACCAAATAACTAACCCCCAAACCTCTAATTTTCCTTCCTAACTCTTATCTCAAAATTCACTTGTCAAAACCCCCTTATTTGAACTTCAACCTTCTAAAACAATCATATTGACCCATACCAAGTTTCCTAAGCAGATTTATACCGACTCATGATGCTAACAAACTTCAAATGACATACAAATAAACCAACAATACCAGATTTCTCCAACCAAACACTATCTTACTCAGATGCACATCCAAAAACCCCATTTTAACTACCAAAACTCCTAGATTTTCAACTCCTTATTCCATAAACATTACAACACACATTCAAATCAGTAATGCAATATATTTACATACAAATCCATACCAAAATATCATCCAATATACCTCATCTTAGCATTTCATCATTAAACACTCAAATATACTCAATTAAAGTAGTTAAAACTAGCACAACAACAAAAATTACACCAACTGAGTTTAATACACAAATAAACATCAAACTTACACCACAAATATCAATTAAAGAAAACTCTAGCTTCCCTTATCTTAGTTAGAACTACCCCCGCTCTCTAACACCCGATCATTGCTCCTACTGCAAGGAAAATTCTAGAAATACCTATACATCACCAATTGATGATTGGAAAGAAACCTTAAAACCTCAAATTGACTAAAAGTTTTAGGAAAAACCCTTCTTGTACATGCAAAAACATATTTACATGTAAGATCAAAGCCCAAGAATAGAAGGAGAAAAAGGGGTAAAAACTTACTTGCTCTATTACTAAAATTGATCGATGGATATTGAAGACAACTTAGCAGTGATCACGTAGAAACTTTTCGATCGTCAAACATATGATCAGAGAGTAAGATGTAGTGAGAAGGTAGAGAGAACTGAGAGAAAGAGTTTTAGAGAGTAAACTGTGTTTTAAGTAATGAGACTAGTTTAGAAACTTTTATTTATAATATTGAGTTATTTTAAAATATTACACTTAGTCTCATTATATTAATACACCTATCAACTTTAATACTTTATTTTATAAGTTTTTACAAAAAAAAATTATGAATGCTAATTCTTGGACTTATTTGATGATTAAACTTTTTATTTATTTAAAATTTAATAATTTTAATTATCATGTTAAGTTTTGAATTTATTTTATAATTATATTTATTCATTTAAAATTTTAAAAAAAGTTGGTTATCATATTAAATCTTGAATTTACTGAATAATTGAAATTTGTATTCATTTAAAATTTAGAAATTTAATTATCATATTAAGTTTTGAATTTAATTGATAGTTAAAATTTTTATATATTTTAAAATTTTAAAAATTGATTACCGTGTCAAATCTCATATATCCGACAAATAAAATTTTCAAGTAAAGATTTTAAAAATATTAAAATTTCAAAACTAAAAGAATTTCAACCTACAACTAGCTTGTTGAGTCCAAATAAAAATTTTAAAAATACTTTTCTTATTATTTCATATTTGTTTGTTTAGTTTGATTTTTAGAAAAAAGAAACAAATATTCTAAGAATTACATTAATTTTGGATACCTAATTAAAGAGAATTGTGATTGGACGAATGTGTTCGGGTGCTAATACCATCTAATATATAATTAACTTATGGACTAGTTCCAGTTTCGAAAACTATTTTATTTTAGATTTTTACATGATTTTCTTATTGAAAGTATAAAAGAGACCCCTTTCCGTTTTTAATATATAATTTCTTTTACTGTATCGTCACGATTTTCGATTTTGGGTGCGATAATAATATTATCATATTGTCTTACTATAATCATTTGGTTTTAGTTTTCATTTTCATTTTAAAAATAATGATTTTGGTGTATTTGGTGCGAAAAGATGAAATTATCTAGAAGTTGAACATGTATTAAATTTATATATGTAAACTTTTTTCAGTTTATAAATAATTAAAATTTTAGAAAAATAATTAAAATTTTAGAAAAATAATTGCATTTTACATATTCTGAAAATATGAAAAAAATAATTAAAAACATTTTAAAAAAATTATATTTTAAATTGGTTATTTCGAAAATCAATTTAAAAATGAAACTTTTTTTATTTGATTAGTCTAGAAAAATATTTATTTTTTTAATCACCATTAATGTAAATTATATAAGAATAGGAATGTTTATGAAATTGGGTTGAATAATTCTATTCATGATGATTTCAAATTCAATTCACATAATACTTGTGTTATAAACAAATTGTATTATATATATATATATATATATATATATATATATATATATATATTCGTGTCTTAAACTAGTTTAGATAAAGGGTTATATGGCTTGATTTATTAATTTATTAGTTTATCTCAAATCTTGAATTAATTTTTAGAAAAATTATTTTTATAGAAATTATTATTTCAGCATCTAGGATCTCAAGAATCATCTAAAAGAGACATATAATATTGTTCTTTATTTGATATACAATAGATGTTTGCACTGTACTATTACAAAATATTGACCTTATAAACACTTTTTGTATAAAAAACACATTGGTCTGAAAGTTCATAAGTGAAAAAGAAATTGTACACGTTTATAAAATTTATATGTAAATAAGATATTTCACAGCTTCCTGCTAGATTTGTCCCTTATGAGTTGGAGAGACCGAGAAAGTGGTATAGCCCTGTAAAAGAAAAGAAAAATAAAAAATCCTTTCCTTTAAAATTTAAAATAAAAAGATAAATTGTCAAAAATAATAATGTAATAGAAAAGTCAAAGAATTAAAATCAGTACCTTCAACTTTTTATCGTGTTATTCCGAGAATATTCTTCTTTCGTCATCTTCTTCTTCCTCTTCATCTTGTTTTTCTTGAAGATTGTGAACATGTTTGATGTGTGATATCTTGTACCAATCCTGCCCAACTCCTGGCTTGAATCTTTTCCATAATTCAGGACAACCACTGATTCCTAAATATTCAAGATTTGTGAGCTGATGCATGTTGTCAGGCAGTGACAACAGATTTGGACATCTGCGAATACTAAGAATATTGAGATAAATTAGAGTTGGTAGCCAATCGGGAAGCTCCTTAAGATTGATGCAACCATCAATAAATAAGCTTTGTAAAGAGTTTGCAGATCCTTGAATCCACTGAGGCAACGTGACCAGTTGCGGCAAGTCTTCAAGAATAACATACTTTAACCTTGAATCGGGGATTTTACTTCCAACACCCATTGACAATTCCAACTTGTCGCACTTAGAGATAACCAAAACATTTATATTTCTAATGGCCTGAAACGACACCCACTTTAGACTTTCACATCCAATTAAGGTTAATCTTTGAAGAGTGGATAGTTGTATACCATTGAACAATGACTCCAAATTATTACAATAACTAATATTTAAACTTTCTAAAGAAGTCAAAACTGCAATGTCTTTCTCTGGAAAATCAACTTGTTTGGTGGTTATACGAAGATTCCGAAGGCTGATTAGATTTCTCATTCCTTTGGGTAGTTCTTGTAGCTCTACACATCCTAAGAGATCCAAAGTTTGCAAATTTTGAAGTTCGCAGACTGAATCAGGGAGTCTCCTGAGTTTTTTACTATCATGGAGATTAAGATATCTTAAATGTTTCAACTCTCCAATAAAGTAAGGCAAACTCTCGAATTCAGAAGAATATAAATCTAAAATCCTCAAGTATTTGCATCTTGACACCAATCTAATCAAGAAAGCTTCATTGTTCATTTCCAGCGGAAGGTACGCACTTCTTAAACCCTCGTGAGGAAAAGCTTGAGCAAGCAAATTATTTTCCACAAAGAATAAATGTCGGGCATTCTCAGAATTTTTTTTATTGCGGAGATCTATTCTTTCAAACTCACCTTTTGCAATATGAACTGCAAGATCATACACCAAATCATGTAACGTAAATGCGGAATCGCCCCCCAAGTCAACATACTCTGAAAGAAAAGATCTTGACCATAGCTCATACAGAAGATGATTTGAAACATCCACCATTGATTCACTGTCCTTTGGGGGCGGAAGAAAACCAAGTGCATCCCACATGGTAGAAATGTGATAACAACGAAGAGTAACATCCTTAGGGAAAAGGGAGAAAAGAGCAAAACAAGGTTTTAAATATGAAGGGAGTTGATCGTAACTTAGTTTGAGAGCAGGCAAAATGCCTTCTTCATTTTGTTTTAAATTCCAAATCTCATTGTCTCTTATAGACTCCCACTCTTTCTTATCATTCCTTGCTACCAATGAACTCCCAACCGTTTTCACTGCTAAAGGTAATCCACCACATTTTTTTACTATTTCTTTTCCAATCTTCAACAGTTCTGGATGTTTTTTTTCTTCTCCATCATCAAAAGCATATTTCACAAATAGAGAAAGAGAATCCTCTTCAGAGAGACATCCAAGAAGGTACAAATTTAATGGTTTAGTGCGCATTGTGGCAGCTACTGCATGACTACGAGTGGTCACTAGGACTTTACTCCCTTCAACACCCACATCTATTATTTCCTTCAACTCATGCCATCGTGCAGGAATTTCGTTCCACACGTCATCCAACACAAGCAAGAACTTCTTACCTTCAAGTATAGTTCTCAGAAGGTTTTGAAGTTGCTCCATCTCAAAGTTATTGAAGTTTTCCCGAGTTGGGTTTGGAGCAGAATTGAGGATTTTAATGAGCACATTCCTAAGTTCAAAATCATTAGAGACACATACCCACCTCTTCAACTGAAAACATTCATCAATGTTTGTGTCATTGAAGACCAACTTAGCAAGTGTGGTTTTTCCCAAGCCTCCCATTCCCACAATGGAAATAACAGAAAGACTCTGGTGATCACCATCTTGCATAAGAAGATTTAGTATTTCATTCCTATCATGTTCCCTCCCTGTAACATTGGAAGGGTTTACATGAGAATGAGTCATTTCCCTCACGTGCACAACACGTGTATCATGGTCAATGATTTGAAGGCCAAACATGTTCCTATCAGCTGCAAGTTTGGCCAACCTGGTGTTGATGTCTTGAATGTGATGTGCCATTCTAAGACGATAAACAACATGATTACTTGATGAGAAGAAACGGCGTACCTTTCTTGAGCAGCTACCGTAGGTGTTGACAACATGCTTCCTTAATGCTTCGCACTCAAAATCATCGACTATGTCTTCAGCATCAGAAAACACGCGCTTGACCTGTCTCAGCCATTCACTCAGCGCACTGCTATGCGAATTCTTCAGCTCAACATCTAAAAGCACACCTTTGATGAGTGCCATAGTTGCTTTCATCTGCTGTAACTCACTATGTACACCAAACGCCAAAGAAGCTTCTTGAACGGCAGGAGTGACAAGCTTCCCAATGAGCGATTCTGCGAAGCTGAAAAGAAGTGATTCGGCCATGAGTTTAGGAAGAGAAGAATGCAATTGGAAATTTGTTGTGAGTACAATACTTGGTTGATCAATCATTTCAAGGCATTACGGTTTTTATAAAAGTCTGCTGCAAAACTTCATTCGTTTTAGTAAAATACGAGTAATAATTGAAGTCTAGTCAATGGAATTGTAATTTTATATATACCATGAGCTGGATTATGGATGTTTGGTATATTGTATATTGGCACACAAAGTCAAAGACATAAAAGAGTGCAATTTGACATATAAACTCGTTTTCATTGCTTCCGCTAAATTTTTTAATTATTTAATATTAGAGTATAAATCACTCTTCATTAATACTAAAAAAATAAACATGTCATTATGTAAATTTATAGTTAATTATAATGAAAGCCACGATTTCATTTATTTTTTAAAATAGATAAGAAGTTATTACATTAAATTGGCTTAATTAAGTTTTATGTCTATTTTGAATTTTAGTTTTTATTTTTTGTTTATCTATTAGGTATTTTAAATTTTTATATGTTTATATTTTTTTCAATTGAATCTCTATTCTTTTCTGTTAATTAGATATTATCTTGTTCCATAGTTTTTTTTATTATCTCTATATATGTTAAGAATTGTGGTTAAAATAACAAGTGCAATTAATGTAGAATATGAACAACTTTTTAATGTATTGGATAAGAAAGTCGTCATACTTATTGCTTTTATCACCAACGAACGAGCAAGAAATTGTTTTCATCTATTATTAATGAGATAATTTTTGTTATCCACAAACGTTTGTTAGGGTTAATTTAGGATTTTTCTTTTTGACATACAATTACGAGATACGGTAGCACACTTTTTTTTTAAGGTTAGAATCCGGTTCTTATATATATTTTTTTATAATCTTAGATAAGAATTTTATATTTTATATTATTTTTATAAAAGTTTTTATTTTTTAAGTATTATAGGAAAAGTATATTGGAATTGAGTTTCCAACAAACCGAATGTTAACAGCTAAATTTTGCCGTTCAATTTTTCTTAACTTTCTGACAACGCAATGTGTTAACAAATGATTCGTTCGTTTGAAATTAATTTTTCTTCGAAGAAAGTGTTATAAGAGTACAACGCTTAGAATTTCGTACACGGGAAATTGTGCGAAACATGAGTGATTTGTATATATAGTTGTTATTAAAAGTAAGAGATCATTGTACATAGATGAAAAAAAAATGTATTGTACCAAATTTTGCGAATGTTAAAAAAGATGCAGCTTTATTTTCCTTCATTATTTTGAATGTTATTTGAATTGTTATTCCCTTTATTATTGTCATTGTCAAATGACCTGTTTATTGTCATTGTCAAATGAGTTATTGTTTGGAATGTTAATAAACAAAGTGTGCAATGTGATTGAGTATCATCCATCAATAATGAGGATATAACAAAATTTTATTGCATTTCAGGCATGTGTAGGCCATGTAGTCCCTTGTAATCGATTACAACGACCCTATAAACGATTACACGTACAAAAATTTAGTTTTGTAAAAAAACTTGTAATACAGTACCCAACTATGAGAGCATCACTCCCCAAAGGCAATTTAAGTATTTTTTGCAATTTAAGTATTTTTTTTTTCAAATTTCTTCAATAGATGAGACTTGTTTTTAGTGTTTAAGTATGAGTAGAGCCTGAAAACTAAGGTTTGGGCAGCCCATGGTGGAGGAAAGACCCAATGTTGGTGTGATGATCATGTTAGCTAAGTCTTGAAACTAGTTTAGGCCATTTTGTCCTTGTTAATCGATTACAAAGGCCCTGTAAACGATTACACGAACAAAAATCTGGTTTTCTACAAAAACTTGTGCACCCAACTCTAGGCACATAAGTAGCCAAAGATATTTTTCGTAATTTTTTCATATTTCTTGAATGGATGAGACTTTCTTTTAGGGTTTAAGTGTGAGTAGAGCCTAAAAACTAAGGTTTGAGCAGTCCATGGTGGGAGAAAGACCCAATGTTTGTGTGATGATCATGTTAGCTATTTTGTCCCTGGTAATCGATTACAACGGCCATGTATACGAAAAAAAAAATATGGCTTTGTACAAAAACTTGTGCTGCAGGACCCAACTGTAGGCACATAAGTAGCCAAAGAGATTTTTCATAATTTTTTCATATTTTTTCATTTGACGAGACTTCTTTTTAGTGTTTAAGTGTGAATAGAGCTTGAAAATTGGGGTTTGGGGAGAAAGTTAAGAGCAAAACAACAAACAAAGGTCAGAACTGACAGGAATACATAAAACATTAGCTTTCAGGAATTAACTGTACCTACTTAGATGTCCAAAAATTACAAATTAGTAGTCATTGAAAACCTTTTTCAATCTATTTTCTAATAAAAAAGAATCACATCATTTGGAGGTCTGTGGGAAAAGTTGTGATTAAAATAGTCGACAAAGATCAAAGTTGATAGCATGTTATCTTATACGTATATCTTTCCTTCTTGTTCACAGATCTATTATTTATCGAAAATGCCTTTTAAAATTTGTACACTGTAACAACATTATATGTCATATTTCTTAATTAATAAAATGAAAAATATTCCTTTGACACTCTGAAAAATGAAAAATTAGGTTTATTTTGGGTCAATTTTTCCATTTTTTGACCCAAGAGACAATAATTAACTTTAATAGAGGACGAAGTGATTGAAATTAGTGAATGAAACACTTTCTTTAATTTTATCATAATTGTCTTGCATAACAATGTCTGAAACATAGTTGACATTATTACTACATCGAACATTAAAAGTAATAATTAACTAATCATTCCCCATAATGGTGTCCAGTTTCACAACGAGGTCGCCACCTTTTCCTAGTTAGATTTCTCCTTCCCTATGGGGTCTTGGTGGTTCTTCCTGTGGAGGTCTATGTGGTTCTTCCTTGAAGGTTGTGCTTCAATATGTTCTTCATATTCATCTCCTGCACAAGCAGTAGAGGAAGTACCTATTTGGTTATGGCTTTCAAAAAAAAAACGAGTTATCATAAGGTCCGCCAACAGCGTGGGTCGAAGGTGGAGTAGGGACATAAGTTCCAAACAAGTTTGGCATGCCTAGATCAGAGAACGATGAAATAAAATGTCTTCTTGCATCCATACTTGCCTCTGCATGAAGAATGTTTTCATGGTCCCTACTTTTATGGAATTCAGGAGAATGAAGATGTGTCGATGTCGAGGCACGATGCATCCTAGGGTCATTCAACATTTGTGGAATGGACAAAAACAAAATTGCATTCTCAAAATACCAAAACATGTACTCGCTTGTGTGGACAAGTGGCCCTAGAAGTGGAATTCCCGTCAATATTAGGTCACACTTGTTGTTCCATACGTCTATTCAGGAACATGTTGTGATAGGCGAAATTGTAACTTGACCCGGTCTGACTAGTGCCATTTAACAATTGCAAAACAAATTAAAGATGTGCATGACGTCCACAATGCCTGGTCTCTATAAGCTTGGGCATGAATAATTGATTTTAATCCCTCATACGGAGCCCATGTAAACTGCATCAACGGACCATTACTGTCTGATTCATTTTTTTATCAAAAAAGATTTAAATGACAAATACAATGTTACCTGGTTATGTTCTATATGGTCTAACCTTGATCTGTATCCGATTAAATCATTGTGGGGAACATTTCGAAAGGTCAAAACACGACCTCCGCTCCATCGACATACAAGTGAGAAACTAAATTGCAGTCGCGAAATTGGTGCAATAAAGGGCATACGAAACCATGCCCACGATTGTAACAACGATGCACAATCATCCATGGTCTTTGAATGTCAATTTGTTGCTCTACACATCTTCCTGTACAACACATCTAAACAAGCTACCCCAATTATATCGTCGAGTTTTGCAAATATTACTTAAGAAATTTAAGTACATTAAGTGTACTTTATTACCTGTTATATCAGGCATAAGAACCCCTCCAATTAGTCCTAAGATATATGCCCTTGCATGGGCATGTATTTGGTCTAGACTTGAGTCGTCATGTAAAGGCAACATATTTTTCTGCAACCATTTAGCTTTACCATAGATCCAACGAGGGACTCCCTCTTAATCGGTGTAATCCCTAACAACGTGTCATTCTCCATAATGGGATTGTGGCAAGTTTCAACAGATTCATCAACCATGTTCACATGTGTTAGCAGCTTGCAAACATGTTCATCACAACTCTAACATTTATATCAGTCCCTACTATAGGTTGGATGTCATCATGAAAGTGTATAATAATGTTTAGGGAGTTATGACATGAAGAATATTGGCCACCATACCAAGGCACACAAATTTGGCGTCATCCAACCACAAAAAGGAATGCAAAGGGTCGACCAAAATCATCCAGAATTAGGACTAAAATGGACATTAGGGAACGAGCACACCCACGAAATTGTTCATACTGTCAAACACAAGCCAAACAAGAAATCATTGTCCTCACAATCCAGTCATTAGAGGGTCCACATCCCATTATGGAGAATGATTAGTTAATTATTAGTATTAATGTTCAATGTAGTCATGATGTCAACCGTATTTCAGACTTTGTTATGCAAGACAATTATGTTAAAATTAAAAAAATGTTTCATTCACTGATGTCAATGACTTTGTCCTCTATTAAAGTTAATTATTGTGTCTTCTGCCAAAAAATGAAAAGTTGACCCAAAAGAGAACAAAAACCACCATGGGGAGTGCTCTTGTTCCAGTTGGGGAGTATAGTTCAACTTTTTGTACAAATGACCATTTTTCCTCAAGTAATCGATTACAGGGTTCCTGTAATAGATTTTCCGAGGATGGTCATTTGTACAGAAAGTTCAACTATACTCCCCAGTTGGAACAATAGCACTCCCTAAGATGGTTTTTGCTCTATTTTTGTAAAAGTTTTCCAATTTTTGATATGAGTGAGTCAGTTCAATGTTATTAGGTGTGTTCCCTGCACCAATGATGAGGTTAAGCCATTGATTTCTTAAAAAAATGTCCATTTATAAAGTGGTTTGCTCCAATTGAAGCGATGTGCATAACTAATGTTCTCTTTTTGAAGACCGGGTAAATAGTTTAAAATATAAGTCAAAATTCGGTTTACTGAAAATCAATTCCAATATGCTTTTTCTATAAATGCTTAAAAAATAAAAGTTTTTATAAAAAATATTAAAATATAAAATTATAACCTAAGATTATAAAAAAAAATTAATTTGGAATTCAATTTTCCAGAAGCCGGATTCTAACCTAAGATTATTAAAATATAGAACTCAGAATTCGGTTTAGAAACCGAATTCTGACCTAAAAGGAAAAGTGTGCTAGTTATGGAAATATAAATCACAGTATGTTATCCTCGAAAATTGTAAATCCAATATGTGTTATATTAGAAAAAAGATCGTCAATTTAGCTTATCTAGTCGCGACTTAGTATAGGTGGACTTCAGAAGTTTAAACATTCATATCTTATGTATTTTTCATGTTTGGAAAAGCAAGATCTACGCGTGAATTTCTTTTTGTGTCTACTTTTTTAACTGGTTTTCTTGTGAAAAATTGTCATAAATGCTTGCATAAATTCATTTAATATGATTATTTTTATCTCAATATAATGATGGTATTTTTTTAAATAAAAAAATTCATTGCATTGTTTTGAATATTTTCAATTTGGTTTCATTTTTTTAAAATAAATATTGCTGTTTCTATCAGACTAAATAGACATTTTAAAGAGTATAACCTAATCAGATTCATTAAGTCTCTTTATTTTAGAGTAGTCTAAATCTATGTCTATTGAGACAATATGTATAAATAATAACTAATCTCGCCAGTTTAATATTATTATTAATTATTTTATTATTATTAACTAATTTATTATTACTTGAAGTAACACTAGTGCAAAAACAATATATAACGTCACACATTCAATGTCCAACCACTGAATAGTCAACGTTAAAAATGACCGGTGACATTTTTGTAAATAAATGCAATTGTAGAACGTCGAAGCCTCGTTCAATTCGACGTTCTGTGATGGTAATTATTTAAATCAGCGTGTCATTCTCTTTCTTCTTTCTTTTAAGGTTTAATCATTTCGAACATCCCTATTTCTGTAGGATCGTCTCAAGTAAGTCCTCGTATTGTAAATGTTCTCGATTAGGTTCCTTATTGTGAAAAATTGAATCAATTTAGACCTTACCGTTAGTTTCATACTAACACCGTTAAAGGAGGTGACACGAGTCAGTTTGTGGTTTTTTTGAATTTTTGAATTATATTTTTATTATTTTTATTTTTAATTTTTATTTTTTTAAAGTAAAATTTTAAAATGCCACGTGTCAAACTGATAGTGTGCCACGTGGCAATGGCAGTGTGACATGGCACTGAAAGTGCCACATGTCATTGTCAGGCCACGTGTCATTGCATTAGTCTCAATTTGGTCCCTGTATTTTTATTATGTTACAATTTGGTCCCTGTATTTTTATTTTGTCTCAATTTAGTCTTAATTTTTAAAATTAAACAATGTTTTTCCTCCTCAAATTCAAACAATATTTAAATTGTATATAAATCTTAACAAATATTTTTATCAAAATTAATATTTTTAATAAATATTTTTAACAAGATTAAGTTTAATTATATTTATATTTACTTAATCATATAAATGTTAATTATGTTATTTAAATATATCTATAAGGGTTTAAAAAAGAGAGTGACATAACATGCTGAATTTTTGTAGTAAAAGTTTCCATGGAAAATCATGAAAGAATTAATTACCATTGTCACGAAAACTTTCTCCAATGAAAAATTCACACCACCATGGTATGTCACTGTTTTATTAAACCCTTATAGGTATATTTAAATAACATAATTAACATTTATATGATTAAGTAAATATAAATATAATTAAACTTAATATTGTTAAAAATATTTATTAAAAATATCAATTTTAATAAAAATATTTGTTAAGATTTATATACAATATAAACTTGGCTTAATTACCTACTTAGTCCCCATGTTAGGAGGTAATTTTCTGTTTAGTACTCGGTTTTAAAAATGTAGGCATTTGGTACCTATGTTTTGAAATTTGTATCAATTCAATCCTATCCAGTTAACGGCGTTATAATTGATGCAAGAAATTAAGGACGTTAATGATAGCCTTGGTGGAATAGCTATCAAATGTTTGAATGCATCTTCATTAACATCCTTAATTTCTCGCATCAATTATAACGCCGTTAACTGGATAGGATTGAATTGATACAAATTTCAAAACATAGGTACCAAATGCCTACATTTTTAAAACCGGGTACTAAACAGAAAATTACCTCCTAACATGGGGACTAAGTAGATAATTAAGCCTATAAACTTTGTTTAAATTTGAGGAGGGAAAAATTGTTTAATTTTTAAAATTAAGACTAAATTGAGACAAAATAAAAATATATGGATCAAATTGAGACACAATAAAAATACAGGGACCAAATTGAGACTAATGCAATGACACGTGGCCTGACAATGACATGTGGTACTGTCAGTGCCATGTCACACTGCCATTGTCACATGGCACACTATCAGTTTGACACGTGGCATTTTTAAATTTTACTTTTAAAAAATAAAAAATAAAAATAAAAATAATAAAAATATAATTCAAAAATTCAAAAAAATCACGAACTGACACGTGTCACCCCCTTTAACGGTGTTAGTATGGAACTAACGGCAAGGCCTAAATTGATTCAATTTTTCACAATAAGGGACCTAATCAAGAACATTTACAATACGAGGACCTACTTGAGACGATCCTACAAAAATAGGGATGTTTGAAATGATTAAACCTTCTTTTAAACCACCAATAGTACGTTGAATCTTGTAGGGGTTCGACGTAATATTTGTCACTAAGAAGGCAAAGAATCACTCTTTTTAATTTTTTTTTTCTTTTTTCCTTTAAACAATAAATAATACGTCGAATTTTGTAAGGGCTTCAATGTATTATTTGTTAGCCATAAGCCAAAAAGTAAGTCCTTTTTAATTTTTTTTTTCTTTTAAATCACATATAATACGTCGAATTTTGTAGGAGCTTCGACGTATTATTTGTCAGCAAAAAGTTTCCCCTTTTTAGTTTGAGCGGGAGATTGAAAATTCATTCACTTTATCTTAGCGCGCGAGACCCTATTCTCTTCTCAAACTTTCCTCGAACGAAGTTTAACGACCATCACATGTAATTTTGCTTTCATTTGATACAAATGCATGTTAATTAACTACTTTATGTATAATTTTTGTTTGTTTTGATCGATTATTTTCGTGTTCTTGTCCTTCATAGGCGTATTCTGCTTTCTCTCTTACTGGTGGAAACACTTTATTTCGACGAACTCACCTTTTGAAGGTTAGTTTTCGTTTTTGTTTTAAAGGAAACATTTACAAAATTACGCATTAAACATTCCATAAGAGAACATATGAAAAATATAGTTAGACTTTGTTAATCTTTGCCCAACAAGATTATCACCAGAACTCACAGACTTAAACTCTCATAAAAGGCGCCCAACGAGACCTATCTCACCCATCCATTATCAAGTTAGTGAGCTCTTTAACTTTGATTTCACTCAGTGAGTATTTATTGCCCAACGAACACCAAGTTAGTAGTTCTCTGACTTTGACTTCACCCAGTGAGTGTATTTTATTTCAACAAGTTTGCATAATTTTATTGAACATAATTTTGTAGATTTATGATAGTTTAGCCTTGCAATTTCAGTCCAGCAACCAACACAGATGACCAAATCAAATAACACAACATTCAATGATTCAAATAACATTCTTTGCAATATGAATCAGGCAACATTCTCAATTTCATCATGTAATTCAAGTAACCAATTTTTAATCCTAATGTCAATTCCAGTCACAAATTCTTTTTCTTACAGGTAAAACACCATACAAGTATACAATTATCAATATATCAATCACATGAAAATTGCGCAATTAGTTTTCCTTATCTAAAAGACAAACTAGACTGATAAAAAATTCCTTCAAACACTTTCATACACACAGAAAGCTCTATCTGTCCCTATAAACAACACAAACACGATATGGACACATCATTAGGTTTATTGATTAACATAGATTAGTAAAGAAAACTCAAACATTACATGCAAGCCAAAAAGACCACATACAAAGAAAGAACGAACGGATCAAGAAAATGGACAAAAAAATCAACTTACTCTATTGAAGAAACTAGTAAGACAAAAGTGAAGAAATCGTCGCAAGAATCATCCTAGTGATTTGCGATTTTAAAATAAATGAACAAATGGTTAAAAAACATAGAAGAAAGGAATAAAACTATAACGGAAAGAGTTTTATAGAAATGATATGTTTTAAAATAATAAAACTCGTCTATAAAAACTGTATCTATATCTTAGATTTTTAATATTAAAATAATTGAATCTCAATACCACATATTATTGTTTTTAAATCGTTGTTAATAATTTTAGTTGGAACGTAAATTGTTATTATTTTTTACTTTATTAATTAGAGTTCTTCCTGTCAATGTTAAGAGTATTATTTTTGTATATGTAAAAGTAAGATTCTCACACCAAATATTTGTTATAGAATTTTTGTACTTATGTAATGATTTTTTCATCATTAATATAGATGTTATTTTTTTTCTGTAGTTAGGATTTATTTTCTAATGTTAATTAACTTTTGGGCCAGTAATAATAACTAGAATTACTTCTTTTTATCAATGTTAATTAAGAAAAAAATTCGACCAACATTAATAAAAAAATTGTCTAAAACCCCAACCGTCAACATTGTGAACAGAACTGTGATAGATATAAGTTAAATTATCATAGTTGAACTCAACATCAATTGAATTCTTTATTTATAAATATCAGATGAAAAAATCTTAGACAAATTTGGACAAAAAAATATATATAACATTAATCAAAATTGATTAAAAAAATTATTAATATTAAAATTTTAACAATTATTAGATATCAAAATAATCTTTTGAATTTTATAATATTCGAAACATTTTATTTAAATAAATTTTTTATCCATGTAAAATATTTAAAATAAAATCAATTCAAAATTAATATATTCAAATATTTTAAAAATAATAAAATTTGCTAGTGAGATATTTCCTTTATTTATAGCTGGTCAATAATCAGTAGAGTTAGTAGTTCAGGTAAGTAGACAAATGTACATTTTATATTGATTTAGGCTTTATTTACTTTTTACACCCCTGAAATGTCCTTGGACAAACATCCTTAAATTATTAATTTGTAATGGAAATTTTTGCTTCATTTAAAAACAAAGTTAATAATCAAAGATTCGAATATAGAATTAACACGTAATATTAATATCACTGTCACATGAAACGATAAAATTGAAAAAGAAAACAAGATAATCAAATTAAATAATCGAAATCAAAATCAAGTGAAAAGAAGATTTTAGCTTATTTTTTATTAATCAAGTTAGATGAGGGTAAACAAAAAGTTTATTCTCACTATAAATTTGACCCCTCTTTTTAAAGAATTTTTTTTAAGTGATACTAAAGTAAATCTCTTTCAACAAAATATTAGATTCGAGATTATTTTTCTTAATTTTATTATTTTAGATTGTCCACTTTATAATATAATTTTAAGAAAATAATTATTTAATTTATAAATCACAATTAAGATAATAATTACAAACTCCAAAAAAACAAAACAATATTCAGAATGCATTACTGCATGTAGATGTTCCCAAATATGTAATCTGGGAAGTTTTCAATGTCTTCCAATATAAACGAGATTTTAAATTTAAATAATTGATAAAAATATTGTAGTAAATGCAATATAGCTATAAAGTGAAAACAAAACAAGGAAGAAAAAATTTCTCAATTTCATATAAAGCTTTTAGTTTCTGCACACTCACAATTTCCTTACACACCCCCAAATTTTCGAAATTATATTTTATTTTTGTAAATATAACTTATGAATTACGTTTCTTTTTTTGGAGATTTTTGGAATAAGATTTATGGAACGAGATTTTTGGAATAAGATTTTTGAATTAAAATTTTCAAAAGAGTTGAAATATATTTTGAAAGCCATAGAATTTTTAAATATTTCCAAAACACCTACAATACCTTTTGAAAAGAGTTTTTCGAAACACTTCATATGAAATGCATTTCAGAAAAAGTTCTTTGAAGGCTTTTGCTTTTCTTTTTTTTTTTGCTTTTTTTCTCTTCTTCATCCTCTGCAGCGCTTTATGGGGTGCTAGAAGCAATATTCTTCATATAAAAAGAAAGCCTAAAAGCCCAAAATATTAACATTCCAAAGCCCAATAGTATTTTGCAGTTATTGATAGATGCATTGTTTTTTCATAAGGCAATTGTGTTAGATATTTTTCTCATTTTACCAAAGTCTTAAACGATACCGTTTAGTCTTCTTGCTTTTAAACCCTATTCTCGAATACTCAGTGTTGCGTCTCTGCATCTTGCCTCTGTCGGAGCCCTATCTCCACAGGACGCCGCAGGAGCGAGCAGCAGCAGTAGGAGGTAGGTTTTCGCTCATCCACCACCGTCGCACGGAAAACACGTTTCCTTTCCTCAACACTCCGGTTTATCGGAACACATCACAAATAGATTATTTTATTGTATTGTATCAATCAGTGTTTGAATCAGTATTTGCCTGTGCGCCAGCAGAAGAAGTAAGAATTTGGAATCGAATCCGACGTGTGGAAAAAAATGGCTGATTACGACCTTACCCCGCGGATGGCGCCGAACCTCGACAGGCATTTGGTGTTCCCTCTCCTGGAGTTTCTGCAGGAGCGCCAGCTATACGACGATGACCTCATCCTGAAGGCGAAGATCGACCTCCTCAACAACACCAACATGGTTGATTACGCCATGGACATCCACAAGAGTCTCTACCACACCGAGGATGTTCCTCATGACATGGTTGAGCGCCGAGCCGAGGTTGTCGCCCGCCTCAAGTCCCTCGAGGAGGCCGCCGCGCCCCTCGTCTCCTTCCTCCAGAACGCTGCCGCCGTGCAGGAGCTTCGTGCTGACAAGCAGTATAACCTCCAGATGCTCAATGAGCGATATCAGGTTTGAAGCAAAATAATAATCAGTCCTCACATGGCTAGATATTCCTATGAGAGTGTTGCATGGCAATTGGGTTTTAAACGTCGCTTTAATTAGTGGTGTTTGGAAAAGAATTGGATTTGGTGGATTAGGATTGGAACGTTGAGAACAAATTGATAACTTTAGGTAAGCTTTGGCTGGTAGTGGTAGGATAGGATATAATAGTTGCTCTAAAGGTTTTTAGTGATGTTATTATGCTAGTAAGGTTTAGAATTGCCCCTTGTTAATGAGGATACGAAGCTGTCGCGAAACAATCAAATATTTTTTTATAACAATTGACATGCCTTTGATTACATAGAGTTTGGATAAAATGTGTTGATTTTTTTTTGAAGGATTTTATTGCTTGTCGGGTTTGGTATACTAGGACTGGAGTCTTTGTAGCCTTTGATTACACTTTTTTTAATAATTTCTCTCTTGTAAGCTTTTGATAGAGATTGTATATTGGTAATGTGATTGCTTTGATTGTTTCCTAATCTTATTTAAGCATTTTGTTTTCTTAGTTGTTTGCTGTTGTATTTAGTGGTTCTTAAAAGATTTGTTTCAGTTTTGAAGTTTGAATTTTGTTGTGTTTAAGTTTTGCTGACTGCTTAAATTATGTGTTTGTTGGAACAGATTGGTCCTGCACAAATAGAGGCACTTTACCAATATGCCAAGTTTCAGTTTGAGTGTGGGAACTACTCTGGTGCTGCTGACTATCTTTATCAGTACAGAGCTTTGTGCACAAATAGTGAGAGGAGCTTGAGTGCATTGTGGGGGAAGCTGGCAGCTGAAATTTTGATGCAGAACTGGGACATTGCTCTTGAAGAGCTCAATCGCTTGAAGGAAATCATTGACTCAAAGGTTGTTCTCTTTTGTCAGTTGATTTTTGAAGTGGATACATGTACTTGCTTGTTATGCTTATTATATTAATACAAATTCGAGAACTTTGTTGCAGAGTTTTGCATCGCCTTTGAACCAGGTGCAGAGCAGAATATGGCTGATGCATTGGAGTCTATTCATCTTTTTTAATCATGACAATGGAAGAACACAAATAATTGATCTGTTCAATCAGGACAAGTATGTCACACCCATCCTTTCTTAGGATACTGTAGATTTACTTTTATTATTAATCCTTGTCAAACTGCTCAATTATTTCCTTTCTTTGGGGATGGTTTATGGCTGTCTCTTCTGGGCTTAGTATTTGCGGTGTTGCTTCATCTAAATATGATATAATTTTCAGGTATCTAAATGCTATCCAAACTAGTGCCCCACACCTTTTACGATACTTGGCCACAGCATTCATTGTTAACAAGAGAAGGAGGCCACAATTCAAAGACTTTATTAAAGTTATTCAACAAGAGCAGCATTCATATAAAGATCCCATCACTGAGTTTTTGGCTTGTGTTTACGTCAACTATGACTTTGATGGGGCACAGAAGAAGATGAGGGAATGTGAAGAAGTAAGCTTGTTTTTTTTTCTTTTGCTAGATAACATATATCAACTATAGGAATAATATAACTCAAGTGGCTTGTTCAGTTTCCCTTTTTTCATATATGTCAACGATACCTGTATTCATGTGGCTTGATTTTATTATACTTACTCATTTTAAAATTGCAGGTAATTCTCAATGATCCCTTCCTTGGGAAAAGGGTTGAAGAAAGCAACTTTTCAACTGTACCACTGAGGGATGAGTTCCTTGAAAATGCTAGGCTATTTATCTTTGAGACATACTGTAGAATACATCAACGTATTGACATGGGGTATGCACTTTTCTAGTATAAGAAGTCATAGCTATCTATCTGGCTTTATAATTTTTCCAATATGCAATAACTTTGCACCTGTGAAAACACAATGTAGCTCTGCCATTGATCATTTGTTCCTCTTATTTTGTGGCCTTGAAAGGTTTTCTTTAGGTCTTGACTGTATTTCCCAAATTTATATCTTTTTTGTTATATGATGTTATGTTTTATTATATACGGTTTCCTGTGGTCTACTTTTCATGTTACGCACCTAAATGACATATTGGGGATCTGTAACCAAAATTATAAGATAGGGTTGCTCACTTGTGATATTTTTCAGAGTGCTTGCTGAGAAGTTAAATCTGAATTATGAGGAGGCTGAGAGATGGATTGTTAATCTCATCCGTAGCTCAAAGCTTGATGCGAAAATTGACTCTCACACTGGAACCGTTATCATGGAGCCTAATCATCCAAACGTGTAAGTTAACATTGATCACTAATTTGAGAGACAAGGGCTTTTCTTGGTTCTTCATGTATTATACTTTTCTGCCTCAGTCATGTTGACTTTTTTATCTACATGTGTGTCAGTTTTTATGGCCATTGATCTTAAATTACTACCTCTGCAGGTATGAGCAACTGATAGACCATACCAAGGCCCTTAACGGGCGCACCTACAAATTGGTTAGTCAACTTCTGGAGCATGCACAAGGTCAAGCAGCCCGATAACTCTGTAGGTAGATCGATGAGAGAGTATTTGTTTTATCTTTCCGGATGCATCATTTTGTTTTTGGTTTTATTTATTTTGGATTTAGAATTCAAATTTGTGGGCTATATACCTCTTGGAGTAGGTTCTCCTGATGTTACTTGTGGATCCAAACAACTAGTATTGATAACCATTTTGGTTAAAATGTTTGCCATTAACTTCCTCACTTATCATCGCAGCTGCAGAAGTCAGTTTTTCCTTTTCATTTCATTTGTCTCTTCCTAATATCTGCTGAATAAACCATCTCCCTAATGTTTCACGAAGTCAATCTTAAACATGTGAAATTATATAAGCAGATCCAAAAATATTAGAAATCATGTGCATTGTTCAAATGTTTAAAAAATGGACGTAGTGACTAAATTGATGGATATTGAATATTTCATGGATTACATGTGTAATTCTAGTACTTTAGACACTGTAGAAGCAGGGTAATACTTGAGGGATCAAATTGATTGTTGATTACGTGTGTTAGCTAACTTTCATATTTTATTCCTCATCATCTTTATTTTTCAAATTTTGTAAATATTATGAATCCATTAAATTTGTATGAGAGGATGTTGTGTAGAAAAGATCAACGTTGTTTTTTGTTAACTTGTTTTGTATTTATATTTTTCATATATTATATTATCACTAAATAGAATTGGTAAATTACGTTGAATGATGAAAATTGAGTTTAAATAGATAATTAAACTTTATATATAACTTCGGCTTTGCAAACATTTTTCTTGCTGTTTAGTTTGAAATGGGTGCTCTAAGACAAAAGATAAATGTTTTACATTTGAGTTTTGTTGGGATTCCTATGAAGTTCAAAGAAATAGTATGATATATGCACAAAATTATAATATTCATATAACAACTTTAAATGAATAAAGATGTTAAATATACAATATTTTATATTTATGAAAAATGGTTTACTTTGTGATATAACGTTATTTTTAACTATTTGATATTGTTTAAATTATTCAAATTTAATTTAGAAATAAAGATGAAAAGATAAATTAAAAGTGTTAATAATTAAAAGATATAGTATATAGATAGATTCAATACTAGAGAAACATGCCGTAAAATTCTAATTGTTAAACTAATTAAAATAATAAATTGAAAATATATTTGAAAGGAAAGTTTTAAAACAAAATTAAATGTTTAAATATAAAATAAAGATATGAAATTTAATGATAATGAATCTAATTTATTCAGAATCATCTCATTCAAAATAGTTTCTGAACCTTTCTCTCAGATGACCAATTCATATTTCTGATATTATGTAAATATCATGCATTCAAGGACAACTAGCAAATTTTATTTTGAAAGAAAACATTGAATAATACACAAAGACGTTTTGTTATTGCCTCTTGAGTTTTACAAGATATCCTTCATATACACACATACATACATGTATACATACATACATATATATATATATATATATATATATATATATATATATATATATATATATATATATATATATATATATATATATATATAACACAATATGATATCATTCCCTCACATAACTTTTCTTTGTTTCAGAAAATATGTGGTTGCTGATGCTTGATTACCTTCTTTTATTTGACTTTATTTTTGTGATTGAATTTCATGTTTTATTTTACTTTATTTTATTTGGTTTTACTTTTATGACTAAATTTCATGCACATTTATTTAGACATTTCAATGATTATTTTGTTCACAAGTGAATTGTATTATAAAGTATTTAAATTGTGATACTTTTAGAATTAAAATACTTTCATATTCATGGTTTCAATTAAAATTGATGTCCATAAAAGATTGTACAATTGGAAATTAAACATAAATTAGAAACTCAATATTATTTGAGTAACAAAGAGTAAAATGTACAATTTATAAGTATAAATGTCAATATGTTTATTACCTTAATAGTTTTTTTTTTTTAAATTTTTTAGTACTCAATCTCTTTAGAATCTTTTTTCAAAGAACTCATAAATGGTAGAACGAACAATTTATTTTAACGACTATCTTAATCATATTATAAAGTAGGTGAAAATTTCTATAATTTGAAGATTTCTCCTAGCAAAAGTTTTCCAAATGTGTCTCATTATAAAATGATAGTACAAAAGAAAAATCATATTTGTGGTTAAAAAAAAATTCACCTCAAAAGAGATGTGTTCTAATATAAAATAAAAAACTAACACTTGAAAAAGATATCCTTAGAAATTTAAAATGACTTGAAAATCTCATATTAAATAAGAATAAATAAAATAAATAAGTTTAATAGTCAATTTTGTCCTTAGTTTCGTTGACAAATCTCAATTTAGTCGTTTTAAAAGTGTTTTAAAATAAATTCTCACTTTTAAAATTTTGAGTCAAATTAGTCTCTTATTCCGTTAAATATAAACGAACGGCATTAAGGATTTGATTATTTTGCAGTAAACAGTGGTAACATTATTTTATAAATATATTTCTCTCATTCATTCTCCTTAATACAAATTCCTAGGTGTGTAGAATAGTGTGCCACTCTGGACCATTTATACTTCCCATACTATTCTAATTTCACTTCCCAATAACTCATTTCTCCAATAACTTTTGCTTTTATTAAATATTTATGCTCATAATATTAAATAATTTAATCTTTTTGTAAATATATATTATTTTAAGGGTTAAATATGTTTTTAGTCCCTAAACTATTGGTCGTTTCTGGTTTTCATCCCTCTTTCAAAATAAGGTACAATTTGATTATCATTCTTTTCGAAACTTTAGTTTTAGTCCTCGAAACTTTGGTTTTAGTCTTCATTTTGTTGACTAATTGAGGACCAAATTTTTACTAAAACCAAAGTTTCGAGGACTAAAATCAAAGTTTCGAAAAAAATGAGGACCAAATTGTACAGATGGACGAAAACAAGAAACAGCCAATAGTTTTAATAATAAAAAACATAATGAATGTTATTAAAATCAGATAAAAAAAGATTTTGTTTATTATTCATGTTCTTGATTTTAAATTGTTCTTTCTCTTTTCAAACATATTTATTACTTTTTGTCCTGCTACCCTTATAATAAATTTATTTATTTAATTTAGACATGTATTTAATGTACTAGAAGAAGAAAAATGTGTAAGAGAAAAAATTATACTATTTTATTAGAGTGGTTTTTTTATTATATTTATAAAAACAACTTTGAATTACACATAAAATAAGTTGGTAAAATATTACTTAATAATAAAGTCATAAAAAAAGTAATACTAATAATTATAAATAAAATTAATTTTAATTATTTAAGTCTTCATTACATACATCTAGTAATGTAAATTCATTTTTTTAAATATGAAATTAAATGATGAATTCTAATTCAACTTATATTTATTTAAAAAATTATTTTTTCTTTCAAAACATTTAATAGCATCAAATTAACTTAAGTCAAACGTCTCTTAAACGTCTCCTAAAATAATTTTTTTACCATTTGAAACCAAAATATATAAAAACAATTTCTATCACAATGCAATAGACATTACAAGAAAGAAATATGTGCAAGCTAAGTAAATAAATGGGCCACATTGTGTACGAAAGGGACAAACAACATTTTGATACAAAATAATTGCCAGTGGAAAGTAAAGAAGAGAATGCAAAAAAAATAGAAGAAAAGTAGAAGAACATTTTGATACAAAATAATTGCCAATGGAAAGTAAAGAAGAGTATGAAAAAAAATAGAATAAAAATAGAAGAGAAAGTATTTAAAGTAGAAGAAAAGTAGAAGAGAAAAAAAAACTGACAAAAACCTGTATTGCACAGAAAAAAATAGAAGAAAAGTAGAAGAGAGAAAAATAGTTAACCCCGTTTGTATAGATTTAACGGAAGAGATTTCATTGATGCAAATTTTATTAAATGAGGAGATAATTGACACATTTTTTAAAAGATAGACTAATTTAACATTTTCAAGCGAAACTTGAAAAAAAAATGATATTAAACCAAATAAATAATATATAGTATATAATATATTATCTCAAAATTTTAAATTAAATATAGTGTATTGATCTCTTATATAAATTTGTTCACTTAAATATAATAAATTTGAATACTGTATATCTTTGATGATAAACAATTCTAAAGAAAACAAAGATTCTCTCTTGAGAAATCAGTAGTAAATCAGCAACAATTGCATTATTACATGAAACCTCACTGCACATAAAACTTATTAAGTATTGATGAGAGACAATTACATATGATAACAGAAGCAACCCCATATAAAGAAAAACTGAATTCCAATACAAACAACATGAACGAATTATAAACTAAGAAGATTTATTGGATGCCAAGGAACGAGTATAGTTGATGCCAAAGCTGAAATATTCAACAACACTTTGTCTAGATGGAATGCAATCTTTGACAGGTGAAGTCTGAATGAAGTTTTGAGTCCATTGATGAAGAGAAGGGAATCTCTGTGCATTGAGAAGTTCCATCTCTCCAAGCTCTTCAAGAACACTGAGCCAATGAGACAACCATCCAGCTGCTATATCAAGATAACCAATCTTCTCTCCTCCAAAATACTTCTTCCCTTCAATTTCTTTTTCAAGAAATCTCAGTGACTCCAATGCACCCTCCACAGCCTTTTCCTTCTCTTCTCCTTCAGCCACAGCTGCTCCCCACACACCATACAAACACTGTTTCCAACAAAACTACCTTCATCACACACTTTTTCATCATCTTCTCACCATCACAATCAATCTAAATCCTATCATTTATCATCTCAAATTTTCTCCAACTTCTAAATTACACATACATAGCACTAAACAAATGCAAGAAAGTCTATGAAACTGTGTTTTTCACAGCAGATCTTTAACTATGTGATGTCTTCATCAAAACTAGTTTTAGTTTATGAAGTCTTAAAACATTCATCAAATTTTTATACCATTTGATCTTCAAATTTTTTAAAAAATAAATTTTTATACCATTTGATGTGTTATACTCTACTCTAGACTAAACTTTGAACAGTTTACACCATTTCATTCATTCATTTATTGTAAAAATTACAATTTCACATCACATTTAACCTTATAAAATTAAAACTTGAGTTTTCAATAAAGTCAAAAACAAAGAACAGTCAGAGAACAAATTCACCCTGTTTCAGAGATACCATAACCAAAATGAAACTATAAATTTAGACCAGATCTTGAACAAATTGAAACTCACTTCAGTCTCAGAATCAACTCTCATACGTTGTAAGTTATATGGTGAAATGAAATGAAATAAGGAAAAGGGTAATGAAAAGGTTGAATGATATTGTACCTTCTCATCAATAAACCTGGCCCAGAAGCGAGCATGTGCTCTCTGATAAGGATCAAGAGGTAGCAGAGGGTTGTTCTTCCAGGTCTCATCTATGTATTCAAGGATCACAAGTGATTCGGCAATTGCTTTCTCATTGTGAAGAAAGACTGGAACTTTCTTATGAACAGGGTTAGATTGAAGAAGCAAAGGACTCTTATTTGCCAAATCTTCTTTCAAGTATTCATATTCCACACCCTTTATCCTTAATGCCCACTCAATCCTTGCACAGGGGAAGCTTTGATGGGTAGCAATCAGCTTCACTTCTTCTCCCATTCTTTTGCCAAATCTTCAAAACCCTTCGCTTCAAATCTCATATTTTTCACCCTTTTATACCCATCATCATTCTTTTATTTTATTTCCTTCCAAAATTCAATATTCACATTCATTCACAAGCAAGGTCAAACCAAATTATCACATCAATAAACAAACTTTTCCCTAAGCCAAGTCAAACCAAATTACCAAAGTAAAACCAGAAAAAAAAAGTTATGTTTTTTCATAAGATATGTTTGTTAAATTTTTATTTTTAGATTTTACATTAAATTAAACTTATTTTATGTTTTTCTTCTTGCCCTTTTTTTTCCTTCTAAAATTGTTTATAGAGAAATTTGTTTGATCATAGATGAACTTGAAAAACTGGGACTTGGTAGCAGGTAGTCTTTCAAGTTTTTGGGGGAAGTCTGGTTCTGATAATGAAATTCGTGTTTCTAGGTCTCTAATTTTTTAAAATAATATCACAGATAAAGGTTTTAACTTGTCCTAGATTTAGATTTTTTTTTTATTTAAATTTATTTTAATCTATTAAGTGTTTAATTTTTTTTATAGTTTTAGTTTATTTAATGTCATTTAATTATTATATTAAATAGGTTTAATTATTATATTAAGAAGGTGATAGGATATATTGATTTGTTATTTTGATTATTTATCTTTATCTATTAAGAAACGTAATAAAAACTAGGTCTCATCAGGGTGTAAATACGAAAGTGATTGAATATGATGTTGTTATATAATATATTTTTGGTCCGAATAATAAAAATCACTCATTATCTTATATTAACCTAATATTGTCCACATAGCTTATATTTCTTAGAAAAATAAATAAAATGATGACATAAAATAAAAATAATGTAAAAATATTAAATAACAAAGACTTATTATTCTATATAAAAAATATTTAATAAAATCTCAGATAAAAGTACTAAATCTACAAAAGACTTGAAACGTAAGCACCTTTAAAAGGTGAAAATGTTCACTCAAAAATTTTGTATATATTATTCCTGTGTTGTTTTAGAAGAATATATGGAAAATAAGCATTTGTCCAAATTTGACCAGGTGTAAATATGTTTTTTTTTATTTGAATAAATTAAGAAAATAATGTATTTTTTGCTAAATAAAAAAGAAATACGTGCGTACATGTTTGATTAGACAATTGAAGATATTAGTTAAATACCTAATCATTACAAACTTGGTCTCTCATATGTTTATCTAATCCAAAGATATGTTAGATTCTGTAATTAAAGGTTCAAACAAATTTATATATAAATTAGATATGTTGGTGTAACCAGTTCAACTCATTTAGTTGTACGATACAATTTTTTTTATTATAATCATAGTTATTATCATAACATATAAAAAAATTAAATTAAACTAAATTATAAATAAAGTATATATATATATATATATATATATATATATATATATATATATATATATATATATATATATATATCTTAAATTCAATGTTGAATAAAAACAATAACTTAAAAAAAAAATTCAAACATGAAATCTGATTAATAAAATCACTCAAAATCAATATTTAACTTTAATTTATCAAAACTCATTGGTAAAATTCTTAAACCATCGTTTAAGTAGAAGAGCTTATTAATTATACTTTATATACGTATCTGAAATTCAAAGTTCACTATGTAAAATAACTTCAAAAGGCTCAAATATCAAACTTAATTAAAATAATTTTAAATCAAAATTTAATTTTATTTCATCAATTCAATCTTTTGTAAAATTTTCCAAAAGTCAAATAATGTAGAAATATATCACCTGCAATTTTTGTTAGTTGATTAATTGTGAGTGTCCCACACCCTTGAAACTCAAATGCAGAAGTAAAAGTTTTCAGCAAGATGTAGCTATCCAGGGGACAACAAAAAAGTTAATATATTTTGAAGAAGAAAAAATCGGATTATAATTTTTTTTTATCAGCAAAACATATATACTAAAAAAATATTATTATAATAATACAGAATTTTGACTTATCTGTTATATTTTTTTAATATCTTTTTTATTCAAATTAGCTTTTAGAGAATCGTTTAATTATTATTTAGATTAAAAATGAAGATTGAAATGTGATAAATATTGAATATTATATTAATATAAGAATAAAATAAAGTTCATTCATATAACATATTTTTTATATCTTATATTTTTTAAATCTCAAATAATCCCACCATAACAGTAGAAAAATGAAAAATAAAACATGTATACACCATTTTCAATAGTAAGTAAGTAGTGACAATTTCTCATCTTGAAAACCAGAAAAAAAAAATGTAACAGTCAGACAAAGCACTCCATACATGTATGTGAAGGACCAAACATCAAATAACCTTAGTTTTCCCTTGTGATGAGACTTCAGCAGATGATGCATTGAAGCAGATTTTACATCTTACAGTGATAACAAAAGGCTATTTTTACTTTAGCATCTCTGTTGGTAACTTGCATGGTTTTCATTGGTGCTGCTAGTTTCACCATAACAAGAAGAGTAAAAGGAAATTCCTTCATTGTGATTGGAGCATATGTCAAGAATTCCTGTTCTTTGCTTTGGTGTGCTAACAGACCTCATTTTTGCTTTGCTGGATTCAGTAACAGCCATGTATGTAGGAAAAACTGGAGAATTTGACATTGAATTTTCATCCCCATTTAAACTTCTTTTTACAACAGAAAATGATTTCCTTGGGATTGAAATCTGTGGACTCAATCCTTCTTGCCATTCTTGTTTTGCTGTCATCAAGTTTGTAGGAAGACTTATTGGCTTATACATCATATTCAAATCGCATGTTTCTTTATGCAGCCACTCTCCAAGTGTACGACAGCTCTCTCTTCCAAACTTCATGTTCTGCATACATTCTTCCACCATTTCTGGATTTTTTCTCTCCTGAAAAGGATTAATGCACCATCATTATGTTATTAGCTCTGATATTGTCGATGAATATATTTTCAAGATTAATTTACTTGAGAGATATTACATGTATGTGACATCAGTTCAATCCAGATAAAAAATTAATATTACTTTTAACTTATCACCTCAAGACAATGGATTTTATAAGTTTTTTTTTATGGTGTTTAACTTTGTCGTTTCTACCATCCTAGATTCACGTTTTGATTATTCCAAACATATTATACAATAAGAAATACTCATGGAATGTTTGAACAAACTCTTTGCTAACCACTTTTACAAGAAAGATAAATGAAATTAATTGACTATGTATCTAAGTTTTTTATATTGCAACTTTTTTTTCTTAAAATACTTAAAGCTCCTATGTGCAAAGGTCACCAGTAGCAATGTTTGAAAAGGTAGGTTCATTTTTCAAATGGCTTGACCTTTTCTTTTATCTTAAAATTCTTTCTTTCTCTCTCCAACTTTTTCTAAACAATGAGATAAATATCAAATCACATTGAGGTTCCGTAACATTTAAATAACGTTTGTGGGGTGAAAGTTACATCAAGCAAGCATAAACTAGTCCTTAGTTATTAGCTTTGGAATTCTGTGTAGAGAGTACTGTATCAATGGCAAAAGTAAAATAAAATTCAACTGTGATCAGTGTTACCCTTTGTGAAGAAGAGTACTGTTTCATACGCTCTCTTTTGACCATGGCCTCTTGTTTTCTGTACCATATGGCTTCAATGTCTTCTCTAGAGAGCAAGCTACAATCCCATGTTCTTTGACTATCGCATTCAGACTGCACCAAAATTCTTGAGTGGATTAATCAAATGGAATTGTTCAAACTTAGTAGAAACTCTGATATCAAAAGAAAAAGCTATTCCACCTAACTAACATATGCACCAAGTCAAATGAATTGAACCACTGACACAAAGTAAGCCAGAGAAATCAATGTTCAGTTAATTTTTTGATACATTTCCTTCATTCTTTTTGGTTGTTTCTCATGGTTTCTCTTCTGCTAAAACAAATGTCACAAACTTTACCTTCAGTTCCTTATCTTCTAACTTTTTCTTTTGCTTAGGATTTTGCTTGGTATGTCCAGCCATATGGCTGCTTCTTTCCAGAATTTCCACTTGATTTCTTGCATTGGAGTGAAAATTCTGTATAGTGTTTGACACTTGACGTCTCACAGCTTGTCCACGAATTATGGCTTGCAGTCTTATGACTCCCTTCAATGCTCTTAATGCTTTCCTAGCCTGTTACATTTCCAGCTTCTTAAAGAGAATCAAAATGATCAAAACTAAAACTCAACTCAAATTCTTTGTAGAAAAAGTAAAAGTAAATGATGATCTTTTTTGAAGGGAGTTTATATACGCGTGACATTACTTCAATCCACATACGGAATTGACACAACTTTTAACTCGAAATCTCGAAAGATTAGATTTATGAGTTTCTTTTTTATATGGTGTTTAACTTATTTCTATTGATATGAAAGTTAGACTCATACTTCTAACAGTAAACCAGACGCGATTACCCTTTTTCATTCGGTTCATCCATTTCTTCCCAATAAAATTGACAAGTATGCTACTAAAAGGAAGAGAAAAGAAGACTTTGTTCAATTTGGAATCAGTTTACTTATGTCTACATAAATCTCTTCCAAACAACAAACCTAAACTTTGAAGCATATTGACAATTCAGTGAAGATTGCAGAAGATGAAGTAGAGGGTTTTGAGAAAACTCACAAGATGTGCACGGTATGCGCTTTGGATCTTGATGGCAGCTAAACTTCTGTCTCCCTTGGAAAGATATGAATAAGAACGAGAAGCACCTGTGAGCTTGACAACCTCAGCAGCAGCATGTGCAGCAGCAACTGCAGCTTCAGCAGCTGCTGCAGTTGCAATAGCCACAGTTAAAGCATGTTTTCTCTGTTCTGCACTTGCTTCAATCAATGTCTTATTTGGAGCTGTAATTGTAGGATACTGTCTCTGCTTGATCCTTCCAAAACTCCACCCCCACTTGTTTAGCTTCTGAAGTACAGAAGGAAAATTTTTAACCAAAATGAGTACTTCACCATTGTTAGACAATTGTTAAGTTTGTAAATGTGAATAGCCTTACTTTGTTGCACTTTGGCGCAGAAGTAAATAGCCTTTTCACCCATCCAAACCAGCTCTTTCTCTTTGCCATGAAGATTTATGGCATCATTCAAACCGAATTCTTCACACAACATTTCTGTTCTTGAAGCACATTTCTGCTCTTGATATTGAAGAAAACGGGGGGAAAGCAAAGAGTCAAATTTAGAGATTTAAAATACAAATTTCATTGTTCCTACTAAACAATTAAGATGCTTTAGTCATCATTCTATTTTATTTTCTCACCTAGCTGTTCTATTCATTTGTCAACATAAAAGAAACCTACCCCCAATAAGGACCAAAACTGCCACTGATCAACTTTCATTTTCAGTAACAATCATTTATTGGCCCAACAGAACTGAAATATACCATGAACAGTAATGCTTTTCAATCATAAAAAAAGGTAAAAGAAAGAAAAAAACACCACATGTAAAGTGCACACAAGAATATTTCTCAAGCATGGTCATATCAACGCTAAAAGTTAGGCCACTTCAAGAAACTACCCTTTTCGTAAAGCATGCTACACCTAGTGACTTATGTTGCATGAAGAAACAGAATGGCTTGGTGATTGAAAAGAGATGAAATCCATACATACCCTTTTGGATATTCCAAACTTTTAAGCAAGTTGATGATTCCCCAAGTGAGGTTTTTTGTCCTTTGGGTGGGGGGTGCCTCAAAATTCTTTGCTTGATATCAATGTGTTTTGACACTGAGCACCATATGTTTTGATTCTTTTGTTGTATATATAATACATGGTGATAATAGTGTGAGAGAAGTTTGCATTGGGAAAGCCATAAGGATGAGTATTGTTGTAATGATGTGGAAAATGGAGTTAGCCTACTTGGATGACTTGTGGTTGCTCAAAAGGCAAACTCCATTGAACTCCATGGGGTCTCTCTTGTCCCTCTGCTGTTGCTACTGTCAATTTCATCTTTCAAATGTTTGGTTTAGTCAAAGTCAGTAAAATGAGTATTTGGTTTTCTACCTTCCATTCCCTCCGGAAGGAGCATGGGGACAGGGAACTGGCCATGGCAGTTAGAATTGAAAATGAAAGGGGACAATTTGAGTTGTTCAATAAATAAAGATATGCTTTACATTATAATAATCTTATGGACAAATCATATTTTCACATCCAATTTTTTTTATTGTTATCACATTACCTTTCATTATCTTTTACTTTTTTTATTTTTCTTTATAAATACAAAAGTTAATCACTATTTTATTTCTATAGTGGGTTGTATTTTGTGCAAACAATCTTGTATACATGATAAAGTATCTAACCATGTGTGTGTGTATATATATATATATATATATATATATATATATATATATATATATATATATATATATATATATATATATATATATATATATATATATATATTTTAGTTGTGTTTAAGTAATATTGTGCAACATGTATAACAATCGAACTCCTTCAAACATCAATCTCTCATTCAAATTTTAGCATTAATTGAACAAAAAGTTATAGATATATAATTCTTAGGCCAATGTGTTGTGAAAAAGAGAATAGTTTTCTTTATTTCTTCTTCATAAAGAAAATGATGGTGGTGGTCACAACCAAATGAAGCATGAAAACATATTGGTAAAATATGACAACTAAATGGTTTTCTTTTAAATGTGTGGTTATAGGGCCAACACGAGTTCCCATTAGTTGTTTTAATGAAAAATGTCATCTTTATTTAACCACCTTTATTGAAGTGATTTTTTTTGTCATAGTCCAATTAATTGTAACACAACTAAAAGTCTCACTTTCTTGTAACTCAAACATTGAAATTTCTTTGTACAATATGTTTATCAATTCATGGTCATTATGAGCTAGCTTACAATATGAACACTCTTTGGAGTTTTGTTTGTAAGTTTTTTACTTTCAATCATAGGCTTTGATATCATAAGGAATGCTTTAGGTTGAGGTGGCATTTATCTCTTCCCATTAATGTATGGATGGGGTTAAATTCTTCATGTGTTATATTTCAGAAATAATAGCAACTGAGAGTGACATATCATATACAATAATAACAAATTCACCAAAATACCATGCAATGCAAACATAGAATTGGCACATCAATCAATTTATCATAATCACTGCCTCATTTAACATAGTCAAATTTTGATTGTTGCATTCACTTTACAAAAAATTTCATGACAAATCCTTTAATATTTAATAGCAAATTGACATTTTTTTTTCTCTTTTGGCCAATATTAAACTTGCATCTTTTTCAAAAAAAGTTCTCTACAATTATATTTTTTTAATCCATAATGTTGTAACTATATTACCTCGTATCATTTTAATTTTATATTACAACTATATTAAAAGATTTTAATAACTTATAACTTATTCAAATAAGCTATGAATAGTTTTATGAAAATACATTAAACAAACACTTTAGACATGAAAATGCATTAAATAGACATTTTCACCTTATATCACCCTCTTATGTTCAACTAAATAACTATATTTCAGGGTCAAAAATCGGAGGTGAGTATAATATTAAGAGTGTTGGAATTATTTTAGTGAGATACATTGCCAAATTTATAATCAACAAGATATAAATTGTCTATACAAGATACCAAGAACCATTTTCAAGATAAAACTTTAAAATTTATTATTGTAGATTTTATTTTTTTCTTTTTAAAAAATATTATTCAATTTTTTGTTTTGTTTTTACTGAATGTGAAACTTTCATGCATACTATTCGGAAGAGTCATTCTCAGAAGAACGATATATGTCCATATAAATTGGTCTAATTTTTATATAGAAATTTGGCCCCAGTGTACTTGATGTAAGCACGTTTTTGACTTGAGAAAGAATTTAAAAGGGTGATTGATGGTGGTCCATGCAAGGAAATAAAAGTCATGAATGCTTTTCCACGAGTTATCGAACAAAATGAGAGAAAAAAAAAGGTGACTTTGGTGTTGTTTCATTGTCCCAACAAGGTGTTCTAATGAGAAAAGTTGAGGAAACTTTGCTTTATGTAGTTACATGAGTTGTGAGTTTCTTTGTACTGGGACATAGCAAAAAAACATGTTAATTGAACCAGAAAAGCAATCCCTCATTAATGTTGTGCCTTATTTCTTAGTTAAAGTTGATGAATTATATATACCCTTTTTCTAATAACAATAATATCTAGTAACTTGGCACCTTATTTTAGACTATGATTATCAAGTAAAGTTCATTGAACTCTCTAAATTATATTATGGTTTGGCTAAAGATCATTTGGCCATCAAGGTTTATCAGTTTAATACAACACTGCTTTTGCTTATAAGCTTATAGATCATGGCAATGAACTTTGCTTCATCTCTCATCATGAAAGTATGCAATAAAAAACATCAAATTATGGGTCAACCAATCATCTTCTTTGGTCAAAAGAAAAATGACAACATAAATATGTTGGATAATAAAATCAATAGCCATACATTCTAGCAACTTCTCTTCCTCGAACGTAATAAAAAAAAAAGAAAAAAAAAGTATGTGAGAGTATTTTAAAATTTTCATAACATGTCTTTGTTAGCCTCTATGATATCTATTAATATAGATTGGATTTTCTAAGCAATTATAAGCATAGGTTTGTCAAATGAAAACAAGCATTCCTTTACTACAAACTTGGTATTAAGAATAAAATAGAATTATTTAAAAAAATATATCAATTAAATGAAAGATATAGTTTGGAAATAAACTCATTAAATGAAGTAAAATTACTTGAGATTTGCTTATATTGAAAACTGATCCGAAACGTTTTTATTTTGTTTATATCTAAGACTGGAGGAAGTATATATAGTTGTTGGCAAAACATATACTTCTCCTTGATGGTGTGAAATATTTGGAGTAATTGTGGTTTTGAAATTAAAAAAAAAAAAATCATACGGTTATATACAATATATTACTTTTTTTCTTAGTCTTTTTATAATTATGAATACATGAAAAATAAATGTGACAATTCATGGAAAAAAAATAGAAAATGCCCCTTCGTTATTATTCAGTAAAAAAAAACTGAATAAATTCTTACCTACAGATACTTGTTGAATATTGATTATTGATTCATTTGGATATTCATATTATTGTTTTTAAGTTTGAAGAAACTATTCTTAATTTTTAATTAAGGAAAATCTACATCAATCACAGGTTAGAAAGCTATCATGGACTAGTTTGAACTTTCTCCATTTTTTTCTTTGATTTGAACTCTCACAGTGTTAAACATTTTTCATGATAAGAGAAAGATTAAACAAGTTTTCTCCCTAAACTAATAAGAAAAAAAAAGAATAATCTTTTTTGTAAGTTCAAATTAGTTTATACATACTTCTCTTTTCTTCCTCTAAACATACTTTCAGAAAGAAAGAAAAAACCAAACAAATCCAATTTCTCCATCAATCAAATACCAATAATCTGATATGTTAGAATGTAGATAATTGCCATATGTTAATTTACAATTTATAGCTACACTTTTTTCTCTATATTTGCTGGTTACTTTGAACTTGTGATGTTGCGTATTTTAATTTGTGTAACTGATCTTGTATCTGTATCAGATACTTTAATAATAAATATCTAATTTATAAAAACAATAATATTTTTACGATTTTAATAATTTATAAATTTTATTTTAATAAAATATAATTTATTTAATTTTAATTTGAATGTACAATAATAATTATATATTTATCATATTTTTAATAAATTTGTACGTTTTAGTATGCATATATTGCATATCATATTTTAATATTTTAAAATAAGCACATAAACGTATATCAGATCCATATATCATAATTATGAACTCAAGATAACTTTACTGTGCACTTGACCATCCTCCATCCTTATCCAAGAATGAAGAGAAAATGGTGTTTGGTTGATCTGTAAAATTCGTGCTCCTCTAGGCCAATCTCCATAGCCACCGTAACCAGTGTGCCTAGCATAGCATAACCATAGATTATTGTATGGGCAGCACCAGTCCAATCCATGGTTGTGTCCAACAAAAATTGCCTGAGGTTGTCAAAACAAAAAGTTGCAAACAAAAATTATCATGATGATGATGAAAAATGAACATCTCAAAACCCCCAAAAGACTTATTTGACAACCAAAAAATATCATTGCAATCATAGAAATTGTAAGTCTGGCTAACTATTGATCAGATGGTCCATACACTCGGGAATACAAGAGTGATCATGAGACCATTCAAAGATCAAACGATTGTAAGCGGAGTTAAAGTTTATTTTTTAACGTGATATAAAAGTCATGAGTTAGATCTTATTCTAACAAAATTTATATTTGTTGGATATATCATTTCATCCACTCTTAGACTGTTATCAGACCATTTATTAATGTCTAGTTTCATACATGAAATGTATATACCTGACGTGAGAGAGTATATTGAAAATCCTGGTTAGAAATAAAATCAAGGTTTAATTCGTATTTTAGTCCCTCTTTTCGTAGGGTCTGTTCAAATTGGTCCTACTTTTTTTCAAAAGTTCACTAAGATCCCACTTTTCGCAAAAACGGTGTAAGTTAGTCCTTTTTGGTTACGGCGTTAAAAAGACTAACGGCACAGCTGCCCAGCTGGCAGAAAACTGATGAGCTGTACATTTTTTGTTGACGTGGCACTGTGATATGTGTTAAATTAATTAATTTAAATTAATTTAAAAGATAGGGTTAAAAAAATTTGACAATTACATTTGGGGTAAACTCTGCATGCGATTTAGGGTTCAACAATCTCCTTTCCAAGAGTGCAGATTCTGATTTTTGGTGAAATCAACTTCGAGGTTAGTGATCGCATTACTGTTCTTATGTTGTTGTTATAGTAATTGATGGCATTACTGTTGTTACTATGTTGTTGTCTTGAATGGGTGGATTCTGTTTTTGCTTTTTCTTTAATGGGTGGGTGCTTTTTCTTTAATCCAAGGCCGCAACTTGTGCATATCTGTATTTAGAGAGAACCATCAGCAATACCTAAGACGGCGAATAAGGCGATAAACAGATAGAAAAATCGGAAATTTGGGAGTGAAAGCGTGACCCAGTGGAAAATAATTGATGGGTTTGAACATGGGTGATGGTTCTCTCAGACTATATTTTGCGGTTTTTGAAGTTTGGAGATTTCGAAAGAGGTGAGGTTAGGGTTAGAATTGAGAAGACAGAGAGAGATTGGGAAAAAAAGGAAGGTGGAATTGAAAGGGTGGAAGAAGGAGGAAGAGAAGGAGGAGAAGGAGAAGGTGGTGATGAGAAGGAACGCCATGGGCATATGGGAGGAAGAGAGTTCGGGCAGAGGTTGAAGGTTGCAATTGCAAGATGCGATGGGTGATTGTCATGTAGAGTGCCACGTCAACAAAAAATGTACAGCTCATCAGTTTTCTGCCAGCTGGGCAGCTATGCCGTTAGTCTTTTTAACGCTGTAACCAAAAAGGACTAACTTGCACCGTTTTTGCGAAAAGTGGGATCTTAGTGAACTTTTGAAAAAAAGTAGGACCAATTTGAACAGACCCTACGAAAAGAGGGACCAAAATACGAATTAAACCTAAAATCAATTTAGAGTATATACATGGATGCAAATCTCACTTTACATTTGTATAAAATTGAGATAGACTTGAAATCTACTTCTTAACAACTCTAACTTATAAAAACTGTGAACTTTAAGAATGATTTTACATTTGGACACTTCGGACAGAGTGAACTGATAACCTCAATCTCAACATAAATCAACAAATTAATCATTAAACAAACACAGATGCTGGTTCAAACCTAACAACTAGCATCTTTGAGGATTTGATTTTTGTTGTATACAGATAGCTCTGGAGAATTTGACAAGTATAGCATACAGACATTACCTTGACAGAAGTTCTGTTGAGAAGAAGATCCATGATACCCGTTTCAACTTCTTGAGCAGCGACACTTTCCTTGTTGATCGATCCTACACAAGGTTTTCGTATCTCAAACTTGGGAGCCACCACCTTATAAGCCGTACTTGGAATATGCCAGAAAACAATCTCCGGAACTCTGTCACGCAATATGTGTTATTTGAATTAATTGAACAACGCTTAAACAAGTTATTTAAATCAAAATAAGTTGTGGTTTCGTGCACTTTGATTCTACCTTTTGTCAGGGTTAATTTCTTCAGCTTTTCGGCGGAACCATTCTACCTGGTTATTAGATATGAGTTCTGGATAGGAACCACCACCAGAATCAAGAAAGTAAAGGAAAGCCACTGGTGATGGTGGATAATCAGGTGATGAAACTTGAAGGACATAGTTGGATACACTTGGCCAAAGATTTCTTGGGCCATAGCTAGAAAATGATCCATTGTGCTTCATCTCATTTGACATCAGCTCCAATCGTCCTGTTCCTTTGAAGCTACATTCATCGTCTCCTGAAATTTATCCAATATGCCGTTCACTGAAAACATCTCAAAAACTTAATCTTATGAGGAGCATGAGAGATACAATGAAACAAAATCAGGTATCTTCTATTCTCCATTATCTATTATTAATACTAGGTACCTGAATATGAAGTTGTGGTTAGAGGGCAGTGAATTGGAGGAATGCCAGGCGGAGAGAACCACTCCAATGGCCACTGAAATGCAGCATCATCATGGTTTCCAAATACACTAACCCATGGTATGCCCCTGTTTCTTGTTGGGGAGATTGCCTGATCCCAATACAAGCTTGCATTCGCAATCATTATATTGTTTGCCGTGATGACATCACCAAGATATATCACCAAATCTGTCATCCAGAGTTAACTTCATTAGAACTTGGTGTTAATATAATTTGAAGTTCATGGCACTACAAAATGATGGATATTTAGGAAATGAGACATAACTCCTTAAATCCAAAATCTTAATGTAATAAATTATGTTCCTTATCAAGATGGTTCTGATACCATTTATGAGTTTTTAAGGAAAAATTTATTAGACAAAAACAACACTAAATAAAAATGAGCCTAATCATATAAGATATATTGATGTCTTCTTCTATTTAAAATCTTAATTTCTTTATTATATGTTACTCAACTCGAAAAAGTTCTCGTGCATTCTAATTTCCTCGCTATTATGTAACTATCTCAAGCATATGTACTGATCTAAACATATGTATGATGCTTGATCATTTATTCCAAAGCAACAGATATTTTTATATTATCTTGTTGAATTGTTCTGCTATTCAAATTTTAAATATTTTTAACTTGTTTCTTAAAGTTTAAATTTTTTTAAGGAAATTAGTATGGTTTCAAATCATGTTAAATAAGTCTTTATTCGTGACTACAAACTATCATTGTTAATTATTTTTCAATTACAATAAATCCTTTGAAATCTTAAATAAATTCTTATAACAAAACTAAATCCAATTCTTGTTCATGAACATTGTCAGTATATGTCAAAGTTCTTTGATACCAAAACTAGTTCAGTTTAGATAATAAAGTCAATAAATGTGTAATATATCACCTTACTTCGAATTTATATTCATAGACTTTTTTAATTAAAATAAGTCTAATTACAATTCATGGCTAATCATAATTAAACCTTTAATCAGAATAGTTTTTTGAGTTCATTAATATCCCACACTACTTTTGAAGTGGATCTCCTCTTTGTTCACATGTATGTGCTCATTGTTTATGGCATTGATTCCATTGATTCCATGCATGTCTTTGCATTGGTGCATTGATTCCTAAAAGTTAAATGGACTTAATTTAGAGATTCCTTGAATAGATAATGGCTACGAATTTGTGGTGGTGGAATCCACGATAGACAGTTATGTCACACAAAGCATGCATTAATAATAAAGCTTATTTGTCAACCGTTATTTTTTATGATCACGTAAATTGGGATTCAACCCTAAAGATATCACTAATTACTTCACTTATTATTTTTTATGAGTGTTAAAAGAGAGTCCATGCTACGAGTAGATCATCAATTTCCTAAAAATATCACTACTTCAATGAGAAAAAATGAATAACAATCATGTCTCATGTGCAAATATATCATTAAAAAAATTGAGTTTAATGTTCAAGAGACCGTCTCTCTTCACCTTTGTCAACACTAATGTCTTAATAGAATAAAAAGTTGGTAATATAATTGTCAACATTTTAAAACTTTTCAACTCCTTTGTTATCATCTCATAGTCTATTGTTTATTTTGTTATTTACAACTAATAACATTAGTCAGATCATATCAACAACTCACACATTAGGTTTATCAAGTTTAATTTATTGAAAATCTCACATAAATAAAAGATAAGATCAATTTATAATATATAAATATATATATATATATATATATATATAATTTTGTGAAGATAAATTAAATTTAAAATTCACTCTTTAACATAATTTTATTCAATTAAAAATTTCATAATCAAGATTTTTTGACAACTTATACTAGACCAATTCATATCACACTTTCTTATCATAAAGATCAACCACTAGTTTTCATAATAAACTGAATAAACCAATTTAAAATAAATAAAAAATATGATAAAACTTTCAAGTGAATTTTTCTAGTGATTATCATTCCTAGTAATCACGGACTTATCAAGAAGTTATAAAATTTTCAAAATATGACACTTTTAACAAATTACAACATTTTTATAAAAAGTAAAAATAAAACATATTTTGGTAATAAAAGAAACAATAGCCAAAAGAGTGTGTATACATACGGATAAAGCTAGCGATGAAAACTATCCAACCTTACAATAATATTCATCATTAAAATTGCAACTTCATGCCATGGTTCCTTTGGTGCAGGTAAATATTTATTACCGAACGCAGTTGTAAAAAAATATTTTAATGAATTATACGTTTTTTTTTTTTGCAATATTCTTTTATAAGAATAGATCCCCAATTTCAAGATTTTCTCTTACACAAATCAATATTCCCGTGAAGTAAACAAATTCTGAATAATAATTAATTTAGTCAACAATCTAATTTCACAGTGCTTATTCCATCTTGGATCATAGATATTAATCCATCACCCTTAGTTTAATATAACAAAAGGGTTATAGAATATGTTTCTATTTATGAAAATTTACCGAATACTAAATAAACTTGAATTTATAAATATTTTTCGAACTTGTTCTGATATTAAACATGATTACTGTTAAGTATTAAGATCGTTCAAATATGATAGTAAGTATAACATTTCTTATTAAACCTCTATATTTATCTAATTCCCATTTTTACATTCTTTACTATTTTATATTATAGAAAACTCTTCATTAATTTAATATTTTATTTCAAAACTCGATGTTATTATGACATTTTTGTTGTAAAAAGTATGTCATTAAATATATATTTTTTATAATATAATATATATTTTATTTTTATAAAAGAAATTACTTTATAAACAATTATTTACTTAAGTTTTTATTTTGAAAATTAATATTAATAAATGTTTACGTATTCCTTGACAAAGATGAAATATGAAGTGCAAATAGAACTCGCATCCACCGGTTGTCATTTCTAAAACAGTGAGTAATCAGGACAGAGTGTGTGAGGTGAAGAGTGAATGCAGTAACGGGTAACGTGACGTCACCTGGATTTTCATGGTGGAGCACCGAGTTCATGACGTTGATGGAGTTCAGGTCTTGGCGTGGGCCCCACTCCGTCCACGCGTCCTCCCCAAAATGAAGGTCCGCGAAGAGCCCAATCTTGAGGGCTGAACCCTCCGGCATCAGAACCTGTCTCTCCGACACACCGCACACCGGTCGGAATCGTAAGGCGGATGATGATCGGACGGTGGAGATCAGAGAGAGAAAAAGTAAGGGCAACAGTAACTTCCACTTACCTCCTCCGTGACTTTCCATTGCTGTGTTAGAGAGAAAACCACAAAGAGCGTCTCAAACGAAATCTCTTCAGATAATAGAAATACGGTTCGTTGCACTTTTCTGAGTGCATTATAATGCATGTGGACAGATTACTTGATGGCATTGTACGTAATGACGGAAACACCCTTTGGCAATTGTTTGTCACCACTGTCTCGCTTTCTTGCACCCAGCCGCGTGTCTGTTGCATATTGAAATAAAAATAAAAATAAAAATAAAACATTATTTTATGAGTCAGTAAAACTTTAAAACAGTTACCTAATTCATAGCACAATATTCGGAAAATAAAAATAAAATTAGACAGTAGAAAAAAGAAATATACCGACATTTTTTTATTAATGAAAGATACGAAGTTTTGTTATTTTGTAGAAGTTCGTGCTGTGTTTCTATGGTTACCGATAAGTTGGTAACAAGAACAAAACCTTAGGTTGGCATATTCCATGTTTACGAACCTTATCTTAGCATATTCCATGTTGTCTTCTCAAGAACGGTGCAATTAGAAGGAAGAATCACATAAATATATAAGTATGACTTCACATAACTTGTACAGTATTAACAAATTTAAAATTTCATGACGAAAAATATCAATTATTAAGAATATAAAAACAATAGTTTCAAAGTATTTTATAAAACAAAGTTCATTTGAGTATTACTTACAAATACTTTTATCTTTACTATAGGCACATACTAAATAAAAATGTAAACACAAGATTGTATTTTATGATAATCTAGATGTGGTGATTGCTGTCCCAATCGTGTGAGCCATAAATAAGATATTTTAATGTAGAGTTTTAATATTTATCTCTTATTGTCAATATATCTTTAATGTACTTAAAGCAAAAATAAAGAAATTTGAAAATATTGGTTACATTGAAGTTGAAGAAAATGAAAGAACAATGTAAATATTTGAGGTTTGAAGCACTTAAAATGTAGAGATGGTCACAAAACCCAACTAAAGGAGAGAGAAATTATGCAAATAAGATTGTATTGGCCAGTGCTAACAATCAAGAACATGGAAAAAAAAATAAGAATGTTTTTTCCTGCACAAGCCTTTCTCTTTATATCTTTAATTTTTTTTAAATGACAATATGAGTGAAAAACTTTTAATTGAAGGTAAATATTTTATTACATTTGACTAGTTGACCATGTTAATAAATGGTCATTGAACCCAGCAACCCCTCCACAAACCCTAGTTGTCGTTGTACCCCTTCCTTCTTTTTCCAGAATTCTTCATGTTCTCGTGCCTTTGTTCTTGATCTTAATCCCTTTATTTTTGGTCTTGTTTTGTTTTTTTTCTTTTTTATCTTTTTGTCATTACTCTCCATCATTTATTCTAGATTCATTTGTTTTTGTCTTCGACTTCTTCATCTTCTTCCCTTTACTTTGTGAGCACTCCCTCGTTTCGTCTGATATAGCACATCACATGTTTGTTTTTGTGTGTCTTTCTTTGTTGATGGAATGAAATGCATTATATATATATATATATATATATATATATATATATATATATATATATATATATATATATATTTGTATATACGTAGAATGATGGTTGGGTTGTATGTTTGAAGTGTGTAATTTTGAAATCTTAAAGAGACGGGGACCGTTGAAAGTATTAATGAATTGTTAAAGATCTTAACGGATTTTGAAATTTGATTCGTTCTTCAAAGTATTTTTGAAATCCAAAATTTGATTTTTGTAATTTTTTTTGTGAAATTTTGTATTTTAATTTTTATAAATTAGTGGTTTTTTTAATGGATTAATTTAGTGCTTTTATAAATTTGTTTTTAAAGATGACAAGAACACGAGGTGCATCTACGTACTGAAATAAGAGTTCTTCAAGGGTGAAGCGAGGAGGAGACCTACTACTTCAGTTCGTAGAAGGCGTGGAGAAGTTGAAATTGATATTCATGTTGAGGAGCATCCTGTTAAGGAGCATAAGCATTAGGATGTTGTTCAAGTAAAAGAGGAAGTTGGTGGATTTCCAGGAGATCCACAAGATACTTCACTCTTGACTCATTATGTGCAATATGTTGCATATGCGGCCTTGTGGCAGGGTATTGTATAGGGTATTAATGAGGATGTTGCTCAAGTAGAAAAACTTGTTGCATTATGTGCAGTACTTGAATTTTAATGGCTATTGTGTAGTTTTAATAAATTTTATATTAATTGTTGTTGTGTAAGATCGAGGGAAGATGGCAAAAAATTAAATAAATTTGGACCATGTCATGAGAAAATTCAATCATTTATGTTAAATTTTGGTTTAATGTCTCTCTAATATTTTGTGCGACTATGCCGATAAAGGTTTGTTATTGACGTTCACTGAGAGATGGCATCTTAAGCCAAAAAATTTTCATCTCCCGATGGTTGAGATGATTGTCGCACTAGATGACGTATTTGTTGCACATCTTGGTAATGAGACAATTTTGTCCAGTCAAGGAGTTGGAATTTGAAGAAGTTTGGTATGCTATTATGAAGCTTTTGGGAATGGACAGTGGAGGGCTAGAGTTGAGATGAAAGAAGCACGTGGTCTGAAAGTTAGGCTAAGTTGGTTGAGAGAGGTTTATGATGAGTGTTATAAGTAGCGGCAGTGGAGTGCGCCACACGAGCATATTTGTTGCATATAGTTGGATGCACTATTTTCCCAAATAAGAGTGTCACATCGATCAATGTGTCGTACTTGTTGTTGTCTAAAGACTTGCACGTATGTGAGGGATATGCTTAGAGTGTTGTTGCACTAGCCTATATATATGGGCAGCTACAAGATGCTAACTTAACTAAAACAAAACAAATGGTTGAATATCTGACTCTTTTACAAGTATAATTTAATTTGCACTTTGATTTTTTTTATTTATTTGTTGTTGATCAAGGGTTAATTAGTTATTTTCATATTTGGATTTATGAGCACTTCCCTTGGATGGGAAGGAGGCGTGTCATGTCTACTTATGATAAAGACAAACTTCGTGCCACCAGGTGGGTGACGGGGAGGTAGGTTTGCAGCCTAGTAGAGACCAGGTCACATTTGGATGGACTCACATACATGGGTGATCTGGTGCCCATATTAGTCACATTAGGCCACTTGTTCATTTTTGGCCATCTGTATTTTCTTTGGGTGGATCAAAGTTTGTGGGATGCTTTACTGACATTTTCTTGAACATGTCTTGAGGCAGTTTAGGATTCAGTAGTAGATCCCATGACTACCACATGTTGTTGCAAAGGTAGACATAGAAACGATTGAGGGTACCTAGTTGCGCTTTGTAAATCATGTTATAAGGCATGTAAGATCGGCCTCGTCTCTATCTGATTGTGTTGAGGGATCGACTCAATCTTGTTCTTCAACTCTGACGACATATTTCAGATAATGCGTTCGTCCGTCATAGATCGCCCACAAATTTTGGGCTGTTGGTATGTTATCCTACATTGTTTATGTTATCAAGTTTATTTAGGAATGTTTATTAATTTTGTTGTCACAATGAATGCATGGTTCTTTGAGGTGCGTTGTCAAAATCTTACAGACGATGATCTCTTGTCGGTTGAAAAACATTTACCCAGCAGTAGAGGTCGTCGAAATGTACGCGACAAATAATCATCTTCATCTGGATAGCAATATCTTCTATTTTGTATTTATTTTATTATGACTTTTTATGTAATGTTTTCATTGAAAAAAACATTTTATTTATATAATTGAACTTTTTGCTACATATTTACGTACTTATTCATTTATATATACTTCATTTAATGATGGAGAGGATGTGAGATTTATATGCATGAGAGTGGAACGTTTTGTAATTAATTAACAACAGCTGTCAATGTTTATTTATATATCTCTTCACCATACACAAATATCATAGTTCAACTAAGTTAATATAAAAAGTAGTAACATCCATCAATTGTGTAAATGTTTGCATCCTACTTGTATAAAAAGATTACCATGTTCGTGTCTCATGATAACAGTAGGTTGAGGATATGATATCAACTGTAGGAAAATGACAACCTTCTTGTAGGTGAACATGTATAATTAATATTAGTATATAAAAGTTATTTTGAAATGAAAGCAAAAACTAATAACATTATCTACATGAAATGACATTCATGAACATGTCCTATACATATTAATCGATGTTGTCGAATATCAGAAAGTGGTATGTTATCTAGTGAGAAGATAATATAGTTTTAAACATATAAAAGACATACTAAGATGACTTTATATCAATTAGCAATTACGTAGTCAATGTCTGGTATAATCATTCACTTGTTCGCATTAGCCTGTAAAGAATGAAACAAATTGTTATGAAAGAAAAATGAAGAAAAATGAAGGTTTAATTACTTTTTTGGTCCCTACTTTCAAGGTAGCATGTCTACTTGGTCCCTATTTTAAAAAAAGTATCAACTTCATCCACAATTAGTTTAATGTACATCAATCAAGTCCATTCCATTAACTTTTTATTGACAGCGTTAATTGTGTAGTGATGTGGCAAAAGAGTGTGGTGATGTGGCAAAAGACATTTGCAACGTGTGATCCATTGGAGCTTTCTAATGTAAAAATTGGGGATTAGGGTTTCAAAAAAATTATCGAGTTTTAAAGGGGCATCCTCTACTACCACCCAGCGGGAGCAGAACAGGAGCTCCAGGACTGGAGTTATAGCCAGTAACTTCGAGCATTGAATACTGCTACAAGACCTTTCCATAACCCCCTATCCAACATCATTGGCTTGTAAGAAGTTGTTTGTGTATTTATGAATTTCCTTAAAAGAGAACTGCCTTGGTGTTCTTAACTGAGGGATGCCACAATTACTTTTACTTGGATCCCAGTTTCCTGCATATTTTTTTTCTCGTAAATTAATGTAAATCCATGGAATTCCATTTTCCTATTCAGGAACTGAGTTTTGAATTATTTACCAAAAGGATTGCTTCAAGATATTTCTCTTTATGCCTTGGTAGAAAGCATAAAAATCTGTTGGGGCTAATAACATTAATAAAAGAGAATAACCTCTAATTGCTACTCCAATAATTATTGTAGTAATGAATTACTTGACTACTTAGGTCCTTTATTATGATAAGATAGACAACTTAGGATAAGTATTTATGTGTCTAGATAATTGGGTGAAAAAGTTAGTAGTGTAGGTACCTTCATCATGGTTTCCTATAATAAAATCAAATACACTATATGCACATCGGTTGCCAAGCAAGAAGCTTATACTTTAGGATCATTATGCATAATATATGCATTACTTGTTGTGCTAACTATTCAGTTATATTACTGACTTGAGCGTTAGAGTGACTTTGATAGGTACCCACCCACATGGCTTGGACAAGAAGGAGGGAGAACAAACAATGTAACTTGGATGATAGAGGACCACTAGGGAGTCCATCCAATCTTCAGGACAACTTGAAGTGCTTTGACACTTGTGTTATTGATACGTTGTCGTTGAAGCTATCAAATTATTACTACTTTTCAAGCAATTTCAATATTTCCAAGTAATATTCAAGAAAGTAGATAGAGTTAAAGTAACCCTGAGTCGTCTCCTAATGAATACAAAATTGTTTTTCAATATTTGACTCTTATGAATGTTATGCAATGCTCAAGAATAAAAGTGATGTTTGGAGAATGTTTGAAAAACAAATAAGAAAATTAAAAACAATTATGATGGAATAGGCTAATTCCACTGTTTTTTCAAGATAGATTCATCATCGGTTATCCACATATGATTGTTAAATTGATTATTGTTCAAGTTTCAAATTAGTGAAAGTACATTCTTAATTAATTTGAGGACGATCATACACTTAACCAAAGTAAATTCTCAATCAAATGCAAGACCTTTCTAGATTATTCACAATGAATTCAACCAAAGTACATTCTCAATCAAATTCTGTTATGTTTAATCTTGTCTATTTTTAAATCTCCTAACCAAATTAAAAACTAATTAATCAAAGTAAATTCTCAATTAATTATAGTTGAAATTATTACCACCAATCAAAGTACATTCTCAATTGATAACAAAACACTCGTTTAATTATATGAAAGTTCATAAATTCAATCAAAGTAGATTCTTAATCAAATCTAGGAACACTTGAACTCATGATTAATATGCATTTAGATTCAAACACCTTATGATGCAAAAATCATTGCTTTTAATATGGTTTAGAGATAAAAGACATACAAGAAGAATAACTCAAATCAATATTTTACTTTAATATATTTATTTGTATTTTTTATAATAAATATAATTTATGTATCTTTTTTAGAAGGTAAATTTTTATTATGAATTTGGTGTATCTTTATATTTTATATTTTTTTATTTTAAAAATATTTTATATGACAATAAATAATTAATAAAATTTGAGTGTAACAAGCACTAGATGTCAAAATCTATAGTAAGGTTTAATATGAAATTGATTTGTGAATAATACTTAATAAAAATGTAGATAACCCAAACCAATTTTTCTATAAATATTTTTTTAAGAGAAAATGAAAAAAAAGGTTAATAATTTTTTATAAACTAAAATCAATTTATATACGCATTGAAACTAAAAAAAAAAATTAAAGAAATTAAATATTACATTTTATCCTTTAATTAATACGTAAAAGCAGTGATAACAGGACCTTATAGTAAGAAATGAAAAACGAGTGGAACAGCGCACATTCTCATGGTCGCTGGGAAAAAAATGGTTCAATCTTAAATGTGTAAACCTTACTATGTAATACAAATTCAGAGAAAGGATTGAGTTGATATTCAGATCATTTTAGCTTCTCCGTTTCTTCCATTTTTGTTCTCAGTGTGAGTCTCTTACTCTCTCTCATTCTCTCCGTTTGCTCGAGTGACACTTGCATTGCAGGACCTGCAAAAGCTTAACATCGTGTTTCTGAAAATCTCTTGTGGCTTCATGTTTTAGGGTCTATATATAACATTTCATCTGAAGAAGTTGCTTTTCATATGGAAAACAATGTCGTCACCAATGGGCAAAAGCAAAATTTCCCATCGTCTTCATTCGAAGCTGCCATGGAGAAGATTTCATCTCTTATTACCCGCCAAAGGCGAGGGGAAAAGCCACCGATTGCTAACAAATTAGAAATGATGTCATTGTATCTTAAGGTAATATATGCTGAATTTTTATCCAAGAATTTTGATGGTGCTTGTAATTATAACCCTGGTTTTGTCTTGGTTATTTTTGGAGGTGTTTTCTAATTTTTTTTCCCAACTCAATGGAAAATTCGGAAGAAAAATGAACGAAAGAGAACTGGGTTGTGAGATTTTAAGTCGGCAGACTTGAAATTCTTTATGTATTTTACCAATTAGGGAAAATAAAGTGTTCCATTTCCTTGGAGTCACGTCTAGTACATGAAAACATTCCATGAATTGTCTAATTCTCATTATATTGCTAAGGGCTAAAAGCTCCAGGAGACTTCTTTGAACAGTAGAAAATGAAATGCATGCTTTCTACACAGATACTGGGTTTGGAGGAAGATATAAATAGGCTCAACATTATTCATGTGGCAGGCACAAAGGGGAAGGTACTCTTTTCATTACTTGTCAAGTTTTTTATTCATTTTATCATTTATCAATTTGTTGGAACGTCAATTCAGATAATTGTTTTTTGCTTCACGATTCAAGAACAAATAATTATTATGAATATTATATAACTTTTAAACAAGTTGGTGCTTGTCTATGATGGTTGAAATAAAGATGTTACACAACAGTTGTTGAACTAATCTTTAGTTGCCAGTTATCTGACATTACAGTAAGCACATCCCTGGTATTCATAATTATCCTTAATTTCCCTCTTTTGTAACGGATTACTTGCAGGGTTCAACATGCATATTCTGTGAGGCAATCTTAAGGGAGTGTGGCTTTCGCACCGGAGTTTTTACATCCCCTCACCTAATTGACGTGCGGGAAAGATTTCGTATTGATGGGTTAGTAATTGAATAAACTAACTTATCTAAATGACCGATACTGGATGGGGCACTCCATCAATCTATTTTGTCTGTCACATTTTTTCAGTAGTCTTTTCTCTCTCACTCCCCATGCACATGATACACACACAAACCTACCTCTCCTTTATCATAGAACATGAATGTACGGAACATATATATGGCTGATGTTGGTAACCTACCGTATAGCAAAAGTTTAAAGCTTTTTACCCAATACAACTTAAAAAAGAAACTGTAATGAGATAAATTTCTTGGCTACAGGATATTTCAATTACAAATGTTAACAAAAAATACCGTGTTTTTTTTGTCCATGAGGAATTGGAGGATAGTTCATGCGACCCGCACCCTTATTGTCTTATCAGTAAAACCATTACCTAATATTATGTTTAAACTTCAAACAGAAGAAGCGACTAGGCTACATATTTTTGAGGAGAAAAGAAAAAACGGCATTTTCCTTCTGAAAATAAGGTCTAGATTAGGAAGTATGAATTTTCAAATAGAATTCTTTTAATATTCATAAAAATAGTTGGTACCAATTTGTTTCACAATAGGGGTTGAGCTGAAATTTCCACCTTCTGCACCTATTTTTGAAATTGTATAGGATTAAATTCTGACTTGTCATTATCTCTGTAGGATGGACATATCTGAAGACAAATTTTTGCAATATTTCTGGGATTGTTGGAATCAATTGGAGGTATTGTTTATTACATTTTTATAGAGACCCTTGGAATTTTGAAATCTATCTAATTTATCTTAGGAATTGCTTTAAGTTGCAATGCAGCACCGTTGCTTGTATATACACTTAATAGAGGAATTGACTATTAGAGTAATTTTGGCCCTTCCCTATTGGGCTTCTGATAATATACTAATAGTAACTCAACAATAGAGCTCACTTCCATTGTAGGGAAAGAGCTAAAATCCCTTCTCTTTGCTCGATATGAGATAATTAGTCAGTTTGTTTGAACGTAAAATATGTGTTTTTAAAATAAGCAATTAAAAAAAAACCTATTTAAGAAGAAGCAGATAAGATTTTCTTCGTTAAAAAAGCAGAAAACTGCTTATTTTTAAATAAGTAAATTAGACAAACACATAAAAAAGCAGAAATCTGCTTATTTTATTAAACATTCACTTTTTTAAATAAGCACAGACAAACTGGCCCAATATCTACAATATCATAAGGGAAGATTCATGACCGCAGAAATGGAAATGTAGAGACACTGCAAACACTTCAAGGGGCTTGGTTTCTCCCTTCTCAAACCTCACTCACAAATCTGTTTATTGGCCCCACATGCCTTGTGAACTGCTTGGTTAAATTTTGCCGCCCAATGTGTTTGTTGTTCCTCCTTTGCATACTATCCCAGTAGCCTGTAATCAAATGCTGCTGTTCCTTTTTCTATCTGTTAGATTTCATCTTAAAACCAACTGGGTTAAGTGAAGTTGCTAAACTGTACCTCTGTAATTGAGGCAGGCCATAGTTTCAGGATTTTTTTCGAGGACTATCATATTTAGTGGGGGTTGGGAGGGGGGGGGGGGGAGGGGGTGCGCTTTATGAGATACCTTTTCCATTGTTCCGTTTGGATCTTCTATGTATCATAAACCATTTTAGCTTTGTAAATAAAAAGGGAGAGTAGCTGCGTTTGGGACTGAAAATATAACGTACCAAACTCCATGGCTATCATTTCTTTCAAAAAATTTCATAGTTTCAGAGTGAAAATTCTTGTTATAAGCTACTTTACAAAATTGACTGGGCATTTTGGGTGCATATATAAAGGAATATAAATCAATTCATATTAGAAGTAATTTCTCCTTTAATTCATTGCCCATTGATCTTGCTGAGAAACTGTGATTTTTGTGAAGTATACTTCAATTTGAATAGTCAATATTTATGTTTCAGATGTGAAATCTTTTGTTAGAAGAAACAATGTGATGGAAGGTCTGAGGTTAAGCAAGTGTATTTTAAAAGTAGGGCCACAGCTTGATGGGCCCATTTAGGGCAGTTTTCTGTTATTGATTGTAATCCATTTACTTATGATAAAAGAGGATAATGAAATACCGTTAGGCGACTTTTTCAGATTTAGAAAGTTGAGTGGATTAGCCCCTTTGAAATATTTGGAGTGTGTATCATTCTCATATGAAAATGTTCCCTATCATTCAATAAAGTAAAGATTCACTTTTCCTTCTATTTCTAGAAAAGTCCAGTCATAACATCTGGTGGCAGTTTCTCAATTTCTAAAGCTTTATTTCACAGGAAAACACAACGGAGAAGCTTTCAATGCCCCCACTATTTCTGTTTCTTACTATATTGGCGTTCAAAATATTTATATCTGAACAGGTAAATCATGTGTACCAGATTGTATTGAGTTTCTAGTTAATTATCCTTGCAAATATTTTGTATATCCCTGTTGCCTGTAGCCATATGTGAAAGATTTTACGTGATGTATATACTTGTCATTTTATGATTTTTCAGAAGCCAGTAACTAATGATATTTACAATATTTTTACCTGTATTATTTTGAAGGTGTGAGATTAAGTTTGTTCTGAATAATGCAGTAGCAAACCAACCAGTTTGTCCATGCTTTCTAATTATATAATATTATGTCATTGCTAATACACGTCTTTACCTTTGTTTCCCTGCAGAATGTTGTTTCCATTCTTAACATTTATCCTCTCCAAATGAATGTTGTCATAAAGGAATTACTGTTACCTTACATACTTTTTAAAATAAAAATAAAATAAAAGGTAAATTAGGTGGGATAACTTATAGGCTTAAGTATTGCATCAAGTAGTTAATCTCACTCCATGTGAAACTCTAACATTGTCACTCGCATTAGTGGCCGATGTCCATGTAGCTTCATTCTTTCGACACTAACCCAGTAGTGGATCTTTTCTCCTTAAGATGGCTTCACTCTTCTATTAGTATTCAATTTGTACCTTAGCCCACAGGTAACTTTCTCGTAACCCGGCTCTCAATGAAAATGCCAATTGTAAAGACTTAAGCACAAAAGTAGATCTCAACCCCAAAGACAGTCCATTAGGTGAGAGAATCTCTTGGTTTAGGTACCACGTCATGTAGCTTATCCTATTCAATGTTGAGACTACTAACAAAGTTATTGGGCTGCCATGTATTATAAGGATATCTTGCAATCTCTACAGGGATGGATTACTTTTTGTCTCAGCTGCCATGTATTTTTTGCATGTTATTTCTATCTAAAACTGTCAAGATGATTCTTAAATTAAATGGCTTTGAAAACTATGTTCTTTCATTTGCTAATAATCTAAGGTGAAATCCAACAACTGTTATTTTCTTTTGTCATAATAACATTGTTTTGTTCATATATGTGTGTTTGCATGTTGATAAATTATTATGTTTTTGATTCAGGAATCCTTACTCAATCTTTACCGTTCATGTGCTATACCTTCTATTTGAGTGTAATGCGCTGCAAGTTCATACTGAAACATCCTCGAGGGTATTACTGTACTGGCATCCATGTAATGCAGAATTAAAATAGGAAACCTCAATAATATAAAAAACATAATATCTCAATCATAGATAATCAAGGTACCTTACAAGTCCTTAAAAGGATAAGTCTCTTGCAGGAGATTTTTTTATTTTTTTGTAGAAAACTAAAGGTCCTAAACATGCTACTAAAGCTGTAAAAATTAAATAAAAGTTTCCTTTCTTGTTCCATGACCTTAATTTGAAAACATTTTAGAATAGACAATTTAAACAACAGTCTTAGTCAGTTCCCTAGTGACACACACAACATAACATACTTCTCATATAGAATAACATTTATAAACATTGCATATTTAACATCTGATCATATATAAGTCATGGCATCATTCTTATAGTTATTGTAACCTCTCTTAGCATTCATTATTTTTCTTCCCATTCTTTTTTCATCCTATTGACAAGTATGAGCTCCTAACTTCATGGCGCAATCCCCTTCTTTAGTCACTGAAGGTGACAGACCCTTGTCAAAGAGAATGTTTAGGCATAATCTTCTAATAAACATTCTTTAGTCATCATATGAGCTGTGAAGGGTTATTACCCATCCTTTGCCAAGTACACCCTTTCATATTCATATACAATCACATAATCATTACTTGACATACTTCACTACCATATACGGCCATAAACATCACAATTCACGATCTTTCAAAGGAAACAAGTACAGTTATAGGGATTTTGAATTGGCAAAAGAGTTCTCACTTGTGAACATTGAGTGCCACTTTATCTTGAATATTTGGGGCAAGTTTAATGCCCGTGAACTCTACAAACTCTGTATCTTCAGCTTCTATCCTCAAATGTTATCAGTGGCTTCCTAACCACCCAACTCATAATATTGAACACATAAAACAATTCAAAACATATACTTCATCAAAATCTCTTTCCCAATCCCTCAATCGGACATTATCTTGCAATTAACATGTGAAATCTCTATTGAACACTAATCATGGCAGATTCGTTCAAATCTCACTACAAGTAGATCAACAATCATGGTGAAGTGGGATACATGTATAAGAAACACACAATACAATTCATACAATTACGGGGAAGAAGAAACACATAAGTGGCTGCAGTCCCCTGGAGATAACTGACTAACAACCAAGGAATGCTTAGTTCCTTCACTCCTCTCCTTGCCTCTCCTCTTTCCTTCTGTCTCCCATTAATTTAAAATGTGAGAATCTGATGCGTTAGGGTTTATAACCTTGTCCCTGTGAGCTCTAGTGGCCATTCTTTTAATAACATATTCCTTTCAACTTAAATATATAATTAAACTATTAGCTAAATACTCTTAATGGCATGTACTAATTTTACTATTGTTCCTTGGAGGCTTTTGAAAATAGATGGTTAAATTGTATGGCCATATTTATGGAGATGAAGTTTAAAGTTTCACACATATATAGAGAGGGTAATAGATGTGTTGAATTACTTTCAGCACAAGGTGTTAAATATCAAATTGATAGTTGGTGGGATGTTATGCCTTTTTTTAGTATTGATTTCTTTAGGGACACATCACTTACCTTTTTATAGGTTTGTTTTGTTTTCATTGTTGGGTTTGTTTTGACCTTCCCATTATGTATAGGTTATTTTCTCTTAATAATATCTAAGTATGCTCATATGAATGATATTGTCTGGAGTGTCGATCTAGTAGAGATGGCAGATAGCATAGTGATGTTAGTAAAATAAATATTAAAATACCTCTTTATTAATATAACTTATTAACAAATATAGCAAGATGTTACACATACAATTTTTTGGCTTTTACCTGTAGTTTCATGCTTACTAATATTTACTTATCTGCTTATGTTGCCATTCTTTATTCTTCTTTTTCTCCACATTTTTGCTCATTGCTAATATTTCATTTAATTGAATCCCATTCATAGGTTGATGCTGCCATTATTGAAGTTGGACTTGGAGGCAAAGAAGACTCAACTAATGTGGTACGCATTTGATGTATGGTATCACATATTTATTCCATAAATATTAATGTTAACAACATTTTCTGTTTGATATATTTTCTTGAACTAATAAAGGAAAATTGCAACCAGTTACATATGATTTATGACTAATACATTTAAATTGACTGTGAACTTTCAGATAAAAAAGCCCACTGTTTGTGGCATTACTTCTCTTGGCATGGATCATACTGAAATATTGGGTGTGTGTCTCATACTTTCGGATGCTTTGCATGTTGTTTACACAAGAAGCTTAACATTTTCTTGTCTTGGGAATGTGATTCCCACCATCCAAATAAAGTCTCATTTTTATTCGTCATTTTTTGTTTTTTCTTCAACAGTGAATTGACAACAATATGGAAAAAGTATTTAAATTAGTACATCTATGCAGGAGATACTCTTGGACAGATAGCTTCACACAAGGCAGGGATTTTTAAGGTATTAAAATTCTACCCAACCAACCAAACTTGCACATTGATTTTTGTGGAAATCAGCTGATTTTTGTAGTACTTTTATTCTATTTGTGTTTATATGCTCCCTCACTTCACTCTTTACTTTTTCTTCTGAAAAACTGATGTCTTCCCTATTCTTGAAGCCTAAAGTTCCTGCCTTCACAGTACCACAACCTCCGGAAGCAATGGGTGTTATCCTTGAGAGAGCCAAAGAATGCATGGTAATCATTGTTCTCAATCCCATCATCTGTTACAAATTACCTCAGCTAAAGAGCACTACGAAATTGTTTCTTATCGATACCAATTTCTTTTGTTGTGGTCATAGGCTCCTCTGCTCATCTTGACTGAGCATGTTGTTCATAAAAATACTACTAGAAATAAAGGCACCATAAAGATTCAAATTCAATGCTATTTTTAGATTAATTAAAGATCTGAATCTGTTGTAGCTTGAGCTTCGTCTGGCACTACATGTGATACATTTATTACATATATAAATGGCAGTCAATGGATGATGCTCACATCTGGTGGAGTCTAGGGAAGGTAGAAGTACGATGTTGTACCCCTGCTAGCCGAGAGGCTATTTCCAGGATTGTATTTGAATGTGACCTCACATTCTTTATGCATGAAAAATTGCTTGAAGAAAAAGTATGTTTCATCAAATAGTAAGCTTAGAAGTGTCACTTGTTTATGCCATACATTGTTAGGATTTTTGAAAGGCATGGTAGCAGAGCAGAATGGGGAGTCAGGGGCTGGTTTTCCTCTCCCTGTCCCCATTCTCTACAAGGTCAGGATGTGTATGGAAAAGATGAGGGTGCAAATTTTAAGGGGTGTTGACTTTAGTCATTTTTTTTTTTTGTTTCCATTCTCAAAAAAGCTCAAACTGAATGGACGTTTGCTTGAAGATTAAAAACATTTTCAAAGAAAATGTTTTCAAAAACAGGCCAAAATTTGAAAATAAAAAAATGTTAACATTTTTTTTATTCTGTGTGCTCCTGTCATGAGCCTTTCATCACTGCTGCGAGGCCCCTGTCAAATCATTACTTCCTCCAAACCCTCTAACGGTTCCTGTCACTATGGAACCATCAGTGACATCATTTGATGTTTACATCGGTGCCATCCGGACAACCATAACCTTTTGTGCAGAGGTTAGTTGGTGACATGTCAAGTTTTCAACACCTGGGAGGTATTTGATGACAATCATGACCCCAACCTGAAGTCGGAAATGGAAATGGAATTGGATGGAAGTGGGGGCAACAATGGTTGACAACAAAAGGGAGAAGAAGCAGTGATTTGTCAAGCAAGGAATTGATACTGAAAATGGAAAATGTTTTCACAAATCAAACATGTGCTTAAGTTCAACACATTTTCCATTGGTTTGGGAAAGCTTGGGAGGAACTCATTCCACTACTCTTTCTTTTCTAAATTCAATTTATTTATTTATATTTAATATTTTTAATTATATTATATCATACATCAAGTACATTCAATAAAAGTAAGGAAAATGAGAAAATTATTTTTGAATAACATGGGTTATTTCAACTTTATCATTTAAGTATCTAATTATTATGGTAAACTATATTTTCAATAATTATAAGAAATGCTGAGATTTTAAAATCCTAATTCAACTACCTATGAATGTGCACATGCTCGAGAGACTTTGATCATGTTGGAAATCTCACATCGATAAGATAAGGCAAGTTTGTAGTATATTAGTGAGTGCAAACCTCATCTTACAAGATATTATGTAGGTTGAGTTAGGTTTAAAGTCTACTTCTTAAAATGGTATCATATCCATGAGTTTAAGCCTATCCTAGCGAGATTTGTTGTTTTTTGGGCTTATCATATCACCCACTATCGGACCACCCATTAATGTTTAGTCCCATACTCAAGACGTATATATCTTGGCATAAGGGGGTGTGTTGGAGATCACATATTGACTAAGGAAAAGACAAGTTTATAGTATAAGTGAGTGCAAACCTTACTTTATAAGCCGGTTTTGTAAGGTTGAATTAAACTTAAAGTCCATTTCTTAACAGACCAAATGACAAGTTTGGATTTTTTAAGTGAGGCAAGTAATTACATCCCGAAACCCAAATCTGTTCTTGTCATCACTTTTTGCAAAATGGCCAAAAGTCTGGAGTCCAATCAAAAAGTGTTTTTCTGTTAAAGCTAGATCATTGCTAGACAAGCTTTTGCCATGTCTAATTTGTAGTGGTTCTGATGGACAAAATTTTGGTAATGCCATCAATTTTCAAATTGAGTATAATTAAAATATAAATTAATAATGAGATAAAAAGAATTAATTGAAAGAATCCTGATATTTAGGTTTGGTCTCTGAAAGGTTATCTTTCGCATCTTTCATTTAAATGAAATGCAGTACTGCCTGTATTTTAGAGCACAGATTTAGTTGGAAAATATAGGCCTGAAATCATAAAAGCATGCCAGAGCATTTGCAACCTCAGATGTGCATGAGTTTCTCTATTGTTAATGCTATTAATTGTTTACTTATTTTCAATTTTCAATGGCTGCAGGTTCCCCTGGAAGTGACTGAACCTTTAGATTGTAAACAAATAAAGGGATTAAAGCTTGGTTTATCTGGTGATCACCAATTCTATAATGCTGCTCTTGCGGTCTCACTTTGTAGATGCTGGCTTCAGAAAACTGGGAACTGGGAAAAGAAATATCAAAATGTTGGTTAAACCTTTACTTTTGGTTCATGCATGCATTAGAATCTTAAATACATTGGCGATATCAGCATTACATATCTTTTATAAGAATTTTAAAAATGGGTCCTGTTATGTATCTGAGTGGGAAACGTAACTAGAACAATCTCTCACACACTCTCACAGACAAAGAACAATAGAAGATGAATGAATAAACCTCTTTTATTGATAAGAATAACTGAATCAAATAAAAAACAAACAATAATTGGGAGCATAACCTCCGTCTCTGGAGCATAACCTCCTTTACAAAACGCAATAATCAAAAGCATACCTTTAACTCTGGATTCTCTTATTATTTATACTAATCATTTCCTAATAAAATATTTCCATAGAATAAAATATTTTCCTAGAATAAAATATGAATATAAAATATTTCCCTAAGATATATTTTTATTTACTATAATTATTTCCCTAGAATAAAATAGGAATATAAAATATTTCCCTAAGATATATTCTTATTTACTATAATTATTTCTAAATATTTCCCACCTATCCTATGTGTTGTCCCAGTTAGGATAGTCACTCTTCAACCGATCGGCTTTGCTTCACCTGCACCCTACAGTTCCGTACCAGTTCTTCACCGCCTTCCACTGTTCAGCCTGACCTTTCCATGCCTTCCACCGTTCGGCTTGACCTCTCCCCGCCTTCCACCATTCAGCTTGCTTCCCCTTGCCTCCTACCGTTCGGCGCCCCCTACCTCCTATCGTTCGGCTCCAGCTCTTCACCACCTTCCACCGTTCGGCTAGACCTATCCACACCTTCCACCATTTGGCTACCGTTTAACCTTTACGGTCAATACCATTCGGCCTCACTTCCCTCCTACCTTCCTTCTGCTTCTCATATACTTTCCAAACCTTATTATTACCCCCTATCTTATATCGTAACAGGTCCCTTGTCAGACACATTTTAATACTTAAGGATGGATTAGCCTGTAACTTTTTTCTACTGCATGTGCGTGCATGATAATTGTTGTTTTCATTGAGATTATTCTAACCGATTATTTTTCATCGGTTGATGATTTAGTGTGGACATGTTTATATTCCTGTCTACATTATAATATCATTTTCATCTAAATTTTTTCATTGTATGATAGCAATTTCAGGATTCTAATTTGCCAGATGAATTTATGAGAGGCCTTTCACATGCGCATTTTTCTGGAAGGGCTCAGATTGTTTATGCCTCCACTTCAAATTCCCACTGTTCGGAAATTGTGTCCAAAAATTGTGGAGAGTTGATATTTTATTTGGATGGAGCTCATAGTCCGGAGAGTATGGAGGCTTGTGCAAAGTGGTTCTCTAATGCTGTAGAAATTCCATCAAAATCGTCTTTTGAAGTGCAAAAGGAAGATGGATCTTCAGAAAATGGTCACATACTACACAGAGGAAATACCTTGGGGCAGTTTGAGAAATCTTTTAAGCGGGTAGATATTCTTAAAGTAATTGATTGTTCCAGATTTTCCTGTAGATTAACCATTTGCTGTTTATCATAGTATATCCTTTCTTGGATGCTTCTTTCCTCCTTTTAATAATTTATTTATATAGTTCTCAATCGCCGTATTTACTTTTAACAATATGTTTGTTGAGATTTCTTGAATCCGAGAGTATGATGTGAAATTCTTTTGATAATTTTTTTCATGATCAATTCTCTCCTGATATTCAGCATTGATTAATTGTAGATTCTCCTATTCAATTGCTTAGATGTGAGAAATCCCCATATTTTGCTTCCACGACTGGTGAATACATGTGCTTCTTCAGGTATTCCTACTTCAAAGCGCCTCATATTTTGCTATTTTAACCTTCTAAAAAAAGCTATCTTATGTGTGACTTGTGACTTTACCTTGTTTTTCTTACATATAAAAGCTGTGACTGGATTTAAAACTAAATTAGACAGTACATTGAACCTTCTAGCATATCAGTTGAGTTCTTGACATGGCGTGCAAATGTGTTTCCAATATATTTTATGTGAAATACTGCATCATGTTTAGATAATCTGCTAAAAGAAAAAAAGTTGAAAAAAGAGAATGGTGTCTAAGTCTTTCTACATATTTTATTGCTTCACTATCTTTGAATTTGTTTGTGTATGGATGCTTATGAATTGCATTGCACTAATGCAATCACTTTTATTTGAGCCTTGATTAGGTGTTCATTTCTCAAGAGCACTTTTTGTCCCAAATATGTCAAAATATAGTAAGGTTGTTTCTGGTGCATCAGTTATTTCTTCTGATCTCCATGGCATAGATCTTTCATGGCAATTTAACCTCCAAAGAATTTGGGAGAAGATTACACACGGGAAAGGTATGCTTTGTCTTTTCAGCTTGTGACATGTTTGTTGTCTATTGGGAATTCACAGTGATGTTGGTCATATTGTCTTTCTTACAGCTTCAAAGGTCAATAACACTCTCAGATATATGTTTTAGAATGAAATGAAATTTTATTGGTAAAATACTTAATAGCAACTCTAGCATTATTATAGTAGAACAGACAGTGGCAAAAGTTTACAAGAATAACTGAATGAACTCACATGTATTCAAGAGCCTGGTCTGGCCCACCCATAGGCCTTGTTTACCAACTAACTTCCTCTATCATCCGCTGCCTCCATTTATAACAGTCTAACTTTTACCTATTCTAACAGATTATAAAGCCTACTCTCAACTGTGAAGTTCTAACTAACAGCTCAACCCTAACATTAATTTTTTCATTATCTTTTTCTTTTGCTGTGGAATGGGGTAACCTATGTGGATTATAAGTTTACTTCACATAAAAGTAAAGCTTTAACTGCTTCATCATGCATCTAGATGTCCTTATTATCTTGTAAACAACGTGGAAAATATTTCTAGCGGAAATTCAACCAAAAGATGAGAGAAGACAATGCTTTAGATGTTTGTGGAGCGGAATTGAAGTTTTAAAATTGAACATGAAGTGCTATCAAGTTCTTCTAAAATATTAGTTGTTCGTGGATAATGGTAAATGTAATGAGTAATGAGAGAAAATTGCCTGATGAAATTAGTCAGACAGCCCATCATGCTAAGATGTTGGCTTAGAGGACAAAGCTTGACTTTTCTGACCTGAGCATTATTTTGTGCATCTGCAGAAATAACCGTGCCAATTGAAAAGGATTTCAAGATAGATAGCAAGGAGATCGTACCAGCTCCCGAGTTTCTTAACGATAATGCTCCGAGTGGTGGTCATTCTCATAACTGTTTTGCGAGCAGTGCAGTAATACCTTCATTACCATTGGCAATCAAATGGCTGCAGGATTGTGTCAAAGAACACCCTTCTACAAGACTTCAGGTAACAAAGACGTGGATGGTACTTGGTTCTTATAATTACTTGGCTAATGGAGGGATACTCCTTAGTTGGTGTTAAATCTCAACTTTTATTTGATCAGGAGTTAAATTCCATTGACAATCAAACTTTACTCCACCTTTTTCTCTCCCTTTCTTCAGAGGTGTCTCGTTTGTGTATGACACCTCGTCTTGTTCAACCACCATGTCCTGAAAGTCAACTTTTTTCTGTTGGGTTGGATTTAGTAACATTTGTTTCTTTTTTCTTTTTCCTTGCCTTATCCATTTTACCATTAATGGTGATGTTGAAACCCAGTGATGTAGTATTCTGGTTAACCACTGGTTCCTATAATCTGTCTTTGGAAGACGGAGAATGGTGCTTCCTTTTACCTTTTTTTCTCCTTATGGAACAGAAGAAAAGTGATGCTCCCAATCTTTCCAGTCATGTACCTATAATACTACGCTTACACTGAACCAATTCTTACCTATGGTTTCAGGTTCTTGTCACTGGATCGCTGCATCTTGTTGGAGATGTGCTAAAGCTCTTGAAAAGATGATTTAAATTGAAGAATATAAGTGCCTGTCTTGGCTATTGAAACTTTTGTTGTATCAAAATCTTGTCATTCTGTCAATCCTTTAAGCAGACATTGAGCTCATGTGATTGCTCAATGGTCTGACAGTTTTCATTCTTTTCAATTCTGACCAATTATGTGCTCAATTGTTTACACCACGCCAAAAATGGAAAGATTTTTTTAAAAATATTTCTAGTCAATATTTTAATTAATTTATTTAAATATAGTGTATTTTAGTCAATTTTATTAAATATAGTGAATATATTGTTTCCTTTTAATCTTTTAAAATTGGAAGTTTTCTAAAAAAACGTGCAAGTATTTTAAATAATTATAGTTAAATTCAGTAAATATTGTAAAAATAGGAAAACACAAAAGTGACAGTTGAATTGTATTATAGTATATATTTTAAAACTTCTTTGAAATCAATGAGAATAAATCACAAGCAATATGGTAGTTTATAAAATAGATAGACTCAAGACTTGATTTTAAAGACAAATTATGAAAGACGATAAATTTATGAACTATATCTTTTCAAGCACTCAAATAACAACCTAATGTTAGTAAATTATATAAAAGCATAAATATTAAAAAGAATAACAAATATTTTTATATTGGATACTCTTTAAAAGAAATTATGTCCAATTCTTAACCAAAAAATTATGCCTTACTAATAGCTAAAAAACAAAGTATTTTTGGATGTCACTATTTATTTACAACAAAAGTATTCTTCTACTGGTTTTTTCAAGCTACATGTATGAGTATCATTTTTCATGAAGTTTTACATCACGAGTATTCTTTGACAAGTTTCTCTAAACTTGTTGACATTATACATTAGTGATTCTATGCATTGCCTACTTCATATACATTTGAGATACAAGGATCACTACGAGTTGTTCACACTAGACTTTGATTTTACTTTTTTTAAAGATGGATATAGATATTACACTTACTAAGACTAGATAAATATCAAAAGTATGCAAATGAGTAGTTATTCACAATAAGTTATAAAAAAAAATACATGTCTTGAAAGAGCAAAATAGGAGACTATTTTAGAACGAAAATCCTATATTCCTCAATTTATATTGGTATTTTAGAAAGAAAACGAAATAAGAAATGGTATTTTAGAAAGAAAACGAAATAAGAAAAAGAAAGGAAGAATCGCTAGAAGGAGGGCTTGAACCTCCGACCTTGTGGTTAACAGCCACACGCTCTAACCAACTGAGCTATTCCAGCTTTCTCGTTATAAGATTTTCTTTCTAAAATAATGTATTTAATTATTTTCACCAGCATGTTAATCAATCTTCTTTAAGTTAGAGTTTATAATTCCAAATCAAGTTCAGTAAAACGTTAACTTATCGTTTTTATTACTCCTAATCATACTCGATTATTTTGGATACGAGAGAATCGGTAATATTTATATCACTTATTAAATAAAATATATATTTGTTTCATCTCTATCTAACATTCAAATTACTATTGACTCGTTTTAAATAGTGAGTTAAACAGAAACTAAAGAAGACAAAAAGGGTTTTAAGTTAATTTTATTTAATAAATTTTTAATTTAGAAAAATTAATTTTAATTGGAGAAACAAATAATCTTAATAATTTTTTTTTTAAACTTAAAATCCTCCAGGTAATTTGTGTCAACTTTCACTGGTTTGGTTTAAAACTATTTTCTAAAGAAAAAAAAGATTAGGTATCTATTGATCCAAAATATATTATTATGCTCATGTCCAAAACGGTGTAATAAAATATGAGATTAAAGAATGATATCTATATGAAATATTAATTATCATTAAAAAAATTATATTTATAATAATATAATTCAAATTCAAATTATAATAAACTATATCAAGTTATTATATGTGTTAAATCTGTTGATATATCTTGAATTTATTTTATTTATTACTATACTAATATATATCTCTACAAAAACTTATAAATACATGTTATCACAAGAAATACACTAAATTAATAATAATTGTTTATTTTCACAATAACAAAATACTTGCGTTATAATCATTATAACTGGAATTTTTATGGCAGATTAGAATTCAACCTTGTTCCAAATATTAGTCCAATTTATGTTAAATTAAATCGATTCATTTTTGGTAAGAACAAGTTGAAAGACTTAAAAGACTATCTCAATTAAAGGATAAAGTAATATAAAATGACACATGTTTAATAAATTTGAATAATAAAATAACATGATATTTCAACAAAATAATATATTAAAAATGTTTGAAAATTCACAACATTAATTATGTGAAATTTGTTCTGTTTCTAAGAAAAAATTATTTTTAAAAAAATATTAAAAATTATGTCAAGAATACTGTAACATTCCAAAATATAGTAATAACCATACAATAGAATTAATTACATCTAACAATCACATAATGCAGTTTTACACTAAACTAGAGTTCATAAACCAAAAGGCTTTAATTACAGAATTTCATACAGTAATTCAGAAATAATAGAAGTTCGGAACGAACGGTTTTACAAAAACAAATAACCGAACGCTTCAAAAACTAAAACTAACATCTAAAATAACGAACGCTCTAGGGCTCAGCTTTAACGTCCACGTCTACCAGGTTTTCTTCTTCGATAACTTCTTCTAGCAATGCCTCGCCTTCTGCTTACATCCACACGGATGATCATTGCAATGACAGGACAGACGTACAAGGACGAGAGACAACACAAGGAAAAAACGAAGGGTAAGCTTATGTAATTTAATTCATGCATCAACAGATAAAATAAACATTCCAAACCACACAAGCATATAGTTCAACATATATACTCATACGAAATCTATTACTAGACGGACCGTCCGGACTGTATGAATCTGTGTAGCTATAGGTGTTCTTGCACCCGAGTGATGTAGTAACTGGGATACACTCAACAGCTGCCACTCGAGGTTAGCCCTATCCAAAGTACCCCTAAGGACTAGGACCTCCTGCCGTTCCCACACATGACCTACCTCCTCTACGTGAGGACGAGTACTCACGGAACATCAGGATGAACTGCCAGCATTAGCATAACTACAGTCATACTTTACCAAATCCAATATTCAATATATGAGTCGTTCTTCCCTGGAACGCTCGTTCAAATTCCATAATCGTATAATCATCCCGTATAATGTTCACCCTTTAAAATCTTATACATTATTATCATTTTCATCTTTAGTTTCAAAGACATAAAATAACGAACGTTCAGCACGAATGATTTTCCCGTTCAGAACAGAATAAGACTAAGAGAAGTACTTGTAGAATTAAGAAAATGGACTGAATGAACTAAGAAATCTGTGACGGACATTACTTTCTACGTGAGTCAGTTAAATGAACTAACTCGTTTGGTTCACACTGGTACTTAAAGAAAAATTTCATTATGGAGACCTTAGACCGGATCCAATGTAAGGAGAAGAACCAAGAATATGAAGAACTATCTTTGGAGTAATTCACATACGAAAATCCGATGCCAGTAAATGACCGAACGTGAGGAAAAGGGAAATATTATTATAGTTGAACGAACGTTATTTTATCAAGGTTGATTATACAATAATACGAGCGCTTGGTATAAAACCGAGCACTACTTAGGACGAACGCTAGGTATAGGACCGAGCGCTATTTATTACGAACGCTAGGTGTAAGACCGAGCGTTACTTATTACGAGCGCTATGTATAAGACCGAACGCTACTTATTCTAAAGTACGAGGGTATAAATATATTATTGTTTTATTTCAGATACTCGGATACCACTAGGCTGAGCCGAACGCTCAAACATAGTATTTCACAGGAGAACGCTCGTTCTCGACCAGAGTTCTTTCCAAATGAAAGAATTCCATTTTAACCCGTTTATTAGAAAACTGAACGGTAGATGACCGTTCGATGACGAGCGTACATTATCATAGTAAGAATGTCATATTCAGATTTTTCATCTACTTTTCAACTCACATTTTAACATATCAATTCATATCTTATAACTTCATATCAAATATCAATTTACATACTTTACAGAATTCCACATTAATAACTCATACTTCATAGTGATAACTCATATTCGCATTTATACATCTCAAACATCATCATACATGTCAATCAGCATGCATCATATTCATTTAATCAACTCAGGCGAACGTTCATACAAAGCATATCATACGAATTAAATCAAATAAGCTTCCCTTACTTGGATTCGTGAGCAAATGGTCCTAAACGCAAGATTTGAGGCTCGTCCAACTAACGTTTTTCTACCCTCAACGGTCACTTAACTCTTCCAATCAAATCTAACCACAAGAAAATCGAAGTACTTAGACTACATCCCTGCATGCAACCATAACTTGGTTTTGCATGAAACCTAAGAACGAACGACTAAGGGAAGAAACTTACCAGTTTCAAACTTGAACTTGTTCGGTTTAAGAGAAAGATTGGGATGCCGAGATCACTTCTACGGTTTCTGAAAGTTGATCGAAGAAAAGGAAAATGAGTTACAGTAGAAAGAAGATGGAGGCTTTCTAGAGAAAAGGATGAGAAAATGAAAAGTCAGTTTTCAGGAGGAAGAAGAATGCATGCAGAGAGTGGGAAGAAGGTTTCAGAAAATCATTTTTCTTCCCAAGGCAAAACGAACGTGCCTTCTCATACGGACACCTGTCTTCCACTACTGATTTTAGAACGTTCCATTCTTGACACCTGGCGTCAGTGTGCAGAGTTTGGGAGTGTATTTTAAATAATCTGAGCAGGATTTAAGTGCATTAAAGGTGATTTGACAGGTGTGTTACGGTATTCATTTTCCAAGGTCTTACAAATACACGTCACTAGTTATGTGCAATTAGTTCTCGGTTGATGTTTGATTATATAACGAAGGGTGAAAACACTATAGTTGTAGGATTTGACTCTTGAAAATACATAGCTTTATGCATTTTGGTTTATGCAACACTTAGATGGTTGCTATACTACTACTTTTTTTTTTTTTAAATGATTATATTAGAATATGATAAAAATAATAAACTTATAATCCAATTTACTCCTTTCCCATTTAAAATAGTGGAATGAAAATTTAATTATACTACATTGTAAAATATCCAAACAAAAACATGATGTAATCCATTCTATTAGCAAAAAACTATGTATTATAATTTTATTAATTTTTATTTTTGCGGCAATTATTTTTAAAGTATATCAAAATCATTTCTGAAAATATAAATTTTGAATAACTATTAAACACTTTAGTCATCAATATGATTGGGTGAATGTTTAGAAATTTAAAAAGTATAATTTTGCACAGAAAAAAATTCAAATTGTTTTTACCTTTTGTTTTTTCCTCTCTTCAGTTCCTTGCCCTTTCTCAATTTTCAGTGGCGGTTCTTTCTTTCTATTTCGTGTGTACCTCACATGAAACAACTCCTGCAATTCGTATCTACCACTTCTATCAATCTCACCAGGTTTCTTTTGCGTCATGCCTCTTCTTCGTTTTTTAACTTTCAAAATCCATGTGAATTAATGTGCGTGTATTTATATATTGTTTGATTTATTTTTTCTGGAAAGGTTACATTTTTATTTACGCCTTTTTAATTGATTTGTTAAAAAGGTTGAAAATGATGCACCACATTTGCTGGAACATGTAAATTGAGTACACATTCATCTGGGTACCTGAGTTGACTAATAATATTGTAGCTTTGCAGTGTTTCGGAAGCATTTGAGTGCTACTATATTGGTTTGTTCAACTGTAAAAGCAATGGGGTCCAAAAGATCCCTTTCAAATTCATCAAAACCAATTTCATCATTTGTTGAGGGCAAGAAGGATTTGGGGCTTAAGGGGTTGGAAGCAAACCCTGGTTCCAAGAAGCATGTTATTGAGGTCTAATTGATATTCATTAAAATTGTCACTGTTATGTTCCTTTGAGTTTTTTTTTCTTGGGTTTTCACTATAAATTGATAATGTAGGAGAATGATGTTAATATGTATTCCGTTGAGATCGAGAGATTAAGAAATGACCCGACAATAGTAGAAACAATGACTGTTCAGGAACTCCGGAAAACATTGAAGTAAGCAGATTGGTCTTTTCCTAACCAAGTAGCTACCTATTGTTTTAGTTTTAGAATATGAATATGTATTATTCTTGATTTTATATATCTTCACAATGATTTGAAATCTCAGGAGATTTAGGGTCCCTGCTAAAGGTCGTAAAGATGATCTTTTGTCTTCCTTGAAAAGTTTCATGGACAGTAGCATGTGCGGCGGTATACATTTTTCTTAGCATTATCTCAGCTTTTACTGTTTCTGGGGAGAATGAAGAGATTTTACTTTTCTGTTTCAACATCAATTATTTTTCTCCTCACAGTCGCCTCCTTTTATCCTTAACTTCGTGTCAGTCCTAAGAAACTAGCTTAAGTTGTGTAGTTCTAATGTTTAGAAGGTCTCTTAATGTACAGAACAAGATTCTCATATAAGAGAAGAGCAAGGGCTATTAATTTCTGCTGACAATACTTTTGTAGAAGCGGAGGCTAAAAGGGTATTGAATGAAGACCATGTTGAAAATGTCAATGAAACTTCAGAGATATTTGAACTTAACCAGGGTAAGAAAAGACTAAAACAATCTGAATCTGAGAGAAAAACTGTCAAAGTGGCAATCAAGAAGAAAATTTCACCGAAATCAAATGGTGATGCAGGTACTGTTGTAGGATATAGAGTTAACTTTTTTTTTCCAGATTTTAAGAATGCACTCCTATACTTTTTTTTTTCTTTTCAGATTTTAAGCATGACACAATGATACCTTTAAACACTATTTCTGAATTTTAATTTTGGTTCAAATGTTACTCAGTCAACTAAGGATCAATCTTATATGGGCTTTTATTTCCAGATTTTAAGCCTTCCAGGGCAAACAGAAAAGTATCTTCAGATGTTGTTAGCGTTGTTACGGAGTCAGGTGAAATCAGTACAGCTACCATTGAAACTGAACCATGGACAGTTCTTGCCCACAAGAAACCTCAAAAAGGTTGGATTGCATATAATCCTAAAACAATGAGACCACCACCGCTTGATAAAGATTCAAAATTTGTCAAGATTTTATCGTGGAATGTCAATGGATTGAGAGCATTGCTAAAATCAGAAGGATTCTCTGCACTTCAACTTGCCCAAAGGGAAGACTTTGATATATTGTGTTTGCAAGAGACGAAGCTGCAGGTATAACATTAGTCATTTTATGCCTGAGAGTTATATTTTTCAACAGTCACTAAGCTGCAGGTATAACATTAGTCATTTTATGCCTTAGAGTTATATTTTCCAACAGTCCTATGTTTCAGTGTTAGATATTTTTAGAGAATAACTGCAAAGTTTATTCTTTTTTATTTTGTTTGTGCTGGTTTATAAGTGCTTCTTGCATCATATTGTAGTTAAATTATGTAAACTCTCTAGGTCGCTGCAGAATTATGCTAAAAAATGGTTTTGTATTCATAGAGAATCAAAATAATGTTATTTGAAAATATTGAAAGATGTGAATCGTGAGAAGCTTTTCCATTGCCTCATTTTATTATCTATCAACTTTGGTGAAGTGTGTTTGGATTAGCTTCATGGTGAGTAATAATTATTTTTTTCATGAAGGTAAAGCAACAAATAGTTGCTTCTAACTTTTGCATGCTATCACTGTGATTTTGTAGGATAGAATTGCTTCTCATGTGTTATCCAAACACACTTGAAGATGTTTGTATGAAATTTGTTGGGCTCATGTCTCTGTTATTTATGAATGCTGTGATTTTGCTAACAGGAGAAGGATATTGAGGAAATCAAACAGCGTCTAATAGATGGCTACGATAACAGCTTTTGGACATGTAGTATTTCTAAGCTTGGTTATTCTGGAACAGCAATTATCTCAAGGGTATGTTTACTGCGATCATCCCGCTTCTTCATGCTAAATGGAAACTTTTAATCCCAAATTTAGAAGAAAAGGCTGTTTATGGTGGGGAACATTCCTTGCACAATTTAATCAACCTAAATTTCATGGCAACTTAATATTTATTGCTGCATAAATTTTATCTAATAATGAGTTGTACACAAGGCCAGTCCTGAGGGTACTTTAGAGGTGTTCTGCTCCAGGCTAGTGAATGGGAGGGACCCAACAATGGTTAGCATTGATGTTTAAAAGAAATCATGTTTATTATGCACTCTTAACTTTTGTTTCAGCTTTTCATTCCCAATTTTCCTATTACAAATTTAAAGCTAAAGTTTAAAGCTCCAATTAAAATGTGCGATTGGACATTGAATTTCTTCCTAAACATTAAACAACCTTCATCATTTTAAAGGTTCTGTATATGTAACCACTAAAATTTGCATGCACAGGTGACCCTTGTTTATTGTTTTTCCACGGGCCCAAAAAACGATAGTACTGGCTATAGTTGTACACATTTTTCTCTGGGTAAAATGTTTTGGAAATGAGACTATTGATAATAGAACTTTGCAAAATTGAGACGAAACTCTTGCTGCCTATTTTAGTAATATTCTTTTCTAACCGAGTTAAATACCATTTTTCTCATCTGTAATAATTTTCATTCTGCTTTATAAGCTAACCATTTGCATCCTCATATTTAAATTGCATGAATGATGCTTGGAGTAATAACTCTTTTTCTAATATTGTTGAATTCTGGCAGATAAAGCCACTTTCAGTTAGATATGGCCTAGGTATATCTGATCATGATAGTGAGGGTAGACTCGTGACAGCTGAGTTTGATACATTTTATTTGATATGTGGATACATCCCTAATTCTGGAGATGGTTTGAAAAGACTGGTACTGACTTTTCTTTTATTATATTATGTATTATATATTATACCCATTTCATTATGAAATAATATCCTTGTCCAACTATTGTTTTGTGTATTTGAATCTAGTCTTACAGGGTGACTCAATGGGATCCATCTCTCAGTAATTATTTAAAAGTATGTACGGTTCCTTTTCTTCACCTAGTAGGATAAAGCTTTATGCTTTGTTGTATGTATATATTGCTCTTCAAGCATGGTGTGCATGGTTTTTTGTTGTTTCATCTTTTATTATTCATTTTACTTAGTTGTTCTATATTTGAAAGGCCTAGTAGTGTTGCGGTCTAAGCTCAAAAGGTTAAAATTGATGCTGGGATGCATCACTTTATTTAAAATAATAATTATGTTAGCCCATGTCAACTAGAAATATGGTTAAATTATAGTATTTTAGTGGGTGTAAGTCTCACGTTGAAAGCTAGTTTTACAAGGTTGAGCTGAACTTAAAGTCTGTTTTCTAAAAAATAAAATTGGAGAGCGCGTTGATGTCCTATGTTGTATACCCTTTTTTATTTTTTTCTTTGGTTATTACTAGATATTCTTTTGTGGTAAATATGCTTCTCACTGAAGGAATACTAACATTTTATTGAAATTCTTTTGTTATGCATGCATGGTTAGGATTCCTAATTCATTTTCTGCTGGATTCAGGAATTGGAAAAGTCAAAACCGGTAATTTTGACTGGTGATCTAAATTGTGCTCATGAAGAGATAGACATATACAACCCTGCCGTAAGTGTTTCAGATTTAATATTCTCCGTAAAAATTGTTTATGCCGATTAAACCCTAGTAAATATTTCCAGCAAAACCTAGCACTTGCTGGTAGATATAAATTACTGGATTTAGAAGTAGTAGTCAAGAAGTTGTTAATATGCATTGATTAATTTATAGTCCAATCTTTTGATTATGGTTGGCTTAAAATTGAAATCAAATGTTGTTATTACTTAAGTTAATGTTTACTCAGAACAACTGTGCATGTAAATAGTTACAGGTGGTGTTGGCTGAGTCACCAGTGAATCCTGTTATCTAAATTGATTTTTTAGCTTTAAAATATTAATCTAATAGCAATTGGGTGTGTTCATTTAGAATTTGTTTGAAATTTGTTCAGATGAAAAGGTGGACTGAGTATGTATTAAATGAAGAGGCCTGATGCGATGATAACTATACTACATTTCATTTCTGACTAGTCACTGGTGAGAACGAGATACCCAGTACGCCAAACCATTTTTGTAGTATTGATTAGATGGTGATTACCGATGGTTGCTACTCCATCAATATCATTACGATTTTAAATAGCAAAGCACAATGCCCTCCTAGTGTCAAGGGTAACTCATCATGTTAATACCTAACGTTTATCCTAACATGCTTGATCTGTTGTGATAGAACTGGAGATAGCATATCTAGAATAGTGATAGCACCATGGTGAGTCGTGCTTATGATTGGTAGGAAACCACATCACCTGGCAGTATCTTGGAGATGCTATAGAATTGATGTGGACTTTGAAGCATGTAAGAGGAGTATGTAATCGGCAATATCATGAGTACTATGATTTTGTAATACTGGAAGATCGTGCAAGGGAGACCATGGGAAATAGCCTGGGTGAGGAGGATTTGGTTGGGAGTCAGGGCACGTGTCAGTTGATCCCAAAAGTCTGGGTGCCATAACTTGCTTGACAGATTACGTGTGGGGTATCAAGTTGCTATATAGGCGTAATGAAGAGAGAGATGGCGGGTAGGGGGAGGACATGTATTTTGAATTCTGTTTTTCCTTCTCTGTCGGGTTCTCCAAGCATAGCAACCTTTTCCGTTTCTTATATATTTCCCAGACTATACAAAAATTAGAGACACATTACAACTTACATCCATCATTCATCGTTTTCATCATTTCCATTTTTATCAATCATTAGAAAATTACAGCAAGGTTGTATTAGGATAGTAACTCACTACAAGTTATGTGACCATAACCATTTTGGGCCCATTTTGTTGAGGTTTGTTGGTTATTTGAAAATATAAAAAACTAGAAAGAGTGGAACCGTAAAATATGAACTGCATAATCCAATTTTATTGAGCAATATTGTAGGTTTTATACAGCAAATAACGGAAAGAAAACTGCTAGAATAACACCTAACAAACTGGTGCCAAAAAGTTCCAGATAAATCCTATCAGTCAACATGACTTTTATTTTTCTACAAAATAGCATAAAATCTGATTTCCAGTTTGTTAATTTCCAATTGTCATCAATCAACAAGTTTCACAAATGCTTACACCAAACTAGTTGGCTTTTGAAAATTTGAATATGTTGAAAATAAAGACTAGTTGGAATTTAAATCAATAATCTGTCTGTTATCAATATCCTGACTAATGAATTACGTGAGAGTGCCAAGAGCATTACTTCTACTGATAAATACTTATATCCACAGGGTAACAAGAGAAGTGCTGGGTTCACAGATGAAGAGAGGAAATCATTTGCAACAAACTTCTTATCTAGGGGATTTGTAGATACCTTTAGAAGGCAGCACCCTGGTGTTATTGGATATACTTATTGGGGTTATCGGCATGGTGGGCGCAAGAATAACAGAGGTATTTATAGAGCACTCCTAAAATTGATTTGCATACTTCACTGTTTGTGTGGAATCTACTTCACTTCGCTTATTAATATACGTTACATGACTGACTGTGTTATGAGTTTATTTGAGCACAAGCACGTGTGTTCACATGCTAGTTCTCCGTTGACTTCTCTCCTTACCCTTTTGTACATGTTCCACTATTTGTTTTCTCCTTCTAGATGAGAGTAGGGTATTCCTCCATTTCACGGATAACTGCATTCAATAAGACTTTCCTAATTCTGTCCAAAAGAAAATGCATGGATTTCCAATTGTCAACTTCTGTTATGGGAATAAATATATGCATCTTAGATGTAGTTGTGTTCTTCCATAGTTCAAATGCTGAACAGATACCCAAATGGACACACTCCCTGGTCGGGGTCTTTGGAATTTCTCTCAAAATTTCCTACGCTCATATCTGTATGCTTGTCTAATTTGAATTAGAATGTTATGAGTATTACTTTTTGAGGAAGTACATCCATGACACATTACATTTACATCCATGACACAGGTAATTGTGTGTGCATTTATTAAATTAGCATAATGAATGCAGAAATTTCTTGTTCTGAATTTTGAATGCCTTCCATTTAAATCTCTATATATGTTTTGAAAATAAAACAGGGTGGCGTCTTGATTATTTCCTCGTCTCAGAATCCATTGCTGACGAAGTTCACGATTCATACATTCTTCCTGATGTCAATGGTAGTGATCATTGCCCTATTGGTCTTATTGTCAAGTTTTAGTTCTAAAATTATGTATTAGCTTGTAGCAAATGTTGCTAGAAATTGTAATATATGGGATAGCCTATATATACTGCAAGCACGGGTTTTTACCTTTTTGTCTGGTTTTCTTAACTTAGAAAAACCTGCAACCCTTGTACATACTAAATCTGTGATTTTGACTAGGCTAACAGAAGTTTAAACAGGGAACCTACTCTTTTTATATCAATGAAAAGAACATATTTGATTCTGCAACAAAATATAGAATATACAGTAGTCTAGGACTGTTACATGTGCTAGCCTTTGAATGACTCAAGAAAAAAAATTTGTTATGTTCCAAATATTCTAATTGAGGTAATTTTGTAAAACATCGGAGGCGGTTATATATTTTTTTTGTTGCCTGTGCCCAAGTGATGTTTTTCCGAGTGATAACTTTTGAATTTCATGTTAGTCTTTTTTTTTCTTCTTTCGGTCATATCTTGTAATAACATACAGTTTTTCTTGACTCTTCTCTTGTATATTGACAGATAAAATCATTATAATTTCTTTAGACAATCGATTTCATTTTTTGTATCCTCAATAATTTTTTCAGATTTCCTAATTTCGTGTTGTGAGTAGATAAACCTGGGCAACTACTACCTCCACCCTAAACCTTATGGAAGTGTCCAAAGAAATCATGGAATGTGCAGAAATTAATCGTCGGAAAAGTGTAGCATGAAATGAAAAGTAGCCAATGCTGAATAACTAGCGGAAACAAAGTGCTTATTATTATCCATCCGTATTTCCAGTTCTCAGTCGCAAAAGTAATGAAATGATAGTAAATATAAAAAAAAATGAGATAAGGATACAACTAATTATATTCTCATACTTACTTCACTATTTTAAGAGGGGCATTACGCCCAATAACTTATATAAACACTTTAAATTTGCAATGCCTAGGGATTTAAGCCATTTAACTTCTAAAATCCTTTCATACAACATCGAGATTTCATTGAACAAAATCTTGAGTTTCATGTCTAAGGAGGCCACCAACATTCAGTATAACCTAAGGCGGAGGAAGGTGCTAGCTAAAGAAAGTCTCATGGCAATCCCGGCTTAGTGACATTCAAGATTTAAGATCTATTTGTATAAGTTATCCACAAGTATTTATTGAAAAATAATATGAAATAATATTTTCCTAAAAATAAAATTAGTAGAGTTTATGTGAATTGTTTTATGTATACATTAGTATCTTCGTAACAAATTTTATACACAGAACTTGGTTGATAATGTAGATATTTAGAAAGATTTACAACCAATGGAAAAGTCAAAATTAGAAATAGTTGTCTGTGAATGTTTTTCTCAAAACTTGTCCAGTACGAATGGTATTTCTTCATTTTTGACGGTTTGGATATTCCCAGAGTAACATTGTTTTTTAAAAGAAATTCATATGCAGGAACTGATTCCCGAATGCAATATTCAATAAAGATTCACCTGTTATAGTATCAACTAACAAGCAAAGGCTTTCTGAGATTAAGACATGTAAACACAAGCAACCAGATTCGTTCCAAACAATTTTGGTTGTTAGTTGCATACTTAAAACGCAATGTCAATTAAAAATTTAATGTTTTACACTTATTATATAAATTAATCACTTCATGAGTTAATTTATACACACTGTAAATGTAAAATAATATCTCAAACATAATGTATCTTATCACAACAACATATTAAGGAGTAAGATACCAAGGTAAAATCGTCAGAATCTCATTACACGTTCTTATAAAAATGTTTTCTATTGACAATGTATAATCAAACTCATGAACATAGATAACAGAGAGATAAATTACATCAATAACATTCATTAGTTGTCTTCCCTTTTATATCTCTAACGAATTCCAATTTGAGAAAGCTTCATCCAACCATGGTCCTCTTTCGTCCTCTTTGCCTCACTAAAAGTTGTTAAAATGTATGGAGGTAAGAAGACGATGCTTAAGAAAAGTTCAATTTATACAAGTATATGAAGCAGCTAACCTTGTGCCAACTTGTTCAATGTGGATGACCACTGTTTTGATGACTTCCGGTATGCAGTAAGTATCCGATCCATCTGTCCAGATAAAATCCGAAATTAACCTAAAACTGAATTGATTATCTGTTCAAAACTTCTATTTGTCTAAGCAGAAAGCACATTTCAGAATAATAATGATTCAGTCCCCTTCACCTTCACTAGAATGGCATGGATTTCTGGGCTAGTTTAAGTAAATCTAATCCTCTCTGGCAAAAAGAAAGATTGATTCTTGATCGATAAGGAGTTAATCTTATTCAATACTGTCTCTTTGACCCCCAACAAAACTTGATGCACTCATCTCACAATGGAGGAGCTAATCCTATTCAATACCGTAACAGTAGAAAAAAAGAAAAAGAAAATAACCTTTCTTTATTATCCATTGGTGAATGGTCAAAAGGCTAATCACAAGCATGGCAGAAGAGCTCCATTATCTTCTTCAATTAAAATATTAACCAAAAGCATGCTTAAGAAAATTAATGTGCCATATTTTATTTATGGCCGACTTTGGAGTGCACTCTCATTTAAATTCTCAAATCAGACAAATAAAATCCTGTTTTCATCTCAATTTTCTATATTGAATGGCAGTCAGGGGAAATTGGAAAGCTGGCTTACCACATTCCCACATGAAGAATGCATTGACAGAATAGCTCTTTCCAGAACATACAAATCAACTGCTTTATCTTCCGGTAGAGTTGAAGTAAAGCTCAAACCAAAATCAATAAGAACCTACAAACAATCCATTTGGCTACTGTAACACAAATTGATAATATTTCTCAGGGTGCATAACATGAATGGAGGATAATTGGATACCGCATGATCTAAGAAGGCATGAATGAACTCACCAACTCATTGGTACCATTCTTGAGCAACATGTTTGATGTTGTTAAATCACCATGAACAAGACCACCATCATGCAGTTTTCCAATTGCATGACCAATTTGGGTAGCAATGTTGTCCAGACCCTCTTCACCAAGGCCACGAGAACCAAATTCAAGAAATATATCCTTGACTGAAGGGCCCTCAACGTACTCAAACGTTAAAGTGTGCAATACAGGATCCACAGCATACAGCACAGGAGTACAAACCCCAAGTTTCCTTGCTTTGGTCACGCACCTCGCCTCCTGCTCCAAAATCGCATCGGTGAAACAAGAAAAGCAACAAAAACAATGCTTAAATATGGGGGGAAATTACAATTCTATTTTTCTAAATCTAACCGCATTTAAGCGCTTCAGTGTCAATTTAGAATCCAAAGTTGGATGCCTGTACTTCTTTGAGAAGCGCTCCTTGACAACACATCTCCTTCCCACAAAAGAAGACTCAAAAACCCTCTACACAAAAGCACATCAAAGAGGCATAAAGATTTGGAAAACAAGATAAATCAGGAGTTCATGAATAAAATAAAATCCATGAAGGTGGGTAGAACAAGTAAACGAAAAAAAAATTGAAACTTTACACAAAAGGTAGAAATCAGTTGCACTTCAAGGTGGGTGCAGCAATAAAAGAAGAGAGATTGAAATTTTATACAAGATTATTGCATCTACAAATCCAGAGACAGTTTACAGTTATACTTACAGCCTCCGCTCCTTGTTTGAGGAAAGAGAGAGCGCTATCTCTTGAGTCAGTTTCAGTTGCCATGGTGTTGAACGTTTCTGGCAGTGAAATTCCTGGCGTTTAACCCTTTTCCAGCCCAGAAAAGAAAAAAAAAGTTATACAATAGAAAAACAAATGCTGCTACCAGAAACTTTATTATCAGTGTTGAAGATGTAGAAGAAAATTTGGAGGGTGTGCAGTATGCGTGTACTTGTTACTGACAAGGAGAAAGGAGAGTCCCTTTGTGGCAGTTATGCCATGATCCAAAAAAATTGGAATTAAAGCGACAAAAAAATATGTAATTAGGAACGGGTAGAAATCTAGAAGACAAACTGATTCACAATATTCAACCGGCTAAGTAATATATAAGAAATGCATGCTCTTAACTAAAGAACCAGCAACGAACAACAAAAATTACATACTACAAGACCCACTTCAGTACAGAACCATTCAAGTTTTTCATCAAACACATAGCATGCAGAAGAAAAACATTTACTGGAAGCACGGGGCGGAAGAAAAAGAAAGAAAAGGGAGAAAAAGATTAGAGGGAAATGGGTAGAAAGTGTACCTAAAACGTTAGTGGGTTGTGATGTACTGAACAGAGGAAAAAAAAGAAGGTTAAAGGTAGTGTTGGTTATTTGCAGTTGATACTGTGAATGACTCTGGTTTTCCGTTAGGATCCTAATTTACTTGGTCCTTAAATTATGCAACCATATATAATTAATATTTTATTATGTGTATTTTATTTTATAAGATAAATATTTATTTTTATGATTAAAATACATGACAAATATATAAAGTATATTAAATTTATAATAAATACTTCAAAGGTAAGATGTTTTAAATTTTAATGTTTTTTTTTCTATATGCAATGAAAAAAAATTAAATTTTGTTTTATTTATTTCATGCATACCTCATTATTTATTTAATAACTTTTCGAAATAAAGAAAAGTAAGACTAGAATGGAAAGTGAATTGAATTTAAGTAATATAAGATTTAAATTGAATTAGGTGGTTTTTATCTACAAAGTTGGTCCATTGTAATGGGAGGACATTTGAAAACTCTTGTTTGTTTTATAATATACCTCTTTTGGTCCTTAGAAAGATGGTCAATGTTCAATGTGATCCCACCTTTTTTTAGAAGTTCAATGTGATTCCATCTTTTGTAAAAAGTGTGCAATCAAGTCCTTTTTGGAAACGGCGTTAAGTTTTTAACGGAGCAGCTGACAGGGTGGACTGAAGTTAACTACGTGGCTGTGAGAGGGTAAATCAGAAGTTAGGGTTTGAGTTGCAGAGAAATTAGTAATTTGGGATTTCTTCTTGGTAAGAGTCCCCTCTCGCTTGCTTCACTTCCACCATTTATTTGAGAGTTATTGCTTTTGTTTTTTTTATTAACGTTATTCTTCATTCCATCGTCCATTTCCAAAGCACAATCAAAATTTCCTTCTGGGCACCTCAAAAACAGGTTCTTTGTTTTGTTTCTTTGGGTCCCATTGAGTTGTATCATCAAAAAAATATTTCGGAGTAAAGCAGAAAACGAGTAGGATAAGGTAAGGCAAATTGGGAACCTGGAACAAGAAAAAGGGTAAAAGAGTGATTGACTTTGAGATATTTGAATTGCTGAGTTTGCTTTGAGTTCAGTTTTCGAAGAGAAGGGGTAATATGAAGGGCAGTCGGGATATTGTTCTGGTGAGCCAATCTTGATTTTACCTAATTGTGGATGGCGTTGTAACCCCAATGCGCGTGTTGGAGTCTGATTCCATTGCTTCGGTGAAAATGAGGATTCAGCAGTGCAAAGGCTTCGTGGTGAAAAAGCAGAAGTTGGTTTCCGATGGCAAAGAGATAGCCCGGATCAAGGAGTATGGTATCGTTGACGACAATGTTCTTCGCCTCTCTGATCTTCTAAGAAATCCCAAATTACTAATTTCTCTGCAACTCAAACCCTAACTTCTGATTTACCCTCTCACAGCCATGTATCACCCTCTCACTGCCACGAATTATCCACACAAAGCCACGTAGCTAACTTCAGTTCACCCTGTCAGCTGCTCCGTTAAAAACTTAACGCCGTTTCCAAAAAGGACTTGATTGCACACTTTTTACAAAAGATGGGATCATATTGAACTTATAAAAAAAGGTGGGACCACATTGAACATTGGCTCCCTTTCTAGGGACCAAAAGAGGTATTAAACCATAAAACAAACTAGAAAAAAATTGAGTTGTTGAATGTTCTTCCTTTTGCACTTCAGTCCCTTGTTGAGGATGTCAGAAACAATTAAATGAATATTAAAACACATGATATCTCATGACAACAAATATTCTTTTAGTTGGATTAATTATAAATTGTTTCATTTTTCAGAGTTTTTTTTAAGATCAATTGATTTTATAGATCGGAAAATTACGAGATAAAAAGAAAAGTGGGTATTTTATAATTCTTTATAAGTAGTTAAACAATTTATTCATTTCAACTTTATATGGAAACAAAATTAAAGACTGAGCTACTATAGAATATCCAAATACAATGAATAATATCCAACGTAGTTTATGACATGAAAAACTATTTTATTTTATCTTTAAACTCTTTGGAATGTTTTTTTCTATCTTGATCTTTACTTATAGTTAATCTTCTTTCAAAACATTCTTGGAGTGAATTAGGTATAATTATAACCACTCTTACTACTACTACTATTATTATTATTATTATTATTATTATTATTATTATTATTATTATTATTATTATTATTATTATTATTATTATTACCTGTACAATCAATACTATAGTAATAATAATGATGTCGATGTTATTTTTTAACACCCGTAACAATCATGTTAATTAAAAGCATTTCATAATTAATAATTAACTGATGTTACGCATATAAACTATAATTATTATATATCTATTATATTATTTCTTAATAAAAAGTTTTTAAAAACATAATATTTAATTTAAAGAAAGAGGAATTTTACGTAATGCAACAAAAAAAATTAATATAAATAGTTTTTACTGTGTTATACTTCTTTAAGACTATTTCAATGTTGATGTTTCTAACTAGGACTGTTATCTTCACGTATATAACTTACAATCGTTACAAATAAATAAACCACTACTAAATATAGATAACAATATAAGCTAATAGTATTTTAAACCATCACATACATAGCAATTATTAAACAAAAACATCAATTCACACATTTCACACAAGTATTATTAATTAATTATATCTTATAATTATGATACAAACTATTAAACATTGAATTTTGGATTATACACTGAATCAAATACTCATGAAGTCTAACATTTTTCATGAAATCAAGAAACAATATGTCACGATCAACCTTGATTTATGTGTTTTCAATCATTCATGACAGAATAAATTTACAACCTTGTTAAGAAAGAAGTCTCCAACTCCAAATCTCGTTATAGGAACCTCCATCAACCTTCACAACCTAAACTTTATCATACTTTATTATTTATATGAGTTTATGAGTCTATTAAAGTTATGATGATTTCAACATGCAGATTTCATACTTAATGACAATTCACATAAAATTTCTAACCAAACTATTTCATAACATTGGTACCCCTGATAGTTTTCTCCTTATTCATATCACATATCCATGTAAGTTAAATAGTTAACAATATAGTTACATGGTAAACAAATTTCAACCATATGTTCAATTCAACATTAACATTAGCACCAAGTCATCATCCTTTCAAGTATTACTTATATTTCAACATTTTAAACCACACTCTATTCAAATAAGTATCATATAATATCCATAACATTTTTATACCATTCGTTTCATCATATTAGCATGCTTTCATTCTCTTAAAACCCTAACAATTCCATATTAGAACAATTTCTAAAAAAATAGTTTCACATTTCAAATCACATATTAAATAGACAAATTAACAAACTCCCTAAATGACCTACCTAAAAAGTCAAACAATAAACAAAATATAATTAAATGAGCCAAACCAAAACAAACTCATCCAACAACCAATCTCCCTTGACTCTATGTCAAATTTGAATCTAACTTACCTAAACACATAAATAATGTCTATTAATTTAATAATAGTTATTAATATTATATAAATCTACTCACACACATTGTAATATCATTTGCTTTTTGTAATTAAGTTTTGTTATACTGGTTTAATTTTTTTTAGAAAACATTCAGAGTATATCAAATATTAGGCCTTTTAAAATAAAATATTATAGAATATATTTTAAATTACTCTGTAAAAAAAATCTTATAGGTGTTTCGGAAAAATTAATGTAAAAGAGTTACAAAATAATTTTGAATTACACATGTTAGATATACTATTTGAAATTCTTATTCTGAAATATAATTTTCAAGAAATGGTTATAAAGTTTGTAATTCATAAATTTTGTTAGTATTATATTTGATTTTCACAAAGGATAAAGATTTTCAAGGTAAAACGATTAAAAATGAGGTAATATGTGATGTGAAAAACTATAAAGGAGAAGGAAAAATTGGTGAAGTTTTATCTAATTATAATGATGATTAAAAATCCACAGTATCTGTTATAAAATGTTTAATACTTTAGATTATTGAAAAATCATAAAACACTAAATTGAAATTTTTAAAAATTAAATAGAATGTAAAAGGTAAAAATCATTTGTATAATTTAACCAATAAGTAATTATAATGTAACGATATAGTTTATTTAATATATATATATATATATATATATACACACCAAATAAACACATAATAAAACAACAATTAAATTTTAAATTATAAGTATAGATTAATTTATTAAAAATATTTAATATAATAGTTAAATGGATTAAAGTTATTAAAAAAACTAAAACGTCTCATGGGCCTGTGGTGATGAATTGGCAAAATCTGATTGGTGCTATGACGACAGTGAAAAACTCCAAAAAAATAGAAAATGGAATAAGATTCAGCGTAGCAAATCTCCAAAACAAAGACCAGAGTGTGCCTGAAACAGAACAACCTTAACAAACCCAACAATAACAATGGGAGCACGAAAGAGACTCTCTTCTTCTTCTGAACCTTCTTCTTCTGTGGTGAAGGAAGACACACAGAACAAACCCCAAGAAAAACTGAACCTTGCAGACCCTCCAATTGCGCCTCCCAAATGGGGTCTTCTTCTCAAGCTCTCGCTCCTGCTGCTTCCTTACTTGTACCTTCTCTTTTACTACTACCCCATCGAATCGGAACTCCGAAGATCGATCCTCATCAATGCGGGAATGAGCCTTGCGGGGTTGTTCGTCACGGTCAAGATGATCCCCGTCGCGTCCAGATACGTTCAGAAGCGAAATCTATTTGGCTATGATATCAACAAGAAGGGAACCCCTCAGGGAAATGTCAAAGTGTTAGTCTTTTTCTTCGTTTCCCTTTTTTAGTTTTTGCTTTTATGAAGTGGGTTTGTGTTGGATTTTGATTTCGAGATCTTGGTATCTATTTTTATTTTTTATTTTTAAATCATAGGTGGGTTAACGGGAGCATTTGGTTGGATTTGGGAGGGAATCTTCAGTCTGGGATATAAGCTTTGTGCTTTCTGATATGATTTTGTTCTGTTCCATGTGATCATTATTATTTTTTTCTTTTATCCTACACTTGTTGTATTGTTCAATAAATGTATCTGGATTTGATTATTTTGGTAAGATGATGTTCACTAGCACAATGCTTTCTCTTTTTAGACTCTGGATTGTTCTGAAACCTGAGTTTGCTATCTACCAGACTAATTCTTATATTTGATAAAGCGAAAAGCGTGGAAGTTTTAGACTTACCGATGGTGTTCTTGGAATGTGTTCTAGACTTTGATTTGTAGAATTAATTTTGCTATCTTTCCCTTCTATTTTTTTTTTCAATGGGATTGTTGAACTTGGCATTTTCAGTTTAGGTTTTAACTGGAAATGTGTGATGAAAATGAGGATGTCACGACCAGCGAATGGGTAGTTTGGTTGATGGTTTAGTTTAAGAAATTGATTAATATGCTTGGCAAATGTTTGGACGCAAACAAGGAGAGGAAAAAGTTGAATTGAAGACAGTAAGAGGAAAGATTATTACCTTACATTGTAAATGCAGTTAAGAGAGAGAAGTAGAGAACAAAACCTTAGCTAAGATTTATTTTGGTACTATGTACTTTATGTATTTAATGCCATGTATGCACGGAAAGGATAGATATCTTTTGTTTTATATTTTTGGTACTAAGTTTTGACTTTGTAACCTCTTTATTTGCAGGCCTGAGTCGTTAGGCATAGTTGTTGGTATTGTCTTCTTGGTGGTGGCAATCTTGTTTCAGTATTTTAACTTCACAGCAGATTCAAATGTAAGTATATTATGTGAATTATGGCAGATATGAGAATTCGGTTCAACTCTAGTATCAATAGAAGAACGAAATGCTGTACTTATAAACTATTTTTATTTTACAGTGGCTTGTTGAATATAATGCAGCATTAGCATGCATCTGTTTCATGACATTACTGGGTTTTGTCGACGATGTCCTTGATGTACCTTGGAGAGTGTGAGTTTACAAGTTCTCATAATTTGCTTCCTGGATTTGTGCTTGTTAACTACTGTTATAATAGTTGCTTTTTTTTATTTTATGTTGATGTGAAGAACAGAAAATTACTACTCCCATCAATTGCTGCACTTCCTTTGTTAATGGCATATGCTGGACACACAACTATAGTTATACCAAAGCCACTTGTTGCACACATTGGGATAGAGATTTTGGATCTTGGTAATCTTTCTTTACCTTTATGCAAATGACACATGAGAAGTCACTGATTATTTTAAAAGTTCACTACTTTGACTTTGTTTCATGAGGCAGGATGGATATATAAACTATATATGGGGCTATTGGCTGTTTTCTGCACAAATTCTATCAATATACATGCTGGGTTAAATGGCCTAGAAGTTGGGCAGACGGTGGTTATTGCAACAGCTGTAAGTATTCAAGCTTGTAACAGTTAACATAATCCACATTGGTCATGAAAATTAGTAATGCCGTGGATATGCAGATCCTGATTCACAATATTATGCAAATTGGAGCATCAACAGATCCTGAATATAAACAAGCGCATGCATTCTCTATTTACTTAGTTCAGCCCTTGCTTGCTACCTCTTTAGCCTTACTTTCTTACAACTGGTACTCACTGATGTAACATTATCATTTTGTTTGAAACTTTTTTTCACGTGATTAAGAGTAGTTTACTAACAGTCTGTTGTTGTTCTAGGTATCCATCTTCAGTTTTTGTTGGAGATACATATACATACTTTGCAGGGATGACAATGGCCGTGATTGGTATTTTAGGCCATTTTAGGTATATTCTTACCTTGCATCTGCCGTCGTACTCTGTTATAATGGATCAATAAAGATGGTAGATCTTCATTTTCATTAGTTGAAACTTGCAAACAAATGATTTATTTTTCCAGTCTTGCTTCTTTTCATTTCAATCATGGTTAACGATATCTTGTGATAATACCCTTCCAAGTGTACCTTTGCCTTATATAACAGCACAAGGTATTTTCACTTTCGGTGGGGATTTTCTATTCAAATGTGAGGTCTATATTCATCATTTCATTCTTATTAGAAAGTGAACATTATATCTAATTTAACTTTACAAAACCAACCAACTTATAAGGTGAGATTTTCATTTACATATTGTAACTTAATTATTTCTCTAGTTGATGTGAGATTTGTAATAGACCATAAGGACCGAACATCTTGAGTGTGGAACTAAATGTATTTGTGGATAGTTAGAAAGTGGCCTCAGAAAGGGTGAAATCACAGGTCCAACAATTTTAGTTGGGATAGACCTTAATACCATTATAAAGTGGACTTTAAGTTTAACTATTTAAAATCAACTTAGTAATGTGAGCTTTAACTAAGATTTTAGTTCATTGCTAAATGATGGCACATTTTTCTTAACCCATGCTGCTTCTGTTTATGAACTTGCCTTATATGATTATCGATTTCCTTGTAATAATTTTATTATATTTGCTTCAGTGAAACTCTATTGATTTTCTTCCTACCCCAAGTTTTGAACTTTCTATTGTCACTTCCCCAGGTTTGTCACTAACAGAATCTCAATTGACATTTTGAATTTTAAAAACTGTTGTGAACATGTTTGACATAAAATATGCTTTGCTCCAGCTTTCTGGCTATATTCCGTGTCCACGTCATCGTCTGCCAAGGTAGGCATTAACAACAAATGTATCTTAGTGAATGGTTGAGACATCTTACCTCTTGTACTTGTTTGGTTGAAAACTCATGGACCCTCAATTCATTCAGGTTTGACCCTCAAACTGGACTACTGACTGGGACAAATGATGGGACACTCGTTAACTTCTTCCTAAGAAATTTAGGCCGCAAATCTGAAAAAGCACTTTGTATTTATCTTCTTGCTTTCCAGGTGATTCCCTCTTTTTCTTGTGACCAGCATTCCCTTTTGTTTTCTATTTCCGTGTTGAACTTGGTTGTTTGCATGATTCAAGTAAACTAGTAGTTTCAAGAACTTGATTTATTTTGTTGGATTTGACTCCCATTATGGGATTACATGCTGGAGGGAAAAAAAATGCAGGATATTAATATATTTTTTTTAAATCAAGAGCAAATTTTAATCACTTCATAGCTTGCTAATCATACACTTTATAGCTTGCTAATCATACACTTTATAGCTTGCTAATCATGCAGCTTATCATAGTTATCATTGCTCTGATGTTCTTTTATCCTTTGGACAGGCTATAGCGTGCTGTTTCTGTTTCTTGCTAAGGTATTTCCTTGCTGGTTGGTACAAATAAAAGCCCGAAGTGGATACTAAAAAAGACATGGATGAAAACCACGCGACACACTGGTTTTGTTGTATAACCATTTTTGTAGAAAAATTTAGTGAGAAATAGGCGTATAGATTTTGGTGAACGAATTTCTTTCATTATCTGAATGTTGTGTACTAATATCAACTTACAGAAATATACCACTTGAAAATTTTCTGGAGACATTCAGTAGCTTAACATTTTCGTATGCAATATCATTTATAACAATGCCACCGCGTCCTCTTTTGGTTTTGGAAATCACCAGCTTAAATGACATCCGTCAAATAAATTATCTGAATGTGTTTATGCATACTGAGACAGTGTTTTACATGCAAAAAATATTGTAAAAGAAAGAACAAAAAGCAGGAAAGAAAACAAAAAGCAGGAAAGAAAACAAAAAGCAGGAAAGAAAACAAAAAGCAGGATGCTACATTGAAATTAAGGGAAAATTAGTTATTTACTCATGCTACATCAAGTGTAATTGGCTGGGCGACTATATAAGTGATACAAGGTGGCAAAAAAAGTAGTTTTTTTTCAATGTAATGTATGACTACGTAAAAATCCATCCAAGCAAAATAGTCATTCTAAGATGTCTCTAACAAAAACTATGAATCTCATTTGGGCCACCAAAGTCTTTCAGATATCGCATGTCATCAAAATAGCTTAATCAACATCCATTGCTTGTTCGTTAGTCGTATTGCTGGACCACAGTTTTATGGTGCGATCATGGGAGACGGTAACAACGTGGCCACCATCTGCAGACAATAATAATACATGCTACAATCAGAATACGGTAATTTGGTGATACAGTTGCGCCGCAAACAAAAAATTTATCAAAAAAAAAAAAACTTATCAGCTCAAAGACTTGATCCTTACGTTTCTAAAAGAATCAGATCCCACTTACCAAGAGTATATAAACAGTAAAATTGATGAAGTCCTATCCTTTAACATCTGACAATAGAATAAAAGAACCCATCCCTCTCCTTTCATTTCCTTTAGACTTTTATGGCTACAGGAAGGAAATGAATGCAGAAGAAAAATCTATATGAAGCACTTAAAAAAGTCCCCTGCTGGACTAAAACTCGGAAAAGCTTAAACCAGATTTGCAATTTGAGTCACGACTTCACATAGGATGTGCCCATTAAACTCAATGCCACATAATTTATTTTATCAATTCCTACAACAAACTTTCCAGATATATCATTAGTTTTTCAAAATACCCACTAGTTAAGTTAGATTTTAAATTCACCATTGGTGGTGAGTTGTGGACAGGACACTGGTGCATTGAAACACATCGATCACTTAATGAAATAGCACATAAAAATGGAAAAAAGAAATGATATCTCTGAATCAGAGCCATGTATGTGTTATTCTTTTCTGAGATAGAAATCCTACCTCCAAGAACATCCACAGAGGTAACTTTTGCTTCATGCCCAGATAGTGTCTTCACAGGCTTAAAGTCACGGCCCGACCAAACCTACAGTTAAAACATAAATATGAATAAGTCTAACCAATTACCCATGCAAAGGTATTGTATCTCCATATAAATATAAATAAGTATACTACAATCAAAATAAACAAATTATGAATCTTAAAATTTCACTTCAATAAAACGTTTTAGGCAGAAATAAAAAGTATACCTTAGCAGTCATGTCATATGAGGCAGTTACCAAAAAGTAACCTTCTTGTGGTTCAAATTTAACTTGTGATATTAAATTCGAGTGAGCAGGAATAGTATAAAAGGATTTCTTCTTCCTCAAATCCCAAATCCGACACGTGTTGTCTTCACCACCAGTGGCTAGATGATATCCATTAGGAGAAAAACTGATGCCAAGAACCTTCAAAATGAATTACAATCAGTCATCCTTATGAAAGTAAGGCATTAAATGTAACTTTGAGTGAGAAAAAGAGTGCAGGGTCTTTAATCTCCTACCGGTTTGACATGACCTTCCAGTGCAAGAATACTTCTTCCAGTTCGGAGGTCCCAAACACGAGCCAGAGAGTCCAGTCCACAAGATGCAGCTAATGATCCATCGCGGTGGAAAGCCAGGCCATACACACTTCTACTATGTCCTTCTTGAAGAAGCAACTCCTCCCCTGTTTCTATGTCCCATAATCTCCATGTCTTGTCAAAACTGGCAGTTCCCAGGTACTTCCCTGATGGATGGAAGGCAATGCGGGCCAGACGGTCCAGATGACCCTCAAATGTCTTCAAAAGTGATCCTTGATCATTCCAATACTTTGCTGTTCGATCAGCAGAGGCAGTTGCTAAATGATCATGAACAGGAGAAAAAGCAACATCTGTAGCACGTTCTGTGTGCCCCTTCAAGGTGGAATGTTTTTTTATTTTGGGCATGTTCCACAACTTGGAAGCACCAGTCAGAGAACTACAAAATAAAAAAAAAAACATTCAGTAGTAGATTGGAATGGTTTCACAAAAGAAGAAATGGTAAAAGATAAGGCTTAAGCTGTACAGCAACATACCAGGTGGCAAGCCATTTTCCATCCCTTGAGAAGGAGCAACCAGAAAGGGGCCGATCATCTCCAATTTCACTGAATTCGAGACTCAAATTCCCAGCCTGCCTCAATGCCCAATCTATCTCTGCATCCATATCTTCATCTGGATCATCCCTTCTTCTCTGTGCACGTTGAATCCGTAATGCTGCCCTTGCCAAAGAATATTTAGCAATATAAATTCTGGCATCCAGGAGAGCTTTTGACCCTTCAGTGTAAAAAGGATACTGCAGTGCTTCCTCAGCCTCGTCTTTTGGAGCAGAAGCCGCAGCCTCTTCATCCTCATGAGCTTTCATCAGCTTCTCCAGCTGACCTTCTGCATCTAGCTTTGCCATAATCATCCGCAACCTGTCCCGCCTCTCCATCTCTCTCTCACCAAACAGAGTTATTGGCTCACCAAGATGCCGAAGCCGAGCTCGCACAGCCATATCATTTGTAGGAACGGCAAGAGCAGCTGCCCGCCTCTTCATCATGAGTTCCTGCATTGCCTTTTCCTGCCGCTCTCTCACCAGTCTACTCTCTTCAGATATCTCATACTCTCCAGTCCCCTGGTTAATTCTTGCATTTGAGTCATCATTGTCCGAGTCAGAGTCACTCGATCTAACCTCGCCATTTTGTGGCACAGGTGGCCTAATGACTGGTGGCCGAACTGGAAGTGGTGCCAGTGGGCGAGGGGGAGGAATTATGGGAATTGGAGCTAAAGGAGGCACAACAGAAGGTGCAATAACAGGTGGAATAATAGGTTGTATTGAATGGGGTAGAGATGCATTATTAGAAATAGTATCTTGACCATCAGAGGCGGGTAAAGATGGTTCTGCAGTAACATTTTCCTTCTCCACTTCCATGATTCCTACCCAACTGAAAAGAATAAAAAAAACAACACTATAGAATTTTAGATTACAAAATTAAATTAAAAAATTACTACAAATAAATAATAGCTGCCCAGAAAAATTAAATGAAATTGCCAATGCCATATCTTAAGGAAACACAAGCAGAGAAGTGTCAAGCGTACACATAAAACCACAAAAAAAGGATCTAAGTAAAGGCCCAATAGAAATAAGTTAGTGATTGTGCATGGATAGGTTTGAAATAAAACCATACCAAAAACCTTTACAGACTCATTATAAGGTTAAATTTGAAAATCAACCCATTTCATTTAAAAAACGGTTTGGTAAAAATCAATCTGGTATTCAACTTGTTTTAAACCTTACTTCTTTAATATATAAAATCTATTCATAAATCCAAATTCTATATATTTTTTTCTAAATGCAATTATAAAACCAATTTATTATTTTTATACAATAAGACATAACAACAAAGGTAATTTTTATTACTGTGAGGCATCCCAAAACTAAACTAGGCAAGAGGGCAGAGCACATATTTACCTAATGATCACAATTAGGATAACTAAAGAAACAAGAAAGAAGGTGCAGAATAATGCACAACTATTGACTACAGACAAGTGAGTTTTTGATATCCGGCAAGTTACTTGACTTTCGTTCAGTAAAAATAGTCAAGTCTCAGCCTGAGACCCTAATCAGAGAGCATTTTATTCATTGTTATTAGTGGTGTTCTAATTATTCATCAAAAGTTGAGTGGCACTAATTATTTATTATGATCTATCACTGCTAAACAAAGGTTTTTGAGACAAGGTAATGAGGAACATCAGCCTAGTTCAAGTGATAATGCTAAAAAAAGGATGGTTGGTCATAATTATTTTTAATGTTCAGTCTTTCATATAATGTTTCTTATTCTAATTTTGTCTAAAACATTGTATTTGTTGAAATGTAATATGTTTTTAGATATAGGCTCTGTAGGAGCCTACTATTTACTGTTGATTGTTGATTACTGTTTCTCCATTATTGTATAAGTATGTGTTAGTGTGTATTAGAGGTAATGAGTGAAAATAATAAAGTGTGAGAGTTTATTTCTCTAAATTCTCTAATATGGTATCAAGAGCCAAGCTCCAGGGCTCTCTACTGTAGACGCTGTCAGACCACTGTCGCCGCCGCCGTCGCCTTCGCCGTTGCCGCCGCCGTCGTCGCCGCCGCCGCCGGTACCTCATTTTCTCAGAAAAATTTAGGGGTTTTGTGCGCCTTCGTGAGCGCGACCCAACCCTGGTGGTCGCAGTCCCTGCATCGTCCTCACACGCCGTCACGCGCCGCCGCAGCCCGCCAAATCTCGTGCGCGTACTGTTCACGCGCCGCCCTACACTGGTCGGAATTTCACCGCGCACCTAGGGTTCCGCTCGCCTCACTCTCCTGAGCCTGTTTCGGACCTTACTTCACTGTTTTAGGGGGTGTAGTTGATACCTAGGGTTTTCTCTCTCCCAATAGTTGAATATCTCTCAAAGTCTAAGTCTGGTTCATTTTCCAGATCTGTAATGGCATCTACTACTGGAATTAATTCCTCTTTATCTGCAACTCCTATCATCACATCTGCAAAACTCAATTGGAAAAATTATTTATCTTGGTCTTCTGCAGTGGAATTATGGTTCCTTGGTCAAGGACACCATGATCATCTTGAACAAGATATCTCTATGGTTCCAGATGAAGAAAAATCTCAATGGCAAAAATTGGATTTTCAGTTATGCGCAATTTTATGGCAGTCAGTGGAGCAAGAGGTTCTAGATATTTTGAGACCCTATAAAACATGTTCATCATTCTGGAAAAGGGCAGAAGATATTTTTGCTAATGATGTACAACGTCTTTTTGATGCTACCCAAAGAGTAGCTTCTCTAAAACAAGTCAACCATGACATGGTTTCTCATATAGCAAAGGCTCGGGCTGCTGTAGAAGAATTGAAGAACTTCTTTGTAGCTGATTCGTTAGAAGGGATCAATAAAAAGCTTGACAAGTTTTACATGGTCCTAATTCTGAGAAGTTTACACTCCGATTATGATCATGTACGTGATCAAGTTTTAGCTGGTGATCAAATCCCTTCAATGGATGGTTTGGTTACTCGACTTCTTCGAGTACCTCCATTGGTGAAAGATGAGAATTCAATTGATGTTATTGGAACATCAGCTATGATAATGTCACAAGGAAGAGGAGTGCCACAAGGAAGAGGAGGAGGCAGAAGCAACCGAGGACGTGGTGGTCGTAGCATACGTCCTCCTCCTCAATGCACATACTGTAAGAAACTAGGCCATACTCGAGACAAATGTTATGTTCTACATGGATATCCAGACAAAGTTGCTCATGTGTCTAAATCTGGTGATCTAGAATCCAGAATTTCAAATGAAGGGTATGAAGAATTTTTACGTTATAAGTATGGAAAACCTTCTAATCCTGGCCAATCCTCTGTCATGACTAGTGTGCCTACAGCCAGCCTATCTCAATCTATGGAAGGTCATAATCCATGGATTCTGGACTCAGGTGCCTCAGACCATATCTCTGGTAACATTACTTCATTTTCTTCATTGTCTTCTCCAAGAATTCCTCATCTCATTACCGTTGCCAATGGATCAAAAGTGAAATCTCAGGGAATTGGAACAGTTTCCTTATCTCCTTCACTAAATTTAAATTCTGTGTTATATGTTCCCAATTGTCCATACAATTTAATCTCTTTGAGTCAGTTGACTCGTACCTTAAATTGTTCCATAACCTTTACGGCCAATTCTTTTGTTATACAGGAACATGGGACAGGTCGTCTGATTGGAGAAGGACATGAGTCTCAAGGACTTTATTTCTTAAAACCTCATTCCTCAAATTCCTGCTTTACCACTTCATCCCCCAAACTTTTGCATGATCGTCTAGGCCATCCAAGTTTGTTCAAGTTGAAGATGATGGTTCCAAGTCTCAAAAACATCCAAGTCTTAGATTGTGAATCTTGTCAATTAGGAAAACATGTGAGATCTTCCTATCCTAAAAGATCTGAGACACAGTGTGATTCTCCTTTTTCAATAATTCATTCAGATATTTGGGGACCAAGTCGTGTTACTTCATTTGGTTTTAATTATTTTGTAACTTTTATTGATGAATTCTCTCGATGTACTTGGGTTTATTTAATGAGAGAGAGATCTGAACTTTTGTCCATATTCAAGTCTTTTTTTATTGAAATTAAGAACCAATTTGGGAAGACAATTAAAATTCTTCGAAGTGATAATGCTAAGGAATACTTCTCTCTAGCATTTTCTTCATTCTTATCTTCCCAAGGAATTTTACACCAGTCAACCTGTCCTCACACTCCACAACAAAATGGCATTGCAGAAAGAAAGAATAGACATCTCATTGAAACTGCACGTTCCTTAATGTTGAATACTAATGTTCCTGTACATCATTGGGGCGATGGGCGATGCAGTCCTCACTGCCTGTTTTCTTATCAATAGGATGCCTTCTTCCTCTCTTAATAATAAAATTCCTCACTCTGTCATTTTTCCCAATGACACTTTATACCATGTTTCCCCACGTGTATTTGGGTGTATGTGTTTTGTTCATAATGTTTCTCCAGGTCTTGATAAGCTCTCAGCAAAAGCTATCAAGTGTGTTTTCTTAGGATACTCTCGTCTTCAGAAAGGGTATAAATGTTATTCTCCCTCCACCAAGAGATATTATATGTCAGCTGATGTCACATTCTTTGAGGATACACCCTTTTTCCCTTCCTCCATGGAGGATCGTTCCTCTGTTCAACAAATGTTTCCTTTACCAACATGTGATCCTCTAATCCTCCACCTCTTCTCACATATCAGCGTCGAACCCAATCTCGAACTCCTAACACTGACGATCCTCGAGACTCAGATCCTTCTGCATCAGATCCTCAAACCATGGATCCTTCATCATCTTCACCTTCTACTGATTCAGATGATAACTGGCCCATTGCCCTCCGGAAAGGTATTCGTTCTACTCGCAATCCATATCCTATTTATAATTTTGTGAGTTATCATCATTTGTCTCCTACATATTTCTCTTTTGTTTCCTCATTATCATCGACTAAGGTTCCAAATAATATTCATGAGGCACTTGTTCATTCTGGATGGCGACAAGCCATGGTTGATGAGATGAAGGCACTTGAACACAATGGCACTTGGGATCTTGTCCCTCTTCCTCCTGATAAGAAGCCTGTTGGTTGTAGATGGATTTATACTGTTAAAGTTGGTCCTACTGGTAAAATTGATCGCCTTAAAGCTCGACTGGTAGCTAAGGGCTATACTCAAGTTTACGGCCAAGACTATTGTGATACTTTTTCTCCTGTGGCTAAAACCAGTACTGTTCGCATTTTGCTTGCTATGGCTGCCATTCGTCATTGGCCTCTTTTTCAGTTAGACATTAAAAATGCCTTCCTTCATGGTGATCTGGAAGAGGAGATATACATGGAGCAACCTCCTGGATTTGTTGCTCAGGGGGAGTCTGGATTAGTTTGTAAGTTGCGTCGTTCCCTTTATGGCTTAAAGCAATCACCTCGAGCTTGGTTTGGTAAATTTAGTCAGGTGGTGCAAAAATTTGGATTGAAACGTTGTGAGGCGGATCATTCAGTGTTTTATGGTCACTATTCTCCTGACAAATGTGTTTATCTCATGGTGTATGTTGATGATATTGTTATTACAGGGAATGACATCACTAGAATTAATCAGTTAAAGAATCATCTGTTCAATCACTTTCAAACTAAAGATTTGGGTCGTCTAAAATATTTTCTTGGTATTGAAGTGGCACAGTCAAAAGAAGGTGTCATCATTTCACAAAGGAAATATGCTCTTGACATTTTAGAGGAAACAGGTCTGACAAATTGCAAGCCCATTGATAGTCCCATGGACCCAAATCAAAAGTTAATGAGGGATCAGGGTCAACCTTTCTCAGACCCAGAGAGATATAGAAGGCTAGTTGGAAAACTCATTTATCTTACCATAACAAGACCTGATCTTTCTTATCCAGTTGGAGTTGTGAGTCAATTTATGCAAAATCCACATGTTGATCATTGGAATGCAGTACTTCGCATTCTCAGATACATAAAAGGAAGCCCAGGACAGGGACTGTTGTATGAGAACAAGGGAAACACTCGGATTGAAGGATATTGTGATGCAGATTGGGCTGGTAGTCCAATTGATCGAAGATCTACTACAGGATATTGTGTTTTACTTGGTGGGAACCTTGTATCTTGGAAAAGTAAGAAACAAAATGTTGTTGCTCGATCTAGTGCTGAAGCTGAATACCGATCTATGGCTCTAACTACATGTGAACTTGTGTGGATTAGACAACTTCTTCAAGAATTGAAGTTTTGTGAAAATGAGCAAATGAAACTGTACTGTGACAATCAAGCAGCTCTACACATTTCCTCCAATCCTGTGTTTCATGAGAGGACGAAACACATAGAAATTGACTGTCATTTTATTAGAGAGAAGTTGTTGTCAAAGGAACTGGTTACTGAATTTGTCAATTCTAATGAACAACTCGGAGACATGTTGACCAAATCTCTAAGGGGGCCTAGAATTCAATTCATATGTTCCAAGCTTGGGGCATATGACTTATATGCTCCAGCTTGAGGGGGAGTGTTGAAATGTAATATGTTTTTAGATATAGGCTCTGTAGGAGCCTACTATTTACTGTTGATTGTTGATTACTGTTTCTCCATTATTGTATAAGTATGTGTTAGTGTGTATTAGAGGTAATGAGTGAAAATAATAAAGTGTGAGAGTTTATTTCTCTAAATTCTCTAATAGTATTAAAAGATGGTTTCTACTTCTCTCAGAATCATTTAAAATTCATTCTCGTGGGCAGCTATATTATTCACTGATATGGGTAAACGGCAACCTTGCTAAGTTACTGGATTACTTTGAGCCTGATCAAACCAGAACAATGTTCAGAAATCAGAATAGCAAGAATCAAGCACTATATATCTAGGCTGACCTTTGTTCCATTTTTAATATAGAAATTAGAAAACCCTATTTGTTAAAAATAAAGATAATTTTGAGCAGCCTAATCTAGCAACTTCAGCTCTTGAAATGTACCAAAAAGCCTCTTGTTTCTACCAATTTGTTAGAGCTTAAATCCCTGTGCTCTGATTCTAAATAATTATTAGCAACAAATGGATTTCATTCCAGCAAAAATCTTCTACATAGTATTTAGCAACAAAATTGTAGCGCACTTGAATGATAATCAAAAGCATAAACCCATGTTGTGGGAGGATTTCTCTAACAAAAATGAAGCATGGATCGTTCAAACACCCCAATAAAGAATAAGTCAAAGAGCTATATATGTATTCATCTGAAGAAAGACAAAATTATAATAGAAGATTTAATGCATCTGAAGCAGAGATGGACAAGAAGCATAACATTTAAAACTAAAAAAAACAATCGTTTCAATGTAAAAGACATTTAAAATCTAATGGTATACCCTTAACTTTTGTGTTGATATCCCATTCTGGGCTTTTGAGTTATGAGTCCCATAAAACAATTCATGAATACATATTCTCTGGTTCTTTTCACACAACTAAATACAGTACAAAATGAAGCGGAATATCCAACACGAGTTCCCCGCATAACACAGTTTATATTACACGAAATTCTACACGCCACTTCCTTTTTATGCTTAGTGATCAATCTGCCATCGACCACCACTAATAAGCCATACAAAAAGCTTGAAATGTAAAGTTTCAATAGTATGCTTTATCTAAAACATGCTATCTCTCATGAAGCTCCGATTGTCCAACTTTTCCTCAACTCTCCCCATTCAAAGTAGATTAGACGTGAGGAGTCAAAATATAACTAATTCAGCTGAGACAATTTCATCTATCGTCCAACCACTCCTTTTAACAGTTGATACTTTGACAATCAAATTAATAAGAGAAACAGAGAATATGGTGATTACTTTTGCTTTACTGAAACACTTAGTCACAACATGGCACTGTTAAAATCTTTTTGGAATGTTGCTCTGAGCAAAGGTTGGGGGAAACCCAACTCTGAAATATCTCAAAAACTAAATACAATAAAATATTTTTGCTAAGGCTCGGAAAGTTTTAACTCGTTCCCCAAATCCCACATCCCAACTCACTCTTCAACAGAATACCCCAAATTACATAACAAGAAACCCCGAACCTCAATCTTCAAATACCACACAAGAAATAAAAAATAAGAATGAAATCATAACAGCAAGTACAGTACAAGAAACAATGTAATAGCTAAAAAAACTACAAAATAGAGTAATGAGTAAATAGCCTACCTCACCAAACCAAATCCGTGAAGGAAATTGTGTTTGCTGTGACGTTAGCGTTTTTAGGGTTCTCGTTGTCGTTCATGCAGCGACGGACTGAAGTTGACGAATCAAACCCTTGCTGGCGGACGGCGGACGGCGGAGACAAGGCTGGTGAGCGGAAAGCTGCCGACGAGATGAGGGAAGAGTAGAGAGGAAGCGCGTAAACACTGACTACTGAGGTTTCATATTCTTGTGTTTATTCTTTTACTATGAACTTCATTTTATTCTATTGTTAAAACTATACTTTCATGTCTTATTTATTTTTCTTTTTCAGAAATACTTTTTAATTAATGAAATGTAGGTTAATTATTTATAATTAAAAATTTTAATTTCTACTATCATACTTTCATATTATATATTATACTTTAAATTTTAGTGAATTTAAAGAGAAATAGAAGTGAAAATGAAATTATTTGAATTACAAAAAATATTATAAAAAATAAAAAGATTTAAGATAAAAATTTACGAAATATAATGATTAACGTATTGTTTTAATAAATTAAAAAAGCGTGTAAATTAATAAAATTGGTTTATTATTATTTATATGATTTAATCATTATTATTTATATATTATTATTGATATTACTATTATTATTATTGTTATTATTTATATTTTATCATTTTTATTAGTGCTGTCAAAATGAGTTGTAATCCGTGGGCTAAGCCGGCTCACCACGGGTTTGAACCAGATTGGGTTTGAAAAAATGTAAATTTTTTATGCAGGCTAGTTTTCAACCCGGCTCACCAGGTTGAACCCGTGGTGGGCCGGGTTGGCTCACCAGCCCACCTAATTTAATTTAATTATTTATTATTTTGTATTTCAATATTATTAGTTAACATTTTTTTATTATATTGTTGATTGTGAAAAAGATGTTTCAAGAGATAAAAATATATAGATTTATCTATTCAATACTCTAATATTGTAAATGGACAAATGATACAAAAATTATCAATATTAAAAACTTATTTGTTCGTCTTTTGTACATGTTTTTTTATTACGCTTGGATTGTATGATATTTTTTTTATTTTGAATTGTCTATGAAGTTTAACATCATTTTAGTGTGACATTTAATTAGATTTAAATTAGAAATAAATTATAATTTTTTTATTTAAAAAGAATTTATAATTAAATGAGCCGCCAACCCATTTCATCCACCAACCCATTTAATCCACCAATCCGTGGTAGGTTGTGCCAGGTTCGAATTTTTTCAGCTTGCTAATAAGTGAGTCGAATTGGGTTGGCTCACTAAGTGACCAACCTGTCGTGGGCCGGGCCGGATCGAGCCGAGTTACCCATTTTGACAGCTTTAATTTTTATTATGTTATTTTATTTTATTATGAAAATATAATAAAAATTAACTAATAAAATATAATATATGTATATACCTTGTAAAACTCAAGAAAATGGTATTTTAGAAGTGGTGAGAGTTTAAAAATAGTGAGAATAAGTTATTTTGATATTAAATTATTTATTTATAAATAATTTTATTATAAACGAGTTTTATTATTTTTAAATTTATCATCTCTCTTAGAAAACACTTTGACCTTCTCTCTAAGAGTTCTAACTCCTAAGTCATCTCTTTGACGATCTGAAGGTACCTAAATGACTACATTGGTCTACATTCCTATCTGACAATTTATGCAATAGAGCAAGTAAGTTTTGACTTCTTTTTGTTCTTTGTTCTTTATTGGAGACCATGCATGAAATCTTCCACCGCATGTGTAATATGAACTTTCCTTTGAGTTCATTGTTGATTAGAGGTCCTCAGAACTCTCCTTGATATCCTTTTGGTGTTTCTTAGGTGTATTTATAATTCTTTGAGTCGGAAGCAACACGATGCGATTCTAAAGCTTAATAGGAAACTTTGTGAGGTAAGTAAGGGAAGCTAATTTTATTTTCTAATTTAATTATTAAGTATAAAATGATATTTGAAAGTATATGAAATTGATGCATGTTGTGATTGTGTGTATGTACATTGGTTGTATATATAATTGTACATGAATAAAATGCTTGTATGGTGTTGAATGTGTTTGATTGAAGTTCAATGAATAAAAAATGCTTGACTCTTTGTGTAATTTGGTGTAAAATGGAGGTGATTTGGTGAAGGTAATTGGTATGATGATAATGGTGAAAGGGGAAGGTTGATGTATCATTTCATAGGCCAAATTGAGGGGTATTGGTATACAAATTCTTAGAATATTGAGTTTAAAGTGGAACCTACAATTTGGCAAGGGTTATTGGGTATTTTATGATTTGTTTATATCCTTAAATGGTCAAGTTAGGATGTTAAGTTGAGAGAAAGAAACTGAGTTCACTTTTACTTTTGTATTAAAGTGAAATTAAGGGTTTTGATAAGTGAAATTAGGGGTTTTGATAGGTGAAATTATGGGAAAATGGTTGGTCTAGGAGAATAATCGTTTGAGGACAGTTTTGAAGTCACTTAAGACTTATTGAAGTTTTCTAACCAGCAAAATTTGGTGTAGAATGCAGTAGATGGTTTGTGAGAGTGTTTTACATGTTTAAGGTCCAAATGAGAGGATTTTGGATAGTGAATTTCTAAAGGAGTAGGTATGTGATGAATTGGAGGGTTTAGGGTCCCTTGTTGAGTCAATTATGACTTATTCCTTCTTTTGGGTGGATGAAATTGGGGTTAGAAGGAATGGAAATGAGTTTAGGCAGTCTAGTGAAGTGAATTTTGGTTTGGAGTAGTCAAATTGAGTTAGAGGTGTGTTTTCTGAGATTTGTCAGTGCCTAGAGGGTTTTAGGGATAATCAAAGTTGTGGGGAAAGTATCTAAAGTCATACTAATCGATTATGCAATAACTTTTGTTTTAATCGATTATATCATTAATGTAATCGATTAAAATGCCCATTATGCCTTATTTTGCTTCTTCTGGCTTACTTTAATAGATTAGATTAAAAGCATAATGAATTATGCCAAAGCTTCTGTTTTAACCGATTATGACATAATATATTAAAATATGTAGTTTTGTTCTCTTTTGCTTTATGTGAATTCTAGCTTGCCTTAACAGATTATATTACCAATATAATGATTAATACCCCCAATAATGTGTAATTTTGATCAACCTAAACCAAATTCACTTGTACACATATGATCTATGTATTTCATTGTTCTCTTATGATCCAAAGCAATCTTATTATCAATTTTTATTGTGCAATAGAGAATCAATTTTATTATCAATTACTTGTTGATACTTGATGCAATTGTTTATGGTTTTGTGATGAAAGCTTTGAGATTATGTGATAGTATGCAATGTTTGTGTGAAGTATATGTATATATAATTATGAGAGGGATATGATGATGATGAATATGTGGTTGATTGTGTGAATGATTAATGGACGTAATTCCATGATTCGTGGAGAGGTTACATGGTGGTACCTGTATTGTTGTTTGTATGAATGTAGGAAGCTAAGTACCGATGGTTTATCCTGACGCTCTCATTAACCTCAATCTCAAGTAGAGATAGATGATTATATCGTGGAGAGTAGTAGGATGTCCAAGTCTAGGCACTTTACCTTGGCCAAAGACTTATGTTAAGGACTAATCTTGTGTGGTAGCTTGGGGTCAACTAGTAGTATTACCACTACAAGTGCATGAATCACCATAGTTCAACATTCATATTATATTCAGATGGTCAAGTCTAAGTCTGTGACATGTTTAATATGGATGTTTATTTTGTGTGTGGAATATAATGTATGATGAAATTTTATTTGATTACGATAAAATGTTTTACCATTAGCTTACCCTTCCTTTTATGTTGTCTATTTTCCTGTTGTTCTTTTCTTTTAGAATAATCATCTAAATGGTATGAGCTTAGGGAGATGTTCTTTTCAATTGTTCTAGCGAGAGATGTAGGTGAAACAGATGAGTTGTTAGATAGTTTTACATCTCTTGGAATTTCTTTGTTGGTTTATTTTCATCTAGTAATTCTATTATTATATATTTAATGTTTTATTTTAGTAATTTCATACTCTTAAAATGGGATGTTACTTACCTCATTTCTTCAAAACTTTACACTAATGTGAAGAAAGTTTTAACAGTGTTCTTTCACATTGAAATTTGAACTTTTTTTACAAAGCTTCACTTGTTGTATTTTTGTAGCTAGAAACAAACACTGTATCAAAGTGTTTTTAATTAAGTTTACAATTAAGTAAAATAATATATTGGTTTAATTAGACTAAAAACGATATTTAACTAATTTGGTGATGGAAGTCTTATTTTTATATATTTCAAAACTTGATCAATAAAACATTTAAGTTATCTGTGGATAATATTTAATAATTTGAAAATAATATAGTTTATTAGAGTTCTAGAATTCCTTTTAAATTTGAAAAACAAAATTTGAATGATCTCGAAATAAAAAGTGAAATTTGAGAAGTTACAGACCCTAACATCTAAAATATAATAATTTTATGTGAATTTATTTTTATATGATTTTAGCTCCTATAAAATTATTGTGTGTTAATCATAGTCTAAAAAAAAGTTATTCTATTTTTATCTCTCAAAAAGTATAAAGAATGGAAAGTGTGTAGTGTTCAATAAATAAGTTATAGTGGTCAATAAATAAGTTATAGTGGTCCCTTTTAAAAATTGATTCTCTTAGAAAACTTTTATCAAATAGTTGGTGTGTTAAAAGTGCAAAGAATGTAGGGAAGAGAAAAATCACATAAATGATTTTTATCCTGTTTCAAATCAAAAGATTCAATACCCATTCGTTAGTTACTATAATGACTGATTAACTATTTTACTAAAATCAGTTTAACAATTACAGTAAGATGAATAGAAATTAAGAATAGCAAAAACCTTCTTTCGACAAACAAATCGAAAGAAACCGCTCAACCAACTTAAAAAGAACCGCTCCGACCTTAGACACACTAAGCGCAATCTTCTCCTATTCACAATACTTGACAAGAGCACACTATCATTTGAGAACTTCCTCAGACAAACTGTATTCTCAAATGGTATAGATATTTTCTAAAGAGTTTGTCAAAGAGTATATATAGCCTAGAGGTCAGAATTTATAAAGACATTTCTCAACTGCCAATGATAATCGATTATTGTAAGTGATAATCAATTATCCTTGTCCCTTATTATTTCAAGGGATAATCGATTATCTGCGAGACTTGGACAGTAGAAATTTATTCCCCCTTTTTTATCATAGAAACAAGTTAGTAGTAACTGCACTAGAAGTTTTTCTCCCCCTTTTTTATCATTAAGCAAAAAGCAAACATACTCCCCCTCAATAAGTTCTCCCTCTCAATAAGGCAAATCATGCAATGAAGGAAAATGAAGAAGTTTGATTCATTTATGCAAAGGAAAGTATAGTTCACTCAAAATATAAAAGACAACAATTTAAAAGCAACTAAGACAAATCTAAATTCTAAAAGGTAGAACTTGGGGAATGTTTTGGAGGTTGAAGATTAAGACGTTCCTCAATATTGCCTAAGCGAGTATCAAAATCTTCAAGCCTTTCATAGACATAATCTCGATGAGTTTGCTGCATTTCAATAATCTGATCAAATCGCGCTTGATGAGCAAAACTCATGTCCTCCATTTCTTTGGATAAATTGGCAAAGTACTCTTCCATTGAGAGAGAAGAGGATGAAGGCATTGTAGAAGGTCTAGCTTCAGATGGAGCAACATCTCTTACCGGTTCAGCCATGTGGGCATCCATGTCATCATCTTCTTCATCCTAATTTTCATTATCCTTGTAAACAAGCACACGTCCACGAGCAACAAATCCCATTTGCCGAAAGGTTGTCTCACCAATTTCAATCCCAATTGATTGGATGACTTGGGTGTGTTCACCATCTATGCTTACTCCTTTGTATTCAAGAATTCTAGAGATGAGGAGAGCATATGGAAGATGATATGCAGAACATTTTTTAGCCTTTAACATGGTATTTATGATAAGTGTAGGCCAATCAATGAGTATGATTCAAAATCCCATATAAGAGTAGAAGATCTTACTTAGAACATTGAGCATGATTTGTAGCACGAGGGCACAAGATCCACACAATCAAATACTGGATCATCATCTCTTCTACCATGAATCCTCCAACCAACAGTTGACGACGATTGGTTTGTTGTTGGGGGTTTCGCAAAAATAATTGGTATGTGAGAAGGCGATTGAAGTTAGAAACGCCCAGATGAACCTTTACTACATCATCCCATATTGTGAGCTTTGCGACAATGGTCCATATATCATCATCAAGGATGATTCGGACACCTTTCACCTTGGTTGTCACAATGCCATCACGATATTTGAGGTTGTGATAGAGCACTCTAATCAAATTAGGATAGATGCATCCTTTTTGTTCAACCAAGTGGGTGATACTTTGAGTTCGAAACAAATCAGGAAATTGAAAGCCATAATATCTATAAAATTCCAACCTGATATATTTGACTCGTAGTATGCGGCGTTCTTACAAAAAATGGGCAAATTCAGCTTGTTTCTTTGGGTCAGAGATCCATCCTTCATTGGAGGCAAGACGAACAACTCTAGAACGAGATGAAGAAGCACCACCAGTTCTTCTCTGAGGTCTCCTTGAGTAAGCCATTTTAGTAAAAAGGGTATGAGGAGAAGGTATGAGAAAATGGGTGAAATCTTGGAAGAATTTTGAGTTTGACCAAATTTAGGTGCAAGGAGTGGTTGTTAATCGATTATGAATGAGTATTTATAGAAGAAATCCAAAAACTAGCCATTTATGGCCGTTTATAGCCGTTTTTTAACGTTGTAACAACTATATTTCTGAATCTGCATCGCGTGATAATCAATTATCACTAATGATAATCGATTATCTGGTCAAAAATTAATTTCCAGAAAATCACTAGTAATCGATTATTGATGAAGATAATTGATTATCTGTTCATGAATACCCAGATTTGAAGAACGAGCTAGGATAATCGATTATGCTTCGCAATAATCGATTATTTGTGAACCTAAAACTTTTCTGAAAGCTCAAGATAATCGATTATAGCTATCAAATAATTGATTAAATACGCTAGGGTTACGAAAAACTTAAAATTTTCAGGAATTTTGATTCTAAGATATATGTATTACTCCCAACTCTCTTCTAAGATCATAAAACCTATCCTTGGGTAATGCCTTAGTGAAGATATCAACTAATTGATGCAAAGTATCAATATATTCTATTGTGCAATCACCCTTTTGAATATGATCTTTTAAAAAATGGTGTCTTATTTCAATGTGTTTGGTTCTGGAATGCATTATAGGGTTCTTGGTTAGGTTTATGGAACTAGTGTTACCACATTTTAAAGGAATGTGATCAAGGAAGATATCAAAATCTTCCAATTGCTATTTCATCCACAAAATTTGGGCACAACAATTTCCAGCAGCAATGTATTTTGCTTCTTTGGTAGACATGGCTACACACGCCTGTTTCTTTGAGTGCTAGGATACCAAAGAACAGCCTAAAAAATGACATGTTCCACTAGTACTTTTCCTATCAAATTTACAACCCTCATAATTAGCATCAGAATAACCTAATAGAATAGGTGTTGCATCAGAAGGATACCATAAACCAAAAGAAGTAGTCCCTTTAAGATATTTCAAGATTCTCTTAAAAACAGTTATTAGGATTGACTTGGTATTTAGCACAAACACATACACTTTGCATAATATCTGGTCTACTAGTTGTGAGATATAGCAATGATCCTATCATAACTCTAAACATTGTTTGGTTTACTTCTTCACCAGATTCATCTTTATCTAGATAACAAGATGTTGCCATAGGGGTGTTAACTCTTTATAAGTGTCCATTCCAAATATTTTAAATACTTCCCTATAATATTTGGTTTAGGAGACAAAGGTTCTACCTTCCATTTGTTTTATCTATAGTCCTAAGAAAAAGTTCAATTCCCCATCATAGACATGTCAAACTCACCTTGCATTATATTTGCAAACCCCTCACATAAGGAATCATCAGTAAATCCAAAAATAATGTCATCAACATATGCTTGAACTAGTAATATATGATTTCCTACTTTCTTAATAAACAAGGTTGAATCAACCTTTCCTCTAGAAAATTCATTTTCAATCAAAAAGGTGCTAAGTCTTTCATACCAAGACCTAGGTGCATGTTTAAGACCATACAATGTCGTTTTCAATTTATAGACATGATTAGGAAATTTAAAGTCCTCAAATCCAGGAGGTTGATTAACATACAGTTCTTTTTTTATAAATCCATTCAAAAATGCACTTTTCACATCCATTTGACACAGTTTAAATTTCATCAAGGATGCATGATCAAGTAAAAGTTTAATTACTTCTAACCTAAGTACCGGGGCACAAGTCTCATCATAGTCTATACCTTCCTCTTAACAATAGCCCTTAGCAACTAGCCTTGCTTTGTTCTTTGTAATGTTTCCATCTTCATCTAGTTTGTTTCTGAACACCCACTTTGTACCAATTACTTGATAATCCTCTTTTCTAGGAATGAGTTCCCAAACATCATTCCTTTCAAATTGGTTCAGCTCTTCTTGCATAGTAATGCCCCACTTGTCATCTTGAAGAGCTTCTTTTATGTTTTTGGGTTCTATTTGAGACACAAAAGCTACAGTGAGACAAAAGTTATTTAGGTTGTGTCTGGTAGTTACCCCTTTTGATACATCTCCAATGATGTTGTCCAAAGAGAGCCCACAAGGTTGTTAGTAGTTTTTAGGATCACCTTGTTGATTTTGAGTTTCCCAATGATTGTTTTCATTGAAGTACATATCTTCAAGAGCTTCCCTTAAATAATCCTCATCACATGCAATAGGTTTGTTTGACTCAAGAGGGTTCACCTCAAGGTCCACAATTTCATCATAGACAACATGCATTGACTCCTGAATTATCAAAGTCCTTCTATTGAATACCCTATATGCTTTGCTAGTTAATGAATATCCTAAGAAAATTGCTTCATCAGATTTATCATCAAATTTTCCTAGGTTATCTTTACCATTATTCAACACAAAGCATTTACATCCAAATATTTTTAAATGTGATACATTTAGTTTTCTACCTTTAAATAGTTCATAAGGAGTTAACTTAAGAATGGGCCTAATAAGCATCTTATTCAGCACATAACAAGCAGTACTAACTGCATCAGTCCAAAAATATTTTAGCACATTAGATTCATTCAATAAAGTTTTGGCTAATTCTTCTAAAGATCTATTTTTCCTTTCAACAACCCCTTTTTGTTGGGGAGTTCTAGGAGTAGAAAAATTATGAGTTATGCCATGTTCATCACAAAACTTTTCAAAAGACTCATTTTGAAACTCACCACCATGATCACTTCTCAAAGTTTTGATTTTCAAGTCTTTTTCATTTTAAGCACATTTTGCAAATGTTTTGAATGCTTTAAAAGCTTCACTTTTCAAAGTAAAAAAGAATGTCCAAGTAAACCCAGTATAATCATCAACAGTTACAAGTGCATGATAATTTCCACCAAAACTCCTGATTCTAGATGAACCAAACAAATTCATATGCAAGAGTTCTAAAGGTTTTGATGTTGAAATCATACTTTTGGATGAAAAAGAGGATTTAGTTTGTTTCCCTTTTTGACATGCAACACAAAGTTTGTCTTTCTCAATTTTTAGCTTGGGCAAACCAATCACAAGGTCTTTAGAAATCAATTTGCTCAAATGTTGCATATGAATGTGTGCAACCCTTTTATGCTATAGCCAAGGATTTTCTTCTTTTGCAACTAAACATGATATGCTATGACTAGATGCACTTTCAATGTCAATCAAATAAATGTTATTATGCCTAACACCTTGCAAAGAAATATCAGAAGAATTCTTAAAATAAATTGTGCATTTGTCATTTTCAAAAGTTACCTTAAGACCTTTGTCACAAAGTTGGCTTATGTTTAGGAGGTTGTGCTTGAGACCTTCAACATACATCACATCTTTTATTGTCAAAGTGTTTCCTCCTCCAATGTCTCTGGTTCCAATAATTCTTCCTTTATTGTTATCCCCATATGTAACAAATCCATGTTTCTTCTTTTCAAAAGAGATTAACCTCTTCTTGTCACCAGTCATGTGTCTTAAACAATCACTGTCAAGATACCACAGTGACTTCTTTGACTTAGAAGGTTCCTACAAAAAAGTTGAACAAAAATTTTAGGTCCCCAATCTCATTATGGGTCCTTGGGTTTAGTATCAAACAAACATCATTTAACAACTTTAACCCATGCATATTTTTCATTTGGTACTCCAAAATGCTTCGTGCAGTAAAAACAACAAACATCATGCACCTTATTTTTCACAAAAGTGTCTTTTTCAACCCAAACTCTACGAGTTCTTTTGGTTTTAGTTTTCCGATGTTGATGCATGTTCTTGTTTTTAAAGTTGTTCTTCTTAAAATTATTTTGAGCATGTGAGGTAGACTTGGTTGTTTTAGTAAGTAAGTTCTCAAGTATATCAATATCAAATATATGACTCTTACAAGACAAGCATTCAACATGATTTTCATTTACATTAGACTCAGACACTTTAGTTTCAAGATTGCAAATTTTATTTCTTAGAATTACTTCTTCATCTAATCCATTTTCATATTTCAATTTTAATTCTTTAAATTCTTTCTTTAATTTCTTGTGAGCAACATCTAGTTTTTCAGATTCATCCATTAATTCAAAGAAAGTTTTTTGAAAATTTTATTCACAAGATTCAAAGCTAGAATCACTTGACTTCCAGCATCAACAGAGTCAGCCATTAAACAGAGATTTGCTTCCTCGTCTAATTCACTTGAGCTTGAAGAACTAGAATCATTTTCTTCCCATGTTATATAAGCCTTTTTCTTGGGAAATTTCCTTTCTTTCTTTTCTTCACTTCTTTTGATCTTGGGACAGTCGATCTTTACATGTTCTCGTTCTCCACATCCATAACATTTGATGCTTGATGGAGATCCTTGATTCTCCTTTCTTTCTCCTTGGTATTTGTCGTTTCCTTTTGCTCTCATGAACTTAGCAAACTTTTTTATCATGAGGTTCATGTTTTCCTCATCATCAGAGTCACTATCATCATTTCTTTTTGAACTTTTTTCCTTAGATATTTTAGATTTGAAAGCAAGAGTCTTCTTCCTTCATTAATCCTCTTCCACAATCAATCTATGCAATTCAAGCTCGTGCTCACGAAGCTTTCCAAAGAGAATTGTCATCGACATTTGGGTGAAATTTTGTGACTCTAAGATAGCTGTCACCTTTGGTTGCCAAGACTTGTCTAATAATTTCAAAAATTTTACATTTAATTCATCAACATCAAAGGTCTTACCCAACCCTATTAAATGGTTCACTATATGAGTAAAGCGCTTCTGAACATCAAAAATTGATTCTTCAGGCCGCATCCTAAACATCTCATATTCTTGGATGAGTGTGTTCTTTCTTGCGCGCTTTACATCATCAGTACCTTCATGTGTAACTTTGAGTACTTTGCACATCTCATGTGCTGTCTTAGAAACAAATATTCTATAGAATTCATCAAGCACCACAGTAGAAGATATAATGTTACAAGCCTTAATATCAAATTGGGCTCTTTTATTTTCCTCATTGGTCCAATTAAAGTAAGGTTTTTCAACTTCAACACCATCAATAGTAGTTTTAGAAATATAAGGACCATTTTGTACAGCTTCCCAGATGCCTATGTCAACAGACCCATGAAAATTTCCATTATGACTTTCCAGAATGCATAGTTATCACCGGTAAAAAGTGGTGGTTTGTTGATGGAAGTACCTTCAGCGTAAACTTGATTTTGACCGGCCACTTTCGAAAACTTTGAAAGAATATCAAAGCAAGCTCTGATACCAATTGTAGGTATCAGGGAGTCGCGTAACGGAATAAAAATTTATTATAAGAGCGGAAAGCGTGTAGCGGTCAATAAACAAGTTATAGTGATCCATTTTAAAAATTGGTTTTCTTAGAGAATATTTATCGAACAGTTGGTGTGCTAAAAGTGCAAAGAATGTAGGGAAGAGAAAAATCACACAAATGATTTTTATCCTGGTTCAAATCCAAAATATTTTACGTCCAATCGTTAATCACTATAATGAGTGATTAACTATTTCACTAAAATCAGTTTAACAATTACAATAAGATGAATAGAAATTAAGAACAACAAAAACCTTCCTTCGACAAACGAATCGGAAGAAATCGCTCAGCCAACTTGAAGAGAACCACTCCGACCTTAGACATACTAAGCGCGAGCTTCTCCTATTCACAAGACTTGACAAGAGCACACTATCACTTGAGAGCTTCCTCAGCCAAACTGTATTCTCAAATGACATATATTTTCTAAAGAGTTTGACAAAGAGTATATATAGCCTAGAGGTCAGAATTTATAAAGACATTTCTCAACTGCAATGATAATCGATTATCTTTGTTCGTTATGGGTTTTTCAAAAAGTGATAATCAATTATTTCGAGGGATAATCGATTATCTACGAGACTTGGACAGTACTGACTCATAACAGAATAATCAATTATTCTGATAAAATAATCAATTATTTGTGCGAGCAATTGTTTTTCAAATGAGCCCGTGATAATCGATTATTACACCAAATAATCGATTATCTGCGTAAACTTTCTAAAGACAAGAAAATTTCTAAGTGTTTACATTATCAAGATTTATTCCTATTACAATTGATTCTACAAAAATGCTTTTAAATAAACTACAATTAAAGTCTTCAAGTTCTTCACTTTATAGTATTATCAAAATCATTATCTTCAAGACACCAATGGTCCTCATTGGTAACAAAGTTTGCATTTCATCCTTACTATTATTAGGCTAGTATTTAATATTTTGAGACAAATTTCTAGATCAAAAATTGGAAACATTGATGCACATAAGTTGAGAATTCTTTGTTTTAATATGGTTTATTGCATACTTAAAATGGTATATGAAACATTTGAAGAATTGATTAAGATATAAGTTATTATTATTTGTGTGTTAATCAACATTGGTATTTAAAAAATTAAATATTATGCATATTTAATCAATGCAAAAATTTTCCAAAATTATAATCTATTTAAACAATATGAAATTAGTTAAGGGGTTAAAGTGTATTAAATTGGATGTAAGGAAAAGGGGATATTCATTTTTCTAGATCGATAGCATTAGTTCTTTATGAATGAAGATTTTATTGTGTATATTTCTTGTTCTTTTCATGTTTTTCAATAAAGTGTTGGTACCTGACACAACCTACAATAACAAGAGGATATGGCTGCACTTCAAACAATTGCTCCAGTTTGTTCACCTTTTGGTATTTCCAACTTGCTTACAGTTTCTTTAATTCAATATATGGTTTTACACATTACAATGTAAAAGTTGAACACAAAAATCCTTCGGCAGATAGCATGAAATTCCCCGAAGTAACATCAAACTTGTAAATACCTAAACTCTCACTCTTTAAGTTAAAATGATCTGGAATGCCTTCTTTATAAATCATATCGTATGACAAACTACCACATGTTTCTTCAGTTAAATTAAAGTATGGCACATCTATTAAGCCCAAGAGATTCAAAAAGTCTTCTACCAGAAGGCCAAAAGAGAGAGAACCACCTAGTTCGAGGTATCTCAGGTGGACCTTCATGTGAATCCTCGAAATTTGTTTCATCAGAGTCCCCATGTGCTTCATCCTTCTGCTGGCTTTCGCTTGTTATTTGATCTTCATCATCATCAGCTTTAGCTTCCGCAATTTCTCCAGGCTTTTTATCAAATAGGCCTTTAAATTGTTTCCTAGCCTTCTTCTCGACTTCCTGCAGATCAATTGACATTAGAATAAGGTGTGAAGAGTTCTCCTTCAGTGATGTCTCAAATCAAGCACATAATCCAAATAACTGGGTTCAAACCCACCTGTTCCTTCTGCTTCAGTTTTTGAAGAGCTGCAGTTGCATCTGATTCAGTTGACTTGTCAACTTTCATCATCTAAAAATAGCATTAAAGTGATTTTAGAAACGGATAACAGTACAGCTTTAAATGCTACACCAGTTACACATGAAGATATGTACCATTTTGAAATCAGCCTTGGCTTCTTCAAAATCTCCGGCAGTCATGTAGGCCATTCCACGACGATAAAGGCCCTTGACATGTGCAGGATTTGCATCCAAAACCTGCATGATTCATTTACGAAAACAGGCAATGACAAATACTTAGCACACGAATTTCCATCTAGTTTTAGAGTTGAGGAAAATAAACACTGTTTATAGCACAACTGTATTATTCATGCCATTTCTCTTTTTGTTCTCTTTTTAAACCCATTGTTTTCTGAAGAAAAAGGAAATCCTTAAATGAAAAGGGATTTTACTCCAACAGAAGTGTAACAACTAAAAAAAATGAAAATATTTACTCCTTTAAGTTTTAACCCCTTACCAAACATTTGATTATGGAATAGCAATTAATTCGAGGAAAGTAGAAAGTCATGGTGATTGACTCAGTTAGTTACATACAAGAGCTCACTTGAAAAGTGTGCAGCTTAAAATCCCTCATAGACTTACAATAAATTTATCCATCAAATCCCTCAACCCCATCCAAGAAACATCACTAGGTTAGAGCATTGCTACAGAACATTCCTAATTATAAATAAAATCCATGACGTTGTTTTACTATCCAAACGTACCAAAATCAACTGAGGTGTGTTTCATCCAATGAAATAAAATTATAGATAAATGATAGCTGAGGTCATCAAACATACCTTGTTGCAAGTCTCAATGCACTTTTTGCATTCTCCCAATTTCAGATAGCATGCAGCGACATTCAGATGTAGCAAATTCTTCAATAATGGCAGCAAAAGTGACAAACAGATTTAGTCTAAATTTGAATCAACCTACCAAGCTTAATTATGTTGGGTAATATATGCTTCATATCTTTAATATACTGGGAAAGGGATAAAAGATCACTCACTCGTGTGTCTGTAAAAATCTTTCCTTCTTCATCATCTTGAGGATTGATATGATTAAATTCTCGAAGCAACTGTTACAAACTACCACATAATGTTAATAAGTTTGATGGCATAGTCAGACATTTAGAACCACAAACAAAAGTCCAAGCAAAAATACAAATCCAATTATCATGGAATATACAAATCAATTCAAACAACAAAGTCAGATATTCCAACAGAAACAAAAAAAATATCATAGTATTCAAATCAAAGGACAGCAAATTCATTGGCAAGTATGAATAAAGTTGTAAAAGCAACACAATAAAAGAGAACTAATTTGCTGTTAGCTGATAATTCTTCTCAACACAACTATAGGTCCAATGCAAGACAAAATTGTTTTCTAGAGCGTAAGATTGTATGCGTCTAGGATCTCCTCCTCTCTTTTTGAGCTCACATTTCTTCAGGTCGTGATTTTGTCAGATCCTAATAACACCTCCCATGGCACTCCTCACAGTGCCTCGTGAACTTTCTTGCTATGCTTCTCATGGTCTTTCTTTGTTTCTAGGTTATTTTCATGGGTTGGGTTGCATTACCCATTTTCTAACCTAAAACTTAAGCCCAAGTTCGTATACCTTCAAAACCCAATCATTTAACCCCACACACCACATCGCCTAAAAACACCATGTAACCTAGTGCACCCCATTGCCTAAAATTTGTTGTGACAGACTCTGTTCCTATTGTCACTGTTAAGAAGTGGACTTTAGACCTAACTCAACCCCACAAAATCGGCTTATAAGGTGAGGTTTGCACCCACTTATATACTATAAATGGATCTTATCTCTAGTCGACATGGAACTTCCAACATACCTCCTCATGCCGAGGTATATACATCTTGAGCGTGACGGGTGGTCCAATAGCGGCCCGATAACGGATGGAATAATATGTCCAACTAACAACAAATATCGCTAGAATAGGCTCTAACCATAGCTCCGACACCATGTTAAGAAATAGACTTTAAGACTAATTTAACCCCACAAAATTGGCTTATAAGGTAAGGTTTGCACCTACTTATATACTATAAATGCCAAAAACCACAAAATTCCCCTCTCCTTATTCCTACACTAAATAGCAGTATGACCACGAGATTATTTGCTTTGAAGGATAGAATTCCTATTTCAAAATAGAATGGAACTATTGGTTTATTTTGTAACAAGGAAGGAGTTACTGTTACATAAGGGGATACTTACACCTATTCACTTACTATATATGTTTATTATATTGTTTTTTGTTTGTCATAATGAATTGAAGTTCAATTACGAGTTTCAAGTGAGAAATAATGATTTTGAGTGTGGATATATGAACTTCATAACTTTTGTAGGATGTTACGATCTCCTGATGTACAATCCATACTTCACTTTCCAATCATGAGTAAGATCTCAATTTTGACTACCTTGGAAGGGAGAACCTAGGATTCAAATCCTAATCATTAACTGTCACAGCCTTATAAGACCGAGGTGTAGCTGAAGACCAATTCAATGATGATAATGTTTAGATACCCTGTTTCTAGCAGGCTATATTATGGCAGCTCATACAACTAGTCCATCCAGAAACTTTTACCCCAATGACTAAATTTTCTATGAGAAAATTGTTAGCTGAAGTGCATAAGAGTATCAGATTCAACTTAGCACAAAAGAGAAAGATCAATTACCTTTTCATACTTTGCCTTGGCAAGTTCATATTTCCCCTGTTTGAACAGCTTGTTACCCTGAAAAACAATAATAAAATGAAACATTCAACTTTCTTTCATTTTGATTCAACATTCTCCAATAATTAGTAAGCGATTGTAGTACAAGTATGAAAACAAATAATGAGCATTAATCAAATAAGCCACAGTGAAGCCAAAATTATTTAAATCTATACAAGGAGGGAAAGATTAGATAGAAAACAATAATCTGTATATTTTAAAGAAATAATAATCTTTAGAAAAAAAGAAATATTGAGATTTTCAATGAACTTTCCCTGTATTATTCAATTCTTTTATGATTATTTCAGCATAGCAAAGTGAGCAGTAATCATGGATCACTAACAGAAGGTCTATAACCATTGAAGACAGCCCTCACAGCTTAAATGTTTCACCTTTCTTATTCTCAAATTTCTGCTCAACACAGTTCACATGGATGTTATGGAAGTTCCCAATGTAGGAAAATATATTGTCAAAATATACAGTGAATCACAAGAATGACAACAAAAACACAAATAAAATCTTATACACAAGGAAAAAGGTAGAATTGCCACCTAGTTCTCAAATAACTTCCAATAAATCCAGTGTAACTGTGGTCAACTTAGTTGACTATTTTTCTGGTTTTAACTAGTATCTCGCAAACAAAGCTGAAACAGCATAGTAAAATTGTGCAGGTTCAACTGCATACCGTGTTTCTGATGCTTTCAGCTTCATTCATTATAGTTTTAAAGTCCAATCCTGTCCAGTCCTGTAATAAGGAATAAAGTCCATAATGCATTACTCATTTCATCATTATAAGGATATGATAAAAAAATTAAATAGAAATTATAGCAGATAAAGATTAAAAACTGATGTAACATAATTATATACTTGAAAAAGTATTAAACCAAGTATGTATTACTTATCCTACGCTGTTTAACATGATTATCATGGTTCAGCCAGGGACCAAAATAAAAAAACAATAAACCTGAAATCTATCTCATTCAAGAATATTTACTTAGTGCAAACCAAACTGAAAAATAAAAATAAAGAATATAAATCTTAGAAAATGGATTTATACACAATTCAATCCAATAAAACTGACTTACAATCATTGATCCGCACGTACTTATATAATATATAATTGATCATACCAATAGTGGTTACATAAGCCTAACTTCAGCAGTGTGATTTCTAACACTTGTTTTTTCTGTTGCAATACTTCACCTAACATTCACCACCATGCAGTATCACAGATCTTATAACTGGTAAATGCATATATGTAACTACTTTAGTAAGTAACATGAATTTAACTGACCAATTTGAAAAAATACCTTTGGCGTTTCAAAACTTAGAAGCTCAATTTCCCATTGAATATGAGCACCCTCAGGGACATTTGAAGGCCTGGTCATAAAAGAAGGAAGTATGTCAATGATATCATGCAGCATAGAGATAGAACAGAATGACAGTGGATATTTTTAGAATAGGTTTGAGTAATCTAAGTAAGCTTTATTCAAAAGCTGTGTTGGGTAGTACCTATTTTTTCTATCTTTATGTCTTTCCTTAAAGAAGTCAAAAATCAATGTGGCAAGGTAATAAAAATTTTACAAAGTGCTAATGCCAAAGAATACTTGTCCTCTAATTTTTGTACTCTCTTAAGCCCAAACAACATTTTACAATAGTCTACTTTCCCTCATACACCTCAACTAAATGATATAGCTGAAAGAAAATATAAACACTTAGTTGAAATTGCTCGCATCTTATTGCTTGGTGCAAATATACATGTCCATTATTGGGGTAGTGCTATCCTAATTGCTTGTTTTCTCATCAACAAAATACCTTCTTCTCCACTTGACAATAAATTTCCTTACTCCATTCTATTTGCAAAAGGAACCCCTCTTTCATATTTCTCTCCATGTTTTTGGTTGTGTATGCTTTGTTCATGAAATGTCTCTGGTTTACAAAACTTAGCTAGAGCTATCAAATGTGTCTTCTAGAGATATTCTTACATTCAAAAAGGATATCAATGTTATTGTCATGAAACCAAGAAGTGTTATATGTCTACTAATAACACCTTTTCTGAACCAACTCCTTTCTTCCCACCTTCTATACAGGATATTCATTCTATCTCACATGTCTTATGTGCCCTTAGCTGGGTATTTTGTTCTTCCTGGTTTTGAAACCTAAAATTCCATACATCATCACCACCTTTTATTACCTATCAACACATGAACCAAATGGCTAGTCCAAGGCTCCAAGGTGAGTCCCCTTCATCAAGTCCTTCTCAATCATCACTCAATACCTCAGCTCGTGATAATGATGATTTGAGTTGGCCCCTTGTCCCTCAATACTCACCCGACTCGTAATCCACATTCTATTTTTATAATTTTCTTAGCTACCGCAACCTGTGTCCTTCCTATTTGTTTTTTTTTCATATCCTCTGCATCTATTATTATTCATAAAAATGTAACAACCACTTGACCATCTTGGAGGGCAATAATACACGATTTTTTAAATGTAGGCTTTTGGGCATAACATTACATGGGAATTAGGTTATCTTCCACAGAGAAAGAAGACTGTTGGTTGTCATTAGGTCTAGCCATTAAAGTTGGATCAATGGTGAAGTTAATCGCCACAAAGTGATAAAGGATACACATGGAACTGTGAGCTTGATTACAGTGATACTTTCTCTCCAATGACAAAAATAACTATTGTCAGACTTTTCTTTTGCCATAGCATTTGTTATTGGTCTCTTAGTACATTAGATATTAAAAATGTTTTTCTTCACAATGATCTAAGGAAGAAGTCTACATGGAGCAACCTCCTAAGTTTGTTACTCATGGAGTGTTTGGTCTAGTTTATAAATTGTGTTACTCTCTCTATGGTCTAAAGTAATCTCCATGTGCTTGGTTTGGAATGTTCAACCACAAAGTTAACACCTTTGGACTGTAACACAATGAAGCAGATAATTTAGATATCTATTTTCATACCTTCCTTGGAAAATGTGTGTACTTAATAATGTATCTTGATATAGTCATTACGGTAATGATATTGCTAGAATCTCTCCATTTAAGGAACAATTATGCAATCAATTTTGGACCAAGAAACTTGGAGGTCTTGTTCTTTTTGAGCATTAAAGCAGCCCAATCAAAGGAAGGTGTTGTAATTTCTCATAAAGGAAGGTGTTGGAAGTCCCACAACGACTAGAGATAAGGTCAATTCATAGTTTATAAATGGGTGCAAACCTCACCCTACAAGCCGGTTTTGTTGGGTTGACTTAGGCTTAAAGTCCACTTCTAACATAAGCTAAGTACAAGCAATGAAATCTCTTGTGAGCTTGTGTGGCTTATCTAGTTTCTCCAAGAACTAGATTTTTGTTAGATTAAGCAAATGAAGATGTATTGAGAAAATCAAGCAGCTCTTCAAATCACTGCTAATCTTATAGAGGAAAGTTGTTATCCAAGGAAATTGGTCCTGAGTTTGTTGGATCCAATGATCAAATTGCAAATGTATTTGGCAAAATTTTTTAGAGGACCTTAGATTGAATTTATTTATTTCAAGCTTGGTGCATTCAATCTGTTTGCTCTAGCCTGAAGGAGGGTGTTGGAATAAGTTCAAAGTAAGCTAAATAAGCTTTATTCAGAAGCTATTTGTACCTAGGATTATTTGTTTTTTACTCTTTCATTTCTCATTATTATATCAAACAAATCTATTGTATACAGATATAACTACCTAAGGTAGACCTTTTTAAGCTCTCAAAGGTATACTTTCTCATTTTTTTTTCTCAAGTGATATTAAGATAGAAACCATATTCCATTTGCAATTGGTTGCACTTAAATGCTTCAAGAAACCTAAATTATTGGTTAAACACAACAGAGTTAAAAGGTGCTCTTCATCAATGACCTTGGAAACTTATCATAGGCATAGTCAGGAGGGCATGTAACGAGAGCTATCTCTCCAGGAAGCATCAGACGAACACTCATTTCAAATCCCTCTGGTACCTAAAACACAGAAAATGAGAGTCCAAAGCAATAATCAATGCAATGTGATGTATTTGCATTGATATGAAAGGGCAGACATTCTAGATAAATACTAAAAATCAAGTATTTCCAAACACCAAAATCTATAAAAAGAATAAAAAAAACATATCATTTGACTTTATTTATGCTCAAGCTGGAAACTCACAAGCCCTTCTCCAGAACAGAACTCCAATGGTTGACCATCATTGTCCACCCTTGTATCATAAAATACCTTCTTTTCTTCATTAAGAACAGTACCCTTGTAATGAACACGAAGTAGACTGTCATGAAGGGGACAATCCATGGGAAAGTCACCTGTTATATAAAAAAAAATCAATATCATACAAGACTTTGAATAACAAAACCCAACAGGAATTTGAACAATATGATACAAGCATAAAATTAAAAAAAAAAAAAATCAGTTCCTTCTCCAAACATGCCACCTTAACAAAAGAACAATAATAAAATTGTGAAAAACAAGACATGGTAACTACAAACTTGTACTATAATCATAACATCTTTACTGTAAACTCAACCATTGACCAGGCATTCTCCACATATCTTTCTTTACTATTCATTCATTCCTTAGCTAAAGACTAAAATGAAGTTATGAAGACTTTTATAAAATCTCCTTGTAACATTGGTAGCAGTAAAATAAATCTAGAGGCTCACCTTTGCCATCACGAATGCGGCGTTTTATTAGGCGCCCATCTCCAAGCATGTCCCTCACCTGATGATATATTACTAAGATGAAATTTCATATGATTGACATCTTGGTAAGAAAAAAAAAATTATAAATGCAAAGCATATTTCAGACACTCTAGCAATAATATGAAGGATAAAATTCAGGTCTCGGAATAGGCTTCCAAATACAAGCCAGTGTAGCTAATAGTCAAAACATGACCTCTAGACACTGAAAAATATAATGAGGTACTCCTATTTTTTATTTTTTTTATAGGCAAATGTTAGTTGTTAGTGGGAGGAGTTGAACCTACAACCTCTCCCAACCCCCCCCCCCCCCCCCCCCCCCCCCCCCCCTCCTTCAAACCCTTCAAACCAACATTATATCTCCCAAATGTTAGTGGGGGAGTTAAACCCACAACCTCTCCCACCTTCCTTTCCAGCTTTTACCATTAGACCAACCTTATAGCTCCTAATGAGGTACTCCTATATGACTGTCAAACATAAAACCATAATTACAAGTCCTAATAGCAAATCAGTTAGTGCTTGCATCCATAAAAGCAACCAAATATATAGGTTAAAAATTGGTTATGGGCACTCAGGATAGAAGAAAGTCATATCAGTGAATGCCTCATAACTCCTATAGTAGATAACAAAGAAGAATGCTGAGAAAAGTTTACTCTCCATCACATTATAATATTTATTACTACAGATACATGCCACAACAAACAAGTTCAATAATAAACCATGATTTCTATTGCGGACGGTGTTGCTCACCTGAATAAAGTGAACTAGCTCCACTTCAAAATGCACTTCATCATACTCTTCTATTACAGGCATCAGAGGAGACTCAGTTAAATACTGAGTGGTAACATATATAACAGCCTTCTCTTCCCGAACCATTGTTCCTATTGCCATTTCAAGGCCCTTAGGTAGCTGATTTGTTTAAAGAACAGGACAAAGAAATCAATATTAATATTAAAGCATTTTGAAGATATTGCAGCACAACAATGACTACGAAATTACTTGTTTCCTTGTCATTTTTATTTATTTTAAGGTTGCTGCATGGCTGGCTGTGATCAGCAAATAAGAAAAAAAACATGGCACTTAAGATTAATAAAAGAGAAAATATATTTTAGAGGGCTTAATCACAACTCTGTTATGATCTCATTTATAATGATAGAATTCTTATAGAGTAGAGGGAAGATCAAAGATCAAAAGCATAAACTAGAAACCAAGGTCCAGAGATAGGTACAGCTCGTAGGTACAGCATGAAACAGCTTCCAATACAAACTATGTTCTACCTATATTGAATACCTATTCTAACAATGGCCTGACCAAAATATTTGGAATCTTAACAGAGACCAATTCATTATAAGGTTTATAGCACCATGATATAATTATCATCATTACAATTAACAAATGCACGAAGTGATTTAAATACCTCCGATTTTCCAAATGTAAACAAGTATGGTTCTCCTTCTGTATGCGACATGATCAATTTCCCAGTAACTGTCTTTGCTGATATCCTGGTAGCAACCAAACAAAATATCATCAGAAACTAGCATCAACCCGTTATATGAACTGACATGAGATGAGATGAACAATAGGAAAAAGGGAAAAAAATTGTTTTACCAAGCCTTCACTTCATAAGGTTCCCTCGGAGATTCCCAACCCTTCCCTTCTCGCACTACCTACATTCAGAGAGCTAACCTTAGAAAACAAACAATGAACATGATTAAGACTATTGGATAACATTGACCGAACCTTCTTCCTACACGCAAGATCTTTCCAGATCAAATGCTTCTATTCAGTTTCAGCTTGCCATTCACAAGATATACACATGATGTAAAAATTATATGAAAGTTCCAAAATATTTAGGCAAACTTTCTGAAAAATTATGGAAAATCCCCCAATTTTACTAAAAATTTCCTGTATCTAAATACCAAAGATTTAAATATTTGTAAATACTCCAATCACAATATAAATGTTTTGAAATTGGTCCCTATCACCATATACCAAGGACATGAAACACATCTATATGTCATTTCGCATGCTATCTTGAAGTGGTCACTAATGTACCATGTCTAAATGCAAGCTACATCATCACTAAACGATTATAGTGGAGTTCTAAAAATGAAATTAATTTTACAAGGACCAAAAGAGTAAAAAAATGGAAGGACTGAACCCAAAATTTGCCATTTTTGCAGAGCTAAAAACGTTTAAAACCTGATAAAAAAAATAAAAACATATTCATGCTTTCTCTTAACATAATAGTCAATAGCATGCTACAGCACAGTACAGAGCAAAACCGCCCTAGACCTCTATGGGATTCAAAAAGCAGAGCAGTTTCATAACAGCTTTTGTTGCACATTATAGCGGCCCTACCTTGATATATCCTTCAAAAACCCAATTGTATGCATACAATATCATTGTGGGGGTTTTCTGGGTGAAATTTTCCCCAATGTTACCTCTGTTTTGACTTACGTTCCATCACACTTGACTTTTTTCACGGGTTTTGTTCTTCTTCCTTTACCTTGTATTTAGATGAGTAATTCTAAGAGTTATTGTTTCTAATACATTAAGCAATGTTTTAAATTAAATGTTTGCAAATGCAATGCAACCACAATCATCGCTGCATTCACCTGCAATTTTAGCAACACAACTTTAAAAGGATGTTATGAAGCCTAAAACTTCAAAGAAAGGAAAACAATTCCAATTTCACCTAATTGGAGATGCATTGAATATTTGTATCAGTCCAACAAGTCATGGTTACTTTTTCTTTTCCATTTTGGGTTTAATATTCCTACTTCCCATGAGATCCATCCATAATGATAGAAACGTGCAAAATAAATTTGTAAACTATGAAGCAATATTTTCTATCCATTTACCTTTTTTACGACTCCCAAATCATCAGTTACAACCTGGAAATGTACACAAATGGCAAATGAGGATTACAACACAGATCCAACAAGGAATGGTTATTTAGAAAAGAATAAAAAACACATAAATTGAGAAAACTGGGACGGTAGTAATGGGAAACACAGCAATAATACTGATGAATTTCAAAATAATAATGAAAAGAAACTGGAAAAACAAAACCCTTAACTGTTAAGAGCAACAAATGAGAAGAATTATTTTAATTATTTTAATTTTGGTACATTAGAAGGATAACAAAGATAAAGAACACAAGCATTAGAATAAAAACAAAAATAAAAGTTGACATCCTTACCTTAGCTTTGAAAAAATCTATCAGCTCAATTTCGAAATGAAGTTCATCCTCCTTAGGAAAACCATCAGGAGCAGTAATAGGACAATCATCCTCACCATAATGCAACTGATGCTTCATCTTGAACTGCAAGAATAAATATACAATCTGATAAGGATCCAGAAAAGCAATACCCCAAGAGACCATTGGAAGGCCCCACAAAACATTAAAATTTAACTTTCATTATTCCCGTAGGATTATGCACTACTCAAACCATTAATATGTTCAAGACAACAATAATCATTTTACAAATGATTCCTCAAATCCATAACAAAAACCCCATATAAGAGCGCAGACAAAACCAAACAAAGAAAAAAATGTTCAAGAAAATCAACAATTGAATTCATTAAAATAGAAATACCAGGTAATAGTCAACTTTCCTCCTGTATCATTATGATAGAAGTGGTAGATGATGATGACACTTAGAACTTCCATTGTTAGTGTTGTAATTAGAGGAAATATCTACAGAATTTTCTTAATTAGAGAAAATATCTATAGAATCTTCCTAATTAGAATAAGTAGGTGTATGATCTTCTAGATTATTTTTTTAGTACATTGTGTCTTTATTTCCCTTTTTTAGAAGATTAAATTGCTACAAATAGAGGTAAGGAGAATGTAATTGTCATGAATGAAAATAATAAAATCATTCTCCTTTTCAGGTTGGTATCAGAACTCTCGATCTTGGCCTAAATTTGAGTAGATCTGAGTTTTAAGTTCTGCTCCTTTACCCGGTGTAACCCGCAAGTCTACGTGATGTCTGAAGTAAAAATTATTCCTTTGGGTCTGTTAGATATATTATATCTTTTATCTTTTAGTTAGTTTGTTATTATTTCTCATTTGTATTTTGGGCTTAGCCCATAGTTCTTCTATTATAAATAGAGAACCTTATGTGTGTATTTAACACAAGGGAGATTAATTCAAATATATTATGTTAGAAGTGGACTTTAAGCCTAACTCAACCCCACAAAACCGGCTTGTAGTGTGAGGTTTGCACCCACTTATAAACTATGAATTAGTCTTATCTCTAGTCGATGTGAAACTTCCAACACACCCCCCTCACGCTGAGGTATATACATCTCGAGCGTGGAATTAGACATTTTTAATGGGTGGTCCAATAGCGGCCCGATAACGGGTGGAACAATATGCCCAGCAAACAACAAATATTGCTAGGATAGGCTCTAACCATGGCTCTGATACCATGTTGAATATAGTTTTTCACTATATTCAACATGGTATCAGAGCAAGTTCTCTGATCCTCTTCTGGTGGTCTTGGCTATCTGCCGGCGGCTGGCCGCCATGGCCGCCGGCAGCCCCTAAAATTTCAATGGCTAGCCCTTCTCTCTTTCTATTTCTCTTAAATTTGTGCCACAGTCAGCACCAATCCAGATCTCTCCACCATCGCCGCCGCTTCTTTCCGGCCAGTCCGCCGCCACTTCTTTCCGGCCAGTCCGTCGCCGCCTCCGGCCACCGTCACAGTTTCGACCAGTGACCAACGGATCGGAAGTGCCTCCTCGAGCGACGACCAACCCCGCCGGAGTCAAGAGCAGACTCTTCTCCACGCGCCGTCACGCGTCTCCTCTCTCCGGTAGATCTCGGACGCGTGTTCATCACGCGCCGCCTTCTCGGTGTCGGCATCAAACCACGCCGCTGTCGGTCGTCTCGCCAGACCTCCCTCTCTCTGTTCAGACCTTCCAGAGCAGCCATTGTTGCCATCTTCGTCTGTCTTCATCTCCGGCCGTTTGCCGCTGTCCGGCTGTTTGTTGTTGTCCGGCCGTTTGCCGCGGTCTAGACACCGTTTTCCGCGGTCCAGGCGCCGTTTGCCGCGGTCCACGCCATTTGCCGCTGTCCGACGCCGTTTGCCGCTGTCCAGGCGTCGTTTGCTGCTGTCCAGGCACCGTATGCTTCCAACCACTGTAGGCCCCCATCACCTTGTCAGTTAGTGATGGCAGTCTCTGTAGTTTTGTCGCTTCCAGCCACTACAGGCCCCATCAGTCAGTGATGGCAATTTAGTCCCTACAATTTTATAGCAGTCAACTGCCGCTGCAGTCACTACCGCCTCAGACAGACGCAACTGCGTCAGTTCTTCTTGGGCTAGAGTTTAGCCCGATCTTCTTGTGATACACGGCTAAGTATCACCAATTGGGAGTTGTCCAGCAAAGAATCTTGACCTCCAACATATCTTTGGATCTTTGATGCCTATGTTTCAGCATTGTAGCTTAATATTTGGTTTTGTTTTAGTGGTCCAGCAACTGTGATATTCCACATTTTCACCCTTCACACTAAAGGGGGAGTACGTTTCTAAGACACTGCAAGTCACATATATATGGCTGTAGTCCCTGCAGTTTTGTAGATTTCAGCTACTACTGTTGATCCCGTCACCCATCCATCATTGATGAGGATTTAGTGTAGTCCTTGCAGTTTTGTAGCTCTTAGCTTTCAGCTACCACTGTTGATCCCGTCACTCATCCATCATTGATTGGGAATCAGTCCTTGCAGTTTGTCATTGACCACCACTGCTCTCCTTCATCCATTTTTGAAGTTGAAGTTTCACAAACTGCTATTAGTCCATCTATGTTTGCCTCACACTCTTGAAGACAAATCATCTAGTTCAACACTGAGTTCATCTATTTCAAGCTTAGTTCATACAATTTGTATGCACCAGCTTGAGGAGGAGTGTTAGATATATTATATCTTTTATCTTTTAGTTAGTTTGTTATTATTTCTCATTTGTATTTTGGGCTTAGCCCATATTTCTTCTATTATAAATAGAGAACCTTATGTGTGTATTTAACACAAGGGAGATTAATTCAAATATAGTTTTTCACTATATTCAACAGGGTCCTAATAATCATGGTGGGTGCCTATTGGTTGGATGGTTGGAATTTCTTACAATGGATCCAGTACATTCGAAGGATCCTCAAGGGGCATTCAAGACCAGATCACATAGATGGAGGAGGACCAGGACCAGACGACACTCATTTTCCAATTTGGGACAATGAAGATTCATTTATGACTTGGATGTGGCAATCCATGACTCTTGAGATAAATAGAAATTATATGTTTCATTCTTCTGCAGTTTTAAGTTCTGCTCCTTTACCCGATGTCACCCACAAGTCTACATGATGTCTGAAGTAAAAATTATTCCTTTGGGTCCTAATAATCATGGTGGGTGCCTATTGGTTGGATGGTTGGAATTTCTTACAATGGATCCAGTACATTTGAAGGATCCTCAAGGGGCATTCAAGACTAGATCACATAGATCGAGGAGGACCAGGACCAGACGACACTCATTTTCCAATTTGGGACAATGAAGATTCATTAATTATGACTTGGATGTGGCAATCCATGACTCTTGAGATAAATAGAAATTATATGTTTCATTCTTCTGCCAAAGAAATATGGGATGATTTACAGAGTACTTTTTCAATAAAAAAGGATTTTGCTGCATGCTATGACATTGAAAGCAGGATCTTTAATACAAAACAGGGCTCCCTTTTCGTTTTAGAATATCACAAAATCCTGAATGGACTTTGGAATGAATTAGATCAGAACCAAACTATAAAGATGTGTAAAACAGAAGCTGCCGCACTAGCTGAAGTCGTGGTAAAAGGAAGAATCTTTAAATTTCTCCATGGCCTGAATCATGAGTACGACCCAATCCGGGTACAAATCTTAGGAAGAGAAAAATTACCATCCCTATCAAAAGTTTTTTTTATGGTAAAAGGAGAAAAAACTTGGAGAACTGTCATGCTTGATGGGGGGACCTCCAACACAGGCTTTGCCATGACAACTGGAAAGAGAGTCCATAAGGCAACAAATGTTGGGGAAAGTCATTTGAAAAAGGTACTCATGGGGACTATTGTTCATATTGTAAAAGAATTGGACATACCAAGGAAACATGTTTTAAACTCCATGGAAGACAGAATGTTCTCGAGCGCATGGGAAACAACAAAGGCTCTACTCAAAGATGGGTAAATCATACTACCTCAGAACAAGAAGCCACCAATCAATCTAGTCCTTCACCACCACCAAATCTTGATATGAAAGCTTATAAGGAGGAACTCGAGCAGTTGAAAGCAATGGTTGAATCAATGAGTAAGCCCTCTGGATCATGTACTATGTCCATGAAAGGTAAGATTTGTCTCAATATTGTTGGTCATGTGTTTCAAGGTATTTGGATCCTTGATTCAAGAGCAACTGATTACATGACACCTTTTCGTGTCCTTCTACTCATATGGTAAAAGAAATAAAGAACAACTTATCACAGTTGCGAATGGTCAGGGTATACCTATATGCGGCTATAGGAATATAATTTTGGACTCATCTATTGTATTAAAGGATGTTTTACATGTTCCTCAATTAGCTAATAGTCTTATCTTTGTGCAAAAACTCACTAAGGATTCAATTGTTCAGTAACATTTTTCCCAACTTATTGTGTTTTTCAGGACCTTGCCACATGAAAGACGATTTTAACTACTAAGGAGCAGAGTGGATTGTCTCTTTTGGAGTTTGATAACCAAAGCAACACAAAAATCATGAGTCAACAAGCTATATCTGAGTCGTGGGCAAATTCTCAAATATGGTTACATCATCAAAGGCTTGGGCATCCTTCATTTAATCTTATCAAGTCCTTATTTCCCCATTTGTTTACCAAGGAGTTTGTTGAGTCTTTTAATTGTGATATTTGTCAGTTGTCAAAACATCATTGTGCATCTTATCCTATTAGTAATAAAAAGAGGCTATTAGTAATAAAAAGGGTACTTCTCCATTTGATTTAATTCACTCTGATGTTTGGGGTCCTGTCATAGAATCTATTTCTGGAGCCAAATGATTCATTACCTTTATTGACGATTATACCCATGTCACATGGACATACCTTATGAAAAATAAATCAAAAGTTTTTCAATTTTTTGTTAACTTTGTCCGTCTTGTCCAAAATCAATTTGAAAAAAATATCAATCTAGATATACCAATGAAACAAAAATCGCCTTGCGTTGCAGCATGCTTCACCTTAAGGTTTCAAGTTAAAATCATAATAAATGAAGACCAGTAAGAAGCTCGAGTATAAAATGGACTAAGCACGAGACAAAGATTTTTAGCTTATAGTAACCAGGAAGACCGTAGATATCAAAGGCAATAATATTAAAAAACTAGTATGCTACCATTGCCACTTCGCCCTTCAACATTGTAGGAATTCCTTCTAGTAAGCCCAATAACATCTTGCTTTTGCCCAAAACATGCCTTATTGGAGTGCCTTTTCCTGTTGCAATGACATAAAAGGTTATCAAACCCAACAACTAGGTCAACTCACAAGACAACAATCTGACACATACCCAAAGATTAATCACGGATTCTAAAATTCCAATTCCAATTTTCTCCTATAAGTGGGCGTTTAACTATGGAATTTAGTTCTCAAGTCCAGTATCTGTAGGGAATAGGAACTGACAAAAAGAACTAACAAGAAGTTTTCAACCTGTGTCAATTCTCAAACAAAAATAACACAAGCAGTACGAAAAATAGAGGATAAAAAACAACCAATTTTGATAAAATAACAAATTCTAAACAAAATCAACATAAGAGATTATCATCTTTTTAAACCCAACACACCGAAAAGCTCCCAAGAAGCTTAATTCACCTCACCTCCATAATCAGATCTGGAAGATTCCACAAGTACTCCATCCAAAGTTCGAATGGTGCAATGATAGATAATCTGAGACACATTATAAAAATCAAGCCACTGAAGCAAACACTAAACCATTGGCTCCCTTACTAATGTATTTCTATATTGCCTACACATAACATAAGAATTCACATCCAGAACCTAGAAAAACAGAAATAACCTGATCACCATCTGACGGTCCAGCATCACCCCCACCAGGCCTAATCAAAGCTTTCATCAAACTCCCGGGCGTAATTTTCTTCTTCCTTCATTTTAACAAAGAAACAACACTTATAAAAGCAACAATGACAACCTAAGACAAACCATCAGAGCCAAAGCAAAAAAATATATAAAAAAAAAGAATAATTACCTCTTCTCATCCTCTGTCGGTGGCTTCTTCTTTGGTTCAAATTCCTGTGCAGCATCTTCATTGGCAGTCATAGTCACTGGATCACCTTCTCCTCTTAGTTAGACACTAGTACAAACCGCCGGATCTTATCTTGTTGGTTCAATGACTAAAGAATAATGAAAATTAAGTGTTACAAGTAAATCAATAAAACAAAAATCACCCAGGCTTGCTTTCAGTACCCACTGTTCAGACATCACACATCCAAACAGATAACATTAAATTCGCCTCAAAGAGTTCTGAGTCCTGACAAGTTATCATATGACATTCCTGTACCCAAAGTTAACATACATAATTGCCATAGATAAATTTCTTATTTCTCACATTGGAATCAAAAATTACATAACGTCACTGTATCAGCTTCAATTAATACTAAAACAGAGTCAAAATTCAGGTAACACTAAAACCTTAATTGCATGCAAAATTCATCGTAACCAACCACGTTTTCTATATTTCATTAGAACTATCTGCGTCTTACACTTTTCATCCTTATTCACACAATTATTCCACATGTCGAACTCAAGAGAATAGAAGAAAGACTAAATTTCAAGACAATCAAGATGAAGCAGTCAATCACACAGCCCTAACTGTGGCTTGGATCACAACAAAGACACACAATAAGCAACCCCGACACTATCATAGTATCTCCATAGTTACCAAAATCCCTAATTCAACTATTTAACAACATAGATTTCAAAAGTTAACAAGCATTCATTCCCAACACGTAACAAAATCATAATTAAAAGACTGTTAGAGAAAAAGGTCGTCGGAGCAGAAAGTAATTGAATGAAAAAACTAAGGGGATATACATACAGAAATGCAGCTATGAATATTGACTTCAATCTGAGAAGAAGAAGAATTCGATGAAACGAAAGTTAAATTCAATGGTCAAAGGAGGCTTTGAGTTAGAAGCTTCTAGGAGAAACACCCAAACAACTCGAATTAGGTGAACAGAATTGCAGAAAAAATAGACACCAACAGTGTGGGCGGGGATGAATCAGCTTTGATACTTACTAAAAGGATGGAAAAAAAAATGTTTTTATGTTTTTGGTGGAGCCTACCATTAGATGACAATTGCTTTTTGCAAAACTGGTTTAGTTTCAATTTTATTTTATTAAATACTTTTTAAAATAATCCTTTAAATGATTTTTTTCTATTTTTAATTTTACGTTTTTTTTAATTTAACTATTTTTTAAAACTAAAATAACTGTTATTATAAAAAATTATCTAATGAAAGATAAACATTCCTACAATAAAATTATAAAAATATTTTAATTTACTTTTATAATTATAATAAGAAGTGAACATGTGCCTAATGTATGTATATTTTTCCTAGTGTCAATAATTTAGATTACATGTACGTAGTTTGAAAATTGCAAAAATAAATTATAGATCTCTCCTTGTGACTATGTATTTGAAATTTATAAAGTTTGAAAATATATTCTGAAATTAAAATATGCTTTTGAATTAAGTAATACAAAATATATTTGGATATGAAAACATGAAATTTAAATTATACAATTTAAAATAAATAGTTAAATTATACAATTTAAAGTATTTTTCATTCATGGGTTAAAAGAATTTTCTTATAGGCCTTGAAATATGGACTGGGATAAATAATATCAGTCTTTGTTTCCTCTCCATGAATTCTTTTCTGTACCTTCCAAAATTTTAATATTTTCACTTAATATTTTTTTAGTTATAACACAGGTTTGTAGAGGGATTAAGAAAGTAGTTCTAAAATAAATGTTGCACAAAATAGGAAAAATTATAAGAACAACTCAAAAATATAGATCCAAAATCAATTTTAACATTTCAATTAGAATTAAGTAATTAAAACACTTAAAATTTATTGTAAGATGCATTTTCTTAAAAGTAAAATAATTTAAAAGGAATTATCAACTGTTCCAAATTTTTTCACTCAATGCAATAGAAAAGTCTCCCCATGAACATACATCATCTATGAAAAGAATGGATAATAATAGAAAAATTATATAATCTAAATTGTATTATATAGAAAAATTAAATATTCTAAAACAAAAACGGTAAAAACTATTTTATTAGTTTAGTGTTTAAAAATTAAATTACTCTTAAATAAAGTGGTTTGAACTTAAAGTAAACTATAAATTATGTTATTATTTTTAGGTTAGGAGTTATTAACAGCTTAAATTATAATATACTATTATTATTATTTTCATATCCACTTCTTTTTACCTCTTTTACTCTTTATATTTTTATATTCATTCAAAAAATTAGTTTCTAATATTCAAGAAAACTATCTTTGTAAACTAAAAGTTTTTTATTATATAATTTTAATTATAATTTTTTAAATAAAAACTTCAAATAATTTATAATTAGTAATAATTTCTATATATTTTTTATTTTCTTTAAGGAAATTTATAAATATTTATATTGTATAATTATAATATTATCAAAAATTAATTCACAAAATTTTATACTTATTTTTATATAAACTTTTAATGATATTTTTACTTTTGTTATCATAATAAAGTGTACACATGTGCACATGAACTTGTGTTTTCATTGATAAGAAATTGAAATTTACATAAAAAAATATAAATAAAAATTAAAATATTGTAACATAACCTTAAAAGAACTATAATCGCACTTTTAAAAAAACTAAAATCATATGAAAAAAGTTATGGTAAAATCATATAAAGGAATTGAAGAAAAGCTTATAACTTAATTGAATGCTTGGTTTGGTTTTGGTCTTTTAGAAGACTATAACAAAAGCAAAGTTACACTTTGATTTGTTTTCTGACAAACTTCCCAAATAACTAATATTTTATCTTCTGTAAATATAATAATATTCTCAACTCCAAGTATAATATAAATATCGTAATCTCACATATGATAATTCATAATTTATATATTGTAGCATTATACTAAGATAACATCCCTTAATCTCACATAATTGATATATACACACACATATATATATATATATATATACACACATATATATATATATACATATATATATATACACATATATATATATATGTATATATATATATACATATATATATATATATACACACACGCATATATATATATATATATATATATATATATATATATATATATATATATATATATATATATAGTTTTAAACTCAGATTTCAAGTACAAACTCATAAATATAACTTGAATTCTTCTAATTTATTTTTCTAATTAGACGACATTCCTCCATCTGCTCCCGTATAACGAATTATACGATCATAGCACATACTCAAACACAAACAAGTAGGGTGAGCTAACATGCAACCAATCATTTATAAAACATGCATAATTACTTTGATACACTCAACAAACCTCATATAATAATTATGTCAGACACTCTCATATCATCATACAACAATCGCATCATAGATATTCATCCATTACTTTGATACACTCAACAAACCTCATACAATAATTATGTCAGACACCCTCATACCATCATACAACAATCGCATCATAGATACTCATACCATCATACAACAATCGCATCATAGATACTCATCCCATTATTACTAATACACACTCATCCCACAATACTTAATAGACACTCGTTCCACAATACTCAATAGACATTCATTCCATAATACCCAATAAACACTCATTCCACAATACCCAATAGACACACATTCTGATGATATGTTGATGAGCGGTCACGGGAGGTTGTGCACTTGTGATGCCTTCTACTTCCTCTTAAAAATACATTTCAAAAATACTCCATACCATCCACAAGGTTAGTCCTCAACACTATGTCCAAAACCAGCACACAGACCAGGACCTCCTGCCCCTCTCACCACATAATTCATCATTCTCTAGTTGAGACTGAATGATTATTAGAGTATCAGGATAACCTCCAACTACAGGACCCTCAAAATCAACATATACACAAATACCATATCATTATTGAATCTCTCCACGAGACTCATACTATGCTCATATTCCTCAACTCACATTATACCCTTACAAAATCTCTCCATAATACTCATATCATGTTCAGATGCATAAATTCAAATCCAATAAAATCCAATCATCGCAGAAATCATACAAAATGAATATATCACAAAATAAATTAACAATACTAAAATATCACCATAAATGGTCACCGGAGAAGAATCAAATGTTTGACGAATCAAACTCACCATAAACGCCAGTACATATGACTAGTCACAACTTACTGGATTTTACAATACCCAATAGACATTCATTCCACAATACCCAATAGACATTCATCCCACAATACCCAATAGACATTCATTCCACAATACCCAATAGACACACATCCCAAAATACTCAATAGACACTCATTCCACAATACCCAATATACACTCATCCCACAATACTAAATAGACACTCATTCCACAATACCCAATAGACACTCATTCGGATGATATGTTGATGAGCGGTCACGGGAGGTTATGCACTTGTGATGACTTCTACTTCTTCTTACAAATACACTTCCAAAATACTCCATACCATCCACAAGGTTAATCCTCAACACTATGTCCAAAACCGGCACATAGACCAAGACCTCTTGCCCCTTTCACCACATAATTCATCCTTCTCTACTTGAGACTGGATGATTATTAGAGTATCAAGATAACCTCCAACAACAGGACCCTCAACATCAACATATACACAAATACCATATTATTACAAAATCTCTCCACGAGACTCATACCATGCTCATATTCCTCAACTCATATTATACCATTACAAAATCTTCCCATAATACTCATATCATGTTCAGGTGCATAAATTTAAATCCAATATAATAAAATACAATCATCACAGAAATCATACAAAATGAATATATCACAAAATAAATTAATAATACTAAAATATCACCATAAATGGTCACTGGAGAAGAATCAAATGTTTGACGAATCAAACTCACCATAAACGCCAGTACATATGACTAGTCACAACTTACTGCATTTGATCATGGCTGCTCTATGATCAGGGATGTATCAACTCCGGGTTTTAAGATTCCTCTATCATAACATCACAATTATAACCTTAATATAAACGTTTTGGGGAACTAGGGAGTTGAATCTAGCATAGCCGGTTAGACATCTTCTTATCCTTCTAGAAAGATAAATCCATCATATATTTTATATCAATTGAGTATTTTGCATAGTAGTTTAACAGTACTTAATCTGTTCAATAGGATTTAAGTTAAAAACCTATCGAGTAGACTTCCAAGAAAGAGAGGTGTGTCACCATGGACAACTTAAGTACCAAGTCTTTCCTTAGCTAAAGTGTTCCTCAACTAGTTTTTAACAAATTTCTTATTTACAGATTCAAAATAACAACATATAATATTAACACAAAAATTAAATATAGATAGATATACACCAAGCACATATGTTTTTCATTAACAGTATTCACACATAATTTCAAGACATGAATAGTAATAAAACAACACTAAATCATAATATAAAAGCTTAGAAATGTTAGCTCCCCTATCTCTATTCCAGACTTAATCTCTTGCTCATAATTTGTTTCCCTGAAAACCCTCCAGAACCTCTACTCTTCTTGCAACTAAAAATTTCTTCCTAACTCTTTCTTCTTTATTTTTCAAGATTTCTCACTTGATTTTTCCTCTCTTTGTGCAGAATAACCTTCCCTCTAATGGCTATTTATAGTCCAAAAATTTTACTATTTAACAAATTTTTAATATTATTTATTATTTTAATATTATTTTATTATATTAATATTTTAATCACTACTTGACATATTTGATCCCTCAATAATGACTTCAAATGTGGAGTGCTTATCCACTATCACTATTTTAATTTTTTTTTAAACAAAAAGGTAGAAAAGAGTTTGAACCCATGTTTTTGAAATCACCACAAATTTCTACCATTTAAGCTACTAAAATTTCTTATTTAGCTTTCCACATTTTATTTTTGCATAAACTTATTAATTATATTTTCCATTCACAAAGAAATTTATTACTAGTAGTAATAAAATTGTTACTATTAAGGTAAATATTTTTCATGGGTCTTACACATATTGTTATATATTGTTAAATTGTTATGCAATATACTCAGTTGGTATGAAAATCTGTGATGAATTCATTTTGTTATGTTGGATAGGAATTGATGAATCTGAACATGGTATGAGTCTCGTAGAGAGATTTTGTAGTGACATGGTAGTGTACATGTTAATGTTGAGAAAGATGTGTTATGTAGTGAGAGTGATAGGAGGTCCTAGCCTATATTCAGTTGTGGTCATAGGTGTTGAAAGGCTAACCTTGTGGATGACATGATATATTGTATTTGGCCATGATTTTTGTAGTATGAGGAGTGGAGGTCATCACAACAAGTGCACGACCACCCGAGACTTCCATCAACGTTCTATCCAAATAATAGAGTCTAGTATAACCATTTGCATCTTACATGAATTTTATTGTGAATGAGTTATGTGTAGTAATAATGTTATGCCTTCTTTTGAATAGTCTTTTGGATGATAGCTCACCCTTAGTTGTTTGTGTTTGTGTTGACAAATTATATGTGTGCGATGTCATATAACAAGTGTGTTATATGAGAGTAGATGAGGGAATAACGTTGGATCCAATGTAAGTGAAGAGAGAAGTAGAAGAATAGTATAAAAGAGTTTGAGCTATTTTTATGAGTGTTTATGTGAGATTTGAAAGAAATGTGTATCTTCAGTGTGAACTTCTTTATATTTCCTTATGGATGATTGTATAAATTTTACAATATTTATATTATCTATGAAATGTCTAGTGTGAGAATTTGGAATGTTATAGACATTAAATTGAAATTTGTCCCTGTTCGAAATTTTCATATACTTTGGTTTCCAAACTTTAAAAATTTATTAAAATAGTCTTTTTAACTTAGTTACAGTAAATCTTTTTGACATGTCAAATGCGTTTTCCAACTAACATTGAAGCGATAATGTTTAAACATTCTAAATAACTTAAATGATAACATAAAATACATTTCACACATACAAAGAAAAATATAACAATTAGGTTTAAATGACTATATTAATTTATTTTTAAAGTTTGAGAACCAAAATGTATCAAAATTTTGACATAGACAAATTTCAATTTTGATTGAAAGTTCAAGAATTAAAAAATAGTTAATCCTAGATTTATTTAAATTTTAAGACCAGCTTAAAAATTTCCTATATTATTTAAAGACCAGAATTACTATTTCAAACACTAGGCAATGGAAAAATGGTAGCACATGAAGTGTTGAATACAGAACATTGGGTGAGAAACCTTTATTAACATACGTGGGAATAACAATTTCAATTAGTATCAATTAAAAATAATCTCACCGGTCAATCAACAAAATTGTTTGATAAAGAAAATTATGACTAATTATAAATGTGAAGCAAGGTTAAAACAAACAACAAAAAAGAGACAAAAATTTATTTTCACATTTTTTGTGATTTGAATGGACTGCGAGGTTGTCGACTATCTAAAAACCAATTACACATTATTGTGTGTTTTTGGATATTTCTTCATCTCTTAACGAATAAAGAGACAGAAAATGATCTCTTTATCTTCGACAAAAGTTGAATATAAAACATTGACTAGTATTTGTTCTAAATTGACTTGATTACAATCATTGTTGAAAGATTTGTGGACATTACTTCCTCAACCGACATTGCTATATTATGGCAATAAAACAACCTTACACATTGCACCTAATATAGTATTTCATGAAAGATCTAAACACACAAGATGGATTGTCACTTCATTTGTGATAAGATTCAAGATGGTTCAGTCGCAAAGATATACCTTTAATTGAACAGCTTGTCAATGTGTTTGTAAAATACGAAAAAATGAAGTTTTCTCTACCATAAAGTGTAAGTTGAGAGTTCTTGATATTAACTTTTCAATTTTAGAAAAAGTGTTAGAAAATTAATTATATTCTAAGATTATTGAGAGAAACTATTGTTACAATTTTCTCTACTAGAATAACTTATTTGTAGGAATATTCTTGTAGTATTATAGGAACATCACAGTGTAACTATAAGGATAAAATAACATAATTATAAATAATCTCTTATATATATTTATGATATTTTCATTCAATTATACACAAGACATAATAAATTTTATTTGTATTCTCTATGTAGAGTTAGTTTATATATAAATATTTTTTAAAATTTTCTCATTAATTTTTTTTACTTTTTAAAAATAAAACTAAATTATGAAAAAGATTATTTAAAAAAATGCTTATAGAAAATTGTATCCACGATTCTCTAATCCAAAATCATTCATTAAAAAGAAAAAGTCCTTTATCTGCTATTAGCATAATTGTTCTAATCTGAAATCCCTTGTCTACAAATAAATTAGACATATATGCTAGTTTATCTAAAAGGTGCTTCAGCAATGCTAGTATATCTCTATTATCAAATTAAAATTCAACATTAAATCACAGTTTTAAAAATAAATTCAAACAAGTTAAGCAGATGAATTTATGTCTTCACCGAAGTTTTGTTTTAACAGATTACTTATTCCACATATGATTAAAAGTAATTTCTTAAATTAAAAGCTTAATGAATAAAACTATATTTTTAAATTAAACAGAGTTTAAAGGGGTAAAGTTCAATGAGATAAGAACAATTATATAATTTGTACTAAGTTTGACATGCTTTCAACAAAGCTGGAATAGCTCAGTTGGTTAGAGCGTGTGGCTGTTAACCACAAGGTCGGAGGTTCAAGCCCTCCTTCTAGCGTTCTGAAATTTTTTCATGCTATTTTTTATTATTCATTTTATGCTGTCTTTTTATTTTGTTATTTTATTCATATTATGCATTTTTTTATTCTTTTTAAGCCTCTTTATTTTATTCAGAAAATTTTCAACCCGCCATTTTTGTTAAAAAAAATTAATATTACCAGTGATTATTTTTGGTCTTCTTCTAACTTTATTATTTGTAAATTGTAGTGCATATTCAATATTCAATAATCCAGTTTATCAAAACGAAATTGTTTGAATGAATATTCCTTAATTAATTGTTTCAAATTTCTTCGTTCTTCGAATATCATTTTCCCATATTAAGTTCTATGCTTGCACCCCTTTCACCTTTTTCATTTCCATTGTACTTTTGCTTCAAAAACTCTAAAATTTCATGAGCTGTTTTATGTGTCATTATACTTATCAACACAGTGGATGATACTGTAGCAAATAGGGTTGTAGTTGCTTTGTCTTTATCTGCTTCCTCTCTTTGTGGGTTTTGATTGAGGAGAACGATACTTTGACATCAAAAATTCACTTTTTCTTCAGATCATTTTACCTTTATAGTGAATTTTCAAATGGTAGTTACTGGTGTCATAGAATGTTTTTCTTTTAATCTAAACAGCCATTGGATATGATAGACTTAAAACTTTGTCCACACCTTCAACAACTTCTCATAGCTAACAAACATCATGGTAGGCTTCCATTCTTACAACCAAAGGTGATAATGTTTACTTTGAAACATAACCAATAAACCTCCTAAAAATTAATTCAAATCACATATATTTAGGATGCCAGAAAACCAAATTATAAAATGTTTAGAATATAATGCAATTTACATTCAACTTATTAACAAATCTGTCAATGTAGACCAAAATGGATAAACTGATACATTTTTGCCTCATGAAATCAAGGGATTGAAGTAAATCCTGATAATTTTGCAGGACTGAAAAAGTGAACATTTTCACAACAATAGCAATAGCAAAATTGATCACCTGGTGTGGTGTATGAAATATGGATTCAGACCTTATGAGATGGCTCTGCTATTAATATGAGCTGCAATAAGGGTTCCAATATTCCCCTCAAGAACATAGTTCAGGTCTGGCATCTCAATGCCCGTCTTTACATCATGTACTAACTTGTACGGATGAAAAACGTACCTCCTAGTTTCTTCTTGCCATGGACTCACAATGTTGTCCTTCTGTATACTTTTTATGCTTGCAACTTCTTGTTCCCTTGCTATCACTAGAAGTTTGGCTTTAAGTCTGTTTAGTGCTTTCATCTTATTTGCAAAGTGACTTCTCTCACCTCCACAAAGAAACCACAAAATGTAATCAAGTAAAATCTCCATTTACATGCTTATCAAATTTTTCAATTTGAAAGTAAGGGAAGCTGATTTGGTAGTAATTTAGTTCTACCAGTATTGGAATGTGGTCAAAAAGCAAATAATGAGTGAACAAAATTAATTTCTATCTATATTAAAGTCATTAGGAATTCTGTTAAATTATGCTTAAGATGCAGCAAAGCGTCTGTTATGCTTCTTTTCTTCCACTTCTATTTCATATATCTAAAATCCACAATTACCATGTCCACGTGAAGCATAATAAATTTTGTAAACTATGACCTCTTTTATAACAGAGTAAGCAAGACCAGGACAAGTTTAAAATCATTGAAAAAAAAATACAAAAACAACATCAGTTAGAACTTATAATTTACACATTGTTTGATACGAACCGTTTAGCACAACAAACAAGGCAGAAAAAAGCAAAAAGAAAGAAAATCCTGAGACTTCCAAATCAGATTGAGACATATAGATGTGAAGTGACCAGATGTCATAATAATATGAACTATGTGGCACACAAGATACTGGTTCGTAGACTTTACCAATCTTTCACAATACTAGTTTAATATGAGAAAGGTATATTAGTTTTCTCTTTCAATTTTCAGCTATCGACAGCTTCTTCCAAAAGAGAATCCTTATCCATCCTTCATGAGTTATGGTCTGGTAATGGTAACTAACCAAGTAAGGCCAAAATGAAGAACTTCTCCAGCAATTATAGTACCTATGATAACTATGCTTAAAATTCACTTCTTTACATGGTACTAGAATCATGGGTTCAAGCCTATTCTAAAGAAATTTGTTGCTTGTTGAACTTATCATGTTTATAGTATATAAGTGGGTGCAAATCTCACCTTACAAGCTGATTTTGTAAGATTGAATTAAGTATAAACTGATTTTAATATTTGTTTCTCTTTAACATAGCAAAGAGAGCAAGAAACCACATTGTAGTAGGGTGAGTTTTATGCTAACAATTTCTCCTAAAAAATATTAGTGTAGCAAGCAATTCTCTGCATATTATATGCATAGTTAAATATGAGACCATATGGCTCTATCAGTTCCCAACTTTTAATCATGAATGTTGGCGTGTAACCTAATTTGATCAGGTGTTAATCCTAGTAAGATAAAGGAAAGACCCAACAAAAAAAACAGGTCAAAGGAGTATGTTTGTTTATGTAGAAATCTTCAGTAGACTAACATATCGTCAAAAGCCAAAAAAAGGAGAAAAAATAGCACAACCTATAGGACATATTGCAATTTCATTATCATATTCTGGAACATACTTGAATATATATAATGATAGAAGAAAAGGAACTAAAACTGCGAAGCAAACATCTGAAACACAAACATATGCATACCAGAGGATTGGACACTTATGCCAGTAGGTAAATGCTGAATGCAAACTGAAAGATCTGTTTGTCTCTTGTTTTCCCCTTGAATAGACGGAGATGAGATAATCAAATCTTCAGAATTAATTTCAAGATCACAAGCATTATTCTCAAAGAACATGGGAATAACATCTACAGTTGCTGAGCAAGCCTGCAAATTTTTTAATTAGCAAAAATAGTTACTTCATCAAATTCTAATAATTATTTCATAATATATATAAGTTCATTCTATGATTGTTCTAATATAGCCCAGTTCACTATAGTAATCATCGGTCAATCCTCATCATAGAAACTCAAGAAAGGTCACAGTGATCACAACTTTGGTATACTTTCCTTGATATTTCATCAAATCCAGAATCCAACATGAATTTTTACAAGCCTTTTGAAATGCTGTTTCCACAATATATTACAGTTATAATGTATAGATATAGCATAATATAATATCTTCTACTACGCATGGATAATTATGATTATTTCGGTGTATTGTGTTAAAAATTTATATTGATAGTTTTTCCTATACTGTTCATGCATGCGCAATAAACCTAATGGTGATGTCTATGTAAAGTATTCATAGAATTAGAATCATTATGAAGTGGAGTAGAGATTAATACTCTGTAACAGGAATTAGAAGAATTTTCTTCTCAAAAAGAGTTTTTCTATAATGTAATTCAATATGCAATAAACCAAGTATACAAGAAAGGAAAATCAGTTTGCAATTACATAGGAAGAACGGAAATGTTCACACCTCGAGCGGAGAAGACTCATTTGAAGAACCTCTTATCAAGTTGTGAGCTCCTTTTTCCCCTGAAAGATAACCATATGCACACTCAAACTCAAACTCTATAGTTGCAGAATTAATTCCTCCATTCTTGAACAGACACTTGTCAATAATCCTTCCTTCATAACCTTGTCGTTTAGCCCATCCAAGATACATACTTAGGAGCTGTTCTGCCCAGAGCTTGATTTACACAAAAAGTAGGCCAAGGACAACAGAAATAATTTACATAAATAGTTTAAGAAAAAAAAAAACTAGAACATAAAGCAAACGATCAGAAACTGTTTTACAAAGTTTAGATGAAATATGTGTTTATTATATGTACAACACTGAAAAAATTGGTTATTTCTTCACAGGAGTGAGGTTTTGCCAAATAACCATAAGTCTAATTAAATGAACTTATTTGTACTCATTACTGCTCCAAGAATGAAGCAATACTAAAACTTTGACACTAGAAACTTTAAAATTTTAAAGTGAAAGAACCAGATTTACAGATGAAATTTCATTTCCATAGAAATAAGTAGGAACTTATGACTGATACAGCTACACAATGGCAAGTTCAAAATTCTACTTCTTTGCAAGAGGTAAACGAAAGATGATATTTAACATCCTTATGCTTTCAAACTATATTATATTTCAAAACAACTGCTGGACTGAAGAATCAATTTTAGAATGCATCATAAACAGGATTAAGTTTTACTAATATAATAGCATACAATAACCAGATTCATAAGTTGTAGTTTAAAAAACATAATCATATTGAAGTTCAAACATTACATATCAAACCTTTGGATGGATGTCATCAAGTGAAGCTTTTATAACCAAGCATGCTCCGGCCATATCAAATGGACCCTTAAGAAGCTTAGAAATCTCATACTGATCTAGAATATCACTAACACCCAATGATGCTTCATAGGCTTGTTTATAAAGCCCATAATCAATAGCATTCATCTCAGCCAACTGATTGATCAACTTTGCTTCCTCTACCTGGAGGACAAACAACAAGGAATCATATTTTTTCAAATAAGAAAAAAATAAAATAAAATAGTATGGCCTATTTTATTTGTTTTAGTGGTGTTAGCAAAGGTGTATTTTGAGCCGTATGACCAGGAAAGCTACAATTTTCAACTGTTAGCAAATTCTGGCCAACCTTCGCAAAATAGTGATTTCCCAGGTTATACATATGGTATATCATTTTAAGAAGTATGGTGGATCTGAGACAGAAAGAGGATTAACTATACAACAGAAGTTTACAGTAGCTAGAGCTTAGAGGTAATATAATTCTGGTTTAATGAAAGATGCCATGCACAAACACAGGGCAATCTTTGAGCTTTACAGAACAGTGGTCGGAGTAAAGATCATAATCAAAATTATGTTCTAAATAGAAGTGTTCTTTGGACATTTCTTTCTTCAGTGTAATTGCTGCCTTTCATTTTATTTTTCTGTTAGTGTATCAAAGTCCCCACATACCATTAGTTAAATGGCCTACACAATTATTATTTCATACCAAACCAATCAAAATTTATATAGAATTGAAGACAAATAATACTGTGAAAATTCAGATGAAACTGATGGAAACAGACCATCACCTTGTATTTCATGTCCTTTAAGGAATCAACTACCTTGGCACTGTTAGCCAACTTGACAAGGACGTCATTGGACTTAGCTGGATCATCCCACATATCAAAATCACGCACCATTTCTTCCTGTTTAATCTTAGTTGCTTCTTCAATTTCTAAGGCTGCCGAAGTGAATGTTTCAGCGCGAAGAACTGCATCTTCAATTTTCCTTTTTAGAGAAAACAAACCTGATCATATTTGAATGGTTATTATGACTGATGAAGATAATAAGTGAAAGAAGAACTAGTCACCTGCAGCCAATATAACAGACTATCCTATTGTGAATCATTATGTTATATCCACTTCACTTAAAAGATTTGCAGAAGAGTCGTTAAACTATCAAGAATCTTCAATCAGCTTAAAATTTGCTCTGAGGGTTGACGACAAAGAAGAAATCAAACGAATATTTCTACATGATAAAAGTCACATTCATGGCATCAAATTTAGAAAGGTGAAAATAGATATGCACGATCCATTAAGAATAATAGATGCAATGCAACTAACTAGCATGAAGTATATATGATAACTACAGGGAGAAACATTCTTCAAACAAAGTCTTAATTGACAGAGATAACATTTATTACATAGAAAGAAAACAAATTCATCCCAAAGTGTTCCATTTAAGTAAATCGAAGCATTACCCCTTAACCATTGCCCATAAGGCATGGGTAACCAGCTATACCCTTGTAGATAATGAAAAAGTTTTTGCAGTTTCTCTATTTTTATCATACCATGTAACCCAACTACTCAGTTATCTAAACAGGTTACATGGTAAGAGGTATCCCAGAGACATTTTCCATAATCAGATGAGTGGATCGTTTATCACACAGGCACTGTTCTGTAGCTCTTATCTGCATGTTCTGTTGAAATTAGATACACAAAAAGGTATTGAACCTAACAAGCTTGAAACTCCACTATCTGTGACATCGGTTAAAACATCTATTGGAAATCACAATCATGTTATCATCATAAAAATCTTATATCAACATACCAACCACCACCCCAAAATGAAAAGGTTCCAGACTGAAAACGCACTCCGTCAAATTCAAATTAAGGGTGATATTTTTTCAAGACTTGTATCCAAGAATACCTCTTCAAGCCTCACTCCTCGACTTTCCACCATCCCATTTCACCCCTACAAGCAAAAGGGCAATCACAAACATAAATAGTAACAAGAGCCACATCCACAATGATCGAACCGCCAAAGGTACTTTAGCACATACAAAAAAAAAACATAAGCATAAACCAAAAGCAGAACGTGTTCTAACACACACAAAAAAAGATAGCATTTTGAAACAGACCCACTTGATTGTAGATGTCCTTGTTGTTAGCCATGGAACTATTACAAGCTCTAATTCTGAGAGAACATTGAAACAGTTGAACATTCGGCTTCTTCTTTCCCAGGGAAGAGCGCCATTTAGAGCTGAAAGAAGATGCAACTTCATGAACCGTTCTTGTGGGAAAAGCATGTTCAGACACCATAGTAGCCATAACCATTGAGCGGATGAAGATGGGTAAAAATGTAAAAGGGTGAAGAAGGCCTTGTTTTGTTTTCCGGTGAAGTGAATGGTGCTATGTTCGAAAGCTCCCACGACCGTTTTTGTGTTGTGTTGTGTTGTGAAAGGAGCAAAACTGAAACGACCGTAACTTTGTTCCACATATTGCCTTATCTTGAAAGCGGAAATCAATGTGAAATAAGACAAGTACACTACTTCACACCCACAACAGTTTCCCGTTTATGATTTTGTCACGCATCCTAGATAAAATAATTAATTTAGTCACCATTCTAAAAATATTATTAATGTGACAAATTAATCTTCATTTTTAATCACTTTTTATTTTTTTTTTTCTATTCAATACAAAATACAATTTATAAAGTAATTTATTTTTTATAACAAATAAGAATATAAATATAATCTTTACGAAAGTTGACATTCATAATCTTTAAACAACTTTCTAGAAGTTTGTTACAAACCTTCGGATGCTCATAGATATACATGTCAATTCAAGGATGCACATGGTAGAAAATATGAAAAAAAATATATTGAATTATGTATTAAAATATTTTGTAGTTTTCGAAACAATAGGATGTGATGAAAACAATAAAATAATGTTTTAAAGTTGATAAACTTACTGTCAATACTTTTACAAGATTAACACCTTATTAATACGGACGCAAAACTATTTTATGAATTCAGTTCAACAAATTCCTCTTCTTTAAAATTAAATAAAAATCAATAACAAACAATTTAATAGACTTGAAACTAAAGAAATATTTATGGATGTCATAACATAATAACATCAGAGTATCGAGTACTGTAATGTTAAGGTAATTTAATAATATAAATAAAATTAGATAAACATGTTTTATTATTTAAGTGACTCATTATTTTTTAAAATGTTTTTTTTTCAAGTTTTCTTTCCTTTTTTTTAAGATTTTTATTTTTGAGTTAGACGATCGTATTTAAGAGATCACAACATAGAGTTCTTCGTCTTTTTACCAATTTCTCTTATAAAATAAGTAAGTTTATGTTTATTTTTCTTTAATTCTTATTTTAAGATTCATATATCTAAAATTTCTCCCATGTGTCACCTGATGTCTTTTTCTAGCTTCTTATTGATTAGTGGTCGTAAGGGTTTATTCTGATCAAATTTCATGATTTGTAGGCAATTCTAGAGTTTTTTAACCTGAGGTAAGGATAGTGTGCTTCATAGAGCTTTTGTAGCTTTCTAAACAAGTAAGAGAAGCTAAACTTGTCTTTAATTTTAATCTAGAAACTCTGAGTTTAGGTAATGATTTGTGTGTAGTGAAATTTCGTTTAATTTGATGAGTTATTGTGATGTGAAATGGTTTTGATCATTGAATGAGCTATTGATAAAGATTTGCTAATTTGTATGATGACATGTTTGTTGATCTATGGTGATTTTTGATGAATGATGGTATGAATGACTTGTATTTGGTTGTATTGTTTGGATCATGTGAGGTTGTTGTGTTAGAGTATAATTCTAGTGATGAAAAAAGATTTGGTTTTGAGGTTAGTGAATAGATAGATCTTATGTTTGGTTTTGGGTCAAATAAGAGGCTTTGATAGGTGAAATTTTGAATTACAGATTGAATGGAAAAACTAAGGTTTAAGGTTTGTTTTATGGTTATTTTAAACTTGTTTAAGTATTTAGTTAAGCTAAATTTGAGGTAGATTGGGTTAATGGTTGATAGATTAAGTTTTATATTATTTTTGGACCATGGTTAGAGGCTTTTACAAGTGAAAATCTAAATTGAAGGTTCTATGAAGAAAGTGAGGGTTTGGAGTGTCTTTTTGGATTAATTGTGACTTGTCTAAAGATAACAATTAACAAATTGTTATGAGAAATGAATGGGATTGAGTTATGATCTATAGAGTGATGTTTTGGTTGGAGTGAGTTAGGAATTGATGATAAAATAAGTTTAACAAGGTTTGAGTTAGGTCATACACACTTTAATAGGTCAATTTAGGTTTAGAATAGCAAATGAAAGTTGTAGATATTAGTAGAGGTGTATAAGTTAGAATATGTGAGGTCTGGGGAATGTAGGTTTTGCAAAATTGGTGTTATGCAGAATTCTACAAACTTTTTGTTTTTGCATTCGTAAAAGCAAGTTATGGGGCTGGACAAGTTAGTTTGGGATAAAAATCTAGATGGCTAAGCAAGAGTTATTGTTGGGCGACAAGACTTCTCTATTTTACTATTCACAGAGCGAGTGGTGGCTCGCTGAGCGAGGAGGGTGTTTTTGCTAGGTGAGACATGTACAATAACTTGTCATAGACATCAATACATATATCTAGATGGTTGAGTTTATGTTCATGGTATGTTTAAGATGTTTGTTTAACTATTGTATGAAATGTAATGTGTGATAAATCGTAATAATGTATGTTTGTTTTTTTTTAACATTAGCTTATCCTTTATATGTTTATTATTTATTTGTTTGTGTATGCTGATTTTCTTTTTGCAATTATCACCTGGTAGTGACACATATATTTAGTTTAGTAGATAAGTTAGATAATCTAGTTTTTATTTTGAAAAACATTGTATAAACAAAACATTTGATTAATTTGGTATTGTGTATAAAATGTTAGACTAATAATTATATTAAGATAATTATATAAATATTTATCCTTAATGAGAATATTATACATCTCTCTTATATTACATAAAATTCTTAATCAACTTAATCAAAATTTATTAAATAGAAAGTATTATTTGAATATTAATCACTTTTGAATTACAATCACTTTTAAATAATATTAAATATTATCTAGATACCAATTCTAACTAAATCAATAATTTATAAAAGAAAAAGATAAAAAAAATAAAAGTATTAAGAATACAAACAAATGCTGTTTCAAAAAACAAACTATTTTACTCCAAAATTTTGTGAATTTAAGCACTCTAATATATACTCATTAGTTTTATTATTCAACTAAAATAAGTAATGAAAATATAGACTTAATAATGAATAATATATATAACTTGAATTTTTTAATTAAGGTCCATTACTCTTTTTTTTTTCTTTCTCTTTTTTTTTCTTTTTCTTACGTAACTTGTAAGAACTTAGAAAATATAGTATTAAAGTAGATAAGTGTATTAAAATAATGAAATCGAGTATTTTATTTTAAAATAATCTTATAATATAAATAGAATTTTATAAGACTCTTCTTATTATCTAAAATATTGTTATATCTCTAAACTCTTTCATCTTCGTTCTCTCTTACTTCTTTCTACAAATTCTCGCACTTGGATCCTCTGTTTGACGATTAGGAGGTACCTAGACATCACTGCATCAAGGGTTACAAATCTGACCGATCAATTGGGCGAATCGAGCGAGTAAATGTTTGCATGAATCAAGAGTTCCTTTCCTTCAATTTCTAACTTAAATTAGGTTCTAAAGGTTCTTTTCTATCACCATTAGATGATTTGTAGGTGTTTTTAGAGATTTCTTGCGGTACAAGTCACGTTGGAGTATTTTTAGAACGGTGCAAGTCACGATCGAGGTATTTTTAGAACGATGCAAGTCACTATCGGGGTATTTTTAGAACTGTGCAAGGGAAGCTAGTTAGCTCTTTTAAAATTTTAATATGGTTTTTAGAAGTAAGGGAAGCTAGTTAGCTCTTTTAAAATTTTAATATGATGTAAAATTTTAATATGATGCATGAATTTAATCGTGATTATGTTTAAGCTGTTTAAATTGAAGAAAATGTAATCTTGTAACTAGTAATTGGATGCAATGCATGTTTATGTGTGGAATATGTTATATATGTGTTCTGATGTGGTTGAGTTGAATTATACGGATGTTTTAGTTGATGTGGTTGAGTTGAATTATATGGAACTGATTGGTTGAGATTGGGGTTGTTTTGAACTAGTTTGGACCTGTTTGGTTGAGGTTGGGGTTGTTTTGAACTAGTTTGGACCTGTTTAATACTTAGTGATGTTAAAGAATTGAGTTAGTAAGGTGGTAGTGGTAATAAGGTAAAGTTCTACTTGTATTAGAAGTCAATTTTGAGAAATCACTCGATTCCAATTTCTTGTAGTATTAATTTTTTGGAATCTTACAACATTTTCTCAATATCAATATCTCTTTGTATGCAAAAAATCAATATTTAAGGTTCTTGAAAATACGATTTCTGATATTTTTTTCGTCTTCCGATGGAGGATTTGTGCAATCCCTTTAATCAAGTATTTTCGGAAAACACGAGCTTCGTAATCATCTCACCTAATTTCTATTTTTTTATTAGCAAAATATTGTTGCTCAGAGTAATTTACATTTTTTGATAATTTCTTTTTTAATAACTTTTAGTCTTTTTGAGAGCTACTCGAAGTAACCTTTTTAACACGCGTTTTTTAAAACAATCTTATACCTTTTTATTTTATCTTATACATATTTGTTATATTTCTGTATTAATTTTAAAAGTAAGGCAATTTATATATTTATTTGATTTATAAAAAATATACTAATGCATTTATATTAAAAAATAAAAATTGAAACTAATTAAAAATAGTATACTTTTTAACCGAAACCGTCTAGCAATGCTATTAATAAATTGTTTATTAATGAATGCAAAGTTTTTGGTTTAGTAATTTATTTTACATTTAAATAAATTGCAAGCAAAACATACATGGTTAGTCATAAACTCCCGTAAACTTTTTAGACATACCCCATAAATAATCTCGAACTTTTTTACAATTTATAAAAATATAAACTTTATAAATTAATATAAAATTTATGCATTAAGATATCCTAATCTTAAAATTTTTCAGAGAATTAAAAGTGCAAGTGTTTTCAGAGGTTAAGAAAATTTATACATTGTTGAGAAATTTATGTTACATGATTAGTGAGAAGAAAATGTTGGAAATACCTAAGTCCATCTTCAACGCTAACATACCTCCAATCGACAACCCTCAAAATCCCCACACCAACTTCTTCCACCCTCACTCCATTCCCACCCTTCTCTTCACACATCCCCACTTTCAAATCCCCCACCAACGCACTCGCCACCGCGACGGAGCAGCACCCCGGCGCCGGAAGCTCCTCCCAGAACCACCCCTCTCCACCACCCACCAGCCTCACCTTCCCCTCGCGCTCCACCGCCGTGAAAACCCCTCCCCACCCTTTCAGCACCACGTTCCACGTCACCCTCACCTCCTCCTCCCCCTCCTTCAAAACCACGCCGCCGTCACACCCCACTCCAAAGCGAAACACCCCCGCCGTCTCCATGCGCAATGTCTCACCCGCTCTCACGCCGGAAGCCACAACACCATCGCGGGTGGAGACGGAGACGGAAAAGACAAGGTCCTCGAGCGAGAGACTCGGCTTCGGGGGCCTCTGGCTGCGGCGAGCGGCAGCCACGTGGCCCATCACGAAAAGGCGGCGGTAGGCGACGGCAGAGGAAAGGTTGGCCAGAGAGGGAAATTGGGTAGTCAAGAGAGGCTTCCAAACGTGATCGGATGACATGGAAGAGAACCATGACTTTGACACGCAAGAAGCTATGGTTAGGGTTTTGGGGTCAAGGTAGGTGGCTACGAGAATGAGAGCTTCCCATGGTGGTGGTGACATTCTCGTACTGTAGCAAAACTTTGTTTCCCTTAAGGTTTGCTTCGGAGTTACAGTGAGATGAAGATGATAATGATTTGTGTCGTTTTGAGGTTTCTGGGCATCGTGTTTAAATTGTTTGGAAAACGAGGTGGTGGAGGAGACACGTGGAGTAAGGGTGTTGTTTGCATGGCTATGAAATGCCACGTTAGATTGGATGGTGAAAGGTGAAGCCTGCCTTTGTTATGGCACGTGCTAGGTTTTATTTAGAACATTCTTGCCACATTTATTATTTTTTAGGTGTGAAATTAAATTGAAGAAGCACTTTATAAAGAAACTAATAAATTTTACTTTATATTTAAATGCGTTCAAATGTTATTTTTAATTAATATTTTATTTATTAGATTAATTTGAGACATAAATTATGTAATAATATTTTCACTTAATTTAATATCCCATTAATAGCAACATTTTAGTTAATGTAATCGGAGAAATAATGGGTATAATATAAAGTCATATACTCGATTTTTTGAATAATTACTTTTTAAAATTTATATCAAAATTTTACTTCACATATATATAAAAAGGAACGAGTGAGCATAACTTTGATATCTATGTTTTTCTTATCCTTATTAGGGAACAATAGTGAGTCTCGTTCTAAACTTAGTGACAAGAAAAATTATGTTTAGGAAATATTTTTTAAATGGAAGAAGTCATTTAAATACACCATTTTTTAAAAATAAAATTCAAGTCATTTACGACTTCGGTGTTTTTATAAATATTTTAAAAATTAAATTAGCAATTGAATTGACAGAGTTATGGAGTAAATATGTTGTTGACAGAATTAATGGATTAGTTGAATTCATGGACTATTTGAAATAGTGGGTTAGTTGAATAGTATAGGAAGGAAATGATAAACTTTAATTATAATAAACGGTTTGGAGTTTTTTTAAGGTTAAAAAGAGTTGTTTAATGTTGCTAAAATAAGTTTGCTAAAATTGAAAAATAAATATGGATATCAAACAAATCTAATCTATTATTATTATTATTATTATTATTATTATTATTATTATTATTATTATTATTATTATTATTATTGTAAACAATTATCTCACTTTTTTTTTCACCAATCTTCGTATAACACTAATGAAAGTTGAACATGGCTAAGTGAAATATTAACAAATATGAATTCTTTCTAAAATTGGTCTATCAAATGCACTTGTTAAAGTTATAGCTTTTTAACATGCAAGAGTTTATATAAAACATGGACGTTTAGTTTATTTGACATGTAAAAGCTTCCTTTAATAGACGTTTTACATTGAACCATTGAACTTGTGTATTGTAATTTTTGTTCTTCTGAAACTCCTCTATTTTTTCGGGTATACAATCTTATAGTTAGTCTATTGTATTAGAATCATCCTTTGAATGAGTTTGAATTCAACTTTTTACATGTGTTGTGTTAACTATGATCGTACCTATGATTTGAAGCTATTTGAGTCTCATAATTCTTAAATTTGAGTGTATGTCTTTTTCAAGACCTTGTAATGATCACGGTTTATTGTTAATTTTTTCTTGCGTCTCAAAAATTTTGTTCTCATAAAGTGTCTTGCATTTTGAACATTTTAAGTCTTAAACTTAAGAACTACATCTTATTTTTGTAATGTCTTGCTTTTAAAGAATGAATTTGTAGATACGAAAGTTTTTTGAAAAGAATAAATCTTCTTTAAAGCAATAAAGAGATTGTAAGAAGAAAGGGCAAAAACATGATCATCTTCTTTAGGTTTATGTGATTATACCAATAGCTTGATTTTTTTTTAAAGCATACATACATACATATATATATATATATATATATATAATTGAAGTGTTTTGTGAAATGAAAAGAGGGGAGTGCAGTTAATAATTATGGGGTGTAGAAAGGGGGAAGTCCCATTTGTTTTAAGGGACTAAGACTTCAAAGCCCAATAGTAAATAATTTCAGAATTCTAATAAATTTTAGCGTGGAGTAAAATTAGATTATCAGGTTTCATGGGTAGAAAAAAAGGAGGTGCAGGAAGAAATAGCCCCCAGGGTCACTCCACTTCTTATCTTACCAATACTTTTTCTCAAAAATTACTTTTGTATTGTTATTTGAACAATTATGAGATGTAGCTTTGTAAGATTTCATACACTCTCTACCTTAATTAACATGTTACGTAAATAAACAACTGTGTTATATAAAAGTAATGCCACATCTTTTACTCCGATGATAATTGTATAAGATATAGTGTATACTGAACGGTTATCATCACTACAACAGTGGTCAACCAGGTCACCTAAGGTCAATCAGGATGGATGATTTTTGGGTCAGTGTTTAAGTTATTGGGCCAAGGGTCCAATAGAATATAAAATAATCAAAGGAATAATCAAGAATATCTGATTGAAGATTTGATTAAAATATTGATAAAGCCGTTTATGAATAACTACAGGTAAGGTTATTTTTATTTGACTTATGAAACACTTATAAATACAATGACAAGGCCAAAGGCCAGGTACGTTCAATTGAGACTCCTCTACATTCTACTTACGTCCGATCAAGACTTAAATACTAAACTGTGATAAACCGTTCATAAAACCACTCCTAACTTGAGCGTCAGAGTGCCTTTGGTAGGTACCTTCCCCCATAAAAAACACAACCGAATGACATCTAGAGTCCAACCGATCGACATCAAGAGTCAAAGCAAGTGGAGCATTCGATTCAAGCGTCGAAAAGCAGCAAAGCCACGTCAGAAAGGTTAGTCTCTTGGTCCTACAAATCCCTACCGAAACATTTTGGCACCCATCGTGGGGCCGAGAGCAGACAAAAGAAGCCCAAAATGTTTCGGTAGGGATTTGTAGGACCGAGAGACTAACATTTCTGACGTGGCTTTGCTGCTTTACGACGTTGGAATTGAATGCTCCGCTTGCTTGGACTCTAGATGCCATTCGGTAGTGCTCTTGATGGGGGGAGGTACCTACAAAAGACACTAACACTCAAGTTAGGAGCGGTTTTATGAACTGTTTATCACAATTTAGTATTTAAGTCCTGATCGGACGAAAGTAGAACGTAGAGGAGTCTCAGTTGAACATAATTGGCATTTAGCCTTGTCATTGTATTTATAAGTGTTTCATAAGTCAAATAAAAATAATCTTACCTGAAAATTTGGTTAGTTACTCATAAATGGCTTTATCAATATCTTTAATCAGATCTTCAATAAGATATTCTTGATTATTCCTTTAATTATTTTATCTTCCGTTGGATCCTTGGCCCAATAACTTAAACATTGACTCAAAAATCATTCGTCTTGGTTGACTTTAGATAGTCTGATTGACCATTAATAACTGTTCGGTATACACTATATCCGATACAATAACTTTTCTTAAAACAAAGTTGTTCAAAATCACCTTGGTAAGTAACTACATTGAATATCAACTTAATAAAAACTCATTATTTTTCTGTATTTTTTTTTATCATATCTTAATATATCATTCATGTATTTCACCATCTTTGTTTCATGTAGACATGAGGTGTTGAGAAAACATTTTTCAATGAATAATTCTATGTTGATACATATTACCATCCATTTGACATCATTTGGCATATATTATAAATATAAAATAGTTATAAAAAGATGAATTTTTATTTTTCTTAAAAAAATGAAAAATAATATTAAATATGAATGTAACAAATTTGTATTTAAAATTATCATTATTTTTTTTGTCGAAATTAACGATTTGAGGATATACCTTGCAATGTGATCTCTTCCTACTACAAATGGAGTGAGAATTTTGATAGTATACATTACTAGCAAAAGCATCCAAATTTAAGTAAAAACCCTACAAAATAGACACTTACAAACAAATGGTTCTTCACGAGACCAATCCAACACAACAAATTGAATACTCCTCTTTGTGTGGTTGAGACATCTCACTCTCTCTTCCACTTGCCCTATTTGGGAATTTTGTAATGCACAATTAAGAAATACTTAATTTCATTATGAGTTGTTAATTAAAAAGAAGCTATGATTTGTTTTAGGTTATTTTGAGAAAGAAAAGATTTTTTTATGAATAATTAAGGAGTAAGAAAGAAAAAGAAGAATAATGCATGAAAGGGTTCACGGGCATTCAGTGATTAGAAGGATTCCCAAACTTGTTTCTTTCTAAAAATAAGACAAGATAAAGAAATGCTGAGATCGTATTGTATGCTGTTTTTTTCTTCTTCTATCGCTTTCTATGTGCACATCTCACAATCTATCATTCACATGCATCCATCATATTCTTTAATCTTTCTTTCAATTTTCTACTTTCATATAGTAAAATCTCCTCACTTAAACTTTCTATCTTTTAAAAACGGATTAAAATATAAACCTCATTAGTATTTTAGAAGAAAGTTCACTTTTTTTTTTATGTGGGTAAATAATCTTTAGGAGTATTATTATGATTAAAAATTATTAAAGTTCTAATTTTTATTTTACAAATCAGCATCTGTTATATATTATACTTCAATTTAAATTTTTAGTTAAAAAATGTAATATTTCATATTTTCCAATCTTAAAGTAGTGATTTTTTATTCTATATTTTAAAGGTGTCTAACCCTTCATTTGGAACAAATAATAAAGAATAAAAAATTATATATGAGTTCCAAAAGTTCTTATGTCACATAAATATTCCCTAATTGATTCCATGCTATAATCATATAAGGACACGTTCCAAAGTTTCTCTAACACATGTCTCTCTTTCAACCACCAACATGTCGTTCTAATTCCATTTCCACATTCATGGGACAGTAACATACTGTTATAGAAAGGTTGAAAAAGTTTTATATAAATATATATATATATATATATATATATATATATATATATATATATTTATTTATTTTTTTTCTCTAGAGAATTCAAAATTATCACTACTATCACTTGGATTATAATTTATTTTCACAAAAATAAGTACATTTTCAGAGTTTTTTTAATATATTAAATAATATTATCTGAATCTACTTTTGTTAACCTCGGTGAATGCTTATATTTATTCTTACTTTGTGAATGAGTTATTTTCCAAGCATCACAAAAACCCTTCATTTCGGTTATCAAGGAACTGAAAATGTAACATCACGTACTATACTAAAACTCTCATTATTTCTAACTTATAATAGACAAACTAAACTCTTCAATATTCATATATTAACCACTTTTACTGCAAATTAGATGAAAATTAGATACATGTTTTATTTTTTAAATTTAAGAAAATTTAACAGAACATTGTAATAATATTAACTGAGAGTAAAGAATGATAGTTACGAGTAGAGACAAATTCAGCATATGATTGAGAACGATAACGTGTTGTGATAAGAAACAGGAGGTGTGAGAAGAGCCAATTTAATATGCTATGTTGTAGAATCTGCAGTGGTCATAATGAAAAAAAAATGGCTGTTTCTTCGCTACCATTTGCATCAAATTTCAGGTAAAAAAATGGACAAAGTCTCACCCAATTTCCCATATAAGTACCCAACTCTGCTCTACTTGGAAACCATTCTTCACATAACACAACTTCCCTCTGTGTCTTAAGGAGTGTTGCAGTGAGTCAGCAATATGCCTACAAACCTAACCATCCTTCTCTTTTGCCTGCTTCCAATGCTTCTTCTTTTCAAGGAGACTCATGTAAGATAACATCTTCAAGGTTTATGCATTCTTTTTTCCACCTGACAGAATCATTATGTTTGTGTAGCATAAACTAACGTTGTCATCTTCAGGCTAAGACTGTTGTTGCTACTACCACTGACTCTCCAACTCCAGCACCAGCACCAGCACCAGCACAAGAACCTCAGCCTAACAAGGTAACAAAACAACCATGGTTTTTATTTTTTTTTACTTTCATGTGTTGATTTTGTCCTTGTTTTCTTATTCAGTCACAGCATGGGAGCACTGAAGGCAGTCTTCAACCACAAGGTATGAATGAATGATGGATATATATGTTGTATATATATATAAGATTGGTATATAATAAAGAAAATGAATGATGAAATTATTACAGAATGTGGTCCTCGTTGTTCGGAGAGATGTTCAAAGACACAGTACAAGAAACCGTGTTTGTTCTTCTGCAAGAAGTGTTGTGCCAAATGTCTGTGTGTTCCCCCTGGAACCTATGGCAACAAGGAAGTATGTCCCTGCTACAACAACTGGAAGACCAAAAGGGGAGGACCCAAATGCCCTTGAAACTTCAAACTTTCACAATCTTAGATTTCTTTGGATCAATCTTAGAACGAAGTCAAGTTACCAAAATCTGTATTACACAGCCTATGTGTTTATCAATATTTCAAATTAACTTCCCTTTCACTTTGCAAACGGACCTTCAAATGATATAAGAAATACCAAAATACTTGTAAAACATGCATGCAAGTAATTTCTATGAGACAAAATCTTAATTGAAATTTTTTAACTCTTTAAACTCAACTTGATTTAGACTTGTAATACTTTCCAATCATGATGGATCTGATATAAAAGGAAGAGAGAACGGTGAATACATTTTTCAAAGTCATAAGTTTAAGAATATAATTTTAGAAAGATGGATTTTTATAAGAAAACGAGGAGTAAAATATTTAATTTTCTATTTATGATCTTATAAAATAAATTTAATTAAAATGTTAATTTTTATAAAACTTCTATTTTTTTTCCTACAACTTATAAAAACAAAATCTTACCATATTTGTTTATAGCTTTAAAATTTTTGGATATATTCTTAAAGGAAAAATAAATTATAATGATTATCTAAACACTCACCACATGAACGAATTCAATTACTTTTTTTCGGGAAAAGCACCTTAACTTTAATTAATTTTTATGTACTGTTGAATAGTTAATTTTAATTTATAAAAAAAAGTTAAAATTGAGTAAAGTTAAATTAAGGTTTTATTTTCGAAAAAAAGCCATTAAATTTATTCTCCTCACAGACAAGTTTTACTATTCATTGTAGTAGTCCGAGATTACACATAATTTTACCCAAAATTATATTAAGATTTTATTTATAATTTATATAATTCATACCAATGAGCAGTTAATATTTTCATCACTGCTAAATTGAAAAAAAAATACTTTAGAAGAATTATCAATATGTAAAATTAGTCAATGATAATATATTTAATTATTGGCTAAACATATCAAACACATTCAAGTATTTAAAGTCATTCTTTTATATTTTTTACTGTTTTTATTTTTGCATTATATTATAAAACTTTTTAAAAATATAATTTTTTTTATAATTTAAACTAAAAAAATAAAGGTTAAGTAAATAAACTTAATCCACCAAATTTGGATAGGAAGAAGTTATGTATAATTTCTTTATATTATTTGCATATTTTTATCAATTATTTTATAATATTTGTTTAGATTGTTTATAAATTATTGTTAAGACAATGTATAACATACTTTTAACTAGTTCATTTATTCTTGAAACTATATCAAGATATACAATTCAAAATTAAAAACAATTTTAGATTAATTTGTGCACTTTGATACATAGAAGAAATATAACAACGACTATGTAACTAAATAAATAAAATTATTACTTAACGTATATAAGACTAAATACTTTTTTTGTTCTCTAATTTATTTAAAAATTTTAATTAGACTCCTAATTTTTATTTGATTCAATTAAATTTTCTAGTTTTTAAAAATAATCAAATATAAGTTTTCTAAATTATTATTAATACTAATACTGACACGTGTCTGTTACATATTATTAATGTGACATTCCAAAATATCATATACACATATAATATAATAGGATTCAGTTATTATAATATGTAAAAGCAGTTGAGAGATAGAGATAAAAGTATTTAAATATGTATATAGTCATCCAAAAGATAGAGGGAATTAAAATGAAATCAAACTTAAGTACAAGTTTCCAAAGTTCTCCAAAATACAAGGCTATTGAAATTTTAAAGAGACCTAAAAAGTTTTCCAAGAGTGTCGAACTATATAAAATAAAAGCTAGGAGTTTTTCAAAATAACAAGCTAATCAATTAAGAGCTAGTAGAAGGCCTAAGTACTAGGGGCTGGGTCTTCTTCAACCTCCAAAGCTTGTTCCAATAGTACATCATCACCTACTGCTCACATCCAAAGGATTGGATGATCATCGCAAGGGAGAAGACAAACACATGCAACACATACAATGCAAGGGTGAGCTAGATCTCAAACAAACATACAGATAATTTCAATTCAATCTAGCATTTCCAAGAACATCCATACATACATAAACATGTAAGTTATTATAAACATAAATATTTATTTCACAAAACTCATTAAAGCAAGCATCCTATCATGTTAAGACTCCTAGACACGTCCAGACATAGAATGTATGTAGAGCTGGGGCGGGTTGTGCACTTGTGATGGCCCCTACTGCTTTGCAAAGTCATTGCCGAGGGGTTCCACCCGACCATACACAAGGCTAGTATGTTACCGCGGAATAGACCTTCAGTGATAGCGCCTATCCTAGGACCTCCCACTACTCCCACCACACGCGTCAATCCTCTCTAAGTGAGAATGAAAGACCGTTGGAGTGTTAGGGATAAACCCCCATATGGAAGCCTCTCACATTCATTCAATACACTAACTGATCCCACCGAGAGATCTTAATTTCATATTCAATCCGACCACTTTAAATCACATGATATTCCTCTTGGATCAATAATGTATCTCATAAACCCATACATTCATCAAACATAAAATTTCATAGTCATTCAAGTGCATTCTTACTATATTGTCTTATACCAAACGCATACACCATCATACAACATCAACCATGTCATAAAACAACTCATACATTACATACTTTCACAAAACTCTCACTTATTAACACAAATTTTTTTAGGACTTTTAATTATCAATACTTAAGTAAATCAAAAAGCTTGGAGACCCTCACCAATGGCTCCGAAAGGATCAAAAACCACCAGAACAAACTAAAGAACGTCCAAAATAAACATCCGGAACCCCTAAAACCACCAAAAACTGTCTTGAATGATTTTCCGACGACAATAATCGATTATCATATGTGATAATCGATTATTTGCGAGTGCTTTGAAGAGGATACAACTCTCTGACTAAAATAATCGATTATCAAGTGAGATAACCGATTATTCTTATCAGTTTTTGACAGCAACGTGATTTTTCTGGTTTTGGTGCATCTTAAACACTTTAATGAGTTTCTAACACTCCAAACTTCATCTGTATGACGAAATAAACTTGTATAACTGATTCTAATACTTCATAATCTTATTATCTAGTGATTTAATGTTGATTTAAACTCTAAACCCTCAATTTCATCAACCTAGGTACTCAATTCTGAATCTACCACTTATAAATTATTTTTAACACTTTTAACACTCCTAATGAGTCACAATTAACTTACCCAAGTTATCTAAACTGATCCTAACAGCCTGGAATACAAAATTCAGATTTTGACTACCTTAGTTCTCTTCATAGGTTATTCACATGGTTATTTCCTAATAAATTATTTAACAGAATTCATTTCTTCTAAGCATTCAAAATTATCACAACATTGTATTAATACCAGTTCCTAATCATCCAATTCACAGTTCATATCAACATCAACCAGCAGTATACGATCAAATAGGCAAAATCACAAGTTTTCAGTTTTTTCGTAATTAAAATCCAACCTATAAACTTTACATGCACTTCTATCGCTATACCTACTAAATCTAACTCATCCAAATTCAAGAATTTCACAGAACAACACAAAAACCCCAGCTTCCCTTACCTCTAGTGTAGACAACCAAGCTCAAGTAGGAACCCTAGACCACTTGCTTGCACTCCCAAAATGTTAGAATCACCTATAAATCATGGAAAACAAATCTTAGAACCAAATAGAAGCTAGATTATGGAAGAAAACGAAATGGGTTGCATGCAACAAGTTCAATCGCATGCTTACAACCCTAGGGCACACGAGAAAAGGGGGTTTTCTTACCGTTTGGAGAAAACAGAAAATCAATCGATAGAAACGTAGCTCTTGGAGTCCTGAAGGTCTAGGTAGCTTCAATTCGGGAAACAAATGGTTAGATTTTGGAGTTGGAAAAGAGAGAGTGGCAAGGCAAGGAAGAAAAGAGAGATTGCTTGAAAGAAAAAGGGGAACGTTCTTCTGAAGCACAATTGAGACGTGGTTTCTTTTTTTTAGGAGATTAAGTCTTTTTACTTTACTAATTTTGCCCAACCTATCCTATGCTGCCACGTGTACACACTTGTTGGTTATATTTTATAAGGCCTTACAATTAATACTATCATGGGACACTATAATGATCAAACATGTGATTTTTTTTATAAGAAATGAAAAATAAAATAATAAATAATTTAAAAAATAAAAAATATCATAAATTAACATGTAACATGTAAAAACATAACATTAATGTTAATCTAATAGAAAGAAAAAAAATTAAATCATTTTTAAAAGTTAAAAAAAATAATTAAACAAAATAAAAATAATGAGTCTAATTTTTTTTTAAATAGAGGACGTAAAAAGTATTTAGCCTTAAATCTTTTATTATTTAATATTTGATGGTGTGAGTTCTCCTATTGTGTAAGGGTTGGAATGAGTAATTACAAATTGTTGATTCTGTCGTCAAAAATTATATTAGAGGAGCAAAACATACATGCATATTAAATGTAATTATAATTGCACCCATATAATCAACAATACCGACACTTCAATATTCATACAAGTTAATCTATATTAATTGAGTTAATTCACTTTTTGACACTCCTAAATATATACCCTCCTTTTTCTCTTTTATTTATTCTTTAGAGAAAATAATAGGATATTATAATACCTATACCACTTAGAATTTATTAAACTTATCCTGAATATTTTTAGGTTGGTTTATAAATCTAAAATCTCATACTAAATTATATTAAATGAGAAATATTTTATACTAGTTTTTGAATATTATTAATATACATTCATCGATAATTGTTCTATCTTCCTATTTGAATGGAGTTATATTATTATATTGTTAGTTAAAATATATTTTTTAATATATAAATTTCTATTACTACTATGATTTTTTGTATTTTTGGTGGAGATTTCTTTAGTAAATTTCTTTCAAAAATAAAAAAAAAATGTGTTTTTTGTGACATCCCAAAATATACGACATGCATATATAATAATAAAGAGATCATTATGCATAATATAGGAAAACAGTTGAGAGTAAAGAGGATTACAGTCATCCTCAAAGTAATTCTAGAATCTAAGCTTAAACTTCAAAAAGATCTAAAATGTAAGCTGAAAGGGAAATAGTATTTCAGTAACATCCTAGGAGACTAGGCAGCAGCATTGTCCTCAACTTCCAAAGCTGTCTCCAAAGAAACCTCCTCGCCATCTGCTCCCATCCAAATGGATGATCATCGCAAAGGAAAACATACACAAGCAGCACACAACAAAGAAGCAAGAGTGAGCTAGATATAAAAATCATGTTATTCAATCACACACGACATGCAAAAGCCACTCAAACATGATACATTGACATCACAAGACTCATTATTTTATAGACCGACTCGTCCAAACCAGAATAATTGCCGAGCTATGGCGGGTTATGCACTCATGGTGACCTCTATTGCTTTGCAAAGCTGTTGCCAATGAGTTCCACCCTACCACACTCACGAGGTTAATCCGTTCCGCGCCCTGGAGCATACTGGAAGCCTCCAACACTAGGACCTCCTGCTACTCCTCACCACATGGATCAATCCTTTCTACTTGAGAATGAAAGACCATTGGAACGTCAGGAAAACCCCTAAGACTGAGCTACCATGCAATCGTTCTACACTAAGGATCTCACCAAGAGATCCTACACAGATGAAACTTGATTTACAACTTGGATCATACTTTCATCACTTTGTAATCATATACTTTTTGCCACAATCAACATATACACAATCTCAACAATATACATTACTTACTACTCACAAATTATAAAAGTAACATCTCTACAATTGAATCTAAGTTAATTAATACCAAGAACCAAATAACTTCAACTAATTCATAACAGCTCATAAAATGCATCAATTTATACATACCTACAAGTAATATAATTATTGATTAACACTCACGTTTCAAGAAACAACTATCCTTACTTTATATTAATATATATATATATATATATATATATATATATATATATATATATATATATATATATATATAGATTCTTATTTTGAATTCCAAACACACAGTGATTAATTTTCTAAAATTATAATTGACTAGAAATTAACACATGATAACTTTATGCATCTACAATCAACTTGTTTTATTTTATTTTCATCCTAATAGAGATCTTTCTTTACCCCAATTGGTCACCGGAGAGGACCCAGATGTCTGAACGCATCAAACTCACCTTCGACACCAGCACATATGACTAGTCACAACTGACTGGACCAGGCCAGGGCTGCTCTATGATCAGCAATGTGCCAACTCAGGTTTTTAAGGTTCTCTATCCTACCAACAAAAAAGGCTCTCAATAATTAACAATTAATTTATTTAAATTATCTATCGAGTTCTCTTTTGCTCTAAATCTGAAATGCCTAATTTTAATATTTTCACTTCCTCTCACAACAACCTGAAACAGTATCTGTACATCTATTTAATACCCATATACATGCTATTACATAACCCTTACTCCCGACCTTCCAACAAGATCAATTTCTGCCAACAAACTTATTCAAAACAAATTAAATTCATCACATCACAACATGCACAATTTCACAGTTTCAATTATAACACACAATACAATAAAAGTCATAAAACAATTTCACAAGAGCACACCAGTTCAACATTCATATGCATATATTTTTATAAAATAATTTCATACAAAAATAATTAACTCCCCTTACCTTGAAGTTGAGTAGTATAGTCAACTAGAGTGCCCTAACCGTGCCTTCATAGAGAAAACACAAACAGTGCCCTACAACCACCTAAATGGTGATGGAAACAGCTCTTAGAGCTAGAGAATCAAAAGGAGCACCATGCAACCAGTAAAGTTGCATGCCCTAAGTTCAAGAAAAAATGGAGAAACTGACTTACCCGTCCAAATAGAAATCTAATCGGATAGAAAGGAAACTCTCAACTCTGTGAGCGAAAGAACACCACCTATTTGAAATTTCAACGGTTCAAATGAGTGCAAGGGTAAAGAGAAGACAGAGCAAGAAGGAGAAAAATGAAGATGAGTTTAGAGAGAGAATAGGAAAACTGGAAAATGAACTCAGAGCTGAAAAAATGAGGCCTCCAAAATCCTAGTGCCCTTAGCTTATTGGACCAGGGAGGCCCAATAGCCTTACATTTTCATGCTCTTACATTTTCCATCATTTTTTCTGGAAAACGTTGTTGGTGGGTAATTCTTCTGTGGATAATTAGTTACCATATAATTTAAAAATTTGTAGGAAATCTTTTACAAAAATTTCTATGAAAAATATCTGCAACAAATTTTCTTGCAAAAAGAATTCGCAACAATTTTTCTTATGGTAAAAAATTGTTTCATTCATTTATTTTTTATGTGTTGTTTGTACTGTGAATTTATGATTATTCTACGTAAATAAATAAATATAAAAAGTTAAAATATTTTTTATATTTTAATTCTTATTACATAAATATTTGTATTTATGTCTTTTTTGTAAAGAGTCAGGTAAATGAAAACTAAACTAATTTTAAAGAAATTAAACTCATTTGAAAAAAAAAATTAAATATATTGATACAGTCTAATTATAAATTATAACTTCTGCCAGGAAAAATATTAATTAACCTTTATAACATTTACTTTTGAAAATGTAAAATTCTTTCATATTAATATTCCATGAAAATGAAACTATTTTGCTATTGCTAATTTTGTTACTTATCACATCTCATGTTTTACTTTTATTATATCACTTTTATCTAGAATGAATTTAATAAAAAGGCATAAAAGATATGAAAAAAACTATTTGCTGTCTTCTAACAAAATAAAATGAAAAAATAATAATAATTCAATGTAAAACAAAGCAAAACAATAAAGTTACAATTGAAGTATATATATAGTTTATTAAAAATACCTAAAACTAAGCATGTAAACTATAATAAAGAAAAGAAATAGAGAAAGTAAAAGATAAAAGAAATAGTAAATAATTAGATAGAAAATAATAAATTTATTTTATTTATTTATTATTAGTTTTAATTGCTTCCGATTATTATATTTATTAAAATAAAAATAGTCCGATAATTAAATAGGGTATTGATAATCATAATCAATTTAAGAAGATAGATGTAATGTTTTTTATAAATAGATTTTTTTTTGGGTAAATGCTAAAACATAAACCTCATCATATCCTAACCAATAAACTGTTAAAATTGAGTTGATTATTAAATCGAAGGTGAAAGGGTGGAATTAGCTATAATTAATGGGCTTTTTCTTCCAGAATATGTGCAGTTAAAACGTATGGGGTATAGTAAGTAAAAGCCTAATTATAAGTTGGAACCATTAGTCTCATCTTAACATAACAAGAGCACAATCCTCACAATCATAGATATTCTATTTCCATAACGAGAGCTTCTTTGGAATAGTATTTGGTTCATTCTCTTCGAATTAATTTAATTTTTATTATTATAAATTAGAATGAATATTAGTTAATTAATTTAATTTTTAATATCAGAACTTCGAATTATTAAATTAGTCTTTCAAATTTTAATAGTTAGTCTTTTTTATGACTATTAGTCTTTAAAATTTAATCAACTTCGAATTTTAGTATTCAAATATATATTAAAAATAAGATTTTCAATTTATTTTTTAAACATTTGAATCAGATTGCTGATTTAACTTGAACACTTTCAATCTATAGCCTCTAAATATATGTTTTATTATCATTTAAATTTTAAATTAGGCATTAAATTGAAAGAAAACTTAAGACTTAAAATCAAATTTTAAAAATTGTTGAAAAATATGTTTTCGTTATCATCATTTAAACCATAACTTTTGTTACATTTATTGTTAATTTTAAAGGTTGATATAATAATTCGAATTTTAAAGACTGATATTCATAAATATTATAAATGAACTAAATTCCAAATAAAAAATATATTTAAAGAAGTGTATTCATTTAAATATTTTAAAAATAATATTTAAATATTTTAAAAATAATAAAGGGTTTTTCTTCTAATTTTAAAGATAATGAAGAATTTGCCATATAATTTTAAAAATAATGCAGAATTTTTGTTCAAATTTTAAAATAATGAAGAATTTAGGTTCTAATTTTTAAATTAATAAAGAATTTTTATTCTAACTTTAAAAATAACGAAGAATTTTCATTTCAATTTTAAAAATTGTGAAGAATTTTCCTTTCAATTTTAAAAATTGTGAAGAATTTCCCTTCTAATTCAAAAATAATGAAAAAAAATTCTTCTAATTTTAAAAATAATAACGAATTTTTCTTCTAATTTTAAAAACAATAAAAAATTTTCCTACTATTTTTTAAAATAACAAAGAATTTTTCTTTTAAAATTTAAAATGGGGTTAAACAAAATTAACCAAATTTAAAACTAAATTAACAAAAATTGAAAATAAATTGAATATGAAACACTAATACATAACATGTTTCAACCCTGATTTGTTGTTTATCATATTTGTGTATCAATTTCAAGTAAGTCATCGTTTTATTTTTGTCTCAATTAGGTTCATAAACTTATAAAAATGAACGAATTAAGTCATTTCATTAAGTTATTAACAGTGCGTAACTGTGATGATGTGGTGCAGATACATCTTATATTATCTTGGAATTTTTTATTTAATTTATTATTTGCACCAATCCCACCACCCTCCTCCAACCACCACACACTTCACCCTTGCCGCTTCCGCTGGGAAACCGTCGTTGCCCAAGAAGAATTTCAATCTCTCTCATTTATCCATCTCAGACAGTGCCTTATTCAGCCTCTTTTCAAACGGGGTTGCATGCCATTTTACTTTCTGGTCCTGTGGACAATCAGTCAGAGACTACTAATCAGATGGATTATAAAGATTTAAAAACTTCATAACACCAAATAATGATTGCAAAATATACCTCCCTGCACTTTGATTTTTTGGTGATTTGTTTTCTTTCACAGGCGGTACGTAGCACAAAGTGAAGCACCTCAGAAGAATAGTTTTGAATAGGAAAGGGATGTTGTGATTGATTTGTAACAATTTCTTTGGACACTGTTTCGTACTTTGTTACCTGGTAAATCTGATTCGTTCTTATTCCGTCTCATGGTCAATTGAATTAGTACCATTCCATTTCATAGTTTGATTATTGATTCAAAATTCAATGTCTGACACCGTCTTCTTACCCCATGAAATCCTTACGGAAATCCTTCACAGACTTCCGCTAAAGATCCTTCTCAGATTCACCACCGTCTGCAAGTCATGGCGCTCCCTCATCACCCACCCATTTTTTATCTCTCTCCACCACCGTTACTCCCCTACTTTCTCCTCCTTCAGTTCAGCAACCGCTGCATCCTCCCCCACCGCCACCGCCACCCCTCCACCACCAAGCATTCAACCTTTCCCCGTTATTGAGAACCATCCATTGCCGGAGATGGAGAAGGAGAATTCGGTGGAGAGGGTGGTAGTGCCGTCGACGAAGACAAGGGGCATCATTGTTGGTGACAACGTGGACGTCGCCGAAGAGGTCGATGTTCTTAGGGTTAGAGATTGGGGGATTGCATGGAGGAACTATAGTCGTGGTCAAAATTACTAATTCAATTTAATTTACAATCTCACGCCATAAAAAAAATTATAACTCAATATTTGTTTAATGCCGTTTATAAAAACTTAATGGAAAGAACTTGACTAACATTAATACTAACTTTATACGTGATTCTTAACACATGACGTTAACATTATTACAATGACACACGGTAGTTTGACAAGTATTCAACTTTTTTTAAATTTTGAAAAAGAAATAAAAAATTAAAAAGAAACTATTGGCACATGACCCATATTATTCATATTTTTATTGTTTAATGTGTTTCTAATTTTCATGTTAGTTTAATTCTTTTCATTGAATAAAGTGGATGAAAACAGGATCAATGAGCCAAAACTTATTTTATGATCTCTTTAAGATACATTGTATTAAATTTTGTAAAGATCTCCGTAATATATAAGAAAAGTTAGGAAGCTAATGGAAAAACAGTGTTTTCTAATAGAAAGCATCACTCTGATCTTCTTCGCTCAAGAAAATGGCCCAAGGACGTGGCTTGACGGCGTGTCTGGATAGTTTGTTGAGAAACAGCGGTTGGTGTTTTGGTTTTGAAAGATGAGCATGGATCGGAGGTGGAACTACGACCATGCGTTTTGTATGTTGTGTCTGCATCTTGTTCTGTTCTTGTGCATTTTGCATGGGTAGCAGCACTGTAGTTGGCTTGGCAGAAGCAGGTTCCAAAGTTGCAACAGAAGGCTGTGGACGAGGGTACAACAAATCTGTTGGGAAAAAGTTGTATTGTTGGAATCCTGCCATAGATGTTTTTGATGTCTTCGATGATCACACAAACCAGGATGAACGACAAAGACAACTGAGAACTGAGAACTGAGAAGAGAGTGAATGTTGTATTTGAATATATATAGAAAGGCTTCAAGGGATTCTTATCTTTTTAATAGATTACACTTGTAGATATCAGATTTGTTTTAATCATACTAGATTTTGGATTCTGTCATATCTTTTTAGTTAAACCTCTTTAATCTTATTTTTTTCTTTATCTTTTCAATATTTCATTTTTGTTTTAAAAAATCAATTTCGTTCTTATGTAAACGTGATTTGTATTTTGTAAACATTTATACAAAAACAATTTAGTTTTAAGATATCGAGTCCTCACTATCTTAATTTATTTTTATTAAAATTTGTAATTAAAGTTCAATATTTTAAAATAATTTAAGAGTTTTCAGTTTTTAGTATTTCTTAGTATTTTTTATTTTTTTAATGCTTTCTATATATATATAAATATAAATTTTATCTTATGTAATGTACTTTATCTATATCATTAATGAAGAGTATTTAGTTTTATTTATTTTACTCTTTAAATAACAATCTTAAATATTTTTTTTATCTTTTATGTAATTATTTATTTTAATTTAAATATTTTTTAAATTAAAATATTATCTTGCCATTTTATCTTTTAAGTAGTATTCATTTAAATTTGAATATTTTTTAAAATTAGATCAAGGCTTAATACCTGTTTTTATCCCTCTTTTTAAGGGAAATGTTCACTTTCGTCCTACCTTTTTCAAAAAGTTCAATGTGGTCCCACGTTGTGAAAAAAGTGTCCAAGTTAATCCTTTTTGGTCACGGCGTTAAATATTTAACGATCCTGCTGCCAGCTAGGACTGATGTGTGCAACGTGGCTTTTTACTTGCGTAACGTGGCAGTGACAGTTTTCCATACGTGGCAGTGGGCAGTGAGATTAAAATTCTGAGTGTTAGGGTTTGATTTGGGTATTTCGAAATGGCGATTTGGAGATAAACATTTTGGATTGCCTGCAAATCAAATTTGGGTGAACCAGAACAGAGAACAGAGAGGATGAGGATCTCCTGCAACGTCAAGCTCAGAGAATAAACCTATATATATATATATAGTAGAGAATAAAATTTATCCTTTAAAAAATGACGTAAAATATTTATCACTTTATTTTCAACTCAAATCTATATATGAATTGATTTATTAAAAATATATATAATCATCAATTATTTATACACAATATCGGGTTATTGCATTATTGCAAGTTGGCATAGCCTATTATATGAAATGAAATATAAACCTATATATATATATATATATATATATATATATATATATATATATATATATATATATATATATAGACACACACACGAAAGATAAACTTTTAATTAATAATTATATTTTGTAAAGTGTGTATAGGTTTGGTAAGATCTACTATGTTTTATATTATTTTAATAAATATTTTTATGATGATAAATTATTTATAAGTTTTAGATGTCAAGAATGTTAAAGTTTATAATAATTGAGTGAGTTTATTTAGAAAGATAAACTTTTTTTAAAAATTTTTACAGGAGTATATAAGATATACAATTATTCTGATAAAGCAATATAGTTATTTATGTTTTAAGATAAAAGTTTAACATGAAAACAATTTTCAATAAATAATACCAAAAACTTATATTCTAATTTATTAATTTTATTAAAGTTCAATCTCAATTATTATTTAACGTATCTTTTATCGCATTTAATTATTATAATAATTTAGTCAAGTTTAGTTATTACAATTATAAAGTTTTTTTTGCCAAGAACTAAGAATCCAATATAAATTATCCAAATTCACAAATGAAATTGGAAGTTAGGTGCTTCTTGCTTCACCTCTCCACATTTTTTTCTTATATTTAACATTTCAAAAATAATTTTTTCAACAAATTTTGAAATTTGTTAAAGCTTTTGAAATTTTTTTCAACGAATTTCAAAATTTGTTATGTTCAATGAATTTGAGGGAGAGTGGTTGAATGAATTTGAGAGGATTTGAATGTAAATTTTTTGTTGTTTATTTGAGTGGATTTGGAGGTAAGTAAGAATAGATTTAGAAGTAAAGTTTGTGAGAATTAATTTAGGATTTAATTGATGTGACATATTAAAAAAAATTTACCTCTAAATTCACTCAAATAAACAACAAAAAATTTACCTTCAAATTTTCTCAAATTCATTCAATCACTCTTCCCCAGATCCATTTAAGTGAACAAAATGTTAAAGAAAAAATCATTTAACAAATTTCAAAATCTAATGAAGAAAAGAAGTGGAGTGTAAGCTTTTTTAAAATGTAGAAAATAGTTTTGAAATTTTTAAAAAAATTAGAAATGAAGGAAGAAATGTAGAAAAATGCATGAAGAAACACTTAAATATAGATTTTATAAAATAAACAAAAAATCATACATGAAAAACTCAATAATAAATTATCTAAATTCACATTTTTATTCTTTAACACTAAGTGATAATGGGAATGAATATAGTTTCAAATTTTGGAACTCATCTTGATCAAAACAAAAAAACTCGTCAAAAGAGTGTTTCAAAGTTAATAATAGAGTGTTTCAAAGTTAACATAAATTATCTAAGAGAAAGACAAATATTACATAAAAGTTTAATAATAAGGATCATAAATAAACATTTATGTTGTTATTATCTCTTATTTATTGTAATACACATATTTTAAATTAAAATATGAATAATGGATTTCAAAATTTAGATCTCAATACCAATATATTACAAAATTGCAAATACCCTACTAGTGTGAATTGCATATATTGTTTTTGTAAATGAAACATTCAATCTTACAAAATATAATCATGATTTAAAATTTTAATATGAGAATAGTGAGTTTTAAATTCTAATGGTATACGTAGACTTCGATTGACTATAAATAAGAATTTAATTTATATTCAATGACAACAAAAGAATTCATAAAAAAATTATTTATAAGAAAAAACTCAAACCAATATTTTTATTTAATATAATTTTTTCAAATTCTCTATATGATTCACATCTTTAAGTTTCAAGTTTCAAGTTTCAAGTTTCAAGTTTCAATGACAATCAATAACACATGACTCAACATAATGACACTAATTAATAATTAAAGACATAATTTTATTTTAAGATCAAACATACAACATCGTCATATAGAACTCACAATAAGACCAACAAAATTACTCTTTAGATCTCTAGAGTTTCAACGAAAGATCCAATACATCACCATTAGCAGTAGCATGATTGAAATGACCATGGTTGAGGATTGGTTTCTCCAACAATTTGATGAATGACTTTGTTCCATCAATTGGTGAAACTTCCATGGTAAGATTTTCTTGAGCCAAATGACCGTCAATGTGGTCTATGAGTGCTTGGAGATTTGGAAGAACATTCTTGCAAACTCGACATTGAAGTGCATTTTCATTTGGAAAGTTCATAATGTTGTTTGACATGATTTGAAACAAGAATTCAGCGAGATCAAATGTGAGTATTTCCAATGCTCTAATGAAATTTATATAAAAAAATATTTACACACATTGAATGTTCACATGATAAAAATAAAATTAAATAACTAATATTTATTAAGAATATTTAAGGCATTAATTTTAATTTTATACGTTAAATGTAGGTTGTCAAAATATAAAAAAGTAACTGATATAATAAATGAATATATTTCTTTTATAAGAGTAGAGAAGGAACCTGAAGAGAAACTTTAGGGAAAGATACCACTTTCAATAAATCTACATATTTAGTTTTACTAACTCAAACTAGGGGTGTTTATGAGTTACTTTAGACCGATTTAGATTTAAAACAAATGACTCGACCAAACCATTTAAGAATGAGTTGGTTTGGATTGAATCAATTGGATGCATCTATATATAAGCATATGAATTCTATTTTAAGAACAAATACATAATGTTGTTTAAAATTTCTCACTAAGAAGATAAACAATATTTTTATATTTTGATTAATACAACATCAATTGATATTTCATTTAATTGGATTTGTATATCACAAATCTAATATGGTTTGATTGAATTTGATTAGTTCAAATAGGATTTGATTGATTTAGATAGGGTTTGATCTTGGAAGGATAATTCAGGCAGGGTCATTCCATTTTGACTTACCTACATTTGATTTGCAAAAGGCAAATCAAGACAAACCACTTGATATAAGAATTGTAGACTAGTTTTGTTGGCCTCTTACGCATAATGGTTGGCCCGCAGGTCAAGCCAGATAAGCAATATCATAAAAAAATTACACACAAATGTTGCAACAATAATTTTTGTTTTAATGTTTTACATCTTTGTTGCACCCTATATAAGTCTACAATTGATTATATACTTGAAATAAAAATGAACATATCATTAACACTACATCAAATAAATGTCAAAATTAAATATTTAGTAAACAAGAAAAAATAAAAAGAAATTTTCGTTTAAGATATTAAAAAACTATAGTAATTAACCGTCCTCTTGTCTTGACTTCAAAAGCATAATAATTGCTTTTTCATTTCAATAACATCGAATATGGCCTTGGAAAAACTTTCTTCTTCTACATTTTTTCATAATTATAATTTCCATCATATGCTAAAAATGAATTTAGAATTAGAATAATACAATAAAAGTTTTAATGTTTCGGTAGGTCCGTTTTTTCGTCCCGAATCTCAAATAGGCCCCCTACTTATTTAGTGTCTCAATTGAGTCCTTACTTTTGAAAAATTGAAACAAATAGAGACTTGCTGTCAAATTAGACAAAAATCTTTTAAGAGGCCATTACGTGGCATGCTGACAATATTTTTGCTTAAGTTAAACCTTTTGTTAGCTACAAAACCAACGGCAAGTGCACCAGTCGCAGTGTAGCAAGTGATAAATATCGTTATCTCCCAAGGGACTTATGCAACACATGACAACTCTTCCTTCCATAACTCAATTAGATATCAAAGTGTACAAAAAACACAAGAAACTCTTTTTGGTATTTTTATCAAACAGTTGGTGTGCAAGGAATTGAACATAGAGTATTTACAATTTGTTAAGACTAGAATTCATCCATTTCATTCTCATGCATTCACAAACATCTCAAATTCATCCAATAGGTGTTCAATTTCAGTTCTAGGTTCAATTCATATTTCTCAATACATCAAGAACCAAAATTCATGCATGGATGATCTATCCAAAGCAAGCATTAAGCATAGAAATCGAATACTAACATGAATTGGAAAAGCATATAGCATTAAAATCACAAAATACATAAGAATTTCATGTTTTACAACTAATCTCAACAAACAGGAAAAGCCCTCCAAAGGCGTCCAACATGGGTATTTGCTTCAAATTGATCTTTTATTATCCCAAAACATATTCTCTTGAGTTCTTGAAAAGCCCTCCAAAGGCGTCCAACATGGGTATTTGCTTCAAATTAATCTTTTATTGTCCCAAAACATGTTCTCTTGAGTTCTTGCTTGTTTTCCTCCACTAGAATTGCTTCCTATTAATTTATTTCAAACACTCAAATAAAGAGATTAGAGGTAAAAATAAGCATATACTAAATAAAACATAAGAAAACTAGAAAACACACTAAATTTGAGGATAAAACAAGTTAAAAACTATGAAGGAGTTGATTTATTCATAAAATATGTACACAAAAACACATAAAATCAACCGTTATCACCTTCTCGCTTAGGCGAGATACGCATTGGAACATTTTTTGCATAAGCAAAAAACTAAGTTTCCTGGGCGAGATTTAGGCTAAAACTTGGGATGCCCACTAGAACATTTTCGCTTACGCGAAACTTTGGTCGCTTGGGCAACAATGTCCTGAAACTAAGGTTGAGCCACTGGAGCTTTTTCGCTTAGGCGAAACTTGGGTCACCTGGGCGAATCCTTTTAAAACTGTTGCCTCGTCAATCTAGCTTAATTGAAAATTTTTAGCTTATGCGAGACCACGCGACCCTGTGTTAAAACTCAGAAAAGGAATGATTGATTTATAACCACTTTCTTTCCAACACAGTGCCTTCTTTCCTCAAATTATAGGGCGCGAGGTATGAAGAGATAAAACAATGGTACTTTATCACATAAAGAAAAGTGGTTTTGCTTCCACTTGAATATGACCCCTTCTTGATTAAGATTCCTACTTTTTGATTAACCATTAACATCATTGCTGGTATTGAGGTAAGGTAACTCATTTTCATGGATTACACAACAAAGTATACTTTGATGAAATTCGACCCTAAAACAGCTACCAAGAGAGTCAAACAGTAGACTGAATATAACACAACTTCATTCATTCAAGATAGTCAAATACATTGTTATTTGAGTTTTTATTCACAAACTCACTTTAACATATCATCTATTGCACCCTAACAAAATGAATATATCAACAAAACTTGTGTTTCAATTTTCTGCATATCTCGCCTAGGCGAGAAGGTTTAGCTTAAGCAAAAATACTGTCAGCATGTCACGTAAGGGTCTCTTAAATGACGTTTGTCCAATTTAACAGCAAGTTTCTATTTATTTCAAATTTTCAAAAATAAGGACTCAATTGAGATACTAAATAACTAGGAGACTTATTTGAGATTTTGGATAAAAAATGACCTATCGAAACATTAAACCTCCAATAAAATTAAGATCATTAAAAAAAATTATTCTCCTAAAAAATCTAAGCTTCTAATTAGAAATACAAATAATTGCTTTCACAATTTTATGCAAGAAATGATTCGTATATATTTTAGCGATTTGAGAGTTAATATTAAATGTAACTAAGATTTGGCTTAAGGATTTAAGCGTGAAGTAAAAGAATAACAAAACAAAATAAAATAAAAGAGGGATGTCTTACTTGAGAATTAAAGTATAATGGATGTTTTATGTAGGTTATGTCAGATAATTCGTCGTACCCCCGTCGATGACCCGTGCGAGTTGTAAGTTATATGGTATAAGCCTAAACGGGTTAAAACACTCTCTCTCTTTCACATTTTTTTTTTCTAGTAGGTTGGTGAACCAACTTACAGATTGTCATCTCTTCTGACATCAAATTGAAGTCAAACTAATTAACCTTTTTCGTGAAAACGTTAAATTAATTATTCTCATCTTTTATTATATTTTAAAATTATTTAAAGCTTCTTTAATTATATGTCAAATGGTTTGATTAGGTTTTTCTTCTTGAAATTCGAAATAAATATCCTTCTACTCATTCAAAGTTTTAAAAAATAAATTATTTTATTCCCTCAATTCTTCTTGTAAAATATAATTTTAATTTTGAAGCACTAAATTTGAAAAATAAGTTTACAAAATTCGTTTTAGTCTCTCAAATTCAGTGTTCATATATTAAAATAGTATATTTTTTCACTTTTAAGAACTAAAATAAACTACTTTTTAAAATATGAGAAATTATCATAAATTTCAGAACTAAAAACGTCACAAAGCAATTCTAGATAATATATAAATACTTTGTATATATAGAAAAAATAATGACAATATAATTAGATAGCAGAAAAGACCTTTAACGTTATCCTTTATACGTCTGATCCTCGAATATCAAACGTAAAAAATGATTGGTGACATTTTTTGTAAATAAAACAACTATTTATACGTCGGCTATGGAAGGGTTCGACATCTAAATACTCATATACGTCAGCTACCTCGATAGACGCCAAAACTAAATGAAAAAGTTAATAAAAATTAATTTTTTATTCTATTTAGACGTCTGTTATTGGGGAACTGACGTCTAAACCCTAAACCTAGAAATTTAAAAAGTCACTTTTTGATTATTTTTAGACGTCTGATCCCGCCATTCCGACTTCTAAAGCACTTTAGACGTATGTTAACTGGGGGAACTGATGTCTAAACCCTAAATCCATAAATTTAAAAAAGTCACTTTTTGACTCCTTTTAGACGTCCGATCCCGCCACTCCGACTTCTAAAGCCCTTTAGATGTCTGTTATTGGGGAACTGACGTCTAAATTTTGGCATTAAAACACAGTGAATGCGAGACATTTGTTACGTGTACTCATTGTTCATCATCTTCGTCGCGTTTTCTCTCTACGAGTTATGCTTTTCAGGTTCGTTTTCTCCCTTTTGCACCGTTTTAAATTAATTTTACTCCGATTAGATCACTCTTTGATGCATTATCTTTCATTTGAACCGATTAAAATGCGTTTTCGTTGGGTTTTGCTGCAGTTATTCTCGTGTCCTTGGGCGACGGTCTTTGCGGCAATTTCTTGCATTTTGTACTCCTCCAATTCCCTCCACTATGTTTTTAAAATCATCCAATAAAAAAAATGTATAATACATTCCGTTCAACTAAAATATAAAATTGTAAACTCGAATCACCATGAGTTAGAAGCAACCTCAGAGACGTCTGACCTGTATGGATCGGACGTCTATATAGACGTCTGACCTATATAGAGTCCGATGTCTCATTAACGTCACCCATATAAACGTCGGACAAAGATCAGACACGTCTGACCTGTATGGATCGGACGTCTATATAGACGTCTGACCTATATAGGTCCGATGTCTATAGAGATGTCTGACCTAAAGGGTCCGACGTCTCATTAACGTCATCCATATAGACGTCGGACAAAGATCAGACGTTAAAGCCCAAAATAACATACGTCCTTTCTGCACTAGTGCATTGTTAAATTATTAAAAAAAATTGGCATATAGATGTTTAAATGAATATAAAAATATTTTAATAATTGTATTTATATAATTTTATGTATAAAAAAATAATAACTTTGTTGATAAATATTTCTAAAACATAATCCTTCTATATTTCTTATATAATATTATAAGAAAATTTATTATTATTAACAAAATTTATAAGTAACATAATAATTATAGACAAAAAAATAATTTTAGAAATTAAGTTGTGGTAATTATTACAGTAGAGTTTTGTTTGTATTCACTATGTTAACTTCATATTATTTTGTGGAGGTAAATTATCTACAAAATAATCATTTGCTAATGACATTCTTCAAATTATGTCATATTGATACAATAAACATGGTAAAAAAATCTCCATTTGGATGACAAAAGTAATCCACCATTAAGAGATAATTGATTAAATGAAAAGAAAAACATACTTATTGATATCAAGGTTCAAACATAAAAATGTATGCACCATCAAAATATATGGGATAATGTAATAGTATATATGGGATTTCATCAAGGTAAAAATAACAAACTCATTTTACTCACTACAAAATACGAGTTGTTTAATATGGAGGATGAAACATGTTGAATATGTTTAAAATTATGTTTGTCATGATTAAATATTGTGTGCTTGCTTAGATGGTGGAGACCATAGGTAATTATGTTGTGTACATTAAAGAATCTAAACACTTTATCAATCAAAAAGCTTAGGATACTTTAAAGTTTAAGAGTTCAAATTGTAACAAGAAAGAATACTCAAGAGGGATAAATACATACTTAAAACACATAAATACATGAGAACACTTTCAAAGGCTTTAAAGCTTATAAGCCATCACACAAGGAAGACTTAGATGATGAAAGTGAAATATAATTTATCTCAAAGAAAATCCATAATAATGTTAATTTTTATCATTAAATTTAGTCATGCTACCTTGATAGAATAAACTCTTCTTTAAATGTTAAGTTACTTAGTTCCCCTTTTGATATTTTCTTTTTGTAAGTAATTGGATTTTGATTTCTCTCATCTAATTGTACCACTAATTCCCATTATTTATTGCTTAACAATTGGCACCAGGTCACGTTCAAAAGAAATAAAAACAAACGTGTCCTTAAACCACAATCCTTTGTTTCGTTTTTTATTTTGTGCTTAAATAATAAATTGTAAAACCTATGTTTATAACCATTATCCTATCATGTTTAGCCTAACAAGCACACGTAGTATGGATAAATAAACATGTGTTTTTGCATATGTTTTTTTGTTTAATAAACTTTTGCTTGGACAAATGATAAAGCATATTTCGCTGGGCGAGCAGCCTCTTCTCGCTGGGCGAACGTCCACCACTCGCTAGACGAGCGTCCAATTGTTGAGTCACGGGCGTCCACTCGCTGGGCGAGCGTCCACTTCTCGATGGGCGAGCGTCCTAGCTGGACGTCTTCGCTGGACGAGCGTCCACTCACGGGCATCCACTCGCTGGACGAGCGTCCACTCGCTGGACGAGTGTCCACTCGCAGGGTGAGCTTCCACGCTGGACATCTTCTGGACGAGCGTCCACTCGCTGGGTGAGCGTCCTTGCTGGACGTCTTCACTGGACGAACGTCCACTCGCTGGGCGACGATCGTTCATTCGTTGGGCGACGAGCGTTCGTTCACTGGGCGAGCGTCCGTTCGCTGGACTTTGTTATTTCTGGCTTGGCAAATGACGCGCTCCAAGTCTTTGAAAGTATCCAATCCTTATTCTACTTCGAAATCAACAAACAAAAGCATCAAAACACATTTAAACAATCAAAACTATATTTACATCAACATTTATATACTTTTCATGAGAATTAACACTTAAACTTACTCAAAAGCACAACAATTTAAGCAACAAATATAAGCAAAGTTCACACCTATCAAACTCCCCCAAACTTATATATTTTCATGTCCTCATGAAAATAAACAATATCAATAGAAAACGAACCCAACAAAGCAGTTAGTATTCCATCACATAATCTCTGTCACAAAAGTAAGGATTGTACCTACACCTCCAAATATTCAGATCAAATGTTATAACTTCTATATTGACAAGTTCTTGAATCCAAAAGGATAAGACAACCAGAAAAAGAATAATACAAATATGCTCAATCAGTGTTTACCTCCACCTTCAAGTGTTTACACTCTAATTCACGCTCAAAGTGTCATCAACTACTTCATCAACTTTTGCAAGTCATCTCATATACAATTCACATATTCTGATTCAAATCAAAAGGACTTTCTTAGGTTATAACTTGGCTTGGCTAGAAGAAACATGGTTTTACAAGGAAACAAAACAACACTAAAGAAGAGGAGAACAAGAACATAACAACATTGAAACTTATTTATCAACTTCCTCTTCATTCATCACATAACACATCTTCTGAATTTTTCTCTAACTTAGATATTTTTTTTTCATCAGTTTAAGACTCAACTGATTATGATTTCCCCCAAACTTAATTTCTACCTATCTCTTGACAAATATGTTTCTTGTTCTCTTCTTCTAGAGTGTTGGATAAGGTAGATTGTTCAGTAATAAGCTCAGGGTTCACAACAAATATATATAAGGCTCAAACAGGATAACAAAGGATGAATATTCACATATGGGTAGTCATCTGGCCAAGTAGTTAATTTCAAAAACAAACAACTGCCTTTCTTATTTCTAAACCAGAATGCATCTGTAATAATAAGAATTATGCAAAAACTAAATTCATAGCAATAACAACTTCTCACTTGCTTTTAAAGCTGTCTCAGTACACTAAGATATTCAACTTCTGGGTCACAATCAATCAGATTCAAGAACAAATCATATATAATCATAACACAAGTTCTAAAACTCATATTTTGCAATAACAATCTCACAATCATGCCATTTATCATGGACAGAATTCAAAATTCAAATTCAAAATTCAAACACACATTTCACAATCAAATCATTGAAGAAACATAATTCAATCCACACAACCAAACAAATTCAGATTCAATCCACACAACCAAAAGAACTGAAAACATAAATAGATAGAGTTAGAAAGATGGGTTTGTTAGAATCGCTGCAGCGGAATTGTTAGCGTGGAATAACAAACCAAGAGGGTTTTTAATACGAACGTGTGCCTTTTAATTTCTACTCAATTAAACTTACCAAGCAAATAATAAAGACAAATAAAGAGAGTAAGGTTGAGAGAAATTGCACAGGTGATTTTATCCTGGTTCGGATCTTACCAATCCTACGTCCAGTCGCTTATCTCAAACAAGATAAACCTTTTTCACTAACACAAAACAATTACAAATTACAATCACAAAGAAACACAATTTGTAAAAGTTTAGAAACCACCTCTCTTGATACCACAAGAGATGAACCTACACCTCCTTTGAGTTATCACAAAGGATGAACACCTCCTCCGAATACTTCACGAAGGATGATTCTCTTCCGAACACCTCCTTAGACACACCAAGGATGAACCGGCTATTTCCTTTGTCACCGTAGCAGCACTTCACCAGCTCCACAGACAAGAGTTTCACAAGCCGAATAAGAGCACACAAGTCTCAATGATTTATGAGTACTAGAGCACAAGGGAAGAGTTGTTTTAGAGATAAAGAGTGAGCCAATTTATAGACTCAGCCAAATACTCTTCCATTCTTCGAAAACGGGCCATCTAACGCATTTAATCGATTAAAACAAGTATTAATCGATTAAAATGAGTACAACGGCTAGTTTTTCAAATCTGAAATCCCCAACGGTCAGCTTTAATCGATTAAAATGTATTTTAATCGATTAGCTAATAGATTAAAACAGGTTTTAATCTATTAAAACAGAAAAGGTTGAGTTTTCAGCTTTTACTCGTTTTAATCGATTAATACTTGTTTTAATCGATTAAAACAGTGCGATTTTGACTCTGGACATTAATTATATAATATAAAATTACATGGAATCAAAACTACTAAAAATCTAAGTCCTAGACACTAAACTACAATTATTACAAAAGCTTTCCATAGCAATACAAGTCTTCATAACATCTTGAATCTTGATTTCTCTTGACTTGATATGGACATCATCAAAACTTCATCTTCATCATTTTGCTAACAGGGTTGCCTCCGAGTAAGCGCTTGTTTAACGTCTTTAGCTTCACACTAAGAAGATCTCTGTGGTTGAGCCAATGGTTTGAAACCATCCTTCATGAATATTATATGCATGCAATAAGACGAAGGACTTATTCCTTTCAGATCAGAATTTGACCAACCTACAGCTCCTTTGTCCACTTTCAAGAATTCAATTAACTTCTTTCCCTCCAGAGTGGATAAAGCATTGCTGATGATCACAGGTTGATTGTCATCTTTGTCAAGAAAAGCATACTTCAAATGTGAAAGTAGCAACTTCAAGTCCGGCTTCTTTTCTTTTATCTCTTCTTCATCAGATGGAATCTCTTTTAAAGCATCCAGATTCTGTATACATTCATCAATTAATTTCTCTTCATCTGCAAGTAAAAATTCACAAGCATCAACAAGAGTCCTTTCAAGAGGTGATGATATATGCATTGTCTTCTGTGTAATCATGCATACTTCCTCAAGTTCATCAATTTGAAAGCATGTATCTTCATCATTTAGGTGAGACATTGCTTCAAAAACATTGAAATTTACTTCTTCATTCTCAACTCTCACTTTAAGCTTTCCATTATCAACATCAATCAACACTCGAGCAGTCTTCATGAATGGCCTTCCCAGAATCAAAGGAATTTCTGTATCTTCTTCCATTTCCATGACAACAAAATCCACCGGAAATAAGAATTTGTCGACCTTTACCAGAACATCTTCTACTACTCCTTGCGGATATTTGATCGATCTGTCTGCCAATTGTAGAGTCATGCGTGTGGGCTTCAACTCTAATTCTCCAATCTTCTTAAACATTAACAGAGGCATAAGATTGATGCTAGCTCCAAGATCAATTAACGCCTTCCCAATAGCCAGTTTACCAATGGTGCATGGAATTGTAAAACTGCCTGGATCTTTAAACTTTGGTGGAAGTAACTTTTGAATGATAGCACTGCACTGGCCCTGTACTTCTATAGTTTCTTCCTCAATATACTTTTTCTTCTTCGTGAGCAAATCTTTCATGAATTTCGAATAAGCAGGTATTTGTTTTAGTGCTTCTGAGAAGGGCATCTTGATTTCCAGCTTCTTGAAAATATCAATGAAACTCTTGAACTGTTTTTCCTTCTCATTTTTAGAGAAAACCTTTGGATATAGAAGAGGTTTCTCGTATACATGTTCTTTCTTTTTCTCTCCCTCTCTCTTCTTTTCACTTTCTCTATCCTCTTTCTCTTCTTCTTCATCTCCCTGTTTACTCATCTGATCTTCTTCTTCACTCATTTTTTTCTCATTCTCTCTTTCTTCTAGAATTCTTCCTGATCTTGTAGTAATAACATTGCAGTCTTCCTTTGGATTTACTTCAGTGGTTGCTCCAAAGTCTTTCTCTGGTTTTTCTTCCAACTTTTTAGCTAATTGACCCACCTGAATCTCTAAATTCCGAAGTGAGGCTTCTGTACTCTTATGGTTGGAAATTGATACCTGCATAAACTGCTGAAGAGTTTCTTCCAGTTTTGAAGTTCTTTCTGTCAGAGAAGGTTGTTGCTAAAAGTTCTGTGGAGGTGGTCTGTTGAAAGGAACAGCTTGTCCCATACTCGGATGAGGTCTCCATGCTTAATTAAAATTTTGACCTTGATTATAATTCGTCTGAAGACCTTGATTTCCCATATAATTCACTTCTTCATGAGACATTCTTTGCACTACACATTGACCATTATTATGATTTCCTCCGCATAATTCACAACTTTGAAAACTCTGATGTTGAGCTTGAGAAACATTTTGCAGTTCTTTAGGTAGCTGAGATAACTTCTTCATTAATGTCTCAAGTTGCTGAGTCATAATCTTGTTCTAAGCTAGTAAAGCATCTTGAGATTGAAGCTGAAGAACACCTTTTTGTTGAAATTGGGCTCTTTCACTCTGAACTTCATTATCATTTGCAGCCATGTTTTCAATTAGATCATGTGCTTCTTCAGGCGTCTTCCATCTGATACTACCTCCAGCTGATGCATCTAACATTAACTTTGTTTGAGATTTCAGCCCTCCAAGAAACAGATTTAACATTGTAGGCTCATCAAATCCATGAGTAGGGGTTTTTCTTAGTAGGCCTTTGAATCTATCCCATGCTTGACCTAGAGTTTCATCAGCATCTTGTTGAAAAGAAGAGATCTCCTACTTTCCCTTATTGACTTTGGACAGAGGGAAGAACTTATTCAGAAATTTTGCAACTACATCATCCCAAACTGTCAAACTATTCTCTGGAAAGGAATTCAGCCACATTTTTGCATTACCAGCCAATGAGAATGGAAATAAGCTGAGTCAGATCGCTTCATCTGGAACCTGGTGAATCCTCATTGTATTACAGATTTCCATGAAAGTAGCCAAGTAAGTGTATGGATTCTCGTGAGATAATCCATGAAACTGATTGTTCTGCACCAGATGAATAAGAGCTGGCTTCATCTCCATGTTACCAGCATTCACCATTGGTCTTGCAATACTATTGAAGTGCAGAGGTCCTGAGAAAGTATTATAATCTGCAAGAGTACGTATTCCTTGCCCAGAACCTTCTCCAGTACGATTGTCTTTCATTTCTTCTTTTTCTTGATCAGATGAAGAGTTAAGAATTTCTTCAGATGATAACACAAACTAAAAAGACACAATCTCTACAGATGATAACAATTATGCACAAGAATTCAAAAACAATCACAATAAACACTTAAACAACAGATAGCTAAAATCAACTAAACCAGATAAACAAAACACAATCAACGAAAACAAAAACAAATCCCCGGCAGCGGCGCCAAAAACTTGTTGAGACCTCGGCAAGCGTACCGGATCGTTCAAGTAATAAATCGGTAAGTCCGAATATCGTTTTCCCAAGAGATTTGTTTAGATTCACTGATTGTTAAAGTTTACTAATTTAGCAATTAATAAACGTATTTTTACAACACAAATAAGATTTGCATACAGATGAAATTAAAGTGGTAAAAACAGATGAATTAAAGTTCACTGGGGTTGAAATTCAAGTTCATCACTCCGGTAATTTTCTACTAACACGATTCCTCAAAATTAAGCATCGACATCCTAGGCGCATGCAGCCTCTGATCCCTCAGATGACAGTTCAGAATCATTCAAACTAAATTACTAATCCCTTAGCTAATTCAGTTATCAGATTTGCCTTAAACACAATGTCACAGATGACTAAAAATTCCATCCTATGTCTAGGACTTGAAATCCATTAGCAGTTCTATCCTAGGTCCGCGGTCTCATACATTTCCCAATGATTTAACCGTTCAAATAGCTCAGATTCCCATCGTAGGCATGAATAATAAAGACAGAACACAGAATTCAAACAAGTTCATGCATTAATAGAGAAATTACATAGAAGTTCAGAAATTGACTCTCAACACATATACATCATAGAAGCGATAAACGATGGATTGGATGGTAGAAAGTGGTGAGTTTCCACCTTGGAAGCACCCAAAACGAGCTGGACACAAGCTAAAGAGTTCCCCCTGGCCTTCTCCCCTCCAAAACTGACTCTCTCTGCCTCTGGATCGCGTTTTTAAAGAGAAGGGCTGTAAGTGAATTTTCGTTGGGCGAGCAGCCTCTTCTCGCTGGGCGAGCGCCTCGCTGGGCGAATGATGAGTCAATATTTTATTGACTTCACTTAGCTTATGGTACCGGATTTAATCAAGGAATTGTGCTTTAATGTTCAGTATTATCGTATTTTTTTAATTGTGCTTAATTTGATCGAAAATTCTTATTTTAACTAATTTGAATTATCTGAGCTAATTATTTTGTAAGGAAAATTTCGGAAATACAATTTAGGACAATTGGAAGGTTGCCACATAATTAAAGACTGTCCATTAAAGAAGTGTCTACAATAAGGAGGACATTATGGTCATTTTAGTCTTTAAAGGGGGTGCTTCATTATTGGAAAATAGTGACATCTAGTAAAATGAAAAGACGCTGGAAAGAAATATGCAAGATGCACACGTAAATCACTCCACACACATAATCAACTTTTGATTTGAACTTTAAGTGATTTTTGGAAGCAACACGCATGACCCACACCTTCTTCCATCCAACAAAACCATGCATCCAAGGGATGCTGTCCAGCACGTTCATGGCCAGAGAATGAATGAAGAAGCGTGCTGGTTGCTCCACGGAAAAGCTTGAGCAGCAACAACATGGACGTTCCAGCAAAGAAGGAGATGCAGCTCACGATTGGCTGGAAGAAAGAAGCAAGGTTGCTGCATGGTGATGGAGGTGCAGCTGGTTCAGAAAAGCAAGAGAAGAACACGCTGTAGCTGCTGTTTTTATTTTTAGAGAAGCTTGGGAACTACAAAGTTAGAGAAGGCACACGGTCATTTTAATTTGCTGGAAGAAAAGTAAGGCATGGAGAAGAGTCACGGCCAATCAGCAGAAGCACCTTGGTACAACAGCTTGGAGAGGTGCAACCGTGAGTCCCACACAATAGAACACGTTCATTTAGGAGAAGGTGGTGATGAGAATGGTAGGGGCTTTTGCACGAAAGTAGGCAAAAATGACCAATTTATTACCGAAATAGGCAAAAATCGACCAAAAGTGAAGTCGTGGGGGGTAAAAACGACTTCCAAAGAAGAAGTCGTGCCCCCCTACACGACTTCACACTGTTCATAGCTACAGTGCTGAAGTCGTGCACCCCAAAAATGACTTCTGGTTCGTGTAATCGATTACGATGAAATGGTAATCGATTACAGAGTGTTGAAATGGAGACCCTGCAGGTTTTGAAATGTGTAGACAGAAAACGTACTGGTAATCGATTACGGCATGTGAGTAATCGATTACCAGGTTGGTTGGGTAGGAAGAAGCACTCTGGTAATCGATTACAGGATTTGTGTAATCAATTACCAGTGTGTTTTTGTTTGGTTTATGAAAATGATTTTGTATTTGACATATGTTATGTATTGGTTATGTTATAGGAAAAGAGAAAATAAATATATCTAGGAAATATTTATAGTAATATATGAGTAATGGATTTGATTACAATTTGGTAAGATTAAGAAATAATTATTGGCGAAAAGGACAATTTCCCTTATGATGACCTTCGTTGAGGCAGTAAGAGCATTTTTTGGCTTATCTGGATTGGATTGATCCATTTCATTATGAAGCCTATTTGTAGATGGTCTTCCGGATGCCTTGCGTCGCATTTTAGGATCTGGTATGAAGTTTGGACCTGTATACAGAGACCAATAGTCTTCATTTTGGATAGCGTGAAATTGTACTTCGTATGCCTTGAAAATGTTGTTAAGACTGTATACTGGATCGATTACTTGGGTTAGGGGGATATGCGAAAATGCACAAACAGCAATGACATGATGACATGGGAGACGAGTAGCCTGGAAGTGTCCACAATCACACCACCATTCATTTAGACTGACCTTGTACGAAAGTGGAACAGGGCGGTAGTGGTGAGGTGTTGAAATTTCTTGAACATCAAATTCAGAATTTTCACGATTGTAGCGATGAACATGACAATATGCGGATTGTTGTTGATTTTTCCTAATGATGTCGGCGATTTGTTCAGGATATTGGTGTCCTGCTTGTAGCATAGAGTTCGCCTTTAATCCGCGTTCAACAAACCATGATTGTGTCCTCTCAAACGTTGTTCTGATGAGAGCACATATTGGTAATGAACGTGCTCCCTTTAAAATGGAGTTGGTGCACTCAGCAAGATTAGTCGTCATATGTCCATATCTTCTCCTCCTCCACCTCAACCTCAGCGTGACCCACCTCCTCAACTATCCATACCACCACCACCACCAGTTCGTCCACAAACTAGTCGATTTGATGAAGTCATGACGGGGATAAACGATCTCCGAACATTTGTTGGGGACAACTTCAATACACTGAATGAAACGATGAATGCAAGATTTGAACAATTGGAGCTGAATATGGGTGACCGGTTCGATACTATTGATGCTAAAGTTGAAAATGTGGAGCACGACATCCAGTATCTGCGTCGTCATTTTGGTCCACACGGTGGATCATCTTCCTAGATGCCTTTCCATTTGTACTGTCATTTTCTTTTCATTTTAGGTTGTTCTTTTTTATGTAATGCACTTTTCATTCAATAAAAAACTAATTTACGTTTGTCTTTTCATATTATGATATTCTCTTATTTTTATTACATCAAATGATATACTCTTCCTATACAAAACAATACATCACAATGTAATCAACAACAATGCGTGCTTACACAACTTCATATCAACACACTCAATAAACTTCAAAATATCCACCACAATTACAATACAAAATTTCATAAACCAACCAAAATCACACTGGTAATCGATTACCACAACCCTGTAATCACTGACCAGTGTGAATCTTCCACCAAAAAGAACCTGGTAATTGATTACACAACTGTCGTAATCGATTACCAGTGCGTTTTTCCTATTTTATTTGAAGTCGTGTTGGGTGACCACTGTAAGGACCGAGCGTCCCTTTTTGGTGAGCAAAGTGGAGCGGCTGCAGAGTGGGCGGCTAGTGGAGCTTCAGTGGGAAGCAAAGGTGAGTGGTGGGTCTCCCCACCTTGGAGTGTTCCAGCCACCAAGAAGTGCTCCAAGCACCATCACCACCTACCTCCATTAGTGGGTGGAGCACTGAGAAAGGAGAGGGGAACGGCTGAGATTTGTTGGGCTGAGGAGGGCACGTTCCTTTCTTCTTAAAGGGAGAATCTTGGTTTGAAGGGGTTGGGTTCTGCATCTTGGAGAAGGAGAGGAAACTTGCGGATTTGGGAGAAGCAAGGCAGAGGACGTCCGCGTGACAGCTGCACGCTTGAGAGAGGGCTTGCTGCACGTACGGGAGAAGGAGAAGAAGAAGGGTGCTGCATCCAGTGGAGAGGCAGTGAACGTCCAGAAGGTTTCTGCATTCAAGTTTGGCTAGGAGGTCTTCAAGAGGTAAGGGGAGTTGGATTTTTTTTGGATGTTGATAGTGGTTGCATGAGTAGGATGCTGGAAAATTGTGGTTGTATGTATGGTTGGACTGAAATTGATGTGTTGATTCATGTATGTAATCTTGTATGTTTTGGAATTGAAGGAAATTGGAATTTCATAGCTTTTTAGTCATTTGGAGAGGAAGTGAGGTAGTGATTTTGAGCATTTGGGGTCTAGAGTGTTATTGAGCCTTTGGAACAGTTTCAACCACTGTATTATGACTTGTTTGAACCATCAAATTGATCAAAATAGGTGTAAAGTGGTAGAATTGGATTTTGAGTATCTAAGTTATGAAAATTGGTGTTTTATGGTTGAATTTGAGTATGAATCCCTTAAGAATTGAATAAGGAACGGTTATAATCAATTAGGTAAGTCCAATCTAGTATAAAACATGAATTAAGGGTGTTAGAAGTTAATTAAAAAGGGTTGAAAATGGTAAGAGAGGTTCTAACCTCAAATCTGCAGAATTCTGCATTTTGCAGAATTCCGCATTCTGCATCAGGTCACGCCCGGGCGCCCCACTGTCGCGCCCAGGCGCGAGTGGCACTGGAAATGCCGCGCCCAGCATGTCGCGCCCGAGCGCGAGATGCTGCGGAGCGCGTTCGTCCAATTTGACTCAAATTGGACGTTCGTCCGTTTTGAGCCACATTCGACGTTCGTCCAAATGGCTCGATCAAGCGTTCGGCCCATGGTTCTCAGTTGAGTGTTCGGCCCTTGGTTCTCAGTTGAGCGTTCGGCCCTTGGTTCTCAGTTGAGCGTTCGGCCTGCTGTTGTGAGCGAGCGTTAGTCCTTAACTTCAGTGATTGAGCGTTCGGCCTTGAGTGAGTGTGAGCGAGCATTCGTCCTTAGTTCAACTTTTAGTGTTCGTCCTTAATTTGCGCGTTCGTCCTTAATTTCACCTTCTAAACGCTCGTCCGCTTCGTCCAACTGTGCGCTCGTCCGCGTTCGTCAGCGTTCGTCCGCATTCGTCCAACGATGCGCTCGTACGCGTTCGTCAGCGTTCGTTTAGATTGTTCAGCAGTGAGCGTTCGTCCTCAGCAGTGAGCGTTCGTCCATATTGTACGGCAGTGAGCGTTCGTTCTGTAGCGCTCGTTCACTGTGCTCAGTGAACAGTGCTCGTCCAAAGGGTGTTTTGAAAATGTTGGATTTTAAAATTATTTTTCTCATGAGTTGAATTACGTGAAATGTTTGGAAATTATATACTATGAAGTGTTTTACGTGAATGTATGATGTGTGTTGGATTTACTGTAATATATGGGGATATCTGGTAATTGTCGGTAACAGTATAATTCACAGACATAATTCCATGGTCCTCAAGAAGGGGATACATGGTGGTGGACGTAATTCCATGGTCCTCAAGGAGGGGATACATGGTGGTGGACGTAATTCCATGATCCTAAGGAAAAGGAGACATGGTGGTGATTTGGGTTGTACAGAATGATTGCATGGTAGCTCAGTCTTGGGGGTTTTCCTGACGCTCCAATGGTCTTTCATTCTCAAGTAGAGAGGATTGATCCATGTGGTGAGGAGTAGCAGGAGGTCCTAGTCTCGGAGGCTTCCAGTATGCTCCAAGGCGCGGAACGGACTAACCTCGTGAGTGTGGTAGGGTGGAACCCATTGGCAATGGCTTTGCAAAGCAGTAGAGGCCACCACGAGTGCATAACCCGCCATAGCTCGGTAATCATTCTGGTCCGGACGAGTCGGTCTATAAAGGAATAAGTCGGGGTATAAAGTAACAAGTCTTGTGATGTCAGTTTACCATGTTTGGATGAATGTTTACATGTAATGGAAGTATGTGAAATATGGATCAATGAGTATGCTTTAATTGTTATTTTATATGAACCTATGAATGATTGCATGAATTAATTGTGCTAGGAGATAACATGCTTTTTATATCTAGCTCACCCTTGCATTATTTGTGTTGTGTGCTGTTTGGGTATGTTTCTCTGGCGATGATCATCCACTTGGATGGGAGCAGATGGCGAGGAGGATACTTTGGAGGCAGCTCTTGATGGGGACAGCAGTGCTGCAGCTTAGTTTAGCTAGTTTCTCTTCGCGATTCCTAATGTTTGGAATAAACTCGTGTGTATTCTAAGTTTAAATTCTCTCTGTTTTTCATGGAGAAATTCTATTTACCCTTGTTGTAATTTCCGCACTATTCTGAGGATGGCTGTAATCCTTAAAATTACTCTTGACTGCTTTCTCATATTATGTATGATGACGTCTTTATTATATATGCATGATGTATATTTTTGGGACGTTACAACCACGATTTCAACATGGTGTAATCGATTACCAGCACATTGTAATCGATTATGTTAGAATCGCTGCAGCGGAATTATTAGCGTGGTAACAAACCAAGAGGGGGGTGAATTGGTTATATCCTTTAATTGTGCCTTTTTAATATTTTTCTCTTAATTTCTTACTAAGCAGATAATTAAACGTAAATAAGAGAGTAAGGGAAAGAGAAAAATTGCACAGGTATTTTATCCTGGTTCAGATCACTAGGATCCTACGTCCAGTCGTTTATCTCAAACAAGATAAACCTTTTTCACTATCACAAAACAATTACAAATATTAGTCACACAGAAAAATAATTTGTAACAGTTTAGAAATTACCACCTCTCTTGAAACCACAAGAGATGAACTTACACCTCCTTTGAATCTTCACAAAGGATGATCACCTCCTTCGAATGCTTCACGAAGGATGATTCTCTTCCAAACACTTCCTCAGACACACCAAGGATGATCAAGCTATTCCTCCGTCACCGCAGTACCACTTCAGGACTTTGCAGACAAGAGTTTCCTTAGCTTCAGCAAATTCACAGAGTTCTCAAAAGAGTTCAGAGTACTAGAGCACAAGGGAAGAGTTCTTTTATGAGATAAATAGTGAGCCAATTTATAGACTCAGCCAAATACTCTTCCATTCTTCGAAAACGGGCCATCTAACGCATTTAATCGATTAAAACAAGTATTAATCGATTAAAATGAGTACAACGGCTAGTTTTTCAAATCTGAAATCCCCAACGGTCAGCTTTAATCGATTAAAATGTATTTTAATCGATTAGCTAATAGATTAAAACAAGTTTTAATCTATTAAAACAGAAAAGGTTGAGTTTTCAGCTTTTACTCGTTTTAATCGATTAATACTTGTTTTAATCGATTAAAACAGTGCGATTTTGACTCTGGACATTAATTATATAATATAAAATTACATGGAATCAAAACCACTAAAAATCTAAGTCCTAGAAACTAAACTACAATTATTACAAAAGCTTTCCATAGCAATACAAGTCTTCATAACATCTTGAATCTTGATTTTACTTGACTTGATTTGGACATCATCAAAACTTCATCTTCATCATTTTGCTAACATTCTCCCCCTTTTTGATGATGATCAAAAACTCCTTTGATTTAAAGCTTTTAGTAATAATCTGGATAAAACACAACTTATGGAAGAAAAAGTGCATTAGTGAATAAACACAAATAAGCAAATAAGCTTTAAACATTTTCTCCCCCTTTTTGATCATAATTAAAAAGTTGTGTTTGATGTTCTTCCCCTAAGATAATACTCCCCCTTAATAAAAGCATGTATGCATATGAGCTAAAAATATTTCAAATTTAAAGATTCATTCAAACATACACAATAGGATATTTAAAGCAAATAATTTTAGGATAAAGAACTTATAAAACATTTTTAGATCTTCATCTTGAGGATTGTCATCATTCTTCGCTTCATTTGTTGTCTTCTACAAATCTTCATCATTGCCTGCATCTAATTCAACTGACTCAAGAGGTTTTGCCTCAAGGTCTACAATATCATCAAAGACAACATGCACACATTCTTCTATTTCAAATGTTTTCCGATTGAAAACTATATATGCTTTGTATATTAGAAGATATCCAAAAAAATAGTTTCAACGGCCTTGGAATAAAATTTTCTTAAATTTTGTTTTAAAGAAATTCTAAATATTAAACAATAGGTACCCAACTACTTGTATGGGTCCTTTGGGTTAGATTTAGAAAAAGAGGAATCATTTTACAACCCAAACATATCTACCACTTGGAACACCATAATGCTTAATTTTACATTTATTTGAAGTATGACCCTTTTTCATACAATAAAAGCATGATACAAAGTTTGTGTTCCTATAAGTTGTTCCTTTTTCTACCCATGTTCTACGGGTTCTATTATTATGCTTATTTTTAATTTTAGGAACATACTTATTTTTAACAACCTTATTTTCATTATTTTTACTACATTCTCCTAAGGTTGTGTGTTCTAGTAGTTTCTTAAAATTTTCACAAGAAGCACATTCATCACTACTAGTAAATTTACCCTTTTCAAAAAGTAAAACTTTATTTTTCAAATCTTTATTTTCTTCAAAAATATTTTCAAAATTTAATTTTAAATTTTTATTTTCTTCAAGAATATTTTCAAAGTCTGATTTCAAATTTTTATTTTCTTCAGAAATATTTTCAAAATTTAATTTTAAATTTTTGAAATCCTTTTTCAATTTCTTATGAGCTCTATCTAATTTTTCAGATTCTACTATTAAAGCAGCATAAGTTTCATGCAATTCATCTTCACTAATTTGACTATAATTATCAGAATCGCTAGATGTACTTACTTGGCTTCCAGCGTCGTCGTTCACCATTAAACAGATGTTTGCTTCTTCATCAGATTCGCTCAAATCAGAAATTGTTTCGTTGTCATCGTCCCATGCGATGTAGGCTTTCTTTTTCTTGAAGTTTTTCTTTTCCTTTATTTCTTCATTCTTCTTTTGATTTGGGCAGTCCGCTTTTAAGTGCCCCCTTTCTCCGCAACCATAACATTTATACTGTGAGGAAGATCCTTGATTTTCTTTCTTTTCGAATTTTAATCTTCCTTTGTCTTTTGATTTCATGAACCTGTTGAGCCTTTTTATCATGAGTCTTAAATTTTCTTCTTCTTCTGAATCTTCATCTTCCATTTTGCTCTTGCTCCTTTCTACCTCAGATTTCAAGGCTAGACTCTTTTTCTTAGTTTTTGCTTTTGCTTCTTCTTCATCTAGTCTTTCGAGGTCAAGTTCATGCTCTCTCAACTTTCCAAATAATGCCGCCATAGTCATTGTGTTGAGGTTTTGTGACTCCGAGATTGCAGTCACCTTAGGTTGCCACGACCTATCTAAAGACTTTAAGATTTTAATGTTTAATTCATCAGTATCAAATGACTTACCCAGTCCAATGAGGTGATTGACAATGTTGGTGAAGCGTTTTTGAACGTCGGAAATTGTTTCTCCTTGCTTCATCCGGAACATTTCATACTCTTGGATTAAGGAGTTCTTCCTTGCCCTCTTTACATCATCTGTTCCTTCATGTGTCACTCTGAGTACGTCCCACATTTCTTGAGAAGTTTTGCAGACAGAAACCCTGTAGAACTCATCAACAGTCAATGCTGATGCAATGATATTCCGGGCTTTTACGTCATTCTGAAATCTTTTCTTTTCTTCAATGGTCCATTGACCACGGGGCTTTGGTTCCTGTATATTGTTAGTAGGAACAGAAGAACCAGATGCAATAACATCCCAAATTTCACAATCAATAGATTCAATAAATATTTGCATCCTTACCTTCCAGAATGCATAGTTCTCACCTGTGAATAGTGGGGGTCTATTGATTGATGCACCCTCTGCAAAGGTTTGATGTGATTCTGCCATTTGAATGACTATCAAAGCAAGCTCTGATGCCAATTGTTAGAATCGCTGCAGCGGAATTATTAGCGTGGTAACAAACCAAGAGGGGGGTGAATTGGTTATATCCTTTAATTGTGCCTTTTTAATATTTTTCTCTTAATTTCTTACTAAGCAGATAATTAAACGTAAATAAGAGAGTAAGGGAAAGAGAAAAATTGCACAGGTATTTTATCCTGGTTCAGATCACTAGGATCCTACGTCCAGTCGTTTATCTCAAACAAGATAAACCTTTTTCACTATCACAAAACAATTACAAATATTAGTCACACAGAAAAATAATTTGTAACAGTTTAGAAATTACCACCTCTCTTGAAACCACAAGAGATGAACTTACACCTCCTTTGAATCTTCACAAAGGATGATCACCTCCTTCGAATGCTTCACGAAGGATGATTCTCTTCCAAACACTTCCTCAGACACACCAAGGATGATCAAGCTATTCCTCCGTCACCGCAGTACCACTTCAGGACTTTGCAGACAAGAGTTTCCTTAGCTTCAGCAAATTCACAGAGTTCTCAAAAGAGTTCAGAGTACTAGAGCACAAGGGAAGAGTTCTTTTATGAGATAAAGAGTGAGCCAATTTATAGACTCAGCCAAATACTCTTCCATTCTTCGAAAATGGGCCATCTAACGCATTTAATCGATTAAAACAAGTATTAATCGATTAAAATGAGTACAACGGCTAGTTTTTCAAATCTGAAATCCCCAACGGTCAGCTTTAATCGATTAAAATGTATTTTAATCGATTAGCTAATAGATTAAAACAAGTTTTAATCTATTAAAACAGAAAAGGTTGAGTTTTCAGCTTTTACTCGTTTTAATCGATTAATACTTGTTTTAATCGATTAAAACAGTGCGATTTTGACTCTGGACATTAATTATATAATATAAAATTACATGGAATCAAAACCACTAAAAATCTAAGTCCTAGAAACTAAACTACAATTATTACAAAAGCTTTCCATAGCAATACAAGTCTTCATAACATCTTGAATCTTGATTTTACTTGACTTGATTTGGACATCATCAAAACTTCATCTTCATCATTTTGCTAACAGATTACAGTCCTCTGAAGTCGTTTTTGGGGTGCACGATACGAAGTCGTGCAGGGGGGACACGACTTCTTCATTTGAAGTCGTTTGGACCCCCCACGACTTCCCCATTAACGTAAATTTGGTTGAATTTGCCTATTTTGGTAATATTATAGGCAAATTTGCCCATTCTCGTGCAAAAGCCGAATGGTAGGCCCCTTGTATCCTTATTGGTACGTCCATGAAAAGCATCTTTGTGCTAATTAAGTGATTAAAGAAAGTCAAAGTGCTAGAAGAAAAGGAGGGCAGCATGTTTTCTTATTTGGTGCATAGTCGCATGGAGCACTTAGAGAATGGTGGACGGTCGAGAAGGAGGACGTCCGAACATCACTTCATGGAGGGCCCCTCTCACTCATTGTTAGCATGCTTCCAAGTGAAAATAAAAGGAGCATATGTGGAAGTAAAAAAAAAAGAGAGTTCTGGAGAGAGGGGGGGGGGTGCCGAGAGGAAGGTTCAGAGTTTGGAGTGAAGAGGGCCGTATGGTGTAGAATAGATAGAGGTCTTGGGAATAAGCTGGAAAATCCAGCAAGAGGGGCTGGAACGTGAGTAAACAACTGGCATACTGCAGAATGAATGGAAGGATACGGTTGAATGATGTGATGTACACACAAGGTTCCAGTTTTATTTTTTTTTTGTTTGCTGTAATCAATTTCAGTTTGATTTAATTTTCTGAACTTTAAGTCTATTATTGTTTTATTGTGATTCTGTAATTTAATTTCCACTGTTGTATTTTAATGGTGCTCTAATTTAATTTCTGTTGTAATTAAATGTGTGAATTATGTTTTCTACAAATTAATTTCTTGTCTTTGCTGTTAATTATTTCACTTTGAATTATTTACTGTAATTTGGTTTTCTATATTTTGGTGCAGTAATTCTGTTTCTGTTTTCATATTTTACAATTTACTGTTTTACGTATTTTACTGTTTTACTGTATTTCTGTATTCCATTTTTACTGTTTCTGTATTCTGCAATTCTGTATTTATTGTTATTAATTACTGTTGTAATTTTATTTTCTAAAATTTACTGTTTTACTGTTTTGACCGTTTTCTGTATTTATTATTTTCTATATTTTTGTTTTCTGTATTTTCACTTTCTGTACTGCAGTTTTTCTATTTCAGATTTACTGTTTTTGTTGTAATTATTTACTGTTGTAATTTATTTTCTATTTCTACTGTTTTCTGTAATTACTATGTACTGTATTTTCGTTTTTCTGTATTTTAGTTTTCTGAAGTTTAGTTTTCTGTTCCAGATTTATTTTTTACTGTTTTACCTTGCTGTATTTTCGTTTTTACTGTAGCAAAATCATTTTTACTGTTTTAATTTCGTTTTTACCGTTGTAGTTTTTAAAGTATGTTTTTACTGATGTTTTTTTTACTTTTGCGATTAATGTTCTACGTTTTTGTACGTTTACCGTTCCAACTTTTTTATTTTCAAAGTCCAAATAAATTTTGTAATTTGTTTTTATTGTTTACTGTCTTTTACCGTTTGATTTTACTTTCGTTAAAATTCATTTCAACGTTTTTACTTCAACGTTTTTAATTCTATTTCATTTTATTTTCAGTTTTAATTTAGTTTGCATTTCAAAACAAAAATCACAAAAACCCCCCCACTACGTGTTGATCCGAAACTGAACTAAATTTGGTCCTTGAGAGACGACCTAGGAGTCAAATCCTAGACTATACTGCATTCTTAATTGCACATCAAATTTGACGGGTCGCGACGCCCGTATCAGCGAATGTCCACCGCTCGCTGGACGAGCGTCCAATTGTTGAGTCACGGGCGTCCACTCGCTGGGCGAGCGTCCACTTCTCGCTGGGCGAGCGTCCTTGCTGGACGTCTTCGCTGGACGAGCGTCCACTCACGGGCATCCATTCGCTGGATGAGCGTCCACTCGCTGGACGAATGTCAAAACACATTTAAACAATCAAAACTATATTTACATCAACATTTATATACTTTTCATGAGAATTAACACTTAAACTTACTCAAAAGCACAACAATTTAAGCAACAAATATAAGCAAAGTTCACACCTATCAGGAATTAATTTTGCATCCCTTGTTTCCCACTCTCCCTTCAACTGGTTGATGACTAAAGCTGAATCTCCATATACCTCCAGAATTTTCACTTTGGACACTATTGCCGCCCGAATACCCATAGCGCAGGCCTAATATTCTGCAATGTTATTTGTGCAATTAAAACACAGCCTTGATGTCATTGCCATGTACTGCTTATCTGGAGAGATAAGAACTGCCCCTATGCCATGCCCCATCACATTCGAGGCTTCATCGAACAATAATATCCATGTTTCTTCATCTCGGTTTTTTCGGCCTTCTTCGAATAGAGCCATGATATCTTCATCAGGGAATTCGGGTTGCATTGGCCGATAGTCGTTGATGGGTTGATGAGCCAGGTATTCTGCCAATGCACTACCTTTGATGAATTTCTGAGTGACGTATACTATGTCATATTCTGACAATAGCACCTGCCACCGAGCTATCCTTCCAGTGAGAGCGGGCTTTTCAAAAATATACTTGATGGGATCCATCTTAGATATTAACCAAGTAGAGTGACTTAACATATACTGCCTCAAGCGATGAGCAGCCCATGCCAACGCGCAACAAGTTTGCTCTAATGATGAATATCGTTGCTCACATTCTGTGAACTTCTTGCTTAAATAATATATAGCATGCTCTATTTTCCCATCTTCATCGTGCTGACCTAATACACAACCCATTGATTCGTCCAACACAGTCAAATACAAAAGGAGTGGTCTTCTTGGCTCAGGTGGACGCAACACCGGAGGGTTTTGTAGATATTTCTTAATCCTTTCAAAAGCGGCCTGACAATCCTCATTCCAAACCAAAGCCTGATTCTTTCGCAATAACTTGAATATCGGTTCACAAGTGGCGGTTAATTGGGAGATGAATCTAGCAATGTAGTTCAATCTACCCAGGAAACCTCGAACCTCTTTTTCCGTCCTAGGGGCAAGCATTTCTGTTATCGCTCGTACCTTGTCAGGATCCACTTCTATTCCCTTTTGACTAACAATAAAGCCTAGCAATTTTCCAGATTTCACTCTGAACGTGCATTTAGCAGGGTTTAACCTGAGTTTAAACTTCCTCAGTCTTTCAAATAATTTCCTCAAGTTGAGAATGTGCTTTTCTTCTGATTCAGACTTAGCAATCATGTCATCCACATACACTTCGATCTCCTTGTGCATCATATCATGAAAAAGTGTCACCATCGCCCTTTGATATGTTGCCCCAGCATTCTTGAGCCCAAAAGACATCACCTTATAACAAAATGTTCCCCACAATGTGATAAAGGTAGTCTTTTTCATGTCCTCAGGCGCCATCTTGATCTGATTATATCCCGAGAAGCCATCCATGAATGAAAATAGTGAAAACTTGGCTGTATTATCGACTAGAGTGTCGATGTGTGGTAGTGGGAAATTGTCTTTTGGACTTTCCCGATTCAAATTACGGTAGTCCACGCACATCCGAACTTTACCATCTTTCTTGGGTACTGGTACGATGTTTGCCACCCATTGCGGGTATTTTGCCATAGCCAAAAATCCTGCATCAAATTGTTTCTGCACCTCTTCCTTGATTTTCAAGGACATCTCTGGTCTCATTCTTCTTAGTTTCTGTTTGACCGGGAGGCATTCTGGTTTCAGAGGGAGTTTATGTTGCACAATATCGGTATCCAAACCGGGCATATCATTGTACGACCAAGCGAAAATGTCCTTGAATTCCTTCAATAGATATAAATAAAACAAAGGGGTGTGGGCTATCATACAGGGGGTTTACATGCGATAAAAATCAAACAATAAAAATAAAGAAAAACATAAGAGAAAAAGCCCAAAAGGAAAAAGGGTGTAGAGATAAAAACCAGGGGTGCCGAGTGAAATTGAAGTTCCTTTGTTTGGGCCAATACTCTCTTCTTCAACTTGGTGTCCGTCAGGGGTGTTAGGATGAAACTGGAGGTGTATCCCAAAATAGTGTATTTAGGCCCAATTCCTTCTCTCTCTTTTTATTTGGTTTGCACAGATGGGCTTAAGCCCGCACGAAATGGAGTGTGAATGGAAATTTATGTTTCTGGGAGAAGGATTTAGTCCACAGCTGGGCCCAAATCCTTTTTCCTTTTTTCCTACTTCAGAACACTCCCAGGATTCTTACCCTCTTCATCAAACACCAAAAGCCTAGGGTCTTCCTCTCAGAGCAGCCGACGGAGGCACCTCCACCCAATCACGCAACGCCACTGCCTCAGCCAATACCGGCTTCCGCCAGCTGCAATCAAAGCCACCATCGGTACGCTGACCACCGCCGCTCACCGCCGGAGTCCCACGCTCCCCTTTTTCTCTTCTCCTCGCGTGCGTGAGGCCGCCTCTGCCAAGCCGGCTGAAGCGAAGAGCTCTCCGCCTGATCTCTAATGTCGCCGGCAGTTCACAGGCGTTTCCAAGGCCGCAGCGTCAGATCTTGCCCCCTCTCCGCTGTTGATGGTGATTTGGGAATGGGTTGGGTTATTTGGTTGTGTTGTGGTTAGTTTATGGGTGATGGTGTGAGGTGTGGTTACGCAAAGCTGATGGTGATGGAGGTTCGGTTCAATCTTCACGATTACGGGTGGATGCTGAAGGGTGTATGAATGATGATGAAGGTGATAGGCTGTTTGGCCAAGGGATAAAGTGTAGTAGGGGATGGATGATGATGAAGAAGAAGAAAGGGATGAAGATTAAGGTGCTGCCATGAAATGGTAGGATGAAGAAAGGTGGCCGTGAGGTGTGTTGGAGATGAAGGTGATGATCTGGGTTGTGTGTGAATATGGAGGATGGGTGTTTGGCCGTGTCAAGATGGTTGTGGTAGTGGGTGAATATGGAGGATGGGCAGTCCCTAAGAGCTGTGTTTGGGTTGTTTGGAATGGATGAAGATTGGGTGATGGATAATGGAAGTTTGAGTTTAGGCCGTGATCACGCAGTATTGGAGGTCCAGTGTTGGAGATTGATGATAGAGGTAAAGGATGAAGATTCAATGTTGGAGGTAAAGAGGAAGAAAGTATTGGAGGTGACCACCGATCTTCTCCTTTTGGGTTCTCCTTCTCTTCCTATGATGTCTCTGGGAAAAATAATGGATCAATCTTACCCTGTCCCCCCTTTCTTCAGTCTGTGATGAAACATATTTTTGAAGAACACCAAACTTGCCGCACTGCTTTCCCAGAGCCCCCGACACATCCCCTGAGACATCTTCCTTAATATGGGATTCTCTTGTTTTTATCCTCTTTTGTTTTTTAGACAACTTTCCAGGAACCCAGAAACACGTCCCCTAATTCGGGATTTTTGTTCTGGCACGTACGAGCATTTGCCTATATTTTTTTTATGTTTATTATTTTATTATTTTTTTTAACAAATAAAGTGCAACAACCAAAAAACAAAAGACGAACGCCCCACTGTTTGGACGAACGCTTGAACAAGACCGGACGCCTATGACGAGCATCATCTAGAACGGCCGTTCCCTATGAACGATAACAGAAAAACACATCAAGACCGAACGTTCACTGAGAATAAACATCACCAAGACCGAACGTTCGCTACCTGAGAACAACTATGATCAAACATTATTAAACCGGATACAATTGGGACGAACGTTCAAAGATCAAATCTCATTAAGATCGAACGCTAACAATTACGAACAGTAAACCTGAGAGGCTGAACGGTCGAATGAAGGAACGCTGGAGGTTGAGCATTGTCGAACGTCAATGGGACCAAATGGCTTGACGATTGAGGACGAGCGACCGAACGTCTTTGAGGTCGAATGGCCGAGCATCAGTGGGGTCCAATGACTGAACGCTGGATCGCTCGCGGCAATGGACGGTCGAATGGTTTGAGGCCGAGCGACCGAACGCCATTGAGGTCGAACGTCTGTGAGGCTGAAAGTGTGGACACGTGAGAACGAACGGTCGAGCGCTTGTGGTCACGGATGGATGAAAAGACGAACGTCTGTGATATTGTTCAATAAAGAACGAACGGTTGCATGCAGTGGAAAGGTGTCGAACGTCAAAAGATATGGAGAAGAGAAGCTCATGATAGAGGACGAACGGCCGCGCAGGTAAAGGACGAACGGTCGCACAGGTAAATGACGAACATTTTTTTTTGTTTATTTTATATTATTATTTATTTTTATTTTTATTTTATTTTATTTATTATTTTTTATTTCTGAACGTTTTTTATCTACCCAGACGAAATTGGGTATTGGCAACCCTGATGCTAGTGTATACACCACCACATCAACGCCTAACTCTTCTACCGACATCCCCAACTTTCAACAACTGCCTTCGATACGAAGGAGTGTGTTGTCCCCCGAACAAAAAGAAACAACACCAGGCATACCAAGAAATAAACTATTACAGATGAGGATATTACCTGAGCTGACTGCCTCTGATCCAACCATGGCGTACACTCTGCCATCGTCTGAGGTCTGCCACCTCCTCTGGGTGGAGGCAAACCAGTCCTCTACGCTTGAGATCCTGATCCTACTGCAGAAGTACACTCATCAGCAAAATGCCCCTCTTTGCCGCACTTGAAACACTTCACTGCTCTTCTTCCCATAGGGCAGTTGTTCCGGTAATGAGGTCCTCCATAGGTATAACATCTAACGGTGCCGGATGGGCTGGCTGGTCCTGACTGCACCGATGGTTGATAGGATGAACCCTTAGACCCAGAAGAAAAGGGTGGTCTAGTATAAGGGGTCTTCTTAATGCTAATTCCACCACGAGATCCAGATGATCCCCCATTCTTAGCAGGCTGACTCTGCTGCCCTTCAGATTCCCCTTTCGTTTTCTCTAGATCACGGGACATCTCCACCAATGTAGGGAATTCTCTGATACGCAATCCCTTTACCAGTAACTTGATATCATTCCTCAAGCCATTCTCGAACTTTCTGCACTGCCACTCTTCATCCACTGCCATAGTGTTGAAGCGAAGTAAGTGCTTGAATCGATTTGCATACTCTGACACTGTCCTGCTACCTTGAACCAGCTCTAGGAATTCCACTTCCTTTGCAAACCTTACACTGTCTGGAAAATACTCAGTGTAAAATTTTGTCTTAAACAACTCCCAAGTAATAGGAGTCCCACTCCTTTCAAGAATCATCTTCATGCTGTTCCACCAATGGCTAGCTTCCCCGGTAAGCAGATACTGAGTATAGGCTAATTTCTTCTCATCAGGACATCCCTTGGATTCGAATATCCTCTCCATGTCTCCAAACCAGTGATCAGCTTCATCAGGACTGCACTTGCTAGTGAATCTTGTTGGGTGATGAGTCGATATTTTATTCACTTCACTTAGTTTATTGTGCTAGAATTAATCAGGGAATTATGCTTAAATGTCCAGTATTTTTTCGTTTTTGCTAATTGTGTTTAATTTGACTAGAAATTCTTATTTTAATTAATTTGAATTATCTGAGCTAATTATTTGCATTATTAATTACAAAAAAAATTTTGGAAATACAATTTGGGACAAAAGGAGTATTTTACTTTGTCTTTGGAAAAGTGGACTTTAAGTGGTGTGTGTTTAGAGAAAAGGGCAGTGCAACAAGAAATAAAATGGAAGAAAACAACAATTGGATTAAGAGGAACTTTCGGACCAGCAAGGCATGGAGGGGGGTGTGCAATCGGAAGAAAATCAAATTAGGTGCTGCCACGGTTCACATTGGACAATTGGGCTTTGGAAATTTAAGGAAGCAGCTACTGATTCACTTGAGCTTGGGAGGGTGCACTCGGTGCAACAGCTGATGCTCGTCCAGCTTAGTGAAGCCACGGTCCAACACAAGATCACGCATCCAGCACCAAGGCAAGAGGCCCACTGAAGAACGGGAGGTAGCACAACAGCCACCTTTAGAAGAGAAAGCATGAGAAATAAAATGGGGACACACGTGGAGAAGGCTTCTGAGTGAGATGGCAGCAACACATACAAGAAGCGTGGGAGATATTATTTTCTTTGGTTCAACTGGAAGACTCATGGCCTGCACACTGACACCCCAAGAGAATAACAAACACATCCAGCATGGTCCGGAGGAAGAAAATAGAAAAGAAAGACGGCTGCACACTTGCCGGAGGGAGCACTACACGTTGGAGGCAGTAGCACACTCAAGGAAGCATGGAGGATAGTCTTCTTTTGATGACCCACGGCCTGCACACATGGTCGTGGAAGCACATCCAGCGCTTAGGGGGAGGAAGGCTTTCTTTTTAAGTCTAGCTGCAGTTGTTGAAGAGGGTTGTTCGTTCAAAAAGCAGTGTACGGACGCAGAGGTGGAGAGATGGATCACGGCTGAATGGAGAGCTTACATCCAGCTGCCAAGTCTGCACACGTTGACACTCAACTACATCCTGAGTTCGGTAGAAGGAGTGACGCATGGGGAGAGAACTTCTCTTCCAGTGGAGTGTAGAGTGATGTTTGAGCAAAAAGTGAGAAGCCGTGGAGAAGAGTTGCTGACTGTGGAGATCAGTGTAACACTGGACAGACGGCTGGACAGTAGGTGATTGGCACAGTAGACGTTTAACAATCTGAGGTGTACGGTTCGAATTTAATTTTCTGTGTTGTAATGAATTTAATCTTAATGCATGAGTTGATTTAATTTTCTGTCATTGAAATGTCAAGTTTAATTTGTTGTTGTATTCACTGATGTCATTTTAATTCAACTGCGATTAGTTTCTGCATTGTGCGCGTTTACTGTTCCTGCAATTGCGTTTCTGCTGGTTTTGAATTATGCTCGTTTACTCTTTTTGCCTGTCATACCGTTCGGTCACTCTTAGAACCGTTCGGCCTTACTGTTTTCCACAAATTCATCTGCTGATTTCTTAACGTTCAGCTTGTCTCTGTGTTCGTGCTTGTTGTTTAGAGACGCTCGTTCTTAAGGTTCACACTATTCGGTTTGTTAGAGACCAAACGACTCCTTCATTCATGCTAATGTTCATACCGTTCGGTGCTTACACTGTATTCTTATTACCGCTCGGTCAAGAACGTTCGGTTTACAATTTTCCTATGCTTTTCCGCTGTTGCCCTGTTCAGCTTTAATTACTGCATGCCGCTCGGTTTTACCTTTACACTGTTCGGTCACTAACATGTTTCATTGTTAGAGACTGTTCGTTTTTTTTAGGTTTCGTTTTCAATATCATTTTTCCAGTTTGTCTTTTCGGTCACCTATTACCGTTCGTCCTTTCCCTTAGCTGTTTAATCTGCTTTTAACGTTCGACTTTATTGTGCACATGTCTGTTTTACTGCTGGAACCAATCGGTCCTCACCTTCAACGTTCGGTTTTTGACGAACCGATCGGTCTTCGACACGTTAGTTGTCAAAAACCGATCGGCCTTGTTAAAAGAACCGTTCGACTCCCTGGGACGAAGGAGGAGGAGAAGTAGGTGCCATCTTCTGTTCACACAGAAAGAAAGACCATTAGCCTGACTTAAACCAACACAACTTCCAACACGAGACCAGAGTACACAATCACAAACGAAGCGCACTCACAACCTACAGGTTTCTAAGGAATGAATTACTCTGATACCATTAATGTAACATCCCCATTATATAATAACCAATAATGCGAAATTACAGTCATCCAAAATAAAAGGAACGAAAATTTAAACTTAACAGTTTAGATTATTGAACACTACAAGTGTTCGAATAGGAAAATTCCTAACAGTCTAAACCGCAACCTCGGTATCCTCTAGCTCTTGCTCCAAGGTAATCTCCTCGACAACATTTGCTCCCATCCAAGTGGATGATCATCGCCAACGAAACATACCCAAACAGTACTGTCAACACCCAATTTCATCCGGATAACTAAATAATATAGGTTTTTCTTTTTTATCGTATCTTATTTAATTTTATGTTTTTTTTTATAATTTTAATTATGTTTTTATTATTATTTTATTTTGTTTTTTTATTATTTGATTTGATTTTCTATATTATTATAAAAAAAGGAGAAAATGTTCCTCCCTCTCGAACACTGACACAGGCTCCCTTTTGCTCTCCACCCCTTTGCTCCTCTCATCCGTAACCACCCCAACGATTTTTCCTTTTTCACACGCAAATCCAGATACGATTTACATCATCCATCATTCATCCATATTCCCTCACAGCCAACATCATCCATAATTCATCCATATTCCCTCACAGCCAACATCACCATCTTGATCCCCTTCATCTTTCATTTTCATCTCCAACACTTAATACCCGTGATCATCTCCAATACCTGTCATCATCTCCATCCCCTGCTACAATTCCCATTCACCATCACGGGCACACACAAACTTTCTATTCCTCCATTCACTCAACAGAACCTTATTCTCCCACCCAACTTCGACTTCATCTTTCAAAATAAAAAACACGCAAAGCCATTTTCATTTTTTCTCACACACACAAATTGATTCCTCTTTCACTAGAACAGAGAAACACCTTCTTCATCATTTTTCATTCTTCCCCCATCTTGTACCTGAAAAACAGAGAAGAACTCACTCGGTTCCTAACCTCAACCATGTTTCCCATCACATAAATTCATCCCAGCACCCAAAACAGAAAATAGATATTAGAGGGGTATGGGAATAATCCTCGGCTACAAGTTCTAATCTCAAACGAAGGAGGGCAATTCCTGGGATTAGGTTGATGGCAGTGTCGTGTGAAAAATGAAGGGGAAAGGGATTTCCTCCTTGCAAGTGAAGAAGAGAAAGAGGGAGAGAGAGACGAGTGGTGCACGCCGGCGACGGTGGCTGGGAGTTGCACTGGCACGAGTAGGGTCGAGAGTACTTCTCTCTCCCGTGTGAGGGAGAGAAGGAAAGGAGAACCTAGCGCGCGACTGGCGATGACCTTGGCAGCAGAGAGTGGTAGAGGTGTGAGCACCGGTGTAGCCGTCTATGCTCCACGGTGGCAGAGTTTACATGCACACAGGAAAGAACGTCGCGATGGGTGGCGGTGCTTCCAGCACAGGCGACGTCACCGACAATTTTCCCGGCCGACCAAAGAGGTGTGCGGCGGCGCTGGCTATGGAGCTGTCGTGGATGATGGAGAAACCCCAGCCTCCTTTGGTCCCCATGCAGAAGAAGAAAAGGTTTCTGAATGAAAAATGAACTGAAGTTGGAGGAACCCCTAATGGGTTTCTGATTAGGGTTAAGAGGCCTTGGGCCTGGTGCGGTTTGCTTCCCTTCTCTTCCTGCCACACGCGCAACTCCATTCTCACCCCCTGCCATATGGGCTGAAACCCATTTTGTTTCTGCAAGTAAAAAAGAATTGGACCTGGACACACATTTCTGGATACACCTCTATTTTCATCTTTACACCTTGGCAGATTCAAAGTTGGAGAAAAAGGACTTTGACCCAAACCAGAGGAGCCTCAACTTTACTCCGCACCTCTGGTTTTTAATCTCTACACCCCTATTCTTGTTGGGCTGTTTCTCTCGCTTCATTTTTATGCTTTTGTTTCTTTATTTTTATTAGTATTTGTTTGGTTATTAGTTTTTACTGTATGTAACCCCTTGTATGATAACCCCACTCCTAGATCTTGTCTTTTATTTTTATTTTGGTTTATTTGCTGCACTTTAAACACGAAAAAGACGATAATAAAAAATAATAATAAATAATAAAAATTACAAAAATGTGTTTTAAAGGTTTAAGCGCACGTGTGACCGCTCGCGTCGTCCTTGTGCTAAAAATCTTTTCTTCTTCTTTAAATAAATTTACAAAAAAATACGTTTTGAAGGTTAAGCACACGTGTGACCGCTCGCGTCGTCCTTGTGCTAAAAACCTTTTCTTCTTTTATTAAATAAAATTTCAAAAATATGTTTTAAAGGTTGAACACTCGTGTGATCGCTCGCATCGTCCTAGTGTTCAATACCTTTCTCTCTTATTTGTGTAATTTTAAATAAGGGTATGAGTGCTCGTGCAATCGTTCGCATCAGCCTAGCACTCAATACTCTCAAGCCTTCCTAAATAAGTAGATAACGGTATAAGTGCTCGTGTGATCGTTCGCATCGTCCTAGTGCTTAATATCGTTATTACTCTTTTAAAAAAAATAATTAAAAATATTTAAATATCATTCTAAAGGTATGAGTACTCGTGCGACTGTCTGCGTCAGCCTAGAACTCATTACCTTCTTTTTTCTCGAAAATATTAAAAACATAAAATCTTTAAAAATTAAAAACATCTGGTTTTTTTTCAGACAACAAGCAGTCTTTCAAGCTAGAACTACGTTACCCTTGATTCTCCATAAAAAATGGAGATACGTAGGAGCAAGGCTAGTCCTTGTCAAGTTCATTTCCCAAAAATACAAAATCATTATCCATAATTAATCTCTCAAACAAATTTCTCAAACAAAATTTTCAAGCAGTTTCCAAAAGAACTACGTAACCCTGATTTCTCATTCTGAATGAGAATACGTAGGAGTAAGGTTAATCCTTGTCGGGCCCAAAAAACTAAAAAATATATATATTTTGTTTATTTAGAATTTTATTTTAGGGATAGTTAAACATTTTGAAAACCACATCATATTCGTGTATTTAGTTAAAGGTACTGCCTTATGGCAGGCGTTGTAGGGTGCTAACACCTTCCCTACGCGTAACCGACTCCCGAATCCAGAATCTGGTTTTCGCGGACTGTGTCTTATCATTTTATGGTTTTTCCGTAGTTTTCCAAAATAAACTATGGTGGCAACTCCAAATCTGAGGTTTTCAAAACCCGTTTCTTTTTGGATCGTCGTCCCGTCGTGATTCCGGTTGCGACAGATGGCGACTCCACTGGGACTTTTTTAGAGAGTCAAGCCTTTTAACTATATACGCGAATTCAATGTGGTTTTTCTTTATGTTTTTCTTCCCTTTTTCTTTATCTATCTTTGATATTTGAATAATCGCATGTGAGTAAATTTGCCTGTTGGATATTGAACCCTAGGGTAGAAACCGTGTTTATATCTGCCTGAGAATTTTTCTGGTTGTTTTGCAGGTGAGGGTTTGGGTATGCATTGCATTCTCCCTTCACACACGCACCTTATGCATATCATGAGTGAGGCCCTATACCCGGGTCTGAGCGTAACTTAGAATTAGAGGGGTTATGTAGCGGTGTCACTCTGGGATGTACTTCCTGTTTGGCTATCGTGAGAACCCCAGCTAGAGTCTGTTCTCTTCATTTGTGTCTTCACACCTAGTTGATTAATCGACTGTTGTGGGGATGCTATGAAGGGGGCCATAGCTCTAGTGACCGTCGACCTTTAAGTTTAGGGAATCATCCTGGTGAGATTGCATATGGTTGACCTCGAATCCGAAGCGTTGAACCTTATCTAGGGCACAAAGGGAGATGTGTGCAGCCTTATAATCCTCATTGTTTCTTAATAAAATCCAACACCTTGTACATATCTTTATACCGTTTTTATACACCTTTTTCTTTCTTTTTCTCATGCATTTTTATGGTCTTGTCACTGGTTCTAGTCAGGAAATTATAAATTTGTGACTAAGCCTTTGAGATAAAATGGAAATTAACATGAGATCTGAAGTCAAGGGGGGTTCAAGTTCAGACATTCTAAAGGAAAGGATAGCCATTGAAGTAAGGGAGGGTAATATGGATGGCCTGAGAGAACTGCTGAAGAAAATGGAGACAACCCAAAAGGATGCATTCAGGAAGGAGTATGGGAATTTGTTGAGCATGTTAGAGGTTGAAGTTCAAACACCGGCCATTACTCTTTTAGCCCAGTCTTATGAACCACCATTGAGATGTTTCACTTTCTGGGATTTCCAATTGGTGCCTATGGTAGAAGAATTCGAGCAAATTTTAGATATACCTCTCGAGGGAAGAGCTCCATACAAATACCTTGGACAGTATACCTCTATCTTGCAACTAGCAAGAATCATAAAAGTACAACCTTGAAGTTGGAGAGTGAATTCATATTTACAACAAGGGGCCTTACTCAAGGATGCCTAGAGTGGTTCTTGCATTGATTGACCAAGGAGGAAAAGTGGGAAACATTCATGAATGTGCTAGCTCTTATCCACTATGGTGTCTTTCTCTTTCCTAATACCATGGAGTTGATCGACTGTGCTGCCACGAATGCATTTGCGGGATACAAAGTTCGCTCTGTGACGCCGATTCTATCGTCCTAGCCAAATCTTATGGAACCCTTTAGTCAATGTTGTGAGCCAAGGAGAAGGAAGAGGTTACATTGTCTACCAATGTTGTATCTGTGATTCATCTCTCGCATGAGTAAGGGAGCCTTGAATGCTACAGGTCTTGTGGAGGAGTTACTACAATGTAAACCAGAAAGGAAAGGGGCAAATGAATGGGTGCAGCTCTGCGCAAGCTTATAAAGAAAATTTAAATGGTGTGTCCCTTGGCAGAGAAGACCGCATATCATATATCATTGCGAGAAGTACTCTAATGTACCCCTCATGGGGGTTCGATGTTGTACTAATCACCATCCTGTGTTAGCAAAAAAGTAATTTGGGTAACGCCAACGTCGCATCTCTTGCCACATCGTAGATCTTCAAAGGAAGGAACCATTATTGGAATGCTCCATCAAGTTAGAGACGCTTGGAGTAATGATGTTTCGTTCAATGGGAGATCCAAGATCATGGAGTTTTGATGAAAGATTCCCTTAGCCAATGGATCACAGAGAGGGTTAAGACAGTCAAATCTTCATTCAATGTAATTTCTCTAGACCCAAATTGTGAAAAGTAATTTCACACTGCTGAGCAGCGTGTGAAAGCAGCAGTGGGAAAACTAGAGAAGAAACGTCACCGAGCTAAGAAAAAAGGCATCAAGAATTTGTAATTCATATGAAGAAGCATATTGTTGAACAAGGGGGGAATTGAAAGAGAAGTCTCTCATAACTAGTTTCCCTCGTGAGTGAAGCCATTGAAGGTGTTCTAAAGTTATTAACTGATGTTAAGTCTGCAATGCCGATCTTTAACCCGCCTAAGGGGATTGAAACTTTCTTCAATCATTGCAAGAAACTGATCGGAGAAATGAAGAATCTGATGGATGAGGCCCGAGTCAGTTGACCAAGACTGCCTATGACTCACTTTTTCAGAACTTCTGAATAATGAGCCACCCTATTGACTCTGTTTCATGTTAATTTCCAAACTATACCGGGGCAATATTTTCATAACTTTATAATTTCCGACTAGAGTATTTGAACTACATTGTCTCTTCTTTTTCTTTTCTTTTTCATTTTCTTTTTCTTAATTTGTTTCATCTAATAAAAAACTTAAAAAAAAAATACGGCTAAACATCCAAGATACCCTAAAGGACTCGAACCGTTTATCAAATCTTGGAGAACCAAGGAGAAGTTCAAGAAGGGATGAAAGTCGGTGTCCAACAATTGAATGAGCAAATGAGTTGAATTCTAGAGCTTCTGAATGTCTTGCAAAGCCTTGTAGATTCGCGCGCATCACGAGCGCAACAAAGAGTTCCAGGAGAACAAACTTTCCCTCCTTATGGTCTTCCTGAATTACACTACACCCTTGGGAATGGACTCGAGACAACTTTGCATTCAAAAGGCCAAAACTAATACAGTGAAGGAGGAAACAAGCTTAGGGCAACCACTTTCATGGTTCTTACATAAATGATTCAGCCCAGTGTAGTGAGCAAGACAATGACAAAGCAACCCGAGTTGAAATCTTCTCTTCATATCGTTACGCCAATGGATGTTGAGGTTGACAGATGTAAATTGGAAATGCTGGAAAAGGGCGAGAGTCATAGAAGTTGGAGAAAGCCTTAAGTTTGAAAATGTTGTAGGGCTATGCTTAGTCCCAGATGTAGTGATACCTCCCAAAGTATAGATGAAAATGAGATACCACTTGTCTTAAAACCCATCTCATGACATATGGGAAGGAAATGGTTGTTCATACATGTGATGAAAGTTGCTAATTCATTTTTCCCAAGATAGTTTGGTTGGCATGACACCAAACTGGGGCACTCATCTTGAATCTTCGTGCATCCGGTCTTGGGAGGATCCGGTGGATGCTTTCTCGAGGTAGTACAATTACAACCTGGATGTAGTACCTGGCTGACTACAACTGTCGAGCATGGTGAAGAAGGAGTCAGAATTGTTCAAAGAATATACTTAAAAGAGGAAAGAGATTGCTGCTCAAGTAGGGTATCCTATGAGTGAGAAGGAAATGGTTGTCATGTTCTTAAAAACTTTACAATCACCCTTCTATGAGCATATGGTGAGCAGTATTTCCTCAAACTTTGCAGACTTGAGGATGCTTAGAGAAAGAATTGACATTAATGTGAGGAAAAATCTGCTCAAGGTCCTACCATGGCAGTGAATGTGAACGAGTCTGGTCTAAGCTTGGGATGAGGAGAGAAGAAAGAGCTCAATCACATCCCACCGCTCAAATACCGTTGGCCTACCCTTTGAAACCAGCCTGAGGAAAAATTGGAGACTCGACCCAAACTCAACTTCCTACCAAGCCGTCAGGCAAAAAAATGTTGATCAAGACGAAAGGCATATGAGTTTCACTCCTAACCTTCTGACTTATGCAACACTTCTTCCAAGTCTCCTGCATGACAAGGATCGGTCTCTACCTGTTACATGAAGCCTTTAAAGCCTCAATACCTAAAGACTCGTGATGCAAAAGGTGATTACCATGGAGTGGCTATCTGTCATTCCACCAAAAGTGCTGGATGTTCAAGCGTAAAGGCAAACTTTGATTCATTCAAGATGATTAAAGTGTGAAGAAAGTTAACCCAGACACTGAGGCAAGGCTTGAGAATGCCCCTACAAATGCCATGAAGAAACGAAGTGGGCTTTAAGATCACACAAGAAATCATAAGTCATTGTACAAGTGAATTTGATGTTGTGGAGTGTCTTGCTACTGGGAAGTATGCTCATCGGTATCACGTCTTCATCCATGACTTTGGATGCGAGCATTCACTACAGGGTTTCTCCAAGTAGTGCTGGAAATCGAGTCCTGAAAGGGTATCGTGGAAAAAAGGAAAACAAAATTGAAAAAAATGAAATGAAGTCAATCTTGAGTCACTTATCTTTCTTGCAAATCGTCAAACTTTTGTTTTTCGAAAATAGAAAAGAACAAAAGAAAAAATGATGAATAATCAAAAGGAAAATTGGGATGTCAAGTTTTTCTAAGGTCAAGTGTTTATTCAAAAAATAACAATTTGACGCTTTCTCCCGAGACGTTTGTGCGCATTTTGCTTGAAAACCTCCATCCTTCACTGTTCCAAAATAAAGGATGTTCCCCAACAAACACTGTCACTGCCCTTAGTAATGATGTAAGCCTTTACACTGGGGCAGATTGGCCCGGCCAAAATTTTCCCTGCTTGCGTTGGTTGGGTGATCCCTGAATCCATTGAGACAAACAAAGGAACTTTCAAAAAGAGAATAAGTCCACTAGATTGAAAACCCGAAAGGGCAGTCTAGAAAGGAAAAGAAAGGGAAAAATCACTCATGTTGAGGTCATCTAGTCGTAGAATTAGTCTTTTGAAAAGAAAGCAATTAGAATTTGAAATGATGTGTGGCCATCTTTTCTTTACCAAAAAAAAAAAACAAAATATATCCATTGTCACCCTGTTTTGAGCCAAAAATAAATCCTTTTTCCAAATTATTCCCAAGCAAGGGTTGTCATCAGTATGAGTCAACTTAGGAAGCAGTTGAAGAGCACTCAATGATCAAGCGGAGGAATCCTTCAAAATGGTAAACAAAAAAAAGAAAAAAAGAACAAAAAATCACAAAGTGATGATGAAAAAATAAAAATGGAGTTCAAGAAAAGCAAAGTGCTCAAAAGGTCAAATAGTTGACACAATGCCAGATGATAACCCTTGCTTCAAAAAATGTATCCAACAAACATTCATTTGGGCCTTTATACCCCTTCCTTTCAATACCTTCTAGCCCTGGCCACATTACAAGCCTAATAAAGTCCACGCAGATTGAATAATGTTTGCTCAAATTTTCATAAAGCTTAATTTTGCGATAAGACAAAATGACTTGCAATGTGTCCAAAAAAAAACAAAAAAAACAAAAAAAAACAAAAAAAAAACTTTGAAAATGAAAAAAAAGAGAAAAAGTAATGTCTCAGGAAGAAGGGATCTCTTTGCCAACTAAGGAAAAGCATGCAAAAGAAAATCAAAACAATTGGGGTCATCCTTTTAGCTTATCTTTTTCATGCCCACTACCTCTTCCAGGTAAGAACCCATACCCGAAAAACTGCGGCAGATTTGTGAATCTCACACGAATTCTTCGCCTTGCAACTCATTGACACATAATCCCAGACTGGAACAGCTTTGCGGGTCTCACCTGAACTATCATGAATCCAAACCCAATGCTCATTTTCCCAAACACCAAACTGGGGCAGCTTTTGGATGTCTCGTTTCCTTTAAGCAATGTATAAGGAATGATGTACTTATGTGGTTGTCCCAGACTTCTCCAAACCATTCTAAATAGCTTTCATTCTTCACTTGCCAGTAAATTCAAGCATGTGTGCGTCGATGTCTCGAAAGAAAAAGTCAAAATGTAATCATATCAAACATTAGACCTCGAATGTATGACATTCCTCAAATTCACAAAACATTGAAAATAAAGATCGGTTTGATGATGATTGCAAGTAAGATGAATGACTCAAAAAAAAAAAGGGGGAAGAAAAAACACAAAACAAAAAAATTGTTTTTCATATGTGAATAACATACAAGTGCATCAATCGATCAAAAAGAAAATCTTTCAGATCGAAACCCTCTTCATTCATATGAATGGTTGTCGAATCCTTCTTCAAAAATACAAAAAGAATAACATTATGGTCTTTTCTTCAAGTCATGTTGTTTCATGTTGATCATGTTTTTTTTTCTCTCATTTTGGGGTTTTGACACCCACATCTTTACACCATGTTCACCGCCTTTAAGTTAGAGTTTCAATATTCTACCATGGTCTTTACACTTTGTTTCTCCTATTCGCATATTAAGACCTTCTCTTTGGAAATGGTCACTAATGCCTTTTCAAAAATCAATTTTTTGTCAAAAATTACAAAATAAAAAAAAAACCATTTCACAAAACTACAAGTTTCAAGAATTTTCAAATTTGAAAGCCCAGTTTCTACACTGGCCCACCAAGCCCAGTTCTACACTGGCCCACCAAGCCCAATTTCCACCCTGGCCCACCAAGCCCAGTTTCACCTGGCCCACAAAGCCCAGTTTCCACACTGGCCCATCAAGCCCAGTTTCATTAGCCCACCAAGCCCAGTTTTGCCTGGCACTATAAACTCAAGTTTTTTTCTTTCGGCCCTCTGCATGGCAATGGTCGGATTTAAATTTCTGTTCTGTGAGTTTGGCCCTCTACGAGGCAATGGTCAAATCCAGGTTTTAGTTTTCTGTTATCGGCCCTCTGCATGGCAATGGTCGAATTTAAATTTCTGTTCTGAGTTTGGCCCTCTGTGAGGCAATGGTCAAATCCAGGTTTTAGTTTTCTGTTACCGGCCCTCTGCATGGCAATGGTCGGATTTAAATTTCTGTTCTGTGAGTTTGGCCCTCTGCGAGGCAATGGTCAAATTCCAGTTTATTGTTTCTGCGATATCGGCCCTCTGCCAGACAATGGTCGAATCCAGGTTTTCGTTTCGTGTTGTTGGCCCTCTGCTACGCAATGGTCGATTTCTTTTGTTGCAATCTCACCTTTTTCATGAACTTGGTTATCATATATATTTGAATTAGTTTTTATTTTTCCTCTTTCTCTTTTGAAATCCAGACGAAATTAGTGTTTCTTTCTTTACTTAGCCTTTACTCAGATAATACAAAAATATCAAATTTTCATATTATCTAGTAAAATCTAAGTAAAGAGGGGCAGCTGTCAACACCCAATTTCGTCCGGATAACTAAATAATATAGGTTTTTCTTTTTTATCGTATCTTATTTTATTTTATGTTTTTTTTATAATTTTCATTATGTTTTTATTATTATTTTATTTTGTTTTTTTATTATTTGATTTGATTTTCTATATTATTATAAAAAAAAAGGAGAAAATGTTCCTCCCTCTCGAACACTGACACAGGCTCCCTTTTGCTCTCCACCCCTTTGCTCTCCACCCCTTTGCTCCTCTCATCCGTAACCACCCCAACGATTTTTCCTTTTTCACACGCAAATCCAGATACGATTTACATCATCCATCATTCATCCATATTCCCTCACAGCCAACATCATCCATAATTCATCCATATTCCCTCACAGCCAACATCACCATCTTGATCCCCTTCATCTTTCATTTTCATCTCCAACACTTAATACCCGTGATCATCTCCAATACCTGTCATCATCTCCATCCCCTGCTACAATTCCCATTCACCATCACGGGCACACACACAAACTTTCTATTCCTCCATTCACTCAACAGAACCTTATTCTCCCACCCAACTTCGACTTCATCTTTCAAAATAAAAAACACGCAAAGCCATTTTCATTTTTTCTCACACACACAAATTGATTCCTCTTTCACTAGAACAGAGAAACACCTTCTTCATCATTTTTCATTCTTCCCCCATCTTGTACCTGAAAAACAGAGAAGAACTCACTCGGTTCCTAACCTCAACCATGTTTCCCATCACATAAATTCATCCCAGCACCCAAAACAGAAAATAGATATCAGAGGGGTATGGGAATAATCGTCGGCTGCAAGTTCTAATCTCAAACGAAGGAGGGCAATTCCTGGGATTAGGTTGATGGCAGTGTCGTGTGAAAAATGAAGGGGAAAGGGATTTCCTCCTTGCAAGTGAAGAAGAGAAAGAGGGAGAGAGAGACGAGTGGTGCACGCCGTCGACGGTGGCTGGGAGTTACACTGGCACGATTAGGGTCGAGAGTACTTCTCTCTCCCGTGTGAGTAGGAGCAGGAAAGGAGAACCTGGCGCGCGACCGGCAATGACCTTGGCAGCAGAGAGTGGTAGAGGTGTGAGCACCGGTGTAGCCGCCTATGCTCCGCGGTGGCAGAGTTTACATGCACACAGGAAAGAACGTCGCGATGGGTGGCGGTGCTTCCAGCACAGGCGTCGTCGCCGACAATTTTCCCGGCCGGCCAAAGAGGTGTGTGGCGGCGCTGGCTATGGAGCTGCCGTAGATGATGGATAAACCCCAACCTCCTTTGGTCCCCATGCGGAAGAAGAAAAGGTTTCTGAATGAAAAATGAACTGAAGTTGGAGGAACCCCTAATGGGTTTCTGATTAGGGTTAAGAGGCCTTGGGCCTGGTGCGGTTTTCTTCCCTTCTCTTCCTGCCACACGCGCAACTCCATTTGCACCCCCTGCCATTTGGGCTGAAACCCATTTTGTTTCTGCAAGTAAAAAAGAATTGGACCTGGACACACATTTCTGGATACACCTCTATTTTCATCTTTACACCTTGGCAGATTCAAAGTTGGAGAAAAAGGACTTTGACCCAAACCAGAGGAGCCTCAACTTTACTCCGCACCTCTGGTTTTTAATCTCTACACCCCTATTCTTGTTGGGCTGTTTCTCTCGCTTCATTTTTATGCTTTTGTTTCTTTATTTTTATTAGTATTTGTTTGGTTATTAGTTTTTACTGTATGTAACCCCTTGTATGATAACCCCACTCCTAGATCTTGTCTTTTATTTTTATTTTGGTTTATTTGCTGCACTTTAAACACGAAAAAGACTATAATAAAAAATAATAATAAATAATAAAAATTACAAAAATGTGTTTTAAAGGTTTAAGCGCACGTGTGACCGCTCGCATCGTCCTTGTGCTAAAAATCTTTTCTTCTTCTTTAAATAAATTTACAAAAAAATACGTTTTGAAGGTTAAGCACACGTGTGACCGCTCGCGTCGTCCTTGTGCTAAGAACCTTTTCTTCTTTTATTAAATAAAATTTCAAAAATATGTTTTAAAGGTTGAACACTCGTGTGATCGCTCGCATCGTCCTAGTGTTCAATACCTTTCTCTCTTATTTGTGTAATTTTAAATAAGGGTATGGGTGCTCGTGCGATCGTTCGCATCAGCCTAGCACTCAATACTCTCAAGCCTTCCTAAATAAGTAGATAACGGTATAAGTGCTCGTGTGATCGTTCGCATCGTCCTAGTGCTTAATATCGTTATTTCTCTTTAAAAAAAATAATTAAAAATATTTAAATATCATTCTAAAGGTATGAGTACTCGTGCAACTGTCTGCGTCGGCCTAGTACTCATTACCTTCTTTTTTCTCGAAAATATTAAAAACATAAAATCTTCAAAAATTAAAGACATCTGGTTTTTTTTCAAACAACAAGCAGTCTTTCAAGCTAGAACTACGTTACCCTTGATTCTCCATCAAAAATAGAGATACGTAGGAGCAAAGCTAGTCCTTGTCAGGTTCATTTCCCAAAAATACAAAATCATTATCCATAATCAATCTCTCAAACAATTTCTTAATCAAAATTTTCAACATAGTTTCCAAAAGAACTACGTAACCCTGATTTCTCATTCTGAATGAGAATACGTAGGAGCAAGGTCAATCCTTGTCGGGCCCAAAAAACTAAAAAATATATTTTGTTTCTTTAGAGTTTTATTTTTGGGATAGTTAAACATTTTGAAAACCACATCATATTCGCGTATTTAGTTAAAGGTACTGCCTTAGGGGCGGGCGTTGTAGGGTGCTAATACCTTCCCTACACGTAACCAACTCCCGAACCCAGAATCTGGTTTTCGCGGACTGTGTCTTAACATTTTATGGTTTTTCCGTAGTTTTCCAAAATAAACTATGTTGGCGACTCCAAAATCTCTTTTCGAAACCCGTTTCTTTTTGGATCATCGTCCCGTCGCGATTCCGGTTGTGACAAGTACATAACATAAACAATGTAAGGGTGAGCTAGATATAAAAGCATGTTATACATATATCACAGTTAATTCATGTTATTATACATAGATTTATATAAAAGAACAATTAGGGCATGCTCATTAAACCACGACTCACACACTCACACGACTCATCTTTACACTTGCATAGTTCAGCTGGCACTCCCCAACACTAGCAAGGTAAATCCCCAACACACGACTCATCTTTACACTTGCATAGTTCAGTTGGCACTCCCCAACACTAGCAAGGTAAATCCCCAACACACGACTCATATTTACACTTGCATAGTTCAGCTGGCACTCCCCAACACTAGCAAGGTAAATCCCCAACACACGACTCATCTGGATTTGTATAACTGTCGAACTATCAGTCGTCTTTGCACTTGCATAGTTCAGCTAGCACTACCCAACACTAGCCAGGTAAATCCCCCAAATTGTCTATGTCTAAATTCAAAGACTATAGACGAGGACCTCCCTCTACTCTCACCACTTACATTGTTCTTCTCTACTTGAGTATGAACAATGCTTTGAGTGTAGGAATAGACAAACCAAAATCCAAAGTTCACTACAGTTATACATGTCGCAACCGGGATCGCGACGGGACGGCAACCCGAAGAACAAACGAGTTTGGGACAAAGGTTTTGGAGTCGCCACCATAATTTATATGGAAAAACTATGGAAAACCAAAAAAAAATAAGACATGGTCTACGAAAAGAGATTTTCAGGTTTGGGAATCGGTTACGCATAAGGAAGGTATTAGCACCCTATCGCGCCTGCCCAAAGGCAGTACCTTTAATTAAATATATAAAGTTGACGTGGTTTTGCAAAAATGTTTAATTTTCCCTAAACAAAATAATAAAAATAAAATAAAACAAACTATTAAGAAACAAAAAAAAATATTTTTTGTTTTATGAACCCGACAAGAATTGACCTTGGTCCTACGTACATCCATTTATAATGGACAATCAAGGATCACGTAGTTCTTTATGTAGAAAAAGGTTTGTGAGTTTATTTTGAAAATTATTAGTGATTGATTTGGATGTTTTTGAAAACAATGAATCTGAAAAAAGATTTGGTTTAAACAAGATTGACATTCTTTTTGATTTTTGGAGATTTTGTATTTTTTATTTATGTGAAAAATGGTGGAAAAAAAAGAAAGAAACTGGCATAGGCCGACACATACTTATAAAAAGAAATTATGATTTGAAAAAAAATATTATTTGTGTGTAGAAAGAAAAAATATCTTTAAGAAAACTTCAGAGAGTAATAATGGTGTAGAGATGACATACCTTTTTAGCTTTTTCCTTCTTTGATGATCTCTTTTGGCAGAGTTCCTCCAACCTGAGAACTTACTTTTCTCTATATTATTCAGTACTCTTGCTATCTCTATTTTTTTAAGATACCTCCTCCATATTTTTTTTTCGATCCCCTCTCTCTATGGCAGAGTGTGTATTTATATACACACATTGCAATATTATGGAAATCTTGCCTTAATTGTGAATCAATTGACAATAAAACAAAATAGGGAAAGAATTGCTCTAATTGTGAATAAAACAAAATAGGGAAAGAATTGCTCTAGTAAAAAAAGAAAGAAATGTCATGGTTTCCAGAAAACAATATTAAATAATATTCAAAACATTGATTATCATTATTGTCAGAAAATCATATTTTCCTCTTTAAAAGCAATTGATGCAACAAATTATATTAATATACTATTTTCGTTATTGTTAACATTTCAAAAATATTGTATTTGATATTAAAGTTATTATTTTATCCCTTTTTACCCACCATTAATTATTATTCTCTTATTTTTTATTATTTTTTTAATATTTACTTACCCGGACGAAATTGGGTGTTGACAGCTGCCCCTCTTTATTTGGATTTTGCTGGATAACGTGAACCTTAAGGTTTTTCTGTTATCCTTGTAAAAGCTAAATAAAGATAAAGACGCTAATTTCGTTCGGGTCTAAAGAAAAGGAAAGAGATTACCTCGAAGCGTACCTGGTAGAGCATGTGGCAACCTTGTGGATCTCACTGAAAAGCCGTGACACCTGTGGAGGGTGTGTCATACCCTATGAACTTTGTTCGTAAAACTTGCTGGTGAGGCGCAGGAACCTCATATAACTTGATGGTGAGGTGCAGGAACCTCGTAAAATTAAATGGTGAGGGCAAGAACCTCGTATAACTTGATGGTGAGGGCAGGAACCTCGTAAAATTAAATGGTGAGGGCAGGAACCTCGTAAAATTAAATGGTGAGGGCGGAAACCTCATATAACTTGATGCTCGTATAACTTGATGCTCGTATAACTTGATGGTGAGGGCGGGAACCTCGTAAAATTAAATGGTGAGGGCATGAACCTCGTATAACTTGATGGTGAGGGCAGGAACCACGTATAACTTGATGGTGAGGGCAGGAACCTCGTAAAATTAAATGGTGAGGGCAGGAACCTCGTAAAATTAAATGGTGAGGGCAAGAACATCGTAAAATTAAATGGTGAGGACAGGAACCTCGTATAACTTGACGGTGAGGGCAGAAACCTCGTAAAATTAAACAGTGAGGGCAGGAACCTCGTAAAATTAAATGGTGAGGGCAGAAACCTCGTAAAATTAAATGGTGAGGGCAGGAACCTCGTAAAATTAAATGGTGAGGGCAGAAACCTCGTATAACTAAATGGTGAGGGCAAAAACCTCGTATAACTCCTTTTTTTTTGTGCCAGGATGAAAACTGGGCTTAGGTGCCAGGATGAAAATTGGGCTTTGGTGCCAGGATGGAAACTGGGCTTTGGTGCCAGGATGGAAACTAGGCTTTGGTGCCAGGATAGAAACTGGGCTTTGGTGCCAGGATAGAAACTGGGCTTTGGTGCCAGGATAGAAACTGGGCTTTGGTGCCAGGATAGAAACTGGGCTTTGGTGCCAGGATGAAAACTGGGCTTTGGTGCTAGGATAGAAACTGGGCTGGTTGTAGTGTGCTCACAAACATTGCAACCATCTTCTTATTGTATAGAGGTGACTCCACCTGTGCTGCCAATTCTCTCTATCGTAAAAGACTCCTCCTCTTTCTTTCCCATGTGGTGTAATTGTAACCTGTCTGGCGCGATGTGCATATTGTAATTGTACTGCCTTACAAAGGCGTCTACCAAATCTGTCCAAGAACGGATATGAAAGGATTCCATATGCGTATACCAATTCATTCTTCTTCAGCCAAGCTGTCTTGCAAGAAATGGATAAGTAATTTTTCGTCATAGCGTAAGCAGCCATTTTTCGGAAATACATGGTCAAGTGGTTCTTGAGGCATATGTTACCCTTGTACTTCAAGAATGCTGCCACCTTGAACTTGTGTGGAATTGTCACTCTTGGGGCCAAACTCAACTTCACCATGTCACCAAAATCCGTAACCTTTAAACCCCTCTATGGCCTTTAGCCTGACTTCCAACACTTTAAGTTTACTTTTCGCTTCCTCTATGTCTTCGTCTGTATCGTGTGGATAGGCCCTTGAGCGCTAGTACACTATTAGTTATGGAAAACGCCAAAGAAGTGTGCTCTGTCATTGAGTGATCTCCAATGGGTGGTGTGTAACCTAGTGGCAAACCATACATTGGAAACGTGAATTGTGTGTCCACAACGTCATGTATTGAAATGTGAGCATTATTATCAGCCTTTGCAACTGAAGTCTCTCATGCGGTTTTCATGGCTTTCAATGCTTCTAAAATTTGACCAACTTGATCCTTTAGCTGACTAATATCTTCCTTTACAGTTTCACGTTCCTCTTCCTAATCTTCGTGGAAGTTTCGTCGTTGTTTATTTTTACTTTCTATACCTTTTGGCCTTTTGTACTTCCCTGCATTCTACGCCATGGTAATGCGTGCTTTTTGTATTGATATATGGGTGGAAATTCGGGTGAGATCCTCATCCACCCCCTTTTTTTTTTAATTCTGAACTTTTTCACTAATGTACTTTTTGAAATAATTTACATCGGATTCATGAATTCTCGTTGGAGTTGGCGATGCATGGTGTATTATGTTATTTCTTCTCTTTGAACCCCTATGATGATGCATGCATGATGCTGAATGTATGAATGCACGAGCCTATAATGAAAAACCTTGTTTCGACCAATGCCTAGTAGAAAACCTGGCTAACTAGAAAGAGGAAACCTAGATGTATGTTAATCTTTTTGTATTTTTGAATGAAAGAGATTTGAAAGTTCCAAATAAAGTTTCTCATCGACGAATATATACATGATAGTTATTTATACAGATAAATGGTTATGACTTTTTTATGATGCAATACTGTGCAAGTAGTTTTTTTTTTTTAAAAAGTAATGTCCTTCCTTTGATTAACTTTTTTTTTTGTAATATTATTTTATTTTTGCGGAGTCAAATTGAAAACAATGAATGTCAAAAAAATTTGAAGTCGGACATTCAAAACAGTGCTTGGCATTTTCTTTTGACATTGATATGTGCATGCTTGAATTCACAGAAAAGTTGAAAGTGGTAAGGATTTAAAGGACACTGAATAGCCACGTTGGCATGTAATATGTGAATATGAGATACAACACACGAAAAGGATATTGGTGTTTGGTAAAATAAGTATGGAGATATGTATCCGTGAATGTCAAAGCTGCCCCAGTTTTTAGGCATGGATTTTGTTCATGATAGGGAACAAGTATGGAAAGGATTTACTGAAAAAGGATTGCCCCAAATGGTTTGATTTTCTTTTGCATGGCTAGTTAGGGAGTTCTCAAATAACACAAGCGAGAATAACTTTGGCAAGACAAATATGCTCTAATTTACGGTAGCGTTATTGTTTGTTAGAGTCAATCTTTTTTCTTTTGGGAAGGCTGGAAAATGAGTGTTTTCAAGCAATGCACACACCCATGTCTTAACAGAAGATGCTATTGTTTATTTAAAATATTTGGTCGCAAAAACATATGATAATTACTCAAAATGTAATGATTTCCCTTTCTATGTTTTTTTTTTGAAATGAAAATAATAAAACTTTTTGAGAAATATTATTTTATTTTATATATTTTCCAGTTATCGCATTCGTTTGCCCTTTTTTTTTCAAGAAATTGAATTTGAAGAAAACTAACAACTGGGCCCAATGGACCTAAAAAAACAAGTTCTTGTTACAATGAAATGAAAATTAAGTTTGCCATTTTCATTTTTCCTTGTGTTTTGAATTTTTGATTTTTTCAAAAAAAAATTCTTTCTTAAATAACATGATGTTAACCTGACTTGTTCAAAAACATTTTTTTTTAAATTTTTAAGACTTAAAATAGGTTACAAAGAATGATACTTAATTTTTTTTTTATTTTTGAAGAAACATATCTTCCCATTAAATTATGATCGCATTATTTTCGAAAATCTTAACTTAGACAAGTTGCCCCTGTTTTTTTCATTTTCAATTTTTTTAATTTTTTTTAATTTTTTTTATTTTTTTGCTAAAAAGATTGTCTGTAATCGCTTTGAGATAGTGCCCCTTGTAAACTGTTTTTTTTATGGATAAAATGGATGATAGAAAATGATGAAGCAGATTTCATGTTAATAAATGCTTCAAAAAAAAAATGAAAGTTTCATTAATTCATTTTACTAAAAAGTGTTTATTTTTCCTTATTAATTTATTCATTAAAGCATGATATTTTTGTTCTTGTTCTTTTATTTAAAGAAAAACATGACACATTTATTGTTATATATAAAGAAAATGAAGGAAAACGATAAGAATGTTGCTAATGCATATGATGCATGAAGATGTCTATGCCAAAATAATGATCAAAAGACAACATGTTTTATGTTTTTAAGGTAGGTCCAACGTCCTAAAGTCTAAGCATTGCATATGCAATCTCACAGGGAAAGCTTCCTAAACCTGAAATTAAGGCCACCAAAGCTATGGTCCTTTTCACAGCTTTTTCACAAAAGTTGAAACGCAACTAGGTGTGAAATTGCATGTAAAGAGAACAGGCACTGGCTGGGATTCTCACGATAGCCAAACTGGAAATAGTCCAGACGTGACACCGCTACACAACCCCTCTAATTCTATGTTACACTCAGACCCGGATATAGGGTCCCACTCATGATATGCAAAGTAAACATAATAATAAAAACGAGTATAAATAAATTACCAAAATAAATAAAGACAAACATATATAATAAATAAAGGGAAAATAAATAAAATAAAATAAAATAAAACCACATCAATTTTACACATTTAATTAAGAAGGCTTGATTCTCTAAAATGTCCCCAGCGGAGTCGCCATCTGTCGCAACCGGGATCACGACGGGACGACAACCCGAAGAACAAACGAGTTTGGGACAAAGGTTTTGGAATCGCCACCATAATTTATATGGAAAACCAAAAAAAAAATAAGACATGGTCTACGAAAAGAGATTTTCAGGTTCGGGAATCGGTTACGCATAAGGAAGGTATTAGCACCCTATCGCGCCTGCCCAAAGGCAGTACCTTTAATTAAATATATAAAGTTGACGTGGTTTTGCAAAAATGTTTAATTTTCCCTAAACAAAATAATAAAAATAAAATAAAACAAACTATTAAGAAACAAAAAAAAATATTTTTTGTTTTATGAACCCGACAAGAATTGACCTTGGTCCTACGTACATCCATTTATAATGGACAATCAAGGATCACGTAGTTCTTTATGTAGAAAAAGGTTTGTGAGTTTATTTTGAAAATTATTAGTGATTGATTTGGATGTTTTTGAAAACAATGAATCTGAAAAAAGATTTGGTTTAAACAAGATTGACATTCTTTTTGATTTTTGGAGATTTTGTATTTTTTATTTATGTGAAAAATGGTGGAAAAAAAAGAAAGAAACTGGCATAGGCCGACACATACTTATAAAAAGAAATTATGATTTGAAAAAAAATATTATTTGTGTGTAGAAAGAAAAAATATCTTTAAGAAAACTTCAGAGAGTAATAATGGTGTAGAGATGACATACCTTTTTAGCTTTTTCCTTCTTTGATGATCTCTTTTGGCAGAGTTCCTCCAACCTGAGAACTTACTTTTCTCTATATTATTCAGTACTCTTGCTATCTCTATTTTTTTAAGATACCTCCTCCATATTTTTTTTTCGATCCCCTCTCTCTATGGCAGAGTGTGTATTTATATACACACATTGCAATATTATGGAAATCTTGCCTTAATTGTGAATCAATTGACAATAAAACAAAATAGGGAAAGAATTGCTCTAATTGTGAATAAAACAAAATAGGGAAAGAATTGCTCTAGTAAAAAAAGAAAGAAATGTCATGGTTTCCAGAAAACAATATTAAATAATATTCAAAACATTGATTATCATTATTGTCAGAAAATCATATTTTCCTCTTTAAAAGCAATTGATGCAACAAATTATATTAATATACTATTTTCGTTATTGTTAACATTTCAAAAATATTGTATTTGATATTAAAGTTATTATTTTATCCCTTTTTACCCACCATTAATTATTATTCTCTTATTTTTTATTATTTTTTTAATATTTACTTACCCGAACGAAAGTGGGTGTTGACAGCTGCCCCTCTTTATTTGGATTTTGCTGGATAACGTGAACCTTAAGGTTTTTCTGTTATCCTTGTAAAAGCTAAATAAAGATAAAGACGCTAATTTCGTTCGGGTCTAAAGAAAAGGAAAGAGATTACCTCGAAGCGTACCTGGTAGAGCATGTGGCAACCTTGTGGATCTCACTGAAAAGCCGTGACACCTATGGAGGGTGTGTCATACCCTATGAACTTTGTTCGTAAAACTTGCTGGTGAGGCGCAGGAACCTCATATAACTTGATGGTGAGGTGCAGGAACCTCGTAAAATTAAATGGTGAGGGCAAGAACCTCGTATAACTTGATGGTGAGGGCAGGAACCTCGTAAAATTAAATGGTGAGGGCAGGAACCTCGTAAAATTAAATGGTGAGGGCGGAAACCTCATATAACTTGATGCTCGTATAACTTGATGCTCGTATAACTTGATGGTGAGGGCGGGAACCTCGTAAAATTAAATGGTGAGGGCATGAACCTCGTATAACTTGATGGTGAGGGCAGGAACCACGTATAACTTGATGGTGAGGGCAGGAACCTCGTAAAATTAAATGGTGAGGGCAGGAACCTCGTAAAATTAAATGGTGAGGGCAAGAACATCGTAAAATTAAATGGTGAGGACAGGAACCTCGTATAACTTGACGGTGAGGGCAGAAACCTCGTAAAATTAAACAGTGAGGGCAGGAACCTCGTAAAATTAAATGGTGAGGGCAGAAACCTCGTAAAATTAAATGGTGAGGGCAGGAACCTCGTAAAATTAAATGGTGAGGGCAGAAACCTCGTATAACTAAATGGTGAGGGCAAAAACCTCGTATAACTCCTTTTTTTTTGTGCCAGGATGAAAACTGGGCTTAGGTGCCAGGATGAAAATTGGGCTTTGGTGCCAGGATGGAAACTAGGCTTTGGTGCCAGGATAGAAACTGGGCTTTGGTGCCAGGATAGAAACTGGGCTTTGGTGCCAGGATAGAAACTGGGCTTTGGTGCCAGGATAGAAACTGGGCTTTGGTGCCAGGATGAAAACTGGGCTTTGGTGCTAGGATAGAAACTGGGCTGGTTGTAGTGTGCTCACAAACATTGCAACCATCTTCTTATTGTATAGAGGTGACTCCACCTGTGCTGCCAATTCTCTCTATCGTAAAAGACTCCTCCTCTTTCTTTCCCATGTGGTGTAATTGTAACCTGTCTGGCGCGATGTGCATATTGTAATTGTACTGCCTTACAAAGGCGTCTACCAAATCTGTCCAAGAACGGATATGAAAGGATTCCATATGCGTATACCAATTCATTCTTCTTCAGCCAAGCTGTCTTGCAAGAAATGGATAAGTAATTTTTCGTCATAGCGTAAGCAGCCATTTTTCGGAAATACATGGTCAAGTGGTTCTTGAGGCATATGTTACCCTTGTACTTCAAGAATGCTGCCACCTTGAACTTGTGTGGAATTGTCACTCTTGGGGCCAAACTCAACTTCACCATGTCACCAAAATCCGTAACCTTTAAACCCCTCTATGGCCTTTAGCCTGACTTCCAACACTTTAAGTTTACTTTTCGCTTCCTCTATGTCTTCGTCTGTATCGTGTGGATAGGCCCTTGAGCGCTAGTACACTATTAGTTATGGAAAACGCCAAAGAAGTGTGCTCTGTCATTGAGTGATCTCCAATGGGTGGTGTGTAACCTAGTGGCAAACCATACATTGGAAACGTGAATTGTGTGTCCACAACGTCATGTATTGAAATGTGAGCATTATTATCAGCCTTTGCAACTGAAGTCTCTCATGCGGTTTTCATGGCTTTCAATGCTTCTAAAATTTGACCAACTTGATCCTTTAGCTGACTAATATCAGCCTTTACAGTTTCACGTTCCTCTTCCTAATCTTCCATAGCTTTGGAGTTTGCTCGAGTCTTATAAGGATGTCGTGGAAGTTTCGTCGTTGTTTATTTTTACTTTCTATACCTTTTGGCCTTTTGTACTTCCCTGCATTCTACGCCATGGTAATGCGTGCTTTTTGTATTGATATATGGGTGGAAATTCGGGTGAGATCCTCATCCACCCCCTTTTTTTTTTAATTCTGAACTTTTTCACTAATGTACTTTTTGAAATAATTTACATCGGATTCATGAATTCTCGTTGGAGTTGGCGATGCATGGTGTATTATGTTATTTCTTCTCTTTGAACCCCTATGATGATGCATGCATGATGCTGAATGTATGAATGCACGAGCCTATAATGAAAAACCTTGTTTCGACCAATGCCTAGTAGAAAACCTGGCTAACTAGAAAGAGGAAACCTAGATGTATGTTAATCTTTTTGTATTTTTGAATGAAAGAGATTTGAAAGTTCCAAATAAAGTTTCTCATCGACGAATATATACATGATAGTTATTTATACAGATAAATGGTTATGACTTTTTTATGATGCAATACTGTGCAAGTAGTTTTTTTTTTTTAAAAAGTAATGTCCTTCCTTTGATTAACTTTTTTTTTTGTAATATTATTTTATTTTTGCGGAGTCAAATTGAAAACAATGAATGTCAAAAAAATTTGAAGTCGGACATTCAAAACAGTGCTTGGCATTTTCTTTTGACATTGATATGTGCATGCTTGAATTCACAGAAAAGTTGAAAGTGGTAAGGATTTAAAGGACACTGAATAGCCACGTTGGCATGTAATATGTGAATATGAGATACAACACACGAAAAGGATATTGGTGTTTGGTAAAATAAGTATGGAGATATGTATCCGTGAATGTCAAAGCTGCCCCAGTTTTTAGGCATGGATTTTGTTCATGATAGGGAACAAGTATGGAAAGGATTTACTGAAAAAGGATTGCCCCAAATGGTTTGATTTTCTTTTGCATGGCTAGTTAGGGAGTTCTCAAATAACACAAGCGAGAATAACTTTGGCAAGACAAATATGCTCTAATTTACGGTAGCGTTATTGTTTGTTAGAGTCAATCTTTTTTCTTTTGGGAAGGCTGGAAAATGAGTGTTTTCAAGCAATGCACACACCCATGTCTTAACAGAAGATGCTATTGTTTATTTAAAATATTTGGTCGCAAAAACATATGATAATTACTCAAAATGTAATGATTTCCCTTTCTATGTTTTTTTTTTGAAATGAAAATAATAAAACTTTTTGAGAAATATTATTTTATTTTATATATTTTCCAGTTATCGCATTCGTTTGCCCTTTTTTTTTCAAGAAATTGAATTTGAAGAAAACTAACAACTGGGCCCAATGGACCTAAAAAAACAAGTTCTTGTTACAATGAAATGAAAATTAAGTTTGCCATTTTCATTTTTCCTTGTGTTTTGAATTTTTGATTTTTTCAAAAAAAAATTCTTTCTTAAATAACATGATGTTAACCTGACTTGTTCAAAAACATTTTTTTTTAAATTTTTAAGACTTAAAATAGGTTACAAAGAATGATACTTAATTTTTTTTTTATTTTTGAAGAAACATATCTTCCCATTAAATTATGATCGCATTATTTTCGAAAATCTTAACTTAGACAAGTTGCCCCTGTTTTTTTCATTTTCAATTTTTTTAATTTTTTTTAATTTTTTTTATTTTTTTGCTAAAAAGATTGCTTTGAGATAGTGCCCCTTGTAAACTGTTTTTTTTATGGATAAAATGGATGATAGAAAATGATGAAGCAGATTTCATGTTAATAAATGCTTCAAAAAAAAAAATGAAAGTTTCATTAATTCATTTTACTAAAAAGTGTTTATTTTTCCTTATTAATTTATTCATTAAAGCATGATATTTTTGTTCTTGTTCTTTTATTTAAAGAAAAACATGACACATTTATTGTTATATATAAAGAAAATGAAGGAAAACGATAAGAATGTTGCTAATGCATATGATGCATGAAGATGTCTATGCCAAAATAATGATCAAAAGACAACATGTTTTATGTTTTTAAGGTAGGTCCAACGTCCTAAAGTCTAAGCATTGCATATGCAATCTCACAGGGAAAGCTTCCTAAACCTGAAATTAAGGCCACCAAAGCTATGGTCCTTTTCACAGCTTTTTCACAAAAGTTGAAACGCAACTAGGTGTGAAATTGCATGTAAAGAGAACAGGCACTGGCTGGGATTCTCACGATAGCCAAACTGGAAATAGTCCAGACGTGACACCGCTACACAACCCCTCTAATTCTATGTTACACTCAGACCCGGATATAGGGTCCCACTCATGATATGCAAAGTAAACATAATAATAAAAACGAGTATAAATAAATTACCAAAATAAATAAAGACAAACATATATAATAAATAAAGGGAAAATAAATAAAATAAAATAAAATAAAACCACATCAATTTTACACATTTAATTAAGAAGGCTTGATTCTCTAAAATGTCCCCAGCGGAGTCGCCATCTGTCGCAACCGGGATCACGACGGGACGACAACCCGAAGAACAAACGAGTTTGGGACAAAGGTTTTGGAGTCGCCACCATAATTTATATGGAAAACCAAAAAAAAAATAAGACATGGTCTACGAAAAGAGATTTTCAGGTTCGGGAATCGGTTACGCATAAGGAAGGTATTAGCACCCTATCGCGCCTACCCAAAGGCAGTACCTTTAATTAAATATATAAAGTTGACGTGGTTTTGCAAAAATGTTTAATTTTCCCTAAACAAAATAATAAAAATAAAATAAAACAAACTATTAAGAAACAAAAAAAAATATTTTTTGTTTTATGAACCCGACAAGAATTGACCTTGGTCCTACGTACATCCATTTATAATGGACAATCAAGGATCACGTAGTTCTTTATGTAGAAAAAGGTTTGTGAGTTTATTTTGAAAATTATTAGTGATTGATTTGGATGTTTTTGAAAACAATGAATCTGAAAAAAGATTTGGTTTAAACAAGATTGACATTCTTTTTGATTTTTGGAGATTTTGTATTTTTTATTTATGTGAAAAATGGTGGAAAAAAAAGAAAGAAACTGGCATAGGCCGACACATACTTATAAAAAGAAATTATGATTTGAAAAAAAATATTATTTGTGTGTAGAAAGAAAAAATATCTTTAAGAAAACTTCAGAGAGTAATAATGGTGTAGAGATGACATACCTTTTTAGCTTTTTCCTTCTTTGATGATCTCTTTTGGCAGAGTTCCTCCAACCTGAGAACTTACTTTTCTCTATATTATTCAGTACTCTTGCTATCTCTATTTTTTTAAGATACCTCCTCCATATTTTTTTTTCGATCCCCTCTCTCTATGGCAGAGTGTGTATTTATATACACACATTGCAATATTATGGAAATCTTGCCTTAATTGTGAATCAATTGACAATAAAACAAAATAGGGAAAGAATTGCTCTAATTGTGAATAAAACAAAATAGGGAAAGAATTGCTCTAGTAAAAAAAGAAAGAAATGTCATGGTTTCCAGAAAATAATATTAAATAATATTCAAAACATTGATTATCATTATTGTCAGAAAATCATATTTTCCTCTTTAAAAGCAATTGATGCAACAAATTATATTAATATACTATTTTCGTTATTGTTAACATTTCAAAAATATTGTATTTGATATTAAAGTTATTATTTTATCCCTTTTTACCCACCATTAATTATTATTCTCTTATTTTTTATTATTTTTTTAATATTTACTTACCCGGACGAAATTGGGTGTTGACAGCTGCCCCTCTTTATTTGGATTTTGCTGGATAACGTGAACCTTAAGGTTTTTCTGTTATCCTTGTAAAAGCTAAATAAAGATAAAGACGCTAATTTCGTTCGGGTCTAAAGAAAAGGAAAGAGATTACCTCGAAGCGTACCTGGTAGAGCATGTGGCAACCTTGTGGATCTCACTGAAAAGCCGTGACACCTGTGGAGGGTGTGTCATACCCTATGAACTTTGTTCGTAAAACTTGCTGGTGAGGCGCAGGAACCTCATATAACTTGATGGTGAGGTGCAGGAACCTCGTAAAATTAAATGGTGAGGGCAAGAACCTCGTATAACTTGATGGTGAGGGCAGGAACCTCGTAAAATTAAATGGTGAGGGCAGGAACCTCGTAAAATTAAATGGTGAGGGCGGAAACCTCATATAACTTGATGCTCGTATAACTTGATGCTCGTATAACTTGATGGTGAGGGCGGGAACCTCGTAAAATTAAATGGTGAGGGCATGAACCTCGTATAACTTGATGGTGAGGGCAGGAACCACGTATAACTTGATGGTGAGGGCAGGAACCTCGTAAAATTAAATGGTGAGGGCAGGAACCTCGTAAAATTAAATGGTGAGGGCAAGAACATCGTAAAATTAAATGGTGAGGACAGGAACCTCGTATAACTTGATGGTGAGGGCAGAAACCTCGTAAAATTAAACAGTGAGGGCAGGAACCTCGTAAAATTAAATGGTGAGGGCAGAAACCTCGTAAAATTAAATGGTGAGGGCAGGAACCTCGTAAAATTAAATGGTGAGGGCAGAAACCTCGTATAACTAAATGGTGAGGGCAAAAACCTCGTATAACTCCTTTTTTGTTTTGTGCCAGGATGAAAACTGGGCTTAGGTGCCAGGATGAAAATTGGGCTTTGGTGCCAGGATGGAAACTGGGCTTTGGTGCCAGGATGGAAACTAGGCTTTGGTGCCAGGATAGAAACTGGGCTTTGGTGCCAGGATAGAAACTGGGCTTTGGTGCCAGGATAGAAACTGGGCTTTGGTGCCAGGATAGAAACTGGGCTTTGGTGCCAGGATGAAAACTGGGCTTTGGTGCTAGGATAGAAACTGGGCTGGTTGTAGTGTGCTCACAAACATTGCAACCATCTTCTTATTGTATAGAGGTGACTCCACCTGTGCTGCCAATTCTCTCTATCGTAAAAGACTCCTCCTCTTTCTTTCCCATGTGGTGTAATTGTAACCTGTCTGGCGCGATGTGCATATTGTAATTGTACTGCCTTACAAAGGCGTCTACCAAATCTGTCCAAGAACGGATATGAAAGGATTCCATATGCGTATACCAATTCATTCTTCTTCAGCCAAGCTGTCTTGCAAGAAATGGATAAGTAATTTTTCGTCATAGCGTAAGCAGCCATTTTTCGGAAATACATGGTCAAGTGGTTCTTGAGGCATATGTTACCCTTGTACTTCAAGAATGCTGCCACCTTGAACTTGTGTGGAATTGTCACTCTTGGGGCCAAACTCAACTTCACCATGTCACCAAAATCCGTAACCTTTAAACCCCTCTATGGCCTTTAGCCTGACTTCCAACACTTTAAGTTTACTTTTCGCTTCCTCTATGTCTTCGTCTGTATCGTGTGGATAGGCCCTTGAGCGCTAGTACACTATTAGTTATGGAAAACGCCAAAGAAGTGTGCTCTGTCATTGAGTGATCTCCAATGGGTGGTGTGTAACCTAGTGGCAAACCATACATTGGAAACGTGAATTGTGTGTCCACAACGTCATGTATTGAAATGTGAGCATTATTATCAGCCTTTGCAACTGAAGTCTCTCATGCGGTTTTCATGGCTTTCAATGCTTCTAAAATTTGACCAACTTGATCCTTTAGCTGACTAATATCAGCCTTTACAGTTTCACGTTCCTCTTCCTAATCTTCCATAGCTTTGGAGTTTGCTCGAGTCTTATAAGGATGTCGTGGAAGTTTCGTCGTTGTTTATTTTTACTTTCTATACCTTTTGGCCTTTTGTACTTCCCTGCATTCTACGCCATGGTAATGCGTGCTTTTTGTATTGATATATGGGTGGAAATTCGGGTGAGATCCTCATCCACCCCCTTTTTTTTTTAATTCTGAACTTTTTCACTAATGTACTTTTTGAAATAATTTACATCGGATTCATGAATTCTCGTTGGAGTTGGCGATGCATGGTGTATTATGTTATTTCTTCTCTTTGAACCCCTATGATGATGCATGCATGATGCTGAATGTATGAATGCACGAGCCTATAATGAAAAACCTTGTTTCGACCAATGCCTAGTAGAAAACCTGGCTAACTAGAAAGAGGAAACCTAGATGTATGTTAATCTTTTTGTATTTTTGAATGAAAGAGATTTGAAAGTTCCAAATAAAGTTTCTCATCGACGAATATATACATGATAGTTATTTATACAGATAAATGGTTATGACTTTTTTATGATGCAATACTGTGCAAGTAGTTTTTTTTTTTAAAAAGTAATGTCCTTCCTTTGATTAACTTTTTTTTTTGTAATATTATTTTATTTTTGCGGAGTCAAATTGAAAACAATGAATGTCAAAAAAATTTGAAGTCGGACATTCAAAACAGTGCTTGGCATTTTCTTTTGACATTGATATGTGCATGCTTGAATTCACAGAAAAGTTGAAAGTGGTAAGGATTTAAAGGACACTGAATAGCCACGTTGGCATGTAATATGTGAATATGAGATACAACACACGAAAAGGATATTGGTGTTTGGTAAAATAAGTATGGAGATATGTATCCGTGAATGTCAAAGCTGCCCCAGTTTTTAGGCATGGATTTTGTTCATGATAGGGAACAAGTATGGAAAGGATTTACTGAAAAAGGATTGCCCCAAATGGTTTGATTTTCTTTTGCATGGCTAGTTAGGGAGTTCTCAAATAACACAAGCGAGAATAACTTTGGCAAGACAAATATGCTCTAATTTACGGTAGCGTTATTGTTTGTTAGAGTCAATCTTTTTTCTTTTGGGAAGGCTGGAAAATGAGTGTTTTCAAGCAATGCACACACCCATGTCTTAACAGAAGATGCTATTGTTTATTTAAAATATTTGGTCGCAAAAACATATGATAATTACTCAAAATGTAATGATTTCCCTTTCTATGTTTTTTTTTTGAAATGAAAATAATAAAACTTTTTGAGAAATATTATTTTATTTTATATATTTTCCAGTTATCGCATTCGTTTGCCCTTTTTTTTTCAAGAAATTGAATTTGAAGAAAACTAACAACTGGGCCCAATGGACCTAAAAAAACAAGTTCTTGTTACAATGAAATGAAAATTAAGTTTGCCATTTTCATTTTTCCTTGTGTTTTGAATTTTTGATTTTTTCAAAAAAAAATTCTTTCTTAAATAACATGATGTTAACCTGACTTGTTCAAAAACATTTTTTTTTAAATTTTTAAGACTTAAAATAGGTTACAAAGAATGATACTTAATTTTTTTTTTATTTTTGAAGAAACATATCTTCCCATTAAATTATGATCGCATTATTTTCGAAAATCTTAACTTAGACAAGTTGCCCCTGTTTTTTTCATTTTCAATTTTTTTAATTTTTTTTAATTTTTTTTATTTTTTTGCTAAAAAGATTGCTTTGAGATAGTGCCCCTTGTAAACTGTTTTTTTTATGGATAAAATGGATGATAGAAAATGATGAAGCAGATTTCATGTTAATAAATGCTTCAAAAAAAAAAATGAAAGTTTCATTAATTCATTTTACTAAAAAGTGTTTATTTTTCCTTATTAATTTATTCATTAAAGCATGATATTTTTGTTCTTGTTCTTTTATTTAAAGAAAAACATGACACATTTATTGTTATATATAAAGAAAATGAAGGAAAACGATAAGAATGTTGCTAATGCATATGATGCATGAAGATGTCTATGCCAAAATAATGATCAAAAGACAACATGTTTTATGTTTTTAAGGTAGGTCCAACGTCCTAAAGTCTAAGCATTGCATATGCAATCTCACAGGGAAAGCTTCCTAAACCTGAAATTAAGGCCACCAAAGCTATGGTCCTTTTCACAGCTTTTTCACAAAAGTTGAAACGCAACTAGGTGTGAAATTGCATGTAAAGAGAACAGGCACTGGCTGGGATTCTCACGATAGCCAAACTGGAAATAGTCCAGACGTGACACCGCTACACAACCCCTCTAATTCTATGTTACACTCAGACCCGGATATAGGGTCCCACTCATGATATGCAAAGTAAACATAATAATAAAAACGAGTATAAATAAATTACCAAAATAAATAAAGACAAACATATATAATAAATAAAGGGAAAATAAATAAAATAAAATAAAATAAAACCACATCAATTTTACACATTTAATTAAGAAGGCTTGATTCTCTAAAATGTCCCCAGCGGAGTCGCCATCTGTCGCAACCGGGATCACGACGGGACGACAACCCGAAGAACAAACGAGTTTGGGACAAAGGTTTTGGAGTCGCCACCATAATTTATATGGAAAACCAAAAAAAAAATAAGACATGGTCTACGAAAAGAGATTTTCAGGTTCGGGAATCGGTTACGCATAAGGAAGGTATTAGCACCCTATCGCGCCTACCCAAAGGCAGTACCTTTAATTAAATATATAAAGTTGACGTGGTTTTGCAAAAATGTTTAATTTTCCCTAAACAAAATAATAAAAATAAAATAAAACAAACTATTAAGAAACAAAAAAAAATATTTTTTGTTTTATGAACCCGACAAGAATTGACCTTGGTCCTACGTACATCCATTTATAATGGATAATCAGGGATCACGTAGTTCTTTATGTAGAAAAAGGTTTGTGAGTTTATTTTGAAAATTATTAGTGATTGATTTGGATGTTTTTGAAAACAATGAATCTGAAAAAAGATTTGGTTTAAACAAGATTGACATTCTTTTTGATTTTTGGAGATTTGTATTTTTTATTTATGTGAAAAATGGTGGAAAAAAAGAAAGAAACTGGCAGAGGCCGACACATACTTATAAAAAGAAATTATGATTTGAAAAAAAATATTATTTGTGTGTAGAAAGAAAAAATATCTTTAAGAAAACTTCAGAGAGTAATAATGGTGTAGAGATGACATACCTTTTTAGCTTTTTCCTTCTTTGATGATCTCTTTTGGCAGAGTTCCTCCAACTTGAGAACTTACTTTTCTCTATATTATTCAGTACTCTTGCTATCTCTATTTTTTTAAGATACCTCCTCCATATTTTTTTTTCGATCTCCTCTCTCTATGGCAGAGTGTGTATTTATATACACACATTCCAATATTATGGAAATCTTGCCTTAATTGTGAATTAATTGGCAATAAAACAAAATAGGGAAAGAATTGCTCTAATTGTGAATAAAACAAAATAGGGAAAGAATTGCTCTAGTAAAAAAAGAAAGAAATGTCATGGTTTCCAGAAAACAAAATTAAATAATATTCAAAACATTGATTATCATTATTGTCAGAAAATCATATTTTCCTCTTTAAAAACAATTGATGCAACAAATTATATTAATATACTATTTTCGTTATTGCTAACATTTCAAAAATATTGTATTTGATATTAAAGTTATTATTTTATCCCTTTTTACCCACCATTAATTATTATTCTCTTATTTTTTATTATTTTTTTAATATTTACTTACCCGGACGAAATTGGGTGTTGACAATACAGAACAACAACAACACCCCACATAACCACTTTCATCCATCTCTCCCCGAGATGTCCAAATCATACTTAAATTCATCATTTACATTTACAATCGTATCATCACCGTAATTTATCATGTTTTATACATTCTCATATTTTCACATACATCACATCACAGCCTATATTCCAAACATTTGTACACATAATTAAATTCAAGAGAAAATAAACTTAGACAACATTATTTGTAGAATATTATTTGGACGACCACTATTCACCGAACGCTGCGGAACGAACGCTACTAGACGAACGCCATTTTTCAAACACCAGGCCGAACACTATTCGGACGGACGTCATCAAATCATACACTATCAGGTCGAACGCTCAAAACCGAATATTGAACACCATTAGGCCGAACACGAAAACCAAACACCATATTCATTTAAACACTATTGGGCTGAACACTATGATCGAGTACTTAGGCCGAACGCTAAACCATCGAACACCATATTAAAATTGAACATTATTCAACCGAACGCTAAAACCGAACACCTCACTGGATTAAACACTGTTCGGCCGAACGCTAAATCCGACCACCTCACTCAAATTGGATACTACTAGGACGAACGTTAAGATCAATCTCTTATGCTCAACACTTTAAACACCAAACGTTATTAAACCGAATACTATCTAGTCGAATACTATTTGAACGAACGCTAAGATTGAAGCCTGAGAAAAAGATGATCAAGATCGAACGCTATTCATCATTAATACCCTAAGACCGAACGCTACAAATTACGTAAGAGTACTTACTTAAGGCCGAACGCTCACAATCAGAATTAAACCAAGACCGAACGCTCAAGATCACTTCTTGAAAATAACAATTTAGGACAAATGCTTATAATCACTATTATCCCAAAACCGAACGCTCGAGATTCACATCTAAGGATCCAATTTAAGACCGAACGCTCAAAATCAACAATTCCCCAACACCGAACGCTAAAATCCACAATTCACCAAAATCGAACGTTCATGATTTAAACATAAGAACATCAGATTTAAGACCGAACGCTATGATAACTAATTCACCAAAATGAATGTTCAAGATCTTAAACTAAGAATATCAAATTTAAGACTGAACGCTTACTAATACACCAAAAACGAACGTTCCAGATTCAAACCTAAGAATATCAAATTTAGATTGAACGCTTAAATCACTAAAACATCAAGACCGAACGCTCAAGATTTAAGCCTAATCATACTAATTTCAGCCGAACACTACAGTCATCCATACACGAAGACCGATCGCCGAACGCTCACCAAAACAAGCCCAGAATGAATGCTAACGCTCGTTACTGGAGGACACAAGACCGAACGGTTATTTGGCCGACCACTGCTGGTCGAGCACTGCACAGACGAACGTTCCAATTTGGCTGATTTGGGCGAACGCTCAGAAGAAATACCGAACGTTCAAAAATTGGCCGACCACTAATTGGTCGAGCAAATTGGACGAACGCACGATTCTGCAGAATTATGCAGAATCGCACGAGGTTTTCCAGAAACCCAGAAACCCCATTTTTCATCCCCAAATTCCCATATTTGCATCAAAGAGCAGAATATAACATCTCAAACACAGTTTAATATTTCTACAATCTATAGAAATAGATCTAGCTCCCCTTACCTCTTGAAGACTTCCTTGGATCTTTCTCCAAAAGATTTGCAGTAAAGCTCTTCACTTCTCCGGATGCAGCACCCAACACCCTTCTTGAATCTATCTCTCCCATGACTTGCAATCCAAGGCCTCCTTGCACTTCAGCAGCTCCGAACTTCACCCTCTCACCGATTTGTAGCAACTCTTCCAATCTGTAAAGCCCCTCCAAACTCCTTGAATCTACCAACTCTTCCCTTTAAGAAGAAGAAACCGTGCACTCCCCAACTTCTCCCTTCCTTCCTTAGTGCTGTGATGGTGTTTCTAGGTGGTTGGAGCACTTTAAAGTGGAGTGACTCACTCTCCACCAGCAGCCGAAAGTGAGCACCTCCCCCACCACTCACATGCGCAGCCGCCCCCTTCCCTACCACTTAGAAACGTGCCTCCCTTCCCTACCACTTCCTTCTTTTTAAAAGCAAAAGGACGTTCGGTCCTTACACACGACGTAACATAGTTGAAATTGAACTTTCAATTTTTTTTTTAGATTTTTTGGGTTTTATTTTTAAGATCTAACGTGAAAGTATTGTACATTTTCAAAATCAAAATATCCTTTTATTCATTCTTATTTTACATTTATTTTCATAAAAATAAATTGCAAGTGTAATAAGAAAAATCGAGAATCCAACAAGAAAAATGATATTTTAATATACATATAATTTTTCTTACATTCATATTATCCTATTCATTCTTACTTTTTACTTTTTTTTAAATTATAAAAATTCACTCTTTTATTTACGTGTATCAAATAAATATAAATATTTTCCGTCTTATCATTATTCATCAAATAATACAAACGAATCAGATACCTAAATTCCATCATGACACCCTTCATCAAGAATGATCAAGTTTGCTTCTTACTTTATGGTGAGAGAATATATTACATAAACAACCATAACATTAAAACTTATTGACAATTTAAGCCTAAAGTATTCAATAATTTCTTCGTATCAGATACCTAAAACATTTTGGTTTAGTTTGTTAGTTTAATTGTAAACATTTATTTTTTGAATTGATAAAAAGAAATATTCGTTATTAAAAAGAGATATATAAAAATAATCTATAATTAATTAAAAAAGCCAATCTCAATTGTTATAGTGTTACAATTGAGATAACTAAGGACGTTATGCGATTAATTGGTTTCTTGATACTAAACGTTCAAATCATATAACTGGACACAAGACTTGGATATCAAATCTTGATACAAGCAAAACCAACAAGATTAGGCTTGCAGATGACAATATAGTGGAGGTTGCTAGAGTTAGTAATATCGTAATCAAGAAACAATATGAGGAGGTACTTGTAATTGAGAACGTGTTGTATTTTCTTGGAATGAAATGCAATTTGTTGAGTGTTTGTCAGTTAGTGGAAAAGGGTTTTTTAGTAATCATGGGAGAAGACATGCTGAAAGTGTATGACTCAAAGAAAAGGTTGGTGTTGAAATCACCACAGTCAAAAAACAAAAATTTCAAACAAGATTACATCCAATGGATAATCAGTGTCTTACTGTAGGGGTTGTAGACAAGATCAGTTGACTATGACACAAGAGGTTTGGTCACATGAACTTTCAGTCTGAAAATGCTAATTGCTAATGAAATGGTAATTGAGTTGCTTGAAATATTTGTTTTATTTAAGACATGTGAAGAGTCTTTTCTAGGTAAACAGCCTAAAAATGCATTAAAATCACATATGCACATGAGAGCAAAGGAAGTGTTACATGTGATGTACTCAGATGTATGTGGACCTTTTGAGAAGTTATTTTTGAGACAAAATATATACTTTGTGACTTTTGTAGACGAGTATAGTCGTATGGTATGACGATATTTTTGATAAAAGGTAAAGGTGATGTGTTTTCAGTCTTTAAGAAGTTTAAGTTTATAGCTGAAAAACAAAGTGGGAAGGCACTCAAAATACTTAGATCAAATGGAAAAACAAAGTTTAATCATTTTGGAAAACATAACAAGTAGATAGACTCTGGGAAGAGGAAAAAAAAGGCAAAGACAAAGAAAAAGTTAGTATTATTTTTATTTTTATTTTTATTTTTATTTTGAAGGCACGTGGTTGTGTGAGGAGCCAAGCCAACCATTTTAGACAGGTCAAAACAAAACCTTTGTCGTCTAGTTTCATCTGACCTAACTATCCTTCTTATATCACTTGTCATCTTTATGGAACTTTCAATCAAAATTTAGGTCTAAGTAAAAACTAAAACAAGCAACGACCACATTTTTTGGACAAATTTTTTCAAAATATGTCTCAAGAATATTATTTCAATGCTATAAATAATTAAATTTAAACGTAAATTATTAGTAGTTTTTAATGTATAATTGCTTTTTTATCTTGGAGTGGTAATATTTTTTTATGAAGTTTCCAAGACTAAATTATATGTATTAAGTAATTTTTATTACTTCATCTATTAGGTAAGCAAATAAAAGTCGCCTAACTCTAACTCAAGAAATCTAAAATAAATTTGGATATTTTATAATATTAAATAAATAAAGTTGTTAAAATAGGTAATAATAGTTGAGAATGGGACAATGAATTATAACTTTAAGGATATTTGACTTAATTCAGAAATAAAGACCAATTCTGTTCGCAAAGTTTCTGGATCCGCGATCTTTCTTCCCTTTCTCTTTGACCATTTACCGGTACGCTTTTCTTCCGATTCAAACCCTAACTAGTTCGTTTGCATTTCCTTTCTCTTTCATCATTCAACGTCGCCAATTGTTCCGGTTCACGATCCCTCACCTTGTAGCTTTTTCTTCATCCGAATTTTTGTGAAAAATTTTTAGTGCTTAATTCATGCGTTCCTAACACCGAAGAGCTGGTACAGGTTATTGTTGTGCTAGTGCAAATGGCGTTCTTCAGAAGCGTTTCTGCACTTTCTCGGCTTCGCTCTCGCGTGGTAACTGAGGAAAACAGTAACTAACTGTTTTGTTTTTGGCGTTGTTTGTGTTTGATTATTGTTTATGTGACTTGCTGATTTTTACTTTTGCAATGGAATGACAGGGTCAGCAATCTAATCTCGCGAATTCAGTTAGATGGCTCCAAACTCCGAGCTCCAGTAACACTGTATTTTCTTTTTTTCTCTATCCTTATCACTGTTTCGTTGGTGTTTGGTGAAAAGTTTACTTTGAACAGTGTTAGATGCTGTGTTTTATCTTAGGAGGGTGTTGCTATTACTGTTATTGTGGCGAGGTTTGGAATTGGGTATTCTAGTATAGTTTCTCTTTGGACTTTGGGAACGAAGGATACCTCAGACTAATTGTTGTTTATTATAGCGTGAAGTTGGTTATAAATTTTAAACTAAGTTTTATTTTTCTTTTATGTGGGTTATTGCAGGATCTTTATTCTGAGTTGAAAGAACTCGTTCCAGAGTATCAGGTTTGTTTGCGATTTTAAGCTTCCGTGGTGACACTGTTTTATGTTGGATGCATTAATGTGTGATCCATATTTTTCTGGGTTTATTGCTAATTTTCGGGTCCGCCTTCAAATGTGTGATAGTTTTGTCATGTCTGTATTGTTTTACGTTGGATGCATTAACGTGTAATCCATATTTCTTGGGGTTTATCGTGTCTGCATCTCATTGAAGTGTTTGATAGTTTTGTCGTATCTATGTTGTATTTTTGGTTAGTATATTGGTGGGTGAGGGATAATGTGAATTAAATTTTTGTTTGTGCTCAACTTTCAATGCACAATATAGTTGCAGTGATTTGAACCGTGCGTGTGCTATTACAACTCTGAGATTCTTGGCTAATGCCTTACATGTTTTGTAATTCTAAGTTACGATGGATTTCATAACCTGTTTCCTTTGTTTCATTGTTTCTTCATGTTAGCTTGTAGCATGCAAAACACTAGTTAATTAATTGTAAAAGAATGTTGTACCTCTCTACCTTATGTTTTAATCTATACATACAAACCTGCTTGCAGGAACGGGTTAAGAAGCTAAAGAAAAATCATGGAAGTGTTGAGTTGGGAAAGATAACTGTTGATATGGTAATTATATTATACTTTTATATATATATATATATATATATATATATATATATATATATATATATATATATATATATATTGAGTTTATACGGCATGCGTACTTAAAGAATTAAATACTGATAACCGGATGAAAATTGTTATTTTCTTTTTTGTGTAAGAATTTAGGTAATCTGGGGTTTTGTGTAGCTAATCTGTTCAAATTTTGTTTATGAAGATGTGGCTGGCTTGTGACACAAATTTTCTTGAAGCAGTTTAAATGTGATGTGGGTTCGTATTGTGCTGCCAGTAGTACTCATCAAGCTTTGTTCGGTGGACACTGGAATGAATGTGCCACAAGAGCTTTGGCTACTGCATCTCTTGCCTCGGTGTCTGAAGATCTGTCAAAGGATAATTCCGTCTCTGATATGTTGGTAGATTCATTTGGAAGGTTTCACACATACTTGAGAATATCTTTGACAGAGAGGTGCAATTTAAGGTGTCAGTATTGTATGCCAGCAGAAGGTGTGGAACTCACTCCTAGCCCTCAAATTTTGACAAATACTGAGATTATACGATTGGCAAATCTGTTTGTAAGCTCAGGGGTAACTAAAATACGTCTTACGGGTGGGGAACCAACTGTTAGAAAGGATATTGAAGGCATATGTTTGGAATTATCAAACTTGAAGGGACTGAAAACATTGTCCATGACTACCAATGGTATTGCCCTGACGAGAAAACTTCCAAGGCTGAAAGATTGTGGGCTTACTTCCCTTAACATTAGTTTAGACACTTTGGTACCTGCAAAGTTTGAGTTTATGACCAGACGAAAAGGGCATGAAAAAGTAATGAATTCAATTAATGCTACCATAGACCTTGGATTTAATCCAGTTAAGGTATTTCTTTGTTGCATATTGTTATCTTTTGCAAGTGTTTCTTGTTGATCACCTTCCCATGAGCAGCTACCTTTTTGCTCAAATTTATTAAGTTAATGAAATGAATTTTTCAACAAGGGTGCATAACCTCAGGTAAATTTCATGTCACTGATGGATGCATTTTAAGGTATCTTTTATGTTTCTCTTGCATTTCAGGTCAATTGTGTTGTAATGCGTGGATTCAACGATGATGAGATCTGCGACTTTGTTGAGTTGACCCGTGAAAAGGCAATTGATATTCGCTTCATAGAGTTCATGCCTTTTGATGGGAATGTTTGGAATGTCAAGAAACTAGTACCCTACTCAGAAATGTTGGATACAGTGGTAAGGTAGAATTCAGACTCGAGACCTAACTTTTATACTACATTTTGTTGTTCTCTTATAGTAGAGACCCTTGGTAACCATCATTACCAAACAGATGAAACAGTTTCCAAGCTTAAAAAGAGTTCAGGACCACTCTACAGATACAGCCAAAAATTTCACAATAGATGGGCATGAAGGTAGAGTTTCGTTTATCACATCAATGACTGAGCATTTCTGTGCTTGTTGCAATAGATTACGACTACTTGCTGATGGAAACTTTAAAGTCTGTTTATTTGGTCCTTCGGAGGTAAGTTATATTCAAATCATCAAAGCTCAGTGTATTGTACTTGGTGATGGTAATTGGGCTAAATTTGTGATGTCACTTATATTTGAATACTCAATGTTTTTGGTGCATCTGTAACGCTAGACTTCATGATAATATATGAAGTCTGGATGCTTAGTACGACCTGAGCACATACAACTACGGGAATACGATAATTGTATTGAAATTTAGGATATTTATGTTTTGGATTCTTTAGCAAAAAATTATAGATGCATAATTAAGGGTGAAGAAAAAGAGTGGTAATTTCTCATCAGTTCATGATTATGATGATCGTTATTTAATTTAAAAATTGATATGAATGTAGAAGTATTAGTATTTGACATGGGAACAACACCTTTATGTTTCCATTTTTGGAGTATCAGGGCATCATAGATCATATTAATTGCAGGCTTCCTAAATGTACGGTTAATTGAATTGGATTAAGTGATGAGGGTGAAGGATTCGAGATTAAGGAATTGGTATTTTAGGCCTATAATTTTCGTTTGCAACTAAAATCAGGATTTTCTATGCAAACTTTTAGCAGTCTGGTTTTATAAAGAGTGTGAGTGATTCCTTGCAGTTAGCTACTTTGAAAGTGTGATGTCTGCTGTTATTTCTGAATTCTTGATACGACACTAGTAAAACAATTGTATTTTAACTCGCACCATAGGCTTCGACCGAAGTATATAAAAACGCGGTGTCATTTTCGTAGTTATGGCGAACTTATATGCTTTGGTTGTCTAGGGACAGAGGCAATAGGACCGTTCGGCTTCGGTTTTGCTATGAACCGAGGCAGTATGCCCTGCTAGACAGGTGACCTTTTCTGGAACTGAACGTCCCAAGCACATTTTATCCGCTAATATGCCTCGATTGTCTGGGGACAGAGGCAATAGGACCGTTCGGCTTCGATTGTGATAGGAACCGAGGCAATATGCCCTGCCAGACAGGTGACCTTTTATGGAACCGAACGGTCCAAGCACATTTTGTCCACTAATATGCCTCGATTTTCTGGGGACAGAGTCAATAGGACCGTTCGACTTCGGTTCTGCTATGAACCGAAGTAGTATGTCCTCCCTATATGACTCCGTTTAGGCGCAAAGCGAGGCCTTATAGTCCCGTTCAACTTCAGCTTTTTACTTAACCGAGGTAATAGCTCCTGTGTAAGTTCAAATTCAGAACCCTAAACGAAAACGCATTTTCTTGCGTGGTGTTCTTCTTCTTCCCTTTTGCGCCTCCAAGTCGTGCATCCAACCCTGCTGGAGGCTTCCTTTCTCTTCTCTATTTCGATTTGTCTTGCTTCAAGTCGACATCCAACCTAGCCTAGGGTTCTTCATCACGCGGACAACCTAGGATTTTTGTCTCTCCATTATGATTCGCGGCAAAGGAGGAAGCTTCCTTCCCTTCCCTTTTTCTGATTTCGATTGAGTTTTTTTCTGTTTAATTGATTCTCTGGAGTGGTGGTGTTTGATTGATTATCTGCAGGAGTGGTGGTGGGAGCGCGTCGTCCTCGTTCTTGTAGAGATTTGGAGTTTGCATTTCGTCTTGCGGGTTGATTTTCATGGTTGGTATTGCAGAGAGGGGAAAGAACGGCGACGATGCGACTAGGGTGTGGCGTGGGTGTGACAAGGGCACTACGATGGCAGTGAAAGAACGGCGATGACGCGGCTAGGGCTTGGTGAGGGCTCGAACCATTTGGTTCACTATACGAACCGTTCGGTTCAGTACGTACCAAGGATTGAAATAAAAATAAATAAATAAAACACGTTACTGCCTCGGTTACCTCCTCGGTTACCTAAGAACCGAGGTAAAATCCTATCCCTTTTTGCCTCACCTGTATTCGGTTACGGAACTGCTATCTATAGACAAAAATAACCGCTATCGTTTCCTCTTACTGTACTAGTGCGGGGAAAAAGGGAAAACTATCTTATCTGACCAACTCATAATTGAAAATCATAACTTCAAATATTTATTTACAAAGATAGAAGTGCCCTGCTGAAAGTGGATTTCTATAGTGAGTATTGGTATTTGTCAGTAAATGGAAGATTTGATACGCATTAGGACATGATCTCTACAAACATTAAAATATGGCTCTACCACATACAAATTTTGGGATTGAACATGTACACTGTCTTGCCCCTTCTTTCCATTCCACGTGCTATTTCATTTGATATTCTATTTAGTTGATTACTTGTAATTATTTCTTTAGATGCACTAATTTATTTTCTTAATTCTTTTGAATTCTTAATCATTTCTGAAATTTTTCCAATCAATGAAATTGATAATCATTTTCCCTATTCAAGACATGCCCGTCATTATGGATGTTATTTATACCATTTATGTTCAAGTCAAAAGTGCTAGATGTATGTATGGATGTTGACATCGGTTGGGACAATAAAACATGTCATAACATACATATAGCATCTTTAATGTGAGCCTCACCAAAAGGTTTTTGTGATTTTTTTATATGTGTCGTGTTTCAGGTTAGTTTAAGAGATCCCTTGAGATGTGGTGCAAAGGATCATGAACTTAGGGAGATAATAGGAGCAGCGGTATGCACTTCTTCTGATTATTATTGCTAAATCTCACTTGTGTTGTAATGATTTATAATTTTTTTATTTTTTACCAGGATTTATCATCTCTTAATATGATTATGTTGCAATAGAATTTCACTCACTGCTATTTTAATTTAACATGCTAGTGGACCTTTATTAGAAAAGATATACTTTAGGAATAAGAGAAGCATAGCAAAGGACAACACACCCCTCAGCCTAACTGATAAGGAGCTAGTTAGAGCTTCTGTATATGTATGGAGATAGAAGGGTGAGTGGGAATGATATAATTAGGTAAAGTTTATCCTCATTTGGTAATTGGTAGATCCTTTGATAAAGTAACTATTCTTATCATGATGCATTAATATGATACATGTATCGGATATGATACATATTTGATACACTGATACGTTTATTTTGAAAACAATAGGATACAATACTATATACATCTATCTTGAGAAATGTACAACAATTCTTGAAAACATGATAAATGTGAATCCAAATTAAAATCAAATGTTTAAAGGCTCTCAAAATAAAAAATTATAAATTACTTTTGTCACAAACGTATATTACTGGTTCATAGATTAGATAGTTTATTGATAAGTATTAGTCTCATATATGGATACATGTCAAACACAGATATAGGATATAAATTGAAGTAATGGTGTTTTATAACTTATCACCTTCAAACTTTAGACTAACGTGAGCATTTCCATTGAATATGTTACTGATTCACTTCTTTTATATGATTTTCCATCTATCTGATGTAGTCCTAGTAAACTATTTGATTTCTTTTGAACAAAATAGTCAATAGTGGGTCATAGACTACTTGAAATTGTGTATAACTTTAGTTAAGCAATATTATGCGGGGTCTTGTATATCCTATTTCTTAAGGTTGTCTTTCCTTTGTTCTAGGTGAAGAAGAAGAAAGCTTCACATGCTGGCATGTTTGACATAGCAAAGACTGCAAATAGGCCCATGATACATATTGGTGGATAAGGTCTCTTCTTCTTTAGTTATTTATTTTCTATAAAGGTTATCCATTCAATCTCTAAAATATTTCTTTTACAATTTATTGAGGCACATCATGATTTGTCTCTATTTCAGGTATCATACAGTGATAAAGTTACTTACATAGCAGGCAACCAGAGTAGTCCTGGTGAGAAGTACCCTGAATTGAGTATCTGAGATCTTCATTGATAGTCAATCTCACTACAAAGGGTGATCAATTTTTCAACTGTTCCTAGCCACATATACTATTAACTGTTTTGCCTTTGGATAAAACCCACTGTTATTGTATCGAGTAATAATGCAAATTTGGGCTTGGATTTTTGATCATGTGTAACTCTTTCTTCACTGGTTGTTTGTTTACCAATCAACTTTATTTTCAGCATGGCTCTGTATTTATTTCTTTTGTTGTAGAAATGACAATGAAATTTTGATAAGGTTGGTTATGCCCTGTTACGAGAAGAGCTATCTTACAAAGAAAGTTTCTTCCTTTCATCTATCAAATTTTTGGACTTTAAGTCAATTCCATAACCCAACTTATAAGACGAGGTTCGCATTTAGTTATATATTATGAATTGGTTTTATTTTTAGTTGACGTGAGATTTTTAATCATTATTACTAGAGTGATAGAATGAAAGAAGTTGGTGAAAGAATGTTCAAATAAAAATTCATGAAGAAAAAAAACAGAAAAGTTCAAAAGCAAGAGTAACCTTGTTAATTGAATTATATCATTCAATGTTGTTGATTGATATAATGACACTCAATAGTACAGTGGAAGTGAAAAAACTGAAAAGGAATGCGAGTGCTAAACTTGATCAGAGAATTTGTATGTAAAGTTTGAAAGTTAAATAAATTCATTGTGTTAATCTGGTTCCAAAAATCATAGAGACATTCTAACTCGAGTTTTACTTGAAACTATCAAATTGAAGCGTGTTCTTCTTTCTTTTAATTATAAATATGTGAATTCATAATTTTGATTTATATGTTTGTAAATTAAAAATAAATGATAAATAGTTAGTTTTGTAAAATAAGTATTGACATATTCCATCTCTCTAGTAGAATAATAATAATAATAAAACTACACTTTAATACAACAATTTTAATTTTAATAATTTTGTTTAAACTTCATTCATTACACTTTTGTATTTGATTTTTACTAAATATCAAGTTATATATTTATTAAAAGAAAATTAATGTTAATATACAATTAATCTTAAATAAATACTAAAAATTCAAAATTTATAAAGTAAAAATAAAACGTTAAATACTTCACTCAAGACTAATTATATATTAAAGTTAATTTTAATCTTAATAAACACACATTTACGATTATTAAAAACTAAACAAATTTAATTACCTTAATTATTAATAAAATTCAAACAAATCTAAGTAAATTAAATTTTTTGTTAAAATCTATATTTTTTTTCCTTTTAATACTAAACATAAATTATGTTAACATTTATTATACTGAATCAATTATGTATTAAAAAATAAATTAACTAATTAATCAATAAATTAATAGAGTAATTACTTATAAATTAGTTTAAATGATATTTTAATTTAGTTCACAGTTTTATTCGATTATAATATTCAATTATTTTAGATTGATGTAGATTGGACGTGATTATGTTCCATGGATCAATAATTTTTTATTCTTACCCACATTTCAATTGGTTTCGTTTAAATTTCTGAAATGATAACTTGAGCTAAATTTGCATGTATTGACTTTTACCATTCACTATCATCTGTTCATCCTATCATTAATACAATGATATTTTTATGAATAAGAGTAATTTATTTTTTATATTTAATTCTTTTTGGTTAGATAAAAAAGTTTCATTTATAAAATAGAGTCTAGGAGTTCCAAGATAATAAGTTTTTATGTTTGACTACAAGTTAAACATAAATGAGATTTTAAAATGTTGCATGTAACCTTTCTTCTTCACTTTCTTTTAATTTTTTTTTTTTTGAAAAATAGTTTATTTTTTCATTTTTTGTGGGTGACTTTTTACGGGGAGTAGTTTTGTCCGATTGTATTTGTATTTTATGGGGAGTGGTTTTGTCCGATTCTATTTGTATTTTATATTGAAGTTATGTATTCTTCTTTAAGTGATTTGTAAAACATCAGCCAACTGTAGTTGAGTCAGTAGATTAGTTTCAACTTTTCAGTTGTTAACTTGCATCCTCAAAAAATGAAATATGGTCTCTTTGTGTTTGTTCCTCTCATGTGATACAAAACTATTAACAAAATTTATTGCTGATTTATTATCAACAAATAGCTAGATATAGGTAATTTAATTTCAACTTTCATTGTTGTCAGGATGGAATCAAGCCACACAACCTAACATGCAGTGGAAGAACCAACTATATATTTTGTCTCACAAGTAATGTCATATCATGTTGGTTTTTGCTACACCAAAAGATTGATGCTCCCATAAACTTGAACAAGAATCCAGTAGTTCTCCTCCTATTACTGTCATCACCACACCAGTTAGAATTTGACCAGCCAACGATTTCATCTTGCATTTCATTGATTTTAGGAAACAATACTCCAAAATCTATTGTTCCCATAACATATCTTAGGACCCTTTCTGCAACTAATAAATGCATTTTCTTTGGCTGATGCATGAATCTATTAAGTACTCCAACTGAAAAACAAATGTCAGGCCTGATGTTACATAGGTACCTGAGTAATCCAACCATTTGTTTTTATAGGATGTTGTCAACTTCTTCTTCATCATTTTTTGAAGCAATAATCTTTGCCTCTACTAGAGTTGTTGCTGCATCACAAATTTCCATGTTGAATTTCTTTCAGATCTCTACGACATATTTCCTTTAGTGGAGAATAATTTCACTGTTGGTTTCGACAAACTCAAACCCAAAAAAGTATCTCAACTTGCCCAAATCAGTCATTTCAAATTCAACCATCTATAAATCTTTAAAATTTTCAATTTTTGAGATATCATTTCCTGTGATCAATAGGTCATCCACGTAAATTCATATTAAGAGTAAATTTGCATCATCTTGGAATCTTACATAAACACCATGTTCCATTGGACATTTCAGAAACTTGGGTCTTAGCATGAATAAGTCCATCACTTTATTCCAGGCTTTTGGTACCTGCTTTAGGCCATATAATGTCTTCCTCAACCTATACACCTTGTATTTAGACCCTTTAATCTCAAATCTAGAAGGTTGGGTGACCTAAACCTCTTCTTCAAGCGGTCCATTTAGAAATGTAGATTTATATCTAATTGGAATAAAGGCCACCTTCTACCATTAGCCAACGCCACAACCAACCTTATGGTCTCAATCCTAACCATAAGTGCAAATACTTCTGTATAGTCTAAACCTTGTTTCTGCAGAAATCCTCTGACAACCAGTCGTGTCTTTCGTTTGAAATGGTCCCATGGGATTAAGTTTAAACTTGAATATTAATGTATATTTTTATTCAAAGGTAATTTAGTCAATATCTAAGTTTGACTTTTCTCAATAGCTCTTATTTCTTCTAACATTGCAACTCTTCACAAATCAGGCTTCCATGCCTCTTCATGATTAAAAGGTTCAACCTCTGCTAATAAAGCAAAGTGCACCAAATCACCACCATTAGTCAATGCATTATCTGGAAACACTTTAAGATCCACCAATTACCTTGGCATAATTCTCTGTCTTGTTGTTCTTTGTGGTTGTGACTGTGTAGGATGCACCCCATCATCAGTTTTTCCATTTGATCTAAGTATTTTGAGTGCCTTCCCACTTTGTTTTTCAGCCATAAACTTAAACTTCTTAAAGACTGAAAGCACATCACCTTTAGCTTTTATCAAAAATATCGTCATACCATACGACTATACTCGTCTACAAAAGTCACAAAGTATATATTTTGTCTCAAAGATAACTTCTCAAAAGATCCACATACATCCAAGTACACCACATGTAACACTTCCTTTGCTCTCATGTGCATATGTGATTTGAATGCATTTTTAGGACTCTTCACATGTCTTAATTAAAACAAATATTTCACGCAACTCAATTACCATTTCATTAGCAATTAGCATTTTCAGACTAAAAGTTCAGGTGACCAAACCTCTTGTGTCATAGCCAACTGATCTTGTCTACAACCCCTGCAGTAAGACACTAATTCTCCATTGGATGCAATCTTGTTTGAAATTTTTGTTTTTTGACAATGGTGATTTCAACACCAACCTTTTCTTTGAGTCATACACTTTCAGCATATCTTCTCCCATGATTACTAAAAAACCCTTTTCCACTAACTGACAAACACTCAACAAATTGCATTTCATTCCAAGAAAATACAACACGTTCTCAATTACAACAACCTCCTCATATTGTTTCTTGATTACGATATTACTAACTCTAGCAACCTCCACTATATTGTCATCTGCAAGCCTAATCTTGTTGGTTTTACTTGTATCAAGATTTGATATCCAAGTCTTGTGTCCAGTTATATGATTGGAAGGTTCAGTATCAAGAAACTAATTAATCGCATAGCGTCCGTAGTTATCTCAATTGTAATACTATAACAATTGAGATTGGCTTTTTTAATTAATTATAGATTATTTTTATATATCTCTTTTTAATAACGAATATTTCTTTTTATCAATTCAAAAAATAAATGTTTACAATTAAACTAACAAACTAAACCAAAATGTTTTAGGTATCTGATACGAAGAAATTATTGAATACTTTAGGCTTAAATTGTCAATAAGTTTTAATGTTATGGTTGTTTATGTAATATATTCTCTCACCATAAAGTAAGAAGCAAACTTGATCATTCTTGATGAAGGGTGTCATGATGGAATTTAGGTATCTGATTCGTTTGTATTATTTGATGAATAATGATAAGACGGAAAATATTTATATTTATTTGATACACGTAAATAAAAGAGTGAATTTTTATAATTTAAAAAAAAAAGTAAAAAGTAAGAATGAATAGTATAATATGAATGTAAGAAAAATTATATGTATATTAAAATATCATTTTTCTTGTTGGATTCTCGATTTTTCTTATTACACTTGCAATTTATTTTTATGAAAATAAATGTAAATTAAAAATAAGAATGAATAAAAGGATATTTTGATTTTGAAAATGTACAATACTTTCACGTTAGATCTTAAAAATAAAACCCAAAAAATCTATAAAAAAATTGAAAGTTCAATTTCAACTACGTTACGTCGTGTCGATTGTTACTTGAGTAATGTTATTAATTTATAAAGGAATTAAATTAATATTAAATATTTAATTTGAAAAGCTTAAGTAAATGACTTGAAATTTTGATAAATTAATTTAAATATTTTTCTAATAATTATAATGTTTTCTTTTTAGAAATATGTTTAGTTTTGCAGCATATTTCTTCTTTACGTACTACTCATCTTGTTGTATATGGATACCTTTCATTCGATAAAGGCAGAGGTTGTCGTGTGTTTGGTATGTGGACCACGTCCACGAAATTATGAATCTTCATATTTAGACATTTTTTTTCATGTAAGGGAACTCATTAACTTTTTGATAACTGGGCTATAGTGACTCCATACATAGGAAAAATATCTAGTATTACGGTTTGTTGCTTCTACGTTTGATGAACAACACATCTCATATACTCTTGTGTGATGTATGGAAGTAACAAACTGTTAAACATAACAAAAATTATATATGGGATTAATCTCCCTTCTTATATTAAACACACATAGAGTTCTCTATTTATAACAGAAAAAATATGGGTTAAGCCCAAAATACAAATAATAAATAATAACAAACTAACTCAAAGATAAACTGAAAGATAAAAGATATAACATTTCTAACACTCCCCCTCAAGCTGGAGCATACAGATTGTATGAACCAAGCTTGAAATAACTAAACTAGGTTTTGAACTAGATGATTTTTCTTCAAGAATGAGACAATAAACACTTCAACTTCAAAAGTGTGAACCAGCTTGTGAAACTTCAACTTCAAAAGTGTATGAAGGAGAGCAGTGGAGAAGGAGGCAATAAACACTTCAACTTCAGAAGTGGATGAAGGAGAGCAGCGGAGAAGGAGACAATAAACACTTCAACTTCAGAAGTGGATGAAGGAAAACAGCTGAGAAGGAGGCAATAAACACTTCAACTTCAGAAGTGGATGAAAGAGAGCAGCGGAGAAGGAGGCAATCAACACTTCAACTTCAGAAGTGGATGAAGGAGAGCAGCGAAGAAAGAGGCAATAAACGCAACAGATCTGTGCGGCAAATACAATAAGAAAGGAAGAAGAAGACAAGAACAACAATACAGAGGCGAAACCCTCTACAGCAATACAGAGGTGAAACCCTCTACAGCAATACAGAGGCGAAACCCTCTACAGCAATACAGAGGCGAAACCCTCTACAGCAATACCTACAGCAAATTACGCAGAAAGAAGAAGGAGGTCCGAAGATGCGGAAGCATGTGGCAAGAAGAGGACAGATTTCGATGGCAGCAATGGCTGCTCTGGAAGGTCTAAACAGAGAGAGGGAGGTCCGGTGATTCAGAGGAGGCAGTGGTTTCTAGGAGACTTGTCTCTGATTCTGGATATTTTTAGGGGCTGCCGGCAACCATGACGGTCGGCCGCCGGCAGACAACAAAAACCACCGGAAGAGATCAGAAAACCTGCTCTGATACCATGTTAAACATAATAAAAATTATATATGGGATTAATCTCCCTTGTATTAAACACACATAGGGTTCTCTATTTATAATAGAAAAAATATGGGTTAAGCCCAAAATACAAATAATAAATAATAACAAACTAAGTGAAAAATAAACTGAAAGATAAAAGATATAACATTTCTAACACAAACAATTCTCATCCCACTACAAGATCAATATTTTTGAGTTAGGTTATCTCTTATTCTCAAGTTGCAACACCTCTCAAGCACAATCGACACAAATTTCATAAAGGGAAATGTCAATTTAAAGTCAAGCAACAAATTAAATAGTGTGATTTGACCCCTTTTGAGTAGCAATGGAAAAGAACCTATTCACGAACCGTTCATTTCACACCAAACAAATTTCAAAATTCAATTCAAAAAACATGTTAGCATTGTTTAGTTAATTTGACGAGGAGGTACTTTGCCTTTTCTGAGAAAGGAGAGAGAGTACTCTGCAGTGTCGATTAGGTCAGCAGTGTTGTGCAGAGAGCGTTCATCGGAACCCACCCAGAACATTGCTCGTACCTCCGCCTTCTTGGCAAGCCTTGCCGCGAAGTCAAGGGCAGCGTCGGCGAATTCAGGCTCCGTAGAATTTGCCTATAAAGCGGCAGCACTCGGGCTCTGTTACGGCTGAAATCCTCCCCCGTGGCCCATATCAAGCCCATTCCCAATTCCTGACTCGCTTCTGTGTTACAGGTTGTTAATTTCGTCGTGTTCTAAACGACCATACAAATCAAAGACTATTGAGATGGAAGCCATAAGGTTCCTTTGCAGCCACGGTTCTAAACAACACACAAGCTACCAAGAGAGAATTTAAGTTATAATCATATATTTAATCCTCAACATATTATCATGCACTATTAATGTTGTGTCAATTCACTTAATTGAGATAGACCATTATACCACAATGATGAGTAACACGTAGCTTCAAGGTAATTATAACCAAGTTATGACAGCAAAAGAAACTGAACCTGGGATAGTTGCTCCACTTCGCAATTCCTGGGATTATGAATCAACTTGCTTTTTGTTTGGTATCTGTGACAAAGTGTATTTAAGTCAAAGATTATACAACATAATCTTAACTGGGACCAGATATTAAAACACCTTGGTACAAGGATTATGCTACATTATGTCACAAATAAACCAAGTTCAAAATGCTACGATAAAATTTTTACAGATTGATCAAATTAGTCCTAAGCACTTTAATAATCATATGAAGCGTGAAGACTGAATTAATTTAGATATTTGCCTCATATGGGTCAAAGCTAACCCAAGTCATACACTAAAGCTGTCATTCCTCTCATTCCGCCAAGTACCTTTCAATTGTTACAAACCGGTGTTTGTGTGTGTATATATCTGCAAAAAGATAATATAATTACCATATCAACAGTGATCTTTCCCAACTCAAAACTTCCATGATCTTTCTTTAGCTTCTTAACCCGTTCCTGCAACCAGGTTTGTATGTATAGATTAAAACAAAAGGTAGAGAGGTACAACATTCTTTTACAATAATTAACTAGTGTTTTCATAAAAATACTTTGTTATTTTTGCACTCAAAACTCATTTAAACTATTTGTTTATTTAACTCAATAGAATTAAACGATATAGTCACTTGGACTATTTATATATCAAGAGTGGTAAAACTCTTTTTTTTAGTTATTGTTTTTAGAGACTTTTTAAATATTTTTTTAAAATTTTTAGTTATTGTTTTTAGAGACTTTTAAATATATATATTTATTATAATAAAAATAAATTTTATATTTTTACATTAATGCAAACAATGTTTTTATTTATTTTACCAAATATTATTACAAAAATAATTATTATTGAATCGGATTTACTCAACTAATTCGAACCAGTCGTGAGTTGTGAGTTGGATTGAGTAAGAAGTTTAAAGTCATTTTAATATCTCTACTTACAACAATCTTTCAATAAAATCACTTAATTACACAATTAATTTTTTTATGACAATAGTAAAATGAAAATTAATTCATTATTAATTTTCAATAATAATAGTTAAATGAAAAATTATGACAATAGTAAAATGAAAATTAATTCATTATTAATTTTCAATGACAATAGTTAAATGAAAAATTAATTAAAATAATAAAGTTTCAAAATCCAATTAAATCAAGAATTATTCTTAGTTGAAAATTATCATATACTTCCACATCTTAAAAAAAATCTGAAAAAAGATAATCTGTGGTGGATATTTAAAACTGGAACAAACTAATCCCTTAGGAAAAAAATGTTTGGGGCCATATGGCCTTTAGAAAAATATATTTTTAATAGTGTGGATAGAATATAATAGAACATATTACAATGGAGTCAGCACTTTGCACTTTCGGGTCTCTCTGTCACACTGTCTGTTACCCTCATCCTTCACAAACAACACGACAATCTCTCAGAACTCCCTCTTACCTTGTATATAGAGATACATTTTAGGTACACGTTGAAGACTTATAAACACTTACTCTCTTTATATAGAAATTGTTTGATTCTTTATTTTTCTTAAGAGGATCTTGCAATGATATGCTTACATCAATATTTCTTGAATAGTGTGCTTAAATTGTGTTTACACAAACAACTTTTTTAGAAAGACAAAATTTTAGTGCCACATAGTCAACCAACTACAACAAGTCATGTGCGTTTTGAATAAGGAGGGAGAAGTTACCTTCCTAAGTTTGATAAGTCATGTTGTGTATCAAAGAAGTTGCACAAAGAAGTCATATGCATTTAATGGTTCATGAAGAACATTTAATGCATCTATGTGCTTGAATGTGACTAGATGAAAGTCGATAAAGAAAAAAGAATCATAACCTCACAAAGACTCAAAAAGGTTTCATAATGATTCTTTTCTTTTGAACTCCATATATAGAAGTTTTAAAGATGAAAAAAGGATTGATTTTTTTAATGATAAAGCATATGTGTGACCAAGAACATTGAGTGTGTTCAAAGCAACCTAAAAAAGTGTTTATCATCTTGCATTTGTCTTAGATAAGAGTCATTATAATCCAAATAATACTCAAATATAAGGCATAAGTGACTAGGATTTAAAGAATGTTCAAGTCTTAGTTAATAATGACTACGTTCTAAAGAATATTCATATTTAGTTAGGATTGGTTGTGTTCCAAAAAATACTTGTGTTTAACTAAAAGTGGTTCAGTTTAAACAATATTTATATCATGCAACGATATGCCTTATTGAAACTTGATCAGGTTTATCAAGAATTGGATGTGTATATGCATATTTCAGAAGAATGGATATAAAAATACTTTGCATATAAATCTCTTCATCCTTTTTAGCTTTTATATTGTAAATTATTATCTACAACTAACTTAAAGAAGATATTTTTTGTGAAGTTATGCCTGATGAGCTTTATAAAATGCATCGCTCAAGAAAAAACAACATTAAACTTCGTCTATTTATGTTTATCCAAACAAAGATTTACATAGTTTTTAAAAATATTAAAAACAAAATTCAACCATTTCTTTTATGGTGGCTTTGGTTACTAGATGCACATAGGGGTGGGCAAATTGAATTGTACTAAACTATATTGTTAAAAACTGTATTGAACCCAAAAATAGTTCACTTGAACTGAACTAAACTAAAAAGTAGTTCAGATGAATTGAACTGAACTACTTTTTATCCTACCAAATTGCACTGCACTGAACTCAACTGAATTGAACTAAACTATAGTGTAAACTGAACTGCTTTGTTAACTACACTAAATTTAACTCATAAAGTTTAAGTTTTCAATACAAAATCAAATCATAACAGATCACAATATGGGCTGCCTTTTCAGCTTGCTCCAGCTGCGTCACCCGTCCAAAAAAGGTCAGCAACTGATTCACACACTGTCAACAACTAACAAAATCCCAAATGTAAAACATATATTTCAAATAACCTATTGTCCAAAGACTAATCCAAATATGAATTTCCAAAAACTCTGCATAAATATGGATCCTACATTGGATATACTTTTACAACATCATATGGTTTATTATGTGGTAAGGTAAGTAATATTAGACCAATTAGGATGTAATAGAGAAATCAAGAAAAATGACCAGACTTGTATGCTTACGATCAACTATGATCTAATGTGCTTAGTTTTCTTTCAAGCACATCAACAAACATGTAGAGATCATAAATTTGAGAAAAATCAACCCAATGCAAATGATGAGTCAACTCCCAAGAGAAAAAGATAGCAAAAATGGCAACAAAATTCTGCTCCACGAAGAATCTTATGGTGGCAACGAAGTACTTAAACGGATGCGGAAGAAGCTCCAACAAAACCCCTAGAAGATGGCTAGGGTCAAACAGCAGAGGGCTAATCGGGGAAGAGAGGAGAAGGGATGGGTGGTGGCGGAGAGGAAGAGGTCGACAACGGCAAAAAAGTTGTGACAGTGATAATTGAATATGAATTCTGATGGAGAAAGAAATTGAGCAAAGAAAATAAGACAAACAGTTAACGCAATTAACTGAACTGAAATTATTTAAAATTCAATTTTTTTAAACTGAACCAAAGAATAGTTTAATTAGTTATTAGTATACACCAGTTTAACTTTTTTAAGTATAATACAGTATAGATAACTATAGTTTAGTACAGTTTGGTAAATTATGTCCAGCCCATGCACACTAGTATCAATTATAAGAGAAGTTTAGTACCAATATCTTGAATCTTTTATAAACTTTGTGATATTACTATGAGTTATGATATATATATATACAAGTGTTGCTAAGATGTCACCTTGACCCCAACATACAATGAGAATAAGGGAAGGTGATATTGCTAAGATGTCACCTTGACCCCAACATTAAATGAGAATAAGGAAAGGGGATAGCATAGAGAAAGCAAAGATGTTATGTTAATAAGTACACCACATGACATACCATTTCATATGTCCCATCCATTATTTTTTAAATATCCACCCTTCCCTGTACACATTAGTTGCAACCCTCACTATACTTTTGTTAAACCCACCCTCCCCACCCCACACTTACCCATTGCTATTGTGACACCCATTTACATCTTTTATGACTCCTTCACAATCCCTTTCCCCTATCATAGTTGGAAACACACTATCCATATCCCTAACTTTTATGCTACCTAGACAATTTGCATCCCCATCCCTATTGACGACCACTAACCAACTCCAATCCCATCTCCAAAAATCTCAGTAATCTCATCACAAACTAATGTTTATGTTGATTCATAAGTCACAGTTGATTTGACTTTCCAATATCAACATATGATTGAACCTTATAGTTGATGATAATAATTCATTTCAAATTTGATCATTCTTTGTATGTTATATACCAATGATTACTTATTCTCTCATAAATTTGAATGACTTTTCTTTGTAATTAGGTTTTTCTGCATCTAGATTATTTCTCAGCCTATAAATGTATTAAGCAATAAATTCTTGAGTCTTAAACAACATAAAAAGTGATTGTAAAAACATTTAATATCATTTTAATTCAAAATCTTAAAATAATAAATTTTCAACATTTATAACATTTGAAAATGTAGCCTAAGCATAACTAGTGACATGAAATTCATGCAAACAAGAATTGGTAGCTATTTGTATCATTAGCTTATAGCCATAACCATTTTGAAAACAATAAAAGCTTCTTTTGTTCTGTTTTGATAAAGTTAACAATTGATCAGCTCAGAGAATATTTTAATATGAACCTAATCATGGATACATACATAATTATTATATAATAGCACGAAAATTTCGTCGTATACGAATGTGTGTGTATATTCTATCACGTCTTTTTCACGTCACTTAATAATTATAATAATTAAAATATAAGATAATTTTTTTTCAATATATTTTTTAAAGACTAAACTATAATGAAATTTTAATTTTAAAAATGAAATAATATTTTTAATGTATGATGATTGACTATGTAAATAAAATCATATTATATTTCTTATGAGAACATTCAGCCACAATTAATATTGTCTTGTGATTCATAAATCATAATAACCCTTTTTATGTCCATTTCATGTAACACATTCTGAACATTTATTTCAAAGGTTGTAAACTTCATAAAATACACGACACCAAACTGAACTTTTCAACTTTTGTACATCCTTAAAAGACACACACGATGTGTTTCAAATACCACAGTATGCCTTGATCCGAGAATCAGATTTTAAGGCTTCTTGAGTGAGAAAGAAACGTAGGTATCCATAGTGGTCAAGTGGTTTATAACGAAGAGGATGTTCCTCATCAACTAGCTCCTCTTCTGCTTCCATTATCTTACCAGCATACGAAAGCAGTCCCATTGAGTATCTTTCTTTCTTTGACTTTACTATAACTCTGTGTTCACAAGCTCGTATTCTTCCATTACTCCATACCTGTGTCATCAACTTTTAATAATTTAATAAACAAATATATTTAAAAAATACAAAAATTTTATATTCATAATAATTTAAGTGACTGACCATCAATGCGTCACCAGCCATGACCAAGAACAAGGAAGGTGAAACACCCACTTCAAACCATTTGCCATTCTTCAATTTGACAGCCAAGCCTTCTACCTTCTGATTGAGTATAGTTAGAAGAGCAGTGTCAGTATGAGGAGCCACTCCCAAATTACTCTCACCCACTTCTGGTATTCTGTATTTGTATCCTCTAAGAACATATTCAGTTGATTCAAGTAAACACTCAAGTTTCTTCCTCTCCACTCCATAGCTCTCAAACATCATTCTCTTCACAATATGATCCACTTCCACTATTTCCTTCGCATACGAATTCACACTTTCACTACTCACAAAACCAAAATCCAAAGGGTTAATATATCTATAACTTTCATGCACTCTTTCATTATTTTCAAGCAATTAATAACTTATATTAAATATATGTACTTAGATTTTAATGTTAATTATCATGCATTGTAATCTCAAGAATTTGTCATCTTTCTTTTTCATTTCGTTTAAAAATAAGAATAAAAGACAGACATACATGCAGATGATCCGATAATACCTCTGATATCACATTAAAAGATGAATTTTAAGTTTAATTCAATTTGATAAAACTGACTTGTAACATAAGAATCGTTCTCACTTATGTATTCTAAATTAATCTTATCGATTAAATTGATCTTATTTCAATACACATTAATATAACATCTTTTTTACATTATACATGATAATTTTGATCACTTTTACATTATTTATATCATAAAATTAAAATTTATCATGATTTTTAATAGATTAAAAACGTAAAATAAAATACACTGACATAGTGCATGAAGTGAAACTCTTAATCCTCATGAAACCTATACTTTTAGTCTATTAAGAAAATCAATCTAGCTTTAATTCCTTGATGAAAAGTAAAAGCATGAAAGTTACCAGAAAGCATGATTTCCTTGTGGCCACATAACATGTGTGTATTTCTGACAATCCTGAAAGCTGAGTGGATTCATGATACCTGCGGATTCATATAAAGGAATCTGAGGTCGCTGGCCAGAGTAGCTGAATATAGGTTTATCAGTGGTTTTCCTTCGTTTTGTTTCTGTTGGGAGGTCAAAAAATTTCTTCATTTCTGAGTAAACAGAGTCATATGTTTCCGAACTTATGTTATCATAGAGTGCCAAGAAACCACCATGATCCTCAAGAGCACTACGAACTACTTGACAAGTTGAAAGCCATGTATGTGTAGAATCTTTCAGATTTTGGTCAGTGAAGTCTACCACCGGTAGCTCACACTCTGTTTCGAATCCCATCACCCTTTGGACTTTAAGCTCCCAACCTACACATTTCTGTAAGATCTTAGATATATAGAATTTCATGTTCTTTCTTTCCCAATTCAATATATAATTTTTTTCAATTTATTTTTGAAGTTTCTATATCTTTTTAAAGACTTAGGGACATGTTTAAACTTAATTGAATCCAACCACTTCCCCTAATTATATATATACACACCTTTTTGGATTATTAAAATTAATGATGTTATTATTATACAAAATATAAATGCTAATTTGATATAATTAAATACATATTGTATATTTTCAAATTTTGATTTTTATACTTTGAAATTCTAAAATAAACATATTAGATATAAAATTGTTAGTTTATAAAATCTTCCAAAACTAGAATTTCTAAAGAGCAACAATGAGTTTTAAAGACTTTTGTAATTATCGAAGGTTAATTAATGGTAAATTTTAATATGATAAGGAATTTTATTATTGAGATTTAATTTTGTATTGGTACATTGATTTACTTTTGTTTTTATTTATGTTTTTTTTTTCATTTATGTATTCAATGTATTTTTATTATGAATTTAGTATGTTGTTTCATGTTTTTTTTATTCTTTTTTAATAAACTCTTCATGCAGCGATAATTATATTTAATATGAGTTTATTAGAACTAAAATCTCTAACAAATTGACGAATCAATTGGGATTTCTAAACATATTGGCATAAGAAATTAATCCTTATAAGAATGTTTTCCTAAAACCAAAATACGAGGCCTAAGGGAAAGTAGAAGTTTCAAATCAGAAAAAGAGCGTAAATTAGAGTTATATTATAAAAGTTAATTAACGGATGAAGAGAAATTTCTGAAATTGTGTGGCTATTTTGTTTTTAAGAGGTGCTTTTAGAAAAAATAAGTTTCTAAAATAACTACGAGGATTTCTCTATAAATCTCATATTCTCGAATCATATGTAAAATTTTTCTCTTTTTCATACTCTCACAGAAGAGACTCTATTTTTCTCACCTTCGCCGTGGCGTTCTCTCTCTCTGTTTTTCTTCTCTTCGCGAGATTTTTCTCTTCTGGAAGGTGTGTCTTCTGCCGCACATATTGCTTCCATTTTATAATGGGAAGGAGAGCAAACATCAAATGATAATGGTTGGTAACTATGTTAAAAGAGGACTAAATATAAAATAAATACACCAAATTAAAATAAATAGTTAATAAACTTTGAGATATCAATATAATTGTAACTGAGATGTTTGTCTAACTGATTTTGTTTACACCAACTTAGGATAAAATATTTTTTATTCTTAAAAATTTTAATTTTTTTTATTCATTGAACTTAAAAATTGTTAGATTTTTGGAATTTAAATAACATTTTCTATAATTTGAAAAAATCATTAAAATTGTTTAAATTTTAAGAAAGTAAGATAGTTCTTTTTCATGATATATCAATATATATGTTCAAATAAAAAATTATAAGATGCAACTTTTAAATATAATATGACATGTTCTTTTAGCCAATATAGGAAATACACTAAAGTTTCTAATCTTTTTAAAAATGGATAACGATTGATAAAAAAAATCATAAATAAATTCAAACGAGAATTGGCAGCTTTCTTTGTCATAGTCTTTTTTAAAAACAAGAAATTAAGCTTTTTTTACGGTTATTTTACAAAGTTGACAATTGATAAGCTCAGAGACTATTTCAGTAGTATTTATCAGGAAACTTTAAATCTAATCTATAAATTATTTTAATCTGTGGGGACAAAATCTACATATATGGCAATAATATTGTAAAGTTATGGAGCAAAAGAATACAATTAATGGGACAAGAGTATAGATTGGGCATTTTATTTATCATAATCTATATCCCTCAAAATATCAACATAGATATCAATTACCCTTTTTCTATTTCTCTCGTATGTTTGCTCTTAACACGTACATCCATTTATTTTCTTGCTATTCATGAACCATAAATATATAATCACAGTAAAACTAGTTTTTTCATTTCTTTTTTGCCCACTTTGAACGACATCAAAGACTATGTCTATATACATATTATCATATTTAAAGCTAGATCAAACGACACATAATTAAACAAAAATGTTTTAAATATTTAATAAAAATTAATGGCGAGATTTAATTGAAAATATATAATTTCATAAATTACTTTTTTAACTTTTTTTGTGTTTATAAATTACTTATTATATTTACGTAAAATTTAGTAATGGATATTTTAGAGATAATAGCAGTTTAAAAACAGTGATATTTAAATAGTTTAATATTAAAATATTTTAATATAAATAGTTTTGGTTATGAATGAGTTTAATTATTTTAATATATACAATTTTTTTAGAAAACTTATTTAGAGTTTTTTTTTTTTTAAGATTTTTTTCTTTGTTTGTCTGATTAAAGAACCAAGATATCTTTGTGACGAGCTATTCAATTTGGATCGAACAATTTCTCTATTTGCGTAAGTTGAGTTTTAATTATTTTCTCGGTCTTTTTTTGTTATCTGTTGCATGTGAGTCTTCTTCCACTTGCATATGTCTTTTTCGTCATGTATATGAGTCTATGAGGATCAGTGATCATAATGATATGTCATGATCGTTCTTGTGATGTTTTTATGTGTAGATAGAGCATATTACTAGTTGAGAGGAGTTTTGCTAATTAGGGTCTTGTAAGTTGTTGGTTAGGTAAATGAAACTCATTGCACTGGTTTTAAGTTATAGATACCTTGAAATTTCTAATTTTATCATTGTATAATGAATCGAATCGAATGAACGATTGATATATATGTGTGATGAGTGTGATTTGTTGAACTGTAGTTAGGTTCTTAAATTGCATGAATTGATTTTATAATGAAATTTGGGAATGTTGTCTCATTCATATTGCATATGAGATTATTTGAGTTAATGAAGGTTATGTAATTTGAATTTGGTGTGTTTTTGGCATTTGTGTTGGCTATTGAACTGAACTTGCAGGGTTGGAATAACATAAATTTGAATAATTATGTTCTATGCAGACTTGTTTAGCGAGAATGTACTTGTTGGATGAAGTCAAAGTCAGAGAGTACTAGCTTGGTGGTCGTTGGACAAGAATATACTTGCTGGGCTAAGTCAAAGTCAGAGAGTACTAGCTTGGTGGTCGTTGGACAAGAATATACTTGCTGGGCTAAGTCAAAGTCAGAGAGCTTATTGACTTGACAGTAATTGGGTGAGACAAGTCTCGTAGTGAGAATTTAAGCCTAAGTTCTACTGACAATCTCGCTGGACCAATTATCTAGTCGTTGGGAGAGTATGCTTCCAGGTATTACTCACTGAGTGAGTAGATATTCTCACTGAGTGAAATTAATAGAGTCTAACTCTATTTATATGTACTTTTCTGGTATGTTTAATGTAGGATTACGTGATGTAAAAATGATAGTTGGTTTAAGAAGTTTATCTAAGAATGATTTATATCTTTATGAATAAATATGCATGTGAATAATGATGTATGATATTGTAATGTTGATGAGTATTGTATATGTGTGTGGCGTCGTTTCATGGATCTCGTGGGGAGATTCTATGGTAGTGTTTCATTAGTGTATGCATTGATGTAGGAGTCCAAATGTTGGAGGTTATCCTATCAGTCTAATAACCATTCAAACACATGTATAGTAGGATAAGATATGTGGTGAGAGAAGTCCTAGTCTAGGACTTTATGCTAGCCAAAGATGATAATTGACTAACCTTATGTGTGGTAGAGGCTATCACAAGTGCAAGACCTCTCGAGACTTCACGTCAATGCTTTATTTGGATAATTGAATCTAATATGAGTCTTCATATATGATATGGTTGTTTTTATGAATGAGTGATGTATGATAATATCTCTATATTTGTTTTATGAAAACCATTTTGCACATTAATTGACCATATAGTTTCTTATAGTGTTGTCTATGTTTAGTTTTTTTGTAATGATCATATTGTTAGTGTGAATAGAAAAAAGATAGGTGTTGAAACATCTTTAGTGAAAGATAATTGATGCAACATAATTTTCTTTTGATTGTCTAGTATTAACCTTAGTTATTTTAGATATATTTATTATTATGGTTATTTTTTAGATAACTGCATTAATATTATATCTATATAATTTGAGATGAGATGTTATATTTTATTTTTAAATTATTTTTCTAAAACGTTGTAAAATCACTTATGTAATTAAAAGAAAACAGCATAACTAGATTTCTAATATTGAAATAGTGAAAAATGAACGAATTCTCAAATTAAAATATGGTGAAATTAATCCTTATCAAAATTTGGTTTTAGGCAACATAATTTACAAAACTTGGATAATTTTTTGTAAAATATAAAAGTAAAAATAAAAAAAATAAAAAGGCTAAAAGCATCGTACTTCCCTGTCGTTGGCCGGAGTAGCTAAATATAGAGTTTTGAGAGATCTCCATAGGATTTTTATTGTATTGGGAGGTGAAAGAATTTTTTAATAATAATATATTTTTTCCACTGATAACCCTTTGTAAAGATTTTGAAGCTAATATTAGATATGCAAGTTATCAGTAGTATAGTTAAATTGATGAGTGTATAGTTAAATTAAAATATTATTATATATTTATATAATTTAAATAAATGAATATAAATCTTGATTTAATAATATTCAGACATAGAAATAAAATAAAATCTGTGAATAATTAAAATTAGTGTTATGATCACCTTGAAGGAGTATTTGGTGAAGTGAAAATAATTATATTAAACATTTATCCGTGATTATCTGCATGTATAAGATATTGACAAGATTTGTTGGGTTTGATATGCAGAGGATGAAGAAAAGTTTGTATTTTCTGATTGAACCTATTTGTAGTGTTGCCACTAATCATATTTAAAAAAAAAAAGAAAATTGTCCTTTACACGTAACGCTCGAAGTAATATTCCTGGACCACTAAATAATTTTACAAATTAAGATGGATATCAATTAATTCATTTTTTTATTTTACTTTACAATAACTCCTAATAAAAAATAAATCTTCAATAAATGTTTTACGTCATGTGTTATTATTCTACGAGATAACCAAATATATTTGTCTGCTTTAGTTTAATTCAACAATTATAACTTTAATTTGGATATAAGATCTTAATCCTAACCTCTCGCGTTTAAATTAGTACCAAAGTCTTCCCACCACAACTTAAAGATGAGTTTAGTAACATAATAGTCTCAGAATTATCATTTTCAAGCTGTCGTTAAAAATTTATATTTTTGATAGTGGTTTCATAACTTTCGTTATATATATTAAATATGATGAGAATTGTATATAAAATTATCATTGTATGTAACATAAATAAGGTTGATAAAATGTTATTTATTTACATTCTGTATGGTATACAGTCCATCTAATTAGGTCGCTCGATTCATTTATTCATGATCGTTCGGTCCATTCGCTACAATAAATGGTGGGCTATAGTTGGGACAAATGTTTAAGTTATTATTGGACCAATAGTCCAGCAGATGATAAAATAATCAAATAGATCTAATTAAAGATTTTGATAAGTTTTTCATCAGTAACTAACAAAATCTAAAGGTAAGTCTGTTTTTATTTTATTATATCTGTGTTAGTTTATGATCCATGAGACACTTATAAATATAAGGTCAAGGCCAAAAGTCAGGTACATTCTACTTACGTTCGATCAGAACTAAAATACTCAACTGTGATAAATAGTTCACTAAACCGCTCTTAACTTGAACGTCAGAGTGCCTTTTGCAGGTACCTCTCCCTGGTCAAGAATACAACTGAGCGGAACAGGCGACAACCGAGCGAAGCAGGTAACACAGGTATTGGAAAGCAGGGAAGTCACATAAGGAAAGGTATGTTTCTCAATCCTACAAATCCCTACCGAAGCATTTTGGCGTCCACCGTGGGGTCGAGAGAAGCAGAAGAAACCCAATGGTAACCACAACAAACCAGACAATGACGCCGTTTCAGCATCATTATGTCAACCAGACCCCTACATATTGATTCTGATTGAAGAAACTTTCACCATCAACATTAACAAGCTTCTACGCCTTTACAAATAAATATTTTGATATAACCCTCTTAAATTCATTTTATTATTTAATTTACATTATATGATTTAATTTATACTTCTAAAGCATTTGGAATATTCATGTTATCCATCTCAACATATAAGAGCATTCTCTGTAATTAATGCATCACCTAGTAAAAGACTCACCAACAATATGAAAACAACTTCAACGGCTTTGTTCAAAGAAACATACATATTTGATAATTATCTTAAATTTATTATACTATTTTTTAGTTGAATGATTTAATTCATATTCTAATTCAATATATGAGATTGGTATTTGGCAGCAGCCCTCATTCTCGGCATCTAACATTCCCCAAAACAAATCAACAACTCCAAAAGTATAAGGCGGAAGACACATTTCCACACCAACCAAGCCTTTGACATTACAAGATCCTTTATCAAATAAAGGATGGAAAAAATATTCTACCACTCAGCCCTATATTCTTTCCTCAAGAACTGTTAACGTTATTATTTTTAAAATGTTCATTGCAAGAACAAACACAACAACAAACATCAATCAAATGGGTGATGGCAAAGCCTCTACAAAACCCAGGCGACGCTCTCCGAGAGCCCCTAGTCCTAAACCGAGTGGTGAGGAATGTTCTCCGTGAACTCTCACTCTCGTCCTAAACCGAGCGGTGAACAACGTTTCCTGTGAACTCTCACTCTCGTCCTAAACCGAGCGGTGAGTAACTCTCACTCTCGTCCTAAACCGAGCGGTGAGTAACTCTCACTCTCGTCCACAAAACCTAGGGAACGCTCTCTGAGAACCCCTAGTCCTAAACCGAGTGGTGAGGAACGTTCTTTGTGAACTCTCACTTTCATCATAAATCGAGTGTGAGGAACGTTCTCTGTGAACTCGCACTCTCGTCCTAAATCGAGCGGTGAGTAACTTTCAATCTCGTCCACAAAACCCAGGGAATGCTCTCCGAGAACCCCTAGTCCTAAACTGAGTCGTGAGGAATGTTCTCTATGAACTCTCACTCTCGTCCTAAACCGAGCGGTGGGTAAGTCTCACTCTCGTCCGCAAAACGTTATCCGAGAACCCTTGGTCCTAAACCGAACGGTGAGGAACGTTCTCCGTGAACTCTCACTCTCGTCCTAAATCGAGCGATGAGTAACCCTCACTCTCGTCCACAAAACCCAGGGAACGCTCTCCGAGAACCCCTGGTCCTAAACCGAGCAGTGAGGAACATTCTCCATGAACTCTCACTCTCGTCCTAACCGAGCAGTGAGGAACGTTTTCTGTGAACTCTCACTCTCTTCCTAAACCGAGCAGTGAGAAATTCTCACTCTTGTCCACAAAACCCAAGGAACGCTCTCCGAGAACCCCTGGTCCTAATCTGAGCAGTGAGGAACGTTCTCCGTGAACTCTCAATCTCGTTCAAACCAAGGACATAAAATCTCCTCAAAAAAACTCAGGGAATGTTGTCTGACAAAATATGGTCTTAATCCGAGTGAGCTCTGCCATCATGAAGTTCCCCCGCGAACTCCTATGCTTAAGTCCGAGCACGCTCGGCCATCAAGAAGTTCCCTGGTAAACGCCTAAACCAGTGTCAACCGTGCGGTATCGACTATTCGGCCTCACCAGAAAAAGTTCTAGAAAGCAACGACTTAAAGTACAACGGGAAAATCATCTCCCAAGCGCATATAAATCCTATACTTAACATTGGCTAAAGTCAAACGGTTAACTCGGACTTGGGGGGGCATATGTATGGTATGCAATATGGGTCGTTCGGTCCATCTAATCAAGGCCGCTCGGTTCATCCATTCGTGGTCGTTCGGTCCATTCGCTACAAAAAATTTTGGGCTGTAAATGGGTCAGCGCTTAAATAATTATTGGGCCAATAGTCCAGCAGACGATAAAATAATGGGTTAAATATGTTTTTGATCCCTTAACTTTCAGTGAAAATTGGAATTAGTCTCTCTTCAAAACTTTGGACTAATTTAGTCCTCAAACTTTAGAAATGTATGAATTTAGTCCTTTTAACCAAATTTTGTTAACTTTATTTGATGTTTCAAACACATTTCTCAATTAACATTGAAGAAAAAATGTGTCAAACGGTATAAACAACTCAAATGCTATCATGAAACGCACCTGAAACATCAAATAAACCTAACAAAATTTAGTTAAAAGGACTAAATTCACACATTTCTAAAGTTTGGGGACTAAATTAAGCCAAAGTTTTGAAGAGGGACTAATTCCAATTTTCACTAAAAGTTAAGGGACCAAAATCATATTTAACCCTAAAATAATCAAAGATATCTTATTAAAGATATTGATAAGTTGTTTATCTGTAGTTAACCGAATCTGAAGGTAAGTTTGTTTTTATTTTATTGGATCTGTGGTAGTTTAGGATCCATGAGACACTTATAAATATAAGGTCAAGGCCAAAATCTTGGTACGTTCTACTTACGTTCGATCAGAACTAAAATACTCAACTATGATAAACAATTTACTAAACTACTCCTAACTTGAGTGTTGGAGTGTCTTTTGTAGATACCTCCTCCTGGTCAAGAATACAACCGAGCGAAGCAGGCGACGATTGAGCGGGACAGGTGACAACCGAGAGAAGCAGGCAACACAGGCATTAGAAAGTAGGAGAGTCACATCAGAAAAGGTACGTTTCTCGGTCCTACAAATCCCTACCGAAACACATTCTATTTAAATTTATGTGTTATTGTAGGTTTATTTGACAATGAAGATACCAACCTATTAAATCAATTGAAATATATTAAATAAAATAATCAATACAAATGATCTTAAAACAAACCAAATATATTTAAAAACTGTTTAAAATACAGTATATATTTACAATATAAACTAAATCTTAAAAATAATTAAAACAAAAAATAATAGAAAATTCAACAATAACATTAAACACTAAAAAATGCGATTTATCTATCTATATTTACATATAAATATTTTTTTAATAATTTATACGAGAAAACATTTGACTATTGTGTGTTTTGTTGGTGTTAATACTTGTCATCAATATTTTTGAATTAATATTTTTATCACAATTTTGTTTTATATATATTTGATATGAAAATCTCATGATAAATTAATTCTTCAATGATACGAAAGGTCTAGGCGGATCCATATTAATTTCTACTAACTTTATCACATTACACTATCTGTTATGTATGATATTTTAAAACCTTACATTTAATGATAATATTTATTCATTTAACAGGAACAATTTCAAGCAAAATTTTCTCAAATAAGATTTGAAACTGCATTTGTTGGTGTCTCAGCATGTAGTTTTTTAGACCCTACGGAGGAGGAAAGATTGAGAAACCGATGTTGGTTAGAGGCTGGTGGTGGAAAATACAAGCAACGTGTATACGACATTAGAAATGTCAGTTCGCAAGATGATTGTGTCAATAGTTACATCCAACAGACACGGCATCACTAGTACAGTAAAGAGAAAAGACATCGGTTATTTTCGTCTATTCGCACCGGTTCTACAACCGAGGTATATACAGACGAGGTAAAAAGTCTATCACTTTTTGCCTCGGTTCTGGACCGAGTAAAAAAGACGTAAGCTTTTGCCTCGGTTAAAATGAAACCCGAGGCGATAGAGGGGGAGACTTTTGGTTTCGGGTTCTGATGAACCGAGGCAGTATATGTTTTTTTTTCCTAAACATCATGCCCAGATCCACCTTCCATGACCTTCCATGAACTTCCTTCAATTCTTGAGTTCTCCAAACGCCTTCTCCATCTCCAGGTCCAGATCTTATTTTCACATCACATGCTTCATTCCCTCACTTGGGTCACCTCCTTCTTCCTCCAAAGCTTACCTTCAAACTCTTCCATCAACCATAACTTCCATTTTCCTTCCCCCATCAACCTTGAACAAAAGAAAGATCCCTCTGTTCTCTCACTTCAAATTGAACTCTCTGTCAATCTCTCTACCCTACATAAGGCAAGAATTGAAGTCCCTATGTTCAAGAGCAAAGGTTGTAGCTTTGGTTGTGGATGTTTTTGCAAATGGGGCATTGGACCTTCCCGATGGTATCTTTATGAATACCTTCCTCGGACTGGAATCGATTGAGGCATTTACCCTGTTGGACCCATCATTCAGATGAGGTCGATTGAGGCATCGGCTTCAGATCTACGAAGAGGCATCGGCTTCGGATCTACGAAGAGGCATCGGCTTCGGATCTACGAAGAGGCGAACGGCACTTTCCCAAGCGCGAATCTACGAAGAGGCATCGGCTTCGGATCTAAGACGAGGTGGTGGTGGTGGCGGCTCCCGGCTGTATGTAATTCAATTTTTTTTTGTAGTGTTATATTTTACCATATTAAGTATAAATATATATTAAAAGTAGTATTTGTATTATATTTAAAAAAAGTTTATTACATTTAATATTTATGGAAGTATCATAAACATTTTTCTATCAGTGTTAATCACCTTATGGGATGAAAATAATTATATTTTTCAGCTATTTTGATGTGTTATCTATAGAACAATGACACAGTATCCAGAAAAATAAAATAAACAAATTTGGCATGATATGAAGAGGAAGAAGGGAACTTTGTATTTTCTGATTCAACCTATTTGAGGAGTTGTTGATTAATGATATTTTGAAATAAAAATGGTCCTCAAGATGTAAAATATAAAATTATTTTGATGGCAACTTCATTATACAATAACCAATAAATATTCCTGGACCACTCAATAATTTTACAAATTAAGATGATCATGATTAATTCATTAGACTTTATAATAAATCGTAATAAAATAAATAAATCTTCAACAAATCTATAACGTCATGGCTTATTGTATGAGAAAACGAGATATGTTTGTCTTTTATGAAAAGAAATTTTCTGTTTATCGAATAACCATGCTTAGCTTGTCTCCGTGTAGGATACATATATATAATAAAATTTAAATTTTGATAAATAAAGTATCTGTGCATTACAAAAAATACATTAATTCAATAAGTCAAACTACAAATTGGTTATAAGATCTTATAATTTATTTTTTTTAATTTTCAGTATTTGTTCCTTAATCCCAAAGCCTTAGAAACCTTTGAAGTATATGGTTTAACAAAAGAACTCACCAATTTTTTCCTCTTTAACTTTTTTTCTTCAATCGAAGTTATAAGTTCTATTAAATGCTTATAAGCTTTAGTAAAAATGAAAATAATGAATTTAGTGTAATTGATGGATAGTAAGACGGAGAAATAGGATAATAAAGAAAATTATAATAAGATGATCAGTTATATTTAGTTGATTTTGTAAATTTGTTATTTTTTTTTTTTGGTTTTTATCTTGTTTGTTGTTTTTAGAAAATACGTCAAATATGTAATTTCATGAAATTTATTTTTTTAATATTAATATAATCAGAAATATCAATCTCTTTAAATCAATTTAAGATCACATCAAATTTTTATTGGATGAATGATTATGTAGAATGCTATAAAATGAAATATAAGACACTTGATTGTGTTCGTATTTAAAACCACAACTTTCAGATACAACCATAAAGCTAATTCCTTATGCAAAAACACATTTCAGAATGTTCTAAAAGCTTATTTCTGAACTCCAAAATTTGGTAACCCATTCTTCTCCATTAAAAGGAAACCAAACAAAATGAACATATATCAGCAGCATAACAACATTGTCACAAAGTAGAAGAACATTTGAAAATAAAATGTCAAGGGTTAAAACAGGTATTAGAAACTTATGAGAGTGCAGTTAGTAAATAAGGGGTGCTAGAAATAAAAGTCGAAAGAAAACATAACTGGATATTTTATGGGCTTGGCTCCATTTAGATTTTGATGTGAAATTATAATTTATTTTTATTTTAAATTTTAATATAATTTTATGGGATGAAGAAAATGTTCTCATGAATTGAAATTTTCTTTGTTCCCTGAATCTCCTTCAAATCTGTCATATTCTAATTTTGGTTGACCATAATTGGTTTGAAATAGAACTATATCTCTTATGTTAAACTAATTCACTCAATATTTCGCTGTTAAGTTGTTACCATTAACTTCAATAAACAAAGAACACCCATTGGAACAATGTCATAGGGTTTGGTGTTTCCTATTTTTCTAGTCTTGCATGACCTAGAAAGAACGTTTTCTTAGGGGACAAATCTGTTGTGGAACAACCTAATTTGTTTCCAAAGATCAATGATTCTTTAGCAAGCTTGAAGAAATGAAGGGAAATGCAAGTGACATTGTTATTTGTCCTAAACCAAGAAGAGTTAGGGTTTTTCCAGCAAAGTCATTGAGATGGAAATGTTGGCAACAAGATGAACAGTCAAATTCAAAAGCAGGGACAGAACATTTAGACATCAATTCTTTGATCCAAGATACAGATGTTTCGTCACCCCCATTTTTTCTTGGCTCTCCTCCTATGAGAGTTGCTAACCCTTTGATCCAAGATGCAGAATTTGGATATCAAAAACATGCATCTCCAATTTCATTGTCTCCTTCTTCTGTTTCATCATCTTCCCCACTGAGAAAAGGAGGGTGTGTGAGAATGAGTTTTGGAATCAAATCAGCTGCTGTTAGAGTAGTAGGGTTTGATTGCCATGTTGCAACTTTTGTTTGATCCCTTTGCAAAGGAGTGTACATACAACACCAAGGGTTCAAGGATTTGTTCATTCTGTACATATCAAATATGGTTTTGAAAAGACGATCATCATCTTTTTTATTTTGTTCATGTGTGGGATACAACAAAATCATGAACAAGGAGAAGAATGAGACAGTGACTAATATGTCGGTGGAGATGGTCCTGCTTCTTTTCTTCCATCCATCTTACTCCTTACATATACCATAAATATTTCTCTTCATAGAATATAATTCAGCTTCATAGTAGGCGTTAATTATTATAAATATATTTAGTAAGAGTTCCAACAATTCAAACACTTCATTCGTACTTGTATTTTTCAATGATGTTCGTGCTCTTCAAATCGGTAGCATTGTGTTTACATAAAACAATTTGATGGTCAAGTCAGCTAAATATGTCAACAAATAATAAATGAGATAATTAATATACCTTCTAGAATATATTATATTTAATACTATTAATAGACCTTACATATATGGGTCTAATAAAGTACTTAATTCTATTAATCTTGAATTAATTATTTTCTCTTTAACTTAATTGTTGAATATATTAATTAACAATCTAGTTCACATTATTTGTCTTGGTCCAATAGGTATAAATCATCGAATATGACTTAGCATATCAATAATCTTAAATTAATTATTTTCTCTTTAACTTAATTGTTGAGTATATTGACTAACAATCTAGTTCACATTATTTGTCTTGGTCAAATAGGTATAAACCGAATATGACTTAGCATATCAATAATCTTGAATTAATTATTTTTTCTTTAACTTAATTGTTGAATATATTGACTAACAATCTAGTTCACATTATTTGTCTTGGTCGAATAGATATAAACCGAATATGACTTACCATATCAATATGTATTCAATCATAAATATATTTTATTTTGGTTGTGTTCGAAAGATAATTCACTATATAAAATATATATATATATATATATATATATATATATATATATATATATATATATAATGCAATTATAAGTAATTTTTAGTATAAACATAATGATTTAGATAACTCGTGAATATTTTATGATAATATATTTGAATACTCGTATAGATAAATTAAAATATTTGTCACTAATAAAATATCAAAGACAAGAAAACAATTAAATTAATAAAAACATTTTACAATGGTGAGATGCATCAAACAGAAAAACTATCAAAGATAGAGACAAATGAGGAATTTCACAACGTATTGATGAAACCCAATTTTTTAAAAACTAAATAAAGCCTACAAATTGTGTTTTGAAATGAAAATAAATGTTGTTTTATGAATGTTATCTTCTTCTGGTCCCTTGATTGATGATGTTGCATTGGTCAAAGTTCAATGAAATGAACCTTCCAACCTCACAGAATAAGATTATATATGGTTTTGTTAGGTTTCCCATGCATATATGACCAAGAAAGAAAGAGCCAATGCATATTCGTGGATATTAAATTATTAAAATGAATTAGTATTTGGCAGCTTCATTATAATTGTAATTAATTAAAATTCAAATAATTAGAATAAACCAAAGATTTTGTTTGAAAATGAATGGTTATAAAAATAGTGGTCCTAGGTGTTGATTATCATTGAAAGGGACACATTTGGCTATTTCTAATTCTATAACATTGTAAATTTGGACCACAAAATCAAATAAATAACAAAGAGAGAGACCATAATTCTATAACTAAAAATCTGGGACCAGAAAATGAAACAAAATTCATATTGATATCAATTAAAACTAATATATTGCAAATCTGGGACAAGAAATGACACAAAATTGGACGTTTATATATATGTTCGAATTTAAAAGTTATATTGCACGAATATTTTTCTTCAAAATGATGGAAAAATATAATAGTTATCTCAATTGACGACAATAGAAAAAAAAATACAAGAATTATTGAACACAGACTTGATAAAATTATATTTCAAATAAAAATTTAGTTAATTTTATCCTATCAACATTAGATTGTAAGCCTCCCTAAGGTAACGAAAGTAATTGAATTTTATTTTAACTAAAAAATACTAGGTAAAAAAAATTATTTAAAATTATAATTATTCTTATATATGGTTTTTTAGTATAATAAAAAAATTACAACTTTACAATAATTTTTATAATTATATTAATTTTATTTGAATCTAATTAACATTTAAAATAATTGAGCACGTGTTTAATATTTAATAATTCTTAATTTAATAAGTATGAAGTGTTTTTTTTAAATTAATAATATCTAGAATTTTAAATTTTGAAAAACATATTTTAATTAAATATTAACGTTAATTTTAAAAAAAATCCATATAATGATTTTCAGAAATCAAATATATGTTTAATTATATTAACTATTAATAAATTTTAACTAAATTAAAATAATTAACGTTATTATAATAAAATATAACATTTTTATTATATTATAATAATTGATACCGTTATCATAATTCATAATTCAATACCATTATATGTGAAAAATGATAATTATAGTACGCTATTAGTAAAAATATTTCGATACCATTAGCTAATACATTTTTTATTATAGCTAAATTGTTATTTACATTATTAAATTTTAAAGTATATCATAACGGTTTAAATAAATTAAATTATGTATTATATATTTTCATTTTTTATCTTTTAAGTTCAGAAAATCATTTTAAAATGATCCACTTAGAAAAATGAGATCACTAATGCAGTCAAGGGAAACGACATCGGTTGTTTTCTTCCATAGAATGCGGTTCCTAAACCGAGATATATACAGGCAAGATAAAAACGGATAGGCTTTATGCTTGGTTCCTTCTAAACCAAGACACTAGAATGATTTTTTTTTTTTGCTTTTGTCTGTAAAAAAACCCTCATTTCATTGTGCAAATCTGAAAGTCAACCAGAAGATCACGCCACCACCACCTTCGAAGTAGCCACCACCAGCGTCCACGCAAATCGTGACAACCTCCTTTCATTGTGCGCAGAGAACTCGCGACAGAGCACCATCTTACCTTCGTGGCAGGAGCAAACAATTTCCCCCAATCTTCACTGTCAATGCTGCCATCATCAAACCCTAAATCAAACAGTTTCCACCAACCTCACTTCGCGCAACCTCCATTCATCCTCATCAACAATTTTCAACCTACAAAGCGCCATCTAGAAATCAAAATCTGCAAGGGATGGTATAAACCCTAGAATCAAAACCTACAACAGAACCTTGACTTTTTTTGTGTCGACGCCGAGGACGGAGCCTCCACTGTGGAAGGGTACCAAGGTCTGAAAAGCCACCTGGAGCCACCCTCCGAGAGTGCAACCGAGGTCGAGAACGGTGGCGCCACGGTCGAGATCGGGAGCGAAAACCTAAGTCTAAAGAAGTTTGAAGGCGGAGCGAGCCACGTAGCTTAGCCGTTGAGCCTCCTTGTAGAAAAAATATGCAGTTTCACCCACACAATCTCCTGGTGGTGGTTGTTGTGTTCTGGCTGCAGCGAAAGAGCACTAGGTTGGAGCATAGAAAAGAAAGAGAAACAAGAAAAAGAAAAGGGAAATGGGAGATGGAAGAGGAACGGTCATGCGGGAGAAAATATCAAGGACCAATGATCTCGGTTCCTAGGATAACCGATGCCTTCGGACCAAACAACCTCGATTCCTAAGCCAATCGATGCCTTAGGTCTGACTGGCCATGCGTAGCAGGCAGCATAGCAGGTTTTACAAAGAGGATGGACAGGTCTTTTGGCCTTGGGTGCCTTGTTAACTGAGGTCATATCTCATTTATGCTTCGAGTGAGAAGAAACCAATGTCTATAAGTTCAACTTAATTACAACAATGTCACCACTTTTTGATAAGCTTCAATTTTTCATAAATCGAAACCTATTAAATGAGTTAAAAAGCGTAGTTTTTACTATGGATATAAGTAAATAAAAAAGATTAGTGTAACGTGTTTATACTTTTTTTTAGTATGAATTAATTCAAAATAAATATTATTACAGCCAACGAACTTTAATGATATTTTTTTCACACAAACTTATATAATATTTAACAAAAGTAATATTTATTTACTGATATGGTCTTTAGATATGTATTTTTAGTAATATTTTTTTATGTGTTGTTTAATTTATTATTTTTATTCAATGTGTATGGGTATGGTGATGTTGTTTAATCTAAGTTAGTCATCAATATAAGCTTGTCACTGAGTGGTTTATTTTTTGTTCGAAGGTTCATAAGGAAAAAGTTATATAAATGATTTGAGTTTAATCTAATAAATATTTGCACTTCTTTTAATCAAAACTTCAAAATATTATATTTATAGATTTTTTTTTTCTTTATATAATATTTAATTTTATTGTTTTTATGTAAGGTAAGAATTCAATTAGTTCTTAATACAATATTTGAATTTACATTATATAAGTTAAGAAGTGAAGTTATATATAATTAAAGATGACGATTAGTGAAGATCAATGCCTATCTATAACTTGACTTGTAAAATGAAAATTTCACCACAATTTATTTGTTATTCACATGGATACTTGTTTCAAAAAAACTCATGAATATTTTAAATTTGTGAATACCTATGGATATCACAGATATTATAAATTTGTGATACAAATATTAAAAAACAAAAAAAAATTATACATTTTTTAAATAAATTAAATTTTAATATAAATAAAATAAAATATAAATTAAAATTTAATTTTAATTATATTTAATCTAATAAAATATAAATTAATTTTATTTTAAATTAAATTATTATTTTATTTTGTATGGATAAGGAATACTTATAATATTCAAGTCAATTCATTTATATTTATAAATAAGTATTAAAATATGGATAGTAAATATCTACCCATATCAATTACTATGTTCCGCGAGGGAGTTATTTTTTCATTCCTATATATAGTACTAGAAAACTTAAAAAGGATTTGAAAGATGATGGAAAGCCAAAGTGTAGGTGAAAATCCCCTTCCTGTTGTTGACTTCTCGAATGAAAATATGAAGCCTGGCACTGATACATGGGTTGCAGCATGTGAAATGGTGCGGAGAGGATTCGAGGATCACGGTTGTTTCCTAGCACACTTCGACAAGGTTGCTCCAAACCTTATAAACTCCGTTTTCTGTGCAATGGAACAACTCTTTGATCTTCCACTGCAAACCAAAAGGAGAAAAACCAGTGACAAACCCAACCATGGCTACACTGGACAAGTACCCACCTCCCCTCTTTTCGAATCCTTTGCCATTCATAATCCATCCAACCTTAAACATTGTCAAAACTTCTCAAACATTATGTGGCCAACAGGAAATCATCATTTGTGGTACTACTTATAATTCACTGTCTGTTTTACTTGTATTATATATCAGTTGTGACGTAATTAAGGTTATTGACTAATTTGATCTGTCTTGACAGTGAAAGTGTGAACGAGTATGCCAAGTTATTACAAGAGCTGGACCGAAGGGTGAAGAGAGTGGTGTTTGATAGCTATGGCCTGGACAAGGTGAAATGCGAGTCGTTCCTGGAATCAACCGATTATAGTTTTCGAAGCTACAAATACAAGATACCTGCGATGGATGAGAGCAACGTGGGAGTGAATTCTCATACGGATTCAACATTTATAACCATATTGCATCAGAGGGTAGATGGATTGGAAGTTAAATTGAAAGATGGAGAATGGTCTGCTATTCATGCCTCACCTTTGTTTTGTGTCTTGGCTGGTGATGCATTTATGGTAAGCTTTCTATCAAAACTCAACCAATATTTGACCTTTTAATTAACTTACAAATATGACAATTTGGTTAGGTGTGGAGTAGTGAAAGGATTCGAGCTTGTGAACACCGTGTGATTCTGAGATCAAACGTAACAAGGTACTCCTTGGGGTTACTTTCGTACAGTGCTAAGATGGTGCAAACATTAGAGGATTTAGTCGATGAGGAACATCCAATACGCTATAAGCCATTCGACCATTATTCCTATGTTGGTTTTCGTTTCACAGATGAAGCCGTAAAATGTACAAGTCGTATCAAAGCTTTTTGTGGTATTTAATTTCATGCCATCTATGTATCTTAATTACGAGGGAGTTCAAGACCTTTTCATGTATATATGTTTTATGACATCTTTATATGAATCTTATTTCATTCTGTTGTTACATCTTAAAACAGTCATTCATTTATTTACTCTAAATTTCATATCATAAGGTTGGTTGTATAAATTCATTTCAGCAAATAAATAAGAAACTCTTGGAAACATAATGTTTGTCTAGAAATAATCAACAAATAAATATTAATTAGTTCTATGTCAATTACTAAAAGAATTTAAAATTTATATTGAAACTAAATATTTTTTTAACCCACAATTAAAGTTCTGTTCCAAGTCTATTATACTCTTAACCAATATTAAAAGTGACAACATTTTACATCAATCACAAGATAACATTCATATGTAACTTTAACATGAAAAACATTTTTTTATATATGTAACACCATTTTATGTTATGCATATAAATGTATTTTATAAGTCAACTAGGCTCGTAACCAATGTAGAATGTAACTTATGTTTCGAAACATGATGGTTCATTTTGGGTAATTGTGAACTTGTAAAATTAAAATGAATAAAAACTATAATTATATAAGTACGTTATAAACCAAAATTTGCATTCAAACAAATTTTTATATAATACAATTTTTATATAATAGAAGAAAATTGTTAATTGTCGATACACAATTAAATGACAATATTAAAAACTCATTAATAATTTGAGTTTATTAAAGACAAAAAAAATTCATTGGTAAAATAGTTGTCAATAAATTTGACTAATAAATTGTGCAATTTGTCAACAATTACTAATAATCGTAAATTCCTCAATAAATATCGATTGGTAACTATTAACATAAAATATGTTGTTGTGTATATTATTGTCAAATTCATCATTTCTGACTCCTCTTCCTCTTCTCCCTACCCTTTCTCCTTATCTTCTTTCTCATACTCTGTCCATCTTCCAACTCTGACAGCAACCATGATCACGCCTATGGTGTCACACCCTTTTATTGCTTTAGCTTTTTCTCCTCCTCCTCCCTTTACTCCTCTTTTTCTTACTCATCTTTTCTTAATATAGAAAAAATGATCACATTAAACTTTGACAAAAAAATTATTACTCATTTTACTAACAAATTTATGTACAAAAAAATTGTTGGTAATATGTAGGAATTATAAATTATTGATGAAATTTATTAATAGAAGTAATTGTTAGATACGTTAACAAAAATATTTATTGATAAGACCAATTTTAATTTATTGACAAAAGTTTTTGATGGGTACATTATTATAAATATTTTATCATTGATTTAATTCTAATTTTTTTTATAATATTTGTAGATAAATTTGGTTTTATCAATAAATTTATTTATATCAGTAATTTTTAACAACAACTACAAAAATTCTTCTAATGGAATTAGTTGTTCATCCAGTCCTAACATCTTCGATTGTTTTCATGATCAATGACTTTTTTTATCTCTAAATACTTGCAACATAAGTTGGTGGAAGAATATAACTGAAAATCATATATGTAAGTTGTTAAAGTAATAATAAGACATTATTTTATCCACCTCGGACGAACATTTTTTTTCAAGTACACGTAACAGAGAAATAAATGGCAGAGAAGTCTTCCCAATGCAAAAACAACATATGAAAAACATATCACACATATATAGTTTGGTGAAAGTTTAAGCTAGGCAAGCTTTTCACACACCACAATAAGCTTTCATATTAGCACTGTAAGTGAAATTTAGTAATCCAAGATGATCAAAGGGCTTATACTGCACTGGATGTTCTTCATCAATAAGCTCTTCAGGCACTTTCAGAATTCCTTTGTAGAAAGCAAACAGACCAAGAGAGTACCTTGTTTCATTCCCATTCATCACAACCTTATGATTAGGGGACTGTATTCTGTCATTGCTCCAAGCCTGCATTATTAAACTTCTCTATAGTCACAACATATATATTTTCCCACTTTCCTAAATATCTTTTTAATCCCTTATCTTAGACATAAATCTAACCTTGGTTAAAGTTTGATCTCAAACTTTTAAACTTTAAAAATAATAAATATATAATATTTTTATAACCTAATTAGGTGAACTTTTTTTAGTGTAAAATGATATTTCATGATGATATTTGAATTTCTTTTACATCATTTAACATGTTTCAACTCAAATACAAACTTAGAACACAGTTTAACACACATTTATATTTTCTCACTTCTCTAAATACCTTTTTAATCCCTAATTTTAGATATAAAATTAGAATTCTTTTTTGTTTAAACTTTATTAAAATGTGATTTCAAACTTCAAATTTAAAAAATGAATAGATATAATATTATAAACCTAAGTAGATAAACTCTTTTTTAGTATATTTGAATTTGTTTATATCATTTAACATGTTCAACTCATTTACCAATATAAAACACAGTATAACACATAAAAAAAAGGTTAAATTCGTTAAGTTAAAAAATTATATTTATTCATTTTAAAAATTTAGAGAACAAAATGTATTAAAAGTTAGAACAAAGACCTAGATTTCAATTTCATTTATAAATTTAAAAATAAAAATATATTTATCCTTAATAATATTTGTTCCGACTAAAAAAACTTAAGGTGTTGGTTTTGCTTTTCCTTGAATTCGTGGAATCATAAAACTTAAGCTTGGAACTAATACGAAAAATAAGAGTTGTAAATTTGTTCTGACCATGAGTCCATCACCAGCCATGACGACAAAGGAATTTGTTGAAGAGAAATCGACATGAATCCAGACACCATTCTTTGTCTCAACCATGAGTGCATTGACATGATTTTGGTGAAGAACTGTGGTGAAGCTCTTGTCAGTGTGAGCTACAAGACCCAGTTGAGGCTCAACCTCTTCTGATGCTGTGTGTGCCAAAAGTCTAAGGAGATAACCTGTAGATCGCATGTATGACTCATAGTAATCTGAAAGACCATAACTTTCAAATATCATTCTGCCCACCATCTTGTCCAATTCTTCTGCTACCTTTGCATACTCATATATATATTTACTAGACAAATCCACACCAACACCAACAAAAACAATGGAAAGGGTTAAATAAGTTCTTCTACCTTCAAAATAAAAATTGGTACTTCCAATTTTTTTAATGTCTTTTATTAGTTTGTCTTATCTCAAATTAATAAAAGGTACTAATTTTGAAAATACAAAAAAGTTTATTTTAACCGATAATAGTTATTAATAGCAAAGAAATAATATGGGTAGTACCAAAAGTGACGATTGCCTTTTGGCCACATTTTATGGGTAAAGCTTTGAATTCCCTCTAGGGTTGTTCCGTCATCTATTCCCATGCTTTGGTGGAGGGGAATCTGGGGGAGTTGTCCAACGTAGCCCTTCAATGGCGAACCCTCGTATGTGTTTCTTTGTTTGGTTTCAGGTGAGAGATCGAACAGCTCCTTCATGGAGCAGAAAACACCGTTTTCTAGTTCATCACAAACTTTATCATACACAGCTACAAAACAACCGTTTTCTTCAAGTGCTTGCCGCACACTTGTGCATATTTCTAACCAGGAATCGCTCCCTGGCTTCAAATCTTCCATGCTGAAATCTAGAACAGGAATCATAGGATGTTGTTCAGAACCCATTCTTTATGATGTCTGTCTTAATTATTGCTTTTGTTAACTATAGTTTTAAACACTGCTTCAAATTGGACTTTATTTTGAAGTTTCATCTGAATTAATAGAACATTATATATTTACATACTTTTATAGAATATATTCTGTATCCAATATGTGATCATTTCCAAACAACAATAGAGTTGGGACCAGCTACACATGACTTAAACAAAACACTTAATTGGGCATAAAATTTCACTGATGACAAACTAATTAAATTAAAGAGTTTTTCTAATATTATCCGTATATGTTAAAGCCAGCAATGTCAACTAAATTAATTTTTTAATCTTCCAAAATATTATATATTAATGAATTATTAGAGTGGTCCTGAGATGGTCCTAGGTTCCTCTGGACCATTAGCCAAGATTAAGTTATATAATGATATTTTAGTAATTAATAAATTATTTGTTTTGCAGTCTTTGGTAATATATCTTGTCCAACGTTACGTAACTTTTATTTGTACGTTTGACAAGGACTTTGGTAAACAAAAAATTATTTTAATTATAAAAATTGTAAATTTTTAATTATAAAAATTGTGTTGTAGTAGCGTTGAGTACGAATTAGATAAAGGAAATTAACTAATTAAATTATGTACATAAGCATGGATTGGAATAACTTAGTCTTTTCTATTTATGAATTCATTCGTAATGTTTTTTAATTATGATTCTACTATTTTATGTTGGGAAACAGCGGTACTTGTTCCCTCCTCTGTGAACCCCAAAATAGGCACTATGCGGAAGCGTAGATTTACAAGAGTAGAGAAGAATATGACACCAAGATTTGTACGTGGAAACCCTCTCGATAAAACCACGGGACCTTGTCCAGAAAAATGATCTCAACTATAAAAGTAGGATTACAAAATGTTTCTCTCAATTTTTGAGGATCTCTCTATGAATCTCACCCTCTCGGATGGTATACAAATCTCTTTGTATAGAACTCTCTCTTTCTCTCAAAGAGGAATACAAAAAAAAACTCTAACTCTCTCTTGATTTCTTCACTTAGAAGTGGATTCACCTCTCTTTGGTGTATTTTTGGTATGTCTTTGGTGTGTCCTAGCTCTTCTCCTCTTCATCCCTTTTATAGATGGGTTGCACACATTTTCTAATGCAAAGTCATAAGACATGAACCAAACTTTGGTGGCTGCCTAACTTTGTAGGTGCCTAACTTTGCCTAATATTGTAGGTGCCTAATTTTGGTGTAGTTGAAAACATTGACCCTTCATTTATGGTAGGTTGGTTCCATTTGGATTTTATACAACAAACTCCCCCATAAACTCAAATGGAAACCTTCTAACCTTCTTCCCATCATTTCATCTCGATTTGATTAGGAGATATCACAACACCAGCACCTTGACAACAATCTTCAACCTTCTTGGTTGGTACTGATTTAGTCATCATGTCAGACCAATTCAAGTCTGTATGGATTTTCTCTATCTTCAATTTCTTCTCATCCAGCGCTTCTCGTATCCAGTGATACCGCACGTCGATATGCTTCGAGCGTGAATGGAACATGGGGTTCTTGGTTAGATGGATGGTACTTTGATTATCACAGTTCACCACATAATCATCTTGATTATGTCCTAATTCACTTAGGAAATTCTTCATCCATAGCATCTCTTTAGAGGCTTCAGTCACCGCTACATACTCTGCTTCAGCAGTAGACAATGTCACACATTTTTGTAGTTTTGACTGCCAAGAAACAGCTCCCCCTGCAAAAGTAATCAGATAACCTGATGTTGACTTCCTTGAATCGACATCTCCAGCCATGTCTGAGTCTGAATATCCGATTAGCTTTAGATCTCCATTGCCAAAACACAAGCTTCTTTTGGCAGAACCTCTTAGATACCTTAGTATCCACTTAACAGCTTCCCAATGCTCCTTTCCTGGATTCGACAGGAATCTGCTCACAACTCCTACAGCATAGCTAATATCTGGCCTTGTACAAACCATTGCATACATAAGGCTACCCACGGCAGAAGAGTAGGGTACCTTGCTCATTTCTTCTTTTTCTTCTTCATTCTTTGGACATTGAGACTTGCTGAGTTTGAAATGTCCAGCAATTGGAACACGAGCAGATTTGGCATTGTGCATGTTGAACCTTTTGAGAATCTTCTCAATGTAATCTTCTTGAGATACCCATAGCATTCTTTTAGAACGATCTCTGGAAATTTTCATTCCAAGTATCTTCTTTACTGCACCCAGGTCTTTCATGGCAAAAGACTTACTCAATGCCTTCTTGAGAGCAGCTATTTTAAGTTTGTCCTTCCCTACAATCAACATATCATCAACATACAAGAGAAGTATGATGGACTCACCATTTTCATAATTCTTCACAAACACGCAATGGTCTGCGGAGGTCTTCTTAAAATTATGTTGGATCATGAAGGAATCAAATTTCTTGTACCATTGTCTTGGAGCTTGCTTCAGACCATAGAGACTTTTCTTCAGACGACATACCAAGTGTTCTTTGCCTGGTTCTTCAAAACCCTCTGGTTGCTTCATGTAAATTTCTTCCTCTAGATCTCCATGTAAGAATGCTGTTTTGACGTCCAGTTGTTCAATCTCCAAGTCTAGTGTTGCTGCAAGACCGAGAATTGCTCTAATGGATGTCATCTTCACCACTGGTGAGAATATTTCATCAAAGTCTATTCCTTTCTTCTGGTTGCACCCCTTCACGACAATTCGTGCTTTGTACCTTGGGCTTGGGTTGTTCTCTTCATTCTTGAGCTTGAACACCCATTTGTTTTGCAATGCTCTCCTTTCTTTTGGTAATTCTACCAAATCATAAGTTTCATTTTCCTTTAAGGATTGCATCTCTTCTTCCATGGCTTGCAACCATTTGTCTTTGTCTTTCATCTCCATTGCTTCTACAAAGCTTTGAGGTTCACCTTCATCAGTGAAATTAACATATTCATCTGAAAAATACCTTCTTGACGGTTGTTTCTGCCTTGTTGATCGTCTCAATTGGGGTTCTTGCGGAGCATCTTCAATTGGTTGATCTTCTTCCGTCAGATTAGGTCGATCAGGTTCTTCAGCCATTTCATCAAGTTGTAACTCTGGTTCAGCTTGATGAGTCTCTCCCCCTAAGTTGTTCATCACAATAGGGCTTTGATCACTTATCAGCTTAAGTGTTGGTTTCTCCACTTTCTTGATGTCTTGGATTGTCTGATCTTCAAAGAACACCACATCTCTGCTTCGAACAATCTTTCTGTTTGCAGGATCCCATAATCTGAAACCAAATTCATCTCTTGGAGAACCAAGGTATATGCACTCTTTCGCCTTAGCATCGAGCTTTGCTCTTTCATCTTTCGGAATGTGAACTGATGCCTTACATCCGAAGACTCTCAAGTTGCAATATGAGGCCTTTTTACCGGACCATACTTCTTCTGGTATCTTACCGTTTAATGGTCTTGATGGTGATACGTTGATCAAGTGAGTTGCTGTTAACACGGCTTCCCCCCAGAATGACTTGGGAAGTTTTGCGTGAGACAACATGCTTCTGACCTTCTCGGCAATCGTTCTGTTGAATCTTTCAGCTACACCATTCATCTGAGGTGTCTTGGGAGGTACTTTCTCATGTTTGATCCCATGAGTCTTGCAATAGTGCTCGAATGGACCTCTATACTCTCCACCATTATCACTTCTCAGACATTTCAACTTTCTACCAGTTTCACGTTCAACTGAGGCGTGAAACTCCTTGAAGATTCGTAGAACTTCATCTTTTCTCTTCAACGGATAGACCCACAATTTTCTGGAGTGGTCATCAATGAAGGTAACAAAATATTGAGCACCACCAAGGGACTTTTCAGATGTTGAACAAACATCTGAGTGTACAAGATCCAAAATATGCTCTTTTCTTCTTCCATTTTCAGATCTACGGAAGGACACTCTACGCTGCTTACCTGCTAGGCAGTCTTCACATAATTCAAGTGGTTGTCCTTTTATATTTTGGAGATGATCTTTCGCAAGGATCTCTAGTCCTTTCTCGCTCATGTGGCCCAGTCTTTTGTGCCACAACTCCTTACTTTCTTCTTGAGCGACATTTGTCTCTCCTTTGTATATTTTTCCTTGCATGCAGTACAAGGAGCCTTCCTTCTTGCCACGAGCAACAATCATACTTCCTCGGGTAAGTTTCCATTTTCCATCTCCAAACTGGTTGTTCATTCCAGCATCATCTAGCTTACCGACTGAGATAAGGTTTAGACGCATCTCTGGTACATGTCTTACCTCCTTCAGCACAAGTTTGTTACCATTTTCTGACGTCAAAATCACTTCTCCTATGCCCACAATTTTGCTTGTGACATGATTACCCATCTTCACTGTTCCAAAGTCTCCTTTTTGATAGGATGAGAAGAATCCCTCATGAGGAGTAACATGGAAAGATGCTCCGGTATCTACTATCCATGTGCAGTCATCAAAAACAATATTTAGATAGTTTACCTCAGTGATAAGGAACACATTCTCATCATTTGATACCACCGCTGTTGTGGTCTTTTCCTCCAACTTCTTTTTGGGATCTACCATATCAGGGTGTACAGTTCCATTCTTCTGATCTCTCTTCAGGAATCTACATTCTTGCTTCTTGTGACCTTCTTTTCCACAATAAAAGCATGTCAGACCTTTGGAACGAGACTTGAATCTTCCTCGTGACTTTTCACGTTTTCCTTTGCTTCTGTTTTCACTCCTTCCTCTATTCTCAACAACATTGGCTTCTGAGTGACTACTCGATCCCCTTTCTTTCCTTCTGGATTCTTCATTCAGTAAACTGTCTGTGATGTTATCCAGACTGAGCTTTCCATCTGGTGCTGAGTTACTGAGAGTGACCACCAATGTGTCCCAGCTCTCAGGTAGAGAACTAAGGAGTAAAAGAGCCTGTAATTCGTCATCGATCTTCATATCAGCTTTCATTAACTGGTTCACAATACCTTTGAAGGTATTGAGATGCTCGATCATATTCTGGTCGTCAGAGTACTCCAACTTTACGAGTCGCCTGACTAGGTGAGCTTTATTTCTCGGAGTCTTCTTTTGAATCATAGATTCAAGCTTTGTCCATAACTCATAAGCATCGGTATAAGTCGATACATGCTCAAACAAGCTTTTGTCGATGTATTTCCGAATCATAGCCACTGTTTTACGATTCAGAATCTCCCAGTCTTTTTCGGTCTTCCCTTCCGGAATTTCCGGATTTGTGATCGGCTCATACAAATCCTTGCAGTATAGATGATCTTCCATCATCGGCTTCCAGTAGGAATAATTATCTGCAGTTAGCTTGAACATGTCTCCTTCCATCTTGAGTTTCACAGGACCGTGATTTTTTCAAACCGGTAGCTCTGATACCACTGTTGGGAAACAGCGGTACTTGTTCCCTCCTCTGTGAACCCCAAAATAGGCACTATGCGGAAGCGTAGATTTACAAGAGTAGAGAAGAATATGACACCAAGATTTGTACGTGGAAACCCTCTCGATAAAACCACGGGACCTTGTCCAGAAAAATGATCTCAACTATAAAAGTAGGATTACAAAATGTTTCTCTCAATTTTTGAGGATCTCTCTATGAATCTCACCCTCTCGGATGGTATACAAATCTCTTTGTATAGAACTCTCTCTTTCTCTCAAAGAGGAATACAAAAAAAAACTCTAACTCTCTCTTGATTTCTTCACTTAGAAGTGGATTCACCTCTCTTTGGTGTATTTTTGGTATGTCTTTGGTGTGTCCTAGCTCTTCTCCTCTTCATCCCTTTTATAGATGGGTTGCACACATTTTCTAATGCAAAGTCATAAGACATGAACCAAACTTTGGTGGCTGCCTAACTTTGTAGGTGCCTAACTTTGCCTAATATTGTAGGTGCCTAATTTTGGTGTAGTTGAAAACATTGACCCTTCATTTATGGTAGGTTGGTTCCATTTGGATTTTATACAACATTTTATTAGAGCAATTTCTCATCTATAAACACTGAGAACTTTTATAAAATACTAATTTTTCATATAATTGATAAAATTTCAGTGTTAAAGATTATATTATAAGGAGTTAATGTATATATCAAGATTATACCGTTATATTGAGTGATTTTAATCAAATTTAATTCTAAAAATTATTTTTAAGATTTCTTCTTAAGATTTAAAAATACAATTATGTAGTCTTCCCATATTTTCAGCATTAATAACAAAACAAATCAATATATTCCTAATAATTAATACTAAAATATTTTAAAGACCAAATATAAATATTATCATATCTTTTCTTACAAAAATTAGATCTAGAATTAGATATTCAAACATATAAGTATAAACATGGAAAATAGACATTATTCGTTTAATAAAGTCTTAAGTAGGAGTAACCAAACATGTTGGATCCCATAGATTAACCCATTATTTCGTCCAAAATAAGATAAATTGGGTTAAAAAATTTAACTCGTTAATCTGTTTTGGCTAAGTCAATTTAATAAATGACAATACAGGTCAGTTTAACCTTATCCGTTGATTGTTTTTAATTAAAATTATAATAAAAAATAATTATTCTATATATTTTTTAAAACTGTAATTATATATTAGTATTGTAATTTTAATTATTAACATTTACAAATTAAGTTCAAATTATTAATTGTAATAAAATAGTTTAACAAAAGGAGAAGGAAGTGACCGAACGGTCACTTCATACCAATATACTAACTACAAACCGAATGTCCTACGGTTTGGCCTTTACTTCAACTTCCACGAGGTTCGCATCTTCCAAAATGTCTTCCTCCAACGCCTCTTCCAGTAGCGCGCTCCCATCTGCTCACATCCACACGGATGATCATTGCAAGGACAAGACGGACGTACAGATACAGGACAACACAATGAAAACATGCAGGGTAAGCTTATGTAATTTAATTCAATACATCAACATATAAAGTAAACATTCCAAACAACACAAGAATATAGTTCGACATATGTATAACCATACAAAAATATCTCTAGACGGACCGTCCGGACTGTATGAATCTGTGTAACTACAGGCGTTCGTGCACCCGGGTGATGTAGTAACTAGGATACCCTCAACAGCTGCCACCCGAGGTTAGCCCTATCAGTCCAAAGTACCCCTAAGGACTAGGACCTCCTGCCGTTCCCACACATGACCTACCCTCCTTTACGTGAGGACGAGTACTCACGGAACATCAAGATGAACTGCAATCAGTAGCATAACCTCAGTCATACTTTACCAATTCCAACATTCAATACATGAGTCGTTCCTCCCTGGAACGCTCGTTTAAAAGTCACAACATTCTTTTCATCTCATATACTTTTCGTCATTTATCATTCACCATTTTACATTCATCTTTATCATCAATGCGAGGACCATTAAATACCGAACGTTCTGTCCTCAATAAGACCGAGGACGAACACTGTGGACGGGACCAAGAAGACGCCCGTTCTAGATCAAAGTACGAACGACAGAGCTACGATTAGTTTGGGAATGACCGAGTAACGTCCTGTTTCATTGGACGAACGCTATTTACCATGTGAATCAGTTGAATGAACTGATTCTTGTGAATTCAAACCAACACTCCGAGAATAATTTAAGTGTGAAGGCCCTAGGCCGAATACATCAAATGTAGACGTCTCAAGACGTTAACGAAGCATATTTAGAATAGTTCTCATACTGAAATCCACTGCCAGTCAATGACCGAACGTGGTAAAAGAAGTTCTTCTGAAGTTGGACGTACGCTATTTTATAAGACTAATTTTACAAGAATGAGTACGAGCGCTCAGTGTAAGACCGAGCACCATTTAGAGCGAGCGCTAGGTGTAAGACCGAGCACTACTCAGTACAAGCGCTTGGTATAAGACCGAGCACCATTTAGCTTATAACAGTAGACTTGATAATTATACTAAGGGACTTTCGAAGTAGTGTTTACGAACGGAAAAATATACTATTACATATATATCAAAGAATGGAGTTTATCATAGGATACCAGATGCAATTGTGCTTGGCCGAACGCTCAAACATAGTATTTTAACACGAGGATGCTCGTCCTCAACTAGGGTTCTATCCAAATGAAAGAATCCTATTTCAACTAATTTACAAAGGAAAACCGAACGGTCAATGACCGTTCAACAACGAACGTACAATTATCATGGGGAAAGTTCTTATTCAAAATCATATACATTCCAGTTCATTTCTCATCATACAACCTCATAGTTTGCATTCGTTCATACCAACATCACTTCCACATTTCATACAACCCATATCATGTAAATTCATGCATTTCATTCCCACTCATAAATCACGAACGTTCATGCAATTCAATCACATCAAACATCATGCATTATACTCATGCAGTCAAATAACGAACGTTCATACAAAATACAACATACGAATTAAATCAAATAAGCTTCCCTTACCTGGATCTGTGAAAGAACGTCCTACAGACTGCAACTTGGTTTTGTCAAACTAAGGTTCCTTCTACCCTCAACGTTCAACTAATCTTCAAACCAAAATCAACGACAAACCAACAAGGAGTTCAGAAATAAACTAGGGACTCATGCAATCAGAACTTGGCTTGTACTTCCAAAAGAACGAGCGACTAAGGAAAAGGAAACTTACTAGTTTCTAGAATTCGAAACTGTTCGGTTCAAGTTGAAGCTTGGGACGCCGGAAGTGATCCTACAGTGCCGGAACGTTGATCGGAACAGAGAAAATGTGAGTTTTCAGTAGAGAGAAGGTGGAAGCTTTCTAGAGAGAAGTAGGAGAAAATGAAAAGTAAATTTTCAGGAGGAAGAAGGGTGCATGAAGAGAGTGAGAAGAAGGTTTTCAGAAAATCATTTTTCTTCCCAAAGTAAAACGGGCGTGCACTCTCATACGGACACCTATCTACCACTACTGATTTCATAATGTTCCATTTTGACACTTGGCAATTGTGCGTCAGAATTTGTGAGTGCGTTTTTAAGACACCTGAGCAGGGTTTTGGAAGTAATTAATGAGATTTGACAGGTGGGTTGTTGGGTTAACTTTCCAAGGTCTCGTAAATTTTCTTAAAATTAAATTTTTTGAAAAACAATATTTTAAAATATAAATTAAGTAAGAAAATTTGATTTTTAAAATATAATTCAAATAAAATTACACAATAAAATATTAATGTAAATAAATTCTATGTTTTTAAAAAACAAATTTAAACGAGTTACTCCAAAATGTATAAAATTTATAAGATTAATTTTTCTAAAATCAACTTCAATATTTTTGTCTAAATACAAAAAAAAACATATTTTAAACAATTATTCAAAAGTTAATATTTCTTTCACTTATTACTTATTTTTTTAAAATACTCAATCAAAATTTACTATTCAAGATAGATTATTAAAATATCAATGCCTTATATATCCATTTAATACTCGTTATGAACTTTTCTCACCAATATCTACATATATAAAAATTTTGTCACCCTTAACCAAACCCTTGTATTATTCAATGAAATATAGCATTAAGCAATTGAAATTATATTTAATAATAAATGCTTCAAATATTTTTGCTTTGGTGGGAGCATAATTTCTAAAATAATATCTTCCTTGAGTGATATTTCCTTTTATATTTCCAAAGTTATAAATATGTGTTGGATCTTTCTCACTTGAGGACAAAATAAGGTTGTATTGTATGGGATAAAAGCCAACAATACTAAAACAGAATTAAGCTCACTTTCATGAACGAATGAAATCAATTTCAATTTCAAATCTTACACCTTACAATACTCGATATTACACCTAATAACACCATAATACAAAACAAACTGGAAACCTTATCGATACAACACTAACATCAATAATTTGATATAAAAATAAAAACTGTATAACGAATAAAGACCACCAACAAAAACTAAACCAGACAATAATTTTTTTCTCTCTTCAAACCAATAAAATAATCACGTTTTGCTCAAGAAAAACTTCAAACAAAATATTTTTAATTAAGGAAGACTCTCAAATGGTAAAATGATATTAAAAAGAATAGTTTTTATTTTATGTAATTTGGTTTTAAAATGAAAGAATTATATAAATACACATCTAAGTATTTAATGGATTAATATTCCTTCAATGGATTAAATCAGAGCTTAATTTGAGTATTTAAATATATTGAAATAGATGTACAATAATACAACCCCACGCATTGTTTTACGAGAATTTTCATGTATAAACTAATGCCTGAATCATACCTAACTTTCTAAGTAACTTTTTGAAAATTTTGAAGGATTTATAAAAGTTTGGTAAAACAATGTTATAAAATAACCCTGTTTGACAATAAAATTATTGTTTGTTTTTACTTAACTTTTATTAAAAGTCTTACAACCACGGTTATGTTATGATCATATCTATAATTCATATGAGATTTATAATCATAATAAAATTTTAAAATTTGAACTTGAAACTTAATTCCACCTCATTTTATAAAAAAAAAAAAAAAAAGATTTACACGCTAGGCCAAAGCAGCACATAGGAAAAGCAGAGAGGGGTTGTTGTGTAAAGTGAGTAGTAGATTTCATTCATCTGTACACAAGGTAGCTACAAATTTCAATCTAGTTGTGGACTGCATAAAAATAAAAAGAAAAACATCTTTTTAACAACTTTTTTTTTACAACCTTTTACAACAATCTATGTGTAGTTTGTGATTGGTCCGTTTCAAATATACAAACCCATAAAACAATGACACATAGTTCATTGTCAAAAAAATTGTTAACATAACATAGTCCAGATAGAAAATGGAAACCACTTTTCTTCCTTGCATTCATGAGCATCACACATTTTGGGCTACATTCCGATTCATAAAAGAATAGAGACTCTCAACATTTTTTCCTTTCAGGAATTGTGGAGAAGTTTGTCCAAACATACCCTAAATGATATACTGATACTATCATCAATATGAACAATACTCTGGAGTTAACTGTCAGCAATACTCTGATCCATACCTGTAGAATTATAATCTAGTTTTTCAGTTAAAGACCTGGACATTGTGGATTCCTCATCACCATTTTCAGAAGCTGAACTAGAAGCATCCATCTCCTTCCCTGGAAAGTCAATCTGCACACATTCAACAACTTCACTGTTACAAGTATTATTATCCTGATTCCAGTTTGAAGGTGTCAAGCCTTCTTTCTTGACAACATTGAACACAATCCCATTATGGATCGTTCCAGGCTGCAGAAGATCACCTTCAGTTACCAATATGTTGGATCCATTCATGACAACCCTGTTGCCATTTTCTTTCTGATCATATTCTGTGCTCTCGGAGCACTTATCAGGAGTTGTGTGCCTTGAACTGTGATGCTGAAAATCACGAGGGCTGATAAGAGTCACTTTGCTTCTGTTAAGTTCAGTGTCAACTTCTAAGTTTTGGACAAAATCAATGAACATATCAGATGATGTAGTTCTCATCAAAGGCCCACCGGATCTGGTCCAAGAATTCAAGTCAGCACTTTCAGATTCACTGTCACTTGCCTCATGATTGCTACGATGGGACTTCCAGTTTTTACCAGTGGCTCCTCTGGGACTGATAACACCTTGATGCAATGAGGAAGCAGCATCTGCATGAAGGTCTTCTAGGGACCCTGTAGAATTCTCTCGAGCAAGGACATTCCACGAGGGAATTCTTCTTGAACCACTGAATTTGACTATGGTGGGGAGACCATGAGAAGCAGCAGCAGCTCTCTCAGCGCTTCTTTTCAGACGTCTTGTATGATTGAGAATTGCAACAGACTCATCAAGAGCAAGCTCAATTCCACAGTTTGCTTTTATGGCAGAAAGCTTCTCCCAAGTGCCTCTTCTCCCTTGGTTGGTTGCCTTCTGAAGATCCACATAAGAAGGGTTCTGTATGATCTTTAAGTACTGGAGCAGGATGATAGAAAAAAAAACATACACAAGTTAATCACTATTCAAATGAATCAATCTTTGTTAAAAGATAGATTTTAAGTCTAACTCAATCTTACGAAATCAGACTCACTTATATATTATAAAATCACCTCTAATCAATGAGATCTCTAACAATCTCTATTAAATTATTTATAAACAAATTTCTGAACCACTTAGTAATCCTTGATGTTGTGTATTTAATTGTTCTTGAGCACATACCTGAGAAAGAGTTGCAGGCATAACAACTGTTACATCACCCTCCCAATCTTGAGCAAATAGTTTGGCAAGCCCACCCAATGGAAAGCCAAGTTCCAGTACTTGATTACATCTATGTTTCACTTCCATCTCTACTAGATGAGCAAGCTACAGAGTTAAAAACCACATTGGATTAGTTATAACAATCGACTGATGTCATAATGTTTTATCTAAGTTTTTATATTTCAGTAAGGAACAGAGACCGAGTTAATGGAAAATGTAGAAGTGAAAAGTTCAGTTAACAAACAAAATAAACCAACAGATGAACATGTATGTATCATCATTCATAGAGGTCCGAGCCCATGAACATACCTTTGCTGCAAAATTACCTCCATAAGCTCGTATAAACTCTTTCAATCTCAATAATGGTGCAATATGGGGATTGGCCTGACTAACTATAAAATGGTTGACGTTGAACAGCTCTTTCAACTGCATCATAGGTAAATCAATCTCCAAGCTACCATCCCTCCAACGGCGCACTGGAGTAGAACCCTTTTCAGGACCCAAATTAAATGGAGGATGGTAAGGAACAATCTCTCCACTTCTATCCTTTGCCATCAATTCCTGAGCCTCGAAAAGGCCAGGAAAGGCACAAGAAGCAGTGACTGCACTCCATATAACAACGTGAGGTGAAGTCAAGTAATTAAGACATCTAGGTGGTTCATGCTTTCTTGGGGAACAAACTGTAATCCCAAGAATTCGACCCGTCATATCATATGCTTCTTGAAATGTAAGATTGCTTGTTAGATTCCTCAGCATCACTTGCAATTGTCTGATCTCATGAACTGCACCGTATGTTGCAACCCTCTTCACAACTGTAAAAATTCCACCTAATTGGTCAAAAAACTGTAATGACTGCAGTGAATCCTCGAAAAAACTTTGAAGCTCGGGCCAAGACCTTGTGGCAACAATGGAGCACACAATGGATCCTACACTTGAACCAGCAATTACCCTCGGCATAAGTTTGTGTTCTACCAGTGTTTTAACCACTCCAACATGAAAAGCTCCAAGGGAAGCACCCCCACTTAGCAACAAAGCAGTCCTCCCAAATGCATGTCTAGTTTCATGCATGAAAGAAAGCTTTTCTTCTAATGCAAGTTCCTCCGAATCAGAGTTGCACACCATTCTCAACTGAGTTGTTACCTCATCAATATACTCCTTGATAAGTCTTGGCATCTGAAGCCTACCTTTGTGGACTTCAGGGTTACACATATTACCAAGATTTCTAACAAGATCTGCACGCATACAAAATATTATATCCCTAAGAGACCCCTCTTGCCTGCGATGGCGCAGCTCTTCAAGCTTGTTACTCACCAGCTCCACATCATAAAGGTCTGATTCATTCATCTTTGGTGTCTCTCTATCAAGCATTTTGGCTGCATGAGCCCACTCCTCATAGGTCAATGCAGATCTCATCATATTTCTCCAAAATTTCCGCCTATATACCATTTCAGCTCTCACCTTCACTTTGGCGTACCGTTTCAACAAGAAAGCAAGTATTGTCATCATTGCCAATATCCCCTGTGGATTTCTTGGGTGCAACCATGACACAATGGGTCCCCAAAATCTCCTAAAACCGTAGAAGATATCCAACAACACAAAACGTATCTGATGCCTCAATTTTAACATAGACTTGCAGAAGAGAACCCTGAAAGCAATAGTCCTGCCAAGAATGCTAGAAGGGCCAATCGCGAAAGGGTCAACCCTAGCATCGTTACTTATATGATCCATCCTTAGACCAAAAAGATGAAAGTAAATACTTTTGTTCTCAAAAGCCAAAACCCTTAAGAGATCATGTGCTCTAAAAGAGTTTAGACGGTACAAGCTGGCCCTTTTAAGATACCATCAAAAAGTAAAATCTGAAAGGCAACGTTTTTACAATCTAAGAAAAACGTATAAAGGAATTGACTTTGCATAAAACTCCCAAGAAGTGCATAAATGGATAAAATTATCAAGGAATCAGTCAAAGAGTGAAATCAACAAAAGGGCACTGTGTAAGCAGAAAGATCATACATCACAACTGCACATTCGATTTGTGGATGATTCCATCATTGATGTTGAATTAAAACAAGCAAAGGAACACAACTTTAACTCATATAATCGAGTAGGAAAGATTCTGAATGAAATCTTCGATTCCAGGGGGGAGGATTCTCCAGAAGCAGAACACGGATCAGATTGGATACAGAAAAGGGGGTGAAAAGAAATGTGGTAAAGTGGGATTGGTGAATGGAAAAGGCTCAAAGCGAGGGAATGAAATGAAAGGGAATGGTAATAATGAATGAAATGAAAAAATGTTCCCGCTAAGCCAAGCAAGTATGGAAAAGACTTAGCGAGAAGAAAGAGGAGGGGTGGTTTACATTAGGAACACGATAACCATGATTTGGAAGTTGAAGAAATGAAAATGAAGGAAAAAGGACATTGAGATTTGCGAGGAGAAGATAAAGTTGTCATTATGGTGACGCGGGAGCCAGTCAGAAAAGTGCGCCTTGGCTTGCCTGTTGACCTTCAATTCCAACACTACAACTAAAGTTCCGTACTTTCGTTTCTAACTGTTTCCCACATGTACAGAAAACAAAGTTGTATTATATTTATATGATTTTTGAAAAACAGATTATTTAATCATTTAATTAATTTATTAATTTTCAGAAAATCAATATTTTAAGTAAAATATCATACACTATGACTAATGATTTTTTACATACTTTTTTTAATTTAATAGATTTTGGACACTAATTCTCAAATCAAGATGACCCATAATATATATTCATCTTACATAGAAATTATAAAGGAAAATGATACTTGAACAACCATTTTTGACAACATTTAGATACGCACACACGTGTCTAAATTTGAGTGGTCCATTTTCATTTAATTTTTCCAACTGGACCACTCAAATTTAGACACGTGTGCGCGTGTCTAAATGTTGTCTAAAATGGTTGTTCAAGTGTCATTTTTCAATTATAAACTCCTTTTAATCATATAATGTTCATATTTCAAATATTAGTTCCAAAAAATCTTCATACCAGTATATATATATATATATATATATATATATATATATATATATATATATATATATATATATATATATATATATATATATATATATATATATATATATATATATATATATATATATATATATATATATATATATATATTTGTTTACTTAATAATTTTTTTTTTCAATTAATATATTTTAGCATAGTGTATTGAATTTTAATTAATAAAAATTAGTATATTATATATTCTAAGTTTTAAAATTAAGAATATTTTAATAACTTTTATTTTTAATTTAAAATAAAAAAAAATTGAAACACTTCCATCTTCGTTAGTTGTCTAATTTGTTTTTCTCCAAGCTCTTTCTCATTCATACATAAAAACACATTACTCTTGCTATGTTGGTTTATTTGTTTTTCAAGGTTGTGTTATATCTTTTTTTTATTGTTATTAAATTTTGTTTTAAAATTTTAGAAATAGTAGAAAGGTTTGATACTTCAACCTTGTTTAATGACTTCTTTATTTGTTTTGTCTAACCTTTAAATAACAAAATAATTTATATGCTTTGATTTGCAAAAGAAAAAGTTATTACTGATGTGAGAAAAAGTTGAGACAGAGTTGAGTAAAGGTTTAAAATTTATTATTATTTTTTATTTTAAAAATTAAAATTATTCAAATAACATTAATTTTGAAACTTAGAATTAATAGTATATGAAAGTATTTTTTATTGAAAAAAAACTTTTATAAATATATATCACCTAGAGCAACAACAATTTGTATTATCAGTAACAACAATTTCACAATACCAACAACGATATATTCGCACTAACATCCAACGAATGCTGCACAATCAAATGTATAATATAATTAATTATTTTCTTAAAATCATCTATAATTAATTTTTAATTCAAAATAAAATATAAATAATTTATTATATATTTCACAAACATTTATTCTTAAATATTTTTCTTATAAAACTAGACCACCAACCTTTTTTTTCATTTCTTCATTTCCTTTGTCTATATGATAACCTTACTTAAAATATATAAGATGATTTCATAATTAACAAAATTTTAAATTCTACGGAAATCATATCCTAATAACTCAACAATATACATAATTTAATATATTCATTATATTGAAGAAATTTCTATGCCATTAAAACAAGAAAAAAAAATCTTTTTCCCTAATTATTATAAAAAAGTTTAATTAAATCCATAATTTTTATTTGGTTCAATTTATTATTTTAGTTTTTAAAAATATCAAATTAGGTCTGTTAGATTGATATTAGATTTCTGGTAAATTTTATATATTAAATCATTCCACCTAATATGAATATGATGTCTAAACTATGACGGAAATCTAACTTTAATCTAACAAAAATGTCACAAAAATATATCATTTAATCACTTTTAAAAATTAAATAATCAAATTAAATTAAATAAAAATTATGTTATCAAATTAAATTAAATAAATCTTAAAGAAAAAATTTCTCTTACATTAGCTTTTCTTATTTTAAGTGTCACATGTTATCAAAATATCCTTTCTCCTAAAAAACAATATTTTCTTTTCTCCAAATCTAAACATATTATGACCACAAAATAATATTAATAATAATAAATCAATTTTTCCTTATATTTCATTTCAACTTTAAAATATTCACGTCACATGTTTTCAAAATTAATTTTCCTTAAAAGTTATAATAAGGATTCTTAATTATTTCTCACTATTCCTAAAAATAATATAAATTAATATAAAAATAATAAATTACAGAACAGATAATAAAGTTCTCTTATAATTTTAATAAAAAAATAAACTTTATAAAAGACTTCGTTAAACTCTTTTTCACAGTTTAGTTTTTAGTTAGTCAAATATCAAATACATGTAAACGTGAGTTAGTTTAGATTTAATAGAATTTAATTTATTTATAAATAAAACTCAATTCAATCTAATCAAGTTAGATTTAGTAAGATAAATCATTAATAGACAGTCTGATTCAACTAACACTATTAGTGATATTCAATTTATTAATTATATATTTATATAATTATTTTCAATATAACTTTTTAAAATTTATATTTTACACAGTAACTTTTCAAAGAATTATATTTTTAGAAATTAATTTTATTAATACTAATATTTTATTATTTAATTTAATATTCTAAAATGGTAACTTTAAAATAATTTATTCAGTGTTAAAATATATTATTTGTGGATTTTTGTAAATACTCACAAATATTTGTTTTATAACCTAACATTTTAGACGCGTGTCGTCATCCTTGGGCGAACGACTTTGGTTGTAAAAGGAAATGTGTGGAGTGTAAGCATAGATCTCAAAGGCCAACCGTATAATTTAAGAATTCCAAGCTTGCGGACCACAATTTCACATGGATAAGTTTTAATATGTAATTTTAAAATAATATTATATTTTAAAATAATTTACCAAACCTTAAACTTGATTGCAATTATAATTAGTATTTTTCCTTTTGTAATTAGTCTTTAAAAAAACAAATTACTATGTTTCTGCTTTTCGAATGGTGTTCTGCATTTATTGGTAGTAGGAAAATGTCTAATGTTGGCTGGGTATAAAAGAAAAAAAAAACTAGATAAAATTTCATTGTTGCTGACTATGCAAATTTTCTCACCTAAGTATTCAATTCGATTTAATGTCTCACTAATTCCTTGTACGTTTGAATTGGAACAAATCTTTTTCAAACATTGTTTATCCACGAAAACTTCCTAACCCTTTTTAATATCTATTTAGATCTTTATTTTCATCCATTTTATTTAAAATAGTTATAGACTTTTATTTTAATTTTTGTAACTTGTGTTCAGTTTGGTACTTTTATATATAATGTTCACGTTATCCTTTATTAAGTGGGGTATAAGTTTTTTTCATATACATAACAACTTAAAACAAAAGTGACTTAAAAATTTGGTAAATCGTCTTCAACCTCTTATCATCCAAAACCCTAGTCATCATTAGAATAATTACTTCGACATCGACAGTTATCATAGCTCACCACCATCATCTCCTTCAACCTTACAAATCAACTAACAGTTACAGCAAGTCATATTCGTCTTCATCCAACAACCACGACCAACCTGCTTCTGAAAATAACAACCGCGAAGTTTGTCTTTTTCACGTAATTAAACATGCAAAATAAAGAAAAAAAACAAAATCCAAAAATCACAAATCCTAACTCATAGAAAGCCAAAAATCGTGAGATTTGTCTTCTCCTCCGCGATATCAAACCTACAAAACCAAACAAGTAAGAGCAAAATCCTAATTTTGAGTGAAAGATTAAACTGTCATGTGATAATCCCTCAATTGATAGTTCATGTATGTAAAAAAAATATACCTCATTTAGTAATGGATAACGTGAACACGATATCATTAACAACTTAGATACCATAATAGAAAAAAATCAAATTAAACAAAAATTATAAAAATAATTACAAAAATTGAAACTACTCAAAAAAAAGTCGACAATTACTTTAAATAAAACTAACAACTAACAAAAATAATAAGATCAAAATTACTAATTACATTTTTCTATATTAACAAAAAAGAAGACTAAAATATCTCGTTTTACTATATTATACACGTATTCATCTATCATTATCCTTGTTGAAAATAAGAAATAGGATATAGAAAAAATCATTCTAAAAAAGTTATTTTGAATACATTTACATTGCATATATTTTATAAATTTTTTCGAAAAAGTATATATTACAATATTTATCTCAAAAGGTATTATATGAATTTCAGAAAATTTGTTTGAGAAATCTTATTTTGAAAAGTTTTTTTGAAAGTATATTTTTTGTATTTTGAAAATGTGATTTAGAAAATTTCATTCCAAAAATCATATTTTAAAATTTTCTGCAAAACTTATTCAAGAAAATTTCCAAACTATTTTTATGAAGAGTAAAATATCATTCTAAAACATTCGAAGGTGCGTGAAGAAATTGTGAGAGTGCAAGAAACAAAAGCCATGTACTATACATGTAAAACTCACTGTATAGAGTTGGTCCGTATGATGAGCTTTAGTTTTGAACTTCAATAATACAAAAATGGGCCTAATCTTATACTCAATTTGAAAAATACATTTTTGTACTGTGTATAATACAGAAAAATATTTCATGGCACTTAATCTTTTCTAATTTTCATATTTGAAAATATATTTCAAATTTCTACATTATGTAATAAAAATATATATTGTAGATCCTATAATTCAAAATGACTTTTCGAATCTAGTAACATATTTAAAATTACACGATTACATTAGTTTAAAAGAATTTCAGATTTCACAAAAGTATAAATTTATAAATTATACAATGCAAAATATTTTTACATACCATCGTATCATCGAATAAACCTTTTTCATGGTTTAATTTATAATAAAAAATATTTCATCTCAAAAACATAACAAATTTATTGAGAATGTTTTGGATTGTAGTTCTAAGTTAAAAAGACAATGTCATTCTTTAGATTATCATCCATTCATATCAAATCTTGTGAGGATTAAGAAAAATTTAAGTAAGTTAGTGGAAGACATGTGGCTGTAAGAGAGTGGACCGTTCGGTTTTGACGATAGTATTTAAATGAGAATTTCAAATTATGTTCCACTTTCTGCATGCATTATCTCTTCTCCAACTTTCTGAAATCTTCTTTTATCCTCCTTCTCTCTAACTTCTCTCTAGAACTTCACATGTTCTCTTCATCTGATCAACAATCAGGTGGTGCTTGAGTCTTCTTGGTGTCAAGAGTTTTCTTTTGAACCGATTAAGTGGTTGTTTGAGTTGATAAGTTCTTCTTTTTCTTAGAAATTTTGTTTTCTGGCACATGCAAGTCAAGTTTCTGGTTGCATGTGTTTATTATCTTCTTATCTTAAAATGCTGATCACATTTATGGTCTTTTGGTTGGTCTATTTTCATAAAACGGTGAACGTTAGGTTTCTAAGATTTTTGGTGGTGGGCAAGTTTCTGCACTGAGAGTTTTCTGTACAGTTAAGAGGTAAGGGAAACTGGTTAATTTAATTGTTTGGTTGATAATGTATGAAAATGTTGTTAATGATTCTACATGTGTGTGGAATTGAATTATTTGATGTTCGGTGATTTTGGTGTGGACTGTTATATGCTATGTTCATGAGGTTTGGGTTTCTGCAGAATTTTGGTTCACTGGCCGAGTGAATTGTGAGGAAGGGTGATGGTGAAATTGGGGAATTTATGTTCAGTATTAGGTGGGTGGTCGGTCTCGTAGCCGTACTCAGTTTTGTATTAACATTCATTCTTAGTAATGTTAAGTTTGTATTGTGTTCGGTCTTAGCTGAGTTCTGCTTCTGTGGGGTTTTAGTTAATGACCGATCGGTCTTGTACTAGTATTCTATTGAATCTAGCAATCGGTCTTAGTGGGTTGTGGGATCTCTTGGTAGCGTTCGGTCTTGTACTAGCAGTTATGATAGTGGTAGCGCTCGGTCTTGTATTAACAGTATGCTAGTATTTAGCGCTCGGTCTTAGACTAGCATTTATGTTAGTGTTTGCAATCGGTCTTATTGGGTTGTGTGATCTCTCATTAGCGCTCGTTCTTATACTAGTGCACGATCTTGTACTTGTATTAAGCTTAGATGCGTTAAGTTTAATTTATAGGTGTTCGGACTAAACCGTAGGTATTTGTCTTAGGTTATAGCGATCGGTCTCGTACTAGTATTTTGTTTAGTACTAGCGTTCGGCCATGTACTAGTACATTGTTTGGTAATGGTGTTCGGTTTTGTCATAAATAGTGAGTTTCCGTTTGATCGTACTCGGGGTTTGTGTTGTTGTTGTTCGATTTTCTTCTATGAATGAATATTTAGTCTTTAAATGTTATTATCACTATTTGACTTTGATGGATTGAGATAGTTGTATTGATCTACTCTGTATGGAAAATTTTATTGACATTTCCATAAGGCATATGTTTCAAGTAATGTGGAAGAGAATTCCAAGAAGGAATGTCTCACTGAAAAGTGTATTAAAGTCGTGTTATAATATGAATATGGACAGTGAAATTCACCGAGTTCATCCTGATATTCTGATGATTACCAATTCTCAAGTAGAGATGAGTAAGACATTGTGTGAGAATGACAGGATGTCCTAGCCCATAGGTTCTTGGGTGAGTTATAACGGACTAACATTGGGTGGTAGCTGATGGTTTTCCAGTTACTACACCACCCGAGTGCATGAACGGCCTCAAGCTACATATTCATACAATCTGGGTGGTAAAGTCAGGTGTTCGGTTTATGCATGAAGTATAGTGTTCAGTTGTATATGCTTATATGTATTTGCATTGGTTGTATTTGTAGGAAATGTATGTATGTTTGCACAATTAAATTACATTAGTTTATCTTATTTCCTGTTTTGTCCATGTCTCCGTTCGTTTTTTTTCTTTTGCGATGATCACCTTTTTGGGTGTGAGTAGAGAGGAAGGAGTATACGTCGGAGCAGGAGTTGGACGGCGAGAATCCGACTGTTTAGTTTATGATCGTTCGGTCATATTATTGTTTATGGTATTTTAGTTGAACCGTTCAGTTGCATCTTAATCCTGTATTAACCGATCAATTAGGTATATAATTTTGGGATAGTATAGAACTCTATAAAACTTTAAATTTTATGATTATTTTATAATAACTGTAATCTTATTATAATATTTTTAATTGTCCTACAATATTATTATATGATAACTATTTTATCTAATTTTATATTATATATATTTTTGAGATGTTACAAATCTCATAAGAAAGTTCATTTCATATACAATTATCAGACAATTCTACCAACTTTATTCCATCTAATCAATTTCTCATTTACACTAGCATTTATATATCTGGGTAATTAAAAACATTATTTAAGAAAATGTGAAATATACGTAGTCTTTAAGGACTAAGCTATAGAATACAATTTAAATTATGAAATATTATGAATATGATCCAAAAAACTGTTATAGATTACAATATTAAAAAGTACATAGTGCTTAGCCAGTATTTAAGGAATAAAGAAATATTACACTTAAATGACAAAATACATAAGAACTTAATTTATTCCCCAATAATGAAAATAAAGTTCGAGATGTAAAATTCTAAAGTTTATCTTATAAGTAGTTTACATAATTTTATTTTTTTACAATTATTTATTTATGATTAATAATCCTATAAGATTATTCAAATCACTAATATATAGTAGTTAAATTTGTCTCACAATCTAAATTTTTTGGCATATAAGAATGATTAAAATAAATCACATCAATATTTATATATAATATATTTATTTATATTTAAATATTTATATAATAATGTTAATCATATTTATATACATAAAAGCAATAGGTCCAAATGAACTTTGGATGAACAAACAAGACCTGATTCTCTGCAATGATGGACAAACAATTAGTTTATGTTTTATATAAATTGATGAAACACGATGTACAAAGAAAAATAATACTTCCAAATCATTAAAAAAATTAAAAGCATTATATTTCTAAGCAAATATTAAATTAAAAATTACTTAACCAAAAACTAATGAATAATAACGTTTTTTTTTTGTTAACAGTAAATAATAACGTTAAAATAGAAAAAATATTGTTTGACATAATTTTACAATAAATCTTATAATGTAAAGATAACATGAGTAAACATTTATATTTATAAAAAAAATAAAAAATAAAAAATAACAAAGGATTAAATGAGTGTAAAAGTATTTTGGATGTCAAAATAATATTATCCTAAAAAAGTGTTGTGATATGTGTGGAGTCATTTTTACATTTAGGACAACAATGTTTTATGTCACAAGAGTCTTTCTATGTATAGAAGACTATTTCATTTATAAGGAGTCTAGTTTTATATTGTTGAAAACAAATCCGTTCAATGATATTATTTATGATATAATAACTTAAGAAATTTGTCCCAAACAAATATAAGCTGTAACAATGATATGAAATAATTAATATAGTTGTATTCAACAACCACCACTTTTAAGCTATATCGAAGGAGTGATTCTAATTCGATTAGGTTTGGATAGGAGTTTTGTAATTTTAAAGATATTTAAAATTATTAAGAATTGATTTCATTAATTATTAGGATTTGTGTTCATTTAAATAATTCATTTTTTAATTATTTTATTTAAATAATTTAATTCAAATTTATTAAATTTTATTTTTTATTTATATAAAATATTTTAATTATTACTAAATGTAAAAATTATTTAAATATAAAATAATTTTTAATAATCTAAAAATATTAATGCTGAAGTTTTGAAGTGATATTGATTGATGTTATCTTCTTATTAAATTTTTGTCAAGATTCATTCAATTAGACGATAATATGTTGCTTTGCATTTACTGAGATATAATACAAAGATATTCATATACTTTGTTCGAAGCATATAGCTAAAATAGGGATTTCTTTATCTTTTCTCAAACACCTTGAAAGTGACACGACATCTTCATAGTAAAAAGCTAACTCACTTTCTTTATTTTTTTAAATTTTATTATTCTTATTTGAAGTAAACTAATTCGTTTATAAAAAAGGAAATTTTTTAAAATGCATACTTTTATTAAAAAATCAATTTAGTTTGGTTTTGGTTTTGTTTCGTTCACAAACATTTCGTTATGTAGATAGAACATGACGTGATTTTGAAGAATTTTGAGATTCTTTAGAATAAGTTTATCTGTCTGTCAGGTAAGAAAGTTAATTACATTTTTTTTTCCAGTTATAGATATTTTGAAATGTTATTTTGTATGATTGAGTAATATGATGATGTTTGATTTGGTGAATTTGGTTGTGTTAAATGTTTGTTATGTTGAATTGTCTTTGTGAATTTTGTGTTGATTGAAAAATTTAGAATCTGATCAGTTGAGTCACTTTGTATGTGCTTTAACAATAAAAGTTGTTATTGACCAAAGTATTAAAAAGGGAATACCAATTTGACTATTTCAAAAGGTTCCATTTCCCCAAATAATAGAATTTTGTCTATTGTTTTATGATACAACGCTAAGTGGTGGTAGATTAGTATTAAGCGCATGCTCATTTGGAATGTTTGGGAGCATTTTAGATTCAGGCTACTAAACGTCGTATATTGTGAATGGTATAACATTAAACAGAACCAAGGCATCGTTAAGTGCCCATGTTTGGTGTTGTTGAGCGATGTAAGAGTTCTGATGGGCGCATCCTTGTATTGCAGGTCTGAAGCATTTTAACTTTAGGCATTAAGCGTCAAAAAGTGTCGTTGAGCGTGACTTGTTGTGAGAATAATGACATTGAGTGCCATAACTAGTGTTAAGCGCTATGACTATGTTGAGCACAATGACTTGCGTTAAGCACTACCTTTTATAAGAAGTCTAGCATTGTGCGTCACCTTTAAACATTAGTATGTATATGTGATTCAATTTATCTTATTTGATTATTTGAGATTGATTTAAAATGGACTTAATGTATATGAGTATTATGATGATTTATTGAGTTGATATTTTGTGAATATTTCTGTGATGGTATTGTGAGAATTTCAAAGAGAAATTCTTTGTGGTGATGTGATTGTGTATGCATTGACATTAAAGGTTGAGTAAGGAGATATCCCGATATATTACCAATCGTTCAACTCATATAAAGAGAAGCACCATGGGGAAGATAATGGTAGGAGATCCTAGCCATTGGATTATTTTGGTCTTAAGCGTGAAAGAGACTAACCTTGTGAAGTATTATAAAATAACTCCTTTGTTTATGACTATGAAAAGTATAAATACTATTACAATTGCACATATACTGAAACTCAATTTCAAAAGACATATATCCGAATAATTGAGTCTAATATCAATTTTTTAAGTGTATTTATATGAATTATTATATTTCATAAATATTTAATATAAATATGGTGTGAGTTATTAATATTATATGATCATTATTAATCTATAAGAAATAGTGACTATTACCTATCACAAAATAAATAATTTAATTTTTTTCATCAATTACTAATATATAATAATAATTAATATTATATGATCATTATTAATGTATAAACATTCAATAAATTTTTTATTAATTATATTCTCAAAAGAAAAATAATTCTATCATATAACATTTTATATTAACGAACAATTATTTGTGACATGTATATTGTCATTTTTATTGAAACTTTTTGTGACAAATTAAAAAGAAATTACAAATAATTATATAAATAGTGGCAAAATTCATATTTATTATTATCTTAATTGCATAGCTACAAAATGAAATAATATCTAAAGTAATACAAATTTAATATTTTTTATCACTAACATATATATATATATATATATATATATATATGTATGTAAAAGTTTCTATTAAATGTATAAAAATGAATTTATTATACATTATTATTATTATTATTCACACAAAATATTTAAGTATTGTAATAATTAATCGTTTGTCATTAATAATAAATAAAAATTAATTTAAAAATATTTAATCATTTTTAAATTAATTATATTTTATAATAAGACAAATAATTTTATTTATGTATACTTTTAAATAAGTATTTATGACATGTGGTTTACCTTTTTTAATATAATTATTGTGACATTTTTTAAATTTATCACTATGATTAATATTTATGATAAATAAAAAATTAGTCACAAATAGTATATAAAAATCAATCTTCATGTACTATTTTTTGTAATATTTTCTAAAAATCTAAACTAACTCTTCATAATATTTAGTTAATGTTTTTTTTTTCAGATTTAAATAAACACTCGTAACACATCACTTTCATCATAAAATGTTGGACAAAATATTTTAAATATCAAGAGTAATGGATAAGTGAAAATATATTTCATGATTTATGGCTTCATAGACATTAACACCTATCTTTTCATTCTTTGATTTTCACCATACCATTTTTGTATCCCCATATTTTTTTTAAGACTTCACTTTCACATATATGTGTGACAATTTTTTCATTTTGTGATATCAATCTTCATGATATGTGATTATACATTATAGTCCGATTCATTGACGATAATGTTAATATTAAATACACTGTTACTAAAATTGATTTCTATGTCAGCTCTCCCACTAAGATAATTAAAAATTCAAAGAAAAACAAATTCACGCTTTGTTACCAAATTGAAAAATATATATTTTTTTTCAATTCATATATATATATATATATTTTTATTTCAGGTGCATTATTCTTATTATATTTTACTCTTACAAATCTCCATTTGAAATTGCAATAGAATACAATGACTTTAGAAATTTTTTTACACAAAGTCATGCCACACAATATAGAGGTGGTATGACTTAAAAAAAAAGTTAACCAAATAGATTGTTAAGTAAGGTTGTGTGAAGGTGAAACAACTTTGTTTTCAACAAAATCATGTTTATTTGAAACAACTTAAAAAATATTTAAAACAACTCTATAAATAATCTCCCTTTATATCTCCTCAAATCATGAAAAACAATATATATTTACTTACAATTCCGTTTGCTTCTACATATTTAAGGAAAAACAAACTAAACCTAAATGCTTGTTTCAATCTTCGTATAACAAAATATTACAACTTAAAAATCTATATAATAGAATTGCGCTGATATTAGGTTCATGATTTTGATAGGTAGATTATGTAATATGACACATTGTATTCAAATATTTTATACGATCCCAAAATTAGAGTACTAAGACAAACCTTATGAGTATTAATGGTAATAATGATATTATTATTATTATTATAATAACCTTGATGTAGTGAGAAACACTTTTGACGACAAAATAATCTAGTTGCAAATTGCAGCCACGTGGTTCTCTCGCGGCAACTGTTGCCACATAGTCAAAAACGATTAAATGCCCATAACAAACATTAAACAACGATTACCGAAAAATGCAAAATAAAATGAAAAAAAAGAGCAAAGAATTTCACCCGATCTGAAGCTTCCAAAAAAACAAAGGACTCTCTCTCTCTCTCTCTCTCTCTCTCTCTCTCTCTCTCTCTCTCTCCTTTGTTAATTCACCGTTTACCGTTCTCTCAAGCATTGCAAGGAAATCCAAGTGAGAGGGTGAAGAAGAAGAAGAAGGAGAAGGAGAAGGCACAGCAGCAATGGGGGGTCTTGCATTGGGTTCTGCCTTCGATTCCAAATCTGGGCAGATAATAATGGCTGCTTTGCTTTTGATGATTGTGTCCTTCTATATTGGCACGCTTTTTGGCAACAATGCTCCCCTTTACGTCTCTCAGCTTGATTCTCATTCTCCTTCTTCTTTTCCCAACAATGTCTCCTCTAATGGTAACCTCTTCAGCTCAACTCAGCTACAAAAATCGCTTTTCCATTGCTTCTTCTAAAGCCATACTGCCAAATTTTTAAGCTTTTCTATCTGGGTTTCTCTTGAACTTCCATTAATTTCATATATCGGTTTTCTTTAAAATGCTTATTTTTGGAAATTCCCAGATTTATAGTAAGTTTTCAGTTTATTAATGTTGGAGCATATCTTTATAGTTATACTCTAGTGAATGAGTGTTAAACCGCAGTGTGTTAGTTTTACATAGAATCATTTCGGTACTATCGGATCCAAGTGGGTCCTCTACAAATGGTTTGCGTTAAATGGGTTTATGAATTGAATGTACATTCGGCTTGATTGAGTTGCTTGAAGGTTTTAATTACAATTTTGTGGGGGATATCACTTGGTGTCGGTGGCTTATTTGGAAACTTGTGTTAAGGTTAAATCCCTTATGTTTCATAGTGCTGCTTTGAGAAAGATCACTGAGAATGTTCTTAACTCTTGCAGGTACTGCTAAATTCAGTAACAAAGTTGCTCTGACTTACCGGAAAACCCCTCTTGAAATTCCAGAAACAGGGGTGGATGTGTGCCCTTTGACGTTCAATGAGTATATTCCCTGCCATGATGTTTCCTATGTGGAAACTCTGGCCCCAAGTCTTGATTTTTCTAGAAAAGAAGAACTGGAGAGACACTGTCCTCCTCTTGAAAAGCGCTTATTCTGCTTGGCTCCTCCGCCAAAAGATTATAAAATACCTATCAAGTGGTCTCTTAGCAGGGATTACGTTTGGCGAAGCAATGTGAATCATACACATCTTGCAGAAGTCAAAGGAGGCCAAAACTGGGTCCATGAGAAGGATCAGCTCTGGTGGTTTCCTGGCGGTGGTACCCATTTCAAGCATGGGGCCTCTGAGTACATAGAGAGGTAGCTGCCACTGACTTATTTTAAGTTCCTTATGTTCTTTCACTAAGAACCATCATTGAGTATGTGGAGAGAACAAGTAAAATATGATGTATTAATCTATAATAAAAAAGTTCTCAACGTCAATATCTATCTCATTTTGTTACTGATGAATGTAGTGCTGTAATCTACAAAGAATTCTCATTTTTAACTCTTTGAAGTTCAGAAGATGATCTATCACGAATACCATGAACTTCTGTCCTTGTGGCTGTGAATTCTGATAAACAAATTTCTTCTAGGCTGAAATTCTGAGACTTGTGATAGAAATGACATTATAATTTTGTAGTAGTGGACTGTAATTCCTGGATTGAATGTCCCAACGAGGATGTGATCACTTCTGGAATGTTGTCATAGGAGTCAATGGAATGACTAATGCTTTCAAGAAAAAACTTTCGGGCTTATGATCTTATATTTCAGATGATACCACAAATTAGTCTATGATATGCAAATTGCAACATAATTTCAAGCTGTAGACTTGTTAGAACTTGTGGTTCATTTGGTGTTAATGAAACCGGCAAAAACCAAATTCCTAGAAAGTAGATTTATACTTAAATCAATCCTACAAAAAAATGGTTTGTTAAGTAAAGTTTGCATAAAGTTATTACTGTATTTTGGTTATATCATATGGTTATATCCTAGACAATGTGAGGCCTCCAATATACCTTTTCATAAGCTTGAGACTAAATATTTATGGATGATTCTATAGTAGTCTAATAGTGGGTGACATGATAAGTCCAACAAATCCATTAAGATAGACTTTGATACTATCTTAGAAAATGGATTTAGGTCTAATTCAACTTTATAAAATCAGCTTATAAAATGATATTTTAATTCAATCATATGCCTCCTAGGTCATTTGTCTTATCATGTGCCTCCTAGGTTATTTGATCTTTGGGGAGAGATTAGGTTAGGGTTTGACCAATTTTAATTAGCCTAATTAATACACTATACTGCTTAGTTATGAGTCAGCATTTCTTAATTTATTTCAAACTATTTACTACAAAATTTGGCTAATTAAAGTTCTCTACTTTTATGCTAATTATGGTTTTGCCATTAAGGACTTAACTGTAGTCAATAGAAAGGTAAATTTTGCAGATGGGTTTCTTTGCTCAGGGTTAACTAATAAGTCATGAAGCCACTAATCATGGTTAATCTGTATTATTCTCTACCTCAAGATTTTGGGATGTTACATGTCCTCCACTAAATATTAATACATCATTTCTAAATTACTGAATCTCTCGTCCAAGCTAGGACTCACAACACTCCTTTTGAGCCTCGTCCTTGGAACTTTAGTCTGTCTGTTGTGTCCCTCGGCCTCTTCACTAGCAACTTCAGATTCAGAGGATTGGGCCTTATCAGTTGTAAGATAATATTCATGATTTTTGTTGAAAGAATTACTGACAACAAGTTACAGAGGATGGTATGATTCTGGTACCCTGTAGGAGAGAAACCAAGAAGGGATATACTGTTTCCTGTGTACACACGACTAATCTTATCTATACAGAGTGAATAAGAGATGCAACAATAAGGAACAAAGTATTTCCCTAGCATATCATATGATATCATATCATATCTCTAGCATCATCAAGTCATCTCTAACAATTCTAATATTTATATTAAATTTTAGTAATTTTCACTACCTATGGTTTAATTATGTTAGTTGATGCTCCAAAATACATGAACATGAGTTGTTGTATACTGTGAGTAGTTCAACAGTTTTCTGAGATAATTTTTGCCACCTTTTTCTGGAACTTATTCACTGAAGTTGGTGCTCCTGTGGAAACTTTTCTAGCTGAAAATTGCATGACATAGTTGTTATACATTTAATTTTTATGAATGCAGGCTAGGACATATGATTACCAATGAGACTGGTGATCTGCGTTCTGCTGGGGTAGTTCAAGTTCTGGATGTGGGCTGCGGTGTGGCTAGTTTTTCTGCATATCTTCTTCCATTGGATATACGAACAATGTCCTTTGCCCCCAAGGATGGTCATGAAAACCAAATTCAATTTGCATTAGAACGAGGGATTGGTGCAATGATCGCTGCCATGTCCACAAAACAATTACCGTATCCTAGTGAGTCATTTGAAATGATTCACTGTTCACGGTGCAGAATAGACTTTCATGAAAATGGTAAGCTGCTTTTGTTATTTATGATTTTACCTTTAATTCTGCAGATGATACAATAAATGAAAGTATATGCAATGTGTTGTTTCCTATACTCCAATGTGAGTTCTATAGCCTTATTCGCAATCCTTCTACATGATCTGCATCTTACCAATAGCATAGATGGAGTGAGGTGTATGTATAAAGACGTTTCAATTTTTCAGTGGGTAAAGGATTTGCAAGTATCAATAAGTGAGAGGCTAGAATGAGATTTCATTCGGTAGGTTTGCTCCCCGTTCTACAGAGTGGAGTCATCATAAAATAAGGAAAGTACAGTCCTACACGATTAAGAAAGTTGGTTCCTTCAATAACATACGGAAAGTGGGATTTTGTATTTAGTTGATTCTGAAAATGTGTGAATCCATTTAGTGTGTCTGGAAACAATTTAAGAATGCAGTTTTCCAAGTCCTATAAAAAATTGAATAGCAACTATCAACTTCTGTCAAGATGTGGCTTTTGAAGTTAAACATCTCATTTAAATTGTTTTCAAACATCTATATGTATAGACTATTAAAAGACTTACCCAATGTTCTTATAAATTGGTATTGGAGTTTGCTGCAAGTGTCTCAATAAAGAGCTAACTATGAGGGGGCTGAGACAAGTGGTCTGGATGTTGATTCTTAGAGGAAGTATTATGATAAAGACTTAGGTGTGATGGGGTGCCTAAATCTATCCTAATCATTGACAGTGTCCTCACTTTTATTGAAGGTGATGAAATCTTGCCCTATTAGACCTATCCAATACTTTTTGTTATGAATTTAAAGTGGTTAACTTATAGAATACTTATAAGTACCCAAGCACTTGGGGAACCCACCCCTCAAAAGCCAGTTTTCAATAAGGTGAAACTAAACATTTAAATACTCCATTGAGCACCCCATACTATTTATGTGGGACTTAAGCACTCTATAATATCCAATCCCCTATCAACCACTACCCTCTAGCCAAATATCTTGTACTATTATGTAGGACTTTGACATCCGTAATACCCAAGTTCTTGTCAAATTTATCCATTTAATACTTCTCAAAACTACGTAAGTTGGTGAGGTTAGCGTTATTTGAATAGACTTTGTCCAATTTAGAGGAAGAGAAATAGAGAGGGAGATAGGATGGAATTTCTGAAGTGAAAAGAATGAACTGCACAATAATTACGTTTTGTGAAACATTTGCATCATAGTCTCTTCACAGACTAGGTGAGATGGGAACTATTTCATTGATAGAGTGAGTGATATATCCTAAACAATAATTCGTGTGGAAACTGAGTGCAATTAATGTTTGATGCGTGAGCTAATTTATCCAATGATTCATGAGGTGCGTATTATTCTGACTGACATTTTTTTTTTTGCTGTGAATCTTCTGCAGATGGGATTTTACTCAATGAATTGAACCGTCTTCTTCGCTTTAATGGGTACTTTGTTTATTCAGCTCCCCCGGCTTATAAAACAGATAAAGATTATCCTGTCATTTGGGATAAATTGATGAATTTGACTACAGCCATGTGTTGGAGACTTATTGCTCGAAAAGTCCAAACTGCAATATGGATTAAAGAAAATAACGAGTCATGCCTTTTGCACAATGCAGAGCAAAAGCTTATAAACATCTGTGACCCTGCTGATGATTCCAAACCTTCATGGAATATCCAGCTTAAGAATTGTGTAGAAGTGAGAAATTCTAAAACAGATTCTTACAAGCTTCCTCCAAGTCATGAGCGCCATTCAGTGTTTTCTAACAACCTTAACATGATAGGTCTGTCCACTCTCTTTTGTACATGTGCAAGACTCTACTTTCTGGTTTCCATATTTAACATCTTCCTTAATCTTAAATTATACTTTCCTAACCTTTCTACTGGTGATTCCTTGTTTGTCTGCCTGTCCATGTCTCTGTCTCTCTCTTATACACACATGCATGTGCACTTTGAGGGCGTAGATATTTTGGTCAGAGAATTTTAATCAAATGACCTTATATGAAGGTCCTGCTAATTTCATGGTTTCAGTGTTTATGCTTCTTGATGCATATGATTTATTATCATAAAAAACGCATTTCCAAATGGCTATTAGACAATATTCAGTCTTAGAAAGGCACAATCTGCAGCATAGCAGAAATTAGCTTTATTTGTTGCGTCATGAAAACTTGATCGGTTATACTATTTTAATGTTAGTTTTTTGCAAGCTGGGAATAGTTCTGTTCTGAAACTTCAAGTTCATGGGAACATAATTAACTTGCATCGATGATAAAAAGAAAAGAAAAAGAAAAATAGATTTGAGGTGTAGGATCAACTAACAAGGAGTTCTTGTTACTTTTTTGGGAATAAATTTATTATATTATCAAACAGACATATAGTTGAGCATTTTCCCAAATTATCTATAAATGAAAGTATTCTTGTAATCATCAATGTAAATATTAACAACATAATAATGTAGCGGAAAACCTCTGGTCTGTGTCCACTGTATTTGAATGGGATAGTTAATATGTTTGAAATAAAAGGATCAATATTCTTTTACCATTCAAATGGAAATTGTATGTTAAAACAGCATTGCTATGATGCACTCAATAGCCTCTTTCAGTCTGATATCCCTTAAACCTTTTGAACAACAGGTATAAATCAGAATGAATTTACTTCAGATACTCTCTTCTGGCAAGAACAAATTGGTCATTACTGGAGACTGATGAATGTCAAGGAGACAGAAATTCGCAATGTGATGGATATGAATGCCTATTGTGGCGGATTTGCTGTTGCACTAAATAGCTTTCCTGTTTGGGTAATGAATGTAGTTCCTGCAAGTATGAAGAACACCTTATCTGGAATTTATGACCGAGGATTGATCGGAACTTTTCATGATTGGTAAGACTTTGCTATTGATATCCCAAATAGCAAATGCTATGTTAACACCTGTGTTTAGACATTATTAGTTGACTGCAGCTAACATGGATTCTGAAACATTAGGTGTGAACCATTTTCAAGTTACCCTCGGACATATGATCTTTTGCATGCCAATTATCTCTTCTCTCACTACAAAACAAAAGGGGAAGGTTGTTTATTGGAGGACATCATGCTGGAGATGGATCGTCTTATACGGCCACTGGTAATCACATTTATTAACCGTCATCTTTCATGGTTGTATGCATGTATGAAGACCAAATTAAAAATTCATGCAATGCATTAGTTTTGGTCAAATCTGATTTAGTACATATACTAGTGTACAAAATGTGTTTTTAAGTGTTAGTAGTTCCACATTAAGTATAATAAGCTACTTGATATAGTAATACTTTAGGGAACAGAGATATTGACTTCCAAATCCTCTTTACAACTTCAAATTTTTAATTGAAAAAAATTATTGTGGTACTTTCTCTCTACTCACAACTCATTGTTATTAAGTGTGAGCAAAATATCCAAATTGTCATATCCAATCCATATTACTTTAAGTCTATTTAAATGGATTTACTCAAATCCAAATCCATATTTTTGGATTTTAAAAAGTCCAATTCATTTAAATTGGATTTGGTTTAGATATTGGATACTTTTTTAGATTTTGAAAATCCAAAATCAAGGTACATTCAGGTCATTTCCAGTTATGAAATGCTAGGTTGGACCAAACCCAAATAAGGTAGTATCGGGTTGAGCTCATGCAAGGTCAGACCCAATGGCTTGAGTCATAGTCAATCTAAGTTGACCCGAGCCTAGGTCGGGTTGAGTCGGCCAAGGTCCAAGTAGAATTTAGTTGACTTGGGTCTATGTTGAGATGAGTTGTTGAACCAAGCTTGTTCGAGTCAACTTTGAGTCAAGTCTGAGCATGTCCATGTTAATCCTCGTCGCGACCGACTCACGTTCAGTTGAGTTGGGCTGGTTGGGCTAGGTATAGGTCAATCTTAGTTCGATTAAGACCAAGTCACTCCTAGCTTGATCAAGACTAGGTTGACTTGGGCCTAAGTTAAGTTGAGTTAGCACGGGCTCAAGTCAAGCTGCCTCATTCTGGGCCCAAGTCAAGTTGTTTTGGATCAAAGTTAAATTGAGTCAAGTTGAACCTAAGTCGAGTTGAACCTAAGTCGAGTTGAGTGCTCAAACTCGGATTGAGTTGAGTTGTCACGGAGCTGAGTCAATTGGGTCCAAGTTAATTGAGTCCAATCATGATAAGGTTAGCAGTAGCCCAAATCGATCTAAGTCCGATAGGATAAGGCTAGTGATGGTGATCAACTGATACATCACTGCACTAGAATAAATTGATTTATGTCCATACTTTCATTTACTTTTATTCCTAATTACTCAGTGCTACTTATTATATGCAGGGATTTGTTATCATTAGGGATGAAGAAGACATTACCTCAAGAATCCAAGAGGTAGCCCCAAAATTCCTGTGGGATGTGGAATCAAAATTGTTAGAGAACAAAGAAAAGAAAACGGAAACTGTTCTAATTTGTAGAAAAAAGTTTTGGGCAATCGACTAAAGTCACTTGATTTAGAAGTGTTTTCCCACGTAGAAAAGGTTCTTATAAAGCATACGGGTAATTTGTAATGTTAATTTGCTCACTGCTCCAATGCTCCCACGACCATGTTGTGTAGATGTTTAGAGAGCACTCATTTTGTATATGTTTTTGCTTTCAGCTTAGCAATTATGAATAGAAAGCAGTTGTTTTCCTTATTCTTGTTAATCTAATTTATGTTGTCTATTCTGTTATCTGGGCTTGAATATCAGAAATAAACACAACACATTCATCTTAGGTTGTTTTATGGCCTAATTATTTTATTTATTTATTTTGGTGATGCATTGGCTCTTACATTAGTAGTGTTTTGAAGAATGTCAAGAAATTGTAATTGGGAACTGACTCTATCCATACCCCTTTATTGTAAAATGAAGCATGAAGAAGAGTTATCATATCAGATTCATCTTTTATTTTAGTTGCATGTAACATTTATTTAATTTCATTGTAATTGTTTTTTGCTTTTAATTATGAGAAACTTAGGCTGTCTTTCCAATCGAACGATTTCGTTGTTATGATATGTGAGAGTTTTAATCTAGTTAAACTAAAGTCACAATTTGAGTGAGTTCATTCACCATAAACATTGAACATGTTATGGCATAAGCATAACGTCTACCTGTGGTTGTTTTTATAATAGATTGAGTTAAAAATGAGTAAGTTTAACCTAATTCCATACTACATTGTCATCTCTATTTGAAATATATATTTTCGAAATTGAAATGTCATCCCTATTTGAAATATATATTTTCAATATTAAATTGTGCAAATTAAAATGTATATTTTTAGGAAAATACATTTTAGATTATTTTTACATTTTCAAATACGCAGTTCAAAAATCCATCATAGGTTCGATAATTTAGAATAATTTTTTGAATTTTTTTATTATGTTTTTCAAATTATAATAATCGATAATATATTTTGAGATAATGTAATTTGAAAATTACTTTTAAATTACGTAATCTTTGTGCATTTCTGGATTCTCTAGTTATGGAAATTGAAATTATTTTTAAGACTATATTTCTATATTTTTGAATCAGTGTTAAGAAAATATTTCTATATTTCACAATTTAGAAATATATTTCAGACTGTATAATTGAAAAACGTTTCAAACTTGTGTAAATCAAATCAGAATATGCTTTTGAATTCTAAAATACGTGTTTTTGAATGATTGTAAAATAATACGTTTTCAAATTGTTGAATCTAAAATACACTTTTAAATTTGAAATTGCATAATTCGAGATTCATTTCTGTATTATACAATCTGAAATGCTATTAATTGAAGAATAATTTAAAGTTTTCACATGTAAGAATGTAGGAATAAGATATGAAGATGCTAAAAGAAATCCCTTTCACTTATATATCTCAGCCTCTATTTTATGTTCGTGGCATGTCCCACTGGGCCCATGTTATGATCCACCCAATTCTTACACTTATGCATTTCTTCATTTTTTTTCATTTTATCTTTTTTAATTATATGATTCGAAAGTTATTTTCTAATTTTTAAATTATATACTTTATTTTTTTAAATTACAAAATTTAGAAATATTTTTTAAAATAATTTTCGAATTGTACAATTAAGAAGTTTTTGGCTTTTGAAATCCTGAAAGTTTTAATTTTCAACTTTCAGTAATCTGAAAATTACTTTTAATTTTTGAATTATACAATTTAAAAATAAAAAAACAAGTTTCGAATTGTATAAAATATAAAAAAAAATGGGAAAAAGTTTATGCGATGGAGGTGTAGGAAGAGCTGTCTACGGTAAATTGTATTAGTATCTTGAAAGAAGAAAAATTATCCAAAGTGTACTATGATTGCATTCAATATCTGTGTCAGCGTTATATTAATACACTATGATTGCATTAATTACTATCAGAAATGAAAATTAAACCAGTTTCTGTTATAAATTAAAATCATGTCTTGTTTTTTTTTTCAATGAAAATTAAACCAGTTTCTGTTATAAATTAAAATCATCTCTTGTTTTTTTTTTCTATAATATCACTGTTTCAGTATGAACGTTGAAACCAAAATACGAATCTAACGAATCGCAATTGCTCTTTTCTGTGATACTATTACTGTGATATCTCTCTTCCTGTGTTATGCTCTCTGAGGGGAAAGTGGGCTGGATACCTGCAAAGGCACTCCGACGCTCAAGTCAGAAAAGGGATGTGTGATGAAGAGGAAGAATAATTTCTCTTTAAGGAAAAACGTATCTTTTTTCGTCTGTGTTTTTCATATTTAAAACAGTAAAATAAACCGTTTACCTGAAAATTCGGTCAGTTACCGAAGTTGACTACCTGGAAGTTGTAACTGTTAGATCGTGTTTGATACTGGGTCAGTTACTCCCGTGATTCGTGGCATTGACTGATATTCGTAACCGTTTACTCCTAACCGCTGAATTAGGAATTGCTCACTGATTGTCGAGCGCCTGGTGTATCGACACAAGCTTGTGAGTGTTATGTGTCGCGACATCGCTGTTTGCTTGTCGATCACCAATGTGTCGACATCAATAGACGATTATCGTTAAGAAGTGCTCGACATACCTACGATCGTGACATACGATCGTAAGAAGGCTCGACAAACAATCGTCTGGCTTACTCGTCGACCGTTGGTGAATTCAGGTATCCTACGGTACAATCACCAAGAAATTTTGAATGTTTTTCTTTAATATAAAAGACTTCTATATCATGTGTGTGTCTCAAAGACTACTTTTCAAAGTATTTAGTTTTTGGAAAGACGTGGTCCAAGGGTTTACAAGTCTTTGTCCTAAATCTTCATGAAAAAAAATATATATTATGATGCAACATTAAGTTTTATATAATGCATGTTATCAACTTTGTCATTTTTTTTTCACTTAATTAGATAGGGAGTAGGTCTTCTTGAGCTTAAATCTCTTCAACATTTTAAATTTGTTGAAAATAGGCTTAATACCTGTTTTTGTCCCTCTTTTTAAGGGAAATGTTCACTTTCGTCCTACCTTTTTCAAAAAGTTCAATTTGGTCCCACGTTGTGAAAAAAGTGTCCAAGTTAATCCTTTTTGGTCACGGCGTTAAATATTTAACGATTCTTGTGCCAGCTAGGAGTGTGGTGTGCAACGTGGCTTTTTACTTGCGTAACGTGGCAGTTACAGCTTTCCATTAACTGAGAACGTGGCAGTGGCAGTGAGATTAAAATTCTGAGCGTTAGGGTTTGATTTGGGAGCCTATTTCGAAATTGGTCTTTGAGGATAAGCATTTTGGAGAACCTGGAAATCAAATTTGGGTGATCTTGAAGGTGAAATCTGCAGAGGATATCGAATTCCGCAAATCAAATCAGGTTAGAGGTTTTTCGAAAATGTTTTCATTGTTGTCGCGTATGAGGGAGTTTAACTATGGGTGAAAGGTGAAATTGTTTTGTGTGGAAAGTTGTCTTCTTTTGATGCATGATAGTGGTCCCATAGGTCTTACTGTCTTACTTTAACTGAGATTAGTGGTCCCCTGTTTGCATTTGCAGGGTTCGGGTAGGGATGTCTGATGACATGTTTCGGGTAGTGGTCCACCATGGTGGGACCTTGATCAAAGAAGTCCCCTTTAATTATATAGGGGGAGAGATAACTAATTGGGACGTAGACCCCGATAAATGGTGTTATTTTGGAGTTTTAGGTTCACTTAACCATATGGGATACATGGAAGTAGAAGAATTATATTACAGTGTCCAACATGTTCTACATAAGGTTGATGATGATAAAGGAGCTATGAACATGTTGAATGTGGCTAAGTATTTGGGGGAAGTGAACCTGTATGTTGTGCATGGGGTGGACGAAGCAACTATCTTACAAAATGATGAGAATGAGATTCTTTTGCTATGTGAAGGTCATGCAGAAAGTGGTGAGGATAGTGGCGTAGGAGGAGAAGCACATGTTGAGGGTGGTGAAGAAGGAATGGAAGACGTAGTGGAGGGTGCAGTGGAGGTTGAGAATGAGGATGCACGGGATGTTGAGAATGTAAGTGAAGGATTGGAGGTTCAGAAGCAGGATTTACTGGATGTTGAGCATGACGATGCATTGGAGGTTGAGAAGGAGGATTCAGTGTATAATGAGGATGTTCAGCATGAGGATGCAGAAGATGATGAGGTTGCAGTGGAGATTGAGAATGAGGATGAAGTTGAGAGTGTAAGTGAGGTTGAAATTGAGGTCGAAAGTGAAGAAGAAGTGGAAGTGAACAGTGATGATGTAGCAGGAATGGATGATTTGAGTGGTGATGAATACGTGGATGATGAAGACAGTGAAAAAGAAACCCAACAGTGTAGGGGTTTGTCAGATGATGAGTGGGAGTCTGATAAGCTTTTAACTCCTGAAAATAGTGCAAGTGAGGAGGAGGATGACAATGATGATGCAATAGATGTAGGTCCTTTTTCAAAATACGCAAAGCAGAAGTCCATGGCAGATTACAAGTGGGAAGTGGGCACTATTTTTACTGACAGGGAAGAGTTTAAGGATGCTATTAGAAGGTATGCTATTCATGCTGGGAGGGATCTAAAATTTATGAAAAATGATAACCGTAGGGTGAGGGTGACATGCATGGGTGGCCAAGGTAAGTGCCCATGGCTAGCTTATTGTGGTTATTTGCCATCACGAAAGATTTGGCAATTGAGGAAGATAATTGATACTCATAGTTGTAGTAGACAACTTAATATTAAACTGATGAATGCTAAGTGGTTAAGTCAAGAAATAGATAGATCTTTAGTTGAGAATCCTAGTTTAAAGGTGAGTGATATTCGTACTAAAGCTCAAAGAAAATGGAATACAAATGTTACAATATCCAAGGCAAGAAGGGCAAAGTTAATTGCCACAAGAATGGTTGAAGGAGATTTCATAGAACAATATAAAAGGGTGTACGACTATGGACATGAGCTGTTGAGGTGTAATCCAGGCTCAACAGTGCAAATTAAAGTTGACTCTCATAATGGTGACCCAATTTTTCAAAGAATGTATGTTTGTCTGAAAGCTTGTAAAGATAGTTTCATAAGTTGTAGGCCCATTATATGTTTAGACGGATGTTTTTTGAAAGGTGTTTACAAGGGGGAGCTGCTGACTGCTGTCGGTAGGGATCCAAACGACCAAATGCTTCCCCTTGCCTATGCAGTAGTAGAAGTGGAGAACAAAGACAGCTGGACATGGTTTTTGCAATTGTTAATTGAAGACCTTGGGGGCAGTGAAGTATGTGGATGGTGCACATGGATGTCAGACCAGCAGAAGGTATAGGATATGGTTTTTGCAATTTAGTTAATGATTTTGTATACGATATGGTTTTATTACTAAATTTAATTGTGCAGGGGTTAGTCTTAGCTATCCAAGAGCTTTTGCCTCGGGCAGAACAAAGATACTGTTTAAGGCACCTCTATGCAAACTTTAGGAAAAGGTTTGGTGGGCAGGTATTAAAAAATCTGATGTGGAGTGCTGCAACCAGCACATATCCCCAGGCTTGGGAGAGAGAAATGCTGAAAATTAAAGAAGTCAATGTTGAAGCATATAGATACCTCATAGCCATTCCCCCAAGGTAACCCATTAGCCATTATATACACATTACTATCACAGATGTATTGTAACCCATTTGAGAAATGTTATTACCACAGGTTTTGGTCAAGGTCTCGCTTCACAGCTCAACCAATGTGTACCCTTGATAACAACATCACTGAAGCTTTCAACAGTGTCCTCATTCATGCAAGAGGAAAACCAATTATAACAATGATGGAGGATATCAGATTGTATCTCATGAAAAGGTGGGCCACCAACAGAAGCAAGGTGGCATCTATGGAGTTCACAATATGCCCAAAGATAAAGAACATGCTTCAGAAAGAATGTAATTTGTCTAGATTTTGGCTGCCAAGGTAATCTTATTACCACAGTTTATATACATCTTCTTATTTACGTTCATTGATGTGTTTTATTTCTTTCAGTTGGGCTGCACGAAAGATTTTTGAGGTTAGGCACACTTCATCTGTTGGGAACAAGTTCACAGTGGATCTGGACACTAAAGAGTGTAGCTGCAGAAAGTGGATGATCAGTGGCATCCCATGCTGTCATGCAATTGCAGTAATGAACTACTGTAATGTTCATCCAGATAATTTTATACCCAGTTGCTTCAGAAGATCCACATATGAAGAGGTGTATGCGTCCATAATTTTTCCACTCAATGGTCCCCAACTATGGCAAACGACAAATTTCAATGATGTACTACCACCACTGATAAGGAAGTTGCCTGGGAGGCCGAAGAAAAAACGCAAGTTGGAGGCATGGGAGTTAACTAAGGATGACACTCAAATGCGTGTTGGAGGGCATAGGAAAAAGTGTAGCATTTGCCGTCAGACAAAGCACAACAGGAATAACTGCCCTTTACGACTCCAACCAGCAGAAGCAAACCACCCACCAGAAGCAACCCAGCCACCAGAACCAACTCAGCCAACACAAACAACACAGTCATCAGAAGCAACCCAGCCAGCAGAAGCAACCCAGCCAACACAACCAACTTCCCAAGCATCCCGTCCACCAAAATTCAGAGTCAGAAGAAAAGATAGATAGATAGTTCTGGATCTTTATTATGTACTGTACGGTCTTATTTTGGTAACAGACATGTATTGTCTTTTTAGATGAATTGGAGGATATATGTATTGAATATCATGTACTTTGGTGACAAACCTGAACTGCGTTTATTTCATTAATCAAAGTGCTTTCATCATGTTTTGGTCAAAGCTTGTATTTAGATTTCTAATATGTGCCATTAGTCACTTCTTAAAATGCATTATTGGGTTGACCTGTTTCAATCTTAATATGCATTATGTGCTTGTGAGCCGTACGGTAGAGGACGAGCGTCCTCAGCGAGTGGAGGCAACAGGGCTGAACGAGCGAAGCGAGGACGAGCGTCCTGAGCTAGTGGAGGTAACGAGGGGCGAGGACGAGCGTCCTAAGCGAGTGGAAGCAGAGCGAGCGGGGCAACGAGGGGCAAGGACGAGCATCCCCAGCGAGCGGAGCGAGGACGAGCGTCCTGAGCAAGTGGAAGCAACGAGGGGCGAGGACGAGCGTCCTCAGCGAGCGGGAGCAACAGGACTGGACGAGCGGAGCAAGGACGAGCGTCAAGTTGTGATATTGTGTATTGGGATACCCAGAGTGGCAGTAATAAAGAGTTTTGTACTCAGGCACGTAACACTCAGTCATATGCATTATTGGGTTGACATGTTTCAACATCTTTAAACCAAATGGAGAGACTGTCAATATGTGCCATTAGTCCTCAGTCATATGCATTATTCGGTTCACCTGTTTCAACATTTTTAAACCAAATGGGGGACTGATTCGAACATTTTGTACATTGCATTGCATAACTGATGTTACACCAACCAAAACACCTTCCCATTGTCAACGTACTTCTTTCAAGCATCCAAATACATAACAGGTATTAAGCCAGCTTATAACAAATAAATCACGATCTAACTAAATCAACCTAACCACAACATCCAAATACCCAAATTCACGATCTAACTAAATCAACCTAACCACAACTTCAAAATTACAAGGTCAACCACAATAAACACACACAAAGCTATAACTAACAACTTCATCATTTTCTGGATTTTTTGCAAATCCTTCACTGCATTTTCCAGCTCATTTATTCTCTTCAGAATTGTGCAATCTTTTTCATCCACGTTGTCTTCACAACACCACTTGAAAAAGTTACAGCAGCTCCCAATTGAAGATCCACCCTGTTATTCACCATGTTAAGTTAGGGAATCTATGAACAAATGCATCAAATCAACTAAAGAAAACATTAACTGACAAGGGTATACTTAAAACCTTGTAATGAGGACAACCCCAAAAATTTCTCCCAGCATTCTTCGTTGTTCTGGCCACTTTCATTACTGCAATATCACCGCAGTAACAAGTAGGGATTAACCCACCTCCCCTAGAAGCACCACCATGGGACGAACGAGAAGATCCTTTGGCCCAGCTTTTCGAAAACGAAGAACACCCTTGGGAACCCATTCTCAATCCTCAAAGACCAATTTCGAAATACCCAAATCAAACCCTAACGCTCAGAATTTTAATCTCACTGCCACTGCCACGTTCTCAGTTAATGGAAAGCTGTAACTGCCACGTTACGCAAGTAAAAAGCCACGTTGCACACCACACTCTTAGCTGGCACCAGAATCGTTAAATATTTAACGCCGTGATAAAAAAGGATTAACTTGGACACTTTTTTCATAACGTGAGACCAAATTGAACTTTTTGAAAAGGGTAGGACGAAAGTGAACATTTCCCTTAAAAAGAGGGACAAAAACAGGTATTAAGCTTTGAAAATATATATCATAATCTTCTTAAAGAATAATGTTAGAAATATAGAAATAAACATCACTCATCAAACAAACTCAATGTAGGTTCCATCTTAGATACTAGGTAACTAAAGTTGGTAATAAGATAATAATATTCATAAAATAGCAGAAAAAAAAACTTATCTATTTTATTATATATTTAAAATAAAATAACACAACCAATTTTTGAAGTATATGGATTCTTTAATAAGGTAAAGATTGTATATATGTTGACTATGAAAATAATGTCTAGTATAAACCATTACTTTGATGTATAAAAGAATGATAGAGCTACAATCTTATGACCAACATTTATTACTCTGAATAATAAATATGTATTCAAAATGGAATTCAGGTTATACAAGAAAGTCAAAATATGTTATTGTCATTTTTATGTTGCTAATAAGTTAATTATAAAATTATAATCTATTTTATTTCTAAGTATATAACAACATTTTTTACTTTTATTGTTAAATTAAAAAAATTATAAAGAAAGTGATTAGTAAGAAATGTGGTATTTTTTTGGCATTTAGCGATGAATAGTAGAGAAATGCAGTGCATGAAGAGAGTGATTGAGAAGAGAATTATGAAGGTGTGATGTAATGTCAGCTTCGTGTTTCCATGTGATCTCTGCTCCCTCTTTCCCTCTTTCTTCATCATTTCACTTACCTCCATCTTTAACATTTTTCTTCTCAATATTCTACATAATATATACTTTTAATCTTTCATTTTCTTTCAATATTTTACTCTTTTCATTCTTAATTATCCCTACTATTGTTTAGACATCATACGATCAAATTACAAAATTACGATTTTTTTTAAATATAAGGCTAAACTAATTTTTTGGTTAGCTTTGGATATTTTTTAATTTAATTTTTCAGTTTCCAAAGTTTGAGAAATGTAATTTTTTTTTACCTCTCTTTGTAGACCATGTTAAAGGAAATGAGCATGTAACATGGTTACAGTTTCTCGAGCTTTTTTTACTCTCTTAAATTTAAGTCATCAAATTAGATTAGGAGTGATAATATGGTAGGATTAGTGTAATTTGACTATTTGATAATTGATATTATTATGCTTTTATTTTTTTATATTTTATTGATATTTTTATTATTATTATTTATTATTATTCTTTTTTTAGATTTTAAAATATATAAAAGTAACTAACTCCTTTATTCATGGAGTTAATTATTATTTATGTTATTTAATATATTTATTTTTTAGTTTTTTTGTGTTCTATTCTATTTTTTAGTACATGATAATTTATTGAGTGAACATTTGTAAATATATGATTAACGGACATGATAATTGATTGTGCATCTGGACATAAAGTTCATCAATTGGTCATTCTAAACATTAAACTTAATGCTTAATACAACTTTTTAATAAAAAGATGTATGACATGACAAAAGACTTTTATTAATAAGTTTAGACTTGTCTTTAAAACATTAAAATTTATTAATTAAAATTTATTAAATAGTGGTGTGAATTCTTAAAATTAAAGATATATTATTTAGTGTTTTGATATTGATTTGAGGCATAAAATTCAATATTAATAAAATTTTTACTGCATAAATTGTTTTATCAATTTAATTATATTTTATATCTTAGAATTATTACCATAAAAATTATTTTTTTCGTCTAAATTAATAAATAATCATAATTTTTTTAAATAATGTTAATCTGTTATTCCATTTTCATATATATATATATATATATATATATATATATATATATATATAACTTAATGAATTTTAAAAGCTGAGAGTGAGATTAGTTGAATTAAAGAAAAAATAATGAGAAATAAAAAATTTAAGATGAAAGTTTATGAAAGTTAATAAACGATATAGCAAGTTTGATATATTAAAAAAATGTTTTAATTAATAAAAATAAAATATTAACATTTTGTTTTTAGTCAGAAAAATAATTTAAAATAAAATATAGTGTTAATTATATTAAAATGAAATGTAAATTATTGTTTAATATAAAATACTAAAATTAATGAAATTATATTAAATTAAAATTGATGAAATTATATTATTATTATTATTATTATTAAACAATGTTTGTGTCTACTTATTTAGCATGTTGAGTTGGGGTGCATCTAGTTGCAGAAGTTGTGTTGGAGCCTTGACCTGCAGAAAATAATTTATTCTTCCTAATCGATTCTCCTGCATTCAATTTTTTTCAAAATTAACCCATGTGACGTGAGAATCGGTTATGAGAGACATAAATCGAGTTCCGTGCACCTTCAACTTTCGATTCTCTGATTCTCAGGACACATTTTATCATGTTAGAATATTAGTATTTTCACGTTTTATAAGTTGGTTTTCTTCCTCATCTCTACTTCAACTTTCTTTAGCTATTAAATCAACTTAAACAAACGCTATGATAATAAACAGAACATTCACCGAAACAAACACAACATGAAAGAAATGAAATGTATAGATTTATTTGATTTGAATTATGTTATCATGGTAGATTCTCCTTTTGTTTCATTTGACCTAATTTAACAGTAACAGTGGTCTCACTGTTAGCCAATCTCTACTTTCCCTGTTCACTGCTATCATTTTTGTTCATGCGTGAGTGTGTCTCTTTGTCTCTCTCTCACCGAGCCACGCGTGCACGTGACTGACTCAGTTTCAGAACCAGATCGTCGCAGTGAATTGTCAATGAAATTATTGGATCCTTCCTTCAAAACCACACATTAATTCAATTACATCAAAAACTACATCAACCCTTTTTCTCTCTTTCCTTTCTAACTATCAATAATCTAATATTTTCATCTTCTATCACTTATTTTATTTCTTATATTATATATGTTCTTACTTTTACAAACTTTTGAAAACATAAAATATTATATTTTATAGTAAAAAATATTTTTAAAATAAACATGCATCCACATGTACTTGTTTCAAATAAATAAATAAATCGCACTTAATGCACAGATTAGGAAATAAACTATGTGAAAAAAGAGAGTCAATTTTTTTATAATAACTGATATTGAATTTTAATGTATGAAAAATTTGCTAAAAGATTATATTTGATCAAACTTCCTATGAGAGGAATATGGAATAAGTCTATAGTCTTGAAAGTGGTTATTATGGTTGAAGTCAAACGTGCTTATTAAAAAATCAGTAACTAAATAATGAACACAAAAAGCACTCTGAATAACGTTGTTGTAGCATTATTGTAACATCCAATAAGAGATTGAGGTGGGAAGGAGAAACTTCAACATTTTTGTTATGTTAACATTGAAAAAGAAGATAGGAAGATATTCAGTTCCTCATGTTCAGCAACTCATGTGAATAATTGCATGCACTATCACTTACGAATTTCTGGATTCTTAATATTATCAGTGATTCATTTATTTATTCTAAAATAGTATATCTTCTTACCATAAATATGAAGGCGGCTCTTATAAGGTGGAAAATATGATAATTTGGGAAATTTGAGTTTGTATTTTTAATGATTAATCGCTGTATTGTTAAAGAAGACAAGGAAAGATTTGTCTGCAGAATATTTTTTAATGTTTAACCATATATATATATATATATATATATATATATATATATATATATATATATATATATATATATATAAATATATAACACTAGTAAAAAAAATGTATTTTAACTCGCACATCATGATTCGGTTTCAAAAAAACTGAAGTCTATAGACCGAACGACCGCGGTTATTAACGAACCGATATCTAAAGATAGAACAACCTCGATTTTTTGAGTGATCGAAGTAGTAGTTTACTGAACGGTCTTGGTGAACGCCTAACCGAGGCATTTAGTCCTGTCTAAGAGACCGAATGACCTCAGCTTTTTGAAGAACCGAAGCAATAGTTGACCGAACGGCTTCGGTTGAGTGCTTAACCGAAGCATTTAGTCCTATACAGACTAAACGACCTCGCTTGTTTGCAGAACCGAGGCCTTTAGTCTTGTCATCCCTGCCATTAACGTACAGACTGAACAGACCGAACGACCTCTCTGCCACTAACGTACAGACTGAACAGACTGAACAACCTCGCTTGTTTGCAGAACCGAGACAGTAGTTGACCGAACGACCTCGGTTGGGTGCCTAACCGAGGTATTTAGTCCTATCATCCTTGCAAATCCCTCTACTACCACTGTTACGTACAGACTGAAGAGACCGAACAACCTCGCTTTTTCGCAGAATCGAGGCAATAGTTGACCGAACGACTTCGGTTGAGTGCCTAACCGAGGCGTATAGGTTTAAATTATTTTTAAAAATGTCATTCACTGAAACTATTACGCATCGGTTGACCAAACGACCAAGGTAGTAGAGCATTTCTGGCACTACACCTCCACTTTCGCGAACAATTTTCTTCACGCGATCTTTCTTCTTCCTCTAAGAAACACTATTCTCCACAACTGCCCACTACTCGCGCCTCCCCCTGCGCGTTTGTAGCGCCTCCTTCGTCATTCTCGCCTCGCCTCTGTGGCCGCTGTCGGACCGCCTCCTTCGCTCCTCCTTCACTAGAACTCGCTCATATCTCGTTACCGTGGGTCGTTGCCACTAGCGTTCATTGCTGCCACCTCCGTTGCTGTGGCGTCATTGGTGTCGCTGTTGCTGCCTTCGCTGGTGCTTCCATCTCGCTGCTAGCATTTTGTGAACGAAGCATCCACCTCCATTTCTTTTTAGGCTGCTTGCATTGCTCTTTAGGTTGCACCACTACTGCCGTCGCCACTGCCAGGTGCGCCATTGCCAGGTGCACCATTGCCGCTCTCTAGGGTTTTGAGTTTGGGGAATTTCATTTTGGGGATTCGTTCGAGTTGTTTTGGTCCGTGAGGGTTGTTGATGGTTGCGCCAGTTGGAGAAGAAGACCTCGCGTGGTGGCCTGTGGTGGTCTGGTAAAGGTGGCACGGTTGTTGGGTGGTGTTCTGGTAAAGGTGGCACGACAAAGGTCTCGCGAGAGGCGGAAAAGGAGGACACTGGTCACAACTGATCGGTCTTTCGAGAGACGGAAAAGTTGGTGAAACCGATCGGTTAAAAAAATAAAATAAAAAAATACTCTACTGCCTCGGTTAATGTCCCAACCGAGGCATTTCAGTCTGAGATACTGCCTCGGTTCAAAAGGAACCGAGGCGAAAACCGATCCCTTTTTGACTCGGTTCAGAACCGAGGCATTAAGCTTATCCCTTTTTACCTCGCCTGTATATGCCTCGATTGCAGAACCGGTGCCTATAAGCAAAAATAACTGGTATCATTTCCCTTGTGTACTGTACCGTCCTCCGTACCCAACATGCCCAACGATCCTTAGGCCGTACGGTCCTCCCTACCCCATAGGTCGAACGGTCCTTAGGCCGACCACCAGGCCAATCATTCTGGCCGACCATATGGTCCAGATCGAATGACTATTCCTAAGACCGAACGGTTCTTCTTAGGCCAACACCAGGCCAATCATTCTGGCCGACCATATGGTCTGGACCGAACGACTATTCCTAAGACTGAACGGTTCTTCTTAGGCCAACACCAGGCCAATTACCCTGGCCGACCACCCATATTGATCGACCATCCCGGCCGAACAGACTGCATGATTAGATTACAAACGATAATAGCTCGTTAAAACACCTAATGGAGATTAAGGTATGATTGGACTGTCATTAGGCCGACGAAAGGTAAAAGCCCATTACAACCAGTATAAATAAAGGTCTCAGGTATGACTTCCCACCAGGTTGCATAATACATGCTCTACTTGGTATAATAACCGCTCGGTCACTTTACTAACTTGAGCATCGGAGTGCCTTTGACAGGTGCCCATCCGGCTTGGAGAACGAGGAAGAAGAACAAATACTACAACTGAGATACGAAGAAGAGGAGAGAGCCTATTCAGTTTTCGCCAGCACGTCCAGTCCTCAACAAACAGGTTACTGTCCGGTCTTCCACAGCTTAGAGCGCTAGAAGTATTTACGTGGCCTGTCCAATCTTCAACATTCGTCCGGTCATCAAAGTCTGCTCTGTCTTCGGCACAACAGGGAGTGTTTTGAGCGTAGGACGTTCCCAAGCCTTATACTCGAAACACCTTGATTGCACTAGTGTAAGTACAAATATGAATAAGAGAATTTAGACAAAGTCCAAGCATACCATTGGACTCATCTCCTTTAAAAATTTGGTGATCAATCTTCATATGTAAAAATTCGGTTTCTTAAAAATATTACACTTTTACCTCACAATGGTCGCGCTTGATAAGAATTTATATATTTTAACTATTTGAGTATTATTATATTTCATATTGTTATAACAAAAGAATAGATTTATTGATTTATAAAAGTTTGATGATAAATTAAAATTATTGATCATTTAATAATGACTTTTATCATAACTTAATTAAAATTTAAAGCAAAAACTTTTAACACTTATTTTATCAATAAAATTTATTGATAAATATTTTTGTAGGTTTAGCTATTTTTACTGATAAATATATTTATTGGCAATTAAAATTTTAAAATATATAAATAAAATTTATCAATAAATTATATTTTATTAATAATTAATCTTCTTTGATAAAATTTTGTCAATATAACAATTTTTTATTATGTATACTTTTAATTATTTTCATACATATTTTTATTTTAATGTGTATGAAACTACATACAATTTGATTTATAAATGTCATTTTTTACAGCTATAATTTCAATTGACCTAAATATTATTATTTTAATTAATTCTAAATTTAATGAAAAAAATGTAGATGGCAGTAGTTTGCGAACGTGTATGAAAAAATTAGATTAAATATGTTTTTAATCTCTAAATTTAGATATATAAAATTAAAATTTATTTATATTTTAAACTCTAATGTATTTTGATCTCTAAACTTAAAAATAAATAAATATAATCCTTTTAATTTAATAATTTTAATTATTGTTAGTGTTAAATAATATTTTAGATTAAGTTTTATAATGGAATATATCAAACAGTGTGTATGTCAACAAAATTTTTAAGGCAGTTAAATTAAAAAAACTATTCATTTTTAAAATTCAATAATCAAATTGTATAAAAATTTGAGATATAGACTAATTTCAATTTTAAATTAAAGTTTAACAATTAAAAATATATTTATACTTTTTGTGTGTGTGGAGTTTGTGTTTTACATATCTAAACATCGTATTTCATTTACCAACACAGAATTTCTTTAATAGTATGTTGTCGAGAATCCTATTATATATGTATGTACAATTGTTTGCATGCATATCTTTGTGAAGGAAAAGTAAAAGAAGTAATGGACCATGGCATACTTGCACTTACATAGATCATGCCCTATTCAAATTACAAAACATTTTTTAAGGAGAATAATTGAGAGTGGAAAACCACATATTTTGCTTTGGAGAGAAGAAAAAAAGTAAGATATTTTTATTAAATGGCTTCAACTAGTGTTACTACTTTGGGTGACCAACCAAAGACAAGTTGTATATAACAGACCAAAGATGTGGAAAATGCCTATGTAAGAGAGCTATGTAATTAGGTCATTTCGTACCATGTCCACTTCTGTATTATCTCTACCTATAGTAATAAATCGAAACCACAATCATTTTTCTGTACTGAAAAGCTAGTTAAATAATTATATAGTTTTAACAAATTATTAAATGCTTTTTTCCTTTTTCTTTTTACTGAATAGACAAGACACAGAACATATCCAGTACAATTGCATGCATTAATTCTAAGGGCTAGTGTAGATACATATATTATAAAACCTAGCAGTTCATGCATCGTAATGGAAATTGACTACTATAGCAAGCATTATTGAAAATTATATTGGCAGAGGTTGAAAACTTTTGTATATATAACGTATGAATAAACTTTATATTCGTATATCACTTACCATGATTTTCATTATGGTTAATAAAAATATTTTTCATCGGATTAAGGTCGACTACAAAGTCGGTCAGAGTCTAACATTCAACGAACTTTATTAATGTAAGATAAATTCACACTAACACAAATATTTATTTATTAAAAGAATTAAAAATAATTTTACTATTTTTAACTATTTTTTTTAAATTAACCTTTTGTGTTGTGTTAGAGTCAATTAAATTAAGTATAATATTAAAAAAACTGGGTTGATACTAATACTAAGCTAATTTTACTTTTTCTTATAATGAAATTTTTTTACATTTCAAAAGTATTCGTGTTGTACTATAATATTTCTTAGATCATGGTAAAATTTGTCTTTTTTTTCTTACGATGCGTTACACTTGAAATAAGTATATTCATTATTCACCTTCTTACTTTTGATGTAATTGTGATATAAATTCAATTTAGCCTTATTAAAATCTACAAGAAAATAAACATTTAGTGTCAATTTTTGGTTGACACGAACTTGTAAAATCTGACCTTAATTAACTAATAGTGTCAAATTTGTTATGCAAATGAATCAAACTCTAAAATTATAGACATTAATTCACTAGCATCGACTTTTAAAGACATTAGACTAAATAATGTTATTCCATCACTAGGTTTTAAGTTGTTTGTTAATTTCATATAAATTATAATTACTTAATTTACAAGATGTGTTAAGTGTTTCAAATATACTTTCAATGATTTTATGCTTAAATATTAACAATGTTTGTTAACAATATAGTGAACAAGGTGACCTAATTTATCTAATAGTTCTTCAATTTCGTTATATTATTTTCTTATTCAATTAAGTTCAATTTTCGTCGATTTTTATCAATTAAGTCCAATTTTTGTCAATTTTAATTAACTTAATCTTTTTTGGTAACACTATTTAAATAGTTAACAACATAGTAAAAAGAATGACCCAATTTGTCTCACATGGTCTGTTTTATGTTACATGTATCATTTATTTATTATGTGATATGAATTTTTAGTTTTAAATCAAAATAGAGGAAAATAGTGTTCCATGAGACTATATAAGAACTTCCCTCATTCACGGCTACTTCACCTAGCTAAGGTCACCGACGGTGACACTGACCACCACTAGAGGTTCCACCAGCATTGTTACTCCATTTTCTTCTTCTCACCTTTGTAGCTTTGACTAACGTTGCCACCAATGACTTTCGCTTCTCCCAATGCTTTCTTCTTTTTCCTCCACAAGACTTGAATCTCTGATTAATCCTCCCTGCACCTCACCCATCTCAGCTTGCACCTTACAATAGACATTTTTGCCTTTCATTTATTAGATTATGAAAAAGTTTAATGATGTTCCCACCAATCTTCTCTATTGTTCCAAGTGGTGCACACAAAATTATTCACTGCTGGACCCTTTTTTGGCGTTTCCCAGAACATACCATTCTTCATTATGAACCCACAATACGGTAGTGGCTTACAACAACCAGACTGAAAAAACAAAATGAGGAAGTCGTTGTTGTGGCCGTCGTTGATGGCGAGGCCCACGATGAGCGCAAACGTGATGGAGAGGTAGGCGTAGAGTGTCGTGTTGACACGGTACAACGACCCCATGATTCCCAAGGCGAAGACTAGCACCACGAAGATGTTGTCGACTAGAAGCGACACTTGCAAGACCTTCTGGCAGTCGAAGCCGCGACGGATGTGGATGTAAGCGGAGGAGGCCACGGAGCCACGCCTAGGAGCAAGAAAAAAAAAACCTAAACCGCAATTCTAACTACGGTGAACATCAACCGCAGTTCCAAGTGTAGCGAGCGTCAACCACACTCCCAAGTGTGACTACCATGAACCGCATCTCTAACTCTGGTAGCCTCTCAACCACACTTCCAAGTACGACAAGGTCTTCAACCGCACAACCACCATTGCAAGAGCTCCCACGACACAACCACCAAACGAGAACATGTCTGTTAGAATTAAGTGCGAGACTGCAACAAGTAAAATGAGAGAGGAGGGGAGGAGTACTCTACGAGAAGAGAGGAGAAAGAAAGGGGATGTAGGGTTTGGGAATATGAAATGCAGCAAAGAGTGACAGAGGAGGAAGGAAGGAGATAGGGGGTGTAGGGTTTGGGAAAGAGAGGCATAGGAGGAATGGGTTAAGGGCTTTTTTTTTAATTGTTGAATGGGTCAAATAAAAAAAAAGTCAAAAGATTATAGGGGCACAGTTGGAAATATGAAAGAATAAGGAGGTGTAGGGTGAGATGAGTGAGGTGCAAGGAGAAACACTATGAATCTCTTCTATGTTTGCGACCAATGTAAGACCCTGAAAATTAGAAGAAAAAGTAAGTTTTGGGTCATTAGGAGACTAAGAAACTCAAAATGTAACAAGTTGTAACAAAAGTACAAAGTATAGTACAAAATACAATGCTGTCGACTTTGACAAGGTTTGGTATTTCAATTATAATTTTTTTTATAAATTAGATCTTGAGTTAATTCTTCTTCCATTAGAAAGTAGACTCTAATAGCTTCGATTCAAGTACTCATATGCGTAATTCCGACATCGGGAAGGGGTTCAACCGGACTGACAAAGTTGTCCCAGTGATTGAACATGTTTTTGACGCGTTTTTACTGTTTAAACGCGTTTTTACTGTTTAAACGCGTTTTATGCCAAATTTTTGGCTATTTAAGGACGTCCCAGGGGCTGGAATGGTTCCTAAGTTGAACCAGAGGCTAGAGCACGAAGGTTTTGGAGCAGAGAGACTTTAGAGCTGTGAGTTAAGTCGGGGGAACGTTCGCAAAGTGTTTTCGAAAGGCTAGCTAAGGAGAAAACCGTAAGGGGAGCTAACCTTGAGTCTTTTTGTTTCTGTATGATTTTAAATTTGGTATATGTTTAGGATTTTGACTCTCTTTATGATTTTAGAATGAAATTCTGTTTCTGTTGTGTCTTTTGAATTGATCTACGGTTTGGAATCGGGATGTGTTTCTGTTTTTGATAATTTTGAAGAGATCTTGTTCGCATTAAGTATTTTGAATCGGTGGAATTTTTTTTTTGTATACGTATAGATCGAAGAATTTGAATTTGTTTATGGATTTAAAAAGGAGAATAGGCTTTTGATATGAAATTTTGGACTGGACTATTTATCCGCTATCTTTTTGGTTATAGGTTTAGTTTAGATGTTTATAAGATTTGAATGAATATGGGTTGAGATAGGAGATGAGTTTTTGGATGTCTAGAAAGTCGATATGATGGGAGGAATAGTCGGTATAGCCTGGAAAGTAAATTTTCGTGATTTTGGAATAGTAAATTCGCTGGAGTGAATGAGTCAACTCGCTGGAGCGAGTTATGCGTGACAAATTTAGTGTTTTGATGTTTTTGACGTTTTGGGAGTTCTGGATGTCCGTTTTGGACGTTCTTTAGGTCGATATGGGGGTTTTTGACCCTTCCGGAGTCATCGGTGAGGGTATCTAAACTATTTGAACTACTTAAGGGTTCAAATTAATAGACCATAAAGAGTTATGTGTTAATCAGTAATGTTTTCTGTGAGGATGTGAAATGTCTGAATATGTAAGAGTTATTTTCTTGAGATAGGACTAAAGATGATAACATGTTGACATGTGTACTTATGAATGGAAAGTGTGGAATAGAGTTCCAAGGAGGAACTCCTGGTTGATTTTGTGTCAAGTACTGTACGTATGAATATAGGAACTCCGATTTAGTGGTTCATTCTTATGCTCTCAATAGTCTCGATCTCACTTAGAGAGAAAGCTATGTAGTGGAGAGTGGGAAATCCTTACCGAAGATCCACAATGGGGGACAGAGTAGGAAGGATGTAGCTTCAGTGGTTGTATTCATATCCGAAGATCCAGTTTGGGGGACAGAGTAGGATAAAATAATTGGGCTAGCAAATAAGTGCATCCATATCCGAAGATCCAGTTTGGGGGACAGAGTAGGATAGGATGTAGCTGAGTAAAGTACCACTGCAAGTGTAGAACTAGCTAAGAGTTCAATATTCATACGATGATCCAGATGAGTGAGTTTACGATGGTTATGGTATGTTTATTGTATTATTAAGTAATATAATTGTAAGTTGGAAATTTGGTTATTAATTTAATTTACCATGACATTTTATGTTGCATTAGCTCACCCTTGCTTTGTCTGTTGTGTGGTTGTTCTTTTGTGTTATGTGTTTTGTCTGGCGATGATCATCCGGTGGATGGGAGCAGAAGTTGGTGATATGCCGGTGGAGCAAACATTAGATGGAGGATCGACGGAAGCTTAGTTATAAGAATGAGCCTTATAATTTGTCTATGTTTTAAGTGTGAATTGTATTTGGTTTGAAATTTGAGTGTGGGTTTGTATAATAATGAGGAAAACTGTTATTCCTCCTCCTATCAACTGTTCTATTGTATCAATGATGTAAGAACTCTATTATAGTTTAATGCTATAATAATTGGGATGTTACAACCAAGGACACCTTTGACTGGAAATATTGTCAACATCATTGAAACTTTTGCAAACGAACCATCGGTTTTGCTGCCCTCACACATCTTGGGATGACGAGTCGGATTGAGTACATATAATGTCTACTCGCAATCCAACCCACAAAATGAAAAATCCATCCGCAATCCACCCACTAGCAATGCAAGTACCCGTTTTAAAAAATCTATAGATATTTTAAAACCCACGGGTACGTGCAAATATTAAAAAATATATATTTTATACATTTTCAAATAAAATTTAAACAAAGTTACAAAAGAATATGTAAAATTTAATATAAATAAAATAAAATATAAGTTAAAACTTAATTTTAATTAAATTTAATCTAATAAAATATAAATTAATTTTATTTTAAATTTAATTTAATTAAATAAAATATAAATTAAAATATTATTTTTATTTTTTACGAATAACGAATATCTGTGTGTCGGATAATATTAATACCTACACCCAACCCTTTACTTTTATAAACAAGTATAAAAATACCTACTTTTCATAACCTACAGATAATAAATAGGTTTAATTGCTTGCATTGTCCACAGTTTGGCTGCAACGTGTCAAGTTAGTCCATCTTTTTAAAAAAGTTTCAATTACGTCCAAACTTGGTTTAAAAGTGTCAATTTTGTCCAAACGTATGTAAAATTTGCTTCGATCAAGTCCCTTCCGTTAAATCCCATAAACGGACGTTAATTTTTTTTTTCTCTCTCCTCTGCTTCTCTGCTCTACTGCTCTGCTCCTTTAGTAAAATGTTTTTCACTTATATTTAATATTTACATAAATTAAATCATGATCATGATGTAACTAAGCCTTTGTTCGTTTGAACAGATTATACTGTTCAAACGGGTTTGAGAGCGAATGAAACGCGATCGTGTTCGTTTCTGCTGATTTGCGAGGATGGATTACAGTGGATTTGCGAGATACGTCTGTATATGATCACTCGCATATATGCGATGATTTGCGCTGATTGTGAATAAAATTTCATTTTTGCCCTTAACACATTTGATTCCAAATGTGATTACACGCTGTGTCCAATTACAGTTATTAGAAAAAATATTGAATCAGTTTATTCGATTACGGGACTGCGTAATCGGTTACACTACAGCTACAAATATATATGAATGGTGGATGGTGTATTCGATTACGATGCTGTAATCGATTACGCGTGAATATATAATTTGGATTTTTGTGTGAATCTATGCTCCATCTTTCTCTGTTCCCTTACCTAATAATAAATCAATCAATGAATTTAATTCTCTTTTCTTTTTCTACAAATCGATCCCTTTCGTCTGAGGAAAAACTGAAAAAATACTCCAATAAGTTTGTTCCTTCTTCTATGCTTTCGGTTTTTATTTTTAAGCAAAATTGCAACAATATTTGTTTCTTTTTTGGTCCGTTTCAACCACTAAACTTTGAACAAAAAACAACATTTATTTGTTTCTTTTGTTCCCAAGAAGATTGAAATGTTTTGTAAATTAATTTTGGAGTTTTTCCAATGCATTTTAAAAAGAGAAAATATTTTTTTTAAGTTTCTGTTTTTTCTCTTATTTTTTTTCTTTTTATTTTTTTTCGCTTACCAGTGACAAAAAATAATAAGTTCGAGCTGAATTAGTCGTATAAACTTTATCCAATTAGATTAATTTTGTGCAAAAAAGGGTTTTAATTTCATTTAAAAAAAGTATGTGTTTTCATTTGAACAAGTCAGCTAGTTAATCTAATTACTGTTAGTCAAATTTAATAATTACTTACTTTCAGAAACTAATCTTTTTTTTACCCACGTGATGAAACATTTTAAACATTAATTTTAACAATTATTCATAATTTTTTCCTCTTCCTAAACATTTTTACAATTAAATATAACATTACAAAATAACATTTTATAATACTTTTATAACTAGGGGCAATCTGGTCATCTTCATTTTCTACCAATTAAACTAATTTTTAAAATCTATCACATCAATCAAATCCTACACTAATTCTCACAAACTTTACTTCCAAATCCACTCTCAATTACCCACAAATCCACTCAAAAAAACAACAAAAAAATTACCCTCAAATCCACACAAATCCATTCAAATCATCTCTCCCAAATCATCTCCCCCAAATCACTCCAACCGAACACAGCCTAAATGATTTTATCTAAATTATTATTCCACTTTTTTTTTACCAATATGCTACATATGATTTATTAATAGAGAATTGTGCCTGTTAATTGAAAGAAAAAATTAAAGTTATACAATATCTATTAATTAAAATATGTGTGTATTTTAAAGTAAAATAATTTTATTAATCTCAAATATAAATATCTATCTTATATTTTATTATCTTAAAACTATTTTAGTAAATAAATTAATTAATAAATTATTTTAAATATATATGATTTATCCTATTATCTTATATATATTTTTAATATACTTTTAATGACGATAAATTATATATATATATAATTAACACAAAACGTATAATTCTTTTTTAAAGAAAATGAAAATATGTAGAAACAGTTCAACCAATATTATACCAAAATAAATAATTTTGTAAATACCTTTTAAGTTAAAGAACAGAAAAATGAATTATTTGATTTTTAGATAATATTTTACTACGAATTATAATATTTTAATTATATTTATTGTTATTATTTTAATATAATATTTTACTACGAAAAGCAATTATCGAATGAAGCAGAAAATGGGTGTGAAAAGAATACTTTTTGTTTAGATTTAGTTTTCATGTTTTTGTAAGATAAACTAAAACCAAGTATAAATATATGAGAAATGAGAGTTTCATCCACAATCGTTACTCTGTGCAGAAGTTCTGTATAATGTCCAGAGGAGCAGAGCAGAGAAGCAGAGGAGCAGAGGAGAGAGAACTAAAAAATTAACGTCCGTTTTGGTGAATTTAACGGAAGGGACTTGATTGAAGCAAATTTTACATACGTTTGGACGAAATTGACACTTTTAAACCAAGTTTGTACGTAATTGAAATTTTTTTAAAAAGATGGACTACTTTGACACGTTGTAGCCAAACTAGGGACAATGCAAGCAATTAAACCTAATAAATACTTACACATATCAGCGGATTCTATATGTGGATGAGACTTTTTTGCCATCTATGCACATCCCCTGCTCCCTCTTTGTTTTCATATGAAATCTTGAATATGTGGTGATAAGGAAACATAGAGATCAATTTCAGCTGGTTCTTTGATTTTTCTATTTGACAATAAAAGAGTAGTATGAGTGTAGAGTGAAATGATGAAAGATGGAGGGTTGGTTTGAGAAAGAAATAATGAAAATTTCCGTGAAGATATAGATGTTAAAGAAAAGGAAGTTCCCCTCCACATCAGATAAATTGTGTCATGCTATTTACTATATTGTTAACTATTTAAACAACGTTAAGAAAACTAAATTAAAAAAAAAACTAAATTAAGATCAAGATAAAAAATAATAAGATGTCGCGTCAAAGCATATTAACATGTGATTTTCTTATTAGAGAAAAAAGGTTACTAGATAAGAAAGTTACATTGGAGATCAGAATAACTCTTAATGGGAGAATGACTTCCTCTAAAAGTAAAGTAAGAACTTTTATTCTTGTATAAATAAAAAAAGGATATGAAGAGAAAAGTTAAAACATTTATATAAAAAAGTAAAAGAGAAAATTCATGACCTCTCGTTGATGTTAGTGTAATAGATGTTGACTTGAATAAATATTCATTTGTTGTTTTAATCAAATAAAACTTTATTTCAACTAAAAAGTTTTATTATTCAATCCAATAAATTGTAATAGATTTTGATTTAGTTTTTAAAAATAATTTAGTTTAATTTGATTTATCATCTTAGACCTTATAACCCTACCATTATAAAAAGCACCCATTCCCACCCTGATCACAACCTCCTTACCTTTCCTTTCTTCGAAACCTTCCATTACCAACCACCCCACACTGCCACCTATTAATAGTAAGCATCTCTTCATGGCTTCATGGTCTGAATCTCACTGTAGATTTCGCTGTCACTATTGTTCTGGAAACTCTTATTCCAATCTCAAACTTGACTTTGCAGGACATGAACTTGGTATTGGAGTTGGGTTCAAAGGTCCTAACAGATAAAAGACAAGCATGTGACAACAGTTCTGATAGGTGTGGAACTGCTGCACGGTGTGGTTTTGACCATCACAATAAAGAGAAGACTGAGATTTCAGATAGGGAAAAGATTGTACGGGAAGATGAACAGAAAGAAAACACTTAAGATTGAAACTGCAAAATAATTCTAGAGGGCTTGATTGATCTCTCTCACAATCTTCTATTTATAAGAACAAATTGATACACAAGTACATGATAAATATGGTAACCCTAGACACAATATAATCATGATAAATAGGGTAATCCTAGACATAATATAATCATGATAAATAGGGTAACCCTTGACACACTATAATGATGATAAAATAGGATAAATATCTTAACACTCCCCCTCAAGCTGGAGCATACAAATTATATGTACCAAGCTTGGAACAAATAAACTCAATCCGAGGACCCCTTAATGACTTGGTCAATACATCTGCGAGTTGATCGTTTGACCCAATAAACTCAGTACATATTTCTTTGGTCAACAACTTTTCACGAACAAAATGACAATCGATTTCTATATGTTTAGTCCTCTCGTGAAACACTGGATTTGATGCAATGTGCAGAGCAGCTTGATTGTCGCAATACATCTTCATAGTATGGATGTCACAAAATTTAATCTCTTGAAGGAATTGTTTCACCCATATAAGTTCACATGTTAGTGATGTCATTGCCCTATACTCGGCTTCCGCGGTTGATCGAGCTACTACATTCTGTTTCTTACTTTTCCATGAAATAATGTTTCCTCCCAGAAAAACACAATATCCTGTTGTAGACCGTCTATCAATAGGTGAACCTGCCCAATCTGCATCACAATACCCAGAGACATGAATGCTTCCTTTATCTTCATATAACAATCCTTGCCCGGGAGCCTTCTTTACATACCTTAGAATGCGAATGAGAGCATTCCAATGGTCAACACATGGAGCCTGCATGAACTGACTAACCACTCCAACTGCAAAGGATAGATCTGGCCTTGTAATAGTGAGATAAATCAGTTTGCCAACCAGCCTCCTATACCTCTCTGGATCGGAGAATAATTCACCTTCTTTTGTCCTTAATTTCTGGTTTGGGTCCATGGGACTGTCTACCGGTCTACAATCAATCATGCCTGTTTCTTGTAATATATCAAGAGCATACTTCCTTTGGGAGATTACAACTCCATCTTTTGATTGCGCTACTTCAATGCCTAAGAAGTATTTGAGACTTCCAAGATCCTTGGTTTGAAAATGTCTACACAAGTACTCTTTTAATTGAGATATTCCAACAGCATCATTTCCTGTAATGACAATATCATCAACATATACTATTAAGTAAACACATTTCCCGAGAGAAGAATGACGATAAAAAACTGAATGGTCTGCTTCACTGCGTTTTAGCCCAAATTTTTGAACAATGGAGCTAAACTTTCCAAACCAAGCACGTGGGGATTGCTTGAGGCCATATAGAGATCGATGCAATTTGCATACCATACCAGACTCCCCCTGAGCAACAAACCCAGGAGGTTGCTCCATATAAACTTCTTCCTCAAGATCACCATGTAGGAAGGCATTCTTGATATCCAATTGATGAAGTGGCCAATGACGAATGGCTGCCATGGCAAAGAAGAGACGAATATTAGTCATCTTGGCTACAGGAGAGAAAGTGTCACAATAATCAAGACCATAAACCTGAGTGTAACCTTTTGCAACAAGCCGAGCTTTGAGTCGATCAATTTCACCATCAGGGCCAACTTTAACTGCATACACCCATCGACAACCAACCGCCTTTTTGCCTGGGGGAAGGGGCACCAGCTCCCAAGTATTACTGTGGTCAAGAGCCTGCATTTCTGCAATCATAGCTTGTCGCCATCCAGGATGATCAAGTGCTTCTTTCACATTCTTGGGTATAACAACAGAGGACACTGAGGATAAAAGAGAAAAATAGGAGGGCGACAATCGATGATAGCTTAGAAAATTATAAATGGGATGAGGGTTCCGAGTGGAACGAGTACCTTTTCTGAGGGCAATAGGCCATGCTGAATCATTTGCACCAGGAGGCGTGGGAGGAGGTGACGAGGGAGAAGAATCTGAAGTAGGAGATTCACCATTGTCTTGGGGAGGTGGACTATCCATTGGGGCCCTGTGTGGGATGATCTCAGTATGTGGAGGAACAGGTGTAGAAGGATTGTGATCAAGAGTTGGAATGACAGAGACAGTGGAGCTATTTGACTCAGCCATTGGAATAGGAAGGACCTGTTGGAGGAAAGAAACATCCTGAACAGATGGAGAGAAGTAAGGAGTTTGTTCAAAGAATGTGACATTAGCAGACATGTAATACTTCTTAGTTTCAGGAGAGTAACACCGATATCCTTTTTGAAGTCGAGAATAGCCTAAGAAGACACATTTGAGAGCGCGAGCGGAGAGTTTGTCTAGACCTGGAGACATGTCATGAACAAAACATACACAACCAAACACTCGGGGAGATGTATGAAAGAGAGGATCATTAGGAAACAAAATGGAGAAAGGGACTTTATTATCAAGAGAGGAGGAGGGCATCCTATTAATAAGATAACATGCAGTTAAGATGGCATCTCCCCAGTGATGGACAGGAATATGGGCACCAAGCAAAAGGGTACGAGCAGTTTCAACCAAGTGTCTATTTTTTTCTTTCTGCTATACCATTTTGCTGTGGTGTATGAGGACAAGTAGACTGATGTAAGATACCATGGGAACTCAAGATGGCAGAAAAGGAGGATGAGAAATACTCTTTTGCATTATCACTTCTTAATATTTTGATTACTTGACCAAATTGATTCTTGATTTCATTCAAAAAGGATGTAAAGATAGCTAACAATTCAGAACGATTTTTCATAAGATAAACCCAAGTACATCTTGAATATTCATCAATAAAGGTAACAAAATATCTAAAACCAAAGGAGGAGATACGACTAGGTCCCCATATATCAGAATGGATGATGGAAAAACTAGAATTACATATTGATTGAGACCTTTTAGGAAAGGAAGATCTAACATGTTTTCCCAATTGACATGACTCACATTCTAAGGTTTGGAGACCACTAAGTTCAGGACACATCTTTTTTAATTTGGACAAATGAGGATGGCCAAGTCGATCATGTAGCACTTTAGGATTAGGAGTAGCAACACAAGACACCCTTGGACGAGATCCAAAATGGTATAATCCGCCAGCTTCATATCCTTCTCCAATCTGTCTTCCCGAACCACGCTCCTGTATAACAAAAGATTTATGATCAAAGGTTATTGAACAATTTAACATTTTAGTCAACTGGCTTAAGGAAATTAAATTAAAAGGACAATTAGGGACAAAAAGGACAGAGTTGAGATTGAGGGAGGGAGACAAAGAAACATGACCGACTCCTTTGGAAGAAGTTTTAGATCCATTTGCAAGGGTTATGAAATGAGGTTTTTCTCGAAAGGAAATAGATGAGAACAAAGAGGTATGACCAGAAATGTGATCAGAAGCACCTGAGTCAATTACCCATGAATTTTGACATTCCATAGATTGAGAAACGCAGGCTGTTGATGTATTGGGAGATTGAGATGGTTGTGCCAAGCTGTTAGAATTTAACCTTAAATACTCTTGATATTCATCCTCAGAAAACATAGAAGTGGAGGACCATGATAGATAATTTTTTTCATTTAGCTTCTCGGAGGTAATTGATGGACTTCCAGAGAAGGAAAGAGTACTGCCAGACGCCATTTCTGAAGAAGACGAATAGTACTAGTGAGGAACAAGAAAATCCTAAAGGTTTAGACCAAAGAAACTGTAACAGTGATGGACGACGGTGGCCGGCAACGGCAGGCGGCGGCCGGCGGCGATGGTGGCCGGACGGCGGCGGCGGCGGCGGCGGTGGCCGGACGGTGGCCGGCGACGGACGACGGTGGCCGACGGTTGACGGTGGCTGGCGGCGGGCAGCGGTGGACAGCGGCGGGCAGCGGCGGACAGCGGCGGGCGACGAAGAATGTGGCGCCGGACAGATATATATGAGATAGAAACCAGAGCGGGATCGACCCGCTCTGATACCAACTTAAGATTGAAACTGCAAAATAATTCTAGAGGGCTTAATTGATCCCTCTCACAATCTTCTATTTATAAGAACAAATTGATACACAAGTACATGATAAATATGGTAACCCTAGACACAATATAATCATGATAAATAAGGTAATCCTAAACATAATATAATCATGATAAATAGGATAACCCTTAACACACTATAATGATGATAAAATAGGATAAATATCTTAACAAAAACCTTATTATTGTTTAATTCAAATGTTATCGTATTAGCCTTATGTTTTCTTGTTCAGTGTATACATGTCAAGGTTTTCCATCCCAGAATCTCTTTCCTTCTGCTGCTGAGAAGATGCAAAAGGGTTAATTTATTCACCTTTTGACATTAAAAAACACAAGCAAACTAGCAGGCGAATCATGATTACCAAAATCTCAGGCATACTAATGAGTAGTCACTTCTCTGCTTTTTCTATACAGTCCAAACTGCTAATATCAGTGATCCATTAATGCCCTAGTTTTAGTTAAAGTCATGTACTTTTCTGTCCTAGATCTCTGTCAAACTCTGTACAAGTACAGTTTATACTGTTTGCTCCCAACTCTTTAAACTAATAGCTTTATCCAATTCAAAAAAACATCTATAAACACTGATTATCATCAAAGTTCCCCCACTCATGAGTAAAAATTTATTGGCTGAATGAAACTAGAGCTACCATAGAGAAAAATGTCACTGCATTAGAGAGTTGGAGAAAATATACAAACTGATAAATGCAAAATATAAATACTGACACAGTTTATGCATAGTCAAGACTAGTATATGTTTGATAAATAAATTATTCTATGACCTTACCAAAGTAATTTGGCCTAAGCATTTATCACGAATAGATGCATACATGTTTATATTGGAACAGTAATAGAAGTGATGGTTGAACTGTTCAAGTGTATCAAATCTTTTTTCTAATAAATAGAATCACTGGACAGTTGCATATATTATAAGTATATGTATACAAATACAAAAAGTATATTATTTGAGTTCATAGATGACCCAAAAAGAAAAGTAACTTTGGTTTTAGATATGCATCTGCTGCACAATTTTTCATGTATTAATTACCTGATAATTTGGGTTTGTAAATGTTTTCAGAAGAACACGTACTCAACTCGGGATGCTTATAGCTTATCTATTTACATGCAGAAAATTAATTATGGAGTAAAATTCAAGAATGTTCCCTGACCCACTACTAATTATGAACTTAGACAAAAATTAGCAATGATAAAAGATATTACTATTAATGTAATTGCTTTTAGCTGTAAAGTATTTATTTTATCTCCAAGAGCCTACAAAAGGCAAGGGGACAAAAAGAGGATTACATGGAAGGAGATGGTGCCAATATTTTAACTTGACATGTGTGGTCACACTCATTGTAGCATTCATGCAAGACAACCAATCCATTTGTCCACAGCCACACCTTTTTCTCAAAAGAAAAACAATAAATCCCAATACTAATTATACTAACAAATGAATTCTTCCATAAGCCTAAATATCAGAAGAAAATATGCCATAAGCAGATAAACCTTAAATTGGAAAATAAAGAAAAAGGAAAAATAATCCTAGTTGCTATGATGAGAGGTTGAAGCAGAAAATAAAAGAAGGTAAAGAAATAAATAATTTGGGTTAGGAGAAAGTGGGGTGAGGTGGGACAAGAATTGGAATAAGAAAAGCCAAATTAAAAGAACACAAGCATTGGCCGTGATATTAGCTAAGCATCATCATCATCATCAGTGAGTGTATATAAAAAAAAAAAACAAAGAGTTGACAGGTGAAGTGGGATTGAAAAGATTGACCTGCGTCTCCTCCATGCACCCTTTGGTTTTACAGCAAAATAAAATAAAATTACAGTGATTAGATTCTCCTTGTCGCTTATCCTCATCTCCCATGAAACCGCACTTCACATTGCTACCATTTGAAAAGCCTACAAAAAGAAACACAGACAAACACCCAACATAGGCCAGAGACCCAAAAACAGAATTAAACAACCATATAGTGATATGAGTAATCAACACTATGACTATTTCAACTGACAACCCCAGAAACAAAGTCATATCTCTCAGCTTAGTTTTTAGAGTGTGGATCGTGTTTATCAGAAAACAAAAACCCAATCTACAGTGTCCACAGTCTCTTCTTCATTGCAGTTGAAATTAACTTCAATTATATTTCCATTTTAAATTGAAAATTCAAGGTAGCCACTAGCCAGACAGCTATATAACCAGCTACTCTAGCTCAAACATATTATATCTATATATAATAACAGTAATAGTGGTCTAGAGCTAGAACTAGAAGTCATGAGAGTGATGGTACATTGATGGGTCACATCCACCACCTTGCGAGCCATGACGGTTCATGGCTTCCCTCTGGCTGCTGCTATCATCGTCACCTATTTGTGGCGTGGCGCCGAGGTTGAGATACACCAGTCTCGAGTCCAAATTGCTGCTGGTGTGCGCTTCGCTCATTGGTGGATAGATTGCAGTTGCAGAAGCAGAAGTGTTGGGGTTGTTAGTGTTGTCGTTGCTGCTGTTGTTAGCGTTGTTGTTGTGGTTGTTCCCTTCTTCACGAGACAAAACGAGAGCTGCAGATTGCACCAGCTCCAAGCATAGCCTCAGCTTGTTGGGTTCAATGTGGGTCAGTCCGGGGACTGCCCCTTTGAAGAGGAAGTCCGAGGTTAGGGTTCTCAGGATGTCCAACGGGGTCACGCCATCCACGGTTCGCACGTTCGGGTCAGCGTGGTGATCCAGCAACACCGCCACCATCTCTGGGGATACCATCTCCGCCGCCACGTGAAGAGGAGTCTTCCCGGCCGGCCCGGCCGGGAAATTCACGTCCGCCGCGCCCAGCTCCAGCAGCGCCTTCACCACCTCCCTGCTGCAACTCTCCACGGCGTAGTGCAACGCCAGCGCCTCGTCCAGGTTCAGGCCCTCCCCCATCACCATGAGTTTAACAAGTTCCACGTCGGAGGAGTCGAGCGCGCGCCGCATCCGCCGGATTTTCTGATCCTCCATGTCGGCGGCCCCGAGGTCGGGGTGCGGGTGGCGGAGCGGCAGCATGGAGCGGCGCGCGAGGGAGGATTTGAGGCGGAGCTCCTCGATCTTGGCCACCACGTCGATGGGGAGGTGCTTGGCCAGCACCTCCGGCGGAAGTCCTGACTTTGCCACCAGGTGGGAGCACGTGCTCCACAGCTGCTGCATTTCCTGCTTTCGAGATGCTATCAACACTTTCATCACATCGTCGATTGAAGCTTTCTCCACCATGCTCGCAAGTTGTTTCTGTCCATCAACGAGTTCAAAGTAAGAGTTTTTATACCATAGTTCAAATGCAAAATTTAACTCTTTATTTTTCAAAAGTTTTTTAACAAAAATTCTACTCTCCTATTATTATGGTAATGCAAAAGTTTATTTCCTTAACCATTTTTAGAGGAGAGAAACAAGAAAAATTAAATAAAATGAACTACCCTACCCGTTGAAATTAGCCTATTTAAGTTTAAAAGAAATAATAGAGAAATTGTATGATGAATTTCATTTCAACACATTAACTTTGTGAATAAGTTAATTCCTACTTCTGAATAGATCAATTTAAAATTTTCTTGCTATCTTTTAATCTAAACGTGTTTATTTAGAATTTCAGAAAATATATTATGCTAACATTAACCAATGTTTGGTAGAGTGGAGAGGATGAGAAATAATTACTTTTTGTTGTTTGTCTCTCAGGAAGAAGAGGAGGAGAAAAATGGCTGGATGCCTTCTCTTATTTAATTTAATCTTTATTTTTTCTATCTATTTTATGTTTTCTCAACTTATTTCGTCCTTTATCTTTCCTCTAAATCAAACATATAATTAATGTTAAGTTTTATCATACAAATTATCCTTGAAGTTATAGCTTTAATTACATAACAATATGAAAAATATTTATTAAATTATATGTAAACTTTATCTGATTATTAAATTTGCCCTTAAAATGGTTGGCAGTGAAAAACTGAAGAAACGAGTGTCAAAGAAAATGAGGAAATCATATAATTTATTTTTGGTTTAGAAAGAGGTTTAACTTGTTGAAACATTATGTAAGTTGGTTCTTAAAGTAAGAAAATATGCATTCGAACAAGTAATGTTTCAGGCAGAAAAGGATCAGGAAACTCAATCTATTTATAATGCCATGCAAACTGCCAGTTTATCAGAGAAAATAGCGGGTTAGTGAGTTTTCCATGAAGAGTTTTGGAAATTTTAAGACTGTTTTTGCTGCAAAATGAAAAAATAGAGGGAAGAGAAAATCTAATAATAGATATTTTGCTAAAGTAATGTAGTAGCAGCAAATTCTTTTCTGTTTTAATTAGCTTGTTCTCTTTTCACCCAAATGAGGAAAGGAAATGATTTGGAGTGCTCGCTATGGGGAAGACAAGATTGATGTATATTTATTTATTATCTTGATTTGGGAAATGCATCATAAAGGGTCAAGAATGTTTCTCAAATATACTACATGAAATCAAGAGTGTCAAGACATCAACTCGTAAATATAAACATACATAAACCCATGTTTTTACCTTAGTTTTCCCAAAATATTTTCGCATCCTCAAACAAAACCCAAACAAAAAACATCATGCAATGAATTAACCTTCGAAGAAACACAGTCACAGGAACAAGCAAGCACGAGAATAATCGATAGCTATGCAGTGGAACTGAAAGCTGAAGTCGTCACATTTCAGAGAGGGATGCTATCATGAGATCATATAAAAATAAAAAGCACAAATCTGACTCAAAAAAATTCACTCTCTCCATCAATCATTCATCATAAGGTAACAGTCTTGTAGAATCATCGAAAGGGAATGTTAAAAATTAGTGTGAATAAAATAAAATAAAGCAGAAAAATCAAATAATCGAATAAAATATAACAAAACACCCCTTCCCGGTTTCCAAAGAGCAGACGCAGTAACTGTCCGAATTCCCAAAACCCAGAAAGAGAAAAACATAAGACTGGTATCAAAGAAGGAAGGAAACATGAGCATGTTTATGGAAAGAAGCAATAATAAGAAAGAAAAAACTTTAATTTATAGATAACTTTTTTTTTCTAAAATGTTTATTCAGAAATTTTTTCTGAGGTAAACAAGCTTTATTTTATCTCTATAGAAGTGTTTAGGGTGAAACATGTCCTAAATCGCAGGAGCAGAGAGAGGGTGAGAGTGAGAGAAATGAATAAACCTGAGTGAGCAATGCAAGTTGTTCAACGCCGAAGTATCTGGCGGCGGCGAGGGTGTCGAGGGCGAGATCAACGGCGGAGGTGCAATGCGTGTGCCAGCACCCTCGCTCGCCGCAATTGGGTCTGGCCTCGTGCTTCTGCGGCACGATGGAGACTTGTCCACTGTACAGGAACTGCAGCAGCAGCAGGAAAACCTCGTACCCAACCGAGTTCACCGGGATCACGCCGGGGGGACGGGCAGCGGAGGCGGCGCCGGCTCGCGAAGCGGCGGCGGGGTCGAGGCCGGGTGGAGGGTCGGGGCCGCAGAAGAATTTGCGGAAGAAGAGGCTGCGCGCGGCCAAGATGCAGCGGTGGGCGTGGACGAGACGACCCTCGACTTGGAAAGTGACGTCGCTGAAGGCTTGGCCATTGATGAGAAGGTTGAGGTAGTCGAGAGAGAGAGATCTTAGGGAGTCTTCGAGGGACATGGCGATGGTGATGATGATGATGATGATGATGGTGTTGATGGTACTGTGCGCGTGTAAGTGTGTTATCAGTAAGCAGCGTGAGTGAGTAGTGTTTCAACAGTTTAGGGTTGGTCCCTATCTATGATCTATGGCTATGAAAAGAACTTCTGAGAGAAAAGGGGTTAGGGGAAGGAGTGATTGAGATGAAATAGTAGAGAAGAGAGTGAGGGTGTTGGGGTGTTTTGTTTGATGTTGGTGTTGTTTTTGTTGAGGTCGATGATGCTACTGTTGCAGTTGTTGTTGATGTTGTTTTTATGGGATTATCTGCTCCTGTGTTGAGTGTCTCTATTTTTCATAGATATTTCCCTTTTAGAGAGAGAGCAATTTGGGTGGCTGTTATGGGCGGCTGGGGTTTTAAAAAGCACTTCTCAATTTAACTATAAATATTCAAAATTTAAATTCCTTTCTTTCTTTTTTTTAATCTAATAATATGCCTATCTAGCTACCTCCTTGTGTGCATGAACGTGTACTATGAATAAACATAAATTAATGTGTATCATTACGTGTTCCGTATACGTACTTCTTAAAGGAAATACGTACACGGACTACACAAGTTGCATACTGTGTTACTTAGGGATTCGAAATGTCTCGATACTTAGAGAGCTACATATTTATATATAAAATAACAATTTTGACTTAAAGAGGAAAATATATACTTGACAAAGCATATTTTTTACTACTTCAGTTTGATAATTAAAAAAAAAAACATTTCATCTCCTATTGACTATATAAATGTATTCAGGGTTATCAAATTTATGCTTACCCACCCATCTTACAGCACCAAAACCAAGCACAAACTTGTAAGATAACGGCAAAAGAGCAAAAAGGTGCGTAGAAAGAAAGAAAAAATGGTCTCGGGACAAATATTTATAGTCTTTACATACTTTCTTAATTATCCAGCTTGATTTATAATCGGTCAACCCACTTTGGGAATTGCTTACTTTATTTTTAATATTAATAGATCGATTGATTATATAAACCAACAAAATAAGTAAAAGCTTGAGTCTAATCCAATTTTAAACCTACTGAAAAGGTGAAAATCACGCTTCTAAAAAGTCATAGACATGTAATATATAAATTATTTCAAGATCAAATTATTAATTTTAAATAATAATAACATAACAAATTTTAAAAATTTTTGTTAACCAAATTAATTACACAATTATTTTAATGTCTTTCGTAATTGGAGTATACAAGGACACATTGATTATCTCCTTTTACTTTTTTTAATAAGATAATTATGACAATAAGATAATTATGGCAAGTATTTTTTGAAATGAAGTCACTTTTCGTTTTTACGGGTATTTTATAACTATACCATAGACCAATTTATTTTCAAGATACATGTGGAAAACACTTTAACAATAGTTAAATAAGACATTTAAAAATTGTTTTTTTTTAATATTGTTATATGAGAGTAATTCAAAGGTTGGAGAATTCACGATGATTTTGAATCTTAGTTAAACATTTTAAAAACGATGGTAATCTTATATTATAATTGCCATTAAAAATTTAGGATTTGCTTGCAAAGGTTGCATCAGTTTTTTGTAGACTATTCGCAAAGAAAGCATAAGGTTTTACGTAGGTCATTTACGAAGGTTTGATGTTGCAAAATGCCACAAGTGAAGGGACAATGGCGGTGGAGTGAGAAGGAACTTCGAGCAATACACGTCATGGTGCGAAGATCTTTATAGGTAGCAGAGGTTTTGTGGCATGGTGCGACGGAGCCTTCCAAGTTACGAAATGTGCAATGTGGTGTTGTGGAGCTTCTTCAAGTGTGACAAAGCTTCACAGGGTGTGGAGGTTTTGTTCGTACAGTGTATGTGTGAGCTAATGGTAGTTGTAGCAAGGCACATAAACAAATCGCGACACAAATAGAACGTGTGATAGTGATTGTACAACTACAATGTGTAGTAGTGGAGCACGTGAATCCACACTAGTGCAGTGAGGGGATTTTACCGCGGTTATTTTTCACTATACGTCGCGGTTTAAGAAACGCGGCATATTCAGCCGCGGTAGTAAGTCAGAGACTTTAGGCCGCGGTTATAACCGCGGTATATAGGTTGCGGAATATGCCGCGGTTGTCCAAGGAACAACTGCCTAAATCCATTTTTTTTAAAAGAAAAAAAATTTGTCCACGATATGTCGCGGTTCAACCGCGGCAAAAGACTCCAGTATATGCCGCGGTTTTAGCACTAACCGCGGCCATATGTCTCATTTTAAAAAAAAACGAAACACTATATGCCGCGGTTGTGGTTACAACCGTCGCATATTCCCCTGCAGTTTTTTAAAATTGCAGGTCTGTTTTTGTGATATCCACTACCACAAAAACAGACCTGCATATAAAAACATGCACAAATTCAATTTGAACATAACAAACACATGTTCAAATGTATTTCAACATCAAATAAAGTACAAAGTCTAAGAAAATTCAATCTAATCAAATGCAATGTTTAAATCTAAGAGCTATTGTATAATCTAATTATATACTTCGCAGCAGCGTTCCTAATGAATAATAGTGACTTCTCAGGAACTGGTGTAGTAGTCTTGAATCTCTGCAAAAGACAATTCATATTAATTAGTGTATATGAATTCAACATTTGGGAAAAAATCAAAATTTGTTAAAGTTAAATATTATCGTTTCCCAGCGACTTGTGATGTGAGAACGAACAATATGGGTCATCCAATACATTACATAGTATTCGCACTCATATGACCCATTTTGTCTGTTACACTACAATATATCATCACAGTTTATAATAGTTAGTGAATAACATTAAAATAAAACAATTATAACAAAGTATGACTTTAGCATATGTCAAACCTTGAGAGAAATCCAAACAATCTTTCTACTATTAACAATTGATCTCCCACCCATCATCATACTTGCTGTAATAGAACTGTATATAAAAAAAGGTTTTAGCATTCATTTATATAACAAAGAAAGTCCAAACATTGAGGTTCTTACCAATCAATTGCTTGTTTGAGTTGTGTGGGAGGAGGCATGTGCAATGAACAGAACCACAAAGCATAGTTGTCTTGCATAGACATAACAAGAAGTTGCCAATGGCGCCTGAAATTCATAATAACGTAACTATTAAATATTAAAATCACATATGGAACATTATTATGTTAACAAAGTTCACTTACCCGGATATATAAGGCAAAAAGTATATTTTCTTGCCCCTTCCAAAACTTCTTATCAGATTCATGTTGATCTGCTCAAAATCATTTGATTCATGAATTGATTGGGGATCAATGAATCCATAATCATCAGAACGCCCCAACTTATTACTGACCCCAGACATATACCTGAAATCAAAAATTAACTTTGATATAAGGATACTTCATATATAAATCAATTTTATATATAAATAATTGGTCACAGACTTACATCGTCCATAGTTGAATAATTGAAATATTCAACTCTTGTGTTCCTGACGCAAGCTCACAGACATCTTGGCTATTAAGGTATATTGGGACCTCGGAGCCTGTCTCAAATACATTAGCATCATACTCAACCTCCAAAGGTTTATCATCAAGGATGTCAGCAAGTAGATGCAATGAAGAAAGAGGGTCATCCTCAGATAGAGGAATCTTCTCTTGTGCCTGCGTCTATTGTTACATGAAAAGATAAGATAAGTTTTGACATCAAAAACTTTTAAAATTGAGAAGTGTAAAGAAGAATTTCATACCGAGGGGTCAGAAACTGGTTTAACCAAAAATTTAGGCCAAGTGATAAACGACCTATATGCTTGTTCCACAGTGAAAATCTCTTCCATGGACAGAGGAACCGAGGCATCTGGTATGATCATTTCATCCACTGAGACCTTGATCTCATCCTCTAATAGTTGCATACCATGACATACAGTCGCTGACCTAAACTCTATTCCACGAGCTACCAGCACCATCTCAGTATCCTCTAAAATGTATAGCATACATGGACTACCATCGTCCATGTCATCCTCTGGGATGGCTGATGCGGAACAACTTCCTTTCCCGCTTCTCCCTGTCAGAGTAAATGTTAGATTATACAAAAGATAGAAATAATTGCACATAAATGTTTATTAAGTTTACCTGTGGGAGAGGGAGGGATAACATGTTCCTCTATAGGAGACGACACCGGGCGCATGCTCTAAAACTGCTGCTGGAACATGACGTGGAATTCAGCCCTCACCTCGGCCCTGATCTCCTCTCTAAGGTCTTCTCGGACCTTTTTTGTGATCTCTTCTGTCATCCTTTGTGTATCGTTGTATGAATATGAAGGCTGACGAGAAGAGCTCCCAAAATAATCTTTAATTCCTACTCCAGGACCTGCAACACGTACACGTCCAGGGTGCTCAGGTCGTCCAATCGCAGCAGCAAGAATATCCTGGCGACCCTCTGGAGTGAATTGGCCTTGGGAGCTCTGCTCAACCAAGGCGTCCTGTAACATTACAAAACACCATTATTCTTTAAATAGTTTAATGTAGTATGTATAATGACAATACTTATTATTTTAGGAACAGTGATAACTTACAATTCTTTCAGAAATCTCTCGTGCAGTGTCGGAAGAGTAGGTGCCTGATGGTCGAATACGGGCCAACTTCCATTTCTCATGTCTAGACGGTGGAGAAGGAGGCTGAGGAGGGCTACCACCCTGAGATGGTGGTATAGCATCTGCCTTTTGCTTGAGGATTTTCTCCTCAAGCTTCCTATACCCACCACGAGATAATAGGTGGGGGTTTTTGTTGTGAGCACTTGTTCCTTGTGCTTTGCTTCTAATTGCCTGTCACATACACATTAATTAATTAGTTCATATGATATATATTTGTTAATGAGGAATTGAATAATATGAACTACACTAACCTGCCATTCCTCTGACATCCGACTCTCTTTAAAAAGCCGCCAAGTCTCTTCATCAATGGACTTATATGAACTACATGGACTTTTATGTTTAAGGTGTCCAAAGATGTATCTTGATGTCAACTTGCTTTTAAAGTTTCTGAAATTTTCTGCAACAGTTGACAAACACTTATTTCTAAGTGTTGTGACATTTGGAATGTCAAATTTCAGCTGAAAAAAACATAATAAAGTTGTATTAGTACAAAAGTATCAATATAAACAAATTTTAATTCAAATGCTATTAACTAACTGACCAATATATCTTTCCAAATAATGTTCCTATCAACCTCGGACACATGATCAAAAGATGGAATGAGAATGCTAATCTTATCACGTGCCACTACTCCAAGGTATGATCGGAAGTCATCTGCATGGGGGCCAGTTGCCACACCCGTGGTGACATTCACATTCACCGGAGTTCTTTCACCACTATTTTTCCTGATCAATAGTTGTTTCATCCTAGTGGGTCCTCTAGTGGATCTGGTTGGGGGAGCCTCATCCCCTGAAGAATGTGGATGATCAGCCATATATCTGTCAAAATAAATAACAACATTAAATTTTATTTCAAGACTTATGTAATATCATATAAATTAACAAAACATGTAATAGTAATCATAGGAAATGTATAAAAGGAAAACTTATGTTATATTAATAAAATACTTATACAGAAATTGAAAATTCATACATAAAGATATGGATTCATCATATGTATATTCCCTCATCATGATCTGACCGAATTGCATGTACATCATCGTCAACTAGAGATTGGTCATCTAAATTTGTTGTAGTTTGAAATGAATGGTTGTCAGCAATATAAATATTAATCAGATTGTCTTTGTTAACTTCAATTTGTTTTTTGCCTTGAAGAGCAACATACCAATGGTCAGACGCAGGATCTTTGACATAAAAAACTTGAGATGCTTGATGTACCATGATAAACGGTTCGTCTCGGTAACCCACCTTGCGAAAATCAACCAGTGTCATACCCGAGTCATCTATTTTCACACCACTCTTATTGTCAAACCACTTACACTTGAGCAATGGAACAAAAAACTTGGTGTAATCAACCTCCCATATCTCTTCTATTATATACCATAATATCTCATTGATCCAAGTACAGGAGATTGATCTTTTGATGTGGAAAATTGAAGTGACTCAGCTTCTAAATTGACTCCACTATTTTGTACTGTGCTTTTATCATCCAAAGTCTTCGTATAGAATGTGCAATTATTGACTTCATAACCTGTACAACACACGACATCAAACTTCAAACCATTTGCAAGCCACAATAAAGTTTCAGAAGAATGTGGCTCTTTGTCAATTTCAGATTTGAACCAAGACATAAATGTTTTGTTATGCTCCATCAATTGCCATTTCTCTGATTGTCTTGGATTTTGATTCTTAACAATGGCTTTGTGTGCTTCCAAAAAAGGGATCACCTCATCTATGTTGTTCAATATATAAAGATGCGCTTGCAACAATTCTTCGCGATCTTTTGTCACCATATTGACACCTCAGATGCTTTTACTTGTAGAAAATTTATTCAACCATGTTGTGTGAGGAACTCCTATTGGATTCGTTGATGTCATGTAATCTGAACAAAACTCGATACTTTCTTCAGCAATATACCTTTCAATCATCGAACCTTCAGGACGATATGGATTTTTAACGTACCCTTTCAAAATCTTCATATAACGCTCAATAGGATACATCCATCTTAAGTATACCGGTCCGCACAACTTGATTTCTCTAACCAAATGAACAAGTAAATTAATCCAGTTTTGATCCATATTCCTAAATATTACATAAAAAGATAAGCTACTAAAAATCAAACTTGCAATTTCATACATATCATTGAAACTTAGTGAATAATATTTTAAGGTTTATAAATAATGCAAGAACTACAACACACATTACCAAAACTATAGCAAAAACTATACCATACATTACCAAAACTATAGCAATTTCATGCATTACCAAAATTTTAGCAAAAACTATACCATACATTACCAAAACTATAGTAATTTCATACATTACCAAAACTATAGCAATTGTTATTATGCAAAAACTAATGAAGAAATCATGTTAAGAATGCAAAAGGGCATAAATACCTGGAACAGGGGCGGCGAAAAAGCTTGGTGCAACAAAGGGAAATGGCAGCGGAGAGGAATGACAGGCGTTTCAAACGATTTTGATCGGCTAAAATTGTTTCTTATCGTCAAAAATGAGAAATGACCGAACAATTTTGAGTTTAAACGGTGAAGAAACGAGGGAACTGAGATGGGTGGTCGGCGGGAGAAAAGCTCGCAGCGTGTCTGCGCGAACAAGACGATATTGTTCCAAAGTTTTATTTTTTAACTCTGACTCATGAATCTACCGCGGTTCACTACTTAACCGCGGTATAAGATGGTTATATGCCGCGGTTTTACAACGAACCGCGGCCTATACTCATTGAAAAAATAACCTAAATGGCATTTTTGAAATTATTTTTAAACTATATGTCGCGGTTCAGCGGGCAACCGCGGTATATTCCTCTAAATATTTCAAATTCATTTTAAATTTATTTCAGGTAGGAGAATAGGTCGCGGTTACTCTGAGAACCACGGCCTATACCCCTGTAATGTGCTGAATACAACTGTCTCCCCAACTGCCTTTTGGGGAATATCAGTAGATGACAGGGGGTATATGTCGCGGTTGCTCAGAGCAACCGCGGCATATACCCCTGTAACTTCTGAAATTCTCTGACTGACGGAGAAGTTCAAAAGTTACTGCGATATATTTCGCGGTTTCCCAGCGAACCGCGGCATATATTCCTGTAACTTCTAAAGTTCTCTGACTCAGTCAGCCCCTGCAATAAATTGGCAGGGGTATATGCCACGGTTTTCCACAGAACCACGGCATATACGCTGTTATTTAATTTTTTTTTCAGACGTGGCGTCAAAGGGGATGGTTTCTATTTACAAAACTGCCATCGCGCACCATTATGCTCCGGTTTCTAGTGAACCGTGGCATAATGTGCGCTGTAAAAACCCAATTTTTTACTATTGCCAAACGGCAACACAAGCGACTATCGCATACGACATTAGACTAAGCGACAATGATAATGTGGATGCTAAGGAGGCTAGACAATGTTAGGAACGAGAGATAAGAAGATGAAAATGAGAGAAGAAAAAAACACATGTAGTTGCGAAAAGAAAAAATGGAATATCAAAAGTCAATGCAGGATTTTTAATGACGTAATAATAGGGAACCATCATCGTTTCTCCACTATGATACTTTTAAAAATGGTTGTGTAAAGCAATTGTCTTTGTTTACGCCACTTTTAACTATGGTTGTTTAGGAATTGTTGTTAAAAACTTTGCCAGAATTTAAAAAATGCCATTGCATTTCATTTGACAACGTTTCTTATTTAGTTGTTGTTATTTTATGTCATGGAAGTTCTTTTTTGCACTAGTGATAACTGTCAAAGAAAGAATATAAAAACAAATACTTTTTACTAAGAGAATTTCACAAAAGTTAAAAGTTTACAAAGAAGATACTTTTATTTTACATTTATTAGATGATGTATAGAAATTTCACTTAATGAAGTTTATTCAATAAGCATAACACATATTAAGTTCACATGAAATCATTAGTTGATTATGTGTGGATTGACTTTTATAAGCATCTTGAATAAAATCATTGAGGAATACATGTAGATATTTTGTCCATGTGTCTAAGTTGTACTTGAGGTTAGTAGCATTTTAAGTAATATCATTCGATATTGCACCAACTTGCTATGACTAAAGAACATTTCACTATGAACATCTCTTTCTTGTACTAGCAACACCAAATTTATCATACAATTTCAAAAGAGTATAATGTGTTGTGTCAAAATCCTCATGAAGATTTGATGTGAGCATGAAATAATTTTGAAAATAAAGAAAAATACAAGGGAAAACATTAAAAATGCTTAAAGAAGAAATTAAGAAACAAATAAATTTGTAAATTATTAAAATATTCTTAAAATTTCTAGAAGGTTTTAGAAAATCTAAAAAGTGGACATTTGAAATTGAAATAAAGTAAAAGGCACATGCATGATATTAACTAACATATTATTAAGGTAAGTAAGCGCATGTATATGTCTAATTACCTTTATATGCCACTTTCAAACACATTTGAAGGCTTGAAGGTTGTAAATACATTTATAATTCATTTTCGAGAACATCTTATGGTCATAATTTTCTTCATGTGTCTTTCTCAAAGGCGAATGTCCAAACACTTGAAAAGGGACTTAAATGTGTTGTTTCTTTTTATTTCATTTTCAAGAATATGTGATGGTCGTAACTTTTTTTATGTGTCTTTATCAAAGGCAAGCTTTCAAGCACTTGAAAAGAAACTTGAATGTGTTGTTTCCTTTTATTTCCATTTGTAAAGGGTATTCAAACTCCATTCTTCGAATATGAGTTCTTCCATTGAACAATTTTCACTTGAATATTAAATGTAAATAGCTTTGTGAGAATATTTTGAATATCTTGAGATGTTAAACTCTTTTTCATAAATTCTTATTTTGCATAGCATCTACAAGTAGCTAATCTTACTTGCACTTATCCTTTGAACTCTTTCTGAAAAGGTCATTCCTTTTTAGTTGTACATTATGCAACATTTCTTATTTTTTAGTGATCAAAAGTTGTGAGGTTCCAAGTGCTATCAATGAAATTTTATTCTTCAACACCTCTTTAAATTGATAGATCCCACCTTAAGGAACACATAAGAATTTGTGAGTTAATTGTCAATGATCCCTTATATAATTTAACAAATTCAAAATATTTAGAATTTTGTGTCTTCTCTTGCTATGAACATATTATGAGCGTTATGTAGAAGTTGTATCAAGGTACACATTCTAAGACTTAATTTTTGTAAGAATATTAAACTTATTTTTTTCTTGATGATCTAATTTCTTGATTGTCTGTTACACTTAGATAAAAATATTAAATAATTATAACATTATATTATTTGTTTGTATCAAATTTCATAAGCGCGTTAAAACTATGTTGTTCAATAAATACTACATTGTCATTGAATAAATTATAGAGATTAGATTTTCTTGATATGGGTCTAATAATACAAACATCCCATATAATTGATTATTAAATAATCATTAGATTGTCCTTGTTCACCTTCCAATTACAAATTCAAACAATATAATCAATTATCCTTAAATATAATTGAATAGACAAGTTTGATATTAATTCATATAAATGGTTTTAATCACAATTTTAAAGCTAGCAATTTTAAATATTTTACAAATATTCTTCTAATTTTCAAGAATTCTTTAGGAATGTAAATATAATTTCTTGATAAAACTTTAAAGGGAATTATACTTAAATACATTAGATGATATTCGTGTTTTAACTCCTCTTGATCTTTTAGAATATCCATCATATCATATAAAAATTTTCCTCATATATTTTCAAGAAATTTATATATGTTGTATGATTGCATTATGGAATGTGGTTGTAATAAAACTTTTTGAAGATAGTAAAACAATTCCACTAAACATGCGGTGATTGAAATTTAATATAATTCGGATATAGTAAGTTTTGTATAAAAGATAGTGTCTTTCTTTCTTATCTCTTTTCATCTTTTAATTCTTTATTCTTTCTCACTTTTATTGTGATACCATTTATTTTTATCTAGTGAATAAAGTGATATAAGGTTTTATTAATTAATAAAATGTTTATGAAACATCAATTTACCCTTTCTTAGCAATTTACAAATGGTTCTTTACACGTTCTAGAATATATCTTGAAGATCATTTAGTATAGTCTATAAAAGTTAGTTACTACCATTTCATAAAGTGAAGCAATTATAATTTTTTTTAATTTACTCATGTTCAATTAATATATATATATATATATAATCAATAAAAATTTCAATTCAACAATTTAAACTCACCACATCAAAAAAATATGGTATAATCATTCACACATAGACAACTCTAGACTCTATTATCTGGATATAGGCATTGATGTATGATTCTTGGTGATTTTTGCAATTGTGACAGTCCCTACTACTCGACAAACTCATTGTTAATGAGTTTTACTTTACCACACATAAAATCAGTCATTTCACCGTCTTTGGCCAAGGTAAAGTCTCTAAATTAGTACATCCTACCGCTCTCACCATATAACTCATTATATTATATATGAGTTTGAATGATTATTAGGGTATCATGATAAATTTCCAATACTAACTCCTTACATTAATGCACACACTACTTAATTACATCACCTTTCATCATACGATTTCAACCTTGAATCACACTAAGAATCACATGAAAAACATAAATCAAAAAATCACATAATCACAGATGATGAAAAACATGAAAGCATAACACAATACAAGCTGACACTCATAGTACCATGACATCTCAACACTAGTGTGCATAGAGACCCATTATCAAAGGAGCACTCAGTGACACAATTTGGCGGTTATCTCTAACAATCCCTGAAACTCTCTATCTTGAGAGTGTTAAGCGATGAAAACCCGTGTTCATCGCCAAGGATATGGGAGGCCATTGACTTGAGTGCGCTCAACAACAGAAACCATTGTTCAACGCTTTGGCACGAAATTTACCATTGACTTTGGATTTCTAAGATGTGGTGTTCAACGCCGCAACAAATGTTTATTGAAAATATGATACTAACTTGTTCAACTGCTCAATTTGGTATCTTTCCCTTATTTGTACTCAAAAACCATTTCCAAAACATTTTCTACTTGATACCAATGAAACCTATTGCACAAGTTATGAATTACATATTTAATCACATACCAATACATGTTAAACCATAAAGTTATTAATGTATATTTTAGTTTCTAACACAACACTTAGTATATCATGCCAAGGGACAAATTCAATTTAATTACAATTGTTCATACTTAAATAAACTCATTTTTTAGCCAAACCAGTTCATTTTAGATTTCACAATACCACCAGCAAATCCACATTTTTTGACCATATTTCAATAGACTAAACTGACTTACAACCCTAAATATTAAATTGATCATTCTACGTTACCGACTTATTTTACTTAATACAAATTCAATTCAACTCAAAAATCATAATTTTTTCATTAGTTTCAAATTTGGCTCATATTCAATATCCACATGTATAAAAAAAGTTAAAAAAAAAATAAAAATTTTACGAATTCACACCTGACATCTAAAAACATAACATTCACGTCAACTTAACGAAAAATGACCAAATTAAATCGTCCTAAAAAATTAAAAAGACTAAATTAAACAATAACAACAACAAAAATGAAAATGAAGCAATTGAACAAATAGAAAAATAAATTTATATTACTATTGTTATAAAATTGAAAATAAGATGTTAAAAATATATTTATATAATATTAAAGTTCACGAAATAAACATCAAATATACATATAAAAGTAGACTGATATGAGCTTACAAGTGTATATTAACAAAGTTAGAGATTATTAAATATACCTACTTCATCAAAAGGTGTACTAGTTATAATATAGGTTAAATTGGCATCTTCCTTCTCGAATGGACACTTTGTTCACATTATTAAATAATTGGTGAAAAACATTAATGTTTAGTTTAATTTACCAACATTGATATGTCCTCTAACTAGAAGAATACACCGCTCTAACAAAGGTCACTTTCATCTTCCCTATATATAAATATATACCTAAGAATTCAATAACGAAGACAACATTTACATTATTTATCTATTAGCTAGAACTTTAGCCATTCAATTGTTTAACCTAGTGTGAATATTTAATCTTCAAAAAAAAGAGTGAGTAGTTTAGTAGACATGCTATGGGTATCTACATACTACACTTGCGTTTCCATTATCTTTTTGGTATCTATAGAAAAATATTTTTAAATTTTTATATACACAAATATTTGTAAATATTTTTTAACTTTTAATAAAATTATTTAAAAATAAATTTTGAAAATGTAAATTCAGATAAAAAAATAAATACCTACTAAAATATTGTTACAAATATATTTAGATTTTCTAAATAAACAAATTTGAATGAGATTCATGTTAATGATTAATTGTGATAATAATTTTTATACCCATAGTTAAAGTCAAGCATAATACAATTTTGTCAATGTTTTTAAGTTTCATGAAATAAAAGTGATTATCAACAACAATTAAATATGCATTTAATTATCAATACAAATACAATTGACAAATATTAATAAATTTTAGAATATGTATATTAAAATATATATAAGCACTAAAAAAACTACGAAAAAGTAATTAATTTTTTTAAACTGTCCCAAACAATTCAATATGTATAATTCAATATTCAATACATAGTTTGTCTTCTCTTATATTAATTTTTAAAATCTTCATCTTTTTCATAAACTTGGACAATGTACATAATTTTGTATACTAAATCTCAAAGAAACTAAGACTAACTTAATATCAATTATCAGATAAACAAAATATAAACACATATAATTACAAATTATAAAGAAACAAATAATGCAGCATATATCAAACATAAAAAAAATACATTAAACATATAAAGTACTTTAATATAAATATAAAAAAAATATTAAAAACACATATAAAAAATTAAACTTATATGAATTTAGGGTATAAAACTAGGTCTTCCAAATGTTTAGAGTATGAAGTGAGGAACTAAAACCTAGAAAAGAATACAAAAACATTAGATACCAAAAATTAAGAAAAAAAAAGTATCACACAGACCTTTCACTTTTGCAATTGTAAGAAAAGGCAGAGAGACGAGTGGTGGAGTGCAGAACAAAAAGGAAATGCAATTGCAGACAATGATGACCAAAATATACTTCATTTTCTTAATAACTAAAATATATGAGACTTAAATTTAGAGTGTGACATTCATCTAAATCAAATCATAATGATCGAATGTGGAATTTATTTGTAAGAAATGTTAGAACATTAATTTGAACCCATGCTTACTTGCAATCGTTCTACTGAAGGAATTTTAAGAAGTCAACCAATGCTTTCACTTTTCTATTTCCATAAAATCTAAAATCTCAAAAATATATAATATTACGTTAAATTAATAATATATTGAATATTTAAAAAAGAAAACTATAGATATATGTTATTACATGAACTATCATTACTTTTATTCATAAATATTCGTTTAAAATATTTCTTTAAATTGAAAAGGAAAACCTATAAGTAAAACTCTTTCTTATTATTTGAAATATGGTCACACGTGTAATAGTTTAACCGAAAAAAATTAAGACAATAAATTAGATGCCACTTTTGAAATCTAAATAATGAATTTGACCAATTTATGTGAAAAAAATATAAATAAATGTTAAATTCGATAATCAAATTCATATAAAAATAGTAAATAAATCTATTTGAGTATGTGAAATAAATAAAATGAAATTATATGTATTAAGGAAATTAAAATTATTAAAGAGAAAAAATAAAATGAGATTATATTTATTAAGGAAATTAAAATTACTAAAGAGAAAAAATTAGTAAAATTAAATGCTTTGAATTGACTGCACATCCAAGTGGCACTGACTGTCTCATGATTTGGAAGAGCCTCGATTTGACGTTTGACTTGTCTTTTCCTCCTTTCCTTCTCTCTTCCCAACCCACCTTCACACCTTTTCCTATTCTTTCTTCCAATACCATACAATTTTACCACCTTTTGCTTTGCCTTTTACATTTTTTAAAGAATAATAATATTTAAGATGAGTAATTCATTAATATTTAAGATTTTTATTTAACTTTGACTGAATTTTATTAAACTAACATTATGAATTAATTTACTCAAAAATACTTTTATTCGCATATTAGCAATAAGAATCTAAAACTAGATGTTATCAAGGACAAAAATATGAATACGACAAAAGTCATAATCCTTGAGAAAATTAACTTGTAGTTGAAAATAAACTATATCTAACTAAGAAAATAATATCCTAGAAAATTATAAAATAATGATTTTATTCTATTTGAATTTATACCATTTTCAATTTTATTCTTTAACGGATTTGACACAATAACATTCATTTCGTTTAAAAAATTAAAACAAATATTTGATATTTTATTTTAGTTCTTCATCATTTTATTTTTTTCTTGTTTCATTTTATCTTTATCAATTCTAACATGTACCACCATGATAAATAGGTTGATGTTAATCTTTTTCTCGTATAATTAAACATGATTAAGAAAATTAGAATGTGCATACAACACGATATTTCACTTTACTTAAGGTGAGTATTATCTCATTCCTCGACTGAATGCATCAGTCTGGCATCAGTTGAAAGTCGACAGTCTAGCCATGACAAATCAAAAATCAAAATATTTCATTTTGGATAATATAAAAAAAAACAAAAATTGACTAGGTGGACTGGACGAGCAAGCGACGTTGGTTGGCTAGACAGACTAGATTACAAAATCTATGAGCATGACCTTGGCCTCTGATCATGTCGCATATATGAAATTACAAAATTCAAAAATCTGTGAAGCTTCTTTAGGACCTAAAATCTTTAACAACAATTGTTGTTTGCTTGTTGATCGAGAATTATTGTATGAAGGGAATGAAAATATTAGTCACTTCCTTTTCTTATGTTTGATTGAGCGTATGTTTTGACTTATCTGTATTTTTGATTTAATTCATTTGTCGATATTTTTGTTTCAATTCATTTTATGGATATTTATGTTTCGATTCATTTTGTGGATTATTTTCTATTGTTGAGAGTTTTTGTTTTGATGCCTGATATTTACATTTATAAATTGTAGAGATGAGCTTTATGATAATATTTTAAAATTTTAATTGAACACCGGAAAGATGGACCCTGAGTTGGATGGGATGGATGAGCTGGCAAGATAGATGAGGCTGGTCCAGATGGACAGGCTTGTCGGGATGGACAAGCTTGCCAAGATTAACGAGATGGTCAGGTTTGTGGGAATGGACAGGATAATTGGGATGGCCTAGATAGACCCAACTAACGGGATGCCTGAGATGGACCAAGTTGACAGGATGGATGAGATGGATAGGTTGACATGATGATTAGGTTGAACAGGATAAACAGACAGATGGGATGGCCAGGATGGAAGAGGTGACGGGATTGTCGGGATAGACTAACCTGATGAAATGGATTATGTTTACGGGATGACCGATACGATCATTGGACAAGCTAATGTGATGACTATGATGAACAAGCTAATGAGATGTTTAGGATGGAAAAGTTGACAGGATGGACCTACGTGACAGGATAAGTGAGATGTATATGTGACTAGATGGACATGTTGATCAGGCTAACAAGATGGCCAAGTTGGATAGAATGGATAAGTTGACTTCATGGTCGAGATGGACTAGACTAGCCAAGATGGACAAGTTGGCTAGGTGACTGAGATGAATCGGGCTGACGGGATGGCTAGGATTAACCGGACTAACAGATGACCAAAATGGATGGGAGGAACGTGTTGACTAGGCTGACGGGATGTTCAAGTTGGACTAGATAGAAAAACTAACGTGACAACTAGGATGGACGAGTTGGCTGGGCTTGTTGAGATGGATAAGATGGACAGAAGGACTAAACTGATGGAATGGATGGGATACGTGGGCTAAGATGAACTAACGTGATTGCTAAGATACACTAGACTGATGAACTTGCCAAACTGACAGAAAGATGTTGACCAAGCTTATGAGATAACCATACTGATTAAGCTCACGAGATCACCATGATAATTGTTGAACAAACTTACAAATATTAAAATTATTTATACAAAAATATATTAATATATTATGTTTTAAATTTATTATTATTAAAAGATAAATGGCTTAATACTATTGTTGATCTCTATTTTTGTTCACTTTGTTTGATGTGAGACTCATTGTTTTCAAATGTTCAATGTAGTCCCGTATATCGTAATTTATGTTCAATTTAGTCTTTTTTGCTGACAACATTTAAATCATTGACGGTACAATATCCAGGTCAGTCATCAATGAATGTGTTGTTAGCTTTTTTTATATATGTGACAAATTAAAAGAAAATATGATATTTGAGAGTGGCACCTATTGAAATGAGGGAAACACTGCGCTGGAGCCACTAAACCTGGCCTTTCCTTCTTACGAGAATCCCAGGCTAGAACAAGGAAAGAAGGGAGGGATGAAGGGTTCCCTGATGAGTCGAACCCACAATAGAGAGAAGGAAGGAGAAGAATATCTCCTTACGTGATGAAAGGAATGAGGTGGGCGGAGGAGGTGGGCTCCAACAAAATCACTTTTAAATACCATATTTCCTTTTAATTTGTCGTGTATATAAAAAAAACTAACAACTCATTCAGTAATGGCTGACATAAATACTGTGTTGTTAACAATTTAAATATCGTGAGCAAAAAAATAAAATTGAACATAAATTACGATATAAATGACTATATTGAACATTAAGAAAAATGAGTCTCACATCAAACAAAGTGAAAAAAATAGAGACCAACAATAATATTAAGCCAAGATAATTTAAAAGAAAATTAAAAGCCATGCATATGTGGGTGAATAGACTAGTTAAGTTATAAAGTAACAAAAAACAATAAATTTAAAATTAAACCAAATTTATCAAAAATTATAGTGAACTGATATGATTGGACCTAAAATTTCAGTAAGTGATACAAAAATCAATACCGAATTAGTAAAACCGGTATCAAACCGTTAAAAAATTAATTTAAAGAAAAATAATAATAAACTACAATTAAAAAAACCCCAAAATACCTAAATAAATATCTATATGTGATTGAATTTTCAATTTAAGTTTACATAATTATTTAAAAAGTTTTATATGCATTTAAATTATAGAAGCTATAAATTTGTTTTACTTTTTTACATAATAAAAATTATGATATTATGCCTTAAAGTTTTGAGCATCTCGATTTAAAAAACTAAAGTTTTAATTAGTTTGTAAACATATTTGTTTGTTGTGATTAAAATGAATCGTTGTTTATGAATATTTTTGTAGCGAGCAGGCATGGATCCTATTATAAAAAAAGAGGTAGGTATGATTATTATTTGAAGTAAGGTTGAGGCAGTTTTGTGTTGTTTGTCGATGCCAAATTGGCCATCTTTTCAAACTGGGCAATGTCTAATCGAGTTGACTGAGATGAGATGGAAGAACCAAAATCTTTCTCCTTTGATCGACAAATCAAATTGGATGCGTTCATTTGACCATGACTAACAACAACAACCATTGTCTTTTCTTCCTCAAACGTTAAAGTTATGAAAAAAATAACATTGGTAGAAGAGGAGTAGATATGTACTATGTTGTTATTGGGAAACGATGGGAAATCCACATAAGAGAATGAAAGTCAACTCATAACCTTTTTACATTGACCCATTAACCAAATTCTTTCATTAATATCACATTCCACTACTCAATCTCTTTCACAAAAATACCCACATTTTGGATTTGAGGACCACAATTTCTCATTTGGTCAACCAGTTTTGACTTGGTTAAATCATCCATAATGGAATACGATTTGACTATTTCATTTTCCTGCCTCACATACCCACAAATTTTATTAGTCTTTCATTAAATTATTGCCCTTACACTTACCTAATTTCTAATCATCTTTCCTCTATATTTTCAAACTGTATCGCTTTACCACACTAACAAAACTCAACTCATACGGAAAATAATCTCACCAATAAATGCGCTCTTTCCTTTTACCTTTTCTTTGGTCAGGCTTGGTTTTCACGAGGAAGAAAAGGTCAGTTTAGGTGACTTTTTTAATTGGGTTTCTAATCTCACGATTTTGGAGATCTCAATTGAGGATTTCAGTGTTTATTTTTTAATTCAGATTTTTATTCTTCTTTTCTAGATTTTTTAATTGAGTTTTGGAGTTCTGATCTTGTGTTTTGTAAAAATTTAATAAAGACTTGAAATTTAATTAAGTTATGTTATATTATATATATATATATATATATTAAATAATTTTCCACTTTTTATACACATTTATTAAAATATCTTGTCAATTTTTTTATAACTGTAATTAATGTAACGGTAACATCCCAAAAATACAGTCTAAAACAATATAATGGAATAATCACATTAAATAATAATTCATATCAGTTTTACACTAAAGTAGAGCGTACGCTCATGGTCGAACGGTCTTACAGAAAAAGTTACAAATTTAAACTATACAGTATAAGCAAACCTGATCGAACGATTTACAGAAAAAAAATACTGAACGGTCATACTTAACAAAAAGGAAGGTGATGAACGACCACCTTACTATAACTAGACTACTGACCGAACGTCCTATTGTTCGGTCTTAATTTCATCCTCAACTAGGTTTTCTTCTTCCAACGCCTCTTCCAGCAGCTCGTCTCTTTCTGCTCACATCCACAATGGATGATCATTGCAATGACAAAGACGAACGTACAAAACAAGACAAGACAGGAAACACAGGGTAAGCTTATGTAATTTAATTCATATATAAACATACATTTCACACAATCAAACACGCAAGATATATTTCATCATACGTTTCATACAAAGCCTAATATTAGACTGATTGTCCAGACTGTATGAAATCTGTGTAGCTATAGGCGTTGGTGCACCCGGATGATGTAGTAACTGGGATGCCCTCAACAGCTGTCACCCGAGGTTAGGCCTATCTGTCCAAATTAACCATAAGGACTAGGACCTCCTGCCGTTCCCACACATGATCTACCCTCCTCTACGTGAGGACGAGTACTCACGGAACATCAGGATGAACTGCCAACTTAGCATGACCACACTCATACTTTACCAATTTCAATATTTAATCATGAGTCATTCCTCCCCGGAACGCTCGTCCATAATCCAACACATTTCATCCATATCATATTTTCTTCATCTTTCATTAATAATCATCTCAATTAAGTCACTCGCTCAAAGATCACTAAGGTTTTCAAATATCGAACGTTAAACTTTAACCTTTAACTCAACCGAACACTTGGAGTGTGACCGAGAGGTCTCCCGTTCCAGAACAGACTAAGGCCGGGAGGTTTACTATCAGGTTGAGAAGGAAACCGAGTGCAATAGATATAACAAGAAACGAATGAAGCGAACGTTAATTACAAAGTGAGCCAATTAAATGAACTGATTCTTATGAGCTCAAACCGAACACCGAAAAGACCATGCCCAGTACTAAGGCTCTAGGCAGGAACCAATGGATACAGACACTTCAAAACATTCAAAGAAAAATACTTAGAAGAATTTACCTGAAGAAACTGAACGCTTATGAATACTTAGCTTATTTGATTTTCGCATCAAGAAAACCGAATGCTAGTCAATGACCGAACACGATAAAGAGAAAAACTCTATTGAAGTTGGACGAACGTTATTTTCATCAAGATAGATTATAAAAGAAACGAGTACGAGCGCTTGGTGTAAGACCGAGCGCTACTCAGTACAAGCGTTTGGTGTAAGACCGAACACTACTCAGTATGAACACTTGGTATAAGAGCAAGTGCTTCTACACTTATAGAGAAGAAGCTTGATTTTTATACTAAGATATTATTGGGGTAGTGTTTAAGAATAACTAAAATATACAATTGCATATATATATATATCTATATATATATATATATATATATATATATATATATATATATATATATATATATATATATATAAATACTTAAGTTTATAACCGAACGCCAAGAACCAACTATGCTTGGCCGAACGCTCATGCACAATATTTCGAAGTGAAGACGCTCGTTCTCAACTAGGATTCTTTCCAAATGAAAGAATCCAATTCTAACTAAGTTTACAAGAAATACCGAACGGTCGATGACCATTCAGTGACGAACGTACTCTTTCATAGGTAAATTTCATACCAGAATCATTTATATTCCAACTCATTTCTTAACATATAGTTTCATGACTTTATACATCCATATCATAATCAATTTTCATACTTCATACAATCCAAGCATATCAACCATCATACATCATATTCATTCAGTCAATCCAACGAACGTTCATACAACATAGTTGTCAACACCCAATTTCGTCCGGATAAATATAATTCAAAAAAAAAATACAAAAAAAAAAACAAAATGAAAAATACTATTTATTTTACTTTTTGCACCCCTAAATTTTCTTTTAAAAAAACTTAATCAATTGGCCCAAAATAATCTCACTTTTTTACTTCCTCACCACCAATCTTTTCTTATCACACCCCATTCTCCACATCACCATCCACCTCATCCTCCACATCATCTACCTTTTTCATTTACTTTTTCCACATCATTTCCATATTAATTTTATATATCAACTTTTCTAATTATTCCACTTACATTTTTTAATTATATCTTCTCCATCAACATTTTTTATTATCCATTCTTCTTCACCTAATTTCTCCACCAACTTTTTATATTATTTCTTCCACTTAATTTCCACACCTAATTTCTCCACCAACTTTTTATATTATTTCTTTCACTTATTTTCCACATTAACTTTTACTATTCACTATATTTTATTTTACCTAATTTCTCCACCAACTTTTTATATTATTTCTTCCACTTAATTTCCACACCTAATTTCTCCACCAACTTTTTATATTATTTCTTCCACTTAATTTCCACACCTAATTTCTCCACCAACTTTTTATATTATTTCTTTCACTTATTTTCCACATTAACTTTTACTATTCACTATATTTTATTTTACCTAATTTCTCCACCAACATTTTATATTATTTCTTCCACTTAATTTCCACACCTAATTTCTCCACCAACTTTTTATATTATTTCTTTCACTTATTTTCCACATTAACTTTTACTATTCACTATATTTTATTTTACCTAATTTCTCCACCAACTTTTTTATATTATTTCTTTCACTTATTTTCCACATTAACTTTTACTATTTACTATATTTTATTTCACCTACTTTCTCCACCAACTTTTTATATTATTTCTTTCACTTATTTTCCACATTAACTTTTTCTATTCATCTTTTTTTAATTATATTTTATTTCATCTAAATTTTCCACCAACTTATTATATTATTTTTATTCATCAACTTTCTTCATCCTTAACTCTATAAATACCTACATTCCTTTCATTTCACACACACATTTTTTTACACAAGATCCATCTTTTTTTTTCTCTCACACCAAACCTTTTCATTTCCACCCCAAATCAAAAAAACAAGAGAAAATTCTTTTCCTACACCCTTTTATTCATATTTTGAACCCTATTAGGCTTTGGCCCATTCGGTTTTAAACCTTTTCTCTCCTAGGCGCACACCCCACTTTGCATCTTTACACCCCTGCAAACAACAAGAAAAGGGCCTCCGACCTGACCAGCACCTGCTATGCGACACCCCTAAACCTCACAGTTGCACTCCTACCGTCCGTTGGGCCTGAGAACCGGAGTCTTCCGACACACCTGGTTTTTTTTCTATACACCCCAATCCTTATTTAATTGGTTTTTATGCTCTTAGTATTTGTTTGGTTCCGTATTGGTTGTTTCATTTGTTTTATTTTTATTTTCTTCACTCTTTTAGTATTTGTCTCACAATTATAATATATTTCTCGTGTTTTGTATTTTATTTTTATTAATTGGATTTGTTTATTCTAAACTTCAAATTTATTTGTTAATAGAAAATGACACAACCATAAAAAAAACAACAACCTAAAAAAAATGAAAAAGATACAAAAGAAATAAATATATAAAATTGCAGCATTATAAAATGGTTTTAGAATTTTTTTTAGTAACGTTATTCCTTTAAGCAATTGTTTTTTTTCCTAAAATATATAAGATTAAAATTAAGAAATGGTTTTAGTGTGTTTTTTTTTTTACGTTTAGCAAATATGTTTTATTTTTATTTTCTATTTATTTTGACTTTCTTAAAAACACTTGTGTAAACAATTTTACTATTTTTGTTTCAAATAGCTAAATATCATTTTGTGTTATGTAAATAACTAAGTAATTATTAGACTTTATTTTAAATATGCATGAAAAATTTATTTTAATATTGTAAAAAATCTAAAAAAAAAAAAAGAAAACAATACACATTATTTTTACATAATATCCATCTATTCTCTCTCAAAATCTCTTCATTTCATCCCAAAACTCTACTCAATTTTTCTCTCACACTTTACCGTTTCCTATTCCCTTCAAACATAGTAAATTTCATACCATATTTTTACTATAAATTCATCTTCTCCACCATTAATCTATCTCTGCTCACAACTTATTACGAGCAAGGTTTTATTTCATCACACAAATCTTCAACAAGGTACACATTTTCTCTTCATTCTATTTATATATGCATTTTGATCATTTTTTTAGTCTATGAATTTATCCTGTTTTCTACCACAATTTTTTTTTGTGTCTTTTCATATTTTTATGTCATAGATATCTCAACTCACCTCTCTTTCTTAATAAAAAGAAAATAAAAAAATATAAAACTGTAAAAAAACATGTAATGTAATAAAAGCGGTATGAGTACTCGTGCGATCGTACGCATCAGCCTAGTACTCGTTACCCAAAATATAAAATAAACAAAAAAGCCATATGAGTGCTCGTGCGATCGTACATCAGCCTAGTACTCATTACGCAAAACAATAAAAAACTATAAAAAAGCCGTGTGAGTGCTCGTGCGATCGTACGCATCAGCCTAGTACTCATTACGCAAAACAATAAAAAACAAAGAAAAAGTCGTGTGAGTGCTCGTGCGATCGTACGCATCAGCCTAGTGCTCATTACGCAAAAAATCTAAATATTACATCAAAAAATACCAAAAAAAATATAAAATCTTCAAAAAACCAAAAACATCAACACTTTCAAGCCAACAAACAATCTTTCTAGCCAGAACTACGTGATCCTTGATTCTCTATCAAAAGTGGAGATACGTAGGAGCAAGGCCAGTCCTTGTCAGGTTCATTTTCCCAAAAATCCAAAGTCATTTTCTCAAACAAATTTCTAAAGTATTTCTCAAACAATATTTTCAAACAGTTTCTAAAAGAACTACGGAACCCTGATTTCTCATTCTTAATGAGAATACGTAGGAGCAAGGTCAATCCTTGTCGGGCCTAAAAAACTAAAAATATTTTGTTTCTTTAGAATTTTATTTTTAGGGGAAAGTTAAACATTTTGAAAACCACATCATATTCGCATATTTAGTTAAAGGTACTGCCTTAGGGCAGGCGTTGTAGGGTGCTAATACCTTCCCTACACGTAACCGACTCCCGAACTTAGAATCTCATTTTCGCAGACCATGCCTTATCATTTTATGGTTTTTCCGTAGTTTTCCAGAATAAACTATGGTGGCGACTCTAAATCTCTTTTTCAAAACTTTGTAATGTTTTTTTATTTTTCGGATCGTCGTCCCGTCGCGATCCCGGTTGCGACAATAGTAAACATACAAATTAAATTAGTAAGCTTCCCTTACCTCTAAGCATGAACGAACGTCCTAGAGACAGAACACGGTTTGTCTGACTACAATTTCTTCTACCCTCACGCTCAATAATTCTTTAACTAACCAAACAACAGACCAAAAATGGTTCAGAAAGAGACTATGAACTCATGCAACCAAAACTTGGTTTGCATGTACCAGATAACGAATGGCTAACGAGAAAAAGAACTTACCAGTTCAAAACTCGAAACCGATCGATTCAAACTGAAGCTCTGGACGCCAGAAGTGCTTCTACGGTGCCTGAACGGAGATCGGAGAAGAAAAAAGGTGAGATTTGGTAAGAGAAGGGAGAGCTTTTAGAGAGAAGGAGGAGAAATGAGAAATTTCAGAGTTTCGGAAAGAAGGTGCATGCAGAGAGTGTAACGTAAATTTTTCCAAAACTCAGTTTTGCTTCCCATGTCAAACGAACGTCCCCGACACCTGCATTCCACTATATGATTTCTGGATCTCTCTGCTTGACATTTGACATCCGTTTAGAGGATTTTTGAATACGTTTTTAATGATTTTGACACTAACCAATTCCAAAGGAGTGGATCAACAATTAATAATATTCGAAATTGATTAAGACTGAGGTTATGTGAGGGCAAATCAGAAAAAAAAATCAATAATTTAAGCTTTTTCAACGTACTTTCAATAATTTGTAATGGAGATGGTGTAAAGTCTGTGATTACCCAAAGAATCTCTCTTTGGAATGGTTTTATTTTTCTTTTATAGTTTTGGTTTGTAGCCATTATATGAGTCAGAGCTGACAAAGAAGAACAACAACAGTATTAGTTAAATATTTAGTCAAAGGAAGTAAAATGAAGCACAAATTACAAAGTTTTTAAAAACTTTTCTAGCCCCATCAACGTCAAATAAGCAAAATTCTGATACATTTTTTATTTAATATTTTATATTTTATATTTTTGTTTAATATCTGTGATGTGAGTGATGGTTGGTGGTAAGAAGAAGTTACAAGTTACAGCAGTGAGAATGTGAAATGATTTGAGAAAGTTTGAAGTGACATTTTGGAAAAAGGCTAAGCCAAACAGAGCATTATTGAGAATAGCCTTTTCACTCTCTCAAAACGGTTAACATTAACATTTTCATTCTTTCTTTCTCCATTTCACATCTCAATACTTCTTCCTAAGGACAAACCTACCATTTTCGAACCAAACAAAAACATCTTTCTTCTTATTTCACACACATACTTTCAACATAAAATTATAACCTACATATCTACACTTTTAAAAAGTCATTCACCTTCACATTAAATAAATTCATTAAAAAATAATTATTTTAAATTTATGTTATAGTTTTGTTTACATCATCCAACAAATTTTTACACTCCCTTTATATATATAAAACCCACTTTAATTATTTGTTGTGATTTATGACATTATGTTTTAAGTGAACTATCTTATACATGTTTTGAGATGTAATTGAGTATTTTTTTTTTTTAAAAAAAATAATCCTATCATATGCCGCACTGATCCTTTTAGAGGTTTACAAAACTAATAAAAACATAAAAGAAAAATTAAGATAATAGAAAAAGAGTAGGGGAAGGTATTGATATGCATGTTATCTTTAAATTACTGTAAAATATGGTTAAGAATACAAGCAAAATGCATCTTAAGTTGAACATTACTTTTAAGGATTTATCTACACTACAAGAAATTTTAAAATAATATGTTGAGACTTACAATACTAATAAGAGAACAAAAAGAAATAACTCAAGATAAGATAATAAAAACAAGAGAAGTAAAATTTATAAAAATAAATAAATATTGGTGAAAAAAAAACATAATTACAAATCCATAATTTTTTAAGGTGCACTTTAAAGCTTTAAGAATATAAGATATATGTTGGTTTATGAATGTTTTTAAATGAAAGAACTATACAATATAAAACTTTTATTCAATAAGTTTCTCTTTTTAACGTATACTTTTTTCATGCATAAAAAGCTTCTTTTTTTTTTTCCCTTTAAAGTTAGCTTCTGTTATATAATAAAGTTCACCTTTTTAAATACGGTAAAGGCAAAAATAAAAGTAAGGCAAATTATTTCATGCTTTTAAGACTTTGGTTGGTATAACTCAAATTAGAAATTTGTATTGAGAAATGAAGCATTTTATAATATAAATAGTGTAAAATTTATATTTCAAGTGATTAAAATTATTAATAGTGAATTTAATTAAAAACCGTTACGTTTTTTAAGGCAGCCCTCTTGTTCATACTACCTCCAATATTTACATATTCAACTATTAAAGGAAGAATTTCCATGCACTTCGTTTAATGTATATGACTTCGATATACAAGTACAGAATTAATTTTCTGATACATTAATAAAGGAAGAATTTAAGAAAATTTAAATTTTTGTGCATAAATATGTACTAGTATTAATAACTAAAATCATTTTATAAACTTCAGCAAGTGTAAGAATCCTTAAATTCAGCAAAGAGTGGAAGCCATATGTGCATAGCTGAGTGACAATCGGTTTTGATGGTAGTATATAAGAAAACTTTTATAAATTTCGTGCCACTCTACTCTGCATGCACTTCTTCTTTATAAGTTTCTGAGTTCATATTCTTCTCATTCTCTATACAATTCTCTTCTTTCTTTCTACAAAGTTTCACTTTCTTATTCTTTTGATCATCAATCAGGCAACGTCTAAGTCTTACTGGTATCAAGGGCTTCACTTTGCACCGATCAAGTTGTGATTTTGAGCTGGTAAGTTTATCCTCTTCTTAGAACGTCTTTTTCGGGTACATGCAAGCCAAATTTCTGTTTGCATGAGTTTATTATCTCCTTCTAGTAAATTCCGATCACATTTCTGGTCTTTTATTTGGTCTAGTTTCATCAATCAGTGAACCTTACATTTATAAGACTTTTGGTGGTGAGCAAGTGTCTGCACTGAAAGTTCTCTGTCCAGTTAAGAGGTAAGGGAAGCTAGTAATTTAATTATGTTTCTTTGTGGCTGTGGTTGGAATCTCTGTTTGAACATGTGCATGTATGAATAATTGTATGTTTGATTGAATTGTGTGCAATATTATGTGTTTCGACGAAACCTGTGAGGTGGTGGAGAGGTTCTATAAGTTTTGTAGAAAATCAAGCGATCGGTATAGAACGATCGGTCTGGTCTTGTAATCTGGTTTAAACGGTATTCGGTTTCGTAGTGATAATTTGGTTAAGTGTCGCTCAGTTTAATATTGACAGTCTCAGGGTGGGTATTATCGTTTGTTATTAGCCATAATAGGTTTAGCGTTCGTTATTAATAGTACTATGTGTTAGCACTCGTTTTTGTTAGCACTCGTTTTTTGTATTACTCGGTTGGTATTGGTGCTCGGTCTTAACTGAGTTCTACTTTTGTGGATCCTTAGTTAATGACTGATCGGTCTTGTATTGATATTCAGGTGAATATAGCAGTCAGTCTAAACATAACATTTGATTTTAAACAGCGCTCATTCTTGGTAAGTGCTCGATCTTGGACCCGCACTCGTTCGATATAGTGCTCGGTTTTGTAGTAGCATTTATGATAGTGTTGCGATTGGTATTATTGGGTTGTGTGGTCTCTTATGGGTGCTCGTTGTTATACTAGTGCTCAATATCGTATTTGTACTAAGTTAATAGTATTTGGCCTAAGCCAATAGTGTTCAATCTAAGCCAATATTGTTCGACTCCTATTTGGGTCTTACTCTTTAAATGACCGTTCGGTCATATTCTCATATGGGGATTGTTTTACCGTCTGGTCTTGTTCATAGGTTATGTTGATCTTTTTCGTTCGGTCGTACTTGAAGTTTGTGTTGTTAACGTTCAGTTTCTTCTATGAATGAATATTTGATCTTTAAATGCTATTATCGTTGTTTGACTTGGATGGATTGAGATAGTTGTATTGATCTACTGAGTATGGGAAATTGTATTGATATTTCAAACAAGGCATATGTTTCAAGTAATGTGGAAGAGAATTCTAAGGAGGAATGTCTCAGTGAAAAATGTATTGAAATGGTAAATGTCTCAAGTGAAAAGTGTATCAAAGTGGTGTTATTCTGATGATTACCAATTCTCAAGTAGAGACGGGTAAGGCATTGTGTGAGAATGGTAGGAGGTCCTAGCCCATAGGTTCTTGGGTGAGTTATAACAGACTAACCTCGGGTGGCAGCTGATGGTTTTCCAGTTACTACACCACCCGTGTGCATGAACGACCTCAAGCTACATATTCATATAATCCGAATGGTCAAGTCAGGTGTACGGTTTATGCATGAAGTATAGTGTTCATTTGTATATGCATATATGTATTTGTTTTGGTATGTTGGAGTATTCAGGTATGCATTGGTTGTACTTATACGAATTGTATGTATGTTTGCATAACTAAATTACATTAGCTTACCCTTATTTTCTGTTTTGCCCATGTTCCCGTTTTTCTCTTGCGATTATCACCTTTTGGGTGTGAGCAGAGGATGTGGAGTGTACGCTGGAGTAGAAGTTGGAGAACGAGAATCCTGCAGTTTAAAATATGACTGATCGGTTATATTACTGTTTTTAGTTTTTGGATTGAACCATTCGATTAAATTTTGTAATCATGAATTACCGATCAATAAAGCTTTAAATTTTATGATTATTTTAGAATAATTGTTATCTTATTATAACATCTTTAACTATCTTACAATATTATTATATGATAACTCCTTTATATGATTTTTGCTATATATTTTCGGACGTTACAGTGAATATATTTTTTAATTCATTCGACAAAGATTCAAATATTTGCTCCTCCCATGTAAGTAAGTAAATTCAACAATAATTACAGTATCTCGGCCAATAATCAATTTTCCCATTTTAAATGTTTTTTTAATATATTTAAACTCTTTTGTACTAAAACTAATTTTGTTTGGGTCAATCAGCTCAAATTTCAAAATAATTTTTCGATAAATAATTTTACCTTGTTACATATGTGAAGTTTAACATATTGCGTAAACTGGAACAACTTACTTTACTTTCAAAAATATAATACCCAAACTATCTATTTATTTCAATAAGATTAATAATAATAAACAAGTACATATCCCATGTATAAGCTGTAATTTTTATCTAGACAAACAGGATTATCTTGAAATCGTTTATTAACAAATTACAAGTTTTAATTAAGAAAGAGATCTTACTTAGTTCGTTTTGGAGTTTGTCTTGTATTTTTTTATGAATTTGGTGTGTAATGATTCTTTTACACTATTTAATCATTTTTTAATAATATTTTTTATATAATGACAAATATTAGCTATATTTTCAGATATCAGTGAGATATGAAGATATATTATAACATCTAGCATGAACTTTTTATTAAAATTTTAAGAAAGATCTTTATGATATTGTGTTCCAATAGTTTTGGTCAATATAAACAATGACACCTAGCATTTTCATCTGCTTTCTGCCATTTTCAAATATATTTTTTATTCTATATCTTGTGCACTGGTTTATCCTATTCCAGTTTGAGCATCTTTTTAACCCTTCTTTTGTTGATTGTTGGGCTTTAGCCCTTTCTTCACCCGATCTTTCAACTGGGTGTAGAAATAAATATAGGAAGCTCAAAAAAGTAAAATTCAATCTTGGCACAGAACCTCTGATTTTTGTGTTCTCTTTCTCCTTTCAAACATACCATAACACTTGATGAGTGACAGAGAAATATATTTGAGAGCACTAAGTTAATAAACAGTATATGTTTGATACCCAAGGTACTAATATCTTGAGGAAAAAAATATAGATACCAATTGGAGTAATCCCCATTATTTCTTTCGAAAGGTCTTGCATCCGATGTTTATCATGACAAGAAAAATGTTTTTAGAAATCTCAAACAAGTTGTGGAATAACAATTGAACGCAAAAAATTGAAGTATGATGGTCATGATTGACGCTTATCAGGCAGCAATTCATACAACTATATCAAAATATTTTCTCCTCCAGTTCCCCCCAGCACCCTTTCTCTATGCTTCCTCTTTCAGCACCTCTATATGTACATACATCACAATTCTTTAAGCTTCCGAGTCCAATGCATCTGGCAGGCAGGCAATAAACTGAAAATTTTAATATGCATAATAGTCCAGATTGTGCACCAGATATTTTGCATCTCGAAGTTCCAACATGTATGTGAATGCAGACAAGAACTCAAGGTTGAATGTGTAATCGACGTGAAAAATATGGACAATTTAGACAAATAACCAACCCAGAATTTATATGGTGTGTGATTGCGCGAAGAGCTTTTCCAACATGTTATTTGAAAGGATCCTATTGGGGTCCAGGTCCTTTCTTGCTTTATTGTATGAATCCACAGGAAACCTCTTTCTTAGCCTTGCTTGGAGAGCTGCAAGTTCCTCCTTATCCTTTGGAACCTAGATATAATATGCACAAAAATTAAGTAAACTTCAGTGTTTAAACCCTTTCATTCAGCCTAGGTTCAATGATAATGATTGAGAACAAATATCAGATTATTTAGGGTAATCATGTCCAAATACCATGTTCGACCATTTTTCATTATTTATGATAATTAGATGATTACCTCAATCTTAGCCCAGTGTTCAAATGCAGAGTAACGATCCCATAATGTCGCCTGAGTCAGATGCCTGTAATGAAAGAATTCTTCTGTTATATCCTTCCTCTGCCGAGCATCCATGGTAGGGAGGTACATGATTATACCCACCTGAAACAACATAAAAACTATTAATAGTCGATACAATCTTTCGAACTACATAACAACATTGAAATTCATGGAAGGAGCCAATGAGTTATGTTAGATTACAATTAATTAAGAAAGTGAAATTTAAACATAACTCAACTTCACCAAACAAATTTAGTGACGTGAAGTTTGTATCATCCTATATATTATAATTTGACTATATCTCTTGTCATTGTGGGATATTCAACACACTCTTTTATGCCAAGAACTAGGCATCTCGAGCGTAGAGCAAGAGAAAACCTGATTACACATAACACAAGACCCAACAAGATTGACTAGGATAGGATCTCAATGACTTTATCATTTTAAGAAAGTGAAATTTTAATCTAACTCAATCTCATAAAACTAACTCAATAAGGTGAAGTTTGCATCTAACAAATTCAAAACCTTAAAATTAAAGATTATGAATGACATTACTGTGGGCAGTTAACTAAAATTAAACTCAAGTAAATTATATTTTCAGAAAATAAATTCTCTTTCTCCAGAAAAAAAAAATGCATATCTAGAGAAGCTGCTGAAGTTTTTCAATTAAAAAACCTCATTTCATCTTTTCTCTAAAAGTTGCTAAAATTATTAAAATCCCAAATACACCGCCAAAAGTTTCATTATACAAGACATGAACAGAAAAGGAAGTAGAATCATCGTGATAAACATGGAGCTATGCTTACTTCATATGACCAAGTAAACAAGTTCACCCATCCTTGCTTAATAAAGAATTTGGAACTATCTGTATGAAACAATTATCCAGGAAAGAGTTTTATTACCCAAGAAAATATGTCATCCTCAGATGGGCTTGAAGCAGGACTCAAGGGACTCCTACTGCTCGCTGTCCAACGTTGCTCAATTGGAGCAGGTGCAGGTATCTCTTCATTCTCTATAAGTTGCTTCAGCTCTTCAATGTACTCAAGGTCTTTCATGCTTGGATTAGCTAGTTTTCCAGCTGGGAAACATGTCTCCGATACCCACTGTTGGCCTCCACAATCAAAGCCCAATATTTCATCACTCCATCCAACCCTGTAACCTTCTGACTTCCGCCAGAACTCGGCCTCAGCTTGATTAATGCTGATGATGTGCTTTTTATTGAGAGGATCCAGGGCAATTAGTTTATCTCTTAATTCTGTGAAAGAAAGTTCATCTATTTTTTGTTCTTCTGCTGATTCACCCCTAGATCCTCCTGCTCTGTATAAAATAACAAAAACTTATGCACATCTTAAAATAGAAAAGTTCATAGTATGGCACCAATTAAAGAATGGCACATTTCACAAGGGAAATATAAAATGAAAACGGAAGTGTTTGGCAGCAAGCTACTAATATAAAAAGTGATTAAAACGGTAGAAAAAACACAGGAATATCAATGAGATCACAGCACTTTTTCAACACCTCAGATCAATATGCAAAATACATTAACATTTATCAGTCTGTGCCTTACTAAACTACACGAATTAGTAGGAAATTCACAGGCCTACAAAATGGAAACAGTTCTAAATCTTTAGTAATTCCTTCAATCTTCTATTTCTACCTCTGAATGTAAATTTAAATCATATTCAAGACACAAAAATAAGAAATGTCACGTAACAGCATCTAGTGGCTTTTATTAGGTGAAAAAGACTCAGCAACACTTTCTTGCAATGGCTACTCCAGTACATCTAACAAACCAAAATAAATTGATTAATCTTACAATCACCAGTGAAGGTGTAATTGTACCCATATTTCTGGAGGGACTCCCTGTAAAGGTCACGCACATGCTGTATGGCTTCATCTTTAGTATACTGTGGTTTAAATTTGGGAGGACCTTTCCACTTTGAAACAGGATTGCACCGCACAACCACAACAGTGTCGGTGTAAGGGATATAAAGGTACTTCACATGCTTATTGTCAGACAACAATTTCCTGCATAAGATAGAAAAGGGCTAACAATCAAAATCTTTGGAGGCAGATCCTTAATACCGAGTCACTCTTTTTATTCTTATTAATATAAACATTACATTGGTCATCCAAAATTAGCTTTCATCACATCAATAATTCTGAGATGTTTTTGCAACTAAATTAGTCCTTCAAAGATTGCAAATAGTTATAAATCTGTCCTTTTATATCACCACTATGTGTAGCATTCTAAATTTTTCTGGGACAAATTTAGTGACAAAAATCTTTAAAGAATTAATATGATGACACTGTAATATATGGAGGACAAACCAAGGAGGGATTTTCTCTCTGTCATTTTTATTATAGTTGTTGGGGAGTAAAGTAACTTTTAGATCTTAGTTCCATGTTACAGAAAGATAGTGTAACAAACGTGGTAATGATAAAATTCAACATATCTGTTGTTTGATTGATGCACCAAATGAAAAAAAAAAATAAACACCAAAAATAATTACTTGTGATTTCTCTTTATCTCCTTCATGGTTGAGACAAATGTGTGCTCCACAAGCTCCTGTCGATCAACACATTGAAGGGTGACTTCAGCCACAACTCCAAGTCCTCCAAGACCACATCGAGCAAGATAAAACAGCTCAGGATCTTTATCTTTCGATATTTCTATAGTCCCTTTGGCAGGGGTGACCAATTTCATGGCAATCACTTGTTCATCAATAGGAGGCAACTTTGCACCGGTGCCATGTGCACCAACCTAGAACATGAATGCAAAGCCTTTTACTTTATATGAAAGATGACAAGGTGGTCAAGTATTAAACGACCCCAAACAGAAAAATTCAACCAGGCAGAAAACTCTGATACCCATTTTAATCACTTCTTGCATAATACATGGCACGATAAATACCTAAGAATCACATATAATTTTTCTTAGGAAAATCTGATATTGGTTATCTTGGAATATGGTTTTGCATCTAAATCACTTCAACAAAATTGGCATATAAAGTGAAGATTATTCCTATTTATGTATTTTAATTTGACCATAAAACTACTGCATCGATGTTTCTAATACACCTCACTGCCAACATTTTATATATCTGAGTATGAAATTTATAGGATAAATTTCCGATACCATCTCACAATTTCACATTCGTCCTAACTCAACTTTCTAAAACTAATTGTAAGATAAAAATGATCTAACACATGTATTTAATTTAATCATATTACGCTGATGTCAGAACTTCATCATTAAGCTAATGATAGCAATTGCTTGATAGGCCCAACAACAACCTATCTATGATACTGTCTTACAATTTGAATTCAAGCATAAGTCAATTTGAGTTTATATTCCTAATTTGGTCATATCACTGGTCAGAGCCGATCTCCTAAGTGTGGCTAAACATAATAAAAGAAGAACCTGAATGATGCCACCAATTTGTTGCTCCCTAATGGAAGCAAAATTCTGCAAGGTAAGACCGTGGTCCTTGAGTCCATCCACAAGCTGCTGCACTCTGATCCCGGCCTGCACCCTCACAGTCTTACTCTGCTTGTCCACTTCCAATATCCCATCCATCAGCGCCAAGTTCACCATTCCGACCCTCGAAAGCCCAATCCCGTTCGGCGACAGCCCCGACCCGACCGGACGGATTCGGGCTCTCTTCTCGTTCGCCTCCCTCACCACGCGCTCCAGCTGCTCCACGTTCTCCGGCTGGAAGAAGTTGCGAGTGTGCACCTCGTGCGTCCCGCTCCAGTTCGACACCGTGTGCAGGTCCTCCGGCAACGGCGCGTACCGGAAGATCTGCGCCTTCTTGTGTTTGGCATCGTCCGGCAGGGGGAAGCTGTAATAGGTGGCGGCACCGCAGAAGAGGAGCAGCGCCGCGTAGCCCGCGTACTTGCGGGTTTCTGCATCGGCGGAGGAGGCGGGTTCCGGCGCCGCCGAAAATCGACGGAGGAGCACGGAGTGCGAATGTTGGCGAGTGAGAGCGACGGTGCGCTTCAGAACTAGTGTTCTCAGCATGTCTGCGCTCAACTATGATGAGCAAACAGAGAAGTGATGGAATTTGAGTTAATTATCCATTTTTAAATTCTACTAAAATTCTGGAAAACAAAAAATACGGCTAAAATGAAATTTCTCTTTTTGTTTAGACTAAGCAATTTTATAATACACATTTTATTTGCATAATTCATTCACTTGAGTTCTATAGAACATGGTATATAAACCCTAGATTTTGTGTTTTTTTTTTTTGTGATGTTGGTGCTTTTGGTGACTATCTTCCTTGTGATTGTTTTCTTTTACCTAATTAGTTTCTTTTAATTCCAATGCATTTATCATGTCACCAATGTCTCAAAATATTTGACACCTTTCACTTTTTAAAGGTCCCAAAATTATTACAAATGGACCTTTTAAAGAAAAAAAAATCTGAATAGTCTAATATGCTAATCAAGTTCAAAATTTGTCCGGATATGCAAAGGAAAACGGCATAATTTTATGTAACGTAACTACTTGAGCACTTAAATTAAGTTTAACAATTATATCCTATGTATGGTGTTACATTTTTTATTAGTGGGACTTTATATTTATATAATGTGATGGTTCGTGACCACTTCTAGTCAGAAGGAGAAGATTTTATTGCTGGGAGAATTAATTAATTTAAACATTTTATATTAAATGCTTATACACTCACCAATTTACAAGTGGGTTAGTACTTTTCTCCTAGAAAAAAATGTGAGCTTTTATGAATAAAATACCAATTTAATATTATATATACAATTAGTTTAATATTAGGAAGGCATTCATTCATAAACACTTGTAAGCATTATTATGCTTCAACTTTTAAAATCTTGTAAATAAGAATTGTATTTACTTTCAATTTATTTTAAAAAACAAATTCAATTTTACAAATTTATTTTCTAAAATATGAAAGAATATTAAATCAAATATAAAATATAAAATATAAAATTATGTTCTCAAATTAAACAGATAAATAATTTTGCTTGTACTGTAAAGCAGTATTTTATATATAAATGGGAAAAGACAGATTTTGATTTGGCGAAAAACAAAAAGGTTCTTTTAAGTGTCAACATGTTCCTTGTAATGATTGTTAACATAATAATAAAATTAGTAAATTAAAATATTGAGCTTCTATAATTCATGTTTAAAAGGGAAAATAATTGAGTAAAAAATTCATTGACTCATTTCTAATTAAAATTAATAATTTTTTTATCAAGGAGCTAATAAGTAGCTACTAATTTGAACTTTTTTTGTTAATCATAATATAACTGGTCAGGAATGCATATAACCCAATCATGACTTAGGATAAATTGATATGTTACAAATCTGCAGTTTTACAAACTACACTTCCCTAAAATGATATATTTTAGGAAGAAAATCCCTTGAGAATCCACACTTTAAATTGATATCGTAATACAGTATTACACAATACGCCATTCTATTGGGTATTCTACAAATATGCCAATAGCAACAATAGTTGCATCTACTAGAATCTGTTAAGCATGATGTATCCAAACCTTGAAAATGCAGTCATATATTGGCAGCTGCAGAGTAGGTCTTTCAGATTCCATTGACATCGAGTTAGCAATTTGTCAATAACTACAATCCCACGTAATACTGAAAAGTATATCTTCTCATCCAAAGGTGCCTCAGTATCTCTACCTGCAGCCAGGGACAAAGTTAATGGATAAACAAGATTTGAGCGTTCTGCTCTCGATACCATAAAACAACTGATTCACTGTGCCATTTAGTTAGAGTTATATTCAAAAATTTAGTAAACTTGCACTATTTGTGTATTAAGCTATTCACACGTACATTATTCTACTAATATTGACAAAGTTAGGAGCCCACTCAAACCACCAGCTCCAGAATTATTAAGATTACCGGAGCAACTTCATCTCGTTTTCGTGGCAGATGAAAGGAGCATCATGTACACTGAGTTCACTTAAGTTGATAAAAAGGTTATTCCACCAAATCATATAGATGAGACAACTGGAAAATTTCATAAATACATTCAACTACATGGTTGACCAACAAGAATGTGCAGCAGGTAAGCTATATTAATTCACTATATATCTCGTGAACTAAGATAAATCTATAGATGTGCTGAACTCGTGAAATAAGGTTATATTAGATGACGAAGATAAAGAAGTAAAGTCACTAAAATTATGCCAGCGGTGACGAGTTTGAAAAACTTATAAAATGGTCTTCAAATTTGATGGGTATCAATGTCAACAAATAGATTACCATCTTTGACTCACTTATGCAAATCGTGAAAAAACACTAATATGCAATCTTTACCAAGGCTTTTCAGGAAAAACGACTTTTCTGGTTTGTTGCTTGCCTCGAAAGTGTTTTTGTCACTAATATTGACATTGGTGCAATTTATAACATCTTTACAAGAGTCCTCTCTCAACGACGTTTATCATTCACATATTTACTGAAATCTTACTTAAGTAAACCGAACCTGAGCTACTCAATCCAATCACATGTCGGTGCCTCCAGAATGTTTTGTTAATATGTATATAAGGGAAGCAAAAAAATCGATGTCCATTGTCTTGAGAAACCATGGATGTTAGTAACTGCAACTCTCGATTGAAAAACTAAAATCGGGATGGATTTGATGAAATATGTAACTGCCAGTTCTTTATGAATAGAGGAAAAGGAGAGACATGGGTAACGAATAACTTGAAGTTAGTATGGAACAACAAGGCAACATACTAGACAAAAGGACTAAGTGGTCTGAAATAGTAATGAAGAAACAGGCTAGATGTCGATGTCACATTTGTGTTTCAAATTTCATATTAGAATTCCATTTTAACACAATTAGTGTTATGTGTTTTACCATACCAACTAAATTTAATAATTATACAATACAATCGAAACGACCAAATTAGATGCCGTGCAAAAACATTTCCACTGGTCTTTTATGGAGTTTTACTATAAATAGGTAGATCAATAAATAGAGGTAAAAGACAACCGATTAACATACAGGTGACATTCGCACCACATCCTATCAACACTGCATCTATTTGCATAACCATGCTAAATAAAAATAATCAACAGGATTCACACAAACATTTTTTTGGTTTTAAAAACTAAATTAGCAAAAAATGAGCATAACATTAAACTGTAGAGTTTTCAAAATTTTCACTTCATGCTCTGTCCCGAGTCAATAACCAATTCAATCCATTTACAGGACATGAACAACATGCAAGATCAGAAATGCTAGCTGTTATCTTATCACAAAAATATATTGTTGTAAATAGCATATTATTACGATAAAAATATTTCCAATATTCCATTGTAATTAGGAAAAAAAATATCCATAGAATTTTTCTATTCATTTCAGCAAATCTTTATTTCCTTTTTTAAAGGATTTGGTTATTTCAAACAGAGATGATAAAAATATAATTGATGTGATTGATATCAACAAAATAATTCTTTGTTTTCTTACTTAATTCAAGTCATACAAGCTAGAGAAGCATAAGATATACCTCCTTGACCGAGTATTCCTTCTGGTGACAGAGATATCATCACCTTTTTCATCTTTAACACTGCTTTTACTAGTTTTGGATCGACAAACCCCTATAATCAGCAACCTCTTGTTAATTGTAACAATAACAATAGAATCAAGCTGATTAGCAAAAGCTGTTTTTAAACTAACCTCTCGTCTTAACCTGGGAAGATTGGATTTCAATATCCCCTTGATCCGACTCTGTCAACTCACTCGAAGCACCAGAATGATCTTCTGGCACATGTTTAGATTCTGATTTCCCATTTGATGGCAACGTCGCCTCTTCCGCCCGACCATCAATTACTTCACCTTCCGTTTCATCTGGCAAAAAAATCACGATTAAAAATATCATACGCATAATATTCACGAGAAGTGCATGCAAACCAAGAAGCTACGTTAATTTTTAAACAACAGAATTTTTCCAGAGCAGACAATTGTTTATCTAGTAAAATCATCTGGCGTAGTAATGCTTAAATGTTCATCCTTTTAGCCGACTTGTCAGTGGATTGACATTTGCAATATATTATTACTACATCATTCCATACCCTCATTCTGTAAAGATTGATCATGTCAGCGTAGGAATAGGACAAGATTTGACAATGAGCCTTCATGGGCTTTGAAGAGTTCATTACTATCACATAATGTACATCAATAAATATATGACGTCATAAGGAAAACAACAGAAAGTACAGCACTAGGACATTTTTTAATTTAAAAGTTAACCTGAAGCAGAATTAGACTCCAAGTAATCCTCAGAATTCACAGTAAAACCCTCCATACTGTCAATCTTCCTTTGATGAATTTGGGCATTTCGAGCAGTAACTTCCTGTTCCTTTCTATCCGTGTGAAACTTATTGAGTTTATCCTCAAACTCTTCAATGCAAGCTTTAAGTTCAACCTTCGCAAACTTCTTGCCCTGATCTCAATTAAATTATATCAAAAAAGCCTTAGCCACTCTTACATAAAGTATGCATGACAGCACGAGCAAAAATATATTTACCTTGTTCAGTATGTTCCTGAAGTGATCCATAACAGAATCCTCTGACAAGACATGCTCATATGACTTAAATAAATCTATGAGTTTTTTCATCCCTTTTTCCGTAAACGATAACTGAGAGAGACAATATGATATATATTCCCATTGTCGGACATCTGCAGAGAAATAAAGTCACGATCACGATCGGCAATAAACTACAGATAACTAACTTCTCTTGGTTTTGTAATTTATTCAAAACCCTTCACAATTAAGAATAAAATTGAAAGGGCGAGCAGTTTAAAAAACTCATGTTCTAACTCATTGGCTAATCAAACGTGAAATCAGGAAATGTTTAGCGCATCCTAAATAAAATTGGAAAACATTTTATCAGAATAGTCTGAATCGTATTAATATTTATAAGATAATCACAATCTTAGTGGGTGTTTGATATCCCATCACGTCAAATTGCATCCCCCTTGCAGAGAAGATAGAATTGCTGCTTAGTTCGTTTCCACTTGGCTTTTATCATTAACGCACTACGTAAAAGCAAACAAGCGGTAATCGTTTAAAAAAACAGACAAACTACCAGAGTAATCAGAATTTCAAGCTGACCAAAGGAAGTGGTTCTGGATGCAAAAAAGTAATAACTATTTATTAAAGGGTCAGGGATACACTATAAAGAACTCATTTAGACAATTTTTGGCATAAACTTGCGAAACTATTAGACTGCTGAACTGGTTGTGTTCAGTATTTAAAAAATTTCAAAGAATAAGAAGATATACCTGTAACACCACTAAACCGATGGCATAGCTTTTCAACAAGAGCTTCCATTTGTCTATCCTGGAGTAGTTAATGAAAACAAAGTCAGCATAGCAATCAGAATAAATATAGAGCAATTTCAGCATATGACAACACATACCTTTTTTATGGAAGTAATTAAAAATTGCATGATGTTGCAAAAAGAATCTTTGCTCAGATTTTGCTGAGATAATTTGCTTAGTATATCCGGAAGTAAGTTATATATTGGATTGTTTCCTGGAAGAATCAGAAAACAATATCAAACAACTTTCTACCCTTAAACATTCAAATATCGAAAATAATAGTAGATACTTTTCTACACAAGACAAAATCATAATACAAGTCAAAACCTTTCTTGGAAAGTTCAATAAAAAATAGCTTAGCTAGGTTTGAAATTCTCTCATCTTCATCTTCTAATCTTACAGCCATTTCATTGATGTACCCTTTCACCTGATCCAGAAATGATGGCATCAGTGTCTAATCTAAATCACTGCACAAACTGAAAAAAGAAATAATTTGAGTGACTTTTACCTTCATCATGTCATTTAGTATGAGATGTGAAAGCACCAATACAGCATTCTTCCTAACAGATATACAGGGATCTTTTAGGCGGGAATACATGTTTTCTGTCCATGGTTCTAAAAGATTGGGAAACCGTACTGCTAAATCTCCCAATGCAATTGTGCAATTAGAACGGACAGTTTCAGAATGTGCGCTTTCCACGACCGTAAAAAGGAGTTGGAGATTTGCATCACTGAAAACAATTCACTTTATTTTCACTCCATAAACAATCAGGAATAAGTATGAGAGATAATAGGTAAATATTTAACAAGGAACTCACCAAAAATCTGCATCAATAATCATCAATCGACACAAAGCAAGCATTGCAGATGCCTGTAATTCTGGAAACTGAATAAATGGAAGTTTCGTCAGCAACGCATCTGCTTTATGATGTTTAAAATTTTATTCAAGACTCGGGATTAAATAATTTTTAAATTATATTCTATTTTCACATTTCCACCATAATTGCTGGCTTCCATATATAGACATTAATTTGGTGGAATATAAAAAAGCTACTAAATAATGACTAGAAAATGTAAAGACAGCTTAAGGCAATCACCTTCTGCATTAGTCCAAAATTTCTACAAAGCTTTGACAAAAATGTTGCACAGACACCAATCAAATTCTTTTCATTTGAACCACTAGATATTATTTCTTTCTCTGCTTTTTCAAACAAAGCATCAAGTGCTGCATCCTCAGAGGCAGTAAATCCTAACTCTGTATTTATATCATTATCCTGCAATAGATTAACAAGCCAGACTTAAATGAGTTGATGACTGATAGTTGAAGCAATCAAGGACGGCATGAAAGTATGATAGAAACATTGATTGCACCTTCTCTGTAGCAGCTGACACTGTGTCATTACAGTCTAGGTTCTGATTCTCACTGTCCTTTTTCTCTTTAGCAAGTTTCTGCTTCTGAATTTTACGGGCACAGGACTCTATATATACCAGTTGATTCATGGCAATATGACTTACTATAAATAAACATCTGCTAAGTTTTGCTACTTCAACTGTGAGAGGCACACTGCCACTAACTGTGTCAACATCACTCTGCTCATTAACACCACCATCATTACAGACAGAACTGAGAGATTTTTTTATCATATCAACAGCTATGGTTTCTGGGGTAGGGTGAATGGCATAGATGGCAGCTATGGCTTTGTCAGCAGCAGCAAACCAAATATTTGCCGGAAGCCAAAAACCAGTTATTAAACTTTCTAGTATACCAAATATTCGAACACTACTACTAGCCAACAGTTTTTTCTTGTCCTCGTCAGACAGTCTTTGGATAGCAAGACAAGCTGTCCTTGCTAGCAAAGGATCAACTTTGGACCAACGACCGAACCCAATATCTATTATGTCCTGTAAGTGTGAGCCAAGCACACCAGGTGACGTCTGTGCAACCATGCAGAGGACTGATAAAGCACTACGGCTCTGCTCGGCCGTGGTTCCACCAATATTGAAGCAAAAGAAATCCCATAATGCCGATATCTATAGTAGCAATGACGAGACGAAGAAATCAAATCAATAGTGAGAACCAAATTTGTTATACAGGCAACAATAATTCCTGCCGGTGGGAGAAATAGAAAGAAACTACAAAACACTCCTACTTGCGACTTCAAAACTTATTTAAGAGCAGTGGTTATCTTCAAATAATATGCAAACATTGAAATGAAGTCAAACTCATTATCGTCCCAAATTATGTTTAAATTCGTGAACACATATATGAACTGAAAAAGAAAGCCTTCATTCCATATTTGGGGAATAATACATAGTTCTGGAGTCTAATCTGGAGGCATTAAAATAGTTTATGTAGCAAACATACAACTCAAGAAGGTACATGAAAACATACCGTGCTGGAAGATATATCACCCTTAGATACAAGGGCGCCAACGATGCACTCAAGGGCTGCTAGATCTCCTATATTGGAATCAGTGGCAAGACTCAAAAGGTTATTGGCAGTCTCGGTTGGACTTTTCCTGATGTATATTGTATGGAAAGCGCTCTCCACTGCTTCATAGATGGCTTTATCCTGAGAAAATATCTACAAATAGAGCAGATGACAGAAATAAAGAATCAATTTTGTAAAAATCAAGGATTTCATACAATAAAAAAAGTACATGGCTCATAACACATTTAAGAAATAAAGTAATAAAACTATCCTTATTTCACAATATTTGAGATTGTGATCTGCAACCGCAGTTGCAATCGCATTTGCCTATGATTTTCCCCCTTATTTCAACAACCACAACGAGACTGTGATTGCGACACAACATTGCACAATAAAAGAAGCAAGGACTTACAAGTGGTAACATCTTTCGGAGACATTCCTCGGAGCTGTCAATCTGAAACTGCTTACATCTCATCAATAAGAGAATTGTGTTCTCAACGTCAGTGGCAGAAGATGAAGCCATCAATTGGACAAGGGTTGGCATTGTGGCTCCTATGCATTTAGAGAACCGCAATCCAGCCTCAAGAGATGCAATCAATGCCCTAGTCTGTTCCAAGTTCCCAACATCCGGCACACTACTGTTCTGCAAAGCGATTGCATCTTCCGACTGGGACAAGCAACTATCAGTTAAACTGTCTTGTTGCTGCCCCTTCACAACAGTTTCACAATTTGACTCAACCACTTCTCCATCACCATTAAAAATATCAGCATCAGAGGAGGGTTCTGCTCCTTCTGAAGGCTCAAGCTCTTTCAACTTCATTTTGTACTGATCTAAGGTTGCTTCAAAGGAGGCTACTCGAAGCTGAGGACCAAAAGGGTTGTGCTGCAACATCATGATCAACAGGTTCAGAGCAGATTTTCTGACCATTGCACTCTTGTCCTCCAACCTTCCAGCAGCAACTTCTGCAACCTCATTCCACAGGCCAATTGAAATAGAGTGCTCCTCACATAACTCAGCCCACACCTGAAGAACTCGACTTCTGGTATAGGCAGAAACATCTCTACAACGCTCAAGCAAGATGTCCAACATAGCTTGCTTGGTACGCAAACGAATGGACTTTGAACTTGCTTCGCCAACATCAACATCTTTAAATGCCTTGGCTATTAGCTTCCCCAGCACCGCAACGAGTGCATTCCGTATCTTATAAGACTCTCCACCAAAGTGAGGGACAAGAATACCAATGTTTGTCGAAATCAACTTTGGCAAGCGGTCAGCAAGCTCGACCAGGAAACGACCCACATTTTCAGCCCCAGCGGTGTCTTTCAGGTAATCTTTGGGATTAGTCCTTCCAATCTCCCTAACAAGGGACACAGCGAGACTTCCATCTCCATACTTCTTCTCAGCACCAGCAACTGCATCAGCCAAGTGCGTGACCACAAAATCATACTTGTGAACCAGGTGCACGATGGATGCACACGACTGAGCGGTGTAATGATACCTAGTAGAGCAGGCTCCAATTATACGGCACAGGGCCTCTTTCACATCGGAATCTTTTAAGAGCAACGCATCCTCAAACATAGAGAAAGCATTTCTACAACAAGAGAGCGTCAGTTCAGAAAGCTTGTTAAAATACTGCTTCTAAGAATAAGATCAGCTTATATTAATACACCCACTTGCTTTTAAAAAATTATTTTGATGGCTTTGATAATCCCGTTGCCAGAGAGCAAGTGGTTGTGCATTCCCAACGGTTAACAAAATGAGAAAAAACACACAAACTACTCACTTTGTAATAAAAGACAAGTAGTTTTCATCCAGGTCCGGCGAACTGAAAATCAATTCAAGGTTTATCTCCAACGAATTGGCAATGAGGTTGAGTATCCGAGCTCTCTGTGCCTCCCAATTCCATGAATTCACAGCTTGTTTCTTCCTAGCACTTGGAGCGACAACCTGAAACCAGATACAACAATGCAGCACAATTGGGAAAAAATCAAACAAGGGTATGCTTGGAAAAACTATCATATAGTCTCTCACCTTTATTTTTAAACTTGTAAATTGACCAATTTTAGTTTATAAAAAATTTATTTCATTTTAGTCTTATTTTTCTCTTCTACAAGTATTTACGAAAACACACCCTAATCCTTCATACACACACACATACAAGGTTGTCCCTAAAGGATACATACTTTGAGCCATGAAATATATATTCAAGAGTAAATTATAGTGACATCCCTGTTTTTCTCAGTTCGCATGCAATTTCCATCTGTTTTCCATTCTTACCCTAACTCCCTTAGCTGTTTAAAGACAACACCTCAAGACTACTCAAACATTACATCAATTAGCCCCTTAATTGTTTGAAAACCCTACATCTGAAGGAGAGACGGACATAATTTACTCTAAATCTAAGAGTCATTTCCGCGATTGAAGAATTTCCGATAAGGAAAAATAATTCATTAGTCCGTCTTGCTGCGAAACGAAATCGAGCATCTGAAACATTAGAGGGAACGAACCTTGGAGGTGTTGGAGTGTAGAGCGAGAAGAATGGAGAGGAGGAAGAAGGAGTATATTTTGAAAGCATTGCGGTGAGAGGCGATGGGGACGTGATCGTTGGAAGCTCTGGAGAGGGAATCGACGTTGGGGAGGAGGACGGCGAGGTTGGAGCGGAGAGTTTCGAGGAGGCTGAGCTTGGAGGAAGGAGAAAGAATGGGGAAGGCGCGAACCAAGGAGTAGACGCGGTCGAAGACGTCCTGCTCCTCGATGCACAGAATCTCCCTGTCCGAGAGATCAAACGACACACCTGAAAGAAAACGCTGAAATTTGAGAATGATTGAGAAGAGTTGGAAGAGTGAGATTGGTTTACCTTTGACAAACTCTTCGAGTTTGGAGGAGACGAAGGAAGTGACATCGACAGGGTTCTGAACGCGGAGACTGTTATCGTCTTCGAGCCCTTCTTGTTCGAGGTCTTCCAGCGTGCGAGGGAAGACGAAGTGAGGAGCCATGGAAAGAGAGGGAGAATGGAGAAGAAAGGGGTTTTTCTCTGATCTCTGCTCTCGCTAATTTGAAATTAAACTGAAAGTGGATAAAGGCGGCAAAGAGACTTCTAACGTTACAATAGAACTGTGTTTAATTTAATTTTAAAAAACTGAAAAAACAAATTAATATATATTTGAAGTTGATTTGTAAATATGTTTATATACAAGTATTTTGGATGTGATTTTAACTAAAGGATATGTTAGAAAATACTTTTAATGACTAGAGACTTTAATTTGCTGGAAAATTTTATTATTATTTTTCACACTTATATATATATATATATATATATATATATATATATATATATATATATATATATATATATACTTTGATGTAAATAAATTTTTAATTTTTATAAATATTATTTCCTTCTTCTTTTTTCCATTACAGACATGTTTGTTTGATTTAAATTTCAATGGAGTTATAACTTGTTTCTGGATTAAATAATTTTTAGTCTCTTAATTTTATATGAGAATTATTTTAATATATTTTAGTTTTAAAATTTTAAAAAATAAATTGATATAGTGTTTTTAATTTTATTATATTAAAATTATTTAACGTATAAAACATAAATTTAAATTGTTTATCACGTTTAATATAAAACGAGTTTGATAGTTAAAAAGATTTAATGTAATTGAATTAAAAATATTATATTAATTTATTTCTAAAGTTTGAAAATCAAGAGTATCAAACTATAAATTTTAATTTCATATTAAAATATAAAACACTAAAAATATATTTTTTAAATTAAAGTAATTAAATTTTCTTGTATATGTAATTTAAGTAAGTAAATTTATATAGTATTTTTTATTCAATAATTTCCTTTTAATGTTTTTTATTAAAAATAATTGTAATTTATTTAGCTATTTTTAATTTATTTTCATATTATGATTTTTTAATTATTGAAAATCATTTAGTTTCTACGGTCTTAATGAAGAATTATATTTTTAAAGTCACAAAAATATATCTTTATATTTTTAGTAGTGTATATTAATGTTACATGTAATATGTAAATATGATCACTATTTTCTTTTTCTTTTGCGCAATTTAAATCAAATATAAACTAAATTTTTCAAAATTAATGTTGACAGAAAATGATTTTTTTTTTAAATTTTTCATATTACAATAGGTATTTTTACACAGTATTTTTTATTTACTATTTACATATTTTTTTAAAATATGTGAATATCTATTTTATTTTAAATATGAATAAAAATATCATAATTGTTAAAAATTACTAGATTAAGACATTTCATAATTAATATTCAATATAATTTACAATTTAAAATTTAAAATTTAAAATATATTATTACATATATTTCCAAATCTTACTATGATATTATAATATCTTTATTATCCAAAATTATATATGAGAAAAACTTTACTATATCTAGCCTATGAAACAACGGGTCCATCATCTTCAAAAGATATCTTTACACTTACATTTTCATTTAGCTAGACTTAATTATCCGGATAAAATGTATTGATATCAAACTTTTTCAAAATCTTGCATTTGTAGTGGTTAACATTGTTTTGCATAGTCACTGCCAAAGGTTTTCACCCTTTCACACACAAAAAGGTTAGTCTTTTATCCTGTCCTAAGAACTCCAAATTGTTTTCAGAAAATAAATTCTTACTACTCTCACTACCTAATCCATTCTCTTCCATGTGAGCTTGAATGATTAATAGAGTGTCAACATTTTGTATCTCTACTTCAATGAATAGCCCCAAAGAAACACATGTTTATTCCACCTTGGAATTAGTGCACATTAACCTCAAACAGATAAAAGACACAAGCACTTACATTATTAACTTATAGCATCATTTAAATATTTTGCTTAGTTGTGATAAATGATGCCCAACGACCAGCAAGTCTTTGAGCTTCTCACTCTAGCGTCATTCAACAATTCCCATCCTCACCCACCTAGTATGCATAATGCAAAAAATGTAATATGACAATTTCATCTATACAATAACAAATTTCCATATTTGATACAAGTCATAAACACACCAAATTGATGGTCAACAACTCAATCCAACTCCAAATTGTTAAATTATACTAATTACATCCTCAATCCATATTCAACCATGCATGTTATAGACATCTCATATCTTTTATATCATTTATGAACATACAATTGAGTTAAAACACTAAATTCAATCATCTACAAGCTATTGAGCATGTCGATTGAATCATAACAGTACCAATTCATATTATAAACAAAAATATGTTGAAAACAAGTGTATAAGATAAAAAATTAGCTCCCCTTACCTAGTAAAACAGTTCTAATCGCTTTAGATACTACAACGTTGTCAACTCTGCGCACATAATGCTCTATATAAACATAGATGCATCACAAGGATAATCATACCACACCATTATGATCATTGATCATCAAAGACTCATATAAAAGACTTTGTAGTTACATTCAAACAAGAAATACTCACATGCAAAGAAAAGAACAACCAGATAAGGAAAAGAGTAGAAAATCTATTCACTCAAATTAAGAAACTAATTGCATAGATGGATAGAGTTTGTCAAGAGGATCACTCTAACGATCTAATTAGATATTCAAGAAGGGTGGTTTATATAAACATGTTGAGTTTTTAAACAATAAAGATCAATTTATAACAAAATTATTTATACTAAAAAATTTTAATATTAAAAGAATTTAGTTCCATTGTTATAAAATCACTATGAATCCTAAAATATCATCTTTAGGTCTTTGCATAAAATATAATACAAAATTGATAATAAATATAGAATTTAAAATATATGTACAACAATTATTGGAAAATAAAATAAATATAATGAAAAAATAAATTAACTACAAAGAAAAGATTATAAGAGTTTTAATTAATTATAAATTAAAATTTGAAGTTCACTTAAAATATATTATACCAATAAAAACATTAAGTTTTTTTATAAAATATATGAATACTTAATTGACATGTATCATGTTATCAATAAGATATTATCAATATTTGGTTAAGATCCTAATGTTTGATTATACGTTGATGAATATTTAGGTTAATATGTTCATCAAGCAAATTATAAGTAAAGAAAAGTTAAGGTTTTATAAGGATGGATGAACATTGTCGTCGGGTATATAAGAATATTTGGTATATAACATGAATGAAAGTGATATTTTTCTAAGAAGATTACATGATATGCAATAAACAATAAATAGCAACAAGAAGATATAAGAGAATCAAGTTCTTCGAAAGGAATTCAATAATCTCAAAAAGAATAATATTGAACAGATGAAACTTCAACACCGAAATAGTTGTGAAAAATTTAAGTGTAAGTTTAAGTTTCATATTGAGTAGAAATGAAAAAGTAGAATATCATATAAGGATAAAGACTCATAAACTCATTGTCTTAAAGAATGATGTCAATTTCTTGTATACTTAAACCCATATACCTAAAACTCATAAGTTGAAACCATTTGTTGACATCCTATGCCAAAAACATATACATACTTATAGATGAGTTACTTTGTGCAACTAAAGGAATTAAAAGATTTCCTTAATCAAGTTAAACTTTTGATAGGAAAGATTTTGATAAAGATAGAATCAATAAAGGAAAGATTTTGATAAAGATAGAATCCATAAGAAGCAAACCATGGAGAAGACTAAAGAGCCATTGAACACTTTTGCAATGGAAAGGGATGTTTGTTTGAGCTAAGACAAATACTTTTGGATCTTTCTTGGCTAGATCGTCGTTGTGTTTAATCATTAATACATATCATCTTTCATTATTTCTTCTATCGTTGTGTTTAATCTTTTCCAGATGATTTCATTCCTTCTTTATAATTCTTGTAATGTGAGAGTGTGCTTGATCAGGATGACCAAGTTGTTATTATAGAATTTCATAAGGTGCAAAGCTAAGAACTTGTAGGGTGTAAGATCTTAGTTTTTAGTGCTTTTTTCTTGTTTTTCTGGATGTAGCAAAACTTGAAAGGTAATAGATTGATTTAGTAAATGCAAAAGGATAGTTAATAATTATATCCCGAACAACTTTTGTCAACTGACTCAAACAGTAATTTTAACTAAATTCCAAAAAACAGAAGTTTTCACATGTGAAAAACAAAAGTAACATAAAAAAAAACATTTAGGAATATATAGTAATTTTCGAATGATTTTTTTTCTAATAACTTCCAAAAGAAAAAAGATCGAGTTAATTTTCAATGGAGCAATTGTGTTTTGATGATGGTAGCAGTGAGTTCATGGAGGTAAGGAAAGAGGTGTCCAGAACCATGGATTTCATGGTAGTGAATCCAAGGGATGTTTTGAGCAATGTAGCGTTGGAGGGGAACAGGGATGAGCTTATCGTCATCACCTTGCCATAGATGAACATGGCCTGTGTTATCTGGAAAAGGGTTATCAATATCAAGAGGATCAAAATCCCATCTTCCAAACCCAACGTTGGCGTCACGACAAATTGATTCAGCTTCACCTTGTTGCTGCACCTGTGACTGCATCATCATCATCATCATCAACCAATATGATTAAATATTGAGAAAGAAAAAAAAGAGGATGAAGGGTGGATGGGAGAAGTACCAGATGTTGTCTGTTGATTTTGGGAAGGATTGATAAATCTTGATGGGAGAGAACAATAGGAGTGGGACTTACAGCACTTGATGAAGGAAACCATTTCTGAGTGAACCACCAGAAAGTTAGCCATGGAAAGTAGTGAGCAACTCGCACAGCCCATTGATCTTGTGTGGGTTGGTCGTAGAAGGACTTTGTGGTGATGTTGGAAGGAAGGTTATGCCACCAATAATTTACCACTGGTGTCAGCAGTGTTGCTCCAGCGAGTCTGTTCTTACATTCACAACCATACCAAACACGTTCATGTGTGCACAAAACTTTCAAACAACAAACAAGAGTTTCCTTTTATTATGACATCTGATTGGTCAAAACTTTTTCAGACCAATGAAAGAATCTATTGGTAAGAAAATTTTGAAAAATAGTTGGCAGTAGAAATTTAAAAGAGAATCTTAAAAGAAGATAAAAAAGAAAACAGGATGTACTTAGATACCTATGAGGAATGAACTTGAGGCAACCCCATACAGCTTGTCCTCCCATGGAAAATCCGACCACATAGAACTTATCTCCCAATTCTAACTTATCTGCAAGCTCTTCAACATCAAGTGCCAAGCTTTTAATCGTTCGATTTGGATGTGGGTCACTTTCTCCATACCCTGGTCTATCAAAAGACACAACACACGCTCCAAGTTCCTCAAGAAGTCCCTAATAATCATTCATCATAACACACTATAATCAACCCAGATGAACACAACACAAATGTCATAATAAAAGGAAACTTTAACCCTTCTCCCATTATTCAAATGCAACCCTTTGGATTTCCAACAAAACCAAGATTGTACAAATCTAACTCTGATAGCAGATAATGAACATATATATATATACATACATTGGGAAGGTTTGTTGCAATAACAGCATCATGTCGAGAGGAACGAAAGCCATGTAAGAACACAATCTTGTTCTTGGCCAGTTCTCGAGGCACACCATGTTCCTTGTAGGCTAAGTGCCTTCCATCTCTGAGCTTAATCCTTGAAGCTGTGATGGGTGGCCCATTTGGTGAACCACATGTTCTTGGGGGCGGAGGCTGAATGGCCTGATATGCCAAGGCCACAAGAGTTACGAAGAACACTGCTGCAAATTTTATCAGCATTTTTCAGTGCAGCAAACCAGAAAGAAGGAGAGTTAAAGAGAGAACTTTTACTGATTATTTATGGTGACATTAATAAAGTGTTATGTGATTCGGAATCATGTTTTCAATGTTGTTAGGTTCTACAGATAACATTGTTCTGTTTTCAATGTTGTTAGGTTATCGTGGCTGGATATTGATCACATGCTTATTAAAATACTAAAAAATAAAGAAATAATGCATAAGAGGGTCAGATTTGTTTAGATAATAAATAATTTCTCAAATTCTTTATGTATTAAACTTTATGTTTTTTTTATGAATTACATTCATAATTTTTAGTTTATTAAAAATAAGTAAAAAGCTTACATAAATAATCTAAACTAATTAATGTTATTTTAATCTTTAAAAACATTAAATACATAGAAACAAAATTAAAATGGATCTCACAGATAAAAGGGGAGGAAGGAAATTTTTAATTTTCTTGAAATTTAAAGTTGAAAGAAATTATGTTTTGAAAAATAAAATTAATAAGAAACAATGTTTATTGGATGGATTTTGGTCAAAGGGTTTTGCGAAAACGTTCTATAATGAAGAGGTAAAAATCTAACTTCCTCAAATTAAAAGAAAAATTTTACAGAGGAAAAAAATACTGCTTTACACTTCCGTTGTACAATTATTGCAATTTTAATCATCTATAATTTTGTTGGAGTTTGTTAACTAAATTAACGAAACATAATTCAATTTTCTATGCATCTCTCATGCACTAAGAAAGTTAATAAAAATATGGACATCACCTTAATACAAAAACAGTGGAATTAACTGCATAGACGACAAGGAAAACTAATCATGGTTAAAGAACCCTTAATAACAAGTGAATATGAAATGACTACAATTTACATTGTACAGAACTATTTATCTAAGGAATTAACAATGATAAAATATGTTTAATATAATTAAAAGTATATATGGAATTAATTTCTTTATGCTAAATATGCATATAGAATCTCTATTTATTACAGAAAAAATATAGATTCAGTTCAAAATACAAATAAAAATTAATAATAAATTAACTAAAAATAAAAATAATATTTCTAATAGAATATAAAAATCATACAGGGACACATTATATTTTGGAGAGTCGTACAATGGGAAATGAAACCAAACAAATTTGTAAACATCTTTTATCTCAATATTTCTGAAGGTGCAGCTTGATGACCATTTCCTCTAGTTAAGCCACCTTGACATTGTTGGAATTGTCTCGGGAACGCAAGAAGTTGACGATAAAAGAGTCAACAATAATCTACAATGATTTAAAGATCAGATCAGTACGAGGAAGGGATATCAGAAACTGGAAAAAAGAATAAAAATATCAAGTGACCTGGTTGAGGTGTGCTGCAACACAAGGAAGAACAAGTAATCCAGATTCTCCAAATGCACCTTGAAGTGGCTCTATCACTGCTACCATCACTGGTAATGTTTTCTGAAAAGGAATGAAGACTTGTTTGGAGAGCAGAACAAAATGATAACTATTTGAATACTAACTTGTGAGAAAGTGCCTCCGAGTTGATACTCTTTGCATGGGAGATCTGAAAAAGTAAAAAGTGATGGAGTTATTACCTGGCTTGCGACAAGTACGAGTGCACTGGCATTTTCTTCCCGAGAAAAAATTGAGTTTCTACCACCAGAGATAACTGAGAGACTCCGGACAGCAATGGTATTGAAAACCAATAAAGACAGATGAAGAAGTCTGCAACGTATCATGAAGGACAGTTTTAGTTACCACAATGCCAAGAAAATGTTAATAGTGAATAATCCTATTAAATGCACAATGATGCTCATACGAAGAGAGTGCCAGGAAGTATCTCTATGTTGAACAAGACTTGAAATGAACAGAAGAAGACTATAATGCATAAGTAAATAAAGGTTGCCAATATATGATCTGTTCCCGAGGTACTAAATCAATGTTTTCTAAAAGGTAAAACCATGATACCGATAATATAATTTTCTAATGACAAATATGCTTTTTCCAATTCAATGGATCTGGTGCTATCCATGAGATACGGACTTAAAAAACAGAATCAAGATATATGGGCAATCAAAACAAAGTGTTGTATGTGAATGCTAAAAGAACCTGTCACATAGGGATACAATACTAAATATCTACAACTTCTTGACATAGAAACTGTTTACTTTAACTTTGTATATAGAATGAAATACCGAATAAATGTTAAATTTTGACTATATATTTATGTTACAAAACAAAAACTGGCAAATAGAAAACTACCGGTAACAGGTTCCAAATTATGTCTTGATAACACACAAAAGTAAACTAACTCATGTGCCATACATACGTTCCCAGTCCAATAGCTATGAGAAAAACATCGGGCTTCAGCTTTAACAGCAGTGGCCTTGACCTACTCACCTGTATCCAAGGTACCTGCATGGCAATATTCTATTAAGACTATGATTGGCTTGTAATACCTTGATGAATAAAAAACAAACCAAATGTAATATCTCATACAAGAGAAAAAAATTAATTCCAGAAAAAAGAAAATCTCTAGGCAAAAGCTTCATACATGATTTGTTTGGTGGGATAAGTGCCCGTATATGTAAAGTATTCATATGAAAATAAAATGTAATGAACAAAGACAAACGTTTGTTATTTGGATGCAGAATTGGAAATATTTTAGTTTTGATCAAAGTTGTTCAGTTACAGGTATTATTACACTTCACAAACACAAACATAATGTAATTAATGATTAATCAGCACAATTATTTTTCTGGCCCTGAATGCACAAAATATGTCCCTTGACTTAATGGCTTCAATGGGAAGCAAAAGAACAGTTTTTCCCAGTAAACTATTCTTATTCACAGGGAGAAAAAACAAGGGGACAAGACCATGGTTGTCAAACTCGCAATTTAACTCAGTTAACTCGTCCAAGTTTACGTTCTTAGTCATGGTTTCCGAGTTAAATTGGAACCAAACTCGTTTTTGGACTGAACTCGGTAGAATCATATATGGCTGACTTTGTGACAAGACTACCAGAAAGACTAGTCATTAATCAATAGTCCAGTGGTCATTAACTCGCCTAGTCTGGGTCATATTGAATATAATTAGAAAAGACGAAAAATTATATTTTTTCCCATAAAAAAGAATGTTGATTGCTGACTACTGGTTTTCAAAGATGAAGATGAAGGGAAGGAAGAATATGCATCACAACAAATGTAAACATGTTATCAAAGGAGTGAAGAGAACTCAATTGATATGTGAAGCCATGACGACATTCTAAAGCTAACGTTAAAATTTAATGAGCTGATTCTAATACATAAGATGCACCACTGTTCTGGTCCAACAACATAAACAATAAAAAGAAACAGCATAATGCATTTCATTCATTCTTATAACTTAATATTCTGAACATGTTCAAAAGACAAGACAAAACATATGCAATCTTTTCCATCAACTTGGTGCAAGGAAAACCACCTACTCAGAGAAAGGAAACAGGGAAACACCACAAAGGAATTGTTCTTACAAGGCTAAGGAAAAGCGCACTGATCAATGAGAAAAGCTTGCGGTTTTTGTCGACAAAGTCAGCCACACCTGTAAGGTATATATAAAAATAAAAAAATTCTTAATATATGATAATGTTATGGTGAAAAAAAAAATAAGGAGAAAGTATGCAAAGGGAGAATAACATATCCTTAAATGTGCAACAACTAAGGGCCTGCTTGTTTAAGAAAAAAAAATTATGATATGATTGCAACCAGGGATAAAACTAAATTAGAGCATATGAAAGTGATTATAAGAAGAAAAAAATATTATAAGATAGGGTTTTGACTTCAGAGAAAGGCACTAAAACAGCTTTTTTAATTTCTATTTTTTTAAAAGCTTAATTATTATAAATTTCTGCAAACACGTCATTTAACTTATAAAAGAAAATTTTTATTATAAAAAGAAGCACAAATAATCATGCCTAATAGAGTTCTCCTATGTTTCTTCTTATCCACTAAAGAAAAGACAGACAGACAACAGAGGCATACTTATAACACAAGAATCACAAAGACAACTTCTCTTAAAAGACAATATTTCTCATTTGCTCTTTTGGTTACTACAAGTCGCACTTTAGTGAAACATGAAACTAACTGACGCTAGTTAAAATTAAAACAAAGAAACTAAACCTGACCCACCAACTCTGCTTGACACAATTTATCAAATTAATAAACTCAACAAAGCTGCAATGTAGCTTATATCTGTCATATTCAATCATTTTCTTTCATTATTCTTTCCCTCTTACACCTGGAAAAGGTTACACAGACAAGTAAACTGTACGTGCATATATGGAATCGTAAAGAAGTTATCATGGTAAATCATTATAACTTTGTCAGAAAGTCACTTTAATTGCAGCCATCCATAGCTTGCCTCAGTTGGAGAACATCAAAGTTGGTTCTCATAGCCTCGGAATGGGCCACCTACGAAGGGCTCATAACACTAATTTTTATCTTTATCTAAGCCTCATTTTCCTAGCAAAATCAACTCTTTTCTAACTTGAAACTTGCTTAATCCTCTCTTTTATCTTGCTTTTGTAAATAATTGTAGTTTAGGTTACACTTAGTAGATATCATCATTAACCCCTTTGTTTTGTAGGCTAATTTTGTGCTTTGGAAGAACCTCAACCAAATCAAGATGCTGAAACCTAGGAAAAGCACAAAGAACATCAAAAGAAAGATCTCATGAAGTTCAGAATCACACCTGGGCACCCATCTCTGGGCGCTGAGCGCCACTTACTTCGCAAATCTCACGCCTAGGCGCCCCATCCAGGACACTGAGCGCCATTCAATTCGCAAAGTTGGTGCCTGGGCGCCCCTCTGTTTGGGCGTTGAGCGTCACTTTTGCTGATGTGGCATTTTTGACCTATTTCATGCTAAAACGCGAAGGGAGTATCATCTTTTGGCGGCTAACACAAAAATACTCTCTTGGAGCGCTTGGAGGCTAGCTTAGGTGTGTGGGAGCACTCCTTTCTTCTTCCTTGGGTCTCCACTTTCTTCCATTTCTTCCATTGTAAGCTTGAGCTCTCCATGACAATGGAGAGCTAACTTCATTCTTGTTGGGGTTAGATGTAACCACTAAACTCTTATGTAATATGAAGATGTTTTGAATATATGTATTGCCTCTTTCACTGAATACTAGTAGTTTTGTCCTGCACCTAATGCTTGTTATGTTTTGGCCACTCATAGCTTGATATTTGCTTTGTTTGACATTGGAAAATATCTTATAAACCTAGACTTGGAATAAGCTACCTAAAGGAAATTGTGTCTAGGAATAGAACTTGGACCTTTAGTTGTCTTAAATCTTAATTCTTAATGCGGAGTTACTTATTAGGATTTTCAAGGGATTGAAGTCTAATAAGGAAATCTAGGCTCTTTTCACTAAGGGATTGGGTTTTGAGTAAACTAGTAGATTGACATTGGCATATTAATGAAGAGTATCTCCTGAAAATTCTTCTCACTCACTAATTTTTAAGGAAGATTCCATCGTCTTAATATTTAATTTAGGATAAGATTAGGCACATTTCTTTACTTTGTAAAACCTTTTAAGCACCAGGCTTTATCTAAAAGTTGTTGAAGAATTAGCCATTGCTACTACTTTGGCTTTGTTTTTTACTCTTTGTTTTGGCTTTACATTTTATGATAGTGGATTTCTGTAAGACAACATTTTGAAAATATTAAGTTGACCAGCCTTTGCTTGACATAAAGTAAAGTCAAATGTATGGAGATGATTACAAATGACATGCAAGTAAATAATCTAATAAAATATTTTCCCTATAACTATTAGATACCACTTTGCAACTACGACTTCCAAAGAAACTCTGCATTACAATTTCGTTCTCATTGCCGGTTATTATTTCATTTAATAATGACAATAGTTATTTTATCCATCAAAACATGTGACAAACAAGCTACATGAACAAGCATAAACAGATGGACAAACCTTTAAAAGATTCACGTAGAACCTGCCCATTCAAAGCAACAAAGAAGATTAAAATACTTTTAAGAAACTGATGTAACATAAGAATTGGGCATTCAGCTCCAAACCAAATAGAAAACGCCAAAACAAATGTATTATACTGTCACTAAGGTGTACATAAAGAACTAAATTCAAATATATTTACTACACAGCCTTTTGAACATAAAGAACCCATAAGTAAGCCCACGCAGAGAAGATACATTTTTGGTGTCCAGAATTAGATCACCTTGGAATTATTCAAACAGCATCTATAGTATCAGGTATATGAAGGAACCCAATTACCTTTCCCAAGATAAGGGGGATTAATATGGTCAGAACAAGACTGTTAAATAACTGCTTGATAGGTAGAGTTACTCCAACTCCAGCAGCTACAAATTTTGTGATGGAAAGTGGAATCTAAAAGATAAAATATTATCATAAATATAACAAAAACTAGAATTAAATTAGATGGAGAAAATGTAGATGTAACAATAAAAATACTGAAATAATATGGACTTCATATGATGAAAAGCGACAAGAGATAAAATATTAATAATATTATTGTTGATGATGTGATGTATGAGGCTGATGCATAATGCTAAGTGTTATTGTTAGAAAAAATCAAGAAGAGAAAACGAAAAAAAAAAAAAAACAAAAACTCCATGTTGTTAATCTGCCTTTTGTCTATATATATTGACAAAAATCGGTAGAAGAAAGATAGACCCAGCCCATTAATACAAAAAATACCCAATAAGCACATGTATAAATATATATTTTCTACCACTTATGTTAACTGCTAATTTCATACAACCAGTACAAGTCCCGTCCAATACTACTAGTATAAAATGTGGGCCAAGGGTATAAGAATCCCAATATTCTAACAAAATTTTAAATGTGAGAAAATAGAGGATTAAGATAGAGGACTGGAGGATGGCCCCATTATCAAAACCAACGTTTCTCAATATGACATTTTGTTACTCTAGCTTAATATGCAATTTCCTTCAGTGTATTCAATTTGTTAAGATATCTTCACATCTCTCTATTCATATAATATCTTTACAAAATCTTGTAGGACCTTCAGAATATATTGTGTATAATGGAATGGCATGAAGGAAATACAACAAAATGTCATCAGGAATTTGCATATTAAAAATTGGTACTTAATCAAGTGATATATTAATAAAAAGGTAAATTAAAATAATTTCATTTTTCAGTTTTAATTCTTAAAAATCCAATTTTAAAAGAATTATTTTTATTCAATCTTATTAATAAGTCATGTGATTATGTTTTTATTAGATTTTTCAGTACAAAAATTTAAAATAATCTTTCTAATTTGAATCTGAAATGATAATGTATTTCTCTATTTTTTATGTTATTTAATGTTATTTTAAAACTTTTGTCAAAGTGTTCAGCAATTTCGAATGTTTACTATAATGGAGGGATTTGGTTGTAATGTATTAACCTAGAGGTTAAACCCAATCTTTAACAAATAAAAGGAGGGTCTATATCATGAGAAAGAATCCATAATAAGGATATTTTTGCCAGTTATATACAAAAATAGAGATTTTGGGTATAATTGTATGCAGCATATTCACAAAATAGGAGGGGTTTGTTCAGATTTTAGAAAGATGTTTTGCTTAAGAAATTCAAATAGACAGAGTTTAGGAGTTACCCATCCCTAAATTTCAATACAGCCATATAATTATTCTGAAATAAACTTAGAAAAAATGAAAAAACGAGATTAAATTGAGGATAATGTTAAATATGTAACTCTTCATGACTCACAATCATTATTCCTAACAAGTTGGATATTACAGTCATTGCAAGAGCAAGCGCAGAATTTCCCCCAGCAAGCTGCAGAAGCAAAGTGAGAAAACTCAAGCAAAATTCAACTTGTTTACGGGTAGTAGCTAAAAAGTATAAGAAAATAAGCCAAAAGGACAGCAAGAAAGGAGACAGAATATAACCATACCTGGGTAAGTGCGACACCACTTGATAATGTAGTTGGCATACAGCTAAATATAGCCAGCCCTGTAGAGACCCAGAAATTCATATCTCAAATTGAAAATATTGATGACTAAGAAAGCCAACCGTCAACAGCTAATACAGACATTACTGAGAATCAATTGTTGAAAATGTGCAATTTATGATACCAAAATGGAAGAGTGATGTACCTGCAAGTGTTGATCAGCAAATAGAAACAAGGTAGAGTTTCATATTCATTTTATAAAGCACAATCACAAAGTATTTGGAAAATAAAGAAACCAAAAGGCTAAAAAAAAAAATTAGACAAATGTTCAAAAAATTGATCATTTGGTAAGCAATGTGTCCATCCATCCTCCAATTAAACAAATGTTCAAAAAATTGATCATTTGATAAGCAATACATATAGTTTGTTTTGTATGACTTATTATATTGTCTAGATAAATGTCAAGCTCAAAACAAGGCTTGGCGTTTGATGGTTTGTTGCATTCACCTTCTCTAATAGAGGTAGCTCCTTCAATATATCACCTTCCAGTGGTGCCTTTTCAATATATGGAACAGAAACATAACTTTAACAACTGGACAAAATTCAAGATATATCCAACCATGTTCCCAAGCATTTTCTTTATTTTTTCTGATTGTTGTACATAAGCCAGTTTCCCAAATTATAAGTATCTAAAAATCAAATTTTTTCTATCATTTGTAAAAAATCCATTTGCATATTCTTTACAAAAAATGTTTTTCATCTTCAACAAGGAAAACACTCACAGAGCTCTCAGAATCACCAGCATGGCAACTTCAATGAAGTCGCAGCATATAGTTTCAGGTATTAGTCTCCATATAGTTTAATCTCGGTAGATGATTTATGGTATCTACGTAATAGAAGTTCTGGAATTACATACCACCTTCGCAAGTTGATAAGAAACTCACTAGAAAAACACCACAAGTTGTACTTAACCAAAAAACATAAGCAGGAAACAATACTTGTCGAAAAATTTTGGCGGTAAAATATACTCTCTACAAAAAATGCCAAAAGCAAACAATAACGCTGCCAGGAAAAAAAAGCTCATCAAAAAAGGCTCACCAAAAATCTCATCGACAGTGAACAATAGTTATAGCAACAAATAGGATGAACTGTGATAGCAACACAAAACATCATATCTAGAGTGAACAATGATGGTAGGTGTTAGGCCTTGGAGGGTTTATGAGAGGAAAAGGGTGAGGAATAATACCTAACTGTTATCTAACAGAATAACAGTTAAGAGGGCGGGAATAGGGTCTATATAAGGACCCTGTATTTGTTCCTGAAAGGGGGTTAGTGACTTGTATGTAGTTAACCGGTCTTTGAACCGGGTGAAGGAGGTTAAGCTCCTGAGTACATTGTATTCTTGATTTGTTGGTGTGAATGCAATTCCATTCTTTCTCATTCTATTTTGGTACTGTGTTGGTGTAAGTGAGTGAGAGTTAGAGAGCTCGTTAGGGATTTAATCTTGGATACCTAACAAAGTGGTCCGACCTTCCGGATCCTTTTCAAGGAGAGAACGCGATGGAAGGGAAGTTACATGCTCTGGAGAACAGAATTGAAGGAAAAATGAACGTGGTTGAAGGACGAATGGAACACCTGGAGATGGCAGTAGAAGGGTTGAAGGCGGAGTCAGCGGCAAACCGGCAAGACTCGATAGCGATGCGTAAAGACATCCAAGAACTGTTACGGGTGATGGGTGTGCAAAGTAAGCCAAACGGGGAGAGCTCTGACGGGAGCAATGGGTCAGTCAATGATAATGGGGGTGGCCGGCGCGATGGAGCCGAAGGAGAAAGAGAAGGGGACCGATCAGAGAATCAACCAAATTGGAGACGACGGGTGGAGTTACCAGCGTTTGAAGGAGCCGATCCTTTGAATTGGATTAATAGAGCCGAAAAATTCTTTGAGATACAAAAGGTGGCGGAGGCGGAGAAGATCGAACTGGCTCACATCAGTATGGAGGGAAGCGCCGGTTATTGGTTTAAATTTTGGAAGGAAAAGGCGAGCGACCGAACATGGGAGGGGTTCAAAGAAGCGTTGTTGATCAGATTCGAGAGTCGATACCGGGGCGGCATTTTTGAGAGAATGGCGGCGATCAAGCAAACAGCCACGGTGGAGGAATATGTGAAGGAATTTGAAGCTTTGGCCGGACAAACGAAAGCGTTTTCGGACGACCAGTTGTTGGGATATTTCCTGGCGGGTTTACGGGAGGAATTGCGATGCCAGGTGAGACCCCACGACCCACGAAACTTGATGACGGCTATGAAACTAGCGCGGGACGTCGAAGAAGCTCTACGCGGGCTAGGTCTGATAGGGTGGACGCCATCCAAGAATCCGCCATCATGGGGACGAATGACAGGAGGAGGAACGGGGGTGATAAGAACCGATCTGCCTAGGAGCCAGTCGATACGAACGACTCCGACCGAGAGCGTCGGGTCCGTCAGACGTGACAGTGCTACGGAAGGTGGTGTGGTGAGAGGCGGAATACACGGAGGAAGTGATAGCCGTGGAAGAAGTTCAAGAAACCTGCCTTACCCGGAGTTTCTGAAACGCAGAGAAGAAGGAAGGTGTTTTCGATGTGGGGGGCCATTTAGCCCAGGGCACCATTGCCCGGAGAAGAGTTTACGGGTGGTGATATTGGCCGAAGACGAAGAAGAGGAGGTTGAGGGAGAAGAGGTAGAGCTGGAGCCACCCTGCATGGAGTTATCGGCGTTCTCGGCCGGTGGGTTGACGCAGCCTAAGACATTGAAGTTGCAGGGGAAAGTGGGAGGAAGAGACGTGTTAATATTGGTGGACAGCGGCGCAAGCCACAACTTTGTTAGTCAAGAATTGGTGAGGGAGCTGAAACTCGAGCAGGAAGACACATCCCCATATCACGTCAGTTTGGGGGATGGTCAACGGAAGAAGACGCGGGGGTGTTGTCCGAGAGTGGTGGTTTGCATGGGGGACGTCGAGATCACGGAGAGATTTTATTTGTTCGAGCTGGGGGGCGTAGACATGATTCTCGGAGTGGAGTGGTTGGCTAAGTTGGGTGAGATCACAGTAGACTGGGGAAAATCCACCATGTCGTTCTGGCAAGGGGAGCAGAAACGCACCATAACCGGAGACCCGAGGTTGGAGAGGAGGGTGATAGAACCCGAACAATTGCTGAAACTTAGCGAGGTAGAGTCGTGTGCGTTGGTTTGGAGTCTGGAGGGTAAAGAGGCAAGTTGGGAGACCGAGGAAGAAAGTGAGTTGACGAGAGAACAAAAGGAGGATATGAAGAAACTTTTGGAACAGTACGTGGGGGTATTCCAGGAATTTCCAGGACTACCACCTAATAAAATGGCGAAACATCAAATTGTTTTAAAAGAAGGGACCGATCCTGTAAATGTGCATCCTTATCGTTACCCACATGTCATGAAATCGGAGATCGAGCGACAGGTGGCGGAGATGTTACATGCAGGGGTTATCCAACCCAGTATAAGTCCATTCTCCAGTCCGGTGATCCTCGTTAAGAAGAAGGACGGAAGTTGGAGATTTTGCATCGACTATCGGGCTCTCAACAGGGTGACTGTTCCAAACAAGTTTCCCATCCCGGTGATTGAAGAGCTTCTGGATGAACTAGGGGGAGCGACGTACTTTTCGAAAGTGGACCTCAAATCCGGGTACCATCAAATAAGGATGGAAGAAGAGGATGTTACAAAAACGGCGTTCAGAACGCACTTGGGCCACTACGAATTTCTGGTGATGCCCTTCGGCCTCACCAATGCTCCGGCCACCTTCCAAAGTGCCATGAACGAGCTGTTCCGACCCTACCTGCGGAAGTTCGTTCTCGTCTTTTTTGACGATATACTCGTGTACAGTCCGACTTGGATGGAGCATATGCAGCAGGTGAATCTCGTGATGGGGCGACTACAGGAACAACAATGGGTTGTCAACCGAAAGAAGAGTGAGTTTGGAAGAACATCGATAAGATATTTGGGCCATGTAATAACAGGGAGAGGTGTCGAAATGGACAAGGAGAAAGTGGAGGCGGTTCTAGCCTGGGAAGAACCGAGAACGATAAAAGCGCTGAGGGGATTTTTGGGACTCACCGGGTATTACCGGAGATTCGTCTGAGATTACGGCAAGATAGCGCGACCATTAACGGAGATGCTAAAAAGGGGAAACTTTGTCTGGACTGAAGCTGCTAGAGGAGCAATGGGTCGATTAAAGGAGGCGGTGACGACGGCCCCAGTGCTTGCGCTACCAGATTTCACACGACAGTTTCAAGTGGAGTGTGACGCCTCGGGGGTGGGTATCGGGGCTGTATTGACACAGAGTAAAAGACCCATAGCTTACTTTAGTAAGGCGTTGTCGGAGGGGACGTTGGGGAAGTCGATCTACGAGAAGGAGCTCATGGCGGTGGCGTTGGCGGTTCAGCACTGGCGGCCCTATCTGATGGGTCAGAAATTCGTTGTGCACACTGATCAGAAAAGCTTGCGGTTTTTGCTGGAACAGAGAATAACCACCCCAGCTCAACAACACTGGATAGCCAAGCTACTGGGCTACGATTTCAAAATCGTTTACAAGACGGGGCAAACTAATAAGGTGGCTGACGCTTTATCTAGAAAGGAAAGAGATGAATCGGAGGAGGAAACCGAGGAGGGTATCCCAGGAAGGGAGAAGGAGCTGAATATTGTAGTAAGACCATACTGGAAAGACTTCCAGGAAGTGGTAAAGGAAGTTGATGAGGATGAAGAGCTTAGAAAAATCATAACCGCCATAAACCAAGATCCTGACAAACATCCAGCATTCACGATGGAGAATGGGAGGCTGCATTACAAGGGGAGACTGGTTCTCTCGGCCAAGTCAAGTTGGATTCCGAAGCTGCTGGTTGAGCATCATACTACACCGACGGGAGGTCATTCGGGAGTATACCGAACCTACCGCCGGATCGCACAGTCCTTGTACTGGATCGGAATGAAGAAGGCTGTAACAGAATTTGTAACTCAGTGCCTGGTATGTCAGCAACATAAATATTTAGCAGCCTCTCCCCAAGGATTGTTGCAACCCCTACCAATACCCCAGGCTGTGTGGGAAGATATCAGCATGGATTTCATAGTAAGGTTGCCGAAATCCAAGGGGTACGACGCGATACTTGTAGTTGTGGATCGTCTGAGCAAGTACGCACATTTCATTCCTCTCAAACATCCTTATACCGCAAAGACAGTGGCTGAAGCGTTTGTAAAGGAGATTGTGAAGTTGCACGGGATACCCAAAACTATAGTCAGTGACCGAGACCCACTCTTCCTCAGTTTGTTTTGGAGGGAATTATTCAAGTTACAGGGTACTCAGCTTCAGATGAGCACCTCCTACCATCCAGAGACTGATGGACAAACGGAAGTGCTCAACAGAATTTTAGAAGGCTATCTCAGATGTTTTTGCTCTGAACAGCCTAAAGGCTGGAACATGATTCTCCCTTGGGCCGAATACTGGTATAATACCAGCTATCAGGGAGCAGCGAAGAGTACCCCTTTTGAAGTTGTCTATGGAAGATCACCCCCTACTTTGACCAGGTTTGTACCGGGAGAAACGATGGTAGAAGCTGTAGCCCAGGAATTGCAGACGCGTGATGAGGCACTGCAGCAACTCCGTTTCCATTTGGCAAGGGCTCAGGATGCGATGGTCAAACAAGCTAACCGAGGGAGGAAGCCAGTTACGATTAAGGTGGATGACTGGGTATTTCTCAAAATCAGACCGCACCGACAAGTTACGATGCCAGTGAGGTTGCACCCGAAATTAGCAGCTAGGTATTATGGACCGTTTAAGGTGATTCAGCGGATAGGGGAAGTAGCATTCAAGTTGCAGTTACCTGAGAACGCAAGGATTCATCCAGTCTTCCATGCGTCCCAGTTGAAGTTAGCTATTGGAACGAAGCAGGTAGAGAAGGAGCTGCCAAAAGATCTGCAGGAAAGTGGCCCAACCTGTTTGCCTAGCAGAGTGTTAGATAGACGGGTCCGGCAGCAAGGAGGGGACCAAAGAGAGCAATTACTCATTGAATGGCAAAACAGTGGGGAGGAAAGCGCCACTTGGGAAGATCGTGTGATGATGCAAGAACAGTTCCCAGAATTCAACCTTGGGGACAAGGTTGATTTTCAAGGGGGGAGTAATGTTAGGCCTTGGAGGGTTTATGAGAGGAAAAGGGTGAGGAATAATACCTAACTGTTATCTAACAGAATAACAGTTAAGAGGGCGGGAATAGGGTCTATATAAGGACCCTATTTGTTCCTGAAAGGGGGTTAGTGACTTGTATGTAGTTAACCGGTCTTTGAACCGGGTGAAGGAGGTTAAGCTCCTGAGTACATTGTATTCTTGATTTGTTGGTGTGAATGCAATTCCATTCTTTCTCATTCTATTTTGGTACTGTGTTGGTGTAAGTGAGTGAGAGTTAGAGAGCTCGTTAGGGATTTAATCTTGGATACCTAACAGTAGGAGAAAAAAAAAACTAGAAAACATATGTGGTTTCTATAGTGAAAGCACAAATTTGAGCTACTTTCTCATCAAACTCTTGATACTATGGAAATAATTAGTGACAAAATAGGCCATGGAGGAAGGGACAGTGAGTATTGCAATAATTACATTGCTATTTATACTTGTTAACTCCTGACTTATCCCTGTAATTTCCTAACTAATTGACTTCCGGGTTGGTTGGGTCTATTATCTTCTTATTCCTTCTATAGTACATTTTAGTAGGCCCCATGTTGCGAATAGTTGAAATTCTCACATTGACTAGATATTAGTCAAATACTAATATATAAATGAAAGTGTGAATCTCATCTTATAAGCTGATTTTGTGAAATTGAGGTGGGCTTAAACCTTCATTTCTATCATGTTATCAAAGCATATTATTTGAAAGTTTATCTTAGCAAAACTTGTTGGGACTATCATGTCTTCCTCTATTGGACTCCTATTAGACCACCCACAAATATCTCTTCTACTGCTTGAGATCAATCTTTGACATGAGAGAGTGTGTTGGAGATCTAACACCAACTAGAGATAAAATCAAATTAAAATATATAAATGGGGTGTAGACCTCATCTCACAAGCCAATTTTGTGAGGTTAAGTTAGGCTTAAACTCTTCTTTTTAACACTAACAACACTTGTCCCCAGCAAAAGATCCACCATTTCCTTAGGCAAAGAATAGGGAGAGAATGAGGAAAGGCTTGTTGTAGAGTAGATGTTGCCTTCTAAATCATCTAATCCTCCCCACTTGATATCTAAACACATTTTGCTGGTTGAACTTGGAGCTCTATGTCATCTGCCAAGGCCAAGGTTAGAGGTCAAATAAATTGTGGTGTACTAACTACCTTCTTGAGGGGGACCCATGAAAACTGGGGTGGATCTTGCTATCCCCCGCTAAATCCAGCTTATGGGTTATTTGACCTATATGGGGCGTAAAAATGAGGAATGAGCTAATTGTTAGGTCTTTCGGCCAACAAGCACATCTTTTAGGGTTAAAATTTAAGAAAAACTTAATCTTTCACGACATAATACACACCTCTCCTATGCTTATTATGTTATATTCTTATTCTATTTGAGGCTTTTAAAAGATCCTGCCTTAAGTCATCATTCATCTCATCACATTGTTGAGTCAACCTGATGACCTCTTCCACTATTGAAGGAATGATTGTCCCTTTCAACAATAAGGGTGGATTGCATCCATACAATGCCTTGAAAGGTGTCGTTTAACTAGATGCATTATATCTAGTGTTGAACCAAAACTCTACCTACATAATACATCTAGCCAAGACTTTGGTTTCGTTATCACATACACTGTAAATAAGTCTATACTGACAGTCTAAGGGCATGCCTACATAAACTATTGTCTGACATAGGCCTAAGTTCTATATTTTCTAGAAGTCCACATTTTTGTTCTGACATAAGCCTATTAGTATATCAATATATTGTGCTGAAATTAGATAAAATAATAATAGAGCTAGTCATTGAACAAATGGTCAAAGAAGCACCCTTCAAGGAAAATAAACCACCTAAAATTTAATCATCAACTTAAAGCAGAGACAGGTTTCAATGAATCAATGTATATCACGTAAAACACGATCTTTCCAATAATGCAGAATTATTTGAGTTACCAAACATTATATCTGCAAACATGAAGTAGTTCTTCAACATAGAAACTTGAGTTTCTTAAGTATCGAAAGAAGTCTATAAGGTAACACAATGCAGTCAAAATTTAACTAGCAGTTATTCAAGGTTTGACAAAATCTCAGGTCAGCAAGATACAAATGTGGTTACCCTAGCTTAAACAATACAACTACTATAAATGTATCTTGGAAATGGCTGAATTATACTTAAGGTAGAATAAAAATAAATGTTAAACCTGTAATAAATTCCTGGGGTTGGAGCTGAATTTGCAATATTATCCTGGAAAAGTATGGTGTAAGAAATAAAATAGACACCTGAAAGAAGAACCAAAGAACACATTACACATTGGAAAATACATAAAAAAATAACCTTAAAGATTTAGTTTTTAAAACATGCAGACATACTAGAACAAGTTGAGATCATTCATTTTTCATAGAGTTCAATGGTGTCAATTGATCAATGTAGTCAAACCCGTCTAACAATATGCTCAATTGATGCTATCGTACAAACAAAATGACATTTACTTTTTCAAGTTAAAACTTTTATCCTTGTCCACGAAAATAGAAAACTGAGCCATGTTACATTCTTTTTCCTTGCTAGGAAAAAGGACATAATGTTGAGTATAGTTTTCAACAGGTTGAAAAAATCTTGTCTCGTATAAACATACACACATATATAAACCACTTATAGGAGAAGTAGACAAAAGGAAAAATGAAATAAGTATCTCCAATAAGATGATATTATCCCGTGCATAAGTTAAAAATCAGATTTTGGAGAAGTTAATATAAGAGAAATTCTACAAATTAACTTACAAAATTTGCAATATTATATATTATATACAACTTCATAATAAATTTGCAGCATGATCAGTTATATTCCAATTAGGAAAAGTGAGCCCAGAAAAAGGCCCTCCAATCAAATATGGGATAAGATTTTAATCAAATATTGGATGACCGGTCGAAACAGGTTGTGGTGAACCAGCCTGTAAAATTCATTCATAAAAATTTTATGTTCATACAAGCCCAAAGAGTCCAACAGGCCATGCTTCTACAGCTGCACCAATTTCTTCACTACGCAACATCAATCCTATACGATAACCCATAAAAACACCTTGAGACAAGGGTATTGTAAAATAAAAATAACAAATAGATGCAAAAGACTATCCACGAAAACTAACCTGAGATCACAAAAATTCCAAATGGACCGACTTTTGACACATTAAATTTATCAGCAGCACAACCAAGACTAGGATATGTTAATCCTAATGTCACTGCACTAACCAGAGCTACACGTTGCCTCAAAAACACAACCAAATTTGTTATCCATTAGAACATAATCAAAATGAAGTAAACCATAAACAAAATCATCAAAAAAAAACAACGAAACTTGAATGCACATGACAGAAAGGAGAGCCACCTAAAGGTAGAACGTTGCTCCTAGCAAATTTCAAAATTGGTTCCAGCCAACTCAATTCTTTCGTCCCTTTACTGCCATTGCCACCAATCTGAATTTACAAAATTAAATTAATTGAGAAAAACTCAACATTACAACACCACACCAACAACATTAAATTACACATGGTGAATGAAAATGTTGGCCTAAAGAATATTCAACTTAGGGTCACATTTAGTATACCAAAATCTTTTCGAAAGCGTCAGCCACCTCACTCATAGCCTACTCCACTCCACAAGAACAATTGGGTTCAACATAAACTTTATTCTAAAAACAAATTCTTATTTCACTACATTGAGAAAAGAAAAGAAAATGAATTCGTATTTTTTTTTCCCTAAACTTGGGAACTAATGCATGTTCAAATTAACAATTTTGTTCATGTATGTTTTCTCAGCCGATAGCACAGGCGATGGAAAGAGAGAACCTGCTGCGATCGGTCACAGGCTCTGATGAGTGCGGGTTTAAAACGGCGAGAAACGGAGCGGAGAGTTAGGGGTTCAACGGCGTAGTGGTGGCGGTGAAAGGAGGAGGAAATGGTGGCGGGAAAGCGCGAGAGGGTGAGTGAGTGCGCCATTGGCTCCGTGGAGTGCAGTGACTGAACTCTAAACAGTAATTGGGAGGAAGCTGATGCGAACATTTTGCGGTGGATTTTGCCCAGAACGAGTGAACGAAGTAAATGAGTGAGTGGGAAAGTTGAGGAATGGTGGTGATGGAAACAACGTGCAGACTCTTGTTTTGTGGTCACTGGAAAGTGGACTTGTAGTTTCTCAAATTAATAAACTTTTCAAATATTCTTCGACTGTCGTTTATTATTTGTTTGTTTCTTAAAGGAATTATTGCAATATTAATCCAAGTTTTTTCTTTCAACAATTATTCATTAATTTTCAACTTTTATAATATACTAATCTAAAAAAATTCTTTCAAAGAGAATTTGCATGTTAGTGTATATAATTGTTGTCCGGTCTAATAAATTTTTTTATTTTATTATTATAATGATCTTTTCAATTTTATTTCACAAGTTCAAGCGTAATTAATTTAGTTTTATTTTTTTAGAAAGGAAAATAATATAACTTTTTCGAAATGTCATTGTATAGTAACGGTAATAATGTCAGAATATTAATAAAAGTAACAATAACATGTATGATAAATAATAAATAATACAACATCAAGTTCACTGATTGACAAAATTAGCATGTAATACCAAAAATAGGTGTCACACATCATTATAGGAATAGTGTCATCGTTAATTTGATGAAAAGAATTATAATTAATCACTTTTAAAACATAGAATTAATAGAATTTAAAAAATAAGATTAAATGGAACAAATTATTGTAATAGTGAAAAAAAAACTATTAAATATTACTAGTGGGAAGCGCATGTGTGATTTTCCTTTTTTAATGAAAATTATTAAATTATAAAATAATTATAAAAATAAATAATTTGTATGATTTTTTATTATCAAATTTTTTTTATTATAAATAATTGTTTAAATTTTAAAATTTATTATTAAAAGAATAAAATAGTAAAATAATTATTTTAATTTATAAAATGATTAAATTAGATTAACAGTCATGAGTAAAACTGAAGATATAATTATTTTAATATTAAATGGTTTTATTATAAATTTGTATTAAAACATATCATTTTTCTAAAAATTATTTTTTTTAAGTTTTTTACTTTTTTAGGAGTTTTGACTTATAAATCATTTATTTGACTATCAAGAGGTGTCTAAATATTATGGCGACGAAGTCTACATTTTTGTCCATCAATTTTTATCATAGAGCAAGTAAATTTCAACTTATTTTTCCTCTCTGATATAGAGTTTTATTTAAGGACTTTGTTCGCTTCCAATTTGGTGTTTCGTCTAAAGATTCCTTACATTTCAAGCAATCGGCGGAAGGTTCTTTAAGTTAGGCTCTTTATTATGAGGCAAAGGAAGCTAGACTTTGTTTTAGATGATGTTTGTGGTGTTAAATTAGTGTGTGTGTGTGTGTGTGTGTATATATATATATATATATAATGATGAATTAAATGTAATTGTGATAATATTCTTGATGTTGAGATAATGATACTTGGTAGAATGATGTTTGTATACTTGGAATTGTGTGAGTTTGATATTGTTATGAATATGTGTGATGAAGTTGTATTGTTGTTTGAAACTGAATTCAAAATGATTGTGATGAGAAATGGTAAAATTCTTTGGTTTCAAGCCTAAAATGAGGGTTTGTATGTGAGTTTGAGAATTTGGGACCAACGTGAGGAAGTTACTGTCTAGGTGTTGTCATGAAGTAAATTAGGACTTGTTAGGAAGACTAGTTGGTTGGAAAACTATTATGTAGCAAAGGGAGAGTTTATATTTGAAGTTTTCAAATGTTTTGGTGTAAAAAAAGATTTTGAGTGGTGAGATTTTGAAGTAGTGAGTATAAATTATTTTAGAAGGTTTGAGGTCTGTCATTATACCTGTTAGGACTTGTCTAGGTACTAAAATTAGTAAAATTTGTCATGGAAGTGATACTGGCTTCATAAGTTAAGTTTTAGTCCATTTTAGAGGTTTTAGGTGTTGGAAATTGAAAGTAGGATAGCTCGATTGAAACTGAGGTATTTGGGTATGTTATATAGTGTATTAAGACCTGTCCTGATATTGAGTGTTGCAAGAGATAAAATTGAGATTAGGCACTTTTGAGTTGTTGAGTTGGTTTGGTACATCTAATTTCTATCTAAATGAACAATGTAATACTTTACTTTCATTTATAAGCATGCTTTCATATTAGTGTTACAGCTTCTAAATTGATCATTTGGATATGTTTAAGATGCACCAAAACCAGAAAAATTTGGTCATTGCCAAAAACTAATAAGAATAATTGATTATCTTACATGATAATTGATTATTCCAGTAACAGAAGGTCGTATTTTCTTCAAAGCTTTTGGCAATCGATTATTGTCATACTAGTTTTTGGTGGTTTTCAGGGTTTTGGATATCAGTTTTGGACATTCTTTAGGTCATTTTGAAGGTTTTGGACCCTTCAAGGGCTGTTGGTGAAGGTTTCATAGTTGTTTTCCTTGCCTAAGTATGAGTATGAAGTTGCTATGAAGAAATTGTGTTATTGTGTGATTTCTAATGACTTGTATGTGTGTTTCTATTTCTTTAATGTATGACTAGTAGTATCATGTATTGGTACACTATGTGAATGTTAAATGGTCTCAATGGTTTCAAAGGTAGGGAAGAGAGTTCCAAGGAGGAACTTCTTAGTGGTGGTTTCAAGTATTGTAATTATGAATATGAGAATTGTAATACCCTAATATTTTAAAGAGTATTACTTTTAGTAGAGACTAAATTAACTTATCTTCTATAAACAATCCAACTTTATTTCAATTCTCCCAAAGTACAATACCAAACTTACAAACTTCAAACAATATAGTCTTCATCACTTAACATAAATTCAAATTTCAACTCATAAGTTTTACACAACATAATTTTTCCAATACAAATTTATTCTTTTTACAAAATATCCCTGAAAGTTTTTCCCTGCATCTCTCTCATCTCTAAGCTTTTTCAACCGCATCTGCAACATTATCTATTCACATATAACATGAGTTATATGATCATAGCACAAACAAATAAGGGTAAGCCAACCATATCATATCAATCATTAAACTTGTAATAAAAATATTTCAATCATGTATTTCTACAATTACTAAAATATCATTACCCCTATGTCATTAATTCGTCATTATCAAAATCATCTTCCTCAATTTCATAAACCTTACAATTTTACCATGCTTACTCACGAAGCCTTATGGTCAGACCGCTCTCTGCCTGCTTCCTTAAGCCTCACCTGTATACTATGTCTTACTCTCTGAAGCCTTATGGTCAGACCTCTCTCTGCCTGCTTCTATAAAACTTATGAACCACATATTTATGTCAAAGCCTTATGGTCAGACCACTTGCTGCCTGCTTTCATAAACCTCAGGTGTTACTTTGATCATATCAAGCTCTCATGGTATAAACCGAACATACTACTTCTCGTAGGAAACATCATTTCATAAGCAATGATTTCTTTTATCCACTCCAATATTTCATCAAATCAACAATTCATAACCTCTTCTCCACATAACTCAATCATGTTCATTCTCTAATCATAATTTGACAATAACCTATTTTGGTGTCAATAAATTAAACATATTGCCAGATATCATACTACATATTATAAACTCATTTTGACCATAACGAGTATAACTCAACATATTTTCACCAATCAAAGATTCATAGATCATCCAAAACATTTCAACATATCTTAGTAACTACATAATATAATCTGAGCTCATTGTAACGACAAATAAAATGCATATACAGTTGACTTATTTTATTTTATTTTCATCCTATTAGAGATCTTTCTTTACCCCAATTGGTCACCGGAGAGGACCCAGATGTCTGAACGCATCAAACTCACCTTCGACGCCAGCACATATGACTAGTCACAACTGACTGGACCAGGCCAGGGCTGCTCTATGATCAGGGGTGTGCCAACTCAGGTTTTTAAGGTTCCTCTATCCTACCAACAAAAGGAGGTCCTCAATAATTAACAATTTATTTATTTAATTTATCTACCTTATTTTCTTATGCTCTAAATCTTAAAATGCCTAATTTTACTTTCTCTCACAACAACCTCAAACAGTATCTGTATATCTATTTAATACCCATATACAAATTACTACAAAATCCTTATTCTAAACCTTCTAACAAGATCAATTTCAGCCAACAAACTCATTCAATAAATTCATCACAATAAACATCCATAATAGAATTCATACAAGATAATTATAAACAATTAACAATAATAAAACATTACTATAAATGGTCATAGAAGAATACAATATTTGACAATCATAAAAATAATCTTAATATAAAAATTCATGGGGAAACAAGAAGTGGAATCTGGCAGAGCCGGTTAGACAACTTCTAATTCATCCAACAATACAATATAATTAAATAACAAGAACAATACATGTCTGGGGAAATAAGAAGTTGAATCTGGCAGAGCCGGTTAGACAACTTCTAATCCTTCCAAAAATGCAATAAAATAAATAAGTAAAGCAATAAATAGTTTGGGGAAACAAGAAGTTGAATCTGGCAGAGCCGGTTAGACAACTTCTAATCCTTCCAAAAATGTAATAAAAATAAATAAGGAAGGAAATAAAAGTCTGGGGAATCAAGAAATTGAATCTGGCAGAGCCGGTTAGACAATTTCTAATCCTTCCAAAATACAATAAAATAAATAAGGAAAACAATAAAATGTTTGGGGAAACAAGAAATTGAATCTGGCAGAGCCGGTTAGACAATTTCTAATCCTTCCAAAATACAAAATAAAACCACTAACAACGTACAATTGGCATAACATAATCAACATCACATTTTACAACTATCACACTTGGATATTAACACAAAAGCATACTCTCATTTAAAATTCAAGATCATACAGAAACAAAATACTCCATATTCAAGAATTAAAATCAGACAAAAGAAAAATATAGTATATTCAAGACTCAAGATAATACAAAAAGAAATACTCAAAGTTAGCTTCCCTTACCTCTATTACAGACTTAATCTCCTCGCTCTCTGAAAACTTCCAGAATATCCCCTTTGAAATTAGAAATTCTTCCAACTCTCTTCTCTCAAAAATTTTCTAAGTTCTTTGGTGTAAATTTTCAACCTCCCCCCCTTGGCTATTTATAGCAAAAAATTTACTGTTCATTTTTTACTATTCATTTTAACTATTCATTTTTTTATTCATTTTACTATTACAAAAATAATTTTTTATTTGCAGTTTGATGAATTCTGATCTCAAAGATACGTGGAACACTTATTCTTTCCAAATATTATTTTGTTTTTATTTATTTTTTTTAACTATTCACTTTTTACTATTCACAATTTACTATTCACAATTTACTATTCATCATTTTTTTTTTAGCATTTAACTTACAAATATTTTCAAGGATCTTACAAGAATATCAGTCTTGAAGTTCATCTTGACATTCTAATGGTCATTCATTCTCAAGTAAAGAGGGGTGAGTCATGTTGTGAGAATAACAGGAGGTTCTAGCCTAGGAGCTTTACCTTGGCCTAAGACGAGTGATAACAGACTAACCTTGTGTGTTAGCTTGGGTTGTGCCAATTGTTTCACCACAACAAGTGCACGAACTGTCATAGCTTGATATTCATACTAATCCGGATAGTCAAGTCAAAGGATTGTCATGCATAAAGTATTTGGTTGATTTGGTGTGAGATATATATCATTAAGTAAAATGTTTAATATGTTTTTTATGTATTATGAAAACATTTTGTATCACTAGCTTACCCTTGCTTTGGTGTTTGTATGTGTATGTTGTTTTTTCTTTTACAATGATCACTTTAACCGATGTGAGCTTAGGAATGAGACATCTTTTTAGTTGATTCAACGGTTGGTTAAGAGAAACAACAAGATAGAGAGTTTTGTCTTCAAGGATAGAATCTTCTGTTCTAGTAGTCTCAAATTTCTTATATGTTACTATGTATATACATTTTTATTTTAGTAATTCTATACTATTAAAATAAAATGTTACGAAAATAACATTATTTAAATAGTAAAACTGAAAGAATATATATATATATATATATATGGATCCTTTTCAAAACATAGGTATAGATTCTAATTTCATCATTCTATGTTTGAGTTTAAATTTTCAAAATATGTTTCTGATATGGAATCAAAATTCCATCTAAATAAAATATTACATTTTATAAACTTTTTTTTTTATTTCAAGATGAAAATAGAATGTGGAAGTATTTGAATTAGTCATTGACCATAATAAGAGTGAAAAGATTAGCAATGAGTGATAAAATATTAATTTGTATCAACTATTTTTTAATTCAAAATGAAAATAGAATGAAGAAGTATCTGAATTCGTCATTAATAATGATAAAGATGAAAATATTAGTAATGAATAAGTGATCTTCTTCGTATGAATACCTTAAATTTTTTCCTTTGTTACATTTAAAATTTTAATATGTTTAATTTGATTCTTCATTAAATTAAAAATATTATTGATAATATCTACACAATTAGTCTTTCATAACATATATTTCATTAGGCCAACATTTATACTAATTATATCACTTTAATATATTTTACTGCCAAAATATAAACATGTTCCAAATAAATTCAAAATTTGAGTGTTACAAATTTATAAATGTTATAATAAAATAAATTAGGATTCTATATTTGATACTTTAAATTCTTTTTACACGTTTTGTTAGAAACCCATTTTAAATTTTACCGACTTTTTCATATCTTAAACTTTTTCATTTTAAAATCCAATATGAAGTTTCCGCCCACTTTCCTCAAATGACAAAGCCAAAAAAGCAACTGTAAAAAATAAAAAACAGAGCATCTCTTGATGGTTCACATGAGCCACGTGGAAAAGGCATTCCACGATATGCGATTCTATTGGTCGAGTGACGGCACAATAAATCCACGCGGTTCCTGTTCTTGTCTTCCTTGGTCGCCAAGTTACAAATGCACACACAAAAGTTCCCCATAAATATTTTTTTTTTCTCTCATTGGGAATTCAATTCTTAATTTCCATGGATACTTCCGAAGAAACCCTACTCACCCAATTTGATTGGGATTCGTTCTTCGACCAGGTGCCTGAATTCGACGCCCATGATTTTTTGCAGGATGACACCGCTCCTGTTAGCGTCGCCGGCGACAATCCCTCCCCTAACGACCCCGTTTTGTCCCAAATCGAGAACATGCTAATGGGCCACCCCGAAAACGACGTCGTCTCCACCGAAACGCCGTTGTCCGAGTCGTCTGAGTCCGACTTCTACAGGCTTCTCGAGGAGATTCTAGTGGAGCCCGATGAGGGACCGGAAAGTGAGCGTTCCAAGGCAGAGTCTGAGGAAGGCTCCGAAAAAGACAGAACCGGTGATGCAGTTTCCGATGAACCCACTTCCAAAAAGTTAAAAAGGTAAAAAGAGACTTTTTTTTTTGGCGGACATTGTAAATTTTTTAGTCATTTGAAAAAGTCATGTATGGCAGTTTGTAATATAATGAAAGGGTGTGTTTGGATTGGATGAGTTTATACATAAGGAAAACATGAAATTAACTTTTTAGTGAGTTGAAATTAGCTTATGCTTGATGTAGTTGGTTACATGATTGGATTATGGTGGATGTTGCACTTTACTATCTAATTTTGTATGATGGAATATAATGAATGTCAAATTCGAAGGATTTATGAATTTTATGTGCGCGAAAGGAATTGTGTTTTGAGAAATTGGACGTTGATGGTTGTATCGTGATTGTTGGTTCATAATCAACTAGATTTCGCTGGAAACAAAAACTGATGGGGTGTTTTATGATGTTTGTTATGTTCTTGAAAGTTGTGTTCGACGTGTGTTTTTCAGGCAGTTGAGGAATAGGGATGCTGCTGTGAGATCGAGGGAGAGGAAGAAGGCTTATTTGAAAGACCTGGAGATGAAGAGTAGGTATTTAGAAGGGGAATGCAGAAGACTGGGGCATCTGCTTCAGTGCTGCTATGCTGAGAACAATGCTTTGCGGCTTTGCTTGCAATCGCGTGGTGCATATGGTGTTTCCGTGACCTCGCAGGAGTCTGCTGTGCTCTTGTTGGGTAAGGCTTGCTATGTCAAGTCAAATTACCATTCTTCTATTGCTATTGCTGTTTTGTTTTGGGCATTCATCTGGGTGACAATAGCAATTTTGCATGATTATTTTGCTTTCATGATATGGCCTTCCTCTCGTGATTTTCATAAATGAATTTTATGCTAACGGCTCGTGTTTTAGCTTCGTCGAAGCATTGGTAAGTTATATAACGTTGTCTTGGATGACCAGAGTTTTTGTGAACATATATACAGTCCATGCTAACATTACATCAAATTTGCTGATTTGTGAATCTAAATCATCCAAGGATAAATAGGCCTGCCCTTTTTAAGCTGCAAACTATATTTTTCGTCAGTCTTGTAACTTTTATGTTGTCTTAATATTTTGAGAGGCGGATCCTTCGTATTTTTTTAGGTGTTTTATTGGTACCAAGTAAGGTAGTGCTATGTTTAGTCCGTTTGTGTTTGAATTGAAAAGTCATTAGGGTTAGTTTAATCCTGTCATATAAATGTTAAAATATTTAATTATTCATGAGGTCTTTATAGTTAATTCCTTTAGTCTCGCGATATGTAAGTTTTAATTCCTTTCTTTAGCCCCTAAACATCATTCTAATTTCTTTTAATCCCTATGGCGAGAACTAAAACAGATTAAAAATTGTATATGTAGAGATATTACTAAGAATGAGATGAGAGACTGAAAAACCACGGAACGGTCTTTGGGCTTTTTCAAGCAAAAGTATCCCTCCTTTTTCTAAACCGTAAATGTTCTGCTTATGCCAAAATCAGAATAAATTTATAACATGGAAATTTTTACCACTCACCAAACAAGAAGATTCACTTTTATTCATGCTGCTAGACTGGAAGTGATTCTTTGATTTAATAAGAGAAATCGACCAGTCTCATCTGGACATCATCAATGAATTATGAAATGACTGCTGCAGATTATGTTAATGGATGTCATTTTAAAGGTTTTGTTCATGTTAATGTTGCAGAACCTCTGCTGTTGGGTTCCCTGCTGTGGGTCATGGGCATCATGTGCCATCTCAGTCTGCCCCTAATGCTGTGTCTCACAGCGGTTCTTCCAAGAGAAAACATCGTACAGAAGGGCGTAATAAAGGTAACCCAAAAAGGTCCAGAAAGTAATATCTCCAGTTGTTTTCAGATGCAATCATTTGTAAAGAGTAGAAGATGCCGAGCTTCAAGAACAAAGATGAAAACCATTTTTATGTTGTAATGTTCTATAAATTCTGAAACGGGGCCTGAGGCTTTCTATTACTTCTAGCTGTTTCATTCTTTCTTCTCTTTTTTGTTTTATTTGTATTCTCTACAGATAGGGTCGTGTGTAGAAAATATGTAAACCAAACTCTGTCGGGGTTCTGTGATATAGTTTGTCAGATGCTGTGTTCATCACAGAACCATAACATGCTGCGTTCTAAAGTTTAACATGAAGGCTGTTTGTGGTTTTGGCAGTTTAGGACGCATTGAAACTTGTTTGCACCATTTTGATGTTGTTTTGGTTAATTGACCTGAATAGCTTGATTGTATGTTTTCGAGCACAGTAGTATCTACACAACGAGAATCTGAGTTTAACTAGGTAATCTTGAAGTGTGTGGAAATAATATCTCTCAGGTTGTGTTCAATTCAACCTTCTAGCAGATTCAGTAATGGGCGTATTTTTCCCTCAGTTCCCTCCTTTTGTGGTATTATATCACCCTTTCTAAAGTGGAAACTAACATCTTGGTTGTTCACTGGATTGGATAAACATAATGATCTCATATGAATCAGTGGAAAGTTTAAAATTACAATTCCAATGACATCAATTGAGATATTGGATTTGAGTCTTACAACTAGAATGTAAAAGATGAAATTAGGGTCTCTAAACGATTCAACATCAATTGAGATATTTGATTTGAGCATTAGGAAACTGAACCAACCTAAATTTATATTTAATTTTAGAATACATTTTACTTGTTTTATGTTTAGTTTAATATATATTTTTTTAAAAGTTAGTCTTTCTAAATTATTAAAACCATTAATTTTAGTCTTTCTAAAAATTAAGCTAACGGAATATATTAATAGAATTTGGTGAAATTGTCACGTATACAAAAAAGAATGCTATTTTTAAAAAAGAAATAAAAAATAAAGGAAAATAATTGTTGAAATCTTACACCATCGTAGGATGGGTTAAAAGGGAGCTTTTATTCCCTAATTAAAAAAATTAAGGTTAATGTTTTTAGTTGAACTTATTATGTATGTATTTTACTGTAAATGCAGATGAAAAATAAAATGTTGGTAAACGATATGTTAAATTAAATCAAATTATGATGAAAATTATTCATACTAAAGTATCACAATTTGAAACTAGATAGCAAACATTAAATAATAAATAAAAAAGTTAAAATAAAATGAATAATCGTGACTACACAAATATTAAATTTATATATTTATCAGTTTTGATCTAATTTACAAATAATTTTATATAAAATTATCTTAAACAATATTTTAAAAAAATTAAAATTAATATTAAAGATTTTTTTATCAAGCATTCAATTATGTACTGTATGTATTTATTATAAACATTCATTATTTTAATTATATATATATATATATATATATATATATATATATTATATAAATCAATTATTCATCTTATCATTTTCATTAATACGTGTATCATAAATCCATCATATATTCCAAATTCTTTAATTAATAATTTCTAACATACATAATCATTCACACAACTAAACATTTTGTTGACCTTATTTTTCACAATTGATAAAAACTTCTTCATTTGAGTAATATTACGACTTGAGTAAGATAACTCTAGAGAATATATTTTATTATATCTCTTTCTTCTCAAATACTCATTTCATGATTTAGTATTCTCAGAGTGCATAAGAGATATGCTTGTTGGATCTCTTCCAACAATTTCAGTACATAAAACACATTTTATTAATAATTGGCTATCATGCCACCACTTGAGTGTCATAACATAGTTGCAATAGTTTAGAATCCAAGCATTACCTATTCAAATTTTAAATGTGAGTCTATGTTCCACCAGGTAAATATGTGAAAGTAGAACACCATTTAAGGTTGAAGATCTATTAATCCATTGTTTTAAAGTTTTGAATAAAGAGTAGTATCAATTACTTATATATTGTGTTTCATTAATATTGTATTTCTTCAATGAACTTTCTCCTTAATAGACTCAATATCATCATCATTGTTCTTGCTGGAGTGATCACCCAATAGTTGAACAATATCTCTTGTAAAGGAGAGAGTTGTCTTAGTCTCTTCTTGCCCAAGTTACAAATTTTTGAACACAAATTTTTGACACAGTACACGTGTTATTTTCTCATTATGTTTAGAGTATGTTAACACAATAATAAATAAATAATGAACTAGTATGAAAATGATACAAACGTCGAATCAAAATGTTTTGTAAAAAAATCTATGTTTATATGTTTATTTATATCTATAGAAAAGGAAAAGCAAAAGAAATATTAAATTGGTTTATTTGGTAAAGTACAATTAACTTATACACAAATTAAAAATCTAAAAACATATATATTAATATATTTTCAAATGAATTCATATATAGTTTAATCATAAGTCCAATATTATTCTCATGTTTAATTTAACTAGAATTACTCTCTCTCACACACACACTAAACATAATTTGTGAATTTCAAACATAATTTGGTGGAAAGAAAGGTAATTGATTTGGTTGGAAGAGTGGTTAGTTATTGGACATTTTTAGGTCATCTACTTTCTCTCTCTGTTTCTTGGTACTGTTCTAAGGATTGGTACTTTGTACTACATTGTTTCATTTGGAATCCATTGCCAAGTACAACCCAGTTTTTGAAAGCAAAGAAAAGTACAATCCATTGGTGTTGGATACTGCAAACACATTTCTCGTACGGCATAATTCTGCTTTAAGGAATGAATTCCACTCAATAACAAACACACACGCTTTATTTTATGCTCCATCCACTACATCCAAAATACAATATTCTTTTCCTTAAATTTTAAGTTAAAAAACAAGCTTTAATTGATGTTTTTTTTCTTTGGAAATTTTAATATTTAATAGCCAATTTTAATATTTTAATTAGAACAAAATTTAATTACAAAAAAATTAAAATCTATTTAAATAAAAAACAAATATAATTTTATATTATTCACACCACATCATACTTCTTTAATACCTAAAAACAAATAAGTAAAATGATAGGATAATATAACAATTATTTAGATAATAAAAAAATTAAATGACAGAAATTTAATTAAAAAATATAAAGTTTTGAGTATTTAATAGAAAAAAATTAATAGGACTCAATTAATAATACTTAAATTTCTAAGAGATTTAAAACTTAATTAAATCATCAATACAAATATAATCTTATAAGTATTTTGGGAAGTAGTTTTTTTTTAAAAGAAAAAACAAAAACTCATCTTTATGGTAAATTATTCATCATATATTTAAACGTTGATTTTGTATAAATTTGAACTTTACCGATATTGTTAAAAATAAAAATATTTTATAGAACAATATATATTTACATTTACAAGCAAATAATAAAAAAGTACGAAAAATAAAAGAAACTAATGATGGAAAAGAAAATGAAATTAACCAATAAAATAAATTATTTGAACAAATACATTGAGAGAGAGAGAGAGAGAGATAAATTTACCGAAATGTAATGTAAATGATCGTAATATATATTTTTAAGCACTAGTTATGTCTGGTTGTCTGCTTCAGTAACATGTTATATTTTTAAAATAAAAATTGAGTCAGATTCAACTCTTAGGAAAAGATGAAAAGAAAGTTTGTGAAAACAAGACTATTAAAGATGTGAGATGTTAACAACTATGATTACTTTTGGCTGTGATGTGCTTGCAACTCACTCATCTAACATTATGGATTTTAATGTCACTCCTCATATCAACCTTTGACTGGTCAAGAATAATCATTTGAAGAAATAATAATATACGATATATTGTTTAGATTTAGAAAGTGTTTAAAATTAGAAACTAAATATTAGACTTTGAAAAACCTAAAACGGATAATTAGATTACACTAATAACTTCTTACAACTTTATATATTCAACTAAAAGCTCTAGTTAATTAAAACTTAATAGATAATATTACACATAATATTCTCACATCTTTTAGGAGTCAAAGTTTGATATAATTTAAATATTTTTCTCCTATTTTCAAAATATCTTTTAAAGATAAAACATATGATGAAATTTCAGTTTCCAAAACAAACAATACATTGAATATAGGATAATTGACAATGTTCTTGAGGTTAATAACAAAATTCTAAAATGAATCATCAGTATCTTAAGTTTTTCATGGGAGATGACCTTCTCTCATTCTCCATAAACATCCATTGACGATTTATATTTATATTATATTCAATAGTTTCAAATCGCTTAGGAATCTATATTAAGTACAACTTAAATACTCGTCCTTCCTTCCACCAAGACACTTTCATAAAGATAAAACTCTAATGGAACTCAAAATAATAATGAAGTACTACCGTCTTTTAGACATAATTAAAAGGAAAAAAGTAAAGATAAATCTGTAAATCTTCTTTATTTATCTTATACATTTAATAAAGTTTGTTTCAAGTTAAATATATATTTGTTAGGTATCACAAATTTATGTCATTTAATATTATTTTTTGTATTAATAGTAATTAACTGTGAAATGCTTAGGATTTTAATTACATCCTGCACATAACTTAGCTTGTAACATATTATAGTTTTAAGTTGTTTGTTAACATGTTACATGGCACACACTTATACACACTTATACTTTGGGAATGATGCTAAATATTATAATTTTACACTTATAGATAATATAAAATCATCTAAACTAATGATTTTATGATTTAGATTATACTCATAATTAATATAATTAAAAATTATTTTCACCATATTCAAAACTTAAATAAATTATGTTAGGAGTGGTTTGTTTGTTTAAGTGTAAGACCTTGGAAAAGGAACACCGTAACCCATCTGTCAAATCACATTTAAGTGACCCAAACCCTGCTCAGACCACTTAAAAACGCACTCACTAACTCTGACGCGCAACTGCCAAGTGTCAAAATGGAACATTCTGAATTCAGTAATGAAAGACAGGTGTCCGTATGAGAGAGTGCGTCTGTTTGACCTTGTGAAGAAAACTGATTTTTCTGAAACACTTCTTCCCACTCTCTGCATGCAGCCTTCTTCCTCCTAAAAACTGACTTTTCATTTCCTCCACCTTCTCTCTAGAAAGCCTACATCTTCTCTCTACCGTAACTCATTTTCCTTTTCTCCGATCAACTTTCAGAGACCGTAGAAGTGATATAGGCGTCCTAAGCTTTCCATTAAACCGAACAAGTTCAAGTTTGAAGCGGGTAAGTTTTTCCTTTAGTTGTTCGTTCATGGGTTTCATGCAAAACCAAACCTGGTTGCATGCGTTCACTTTGTCTGAATCAAATCTTGATTCTGTAACTTGTTTTTAGTTCACAAGACTTGAGTGACCTTGAGGGTAGAAGTTGTAGTGGACGAACCAAGAACATACGTTAGGACGTTCAGTCACGAATCCAGGTAAGGGAAGCTTATTTGATTTAATTCATATGCTATGCTTTGTATGAACGTTCGTCTGAGTTGATTAAATGAATATGATGCATGCTGATTGGTATGTATGATGATGTTTGAGATGTATGAATGCTAATATGAATTATCACTATGAAGTATGAGTTATTAATGTGGAATTTTGTAAAGTATGTAAATTGGTATTGATATGAAGTATAAGATATGAATTGGTATGTTAAAATGTGAGTTGAAAAGTAGATGAAAAATCTGAATATGACCTTCTTACTATGATAATGTACGCTCGTCATCGAACGGTCCTCTACCGTTCGGTTTCCTAATAAATGGTTTAAAAATGGAATTCTTTCATTCGGAAAGAACTTTGGTCGAGAACGAGCGTCCTCCTGTGAAGTACTAGGTTTGAGCGTTCGGCTCAGTCTAGTGGTATTCGTATATCTGAAATAAAGCAATAATACATTTATACCCTTATACTTTAAAATTAATTAGCGCTCGGTCTTATACCTAGCGTTTGTCATAAGTAGCGCTCGGTCGTACACCTAGCGTTCGTCCTAATTAGCGCTCGGTCTTATACCTAGTGTTCGTAATAATAAGCGTTCGGTCCTATACCTAGCGTTCGTCCTAAGTAGTGCTCGCTCTTATACCAAGCGCTCGTATTATTGTGTGATCAACCTTGATAAAATAACGTTCGTCTAACTGTAATAATATTTCCCTTTTTCTTCACGTTCGGTCATTTACTGGCATCAGTCTACCGTATGTGATTTACTCCAAAGATAGTTCTTAATATTCTTGGTTCTTCTTCTTACGTTGGATTCGGTCTAAGGTCTCCATAATGAAATTTCTTTAAGTACCAGTGTAAACCCAAACGAGTTAGTTCATTTAACTGACCCGCGTAGAAAGTAACGTCCGTTACAAAGTTCTTAGTTCGTTCAGTCCATTTTCTTATCGTTCGTCCTCGTTCTTCAGAGGGCTGAACGTTCGTTATTTTATGCCTTTGAAACTAAAGATGAAAATGATAATGAAGTATAAGATTTTGAAGGGTGAACATTATATGGAGTGATTATACGATTATGGAATTGGAACGAGCGTTCTAGGGAGGAACGACTCATATATTGAATATTGGATTTGGTAAAGTATGACTGTGGTTATGCTAATGCTGGCAGTTCATCCTGATGTTCCGTGAGTACTCATCCTCACGTAGAGGGGGTAGGTCATGTGTGGGAACAGCAGGAGGTCCTAGTCCTTAGGGGTACTTTGGATAGGGCTAACCTCGGGTGGCAGCTGATGTGATTATTCCAGTTACTACATCACCCGGGTGCAAGAACGCCTGTAGCTACACAGATTCATACAGTCCGGACGATTTGTCTAGTAATAGAGTTCGTATGATTATAGATGTTGAACTATATGTTTGAGTGTTGTTTTGAATGTTTATTTTATCTGTTGATGTATGAATTAAATTACATAAGCTTACCCTTCGTTTTTCCTTGTGTTGTCTGTTGTCCTTGTACGTTTGTCCTGTCGTTGCAATGATCATCCGTGTGGATGTGAGTAGAAGGCGAGGCTACTTTGGAGGACGTTATTGAAGAGGAGAACTTGGTTGAAGTGGAAGTCAAAGCCGAGCCCTAGAGTTTCTCGTTTATTTTTAGATGTTAGTATTAGTATTGAACGTTTGGTTATTTAATCTTGTAAAGTCGTTCGTTCCGAACTTCTATTATTATGATATTACTGTATGAAATTCTGTACTTAAGCCTTTTGGTATATTAATGCTAATGCTAATCTTAGTGTAAGACTGCATCATGTGATTGTTAAATGTAATTAATTCTATTATATGGTGATTACTGTATTTTGGGATGTTACATTTAAGTAACTCAGTCATCATAATCAATATTTTTTTTTGGGTTTTATTTATTGCATCACAAACCCAACAATGTCACAAAAAATATAATAAAAAAGTCATCTGCTAAAATTTTAAATTCATATTTTTTATTATTGGTTTTCAATTACATTATTATTGTATTATTTTTCAGTGTGACCAAATATTTATAAGGCCGCTAAGCAAACTCATTTAAAAATAACATCACTAAGCAATGTATATTATTATTTATATAATTATAAAGTTAACTTATTTATTTAAAACAATTAATTAACTAATATTGATAATTATTGGCTGAAATAACTTATTTAGCTTTTGATTCGTAGATAATTTTTATGTATTTATTTAAATTTATGCTCTATAATAAGTATAATTTTTTTATATTTTGTAAAGTATAATTTGTATAATAAGTTTTGTCTGGTCTCTCATGACTTATATTTTTTTATTTTATTTATAAATTTTTATATAATAATAAATGATTGATGAATTTTATATGTCAACATAAATGAGATGTCAAAGTTGATGTTTTATGACCTAATTTTAAAAAAATTATATCGTATTTACAATAAATTTAAATTTAAAACATGATCATTCTTCAATATTTTAATATAACAAATTATGTTCTTATAGAAGAGTATTTTCTAAATTGATCTATATAAAGTATAAAACTATAAAAATAATAATATAACAAATTTAATAAAAAAATATAGACATTAAATAAATATAGGATTGGAAATCAAATATCTAGAATTAATTCTCTCTTTTTTTCTCGCTTTATGATTGTGGATTCAATTTTTGTTAGCACCACTAAAATTTTACTTAATGGACAACCTTCTTCAAACAAATCGTATGCATCTAACGTTACTACCTTCGTTATCCATTAGGCCTACAACGTTATCTTTTCCATAGTTTTTCGTATTTTCATCAAACCATTATCTCTCAAAAGTTGTGCCTCAAAAACTTTGTTATCGTATCAGAGAATAAACATCTTTATTAATTTTTTTATTCAAATGATATTCACAATACTCTTTTTATATAAATTAGGATAATTATGGTAATAATTTTAAGGAGTTTATTTTTTATTTGTTTAACATCAAGTCTATCAATACGTCAGGATCCTTAAAATTTCATGTAATGAAAGATAGGTCTAGGTGCAAGGATTTTTGGAATTCAGAAAGGGAAAGACATGTGTGCAATGCTAAGTGACCGATCAGTATAGTGATGGTAATATTTAAAATAAAATTTCAAATTTTGTGCCACTTTTTCTACATGCATTCTTCATCTTCAACCTCTTGAACTTTCATTTTCTCCTCTTTTTCTCTATAATTTTTTTTTTCTACAAAATCTTACCATTTTCTTCTTTCGATTATCATTCAGGCAGCGCTTGAGTTTTCATGATGGTAAAGGCTTCACTTTCTACCGATCAAGTAAATAATTTGAATTGGTAAATTCATTCTCTCTGGTACAATGGTTAATGACCATTTAATATAAATAAAAATGTTTGTAATATATTTATAGCTATTATATTTTGCACAAAAAAAAAACATCTTTATATAAAATTATAAACTCGAAAGTTGAGTTTAATAAAACTTTTCTATTAAACATATACAATTTAATATTTTCTGTGATTACAATAAGTTATTTTCTGTTTTAGAAACGTATATTCTTTTAACAACTAAAAGATATTAATAAAAAAACAATAAACTATCCAAAAACAAGATTAAAACACTTGTAATTACTCTTGTAATGCATGTAGCAAACTGCAATGGCCCACCAAATTCTGATGCGTGATGGTAGTGTTATGTCTTGCATTACACGCACTCTCATCGTGGGGATTTGGTTTTTTGGCTATAAAGGCACCACTCTCCACAAACCTCTATATTCCATTACCACCCAGTTTTTGAATCTATTATTATTCCTTCTCTGTTCTTCACTTTCTTGCATAGAAAAACAATGTCTTCTCAGGTCCTCAACCCACTTCCTGTTCTTTTATTTTTTGTCCTTTTTCTCTTTTCTCAGTTTTCTTGTGCTTGATCATTGTGATTCTGGGTCTTTTTTCTTTTTTTCGTATTTTTGCCTTGCATGGCTCTTTGTTCTTGGTGTTTGTGCTGAACTTGACGAGTTTTGAGATGAGAGATCATGATTATGTTGATACCTTTTTGTTTTTGTTTATAGTGATTACTAATTTAGCAACCTTTAAGGATTGGGTGGGAAAAGTGATTTTATTGCTTTATATATAGGCAAAGGTGGAATCTTTTGTTTGAAATGTGATTGCCCATGAAGTTTAATTCTAAAAAAAATACGATTTTACTTCAAAGCTTTGTTTTTCCTTCAGGTCAAGAATCCTAATAAGTATTGCAATTTATTGGGTTTGCAATTTTGAGTTTCAATTTAGAGTAGGTTCAACATCTGCTCTTAAGAATCCTTCTGACAAGTTGCAGATACATGCTTTCAGTGCTGAAGGGTTAAAGTTGAAAGTGGTTTTGTTGTTTTGTTCATATTAATTTAGTTTTCATGGATCTTCAATTTCTCTTCATATAGTTGCAGAACTTGTCCTCAACGGTTGTATCTAACATATCTGATGTTCTTATCACTTTTTATGATTTTTCTTCCCGATGATTTGCTCCAATAAAGAATATAATTGCTAGATATAAAATTCTAACATTATTTCTTGCAAACGAACTGATTAAAATATAACTTCAAATCTAATAGTAAGAAAGTAACAATGGTTGGCCCTTCCTTGTTTGTTAAAAGTCTTAGTTTCTGGCCCCATTATATTAAAAGTCTATTGCAATAAACTGATTAAAAGCTGTGATTCTGTTTTTTGCTTAGTCTACAGGACTGGATTTTAGTTGATTCTGTTTTTTGCTTAGTCTACAGGACTGGATTTTAGTTGATTCTGTTTTTTGCTTAGTCTACAGGACTGGCTTTTAGTTGATTCTGACTGGCTTTGAATATGACTCCACTTTGCGAGTTCCTGATGTTTATATTATTATATCTGAACCTTCAAAATCTAGTTTTATGTCAGATCAGATGTAATAAGGTCATTGGCATCTCACTTTTACAGCATCAATTAAAGGGATCGTTCTTTTCTGTTTCACATCACAAATTATAGTATATTAATCTCTTGTTCCTACATTTGTGTTCGATGCCATTATATGCTCAATTCCTCTGCATGCTCCATTTCTTTCCCTTTCTTAAATTGATTCAAGTTCATATTAGATTTTAGTTATGAGTTTGTTTTTTCATATATGAATGTTGGGGTTAAGATGAGACTAATTATTCTTTTCTCTACTCTTCCAATCTAAATTTTCTCATTGTGGTTGCAGACTGTTGTCCTCAAAGTTGGTATGTCATGTCAGGGGTGTGCTGGAGCAGTGAATAGGGTTTTGGGAAAAATGGAAGGTATTTTTCATTCCTGCTAATTCTTTTGCTACTATCTGATCCAAAATAAAAGTGGTCTAGTATTTGTAACAACGTAATATCTTGCATGCCAATTTTTTATGGCAAGGGCGTGCTCTTGTCAATTTTTCATTCAAAGTATCCTGCATGATTCACAATCTAATTACCGTAAGTATTTTGTTTTTAAGTGTTTGTCAGCTGTTTTCTTAATTCAGAAGTTCTTTTCCATTTCTTTCCTCTGTAAAATACTTCAAATGAGCGTAATGTCATTTTTAATGTTAAGCACCAGAAGTTCTGGTTCTTCCTTTCTTAAACTTCTTGGCTTTCACTTTTAGGCTGTAATTATATGATTGTGTGCTTTTCCTGTTCACAATTGACTCTGAGACATCACCATGAGTAATATCTTGCACAGGTTATTAGAATGTTGTCTGAATTTGATGTGGCTTCTACCCAGATCCAATGAAAGCCATCCTTAGTTGATTAACAATTCTACTTTTATTCATTTGGGAGTTTTAGGTCTGTTATTTCAGACGTTAGTCTTAGGTTGGTTGTATTAGTGTAACATTCCCCTTTAAATTCATGATCTTTTGTTGGTGGGTATTGTGAATAACCCACTTTAGGATTTTCAATTGTTTTTCTGAATTTACTCATATTCTTTGCATGTACATGAGAATTAGTTTCTTATCTGTATTTTAATATCTAATATGATCACATTGATGCTTGAGACATGTTTGATGGAGTTTCAAAGGCTTTTTATTTTCCTAATTATCGTGTGACACTCAATGTGATGGAAATAGCCCTTTTTGGTACTTACATTATTCTAAGATGGATACGACAAGCAAAAGTTTTGTTCCATTCCATGTCCATTATGCTTTACCTTCAAAAGAAAGTTTCTTTCTGATGGGTCACAATTCAATTCAATGAAACTTTGATTTTTCCCATAAAAAGATCATGTTCCTTACTGTACTGGTCTGATATTTCTTAGCCTGGAACATTTCATAGCAACATTGCCATTGCCATCTATGACAAGAATCAACTTTGTAATTTCTGACATTGCATAACATTTAAACTAAACATATAACATTTTCCTGGCGAAGAGACACATTAATATTGCTAAATCAGCACCTACTCAAGCCATAAGTGTTGTGGCAGTTTTCCTCTGATTGAATGGGAAATTGAAAACTATGGCTTGAAGTTTATATAATTAAGTTCTACAAGTCTCATAGTTAACTTGCTTCTATGGTTTTTGTTTAAAGAAGAAGAAAATATGCTGCCTCGAATTATAATATGCCGTGTCTGGTTTTTTTTAATAGAAATAAGCTACTAGTGTCTTGATACTTGACTAAAAGAAGAGAGGAATAATTTTTCTTTGTGCACATTTAGCTTAATTTAAGCTCTTCACATTGTGTTTCTTTTTCTAGGAAAAATTAATGTACAAGTTTTCACTCATTTCTTAGAAAGAGAAAATGTGAGGTTTTACTTCTTCTTTCCAGTCAGAAACAAGCGAAGGGGACAACAGTGAACACTCAAGATTGACCTCCTTTTAGCTGTGTTAATGGCCTTTAACCCTTCAAAATTTCTGCAATGTTATATAGGTGTTGAGTCATTTGACATTGATCTGAAGGAGCAGAAGGTGACAGTGAAGGGAAATGTACAACCAGATGAAGTTCTGCAAGCTGTTTCCAAAACTGGGAAGAAGACTGCATTCTGGGTGGATGAAGCAGCAGCTGAAAACAAGCCTTCAGAAACTGCACCTGTTGCCTCTGCTGAAAATGATACCAAACCTTCAGAAACTGCACCTGTTGCCCCAGAAATCAAGCCTTCAGAAACTGAACCTGTTGCCTCAGCTGAGCCTGAAATCAAGACTTCAGAAACTGCTATTGAAACTGTTGCCTAAGGCATTTGTCCTTCTAGTTTTCTGTGTGAAAGTAGGTCTGTTTTCAAATGGTACTTTACATGCTTTCTGCATATCAGCTGTTATATTTTGTGTGATGTTACTGATATATAATCTGCAATAACTCTTGGCCTGAGTTTCACATATGAGACACTTTTCAAGCATCTTATAACTAAGAATTTGAACTTGTATTTCTCTTGGTCTCTTCTTACTGTCTTAATCTTTTAATATTTCAAAAGGTTGCGTTTATTGTTTTTTAACAGTTAACAGAACTGCTAACGGTTACAAACATTCCCTAACCTCCTAACCACCTCATAAATTCTTTTTTCTTTCTCTAATATCTTAGATTAATAAAATCAATTTATTACTTTAAAATATTTTAAAATTTAGTATTAACAAAATAACTACACTATTTATAACTTACACATGTATTCCTAAAAATATATATAATAAAATTAAAAAATTAATATAAACGTATTTCAAATTTAATTTAATTTAATTTGTAAAAACATATAAAATATAAACATGTGAAAAACACAGAAAACATGACAACCGGCAAACTTTTAGATATGAACCGATCCTGCATGAGTAGTAATGAGTATTAAAAGAAAACAAAATTGTGAAATGAAAAAAAAAAAAAACTAAAACAGAAAATCCCTCAAACTTTTACATATTGCTTTATTTTTAATAAGTAATTCTTTTTTCAAAAAAAATAATATTTTACTATTTTTTAAATAATACTTTTTAAATTTAATTAAATTTTAATTTGATATTCTTTAAAATTAACTATTTTTTAAACTAATAATTATTCTTGGAACACACTGATTCATGGACATTGCTGTTCATAGTTCCCAAACAAATTAACATTTCCCTTTTTCTTGAAGGCAACCTTGCAGGTCAAAGTTTTGCATCTTGGAAAGTTGTATTACGTGTTGTTATCCATGAAAACAATGAATTTTATTTATTGCTAATGCTAAAGTAAAATATATTTAAGATAAAAAATAGTTAAATATGATTTTTATTTTTTATTTTTTATGAAAATTAAAATTAGTCTATTTTCAAAATTTTAATCTAATTTTAATTAAATTTCTTAAAATATATTAATTTATTTTATATTTGAATCATAATTCTCGATTAACATTATATTAAACTAGATAAATAATTAAATATTATCATGAATTAAAAATATTAAATAAAGTTAACTTGATTACAAAAATTAAATTCATACATTTTAAAAGTTATGGTATTAAATTAGATCACAGTTAAAAAAAATTAATTCTAATTTTAACTAAAAGTTAAAAAATTTTTTTAACAAAAATAAACCAGTGACCCAACTGTTTCCTTAGGTATCAGAAAAAGAATTTAATTTGGAATATATTGGAAATCACAATCACCATAGGTGATCATGAAAACTACATCTTTAAGTTTAATTTGCAAGACATAATGCAAATTGAGTTGTGTAAACTTAAAGGGAAAACAATTAGCCAACAATAAGTTTGTTACCTGCTTTTTATTGTATGAACTTTGCTTCATATTTTTCCAATGTTCAAGTTTCTTTACTTTGGTCTTTCATTATTTAAAAGAAAATTAAAAGATATTCCTACATTCAAAAAGTTATTTATTTTTTGTTTAAATTTAGGTCATATAGATAAAATTAATTTTAGTTTTTAAATATAATGATAAAATACCATAATTTTCAAATTTTTTAAAATAATAGACCTTAGCTTTAAACAACCCATTTGAATCACAAAATTAAACAGGTGGAGACAAAATTGTTTTGCTTACGATTTTTACAAGGGTGATATCGTAAAATTACCTGTTATTGTCAACTTTTTTGGTACTTTTTTTTTATAATTTTAAGACATTTTATTTCATAAAGAAAAAAGTGCCGGCGAATTTGATTCACGGCTAGTGTAGCCAAAGCGGTGAAGTGGTGTCACCACGCTGGCTCTGCTTCACTGCTACCTGGGAATTGTCGTCCCCTTTTCAACACAAACAAAATACTCTCTAACTTCCATTTTTTGCTTCACATTCCTAAGCTAACAGGCACCCTTTCATAGCTTGACCAGGTACGGTCGTTTCCTACTTACTTTGATTCTCTTTCTACTTTCCTTACATCTTTTATTTTTCATTTTTCCTTTGGGTCTTCAAATCTATTCAAAATCATGTTTTTTTAAGTCTTTTCTTTCTAAAAATGTTACCTTTAAGTTCCCTTTGTGCTGTTGTTAATCTGTTCTTCTAGCTTTTCTTCTGGGTTTTGTTTATTTTGGATATTTTTTTTATGGCATTTGTATCTTCTGTACTGACTGTTATGAAGTATAATTGGAAGCATAGTAACCTGCGCTCTGGTGAATTACTGATGTCTGCTATTTTCTTTGATTTTTTGTTTTATGTTTTGTAAAGGTAAAATAATTTGTTTGTTTGTTTGTTGATCTCCGGATTAATTGGTTTATGCGCTCTATCAAGCTTGATTTAGGGTGTGTTTATTTTTATTTTCAAAACTGTTTTTAGTTTTTAAAACACAACTGCACAAGGTTGCTCAGACAGCTGGCTGAGGATGGTGCAAGGCATAGGGAGGGTGGAAAATTGAGTGAGTGGTTGAGCAAAATGAAAACATCTCACTCTTAAACAATTCTCAAAACTTTCTAGATTTTGGATGAGAAATTGATTACTGGCTGAGTGGTGTGGAATATTACTCTAGCAAAGAGTTTTAAAACTAAAATGTGAAAGAGAATCAAACAAACCCTAATTGTTTTCTTTTTTTTCTTCTCAACTTGTACGAAGTAAACCTGCAGAGTGAATTACTGGTCTCAGTGGTGTGTGACTGACTGCTATTGTTATTGATTGTTTATATTTGATAAGTTATATGAGTTTTGTGGTAGGAAAAGTTGTGAATGTTTGGAATAGTTATAAACTTGGTATTTCTTTGGTTTCTATTGAGAATTGTGTTGTCAAAATTCCAGGGATTCATGTTATCATGGATGTGAAAACAAAGAGGAGAGGTGTTATTGAGAATGGTAATGGAGGGGAGGACAAGGTTATGGCGAATTTGATTGCAAATGGAGATGATGTTGGTCCCCTTGTGAGGCTCTCTTTCGAAATGGGGCGGCCTGAGGGGCTTCTTCACCAACTGACATATGTGGTTAAGCAAAAGGAATCAGAAATTGAGGAGATGTGCAAGAGCCACTATGATGAATTCATCCTTGCAGTTGATGAGCTTCGTGGTGTGTTAGTTGATGCCGAGAAGCTGAAGAGTGAGCTCCAAAGTGACAATTTTAAGTTGCAGCAGGTTGGCAGCACCCTTCTTGCCAAGCTTGAAGGGCTTCTTGAGTTGTATTCTATTAGGAAAAATATCACTGAAGCTATAGAAGTGACGAAGAGCTGTATACAGGTGCTGGAGCTTTGTGTAAAGTGTAACAGCCATATTTCAGAAGGTCAGTTTTATTCTGCATTGAAAACTTTGGATTTAATTGAGAAAAGTTGCACACAGAATATTCCTGCAAAAACTCTCAAAGAGGTCATAGAGAAGAGAATTCCTGTTATAAAGTTGCACATTGAGAAGACAATGTGTATCCAAGTTAATGAGTGGATGGTTGAGATAAGGAGTTCTGCTAAAAATATTGGGGAAACAGCGATTGGTCTAGCTGTGACAGTTCGTCAAAAGGACCAGGAAATGCTAGAACAACAGAGGAAGGTTGAGGAGCAAAGTATTTCAGGACTAGGGGATCTAGGTTATTCTTTAGATGCTGAAGAAGTTGAAGAAGATTCAGTTTTACAGTTTGATCTTACACCACTTTATCGTGCTTATCATATTCATGATTGCCTGGGTATCCTAAACAAGTTTCGTGAATATTACTATACCAATAGGTTGTTACAATTGAATTCAGACCTTGAGATAACTTCAGCACAGCCTTTTGTTGAATCATTCCAGACATATTTTGCTCAAATTGCTGGATTCTTTATAGTGGAGGATAGAGTCCTTAGAACGACTGGGGGCCTCCTTGAAGCTGATCAGGCTGAAACAATGTGGCAGACTGCTGTGGCTAAAGTGACTTCACTGTTGGAGGAGCAGTTTTCTTGTATGGAATCTGCCCCCCATCTTCTCCTGGTGAAGGATTATGTCACTCTGTTTGGATCTACTCTTAGACATTATGGATATGAAATAAGCACATTTCTTGATGTTCTTGATAGTAGTTGTGACAAATACCACATGCTTCTTTTGGAAGAATGCCGGCTACAAACTGTGGATGTCTTTGGTAATGATCCATATGACCAAATGGAGATAAAAAAGGAAACTGACTATGAGAATATTGTGCTGTCATTTAATCTTCAAACATCTGATATCATGCCAGAATTTCCATACATTGCACCATTCTCCTCCATGGTACCTGATACTTGTCGCATTGTGAGATCATTCATCAAAGGCTCTGTCGATTACTTATCTTATGGCATACAAGTGAATTTCTTTGAAGTTGTGAAAAAGTATTTAGACAAGTTCCTGATTGATGTACTAAATGTAACATTGCTTGAGAAAATCAACAGTGGCAATATCACTGTACCTCAACTCATGCAGATTGCTGCAAACATAACTGTTCTTGAAAGAGCCTGTGATTTTTTCCTTCGACATGCTGCCCAACTGTGTGGCATCCCAGTACGATCAGTTGGAAGGCCTCAAGCTACTTTAACTGCAAAGGTGGTCTTGAAGACATCCAGGGAGGCAGCTTTCATTGCCCTACAGAGTCTGGTGAACACAAAGATAAGTGAGTTTATGAATCTTTCTGATAGTGTTAATTGGACTCCCGAGGAGACAAATGAGAATGGAAATGACTACATACATGAAGTGATCATTTACCTTGACTCTTTCATGTCCCCAGCACAACAAATTCTACCCTTGGATTCTGTGTACAGAGTTGGGAGTGGTGCTTTTGAGCACATCTCAAATTCAATAGTGACAGCTTTCTCTAGTGATAGTGTTAAAAGATTTAATGTAAATGCAGTTATAAATATTGAATATGATCTTCAGATCATAGAAAATTTTGCAGAGGAGAGGTTCTATTCTGCTGGTTTGGGAGAAATGTACAATGAAGTTAGTTTTAAGAACTGCTTGGTAGAAGCACGTCAATTAGTCAATCTTTTGCTAAGTAGTCAACCAGAGAACTTCCTGAATCCTGATATATGGGAGAAAAACTATTATGCACTTGAAATTAAGAAGGTGGCTGCCATCCTTGATAAGTTCAAGGATTCTCCAGATGGAATCTTTGGAAGCCTTGCTAATAAAAATGCAAAGCAAAGTGCTAGGAAGAAATCATTGGACGTTCTCAAAAAGCGACTTAAGGATTTCAGTTAATAAGATTTGAAAACATTCATGAGGAAGTGGGGTATAGTTGAAGTATTTTTCTCGTTTCTTGTGGATGTTTTAACTTCATAATGAACATGTTTTCTATATTGTTCTGATTTGTTTGTGCATCATTTGAATTAATTTGTCATGAAACGTTGTTTATCAAATGTTTATTACTGCTTGGATGAAGCACTTTTGGAGTTATCAAGTAAATTTGCTGGAGTCAGAGTCCAACTTTAGTATTTATTTGATCTTATTTATGAGGATTTGCTGCTAAATATGACCATGATTTGGTCCCAAAATAAGAGGATACTGTCTAATATAACAAATTCAACATTGTTAGTTGTTTTCTTTTCTATTTACTAATTCTGAGGCATTAGGATATTTACATTCTGGGATATTTAAAACGATTCAATCAGAAATAATAAAGATCAGTGCATTTTTTTCTCCCTCTTTTATTTTCATGTTAGTATAAAATGCCCTAGGGCTCCATCATAATTTCAAAGCTATAGTTTAAAGCTATCACTCTAGGTCAATTGAGAATGTATTATTAGTGCATTATATGAATCTATATCACCCAATTCTTAATTGAATATTCTAGTCTCTTTGACTAAGAGGTCAGTCCATTAATATTCCTTCCTAGCTCTCCATATGGGGTTGAGCCTACTGCACAATGTGACATAATTATATCATTTTTTAATTAATCTAAACTTTGTAATGTTAAGTTTGTGACTTTATCCTTAATGGTGGGTTAAAAGAGAATAATGTGTATACAACATTATTTCTTTGGATTCTCTAGTAATAAACAATGTATGCATGAGTTAAGGGAGATGATAGGTTATAAACTATCATCGATTTTGATCCTCAAATAATATTGAAAGAGTAGGAAGGTTTAAACCACTGATTCATCACCAATCACCAATGTTTTGGTTCTAAGTTTGCTACATTATTAAGCTTTCTAAATTTCTGATAGGTATTGTTTTTCTGTGAATTTTGTGAGCATTCACACTTTTGTAGTTATATATATATATATATATATATATATATATATATATATATATATATATATGTTTTCACTTTAATAAGTTAAAAAAAATAGTATTTATGAATTATTCTTAATCTTAATTTTCAAACAATTTTTTTTGTCTGTTATAACATAAGCATCACTTAATTTGTCATATAAAATATTGTACAAGGGTATTGGATCAAGATTTTTAAAGTGTTTTATGTGAAAGTCTTATGAAATTTAATAAATATTTTATATAATATTGTAATTTTTTTTCTTTCAAATCATGATTGGCTTAGGAAGTAGGAAGAGCTCATAAAACGGTTTATTAAAGTGTTTTTAGTAGTGTAAGATTAATTAGATTAAATGTCTTTTTGAAAACTTATTGATGATGTTTATCTCAATAAAATTTTGTTATCTTTATTTTATATAAAAAGAGTTATTATACTCTTTGAAATATGTTTTTCTTTTGTGTTATCTATAAGTAGACTTTTTTTCTTTTTTCTTTTTTAATTTTGTTTTTGTGCTTTGTTGTGATTATTGTGCAAATTGTTAAGCGGAAGATAGTATAGAAGAAAAAAGTTGAGATAACCACCCAAGTTTAAGATTGGTGTTTCATCTTTTAATTTCATTATATTGACATAAAATAATAATAATTTAAATTTAAACATATATTTTTCATATCTTAAATTTTGTGATATATGGTTAGTGAACTGTCAACTATTACTTGAATTATTTAATGAGTTACTAACAAAATTGGTCGGTCATGAGTTAGTATAATTAACCTTAATATTGATCAAATTATAGATAAAGTGTGGTTGTCCTCGTTCTCGACGTATAAGTGACATATCTAAACCTTAAAGATTGTTCATATTGTGGACAAGAAGTCAAAGTCCATGTCGCTTATCACCTTAAGAAATGAAGATTTCAAAGCCCTTGCCCTAATTAAGATGACCTATAGTCATCACGACTAAGATAGCCCATTATGGGGTGAACAAGGTGTTTATTGACCAAAGGAACTCGATCAGCATCCTCTACTGGAATACCTTCTTGAAGATGGACATTTCTGAGAACTCGTTGTGTCGTACAAGAAGATTATCGACTTTGTGAGAGAGAGGGTGGCACCCGTAGTTATGTACACCTCAGGATAAGGTTGGGGACCAGTCAAGACAATAAGAAGATTCGGGTGAGGTATCTCCTGGTGAAGGCTAACATCTCTTACAATATATTGATCAAGTGACAAAGCGTGAATGAATTTGGTGTAATAGTCTTCACGTCTCACCTGACGATGAAGTTTCCATCCAATAGGGGAATGATCTGCACAATGCACCAAAATCAGAAAATCGTGTAAGAATGTTATGTGACAAGGCTTAAGGTGATGTTGTACGTTCCCCTACGCAAGGCTAGAAGATTTGAAGTGGCCATGGTTGACTTGGATCCCAAGATCAATATGGAGGACCGAATAACGACATAAGGCGAAATAAAATAATTAAGTCTGGAAAACAAGAAGGCATATAAATCAGCATGGGCAAAAACGACTTAAGCCCATATCACGAACAAGTTGTGGCACGAGTGTTGAAAGCTAACAACGACTTGTTCACACGGACTGTTGTGGACATGTTAGGCATTTACCCTAATGTGATGTCCCACAAGCTCGTCCTATTCGAGGAAGCCCACTTGGTGGTACAAAAGAAACACCAACTGGGCAAGGAGAAGAAGAAGGACATCGAGGTCGAAGTAAAGAAACTAGAAGAAGTCAACTTCATTCAAGAGGTTACATACACCATGTGGTTGGTGAAAGTGGTTATTATTTTAAAGTCAAGCGGTCAATATAGGATGACTTCACTAACTTGAACAAGGTTTGTCCAAAGGATGCCTATCATCTTTCAATAATGACAGATTAATGGATGACACGTCAGGTCATCAAATTTTTAGTTTCTTGGATATGTACTTTAGATAGGTATAATCAGATACCCATGTACCATCCAGACAAGGACAAAACAACCTTTATTAGTGAGCAGATTAATTATTGTTATAAGGTTATGTCATTTAGCCTTAAGAATGGTGATGCCACGTACCAACGACTGATGGACAAGATCTTTCACCACCACATAGACAATTACTTCTTGCCCCAACCAACTTTAAAACTACCTTAGAACCAAGTTGAAACTTAGTGCTAAAGATGCCCCCACTTAAGGTCCTTGAGGAGCTGTTATCCTTATGACTTTTCTTGTGAGAGGAGAATGACTTCTTACCTTGATGGTGAGACTTTCTTGCTCCTTTCTCTGCCTCCCAACCCACTTGCGGTTCAAGGTGGACAAAAATAATTAGTGTTGGCTAAAAGACATAAGTTGCTCGAGTGAGTGGAGGTTGCGTGCGTGGATGTCCATATGTAGGACAACTGGTAGATGACTGCTAAGTCCCTTCCATAGTAGTAGGGTGACTTAGTGTTGGAGTGCCTGAAGATCCGGCGTCAACTACCCCACTACCGTAAGGCCCCTACCAGGCGGAGATATTCTTGAACCGATTTTTTTGTTTTGGATTTTGGGAAGCCATGATTTCTAAAAAATAAGAAAAAAATTATTAAGTTAACGTTGATCGGTCATCAACCATTGATAAACAAGACATCTTACTAAACACATCATCACCGAGGTTTGCAAACCTGTGTCATATGACAAGTCTTTGAGAGGGGAGGTGGCAAAGGAGCTTATCGATCTTCTCCACCATGACCACTTCGTTTGGAGTCATTGTGGACTTGTGTCACAAGATTACTTATCTAGGACTTTGAGTCTAATATAAAGAAAATTTGGTCTGATCGGCCTCATAAAAAGTCTTAGGCCGACCGGTCTCTATTATTCCCACTTTAAAACATCCAGTCTTGAACCTCTTAAAGGACGCGCGTATAAACAAAATAACACCTCCTTTTCTCGGATATGAGGGAGGCCCAACCCTTTGGTGTTCGGGTGGACATAAATGTAATGTAAAAAGATGGGGGAATTATAGTGATGTTCAGGGTTGGGCATATCAATTTAAAGGCCTACACCCAAGCCTAGCTGTTTAGGTGAAGTTAAGTGAGTGTCAGGTTTAGTTTCCGCAATATGCCCATTTGAAATTCGTCAAAGGAAAGAGAAACAAGAAAATCTTGAGAGAGACAAGCATACATGTAGAAAAAGTCCATAAGACAACTCTCATTCCCATGAAATAATCGTTCGTTTCCCTTGCAAACGATCAGGCTGAACATCTTGGCGCTCTGGTAAGCCTCTACAAGGTATGTTTGCCCGACCTAATCCATAAGCTTTTGTCCCCAACAAAAACGTGTAACATATTCATTTACATCTCAAGATGCCAAATCATAGTCAGGGATAATCGATAAGTTCAACTCATCCCCCTCGTTGGTTGTGTTGATGTCCAACACAACACTAACCTTATTGTCATCAAAATTGGTGGCCTTATTTGTATCTATAATGGCGACACTACTGACCAAATCCTCACCCCGCTTAATTGATCTTAAAACAGGCGAAGTGATTGACAATGACATCGACAACGGAGAAGCATCGTCTACATACCCTCAACCACTCCCTCCCAAAGACTCCTTAAACAAAGATAACTAGACGATCAACATTATTACATGTATATGAAAAGCAATCGATCTGAAGTAGAAAGAACAAAAGTAAATTTGAAAATGAAGGATGGAGGCTCGCCCTTATTTATAACCTCGTAGACGTCATCTGCCAGCCACTTTTACCTGTTAGATCAAGCCAAATCCAACAGCTCAGAACATCTAACTCTTCAAAATTTGATAAGCGCGAGATTCGAACCGTGACACACTTTCCCCCAACAATCATAGTTTTTAATACTTTGAAAGGTATTAGACCAATATGCCAAACAGTCTAAATGTTTACTAAATGAACGATTGAAAGATCTTAACCACCTGATCTAACCAATTTTCCCCCAACGTGGTCGTGGCCTTTGCGAAGGCAATTGTCTTCCCAATGAATATAACGCACCTGGTCTACATGGATGGTGATAACTATTTATCCAACTTCAAACCCCTTTACGAATCATTTTAGACTTGGGCTTGAGGGTCTGTGTAACATATAATTGTCTGGTCAACCACAAACCGGATAGTCAACCATTACTCAAACCATCCAACGAGGCACCAGGGAGACCAGTCGACCATGAGTTAGCATGATTAACCTTAATGTTGATTAAATTAGAGGTAAAATGTGATTACCCACAATTGGGTCATGATTAGGCTGATGTTAATCAAAAGTCCACTTCAAAACATTTAAATATAGGATTAAGGTAAGGAGGTAGTTGTTATGCATTTATTGTGTCATTGTTTTCTTAAATTACCAAGATTAAGCTGACTTTGACATCAGGATGCCTTATGCACATATTCTAGTGGTTTGGATGAGTAATTAGACCAAAAACTTGGACTTCATGACAACCTTTGAACTTTAGATGACTCGTTAAACTTTAGACCGTTGATCTCGATCTTACATTAAAAAACAAACTAATTTTAATATATGTTGGATAATTATAAAATAATTTAGGATATATTAAATTAATATATTATTCTTAAAAATATTTATAATAAGTGAATATTTTGTGTTAACTATTTAACCTTCGAATCAATCTTGATTAGAAAAAATACCTATTTCCTAAAATTATTCAGCATTATGAGAATGATCCGTTTTCTATACATTTAGATGATTTATTAATCCTTAACACTTGTAAATTAATTCAACCATTTTTTTAATTATGACTTTCTTAAATGACATGTTTTAAATGTTAAAATTGGATACACTTTTTGTTTTGCAATTTTATTTATTTTTCAAATATATTTAAAAATTAATTTTATTTTTAAACTAATTTTATAATTTGACTTGATATCTCTATACATAAAGAAAAGAAGCTGTAAATAAATGAATTGAGATGAATAAGTGAATTTTTTTCAATCCAATACATTACAATGCAAAATTTATCAGCTTAATAAATTTAGTTTATCATTATTAGGTGAGAGAAGTAAAAATGAAACAGGTTGAGTACACTGAGTATGGAGTGAGAGGTGTTGAAAAATAAAAGTCAATATTTTATTACACGTAAATTCAATAAAACTTTAATGTATTAAATATATTTTTTTTCATGAATTTTGATTTAAAATTAAAACTTGCTTTTGTTTTTGATTTTAAATTTTAAAATTAAATAAATATAATTCTTATAATTTAATTATGTTAACCTTTTTACATGTAAAATAAATTTTAAATTGATAAATAAATTATTTAAACCTATAAAACACGTTATTATTCAAATATTAATCTAAAATATTATTTAATAAATTAAAAAAATTCATATCATTAAACTAAAATTATTATATTTATTTTTAAGTTTAATACTCATAATGTATCCTATTAAAATAGAAACGAAATTATGCACTGAAAATATATTTAAATCAATCATTCATTTATAAACTTCAAATCACTCTTTTGAATGATATTTTTTATACTTTTATTGTGGTTTTATCATTTCGGAGGTTTCTATTTCTCCATATTCATGTCAATTAAGTCCTCTGAATTTTGAAAGTGCTCAACTGATTTTTTTTTTGTAAAACTGAGTCAATAATGCCTTTGTCGTTAATTACTGTGGATGACATTAACTTTCTTGTCTCGTGACATGCTGAAGTATAATTTAATAACCATGTGGCATTGAGGTCATGATGTGGATTTATTTGATTTTAAGTTTTAAAAAAGTTTAAAATAAAATAAGCTGGCAACTGCTCCCCTTTTAAACTCGTCATCGTTCTCCGGGGACCAGGCGATGACTTCACCGCCGAATACGAAGGCTCCAACACCTTTGAGCTCTTTCACGACGACGGTGATAGCACTGGCCTCTGTCCGCTCTCACCCACCATGTTGGAGTTCCTCCTTGGCTCAGGCTTCGACCGCCTACTCGAGCAGTTTGCACACATCGAGATGAACGGTGTGCCGCCACGAGTTAAAGGGGTGTTAAATATGCAAACATATTTACCCTAGTGTTAATGCAATCAATCGTCGTATATGGGTCCATACCATGATGGAGGTATGTGCAGATGGGTGCTCAAAAGTTTCGGTTTTGATTCTTGAATTTTGCCTAATTTCAAAAATTATGTTTTTGGGTTCAAACAAATATACCTTGAATCTCATTACTTTAAAAATCAATAATTTTCCCTTAAAACTCATTGATTTTGGATGATACTGTGTGAAGGATGAATTGTGTGGATCAGGCAAGGTCAAGATCGAAATCAACGGTACACCATCTTATATCCTCTGTTCTCTCTTCTCTTCCGATTACATGGTACACACCTTCTCTTCTCCTTTGCTGCGAGCAATATAACATGATTTATGGTTCAGGTTGACAAGGTTTTTCATTTGTATATTGTTATTAACCGTTAGATCTGGTTACTCACCGTGTTTGGTTGCATTTGTATACACCCATTCCGGGATTGGTCCTTGTCCACTATCTTATATAAATGTTGTCTTTCTCAGGGAGGAATCCGAGGGCAAGTTGAAGGGAATTCTTGAAGGAAAACGATGACGGAGTTAAAGGGGAGAGCAGTTGCTAGCTTATTTTATTTTAAACTTTTTTTAAACTTAAAATCAAATAAATCTATATTATGACCTCTTACTGTGCCACGTGGTTATTAAATGATACCTCAGCATGCCACGAGGCAAGAAAATTGAGGTTGTCCAAAACAATTATCGACAAGAGCAGTATTAACTCAATTTTACAAAAGGGGACTCAATTGAGCATTTTTAAAATACGAATACTTAATTCTGCATAAACAGAACCTCCAAAATGATTAAACCCTTTTACTATTGTAAAGATACTTTTATATCATTGAATTTTTTTTTACAATTCTTTTATGAATTTTTGAAATAAATAAGCATCTTGTAAATTATTATTACATTTATAATTTTAATTTTATCTTATATTTATATCACGGTGAAAATTAATATATATATATATATATATATATATATATATATATATTATTTTATTTTAATAAATACTTATAAATTATAAATAAATTAGTGTCAGATCATAAAACAATTATAAATCAAAATCTATTATATTTATAAAAATGTATTAATTATGTCAACACCCAATTTCGTCCGGATTGACTAATAGATTTATTTTATTTTCATCGTGAGTGTAAAATAAAAAATAAATAAAAATAAATAAAAAAAAAGAAAATAAATAAATAAATAAATAAATAAATAAAAATAAAAAAATAAAACATTAAAAAGAAAAACAGCGTTCGTTCTCGCAGGTTTACCGTTCGTTCTTTAGTAATTGACAGCGTTCGGTCATTTTGGGGTTTTAATGTACGGTTTCCACCACTCGACCGTTCGGCCAATTGGTCTCATTGACGTTCGGCAATCTTTCCTTTCCACCTTTAGATCGTTCGTCATATACCGTTCGGCCATACCTGACCATTAGCGTTCGTCCTGCATCATGGGCGTTCGTTTTCTCCTCTTCCAAACGTTCATCCTGTATCCTACGTGACCGCTCGCCATGTACTGTGCATTCAACCGTTCGACCGTTCGTCATCTTCTTTGCATTCTTATCTCAAGTGACGTTCGGTCGTTCGTTCTTGCCGTTCGGTCATCGATGGCCACAGTAGTTCAAGCGTTCGTTCGTTCGTTTTCTTTAATAATTGTTGGCGTTCGGTCATAGTGTTAGTAAACGTACGGTCATTTTATGTGTTAGTGAACGTTCGGTTGTTAGTGAACGTTCGGTGAACGTTCGGTCTTCATTGAACGTTCGGTCTTCATTTGAACATTCGGTCTCCAAGATATCTCCTTCAGCGTTCGTACTTTTTGTGGTTATTTTCTTCGAGCGTTCGGTTTTGAGCGCTCGTCCTATGTCTAGTGCGAACGTTCGTCCATTTCGCTCGTCCAAATACTGATTTGTTTTAAAAATGGTCGTTCGTCTCAGTTGAACGTTCGTCCATAATTCCATCCAGCTGTTTCCCACAAAGCTCCAAGCCGACAGTTTGCCATGGTCCACTTCAATCATTCCATTCCCCACGATATTTCACCAACACAATAATTTCACCAACCCTCCAATTATGCTACCGCTACTTCACCAACCCTCCAATTATGTCTACCAAATTATTCCAACAATCCCCCAATCACAGCTGTCGACAGACGAACTCCAATCAGAGTTGCCGACAATTCTCAATCTTCTCCCAATTTAAACACAGACATTCATCTCCACGAGGAGGATCCATCCTCCATATTCACACACAGTTACTGGGGGATCTTCTTCATTTTACTCTTCAATCATCATTCACCCAGCGCCACAACCAAGGCCTTTGCCTTTCACGACCATCCCCAATACACACACGGCTACTGGGATACCCACGGCTACTTGAGGCCATCATCATCGGACTCTCATCATTTTCCAACTTCTATTCCCCTCCATCAACCTAACATCATCACCTTCACCTTACCTCATTGCCCTTCCCCTTCAACAACATTCACCTTCCTCGGCTCATCACTACCAACACCTCACGGACAGCCAATACCCATCATCTTCATCCTAACCCCTTATCCCACCTTCATCTGGAACACCCGTGATGAACATATCCTTTCCCTCTTCGTTTATACCTCACGGCCAAGACCCTTGATCACCTCCAACACCTAAGATCTTTATCCCTTCCCTCTTCGTTTATACCTCACGACCAACACCCACCATCTTCCACCCCTCGGCTCATCACTCCCGACACATTTCCACCAGAATATCTTCTTCTCCATCATCTCATACTACCCAGACCACGACCAACTTCATCATCTTCATCTTGCTCTTCACCATCTGGATCATCCCTTCATGCCCCAACACCCGTAACCATAACACAACCAAACACCAGTTCCACCATCTTCAACCTACGAGATAAGCACCGATCATCAAGAACCACCCAACAACTTGACATCAAAAAAAAGAGAAGCAGTGACGCGGAGGCTAGGTCGCGGTGGTGAGTGGCGGCCAATTAGACAGACGCGGCGCAGAGATGTCGGAAGAGCAATCGGGATCGGAGGCTGGGTCACGGTGGCTGGATTTGACTAAGTAAGGGCACGGCTGAGCTGGCAACGGATTGATGGCGACTCGCGGCGGCTTGCTTGGTGGAGGCTGTAGCACGCGTGCAGGGCAAATCCCTCCTTGGGTTGCCGTTCGCGAAGAAAGGACGAGAGAGGGAGAAGGCGATGGCGTCTTGGCCGGCGATAGCTCCGGTGGCACTTAAGATCGCCGCCGACGTCAAGGTGGGGGGAGGCCGATGACAATCTGGCTCTTTGATCAGAGAAGAAATTTGAGTCTCATGTGCTTTAGAGAGAAAAGAGCAAATAGGAGAGGAGGATGAAGGGGATTCGGAGCGAGGGATGGTGGCTGGGCCAAACCCTAAAACAAAAAAAGAAAAGATATTCTTCACGCACCCCCGGTTTTCACCCGTACACCCCCTTCCATTCGGGCTTAAGCCCATTCTGTACAAACAATATATAAAAAAACAGAGAGAACAGAAATGGGCATCGGTCTTGGGCCTGACAAGTAAATATTCAATGGAGCACCCCCAGATTTCATCTTTACACCCCTGGCAGTTGCAAAAGAGACTAATTTTTCTCCACACCTCTGGTTTTCATCTCTGCACTCCTATTCTTGTTGGTTTGTTTCTCTCGCTTTATTTTTAAGCCTTTATTTCTTTATTTTTATTACTTGTTTGATTGTTAGTTTTTTTACTTTATGTAACCCCTTGTATGATAGTTCCACATCCCTTTGTTTTATTTATATCTATTAGATTTGTTTGTTGTTTTTTACATAAAAAATTACAAAATATAAAAATTAAAGACAAAAAAAAAAGGAAAAATAAAAAATATATAAGAATTTCAAAAAACATGTAATAATATAAATATCGGTATGAGTGCTCGTGCGATCGTACGCATCAGCCTAATACTCATTACCCAAAATCTAAAATAAAGCAAAAAGCCGTATGAGTACTCGTGCGATCGTACGCATCAGCTTAGTACTCATTACGCAAATAATAAGCAAAAAGCCGTATGAGTACTCGTGCGATCATACGCATCAGCCTAGTGCTTATTACGCAAAAAAAATCTAAATATTTTATAAAAATTACAAAAATATGTTTTAAATGTTTAGGCACATGTGTGATTGCACGCATCATCCTTGTGCCAAAAACCTTTTCTCTTTTTTCAAAAAAATGTCAAAAATACGCTTCAAAGGTTTAAGCACATGTGTGATCGCACGCATCGTCCTTGTGCTAAAAACCTTTTCATTCTCCTAAATAAAAAAGTACCAAAAAAAATATAAAATCTTAAAAAACTAAAAAAACATCTAATTTTCAAACTACAAACAATCTTTCTAGCCAGAACTACGTGATCCTTGATTCTCCATCAAAAGTGGAGATACGTAGGAGCAAGGCCAGTCCTTGTCAGGTTCACTTTCCCAAAAATCCAAATTTATCCATAATCATTTTCCAAACAAATTTCTCAAACAAATTTTAAAGCAATCTCCAAAAAGAACTACGGAACCCTGATTTCTCATTCTTAATGAGAATACGTAGGAGCAAGGTCAATCCTTGTCGGGCCCAAAAAACTAAAAAATATTTTGTTTCTTTAGAATTTTATTTTAGGGGATAGTTAAACATTTTGAAAACCACATCATATTCGCATATTTAGTTAAAGGTACTGTCTTAGGGCAGGCGTTGTAGGGTGCTAATACCTTTCCTACACGTAACCGACTCCCGAACCAAGAATCTCAGTTTCGCAGACCATGCTTTATCACTTTATGGTTTTTCCGTAGTTTTCCAGAATAAACTATGTGGCGACTCCAAATCTTTTTTTTTCAAAACGTGATTTATTTTTCATGGATCGTCGTCCCGTCGCGATCCCGGTTGCGACAAATTAACTTTAAACATATAATAATATATTTAAATATGATAAATAATGACATTATGAATTAAAATTTACAATCTAAAATTTAAATCAAATAATTCTATTTAGTAAAAAGTTCCACTTTTTTCAAAATAATGTTTAAAAAATATCTTTTCACTCGTATTCAATATCAAGTTCTGTCTTTCTAAAAAGCTGATTTAGTTTTTTTATGTATTAAAAGTAATTAAAATATATTTTTGTTATACGCGCGCACACACATATATTATATATATATATATATATAATTTGTATCTAAAAAAAAATATTTTTTACAGTTATTAAGTATGTATTTCTTAAATTGATCTTTTTAAAAAAATTATAAAACATATTTCTAAATTTGTTTTAAAAATTTAAAAACTTTTCAAATATAAATTAAAAAATAACTTTAAATTTTTTATTGGATGACATATCTCTTCATAAGTAAGTTATTAATGAATGAATTAGATTGAATTTGTAAAAGCTAATGAATTAAAATGAAATTTTATGAATTAAAATTTATAAAGTAATCCCATTTACCATATATAGGTGAGAGAAGAAAAAGATGAAATAGGTCGGTAGAGGAAATGTGGAGTAATGGAAAAAGAAAAGGAAAAAAAAATGTTGGGTGAAGTAGTGAGAAAAGGAAAGACTTATACTAAACTAGAAATAGAAAAAGTAATGAAGGATATATATAGCTAGTTTTTAATAAATAATTATCCTAACTAAATAAAGTATTAAACATGATCCACTTTCATTCATTTTAATCTAAAATTTCAATCAATATCCTACCATTCAGTTTGAATAAATTTGGTACTATAAAAGCAGTTCTTCAAAATTTATGATTTGTTAAATAAAAATTGCGATAACTTTTTACATTATTTTTATAAATCAATTACAAATTCAAAGTCATTATTTTTAAAAACACCCTTAAACAATATAAATAAATAAATAACTTTATAAAAATAAAGTATTATGAATTTGAAATATATATATATATATATAATATTATATTTAAGTACAACAAATAATGTTATTATTTTTAATTTTCAAACTAAATTTTAAACAAAATTATTGGATTTAAACGTGTAAGACAGTAAACTGGAACAGAAAGAAGTGAACAGTGGGAAATTCAGTTTTTATAGTTGTTTACAACTTTTAATAACCTAGAAATTAATGAAATTAATTTTAAACATTTTAAAAATACTTTTGAAAGGATAACAACAAACTTACATCTAAAACTAATAAAAAATTAAACTAGATGTAAATAATTTAATATTTTTATCGTATTAATTAATTTACTAAGTTTAATATATTAGAAATAATTATAATTTGAGCTACAAATGTAAAAAAAGTTGGAGGCCTTGTGTTTGTAAACTGTCATTTCACCATCACTGACAACTCTTACGTGTCTTTAAAATATCCACCCTCTTCCTTTCTCTCTCCTTCCAGTCTTGTGAAACAAGAAAATGTTCTTTGGAGGGAGCTGCATCGGTCTGTGAGCCAAACCAATCTCCACCCTCCATCGTTCCAATCTAACGTCTCTCATCAATCGTCAAAACTCTCTCTCTTTCCTTTTTTCTTCTCTTCCTTCCCTCACAGCGGTTTTAATCATAAACCCTAGCCGAAACAGTGAACCTCACTCTCTCTGTTCTTCTCTGCGACGCTCTCTGTTATCTTCTTCTGTTCTCTTCTCATGTACGCAGATCTCGGTCTCAAAGATCCGCCTCTAAAATTTCTCGATTTTTTTTTTCTTTTTTTCCCTTAATCCTCTTTTCTTGGTTTTTCCTCTTTTTATGATTAATTTATAATCGGACATGATCGTTGTTCGATTTTGTATAGCCATGGCGTTTGTTCTCTTTCCGTAGTACTGGAAATATCATGTGAGACTGTCATCTTGAAGGCAGAAGAAAAAACCAGTTCGGTTCGGTTTTTACCGAGGTTTACCTTACGGAAATGCCGGCGGCTGGGATGCGCCGCACGACGAGAGTGTTCGGCATGAAAGGAGCCGACTCGGCCCGAGTTTTGCGCTCTGGGCGACGGCTGTGGCCGGATTCGGGTGAGGTGAAGACTAAACGATCGAACGATGGTGACGATTGGGCGGTGACGCCGTCCAAGGTGACGAAACTTGACACTGTCGTGACGCCACGTGGCACTGTGAAGGGGAGGCGCGAAGAACCGGTGGTTGATGCACCTGACAAGACTATTGATAGGAGATTTGGCATTGTGTATGTGAGGAGGCGGAAGGGGTTAAAGAAGGAAGGCTCTAAAAGGAGCGTGGAGGTTTCGCTTTGTGTGCTTTCGGTTGTTGTGAGTCGCACTGCCGGGAAGAGTGCTCTGTTTTTGAGACTGTTGGCTTCGGTTGTGAGGTATGCCAAGAGGGTTCGGATTTCGCTGAGGAAACTTTCGGGTTTTTTAATGTCGGGGACTGTTAATGGTGTTTTTGCTTTGGAGGGGATGCAATTCGTGAAGGTAAAATCGGTTCTTCTTTATATTTGTCTGGATTAAACCATCAATTTGGTCCACAAGACTTTGCTTAAACTATTGAAATTAATTTATCCTTTAAGGGGATTACTGTATATTCTCATTTGTTTAAGGACTATTTAGAGGAGTGGGTAATATTTCAGGGTCTAAATTGTCGGAAACTGAATTGGTGGATTTGATGGGGCAAGTGAAATTTCTAATATTAATAAAAAAAGTTGAATAAAAGCTCCTAGGTGATTTTGTGGAGTGTTTTGAAGTGATAAGAAATGAATCCTCGTTTTCTTGTTGGTTTCCGGTTCTTATTTTTCTCACTGATGTAAAAATGTTTCTCCATCTTTTTATCTTTCAGGGTCCTCCCGCTGTAAACTCTGGAATATGCCAGTTCTTTGGGGTCACAAAGTTTGTACCATTGTTTTCTGTGGACTTTTCTGCTGTTCCTTCTTGTTTTGAGTATCTGCATTCTGCGATGTTCTTTAGATCTATGCTTAGGTCATTTTTTCTTGTATGTAATCCAATAAATGTGCATAGTGATGTTGAGGATATTGAATCAGACGATGATTTATTGGAATACCAGAATGAAAAGCAGATTTCTAGTGATACCTTCAAAAGGGAACCGTCTGAGACTGGAACTGTTACATCTGATGTTATTGAAAACAATGATGTTTTATCCTTACATTCTTCTGTCAAGTCCACCACCAGAGCAGCTAGTCGAAATGGACAGTATAGGAACATGCTGAACTCTAGAGGCATTCAGAAGAGGAGAAGTTCACTAAGGAAAAGGAAAGCGCGTAATCCTTCTATGGGGAGTTTACGGAGAAATGGAGCAGTTGCTTCTGAGCTAACAGGTGGTAGGAGAAGTAATAGCCAGTTTTCTGTTGTGAACTCTAGCAAGAAACTTAGAAGTTTGGCGAATGGTAGCACCACTAGTAGCCTCAAACAAGCTAGTTCAGCTATAGTCGATTCAAAAGAAACACTGGGTTTATCTTCATGTTCTGCAAACTTACTGGTATCAGAGATACACCAATGCCAAAGGGTAGAGGGAGCAATTGTTACTTTAGAGATGTCTGCTTCAAAAGAATGGCTTCTCACTGTAAAGAAAGATGGATTGACAAGAAGTACATTCAAAGCAGAAAAAGTGATGCGGCCCTGCTCATCCAATCGATTCACTCATGCAATCATGTATTCTTTGGACAATGGGTGGAAACTGGAGTTTACCAATCGTCAAGACTGGAATGTCTTTAAAGACCTTTATAAGAAGTGTTCTGATCGTAATATCCCTTCTACTGCTGCCAAATTTATACCAGTTCCAGGTGTGCGTGAGGTCTCTTCGTATGCAGAAAGTAACAGTATCCCCTTTCACAGACCAGATACATACATATCTGTCTTTGGTGATGAGTTAACTAGAGCAATGGCTAGGACAACTGCAAATTATGACATGGATTCTGAAGACGAGGAGTGGCTGAAAAATTTCAACGCCGAGTGTCAAAATCCTGTGTCAGATGATAATTTTGAGTTAATTATTGATGCTTTGGAGAAGGTTTATTATTGCAATCCAGATGATCCGTTTGATGAAAAATCTGCAACTTGTTGTTGTCAGAACCTTGGTAGCAAGGAAGTGGTAGAAGCTGTATATAACTATTGGATGAGAAAACGGAAGCAAAAACGATCTTTGTTGATTAGGGTTTTCCAGGTAAAATTTCAATCATGATTTGAGGGTATGTTAATTGTAGATTGCCAGTTATATGGTGTATGTTCAATACTGTCTATGCACACTACCTGTTTCCTTAGTACTAAAAAACTATGCCATCTAGTCCCACATTCTCATGTGCTTCTCAGCACATTATATGAACTTAGTTAATCAGAAAATGCAGTGGATTTTATAACCAGTGGCATGAGCAGGGATTTTCCTATTTTGTTTGAGATATATTGTCTTTTTATAACCAGTGGCATAAGCAGGGATTTTCCTAATTGTTTGAGATATTTTGTCTTTGTATGTGAATTTTTTATACCCATGTTGCATTAATAATCTCTTATAGCTTCTAACGCGTTCTTCTTTCTTTTCCTAATGTTTGTTTGGTACTTTGTTTGGGGCATGTCTTGGGTAGTGGCATTGTTTTAAATTTCAGTAGGTCAACCCCATTATGTAGTTGACTTAGTTAATTTAATTGTGTCAGGGTCATCAATCAAAGAGAGCTCCACTTATCCCTAAGCCCTTGCTACGAAAAAGGAGGTCGTTTAAGAGACAACCCAGTCAGTTGGGTAGAAGCAATCAACCAAGTGTTTTGAAAGGTAATTCTTCAACAAAATGCCAAGAGTATTGAATTTTCCAGTAGTGGATTTTCCATGACCCTTTTTGGTCTCTGTAGTAGACAATTGCTGTTCTTCTTATGCAAAAGAAACACTAGTGTTTGAGCTGTTTGTCCAATGATTTTGTCTGGGGGCTGATTATTGAACACAAATGCTCAGGACATTTCCCTTGCTCGTTACATTGATTTCATAAAGCTTCTTCCGTTGCTAATAAGGACTACTGTTAGTTTTGGTTGGGATGTTTTTTGGTGAGGGTAGAACGATGAGTTGTTCATTAATCTTTTGTTAAAGTCGTGTTGGACTTTTGTTGAAGTCACGTTGGACTTTATTTGTTGACGGGGTTTTTAAATCGCAGGTGTCTACTTGTGTATACGGATGAATGTTATGATTGTTTGTCTGATGTTGTATTCGTTTTCAGCATTTGCAGCTGAACAAGATGCGATGGAAGAGAATGCAATGCTGAGGATTGAAGAAGCGAAAGCCAATGCAAACATGTCTATGGAATTAGCCATACACAAACGCAGAAGGGCTCAATCTCTTGCTCAGAATGCAGATTTGGCCACCTACAAGGCCACAATGTTAATTAGAATAGCCGAAGCAGCTCTTGCCGCAGAATCAGTAGATGACGCAGCAGCATATTTTCTTGATTGACGGTTAGATAAACTCCTATGCTAATTATCATCACACCACAAATTTTATTACAGGATGGATCATAGTAATCTACTGCTGTTTTATTGTAAACACTGTACAGATTTTTGCTTGTATGTATAACTTGGATTTAAATGAAGACCTCAACCAATCTTTTGTACGAGTAGGAGGTTGGTTGGTCTCCATGGAAGGAAGATAGTACCAAAAGAATGAAAATGAAAAATGAAATACAGGATTTCTGAGCCTCATGACATGAAGATGCCCTATGCCTCTATTATTAATTATTATTATTCTTGTGGAAGCCCAACTTGAGGCCCACACCAGCTCAGAAGGTAAACCACTAAAAACAAGCCCTGGGTGTCTCATTCATAGCTTTGTCTTCCTAGCTGCTAATGGACAAATGGTTTTGTTTCCTGCATCATAAAATTCTTTCACATCTTTCTTTCATTCTGGATGGAAAGTGTCCAAGAACTTTATTAGGTGAAATGACCATGGACAATTACCCTATCTTCCCTTGCGGAATTTAAGCTATGAAAAATCTGGACGTTGAAGGAAAATACTTATTATCTCATTCTAAAAAATAAGAACTTTATCAAAAATTAAATTCATAATTGGATATAAAGCAATATTAAAGCAGTATTGTATTAAATTAATAAATTTATCAAAATTTTAATAAAAGTATTTTACGAAGCAAAAGTATCGTGAGCATAAGTATAAGTCAGACAGTCATGAGCATGCATATTTTAGGTTTTCTTAAAAATATTAAAAAAGATTTGGTTAAGATATTTTTCAAACAGATTTATTTAGTTAAGTAAATGCAAACAATATTATGAAAGAAAGGTTACTTACTGACATGGAATGGTATTAACATTTTAAGCACTTGGGAAAAACTATTAAAATATAACTACATAATGTAATTTAATTGACTGCTAAAAACAAAATTAATATGCATGATTGGGGAGTCAAACTACTTTTTTGATTCAAATATGAAAAATTAAAATATTATTATTATAATTAAATTTCATATCTGTAAAAGCATATATAATTTTGTAGGAATAATATTAAAATATAAAAATACCAAGGTTTACCCAATATATATATATATATATATATATATATATATATATATATATATAGTAATATTTTAATTTTAACGTTTATAACTGATAAAATAAAATTTTATAAATTATTGTCTCAATATATAATTATATAGTATTAATATAATTAAATAAAAAAATTATAATAGTAAAATATATCTAAAGCAAGTAAAGAAAAATTTCTTTATTTTAAGGAATGAAACTCTTTTTTCCATCAAAGATGTTTCAATGCTTTTCATCTATCCACGCTAATAGGTGCATCACAAAAAATAACAAATAAAAACACAAAAAAAAACACTAAAAGTAACCATAATGTCTATTCTACAATAGAGTTTTTATAAAACAACTTAGAAATATTATACATATTCTATTATATTCTCACTACATTTTCCATTCTATTATATTTTGAAATTAAATAGTTATTATAACGATGAGATAACTTTTAATGTTTGGACTCTCACATCAAAACTTACACTAATGAAACATGAGATCCATCGAATTATGCCAAACACTTGAACAATACTCATCATCATCACAATTTCATGCATAATTAAACCCATATATAATTACCGATAAATTTATCAACCATTTTCAGGTGAACATCATAAACTAACCATCATTTTAACATTTACAAAATAACACATTAAGTATACACGATGAGAACATATAATAGAGTTAGACTATGTTCATTTTGTTCAGCAAGTAGTGACTGAAAACACGCTCATCCAATGACCAGATAACTTAACCAACGAGATTATCACAGATCTCACAAGCTTAAATTTTTATAAAAGTCACCCAGCGAGACTTGTCTCGCCCAACTACTGCCAAGTCAGTGAACCTTTTGACTTTGGTTTCACCCAATGAGTATATTCTTGCTTAGTGATCACCAAGTCAGTAGCTTTCTGACTTTGACTTTACCTAGTAAGTATATTCTCGTCCAATTACAATCATGTTAATAACTCTCTAACTTTGGCTTCACCCATTGAGTCATAATTCTGCAGATTTATGCTATTCTAACTCTACAACTCAGTCTAACAACTATCACAAATGTCAAAACATACCAAAATTCAAATTACGTCACATTTACTAACTCAATTTCATTTGCAACACAAATCAGACAACATTTTCAAGTTTCAACATTCAATCAATTCACACAAAACACAATCCTAATCTTAGTTCAAGCTATCATATTTCATCACACAACTCAGTCAAGTAGGCAATTTATAGTACAATCATATGATTAACAATTACGACATATCAATTACCAGAAACTATGTAATTAGTTTTCCTAACCTGAGAGACGAGTAAACTTGCTTTAAGAAATCTCAAATCCCTTCAAGCTCATAAGATGCTCAATCTATACCTAGAACAACATAAAAACAATTAGGATATACTGTTATGATCATCAATATATATGACTAAAATCACGCATGGTGAAAGAAGACTGATATGTAACAAATAACAAAAAAAGACTAAGAAAAGAATTGAAACTCAACTTTCATGAAGAAAGAAACTAATCACTCCAAATCAAAAAACCGTAAAAGATCAATTCTAATGTGTCTTATCTTAATTATTTTCATCTTTTTTTTATATTCGAATTAAAAAACTTGCCACAAAAGATCAATTCTAATATCTTATCTTAGTTGTTTTCATCTTTTTCTTAAATTTGACTAAAAGTATTTTTCAATAAATACATAGAAGAAAAGCTCTTGAATTAGAGAATTCTAAAATTTGTTAACATTTATTATTTGTTTAATTGACAGTCATTTCACCTAGAGTAGTTCTATTTTATTACTGTATTCTAATAGGTTAAAATTTAACTTTTACGCATGAAAAATTTAAATGTGAATTTGGAAGTTTGACATCAATGAAAGTTAAAATTTATAACTTTTTATGCGAAAAATTTAAATGTAGAGGGAAAATTTTATATTAAATAAAAACGAGTTCGATATAACGAAAAAATCCAAAAACCAAATGTATTATAGGAAATCAGGTTGGTAGTGTCAGATTTTCTTGACTCAGTTTCAAGATATATGGGGTCCACAATATTGGTATTTTGTAATTATCATTTTCCATATGTCTACTCGAAGAATACAAAAGCATTAAATTAAAGTTTAATATTTATATTCATTTTTATTTTGTATATTTACTTAAGTATGAATATCTGTATTGTATTTATTATAATTTATAATTTGAATAGGAACAGTGATAGGAAGACAGTATAGATTTAATATTATCATAAAAAAGGAAATAAAAAATCTATAACTATATTATGAAATAGTGGTTGTGTGATTATTTTAAGTATATCTTCTATTATTTTTTAAGAATAAAATTATATATATATATATATATATATATATATATATATATATATATATATATATGTATGTATGTATATATAATGGGTATCTCATTATACATCATCATTATTATTGAGAGAGAGTGTGTATCTTTTTATTTAAAGTAAAAATAATGATTACATAAAATATAATGAATAATTTATAATATATTGTGACATTGAAAATATGAGAGAACTTTGTTGAGTTCTTGGAAAGCTTTTTTTTTCTTTTTTAATATTAAGATAATTTTTTGTTAAATATAATTGAAAATAGAATAAAATTGTGAAATATGAATATTGTTATTAGTATAAACTATGCATGATTTATTTTTTGGTCTCACAAGGTAACAAACACTTACGCTGTATCCAACAACAAATGAACCACATTTTCTGATGAGTTTAGTTGAAATAGATTTTAAATTATTAAAATATGATAGTAAAATTTAACTTTAATTTAATCTTACAAAATCATTTAATAAAAATGAGAACTGTAGATTAAGTACTATAAATTAGTTTTATATCTAATATAGTATAGATTAATCTTCAACCGTTTAAAAAAAAAGTAGAAACTCAGTTGACAAAACAAAAACAAAAAAACATTAATCCTAACAAGTTTAAGACTCAAAAGGAATTATTATAGACACTTATACCTCACATCATATCACACCCCTTTTCTCATTAGAAACAATAATATGAAACCTTATTTGAAGAATGTGGCAGTTGATTTAAGGAAGAAGTGGGAGTAGGTTGTGACGTAAAAAAAGTACTAGTTACATCATAAAAGGAAAGGATGTGTAGTTAGAAATTTTTTTTTTATTAAGTTTTAACTTTTAAAAATCAACCTAACTAAAAATATCATAATCTTTATTCAAAGGGTGTTCCTCCCACTACTACCCCAAGCGCTTCTGTACCTCCCACTATTTTTTTTATTCCAAAAATGCTCTATACTTCTCAACTATTTTCTTTTATTCCAAAAAATACCCTACATCTCCCCACTATCTGAACAATCTTTCTTTTTCTCTCTTTGCATTAATGGAGCATTCATATGACTTAGATTTAAACTTGTGATATATTGCAAAATATAAGATTCAGAGAAAACTTCAATATTAGTGCTTCTACCACTTCCATTTTATAAACTTAAAAGTTAGATGCAAATACAAAATAGTGTAATAAACATAATAGTATTAATAGTAAATAATATATTATTATTATTATTATATACTAACTTTATAATGACGAAAGAACTAAATAAATTCTAAATCTTTAACAAATAATTTTTCTTTTATATTTTAAGTATTTAATAATATTTTTATATTATTTATCTAATAAATTAAATACTTTATTCAAGTTATTTGAGTCAAACATGTAGGTAAGTTAAAACATAATATAATGTTAAAAATTATAGATATTAAATGTAAAAAAAACATACATATATAAACATTTTTCTAGAAATTTAGAACAAAACTTTACCATTTATTAAGTAATTTGAAATATATATTGAATAGTGAAAATAAGATTGAATCAAACTTATTTAAGAGAAAGTGTAAATAAAATTTTGTAATATATCACAAGTTTAAATATGAGCCATGTGAATGCTCCATTAATGCGGAGAGAGAAAGAGAAAGATGATTGAATATAGTGGGGAGATGTAAAGTATTTTTGGAATAAAAGAAAACAGTAGAAATATATAGAGTATTTTTGAAATAAAAGAAAATAGTGGAGAGCTGGAGGAACACTTGGAGTGATGGAGGGAGCAACACCCTTGTTCAAATTAATTCTACACTTTTATAAGACAATGAATAAAAAATTTATCTATATTAATTTAAGATATGAAAAGTATCTTTTTGGGTTATGTTTGGATGAAGTCACCAAATTTATCTATACTAAGCTCATCCCCAAATTTATAAAACATGTTAGTTTAGATGAAGTCGGATTTCATCTTATCATAAATGAAATTCAATTCAATCTAATTGAATTAATTTGGATTGATCTGAATTATTACATAATTTGATTCAATTTTTATGTAAAAGTATTAATTCACCCAATTATCATTTTATAATATAAAATATAAGTTTAACTCTCTCTCTCTATATAAACTTATTATTATGACTCATGATAATATTTTTTTCTTTTTTTTTCGTTAAATTAGGACAAAGACACATGTATTATAATAATATGGATTAAATATGAATTTAATATATAAATTTGGATGCTTGGAATTCATCTATATCATAAATTTTGATATAATTTTTTTCTCAAACTTAAAAATAAACAAATTAGTTTATTTTAATTCAATTACATGAAATTTGTTTAACATATTAAATAATATTTTAGAGTGACATTTAAATTATTTATACTAGTTGATATATTTGAACTCAAATATCATTACAAAATATTGCTAACATATAAAACAAATTAACCTTATTACATCAAATGAATTATATCCCTCTATTTTTTTTAAATTTGAAAACCAAAATATATTAAAATTTAGAATAAAAAAAATTATAATTTTGCGTCCAAATTTAAAAGTTATAAACATATTTAATCATTCTAATATTTTTCCCAGACCCTATCATTTTTAATGGTTGGAAACTTAAAAGGGTAAAAGATGAAACAATAATTTTTAGAGGCTGTGTTAAATTATGGGAGGTGTGATTATCACACAACTAGGTGCTAACAATAACTTCCACGAGTCTTATAACGATGCATTTGGATCAGACGGTTACATTTGGTGCTATTTCAATTCACCATACATTATGGAGCAAATAAGAAAAACAAAACATAGAATGAACAATAATAATATTATTCCTAAGCTCAAATTAGTAACGCCAAATTTTGTTGGTTTATATAATAATTACCCAGAAGGTCACTCATCCCAGAATTACTCCAGGCTTAACCATGGAGTTCTTATGAGTCAGGCTACCGAAAAGTAAATGCATTTTGGTGATATGAATAGTCAAATAAATTTCTTTAAGCTATCCTTCAACTGTATAGTCCCATACCTACACAGTCTCCAGATCCCTCTCAATCCGGTGTATGTTCGATTCATCCATGTACCCCTTCCACGAAGCTGTCAGGAGCCGCTCCTTGTCTGTACCCCTGCACCATGCTCCCTGCACCGGCGTCACTCCCCGCCCTCGTCAGTGCCCGAGTGTCACAATTCAACTTTTACTATTTCATGATTTTTATTAAGTTTTTTTTTCACTTATCATAACATAATTTTTATTTCTTTTTAGTATTTTACCTATATATTAATACGTAACCATACACGCTCAGTTATTATTACAAAATTACTCACAATGAATACATATTTCAAAACTTAATACATATTATTTAATTAACTTATTATTCAAAATAAGTTCTTATTAGGTATTAATATGAAATTTGACATCACACTCCAAAATTTATCAATCATTTGTTATCACATAAATATTTACTAAAAAAAGAAAAAAATTAAATACAAAACACGTATAGGATCATACTAAATTCATAATAAAAAAATAAATATATAAACTAATTTAAATAAACATATGAAGGTAAAACATTATTTCACTTTAACATCATACTCTAAAGTTTATAAATTGATAAACATGTTAATTTATAGTAGAATAATATGAAAAAGTTTGAATTACATATCTTTACAAAAATAAAAGTACTAACTTTGTTTATATGTAAGACTCTAAGGAATCACTTACTGATCTAAGAAACCATGGTAAATTAAAGTACAATCACTCTCTAACCAAAACCAATTACTCTCTAACCAAAGCCTCCGAAATTCTTCCCTCCAAGGGTACCTCAAACATAAATGACTCTCATAAACTCTGGATAAATAAAAGTTTACACCCTTAAAAAGGCTAAAAAGCTATGTATATATTCACATTAACTCCCTCTAAAAATACCAATACATGTAGCTAAATTAGGAGAATCGCTAATTGTACTATGAATATTAACCTTAAGTCAATTAACAAACGAAACTTGTCATATAATATTTATAAAAGAAACAACTTTACTCTTCCTAGTATGAATATTAAAAATTTTTAACACAAAAAAAAATCAAAGATGATATTACTCATATGTTTCTTAGATATATTCCTAACCATACAAACCAACTTCTTAATTTGAAAAACAACAAAAGTAAAAGTAATTGAACTTGAAATCAACTATGGCTTTGCGTCCTCTAAATCATCCAACTAACCATATTAATAATTGCTTACAAGAGGACTTAATAAACTAAACAACTAAGTCTAAAGAGAAAAAGTGCAAATATTGAAAAACTCTCTTCAATTATTTTCACAACCACATAACAATAAACAATTGACTTATTATTCAATAAGTCTATGTCTTATGACAGGATTAGAAGTGAGACCCCTCATCTGGTAGAATTCGATTGATTTGTTAGGTCAAGTGGAGCCAAAGTTGTTGCTTGAATCCATTAAGAGGTTTTGTGATAGGTGAAGACTTATTGTGTCCAAGTCAATGTATATAAATCCAAATATTGAGTCTAGAAGAGTCTTCAATTGTGTGGTTTATGTCTCTACAACTATTGGAAGTCCCACATTGCCTAGAGATAAAGTCAATTTATAATATATAAGTGGGTGCAAACCTTACCTTACGAGCTAATTTTGTGGAGTTGAGTTAGGCTTAGAGTCCACTTCTTTACATGGTATCAGAGTTATGGTTAGAGTGCAAACCTTACCTTACAAGTCGGTTTTGTGGAGTTGAGTTAGACTTAAAATCCACATCTTTACATAGTCGGTGTGGGACTTTCAACAACAACAGTTTGAAATTACTTAATACAACATGTTTATTCGATATATGATGCATTTTTTGGTGAATTAGCTTACCTTCTCTTGTGTTGTGGTTTTCCTTGTATTTGTGTTTTTTTTTCAATGATGACCTTGTTGGTGTGAGCATGTAATATAAGTTTAGAGTTTCACTTTGAGAGATATGAGTTAATCGTGTGAGATGTTATAAATGGTTAAACTATCTAGATGAGTAGTTTTATTTTAGAACCACACTACAACGTTTTGAGTTGTATAATGTTATATTATTATAATCTTATCTTTTGAACGACTCTACTAATATATTTTATATTATAAATTATCTATTTCCTAATATTAATTATGAAATGTGTTATTTTTGTAGTTTCTTATTATTAAAATAAAATGTTATAGTTTTTTCATATTACTATATACTTATACTTACAAAAATAAAATAGTAAATTTACATTATATTTTTAAAATGTAATTTATTTATGAAAGTTTGAAATAGTTTTGATCTATAAACATTTTAAAAGTAGCAAACTCACCCACCAAAGAAATTATTAAGATTATAATATGGAAATTTAATTGTTTAAGATACAGTTGACTTGCAATTGCCTAATACAAAGGTAAGTTGATTTGATCACGAGTGGAATAAAAAGTGTAGCCATGATTGATGATTCTAGTATTTGACAATGTTCATGAAGTCTTTGTCAACATTGTAAGAACAATAGTTTCATTCATATTTTCATGTGAACTTCGATCAACTCTTTCTTTCATGGTCAAAATATAATCCAAATAATTAAGATCAACATTAAGCATGCATGCATGCATGGATTCAGTGAAGATCTTGCCTTGCACTCAATGCAAATAAACAACTCTCTATTTTATTTTTCATGATTTTGTTTAAGATCTTAAAACTTTTTTTTCTATATCTTTGATTTTTCAAAATATCTTTTAAACTAAAACGTAATCAAATTTCAAATTTTAAATTGCACAATATTTATATTTCCATATAATTTAGTTAAAAAGTCAAATTTGAAACAAAAATTAAAATAAATAAATTTAAGATTAAAAAACTTTAGTTTTCTTTAAACTTGTGATTTTTTTTTCTGACTTTAAAAATTAATATGACAATTAAATACAATTTTAGAACTTAAATAATTTTTTTTCCAAAAATTTTGTTGAAGATATGAATATTCTTTTTTATTGATTTTCCATATTTTTACTAATGTCATTTTCTACGGAGTATTATAAAAACCATTATAGTTATGGTAGTATAGCTTGATTAAACTTGATGGATTTGCTTAATGATTAGACATCTCACACTTGGGTGTTATAGAAATTATTTATATACTAAGTAATATATGTATAATCTTTATCAATAAATAAATATAATCTTTTTAATTATGTTAATTGTTTTTATGTATTATATATTAATATGTAAATTATTTATTCTGTTTTTGACATATTTCTATTTTTAATATTAATTAAAAATACATTTGAGACGAAAAAAAATATATTAAAATTTTAAATAAAAACCATTTCTAGCATCAAAATTTAAAAATTAATAACATATTTAATTTTAATAAAAATAACAATCATAATATAAAAACAAAATTTAATCATATACAAGTTGGATACGATAATTTGTGAGAGAAACCATATTTACTATTTATTAGTAAAACTATATATATTTATTAGTAAATCTATAATCCAATCCAACGGATTAATCATCCCAACCTGTTTTCTTTATTTTTTTTTAAATCACAAAATTTTTAAGCTATTTTATGCTAACAATAAAACAATGTTAATTTTAAAATATATATAACACAAATTAAGTTTTATATATTATTTATTCTATAGTTTAATTATTAATATTATTTAATAGTTTTAATTTAACCGAGTTGAACAAAATATGAAGAACTTGTAACTCAATTAATAAAATAAGGATTAACATGTTAAACTAAATTGAATTTGGTTTGATACAATTAAAATCAGGTATTTAATCATAAGAATCAATTACGAATGAAATGACCCATTTATGGTTTTGGTTCCCTAGTTCTAGCTTCCTTTTGTGCATGTCTTGATTAAGAAGTTTATTATCATTTATTAATGAAAATTAACTGTTTACAAAAATCTTCTGTGAAGGGAGAAAACAGAAGCAGAGAAAATCATTATCATGATATTTAGCACCAACTTGCCACGTGTTTCATTTTAATTAATTTTTAATCGAATAACAACGTGGGCCCGGGATGGCCCATATTCTATTAAAAAAGAGCTGTTACAACACATTTGAATCCGTAGTCCACCTAAGTCAACGTGACCTGATCAATTTATATCTTGCATTAACTTTTTATTATTGTAGTTAGGGCCGGACACAGTTGAGTAAAAAATTGTAAACTATAGTTAATCTATATTATTTGGTATTTAAAAAACTTAAACTATTTGTACTAAAAACCAATTATATTATTTAACAGTTTAGTTTAAAAATATTAAACTTAGTGTACAGTTAACTGTGAACTGTATAGTTAACTGTGAACTGTGATTTATGTCATTTTCTATCATAGTGATTTAGGTTATTTTTATGATGGGTTTAGGAAACACTCTGCAATGATGCTCTATTCCATGAAGAAACTTGATGCAGTGATGGGGTTCTGGGTGGGTCAGCTTGGATGGGATAGTTTTGTGTTTATTGCGTACCCTTGGTTGTTTAGGTACAATTTGGAGAAAGGACTCGTTCTGAGGGCTTTGGTTCTGCAACATCTTCTCTCCAGAGGATTGGTGAAGAAGGATGCTAGCATCTTCACACCATTACGCAGATGACATAATGTTTGTGTGGATAAATTATTTTATTATTTTTTGTTTCTATCAAATTAATATTATTGTGGCATATATTAATTAATTATGAGAATTTTACTTTATCGTGTTTTGAACTGTACTGCAGTATAATTGAACCAAAAAATTGTTCAGTTCAGTTATTTTGAACTATTTTTTAGTTCAGTACAGTTTTTCTAAACTGGTTTATAGTTAACTATAAATTTTTAGAGTGCAGTGCACTACAGTGCACTTTGCCCACCCCTAATTGTAGTATTGTTGATGTTTAAATAGAATTAAATAATTTTATTCATTATTTTATTAATGTTATAATTTAAATTTAAATTTTACTATATAATTTATTCAATACATTTTGTTAACACCTTATATTATATTAGTGTAATGACATTACTAAATATAATATTATAGATTTGAGATTATGCAGACACATTATATTTATAGTTCTCCAATCAAAATATATATTATCTTTCAAAATTAATTTTTTTTCAACATTTAGAGGAATGAGCAAAACATAATTATAGTGCAACTATTATTTTCAAACTGTGTATAGATAATGCAAATGTTGTCATCATTTTATTTATAATGTTTTGTTTAATATAGAGATGTAACGTGATACCCGAACCCGACTCGCATATAAAAAATGTATTCGTTACTCGTCACGCTACCTGCTGATACCCGTATAAAAAAGTCAGCGAATTTTTTCTTATTCGCGGATACCCGTTGGATACTCGTTTTCTTCTGTGTATTATTATCCAAGCTTAGGTGACAAAAGCAAAAATAGAAAAAAAAAATAAGCAGTGGGCTGATCCATTTACTCTTTTTTAGATCAGAAACCACTATGGTTTCTTCTTCTCAAACAAATGGGAGCAATCTCCTTCTTCTTCTTCTTCCTGCCCCTGGGTCACACACTCCCTGGTATCTTGCACCACATCATCTCAGATCTACACCAAAGCGTCTCAGATATGTACCAAAGCATCTCAGATTTGCCTCTCGTCGCGGTCTCCTCACATCGTCGACCACTTCGTCCACCACCTCTGCTGCCTCGCCGCATACTAAGTCGTCACCGTCGTGCGTGCCTTGCTCGAGCTTCAGACCGCACTCAAAGCCTCTAACCCGAAGCTCATGCCTGTCTTTGTCTCCTCCTCCACTTGCGGCAGTCGACTGCCCTTCGTCCACCTAAGATGAGTCTGTTTCTGTTGCGGTTGTAGAGGTCGAAAGCATCGCAGAACTCTTCGGCTCCACCGTCCACGAAGTCGAAGCGGTAGAAGGCGGCTAACTCGATGAGGAATGGGGGCATTCTGATTTGAAGAAGAAACCTAAAGATGGATATTATTCTGATTTGAAAAAAAAAACCCTAAAAAGGGATTTGGGCTTGGCCTAATTTTATATCAGATTATAGAAAAGAAAGCCTAATTGAAAACTTAGAAAAAAAACTAAAGGATAAAATTTTAATTTCATTTTTCTAACGGATAGCGGATACCCGTGGGTACGGATAGTGTGATACCCGAACATGACCCGTTAACAAGCGGGTATTAAAATACCTGCTACCCGTGAGTACCTTTTATCCGCATGTAGTAAATACCCGTAGCAGATTTTATCTGTAGATACCTGTGGATGCGATTTTTTTTTGTCATCCCTACATATAACTTATAATTATAATAAATGAACAAAATACAAATAAATAAAATAAAATAAGTTAAGTGCAATTATAATAAATTCATTCATAAACAATGATCATTAATTCAACATTTCAAACAAAATTAAACATTCAAGTTTAAATGAATTTATGAAATGCATTTTCAACCTAATTTTTAAAGTTACGTGTAAGGGTTTTCAAAATCGTGTCTTAGATGAGATAATATGTTTTAAATGATGAAACTCGATTATTTTAATATTAAAAATTTAAAGTATAAATAAAATTTCTATAAGCGAGTTTTATTATTTAAAATCACACTATCTTTCCAAACTTATTTTCTCTAAAACTTTCTACCCTTTCTCTAAAGATATAACCCTTGAGGCGAAATATTCAATTATATCTGATGGACGAGCATATACTCAGTAGGTAAGGTTAAATTCAGAGAACTACTAACTTGGTTGTTGTTGGGCGAGAATATGGACGAAACCAAAGTCAAGGGATTTACTCACTTGGCCTTCGTTGAGTGAGAGTATGGTAGTTGAACGAACTCAAAGTTAGAGAGCTACTACTTTAGTAGTTGCTAGGCAAGAATAATCTCGCAGAGTGTGACCAAAGTCAAAGAACTCACTGACTTAACAATGATTGGACAATACAAGTCTTGCTGGTTGACTTTCGTAATATATTAAGCCTGTGAGATCTAATAACAATCTCGTTAGGTGAGCTATCTATTCATTAAGCATAAGTTCTTTTAAGCATTGCTCACTAAGCGAATAAATATTCTGGTTGGATGAGATTAACAAAGTCTACACAAATTTTCACATATGCTTTTATGATTTAAGTTGTTTTCTTTTTATCAATGTTAATGTGATGGTTAGTTTGTAATGATTACCTAATAATGGTTTTGAACAACTTTATTAGTTTAGGTTGTTATTTATATATTTTATGTTGGTTTAGTTATTACATCAAATAATTGTATTAATATTTTGTATGTGTTTTTTATGTATTATCTATTATGTATTTTTAGAACTTATAATATTTTATTTAACAGTTTTATACTTATTTTTAAATGAGATATTATGATACGAGTAGTAAAAAAATATAAATATGATGTTACGTTACGGGTAATAAAAAATATAATGAAAATAAAATTTAAACTAGAGTAATAGAAAAATTGAATTAAAAAATATAGTTACTCATAAAACCAACTTAATCACAATTTATCGTTTGGCTATGTTTTCATCATATTTGAAGTGATTTTTGCTTTGATCTCTTAATTTTCTTTAAGAAAATTGTAATCCCTCTAAATTGAACAAAATGAATTTTTAATTAAACATTAAATTTAATGTACCGAGAAAAAAATTATACCATAAATCTTAAACTTCATCATAAAGTCTAACATTTCAAAAATTCATAAATCGTAAAAATTTATTTTTACGAACTAAAATATACTTTCTAAATTTTGATAATGTTAAACTATTTTCTTTCAAATTTTGATAACCAAAATCAAAATTATTTCAAATTTCAAAAACTAAAAACATAATTAAACTTAATTTAAGAGATTGAAAAAATAGAAATTATGTTTTAAAATAGCATATAAATTGTTAAAATAATTCAAAACAATATAGTTCAGTCTATCTAAACTATCATACACGTTGCTGAATCTATTTTGATTTTGAGTTTATAATTTATTTTTCCACACTAAGCATTGCAAGTCAATATTGCAAAGTTTTATCCAACAAATATAATTTCTATGTACATAAAAATTATGTTAAAATATATAATTTTTTAGTAATATTTGAACATTGAATGAAATGGGAATGGTTAAATATTCATCCTTACTTGTGGGTCAAGTCACACCACCTTACCTTACGCCATAAAACATTGAGTTATTAGGATATATATAATTAATGTATTCTATCATTGAAAAATAAAATGGAAAAAAGTAACACTAAACACGTCTAATTTTAAATATGAAATTATGGAGATAAGATACTACCATTACAGGAAGCAACACTACAAAGGTTTTAATTAGTATTTTTATAAAGATGATAGCATTACATACATATATTATTATTATTATTATTATTATTATTATTATTAAAAGATCATTAAATTTAAAGATAAATTAATTATTATATTGATTAGGTTAAACACCTTTATATAAATTAAAAATTACTAATATCTAAAATAGTTTTTATTACTAATAAAAATTTGAATGTGAAATTGTAGAGGTAAGATACTGCCGGGAAGCAACACTAAATGTTTTAATTAATACTTTCATAAAGATAGCATTAATTATATATTATTATTATTATTAAAAGATCATTAAATAGTAATTAAATTTAAAGATAAATTAGTGAGTATATTAATTAGGTTAAACACCGTTATATAAATTAAAAATTACTAATATCTAAAATAGTTTTTATTACTAATAAAAATTTAAATGTGAAATTGTGGAGATAAGATACTGCCAAGAAGCAAAACTAAATGTTTTAATTAATATTTTTATAAAGATGATAGCATTAATTATATATATTATTATTATTAAAAGATCACTGAATAGTAATTAAATTTAAAGATAAATTAGTGATTATATTTATTAGGTTAAACACAGTTACTAATATCTAAAATAGTTTTTAATTAAAAATTACTAATATCTAAAATAGTTTTTATTATTAATAAAAGTTTAAATGTGAAATTGTGAAAATAACTTACTACTATTCGAGAAAGTGTCAAACCCATTAAAATCTACTCAAAACCCGTATTAGTAGATTACATGTGTCAAGAAAGGAGATCCGAAAATCAAATGGTGGAAAGCAGGTGTGAGCAGCTGAGTGGCCGTTCGGTTTTGACGGTGGAGAAAAACTCAAAGTTTTCAAAATTTTACGTCACTTCCTACATGCACCCTTCTTCCCCAAATTTTTGAAACTTCCATTCTCTCCTCCTTATCTCTACAAATCTCATTCTTCTCTCTACAAATTCTTACCTTTTCTTTCATCTGATCATCATTCAGGCAGTGCCCGAGTCTTCTTGGTGTTAAGGGGTTCACTTTGCACCGATCAAGTTGTGGTTTTAAGTTGGTGAGTTCCTTCTCTTCTTAGAACGTTCGTTTTCTGACACATGCAAGCCAAGTTCTGGTTACGTGAGTTTATCATCTCATTCTTAGCACATTTCTGGCCTTTTGTTTGGTTTAGCTTCATAAAGCGTGACCCGTAGGATTCTAAGATTTCTGGTGGTGAGCTATTCTATACAAACTGTGAGCGTTCGACTAAGTATGTAATTTGATTTTATGTTGGTTTTGAATGTATGTATGTTCGTTGAATTGTTGAATGAATATGAAATATGATTGTTGATATGTTTTGACTGTATGAAGTATGAAAATTTACTATGATATGGATGTATGAAATTATGAAGATAGATGTTGAGAAATGAGTTGATATAAATAATTCTAAGTATGAACTTCCATATGAAAATTTATGTTCGTTACTGAATGGTCTTTGACCGTTCGATTTCCTCATGGACTCGGTTGGAACTGGATTCTTTCATTTGGATGAAATTCCAGTTGAGGACCGAACGTCTTCGTTTAGTAATATTTATATATAAGCGTTCAACCAAGGATATTCGTTCCTTGGTATTATGTTATAAATTTAAGTATATCTATATGAAATTGTATAATTCGTTCGTTCTTGAACATTAGTTAAATGATATTTTATATTTATCAAACCTTTATTCTATAAATTAAGTAGTGATCGGTCGTACTATGTAGTGCTCGGTCTTACACCAAGTGCTCGTACTAAGTAAGTGCTAGGTCTTACACCAAGCGCTCGTTCTCCTTTTCGTAATCTATCTTGATAATAAGAGCGTTCGTCCAAACTCAATAGTATTCGCTCTCTACTATGCTCGGTCTTCGACTGACATTCGGTTTTCTTGATGATAAACTCATAAATAAGCTAAGTATTTATAGCGTTCAGGTTCTTTATATGATTCCTTTAAGTACTATCATTTGATGTCTTACAGTGTCTGTCTCCATTGGTTTCAACCTAGAGTCTTAGTACTTGGCCTAGGCTTTACGTTGTTCGGTCTAAACGTTCATGAGCTAGTTCATTAAATTGGCTCACTTTGTAAATAACATTTGCTTTTATTAATTCTTGTGAAATATTATTGTAATAGGTCTCTTTCCAATCCCGATAGTCACTCTCTCGATTTTGATCCGTTTTGGAACTAGAAACCTCTCGGTCTCACTCTAAGTGTTCGGTCTCGTTCGGGGTTAAAGATTTACGTTCGATATTTGATATCCTAAGGGATCTTTGTTCAAATTGGTTCAGTTGATGTTTAATAATGAAAGATGATGGAATATGATATGAATGAATTGTCTTTGATTATGAAAGAGTATTCCGGGGAGGAATATCTCATGAATGGATATTGGAATTGGTAAAGTATGAATGTGGGCACGCTAAGCTGGCGGTTCATCCTGATATTCCGTGATTACTCGTTCTCACGTAGAGAAGAGTAAGTCATGTGTGGGAATGGCAGAAGGTCCTAGTCCTTATGGTTAATTTGGACAGATAGGACTAACCTCGGGTGGCAGCTGTTGAGGGTATCCCAGTTACTACATCACCCGAGTGCACGAACGTCGTAGCTATACATAATTCATACAGTTCGGACAGTCATAGTCTAGTATTAGGCTTTGCATGAAAGAGTTAATGATTTTATCTGATTTAATTGATTGTGTGTATTATATGCTAATACATGAATTAAATTACATAAGCTTACTCTATTTTTTTTTGCCTGTCTTGTCCGTTTTGTACGTTCGGTTATTGTCCTGTCGCAATGATCATCCGTGTGGATGTGAGTAGAGGGAGAAGAGCTGCTGGAAGAAGCGTTGGAAGAAGGAAGTTTGGTCGAGGTAGAAGTTAAGACCGAACAGTAGAACCGTTCGGTCAGTAGTTAGTTTAATTGTACGATAACCGTTCGGTCATCTTTTATTTTCTTTTTTATGACCGTTCGGCATTGGTCTTTTGTAAACCGATCGGTCTAGATTGCTTATTTGTACATTTTTAACTTTCTCGTTATTCTGAAAGGTCGTTGGCCATAAGCGTACGTTCTATATTTTGTAAAACTGATTTGTAGTATTATTAAAATGTGATTATTCTATTATATAGTTTTATACTTTATTTTTGAGACGTTACAGGAAGGGTGTGTTCACTTTTCAGATATATATTTAAAGGAAAGAGTATATGGATACGAAAGAATTTGAAAATAAATTGAATATTTTTTTTTAAAAAGATTTAAATGCGAGTAAGAGTAGATTTATAAATAAAGTTTGTAAAAATTTATGTAAGATTTGATTATGATACATAAAAAATGTTTAAATTAATAAAAAAGACTACCAAAATATTTTTAGTGATAAAAATGTTAAAAATGATATTTATTAATAATATATTTATTGATAAAAAATATTATAAAGAGGAAAAATTATTTATATTTTTTTGTATGTTGAAAAATATTTCTTATTATTTTTAATATAATGTATTTAGAGAATTATGTAAATATTAAGGAAAATTAACTTACATATTTGTAATTCTTGTAGTTCTTATTTTTGAATGTTATACAATACATATACTAATTTGACAGTTTAGCTTAAATAAAACAATCACACACACATTACTCTCGTTTTTTTGACAATTCTGAAATTATATATATCATCTCCTGTTTTTTTTTTTTTTTAAATCTCCGTTTTAGTTATTCGGAACATTTGTTTTTCTCTTTTTATGATTTTTAACATTATTGAAAGTAATAAATATCGAATTTTTATGATTAAAGTTTAAAATTTTATCTTTCAAGAAAAATATTATCTGGAAAGGTTTGTTTGATGTAGTTTATCCATAAAAATGCACTAAAATATGGTAGTGAGATTTATATATATGAAAAAAGAGATATATTAGCTTGTATAAAATAAATTAGTATTTATTCCTAAATATAAGAATAATTATTTATCATTATTTATTACATGAGAGTAATGTTGGGGTTCATATCTTGGTTTTAATTTTTTAAACTTCTTAGAGCACACCAATAATATAATTGAAATGAACTTTACCTAATTAGTAGAGTGATAATTGAAAACATTCAACTTAGCTTTATTGAAATCATTGACAATATAAAATAGGAAACAACTGTTGCAAACCAAACTTTTTGCCTTTTACATTAGCATGTCTTTCAATATCATAGTTAATAGCTATCTTAAATAAAAATATTTCTAATATTTTTTTGTTATATCTTTCTTTATTCTACATCCATTCTAAAATGATTAAAGTCCTAATCATTTAAAAAATTCTAAATAAGTGGTGATCTTACAAAGTGTTAATTTTGCTCCTTTCAAAATATTAATATAATGAAGGCTCATTATGTATTCCATTAAAATATTATAATTAAAGATAAATTCAATATATATATAATTTATAAATTATGCATTTATTATTATAATAGTAAAATCTCTACTAACTTTAATTCTAGACGTCTTCAGATATATCCATTCAAGGAACCATAAGAATGAATATCATCCTAAAGACAAGACACAAATGAATAGATATTTATTGGTCACAAATCAATATCTCAGCTTTCGTAAGAACAATTTTTTACTCAAAATAATATTTTTATAAAATTAATTTTTTTAATAGAATATTTGAAAAGTTATTATATTTAATTTTAATATCATCATCATCTACAACTTTTTATTGATGATGATTGTCATCATCTCAACCTACAAGTAATACATTATTATTTAATATTTTTCTTTACTTTTTTTTTGTAAATTCTTAAAAGAAAAATGTGTTGTTAATATTTCTCTTAATTATTTTTCTCCAAAAGTATATAACTTGAAATAGTTGGAGAAAGTTTGATGTCGGTTGATTTTTCTCTTTTTACAAATATATAACAATTTTAAAGCAATAAGGAGTTTGCAAAGATGTGCTTTTTGTAGAAAGTGCTTTTTTCCTTTTAGAAATTTAGAAATGGAAGTGTTGGCGGCAATTGCAGAGTAACTTAGCGGCACGTCATTGCCTTCGTGTTTGGGGTAACTGACTCAAAACTCCAAAAGTCTTCTTACACTGTGAATCACGTTCTGGAATCACTTCTCCAAACGCAAGTTGGAGATTCTATATCAATCATGGATAAAGTAATTCCATATTATATAATTGAGATAATTTTATTTTATTTTATGAAGTTAAATTAAATTTAAAATTAAAATTTTAATATATTAAAGATAAAATAATTTTATAATATATAAATTAGTATAAATTTTATTTTACATACAAATTTTGTGGACTCATATTTTAAAATATAATTACCTAAAAGCACTTGGATGCTACAATGCGTTTTGCTAGCTTATTTAATTACTTAATTACAGCCACCTATTATCATTTTCTTCAATTTTAAAATATAATTACCTAAAAGCAAGTTTTAGCAGTTGTCGGTGCACAGCTTGAAAAAAATTAACGAGGACAAAGAAATCTTAATATGTCTTTCAGAAAAATAATATACAAATTTCTGAAAAATAGACTTTGTCTTGAAAACAAATATAAAATATCCTAGCTAATAGAAATTACAAAACGTCTTCTAATATTTTATATTTCGAAAGCACTGTATGATTTTTTATTGTTAATATAATAAAAAAAAGAGATAAAGTAGTAAGAAAAAATACATTTTTTTTTTCAAAACAATTGTTCGATGAGATTAATGCCTTTATTTGAGAAAAAAAATTATCATAAAAGACAAATAAGTTATGACTATATAACTACCAATATTTCAACTCTTATCAATATCAATATGTTATTATTGGAAATTAAATATTTTATGGCCCAACTTGAAATTGATGTTGTAACATATAAGTTATTAAGTGAATAAAATAATAATAATAAACAGTAAATATAAGATTAATTAAGTTGAAATGAGTCTTCTCGTGAGTATATTCTTATAACATTTTTTACTATTATGTTTTAGTTAGTGATATAAGCTTATTAGGTGATACAGTTCTTTCTTTTTAGCTTAAGAATGTATTGAAGATAAAAACTTGTATATATGTTAAGCTCTATATCATGATAATTATGTAGTTGATACGTGTATTTAATTTATTTAGAAGATAATCAAGTATCACATATGCAACATAAATAGGATACAAACACTACTTTAAATTGAGTTAGATATAACCCACTTACTAACAAATACACACCTTCATAAAGTGACTTTCATAAAAAGTGGTGTATGAATTATTCATTTTTAAAATAAAAAATAAAAACAAAAATAAATTTCATAATATTAAAATGAATTAATTTTACTATTATATTCAATTTTGATTGAGTTTTTCAACGTGATTATAAATATGAAATTAGTTCTAATAATATTTTAACCACATTTTATTATATATATATATATATATTTTGTATCATATATTCACCAGTATAAAAAAGTATGGCTTCTCTCACATAATAAATGTATAAAAAGTGGTAATATAGATATTGAAATTTTCTCATAGGGTTATGACTGTACCCAAATTCAATGTGAAATAAACTTAAAAAGAAAAACTTCATCCAAAGAGGTATAATGTGGAAAACTTGCTAGAAGAGAAAATTAACAAATTTTTCCATAATTAAGTACATATGATACAAGCATGATAAATGTGAACACGATAACTTTAAATAAATTTCTAAAATTTATAAGCGTAAGTTTTGTACAGACAAAATAACTTTGAAAAATAAACAGATATACATAATTAAACTTAGAAAAGAAAGAAAATAATACGATTCTTTAAACAAAAATATAAATTGACGGGTTCCAATAAAATGACATTCAATTCAAAACTAAAAATGTAAAAAAAAAAAAAAAACTTACATGTCTACTTATATTCATTTCATCTCATTAAAATTAGAAGTTAAAACTTAAGATTAATTACTTGAAGGTAAATGACAATGTTGAATTTTTGTGGTATCTCAAAAGGAAAAAAATTATGAGAAAAATTGAAAAAAACGTCTAAAAAATAATAAAAATAATAACGAGCTAATCGAATGGTTTTTAACTATTAATATTTTAATCTTTAAAAAATATTTAAGATAAAGCTAAAGCTTTATTTATTATGTCTTTTATACTTATACCTTCCATAAGGTAATTTTAAAGAAAAAATTAATAAAAATGTAAGTGAAAAATTAATAAAACATAAATAAACAACTGAGATTAATATAATATTCACACTTTAATAAGAAACATGTTAATGATAAAAACAAACAAGTCTAAATTATGATTAATGATTAATGTATCCATTAGTATGTATTTTCTAAGAAAAATATACATAAAAAATAAAAATACATGAGTGAAAAAAAGAGTACATGTAATTATTATTTTTAACAATATTCAGTAAATTATGCAGCATTTGTTATAAAGTTAATATATAATTAAAAAATATTTTGCAGCCCATTCGTGTGTTGCATAGAACAAAAACTTCTATCAAGCAAAGGTGACATTTATTTTTTTGTAAAAAGAAATGCTTCATCTAATTAAGAGTCATTTTATTTTATTATTAAAAAATGCTTGATGTATATGAAGTTTTAATAGATCTAAAAAGGAAACTATTATATGTCACTGTTATAGTTTAAATAGTTTTAATTCATCAGTTCAATACTTATTTGAAGAAATGTTACTTTTTATATATCCTTTTGCAAGTCCGATTGTTTTGAAAATTATATATATAAATAAAGAGTGGAGTTCTTTTAGTAACATGTACATAAAAATTTACCCTATATATACAAACTATAAAAAATATATAATTAAATGTATGGTTAAGTAACTGTTTTAAAACTTTAAACATTTTATACGTTGAACAAACGGAACTTTAGTTGGGAAAGTAAGTTGGATTATGAATGCCAATAGAATATTCAACGAAAAATAGAACTAAAACATGTTTTCTTTTAGTATTTAGTAGAAAAACATTATGGTATTCACCGATTTTCTTATACCAACTTTAATATATTAAGTTCATAAAATATTACGTAATAGCCTAGAAAATTGTGTTTTATAATTTATAGTATGTATTAAATAATAAAATTATATTATTTTAATATTAAAAGTTTAAAATATAAATAAAATCTCTATAAACAAATTTTATTATTTTAAATCATATAATTTTTCGAAATTTTTTTTATAGTTTTTTTTTCACTTTTTTCTGTAGCTTTTTATTGTCGTTTGTTTAAAGATAAGAGATCCATTAGGATGATTTTTCAAAACTCTCTACTTTTATTTGATTGATTTTTGTGACAAAGTAAATTTATTTTTTGTTCCTTTCTTTCGTTTGTTTAGTTTTTCTATACATGTAGATTATATAAGATCTTATGTGGTGTTTGAGTTTTCTTTAAGAGTTTTTAATGATTAGTGACTTTAATGGTGTGCTCTGATAATGTTTGTGTTGTTCATAAAGACAAATAGAGCTTTTAGTACTTCATAGGGGTGTTTATAAGGTTCTAGAGCTGTTTGGCCATCTTTCAAGTAAGAGAAGCTAATTGTCTTGTTTTAAAAGTTATATATGTTTTGAAAGTTGTAAATTTCATGTTTGGTTGGTAGATAATGTTTGATGTGCTGAAATTGGTGTTTGAGCTATTGAAAATATGGTTGTGTTAAATGTTTGTGTTATTTGCATTGTTTGAAATGATATTAAATTGAAGAACTTAGGATATGATCATCTGAGGAAGTTGGTATGTACCCGACTTTGAAAATTGTTTTTGACCAAATTGCTAAATAGGGAATACTAATTTAACCATTTGAACATGTTCCTTTTTCTTAAAATCATAGTTTTAAGTTTGTTGATATTTGATGTAGCGTTTAGTAGTGACAATCTGGTGTTGAGCGCTAATTCATTGTGTAGGTCTGAGAGCATTTTAGCTTTAGACTGCCAGCATCGATCTTGCGCACAAAAATGCAAACACTTTGGTGTTGAGAGGTGACAAGACACCGTTGAACCTCACTTTTTAGTACAATTTTGGAACAATTTAATTCTAGGTCGCTAAGCGGCAGAAGGGTGTCACTGAGTGCGAATTTTGTATGAAGAATGACACTCAACGTCAATATTATCATTAAGCGTTATCTTTTGCAAAAGGTCTAGCTTTGAACTCCACTTTTGAGTGTTAGTGTATATGTTATGATTTTTTGATATTTTGATTTGTTTGAGATGGATTGCTATGGATAGGATGTATGTTTAATATGCATTATGGATTTATAACCTGATTGTGATTATGTATGGTAAATGTTGTAGAAGGAATTTAAAATAGAATTTTCTTGTAGCGATTTCAGTAGTGTATATATTGATGTATGGATTCCGTATTAGAAGTTATTTTGTCACTCTACTAACCATCCAATTTTAAGTAGAGAATGATGAAATATGTGGTGAGGGGAACAAAAGGTCATAGTCTGGGAGCTTTACCTTGACTAAAGATGTTAAGAAACTAACCATATGCGTAGTAAGGTGAAACCCATTGACAATGACTTTGTAGAGCATTAGAGGTCACCACAAGTGCATAACTCACCGAAGTCTGATATCAATATATACGTATATCCGAATGGTCGAGTCAAGTATGAATGATTGCATGTGTTAGAATTGTTGACATGATTGTTTATGTGTTAATATCTCTACACATATTGTATGATTATTCCTTTTTAGTACATTAGCTTACCCTTTAATATGTTTTTGTTTGTTTGTGTTCTCCTTTTGTTTGCAATGATCATCTTAATGGTGTGAGCAAATGAAGATGTTCCGATCGATCCTATAGGGTGAGGACGATATAGCAACATAGTTTAGGATAAAATCCTATTGCGTGTAACTCTTTCCTTTAGAAAAATTCTAGTTTATGTTGGTGTATATATATATGACTTCCTACAGTGATCATCACATGCTAATGTGGATAACCGTAATATAATAGTTGTATAGTTGGTTCTTCTACTTGTTGATTATCATATTTATGATGTTTTATTTAGTAGTTATACACTATTAAATGAAATGTTACATTTGTATTAGTGTAATTATTCTTTAGGAAACTTATACGTTACAATGTGTAGTTTATGTTGTGTGCTCAACTTTTATTTGTATAAGTAAAATTATGACATCTAGACCATCTCCTATTCTTCTTCCAACTTCCGATATGTCAAATCTGATAAGAACAATTGAGTCTACAACAATAGTCCTTCATCAAAAGAGTGTTCCAATGATATATCAACACCAAATGATCCTAGAGTAGATGAAAGTTGATTGTTTAATAAGATTTTTTACAACAATTATATAATTGATTTTTTTTTTTTTTACTTTTAACGACTGTCTTAACCTAATAATCATTGTTTTCTTTGTTTTTTTTCATTTGATTTTTAATGATAATTCTCCTAAAATTTTCATAAAAAAATTATTTTATTTACAAATTTGTCATCATGTCTTTTTTCTAGAAGAATGACTTGTGTCTGTCATTAATTTAGTCATTAAATATTTTTTTTAGGAATGAAAGAAAGTAATAAATTCAAATAAATATTAATAATTAATAGTGAGTTAGTGATTAATTGAAGTCATTAAATGATTTTGTTTGCTAATGAAAGAAAGCAGTAAATTTAAATAAATATTAATAATTTTAAATAGTAAGTGAGTGAAACGATCAGTTCTACCAATTTGAAGGATAAATACCAAAATAAAGATTATTAATAGATTTAATCTTATTAATTAAAATAATTAATTGTTTTAAAACGTGTAAATTATCCTATCCCAGGGAAAGGTGAACAAATTTTTAAGAGAATACTTGTCACTAAATAGGTTATTTAAGTAAGATCAACTTATTGGCAAGTAAGTAATTTGGGCAGATTAAGAACCACTAAAAATGGTAAAATTTTCCACGAGTCAAATTTGCACACATACTCCAAAATTTTCGAGTGTTTTGCACGAAAATATTTATTTTCAAATGTATCATTGGATGTGTGTATCCTTCTAATTTAATTACACTTTTAATAAATTAATAATTAAAGTAATACGTGATAGACTAAATTATCTTGCTTAGGAAGCATGCATACATTTCTTTCATTTAATGATAATTTGTCACAACAAAAAGGAATACACATGTTGAAATCACTACAAACCACTCTATTTAATAATAATTACTATAAAAACTATATTAAAACTGATTTTTAATTAATTGATGTGTAAAATATCTTACATAAACAACTGTATCCAATGAATTTGAAGTTGGAAAAATATCCATTGAACTCATTTGGATAATTATTATTAATTTGCAAAATAATGTCAATCGTCTCCTCCTAATTGTGTCCATGCTAAAACCAAAAAAAAAATTGATAAAATCTTATTATTAATAAATTATTGAATTCAGCCATTTTTGTCTCATTGAATCACTCTTAGTTAATGGAGTACACTCCTCACAATATTTTTAGTCGGCCAAATAGAACCCTATAAATAATAACGAGTTTTGACATGGTGTGGTTTGGTAACAATTGCAAGCTATCTAAACTATATAGAACCCTACAAATTTATCATAACCTATTTCTTTGTCCACATCACACTTTGTTTTCACCTTCGATACTTTCACCTACATAAACACTTCTCCCATGGCAAGATTTTTCTGTGATGCCAAGTAGTAATATTTGCATCTCATCAGAGTGATTCCATGATTTGGAAGCCAAAAATGGTTCCAATTTCCTTGTACCACCATGTTAGAACATGTGAGTGAGAGTGGTTGATCACTGTTCCTATCAAAGTTCACTTGATTCATTTAGTGTTTGAAGAAAGGTCACAGAGAAACTGACTTAGAAGTTAGAACTACAACACTGACAAAGGGAGCCATATTTTGATTGATATGACAATAGAAGAAGAAGGTGGTGTTGGGGGAGATGGTGTGAGGTCAAGGAGTGAAGGAAGGAGGAGTGGTTCATCATCAGCAAGCAGAGATTTGTACTCAGCAAGGTTTGATGATGCAGTGAGTGGAGAGAGTGATGTGTTCCACAGAGGTGTAAGGGAAATAGAAGAAGAGGAGGAGCTGAAGTGGGAGGCTTTGAAAAGGCTTCCAACATATGATAGAATGAGGAGAGTCATTTTGAAGCAAGTTTTGGATAATGGAGGAGTGAACTATGAAGAGGTTGACATCACCAAGCTTGGATTGCAGGAAAAGAAGCATCTCCTTGAGAACATAGTAGGAACTGTTGAAGAGAACAATGAGAGTTTCCTCCATAGGATGAGGGATAGAATTGATAGGTACCCTTTTGAATGTTTTGGTCCTATATACTCCATACACTAAAACATTTTCCTCTGTTTGTTTGATCTTAATTGCTTTTGTTGTTATAGGGTAAGCATTGAGATTCCCCAGATTGAGGTAAGGTATGAGAACTTATCAGTTGAAGGGGATGCATATGTTGGAAGAAGGGCACTACCAACACTCTTCAATTCTACCATCAATGCAATAGAGGTATGTTCAACAACAGACATAAGGTTGTTTTTCAATTACATGTTCTTAGTTTTTCTAATCATGATTAGTATTTTACACTACCTAATATCCTAAACATGATATTCAACAGAGAAAGTATTCAGTGATTTCTTAACTGATGATTTTATCAGTTTTCTGTTCTGGTTTTTGCAAACATGTAGATGAATTACATGCTTTGCATAACATGAGTCTGTTTATTTCACAGGTATTGGTGAATTATCTTGTAAGCCTTCTGTTTGGAGTTTTGGGATTTCTTAAGCTTTTGCCTCAAAACACAAGGGTTGTGAAGATTCTACAAGAAAAAGTTGTCAATATTCTCAAAGATATTAATGGAATTGTGAAACCATCAAGGTACCTAATTAGTGTATAATTTCAATCTTCATAACGTGTGCATCTTCTACAGGATCTTCTGTATCTCACTAGACATGATAAGGGTTTGATTCTATTCATTTTATTTTAGGAATATGTAGGATTTCAATACCTAAATAATACGATTTTAATTTTTTTTATTCATTTTCATTTTTCTCAGATTTTTTTGGATTCCAATATATTCAAAAGAACCCGTCACACAAAATTTCTAATTTTAATTTTTTATATATTTTTAAATAAATCATATTAAGTTATTAATTATATTTAAGTCTTTACAAGTTGATATATAAACAAAATTAGCCCTAAGAATTAAATTATATTTTTAGTTAATTTATAATATTAAGTTTTTTGTTTAACTATTATTATTGTAATACAAATTATTTACCTACCAAACTAATTAATTCTTATTTTTAAAAATGATTAAACATGATAGTTTAAAATAAAATATTTAATATATACGTTTGTGTAAATGGATGAATTCAATGCATCCAGTCATCTTGCTGCTTTTGTATAAAAAGTTTGGACAGTGCTAAAGTTGAAAAATGGACCACGGAGATCAATTCGAGAGTGAAAGTGATTTTTTTCCCCTATGTTTAGTTTTTAAAATTTATGCCACGTAATTAAAATTAAATTTCAATTTTAATACATAATAATTTGATATACAAAGTACAGAATTTGCCTATGTTTAACTAAAATATAATAATAATAATTTTTTAAATTTATAATTAATAACTTTGAAAACGATTTAGTGCGTAAATTTATGAATCCATCTACCTAAACTTAGAGGGACTACATAACACCAGACCTGATCAAAATTTATCAGTTTCAATTTACTTTATTATTTTTCTAATTTATTTCATGTTATTATACATATATGGATTAAACCTATTTTAGTGACTCTAAGTAATTTCCATATATGTAATTATTAAAAATGGTTATTCTTCATTAACGTCATGTTTCCATTTACGTATACAAATTCTAATAGTCCTCATATGTACCAATTTATGAATAAAAATTTGAACATGTTAACATCAAAAGGAGATGAGGATAGATCTTGTTTTGGTTAATGCATATTTTATTTAATTTATTTTATAAAAAAATATTTTTGTGACAAGTTTTTTATTTCAAAAAATTCTAAAATAAAATTTAAACATGTTCATAAATGGTTTAACGTAAAATTAATTTGTAGTATATAAATAAGAACAAATCTTATTTTATTAAGCTAAATTTTGTAAAATTGAGTATCTCAAAACTAATGATGTGATGTGAGTCATTTGTTAAATTTTTTTGGTAATTTGACAATTATGGCATTAGAAGTAAGATAATTATTGCTTAATAAAAAGACAACCAAGTAGGTAATTAATCCATTTATCAAATTTATTGCTAAGTCACTTTCAAAAAATCCTTCACAAACTGTAGTACCTAATTGATTCTTTTGGTAACTAAATTTAACTTTCTTTCTGTCTCTGCAGAATGACTCTGCTTTTGGGACCTCCAGGATCAGGAAAAACTACATTTCTTAAGGCACTTGCTGGAAAAATGGACAAGGATTTAAGGGTTACATATCCTCTTCTTCCCTCATTTTTATCAATAATCCATTTCTTTGGTGTTTAAAAAATTTTAATTTTTTTTATGGGAATTCATAGAAATACATAAAATAATAGAAAAATGCTCTTTTTGTCATCCTAATAAAAAAATAAAATTCTTTAGTACCCCAAGAATATATATCATGTTACAGTTTATTACACATTTGGTAATTAATGCCTTGAAAATTTTAAAAATTTGTTACACTGCTCAAATGCTTCCCCATCACCCTATACACAAGACTCTTTTTACAAAAAATGTATGTTTAGTTTATATAATATAACATGCTTTGTTGTTTTTTATAGAAAACTCTACTAATGAGGGGGGTTCAGCAGGAAAGGAAGATTTTGATTAATGTGTTGTTCACATCACTATGATATTAAGAATGATTATGAATTGTAAAATACCTTTTTAAATAGGTAAGTTGAGATTATAGAGTTGATTTGTGATATGAACTCCATGAGAGAATTTCTGGGCAGGTATCAGGAAGAGTCACTTACTGTGGCCATGAATTGTCAGAGTTTGTTCCTGAAAGAACATGTGCATATATCAGTCAGCATGATCTTCACTATGGAGAGATGACAGTGAGAGAGACACTGGACTTTTCTGGACGCTGCCTGGGAGTAGGAACAAGGTATGATATGCTGGAAGAATTGTCGAGGCGGGAAATAGCAGCCGGCATTAAACCAGATCCTGAGATAGATGCTTTCATGAAAGCCACAGCAATGGAAGGTCAAGAAACAAGTCTTGTTACTGATTACGTTCTAAAGGTTTGGTCACACTTTGTTTTGAATCATTTTCCTTGTTAGTCACAGGTATAGGCCACCAAACTTCAAGTTCTGTCATCTAACTTTTTGAGCAATGCAACAGATTCTTGGATTGGAAATATGTGCTGATATTTTGGTGGGAGATGAGATGAAAAGGGGGATTTCTGGTGGACAAAAGAAGCGTTTAACTACTGGTATGTGGATACGAAATTTCACTCACAAGCATCTTGTTATACCATAACATAAGAAGCACATACACTTCGAAGTTATGTTACATTCTTGTTGTGTCTGACGATTTCTAAAATGTGCACATTGTGCTGTATTTGTGTCCTATGCTGTGCCTGTGGTTTCTAGACTATGGTCTAGATGATTATACCATGGAGTTTTGAGAGGAAAATTATCTATGTAATATTAGATTAGATTCCTTTGCAGAATCATCCATTTTGCAGTTCTCATAAACAAGAACTTACATAACATGAATGCAGGTGAGATGTTGGCAGGCCCTGCAAAAGCATTCTTCATGGATGAAATTTCAACTGGTTTGGATAGTTCCACAACCTTCCAAATTGTGAGGTTTATGAGGCAGATGGTCCATATAATGGATGTTACCATGATAATCGCTCTTCTTCAGCCTGCACCAGAAACATATGAACTGTTTGATGACATAATATTGCTTTCAGAAGGTGAGATTGTCTATCAAGGTCCCCGTGAGAGTGTTCTGCATTTTTTCGAAAGTGTGGGCTTCAAATGCCCAGAAAGGAAAGGAGTTGCAGACTTCTTACAAGAGGTAACTTCCAAAAAGGACCAAGAACAGTACTGGTTCAGAAGGGACATTCCTTACCAATATGTCACAGTGCCTGAGTTTGTAGCCCATTTCAAGAATTACAGTATCGGTCAGCAACTACATGAAAAGATTAAAGTTCCATACGATCCTAATGAAAGCCATCGTGCTGCATTGGTGAAGGAAAAGTATGGCATCTCCAAATGGGAACTCTTCAAGGCATGCTTTTCAAGAGAGTGGCTTTTGATGAAGCGCAATTATTTCTTATACATATTCAAGACTTTTCAGATTACTATAATGGCTCTGATTGCCATGTCAGTGTTTTTTAGAACAGAAATGAAACATGGTCAACTTGAAGGTGCAGGAAAATACTATGGTGCACTATTTTTCAGCCTCATTAATATAATGTTCAATGGAGTGGCTGAACTTTCAATGACAGTCATCAAACTTCCCATTTTCTACAAGCAGAGAGATTTCCACTTTTTTCCAGCATGGGCTTTTGCATTGCCCATTTGGGTTCTCAGAATTCCTCTCTCTCTACTGGAATCAGGATTATGGGTCATCCTCACTTATTATACTATTGGCTTTGCTCCTGCAGCTAGTAGGTACGAGAATACAATATCTAGATACTGAGTTTCTCAATGGCACTGAAATGCAATAACTGGTTTACTCTTCCATCATTCGTTACTCCTTAGTTCTACTGACTTGAAAATTTTGTTTTATGTTGTATATTATAAACTGTCAGGTTTTTTCGTCAGTTATTGGCATTCTTCTGGGTGAATCAAATGGCTCTGTCCCTATTCCGCTTTATTGCTGCAGTTGGAAGGACAAAAGTTATTGCACACACACTTGGTTCCTTCACAATATTAGTTGTTTTTGTCCTAAGTGGATTTACTGTTTCAAGAAGTAAGCAACAGTTATTCTTTATACTATCAATATCACATACTCCAGAGATTTAATATTATCTCTTTCATGTGAAATTGTCTCATTTAAACTGATTACTCCAACCTCTGTCCATTTATAGAGGATATTGGACCATGGATGATATGGTGCTATTATAGTTCACCTATGATGTATGGTCAAAATGCAATAGCCATCAACGAGTTCCTAGACAAAAGATGGAGTGCTGTAAGACCTTAGTGTTTCTTTGATCTTATAAACACAAGATCATTATTAGTTTGTTGCTGATTCTTCACTTTTGACAGAAAAATATTGACCCCAGGATCCCTGAGCCTACAGTTGGGAAGGCTTTTCTTAATGCTAGAGGCATTTTTACAGAAGACTATTGGTACTGGATATCTGTGGCTGCCCTAATAGGATTTTCTTTGCTTTTCAACATTTTTTTCATTCTGGCTCTAACCTATTTGAATCGTAAGTTTCATTACTGTATTGCTTTGTGTACATTACATGTTTAATACGATGTTTCTTATATTGTTCTAAAATTTCTTTCAAATAAAAAACAACATATTTTTCCTATTAGGTGAGGTCAGGTTACATGGATCATATATGATGGATATATACAACATAATTTCCTATGGTAGATAGGCAAATCATATAAATCTAAATCTTCTTAATAGAAGAATTTGTGATATATTTTTTTTTGAAGAAGTATAAACGAAGATTAGCAAGATGCTTATTTTTTAAACATAACAAAAAATAAAAAATACCAGACAGAAAACCACATCAAGAGAGCATTGCTCCAGGTAGAAACTGACCATCCTAAAAAGCATTCTACAGAAGCATCCTCTGATATTGCTTTGAAAACAAATTGCAGCGTTTGGAAATTCAAAAGCTATTATAATGGAAGATGAAGACCAAAAGAAAAGCACATCTGCTTCATCCTCAGTAGAAAATATGGCAACTGGAACCACAGAGCACAGTTCAGCTTCAGTTGGCAATTCGTTTGAAGGTAAAGTTTGATTTTCTCTTCAAATAATCTGCAATGAGATCATAAAATGACAACATTTATATTTTACATAAACTACTTTATACCCTCCGGTAAAAAAAATTGTCACTAGTATGTTGTATGTTAAATATAGCTTTTGTCTATACACCTAAATGTTTGAGTAATGTGCCATTCACATATATTGGAAATAAACACAAAGACAGTTGTAATTATTGCAGGTATTGATATGGAAGTAAGAAAAAGGGATCATAGCTCAATTCCTAAAGCTCCAGTGAATACAAAATCCAAGAAGGGAATGGTGCTGCCATTCAGGCCTCTGTCACTTGCATTTCAAGATGTGAATTATTACATCGATATGCCACTTGTAACCTCCAATTCCCTCCTCTAGTACCACTTCAATCATACCCTCTAATTCTAGATAAAATTTTATACAATTATTTTTTTATCATTTTCTTTGATTTTTTGCATTTTCCTGCCCATGCCAGATTTTCCCCCTTACACTGAAACAAAATTTCACCATGATTCCATAATTAGCAGTTGTGTGTGTGTGTGTTTTGTTACAGTGGGTTTTAAGCCTAACTCAACCCCACAAAACCGGCTTGTAGGGTGAGGTTTGCATCCACTTATAAACTAAGAATTGACCTTATCTCTAGTCGATGTGAGACTTCCAACACACCCCCTTCACGCCGAGGTATAGACATCTCGTGCGTGATAGTAGAAATTGGGTGGTCCGATAACGGCCCGATAGCGGGTGGAATAGAAGAATAGAATGTCCACTTAGAACTCGCTAGGATAGGCTCTAACCATGGCTCTGATACCATGTTATAAACTAAGAATTGACCTTATCTCTAATTGATGTGAGACTTCTAACATGTGTGTCTAAATGAGACAATTGACACCAAGAGTCAAATGCACTTACACCACCTAATAACTTTCTATAGAATATAAAATTAACCAATCTAACTGCACATAGAAACGAACTGCATAGAGACCTTCAAAAGGATAACAGTTTGTGTAATGGAATGATCTAACTCAAAACAGTAAGTTCATGAAATTATATAGTGATGTCACCACTTGCACATGTTCAAAAGTAAGTTTGGTAATTTGTTGTCAGGAAATGAAGAAACAAGGAATTGAAGAGAATAAACTCCAACTACTTAGAGACATAAGTGGTGCTTTCAGGCCTGGGATTTTAACAGCATTAGTTGGTGTAAGTGGTGCTGGGAAAACCACCTTGATGGATGTTCTTGCAGGAAGGAAAACAGGTGGTTATATTGAGGGGAGCATCAGCATATCTGGTTATCCCAAAAACCAGGCAACGTTTGCTCGGATCAGTGGTTACTGTGAACAAAATGATATACATTCCCCAAACGTTACAGTCTACGAATCGCTGGTGTTTTCTGCTTGGCTGCGTCTCAGTAACGAGGTTAATAAGGAAACAAGAAAGGTATTTTCTTTAAGCAGTTTTCATGTTAAACTTCCTAGCATTGGCTCTTTAGGTGTCTGTCTACTTTGAAATGTCACAGTCTACTAATTTAGTTCCTATTTTGCAGATGTTCATTGAAGAAATTTTAGAACTGGTTGAGCTCCACTCATTGAGGCATTTTATAGTAGGCCTTCCTGGAATAAATGGCTTATCAACGGAGCAGAGAAAGAGGCTCACCATTGCTGTAGAATTGGTTGCAAATCCTTCCATTATTTTTATGGATGAACCAACAACCGGTTTAGATGCTAGAGCTGCAGCAGTTGTTATGCGTACTGTCAGAAATACAGTGGATACAGGTCGAACTGTTGTCTGCACAATTCATCAACCAAGCATTGATATATTTGAAAATTTTGATGAGGTGAATACTGAAATCTATTTAGCAGTAAAACCCCACAAGAGTTTTATAAAGTCAATGTCTAAAAAACTATTGAAATCTTGGGAACTAATATGGGAGTTATTTTTTTGTAATGGTTTTTAAGGCATGATACTCACTCACCCTTGAATTACATCTTTATGTCAGCTGCTTTTGATGAAGATAGGTGGACAAGTGATATATGGTGGTCCCCTTGGTCGGAATTCTCAGAATCTTATTGAGTACTTTGAGGTAAACCTCTGCTGTTATAATGTCTAAATTCTTGAATCAGTATGTGCCAGTAATCTCACTAATTGTGAATGAATCATTCAAAGGGTATCACAGGAGTTCCTAAGATTAAAGATGGATATAATCCAGCCACATGGATGCTGGAGATCACTGCTTCTGTTTTTGAGTCTCAACTTAATGTGGACTTTGCAGAATTATATGCTAAGTCAGACCTTTATCAGTAAGTGGCACTAGTGATTGTTTTTCTAGGATTCCTGCTTCTTGTCCAAATTTATCTGTACTTTCTCATGATGTTTTACACAGATACTTTGATAACCCTTTTCCAGAAAGAACCAGGAACTTATTAAGGAAATATGCACACCAGTACCTGGAACAAAGGACCTTTACTTTCCCACTAAATACTCTCAGTCATTTGTTTCTCAATGTAAAGCTTGCTTCTGGAAGCAGAATTGCTCCTATTGGAGGAATCCAGAGTATAATGCCATCCGATTATTCGTCACAATAGTTATTGGTATCATTTTTGGACTTATTTATTGGGACAAAGGAAAAAAGACGTAAGTTGAAAAGCAATTTCACTGCTTGATTAGTACTTGTTAACATCTACATTATTTCCAACTTAAAAAAACAATGACACGGTTTTATCCAAGAGAACTTACCATTTTTGTGCACCATATGCTTACCCCAAGATACCATTCCTGGAAAAACTAGATTTTGTGAGGAACTACATATTTCGGAACCTAAATGGTGTTGTAGGCCTTTGAACAGATACTTCAACTATATAGTTGAAGAATGAACATGTTTTCTGTCCATGGTAACAATTGCATATAATTTAGATAGGTAACAATAAGACCATCAAAAAGAACTCTTGTTTGTGCATGATAAAAAATTGACAGTAAATATAATTTGTACAGTGAAAAGGAGCAGGACCTGTTGAATCTCCTTGGAGCTATGTATGCATCAGTATTTTTCCTTGGAGCCTCCAACACTAACAGTGTTCAACCTGTTGTAGCAATAGAAAGAACCGTTCTATACCGTGAAAGAGCCGCAGGAATGTACTCAGAATTGCCTTATGCAATTGGTCAGGTAGAAGAAAACATCTATTAAATAAATTATCAAAGTTGGACAATTCATTAAGAAAAAGTACTGATTTTGCAGGTAGCAATCGAAGTAATTTATGTTGGAACTCAGAGTCTAGCCTATTCCATTATTCTCTACTTGATGATTGGGTTTGAACCACGTTTTGAAAATTTTTTGTGGTTCTATTACTTCATATTCATGTGCTTTATGTACTTCACACTGTATGGAATGATGACTGTAGCTCTGACACCAAACTATCAAATTGCTGCAATTGTTATGTCCTTCTTCATCAATTTCTGGAACCTGTTCTCTGGTTTTCTTATCCCAAGAACGGTATGTATGTCTATTACAACAGTTATCACACACACATGTATTCATAATATATATATATATATATATATATATATATATATTATGTATCCATCCTATATTAACTCTAAAAAATTTACTCCTCCTTTTAACATTTCATTTTTTTCTTAATATAATTGTTATGATAAGTAATTAACGTTTAACAGTTAGATAAAGAAAAAAAAAAGTAAAGGATGAGGATGGGATGGGATTTGAGTAAATTGTTCTCTTCTTATACATATTGGAGATCCTAAATTGATTAGAGATAAAACAAAATTGTAGTATATACGTAGGTACAAATTTTATCCTATAATTCTGCTTTAAGAGTTAGATCTAAAGTTCACTTCAAGACATGTTATCAGAATTTATCTTAGCAATGTTTATTCAGCCTTTTCTGCTACCTCCAATCAGACCACCCACAGAAAAATTTTGTTTCTTTCATCAAGCTTTTGTCTATATAAATTAGTTATTTAGGAAATAAACTTGTCTAACATTGGTAAGGTAAACTTGTTAGCAAGTTAGTAGTTTCAAGGACCAATTTGTATGTGCATTAGGACTAAAGAAACACTAGTAGTCACTTTCATGCAGAAGATTAAATTTTAACTCAAGAGTATTATATGATGGTGTCCAGACTCAACTAAGGTTCTAAATATCAAAATTGCAGTTTTGTTGTGATCCTTGACATCGTGAGAAATTGTGAATAAAATGACTATTGCAGCATGGGAAGCTAAAGATCCTCGATATAATGGTTGAAATCATGGTAGTAGACCAATTTTTAAAACCTTGGACCCAACCAACAAGGTTCATACTGTATGTGAGATCCTAGAATAAAAAGTGACCCTTTAAGGGCATCAATGAATCCTTGAAAACGTTTAAAATTTCAATTTGTTGGAATTATTTTTCCTGAGGTAGACTCTGATATCAGAGTTGGAATATCATTTCTATTGAGAAAGACCACAAACTGATGTATGAGTTGTTCATAAGATATTTGATACCATTTTCATCATAAAACCTTAAAAGACTCAATATTTCTGGGTCTTGTTTTTCTCTTTTACTATTCAACTTTTTCAACTCACTTAAAATCCTAACACAATAGACCATTTTTATGTAGGCTAAGTGTACTATTTAATTTATTGCCTTTTGGTGAAACTAAAAGTTACATTTCATTCATTATGCAGCAAATTCCAATATGGTGGAGGTGGTATTATTGGGGATCTCCTGTGGCTTGGACTATATATGGATTGGTGACATCCCAAGTTGGTGACAAAAATAGTCCCATAGAGGTTCCTGGCTTTGGAGTCATGACAGTAAAAGATTACCTTGACAGGAAGTTGGGCTTCCAGCATGACTTCCTTGGAGTTGTTGCATTAACTCATGTTGCTTTTTGCCTCCTCTTCGTTTTAGTATTTGCTTATGGCATCAAGTTCCTTAATTTCCAGAAAAGATAGTCAATCACACAGGAATGAGTATGAAATTGTTGAGCAGAAAGATATTGGTAGAGTTATCTGTAGGACAAAGATGCATAGTTTTCATCATTGTTTAAGTTGCAATTTGATTGCTATCACTTCTCGATTTCCTTGATTTGTAGGTGTCTCCTAATTGAGGGGTTGAATGTATGTTTTTAAGTAAACCCATACATGAAAAATCAGTGATTTAAATACAGTTATCAATTTAGTGCAAACAAAAAGAACTGGATTAAACTGTACTTTTGGATAATGTTGACTGAAATGAAACAATTTTCTTCAACAGTTCTAACATTTTCGAACTCAAATAATTTTTTTTTAATACATCAACAGACTAAAAATAAGACCTTGAAGAATGTTCGAACCAGTTTGACTTGTACTAACAAATTTTACAGTTCTGATTTAACTGGCATATTTGTAAAAGTTTTTTTAATTTTAAGTTCTAAGCATAATTAATTAATTTGTTTGCTAATTGTAACTTTATTCTCCATCTCTAATCTTTAATTACGTTACACTTATATATTATTATTATTATGGAGTACAAATAAAAAGAAATAAAGTAAAAAAGTTCATAATTATTTTACTTAAATGAAAATTTTAGTACATTTCTTGGTTTCTGTAACCTTTAAAGGCAGAGTTAGTAATATGCTATAGTTATTCTATGTATCAAAATATTAGTTCTTCGAGGATATACACAATTAATAAATGTTCAAATTATTGTAAATTTAGATTTAAATACCATCACACATATACTGTTCTACAAATTCATATTCATTTTCAACTATTAATAATACTAGATAGGTTGAATTACTATTCACTCCTCATAGTTATATAAATTTTACCTTTTGGTCACTGTATTTATAAAAATTAACTATTTTATATTCTTTTAATCTTTACAATATAATTTTTAACCTGTTTTAGTTCTTACCGTCTAAAGCTATAAAAAAACATAAAATAGTATACTTACTAAAAGGAATGGTTTTTAAGTGCAAAGAGGCAAAACGTATTTAACTATAAGGTTCAAATGAGTCATTTTATTTAATAAAAGCAAAGTTTAGTTGCGGCCACAATAATATGAAAAATATATATTTATACGGTTGATGTAGTTTTTAATGTAAATATTAAATTTTCCTCTTAATTATATTTGACTACCCTAAAATATATTTTCTCTCTAACTCTAGTAGGAACTACACAAACTATGGCTTGAACATTGCTATGCAGTGACAACCACGATATAGTTAATCAATGATCAACAACGTCTTAAACCAAACTTGCAGAATTGTCTAGTTATTAAAATTTGTGTCAAATACACAAACCACATTCACCATAGCATACGATGTATACTCATAAATCATTGGCATAGAGAATACAATTATATGATGAGAAAATTAAATTCTGCTTTTGCTTGACACAGCACAAAGAAAAGAATAAAAAAACACAAGCAACATATTACAAAAACATGGTTATTCAAACATACTTAGGATATAAGATATGATTAGCGTGCTTAACAATGGACACAAGTCTATTCAAGCAAGGCACAATGGTTCTGAACGTATGTATTCTCCGGCACTCAACAGGTTTGATGCTTTCAGTACCAACATTAATCTGAATCAGATGATGATGATGATGAATCTTTGGGTTTGGAAGTTTTTTTCTCTATTTTCTTTCCCTTCTTCCCTTGTCTTTCTTCCTTGTGCTGGTGGCTCTGGTGAGGCTCAGTGGAGAAATCTGAGATATCCAGGTGCACACCAGGGTCATTGGCCTGATAACTTCCACCAAACATGAGTGAATTGTTGATGGCTTGGAAGTTGCTGTTAACAAAGGTGCTCAGTGCCTCTGGCTCATCACCATGAGAATGGGTGCCTGATTTATCATCCAACTCACTTCTCATAGTGGCACCATTGTTGTTACCTGCAAGGGTGACCATGCTCAAACCATGTTCCTCATCCTTCTCCAAATGGTGGTGGGTTGAACCTGATTTGTGAAAATCAGTGGCTCTGTGAGTGATGGCAGAGACCATGTCCCTAATGTCTTTATTCAATTGCCTGTGCTTCTCTCCCTCAGATGGAGAGGGATTTGGCTGCACAGGTGAAGGCATTCTTTTTAAGGTAAATGAAAGAAATTGTTCAGTGAAGTGTGGTATATTTTCTGTCTGATTTGTGTTCAACGTGAATGTGGATGTGCTTATATAAGGGAGCTGAGGGACTCCATTGTGGGGAATAAAGTGAATAGAATGACTTGAATGGCAATAAAAGGATATTCATCTAATCAGCACAGAAAAGATGAAGGAAGGATTACTTGACATTGGGTTAGCCTATTATGCTTACACTTTGTGCTTTTATTTGCCATCAATGATCATTGTGAGGGAAAATAACATTTTCAAGTTGATTTAGAAGCTAAAATGGACAAGCCATTGTCAGGTAAAAGTCACAAAGACATATAGCCTTTAGCATCCAACTTTATTTTTTTTTTCTTTCTATATCCTCCTACAGAATTTTGGAAGTAAATATGGGTCACAACTTCCCGTATTTAAAAACTTAAGTCACTACCTTGGATAATCTGAAGTATGGTATAATTTTTTTTTTTGTGCAGAAGAAATGCACGTTAATGACTCTGGACTCGAAACAAAGCATTCAAAAACCCAATTGGAGAATAATCCCCCTGCCTTTGTATTCTGAACCAAAATAACATTAAAATTAAATACCAACGGTTCCAACTGCTCGAACAATAACTTATCCAAAATCATTGACAGTTACTTGATAAACACCAGACTTGGTCGTGTGTCTATGACTAAAAGATGCGATTTTAAACAAATAACATAGCTGATAAGAAAATGCATTCATAAAACGTTGTTATATTATTTTCCGTTGTGAAAAATTACCGGAAATTCAAAATAAATATCTTGATTTTTCCAAATGTTACTGAAACAGGGATTTTATTTGGTTTCATCATCCTAATGAAGACTTCTTAATCCTCCTTTTCTCCTCTCCTAGATACAAACAAGGCTGTAAATTAGCATATATTGCAAAAACAAAAATAGAAAATGGAGCAGTTACATTGTACAAGATAGAGAGTCACTTGGAAATCAATTGGGGAATTAGGACCCCACCTTAATGACACAGCATAAATGAATCAGGCAAAAAGAAGAACAACCTCACATTTCTGGGGGAAGCTATGTCTGTTAAGGTAAATTTGCAAAGTTATTAGTAAGGCTTGCTGTAAAGGCCAAGCAAGGGCTTTTCCCTCTCCTGCACTCGCTTCCTTGCAGCCTCTCTTGCCTTGAGAGCTGCTTTTTCTTCTTCAGAGATAACTTTGGATTTTTCATTAGGTCTTTTTCTCTTTCCGACTGCAAGAGATGAAGGAGCAGCTTTCACATTTCTTTTAGGATTCAAAGAAGTTGTAATTACTGGCCCAGATGAAGATCCATTTTGAAATTTATTTGACTTGTTTTCATCTGATTTCGACTTTGATTTTGACAAGGACTTAGATGTAAAGTGAGGGGAGACATATGCTTCTTCCTTTGTCACCCACTTTCCTGTTGAAATATTTTGAAATAAATAGCCATCAATTATCAACATGATAAATTACATGTATGGTAAGACAGCAGTTCTAGTGTCATACCAATGGCATCAGAGTAGTAAAATCCCGACTTTGGGTCATAGCAAAATCCATTTGTTTTATGATAATAATAGCCTGAACTTCTGTCAAGCTCCCATTCTACACAATCATGAAGCCAAAATCAGTTGAGATACAAAACCAATACAGCAACAATGCAATACACGACACTGACTTCTGTTGAAGTATATAGAGCTGGATTTGTATCATGAAGCTACATGTATACATTTTTGGTATCATGACCTTAATTTTATTCGTTTGATGTAAAAATATTGAAGTTAAATGTTTAAAAACAAATGTGGCCCTCAATTATTACTACAGGAGATGCAGTTGAAAATGCAACAACAGTTGATCCATATCTTTTTCCACGCTGAACAGGAACAAAATTTTATATTTATGCTGTCAATACAAAAAACTACCACCAGTTTCAGAAAAAAAAAATCAAAATTCTTTTAAGAAAAAAATTGAGAGTAAAATAGACTTATTCTGCTCTTTCAGTGAACCTAGTACGATACACCATAATAACATTGATTTCAACATTTTATTGTCCTTTTACATCCATGGTAGTATCTACCAAAATGAAGAAAAAAGGATCCACAGGGGGAGGAGACTGATCATAAGTCTTAGATTTTATATTCAAGTTCTTTTGTGAGGAAAAGAATTCCACTTTATTAATAGAAGAAATTAAGTTAGAGATGTTTTATACCATTGATTAAATTTCTCCGGAGAGAACTAAAATTTGACAGAAAAATAAATAGACTATTTACCCAAAATTCTTAAATACACCAGGTTACCAATCCTTAAAGGGTTAGGACTTATTTTAATAACATATTATGAACTCCAACGCCTAAATCTACCACATGAAATTAATATTAGTTAGGACAACTTCCAATGCTCAATAGTCTTACATTTCCTCTTACAAAGTAAAGTCGGTTATAACTACAGCTTGCTGAACAATTACTTACATAGTAGGGTTTGCTTGACATATCCGCTTATACAAGGCAACTACCACCACTTTACGCAAAAAAGAAAAATCTGGTCTTTTAAGTACAATTATTACTGATCATCTTAGGAAAGAACTGTGGCACAATAATTTCTTTGTAATGCTTTGAAAAACAACAATTATAATTAATTTCAGGAAATGGAGCTCTCCTAATTGAGTTGTCTCCAAAATTATTTTTCTGTAGAGGACAACAATTTATTCCCCCATATATGATCTAAACAAAGACATAATTTCAAAACAATGCACCCGAATAAGAAGATTAATAACTAATCACAACTCTATCAATAGAAATATACAGATTTTATACTTACAACCTTGGGAATCCAACTCAAGTGATTCTCTGGCTTCCTCAAATTTTTCTTTATCCTTTTGATAGCTACGCTGTGCTTTCTGCATTAGAATACAAAAAAAAAAAAACAGATATAACAAAATTTATATATCTCATCTTTGAGTGTAAATATGTAACAGAACATACAATGCTCTTGAAACTCAAATATATCCAATTTGGAAAGAAGTGAAGCATAGGTGTGAATTTCCCGCAACTTCAATTTCCAGATAATTCTCAATCTTCAGATACAGTAAACGTTTCCCTTGAAAAATTATTTTGGGAATCCAAGAACCCTCTGATCAAGTATTTTGTTTGGATTTAAGTCAAGAGAAAAATGCTAACAACATACTTATTGTCCCTCTTTTGAATACACTTTGACCTTTGACAGTATTTGCATAGCTAGCATTCCTCAAAAACTAATAAGTATGCATTATGTTATGGGAAAATTTTCACTCATTTTTTCTAGCATTGTAAAGAAAAATGGATCATTGTTACTAGGGAGAAAATTTTTAAAAGAGTGTGTGAGAACCGCCTATGGTTTCTGACTTTGCAGCAGTCCATTTCCATAACTTCAGGCTTGTATTTGTGGCTTGAGTAAAGAACGTAAAACAGTATGGATGAATGAACAGTTCATGATTATGTTATTTCTTTTTTATGAATTTTCACTAGCAGATGGCTCTATTCATAGAAAGCCCAAAATATGCAATCTTTCAAAAGTGTTCAAATCAACTGCATGAATGGATAAAACCCTCACTGTTGTCTGTCTTCTACAAAGGAATTTACCTTCAGCTTGAATACTATGTTGGGTTTTAAACATTTGTTTTCATATTAGCTATCATTTTCCAACCTTAAGAATTAAATTCAAAAAGGCTTCACAAGTTTATGTAAACTCCCTAGTTTAATAACCTTGTTGGTCCTTATGCATGCCTGATTTACTATGTTAATCAAATCGGTTACTAATATACCTCATTAATTGTACCAACAAGTCCCGTTCAAGCTTTATAAAAGTGATATCAAATAAACTTTTCCAAGCATGATGAATGCAGAATAAATATCAGTAATATAAATATAAATAAAGAGTAAAACCCTTACCGCTTCGATCTGTTCAATGGCACGGGCTGTTTCTTTCTGTTCTTTCTCCTTAGCAATATTTTCTTTTCTCATAGCAGCCAGCCTCTTGGCAACATTATCTTTGTGGCGTTGACCAAGCTCATGATTCCTAATGCTCGAAGGGTTGTTTGATATATAAATTTTGCAAAAGTCGCACCATTTGTTGCCCTGGCTGACCCAGTACTGAAAACCATAAAAAGGAGTAAAGAAAAGCGCCAACTTCTCAGTGCATCCAAACAATTAATCAGCCACAAATAACAACTCTGATCTTCACATATCAGAAAACCGAACATACCATTGCATCTCAATAACCCACCTCCAAATCCTTCTCTCATGATAGTATAATTCACACACAACGAACAGTACTTCTAAAATATACTTAATACATGTTTGCAATACATATTTAGAAGAATTAATTCTTATTTTTTACAAAAGCATCCTCATGAAACTACAAATAAGCAGTTTTTCTCCAAAATAAACCGACTTAAACATGCACTTGTAATAGTCTCCTACAGTCCTACCTTCTGATTCCCAATATATTATTACAAAATCCAAATACTTTTCACATTAATTTGGTTTTTAGGTATAATAAGCATAAATTCATCACATACATAATCTGGGTGGTAATTTCGATTATGTAAGGGGCAGAAGGTCTAAGAAAAAAAGACTTTGATGTCATTTGCGTGCAGGAAAATAAATTATAAAAAAAAAAAAAAGCTGTGTGAAGAGTGCATCAGAATGATTATGAAAACTATATAACGAAAAATTGCGGTGATTAACGCGTTTACCTCAGTCATGGCAGCAAATTAGGGTTGCGAATCGACGGCGGCAAGAATTAAACAATAATTGGAAGGTGAGAGGTTCCTGAGTTATGCTGTGAAGTGCACTCTAATCTCTTCAAATTTCAAAAACCTCCAAAAAGTATAACAGAGAGAGTTTGGAAACAAAATAATGTCAGCGACTTAGATGAAAGAGAAACAGAGAAAGGAAAGATAGAGAACAGGTTTTTGTTAAATTATTATGCATGGAAGGAAGTCTTTTGTTTTCCTGTATGTACCCCATAATTTCCAATTGCACCCCTATATTTTTTAAAATATTTCAATCTTTAAAAAAGGTTACTTTTGGATTACTTATTTTAAAAATATTTGGAAACAAGTTCTTTAGAATTTTTGGATTTAAGAACCGAGTCTTAAAAACAGGTTTAAATGCATTTTAGAAGTTTTGCAAAACAAATGTTTTTGGAATATATGAGATGTTTTTCGGAAAATGTTTTCTAAAACAAACTTTTAAAACATATAAGATGGATGCATTCTAGAATGAATGCTTCTCCCTACACCACCACACCTTTTTCCCAACACCACCACACCCTTCTCTTTAATTTTTTTTATTCCAAAAGTAACCTTCAATATTTTTTTTTTTTTACTTTTACCTTATTTAATCTAAAACCCTAATCTTCTCTTCTCTCCCTTTCATTGTGTTGCTTACCCCACACCCCCACACCTCACATAATCTCATTTATCTCATTCTCTCTTCTTCCTACTCTTCTCATCTTCCTCTCCTTTTTTGTGAATTTCGTTTTGTCTCCCTCCATTATTGTATGGTTGCTGTTTTGGTTGAGGTTACGTGGATGGGATCCTGTGAGTTGATCTGTTTGAGTGTTCCTTTTCATGCATTGTGGTTGGTGTTTATGAGTCTCGGTTTTGGTTATGGTGCATGGATGTATGATGTTGTTACACGCATGAGGCATTGTGTTAATGAATACTGGAATTCGTATGGTAGGGGGGTATTTGTTACATTGTCATATGAGTCTCTCTTGGGTTGAGAATGCTTGGGTTACGAAGTAGCTAATCGTGGATATGTAACAGTGGACTAAGGGCGTCAGCTCATGAGTAGATTCGTGTGGTGTTCAGCGTGTAAAATGCGAGGGTTTTGTTTGAGGAAGAGAAAAGTAGAGTTACCCTAGTGAAGGCTGCAATTTGATTCTCCATAATTGTTTAAAAAACCAAAATAAAATAAAAATGGTTGTAGGTGGGAATGGGGATCCGTTGACGGATGCTTCATTTCCGTGGGGTGGGGTGCATGTTTATATATTGGTAAAAAACAAAATTTTTTAACCACCAACTTTAAATGTCTGTCCAGGATAAATTGGGGATGTGGTGGTGCAGGGAGAAAAACGTGGTGGTACAGGGAGAAACTCTCTTCTAGAATAGGATTTTCAAAACAAAATTTCCAAAATAAGATTTGTAGAATAAGACTTCTACTACAAGATTTGCAAAACATATATGATATCTTCTATGATGAGCTTTTTAGATAACTTTCTCACCAAATCCATCATTTTATTCTCTTCTTTCTCTTCTCCTAAATAATGTAGTGGTAATGGAGTAGAGATATGTCGCACCAATGGAGACAACAAAAATGAGAAAGGACAGTTTTATCCTTTTACTTTAGTATAAGAATGCATGATGTAATCATGGGGTGCAAAAGGAAAAGACCATTAAACCGACTAAAATGATGACCCATAACATAGTTTACAAATTGAAATTGAACAATTTCTTCCATGTGCACCCCATGGAGATAGTTGAAGAAAGTTTCTCTGTACACCTCCAAACATTTCTTCCTACACCTCCAACTTCCTAAAATGACCTTTACTAAATGAGGTTGGAAAGCATGAATTATTGCTTACCAAATTCAAACTCCCAACCATCACTTCATTCAGTGTCACCCCTTTTTTTCTCCTTATATCCTCTACATCCCCAATTTCTTCATTCTCATTTATTTTGTTTTTCTTGTTATGTTCCATTGTTGTTTTAGCTATTTTAGTGGGATCTTATCGTGGTCCTTCTATGGTGGTCCATTTCAAGTGTGGTGTTTATGGTTGGTGTTATTGGTGCTGGTGTGTGTGGTTCGTTTTGTCAGGGAGAGGTGGTTCTATGATGGTACATCCTCGTCTTCATGCAAGCTTTCACTACCTTCAAAAGCTTTCTCTGTGTGAAAACTGATGTATGAAATCTATAATTCAATTCGCAAGCTTCAACGAATTTCAAAATTTATTGAAGGTCTCAACAAATTTCAAAATTTTCTAAAGGTTACAACGAATTTTGAAATCCGACGAGGCCTTCAATGGATTTTAAAATTTGTCAAGGTCTTTAACAGATTTTGAAATCTATCAAGGCCTTTAATAAATTCTCGACGAATTTCGAAATCCAGCTCTAAAATATCTTTCAACGAATTTCAAAATCCCACTTGGTCTTCAACGAATCTTATGGATATTTCAACTATTATTTTTTAATTTTTAGTATTTCAAAATTATTATAAAATTTTTATTTATTACTAATTTGTTATATGCACTTTTTTTAACTTTTTAAATGTTTTATTATTTTTAATGTATGAATAATTTGTGAGATAGTTTTTAATAATTTTATTTTGTGGTTTTATTATTTAAAATTTATTAAAAATTTGTTAGATTTTTTTAATAATGTTGTAGATTATTATGAATCATGTTACATATTGATGGGTGAATATTATGTTATAGGTGATTATATTGTAAATGAAATAATATACTTATGATATGGATTCTCAAGTAAATTCTAACTTCATATCAAATTTTTCTTATTTTATAAACGAAGTAGCGGAGGAAAATTTGACAAATAATTTGAATGAAATACTTACCTCTCGTGATGACTTAATTCAATGGATGAGAGGGATTACACATCATTTATGGTTTGTTGTGATAACTATAAGATCGGATAAGCTACCAATAAATCGGGAAGACGTTTGTCTTGCTAGGATGTGAAAGAGGTGACAAATATAAGAAATACAAAACTAATGTCCAACCTAATATATACGACACCTAAAAATGTGAGTATCTTTTTAAGTTAAGGGACAAGCCATCTTCTAATAGAGACATATGGGTATTGAATGTTATATGTGGATTTCACCTAATGTAGTGAAATTGTTTAACGCATTTAATATTGTTTTGTTAATGAATTTAACGTACAAGACAAACAAATATCGATTGCCCTTGCTTGAGATAGTTCATGTGACATCTACAAGGTTAACCTTCTTAACGACATTTGCATTCAAAGGAAAAATTTGTGCAAAGAAGGAGAGTACCCATGATAGAGCAGTTTCATCCTATTTGTCACTCATACATCGTTGATATTGTTGATGGCGTGACTGTTGGTCACTATGGGTATAGATGCATTACTGTGTCATTGAGGCTGGGGGAAGATTCATGGCCTCTTATCTAACATGATCTTTACCAAGAACTTGATCAATGGCATGATCACAACACTAGTGGGAAGCTATGAACGACTCAAAGTACTTAGGAGGTCTTTGTTAGTCGAGTCACAATCAGCGGTACATGTTCCCATATTTAACATCATATATATTATTTGTTTCCTTTTTGTTTCATAATAATTTCTTTCATTCTTTACAAGCTAATGCAAACAAGTGGATGATTATAACAAACATTTGTTATGCAATTGTTAATCAATATAATGTCATCTTAGTCTGTCTATCATTTGGTCAAAATTATACTATCTTTCCATTACATAACAGACCGCATTCTGATATAAGACAACATCGATTAATTTGTATAGGACACGTTTATAGATGTCATTTCGTGTAGATAATGTTATTATTTTTTATTTTCATTTAAAAATTACTTGTATATACTAATATTAATTATATAAGTTGAACTATAAGAAAGCTATCTTTTACCTATGTTTATATCATATTCTCAACCCTTGGTTATGCTAAGACTCCAACGTAGTTATCTTTTTATACAAGTACAACACATTCAAATATAAGAGAAATTAATATACTTTATCAAATTAAAATATAAGATATTTCAGTTCATACATTCAAATAAACTATTTAAAATATAAAAAAAAAATTCAAATGGTAAATAATTGAATTGTTATGTATTTCAAATGGTTGAAATCCCTCGTCCAAACAAGATAATAAATTTATTATTGTTTTCTTTAAATATTATTCATCTTGTGAAATTTTCAACTTCATACTTTAATTCCGTAGTTCCGTAGTGGTATGTTTTACTCATGAGATTGAAATTTACTTAAGGTTAGAGTAATTAAAGTTATGAATTTTTAACTATACAACATAAATAACATAAATATGTATTTATGTTTGCGTGTGTGTTTTTTATATTTCATGAGAAAGTCATACTATAGTTTAAAAAGGTAAGTGTATTGAGAAAACACCTAATTTAAAGATTAAATAATTAAATATAATATAAAATAACTATATCATAACAGGAGTTATGTTTAGAATTGATGTGTGCCCTCTTGTCTCAACCATTAATGTTGTTTTGGTGATAGATAACCATCACACAACATGCAAACTGACATTTTTTGTCAATGAAAAATTGACTACAAAGTCAATGGAGATGACCCATTCAAAACTTTATGATAGAATAGTAAAATATATTGATTTATAATATAATTCAACATATATAAGAATAAATGTAATATAAAACTTACAGTCAACATAAATTATTACCAGAATATGATTATCATTTGAATAATGGTTGGATTGATTTTTGACTTAGATGGGTACATTATCATCTATAATGTGATAATGAAGAAAATATGAAATATCACTTTCAACAACATTAAAATACAAATGATGAATGATGAAAAAAATATAGAACTAAATATGTTTTTATTCTTTAACATTTAGTAAAAATTACGATTAATTTATCTTCAAAATTTTAGCTCAATTTAATTTTTCAATTTTAAAAATGTATAAATCTAGTCTTTATTTTAACTATTATTTTTTAAAAATTTATTTAAGATTTCAAACGTGATTTTTTAAAATTTGAATTGTTTATCAGATTTGATACGTTTTTTTTCAATATTAATTAAAAAACACGTTTGAAAATATATAAAATAAAACCCGTGCATCAATTCTTCCCTTAACTTATTTTTCATTTTATGAATATATTACATATAAATTCAATCACATAATAAATAAAAACTTGTCAAACCCTTAAAACGACTCGTTTAAAGCATCAAATTATGATAAGAGCAACGTATCAAACTTTTATTACATATATTGACACCAATAAGATAACGGTAAGATACAAATTATATGATACAATTATTATTTTACTGAAATCACATGTAGTATGATAAGGAATTTCCAAATTCAATTTTAAACTTTCAAATTATAAAAATGATAAAAAATATAAGGGTTAAATATGTTTTTATTTCCTTAAGTATTAAGCATTTTTAGGTTTCGCCCCTTTTTCAAACTTTGTTTCACTTTGATCCTTTACCTTAAGGAAACTATAATTTTTCGTCTTTCAAAAGAAACGGTATTAGATTTTGGCTGAGATGGCAAATGGTATACCACATTAGATATTGAAAATCTGCAAAGTTTCCAACTTTTAAATGGAAACTTATAAAATAGGGGTTGACCCTTTGGCTTTGGCTTCTTTGATATGGAACATGTATATGACTGATGAAAGGGGGAAAGATTAGAATCGAAAAAAATGCTACAGAGGGGCATAACAGAAACCATGACAGTAAAAAATGGAAGAAAGGTAATCTGCATAAAACTCAGTCTATTCATTCTCAAAATGATTACATCGTATATATTCTGTGCTAAAGGAAAAAGGTGTGACCTAAACTCTTGAAGGATAAAAGCATATTTTTGTACTACCTATTGACAGCTCATTGTTGTTCTAGAATGTCCACTAATAAAAGAAAAGATTCCTCTGCTATGCTACCATTCTGTTATTGATTACGTGGTATTCAAACCAGAATTATATGGTTTTTCTATTAGCCCCCCACAAGCTGGAGGTGCAAAAATGTTGTGCAACTACAGCTTGGATAAGTTTAGCTTGAAGGAATGTGGAGGTAAGGCTTTTGTGAAAATATCCGCGAGCTGGTTGGCAGAAGGAACAGGGAGTAGTTTCATCAAGCCTTCTTGGGATTTTTCACGCACAATGTGACAGTCTATATCCAGATGTTTCGTTCTTTCATGGAATACGGGATTGGCAGCAATGTGAAGGGCACTGTTATTGTCACAGTAAAGTAGAGAAATCTGAGAGGGGAAAATATGGAGATCTTTGAGCAAATAAATGATCCATTGTAACTCGCAAGTAGCAGAAGCGAGGGCTCTATATTCAGCCTCGGAGGATGATCGCGACACAATAGTTTGTTTCTTGGTTTTCCATGAGATAAGAGAGCTTCCAATAAAAAAATAATAACCCGTGATGGAACGTCTTGAATCCACACAGGTTGCCCAATCAGCATCACTAAAACCAGAGACGTGAGTAGGACAGATTCTAGGAAAGAATAGACCTGTACCTGGGCAACCTTTAAGGTAACGAAGAACATGCATGGCTGCAGCATGATGAGCTTTGGTGGGCTTGGACATGAATTGACTCAGTTGTTGTGTTGCAAAAACAATGTCAGGGCGAGTATTTGTCAAATAAACCAATTGGCCGACAAGGCGCCTATATGGCAAGGGATCATCAAGATAGCCAGAAGCATCATTGCGAAGCCTAAGAGTACTGTCCATTGGAGTGGAAGAGGGTTTGCAGCCAAGCATTCCTGAATCCATAAGCAAGTCTAAGCAGTACTTGCGTTGACAAAGTGAAATCCCCTTTGAAGAGTGAGCCACTTCAATTCCTAGAAAGTACTTGAGCTTTCCTAAATCCTTGATATGAAAATTGCTGTGAAGGATCTGTTTAATGTGGTTGATTTCTTGGACAGAGTTACCAGTTAGCACAATATCATCCACATATATTATCAAGGTAGTAAAAACTGAACCATGCTTTTTGGTGAAGAGACTATGGTTAGCATGAGCTTGTTTATAACCACATATTAGCAACAAATTAGATAACTTTTCATACCATTTCCTGCTTGATTGCTTCAGCCCGTAGAGGGATTTGTGCAATTTGCAGCTTTGACCAGAACGGTATCCTGATAATCTCGGTGGCATCTCCATGTAGACATCCTCCACAAGGTCTCCATGTAGGAAAGCATTACTGACATCTAATTGTTGGATGTGCCAGTCGTTGATAGAAGCTAGGGCAAGAATTATACGAACAGTGGTCATTTTGACGACTGGGGAGAATGTTTCGAAATAATCGATGCCTTCAATTTGTGAATACCCTTTTGCTACCAATCGCGCTTTGTAGCGCTCTATGCTTCCATCGGGTAACCTCTTGATTTTGTATACCCACTTGCAACCTATGGGTCGAACAGAGGGAGGAGTTTCAACCACATCCCAAGTATGATTCAACTCGAGGGCTTTGATCTCACATTGCATGGTGTCACGCCAACACTGTAGCTTCACTGCTTCATAGAAACTGGCGGGTTCACACTCAGAAGATATGGCCATGAGAAAACGATGATGTGAAGGGGAGACATTGGTGTATGAGATAAAACTTTGAATCAGATGTGAACATCTTGTGGATGATTGTGCAGACTTAAGGGAAGGAAGCTTGTATTGATATTCGGAAAGGTATGGAGGAGGATGGGTGTCACGTTCTGAACGGCGCGGTGGTGGGACAACAATTGGGGTTGGTGTGTGGCGGGTTTGGATTTCTGGTGAAATGGAATTAGGGTTGGAGGTTGTGGTTTCAAGGAAAAAGGAGAAACTTTGTTCTGGTAAAGATGAAGACGTGTTTGGGTTGGGGCGATGAGTTTTTGGGGGTTTTTCTTGTGGTGTGGATTGAGAATCTGGGTTTGGTTCTATGGTTAAGGTATGTTGGGTTATAAGCGTAGGGAGTGAGGGAGAAGTGTGGAAAGGAAAAACTGTTTCATGGAAAATAACGTTTCTAGAAATGAAAATTTCTCTTGTATTAATGTCTAGAATAACATATCCTTTTGTGCCATTTTGTAAACCCAAAGAAACACCTTTTCTAGATCGAGGTTCAAATTTATGAATTTGATTGTGAGTGGATGCATAACATAAACAACCAAAGATTTTGATCATTGAAAAATCAGGCGGAACTTTATTTAGAAGTTCAAAAGGTGTTTTGATGGGTGAGGGAACACGGTTAATGATAAAAACAGCATGTTTGATAGCATAGGACCAAAAATTTGATGGGATTTTGGATTGAAACATGAGGGCCCTGGCAACATTGAGAATATGCTGGTGTTTGCGTTCCACTCTCCCATTTTGTTGAGGTGTGTAAACACAACTAGTTTGATGTATAATTCCTTTAGAATTGAAAAGGTCTTTTAGAAAAAATTCCGGTCCATTATCGGATCGGATACATTTAATTGTGGTTTCAAATTGATTTTCAACTAAGTTGATAAAATTTTGTATATGCATTCTCACTTCACTTTTTTGATTTTAATAGAACAACCCATGTATATCTACTAAAATCATCAAGTATAGTGAGAAAATACTTGTGCCCATGAATAGATGTTTTGGAAAAGGGGCCCCAAATATCCATATGAATCAATTCAAAAATTTTAGAACCTCTACTAGAGCTAGGAGAATAAGGCAATTTCTTTTGTTTAGCTAAATGACAAATGTCACAGATTTCATGAGAATCCTTTGAAATAAAAGGAAATTGTTGATTCAAGACATTAAGACGGCTACTAGATAAGTGTCCTAATCTAAAATGCCAAAGGTTGGAGTTATTGATGGTGGTGGTAGTATTGTTGGTAGATGGGCTTCTTTCCTTTCCAATTGTCAAATGAAAAAGTCCTTCCTTTAAGTTAGCTGAACCAATCATCTTCAATGTGTTCATGTCCTGTATTTGACAAAGAATATTAGAGAACTCATTTGAAAAAATTATACGGCAAGGAACAGTAGTTAATAATTTAGGAAGAGATAATAAATTAAAAATAAAATTTGGAACAAGAAGAACATCATGAATAATGAAATCCGGAGAAAATTGTATGCTTCCAGATATATGGGCCTGAACAGTAGACCCATTTGGTAGATTGATGTTTAATGGCTGGATTTCAGAATACTCAAAAAAGTGATCTAATGAATTTGTGATGTGATCGGTGGCTCCGGAATCAATTACCCATGGTGTGGTGTGTGAAAAATTATTGAGTGTATGTGCGGTGTTAATGGAAATAAACCTACTGTCAAGACCAGAGTTGTGAGATTGGTTTGGGTTTGAGTGAGTGAGATTGGCCCTTGAAGGGATTTCTGAGTTTCCCCCACCAGATCCAGAAGCTTTGTTAAGAAGGCTCATTAGTTGTTGGAATTGGGCCGTAGTAATGTGAAGACCTTGGCCCAGAGTTGAAACATCTTTTCTTTCTCCTTCATGAATTAGGGTCGGCACAGCATCTGAAGAGGAAGATGCAGTAACATTATTCACGTTGCCTTCGACGGTTGGGCCGCTGCTACCAAAGGTGTTTCTGTTATTGAAAGGGCGTGGTTTTCCTGGATATTTGGGATGTCCAGGGGGATAGCCAAATTTGGTATAACACACATCACTGCTATGTCCAACACGATCACAATGGGTGCACTTTGTCAGGTTGATGTTGTTTTTCTGGAAGCACGAATCAATAGTGTGTCCGAGGCGGCCACAAAATTCACATTTGCGAGTTGGTTTTGTCCCCCCTTGCTGTGGATGGCCTCGACCTTTACCAGAGATGACATTGATGAAGGGATTGGTTTCCATGGGAGAAGATGGGTGATGTTGTTGGCGCTCATGTTGGATGATCATGGAGAAAACACGATTAGCAGAGGGAAGAGGGTCAAGTAATAAGATTTGTGAGCGAACCATGGCAAATCGATCGTCGAGCCCTTTCAGAAAGCGGATAATGAAGTCCTGTGAAAGGTAGGTGCGAGCAGAGCAAGAACAAGGGGTCAGAGTTCGGTAGTTGTCCAACTTTTCCCAGAGTGATTTTAAATGGGTGTAGAAGTCGGTGACGGAGAGTGCACCTTGTTTGAGAAAATAGATTTCTTCCTGTAACTCAGCGACTCGAAGCAAATCTCCTTGAGAAAAACACTCGCGAAGATCAGTCCAGACATCAATAGCTCGTTCAAAAAACACAACACTTTGAGCTATTGAAGGAGAAAGGGAATTGAGGATCCATGACATTAATAGAGTGTTACATCTTTCCCAAGAGGGGTGTAAGGGATCAGTGGGTGCTGGGATGGGGATGTTGCCATTGAGGAAACCCATCTTGTTTTTAGAGATGAGGGCCATTCGGAAGGAACGAGACCATGACTGGAAGTTGTTGGCCGAAAGAGGTGGGGAGACCACAACAGATGAATGGCTCTCACTTGGGTGTATGTAGAAGGGGCTGGAAGGATTTTGGTTGGGATCAACAAAGAGAGGAGGAGGTAGAATATTTTCGTCCTCATTTCCAGAGGAGCCTGAATCGGCCATGAAAGAGGTAGGCTAGAAAAAGCTTGAACCTTTAGATGGCTCTTGATACCATAACAGAAACCATGACAGTAAAAAATGGAAGAAAGGTAATCTGCATAAAACTCAGTCTATTCATTCTCAAAATGATTACATCATATATATTCTGTGCTAAAGGAAAAAAGGTGTGACCTAAAATCTTGAAGGATAAAAGCATATTTTTGTACTACCTATTGATAGCTCATTGTTGTTCTAGAATGTCCACTAATAAAAGAAAAGATTCCTCTGCTATGCTACCATTCTGTTATTGATTACGTGGTATTTAAACCAGAATTATATGGTTTTTCTATTAGGGCACGCGTGATTCATCTTCGTCTTCCCTTAAAATCGCAACACCAATGCCTCTTCGACCTACACTCAGAAAAATTAAACAAATTTTTCCGCTAAGAACAAAGTTAAGAGAAGAAGAAAAATTGTGGCGATTGGACGATGAACTGCTCTAGATGATGAAGGAGAATCTGAACAAAAGGATGATTCGGTCCTCGAGAGTACAAGTGAATCACAACAACTAGTGCATAAACTTAATAATAACTCAAAACTAAAATTAAAAATTAAATATAAAAGAAAATTATTGTAATCATCTTTGTAACCAAAGAAAATTCCCATCGTCATCATCTCCTTCCTCTTCCTCTTCTCACTCTCCAACGCTCATTCGCCAATTTCCTTCACAATCCCTATGACCAAAGACGCTGCTACCCTCCAATACCTAACAACCCTCTCGTACAACACACCTCTTGTTCCCACCAAACTGGTCCTTGATTTGGGAGGTTCTTTCCTCTGGCTCCATTGTGCCTCCCGAAACACCCTTTCGTCTTCTTCCCTCACCACTCCTCATCGTACCCTCCAATGCTTCGTAGCCAAAACCCACAAATCGCCTAACTTTTTTCTCTTCGGGCCCATCGACCAACACCACTACCAACCTTTCCAAGTCTTTTCGAAGAACAGTATCACCAACCCCGTTGCTTACGAATTTGAGATTCTCAAGTCTCTAACCTTCACACCGCTCGTCACTAGTTTCCCCTCCCTTAACTACTTCATCAACGTCAGCTCTGCAAAAATCAACGACAAAGGTTGTCCTTGGACGCCTCAGAGTTCAACAAGCAAGAGGGGCTTGCAAGTGGGGTCTTCTATGCCGGTCATTGAATTGGTTATGTAGAGTAAGATGGTGAAGTGGAGCGTACATGGAAGGAACTCCATTGTGAGAGTGAGTGATGAGGTGGCATGTTTAAGGTTCTTAGATGGAGGTGTGAACCCAAGAAATTCCATTGTGATCGAAGGGTAACAATTGGAAGATCTGATAGTTCAGTTTGACTTGGCCACTTCCATGGTGGGATTTAATTTTTCACTTCTCACAAAAAAAATAGTAAAACATTGTAATCATTCTCTCCAATTGGCGTGGCGGAGGTAGAAGACAAGGGCGGCGGGGAAGAATTTCTTTACGGTGAGGATGTTGAAGGGGTCATAGTGGAGAATCCCTAACTTCCTCAGGACATAGACGCCGAGCGCGAAGGTGAGGTATTGGAGTGCCGTTAAGAGTCTTGAGTTATTGAATTTGGTGATGGCGTATTTGTTGATTATGGTAAGAAGGCTCAAACATAGTGCATAACCCACCACCACCTCATTCACCAGAAGAAACCTCCTGCGTGAAGAAAGTAGAGAGAGTTTACTTTTCAGGAAAAAAAAGATGATGTGGCATACCGTTAGCCACCTTAGCAAATATTTAACGTCGTTGTTTTTAGAGGACTAAAAATTATAGTTTCCTTAAGGTAAAGGATGAAATTAAAGCAAAGTTTGGAAGAAGGACTAAACCCAAAATTGCTTGATAATTGAGGGATTAAAAACATATTAACCCAAAATATAATTACAACATGAATATACAAAACTCTTTTTCATTTATATAGTTATTTTTTCTTAAAATAATTAAAATATAAGATTTTAAAAAAATATTATTGAACTAATCTTCTTATAATACTATAAAAATTATTGAAATTAGACTAAATTTTACTGACGAAAATTTATTAGTAAGTAAATTTGCATTATCGATGGATTTTATTAATGAATTTAGAAATTTTCTTTATTGAAAGAAAAATACGTTGATAATGTATATTTCATTTATTGATGAATTTTTTCGAAAAGGTAAAATTTGTCGGTAATGTATATTTCATGTACCGACAGATTTTTCTATTGGTAAAATTTGTGGGTAATGCATATTTCACTTATCGACGAAAAAATCGTCAATAAGAACTCTTTTTTATTTATATAGTTATTTTTCTTAAAATTATTAAAATATAAGATTTTAAAAATAAAAATATTATTCAACTAATCTTCTTATAACATTACAAAAATTATTGAGTTATCGATAGAATTTTACTAACGTAAATTTATTCGTCAATAAATTTGCATTATCGATTGATTTTATCAACGAATTTAGAAATTTTCTTTACCGACAAAATCATTTTTCGTCGGTAATGCATATATCGTTTATCAACAAATTTTTTCGTTGGTAATGCATATTTCACTTATTGATGAAAAAATCGTTGGAAAAATTTGTCAATAATGCTTATTTCACTTATTGTGGGTAAATGAAATATATATTACCAACGAAATATTCATCGATAAATGAAATATACATTACTTGACAGAAAATCCGTTGGTAAATCGGTTGGTAAAACGAGCGAGAATTTTCTCACCCAGTTTTCCTCTATGTGCATGAGAAAGGGTTATATATTCTCTCTTTTTCGCACGTTTTCCTCACTTGCGCGAGACATAGTTTCTTCCTCTCCCTTCTACTTATCTTCATCAACATCGAATAACACAACTCCAACTCCTGGGTCACACGCTCGTGTTCTGCCACCATGAATACCGGTCATGACGCCTGTAACCGGTGGGAGCCTTGTTAATGGCGACACCCCTCTTTGTTTCATTTTGGGCATAGCAGTTCTACTCCGTGGCATATGGAGCCGATGAATGAATATAAGAAAGAAAATGATGGAAACCTCTTAAGCTTGGAAGTTCAATTCCTCGAAGTCATAGATGCGGTGGAATAGATGATGTTTGAAAGAAGAATGAGAATGGGAAAGAAGATGAACCAAATCCCAATATTTACCGACAAAATTTTTGTGAGTAATTACTTACAAATTTTTTTGTAGATAATTACCGATGAATTTTGCTGTCAGTAATTATCGACATATGTATCGATGGAAAAAATATAAGTATAACTCAAGAAGTTTTAAATACTATAAATTTACTTTTGTCTTGAACAAATTTAGAATCTCTAACATACCATTCCAAGTTGAGACATGTGAACGATTTATTTAGTTTTCTCCTATTGGTAGTTAAACTATGGGCGTAACACAAAATACAGTTAATAAGAAAAGCAACATGTTTGTACAGAAAGAGTAAGGCCCGAGAAGATGTTGGTGTTTTCTTAGACACTTTCGCTCCTGGTGCCAAACTGTGTTGGAGATCCAGACAACTTTCTATCGTACTATGTCTCAAAAATGCAGAATCCCATGTCAATAATTTCCATCGATGTTGTGCACCCGATTTGAGCATTAATTTTGTCATCTTGATATATAAACTTTTGAAATGTATATAGAGCTGTCATTTGATCCTCAATTATAATTGCTATTGAATTTGATATTTTTGAAAGGTAAGTATGGTGGCTGTTTCTTTCTGTTCTTTCTCCTTAGCAATATTTTCTTTTCTCATAGCAGCCAGCCTCTTGGCAACATTATCTTTGTGGCGTTGACCAAGCTAATGATTCCTAATGCTCGAAGGGTTGTTTGATATATAAATTTTGCAAAAAGTCGCACCATTTGTTGCCCTGGCTGACCCAGTACTGAAAACCATAAAATGGAGTAATCAGCCACAAATAACAACTCTGACTTTCACATATCAGAAAACCGAACATACCACTGCATCTCATGATAGTATAATTCACACACAGCCAACAGTTCTTCTAAAATATACTTACTACATGTTTGCAATACATATTTAGAAGAATTGATTCTTATTTTTTTTACAAAAATCCTCATGAAAATACAAATAAGCAGTTTTTCTACAAAATAAACCGACTTAAACATGCACTTGTAATAATCTCCTACAGTCCTACATTCCCAATATATTATTACAAAATCCAAATATTTTTCACATTAATTTATTTTTAGCATAAATTCATCACATACATCATTTGGGTGGTAATTTCGATTACGTAAGGGGCAGAAGGTCGAAGAAAAAAAGACTTTGATGTCATTTGCGTGCAGGAAAATAAATTATAAAAAAAAAAAAAACTGTGTGAAGAGTGTATCAGAATGATTATGAAAACTGTATAATGAAAAATTACGGTGATTAACGCGTTTACCTCAGTCATGGCAGCAAATTAGGATTTTCAAAACAAACTTTTTAAATCATATAAGATGGATCCATTCTAGAATAGGATTTTCAAAACAACAAAATTTCTACAATAAGATTTGTAGAATAAGATTTCTGCTACAAGATTTCCAAAAACATATATGATATCTTCTATTATAATAAGCTTTTTAGATAACTTTTCCATCAAATCCATAGTTTTGTTCTCGCTCTCTTCCTTTTTTTTCCTTCTAAGAATGTAATGCTGATAGAATATAAGTATGTAGCAATAATTGCGACAACAAGAATGAGAAGGATAGTTTAATCTTTTTGTACCGAATGGTCAGTGTGTAAGTATGATCGAGGGGTCAAGTAGTACTCAGGCTCAACATGTAGGTCGTCTTTTTCGACCGTCCATTCAGGTCATCTTCTTAGGCCATCTTTCTGGGTCGTCCTCCTATGTCGTTCATCCACCCAGGTTGTCTTCTCCAGTTCTCTACTCAGGTCGTCCTCCAAGGTCGTCCTTCCGGGTTGTCCACCTAGGCATAAGTTGTATCTAGTATGACCTAACAATATAGTCGAGTTATTAGTGATAATTACTCATTAAGTTCCTAATACAGATTAAAGTGTTATTGGACCGTCATTGACCCACGAAAGAAAAAAGTCCATCACAACTAGTATAAATACAAGTCTCATGTATGACTTTAGGATCATTATGCACAACATATGCATCACTTGTTGTGTTAATCGTTCGATTACATTACTGACTTGAGCATTAGAGTATCTTTGAAAGGTACCCACCCACACGACTTGGTAAAGAAGGAGGGAGAGCAAACAACATAACTTGGATGATGGAGGACCACTAGAGATCCCATCCGAACTTCAAGACAACTTTGAGTGCTTTGAGTAAGAGATTTCAACCTCATGGAATGCAGAAAGAAAATATCACTAAACCCACTAAAAGCTGAACTGATGACCATAAAACAATTTACAAACTGAAATTGGACAATTTCTTACATGTGCACCCTATGGAGATAGTTAAAAAGAGTTTCTCCAACACCTCCAAACGTTTGTTTTTAATTTTTTTAAAATGTTTTATTAATTTTAATGTATGAATAATTTGTTAGATGGTTTTTAATAGTTTTATAGTGAAGTTTTATTATTTAAAATTTATTAAAAATTTGTTAGATTTCTTTTTAATAATGTTGTAGATTATTATGAATCATGTTAGATATTGAGGGGTGAATATTATGTTATAAGTGATTGTACTATAAATGAAAAAATATACTTATGATTGGATTCTCAAGTACATTCTAACTTCATATCAAATTTTTCTTATTTTATAAACAAAGTGGTAGAGGAAGATTTGACAAATAATTTTATAATCAATGAAATACTTACCTCTCGTGATGACTTAATTCAATGGGTGAGAAGGAATGCACATCATATAGGGTTTGTTGTGATAACTATAAGATCGAATAAGCTACCACTAAACTGAGAAGATGTTTATCTTACTAGGGTTTGAAAGAGGTGAAAAATATAGGAAATACAAAATCAATGTCTAGCCCAATATATACGACACCTGAAAATGTAAGTATGATTTTAAGTTAAAGGGCAAGTCATCTTCTAATGGCGATAGGTGGGTATTGAATGTCATATGTAGATTTCACCTCAACAGTGAAATTGTTCAACACATTTAATATTGTTTTGTTAATGGATTCAACGTATAAGATAAATAAATATTGATTGTCCTTGCTTGAGATAGTTGGTGTGACATCTACAGGGTTGACCTTCTCAACGACATTTGCATTCAAAGGAAAAATTTGTGCAAAGAAGGAGAATAGTCATGATAGAGCAGTTTTATCTTATTTGTCACCCATACATAGTCGATGTTGTTGATGTCGTGACTAATGGTCATTGTGGGTATAGATGCATTAATATGTCATTAGGGCTGGGGGAAGAGTCATGGTCTCTACAAAGAACTTGATCAATGGCGTGATAAATACACAACACCAGTGGGAAGCTATGAATAACTTGAAGAACTGAGGAGGTCTTTGTTAGTCGAATCACAATCAGATGTACATGTTCCTATATTTAACATCATATTTATTATTTATTTCCTATTTGTTTCATAATAATTTCTTTAATTCCTTATAAGCTAATGCGAACAAGTGAATGATTATACCAGACATTGGTTATGCAATTGTTAATCAATATAATGTTATCTTAATCGGTCTGTCACATGGCCAGAATTATATTATCTTCCCACTATATAGCAGATCGTCTTCTGTATATAGGACAACATCGATTAATTTGTATAAGATACGTTTATGGATGTCATTTCGTCCAAGTAATGTTATTATGTTTTATTTTCATTTAAAAATTACTTGTATATACTAATATTAATTATACAGGTTCAACTATAAGAAAGTTGTCCTTTGCCTATGGTTGATATAATACCCTCTACCCATTATTATTCTGAGGTGCGAACATGATCATCTTTTTATATAAGTAGGATGCATTCAAATAAAAGAGAAATTAATATACTTTATTCAAACAAAGAAATTAAAATATAGGATATTTTAATTAATTAATTCAAACAAACTATTTAAAAAATAAAAAGAATTTAATTGTAAATAATTTAATTGTTATGTATTTCAATTACTTTAAAGGGTAGATATCCCTCGTCCAAATAAGATAATATATTTATTAATGTTTTCTTGATATATTATTCATCTTATTGTGAAATTTCAACTTCACACTTTAATTCCTTAGTGGTATATGTTTTACTCAAAATTTACTTAAGGTTAGAGTAGTTAAAATTATGAATTTTTAATTATACAACATAAATTTGTATTTGTGTGTGTGTTTTTTTTTATATATTTCATGAGAAAGTCATATTATAGTTGAAAAAGGTAAGTGTATTGAGAGCATAACTAATTTATAGATAAAATAATTAAATTTAATATAAAATAACTATATCATAATAGAAGTTATGTTTAGAATTGATGTGTGCCCTCTTGTCTCAACCATTAATGTTGTTTTGGTGATAGATAACCATCACACAACATGGAATCTGGCATTTTTTGTCAATGAAAAATTGATTACAACTCAATGGAGATGACCCATTCAAAACTTTATGATAGAATAGTAAAATATATTGATTTATATAATATAATTCAACATACATAAGAATAAATGTATAATATAAAACTTACAGTCAACATAAATTATTACAAAATATGATTATCATTCGAATACATGCTTTATAAGAAGATTAGTTGAATAATATTTTTTTATAATTGCTATTGGATATATTTGAATTGGATACCAAATAAACATATCAATAACAATATTTAATTGTGATTACAACTAAAGAAAAAAAGTACGGTACAAAATAGAAAACTGCAAGTAAAACCGAATGCTGTTTAATAACTTCACTCTTTACTTACACACGTGAGTTGAGATGTTTAGTCCATCCATTGAAGACGAGCTTTACATTACAAGCTCATTGACAACATCCTTCATAGTAGGACGAGATCGTGGACTTTCAGTCATGCAAGCAAATGCTATCTTCGCAACTGATGCCACCTCTTTAAGTAAACGTTTTGTTGGAGGAGGGAGACGCTGCTCCAACTTATCCATCAATGTCATATGATCACCAGTGGATGAAGATGATAATAAGGAAGATATAAAATCACCAGGGTGCTTTCCGAGAAGTATTTCCCATGCCAACACTCCAAAACTATACACGTCACATTTCTCGTTCACTTCCATTGTGTATGCAAGTTCTGTAACAAACTAAAGCTTATACCATATGCATAAAAGGAAAGTAGTGACAAAGATAAAATATAGATAATTGTGACCAACAAAGAGAAACTAAAAAATTATGAGATCCTCAACCAGTATAAGGAAAGAAAATTGACCTGGAGCGGCATATCCGAAAGTTCCTACAAATGAGGTCCAATTGGATGAATTGGGATTAAGAAACTTGGCTGTTCCGAAATCTGAGACATGTGCCACATATTCCAAATCCAAAAGGACATTTTTACTTGATATATCACGATGAATAATTGGTGGTGAGCAATCATAATGCATGTAGAATAAAGCATTTGCTACATCTTTAATAACATTCACTCTCTTATTCCAATCAAATGCAATTGCTTCTTCATCATCCTTCAAAACATTCTGGACATTGCCCTTCTCCAAGAATTCACACACCATAAATGACCATTGTGAATGTGAACAAAACCCATATAACTTTACAATGTTACGATGGCGAATTTCTGTCAGAGCTTGGATCTCACTTGTGAAAGCTTTCACATTGAGCTTTTCTCCATTTGGAACTGAATGAAGTTTCTTTACAGCCACAACTTGACCTGAGGGTAACATTGCTTTGTAAACTTGTCCTTGCCCTCCAACTCCAATGAGATGCTTATCGTCAAAGCTTTCTGTGGCTTCAACAATATTCTCGAATACCATTTTGCCATCAAAACTCCATATTGCAAATGTGTTTGGAGTTTGCAAATTGGTAGCTTGGTCTTCCACTTTCAGTGAAGTTTTGCATAAATAATACAAGACTCCAAAAACAAACAATGCCAGCATTAGAGTGCCTAAAGTAAGGGGTAGAACCATTGTTATGACTTTCTTTGTCATATGATTCTGGGATTTCCCACGTAGTGTTGGGCAAGGCTTTAAGCCACTAACATTGCCACACAAGCCTTTATTATTTCTTACTGCTTCCATTGTAGCATTGCGAAAGACTGGAATGTTTGGAAGTGGACCCTCAAACTCATTGTAAGATATATCAATAGATGTCAAGCTCATCATTTCATCAAAGCTAGAAAGATCACCTGAGAGACTATTGTGAGAGAGATTCAATGTTTCTAATTTTTGTAATCCTCCAAGCACATGTGTTAATCTACCCCTCAACAAATTTTCACTGAGATCAAGAGTTGTAAGAGATATTAATTTGCCAAACTCTAAGGGAATATTTCCCTCAAATTTATTCAGGCTCAAATTCATGTTCCATAAATTGAACAAATTTCCAAGTTGGTTTGGAATTGAGCCAGACAAATTATTAGATCCAAGCCTCAAATTTTGAAGATTCTTCATTGATACAATTTCTATGGGAATATTTCCTGAAAGATTATTGTTGTTGAGTGATAGATCATACAACAAGACCAAATTACATAAATCTCGTGGAATGTTTCCTGTAAGATGATTTGAGGATAATTGAAGTGCTTGTAATTTGGTTGCCCCGCCTAGCTCTGGTGGGATGACACCTGATAAGTTATTATTAGAGATCTTGAGGCTTGTGAGGCTACGGAACTTCCCCCAATTTGGTGAAAGATGACCATAAAAATTGTTTTCACTCAATTCGATGTAGTCCAAGTTTGGAAGTACACCAAAAGCATCTGTTATGTTTCCAGTGAGTTGATTTTCCTGAAGTCTAACTCGTATAAGGCTAGAGCAATTCTTCAAACTCTCTGGAATATGGCCAGTGAAGTGGTTATTACTAGCGGAAAATTTTGCCAACTTTCCAGCAACACAAATGTTGTGAGGTAAATGGCCAACAAAATTATTATAAGCTAGCTGCAAACTTTCCAAAGCAATAATCCTGTTCATTTCTATTGGAATCTTGCCACTGAGATTATTGTCAAATAAAGATAATTCGTGAAGCTTTGACAAATTTCCAATAGTGGAAGGAATGGATCCAGAAAGTTTGTTTTGATAAAGTAAAACGGATTCCAAATTGACCAGGTTACCTATGGAAGTAGGGATTGGTCCTGAGAGATTATTGCCCAGCAACTGGATTGTTAGAAGGGAATGCAAAGTTCCTATTTCATCCGGGATAAGGCCAGATAATTGGTTGTCATAAAGGTAAAGAAAACTTAGATTGCTCAAGTTTCCAATTGTGGAAGGGATTTTACCAGAGAGAAAATTCTCAGACAGATCAAGTTCAGTGAGTTTTCTCAAAAATCCAATTTCATGAGGAATAAAACCTGACAATTGGTTTCCGTTAAGGTAAAGTTTATTTAGATTGCTCAAATATCCAATTTCACGAGGAATAGAGTCAGAGAAATTATTACTTTGAACATATAGCATCTTGAGGTTGATCAACTTACCAATTTCACTAGGAATATGACCAGAAAGTTGATTGTCATGTAAGCTGAGAAGTGATAGATTGGTCAAAGCTCCAATTTCACTAGGAATATGACCAGAAAGTTGATTGTCATTTAAGTTGAGCATTGATAGATTGGTCAAAGCACCAATTTCACCAGGAATGTGACCAGAAAGTTGGTTGTTGTTTAAGCTGAGAATTGATATATTGGTCAAAGCTCCAATTGAAATAGGTATAAACCCACTAAGATTACAACTGCTCATGTGGAGCTCTATTAGTTTCCCCAACATCCCAATTTCTTGGGGCATAGTGCCAGAAAGGCCACTTTCCCCAAGATATAGAATCTCCAGGTTCCTCATATTCACAATTTCTTTGGGAATGGAACCATGGAATTTATTAAATGCAAGTGATAAATGGTTTAGGTCCATGTGCCAAATTCTCTGAGGAATGCTGCCAGAAAGGTTGTTGCCTCCCACTTCTAGATGAATCAAATTGTTCAACTTTTCTATAGAGATTGGGATTGTCCCTGTGAGATTGCACCAAGGAACATGAAGCATTCTCAGCTCCCTCAATCTCCCTATTTCTTGGGGAAGGGACTCACTGAAAGTATTACCACTCATGTTCAACTTCTGAAGGCTAATCAACTGTGTTATTTCAGAAGGGATAATCCCAGAGAGTTTATTAGCAGACAAATCAAGAACAACTAGATTGGACAGAACTCCAATTTGAGGAGGAATACTTGCATTCAAGGAGTTGTTACTTAGATTTAGAATGTGAATGTTTGTAAGCATTGAGAAGTTGAGATATTCAAGCGTACCTCTTAATCCAATATTTGGAAGATTTATTTGGGAGACATGATTGGAGTGATCACATGCAATTCCGAGCCAATTGCAAGAAGTGTTGGCAGTCCACGAAGAGAGAGAAGCTTGACTCTGATTGTCAAGGCTGGCTTTCCACTTCAGCAGAGCATTTGCTTCTGAAGCAATTCCAGAAGAATTGAAAGCATGAGAATGGGGAAATGCACAAAAGAACATTAGAAGAAGCAACCAAAAGGGTTGGAACTTCATCGACAGAAGCGTTGGAAATGTGAACATCATACTGAATTGTTCACACAAAATATGTAATTGCAACGTAAGAGAAAGCTTGCATGTTGTTCATGCAATGTGCCGCTACTTATAAACTAAGAGTCAATGGTACATACCCAAGTCAACACTCTTATCTGTATGTCATATCATCATTTAATACGGTTACTTTCTTCCACCTAAATTTATTAAGTTATATTCATATCATCATTTAATAACACAAATTTTAAAGTCAAAATAAATCATTTTCAAATAGGAAGATATAAAAAACAACTTCCAAATTTAGGGATTATAAAAATATTTTTAAATTTTGAGTGGTTAAAAAACCACTTTTAAATTTATCGGACTAAAATAAATTTTAATGCAAATTTTAGAGAATAAAAATATTTTAGCCGGAAAAATTTTGAAAATGTATTTCCACATTATTATTTTACCGACATGATCCAGATGTTGTTAGCCACGTTAACCATTTTAACTACTAATGTAACGACATTATTGATGAGGATGGATTATATTTAGAATTTTAAAATTAAAAAAAAATAATTTAGGGATCTAAATCAGAAAAAAAAATTAAAATTTAAAGGTTAAAAGTATTTAACAATAAAGTTGTTATTTATGTTTGAATTAAATATTTTTTTAATTTTTAAACTTTCATCTGAAATTAGAATATATTTCTATTTAAAATTTTAATACATTTTTATTCAAAATTTTAATAATAAATAGATATATTCATTTTAACTCAATTATTTTTAATATTACTTTTATATGTCATATACATTAATGTTAGTATTTAAATTGTTTCTATAATATATTTTCGTTTGTTGAAAAATTTATTTGATATATAAAAACAATTACGTAATTAAAATTGGAATCAAATGACTATTTTAAAGTTTGGAAACAAAAATATATCAATATTTAGAAAAAATAAATTTTAGTTTTACATTGACTAAAACATATTATTTAGAATTTGAATTGATTTGTGTACTCTTGTTTCTACAATTGCATTATTTTTTAATGAAATATTGACTTACCAAGTCATTTCAAATGACCCGTAACATAATGTTCAAAACTTCATGTATATACATATAATTTTGATATCTACTTTTCTACAATAATTCATTACACGTGTTTTAGACTCTAGCTATTTTATTATTTTTATTTATTTGTGAGTAAAATGAAATAAATCATAAACTTAAGATTGTTTTTTAAGGAAACAAAATAATTATTTATAATATAAAAATTATTTATAAAATAAAAAAATTATTCCCAACAAAATTATAAAATTTATATTTTATTATTTTTGAGTAAAAAGATGTATCTCGCATTTGTCTCCCGTAATGTTTATAATTGATTTGTGGAATCTTGTTTCCATAGTTATTATTAGTGTATTACAGGTGTAGTGAGATATATTCTAAAGCTTGCATTTTTGTCATTGAAAGATTGACTTGATCACTTTTTTATTGGTAAGTGTTAATTGTTAGTTTTATTTATTAATGAAAAATGTTGAGCTGAAAGTCTCTTTCATTTTTTTATAAACTCTTCAAATCAACTTATACTTCGATTCGATTTTTGGATGTACTGATTACGACTGAAATCTAAATTTTTAAAAATCATAGAATCATTACGGAAATTCAATTATATATTATCAAAATTAATAAAATAAACACAAAATAAAGTAAACCTAATTATATTATTTCTAAAAATTATGTACAAAAACTTTAAATAACTCAAGTCTTTTTTTTTAATTTTTGTGTCTCTGTCATGCATTTAGAATATCTGCAACATTCTATATTCTCCGTATAACCAAAAGTTATACTATCATCGTAAGACACACACACAACCACAAACACAAACAAATATGAGTAAGCTATCATAGCACAGCTAATAACAATAAAATTTGTACATAAGAAGCAAATACAACTTAATAACAAATCAGTCATCTATAACACTATCCTACTAACAAAATCATTTCTACATTGTGATCATCATCAACATCCTCATTAACTATATCATGACTATACCATCAATGTTATCTTATCAACATTGTCTCCAAACACATCAAGGTTAAGCCACTAACATTGCCACACAAGCCTTTATTATTTCTTACTGCTACCATTGTAGCATTGCGAAACACTGGAATGTTTGGAAGTGGACCCTCAAACTCATTGTAAGATATATCAATAGATGTCCAGCTCTTCATATCATCAAAACTAGAAAGATCACCTGAGAGACTATTGTGAGAGAGATTCAATGTTTCTAATTTTTTTAATCCTCCAAGCACATGTGTTAATCTTCCCCTCAACCAATTTTCACAAAGATCAAGAGTTAAGAGATATTAATTTGGCAAGCTCTAAGGGAATATTTCCCTCAAATTTATTCAGGCTCAAATTCATGTTCCATAAATTGAAAAAATTTCCAAGTTGGATTGGAATTGAGCCAGACAAATTATTAGATCCAAGACTCAAAATTTGAAGATTCTTCATTGATACAATTTCTATGGGAATATTTCCTAAAAGATTATTGTTGTTGAGGGATAGATCATACAACAAGACCAAATTACATAAATATCTTGGAATATTTCCTATAAGATGATTTGAGGATAAATGAAGTGCTTGTAATTTGATTGCCCTACCTAGCTCTAGTGGGATATAACACCTGATAAGTTATTATTAGAGATCTTGAGGCTTGTGAGGCTACGGAACTTCCCCCAATTTGGTGAAAGATGACCATAAAAATTGTTTTCACTCAATTCGATGTAAACCAAGTTTAGAAGTACACCAAAAGCATCTGTTATGTTTCCAGTTAGTTGATTTTCCTCAAGTCTCACTCGTATAAGCACCAGTAAAAAAACAGCTTTAGAACGCGTCTGATATGCCTCGGTTTTGGCACCCCCGGTGCCTATACGTGATACCGCCTCGGTCCTTTGCAGAACCAGTGTCTAAAGGGTATACGACTTCGGTCTACAAGGAAACCGAGGCATATATAATTATTTTGAATTTTTTTAAAGATGTTTAGGCATCGGGTTTGTGTAGAACCGCTTTAGTAGCTCGCATACTGCTTCAGTTTTCTATGAAACCGAGTTAATATCCTTTGCTTTATTTTTCGAAGCCATTTAACGTTCTGTCTTCCACTCTCGTTTCTGAGAGTTTCTCTTCCACCAGCACCAGCCCTTCTTTCTCTTCCACCAGCACCAGCCCTTCTTTCTCTCCTGCTGCCATCCAACCCCTGCTCGCGCTTCCCCGCTACTGCTCCCTCACCGCCGCGGCCTCCCCGTTGCTGCCTCACCGTCGTCGATCCACTACAGATCCGCTCCATATCTGCTTCGTCCAGATCCACCGCCAGCTTCGTCGATCCGCTCCGTCGTTCCGCCTCTTCGTCGCCACCACTTCGTTGCTCCGCCGTCGCCACCTCTCCTTCAACACTGCCGCTCCGTTTTCGCTGCCCAAAGCCATGGCTGCATCCCACTCCACAACCCCAACCCATGACGCGATCTCAGATCTCATCTCCAGCACCGGACGCGATCTCAGATCTCACTCCACCCGGTCCAGCCCTCTTCTGGTGCCAGTGGTGGTCACGGCAAACCGATTTGGGGGTTAGGGATTTCAATGGGGTTTTGATTGGATTTGGGGGTTAGGGATTTGAAGGGGTTTTGACTGGATTGGGGGTTAGGGATTTGAAAATCACAAGAACAATCAATTTGCTTGTTCCCTATTTCCTGATTCAATTTTTATTTCAATTTTTGGTATCTGAATCTGCTTGTTTACTTCAAATTTTTGACTGTTCAATTTTTGGGTTTCTGCGTGAGAGTTCCAGGAACAAAGGCTCAGAGGCTGGTGGAAAAAATTAAAAAACAAACACGTTACTGCCTCGGTTATTCAAAAATCGAGGCATAAATTCTATTTTTTTAACCCAGTTCACAACCGAGGCATAAAATCTACCCTTTTTTACCTCGCTGGTATATAAACCGGTTGTAGAACCGGTGCCTATAACCAAAAGTAACCGGTGTCATATCCTGATAGTGTACTAGTGAAGTGTACTAGTGAACTGTACTAGTGAAGGCTAGAGCAATTCTTCAAACTCTCTGGAATATGGCCAGTGAAATGGTTATTGCTAGCTGAAAATTTTGCCAACTTTCCACCAACACAAATGTTATGAGGTAAATGGCCAACAAAATTATTATGAGCTAGATGCAAATTTTCCAAAGCAATAATCCTGTTCATTTCTATTGGAATCTTGCCACTGAGATTATTGACAAATAAAGATAATTCACGAAGCTTCGACAAATTTCCAATAGTGGAAGGAATGGATCCAGAAAGATTGTTTTGATAAAGTAAAACGGATTCCAAATTGACTAGGTTACCTATGGAAGTAGGGACTGGTCCAGAGAGGTTGTTTTGATGAAGTAAAATGGATTCCAAATTGACCAGGTTACCTACGGATGTAGGGATTGGTCCAGAGAGGTTGTTTTGATGAAGATAAATGCATTCCAAATTGACTAGGTTACCTATGGAAGTAGGGATTGTTCCAAAGAGGTTGTTTTGATGAAGTAAAATGGATTTTAAATTGACCAGGTTACCTATGGAAGTAGGGATTGGTCCAGAGAGATTATTGCCCAGCAACTGGATTGTTAGAAGGGAATGCAAATTTCTTATTTCATCCGGGATAACGCCAGATAATTGGTTGCCATAAAGGTAAAGAAAACTTAGATTGCTCAAGTTTCCAATTGTGGAAGGGATTTTACCAGAGAGAAAATTCTCAGACAAATCAAGTTCACTGAGTTTTCTCAAAAATCCAATTTCATGAGGAATAAAACCTGACAATTGGTTTCCTTTAGGGTAAAGTTTATTTAGATTGCTCAAATATCCAATTTCACGAGGAATAGAGTCAGAGAGATTATTACTTTGAAGATATAGAGTCACAAAATATGTAATTGCAACGTAAGAGAAAGCTTGCATGTTGTTCATGGAATGTGTCGCTACTTATAAACAAAGAGTCAATGGTACATTAACCGTGTTAACACATAAATATGTATTTGTGTGTGTTTTTTTATATTTCATGAGAAAGTCATATTATAGTTGAAAAAGGTAAGTCTATTGAGAAAATACCTGATTTAAAGATTAAATAATTAAATTTAATATAAAATAACTATATCATAATAGGAGTTATGTTTAGAATTGATGTGTGCCCTCTTGTCTCAACAATTAATGTTGTTTTGGTAGATAACCATAACCCAACATGGAAGCTGGCAATTTTTGTCAATGAAAAATTGAATACAAGTCAATGGACATGACCTATTCAACACTTTATGATAGAATAGTAAAATATATTGATTTACATAATATAATTCAACATATATAAGAATAAAAGTAATATAAAACTTACCGTCAACATAAATTATTAAAACAATATGATTATCATTCGAATTATGGTTGGACTGATCTTTGACTTAGATGAGTACAATATGGTCTCTAGTGTGACAACTTGATCTATATGCAAAATAATGGAGAAAATATGAAATATCACTTTCAACAACACTAAAAGGCTCTTAAAATGCTTGGAACTCCAATTCCAGATGTGAAAGCCATAGATGTAGCGGAATTGATGATGTTTGAAAGAAGGAGAGCAGGGAAGAAAATGAACCAGATCATGATATTTATCGATTAATTTTTTTGTCGGTAATTACTGACGAATTTTTTCGTCAATAATTGCGGATGGATTTGGTCTTTAGTAATTATTGACGAATTTATCGATGGAAAAATTTGTTGATAATTACTGACGAACAAAAATTCCGTCAATAAAATTTACCGACAATGTTTTTATCGACAAATTTTTTATCGTTTATAAGTCGTCGATAATTTTAATTTACCAACGAATTTTATGCATTATCGATAGATTTTTTTCGTTGGTAATATCATTTTTTCTTGAACATCACTCTCAAGTCAAAACCTTAAGACAGTGTGTTAATGAATCTTTACTTTTATATGGTGTTCCACTTTCTCATTTCTATTCAATGTGAGACACACACTTGGATTCCCAGCATAATCTCTATCTGACTAAGATTTAATTGTGTATATTCTCTTATTCGTGTTATGATATATATTACATCCAATAACTAGATTGATTTTTAATTGATAGATAAAAGTTTAGATGAAAAAAATCCATTTAAGTCCTTATTTTTTGCAATTCTAGTTTCTTTCAAACAAAATGAAACAAAAACGTTTAAGACAAAGCTAGTTATTGCACATGCTATATTAAGTAGTAAACTATAAGTCTAACTCAAGAAGTTTTACATACTATAAATTTACTTATGTTTCTAATCAATTTAGAATCTCTAACATACCATTTCAAGTTGAGACATGCGAACGATTATTTAGTTTTCTCCTATTGGTAGTTAAAGTATGGGCGTAACACAAAATACAGTTAATAACAAAAGCAACATGTTGTACAGAAAGAGTAAGGCCCGAGAAGATGTTGGTGTTTTCTTAGACACTTTCGCTCCTGGTGCCAAACTGTGTTGGAGATCCCAGGTAACTTTCCATCGTACTATGTCTCAAACATGCAGAATCCCATATCAATGATTTCCATCAGTGTTGTGCACTCGATTTCAGCATTAATTTTGTCATCTTGATATATAAACTTGTTGAGATGTTGAGTCCATCCATTGAAGATGAGCTTTACAATACAAGCTCATTGACAACCTCCTTCATAGTAGGGCGAGATCATGGACTTTCAGTCATGCAAGCAAGTGCTATTTCGCAACTGATGCCACCTCTTTAACTAAATGTCTTGTTGGTGGAGGGAGATGCTGCCCCAATTTGGTGAAAGATGACCATAAAAATTGTTTTCACTCAATTCGATGTAAACCAATTTTGGAAGTACACCAAAAGCATTTGTTATGTTTCCAGTTAGTTGATTTTCCTGAAGTCTCACTCGTACAAGGGTAGAGCAATTCTCAAACTCTCAGGAATATGGCCAGTGAAATGGTTATTGCTAACGGAAATATTTGCCAACTTTCCACCAACACAATTATTATCAGCTAGCTGCAAGTTTTCCAAAGTAATAATTCTGTTCATTTCTACTGTAATCTTGCCACGGAGATAATTTTCAAATAAATTTAATTCGTATAGCTTTGACAAAGTTTGTCAAAGTTTCTGGATCGATAGTGGGAGGAATGGATCCAAAAAGTTTATTTTGATAAAGTAAAATGGATTCCAAATTGACCAGGTTACCTATGGAAGTAGGGATTGGTCCAGAGAGATTATTGCCCAGCAACTGGATAGTTAGAATGGAATGCAAATTTCCGCAAGATAGAGAATCTCCAGTTTCCTCATTCACAATTTCTTTGGGAATGGAACCATGGAATTTATTAGTTCCAAATGACAAATGGTTTAGGTCCATGTGCCAAATTCTCTGAGGAATGCTGCCATAAAGGTTTTTACCTCCTACATCTAGATGCAATAAATTGTTCAACTTTTCTATAGAGATTGTGATTGTCCCTGTGAGATTGCACCAAGGAACATGAAGCATTCTCAGCTCCCTCAATCTCCCTATTTCTTGGGGAAGGTACTCACTGAAAGTATTATAACTCATGTTCAACTTCTGAAGGCTAATCAACTGTGTTATTTCAGAAGGGATAATCCCAGAGAGTTTATTAGCAGACAAATCAAGAACAACTAGATTGGACAGAACTCCAATTTGAGGAGGAATACCTCCGTTCAAGGAGTTGTTACTTACATTTAGAGTGTGAATGTTTGTAAGCATTGAGAAGTTGAGATTTTGAAGCGTACCTCTTAATCCAATATTTGGAAGATTTATTTGGGAGACATGATTGGAGTGAATGTGACATCCTCAAATATATAACAACTTATATAATAAAGACGTCATCATTCCAACAAAGAGAACAATCAGAGTAGAATAGTAGTTCTGTAGTTGATATTACAGTCATCCACATAAAGGACAGAACTTAAAACTTAAACAGTTTAGAGTATTTCAAAATAACACCAACTTAAATTTAGAAATCCTAAAAAGACTATACTGTAGCATTAGCATCCTTGAGTACTTGCTCCAAAGGTATCTCCTCAACAACATATGCTCCCATCCAAGTAGATGATCATCGCAAAGGAAAAACATACACAAGCAACACACAACACAGAAGCAAGGGTGAGCTAAATAAACAAGCAATAAACATATAGTACAATCAATCGATGTCATCATGCTTAGTTACATATAAAAGAACAATTAAAGCATACCCTTTAAACCATGACTCAAACACTCAACACAACTCATCCGGATTGGTATAATTGTCGAACTATTGGTCGTTTGCACTTGCATAGTTTAGCTGGCCCTCCCCAACACTATGCAAGGTAAATCCTTCAATTTGTCTATGTCTAAACTCTAAGACTATAGACGAGGACCTCCCTCTACTCTCACCACTCACATTGTTCTTCTCTATTTGAGCATGAAAAATGCTTTAAGTGTAGGGATAAACATACCAGTTCAAAGCTTCATACAGTTATACAAAACAACAATAACACCTCGCACAACCACTTCCAATCATCTCACCCTGAGATGTCCAATTCATACTCAAATACATCATTATAGTTCACAACCCATGTTCTTTCCAACCACCCAAGTCTCATACATAACTGTACGTGACAATCTGTTAAGCAAACAACATTACCAGACAATAACAGTCCTAAGAGGACCACTAAACAACACAAAACCCCGTAACTCATACTTAGACAAAGAAGATGGCTTTGAAACCATCACCAACAGTTCCAGACAGGTTCAAAACCGCCAAAACTGTAACACCCAAACATTTTAAAGGGTATTACTGATAGTAGAGACTAAATTAATTTGATACCTCATATAAACAATCAAACTTTATTTCAATTACTCCAAAGTACAATACCAAACTTACAAACTTTAAACAATATAGTCTTCACCGTTGACATTTCAACTTTTAAATTTTACACAACATAATCTTCCCAATACAAATTTATTCTTTTTACAAAAATCCCTGAAAGGTTTTCCCCGCATCTCTCTCATCTCTAAGCTTTATCAACCACATCTGCAACATTATCTAATCACATATAACATGAGTTATATGATCATAGCACAAACAAATAAGGGTAAGCCAACCATATCAAATCAATCATTAAACTTATAATAAGAATAGTTCAATCATTTATTTCTATAATTACTCAAATATCATTACCCCGATGTCATTAATTCATCATTATCAAAATCATCTTCCTCAATTTCATAAACCTTACAATTTATACTATGCTTACTCACGAAGCCTTATGGTCAGACCGCTCTCTGCCTGCTTCCTTAAGCCTCACCTGTATACTATGTCTTACTCTCTGAAGCCTTATGGTCAGACCGCTCTCTGCCTGCTTCTATAAAACTTATAAACCACATATTTATGTCAAAGCCTTATGGTCAGACCACTTGCTGCCTGCTTTCATTAACCTCAGGTGTTACTTTGCTCATACCAAGCTCTCATGGTATAACCGAACATTTTACTTCCCGTAGGAAACATCATTTCATAAGCAATAATTTCTTATATCCACTCCAACATTTCATCACATCAATATTTCATACTCTCTTATCCACTCCAACATTTCATCAAATCAACAATTCATAACCTTCTCTCCACATAACTCAATCATGTTCATTCTCTAATCATAATTTGACAATAACTTATTTTGGTGTCAATAAATTAAACATATCGCCAGCTATCATACTTCATATTATAAACTCATTTTTGACCATAACGAGTATAACTCAACATATTTTCACCAATCAAAGATTCATAGATCAACAAAACATTTCATCATATCTTAGCCACTACGTATTAAAGTCTGAGCTCAATGTAACGATAAATAAAATATATATGAAGTTTTTTTTTTTTTTTTTTACCATGATAACTTTATACATCTCCAATTAACTTGTTTTATTTTAATTTCATCCTATTAGAGATCTTTCTTTACCCCAATTGGTCACCGGAGAGGACCCAGATGTCTGAACGCATCAAACTCACCTTCGACGCCAACACATATGACTAGTCACAACTGACAGGACCAGGCCAGGGCTGCTCTATGATCAGGGATGTGCCAACTCAGGTTTTTAAGGTTCCTCTATCCTACCAACAAAGGGAGGCCTTCAATAATTAACAATTTATTTATTTAAATTATCTACCTTGTTCTCTTATGCTCTAAATCTAAAATGCCTAATTTTAATATTTTTACTTCCTCTTACAACAACCTCAAATAGTATCACTATATCTATTTAATACTCATTTCCAAGTTATTACAGAATCCTTACTCCAGACCTTCCAACAAGATCAATTTCAGCCAAGAAACTCATTCATGATAGAATTCATACAAGATAATTATAAACAATTAACCATAATAAGATATTACTATAAATGGTCATAGAAGAATACAATATTTGACAATCATAAGAATAATCTTAATATAAAAATTCATGGGAAACAAGAAGTTGAATCTGGCAGAGCCGGTTAGACAACTTCTAATCCATCCAAAAATACAATATAATTAAGTAACAAGAGCAACACATGTCTGGGGAAATAAGAAGTTGAATCTGGCAGAGCCGGTTAGACAACTTCTAATCCTTCCAAAAATGCAATAAAATAAATAAGTAAAGCAATAAATAGTTTGGGGAAACAAGAAGCTGAATCTGGCAGAGCCGGTTAGACAACTTCTAATCCTTCCAAAAGTGCAATAAAATAAATAACTGAAGCAATAGAAAGTTTGGGGAAACAAGAAATTGAATCTGGCAGAGCCGGTTAGACAATTTCTAATCCTTCCAAAATACAATAAAAATAAATAAGGAAAACAATAGAATGTTTGGGGAAACAAGAAATTGAATCTGGCAGAGCCGGTTAGACAATTTCTAATCCTTCCAAAATACAATAAAAATAAATAAGGAAAACAATAGAATGTTTGGGGAAACAAGAAATTGAATCTGGCAGAGCCGGTTAGACAATTTCTAATCCTTCCAAAATACAAAAATAAACAACTAATAACATACAAATGGCATAACATAATCAATATCACGTTTTACAACTATCACACTCGGATATCAACACAAAAGCATACTCTCATTTAAATTCAAAATCATACAGAAACAAAATACTCCATAATCAAGATTTAAGATCAGACAAAAGCAAAATATAGCATATTCAAGGCTTAAGATAATACAAAAGGAGATACTCAAGGTTAGCTTCCCTTACCTCTATTACAGACTTAATCCCCTCGCCCTCTGAAAACTTCCAGAATATCCCCTTTGCAAAATTTGAAATTCTTCCAACTCTCTTCTCTCAAAAATTTTCTAAGTTCTTTGGTGTAAATTTTCAGCCTCCCCCCTTGGCTATTTATAGCAAAAAAATTTACTATTCATTTTTACTATTCATTTTAACTATTCATTTTTTTATTCATTTTACTATTACAAAAATAATTTTTTATTTGCAATTTGATAAATTCTGATCTCAAAGCTACGTGGAACACTTATCCTTTCCAAAAATATTTTTTTTTTTTACTATTCACTTTTTACTATTCACAATTTACTATTCATTTTTTTTTATCTAGTATTTTAACTTACAAATATTTTCAAGGATCTTACAAAAACCACCTAAGGAACATCCAAAACGGACATCTGAAATCCCAAAAACTATCAAAAACAAAGACAACAACATGTTGGTACGCCCAGGCGCTCGGGGGGCACTTGGGGCGAACCAGAGGGCGCCCAGCCCATACCAGTTGACAGTAACCATGAAATTTGACTTTTTATGCACTTGGAACCTATTTTAATGACTAAAGGGATTCTTTACACATTTGTATTGATGGAAAAACACGTTTATAAGTTAAAACAAACATCTATTTGATCACTAGATCCAAGACTAGGTGTATCAAACCACTTTTGACACTTTAAAAATCCAAATTCACTTCTACAAGTTGCCCAATTTCATTTTTATCCTTTAAAACCCTCAAATCAGTTTGCAACCTACATGAACAAGCGTAATTCCTGCAAAACATCATACATAGCATACAACAAATTTTAACCAAACTCTAGCTCTCCTTACCTCTTGAAGACTTCCTTTGTAAACCTTGAATCCATCTCCACAAGACTTGCAGCACCTTGGCCTCCTTGCAACTCCAGAAGCACTCAACTTCACCTCTCTCACGGATTTTGCAGCAAGGACATCACTCCCACAAGTGCAGAACCCATTTCCTCCTTTTCTCACACTTGTAGATCTGCGGTTTAATGTCTCTGTAGGTCCTTATTTTGGTCTGGAATCTCATTTAAGTCCCCTTTCTTTTTGCCATCTCAATTGGGTCCTTATTTTTGTAAAATTGGAGCAATTAAAGGCCTGTTGTCAAATTGGACAAAAGGCCGTTTAATTGTGTGTTACGTGGCGTGAACAGTGTTTTCACTAATCACACGTGGAATTAAAAAAGAGTTTTGTATTAAAAATTTGGATTGAATCAGATTTAGGGAAGGGTAAAGTGGGAAAACTCATTCGTTAAAGTTCTGGTTTTTATATTGTTAATTAATCTCTGGAGCATTTATCTCCCTCATCCAAGCCTTTCTGATGTTCCATCATCATGCTGTGAGTGAAAGGTGTGTTACATTGAACTTAAACAAAACCCCGTTTTTGTCCACGAATATCAAGTAATAAGTCTTACCATCTTAGGGACACTTGAAATCAAGTTATCTGATAAGAAATTTGCATGAAATCAAGTCTTACCATCTAAGTCTAAAGCCACAAATGCTGCAATGATGTGGAAGATCATCAAATAATCCACTAATTAAATATGAATGGAATTCTCGTAACACTGCTTCAGGACACCGGTACAAGAACATACAGACGATGGCATGGTTGACTCATCATAAGCCACTTGGTTCAATCCCAAGTCTTGACCTTTCCTAGATCAATAAAATCCCTAATTCCCAAATGAATCAATCTGCAAAGAAAACAGATGAATCAAATCCCTAATTTTAATTTAAAAAAAAATCTTAATCTGAAACTCAACCAAGAACGTGATCCGCACCACCCACGAGAACGACCATTGAGATACCGAAACGAACCCTCCCTCCTTGCACCACGAAGCGGACCGACCAACGTCCTCGTGCAGTCGCCGCGACCTTGCTGCTCCATTGATTTGTTATCGTCACGCCTCCGCTGCCTCTCCACAAGGTCTCTGCCTGTGCTCGAAAACGCAGAATATTCTCTCCCCCAACGTTGAGTCTGTTTGCGTCAAAGGAGGAGAAAGGGAAGAAGCTTCAAGCTTCAAGCTTTTAGAGTTTTGCTTTTAACTGAAACAGAGAAGAGGTGGGAAAGAGTTTTCCCTTATCCGACCCTGGGGTTGCACTTAAATATTTTTTACATTTTCTCCACTTTGTCCTTCCCTAAATCTGATTCAATCCAAATTTTTAATACAAAACTCTTTTTTAATTCCACGTGTGATTAGTGAAAACACTGTCCATGCCACGTAACGCACAATCGAACGACCGTTTGTCTAATTTGACGGCAAGCCTTTAATTGCTCCAATTTTACAAAAATAAGGACCCAATTGACCCAAGGGACCAACATTATGGGTCTGGAGCATATTCCCCAACTTTCCACGCAATCCCCACGTGTTTCAGATCTGAAAACGTGAAAACTGACAACGCTCGTTGTTGAGAGGGTCGCACCTCTCACAAAAATTGATTACAATTAAGAATGTAGTATATTTTACTAGGAAGTGACTCTTAGGTCGTCTCTCAATGACCAATTTATGCGCGGTTCAGTTTTAGATCTTTACACAAAAGGGGGGTTTTAAAAGTGATTTTGGACAGAAAATTAAATTGCAGTAAAATAAATTTAAAACTGTAAAAACATAATTGAAACAGTAAACGAAATTAACCTTGAAATAAAATTAAAACAGTAAATTGGAACAGTAAAAGACAGAAAACGAAAATTAAAACAGTAAATGTAAAAACATTGAAATAAAATTCAAACAGTAAAACCGAACAGTAAAATAAAATGCAGGAACGATAAATGTACAAGACAGTAAAAACATGCAAAACTGTTAAAACGTGCGGAAGAGTGAAAACGCAGACTTCGTCAGATTGCTGAAAACCGAAAACAAAATCGAAAACTTAAGATTTCTCAGACCAGAAAACGCAATTTCAGCAGTGTAGAAATCGTAAATTCCAAGTAGAAAACAATTGCAGAAAACTTAAGTTCAGAAAGTAATAGATTGAAAGCAGTAAAACATAAACGGAAATTTTCACAGCAGAATAGTAAAAACGAAAATTAAAGTGCAACAAAATATTAAACAACAGAAAATTCAAGATGGCAGAAAGCATAAGGCAGAACCAAAAGAACGGAAAACATAAATAGATAGAGTTAGAAATCTGGGTTGCCTCCCAGTAAGCGCTTGTTTAACGTCTTTAACTTGACACTAAGAAGATCTTTGTGGTTGAGCCACTGGTTTGAAATCATCCTTCATGAATATTATATGCATGCAATAAGAAGGACTTATTCCTTTCAGATCAGAATTTGACCAACCTACAGCTCCTTTGTTCGCTTTTAAGACTTCAATTAACTTCTCTCCCTCTAGAGTGGATAAAGCATTGGTGATGATCACAGGTTTATTATCATCTTTTTCAAGAAGAACATACTTCAAATGTGAAGGTAACAACTTCAAGTCCAGCTTCTTTTCTTTTATCTCTTCTTCATCAGATGTAATCTCCTTTAAAGCATCTAGATTCTACATACATTCATCAATTAATTTCTCTTCATCTGCAAGTAAGAATTCACAAGCATCAATAAGAGTTCTTTTAAGAGGTGATGATATATGCATCGTCTTCTGTGTAATCATGCAGACTTCCTCAAGTTCATCAGTTTGAAAGCATGTATCTTCATCATTTGGGTGAGACATTGCTTCAAAAACATTGAAATTTACTTCTTCATTCTCAACTCTCACTTTAAGCTTCCCATAATCAACATCAATCAACACTCAAGCAGTCTTCATGAACGACCTTCCCAGAATCAAAGGAATTTATGTATCTTCTTCCATTTCTATGACAACAAAATCCACTGGAAATAAGAATTTGTCAACCTTTACCAAAACATCTTCTACTACTCCATGCGGATATTTGATCGATCTGTCTGCCAATTGTAGAGTCATGCGTGTGGGCTTCAATTCTAATTCTTCAATCTTTTTAAACATTGACAGAGGCATGAGATTGATGTTGGCTCCAAGATCAATTAACGCCTTCTCAATAGCCAGTTTACCAATGGTGCATGGAATTGTAAAACTACCTGGATCTTTAAACTTTGGTGGGAGCAACTTTTGAATGATAGCACTGCACTGGTCCTGTACTTCTATAGTTTGTTCCTCAATATACTTTTTCTTCTTTGTGAGCAAATCTTTCACGAATTTCGAATAAGAAGGTATTTGTTTTCGTGCTTCTGAGAAAGGCATCTTGATTTCCAACTTCTTGAAAATATCAATGAAACTCTTGAACTGTCTTTCCTTCTCGTTTCTAGAGAAAACCTTTGGATATGGAAGAGGTTTCTCGTACACATGTTCTTTGTTTTTCTCTCCCTCTCTCTTCTTTTCACTTTCTCTATCCTATTTCTCTTCTTCTTTATCTCCCTATTTACTCATCTCATCTTCTTCTCCACTCATTTTTTTCTCATTCTCTCTTTCTTCCAGAATTCTTCCTGATCTTGTAGTAATAACATTACAGTCTTCCTTTGGATTTACTTCAGTGTTTGCCCCAAATTCCTTCTCTAGTTTTTCTTCCAACTTTTTAGCTAATTGACCCACCTGAATCTCCAAATTCCGAAGTGAGGCTTTTGTACTTTTATGGTTGGAAATTGATATCTGCATAAACTGCTGAAGAGTTTCTTCCAGTTTTGAAGTTCTTTCTGTCAGAGAAGGTTGTTGCTGAAAGTTATGTGGAGGTGGTCTGTTGAAAGGAACAACTTGTCCCATACTCGGATGAGGTCTCCATCCTTGATTAAAACTTTGACGTTGATCATAATTCGTCTGAAGACCTTGATTTCCTATATAATGTACTTCTTCATGAGACATGCTTTGCACTAAACATTGACCATTATTATGATCTCCTCCGCACAATTGACAACTCTGAACCATCTGATGTTGAGCTTGAGAAACATTTTGCAGTTCTTTAGGTAGCTGAGATAACTTCGTCATTAATGTCTCAAGTTGCTGAGTCATAATCTTGTTCTGAGCTAGTAAAACATCTTGAGATTGAAGTTGAAGAACACCTTTTTGTTGAAATTGAGCTCTTTCACTCTGAACTTCATTATCATTTGCAGCCATGTTTTCAATCAATTCATGTGCTTCTTCAGGCGTCTTCCATCTGATACTACCTCCAGCTGATGCATCTAACATTAACTTTGTTTGAGATTTCAGTCCTCCAAGAAACATATTTAACATTCTAGGCTCATCAAATCCATGAGTAGGGGTTTTTCTCAGTAGGCCTTTGAATCTATCTCATGCTTGACCTAGAGTTTCATCAGCATCCTATTGAAAAGATGAGATCTCCTGCTTTCCCTTATTGACTTTGGACTGAGGGAAGAACTTATTCAGAAATTTGGCAACTACATCATCCCAGATTGTCAGACTATTCTCTGGAAAGGAATTCAGCCACATTTTTGCATTACCAGCCAATGAGAATGGAAATAAGCTGAGTCAGATTGCTTCATCTAGAACCTGGTGAATCCTTATTGTATTACAGATCTCCATGAAAGTAGCCAAGTGAGTGTATGGATTCTCGTGGGATAATCCATGAAATTGATTGTTCTGCACTAGATGAATAAGAGTTGGCTTCATCTCCATGTTAGCAGCATTCACCACTGGTCTTGCAATATTGTTGAAGTACAGAGGACCTAAGAAAGTATTATAATCTGCAAGAGTACGTCTTCCTTGCCCAGAACCTTCTCCAGTACGATTATCTTCCATTTCTTCTTTTTCTTGTCCAGATGAAAAGTCCAGAATTTCTTCAGAGATAACAGAGGATTCTCTACTTTGTCTCCTCCTTCTGCTGTTGTTCCTTCGAGCAGTTCTTTCAATTTCCGGATCAAAAATTAGATTTTCAACCTGTTATCTGCTTCTCATACAAAACACAAACTAAAAAGACAGAATTTCTACAGATGATAACAATTATGCACAAGAATTCAAATACGATCACAATAAACACTTAAACAAAAGATAGCTAAAATCAACTAAACCAGATAAAAAACAAACAATCAACGAAAACAAAAACAAATCCCCGGCAACGGCGTCAAAAACTTGTTGTGACCTCGACAAGCCTACCGGATCGTTCAAATAATATAAAATGGTAAATCCAAGTATCGTTTTCCCAAGAGATTTGTTTCAATTCACTGATTGTTAAAGTTTACCAATTTAGCGATTATTAAACGTAATTTTATAACAAACATTAATTTTAGCATACAGATGTAAATAAAGTGGTAAAAACAGTCGAATTAAAGTTCACTGGGGTTGAAATTCAAGTTCATCACTCAGGTAATTTTCTACTAACAAACTTTCTCAAAATTAAGCATCGACATCCTAGGCGCATGCAGCCTCTGATCCCTCATATGACAGTTTCAGAATCATTCAAACTAAATTACTAATTCCTTAGCTAATTCAGTTATCAGATTTGCCTTAAACACAATGTCACAGATGACTAAAAATTCCATCCTATGTCTAGGACTTGAAATCCTTTAGTTGTTCTATCCTAGGTCCGCGGTCTCATACATTTCCCAATGATTTAACCGTTCAGTTAGCTCAGATTCCCATAGTAGGCATGAATAATAAAGATAGAACACAAAATTCATACAAGATCATGCATTAATAGAGAAATTACAAAGAGTTTCAGAAGTTTACTCTCAACCCCCATTGAAATGGAGTTCTAGCTACACATATACATCACAGAAGCGATAAATGATGGATTGGATGGTGGAAAGTGGTAGTTTTCCACCATGGAAGCACCTAAACACGAGCTAGACGTGAGCTGCAGAGTTTCCCCTGGCCTTCTTCCCTCTAAAACTGCCTTCTCTGTCTGTGGTTCGCGTTTTTAAAGAGAAGGACCTTAAGTGATTTTTCGCTGGGCGAGCAGCCTCCTCTCGCTGGGCGAGTGACCACTACTCGCAGGGCGACGAGCGTCCTCGCTGGGCGACGAGCGTCCTCTTGTTGGGTGACGAGCGTCCTCGCAGGCTGAGCTATTTGATCCTTCTGACTGGGCAAGTGACGCACTCCAAGTCTTTGATATTATCCAGTCCTTATTCTACTTCGATATAAACATACAAAAGCATCAAAACACATTTAAACATTCAAAACTATACTTACATCAACATTTATATACTTTTCATGAGAATAAACACTTAAACTTACCCAAAAGCACAACATTTTAAGTAACAAAAACAAGTACAGTTTACACTTATCAGTCATTTCTCATTTAGCCTTCAATTGTCCCAAAAAGATATCCAAAATTTTCCCATAATTAATAATGCAAAATAATAAGCTCAGATAATTCAAATTAGTTAAAATAAGAATTTCTGATCAAATTAAGCACAATTAGAAAAAACAGGAAAATACCAGACGTTTAAGCATAGTTCCCCGACTAATTCTAGCACATTAAGCTAAGTAAAGTGAATAAAATATTGACTCATCACTCGCGCTAGGGCGCCTCTGGGAATAGGGTGCTGGGACGCAAGTCCCCCAGCAACACAATTGTTGCAACTTTGACAGTCTGGTTGACTCCCTTCCCGAAATCGAAAATATGCGTATAAGTACTCAAATTGAAACTCTTTGAGTCTACTATCCAATCAAAAAAAGAACCAACTCAATTGATATTTTCTACAAAAGGTTATAATTAAAATAATAAACCATGTCAAACTTTGACAACATTCTATTTTACATTATAACTTGAACTTTTTACAACTCGGTAAATTCTTGAGGTTCTAGGGTCTTACAGTGATCACATGCAATTCCGAGTCAATTACAAGAAGTGTTGGCAGTCCATGAAGAGAGAGAAGCTTGACTCTGTTTGTCAAGGCTGGCTTTCCACTTCAGTAGAGCATTTGCTTCTGAAGTAATTCCAGAAGAATTGAAAGCATGAGAATGGGGAAATGCACAAAAGAACATTGGAAGAAGCAACCAAAAGGGTTGGAGCTTCATGAACAGAAGCGTTGGAAATATGTTAACACAATATTGAATTGCAACGTAAGAGAAAGCTTGCATGTTGTTCATGGAATGTGCCACTACTCATAAGCAAAGAGTCAATGGTATATGACCCAAGTCAACATTATTATCTATATGTTGGTGTGTTCCATAATTTATCGTCTTTAATACGGTTAGTTTATTCTACTTAAAGTTATTAAGTTAATAACACATATTTAAAAGTCAAAATAAATTACTTTAAACTCGGAAGACATAAAAAGTTACTTTCAAATTTAGGAATCATAAAAATATTTTTTACATTTGGAGTGTGACACCTGGGCACTAACGAGGGCGGGGAGTGACGCCAGTGCAAGAGGCATGAAGTGCAAGGGGCACAGACAAGGAGCGGCTCCTGGCAGGCCTCGAGTGGAAGGGATACATGGATGAATCGAACATACACCGGAATGCGAGGAATCTAGAGACAGTGTAGGCATAGGACTATGAAGTTGAAGGATAGCTTAAAGGGATTGATTTGACTACTCATATCACCAAAATGCATTTGCTTTTCAGTAGCCTGACTCATAAGAACTCCATGGTTAAGTAAAGGAAGGGATTACCGGATCCACTTCTATATCGGTCATGATATATATAATAATTCGAGCACCCCGATCGTATTTCGTCTTTTCAAAATTTGGGTTTTCTTTGTGAAGGCACAGTTAGGGCACTCTAGTTGACTATAATGCTCAACTTCAAGGTAAGGGGAGCTAATTATTTTTTGTATAAATTTATTTTATAAAAATATATGCATATGAAACCTGAGTTGGCACATCCCTGATCATAGAGTAGGCATGGCCTGGTCCAGTCAGTTGTGACTAGTCATATAATATAATGTAAATATATATATATTTATAAGATAATGTACGTATCATATATATATATATATATATATATATATATATATATATATATATATATATATGTATATAATAAAGTAAGATAGTTGTTTCTTATATTGAAACGTGAGTGTTAATCAATAATTATATTACTTGTAGGTATGTATAAATTGATGCATTTTATGAGCTGTTATGGGTTAGTTGAAGTTGTTTGGTTCTTGGTATTGATTAATTTAGATTGTGAGTGGTGAGTAATGTATATTGTTCAGATTGTGTATATGTTGATTGTGGCAGAAAGTATATGATTACAAAGTGATGAAAGTATGATCCAAGTTGTAAATCAAGTTCCATCTGTGTAAGATCTCTTGGTGAGATCCTTAGTGTAGAATGATTGCATGATAGCTCAGTCTTGGGGGTTTTCCTGACGCTCCAATGGTCTTTCATTCTCAAGTAGAGAGGATTGATCCATGTGGTGAGGAGTAGCAGGAGGTCCTAGTCTTGGAGGCTTCTAGTATGCTCCAAGGCGCGGAACGGATTAACCTCGTGAGTGTGGTAGGGTGGAACCCATTGGCAACGGCTTTGCAAAGCAGTAGAGGCCACCACGAGTGCATAACCCGCCATAGCTCGGCAATCATTCTGGTCCAGACGTGTCGGTCTATAAAGCAATGAGTCTTGTGATGTCAATGTACCATGTTTAAGTGACTTTTGCATGTCGTGTGTGATTGAATAACATGATTTTTATATCTAGCTCACTCTTGCTTGTTTGTATTGTTTGTGTATGTTTCTTCTTGCGATGATCATCCATTTGTATGGGAGCAGATGGCGAGGAGGTTCCTTTGGAGACAGCTTTGGAAGTTGAGGACAATGCTGCTACCTAGTCTCCTAAGATGTTATTGGTTGATCTTATAGTATGAAATATTATTTCTCATTTAGCTTATATTTTAGATATCTTTGGGGTTTAAACTTATATTCTGAAGTACTGTAATTCTATTTATTCTTAACTGTTTTCCTATATTATGTATGTAACGTTTATTATATATGCTTTCTATATAATTAAAATGTGACTTTAGCCTCCAATAGTATGTACAAATAATTTGTGTACCATTCAGATGTGACATGAGATAGATCTCAATTTGGCTTTTTGCACTTGTTTATTCTAATGATTCTTGCTCTCACAAAGCGTTAATTTGTCCACAAAAGCTCTTCCCAAGAAGGTTAAAATTCTTGGTCCTTTTCTATTCAACTAGTCGACTGAGCGTCTAAGCACGGGTTGAATATCTTTTTATTAATATTGAAAGTGTTTGCAGTAGTGACAGAAGGCGAAAGGGAGAGCATGTTGCTGAATGTCTGCTGAGTGTTCGAAGAATGTCGGCAGAGTACTTTCAGAGTGCAGAACGAAGAAATTGCTTCTCCTTACCTTATCTGATGCCACCCTCTCCCTCCGTCTCCGACTGGACCAGCACGGCCAACCATATCCCACATTCCAAAGGGACTCGAAAACCCAAAGAACTCCGAAAATATATCATCTGCACTTCTAGGGTTGAACCGGAAAGTCGTTGATCCACCATCAGTGTCACCGAAAAATCCACCATCAGTGTCACAAATCAAATCACCACCATAACCCATGATTCCAATGATCCAAATCAAAAGAAAAAATCTCAAAACCGAAAAATTGGACCTAAAAGTTTGAAAGAAAAAAAGAAAAACATTAAAACTTTGATAGAAGTTTAAACTTTTTTCCATATGCAATTGGCACTGCATGAAGAAAATTTTTTGTTGAGAGAAATCGTACATTATAAGTTTCCGAGATTTGGTTGAATTTGGCTTCAGCATCATTTTTAATGTTAGGGTTCTTATCAAGGTTCCGCATTATCGCAAGCCTTCGATAAGTTTTCTTGAGATCTCATCGCTGGCACTTCGATCTACCTGAAGAAGTTTGTAATAGTCCATTCCCATCTTCCAATTTGCCTAAGTCGGAAGAATAACAAGGACGTAGTTTAGACGGAGCAGGAAACAAAGATCGTTTCAGAAGAAAGAGGACGAAACCCATAAACAACCCTTATTTTATCGACATGATCCAGATGTTGTTATAGCCACATTAACCACGTTAACAACCAATGTAACGACATTATTGATGCGGAACAAAAGGGTTATTTTTAAAATTTTAAAATTAAAAAATAACTTTTAAATTAGAAACTAAATGAGGAAAAAAAAATTTAAAGATTAAAAATATTCAACAATTAAATTATTATTTAAATTTAGTTTACTAATATTTATAATCCTTAAATTTGATACGAAATTCAAATATATTTTTATCCCAAATTTTGATATATTTTGATTTTAAATTTAAAAAGTAATTAGATGTATTTATTTTAACACAATTAAGTTAATAATTTTATTACATGAGCATTTAAATTATTTATATTATTTGATTTATTCTTTAATTTAATGTTAATTGAAAATAATTGGAAATGAAAATGTATTAATATTTAATTGAAAAGACCAATTCCAAATTTCTAAAGGCTAAAATCATGAATAAAGTTTGAATTACTATTGTTTGTGACCCATGTTCTAAGGTAAATTGGCATCTTTTTCATTGAAATATTGACTTACCAAGTCATTTCCAATTACCCGTAACATAAGGTTCAAAACTTCATGTAACATAAGGTTCAAAACTTCATGTATATATATGTGTACAATTTTGATATGTACTTTTCTACAGTAATTCATATACTATACTTTTATTTATTTGCTAAGAAAATAAAATAAATCATAAATTAAAGATTTCTTTTTAAGGAAAGTGTAACATTCCAAAAATACAGTATAAACTATATAATAGAATAATTACACTTAATAATAATCCAGATCAGTTTTTCACTAAGAAAAACGAACGTTCATGGCCGAACGGCCTTATATAAAAGAGTTACAAAACTTTACTAAGCGATTTAAGGAAGTCTAACAGAACGGTTTACAATACTTATACCAAACGGTCAAAGGAAAGTCAAAAGAGGAGATGACCGAACGATCGCCTTACTACAAAAACTAAACTACTAACCGAACATTCTACTGTTCGGTCTTCACTTCTACCTCTACCAAATTTTATTCTTCCAGCGCCTCTTCTAACAGCTCGTCTCCTTCTGCTCACATCCACACAGATGACCATTGCAACGACAAGGACGAACGTACAAAACCAGACAACACAGAAAAAACACAGGGTAAGCTTATGTAATTTAATTCAGTTACAAACATACATTTTTAAACAATCCAATACACACGATAAATTTCATCATACGAATCATACGAAGCCTAATACTAGACTGACTGTCCGGACTGTATGAAATCTGTGTAGCTACGACGTTCGTGCACCCGGGTGATGTAGTAACTGGAATACTCTCATCAGCTGCCACCCGAGGTTAGTCCTATCTGTCCAAAGTACCCCTAAGGACTAGGACCTCCTGTCGTTCCCACACATGACCTACCCTCATCTACGTGAGGACGAGTACTCATGGAACATCAGAATGAATCGCCAGTTTAGCATAACCACATTCATACTTTACAAATTCATTAATCATCCATGAGTCATTCCTCCCTGGAACGCTCGTTCAAAATCCACAACATTTCATTCATCTCATATTCTCTTCATCTTTTATTATCCATCATTTTAATTTTCATCTTTGACCACCGATTTTAAGGACATCAAATACCGAACTTTCGATCCTCACTCAGAACGAGGATGAATACTTGGAACGAAACATAGGAGTCTCTCGTTCCAGAATAAAAATAAAAATAAAATCGAGAGAGTTATTGGCAGATTGAGAAAGATCCCAAGTATAATTATATAACACCAGAACGAACGTTACTTAACATGAATCAGTTAAATGAACTGACTCTCGTGAGCTCAAACCAACACTTCAAAGAACATGTCAAGTATTAAGGCTCTACGCTGGAACCCGCGATTGTAGACACATCAAGACGTTTAAAGACCCATACTTAGAATAATTCACATACAGAAACCCAATGCCAGTAAATGACCGAACATGATAGAGGGAAATTCTACTGAAGTTGGACGAACGTTATTTCATCAAGATAGATCAACCCATAAACGAGTACAAGCGCTTGGTATAAGACCGAGCACTACTCAATTTGAGAGCTTGGTGTGAGACCGAGCACTACTAAACTCATAATAGAAATATTAATAAATATAATAAGATACTATTGAAATTGTGTTTAAGAATGACTAAAATATACAAATACATATATTACAAAATTTAAGTTTATCCCTGAATACTCAGATGCAACTATGCTTGGCCAAACGCTCAAGCACAATATTATCACAAGAAGACGCTCGTCCTCGGCTAGGATTCTTCTAAATGAAATAATTCAATTTCAAACAAGTTTACTAGAAACATCGAACGGTCAAGGACCATTCAATGACGAACGTACATTTTCATAGGAAATTTCATATTCGTAATTCAATTACATTCATTCTCATTTCTCAACATATAACTTTATAATTTCATACATTCATATCATAGCACATTTCATATTCCTCATACATCAAAACATAATAATCATCCCATATCATATAGTCAAATATCATAACAATCATGCTTCACTGCAACTTAAACGAACGTCCATGCAACATAGTAAACATACAAATTAAATTAAACAAGCTTCCCTTACCTCTGAGCGTGAATGAACGTCCAAAAGGTAGATTTTGGTTCGTCTGACTACAGATCTTTCTACTCTCAATGTTCAACAACTCTTCAAACTAAACCAAAAATAACTTAGACTACATGACCGCATGCAACCAAAACTTGGTTTGCACGTACGAGAAGACTAACGGCTAAAGACAACGAAACTTACCAGTTCAAACTTGAAACTATTCGGTTCAAAATGAAGCTTGGGACGCCGAAAGTGCTTCCACGGTGCCTAAACAGAGATCGGAGTAGAGAAAAGGTGAGTTTTGATAGAGAGAAGGGAGAGCTTTTTAGAGAGGAGGAGAATTGAAAGATCAGAGTTTTGGAGAAGAAGGTGCATGCAGAGAGAGTGAGACGTAGACTTCGAAAAACTCAGTTTTGCTTAAAACGAACGTCTGCTCATCTGCTGACACCTGCATTCCACTATCTGATTTTCTGATCCTTATTGTTTGACACCTTGTATCCGTTCAGAGGGGTTTTGGGTATGTTTTTAATGATTCTAACAGAAAGAAAATAACTATTTATAATAGAAAAATTGCGCATAAAATAAATAAACTATTTCCAATAAAATTATAAAATTTATATTTTATTATTTTTGAGTAAAGAAATATACCTCGCATTTGTCTCCAGTTGTTTATAATTGATCTGTGGAGTCTTGTTTCCACAATAATTATTATTAGTGTAGGTGTTTTACTATCTTGGGTTTTAAACTTTGGTTTTCATATTAGCTATCATTTTCCAACCTTAAGAATGAAATTCAAAGAAGCTTCACAACTTTATGTAAACTCCCTAGTTTGATAACCTTATTGGTCCTTATCCATGCCTGATTTACTATGTTAATCAAATCGGTTACTAATATACCTCATTAATTGTACCAACAAGTCCAGTTCAAGCTTTATAAAAGTGGTATCAAATAAACTTTTCCCAGCATGATGAATGCAGAATAAATATCAGTAATATAAATATAAATAAAGAGTAAAACCCTAACCGCTTCGATCTGTTCAATGGCACGGGCTGTTTCTTTCTGTTCTTTCTCCTTAGCAATATTTTCTTTTCTCATAGCAGCCAGCCTCTTGGCAGCATTATCTTTGTGGCGTTGACCAAGCTCATGATTCCTGATGCTCGAAGGGTTGTTTGATATATAAATTTTGCAAAAGTTGCACCATTTGTTGCCCTGACTGACCCAGTACTGAAAATCATAAAAAGGAGTAATCAGCCACAGATAACAACTCTGACTTTCACATACAACCGAACGTACCCCTGCATCTCAATAACCCACCTCCAAATCCTTCTCTCATGATAGTATAATTCACACACAGCCAACAGTTCTTCTAAAATATACTTACTACATGTTTGCAATACATATTTAGAAGAATTAATTCTTATTTTTTTACAAAAGCATCCTCATTAAAATACAAATAAGCAGTTTTTCTCCAAAATAAATCGACTTAAACATGCACTTGTAATAGTCTCCTACAGTCCTACCTTCTGATTCCCAATATATTATTACAAAATCCAAATATTTTTCACATTAATTTGTTTTAGGTATAAGAAGCATAAATTCATCACATACATCTGGGTGGTAATTTCGATTATGTAAGGGGCAGGTGGAAGAAAAAAAGACTTTGATGTCATTTGCGTGCAGGAAAATAAATTATTAAAAAAAAAACTGTGTGAAGAGTGCATAAGAATGATTATAAAAACTATACAACCAAAAACGTGTTGTAAAATATGCTCACAGAATCACGAACAGAATTTCCTGAGGCGTGTAGAGTCACTGTCCTTAAGGACTTATCCGCGATGTATTGCGCAAGTCCCCCAGGATACAACAGGAACTTCCCAGAATATCTCTGAGGATCTCAGAACTAGCAAGAAACTCTCTAAAGTATATACCCAGGATGAGAATAAAATAGGAGGATAGGAAATGGAGATTGAAAATATGTTTTGTGCACTCCCCTAAAATGAAATGAAATGCTATATTTATAAACATGTAGAAAGGACCGTTTGCAAAATTCTAAACGTTAATGAACGTTGCATATTGAACGTTGGCCAAGGAAGACGTTGCTCTCAACGTTGCAAAAACATCAACGTTGCAAAACTTTTGCAATAAAATAATATTTTTCTAACAATCCCCCACTTATTGCAAAAGTTGTAAAGAACAAAATGTCTTTGACCCAAACAGTTCTGTCTCAAAATAGATTTCTCATTTTTGCAGGTAATCCTTTTTTCAAAACAAAGGTATGTCATCTCTGTGTAAACTTGGAAAATGATTGTATAAAGCAATAGCGCAAATCTTTGTTCTGATGAATAATCAGAGATTAAAATAAGATAAGAGTATTTATATCTTGAGTCTCATAAGATGTAATGCATCAGAGCTGGTATAGCAAGCTATATGAACCAGTCTTAGATCGAGAAACTTAACACACAATGTATTTGGTATAGCAAGCTATATGAACCAAAGACACTTGACGTGTGTTAGAGGTTTATCAATCACAATACACCCCCACAATTCTTGCTGTTATCGCTGTGTTGCGCTAATTAGGCCATGCGCGTGCCCGGTATTCATGAGTGCTCTAGAGATCATGCCAAGATCTCATACAAGCGGCCCCACTTGACACTCATATAGGTGATTTCATCAAGTGTATGCTGCAAGTCATACACCACCCGTAAGGGATATGAAGATCATTAAAAACTTTGATAAATTACAAAGTTTAACCTCTCAATAATGCAGTCTCTAGCACTTTCACACACACCATAGGAAGGGACATAATTGATTAGAATCAATTTAGTGCTATCAGAACTAACAAGTGACTTGTTTTTACCCATATGAACCTTATTCATGGGATCTCCAATCACAAAGGTTGGGTTACCATCACTTGTTTGTTTGTCAGTGGCTTAAGTCCCATTCCCCTCGATGTTTCTAAGATCATATTTCTTCCCAAGGGTTTTGTCAGAGGATCTGCTAGATTCCTTTCTGACTTCACATAGTCAATGGAAATAGTTCCACTCTTTAGCAGCTGCTTCACCAAATTGTGTCTCAATTGAACATGTCTATTCTTTCCATTGTAATTTTTGTTTTTAGCTATAGCTATTGCCGATTGGCAATCACAGTGTATAGATACCGATGGGGTTGGTTTCATTCCTAATGGAATGTTCGCTAAGAAGTTTTTCAACCACTCAGCCTCACTACCAGCCATCTCAAGAGCGACAAACTCAGATTCCATTGTTGATCTTGCAATAATAGTTTGTCTGGCTGATCTCCATGTAATCGCACCACCCCCAAGTGTGAATACATAACCACTAGTGGATTTTGTCTCATCTGAATCAGAAATCTAGTTAGCATCACTATACCCTTCTAGTACAGCGGGAAATCCACTATATTCAATGGCATAATCCATTGAACCTCTTAAATATCTCATAAGCCTAGCAAGTGCATCCCAATGTTCCTGGTTTGGACATTGAGTGTACCTACTCAATCTACCTACTGCATAAGCAATATCAGGTCTTGAAAAACTCATTAAATGCAGTAAACTCCCAATTATTTGGGCATACAGAGGTTGAGATACAGATTCTCCTTTATTTTTCATTAATTTAGAATTAGCATCATAAGGGGTACTCACTGGTTTCAGATCATAAAACTCAAACTTCTTAAGAAGTTTCTCAATGTATTGTTCTTGGGATAGTAATATACTATCTCCCTTCCTTATGATTCTAATACCTAAAATTACATTGGCTTCACCCATATCTTTCATTTCAAAATTCGATCCTAGAAATACTTTAGTTCTAGTAACAATCTCATTGCATGTACCAAAAATTAACATGTCATCCACATACAAACATATAATGACGCAATCACTATTTTCAAATTTAGAGTACACACATTTATCAGCATCATTAGGTGAAAAACCATCACATAGCAATACATTATCTAGTTTTTCATGCCACTGTTTTGGTGCTTGTTTCAAACCATACAAAGATTTTAAAAGTTTACATACCTTATTCTCTTGACCAGGTACAACACACCCTTCAGGTTGAGTCATATAAATTTCCTCCTCTAAATCACCATTCAAAAAGGCAGTCTTAACATCCATCTGATGTATCACTAGCTTATGGATAGCTGCTAGGGCTAACAAAACTCGAATAGAGGAAATCCTAGTCACTGGAGCAAAAGTATCAAAGTAATCTATGTTAGGTTTTTGAGTAAAACCTTTAGCTACTAATCTTGCCTTATACTTTTCTACGGATCCATCAGGATGATACTTTTTCTTAAAGATCCACTTACAACCAATGGGTTTTGCTCCTTTAGGCAAATCTACTAAAGTCCAAGTATTGTTTTTCTGAATTGATTCAATTTCAGTCCTAATGGCCTTATCCCATTGTTTTGCATCAGGAGCACTAATGGCTTCTACAAAGCTACTAGGATCATTATCAACTAGATAGGTATAAAAATCATTACCAAATGAAGTTTCCTTCCTCTGTCTTTTACTTCTTCTTAAATCCTCACACAAAGCATCACTATTTGTATTATCTACAGGTTGAGACGTCTCACTAACCTTTAAAGGAAAAACATGTTCAAAAAACTCAGCATTTTTTGTTTCCATTATAGTGTTACGCTCAATCAGATCACTTCTGAGAACCAGAAATCTATAAGCAGCACTATGTTCGGCATATCCTAAGAACATACAATCAGAGGTTTTAGAACCTATTTTCCTTTTCTTAGGATCGGGTAACATCACCTTAGCTAGACACCCCCACACTTTTAAATATTTAAGGTTAGGTTGATATCCTTTCCACAGCTCATAGGGAGTTTTACCAGTTTTCTTATGAGGTATTCTATTTTGTAAAAAACATGCAGTAAGCAAGGCTTCTCCCCAAAGGTTATCAGGTGCACCAGAACTAACAAGCATAGCATTCATCATTTCCTTAAGGGTTCTATTCTTTCTCTCAGCTACTCCATTAGACTCAGGTGAATATGGTGGAGTTACCTCATGGATGATACCTTCTTTAACACAAAAGTCATTAAACAAAATATATTCACCACCTCTATCTGATCTAATCCTTTTAATCTTCTTATTTAATTGATTTTCTACTTCTGCTTTATAGGTTAAGAACACATCAAAGGCTTCATCTTTATGTTTGATTAAGTACACCTTAGTGTATCTAGAATAATCATCTATAAAGGTCACAAAATAATTTTTACCTCCTCTAGACATGGTTTGTTTCAAATCAGCTAGATTAGTATGAATTTATCCTAAGAGTTCAGTTTGACGTTCTACGGTATAACATGTTTTCTTAGTCATTTTAGATTCTACACATATATCACATTTACTACTCTGTTTATCATGCATATTTATTAATCCTAATCGTTGTAATTTTAAGACATACAAAGAATTTACATGTCCTAATCTAGCATGCCATATATCATACGAGTCAACAATATAAGCTGAAGAAGTTGATTCATTCATAATTTCAGAAATGTTAAGTACAAAGAGACCTTGATCACAATATCCTTTCCCCACAAAAACATTATTCTTTGTCATAATGATCTTGTCAGACTCAAATGACACTTTAACACCAGCTTTTCCCAGTATTGATACCGAGATTAAATTAACTCTGATAGAAGGAACATGCAGGACATCATTCAAAGCCAGAGTCTTCCCAGATGTGAGTTTAAGAAGAACCTTTCCTTTTCCTAGGACAGGAGTTGTCCTGGAATCACCGAGATAAACTTGTTCTTCTCCTTCTCTTACACTGATGTAAGAGGTAAAGGCACTTCTGTTTGCACAGATATGCCTGGTAGCCCCAGAGTCTACCACCCAATTACTCACATTGGACATCAAATTTGCTTGTGAAACGACCGCAGCTATAATGTCATCTCCTTCGGCTATATTGGCCTTAGGAGGATTGTCGTTTCTTGCTCTGCGCCTGCACTGTGGTGCATGATGTCCCGGTTTTCCACACACAAAGCAATTTCCTTTCTTCTTAAAGGTGGGGTTAAATCCATTTGGACGGGATTTTCGAAAATGGTTTTTCCTATTGTGATCAGGTTTGTGTTTGTACCTTTTGGGAGCAGGTCTATCCTCTACCACATTTGCTTTTGCAGACAAGGTTTTGGCTCTTGCAGCGGCACATTCTTTCCTGTTGGTATCTTCAACAATTATGTGAGTGATGAGCTCTGAGAGTGGCATCTGCTTGTGTCTGTGTTTCAGTTGTTGCTTGTAATCAGTCCAAGAAGGCGGCAGTTTCTCGATCAGCAGTTCCGAAACAAATTCATCTGGTAGAAGGATGTTCTCCGCTTTGATATCTTCGAGCAGCTTGTGGTACTCATTGATCTGCGACTTCATATCCTTATCTTCAATCATCTCCCAACGGTAGTAATTTCCTATAACGAACCTTTGTCTGACGACATCTTCGGCAGTATATTTGAGAATCAACGAATCCCAAATGTCTTTCGCTTCCTTGTAGGAACAATACACATCGAACAAATCATTAGAAAGCGCACTAAGCAAAGTGTGTCGGCATACCTTGTTCGCATAAGTCCACTCTTCAACTAGTTTTGAGTTTGAAGGAACAGTGGAGTCGGGCTTCGGAGATGAAATAGCAGCAACAACTCCATACATGTCTAAAAGGGTGGAAACGCGTTCTTGCCAGCGTCGGAAGTTCTGTCCAGAGAAAATCTCGATTTTTGACACGTCCGGAAGAGATTTTGCGAAGACCGTCTGGGTTCCGGAAGCAATATTCTGAGTCTCCGGGATTGAGTTGTTGTTGTTGTCAGCCATAAGTCCTTAAGATTGTTGTAAAATATGCTGACAGAATCACGAACAGAATTTCCTGAGGCGTGTAGAGTCACTGTCCTTAAGGACTTATCCGCGGTGTATTGCGCAAGTCCCCCAGGATACAACAGGAACTTCCCAGAATATCTCTGAGGATCTCAGAACTAGCAAGAAACTCTCTAAAGTATATACCCAGGATGAGAATAAAATAGGAGGATAGGAAATGGAGATTGAAAATATGTTTTGTGCACTCCCCTAAAATGAAATGAAATGCTATATTTATAAACATGTAGAAAGGACCGTTTGCAAAATTCTAAACGTTAATGAACGTTGCATATTGAACGTTGGCCAAGGAAGACGTTGCTCTCAACGTTGCAAAAACATCAACGTTGCAAACCTTTTGCAATAAAATAATATTTTTCTAACAAAAAGTGGTGAATAACGCGTTTACCTCAGTCATGGCAGCAAATTAGGGTTGCAAATCGACGGCGGCAAGAATTAAACAATAATTGGAAGGTGAGAGGTTCCTGAGTTATGCTGTGAAGTGCACTCTAATCTCTTCAAATTTCAAAAACCTCCAAAAAGTAAAGCCGAGAGTTTGGAAACAAAATAATGTCAGCTACTTAGAAAAAAGATGTCAAACCTCGTTAAAAACGCACTAAAAAACCCTCTGAACGGACGCCAGATGTCAAACAACGAGGATTTGAAAATCATATAGTGGAAGGCAGGTGTCAGTAGATGAGCGGATGTTCGTTTTGAAGTGGGAAGCAAAACTGATTTTTCTGAAAACCCCGTCCCACTCTCTCTGCATGCACCTTCTTCTCCAAAACTCTGAACTTTCATTTCTTCTTCTTCTCTCTAAAAAGTTCCATTCTCTCTACCGAAACTCACCATTTCTCTACTCCGATCTCCGTTCAGGCACCGTAGGAATACTTCCGGCGTCCCAAGCTTCAAATTGAACTGAACAGTTTCGAGTTCTGAAACTAGTAAGTCTCTTTGTCCTTAGTCGTTCGTTCTCTGGTACATGCAAACCAAGTACCGGTTGCATGTTGTTATCTTGTCTGAACCACTTTTGGTTTTTGGCTGTTTGGTTAGTTTAAAGAGTTGTGGAACGTAAGGGTAGAAGGAAATCCAATCAGACGAAACGTATTCTTTCTTTAGGACGTTCGTTCACGCTCAGAGGTAAGGGAAGCTTATCTAATTTAATTGTATGTTCGTTGCTCGTTCGTTGAAAATGAATGTATGTTGCTGAGTGGTTGAATGTATATAAAGTATGAATGTTGATATGAGTGTTTATGTGGAGTATGATTTATTAGTATGATATGGATTGTATGAAGTATACAAATTGATTTTGATATGGATTTATAAAGTTATGAAATGATGTATTGGAAAATGAGTTGAAGATAAATGAGTTCTGAATATAAAATTTCCCTATGATAATGTACGTTCGTCATTGAACGGTCCTTGTCCGTTGGGTGTCTTAGTAAACTTGTTTGAAATGGAATTCTTTCATTTGGAAAGAATCTTAGTTGAAGACGAGCGTCTTCTGTGGTAATACTATGCTTGAGTGTTCGACCAAGCGTAATTGCATCTGAGTATTCGGTGATAAACCTAAGTGTTGTAAATATATGTAATCATATATTTTAGTTATTTTAAACATCATTCCAATAGTATCTTATTATATTTATTAATCTTTCTATTATAAGTTTAGTAGTGCTCGGTCTCACACCAAGCTCTCGAAGTGAGTAGTGCTCGGTCTTATACCAAGCGCTCGTAAGCGTTTCTGGTATAATCTATCTTGAGGAAAAATAGCGTTCGTCTAACTTTAATAGAATTTTCTTTTCTACCGTGCTCGGTCATTGACTGACATTCAGACTTCTTGATGTAAATTCAAATAAGCTAAATATTCATAAGCGTTGGTGAATCCTTCTAAGTATTTTTCTCCGAAAGTTTTGAAGTGTATACTTCCATTTGGTTCCGGCCTAGAGCCTTAGTATTTGGCCTAGTTCTTTCTGCGTCCGGTTAGAACTCTCAAGGGTCAGTTCATCTAATTGACTCACTTTGTAAATGACGGTCGTTCTAATCATTCTTGCGCTATACAGTTGACTTCGGTTTCTTTCGTAATCTGATAATACCTCTCTTGGTCTTGTTCTATTATGTAATTGGAGACAGTTCGTCCTCGTTCTGAGTGAGGATTGAACGTTCGGTATCTGGTGTCTTTATAAATTTTTGAACAAAGAGCAAATTGAACTGATTGAGAAGGAAAGATGGAACTAAGATGATGAAAAAATGAAAGAAGAAGAAAATATGATATGAATGAAATGTTGTGAAATATGAACGACCGTTCCAAGGAGGAACGACTCATGAATGAATATTGGAATTTGTAAAGTATGAATGTGGTAATGCTAAGCTAGCGGTTCATCCTGATGTTCCATGAGTACTCGTCCTCACGTAGAGGAGGGTAGGTCATGTGTGGGAACGACAGGAGGTCCTAGTCCTTAGGGGTACTTTGGGCAGATAGGACTAACCTCGGGTGGCAGCTGATGAGAGTATTCCAGTTACTACATTACCCGAGTGCACGAACGTCGTAGCTACACAGATTTCATACAGTCCGGACAGTCTGTCTAGTAGTAGGCCTTATTAAAACGTATGTTGAAATGTATCTTATGTGTTTGAATATGAGAAATGTATGTTTATACTTGAATTAAATTACATAAGCTTACCCTGTGTTTCTTGTGTTGTCTGGTTTTGTACGTCCGTCCTTGTCGTTGCAATAATCATCCATGTGGATGTGAGCAGAAGGAGACGAGCTGCTGGAAGAGGCGCTGGAAGAAGAAAATTTGGTAGAAGTAGAAGTGAAGACCGAACAATACGACGTTCAGTCAGTAGTTTAGTTTAAGTGTAAGGTGGTCGATCACCTTTCCTTTTGAGTTTATTTGACCACTCGGTAGTTCCTTTTGTAAACCGTTCAGTCATGTTTGCTATTCTGTACAGTTTTAGTTGTAATCTGTCTGCAAGGCCGTTCTGCCATAACCGTACGCTCTTGTAAATTTTTTTAGACTGATCTGAATTATTATTAAATGTAACTATTCTATTACATAGTTTATACTGTATTTTTGGGATGTTACAAAAGAGAAACAGAGAAAGGAAAGATAGAGAACAGGTTTTTGTTAAATTATTATGCATGGAAGGAAGTCTTTTGTTTTCCTGTATGTACCCCATAATTTCCAATTGCACCCCTATATTTTTTTAAAAAATTTAATCTTTATAAAAGGTGACTTTTGGGTTACTTATTTTTAAAATATTTGGAAACAAGTCCTTTAGAATTTTTGGATTTCAGAACCAGAGTCTTAAAAACAGGTTTAAATGCATTTTAGAAGTTTTTCAAAACAAATGTTTTTGGAATATATGAGATGTTTTTTTGAAAAATTTTTCTAAAACAAACTTTTTAAAACATATAAGATGGATGCATTCTAGAATAGGATTTTCAAAACAAAATTTCTAAAATAAGATTTGTAGAATAAGATTTCTACTACAAGATTTCCAAAAACATATATGATATGAGCCTTTTAGATAATTTTCCCACAAAATCCGTCATTTTATTCTCTCTTTCTCTTTTTCCTTTTCCTCCTAAAGAATGTAATGGAATACAGATAGAGAAGAATAGTTTAATTATTTTGTATCGTACGATTTGGTGTGTACGTATAGCCGAGAGGCCAAGCAGCTCCCAGGCCCAACACTCACGTCGTCCTTCCCGGTCGTCCTTCCAAACTGTCCTCCCGAGTCGTCCACCTAGGCCTAGGTCGTGTCCAATACAACCTAACAATATAGGCGGATTATAAGTGGGAATGACTCATTAAGTCCCTAAGACAAATTATAAGGTGTTATTGGATCGTCATTGGCCCATGAAAGGTAAAAGTTCATCACAACTAGTATAAATAAAGGTTTCATGTATGACTTTAGGATCATTATGCATAACATATGCATCACTTGTTGTGCTAACCGTTCGGTTACATTACTGACTTGAGCGTCGGAGTCCCTTTGACAGATATCCACCCACACAGCTTGGACAAGAAGGAGGGAGAGCGAATAACATAACTTGATGATGAAGGACCACTAAAGAGCCCATCCGAACTTTAAGACAACTTGGAGTGCTTTGAATAAGGGACTTCAACACTATGGAATGCAGAAAGAAAAGACCACTAAACCCACTAAAAGCTCAACTGATGACCCATAAAACAATTTACAAATTGAAATTGGACATTTTCTTACATGTGCACCCATGGAGGTAGTTAAAGAGAGTTTCTCCAACACCTCCAAACGTTTGTTTTTTATTTTTTTAAATGATTTATTGTTTTAAATGTATGAATAATTTGTTAGATAGTTTTTAATAATTTTATTTTGAAGTTTTATTATTTAACGTTTATTAGAAATTTGTTAGATTTCTTTTTAATAAGGCTGTAGATATTATGAATCATGTTAGATATTGAGGGGTGAATATTATGTTATAGGTGATTATGCTATAAATGAAATAATATACTTATGATTGGATTCTCAAGTAAATTATAACTTCATATCAAATTTTTATTATTTTATAAACAACGTGGTGGAGGGAGATTTGACAAATAATTTTATAATGAATGAAATATTTACCTCTCGTGATGACTTAATTCAATGGGTGAGAGGGATTGCACATTATCTAAGATTTGTTGAGATAACTATAAGATCAAATAAGCTACCAGTAAATTGGGAAGACGTTTGTCTTACTGAGATGTGAAAGAGGTGAAAAATATAGGAAATACAAAACCAATGTCTAGCCTAGTATATATGACACCTGAAAATGTAAGTATCATTTTAAGTCAAGGGGCAAGTCATCTTCTAATGGCGATAGGTGAGTATTGAATGTCATATGTGGATTTCAACTAATGCAGTGAAATTGTTCAACGCATTTAATATAGTTTTGTTAATGGATTCGACGTACAAGACAAAAAAATATTGAGTGCCTTTGCTTGAGATAGTTGGTGTGACATCTATAGGGTTGACCTTCTCAACTTTGCATTAAAAGGAAAAATCTGTGCAAAGAAGAAGAGTAGCCATGGTAGAGCAGTTTCATACTATTTGTCACTTACACATTGTTGATGTTGTTGATGTCGTGACTAATGATCATTGTGGATATAGATGCATTATTGTGTCATTAAGGCTGGAGAAGAGTCATGGTCTATTATCTGACATGATCTCTACAAAGAACTTGATCAATGGTGTGATGAATACACAACACTAGTGAAAAGCTATGAGTGACTCGAAGAATTGAGGAGGTCTTTGCTAGTCGAGTCACAATACATGTTCCTATAGTTAACATCATATTTATTATTTTTTTCCTTTTTGTTTCATAATAATTTCTTTAATTTCTTACAAGCTAATGCAAACAAGTGTAACAGACATTGGTTATGCAATTGTTAATCAATATAATGTCATTTTAGTTGGTCTGTCATATGATCAAAAATATATTATCTTCCCACTGTATAGTAGATCGTCTTCTGATATAGGACAACATCGATTAATTTGTATAGGACACGTTTATGGATGTCATTTCCTCCAAGTAATGTTATTATGTTTTATTTTCATTTAAAAATTACTTTTATATACTAATATTAGTTATGCAAGTTCAACTACAGAAGATTATCCTTTGTTTATGTATGATATCATATCCTCAACCCATTATTATTGTGAGGCGCGAACATGATCATCCTTTTTACAAGTAGGATGCATTCAAATATAAGAGAAATTAATATACTTTATCCAAACAAAGATATTAAAATATAAAATATTTTAATTAATTCATTAAAAAAACTATTTAAAAAATAAAAAAAATTAATTGTAAATAATTTAATTATTATGTATTTCAATTACTCGGTTGAAATCTCTCGTCCAAATAAGATAATATATTTATTGATATTTTCTTTAAATATTATTCATCTTATTGTGAAATTTTCAGTTTCACATTTTAAATCCTTAGTGGTATATGTTTTAATCATGAGATTGAAATTTACTTAAGGTTAGAGTAATTAAAGTTATGAATTTTTAATTATACAACATATGTATTTGTGAGTGTTTTTCTTATATATTTCATATATTATAGTTGAAAAAGGTAAGTCTATTGAGAAAATACCTAATTTAAAGATTAAATAATTAAATTTAATATAAAATAACTATATCATAATAGGAGTTATGTTTAGAATTTATGTGTGCCCTTTAATGTTGTTTTGGTGATAGATAACAATCACACAACATGCAAGCTGACATTTTTTGTCAATGAAAAATTGACTACAAAGTCAATGGAGATGACCCATTCAAAACTTTATGATAGAATACGAAAATATATTGATTTATATAATATAATCCAACATATATATAAGAATAAATGTATAGTATAAAACTTACAGTCAACATAAATTATTACAAAATATGATATCATTCGAATAAATGCTTTATGAGAAGATTAGTTGAATAATATTTTTATAATTGTTATTGGATATATTTGAATTGGATACCAAATAAACATATCAACAACAATATTTAATTGTGATTACAACAAAAGAAAAAAATACAGTACAAAATAGAAAACAGCAAGTAAAACCAAATGCTGTTTAATAACTTCACTCTTTACTTACACACGTGAGTTGAGATGTTTAGTCCATCCATTGAAGACGAGCTTTACATTACAAGCTCATTGACAACATCCTTCATAGTAGGACGAGATCGTGGACTTTCAGTCATGCAAGCAAGTGCCATCTTCGCAACTGATGCCACCTCTTTAACTAAACGTTTTGTTGGAGGAGGGAGACGCTGCTCCAACTTATCCATCAATGTCATATCATCACCAGTGGATGAAGATGATAATAAGGCAGATATAAAATCACCAGGGTGCTTTCCCAGAAGTATTTCCCATGCCAACACTCCAAAACTATACACGTCACATTTCTCGTTCACTTCCATTGTGTATGCAAGTTCTGTAACAAACTAAAGCTTATAGCATATGCATTAAAGGAAAGTAGTGACATTGATAAAATATAGCTAATTGTGACCAACAAAGACAAACTAAAAAATTATGAGATCCTCAACCAGTATAAGGAAAGAAAATTGACCTGGAGCGGCATATCCGAAAGTTCCTACAAATGAGGTCCAATTGGATGAATTGGGATTAAGAAACTTGGCTGTTCCGAAATCTGAGACATGTGCCACATATTCCAAATCCAAAAGGACATTTTTACTTGATATATCACGATGAATAATTGGTGGTGAGCAATCATAATGCATGTAGAATAAAGCATTTGCTACATCTTTAATAACATTCACTCTCTTATTCCAATCAAATGCAATTGCTTCTTCATCATCCTTCAAAACATTCTGGACATTGCCCTTCTCCAAGAATTCACACACCATAAATGACCATTGGGAATGTGAACAAAACCCATATAACTTTACAATGTTACGATGGCGAATTTCTGTCAGAGCTTGGATCTCACTTGTGAAAGCTTTCACATTGAGCTTTTCTCCATTTGGAACTGAATGAAGTTTCTTTACAGCCACAACTTCACCTGAGGGTAACACTGCTTTGTAAACTTGTCCTTGCCCTCCAACTCCAATGAGATGCTTATCGTCAAAGCTTTCTGTGGCTTCAACAATATTCTCCAATACCATTTTGCCATCAAAACTCCATATTGCAAATGTGTTTGGAGTTTGCAAATTGGTAGCTTGGTCTTCCACTTTCAGTGAAGTTTTGCGTAAATAATACAAGACTCCAAAAACAAACAATGCCAGCATTAGAGTGCCCAAAGTAAGGGGTAGAACCATTGTTATGACTTTCTTTGTCGTATGATTCTGTGATTTCTCACTTAGTGTTGGGCAAGGCTTTAAGCCACTAACATTGCCACACAAGCCTTTATTATTTCTTACTGCGTCCATTGTGGCATTGCGAAAGACTGGAATGTTTGGAAGTGGACCCTCAAAATCATTGTAAGATATATCAATAGATGTCAAGCTCATCATACCATCAAAGCTAGAAAGATCACCTGAGAGACTATTGTGAGAGAGATTCAATGTTTCTAATTTTTGTAATCCTCCAAGCACATGTGTTAATCTTCCCCTCAAAAAATTTTCACTGAGATCAAGAGTTGTAAGAGATATTAATTTGCCAAGCTCTAAGGGAATATTTCCCTCAAATTTGTTCTGGCTCAAATTCATTTCCAATAAATTGAGAAAATTCCCAAGTTGGTGTGGAATTAACCCAGACAAATTATTAGATCCCAGCCTCAAAATTTGAAGATTCTTCATTGATGCAATTTTTGTGGGAATATTTCCTGAAAGATTATTGTTGTTGAGTGATAGACGAAACAACAAAACCAATTTCGATAAATCTTGTGGAATGCTTCCTGTAAGATGATTTGAGGATAACTGAAGTTCACGTAATTCGGTTGCCTCGCTTAGTTCTGGTGGGATAACACCTGATAAATTATTGTTAGAGATCTTGAGGCTTGTGAGGCTACGGAACTTCCCCCAATTTGGTGAAAGATGACCATAAAAATTGTTTTCACTCAATTCGATGTAAACCAAGTTTAGAAGTACACCAAAAGCATCTGTTATGTTTCCAGTTAGTTGATTTTCCTCAAGTCTCACTCGTATAAGGCTAGAGCAATTCTTCAAACTCTCTGGAATATGGCCAGTGAAATGGTTTTTTCTAGCGGAAAATTTTGCCAACTTTCCACCAACACAAATGTTGTGAGGTAAATGGCCAACAAAATTATTATCAGCCAGCTGCAAGTTTTCCAAAGCAATAATCTTGTTCATTTCTGTTGGAATCTTGCCACTGAGATCATTTTCAAATAAATTCAATTCGTGAAGCTTTGACAAATTTCCAATGGTGGAAGGAATGGATCCAGAAAGTTTGTTTTGATAAAGTAAAACGGATTCCAAATTGACCAGGTTACCTATGGAAGTAGGGATTGGTCCAGAGAGATTATTGACCAGCAACTGGATTGTTAGAAGGGAATGCAAATTTCCTATTGCATCCGGGATAAGGCCAGATAATTGGTTGTCATAAAGGTAAAGAAAACTTAGATTGCTCAAGTTTCCAATTGTGGAAGGGATTTTACCAGAGAGAAAATTCCCAGACATATCAAGTTCACTGAGTTTTCTCAAAAATCCAATTTCATGAGGAATAAAACCTGACAATTGGTTTCCAGAAAGGTTAAGAATAGTTAGATTGGTCAACTTACCAATTTCACGAGGAATATGACCAGTAAGATTACAACTGTTCATGATCAGATGTATTAGTTTCCCCAGCATGTGAATTTCTTGGGGCATGGTGCCAGAAAGGCCACTTTTCCCAAGATATAGGATCTCCAGGTTCCTCATATTCACAATTTCTTTGGGAATGGTACCTTGGAAGTTATTAATTGTAAGTGATAAATGGTTTAGGTCCATGTGCCAAATTCTCTGAGGAATGCTGCCAGAAAGGTTGTTGGCTCCTACATCTAGATGCAATAAATTGTTCAACTTTTCTATAGAGATTGGGATTGTCCCTGTGAGATTGCAATAAGGAACATGAAGCATTCTCAGCTCCCTCATTCTCCCTATTTCTTGGGGAAGGGACTCACTGAAAGCATTACGACTCATGTTCAACTTCTGAAGGCTAATTAACTGTGTAATTTCAGAAGGGATAATCCCAGAGAGTTTATTAACAGACAAATCAAGATCAACTAGATTGGACAGAACTCCAATTTGAGGAGGAATACTTCCATTCAAGGAGTTGTTTCTTAGATTTAGAGTGTGAATGTTTGTAAGCATTGAGAAGTTGAGATTTTCAAGAGTACCTCTTAATCCAATATTTGGAAGATTTATTTGGGAGACGTGATTGGAGTGATCACATGCAATTCCAAGCCAACTGCAAGAAGTGTTGGCAGTCCATGAAGAGAGAGAAGCTTGACTCTGATTGTCAAGGCTGGCTTTCCACTTCAGGAGAGCATTTGCTTCTGAAGCAATTCCAGAAGAATTGAAAGCATGAGAATGGGGAAATGCACAAAAGAACATTAGAAGAAGCAACCAAAAGGGTTGGAACTTCATACTGAATTGTTCACACAATATTGAATTGCAACGTAAGAGAAAGCTTGCATGTTGTTCATGGAATGTGCCGCTACTTATAAACTAAGAGTCAATGGTATATGACCTAAGTCAACATTATTATCTGTATGTTGGCGTGTTCCATAATTTATCGTCTTTAATACGGATAGTTTCTTCCACTTAAAGATATTAATTTATTGTCATATCACTGTTTAATAACACAAATTTGAAAGTAAAAATAAATTACTTTAAAATCGGAAGACATAAAAAATTATTTTCAAATCTAGAGATTATAAAAATATTTTTAAATTTGGAGGACTAAAATATTTTAATTTACAGAAATTAAAATGTAAACTTTATATTTTGAGTGGTTAAAAAACCACTTGTTAGCCACATTAATCATGTAAACAACTATGAAAAATCAAATTAAAAGATTAAAAGTGTTTATAAATAATATTATAATCTATTTTTTATTAACTCTATTTTTAATTTTTAAATTTTAATACGATATTAGAATATATTTTTATCAGATATATTTTATTTAAAATTTTAAAATTGAATGAATGTAATCATTTTAATTTAATTAGTTAATATTTTTTTTACATATCAAATATGTTTCGTATTAGAATTTGAAATGTGTATACAATTTAACATATTTTTTTAATTAACAGTTGAAAAATGTATTTGACAAATAAAAAATATAACGTAATTGAAATTGATTTAAAATGATTATATTTATTATTTTTAAATATTGAATATATATATATATATATAAATATATATATATATATATATATATATATATATTTCGAATAAAAATTTTAAAGATATTAAAAACATATTTAAAGTTTGAATTGATTTCTGGACTCTTGTTTCCACAATTCATAATTAGTATTAGGTAAATTTGCATTATTTTTGAATGAAATATTGACTTTCCAAGTCATTTAAAATGACCCGTAACATAAGGTTCAAAACTTCATGTATATACGTACAATTGTTTTTCTACAATAATTCATTTACATGTGCTTTACACTCTACTTTTATTGCTTTTAACTATTTGTCAAGAAAATCAAATAAATCATAAACTTAAGATTTTTTTAAGTAAAGAAAATAACTATAGATAAATGAAAAATTATGTATAAAATAAAAAAATTATATCCAATAAATCATAAAATTTATATTTTATTAATTTGTGTTTTATTATTTTTGAGTCCTCGCATTTGTCTCCATTAGTGTTTATAATTGATTTTTGGAGTCTTCATTCCACAATTGTTATTAGTGTAGGTGTGGTGACACATATTCTAAAGTAAGCTTGCATTTTTGTCAATGAAGATTGACTCATTTAGTTTTTTTCTATTAATAAGTGTTAGTTGTTAGTTTTATTTGTTCATGAAAAAGTTAAACTTATAATCTTTTTCTTCTTTTCTTTTACAAACTCTTTAAATCAATTTTATATTTCAATCGAGTCTTTCTACCGTACGGAAATAGATTCAAAACTTTATGACAAATGCATCGTATTTCTCAACTTCACATATGTATATATAAATTTTGACATGTACATTTAAAATATATTACCAATTAAAATATTAAAATTTAATAACTATTATTCAGCAATGCTTTAAGTAAATTATTTGAATGATGTTTTCTTTTTAAACCTAATACGTTTTTAGTTTTACGAAAAGTGACTAAGTAAATAAAATTTGTATATTTTTTAGTCATAATTTTACTTTTTTTTATTTATTATTAATGAAAACAGATGTGTTACGCATGTTGTAACATCTTAGCGTAAAACCATATTATAGAATACTTACAATTAATAATATTACAGTCCAGTTCTGAGAAAAAAAAATATGTTTATGGTCAAACGACCTTAAAATTACTACAGAATTTAACTCTTACAAAACGAACGGTTCCAAAATTAAGCTTACACCAAACAGTTATACAAAACAGTATTACTACTATTGACCGAACGGTCTTAAGATTCAACTTTAACTTCCACTTCTTCCAAAGCATCTTCCAACAAACACTTGTCTCCTTTTGTTCACATCCACAGGATGATCATTGCAATAGGAAGAATAATCGGATGGACAACATGACAAGACAGGAAAAATAAGGGTAAGCTTATGTAATTTAATTAATCCAGTAAAATATATAATTCACACCATTCTAAGATTGAATAAAATCAATAAGTCAATCATGCAACAACCAATCATATATTTCCAACAATAACCGAACGGTAATACATGCAATGACCGACTACTTCACTATGATTGTCCCGACTGTATGAATTTTGTGTAGCTATGACGTTTATGCACCCGGGTGATGTAGTAGCTGAGATGCCCTCAATAGCTGCCACCCGAGGTTAGTCCGTTATACCTCGCCCAAGTTCACCTTATGGACTAGGACCTCCTGTCATTCTCACACATGACTTACTCCTCTCTATTTGATAATGAGTAATCACAGAATATCAGAATAATCGTCAGCTAAGCATAACCACATTATTACTATACCATTCAGTAACAAATCCTGAAATATTCCCCCCGGAATACTCCTTCATATCCATACTATTACATTCATATCACATTTTAAGTACCATCATACTTAATCATCAATACAATCAAATCGAACCAAGAAAACCAGATCCCATCTTTAGAACAAAACTGAAAGAGATAACCTCAATCTTAAAAGCAAGACCGAACAAGAGAATACTTTTTAGACTAACAAATCTGAACACTTAGTGAAAGACCACGCAATCTTTCACTTATCCATAAAACAGTACCAATCGGTCCATACTAGATAAGACTCATTAAAAGCCAAACTCTTATGGTAATACTGAACGTTTACTCGCTACTTAACAATTATAACCGAACGGTCTTTACTAGACAGAATTCCAAGAATGTATGGAATACTAAAGAATACATATAGTTAGACCTAACTGAAAATCATAAAAGCTTTTAACCGAAACCTAAGAACTTAAACTGAACACTACAAGCTTTAATCGAACACTATTGAGTTGGGCCGAACACCCTTAGTTTCAAATATAGTACATAATTGAGTATTATGACGAGACCAATCGCTTGGTTCAAGGTCGAGCACTACTAAGACCGAGCACTTGGTTCAAGACCGAGCACTACTGAGACCGAGCGTTTGGTTCAAAACTGAGCACTACTAAGATATACCACTAAGGATAAATATAGCACCTAATACTTAAGTTATTTTGAGTACCTTTACTAGACTGTTTACTAAGTAAAAAAGGGAACTACACTTAAACTGAAAGCTTATTTTAATATACATATACTAATAGAAAATCGATCGGTCATTAACTAAAATTCTTTACAGAAGGAGAATCCAGTCAAGACCAAACGTACTAAGGAAACACCGATCGGTCACGAATGACTCTTGGCCAACTTACAAAATTCCTACCCAATTCATGCCATGTATCAAACACTAACACATACAGATTTACATTCAACAATTTCAATAGTTAATATCAACCAATCATAGCATCATCCGAACATGCAACCATTCACAACCAGAAATCAAAATCTTAATTAAGTTACAAGCTTCCCTTACCTTTAAACTCAGTCGAACGCTCACGGTTGCAGGATATGGCTCACCACTACTAATCTTATACACTTAGAGTTCACCGATTACGAAACTAGACCAAATAGAAGACCAGAATGACTATCGAAATTTTATGGAAGAAAATGATAATCTCATGCAACCAGAAACATGGTTTGCATGTGCCAGAAAAACAACTGTGCTAAGAGAATAATGAACTTACCAGTTCAAACTATTTACTTGATCAATGCAAAGTGAAGCCCTTTACACCAGGAAGACTCAAGCACTACCTGAATGATGATCAGAAGGAGAAATAGGTAAGATTTTGTATAGAGAAGAAGAAAACTATAGAGAGGAGGAGAAAATGAAGAAGTCATAAGTTTTGGAGGAGAAGGTGCATGCAGGAAAAGTGGCACGAATTTTGAAAGTTTGATTTTTATATCATCGTCAAAAACCGATCGATCACTCAGCTCTGCACACCTGTCTTCCACTTTCTGAATTTCAAAGACCCTTTCACTAACACCTGGATCCCACTATCTATTGTATTTAAGGATCCGGACACATGTGTTTACTTTTTTTTTATAATAGTAAAATATAATAATTTATTATTATTATTATAGTAATAAAAGTAAATTTGAATAATTTTTACAATTAGATCGTAGGTAATGTATATTTTTTTAGATAATGTTTTTATTGTAATAGTTAATGAAATTTTAAAGAATTAGTTAAATTTTAGAAAAAACGGTCAACTCGAATAAAAAACGCTTAAATTTAAAAGAAAAAAAGTTACTTAAATGATAAAATTTGTAAAATAATTATTTTAATTTAAAAAAATACTTAAAAGGATATCATTAGAAAAAAATGTATACGCAAAAGATCGAGACCTCAATAAGATTATGAACATTATAATAATAATAAAAGTAAATTAAATTATTTTTATAATTCCATTGTAGGTAATGTTTATTTTTCTTAGATAATGTTTTTATTGTAATAGTTATTAAAGTTTAAAAAATAGTTAAATTTTAGAGAAAAACAATCAAATTGAAAAAAAAATTAAAATAATAATCACTTAAAGGATATGATTGATAAAGTTATTATTTTAATTTAAAAAAATACTTAAAACTTAAAATTGAAAACAAAATGTATACACAAAAGGAGGTAATCCTATTTACATGTATGTGTGCGTTAAATATATAATGAGAGAAACAAAATTTTTCATACAAGAATTAAACTCTTTAAGATATTGGCTAGCACATGCCTAAGCAATAAACCAATTTCAGTGATTCAATATTCCTGCAAAATCAGTCATTCGTTCTTTATACTCCTCTTTCTTTACATAAATTCTTGTATAACAATACATATTTAAGTGAGTAACAAACTTTTTCTTATGCTTTTGAGAAGTTGCTTCATAAAGAAATATTTGAAGCCGATGATGGTAATCTTCAAGAAATGTTCACGAATTCTTGTAGAATGTCTGAGGTTAGATTCTCTTGAAGACTCGTTCTCATTATTATATCTGTTACCATCATTATATTCAATGGTTTGTGTAATATAAGTAGGATTTTAAAGTAAAAAAATAGAGAAATGAAAAGATAACTGATTTTTTTTATTGAACATAAACAGTAGATATTTATATTATAAAATAAAAATAGAATTTGTAACAATTTTGAGAAATATACGTTAAGCTAATTATCTAAACAATGTATAAAATACTCTTATAATATAAGATACAAATATATTTTTATTTAACTGATTTAACTCATTTAAACATATGTTGTTTGAGTCACAAAATTTCAACCATCTCTTTTTTAACTCAAAGATAATATATACTAAGTTTTTCCTTCTTCGAAGTTCTTTTACCTTTTGAAAGTTTCGATCACAATTTCTTACTTAATCTTCACGTCTTTATAATCTTTCATAACTTTCTCATCTACTTGTAGTTGTTCTCTATTTTCTCAAGAACAACGTCGAACTTTGAGTTGCCAATGTCTTTCACCTTCTCAATGGCTTATTGCTCTGCATTTTTAGTTTCTGCTTCGGGAACAATTGTCTTAGACTTCTCTTCTTCTAATATTTTTAATTTAGTTTGACTTTACCAACTTTAACACCCACTAGTTCTACTTTCTTGTTATTCAGAGATGGGGTTTTTTTAGGTCCTCCGACATCTGTATGTACTAAGTGCAGCTTGTTTGTTGCTCTTCAAAATTTGTCTTTTGGAAAAGGGAACCTTGTTTGTTTTCCATATTGCAAAGCAACGCATACGAGTGATTTCTCTTCCAATTTAGGCAGCCCTTGCACCGACATGTTGTCTTCAACCTTGTGCACAACAATATGCTCTTAATCAATTAAATTCAAGGCAAAACTCTTGCCTTTCATTTGAACTCTGAATAATTATTTATTATCCGAATCTTTAATCATGCAGGTTTTATCTTCAAATAGAACTTTATAACCTTTCTCTACAAGTTAGCCAACACTCAACAAGTTTTGGTCAATTTCAGGAACTTATAGAACATCAATAATTAATTTCAAACATGTGCAACCACTATCAATTAGTCAATTTTATGTTGATCTTGCAGTAGCAAAGTAAGAAACAACAAAAAGTTATTCTTTTTCACCCTCTTCAACAACAACTTGTACATTCTCTCACCAACACTTCGTATCTGGATGATCATTTTTCTTACAAAAGGGATATGATGGAAAAACATGAGAGGATTTGCTATCATTTTTTGTGGTTGAAACTTCCTGACTTGCCTTTTTTTTCCCAGCAATTTAACTGCCAAAGCCCTTTCAATCTGACCTTCTTGTCACATGAGTCTTCTTTGTTCCGAAGCCTGAAGTACTGTCAAAAGTTCTGCCAAGGTAATAGTAGAAAGATCTTTTGAGTTCTCCAAGGAAGTCAATGTGGCTTCATATCTTTGTGGAATTGTTACAAGTACTTTTTAAACAATTTGAGAATCAGGAATCTCAATGCTAAGATGTATTTTATTTGCAATGATGTGAAGCTTTCTACATAATCTTTTATTGTCTCTGAATCTTTTACCCTCTGCATCTCAAGTTCTCGAACTAGATTCAAAGTTTGCATTCCTTTTATTCTCTCGCTTCCTTCATACTCTTCCTTCAAAAACTTACCGATTTCATGTGTCTTTTTTATCGTCATTATTATGTTGAAAATGATTAGAAATACAACTATGAACAAAATTGATTTGGTTTTGGACTTTTGAAACCTCATTTCTTTGTGACTTTTCATTTAAGCAACCGTAGAATTATTTGGCAAAGGAAACACTTTGTAGTCCTCTAGTGCTTTCCATACATCCTTAGTATCAAGATATGCTTCCATTTTGATAATTCATATTTGATAGTTTAGTTTATCAAATACAAACACAAAAATGATAGTAAAGGATGTTTTAGTGTTTGGTGAATATTTGGTGGTGATAAATGTTTCTGGATTATGTCACATATACTATAAGATATTTTTTTGCTTTGATATCAATGGTAAGATTTTAAAGTATAAAAGAAAAACGAATAAAAATTCTGATATTTTTTATTAAACATAAACCATAAATATTTATACTATAAAAAAACATAATTTATAATAAATTTAAAAAATATATGTTAAACTAATTAACTAAACCATACATAAAATCCTTTTTAAAAAATAGGACAGAATATAGTTGTATTTAACTATTTTAACTCTTCAATCATGTTGAGTCACAGATTTCCAACAATATCTTAATGTGTATCATAAAAATAGTCATACATTTCATCACTGAAGACATCCACTTCAGTTCCTCTTCATCAACTGTACCGTTACTAATTTTATCACGTTTAATGCCTATTCTTACTTATAAATCTAGATTCATTCTTAAATCACTATAATATAAGGATTTCAAACGTAATTCCTGTATCCTGACAGAATAAATCTTTGTTTTAATGTACAGGAAGTACACTTTGATATTACTCAATCTAAACCAGTTAGATGAGATGAATTGTAAATTCATTGAAACAATCTATATACATGAACAAAAAAATTTGAGCTCAATGAAAGATTCAGCCACTTAAAATGAATTGAATCCCATCTTTTAAAAGTTCCAGAACCTCCCTATGCCTCTTGCTATGTCTGATGTAAGAATTATGGAGAAGAAAATGAAATGACTACAATATACTGATTAGGATGAAGTTAAAAAAATAAATTAAAAAACTAGGTTAAAGAATGAAAAAGTAGAATTTAACCATACCAAATTTATGACTATATTGAATATTAAATTAGAGATTAAAAGGAAAAAAATATTATTATTTTAATAATTATTTTAAAAAACTAAAATTAATAATTATACAAAATTTATTTTGGTTCATTTTTTATTAAAAAAATTAATTACATTTCTAATTTTTATTTCGTTAATTTTTTTTTTAATTTTAAAAAATTTACTTAAGATTTTCTTTAAAATTTATATATTAAATTAGTGAACGGTGCAACATTCTGAATGGCGGCAGCGGGTGCTAAGCGTTAAAGCTTCCAAATTCCGATAGCTGATTCTTGACTCACCAAAACCAAATGGCTCTTATTTCATAGTAATCGAAAAACAAACGACACAGTTTAATGGATCTCCCACCTCAATTTTCCTCCACCCTAAACCCTAAACCTCACCCAAGTCCCAACGTTTTCTTGGACCCAACCACCGATTCAATCCCAAATCTCCTCCAGAACCCCAACTCCACCACCTTGAGCCACTACCTCTCTTTCTCCGTCCCCAAGAAGCGCCGTCGCGGCCGCTCTCAGCGCAATCCAGCTTCGTTTCGCCTTCCTCTCACCCTGCCCACCGACTCTCCGTCTTCCTCTTCCTCCCGAGCCCCCGCCTCCGACGAAATTATCGTAATAAACAAAGAACCCAAAACCGAAGCGTTAATCGCCCTCAGCGCCGGTTTTCCGGCGGACTCCCTGACGGAGGAGGAGATCGACGCTGCCGTGCTGCCGGTCATCGGCGGCATCGAGCAGGTAAACTACACTCTCATTCGGAACCACATCATTGCTAAATGGCGCGAAAACGTGTCCAATTGGGTGAGTAAGAAAACCTTCCTGGATTACATTCCGCAACATTACCACGCGCTTTTGGACTCCGCATATAATTACCTTGTCTCGCATGGTTACATCAATTTCGGAGTGGCCTCTCCCATCAAGGAGAAGATTCCGTCGGAGACGAGCAAGCCGTCGGTGATTATCGTCGGCGCCGGGCTCGCCGGGCTGGCTGCGGCTCGGCAGCTTATGCGGTTTGGGTTCAAGGTGACGGTGTTGGAAGGGCGGAAGCGCGCCGGTGGTCGTGTTTATACGAAGAAGATGGAGGGAGGGAATAGGCTGTGTGCTGCTGCAGATTTGGGTGGTAGTGTGCTGACGGGTACGTTGGGGAATCCCCTTGGGATTGTGGGGAGGCAGTTGGGTGAGTTGCTTCATAAGGTGAGGGATAAGTGTCCCCTTTATTGCGTGGACGGGAGGCCGGTTGATCCGGACACGGATGTGAAGGTGGAGTCTGCGTTTAATCGTATGCTCGACAAAGCGAGTAGGTTGAGGCAGTTGATGGGGGAGGTCTCGGTGGATGTGTCTCTTGGAGCGGCACTCGAGACGTTTCAGCAAGTGTTTAAGGACTCGGTGAGTGATGAGGAGTTGAGTTTGTTCAATTGGCATCTTGCTAATTTGGAGTATGCGAATGCGGGGTTGTTGTCAGATCTTTCCCTTGCATTTTGGGACCAGGATGATCCTTATGATATGGGGGGAGATCATTGTTTTTTGCCTGGGGGAAATGGGAAGCTGGTTCAGGCTTTGGCAGAGAATGTGCCAATTTTGTATGAGAAAACTGTGCATACGATTAGGTACAGTGGTGATGGAGTGCAGGTGATTGCAGGGAATCAGGTGTTTGAGGGTGATATGGCTTTGTGCACTGTTCCATTAGGTGTATTGAAGAAAGGATCTATCAAGTTTATACCAGAGTTGCCTCAGAGGAAGCTTGATGGGATAAAAAGGTTGGGGTTTGGTCTGCTGAATAAGGTTGCCATGCTTTTTCCTCATGTGTTTTGGGAGCTGGATCTTGACACATTTGGACATCTTTCTGATGATCCAAGTCGTCGTGGGGAATTTTTTTTGTTTTACAGTTATGCAACAGTTGCTGGTGGTCCCCTGTTGATTGCTTTAGTGGCAGGGGAAGCTGCTCATAAGTTTGAGAGCATGCCCCCCACAGATGCAGTCACACGGGTTCTTCAAATTCTCAAGGGTACGCTTTATATGAAAGTTACTACCTACGTTATACTTTGGCTAATGCAATTTATAAGATAAGAATATCCATACAAAATAAGCGAAGAAAAATAAATTTTAGGACAATAAATTGCATATCCATTATCATGTAGTTTGTATGATTTCCTCAGTTTCCTAACATGTCTTGTGGTATTAGTTTTATTAATAATATATGTAAATGAAGTTGTATCTTTTTCTCATTATAATTCAGCTGAAATACTTAATTTTCATTGGGCAAGTTTAAAGTTTTAGTCAAATCATATAAGTCCTCAATTACTAATATTTGATTACTTTTATTTTCAATGAATATGTATGAAGAAAAATGCTCTATCTGTCTGCAGGTATATATGAACCAAAAGGAATCAATGTTCCTGAGCCAATCCAAACTGTCTGTACTAGATGGGGTAGTGATCCCTTCTGCTTTGGTTCCTACTCCAATGTTGCAGTTGGAGCTTCTGGTGATGACTACGATATTTTAGCAGAAAGTGTAGGAGATGGTAGGCTTTTCTTTGCTGGGGAAGCAACCACTAGACGCTATCCTGCTACTATGCACGGGGCTTTCCTAAGTGGTCTAAGAGAAGCTGCAAATATGGCCCACCATGCTAATATTCGAACACTGAAGGTGAAAATTGACAAGGCCCCTTCAAATGCTCATTCTTGTGCTTCCGTTCTTGCAGATTTATTTAGAGAACCTGATATAGAATTTGGGAGCTTTTCTATCATTTTTGCTCATAAGAATACGGACCCCAAGTCACCAGCAATCTTGAGGGTAACATTTAGTGAGGCTAGAAAGAAATGTAATGAAGTTGCAAAACAAGACCAACAACACTCTAATAAATTACTTTTTCAGCAGCTTCAGTCACATTTTAATCAACAACAACAGCTTCATGTTTACACATTACTGACAAGACAACAGGTTCTTGACCTAAGAGAGGTAAGAGGTGGTGATGAAATGAGATTGAATTACCTCTGTGAAAAGCTAGGAGTTAAACTAGTCGGAAGAAAAGGATTGGGGGTGAATGCTGATTCTGTCATTGATTTCATTAAAAGTGAGAGGGGCAATCGTAAGCCTGTTTCAACCTCTTTGGCTCTTAAACCAGGTGAGTGATATGCATTATGAAATGCTGTTTTCATGGTTTCTCTATAAATATCTTTTGAAAACAGGAAGTAAAGGGAAAGCAATAAAATTTATTTAGTTATTTGTTAAATCATAAAGAGACAAATGGAGAATATTTTCACGACTAAACCAGCCGTTACCTTTTCTTTGCTTTTTTTCTATTCTTTCTCCTCTCTGCATGATGAGTCTGGATCAATTTAAATAATATTTTTCTTGATTTATAAACAGGGGTGTCATCAAAGCTGAAGGCAGGCATTATGAAGCGCAAGTTAATCAGGTTTGAACTCACTTTTTCTATTATATATATAATCTCAAATATCATTATTCTATTGGTGTGAAACTTTAGCTTTACTGTGTTTGTCAACTCAGACGGGCAAAAGTGGTGAGGAAAAGCAATGGATCCATAGATGTGGGGAGTGCCAACAAATTATCAGAAGAGGTTAAGATGACAGATCTAGTGCTTCCTGATTTAACTCTTTCAGGTAATTATCCTATGCTGAATTTTTTTATACCGAGTATCCTGTCGTCATTGATTCTATTTTTTTTTTCCATCTGCTCTTTTTTCCTTCACAATCTCTTCTATATTTGTTGTATTCTCTATTTTAAATTTATCTGTTGTCACCACAGTTTTTTTTCCCTCTTTTATTATTCAGTTTTTTTCCCTCTTTTATTATTCAGTTTTTTTTCAACATCTTTTTTCCTCTCTTTTTGTTTTTACTTGATCGGCCTTCATTTATTCACACTTTTAAGATATTTTTAGTTGCGTGGCTTTTATTTATCGTGTAATTAGGAGAATTTATGCTTATGCTTGTGTTATGAGACTTTAATGAATTTTATTTCATAAATATTTTTCTAGAAGTTAATTGAAATATATTGATAGCGGAAATGTTTTCCAGTCTTGAACTGTCATCGAATCATAGAAAATTATGGAGTTTTGTGATAATTACTTTAAATCATAAGTAAAGTGACTTCTAATAATAGTGTTGAGTATTAGATGTAATCGTTTTGAATGTGAATCCATCAATTGTTATCTTCAAAATATAGTTTATTGGAATATGTGCAACAGATTTTAAATTGCGAAACAAATGCACTCTAATTTGTGGAGTAAATTTTTTACACCAACAATGCATACAAATCAAACTTTTTTTCTGATTTTGTTATGTTGATCCTTGTTATTTGTTTTAATAATTCATTGTGTTTAACTAGCTTTTTGGGACTTTATATGTATGTTATAGTTCATCTGTCAGGCTTACGCTATTTGTCCGCAATGTCGTCTGCCATTTTATGTGGTAGAGTTTTGGTTTCTCGCAACGGACAGGCATATACAATTGATAACTGTGCCATGCATTGGTATTTGTAGTTGCGGAGTTTGTCAGTATGAATTACTAACTGCCTAAATATTCTTAGGGACCAATCAAAGTGACTTGAGCAATCCATAAATGTGGATGGTCGTCTTTCACCAGGAGGTGAGACAGATTCTGATAGTTTTTTAATAATTCTTTTATAATATGCAGAGCATACTTTTATCCTGTTCCATTCAATGAGAATTTCAAATATCTAATAGATTCACTTTTTCGTATTAAATTGCAGAAAGAATAAGATGCCCAATGCTCTTAATGGATTGTCAGGTGTCTTTCCTAGATTCTTGGTGTCTGGCTTACCGTTTCTTAATGAATTATAATTTGAAAGAAAATGTGAGAGCGAGCCTTGCACATAGGTGCGGATAAGTAAGGTTACTTCCTTGTAACCTTGAAGTCACAGGTTCGAGTGCTGGAAAAGACGTCTCCATTTGCAGGGGCATGGATTCGTACATATTCTTGCCATACTTCACTGGGTGGGAGCCTTATTCACAGTACTAATTTTGTATAGATAGAATTGAAAGTAGTAGTAAATATATTAATGTAACTGAAAATATCATTTATTGCCAAGATCCTGATGACAAATGACGGAGAACGTCAGCTACAAAGGTATCATTCTTGTGGTAGCTGTCTTTGGTTGGGTATCAGCTGTGTACCAAAGGTTCTTACATCAACTTATGGTAGATGTCTTTGGTTATGGTTTCGATTTGAGGTGTTTTGGCTGGATCATCCGAACAACATTTGTTCAATAAATTGGAGATGGCCTTGTAAATACCCCCAGTGCTGATAGCTCTATGATGCAGCAACCTGACATGTATTATATCTCTTTCAAGACCATGCATGCCTTGGTCTTGGCCTGATATGACCTGAAATAGTTGGATTTGCTTGCCAACCAGGGATGAGTGATTGGTCTCTTCAGGTTCAGTGCCACCTTTTAAGGCAGCCATTTTTTACGAGATTTATGAGGACATGAAACCTCAAGCTGTAACATTCTATTCGATCTGAAAGCCATGTTGTTCCTTTTAAATTTAGTATTTAACCCCACCATAAATTTTAAGGATAGTATGCACAATTGGTGCCACTTGGGTTTCTTCATGTATGCTCTGATCTGACTGTTTGGGGGAGAAATTAACAGGAGAGGGGATAAAAAAACCAAGGTTGTTTGGAGTGGAAGAAGGGTTTTATTTTTATTTTATCAAACAGGGTAGAAAGGGTGGTGTCGCAACCGGGATCGCGACGGGACGACGATCCGTAAAAAATAAAACACTCGTTTTTTGAAAAAGAAGAGATTTGGAGTCGCCACCATAGTTTATTCTGGAAAACTAAGGAAAAACCATAAAATGATAAGGCATGGTCTGCGAAAATGAGATTCTACGTTCGGGAGTCGGTTACGTGTAGGGAAGGTATTAGCACCCTACAACGCCTGCCCTAAGGCAGTACCTTTAACTAAATGCGCGAATATAGATGTGGTTTTCAAAATGTTTAACTTTCCCTTAAAAATAAAATTCTAAAGAAACAAAAAAAATTTTTAGTTTTTTTTGGGCCCGACAAGGATTGACCTTGCTCCTACGTATTCTCATTAAGAATGAGAAATCAGGGTTCCGTAGTTCTTTTAGAAAACTGCTTTAAAATTTGTTTGAGAAATTTGTTTAAGAAAATGACCTTGGATTTTTGGGAAAATGAACCTGACAAGGACTGGCCTTGCTCCTACGTATCTCCACTTTTGATGGAGAATCAAGGATCACGTAGTTATGGCAGAAAGATTGGTTGTTTACTTGAAAGTGTTGTTGTTTTTGGTTTTTGAAGATTTTATTTTTTTTGGTATAAACAGAAAAGGTTTTTAGCACAAGGACGATGCGTGCGATCACACATGTGCTTAACCCTTTAAGACATATTTTTAGTTTTTGTTATTTTTTTATGAAAGAAAGAAAAGGTTTCTAACACAAGGACGATGCGTGCGATCACACATGTGCTTAACCCTTTAAAACATATTTTTGTAATTTTTAATTTTTTTTAATTTTGTATTTTTCTCTTTATCTTTAACTTTTATATTTTTATATTTTTATTTTTTATTTTTTATTAAGAAAAGAGATGAGTTGAAATATCTATGACATAAAATTGTGAAAAAAGCATAGGATAAAATTGTGGTAGAAAATAGGATAAATTTATAAACTAAAAAAAAAGATCAAAATGCATATAAATAGAAGGAAAAGAAAATATGTACCTTGCTGAAAATTTGAATGATGAAAACCTTGCTTGTAATAAGTTGTGAGAAAAGATAGATTGATGGTGAAGAAGATGAATTTATAGTAGAAATGTGGTATGGGATTTTATATGTATAGAGAGATAGTAAAATGTGAGAGAAAAATGAAGTAGAGTTTTGGGATGAAGAGGTTTGGTGTGTGAGAGAAAGAAGATAATTATAAACAATTAACAATAATAAAACATTACAATAAATGGTCATATAAGAATACAATATTTGACAATCATAAAAATAATCTTAATATAAAAAATCATGGGGAAACAAGAAGTTGAATCTGGCAGAGCCGGTTAGACAACTTCTAATCCATCCAAAAATACAATATAATTAAATAACAAGAACAATAACATGTATGGGGAAATAAGAAGTTGAATCTGGCAGAGCCGGTTAGACAACTTCTATTCCTTCCAAAAATGCAATAAAATAAATAAGTAAAGCAATAAATAGTTTGGGGAAACAAGAAGTTGAATCTGGCAGAGCCGGTTAGACAACTTCTAATCCTTCCAGAATGCAATAAAATAAATAAGTAAAGAAATAAATAGTTTGGGGAAACAAGAAGTTGAATCTGGCAGAGCCGGTTAGACAACTTCTAATCCTTCCAAAATGCAATAAAATAAATAAGTAAAGAAATAAAACGTTTGGGGAAACAAGAAGTTGAATCTGGCAGAGCCGGTTAGACAACTTCTAATCCTTCCAAAATACAATAAAATAAATAAGTAAAGAAATAAAACGTTTGGGGAAACAAGAAGTTGAATCTGGCAGAGCCGGTTAGACAACTTCTAATCCTTCCAAAATACAAAAATAAACAACTAATAACATACAAATGGCATAACATAATCAATATCACGTTTTACAACTATCACACTTGGATATCAACACAAAAGCATACTCTCATTTAAATTCAAAATCATACAGAAACAAAATACTCCATAATCAAGATTTAAGATCAGACAAAAGCAAAATATAGCATATTCAAGACTCAAGATAATACAAAAAGAGATACTCAAGGTTAACTTCCCTTACCTCTATTACAGACTTAATCTCCTCGCTCTCTGAAAACTTCCAGAATATCCCCTTTGAAATTAGAAATTCTTCCAACTCTCTTCTCTCAAAAATTTTCTCAATTCTTTTGTGTAAATTTTCAGCCTCCCCCCTTGGCTATTTATAGTAAAAAAAATTTACTATTCATTTGCACTATTCATTTTTACTATTCAATTTTTTATTCATTTTACTATTACAAAAATAATTTTTATTTGCAAATTGGTGAATTCTGATCTCAAAGCTACGTGGAACACTTATCCTTTCCAATTTTTTTTTTTTATTTTTTTTTTACTATTCACTTTTTACTATTCACTTTTTACTATTCACAATTTACTATTCACTATTTACCTTTTTTTTTTTTTTTTGTGATTAATTTTATTTACCCGGACGAAATTTGGTATTGACAGCTGCCCCTCTTTACTTAGATTTTACTAGATAATATGACAAACAATGTTTTTATATTATCAGAGTAAAAGATAAGTAAAGATAGAAATACTAATTTCGTCCGTAATTAAAAATGAACAAGGAACTAAAAAATAAGGCTCAGAGAATTGAGGTATAAATATCGCGGAGGGTGTAACAACCCTATGGATGAATGAATGAGGTGTATAAACCTCGTGGAGGGTGTCTCAACCCTATGGATGAAGTGAATGAGGTGTACAAACCTCGTGGAGGGTGTCGTAACCCTATGGGAGTGAATGAGGTGTCATAACCTCGTGGAAGGTGTCGTAACTCTATGGAAGTGAATGAGGTGTCATAACCTCGTGGAGGGTGTCGTAACCCTATGGAAGTGAATGAGGTGTCATAACCTCGTGGAGGGTGTCGTAACCCTATGGAAGTGAATGAGGTGTCATAACCTCGTGGAGGGTGTCGCAACGCTACGCATGAAGTGAATGAGGTGTACAAACCTCGTGGAGGGTGTCGCAACCCTATGGATGAAGTGAATGAGGTGTACAAACCTCGTGGAGGGTGTCGTAACCCTATGGAAGTGAATGAGGTGTCATAACCTCGTGGAGGGTGTCGCAACCCTACGCATGAAGTGAATGAGGTGTACAAACCTCGTGGAGGGTGTCGTAACCCTATGGAAATGAATGAGGTGTTATAACCTCGTGGAGGGTGTCTCAACCCTATGGATGAAGTGAATGATTTGAGGATCAATAGGCTCAACAAGTGCCTTGAGGTGTGCTATCGTAGAAGAAACTCTTGGATTCAGTTCCTTTTTGAAGAAACATCGGTAAATACTGAGCAAAACAATAGAGATATTTAGATATAAATGTCTGCTAACCTTTTTCACCACTTCATTTTCCCCTTACGGATTTTTGAACAATTTTCTTCGCTTTCTATGAGATGATGTTATGTTATGATGGTGCATGAATGCATATGAGTCATTGGTTTCGTTCCCTTCTTTTGCTCTCGCTTTCTCTTTCCTACATTTTTTTTTTTTTTTTGAAAATTCCATGCTTGGAATCCGTTGTCAATGTTGATGTCAAACGCGATGTACGTTCGAAATGCATTCAATCAAAATAATGTCAAGAAGTAGTGGGTTCTTTGATGAAAGGAAGAGGACGTAACTAGGGGTTCAAATTCCCTCTAGCACCAGCTTGAACCTGGAAAGGTGCGGGAGTTGAATGATTACCTGTGGGTAACGTTAGCATTTGAATTTTTCTTATTTTGGGAGGTGTTGTTAGTATCTACACATGCATGGCCCGCAAGGGCTGCCCCAACTTTGTTGCGTATAGTAAACTTGATTTGGAGAGGTGGAAAGGTTCGGGTAAGAAGGATTGTCCCAATTTGGCGATTCTTGATTGACGGGGAGACTTCACATTTTTTTTTTCTTTTCTTTTTTTTTTCGATGTTTTTATTTTCTTTCCCCTTTTTTTTTTTTTTTTTTTTTGAGTGATTGTGTCATTCACCACATCATTTCGTTTCAGGGTTAAATTCGTGAGAAAGATTAGGAAAAACAATCTTCAGTCAGCATGGACTTTTATTGGCTTGTACCGTGGCTAAAGGCCAATGGGTTTTGAAAGAAATGGATAATGAAGGCTCAAATAAGTGTTTGGGGGTTAAATTGTTTCAACAAGAATCATTTGCAAGGTGTCGAGTCAACAATCCCTAGAGATTTGAAACTTCGGGCATCCTTTTATTTTCATTGCTGTTTTTTTTTCTTTCTTTTCTTCCCCTTTTTGGGTCGCTTGCTTCGTTGTCTCTGTTGCGTACTTCTTTAAGACTTTATATATTTTTTTTATTATTTTTATTTTTTTTTTTAACTCTTTTTCCTTCTTCCTTTTTTTTTTTTTTTAACTCCCCTCCTTGATTTTGGATGCCCTTGATGTATCCTCATCGATGTGCTAATGATTCTTGTCGAGGGTGATTATAATTTATGGCTCAAAAGGGGTGCAATTGGATAAACTTCTTTTAACGTTTGGATAAAGAGAAAAAATGGCCACACGTCACTCTGAATCTTTGCTTACCTTACCTTCTCGCGACTTTAGCCCTGGAATAAAACTCGATAGTGGTTGACACATCGACTTCATTATTTTTTTTTTCTTTCTCTTTTTTTTTTATATCTTTTATCTTCCAGTCAACAAATCGTTGGGGATGTGTACCATGATGAACACTGCCCCAGTATTGTATTCGTGACAATGCTTTGTTTTAATGGGAAACGAAAGGGTTGAGGGTTCAAGTAGTATGAATGCAGATGCTCTAGCCGGAAAAGAACGATGGTTACCCCGAAACCTTGCATCAGGAGAAGACCCAACATTGGTATTTTCAAAAATTATTTTGCTTTTGCTTTTTGAAAACACTATGCCCTCACTGACAACGAATTCAAACATGTGTCTTTTCTTTTGACCCCTTTTTTTTTATATTATTTTTTTATATATATATATTTTTATTATTATTTTTTATTTACGACACCCACCAGGACCGAGCTAAGCCGACTGAATACCTGTGATGCTTTTATTGACATTCGTTCAATTATTTTCGTTTTCATTCCTCTTTATTTACCTAAACAGCTCAGTGCGACATGCAATAATTTCAAAAATTAATGTGCGGTATTCATTTAATGAAATAACACAGACTACAACAATTTAAAAGCAATGCTAATATTCACTAATGGCAACCCCTATCACGGAATCATCATACATAAAACTTTTTTACCGCCTCAGAATTAACCGGTAATGGTAATTCCTCCCCATCCATCCTTGTGAGAATTAGTGCCCCACCAGAGAATGCTTTCTTTACCACAAACGGCCCTTCATAGTTTGGGGTCCACTTGCCTCTATGATCCTTTTGGATGGGCACAATCCTCTTCAACACCAGTTCGCCTTCATGAAACTCTCTTGGGTGCACCCTTTTGTCAAACACCTTTTTCATTCTCCTTTGATACAGCTGTCCATGACACACTGCTGTTAACCTTTTCTCTTCGATAAGGTTGAGTTGGTCGAATCGGGTTTGAACCCACTCAGCTTCTTCTAACTTAGTTTCCATTAACACGCGTAAGGAGGGAATTTCGACCTCAAATGGAAGTACCGCTTCCATCCCATACACTAGCGAGAATGGCGTGGCCCCAGTTGATGTTCGTACTGATGTGCGGTATCCGTGCAAAGCGAAAGGAAGCATTTCGTGCCAATCCTTGTAGGTGACCACCATCTTCTGCACAATCTTCTTGATGTTCTTGTTAGCAGCCTCTACTGCCCCATTCATCTTTGGACGATAAGGAGAGGAATTATGGTGGTGAATTTTGAATTCCTCACATAACTCTGCCATCATCTGATTGTTCAGGTTGGTAGCGTTATCAGTGACGATCTTGTTAGGTAGCCCATACCTACAGATCAACTCCTTCCTTATGAATCTAACCACAACTTTTCTAGTCACATTGGCATACGAAGCAGCTTCCACCCACTTGGTGAAATAGTCGATTGCGACTAGTATGAAGCGATGTCCATTTGACGCTTTTGGTTCTATAGCTCCGATGACATCTATTCCCCACATCGAAAATGGCCATGGTGCAGACAACACGTTCAGAGCAGTGGGTGGCACATTGATATTATCTGCATATATCTGACATTTCTCACACTTTCTCACGTGTATGCAACAATCGTTTTCCATGGTCAACCAGAAGTAACCAGCTCTTAAGATCTTCCTAGCCATCGAATGTCCATTCATGTGTGTACCAAATGTACCTTCGTGAACTTCTTTCAATATCAACTCAGCTTCCTTTGCATCCACACATCTGAGGAGAACCATGTCATGGTTTCTCTTGTATAAAACATCCCCACTTAAGATGAAACTGCCGGCCAACCTTCTTAGTGCTCTTTTATCGTTTTCAGACGCATCCTCAGGGTATTCTCGGGTTTTAAGATAACGCTTGATATCGAAGTACCAAGGTTTACCGTCTAACTCCTCCTCAATGAAGTGGCAGTATGCTGGCTCTGCATGGCTTTTCATTTCGATTCTTGGTAATTCTGCACCTTGATCAACCTCAAACATTGACGACAAGGTAGCCAGTGAGTCTGCTAATTGATTATCTTCTCTCGGTATATGGTTGAATGTGATGGAATCGAAATACTCCATTAATCCCCTGATGTAAGCTTGGTAGGGAATTAATTTTGTATCCCTAGTTTCCCATTCTCCTTTCAATTGATGGATGACCAAAGCCGAATCTCCATACACATCCAGCATTTTTGCCTTAGACTCAATTGCTGCTCGAATACCCATGGCACAGGCTTCATATTCAGCGATGTTATTTGTGCAACTAAAACACAACCTTGCCGTCATTGGTATATACTGACGCTCCGGGGAAATAAGCACTGCCCCTATTCCATGTCCCATCACATTCGAGGCTCCGTCGAATAACATTGTCCATGCTTTTTCGTTTTGGTCTTCTTTGTTTTCTTCGAATAAAGCCATGATATCCTCATCGGGAAATTCAGGTTGCATTGGTTGATAATCACAAAGGGGTTGATGAGCTAGGTATTCTGCTAGTGCGCTACCCTTGACAGATTTTTGAGTGACATATATGATGTCGTACTCTGACAATAACATCTGCCATCGAGCTATCCTTCCAGTAAGAGCAGGCTTTTCAAAGATATACTTGATAGGGTCTATCTTAGATATCAACCATGTGGAATGACTCAACATGTATTGCCTTAAACGATGAGCGGCCCATGCCAATGCGCAGCAAGTCCGCTCTAACGATGAATATCGTTGTTCGCAGTCTGTGAACTTCTTGCTCAAGTAATATATAGCGTGCTCTCTTTTGCCATCCTCATCATGCTGACCCAATACACAACCCATTGACTTGTCCAATACAGTCAAATACAAAATGAGTGGCCTTCCTGGTTCTGGTGGACGTAATACAGGAGGGTCCTGTAAGTATTGTTTGACTCTCTCAAAAGCGGCCTGACAATCCTCATTCCACACCACAGCCTGGTTCTTTCGTAACAACTTGAACAGCGGTTCACAAGTAGCAGTTAATTGGGAGATGAATCTAGCAATGTAATTCAATCTACCCAAAAACCCTCGAACTTCTTTTTCCGTCTTAGGCGCAGGCATTTCCATTATCGCTCGCACTTTGTCTGGATCCACCTCTATGCCCCTCTGGCTGACAATAAAGCCCAACAATTTCCCGGATTTCACTCCAAATGTACATTTAGCGGGATTCAGCCTAAGCTTATACTTCCTCAATCTCTCGAATAACTTTCTCAAGTTGAGGACGTGTTCTTCTTCTGATACGGACTTCGCGATCATGTCGTCCACATAAACTTCAATCTCCTTGTGCATCATATCATGGAAAAGTGCCACCATCGCCCTTTGATATGTTGCCCCAGCATTCTTGAGTCCAAAAGACATCACCTTATAACAAAATGTGCCCCACAATGTAATAAAAGTCGTCTTTTCCATATCTTCTGGCGCCATCTTGATCTGGTTATACCCCGAAAAACCATCCATGAATGAAAACAGTGAATACTTGGCTGTATTATCAACTAGGGTATCGATGTGTGGTAATGGGAAATTATCCTTTGGGCTTGCACGATTCAAATCTCGATAATCCACACACATTCGAACTTTACCATCCTTCTTAGGCACCGGTACAATGTTTGCTACCCATTCTGGGTATCTCGCCACAGCTAGAAACCCTGCATCGAATTGTTTCTGTACCTCTTCCTTGATCTTCAAGGACATTTCCGGTTTCATTCTTCTTAGCTTTTGCTTTACCGGTGGGCATTCCGGTTTGAGTGGGAGCTTATGTTGTACAATATCTGTATCGAGGCCTGGCATGTCATTGTAAGACCAAGCAAACACATCCCTGAACTCCCTCAATAAGACACGCAACTTTTCTTTCACTTCTGCTTTCATGGCTGTACCGATCTTCACCTCCTTTACCTCATCCTCATTTCCTAACTTGAGTACTTCAACATCTTCCTGGTGAGGTTTCATCTCCTTACACTCTTGTTCCACTAGTCTCAACAGTTCAGGAGGGGGTTCCGGGTCATCATCACAATCATCTTCCGTATTATTGACAGGGCGCCCAAAATTAGGAATATCGACATAATTATTTTCAAAACATTCATTGTCATATCTGCATTATTTGAGTTAAGGAAAAGGAAATAAATAAACGGAAAAACGACGAGGAATGCAAAATGATGATAAAACACAAACAAACACACTTTGATTATCGCGCTGAGCATAACAAACTAAAAGCGTCAACCCGTAAGTCATGAATCCTAAAGCCCCGGGTAAAGCTATAGGATTAATTAAAGTTATTACATCTTATTCAAATTAAGCATCACGGGCAAATCCAGCATTTTCCAGTTGTCGAGTTGTGCATCCGGGGAGCAGGCCCACACGAAACTGGAGCCTTCCGATCCATCTTCATCTCCCACAGCTGCTATGTGGCCAGCATTAACCCAACCAGCGCTGCGAAAGCTCTCTTTGAGGTCACAGATACGAATTCTTCTCACTTTGGGCTCCCGTCTTTCCACCCGAGCCAGATTGCGCTCTCTCCTTTCCTCTATCAGCCTTCTCCTATCCTCCTTGGTGGGCTTGTATCCCAGGCCATACCTATTCTTGTTCTCGACAACCTCCAGAGGGAATACTCGCCCTTGTCCCCACTTGCCCAAACCTTTCCCATGCATATAACCTTCTCTTAGCATGACTTTGGCCATCATGATAGAAGCACGCGACAGATGCGGGTTGACTGCGAATGGCTCCACATAGGTGTTTCCCACGATCTCCAGAGATTGAAAAGCTGTCTCGAGAGCTTCCTCGGCTGCTTCGATATAACGGGAGGATGATGGTCCGCTCACCAGGAAATCCTCCTCTCCTGCCACTATCACCAGCTTGTCTCCCATAACATACTTCAACTTTTGATGTAGTGTAGAAGGCACAACCCCTGCAGAATGGATCCATGGGCGACCCAAGAGACAACTATAGGCCGGGAGGATGTCCATGACTTGGAATGTTACTTGAAAGACACACGGACCGATTTGGACTGGTAGTTCTACCTCTCCCATCACTTCCCTCTTACTACCATCAAAGGCTCTCACAATCATAGAACTTGGCTTCATATGCGTTCCGTCACTAGGTAGCTTCTCCAAGGTGGCTTTTGGCATGACGTTTAGGGAGGATCCATTATCCACTAAGACACGTGCTATCACATGATCCAGGCATTTCACAGAGACATGAAGTGCTTTGTTATGACCTCTTCCCTCAACAGGTATCTCTTCATCAGTGAAGGTGAGGTAATTATTAGCAACGATGTTGCCAACAATGCCCTCGAACTTGTTCAGAGAAATACCTTGCTCCACATGAGCCTCACTGAGTATCTTCATCAACAACTTTCGGTGGGAAGCAGAGTGCATGAGTAATTCTAGCAAGGAAATCCGGGCAGGCATGCGGTTCAACTGTTCCACTACTTTGTACTCACTCTGTTGTATGAACTTTAGGAATTCACCAACTTCTTCTTCAGATATTTCCCTCTTCTCCCCTTTATCGGGGGTCTCCTCGGCCTCCACTTTCTTCCCCCTCAAGAACTCATTTGCTTTTGCAGCCATTGTTGCTTCCCCATCATTGGTTCTTTCTCTTGCCAATTCTGGTGATGTAAATATTCGACCACTTCTGGTCATTCCACCAATGCCTGATATGTTTTCCACAGTCGGATTCGCATATTCTCCCTCATCTAATGCAGTTGCCCCATATCTCCATGGAACGACTTTCTCGTTCTTATAAGGGAAAGGAGTTGGCATTCGGATGACAACAGATGGGTTTCCCTCAGTTACTAGTGCAGGGGTGGTCCTAGTAAAATGGATCACCAAAGGTTCGGGTAGAGTCACATCAGATTCTCCACCAATTTGTGCAAATACTTCTTCCTCTTTGACCTCACGGCACGCTTGCATCAGATTTCTATCAAGTAAGTCTTGTAGAAAAATCTCGAATTCCATACATTCCTCAATAGAATGCCCGGCCTCCGGATGGAGTGCGCACGCTATACCCAGATCATAATCGCCTTTTAGTAGGCCCTTCTTCAACAAAGCTTCAAAGATAAACCTCCTAGGACTTCGGATTTCGCCCACAACTCTTATTAGATCATGGTTTCCAACTTCGACGGCATTCGTCGAGGAACTCCCGTGCCCGGACAATGGATTAGTATCGACGCTGGGTTGGTCCTCTTGAAACTTTAACCAACCCGAATCTATCAGAGCCTGAACTTTGTATTTGAGAGCGAAACATCCTTCGGTCGAGTGGCCAACGCCTCCTGCATGATAACTACACCTGGCATTTGCGTCATAACCCCTAGGGTACGGCGGCTGTACGGGCTTCATCGGGCAAATGGCGACCAGACCCTTTTTGACTAGGTTAGGTAACAATTCAGTGTAGGTCATAGGGATTGGGGTGAACCTAACCAATTGATTTCTCCTTGGGTTGTTGTCGTGACCCACATTCAGATTTGGGCCCATGTTTGCGGCGGGTCTTGAAGTTTCGGTTGGGATACGCTGCGGTGGATAATACGCTTGTTGTTGTTGAGGCCTAGCTTGGTGAGCAAACGTGGTGTTAGCAGCATAAAGAGGTGGGTTTAAGTATGGTCGATAATTAGGATCGGGAGTTCGTCCTCTCCACACAGGCATTACCGACGCAGCATGTACCTCTCCCTCTTTTTTCTTCCCCTGATTGAAGCTGGGCTTTTTGTAGTTTGTAGCTGTAGGTGGGCCATATGCTATCTTCCCATTTTTCAATCCGATTTCTATCCTCTCACCAATGATGATGGTGTCAGCAAAATTGACAGATACATTCCCAACCATATGCTCATAAAATGGCGGCTGGAGTGTGTTTACGAACATCGACACCATCTCCTTATCAAACAATGGCGGCTCAACTTGCGCAGCCAACTCTCTCCAACGTTGGGCGTACTCTTTGAAAGTTTCATTGTCCTTTTTTGTCATATTCTGCAGCTGCAGACGATCCGGAGCAACATGAGTATTGTATACGTATTGTTTCACGAAGACGTCAGCTAGATCCGCCCAACAACGAATTCGGGATGGCTCCAGGTGGGTGTACCAGTTCAATGCCACCCCAGCCAAACTTTCCTGGAAAACGTGGATGAGTAGTTGCTCATCATGAGCATACGCAGCCATCTTTCTGCAGTACATGGTCACATGGCTTTTAGGGCAAGTGTTCCCCCTATATTTTTCAAACTCCGGCGCCTTGAACTTTTGCGGGATTTTCAAGCCCGGAACCAAACTCAATCTGGCCGCATCTCCAAACCCGTAGCTCTCAACTCCTTCAACAACTCTCAACCTTGCCTCCAGACTTTCCAACCTACCCGTAGCTCCAACGAGGCTACTGAATCCCCCAACCACCGTGGCGTGCGGTGCAACTTCGGCTGAAGAATCCTCCCTAGCAACCACAGGAGGTACTGGGGTCACCCGAATTCCATCAGTTGTGTTGGTCTCATTCATTCCCGTGCCCACCATGGGAGCTGACACTAAGACAGGTCCCTGAGTGCCGATTGGTGGTATATTGACAGTCGCGGGAAACGAGAATGAAGCGTGCTCAGCTTCTGAGTACTCTCCTACAGGAGGAGCGTAACCCGGAGGTAAACCATATAGTGGGAAAGGAACCGATTGGCTCGCAGCGTTGAACATTGGGGGATAAGGGTGAGCATTCCCCTCAACATGCGCAGATGAAGACTCTCCAGCAGTCTTCATGGATTCAAGCGCCGCCAAGATCTGGCTGATCTGGTCTTTCAACTGGCCAACATCCGCTTTGAGAGACTCCTGTGACTCCTCCCAGCTTGCCATGGCTTTTGAATTTGCCCGGGTCCGGTAGGGATGTCGTGGAAATCTGGTCGTCGTTTTTCTCACGCGTACTGTTTTATTATTTTAATTAATTAGATGGAAATGAAACATGCTGAACAAAAGAAAAGATGATGCATGCTAGTAATAGGGGGAAATCACAAGATTGTAATGACATCACTGGTGGAAATTAACACAAGCAGATGCTAAACAACATCCCACACCTTTCCTTTAAAGGGAAATAAGTTCATTACATTTTTTTTTAAAGGAAACAAACCATAAAGGTCTCTAAATACATCAATTCCTAGCCCGAGTGATGAGGGATTTCATCTCGTCTATCAATCGTTTACAGTGATTAATAAAAAGCTCTATTTCTACTGGTGGGTTATAAAAGTGGGTACTCGCTTCAGCTTCCGACACCATTCTGGGGATGTCTTCAATTGCCCCATTTGCCCAAGCAGCCAACTGAGAGAAGCTTTCCTTCCAATGCTTTATGGCCGTTTCTTGCTCTGCGATGTGCTCTTTCATTTGCTTTATCAAGGCCTGATGTTTTTCTTCAAATTCCATCGACCTCCATCGCTCCTCCTGTTCTTCGATGTAATCCTCCATCTGCTTTAACATGGCTTGATATTCCCTTTCAGCCTCTGCCAGCTTCCAGCGCTCCTGATTCAATTTTGCTTCAAATGATGTAGCCATTTCCTTCATTTGATGCCCCGATTCTTGTACTTGGACTTGTGCTTCCCTTAATCTTTTTAGGGCTTCCCTTTTATCCCTTTTGGCTTCTTCATAGAGTTGTTTCCAATGTCTGCCTTCTTCTAAAGCCACATTCTTCTCATTCACCCTCATGGATAACTCCTTACTTGCGGTCGCAAGATCCTGTTTTACTCGGAATGTATAATCTCTCTCGGCCTTCTGGCTTTTGACAATGTTTTCATAAGCTCGTGACTTTTCTTCGTTATCATTCCTCATATCCACAAAATCATTGTGAGCCTTATGTAATTCATTTTCCAACCTAGCATTCCTCACCCTCAATTTCTCCACCTCAGCCTTCAACTGTTTCACCTCTTCACTTTCTGGGGCTTGGGATGTTTCTTCATTCGCCGATTGATCATTGATGGGCTTGAAAGGCAATTTGACTTCTCTTACCCTTTCTAGAATCCAGGTATGATAACTAACCCTGCTATCCATCACTCCACTTCTCAGGTCCCTCTCTGCTCGCACCACATTTTCCCAGGCACTTCTGACTCTCCTCAACATTTCAGTACAATGTCCGTCCTCATAGTAGATGAAGAAGGCTGTGAGATAATCTGGTGAAGGTGCTCCCTTCATAGGATGTCCGAACTGTCTTTGGACCAAAACAGGGTTGTAGTTAATACAGTACCTAGCGCCTATGAGAGGTATGTTAGGGAAGTTGCCACAATGTTGGATAGATGGTTTAGTCTCAAGCCAAGGAAGGCGCCATTTTATGTTTCCTTCTCTCAAACCGGCAAAGAAAAGAGCCCATCCATTACCTCCTTGATGTGACAGATTCTCAGGTGAATTGATTACCCCCTTAAATACTCGTGCTGTCATCCACGCATATAATGCCGGCAAACAACAAAGAATCCTCTTCCCTTTTCTCTCATGGCAAAAACTCATAGTCCCATACACATCTGCGAGGACTGATGTTACGGGGTTTTCTGATCTCGTCTTTTTTGCCACAAAGACATCAATAGCAGTGTAATCTACAAAGTCTTCCAGCTTGGGAAACAGGACAATGCCAAACACGGTGAGGGCTAGTACATCCATGAAGGTCTCCCATTCTTCCCTATCGCCCAGGTCGTGCAAATATTGTTCAAGGTATCCTTGTGTCAGCCCCCGCATTTGATGTCTCGTTATCAACCGGTTTTCCAATTCATTGGGATGTAGTTTCATTATAGCGGCAAGGGTAGAAACAGAGGCATGATGCTCCAAGTGCTGATATGGCTTGGTACCCTCTAATGGCAAGCCCAGAATATGCTCAAATTCTTCTACAGTTGGTGCTAGCTGGAAGTCCTGGAAGGTGAAACATCTCAGGGGAGGATCATAATACTGAGCAAGAGCTGTAATAGCGGGCAACTGTACTTTCACCTCCATTAAACTCAACAAATTCCCATATTTCCTCTCGAAGGCTTCTCTTTGTATGGTCTTGAGTCTTCGGCCCAAATTTATCAACCCGGTCAAATTTCCAACATGTGTCCTTAGGCTAGACTTCTTTCTTAAAATGGCAGAGTTGGCATGCAGTGTAGCATCAGATCTGGTGTCAACATCCATCTCGTGTGAAGTCAAGTGTATACCTGTGATTCCCCCTAAAACCAACATGTTACTAAATGATGCATGAATATGATGTATGATAATAAAATAACACAATGAATCAAATGCATGCATGGCATGAAAATAACATAATTTTCGAACAGCGTGAGGATTACAAGAATACACGTTTCTCCCTTTGTGCCCTAATAAAGGTTCAATGACTTGGATCCAAGGTCAAGTATATGCAATTTCACAAGGATGGTCTCCTGAACCTAGAGGTCAATGGTCACTAGAGCTATGGCCCCCTTCATAGCATCTCCACAACAGTCGAGTAATCAACTAGATGAGGAGACACAAGTGAAAAGAACAAACTCTAGCTGGAGTTCTCACGATAGCCAGACAGGAAGTACATCCCAGAGTGACACCGCTACACAACCCCTCTAATTCTCAGTTGCGCTCAGACCCGGGTATAGGGCCTCACTCATGATATGCATATTGTGTAGAGGGAGATTATAACAACAATTTCAAAAATAAACACAAATAAGTAGACATATCAAACATAGATAAGGAACAATTATTTCAAACATAAAGAAAAAGTAAAAGAAACTCACATGCAATTATTCCAAATATCAAACATAGATAAGGAAAAAGGGAATAAAAACACAACGAAAATCCACATCGAATTCGCTTATCTAATTAAATGGCCTGACTCTCTTCATGTCCCCAGTGGAGTCGCCATCTGTCGCAACCGGGATCGCGACGGGACGACGATCCGTAAAAAATAAAACACTCGTTTTTTGAAAAAGAAGAGATTTGGAGTCGCCACCATAGTTTATTCTGGAAAACTAAGGAAAAACCATAAAATGATAAGGCATGGTCTGCGAAAATGAGATTCTACGTTCGGGAGTCGGTTACGTGTAGGGAAGGTATTAGCACCCTACAACGCCTGCCCTAAGGCAGTACCTTTAACTAAATGCGCGAATATAGATGTGGTTTTCAAAATGTTTAACTTTCCCTTAAAAATAAAATTCTAAAGAAACAAAAAAATTTTTTAGTTTTTTTTGGGCCCGACAAGGATTGACCTTGCTCCTACGTATTCTCATTAAGAATGAGAAATCAGGGTTCCGTAGTTCTTTTAGAAAACTGCTTTAAAATTTGTTTGAGAAATTTGTTTAAGAAAATGACCTTGGATTTTTGGGAAAATGAACCTGACAAGGACTGGCCTTGCTCCTACGTATCTCCACTTTTGATGGAGAATCAAGGATCACGTAGTTATGGCAGAAAGATTGGTTGTTTACTTGAAAGTGTTGTTGTTTTTGGTTTTTGAAGATTTTATTTTTTTTGGTATAAACAGAAAAGGTTTTTAGCACAAGGACGATGCGTGCGATCACACATGTGCTTAACCCTTTAAGACATATTTTTAGTTTTTGTTATTTTTTATGAAAGAAAGAAAAGGTTTCTAACACAAGGACGATGCGTGCGATCACACATGTGCTTAACCCTTTAAAACATATTTTTGTAATTTTTAATTTTTTTTAATTTTGTATTTTTCTTTTTATCTTTAACTTTTATATTTTTATATTTTTATTTTTTATTTTTTATTAAGAAAAGAGATGAGTTGAAATATCTATGACATAAAATTGTGAAAAAAGCATAGGATAAAATTGTGGTAGAAAATAGGATAAATTTATAAACTAAAAAAAAAGATCAAAATGCATATAAATAGAAGGAAAAGAAAATATGTACCTTGCTGAAAATTTGAATGATGAAAACCTTGCTTGTAATAAGTTGTGAGAAAAGATAGATTGATGGTGAAGAAGATGAATTTATAGTAGAAATGTGGTATGGGATTTTATATGTATAGAGAGATAGTAAAATGTGAGAGAAAAATGAAGTAGAGTTTTGGGATGAAGAGGTTTGGTGTGTGAGAGAAAGAAGATAATTATAAACAATTAACAATAATAAAACATTACAATAAATGGTCATATAAGAATACAATATTTGACAATCATAAAAATAATCTTAATATAAAAAATCATGGGGAAACAAGAAGTTGAATCTGGCAGAGCCGGTTAGACAACTTCTAATCCATCCAAAAATACAATATAATTAAATAACAAGAACAATAACATGTATGGGGAAATAAGAAGTTGAATCTGGCAGAGCCGGTTAGACAACTTCTATTCCTTCCAAAAATGCAATAAAATAAATAAGTAAAGCAATAAATAGTTTGGGGAAACAAGAAGTTGAATCTGGCAGAGCCGGTTAGACAACTTCTAATCCTTCCAGAATGCAATAAAATAAATAAGTAAAGAAATAAATAGTTTGGGGAAACAAGAAGTTGAATCTGGCAGAGCCGGTTAGACAACTTCTAATCCTTCCAAAATGCAATAAAATAAATAAGTAAAGAAATAAAACGTTTGGGGAAACAAGAAGTTGAATCTGGCAGAGCCGGTTAGACAACTTCTAATCCTTCCAAAATACAATAAAATAAATAAGTAAAGAAATAAAACGTTTGGGGAAACAAGAAGTTGAATCTGGCAGAGCCGGTTAGACAACTTCTAATCCTTCCAAAATACAAAAATAAACAACTAATAACATACAAATGGCATAACATAATCAATATCACGTTTTACAACTATCACACTTGGATATCAACACAAAAGCATACTCTCATTTAAATTCAAAATCATACAGAAACAAAATACTCCATAATCAAGATTTAAGATCAGACAAAAGCAAAATATAGCATATTCAAGACTCAAGATAATACAAAAAGAGATACTCAAGGTTAACTTCCCTTACCTCTATTACAGACTTAATCTCCTCGCTCTCTGAAAACTTCCAGAATATCCCCTTTGAAATTAGAAATTCTTCCAACTCTCTTCTCTCAAAAATTTTCTCAATTCTTTTGTGTAAATTTTCAGCCTCCCCCCTTGGCTATTTATAGTAAAAAAAATTTACTATTCATTTGCACTATTCATTTTTACTATTCAATTTTTTATTCATTTTACTATTACAAAAATAATTTTTATTTGCAAATTGGTGAATTCTGATCTCAAAGCTACGTGGAACACTTATCCTTTCCAATTTTTTTTTTTTATTTTTTTTTTTTACTATTCACTTTTTACTATTCACTTTTTACTATTCACAATTTACTATTCACTATTTACCTTTTTTTTTTTTTGTGATTAATTTTATTTACCCGGACGAAATTTGGTATTGACAGGTGGTAACTGGATTTGAAATTAATATAGTCGAAAAATTACTTGGAGATTTTTTAGGTAAGATAAGTTATTATGTGATCCATCCCATGCTTGAGTATTGTTTAACGTAAACTTTAAATACAAATATTAATTATAATTATACATAAACCAATTGGGTTATTTTAAATAATATTATTTTTATTTCATATAACAGTTATTGGTGATTATTATGTAATAAGCACATGTTTTATTTTGATTTAGAAAGTAGACCTGGTTAATTTTTTAATCTTCTCACGTATAATTAAATTTTGCTAATATATGATTTTAATTTTATCCATTTTAAAGAATGGGAGTAGAGGATTTATAACTTTATAATTTTTTGGATTTAAATATTTAGTTATGCCTTTTAGATTTTAATTCTTATAAAAAAGTTTAGGTGTAAATACTAATTTGATCATTGTTTTTGTTAAGTTTATTTAATTTAGTTATAATATATTTTTTTAATTCTTAATTTTTATAATTTCGTTTAATCTGATACTTTTTTTTGTTAATATTGTTTAAATAATTAATGGAATGAGGTGAATTTTTTGTTATCATTTTTTATTTTTTTTTAATTTAAAAAAAATCTGTATCAAGCCGATATGTCATATGTTTAAAAAATGTACGTCAAAAGTCTGGATTGTGTCACATCTATGTTTTATATTTAATTTGCTTCTTATATTTATTATTTTTATTTAATTTACTTTTATTTATGAAAAAAAGAAACAATTGTATCTTCATTCAAATCGTGTTCAAGTTTAATTTTTATATAATTACTATATTACTATTTTTATTAAAATTTATATTTATATTAAATATTTTTAATTTCGGAATAAGGTTTAAAATTAAAATGAAAATATTAAAAGTGAGGAATAACATTATTTGGTTTTAAATGTTAAAAGGTTAAAAATCACAGTAATAAAATTATTCTTTACTTTTAAACTTTTCAAAATTTCAATTTTTTAAAATTTGAAAATAAAACAATTTTATTCCTCTCAAATATTAACATCATTGATTTAAAATTTTAAGAGATTACAAATTATATAAAGGAATGGTGTTTTTCAATTTTTAACCTCTAAATTCTAAAAATCATGTGATTTTTATCTTTTTAACATTTTAAATCAACGGTGTTACTTCTAATTTTTAAAAATTTTCATTCTAATTTTAAATAATCTCTAAAATTAAATTAAAAATATTTAATAAAAATGTGAATTTAATAAAATATTACTGACAATAATATAAAAATTAAATGTGGTTTTAATCTATATAGAAATAAAAGACTGAATAAATATAACAAAATGTAGAAACAAATTAAATATGAAACATTAATCCTACGTGTCATTATTCCTAACACAGTATAATTGTAGACGTTTTTTTAAAATTAAAAAAATTAGAAACAATTAAAAAAACAGAGGTGGTAAACAGTTTATGGTCTATTAATTATTTAAATTATCTTAATAAAAATTGAACAAAATTGATTAAAATTAAAACAAAAAATATATATTAAATTGAATAAATTCAATAAAAATAAAAACCAAATTAATATTTAAGTCAAGAATTTAATATTCATTTATCAAAAGGTTGACATTTTTGTATATCCTTATTGATTTGTATTGTCAATTTCATACTGATAAATTTTGATGATTTTGAGTGTTAGAATGCAATATTTAAACTAATATTTTTATTTGTTTTGAATAAAACAGGGGATAAAAAGATAGTTATTTCAATTTTCACAGATATTAAAATAGAACATTACAGGAATCAATTAAATATGTTTTTAATCCCTAAACTATTGGTCATTTTTGGTTTTCGTCTCTCTTTCAAAATAAGGTACAATTTGGTCTTCATTATTTTCGAAACTTTGGTTTTAGTTCTCGAAAACTAACATCGTTAAAAATGTGCTGATGTGTCTAACGTCTTTGTCCATGTGTAATTGCTTTTTTGTTGACGTGTGTTAAGTCATATGGGGATGGAATTGATTCCTCTTTAATCTGGAATGAAATTGGTATCCAAAATCAGTTACAATTGGTGTTGGTGTTGGTGTTGTTGTTCTTTGTTTGGGTTTGGTTCGTGGTTCATCTGCGCGTGCATTTTCGTGGTTCATGTGTTCGTTGTTTGCGTTTAGTTCGTGAAAGAAAGGGATTTCTTTGTGGTTCGTTGAAGAAGAAAGGCGATTGTGTGTGGTTCGTTGAGCAAGGTAATTTTTTAGTTTAAGTTTAACTTGTTTTCTCTGTGATTCGTTGAACAAGAAAAGCAATTGTATGTGTAATGGGCATTCCGCTGTGCATTGTCAGTCTAATGTGGGAACTTTTCATTTGACCTTGTAGGAAAAATGGTTTTTGACGTGTGTTTGTATCATATGGGAAAGTTCATGAAGAACAAGGGTCTACAATATGTGGGAGGAAAGATACATGTTATTAGGGGAATTGATCCCGACATGTGGTCATACTTTGAAGCGGTGGGATTTGTTAGAGAATTCAAGTACTGTGGAGAGTTCAAACTTTGGTGGAAGGGTTCCAAACAAAAGGCAATGAACAACCTCAGACCACTGAAAGATGACAGAGAAGCCATTTTGTTGGTTAACTATGCAGAGGCAAATAAGGAGGAAGTTGAGATCTATGTTCAACATGGCCAACCCAGTCAGGCAGAGGAAATTACTTTTCTTACATTTGGTCAGGAGGCAGAGGAAGTAAGAGTACATGAGATGGAGGAAGAGGTTGTTATGGATGAAGAAGATATTGGTGGGGTGGAGGGAAATGTTGAAGTACAAGACTTGGTAGTAGATGACGAAGAGGAAGATGGGAATGTTGAGGGAGAAATGGTGGAAGAGCAAGAGAAAGAGGGGAATGTTGAGGGAGATGAATAGCAAGTTGAAGAAGAAGATGAAGAGGGCAATGTTCTTGAGGACGAAGAGGTGGTGTCGCAACCGGGATCGCGACGGGACGACGATCCAAAAAAATAAAACAGGGGTTTTGGAAAAAAAAAAAATTTTGGAGTCGCCACCATAGTTTATTCTGGAAAACTACGGAAAAACCATAAAATGATAAGGCATGGTCTGCGAAACTGAGATTCTTGGTTCGGGAGTCGGTTACGTGTAGGGAAGGTATTAGCACCCTACGACGCCTGCCCTAAGGCAGTACCTTTAACTAAATATGCGAATGTGATGTGGTTTTCAAAATGTTTAACTTTCCCCTAAAAATAAAATTCTAAAGAAACAAAATATTTTTAGTTTTTTAGGCCCGACAAGGATTGACCTTGCTCCTACGTATTCTCATTAAGAATGAGAAATCAGGGTTTCGTAGTTCTTCTAGAAAACTGCTTGAAAATTTGTTTGAAAATTGTTTAGAAAATTTGTTTGGAAAATGATTATGGATAAATTTGGATTTTTGGGAAAGTGAACCTGACAAGGACTGGCCTTGCTCCTACGTATCTCCACTTTTGATGGAGAATCAAGGATCACGTAGTTCTGGCTAGCCATATTGTTTGTTGTTTTGAAATTGTTGATGTTTTTTGTTTTTGAAGATTTTTTAATTTTTTGGTATTTTTTGATGTAATATTTAGATTATTTTGCGTAATGAGCACTAGGCTGATGCGTACGATCGCACGAGAACTCACACGGCTTTTTCCTTGTTTTTTATTGTTTTGCGTAATGAGCACTAGGCTGATGCGTATGATCGCACGAGCACTCACACGGCTTTTCCATTATTTTTTATTGTTTTGCGTAATGAGCACTAGGCTGATGCGTACGATCGCACGAGCACTCATACGACTTTTTTGTTTATTTTATGTTTTGGGTAATGAGTACTAGGCTGATGCGTACGATCGCACAAGTACTCACACCAATATTTATATCATTATATGTTTTTTTTAAAGTTTTATATTTTATTTTTTTTTTATTAAGAAGAGAGGTGAGTTGAAATATCTATGACATAAAAATATGAAAAAAAAACATAGGATAAAATTGTGGTAGAAAATAGGATAAATTTATACACTAAAAAAAATGATCAAAATACATATATATAGAATGAAAAGAAAATGTGTACCTTGTTGAAGATTTGAAAGATGAAACAAGATTTTGCTTGTAATAAGTTGTGAGAAGAGATAGATTGATGGTGAAGAAGATGAATTTATAGTGAAAATATGGTATGAAATTTACTATCTTTGAAGGGAATAGGAAATGGTAAAGTGTGGGAGAAAAATGGAGTAGAGTTTTGAGATGGAATGTAGAGAATTTGAGAGAGAAGATATGGATATTATGTAAATTGTGTGTGTGAAGTGAAGAGAATGTAGGTATTTATAGAGTTAAGGATGAAGAAAGTTGATGAACAAAAATAATATAATAAGTTGGTGGAAAATTTAGATGAAATAAAAATTAATCACAAAAATGCAATAAAATAAATAAGTAAAGAAATAAAACGTTTGGGGAAACAAGAAGTTGAATCTGGCAGAGCCGGTTAGACAACTTCTAATCCTTCCAAAATGCAATAAAATAAATAAGTAAATAAATAAAACGTTTGGGGAAACAAGAAGTTGAATCTGGCAGAGCCGGTTAGACAACTTCTAATCCTTCCAAAATGCAATAAAATAAATAAGTAAAGAAATAAAACGTTTGGGGAAACAAGAAGTTGAATCTGGCAGAGCCGGTTAGACAACTTCTAATCCTTCCAAAATGCAATAAAATAAATAAATAAAGAAATAAAACGTTTGGGGAAACAAGAAGTTGAATCTGGCAGAGCCGGTTAGACAACTTCTAATCCTTCCAAAATGCAATAAAATAAATAAGTAAAGAAATAAAACGTTTGGGGAAACAAGAAGTTGAATCTGGCAGAGCCGGTTAGACAACTTCTAATCCTTCCAAAATGCAATAAAATAAATAAGTAAAGAAATAAAGCGTTTGGGGAAATAAGAAGTTGAATCTGGCAGAGCCGGTTAGACAACTTCTAATCCTTCCAAAATGCAATAAAATAAATAAGTAAAGAAATAAAGCGTTTGGGGAAATAAGAAGTTGAATCTGGCAGAGCCGGTTAGACAACTTCTAATCCTTCCAAAATACAAAAATAAACAACTAATAACATACAAATGGCATAACATAATCAATATCACGTTTTACAACTATCACACTTGGATATCAACACAAAAGCATACTCTCATTTAAATTCAAAATCATACAGAAACAAAATACTCCATAATCAAGATTTAAGATCAGACAAAAGCAAAATATAGCATATTCAAGGCTCAAGATAATACAAAAGGAGATACTCAAGGTTAGCTTCACTTACCTCTATTACAGACTTAATCTCCTCGCTCTCTGAAAACTTCCAGAATATCCCCTTTGAAATTAGAAATTCTTCCAACTCTCTTCTCTCAAAAATTTTCTCAATTCTTTTGTGTAAATTTTCAGCCTCCCCCCTTGGCTATTTATAGTAAAAAAAATTTACTATTCATTTGTACTATTCATTTTTACTATTCATTTTTTTATTCATTTTACTATTACAAAAATAATTTTTTATTTGCAAATTGGTGAATTCTGATCTCAAAGCTACGTGAAACACTTATCCTTTCCAAAAATAAATTTTTTTTTTTACTATTCACTTTTTACTATTCACAATTTACTATTCACTATTTACTTTTTTTTTTTTTGTGATTAATTTTATTTACCCGGACGAAATTTGGTATTGACAGGTGGAAAATGTTGATGATAGTGAAGATGAGAGAATGGCAAATGGTGATGATGGGTTTGGGATGGACAATGTGAAGGTGGAGGAAGAGAGAAGAAATATTAATCCAGTTTTGGATAGGTGGAAGAGAATGAAAAACAAAGATAAAAGTGTTAGGAGCCTATTTGAAGATAGTGAGGGGGCATTTGTCATTAATGAAGAGGTTGGACAGCATGAGATGAATGAAGTTTATGATACAGAAGAGTTGTCCTCAAATGTAGATAGTGATGAGGATGTGAGGGACAATAAAAGGCATTTTCCAAAGTATAAAGCAGAAGATATGACTAAGGGATTCAAATTTAGATTGGGAATGGAGTTTAAGTGTTTGAAGGATTTTAAGAGTGTCGTACAGGAGCATAGCATTTTGAATGGAAAAGAAGTGAAGTTTGTGAAGAATGATTTGAAGAGGGTAAGGGCAGTTTGTAAGAAGGGGTGTGGTTTTGTTATCATGGCTAGCAAGGTAGGAAGCAGGCAAACCTTTAGAGTCAAAACTCTAGTTCGGCACAAGTGTGGAAGGGGTTTTGGTGGCAAAAGTGCAAATGTAGAATGGATTGCACAGGTTTTGGTTGCCAGATTTGTCAATGTTGTAGGCATGACAGTGAAACAAATCATAGATGAAATACAAAAGTCATATAGTGTTGGAATAAGTCATTGGAAGGCTGGAAGAGCTAGGAGAAATGCAATGGATTGTTTAGTGGGTGATGGAGAACGACAATATGCTCGTCTGTATGACTATGTGGCTGAGTTATTAAGAGTCAAGGCTGGGACCTTCAAGATTAAGGTGAATCAACCCGAACCCACCTTGCAACCAAGGTTTGGGTCATTTTACATGTGTTTGGAGGGCTGTAAGCAGGGGTTTTTAGGTAGTTGCAGACCATTTATTGGTGTAGATGGTTGTCACTTGAAGACAAGTTATGGAGGTCAGTTTTTAGTTGCAGTAGGAAGAGACCCTAATGACCAGTATTTCCCACTAGCTTTTGTTGTGGTAGAAACAGAATGCAAAGACACATGGATGTGGTTTTTGACACAATTGCTTGATGATATTGGAGGCATAGATTGTCAAAGATGGATCTTTATTTCGGTTCAGCAAAAGGTACATTAAAATTTGTAGTTTAGTTATAAATTTATTTTGATTATGTAATACTTATTGGTGTATTATGGTTGCAGGGATTAATGTCAGTTTTTGATGATATCTTGAATGGAGTGGAACACAAGTTGTGTTTACGCCATTTATACAACAATTACAAGAAAAAATTTGGGGGAGGCTTGCTCATTAGAGACCTCATGATGGGGGCTGCGAAGACAACATACTATAAGGAATGGGAGAAAAAAATGGGTGAGTTAAAAAATATGAATGTTGATGCCTTTAATTGGTTAATGGGTATACCAACTAAAAGTTGGTGTAAGCATGCTTTTAGTGCTTATCCTAGGTGTGATGTGTTGATTAATAACTTGTTAGAATCATTTAATAGTACTATTTTAATGGCAAGGGACAAACTAATAATTTCAATGATGGAATGAATTAGATCATACATAATGAGTAGGTTTGCAAGCCTTAGAGAAAATGTTGACTCATATCCTGGTGATGTTATGCCTAAACCGAGGAAAAGATTAGATATGGAGGTTGAAAAGAGTGGGAATTGGCTTCCGATATGGGTAGGGGTTCACAGTTTGAAGTAACTCATGGCTTTACCATGGACAAATTTGTTGTTGATTTAAGTAATCACACATGTACTTGTTACTTGTGGGATTTGGTAGGAATACCATGTAGACATGCCATTGCTGCCATTCATTACAAATCAGAAAACCCAAAACATTATGTTCATCCTTACTATAAGAAAGATGCCTATAGAACTTGTTATGCACCAATTATAAGTTCTATCAATGGACAACAACTTTGGCCTACATCTGACTCTCCACAACTACTACCTCCCATTTACAAAACACCTCCTGGGAGGCCAAAAAAATTAAGAAGACGAGAAGCTGATGAATATGCCAGCCATGGAAAATTGTCAAAGACCAATACTGCTATAAGATGTAGCACTTGCAATGCATATGGACACAATGTAAGGACATGTAAAAAGAGCCAGAAAAGCAAGGTAAATCTTCTTGGTAATGTTATTTACAAGTTCATTTATTTACAACTATTTGTTATCTAACTATCTTACTCCTTTCATAGGACAAAAAGGGGGTTTCTACATCAACACCTGGATCTGCATCAAGAAGGGGGGCATCTGCATCTGCATCATAAGCTGGAAGGGCTGCATCAATTGCTAGAAGGGGGGCATCTGCATCTGCACCACAAGCTGGAAGGAGATCAGCCAGAGTTGCAGGGGCTGGGGCTGCATCAACATCACAAGCTGGAGGATCTGGAACTATGTGTGAAGGGGCAAGAAGAGCATCCTCAAGATTGGCTGCACAAATTGTAGGGTCTCAAGCCAGTTGTAATTGAAGAATGTATTTTCAGACAAATTGTAGTGGCTGTAGGCTCTCAAGCAACTTGTAATTAAAGTAGTGGCTGTAGTGGACCACGTTTTTGTCTTGTAGTGACTGTAACCCTTTAAAGTATGCTGGGACCACTATTTGAACGACTTCTTTATTAATCAATATTGACCACTTTGCTTTGCTTTTACTTATGTTGTAACCGGTTCAGCTGCTGTCTGCTAAAGTGTGCTTCATTATGTTCCTTTTACTGTCTTTATACATTTTAAACTGGTTTTTCATACTGCTAAACTGGTTTAAAAATTTGAGGTTTCTGGTTTTTCATATAATTTGGTGGTAGTTTCTGGTATTAGTCCCTCTGTTGGCTGCTGGAACAAGCTACAATTTGGTGGCAGTTTCTGGTATTAGTCCCTCTGCTGGCTGCTGGAACAAGCTACAATTTGGTGGCAGTTTCTAGTTTTAGTCCCTCTGTTGGCTGCTGGAACAAGCTACAATTTGGTGGCAGTTTCTGGTTTTAGTCCCTCTGCAAATTTGCCATTCTAATCCACCACTTTTGGTGCTAAAGACCAAGTCATACAGTGATATTTTCATCTCAAAGCTTTTAGCCTCTGCTGGCAGTTAGTACATGTCAAATTTGGTAAAACAAAGTTGCTAAAATCATCACATTAACATTCCAAACTCGTTTCTGCAAAATTCACATTTAAACCCCCAAATTTTGAACACTTTTTCTGATAAGTTGCAGAATTTGGTGATTTTGTGGTTCTATTCTGTCACACTTTTTTTCAACATTAGCTTGGATTCTGTCACACTATTTTTTGAACATCTTAAATTATTAGTCAAAGCTTGCTTTACAAACAAGAGCACAGTCTACATTGTAAAATTGGTAGTCAAAGCTTGCTTTACAAACAAGAGCACAGTCTGCATTGTAAAATTGGTAGTCAAAGCTGCTAATATTTCCAAAGTATATAACACAAATGCACATAACACAACCATCAGGGCACAATTGAACTGAACTTCCACATTTATTCAATTTAAAACTTGCTTGTACATCCACAACACAACCTATCTAATTACAATTTACCTTCAACACAAACAGAATACAAAACATGGCTGTTAATGCCCATGACAATACAAAAAACACCAACATCATTTTGAAATTTTTTCTCTCTTCCTCTAATTTCTTCTTCAACTTGTCCTTCTTCTTCCTTAGATCCTACACAACATTTTCAATACACACTTCAACTTCACTCTTCCTTTGTAAGCTTCCTTCCATGTCGAAATCTCCTTCATCAACCCATTCAAAGAAGTGACAACTTGAATTACTGTGCAAATGAAAATTACAAATCACCTATCCAATATTCAACACAATAAATAAAGTTTTTATTCTCACTTACTGTCCAATTTCTACATCTATAAAATAGTCTCCCTTTGTTCTTCAATGTAGTTGCCTTCAACAACAACAATCTTTCCCCACAACCACAATTTTTTGAAGCTAAGTGAGAAGATCCACATGTTTGGGACATTCCAGAATCTATGCTCCTTGCTGTGCAACCTCCTCTATCACCTTTCATTTCCCTTCAAAAGTGATTAACAAAGAAACTCAAGTTTGAAACCAAAACCCTTCAACAAAACCCTATATCCCCAAATCCATTCATCATTTTAAACTAAAATAAAGACGAATATGAACTTACGTGCCCAACTCCACCAATGTCGAAGAAGGTGATATCCAAGCTTGAACCTTCTTTCCACTTCGTCTTTGCTCAAATCATTCAAACAACACTTTGCAATGAAACTAATAAACCAAACTTTACCAATGTTGGATTAACTTTGCATTTTAGCTGTAACAACACGTGGACAGAAACGTTAGAACACGTGGACAGAGACGTTAGACACATTAGCACATTTTTAACGGTGTTAGTTTTCGAGGACTAAAACCAAAGTTTCTAAAAGAATGAGGACCAAATTATACCTTATTTTGAAAGATTGACGAAAACTAGAAACAGCCTATAGTTTAGAAATTAAAAACATATTTAACCCAAAATAAAATTTCTCGAAACCAAAATAATAATTTTAAATTACGAAGGCATTAAAAATAAAGAAAACGTTTATAAGGATAATATATATATATATATATATATATATATATATATATATATATATATATATTTAAGGATTAAAAATATGTTTAGGTTTTATTTAAATTATTTGGTTGAGGTAATTTTACAAAATTAAGATGTATGATTGAATGGTAACTTATTTCAAGCTGCATGATTCGAAGTTTAATGTTATCAAGTGTGAGTACTGGTTTGAATGTTCACTATGAAATTGAAATGTCAATTCTTCTACTTTCCGCAATGATCTTCGTATATTGAGATATTTTTGAGAATTTGTTGGGTTTGGGGAAGCTTTTAGGGTTATGCAGTTTTGAAAATCGATGTTAGTCGGTGATGCAGCGTTAACGAGGGAACATAGCTTAGTTGTTGACAATCGGAAACTGAAAAATATGCAATTAATGCTTTCACTTACTGACTATGCAACCAGTCTCATTATTCAAAGCACATCTGACGGCATTACCAACTTTTTTAATCGTGTTATACTAGGTACTCAAACAATGTTGATTAGATACAGCACACATTATACACAGGCTAAATCATTATTTTGAAAAACAAGCTATATAAAAGATAAATCCTATAGAATTTTCCCAAGTATCTGAATATTTTCATTTATTTCTCAGCCTTTTCTCATCACCTGGTAGAGAATTCTCCCCATTGTTGCTTGTTCCTTCAAGCCACTCCTCCAGCTTAGCTTGTTTACATGCTTTGAAGTCATCATATTTTTCTGATACTGACAATAACTTTTCCCCAATATCACCTGGTTCAGATCGAGATTCATCTCCAACCTGGCTTGATGGGGGCTTCTTGTCTGCTTGTGAAAATGTATTAGTGTTTGCAGGTGCATCTGGTAATGACACGCTACGGTGCAGCTGTGGCTTCTCGGCGCTGGAATTTACCATTCCCATAGAATCAAGTTGTGGCCCCTTTGGACTGTATGAGTTCTGTTTAGAAAAGTTAGCTCTCTGAGCCTGAAAATTTGATGTCGGCCGATGGGTTAACCATCGGTTTGGTTTCTTTGAAGTTATCGTTATAAGGGAATTTTTAATGTCTACAATCATCTCGTCAGCTATGGGGAATCCACAGTCTTTCATTGATCTCACCATTGTGACTGAGTCCTCCAAATCTTCTGTGTGCAGAGTTGTTTCACGACTCTTGTCACTAACATTCTTCTTCAGTTTCATGATATTGGGCACTGCATTTTGTGTGTGCTGTTGAATAAAGAAAAGACCAGCGGACGGTTCATTTGCCACGTATTTAATCATCTCTGCCATGCAGTTGCTTATCTCCACAAAGCCATCAACAGTGGAGAATCCATGCATCTTCCCAAACACAAAATGTTGTTCATCACTGACGTTGTCCAGGAAAGAAACGAATCAGAACAATTGTATCAGGGTAAATAATGTATGTAAATAAATTATTGTTTTGCTGTGCCAACCATAATTGTGAATTATTACGCAGGACATTATGACAGAAACAAAACAATGTCTCTCCTTTGTAGTTTTGTTATTTGATAAATATTGTTCCACAACACAAACACAATTGGCTTTCTATGAAAATAAACAGATGCTGGAAAACAGATGGTCAACCATCACAATCTGTTTAATCTTAGGTATCCTGTTGATCAAGCTCAGTCTACTCTAGTCTTTTCTTCATCCTGTTCAGAAAATTGATGTGACTATCTGCACTTCTATATTTTATTCATAACTCTGAGCCAAAACCATATTCAAGGTTACCTTTGATTCCCACTTACGAGTACCTTAGATATGCAGTAATTTAAAAAACCGCAGGGTGAATATGAAGTTTTACAAAAAAAAAGGACAAATAAATAAGATGCACGGGAAGCACTTCCTTTGTTTTAATCTTAACAACATAAGAAAAAAAAAGTATTGCAGATTAGAAGTACCTGAATTGTATAAAAGATAGTAAGTTCAATCTTTAGAACTATCATTATTATTAATTGTTTCAAAGTGTGCAAATTGTTCAAAGATTTCATCCTTCCATACTTGTTAGTAGCTGATGTAACTCCTTAATACCCAGAAAGATATCAAAAACCACGACTAAACCTCCACAACTTCACATTCACTAAAGTTTAAGAGCAATAATTAAGAAACGGTATATGTACCTTACTGAAGCAATTGGATCCAGAGCAAGATGTAAAGCCACTGATATGAATGTAATTTCAGTGTTTGCACAGTAGTTTTTAAAGATGATTCTCCTCCACACTGGAGCTGAGGCGCATCAGAGAAACTCTCTCCATTTTGTTTCATTGGATCAAAACTACTGAAACATCACCTATTAGTCTTACAGAGGAGAATGATAATATCCAAAAAGCGCTATTTTCCTCAACAAGTGAGACATCAGATCTTTGTTATCGATTTCAAATATGCTTCTGGAATAACAGATTTCAGTCGCATAAGAAAAGAATTAACACAATCCCCAGCTAAAAACACAAGAGGTGATGCAGTGGCAATAAGAACAAAATTTTCACCATTTCCTACATCTATCTTATATAGCTCGTGAAAGACTTCCTTAATATGACTGACCAAGTTGTCATAGAAGTACCTGCTGGGAGGAATGACATTGATAGCTAGAATTCCATACTCACAAAGAACCAATTTAGCAGCAAGAAGAACATCCTTTCTAACAAATTCTACTGGCGGAGAACTCACACCATTCTTTATATCGCTTGAATCTAAATCAACCATAACAACATCAAACTTACCATTGCCCTCATCTTCGACAAGCTTCTTCAAAGATTCAAAGGCATCCCCAACAACTACATGAATAAATTTACTTTCTTCCAATCCAAAATACTCCCGTGCCACCCTCAAAACCTCCCTATCACTATCTACAGCCATGACCTCAAATCCCAATTGAGTTCTCAAAAAAGTTGCCAAAGCCCCACCTCCAACCCCAAGGCACAAGGCCTTTGGTTTAAACCCATTCTGAATCCGCTGTGCTACATATTCACTATTCAACACAAGACCAGCCACCATAGGCCCCAGGTAAGGGTGCACCAAAACCTTAAGATAAGGCACAAATCCCACATTACCACCAATGCAAACACCATCCAAACAATCGCCACCTTTGACTGGAAAAATACAAATTTCAGTCTGAATCAAATTAGGCATCCTCTTGAACCTCAACCTCCTCCTAAACTCCCTGCCATGATGCAAAACCCCACCCCCATTTTCAATTTCAACATCCTCAACCAACATTTCACCAACATGTATCCCAGCACACTGATAAATCACCACACTAGAAACCAAGTTATCCACATAACTCAAAATGGGTATCTCAGGAATCCCCCTTCTGAACAAAGATTTGGGAGAAAGGGCCAAAAGAAGAGGCTTTGACCAAACCTCAAAACCCTGTTGGTGCATTGAACACTCCAAGGGACGGTGATAAACATGTGGGGTAAAAGGTAAAGTACCTTCCTTGAAGTTGTTTCCAATGAGAATCAAACGTGATATTTCAGGGGAACTTAAGAGGAGTTGGAGATGACCCAATTCAGTGGAGAAGATCCAATCAATTTCTCGACCTTCAGGGACCAACATGGCACCAACTTGAGGCACATCATTAGGTTGGACTGGTGAGTCGAGCACAGCAACTCGAAGAGGTGTATTGGAAAATGATGGATGGGGTATTGTGAAGGAAATGAAGCGGGAAGGGGTTAAGGTTTCAAAGGTTGATGCGTCGAGGGCCATAAAAGGTCTTCTGGCCCAACTTCGCTGTAATGATTTATTTGTGATTGTTTGTTATTGTTAAACTTTTGACTCAACTTGCGATTTTTTATTTCTTCATGTCTGCAAAACAATCACACCTATAAATAAAGGTTAGAAATATTGTTTGGTGGCCACAAGTAGATATGACACTGTCAAGAGCATCAAGCAAATATGATTAATGTAAATAATGCAGGGATTGAGACATTAACAAAAAGATAAAACTTATAAAAACTACGACAAATGTTGATTGTTGGTATTTTAATCAGAATTGGAATTTCATTTCGGTAATATGCCGGATAAAGAATTCCAAATGTCATGGCATATTTTTGAGGTAAAAACTCAAATTTTGATTTGAAAACAACACCAAAGCTTTGTCGTTAAAAAAATTGGGTGAGATAAGAAGGAAGCATGTTCTGAGATTTGTTGGACCATACACAGGGAAAGTAATCACAAGGAAGCTATGTTATTCTTACATCCAATTTTGTTCAGTTCACCTCCCGAATTCCTTTTAGAAAGCAATAAAAATAGTTGACCATTTAGCATCTTGCAGAGATCCTATTGAGGTAAACAATGGAATATATTTTCCTTTAGTTAATAGGGGGTATAATTACATAATACACAACAAAGACGCATTTTCGTCAAAATAATTCTGTCAAACTCTTTTTAGAAGTCTGGGAATGAACATATAAAATAATTTGGTATGAGAATAACAATTCCCTTACACAGTGAAAATTAAGATTTGTGGACTGAAGTTTCGTCGCCCAATTTATGAGCAAGTATGCTAAAGAGGAGTTTCACATGCATGCAAAAAAGGTTGACATGTCAATTGAGAGAACATCACAAACAACTAGGGTAGTCATGCATTGGTAGTCAACAGTTAAATCTAAACTGAAAAGGAAAATTTATAATTGGATTGAACTACAAGTTTAGTTTAGATTTTAGAACTGTAATTCAATGATTGACTCCAAGATCAGGTATGAGTATATGAAGCCCAAAATATCCAATCCAAACTTATGCATGTCAGCATGTCAAACAATCATAACTAAATTCAGAGAAAATTCCAGAGTTTTTCATTTATTTTATTTTATATTCATAAGCTCAATCATCTAAATTCCTATAATTTGACTGGTTTGGTTTGGCTTTTTCACAAAAATTAATGAAGGTTGAGAAACTGATTGGATTTTCTTCATCTCCTCTTCAGTTTCCCTGAAATATCAAGTCTGATTCTCATAGGAAACAACCTCAAGGTACTTTAACTCTTCCTCAAATGTTAGTGACCATTCCTCTGAATCTCCATTCAATCAATATGAAATCACCTCCAACAGTAAACTCATTCACCCCAAACTCTCAAACTCTAATGCCATGAACTATCATGCCTGATTCTCATAGGAAACAACCTCAAGGTACTTTAACTCTTCCTCAAATGTTAGTCACCAGTCCTCTGAATGTCCACTGCATCAATATGACATCACCTCCAACAGTAAACTCATTCATCCCAAACACTCAAACTCTAATGTCATGTTAGGAACAGGTGAATGGAAACAAAAATGATGACTAAAAAAGATGAGAAAAATAATGGAAGTTAAAGAGTTTGGTTGAAGAAAATAAAGAGATGAGGAGAGAGACAAAGACAAGAGTAGAAAAGAAATGAAAAATAAAGTGGGAAAGTACTAGTTGGAGCCCTGGCTTTTTATTTCTCTATCCTTATTTCTTTTCTACCAAACAAACTAAATTAAATTTGTCCTCTATGTTGCAAGGTTTATCAATTGTCATGTGGCATAGTTTAGATGGATGAAGTCATAATCGAATCATTACTTAGATTGCTATGCTCTTAGGAAAAAAGAGTTGCATTCTAACTATTGACTATAACTTTTGGCCTAGTAGTAAGCACTCAATTTAACAATTGGCATCAAAGTCAAGATCACACAAGTATGATTCCCAAGGGGAAACCTCAAGTTCCCATGCCAAAGTTTCATGGCACTATATGTGTTATCTGATCTCCCTCATTTACAGTTCACCCTCCCCACAGTCAACAATCATTCCACAACCCTCTTCTCTTCCTCTTAAATTTCATAATGTCTTGAAATGGAGGGGGTGGGGGGAGCAATACCTTTTACATGTGAGCAAGTTATTTTTTATAAATTGATGAAATCATGCAATCAATATGTTGGTATTTTTTTCAATGTATTGGCGTAGTCATGGTTTATGATGAGCATCGTTGAAGTTGAGAAGGATGGCTGAGATGTGATTGAAAGAAGGGGACATGGACATATGAGGACAGAACAAAGAAATGAGGGAAAACAGTCTGAACCATAAATTTAAAACCTAACAGATCTATCAATGGGAACCAACTTCCCCATGGAGATATACTTGGGAGGGTTTCTCAACTTAGAATTTGTCTAGAAAGAAAGATAACTGTGTTTGTATGGTAAGACAGTATTTATCAAATATATAAATCACGAAAAATTTTATCCCATAGCAAAATTAAATTAATTTATAAATCTTATTTTTTTCTGTCAAGACCAATCCATTGCAAAAAAGGCATATCTCCACAAAAATAAAACTCCAATTTTCTATTAAGCCTACCTTGCGAGTTACAAGGACACAAACAATAAATACCCTTGAATATCCAAACAATTATAGCATACCTTGCAAATGTCTGGTATAATAGTTTTGAGGTCTTCTCACTAATAACAGACTGTTAGCGTTGATCTTACTTGCTCCTACAGAAAAATGAAGCATTGAAAGGCCATTAGACTCCAAAGATGGAATTGATAAGTAGAAATTAAAATTGTAAAGTCAAAATACACTTTACCATTAGTAATATGGGCCTTTCACACCTAAACCCCTAATGTTTAGTTGACACTAAACACTGAAAACTAACATTTTCAGTTAAAACAAAATGGCCATTTTTCCACTGAGGCACTTCCTTTATTTATACACCTCTGTCTAACACAAGATTTAATGGCTATGGATTCAGCAAGAGCAGTTGGTTTTCTAAACTTACCCAGCTTGTCCTTGAAGGAAACTATGATATAGGAGCTAATTTCATGGGAGCAAGGATTAGTTTTGTTTATATTGGATGATAATAGAGAAAGAGTGTGCAGGAGTGATGAAAAAGGTTTAGCGTAAAGGTTATGGGCCAGAAGAAGATATATATGGTAAATTAATAATGAAAAACAATCTGTATGTCGTTTCACTCCAAACACTCTTTTCATTTGTCCTTCTAATGACCCTTCCTTGTTTTAGACGGCGAGTTTTGATGGTTAGTTTAGGTACTTTTTTTGTGACTCAATTGGTATGATGCAATGGAAGGCAAGTTAGTTTAGGTACTTTTTTTGTGACCCATTTGGTATGATGCAATGGAAGGCAAGTGTTGGAGGTAAAACACATAGCAGTAATTACCAATATTCATTCATCCCCTTCACTATAACAGAACCAACTACAAATCTCACGTAACTAATATGTAAACCCAGCATAAGTACCGACACACTTATCCTGAACCTGAAAACCATGTTAACCTCAAAACAATCACATAACCAGCATGTCAGCAAGCATCTCAAGCAAAGCTAAGTAACAAAAGCCTTCCCTCACCAAACCACACCGTGTGTTCACAAATAATAGTACCACAGTATAACAATCCAATCAACTACCTAATCACCATAAAGCCATCATCAATTCAAACTACTGAAATTATTGTCAAACAGATTCTCTATCATCTCATTGTCTCGCACATAAATACCCAATGAAATCATATCATCAGGTTTATTACATGTTTCCAATTTATCAATTGGAAGAAAGTCTATTTCTTTAAAAGAAACCAGGAAAAACATATCATTCAAAACAGAGAAACACAGCCTATCCAAGACACAAGGGCCAAAAAGCTCCCTTGAAGAGACAAATATAATCACTAAAGTATCCACAACTGTAATACACATGACCCTAGAATGCCACTCTCAAACCTAAAATTCAAAACTAAATACAAAACTGAATGAGTAATTGTTAGGTGGTCTTGGATGACCATAAGGAACCAATGTTTATACAACACAAATTCAAATTTCACAATTTACAAGAACGAATTATTAACAGTTGATTAAGGATCATATTAAGATCAAAAGACCCATGCTGGTTCAGGTCCACCTAATAGTATCTCCAAAATAACCGATCAAAAAATAAACACAGAAAGCCAAGTTGGAAGCCTGAATGTTTTCCTTATCACAAAACCGAAAATTGAGTTGAAGAGAACGTTACGTTTTGGCAGTATTTTAGGATTCATAAATCATGCGAAGCCTTTGTTATTGGTCTTCGCAACAAAAATCAGATTGATTTCAGTCCTATCCAGTCTAAGAAAACGAAACAACACCCGTATGCAGTTTAACATCAGTATTGGATTACATGATAATAAAATCGACCCACGAAAGAAAAAGGGGATTTTCGCCATTCGAAATTGAAAAATGTGCACATGATTGATTACGAAGAAGAATGAACCTGAACCAACACACCCACCGCATCAACACAGGACCTGTTGAAGAAGCAAAAGAGAAAATTTATCACTCACCTTCGCGTCGGAGAGTTAACACCATCGCCCATAGCAACCTCTCTTCGCAATTTTTTCCACCATCCAAATCGGGTCATAAACCTCGACTTTTTCCCCGTGTTTAACGTATTGCTTTTGTTCAACTGGTATTTATACCGTGCTATTATAGAGCCAGGAGAAAGGGCGCCCGACCTATCAGACACCGCAAAGTAAAACAATAGTTGAGCGACCCGATCCGACCCGTTTTAAATGGGTAAAAAACAATTCGTTCGAACGGGATATGTATAGGTTCGTAGGATAATTTTAATCTGATTTAAAATATATTAAAAATCAGGTAAAATATGTTTCTTTTTAGTCCTTAAGAGTATTGTTTTGAATTTGTTTTTATTTTGATAAACAATTATTGACTAGATTCATGGATAATATTTAATTTTTATAATTGAATGTGAAATGAGATAAGTATATATACACATGATTTTTTCCTGTTTTCATATTCATCTTGATACCTATTTATATATATTTTTTAAAATTATTAAAATATTTATAATTTATTACATAAGTTAATATATATATATATATATATATATATATATATATTCGTAATTTCTTTTTAGTCATATTTTTTTTCTGTTTTTAATTGTTTTATTATTATATATTTACAAAATTCACTCATATTATCACAATTTTTGTAACACGCATTGATATATCATCAATTTTAATTAATTAAATTATTTTTAAATTCCATTTAATTGTTTCTATTCTTTTTTAGTATGTTTATTTACCTTTCATTTATGCAATAAAATATCAAAAAAAACTTATATTCTTTATTCAATTTCATTTTTAATTTTTGTTTTATTTGAAGTGTCTTTTATTTTATTTAAACAATTTTTATTGTTTTTCAACGGTTTAACTAGTTATAGTTATATTGATAGAAATATTTTCTAAGTCTATGGTATATTTTCTATCTTATCATGTCTTTAAAAATATATTTCTTTTCTTTATGCAATTTCGCTCAATGACGTGTTAAAAATTTTTTTAGAACACACATTTAATATTTTACTTTTAATAATTTTATTTTTATTTTTCTGTCATGTCATATATTGTCTTAATAATTTTTTATATAATTATTTTTATTTCTTATAATTTATCAAATTTCTCCATACGTCCCAATATTATGAATTTTAATTTTCGGAATGCACTATATTAATTTTGGAAATATCTTTTAAAACACACTCACCCACTTTTTCAAAAGATATTCATCCATTCCATTTTCATAAATGTAATTTTAACACCATAATTATATAAATATATTTTATTTATTATAATATAATAGTTAATTATAACATCCCATTTTAATATAATAAAACTACTAAAATAAAATATTACATAGATATTAACTTACGAGAAATTATAAACTACCCACGAAAAAGATCTTACATTTGGAGAACCAAACTCTATCTATGTTGTTGCTTCATTATCAATCTCATACTAAACAACTCGAAAGCCCTAAGCTCACACCATTTAAGGTGATCATCGCAAAAAAGAAAACATAAACAAACAAACATAAACAATAGCAAGGATAAGCTAGTGATACGAAACATTTTCATAATACATAAAAAACATATTAAACATTTTACTTAATGATTATCTCACACCAAATCAACCAAACACTTTATACATGGCAACCCTTTTGACTTGATTATCCGGATTAGTATGAATATCGAGCTATGACAGTTCATGCACTTATTGTGGTGAAACAGTTGGTTCATCCCAAGCTACCGCACAAGGTTAGTACATGATCTCTCGCCTTAGGCCAAGGTAAAGCCCTTAGACTAGGACCTCCTGCTATTCTCACAACATGCATCACCCCTTTCTATTTGAGAATGGATAATCGTTAGAATGAAGATGAACTCTAAGACTAAGCTTCCCATATTCATACTTACAATACTTGAAACCACCACTGAGAAGTTTCTCCTTAGAACTCTTTTCCATACCTTTGAATCCATATGAAATCATATACACATAATCATTCACTTTACATTGCATACAAACATATAGAGCATTGATTATACTTCAAAGGACCATAAGCAATCCAACAAGTCATAAAAAATCACATGAGACCATTCCATATACATTAATACACAAGAATAGTCCAAGAAGAACCATTACACAACACAAAACTCATTTAAACGCATACTAAGACAAGGAAAATAACTTTGAAACCCTCACCAACAGCTCCGAAAAAGTCCAAAATTCCCGAAAAGACCTAAAGATCGTTTGAAACTGATTCTCGGAACCCAAAAAACCACCCAAAACTGCCTTGGATGATTTTCGTATGACAATAATGGATTATCATATGTGACAATCGATTATTGTCGAGAGTTTTGAAGAAAATATGATCCTCTAATTGGAATAATCGATTATCAAGTGAGATAATCGATTATTCTTATTAATTTTTTATAGCAACATGATTTTTATGGTTTTGGTGCATCTTAGACATATCCAAATAATCAATTTAGATTATGTAACAGTAATATTGATACAAAAACATGTTTATAGATGAAATAGAGTACTATATTGCTCATTTGGGTAGGAATTATATGTACCAAATCAATTTAACAACTCAAAAGTGCCTAAACTCAATTTATCATGCTATTATCTACTATTATCTCCTCCATACCAAATTTCACTTATTTAAAGGTATAGACAAGTGTATAATAATACACTCTTAACTCCCCAAAACAGTTCACAACCTTTTCCTCAAAATCTCACTACTCAAAACTCCACTTTTATACTAAAACACTAAAAAACTTCCCCAATGAATCACTCACCTTGTGTTTCATATCAGATTTTAATCAAAGGACACCTTTAACAAGTCTAAAATAATCATATAACAGTGCTAAATCAGTTACTTCTTCACTCCCACATTTATCTCTCAAACTCACCTATTAAAATCTCTATTTTTGACCTTAAAATCCAAGTAATTGACTCTTCTTTACTCCAAACACTTTGAATTCAATTTTAAATCATCATACTACTTCACCATCTACAATTATGACAACAAAAGCATTACAAACATACCATCCCAAATATTCAACCATCACATCATCATTTAAACACCATGAATATTAGTACAAACCTATAATTTCACTTAATCAAATTATCATGCATGCAATTTACATAACAAATATAATAGAAATAAAAACACTAACTTCTCTTACCTAAAACTCTTCTCATTCACGGCAACACCCAAGAGCGTGAGACGCGGAAAGGAAACTCTCTTCGAAACCCTAAATTTGAACCCTAAAGCGATCGTGAAAAACATTGTGCCCGAGTAACCGAAAACTCACTATAAAGATGCCAGAACTCAGTCGTCGTAAAGAAAACGCTACTACTGCCACACCCACGAAAAGAGACAGTTGTGTTGCAAAGAGGAATGAGTTTCCTCTTGTTGCACTCTTTCCCTCGTGCCCACAACCTTGTATGACCTTAGAGTTTTCAGAGAAATGAAAGAATAAAATAAAAAAATGACGAGAGAATAAGAAGAAAGGAAAGAGAGTGACAAGAAAATAATGAGTCATTATATTAATAACATTATCATTAAGTTAAAAAAATAAAACATATCTAAATTCAAAATATTATTGTTTAATATTTTTTATATGTATTATAATTTTTACTAGTGTAAAGAAATATTTTATTATAATTTACAAAAATAATGTAAAGAGAAATTGGAAATATTTTTAAACTTCAATATTTCTTTTCATTTTATAATTTATTAAATATATTTTTAATTTTATTTCATTAATATTTTTAAAAGTAATGGTTCTTTTAGTTGTTTGAACTTTTATTCATGAATAACACAACATAATATTTTATATAATTCATTCACTTTTATATGATTCTTTTAGTTGTTTGAACTTTTATTCATGAATAACGACATAATATTTTATATAATTCATTCACTTTTATATATTTATTATTTGATACTTTAATTTAAAATTTACTATTATCAGATCTTTTTAAATATTTGATATTAAATATATTATTTTAATACTAAATATTTGATAATATCATATTTTTTTATGGAAAATAATTAATTAATATTAAAATAATAAGAAAAAGGTGTATATGAGCATGTGCATAAGTATGTTCAGTATAAAAATATGGATGAATATGATTTTCTTACTTCAAAAATCAGAACGAGATAATAAAACTCTTTTTGTCCATTATTGTCATCCTTATTTTTTATACGGTATTTATTACCAAATCTTGTTTTTAGTACAAAAATAAAAATATCTAATCTTTATAAAAAAGTATAATTTCATTTGGGCTTTAGGTATTTCTTTTAATTATGCTTTTAACATTACCTTATTAATAAATTGTTAATATATTATAAAGTTAAATATTTTTTCAAAATTTTTATTAAAAATATATTTTATTCTTAAATTAAATTATATTTATTTTGTTCTTTAATTTTTTTAATATCTTTTTCAACAAATAATATATGGAGTATTCTTTATATGAATATCGGACTTCTATAATAAATTATAATATAACTCCTATCTATATTGTTTATTAGAAAATATGTTTCATACGACTTCATAAAATTTAGAAATAAAATTATTTATAATTTAATTCAGAAATAAAGCATAACTTTTTATAAATAATTTGATATATTTAACTCTATATTATATTTCTTATACACTAAATATCGTTGACTTTTGCTTTTAGTACAATGATAAGAAAAAATGACTATAATTAGCGTAGCTCGACCACTTGACAGGACAGTTGGATGGGTTAGATTGTAAAAATCAACCTATTTAACTTTGACTTTGTTTTTGGCAGACATAATCAAATCAGATTTAAATGAACCGGAATGAACCGTTTAACTACCATTGTGGGTTAGTAATGATGTGGGATAAAACGGACCATAAATCACATTTTTTTGGGTATATTCATAAAACAAATCATGTTAGTTGATTCAATTGGTATGCTCTTACGTGTACTTGTACAACTAACTAGGTGACTTTTTTGCATTATTTTAAATAAAAATATTATTATATTCTATTGACTTTATAAGATCCCCTTCTTAATAATTAAAAAATTATGGCATATAAAAATCATGTTTGATATTTTCTGATCATTTGAATTTATATACAAAGCATGTACTATTGAATAAAGTCTAACTTAGCATAAAATACACTTTGGTGAAAAATATTAGATAAAGGCTTTTGAATAGTACACTAATAAAAGTGTTAAATGCATGATTATATGAATATAAGAAAGACTTGATTGAATTGAAGGATTTTTTTCTTTTTTCGGAATAATTTTTTGATAGTAAAAAAAATAATTAAAAATATAAATTAAGTTAATGTTAGGAATTGGAAAAACAATTTCTTACACTTCCAACACTTGTAACTTAACTCACAAGATAAAGAATAAAAAATATTAAGAGTTGGAAAGAATCAACAATAAAAAATCACTTTAACAAATACATGTAATAATTATTAAAAATCAAGATGAACGTATTCAATTATCTTAATCTTAATTAACATTAAAATTGTTATGTAAATGGTTTTTTTTTATAGTAATAAATATATATAGATATCTAGGAATAGAAATGTATATATATTTCTATCACAAACTTTGTACATTTTATTTTTGTTAATCAACGTGATCTATCATAAAAGTTTCTTTTCAAACTTGTGTTAAGGACTAAACTATAATACCAAATAATTTTATCATTCAACATATTAACCAATTGTCCAACAACTTGATTAATATTTGTTGTCTTTTGAGTTTATCATATTACTTACGTTAACTCACGTGGCTGCTTTAAATAACACTACAAGAATGTTTAAGATATTAGTGATGACGCGTAACTACAACTTTCAACAAAAATAAAATAAAATTTTCTATTCAAATGAAAATATTAAATAGGATCATTAATTAAAATGTGTAAGTAATTTCTATATACAAGAAAGGTTAAATAATAATGCACTCTTTTTTAATCAACTTGTTGAACAAAATATAAGAAAATTTGCAAGATCTCAACTCGATGAAGAACTATATTCGACCTACTTACCTACTCCATTCACTTAAAAAAAAATGAGTCAATTTATGAATACTTACATGCAAAAGGAATCATAAAATATGATGATGCTGATAATAAAATAAAATGAGGGTGAGCAATATAAATTTGTCTGATATGGCCAATAATGGCACATTATCTACTAAAGTTTCGCATATTAAAAAAAGGTGGTGATGATGTTTAGATAGTTATTAAAAATATATGACAACTTAAAATAATATTATTTTAATTATATTTATTTATTTATAATTTAAAATGTCAATATCCATTTTTATATTATTAAAATGGATTGTAAAATGAGTGTGCTCTTTTTAAGGAACTTTAAAAAAAAAATTATAACAAAAGTAAAAACTTTTCCAACTATAATTTATGAATGAGCTATTTTGGAGAGAATATTTCTTAATAATCCAAAATTACATTTTTGACTTATTCATAAACTATATTTAACTTATCAAAAAAGTTGCTCACACAGCTAACAACCTTTGATTTGGCTTTCTGCCTTTCACGTTAGTTATGATAATATTTTTTTTCTAAGTTCGATGCAAGCATATACAGCATTATATGTAAACATAGATTTTTTTTTTAAAATTCAACTTGTTTAATATATTCAATTGTGTTTTGTTTACTTAAATCCTACTTGTTAAACATAGTCAATTGAGTTTGTTGAATTCGGCACGTTAAAATATTCTTAGTTGTGGGAGATTATGAGTTCAATGGTATCATATATGTATGACTCCAAACATAATTAATTGTTTAACACTTTAAATAGTGGTTGTTTTGTTAAATATTTAGATTCTGCAGGTTAAATGTAGTCAATTATGTATCAGAATCAAATATTTGTTAGTTGTTAGGTTACAATCTTTATTTTTCTTTATTCTTTTTTGAAAGTAATTCGTTTGAGTGGCTGAAGCTTTAAAGGGAAAGAGGGTTGACTTTTTATTTTTATTTTTAAACGTATTTCTGGTTAATGTTTTTCCACCAGCTTTCACGTCATTGTATTAAAATAATACAATTTACAAATCTCAAATATTATACCAGACCATTGCATACCCAAATTATTTAATGGAGCGAGACAACAAAATATTATTGTTTCGGTCGGATTTGGTGGGATCTTACTAAAACACTCCTAATAGTATCGAAGATTAGTGGATGCTAAAGACTGGGTGGACGAATGATGTAGAAGCTACGGATCGGATGGGACTTGGGACGGACGGACGCTACTCCATGCTCTAGGTTGAAGACCGAGATGACTTCTCTCCATGCACTCCAGGTGGTGGACGAACGATGTAGACGCTACGCACCGGACGATACTTGGGGCGGACGGACACTACTCCATGCTCTAGGTTGAAGACCGAGCGGACTTCTCTCCATGCACTTCAGGTGAGAGTCCTCCTCCTCCAAGCTGGGGAGCACCTGTCAAAGGCACTCCAATTCTCAAGTCAGTAAAGTGACCGAACAGTTATAATAAGTGATGCAAGTAGAGCATAATGTACAACGTGTGCAGTCTGCCCCGAAATCATACCTGGGACTCTTATTTATAGTAGTTGTAATGAGCTTTTACCTTTTGTGGACCTGTTGATGGTCCAATCATACCTTAATCTCCATTAGAGACTTTAATGAACGATTATTGTTTATGATTTAACCATGTGGCCGGCCTTGTGGTTGGTCAGCCAGATGAGCAGTCTTGAAAAGACTGTTCGGTCTATTTAAAACGATCGGCTCAGAATGAGACCGGATACCGTACGGTACAATTATTATTTTAATTACAAGATTATGCAAAAATTAACTCCAATAATTAATAAGTAAATTTTAATTCTAATTCAATTTTATAAAACCGAATTATAAAATAAAATTTACATTATAAATTAACCTTATATATTTTCAATCATACGAAACTTTCAAACACTAACATCGTATGAACATTAGTTGTTAGATTTGTGTTAGTTTGAAAGTTGAACTTACAAATTGCCTCTGAGCGCGTGGACTTCTTTCCTTGTTTTCTTCCAACTTTACCACATTTGTTTTACAAAAAATTCTAGAGTATGGATTCAATTCAAAAATTTTAAATTTGTTAAAACTCATATAATAATTTATTAGAGGTTTAATGGAGGATTTTTAAATTTATCAGAAACTAAAAACTGGATTAAACTTTTGAGAATAATATAATTTTTTTAATAAACCTTTCATTTTAATTCAGAAAATATCATGAAAAATGCCGGTTGCAAGCAGGCCTAAAAGTCTATTCAAAACTTAGTGCGTTTTCCTTTAAGCCAAAGCACAACGCCATCTCTATGAAAGTAAAATATCATCACAACTAGTGAACTTGATTTGACCTTTTCGGCACCTACGTTCGTATGCTTTTAATGATAACGTTAATTCCAACAACTCCATAAAAAAACATACTTGTTCCAACCTCAGATTTTCGAAATTTTACAAGAACAAACGACATATTTTATTCGATCATAGCTCCACGTGATATGAATAGTTTATTCCAGTTAGGTAAAAACTCAGTATCATTTCTATGCCTGTCAGAAACACAGCTTCTATAAAACGTTCCCCACACCCCAACATGTTTTCCATTGTTCTCTGAATTCATCACCAACATTCACAGAGGGAAGGTTTCGTTATAGTTTTTGGAACAATGGGTTCAGAATCCTTAACCGTTTGCGTTACGGGGGCTTCTGGTTTCATCGGATCATGGCTTGTAATGAGACTCATCCAGCGTGGCTATACGGTTCGAGCCACTGTTCTTGACCCAGGTTCGTTTTCATCCATCATCTCACCCTCTGACTTCATCCTTTTCATCTTCCAACATCAATATCACAGGCTAAAATACCTCTTTTTGTTTACCCTTTTGAATTTCTGGTTTCATTCTGGTCTCAAATTTGTAAAGTTTTATCTGGGTATCTAAAGGTAGTTCAAACCATGTCAACTTGATTATACGTGACAAGTTGTGAATAATACTAAAGTTCTTGTTGCTCTGTTAGAAGTTGACAGAAAAGTTACTTTGATCCATAGAGACACTTTAGATTATTAAAGAAAAACTTTTAAAAGTTGTTAGGACCATATTTAAATAAGAAATTATACAGAGAACAACAGATCTTATTGAAGCTAAAGACAGACTCTTAAAATATTTTATAAGAGAAGAAAATTAAAAAAAAAATGAAATAATTTTTCTGGAAATTGAAATTAGTTTTTGAATAAACTTATTTATAAAAACTTTGTTGTTTTCTAAAGTTGTTTTAGACTTACAAAATTATTTGAGCGGCTTAAAGATATTTTTTTTATCCTTAAAAATATATCATTTTTCATTTGACCTACAATAATTTGTTTTTTCTTAACGTTTTCTTTGTGTACTTTTGTTTATTTTGTATTGACTTATTGTCATTGCATTATGCAAATTGACATGCATGCATTTAAAACTGAGATTATACGGCTTAGATTTTGTTTTGAAAAGTCTTTCTACACACAATATTTTTTTAAGAAAAAGATAAAGAGTAATTATTCTTTCACACACCTAAATTTTTTACATTTATTTGATACTACCTTTATTCACTTTTTACTCTCTTCTGTCTTGAAATAATACAAAAATTTATCTTTTTATGACAATTTTAACCTCATAATATGTATCAAATGAATGTAAAAGTGTGTCCTGGTACCATTACTCAAAGATAAAATAAGTCTTTAATTTTTAAACTAAAATAAATTTTCATAACTCTATTAATATGAATGTGCACCTTACAGATAACATGAAGGAGGTGAAGCACTTGCTAGAAATACCAGGTGCAAAGAGCAAGCTGTCACTGTGGAAGGCTAACCTTGAAGAAGAGGGAAGTTTTGATGAAGCCATTAAAGGCTGCATTGGAGTTTTCCACTTGGCCACACCCATTGACTTTGAGTCCAAAGATCCTGAGGTACACTCTTCCATTATATAAACTTATTCTCTAATGAGTTTTTTTTTTTTTGTGTGTTGTATTTAGCTTTTAAAATATACTGATATACACTGATTTCGGTAGATGTAACTTTACACTTCATTTCTACATCATTAATGATAAATTTAGAATAACTTGTTATGATCTAAAATGAATTTATGGACGAAGAGCGAATGATAATTATAATGTGGTTTTGGAAATGCAGAATGAAGTGATAAAGCCTGCAATAAGGGGAGTGATAGATATAATGAAAGCATGCCTGAAGGCAAAAACTGTGAGAAGGCTAGTATTCACATCCTCAGCCATAACCACACACATTACTCTTCACCAAAAGCCTTTGTATGATGAGACTTGTTGGAGTGATGTTGAGTTATGCAGAAGAGTAAAGATGACTGGTTGGGTTAGTACTTTTTCTCTTTCATTATCCAATTTTCATATTAAACAAAGATACAAATCAATATATATATATATATATACATAAAATATAATTAAACCATTAATCTCTTCAATGCAATTAGCAAAGATTTTTTTCTTTATGTCCTATAAAAAAATAATGTTTCTTTTTAACTTGGTTTGAATGTAGATGTATTTCGTTTCTAAAACTCTGGCAGAGCAAGAAGCATGGAAATTTGCGAAAGAGAAAGGAATGGACTTCATCACTATCCTTCCAACTCTTGTTGTTGGTCAATTTCTGCTCCCGTCGATGCCATCTAGCATAATCACAGCACTTTCCCCTATCCTAAGTAAATTTACTCCAATTTATTATTAATTATATATTTTATTTTTTATCAGCTTTTTTTTCTTATAAGATATACTAAATCTAAGATTTATCTTGATGGTATCATCCTATATCGTTGTGAGAATAATTGAATGATTTTTCATTTGCAGGAAAAGAGGAGCATTATTCGATCATAAGACAAGGTCAATTCGTGCACATAGAAGATATTTGTCTTGCTCACATATTTCTATTTGAAGAGCCGAAAGCTGAAGGAAGATACATATGCAATGCATGTGACGTTACTATTCATGACATTGCGAAATTAATCAACAAAAAATACCCCGAGTACAAGGTTCCCACTAGGTCAGCCTCTCACCAAATTTAAATATCATGTTCTCACCTAATATCTCTAAGTTTAAATATTTTTTTCTTCTTTCATCATTGAAATGTGTTTTAAGATAGAGTAGTACAGTAACACACTTTTACGTTCATCTCACAAACAGTATAATATAGATGGTATTTTCATTTATTTTTACGTTAAAAACATTGAGGGGCTAACTGCATACATCGATTTTTTTAGGTTTGAGAAGATTCCAGATGAATTAGAGCCGGTGAGATTATCTTCGAAGAAAATCAGAGACTTGGGTTTCGAATTCAAATACAGCTTGGAGGATATGTATACTGAAGCAATTGATGCATGCAGAGAAGAAGGGCTTCTTCCTAAAACTGCTGAAACACCAGTGAATGGCATGGCGAATAAGAAACAAATAAATAAATAGGTTTTCATATTTTTCGGATTCTCCAATGATTCTTCTGTTGTGAATGGTAGTCAGAATTGTAAGGTTGTCTTCAGATAAGTTATGAGTAATCTTCTCATATCTTGTTAATTCCTCACGTAAGATTTTTTTCTTACCTTTATGTACTTAAGGCTATTATAAAATTATAAGAATGTCATTATATATCGTCAAACATTATAAAATTCTGTTCACAATACATCTACATCCCAAAACAACTAGTCTATAACTAGTATAGTATCTTGTGGTTTCTACCAAAAAAAACATTAAAAATTTGTAACACACTATTTTCAAGTTTTAAACCATTTATTTTATTAAAGGAAAGTAGTTTAGAATAATTTTCCTGGCTATATTTTATATTAAGAAAAGGTTTAACCTAGATTGTATTTAGTATTTTCGGGTTGATGGTAAAAAATTAATAACATAATTCATACTGATAAATTAGGTATTGGACTGAATTCACAAGTCATGTGAACTATTTGGATAATTGAAACACGTGTTTCTAAATTGAGAATAAATGAATGAGTTTAAGAATAATAATGAATTGAGTGAGATGAGAGTTTGAGTATTCTTCTGGGGAAATCTTTTAAGAATTTCAGAGCTGTAGATGGAACCATCACGTTAAAACAAGGAGATCTCATTGTAACAGAATTCTTTATGAAATTGAGAACCATTTGAGATGAATTAGATAATTTCAGACCTTACATGCAGTTTTTGAGGCTATGCAATTTTTGAGGGGACTGAACGATCAATACAACAATATGACCCATTCCTCCTATTTCTAAATTTTTCTCTTTTGTAACCTAATAGGAATGGCAGATTATTGGAAATAGCATCCTTGCATTAGTGGATTTGAAAATGTTGCTACCTCTAATAACTGTTCTTTTTGCTGTAAATATGGTTATATTGAAGCCAATTGCTACAGGAAAAATGGGTATCCCTTGAATTTTGACAAGAAAAATTTGGGTATTGTACGCTGTCAAGTTCTACATTGAGTTGTATGAAATGCTTGGTGAAGTACTCAAGTGGCTGTGTTTTCCCCTTGAAAATTACCTTTTAAGGAAGGTTTTTCCAAATGCTTGGGTGCTTATGACACAAGTTTTGAATTCTGATTGGGCTTAGTAGTGATAACTATATATATGCTCTAATAAAGAAGATTTTATGTAACTGAGCTCGTGGCTTAACTGCTCTTCTTTTGTTTGTATCACTTTTGTTGAACAAAATATTAATCAGTATGTTAGCTTCTGAAAGGGGATAAGCCATGTCAATCAACTTGTAATCTAACTTTTTGTTGAACAAAACTTGTAATCTAACTTGTTAAAATTTAAGAATAAAATGTAGTTTAAAAGATAAAATTGAGTTGGAAGTTGTTGATGGAATAATGGTAGAGTAGATCTAAATGTTGAGTGGTGAAAAATAATTGACGGTGTTTAGGAGGCGCATGAATAAGAATGGCGTGGCACACATAACATGTGTGATGTTGTTTGATTGAGAAACAACATCATTGATTAACATCATTGCTTGGAGTATTTTTAGCGATTGGAAGTTTGGAAGCCTGAACTAGAGAATTATATTGTCATGTGGAGTTTGAAGTTAGACTAGTAGGATGAGTTAAAAATGCATATTTTTTAGGAGGTTTCGTTTTTCTTTTTAGAGAGTGTGTTGCTCTTTTTGTTTTTGCTTAGGTTATAAAGAACTTTAGGTTAGTTTTATAAATCTAGCTTAAATTTGATGTTTTTAGCATGTTTTACAGCTAGTTTTAGAATTAGTCTTAGAAAAAGTTTAGGTTAGTAGAATTTTAGTCTTCATACTAGTATTAGAAGTGGACTTTAAGCCTAACTCAACTCCAAAAAGTCGGCTTGTAGGGTGAGGTTTATACCCACTTATAAAGGTATATACATCTCGAGCGTGGGATTAGACATTTTAATGGGTGGTCCGATAGTGGGTGGAACAATATGCCTAGCAACCAACAAATATTGCTAGGATAGGCTCTAACCATGACTCTGATACCGTGTTAGAAGTAGACTTTAAGCCTAACTCAACCCTACAAAACCGGCTTGTAGGGTGAGATTTACACCCATTTATAAACTATGAATTGACCTTATCTCTAGGCGATGTGTGACTTCCAACAACTAGTTAAATATAGTTAGAATTTAGAACAATTCTTGTTTGAGGTTCTAGTTTTTAGACTAATTGGAATAGTCTAAATAGTTAAGCATTCTATTTCGCTTTTTAGTTAGAATAATTAGGATTAAGCATAATTGACTAGAATAGGCTAATACAGATTAGTTCTGCAAAATTCTTCCTTAGGACATTTTAGTTAACATTAGTTATCCATTTAGAATTAGTTTAAAAGCATTAAGCTGATGTGGACTTCTGTTTTATGGTTTTCAGCTTAATTCTAGCCTATTTAAGAGAATTAAAGTAGTTTAGTTTTGTAGAATGAATTGGCTAACTTGGTTTTAATGTTTTTGCACAAAAATTTCAAACAAAACCAGTGTATAAATATTGAATCAAAGCTGACTGAGAAGAAATTCCAGAAAAATACACAAAAAGAATAACTGCTCAAGCTTGGACAAGATGGGAAGATCCATCATGCAAGTTCCTGGCCATGACTTTGAACGCTGAAGTAGCAAAGTTCCTAGAGAGCTCTGTATCTTCTGATATATCTGGGGATCTATTTTTGCTTTCAATGCAGCTGATCACCCAGAGTCTACAATTTTGCTCTTGACTTTGAAGGCGAATGAAATGAGAACTTAGGGTGACGAAAATGAGACAAATCTTTGTTTTGAGATTTTAGATCAGTTTTAGAATAAACCTATTACAAAATATAAGTACCAGTCATGCATATGGTTTCATAAAGTTTTCTTTCTTCATTAGTTTGTGTTATTAACCACTTATTGGTATTACTCCTCCGAATGGAAAGAATTATCTTTCATTTCCATTATTAGAACTCTAGAGGGAAAGTCAAGTGGCATTTGTTGGTATAGGCATTTGGATTTGGCCCTTACCTAGATAGAGAGGTGAAGTAAGCAGAAAAGGGCCACTTTCTGGTTTGTAAACCACACTTATGATGCCAAACCTTGGTTCTAAGTATAAAAATATTGGTTATGGTCTTCATTTTCCATAGCTTGCTTGTGTGTTTGACCTTTTTATATGAAGCACGTCACTTAGTTGAGTGTTGATAAATTGAACTCCTTGATAACTAAATTGAATCCACACAATAGAATGTTAACATAATCTATATATAAATAAGATATCTTAGGTTACTAAGATGATTAAATGGTGAAAACACTAGTGGAATGAAAGAAAGTAAGTTGTGTAACCATCTATTTGCTGTCCAGTTTGTTTTGACACTTCATTTTGAGTATTTGGAGGTCTTTACAAAGGAAGAACATAGTCTTTATACATAGATAGAACAAAGGTAGATCAACATAGCTACTACGGCAAATGAAATGATGGATGATATAAATCTTGCAATGACATCTCCTTTCAATCCCAACCCTTTGATTAGTTTGATTATGGCTATTTTTCAGTTTGATTATGGCTTGTCCCTACTTTTTGTTCTAAGTCCTATTTTTGCAATTTTATTTTTTTGCAGAAATTTGCTATCAAACCACCAACCCCTAGGCATTTCTCTTCTTATTGTGATTGTTTAGCTGGTTCTTGGCCAAATTTGGTTTATGGCTGCATACTTAAATAGCTATTTGATTGAAACTGAAATTAAATTAAATTAAATGTGAAAAGTACAACTTTTTTTAAAATTTTCAAATGAATGATAACGTATTTAAATGAGTAATTTACTTCAATTTCATAATTAAAATATGAAAAAAAATCATCCTAGCATTATTTTCCCTTACTTTTAAAATGGTTATTATAAAAATGAGTGTTATTAAATATGACAATTAGTGATCAAATCACACCAATATAAAATTTTATTACATGATTAGGGTTGACTTATTTCTCTTTAAGGTGTGTTTCTAACATTACTTTTTACGAGAATATGACAAAATAATTTAGATACTTTTTGGAAGTGTCGGTGGAAGACAAGTTTTTATCAAGTAATATCCAATGGGTAAATTTATTATAAGATGTTATGCATAAAATATCCTATGTATGTTTGAGAGTTTGGAAACAAGTCTTTGTCAACTTTCTATACATTTTTGGCAAATATATCTTGGTTAAATTAGTTTAAAAAAAAAGTAGTTAATTTTATTGTAAACTTGATTAAATTATCATACAACTTTGGATAAAAGGTGTTCTTCCTTCTTCCTAAATATCACCCTGCATCTCCAAAAAGACGTTAGTACCCCTTCATGTACTGGTGTGAGTGAATTAATGATTCAATAATGATGAGTTTCCTTTTTACCCATCAAATAAATCACTTTATGTATATACTGCAGTGCATCCTAGTTTCGAGGCTTTTCACCAAACTAGGGATATTTGTCTAGAATATTAAGTAAATGAGCAAATTTTGATCAAATATGAAGTTGTGAGGCCAAAACGAATTCAAATGAAGAAGTCGTGCCCCCTGCACGACTTCACACTGACATTTGACCAGTGGTGAAGTTGTGCACCCCAAAAAGTGACTTCTGGATCCTGTAATCGATTACAAAATAGTGGTAATCGATTACACATTGTTGAAATCGTGACCCCCCTGCACGACTTCAGTTTAGTAGGCAAAAATGCTTCTGGTAATCGATTACGACACTTCTGTAATCGATTATCAGTGTTTTAAGTGTGCAAGAACCCCCTTGGTAAGCAATTACAAGCTTGTTATAATCGATTACCAGTGTGTTTTGGTTGGTTTTAGAAAATTTATTTTGCAGTTTACATATTTTATGTACTGTTTGTTTTATTTGAAAAAAGAAATTGTGGTTATTATTTAATGAATGGAGACAAATTTGAAGAAAAGAGAAAAGTAATATTAATAAGAAATATTAATAGTAATAGTAATATATTAATAATCGATTTGATTACAATTGGGTAAGATTAGTAAATAACTAATGACGAAATAGACAATTTCTCCTATGATGACCTTCGTTGCGGCATTAAGAGCTTTTTTTTGGCTTATCTGGATTGGATTGATTCATTTCATTATGAATCATATTTGTAGATGGTCTTTCGGATGCCTTACGTCGCATTTTAGGATCTGGTATGAAGTTTGGTCCTGTATACGCAGACCAATAATCTTGATTTTGGATTGGGTGAAATTGTACTTCATATGCCTTGAAAATGTTGTTAAGACTGTACATTGGATCGATTACTTGGGTTAGTGGGATATGCGAAAATGCACAAACAGCAATGACATGATGACATGAGAGACGAGTAGCCTGGAAGTGACCACAATCACACTACCATTCATTTAGGCTGCCCTTATAGGAAAGTGGAACAGGGCGGTATTGGTGTTGAAATTTCCTGAACATCAAATTCAGAATTTTCACGGTTGTAGCGATGAACATGACAAAATGCGGATTATTGTTGATTTTTCCTAATGATGTCGACAATTTGTTCAGGAAATTGGTGCCCTGCTTGTACCATATAGTTCGCCTTTAATCCTCGTTCAACAAACCATGATTGTGTCCTCTCAAATGTTGTTCTGATGAAAGCACATATTGGTAATGAACGTGCTCCCTTTAAAGTGGAGTTGGTGCACTCAGCAAAATTAGTGGTCATATGTCCATATCTTCTCCCTCCATCAAAAGCCTGAGACCATTTTTTTAATGGGATTTTATATATCCAATCAACTTGTTGTGGGTATTGGTTTCTTAGTGCAGTAAGTTTTACCGTGACAGTTGGTTGCTTGACCTCATAAGCTATAATGACGTAATAAATAATTAAAGTTTAGAATAATGTTACAAAATTATAAAAGTAAAAGTGTATTAAAAATGTTTGTAGTAGTACCTATATTGATGAATTGTTTTTTGAGGTCATGATTTTTGAATTTGTTGTTAAAGTTAGATGCTAGATGACGTATGCAATAAACAGAGTTCAAACCATCTTGTTCCCAACCAACTTCTTCTGATCTTAAGGATGACAGGATACCCTTTCCTCTGTTAGTGATGATGCAAATATTTTGTTGAGGGCAAACATGTTCTCGAAGTAGTTGAAAGAACCATATCATGGCCTCCTTTGTCTCACCTTTTACAATGGCAAAGGCCTACGGAAAAAGATTTCTATTGTCATCTTGAGCTATGGCGGTGAGCAAAGTTCTATGATATTTACTCGTTAGAAATGTACCATCAACTTGGAGAATGGGTTTACAATATTTGAATCCTTGTATGCAAGGACCGAAAGACCAGAAAACTCTTTCCATAATATAGCAATTATTGTCGGGTTGTCCATCAATCTGCACTGGAGAACCAGTGCATTGTAAAATTGTACCTGAGTTTGCATCCTTGACGGCATGCAACCACCTCGGCATGTGATTATAAGAGTCTTCCCAGTCTCCAAACTCCATAGCAAGAGCCTTTAGTTTAGCGATCCAAGCTTTTCTGTATGACACAAAATATTCGAATCGAGCTTTAATATCTGCAATCAAACTCTTGATTGGAATGGCTGGGTTTGTCCAGACTGAATTTGATATGATCGCAGCAATGTGAGTACTATCAAGATTTGTATGATCTTGAGATAGTATGGTTGAGAAACACGAATGTTGTCCGTCGATATTCTTGATTTCCCAATATTTACGGACTTTGCTATAAGCTACCCTCAAACGCCATTGACAACCGTTGTGGTATTCCACACAACGAATAACATAAATGTTGGGTTTCGATTCAACAACGGTGTATTTGTAACCGTTGGTGATGTGATAATGTTTGATTGGAGCAATAGTTTCGTCCTTTGACTGGAACTGCATACGTTCATTCAACTCTGGAATGACATGTTCAGATGAGGGTGTGATGTGGTCGTTGTTGTTGTCATCTTCAAGTATGTTATCTAATTCATCATCGGTGTTGAATTCATCAACATTATATAATATCAAAGGTTGTTTGTCAATGATTTGCGATGATGAAGATGGTGCAAAGTTCGCCGATGCCATAAGGAAATAGATGTGCGGGAGAAAAAATAAGATTGGAGTAGAATGAGAGTTGTTGGCAATGGATTTTGGATGAGAAGATGGATTGGTGAAAGACTCATATATATATAATGAAGTTTCAAGAAAGAAGGTTACTTTCTGCATTGTCGGTGTTACGGTTTGAAGTAGGGAAGTACTGGACAATATAGCAGTGTCATATATGTATATAGGGTTGCATGCATTCAGTAACTTATAAGCTATGTATAGTATTACATTTATTTGATTCCGTATAAAGTAATTTGCAGTGTGGTCTGATATATCATAAGTTTTTCATGACACTTTTTTTGTATTAGTTATAGATGTTGAGAGACTAATTTATTTTTTTGTTGTTAAGAAATAAATAATTTACTATTTAGATGTATGAAAATAATTTAGTGCTTTAATAATGTAAATCTGAAAAAATAAAATTTTTGAAATAGGATTTATATTTTAAAAAAATGGAAAAAGTGAAGTCGTGCAGGGGGTGCACGACTTCACCTAATGAAGTCGTGCACCTATTGAAGTCGTGTAGGGGGCACACGACTTCAACTATTGAACTCGTGTACCCTCCCCACAACTTCCCTTTTCCCATTTTTATTTTTATTTACATCTTTTTTAATTACAAAAATTATTTTTTGACTCTAAAAAAATACTTAAAAAAGGAAAAATATTTTTACAAACTTAAATACATTTAATTTAAAGAAAAAAATATTTTTGGACATGTATATGGTCTTATAAAAATTGTAATGATAAGAACGTAGTGTGATGGTTTTTAATTGACGTTGTACATATGTACTTCACCTTAGGCTTTGACCTTTGGTATTAGGTGTGCTATTCATTATGCATGCTTTCCTATTCATTATGCATGCCTCTCTTCACCTTTGTAGATTTTAAGATTCCTTCATGAAGACCACTCATTTGGATTTAAAACTGTGCATCCCATCTTCTCAAGCATGTGAAGTTGTCCTTGTTTGGGAATCAATGCTTTGTCAATAAATTGGTGGAGGGAACCTTACTAACATTGCATACTTTTTCGAATTGTTTGTGCCATCACAAAGCACTTAATTTTTTTCATTGCTTTTACATCCCAGTTTCACCCAAAAAATTCGAAATGGCTTCTGCCCATCAACTTTCCGTTGATATGTCCCTTTTACGTCTTAAAGACAAATACATTGTGAAGGCAATTTGGGAAGGCAATGAACGAGTTATTTGCCCTCGAAGACATGTAATCTGGATAGCAAACCATGTTAACGAACTTGATGAAAGAATCATGAATCTTCTATAGGCAGCGGGGTTTACCCATATTTTGAAAGCATCAAATATGGAAATAAATCACCAGCTAGTGACTGCTTTGGTTGAGAGGTGGATAATTGAGACTCATACTTTCCACTTCCTTCTTGGTGAAAGTACTATAACATTGGAAGACATTGCACTGCAACTGGGGCTTCCAATTGAAGGTCATGCTGTCACTGGCATCAGTAGTGGTCCTCTAACATGTTTTTGTCAACAACTACTAGGAGATGTTCCTCCTGAGAACAATGTCAGAGGCAACAGAATTAAGTTGTCTTGGCTGAATAACACTTTTCGCCATTTGTCTCATGATGCCACAGATCAGGTTATTCAACAATACGCTAGAGCGTATATGTTGATGATAATTGGCATCATCATGATGCTAGATACATCTGTAAGTATGATGCATTTGATGTATCTACCCTTTTGGCTAACCTGCAGAGCGTTTCAAAGTATAGTTGGGCATCCGCAGTGCTTTCCTGCTTGTATCGTGCCCTTGATCATGGGACTAGGGCTGACGAAGACAATATCGGAGGATGCATGATCTTGTTACAATGTTGGGCATGGGAAAGAATAACATGTATTTCCCCACAAATACTCGAAGTCACACAAGAAGACATTTCTTCTGGTGTAGTTTTTCCCCTGGCGAAAAGATGGTGTCGAACAACACAGTCAATATTCAATGACATAACAACTGTACAACAATTTCGTCAAAAGTTAGACGACCTAACACCTAGACAGGTATTTTTGACCTCTGCACTTAATGTTGGTGTATATATTTTTGTACAAATGTGGCTTAATTTGTTTTTAAACAAAAACTTCAATACTCCAGTTTATATGGACATCGTACAGACGTGATGACATTTGTCAAATCATTCCAGTCAAAGTGCCCTATACTTGTCGGGCAATTGTGCCTCTGATATGTTTCTCTGTTGTAGAATACCAACAATCAGACCGTGTGATGCGTCAATTTGGATTTCGACAAAATGTCCCCCATCCACCGATGAATCTAGATGAGGAACATAAACAAGATATGAGAGGCCGCGCAGATTGGAATTGGCAAGAACACCATCAACAGTGGATTGCATTATGGAATGACCAACATAATCGTGTATTTAACGATATTCCATTCCAAAAAAATGGTCACTTGCACGATGAATCCGAGTATATGCAATGGTATGTAACTCATACAATCCGCTATATTGCTCCCATAGAAAATTCAACCGACGAAGAGGTACTACAATATCCCCACCTTTTAAATTATGAAATCCTTCTTATCTTGCGATCTTCAATCAAACATTGTCTTAAGCAGTATGACATGGAGCACGAACAACAGTTCCAACTACCATCTGCATACCGTGCATCACCACCGTATCATGATCCACAGAGGTCTGCTTCTGACTATCTCAACTATCAACATCCATCTCCGAATTCAAGGTTCGAACAACACATCCCACCGACATCAACATATCCTCAGGTTGAGACCTCTTATTTCGCCTTTCCACCGACAACACCGTTCAGTGGAGGTCCATCATATTTTAGTGGAGGTCCTTCCAATTATTTTGGAACCTCGACAATGACTCACCATCTTCATACCAACACGATTCTTCGTCACAAAACGTGTATCGACCGACCCTTGATTTCCAATACCTTCAACAGTCCAATGAAAGTCATCCAAGGATGAAGACCAACACACGCATAGTCCCGCACTATAACAACAACAACAAAGGCGAGGCCAACGACAACGACGAAGACCAACATGTGGGGCTGGAGGACATAAATAGATTGCCTCATCAATTTATTTATAATTATGTACTTTGTCTATATTTTCTTAATTAATCTCAGATATATATATCATAAGAAACTTTTATCCTTTTCATTTATTATTGCACATCATGTCAAAACAAATATATATATATATATATATATATATATATATATATATATATATATATATATATATATATATATATATATATATATATATATATATATATATATATATAATATAAATCAATTTTAATATATAATGCATTGAATTAAAACTAAAGCAACAAATAAATCAAATTTTGAACCTCCAAACACTGGTAATCGATTACAGTTTATATTGTAATCGATTACAAGATAAACCCTGTAAACGATTACAGGTTTTGCTGTAATCCATTACCAGAGAGGCTGGTAATCGATTACAGGGTCTGGTAATCTATTACAGAAACCCTGTAATCGATTACCAGCCAAACCCTATCCTATAAATTCAACTTTTTCTCTCTCCTCACGAACACACACCACTCGAGTTGCAGCGCCTCCACACGGTTTCACCTCCTCTCCACCCTCAAAAATCAAGTCCTCTTCCACAAGTTTCACTTCTAAACAACATTTTTCAACTCTCCTTTCAATTCTCTTAAATTTTCACCGATTGAAATCTCAAATGGCGGAATCTTCAAAGAGGCAAAGAGTTAGAGGCTCATCTTCTACAGCTGCTCCTTTACCATATGCCTACTAGGTGGGACAGATATTTCATCCTCCAATTCAACTTGAAAATGTTCTAGGATCCGGGTGACCAAAATTGGATATGGTAAATGAGCACCTGGCCTCAAAGCCTTCTTCATCCTATGTCAGATGAGATGGGTCCAGTTTATCTACTTTGCCGTCATTGTTATCCACATTATCAGAAGATCTTCCTCGGTTGCCTGTGCAAAGTTAGAAACACGTGGAAACAAAACACGACATATAACATAATGTAATACTCTAGCCTCAGTTGTCATATTGTCGGCTAGAATTCTACTCGTAGGAGGATTGTGTGACAAACAAATTAATTGTCTGGCTACGTCTATATTGTATTCATCGGCCAATACTCAAATAATTTACCCTCAAAGTTCAACCCAACAGAGGGAAGGTTGGCTATGGAAGCAAAAATGCTGGGTTTGATAATTATTTTGACATTGTTGACCTCAGTTTTCATTGTTCCATTATCAAAAAATTTGAGGTTACTATAAAAGACACGTTCCAAATTAGGATAATAACACGCAACATCGCAGACAAAATCATCCAATCCCATATTTTTGAGCATGCCAAAAAATTCAAAACTGTGACTTTCGAAATATTGGTCATCTAGGTGTTTTGGGTCAATAATTTGACGGTATTTAAATAGTGAGAAATACCTTTCAGCTAGTGCAGGAGTGGAAAATTGAAGATTTTGGTGTGATGCAGTCGGTGACGGTGGTGGTGAGGGTGAGGGTGAGCTTTCTGGGGTGAAGGTTGACGGCGGTGACGTCCCACAACTGTTGAAGATGAGCCCCTAACTCTTTGCCTCTTTGAAGATTCCGCCATTTGAGATTTCAATCGGTGGAAATTGAAGAGAATTGAAAGGAGAGTTGAAAAATGTTGTTTAGAAGTGAAACTTGTGGAAGAGGACTTGATTTTTGAGGTTGGAGTGGAGGTGAAACCGTGTGGAGGCGCTGCAACTCGAGTGGGAATGGTGTGTGTTCGTGAGGAGAGAGAAAAAGTTGAATTTATAGGGTAGGGTTTAGCTGGTAATCGATTACAAGGTTTCTGTAATTGATTACCAGACTCTGTAATCGATTACCAGCCTTTCTGGTAATGAATTACAACAAAACATGTAATCGTTTACAGGGTCTATCTGGTAATCGATTACTAGTGTCTGGAGGTTCAAAATTTGATTTATTTGTTGCTTTAGTTTTAATTCAATGCATTATATATTAAAATTAATTTATATATATATATATATATATATATATATATATATATATATATATATATATATAATTTGTTTTGACATGATGTGCAATAATAAATGAAAAGGATAAAAGTTTCTTATGATATATATATTTGTGATTAATTAAGAAAATATAGACAAAATACATAATTATAAATAAATTAATGAGGCAATCTATCTATGTCCTCCAGTCCCACATGTTGGTCTTCGTCGTTGTCGTTGGCCTCGCCTTTGTTGTTGTTGTTGTAGTGCGGGCCTTGCATGTGTTGGTCTTCATCACTGGGATAACTTTCATTGGATTGTTGAAGGTATTGGAAATCAAGGGTCGGTCGATACACGTTTTGTGACGAAGAATCGTGTTGGTATGAAGATGGTGGAGTCATTGTCGAGGTTCCAAAAAAATTGGAAGGACCTTCACTAAAATATGATGGACCTCCACTGAACGGTGTTGTCCGTGGAAAGGCGAAATAAGAGGTCTCAACCTGAGGATATGTTGATGTCGGTGGGATGTGTTGTTCAAACCTTGAATTCGGAGATGGATGTTGATAGTTGAGATGGTCAGAAGCAGACTTCTCTGGATCATGATACGGTAGTGATGCACGGTATTGATAACAGTTGAAAAACTGTTATTTTCATGCTTAAAATTGATACTAAAAGCAACCTTTAGACTTAAAAACTAGCTTGAAATCATGCAGTTTATCTATATTTTCATAAATAAGAGAGCTGGACAGGTTTATGCTTGATTTCAGTGTTTTTGTGCAGGTTTTAAGGTGAATTTAGTGAAAAGAGTGAATAAGGAGAGAAGTGACATTAGAAAAGACAAGAAAGAGTGCAAAAAGAGAAGACGAAGGCACCACTCAGCGGCAAACTACCGCTGAGCGGCACTCAGGAGGTGGCGTTGGAACCGCTGAGGGGCAGAATGGCCGCTGAGGGGAAGAAAGAAGACGCGTAACCACCGCTGAGCGGTAAATACCGCTGAGCGGCACTCTTTGGGCTTGGGCTTTTGTAATCTTTTGTAACTCTAAATTAGTATATAAGGGCTTGCACGTCCTATAGTTAGTATCTTTGGCAGAAACGAGGCAAACACTCTCTCTTCCACCCCTTTGAAGGAGGATCTTGGATGCTCAGGCTACCTCTTCACCTTTATAGGGTTTATTCTTTCATTCTTTCATTATTGTTCATCTAGGTTCACCATGAATATGGTGAACTAAACCTTGTATGTTTGTTGGGGAATCAATGTAATCTCTTGAAGCTCTCATATATGGATTTGTTGAGTACATCTTTGAATTAAGACATATGCTTTCTTTCATCATTAGTTAGGGTTTTTCCTCTTTGCTCAATGCTTGCATTGTTTAACTCATTCTAATGCATGATTATTGGTTTTGTCGATACGGACACGTACGGGGAAGTCTAGATCCGGGGAATTTCTCCCAATATTTTACTGACAACATTATATTGGTTGCCTTTAAGCTCCTGCAGTCATGAACTAATCATTAGGAATGCTAGGAATTGTATGAACTATTTGATTAGGGAGAAGCCATCTAGAATGGTACATTAGAGAGTGGCATTAACAATGATGATTTGATTGTTGAATTCCTAAAATATATGAGAGTGGATGAGATGAAATTGACCCCCAACAACATATTCATTCATATAATTCATTGAAAGTGTTTATCTTTTGTCTTTGCCATTGATCAATTCATGCATACATGTTTATTTTCTGTCTTGCATATTAAACTTTGAATATTTCATTTGTAAGTCCTAGCTAATCAACAAATCACATAACTAAACTAGGCCGTGAGTCCTTTGGGAAGAACGATACTTGGTCTTACCAAGTTTTATTACTTGAACGATTCGGTCATACTTGCCGATTGTGAAACAAGTTTGTGACATCATATTTTGGTGCTTACAAATTTGTCCATCAGGTATGCAGATGGTGGTTGGAACTGTTGTTCGTGGTCCATGTCATACTGCTTAAGACAATGTTTGATTGAAGATCGCAAGATAAGAAGGCTATCATAATTTAAAAGGTGAGGATATTGTAGTACCTCTTCGTCGGTTGAATTTTCTATGTGAGCAATATAGCGGATTGTATGAGTTATATACCATTGCATGTACTTGGATTCATCGCGCAAGTGACCATTTTTTTGGAATGGAATACCGTTAAATACACGATTATGCCGGTCATTCCATAATGCAATCCACTGTTGATGGTGTTCTTGCTAATTCCAATATGCGCATCCTCTCATATCCTGTTTATGTTCCTCATCTAGACTCATCGGTGGATGGGGGACATTTTGTCGAAATCCAAATTGACGCATCACACAGTCTGATTGTTGGTATTCTACAACAGAGAAACATATCAGAGGCACAACTGCCCGACAAGTATGAGGCACTTTGACTAGAATGATTTGACAAATGTCATCATGTCTGTACGGTGTCCATATAAACTGAAGTATTGAAGTTTTTGTTTAAAAACAAATTAAGCCACATTTGTACAAAATATATACACCAACATTAAGTGCAGAGGTCAAAAATACCTGTCTAGGTGATAGGTCATCTAACTTTTGACGAAATTGTTGTACAGTTGTCGTGTCATGGAATATTGACTGTGTTGTTCGACACCATCTTTTCGCCAGGTGAAAAACTAAACCAGAAGAAATGTCTTCTTGTGGGACTTCGAGTATTTGTGGGGAAATACATGTTATTCTTTCGCATGCCCAGCATTGTAACATGATCATGCACCCTCCGATATTGTCTTGGTCAGTCCTAGTCCCATGATCAAGGGCACGATACAAGCAGGAAAGCACTGCAGATGCCCAGCTATACTTTGAAACGCTCTGCAGGTTAGCCAAAAGGGGTAGATACATCAAATGCATCATACTTACAGATGTATCTGGCATCATGATGCTGTCAATTATCATCAACATATACGCTCTAGCGTATTGTTGAATGACCTGATCTGTGACATCATGAGGCAAATGGCGAAAAATGTTATTCAGCCAAGACAACTTAATTATGTTGTCTCTGACACTGTTTTCAGGAGGAACATCTCCTAGTAGTTGTTGACAAAAACATGTTAGAGGACCACTACTAATGCCAGTGACAACATGACCTTCAATTGGAAGCCCCAGTTGTAGTGCAACATCTTCCAATGTTATAGTACTTTTACCAAGAGGGAAGTGGAAAATATGAGTCTCAATTCTCCACCTCTCAACAAAAGCAGTCACTAGCTGGTGATTTATTTCCATATTTGACGCTTTCAAAATATGGGTAAACGACGTTGCCTGTAGAAGATTCATGATTCTTTCATCAAGTTCGTTAACATGGTTTGCTATCCAGATTGCATGTCTTCGAGGGCAAATAACTCGTTCATTGCCTTCCCAAATTGCCTTCACAATGTGTTTGTCTTGAAGACGTAGAAGGGACATATCAACGGGAAGTTGACAGGCAGAAGCCATTTCGAATTTTTTGGGTGAAACTGGGATGTAAAAGCAATGAAAAAAATTAAGTGCTTTGTGATGACACAAACAATTCGAAAGGGTATGCAATGGTGGTAAGGTTCCCTCCACCAGTTTATGGACGAAGCATTGATTCCCAAACAAGGACAACTTCACATGCTTGAGAAGATGGGATGCTGGTTTCAAATCCAAATGAGTGGTCTTCATGAAGGAATCTTAAAATCTGCAAAGGTGAAGAAAGGGATGCATAATGAATAGGAAAGCATGCATAATGAATAACACACCTAATACCAAAGGTCAAAGCCTAAGGTGAAGTACATATGTACAACGTCAATTAAAAACCATCACACTACGTTTTTATCATTACAATTATTATAAGACCATATACATGGCCAAATTTTTTTTTCTTTAAATTAAATGTATTTAAGTTTGTAAAAATATTTTTCATTTTTTAAGCATTTTTTTAGAGTCAAAAACTAAATTTTGTAATTAAAAAAGATGTAAATAAAAATAAAAATGGGAAAAGGGAAGTTGTGGGGAGGGTACACGAGTTCAATAATTGAAGTCGTGTACCCCCTACACGACTTCAATAGGTGCACGACATTCATTAGGTGAAGTCGTGCACCCCCTGCACGACTTCACTTTTTCCATTTTTTTAAAATTTAAATTCTATTTTAAAAATTTTATTTTTTCAGATTTACATTATTAAAGCACTAAATTATTTTCATACATCTAAATAGTAAATTATTTATTTCTTAACAACAAAAAAATAAATTAGTCTCTCAACATCTATAACTAATACAAAAAACGTGTCATGAAAAGCTTATGATATATCAGACCATACTGCAAATTACTTTATACGGAATCAAATAAATGTCTATACATAGCTTATAAGTTACTGAATGCATGCAACCCTATATACATATATGACACTGCTATATTGTCCAGTACTTCCCTACTTCAAACCGTAACACCTACAATGCAGAAAGTAACCTTCTTTCTTGAAACTTCATTATATATATGAGTCTTTCATCAATCCATCTTCTCATCCAAAATCCACTGCCAACAACTCTCATTCTACTCCAATCTTATTTTCTCTCCCGCACATCTATTTCCTTATGGCATCGGGGAACTTTGCACCATCTTCATCATCGCAAATCATTGATAAACAACCTTTGATATTAGATAATGTTGATGAATTCAGCACCGATGATGAATTAGATAACATACTTGAAGATGACAACAACGACAACCACATCACACCCTCATCTAAACATGTCATTCCAAAGTTGAATGAATGTATGCAGTTCCAGTCAAAGGACGAAACTATTGCTGCAATCAAACATTATCACATCACCAAAGGTTACAAATACACCGTTGTTGAATCGAAGCCCAACATTTATGTTATTCGTTGTGTGGAATACCACAACGGTTGTCAATGGCGTTTGAGGGCAGCTTATAGCAAAGTCCATAAATATTGGGAAATCAAGAATATCGACGGACAACATTCGTGTTTCTCAACCATACTATCTCAAGATCATACAAATCTTGATAGTACTCACATTGCCGTGATCATATCAAATTCAGTCTGGACAAACCCAGCCATTCCAATCAAGAGTTTGATTGCAGATATTAAAGCTCGATTAGGATATTCTGTGTCATACAGAAAAGCTTGGATCGCTAAACAAAAGACTCTTGCTATGGAGTTTGGAGACTGGGAAGACTCTTATAATCACATGCCGAGGTGGTTGCATGCCGTCAAGGATGCAAACCCAGGTACAATTTTACAATGCACTAGTTCTCCAATGCAGATTGATGGACAACCCGACAATAATTGCTATATTATGGAAAGAGTTTTTTTGGTCTTTCGGTCCTTGCATACAAGGATTCAAATACTGTAAACTCATTCTCCAAGTTTATGGTACATTTCTAACAGGTAAATATCATGGAACTTTGCTCACCGCCATAGCTCAAGATGACAATAGAAATCTTTTTCCATTGGCCTTTGCCATTGTAGAAGGTGAGACAAAGGAGGTCATGATATGGTTCTTTCAACTACTTCGAGAACATGTTTGCCCTCAACAAAATATTTGCATCATCACTAACAGAGGAAAGGGTATCCTATCGGCCTTAAGATTAGAAGAAGTTGGTTGGGAACAAGATGGTTTCAACTCTGTTTATTGCATACGTCATCTAGCATCCAACTTCAACAACAAATTCAAAAATCATGACCTCAAAAAACAATTCATCAATATAGGTACTACTACAAACATTTTTAATACACTTTTACTTTTATAATTTTAACATTATTCTAAACTTTAATTATTTATTATGTCATTACAGCTTACGAGGTCAAGCAACCAACTGTCACGGCAAAACTTACTGCACCAAGAAACCAATACCCACAACAAGTTGATTGGATAGATAAAATCCCATTAAAAAAATGGTCTCAGGCTTTTGATGGAGGGATAAGATATGGACATATGACCACTAATCTTGCTGAGTGCACCAACTCCATTTTAAAGGAAGCACGTTCATTACCAATATGTGCTTTCATCAGAACAACATTTGAGAGGACACAATCATGGTTTGTTGAACGAGGATTAAAGGCGAACTATATGCTATAAGCAGGACACCAATTTCCTGAACAAATTGCTGACATCATTAGGAAAAATCAACAACAATTCGTATTTTGTCATGTTCATCGCTACAACCGTGAAAATTCTGAATTTGATGTTCAGGAAATTTCAACACCAATACCGCCCTGTTCCACTTTCCTATAAGGTTAGCCTAAATGAATGGTAGTGTGATTGTGGTCACTTCTAGGCTACTCGTCTCCCATGTCATCATGTCATTGTTGTTTGTGCATTTTCGCATATTCCACTAACCCAAGTAATCGATCCAGTGTACAGTCTTAACAATATTTTCAAGGCATATGAAGTACAATTTCACCCAATCCAAAATCAAGATTATTAGTCTGCGTATATAGGTCCAAACTTCATACCAGATCCTAAAATGTGATGCAAGGCATCCGGAAGACCATCTACAAATAGGATTCATAATGAAATGGACCAATCCAATCTAGATAAGCCAAAAAAATGCTCTTACTACCGCAACGAAGGTCATCATAGGAGAAATTGTTCATTTCGTCATTAGTTATTTCTTAATCTTACCCAATTGTAATCAAATCGATTATTAATATATTAATATTACTATTAATATTTCTTATTAATATTATTTTTCTCTTTTCTTCAAATTTGTCTTCATTCATTAAATAATAACCACAATTTCTTTTTTCGTATAACACAAACAATACATAAAATATGTAAACTGCAAAATAAATTTTCTAAAATCAACCAAAACACACGGGTAATCGATTATAACAAGCTTGTAATCGCTTACCAGGGTGGTTCTTGCACACTTAAAACACTGGTAATCGATTACAGAAGTGTCGTAATCGATTACCAGAAGTATTTTTGCCTACTAAACTGAAGTCGTGCAGGGGGTCACAATTTCAACAATGTGTAATTGATTACCACTATCTTGTAATCGATTAGAGGATTCAGAAGTCGTTTTCGGAATGCACGACTTCACCACTGGTCAAATATACAGTGTGAAGTCGTGCAAGGAACACAACTTCTTCATTTAAAGTCGTTTTGACCCACGACTTCATATTTGATCAAAATTTGTCCATTTCCGTAATATTATACACAAATACCTAATTTGGTGAGATTCAATCCAAACGAATATTCATACATTAACATTCAATGGAAACGAGCAATGAAAATGAGTAGAGAAAGAAACGGACTAACCTTAGTGCAGAAAACAAAGGCGTGACAGGGGAGACGAGATCCAACAGCACCAAGAGCACCACACCACCACCGGCACGAACGACGACTGCCCGTGGTTGACGAAGACGGCAAGAAAACAAAGGCATTATGAAAAATTTGGAGATACAGAATGAGAATTGAAAGGTGCAGGGAGAACAGCTCTTGGATAAGCACCACACCGATCACTGCTAAGCTTTTCAGCAAACCCACAATACTGCCGTGAAGTCATTCTCGTGATACTGGCCACTGATAAAGTTGTGAGCAGTTTAAGAGCCACCGTACACACCAACAGGAAACAATTCACACCGCAGTCCACCGAAGGGGCAATTTTGGCAACACCAAATTTTATGCAAATTTTCAATTGCACACTCAGCGCCACGTCAGTTAACCAAATTCAATTAGTGACGTGCAGCTACTGTTCCCCCACGTGAAGGCGTTCATTAAACACTTTTCATATATAAGAAGAAACAAAAATTATATTTTTGCATACAAATTTTTTATATATAATATATATACTTTTTTAAATGTAAAAGTTCATTCTTTTATATCTATTTTATTTTGTATTATGTGTAACTCTAACCCTCATTAATAAAATATCATCACAGGTCATGAACTTGATTTGTCAATTTTCGCATCTACTTCCATTATGTTTTTGAGATAACCTTACTTTCAACAACTCCATCAAATAATACTTCCAACCAACGACCCTTTTGACCTTTGATTATGATATTTTATTCAAACATAGGTCCACGGGATCTGAATAGTTTATTCTAGTTAGGTGAAAGCCTAGTTAGGTGAGAATCTTTCAAAAACACAGCTTCTATAAAACGTTCCTACTACCCAACATGTTCCAATTCATCACCAACAAAGAGGGAAGGTTTCATTCTATAGTTTTTGAGAAGCTGGAACAATGGATTCAGAATCCTTAACCGTTTGTGTCACGGGGGCCTCTGGTTTCATCGGATCATGGCTTGTCATGAGACTCATCCAGCGTGGCTATACGGTTCGAGCCACCGTTGTTGACCCAGGTTCCTTTTCATCCATCACTCTCTAAATTCATCTTTTTCATCTTCCAACATCAATATCACAGGCTAAAATACCTCTTTTTGTTTACCCTTTTGAATTTCTAGTTTCATTCTAGTCTCAAGTTTGTAAAGTTTTATCTGGGTATCCAAAAGGTAGTTCATACCATGTCAACTTGATTATATGTGACAAATTGTGAGTGATGTTTGTGTCAACTGAAGTTCTTGTTGCTGTTAGAAGTTGACAGAAAAGTTACTTTGGTCCATAGAGACACTTTAGATTATTAAAGGAAAAGCTTTTAAAAGTTGTTGGGGATTGAAGTAAGAAATTATGCAGAGAACAAAGTCTTAATGAAGCTAAAAAAAAGTCTTATAGAAGCTAAAGACAAGGTGGATAGACTCCTAGAAAATTTTGCAACGAGAAGAAAATTAAAAAATTAAAATACTTTTTTTTTTCTGGAAATTAAAATTAGTTTTTCAATAAACTTATTTATAAAAACTTTCTCCCATTAGTTACTTTTAATAACTTATTTATAAAAACTCAAAAAAATTATTTGTAACTTTTTTTTATGAGTCATTTAATTGTATAACATTGTTAAAAGTGAAAACAAGTCATGGCTACACGCATGCATTTAACACTGAGAATATATAGCTTTAGATTTGTTTTGAAAAGCCTTTCTACACACAATTTTAAGAGAAGAAAGACAATAATTTTTCATTTTAAACTGAAATAAGTTTTCATAAATTATTTATAAGGTAAAGACTCTTTCTTGTGCATATTTTAAAGATGTATTTTTTATATAATGAATACATGTCTGCCTATCATTAAAGGTATAGAAGAAAAAAAGAAAGAGTACGAAAGGGAATTGTGACCATTACTAAGTATAAATTACTATTCAAAACTTGTTTTAGTAATGAAATTAAAAAAGTTGATAGTTTTATATGTAATCATAACTCTATTATTATGCATGTGCACCCTGTAGATAACACGAAGAAGGTGAAGCCCTTGCTGGAAATACCAGGTGCAGAGAGCAAGCTGTCACTGTGGAAGGCTAACCTAGCAGAAGAGGGAAGCTTTGATGAAGCCATTAAAGGCTGCATTGGAGTTTTCCATGTGGCCACACCCATTGACTTTGAGTCCAAAGATCCTGAGGTCCACTCATCCATTCTATAACCTTATTCTCTAATGAGTTTTTTGTGTGTTGGATTTGGCTCTGCTTTTAAAATATACTGATATACACTGATTTTGATAGATGTAACTTTACACTTCATTTCAACATCATCAATGATAAATTTAGAATAACTTGTTATGATCTAAAATGAATTTATAAAGGAAGAGTGAATGATAATTATAATGTGGTTTTGGAAATGCAGAATGAAGTGATAAAGCCTGCAATAAGGGGAGTGATAGATATCATGAAAGCATGCCTGAAGGCAAAAACTGTGAGAAGGCTAGTTTACACATCCTCGGCCATAACCACACATATTACTGATCACCAAAAGCCTTTGTATGATGAGAGCTGCTGGACTGATGTTGAGTTATGCAGAAGAGTAAAGATGCCCGGTTGGGTTAGTACTTTTTCTCTTTCATTATCCAATTTTCATATTAAACAAAGATACAAATCAACATATGCATAAAATATAATTAAACCATTAATCTCTTCAATGCAATTAGCAATGATTTTTTTCTTTATGTGCTATAAAAAAATAATGTTTTTTTGTTTAACTTGGTTTGAATGTAGATGTATTTCGTATCTAAAACTCTTGCAGAGCAAGAAGCATGGAAATTTGCGAAAGAGAATGGAATGGACTTCATCACTATCCTTCCGACTCTTGTTGTTGGCCCATTTCTGCCTCCATCGATGCCATCTAGCATAATCACAGCACTTTCCCCTATCCTAGGTAAATTTACTCAAATTTATTGAAGAATTAATTATATATTTTCATTTTTATCAGCTTTTCCCTTACTTATAAGATAGTTAATACGAAAATGAATAAACTTATTAGATATGAAAATGAATAGATGATATATTGTGAGATCTGATTGAAGAAAATTTGACATATATGAAGGAAGAGAGGAGCATTATGGGATCATAAGACAGGGTAAACTCGTGCACATAGAAGATATTTGTCTTGCTCACATATTTCTATTCGAAGAGGCAAAAGCAGAAGGAAGATACATATGCAATGCACGTGACGTTACTATTCATGAGATTGCAAAATTAATTAACAAAAAATACCCCGAGTACAGGGTTCCCACTGAGTAAGTCTCTCACCAAATTTAAATATCATATATTTCTAATCAGGTTAGGTTTACCTGCACACCATGTGTTTGAATAAAGAATAAGCATGGGACTTTTAGGTTTGAGAAGATTGGAGATGAATTGGAGGCGGTAAAATTATCTTCGAAGAAACTCAAAGACTTGGGATTTGAATTCAAATACAGCGTGGAAGATATGTATACTGAAGCAATTGATGCATGCAGAGAAAAAGGGCTTCTTCCTAAAACTGCTCAAACATCATGAAATGGCACTTAATGTTTTCATATTTTTCGGATTCTTCATATGATTCTTCTGTCGTGAATTGGAATTGAGAATTATTAGTTGTCTTCAAATCTTGTTTTTCTTACCTATATGCAATTATCTGAGGCTATTATAAAATAATAACTCCTCATTCAATGTCATTATATAACGTCAAACATTTTTAAAATAATAACTCTCCATAATATATCAACATCCTCCTATCTTGTGCTTTCTACTTCTAAAAAGACAATAAAAATTTGTAACAAACTATTTTTTAAGTTTTAAATTATTTATCCTATAGTTTTAATATGTTTTTCGTCTTAATTTTTATTAAAATATTTTAAATTGATCTCCCGTTAGCCTAAGTTTTAGTTGTTAAAAATTTAATTTTATGTTGGTAATATATTATCAAGAATGTTAAAAGATATGTTACATGTGATTTTTTTTTTTTTTAATTTTCTAATTGTTTTAAATTTGATATTTGAATTGTTTATTTCATTTTTATATATTCTAATTCAAATTTTAGTCTGAACTAAAATATTAGTACTTTTGAGTTAAAAGAATTATTTATTTTTCATTTTTAAAGTCTAAAAATAAAAATATATCAAAATTTAGAATAAATAATTTTAATTTCAATCTTTAAAAAGTAAAAATATATTTAATCTAAATATATTCTATCTAATTCTGTATCGAAATAGAAATGAAGGCACAAGTTCATTTATTATATTTCTACATAAATTATTTTTTATCTTCACCAATAACATAAATGTTCCTAAACATCTACTAAAATAAATTCATCTGCGTCCATTATGTTTCTCTTAGGCGGCAATACCCAATTATCAATTATGAGAGGTAAAAAAGCGGTGTCTAAAGTCTTCTTCATTTGAAAAATTATATACTCGCGATTAATTGTATCATTTACATCATTATCAATGCCCAACTCAAGTATGTTTATATATTCTTTTCATCATAAATTAGATTGTGCATTTATTAAAGATTAATATATAATTTTGTTATGCATTTTAAATTTCTATGGATAAAGTCATATGTTTAGGAACACTATTATTTCTTAAAAAAATTCTTTTAATTGGTAGTAGAGCCAATCCATTTTCTATTCTTGTGTGATTTTAAAAATTTTAAAATATGGGTTCTATTGCGTATCAACATTATATAAATATACACAAAGCGTTGCTTAAAATTAGGGGTTTCCAAATTCATGATGAAATTCATTTTGAATTTTTTTATTAACATTTTTCATTGAATTTGGTATATAAAGGTTTAAATTTTGGTAGTTTAACATTTTAAATGAACTAATTGAATCAAGAAGTCGTCAAAGTGACATCTTTTTAGTAGATTATTTATAATAAATTTTAATATTTGTGTTCATGTTTATCCATGCGAGTATTGATTGATTCAAAGGAAGATTAATGTTTGGTGGCATTGCATACACACTTGTGATGGTAAATGTGTGATAATCGTGAGGTTTTGCATATCATTATAAATCAATTCAATGATAGAATTGTTGTTGCACATGTCTTATTGTCAATGTTTAATCATTACAACAAGATACTCATAGCAATGAATATTATTATCCAAAGACTTGATATTAATGGTGGGCAATGTATCTTAAGATGAGTTATGCTATTATTTGAACATATTGATGATTGAAATTTGTTTATAATGTAAGCATAATTATATCATTTATTTTGTTCTTAATTCAGTTACTATTGTTTCAATTTCTCCCAATTTAACTTTGGTTTTGGTTCTTAATAGAATAAATTTTAAAGACTGAAAAAAGAACATGAAAATTGTTATAGGTTGATGGATCTTGACCTTGTGTTAAGGATTGAGAAACTCGATTTTCTTACAGACTTTAGTACCTCTAAAGAAATGAGAGATTATGAGAAATGGGACTAGTATAAGTCTTATGATCATTAAATGTAACATTTCTAAGGTTTTTAGAAATATTATCTCAGAGGAGATAATAAGTGCCAAAGATCTTACTAAAATTGAAAAATGTCTTGAAAGAAACAAATAAATGCTTTTCTTTATAGTTTGATTTCCATAAAGTATAAGGACAAAAAAATATATGAAAGAATATATTATGAGAATGTCATTGGTGTTGTGTAAGTGATTCACACAAGGGATGATTCTTTCCCCTTCTCCTTTGTAAAATTCATGGTAAATGTTTCAATTTTATCTTCTTCTTCGTTTTCTCTTCTTTTTTTTTTGTCTTTTTCTTCCTTCTCCTATCATTTAACTTCTCCTACTCTTTCTTTCCCTTTTCCTTCTTTTCTCCTTCTTTCAACTCTAACGGTATCTGTTGTCGAATTGTTACATGTGTCGTGTTGAAAAAGTATAATAAATTACACAATGCAAAATATAAATGTGGAAGCCAATTTGAACTTCTATATATAACGTCACCTGAAAGTCGGTTTAGTATTCCGCATTACACATTTGAAAGCTTTTCTTATGCCAAAAAAAAATTGAGATAATGACTTGCTTATTACACAATACAAAAGTTATATTTTGCATTATATAATAACTTCCAAATTATTTAATTTGATATACAATATTAACTTTTGAATTGTTCAATACGGAAGTATTCTCTTAGAAAAAAAAACTTTAACATTATTTTATAATGCAGAAGAAAAACTTTCATTTCAATTTATATAATCACTGAAATAACAACAAAAATTTAACTAATAATATTATCGACCGTTATTTTAGACATTTAGTATCATTAGTAATTTATTTCATCGCTATTTATTCACTAATTAAAATTTAACATTAGCGACAAATTTATTTTTACTCGTTATTAAAGTCAAATTTGCTATTAAAGTCAAATTTGTCGCTTGGATAACAATTTTTTCAGTCGTGAATTCAATCGCCAAAACCGTCACTTTCGTTTTCATTTGTATTGCAATCAATTTAATGACGAAAATATAGTTGCTGAGATTATTGATTGCTAAAAAAAATTATTGACATAGGAAATTATCAAAAATCACTAATTTGTGATAAATGTCATTTTGCAACTTTTGGTCACAAAATACAACTTATTTATTGTGGTATTTTATTGTATGTACAATTAATGTGAATATTTAGAATTTTTGCAATATCACTTCAATAAATATACGAAGAACATGAAATCTCAAGTGAGTTCTTGAAAACAGTCTTAATTAGGTCTTAAATTTTGAAAAATTGAGTCAATTAAGACATTTCCGTTAAGTGTTGAGAGACGACATTTGAGCTGTAATTTTTTTAAGGACGTGTCATTGTGTATTGAATTCAATGGGTGATGTGTTTTACAATCATGATTTCCACGTGGCAGCGACGATGTTTCTTCTTCCCTCCAATCTAAGGCGACCAAATTGTGTCATGTTATTAACAATTGTGCAGTCAACAAGTCACGACACATAAATTTTAACGTCATCCCGTCCAAATGACGACAAGGTTCTAATTGAGTCAATTTTTCAGAAATAGGGACCTAATTGAGATCAAATAAAATACGAAGACCTATTTGAGCAGATTCTTCAAAAATAGGGACCTCCGAAATGATTAAACCTTAAACATAATATGCAGATGACATGAGATGAAATAGAGAGGCGAAATCAAATATAGAGAGAAAAGTGAGTTTGGGTGCACCGTAAGACATGAGCTTTGGCGTTGTATCTTAGGCTTCCAACCTATTTCTTATCTTTCGAAGGCGTGCATACCTCTCATCAATGTTTACATTTTCTGAGTTCTCGCCATTGAGAGATAATTTTGTTGGGTACAAACAAAGTCCCACATCGGATAAAAATATGAAATATACATGGGTTTATATACACATAAGATACATCCCTTAGTAAGAGGCCTTTTGGAGTGGTATCAAAAGCAAATCCATTTGATGTAATAATAATATAACAGACTTTTGATTTGCTTATGCAAGATGAGTTTTTGTTTGATTGGAATAAAATTTATTTCCTAATACCAAAAATATTTTGCACACAACAAATAAACATTTTCACTATAATTTCCTTTTACCACTTTCTTCCTTCCTTATGTTATCTATAATTATTCTTCATGCTATGCACTTCTAACCTAATTATAGGGAACAACCTTTATGAGTATCAAGTTAATGGGACACCGGTCGTGTTAAGTTAATCAGCATTATCACATATTGTATTAATAATATCTTAATGGTTTAATACCTATTTTAGTTCCTATATTAATTAGTTTTGTTCAAAATGATTTTCTTTTTTTGTAAAAATAGTTCAATTTGGTCTTTTCTGGTGACATCGTTTAAATAACTAACGACATAATGTCCACCTTAACCAATATTCAATGAGTTTTTCAGTTTTAACATAAGTGGCATGACGTGGCAATGTTAAAAGTTTTTATTTCACTTTTTATATTTTTATTTTTATTTTATTTTATTTCACTTGATGTTGTCAACCACAACTACTATTCGTACCCAAACCACCACTGGAAACCCCAAACCAAATCACCACTGGAAATCCCAAATCAAACCACAACCATCACTCTCCAAACAAAAAAAATTCAGAATCTCAAATATAAACCCTAACTCCAAATCGCGAAATCAAAACCTGTAGAGAAGAATCAAGGATAGAAACCCCAAATATAGAACCCAAATTCAACCCTGATTTGAAACGTTAATCCCATCCAAGCCCTTGTTGGCACCAAGACGCTAGAGGACGAGATCTTCGCATCGCAAAACGATGCGTCTACCCTCGAAAGCTCGTGGTGAAGACGTTGAAGCACCAGTTGTTGCGAAGAAAGTGTCGCCTGAGCCATTGGAAAACGCCTCTCCTTTCCTACGAAAATAACCCAGAACAGAGAAGAAGAAGGGATCCTACCCTTCCAGCCAATCACGACCCCTAACCAAAAGAGGAGAAGACAAAACCTCTTAACTAACCACTCTTCCTTGCTCGACAATTAATCTTACCCGCTGACAACAAACCAAGATTGAGCAGAAGAATAAAACCCTAAGAAACCCGCAGGCGCACTCCAAGGCTAGGTCTGTCTGAGAACTAGAAAACAGAGAGGAGAAGAAGTTTCTAATTAAGGTTTCATGATAGTGAATTTGGGGTTTAATTAAGGTTAAATAAATTTAATTGTAATATAAAGGGTTTAATTAAGGTTGAGAACTTTTAACATTGTCACATTACTTGGGTTGATCTTGTCACGTCTTGCCACGTATTTTAAAATTGGACAGCTCATTAAATATTAGTTAAAGTGGACATTACACTATTAGTATTTTAAATGTGTCAATAAAAAGGACCAAATTAAACAATTTTTATAAAAAAAAAAATAGACCACTTTGAACATCTAAAAGAAAAGATGACCATTTTGAATAAACTTAACTAAGAAGGAAACCAAAATAGATATTATCCCATCTATGTTACAATAAAGAATTATTGCGATGTCAAGGAGATGACAAGTTTAAGTTAGGCTTATTGAAGTAATTATAAAGAAAGTCAATCAATAAGTAATAAGTCATGATAATAATATTGCATACCATTTATTCATTTGAGCATTAGAGTCTTCTCATACCTCAAGTCAAAATAGAAGTAAGAAGAGAACATCCTGAACCAAGAGATCTCGATTACATACAAGAACTATATATATTATATATAATGAAAAGATTAGAAAATATAAACTAAAATTGTTGAAAAGATGATAAGCAATACGTTGTATTGAGAGTCTATGCATCTCTTCAAACAATAAGCCAGAGGATTTGTGAAATTTTAAGGAAATTTAAAGCAGACTTAGGAAATTTAAATAACATAATAAACACTAAGAATGAATTTTTGGTGGTGGAAAGATATTTGTAAGGTTTATGCGGATCATATATGCAAGATAATTGGTTTGAGAGAAGTCTCTATTGAAACAGGTGACAAACACTACTACAAATTAGGTCTTAGATAATAGTTAAAATAAGTCTATCGATGGGTTTAGACTCGTCATAAATTTAGTTGTCATTAATTAGAAAAATCAACAACGATTATATTACAACCGTTATTAAAAATGGATAAAAACAAAAGAAAAAAAAAATAGAATTGTGATACAACTATAATTAATATGTCAACATCATTAAAATGTCAACAATGACGGTTTAGTATCATGACCGTACCAATAAGTCGTTTTGTTTTTAGGTTTAATATATTATTTAGTTCCAACTTATAGGAGTTTGGTTCAAAGTGATTCCTTTTAAAAAAGTTCAATAAGATATCATATTTCGTTAAAAAATGTTCAATTCGGTCATTTTCATTCACATCGTTCAAAACATAACATGCAAATGCTACAGTGGTCAAACTTGAGTGAGTTGTGTAGTTTCATGAATAGGTGGCTGGAAGAATTAAATGCAGAGAGAGAAACGAAAATGATTGTTTGAAGAATTAAATGTAGAAAGAGAAACGTAAATGGCTTTATCACCCAATATATTATTCCACTCTATATCACCCAACAATGCACCAGGTTTATACACCCACCTCCAGATCCCATCCTATATGCACTTTGTAGAAATTTTGAACAATAAATATATGTTCTCATGGTATCAACTCGTAGTATAATATATGAGAAATATATACTCTTTGTATTTTTTCTGGATTACTTTCCAGAACACACAAATACACAGACAACACTTTAAACTCTCAAACTTACACAACATACAACTCTTAAAGTACAACCCATTTTCTCTCTTTCTCTCACGGTGATGCACAACTCAAACAAACACATGATTCAATAATACATGCAGCAACTCCACTCTTTCTCTGGTTTCTCACGGTGGTGAACCTTTTTCTCTTTCTCACACAAATATTTAAAGTTTACCCAACACACTCATATCATCATGTGATGGCAATACATTACTCCACATTTATACTACTTCCATACATTTAATACCCATCAAACATTACATGCAATTACAAAATAATAATTTATTATACCCATAAACCCATGTTGGTATCTCTATTGAGAACACAACCCATCACCAATGCACTCTATTGTCATATTTCACTCATACAACATGTTAACACTTCCTACTCTTATTTACATTCTTAACCTAGCCAACCTACGACTACCCTCCAAAGATTCACGATATGCACTTTTCTCTTACTACAAAACCACATACACTGTAATCCTAGGAAGTTGTTGGAAACGGGAGTTATCTGCTCTGCGGTGATTGTTATGTGAAGAGAGTTAATCCAAAGGTGAGGATTATTGAGGTGGATCCCTCTGATGCAAATGGAATGGCATTGTCATTCCATCATGATCAGAGAGTGATTTTGGACTAGGTTGGACGATTTGCAGATGGTGTAGTTGTTGAGATTTGCACCTAACATATCATTTTAATTTTTTTTAAATATTTACACAGTGCAACCTCTTCAAACGTGTCACGTATTCATAACGCCACATTGCACCGTTATGTTTTTAACAGCGTGAGCGAAAAGGACTGGATTGAACATTTTTTAACGAAATATGGGACCTCACTGAACTTTTTTAAAAGGTAGACTCACTTTGAACCAAATCCCTAAAAGTAGAGATCAAAGTATTAAACCTTGTTTCTGTAATGATGATTGATTTGTGATAAAGCCACACTTTTCTACAAATTTTCATATACAAATTCATTTTACAGCTACATAATAATTCAATAATTCAACAGTGGATAGTAGTAATGTCCCAAACAAAGTTTAATAAAAATATAACAGTTTTATTAATTAATTGTCTACTATCATTAAAGTGTTACATACGTAACAAAATGTTTAGCTTGTGTATTTTGGACACAATCTAATTCATTTGATTCCAATAGTTGTATGTTATTAAAAGTACGTAGCAAATCAATTAAAGTTAGATAAGTCCATGCATGTAATAAATTATTTTATAATATTAGTGGATTATAGCATATATCCGATTTCAACCTCTTTTAATACCAGCTTGTACAATTGTTACCATCAATAAATGGACATAGGAAGGATGAAGGTGGGGAAGATGAATCTAAAAAGTATCAATAAAGTCTGGGTAGAAGGAACTATAGCTTGATGATAAGGGAAGATGCAAAGACATCTAACATGTCATGGAAACTAAAAGTAACTCCATCACAACATTTTTGCTTGTAAAGTGATGCAAAAACAGGATAGCTTCAAAACATATTTTGTATCATAAAGGGATAGATGTAGAAAGTAGGAGATGTATTATGTGTCAAATAAGTGAAGAAACACTAGCCCATATATTCTTCAACTATAGAGTAACAAAAGCAAAGTGTGAGATATATGTAGTAAGTAAGTTGGAATTAGCATTGTACAACATTGCCTATCCATACAACACTTCTAGCGTTTTAGATTACAACAAAACCTTGTAAGCCACCCCAAATTGGTCTAGAGAGCAAGTGGTGACTCTCGTACTGCCTGTAGAAGCCACAAGTTGAAGGTCATGTTTGTAGGATACTGAAGTGAGGCAATAGGTGCAAAGGTGCATAGGTTGAAACTGAATGGATCTTTGTTTGTACATGAAAACATGAGTAAGACTACAAAGAGAACATATTTTTCCATTTTGTTTTAAATGTGCTAAATAATCTCCGATTTGTATTTTTAATTTTTTTTTTCTTTTGTTTGCAAATGAATTAAAGCATTCCAAGTACTTCTTTTATTCAATTAATTCTTTATTACAGATAGAAAAAAGAAATTTTTTACTGTCACTTTTATTTTTATTCTCATATACTTATTTAAATTTTCAAAATAAATACATGATTTTAAATATAAAGAAATATAATTGTAAAGAAGAACCATTATTGGGTGAGTGAAATATAAAAGAAAATGTACTGCGGTATAAAGAAAAAATATACTCCCCTGAATCAATAAGTTAGAATCTAAACGTTGAGAATGTATTATAAATACGATTCCAAAATAAAAACAAAGAGAGAATATATTTTTATGTACAAAATGCAAGACCAATTATACAACTCAAAGCTTAAAGATAACAAATATATGAGTGACATAGGACGTAGAAAGCTAAAGGACAATAAAAAATAATTCATAGTAGTATTTAGTTTGTTGTAATTAATTAATTGCAATTGATGATGTTTTGGATTTGTAAAATATAGATATGAAAGAAACAGAAGACATATAATTGTTTAATGTAGAAACTGGTTAAGGAGAAAGTGTAACATTTAGGTAGGCTAATGTTCTTTATTTATTACGTTTTTATGCATCTTTTGCTTTATATCAAGATAGTTTATTAACTCAAACCGGATATAAGATTGGACTAAGCCAGAAATATTACAGCTTGATAAAAAAAAGAAACAGGTTACATCTTTGGGTGAATACTGCACCTATTTTCAGCTGTTTGTCTAATTAAATAGTTTCCAACCACCAGATTTTCTTAGCTCAAAAGTGAAACTCAAGTATACCATAGTTCAAGGCAATAACTGAATGAGAAATAAGAAATATATTTCACATTTACGCATATGAATCTGCTGTATGAAACAAAAATAAGCATGTAAAGCAACAAATTTGGAAATCCTTTAGACTATTAGTTTTAGTCCACGATAGAAACTTACAGTACAATATCATTTAGAAATTGTGCGAGTTTGGGAGATGTACAACATTCCGCAAACTAGCTATTTTGGTCTCTCCCACTTCACTGCATTCTTTTCTCATTTATGTTATATTTCCTTTTGCAAGACTAATTAATTAAGTAATAAAAGAGATCACATTTCAGCAACCAAATTTTCCTTTTGAGCTCGAGATTCAGAAAGGCTTCCATTAGTCCACTTCTTCAGCATCTCTAATGCAGCCTTGGGCTGGTCCATTGGAACCATGTGACCCGCATCATGGACCTGTTTTGGTCACAGAAGATTTTGAACTGAATAAACATTTTCACTGATCACGTGCAGAGTCAAAAAGGAATTTGATAAATAAATGGTGTATTTAACTTGTTAGTTTGGTGTTAGCACTGCACAAGCACGAATTTAAATTTGAACATAGCAGTTCGATTAACCCGCACAAAATGGTTATTCATTAGTGTAAATCGATCGCCCTTAATTTCAACATGTCCGAATAATTAACATTGAAAGCACTAGTTAACTTTTCAACCTTTATCACCTTTAATTTGTGTATAAAGTTAAAATTGGGGTAAATAGCACAGCTAGTATCGTATATCTTAAAAGTTTTGGGGTATCTCACACACAAGACAATGTTAAAGAAGGTAATCTATACTTTCCTGCTTATGTAGAGTATGGCCTATTCAAGATGGTATTGATAGTTTTTGTTTGATATATTATCTTTATCTTTTATCTTTAGTTAGTTTGTTATTATTTTTTATTTATATTTTGAGCTTAACTCATATTTATTCTATTATAAATAAATGACCCTATGTGTATATTTAACACAATGAGATTAATCTATACATAGTTTTCACTATATTCAACATGATATCTAAAACTTAAAGTTCTTTTGAAGAAACTTTTTTTTTGCCTTTGTCACTACAACAATGACATCTCCCGCTATCGACAGCACCGTTGTCTACTATCATCATCTACCGCCATTGTCTACCACTATCACTATTGGAGATCCAGTTTCGACCGGTGATCACACAATTTTTATTGTCTCAGTCAGGTGACCACCATGCTGTCACTAACGCCTTCATTGGAGCTCTTACGCACTCTCAGCACCTTGTAAAGTTGTGGATCTGTTCCTTTTCCATCGTGCGTGTGGCATGTCTCGTCTCCTCTTAGGCAACGATTTAGAGCGTCGAAGTCACTCTTTTTCCTCTTTCAAGTTCATAATGCATGGTCACACGTTCCATCTCCTCTCAGGCAAAGCTATTAAGAGCATCAAGGTTGTTCTTTTTCCTTTTTCAGGTGCCTTGATTAGAAAATCTTGGACTTTTAAGGTTTCTCTCTCCTGGCCATCCATGGCTTCTTTCGCTGCCGTCTTTTCTGACTTCCCTTCAGTCACCATTGTATTTGACCTGTCTATATATGTTTTTTCTTCCATGGTAAAGATGATTTTTGTTAATTTATTTATAGTCGTGGTAGTTCTTCAACAATGACATCTTTATCCACTAGATGTCAACAATACATTCCTCAAAGGTGATTTCAAGAAGAGATTTACATGAAGCAACCTCTTAGATTTGTTGTTCTGGGGGGTCTTCTGTGTTGTTCTTTCGTTTTCTAAGTCATTTTCGCAAATCATTAACAATTTGGTGTCACTTGAATACAGAAGCAGATATTTTCACTAAATATTTATGGATTAGATTAGTAACAAGCTTGAGACATACGATTCATATGCACTAACTTAAGGAGATTGTTAGTTATATTATCTTTATCTTTTATTTTTAGCTAGTTTGTTATTATTTTTTATTTGTATTTTAGGCTTAGTCTATATTTCTTCTATTATAAATGGAGGACCTTATATATATATATATATATATATATATATATATATCAACACAATGAAGATTAATTCATATATATTTTTCACCATATTCAAAAGTTTCATAGTGCAAGTGTTAATAAGTTTATGTGGGTAAGAAAGAAAAGAATACCTTAAGGAAACTCAGAGGTCCATAACTCTTCAATAATCCGGCTTCTGACCCATCAACAACGAAAGGAACTTCAAGTGAGCTTGTAAATTCATTCTTACCAGACCATTCCAGGGCGTGAACCCATCTTGAATTACCTACTCATTGCCAAGAAAAGGACCATTAATTCATTCATTGCAAGGTATAATAAATATGAATATTTAATTTCTCAATAGATCTTAAAATTCATTACAAGGTGTTCATCACTCAATTCGAAGTCCATCTTTTCTTCATCTTGACAAGAGTAAATACGTACCAAGCCAGTTGCAGATTAGATCATATTCCCCGGCATAAATAAGTAAATTGACTCCATCCTCAAGAAGGGCAGGAATACCAACTTCAAGATTCCTCATCCAGTCCACCAACATGGCCATATAAACTTCAGTGCTACACGAAACAAAATGAATTTTCCCAACCCCCAGTGAGTCCCGAACAGATTTTTGGTTCAGGAACTTCTCCATGTTTGAAAAATCATAGCAAAGGCTCCCCTCACACTTTTTTCTGATGTCATAGTACTGCAGCGTAAGTATATTTAGTTGCCGGTAACAGTAATGAATATACTGACACATTGCTTCAAGATCCAAATGACCATAAATATAAGGATGAGTTTCTTCCTGATGTTAGTAGCATAAATGACTTTTTTTTAACATATTTCATGAAATTCCACAACTAAGAAACAATTAAGGTGTTTATACAAAAGATCTTTTGCTTGGAAAATGGTTAATTATCTGCTTGCCTACTTGTAGAGAGGGGAATAAATCAATTTAACTAAACGTGACAAAGTCAGCTGTCAACAACACCAGAAAAGTTTCTTTACTCACATTTGTGTCTCCGGCATGCAACATGATGTCACTGAATATGAGATTGCAAGCTACGTATGCAGCCACGCAGGAAGTTTTTCCGTTAGTGCCTGAAAGGATAAAACAAATATTATAGAGTTAACAGGCAAACCAGAAGGCTCCAAAGAAGTGAAAGCACTGTTTTTCAGTGAAAATCAGGCAGTGATCTTGACTTTTACTTCCTGGGAGAATGATTACTTGATCAGAACAATAGCTACCTTACATGATCGCTAGAAATAACCAAACTTGTAATCTTACTATACACTTCCATACCTAGAGTTGTCAGTGGATTTCATAAGATTTCAAAATAATTCAGAAATAGCAAATTGTTAGTAAAGTTTACGATAATTATATATTAAAAAATAATAGTTTGTGTACAAGGAATATGGGTTTTGATGCATAATATAGAAAAATGGGACTTCTAACTGATAGACCGCCCAATTTATATTTTGAAATATTATATATTTTAAAAAAAATTACTGTTTCTACTTTCTACCAATAATTATCGTAACTGCCCCCAACTCTCAGCTACTATCATTACCCCCGCTGAAAATCAGCCGTAATAAGGTTATTCTATTCCATTCAATAGAAATGTTGTAAACTCCTCTCTTCCACGTCTTGTGGTCTTAATCGAGAAAATATGCTTCCCCACCAAAATCACTATAATTTACGCACTTTTAAAAGTTTAGATTGTCTACTAAACGTTATCATTGGATATAAATCCAGGTCATGCAGATGTCATGAGCAAAAGGTCAACTCAGGTAGAATGTTAAATGGAACTTTTATAAAAAAAAAAGTGATATGTTGTCCATTATTTCAAATACGGTTTAATACTGGAAATGATTTGTAGGAGCGTAAAAAATCAATCCAACAAATTCAAGCATTCGGTAGCTGGACTCTTCAACCCATCATAGCCCTCATTACACACATTCCAACGTGACAAGAAATGTAACATCTGTAAAAAGGTAAAAAGCCAAAATGTATATTACCACATAGTTTTATAGCCAATTCACAGGCTGGAACCAGTACTTTGTTAAGGCGGTTTCGTGTAGCCTTCTTAATGATTCCCATTTCGAATGCATAATCTGGGTAGGCTTTATACTGAATTGCAGGGTTAGTAAGTCCATCACCAATGGCAAATCCCTGTTCAAACAATAATAGTAAGATAAGAAATTATTCATTCCTTCAATGAAATTCTGTCAGAGAAAGTTAGATTGGTTTATCACGTGATGTTACAAACCTTCAGGTTTATATGAATTCCTTCTTTAGCTTTGTTGCCCCGATGGACCCGTGTTGCAAAAGCAGGAATGTAGTGTCCAGCATATGATTCACCTGTAATAAAGAAGTCATTTTTTGCATATTGAGGATGCTCTGCAAAGAAGGCCTGAGGGAAAAAGAAATTAACTGTTAATACAGTTTTTTAATCTAACATCAGTTTTACTATGTCTGTACACATATATCACTCTTACTTCCCTGCACTGTGATACACACACGTGTGTGCAGATATAAACCTGCTCTAAATTTTAGGCATGACATCCAAAATTCTTTCGTTATTTCGGTAATCTGTTCTTAAATTTTCTCTCCAACTAAATTTGTTTCACGTGTTAGCCATGATGTGTAAAATCAAATTTTAGCATTTTGAAAGCCCTCATACGGATTAGATGGCTTAGAATTCTTCAGAAGGTTTGAGGCTTGAGTATCAATGAAACAAGAGTGTGGATTAGCTGCATGGTCAAATTGACTATTTTTAATATAGTATGGACAATCCTTATTCTGACAGCCAAAATCCTATTTCTCAAGGGCTGCAACGCTAAAAGGGTCAGTATAGAGGCTCCCACTTAAATGATCATGAAGAGACTTCATTAAGCACGGTACACAGATTGAGACAAGATGCTAAATATGGTAGTGATGATGACAAAACCAAAGATGGGGCATAGTTGATGGGAACATGTAATCTAAATCTATTACGGATGCTTGATAACTTCTCACTTTCTTTCGCCTGTGCCTTGATTGTTTTACTTCACATGACTTTTTGGCATATGCATAATTCAAAATACAAGTGACATAATACATTCATTCAATATCATAGAGGAATAAGGCTAAAGAAATCTAAGGCAAGAACAACCACCTGCTTACATGATACTCTGGTGATAGGAAATAATTTTAACCGTACAATTGATCAGATTAACCCAGCTAACATCTAATGCTTTAACTAGATACTCTCTTCTCAAACACATGCTGATGTACATTTACTTAACCTTTTGTGACACAGAAATCTTATAGGCTTTATTGCACGCTCATCAATTTAAGTTATATGATTTTGTTTATAAAATGTCATACTCGAGTTTTTCACACAAGAGGCGGCTCATTTTAACTTTTATTGTCACGAGGTGATATTTTATAGTGGTGCTTGGCAAATGCTCCACACCAAAGATATTGTGAACTATGAGTAATGACTTCAAAATAGAGAAAATATCACAAACAATGAAATTGAAGAACAAGATAGAAACTTGTCAGAAAATACAAAGGACAAATGTAGTAAGTCAGGAAACTGGTAGAGGCCATCATGACCAACAAGGCTTCCAAAACGCACTTTCTCTAACAGCAACTTCAAAAGAAATCCTTGTACCACTAATGTAAGAAAGAAATCTTGATATAAAGACATTTAGGATTACAACTTCCATAATGATATTTTGGCCATTGATAGTGGGTTGACATTGAGGCACCAGTGGCAAATCATTTCCAACAGATTTTTTTTTCTACACTAATATGGGCTCTAACGTACATAATATCACTAATGTTATTCCTGAGTTATTGACAGAAATGGATAATCATTTTCTTACAGAGCAGCCTACTTTGATTTAAGTTACACAAGCTGTTTTCAACATTTCCTCTTACAGTGCTCTTGGTTCAAATGGTTTTTCTGGTGTTTTTTTATCAAACTTGTGGGATATCATTCTTCTTGATCAATTCAATTCAGTTTTGCAGATTTTTGGAGATTAATGGATGCTTCCTAGTTACCACTATAATCACATTATTTTAATTCCAAAGACTATTTCTAAGATTTTAACGGACAGATTAGCTTTGGTTGTAGGCAAACTTGTCTCTCCTTTCATTCCTGGTAAGAGCATCATTGACTGCATTGGCACAACCTCAGAAGCTATAAACCTTTCAGACAAGAAGTGGCCTTCTGCAAACATAGCAATCAAAATTGATATCGGAAAAGCTTTTCACACCCCCATTGATTGGAATTTCCTCATTTCTGTTTTCAAAGCGAATGTTTCAATGATATCTTTTGATATTGGATTCTTCTAATTATAAAATCAGATAAACTTTCAGGGTTGATAAATGGCAGGCCAAGTGGGTACTTCCCATGCTCTACAAGTGTGGGACATGGAAATTTGGATGGAAACCAGGAGTCTATTAACAAGAATCGGAGGAGGAGAAGGGAGCTCAGAGGAGATACTAGATGAAGACCGAGGAGACACCCAACCTAATTGGGTAGAAGGGGTAGAACTACCCTCTTTCGAAGGGTTTGATCGTTGGGGTGGATCTCTAAGGCAGAGAAATTCTTCGAGTTGCAAGGTGTGGCAGAGGAGGAAAAGGTGCGCCTAATTGACATTAGTATGGAGGGTAGCGTTGGAAGGTCTGAAGGGAGCAGTAGTTGTGCGATTTGGAGAAAAGAACAAGGGTACAATCTTCAAAAGGTTGGTGGCCAGTAAGCAATCGGGAACCGTGGAAGAATACGACCAAGATCCGAACGTGAGAGGACGACCGAAACCGAACGGGAGAGGATTGTCGAATCCGAACGTGCGAGGACTCTCAGATCCAAACGAGAAAGAATTGTCGGACCCAAACAGAAGAAGACTATAGGACCCGAACGAGAGAGGACGGCCGGATCCAAACGTGAAAGGGCTGTTGGAACCAAACAGGAGAGGACGAACCCGAACGGGAGAGGACAGACGGACCCGAACGGAAGAGGACGGTCAGAGCCAAACGGGCGAGGAGGGCTGGCTCATGGGGAGAGAAGCGTGATGGAAGGAAGAATAAAGGCTTTGGAGGGAACGGTGGATGGAAGAATCAATGCCCCAGAGAAAAGGATGGATTTTGTGAAGAGGTGGGCCAACAAACAGAAAAGGGGGCTTGCAGTTCTTGATACACCTACAAAGGGGAGAGAGTTGTTTGAAGTATGGAAAGACCTCGAAGACCATTTTCTCAGGGCCTATAATTCTGGAAAAAAGGTGTCCAGAATGCTGGAAGCTAATAGGATCCAGGAAGAAGGGGAGTCATTGGAGGAGGAATTACCATCACCCAAGCCTCCATACCTGAATTGGAGGGCTATAGCAGTGGGTTCCCTTCATATGATAACACGAGGATGAAGAGGAGCCATGACATCAATATTCTCGTTTCCAACCTTGAGGACAAGGTTGTTCTACAGCGGGGTGTAATGATAGGATATAAGGTAATAGATAATGTTAGGGGTTGGAAGGTATACGAGAGAAGAAGAAAGTATATGAGAGAAGAAGGACACTGAACGGTGGAAGGCGGGGAGAGATCGAGCCGAACGGTGGAAGACGGTGAGGGCGAAGAAGAAGGGCACCGAATGGTGGAAAGCGGGGAGATGTCAAGCCGAATGATGGAAGGCGGTAAGGAATCGAGCCGAACAGCTGAATGTGGTGAGGGTTCAATGCTGAACACTGAAAAGAGATGAAGAAATGGAGTCGATCGATACGCCTAACTATTGTAGCAATTAGGATGGGCGGGAAATAATTATAATAAATAGAGTTATATCATAGGAAAATATTCGGTATAAGATAATTATAAATAGAGCTATATTCTACGAAAATATTCAATATAAAATAAGTATAGTAAATAGAGCTATATTATAGGGAAATATTCAATATAAGATATTTATAGTAAACAGAGTCATATTCTAAGAAAATATTTAATACAAATAGAGCTAGATTATATTGTGAGGGGTATTTTTTTATTATCGAGTTTGTTGACAGACGGTTACAATCCTATGAGGGAGGTTATCCTCCCAATTATCCTTGTTTACTTTTGTTTATTCAGATAATTTTATTACCATTAATAAGAAAAATTCATTCTTTTATTATCTTTTCTGCCTAGAGTGATCGTGATTAATTAGGTTTCAAAGTCAAGAACATAACAACATCACTATTAGTAAGACGGTTGTTGAAGCCAGGGAAAAGCTATGTTTGGGTTATCAAGAGGGTGGTGTTTGATTGTGATCAACAACAGAAATAAACGAAGATTACATGGTTAATCTTTGCTGTGAATACATCAAGAAAGACATGGATTGGTCCAAAATTCTTGCAGCTAGAGTTCTTTGGAAAAATGATTCTATGGTAACTTTTTGTTATTTCTTCTGTATGGGAAAAATATAAAGAAAAATTATTCGCAAATAAAGTAAAACAATGTTAGGCAATTTGGTAATGACAGATTGATTAATTTTTGGTCTGACCCATGGTTCACAGATTCTCTTGCGAGTATGATGAGTATTGACAGAAGTATACATAATATGCTGATGACAATTAGTTATATCATGTGTATATTTTAAAATAAGAGAAGGAAGTGTAATTTTAGTATCTCTTAATGAAATGAATTATAATTTACTCAAATAAAAACGTAATAAGTGAACCTTATACGAAAATTACATAACTAATATTCCTATTCCGCAGCAAACACATGTACCTGAATAAAGTCATACAGGTCATTGCTGACACCATCTTCATCATGACGAATGTCGCGCAAATCAGTACTATAGCTAAAGCCAGTTCCAGTTGGTTGGTCAACATACAAAAGGTTTGATGCCTACAAGATTACCAATAAACTTAATGTCAGAAAAAACTGTTTCTAATATTGTTCATAGAGGAGCAATTGCTCTTATATCAATAAAAAGGCATAATAGCTTAAAATCTCAATATATGATGGATATAACGCATCCCTACAATTCAGGATCAATAATCATGTACAATAAACAAAAAATATACAGTCATCCCTTGAAAAAAGAATGCAATTAAATCTCTTAATTATGTAATTAAAATTGTACAGGGAAATATTATCTGCAGCATAAATAATGGGATTCTGACACTTTACTTCCCATAAAAAAATTTTACATGAAACGTAGCCTGCAGAAGCAGTATAAGGTTATGACAACTGGGTATCATGTTTGCTTTTATCCTCATCAAGACATTATCACTGAAGACAACTCTATACGTGAAAACATATTGAAAAACCATATTTTCTTACAGGTATAAATTTAAAAAACAAGCAAATTAAATTGGTTTGGTTCAGTATGACAGTTGAATCCTGTCTCATGCCTGTTTTACAATATGTGAAGCATCTTAAGAGATCATAATGTACAAAATAAAACCTTAACAATTAGTCAATAGTCACTTCAAAGAAAGAGCTCCAATTATGACCATTAAAAAGACATCAAATAACAGCATACCAATGAGTGATTTCAATAACGAACTTGATGTTATTTGATCAAGTGATCTCATTGTCTGTAAATGACAAATCTATTATAATAACAATTCACTAGTTTAATAAAACATAGTAGATCAGTTCAAATTGTTTTTAAAAATTATATCCCGGCTGTTATCTAGGCTCTAAATCATGATTGTCTAATGAAGAAAACAGAAGATCGTTTAGAAGAAAACGTCTAGTAGTGTTTAGTTAGACCATCTATTGTTTACCACCCATATTAGATGATAGGTTCTTGTGATCAAGAACCTATGGAAAAACACTCAAGAACACACAAAGACAAGTTCTTTGAATTATACAACCTCCTTTTATTGAAAAGAATCAACAAGAATGGTGTTACAACGTAACCCGAGAGCTTAACCTCCCTCCAAAGAACTACAAGAGTTCCCTCGAAACAATAACACTCCAAAACTCCTCAACCAACCACTAATCCCCCCTTTTATATCACTTACTAACAGCACTAACAGTAACTATTCCTAACTGCCTTGGCAGTTAGGCTGTGTGACTTTACCCCTCCTCCTATATACAATTAACTCCCTAACATTAGATGATGTTTTGTCTTAATAGTTTTATGATATCCTTAAGTTCTATATACAGAGACTTGTTACTCTTTGGAGTACATGGTGTTCATACGTACTATGTGTATAGAACCTTTTATTATGATACAATTGGTTCCTTTCACTCTTGTTCTTGTGTGTTCTTGTTATTATCAAGTGAACCTAACAATTGGTGCATCTATGAGGAACAAGAGGAAGTAAGTTAAGAACAGCAAGGTTTGAAGACATGGCCACCAAGTGTGACATTGAGAAGTTTTTTTTTGTGAGAATGACTTCAACTTATGGAGGAAAAAGATGGAAGCTATCTTGGTAAAGCAAGGATGCATTGATGCGATAAAGGAGATGTACATCAATTTCTCACACTATAAGCAATGGACAATCATCACCAAGGAAGAAAGACAAGACAAAAGAGGAGTTTGACTACATGCAGTTGAACAATAAAGCCAAATACACACTTATTTGTGCGTTATCAAAAAATGAATATAAGAAAGTTTACAAGTTGAAAACAATCAAGGAGATTTGGGACTATCTCAAGATAAACTACATTAGAAACTAGGATGGTCAACTAAGGAAAGTAGTCACCCTCACATGTCAGTATGAGTATTCACCATGAAGGATGGTGAGTGTCAACATGTTTGGAACATTGCAAGTTCTTGTGAACAAATTTGAAGCTTTAGAACAAAGCTTCTTCAAGGCATAAATCATGCTGAAGTTGCTATACAACATGCCTAAGGTGTGCGAACTCAAAACCACAGTCATATAGGTGGTCGTGGCTTGAAGAAGCCCACATGGGATGAGCTCTTAGGAATCTTAAAAGTATATGAAGAGCATCTCCAAGATCATAATCAAAAGGAGGCCACAATAGCATGACAAAGACCTCCAAGCAAGACCTGCTTCAAAGCAAACTCATAACAAATGCAAGGAAACTATGGTTTGAAATTTCTCGAGGAGGAGAGTGATACTTCTGTGGTGAGTCAGAAAACTCAAATAGTGAGGATATATCATGGATGTGAAGCAAGTTTAGGCAGTGCTCAAACAAACAGGCCAAGGCAACAAGAGATTTATAAAAATAGAAGAAGGTTGAAGATGATCAAGAGGTCATATGCTATGAATGCAGATAGCCATGGCACATTAAGACAGAGTGCCCCAAGCTCAAGAAATAAACCAAGATTCAAGAAAGTTGGAGATCCCACATCAACTAAAGATAAGTTCAGTTTATAGTATACAAATAAGAGCAATCCTCACCTTACAAGTGAGTTTTGTAAGGATGAGTTAAGTTTAAACTCTAATATGGTATGAGTCTATCATAGCAAAATTAATTAGGTCTATCATGTCATCCACTATCAGGTTGTTGTTTGACCACCCACAAATATCCAATTCCATGCACAAGATGTCCACGTCTCAACATGAGATTCCACATTATCTATTTATCTAGAGTGTTGTATTTTTTATGTATTTTCTGTACTTTATTTTATTTATGTTTCAGGTGTCTTTATTTATTTTTATTTTTCTAGACTATTAATAATTATAGGCAGTTACACAAGTCTGAAGTGCTCCAAAACCTCTCTCAACTGTTCCGTAACTTCCTCTTCCCTTTTATATGTTCTGCTGTAGAACAAATTAGTGATGTACTTTTTCAGAGTAAAAATTATAATCTTGCACTTTTCAGCCATACAACTGGTTTCTCTCTTCTTTTATGATTCAGTTTTATCGTCATCATCAAACTTCATTACACATTAACTAGAAATAAGGTTAATTTATAGTATATAAGTGAGTACAATCCTTATTTTATAACCTAGTTTTGTCAGAATGAGAAGACTCAAACTCAAGATCAAATCTTTATTGTCTGATGAAGAAGATGCAACGTCTAGAATAGAATCTCACACAAGATGCTGAGAAAGTTAAAAGTTGAGAAAGAAAAATATCATGTTGTAAGCATGATATTTCAAAATTTACTAAGCTCCAAAGATCAAAACCTTTTGTTTTCAAACTTCAAGCATGTCACAAATAAATCTGGTCTAAGCTATGACCGTAAAAGTAAGAAACAATTAAGAAAATTATTTAAGATTGCTCGCCATCATTGTAGTAAATTTGGACACGCCATTGTCGTATGTAAACATAATAGCCATTCAATCAAAACTGTTAGATGTTAAGATGTGTGTTTATGTTAATTGGGCTCAACCCATTTTGTATTAAGGGCCTTGGCCCATATCTTACATTATAAATAAACTACCGTATGTGTATGCAAAATACACAAGGGAGATTTCTCCTCATCTTCTCCATTATTCACATGGTATCAGAGGCATGGTTAGAGTCTATCCTAGCGATATTTGTTGTTTGTTGGGCATATTGTTACACCCACTATCAGGCCGCTATCGAATCACCCATTAAAAATGTCTAATCCCACGCTCGAGATGTATATACCTCGGCTTGAGGGGGTGTGTTGGAAGTCCTACATCGACTAGAGATAAGGCCAATTCATAGTTTATAAGTGGGTGCAAACCCCACCCTACAAGCCGTTTTTGTGGGGTTGAGTTAGGCTTAAAGTAGCACAATCTGGTACTTGTTGGGTATTGAAGTTGCACAATCCAACACTGGTATTGTCATATCTCAGAGGAAGTATGCATTAGACATCTTGGAGGAAACAGGGTTAATGAACTCTAAATCTGTTGAGACACCAACGGTACAGAAGATTAGTTGGTGAGTCAATTCCTAAACTCCCCATGTGAAGACCATTGGGATGCAATTGTTCGATTACTGAAGTATATTAAAGGATCACCGGATCACCTGGAAAAGGTGTGCTATATGGTCTTAACAACGATTGTGGCAAGGTCCAGCTCAGAAGCAGAATATAGAGCTATGACATCAGCTACTTGCAAGCTTGTGTGGCTTAAACAATTACTTAGTGAATTGAAATTTGGAGATGTCACTCACATGACACTTATATGTGATAATCAAGTTGCTCTCCATATTAGCTCTAACCCTGTCTTCCATGAGATAACCAAACACATTGAACTTGATTGTCATTTTATTCGAGAAAAAATCATATCTGAAGATATCAAGACTGAGTTCGTTAACTCAAGTAACTAGTTGGCAGACATATTCACTAAGTCCTTATGAGGACCTAGAATTGACTATCTTTGGAACAAGCTTGGAACATATGATTTATATGCTCCAGCTTGAGGGGGAGTGTTAGATGTTAAGATGTGTGTTTATGTTAATTGGGCTAAGGTCATTCTGTATTAAGGGCCTTGGCCCATATCTTACATTATAAATAAACTAACCTATGTGTATGCAAAATACACAAGGGAGATTTCTCCCAATCTTCTCCATTATTCACAAAAACTGAAAAGAAAAGACCCAAAAGGGCTTGGATATCAAAATAACGTTATCAAAGAATCAAATGCTAATTAGGAATTAAGACAAATGGATTTAGTCAACCTAGGCCCATCTAGGTAAAAGACTCATTAAAATACTACAAATACACTACGTTGCCAAGTATTGACAAGGTTTTATGGAGCATTTACTGCCTCACCCAAATTCCTTCCTGACTTGAGGGTTGAAATGTATTTGTATGCACCTTCCCCTCTTTCAAACAAGAAGAACAAGAATAATATTCCAAGGTAATCAAGATTGGATATCACAAAAGAATTCAGAAAGGTAAGATGTGTTTGGTTCGGTCTTGTGGGGTCTATTCCATCTCAACAAGAACATTTACACGTATAAATAGTCACAAAATATATTAATTTAAACTTGAATCCTAAGTCAATTGAGATTCCTAAATTTGATTGTAAAAGTCATTCTATGAGATCTTAATTTACCTTTAGTGGGTCTCCTCCTGTCACGTAACTTCCAAGACCTTCTTGTCATTTTTACATTAATTGAAGAATCTTATAAGACTCACATTAATTAATGTGTTATTTGGTTTTAAATAGTTTTCAAGATAAAAAAATCTTTTTTTCATTCTTATAACTCAAGATTTTAAATTTTGTCATGTCAACATACTCCAATAAGAAGGTTTTGAACTTATAACCCATGCAATGGAGCCTAAGGTGTGGGCAGCTGTCCCTCAAGAAGCAATATGAATTCATTCAAAATTAGATTTTATATTGTTTCCATCACCTGCATACACACATGCACATATAACATTGATAAAGTGAATATCAAATACCTTGTCCCAACCATACTCGTTCCAAACAAGAGACAAGTCATCAGCAATTTTGAAAGGGCCATTTTCATAAAACAAAGCCAATTCACTGCTACACCCAGGTCCCCCTGTCAACCAAATAACGACAGGATCCTCCTTCCTGTTACGTGATTCAAAGAAGAAGTAGAACATCCTGCAGAACAAACCAAATGCAAGAAACAACTGACATAAATATACTGTTCATTGAAATCTATAATTGACCACACAATTACAGCTCGTGAAACAACTCGACAACATAACACAATAAATTTTTAAATGTACAAGGTTCGAAGGCTAGTTGGAATTTACCAAACCCATGCAATTATAATTGTCCCAAAGTTCAAGACTTTATATTTTAATTTTGCAATTTAAAATACAATTTGACCCTAAAAGTAGCAACATGTGTTGCTTTGACCCAAGTAAGTGCACATCTATAGATAATGATCTTCAAAAGTGTCAACATGGTCCAAAGTTTACCCAAACAAGTTTTCAACTTACTAACAATTCCATACGTCAACAAAGTGACTTATATAGACAAAAACTCTCAAGGAGCAAACCAACACAAAGTTACCACTAGAGAGGACTAAATTGCATATTAGCTTACAATTTATAGTGAAAACAATGTACTCCATAGTAAGAAAACGATTTCACAAAAAAAGACAATTCACCTCTACATAATAAAATAGAGTGACAATCTGTAGTGTTTTACTCTCTTCATCTTTAAGGCACCTAAAAATAACTTTCACCTCATTATAAGTTACTTTCAAAAAAATTTCATTGTTTTCTCAAATTAAATTATTCATAACGAGTGAAGCACATAACATGTCCCTAAAAATTGAAGACACTAGTCGATTGGTCTTTGAAATTTCTCTCTTTGCCTTTAAGTCCCTAAATTAATATTTCCTTTAGGGAAATTAGTCCTATTGTCAGTGAGTCTAATAACAAAAGTCCAAATTAGCAACCAAGTGTCATGCTGACACTTTTCTCACACGCAGTTAGCATTCAAGTCCCTAAATAAAATGATAATTAATAAGCAATTTAGTCCATGATATTTTATGTCATTGATAAAATTCAGTTTGTTATACACATGGTCACCCATGTCCTTCTACAATAAAGTGAGAAACGGATAACGTTGATTTTTACATGTTTTGGTGTGTTTGTTTTACTGAATAAAATCAACTCCTTGAAGCTTTTATCTTGTTTAATCCTTAAGTTTAGTATATTTTTGCAGTTTGTTGTGTTTTAGTTGTTTTGAGCTTATTTTACTTCTAATCTCTCTTTTAAGTGTGTTAAATAAGTGAGTAGGATGAAGTATTTTTGGTGGAGGAAAATAAGCGAAAACTCAAGGAAGCATATTTTGATAAGAAAAAATGAATTTGGACAGAGGAAACGGGAGCTATCGCACTGGGCGATGGAAACTGGCATTGGGTTGTAGAAACTGACATTGGGCGCCACCCACTCCTACATAGGTTGATGTCAAGTGCTACAGGCTTCTGCAAAGCCACTATTGGGCAGTGAAAAATGGCGTTGGGCGCCACCTAGTGCTATAGAACTACCGTTGGTGGCAATGGTTTAATAGAGAACCCTTGTTCGGGTTTTATCTTATTGCATCCAGCGGTATTGAGACGAAACTCAGCAGTCACAACACCAACATGTCAAAAATTGAGTACTTAATCATGCTTCTCGCGATGGTTTTGATTCATTCCTCATTTTATACAAATAGAATCGCCTAAGATGCTTTGGAGAGGCTTTAGAGGTTGTTTGGGGTGTTGAGAAGCTCTCCCTCTCCCCCTTGGGTTTCCTCCTTCATCCATGATGGTTTTCCCCCTTTTGAGGTTGAAGAGGAAGATGGGTTTTGATTTGAAGATGGAGACACCAATGGGAGGCTCAATTGGATTGTAGAGCAGATGCCAAGAACCTTGGGAGGGGGCTTACATCTTCTCTTTGATTTTCATTTCTTCCCCATCTCTTTGTTTTGTAAACCTTAAGTTCTCCACCATGGAAAGACTTGAAAAGAGAATGAATTTTATTATTATCATTCATGTCTATTACATTCTCATTACACCTATTTGTAACAATCTAATCTTCCAAAAAAGAGAAATAAGAAAACAGTATACTGAAAAATAAACTAGAAGATTCTACAAATATTTTCTCCAATTAGAAAAATTCTACATATATTTTCTCTCTTCTCTCTTTTCTTATCATTCTATGATCCAATTTATTTTTCTACTCTATTAATAGAGTAATTCTTTCTAGTTGTGAATCCTTGGAGATATTCAAGATCTTCCTGTTGTATCTTGGAAAAATTGTGCATATACAGTAAATAAATCCTTAAGGATAGATATCTACTTTCCTAAAAAACTATGTAATTATTGTTTCCCTCAGTTTTTCCAACAGATTCAATGCAACAGAAATTGGCGTTTTTAGGGTTTGAATTATATATTATCTCTTTAAATATTTTCTTTTTTGTTTGTTTTCCTAAAATTGTATATAGTTTTGGGAAAAAATTGTTAAACAATGTCTTAAAGTTACGAGTTAATGAGCCTCGTAAGTTAGTTCTAGTTCTATGAGCCTCGTAAGTTAGTATGCATTAGTTGAAAGACTAAAATTCATTGATATCATCAATTATATTTCTCAGATTTTATGAAATTAAACAAATTATTCCTGTTTTCATTGTACTATTTTTACATCAGATGGTACAATATAATATTTTTCAAAAAAAAACTAAACGAATTACCGTAATATATAAGAAATATCATTTAATAGTTTTTAAACAATCAAGGAAGGAAGGATAGTTTATGAGCAAGAAGCATGGAGAATTTATGTAATAGGTTTACTCTTCAAGTTCTATTAAAATTAAACTATTTTTATTTACTAAAATTGACGAGTGCATAATTAAAAAAACTGTTGCTAAAATCTCTTAACAGTCAATTTCATCAGTTGAATCAAAATTAGAACCATGCTACTTTCATTTACAAGCATTTCCGAGTAACGGCACATATGGCAAAGTGTATGGCAAAGTGTATAACTTAAAACATGAATTACGTGTAAGACAAACTCAGAAACTAAATTCAACATAAAATAGAGTCCACGAGAGGCGCACCTAGCGGCATGTGAATGCTCAATGGGGTAATAACCAGCATGGTGACCCAAATCCTCAACCGAAGGCTTGGAATCCGAAGCAACCAGGTTCGGGAACCTGAGGCGCTTCTCGACGATCTTGCGCGGTTGGAGCGAGGAATTAGCAACGGGAACGAAGTTGATGGCATCGTCGGGGAACAGATTGAGGTCACTGATGAGCCTCTTCGCCAGCAGCGCCGCCTCATCGGATGCAGAGGCATAAGTTGATGGTGAAAAGAAGAGAAGAAGAAGAAGATGAGCGCAGAGGAAGATTACAGAAGACTGTCCCATTTTTCTGTTGTTACTAAACTGAGTGAACTCAGTGCTATATTTGAATGGTCGCCGATTGACTTTTGAAAATATTTTAAGGAAAAAAATCTTAGGCCAAGTTTCTCGTAAAATATTTTAGAAAAATAATAAAACAAACTTATATAAATGTTATAAATAATCTACAAAAACCATTTTTTTCTATTTCAATAAAAATTGAAAATATTTCTCCTAACACCACGATTTGAAAATAAAATTTGTCCACGTAAAATAAATGGATTTTCTTGGGGATCGACCATCCAGATCTTGAGTTTGTGAGGGAAATGGACATCTAGAGATTTTTATCTGTTAATTTTTTTTAATTTATAGGATCATTATTTTATTGATTATGAGTGTTTCTAGTTTATGCATGTTAAAAAAGTTGTTTTAAAATACAATTTTTCTTTACTTCTTTAAATGGGGAGTGTCTAAAATTTTAGGTTTAAGTGATGCTATTAAATTATTTCTTTGTAAAGAAAATAACTTCTATTTTGTTCATTTAAAACGAAAATAAGAGATGAGATTTATAAATTCCATGTAACTAAACATGACCTGAACTAAGGAAACCCAAAAAAAAAATCATTTTTTAAAAAAGCTTTCAACAATTAGAAAAACAAAAAAAAAATTAGAAAATTAATGTAGTAAAGAAAGTTAATGTAATAAATATCCGTCGGTATCAATTATTCACGGATATATTATATTTGAATACATGAGACAATTATAAACATGAAGCACGATACAGTGTATTATACATTGATCCCGTGTTTATTGACATAAGGATAAAGGCTAAGTAAGCCACACTAGTTTAGTTTACACACGATGTAGAAAACAGTTTGGAACAGATACATGTCTAGTTTGGCATTCTTTACTGCAGATTATTTGCTCCATGCAGCTGATATGTCCTGCTCGGAACAACTTGAAGAACACCTGGTTGCTCTGCACAATATGAAGTTTTAAAAAATTAAGCACGCTTCCACTACTATTCAAAGAGGGAACACATTTTCCACATTAGTCAATATAAGATTTGAAAATTTTTCTCAAGTTCAAAAAGGGGAAAATATGTTCTTCATCCATCTAAAATTTTTCAAATTCAGTTTTAATCTTCTAAAGAAAAATTTGCCTTAGTTCCTTCCATTGAATATGAAAATATTCTATTCTTTTTATCCTCAAATGTATACTTTATGGTGGTTTATAACCTGATTATCATTGCAATGCTGGAACTTTATGAGCATGGGGAAAAGCGTTTTGTGGAAATAGACATGCATAGCACACACAAGAGCGTCATGAAACCTCAGGAACTTGATTATGGCTAACAATGTGGTTCAAGAAGTTCTATCAGCTGAATGTTTGAAACACTTTTCACGAGATATCAGAGCATAAAAGAACATTATTGTTTCCTCAAAAGATCCAAGGATAATGCCAACCAGGTTAAGAGGAGTAACATGTACTATAGGATTGCAAAGGTACCAGAAACCGCTCTTCTCGTTACTAGTTTGCTTGACTAAGGTGTCTAGGAAAAATAAATAAAAAGATTGTAGTTTGAATCAGTTCCGAAAATTTCATAATAAAAACTGTGCATCGAGAGAATTCAGCTAAAAGCCAGATTCTGCATAAAAAGTAAGAAAAAACCAAGTGATAGTTGTCTGAGCAATTCTACAAAATTAAGCCACACCAACAAAACTACTCCAAGTTCCGACTACCTCAAACCAACAAGTTATTATTATTATTATTATTTGAATAATCTATCTTTAAACATTAAATAAAATTCTGATAACAACGATCACATTGGAAACTATATAGATAAGCCAAAACGAAAGAACAAAGATATCAGACACTCATCCAAAACATTTAAATGCAAAAAACGTAAAATAGTCACAATACAACAAGGAATTTCAAGATAATAGTCATTAACCAGAAGGGTAAACAATAAAATAGCAAAAATGAAACATGTAACATCAAGCATTTTAAAAGAGCGAATAAATGATTATTTAAAAAACAGATTGAAAACAACCGAACTTACTTGAAATCTGTTCAACCTGCTCCGGAGTAAGCTTAGCAGAAAACCCACTAGCTGCAGATTTGTAACTGTACAACAAAGCTTCTTTGGCAGCCTCCTCGCTGCAATCGTTAACCAATCACATCATTACTTTAAGAAACACACACACACTGAATTACTCTGACGAAAATTTTAGCTGTACAAATGAGAATTCTTAAATGTGTCAAATTTTTACTTTCCTCCTTAAAATCATAAATTTTAATCATTTAGTCCTTTTAGGAAATAGTAGGCAAACACTAATATAACCAGTTTCCTAAACGGTATAAATAGTTACCAAAGCTTGAATGTTTTCCAGACTTCAATTTCAGTCTTCTTTAAATATATATAAAAAATCTATAATTGAATGAAAATTTGAGTGCATTCTAATTAAAATTCTCTAAAAAGAAATCACTGCTGCTAAAAGAGCAGTGAAAGTGAATCACACTTATTTACAACACTGGTTGTATAGAATTAAAAACTTAAAACCCATATTCTAATATGGCATTGAAGCCTATCATATCAATTGTTGCTGGCTTATGGAGCCACCTGGACAACCCACAAGCATTCAGTCTTAAAACCATCACATTTAACAATCTTACAACCTTGACATTGAAACTATCGAATCCTTAGCATGAAAGGTGTATTGAAAAATCCATGTGACTAATAACATAAGCAAATTAAATTACAGAAGTGATAGACAATTCTCACCTTACAAACAAACTGATTTCACAGTGTTGAGTTAGATCCTAAACTCTAAACCCACCCTAATTCTAAGCGCAGTCTTTAAAAATCACACAAGTAGGCTAAGCACCAGAAATCATGTCACTTTGTTATGAATAATGGTTTTATATAAAACACTTTAGGTATAAAAATTTCTTCAAATTAGTCCCAATTTAGGACTAAATCGATATAATTCAATACTCTAGAGACCAATCATACAATCCCAACAGTTTGAAAACTACTTAAAAGAGACAAAATCGATGGTTTATTCTAAAATTAAGGCATTACGCAGTTCAATTTGTGATTTCTTCACAGAAGCATATATCGAATAGCGCGGTTTTGTATGAGAAGAGTGTACCTGCCAAGAACGGCGGAGAGGGTTCGGATGTGGTAAGCCTCAGGCTCCTCATCCTGTGGCCTCTCGGTGTAGATGATGTGAACCGCCGGTGCAGGGGAAGAACCGGTGGCGTGCTGGTCCAGCGGTGTGGCGGCGGAATCCGACATTGTTAAGCAAACTGAAGCGAACAAAACGAGGATTGCAAGTTCTGAGATTCTGAGGATAAAGGGCTTGTCCATTATGTGGTTTTGGAATCGCGTTTTATAAGAGGAGAATAGAACGATGGAAGCATACGACAACAGTTTTCAAAGTTGCTTATCGCTTAAGTACGAAGCGACAACGCGTTGTGTTGCTGTCACCGCATGCTTCTGCCATGTGGCAAACGTGATTTGTCAATGTTCTTTCCTGCACAGATTCTGTGGGAAACGGGATTAATAAATTAAATAAGATACTATTTACGAAAATGTTATAAATACAAATTGCATTAAAACTCTTTTTTTTTAATGTAAAAAATATCTGTTGTATTTGAATACAAATATTCGAACCAGTGAGTTTTCATCAAATACATGCAAAGATTCAATTAACGAGAACGTCCATAGTGTCAGATGTTCTTCAAAAGAAAATTACCACAAACTACCACATTCAAATTAAAATATAAATATTCAATTGAGCATTTCTGATAAAAATAAAATTTGGAAGTAGTGAAATTGAAGTTCCTAGAAAAATTTTCCGAATTTGAAAGGAGAGCCCGGGATTATTTATCAAAATATTATACTTTTGAATATTAATTATTTCAAAATAATTAAAGTCGGAAAAAGAATTATATATGAATAAATATTAAAAAATTATCAAAAAAACACGTATGTTTAAGTGAACACATACTTTATAACATTAGATTCATTTCAAAATAGATAAAGTATGTCATTTCATGTTAACATTATCTCAATAAATTGTGAATTAAATAAAGATGATGAAATATGAATAAAAGTTAAAAGGAACAAATCTTATATTCACTATGTTAAAAAAAAAATTCAATACCGTATTCTTTTTATTAAATGCTTAAATACAATAAAGTTTAAAATTAAGGTATAAAAAGACTTTGTTTAATAAATGTTCTATAAATTATGAGTACATGTGTACTCTAGCTTAATTATTTGTCCAACACGTTTTTCACTTTTTAAAGTAAAAGTTATACAATTTAGGAAGATATATACTTTCAAGTATCATAAGTTATACAGAGAAGAAAAGAATATTTAATGTTACATGAAACATAATGCATTTCGATTTGATAGACAATAACAAAGAGAAGAAGAAAATAAATATTTATCTTAGTTCAAAGCTAATCAAGAGGAAAAAAAATAGTATACAACAACAGTTATTTTTTCATGAGCATATATAAAGATATTATTTGGAAAAAAAAATAAAAAGGAGAATAGTCATTGCTTACAAGTGTCACAACTTTGTTAAAATTGGTTATCTATTTATGAGATGTATATCACATAATATCAAATATATTTTTTAATTAATCAACAATATATATATATATATATATATATATATATATATATATATAGAGCACGTGGGGTGCTCTAACCCTTATACAAAATATATTTACATTGTTCTTTGTTTTAGGTCTCCATAAAAATGGTTAAAACCTCTACATTTAATATCAAAATATATTTATCCTATACTCTCTAGTCATGAGAATACAAAATATTAAATTAAATCATTGATATACAAGTGCAATTTTCAAGGTATTGATATCATTGCTTCAAATTATGCATACTAACGTATTAAAAACTGGTCAGTTTAAAAAATGAATGTGACAGCTTTAAACAAAATGAATCTCATTAAAGGCTATTTGTTGCTAATATAGCATAGTCATCTAGTAGTTCTTGTTTTATGTATAGTGTGTGCTTGGTGCTTATTGACTATTGTCTTGTCTTTTTAACACTTGTAATGAAATCATAACATATATCTATGAATCTTTAAGAATAACTTATTATTATATCATGATTAATTATCTTCTTGATTTTTTTTTCATTGTATATTACATATTAGATACACAAAAACGGTTTTGTTTATCATAGTCCAAATTTATTTATCAAATAACAAAACTTAAGAAAAGGCTTTAGTCTTAAAAAATTCTTATTGTCTTAATTAAATTTAGATAGAATTTAATAAAAATATTCATACAAACTTCAATAAAAAAAAAGCAAAATCCTTTTAATTAAGAATGAATTGGACATTTAATAATTACATCGAAACTAAATAAAAAAAATTAGATGTTTGATGTTTTTATCTAGGTCAAATTTTCTTAAAGTTATATAAGCACTTTAAAAATATCTTATTTATCTTCAATAAATTTTAAAAATTTAATCTTAATTATTATCATAGAAATATAAAGAATAACTATTATCTTAATTATATTCTCTGGTCTATCTCGATGTGTGGATAAGTTATGCAAATTTAATGATATTTTGAGACAAATAAATAAAATATTGGAAATTTAAACTTGGTTGATAGTGAGATATTGATGGTGGTTCTCACGATGGTTGAACGAGGAGGGAATGTATATGTAACGGTGCATAGCGATTTGGGTTCGCAGTTTAGGTCTAATTCATTGTAGTGAAGGGTTTCTTTTTGCAAATTGAGTTTCTTGATTGATTCGTGATGGCTTATGCGATTACTAACAACGAAGCTCACAGTAGTCTGACGACATGAAAAAAATGATGGCCTGAGTATGATATACGGTAACATAAAATTTAAAAATATAAAAAAATTTATACAACTAAATCTGAAAAATATAAAAAAATTGAATACTCAATATATTAAGAAAAGTTAATAGAAATTGAATTAAAAATGTTCAAAATTTTTAAACGTAATTAATCTTGTAACATCCCAATATCTCACATTGGATAATTCATAATTTATATATTGTAACATTACATTTACGGTAACATCCCGTAATCTCACACTTAAAAATTCACAGTTGATATATTTTAAACTCATATTTCAACTATAAATTCCTAAATATAACTTGAATTCTTCTAACTTATTCTTCGATCTCTTTCTTCCTTGGTATTGTTTCAGACGACATTCCTTCATCTGCTCCCGTATAACGAATTATACGATCATCGCACATACCCAAACAAAAACAAGCACAAACAAGTAGGGTGAGCTAACATGCAACCAATCATTTATAAAACATGCATGCAAACCTCATATAATAATTATGTCAGACATACTCATATTATCATACAACAATCACATCATATAATAATTATGTTCGACACCCTCATACCACAATTCCTATTAGATACTCGTCTCACAATACCCAATAGACACCACAATACCCAATAGACACTCATCCGGATGATACGTTGATGAGCGGTCACGGGAGGTTATGCACTTGTAATGACTTCTACTTCTTTTTTCTTTTTACAAATACACTTTCAAAATACTTCATACCATTCACAAGGTTAATCCCCTCACTATGTCCAAAACCGGCACATAGACCAGGACCTCCTGCTCCTCTCACCACATAATTCATCCCTCTCTACTTGAGACTAGATGATTATTAGAGTATCAGGATAACCTCCAACTACGGGACCCTCAACATCAACATATACACAAATACCATAATATTACTGAATCTCTCCACGAGACTCATACCATACTCATATTCCTCAACTCACATTATACCCCTACAAAATCTCCCCATAATACTCATAACATGTTCAGATGCATAAATTGAAATGCAATATAATAAAATACAATCATCGCATAAATCACACAAACTCAATATATTGCATAATAATTTAACAGTACTCAATCTGTTCAATAGGATTTAAGTTAAAAACTTGTCGAGTAGACTTCCAGGAAAGAGAGGTGCGTCACAATGGACAACTTAAGTACCAAGTCTTTCCTTAGCCAAAGTGTTCCTCAACTAGTTTTACTATTTACTTTTTACTATTTACTATTTACTTTTTACTATTCAATTTAAAAAATTTACTAAATAAGTTACCAAAAATTTTGAACCTCTCCTTCTAAAATTACTATAATTTTATATCCAAAATTTACATTTTTCTATCCATTAAAATTATTATTACTAATAAAATACTAAAATTTATTACTATATATATTTTCTTTTTCATGGGTCTTACATTCTCCCCAACAACAAAAAATTTCGTCCTCGAAAATTCAATACATCAAGAAAATAGTTGAGGGTATAATTGCTTCATTTCTTCTTATAACTCCCATGTAGAGTCACCTGTTCTCCTATCCCAAACTACCCTGACTAAATTGATAATTTTTCCTCTAAATTCCTTTGTTTTAGTGTTTCTTATAGAAACAGGTTGTACTTCCACTGAGAGATCTTCTCGGATTTGAATATCTTCTATTTCTAAAATGTGGGAAGGATCAAGTAGATACTTTCTCAGTTAAGTAACATTAAAACTAAATTAATGTTGACTAATGTGCTTAAGAGAAATTTCCTCGTGCGAAGAGCTTCTCCCATGGTTGAACTTACTAACAAGAAGATATTACTCTAACGGTTTTCTCCTAAAATCAACATACGACTTCTATCTACTGAGATTCCTAAGTCATAATTGACTTAATAATAGACCCAAAATCTCCTCCTTTTACAAAAACTTTTTAATTTAAAATCTCATCACCTAAATACACAATAATCAACCATTAACTTCCATACCAGATTTATGTAACCTAACCACTTATGCCAAATCATCACTTATAGCTCAAAACTTTCAATTTACCAACTTCCAACTTTGTACTCTAACCTATAATTCTAACTTTGTACTCTAACCTATAAATTTTTTTTTTTTTAAAAGAAGGATGACCGGTACTGTGACAACAGTTTCGGTGACAATGACCGGAACTGTAGCTACAGTGGGAAAATTTTGGCTATAAAAGGGCCAGTCCTCTGCGTCGAGTGACATTTCTGACTGCTCACTCTCTCTCTCTGTCCCTCTCTTTCTCTCTCTATCTTGAGTGTCTGGATCTGCGAGGAGCCTCTGTCCCCGCGTGCCTTCGAAGGCGTCCGAGTCCTCCGACGAGCTTCTGTACGCCGTTCTTCTCCGGGTAAGTCCTCTTTCCTTCTTTCTTTCCTTCTTTGATGTTTTTCCTTTCCTTCCTTCTCTTTAAGCTTTTCCGCTCTTCTTTATGCTTTCTCTCCTTTTCTTCCCCTCTTTCCTTTAAACTTTTCTGTGTTTCTCTTTCCTTATTCCCTTTAAATTTTCCGTCTGTTGTTCTTTCTGCCTTCATGTTGTTTTCTTCGTACCCTTATGCTTTCCAGTTTTTCTTTTAAGCTTTCATTTGCTCTCTTTTTTTTTTTTTTAGTTATATTTTTCTTTCAGTATTATTTGTCCTTTTCCTTTCCTGCCTCCTTTATTTGCTTTCTTCTTCTTTTTCTTTGTTCTCTTTTTATTAACTTAAAAATAAGAACACGCTGTCTTAAACTAAGGGGTATATAGGCTGGAAACCAGACGTTAATCTCCCTTCGTTTGAAGGTATGGCAGAGACAATCGGGTAGAACAACGCCACGTACCCCATAAAAACAGAAAACTTAAAAGAGAATTTTATTTGTATGAACTGGACATGGACAATATGGACAGAAGATTTTATTTGTATGAACTGGACATGGACAATATGGACATAGATCCGTTTAGGAACCTTTGCGAGGACCATGAAACAGATCACAAACTGGACAATAAGACTCGAAAGACCCAATACAAAGAACAAAATTTGCTTAAAAGAAACATAATGGAAGAAGACATTAGACTATGAACATAGTATTTTTTTTGTTATTTATGGTTTGTTTTGTTTTTTTTTTTGTTTTTTTTTTTATTTAGACAAATTATAGAAGAGAAATGAATGAGAAGGGAATGGAGATGGAGAGACAGACTTGCCCAAGGTGGCGTCCGATAGACGACCAAATCAGGATAATGACAAACATTTACAATTACGGAGTCTCCCACCCAAGTCGAGCTCAGATTTTTGAGATCGCTACTCGACTCAGGGCATTCGGAGAAGCAGGGGAGTACAATGTCCAGTGTTGGTTTAACAACCATGGGAATAGAGTAAGACGTTGGCAAGCGGAATTGGACCCCACCGGCACTATCTTTTCTTTGCTGCCGCGATACATGTATGGTAAGACCCTAACTTCATCCCTGTCTTTTTAATTTTTTTTTCTCTCTCTCCCTTCTTTTGACACAATTATATATATATATATATATATATATATATATATATATATATATATATATATATATATATATATATATATTTTTACTCTGCTCATATTGGTGTTTCTTCAGCAATAATTCTCTATATGTTCAATCTTCCTCCCTCGGTCTATACTAAGGTAAATTTGGACACTGGAAGAGTTGTATTAATTTTGGGTATTTACAAGACTTAAGACAGAAGTGAAATTCTCAGAGGCTTAGGAGAAAAATCTATTATTGTAATTTTATTGATATTTTTTTTTTCTTATAATGAAATTAATATTATCTTATGTTTTTCCTTGATTCATTTAGTCTAAACATCTTCTTATTATCTTTATATGTGTCTTAGCCGATTTAATTTGCAATGGTAGTTATTACTTAATTTACTTAACTGGTATCTACACTTAAAATTTTAAGACCTATTCTAATATAATTTAGTACACTATCCAGAATTACTTTAGCTTTATAACTCGTAATCCTATACCCTAAAATTATAAATTACACCAGTAAATGACAAATAATAGTTGAGAATGCATCAAACATGTTTATAAATTTGAAGTTCACTCAAAACAACCACGAATCGCTATACCATAAAATAATAACAAGCACTATATGTTCATCATATGAATTATGAAATCATAAGCAGCCGTATACTAGACATAATATATGTAAATTTCTAATAATCAAAGATAATATCATGTGAAAACCAGTAGCAAAAGATTGACTTCATTTACTTAATTAATTTATAATTCATTTTAATAAATAGTTAAACATATACGCATCGTAATTCCCTAGTAATTAATTTCAATTTTCTCATTCGTTACACATACTAAAAACTAGATGAGTTCACTCCCCGAACCTTTGCCAAGCTAAGTATATTACATGTTTCACGGTTGAGTTGGGTGCGGGTTATTTCTCTGTTCACGCAGAGAATTATTATTATTACGTTTTATAATGAGTTCATAGGATAATTTCACTCCTTACACCACTGATATACCGAACATGGTTGATTCCTTTAACCTTGTTACACTAATGCTTTCCCAAAGCTCTTTTTATTATAGCCTTTGAACTCAACTCTTCTTGTGCAACGTAAGATATCTCACCTCCTCATTTTATTCTCGAAAACTTCTTAAAACATTACTTCTAAACTCTAACATCTTTACTCATCCTTTGAAACCTAAATTCTGGTATTATATCTTCCTATTTTCGAAGGCTTTAACTAATTCAAACCTTCAGAATTTAAGAAAGGAAAATCATATATGGTAAAAGTCATGGTAGTTAGACACAATACTTTATTATCTAGATTTGGAGGAAATGGTAAATTATACCATTTAGACTCAATTCTTCACAGAGAAGACACGGAAGACCCACAACACAGAGGTCATCCTAAGGACGAACTGCTCTGATACCATTAATGTAACATCCCAATATCTCACATTGGATAATTCATAATTTATATATTGTAACATTACATTTACGGTAACATCTCGTAATCTCACACTTAAAAATTCACAGTTGATATATTTTAAACTCAGATTTCAACTATAAATTCCTAAATATAACTTGAATTCTTCTAACTTATTCTTCGATCTCTTTCTTCCTTGGTATTGTTTCAGACGACATTCCTTCATCTGCTCCCGTATAACGAATTATACGATCATCGCACATACCCAAACAAAAACAAACACAAACAAGTAGGGTGAGCTAACATGCAACCAATCATTTATAAAACATGCATGCAAACCTCATATAATAATTATGTCAGACATACTCATATTATCATACAACAATCACATCATATAATAATTATGTTCGACACCCTCATATCACAATTCCTATTAGATACTCGTCTCACAATACCCAATAGACACCACAATACCCAATAGACACTCATCCGGATGATACGTTGATGAGCGGTCACGGGAGGTTATGCACTTGTAATGACTTCTACTTCTTTTTTCTTTTTACAAATACACTTTCAAAATACTTCATACCATTCACAAGGTTAATCCCCTCACTATGTCCAAAACCGGCACATAGACCAGGACCTCCTGCTCCTCTCACCACATAATTCATCCCTCTCTACTTGAGACTAGATGATTATTAGAGTATCAGGATAACCTCCAACTACGGGACCCTCAACATCAACATATACACAAATACCATAATATTACTGAATCTCTCCATGAGACTCATACCATACTCATATTCCTCAACTCACATTATACCCCTACAAAATCTCCCCATAATACTCATAACATGTTCAGATGCATAAATTGAAATGCAATATAATAAAATACAATCATCGCATAAATCACACAAACTCAATATATTGCATAATAATTTAACAGTACTCAATCTGTTCAATAGGATTTAAGTTAAAAACTTGTCGAGTAGACTTCCAGGAAAGAGAGGTGCGTCACAATGGACAACTTAAGTACCAAGTCTTTCCTTAGCCAAAGTGTTCCTCAACTAGTTTTTAACAAATTTCTTATTTACAGATTCAAAACAACAGCATATAATATTTACACCGAATTTCAACATAGATAAACATACAGTAAACATTAACAGTATTCACACAGAATTTCAATATATGAATAGTAATAAAATAATACTAAATCATAATATAAAAGCATAGAATTATTAAATCATAAAAAAAAACATAGAAAGGTTAGCTCCCCTACCTCTATTTCAGACTTAATCTCCTGCTTCGAATTTGTTTCCCCGAAACCCTTCAGAACCTCTACTCTTCTTGCAACTAAAAATTTCTCCCTAACTCTTTCTTCTCTATTTCTCAAGCTCTCACTTGATTCCTCTTTTCTTGGTGCAAAATACCCTTCCCTCCCATGGCTATTTATAGTAAAAAAAATTTACTATTCATTAATATTTTAATATTATTTATTATTTTAATATTATTTAAAAATAATATTTCAATCATTTTCTCACCAAATCTGATCTTAATTTCTACCTACTACTTTCTTCCATGCTAAGGAATCTTAATGCTGAAATTTTATTTTTACTATTTACTTTTTACTATTTACTATTTACTTTTTACTATTCAATTTAAAAAAAATTTACTAAATAAGTTACCAAAAAGTTTGAACCTCTCCTTCTAAAATTACTATAATTTTATATCCAAAATTTACATTTTTCTATCCATTAAAATTATTATTACTAATAAAATACTAAAATTTATTACTATATATATTTTCTTTTTCATGGGTCTTACAAATCTGATATATATCATCTTAAGAAGAATGCGTCATGAATGAGGTGTCATTTAGATCAATCTGTCTGATATATATCATCTTAAGAAGAATGCGTCATGAATGATGTGTCATTTAGATCAAACTGTCTTCGAGGTTGCACTTCAAAATTGTAAAGTCTTCAATGCCTGAATTTTTTTTATTGATTTTGCGTGCATATAACAACTTCATGCATTATTATATCCACAATTGGTATTTTCATCATTGATTAATCTTTTCCACTCAGCAAAAATCTATGGATAAGGGATTATTAGATTAAAAAAATAAAAATCAAAGATATTTTTTTTACAGAAATACATACCTGTTCAATGAAATATTCTAAATTATATAAATACTATCACTACTATTTAATTAAGATATGTTAAAAATAAATATGGTACTTGATTAAGTGTTTCTTTACAATTTATTAAAAAGTATGTATTATTAAAAATTCAGAATTTTTTTATAGTTTTTTTTTTCTAAATTCCGACTATATTTGTTTGGATAACTTTCGTGTAATTTTGTCTATTAAACAATCTCATCTAAACCTTTGAATTTTGAGGCTTTTCTGCTATGTTTCCTTTTATACTATTTTTATATATAACACACGTTGTCTTTTTATATCTTTACTAAAGGTGGTATAAATATCTCGTGCACACAATAACCTTCTTTTTAAATATGGTTATAATGAATTTCTCATTAAATTAATAAACCAATTAGAATGATAAAATAAGTGCTATTGAAGTTATCGTTTAATCCTACTTAGGAATATATAAAGTATGAAAAGATGACTTTAAAATCAATTAGTCTACCCAAAATATATTTTTTAATACTTTATTTATTATTTATATATATATATATATATATATATATATATATATATATATATATAAGTGAGTAACACTGCGATAAACTTAAATTTTAAATTTTATTAATAATTTTGTTTAAATATTATTTTATTAGCTTTTGGGTCTAGTAATATTTAATTTTATTTGATAGAGATAAAATAGAGATACATAGTTATGATTTTCGGTTTATCTAGATAGTTGATATTTTATTTTCAGATTTTACTTTTATTTCCATAATGTTGTAAGTGTCACGATTATTTAAAGTCTTCAATGATCAATGAATAATAAGACTCAATTTCAGGAAAATGTCAAAGTGTGTATGTGAGTTTTTCTTAATAGTGGTATTAGAGTTTTATGCTCTAAGTACCAAGAGAGAGAAAGATACCAAGAGAGAGAAAGAGATAGAGGAAAGAGTCAAACACCGTGAGAGAAAAAATGAGTGTTTGATTTTTTTTGGAGAGATGACAAAGGTTGTTAATGGTATGAGTGTGCCACAATTAACGAGAAAAACCAATTATGGTAATTGGTGCCTACAAATGAAGGCTTTATTGAGATCCCAAGACATTTGGGATATGGTGGAAGACGGGTACACAGATGACAACGTTGAAGAAAACTCATGCAAGAGATGGGTATTTTATCTACAATGCAGTAGATGAGTCGGGATTCGAAAAAATCGCGAATGTTAAATCAGCAAAGGAAGCCTGAGAGATATTGGAGGTTGCGTATAAAGGTGAAAACCGCGATAAACAAGTCCGAATACAAGCTCTCAAAGGAGAGTTTGAACCGTTGAAGATGGAGTCCAAAGAGCATATAACCGAGTACATAACTCGGGTGGAGAAGTTGGCCAACCAACTCGACAGGAATGGAGAACAAATGCCATCTAGCCGGGTTGTGGGAAAAATGTTGAGATCCCTTACAAAAGATTTCGAAAGTATTATGTGCGCCATCAAAGAATCGAAGGACTTATCGGTTCTCATAGTGGATGAACTTGCTGGGTCATTAGAAGCCCACGAATAAAGGAGAAGGAGTTGGGATGATCAGGTTGAACCCGAAGATCAAGAACTACAGGTACAGTTTGACTCAAATAAAACTTAGACTACTCAGAGCCGAGGTCCTAGCGGTAGAGGATGAGGAGGCCGAGGACGAGGTGCACATGGCCAAGGAAATTTTGAGAATGATAGTAAAGAGCAAACTGGTCAACAGAATTGGCGTGACCGAGGACAAGGTAAAGGCCAAGGAGATTGTCAGAAGTTGAGTGTTTTAAGTGTGGCAAGTATGGTCACTATGCAAACGAGTGTAGATCAAGCAAGTGCTACAACTGTGGCAAGGTTGGTCATATTGCAAGTATTGCAAGACCGAGACAAAGGGGGAGACGAATCTCGTTACTGAAGATGTTGAAGAAGAGTGTGGAATCCTCTTTATGGCAAAGAGCTCGGATGCAGTGGACATGGAGAGTCCGATCCCAACAATGGATTAAGTGATCTCGGTAAAGGATGCAACAATTGTGGATAAGGAAAACCTAGAGAAAGAACTCAAACAAAAAGATGAAGAGATTCAGCGGATAGGGAGGCTTTTGGATTAAGCTAATGAAATTATGAATAAACAAAGGGTTGAGCTTGAGAAGTTCAAGAAGACAACTCTTGAAAAGGAAGAGAAAACATCTAGTGTTCTTGAATCAGACGAAGAGGAAGATGAAGATGTTGAGAACGACCCGATGAAGATGTCGGCCAACATTGTTGAGAAATCGCCTAAGGTCAGAAACGAGTTAGTCAAGGTTATTGAGAAGTCGGACATAAAAAAGTCAGTCAAAGCATTAAAGATGTCAACCAAGGTAAAAGACAAGAGGGCCATAAGGAAAAAGAAGAAGTCAAATCTGATTGAAAGAAGCAAACCCGGTGTAGGATGATGCACATGGAAAGCCGACTAAAGGAAGGAAGAATTTAAGTTTATGGGGGAGTTTGTTGGGTAAACTTAAATTTTAGGTTTTATTAATAATTTTGTTTAAATATTTTTTTATTAGTTTTTTGGTCTAGTAATATTTAATTGTATTTGATAGAGATAAAATAGAGATACAAAGTTATGATTTTTTATTTATCTAAGTATAATATTATTTTTTGATAAATTAAGCAGATTTTATTTTTTAAGATAATTAATATTTTATTTTTAGATTTTATTTGTATTCCTATAATATTGTAAGTGTTACACAGATATTTAAAGTTTTCAATTATTAATAAATAATAAAACTCAACTTCAAGAAAATATGTATTGTGAGTTTTTCTTAACAACTCCTTCTACAATCTCTTTAATCTTACTCAAATGCATTCTTATGAGTTGATCTTTAATGAACTGAGTTAAATTTAGGGGGCAGTTCATAAATTTCAAATCTGATAAATCCAACACAATTTAATTATATAGTTAAATATTAATTATTTAACAATTACATCACAAAAAACCAGTTTTATAATATGAATATTATTTATTGTGTGAGGACCTGGAAAATTATAAGACCATTGGGCCCTAGTTGAGGGCAGCCAGGCCCAGACTAAGGGAACCTTACCTTAGTCAGGGTCATTTCCCCAAAAAGCAAAAGAAATTCATTTCTGCTTTTCCATTTCTCTCTCTAAAAAGAAACCTTTGCCCTAAACTCTTCTCTGCCTTCTCTCTAAATTTCCAACTCTTTGAACCGTTCAATCTTGGGTTGGAAGGTGCTCAGACGTTCACCACGCCAAAGGCTTCCTTTTGAACCGATCGTATTCTCGTTCCGACCAGTAAGTTTCCTTTTCCCCTTCTCTTTCACTGTTCTAGAACCTAGGGCATGTGACTTTGCTGGGTTCACGTACCTTGTACGGTTTTCTTTCCATTCTCTGTCTATTTGAGCTCTAAGAACTATGTTCTATCACCAATTTGGTGATCTGTAGGTTCTATCAAGTTTCACTTTGTGTGGAGTGTACTGTTAGGGCACTCCAATAGGTCGTGCTGCTCAACTTCAAGGTAAGGGGAGCTAGTTATTTTGTTTGAAATTAATTTATGAGATATATGCATGTTAAGTCTTGAATTGGTGTGTTGATTTAAACTGCTATGTACTGTTGAGTATAAATTGTCTTGTGTTATGATGCTGAAAATTGAGCATGTTGATTGAAATATGTTAAATATGTGGAAGTGTGTATCCATGGTATATTGAACCTTGTTTAACTTGGATAAGCATTGTGTTGCTTGTACTGGATTTCTGGATTGGAGTAAGAACTCTGGAAAATAGTCAAAATAGGTAGTACAAGTACTGTTTTAGCTTACTGTAAAGGGAAGTGAGATAGGGAAATGGAGAAATTGGAGTCTAAAACACAATAGGATAGTTTGGAGGACTTAGATAAATAACTTGGGACTTGTTGAAAGCATTGTGTTGGTAGGATAGAAGAATCTTAAAAACCTGAGTTGGCACATCCCTGATCATAGAGCAGCCCTGGCCTGGTCCAGTACGTTGTGACTAGTCATATGTGTTGGCGTCGAAGGTGAGACTGATGCGTTCAGACATCTGATTCTTCTCCGTTGACCAATTGGGTAGTAAAGAGTGGTTGGAATGGAATTGATGAGTTGGTCTTGCGAGAAGAGTAAAGGGTTAATAGAGTAATGTTTTATGCCTTTTGAGAGGAACTAAGGTAGAGGATTTGAGCCTAGGGAGTCTTAAGTGAAATTGGACAGTGGGGCTGGCTGGTATGAGTCTATTAGAACTGGTTAGGGTCATAAAATTGAGCAAAGCCATTAGCAACATGGTAGGATTGAAATTGGGTCCTGAGTTAATAAAATTGGGTTTGGGGTCCTTTAGTTATTGAGTTTGATGTTTTGGAGTAGAAATTGAGTTGGTTTAGTACATCTAATTCCTATCCAAATGACCAATGAAATACTTTACTTTCATCTATAAACATGTTTCATATCAATATTAGAGTTACAGATTTTTATTTGTTCATTTGGATATGTCTAAGATGCACCGAAACTAGAAAAATCACGTTGCTGTCAAAAACTGAAAAGCATAATCGATTATCTCACTTGATAATCGATTATCTCACTTGATAATCGATTATTTCTAGTCAGAAAGTTGTATCTTCTTCAAAACTCTCGCAAATAATCGATTATCACTTATGATAATCGATTATTGTTGTCGGAAAATCATCCAGGACAGTTTTTGGTAGTTTTTGGGGTTTCGGATATCATTTTTGGACGTTCTCTAGGTCGTTTTAGGGGTTTTAGACCTTTCCGGAACTGTTGGTGATGGTTTCAAAGTTGTTTTCCTTGTCCAATTATGATTTTAAGAGGTCTTGTGTTGTTTAGTGGTTCTTCTTGGACTGTTAATGTACATGGAATGGTTTCATGTGATTTTTGATGACTTATTAAGTTGTTTGTGGTCTTTTGAAGTATAATTAGTATTATATCTACGTTGGTATGCAATGTAAAAGTGAAAGTATGTGGTTTTTGAAAAGTATGATGGATTGACGTAATTTCATGATCCTCAAGGAGAGGATACATGGTGATGTTTTGGGGTTGTATAGAATGATTACATGGTAGCTCAGTTTTGGGGGTCATCCTGAAACTCCAATGGTCTTTCTTCTCATGTAGAGAGGATTGAACCATGTGGTGAGGAGTAGCAGGAGGTCCTAGTCTTGGGTGCTTCCATATGATCCAAGGTGAGTGATAACGGATTAACCTTGTGACTGTGGCCGGGCGGTAGTGCCCAAAGTTCCACCGGACGGTAGTGCCCAAGTTTCATAAAGCCACAACGAGTGCATGACCCGCCATAGCTCGGTAATCATTCTAGTCCGGACGAGTCGGTCTATAAAGCAACAAGTCGAGGTATAAAGTAACAAGTCTTGTGATGTCAGTTTACCATGTTTGGATGAATGTGTACATGTCGTGTGAGTGTGTGAATTGTGGTTTAATGAGTATGCTTTAATTGTTCTTTTATAGGAATCTATGTATGATAACATGCTTTTTTTTTATATCTAGCTCACCCTTGCATTGTTTGTGTTGTGTGCTGTTTGGGTATGTTTCTTTGGCGATGATCATCCACTTGGATGGGAGCAGATGATGAGGAGGATGCTTTGGGAACAGCTCTTGATGGAGACGGCAGTGCTGCAGCTTAGATGTGCTAGCTTTTATTCCGAGGAACTCATATTATTTGGAAGAACTTTTGAGTGTTTAAATTTTTAATTGTCCCATAAATTTCAGGGAGAAATTCTAATACTCTAGTCGGAAATTTCGCACTATTCTAAGGATGACTGTAATTCTTGATTAACTCTTTATTGCTTTCCTATATTATGCATGATAACGTCTTTATTATATATGCCTGCCGTATATTTTGAGGATGTCATATATTGTATTTGTATAAGTAATGTCATTACCATACAAAAATTGAAATCATTAAAATATGCATTTCAATGTATATTTTTATTAAGCATTTTTTTTATTATTTAGATTGAATTAAATTGGAAGCTCGAGACTACATTTAATTTTTTAAATTTTTTATTATTTCATAGATGCTATTAGTTTCATGAATCTTTGGTTTATAATAATATTATGATTGTAAGATAAATTCTCTCAAATTTCTTATTAACTATTTTTATAATAAAAAGAACATTTAGAGGATAGTAAATTTTTATAAAGGATTTGAAATATTTTATAATAAAATAAGTTATTCAGATAACAAATTTTTGAAAAATTAAAATTTTAAAAATTTATAAGAGTAATTTGAATATTTAGAATTAGAGAATTTTAAATTCTATCTAAAATGAAAATTTTTAAAATTTTTCATAGTTCTCATCTTTTAAATGTGTTTATTTATTTTTTTATATATTCTCATTTTGACATATCTCGATTAGAATGTTGTCAACTCAATTAAAATTGAAACATGATTTAGTATATATCAAATAAAGTATATAAAGCAAGACTAAAGAAGTTAAATTTAGACAATAAAATAAAAGGGGATAACAATACATCTAACAACATCTTTTGATTATAAAGTGATTCAAGCAAAATAGACAACATTGTCTATCAATAAATTATTGATTCACTTCCAAATCATACTATGTTATCATGTTTAATAGGTGTTTATTTACATGATTTCAATATAAGGAAAGTACATCTCCCCATGATTAAATGCATATTTCATTACTTAAAAAAGTACTACTAATGTGATGAGAAAAGTTTAAATTGTAGAGATTGGGAATAAGATAACAAGAAACAGCACAAGCGAAAGTTGTCACTATGTTAAGATCCGGACACTCTAATGCATGAAAACATTAAGGGTGTTGCTCCCTCCACCATTTCAAGTGCTTCTACATTTCTTCACTATTTTTTTTTTATTTCAAAAATACTTTACACCTCCCCACTATTTTCTTTTATTTCAAAAATACCTGTACCTCCCCACTATCCTCAACAATCTTTCTTTTTTTCTCTCTGTATTAATGGAGCATTCATATGACTTAGATTTAAACTTGTGATATATTGCAAAATATAAAATTCAGAGGAAACTTCAATATTAGTGCTTCTACCACTTCCATTTTATAAACTTAAAAATTAGATGCAACTACAAAATAATAAACATAATAATATCAATAGTAAATAATATATTATTATTATATACTAACTTTATAATGACGAAAGAACTAAATAAATTCCAAATCTTTAACAAATAACTTTTCTTTTATATTTTAAGTATTTAATAATATTTTTATATTATTTATCTAATAAATTAAATACTTTATTCAAGTTATTTGAGTCAAACATGTTGGTAAGTTAAAACATAATATAATGTTAAAAATTATAGATATTAAATGTAAAAAAACACATATATATACACATTTTTCTAGAAATTTAGAACAAAATTTTACCATTTATTAAGTAATTTGAAGAAAAACATATGTATTGAACCGTGTAAATAAGATTGAATCAAACTTATTTAAGGGAAAATATAAATAAAATTTTGCAATATATCACAAGTTTAAATCTGAGTCATGTGAATGCTCCATTAATGTGAAAGATTGTTTAATATAGTGAGAAGAAGTATGATATTTTTGGAATAAAAGAAAATAGTAGAATGTGCAAGAGAACTTGGGGTGGTGGAGAGAGCAACACCCAAACATTAAATCATCTCTCGATAACAAAACTTTGGTAATCATAAATATAATTAAGTAACTAAATTAAACAAACTTTTTATACTAATCAACATTTTATAATAAGTTCAATTTATAGAAAAACTTTTATTCTATTTTTATCATGCAATGGACAATATATCGTTTGTAAAAAAAATGACCGGTAACTGATATGTAATCGAAACCACACATAATTTGTCTTTACGTTTAAATTAATACATATTTTATAAGATAACTTTTTTTCCAAAAGAAACACAAATGAACATTCTTCTATATATTTATACAGAAAGGAATGATACTTATAACATTTGAAAAATTATATAAGGACTCAATTGACCTTAAGATCAATTAGAATACATTGATTAGATTGTCATTTTGTCAAGTTTTCTTTCATAAGAGTTCTACCGTTGTCTATAAGAGATTGTTGAAGGAATTGTCTATAATAGATTTCTTTTCCTGTGTATAGGACTGGGGAGATTATTGTGAATAACTTTTTAGCTTACTCATATTTTATTCAAACATTTTGGTTTGATTTTCCTAAAATTTTATTTTTTTAATAATATTTCCATGTATCAATGAACATAGTAACGTATATCCTGAGTTTTATAAAAAAAAGTTAAAATATAAATAATTTAAATTCAATATACTTCAATTTCTAAAATTTATAAACTTCTCTGTTTTTGTTATCACTAAATCACTCATTTTAAGGTAATGAATGTTTTCCTACTTATTAATCAAATAAAAAGAATGTTAGAAAGAAGCCATTTATCCTAATTTTTGCAGTTCATCTCGTACAACCCCACTTTTAAATCCTATCAATCCATAACATTTCAAATCATCTTATAAATATTCAAGTCTGTAAACTCTTTATGCAAGTCGTATTCTTAAAAAGTCTTTCAAAATCCTCAAAACGTTTCATATTAATTCTTTTTTTAATTTCAATCCAATAGATTTTCATCTCAATAGATTTTTTTTAATTCAAAATTCTTTAAATAAGAATTAATTATGAATAGTTTTTTTTTATAGAAAATTAAAATTAATTATGATAATTTCAGGGGTCATGAACTTTTTCAAGACAATAAAAATGCATGTAAACCTCTTTTTATACTTCGATATCCTTTTATCCATTCCCAAAGTAGCTAAAGCATAAATATATACATTGATTTTCTACAATATTTCTACTACTGGTTAGGTTTTTCTTATAATTTTGCACTGATCCATAGTTAACAAGAGAAGAAATGTCACCATGAAGTTACTGTAATGACTTTTACAAGCTATATACACTGTACCCGGTGTGTGCAGCTGGACTAACTTCCCATTACGATATCCACAAGTTGTGCATGTTATGCAGTCGGATCATGTCAGTACCCTTCAGGGACATCTTGTAGAGTTCTTTGATCTTTCCACCATCACCAAATCTGCTAGATGTCAAAGATGGTTGACAAGGAGTTTTGTTTGCACTCGATGAAAGAATCGTGGCCAACATTTTCTTCAAAAGCATCTGTAATTGACTCCAATATTTTGCATGTAATTCAGGATATCTAGTACTGAAAGTGTCCTCAGTAGTATCTGAAACATGGCGCCCTTCAAGCATATGCGCCAAAGCTGATTCCAGCACCTGCAACAAAATTCTGGAAGAATCAACAAATGACAGAAATATACACTGGCTCATTAATGAAATATTGATTGGTATATCAAAAACCAAATTTCAATAAAATATATAGTGAGGTCTTCATTATTAATGTACAAATTTAAGGAATATCAAAAGATATTTACGACAATTAATTGATTCAGAAAAATGCAAGTCAGAAATTTCAAAGAAATTTCATCAGTTTATGTATTTTTGATCCACCTAGTTCTCTCAAATTCTCATCAATTTCAAAGAATTTTCAAATACAGTACTTCAGCACATTATTCAGTTGACATCACGATAAAACATATCTAAGATATCAACTTGACCCAACACCTTGGAGACATTTTTACCAAGTTTCATAGGAAGTAAATCTAAGTTGCAAATACAGAACCCAATTTCGTGAATTTTATAATATTGTTGTATCTGGGAAGTGAAGTGCCTAAGTTACTTTTATAAGTTAACAAACAAAACAATGCACTCAGCCCAAGTATGTAAATTTCCAAGGAGTCTTTATTAGTGTAAAACACACACATGATATAGGATAGCATATTGCAACAGAAAAGGTTAATGATGGAATTAAATCATCTCAATGAATATTTCAGTAAAATATAGTCATAAAGAATTTAATTAATGTGTAAAAGAAGTACAGGAAAATACCACATTGGAGTGTAAAAAGCTTGAAAGGCTTAATGAAAGAGCTGATCTCTCCATAACAATAGTCAAATACATATTAGGATGAGTTGTAGGGCCATAGAAGTCCAGCGCTTTTTGCCAGTTCCTCTCTGCCAGAGATGCATACTGTTTTACTCGCTGTACAGCACTATTTTCTCCTTTTTGCAAAATGCTTTTCTTATTTCCTGAATTCATAAATTTCAAACAACAGTCTCTCTGATAGCAAGCCAATTGGAAGTAAGCATATGCAGCCTCCTGTTTGCGCAGTTCACCAAGTGACTCATACACAGATAACGCTTCCCTAATGGCCTCATTAGCTGAAATCTCATGCTTTCTCAAATCTTTTCTGGCTTTTCTGTCTTGGGGCTTTGTGTGACTTACACATGTATCTTCCAGTGATCCATTTTCATAAACTGCAGTAGTATTTTCTCTTGCCAAAAGCATCCCAAGCCGCAGATAGGTATGAGCAAACTGTGTATGTGCCTCATTCCTCAAGCTGCTTGTCACAGAATCGTCATGATCATTCATGGCATTCAATTCTAACCTTGCTGCCCCATAATATCTAAGGGATTCTAAATATTTCAGTTTTGCAGTTTCCAATGCATGATTGTATGCACCGTGGAAAATATTATGTAGCTTAAGATTCTCTATTTTAGATACCATCTCCTCAGCCAATGCCCGTCTGCCATGGCCTAAATTACAGTTTATTAATATTATGTTGGTATGATCTGAAACTTCTCTGAATGCATCTATAGCATCTGTAAATGCTAGTTCAGCCTTAATTGATTCTTTATTCTCAAGTCTGATTCGGCCCAATTCATTGCAAACCCACCCTTTCTTTTTAACCACAGATTGTAACTCAGACAAACTATTTGGAAGTTTAAGTAATGATTGTCTAGCTTCTTCATAGCACTTTAGAGCAACTACAAGATTGGACTCTACACTTACCACTAGAGGTTCAACTAGGTACTCAAATATCCCACCATTTTTCAGTTTCTGTGTTTCATTTGAATTATTTTCTGATTGAGAAACAACACTAGAACATGAGGCATCCATCTCTGAGGATCCCTCAAGAGTTCTAGGGTTTATAGCAGCCAAAGATTCGATTTCCATTCTACTCTCAGGAGTATCTATCTGATTCAGATCTCCACCATTATTACTATGCTCAATGTATTTGTTGTCAAAATCTTTTCCATTCTCCTTGTCATTAATGAACTCGTCTCCTGGATCTTTTGGTGGTGAGTAATTGGCATTTTTAGCAGATAATCGTTTATTATGCTTTCTACCATGAGTCATGAGGCCCAAAGCTGCACTACTACTGCTTGCACTGTTTCCACTGCTAGCTCTGTCACTCTGGCAGCTGCAGTTTACCAAGGAACATGAACTGCAGTTATGGTTAATTTGTACCAACTTCTTTTTCAGCCTTTTAACTTCCTTCACAACCTCAGATGACATTCTCAATTCTTTGGTTACAGGTTTTTTCAGATCTTGTATTGAGATTTCTTTACCCTTTATCTTGTGGAATTCAATATAAATATCTCCCACTAGTTCCCATGCCTTTGCCCAGAAAAGGTAAACAGAAGACTTTCTTTCAATATAGCCACTAACAGTCTCGTCTTTTACATCATCCCATGATGTGTTTTCATTCAGATCAATGAGTTTTCTCTGCAAGGATGAGCCACTAGCCATTGAAGAAATAAATTTTGTGTCTTCAAGATGTGGAGGCATTGATCCATACACAGAACATGATAGCTGAATTACCTTTAATGCTTGATGCAGTTGGCCATCCTCCTTATAAGCATCTGCAAGTGCCAAATACGATTCTCCAAGCAAAAGAACAAGTTTCCACAACTTATGATCCAATTTGGATGTTGGAAGCCATTCTCGAATATCACAAACTTCAATACAGTCAGCATCTCCACAAGCACAAACAGAAACACTAAAAGATGATGATGGTCTATCATGATTTTCAGTGAATTGATCCATCACCTCTGGTTCTGTACTCTGAAGCTGTCGCATCCATCTCAGAGACTTAATAGCCTGTGAAACATGATGTACAGCAGCTAACTTAGATGAGATTGGGTCGGCAACTGTCTGAACCACAGGCGTTGGAACTGGACACACTTCACAAACTGAAGAGCTAACATCAGGATACGTGATTGGTACATCCCCTTCGCGATTGCTCAATTCTATGTTATTGACCAATATCAGTTCCCCAGGTGAGGGTTGTCCATCAGAAACCATCTTCACAGCACATTCTGATTCTAAGTGCTCAATCATATTTCCCTGTTCACCTGATTTGTCAGCAGCATGCAGATAAAATACCTCATGGGCACCTCCTCGTTCAGAATTACTGTTTTCAACATCCCAAGATGACTCTTTGGCTTCAGTAACAGTTAGTTCACACTCTAGGGCCAGAGATTCAGAAGTTAAATTCAACTCATCATCATAATTTAAAATCAGCCTTGCGAATTGTTCATGAGCTATTGCTCGTACTGCCTGTTCAGTACAACATTTATAAGAAATGCAATCAACTTAACAAAAGATAAGTGGAAATACTAGGCAAATGGGGTTGGGCAGGACATCAATTTTGTTATTCCAAAAACATACCAGATGGTCTGAATCATCAAGAAATTCCAAACACTTTCTAAAGAACCTCACACACCTAGCCCTATTTGTAGCAGCCTACAGCAAAACCAGACAGTAATCAGTAAAAAATTAGTAGAACTACCAAAAGCAGCGTTAACCCAGAAAAATGTTTCATTTTTTCACACCATTGACAGTGAAAGCCTGTGAGCAATTCGATAGAGGAGAGTTCCCAATGAATATACTGCATCACTTCGACCCCTACTGATTGACGATGGCAAGGACCTTGAAGAGTGATCACTATCATCTGATGATCGGTTTTTGGGGATAATGGAAAGATCAAAAAGTTGTATATCATCTTCACCAGCACCTTTATAAAGCTGCAAAAATCTAAGTCAGATTTCCTACTACTGATAAGTATAATAAATTTGTTAAAAAAATTAACACACTAAAGCTAAAAACAACAAATATATAAATGTCATGAAAAAAATAATAATAGTACCCAATAAGCTCCAGGATCCTGTTTACAATTATCCTGAAGGAATCTCAAAACAGACAAACCATTTTGCTGTACAACATGAGGATGAAATGCAGGTGTCCCATCCTCTGATATCCCTTTCAAAAGAAAAATATCATCGGTTTTCAAAAGCTCATACCCCTGAACAACACCATTGCGATGATAACATATAGCCAACTCAGGTACACTTGCCATGACATTGTCTAACCATGCTTCGAGCCATGTCAAAGGTGTGACCTACAAAAATTGGGAAAACTTAAATATTAACAATCTGCTAATGCAAAGTTTGATGCAACACCATTTTCAGAAGAATGTGCTCACCTGTCGTGTGACATCCCATAAATGCAAGCTCACAGCAACATACTTTTCATTGCTGAATAAAAGTAGATCGCTTCCCAAGAGCATGCGGAAGTTATGAAACTGCCAGAATAAAATCCTAAGAAAGTTATCATTACCAACTTTTCTTTGTTTTTCAGATTCTTGCATTGATGATCTGGGTTTTTCACCAACTTGTGACTCCTTTTTCACTGGACTACGGTTCTTATTTCTCCTGTTCTTCTTGCTACCCCAATAGAAGTTTTCCGGTTCAACCTGTGAGTACTCAGAATGGCAATTGTATCCTTCTGCTTGAACAACATCTTCATTTTGTACCACAATATGGGGCGGTTTTCCTCCAGGAAGTACAGAAGAATTTGATTGATCTTCTGATGGAACATGATGTGTTGGTGGACAATCACATGCCTCCATTCTGACTGAATGCATAGCAAAATTCAAGAATAAAGATTGATCTGCACATTTGGCTTGATTGTGATGCCTCCTTATAAGTTTTTCTCCCTCTTCAACATCTGGCCTGCACTTCATAAATACTGTCACTATTTAATCAAATACTTGAATATTGTAGTTATGTTATATGTGTAAATTAGGGATTTTATGAACTACATGATTATATAACCATTATACATTATACTTAAATAAAAGCCTCCTCCCTGTAGTCAACAAAGATTCATTCACATGACCTCCTGTTTTTCTCCATGATAAATAGTAGGTTGCCAAAAACAGGAAAATAAATAAGTCAACTAACAGGCTTCAGAATAAAATGACGATTAATCTAGCACAAGCTAATAACCAAACATTCCTAAGATTTCATTTTTCCCCCAAATAAGGTTGAGTCCCTATAAAACATTCAAATGAGTTCTATGAAAAAAAAAAATCATATTTTAAGTATCAGAGATCATGAACTAGAATGCACAATTTATACACAGTGGATGCAACAAAACCAGAATATGCAACTATTTAGCTGTCGGTACATTTCCTTGCTTGTTGAAGAATATAATATAGAAATCATAAATTGTTAACAATTTCTTATGATCAAAATAAAGATTTCAATTTATAAAGAGACAAATTTATCATGAATCAAAAGACAACTGTCAACAGCAATTATAAGGGGCCACAATCCAGTGGGAGTCAGTCATGGCAACAAAATGAAGTCAAGAGAAGGTCAAATACACACCCTATGAACTAGAATGCAAAATTTATATATGCAACTATTCGGTTGTCTATACATTTACTTCCTTGTTTAAGCATATAATATTGCAATCATCAACTACTGGTATTTTCTCTTTGTCAAAATATAGATTTCACTTATTGTATCAAAAGCCAATAGATAGGGAAGCTCAATTTTGTCAAGTGAAAATGTCATCATGAATTACAGGACAACTGCAACAATAATTATGAGGGGCCACAATTAAGTGGAAGTTAGTCATGGCAAAAATAATGAAATCAAGAGTAGGTCAAATATACACCCTGTGAACTAGAATGCAGAATTTATACATGATAGATGCAATAAAACTTAATGTCTTGCTTGTTTAAGCACATACTATTATAATCTTCAACTGCTAATATTTTGTTCAGATCAAAATAAAGATTTCAGTTTCTTATTACAACAAAAGAGAATAATAGGGAAGCTCAATTTTCCAAAGTGAAAAAAATTATCATGAATCAAACAACAGTCAGCAGCAATTATAAGTGGCCACAACTAAGTGGAAGTTAGTCATGGAAACAAAATTAAGTCAGGAGTAGGTCAAATACATACCCTGTGTTTAAAACAAGAGTATGACCAATGCGACGAACAGCAATTGATAGTCGAGCCTTGGAATATGGCATTTTAAATATCTGCTTCAAAATGTCTGCTGGGGCAATGACATCAATCTCATCTCCATAATCAACCAAGCCAGACACTGCAAGGGCCTCGCATTTTCTATTGAAATTTGATGCAACAGCAGTGCCTTCCCAAGGAAAATCTGTCACCAACAAATTGAAATTTAGAAAGAATCGAAATATGTAACTGATGAATCTATCATAAAGAAATGGAAACCAACCAAACAACATATGTAACGTATTTCACAATAGCATACATTTGTATTTCACTACGGCGCTCTTTTTTCAATGACTGATAATAAGAACAGTATCAACCCATGAAGGAATTATAGACTTAACACTCTTGATGTGCTGGAAAGAAATAACACATGAACAGTGTGTTTGGTTTGTGAGAAACGCAAAGGGAGAGCTCTGAATTGAATAGATTTGCTTCATTTGTGTTGACATGGTGTCAAAAGAGGACTAAACCTGTTTGATTCCAGAAAGTTTCTCTGTAATTGAATTTGATTTTGTATTTATTCCTGTATAGATAATTAATTAGTAATTATTCTATTCCTTTTTAAGGTAATTCATTATTGTTATATTTTCTTTCCTTTATTAGGATTTAGTTACCCTGTTTTAGTATATCACCTTAAGTGATTCCCCTTTATAAAAAGGAAAAATCCCTGCAAGTTATTTCCATTGAAAAACAATACTCCACATTTTCAACTTGGTACCAAAGCACAAACTCTGTGCCTCTGTATGCAGAGCCATGGATGACAGCTCCTCAGCCACCACCAATTATCAAAGTTTGCATCCTCTAAAATAGGAGCAGAAGGTTGTTTTTCAGTTATTCGCATTCAGTTCAAATCACCTCTTTTTGACTTAATGGGTTAAACTATCTTCGTTGGCCCCAATTTGTTTAGATGTATATCCGTTGTAGAAGTTCAGATACCTCACTACCAAGCAACTCAAGCTCAACATACAGACCCACAATATGATGTGGGTGCTGAAAACTCCATGATTATGACATGGTTGGTGTCCATGGAGTCATCAGTAGCAACTACATGCTTTATTCAGCAGCCATAAAATTGTAAGGTAGTGTCACAAAAGTGTATTCAGAGCTTGCAAATAAATCTCAGATATATGAACTCAACTTACAAGCCAGAGAAATTCAGCAATGTCACAGGATACTTCCACTCTTTGAAGTGGGTGTGGTAGAAGCTAGATCTCTTGAGAAATTCTCAAGTGGAAGTCTACCGAGAATGCCAAACACCATCAACAAACAAGGGATGAAGGATGGACGTTTCCGTTTCTTGCAGTCTAAATGAGAAGCTAGATGAAGATCATGGTAGAATCATAGAGAGCAACATTGCCTTCATTAGGTGAAACCTTTGCGGAGATCATTAGAGAGGAAACTCACATAAGGTTGATGATGACAAAGACAATAGTAGATCAATAAACCACAAGAACTCATCAAATCTTAGGCATGATCATGGCAATAAACCACGTCACACCTGAGAAACATACTAGAAAATTCACGGGAGACCAACACAACTAAAGGGCAGTAATTTAGGTTCTAGATGAAGACCTAAATTTGGCCTTACAACTCATGAAGCAGAAAAGACTTCTTTACACGAGGAACAAGTTGATGAATCCACAAGGTTGCTAAAATCTAGCTCGCCATTGTATTGGTTCTCTGGTACAAAGAAAGTAATTTTGGTACCTCCAACTCTTTTAATTGCACCTCAAACATGCATGTACGATGCATCATGGGTTCAAGTGCTTTTGATCATATGATCAACCTTATTTAAAACATATTCTCCTTGTTTTGGAAATAAAATATTAGAATGAAAGAAATACTGCGTTATCCAAAACCATTTACTTAAAATGTGCAACATGCACCGAAATTCTCAGGAAACCTTCTCTCCATTAGTCAAATTTGCAAGGATTCCAATTGTAATGAGAAGTTCTCTATTACTCATTACATTTTCAGGACTGGACACCAGGGAAGATGATTGGCAATGCTAAAATGACAGATGGTCTCTACTACTATGAAGATGTTTTTGAGAATAAAGTAGCCCAAGGTGGTATTAATTCTTCCCCTGTGTGGGACTAAATAATGCTGCTGCATAATAGACTAGGGCACATCATAAGCATTTGTTTCCACATTTATTAAAAAATGCTGATTTTCTTTGTTTCAATGGGAAAGTTCTCTTCTAGCTAAAAGTCATAGAAGTCCTTACTCCTCTCAACCTCGTCATGCATTTAAAATTTTTCATTTAATCAAATCGATGACCAGGGTCCATAAATAATTACAACCCAATTTGGAAATAAAATGGTTTGTAACCTTTATTGATGATCACACTCGGATGTGTTGGATTATTAGAATATTTTAGAATAAAAGAAAATAAGAGATTTTCTTCTGTCTTTTTGTGTCTTTCTGTTACACTGTCTCTCTAATTTGTTTTTTTCCAGCTGTATGTCCCCTTTAGTAAGTCTGTTTTGGGTGTTTTAGTCTTTTTGCTTTCAAGGGTAGCTTCTATAGAGGCTCCCTTTGTATTCAGCTTTATACAAGATAGAAACAATAAAATATATCACATCAGTTTCTCTAAGACGGATCTACCCTATGCATGAAAGTCTAGTGTTCCTAATATATTTAACTTAAGATTGAAACTGCAAAATAATTCTAGAGGGCTTGATTGATCCCTCTCACAATCTTCTATTTATAAGAACAAATTGATACACAAGTACATGATAAATATGGTAATCCTAGACACAATATAATCATGATAAATAGGGTAATCCTAGACATAATATAATCATGATAAATAGGGTAACCCTTGACACACTATAATGATGATAAAATAGGATAAATATCTTAACACTCCTCCTCAAGCTGGAGCATACAAATTATATGTACCAAGCTTGGAACAAATAAACTCAATCCGAGGACCCCTTAATGACTTGGTCAATACATCTGCGAGTTGATCGTTTGACCCAATAAACTCAGTACATATTTCTTTGGTCAACAACTTTTCACGAACAAAATGACAATCGATTTCTATATGTTTAGTCCTCTCGTGAAACACTGGATTTGATGCAATGTGGAGAGCAGCTTGATTGTCGCAATACATCTTCATAGTATGGATGTCACAAAATTTAATCTCTTGAAGGAATTGTTTCACCCATATAAGTTCACATGTTAGTGATGCCATTGCCCTGTACTCGGCTTCCGCGGTTGATCGAGCTACTACATTCTGTTTCTTACTTTTCCATGAAATAATGTTTCCTCCCAGAAAAACACAATATCCTGTTGTAGACCGTCTATCAATAGGTGAACCTGCCCAATCTGCATCACAATACCCAGAGACATGAATGCTTCCTTTATCTTCATATAACAATCCTTGCCCGGGAGCCTTCTTTACATACCTTAGAATGCGAATGAGAGCATTCCAATGGTCAACACATGGAGCCTGCATGAACTGACTAACCACTCCAACTGCAAAGGATAGATCTGACCTTGTAATAGTGAGATAAATCAGTTTGCCAACCAGCCTCCTATACCTCTCTGGATCGGAGAATAATTCACCTTCTTTTGTCCTTAATTTCTGGTTTGGGTCCATGGGACTGTCTACCGGTCTACAATCAATCATGCCTGTTTCTTGTAATATATCAAGAGCATACTTCCTTTGGGAGATTACAACTCCATCTTTTGATTGCGCTACTTCAATGCCTAAGAAGTATTTGAGACTTCCAAGATCCTTGGTTTGAAAATGTCTACACAAGTACTCTTTTAATTGAGATATTCCAACAGCATCATTTCCTGTAATGACAATATCATCAACATATACTATTAAGTAAACACATTTCCCGAGAGAAGAATGACGATAAAAAACTGAATGGTCTGCTTCACTGCGTTTTAGCCCAAATTTTTGAACAATGGAGCTAAACTTTCCAAACCAAGCACGTGGGGATTGCTTGAGGCCATATAGAGATCGATGCAATTTGCATACCATACCAGACTCCCCCTGAGCAACAAACCCAGGAGGTTGCTCCATATAAACTTCTTCCTCAAGATCACCATGTAGGAAGGCATTCTTGATATCCAATTGATGAAGTGGCCAATGACGAATGGCTGCCATGGAAAAGAAGAGACGAATAGTAGTCATCTTGGCTACAGGAGAGAAAGTGTCACAATAATCAAGACCATAAACCTGAGTGTAACCTTTTGCAACAAGCCGAGCTTTGAGTCGATCAATTTCACCATCAGGGCCAACTTTAACTGCATACACCCATCGACAACCAACCGCCTTTTTGCCTGGGGGAAGGGGCACCAGCTCCCAAGTATTACTGTGGTCAAGAGCCTGCATTTCTGCAATCATAGCTTGTCGCCATCCAGGATGATCAAGTGCTTCTTTCACATTCTTGGGTATAACAACAGAGGACACTGAGGATAAAAGAGAAAAATAGGAGGGCGACAATCGATGATAGCTTAGAAAATTATAAATGGGATGAGGGTTCCGAGTGGAACGAGTACCTTTTCTGAGGGCAATAGGCCATGCTGAATCATTTGCACCAGGAGGCGTGGGAGGAGGTGACGAGGGAGAAGAATCTGAAGTAGGAGATTCACCATTGTCTTAGGGAGGTGGACTATCCATTGGGGCCCTGTGTGGGATGATCTCAGTATGTGGAGGAACAGGTGTAGAAGGATTGTGATCAAGAGTTGGAATGACAGAGACAGTGGAGCTATTTGACTCAGCCATTGGAATAGGAAGGACCTGTTGGAGGAAAGAAACATCCTGAACAGATGGAGAGAAGTAAGGAGTTTGTTCAAAGAATGTGACATTAGCAGACATGTAATACTTCTTAGTTTCAGGAGAGTAACACCGATATCCTTTTTGAAGTCGAGAATAGCCTAAGAAGACACATTTGAGAGGATCATTAGGAAACAAAATGTATGAAAGAGAGGATCATTAGGAAACAAAATGGAGAAAGGGACTTTATTATCAAGAGAGGAGGAGGGCATCCTATTAATAAGATAACATGCAGTTAAGATGGCATCTCCCCAGTGATGGACAGGAATATGGGCACCAAGCAAAAGGGTACGAGCAGTTTCAACCAAGTGTCTATTTTTTCTTTCTGCTATACCATTTTGCTGTGGTGTATGAGGACAAGTAGACTGATGTAAGATACCATGAGAACTCAAGATGGCAGAAAAGGAGGATGAGAAATACTCTTTTGCATTATCACTTCTTAATATTTTGATTACTTGACCAAATTGATTCTTGATTTCATTCAAAAAGGATGTAAAGATAGCTAACAATTCAGAACGATTTTTCATAAGATAAACCCAAGTACATCTTGAATATTCATCAATAAAGGTAACAAAATATCTAAAACCAAAGGAGGAGATACGACTAGGTCCCCATATATCAGAATGGATGATGGAAAAACTAGAATTACATATTGATTGAGACCTTTTAGGAAAGGAAGATCTAACATGTTTTCCCAATTGACATGACTCACATTCTAAGGTTTGGAGACCACTAAGTTCAGGACACATCTTTTTTAATTTGGACAAATGAGGATGGCCAAGTCGATCATGCAGCACTTTAGGATTAGGAGTAGCAACACAAGACACCCTTGGACGAGATCCAAAATGGTATAATCCGCCAGCTTCATATCCTTCTCCAATCTGTCTCCCCGAACCACGCTCCTGTATAACAAAAGATTTATGATCAAAGGTTATTGAACAATTTAACATTTTAGTCAACTGGCTTAAGGAAATTAAATTAAAAGGACAATTAGGGACAAAAAGGACAGAGTTGAGATTGAGGGAGGGAGACAAAGAAACATGACCGACTCCTTTGGAAGAAGTTTTAGATCCATTTGCAAGGGTTATGAAATGAGGTTTTTCTCGAAAGGAAATAGATGAGAACAAAGAGGTATTACCAGAAATGTGATCAGAAGCACCTGAGTCAATTACCCATGAATTTTGACATTCCATAGATTGAGAAACGTAGGCTGTTGATGTATTGGGAGATTGAGATGGTTGTGCCAAGCTGTTAGAATTTAACCTTAAATACTCTTGATATTCATCCTCAGAAAACATAGAAGTGGAGGACCATGATAGATAATTTTTTTCATTTAGCTTCTCGGAGGTAATTGATGGACTTCCAGAGAAGGAAAGAGTATTGCCAGACGCCATTTCTGAAGAAGACGAATAGTACTAGTGAGGAACAAGAAAACCCTAAAGGTTTAGACCAAAGAAACTGTAACAGTGATGGACGACGGTGGCCGGCAACGGCAGGCGGCGGCCGGCGGCGACGGTGGCCGGACGGCGGCGGCGGCGGTGGCCGGACGGTGGCCGGCGACGGACGACGGTGGCCGACGGTGGCTGGCGGCGGGCAGCGGTGGACAGCGGCGGGCAGCGGCGGACAGCGGCGGACAGCGGCGGGCGACGAAGAATGTGGCGCCGGACAGATATATATGAGATAGAAACCAGAGCGGGATCGACCCGCTCTGATACCAACTTAAGATTGAAACTGCAAAATAATTCTAGAGGGCTTGATTGATCCCTCTCACAATCTTCTATTTATAAGAACAAATTGATACACAAGTACATGATAAATATGGTAACCCTAGACACAATATAATCATGATAAATAGGGTAATCCTAGACATAATATAATCATGATAAATAGGGTAACCCTTGACACACTATAATGATGATAAAATAGGATAAATATCTTAACAATTTAAATGTTTTTCACAAATCCTAGAAACACAAATTGACACTGAAAACTATATTTTGAGAAGTGACAACACTGAATAATTTAATAAGAATCTCAATTAATTCCTTCAAATAAAGGTATTCAACATCAATTGATATTACTCCTCAAAAAAATGGTATTGCAAAAAATTAAATTAATAAACATTTCCTTTAGTAGCCTCTGACATGATTTTTTGGATTAATGTTCCAAAGTATTATGGGGGAATGTGGTCCTTAGAGCAGCCTATCACAAATAAAATACCAACTCCTATGCTAAATTATCACAAACATTTTTGGAAACCTTTAAAAACATTTTTCCATCACTTTGATTGCATGTTGACATGGCTCTGGAAGTGTTTGGTTATAAAATTACAAAATAAATTTTGAGCTAGTGCTAAGTATACCTTGAGTTTATCCAATAATTAATTCCTGCACCCTGCCAATAGATGCACTTCCTACATTGATGGTGTCTTGAGTATCGAAGTAAAGTGGGAGATTCTCCCTTGTACGATGCTTTTAGATATGTGCAATAGCCACATACACCTTTGCAGTGAAGCAACAGCCACATACAGCTTTTAGATACTGAAGCAATTGATGCATGCAAAGAAAAAGGGCTTCTTCCTAAAACTGCTGAAACACCAGTGAATGGCATGGTGAATAATTAATTCCGCATCATGCACAGCCACATACACCTTTTGCAGGGCCAACCCGTGCAATCCACCCACCACTTCCAATCGCTGGGACAATGTTGTGCCTCTCTTATCCCTCTCCCAACATCCTTTCCGTCCTTTCCCACTAATTAGACTTCAGGACCCCATTTGAACACCTTGTAAGTTCGTCTTTTACACCTATGCTCTCTGTTTCTAGTCTGCCATGGCATCTGATCTGTCCACTGATTTTCTAGGTCACCCACAATTACTTCAAAGAAGCTTTAAAGGCAAAAATTATTTGTCTAGGTCTGTATCGGTTGAAATGTGTTTTCTTGGCAAGGTTTTCATGAACACTCAGAAGAAGATGGTAATAAAATACCATCAGACAAATTTGAACAGTAGGAAAAGATGGATTTCCATCCTTGTACCTTGTTGTGGCAATCAGTGTAACCCAACATATATTGACAACTCTTAGAATATTCAAATTGCGTCACTCTTTGTGGAAGAAGGCTAAGGGTATATTCGCAAATGATATTTAACACCTCTATGACATCTCTAATACAAAACACAATTCTGACATTTACTACATCAGTTTGGCCATCCAACTGATAGTGTAAGCTTGAGGTGCCTGGTACTCTAACTGATTTATCAAAATATGACTAATGAAGGCATCGTTTCTCGCAAGCAATTGTCTGTTGGCCTGGTATCCATGCTAGGCTGTAATCACCATAAAATTGTGTCAACTACAACCATCTGACAGACAGTACGCACTGTTAGTAATAGACCAGCATCCCAACTTTCTATTATCATCTTTTTATTCCTAACATAGACCCTAATAATTGGAGACCCAATAACAATATCCCCCCTTGGGCCCGAAAAATAAGTTTTACAACATCCTCAAAGTTTAAAATAGGAAAAAAGGTTCTAAGCATCTGATGCTAATTCCCATAAATTCTCACAATCAAGGAGATTTCTGACATTTATCAGCACCTTGGCTAAAATTAAAAACCTCTGATGTTGAATCTCTAAGTGAGTAATGGCTGAGAACATGTTTCCAAAGAAAGTGCCTTCTTCAACACAGAAATGTGAAACACTGGATGTAATTGGCTCACTGATAAGCACAACCAGTGAGCAACTTGGCCAATACTTTTGAAAATCTGAAATGAGACATAATCTTGGGCTTAACTCCACACTGGTTGCTTGTGACATGTAGTTTGCATCTGTGAGGTTGAAACTTTAGAAAAACCTACTCCCCTCTAACTGGACCTCCATCCTTGGCTTACTAGCTTAGATTTTCATCCTTAAGTCCCAAGCCTCTACTGTCACCCTTGCTAACATAGACCCTTTTAACTGTAGGTCAGCTAACAAAGTCCCATTACTACAAGAGCAATCAATACAACAGATAGCATACTGATCTCAGAACCATGATATGACAGCCTTCACAAGGTCGTCAACGAACTTTAACTTCAAGACAACATCCAAGACTTCTCCACAAGGTGCGATAACAAGACTTTCACTTTATTCAAAAATTATTAAAGGAGACACTTTATGGCGTACATCGATAGCATTCATTTTCAGATGGTTATAACTAAATATATGCATCTAAATTCAATGAAAGTCCACAGAACTAAGAAGGGAAAAAACAAAAATTAGATAACAAACTCTAAAAGAGAGAGGTCAAATTACAATGAGACTACCATCAACACACCCTAGGCTAAAATACAATGGAACAACCGATCACGAAGGGGACTCTCAAATAAAGAATGACACCCTCAAATAAAGAATGACACCCGCCAAATTTTGTGTTTTCCTACAATGTCAATTGCAATTTATGATAGCTTTTAAGAACGTGAAAACAAAAATACACAACCACCAAGTGCGAAAAGGTAGAATAGAACATATTTTGAACCACTGAACATGAGATTCCACTTATAACATATAATTAGTTTACTACAAGGGTAAAGAGTAAGCACCTCCTCCTATTGTCTTGGAGTGAACCGCGCCAACAGGAAGGACCTTGTCGGGAAAATTGGCCAGAAGTGGGGGAGTATTCAGATCAGTCTCAGTCGGAAGCATCCGGTAACGGTAACGAGGAGCATTCACCCTGAAACAACCACAAATAACACTTAATTCTAAAAACACAACACATAATTCAAACGAAAAAAAATAAAAAATTATGGAGTGAGAGAAACAGAGAGAGTATGTGTGCGCATACGTTTGGGGAATAGGGAGAAGGGCAGAATGGAAAGCATGGTGGAAGGACTTGTCGGTTGGAACGGGGATTGAGCCGCAGAGAAACCCAACGGGTTTGGGAGTGGCGATTTCCAATGTTCCCACGCACACTAGTTCTCTGGAATTCTCAGAGTTCGAAGAAGATGACGACAACTTCGCCATGTTGATTGCTCCCTAAAACCGCAGAACTATGTGCGAAGATGAGTTGAGACAAACAATTGAAAGCAAAAACCCTTGATGCAGGGATTGTGTTTGAGGTTTGGTTTCTGAGCAAGCAGTTATTGTTGATGTTACATGATATACTTCTGGATTTTTCTTTAGAATAATTATGTTTTTTCCTAAGTCCCTGCAATCACTTGACACAATCTTTTCCCAGTGCATCTACAAAAATATTCATAATGGTTATACTAGTTTATGTATGTATATAAAATTTATTTATGATGATAATTATTTTATATAATTTAAATTTAAAACAATGATACTAGAAAAATGTGCTTATAATATTTTTAGTAACAATGACTTAATTTTATGTATTCAATATTTTGTCCCAATGTTACGTTCGAGTGTGTGTAAAATCTTAAAAAAATAATGTTTTACAAGTGATTAGACGTTAGAATAATGAATCTCATTTATTTTATCATTAAAAATTTTAATATGTAAATATATCTTTTTATTAAAGAGTTTTATTATTTAAAAATATATTATTTTTTTAAAATTATTTCTTTAAGAACTTTTTATCTTTTCGTTCTAGAAATTTCAACTATCTCTTCAACTGTTTAAAGATATGGCACTATCTAAGTCCTTAATTCTCAAAAGAATAAATTGATTTTTATTCTTTTCTTTTGTTTTAACATTTTTGTGCATGTAAGTGTTTTTCTCTTGCATATAAAATTTGAGTCCTCTCTGAAACTCTTTATTGATTAGTGATTAAAATGATGTATCCTAATCAAATTTGTGTTGTTAGTAAGAGCAAAGTTTCTTCTGGTGGTATAGTTGTTTTAGAAACCTTAAAATAATTTGAGTCAGGTGACAAGTAAAGAAAACTAGTTATTTTAATTTTAATTAATAGACAAGTTTTAATTATTAATTGTAAACTTGTATAGTTCAATTGTGAAATTTCATTGTCTAATGTAGTTTTACTTGTTGAGTTGAGATTCGAGAATTGAATTGTCTTTAGAGATGATATGATTTAAACTCTACGATGTTGAATGATTTGTATTGGAAGTAAACTCTCCAGTTTAAATTGTGTATTATCTAAAAATTGGTTGTTTTGACATCTATGGTTATGGTTAGATTCGACTGCAAAAGCTTATGAGGCATAAATCTATTGAATTCAATGTTTACAAAATTATGCAAACTCACTAAACGAGTATATTCTCGCTGAGCGAAACCAAAGTCAAATGTTTCATTGACATGGTTTTCGCAAGACGAAAATATGGTCCTTAAGCAAGCTAAAGTTTAAGAGCCACTAACTTAGTATTCATTAAGTAAGAAAACTCCCGCCGAGCAAGACTAAAATCATAAACTCATTGACTTGAGAATGGTTGAGACCATGGTTGAGCCATTCTTGTTGGACGAATTTCGTGATCTTTTAAGTCTGTGCCATTTAGTGATGATCTTGCTAGGCAAGTTATCTGGTTGTTGTTATTACTTGTAAATATTACTTGTTGAGCAACTAGATAGTCTCATTGAGTCAGATTAACGAAGTCTAATACAAAATTTCATATGTATGTTTTTCTAGTTTATGATGTTTTAAGGTTGTTTATGTGAATGTTAATGTGATAATTATTTTGTAATGATCATTTAAGTATGTTTGTAACTGATCTAAGAAGGAATTGGTTTGGTGTGGTTTAGTGTGATGTGTTTTGATGTATGAAAGTTCCGAAAGATTAACCTCGTGAAATAGGGTGACAATTCATATGTTTATGACTCTCCGAAGTATAAATACTACTACGAGTGCACATCTACAATGAAGTTTTTGTTGGGAATCCAAATGTGAGTCTGAGTCTCAAATTGGATAGAAATGAGAAAGTAGAGCACTATATAAATATGAAAGACCCATTAATCTGTTGCCTTAAGGTTTTGGGAAGAGAGTAATGTTAATCTTTTATGTGGTTAGACTCATATCTCATTAGTATTTGTGTCTTTTCGGTGAACCTCCTCCTCCATAGACCCAACAATGGTATCAGAATCGATGATTTGTCTTGGTGACCAGCTCAGACGAGTATAATGATCCCTATACCGAAAGGGAGATTGTTGGGAATCCAAGTGTGCGTCTAAGTCTCACATTGGATAGAAATGAGAAAGTAGATCACTGTATAAAGATGAAAGACTCATTAGTCCAACCCTTAGGCCTTGTTCACTTGAAGGGATTTGAGGGAGAGGAATTGAAGGGATTTGAGAGGATTTGAAGATAAATTTTTTTGTTGTTTATTTGAGTGAATTTGGAGATAGATTAGAGTGTATTTGGAAGTAAAATTTGTGAGAATTAGTGTAGAATTTTATTGACGTGACAGATTAAAAAAATTTACTTCCAAATCCACACTCATTTATCTCTAAATTCACTCAAATAAACAATAAAAAAATTTATCTTCAAATTCTCTCAAATCCCTTCAATTACTCTCCCTCAAATCCCTTCAAGTGAACAAGGCCTTAAGGTTTTAGATAGAGAGTGATGTTAATCCCTTATGTGATTGACCTCGGATCTCATCGGTGTTTGTGTCTCTCCGGTGAACCTCTTCCTTGTTAGACCTAACAGTTTTATGTCAAAGTATGTATACGAATAATTGAATCTAGAATCATGTACATAAATGGTTGAGTTATGATTTGCCATGAATAATGAACTAATATGTTATATCTTTAAATTATATTATAAAACTTTCTTTTCAACACTAACTTACACGGTCTTTTTTTTCCTTGTATAATGTTTATATCTTGTAATAATCACCTATGGATGTCAGCAAATGATGAGTTGGACTTGAGAGAAGTAAAAAATGTTGCTAAATAACCTTTCGGATTGTAGCTAGATATTTCAATAGTTATTGATTATCTTTTGAAAAACTTGTTTACTTTTTTTAAGATTTGTAGATATATTAAGTTGATATAATTATTATTATAGATAACTATATTAATATTTTGTATGTTTATTATGTATTATCAAAATTTTAGTATTTTGTTTTGAAGTTCATGATGTTATAGTTGAGAAATAAAATTTTATTTTGTTACGATTTAGTTTTTAAATTAACAAAAAAATGTATAATCACAAAGAAATGATATAGGCAAATAATATATATATATATATATATATATATATATATATATATATATATATGTGTGTGTGTATGTAGTGTCAAATAATTATTGATACAAGGAGACCAAGTGCATTATAATTAAAAATAAATATTGATACAGGAGACCAAATATATTATAATTAAAAATAATATATGTATTGTTTGAACGTATATACACCTTTATAATCATGGTAAACTTTTTCTTTTTAGAAATAATTCAAAATAAAATTTTAAAACATAAATAAAAGAAGTAAAATTTAAAATTAAATTTATAATTTATAACAAATACATTCCACGAACGTAAGTTGTGACATCCCAAAAATACAGCATAAACCATAAAATCAGAAAATCACATTTAATAATATTTCAATACAGTTTTCCAACTAAAAACAAAACAACGCTCAAGGACGAACGTCCTTGAGTACAGTCTTACAATAATAACAAAACAGACGTGCAAAGTCGCACGTCTTCAGAGATACAAATGAAAAAGCTGAACGTACACGAAACTTGACCGAACGGTTTACACAGCACAAATACCGAACGGTCTATCAGAATAAAATAACAAGACAAGATGGTCTAACGACCACTCTAATACTGGCTACATAACTGGCCGAGCGCCTCACTGCTCGGTCTTCACTTCGACATCAACCAGGTTCTCTTCATTCAGCGCCTCTTCCAAACGCTCGTCTCCCTCTGCTCACATCCACACGGATGATCATTGCAATGACAAGACGGACGTACAAGGACAATAGACAACACAAGGAAACGAAAGGGTAAGCTTACTTAATTTAACTCATGCATCAGTCATACAATTCATTACATAATTCATCACACATCAAGGCATTATAATGCATGCACAAAATAAAACTCGACACGACTGACTGTCCGGACTGTATGAAATCTGCGTAGTTACAGGCGTTCACGCACCCGGGTGGTGTGGTAACTGGCATTCTCATCAGCTGCCACCCGAGGTTAGTACGTTCGTCCAAAGTACCTCTAAGGACGACGACCTCCTGCCATTCCCACGCATGACGTGCGCCTCTACTTGAGGACGATCACTCACGGAATATCAGGATTGAACAGCCAGCATTAACTTCCCACAGTCATACTTTACGAATTTCAACTTTCATCTGAGTCGTTCCTACCTGGAACCCTCGTTCAATAATCATAGTTTCATTTTCATCTCGTATACTGTTCATCATTCATTACTCATCAATTCATATTCATTTTCATCATTTATAAGGAAATCATAAAACACGAACGTTCTGTCCCGAATAAGACTAAGGACGAACGCTGTGAGCAAGACCAAGAGACGCTCGTTCGAATACGAGCACGAACGGCAGAATTTCCATGACGTACACTGTTCATTTGGACGAACGCGAATGGCTATACTGACGAACGTTATTTACCTTGAGAATCAGTTAAATGAACGGACGCTCGTGAATTTTAAATCAATAACCGAACGTGGCAAATCTGAAGTTGGACGTACGCTTTTTCAATAAAACCGAACACCATTTTGAGCGAGCGCTCAGTGTAAGACCGAGCCTCATTTTTAGGACGAACGCTCCTTTCAAAACCGAGCACCACTAGGACGAGCGTTCAGTATAAACCGAACAGCCTTTGGGACGAACGCTCAATCAAAACCGAGACCATTAGGACGAGCGTTCAGTATAAACCGAACACTCTCAAGGACGAACGCTAAGTTTAGAACCAAGCGCTATTTGGACGAACGCTCAATCGGAGCACTTTTGGACGAACGCGCACAATTAGGACGAACGCTCAGTTTGAGACCGAGCACCAACTAGAGCGAACGCTCAGATCAAAACCGAGCGCCATTTTGGACGAACGCTAAAGGTGAGGACCAATTAAAGCGAGCGTTCGGTATAAGACCGAACACCGTCTTGAGCGAGTGTTCGGTATCAGACCGAACACCAATTAGGACGAGCGCTCATCATAAAAACCGAGCACCCTAAAGGACGAACGCTGAATCAGAGTATTTTGACACGAGGACGCTCGTCCTCAACAAAGGAAAACCGAACGGTCAATGACCGTGCAGTACGAACATTAATATTCATAGAAAATTCTCACTTTTCATTTCCAGTTCATTTCTCATCATGCAAATCTCAAAATTTCATTCGTTCATATCAAACACTCTCATTTTTCATACGATCCGTATCATGTAAATTCACATATTTCATTTCACCAAATCAACGTACGTTCATGTACTTCTGTCACACCAAATATCATGCATTATACCAATACAATTGAATAACGAACGTTCATACAGTTCATACATATCATACATCATGCATTAATTTCATGCAGTAAATTAACGAACGTTCATACAAGGCACACCACATGAATTAAATCAAATAAGCTTCCCTTACCTGGAAATGACCGAACGTCCACATACGCACCACACTCTTCTCCACTACGCTTCCCTTTCCCACGCTCGTTAACCAAACTACAATGGACGAGCCCTGACACCAAATCAGAATTACGCTACACTAATAAAGGACGAACGCACAACTCAGAATTGAGTTTGCGTACGAGGAAAACGAACGCTAGAGAGAAAGGAAGGCTTACCAGTTTCACTAGCCGAACGCTCTTCTCTGGAAGCCCTGGATGTCGAGCGTCCTTCCACACTGCCGGAACCCAGAATTGGAGGGGATTAAACGATGGTGTGTCTTAGAGAGAGGGTGCAGAGAGTGTAGAGAGAAGCAAGAGAGAATTCAGAAACGGAAAATGGTGGAGCGTGTGGAGGGTGGAGGATTTATCAGAGTCTCGTCCGTTTTTCCACCTCGCCAGCGCACGTTCACACTGCCAGCGCACGTTCACACTACGTTTTGACTAAATTCACGCGCACGGTTGACGTTCGTTAGCGGATGTCGGACGCTTGTTGTCTCCACGAGCGTCGCTGAGGTGGCGCGCTCTCAGGCTGCCACGTTTTTTTTTTTTTTTTTTTTTTTTTGAAACCTCACATTCCCCCCAACTACAAAAATTTTCGTCCTCGAAAATTAAGACGTACTCTCGAACAGATGGGGATACAAATCCTTCATGGCATCTTCCACTTCCCATGTAGAGTCGCCCGTCTTTTCATCCCAGACGACCTTCACCAATCTGACTGCTTTCCTCTTGTAGTATTTGGTGTTGCTATCTTCAATGCGTACCGGCTGCATCTCCAACGTACGATCTTGACGAAGACGAATATCTTCTAACTCTAATATGTGAGAAGGGTCGGATACGTACTTCCGAAGTTGAGAAACGTGGAAGACTGGATGCAAGTTTGATAACTGAGGCGGCAAAGATAACTCGTATGCGACTGGTCCGATCTTCCTCAAGATCTGATAGGGTCCGATGAACTTGGGAGACAACTTCTTGGGTCGAATGGCTCTCCCCACCCCAGTAGTTGGATGTAGTCTAAGGAAGACGTGATCTCCAGCATCGAACTCCAATGGCCTTCTTCTTTTGTCAGCGTATGACTTCTGTCTGCTCCGAGATGCCTTCAGCCTTTCTTGGATCAATTTCACCTTCTCAGTCGTCTGCTGAATGAGCTCTGGTCCAGTTAAGACCTTTTCTCCTTCCTGAAACCAACACAATGGCGTTCGACACTTTCTCCCATACAGAGCTTCAAAGGGAGCCATTCCTATGCTGGCTTGGAAACTGTTGTTGTAGGTGAACTCTACTAAAGGTAAGACTTCATCCCAAACGCCCATGTGATCTAGAACACACGTCCTCAATAAGTCTTCAAGCGTCTGGATGGTTCTCTCGGACTGACCGTCCGTCTGAGGATGATAAGCCGAACTCATATGGAGTTTGCTACCGAGCTCGCTTTGCAACGACTGCCAAAATCGAGAGGTAAACCTTGTGTCTCGGTCTGAAACAATGCTAGACGGAACTCCATGTAGACGAACAATTTCCTTGATGTAAAGTTTAGCAAGGTTCGTCATTGACATTTTCAGGTTGACCGCTAGAAAGTGAGCACTCTTCGTCAGACGATCCACGATTACCCATATGGAATCATGATTCCTGACCGTACGAGGTAAGTGAGTCACGAAGTCCATTGCAATGTCGTCCCACTTCCATTCCGGAATCTCTAACTGCTGAAGTAGACCGCCTGGCCTCTGATGTTCAGCCTTGGCTCGTTGACACGTTAAACACGATGCCACAAAACGTGCGACATCACTCTTCATTCCCGGCCACCAGAAAGATTTCCTGAGGTCTTGATACATCTTAGTCATACCGGGGTGTATACTAAGACGGCTGTGATGTCCTTCCTCAAGAATGATCCTTTTCAACTCGCCATCATTCGGAATGCACGTCCTACCCATGTAGCGTAGCATACCATCAGTTCCACTGTTAAAATGTTGAGCTTGATCTGTACCGAGTGCATTCAAGATCTTCACCAACTCTTCGTCTTCTCGCTGCTTCATTCTGATCTGGTCAAATACGTCACTGGAGATTCTAAGAGTACAGCATTTAATAACATTCGGTTCCAAGTCGAACTGTAACCTCAGATCTCTAAAGCTCTCTACCAAACTTAACTCTCGGACCATCATGGAGGAGACGTGAACTACCTTTCTGCTTAAAGCGTCTGCTACAACATTTGCTTTTCCCGGATGGTAAAGTAGTTCAAAGTCATAGTCCTTCAAGAACTCCAGTCAACGTCTCTGTCTCATATTCAACTCCTTTTGATCAAAAAGGTACTTGAGACTCTTATGATCACTGAACACTTGGAAAGTTGATCCATACAAGTAGTGCCTCCAAATCTTCAAAGCAAAGACGACCGCTGCTAATTCCAGATCGTGAGTTGGGTAGTTCCTCTCGTGAACCTTCAGTTGCCGAGAAGCGTAAGCAACCACCCTCTTTTCTTGCATGAGTACACAGCCTAAACCCTGATGAGACGCGTCACAATATACCACGAAGGGTTTAGCCGTGTCAGGTATGACCAGTACTGGGGCGCTTGTTAACTTATTCTTCAATTCCTGGAAACCTCTTTCACACCGATCGGTCCAAGCGAACGGTTGATCCTTTCTGGTCAGCTGAGTAAGCGGAGCTACTATTTTTGAAAATCCTTCAATGAACCGTCTATAGTATCCCGCGAGTCCCACAAAACTACGAACCTCGGTAACTGAGCGTGGACTCTCCCATTCCAGTACTGCTCTTACTTTAGCCGGATCTACTGAGATTCCTTCAGCTGAAACCACATGTCCCAAGAATGGTACTTCCTTCATCCAGAATTCACATTTAGAGAATTTGGCATATAACTCCTTTTCTCTTAGCACGCCTAGAACGATCCTCAAGTGATCCTCATGCTCTTCATAGCTTTTGGAGTAGACAAGAATGTCATCAATGAAGACGACTACGAACTTGTCTAGATACGGTCTGAAGATACGATTCATGTAGTCCATAAATATTGCTGGGGCGTTTGTCACACCGAACGGCATTACTACATACTCGTAGTGTCCGTATCGAGATCGGAAGGCTGTCTTCTGGATGTCTTCTTCCTTCACCCGAATCTGATGATATCCCGACCGTAAATCAATCTTTGAAAATATGACCGCGCCATGCAATTGATCTAGCAGGTCGTCTATCCGAGGCAAAGGGTACTTGTTCTTGATAGTCAGTTTGTTTAACTGCCTATAATCAATGCAGAGACGAGAGCTACCATCCTTCTTCTTCACTAAGAGTACCGGCGCTCCCCAAGGTGATGCGCTAGGTCTGATAAACTGCTTATCCATTAACTCTTCAATCTGTTCCTTGAGTTCAGCTAACTCTGCTGGCGACATCCGATAAGGTGCAATAGAGATAGGTCCAGCATTCGACACTAATTCGATAGTAAATTCCACCTCGCGTGGAGGAGGTAATCCAGGCACTTCATCAGGAAATACATCAGGAAATTCATCCACGACTGATCGTCCTCCATTCGATTTACTAGACGGTCGCTCATGATTCAAATCTTCAATTCGTTCGTCTGAATGCGTCATGATCAGAAAACAACTGGCACCATCCCCGATGTCTTCTTTCAATTGACCGAGCGTCACAGATAGATCCACTTCATACTCATCTGGGAACACCAATTCCTTTGCACCGCAATCTATGAGAATGCGATTGGCAGCCAGCCAATCCATTCCTAAGATTACTTCTAAATCTTTCAAGGGTAGACAGATGAGATTCACTTTATAATTTCGCCCCTCAACCTCTATAGGACACTTAACACATACAGTAGACGTCCTAACCTCACCAGCCGCTGGGGTTGATACTACCAAGTCGAACTGCATCTCGCGTTCGGCTAATCCCAATTTCTCAACACACGCCTTCGAAATGAAGGAGTGTGTTGCCCCCGAATCATACAACACACAAACAGGCATTCCAAACAACAAACAAGTACTGGTGACGAGCGTACCTGAGCTGGCAGCTTCGGCGCCCGTGATCGCATACACTCGACCAACAGCTTGTGCTCGTCCACCCCGATCCTGTTGCATCCTCCCGGCATTTGGCGGCCTCATTGCCGCTCGTCCGCCCATTCTACACTCACGTTCTATATGACCATTTCTTCCACAACGAGTGCAGGACTTCACTCCCAATAACTGAGGGCAAGACGACCGGTAGTGTGGTCCTCCGCATTGGAAACACTTGACTGATCCGTGCTGTCCAGACTGTCCGCCAACAACCATAGCCTGGGAATTAGATGGTTGTGCTGGGCGAGCATATGGCAACCTGTTCCGATTCAGATTAGGCCTGGACATGATTGGCCCTCTAGTTGGTTGTTGCTGTTTCTTCAGTCGTTCTACTTCAGCCACATTTTTCTCTAACACTTTTGCTCTCTCAACCATGGCAGGAAAAGACTTAATGCAAAGGCTGGAGATTAGTACCTTCAGATCACTTCTCAGCCCATTTTTGAACTTCCTACACTGCCACACTTCACTGGTCGCCAGGGTATGAAAACGAACCAGATGTTTGAACCTGTTGGTGTACTCAGAAACAGACATATTACCTTGCACCAACTGGAGAAATTCCACTTCTTTGCCGAAACGAACACTATCCGGGAAATACTCCTCATAAAACTTTTCCTTGAAGACTTTCCAGGAAATAGGGCTGTGAGATTCCGTTAGCAACATCTTCGCAGTCGACCACCAATGACTGGCCTCTCCAGTCAATAAATATTCAGTGAATGCCAGTCTTCGATCGTTTGGACAATCCTTGGCATCATAGATCTGTTCCATGTCCCGTATCCACTGATCAGCTTCGTCAGGAAGGCATTTCCCATCAAACTTTGCAGGGCGGTGCTGCAAAAAGCTCTCCAAAGTCCACTCAGCCTGATGAGTAGCATTTGAAGCAGATGCCCCCGGCGTACCCCTAGTAGCTGCAAGAATATCCATCAGCTGCCTCTGAGTCATTTCAGAATTGGCGCGAGCAGCTTCGAGATTTTGTGAATTAGTCGCGTTCTGCTGCATCAGAACAGCATTCTGCTCTTGTAGCTTCTCGATCACTGATTCCAATAGCCTGGTGTTGTTGTCGGGCCCATCATGTTCATTGGTCTGTGGTGGAGGAGGAGGAAGTCTAGGTGCCATTGACTCTTTGGAACGGAGAAAAGAACGAACGTTAGTCCTGTTCAAAGAGTCGAAAATAACTCATTAATCGCAATTTAAGCACACAGCAAAAACACAGTGTACTCATAACCTACAGTGTCCTTAAAAGAACAAAACTGCTCTGATACCACTAATGTGACATCCCAAAAATACAGCATAAACCATAAAATCAGAAAATCACATTTAATAATATTTCAATACAGTTTTCCAACTAAAAACAAAACAACGCTCAAGGACGAACGTCCTTGAGTACAGTCTTACAATAATAACAAAACAGACGTGCAAAGCCGCACGTCTTCAGAGTTACAAATGAAAAAGCTGAACGTACACGAAACTTGACCGAACGGTTTACACAGCACAAATACCGAACGGTCTATCAGAATAAAATAACAAGACAAGATGGTCTAACGACCACTCTAATACTGGCTACATAACTGGCCGAGCGCCTCACTGCTCGGTCTTCACTTCGACATCAACCAGGTTCTCTTCATTCAGCGCCTCTTCCAAACGCTCGTCTCCCTCTGCTCACATCCACACGGATGATCATTGCAATGACAAGACGGACGTACAAGGACAATAGACAACACAAGGAAACGAAAGGGTAAGCTTACTTAATTTAACTCATGCATCAGTCATACAATTCATTACATAATTCATCACACATCAAGGCATTATAACGCATGCACAAAATAAAACTCGACACGACTGACTGTCCGGACTGTATGAAATCTGCGTAGTTACAGGCGTTCACGCACCCGGGTGGTGTGGTAACTGGCATTCTCATCAGCTGCCACCCGAGGTTAGTACGTTCGTCCAAAGTACCTCTAAGGACGACGACCTCCTGCCATTCCCACGCATGACGTGCGCCTCTACTTGAGGACGATCACTCACGGAATATCAGGATTGAACAGCCAGCATTAACTTCCCACAGTCATACTTTACGAATTTCAACTTTCATCTGAGTCGTTCCTACCTGGAACCCTCGTTCAATAATCATAGTTTCATTTTCATCTCGTATACTGTTCATCATTCATTACTCATCAATTCATATCCATTTTCATCATTTATAAGGAAATCATCAAAAACGAACGTTCTGTCCCGAATAAGACTAAGGACGAACGCTGTGAGCAAGACCAAGAGACGCTCGTTCGAATACGAGCACGAACGGCAGAATTTCCATGACGTACACTGTTCATTTGGACGAACGCGAATGGCTATACTGACGAACGTTATTTACCTTGAGAATCAGTTAAATGAACGGACGCTCGTGAATTTTAAATCAATAACCGAACGTGGCAAATCTGAAGTTGGACGTACGCTTTTTCAATAAAACCGAACACCATTTTGAGCGAGCGCTCAGTGTAAGACCGAGCCTCATTTTTAGGACGAACGCTCCTTTCAAAACCGAGCACCACTAGGACGAGCGTTCAGTATAAACCGAACAGCCTTTGGGACGAACGCTCAATCAAAACCGAGACCATTAGGACGAGCGTTCAGTATAAACCGAACACTCTCAAAGATGAACGCTAAGTTCAGAACCAAGCGCTATTTGGACGAACGCTCAATCGGAGCACTTTTGGACGAACGCTCAGTTCAAAACCGAGCACAATTAGGACGAACGCTCAGTTTGAGACCGAGCACCAACTAGAGCGAACGCTCAGATCAAAACCGAGCGCCATTTTGGACGAACGCTAAAGGTGAGGAGCAATTAAAGCGAGCGTTCGGTATAAGACCGAACACCGTCTTGAGCGAGCGTTCGGTATCAGACCGAACACCAATTAGGACGAGCGCTCATCATAAAAACCGAGCACCCTAAAGGACGAACGCTGAATCAGAGTATTTTGACACGAGGACGCTCGTCCTCAACAAAGGAAAACCGAACGGTCAATGACCGTGCAGTACGAACGTTAATATTCATAGAAAATTCTCACTTTTCATTTCCAGTTCATTTCTCATCATGCAAATCTCAAAATTTCATTCGTTCATATCAAACACTCTCATTTTTCATACGATCCGTATCATGTAAATTCACATATTTCATTTCACCAAATCAACGTACGTTCATGTACTTCTGTCACACCAAATATCATGCATTATACCAATACAATTGAATAACGAACGTTCATACAGTTCATACATATCATACATCATGCATTAATTTCATGCAGTAAATTAACGAACGTTCATACAAGGCACACCACATGAATTAAATCAAATAAGCTTCCCTTACCTGGAAATGACCGAACGTCCACATACGCACCACACTCTTCTCCACTACGCTTCCCTTTCCCACGCTCGTTAACCAAACTACAATGGACGAGCCCTGACACCAAATCAGAATTACGCTACACTAATAAAGGACGAACGCACAACTCAGAATTGAGTTTGCGTACGAGGAAAACGAACGCTAGAGAGAAAGGAAGGCTTACCAGTTTCACTAGCCGAACGCTCTTCTCTGGAAGCCCTGGATGTCGAGCGTCCTTCCACACTGCCGGAACCCAGAATTGGAGGGGATTAAACGATGGTGTGTCTTAGAGAGAGGGTGCAGAGAGTGTAGAGAGAAGCAAGAGAGAATTCAGAAACGGAAAATGGTGGAGCGTGTGGAGGGTGGAGGATTTATCAGAGTCTCGTCCGTTTTTCCACCTCGCCAGCGCACGTTCACACTGCCAGCGCACGTTCACACTGCCAGCGCACGTTCACACTACGTTTTGACTAAATTCACGCGCACGGTTGACGTTCGTTAGCGGATGTCGGACGCTTGCTGTCTCCACGAGCGTCGCTGAGGTGGCGCGCTCTCAGGCTGCCACGTTTTTTTTTTTTTTTTTTTTTTTTAAACCTCACATAAGTTAATGTAATAATTTAAGGATTTAAAAATATGATAATAGAATTGTACATACTTTAACTAAAATATCTATTTTATTAAATAATTAACCTGCGAAACTTAAATATAAAAATGATTATCCTTACCATGTTGTTGAGTTATAAGTTATGTTTAAATGAATGAGATTGTGTTTAATTATTTTTAATCGATGTTTGGATATTTTGAATGCTTTTTATTGTCTTATGATTTTATACGCAATTAAGTAAAACAAACTTATCAACCAAGTTATTTGGTGTATAATTAGGTACACCATGTGCTCACACATTGTAGTATAATTTGTGTAGCTTGTGCTTGATCCCTCCACTTTAAATGTAATATTGTTTAATGCATCTTCAATGAAAATATGAAAATGAATTTTACTCAATGTAAAATAGCAGTTATGATATCATTAAATTAGTTAGGTCTAATACTAGACTCTCTTTTTTAATGGAGAGTTTGCAAATTGCAATGCGAAAATTTTTGTTTGTCTGGTATGCATATGTTTTTTTTTTTTCATCGCATCTTTAATCTTTAAATTGTACATATATCTGTATCTATTTCATTGTTTTAAATTTGAATTTTCTATTTTCTTCACAAAATTTTAAATGTTCTTTTTTATTTTGTTCTTTCGGGAATTGAGATGATTTCAAAAGATAGACTTCTTATTTATTTATTTTTATCTAATTTTCTCTTATCTGTATGCTACAATTTGAGATGTTTTGTTTTCAAACACATTCATCACTCATACCATCCAAAAGTATAAGATAATAAATGTGTAACAAATGAACAATAAATACCTTGGGTTCTTCACATATTTATAAGGTTTTGATGGTATTTTATTTTTATGGGTTTAGGTTGATTGTACCGTTCCTTTTAGCATCGTTAGGTTGACAATTAGGTAGTTGATTTTATATTGATCTTAGAATTAGACAAAATTAATCTAATTATACTTAATTATAAATTATTTATATTATATTATACTAGAAAAACTAAAGTATTTTTAATAAAAACTGAGTTGTATCGTTTTATAGTTTAATTTAAAAAACTGAATTTACAATTTAGTTAATTGCTTAAATTGTGTTTTATTTTTTCTTTTTTGAACCGTGTTTTATATATCTCAATTCTTTCTCAATATCACTAGAGGCAAAGATCAAAAGTTTCACTAGAAACAAAGATCAAAAGTTTCAATCACCGTCGAAGGTCCTACCGCTATCGAAGTTCTATCGTCATCGAAAGCCCTATCGTCTCTTCCTCTTACACATCAATTATCTCTTTATCTATCTTCTTCCAATTTGGGTTTTCAATTTTAACCATTATAATTCATTTTTGCTTCCTCTTTTTTCCAAATTCGATGAATCTGGTCTTTTGTGAATGTACTAGGTTAGGTTATGTGATTTACTTGAAAGTTTATTTATTAATTTGAAATGAGTTATTAGGATGAACGTGTTAGGGATTGGGGGAATCAATAGTTATAGTTTTTCACTTATGATACGATATTGTCCAGGAGAGAGTGCTATCTTTTCTGAATTCGAATCTTCAAGGGACACAACAAAAATAAATCAGAGAAGAATGTGAAATAAGACAAAGATGGAGATGCCACAATCTAGTAGATTGATAAGTCAAATGAAGATTCGCCACAAAGATCTTAATCTTTGATAAGAATTAGAGTTCTAATCCAAGAACTAAGATAATCCTCTCTTAAAATGTAAATGCATATATTATAACTCAAAAGTGTTTACATATGTTTAAGAAACCTAAGAAACCCTAAAAGAAGCCCAAAAACATCGAGTCCAATAATAACTTGAAAAATTAAAAACAGAAATAAATTGTTTGCAATTATTATAACTTAAAAGTATCAACATTTGTATTTGGTGCCCCTATATATAGATACAAATGTTTCAGGAGCCTGAGAAACCCTAAAAGAAATTCCAAAGATATTGGGTCCAAAAATAACTTAAAACTTAAAAACGTAAACAAATTGTTTGCAATTAAAATAAAATTACAAACAAATTGTTTTCACTTGACTTATCAATCTGCTTTGTGGCGTCATCATCTCTGTCTTATTTCACATTCTTCTCTGATTTATTTTTGTCGTGCCCTTTAGGATTAAAATTAAAAAAAGATTATACTCTTTCCTGAATAAGATTGTATCAACTTAAATCATGGAAGATGGTAAAGAGTGAACCATGATGGATGAGTGCTTTTAGCTTAAATCATGGAAGATGATCTTGGGATGAGAAGAAGGCATGTAAAATTTATAAGCAATGAATTCAAGTAAGGTGGTCTCTTTTTTATGCATACCACATTGTAAGTGTAATTTATTGTGATAGTGATGGTTAACTGTCAAGAAAGTCAAACAACCCTATTCCAAAATCTTCAAACCAAAGTTTACACAACAAAATAAAAGAGAAAGTGACCAATCACAACATGTGTATGTGCCATGTTACTTTAAAAACCTCTTGTCTCATCCAAATTTTAAGACCAAATAGGGGTGGCCCATTTGTATTCACTTTACCTTCACTCCTTAATATCATTATCATCATCCTTAAGATTCATACAAGACTTCCCCAAAAATCAGTTCTTCATCACTAATTTGCAGTGTAAGATTATCAACTTTCAAGATATAACATGTGTTGATGTTTAAGTTAAAACTATGTGTTGTTTAATGTATTTTTGGAATGCAAGATAAAAACAGAATAATATAATATATCAAAATAACCCAACACCAAACTAAAGAACATGGGGTAACTTTTAGGCTTTAATAAATTAGATATTACCTACTTTATTGAAATGTTTGTTAACAATATAGTATTACCTTCTTTATTTTCCAAAATGCAACTCATTCCATTACATGTCTCTTATCAATGGGTACTTTAATCCTTAGTTAGATTAGAAACTGATTAATCCTTTGTTATTATCAAATGAATTTTACATTCCCAAAAAATGTAGAAACTATCACACTAGTTACTTTTGGAATTGATCATTTACCTCTTATATTAATACATCATCAACTAAAAATAGTAAACGTTACTTAGATGTGTAGGGACATTATACAAAATAAAAGCCTTATTCTAAGAAAAAGATTAAATGTAACTACTGTGATGATTTGATTAAATTTTTGGTTGAAACAAATGGGATGAGGAATCATTTAACAAGATGTAAAGAAAATCCTAGTATGAAAACATTCAAAAGGAAAAAACTCTCATCATCAACTACAAAAGGGGATAGTGTTAGCCCTTCACGAACAATTATTTATACATTTGACCAAAATAAATCTCGAATGAAGTTGGTGAAAAAATTTGTGAAGTTCGAGCTTCCTTTTCAATTTGTGAAAAATGAGGATTTTCATGACTTTGTATGGTCTTTGCAACCACGATTTGAAGTCTCATCCCGCACTACATTGAGGTGTAAAATGTGGGAACTCTATAAAGAGGAAAAAACAAAGTAAAAAATTTTCTATCAATGCAGTGTGAGAAGGTTTGCTTAACTACACACACATGAACTTGAATCGAAAACCTAATCTGCATGAGTTTAACAACTCACTTTATTGATAATGATTGAAAACTTCAAATGAAAATTTTGAATTTTTCTCAAACAACGTGACATTTAGGGGAGCTCATTGCTAAACATGTTGATGCTTTTTTAAATAATTGGGAGTTGAAGCAAATATTTAGTATTAATGTGGATAATTCTACAACAAATGATGTTGGGTCCAATACCTCAAAAGAAGAATGTTATCATGATACTATCTTATCTTAAAGGCATAATATGTCCATATGTGTTGTTGTGCTTATATATTAAGTTTGATTTTGAAAAATGACTTAAAAGAGATCAAAGATTCAATTTCAAAAATTTAGAGTGCATTTAAATATATGAAATCTTTTCTAGCTAGATTTACAAAATTCAAGACATATGTTGAACAAAAGGAAATTTCTTATAAATGTATTGTTTGTCTTGATGTTGAAATCATGTGGAGTTCAACTTACTTAATGTTAGATGTGACACCCGGGCACGGAGATGAGGGCGGGGAGTGACGCCGGTGCAAGAAGCATGGTGCAGGGGGCACAGACAAGGAGCGGCTCCTGGCAGCTTCGGGTGGAAGGGGTACATGGATGAATCGAACATACACCGAAATGAGAGAGATCTGGAGACTGTGTAGGTATGGGACTATACGGTTGAAGGATGGCTTAAAGGAATTGATTTGGCTACTCATATCACCAAAATGCATTTACTTTTCGGTAGCCTGACTCATAAGAACTCCATGGTTAAGCGTGCTTAGCCTGGAGTAATTCTGGGATGGGTGACCTTCTGGGAAGTTTTCCCAGAAAGTGTGCGAGTGAGGACAAAGCACACTGGAAAGCCTGGTGGTGGTCTGTGGGGGCAGTCAACGGTCCCTGTGAGTTGCCGGGGCGTTACAGATGGTATCAGAGCCTAGCCTCTCCCAGTACGGTGTGGTTCGAGGACGAACCAGAGCGGAAGCTGGTGGGCATGTGACACCCGGGCATGGAGACGAGGGCGGGGAGTGACGCCCCTGTGAGTTGCCGGGGCGTTACATTAGAGGCAAACTTAAAGTACAAAGATGCTTTTGTCTTACTATATACGTAAGATAATAAATTTGGTATTGAAATGACCAAAAGTAATGATTGTGTGTCATTAGAAGAGGACTGAGAATATGTGAGGTATGTTTTACCATTTTTAAAGATGTTTTATGACTTTACCAATATTTATGTCTTTTTGTGTCACTAGTCATTTGCATATGAAATATGTCTTTAAAATTAGTAAAAAGATTCGACAATATTCTAAGAGTAATGATGTAAGCATAAGATTGATGGTAATGAGGATGAATGGTAAGTATGGCAAATACTAGGAAAATTCTAATGGAATTAACATCTAATTATTGATTATTATAGTGTGCGACCCTAAAAGTAAGTTGGATTTTTTTAATTTCTTCATTGACTATATATTTGAATCTAGTAGGACCTGTGAATCGAAATATAAATTTATTCTCATTTTTAAAAATATTTAATCAAAATTATCAAGGTGTTGAGGAGGGTTCTCAAAGTAGTCAACAAGAATCTCAACTAGATGATGAAGATGATGATCCTTCTTATGACATAAGTTTCAACCTAAGAGCTATAGAACATAAATTTGATTATATATAAGAGTTTGATAAATATTTGAGAGAGGATCTTGAGCTTTATACAAAGTCAGTTGAACTTGATATTTTACATTAGTGAAAAGTCAACTTAACTAAAATTTTACATTAGCATCATAATGTGAATTCAATATAGGAGGAAGAATGGTTAGTCTTTATCATAACTGCCAAACGCCTAAAATAGTGGAAGTACTTGTTTACACATAATATTGGTTAAAATGAACACCTTTCTCAATACGTTTTGGTGAGGATCCTAAAGAGCTTGATAAATTTGAGCAATGTGAATTTATATGAAAAATTTATATATCTATTAGTTTATATTTTATGTTTTAAAAAATAATGTTTTTTTTTGTTAGAGATAACCTTTCAAGATGAAGTGAGACCTTAAAGTGCTATAAATTTGGATGATTGAAGATACATTAATAAGTTACATTTTATAATGCAACTTATATTTGAAGATGTATTGATTTTTAGTATTTTGTTGTTTATGGGAGAACTTATGTTCTTGAGTAGAGATAAATCTTTCCTATCTATTTAGTTTTATGTCTTTTTTTTTCTTTGTTTATGAGGAACCTATATTATAAATGAAGTGGGTAAATACTACCTTTTTCAGGTTCTTAATTGAAATGCAATTTTTAGTTGAAAATTCAGTTAAACAATTTAAAAACAATTCACAAACAGTTTCGTTAGATAATATTGTAGTTTTGGTTCAAAATCGGTGTAGTTTGGTTCAAAACTAAAGCAATTTGGTTCAAAAATAGTGCAATTTGGTTCGAAAATAGTGTATAGAAACAAGTTAAAGTACATAGCAGTTCAATTCAATTCATATTACAGGTTATTGGAATTCAGTGCAACGCAGTTTGATACAACAAACAATTGTTCACTTCAATTCGTCTGAACTATTTTTTTGGTTCATTGCAAGTTTTAACAATTCAATGCAGTTCAATTAATTTTGTCTAACCTTAATTATTCCAACATAATGTCTTTTTGTTAATAAACATCATCTTGGATGCAAATAACACATTGGGCCCTTATACTAAAAGGTATTAGTGTGTTGAAAGACTTTGAGAGAAGCTTTTCATGTCTTTGATTTAGCATTTTGGTGTCATTTGTACATTGGCTTCCCAAGTTCAACCGTAATTCAAATGTCAAAAGGTTGAGAAAGATAAAGGCTCAACATGCTTTGAAAGAAAAGTGTTATATATTTGGCTGAGATCACCTAAGTGTCATTCGTACATTAACGAGTGGTTAGAATGACAAAGAGTAAAGAATGATGAAGGATAGAAATGCTTTGAAATAAAATTTCCATATCATTGGCCGAGATGACCATAATGCATTGATCTCTCAAGTTTAAGGAGTGATTGGAATGACAAAAAGTTGTCATTCAAGATATATGTGTTATTTTTAATAATTACAATGATTGCCTTAAAAAAGTGAAAATAATTTAGTTTGTGACCTATAGGTCAAAGAGATCAAGTAAATGTAGATCATTGTGACAATTAATATGTTTACCCTTTTTTTCTATAAATATGTAGATCATTATTGACTACGTGTAAAGAATATACTTTTATATCAACTCACTTAATGTTGTCCTATTTTTGTTATGGTAATGGAAATGACTCAACAAAGGACCTTATGGTGAAGCAAGTGAAAACCTATATGTTTCGAGTATGATTGGATGGAACCTAAAATATTTCTTAAAATATAGATTATCATCAATAGTTTGCTTTTTCATTAGTAGAATGATCATGTTGGACGGATCATCTAAATTTATTAGTTAATTGACAATGTGTAACCTTATTCATTTTTTCTTCATGCGAGGTATGAGGAATTATGTTTTCTTACATCCCATTATATAACGTTAAGTGTAAATATTAGTATTAGACGTTGGAAACCCATTAAATGATCTAATTGAAAAGATGATTAGACAAGTAAAAAGTCAAAACATGAAATGAGCATTAGATTGATCAAACAAATCAAGTTTAGAATGATGTGAAAGAAATCCATATAATCATAGGGTGATTAAGATCAATTGTAAATTGATCAATAACATATTATTATAAGGAAAGAAAATAACATATTATTATGTTTTATTTTATGTATTAAGATTATTTTTAATAGTACTTTCCGATCTTTATTCAAACTCCTTTTAATATTATTTTAATCAATATATTTTTATTATTTTATATTAATGTTGTTTGTTAAGAGAATTGTTATCAACTTCCATTTAATATATATATATATATATATATATATATATATATTATACTATTTATTATTATTTTTATGATTGTTATTATTCATAAAATATATCTTACACTATTAAAAAAACTCAAAAAATTATGTCATAATTTATTTTACCTTTATAATCATATTTTTCTTAAAAATTGATTATATATATTTTATTATGAAAGTGAAATTAGTCTGAAACCTTATTAATGGTTATATACTACAAGTATTTAATATGGTGAGAATTATGTCTATAATTTTTATTTTAAATATTAATAAATAGAAAGTATATTTAATCATAATTTTTTTTTATAAATAACATGATTAATTTTTTAATATAAAACAAAATATTTATAATATCTTGAAGATATAGTTTATAATAAAGAATAATATAAATAATATTTATTATTATTACTCACACAAAACATAATATTTATAATTATATTTGTAACGATAAATTAAATTATACATAAAAATAACAGTTGCAAAATGTTAATAATATTTATAAAGAGTGAACGGTAAAAAGAACATACATGCACAATACCTTATATTAGATATATGGTTGGATATAAGAAGAACTTTATTTGAAATCATGTAGCATCTGTGCCTTAAAACTGTCATATGTGACACCAAATCACTTTTGTAAGGATGGCCAGTGATAATATCACAAATGTAATACTTTTTATTTTAAAAGTTATTTATTGAAAAAGGGTATTTACTTAACATAAAAAAAAGGGAAGAATGAATAAGAAGGAAAACAGTTTGTTCAGGAAAGAGGAATCACCTTTCTGAGTTCCGTCTGAAAGTTTATTCCATGTTTGGACATTAGAATAGAGAATTCCAGTTTTGATAAAAGGAAGAATGTATAGTGATGCTGAGACCGAATCTGAATCTGAACGCAACAGAATGAGTTCTGGCGCCGATGAAGAAGAACAAGGTTCCTTCAAGAGCTTGGCCAAGCAAACGGAGCAGAGTTACCAGTTGCAGCTCGCACTCGCGCTTCGTCTCTCTTCTCATGTTTCTTCTTCGTCCGATCACTCTTCCTCTCCGACTCAGACGTTATCACACCGTTTCTGGGTATATGACAATGTTTAGGTTTTTTAATGTTAAAATTGATTTAAGCTTCTATTATTTGATTACTTGGATTTAGGATTTTTATGTTATGTAGTGGATGTATTTTTGTGTTTTGTTTTTGTAGACCTTGACTTGGAATACTAATGTAGAAACCCAAATTCACGGGGTTTACAAATATATGATGAAAAAGATATCATAATTTTTAAAAGACTTGACTAAGATCAACTTTTATTTTATTATTATTATTTAAGTAAATTGGTAGGTATCTGAGTTCATAATATAGAGAGGGATAAGGAGAGGGAGAGAGAGAGAGTGGAGAACGAAGGCCGGAAGTGAGGGAGAGAAGAGAAGATAGGGAAAGAAATTGACTATTGTATTTTTTGTGTTTAATAATACGTTGTTGTAATTTATATACAGCTCGTTCAACCCAAATAACTGTAAATCTGCAATCTCAGTTATAGGAAATAATTGATTTCCAAAAATATCCTCAATCTCAAGGCACATTTCATATCACATAATTATTGCAAATTTTATTTTATTTTATTTTCTTCTAAATATACTTACGGAGAATTACCCAAACAAGTTTAATTGATTTGACAAGTTTGTCTCTATTCAGTTCATTTCTTACATGTGAGATTATACCATTTATTAATTCAGATCAGCTTAATTGAGTGAGTAATCTGGGTTTTGATAGTGTAAAGTAAATTGAATCATCCATGCACCTTTAAATTGAATGCTTAATACATGAAACTATACTTGTCATGTGTACATGTTCTGTGTTTAAGCATTAAACCTTTCTTCCACTGTAAAGATATTGAGTGTCCATATGCTTTCTTATTTGTCAGGTGGATGGTTGTTTGCAATACTCTGACAAAATTTTAGATGGCTTTTACTTAATCCATGGGATGGATGCATATACATGGACTCTAAGTACTGATTTGCAGAATGTTGGTATTATTCCATCATTTGAATCACTCATGTCAGTTGAACCCAGTGACGACTCATCAATTGTTGTGGTTGCTGTTGATAAATCTAGAGATCCTGGTTTGAGAGAACTGCAAAACAGGGTAGCAAGTCTTTCAAATAACTGGATTACCACTAAAGATGCAACTGATCAGCTTGCAAGTCTTATTTGCAATAGGATGGGGTCAGTAAATTGTCTTTAATTTTTGAAGAAATAAAAAAGAATTGTTTTGGAAAGTCACAACTACATCTTCCTAATGAGTTTGGTTGTTTTTTAAAGGGGAGGGTCTTTAACTGAGGAAAATTTAGTTATACGCTGGAAGGAATGCACCCAACTTCTTAAAAGCTGCCTGCACTCTGTCATTCTTCCAATTGGAAGCTTACCCATTGGCCTTTGTGTCCATCGAGCGTTGCTGTTTAAAGTATAATTCATTATTTAATGCTTTGTTTATATTGATTTTCTGGTTACATTATTTTTACTTCAATATCTCTTAGATTAACATATCTGTATTTCTTTATTTTTTTATTTTCATTGTTCCATGGTAAAGCAGACAACTGGGAGTTTCTTATAGAGAATATTCTTTATTTTACATACCAGTGAAATTTGATTGTTGAATGTTATATAACAATTTAAATTGTAGGTGTTGGCCGACTTAATCAATCTACCATGCCGTATTGCAAAGGGCTGCAAGTATTGCAGAAATGATGTGGGAGCGTCATGCATAGTTCAATTTGGTTCTGACAGGTTTGTTGCATTAATTAAGTAATTAAATTTACAAATGGTAAATTTGATAATGAATATATATTTTTTAATTATTTGCATCATTGAGAGGTAGGTAAGAAATGGTAGAAAAAGTAAAGATGGGTGTTTGAGATTTTTTTTTGTCAAACTTAGCTGCTTTTGAATTAAGAAGTAGGACTCAATAAGGAAATATACATTAAAATTTATATTTTTCCATTTTCTATTTACAAATTACGTTTTATTTGGTTGAAAAGTTAAATAGGTAGGAAAGAAAAGCAATAAGAGAGGAAGGATTTGAACTTTATTTGGTTGAGAAGTTAAATAAGGAGGATGAGAAAAACAAATTCGATTGATTTCAATGGGAAAGGAAATAGTGTAGAAAAAATGTCATTGGATGGATAGAAAGAAGTGCAGAAAAAGTTTCTGTTATAATAGATTGTATAATTTTTTTTACCATAATTTAAAATATTAAATTTATCCCATTTTTTAAAACTTTTTAATCTTTTTAAAAACAAATGTTTATCATTAATCATTATTTTTTTAATGTTATAAAAATATTTTTTAAAACATAAAAAATAAAAGTACTTAATCAAAAGACAATTTTCCTCTAGTGTAAAGGAATGATGGCTTTTTCTTGTCTATGACGTGGAGTGCTTACTGTTGCCTTTCCTAATATATGTGTTCGTGTTTTCGGGATAATTGAAGGTTGAAATCCTTTTATTAGCTGTGATTAAAGAATGAAAATCATGCAGTGATGAATTTTAAAGGTACTATTTGAATAAAATTTTATTGGTAAAGTTTGAACTTTAAACTACTTTCTTCCCAAATATTGAACTTTAAACTGCAGATATTTTTCATTTTTATTGTTTTAACTATTTTTTTTAAAAATAAATCTTTAAAATATAAACTTAGATAAAAAATAATTTTAAAGTACAATTCAAATAAAATTGCACAATAAAATATTAATGCAAAAGCTTGGTCTTTCTAAAAAACAAATTTAAATAGGTTGCATCACAAAGTATAAGTTTTAAAAAATTAATCTTTTTAAAAAGAACTTCAATTTCATATAAATAAAAAAATATAAATATATAAAATTAATTCTAAACAGTTCTTCAATGATTAATATTTCTCTTTCTAAGAACTTTATTTTGATCACTTGATGTTTAAAAGTGGGTATCCATTACTAAAAGCAATTATCTCACAATGATTAGTGCGTATACATTGGTTGGATACCAAAATTGCCTTTGTTCCTTACTATCATAATTGTCTTTGTTCGTTACCCTTTGTTTTGTCTAAGAATATAGGTGACGGCCTTTGGCCATCTTGGATGGAAATAAGCTATGATAGACAAGATATGTACATTATAGAGTAGTGATACTAGGACCTTGTTCCTCTACGACCAGGGAAGTTTGTTGTTGGTTGTCAATGGGTATTTATGGTCAAAGTTGGTCTAGATGATAAGGTTGATTGGCTTAGGGTTTGTCTTGTTGCAAAAGGCTATACATAGATATTTGGGCTGGATTATGGGATACCTTTCCTTTGGATACCAAAATAGCTTCTGCGCAACTATTCCTATCATTGCTACAATTTGTCGTTGGTCTATCTGTTAGCTGAACATAAAGAATGTTTTTCTACATGGTTATCTACTTGAGGAAGTCTACATGAAGCAACTTCCTTGATTTTTTCCTTAGTGGGAGTCTTCTCGTTTTGTATGTTGCTTACGAAATCTTTATATAGCCTCAAGAAATCACCTATAGCATGGTTCAATAGATTTAGTACTTTGATTCAACAACTTGGTATGACTCAAAGTGAGGTTGACCACTATGTTTCAAAGGATTTTCAAATGGAGGATCTTGGCAAACTAAAATATTTCTTGGGGATAGAGCTAACATAATCCAAAAAGGGGATCATATCCCAAAGGAAAGCGGTGGATATTTTGGAATAAACAAGAATGTTTAATTCCAAGACCATTGACACTCCATTGTATCCCATCGCCAAAATCCTGCCATGTGCGAGGGGAGCCTCTTCTAGATCCCAAAAGGTACATACAAATACAATCGATAGGGAAGTTGAACTGTCATGCTATATTACCTGTCGAAATATGTCATTCATAAGAAGTGTGTAGTAAGTCAATTTTTCAACTCTGCATGTAAGGAACATTGAGACTGCGTGACTCACATTGTTAGATACATCAAAGGAGTTCCAAGAAAGGGTATTTTGTATGAAGCTAGAGGACACACTTGAGTTGTGGGGTATTCTAATGTGGACTTGCCAGGCTCCCTCATTGATAGAAGGTCCACTCTAGCTTTTGTATATTTGTGGAAGATAACTTTGTCTCTTGGAAAAGCAAGAAGAAAATTTTGTAGCCAGGTTCAGAGTGTTGAGCTACAATTGTAGATATATGGTTAAAAACCTGCTTCAGGAACTAAAGTTTGGGAGATTTTACAATTATCACTTATATATGTGATAATCAGACCACCATGCATGTTGCCTCAAATACATTATTCCATGAAATGATAAAGTCCATTGTCACTTTGTCAAAGAGAAAGTCATGTTTGAGAAAATATCTACTACCTTTGTTAATTTCATGATCAACTTAAAGATATATACACTAAGTCAGTAATGGCTCCTGGATGAACTACATATGTAAGAAACTTGGTCCACACGACTTATGTGCTTTAGTTTGAAGGGGGAATATTAAAATCTTGTAGATATGTTATAATCTTAAAGATATGATAAATGATGATATTACGATCAAGATTGATTTAATATTGTGTTATTAGCTTAAAATAGCACAACTGAATATTTTGTAATTGTGTTTTCTCTCCTATAAATTGAATAGCTCCACTGTGGACTCTTAAAGAAATTAGAGAAACACTAACAAAAACCTAGTAATATTTTCTATTCCACCAAAAATCTAGTATTATATAATGCATTTTCAAATGGGGGACTTAACTTATCTGCAAACTATGTGAAGGAAGGTTGTGTTTATGAATTTTGGTCAGGGGTTGGAAACTAATATTTCTGACATCAGTTCAATGGTATTTTACTCTGGTTTGTTTTTTGGTCTTAATTAAGTATCAGGGTAACCGGAGGGAATCTTTTTTTTAACCAATGTGTTTCATTGTTTTACTTTTTCTTATTACATATAAAATGTGTATGGCATGGTTTTATTAGCTGAACCAAAAGCAAGCTCAATTAACATAGAAATATCCTATGCACTTCTCTAGGGAGTATATGATTGATTTAATTGGAAGGCCTGGGGCAACATGTCAACCTGATTCTTTTCTGAATTCTGCTTCTTCAATGTTGGTTGCTTCACCATTATGTCATCCAAAGTTCAAGCCAGTTGAAACAGCTGAATATACAAAGACACTTGCTCAATTGTATTTCTTGGACAGTCAAGCACTGCATCTTGTATTTGATACTACATCAGGTTATTATCTTTGCACACTAGATGCTTTTTTTTTGAAAGAATATATTTATGATGTGGAACTAGTCTTGAAATGAAAAAGTTATTTGTCTTTATACTGAAAATTACTAACTCTTCCTTCTTTTGATTACCTTTGCTTCTACAGTTACATTGCTGAATTTTTTAACCTTAACTGAATTTTACCTTTGGTTTTACGTGAAACATTGAGAGCAAAGTAATTAGGCCATTTGCATGTGGCTTTTTTTTTTTTTTTTTTTTTTTTTTCCTTTTTGTGGATTTTCCTCTAGAAGCACATGATTGTTGAAGCTGTGGGGTGCCAACCTAGTTGGGATTGTATACAACATTAAAATATATTGACTAAATTGAATAATTACTTTCCATAAACATGTTTTACTAGAAATCTGCCATAATAGTTTTACATTATAGTCAATGTGGGACTGTTACTATATAGTGTATGATAGTTTGTAGTTAAGGAGGAAATAGTATAATCATGATTTCAGGACATAAAAGTTGTATAACGAGTATTAGAGATTAACATGGTTTCTGTCCACATGTTCATACAGTTTTAAAATTACTAGTTTCCATCATTACAGGACCTGCTGTTAATCACAGTGACAAAATGGATCTGCAGCGAACCGAAGCTTTGGGTGCAAATTATGCCGGTGGAAACAGCCATCTGATTGCTTTGAGTAAGAATGAACTGTTTTTCTTGTCCCATACGAAAAGTAGATAAATAGTGGAATCATGCCTTTCTCAAAAAGAGCACATCATACATGACAAGGACTGACTGATATATATACTAGCAAATAGGTTTTAAATACTGAAGCTCAAAATGCTCTATTTTTTATTTGTAGTGTTATTGGATTCTCCACATTTGATATTCTTATGCAGTTCCTGGTGCAGAGGAGTATGCGTATTTCAATGAAGTAGACCAGACAGTCTTGGATTATCCAAGTCATGAAGTTGATCTTGACGAGGAGGATCTGGATATTCCTTGGAGTGAACTTATTTTGAAGGAGAACATTGGGACAGGTTTTATATTTTAATTCTCACATGATGCATACACTAAAAATATACTGATTCTGTGAAAGCTATCATTTATTTAAGAGAAAATGTATCCTGAAACAATGAAATAAGGACAATGATAATTGTTTTTCAGGGTCATTTGGAACTGTCCTTCGTGCAGACTGGCGTGGTTCCGTAAGCATTTCTTTCTTTGATTCTTTACATATTTATTTGTCCACATTTTAATGATGATACTAGTATTGCTGCTAATTCTATTCCATTTATTTTGGTTCGAGGAAATTAAGCATGGGAATGCAACTTGATTGGATTGTCCATAAAAAGAAAGAAAACCTACTTACCAACATGACCATCATTAATATCATGCTCATTCACTATGTTTTCACGGTGTCATTTCTTTTTTTTATAGAGTCGTGGTATACAATCTATAGAAATTAAATTCTAGATAAAATTCAACTTAGATGACATTCCTCCTTAGGCATAGGCTTTCTTCCATACAAAAAAAAGCTCAGATACCCTATCATATTTTATCCCCTCCCATGATTTCATTCATAATTACATTTGTGGTTCTTCAATTGTGAACCCCAATCTTCTTTACTTTTTTTGTCAATTTTCCTTTGTTGTGCCTTTGCTCCTCTTCACTCATACACCAAGAGGTCTTACTGCTACTGGTATGCTCTCTTTCCTGGTTCTTTTCTATATATTGGGTCAGTAGCCCATCCATCCCACCCCAATCAGTTTGACCTTCCCCCCTGGGGAAAATATGGTAACCACCTGTGGATATCTTGAAAATTCTCTTGAGTACTTCCATGATCCAGAAGCTTTGTTCGAATTATGAAATAAGTCAGGGAAGAAGGGGAAGCTGAATATGTTGGAAAACAGTGGTAACAACAGCAATTTCAGTTTCTGCTATAGATTGAGCAACAATTTCTTAGTTTTTCAAGTTCCATGAGAAAAACACGATCTAAAGCCAAATAGTATCTTGAAGCACTTCTCATATCATCAATTCAGCTACCCCAGTCAGTATTAGAGAAACCAATTAACTTGAAATTTTTAATCTTCTTGTACTTAAGACCAAAATTGCTTGTGCATGACATATATAAAAATATTTTTTGTAGCTTTTTTGAGGTGCATTTCACTTGCGCAATGAATAAAATGCAACAAAATACTTCTAGAATTTAGGATGTTAGGCTGGAATCATGCAACAACAAATCATAAATGAGATTGCACAAACGCATGGACCTTTTTAAACTTGACTTGAATATTCAATTTTTAAACTTGTAAGAGTTTATCTATGTAAAAATAATATTAAAAATCGATTAATGACATATATACATAATATAATACTCTTAATGCAACTAAAACTCAATAATTCCACATCATAATAAAAAGAAGGAGCAAAATCACAATAATAAACTATGATAGCACATTAGTGCTAAATAAGATTAAACTACTTGGGAGATTAAATCATTTATAATATCTTAAAAGTTGTAAGTTCTTAATGTTAAAACAATTCAAAAAGGATTTAACTTCTCCAAGTTGTTTGAATGTAATAAAATATTGTCATTGTTGGGTAAAAGTTGGACAAAACATACATTTGATTTCAAACTTGTTAACTTGCTTCTTGATTCCATAGTTTGTGTGAGTTTACCACAAGTTTAAAAAGTTTACCCAGGTGTATTCAGAAAAGAGCTTGATAGTGAGGTAACTTGTTTTCTCTATCTAGGATGGTAAACTCGTAAGAGGTTAAATGTTAAGTCGAGAGTTTGATAACCTTGGCTGGAATTATGACAGAAATATGTGATAGGAAAGAAGGGGAAGCAAAATACTTTGGAATATCTTGAGCTCAAAGCAAGGAATCTCTAATACTTTTTTATCAGCAACGTTGACATTGATAATGATTGAAAAAGCAAAATACAAATTTAAAGATATAGTCTTCAGTATTTGGCAGACTTGTTCCTCAAGTAGTAGTACCGACTGATTTACTCCTAAGTAAAAATGTCAATCACTACTATGACTTTTCTTACGAAACTGAAACAGAAATAAATATAAATTCATGTGCACAAGCATTACATAAAGCAATTATTTAGCAAGATTTGTTTGAATTTTAGTTGGGAGAGCTCAAAAGTATTTTGACTTCCAAAGATATAAAATTTCTCTTTTATGTTGTGCATTGAAATTTGCAAAAGTGCTTTCCAACTTCAATCTAAACATAGTTCAGTAATTTACGCCCAAAAATATTGCTTCTAGAACTACTTGCAGTTCCCATTCTTCTATTAAAAAATTGAGAAGGTGCTGGCATGGTATAGTTGCTACGAGAGCCAACATGGTAACTTCAGGTGCAAGACATGGAGAACAGGATGCATTCATGCAGTAGAAAGTGATGTCAAACTTTATGTCTTTGGACCCACCTTTTTCTGAACTGCAATGGAGGTTGTAGTTTTTCGTCAACTCATTTTACTTACAATTTTAGTTTATATAGTTGTGCTTTGAAGTTCTCCAAGTTCCTAACTTGAAATTTGAATTCCCTCATGCTATCTGCTTGCAACTTCATTTTTCTCTCCTTAACTAAATCCAGTTTCAACTCTTCCAATATCACATCCCACATGAATATTATTTATCCACTTATATACTGTTGTTTCTTTGCTGTAAATGCCTTGATGGGATTTCTGTTAATTGAAGATTTGTAACAAGTCTTGAAGCATAACTGTGGCCATTGCAGCTGCTTATTGGTTTCCCCCATCAAATCCTATCATATCTCCCTATTTAATAATGTATCATGAGTCAAACTTACAAATGTCATTAATTCTAGACCCATGAAGAGACTTAGCAAGCATGTTAGTCAGTCGGTGACTGGAGCTGACAAACAGCCCCCAATCCTTGACTAAAGGCATTTGTGTCCACATTTAAAGGTTTGGAGAAATCTGGTTCTGCTAGAATTGGAAGTTGAGAAATAGCCGCTTTTAGGGTGTTAGAAGCTTCTTGAGCATCCCCCGTCCAACTAAAACCTTATTTCTTTAATAATTGTGTAAATGGTTTGGCAATTTTGCCATATCCCTTCACAAAGTATTGATAATAGCTGAGACCTAGGAATCCTCTCAAGGCTGTTGCGTCTTTCAGAGTAGGCCACTTCCACATTGCCTCCACTTTCTTCGGGTCAGTAGATATGCCTAGGCCAGATATGATAACCCAAATATTCCAAACGCATTTCTTTTTATTGATCGTCAAATTATTCTCTTTAATCACTTAGAGAACATGTGTTAAATGTTGGACATGTAGTTCAATAGTGCCACTATAAAGTAAAATATCATAAAAAAAACTAACACATACTTTCTCAAGAAAGGTCGAAGAATCTCATTCATTAAGGATTGAAAAGTGACCAGGGCATTAGTCAACTCAAAAGGCATTACTAAAAGCTCATAATGACCTTAATGAGTCCTAAAAACTGTTTTTTCAATGTCCTCTTCCTTTATTAGGATCTGATGGTACCTTGATTTCAGATCCAATTTAGAGAAAATGGTAGCTCCTACCAATTCATTCAATAATACATCTATAACAGGCATGGGAAATTTGGTAGGAACAGTTATCTTGTTAAGGGCCTTGTAATCCACACAAAATTGCCATCCACCATCCTTTTTTTAGCTAGAATCATAGGGCTAGAATAGGGGGTAATACTAGATCTAGTGATTCCTGCTTTCAACATATCAAGGACCTACTTTTCATTTTCATTCTTTTGAAGATGTGAGTATTTGTATGACCTCAGATTCAGAATGGAAGCTCCTTCTTTTAAATGAATAGCATGATCCTGTGTCCCGCTAGGAGGTAATTCAGTTAATCTTTTCAATGATGTTGATGTGGTAGATAACGCGGAATCTCCTTTAACCATCTGTTGTCACTCACCTCTTCCAATGGTCAATTTTAGTTTCCCAAAATCTGCCTTAACCTCTCCTAACCTGGCCAGCCATTCTAATCCCAAGATCACAGTTGCTCCTCCTAGATAAAAAATGAAGAATTCCTATTGAATATCCAACCCTTGTAACTCCAAAACAAATCCCATGCATTTTCCTTGACAATGCACCTTGTGACCGTCTCCTACCTCCACCACATAAGGATGAGTCTCTTTAGCCTCTAACCCACATCTATTCACGACTTCTTGAGAGATGAAATTGTGAGATGTCCCACAATCTAATCGGACTAAAACCTCTACATCTCTAATCCTACCATAGTAAACATGGATAGTTGCAAAGCTTTATCTTCTTCAACATCCTCCTCCGTGTCTCCTTTACAATTCACTAATTTGTCATAACTTGATAAATCTTCCTCTGTTTTTAACATGTGTAATTGCTTATTTCTACACACATGATTAGGTTTTAATTTCTCATCATGAAGCACAATCCTTTCCTAATTTTATCTTGCATTTCCTTATCTGATAATTTTTGAAATGCGACTCCTCCGTTGCTGTTGATTCCTTGAGTTTTACTGAGAGAACTCACAACTTCCACCGACTCCCCTTTTCCCCTGCCAAATACGAAGTTTACTTAATCATTTGAGCTTTCATCATCAATTCTGCCAGATTTGATGGATCATGTAACTTCACTTCCGACTTAATTTGTTCCTTGAATCCATTCAATAATATTCCAATCAAGTAATTTTGTTCAATTCCTTTTAGAAGCCCCGCATATTGCTCGAGTTGTTCTATGTCATTTTCAACTGTGTGTCTGTCTATGTAAAAGCAATCAAAATTTTAAAATGGATTCTTTAGCACCCCTGATAGGACTCTTAATAAGGATCATAAGGTGGGAAGTGTACATGGGCCTGTTACTCAGCAAGGAAAAATTATAGAAGAAATAGATAGGTCCAAAATATGGAATGTTTATGTGAGAAGAAAGAAAGTGGGGTTAGGAAAAGAAATAGTGAGAAGTTAGTTAGGATAGGGAGTGACGTGTCAAGAATCCAGGAATGAGAAATTCTGTTATAGGAGAGAGAAGGGAGAGTGTGAAGGGGGTACCGTGAGAAAGTGGTGAGTTGGTTAGGAGGAGAGTCATCCTCTGGAGGAGTCTAGTGCTCTGTTTTTTCCTTGTTACTGAAGAGCTACCAACTCAATAACTTTTACTGCATAATCTTCTCAAATAATACAAACTTGATATTTAGTTATTTCTTGGTTCTTATTAACCCCACTCTCCTCATTCCAATTAAAAGGTCTTTCCCCTTCCCCTCAAAACTGTATTTCTTGGTTCTTATGAACCCCACTCTCCTCATTTCAATTAAAAGGTTTTTCCTCTTCCCCTCAAAACTGTCCCTGAACTATTTAAATAGTTCAGGTACAGCTGGCACACAACTTATTTATTCCTTCTCCTATATACAATAACAAACCTATCACGACAAATTCAATAATGATAAACCTTCATAAATCAATTTGATGCAAGTGTTTGAAGATGATGTGTTGAGGAATTGGTGATGCATGGTGGTGGTTGGCCATGAGTCAAGTAGTGTAGTGGTTGGGCAGTTTCAATAGCAAGGTCATGTTAGAGCTCTAAGGATGCAGCGGCTGTTGGAGAGAAAAATACGTTTGGAGGACACGGTGGGTGATGAAGAGCAAGAACTCGGAGAGTGTGACAGCTGCTTGCCAGAAAGAGACTATTTTTTGAGGACATGGTGACTGACGAACAACAAAAATGCTCTAAGGGCATAAGTATTGTAGAACAAGAAAAACACTCAAGAGTGCGTTGGTTAACAGAGGGAAAAACAGTACTCCAAGGGCATAATAACTATACGAGAGCTAAAAGAACGCTTGTAGAATGTGGCAATTGCTGGAGAGCAAAAGATGCTCAAAGGGTATAACGTAGTGAACAAAATGTAGCACCTGGTATTGTTTACCCGACAGAGAAAATCAGAGTGATGAAGTCAGGGTCAGTGTCTAGGGAAAAAAGGTGTAGCCCTACCGTGGATTAGTGACAAAGGAGGATGGTATTACTCTGATATCAGTTGAAAGAATTACTAGTCATTGTGTGTTTTGTACACACGAGCACTCTTATATATAATAAAGACGAGATACAATAATACGGAAAAAATTCAATAAATAATGGGAAATATTTGATCATGCATTCCCTATTTAGTGTAAGCAAAAGCATATCTCTAATGAGATTCAACAATCACTACAGATGTGGGAAAAGTAAAGTTTAGTAAATTAGTATGATGTCTTGGGCATTCCTCAGTTCATGAGCTAGTTTTTAGAGTTAAGTTAAGCTCAATCCAATTTAAAGAACACTACCCATTTCTTTTTCTGCTTCTTTCCTCTTTTTTCTATGTGTGCGTGTCAATCACAATCCAATCACTAAATGTTAACTATCTAATATCTTAGGATGTTGCAGTGAAAATTCTTAAAGTGCAAGGTTTTGATCCTGGGCGATTTGAAGAATTTCTAAAGGAGGTATCCATTATTGCTGGTTTTAATTTGTATTTTCATGTTCATTTTTTATTTTCGAATGAGGCTCAGGAACAATTTTACGTTAATTTTGTACATATAATTTTTTTTCCATGTAGATTCTAATCATTCCCAGTTTATTTCATAGGTCTCACTCATGAAGCGCCTAAGGCATCCAAATATTGTACTCTTGATGGGTGCAGTTATTCAACCCCCTAAGTTATCAATTGTAACAGAGTATTTATCTAGGTACAAAAGTTTTCCTTTAACAATGAAAACTGTGCTCCTTGCTTATGTTTATAATTGGAGAAAATTTGGGTTGAGTTTGATATTCTTATGCTAATTATTTCTTTGATTTGCAGAGGCAGTTTGTATGAACTTCTGCACATGCCCAATGTTGGATCCTCACTTAGTGAGAGGTGTCGCTTAAAAATGGCTTATGATGTGGTATAACTTTGATGATTAAAACTTTTAATAGTTTTACTATTTATATCTTTTTAGGCATTATGCAGACCTAAATGTTCATATGTTTGTCTAGGCAAGCGGAATGAATTATCTTCATCAAATGAGACCCCCCATTGTTCATAGAGATTTGAAGTCTCCAAATCTTTTGGTTGATGATTCATACACTGTTAAGGTAACTGTTTATTTTGTTGGAGTATTTGAAAAATGTTATCATGTTATTGTTGTACCGTAAAATATGTTAATCTTACATGATATCATGGGAATATTTTGATATTTCGCACGATGCTTATTTAGTTAGGATTGGGAGTTTATCATAACAATATATAATGAGACACTCCCACCTTGTGCACACAATTGATATATTTATGTTTAATCATATTTTAAATTTTCACTATTTTGAACCTCAAACTACATGTTACGCATGTATCCATAACAATATATAATGTGATACCCTCATTATGTATTTCATGTTCCTATTTTGCCCTTAATTGGATTTTAAATTTTCAATATATTGAACCTCAAAATTATTATTGCTACATACATACCAATATATAATGGGATTGTGTGTACATATTTCATGTTCCTATCTTGTCCTTAATTAAATTATATTTAGTTTTTAATATTTTGAACTGCAAAACTATTAGTATGTTGCGTTACATCTATAACAATATATAATACAATACCCCAATTTTGTGTACACATTTCATCTTCTTATTTTGCCCTTAATTATATTTTAAATTTTTAATATTTTGAACCTCAAAGCTGTCATATTTATGTATACAGCAATCAAAAAGATAAACAGTGCAGATAAACTATCCATCTATTTAAAATAACCTCAGATAAACTACTTCACAACACAATTACTTTTTTTTCCCTTTTTCATGCAAAACTATAATTGATATTGCTCCTGCAATGTTGTTTTTGATTCAAATTATTGGTTACAAGTAAAATATAGAAAATAATAATACATCTTTTTTTATATATTTACTAGTGAAATATGATAGTGTATCCGCTTTAGTATAAATAATATTAGTGCCTTGTCTTTTCTTTTTGGATCATCACATCAAACCAATATCAATTTCAGATTGTTCAGTATCTATATATTCCACCTTTTCTTTCTCCCCTTCCATTATACGTCTTGACATGCTTCCTTATTTAATTAGGATTGGGAGTTTAGAATTAATATAAACAGGGTTAGTTTTCTGTCTTTTGCTTGACATCTTATCATCACATTAAACCAATATCAATTGCACATCATTCAGTCTATGTTCACCTTTCTTTCTCCTCGATCTGAAGGTCCTATATTTTCAAAATAGTATCAAAGCAACATCATCCTTTATGACCTAGCGAGAAACAGCAGAAACTCTCTTGTTATGTATAAAATAAAATTAGAAAGGACTCTCCCTATTTTGTAACTCATCTTTTTCTTTTTCTGCCTATAAATTATTAGCCGAATTTTAGGATGTATCTAACCATGACAATTGATGGCTTCTAGGGTTATGTTAAGTGTTCCCCCATTTGGCAGAACCTAATTATTAATGCTTAACAGTGCCTGAATTGCTATTACCTGCTGCACTAAGAACCCCACCCTACCAAAAACGAATGGTTTTGCTTAAGCTAGCAATTTCCCATGCAGCCATTCACTAACGGCTCACGTGTACATTTATGGATCTATATGAGCGTGCGGTTAATTGAGCGTTGATGTTTGAATTATGTAATTCAGGTATGTGACTTTGGTCTTTCACGCACAAAGGCAAACACATTTCTTTCTTCTAAAACCGCAGCTGGGACTGTAAGTTCTTCATATTAACTGAATCATTCATGTGTCAAGTTTTGTTAAATTTTTCTTAACTACAATTATTTGATGATTTGACATTATAATTTATTCCCTGTTTTTTCTTTCTGGACATGCCAGCCTGAATGGATGGCACCCGAAGTCATCAGAGGAGAACTGTCAAACGAAAAGTGTGATGTATTCAGCTTTGGTGTAATTTTGTGGGAACTAGTCACCCTGCAACAACCATGGAGACATTTAAATCCTTCACAGGTTATTTGCTTCTCCCCACTGCTTTTGATTTTGTTTGTTAGATATATTATCTTTATTTTATATTTATCTTTTATCTTTAGTCAATTTGTTATTATTTCTTATTTATATTTTGGGTTTAGCCCATTTTTATTCTATTATAAATAGAGGACCCTATATGTATATTCAACACAAGGGAGATTAATTCCATAACTAATTTTTATTATATTCAACATGATATCTAGAGCCTAAAGTTCTTTTGAGGAAAAAGTTTTTGGTGGCCTCTGCCACTACATCCGCCGGCGGCGCCGGCGTTTACCACGGCTACTATCGGAGTTCAAGTTTCGATCGACGATCACATGGTTTGGATCGTCTCGGTTAAGCAACCACCATGTCATTAACGACGCCTTCATCGGAGCTCCTACGCGCTCTTAACGCCTTTTGAAGTTATGGATTTGCTCCCTTTTGTCTCTTCTGACCTCTCTTTTGTCACCATTGCGTTTCACCCGTTCATGTATGTTTTTTTTGGAAAAGATGGTTTTTGTTAGTTTATTTACATAAGTGGTGGCTCTCCAACAATTACCTCTTTATCCATTGATGGTCTTCCTCAACGACGATTTGCAATAAGAGATTTATATGGAGGAACCTCCTAGATTTGTTGCTCAGGAAGAGTCTTTTGGGTTGGTATTTCGTCTTCTTGCAAATCATTAGCATTTGGTTTCACTCGAGTGCAAAAGCAGATATTTTCACTGATGAATTATATTAATAACAAGCTTGGTACATATGTATGTACTAGCTTGAGAGTGTTAAATATATTTTCTTTATTTTATATTTATCTTTTATTTTTAGCTAGTTTGTTATTATTTCTTATTTGTATTTTGGGCTTAGCCCATATTTATTTTATTATAAATAGAGGACCCTATGTGTATATTCAACACAAGAGAAATTAGGGTGTTGCTTCCTCCACCACCACACTTTGCTCCCTCCACCACCCCATTCCTTTTTTACCCTTCTCTTTATTTTTCCATTCCTATTTTACCCTTAATAAAATTTTAGGATTAATATCTTTTAACCTCTAACCACTCTAATCCTTTTTAACCTCTACCCACTCTAATCCTCCACACAGTGAGAACTCTTCTTCTTCCTCTTTTTGTTTCATGTTCTTCTTCTTCTTCATTTTCACATTTCTTCTTCTCATTCTAATTGTGGACTGAGAGTATGGTGGACTTTCATTAGTTAGTGTGCGAGATTGTAAGTGGTGGTGGAAGCAATTGATCAACGTGCAAGATCGGTGTGGTGGGGGTTGACGGATGGTCACATCCGTTTAAAAATTATACGTTTATTTTACAATTATTTTTATTAGTTTATTTTTTATATTAATTTTAAAGATATTTTAATAATGTAATTTATATGTTTTGATGTATTATTTTTTAGAAGACGAATGTGGTGGAGTTGGGGGTGGGAATCTAAAAGAAAGAGAAGGAGAGTTGGTGGTGGGACTGAGTAAAAAGTGAGTGGATAAAAAAAATAGGGTTTAAATTCAAAGTAAATAAATATGATTAAAAATAAAATAAAGGTTATTTTTGTAATTAAAAAAGGTTATTTTTGTAATTAAAATTCTTACAGAGAAGGTTGGGGAGGTGGAGGGAGAAGTGGTGGTGGTGGAGGGAGTAACACCCGAGAAATTAATCTCATACCTAATTTTTATTATATTCAACATAGTTAATTTCTAAAATACTGGATACTCTAGATAGAATACTAGAATACCCTGAGCAGCTTGATCTATCCTCAAACACATATACATAGCGTGTCTAATACAGGACACTTACCATGTTCTGGTCTTCATGTTGGAGTTGGTGTTTCATAGGTACAGATTCTACATTTTGGACCGGTCCAAAATTCTGTCTTTGATTTAGGTTTCTCATGAACCAAATTCCTGCTGGTTTTCAGGTGAGATTGCAACCAATCAAAGGTGAAAATTCTTCAGGACCGAATTTTGTTCTACAAAAAAATATAAAAAGTATTCTATCTGTGTAAATAATAGGTATAGTTTGCTATTGGGGAAATATTAAAAAGCCAACTGTGGTATTTTGGTGAAAAAATTATACAAAATAATCTGAGACACGGAGAAAAATCCCCCCTAGTTAACTGTTGAGATTGAGTTTAGCTCAGTCTATTTATATTATGATATTTATGTGTAGTCTTAATGGGTAACCTGTAGGTGTTTTACTGCTGCAAATTTCTTACTTAATAATCCATCCTTGGGCACAAGGAGGGAGGGTGTTATGATGTCTCACACTAACTAGAAATCTGGCCAAATTGTAAGACTATAATGCCCATTTTTAATGTAGTATCAAGACCCTATTAAGCCCTAATATTGGATCACTTTCATACGTCTAGTTCTACAAATTTCATATCCATTTTGATGTATAAGGCTTGGTTTATTATTATAGCTTCCCCCTACCAGAATTAAAGTTGGAAGTAACAGTTTAAGAATTAAATAATGGTATAACGGTTTAATAGCAACAGAGATAAGGTTTAGAGAGATAGAACAGTAAGAAATTTCAGGAAGAGGTTAAGTGAATTCTCACTGGAGCAGTAGATTCTTTTCTGTTATAGGGATATATTGGCTGATCAACCACTTTTTTTCCCTCAAGCGAATGACTTTCTAATTGACCTTGTGTCTGGAGACTCCCTTGGCTCAAATGTTGATAACTTGAGGTGCTATTTTCCAATGATTTTCTCCTTTTTCTTTGTTGTCTTTTATTTTGGTATTTTTCCAAGGGGGATTCCTTATCCTATCCTCTGTTTGTAACTTTTTCTCTTCATCTTATCAAAGTCTTCTTTTAGAAAATAGTTGTTATTCCTAAGCACAATATCATTCAGTTAAAATTAGAGTCTGAGGCGGTTAGCTGTTTTAATTGAGTATTTTCCTGGGTCATTTTTCTACTAGCCTCTCTCTGCATGATGTTTTGTAATATGCATCAAGTGGCTTTTAGTTTGATACGGTAGTTCCATCTTTTTAATCAAAATAAGTGCTAAGGCATCACTGTGTTGTTTTCCATATGTAGGTTGTTGCGGCTGTTGGTTTTATGGACAAAAGGCTAGATATTCCAAGGCATGTGAATCCTGAAGTTGCAGCCTTGATTGAACTCTCCTGGGCCACGTAAGTAGATTGATAAATAATTTTGATTTCTTCTTTTTATGTACATGAAAACTTTTTGGTTCATGAATGGTTGATTCTCTTATATCAGGGTAGTAGCCCAGACTAAACAAAAGTAATTGAAGACCATCAACTATGGCCATACTAGTAATATATTTTACTGAAATTATGTGTCTAATCCATATACTATTGATTTATTTACAATAAAGGAGTAAATAATGTAATAAAGGGTACATGAAAAGTAAATCGATAAAGAACCCTAATTTTTAGTTTTACATGTTAATACGTCTACAATCCAATCATATCTTTAAGAACCCCGTGATGCTAGAGCTTATATGTCATATGCATCAAACTATTATATATGTCTAGATAAATGCATAGGCTAGATGAAAATAGAGGGTGAAGATGAAATGACTAAAAGCTAGGCGGAGCTAAAACAGCCAAACAAAGCACAGGAAAACTGCTGCACTGCAGACCATACAAAGAGCAATAACAGAGGCATAAAACACACGTGTTACCAGAACCAGTAAAACCTCTTCTTGCAACTAAGCATGGCAGAAGACATTTTTATGTCTAGCAAGTGAGGAGACCAGTGACAAATGACAGCCATATCAAGAAATAAATGAGCATAATGGTTTTGGCTACAAGAGAAAAAATTTCATCATAATTGAGGCCAAATATTTGAGTATAGCCCTTATCTACGTAGCAAGCTTTGAAAATTATCAATGTTGTGATCCCAATCAATCTTGACAGTATAAATCAAGTTGCAACCTACAATATTCTTGCTAGGAGGTAAGGAAACAAGTTCCTATATGTCATTGGTCTGTAAAGAAGACATGTCTTGCAATATTTGTTGCCAAGTGTAAGCTTAGGAATAGATTGAGTGCTTGGGGCATGCCTTGTCCTTGAAATCATAGTTGAACAACAACATCCCAAGTATATATAGTTTGTTGTCTGGTCAATCTTTTGCAAAGAATCAACGAGATGTTGGTAAGAGTTGGTGTAGAACCAAAATGTGAGGAAGAGCTGACAACAGAAAGGGGTAATGATAGACAGGTGAATAAGGATAGGCTTTGGAATGTTTCTTATAAAAGGAAATTTAAGAATAACCGTAAATAGCTGTGATAGTTAAGGGGGGGCTGAGACTTTTGTAAAGTCTATAATAATCCTCTTCCTTGGGGGTGCCAGGTCAGGATGGATTGTGTAGTATTGTAAACAGGAATGCCCTGTGAAAGGAAGATTATTTCCTTTGTAAACAATTGTTGAACAATAATAATGGAGTTATATTCAGTGGAAAAGGGTCCTACCTATGCTTTCTGGGAATTATTCCGTTTTTTGGTCAAGGCGTGTAACAAATACCATCAGTTTTACTGAAATATTGTCTCTAATCCAGACACTATTTATCTTAATTTTTTATCAAGGAATAAATAATGAAATCAAGGACACAAGGAAAGTGAATAAAAAAGGGATCCTTACGTTCTAGCTTTCCAGGTTCTATATTTGCAGTAGTCTATGCATATTTTTAACAGTAGGATTTGAACTCAAACCAGTAATTAACTTGATTCGTACTTACTACTTGTACCAACCATTGTTGGTCAATTAGTTTTAATTCTTTGTTCAACATATTCTGACACTTTTCCTTTTAGCTTTCTTAGTGTTGAATCTGAAATTATTATATGATATTCTGGCAGCCAACTTTCAAAATCCTTCACAATCCTTCTATTTAATATCTGTTGGTGCTGTAGGGAACCCTGGAGACGGCCTTCTTTCTCCTATATTATGAAATGTTTGCAGCAAATAATTGCTGATGCTAGAGGGTGAACAAGTTCATACCTCATTTATAGTCTTCAGCCTATATATACAGAGGAGAAACAGCAATATTGAACAAGAAAATAAATGGCATTGCCATTCATTCAGGTCAGGTGCTTTCTAATTTGAATAATATATTTGCTGCAATTTTTTTTTCTTTTTATGTTCAGTAGTATAATACATGTTCGATCTCAAATTCAAATAATTTATGAGCATAGTTTGCACTGAATATGCAAATGGATTGAGTCCTTTTTTTATTTTTCCGGACTCATTTTTAAATGCTTCCTTGCGGTTTTGGCTTATTTATTTACGAGAAATTAGAGTAACACTAAAACAGGCTTAGAGGGAGTCAGTAACGACATCTAGTTGTGACTTCATTACTAATGGTCCTCTACTAGTTCCTGTATTGTCAAACTGAAAGAACTTGAGCACATGAGGATAGTTCGACCCAAAAGATTAGTTTATTTGTGAGAATGCCTAAAGCTTAAGTACCACATTAAATAGTTTATTCTATACTTGATATGAGACTGGACATTGTCTCTTCTTTTAATAACCAACATCCATGGCAGTTTCAGTTTTTTACTTTTGTCAACACTGACTTCCTGGTAGTCTTTTTTTCTAACTGCTTTACTTATATATCTGTATTTGGTTTACACTTTTAATCTAGTCTTAGGTAGGCTGAAAGGAGATTCCCACATATCAGAAACATAAAAGTAAATATCAGGAAATACTCCAGGAACCCACAATTCGTTTCCAAGCCGACAACTAAATTCCTATTTGACACCCCCCTCCCAACCCTCTGCACACACACCCCATTTCACCTCCAAGTAACCTTCAACCCCTTAAGAGGCGTTTGGCATATAAAGGGAAATTTTAGTTTTCCTAAAATCTGTTGCTGAAAATGTTATTTTTCTATGTTTGGTTTGTTTAAAATTCCCTAGAATGTTTGTTAGTTAAGCTTCCCGTTAAATTGTTCTCTTAAGAGAGGAGAGAATCTATCTATTTTAAGTTGAATTTTGTTTACTAAGATAAAAATAGTTACTTATGCTAAATCATTTAATGTGACAAATAATATCACGTTACTCTTTAATTCCCAAAAGATTTATATAAACATACCTAGGAATATTTTTTACAATCCAAACAGTTTTTAGTCATTCTTAGGATTCATGATTCTCGGGTATGAAATAATGTCTTGTACCAAACGTTCTTTAGTTTCATGGTTCACTGCTGAACCTGTAATATTTCCTTATCCTTTAACTTATTAGGCTCAGCGGTCTCATCAGAACTACTAATGCAAACGTATTTTCCTTGATTAGATATTTAAGAAATTCTCACAGTTGGGGCAATGACGCAGCTGAAATTTCTAAAGATTTTCTGTTTGAAATTGTGAATAGGGAAGTGAATTCTATGTTTATTATTGTAATCACTGCAATAGTTTTTATTTACTACTCTAATTATAAATAGAGTAGTAAAGTAATTGAGACATGAATTTCACTAGTTTCTTGCTTTTTATCGTGCTCAAGAGAGCCTAAATGATAGGTTACCCAATCTTGAATACTCAAAAACTACCCTTACGCTGCTTTAGTTATGCTAGTATATATACCTCAAATGTGCTTATGGCATATCAGATTGATGATTTGTGTGTATATTTGGTTTGGCAGGACCTTGCTGAAGAACAAAATACACCCATTTTAAAATAACTGTCATTTTTTGTTGTATATGCTGTTTATATAAGCATACTCAGATTGTCACCTATGTTACTATTTGCTTCGGGTGCACCTATAATAATAGTATGACACTGGGTTTATAATTTATATATACAAGAAATTCTTTTTTATCTTATTAAAAAGGGATTCTAATTTATATATACTAGTAATTATTTTTATCTTTTAAAAACATAATGATGTGCTATTTGCTCATCATTGTTATTAGACCGAGAAGCATATTTGTACGTAGGAGCCCACTCTCTGCAATTCGCACTCTTCCCAAACCATGTATGTACATATCATCATCACCATTGCTCTTTCTTCCTCCTCTCCTATTTTTGTTCAGGCTACCTCCATGGGGTATTGGAAAAGTCTAAATTGCTCATATTGATCAAATATTCGAATTATACAATTTGAAAACATAATCCAGATCAAGAAATTTGGAAATATATTACAGGTTAGACCATTTGTATTATATTTCTGAATAAAATATGTCCAGAAATGTTTCTGGATTGTATAGTTTAGAATTCTAAATTATACTATCTAGAATCTTTTTAGAATTCAAAATACATTTTTAGATTCATAAATGTATTTTGAACTATGTAATCTGAAATATGTTTTCGCAACCTAGAATCCATTTTTAGAGTTTGAATTGTGCAATTGGAACTGCATTTCAGGTTAGTTCAAAATACACTTGGATTATGTAATAAAGTACATAGTACATTTTCATATTTGAAAATTTATTTTAGATAGCACAATGCCAAGTTTTCAAATGATACAATCTAAAGTATATTTTTGAATTATAGATTTTAATGTATTTTTAAATTATACAACTCAAATATTTTTAGATTGTTTAATATATATATATATATATATATATATATATATATATATATATATATATATATATATATATATATATATATATATATATATATATTTGAATTATCTAATCCAAAATATTTTCAATTTATACTCTTTCTGCACTTATAGAGGTGCAAAGAAAGCATACCATTATTATTTCAGTGGGAAATGAAATCTCGGCTTAAAATTTGGTAATTTATAAACACATTCTTGTAATAACCGTTTGAGATATTTTTCAGTGAGCATATTTTATGTATCTTAATAAAGCTTACGTTAATTTATTATTTTACATCTAATAAAATTGTGTTTATAAGATTTTCAAGTTCTCTCTCCCTTTCTCTTTCTCTCCCTCTTATCTTATTCTTCTCCTTCTAAAGAGTGCAATGACAATGGTGGCATCAGCGTATGGAAAGTCAAATTAAAATAATAAATTTGAAATAATAATTAATTATATAAAATTTGAAATAAAATTAAAATCAAGGCAATGTGCACCTTGGGGTGACTTATGTCTCAACAAAAACGTTTATTTCTGAGTAACGCAAGATGCGTGTAAAAAGAGGCATTGTTGTTCATGTATTTGATTATGGAAAAATCAATTAATTTGAACTTTTTTTTTTATAACATCATAAAAATACTTCTCTGCAATAGCTATGCAAATTTGAAGTTGGTGACTCAAAATGTGGCCAATTGCTTTTTGCATTCCCATGGGTTCTTCTTGCACCTCTATGAGATGTTGGAAAAGTCTAAAATGTCCATAATTTACTTTTTTTGCATTATGGAATTTGATGTTCTAGATTGTCCTATTTAAAATATATTTCTTGATCTAGTCTAAATTTTGTAATGTATTTTGAAGTGTACATTATGGAGTGCATTTCTTTTATTACAAAATATATTTCATATTTTATAATTCCTAATGCATTTTTTATTACAAATTCTAGAAAACGTGTTATAGGATGTATAATCCAAAGTATATATCTAAATTCTATAATCTAAGATACATTTTTGGTTTGAGAAACATATTTTAGATTCCACAGTTTAAAATATAGTTTTCAAAATATGTTTTCAAATTTTGGACTGCAAAATTTAAAATAGATTTACGAATTATGCAAAATGAAATGTTTTTGATGATCAATTTAATTTTTTTTCCACGCATATGAAAAATATAGAAAAAAAAGTAGGTGATAAAATAAATTTTTATGAATATGTGAGGAACAAAAGCTTTATATATTAATTCCAAAAATTTGAACAATTTTTTTTAAAATTTGATGTTCTAACACTCAAAATTAAATCAATAATTTCATGGGGAAACCAAATCCAACAATAATTTGTTTTAAGAAACCTTGGTTGGTTCCACTCACTTGTATTGACTTATTTACCCCCACGCGTTAAATGAGTAGATATATCCAAAACAAAGTAATCCCAAGGTTTTTCAAGCCATTGAGCCTATGATATGAGTTGGTTTAGAAGCCATAACTCACATTGAATATTTTAAGCTTATATAAATAAGTGTATAAAAATGCTTTTAATATTGTAAAATGAATAGATTTTAATTTTGATTCATGTAATTTTTTTTTTCATTTCCATGTTTTTATTGTTGATATGACATAATTTTCATTAATTGTTTATATGATGAATTCAAGGTCAACCAATCATCCTATGTAATTTTAACCTTTATTTGTAATATGATGGTAATATTTCTTATATACTTTCAAATTTCTCAAAATGTTAATTTCATTTACAGATTTTAAAATAAATGTTAGATATTAAGAAAGCTATTTTAAATTAAAAAAAATTAGAATTTTAAAATATTTGTATAGAACCTGAAACCAAATTTGAAATCTTCAAAATAATTTGGACTGTCAAAATTTTAGTTATAAGAATATGAAATTTGAAGAAATTAAATATAATAAAGTTAAAATACATTATTTTTATATTAATTTTTATGTATGTAAAAAAAATATATTAGGAGGGTCAAACCTCCCCTCTAGAAGCTTGAAGCTCCACCAGTGATTTGACTCATTTCATAAGAGCTTAAAATAATAATCAAATTCTATAAAGATAAAAACATATTTTCTATAAACAATATATACATACATATTAGTTTAACTCAGGTAAAAATGATTTTTTATATAAAAATATTAACATGAAGTTTTTATTTAATGAAAGTTACACAAAAATGACTGATCAGATTTTGTGATCCAATTTATTATAAGATTTGAATTATCACGACTAATTTAATAGAATAAACCAATTATGTGGATGAAAAATTAACTTAAGACAGGAGCAATTTCAAGACTACGGGCATACCGTAGTAGCATAATCCCATGCACACCACAGAAGAAAGTAGATTATATCATATCTGATTTCAATTTTGATTTTCTCCTTCCTTCTTTGCCTTTTCATTTTCCCAAAACTCCCAGAAATTGTATGCGCGTTGTAGTGATGAAGAATGCGTTGGTAGGGTTCAAACCCTCACTCTCAGTTCCTGTTTCACACTCTTCTTTTCCGTTCTCTTCTTCCCTTTCCCTCACACCCCTCGTTTTCTCTCTCTCCTCAAGATCACTCCCACTTCTTGTATTCGCTAACAGCAACAAAGATTTGAGGGAACAGGAAAACACACAGCAACCACAGCCACCCAATGGTTCCAAGGATCAGCAAAAGCAGCAGCAAGAGAATGGCAACGATTGGAGTAATCAAAGATTGCCCCTTTTGGGTTTCAATTGGAGGAAACTGTTGGACCCCGACCCTGACAACGTCCTTGCACTTGGCCTAACGGGAATTCTCACATGGGCAAGTGTGCAAGTCCTCTGGCAGCTCTTGTTCATCTCTTTGGCCATTCTTGTTGCTGCCCTCAAGTACTCTTTTATCGCTGCTCTTCTTGTGTTCATTCTCATTGCTCTTCTTTGATAAATTTAGTTTCCTTTCTGCTTTCTGTGATCCTATTTGATATTATGGAAGGTATGACTTTTGAAAAGTGGTTGAGCATGTGATTGAATGATAATGTAAAAAGCAGTTACGAAAGTCAACGAACGTATCATTGTTGCTGATCTTCTTGTTTTCATTCTCATTGCCCTTCATTGAATTGCTTTAGTTCTTCTTCATCGCGATGTGACGGACCAAAGTTTAAATATTGGTTCGTGCCTATATTTCGTGTCTGGGAAATAGATTGTATGTGTTTTTTGGTTTTATTTACCGGTTATGGTGTTCTTGTATGGTATGATGGAGAATTTGTCTATGGTAAGTATCCAAGCAGGAACTCAGTTACCATGAAAGTGAAACACTCCTCCATGACACCTATCATCAACAACCACAATCATCTCTAACTGTTCCACCTGCTGATTCTCAAGCATCATCTCGTGCTCCAAATGCCCTTCCACCAATGTCACTTGCATGAAAACTTCCCATTGTCATACGGATAGATATTTGGTCCTCTTTCAACCTTAAACCTTTATATGCTTCTTTTCTTCATTATAATGGTTTATGCTTTCCTGTTTCCCTTTCACATTTTATTTGGATTCTTTATCTATTCCTAAGCCTACACTTGGCAATAAATGTTGCAAGACATGGCTTCTTTACAAGCCAATGACACATGAACTTGTTCCTTTACCTCTTGACTAGACTATTGTTCGTTGGGATGACAATATTGTTTGGATTTTAAAGCTTGCTTGGTGGCTAAGGGCTATATTCAAATATGTGGCCTCAATTATGGGGTCATCTTTTCCCTTCTGCCCAAAATTACTTATGTTCATTTGTTTCTTATATGACTATTGTTTGCGATTTGCTTGCTTCTTCAGTAGCTAGACATAAAAAATATCTTCTTGCATGGTTAGTTGCAAAAGAAGGTTTTACTAGTTCTGGTGACACATGCGTTGTCTACATCTTTTCTTTCTCTTTGTATGAGCTGAAGTAGTTTCCCTGTGCTCTGTCTGGTTGCTTTAGCTCAGCCTTGCTTTGATATTAGTGATTTTTTCTTCTCCTTCCATTCTCCATCTCGCCTATGCATTCATCTTGTTGTTTATGTTAATGACATTGTCATTGCCGGAGATGACTCTTAGGGTATCCACTACTAGCTCAAATCCCACTTTCACCATTAATTTCTAACTAAAGACTTAGGGCCTTTAAAATATTTCTTAAGCATTGAGGTCGTTGAATCCTCCTCCGCCATTTGTAAGTAGTCTTTGAATCTCTGTAATCCTATATTCTTAAGTGAGAGTTCATTTATCCTTTTCACGTTTTTTTTTTACCGTTCTCTCTCTCTAAGCATTTTCTCTGTTTCTATTAAACCATTTTACTATTATTTAATTTTTAAAATGTTACTCTCAATTTCAATTCTGCTAGGGGAAAGCTATTGCAATAAACCAATCCTTTTTAACATCACAATGGACATGAAATTTGTAGGACTAGAACTATGCAAGTAGTGATCCAACATTAGGACTCGGTCCTCCTTGTGTCCAAGGATGGTGGGGCACTTGAATGAGAAATTTGCTGGAGTAAACATCCATGGGTGATCCAACATTAATCTTATATTAGAAATAGACTGAGCTAAACTTAATCTGAAAAGTTAGCTTGTGGAATGATTACCCTTGTCTCAGATTATTTTGTACCATATCCTAGCCCATGTGAGATATCCTAATATATATCAACTAATAGGAGAGATTTTTAACAAAAAATATTTCAAGTAGTTAGGAAAGTGACTACTTGTGTAGAATAGAGCTAAATCAAAGGCAATGAAGTTTGGACCTGTCCAAATAGTAGAATGTGTCCCTATGAAAATCCAACTCCAACAGGGACACCAGGACCTGTCCAAATAGGACATACTATGTGTGTGTGTTCGAGGATAGATCAAGCTGCTCAAAGCGTATTCTTTTATTCTATCTACCTTATCCAGTATTCTAGAAATTAGTTAAATCAAAAGCACTATGGTAAACCTGTGAAGGATTTAAATGTCTCCATGGGTGTTGCAGGGTCATTAGTTAAAGCTGAATAAATCACATCTTTAGTTTGACATTTCACCTGTCATGTCCTGAAAGGAAAAAGGGAAAGTATAATGTCATATCATCAAAGAGTTATTGTACTTCAGAAAACTTCAACAAAAACTGACACATGAATGCTTCAGTTCGTAAAAAAAAACTTACAGTTCAGGCTGTGGTTTTAGATCAAAGAAATGTGTTTGTTTGCCTTTGTACGTGAAAAACCAAAGTCACATACCTGAAGTAAATATTTTAAACAAGACGATCAACAACGCCCAGTTATCTGCATGTTCATATATATATAACAAGGATTTTGACTTATATGTATATACATATATATATATATGTATATACATATATATATATATATATATATATATATATATGTATATATGTATATACCATCTATACATATATATATATATGTATGTATATATATATATGTATGTTTCTGCTGAATGGGACCGGGAAAAACTCCTGTTGTCTCCGTCCGGAAATACTCCTCCTCGACCGATCGGTCCTTCACCTTTCGCTCTCCTTAACAAACTTCCTTAGATGACCCGCTCGGATCAGTTCTTCCACCTTATCCTTCAATACTGTGCAGTCCTCGGTGTTATGCCATATGTTTAGATGATAGGTGCAATGTTTAGTTCCATCTGCCTTGGGTGATGACCGGGAGGGTCTTACCCTTATCAGATATGCATTCAGGGCCTCCTCCAGCACTCTAGCCCTTGGAGTATTCAACGGGGTGTATCTTTCGTACCTAGCCCCCTTCGGGCCATCTCTATACTTCTGGCCCTTTGACCGTTCGCCCGGTACGAACGGTTTCTTACCCTCCTTCTTCTCATGCCCTGAACTGGAGTTTTGCTCCAGCTGCTGCCTTTGGACCACTCTCATTTCTTCTATTCTAATGAACCGAGCGACCCTCTCTTGTAATTTGTCCAGGGTTAACGGGGGTTCTGCGAACAAGTTATTGGCAAACGGGGAAGGCCTCAGCGCAGTAGCCAGAGTACTAATAGTAAACTTCTTGCCTACTCCCCTTACTTGTCGCGCGGTCCTATATAACCTGTCCATGAAGTCCCTGAGACTTTCTCCCTTCTCTTGCTTTATGTTTGTTAACTCCAGATACGTCAGATTTCGCGCTCTACTAGTCGAAAACTGCTGCTCGAACATATCTCTCAAAGTGGCAAAGTTATTGATGGTTCGAGGTCTCAACAAGTGGAACCATGCTAATGCTTCTCCCTTTATTGACAAGGAAAAAACTCTGCACCACACATTTTCCCTGGGGGAGTAAATGGTCATGGCATCAACAAAGGATCTCAAATGCTCCTTCGGATCCTCTGACCCATCATACTTCTCCAGGGCCGAAAATGCTCTCTCCGGAATCGGCTTTTCCATGACTGCGGCTGTGAACGGATGCAATGCTCTAACTCGACCGGTTGGAACCGGACGGTTTGCGGTTTGATGCGAGCCAACTTCACTCTGCTCCTCCCCTTGTTAATAACTATCAAGAATGGGATCTGTGTCTTCCTCTGAATCTGGCTCTGTCTCCGGCATCTCTACAATAGGCGATATTTGCATGCGCGTGGAAGATGGACGATTAGCTTGCGCCCCTCTAGCAGCATCACGCTTGCCTCTAAGGGTTTCCAACTCTGCTTGCATTGCCTCCATTCTTCTTCTCATCTCCTGTATAAACGCTGTCGGGTCTTGCTCCATCCTTACGGTCGTAAAAGGTTGTCTTCGATGCTCCTCGGCCCCACGGTGGGCGCCAAAATGTTTTTGCTGAATGGGACCGGGAAAACTCCTGCTGCCTCCACCCGGAAATACTTCTCCTCGACCGATCGGTCCTTCACCTTTTGCTTTCCTTACGCTCATTCTCAATACAAATGGGTTGACCTGCAGGAAACACTCCGACGCTCAAGTCAGAATCGGCCTTTGCAAGTCTATATAATTATAAAAAATCAGAGAGTTTACCTTCTCCTTTGACTGCTATTTATATGATTTCAGAGAATATTACCCATTAATTTACTTTTTAATGACTTTCAATGCACATCTTAAATACTCGACAACGACCGTTAACTCATTAATTACACATTCATGAGCATTCAACTGTTGTCTCCAGTCCACAGTTTTAGAAGTTCGTCCGACCGGACATATTGGACTTGAGAGATCGAATCGGACATATTGGACTTGAGAGATCTGATCGGACATATTGGACTTGAGACACCCTACCGGACATATTAGACTTGTTTGAACTCGCTCGGCATTGTCTAAACATTCTCGGTCGGTTACCCCGCCCTCGGTAGTAACAAAATATATATATATATATATATATATATATATATATATATATATATATATATATATATATATATATATATATATATATATATAAAGAAAGAAGCATATTAAAAAATATGATGGAAGGGGAGAAAGAAAAAGTGGAAATATAGATGCTGAACAAATTGAAATTGATATTGGTTTGATGTGATGATCCCAAAGAAAAGAAAAGCAATATTCTTGTTTATACTAATAAGACAAGGCAATAATCTTATTAAATGAAGGAAGCATGGTATAAGATATGAAAGTATTCCCAATCTATCATATATGAAGAACATATTTTTACTTTACAACAGTAATATGATGACACATTTTTAACAAACTTCAACAGAGTAAACAGTTAACTTGACAGGGTATTATGAATCATCAACAAAAGATTTGTTAATTGACAGAGTTGTGTGTTTTGAGTGTTTGTGAAAGTCTGCATTACAAACCATTGTTTATCGTTTTTATCATCTGGCTTTTAATCAGATTCCAAGTCTAATTGCTTTATCCAATAACTGAGATCTATAGTCAAGATTTTTGAAAAAGTTTTTAGAATATCTTCTAAAACATATTTCAACCGGCTTTGTTTTACAGTAATATAGTACATTAAAACTGGTACTTTATTACATTATTTTGTGAAATCTTGGAAATTTAATGTTCTCCCTGGCGATCGATTACATAACTATTCAATTCATTGCATCTATTCTTATATTTTTTTTAAGAAATCCCTTAGAATAAAATAACGATTTTTCTATAAAAGGTCAACATATTTATTATTTTTAAACTAAAAGAGAATAAGACGTTAATTCTTATAAAAGTGTGAAAGAAAACATTGGAGAGAAAGTCAAAGGAAATATTAACTCAATTATCACAACCTTTGAATTTATTGAATCTTGAATCAAAATCATGGATCTTTGATTACCAACCTTTAGGAAAGGAAAGGTTTGCAAGTCATTGTTTCTCATTAAGTTGTATCTTTCATTTTCTTTATTAGATTAATAACCCAAAAATTGAGAAACATCATGGTTTCCAATCTTTAAGGGTAGAGTAGAAAAAGTTGACCTTACTTTTATTTTGGACAAGGTCCAAGGAAGGATAGGGGATCCTAGGAAGACTATATATTTAACATTCTACGAGCAACCATAGAATTTACAATTAAGGAAGGAATTAAAAAAGAAAGATAAAATTTACATAGATGTAATAATACAAAAGTTTATCGCCTTCCCATTGAAAACACAAAGAGATTGCTTTTGTTATCATTATGTGTTTGATATTTTAACATCTTCATCTTTATATTATTAGAATAAAGTGATCTTTATGTTTGACAAATATTTTTGTAATATACCTTTAATAAATAAGTCCATATAGTCTTCATAGAGATACTTGATCAAACATACAGAAAGTTGTACGTTCATATAGAGATACGTTGATACACATATATTTGTACATTTCTGTTTATTAACATTCTTAGAATTTTGAATGGGAAAAAAGAGTGAGTGAATTTAACATATTTCTCTTGCCTTATTCACAAAAATAAGTAGAAGCAAAGAAGAGTTCACCATTATAGTTCCACACTCACTCTTCTCCATGAAGAGGATAGCAAAAGAAACCAACACAGCTTCCAAAAAAAAATCTTCACAATTATAAATTATTATAATTTTTCAGCTAGAATCACGTTCACCAAAAATTATGATACTTTTTACGTAGTAAACGTGACATTAAGACAGCGCCACTCTCCTCGTGACTCGCGAGTGAAGCACACTTCTCTCTCTCTCTCTCTCTCTCTCTCTCTTCCTTCTCACTTTTCTGATTTCATTCCCTTTCATGACTCGCCTCAGGCGACTCGGCACCGCCGTCGGAGCCGCCGTGGCCACAGCATACGGCGGCTCCATCCTCCTCTCGCCTCCTGTATCCGTTAGCGACGGGGGATCGCACCTCGCCGCTGTCCGAGAGAAGATCCACGATCCATTTGCTGCCGTTCCATCGAGAGAGGTTCAGCGGTCGGCGCTGATCGGCGCGGGTGCCGCGAGTCCTCTGGATGTTCTCGTTATCGGCGGCGGCGCCACCGGCTCCGGCGTGGCGCTCGACGCCGTCACTCGAGGACTCCGCGTTGGTCTCGTCGAGAGAGAGGATTTCTCTTCCGGAACTTCCTCTCGTTCCACCAAGCTCATTCATGGAGGTACAAGTGTGCGTGCTCGGTTGTGTTCTTTTATCTATTTAATAAATGATTAAAGATACTTTATCAATTGAATATCCGATAATCGTAAGATAGTGCGCTGTTTATGCTTTGCAATAAAATAATCTGGGTAAAAGTCGAAAAAGTGTACTGTACTTTTTCATTAGTATCCGAAAATGTAATTTGTCAATAACTTTAGTTCAAAATTCATTATGTCTGTTAAACTACCAAAGTGATAGAAATTGATTACATCTAATGACATTTATTTTGAAAGGAGTGGTATGATTAGGTTTTATATTTTCAGTAACTGTTTATCCAAACAGCTTTCAATTTTTTCTTTAGTTTCCTTAGCAAGAGTCCTAGATCTTCCTGATAGAAAACAGTAAATAGTCTTTTTTGCGCTAAAAGTGATTTTATACTTTAACCATCGAAAGAATTCTTATACTTTAATCACAAACTGCTACTAAAATAACCTAACTTAAAATAATAATGATTTCTTAAATATTTTTCTACTACTGAAAGTAGGATTGAAGAAATGGGGCTTTGCAGAAGGCTGTTTCATTCAAATGATGACGATGGATATTCATTTTAATTTCTGCTAATGTATGTCTATTATTGAAAAGAACATCATGTGTATATTATTTAATTGATTATAAGGAACAGCAGAAACTCTGCTATGTTTTGTTCGAAAGGGAACCAGTAGCAGAGTGGAAAATTCAAGAGTCTGAAAGGGGATGCAAGAACAAGGATAGAGTGAGTAAGAACTGAGGAACTTTTGGAAACTGTAACTTGTATGGTGATGAGAGCTCCAATGAATGGGGCAGTTTGGGTGCAATGGAAAATGAATATGAGAAGGAAGGGATGGTCTGAAGTGGCAAATGACTTTGGAGATATGTTTGGTTGGGTGAAGAGGTTGAATGATCCTTCCAGGTAAGTAAAGTCCTGGGAGAGAAAGGGTAAAAGTTCTAAGTGGTGTTGGTGTCACTTAAAGGCAGATATTTTAGTTGGTTCCAATGGTGGTAGTTTGGTATGTTCTATCAATCTTTGAAAGGCTTCAAAACTTTAAGCATTTATTAATGGGGATGAAATGAAACAAATATCCAAATATCAATTGTAGATGAACTTTAGGTGAAATTTTAGTTGTCATGCCAGTCCCCTGATGTGCACTGGTGGGAATAACTCAGGCATTTTTTTGAATTGGGTTGATAGAAGAAGTTAGGGCAGTACTTAATAAAATCTTTACCGTAGAGGATGAATCATGCAGAAATTGACAACAATATATTAAACAAAGAAATTTGGACAGTTGGTATATTTAGTTGATTAGATTGGGGAATATTTAGTTGATTAGAGAGGGGAAGAAGACAGGGTTTAAATCACTGGCGGGGAATAAGGGTTAATTTTAGACTTGGACTAGAGATTGGGAGGGAGAACCTTGGTTTCTCAAATAATTGAGTGAAAGGGTAAAAGAGGAGGGAAAAAAATTGACTGATGTATCAATTTTTTTTTATTTGTATTTGTATCTCTATTCTTATTTGTATCTTGGCACTTTTCATCATTCTCATCATTTACATAGATATTCACTAAAGCTTGGATAAATATACCATGCTTATAAATGTAGAAAACCTTGTGAGAATCTGGTAGCCAATCAATTTGTCTTCATAAATTGATGTGTTTATAAATGGTATGCCGTAAAATTACTAAGTGTTTTTCATACTCTTTCAAAGGATATGATGCAACCTTAACTAACAAAGCTAAAATCCTACAACTTTCCAAAACATTTGGGATTTGAAATTTACAGGAAGAAATTAAGTAAGGGAGCCTCTTTCCATTTGAGATTGTGAAGTTTGCTTTGGTTTAGGTTTTCAAATATCATTGATAAAACCAATCTGCATCTTAACACTGTAGATTGTTGATTTTGACTGACAGAAATTTCCATTCCTACTGCGAAATGCTAGTCATTTTATGTGTCCTTATGTTATAAGTCGTAAGTACTTGTTGGTCTAACATTTCAGTGTTTATGTAAACTCTTAGGTGTTCGTTACCTAGAGAAAGCTGTCTTTAAACTTGACTATGGCCAGCTAAAGCTAGTATTCCATGCACTTGAGGAACGTAAACAGGTTATTGACAATGCACCACACCTATGCCAAGCTTTGCCTTGCATGACACCATGTTTTGACTGGTTTGAAGTACTGTACTACTGGATTGGCTTGAAAATGTACGATTTGGTCGCAGGAGCACGATTATTACACTTATCGAGATATTATTCAGCAAAGGAGTCTGTTGAACTTTTTCCCACTCTAGCAAAGGAGGGAAAAGGTAGAAGTCTGAGGGGCACGGTTGTTTATTATGATGGACAGATGAATGATGCACGTGTTAATGTTGGACTGGCTTGCACTGCAGCATTAGCTGGTGCTGCTGTTCTGAATCATGCAGAAGTTGTATCTTTACTGAAGGATGATGCTGATGAACGGATAATTGGTGCACGAATTAGGGATAATTTAACTGGTAATACTTTCTTTTATTAATTGATGTTACTGTAGACATTCATGGTTTACATTTTTTACTATTTTGGACTATCGGGGATGGTAAGGTGGCAGAGTGTACTGATTAAACAATGGACCTGAGATATTGTGAGCAGCACGCATAATGTGAAAAGTATTTGGTGGAAGTCAATCATTTTTTCTTCAGCTGTTGATTTCTGACTTTTAGGGGGTGCCTTTAATTTGCAAAAAAAAGTTATGAATGAGATAGCACAGTAGCACTTTTCCCATCTTTGACTTTTAAATTGATCATAGGACAACAAAAAAAGGAAGAATGAAGTACAACACAAGATCTAAATGTTTTATTGCATACCAAAACATTGGACATATTTTTTGTTCAGTACAATGTTATGAAAAAGTCCAAATTATTTTTCCCTCGAAGTTGTAAACCGGCACTTTCACAGCCACACCAAAACACGGTTGGTATTTCATTCTACAAACAGAATAAGTATTAAAGCATTTTAAAATTTCCAATCAGCTTAGTATATATCACATCAATGTTATAATAAATGCATAATTCCATTGACATTTCATATTTTCATTGTTAAAAAACTCATAATGTGTCTATAAGGGATTTTTGTTGTGTATCCATGTGCACACAATAAAGAGTTAAAAATAGAATGAGTTTTATTGGAAACATTTTACATGATGTATTCACAAACCATGTGTTCATTGGTAGACAGCTGATAATCTGTGTAAAAGAGTTAACATTATGTAATTATTTAGAATGTAAAAATAATGGAATGACAATGCTAATTGAGTGAGTATAAGAGTATGAGAACGATGGCTTTGTGCCTTGTCCTAATGTAAAATACATTTCATACAGCACAAATGGTATTCAGGTGCATAGGACATCCCTAATGGAACAATTCATAAAAGTTGCTGAATTGTATTGTTTAGTTTTTTTATGCAGGGTCGTGTCATGACATCTTTTTTTCTTTAATTTTATGTAACTTCAGCAATTTTACTTTCCAATGGTGCAACCATCTTGATAGTTCACTAAATATGTTCAACTATTCATCCTTCCACAGCAAATGGCCCCCAATGGGTAACTTTTGCTTATTTGTTATAGTAGGTTAAGAAATTTGCATTTGAGATGTCCTTATGCACATGAAACAACAAAGTACAAAATTGGTTGTGTTGCAACACACACCTGATAATAGACTTAACAAAAACTTAAGTCATGACTCAATTACCTTTACTGTGCTGTCCATTATAACACACCTCGATCTTAAAGAATAATGTCTTTTAACAGTTCAATAGTTAATTAATTCTATTCCTTATTTTGCATGTTGTAGGCAAAGAGTTTGATACATATGCAAAAGTAATTGTGAATGCGGCTGGGCCTTTTTGTGATTCTGTAAGGAAAATGGCTGACAAAAGCGCACGTGACTTGATTTCTCCAAGCAGTGGTGTACATATTATACTCCCTGATTATTATTCCCCCGAGGGAATGGGCTTGATTGTTCCTAAAACTAAGGATGGACGTGTTGTTTTCATGCTACCATGGTTGGGAAGGACAGTTGCCGGAACTACAGATTCTAATACCAACATTACCTTTCTTCCAGAGCCACATGAAGACGAAATACAATTTATATTAGATGCCATCTCTGATTACCTTAACGTTAAAGTATGTCATTCCTGCCAATACAGGCAATTTCTAAGCTCATTAACTTTCCGTTTCTTTCTGATGTTCTTTGCAGAAATGAAATGATTCCATGCTTGTTACATGTTTTGAAATGTTTTGGATAATCGTAGGCAGAAGAAAAAACAAAACAGTAAATTGTATCTTATATCTGTTAGCTCCATTGCAATTCTGATAAATTGAAGGACAATGATCCGATTGAGCTGTCACACAATCTAGATGTCCTTTTCCTTTATCCATTCTCTTCAAACTTCAAATAATGCTTTTAAAAATTTAGGTCCGCCGCACTGATGTTCTTTCTGCCTGGAGTGGCATTCGTCCATTAGCCATGGACCCATCAGCTAAAAATACGGAGAGTATCTCTAGGGATCATGTTGTCTTTGAGGATCGCCCTGGTTTGGTCACCATTACCGGTGGCAAGTGGACTACCTATAGAAGGTAATTATTTAATGGTTCAAACTGAAAGTTGTTGTAATTTGTTCAGATGCTGTTTCTACAGTTAGGTATTGTTTTAATCACGTTAACTATTCAGTCAGTCCATTTAACTGGTGTTTAATTTCTTTCCAACTTCTGCACCATTTGTTGTTTCTTTCCTTCTTGATGTTCCCTTCTGGCATGCAATACTCCTTTTGTACGTGATATTATTCTGATTCCAAATTTCAGCATGGCAGAAGATGCCGTCGATGCAGCTATAAAGTCTGGGAAGTTGACCCCCACCAATGAATGTGTCACCAACAATCTCAGGATTGTTGGTGGTGAAGGGTGGGATCCTGCATCTTTTACCATTCTTTCTCAACAGTATGTGCGCATGAAAGTAACATACAAGGGTAAAGTTGTTCCTGGTGTGATGGACACTGCTGCAGCAAAGCACTTGTCTCATGCATATGGAACATTGGCTGAACGTGTTGCTTTCATTGCTCAGGTTAGCTTGTATATTATTGAATGAACACAGAAATCATAAAGACATATTATTGAATGAACTCAGTACAAACATATCTGCAAGTTGATCATTTGCTTGGCACACCCATCACCACATATCGCCACCTTTCTCTGCCGTCCGCCGCCATCCGCCGCCGTCCACCGCAGTCCGCCGCCGTCCGCCGCCGTCCGCCGCCGGTCAACCCAGTTTCGTCCGGCGACCAGCAGATCTGGAGCGCCTCTCCGAGCGACAGATAACCCCGTCGGAATCAGTCCAAGCATCCTCTCCACGCGCCTCCACGCGCCACCTTTCTCCGGCTGAGCTTGGCGCGTACTGTTCACGCGCCGCCGTTCCGACGCCGGAATCACTTCGTGCTGCTTCTGGTCGACTCGCCGGACCTTCCTCTCTCTGTCTTGTCCCTCCATAGCAGCCATTACAGCCATTTCTGAGTTGGGTATACAAAAGGCTTCATTTTCTCTTTCTCACTGCTTTCTTTTCGCTGCTGCTTTCTTTGTTTTCTTAGAGTTCAGATTATAGCACCGTACAATGGCAACTGGCAGCATTATCTCATTGTCAGGAAGTCCCAATATCACTTCTGAAAAACTGAATGGCAAAAATTATTTATCTTGGTCCGCTGCTGTTGAAATGTGGTTTCTTGGCCACGGATGTTATGATCATCTTGAGCAAGATGGAACACACGTACCAGCTGAAAAAGCAGATCAATGGAAACAAGCAGATTTCCAACTGTGTGCTTTGTTGTGGCAATCCGTAGAACCACAAATCTTCATATCCCTTAGAGCTTTCAAGACATGTTACTCTTTTTGGAAGAAAGCCCAAAGCATTTATGCCAATGACATTCAACGTCTGTATGACACAGCGAATAAACTTGCTTCCCTTAAAATGGAGAATCATGATATGGTATCCTTTATGGCTGAAGCCCAATCCGCTACTGAAGAATTGCGGATGTTTTTAGAAGCAGGATCTTCTGAAGATATCAAAACAAGGTTAGACAAGTATTATATGGTAATGATTCTACGCGCTCTGCATCCTGACCTTGCTCATATTCGAGATCAACTTCTAACCAGTCATGAAGTTCCCTCCATGGAATCCTTGACCACACGTCTTCTTCGGGTTCCGATGCCACACCCTCAAGAAACTTTTGGGGCAGTAGAGCAATCTGCCATGATTATCGCCCGCGGAAGAGGACGCGGTACCAGAGGAGGAGGACGTGGAGGACGTGGAGGTCGAGGGCGAGGTCCGTGTACACATTGCAAAAGGATGGGTCATACCCAAGAGAATTGCTACTTATTACATGGTTTTCCTCCAAAAACCGTTAATATCTCTCAATCTAACCCTTCAGATTCAAAATTTACTGAAGATGAATATAAGGAGTACCTACAGTTAAAATCCAATAGCATGGCACAAACATCTTCAAGTACAGCGTGCATTTCTCAATCTCCCAAAGATCAAACTTCATGGGTAATTGATTCTGGTGCTTCTGATCATATCTCCGGTAATACCTCTTTGTTCTCAACCCTTTCTTTTCAAGCAAAATCTCATTTAATAACCCTTGCAAATGGTTCAAAAGTCTCATCAAAGGGCATTGGTCATGTCTCCCTGTCTCCATCCTTAAATCTCCAATCTGTTCTATTTGTTCCTAACTGTCCTTTCAATTTGATTTCCTTGAGTCAGTTAACCAAATCATTAAATTGTTCAATAACCTTTGATAACAACTCCTTTGTTATACAGGAGCGTGGGACAGGGAAACGGATTGGAGAAGGATATGAAGCAGGAGGATTATACCATTTTGGATCTCACCCCCATGTGTCATGTGTTGCAGCTCCTACTCCTAAACTGTTACACGATCGGTTTGGTCATCCTCATTTGCTAAAATTAAAAAAAATGTTCCCTGAACTTGGTAATGTCAATAGTTTAGAATGTGAGTCATGTCAACTCGGAAAACACGTTCGGTCTTCCTTTCCTAAAAGGTCACAAACAACGTGTGATTCTAGTTTTTCCATTATCCACTCTGATATTTGGGGACCTAGTCGTGTCTCGTCCTTTGGTTTTCGGTATTTTGTTACTTTCATTGATGAATATTCAAGATGTACTTGGGTTTATCTTATGAAAGATCGTTCTGAATTGTTATCTTATTAATAGGATGCCCTCTTCTTCTCTTAATCATAAAACTCCTTTTTCCATTTTATTTCCCAACCAACCTCTCTTTCACACCTCTCCTCGAATCTTTGGTTGCGTATGTTTTGTTCATGACATGTCTCCTGGACTAGATAAGCTTTCTGCTCGTGCAATCAAATGTGTCTTCTTGGGATATTCACGGCTTCAAAAAGGTTATAGATGTTACTCTCCTGAAACTAAAAAGTACTTTATGTCTGCAAATGTTACCTTTTTTGAACAAACTCCCTACTTCACTTCATCTGAACAAGAGATTGAGGGTATCCAACAGGTCCTTCCTCTTCCCATGATTGTGTCAAATATTCCTCCTGTGTCTACAACTCAGCGTCCCAGTTCCCCTGAACCATCATCTCCAACTCCCAATGTTACACAGGTAGAACATCCAGAAAATGGTGAATCCTCTCCTTCAGATTCTTCCTCACCATCACTTACTCCCACGACTCCCGAAGATGATTCAGGTTGGCCCATTGCTCTCCGGAAAGGTACTCGTTCCACTCGCAACCCACACCCAATCTATAACTTTCTTAGTTATCACAGGTTATCTCCTTCCTATTGTGCACTTATATCTTCAGTGTCTTCAGTTGATATACCTAAAAATATGGAAGAAGCCCTTGCTCATCCTGGTTGGCGAGAGGCAATGATTGAAGAAATCCAAGCTCTCGAACAAAATAAAACTTGGGAGTTGGTACCTCTTCCACAAGGTAAAAAGGCAGTAGGTTGTCGATGGGTGTATACAGTTAAAGTTGATTCAAATGGCAACATTGATCGTCTCAAAGCTCGTTTAGTTGCCAAAGGATACACTCAAGTTTATGGCATTGATTATTGTGAGACTTTTTCTCCTGTGGCCAAGATGACTACTATTCGTCTATTCTTTGCAATGGCAGCAATTCGTCACTGGCCACTTCATCAACTCGATATAAAAAATGCCTTCCTTCATGGTGATCTTGAGGACGAAGTTTATATGGAGCAACCTCCAGGGTTTGTTGCTCAGGGGGAGTATGGAATGGTATGCAAATTGCATCGCTCTCTATATGGTCTCAAGCAATCACCACGTGCTTGGTTTGGAAAATTCAGCTCTATTGTTCAACAATTTGGCTTGAAACGAAGTGAAGCAGATCATTCAGTTTTTTATTGTACTACATCTCTTGGGAAATGTGTTTATCTAATAGTATATGTTGATGATATAGTCATCACAGGAAATGATGTTGTTGGAATATCTCAACTGAAGAAACACTTATGCAAACATTTCCAAACCAAAGATCTTGAAAGCCTCAAATACTTCTTGGGCATTGAAGTAGCTCGGTCAAAAGATGGAATTGTAGTCTCTCAGAGGAAATATGCTCTTGATATATTACATGAGACAGGAATGATTGATTGTAGACCAATAGACAGTCCTATGGACCCAAATCAAAAATTAGCTTCAAGCGATGGTGATTTGTTCTCCGATCCAGAAAGATACAGAAGACTTGTTGGAAAACTGATTTATCTCACTATTACAAGACCAGATCTATCTTTTGCAGTTGGAGTGGTCAGTCAATTCATGCAGGCTCCATGTCTTGGCCATTGGAATGCTATCATTCGTATTCTAAGATACCTAAAAAAGGCTCCTGGACAAGGGTTGTTATATGAAGATAAAGGAAGCATTCAAGTCTCTGGATACTGTGATGCAGATTGGGCAGGTTCGCCTATTGATAGACGGTCTACTACTGGATATTGTGTTCTCCTTGGGGGAAATATCATTTCATGGAAAAGTAAGAAACAAAATGTAGTAGCCCGATCAACAGCTGAAGCTGAATATAGGGCTATGGCATCACTAACAAGTGAACTTATATGGGTGAAGCAATTTCTTCAAGAGCTCAACTTCTGTAACATTCAAACCATGAAGATGTATTGCGATAATCAAGCTGCTCTCCACATTGCATCAAACCCAGTGTTTCACGAGAGGACCAAACATATAGAAATTGACTGCCATTTTGTTAGGGAAAAATTGTTGTCCAAAGAAATTTGTACTGAGTTTGTTGGGTCAAATGATCAACTTGCAGATATGTTAACTAAGTCCTTAAGAGGACCTAGAATTGAATTCATTAGTTCCAAGCTTGGTACATACAATTTGTATGCTCCAGCTTGAGGGGGAGTGTTAGAATTATTGTTAGAATGATTAGTGTGAGTTGTGTGTGTGCTGTCAGTATGGGCTGTGTGTGTGAGTTGTGTTCCAAGCAGTGAATAAAGTTTGAGAAAAAAGAGGTTGATATATGACTATGGTAGATGATGAGTGATAATGGTGGAGCTATATCTGATAGCTCAACTGAGGAAAGAAAAAACCAGAGCGGGATCGACCCGCTCTGATACCATATTGAATGAACACAGAAATCATAAAGACATATTATTGAATGAGAAGGCTTACTACTCCTCTTGCATTAGCATTACATTTATAAGGGAAATAAAGTAACTACCCATTCCCTTTCCAACTCACTTTGGTTGGAACACAACTCACACACACAGCCCATACTGACAGCACACACACAACTCACACTAATCATTCTAACAATAATTCTAACATATATATTTCATATTGTATATAGTAGCAGTATTATGAGGGTATCGAAATAATATATAGTACTATAAAATTATAAATATCCGCCATTACAACTAGATAACAAAAGTAAGAAAGTATGATATGCTGAAAAACCCAAGATATGCTGGAAGAAATCAATTGGAGAAGGTATGACGTCAAACTGTGGGTAGAAGGTAATTCGTGGTCAAGTGCAGTTGCATACTGAAATTATGTCAAACTGTTGAACATAGTTTTGACCTTACTGGTTCTAAAAGGTAGTGTAATCCATTACATGCCAAATCGTTTCTGTTGAAATAAAAGAAAGAGAAACATAAGATGAATGCCTAATGTGTATTGAGCCAATAGGATTATGCATTTATGGATAGAAAAATATAAAGAGATGGGCCTAAGCCCGTCACATCTAACAATTTCAAACTCTCACCCCATGCTTCTATTCTAGTTTGACAGATCTAAATCCAATAGAATGTGCCACCAAAATATGTAAAGTATGCTTATGCAGTTTGTACAAGTTTTGGTCAGTTTTATGGTTTCGTCGATACCAAGGTTCAAAAATATATATTTCTTATGCAGAATGAAAATTTGGGTAAGCGACTTGCCCATGGTTACCCTTTTTTGGAGGCTGAGGTGGCCTACTGTGCTCGTCATGAGTATTGTGAATCTGCAATTGACTTCATTTCGAGGAGGTCTCGTCTAGCTTTCCTTGACACTGATGCTGCAGGACGGGCCTTACCTCGTGTCATTCAAATATTGGGATCTGAGCACAAATGGGACAAGACAAGGCAGAAACAAGAGATGCAGAAAGCTAAAGAGTTTTTGGAGACTTTTAAATCCTCGAAAAATGCTCAATTCCATGATGGGAAGCATAATTAGTAAGTATTTTTTGGCTTCATTGACATTTTAACTCCCATAATATACACCTCTTGCGGTTCTGGTCCCTAGAAATATTTCTGGTCGGTTTTTATTCTTCTTAATTTTTTTTCCAGTTGTTACTGTTTTAGCCCCTATAAATTTGTAAATTTGATATAGGTCCCTCTTATCTTGAAAGGTTTTCTTTTTAATCCATGTTATTTAGAAAACATAATATTCGTTTTCTAATGTGTCAGCTTGGTTATCGATGAATACGAGTTGGACTACAACCGAAAAACTAAAATAATACGGAATTTTTTCTGAGCTAAAGTGGAATGAGGTGTATATTATGGGGAATAAAAAGTTAGTTAAGCTTAGAAATTTATTGTGTTAATTTTAGAAGTTCAGTTCAGAGGATGAATAATTTATAACCACATACACATTTTTGGCCTTTGGACTTGAAATGAGGAGCAACTTCCAAAAACATGGTATTATTGCCTAGAGATTGGGTCAGTAAAAGATTGCGGCTATTGTCAGTAGCTTGATACATCTCAGAAGTAATTATTTCGTGAACTTGTCAAAGTTGGCTGGCAGAATGCATTCAAATTTGTTAAGTTGTCTGAGCTTGAACTAACGTTTTTCTCTTGCAAGAAATGCCAGTAACATTCTCTGACACTCTTTTAATGATTCATCTTCTAGTGGTTGAAATTTATTAAAAATAATAAAAACTTTGCGTTTGCCTCATTTAATAATTTCATATTATTTTCAATAAATTTCAACCAGAGGAGGAATTTATTCTAAAGAGAAATTATGTTAAGAGTATGTTGCTAACATATATCTCCTGAAATAGTTGTGCTATGCCACGTGTTTTGGGGAGTTGTGGCTGTGGTGTGGAGAAACATAATAGAAGTGTCTGGTAAAAAGGTAAACAAATAGAATGTAGCAAACCACTTCCTGTTAAGAGATCTTTGTTTCAAATAAGTCTTTCGGAAAAATATTGTCCAGGCCATTATGTATTGGTTTAAACTTTTCTTTGTTGTAGATATTTTGGGGGACATTCTGAAAGTAAGATGAAATATAAATATGTTTAACTTCAAATTATATTAGGACCATAGCTGCAGAATTGTATTAAAAAAATAAAAGATGTCTAAATAAAATCTTAGTTAATAGAATAAACCTGACATTCTAAGACTTGTTCATATTGCATATACTGATCTTAAATGTTTTTCATATTCTAAGGTTTAACTTCTTTTTTCTATTTGTGCACCAATCTTATATGTTTGGAAAAACACTGTCATACTTATGGATTACATTAATTTTCTTAATTGATTGAAAAACATACACAAAGGAGTAGACATTTAAAAAAATTAGAGAATTGTGTTCCGTCTGAAGAGGATGTTGATGTAATTTATTCTAACTAATATATCTAAAAATATATTTATACTATATTCTAAGCTAATTGCATGTTGCATACACTACATTTAATTGTAACATCAATTTATTTGCACTGTTATCTTTTTTCTTAAGTGTATGAGGAATAATGACCGTAAGAAAAGCAGTTAAGGGGTTTTAATAAGTTTCTTTACAATTATTTTAAAACAGTGATATTTTATAATTAAATATCAAAATAGAATGTAAAAATATACAGTTTAGTTAATTTATATTCCTCTATTTAGGAAATTTTGGAAAGCATTACATATTAAACTGCTAATTACGAGCCATGGTTTCTCTAGATCCCATTGAATTTCATTCAGAAGAAGAACTTTATAAAGATCGTATTGATTCTTATCAAAGAAAAACAGGATTAACTGAGGCTGTTCAAACAGGGACAGGTCAAGTAAACGGTATTCCTGTAGCAATTGGTATTATGGATTTTAAGTTTATGGGAGGTAGCTTCAATTTTAAAATTTGACACTTCTTCTGTAGGATTTTTGTATTTAGGATAGAAAGTGTAATTAGTAAACAATAAAAACTTGACATGTTAGAATTAAAATATATTTGACTTCATAGAATTCAGAATTTTCTAGGGAAAGTGTTAGAGATTCTATTCGGAGCAATGACCAACTAATATCATATAAGCGATAACTTTTATTTTATTTCGAGTTACATTTAAATTTTACTTTAGTCTTCAACATGATAGAAGTGTTGAAGAGTTTAAAATTACCTTATGATAAATCTAAATTATAATAATAATACTTCAATTTTAATTTCTATCATGTAATATATTAGATTAATTTGATTCTTTTGAAAAAGATTTGTAAAATTTAGGAAATCGTGTTTTTATTTAATTGTTGATTCAAAACTAAAGTGCTACTTCGACTTTATATATAGTTTTATTATCAATGTTTATATATTTTTATTATAACTTTAATTCTTGATTAGAACTTATCAATATATGTAACTGTACTTTATTATCTAAAATTATATCTCAAACTTCAGAAGAGCTAAACTATTAATTAAAATGGTTGCGATGTTAACTTAATACCTGAAAGAGATTATTAGGTAAAAGATCTTTTGATGATATGATTGAGTTATGGCATCTCTCATTATTTTCACATATTGCATTAGGTTTTAAGCAATATAACTAATATTTTTATTCTAATTATAATTTTCTCAACAAAATATTTGATTCATAAATATTTTCTCTTTCTCACTAATAATTTATATTCTTGGTAATAATAATTAATACATCAGTTAAAGAAGTCAAGAAATAATTATTAATGTAAGCAACTTTCTTTTAAAATCGTAAATACTAAGACTAAATCAATGGATTACTTATATTGCAGGATTCTGTGCCTTTAGTGTAAGCTTTTTTGCAGTCTCTATTTTTGCTTAATCTTTCGTGTTCTTAAAATAAAAATAAGAATATCTATTAACAATGGCAATTCATATAGCAATCTATAATCATATATTTAATTAAAAACTGTACTCAATTACGGGTTAACATTGTTCCACTAACTGGTAAGGAAAGAAAGGAAAACATACAACTTATTTCAATGGTGGAAGAATGGTTGTTGAGGACATGAAGCCATGGTTGCTTTCTTTTGTTTTCAAGTTGTCTGTCATTTCTGGCATGTTTTCTGTGAATTGATCACCTCGTCCCCTTTTATTCCTTTTTATGTTGGTTCTTTCACTCTTTTTTTAAAGCTTATTTTAGGTATAATTATGTATTTTGCCATCTCTATGCACAAAGAATAATATATCTAAGTTGTTTGAAGGATAAACTCACTCATAAAGAAGCAAGAGTACATCGAAGATGAAACTCTACATTATGCATACGCTTCTAGGGGATTTAAGCTATACATACTCCTAATTTGAGAAGGCTACATCTGGATTTTGATAATGTACATGACCAAATTTTAGCTTAGTAATCAATTTCTTTTAACGAACAACTTAGTCACTAGACTTCTTTGGGTGTCTGCCTTACTAAAATATGAAAATCCATGTGATGTTTTTGAAACATTAGCAATGGTAGTATCACAAATGGAAGAAGTCGTGACAACCTAAAAGAACATGGTGGCTGAAGTGAGCGTCCTCAATACTCATATCATATTGGAGAATGGGGTATACCTAAGAAAATTGTTATTCCTTAGCATTGATTTCAAGACAAAGTTGCTTCCAATTTGATAATGAACATGAGAAAATCTTAGCTATTAATCATATGCTTTCAACGGACAACTTAATGACTAGACTTCTTCATGTGCTTACCTTTTTAAAAATGAAAATCCAGTTTATGTATGAAACGTCAAAGATAGTAGCATCACGAGGAAGAAGAAGTTATAGCAACTAAGGAGGCATGGTGGCTGAAGTAGACATCCTTAATGGTAAAATTGTAGGACAATGGGTTATACCCAAGATAACTGATGTCCAATTTTGAAACAAAATAAATCTATCCATATTTTTTTATAAAAGAAAATGGTTAAATATGTTTTTAGTTATAAAACTGACTCAAAATTAGAATTTCTCTATGTTTAAACTTTGATATATTTTAATTTTTAAAATTTAAAAATGAATGGATATAGTGTTTTTAATCCAATAACGTTAAAATTTTGACATACAAATAAATTTTTCAGCTGACATTAAAGTGAAAACGTATTAAACATGTTATTTACATTGTTTGACACAAAAAAATTTAATGTAATTAGGTTTAAAGAACTATATTTATTTATTGTTAAAGTTTAAAACTAAAATGTATCAAAGTTTCGAAAAATGACAAATTCAAATTTTAAAACAACTAAAAATATATTTAACTTTAAAGTTTTTAAACAAAAAGTTTGGAAAATCTATCAATTTTTCTCTTCAATGTCAAGTGTATGAACACAAGCATTTCTCAATACGCGGAAGGTTGTAAACCATTAATTCTTGATTTATGTGCCTTTAATAATGTTTTTCGTAATATATTTATTCATTTTCTTCCACCTCCTATGCAAAAATTCCTCATTTTATTACTATTGTAGATAGATCAAAGTGGTATATCTAGAGATGGCAAAAAATCCACACCCACAGATATTTACTACCCTCAACCTGTGGGTAGCGGATATTTTAATACCCGCACCGCTTATAAACAAGTCGGGTGCAGGTATTATACTATTCATACCCGCGGATATTGTAAGGACCGAGCGTCCTTTTAATTTTAAAGAAGGAAGTGGTGGGGAAGGGAGGCACATTTCTAAGTGGTGGGGGAAGGGGAGCACATTTGTGAGTGGTAAAAAGAGGGGGGCGGCTGCACATTCAGCAAAGGTGGAAGTGCCACTGTTTTGGTTTTGTCCAGCAGTGTGAGTGGTGGGTCTTCCCACTATGAAGTGCTCCAACCACCATAATACCACCTTCATCTCCTTCTTAAGTGGGCATGGCAGTAGGAAGCAAAGGAGATGGCCAAGGTTCGTCCAGCAACACACAAAAGGAGATTCACTTCTTCATTTTAAGGATTCTTGAAGGAGGAAAGAAGAAGAGAGGGAAAGCTGGACACTGTAGCAGAGGACTGAAACAGCAGAGGAAGGAGGAACACAGTGCAAAGATTGGTTCAAGATTTGCAAGGAGGTCTTCAAGAGGTAAGGGGAGCTAGATCTTTTGTTTGATTGTTGATTCATACTGTATTAATGCAAATCTGGAAATTTGGGGATGGATATTGGGTTTCTGGTTTTCTGGGTTTCTGGATTTCGCGATTCTGCAGAACGCGCGTACGTCCAATTTTGATGTCAAAATTGGACGTTCGTCCAAGTTGCTCGACCAATTAGTGGTCGGCAGAAATGGTATGAGCGTTCGGTTATGGTGTTCTAAGGTAACGAGCGTTCGCGTTCGCGTTCGTCCTTAAGTAATGTTAGAAATTTTAGACGTTCGTCCAAACTGTGAATTAGTAATTTAGACGTTCGTCCTCAATTTGTGTTCTGATGAAGTAATCCTGAGCATTCGGTCTTGGTAGATTAGTGTGAACGTTCGTTCTCAATTTGGTATTTAGGGTTTCAATCTTGAATGTTCGTTCTTAAATTGGTATAATTAAATTTCAATCCTGAACGTTCGATCTTGTGAAATAGTGGCAGTAGGCGTTCGTCCTTAAAACGGTATTCTAATAAGGTGATCTTTAGCGTTCGGTCTTGTTTCTGTAAATGTAATAGTAAGTGTTCGGTTTTGATGAGGGTTTAGCTTGTAGCGTTCGGTCGTAAAATGTTATCATTTGGTTAAGCCTTGATTTTTGGTACCGTTCGGTTAAGTGTGAGTTTAATATCGTTCGGTCAGAATTGGATTTAGCACCGTTCGGTCAGGCTTTGATCTAATATTGTTCGTTGTAGTGATGATGAGGTACTAGTTGGTCACGTGTGTCGGCCAGGATTATAAACGATCGTCCAATACTTTAGGTGTACGATAAAGTGCTCTAAGTGTTCGATCAATATTCAAAGCGTTCGTCCTAATGTCGTCTGAGCTAATAGTGTTTGATTTTGAGTGTTCGGTATTGATACATTATTGAGTATAAGCGTTCGGTGTTAGATTGGTATTCTTAGGTTTGGATCTTGTGCGTTTGGCCTTGGTTTAATGGTGACTTTGATCGTTCGTCCAACAGTATTCCATATAATGTGGAGTTCGGTGTTTTAGCGTTCGACCCAGTAGCGTTTAATCTCTTAGCGTTCGGCCTAACAGTGTGGAATCCAATATGGTGTTCGTTTTCGAGCGTTCGTCCTTTTAGTGTTCGATTTAATAATGTTTGGTGTTTTAAGTGTTGAGCATAAGAGATTGATCTTAACGTTCGTCCTAGCAGTATCCAATTTGAGTGAGGTGGTCGGATTTAGCGTTCGGCAAAACAGGGTTTAATCCAGTGAGGTGTTCGGTTTTAGCGTTCGTCCAATATGGTGTTCGGTGAAATAGCGTTCGTCCAGATCGTTTTGGTGACGTTCGTCCAAATAGTATTCGGCCTGTTGTTTGGAAAATGGCGTTCGTCCAGTAGCGTTCGTTCCACAGTATTCAGTGAATAGTGTACTGATGAATAGTATTCAGCCCAATAATGTTCAGCTAAATAGTGTTCGATTCTAAGTTCCCTTGCTCTTCGGTTGGGTTAAGTGTGCAAATATTTGGAATGTATACTTTGATGTGATTTATGTGAAAGTATGTGAATGTGATAAATTACTGTGATGATACGATTGTAAATGAAAATGATGAATTTGGGTATGATTTGGACATCTCGGAGAGAGATGGACGAAAGTGATATGTGAAGTGTTGTGGTCGTTCTGTATGACTGTAGTGAACTTAGGATCGGTTTGTCTATCCCTACACTCAAAGCATTGTTCATGCTCACATAGAGGAGAACAGTGTCAGTGGTGAGAGTAGAGGGAGGTCCTCGTCTATAGCCTTTAATGGCATATATAGGTAGGTTGGGGATTTACCTTGCTAGTGTGGGAAAGTGCCATAGACTATGCAAGTGCAAAGACGATTGTTAGTTCGACAGTTATACAAATCCGGATAAGTCTTATGTGTGGATTTACCTTGCATAGTGTTGGGGAGTGCCAGCAGACTATGCGAGTGTAAAGATGAGTCGTGTGTATTTACCTTGCATAGTGTTGGGGAGTGCCAGCAGACTATGCGAATGTAAAGATGAGTCGTGTGTGTTTACCTTGCATAGTGTTGGGGAGTGCCAGCAGACTATGCGAGTGTAAAGATGAGTGGTGTGTATTTACCTTGCATAGTGTTGGGGAGTGCCAGCAGACTATGCGAGTGTAAAGATGAGTCGTGTGTGTTTACCTTGCATAGTGTTGGGGAGTGCCAGCAGACTATGCGAGTATAAAGATGAGTGTGTGAATTGTGGGTTAATGAGTATGTCTAAAATTGTTCCTATATATGAATCTACGTATGATGATATGAATTAACTGTGTTATATGTATAACATGCTTTTTATATCTAGCTCACCCTTGCATTGTTTGTGTTGTGTGCTGTTTGGGTATGTTTCTCTGGCGATGATCATCCACTTGGATGGGAGCAGACGTTGTTGAGGAGATCCCTTTGGAGCAAGAGCTGGAGGTTACTGAGGTTGCGGAGTAGTCTTCTTAAGAATTTCCCATCTGAACACGTGTAGTGTTCGAATCTTTAAAACTGTTTAAGTTTGAATTTCCGTTTCTTTTATTTCAGGATGACTGTAATTTCACATTTAATTACACGTCATGCTTCGACTGTTCTCTTTATTGGAATGTTGACGTTTTTATTATGTAATATTTGTTATTATATAATCGAGATGTTACAGATATCCTCTACCCGCAAAAAATAAAAATAAAAATTTAATTTATATTTTATTAAGTTAAATTTAATTAAAATTAACATTAATTTATTTAAAATTGAATTTAAATTTAATTTAATTTATATTATATTTTATATATTTTTTGTAATTATATTTAAATTTTAATTTAATAATTTATTAAAATATATATTTTTTAAATATTTGCGGGTATCCGCGGATATCTACGGGTATCCGCAGGTTTTAAAATACCCGCAGATATTTTTTAAGCGGGTATCTGTGCGGGTAGCGGGTGAATTTTGTTTTGTTGGATCGGGTTGCGGGTAGGCACTATCCGTGCCCGACCCGACCCATTACCATCCCTAGGTATATCAAGGAATTGGTTAAGTTGATTTATCTATTTCACTAGATTTAAATTTTGACTTGTTAATTCTCCAATCTCCTTACAATTTAATATTTTTGAGAAAATTATCTTTCTTTAAACTATATATGACCTTCACTACTAATTCCATTAATATACGAGAATGACGAGAATCACAAGATTTTTATTATTTGAATTGAGTTTCTTATTATCTTATTTCGCAACTTTAGTCCCTAAACTTTTACAAGATCTTTTGTACCACCCAAATTTATCTAAGTCGAAAATGATGATTCCAAGCCTTAAATAAATTCAAGCTTTTCACAAATCTTTAGTTTGAAAAACATGTTAGATATTCTCTTACTAAAAAGTTTAAAACACAATATAATTATGTTTCTTCTACTATCTATTCTTATATTTAAGAGTCAAGTCGTACTGTTTTAATTATTTTATAAATTTCATATATCCTTAAATTCATTGAATGAAAGATAAATTTAAACGTTTCCCTATATTTATGTTTTTTTAATGATATTAAGAATCAATTTAAGAAGTTAATGAGAAATCTATATGAATTTTCCACTTAGGTATGAAGGAGGCAAGAGAAAATAAACTGAGTGGCACAAAAGGCTCTTTAAAGACAAATACAGTCTCCTAGAACTTAGGTTGAAAGATTTACAAAAGCTAAGTGATTTTATTACAAAGCCAAGGAAATCACACTTTGTTTATCAAACAATCAGGGAATGAAGGGGTAATTATACCTGTAGTTTATGTTGATCATATTATAGTGGTTGGAAATAATGAAAAAAGAGAAGAAATAATTGAAAAAAGAGACTAGTCCAAGATTTTGAACTAAAAGAACTAAGAAGTTAAAGAATGTTTTAGGGATTGAAGTGGTTTACACTAAAAAAGAAATTTCATATCTCAGCAAAAATATATAACTGATTTATTGGCAGAAACTGGGAAAGTTGTGTGCAAATCATTCTCAACTATAATGGATTCTAATCACAAGATTGTAAGGCTGAAGAGGAATCAGTTGTAAAAAAATGTTTAAAAGACTGGTTAGAAAAATTATATATTTGGACAGAGTAAGTGTCATATTAATTAGAAACTTTAAAATAATTCACTATTGCCTAACACAAATAATCCAGGTATTTTTAAAGTTGCTTAAATTATTAAAAATATATTTTCAGTATTAATAGAGAGATTTTCCCTATTTTTATCATTTTATTCCAAAAATAATTGTTTATTTAAGATTAAAATAACAATTTATAATTAAAAAACATCTATGGATGAAGTTATAAAAATTATTTATTTTTATATTTTTTTTGTAAAAATTATAACTTAATAATATTTTTATTTTGATAATACTTTATTTTTAGTTTTGTTACATGCGTACATGTTTTCACTTACAAATAGAGTTGTTAATTTGGATTGTGACAAAAAAAAAACCCACGTGCCAGAAAACTTACAAAAGTTATATGAATTAGGATAAATGACTTAGTTTTCTTCTTAAACATGAAAAAAAAATATTAACTCTTTTTAAATATATTATTAAACTTTCAATTTAGATTAATGTGTCTTTACTTTCAGTCAAATCAATTAGGATTCACCTTCAGTCAAATTAATCAAGGTTAATCTTCAATCTAGGTTGACCTTCAATATAAGTTGACCTATCTAAACCTTCATTTATCTATCTTAACTTTCGGCCTGAGTCACACTAGTTTTGACAATTGTCTAGGCTAGTTGTCTCGACTTTCAAATCAAACTAGTCCATCTAAATCATCGATCAGATTTGACCCATCTTGACCTTTGGCTAAGGGTGAGAACAAATTCGGTTTAGGACACACTCGACCGAATTTCTATCGGGGTTGTCTCAGCCAAAATCGGCCAATTTTCAGTCATGATAGACTCAACCTAATTCGATCAAATTTAGGTCGGGCCAACTTGTCTGAAATTCAGTCAGAGCAAACCTGGTCAAATTTAGCAGAATTTCAATCAATGACTAAATTTCGATGAGGTGGACTCAACAGAATTCGAATTAAAGTTAACTCAGCCTAAATTTAGTTGAGGCCAACTTGACTGAAATCTAGAGAATTTTGGCCAAGGTACCTGAGCAAATCCACCGAATTTGGTCAAAACTAACTTGACCGAAATTTGTCAAGGTTGATTCAATCGAATTGGCAAAAATTCAACCGAACTGACGTAAATTCGATCAAGGCCGACTTGGGCGAATTCAAGCAAAATTTTGTTAGAGTCGACTAGGTCAAACTTAGAGGAATTTTTACTGTGAACAACTTGGCTGAATTCGACCAAATTTCGACTACGACGTATAAGACCAAATTCAACTGAATTTCGATCGGGGTGAGTTCGATTCGGTTGAATTTTGTTCTAAGCCAACTCGTCTCAACCATCAGTTAAGGTCAACCTGTCTCAACCTTCAAGCCGAGCAAACCTGTTTCAACCTTCGATTTAAACCAACCTATCTCAACCTTTGACTTGAGTCATCCCTTCTTGACATTTATTTTATGTGACCCATCAACTTAAGCTATCCTATCTCCTACTTTCATCATAGCCAATTGGTTTAAACCTTCCGTCCAAATTGACCCTTCCCAACCTTTGGTTCAAGAAAATCCTTTCAAATTTTCGTCTAAAATGGTTTGTCTCAATTGTCAACCTAAGCTAGCTTGTCTTGGTCTTTGCTCAAGCAAACTAAATGATATATATATATATATATAACCCAAGTTAGATGTATTGTTTTTAAGAGTTTATAAAATTTTGTTGTAAAATCAAACCTACTTTATTCTGATTCTAATCCACTTGAAAGGGGACTTAAGAGACCAAGATTTTTTTTTTATGGTCAATTGGAATCCTCTAAAAGAAAGCTTCTTCATAAGTAAGACTAACCCATGCATCATGTTGAGAGCTTTACTTATAAAAGAATTACAGTACACCGCAATCGGACAAGATGATTTCAGTGACTCTTTCAGACACCGATAACAAATCTCATACAATTAAAAGTGAGTTTTAGGACTTTTTAATTATAATTGAAGTTTCATTTTAAAACGTAATTGAAGCTTCACTTTAAAAGGCAAATCTAATTTTAATTATAACTGTAATTTTAATAAAAGATTGCTTTAAAATGTAATTGAAGTTTTATAAGCATTCCACAAGTAATCTGAAGTTTGCATGGAGAAGTGAAAAAAGTGGAAACAAAATATTTTAAAATTAAAACTTCCCCTGTTTTGGACAAACAGATAAGCAAGGGACACAAAATACCAATGCCAAACTTCAAAATTTTTCTCTAACTTGAAAATTAATGGAAGGTCTATTAAACAATCTTTAATAATAACAATAAAGTCATGTTAGTTTCAGTCTCATCAATTACCGAGCTTAACTCTTTGTCCATTATTCAACAGTATAAAAAATACATTTTAAAAACAACCATGCAAAATTTTCTGAATAGGATTCTTCATGTCCTGCAAGATTTCCTAATTCCAAATTTAGGACACCTATCACCTCTTCCACTCAGCTTCGAGCCTAAATTCCAAAAAAGTAGATGAAATTGAAGTTTGACCTCCCAAGCCACAGAGACAGAATGAACATGAGAAAATGATGTTCAAAACACCTTCTACATTCAATCTTCAACCATGTTTGATGAATGACGCAGATCCAACAGGGTCTGAGGGACTTCCTGACCACATTGTTCGAGAACTGTAATGAGGGCTGAAGCAAGTTCACTATCTCCTTTAGTTAAGAAACTGTACAATACACCCTTGGCACTTTGTCGAGCCATGTTAGTTAAAATATGCACATAAGTGTCAATGGAAGGTACAAAACTAGGTAGGATTACTACATCATATGTCCCTATATCTGTGGTAGAGATATGCTCCAGAGTAATGGCAGAAACCACTTCTTTTTTGTCTGAATCCACACTGTATAAAAAAAAATTCAAATTAATAAGCTCCTATTGAAAGTTGAATAAAAAGAATATCCGGAAAGTCTTTTTCCAATAATCTTCTCCTTCCTCCTATCAAACAAAAAATCAGTTATGCCAAAAAAAACACAGATCTTTAACCATGCTAATGGCCAATAATTTTACACCAAAACTGTCTTCCTCTACCCAAAACCTCATATACCCTGCCTATATAAGCATTTAGATATCTCCTTGGTAGGACCCTTTATATTATTCACATGCTGCCAGTTATCCTGTTCTGTAATGTTCAGGATACATCAGTCACCTTGGGCTCGCTAGTGAAACTTCTCTCCCCTCTAGATCCTATGTTAACCCTTGTTACCCTTGTTAACCAAGGATAGATTTTAGTTTCAGACTATAGTGCTAAACAAGATTCTTTCATATACATCCCATGCACTCAGTAAGAATCTTATTAAGAACCAAATATTCTTATTGAACACATGGATTGTGAACTATTAGAACAAATCTGTCTTCTAGAAATAGAAGCATTAGCATTAAGGGTGCTCAAGATATGGAAAAAAGTATTTGGTGTTTACCTATCATCCAAACTTGCTGAATCAGAATCAAGACAAATGGAACAACCCTTGGATTTGAGAATCTTGAGCAATTTATGGCACTTGACATCTTTCCTTAAAATATATAGCATGTTAGAATTCTGAGTACGGCTGTTCTGAAATTGATCCAGAGCCTTCACACTCTGCAAGAATTAAAGATAATTGCATCATGAGTGCTTTAAAACTTTGTCATCTAATCAAATGCATGACTGAATACATACAAAAAAATTTCAAAGCCTAATGTCTGTAGGAATTAAATAAAACCAGACATAGGAATAGAAATCTGTACAAATAAAACTAACAAATGGAAGATGAAGATCTGATTGCGTGAAAAAAGATGCAAGTTACTGAAAAAGATATTATTATTTGACAATTTTGAACATAAAACACAATGAACAGATGCCAGTTGGAGTTGCTTAACAAAATAACAAGGAATTTTTCAAATGGAGTTATATCCATTTAAAACTGGTTCTTAGTTTCATCAGGTAGATAGTATTAAACCTATCAAGTACAACCAAAAGCTTAGTAGCCAACAAATAGAGCCTAACCATTTAAAAACCAAAGCCAAGATTCATGTTGAACTAATCCTGTAATTTCTAGAAATTACAAAATAACCAATCCCTATCCACTAGGAGAAGTTGTGCATATGAATCAAATACCATTGGGTTCTATTGAACACCCAATTATCTCTAAATCCATTTAGAACAAGGACTTTTAGTGGTTTCTCTATAAGTTTTTATGCGCTTCCATCTTTATCGACTGGACTATCTATTTTCTCACTGGGACTCGTGGAGGTCTTCTCACATGACTGAACTACATTAGCAAGTTTCTATCATCTCCAAAATAGGTGCTGCTCCCAATTTCTCTGATGCATAAAATGTTAATCATATTTTATCTTTGTAACCATTTTAAGTTAAAGATATAATTTTAGGAAAATAAATCTGAATTTCTTAATCAAACAGGCTAGAAAAGAATGGGCACGGTAATAAGTAAACACTACTTCACGATAAGTTTATACATCTAGAAAGGACACTATAATTAGGCTTGTAGATTATTAAAACAGAGTAGTAATTACATAACAAATAGTGTAATGGAGTCCATGAGGTTAACACTGATGCATAGATAAACTAAACAGGTAAAGCAACTGTAACCTCATAGAAAGATAAAATATATCCTGTTTTAAGCCAAATAATTTGATCCTATGGAGGAGTTGCAAAAATATATAAATTGTTATATTATATATCATCGTACTGTTAAATTTCCATTTGTAAAAAGTCCCTGGTACTAAGCACTAATCCGCAGCATACCAATAAACTTACCTTAATAACTTTATCTTCTTCTGATGTACACACTGTAACAGACTGGACAGTACATGAACTTAGGCTGGTAATTGAATTATTGAGAGAGAGTCGACAAATTGATCCAGTCAGAAGATACTGAACCACTGGGACAGATACGTAGCTGAGGCAATCATTGAAAATCACCATATGGGGATTGCCAGAAATACACTTCTTAATGGATTTTAATGTATCAGCGTGGCCAGCGTTACATATTGCATTAAGCCCATCGATTACCTATTAATATGAAAACAGTAATTAATCAACCCATGATAAATAAAATAAATTATATTAAGAGATAAAAAGGTACCCGTTATAGGGATTACTTTATTTGTAGAATATATCAATTCTGCTAAAGCAATAATGAGTAAGCACAAGTGTGGACATAACTTGAGTAAAATTAAACATGTTTCAACCAATCAAATATAGCAATTTGTTTAAAGATAAAAATATGTTGATTCAGTGGAAATTTATTTCTCCCAATCCTTTCCCTGTAATAGGTGATCTGATAGAGTCATTCCTCAATTTACAATGTATTATCTCTCCCAATCCCTCTGAGTAGGACTATATCATTAGAAAAAGCATGCATTGAGGCACTAGGTCTTATGATGCTCAATAAGTACATCCAATACCAATGTAAAAGGCTAACTACATAATTGATCCTTATGGGTCAGAAATATATCCCAGATAAAGAACGCTGTATATGATTGGTACAGGTTGTAGTGCTAACATGATTAGGATTGTGACATTTATAGTGATTCAACACCATTCTTTCTTCTGATTAAAACAATATATCCTAGACAAAGATATATCCTCTAGATGAAAGAACACATTAAAAATAAAATAACATTTTGGAGCCAGGAGATGAAGTATGAGACACGCGTGAATTTCATAGCAGGAGCAGATGCCTTAGTGTAACATGATCAAACTGCCAATGAAACCCCTCGGCCATAAGTCTGGTTTTACACTTCCTTATGAAGCAATCAAAAGTTTTCTTTGATGCAAACTACCCATTTGACATATGGGTTGGCGGGGGAAGTGAGTCCATGAGTTTTGAGCTAGAAGGGTTGACTGTTCAGTTTGCACAACTAACAAAGTGGGGTCAGTCAGAGCCTATTTGGTGGATTTAATGTTCTATTTGGAGTGTTTGCACGGGTGTGTTTTGAGGACTAGACAAAACAAGTAAGGGAGGTGTAGTTGTTGTGCATAGTTCAAACGACTTGAAAGGATTAATATGAAAGAAACAAGATTTTATTCAATTGATTCATTTGAAACAGTACATCAGCCTTTTTTATATAGAGAAAGTAATAATTTTTGAGAGATCTCTAGCATCTTTGAACAGCTTAAAAGAGATTCTGGCAGCTTCTAGTAGTACACCTAATATCCTACTAATAACACTCTCCCTCAAGCTGGTGAATAGATATCTATCATTCTCAGCTTGCATGTGAGAATGTTTAACAGAAGTGAACTTACATAAATGGAACACTAGAAAGAAAACTTACCAGCATGGAAATACCAGAAATATCAATTGCCTTCACAGAAACAAGCTCCAAAAGCCTCTCAGGAGTAGAAACAAGAAACTCAGGCTCGCAAGTTTTCATACTGTTGAAAACGATACAAATAACAATGAGATAGATACCATAAAAGGCTAAGAAAACTATTAAAACTTATGTACATGAATACGCCCATTGTTTGTCCAAACAATTATCTTTTCCTGTATTTCCTTATAACTGTCTATTTATTCCAGACATGTTTCTCCATGTAATGTCACTTGCAAATCAAAGGATCTTTTAAAACTAAATTAATTTGATGAACTGCAGTAATTCAAATGACTTCTGTTAAAATGGAATATTCCTATGGAATACAGGAATATGTATTACTTGAGGTCTTAAACACCTCTACACTTACATTTATAGAAAACAAAATAACTAACCACACTCCTTTCCAACTCACTCTTAGTTGGAACACACTTGAACACAACTCATACACACATAACTCATACACAATAACCAATAATTCTAACACTCCCCCTCAGGCTAGAGCATACAAATTGTATGATCCAAGCTTGGAATAATTGAACTCGGTTTTGAACTGGATGATTTGTCTTCAAGAGTGTGAGAAAAACAAAGATAGGTTATCACATGTCAATGAACTAACAGTAGCTTGTGAAACTTCAACTTCAAAAGTGGATGAAGGAGAGCTGTGGTGGACAATGACAAACTGCAAGGACTGAATCCTCATCAATGATCGATGAGTGACGGGATCTACAATGGCTGAAAGCTATAAAACTGCAGGGACTACACTGAATCCCATCAATGATGGATGGGTGATGGGATCAACAATAGTAAAAGCTACAAAACTGCAAGGATTACACCCATGCTAAACTGCCATACTTGGTTTGCAAGATGGGTGATGGGATCAACAGTAGTAGTTGAAAGATACAAAACTGCAGGGACTACACCCATGGTGGACTGACATTTCCTTTGCAGTGTTGTCTTGGAACGATACTCCCCCTCAATGTGAACGGCATGGCGGAAACGGTGAAATTGTTGATTGATATTGGAAGTATCACAGTTGCTGGTTTGAAGATCAAAAAGATTTGCAATCTTAAGAAATTGACAAAGCGGCAAATATAATGAGAAAAAGGCAAGAACAGCAACACAGAGGCGAAACCCTCTACGGCAGAGCTGGAGGATGACGAAAGCGGAAAAAGGTAGGACTAGGCGCTGGTCCATCAACAGCGAAGACGAAGACAGACGAAGATGGCAGCAATGGCTGCTCTGGAGGATCTGAACAGAGAGAGGGAGGTTCGGCGAGACGACCAGCAGCGGCACGGTTTGATGCCGACGCCGCGAAGACGGCGTGTGATGAACACGCGTCCGAGATCTACCGGAGAGAGGAGGTGCGTGACGGCACATGCGGACAAGACAGAGACGACGACCACCAGGGTTAGGTCACACTTGAAGAGACGGTCCAGATCCACTGGACATCGGTCGGAACTGTGACGGTGGCCGACGAGAAGGCGGCGCGTGACAAACACGCACCTGAGACTAGCTGAAGACAAGTGGTGCATGGAGGCGCTTGAAGAGGAGTTTGGTCTTGACTCCAACGAGGTTGGCCATCGCTCAAGGAGACGGTCCAGATCCGCTAGTCACCGGTCGAAACCGTGACGGTGGCCGGCATAGATCGGAGAGATCTGATGCTCGTGGCGCAGCGGTGAAGGAGAAGTAGCTTCCGAAACTGACGTGGTTGGCCGTAGCTCAAAGAGACGGTCCAGATCTGTTGGTCACCCATCGAAACTGTGACGGTGGCCGGCGGCGGACAGAGGTTGGCAGCGGACAGTGGTTGGCGACAGTGAAGAGGGGCGATCGATTGGGTTGCGGCTCGCGACGGCTGACTGTTACGGAGGGAGTGTCTTTCTAGGGTTCCCAGGAGACTTTAGGTTTCTTTGATTCTGGGTGCTGAGATTTAAGAAGAGAAAATGGATCTTATGAAATGTTTAGGGGCTGCCGGCGACCATGGCGGCGGTCGCCGGCAGATAGCAAAGACCACCAGAAGAGATCAGAGAACCTGCTCTGATACCATGTTAAAATGGAATACAGGAATATGTATTACTTGAGGTCTTAAACACCTCTACACTTACATTTATAGAAAACAAAGTAACTAACCACACTCCTTTCCAACTCACTCTTAGTTGGAACACACTTGAACACAACTCATACACACATAACTCATACACAATAACTAATAATTCTAACAACTTCTTTTAAATCAGAGAAGTAGTTAAGTTATTGAGTCAATCACATGTTCCGGAGGCGGGTAGTTAAGTTATTCTGAAAACACTGTAGAAATCTTAGAAAATATCAAATATGACTCACTTGCCAATAAACTTGAATAAATGAGGAGCATGCCTTAAAAACTTGAATCAAATATGACTTACTTCCCTATTTACGAAGTATAGCATGCCTTTTCATCATACCCACATCAATATTTTATGCAATGAAAACACTGAAGTTTCAAAAATTACCCTTGAATTTGATGATCTAATGAAGCGCCTGGATGAATACTCACTGTATGTATTCCAACAGATTTCAAAGGCTTGCAAACTGTCCGAACCTATGCATAAATTAGTGAATAAAATGGTTTGTAAAAACCAGATTAATAGTTTGTAAAGGTCCACAGTAACCGAAAATGAATAAAATAGCAACAACAACAAAGGCCTTTATCCCACCAAGACCAAGCCAGGAAGCAAATTAGTGAAACTCTCTTCACTTTTATTAACATGAAATTTTATTAAATAGACAACAAAAAGGTCATATTGTAAACTGTGATGAACTGTCCTACTGGTGACATTCAGACTGTTAGAATAATTGCACCTATGTATCATCATTAAGCCTACTTAAGGGTAGTGTGCTAGTCTGTGTGTGTAGTATCTATAATAATACCTAGGTCTGCACCTAGGTGTCTAGGGCAGAACCTTAATCTTCCATGTACTTTTATATCAGAATCTCTAGAAATATTTTACAGTTTGAATCTCAAGTCAGACTAAATCACTAAACAAACAAGTGCATCAACCATTTTCATTATAGAGAATTTAGTTGTTTATAGGAAACTGAAGTCCAATATCACTCAATGTATAACCTTAAATTTAAAAGAATCAAAACCAAAATCTCAGAAAACAAGGTCAAGCGCCAAATTTAAACAAACCAGAATATAATATCAAATTTAAAGAAAAACTGACATCAGGGGGCCCATGATTCAATTTCCTTTTGAGAATAGAAGGGGAAGGAGTGAAGACAACTTAGTCATGTGTATGTGTAAGTAATGATTTTTATCAAAGGTGGGCAAAAACCAAAAAGATCAGCAAGAAAATTTAAGCTCACGGAGGAAATTTAACTGACCTGGACAGCTTTTTCTTGAGAAGGTACAAGGAATAAAAGAAAAGGGCCAGCAAAGGACAAGCCTTCTCTCTCTTTTCTGCTAAACGTATCAGCTGCACTAGAAACCGTCCATGCAATTTGCTCAGTTGTAGCAGAGGTCCCACTGGTCTCCATCAGATCTTTTCCAGTAGAATAACACTTTAAAAACTCTAATCCCCATGGATTCAGAAAGAACGAATTACCCTCTCCATCAGTGTAGGCATCACCATGTCGCAATGCGTTTTCAATTGAACTTAGACACCAGAAGACAAACTTAGAAGGGAACTCTGAAATGTCACAATCATGCCTTTGGGTGCTGGGATGATGAGCCATCTCAGTCGCCTTAAATTTTTTCCTTTCTGAGTTAATGATACGTTTCTGACCCAGATCATTGTTGGCTTTGACAAACTCCTTTTTCCTTTGCAATTCCGGTGCAATATTCCTCTCATGAACTGCACCTTTCTTTCCATCTGCACTCTTCTCATTAAGACGAACCATCTCATCTATTGGTTTTGATTTTAAATGTGTATTCTTTTTAGGACCCTTTGTTTGGAATTCTTCTTTCCCACCTCGATCATTGAATGGATCCTCCGGCGTAGGTAGACTAAAACACATCCCCTTTAATATCATGAAAAAATCAGGTTTACAAAATCTCATTTTACTTAAGTCAAGAAAAAATCACAATAAATACAATTCTTCCCAGTTCTAAATGCCAATATTACGTGCCCAATCTAATATCCTAAGTTGTCCACTAGAATCGGGTAGAATAAAAAAATTTCAACCAGTGCACCGACAGTTACTGACAAATAATTGTACTTCTGCTCCCCAAAAATGGTGGGTGATGATGAGGGGCTGTATGGGTACAATCTACAGTATATTATCATTATTTTCTTATTCATATATAAGTTGATCTGTAGAAATTTTCTAGTTTAACTTCTGCAAAGTAAGATTTTTAACTAATACATAAACGGTCCCTCAGACATAACATGAATTATGGCCAATGTCATGTATCTCATGCATGTAGATTCTGATTTTGGTTCTCAAGTGAAATTTGAATTCATCCACATTTTAAACTTTTGGAACCATAACACACCAAATGCCCACGTGCTCGCACTAACATAACTTATTGTTAAACACAAAATGTGTTAAACTAAAACTGAACCAATAAAACTACCAAAAACCATAGTCGTCATGTTTCCATAGAGCACATAACCACAACCAAGGAAAGCATTGCAATCATATAAAACCAGACAGTTCAAAAGAGAATAACCAAAAATGAGGAAAATGTAAACACGGCAGCGGAAATAAAGAGAGGGAAAAAAGATATTTTTCTAATGAGAATGACACAAAGCAAATGAACAGATCAAACAAAAAATATGAAACTAAACCCCCAAACCAAAAGTTAAATATATAAACATTTTAGAGAAGAGAAAGAAGTTGTAGGATGTGTACCTGGCACATGCGGCGTTTGCCGGCCTTGCGGCGCTTCTTGGCGGCGATAACGGCGGCGACCTTGGCAGAGACTGAGGCAGAGCTGCTATTGTTCTTCTTTCGAAGCTTTTTGTTCTTCTTTCGAAGCACAGCATCTTCACCCTTCACCATTGTTACTACCAGTGGAGAAGAAGGGTAGGTGTGGTGCGGTTACGGCGGCGTTTATCTATGGATTCCTCGATTAATATAGCCTTTCACATGCGCCTTTGATTTTGGGCATGTTCAAATTGAACCAACACTGTGTGAAAAACAAGTATGGGATCAACTACTAAATTGACCTGTAAATCAATGTAATCTCATTAGGGTTTAAAGGCAAAAACCCTACATCTTAAAATTATTTCACTGCAGGAACATGACAAAGGATTATATGACTTTTAAATATTTTTTATAAAAAATAGTAAATATATTATAAATGAAAATCTCTGATTGGATAATAGTATAAAACAAGTTTACACTTATTTATAATTTTTTTTTCTCATCTTATTAAATTTCTAAGTGATCTTTATCATTTTGTAAAACAAAAAATACTTTTATAATTTTATTTGTCTTTGTTTACATATTTTCAAAAATCTAATAATAAATAAATATATTAGCTTGTTGTTTATCGAAGGAAAATGTGTTTTGTTCAACTTTGGTTTTAATAATTAAATGTTTAAATATATAAATTTTGTATTATATTTGTTTTTTTTAATGTGAACATGCTACCATTACAAGTAGTGGAGAGGATGAAAATCACGTCAAAATATAAAAATTAGAAAATTAAGTTTATTGAAACCTCCAAAGAAACAGAATTGGGATCTAGGGTATATCCACATTTTTTTTATTATACTCTTATAAATTTTATAAATAATATATATATATATATATATATATATATATATATATATATATATATATATATATACACACACATGTGTGTGTGTTTTTTTTCCAACATTCCAAAAATACTGTGTAAAATCATATAATAGAAACATCATATTCATAATACTTCCGATCAGTTTTTACAAAAGATAGGATGTATGGTTATGGCCGAACGATCTTACAAAAATAAAAGAGAATAAAACTGTACAAATATATACATATAGAATGAACGGTTTACAACACTTCCTATGCCAAACGGTCAATTCAAAAGATAAACAAATGACCGAACGCTCCTACAAAAGAGTAGGCCAACAACTGACCCAGCATCCTAAGGTTCGACCTTCACGTCTATCTCTTTCAATGTTTCTTCCAGCAACTCTTCTCCTTCTGCTCCCACCCACAGGGTGATCATCGCAATGACAAGGACAAACAAACAGGAATACATGACAAGACAGGAAATAGGGTAAGCTTATGTAATTTAATTCAAGTATCAACATATATTTCACACAATCAACTAAATAAGATAAATCATTAACTCTTTCATGCAAAGCCTAATACTAGACTCTGACTGTCCGGACTGTATGAATTCTGTGTAGCTACAACGTTCGTGCACCCGGGTGATGTAGTAAATGAGATACCTTCAACAGCTGTCACCCGAGGTTAATCCTATCTGTCCAAATTAACCATAAGGACTAGGATCTCCTGTCATTCCCACACATGACTTACCCTTCTCTACTTGAGAAATGAGTAATCACGGAATATCAGGATGAATTGCCAGCTTAGCTTTATCCACATTCATACTTTACCATTCCAATATCAATTCATGAGATATTCCTCCCCGGAATACTCTTTCATATTCAAAGTCAATTCATCTATATTATATTCCATCATCTTTCATTATTAAAACCTCAACTGAACCAATTTGAATAAAGATCATGTAAGATACCAAATACCGAACATTAGTTTTAACTCAGAACAAGACCAACCACTTGGAGTCAGACCGAGATGTCTCCAACTCAAAACGGATCAAATCGAGAGAGTTACTTACTGGTTGTGAAAGGGACCAAATACAATAATACTTCTCAAAGACTAATAGAATGGAACATTATTTACCAAGTGAGCCAATTTAATGAACTGACTCTTGAGAGTTCAAACCGAACACAACTAAGCCTAGGCCGAGTACTAAGACTCTATGCCGAAACCAATTGAGACTGATACTAGAGGACTTCAAAGTACTTGACGGAATCATATGAAGAAACCGAACGCCAATAAATACTTAGCTTCTTAATGAGTTAAACATCAAGGAAACCGAATGTCAGTCGAAGACCAAGCACTTTAGAGAGCAAACACTATTGAGTTTGGACGAACGCTCTTATTATAAAGATAGATTGGAAATGAGAACGAGCGCTTGGTGTAAGATCGAGCACTACTTAGTACGAGCGTTTGGTGTAAGACCGAGCACCACTAACTCATAGAATAAGGGTTTGGTAAATATAAGATATCATTTAAATAGTGTTCAAGAACGAACGAAATATACAAATACATACATATATATATATATATATATATATATATATATATATATATATATATATATATATATATATATAATATAATGAAGTTTATAACCAAATACCAAGGAACGAATATCCTTGGTTGAACGCTCATATACAAATATTACAAAAAAATGAAGACATTCGCCTCAACTAGAATTCTCTCCAAATGAAAGAATCTCATTTCAACCGAGTCCACAAGAAAACCCAACGGTCAATTACTGATGAGTCAATATTTTCTCAATTTAACTTAGCTTATTGTACCGAATTTAATCAGGGAATTGTACTTAAATGTCCAGTATTTTCCTATTTTTTTAATTGTGTTCAATTTGATCAGAAATTCTTATTTTAACTAATTTGAATTATCTGAGCTTATTATTTTGCATTATTAATTATGGGAAAATTTTGGATATCTTTTTGGGACATTTGAAGGCTAAATGAAATGAAAATTGAGCCAAATTCATTTCAACCATTTGAATTTTCGCGCTGGTTGCTGCGTGAATGTTGTGTCAGCTTGTGTGCCTTCGTTCGAGATCAATTCTTATCCGTTTTCAATGCAATTTTTTTTCATAGTTTCGTCTGGATGTCTATTTTCACTTATAGTTTTTATTTTGTTCAAATTCGTTCTGTGTTGTTCCCAGTATTTTTTTTTACTCCCCTATGTCAGTCTTGTGTTTACTGTTTGAGTGACTTCTAAATTGTTTGCATTGTTTGCTTGTTGTTTGATACTTGTGGTAGCTGGAATTGATCATTGGACGGTGCTAAGACCTCCCAACACTCAAGGATTCAACACACATACAACTCACGGTTTTGGCATGGCAAATACATTGAAGAAATGAACTCACGGCAATTGGAAAATGAAATGCTGAATTTTTATTCAAGGGAAGATGCTTCATGGCCCACATGGGAGAGAAATACATTTCACTTCTTTTTGAAAGCTCACACCACTCACGGTTTCCTTCATTGGTTTTGGCATCACACATGATGTGAAAGAATTAAGGAGAGGGACCACCATTTTGGAAAGGTCACGTCCACAAGTAGCTAGGTGCATGTTTTAATTCCCTGCAAGTTTCCATTATACAAGCTTTTTATTTTCCAATTCATTACCAAAACACACGGCCCCACATGTACAATTCATTTTGACAAACATCTTGAAGTGAAATGAAGAGGGACCACATTGAAGCAAAAGAAGGTCACGGTTTTTATTTCTATTTGAATAATACAAAGATGCTGGAAGCTTGATTCATTCACGATTGACACAACAGCAAGGGAAAACTTCATTTTGGAAACATCTAAGTTGGCACAACCTTGGCTGGAACGTGGTTTCCAGTTTAGAGAAAATCAATTCAGTTTTGGCTTTTTAAAGGGGGACGTCCAGCAGCTGCCACTCACGTTTTACACATATATATTAGTCATTTTGAAGAGCACACGGACAGAGGGAGAACTTGGAAGCACCTTTCATTCAGATTTTTGTTTTAAAAATGGGCATCCATTACGCTGCTGTCATTTTATTATTTGCCAAGAAAGGAGGCGCTAATTCAATGGGGATGGGCTAGGAGAGGCCGTGCAGCTGGATGGAATAAGGAGCCACCATGTTGAGAGAATGGAGCTCACGGTTTGGCATAGTTCACATCCATGGGAAGAGTTACAAATTGAAGTGCAAGGCCCACATGGAAATAAAAGGTGTGTGCAGATTTTTTTTAACTCTCTTCCATTCCACACAAGCAAGCTCACGGTCTTAGACTTGGAGAATGAGGACGTCCAGCAGCTACAACTTGTGAAGAGAGAAGAGTTGATTCTTAAAATGGTGAAGGTAGGGAGAAACATTGGAATCCAGCCAAGTTGAAGCAACCTTCATGGTCTAGCAAGCTTCACGGTCCAGCAGCTCAAGATGCAGCAAATAGAGCAAACACATGGCATTGGAAGGAAGGGAAACATGCATTAAAGAGAACCATCCAGCAGCTGGTCCAGTAAAGGAAATACTCCACAATCTTGGTCTAGCTGAAGAAGATAAAGTCCAACAGTTTGGAAGCATGGAGGAAGGCACGAAGGCTGCATATCTAGCAGCCACAATCACGGCCTGATGGAAGAAGAAGAAGAATTGAGAAAGGAGCCCACGGCTCCAAGGTGTAGAAGAAGACACAATGGAGGGGTCCCACCCTATTTATTGGCACGGCTAGGTGAAGGAAGTCTTCATGCTAAAGGGACAAAAACGTAGCACCTGGTGGAGAAAGTCTGCAACCTACGGGAGACAAAAACAAAACGTAAGTTAGAAAATCTGGCTGGAATCAAGGGGAGTAAGACAAGAATTTTAGCATTTAAAAGGGAAGAGAAGCAGCAAAGAACGGACGGCCTTGGAGGCCTGGAAGGGGTCACGGTTCTTCTCTTCCAGGAGCTCTCTCCCTCTAAAGTTTTCATTTTTCAAACAGTGCAATAGTGTAGAAATTTATTTTCGAAGCATGTATTGTGTCATTGTAGTAGTTTGTTCATTTCAGTTTCATTTTTTATCTTCACTGTCCAGTCATTTTAATTTAATGTTGAATGTTTAATGAATTTCATTTTCAAAGTGCTTTTGTTTTCATAGTCTCTTTTATTTACCGTTTTCTATTTTCTGTGTCGTTAAATTTTACCGTTTATGCATATTTACTGTTTCGTTTTTACTGTCTTTTTTCGTTTGGTTTTACTGCTTTAAAATTTATTTCAGTGTTTTTAAATTCAGTTGTGTTTAATTTTCACTTTTAAATTTTATTTACCGCACAAAACATCTACAAAACCCCCCCCACTTCGTGTAGAACATCTGAGACTGAACCATAAATTGGTCCTTGAGAGACGACCTAGGAGTCACTTCCTAGTTATACTGCATTAATTTCGTGCAATCAACTTTTGTGAGCGGTGCGACCCGTTTACCAAAAATGGCGCCGTTGCCGGGGACCAATCAAAAGACGGTTTGGTTTTAGATTTTTGTTGTGTAAATTTTTGTTCTGTTAATATGTGTATTTTGTGTGTTTTGTGTTCTCTATTTTTGTAGGCGACAACGACACCTTCAGCAAATTTTGGCGGCGTTGTCACTTCAGTTCCAGGTTTTTTGTTTTAGATTTTTGCTGTGTTTTTCGATTATGTTGTGTTAATATATGTTTTGTCTTTTATATTTTATTGTGCTCTGTTCTGTATTTAGTTGCTATATTTAAAAAAAAAAAATATTTTACTGTTGATGTTCTGTCTTGTTTATGCTTGTAGCATGTTTAATTGTGTTGTGTTTTATCTTGTGTTGTGATGTTCTATTTGTTTTGTATGCGTGTCATATGTATTTTGTCTGTTAATTAAAAAAAAAAAATTCTGTCTTGTGTATGTATTGCATGTATAAATGTGTTGTGTTTTCTCTGTTTTATAATTTTTAGTTTTTAGTTTTTTACTTTTTATTTTCCATGTCTACCTATTTTGATGATGTGAATAATGCTTATTCTGCGAGTACCTATAATCATGATTCTCCTTCTGCTTGGTACTCTGAATTTAATTCTGCTGAATTCTATGATGAGAATTATATGGATCATCCTCAAATTCCTGAGAGCGCTCCTAGGGAGCCGATTCCACCTACAGAGGATGATTTTTATTACGTTCTAAGCACTGGACTGACATATTTGCTGCCTAAGTTTCATGGTTTTGCAGGGGAATGCCCACATAGATATTTGGAGGAGTTCCACATGGTGTGCTCTTCAATGAAGCCTCCAGATGTTCCTCTTGATCACATTTTCTTGAGCGCATTTCCGCATTCATTACAAGGAGCAGCTAAGGATTGGAAAGACTCTCTTCCTCTAAGATCCGTTACCGATTGGGGATATCTTAAGCATCAGTTTTTGAGCAAATTTTCCCCTATGCAATATGCTTATAACGACGATCCTGGATGGAATGACCCTAGCTTGGGATGGTTCGATGCTCAACAGAAATATCAGGAAGCACCATCTCAGGATACTTTTATGCCTCCACCAGTCCAGCAATACGAGAATCAGCAGTTTGATGCTCCTGTCCAAATAACTCCTCAGCCTTCTACTTCTGAACCTACATTAAAGGAGTTACTGGAGCAAATGACCAAGCAGAGAATTCAGTTTGAGCAAGAGTGCATGAAGATCCAGCAGGAAACTCAAGCTGCCATGCAAAATCTGAGTGATCAAGTCAGGCAGATGGCTACTCTTGCACTTGAGGAGACAGAAGAATATTTTGAGGAGCAGGCAAGAATAAGCAGTAATCCTGAACCAGGTAGACCACCTTCATCTTCTCACACTTTAGCAATCTTCAAGGAAGAGGAGGTAAGCATACCTCAATTTGATTATATTGATGATTATGTTGTTAAGAGGTATGTTGATGATTATATTGTTGCTGAGTCTGATTTTAATTTTCCCTCTATGCATGATGAGAACCAACTTTTGCTATCACATCCGAATGTTTATTCTCCATGCATTGAACATGGATCTGAGTCTGTGGTTGATATTGCTTGTGATTTTGAAATTGATTCATGTTCTGAGGATGTATCTGAGGTTCAATATGATAATTTGGGTGTTATACCCCTGCATGTTATTTCTTTGGAACCACATTACACTAACCCTATTGCAGGAGGTACGAATGAATTTGACCAACATGCACCCATGCTGGAAGACAAAGGTGCCAGCATTCATGAAAGTTTCAACATCAATAGGCACCTGCTGAACCTGCTCATCAACAATCACTGCATAGATCCAGCTGTGGAAAACATTTCACTGCTAGATCAGATCTGGAGGATGAAGCAGTTCGTCCTCAAAACTTCCTGGCTGGATACTGAAAAGGAAGACCTCTCCCTGATGATCCAAAATTGGCAGCTTCCACCATAACCTACGGGAGTTTACATTTTCTTTCTCTCCCTTTTTCCTACCTTTATTGCACTTGTCCATGATATGTCTACTGTTTTGATTGCTGATGTATGCTTAGAACACATTGAGGACAATGTGTAGTTTAAGTGTGGTCTATTGGGAGAGATTCTGAATTTTTCTTTATTTTGTGTGTTAAATTTTTTGTTTTTGTGATAAATTTTTTCTGTTTTAAGTGGTTTTTAGTGTGTTTTGTGTGCAATAAATTTTACATTTTTCTCTTGATTTCTGGAGTTTGTCTAAGTTGTAGATTTTTCCTTCACTTCATTGATACTTAGTTTGAAATCCTTGCTTTTCTCTGCTTGGAAAGATGATTATGCGTTTGAGAGGTTGATTTGATTGTGACAAACACCCTGTGTGAGATTTGAGCCACTTAATGTTCTTTCTTGTGTCTGACATGTATCTTGATTGCTTGCACATATGCCTTGGCTTGATTCTTTTTGATAATTCTTGATGGATATGCATGTTTAGAAAATGATAAAGGCATTTTATTTCTTGAGCCTCGTTAGCCAAATAAGCCTACCCTGTTATTATCCTTTGATAACCCCTTTGAGCCTATACTTTCCCCATTTCTTTGTGTTGAAGCTCATATACTGATCCTAAGTGAAAAATCATGATTACCTTAACCTCAGGAAAGTCTGGAGCTACAGAAATGTTTTGTGAAAAAGTGTGGTCTCCTTGGGAATTCTGATAAATTGGCTAGTTGGTTCCTCATCATGTTTTGAAAATATGAATTCTATCCTGTTGTGTGATAAAGAGAGAAAATAAAAGAGACAGGATGAAAAAAAAATGATGAGAAAAAGAAAAAAATGATGAAAAACAATTTTGTGAATAATGGAGTCGAGAAGAGGATCAAATTAGAGGTTTGAACGTAATTTCATTGTATTTCCATTTTTTTTTTCCAGTGCTCCTCTAATTCTTCTGAGATCTAACTACTTATCCATATTTTATCCTCCCCTGTCCTTGGCCCCATTACAACCCAGTAAAGACCTTTAGATTTGAACATGCATATGTTTTAAGTGTTGATATTAGAAACTTGCCAAATCTACTTGTGTTTGTTTTCTTGAGTGCATTGAGTGACATTGATTTACCTTAAACACTTGAGAGAAACACTATAACGCATCTGTGAGGTTTTGTTATTTTTAAATCACCTCTTAAGCTGATTGATTATTTTTCCGTGTATTGAATTGCTTGGAAGATTTCTATAAGTATCTGCTTTATTTGATTTGTGTTGGATAATTTCTACTTCTCTTATCTCTCCAGAATTCTTGAGAACTTTGTAAATTTTGTTTATTTTCTTGCGAGTTTTTATTTTCTGTATGTTGCATCTGTGTCAGTCCTTTGATGTCGTATTCCCTGATTTGCGTCTTGATTTTGCCAAGGAGTGCAAAAGACTAAGTGTGGTCTATTTTGATGAGTCAATATTTTCTTCACTTCACTTAGTTTATTGTACTAGAATTAATCAGGGAATTGTGCTTAATCGTCCGTTATTTTCCTATTTTTCCTAATTGTGCTTAATTCGATCAGAAATTCTTATTTTAACTAATTTGAATTATCTGAGCTTATTATTTTGCATTATTAATTATGGGAAAATTTTGGATATCTTTTTGGGACATTTGAAGGCTAAATGAAATGAAAATTGAGCCAAATTCATTTCAACCATTTGAATTTTCGCGCTGGTTGCTGCGTGAATGTTGTGTCAGCTTGTGTGCCTTCGTTCGAGATCAATTCTTATCCGTTTTCAATGCAATTTTTTTTCATAGTTTCGTCTGGATGTCTATTTTCACTTATAGTTTTTATTTTGTTCAAATTCGTTCTGTGTTGTTCCCAGTATTTTTTTTTACTCCCCTATGTCAGTCTTGTGTTTACTGTTTGAGTGACTTCTAAATTGTTTGCATTGTTTGCTTGTTGTTTGATACTTGTGGTAGCTGGAATTGATCATTGGACGGTGCTAAGACCTCCCAACACTCAAGGATTCAACACACATACAACTCACGGTTTTGGCATGGCAAATACATTGAAGAAATGAACTCACGGCAATTGGAAAATGAAATGCTGAATTTTTATTCAAGGGAAGATGCTTCATGGCCCACATGGGAGAGAAATACATTTCACTTCTTTTTGAAAGCTCACACCACTCACGGTTTCCTTCATTGGTTTTGGCATCACACATGATGTGAAAGAATTAAGGAGAGGGACCACCATTTTGGAAAGGTCACGTCCACAAGTAGCTAGGTGCATGTTTTAATTCCCTGCAAGTTTCCATTATACAAGCTTTTTATTTTCCAATTCATTACCAAAACACACGGCCCCACATGTACAATTCATTTTGACAAACATCTTGAAGTGAAATGAAGAGGGACCACATTGAAGCAAAAGAAGGTCACGGTTTTTATTTCTATTTGAATAATACAAAGATGCTGGAAGCTTGATTCATTCACGATTGACACAACAGCAAGGGAAAACTTCATTTTGGAAACATCTAAGTTGGCACAACCTTGGCTGGAACGTGGTTTCCAGTTTAGAGAAAATCAATTCAGTTTTGGCTTTTTAAAGGGGGACGTCCAGCAGCTGCCACTCACGTTTTACACATATATATTAGTCATTTTGAAGAGCACACGGACAGAGGGAGAACTTGGAAGCACCTTTCATTCAGATTTTTGTTTTAAAAATGGGCATCCATTACGCTGCTGTCATTTTATTATTTGCCAAGAAAGGAGGCGCTAATTCAATGGGGATGGGCTAGGAGAGGCCGTGCAGCTGGATGGAATAAGGAGCCACCATGTTGAGAGAATGGAGCTCACGGTTTGGCATAGTTCACATCCATGGGAAGAGTTACAAATTGAAGTGCAAGGCCCACATGGAAATAAAAGGTGTGTGCAGATTTTTTTTAACTCTCTTCCATTCCACACAAGCAAGCTCACGGTCTTAGACTTGGAGAATGAGGACGTCCAGCAGCTACAACTTGTGAAGAGAGAAGAGTTGATTCTTAGAATGGTGAAGGTAGGGAGAAACATTGGAATCCAGCCAAGTTGAAGCAACCTTCATGGTCTAGCAAGCTTCACGGTCCAGCAGCTCAAGATGCAGCAAATAGAGCAAACACATGGCATTGGAAGGAAGGGAAACATGCATTAAAGAGAACCATCCAGCAGCTGGTCCAGTAAAGGAAATACTCCACAATCTTGGTCTAGCTGAAGAAGATAAAGTCCAACAGTTTGGAAGCATGGAGGAAGGCACGAAGGCTGCATATCTAGCAGCCACAATCACGGCCTGATGGAAGAAGAAGAAGAATTGAGAAAGGAGCCCACGGCTCCAAGGTGTAGAAGAAGACACAATGGAGGGGTCCCACCCTATTTATTGGCACGGCTAGGTGAAGGAAGTCTTCATGCTAAGGGGACAAAAACGTAGCACCTGGTGGAGAAAGTCTGCAACCTACGGGAGACAAAAACAAAACGTAAGTTAGAAAATCTGGCTGGAATCAAGGGGAGTAAGACAAGAATTTTAGCATTTAAAAGGGAAGAGAAGCAGCAAAGAACGGATGGCCTTGGAGGCCTGGAAGGGGTCACGGTTCTTCTCTTCCAGGAGCTCTCTCCCTCTAAAGTTTTCATTTTTCAAACAGTGCAATAGTGTAGAAATTTATTTTCGAAGCATGTATTGTGTCATTGTAGTAGTTTGTTCATTTCAGTTTCATTTTTTATCTTCACTGTCCAGTCATTTTAATTTAATGTTGAATGTTTAATGAATTTCATTTTCAAAGTGCTTTTGTTTTCATAGTCTCTTTTATTTACCGTTTTCTATTTTCTGTGTCGTTAAATTTTACCGTTTATGCATATTTACTGTTTCGTTTTTACTGTCTTTTTTCGTTTGGTTTTACTGCTTTAAAATTTATTTCAGTGTTTTTAAATTCAGTTGTGTTTAATTTTCACTTTTAAATTTTATTTACCGCACAAAACATCCACAAAACCCCCCCCACTTCGTGTAGAACATCTGAGACTGAACCATAAATTGGTCCTTGAGAGACGACCTAGGAGTCACTTCCTAGTTATACTGCATTAATTTCGTGCAATCAACTTTTGTGAGCGGTGCGACCCGTTTACCAATTACCTTCAGTGACGAACATCAATTTTCACAGAAATACAGACTTGGAGTTCATACTCTTATTAACACATTCCTCGACATTTATCTTCATACATTCATACAGCCACAACATAGTAACATTCATACTTCATATTTCATCCAACAATTCAAACAAGCATGCCAGCATTAAAAAACGAGAATAAAATCAAATTATATAAGCTTCTTTTACCTCTTAACGTGACCGAACGCTCACAGATATGGTTATTGGTTCACCTCTACAAATCCTTCTACCCTCAATGCTCGACAACTTCCGAAACTAAACTAAGTAAAGATCAAAACACTATCAGAACCACTCATTTTAGAAGAGCGATCAACACATGAAACCAGAACTTGGTTTGCATGTCCAGGAAATCACACGACTGAGTGAAGAGAAAAACTTACCAGCTCAGATTCACAAACTGATCGGTTCGATCGAAAGCCCATGACACCGGAAGAGTGGAAATGGTGCCTGAGTGATGATCGGAGAAAGAAAAGATGAGAATTTCTTAGAGAGAAGATGAAGGTTTTAGAGAGAAGGAGGAGAAATTGGTTTCAGAACTTTGGGGGAAAAGGGTGCATGCAGAAATGGCGTGAACTTTTGAAAACCCAGAATTTTACTCCTACCGTCAAAACCGAACGGCCAACCTCCTGCTGCCACTTGTTTCCCACTCTCTGATTTTCAGATCTCTTCCTTAACATTTGGCTTCCACTCAAACGAAGTTTTTAGTGGATTTTAAATTGGTTCTGACATTTACTATATTAAAATAAACAATTAAATATATTATTTATTGTGTATTATATTGAAGCCATGTTATAGAAAAATACTAATTATAAAAAATATAACATTTAAACACTTATAATTAGTTGTTTGGTTTTTTTAGTACATGAGAGAGTTTCTTTTCACTTATAATTAGTTATTGCTTGAAAAGTTACTTAAAACTTAATATTTTTTTATGAAATTTGTTTTCTTATAATTTATTGATTTCTTCTTGATTTGACAAGTGTTACTTTTAAAATATTTGTTATTATTGAAATAATCATTGTGGACATTTTATGGTTTTAAAATAAGTTAATATGTATATTTTTAATTGTTTGATAGATGTAAGTAAACAATTGTAAGTGAATAACAGAAAACAGTAAATGATACTTCACTTTAATGATTCATCCCAACTTCAATTGCCTTTAGTTCTCTTTTGTAATGAATTAAGAGTTTCAATAATCGGTTAATTAAGATTTCACATATCATTTAGTGTTACTTATGACTTATACTGAAAATACAAAGTCACTTTGGAGATAAAGTATGAGTACAATATGTAATTTTTAGTAAATTCACAACATTAATCTTTGCAATATAATAATTATATAAAATATAAACACTATTTATACTAGTCAATAATTTTAAAAAACGTGAAAGATTTATAAATATAGTTATCTATATATGAGTCGTCTAACACACTATTTTTAGCTAAATACTAAAAACTCAATATTTTCTTTATATGAAATGTTTCTTTAGATTGTGTATTCAATATTACGATACTAACTTATTTTACATGTTTTGTTTCTTTTTTATAAATATATTAGAAAAGATTATATCAAATTAAGGTCGTTATTGTTTTATGTCAACTCTTTTCAAATTATGCATATTTTATTAACAACTTTAATGTTACATTCAATCTACATAGTACAAGATACATTTATCATTATATTTTTTTTGTGTTTCTATGTTTATGACCATACTAAATTGAACATATACATGTCCAAAAAAGTAAACTTGTTGCATCAAAATTAATTTTAGATGTACGAGTCAACTAACACAAAATGTAAATGTTCTTGCATTTAAAATTATGTATCGTTATTTCCACGCGTGGTCTCTCTCTACTATGTAATTGTGTATTTTATAAGGTTTTATATACTTTTCAAAGTATATTTTCTTTATCTTGCATGTAGACTTCTCCTCATACTTCATGTATGTCTTCCACTAGCGTTTTTCTTAATCTCGTCTACAAATCTTCATCTAGGAGTTAATGTGAAGTTTAGTTATTAATTGATTGTATTTGACACTTCATGTGTATTGTGCCCAATCTTGGTTTAGGTGTTTCATGTAGATTGTGTCTATTATTTCTGGACATCTTTTGCTTTATGTAGACTTACATCTACTACTTGTGTGTGTCTAATATTTTATGTAGATTTCACCTAAACTTCTTTATTGATATCTAAATGTTAACTTAAGAATGGACAATTTGAACAGAGTTAACATATTATGTTACAAATTTTCACAACTTATCCTATTAGATCTTCTAGGAGATTATCTAAAGGTTTTTCAAAAGATTCATAAAAATAATTAAAAAATGTTTGTAACCGCTAATATGACCAATGCATAAGTAATAGAAATAGCCAATGAACATTTTACTTTTTATAAAAATTATTCTTTAAGTTTGGCTATATCTCATTTCCCAATTCAAATTAAAAATGTTTTACTAAACAAATGAATGTTTACAAGTATTCTTTACAAATATTTGAGTATTATCTATATTTATATTCATGTCTAATCAATGTAGATAAAGGAGATATGTACTATAAGTGTTCATAAAGTTACACGGTAAAGATTTTACAAATATGAAATATTCTCTTTACCATCTTATTAATAGTTTTATGAACCTTGTATTAAGAGATGTTTTATATTACTATTGATTGAAGAGACCTTTTAATTCTCATAAAATCACTTATACATTATATACCCTTCATTCATTGGTTATTTTCTAAAATAGAAGTTTCCATATATCGACATTTTAAAAAAGATCATTAAAGTTTGAACGTATGTCTTAATGTGTTTAAGATAAGTTAGTAGTATTTTAACTTACATCTTTTTCTATTGTATTCAATTTTCATGCAAATAACTTTCTCTAAACATACCTTATAACAGCAATAACACCAAAATGAGCATATAATCTCACCATGAATTTGTCTATTATGTTAAAATTAATTGGTTTTTTATGAGTTTGGTGAAAAGTAGAAAAAATAATCAATTCAATAAAGATTACATGTTTAATGTCTATTATTTGAACGTTGACTCTGAAAGTTAGTGTATATATTTTAAACATTCATGATTTGAACTATCCAATGACATTTATATAAGTTTTTCATAAAAACTTTGTTTTCCAAGAACATACTTAGACAATTATTAAATCTCAAAAATTTAATATTATTTATTATAGTAAAAACTAAAGATAATATTTATAAAATCTTATTAATTATTAAAAAAGGATTTTCTATGATAATTATCCTTTAATCAGATCAGTTATACCATATAATTTCTAAAAGGTTTGATCTATTTCCATCAATTATCGAATTATTTATACATTCATACACTTTCCAAAACCTGACTTGGTTTGATTGATTTCCACCAATGTTTATGACAATAATACAATATAAGTTTTAAAAAAAATATAAACATTTTAGAAATATGATGAATAACGTTATATGACCATTTGCTTATAAATTTTATAATATTAAATTAATTTATAAGAATAACTTTTATAAATTAGTTCATGGATTTAATTTAAAAAAAAAATCTTACTATGTAGAAATTTTCAATATAAATGAACTGGTTGAAAGTTATATTTAAAATTTAATTTAAGTGAATAAATATTTAATTGGTAGTAATTGTATAGTACAATATTCTAGTGGCATATTAAAACAGATTCAACGTATTTTTACACATGATATCTCTTTTTTTAATCTAAATACACTATACATACACAACTTTACACAAATTGTTTTAGTAAGATCATTATAATTAATTATAAAAAAACTATCTTGGGATATAATTTATGTTATTATCAAATTTTAGTACAAACTTCAGGGAAAATATAAATATTATTACGTTTTTTAGTATAATTTTTTAATCAATCTTTGCTTAATATTGATTTATAAAAACTATAAAAAAAATAATTTACTAATTTTACCAAATGATAAAATAAGTTTGTCTAATAGTTTATAATAAAATCCACTAATAAATCATCTACCATTATAAATACATTAGGAACCATTTAGATATTTGGAATACATATCTCGAATCAAGAAAGATTTATAGGTTTAATATACACGTGTCGATTTCCTATCACCTATGACCTTTACATGATATTTTGTAAATAAATTATGTTATGTGTACCTTTCTGTTACACTAAAATAGTATAATTTTTAAATATATTTAAAAGTGGATAAATTTATAAAAATCTCCATTTAAATATATTTCTATATCATTTAAAATTTATTTAAAATATTATGTAGTTATTTTTAAAAGATTAAATACGTGGTTATCGATCTGCATTTTAATTAAATAATGAAGTTACTTTTTATTTGAAAAAAAAAATAATTAAAAAAAATGTTTTTTTAATAATAATATCAACTACAACTGAAAATAATAAAATTTAATTATCTACATCTGAATTTAAAAATATGAAACTATTTCTACATATATGAAAAATTATAATTTTTTGAATGATATCATTATAATAAATTTTCAAAAACAGTTTATTTAGGGCAATAAATTTTAGTTCGTTGTTAAAAATAAAGTACACATTTTTGTTTTATTTTTTAAACTATTTTTTTAAGTACAATTTTGAAATTGATTTGTAAGTATAATTGTTATAAAATAATTTAGAATTTTTTTCATTTTCAATAAAAATTTAATATTAATCATTTGGGACTTATTACATCACTTTTAATATTGTTGAAGTTATATTTAAAGAAAAATTACACGAAACATGATAATTTTTCAAAAAATTACTTATAGTATAATTGTCGTTTAAATTTTGTTACAAAGTTGTCATGAAATTCGGTGTATTAATGTTAGTATGATCAAACCTAAAGTAATACTTATTTATGATTATCATTATTAACTATTTGGATTATAAACTTTTAAGCGCAAAAGATTAATAAAAATAAAATATATTTAAATTGATATTTTCTTATATAATAAATAGACAAAGAACAAAAGAAAATAAAGAAGTAAATGATATATTTAACCAATGTATAATTTATATAGTAAACATAATAATAAATCATTACATTAACAAATGTGATTACATCTGTATATTGAAATTATTTGTGGTTACATTTGTTATTGTGAATAAACATGAAAGATAATATAACATTGATACCATAATTATCAATACATAATCTAAATTTTGAACTAGATAAATCTAATCTTCAAACTTAAAAAGGTTGGTTCCCAATATTATACTGATTTCTCATAAGGCCACTAAGACTTGGACGAGCCATGGTAGCTCCATTAGTTGGATCAAATGGATGAGCTTGGTTAGGTTCAAAACCAAACCCTAATCCCCTATGGTATACATTTTGTGGAGCTTCAACATTTAAGCCTCCAAGGTTGGCCATACCAAATCGTTGCCCTGAAGTGGAGGTGTTGTGTAGCCCTTGATTTCCATAGCTAGGTACAAATGGCCATGGCATGGTTGACATTTGAGTCATAGGGTGCATGTTAGTCTCATAAAAAAAGGGTATTGGAGCACGAAAAGGGTGTTGATGAGCCATGGTTGAATAAGGGTACATATGAACACCAAGTCCAAAAGTTCCCATATCAAACTCTCTATCTATCCTTGAGAGAACTCTTTCACGTCTGTGAGCATTTTGATGCCCTCCTAAGGCTTGAGAGCTTGGAAACTTTTTGTTGCAAAACTTGCATGAGAATTGTCGTTGCTTTGGCACAATCAATTGATGATTAGGATTTTCTATTAGTTTTGGAGAATTGCAAATGGGCATGGATGAGGACTCACCAACCATTTGGTTATTGCCAAGACTCATAGATAGCAATAACTCTGAATCTACAACTTCAGGAGAAGATGTTTCCTCCATCTTACGCTTCAGTTTTCTTCTCTCATCACCACCTCTAACAAAGAATTCATCTGACATTATTTTGATAAACTATTTTCTTAAGAAGATGTATAGTTAAGAACTTTTTGTTGTTGGTGTTATGTGATTTTGGAGAAGAGGTATTTATTAAGAGATAATTAAATATTACATTTTGTATAAAAAGAAATTTATGTGTTGGTAAATGAATAACATAACATTGCACATTAATAAATTTAATTATAAGAGAAAAAAATATATAATTTAAAAGGCCTTTTTAAAAGTCAAATTTTAAATTTAATGCATTTTTCAAACTAAAAATAATATAATATAATTATTTTTTTCCAATATTCTAAATTAATAAGAATATTTAATATATCAATTAATTATTTACAAGCATTTGGAGATAAAAAGTCAAGTTTGAATTGTTGATAATTCTTTTTATAGGTTTATTTTAATATTAATCCATGTTTTGAATCCATTTCATTTGTAGCCATTCCTTCATGCAAACATTAAATTATACATTGACTAGATAAACAATACAAGTATGATATGTTTTATTTTAAGCTACTTATTCACAAAAACAGAATGAGTAATTGAAAACTAATAAGCTCATTAATGTAAAAGAATGTATAACAAACAGTCTAAAAAATAATTCTCAACAATTCATGACTTTTTAACCTTGATCTTTGTAGTAATAATTAATTGATATATTAAATATTCCTATTAATTTGGAGTTTGGGAGAAAATTAATTATATTATATTATTTTAGTTTGAAAAATGCATTAAATCTATAATCATTTTAAGTTGACTAAGGATCGACCTTGTGGTTTAGTATATGTGATTCATATAGGATAAAAAACAACTTATGCCCACAAATATTTGTAGTTAACATTAACATCCAAATAATTTAAATAGATGTAAATATCTTTTTACTCATTGCTAAATCAAGGCAATTGTCCTATATAGGTAGTTGTTATTACCCAATTTAGTGAATTTGATTAAATTTAGTTTCAAAATTTTGTATTTTGGTTAGTATGATTGTGTTGAATATTTCACTAACGTATTTGTTTGTTTTTAAACCATTTTAAAAAAATGAATAATTTGAAACTAAGGTCAAAATGTATTTGAAAACTATTTATTAAATACTTTTATAATTCGAATATTGAAAATTTTAAAAATGTGTTTAACGGATATATGCATAAATGTAGGGGAAATGTAAAACAAGTATTTATGGAAGACTCTAGTATGAGTGAACTTGTGTCGTTGGTTATCTCTGCATATATATACCTTATTAATTAGTCAAAAGTTTTGTTAAGGAAAAAATGAATTTGAATTCTCTGTATATATTTTTTGTGTTATTCCTATACTGTATCTTTAAAATAAATAAATTAAATTAGTGTACTTTAGTAGTATAACAGATGAAGAATATCATAAAAAAATCTAGCAATGAGTTTGAATTTGATATAATAAGAAACATGAATTATAATTAATTTTTTTTTTATAAATATAAAATACCAATACATTTTAATTGTTTTGTCTTTGAAAACAACTTATTTTAAAGAAAAGGAGAAAGAGAACAAAATCATGTAAGTTATTTTTATACGATGATCTCTACCACTAATACTATAAGTTCTTAGAAATTATCAAATTTAAGTATATCTTAGTGTGTGTTGTAATACTTTTTATTAATAATACAAAATTGTTTATGTTTAGTGTAACATTAATATTTTATAATATAGAATTAAATATGTTTTTAATTTATAGAAATTTAAATATAAAATAAAAATTCATTTCAAATTTTGATAAATTTTAGTTTTCGAAATTTAAAAAATAAATGGATAATCATTTTAATTTAATGATGTTATTTTTTTGTGTTAAATGATATTTTAAGTTGAAAATATTAATAGTTTGACACAATAAAAAAAATTAACACAATGATTATATTTATTCATTTTTAAAGTATAAAGACCAAAATATGTCAAAGTTTGATATAGTATAAATTTTAATTTCATGTCTAATTTTAAAGACTAAAAACATAATTAACTTTAATATATATATATATATATATATATATATATATATATATATATAATTATGTTATAAAATATCTATATTAGTGTTTTCTTAATCTACTTTCAAATAACTATCTTTCTCACACATAAAAACATACTTATAATAAGATTAAAAAACATAAATAAAGTTAAGAAGAACTATACTTATAATAAGATTAAAAAACATAAATAAAGTTAAAAAGAATTAGCTATCGAATTAAACATATAATAAATAATAATATTATAGAAACAACCACAAGTTAAGTCTATCAAAAGTTATCTATCACATTACCAAAATATATGTGTATATGTATATAATAATTGATGATTTCCAAAATACTAACTTTAAATTCAAACTGAAAAAGATTAACACATGTCATAATATAAGGTTTGTCTAACCATTTAAATACTGTGGTACACATTTTATTTATCAATTTTCTATGATAAAGTAGTTTTTTACACATTTTTTCTATTAAAAAAATTAATGATATTTCATTTCAACTTAATATTAGAAATTTTTACAACTTCTTTCACCTTATAACTTCTTTGATATGACTCAAAATAGAAAAAAGAATGTCAATAACCTTCTAATTTAATAATAACTCCTTACTTCATATTTATCAAAGTAGAGTGGGATGAGTCATGTGGTGAGAATAACAGGATGTTTGAGTCCAAAGTGCCTGTAAAGCAAGAGAGCATTTATAGGACTAACCTTCATCGCACCAATGTATAAATCCTTAGAACTAGATAATTTATACAATTCGGATGGTCAAAGTCAAATGTTTGGTCATTGCATGTTTGTGTGGTTGGTGATTTCATAACTTTGAGTGTTTAATGATTATTGTTAAGATATGCCAAATATTCTATTAAAGTATATTAGGCAATCAAATATTGTGTTAGTTATAATTTAGATATTATTATAATTTGTGCATATTTGTGCACCTGTCATTCCTTTAATAGATGAAGGATTATAGGATCCTTAAATGTATATATATGGTACTCTACTCTTTGAAATAATATATCAGAATTATTCTTTAAACCTTTTATTATGGTATCAGAGCCAAACACTGATATCCTCTACAATATAGGAATCAGTGTTCTGTTTGAATATTTCTGATGGCTTTTTTTGATAAAAGTCAATCGGGGAAACATGATTTTGGGACTTCCGCTGCTACCCATATGCATGAATTTAAACTCCATGGTTATCCATATTGGCATCCAAAAGGTAAAACTACTCACAATACCAAGGTAGAAGCTACTTCCAAGAGCCATATTTCTACTGCTGCCGGATTTGTGACTAAGTCATGTATATCTAACTCTGCTATTAATCTTTCTGGTATTACGAAAGATAGTGATTGGATAATTGATTCAGGTGCTACTGATCATATGACCTGTGATCCTCATAAATTTAATAATTTTTCTCCTAATTGTTTTAAAATTGTTATTATTAATGCCAATGGGGTCTCATCTCCTATTGAAGGTGTAGGTACTATATCTCTCTCACCCTCCTTATCAATTTTTGATGTTTTATTTGTCCCTACATTGAACTGTAATCTTCTCTCTATCAGCAAATTAACCAAATCACATTCTTGTATTGCCTCATTTTACCAAACCCATTGTCCTTTTCAGAACATTCACTCCAAGGAGAAGATTGGCACTGGGAGAGAGAGGGAGGGACTCTATTATCTTGAAAATGTCTCACAACAAACCCATAAAGGAGCGTTGGCTTGTCTTGCAAATGAACACACACACGATAAAAATAAAAAGGAGATCTGGTTATGGCATAAATGATTAGGACATCCCTCTTTTGTTTATCTAAAAAATTATTTCCATCATTATTTCATAAATGCAATATTTCTGATTTTCTTTGTGAAACTTGTGTAATGGCAAAAAGTCATCGTACTGTGTTTCCTTTAAACAATAAAAAGATTGATTTTCCTTTTTCATTAATCCACACAGATATTTGGGGCCCTGCCCCACAATCTACACATCATGGAAAAAAATGGTTTATTAGTTTTGTTGATGATTGTACTCGAGTAACCTGGGTGTATTTGCTTAAACATAAAAGTGATGTGTGTGATGTGGTTCGTTCCTTCTATCATCTGATTGTTACACAATTTAACACATCTATTATGGTCATTCGATCAGACAATGGAGGGGAATATTTTAAGACTGAATTAATAGAGTTCATGAACTCTAAAGGCATCTTGCATCAAACTACATGTCCTTATTCACCACAACAAAATGGAGTGGCTGAGAGGAAAAATAGACATATATTAGAGGTGACAAGATCACTTTTGATAGATGGTAATGTCCCATCTCATTTATGGGGTGAGGCTATCAGTTCTGCCGTTTGTTTAATTAATCGAACCCCTTCTAGTGTGCTTAACTTTCGAAGGCCTTTTGATGTGTTGTCTGATCATTGTATTCTTCCTCCCATAGTTAATTTACCACCTGATATTTTTGGATGTGTTATATATGTTCACTTACACCCAAATCAACGTACAAAGCTTGAAGAACGAGCGATCAAATGTGTTTTTGTTGGGTATGGATCAACTAAAAAAGGTTATCGTGCTTACCATCCACCATCAAAGCATTTTTATATTTCTATGGATGTGACATTTAATGAGCATGATTTTTTTTATGTTGATTCTCCACTTCAGGGAGGCAATGAAAGTAAAGTGCATAATCGTGATGTTGGTATGTTTGATTGTGAAGATAAATTATCGTGTGAGGATCATTCTACAGGAAGTAAGCCAATCCTAAATATGGACCCTTCTTTTATGGATAATACAATGTCTTCTGATCATAACCAATTGGGCCAATCTTCTCCACAGGTTCAGCTTGACTCTTTAGAGGTACCTTCTGATCCTATCTCTGACAATACTAATTTAGATGAAATTGATCATGGAATTGATTCTTGTCTGCGTGAGACCACCATCACACCAAACACGGAGTCTACTACTGTTCAATATATTCTTCCACCTCGTTCTAACCGTGGTCAACCTCTAGTTAAATATGAACCAAACCTCCAAGCCAAAGTTAAATATCCCATTAGTAAATATGTGTCATCTCACAGGTTATCTCACTCATATGCATCATTTGTATCTCAATTATCTTTAATTTCTATTCCTAGTAATATACAAGAAGCTTTGGCAGATCCTAGATGGACTGAAGCAATGGTTGAGGAGATGACAGCTTTAGAAAAAAACAACACTTGGGATCTTGTGCCCTTACCAAGAGGGAAGAAAACTGTGGGCTGCAAATGGGTCTTTACAATTAAGCATAAAGCTGATGGAACTATTGAGAGGTATAAAGCACGACTTGTGGCTAAAGGTTACACTCAGTCTTATGGTGTAGATTACCAAGAGACGTTCGCACCGGTAACCAAACTCAATACTGTAAGAACATTTTTGTCGCTAGCTGCAAACCAAGATTGACCTCTTCTACAATTTGATGTGAAAAATGCTTTCCTACACGGAGAAATTTCAGAAGAAATTTACATGGATTCTCCACCAGGCATGACTGATTCAATTGGAATGAAGGTTTGCAAATTAAAGAAGGCCCTATATGGATTAAAACAATCCCCAAGAGCATGGTTTGGAAGATTTACCAAGTCTATGAAGGCTTTTGGCTATAGATCAAGTAACTCTGATCACACCTTATTTTTTAAGAGAGGAAAAGGAAAACTTACAGCTTTGATTATATATGTAGATGACATGATTGTTACAGGAAATGACCAAGATGAGATTTCTAGTTTACAACAATACCTTGCATCTGAATTTGAGATGAAACAACTTGGAAATCTCAAATATTTTTTAGGTATTGAAGTAGCTAGATCAAAACATGGTATTTTTCTATGCCAAAGAAAATATGCTATTGATTTACTATCGGAAACTGGGCTGCTTGGGAGTAAACCAGCTGATACACTAATTGAACAAAATCATAAGCTCTTTCAATGCTCAAATTCAGCAAGCATAGACAGAGGAAGATACCAAAGGCTGGTAGGAAAATTAATTTATTTGTGCCATACACATCCAGATATCACCTATGCAGTGAATGTTGTTAGTCAATATATGCATGACCCACGGAAGCTTCATATGGATGTTGTTGAAAGGATTTTGAGATATTTGAAGTCTGCTCCTGGAAAAGGAATTTTGTTCTCAAATCATGAAAACTTAAAGGTAGAAGGGTACACTGATGCAGATTGGACAGGATCAAAAGATGATAGAAGATCTACCTCTGGATACTTTACTTTTGTAGGAGGGAATCTTGTAACTTGGAGGAGTAAAAAACAACCTGTAGTAGCAAGATCTAGTGCTGAAGCAGAATTCAGAGGCATGGCACTAGGTGTATGTGAATTTTTGTGGATTAAAAATGTGCTATCAGATTTGGGCTTTACACAAAATGAAGCTATGAGTTTGTACTGTGACAATACTTCGGTTATAACAATTGCTCACAATCCTGTGCAACATAATAGAACAAAGCATGTGGAGATTGATAGACATTTCATCAAAGAGAAGCTTGAAGCTGAAATAATTTCATTTCCTTTTGTAAGATCAGAATTGCAGTTGGCTGATGTTCTCACCAAAGGAGTATCAAGAAGATTGTTTAATGAGTCTCTATTCAAGTTGGGAATGTGTGATATCCATGCACCAACTTGAGTGGGGGTGTTAAGATATGCCAAATATTCTATTAAAGGATATTAGGCAATCAAATATTGTGTTAGTTATAATTTAGATATTATTATAATTTGTGCAGATTTGTGCACCTATCATTCCCTTAATAGATGAAGGATTATAGGATCCTTAAATGTATATATATGGTACTCTACTCTTTGAAATAATATATCAGAATTATTCTTTAAACCTTTTATTACTTATAAGATTATGTATTTGCTTTATTTGTATGATTAATTAAATTACACTAGCTTACCCTTCTTTTGTTATCCTTTCCGTTCGAAAATTCTTCTTTGCAATGATCAACTTGTGAGTGTGAGTAGAGGGAGACAAATGTTTGTTGGAGTAGACGTTGGATGACGAGGATCTTGCAGTTTAGATTAGGACAGTTCGATATTAGAGCTGAGCATGATTCTGTATTAACCGTTCGATTATCATTCTAAGCTTGTAATGACTGTTTGATTATATACTTAGTTTTGTAATAATATAGAAATATTTTATAGTTTGAATTTTTATAATTATTTTATGATAATTGTAAAATTAACTCTATTTCTAATAAATGTTTTATTATATTATTATATGATAACTCTTTTTATGTTATATTTTTGGATATTATATCTACATTTAATTTAAAACTATTAAAATTACTTTGGAAACTAATTATTGAAAATATACTGGGATAAAATGATCGAGAAAGATGTTTTAAAAATGCAATATTTTTAATGTGGATAAATTTGTGTGGTACAAATTTTACGAACCCAAAATAAATATACTCAAATAGTAACGTTGAGAAAAAAAAAAGTACACGGGTCCCACGCTCGTACGGACACGATCTGTTTGCGCTACTTTCGTGGTTGGTCTCATCCTTTTCTTTTCTTTCGCATTCATATCATTTTTTGATGCTTTTTGTGTCACTCAGTCTCACGCACACTGTCGGAATCTCTGCTCTTCTTCACCGAAGTTGACCCCTTCAGTTTTCACCAAAATGCAGTCCAGTCCGTTGATCCTTGAGGAACCCATCAGAATGGCTTCCATCCTCGAGCCATCCAAGCCTGTCAGTATCTCCTCTCCTCTCTCTCTCTCTGTTTTCAATTTTGTGTTATTTTCAATTTTCGAGCTTTGTGATGGAAAAAAAGAACGCGATAATAACCGTTTTCCTTGTGTGCCTGTTGTTTTGGGGTTGCATTTCTTGATGCTTTGTTTGCTTGGTAGTTTTTAATTTAGCGGTCGGAAACGAGTTTTGTTGGTGTTTCATTTGTGAATCTTTGAAATATTTGAACACACGAAGGAAATTGACATTTTTGTAATTAAAAGGTGAAGACAGAAAATGGAAATGCCGAATGAAAGCCTGGGTAAGCGGCCTTTAGTTTTTAGATTTTTTGGGAAACTGAAAATGGTTTTCTTAGGGACTGCATGTTTCAGATCTCGTTTTTTTTATTTTGAAAACTGTTTTTTGTGAAACAAAGTTAAGTAGTCAACTTCTAATTGATCACTGTCTTTAACTGAGAATGAAGATGTTTAAAGCGTTGTCAGAGTTTTCTCTTGTTTCATCTTCCTTTTAGAATTCGAATTTTAAGTTAGTAGATCGGAGAAGACTTGTTTTCATGGTCGGAGTAGAGTTCGAATTCGGTCTCTGAGATTTTTTTTTTCAATGGTGTCGATTGGGAAATTCGCTTTTTTAACTCCTTTTTATTTGGCAACATTATGTGGTGTTGCTCTAGCTCGAGTTGAGGTGAAGGTGTGTATTGTGCTTTTCACATTTTGCAAAATTGGAAAAAACTTTTAATTTATGTATTGTGTTTGTGCTTCTATCATTAAAGTGTTGATAAGGTGTACTTTTTTTTTTCACATTTTAATTTTCTTTTGAAATAAAAGTTAGAAAAATGGGTCAAATTAAAAGTAGTGTCAGAACAATAGTGCAGGTTCTACGGAAGTACTAAAAATTTTCTCACAAGGTTGTGATCTTAAGCTTTCATGTTGCACTCTAGGTTTGAGGTTTGGAGCTAGTGGGTTATGTAGTTGTTTTTTCAGATTTGTTTATTATTTTGGTGTTGAAGTGTGAAACTAACGACATTGTTAGCCTATCCTAGATAATTTTGCTCTTAGACAATTTGAATTTTGACTAAGTGGTTGTTGAAATGCACTCTGCAGAGTTTCTTTCCAGCTATGACAAAGATTGTTGGCACACTTGGCCCAAAGTCACGATCAGTTGATGTGATTTCCCAATGTCTTGAGGCAGGAATGTCCGGTATTTTCCCAAATGCAACCTTTGATTGTTTGTGATCTTTATTTAACAATTGACTGCAAATATTTGTTGTATGATAGATAAAGGACTACTTGGTTATTTTGTCTTTCTAGTCATTGTAGTAAGAAAACATGAAATTGAATAGCTTTGTTTTATAAAATAAACTATTTTGGAATTAGAAGGCCTTTCTTATTTTTCCAAATCTTTAACTATCTCACGAGTAAGAATCTAGGAGCATTTTTGTGGCTTCTTTATGGTTTGCAGCTTCCCTTATGTATCTACTGTGATAGTTGACAAGCTTGAGTTTTCAATCGGTCTTGACTTGTCTTATTCTTCTTTTCTTACAATGTACTAGTGGCAAGGTTTGATTTTTCATGGGGTGATCCAGAATACCATCAAGAGACGTTGGAAAATCTAAGGACTGCTATCAAAAGCACTAGAAAACTCTGTGCGGTAAACGTGTTATTTTTTTGTTTGTTTATTTAAATGTTAAGTAATCACTCAAGCTCTAATGGGCTATCTTCTTGACTGTGTCTCTCTTCTAAAGTGGTCCCTCTTCTTGGAGATCTACTAACACATTTAAGCATTAAAGAGAACACTACCATCACATACTCATTGTCATTTTGGTTGGGACTTAAACTAGTTGGATGTGAAGAAGGTATTTCTCCATCACGCCATAGGAGGAGTGTACATGGATATTCCTGTAGGATTTAAAACTCACAGTAAAGGAACAAGGTATGCCTCATAAAGAAGCAATCTCTAAGAGTATGCTTTGAAAGATTTATGGAAACGATGATTTCCTTAGGATACAAGCAAAGCCAAGGAGACCATTCTTTATTCATAAAGCACTCCCTTACATGGGGTAATCCAGAATACCACCAAGAGACTTTGGAAAATCTAAGGACTGCTATCAATAGAAAACTTTGTGTGGTAGATGTGTTATTTTTTTGTTTGCTTATTTAAATTTAAGTAATCACTCAAGCTCTAATGGGCTATCTTCTTGACTATCTCTCTTCTAAAGTGGTCCCTCTTCTTGGAGATCTACTAACACATTTAAGCATTAAAGAGAACACTGCTATCTCATACTCATTGTCATTTTGGTTTGGACTTACACTAGTTGGATGTGAAGAAGGTATTTCTCCATCACGCTATAGAAGGAGTGTACATGGATATTCCTCTAGGATTTAAAACTCATTGTAGAGGAACAAGGTATGCCTCCTAAAGAAGCAATCTCTAAGAGTATGCTTTGAAAGATTTATAGAAACAATGATTTCCTTAGGATACAAGCAAATCCAAGGAGACCATTCTTTATTCATAAAGCACTCCCTTACAGGTTCTCACTATACTATTGGTCTATGTAGATGATATATTTATAGCAGGAGATGATAAAACAAAGAAATTGACTTTAAAGGACAAATTGACAGCTCAATTTGGAATGACAGACCTGAAAAAACTCACGTATCTCCTTGGAATAGAGGTTGCTTATTCTAAAAGAAGGATTTTCATCTCTCAAAGAAAATATGTACTTGATCTTTTCAAAGAAATAAGTAAGCTGGGATGTATAACATTTGGAGTTCCTATTGAACATAATCATAAAATTGGAAGGGAAGAGTTATTCGTAGAAAAGATCCAATGTTAGAGAGTGGAAAACTTATTTATTGCACAAGGCAACAAACATTGCTTTTGCAGTTAGCATGATTAGTTAGTCTATGGATGATCAAAGAGAAAGAAACATGTGAGCAATTGACCAAATTCTTCAATACTTGAACATATGTACAAGAAAGAAGTTACTGTTAAAGAAGACACTTTGATCATGGGAATACATATTGATGCAGACTATTCATGTTTTGTTATCAGCACGAAGTCTACCTCTGGATGTTATGTGTTTCTTGGAGAAAGTATGGTAACCTAGAGAAACAAAAAACATGATAAAATGTCTCGATGTAGTGTAAAAGTTGAATTTTGAGACCTTGCTCAAGGAATGTGTGAATGACTCTAGATTAAAATTATAATCATCATGACCTAAAAATCAAGGTTGATATCCCTATGCAACTGGATTGTGATAACTAGTTAATCATGAGGATTGCCCATAAACTATTACAATATGATAGGATAGAACATATTGAAATTGATTGACACTTTAGATAATCTTGGAAAAGGTGGCAACAATTCATGTCCCTACAGGATTTCAAATAACATACATTCCCACTAAGATACTTCCTTTGGGCACATTTTAGGATCTTGTAGGCAAGTTGGGGATGATCAATATTCATTTCTAACTTGAGGGGAAATCTTCTGAATAGCGGATTATTAGGATAAAAATTTCCTCAATATCTTCATATTGATTAGGAGAAAATATCTTTAGAATCTTCCTATTCATTTCAACATATTTTTATTTTGAAGAGTTTGATTGTTACAAATAGAAGTGATGATAGTTATGATTGTTATCTGCAAAATAATTCTATATTTGCTTATATAGTTCAAGTTATCCTCCTTAGTAGTTACCTTTTTAGGGTGAGTTCCCCGAGCACTTGGATGCATAACAAATTAGTTGGTATGTAATAAATACATTTGATCAATCTTCTATCAAGTGCCAAATATGCTATGAATTCATCCAGTTTAGTATTGTTACTTGTACTATTGTGATACTGTTAGGTTTCTAATTAGGAAATCCACCCACAATGCACTCTCTCACACACAGAACACCAGAAAGAATGAAAGAATGTTGTTATTCACAAGTCCCTTTTCTAATAGAGGTATTTATAATACCAGCTTTTCCCACCCACTTACTAACAACCACTACCGTTAAGACAATTAAGTCATCTAGTTCTCTCCCTCTTGTAAGCTAACCAGGGTCTATTATTACCCACCGCCCCATGTTCAACCTTGTCCTCAAGGTTGAATTCTGGGTATTGATCACGTATGGTAATGACATCCTCCCATGTTGCTCCATCACGGCCTCCTTCTTGCCACTCAACCAACACTTGTGGAACTTCCTCGTCTCTCCTTTTTATTTGCCTTTGGTCAAGAACCTTAGTAGGCTAATAAGATGGCCCTTCCCCCTGCAGATCTTCAGGCAGCTCCTTCTCCGCAGTCCTTTCTCCCATAGCCTTCTTCAATTGGGAAGCATGGAAAACCGGGTGTATACGAGCTGATGGTGGTAGCTAGAGTTTATACGCCACTATCCCCACCTTTTGTTCAACTTGATACGGCCCATAATATCGTGCCGCCAGCTTAGCGTGCAGTTTAGATGGCATCGATGTTTGTCTATGTGGTCTAATCTTGAGATATACCCAATCTCCTTCTTCAATATCTGCTGCCCTCCTTTTCTTATTGGCTTGTCTGACATGAGCTCTTGTGCCCGTACTAAATGAGACTTCAATTGTTTCAAAGCTTCGTCTCGTGTATGTAATTCTTGAGCAACTACTTCCACAACCGTTTCCCCTGGGATAAACCTGTGCAATGATGGGGGCTGTTGGCCATAAACCACCTCGAAAGGAGTACATTTCGCAGCTCCTTGGAAACTGGTGTTATACCATACTAGTATTCTGCCCAGGGTAAAATCCCACTCCACCCCTTCGGTTGTTCCGAACAAAAGCAACGTAAATATCCCTTTAGAACTCTATTTAATACTTCTGTCTGCCCATCTGTTTCTGGATGGTAAACTGTGCTCATTTGCAGTTGAGTTCCTTGTCTCTTGAATATTTCTTTCCAGAAAATACTCATGAGCAAAGGGTCACGGTCACTTACCACCGAAGCTGGTATTCCATGTAATTGGGCCACTTCCCTTATGAACACATCAGCTATGGTGTGTGCTGAATATGGGTGTTTCAGTGGCACGAAATGGCCATATTTGCTTAACCGATCTACTACTACCATTACTGCATCATACCCATTCGACTTCGGTAGTTTAACTATGAAATCCATGCTGATTTCTTCCCACACAACATTTGGAATGGGTAGTGGCTGCAACAGATCCTAAGGGGAAGACATGAGATACTTATGCTGCTGACACACTAAGCATCCCGCCACATAATCTGTCACCGTCTTTTTCATTCCCACCCAGTAAAGTGACTGGGCCACCCTCCTATAGGTTCTGTATATCCCCGAATGTCCCCCAGTCTGGGTTAGGTGGAACTCGGCCAGCAGTTTTGGAGTCCACGTTGACTGAGCTGATACCACGAACCTTCCTTTGTAATGCAGCCGGCACTACCCTCCATACTTATGTATGCAAGTTGCAATTTCTCGTCATCTTCCTCTACCCCTTGTAGGTCAAAGAAATGATCGGCTCGGTTGATCCAATTGAGTGGATCCGGACCTTCAAATGTGGGCAATTCGACCCTCTTCCTCCAATTCGGAGGATGCTCGTGTTTCTCTATTCTTCCTCCCCCCTCGTTCTCGTCTTGCTGTACATTTGCATTGACTGAAGATTGACTATCCTCCGTCTGGTGCCGTCGTCCTCCCAACATCCTCATGATTTCCTTCAATTCTTGACGAATCGCAATCGTATCTTGGCGTAGCGCTCCCGTCTCCCCCTTAATCCCGTCAACTGCAAGTTCTACCGTCTCCAACCGTCCCTTCATCACATTGAATCTTCCGTCAACCCTTCCCTCCATGTTAATTCTCTCGCACCTCGTCTCGGATCTGGCAGGTCGGACCAAAATGTTAGGTTTCTAATTAGGAAACCCACCCACAATGCACTCTCACACACACAGAACACCAGAAAGAATGAAAGAATGTTGTTATTCACAAGTAATCTCAATGTTCAATGAATGTCACGAGAGCATAACCTCTCTCAACAGAGTTCCTAGAACCTGTTATGTATCTTACAATCACCAAAAGTCCTCTACCCGTTTCTAATAGAGGTATTTATGATACTAGCTTTTTCCGCCCACTTACTAACAGCCACTTAACCGTTAAGACAGTTAAGTCATCTAGTTCTCTCCCTCCTCTTGTAAACTAACCAGGGTTTATGAGGCACTTAGGGTGTGTTTGATGCACTCTCTGAGATAATTCATCTAGAAGACAACTTTTTATCATGTTTTCTGTTTGATGATTGATGCACAATGCGAAACAGTTTTGTATTTTGTGTTGTGTGATCGTATGGATACTGGACGAAACAATGCAAGTTTTGCTATAGTACCCTTTCCATTGTATAATATTTGTTTTACATGTAAAAGAAGAACAAGGTAACTTTTTGAAATTTTAAATTATTTTAATACTTATTATTCAGTCCTTTTTATACTCTAATAATTCACATAGTTATTGTCAATTATCTTTTTATATTTAATATAATGTTTAAAAATTTATGCATTACTAAAAAAGTGTAGACCAATTCCTTTTGATATTTAAAGAAAGCTTAAATTTATGTAAAAAAAAGAACAAGGTAATTTTTTGAAATTTTAAATTATTTTAATACTTATTATTCAGTCCTTTTTATACTCTAATAATTCACATAGTTTTTGTCAATTATCTTTTTATATTTAATATAATGTTTAAGAATTTATGCATTACTAAAAAAGTGTAGACCAATTCCTTTTGATATTTAAAGAAAGCTTAAATTTATGAGTACTTTAATACAATCTCCTCATTAACAATCTGAAGGAAAGTTTGTCAACCTTTATGAGTGACTATCATTAAGTGTTTGGTAGAAAGTTGAATTTGAGGAGCAAAAGGAAGAACTAGGAATAACTGGAACAAGTTATGACAACTTGGTTGCTAACCCATGTTGGATGAAAATGGCTCATGGTATTTTCTTAGATATCAACGGGGCACTTAAAACTTGGTGGAGCAGTTAAGAGGCTTGGTGAGGGATAGAGCACAAACAGTGTGTTTGGGAAAACATTGGGGTTTATGTAACCCACGTTTTTTCCAGCACACCAATATACTTGCTTCTCAATTTTCACCTTTGGAAAGTGTGAACTTCTGTTTGGTGCCTCACAAATGGAAAACTAAACATGCAGAAGGGGATTGTGGGAAAGACAATTACATTTGAAAGAAAACCTGTTTTAAGGAGTGATATGCATTGGAAAAAAACTGTCCCTTTAATGAGTAACAATTTTAATTTTTTCTCCTGTCCTTCGCCTTTTCTTTTTGTGCCATTCTTACTCTATTTTTTTATTCAAAAACGTGGCACAAGTATTTTTGTTTTCTATTGTACTTTTTATTTTAACAAATTAAATGGACCCTTACTGATTTTGTTTTTACTTGTAAAACATAATACGTTACACTCTACAGGCAAAACATCAAATTCCCTAAAAAGAATGTTTTAATTACAGTTACACCACTTCCATTTTGTGTTTTTCTCCTCTGACCTATTCCTCAATATTATCATCCTCGTGTAGCCTTGAATAGTAATATAAAATAGATTATTGCTAGTTGGGTGCATGTTATTTGTATAAGCTACCATGCGTTAATACTTTTTTTAACTATTATCAACTTGTATGGCTCAAAATTTTGACTTTTGTCTAATACAGTCTGAAGCCTTGTAAACATTCACTCTGTTCATTTATAGGTATCTAATGTAAAAGTCTGGACAAGGAAACTAAGATTACCGTAACCATTACTCCTTGCACATGACATAGATAAGATGAATTATGGTATATCATAATAGTAACTGATATTAATTCCTTAACATTTATGCTTCAATATTCTTTCAAAATGCAAAAAAACTATCTGAAGGTTATTTTATGTTAAAATAAATATGCATTTTTTTCTAACTCCAGGTTATGCTAGATACTGTGGGTCCAGAACTACAAGTTGTCAACAAAACTGAGCACCCAATTTCCCTTCAGGCTGACACATCGGTTGTCTTAACTCCTGATCAGAACAAAGAAGCTGCTTCAAATCTTTTGCCTTTAAATTTTAATGGGCTTTCAAAGGTCGGTAATGTGCATCTTTAAGTTTTAACAAATGTTTCTGAAGGGAGAAGGGGCATTATATTTATGTTGAATCTTTTTGAGGTTTGCATACATGTGTATTGTAATAGTAGTCAAGTGCATGTTGTCTTCATCTGAATTTTTATCCAGCTGTTTACTTGTGGTATCTTGGTCTTTCATCCATGTTATTAAAGTAGTTACTTGGTTACTTGGAGAAGTAAGAAGACCTTTGTTCCAATGGATGCTCAATGAGCTTGGAATTTCTTCAAAAATACTATGAAAGTCTTGTACAATAGTGAACTACTATTATCATTGCTACAAATCTAATTCATTGTTAGAACCTAAATTTTAGAGATTGATCACCACTTTAAAAAAGGAAAAGTTGATGATGCATAGTTCCTTGTAGTCACTTACGGTGTTGCTAGATTTCAATCCATCTTTCTTCTAATCCAGACAAACAGATTTATTCTCTTGATACCTTGGTCTCATTTTCATGCAAATTCTATTTTGTATTTTCTCACTTCATAATAATAAAAAAACTATTACTGGTATGAGAGGTTCCTCTAAGTAATGGATTTTTCCCTTTGGATAAGTTTATTTGGAAATCCATTTGATCTCTGATGTAAAATTCATTGTATAAGCATAATTAATATGAATTACTTTCTAATTCGAAGGCCTATAACACCTTCACCTCTTGATTGTGAATTGTGAAGACTGAGTTCTGAAACTAATTCTCACTAGTTTATGCCTTGCTCAGAAGTTTCCCTTTTATAGATAATCTTTTTGGTATTTTTGGTGAAAATTGGGCTTGCCTAAGAATCTCAAGCAGCTCCCTATGTGTTAATTTTACAGGATTTGATTCTGGCAAAGATATTAAAAGGCTTTAGTCCTGTTCTCATATGTAGTTATCTGGTGTATTTGATAGAAAGATATTCTGTTATCTTTTTTGTCGGTTGCTGCATCTGTTCATTTGGGATCAAATTGTTCACCTCACATCTTTGTGACATTTAGAGACATTGGCATGTTATACACACACACACACACACATATACACCATGTTACTTCTATCTTGGTTAGGTAGAGCTTTTTTTCTGGCTTCTAGGTTGTATTCAATTTTTCCTAATTATTCTGCTACTTTCTAATTTTTGCTTATAAAAAAAATATTTTACAATTTTACTCCAAAATTTACACTAATATACCTTTATGCATGTGCTCACCGAAAGCCATAATTTCTTGATGCTTGATGCATGTAGGTCCTTGATGGCCACGGAAAATATTCAGATATGCTTTAGATTAAATTTTGTTGAAGGATTGCAATTAAGGTGGGGCATATGGATCTCAAGAGGCAGCATTGATATTGGTACTTTGGCAAAAGGAATAAGAAAACTGAATAGGGGACAAGAGCCTGCATTTTAATGGCTGATTTTCCTTTATAATGCGATATTTTATAAATTTTCAAGGACATTGTAAAATATGCTCAGAAGCATGCATATTGATTTAAAAAGACCATATGAAGGGAAACTAGTACTCTTCTGAGATATGCAAGAGAGAATTAATTGTAAAACTGGAGGGAATTTCTGAACTTATGGCAGCACTTTCTGTTGTCTTTCCTAGACAGGCTGTTATTTGCCTAAAGATCCCAATAACAGAGAGTCTGCAAGTAGATTTGAAATTTACCGATAGGCTCTAAGTCCGTAATTAATGATTTTATTTTGTTACTTTAGGTGTCTATAAGAGACATGCTGAGTAATATAATGTTAATCGTAATTTTGTATTATTAATTAAGGAATTATAACAATTCCAGTAGCTCTAATCTTGACCATTTTACTTTAAAATTCTTATATAATAACAATTTGTGGTTTTACAAATTTAGTTTCTTATTTCTCATGTTGTTGGTATCTACAATTTTGCAGGCTGTGAAGAAGGGTGATACTATTTTTATTGGTCAATACCTGTTTACTGGAAGTGAAACAACCTCAGTGTGGCTTGAGGTAATGCAATCCTGGATGGATTAGTTCTATCTTCAATGCTTCTGCAAATAGTTTTTTCTGACTATTTTGGTAATTTTGTTATTATAGGGTTTAGATAGGGAAAGGAAACTTTAAATAACATGATAATAGGTTGATATGTTCTTATAATTATTATATCAGGAATACTGCATATGATTGATACAGGTTGTATAGTGATGCAATAGCATTCTTATCTTGATTTAAGAAAAAGATGTTATTATTATAATAAGAAAACCTGTTTCTTGATGTGATGTATTACTACACTTATACTCCTATCTATGGCTAAACTAATAATTATGTCATGTACTAGTTCCAATAGTACAAACCCATTAATATACTATTTGAATTAGTTTTTATTTTGTAATGCAGGTCAGCGAAGTGAATGGTGATGATGTCACATGTGTCATAAAAAATTCTGCTACTCTTGCTGGGTCACTGTATACTTTACACGTCTCACAAATTCGTATTGATCTTCCCACTCTAACCAATAAGGATAAGGAGGTAACTATAAGAAATTTGTGTGCATAAAGTAATGAGATGCACATTATATGGTCAAATTTCTTTTCTACTTTTGTGCTTAAGAATGTAATTTTCAATTTTTAATCTATATTCATGAGCATATTTTAGGGATGAAATTGGAATTATTTTTGTTGAAATTATAGCTTATTTTAGCAGTGGTTATATAATTTTTCTTTCCGAAAGAGGACTAATTCCTGTTAATTTGTGAGGAAAGTTTTACTTATTTAAGAATCAAAACAATCTGGATTGGTTTTCTTTAGGTTTCGGTCAAATTGATTTTGAAAGAATTGGTTTGTGAAGTTGATTCTAAAAAAATCGTGTCAGGCAATTATATTCTAAAAGTGAGTTTTAAAGTGTTGATTTTGTCTAGATAAAGTAGAATCACCTTAGATGTGTAAATATGGGTATGTTTTTAAAAAATTTGTGGGTCCTGCAGCCTAAATAAATTATTTTCACTTTGGAATTAAAAAAAAAAACTTCAGCTGTTTCAAAATCAATTCTATATTCCGCAGAAAACTGATTTTCTTCATCTTGTAAATTGATCACGCAGCTTTATTTACTGTTGAATTCTTTTTTTTTTTCGGCAAAACAATCAGGCTTTTAATGTCTAAACAGCGCAAATGTTTATTGTTAGATTCTTACAGTACTGCTAATCTTGTCATGTCACTCGCTAACTCAGGTAATAAGCACTTGGGGTGTTCAAAACAATATAGACTTCCTCTCATTATCATTCACCAGGCATGCTGAAGATGTTCGCCATGTAAGGGTTATTGCTGATAGGTTTCATCCTAATAATTATGTATTTTTCCTTTTTCCTCATATATTGATTGCTACAAAGACTTCACTCTTTCATGAAAACACGTTCAAAACTTGAATTAATGGAAAATGTTACGACTAAATCAGTCACTCAAAAATGCTATCTAGCATATGACGAATTCTAGTGATGCTTACGATCTTCTTGTATCAATTTCTATTCCTAGCCTTCTCTAGACTCAGAGAGCTGAATGGAATGTTCATTTTAATTTTCAAACATTTGAAAATTGAGGATTGAACTACACAAAATGTACTCTTCCCCTTTCGCAGCATACACAAGGCTAAAAATAAATGGTCGGAATGGCATTTGACTGATGAATGTTATATATAAATGTTAAAATTGTTTGTTATAGTACTGTACAACTACATAAAGCTGTTTCTGGGTGTACCTAGCTTTAGTTTAAGGAACATAGACTGTAACCATAATTTTACTCATCACACAGACGCACACAAACACTATTAAATGTAACTAAATATATGGGCCTCGTCCCATCTCTTTGTATCTTCTTTGCATTTGAGACACACATATATACATCTCTGTTGTAATAGATACACTGAGAGATTATTATTTTTCTCTTCACAATACATCTCAACATATTCAAATTCATGGACTGAGAAAAACTCACTGATTATTTGTACATTCAATTATAACCAACCATTTTTTAACAAATTTCTTGCCATAACAACTGTTTAGATTTTAGTTATGGACTTACAATTTATTTTTCCAAAAATACTCAACAGCATTGACTATTTTTTTTTAAAAAATTGGGGCCTTTATGGTCAATGCCAGAGGGAGAGTAATTTACTTATTTATCTGATGTGATTTACTTTTAACTTCTAAATTTGTTTTATTGTACTTGTACAGTGTTGTTGATTTAGTAAGTCATTTTCTTTATTGTAGTTTTCCTCAAAACAATGTAATGAAATTTTACTATTTGTTATTTGGCAGGCCCGTGAGTTTCTCTCTAAATTAGGTGACCTCAAACAAACACAAATCTTTGCAAAGATTGAAAATATAGAGGTGAGAAACTTCAAATCTTTTAGAACCTTATTACAAATGAAAGCAGTAATGCAAGATTGTTGGTGTGTGTGCTTTATATTGATTTTTTTGTCTGTAAATTGTAACAGGGATTGACTCATTTTGATGAGATATTGCGAGAAGCTGATGGTATCATCCTCTCACGTGGAAATTTGGGGATAGATCTTCCACCTGAGAAGGTTTGCTTCTAATTCTGGACAGAAGAATCCAACGTTTATGTATCATTTATAAGTAGATAGTAGTATTATGATATTGTTTCCATTTGTTTGGTTTTTTTTCAACATGTGTCTGCATATGGCTATTTATAGCAGTTTTTTCTTACTTCCTAGTATTGAACTTGTTGACAACTCCCCAATGGACCACACATCTCAGTTATACTCATAAAAATTTGTGACCTGCATAATATAATAATTTTCCCAAATCTTGCATGTATCTATATGTATTTGGCAGGTGTTTTTATTCCAAAAGGCGGCTATTTACAAATGTAACATGGCTGGAAAACCAGCTGTTGTCACACGTGTTGTGGACACTATGACTGATAACCTAAGACCTACTCGTGCTGAAGCAACTGATGTTGCCAATGCAGTCTTAGATGGTATGTTTTATTTTCTTGATATAGTTGATTTTGTCAAGTTTTGATTTTGATGGATTTAAAGCATCGGCTGCACTGCATGCTGCTATTTTTTTTTTTATAAATAAAAAAAAGGAAAGAATGCTATTGCATCAATATACAGGTTGCAATCCTAAGCACTACAACCTAAATAGATGATATGCAGCATTTTATTAATACTCCTTCAAATTTGTGGTGCTAATCCATGGTTTTATCATCTCTAAATGTTTTCTCTTTTACCCATTTTACGGATTTATGAATTATCTTGTCACTAGCATTAGATTCACTACTTGCTTCTGATTATTTGTTAATACTTCTTCCACCTTCATGGTGTTTATTAATGGTTGTATCTTACTTTGTTTTTCCATTTTACGGTGTAGGCAGTGATGCAATTGTTCTAGGGGCAGAGACTTTGCGGGGATTATATCCTGTGGAGACTATTTCCACTGTTGGAAAAATTTGTGCCGAGGTGGGAACTAGAATGTATTCTTTAAACCATACATTAAGTTAGGCCTCAAACACAGAGTATGATACCTTTTTAACCAAATCCTCTTTGCAGGCAGAGAAAGTTTATAATCAAGATATTTATTTCAAGAAGGCTGTCAAATTTGTGGGTGAGCCAATGACTCATTTGGAATCAATAACTTCCTCTGCGGTACTCTTGTCTTTTTCACTAAAATTTATCTAGGGTAGTTTTAATTTTTCCCCTCGCTGCCATTACGTTACTCACTTGCTTAAATTTTTTTTCATAAGTAAAATACATATTTGGGAATAATTTCCTTGTGTCAACATGCAGGTTCGGGCAGCCATCAAGGTTAAGGCTTCTGTTATTATTTGCTTTACTTCATCCGGAAGGGCTGCAAGGTTCATTTCAATTTTTCTTTACCCGCCTCTTATTATTTTAAGAACTTTCTCATGCTTTGGTTATGAATTCAAATGTTTGTGCATTTCTTGTTTATTAGTAATTAGTTATGCTGCACTTTTGATATCTTGCTAACAAATCATTTGAGTTATCTATTATTGTGTAAATTTGTAGGCTGATTGCCAAGTACCGTCCAACCATGCCTGTGATATCTGTTGTCATTCCTCAACTAAAAACAAATCAACTTAGATGGACTTTCACTGGAGCTTTTGAGGTATTTAATTGATAAATGGATATAATTTGTTTCTTGAAATATTCACATGATTCGTGAAGCTGGCCTTCTGTTATTAAGTCAGAGCAGCATGATTCGGTTCCTTGAGTCAGCTCAGTCTTTTAGGCATTGGTATATACTTTTTAAGCCTGGTGCTTTGTATATATTCTTCTGTAGTGGAGCTTACCTGATGGAATTAGCTCCTAGTAGACTACTGACTAAAATTATTCATGCATTTTTCCCCCAGTTGTATCAGCTTTTGTACGTTGATAACTTTAGTTTTATGTACAGTGGAATAATGATTTTGTAAGTGATCAATTCTCGGGTGTTGTATGTTGTCTTTGACTTTTGTGCATTCATTAATTTCTCTTTGAAGGACTATGGTGTGCCTTCATTTTGGTGTATCGAATAATCACACAAGCAGTGCCTTGAAACTTTGTGGATAGTCCGTAGCAGATACAAACTTTTCTTGATTGTATTATTTCCGTGAAAAGAGGCAGCCATTTTACAAATGTAAAAAACTTGATTTGATAGGGAAAATGGAGAAAAAATGTTATTTTTCTGTGATTTTTTAATCTTGATTTAAACTGACTGATTGTTTTCATTCTTTCCTTGACTTGTATTATAACATTCTGCTTTGAAACTAATGTGTTCTTGCTCTTTCCTTTTATGATTCTATGGCAGGCAAGACAATCACTTATTGTGAGAGGTCTTTTCCCTATGCTGGCAGATCCACGACACCCAGTAAGAATTATTTGACGTCAATTGATTTAGTAATGTAAAATGGGGAATGGGAACCAATGTAGATCTGAAAACCTCGGATTGTCTAGTACTTAAAATCTTAAAACTGAATGTGCCTAAATCAATTAAATAATTTCTATAATCAAACCTAACATAATCCCCAATTCAGAATAGCAAGTAAAATACTAGTCCAACTGCAAGTATTCCTAGGCCTCAACATCTAATCACCTGTTTCCAAATTACTACTGTTTATACCTTAAATCTTAGTTTATTTCTTATAATGAAACTTGGTACGATACCGACGTTTTTAATTTCCCTCATCAAAAGCCATATTCTAGGACTACTGTGATCTCGGGTGACATTCTAGTTTAGATTTGAATATTCCTTTATTCTATCTATTTTGGGGTTAGCCATTACAAAACTGTCAAAGTTTAGTTTTTATATGGTATTACTGAAGTGTATTTGTGGTCATTAACTTGTTAACATGAAAGCATGTCTTTTGGGTACAGGCCGAGTCTAATAGTGGAACAAATGAATCAATTTTGAAGGTTGCTTTAGACCATGGCAAGGCTTTTGGTATCATAAAGCCACATGATCGAGTTGTTGTTTGCCAGAAAGTTGGCGATTCCTCAGTTGTGAAGATTATTGAGCTTGACGATTAACACACGGACCATTTTCAAGGTTGCATTATAAGGTTTCTTTGTTTTAGCATTTTCTGTTGTATGCTGTAATAATAAAAACACTTGAAAGGTCCATTAATAATGTGTATCACATTGGAAGAAATGCACTTGACGAATGGATATCATCCATTCCAAGCATACCAACTGATAATGACATGACACCACAGTTAATTTTGGGTCAGTATAAATTGTTCCACTTAAGTATCTATCTACTTCCTTTTGCTTGTCATGTATTAGCTAATGGGCAATATTTTTTACCGACTTCTCAATCTAATCTTCCAACACCAAGACTTTATTTTGGTCAGAGTTGCCAAATCAGAAAGGCTGTTGTTTTGAACTATATACTGCTCTGCACTTGATCATGCAACATTTCGAATTCTGTTTCTACAAGTCTCTAAATTCTCTCCGTGGGAAGTGCAATCATGGAGATAATAAATCTTTTATCATATGATCTAGCCTAAGATGAGTTCTGTTGGGATTATACACAGGTAAGCTTATTTCCTTTCTTTTTTCTGAAGCATTTATGGAGAAACTTATGTAAAGGAGAACTAGAGAAGATGGAAGGGGAATTACAAAGGTTACTATGGCATGATTTTCGAGTGCATAAAGGAGTTACACATGGTTTGAATCACCATGAAAATAATCATCAGTAGCAATAAAAATTTTAAACCCTCGAGCAATGAGCAATAAGATGGATGGGCATGAACAATATTTTTAATTTTTATTTTCACATAAATTTAAGGGCAGTACTCAAAAAATTGGGAAAGGAGAAAATGATGCAAGAATATGATTGTATCATGGTTTGTGCACTTTGTTTCTCGAGTATTTTATGAATGGATCACACTTAAAAATTATAATAATTAAGAAATATATATTCAAATGTGGTTTATTATTATTTTTATTTAAACAAATTTATAGTTTATTAATTATTTAAGATATTTGTTATATTTAAAAGATATATAAAGTGGTTATTATGATATAACTTTCTTGAAATATATACAAAGTAATTATTATAATATAAACAAGTTATATAGGTAAGTTATTTTTTAAATAGATTTATTGAAAAAATATCAGATTTATTATGTGTGTGGTTTTTATTATATACAAAAAATTTAAAGAGATATTCTAAGAAAAAGAAAGATAGTAGGAAAATATATATATATATATATATATATATATATATATATATATATATATATATATATATATATATATATATATATATATATATATAATAATGTTTTATTATTATTAGAGGATCACCTAAAATTTTTTAAGCATATTTAGGGTTTGAAGGGTGACAGTGGAGTCCATAAATATATATAGAGTGAGTGAGTGTTACACTTAAATGATCAAGTAGGCTATTGAATAAATATGGAGGAAAAGTAAGAGTAAGATTCAAATAAAAGAAGGGAGAAAGTTTTAAAAGTTAATTTTTGAAGAAGATGAAGGAAGAAATGAACAGGAAGAGGTTGTTTTCTTGTTTTTTGTGTTTTGATTATGAGAATGATGTTTTGAAGTTTGATGAGTATTTTAATTGATTATTTAAAGTTATGAAGATGAGATTTTATGAAATTGCAAGGGTATTTTTGTTGGGGAGGCTATCATTTGATGACATGTTTTCTATGGTAGTTGGAGAGGTTGCCCTTTAAGGGTGATATGTTCCACTTTTGGCTAGGAAGATTGCCTTTTGAGGGTTATTTATTTTACATAGTCTTTTGAGGGTGATGTGTTTCATAAGAGGTTCTCCTTTGAAGGCATTTTGTACCATCATAGCCAACTGGGTAGGCTATCCTTTGAGAGGTTTAAATGATCAATATGACAATGTTATATCAAACATTCTCATTATAGATCCTTTATAGTGAAAGTTATTTCTTATGCGAAAGACAATTTTTTATAACAAATCTGATAGAAAACATGAGTATAATTAATGTTGCTAAATTATGAATCAAGTGTGTCTTGTAGTTATTATGGTTGGAATAATCAAATGTGCATGCCATGAAATTAAACAATTTTACTGCATAATTTTGTAGATGTGCATATGGTGGTCATCTAGTTCAGTTTAAGCATCTTTTATTTAAGTCAAAAACAGCAAAAAATGACGTGTTATAGTTTTATATGATTTTAATTATTTGAGTTATGCAACTTGAAAATGATGAAATGAATAGTAAAACTTGTACATTTGCAGCACCTTTGTTTCTGTTTTGTGTTTTAAATCCATGCCATATATATAATTCAAACCAAAATCAGGAGTTTCTATCCATACCATAAAAACTCAAGTCACTGTGTTTGTAATAGCACAAATAATATAGCTTTAGAGTAAGTCTCCTTTCAAAATACCAGAAAAACAGTTTCTTGAATTAATGTTACATACATTCAGACTTTCATATATATATATATATATATATATATATATATATATATATATATATATATATATTGCAGTAGTAGTGTTTCTTGAGCAACAATCAGCTTCAGCAGCATGGTTTCTGGAATTAGTCCCAAGCTTTCTGCATAAGGAGCATTTCAATGTATAAATCTAGCAAATGAAAATGAGAGTAGCAAAATTTGATTTACATTGTATTGGTTACCCAAATGAAAAATAGAGTTTGTCTTGAAATATATATAAATATATATATATGTATATGTATGTATGTATGGTTGTACCTGAGATTGAGTTGAAAATCTAGAGGATTTGGACTTGTGCAGCCACTGGAGGCATATATAAGACAGGTGGCGTCTGTTAAAAAAAGAATAATTTATTGATCAATATTACGTGAGTTTATATGGTCATGCATGTAACAACTTTGTTTGCTTGTGAGAACCTGAATTTGAAGAGGGAAGAGCTTCTTCCATGTTTCAATTTCATTGTGATTCTGAAGCTTTCTGATTCCTCCATAGTGTTATAAAAATATTATTTTATTGCAAAAAGAATGTTGTGCAACGTTCATAATGTTGTTGCAACGTTAATAATTGGCCAACGTTCTGATGCAACGTTAATTTAGCAACGTTCAATTTTTCCACCTATAAATGAACCATTTGCTCATTTCCAGAATCATAAAAAAAAAATCATCATCATAAAATTCTCTTCTCTCATTCTCTCATTTTCTTTTATAATACTATCCTGGGTATATATACTCTATAGAGTTTCTTGCTAGTTCTGAGATCCTCAGAGATATTCTGGGAAGTTCCTGTTGTATCCTGGGGGACTTGCGCAATACACCGCGGATAAGTCCTTAAGGACAGTGACTCTACACGCCTCAGGAAATTTTGTTCGTGATTCTGTCAGCCTATTTTACTACATTCTTAAGGACTTATGGCTGACAACAACAACAACTCAATCCTGGAGACTCAGAATATTGTTTCCGGAACCCAGACGGTCTTCGCAAAATCTCTTCCGGACGTGTCAAAAATCGAGATTTTCTCTGGACAGAACTTCCGACGCTGGCAAGAACGCGTTTCCACCCTTTTAGACATGTATGGAGTTGTTGCTGCTCTTTCATCTCCGAAGCCCGACTCCGCTATTCCTTCAAACTCAAAACTAGTTGAAGAGTGGACTTACGCGAACAAGGTATGCCGACACACTCTGCTTAGCGCACTTTCTAATGATTTGTTCGATGTGTACTGTTCCTACAAGGAAGCAAAGGACATTTGGGACTCGTTGATTCTCAAATACACTGCCGAAGATGTCGTCAGACAAAGATTCGTCATAGGAAATTACTACCGTTGGGAAATGATTGAAGACAAGGACATAAAAACTCAAATCAACGAATACCACAAGTTGCTCGAAGACATCAAAGCAGAAAACATTCTACTACCGGATGAATTTGTTTCAGAACTTCTGATCGAGAAATTGCCGCCATCCTGGACAGATTACAAACAACAGTTAAAACACAGGCACAAGCAAATGTCTCTACCAGAACTCATTACACACATAATAATTGAAGATACCAACAGGAAGGAGTCTGCTACTACAAGGGCCAAAGCTTTATCTGCGAAAGCAAATATGGTAGAAGGAAAACCTGCTCCAAAAAGGTACGAATACAAACCTGATCACAAAAGGAAAAATAATTTTCTTAAATCTCGTCCCCATGAATCTAAACCCAACTTTAAAAAGAAAGGAAATTGCTTCGTATGTGGGAAGCCAGGCCATCATGCACCGCATTGCAGGCGCAGAGTAAGAAACGACAATCCTCCTAAGGCTAATATAGTCGAAGGAGATGACATTATTGCTGCGGTCGTTTCTCAAGTAAATCTGATGACCAATGTGAGCAAGTGGGTGGTAGACTCTGGTGCTACCAGGCATATCTGTGCAAACAGAAGTGCTTTTACCTCTTACACTAGTGTAGGGGATGGAGAAGAACATGTCTACCTCGGTGATTCCAGGACCACTCCTGTTCTGGGAAAAGGAAAAGTTCTTCTCAAACTCACATCTAGAAAGACTCTGGCCTTGAGTGATGTGCTACATGTGCCATCAATCAGAGTTAATTTAATCTCTGTATCACTACTGGGAAAAGTGGGGGTTAAAGTGACTTTTGAGTCTGACAAGATCATTATGACAAAAAATAATGTTTTCGTGGGGAAGGGATATTGTGATCAAGGACTCTTCATTCCAAATGTTTCTGAAAATATTAATGAATCATCTTCTTCTGCTTAAATTGTTGACTCGTATGATATATGGCATGCTAGATTAGGACATCTGAATTCTTCCTATGTTATGAAATTAAAACAACTAGGATTAATTAATATGCATGATAAACAGAGTAGTAAGTGTGATATATGTGTAGAATCTAAAATAACAAAGAAAACATGTTTCTCTGTGGAACGTCAAACTGAACTGTTAGGGTTAATTCATACTGATCTAGCTGATATGAAACAAACCATGTCTAGAGGAGGTAAAAATTATTTTGTGACCTTTATAGATGATTATTCTAGATATACCAAAGTATACTTAATCAAACACAAAGATGAAGCCTTTGATGTGTTTTTAACCTACAAAGCAGAAGTTGAAAATCAATTGAATAAGAAGATTAAAAGGATTAGATCAGATAGAGGTCGTGAGTATGTGCTTTTTAATGACTATTGTGTTAAAGAAGGTATTATCCATGAGGTAACTCCACCATATTCACCTGAGTCTAATGGAGTAGCTGAGAGAAAAAATAGAACCCTTAAGGAAATGATGAATGCTATGCTTGTTAGTTCTGGTGCACCTGATAACCTTTGGGGAGAAGCCTTGCTTACTGCATGTTTTTTACAAAATAAAATACCCCATAAGAAAACCGGTAAAACTCCTTATGAGTTGTGGAAAGGTTACCAACTTAACCTTAAATATTTAAGAGTGTGGGGGTGCCTAGCTAAGGTGATGTTACCCGATCCTAAGAAAAGGAAAATAGGCTCTAAAACCTCTGATTGTATGTTCTTAGGTTATGCTGAACATAGTGCTGCCTATAGGTTTCTAGTTCTTAAAAGTGATATACTTGAGAGAAATTCTATAATGGAGACGAAAAATGTTGAATTTTTTGAACATGTGTTTCCCTTAAAGGTTAGTGAGATGGCTCAACCTGTTAATGATAATGATAATAGTAATACCATAAATGAGGATTTGAGAAGAAGCAAAAGGCAGAGAAAGGAAACTTCCTTTGGAGATGACTTTTATACTTATCTTGTTGACAATGATCCATGTAACTTTGTAGAAGCCATTAGTGCTCCTGATGCAAAACAGTGGGATAAGGCCATTAAGACTGAAATTGAATCAATTCAGAAAAACAATACTTGGACTTTAGTAGATTTGCCTAAAGGAGCAAAACCCATTGGTTGTAAGTGGATCTTTAAGAAAAAGTATCACCCTGATGGATCCATAGAGAAATATAAGGCAAGATTAGTAGCAAAAGGTTTTACTCAAAAACCTAACATAGATTACTTTGATACTTTTGCTCCAGTGACTAGGATTTCCTCTATTCGAGTTTTGTTAGCCCTAGCAGCTATCCATAAGCTAGTGATACATCAGATGGATGTTAAAACTGCCTTTTTGAATGGTGATTTAGAGGAGGAAATTTATATGACTCAACCTGAAGGGTGTGTTGTACCTGGTCAAGAGAATAAGGTATGTAAACTTTTAAAATCTTTGTATGGATTGAAACAAGCACCAAAACAGTGGCATGAAAAACTAGATAATGTATTACTGTGTGATGGTTTTTCACCTAATGATGCTGATAAATGTGTGTACTCTAAACTTGAAAATGGTGATTGCGTCATTATATGTTTGTATGTGGATGACATGTTAATTTTTGGTACATGCAATGAGATTGTTATTAGAACTAAATTATTCCTAGGATCGAACTTTGAAATGAAAGACATGGGTGAAGCCAATGTAATTTTAGGTGTTAAAATCATAAGGAAGGGAGATAGTATACTACTATCCCAAGAACAATACATTGAGAAACTTCTTAAGAAGTTTGGGTATTATGATTTCAAACCCGTGAGTACCCCTTATGATGCTAACTCTGAATTAATGAAAAATAGAGGAGAATCATTATCTCAGCCTCAGTATGCCCAGATAATTGGGAGCTTACTACACTTGATGAGCTTTTCTAGGCCTGATATTGCTTATGCAGTAGGTAGACTGAGTAGGTACACTCAATGTCCAAATCAAGAACATTGGGATGCACTTTCTAGGCTTATGAGATACTTAAGAGGTTCAATGGATTATGCCATTGAATATAGTGGATTTCCCGCTGTACTAGAAGGGTATAGTGATGCTAATTGGATCTCTGATTCAGATGAGACAAAATCCACTAGTGGTTATGTATTCACACTTGGGGGTGGTGCGATTACATGGAGATCAGCCAGACAAACTATTATTGCAAGATCAACAATGGAATCTGAGTTTGTCGCTCTTGAGATGGCTGGCAGTGAGGCTGAGTGGTTGAAAAACTTCTTAGCGAACATTCCATTAGGAATGAAACCAACCCCATCAGTATCTATACACTGTGATTGCCAATCGGCAATAGCTATAGCTAAAAACAAAAATTACAATGGAAAGAATAAACATGTTCAATTGAGACACAATTTGGTGAAGCAGCTGCTAAAGGGTGGAACTATTTCCATTGACTATGTGAAGTCAGAAAGGAATCTAGCAGATCCTCTGACAAAACCCTTGGGAAGAAATATGATCTTAGAAACATCGAGGGGAATGGGACTTAAGCCACTGACAAACAAACAAGTGATGGTAACCCAACCTTTGTGATTGGAGATCCCATGAATAAGGTTCATATGGGTAAAAACAAGTCACTTGTTAGTTCTGATAGCACTAAATTGATTCTAATCAATTATGTCCCTTCCTATGGTGTGAGTGAAAGTGCTAGAGACTGCATTATGAGAGGTTAAACTTTATCGTTAAAATTCTATGTGGTGAAATAATTTTAGCTTAAAGTTTTTAATGATCTTCATATCCCTTACGGGTGGTGTATGACTTGCAGCATACACTTGATGAAATCACCTATATGAGTGTCAAGTGGGGCCGCTTGTATGAGATCTTGGCATGATCTCTAGAGCACTCATGAATACCGGGCACGCGCATGGCCTAATTAGCGCAACACAGCGAAAACAGCAAGAATTGTAGGGGTGTATTGTGATTGATAAACCTCTAACACACGTCAAGTGTCTTTGGTTCATATAGCTTGCTATACCAATTACATTGTGTGTTAAGTTTCTCGATCTAAGACTGGTTCATATAGCTTGCTATACCAGCTCTGATGCATTACATCTTATAAGACCCAGGATATAAATACTCTTATCTTACTTTCAAGCTCTGATTATTCATCAGAACAAAGATTTGCGTTATTGCTTTATACAACCATTTTCCAAGTTTACACAAAGATGACATATCTTTCTTTTGAAAAAGGATTACCTGCAAAAAGAGAAATCACTTTTGAGATATAACTGTTTGGATCAAAGACATTTTCTTTTAACTTTCCTTTTGCAATAAGTGGGGGATTATTATAAAAATATTATTTTATTGCAAAAAGAATGTTGTGCAACGTTCATAATGTTGTTGCAACGTTAATAATTGGCCAACGTTCTGATGCAACGTTAATTTAGCAACGTTCAATTTTTCCACCTATAAATGAACCATTTGCTCATTTCCAGAATCATAAAAAAAAAATCATCATCATAAAATTCTCTTCTCTCATTCTCTCATTTTCTTTTATAATACTATCCTGGGTATATATACTCTATAGAGTTTCTTGCTAGTTCTGAGATCCTCAGAGATATTCTGGGAAGTTCCTGTTGTATCCTGGGGGACTTGCGCAATACACCGCGGATAAGTCCTTAAGGACAGTGACTCTACACGCCTCAGGAAATTTTGTTCGTGATTCTGTCAGCCTATTTTACTACACATAGTACCCACCAATTCTATCACCTTCTTCTTCATTCTTCTTTCTACACAACTTTATTCGTCTCATGTTTGACATTTCACGGTATTGTCTGAACTCCACTATCAATGTATCTATATATATATATATATATATATATATATATATATATATATATATATATATATATATATATATATATATATATAATATCAAACAACAACATTTAGTGAATATGCTAAAATTTTCCAGAAAAACATGACTATCAAATTTATCTTTAACCTTTTTCATAACCCTAAATTTTTATTAATAGTTATTTTGAAATAAACAGTCAATATTTAATTTTTAAAATATTAAAAATTTGAAAGTTATCACATGTTCAAATTATATCACATAGGTTTCTCCTCGAGACAACATAGGGAAACAGAAACTTTCTTACCATTGTATTGACATTGACAACAGTTTTGATTACATGAGTCTAAGTGACCAATAACAGCATACCACCAATCTGCAGTACATTTCACAAGTTATATTGAATAAAATTAAATATAAAGTAATTATAAAAAATGTGAATTTGATATTTTTGAAAAAGTAAAAAGAAATAATGTTAGAATTTAGAATGATACCATAAGGAGATTGTGTATTTGGTCTCCATTGAATCTCAACATGATCCTCTGGTTTCAATGTGTCTAAACAACGAGAGAGATGTATAACATAAGGAGGAGTATCAACAGAGGGAGCTCTCACCATATCCCACTCAATGTTCTTCCCTAAACATCTCCAACCTCCATTTTGATACCTAACATAACATAAATCTTTCACAAAACAAAATTCTTTTGCCAAAGCAGATAAATTCATTAGATATAACCACCCAAATCTTGATAAATCTTTTCAAAAGAGATTTCTGGAAAACCATACTATATATAAAAGTTATTTGAGTTAAAATTAGTTTATTTATATAAGTTAAAATAGAAAATTTAAAGAACTATATGAAAGCATATTTATACAAATTAGGTTATCTATAATTTGAATTTATGTAAAAGTAGTTAATTTTAACTTTCTTTTTCTATCTTAAAAATAATGTAAGCTTTTATAAAGTGACCTGAATATTAGTCCCATATCTCACACTTTGCCTCATGCACACAAAAAATTATATGTATAAACCTATATATTCACTTATTCAATTGAATATTTTAAAAATATTTAAAGAGAGTTAAATATGTGATTGGTTCTTCAATTATAACACAATACAAAATTATAATTATAATTGGTCTCTTATCAAATTTCTGAGAACTCCAAACCTTATAAATGATTGAATATAATCTATTAAATGTTTTTATTGTCTTGAATCAATTTAGAAGATGAAATTTACTTTTATAATCTATAATTATGATAACTAGAGTTATTAATTTGACTCATGACTCTTAGTTCAGCCTTAGCCCATCTTTGAATAAGCCTCCTTTTAGGAGGCTTTCGAATGAATGAGCAAATAAAAACCCACAACTCTCAAAGCCCATTCTCAAGGCGAAGATGAGTTTGACTTCACTATAAAACTTTAACTAATTTTTATAAATAACGCTTTCATCTTGAATCAAAGATTGAACTAAGCCATCTCTAGTCGAAGGTCGAAATGGACCAACCCAAATCGAAGGTCGGAACATTTTAGGACAAAATTTAAGATGGATCATCTAAGAGTGATGCTCCCTCCACCACCCCATCTTCTCTCTACACTTTCCCAATTTTTTTTAAATTCTAAATTTATCCTTTTTACTTTTTACTTTTACCAATTTTACATTTTATTTTTTAAAACCCTAATCTCAATCCCCTCTCACTTTCACTTTCTCTTTCACTCTCAGCAACAAGCCCTCATCCCTTAGTGTCACTTACACTTTCTCTCTTTCTCTTAATTTCCACTTCGATTAACACAAAATTTGACAGAAAGAGAAGAAGATAAATTGAACAAACTATTTTTTCTTTTATTCACTTTTTATTTTGTACACAACAAACATACTTTTCTTTCATTGCACCATTGTAAGCACATATATAATTTTAAGCATAGATTTTCAAGTTTGGTTATTTAAAGACAAGGAAGTGGGGAAGAAATTTTTAGCAGATTATATTATGGAATCATGATACTTCAAAACTCATTAAAAGTTATAAATGTTTTAAATTTATACCATGCAAAATTTACTTTTTCTGTCAAATTTTGTGTTAACGGGAGTGGAAACTAAGAGAAAGTGTCAGTGGGGGTGAAGACTTGCTGTTGAGAGTGAAAGGGAAAGTGAGAGTGAGAGGGGATTGGGATTAGGGTTTTATAAAATAAAAAGTAAAATTGGTAAAAGTAAAAGGTAAAAAGGATAAATTTAGAATTTAAAAAAATTGGAGAGGTGGAGGAAGAAGATCGAGTGGTGTAGGGAGCATCACTCATAATCTAAAGCCAAAGGTCGAGATGATACATCTCGGGCAAAAGATCGAGATGGGTAAGACTCGATTGAAGGTCAAGATGAGCCAAAGTTCAGATGAGACAAAAGTCCAGACTAGCTGAAGGTCAAGATGGGCAATCCTAGGTTAAAGGTCGAGATTAGGGATGACAAAAAAATCTACGGCAGATATCCGCGAATAAAATCCGCGACGGATAGTTGGTTTTCGCGAATATATACTACCCGCACGCTGCGGATAGCGGGTTTTTTAATACCCACTTATAAACGGGTCGGGTGCGGGTATTATACTATCCATACCTGCGGATGTCCACTACCCGCTAAAAATAAAAATAAAAATTTAATGTATATTTTATTAAGTTAAATTTAATTAAAATTAACATTAATTTATATTTTATAAGGTTAAATATAATTAAAATTAAATTTTAATTTATATTTAATTTAATTTATATTATATTTTATATATTTTTCGTAATTTTATTTCAATTTTATTATAATATTTTATAAAAATATATTTTTTTAAAGGTTTAAACCCTCAGATTGTCCTCATATTTGTTGGGGAATCTCAAGTGGGTCCTCCTTTTTTAAACTATCAAAATTGGGTCCATATACTTGTAAAATTGAGCCAATTTTGCCCTCTCCGTTAAGTTTTGACAAATGACGTTGAGAGATACTGAGTTGTATTGTTTTTAAAATGGCGTAGCATTGTGTATTAAATGGAATGGGTCTCCGACTTCTTCTCTATCTTCGGCGTCATTTTCTTCACCGACTTGCGTTTGTCGACTACGGGTCGGACTTTGTTGCCCGCCGGGACGAGCATTGGACGCGCGTCGGGGTCAGCAATTGTGAAGTTCATGGATCAGACTCTAGATGGGCCCGACATTGTAAACCTTTCACTAAAAAACCCTTCTTTTCGAACTCACTCTTAAGTTAATGCCGAATTCGAAATTCAAAATTTAAACCTTCTCAAACAGAATAAAAAGAGCTATTTGTTCTTCATGAGTAAAGTCTTGGGATTTTGAAATTTGAGTAGTGGAACTGCTTGGCAGATTCGAAGATTGGTGATGATTTTTCATGGTGGCTCTTGAGATGCGAAGTGGTGGTCTGATTTGAAGTTAGCGATTTTATTTTTAGGGTTTATTTGTAAGTTTAATTTGCGGCTAAAGCTCCCACGGTGGACTCACTATTAAAGTGAGGGTAAAAACGTAAAAGCACCAACCAGAGTTATCTTTTCTTAAAAACGTAATACGCACGTTTTGGTAAGAGAAAGAAAACTGAGAGATGATGATCAGAGAGAAAGAGTCTCACGAATCTCTGCTAGGGCACGATCCCTTCTTCCACAAACACCACCACACACGGCAGTGCACCACTCTCACAGCTCCAGATGAAGAACAACAGTTTAGCTATGACTCCAGGTAATTTCTGAATAACCTCAAAATTTCATTAACCGCAAAATACTGAATTTACAGAGTTTTTATATACATGAGAATAACTGTTTTTCTGTTTTTATTACATTTTCAACACTCCTCCTAAGAAAAACTTTGAAAAACTAACGATTAAATGTCGAAATCACCCTTTTTCACCGATTGAATCGATGAAAATCTTCTCCTCCTTGATTTCCAGCAACTTCTACCGATTAAAATCGGCAAAATCACCCTTCTTCAAGTACGCATACGTTTTTCACCGATTAAAACCGGGGAAAAACACCTCCTTGTTCGATCTCCTTCACTGTGAAGGAAACCCTAATTTTTCTGAAGTCCCAGCTTGCACCATCCCGATTTGCTTTCTGAGTTTCAGAAAGTGTTCGCCTTTAAGGGCTTTAGTCAGTATATCTGCAAGTTGATCTTCGGATCTGCAGTGTACGATCTCAAGTTTCTCATTGCTGACCTGTTCCCTGATATAGTGGAATCTTGTCTCAATGTGCTTGCTCCTACCGTGAGATGTAGGATGTTTAGCAAGATTTATGGCTGATTTATTGTCAACCATTAGTCTCACCTTCTTCTCAAATAGTTCAATCTTCAATCCTTCTATCAATGATCTCAGCCAGGTTGCTTGACACGTGGCTTCACAGGTAGCTATGTATTCTGCCTCACATGATGACAAAGCAACAACTGGCTCCTTCCTAGAACTCCAGGAAATAGGAGAACCTTCCATGAAGAAAATGTACCCTGCTGTGCTTTTTCTGTCAGTCTTATCTCCACACCAGTCTGCATCTGAGTAAGAAGTAATTTGTACTTCTTCTCCAGCCTCTCCTTTTCTTAACAGAATCCCATATGAGTGTGTACCCTTCAAATATCTCAGTATCCGTTTGACAGCAATCAAGTGTGATACTCTAGGACACTCCATGTATCTGCTTATCACTCCAATACTATAGCTCAAATTTGGTCTGGTGTTGCAGAGGTACCTAAGACTTCCAACCATCCTCCTGTAAGCTGTTGGATCAACAGCTTCCTCTTCTGGCTCTTTTTCCAGCCTCAATCCTACTTCTGCAGGAGTACTTGCAGCATTACAGTCATACATCTCATATTTTTTCAGCAGATCCAAAGCATACCTTGATTGGTGCATCACTATTCCACTTTCAATCTTGGTGAATTCAATGCCAAGGAAATAGCTGAGTCTTCCAAGATCACTCATTTCAAACTCATTCTGCATTTCAGTTTTGAAAACTGAAATTAATTCTTCACAACTTCCAGTGACTAACAAGTCATCCACATAGAGACACACAATCAACTTCTCTGTTCTGCCTTTGTGCTGACAACTTTGCACATACACACTGTAAGATCCTTGAAAATATTTGTAAGTTAAATGCTAAAAAAAAATGATGAATAGTAAATTGTGAATAGTAAATTGTGAATAGTAAAAAGTGAATAGTTAAAAAAAAAAAATAATATTTGGAAAGGATAAGTGTTCCACGTAGCTTTGAGATCAGAATTCATCAAATTGCAAATAAAAAATTATTTTTGTAATAGTAAAATGAATAAAAAAATGAATAGTTAAAATGAATAGTAAAAAATGAATAGTAAATTTTTTTGCTATAAATAGCCAAGGGGGGAGGTTGAAAATTTACACCAAAGAACTTAGAAAATTTTTGAGAGAAGAGAGTTGGAAGAATTTCTAATTTCAAAGGGGATATTCTGGAAGTTTTCAGAGAGCGAGGAGATTAAGTCTGTAATAGAGGACGAGAAGTTGTCTAACCGGCTCTGCCAGATTCAACTTCTTGTTTCCCCACACATTTTATTTCTTAATTATATTGTATTTTTGGAAGGATGAGAAGTAGTCTAACCGGCTCTGCCAGATTCAACTTTTTGTTTCCCCAAACCTTTTATTTCTTATTTATATTGTATTTTTGGAAGGATGAGAAGTTGTCTAACCGGCTCTGCCAGATTCAACTTCTTGTTTCCCCAGAAATTTTATTGTTTTATCTATTTTTTTATTGCATCTTTCTGGAAGGATGAGAAGTTGTCTAACCGGCTCTGCCAGATTCAACTTCTTGTTTCCCCTGAATTTTTATATTAATATTATTTTGATGGTAATAGGAGCTAATTATTTTTGTATGTATTTATTTTATAAAATATTTGCATATGAATGTTGAACTGGTGTGCTCTTGTGAAACTATTTCATGACTTTTATTATATTGGGTGTGATAACTGAAACTGTGAAATTGTACATGTTGTGATGTGATGAATTTAATCTGTTTTGAATGAGTTTGTTAGCTGAAATTGATCTTGTTGGAAGGTCTGAAGTAAAGGTTCTGTAAAAGCTTGTATATGGGTATGAAATAAATGTATAGATATTGTTTGAGGTTGCTGTGAGAGGAAGTGAAAATATTAAAATTTGGCATTTCAAATTTAGAGCATAAGAGAACATGGTAGATAATTTAAATAAATCAATTGTTAATTATTGAGGGCCCTTCTTTGTTGGTAGGATAGAGGAACCTTAAAAACCTGAGTTGGCACATCCCTGATCATAGAGCAGCCCTGGCCTGGTCCAGTCAGTTGTGACTAGTCATATGTGCTGGCGTCGAAGGTGAGTTTGATGCGTTCAGACATCTGGGTCCTCTCCGGTGACCAATTGGGGTAAAGAAAAATCTCTACTAGGATGAAAATAAAATAAAACAAGTTGATTGTAGATGCATAATATTATCATGGTAAAAATATCATATATTTTATTTATCATTACATTGAGCCCAGACTTTAGTATGTAGTTCCTAAGATATGTTGATATATTTTGGTTGATCCATGATCTTTGTTTGGTGAAAATATGTTGAGTTATACTCGTTATGGGCAAAATGAGTTTATAATATGAAGCATGATATCTGGCAATATGTTTAATTTATTGATACCAAAACGGGTTATTATGAATTTATGATTAAAGAATGAACATGATTGAGTTAGGTGGATAAGAGGGTATGAATTGTTGATTTTATGAAATGTTGGAATGGATATGAGAAATCATTACTTATGAAATGAGGTTTACTACCGGGAGTAGTATGTTCGAATTATACCATGAGAGTTTGGTATGAGCAAAGTAACACCTGAGGTTTATGAAAGCAGGCAGAAAGTGGTCTGACCATAAGGCTTTGACATAAACATATGATTTGTAAGTTTTATAGAAGCAGGCAGAGAGGGGTCTGACCATAAGGCTTCAGAAAGTAGGACATAGTATACAGGTGAGGCTTAAGGAAGCAGGCAGAGAGCGGTCTGACCATAAGGCTTCGTGAGTAAGCATGGTAAAATTGTAAGGTTTATGAAATTGAGGAAGATGATTTTGATAATGATAAATTAATGACATCGGGGTAATGATATTTTAGTAATTGTAGAAATACATGATTGAAATATTTTTATTACAAGTTTAATGATTGATATGATATAGTTGGCTTACCCTTATTTGTTTGTGCTATGATCATATAACTCATGTTATATGTGAATAGATAATGTTGCAGATGCGGTTGAAAAAGCTTAGAGATGAGAGAGATGCGGGGAAAAACTTTCAGGGATATTTTGTAAAAAGAATAAATTTGTATTGGAAAAATTATGTTGTGTAAAACTTATAAGTTGAAATTTGAATTTATGTTAAGTGGTGAAGACTATATTGTTTGAAGTTTGTAAGTTTGGTATTGTACTTTGAGAGAATTGAAATAAAGTTGGATTGAAGATAAGTTAATTTAGTCTCTACTAAAAGTAATACTCTTTAAAATATTAGGGTATTACACACACCATGTTCTGAAACACATTTTTCAAATCCAATACTGCCCATGAAACCATCAATACGCTGATTCCAGGCCCTTGGAGCCTGCTTAAGCCCATAGAGAGCTTTTCTCAGCCTATATACTTTGTCCAGCTGTCCTTTAACCTCAAAGCCCTGTGGTTGTACCACATAAACCTCCTCCTCCAGTCTTCCATTTAGGAAGGCTGACTTCACATCCAGCTGGTGTAAAGACCAGCTAAATTTAGTGGCCAAAGATACCACTAACCTGATAGTTTCCACCCTTGCCACAGGAGCAAAAACCTCACCATAATCAACACCAGCTTTCTGTAAGAATCCCTTAGCCACCAGCCTTGCATTATACCTCACAACAAATTGTGGATTTATTTTTGACTTGTAAACCCACTTTAGTGCTATGGGTTTCTTCCCAGATGGTAATTCAACCAGCTCCCAGGTCTGGTTCCTTTCTATGGAGTCAATCTCCTCCTGCATGGCTTTATGCCATTTCACATCTTTAACTGCTTCTTCAAATTCTACTGGTTCAGCCTCTGCAATTAGAGCATAATGAACACACTGTCCATCTGCTGTTAGGGTAGCTTCATAGGCCAACTCATAGTCTCTCAAGTGTGCTGGCAGCTGTGGGGTTCTAGAGGATCTCCTTTGCCTGCCATTCACACTAATTTCCTCTGTTTCTACTGCAGCAGTGGTATCATCCAATGAAATGGTTGGTGTTCCCTGCTCAGTTTCTTTCCACTGCTAAGTTCCACTTTCATCAACAACAACATCTCTGCTGATACATGCTGTTCCTGATATAGGATCATACAGCTTGTAACCTCCAGTAGGATTATAACCCACAAGAATCAGTGGCACCCCTTTGTCATCCAGCTTCCTCCTTAGTTGATCTGGTATATGCTTATAGCATATAGATCCAAAAATTCTCAGATGTTTAACATCTGGTTTCACACCTGTCCATGCCTCTTCAGGTGTTAGACCATCCAGTCTCTTTGTTGGAGACAAATTCAGTATGTAAGTGGCTGTCACAACAGCTTCTCCCCACAAAAAATTAGGCAGCCCCTTGCTTTTTAGCATACATCTCACCATGTTCAGTAGAGTCCTGTTCTTCCTTTCAGCTGCACCATTATGTTGTGGTGTATATGGTGGAGTAATCTCATGCACAATCCCCTCATTTTCACAAAACCCCTTGAATTCAGTGGAAGTGTATTCTCCACCTCCATCTGTTCTCAGGACTTTAATCTTCTGCTCACATTGCTTCTCCACAATCCTTTTAAATTTCTGAAACACTTGCAGTACCTCCCCTTTCCTCTTGATTAGGTACACCCAACACTTCCTGGTGTAGTCATCAATAAACAATAGAAAGTACCTACTACCTCCTGGTGTTTCAACCTGTAATGGCCCACACACATCAGAATAGACTACTCCTAGTCTTCCTGTAGACCTCTGGGGTAGATTCTTCTGGAAACTGCCTCTTGTTTGCTTACACTGCACACACTCACTGCACACAGTGTCAGGAATCTCAACCTTAGGCAGTCCAATCACCATTCTTTTCTGTCCTAACAGAGACATATCTCTGAAATTCAAGTGCCCAAACCGCAAGTGCCATAGCCATTCTTCCTTGTTCTCTGAGGCAGTGAAGCACTGGTGTTTTACTGCACTCATTACAACCCTAAACGTCTGATTGTGTGACAGCTGAGCTTGCACAATCATTCTCTTTTGTTGATTAAAAATTCTGAGGTTGTTGTCCTCCATTCTCATCACATAACCTTTCTGCAGTAGCTGCCCCAAGCTTAGCAGGTTTGATTTCAATCCTGGTACATACAGTACCTCTTCAATTGTGACTTCCTTTCCTTCTGCATCCCTTAGAACCACTCTGCCAGTGCCTTCTGCCATCAAGCTTCTGTCATCAGCAAACCTGATTTTTCCTTGTGCAGCATCCTTAATTCCAACAAACCAATCTTTTCTACCTGTCATATGGGTAGAGCACCCAGAATCTAGGTACCACACATCCTTTTCTGTTGAATCTTCCTCAGTTTTAGCCATCAACATCACAGGTTCTGAGTCAGATTCCTCCTCCTGAGCCAAATTAGCCCTCTTCTTTGGTTTGTTCTTGGCACCGTCACCATTCCAGCAGTCCCTGGCATAATGGCCAGGTTTTTGACAGTTATAGCACTTGACTTTCCTTTTATCAAATTTCCATTCACCACTATTCTGATTTTTCACTTTGCTTGACTCACTGGACTCTTCTCCTTGCTGGTCCAGTGAGTCTTTGCCCTTCTTGTTACCTTTACCTCCTTTCTTGAATAGCTTTTTGCCTTTCCACTGAGATCTGGCCTGCAGGGCCTGTTCCTGGCACTGTCTACGCTCATTAATCCGAAATTCATGAGCTTCCAATGAGTTCAACAGCTCCTCTATCTCCATGGTTTCCTTTCTTCTGGTTTCCTCTATAGCAACCACAACATTATCAAATCTGGATGATAATGTTCTCAGAATCTTGTCAACTATATACTCATCAGATATTCCATCCTTGCAAGCCCTCATCTTATTTACTAATTCTTGTACTTTATCAAAGTACTCAGCCACGGTTTCATTCTCCTCCATGACCAGAATTTCAAATTGTCTTCTCAGTGCTTGCAGTTTCACTTTTGTGTTTCTGTCTCCATCACCATAAGTCTTGACCAAGATGTCCCACACCTCCTTAGCAGTAGCAGCCTTGGAGATCTTGTTGAAGATCTTTGGGCTGACACATTGGTAGATCAGAAACCTTGCCTTGCTGTCCAGTTTTACTTGCCACTTATAACTCTTTTTCTCTTCTTCAGTGGCCCTGTCATTCACCACAGACAACCCATCTTCTATTACCTCAGAAACATCCTGGAAGCCAAAAATGGCTTGCATTTTAATGCGCCAGTCTTCAAACTGTTTCCCATCAAACACTGGTAGTGGCCCCTGTATTCCCCCAAATCCTGCCATCCCTTCTTGCTGAGTTCTTGAATTTTCTTTGATTTTTAACCACTCAAAGAAACCTTCTTTCTTCTCCTCTGGATACACACAATTCCAGATCACTCACCAGGAAAGCACACACACGAACCTATGCTCTTGATACCATATTAAAGTGAGGGTAAAAACGTAAAAGCACCAACCAGAGTTATCTTTTCTTAAAAACGTAATACGCACGTTTTGGTAAGAGAAAGAAAACTGAGAGATGATGATCAGAGAGAAAGAGTCTCACGACTCTCTGCTAGGGCACGATCCCTTCTTCCACAAACACCACCACACACGGCAGTGCACCACTCTCACAGCTCCAGATGAAGAACAACAGTTTAGCTATGACTCCAGGTAATTTCTGAATAACCTCAAAATTTCATTAACCGCAAAATACTGAATTTACAGAGTTTTTATATACATGAGAATAACTGTTTTTCTGTTTTTATTACATTTTCAACACTCACGATTCAAAAGGTTTCCTTTGGTCTGGTTCTATAATTTCTTATTTGCAGGTTGGATTAGGGAAGAAGGTTTGAAGGTGATTTTGCTTTTGGGTTTGCAAGTCGCGATGTTGTGAATTATTGATGGAGGCGTAAGGCTTGCGTGATCTGTGCGATGAAGGCGAATTAATGGTTTGTGGTTTCACGTTCTCACGAGGAAGACAATGGAGGTTTCACATGGCAACCATTGAGGCAGGACTTGGGATTTAAGGTTTTTCTGGCTTTGGTTTGAGTTTGCAGGTTGACGAAGATGGAGAAGAAGGTTCCCTGATGGGTTCTATTTGTGGCGCATTTTCTGGTTGGGTTAGAAGAAGATGATGGATCCGGCGAGGTTGACAGTGGAAGGTTGTGGCTTAACGGTGTTGATGGTTGTGTAGCACGATGATGGTTCTGGTGAGGATGGTGGCGACACATGGCTAACGACGGCTAGGGTTTCTATGGAGAAGACGAAGTTAATGGGTGGGAGAATTTTTTTTTTTTGTGCGAATGGAAATTTCTGATGGTAAGAATTTACTTTTCCAAGTGGAATTGTTGATTCTACAACACACAACCCATTCAATTTAGTATACAATGTCACGCCATTTAAAAAAAACAGCTCAGCATCTCTCAACGTCAACTGTCAAAACTTAACGGAGGAGGTAAAATTAGCTTAATTTTCCAAGTATATGGACCAAATTTTGATAGTTCAAAAAACAAGGACCCACTTGAGATTCCCCCACAAATACGAGGATCATCCAAGGGTTTAAACATTTTTTAAATATTTGCGGGTATCCACGGATATCTGCAGGTTTTAAAATATCCGCGGATATTTTTTAAGCGAGTATCCGTGCGAGTAGAGAGTCGGGTAGAGAATGAATTTTTTTTTGGGTCGGGTTGCGGATAGGCATTATCCGTATCCGACCGGACCTGTTGCCATCCCTAGTCGAAATTGGCCAAAGATCGAGACAGACAGTGCTAGATGAAAAATCAAGACGTGTCGACACATGTTAAAGGTTCGGATGAGCCGACACAAGAAGGGTCGGGTTGAAGGTCGAGAAGGGCTAGGTCAGGCTGACAGTGGGGATAGGTCGCTCTAAAATAATGACAGAGACATGTCGGTCTGACTTGACGATAAAGATGGGTCATCCCGAGTCGACAATGGAGATGGGACATCCCGAGTCGACAATGGAGATGGGATGACTTGAATTAACGAAATAGATGGGCTGACTCTGACCAATGGTTGTGATGGTTAGGCCTTTACCAAAGGACGGTTCGATTTGAATTTTTAATTTTCATATTGGCTTTTGGTTATATGTACAATAATATATTTTAAAAAATTAATATTTTTCATATTTAAAAAAATGTCTATGGGTTGAACCTAACCCACAGGATTTTTATGGATATTTTGATCATGTGAACTTTTTCAATAAAAACTTTTTGCTCTTATGAACTTTTGTGGGATAAGCCAAAGAGACAGTTCTACTAATATCATGCTCTCACTTTTATATATATATATATATATATATATATATATATATATATATATATATATATATATATATATATAATATAATATTGTAAATTAATTTTATCTCGAGTCGAGATAACAAATGAAATAATAAAATTAATAAAAACAAATTTTGTTAAGATAAACTCTAACTCATGACTTTAAAACCAAGTAAATTTTAAGTCTGACTTAACCATATAAAACAAATTTATAATCTGAGATTTATACTCACACATATACCTTTATGTCTAATTAATGTGAAACTTCCACTAGTCACAAATTATATTTTTTTTCTTTTAATTATTAGACACCATAAATTAAAGTTTATTTTTTAAAATGTGAGAAACTAAAATAATATTTCCATTTCATTTTAAAAGATCTACAAGTCATTTTGTCTCAAAATTTAGGAACTAAAAAGGAAAATTTTCAGTTCATGAATTCAAAGAGGTCTCCATTTTGCATATACCTTGCTTGAAAAGTATTAGATTGTGAGTCATAGCTAACCAAGGCATTGTGAATCATTAGTCCCTGAAATACATAATATTGATTAATATATATATATATATATATATATATATATATATATAACATAAAAAATATTAAAAGATTTAGATCTGAAATATAAAATCTAGTTAGTTTTTACCTTGTAGACCTGAGCAGGAAACCAAAAGCTACCGGTCTCTAGAGAGAAATACAAAGACATCATGAAGTTGTTTGATTTTTGAGCATTGAGGACCTTGAAATCTTGTAAGTATGAAGCAAGAAATAGGTTAGGCCAAACACCAGAAAAAGAACCCATTGAGGCAGTTTGATTGGTGTGTTGATTTTTCAACAAAACTCCATCCTTGGCAATTGCTATGTGCCATTTCCACTCCTTGTAAACAGCATCACCAATCACTCTTCCCCATTTTTGCTTTATGTGATTTTCCCAAAACTCATCACTCTGACATTTACCCTTCAAGAAAACACACACCTTTGACATTGTGCAAAGGTCTATTGGAGAAAGGCACTTCAGAATGAAATCCAAGGTGGATTCCGGCAAATCCAACAGAGAGATAGGACGATCTACTTTAGTACTCTTCTCCATATATCTTTAAGATTATGATTAGGCTAATAATATTTTCTCTGACATTAATAGAAGGTAACAATTCACCCTTGATTGAACGTAACAAAGATGACCCACTTTGGGTATTATATATCAACCAAAAATGTTCGGTTTTCTTATAGCCAAAGATATCATTATATATATCACTATTTCTGTTTTATGCATACTAAGCTGGTTATTACTCATTTGTCAGTGAGACACAATCTAAATTACACGATAAGTTCAAGGTCTAACATTTGGGCATGTCTTTTATTTATTATGTGAAATAAGATTTCATTATTGAGAGTCAAAAAATCTATTTTCTCACATAAAAAAAAATGATCTTCATTGTTGTGTAGAAATAAATAATTGAGTATTGAAAGTATTGATAGTGTCACTTTTTAAAAGAGAATAGAATATTTAGATAAAATAATAATAAAAAAAAAGTTTATGAGTGTGAAAGTAATTTGCTCTAAATTATTCTATGGCGTGCCGTTTTGGTTAAACTTTGAAAATGACCGCCATTTTAATTTATCGAGGAAAATAATGTTTCATAGAATGGTATCGTGAAAATGAAAGGTTCATACAATAAAAAAAGCTTGCTACAAGACAATTAAGAATAAAGGAAATGCTATGTTACGTATATATCAAACAATTTAAAGTTTCTAGGAATTTTTGTTCACATTATAAAAATATATTTCGAATAAGTTAATGCCTTATAAATCATCTTCAACATTGAAGAGGTTTAGCATTCAACATGAGTTAGAACAAAATTCAAATTTAAAAAAAAAAAGATAATTTTTTTTTCGAAATATAATTCTTGAATATAACTTTTTATGTTATAATAAACTGTAATTTTGTATTATGCTTAATAGTCTCTTTTGTCCCTTCGTTGGATAATGTCAATTCAGTTCATCTTTTTAAAAGTGTTTGAAATGAGTCCTCACATTTAAAATTTTGAGTCAAATTAGTTCCTTCCGTTAAATATAACTAAACGAAGTTAATGGGGGTGGTGATCTGACAACAGTTAGTGGTTACGTCATAATTTACTTGTGTGCATGCTGATGTGTTAGATCAACTTTGACTCAGACGAACGTGGCTAATGAGACCTCGTCAAGTGTTAGAACCTTTCCCACAAAAAAATTAGGGTTTCAGATTGGGAAAAAGGAAGCTCTTGTGCCGTGATTGCTCCATGCGCCATGACGAAGAAAGATGGTTGTTGGTGGTGTGTGGAGGAAAACTCGCGATTTGGCCATGGAGGTTTCGAATAACTTCACGCGATTAGGGTTTATCGCGACTTTGGGGGTTGATTTCTGAATATGGTTTACTACAGGCTGAAGAAGAAACTCGCGCAAGGAGATTGTGAGTTCGCGAGCTCTCTGTTGATGATAGTGGAGGATTCCTGAGGTGGTGGTCATGGAAGCGTGACATGGATGAGAAGACGCTCGCGGTTGCTTAAGGGTTTCTGCGTTCTCTGAATTTCTAGATTCGTGATTAAAAAGATGAATGCTGGAGCGAATCTTGCAGAGTTGCTATCCATGCCCTTTCATGATGAATCTGTTCAGCTCTTTCACCCTCCATTCCCTTAGCCGAACGGTTCTTCATCTCCATTTCCCGACCGTTCGACTCCTTCACTCCTATTCCCCTACCGTTCGGACCCCTATTCACTTATCGTTTGGTACTTCTGGGATTTTTTTTTTCTGTTTTCAGGTATTAGGATTGGTTAGCAAGAAGGTGGAGGCTCACGACTTTGATGGTAATTGCGGAGCATCGCGATTTGGGGTTGAAGATGAAGGCTGGTGCTATTTCGTGGTTTAGTATTGTAGGGTTAGGTTGCTGCAAGGGAGGCGTTGTTGGGTAGTGTTTGGGGTTTCCATGGAGGTTTCTGGTTTGGTGGAAGGTTGCGCGAGAAGATGAACCTGTGGTGGCGGCTAGGGTGAAGAGGAACAGGGTTGGTGGTGGCGTTGATGGTGTCCTCACGGCGGCTTCACGGTTGCAACGCGGAGGAAAGGTTGGTTGGGCAGTGGCGACGGCTAGGGTTCACGTGGCATCACAAGAGTTCTGTCTCGGGGGGAAATTAGGGTTTTTGTGGAGAAGGCAAAGCTGACATGGCAGGATGGATTAAATAACACGTCAACATGCACACAACTAAATAATGACACGTTACCATTAATTGTTTCCAGATCATCACCCATTAACTTCATTTGATTCTATTTAATGGAATGGACTACGTTGACACAACATTTACCAACGTAGGACCAACTTGCCTCTTTTTTTTTTAACCAGGGACCTTTTTGAGAACAATAAGCAAATATGGGGACAAAATATGCTATTAAACCTTTGTATTAATTTAATTTTCAAAGTTATGAGACCAAACACATTTAATCAAAGAATTTAACGAAGTTTGAATATTCTGGAAATAGTGAGGGAATCCTTTTTACTCAATAACACATAGTGATTTACATTACTTAATTTATCTCTAGTGTCATGCTCACATTAGAGAGGATTTTCCATAGCTAGTGGTCATATGTCATTCTAGGAATGGAGATAATTCTCCATAAATAGTGACCACATGTCCTCCTTTTATTGGAGAGGATTTTCACCCTGATCTCTAAGTTAGGTCAAGCGTGTGCTTTTAGGGTTTTATTTTAGAGATATTTTTAACCTATAAATAGGTGTGTCTCCACCCTTGTATTCTCACTTTGATATTAGTAATGAAATGCAGTCAAAATATTAAGCTATTTTATTAGTCTCTAAAGTCAAGGCCATCCAATGTGATCTCTTTAGCCACATTCTTTTAGAGTTGACCTAATTTTCTCAAAAACACCATCAAAACACCACCTTGTCACCATTAAAATACCAAAGGCCATGAGTTTTATCTCTTATCTCCATAGCTTCTGGTCCTTCATCATTGTCATAGTATCTCTTCATGTTTTGGTCCAATCTTATTTGAGAATTTCACATTTAAAATCAAAATTACACATTGATTCTCATCTTTATTTATTCACCTTAATAGCCATATGCATGAAGATAAGGAAATTGGAAGGTTAATTTCATAACATGGACTAAATAAAGTTTAAAAAACTCTTGCAAAAGCTCAAGAAAACAAATAGCTCTTAGTAGAGAGTCTAAAAGGCTACCAATAAAAACATTTTAATAAAATCATTTTTACTAAGAAGTTAAATAAAAAAAATAGTCTACTCATATAATAACTCATTTATACATAATTATTCAAACTAAATTATGGCTCTTTTAAGAAATTTGTTATAATATAACAAATATATTATTAAGTCAGTTTTGGATAACTTTTTTAATGTTCTGTTAAAAACCCAAGTATTTTCTTTAATATTAGGTTTCTTCTACCTTTCACGAATATTCTTTCATATTCACTCCTAACTCAAATACATACAATAATAAATTAAATTTTAGTTAAGTTTCAAAAACGAAATAATGAATTAAGTTTAAGTTATTTTAAAAATAATTTATTCATATGCAACTTTTTTTAATATATTTCATTCTATATATCTCTTTCCAACACATGTACATAAAGACATTTTAAATGAGTACGAGAGAATGAGATTTTTCGGTGATAATCCTTGAAATGAAAATTAGAAAATAAAATTGCATCTAGAGATTAAAACCTAATTATAAATACCTCTTATGAAATAATTATACCATTATTAATAATAAACATGGACAAACTACATTATTATCACATATAATAATATATAGTGTTAGAATTAGATTTAGAGTTATTTGTTAGAATAGATAGTTATTTATTAGAGTATTGATAAACTGTTTATTGAACTATTTAAGTTGTTGTATGAAAACTTTCAGACAGGTTTTTGTAGACAAAATTATAAAAATTATATTTAAAAAAGAAATTCAATTTTAACGATAATTATTATAAAAAATATCGTTATAAGCTATTTCATTATTTTTATTTATTTTGAGAGTTTAAAATGACGGTTATGACCAAAATCGACGTTATAAACAATTTCATTATTTTTCTGACAAAGATGTTAACACCGTTCTTATTTATAACTTTCAATCATAATTAAATAGAATTATCATTGTATTTTTTTTATCACATTTAACAACGACTAAATGTAACTTTCGTTGTTTTAGCGACGATTTTTAGTGACAGTCAGTTCAACGACAATTTCAGAATCATAATAGAAACGTATTGTCATTTATGTGGATTTGTTTTTCTACAATAGTGTGGTTCTAAAATAAAAAATATTTCATAATATTTTATCGTTAAAAAATATTATTAAAGGTATTAATAAGTGAATGAATTAATTTATTAATCATATATTAACGAATGTTATGATCTTTTGTTAAATAAAAAAATATTATTAATTAGCTTAAAAGGTTTAATTTTGTTAATATATTTTCTTTAAGTGAAATATTATTATACTTTTTACTAGCACAAAAATATATTTAATATACAAAATTTGGGAATTTGTAAATTGATCGGACGAGACTTAATCAATTAAGTGAACCAAGTAGATATTTTTTTTATATGATTTAAAAAAAATCTAATTTGTTATTGAAATAAATGTAACAGACTTGAGAAAGAGTTTTTGTTGAAAAAAAAATACAAAATGTGACATACTCATTGACGTATATAGATGCACGTAGGCTCCCTTGAAAAAGATTGTTTTTTCAAATCTCTCTTTTTAAAAGTTCCTTTTATTAGATTATCCTCCAAACTCCTATTGCTAATTCCACCGTCCGTTCACACAATAAAAATCAGTTTCGTTTCATATCTTTATTATTCAATTATATAAATAAAAGAGCTTTTCAAACTTTATTATTAAATTTAATGTATTTAGTTACTTGAAATTTATATATTTATAAAAAAAGAAATCGGACATCCCAAAATATTTGTTGAACATCAAAATGATAGTTTTGTTTTTGATGGAAAGCTTGAGTTTATAGGTTGCAGTGTTTGTTCAGCAAAAGTCAGGCATTTGAGTCACAAGATCTCTGCTTCATAATAAGGAGCTCTGCAATGTAAACATAACTAATCAGAGTCTCTACAAAACCATAAACCAAACAAAACAGACCAAACTCTTATCAATGTCATACCTAAGATTCAGTTCACAGTCTACAGCCTTTGGACATGTCCTATTATTGGAGGCCCCGCTGGAGACCAATGTAACACGTGTATCATCTGTTCAAAAACCAAAATCAGTTGAATTTTTTTTGTATATTATTTCTCCTAAAAATGTAAAAAAAAAAAAAAAGTTTTCTACTTTAATAAACCTTGGACGAACATTCACCTTAAAATTTTTAGAAAATAATATACCTGAAATTGAAGTAAGAAGTTGTTCCATTTTTGAATGTCACGGTGGTCCTCGAGCTTTCTGATTCCTCCACAGTAGCCACCTATTACATCTCTTTGCTCTTCCTTCTTGTTTCTGCATAACTTGATTCTTCTCAAATTTGATACTTTTGGAAAATGCCTGAATTCCACTATCAATGTATCTATCACACAACCATTCATAATTATCATGTTATCTCTTTCATCACAAAATCTATATATTTTTATAACATGGAATCATCTTACGTACCACTGTTTTCACACTCACAACAATCTTCATTGCATGACTCCAAATGCCCAATAACACCGTAAAACCAATCTGCAAATACTTTGATAATTACTTTTTCCACTCTTAAATATAACAAACAAATACTTCTTCAATATAAATATTTTTTAATTACTTTAATTCTATTTCATATTATTTCTTTACCGTATGGAGATTGTGTATTTGGTCTCAATTGAATCTCAATATGATCTTCTGGTTTCAAGTTTTGTAAAGACTGAGAGACGTGCAGAAGATAAGGAGAAGTTTGAACTGAGGGAGCTCTCACCAAATCCCATTCAATGTTCTTCCCTATAAGTTTCCAACTTTCATTTTGATACCTAACATAACATAAATCATATCCACTTAAATCCTTCACAAAACAATCCTCTTTTATTCCATATATCTGTAAAAACAATTCATAATGCATTAAATTCACTTACTCAACTTTTTTTAATTTTTACTAAAATCTTTTCCTCTGTTCAATTCAAACAAAAATATATGTTCTAATAATATACATGCTTATTTCCTCTTATTTTTAATTAATGTTTTTAAGTTTGAGGAACTAAAATAATTTACTTTTTTCAGTTTATTAGAAGATCCAAAACTCATTTTTCTCTCAAAAATTAGGAACTGGAAGGAAAAATTAGTTCGTGCATGCATATTTCAAAGAACATTTTGCACATACCTTGCTTGAAAAGTATTAGATTGTGAATCATAGTTGACCAGGGCATTGTGAATCATCATTCCCTGCAAATACATAATATTGATTATATATAATATAATATAAAAAAATTAGAAAATTTAGACGTAAAATCTAGTTAGTTTTTACTTTGTAAACCTGAGCACAGGAAACCAAAACCTACCATTTCTAGATAGAAATACATACAGACACATCATGAAGTTATGTAAAATAAAAAATTTGTTTGTCACATGATAAATATTTGACCTGTCGTTTATTGAAAAACATTTTACTGATAAAATAGAAAGATAAAATATAAAAATTTAATTTAAAATTAATTTGAGAACAAAAAATACATATATAACTTTATAAAGAAATATTACAATATTATTTAGACCTGGTTTTTTACCTTGTAGACCTGAGCAGGAAACCAAAAGGTACCAGTCAGTAGAGAGAAATACAAAGACATCATGAAGTTGTTTGATTTTGTAGCACTGAGGAACTTGCAATCTTCTAAGTATGAACAAAGACAAACGTTAGGCCAATCACCAATAAAAGAACCCATTGAACCACTTTGATTATTCTTCATCAAAACTCCATCTTTGGCAATTTCAATGTGCCATTTCCATTCCTTGTAAACAGCATCAGAAATCAGTCTCCCCCATTTCTCTTTTATGTGTTTTTCCCAAAATCTATCACTTTGGCATTTTCTCTTCAACAAAACACATACCTTTGACATTGTCAAAAGATCTTTTGGAGAAAGGCATTTCAGAATGAAATCCAAGATGGATTGAGGCAAATCCAAGAGGAAGATGGGAGGAGGATCTACTTCACTATTCATCTCCATGTTTAAGATTATTATTAGGGTAATAAGATTTTCTATGACATTAATAGAAGCTGAAACAATTCACCCTTTATTGAAGGTAAGCCAAAGATATTATTATTATTATACATACAAGCATAGTCTCTTCAAAATTCAAAGAAGTATAAGTATATATAATATCCAAAAGAGTGATGGTGTAATTTTTTAAAACAATAATAGAATATTTAGATAGAATTTTGAAAAACTTAATAAAGAAAAAATCACGAGTGTGAAAAGTAATTTACTTTAAATAATTGTATGGCGTGCCGGTTTGGTTAACCTTTTTGAAATGACTGGCATTTTTATCTATTTAGGAAAATAAATGTTTAAAATATATATAATGGTATTTCCTGGAACTGAAAGGTTTATATATTAAAGAAGATTGTTACAAGACAAGACAATTAGGAATAAAAGAAATTGTTATGTTATGTATATATCAAACAATGAAAAGTTTATTAGAATTTTTATTTTTACACTATAGAAAGATATATATCTCGAATAAGTTAGAGAATGATGCCTTGTAAAATCAATGTCAACATTCCAGAGAGGTTTAGCTAAGTTGATGTACGAGTTAGAACAAAATTTAAAATTTTATTAAAATAATCTAGGAGAATTTTTTAGAAAAATAATTATTGAATATAACTTTTTTATGTGATAATAAATTGTATCTTTCTATTAATTTAGCTTTTCAAGTTATGGACCAAACACATTTAGTGAAAGAGTTTAATACAATTCGAATCTTGTTGACAATAATGAGGAAATCATGTATATTAACAAACTATAACATATTCAATAATAATAAAAAATATGGGTTATTTTCACTCATCAATTTGCCTATTTTTACATGATTTATTTTTTATCCATATGGATTTGAACCAGAAGAACTCAGAGAACCAAAAAGTTTCTTATAAAAAAAAGTTTATAGAATCAAAATATCTAGAAAACACGTTGATTAAGATCGATGTATAAGACTTTTTTAGATACAATAAATTACAACATATTAAACTATTAATCTATCACATAATTAAATTACAACATATTAATTATCATCATATTATAAAATTACAACATATTAAACTATATATTTATCATTGAATAGATTATAAACAGGTTTAAATTTTATTTATTTTTATTCTTATTAGTTAAATTTAGTATTATTGTTAAAATAGGTTGTAAAATGAAAGTGAAAAAAAAAAGTGGATGTGAAAGAATAATAATGTCAAACTGATCTTTTCTAGGCTTTTATAAAAACTGACTATATCTTATTATTATTTAACTTTTTGGTGAAGTTTATTTATTCAATTTCACATTATAATTTTTATTTAATTAGAATGTAACAACAACTTCAAACTTTGGTTACACATTCTCTGCTTTCTTGTATATTGTGGTTGAAGAGATAGTCAATGCTTAATGCTGCCAGTATCAGCTTTTCTGTCTTTATCTGTTACAGACAAACAAATAAACACGGTTATCTTTCTATGTATAATGTGCCTTCATATATATGAACAAATAAGGGTGTTCATATCTTCACACCACAAAAGGATAAAATTAATTTAAAATCTTAATATATATTATTATATTATTAAAAAGAATCTTGAATTAATGTATTCTTAAGAAAAGTGTGAAACAATTTTTTTCCAACAAATAAACAAACTTTACGTCAATTATTTGTGCTCCTTTTGATTAATTCTGCGCGTTAAAAAAATATCACAATTCTATATCATATTATATTTATTTGAATAAAATTAAATCTATGAGCAGTAGAAATAAAATATCTTATCATTTATTATAAATAATAGTAATTATTTTATAACAAATAAAATGTGTTATCATAATAAAGAAAAGAAAATATTTATTATAAATAAAGTGCGTAATTATATTTTGTTTTGTAGTAGGTTAAACTCACCTTAACAATAATTATAATAATTCTAACTTAAAAGAGGAGATTTTAGGAATTAGAGCTTAATTTCGACTCTATTTGAGAGACTTTTTAAAATAAGATTTTTTTCAAGAATATGGATCAAATTGATAACTCTAGTTATTATTAAATACTATAGCCTATAATACAATAAAACTGTCATACGTAGAATTAAAATGTTTTTAAAAAAAATCATAATACGCTATTAACAGTAGTCATTCATTATTATAGACAATGGTTTTTTCATTCAAGAATATTTTATTACAATCTTTTTTAAAAAAATATGTTTTTTAACTCCTACACTCCATTAAGAAACTTGAAAAATTAAATTAAGATTCAATAACAAAAAATAAATCAATATGAATTGAAAAACCTAGGAGCACAGTGACAAAACACTAAACAATAAAATAACAAACTGTGAACAAAGATAATAAAGAAAAAGTCTTCAAACGAATCTGAACAAAGAACAAAAATGATATTTAAGCATGATCATGGCTAACCTACAAACCAAAGACAACAAGAGACAAAAACAGAGGCAAGGAAGAAAAACTTGAACGCACCTTAGAGGAAGACAATGAGTAAGTAAAACGAGAGAGAATACCCTGTTTAAGGGTTTGTAGTGGGAGGAAAAAGTGGTATGCACGGGCAAGTAAAAATGTTGAATCCCCTAATTGCATCACTTTGAATGACCTTCCGAGCAAATGAATTTGATATAGGAAGTCTAGGAATAGCAATTATTCGAAGAACTTCAAGAATTTAGGGATTCAAACTTGAATCCGAACCAGATAAATTGAAAAGAAGAAGGTTGTTTATGTGGTAAGAATCGTGTGTCTCCTCCTCTTCTGAGAAGAGTATTTATTTGAAAACCAAAAGAATAACAAATTCTACTACCCTCTAACAGAAATGCAACAGAAGAAATTAAAGTATTGACTGCCACGTGGAACCACATGCCTTTTATTTAAATCCCTATATCAGAATTTCTTCACAACGTCATTCCAAATGAACATCAAGCCAATGATTTGCGGAATTCTATTTGCTTTGCAGATTTCAGCTTCAAGATCATCTAATTTGAAAGACAATTCCTCCAAAATGTTTAACCCCAAAATCGCGATTTTTGCGACCCAAATCCTAACTCAATTTTTTTATCACTGCCATGTCAATTTTAATGAAAATCACATGTTTACCCCTTATGCAGTCACGTTGTGAGCCTAAACAGCCACGTTGCACACATCACTCCACGCTGTCAGCTGGATCGTTAAATATTTAACGCCGTGACAAAAAAGAATTTAATTATACATTTTTTTCACAACTTGAGACCACATTGAACTTTATATAAAAGGTAGGACGGACTTGAATATTACCCCTAAAAAGGGACCAAAAGAGGTATTAAGCCTTTTTCTTTTGTTTTTTTTTCAAAAGTGCATTCCAAAATTACTTTGTATACTCCTTTGCACCTCCCATAAAATAAACAAAAATAATTCTTACTTGTTTGCACCTCCCATAATATAAAGAAAAATAAATGTACAATAGATAAATTGTGGAGTGCATGAAGCAAAAGACAAGATAATATTATACATAGGACTTCTCAAACTAATTAATATCATTAACTATATATTCATCACTGATTAATTTGTGTCATTTACTAATAAGTAAACAGACAACGAAGTTGGATAACATACATTTTGGATATTAAAACGAAAGGAGCTAATAATAATATCATCGTAATTTGTAGAGCCCTGTTTGTTTGAAGCATAAAATAGTAAAATTTATTTCCAAATCTTTACAGATTTGTCATGGCTGGCAGAAGCAACCATCCCTGTGACGGGTGATTGTGCTAATGCAGATATCACACACTCATGAGCTGGAATTGTCATACATCTATTCTCAACCATGTTCCATAGCTCCAATGACTGCAATGTATAGGTGAATAAAATGAGAACATATAATTTATTAATTTCCATAACACACTAAATAATAAAAATAAATTAAATCATTGAATATTTTAAACATAAAATTCAATTTAATAAACAATTCAAAAAATAATCAAGGACTATACCTTTTTGTTTTTAATTATTACAACATTAGCTTATTTTATTGAAGATGTTCTTAAGCCCATATAATATTTTCCGAAGAAGATCCACCCTTAAATCAATTACCGCCACATATCAAAGAATATGTCCTATCCCCCCCCACACCCACCAAACCCCTCTCTCTTACGTCCCTTCCAACCCTAATTTCCAGAATTTCAAGAGACCCCGAATCCACCCTACCATTCTGTCCCACTACCCTCACAATGCCCAATTCAGTGGGTTGCGCAAGGTTGCGTTGCGATTTATCCATGGTTGTTTTGGTTTGGTTCTCTTGCTTTGTAGGTCTGAGGAGGCACGATGTTGATGCGAGATGAGAATGCTCGCGGTGGGGATGGTTTCTACGTGATTAGGGTTCTGCAAATTGGAGGCTCTTTTCGATTGGGGTTTTGGGGCGGGTTGCGTTTCCTTACAGGTTTCGAAGGAGAAGTCCTGAATATGGGTCGTTGTTTATTGGATTGAGATTGATGCATGTCAAGACATAAAGGATGATGGAGATGGCGTGGAGGAGATTGGAGTTTTTACGGTGGAGAATGGAGGAGAAGATGAACTTTCTCGGGTTCTCTCTGTTTTCGCGATTTGGATGGTTGATGGAAGAACGAAAGAATTCTCGCGGTGGTCCAAGGTTGCTCGCGGTGGTGCATCAATGGAGGTGATGCGATTCACTGTGGTTGCTAGACAACGCTGGTTGTGTTCTTGAGCGTGGTTGCTGGACAACGCTGGTTGTGTTCTTGAGCGTGGTTGAGGATGAATGAAGAGTTAATGGTGGCCTTGGATGGTTGCACGAGGAACGACGATTTTGGCCGACCAGTTGCCGCTAAGGAAGTTGGAGAAGAGACCCTTTCTAAAAAAGGAGAAAAAGAAACCTAGAGAAAAGAGGGCTTGCACTCATTCACTAACATGTCAGCATAAATATATGTACCGACTTTTGTCAGATCATCAATCTTTAACTCCATTTGTTTTTATTTAACGGAAAGGACAAAATTGACACAAAATTTATCAAAATGAGAACTAAGTTGACACTTTTTTTTAAAATCAGAGACGAAATTGACACAATCGAATAAAACTAGGAACAAAAGAGGCTATTAAACCTTTTATTTACGAGAAAAAGTGAAGGGTGAGTAACTTTTTTATAATTACTTTACAAATAAACAATAAAAGAAGTGAAAAGGAATAGCAAACAACAAAGTTTCATAGGCACATACATACCTGGTATCCTCCAATAACCAAGAGAGTTGAGTAGCTTGGGTGAAAGACACAAGAATGATATATGTTTCCATTGGAATTAAGTTCATGAATGCATTCCCCAGTTGCAATTGACCACACTTTGACACGTTCTTGACTCATAGATGCAAAGTAATCTCCGTTTGGATCCCAACAGACGAAAGATACATCTGCAGAGTGTCCCTAGAAATGCATTAAATTATCATTATTATCACAAAAACATAGTACAGAAGAATTTTATTATTTACTTAGATTTCTGCAGTTTTGTGTTAACACCTGAAATGTGTGCATCGGCCTACAAGTCTCAACATCAAAGAGAGACACAGAACTCCCACTTGCTGCAGCCAGAAGGTGACCAACCCTCGGCTGAAACCTCACCTGGGTAGATCCTCCCTGCTTGATTAATTTAATATCGTTTAGAATTGAGAAAAACCATAATTCATAATATATTGATAACTAAAAATGAATTTTGTAAGTGACCTTAAAACGTCTGATGGAAGAATATTGGCTAATATTCCAGAAACGAATCTCATTGATATCATCACAGGAACAGAAAAAATCATTTTTCCTTGGGTGAAAATCAAGGGACAAAACATGCGAAGAATGACCACTATATGCCTGCAAAGAAAAGGTTGGCTGCAAAGTAATAGTGAATGGTAAGTCCAGTAGCATTCAGAAAGCAGATATTATTTTCATACCAAGGACAGAAAAGGAAAGGTCTGCATTCAGAAGAGAATACTTACATTAGTAGCATCCCACAACCGAACAGTTTTATCAAATGAAGATGTTGCCAGCTGAGTTGAATTCGGTCTGAAGCGAACATCGGTAATAATTAGACTGTGATCCTCCGGAGTTGTCTCTGTTTGCAGTGTCTCCATGTTCCACAGAACAACCTAATTACAAGAAATAGGATGATATCACATCGATACAGAATCATCAACTGCAGCTGATTCATGAAAATTGAAATGCATCAAATAATTTAAAATAAAGTTTAAAAAGAAATATGTTGTACCTTTTTGTCATGTCCAGCACTAGCTAATAATTTCCCATCTGAAGAGAAATGACAGCAAACAACTTTGCTATTGCATTTGCGCATAGAACCAACTTCAGCAAAGGTAAAGCCTGAGAAGGGAAGCAATATAGCCAGCGACCTGGTCAACTTGAATGGTAAAAATTTATACAGATGCATGAGAGCATGAGAATACCTTTCATAGCATCTGTATCATGCTCAGAAGGGTTCCTACCATCACCATCATCCTGTGGGGGAAATAATTCCACATTATCCTCTAAGAAGCCATCATCTCCAAAGTGTTCCACGTCATCCTGTGAGCTTAATGATTCTTCATCATCCTCTAAGAAGCCAATATCATCAAAGTTTGGCAAGTCATCCGGCAACTAGAAGGATATAAATTATTAAGAAACTGTGAAAAGACATTCTCCAAGTAACTTAAAAAGATTCAGCAGATTATTTACGTTTAATATATTCTTAGGAAACAACATTATTTTCAGAAAAGAACTGTGAAAAGACAAAACTTCCTTATTTCAGCAATTGCAAAAAATAATTAAAAAGGAGCGAACTCCTTTCCACTAGAATATTACAGTTACAAAATCTTAAATCTACACTTGCTGACAATTCGGGATGAAGCTTTTTAGCACACCAAACCACCTAGTTTGATCATGGAAGGTTTGTAATGAACGTTAGCATTTGTCATTTGAGTTTGTGCTATTTGAAAATGAAATTTCAGTTGTCTCAAAGCCACATCTCTGTTCATAAGGTCCTGCGTCATAACTTGTACTAGCGTTTCTTCGAGTATAAACCTAGCTGTTGAAGGGGGAGGACGACCATAAACCACCTCAAAAGGAATGCAGTTAGTAGCACTTTGAAAACTGCTATTGTACCCTTATTCTGCGAAAGGGATAAATTCTAACCAAACTTTTGGCTGGTAAGAACAAAAGCAGCGTAGATAAGTTTCTAAGGTCCAATTGAATACCTTGGTTTTGTTCATCAGATTGCGGTTGATAGGTTGTACTTATCCTGAGTTTGGTGTCCTATAACCTGAATAAATCCTACCAGAATAATGATAAAAGTCGGGCCAACACTAGCAATAGAACTAGGCACTCCATGCTATCTACACTAATCCTTAGTTGTGATGCATTGTTCTAACAAGTGCCTTGAGTTTTTTTTTTTTTTTCTATCTTGCCATAATTCCATATAAAGCATCAATAATACCCTTGTTAGACCAAATAATCCTCCTTGGTCCTGCTCTTGGAAATAGGTCATGGAAACTCCCTGTTTTTCAGTATTTTCTATTACTTCTTGCTTTCTGGTTCTGTTGTTGATTTATATACCCTTAAGTAGAAAAATATTTAGCTCCACATAATTTATCTAATTATTCTTCAATGATGGGAACTTATTTGAAACAGTTGCTTAATTTAAGGTTATGTAATCAGCACAGAATCTAAAACTTCCATCCTTTCTCTTGACTAAGAGTCATAGGGCTTGAGTACGGGTTGTTACAGCCACTTTTCAACATGAACCATGTTAACAACTATTTTTATATAGGTTTAATAGCTAACTAAGTTTTACTCCAATTTTAATCACCCAATTTCTGAATATCCACCTCAACCCCCAACTACGTAACATTATTTCCTGTCACATCATCAATGCATTAACTCCGTTTGATTCTATTTAACAAGTTTGATTCTATTTAACAGAAAAAACGACGTTGACATAATATTTATCAACTTAGGATCAACTTAACACTTTTTTTAAACTAGAAACCTTTTTTAGAAAAATAAGCAAATTTGTGTACAAATAAATTATTAAGTAAGAACTATCACATAAGCGATGGTAAAAAAAAATGTTAAAAAAAGTTTTTAAAATTTTTTTTTTCTTTCAAACATTTTTGCAACTTGCTTCTGGGTCTCATAAAAATGTTTCCTTTTTACAACTTTTTTACAACCATAATAACTTATAATTGGTTTCAAATATCGTAAAACAGCGACAACTTTGTAAAAAATTGTTAACCAAGGCAAACCTTCAAGTTCTACAAACCTTCACAAACCTTCAATAAAAAATGGGAAGCAAACCTTCAAGTTCTACAAACCTTCACAAACAGGTCCCTTGCATTGGCTAGGTTTGCTTACTATACTCGTATCCTAATCTTACCTTATTTTCTTCACCGTCTTTCTGATATTAAAATAAGAAGTATTCACTCTAATTAACGTGATCAGTCTCATTACTGGAATAGTCAGTTGTTTTGGTTATATTTTTTTTTCCTACGAGAATATGAAAAAAGTTTTCTACTGACGAACAATTTAGAAAATAAAATACAATTTTCCATCAAACAAAATTGATTTGTAGAAGTTCTATAATTTAGTTTCTCTGAAATTATAATTTTAATTAATGAATGAAGTAATTTTAGCTTTTAAATTTTTTTATTTCATTCTATTTTTAAAGAAGTGTTTAAAAAGAATGATTATTCAACAACGTTGTTCCTTTTCAAGTTTTATTAACATTAAAAAAAATCTAGAATTAAAAAAATTGTAATTATGTTTTACAAATTATTTTAAAGATAAAATATATAATTTATGCATGTTTACCATCATAAAAGTCATTTTCTTAAAAAAATAATAATTGAAAAACACTGTTATTCCAATAAGATTCTTTTACCAAAAAATTAGGTTTCAAATTCTCATCAATTTCTAATTATTTGCAAAAAAACTGAAAAAAAAAATTTGAAATAAACAGTTTGTTAAAGTAATTCTTAATTAAGAATAACTTATGTTAAATTCTTTATTTTCCTTGATCCTGTTCAAAACAAAGAAATTTAAGCGAGTTATGCAAAATTGTGAAAAATAACTCCAAGAACGATGTACCTGAATCTCATCCTCATTCTCAAGCTTTCTAATTCCTCCATAGTAGCCAATTATTTCATCACCTTGTTCTTCGTTCTTCTTTCTACACAACTTTATTCTTCTATCTATTGATTCTTCAAGGTATTGTCTGAACTCCAGTATCAATGTATCTATATCAAACACCAACATTAATTATGTGCAAATTATATACGAACAGAACTTCATATGGTTGTCTTAGTCCATTTTTAATCCGGAAAATGCCAAGTTAGTAAATTTTATGATGAAATTTGTTTATCTTATCATTTTATTTTACTCTTTTTTCTCTACTCATTTACTGATCAATTCTTATAAACTAAAATAACTAATTGAGTTCTAAGTTTCTTTTAAAATTGAGTTTATATTAAAATAAATTATTTTATTGAATGTTTAAATAATTTCTTATCTTTAATTTATTGATCAATTCATTCTTTTCATTTTCAATCATTTTAAATTTGTTGGACAACTCATTTATTTCCTCTCTAAGAAAAAGTTAACTTATGAGTTGAAAAATAAATAGAGAAGGAAAACACAAGTTGGTAAGAGAAAAAATAAATAACGGTCGTATAATCTCCATAATGACAAAATACTTAGATAAAAATTTAAAAAAATATATTTTAAACGTTGAATAAATAAATAAAAATTTAGATAATAAAACTTAAAATTTAAAATATATTTAAAGTTCACTAAATCTGAATTAAATGAATTTTGATTTAATTAGTAGTTATGAAAAATTGAAAATCAAAGAATAGTTGTTTTGAAATAAATAACCGATATTTTTAATTTTAAAATAATAAAAGCTTTTAAAATTATCACATGTTGACATTATATTAGAAAGATTTTTCTAGACAAAACAAGGAATCAGAAACTTTCTTACCACTGTAATGACACTGACAACAATTTCGAGAACATGAGTCCAAGTGACCAATAACAGCGTACCACCAATCTGCAATACATTTCCAAAATTATATTGAATAAAATTAAATATAAAGTAATTATAAAAAATGGGAATTTGATATTTTTGAAAAAGTAAAAAGAAATCATGTTAGAATTTAGAATGATACCATAAGGAGAGTGTGTATCTGGTCTCCATTGAATCTCAATACGATCGTCTGGTTTCAATGTGTCTAAACAATGAGAGAGATGTATAACATAAGGAGGAGTATCGACCGAGGGAGCTCTCACCATAGCCCACTGAATGTTTCTCCCTAGAAATCCCCAATCTCGATTTTGATACCTAACATAACATATACAGCTTTTTCCATAAACACTTTTAAAGAGAAAAAGTAAAATAAATTTAATTTATTTATAAGTTAAAATAAAAAAGAATAAAGAAACTATATAAAAGTGTTTCTACAATTTAGTATATCAATAATTTTAATTATATAAAAAAAGTTAATTTTAACTTTTTTTTATATACGTATGCTGAGAGTAATTTTTTTATACAGGACATACATATCAAGGAATTTTTCCTGTATAAAAAAGAAACACGATATAATAAAATGATTAAATTGTACATTTTAATCATTTTTTGTGGTGAAGTGGTGAAAATTGATGATATATAATGCTATTAATATTGGATACATGATTATTTTCTAATGTCACGAATCAGTCTTCTCTTTTGCTAATGTCATTTCAGAAATTAAAATAATTCTTTTTTTCAGTTAAAGAGGCGAACAAGTTATCTTGTCTAAATTTAGGAAGTAATAACTTAGAAAGCAAAATTTTCAGTTCATGCATGTATATTTCAAAGAGGTCTTCATTTTCCATATACCTTGCTTGAAAGGTATTAGATTGTGAGTCATAGCTAACCAAGGCATTGTAAATCACCAGATCCTGAAAATACATAATATTGATCAATATATATAAAAAATATATTAAAAAATTTAGACCTGAAATATAAAATCTAGTTAGTTTTTACCATGTAGACCTCAGCAGGAAACCAAAAGCTACCATTCTCAAGAGAGAAATACAAAGACATCATGAAGTTGTTTGAGTTTTGTCCATTGAGGACCTTGAAATCTTCTAAGTATGAAGTAAGAAATAGGTTAGGCCAAACACCAGAAAAAGAACCCATTGAGGCAGTTTGATTGGAGTGTTGATTCTTCAACAAAACTCCATCCTTGGCAATTGCTACGTGCCTTTTCCACTCCTTGTAAACAGCATCACCAATCACTCTTCCCCATTTTTGCTTTATGTGATTTTCCCAAAACTCATCACTCTGACATTTACCCTTCAAGAAAACACACACCTTTGACATTGTGCAAAGATCTATTGGAGAAAGGAACTTGAGAATGAAATCCAAGGTGGATTCCGGCAAATCCAACAGAGAGATAGGAGGAGGACCTACTTTACTATCCTTCTCCATGTCTAAGATTATAATCAGAAGCAGATAATATTTTCTATGACATAAATAGAAGGCGATTGAAGGTAGAAAACAAAACCTACTTTGATTATTACATGAATCGAAAAAATTAGGTTTACAGCCAAAGCAGTTCAGTTAGAAAATCGTTGGAATAGTACGATTCGAAAATCTCGATTCATTACAAAATTCTTCCTCCGTGATATATGATATATATCATATATCGTTTGATGAATCGTTTTGTAGTGCAAATCGTAACATGAATCGGAACTGAATCGTTTCATTAACGATTCAGTTTCCGATTCGATTCTTGAGGAAGGAAAACAAGAAACACAGAAAAAAGAAGGAACAGCAGAGAAGATGAACCAATTCAGAAGATTAACAGTGAAAAGAGAATTGAAGGAGAAGAACGGTGAGAAGGGAGAAGATGAACACAGAAAAAGTGAAGAGAGAAAGTGAGGAAGTGGTGGAGAATCGGTTCTCAGACTTTTAAACTGTAAAATGCTTTTTCATGCTTTTCATTTTTCCTTTCTTCCACTGAACTTTAATCAAACCAACTTTTACTTTTCTGTACAAAAATAATATTATCTCTTAAACAAATCATTATTATTTGAATTAATATAGGAGTGTTATTATGATTCTTTATGTAAAATTAGTTGTTTAATATTTTCTTTTCATTTTATAAAAAATCTTAACATTATTTACATTATTATTTTTTATTTATTGAATGACTGCTGAATGTGTAAAGAATAAGTTAGAGAATAATGCCTTGTTAAATCAACTTGTTTAGCTAAGTTTATTTAACACGCATACGAGTTAGACAAGGTCAATTTTTTAAAAATAAACTAGTCTGATTTTTTTTTCTTTTATGTTAAAATAAATTAATTTTTTATTAATTTAGTTTTTCAAGTTAGGAGACCAATCACATTTAGTCAAATATCTTAATAATAGTGGTTATGTGTGAATCTAAGGATTTAATGAAGGAATTTAATAAAGGTGGTTGATGTGTCCAATTTAAATATTTAGTCAAGGAATTTAATTCGGTTGGTTGGTGTCAGTCATTCAGATAATACCTATCCAAAAACTTAGTTCAATTTAACTTTTTTATTTTATTGAATTAAAAATTAGTTAGTTTAATCTAATTTAATTTTTGTGTGTTTGTTAAGTTTGATGCGTTTATTTTCTTTACTTGTGTTTTATGTTTTAGATTGAATCATATTTCAGATAATGCCTTTTGAAATATAACATTTCTAATTATTTATTTATTTTTAATGTTTTTAAACATTTCAAATGGTAGAATTCACAATGTATTCTCAGATAATTCATTATAAATTATACAATCATACCCCAACATATTATAAGAGATCTCAAAGATATTTATAAACAATATCTTATAATATAAAAATTTATTATCATATACTGTAGTATCTCCCATATAATATGATATAACAATTAATTATTTCGTACATTTAAGATATAATATTAACAATATATTTATTTATTCATAGTCTAAGAAACTGATTTATTCATAACCATATTTTAATTCCATTTTTATGAACATAAATTTATATAATACGTATATTTAATCTTTTCGAAAAGTCTACTACATTGTACAGATACCGATACTAGTTCTTTACCATTCACAACCTTTATTATAATCGTATTTTTCTTTTTAGTTAAGTACCATTATTTTTATTTTTATAATTACCACAAAACTCAAAAACAATCACTATCACAACAAAATATTTAAATAGAAACGATTCTGGCTGGTTATTTATATATACGTTTAGATAATATTTAATAATAATTCTCAATTTTATATGATATTTAAAAATGTTATAATAATATCTATTTTATTCCATGCATATGATATCCTATATTTTTAAAGATGAGAAACATTATCCTATATATCGTAGAGAGAAACTATTTATATAAAAAAAAGGGAAAATGTTTTTGTGGGTATTTTTGGACAGACTAATTTTTGCAACTGGTCATCTAATCGATGCCCAATGTTAAATAAATGTATTTGCATTCATGAACATTCCTCCATTAGCTTAAGTCTACGAAAATATAACTTCCTGAATATTATTTTTTTATCATTTTTTTTATTTTAACATTTGAATATTACTGTATGTAGTTTTGTAATAAAAATAATGATTTATGTTCAATAAAAAATAAATATTTAATGCAAACTAAAATAAAATAAAAAAAGAACTCATTTTATAGAATATTTGACTGTTTGACTTTATGAAGGGTCTTTTTTAAGAAGCTTTTCATATTTTTGTAAATTACTTTCCTTCAACAGTACAAATTCTGAAAATCATTAATTCTAAGAATAATTAAAATAAATTATTGTTTTAAATATTTGAAATAATATATTTATATAAGCTTATTCGGAATCGAAATGGATTAAAGTTTTTATTAAAAAATTAATAATTTACCATGATCAAATAAAACCAATGTGACATATTCCTTATGTTAAAACTTTTATTTTAACTCACCAAATTTATATCCTCATCTCGTAAAGATTAATGACAAAGAAGATAGCAGAAAAAACATTAAATAGATATTCCGGGTATTATTTTCCACCATACCTCATAGAATATCATTTTCAAAAAATAAATAAATATTAAAATAAAATCTCAATTTCATATTTTTGAAAAACAAAAAATTTTGTTGTTATAAAATAATGTTAGAATATAGAATGATACCATAAGGAGATTCTAGAAATGTAAAGAAACATGCTTATTTTATAAGGTCATGAATCATAAATCAAAAACTTGTTTTTTTAAATTCGACAAACTAAATAAATTCTTTTTTTCAGGATCTAATAACTTAGAAAGGAAAATGTATCCTGTAGATGAGACAATTTTCACTAAAGAGTAAATAATTAACGATTATGTTAATTAATCATGTTACAAACTAAACAAATTTATAAGTAAAATACATTATTTAGCTTTTGGACTGTGATTGAAACCGTCTTAATTAATTATAAATTTATTTCGAAATTTATAAATATAAATATAAAATAAAAAAAAGTAGATTATTATGCAAATTTAAAACTTTAATACGGTTAACAAAACAATCATATTAATGAATTGAGAATCGGGTGTTGCTCCCTCCACTACCCCAAGTACTTATGCACTTCCTCATTATTTTCTTTTATTCCAAAAATACTTTACACCTCTCTACTATTTTCTTTTATTTCAAAAATACTCTACACCTCCCCACTATCCTCAACAATCTTTCTCTTCCTCTCTCTACATTAATGGATCATTATCTTTCTCTTTCTCTCTCTACATTAATGAAGCATTCATATGGCTTAAATTTAAACTTGTGATATATTGCAAAATATAAAAGTGAGAGGAAACTTCAATATTAGTGCTTCTACCACTTACGGCTTTTGCACGAAAGTAGGCAAAAATGACCAATTTATTACCGAAATAGGCAAAAATTGACCAAAAGTGAAGTCATGGGGGTAAAAACGACTTCAAAAGAAGAAGTCGTGCCCCCCCTGCACGACTTCACACTGTTCATAGCTACAGTGTTGAAGTCGTGCACCCCAAAAACGACTTCTGGGTCATGTAATCGATTACAATGAAATGGTAATCGATTACAGAGTGTTGAAATGGAGACCCTGCAGGTTTTGAAATGTGTAGACAGAAAACGTACTAGTAATCGATTACGTCATGTGAGTAATCGATTACCAGGTTGGTTGTGTAGGAAGAAGCACTCTGGTAATCGATTACAGGGTTTGTGTAATCGATTACCAGTGTGTTTTTGTTTGGTTTATGAAAATGATTTTGTATTTGACATATGTTATGTATTGGTTATGTTATAGGAAAAGAGAAAATAAATATATATAGGAAATATTTATAGTAATATATCAGTAATGGATTTGATTACAATTTGGTAAGATTAAGAAATAACTATTGGCGAAAAGGACAATTTCTCCTATGATGACCTTCGTTGCGGCAGTAAGAGCATTTTTTTGGCTTATCTGGATTGGATTGATCCATTTCATTATGAAGCTTATTTGTAGATAGTCTTCCGGATGCCTTGCGTCGTATTTTAGGATCTGGTATGAAGTTTGGACCTGTATACAGAGACCAATAGTCTTGATTTTGGATTGAGTGAAATTGTACTTCGTATGCCTTGAAAATGTTGTTAAGATTGTATACTGGACCGATTACTTGGGTTAGGGGGATATGCGAAAATGCACAAACAACAATGACATGATGACATGGGAGACGAGTAGCCTTGAAGTGTCCACAATCACACCACTATTCATTTAGGCTGACCTTGTACGAAAGTGGAACAGGGCGGTAGTGGTGAGGTGTTGAAATTTCTTGAACATTAAATTCAAAATTTTCACGATTGTAGCGATGAACATGACAATATGCGGATTGTTGTTGATTTTTCCTAATGATGTCGGCGATTTGTTCAGGATATTGGTGTCCTGCTTGTAGCATAGAGTTCGCCTTTAATCCGCGTTCAACAAACCATGATTGTGTCCTCTCAAATGTTGTTATGATGAGAGCACATATTGGTAATTAACGTGCTCCCTTTAAAATGGAGTTGGTGCACTCAGCAATATTAGTCGTCATATGTCCATATCTTCTCCCTCCATCAAAAGCCTGAGACCATTTTTGTAATGGAATTTTATCTATCCATTGAACTTGTTGTGGGTATTGGTTTCTCAATGCAACAAGTTTTGCTGTGACAGTTGGTTGCTTGACCTCGTAAGCTGTAATAAGGTAATAAAAAAAATAAATTGAAGAATAATAATGTTAACAAAATTATAAAAGTATAAGTGTTAGAAGAATTTTTGTATGAGTACCTAAATTGATGAATTATTTTTTTAGGTCGTGATTTTTGAATTTGCTGTTGAAGTTGGATGCTAGATGACGTATGCAATAAACAGAGTTCAAACCATCTTGTTCCCAACCAACTTCATCTGATCTTAAGGCGGACAATATACCCTTTCCTCTGTCAGTGATGATGCAAATATTTTGTTGATGACAAAGATGTTCTCGAAGTAGTTGAAAGAACCATATCAAGGCCTCCTTTGTCTCACCTTCTACAATGGCAAAGGCCAGTGGGAAAATATTTCTATTGCCATCTTGACCTATGGCGGTTAGCAAAGTTCCATGATATTTACCCGTGAGAAATGTGCCATCAATTTGGAGAATGGGTTTACAGTATTTGAATCCTTCTATGCAAGGACCGAAAGACCAGAAAACTCTTTCCATAATATAGCAATTATCGTCGGTTTCTCCATCAATATTCATAGGAGAACCAGTGCATTGTAAAATTGTACCTGGGTTAGCTTCCTTGACGGCATGCAACCACCTCGGCATGTGGTTATAAGAGTCCTCCCAGTCTCCAAACTCCATAGCAAGAGCCTTTTGTTTAGCGATCCAAGCTTTTCTGTACGACACATAATATCCGAATCGATCCTTAATATCGGCAATCAAACTCTTGACACGAATGGATGGGTTTGTCCAGATTGAATTGGATATGATCGTGGCAATGTGAGTACTATCAAGATTTGTATGATCTTGAGATAGTATTGTTGAGAAACAAGAATGTTGTCCGTCTATATTTTTGATTTCCCAATATTTACGGACTTTGCTATAAGCTGCCCTAAGACGCCATTGACAACCGTTGTGATATTCCAGACAACGAATAACATAAATGTTGGGTTTGGACTCAACGACGGTGTATTTGTAACCGTTTGTTATGTGATAATGTTTGATTGCAAGAATAGTTTCCTCCTTTGACTGGAACTGCATACCTTGAATCAACTCTGGAATTACTTGTGCAGATGATTGTGTTATGTGGTCGTCGTCGTCGTTGTCATCTTCGAGTATGTTGTCTAATTCATCATCCGTGCTGAAGTCATCAACGTTATCCAATATTAAAGGTTCTTCATCAATGAGCTGCGATGATGAAGATGATGGCAAGTTCCATGATGCCATTTTTTACCAAATATTCGGAAGAGTTTGGTTAGCAAGCTGTAGTGGAAGAGGTTTTGGACGTGGAGTTAGGATGTGAAGATAGACTTCTTATATAGCGTATAATACATTCACAAGTATGAGTGTGTGTTATGATGTAAAATTGAAAATAGTGAACAATATTCCAGGACTGTGAATATAGCACTGGACACTGTCATCTATAGACATAGACTTTGATGTGATTAGAAGGTACCAATAGTATAAGATTTATTGGTTTCGTATAAAGTGATATGAATATGGCTATTAGTAGAGCACTGTCATTTTTATAGTTCCCCTAAACTAGTGATTCATAAAATAGTTTATAAATAATTTAAATTATAATAATAAAATAGTTTGTAAATTAATTAAATTATAAGTACACATACATAAAGGATGTTTTAAAAAAAAAGGGAATTTTAAAAAAAAAATTAGAAAAGGGAATTTAAAAAAAAAACACAAAAAAGGGAGTTGTGGGGGTGGGGCACGACTTCTCCTTTGTAATTGCTTCAATAACCCACTTTCACCCACAAAATTTAATATGGCTTCTGCCCGTCAACTTCCCGTTGATATGTCCCTTCTATGTCTACAAGATAAACACATCGTCAACTCTATTTGGGAAGGCAATGAAAGAGTCATTTGCCCTCGAAGACATGCAATTTGGTTAGCAAAGCATGTCCACGAAATTGATGAAAGAATAAACAATATTTTACATGGAGCAGGTTTTATCCATATTTTACAAGCTTCAAGTATGGAGATAAGTTACAACCTTGTTACTGCTTTGGTTGAAAGGTGGAGAGTGGAGACTCATACTTTCCACTTCCCTCATGGTGAAACTACAATTACATTGGAAGACGTTGCATTACAACTGGGGCTTACTATTGAAGGACAGGTGGTGACTGACATCAGTAGTGGTCCCCTAACAGTATTTTGTCATCAACTACTAGGAGATGTTCCACTTGAGAATTGTGTAAGGGGAAACAGAATCAAGTTGTCATGGTTGAATAACACTTTCCGCCAATTGCCTCATCATGCAACAGAACAAGTTATTGAACAATACGCTATAGCGTATATGTTGATAATAATTGACAGTGTGATGATGCCAGATACATCTGCAAGCATGGTGCATTTGATGTATCTTCCCCTATTGGCCGACCTGCAAAACGTTTCACAATATAGCTGGGGATCAGCCACGCTCTCCTGCTTGTATCGTGCCCTTGATCACGGGACTAGGGTTGACCAAGACAATATCGGAGGGTGCATGATCTTGTTACAGTGCTGGGCATGGGAAAGAATAACATGTCTTTCACCAGAATTACTTGAAGTCACAGAACACGAGATTTCTTCTGGTGCAGTTTTTCCACTTGCGAAAAGATGGTGTCGCACAACACAGTCAATATTCCAGGACACTACAACTGTTAAACAATTTCGCCAGAAAATAGACGACGTATCACCTCGACAGGTATTTTTTAAGTACATAACAAATATTGTGTTATAAAATTTGTGTACAATTGATGGCTTAATTAGTATACCCTAAACCAAAAACTTCATATCATGCAGTTCCTATGGACACCGTACAGACGTGCTGAAATTTCACATCTCATTCAAGTACAAGTGCCACCGACATGTCGGGCAGTTGTGCCACTTATATGTTTCTCTGTGGTAGAATACCAACAATCCGACCGGGTCATCGACAATTTGGTTTTAGACACAATGTTCCCCATCCATCAATGAATCTAGATGAGGAACATAAATTGGATATGAGAGGACGCGCTGATTGGAATTGGCATGAACACCATCACCAGTGGATTGCATTGTGGAATGACCGGCATAATCGTGTCTTCAACGGGATACCTTTTCAGAAAAATGGTCACTTGCAAGATGAATCGGAGTATATGCAGTGGTATATAACTCATACCATCCGCTACATTGGTTTAATAGAAGATTCAACGGACTCTGAGGTACTACAATATTTCCTCCATAAAAATTATGATAGTGTTCATATCTTGTGTTATTAACTTTTACAAATTGTGTTTGGCAGTATGACATGGACCACGAGGAACACTTCCACCCGCCATCTCAACACCGTGCATCTTCTTCATATCATGATCCACAAAGGTCTGCCTCTGACCATGGCAACTATCAACATCCAGCTGTAAATTCAAGGTTTCAACAAAACATTCCACCGACACCAACATATCCTGGGGTTGAGAGTGGTTATTTCGCCTTTCCACCATCCACACCGTTCAATGGAAGTCCATCAAATTATTTTGGAACCACCACAATGACTCCACCATCTTCATATGTACACCCTTCATCCTCACATAACGTGTATCGACCGACATTTGACTTTCAAAGTCTTCAACAGTGCAATGAAAGTGATCCAACGGATGAAGACCAACCAACGCACGATCCAACACCTCAACAACGATCACAAAGGCGAGCCCAACGACAACGACGACAACCACCGTGTGGAACTGGAGGACATAGATAAAATGCTTGCCTTCTTTATTTAAAAATATGTAATTTGTTTACTTCTCTTAAAGTAATTAAAAACATTTATATCATCATAAACTATTACCGTCATATTACCTTATTCAACTGAACTTTATATACAAAGGAATTTTAATACATAATGCATTCAATTACTAATTTAACGTAACAGGTCAAAAATTATCCAAATCCACACCCAAGACTGACTGGTAATCGATTACAGGTTTTCCGTAATCGATTACCAGTCCACCAGTGTTAGAAGTTGCAGGATTTTTTGAACTAGGCATTACCAGACTCACTGGTAATCGATTACATGTTGTCCGTAATCGATTACCACATTACCACTAATAGGACTTACAGGATTTTTGAAACTGGGCCTTACCAGACTGACTGGTAATCGATTACATGGTTTTGGTAATCGATTACCAGTGGACTCGTGTAATTGATTACAGAAAACCTGTAATCGATTACACGTCCAACCCTACTCTATATATTCAACTTTTTCTCTCTCCTCACGCACAACCACCCCTACCACTCGAGCTGCAGCGGCACCAAGGGTTTTTCCACCCTCTCCAACCACCAAAAATCATCTAATCTTCCACCTTTTTCACTCTAAAACACCATAACTTCACTCCCCTTTCAATTCTCTTCACTTTGCACCGATTGGATTTTCAAATGGCGGAATCTTCAAAAAGGCAAAGAGTAAGGGGGTCATCTTCTATAGGTGGGGGACGTCACCGCCGTCAACCTTCACCGCCACAAAACTCTCCGCCACCCTCACCACCACCGTCACCCACCGCTGAACAGCACAATGTTCAGTTTTCAACTCCTGCACAAGTCTAAAGGTACTTCTCCCTATACAAAGACCGCCCAATCATTGAGCCAAAATATCTAGATGAGCAGTATTTTGAGACCCATGATTTTGAATTTTTTGGGATGCTAAAAAATTTGGGATTGGATGAATTTTGCTGCGATTTTACTCCATATAATCCTCATTTGGTGCGTCTATTTTATATTAACCTAAAATTTTCTGAAAATGGCACAATGAAAAGTGAGGTCAACAATGTCCAAATTATTATCAAACCCAGCATTTTCGCTGCTATAGCCAATCTTCCCTCGGTTGGGTTGCCCTTTGAAGGGAAATTATGTGAGGATTGGACCAATGATTTTAATATCAACGTAGCCAGACAATTATTTTCTTTGCCACACAATCGCCCTACCACTAGATTTCTAGCAGGGAATATGACAGTTGAGGCTAGAGTCTTACATTATACTATATGTCGTGTTTTGTTTCCTCGTGTTTCTAACTTTGCACAGGCAACCGAGGAAGATATTCTGATAATGTGGGTTATAATGACGGCAAAGCAGATCAATTGGACCTATCTCATCCGACATAGGATGAAGAAGGGTTTGAGGGACGGTGCTCCACTTCCATATCCAACATTGGTCACCCGCATCTTGGAACATTTTCAAGTTCCACTGGAGGATGAAATATCGGTCCCACCAACTAGGCATTGGATGATATCAGGAGCAGTCATACAATCATTTGGACTCATCCAAAATGCTGACAACAGATGGGTGCACAGAAATTCTCCTCCTCCTCCACCTCAACGTCAGCGTGACCCACCTCCTAAACTATACATAGCACCACCACCAGTTCGTCCACAAACTAGTAGATTTGATGATGTCATGACGGGGATAAACGATCTCCGAACATTTGTTGGGGACAGCTTCAATACACTTAATGAAACGATGACTGCAAGATTTGAACAATTGGAGCTAAATATGGGTGACCGGTTCGATACTATTGATGCTAGAGTTGAAAATGTGGAGCACGACATCCAGTATCTGCGTCGTCATTTTGGTCCACACGGTGGATCATCTTCCTAGATGCCTTTCAATTTGTACTGTCATTTTCTTTTCATTTTAGGTTGTTCTTCCTTATGGAATGCACTTTTCATTCAATAAAATAGTAATTTACGTTTGTCTTTTCATATTATGATATTCTCTTATTTCTATTACATCAAATGATATACTCTTCCTATACAAAACAATACATCACAATGTAATCAACAACAATGCGTGCTTACACAACTTCATATCAACACACTTAATAAACTTCAAAATATCCACCAGAATTACAATACAAAATTTCATAAACCAACCAAAAACACACTGGTAATCGATTACCACAACCCTGTAATCGCTTACCAGTGTGAATCTTCCACCAAAAACAACCTGGTAATCGATTACACAACTGTGGTAATCGATTACTAGTGCGTTTTTCCCATTTTATTTGAAGTCGTGCTGGGTGACCACGATTTCAACACGGTGTAATCGATTACCATCACATTGTAATCGATTACAATCCTCTGAAGTCGTTTTTGGGGTGCACGACTTCAGTACTGTACTAATGTACAGTATGAAGTCGTGCAGGGGGGCACGACTTCTTCATTTGAAGTCGTTTGGGCCCCCCACGACTTCCCCATTTACGTAAATTTGGTTGAATTTGCCTATTTTGGTAATATTATAGGCAAATTTGCCCATTCTCGTGCAAAAGCCACCACTTCCATTTTATAAACTTAAAGGTTATATGCAAATACAAAATAATAAACATAATAATATTAATAGTAAATAATATATTATTATTATATACTAAATTTATAATGACGAAAGAACTAAATAAATACCAAATCTTAACAAATAACTTTTCTTTTATATTTTAAATATTTAATAATATTTTTATATTATTTATCTAATAAATTAAATACTTTATTCAAGTTATTTGAGTCAAACATGTCGGTAAGTTAAAACATAATATAATGTTAAAAATTATAGATATTAAATGTAAAAAAAAAAACACACACACACACACACATATATATATATATATATAAACATTTTTTATAGAAATTTAAAACAAAATTTTAGTGATTTGAAGAAAAAAAAATATCGAACAGTGAAAATAAGATTGAATGAAGCTTAAACCATGTAAATGCTCCATTAATGTGGAGAAAGAAAGAGAAAGATTATTGAATATAACTATATGAATGCTCCATTAATGTAGAGAGAAAAAGAGAAAGATTATTGAATATAGTGGGGAGATGTAAAGTAATTTTGAAATAAAAGAAAATATTAAGAAATTATAGAGTATTTTTTAAATAAAAGAAAATAGTAGAGAAGTGTAGAAGTACTTGGAGTTGTGGATGGAGTAACACGCATTGAGAATCAGGTATTATATAATAAAAAACCCAAAAAGAAATGAAAAATAGCATAACGTAAACTTGAGAGACAGTTTTGAATTTGAGTATGACGTGTTTCACTGTGATCTTGTACCCACGCTCAAATTACGTATATATAATAAAAAAACATTAAAAATTGTAGACTTGAAATATATAATCTGGTTAGTTTTTATCTTGTAGTTATTTTTAAATTGTAAAATATTTTTTCTTTTTTCTTTCTTATATATCGCAAATAAATTAGAGAATGATGTGTTGTAAATCAATTTCAACATTTTAGAGGTATAGATAAGTTGATTTACCATGTGTATGAGTTAGACGAAAATTCAAATTTTATTAAAATAAGTTAGGATAATTTTGTTAGAAATATAATTCTTGAATATATGGTGTTATGTTATGATAAATTGTAATTTTCTATTATAGTTTTTCAAGTTGACACCAATCACATTTAGTGAAAGAATTTAGTAGAAGTGGTCGATGTACGCAATCTAAGGTAGAAACTGCTAAATCATTGCCTAATAATATGGGTTCCTGCACTGCTTCAATGTATCATTACTTTTGGCAGCTTCCTACTGCACCGCTATTATTTCTTTCTACACCTCTCATCTACTTCAAATTTCCAATTTTATCCTTTATATAAGATTTTTATTTTGACTTTCAAAATATACAATTTGGAGACGTTTTAAAATATATAATGTAGAATATAAATTTCAATTTTAAATTTATAAAATATAAATTTATATCGTAGACTATATTTTATATTTCAGGTTCTCCCTTCTAAAATATAAAATCATTTTGAATTGCGCAATTCCATATCATTTATTTTTAATATTTTTTATTATTGTAAATTATACAATTTAGAATATAGTGTCAAATAATCTATTTCAAATTATATAATAACAATTTTTAAATAATATTAAAAAAATAATACCAAATTATATAAATCATAAATTCAAAAGTTTTAACTTACGTTTAAATATTGTATTTTAACTAGGATTTGTTTCAACCAGGTGAGAACTTTGAATGAAAATATGTGTTAAAATCAATTTTTTGAATGAAAATGTGCTAAAATCAATTTTTGAAGTCATGTTAGATGATAAGTGTTTTAGGTACATAAAGTGCACTAAACAATATAGTTAGATGAGTCTAATTACATATTAGGTAGAATTTTTAGATAACTTGATAAATCATATTGAGTTTTAAAGATATTACATAATTGCATAGATTTTGTTAGACATTTTAATTTGTGTTTATGCAAATAAAGATAGAAAAAAACTTATAAATCATCCTTAAAGGTGTCATGATGAATCACCTAAAACTCCATTATAAACAAAGCAATTTTGGACAACTACTAATGCCACCAAAAGTTAAGTCATCTTATGTAACATTCCATTTTAATAGTATAAAACTACTAAAATAAAATATCACATATATGATGATGAAACCACTAGATGAAAACAAACCTACAAAAGATAAGATCTACACCTATTGAACCATCTGACTCCCCATCTGCCACCCTCATCTCTCGCTAGAACAATTGAAAATATTGTCTTCTAAGCTCACATCATTTAGGTGATCATCGTAAAAGAGAAAAGAACACATAGACAAACAACACACAAGTAAGTGTAAGTTATAATACAAACAATTAATGATATATTTGAACATTTTAAACATGATACACATATCACACCAACCAAACAAACACTTTATGCATGACAATACTTTGACTAGGCTGTTCGGACTTAGAATGAATGTCGAGTTATGGCGGGTTGTGCACTTATGGTGGCCACTACTACTTTGCAAAGTCCTAGCCAATTGGGTTTCATCCTACCACATATCACAAGGTTAGTTTATACCGCGTCATAGGCCATACTGGAAGCACCTAGATTAAGACCTCCTGCTATTTTCACCACATGTTTCAAACCTCTCTATTTGAGAACATATGACCATTAGAGTGTCATGATAACCCCCAAGACTGAATTACCTGCATTCATTCTAACAACACTTGAAACCATACCAAGAAGTTCCACCTTGGAACTAACCTTCACAATTTTAAAACCATTGATATCACTTCACCTTTAGATATTATGCCAATATATGAGAGTACTGACATACACAAGAAATAAAAACACCCTTACATGCCATCAGAAATCACACAATAACATAATTTCTTCATGACATCTTGATACTCACATTTAGGTAAGGAAAACAACTTTAAAACTTCACCAACAACTCTGAAAGGATCCAAAAACTCCCAAAACGACCTAAAGAACGTCTAAAAATGATATTCAAAACCCTGAAAACCCCTCCGAAAGTAGTGTAGTGGTGCTCAATTGTACCCAATAGCGCTCGGGCGACCAGAGGCTGGCGCTCAGCGCCTTGGCCACTGGAAACGGGCGCTCAGCGCCTTGTTTGGGCGCTCAAGCGTTATAAAAAAGAACAAGACATGTTTTTCTCACTTTGCACACTTTATTCTCAACTTCTAAAGACCGATAAGACCCTCCAAACATTGAGAAAACTCTGAAAACACGACTGCAACTCAATTTGACCCCTTTAAAGTTGTCAAAACTTAGTGAGTCAACCCAGCCCGGCTTATTTATTAGCAAGCCAGAAAAATTCGAACATGGCCCGACCCACCACGGGTTGGTGGGTAAATAGGTTGGCTCACTGGCTCATTTAATTACAATTTTTTTAAATAAAAAAAATTACAAACTTTCTATAATTCAAATCTAAACAAATTTTACTCACAAATTTCACTCCCAAGATGGGTGTTTAATTAATTTTGAAAATAAGGAACTTAAATAATTTTTTCAAGCAAAAACAAAATAATAAATATTTTTTTATAAAATTAAAATTAAATTTTAATAAAATAAAATTAGGTAAGTGGGTTGGTGGGCCAACCCGGCCTACCACGGATTCAACCCGCATGAGCCGGGTTTAAATGAGCCTGGTTGAAATCTGACCTGCATAAAAAGAATACAATTTTTTCAAACCTAACCCGGCTCAAACCCGTGGTAGACCAGGTTAGCCCGTGGGTTGTGACCCATTTTGACAGCTCTAGACCCCTTGACCCAAATTCACTCATATAAGCTACCCAAACTCAAATTTTAAACTTTATAACACTTATAACAATTTACCAACTGCCTAACCAAGTCTAATTACACTTGTTATCACATCCCAACATCTTAGAATACTCACAGCCCTTCAATTTCAAGTTTTCACCATGTAAAACCTCTAATTTATACTAAAACTCCCAATAACTCAACTTAAGATGACTTCAATCATTCTAAACTAGATTTCTACCATTCAATAGCCTAGACAAGTCCTAATAGCATTAAAAATAGACCTCCAACCATCCAAAATAGTTTACACTCATTGTTTCAAAATCTCACCACTTAAAACCCCCTCTTTACATCAAAAACACTAGACAACTTCAACTATGAGCCACCCCCTTGGTTACATATAAGTTTTCAACCATCTAACTTTCTTAACAAGTCCCAATTAACCACCTAACAGTGCTAGACTAGTTACCATCTCACTCCAATACCTATTTCTAAATTTCACTCACCAAAACCTCCATTTTAAGCTTGAAACTCAAGTAATGCACTATTCATTATTCCAAACACTTTAAGATCAAATTCCAAACACAATATACAACCTCTAAACACATAGTTATAATAGTGAAACAATTTAAACATATCACACAAATCATTCAAACAATCAAACCACCTTGGATCATCATTTAAAACTCAAACATCACTAGAACAACCAATTCAAATACATATATTTCACTTTAGTCTACTAGATATATTAAATTTAAATCAACACAATACTCTAGAACAAGTTCTAGCTTCCTTTACCTCACAAGACAACTACTCAACCCAAGGAACATTCCGCCAATTGCTTGAAACACAAAACTCTAAAAAACCTACGAAACACCAATTTAAAAACGGATAGAGTCCTTAGAACTCTATATCAAGAACTAAGGAAGAAGACCAATTGATACATGCAAAACAATTTCTTTGCATGATCATGGACCGAAACTCACAAGTAAAAAGGAGTAGAAACTTACTTGCTCTATGGCAGAAAGTGATCGGTTATAGACCTCATCACGGTGATCAATTAGATACTTTCTGATCGTCAAAGAGATGACTCAGGGTCAGAACTCTTAGAGAAAAGGTAGAGAACTCTAGAAAAGTGGTTTCTAGAGAGATGATAAGTTTTAAAATAATGAAACTCGTTTATAAAAAAAATATTTATAAATAAACCATTTAATATTAAAATAACTGAGTTTGACTATTTTTAAATATCATCACTTCTAAAACATTATTTTCTAAGGTTTTACACCCTACTTGGTGAAGAAGATGAAGTGGTATTGAGAGAGATGAAAGATAAAGAAAAAAAAACATAGTGAAGCTTAATGCTAGGAAACCATGCTCATCATCACACCATCCAACACCAAAGAGTTTCAACCAATGCAGCTTCGCCTAGCGACTATGGATTTTTCTTGATGGCAACTATGATGTTGTGTTTGGGCTTTTCGCTTGAATTGCTATTCTTGATTATTATTCTAGAAATATTTTGTGGGATTTATTGATATAAGATAAAATATTATTCACTAAAATGATAATAGATATAAATAAGATTTATAGTCCTTATATATATATATATATATGAAACAAATATTAAATATAAATCTTGGAGATGATTTTAGAGATAATGTTGAGATAAATATTAAAGATAATATTAGAATAATAGTAGAGATAATATTTTATCATAAATATAAAGCTTCATTGTAATCTTCGTGACTAAGTTCATTTACTTCAATAATCTCACTCATCGTCTCTCAATGACTTCCTCCATCACCATTCATCATTCTCCTCCATGTCTAGGTTGGTTTCATAAAGAAGACTAATTCATCTTGGTTGATTATGTCATAACTTCATGTTGATTTATGAGGTTAATTATGTGTAATTAAGTAGTTGTTCTTTTAATTTAGTAATTAGAATTTATTTTCATTTTTTTTCTTGAATTTTCATTATTGCTTTTAGAATTGTCTTAGAATACGCGTTAATAATTTAATTTTAAATTTTAATTAGGATTTCTTGTAAATGTAATATATTTTGTAAGTGAAAAAGTAAATTTTAAGATGTGTATATACTTAAAATATGTGTAAAGTAATATAGATTGCTTGACTTGTTTACCTTAAAACAAGAGAAGTATTAATAGGTTATCATATGTATTGAAACAAGTGATAAATTAGATGAATTAATTCACACTTGTTTAACTAATTCAAACTTATATACTAATTTTCTTAATCAAATTGTTACTTCAGTCGTAGATGCTTAAAATGAGTCATGTATAAAAAACACTCAATTATTATTTATGTTTGTAATAAATGAGAGTGTTGACGAAATAATTGAAGTTTATTTAAATTAATTTAAGGTAAATTAATAGAATGATAATAATATAATAATCAGTGAAGAGTTTAAATCTGTGAATAATTAAAAAAATGATATTGAGCCATTGAATCAAATTTGGTAGAAAACAAATTGGATTGGTTTTAACTTTTTATATTTTTATTCACTCTAGGCAACAAAAACATTAGAGAAGCAACATTTGATTGATAGCTTCAATAACAACTTATAAAACTTTTGATATTTGCGGTACCTTATGAAGGTGCAGGAAGAAAGAGTTTCATTTTCATTTTTGCTTACAACAGAGGAATGAAGAAAGTGATTCTGAAATATTTTCATGAATTAGAGACATTTTTAATAAACTTAAAAATCGATGAGTAAGAAACATTTTCACAAAAAAGTTTAAAACTGTCCCGAATGCAATTTATATTCTAGAGGTTCCAGAATAGATATTTCGTATAAAAACAGAAATGCAATTTATATTCTAGAGGTTCCAGAATAGATATTTCGAATAAAAACACAAATGCAATTTATATTCTAGAGGTTCCAGAATAGATATTTCCAATAAAAACAAATATTCTGGTAAGTTAATATTTCGGAGCTTTTGAAACTTATATGCCAAGATTGCTTTTATTATTTTTTAAGAGTTAAATATGTTTTTAATTTCTTAACTATCAAGCGATTTTAGATTTAGTTCCTATTCGAAAGTTTTGTTCATTTTAGTCATCTTAATTAAACGATACTAACTTTTGAGTGATGTGACAAACGACAAACCCAAGTCTAATGTCACTTTTCCTGATTACTATGTGACGTGATAGTAAAGGTTTGGTGGTTGATCAGCCACTCGGTCGGTCACTCAATCTAGTGGTCGGCCTGATGGTCGGTCGGCCACTCAATCTGGTGTGGAGGACCGAACGGTTAGTGATGTGAACACAAAGAACCAAATGGTTAACTGTGTGAGTGTGCAGAACCGAACGATTAATTGTATGTTTCTGAGCATAACCGAACGGTTAAGTGTGTAGGTGTGCAGTACCGAATGGTTAAGTGTGTGTTTATGTGCAAGACCGAACGGTTAAATGTGTAAGTGTAAGACCGAAAGGTGAGTAAAAGACCGAGACGTGAGTAAAAGACCAAGAGGTGAATAAAAGACCAAGCGGTAAGCGAAAGACAGAAGAGTGACCGAGGCAAAACAAGAGGAGAAACCGAACGGGAAGACAAAGGAAAGTAAGGTCGAACGGTTTGTTGGAGTAAATGTCGAGTGGCCGATCAGGTCGAGTGACCGATCAGGCCGAGTGACCGACCAGGCCGAGTGGCCGACCAGGCCGAGTGACTGACCACCACACCTTTATTGTCGCGTCGATTAAAAGTAGTCAGGGAAGGTGACATAACACGTGGCTCGCCGTTTGCCACATCAAAGAAAATTTAAGGCCATTCAATTTTAAGGACTAAAAATAAGAGTTTCAAAACTAAGAGAACTAAAAGAAACAAAACTTTCGAATATAAATTAAACTCAAAATTAAATAATAGTTTAGAGACTAAAAACATATTTAACTTTTTTTAAATATTCATTCCAGATTTTTTTTTTCATCGCAAAAGTGCGTTCTGACACTACTCTGTATAAACAAAAATAAATGCTACTTCATTGCATCTCCCATTGTTTAAACAAAAGTAAATGTACAATAGATAAATTGTGGGGCGCAAGAAGCAAGGACATGATAATATTATAATATTATAGATAGGACTTCTCCAACAAATTAATATCATCAATTATATATCCCTCACTGATTCATTAATGTAATTTGCTAATCAGTAAACAGACAGTGAACTTGGACAACATACATTTTGGATATTTAAAACGAAAAGGGGCTAATAATAATGACAAAACCCTCATTGCACAATAACTGGCTATAAGGCAAGACTTTTAATTGAAATATTTTTAGGAATAAAAAAAAATAAAAAGATTAGGAAACTAACCAGGAACATAGAAAATGTGCTACTGAGCCCCTTGTCACAATAGATACAACGAGAGAAATTGGGACTGGTGGGAGTAAGTGGAGGCTTCTGGTATCATTGTAATTTGTAGAGCCTGTTTGTTTGAAGCATAAAATAGTAAAATTTATTTCCAAATCTTTACAGATTTGTCATGGCTGGCAGAAGCAACCATCCCTGTGACGGGTGATTGTGCTAATGCAGATATCACACCCTCATGAGCTGGAATTGTCATACATCTATTCTCAACCATGTTCCATAGCTCCAATGACTGCAATGTATCGGTGAATAAAATGAGAACATATAATTTATTAATTTCCATAACACACAAAACAATAAAAATAAATTAAATCATTGAATATTTTAAACATAAAATTCAATTTAATAAACAATTCAAAAAATAATCAAGGACTATACCTTTTTGTTTTTAATTATTACAACATTAGCTTATTTTATTGAAGATGTTCTTAAGCCCATATAATATTTTCCGAAGAAGATCCACCCTTAAATCAATTACCGCCACATATCAAAGAATATGTCCTATCCTCCAAGATGGAACAACATTCTGACAGTTACGTAAGAAGAGCAATACATCACCATTGAGATTCCTAAAAAACTCATTACACATTTGCAATTACAGTGTTTCACTCATCTTCACTATGGTGCAATTAGACTCATCCTTTCTCTTCATGGAAGAAGAGGTTTTAATGTCCGAGGCAGAGTCTCCGTAGAAACTATTATGTTCATTATGAGAATGATGTTATTAGAGTTGCGTTTAACATTTAAAGGAATAAACACAACTCTAAACAAAACTTATAAGATTTAAAAATTGAAAGCTAAGTAAGGCATGTAAAAAGACAACACAAAACTTAGAGCATTGGAAGAACACAAAAGAAAACTTTTCCCAAGTTTCTAGATTGAAACTCAGCACTAAGGCTCTCACTTCCAAGGAAGGTTCCTTGGTAGTGAACCTAAGAAAAATACTCTCATTTAAACAACTTCAAAGAACAAGACAAGAAAAAATACATAGCAATTAAAAGGGAAGATGACAAGGGGGCAAGAGCTCTATATAGATAGGAGAGCCTCTTGTAGTAAGTGATCTAGGGGCTGTGGGACTAAAACACAAAAAGTACTTCAGCTGCACTAGTTTAGGTGCTACTTATGAGAATTAAGTCATCACTCAATACTTGCTCTCTTCAAGTGTTTGCCTTGAATACATGATGTGCAAAAGCTTGAGGCTCGTGTGCTAGCTGTGTGCATTGTTGACCTCTTAAATTAAGGTTTTTGATTCCCTAATGAAGAGGGCTGAAATTGACTAACATTTAATGCCTAACTCACTCTAAACGTGAGAGTTTATAAGGATTCGCTCCTTGTTTGAAGGTGTGTGTTAGGATATGGGGTGGCAGGGTATAATGGGTAATGGATTTAGGATAGAAGTAAAGAGCGGGAAAGTTTGTTAGGCTGTTAGGAGGAGAAAGAGAGTATAAATAAGCCTTTTGGTAATTTTGTGAAGGGAAATCATTTTCTTAGTATAGACAGGTCTTGAACCTTGTGAGGGGGATTAGGCCTCCGTTAGGGCTAAGAGGGGGATTAGGCCTCCATTAGCGCTATTTGTGTACTTTCTTTGAATATCAATACAAATACCCATTCTTTTTTCAGTGTTGATTCTTGTTTGTGTGTGATTGGGTTGTCTTAGTTAGGTTTCCAACTCAGGAACCTAAGTGTGTCTGAGTGAAGAGTGGTCTTGGTCATGTCTTGATGTGCCTTGGCTGAGTCTAACCATGTGCTTTCAGATCTTGGCAACCCAACATTCCCTTGATGAGGCCCATTTGCAATCCTACTCATGTCTATTATTTTTACCAAAGAAAATCTATAGCTATACATGCATATTACTGTTATACATTTGTTTACAAAACTAAGAAGAAAGAAAATCTTTTTATTCTACTTTTCAAATGTACCATCTTCTTCCATTAGGCTTCGTCTTCTTTTATCTTCTTAGCCAAAAGTGTGGTGGTCGGATGGTCCTTCATCAAGAACATTTAATCTTAGCTTTCTTGGATTATAATTAAGATTAAATCCATAACGTCACCTAGAATTTCCCCAATTGAGGTTAACTAAGCTTCAACTAAAATTAGTGACAAAAATCAGTTTTTAAACCCTAATGGACTGTAGACAGTCTAGTTATACGAGCTCCATTAGAAATCTAGTCAAATGGGCCTCATCAGACTATTTAGTATGTTGAATTTCACTAGACAATTTGATGGATTGACTATCTACTGAATTTTGATGACAAGTGATTTATATGTTTGAATGCATACATTGTGTCTTGTGCAACTAAGGAAAAATGGAAGTCACATTGTGTCTACGACTTGTATAGCGATAGATTGTCTAGTGGACCTTTTAATCTGCCAACAATTTATTGGATTTGCTGATTTAAATTGAATGATTTTATTTAGAAACAGCGCACAATCCAATTGTGGGAAGAAACGATTGTAATCAGTTGTAATTTGTAATCATATATGCGATATTGTTTTCTTAAGCATAAAAGAGAAAGAAAAACGTTTCCAAAAAGAAGATACAAGTCTGATAATGCAAAATCAATTTTTAACTGATTAGAACTACAAAGATTTCATTGCAAGGGCTACATAAAAAGTTGAGGGCAGAAAGTGTCAATCAATTCAACTCTTACAACTCTAAATAAACATCATTCGTTTAGCATCGTCTACAACAGAAAAACCCCATTTTATTTACTGTTCTTTCTAATTTATGCTTTTCGAAATCTGGTTTACTAAGATTACAATTGAATTCGTTAGAAGACGAATTTGGATTAACTATACTTGGTTTCTATTGACATTTCTTGCAGTAGACGATCTAGACTGTTTTACATTCGGCAATCTAATGCTACTTTAGATGTCTACTCCTTTAATTTGATTGAAAATGACAATGATCAACATCTCTATGTAATTATACTATGATAACAAGTCCATCATGAGCATTGTCCATAATGTAGTCGAACATGAAAAGACCAATCATATTGAAATTGACAAACTCTGTCAAGGATAATCTTGAAAGAGGCCTAGTGGTTACAACTCATGTTGCCATAGGACTTTTGGTGGAAAATATTTTCAAGAAAGGGTTTCTTCACGGCAGATTCTAAGATCTTGTAGGCAAGTTAAGAATAATTGATATTAATTTACCAACTTGAGAATAAGTATTGTAAACACCATATTATTAGGATTAAAAATATATTCTCAATATCAATAGTAATTAGGAAAAAAATATCTTCAGAATCTTCTTATTTATTTCAGCATATTTTTATTTCCTTTTTTAAAGGTTTTGCTTATTACAAACAGAGATGATGAGAATGTAAGTTGAGTGATTGATATCAATAAGATAAATCTTTAGTTTTCAATTGAAACAAGCTCTTCCATTAGAATCATACACTTTCATACTTTCCTTTCTTCCTATTTATCAATCTCCTTTCCCAAAACCACCTTCTCACTTGATCCCGTCACCTTAAACCTCGTCCCAGAGCTTCTACTTGCCAAACCAAGACAAAACCTGAGTCTAGTTCAAGACATTCCTCTTAAATATCTCCCCAAGAATCTCTGATATCCTCTCCTAGAAATCAACCATCATCTAATAAGAATGTTCGTCAAGATTCCCAGGACCCATATACCCACTTTGCCTTAAAAAACCTCATCGTATTCTTGATAAAGATTTACAAGATGAAAACTCTTCCTATAGTGGAACCACACAAATATACTCATCATTTCAAAACTCAGAAGGGAGAGACCCTAGTTATGCTGATTTAATTAATATCTTGATGGCCACTACAACGGGATTAGAGACCAAAACTAAGGCAATATATGACTCTCCTGATGATGAAGTTATTTCCTCTCCCATAGTAGAAACTACAAGTCCAGTCAATGGACTTTGGTTCACCCTAGATGATATCCCTCCTAGCAGGTGGAGAAGACTGACCTCGAGATCAGGTTAGACACCAGATTGATGAAACACTCTAATTCATACAAAGTGATTGAATTTGTTGTCGAATGACTAGCACCCTAAGAATGCTATCATGATTTAGGTGCTATCCAACAAAACCAATTCCATGAATCAAATACTAATGTGTCAATTCTCAGCTCTGCATGAAGAATTCATTGGAGACAGAGTCATCAACGACATGGAAATCCGGCAATATTTCTTTGAGATGATTTTTTTTTCAATCAGGATGAAAGACTTAGACAAGCATTTTCATAGAATGAGCCATAGATTTTATCTTCTCAACGGTGTAATGATCCCTGTCTAAATAATACTTATATGGGATCATTATCAGAAATACTACCTCAACATAACCAAATAGCCATGGCCACTCACAACAATTTCTCAGCGTTGACTATTACCAGAGTCAAGAAACATATAAACTCCAATTAATTAATCACATAACGGAAATCAACAATTTTTCAATTGAATCAGCGTTTAATTCATCTCAAGTAACAAAATACTCCTGTAATACATTGTTAAGTAATGTGTAATACAATTTATGACAAACACATAATACTCCTGTAAAATAAGGTGTGATAAGTGTGTTTGTAAAATCCCCCAATCAAGAGTTCTATGTAAAGATGTTTTCTCCCAAAGCTCTCTCTGAACACCTACTTTATATGATTCATATTATTAGTCCCCTCCTTAGATGCTAGTATGCTCTACACTTGCCTCTATTGAAAATCTTGAGTATCAAAAAACGCTTATGAAAATGATATATTTTTTATCAAGTTAATTATGATTTGACAAATAGGAATACCCACGATGAGACATTATATGCCATGGAGACTCGTGATTGGCTCAAAGACGTGGTATTTCTGTTTATCCTAAGAGTAAGGGGCTTGGCACCAAAATGGTATCACAGCCTAACCAATTTTTCAAGCAAAGGGTCCAGACAATATGAATCATAGGTGGAGGGCACAAACCATGGAATGATTAAAAATAAAAGCAAATGATTAAGAATGGAAAACATGTGCAACAAAGGGGAAAATGCAAATAGTGTGCGAAAGTTTTTCTACTTGGAGTATACTATAATTAATGGACTTTGTTTACATAAAATTTAAGAATGGAACTAGGCATGAAAAGCAGTCCAACTAAATGGATTTAAAGTAGTTTGGACTGATTATGGACTCATGAGATAATTGGGTTGTTTTATCAACATCAGAATAGCTTAACCATCCTTTATTTTTATTTCCAACAACAATTTTCTTTGGTGGGTCGCATGGTTCAATCTCTGTCACATATTCCTGTTTTCTTCCACGAAACTTAACAAAACTTAATTGCCTTTAATTTAATTTCCACAATTTGATAACCTAAAAAAAACTTAAACTCATTCTACACTGTCAAAGTATGCAAAGGTTATTGTAAAGAATTATATATAAGGAAGGATAACTGCAAGAGTACTAAGTTTTTTTTTATTTATTGAATAATAAGGATCCTCCGATTAAATATATTTTATAAAATTATTTAATATATTTCTATTATTTAATGGAAATTTAAGTAAATTATTAAATTATTTAAATTAGACTTAATATTTAATAAAAAATTGTAAGCACAGAAATCAACTAGAAAAAAATATTTAAATGCAGTGCAAATCAGTGACATAAGAAAAATATCACTTAAACACATACTCAATGCCAAAAAAGTATAATTATTAGTGAAGGTTGAAAAACAGATGGGCAACAACTCCACTGCCAACAATGCAAATAATGTGTGCATGTTTTTCTAGTTGAAAGTGTTTAAATAAAAATAATGGAGTTTATATTTAACCAAAATTAAAAACGGTACTTAGAAATTAAAATCAGACCAATAAAATGCATGTAAAGTGGTTGGAATTGATGTTATGGACCGGTATAAAATAATTGACCTTTTATTATCAGCCTTAGAATAGTTTAGCCTGTATTTCTTATATCTCCAACTAAAATTTTCTGCGGTGTGATGGTATAGTCTCTATCACACATTCCTCGTTTCTTACAAACTGAATATCCTACATAGTAAACAAAGTTTATTGTGAACAAAAGACACGCACACTGTTATGGTATAAGGTAGAGGGTAATAATAAGGTTTGGCAAGTATATGAAAAGGAGAAGGAAGGTAGGAGGGAAGTGAGGTTGAACGGTATTGACCGTAAAGGCTGAACGGTGGAAGGCGTGAAGAGGTCTAGCCGAACGGTGGAAGGTAGTGAAGAGCTGGAGCCGAATGGTGGGAGGCAGGGGAAAGCAAGCCAAACGAAGGAAGGCGAGGAGCAACTAGGCCAAACGGTGGAAGGCAAGGAGCGACCAGGCCGAACAGTGGAAGGCAGGAAGCGAGCAGGTCGAACGGTGGACAAGGGAGAGCGACCAGGCCGAACGGCTGAGCCGAACGGTTGAAGAGCTACCATCCTAACTGTCACAACTGTGACAGTTAGGATGGGTGAGAACTAAATACAGTAAAGGGAGCTATATTTGAGGAGAATATTCAGTATAAGATAATTAGAGTAAATAAATATATATTCCAGGGAAATATACAATATAAGATATTTATAATTAATGATATATGCTAGGGAAATATACGTGGAAATATTTACATTAAATATAGGGATATTTATATTAAATGTAGATATATTCTAGGGAGATATTTAGTATGAGATGAGCGGGAAACAATTAGTATAAATAAAGCTAGAGTCTAGAGTTAAGGGTATGCTTTTGATTATTGAGTTTTGTTGATAGGCGGCTATGCGTTTGTGAGGGAAGTTATGCTCCCAAGTAATTGAAGGAGGTTGTGCTCTCAATTATTGTTTACTTTTGTTTATCCAAATATTACAATCAATAAAAGAGATTCATTCGTTCATTATCATTCATTCTTTAGCTTTATTGCCTATTGTGTTCGTGGATCGTATCGACCTCAGGTACATAACACACACCCAATTATAAATGGAAGGGTTACACTAAGATTAACTATAAATCTTCATCTTCTATGTTTTTTCTCCGCTCAGTACGTAATCACTTTTAACAGTTTGATTATGAGAAAAAATGAATGGAGGAAGTAACATTTTTATAATTACTTCACACATATAAACCAAATAAACAATAAAAGAAGTGACAATGAATAGCAAACAACAAAGCTTCATAGGCACATACCTGGTATCCTCCAATAACCAAGAGAGTTGAGTAGCTTGGGTGAAAGACACAAGAATGATACATGTTTCCACTGGAATTAAGTTCATGAATGCACTCCCCAGATGCAAGTGACCACACTTTGACAGATTCTTGACTCACAGATGCCAAGTAATCTCCATTTGTATCCCAACAGACACAATGTACGTCTGCAGAGTGTCCCTAGCAATGCATTAAAATATAATTATTACAATATATTTATCACAAAACAATAGGACAGGAATTTTATTATTTTCTTAGATTTTGAAGTTGTGTCCATGTTAACACCTGAAACATGTGCATCTGCCTATCAGTCTCAACATCAAAGAGAGACACTAGACTCCCACTTGCTGCAGCCAGAAGTTGACCAACCCTTGGCTGAAACCTCACCTGGGTAGATCCTCCCTGCTTGATTAATTTAATATTGTTTAGAATTGAGGAAAAGCATAATTCATATATCTAGATAACTGAAAGTAAATTTTGTAACTGACCTTAAAAACTCGGCTGCAAGAATATTGGTTAATATTCCAGATACGGATCTCATTGTTATCATCACAGGAACAGAAAAGATCATTTTTCTTTGGGTGAAAATCAAGGGACACCACGTGTGAAGTATGGCCACTATATGCCTGTAAAGAAAAGGTTGGCTGCAAAAGTAACAGTCAATGGTAAGTCCACTTACAACGAAACCAATACTTGAAAAAGCTACTTCTTTTCCCAGTGCAAGAGGATAAGATTTAGCACCCAATTTTCATGTACAGCTTAAAAGCTCCAAAACAATATATTTAATTCAGAGCAACACATCTTCAAAACAACTTTTATCCATAGGGTAAAAGAAAAACTTTTAAAGAAGGACACCTGAACATACAACAATAACAATAATCAAACCAGACTCTAACGTAGTTAATTCTGTTTTATAAATACGGTTCAAACTACAATATTTTGAAAAGCCAGCAACCGTAGAAACAAACCATCAACATAAAAGCCAGAGAAGAGTTCTAACTTCCAAAATATAACTTTCACAAAAATACCATGGGTTCTCGATTATACCACATTTTTAAAGTTCAACAATCATTGGTCAAGAAAGAGAGGTTTACTGAAAGTTGCACGTCTTGACTAGCAAACATGTATGTCTTAGTTATTTATAGTATAATTAGAATCAATCAATGACCTAACTAAAACAATTTTAGTGGTCACCATACATCAACTACCTATTTATCAATGTGCAAGATAGGTTATTATTTTATCTACTGATATGTACCATCAGGGTCCATAAGATTGGAGACAAGAACTAATGAATTATATTTTGCTTGAATCTGTTGGAGGTTTGGAGCCCGGCCAACATAGAGAAAAGTTAAAATCAAGGCTTTCATACAATCTCTTTTAGTTGTTGACTCTGAAACCTGAAGATAAACAACACTTTCCAAGACATAAAATGATATAAGGTGTCTGTGACCATTGAGAGAGGGAGGAAGAGATTTAAGAACTAAGTTGAAAACCAAAGCACGACATAGACTCAATGGACAAAATTACACAGTAAATACAATATAAATCTATGACTATCAAAAGGAAAAGAATCTACTTATTCCAAGAGTACTGATAAACACCACTGAAGGACGTTTTGTAAATTGAATCTGATAAACTCAGTTCTTTAGATTAAGAGATTGAAGTGGATAAAGTGTACAAAATTTTAAGAAATGTAAAATCTTGTTGATAAAATATAAACTAACTTCATTTTAATGGATATTTTACTCTTTGAAGTATAGAAGTAAATTAAGTTGCAAGATTAGAAGTCTATGAATGCTTAATTAATCTAACATTTGGTACGTGATCATGAACATATAATCATTCAAGAAAGTTATCAAGAAAAGTAAACATTCAAGAATTACACTTTTTCATGGAGTAAATTAATTCTTTCTTTTTTCCAAAGTTCTCTATTACTATATTTTATGTACCTAGACATCATATGTTCTGAAAGTAATCAAACTACAGTCTAGTCTCCATTGACACGGCATTTCGTTTAACAGAAAGCAGATGTAATTCTGAAAGAAAAGGAAAGGTCTGCAATAAGAAAAGAATAACTTACATCAGCAGCATCCCACAACCGAACAGTTGTATCAAATGAAGATGTTGCCAGCTGAGTGGAATTCGGTCTGAAGCGAACATCAGTAATAATAAGGCTGTGTTCCTCTGGTGTACTCTCTGTTTGCAGTGTCTCCATGTTCCACAGAACAACCTAATAACAAGAAATAGAATGATAAGTATAATTTACATCGTATTACTAGGACTTTAAATTAACAAGGACCAAAAATAGAAACAAAAAAATTGGAGAACTAATATCAAAATCAAAATTTGATACATTTGCAAGTACAAGCAAATCTTGAAAAACATGTAGAACTATAATTTATTTCAATACTTATTATTACAACATACTAATGTATTTATAGGAGTAAAAGTTAGGCACCTCCTTAAGTTAGGCACCTCTAAGTTAGGCACCTCCTATGTTAGGCACCCCTAAGTTAGGCACCTCATACCTAAATAATTATAGAAAAATACTTAGTAAGTTTTTCTCTAATTACAACACTCCCCCTCAAGTTGGTAAATGAATATCAATCATTCCCAACTTGCTTACAAGATCTTGAAATCTTCCTTGAGGTAGCCCTTTTGTAAAAATATCTGCTAGCTGAAGACCTGTTGGAACATGAGTTGTAATCATAAAGCCCCTGTCTAGATTATCTTTTATGAAGTGTCTGTCAATCTCAATGTGCTTTGTCCTGTCATGTTGTACTGGATTATGAGCAATGCTTATGGCAGATTTGTTGTCACAGTATAGTTGCACAGGACTGTCTATCTTAATTTTAAGATCATCCAAAATGATTTTCATCCATAGTCCTTCACACATTCCTTGAGCAAGGGCTCGAAATTCAGCTTCTGCACTAGAGCGAGATACTCTGTCTTGCTTTTTGCTCCTCCATGTTACCAGATTATTTCCAAGAAACATACAATACCCAGAAGTAGATTTTCTATCAGTAATAGACCCTGCATAGTCAGCATCAGTATATATTTTCATACTTAATGTGTCTTCCCTTTTAAACAACAATCCCTTCCCTGGACTTGACTTCAAGTACTGGAGAATTTTATCAACTGCTTGCATGTGTCTATTTCTTGGATCATGCATGAATTGGCTTACTACACTAACTGCATAGGCAATGTCTGGTCTTGTGTGTGATAGATAGATCAGTTTTCCTACCAATCTTTGATACTGGGTCTTCTCTACAAGAGCACTTTCTTCACTTCCAATTCTATGATTCTGTTCTATAGGAATTGTTGAAGTTCGACATCCCAGTTTTCCCGTTTCTTTGAGGAGATCAAGTACATATTTCCTTTGGGAGATGAATATTCCTTCCTTGGAGTAAGCAACCTCTATTCCAAGAAAGTATTTAAGTTTTCCTAGGTCTTTCATTTCAAATTGAGCTGCCAGTTTTTCTTTTAATGCCAACTTTTCTGCTTCGTCATCTCCTGCAATAATCATGTCATCCACATAGACAAGCAATAGGGTGAGTTTACCTGTAGATGAATGTTTTATGAACAGAGTGTGGTCTCCTTGACTTTGTCTGTATCCCAAGGAAATCATTGCTTTTGTAAATCTTCCAAACCATGCTCTAGGGGATTGCTTAAGACCATACAATGCTTTCTTTAGGAGACAAACCTTGTTTCGTTCATTTTTTACTTCAAACCCTGGGGGAATATCCATGTAAACTTCCTTTTCCAGATCTCCGTGAAGAAAGGCATTCTTTACATCCAACTGGTGTAAGTCCCATCTAAAATGAGCCGCCAAAGCAAGAATAACTCGAACTGTATTCATCTTTGCCACAGGAGAAAATGTCTCCTCATAGTCAATCCCATAGGTTTGAGTATAGCCTTTTGCCACCAGTCTCGCTTTATATCTTTCTATTGTTCCATCCGCCTTATGTTTCACTGTGAATAGCCATCTACATCCTACTGCCTTCTTGTCTCTTGGCTTGTCAACAATTTCCCAAGTTGAATTTTTTTCTAATGCATTCATCTCTTCTTTCATGGCTTGAGTCCAATGTTCAAGTTTCATAGCTTCTTGAACTGTGGTAGGAATTTTTGTTGTATCAATGGCAGCAATAAAACTTCTATGCTTATCAGAGAGATTGTTAGTGCAAACATGTTGAGAAATGGGATATTTAGCACATGATCTCTTTTCTTTTCTCAATGCAATGGGCAAGTCATCAGTAATACTTACCTCTTCGATGTTGTCTTCAGGGATTCTCACCTCCGGATTAGACAATTTTTCTTGCTCTAGAGTCGAAGTGGGTTGTTTTCTTCTTTCATATTTTTGACCAAAAAATTTGTCTTCTTCTTCATCCTTATTATGGATCCTGATAGTTTCATTGCTCAGGTCTTGGGCATCCTGCGAAGACTGACATGGTAATGACAAGAAGGAGAGTTCATCCATTTCAAGTGTTTTCTCCCCCTGAAGTGGTGAACTGACATAAAAGGACTGTGTTTCATGAAATGTGACATCCATGCTGATAAAGATGCGACGACTCTGAGGATGATAACATTTGTACCCTTTTTTATTAGAAGGATACCCTATAAAGATACATTTAAGGGCTTTTGGATCTAACTTGCTACGATTAGGGTGATGAGAGTGAACAAAAGCAATACATCCAAAAATTCTACTAGGCAGACTTGATATTAAAGGGGAAGAAGGAACAAAAGACAATAACGACTCTATAGGACTAATGCCGTTTAAGACACGGGTAGGTAACCTATTGATGAGATATGTGGCCGTTAACACTGCTTCCCCCCAGTAATTTTTTGGAACAGACATTTGAAAAAGAAGAGCTCTAGTTACTTCAAGGAGATGACGATTCTTTCTTTCTGCAATCCCATTTTGTTGAGGGGTATTTACACATGTAAGTTCATGAACAATACCATTATGAGAGAAAAAATTGAGGAATTCATGATTAACATATTCAGTACCATTATCAGACCGAATTCTTTTGATATTTCTTCCAAATTGATTTTGGACAAGATGAAACAATTTAACAAAGATTGGGAAAACTTCAGATTTATTGTTCATAAGGTATGTCCATGTGACACGAGTGCAATCATCAATAAAGGTAACAAACCATTTTGCTCCAGAAATAGATGCGACAACTGGTCCCCAAACATCAGTGTGAATTAAATCAAAAGGAGAAGTACTCTTTTTATTACTAATAGGATAAGATGCACGATGATGTTTTGATAATTGACAAATATCACAATTAAAAGACTCAACAGACTCATTGGTAAACAAATGGGGAAATAAAGACTTGATAAGGTTAAATGAAGGATGCCCAAGCCTTTTATGATGAAGCCATATTTGAGAGTTTGCCCACGTCTCAGATGTAGCTTGTAGACTCAAAATATTTGTTGTGCTTTGGTCATTAGTCTCTAATAGATACAACCCACTTTGCTCCTTAGCAGTTAAAATCGTCTTCCCCGTGGCAAGATCCTGAAAAACACAATGAGTGGAGAAAAATATTACTGAACAATTTAAATCCTTTGTGAGTTTTTGCACAGAGATAAGATTATTTGCTAATTGTGGAACATGTAAAACGCCCTTTAATATAATGGATGATTCCAAAACTATATTTCCAGAGCCACATATAGGTATACCCTGACCATTCGCAACAGTAATAAGTTGTTCTTTACTGCTTTGATCGTATGAGTTGAAAGACACACGACAAGGTGTCATATGATCAGTTGCTCCTGAATCAAGAATCCAAATACCTTGAGTCATATTACCAACAGTATTGAGACAAATCTTACCTTTCATGGACAGAGTACATGATCCAGAGGGCTTACTCATTGATTCAACCATTGCTTTCAAGCGGTCAAGTTCTTCCTTATAAGCTTTCATGTCAAGATCTGGTGGTGGAGAAACATTAGATTGATTTGTGGCTTCCTGTTCTAAGGTAGTGTGATTTACCCATTTTTGAGTAGGCCCTTTGTTATTCCTCATACGCTCTAGAACATTACTTTTTCCATGGAGTCTGAAGCATGTTTCTTTGGTATGTCCAGATCTTCTACAAAATGAACAATAATCTCCACGATTTCCTGATTCAAATGACTTTCCTCCAGTGTAATAATCTCCACGATTTCCTCTTTCAAATGACTTTCCTCCAGTGCTCGTTCCTTTATGGAATCCCTTTCCGGTTGTCATGGCAGAGCCTGTGTTGGAGATCCCCCCATCAAGCATGACAGCTCTTCGAGTTTCTTCTCCTCTTACCATAAAAAATACTTCTGATAAGGAAGATAATTTTTCTCTTCCTAAGATCTGTACCCTGATTGGGTCATATTCTTGATTTAGGCCATGGAGAAATTTAAAGATTCTTCCTCTTTCCACGACTTCAGCATGTGCGGCAACATCTGTTTTACACATCTTTATTGTTTGGTATTGATCTAATTCAATCCAAAGACCATTCAAAATTCCATGATATTCTGATACAGAAAGTGAGCCCTGTTTTGTATTAAATATCCTGCTTTCAATGTCATAACATGCAGCAAAATCCTTTTTTAATGAAAAGGTATTTTGTAAATCATCCCATATTTCCTTGGCAGAAGAATGAAACATGTAATTTCGACTTATCTCAGGAACCATGGAATGCCACATCCAAGTCATAATTAGTGAATCTTCATTGTCCCACAGTAGGAAGTTTGAGTCATTTGGTTCTGGTCCTCCACCATCTATGTGGTCTAGTCTTGAACGACCCTTGAGAATCCTTCGAATGTACTGGCTCCATTGTAAGAAATTTCGCCCATCCAACCGGTAGGCACCTATCATATTTGGAAGATCATTAGGACCCAAAGGAATAAATTTTACCTCAGACATCTTTGGGAATGCAATCTGGGGACCCTATCTGCTGACGAAACAGTGGAATACGACGCCGGACAGCGGACAATCGGCGCCTGGACAGCGACAAACGGTGCCGGACAGCGGCACACGGCGTCGGACAGAGTCAAACAGGCACTGGACAGCGGAAAAACAGTGCCTGGGCAGTGGAAAAACAGTGTGGGCTACACAGGATAATATGGAGCAGTTCTTCAAAACTCGGATTTACTCCGATCTGAGCCAAATGGGTTGTCACCGGCCCTTGTACCGGAACGAGGAGGCTCCGGCGACTCCTTCTGTGACGTCGGAGGCGAGTGGGTCTCGCCGGAACTAGGCGCGTGGGCTACACGCGCCGGCAAGTCTGGTTGTGCGTGGCGGCGCGTGGCGGCGCGTGGCAACGTCTTCTCCGGAGCAATTTGCAATGTTGTGTTTGCTGTAGATAGGCGTCCCTTTCTGTCCTATCAGTGATTCCAATAGTTACTGCTACAGTTGTAGTGGCTGGATAGCTGCGGTTGCTGGTGGCTGGTAGCTTATCAGTGCAGCGGAAACAGAGCTCCCAAGATCGGGAGCTCTGATACCATCTTGAAAAACATGTAGAACTATAATTTATTTCAATACTTATTATTACAACATACTAATGTATTTATAGGAGTAAAAGTTAGGCACCTCCTTAAGTTAGGCACCTCTAAGTTAGGCACCTCCTATGTTAGGCACCCCTAAGTTAGGCACCTCATACCTAAATAATTATAGAAAAATACTTAGTAAGTTTTTCTCTAATTACAACAGCAAACATACCAGACCTGCTAGAAATATTTCCATCACAATCTATAAAACAAATTTACAACTTGTAAGGACAAACAACCATTTTATCGATCTGCTCAAAGGCCAGATTCTTTATTTGAATAAAGTATTAATCCAACCGAAGGGATGATAAGTTCACCAAATCAATTGGGTATACTATTTCTCTTCATTTTTTTCTCTCAAAATCTCTCATTTTGTTGGACTAAACCTGGAGATCCCACAGAATACGAAGACCACAAAATGCCTGCATGAAGCTATCTTTTTTTATTGAATATAGTATCCCATAAAGGGGTATGAATTTTCATTGTCTAGAAACAGTGCGAATAAAAAAATTCAAAATGTTTTTCTGGGCATTTTTGAGACAGACTAATTTTTGCAACTCAAAAAGTCAATTAATTGATGGTCAATGTTAAGTATAAAACAACCACCAATCAGTCTTAATATAATAAAAAAGGCACTATGACTAAATGGTTGATAGTTTGGCCCCACCCTATTTTCTAAGTAATTGTTTAATTACAGCCGGGGTGCAACGGACATAAATCATTCACTAACATTCCTCCATTAGCTTATGCTTTCAGAACTTACTCTTAACATTAAGTATATGCAGCAAACACAGGAAAAGACAAATACCTAAGCTTTTAATTTTTAGCTTTTCAACTTAATTGGAAGGTGCTATTGGGTAAACTAATTAATGCCTGTTCTTGTCCCAAGTGTTATATGCTGATGAGAAGAGTAAAAGTTGTGTTTTCTCCCTATGGGTTAAAATCACAAGGCATATATGCCCATTTTATAAGATTTCGCATGAAATGTATGAATGCCTAAAAGGTACGGGCAGTTATCACGTCAACACGAAATCATCAACTGCAGCTGATTCATTAATATTGAAATGCATCAAAAAATTTAAAATAGGTAATTAATCTTGTTAAGTTATATATTCAAGTTTACATTTCACAAGCAGAAATATAATTGGTGATGCTAGTGTCTTTTAACTATTTTGAAGCTCTACTATTACTTTAAATCTGTTGAGTTAAAAAACCAAATATGTTCTACCTTTTTGTCATGTCCAGCACTAGCCAATAATTTCCCATCTGAAGAGAAATGACAGCAAACAACTTTGCTATTGCTTTTGCGGATAGAACTAACTTCACTGAAGGAAAAGCCTGAAATGGGAAGCAATATAGACAGCAACCTGGTTAACGTGAATGGTAAAAATATATACACGCATAAGAACATGAGATTACCTTTCGAAGCATCTGTAGCATGCTCAGAAGGGTTCCGTTTCAACGTGCCAAACAAGTCCCTTCCATCACCATCATCCTGTGAGAGAAATGATTCCACATTATCCTCTAAGGAGCCAACATCCCCAAAATGTTCCATGTCATCCTGCAACTAGAAGGATATACATTATTAAGATTTAAGAACTATGATCTGTAATTTAAAAGATTTTGCTGATGATTTGCGTTAGGTAAACAAAATATTCTAATGACACATAATAAGGTGAATTTTTAATTGCATTATCTTTTAATTATGTTTAGGTTCAATTTGAATTGAATCCACTCACCCAAGAAGGTGAACAGGTTATGCAACGAGTAATTTAGAAAAAATGGCAATCCACACAATTTTACAATTTTGCTCCACAATCCTAACGAATTTGTTGTGCCACGATCATACCTGGAATTTGAATCAGAAATGCTACTTAAAATTGTATGATCTTCTCGTTTTACAAGTTAAATCTTGATTTTGATTACAATGACCCTCTTCATAAACAACCTTGTCCTCAAAAATGATGCCCTATTGCCTTCCTGAGTTGAGTTACATTGAACATAGGGTGAATTCAAGCTTGTTGCAAAATTGTAATTTGAAAGCCACCTCATCGATTTGCTTAAGAAACAAATATGGTCCATGGAAATGTGCTGACAATTTGGGAAGAATCTTGATAGAGTTTTGTCTATGTGGCTGAATTTTTAGATACACCAAATCACCTAGTTTGAATTTGGAAGGTTTGCAATTAACATTAGCATGAATTGTCATTTGAGCTTGTGCTCTTTGTAAATGAAATTTCAGTTGTCTCAAGTATAAACCTAGTTGTTGAAGGGGGAGGATGACCATAAACCACCACAACAGGAATGCAGTTAGTAGCACTTTGAAAACTGGTATTGTATCATTTTTTCTGCGCAAGGGATAATTTATACCCAAACTTTTGGCTGATCAGAACAAAAGCAGTGTAGATAAGTTTCTAAGGTCCTATTGAATAAGTGAGCTATATTCCTGAATGTCCCCCATTATGCAAATAATGATACTCATAGTAACTCAGGAATCCACTATTATGATGCTGCAAACACTAGTACTCCTTTGTAATATAGCCACTCACGTTGCAAAGTATAATGGGGGTACTGGTTTGGAGCCTTGGTTAAATCCTCCTAGACTTTTTGACGAAAAAGGGTCAAGATTAACCTCCTCGTCAATAGATTTAATATCCTACCGAAAAGTTCAGATATGGCTTGCAACTCCTTGCCTTCTTCTTTCCTTGATAAGCCATCTGCTACCTGATTTGCTGCTCCCACCTTATATATGATTTGAAATTCATACCCTAATAGTTGGGCAAACCAATTACATTGATTCTAAGTTGTGATGCATTGTTTTAACAAGTGCCTTAGCTTCTTTTTTTTTTCTGTATACACTGTGAATTTATGTCCTACCAAGGGCGCCAATTGATAGAGAACTATCTACATGTATGAGAAGAACTTGAGGAAAAATATTTGTAATTCAAAGAATCTATGACAAGGTCAAAGATCAGAACACGTCTTCTTGAATTTTATAATGATCCATGAAGGAGGAGGGAACTTAAAAATCACGGAGATTATGAGCATAATTGAAAAATAATTTAGGAAATTAAATAAATTGTAATTTGTTAATTTTACAAAAATGTTAAATTCGCTCAGCGAACCAATTTGTGTTCACTGGGCGAGCGCATCTCACTAGGCAAAAGTTTGCGTCTGTAATTTTTGTTTTATGTTATTTTTATGTGTTTTGGGCTTTGGACTTTATTTTAGTTTTCTAGGTTTTCGTAAACTTATGTGACTATAGATAGAGGTAACAAAAACTTATGTAAACACTTTGAGTCATATTATATGCATTTGCATTCTTGAGAGAGGATTCTCTTGATTTTTGGGTTAAAACTATGACTCTTATCAAAGATTAACATCCGCATGGCGAATCTTCACTTGACTTATCAATCTGGTAGATTGTGGCATCCTCATCCCTATCTTATTCCGCATTCTTCTTTGATTCATTTTTGTCATGTCTTTTGAAGATTCAAATTCAAAAAAGATTGTACTCTTTCTTAGGCAGGATCATATCACCAATGCTGAATGGCTAGGACCATAGCCATAAAGTTCTTTTTCATATATAGACTTTCGGAGAGAGGTGTTTGCCAATGAGCTATGGGTCTTTTGTCTTGGAATAGGACAACCACCAACCTTTTCCCAAAAGTGTTGCATTCCGTGGGAAAAGATTAGAAAAATAGAGCATCACCAAAATTGCAGCGATTGGAAATCCTACATCGACTAAAGATAAGGCCAATTTATAATACATAAGTGGGTGAAAACCTCACCTAAAAATCCAATTTTGTTGGGTTGAGTTAGGATTTAAGTCAACTTTTTAACATGGTATATCAGAGTCATGGGTTAGAGTCTATCCTAGCAAGATTTGTGCTTGGTAGGCATATCATTTCACCTGCTATTGGGTCACTATTGGACCACCCATTAATGTCTAGTCTCACGTACAAGATGTATATACCTCGACGTGAGGGGGTGTTGAAAGTGTGACATCAACTAGAGATAAAGCCAATTAACATTATACAAGTAGATGCAAACCTCACCTTAAAAGTCAGTTTAATAGGATTGAGTTAGGCTTAAAACTTACTTTTTAACAATAACTATCTGCAACTATCTAAAGGCGTCTAGGTTATATTGAGTCCACTCAATTTTGTTTTATGAAGTTGTCAAAGGTATGGCTATCTTGCCATAATTCCATATAAATGTCAATGATATTTGTTAGACCAAAAAAATCCTCTCAAGGCCCTACTGATCTTGGGAATAGGCCACTACAGTATAGTTTCAGTCTTTTCAAGGTCCATGGGAACTCATTTTTATAAAATAACATGACCCAAATACCTAGTATAATTTTGTCTATCAAAATATCATTAAAAAAAAACTATAACACATTGACTAAGAAATTGCTCTAAAACTGATTGCATTGCACAATGAAAAGTAGTTGGGAATTGATTAAACAAAAGGCACAAATAACATTTATAATCTCTTGATGTGTTCTAAAAGTTGTTTTGTGTACATCTAGCTCATACATCCTAATTTGGTGATATCCTCTTCTCGAATAGAAAAATATTTAGCTCTATTTAATTCTTCAATCATTGGAGTATGGACCTTATTTGAAAAAGTTGCTTTATTTAGGGTTCTGTAATCAGTACAGACTTTACAACTTCCATTCCTTCTCTTGACTAAGAGCATAAGGCTTGAGTGTGAGTTGTTACTAGGACAGATGATGCCACTTGTCAATGTTTCTGCTACTTGCTTCTGAATCTCATTTTTATGAAAATGAGGGTACAGGATTTGTTGAACTGCTACAATGAGAGTCAAACCAAAGTTCTACAAATACCACCGAATACTCATTTAAGATTTGTTGAGTACAGGATTTGTTGAACTGCTACTAATTGCACTATCTACCCTGTCTCATTAATTAGTTCATTTTCAGTCAAAAGATCAAACCCCAAAACTCTTTTCTGGATGACACCGATGATTGGACAAAAAGCTCCAACACACCGATAACAAAGATTCCCTTCTCTTGATGTGTTCGTTCAGGAAATGAAAGATTCCTGGTTTCCCTAATCCTTGTCCCTGCCTAGTCTGAACCAGGGTTGGCCACTGATGATCCGAAGAATGATTTTTCACCCCCTTGCCATGTTTGACAAGACCCATTGGACAAGTGTCCACTGAGCGTCCTTCCTTGAGGGTTCATTAGAGAAACAGTTTCTCTTCCCCCTTAAGATCAGAATCCTAAATTAAGTTCACAATACGAAGGTCCACTTATGTGTTGTGTATCCTTCATAGCCTCCTCCATGGCTCAAATCAGGTCTTCTGCAAAAAAATACCCAACCAATTGATCTTTCATGTTTGATTTCATTGAGATACCAGGATTTCAATTCTTGGATGAAATCTTCTACACTCCTAATCCATCTGTTGAAATGTAATGTCTTTATTATTATTAATATTTATGTAAGGGTTTTTACTTTTAGGGGTTTTGTTAAGGGGCTTCCAGCCCTTTTACTTTTCGAAACTATTATACCTATAAATGCAGTAGTAAGTTGTACAAGATTTACTAAGTGAAACAATTTTTTTTTTCTTCTCTCAACTCTTCAAGTTGGTATCAAGAGTCAGACCTTTGTGTCTTCCTCGTCTATCGCCGGCGTCTCTCTATTATCATTTTTGTCCGCTGGCAACCGCAGTTGTCTGCCGTCGCTGTCAACCATCGTTTTCTCCGACAAAGTCAAGGGTTAGGTTTGCCTTGAGAAGCGCAACCCAACCTTGGTGGTCCCGTCCTCAGAAGCCTTTGCACATGCCGCCACGCGCCGCTTCTCTCCGGCTAGTCTCGGGCGCATGTTCCTCACGCGCCGCCTTCCCGGTGTCGGAGTTCCACCGCGCCACTACCGATCGTCTTGTCGGGGCTTCCTAAGTGTCTTTTGCTAAAATGAATACTCTAAGGATTCTTCTATCCTTAGCTGCTCATTTTGATTGGAAACTACTACAGTATGATGTTAAAAATGCCTTTCTTCATGGAGACCTAGAGGAAGAAATCTACATGAACATCCCACAGGGGGTTGAAGGAGATAGACAAAATAAGGTGTGCAGACTTAAGAAGGCACTATATGGACTGAAACAATCTCCTAGAGCATGGTTTGGGAGGTTCTCAAAAGTTATGAAGGGATTTGGCTACAAACAAAGCCAAGGAGACCACACGTTGTTCATTAAACATTCAGAAAAGGGGAAGGTAACAGTTCTTTTGGTGTATGTGGATGATATTATAGTAACTGGGAATGATGAAAAAGAAAAGGAAAAATTGAAACAAAGACTAGTCCAAGAATTTGATCTCAAAGAGCTTGGAAAACTGAAATATTTTCTAGGAATTGAAGTAGCATACTCTACCCAAGGAATTTTTATATCCCAACAAAAATATATAACCAATTTGTTGGCTGAGACGAAGACTATTGGATGCAGACCCGCAACAACTCCAATGGACCCCAATCACAAACTGAGTAAATCTGGAGATGAACCAGAAGTAGAAAAAAGGATGTACCAGAGGTTGGTTGGAAAATTAATATATTTGGCGCATACCCGACCAGATATTGCCCATTCGGTAAGTGTAATAAGTCAGTTTATGCATGAACCAAAGGAGTCGCACCTTCAAGCTGCCTCCAGGATTCTACATTACTTAAAAGGCACTCCTGGAAAGGGAATCCTATTCAAGAAGAATGAAAAGTTGAACCTTGAAGCCTACACCGACGCAGACTATGCAGGATCTCTAATTGATAGAAGATCGACTACTGGATATTGTACTTTCCTGGGTGGAAATTTAGTAACTTGGAGAAGTAAAAAACAGAATGTAGTGTCTAGATCATCAGCTGAATCAGAGTTCAGAGCACTTGCTCAAGGAATATGTGAATTATTATGGATAAAAATTATTCTGGATGATTTGAAAGTTGATTTGAAGGGTCCCATGAAATTGTACTGTGATAATAAATCAGCAATAGAAATTGCACATAATCCGGTTCAACATGACCGAACAAAACACGTTGAAATAGATAGACGCTTCATCAAAGAAAAGGTAGACGAAGGTCTATTATGCATGGCGTATGTCCCATCCAGGCAACAAGTAGCTGATGTGTTAACAAAAGGTCTCAATAGCCCTATCTTCCAAGATCTTATAAGCAAACTGGGAATGACCAATATCTATTCCTCAGCTTGAGGGGGGTGTCAGAATATGTGAATTATTGTGCAATTAATATAGCAATTATGTGTAATCCTGCAATTATGTCTAATCCCTAAAATTAAGGGATTAGGATTAGTAATTATTGGGCAGATTTCCTTTTATTAAGATCAGGTATTATTGGGTAGATATCTCCTGATCTAGAGACTTTATTTCAGGAGATTTTTTACCTTAATTAGACAATAGTTTGTTTCTTTTTAAACACTTATGTATTGTTTCAAAAGCATGAATGAGAGAATAATTAATTCCAGCATCCTACTACTGTTTTACAACACTAACAATATGGTTAGAAAATATGGGAGAATCTGTTCTAGAGGTTATTGTAATGTTGAAAGAATTTTTTTTTTCTGGAAAACAACAAAGGAAAACTTGCCAGAGAAAAAGGTGGTTGTTGGAAAACTCGCCAAAGTCGGCACCAAAACATAGAAAACAAATCTGTAAGAGGTTCATGAAAAGAAATCCTTCAAATACATCAGGTCTATCAGGTCAACATGATTTTGAAAAAGGCTTTAGAAAACATGTTAAACTTTATGGAAGAGAAAAACATTAAGTTGAAACCATATGTTTATGAGACAGCACAAGTACCTTAATTTATATTAGGAAAGAAGAACCAATACAATAAATAGAGAATTATCTCATAACAAATATATGATATGGTAGTAAATAAAAAATTCCTAATAATAGATATAAAATCTAGATATTCCTGATTATATAGGATTAGCTCCGTATTTCTATAATTATAACAGTCTCATAAGGGTACTACAAAATGGTATTTCTATAATTATAAGGGTACTTGATCATTAAAATTAAAATAATACTACAGTTTTTTACAACAAATGTTTAATTTGGAAGCAACAAGTGAAGTAGATTCATGCTCCTCAAGTATAAAATTATCAATTTGATTTACCAGTTGATTTGTGGAAGATGCAAGACCACCCGGTCCATCAGTACCATACATCATCAAGCCTTTGGATACGCCAGCAACATTCTGCAAGTTACCCGTCATTGCAACTCCATCACCAGGAGTATGAGTCGATGGAGTTGATGGCTGAGAATTAGAAGGGCCAAGTGTATTTCCTGTTCCAGTACTGTTTGCAGGTCCTGAAGATGTAGGTCCCTTCCTTTTCCGATTATTCTACAAAATGGTTGGCAATTGATTATCGCAAGCAAGGGAAAAAGCATTTAAATAGAAACTGCTAACTCGTATAACTTTGGTCAAAGAAAAAAGCAGAAGTATCTAATACTGATCATTTTAAGCATAAAAGTAAAACCTGAATCAATTGTTGTGGATGCAAAGGATCCTGTTGTTGCTGGGAGGTGGATTGTTGGATCTGTGGCATGTTGATCTGCATCAAAAATGACAAAAATAATCATATTAACACAGAGAACAAATGAAATTTCTATTATAAAACTAAAATTGATTCTTCTATCAAACTTCTATAAACAAAATTTTCTGTTTAGGCAGAGTAACAAGCTAAAATATTTATGGGTACCTTTAATAGAAAATTCTTTAAACTTTCTCATGGCTAGAGTATATCAAGAAGACAAACTCTGACTTGTTCTACAATTTGTCACTCCAGTAGTAAGTGCAACTAATTGTTTCAATCAAATCTGTGCCATGCCACATTACATGACTACAAGGAATATTTATTTAATTTTCAGAAAAAATGAATAATTGACAACTTCACAAAACTAGGTCTAGTTATTCATATTAGGAAATATTCAGTAACAAAGTATACGCCCTAGAATTAGGCTCATTTAATTGTATTGTTTCATTTTGATAGGAAGTCCGATAAACCTTGGGATAATATGAATCTAGTTTCTCTTTTTTCTAAGGAGCTTTCGGTAGATATTTAACTCTTTATCTATCTTCTAAATTGTGAATAACATTCCACATTTTCCAATTTCATACATGATCACAGCAGTTCAGTTCAGATATAGGACTGCATCTGCTTTTATATAAGCTAGCTGAATGCATTTTCAGTCAAACTATAACAAGTCTTAGAATTTGAGTTTAGATCCTAACTCACTTGTAATGTGAAAAGCCCAAGCTTTATAAGCTCTATAGAAGCCACATCTCTAGTCAATGTGACTATATCAACAGTCTTGAGGTTGCAATCAAGGAATTCCCATAGAGGCCACAACTATAGCAGGCTAGGATAACCACAATTGAAACGGCATTCCAACACTTCGAAAAATCATCTCTAGTGAATATGGACTGTACCTTAATTGAATAATCTACATTGGTCTCTGTTAGACATCTTACAAGTAAGCACTATAAGAGGAGAAACCAGAAATAAAGAGTCTGTAGGGTCTATAGTAAATAGGACAGTTATTGTAATAGTTTTTGCAGTTCTGTGTGCAGTCAGTTTGACAGTTTTCCATATTTTATTAGGGCCAAGCATAACTGCTTTTAGGTAGTTATCAGACTGGAGAAAAAATCTGGAAAGGGAGAGACCAAGCTCTCAATAACTTGGAAGATGCGTACTGTCCTAAGTGTTGTTCTATGTAATGTTGAGAGGGGGAGTTCTCTCAAGTTTGATAAAGAGTGTTTTCGATGATGAGCTTGTTAAATGTTCTTTCTTAGGTGATTAGATTGTTAGATTAGGATTAAATTCATATAAGATAGATTATTGGTTGAATAGAATAGCAAAACAGCATAAATCTGGTGTGGTGCTACTAACTTAATCGATTAACTTAGTTCATAATCAGTTAAAGTAAGTCAGAGGCACACCAAGATTGTGTTGTCTATTTTAATCGATTAAGGAATTAACATAATTGATTAAAACAAAGATTTGGGCCTAATTGATTAAGGAATTAACCTAATCGATTAAATGCATCAGTTTTACATCTTTGGCTATATATACGTATATAATTCCTTTTGTAAGCACGTGAAACATTCTCAGAACTATCATTTCTGAAACAAGAACACTTTGTGAAAATTCTTGGAGCATTCTTGGAGGAGCCAACATAAATTGTGAAGATTCAAAGGTTCAAGCTTTCAAGAGTGAAAGGGAAGGTCAAGGAAGTGTCTAGATCCTAAATTCTTTGTAAGATCTACACAAGGGTGTACCAAATTTTGTTTGTTTTTGTAATTCTTTGTGAATTGTGATTACCTTTATATAAGGGCTTCAATTTTAACAATTGGACCCAGAGCTAGTTATCGAATTTTAATCAATTAAAAGATCTCGTCATGGCCAATATATCTCAAACTTTCTCTGAAGGGGAATCCATAAACATACCATCTCTGTTTGCTGGAGAAAACTACCCTTTTTAGGAAAATTAGAATGAAAATCTCCTTAGAATAAGTGGACAAAGGTGTATGGGATGATGTTATCAATGGACCCTTTCAACCTACAAAGATTGAGAATGGGAAAACTATGCCTAACAAGTTTTCACAATGGACTCTGGATGAAAACAAGAGGGCACATTATGATGTGAGGGCTAAAAATATATCATCTGCACTAACCCTTGATGAATTCTATAGAGTTTTTGTGCGTGAATCAGCTAAAGAAATGTGGGAAGTTTTTGAAGTCACGCATGAAGGCACATATGAAGTTAAATGGGCATTCAAGGATGAACAACAGCCCACTAAAGGAGAGGATGTTGACCATATAAATGTGGATGTGTCTCTGTTAGGCTAAAGAATGATTTTGAAAAACATGTGCTCAAGCAGCTGCAAACCTTGGCTGGCCATCACTCTACTTACATATCCCGTTTTGACAAGCTGGATAAAGAAATTGTTGCTCTTCAAAGGAAGTTGGGAAATCAAAATCTTGAAGAGGATGGAGAGGTAGCAGATGATGAGGATGAAGAAGATGATGATGAAAGTTCAGAAAAAGAGGGAGAGCAAGAGGAAGAAGGAGACGAGGAAACAAATTTCTACTTGATGGCCAAATCTACATCATCTGAAAGCAGTGAGTAGTTTTGAACTTGAAAGCATTGAAAATAAGAATTATCAACTACTTGATTCATTTAAAGAATTGCATGAGGAAGCTAGGAAACTCCAACACTCAAACAACAAGTATAAAAGTGAAAACAAGTTGTTGGAAAATAAGAGGTTCTAGGTAGTGAAAATGAAAGTCTAAAATCAAAACTGGAATCTCTAGAACATATTTCTAAAAACACCATGCATGAGAACAAGAAATGTGATCAAAATTGTGAAAATTGTCCAAGACAAATGGAAAGAATCAAATATCTTATGAACACCTTGTCTAAGTTTACACTAGGTAGTTCAAATCTTGATGCTCTTCTTGGTTCACAAAGGAGCGTGTTGAATAGAGAAGGAATAGGGTATGCTGGTAAAATTAATCGATTAAAAACAAGAGGGTTTATTGACATAAGCAAACCCTCTTCAATGGTCTGTTTTTATTACAATCAGTTAGGCCATGCATCAAATTCAAGTTATTACAAAAATTTTGGTGTTCCTAAAGGAAAGTTTTAATGGGTTCCTAAGAAACCATTGAAACACCCTAACATAAAAGGATCCAAATTTAGTTCGGTACTTGCCACCTCTGCTTAATTCGTGTTCCAAGCTAATTTTGAAAACACATTGTTTGATTCTATTGTATGTTTGTTTGCTAGAAATGATGAATCATGATTATGACAAAGGAGATTAGCTCATTTATCATGTCACAGTTAAACAAACAATTTTCACTAAACCACTACCTAAGGATAGGTTTTACACTATTAGAAATGAACCAAGTATCGTAGATGTTGAATGTGCATCCTAAAACTGAAAATACCCTTGCTCTGCATATTTTAACCGATGTCATAATGGATTAATATTGTTGAAATGTATTAAGTTTATGTTGTTGTTTTATGTTGTTTTGTGAGTAAGTACCCAACTTAAGAAGTGGGTTGTTGTGTGTCATTTTATTCAGTCATGGTATTCTATATACCATAATCTTGTAGAACTCTCTCTTTTATGTATGAATAAAATGTCTTAGTATTTTAACAAATATGTTAAGCTGTCAAAAACCATTTGTTCTCTGCTTTAATCAATTAGACCACTTATCTAATCGATTAATACACTTAATACCATCAACTGCATCTGCTTAAAGCCCAAAATATTGATGAAAATGAATGAAATGAAGAGGAAGAATCTGACTAAATTTTGTGTTTTAATTCCTGTGTCTTGATTCTGTTTTTTTTTTTTTTTTTAGTTACTTTGTTTTGTTTCAAATTTGATAGATTGTTGGACAATTATGGTTAATTTTGTTGGATGAATGTATTAAACATATATATATGCTAGTTAATCTGCTTATATGTCTAGGAATTACATAGCTAATGTGCCTATCCTTTATGGTTTATCATTCTCTAGCCCTGTCTTTTATGCTAATGCCCAAAGACGGAGAAAGAGTATGTTTAATTATGCAGGTTCAGAAAGAACATGTGATTGAAATGGAAGTGTTGGTCATGATCTAAAAAAGGGGGAGATTGTTGAGAGGGGAGCTCTGTCAAGTTTGATAAAGAGTGTTTTTGATGATGAACTTGTCAAATGTTCTTTCTTAGGTGATTTGATTGTTAGATGAGGATTAAATTCATGTAAGATAGATTCTTGGTTGAATAGTGTTAAATTGAAAATGTATATTGAATAACTTCACTTGGTTACACCCTTCTCCTTAATCCTATATTTATAGGATTAAGAGAATGGGACACACCTCACACACCACTCATCCAGCTAATACACAACTCATACACACTCACATACAACACATACAGCACTACAGAATTCATAATTCTAACACTCCCCCTCAAACTGGATCATACATATTGTATGAGCCAAGCTTGGAATAAACACACTCAAATAGAAATAACATCAATCAACCAAATTGCAAATACAAGCACTAAGAAAAATACAAGCATTAAGAAACTTCAACTTGGAAAGTCTTCAAACACATGAGATTTCCTTTGCAGTGTTGTCTTGGAACGATACTCCCCCTCACTGTAGGAACTAAATTGTCATCACTTTCCGATGGGACCTGTAGTGGCTGGAGGCGACAAAACTACAGGGACTGCCATCACTAACTGACGAGGTGATGGGGACTTACAGGAAAGGCCATCTAGTACTGACTGATGGGGCCTGCATGCCATCACTGACTGATGAGGTGATGGGGACTTACAGTGGTTGGAAGCATACTCTCCCTCACGACAAACGACGTGAACATGAAGGTGAAAGAACAAGGTGATGACCGATCCGTACGAGGGTTTGGACAAATCTGAAACCCATAACTTCGAAAGATTCAATTCAGCGGGCGGTCTCAAAGAACAACTCCACATGGGCTGTTACAACAAGCATCTGCGGTGCAAAAGAGCCTTTCATGTGTGAGAAACCAAAAAACACCAAAGATTGGGTCTCATGATGGCATCAAAAGACCAAAGACATGTTGGAGGTCCAAAATTCTTTGCTGGACAACTCCCAAGTGGTGATACTTAGCAGTGTATCACAAGAAGATCGGGCTAACTCTAGCACCGAACAACGGCAAACAGTGCCGAATAGAGGCAAACTATGCCAACAGTCAAAACGGCGCCAGACAGCAGCAACGGCGCCTGGACAGCAGCAAAACGGCGCCTGGACAGTAGCAAATCGGAAAGCGAAAAAACGGTGCCGGAAAGCGAAAAAACGGTGTCGGAAAGCGGCAAACAGCGCCTGGACAGCGAAAAGGGAGAGAGAGAGCTGCACGGTGTCACGGTCCAGCAAGAAGCCTTCATTTCTTCATCCAAAACTTCAAAGTGTCACGGCTGGACAGCATAGTAGAGAGGGCCACCATGCACCATAATTAAAAGAACTTAGTACTGCCCATTTTCTTTCTTTCTTTTTTTTTTTTTTTATTATTAAGCCAAAACCGTGACAGTCACTGGGATGGTAGCCAAGTGAACCATGAACACAACAAATCCAGTGAGAAAGGAAGAAGATGGAAATTCTGTGAAGACCAAAGAATATGGAAGCTTTGGCGAGACGACGGGCATCGGCGCAGTGTGATTCCGACGGCGGGACAGCGGCGCGTGAACAGTACGCAAATAGTGGCTGGACAGCGGTACCTGGACAATCAACGACGAAGACGAAGATGGCAGCAATGGCTGCTCTGATGGTCGGAACAGAGAGAGGGAGCTCCGGCGACGGCTATGGAGGTGTCGCGGAGAAGCTCCGGCGGCCAGAGGGCGGCGCGTGAGTGTAAGCGCATGTTCGCAGCGTACGAAGAAGCGGCGCGTGGCGGCTGGTGCGAAGGCTTCGGACGCCAGCACCGGTGGGGTTGGCCGTCGCGTGAAGAGGCGAACCAGATCCAGTGGTCGCCGGTCGGAACGGTGACGGTCGCCGACGACAAGGCGACGCGTGGAAACACGCGTCCGAGATCTACCGGAGAGATGAGCCGCGTGGAGGCGCGTGAAGAGGATTCCGGTCTTGTCTCCGGCGCGGTTGGCCGTCGCTCGAAGAGACGCTCCAGATCCGCAGGTCACCGGTCGAAACTGTGAAGGTGGCCGGCGGTGGCGACGGCGGCGGAAGCGGCGGCCGGCGGTAGTAGCGGCGGTGCACGGCGAAGTAAGCAGCGACAGTGGCCTTTCTTGAGTTCTTCGAAGAAGAGACTTCCGGTCTCTTAGATTCAATGTGAAGCAGCAAATGGATGAAGGGACTGCCAAAATTATTTGACTTCAACACATGTAAAGTACCAGTTTCAGCTACTGGTCCAAAAGGGAAAGGGAATGGGTTCAAACCCATTCTGAGACAAGTTCTGGAAGAGGCTAAATTATGAGGAAGAGACTTTTAACAGGGGCCACCGGCGGCCGGGCCGGCGGCCATGGTGGCCGGCCCCGGTGAACAGCAAAGACAACCCTTAGAAGATCAGAACCTGCTCTGATACCATGTTAAATTGAAAATGTATATTGAATAACTTCACTTGGTTACACCCTTCTCCTTAATCCTATATTTATAGGATTAAGAGAATGGGACACACCTCACACACCACTCATCCAGCTAATACACAACTCACACACACTCACATACAACACATACAGCACTACAGAATTCATAATTCTAACAAATAGAATAGCAAAACTGCATAAATCTGGTGTGGTGCTACTAACTTAATCGATTAAGTTAATTTAGAATCAGTTAAAGTGAGTTAGAGGCACAACAGGGTTGTGTGTTGTTTATTTTAATCGATTAAGGAATTAACACAATCGATTAAAACAGAGAATTGGGCCTAATCGATTAAGGAATTAACCTAATCGATTAAATGCATCAGTTTTGCATCTTTTGCTATATATATGTATATAATTCCTTTTGTAAGCACGTGAAACATTCTCATAACTATCATTTGTGAAACAAGAACACTTTGTGAGAATTCTTGGAGCATTCTTGGAGGATCCAACATAGGTTGTGAAGATTCAAAGGTTCAAGCTTTCAAGAGTGAAAGAGAAGATCAAGGAAGTGTCTAGATCCTGAATTCTTTGTAAAATCTGCACAAGGAGTGTCCTAGGTTTTGTTTTTCTGTAATTCTTTGTGAATTGTGATTACTTTTTTTGTGTAGGCAAGGTTCCTAATGTGAGTGTGTGTAGTCTCACCCTTAGGAGTGTGTTCTTGATTCCTAGTGAGTGTGTGTAGCCTCACCATAACATCCTATAATTAACCTCTTTTCCTAAAGATAAGAAAAAATGAAAAGACAAAGATACAAGGATAGCTAAATTATTCCTATTTTTCCTGATAAAGATAAATAAAAAGATAGGTAATTTATTTCTACTTTTTCTTGGATAAATAAAAGAATAATTAACTTATTCCTAATTTCTAGGAAATCTCCTAACATGTTCAGGCATCTTATAACATAAAGACTAACAAGTATCATTCTTTGGGGAGAGCAGAAAAGACATTTTCATTAAAAAGTACCATAACCTAATCAGTTGCACTAATAGCTGTGTACATTAACACATCCTAAAGATCATCCATAAACACATCAATGCTCTATACAACACTAGCATAAAGAAAACTCTTTGATTTAAATGATGAAATTGTTCTAGATTTACCACTTTCAGGAAACATGATATCAAGAACGTAAAATAGACTTTACCTTAGAGGAAGTAGATTGCATTGGTGAGCCTATAGATCCATCATTTGCAATTGATTGACCGTCTTTAGCATTCAAACTTCCCCTATTTAATCCCCTTAATCTTTGAGGATCCATATCTCCATAAACTGGTGAATTGCCAATATTTCCTTGCGCCTGTACCTGTGCAAGGAGCTGCTGCTGTTGTGGTTGAGGTAAAAGCTGAAACTGATTTGCACTCTGAAGGAGAGGCTTCTGAACTGGTGCTCCAAAACCAGGACGAATTTGATCAATGCCCTAGATCATATTACAATTTATTTAAATTGGATCAGAAATAGTGCTAGATGTGTAAACAAAAAATAAACTGAATTCTCAGCAGAACTTACTGTTAAAGGCCATCCTTTCAATGTGAGACTACCTACTCCAGCATTTAATCCTGAAATGGGAGAAGAAAGAGAATATTGAAACCAAGTAATATGATTAGCCAAAAAAAAGCATAGTAACTATGTAAACCTCATAAAACATTATAAAGAAACTGATCTTCAAAACCTTTATGACAACTGAACCGGCAAAGAAACCCCAAATAGTGGAAAGCATAACAAACTGAAGTATCATAAAAGGTTTGGAGAAGCATAAAAGTTTGGGTAAGTTCGTAAAGCTTCCATAGACTCAATCACAAACTTGCAAGATTACAAGTTAACCTTGGAAAAAAATAATATTAAAAAACTTAGTAATAACACATAGATATAACATAATACTCTTAACACAACAATAATTCAACGTTTCAACTTCCAAGTAGAGAACAGTAGCAAATCACAATAATAAGGTGTGATAGTACATCAGTACCAAATAATTCAAACTACATAAATGACCACTCAAAGATAAATTCACAAAAACATAAGTTCCCAAAATGTGAAAAGATTTTGAAAAAAGCATTAATTTCTTGAAATCATTTGAACCATAGTAAAATGTTACACTTACTTAAGTACAAAAGCCATGCATGAGCAACTAAAAGCCAGTTATTGTTGGGTCATTTGGGGTCAAAAATTAAATTTCATTTCAAACTTGATAACTCTCTTCTTGACTCAAGAGATTATGTGATTTTACATAAGTTTAACAGGTTCACCTGTGTTTAACCAAACAGAGGTTGTTCACAATGAGTTATCTCATTTTCTCTACCTAGACGCACGAACTTGCAAGAGTCTTCAAGTTAATTAGAGGCTTTAGTAATAACGGTAACCAAGTTTAGTTGCCTGTTTTACATTATAAATGGTGGAAATTCAATTTTTTTTTAATTTCATTCCATCTTTAAATTGATTTTCTCTTGTACTGATTTTACACCTGTGTTTGCAATGCCAGGCTTTGACTGCATTCCTCCCTGCCCATAAATTGATGAAGGGTCCATAGGCAAGGATCTCTGCATGGCACCCATGTTGACTTCACCTTTGATATCCTGCTGAGGAAGAAAATGGAAATCAGCATTGTAATTTTATAGAGAAGTAAAAGAATTCAGATGAAGACTGAGCAGTAGAAGCACAAACAGGGGTTTGCTGTGTTCGAGCCTGGATTTGCTGCAAAGCTGCCGTCACACTTCCTGAATTTCCTTGAACCATCTGACTGTTAGGGGAAAATGCACAAAATTAGTAAATATGTACAAGACAATTACATTTCAAGTTAAATAAAAGTTACCAATAATATTACCTAGGATGATTTGTTGATTTCAAGATGGCCATTCTAGCGTCTAAAAGTGGTTGGGATGTCTCTGTGTCCATGGGGTTAGAGTGCTTCATCCGCTCCTCATACATTTTTGCAGCCAAAGCACTTGCAGTAGATTGCCCAAGCACTCCTTCTGTAGTGATAGCATTTACAGGGCCTCCTAGGGGAGGATGATTAGAATCCCTTCTTTGAAGTTGAGCTTGACGAATTAATTGCATATGCTGAATTTGCAGTTGCTGTTGCTCTTTCACTTTATTCTGTTGTGCCTGCAAGTCATCAATAAAGGAAAGGCAATTCCTCTTAAATGTTATGAATATTATCAATAAAACATCAATTAGGTGAACCTAATGAATGATTTTATCTTTAGAACTAAAGGAAGAAAAGGAGGTACCTCCAAATATGCTGCAGCAGTCTCTGAATGTTTCTCATTTGTCCGTGCAATAAAAATATCCCAAAAAACAGACCACCACTCAAAAAGAAAACCACCAGGAGCATCAATTGCTGCAATTGCAAAGTGTTAGCTATAATCAATTGATGTACAAGTACCCCAAAAACATCCACCCAGGAGATGTAAGGAGCACTGTACACAACTGTAGGAATCAGGGTATCCAAAAACTCACAAATAGAGGTTGGGGCAACTAAGTATTTAATAAAAATAACTAAACAAAGAATAAAAGTAATTAAAAGCATTAAATTACCACATCAATTAGCTCTTACCGACAGGATCAGGAGAAACCTTCCCTTCTGTCATGAATGCTTTAGCAGTGTTATGCAACTTCTTCTTCACCAAATAATCATAAATATAAACATCAAGCCTAGAAGCATAGACGGAAAGAACCACGATATAAGTAGTAAGAACACAAAGTAAAGAACAATAGTAATTAAATGCAAGCAGTTACACGGATCAATAAACTCCAGTGCCTCTATCAAACATAAACTATTCTACTCACATCTTATCTGCTTCCCAATTACTCTGCGCCATGATTCCCCGTTCAGAAGCAAAATTAACTGCTAAATTTTACGACAAATCAAACAAAACAATTTCAACAAAGTCTCAAAGCAAGGAAAAACAAAATTAACTGAATCACAAAAACTCAAAGAATAGCAGAATGCACATAAATCGCTAGAAACCGACCTCAAAACGCAACAAAATAGATGGATCAAACTCGTACATTACCAATCCGAGACTGCATGCACCAATGATCACCACCGACGAAGAATTGCGCTCAATTTCGGAAACCGCGAACCGTGAACAGTCGTATCCGATTGAAGGAAACGGAGCCAGTCATAGAAATCACGTGAATTTCGCAATTGGTATCACCGAATCACGGAGAGAAAGATCGAAAGCGAAGAGAAGAGAAAGGGAATTAGGGTTCGTAACGCAGTGACAGTCAGGCCTAGTCCAGTTTCAACTATGAACTGGTTCCGACCAAGCTTTTCAACTGTGAGTTATGGTGAAAGATGAAAGAGTTTGAATGAACGAAGTTCCGAAGCTGAGGCTCGTTAACAAAACGAAGCTGAGGAGAGCTTCGGGTTCCGTACTGGAGTATTGATTAACATACAGCTTAGAAATTGTAGATCGCAAACTTTTGGATTCTGCATCTCAACCGTTGATAGTGTTGGTGGACAAGTGTACGATTGATGTTAGAAGGTGTGGTTTCCATCTAATGTGAAGTATCAACTGTCACCATGTATTATGCATGATCTCATGAGAGGGGGTATGTATTATTCCGCTTTTTCTTCTGCACCCATCCATTATTACTATATTCACCTCCTTAATTTTTAGATAATATTCTATTCTTCATAGTTATGTCAACTGTGTTTTCTCTCTCTCAATATTTTTTGGCTTTGAGTGTGTTTTTTTAAACTCCATCACGAAGTTTGTATTTCATTAATATAAGCCTAAGGATTCCAAAGTTTGTTATAATAGGTACAAAAGGTATGAATGGGTAATATTAATAAAGTTCTTTTTTTCATTGTTTAATTTGCAACTTTCGAATTACTCAATTTAAAAATGAACTTTTTTGTAAATACAATAAAAAATGTATTTGTAAAGAAAAATAAACACTTTGAATGGGATGATCATAGTGTGAATTTTGACTTTTGGATAAAATATTTCAAAAAAGTAAGGTCACTGAAAGTTTTTGGAACAATATTTGTATATATCCTATATTGCTTTGAAACACAAAAACATATGATATGTTTTTTAAATTATCTATGAAATAAGTACTCCAGCTCCATATTAAATCTTTTAGAATACTTTATAAATAATTTTCAAAATGTGATATGTGTATATTTTAATTTAGATATATTGAACTTAGTTTTCTAAAACAATTAATATATGAAATATATATTTCAGGTTAGGCATTCTATAACTAATTTTGAATACATATTTCAGATTTTGGATGGGGTATTTTAGAAAGGAAATGTTGTCTTCAATACTTAACTTTTTTTAAAGCTTATATGATAGTATTTTACACTTTAAATTTTATTTTGTTATATTTACTATTGATGAAAACATATACATGAGTATTGTAAGATGAAATTTGACATTCTTCTAGATAGATATGGACTGTGTTTTCACTTTTGAGCAATGTATAACAAATTTATATGACGCGACTACACTGATGTGTTCACAGGGGATTAGGTAAATATAACTATTGTATAATTATTTTTTTATAATAAACTTATGCATTTAGTAACATTGTACTATGTTCTTATATATACTTATTACCTCTGATGACTCGTTGGAATGGATACAAAAAGTTCTTTTAATTTAGGATTTTCATTTTTCATATTAAACTTAAATACAATAAATGGATAATAAGTAAGAAAGACATATGTATTGTTAAGTTCGAGATAATAAATACAAATAATACAAGAAGAATGTCATTAGAAATAGGAAATGTGAGTGTCTTTTTAGGCTATTAGAAAATTAATGAAAGATGGTGAATGATGGATGTCTTTCATAATCACAACTTTACATATACGTTGTTAGGTTATCCACATGTTGATAGATTAACATGTTATAAGAAGTTTATGTTTGTTGAAATTGAAAAAATTTCAGTTAAACCTATAAATATTTTGTTAAAAGTCAAGAAATATAATGAACAAACTGAGATAACCATAAGGCAAGTGTATAATGCGAGGTAAACATGTTATAGACCAATTTGAGGTCATAAAACTGAAATGCAACAACTAATTATGTTACCGGAGTGAGACATGTATTTCATTGGTTTAGGTTAAATTAGAGTATAAATGTGGTAACAAATATATTTTGAACATAAAATTCATGATGGATAGTACATACAAAACTAATAGGTATATGATGTTCTTACTTAAGATTGTTGGTGTAACATCCACTAAGATGACCTTCTCTGTTATATTTGTTTTCTTAGCATGTAAACATCAAAAGATCTTTGTGTGGACTCGTGAAAGACTTAAAGGTTTGTTTTATAGAGTTTATTTTCTTCCTAAGGTTTTTAGTCAGTGAGAGAAATATTGCTTTAATGATGCAATAAAGACCATATCCCTAAAAGTTTTGAACCTTCTAGCTTTCACATAAAAAAAATGTAAAAGCAAAGTTAAAAATATAATGCATCCAAGAGAGGTGTCGGATTAAGTTGTGGATGATTGAGAAAGTTTTATGGATTGTGTTGTTGTATTTGAAGTTGTTTATTCATCATGGCCTATATTTGTTGAATATGTTAATGGTATATGATTAATTCTGCATAAAGAAAAGTTTGTTAGGGTGTGAATTAAGTTGGTGCACTTGAGGAACACAATTCGTAGGTATGCCTTTTTTTAACTATATAATTGGGTTATGAAGTGTAAAAATTTTAAGGTATTCATAATTGTTTTGATATGTATGGTTGGGGTTGCAGTTTGAACCTAAAAGTTATGCTTCAAACCTTCACATGAAACTTACTTTTTTTGTTGATTTTGATTAACATGATAACTTTGCAACATAGTGCAATTAAAGTTTTGTTTAAGAAGATTCTTTATGTGTTTAGTCATGTGTTTAAAATCACAAAATACAAGAGAATATTATGTCAAAATATGCATTGTGACATATTGTGAAACACAATGATTGGGTGATGAAGTATGTTGTGGGTGTACACTAAGATCTACTCTTGGTTTTCCTCATATTGGCTACATACTGAGTTGGTGCAATTAGCAAAGTTTGGAACACATCCCATTTTCATCTGATGTACTATTAGACTATACAAGGACTGACCCAAATGAAGTTGAGCTAAGGTTGTGCTCTAATGCCACATTACCATGCATAACAAAATCAAGACCTCAATTGGCAGCATCACCCATTCTCACATAAAAACTACTTTTTTTGTCAAATATGGTGCAACTTTTTTTACACCTTTTTGGATTTTTGTTAGGAATATTTATTTTGTTTTGTTTGTTCCAAGATCGTCTAATACGTAGAGTCATCTGATACCCAAGGTCGTTTGATACCCAAAGTCGTTCGATGTCTTAGTTAAGTCATCTAATGTATTCTTTTTACAACTTTTCTTTCTTTCTTTTATGCAACTCTTATTTACATGTTAATGCACTTATTGATTTCTAACTTTTAGCTTTAGTTGTTTCCTTTTGTTCATGCTCTAAAACCCCTCTAAAAGTATGTCCTTCTGCACTCAATCTACTAATTCCATTAGTCTTGTCCTTGGAGTGACCTATTTTAATCCTTATGCTACATTAGTAAAAGAGTTAGTTTTGTTTTGTTTAAGATAGTTTAGGCAACAAAGTTGCACCATCTCAGAACTAATACAAAGCTAGTGGTTAAGAAATTCACTCTTTGAAAGGTCACATAATTATTAACAATATTTATATTCCAATTCATGCTTCAATAGATTGGTGTGATTATTGAAAAAAAAAAGATTTAGGACATTAAACACCTCCACCTATTTAAAGTGAGATTTTTTTTAATTTTCTTTTTCATAAACAATCAATAAAATAAAGAAGGGAAACAAATATCATGTAAAATAATAGCATAGGGCAAAACAAGATACAAGAACGGTTTTATATCCACAAACTTCATTCATTATACTTTATAAAGATTTAAATTAATTTTGTAGATGTTAGTTGGGATAAATCATGACTAAGAAAATAACCAAAATTTATTTTATCTCGAGTAAAATGTAACTTTTTAATTCCTCAAAGTTACAATGATACTTTAAATTATTCTTATCATATTTATTTACCATAAACAAATATACTTATAGATATTAAAGCTAAACAATATAAATGAACAAGAGAATCACTAAAAATAAATGTAAACAATTACTTAACCAAAGATAAATATAAAAAAATAAATAAGACAAATACATAGACAAAAATTAATAAAAGAAGTTAAGTGTGCAATTAAAAATTAATATAAATAACTAAATAAAATTTATGCCTAACTAAAAATAAATATAAAAAAATAAATAAGATAAAGTTAAGAATACTTTACAGAATATAAATATATATATATATATATAAAATAAACGAGATTAAAAATGTATTTTTCCTTGCATAATTATAGAGGATATTTACCACATTAAAAAACCCTCGGCAATTTATTTAAAAAAATAAAATAAATGAAATCTTAGCTGTAGTTTTGGTTATAAATTATCAGGAATTTTTGTAAATAAAATAAAATAAAACATAGTTGCAATTTTCCTATAATATATATTAATTTTGTAGTGTCTTTCTTTTTCTCCTTTTCTTTTTCTTTTTCTTCTTCTTTATCTTCCATCATATATTCGGGATAACTTTTCTCTTTCTAAAAAAATTGTTATTATCCATGTATAATATATATATATATATATATATATATATATATATATATATAATAAAAATATTTATAAAATTAGTAAAAAATATATCTTTTTTATATAAAAAGTTGTGAATTTTTAGATGCACATGAATAAAATTACGCTTTTATGATATTTTATATGATCAATCATTTATAAATTAGTATGTTCAGAAAGAATCTGAGATGATATTTTTGAATTGATTTAAAGAGGTTTTTGCATTTCTAATAAAGTTTATATGAGAAGAAATCATTTTAATACACCAAAAAAAAATAATTATTACCGAGTATCAAAATCTGTCGAAAACATTCAAAATTCATTGATAATATCATTTTTTGACAGTTTACCGACGGAACTTGATCCGTCGATAATAACATTATCGGTAATATTTACCGATTGATTATTATTATCGTCGGTAATGCATTATTTACCGACAATAAAATTTTGTCGGTAATTTCATATATTTTTGTAGTATAGTCAATCATATTGGAAGGAAGAAACATACACAAAAATCATGATGAAGACTCTCAAAATATACTTGAGACAACGTCTTTCTCATCAATAACCAATCGAGAAAAGGTCGATGACGTAGCCAATAACATCCATCTCATTCAAAGTTATCATAATGAAGGCATATGGGGAAAACATTACCCTAATAGGTGTTTATTTATTAATATTGCCACATTTACAATTCTTTTATTTTCTGTATTCTAACCTTATGGAGTTACCCAGTGAAGCTCCAACAAGACATCATGTGAGCATAAAAGGCTTATGTTTTGTTGCAAAGCATACTAACTAAATAAGTAAGTATGATCTATTGGTTTATGGAGATCCTCTACGTGTAGTGGCCATAGGATGACAACTTGAAGGAGGACAAATTATCCATGGTGCTCCACTACTACCTCATAATGTGTGTGTCATGATAAATGAAGTTCAGGATTCCTATACTCGAGTGTTTATCTCAACTTCAAAAATCAAATTCATAAAGGAGGCCTTAGGCACATTTATAGTTTGACCTAATGCATTAATCATGTCATACTTTGGTCCACCATAGGTACTATAATATATTATTCTTAGTATTTTTATCTTATAGTTTATAAATAAATTATCCATGCCTTTTAAAATCTTTATTTCAGTTCTCTTGTCCTGTAAAGAAAGTCAAGCGTCAACCTGTTATCTATAAAGATTATGACATGCCAAAAGTAGAAGATGATCCTCTAAGAAAAATCTTGAAGAAATTAAATAGGTTGAATAGAGGACTACTAATGTTAGAGTGAGAGTTAAGAGTATTTAGTCTCTAGTGTCATGTCTCATTGTACATTAATCTAAATGATGCATTATAGATCATTTGGAGAGACAAGATGTTGAATCTTTCAATTATACAACTATGATGCATGTAAGATTTTTCATTATATTCTATATTTAAATCTTGGAATTGCTACTTTTTAGTTTATACTTAATTATCTTATTATAGGTACATGGACACAATCATTATGGACCAAGATCAGATTTTCATGTATGAATTTATTGAACCTCACATCATTCAATCTTCTGGAAACACACTTGTCCACAAGTAAACTTATTTGCAAATATGGATGTCTGAGTTTAAAAGAGACATGTACCTTGGCCATATATTGATGAGTAGGTATTACTGAACGTAGTATTTTATAAAGTATTGTTAATTGTTCGACTAACTATTTGTGATAGGCCATTGACAACTAATGGTCATCATTTCAACGCAATACACAATTGTATGGTTTTATTCCCTACACACAAACATGAAACCTGATTTGAAATTCATGTTACAAATGTAAGTGTTACCTTTTTTTCATATAATCTACTTAGATATATTAATACTAACCTATGTTTTTAATGTTTCCAATTTAATTAAAGTTGTCGGTAAGCCCAAAACACAACAAATTCAAGTATTATATCCAAAGTTTTGAACACATTTATCTTAAAGTTATTAATTTTCGCATGTCAATTTATGACCTTGATATGTGATTATTTTCTATCATGTTTAGTGTAACAAGCAAAACCATTCATGAAAATATGGCTATTACATCATGTCTTAGATGAAAACTATCATTCGAGCTTCAATTAGAGATGATTGAACAAAGGTAATAATATATATATATATATATATATATATATATATATATATATATATATATATATATATATATATGTATGTATGTATGTATGTATGTATTTCACATTTTAAAAATGACATCAAAACTTAAACATTAATATTCATATATAATGAAGTTGTGTTATTTTTCAGTAGTTCAAGAATATATCACCTATGATAGATGATACTGAAGAAAATAAGATAGGAGTGAACAACATATCTACTCAAATAATAAAGTTAGAAACCACAATAGCATTAAGACATTGCTTGAAAATTGTAAAGATTCTAATTGTGAAAGTTCTAGCTTTGTCTTAATAGTTTTAGTTTTGAGAGTTTCATTGTTAATAGTTACATTTTATGTTAATAGGTTTAATTTTGATATATAATTTGTGTTAATTATTTATGTCGCTTCTGTTATTACTGCTGGATTGGTCGTAGGCTTGCTTCTATTGGACATGGGGTTGGTCAAGGCACTACTGCAGGGCAAGTTGTAGAGGGGATTGCACGACAACCATATGTAGAGGGAAAAATACGGGATACTTTATTACATAGTTTGGCTTTTATGGAAGCTTTAACAATTTACGGGCTGGTTGTAACCTTAACACTTTTATTTGCTAATCCTTTTGTTTAATTCTAAAAAGATAGAAATACATACGTGGACTTCCTTTTTCGAATTATATTAATATTTTACTCATAGAATTCTTTATCCGTTCGAATAAAAATACAGGAGAAGGACTAATTGAAAGGTGGTAAATTTGTTGAGTTATGCTAAAAGATTGTATGTTTTCAGGTTTGGATAAATTGTAAATATAAACGAAAATTGAAAAAATACAAAGCATTAACTCTGTTAATGAGTTAATGCATTAACATTAACAGGCATCAAATATTGTCCAATTTTAATTTAAAATGACATAATTAGACGTCGGACTCTCACATAAATGACATATCTGAACGTTTATTTTCAAACCTCAACATTAATTTGATGTCTTTGACAAGACGTTGGAATTTCCTTTGTCAAAAATAAAAAATAAAAAAAACATTATCAAAAATAAAAAAACATAAAAAAGAAGTCATTTTTATAATAATGTTAGTAACAAATTTGAGGTAGATTGAAGAAGAAAAAAACTCATTTTAGTTTTTAAACCAACTCAAGTTTACGATGAATTTAATTGCTAACTAAATTTAAAAAAACAAATGTAAAACATATTATCCGTTTCGGTTGTGAGATCAAGTTACCAAACACCTTCACAATTTCTACTCTTCAACCGTCGAGTCTTCAACTCGAATCTCCCCCTTCGATCTACCATCCGGAGATGTATCTGTCAAAAGTTATCCGATGCTAAAGTTAGCAAGTTGTCCGTTCGGTGGCTCAATGCAATAATAAATACACAGTAAATGCGATTCACGTACCTCTTACCTTTGACTCGTATTTATAGTTTTTATCATGGGTTAAGATTAATGAAATTTTAATCACAGCCCAATCCTAATCCAATAACTCTAATCCCTTCTTACCTTAAGCCTTGCATAAGTACGATTATGGAATCTTGCCTATAGTCTTTTCTTTGACCGTCCAGTCGGATTAACCGCAAGATGGTTTTATGTCCGTCCGCGGTACATTATCTAATGTTAAGTGAAAACTAAAAGATTATTTAGTAAAAAATGAAAGTTTATTTGAATGTTTCAACTTATATCCTGAAATCCAGATACATCCAGAAAAGTTTAAATGAATAATATACTAAATAATTATTTACAATGAGAAGTTTAAATGGAAAATAAAAAAGAGAATTACCACTATCTTAAGTAGATTTTTAGTTTTTAAGAAAAAAAAATTGTAATTCAATATTCTTTTAACTATAGCTTTTACCTATTCAAAACCGATTCCAGTGATTTTATACGCATCACTAATTTTCCACACACAACAATTAACTGAACAGAGGATCATTTCCTGGTCAAAAAGTGGTTTTGTATCATCTAGTTTTGGTGAACGTGATTTGAAGAGAATAATACAAAGTTAGGAATATTCCAAACGCGATTCCAGAATATTTAAATGAATGAACATCAACTTGTACTTTTGTGAGGGTTTAATTTTCCTCTACAATTTGTTTTGGATTGGAACCTGGAATTTTAGCATCGAAATTAGTTTTCAATCGGAGTATATATTTCAAACTTAAATGGGTCAGTGATCAATGCTTTTCATTTTCAGGACGATAATTATTTGAGACAATTTAGTAAAACAACGTGCTTCTTCTATCATGAGTCAATTTTGAGAAGAAGTCTTAGCTCCTTTTTATGGACATTTATTGAGCTGTAGAATTTCGTGTGTGAACAATCTATTTGTGATGTAAAACTTCTTTTTCATAAGATATATAAATTGGTCAGATACATTCAAAATTTATGTTATCTTTTTTAAAGATGACTCATTTTTACGTCAGCAGTTGTTTTTTCAATTTTTGTTGATCTCTTGAAATTTAAGATATTTAAACAGGTTTTATTGTTTTTTTTTAAGAATGAACTTTGAATTTATCTTTTTCATATATATTTTTAAGGAGTTACGTTCACCAATTGTACTTTAATATAAAGAAACGATATTCTAATAACGAATTTTTAACACTTTTTTTTATAATGCTACTGTCGTTTTAAAATATATTTTTTTTAAAAACAGTCGAAATGAATGTAGGTAAGTTTTGTTTTAAGTGATAATCCGAAAATGCCCCTGTCTGTTTCATTAGAAATGAAGGTCTTGTTTCCATGCGTCTTCATTTTGCTTTGTTTGTGATGGTTTCTGTGCGTCGTGTTGTCTCCCTCCATTTTCGTAAAGGTGGTGTTTTTCGTAGATGTTATAGTGCGCAATGACAAGGTCTGGTAATTCGACGTCGAAGGTAAGTGGTTTGTCGTTCCATTTCGTTGCATGCTTTTTTGGTTTGGGTTTAGGTTTGGGGTTCGTATCGTTTTGTTTTGCTTATTGGGTTTAGTAGTTTTGCTTATTTTATTTTGTTTGATGCAGTTGACCGTTCGTCACTCTTTTCCGACGAAGTATATATGTACTTTGAACGAATGCTTGACAGACGAGCATCGGTCATTGATTGCGAAGAGCACTTAGGACTCACGAAGGCGTTACAAGGGAAGAGCACTTAGGACTCCATACACCGAAACCGTAGTGCTTAGAATAAAAAATGAGTGATATGTGTATTGAGTTGATTAATGGAAAGTAAATGATCATTGTAAATAGATTAAGAAAACAAAGTGTAATGTATCGGATTTAGTTCAATAATATATAATTTGAGTTTTTGGTTTGGTCACATATTTTTTTTTAATACCATTGTTATTATGATTTGTGGGTTTGTGGATTTGAGTATTTGCTGAAGTTTTGTGTTCGATATGTTGCAGCTGTGTTTGTAAGATGTTAGTGTTAAGGGTAGTAGGTGATGTGATGTCACCCCAAGCAGTGGGGAAGAACCCATTCTCAGTAGGGAACAAAGTTAGGCAAGGTCTAAGTTTGTCGTGTGAAAAAACCCTGCTGTAATCATTTACACAGTCCTGATAAACGATTATGCGAGAGAAAACAAGGTTTTGTACAAAAACCTCAACTGAAGTAGTCAGTCAAGTTAACGTGGGTGACCATTGTGAAAACCATATGATTCAGCCACATTTGCACTTGTCTGGGGAACATGTTGGTGTTTGACCTTTGCTAGCTATTTTACTGATAACTTTTCCCACCGACCTCCAAATGATGTGATTCTTTTTTTATGAGAAACTAGGCTCAAAAATCTTTCCAATGACTACTAATTTGTAATTTTTGGACATCTGAGTTGGTACAATTTATTCTTTCAAGTTAGCATTTCATATATTCTTGCCAACTCTGACCTTTGCTTGTTCTTTTGCTCATAACTTTCTTCATCGAACTCCAAATGAGTTGATTCTTGTTTTGTTTGAATCTAGACTCAAAGACCTTTCAAATTATGCCTTGGAAATCAAGTTTACACCTTTTTTGACACCGTATTCGATTACAAGGACACTGTAAACGATTACACGAAAAAAAATCTGGTTTTGTACAAAAATTTGTGTTGTAGGAGCTAGTTGTGGGCACACAGGTAGCCAAAGACATTTTACGTTATTTTTCCATATTTATTCAGTTGATGAGAGTTGTTTTTAGTGTTTAAGTGTGAGTAGAGGGAGGAAACTAGGGTTTGGGCAATCCATGGTGAAAGAAAGACCCAATGTTGGTGTCAAGACCAAGTTGGTTCAAGTGCTGAAACAAGTGCAGGCCATTTTGTGCCTTGTAATCGATTACAAGAGCCTTGTAAACGATTACATGAACAAAAGTTTAGTTTTGTACAAAAACTTATGCTGCAGGAGCCACCTGTGTGCACATAAGTAGCCAAAGGCAATTTGAGTGAGATAACATGCTGTCAACTTTGACCTTTGCTGGCTATTTTAATGATAACTTTTCCCACCGACCTCCAAATGATGTGATTCTTTTTTTATTAGAAACTAGACTCAAAAAGCTTTCCAATGACTACTAATTTGTAATTTTTGGACATCTGAGTTGGTACAGTTTATTCTTTCAAGTTAGCGTTTCATATATTCTTGCCAACTCTAACCTTTGCTTGTTCTTTTACTCATAACTTTCTTCACCGAACTCCAAATGAGTTTATCCTTGTTTTGTTGGAATATAGACTCAAAGACCTTTCAAATTATGTCATGGTAATCAAGTTTAGGCCTTTTTTGCCATTGTAATCGTTACAAGGATCCTGTAATCGATTACAACAGTGTTTTTTCTGCAGATTAGCTCTGCACTTGTCCAACTTGGTCCCCTCAGTAAGAATGGCTTCTTCTCCACTTCTTGGGGTCACCTCCCATCACTTACCACTCTCTACCACCACTGAAACACCAACACCAAGTAAATACAAGTGGACTTGTGCCTGAAAGTAACAATTTTTGCCAATGATCACCCATGACACCAGCTGACTACTTCAGTTCAACTTTCTGTACAAAACAGTGATTTCTCTCGTGTAATCGTTTACCAGACTACTGTAAATGATTACCACAGTGTTTTTTCTGTAGATTAGCCATGCACTTCTCCAACTTGGTCCCTTCCGTAAGAATGACTTCTTCCCCACTTCTTGGGGTCATCTCCCATCACCTACCACCCTCTACCACCAGTCAAACACCAACACCAAGTAAATACAAGTGGACTTGTGCCTGAAAGTAACAATTTTTGCCAATGATCACCCATGACACCACAGGTGACTACTTCAGTTCAACTTTCTGTACAAAAGAGTGATTTCTCTCGTGTAATCGTTTACCAGGCCACTGTAAACAATTACCACAGTGTTTTTTCTGTAGATTAGCCATGCACTTCCCCACTTTAAAATAATGATATTAATCATCTTACTAGACAATATTTATATCTTTTTGGATTTTAAGATTCTTACTTGGCATACGTTTATATCAAGGATTCTCAAATTCCTTACACTTTATTAAAAAAAATATTTTCTATATTAATTAATTTTTTTATTTTCTAGATCCATTTCTAGTTCTTATAAATCCAATCAGTATAAAAAATGAGTGTTTTCAAATCTGATTATTGAATCAGTATAAAAAAACGAGTGTTTTCAAATCTGATTATTGAATCAGTATAAGAAATGCTAAAGGTTATTTACTGATATTCATGTAATCTGATATAAAAAATGTTAAAGGTTATTGAATCTACCACAACATTATTTGCTGCTTATATTTTTAGTAAAGAAAATAATAGTAGCATTTATGCATTGTATGTTACTTTACTATCTGCAGTTGGTCAGGCAGTTGCAAGGTTAAGAAAAAAATTCTTTTGGAGATAATGCCTCAATAACACCAAAGAAAATTTTTCAACAGGACTTTGGAATGTGGATGAAACTCCACTTACAACAGAGAATATTCTAGCCTTCACAATGCAAAAGATTGAGTTCATGTTTATTTTTAATTTTTAGGATTAAATTTTATATTTTATATTTTATAATAATAATTAATCTGTCATATATGAAACAAAAACCAGAACAAATAAATTAGTTTATCATCACTGGGAGGAATGAAGCATCCATCCGCTAATAAAGAGGAAGGCCCTAAAACTAATTGTAAATGATCCACATTTCTCCTAAAGGAAAATATAAAGCCATTAGCCAAATCTGTATGATAAAACTACAGAGAGGTTTGAAACAAGTTCTCTTGGTTGTAGGAACAATCAGTCTACTTTTTCCTATACTTTTACATTAATTCTATCAGCTAAGTTAAAATGTGCAGGTTATTGGTTGGTCAATGTGGTTTTCTGAATATCTTTTCCTGGAGAGAAGTTGGGCAAAGAATGAAAGCACGCTAAAGGTATGAGATACTCTAATATAATTGATATTCGCACATGTTATTGTTTTAATTATAGAAATAAGGAACATATCTTATATAATCAGTAATACACAGAGTATGTATGTATTACTAAGAGTGTTTTTGTTTATTCTTGTATCATATCTTTATTATTAAAGGATATCAAATCTTTCCTATATATTGTATTAATATATAGTCTGGCGATATATCTTTCCTATATATTGTTTATTCTTGTATTTCCCCTTTGTAAGGAGACATTTTTCAGAAACCTAGCTGCAAAATGATTTTTTGCTTAGCATTCTGTATATTGTCTAAACCCTTACTAGGAGTCATCATGAGCATTAATCTATAATTAATTCTGGAGACGAAGGATGGAAGAAACACTTGGGCTCCGCGTTCGATGTCTTCATAGTCATGTTAGTTCTGACATACATCTCAGCAATTCATCATTCTAGGCATTGTAACTTACTAAAGCACACAAACTCCCAAGACAGAAACTGTATTTTCCCCAGTCACTTTTTCCAAAATCTATCTTCTTGAATCTCTTAATATTCTTTTGATAAATAGTTTCTATCTTTTATTAATATGTTATTTATAATTGTACATTAATTTAAATTTAAATGTTACTTGATTGTAGACTTTCTTTGTTTTAGGACATTGTAGCAAAGTTATTTTCATTTTCACAGCAGAGGCCAAGGGCTTTGTGCAGCTTAACTGGAACTGGGACTGTTTCTTCTGTTACTCTACGCCAGCCAGCTTCTACTAGCATCAGTGTTTCTTTTGAGGTTAAAGAACTGATCACTGCATTCCTCGACTACTAGAAATTGTGGTTTTCATTTTGTAATTTGTTCATCACATTCTATTCCCCTGTAATAAAACAGAATTGGTACATTTAACATGTAGGTGAATCTCTCATCAGGAACTTCATCAACATCCATGCCTCATTTCTCAATAGAGTCCCCTCCAAACCATAACAATAATAATGACAGTAGTGTGCCTGTGAGATCAACTGATAAGGTATATGTAATTTGTGCTCTTAAAGTAATTTATGTAAATATTTCAGTTCGGTATCTACTATATATATATATATATATATTATCGATGTGATGCTGGATTTTCTTCTGCAGATGTCTAGAGGTGCAAAAGTAATTCTTGAGGACATCAAAAAGTAAGTTTATGATCTACATTGCCTATTTTTTTGTTTTTCTTGTTTAGTTTCTTTTAACCCTCCCATTTGATTAATGCACTATTTGTAATGTTATTTTTAATTGGATTTTAAGTATTTATGTTCTTGAAGATGATACACTATAGAGTAGACACCTTTTTCCCAAAGCATGAATCCAAATGATATGAAAATGATTGTGGATGTTTTAATGTGTTAGTGTTGTGATTATAAGTAGCAATGCATATGCAGGTCAGTCGTTCAACATACATTTCTCTGGAGGGATTCTTTCAACAATTCCTGATCTTGGTGCTATGGCTGCAGCGACTTGGTTCAGAGCTGCGGCCTTAGCTGTGAAGGCAAAACATGAGAGCTAAGCCTTGACATACATAACTCTTCTTACAATCTCCTTCTATTCGTGCAGATATAGCCAAGTTTTGTTACAAATTTTGTACTCTTGTAACCAACCATTTAGGCTTTTCGCTTATGTCTATGCTTTTTTGCATAAAAGCTGAGAGCCATTGTCAATTAGTCACTCAACTTTATATACGCCAAATTTTGAAGTTGATGTAAATTTTACACTTTCTCATTATACAATCGACAATAATATTCATATCATTTTCAGCTTATAATTGTAAATTTAGCGCTGCTTCCTATCTTCATTTTTATCGGTTTAACTACTGTTATGAATCATGTTGTTATGAATCATGTCCTATACAGGATATCCTTAGATTTTTCTTTTACATATTTTCCTGTAAAAGAAAAATTAGACATTGTTTAATTTTATTCACTTAATGTAATGAAAGAATAAAATTAAACATTGTTTCTTTTTAGTAATTTAATCAACATCTTAGTCATATTTTTAGTATTTTAATTTATAATTGAATATATTTTTTTTTAATATAATGAACAATTAGTTGTATTAATATGTTAAATAATATAGTTTATTTTATATATAATATTCAGTTTTAGTTAATATTATTTAATTGCCTATATGATTAATAAAACTAATTTTATCATGATCCCATTTTATTATTATCAAAAAAAGGTAAAAAAAAAAATCTGTACACATTTTCGGTGGTTTTGATAAAATTTCAGTTATTTTCGGCAATTTTAGTAAAATCCCAGTTATTTCCGACAGTTTTGGCAAAATCCCGCTAATATTTGGCAAAACCTCTATTAATATTGGCGGTTTTGGAAAAATCCTGTTAGTACCGACTGTAACACCCCTTATAGGATATATTATTAATAATAATAATAATAATAACCTTGAAGCATGAATCTTATGAAAGTGTTTATTTTTTTTTTCTTCTTAAAATATACCACACATAAACAAACCATACACACATCATAAGTTCATACATTACATCAAACCGAATCTTAATTGTTTCTTAAAATAACAAAATCAAACGAACATAAATAAGAAAACATTATAAAAATCCCAATAAGTTTTATTCCTCTCTCTCTCTCGAAGAGCTATTCCATTCCAGCTTTATCTGCAATACCATCTACTCCCGTACAAGTACGATCATCGTAGGTGGAAACCACAACCACAACATTTCAGGGTGAGAAACCAGAAATATCACATCATAAACACATTACATATAAACTATATAATTTCCATGATTTAATATAAATCGACACACATGATATTGCAGACTAGTCTTTCATAAACAATGTCGTTTACTTGTAATTCGTCTTCATAACCTGCTCTCAATAACAGGCGACCCGAGCCGTCTTCCATCGCGACTTCAGACCTATCTCCCCGACTCCTCAAGGACTAACGAGTAAAAACATCGATACTACGCGTAACGATGCACTATACTCAACATGAGCCGAAGTCATTGGGCGAGACATTCACCTTCTCGCGCAGAAGAAGGTGACACTCGAATCTCAGTCTCACGCGAGACTAGCAAAAATGCTCAAAAGACAGACGGAGTTACAAGTAAATAACATAGTGTATGTACCTCCTCCAACAGAATAAACGTGCTCAATCACGAATTCATACATATTCTCAATAACATGTATAAATAAACCAATATTGGATCAAGGAAATAACTAACAATTCTCAATAATTGTTTCAAAATACTCTCACGGATTCATACATTATCGCCGAACGCTATTTTCAACTTTGATGCTGTCTGGACGAACGTTTTACTGGCGCACCCCTTGAAATTGCTAAGTTCACACCCCTGTCTTCAAAACAGAATTTCTGGGCACACCCTGACATGACGGAGTTCACCCCTCTATCTATTAAGACAGATTTTCTGACACACCCCCTATAATTACGAAGTTCACATCTCTATCCACTAAGACAGAATTTCTGAAGTACCCCTTAAAATTACTGGATTCACACCCTGTCTACTAAGATAAAATTTCAGATGCACCCCTGGAATTACTAAGTTCACAGTCCGACCCATATTCCAACATTTCTACAACACCCTCTTATTTTCCTAAGTTCACCCCCTATAATTTAAAATAAAATAAAACATTATCTCTCCATGGTGGGGCCTAAGCGGGTCCATCTAAATTCCTAAACTTCTCTCATTTTCTCTCTCTTGTTACGTAACATCATATCCACCCCTCTTTTATAAATGAGACCCACCTTATATTAAAACTTTTTCCATTTTACTACCTTACGTAAACTACTTCTCACACCATCCAACTTTTCTTTTCTTTTTCTTTATAATAACATTTCATCTTCCAACCTCAGGGTCCCACCTTTTTGTCCCATCTTCCAACCTCACGGTTCCAACCAGCACTCTCTTTCCAACAAATAAATGGCTTTCTCTTTCCATCATTTATTATTATAGGTCCCATAAAAGAAAACTTACAGAGCCATGCACCACAACACAATACACACTACCCTGTAACCAAAGAGTTTCTCACTTCTCAATTTAATCTTTTTGTCATCAAAAGCTAAGGCATCAGTAAAAGTATTTTCTCACTTCTTTCTCACAACTCATTAAAAATATTGTCCTTCCAGTACTTCCTTCTCATCAATATACTCCTTCCTTCATTTCAAACACAGTAAACCCAAAAACTTCCTCTCTGCACTTTCTCACTCTCTCTAATATTTACGTAAATCTCTACCCTTCTCACTCTTTTATTTACTTATTTATTTATTTTCACTATCCAAACCTCTAACCATCCTCATGCACACTTAATTCTCTCTTGATTTTTCTTAAGGTCACCATGCTAACTCTTCACCTCTCTCTTTTCCTTTGTTTTTCAAAAGAACCAAACTCTCATTTCTACTCCTTTTTCACGTAACCACTCACTCTTCTTCTTTTATTTTTTCAAGACTTCATGTACAACCCCACTTCTTCTATGCCCTTTTCCATTTCCACAAAAACCCAATTCTTTGTTTTTCTTCCCATCTTTTACGTAAGACCCATACAACTAAACAACCCCTATTTACTTTTTTTTTCATTAAGTTTCCTCTTCCTTTGCACACAATTACAAGATCTACACACTCTCATTCTCTTCCTCTAACTGGAAGAGAAAACTCTAGTCACCCACTCATCACACTTTTGGTTAAAAAGTGTGGGAATGTGTTCCTTGATGAATCATTATTTTATTGACTTCACTTAGCTTATTGTACCGGATTTAATCAAGGAATTGTATTTGAATGTACAATATTATCCTATTTTTCCTAATTGTGCTAAATTTGATCGGAAATTCTTATTTTAACTAATTTGAATTCTCTGAGCTAATTATTTTGCAAGGAAAAATTTGGAAATAGAAATTAGGACATTTAGTAGGATACTCATTCACACACTGTATTATTTGATTGAAATAAGCTACACGGTATTGATTTATTTTGTGTTGAATAAAAGAAAGATGTACTGATCCTGGAGACTTCAAGAAAAAATTGCAGTTTGGTTTAGCTAAAACAAAGCACCTTCAATTCATTTTCTTTTGGAAGAAAACAACTTAATTCTTTGTTGATCTCTTAATTTCTCACGGCTGCAACATGATTTAAATTTTAGAACTCTTGATGGTTGCAAACAGGTGCACATTACTATTGAAGTCAAATTGGCAATATCCAAAACAGCTCATGCCTTCACATGAGAATAAGGACCAAGTCCCTTGTTTGCTGAATTTTTAAGAAACACAAATTGGCTACAAAACTCACGGCAGGTGTAGTTGAGTTTGGAATGATGCTGCCACACAAACATGTCACGGCTGCACAACATCAAAATGGAGACATTCTCTTGCACAAAATTCTAAAAGTGCTCCACCAACACACACATGATTCACGTAAATCCAAAAGAAAGCTGGAAACTCACGTGGCTGCACAAAGTGGAGGGTCTTCCTTGTTTTGTTTTGATTAGTAAAAGAATTTGGTGGAGGTCCACATTTCAAAGCACCTCACGGTAGTCAGCAAAGGAATATAACTTTCCTTGTAGAAGTGGAAGCACATAAGAAAAAAGGAGGGACCACCAAGGATAGCACCCTCACGGTTTTTCCAACTGCACATTTGAATGGGAATTAATTTTCCTTAACCAACACAAAGCATCCAGCCTTCACACCTTCATACGTTCCAGTAGGCAGAGAAGTTACTCCAGCAGAGAAGATGTGCACGGTGATAGCTGGGAGCAGAAGAAGGTGTCACCACAAAGACCAGCAGCTGGTCTAGCAAGAAGAAGAAGCTTCCAGCAAAGATGAGAGTTCTCGGTCCAAGCTTGGGCAGCAACAACGTCCAGCAACTACAAAGTGTGAAAGGAGAAGAGCAGCTAAGTTGGAAGAAGAAAGAGGTGTGCTTGGCTTTGGAAAGGAAAACAGCAGCTGCAATATAATTGAAAGAAGTGAAGCTCACGACCATGGCAACCCAGCAGTTTGGACGGAAGATGGCAGAAGCACTCACGGCCTTCACAGTCCAACAAGCTCCACGGTTCTGGTCTAGCATTAGAAGCACCATCCAGCCACCACTTGCATGCTATTTTGGATGTTTTCTTGAAGATTGTTTTGGAAGGACCAAGGAGAAGAAGACGTCTAGCAGCCACCCGTAGAGAAGACCTCCATGTCCAGCTGCAACACACATCCAGCTTGGCAGCAGCTACGTTCAAGGGAGAAGAAAGAAGAAAAAAGAAATGGCACTCATGGTGTTGGATTTTGGATGAGAATGGAGAAGCACTCACGGCTGAATTGGAATGCAAGGAAGAAGTCTCCAAGTGTTGATGCCATACAGTTGAAGCTTGGGAAGAAGAAGGATACTCACGGTTTCTTTGCAAAGCATGGTTGGCTGGAAAAGAGGAGTAGCTCACGGCCACAATGAGGCAGAAGACAAGTAAGGGCCCCACTTTCTTGACTTTGGCACCTCTAAGGAGTTGCATATTAGAGACAAACGTGAAAGCTGGAAGGTCACGGGCAAAATGAGAAGTCACTGAGAGTTTCTCGAGAGAAATAGCTATAAAATGGAGGCAGCATGCAGAGGAAAAGGGAATAGATTTTAGTGTGAGATTAGCAGTAGTTTAGGAGAAGTCACGGCTTGGAGGAGGCTTCTGCCTCTTCCTTTTCCAGTTCCATTTTCAAACAGTGCATGTAATTTCATTTCTGAGCGTGTAGTTCATTTCATAGTTTAATCATTTCATTTTATTTCAAGTGTTGAATTTTAATTAAAGTGTTGAATGTTTGATGAATTCCATTTCCAGTTAAATGTTTTTATCTGTTAAGTTTATCGTTCATGATTTTCTACACTGTTAAATTCTGTCATTGCGTTTTACCGTTTGTTTTATTTTCAGACGTTTTCTGATTTTTACCATCTTTTATCGTTCAGTTTTACCGTTGTTAAAATTTATTTCAGTGTTTTTAATTCTGTTTTATTTAATTTCCAATTTCCAATTTAATTTTCCCGCATCAAAACAAAAACACAAAACTCCCCCCCTTCGTGTTAAGTCTGAGACTAAACCACAAAATTGGTCCTTGAGAGACGACCTAGGAGTCACTTCCTAGCACTGTACTGCATTCTTAATTGCACGTAAAATTTGATCGGCCGCGACAGCTGTATCATTCCTCAACAACCCATCTCCCATTTATTGCAAGGTAAAGAGTTCAAGGAAAATATATACAACCATGGATTAAGCATAGCCAGAGGAATAATCATACACTTAGCAACCCCATGAAACCAAAGCATGCATACCTTAAACCACTTATAAGTTTCCAAAATAAACATGGATAAACTACCCTTCATGCCACACAACACGTAAAGTCTCATGCATCCATATAAACTTAGATACAACTATAAACCCATTCCACACAATTAATATATTCCCAGGTTCTCCCCTTACCTCTAGTTCTAGTGAGTTTCCACAACCCTTTGAGGTTCAAAGCAAAGACCAAAGATGGCTTTCTTTCCTTGCGTAGCAGTGCTTCCCACAATTCAAAACTACACTCCCAACCTATGATTTAGCATAGTATTTGTGTATTCCTCTACTCTCTCACATAGATTAGAGTTTATATAAGAAAATGGTAGGGTTCTCCTCTAAGTCAATTTTCACGATTTTAATATGCACCATGTAGCTTAACTATATATTTCCTACTTAACTCTATAATCTATCCAAAGCCCTACAAAACAAAAGAAGCCAAGCTATGGAAGAATATTTCAACACCTATTGTCGACAATGTCACCTTCAGAAACTCAAATTATGCAAAAAGAGGAAACACAAGTACAAATCTATGCTCTCTCTCCTATCATAAATATGAAAAGCCAAAAGCATAAAAACTTTAGAAAATTCCCTCCAAGCCTCTTACACTTTCACGTGCTCTACCCAACAAAGCCTTCTCACCTTTATTTTATTTTATCACTATAAGACCCACACCTCCCCACCAATGAAAATAAAACAACTAGGAAACATTACTCAACCATTCTTTCAAACAATTTTCTAAAATTAAGATAACATTAGTTCTAATTAATTTATTTTATTCACTTTCTTAATATTTTCATTACACAAACATATCATAATTAATTATCTAGTAACACAAAATATAGTAAAATAAAAGTATATTTTTATTTTACGCAGGTCTTACACTGACGATTTTTACAAAACTCCACTAATAATGACAGCTTTTTCTCTGATTTTCCACAGCTTTTTCAGGGGTTTTTCTAACTCTGATAACATACTTTCTGAGAGTTAAAACCGTCGAAAACAAAAAAAATTAACTCAAATAAAAATCTAAATTTTTATAGTGATTAACATGAGTTATTTCTGTAATTAATTAGATTTTGACCTTTCGTATATTTTTCCAATATGTTTATTTTTAAAAAATAATTACCTGTGATTAGATAAGTAATGTTTTAAAATGTAATTATTTGAAAACACTCTTTTTTATATTTAAATAACCTATAGGTCGGAATTCAAAATAAGTTCAAATAATAATAATCTTATACTTTGAATTAGGTTAGTCAAAGATTTGGAAAGTTATACGTGGCTATTAGAACACCAAAAGCTATGACTTAAAAAAATATCTTCATCCCCATCAAATCAAATTTAAACATTGTTGACAGTCAATATTTCATGAACTTAGTTATAAACTTATTTTAATTAAATTTCTTTAATAATTTGACTAACAAAATATAATATTTTTAATATATCTAATTATATATATATATATATATATATATATATATATATATATATATATATATATATAAATAAACCCTAAACATGAACAAAATGTGAGAATAGTCATTTAAATTAATAAGTATAACCATTAGGTAAATTTATAGATTTACTATAACAATATTTCGTACAATGTTATTTTTTTTTTGTTTAAGTTTATTTATAATTTTTAATTAATGTTGAAAGTTCTTTTTTAATTAGTGTTCAGCTATATCGACTACAATTTTTAAGTTGACACAAATTGATATTTTTTTTAACTTTTTATATATGTTAGTTAAAATATTTAGGTTCATATTGGCAAAAACAATAAATTACTATAGTATATCACTTGCAAACATAAATTTATGTATAGGTTTTATCTCGGACGTCAATTTACGACTCTAGCAATAACATCGAACATTTTACAAATATAAAAAGTAAAAAATAATACTTAAAGTTTTTTCTATATTAGTAATTTGTTATAAATTATTTTAATTTTTTATGAAAATAAACTATTTGAAAGAATATATCAAATACATATCATCCATAAGTAAGACAAGATCTACCATTTTCACTAATTCATTAATACGAGATATATGTTATAAATAAATATCTAAATTATTTTCTTATAATATTATAATATAGGTACAACTAATAAATCACTTTAAGTAAACATGTTAGACCTGAGAGATAGTACGTTATTGTGAAACTTAGCTTTAATCAAATATGATTAGTGCATTCCTAAATACCACATATATATATATATATATATATATATATATATATATATATATATATATATATATATATATATATATATATATATATATATATATATATATATATATATACTTACTTACTTGGATAGTCTCTAAGATCTTGTGTAACGATCAAACTTTATACTTGCTCAATTTTTTTATCTCATGCATTTTTGAATTATTAAACACTCATTTAGTCAAATGTTTGATCGGTGACAAGTTCTTATAATTATATATATTGTTTTCATATGAAAACAAAAAGCATAACGTGTTTTCAAAAGGAAACAAATTAGTATAACTTAAAAGTTAAACACATAAGTTTTTATAGCATCTAGAGTTTTTAAATTTGAATGTTACGTAGATTTCACGTAATTTAGTAAAAGTTTAATACAACTTAGCCAAAATTTGAAATAGTTTGTAGATAATAGCTCAGCTCAACAGCTAGTCAATAGGCCATTTTCATGTAAAAAAATAATAAATTTTAACTACTTTTAAAGTGATATTAGACTTTTAATCATAAAAGAACAAATCAAGTTGTCCTGTTTTATCTTCTACATGTAAGAAGAAAAATCTGGTGAGGGGAATCTCTAGCTAAAGTAGAGATACTATTATAAGTACATAATAATCTCATGTAAGTTGAGACGTGTTTGGCATATACTCTCCTACTTTTTACTAACTTCCAAAATGTATTGCTAGATTTCAGTGAAATGCGACAAGTCTGTTGTTTCTGCAAACTCAAAATGCCCTTTAGCGTCAATTGATGTTTTTTCGAAAGAATGTTTGTGGTGGATGGAATTCATATTCATATTCGTGTTGAAAATTCAATTAAGAGGGTATTGAGTGGTTTATGCATATTGCCAATTCAAGCTTGATTTGAGAGGGAGTTTCCTTCCATATACAAACTATGATTTTACTTTATGTACTTTAGTTGGATATCTATACAGTCTTTTTAAGGATGTCTAGTGTGAAAATTAAGGAGGCTTAACAACATATGATACGGTCAAAATCTCTACTGCAATAAACTGAGAGACATATCGTATTATAAATTACTCTAATATGATATTAAAATAATAAAATTTAAATCTAATTTAATTTTATAAAATTATTCAGTAAACTAAATTTTTGTTCCTAATTATATACTATAATTTAATCTTGTATGTAATTGAGATAGAATCTTAAAATGCAACTTTAGAAAGAAAGAAAAATACTAAAAGCTAATACGTAAAAAAACACTGAACTTACTTTTATATAAAACTAGTTATAAATAAGTCCGTGCAGTGTTTGTTTGTATATTTTTTTTGTTAATAAGTATATATTATATTAAAAGAGATTTAAATATTGGAAAAAAAAATTAATATTTTTAAATTTGTAATTAAATTTTGAAAAATATAATTAAAAGGATAAATTAATAAAATGTCACACAAAAAAAATAGACAAAAGGTAAATTAACAATATCACATGAAAAAAATCAAAATTTCTTAATATATTCTTTTATAATTAAAATTCGATTAGTCAAACCAAAATTTAAAAACTTACATTTAATTTTTATCTTAAATTGAACAATCACGATATTTTTTCCAAATGGTCAGCTGTAATTATGGCTAAAACTGTCTAATACCGGAACTATCATTGCTACACTTGCTCCAATTATTATTCATAAAGTGTCAATTGTTATGTCAATTAAAGTTTATCCAAGCAGTCACACCGACTCTAGAAAAATAATAATCCAATTCATTAACCCTAATTCAACATTGTCAGATGTAATAATTAAATACAATTATCCATAAACTATATATCAACGAATACTTAAATAATTTTTGTAATATTCCACAAATACACTATAAAATCATATACAAAAATAATTACATATTAATAATACTACAGATCACTTATACCCATAACGAAATACTATTATGGTCGAACGACCTTACATAATAGTAAGGAATTAAAATCGCACGCTAGTTACAACTAGACTGAACGGTTTACAAAATAAACTATTACTGAACGGTCTTACAAAAGATGAATCCAACAACAGACCGAACGTTTCTAAGGTTTGGCCTTCACTTCCGCCTCTTTCAATGCTTATTCCAACAACTCTTCTCCTTCTGCTCACATCCATACTGATAATTGCAACAGGACAAACAATCGAACGCACAACACAGACAACAATGATAAATAGGGTAAGCTTATGTAATTTAATTAATTCAATAACAACATACAACGTTCATGATTCAATCAACAACAACCAAATCATAATTCATACATCATGGCATGCAAAGACCGACCACTTGACTCTAACTGTCCGGACTGTATGAATCTTGTGTACCTATGATGTTTGTGCACCCGGGTGGAGTAGTAACTGGGATACCCTCAACAGCTGCCACCCAAGGTTAATCTGTTCCGTCCAAGTTAACCTTATGGACTAGGACCTCCTGCCATTCCCGCACATGACTTACTCCTCTCTACGTGAGAATGAGTAATCATGGAATATCAGGATAAACGCCCGCTAAGCTTTGCCCACATTCATACTTTACAAATCGATAACCACTTTATTAGATATTCCTCCCTGGAATACTCGTTCATAACAAAACTATTTCATTCACATCACATTTCAAATTCTCTCATACTTTATCATCCATATATTAAACTGAAATAAGATCACACTTATTCATCATAGCACAAGTCATACAAGAATAACACTTCTTAGAAACTAACATGACCGGGCGCTATTTACGAATTTATCCACTTTCATAAACAGACCCCTAAGAGCTCAAACCGGACGCTACGAAGCCTAGGCCGATTACTAAGACTCTAGGCCGAACAACTTTTAAAGACCCACAATGTTTGACACCCAATACTAATACTGATAAGAAACTATGAAGTAACGAACGCTATTGAGTTTGGCTGAAGACTCTTATTCTAAAAAAGGTAATCATAGATTACTAAAACGAGACCCAGCGCTTGGTTTAAGACCGAGCCCTGTAGAAACCGAACACTATTGAACGAGCGTTGGTCCAAGACCAAGTACTTATTAAGAACAAGCGCTACTGAGATCGAACGCTTGGTCCAAGACTGAGAATTAATAAACTTACGTAAAACGAATGAATATATATATATATATATATATATATATATATATATATATATATATATATATATATACACACACATACACACACACACAATTGCACCACCCTTATTTTCTTATGAAAAATAACGATATCATCTACGACTTTAAGTAGTATAGAGTACATTAACTCAACTGTTTGGGAAACCTAAAGGAGAACTACACTTAAGCTGAACGCTCATTTACATATATCTAATATTATAAAATGATCTCATGAACAAAATTCTATTTAGAAGAAGAATTTAGTATAGACGGACGCTCAAAGGAAAACTGAATGGTTAATACTGACTCTCGATCACAATTTACCTAATCCTACAGAGTATTACAAAATGACTCTTAGACAATATCCCTAAAGCATAAGAAATCAGTTAAGATCATGCACTTCCATGAAGGATCGAACGATCACTAATGACACTTGACCATACTACAACATTTACTCAGAATACTACAGTTTGAAGATTAAAACCTATCTCAACTCAGTTCACACCATTTATCAGTCATCCATCCAGACATCCAAACAAGTCATACATGCATATTTCATACTCATCAAATAGCCAAACAACATATCATGCAAACATACCAACGTTCAAAACAAGAATCTTAATCAAATTATATAAGCTTCCCTTACCTCTAAACGTAACCGAACGCTCAACGATGCATAATAGAGCTCACCACTACCCAAGACTTTACGTTCGACAGTCACGTTTTAGGAATACTGATCCAAACAGAAAACCAGAAACACTCAGAATAATACTATTCACTCAGACGACCAGAAATAGAGGTTTGCATGTGAGAATAAACGAACGTGCTAAAGAGAACGAAACTCACCGGCTTAGAACCACAAACCGATCGGTTTAAACGAAAGCTCTTGACGCCGGGAGTGTTCGAATGATGCCTGAGAGGTGATCGCAAGAAGAAAATGTGAGATTTTCTTAGAGAGAAGATGGAGATTTTAGAAAGAAGGATGAGAAAATGGTTTCAACAGTTTGAAAAAGAAGGAAAGCATGCAGAGAAGTGACACGACATTTGAAATTTGGCATTAAATACTGCTAACGGTCACTCTCCTGCAGCTACCAGTTTTCCACTAACTGAAACGCTGACTCTCTCCTTGGCACATGACTCCTGCTTAAGGTTTTTAGTGGATTTTTTTAAAGGGTTTGACAATTTTAGCCATTATGAAAGGAATATATTTTGATTTGATTTTTATATAAAAAGAAATTGGTTTGTTACCAATCTTGCTAAAATGGAAGATCGGTATCTTTAACTTTTTTAGTATTATTAGAAATTGGCTAACTGCTTATTTATTGAACAACAAGTTAATTAATTAATATTTTCAAGTAACACCTAATATTATTTATAATATAATATCAGTACTAAATATTGTAAAAAAATAAAATTAGTAAAAAGGTTGAAGTTAACTATTAGGTGCTTAACTTAATTTCTTAGCATGAGAATCATTGCAATAAAATAATAACATAAATCAGTGTAAATGATCGAAATAAAAATTCAGATGACTACGAGTCATGATTAAATTAATTTATTATAACTTTGATTGACAATAACAAAGACAAAAAAATTTATTGAAACATATAAATTCCATAAATGATAAACATGGATCAAGTTAACAATTTTAGACGGTTAAGGCACTGAAATTGCACAGGTAAAAAGCATGAAGTGTGCTTTTGTTTATTTATTTCTTTTTTTCTTTTGAGTGAAATTATAAAAATAATATTTTAACCCTCATAAATATTTTACATTCATTTAATATTATTTTTTTATTTTCTAAAAGTATAAAAAATTATTTTTTATAATTATTTTATGTTTTTAATATGTATAAAATGAATGTAAATGTTTATCATGATCGACAACATTGTAGCACCACAAAATTTTGAGCTTGACCCTACTATTTTAAGTGAGAAAGAATGGTTGATGGCACGGTTTTGGAGTAGGAATGGGAACATTTTTTCGGTGATGGTAGACTTTTTTGCCTCAGAATATCTTGAACAAGCCATTTGGAAAATTACAACTTCAAACTCTGCATAAATTCACCACAATTTTCCAAAATCCAACCATCTCTTTCTTCTTTGCTTGATTCACCAGAGAAACACTCACTTTCAGTTTTCAGCTCATTCACAAAGTGGTGCTGAAAACTAAGAGTGAAGAAGAAGATGGAATCTTTCAAACAGAATGGTGGAAGTTCTGTGAACAATACCAAAGGCTTCACTCTGCAAGTCCTTACAGGGCGTTGGTTCATGGCTTTTTCCTCATTCATGATCATGTCTGTATCAGGAGCAAGCTACATGTTCAGTCTATATTCAAGGGAAATCAAATCAGTTTTAGGGTATGATCAATCCACCCTGAATCTGTTAAGCTTCTTCAAGGATTTGGGGTCCAACATAGGCATAATTTCAGGCCTAATCAATGAGGTCACACCCCCTTGGGTGGTGTTAACAATTGGTGGAGTTCTCAACTTTTTTGGCTATTTCATAATTTGGCTTGCAGTGACCAGAAAAATTGCCAGGCCCCAGGTGTGGAAAATGTGCTTATATATCTTCATTGGAGCAAATTCTCACTGTTCCACTAACACTGGAGTCATTGTGACCAGTGTGAAGAACTTCCCAGGCACAAGGGGAATTGTCATTGGCCTTCTTAGTGGCTACCTTGGTTTGAGTGCAGCAATCATCACTCAGATATACTATGCCTTCTATGGAAATGACTCCAAGTCTCTGATTTTGCTTATGGCATGGCTACCAACTGCTGTAACTTTTGTTTTCTTGCCAGTTATCAGACACCACAAGGGAGTCCAACAGCCAAATGATTCCAAGGCTTTCTACAATTTCCTCTACACCACTTTAGTTCTTGCAGGTTTCCTCATGGTAGTCATCATACTGCAAAAAAGTTTCAACTTTACCAAGAGTGAGTACTATGTCACTACTATACTGATGCTTCTGTTGCTCATCCTTCCACTTGTTGTTGTTATGTTTGAAGAACAAAAGATTTGTAAGAGGAAACAAGAGCACAGCAACAGTGAAAACCCTCCTAAGCCTTTGAATATACCAACAGAGATGCCAAATCCAGAGAGTTCTGCAGAGAAGCAAGTTTCCTGTTGGAAAAGCATGTTCAGCCCACCAAGTAGAGGTGAAGATTATACAATACTTCAAGCCATTTTTAGCCTTGACATGGTGATTCTTTTCTTAGCAACAATCTGTGGACTTGGTGGCACACTCACTGTGGTAAACAACTTGAGCCAAATTGGTGCATCCTTAGGATATTCATCACACAGTGTTACAACATTTGTGTCCCTTATGGCTATTTGGATCTATATGGGTAAAATAGTGCAGGGTGTGATATCAGAAATTATCATAGCCAAATTTAAAGTTCCTAGGCCTATTTTGTTCACTTCAATTCTTGTCATGCCTTGTATTGGTCACCTTCTGATTGCTTTCAATGTCCCTAATGGTCTGTATGCAGCCTCAATGATAATTGGATTCTGCTTTGGGGCAAACTGGCCACTACTGTTTTCCATCATATCAGAACTTTTTGGTCTGAAATTTTACTCAACTCTGTATAATGTTGGGTCAGTGGCAAGTCCAATTGGGTCATACTTGTTCAGTGTAAGGGTTGCAGGGTATTTGTATGACAAGGAAGCCAGAAGGCAAATGGCAGCATTAGGAGTGAAGAGGAAACCTGGGGAGGAGTTGAATTGCTATGGAAGTGAGTGTTACAAAAAGGCTTTCATTATAATCACTGCAGTGAGCCTGTTTGGGGCACTTGTGTCTCTCATCTTGGTGTTAAGGACTAGAGAGTTTTATAAAGGTGACATATACAAGAAGTTCAAAGAAGAAGATGGAACTGCTGAAGCTGAAATTGGTCTGACTCAGAACAAGTTTGCACAACAACCTCCTGCAAATGAAGGCTAGATATCTTTGCCAAGGAATTCATAAATGCTTTATCATTAGCATAATCGATACCAAAAGGAAATTAGAACCATAATCTTCTGAGTTTTTATACTCGTTCTTCTCTTATATCTTCAAAATACTTTTACTTTTAATATATTAAATAAATTTTAAGATATTTTAGTATATCAAAATTACTGTATTTCAAAGATAACAATAGAAGAACAATAAAATAAAATTCAACTCTATAGCAGCTGCAGTAAATTTCCTTTTGTAGTTTGTAGTTTATATAGGAGGATATTGCTGGGTAATGTATTTTGTTCAATAAATCACTCAAACGTAGAATATATATTAGCTTGTAACCATATGGGAGATGAATACCAACTTCCACAAAGAACCCTATGGAGCAACGCAGAGAGAAGATGCTTAAACCTTCTCCAATGCAAGACAAAGAGCGTTACCACCCTTCTTCAAATCCACGCCTTTATGCTCCGACATTCTTTCCACAACAACCTCAACCTCCTCACCGCTTTCATCACCACCTGCGCCTCCCTCGCCGTCGTCTCCCCTACGCGCCATCACGCGCTCGTACAACACGCGCGCTCCTTCTTCGACCTCGTCCGCATCCGCGACACCTTCCTCTGCAACTCCATGATCGCTACCCACTTCGCAGTTCGCCAGTTCTCCGAGCCTTTCACCCTCTTCCGAGACCTTCGCCGCAAAACGCCGCCTTTTACGCCTGATGGGTACACCTTCACCTCGCTCGTGAAGGGTTGCTCGGCTCGTGTGGCCAGGCGGGAGGGTTCGCAGCTTCACGGGGTGGTTTTAAGAAACGGGCTTTGCTTTGATTTGTACGTGTCAACTGCTTTGGTGGATATGTATGTGAAGTTTCGGATTTTGGATGATGCCAAGAAGGTGTTTGATGAAATGTCTGTAAAGAGCATGGTTTCGTGGACCGCGGTTATTGTGGGGTATGCGAGGTGTGGGAATATGGGTGAGGCTAGGAGGCTTTTCGATGAGATGGAGGATCGGGACGTTGTTGCTTTCAACGCAATGATTGATGGGTATGTAAAGACGGGATGTGTGGATTTGGCGAGGGAGTTGTTTGATGAGATGGAGGAGAGGAACGTGGTTTCTTGGACTAGTATTATTTCTGGGTATTGTGGTAATGGTGATGTTGAAAATGCTAGGTTGATGTTTGACGTTATGCCGGATAAAAATTTGTTTACTTGGAATGCCATGATTGGAGGCTATTGCCAGAATAGAAGGTCTCATGAAGCTTTGGAGTTGTTTCGTGAAATGCAGACAGTGTTGGTGGAGCCAGATGAGGTAACTGTTTTGTGTGTTCTTCCTGCTGCGGCTGATTTGGGTGCTTTGGATTTGGGGGGCTGGATTCACAGGTTTGCCCAAAGGAAAAAGTTTGATAGGTCTGTTCGTGTTGGCACTGCTTTGATTGATATGTACGCAAAATGTGGTGAAATTATGAAAGCGAAATTGGTTTTTGAGGAGATGAATGAGAGGGAAACGGCTTCGTGGAATGCTTTGATAAATGGTTTTGCAGTCAATGGCTGTGCCAAGGAAGCATTGGAGGTGTTTGCAAGGATGATGGAAGAAGGGTTTGGACCAAATGAGGTAACTATGATTAGTGTACTATCTGCTTGCAACCATTGTGGTTTGGTGGAGGAAGGAAGAAGATGGTTCAACGAAATGGAGAGATTTGGAATTGTGCCTGAGATTGAGCATTATGGTTGTGTGGTTGACCTTCTAGGAAGAGCTGGATACCTGGATGAGGCTGAAAAATTAATTCAAGCCATGCCTTATGATGCTAACGGGATAATACTGAGTTCTTTTCTCTTTGCTTGTGTTTACTTCAATGATGTATCGAGGGCAGAGAAAGTTCTTAAAGAGGTGGTGAAAATGGATGAGGATGTTGCGGGAAACTATGTGATGTTGAGAAACATGTATGCTACGGAGCAAAGGTGGAGAGATGTGGAGGGTGTTAAACAAATGATGAAGAAAAGAGGAACAAGTAAAGAGGTTGCTTGCAGTGTTATTGACGTGGATGGAAGCTTTAGAGAATTTGTGGCTGGTGATTACTTACATTCACATCTGGAGGCTATTCAGTTAACCTTGGGGCAGTTAAGCAAGCACATGAAAGTTGAATTAGTCTGTTGACAATGGAAACACAGAAAGTTGAAAGGAAAGGTCAAAAGGAAGTAAATGAAAATTGAAAGAGTCACAACATGTGTATTTACTTCAAGCCAGTGCAAGTTGATCCCTGGACAGAATCCAAGCTGCAGAACCAATATAGTCTTAGTTGATCCATGAGAAGTTTCACCAACAACAGAAGATATACTTACAAGGTTATAGAATTCATTCCATATGTTGCAATCTTATTGCAAGAGTCCTGAGATAGGAAAAATAAATAGTTGATAAAAGTTAAGTTATGGTGTGCATCATATATACTCACAGATCGGACACTACCCAGTAAGGCAGAGTCACTACATTTGCTTTAAAGGGAAAGCTCAGTAAAACAAATTCAAAAGAATGTTCCACAGTTGGGCTAGTTGTTGGTCTAACTGTTTTTTTTGTTATAGCTTTTAGTTAAATTAAGCTATTGGTGGATTGATGTATTTTATAACCAAATTCATGTGTAACAATTCATTCAGTTTAATTTTACTGAAATCAATTAACAATTCACTTTGAATTATATGTGTAACATTTTTCGTGTTCAAACATGTTTAAAGGAATTTGTGCTTATATCGTTAGTTATATTTATATATTTCCTTTAAATAATTATTCATAATGAATATTAAAATGATTTTAAAGGGGGAATTAACCGATAATATTATATATATATATATATATATATATATATATATTTCTATAGATATAAATAACAAAAGCGAAAATATGGTTATTTTTATTTCATTACATATTTTTCTCCTGATGATCATACGGACAACAAAAAAAATAAAGATAAAGAGTAAATGTTACAAATTGAAGAAGGAATTATGTTGTTGCAAATTTATTCCATAAAAGTATTATCCTAACTATTATAACACCTTAAAAATGGTTAAATTTAAAAATTTCAATATAAAAAAACAATCAAATCCAAAATTTAAAAAAAATAAATTCAAAGATGATATTTTAGATATTTGCTCTTTTACATCATATATTTATATTATTAATAAATATAAAATATTTTAATTTTTTAACATGGTAATAAAGTAAGTTTTCTTATATATTATTTTCTATATCATAACATATCCTTTTCCCTCATCCAAAATCACCTAAAATCCGAGCAAGGAATGGTCACGTGGCTCACGTGTCAACGCATTCTCGCCTCCCATTTTGTGGCCACGCTATTCTCAATTGCTGCAGCGTCCCAGTGCTATCTCTATCCATCTCTACTCAACAGTTTGGTGGATGGCTTCTTCTTCTTCTTCCTTGTTTCGTTCCATTCCGATTTCATTTCCATCCACCAAACAATGCGCTCGTAAATCCCTGCGCCCTTCGCTTCGTGCTTCCGCCACTCCAACACAAAAGGCTCGGTTCGTTGCTCGCCGTAAAGAGTCCGTTTCCGTTCGCCAACTGCAGCGTCCCCTAAGTAATGTTAGAGCAATATTAATTAATCAATACTTCTAATTAATCTATAAACCTGTTATAGTATCTGCAGTTTTCAGCACCATAATCGAAAATAGATTAGGTACATAATTGATGGTGTTTTGTCTGGAAAATATCTTCTCGATAACTTAAAATTAGATTAAGCTAATTTGCAATTTTTTTATAAGTATTTTATTTAAATTATTGCTTTTATTTATAGATGTTACCATAATTTTAGCTTGTAAAGAAATCCGTTCCACTTTTTCTTCATTTTGTTCTTCTCTGGAAGAGTTTAGGGACAAGCTCATCTGTATATACATACCTTGGATTGTGTGAAACAAATACGGGTGTGTTCAGACAAGTTTTTAGTAAATACTTAACTGAAAGCAAAATTAAATGAGTTTCTCCATAGGTTAAGCTTATGAACGGATTAAATTAAAAAAAAAAGAATTTAGAAATTATGCACAAATTAAATTCAAAATAAGAATTTAGAAATTATTCGCAGATTAAATTAAAAATAAGAATTTAGAAATTATGCACAGATTAAATTAGAAATGTAAATTTAGAAAAGTTATATGACAATGCCTCTATAAATTAATTATGAAAAAAAATTAATTTTATTAACTTATGGAAAAACTAATTTTAATTTTTCTTCTCCTATAGTTGTTTGCTCTTCTCCTACAAGTTGCTCCTAAAGTTGTTTTGGAAAAAGTTTGTCCAAATTGATCTTATATGTATGCATAAAGATTGAAAAGATTAGTTTTAAAGTGAAAGGACTTCAAAGATAAAGATTGTGAGTAGAAGAACTAGACTAGATGAGTTTTTCTATATTTTTGTTTGATTTTGAAAAAGCGGTAATTTGTTTGAATTTTGTGATCTGTGCAGTTGAGTACATGCGGTTACCAGCGAGTCAGTACTCGGTGTTGGACGCGGAGAGGATTGAACGGGTAAATGACGACACGTTTCGGTGTTACGTTTATAGGTTCAGGTTCTTCAACTTTGAGATTTGTCCAGTGTTGTTGGTTAAGGTGGAAGAGCAGCCTGATGGATGCTGCATCAAGCTCTTGTCTTGCAAGGTGTCAAACTTATTTGAATGTGTTGCTGAATTTAGTTTTCTATTGTGTTGATTTGTTTCGTTATTTTGATTATTTGCTTTGACGATTGGTGACAGCTCGAGGGATCACCTATGATTGCTGCACAGAACGACAAGTTTGATGGTGAGTTTTGTTAAATGCATGTCAAATGTGTATAGTTTTAGGTTGTGGTGTGGTTGTTAAGATTGTGTTTTGATTAAAAAAATGTTGGGAAAACACAGCACAGACTGCAGCTGCAAAGGGTTGTGTAGACCTTACAAATTACAATGTTGCAGCCTCCCTTGTGATCATGGAGCCCAATTTAAATCGATATGATAAAGGATGTCTGTTAGAATTTATTTATTTTTATTTCCGTTTGTGAGTGCATTAAGAATAAATGATTATGAATTCATACTCTCATAAGGTTCTGAAACTCATAAGTTACGATCCTAGCTTGAGAAAATGATTTAACACGCAATCAAACTATTTTCTGAATGAACATGGATGAACTTTTAAACTCGTGTAAACTTGCATAAATTCTCGAGTCAAGAAGTTTGAAATTATTAGTAATTTTTGCCCTTTATTAACCCTACAATGACTATATTTTATTAGGGTTCAAACTAGTTGAAGAAATTAGCTACTTTGTGAAATGTTTTTACTTTAAGAACATACTTTTTGAATATATATATATATATATATATATATATATATATATATATATATATATATATATATATATATAATGTATGCATGTATGTATGTATCATTTAATTTTATCTTATTTAGACTAGTACACTATTATCAAAGTTTATGAATCAAATATGCGAGTCAAGTCTACTTCGAGTTCAACAACCTTGCATATACAACATCTTCATACTTACTAAATGAAGAAAGTGTTGAATGGATGATATGAATTTGTTTTTCTATTTAATGCCTTTTTATAAAGTATTCAGAGGGCATGATATGAAGATGAAGCATAATTGTTAAAGCTGTTTAGATGAAGTTCTCTTTAAACACCTACAGGATGAAAAAATAAGAAGGAAAATGATATAAGTTTTTTTACAAGTTAATATTAGTTTACGCATAAGTTAATTTATGAAAGTTTTTTCTTGTTTACTTCTCCATTAGCCGATTTTATTTCTACAAACTAACTTTAGCTTATTAAGCAATTCTTTTATTTTTCTTTCTTATCATTTACTCCTGTGCGTGTTTATGGGGAAGTTTATTCAAACATAGCCTAAGAAATGTCAGATTTAACTTGTTTATATGAGCTGAGATGTATGTGAATTCTTGGAAAGTGTTGGTCTTGTCAAATTGTTTGAAAAAACAACTACGATGTGAGTGGCTAAATTGGTATGAAAGTGGATCAATGCTTATTCTGCTCAGTACTGCTTTTGATTGTAGCTTACTGGCTATTCATTGGAAGCAGTACCTGTGATAATTACAAAACTATATGTTACTTCCTTATTTATAGCAGCAGCTGAGGCAATTTTTTTGTACTCGAGGAAAGCAATATAGGGTGTCATGCTGTTTGGTTTATGCTACTCAGGAATACCTTTTCAATACTTTAATATGGTAATGCAGCTCTAATGGTTAACCGGATATCGTGTGATACTAACGCTGATAATGATAAGTCTTTGATGCAGCAACTCACATCAGACACTATAATTGAGGTAGTACTCTATGTTTATTTCATTTCTTGCGATTTTATATTTGTTGGATTCCAGTTAAAGTGTTCTTTTGGGTTGCTATGTGGAATGCAGGTAAGCATTGAAATTCCTTTTCCTTTCCTAGCAATACCAAAGCAAGCAATTGAATCAGCTGGGACTCAAGTCCTTGAACAAATACTCAGGCTTATGCTTCCCCGATTTATGTCACAGGTTTGTTAAAGCTTAGTATTATCTGCAAATTTTATTAAGCTATGTTTTTCCTTTATGGATAAAAGAAGAAATTCATTTGAAGAAAAATAACACAATAGATCCCAATTGAACAGAGCTTCCCAATCCTTGACAAATAGACCCCTAACTTGAAATGCCTAATCTTTGTTCCAAATCAAATTGTGTAGTAGATGTATAAACCTGGGTAAAAAAGTCTTGTACAGGCTTGACAAATCTAGTGGTGATTTTTCTAGACGACAAATCTAGTGGTGATTTTTCTAGACTCTACTTTTTCTCTTATGAAATGATAATTCACCTCAATATGTTTGGTCCTCATGAAAGGTAGGATTGGAGGCAATGTGTAATGCTGCCTAATTGTCACATATATGGTGCAATTGAAAACTTTCTTCAAATTTAAGCTCTTTGAGGAGCTGTTTTAGCCATATGAGCTCACAATTGACTGTCATTGCCCTGTGTTATGATTTTTCACTTCATCTTGTCATAATATTTTCTTTTTACTTTTCCATGATATTAAATTACCTCCAAGAAGAACATAACTCCCTGAAGTGAAGCATCTATCACTTGGTGACCCTGCCCAGTCAGTGTTAGAATGCCTTAGAATATTTGATTATTTCCCTTATTTTCACAAAATGAGGCCTTTTCCTGGAGTTTTCTTAATATACTTTAAGGTCCATAGGATTGCATCTCAATGGTTTTGACAATGAGAGTTTAAACATTGACTTATTATCACAAAAAAGGTGATGTATGATGAGTCATAGTGAGATAATTAAGCTTACCAACTAACCTTGTGCATCTCACACGATTAGACGTTGGTTTTCTTTGCTTGGGTACAAGTTTCACGCTTGGATCTATTAATGTGATTACAAGCTTAGCATTTAACATCTTTGTTTCTACTAAAATTTCAAGGGCATATTTTCTCTTAGATATGACTAAACCATCCTTCGATTGTGCAACTTATGTACCAAGGAAGTATCTCAAGGGTCCAAGATATTTTGTTCGGAACTTTTGAGCAAGATTGTTTTAGTTTGTATTCTCCTTGTCACTACCTGTGATAGTAACGTTTTCCACATATACAATATACATCCTTGGGAAGAATGACGATAAAATAGAGAATGATCAACCTATCATTCCAAACTTTGGGATGATAGTTTGAAAGATATTGCGGTTCTCGAGTTCCTTCTTCACAATTGCAATGGTGGAAGGAGTTCCCTAAATCATATATAAGGCAACATGAAGCTGCCCAACATAAATTATCATAGAGCAAGAAGGGTTAAGAGATCTTGGAAAAACGTACAAATGTTGTGTGCAGTTGGTATAAAGGCCACAGCTCTCGGTCCAAACTAATGCACATGTTTCATGGGGACGAAAAATAGGTGAGTGAGGTATGAATAGTAGATATAATAACACTGCATAGTTAAGCATCAATCTTATCCATTGGTCACATTGTTTTATAGGAACAAATTCAACTTTTGTAATGAGATGGGATTCGTAGCCCAACCCACTTAAGCGTAACTTAATTTTAGAAGCCAAGTGGAATCGTTATACCCATTCCATCTTCTCGATACGAACAATGTGATTTGAAAAGATATGAGAATCTATTCTAGGAAAGACGTTTTTTCCTTGAAAAAGAAAATAAGATGGTTTAATACACCATTTGGTCCCTACTTTTAGGGGTTTGGTTCAAAGTGATTATACCTTTTAAAAAAGTTCAGTAAGACCCCATATTTTGTTAAAAAATGTTTAATCCGGTTCTTTTCGCTCACGCCGTTAAAAACATAATGATGCAAATGCTACCGTGGCCAAACCTAAATGAGCTGTGCAAACCTAAATGAGCTGTGCAGTTTGATGAATACTTGGCACGTTTGAAGAGGTTGCACTGTGTAAGTATTTTAAAAAAATTAAAATGATGTAAGTTAGGTGCAAATCTCAAGAGCCACACCATCTGCAAATCCTCCAACCTGGTCCAAAATCACTCTCTGATGATGATGAAATGACAACGCCATTGCATTTGCATCAGAGGGCTCCACCCCAATTATCCTCACCTTTGGATTAACCCTCTTCACATAACAATCACCGCAGAGCAGATAACTCCCTTTTTCCAACAACTTCCTGGGAAGCTTTGCCATCATATTATAAGCTCCACAAATCTTAAATGAGAAAACGGGTTGCATATCCTCTCTCTTGAGCCAAACCTTAACCCCGAGTTTCCCAAAAAGCTTTGGCGCCAATTGTAGAAAGGACTCAATTGCTACGTCGTAGACCTTCGAAGTGAGAATATTCGTCAAATAACTCAACGCATTCATCACGCCGTCGCTACCACTATTGGACCAAGATCGGTGGGGAACCGCACCGACGTATCCCCGTGGGTACTGGAGGAAATCTGGTGAGACCCAGGGGCGCAGGGGAGGAAGAACGCGCGGCCTCCGGCGGCTTGTGTGCAAAATAAGAAGCAACCCTAAGCTACATTCCAGAACAACTAGAGAGGGTGCGCAAGAGAGAAACCACCATTTTTTGTCCTCCACCATGAGCGTAGTGAGTAATAGAGAGGAGACTGTGAGTACCAAGGAGTTGTGCAGGGACCCTTGTTGCAGTCACGAGATTTTCTAGGAACCAAGGAGCCTTTAAGGAATTCACTGGAAAACCTAGGTAAGGGGAGTTAACTTTTTGATGTATTGATTGAGTATGATGCGTTTCCTTTGAAACTTGTTAATCTTGAGAAACGGTGTGGATAGATAGTATACCCAATTGGAAGGTTGTGGGTTGCTAAGGAAAAAAAATGGTTTGGGATGTTATTCCCAGAATATGAATGCACGGGTTGAAGGATTACAGTGCATGTGGTTTTGTAGTAAGGGATAACTGTATATCGTGAATATTTGGAGGGTAGCCGTGAGTTGGCTAGGTTAAGAATGTAAATAAGTGCAGGAAGTGTAAACGTGTTATAAGAGTGAAATATGACAATAGAGTGCATTGGTGATGAGTTGTGTTCTCAATAGAGATACCAACATGGGTTTATGGGTATAAATTATTATTTTGTAATTGCATGAAATGTTTGATGGGTATTAAATGTATGGAAGTGGTATAAATGTTGAGTAATGTATTGTCATTATCACATAATGGTACGAGTGCATGTTTTCTTTTTGCAAGTGAAGAATTTCAATGCATGTGGGGGCCACGGTAAGATGAAGAGAAATATTATATTTTCTTCCTGTATAGTGTAGACGTTGGAATTCGGAGAGTTAGAAGGGGTTCTTGATATTGGCATTTAATGGTTTTCGTCGTACCTACCTTGGGAGGGAAATCATAATATGGTTAATACCAAGTGCATGAAATTGTTGTTGTGCATGTGTTGCTTTGTCCCTTGTTGATCGGTAAAGTACGCAAACAATATTCTGGGGTTGCATGGGTGGATTATAAGAATGGTGAAGGGTTATAGGCTAAGGTTTTCGTTGTGCAAATTTTAAATTTTGGGTCTATAAAATAGGTCTAGGCAAGCTAAAGGAGTTTTCTTTGAAGATATAAAGATTGATGAGAGAGGTGGAGAGGTTATCTAATGGTCACGGTTTTGTTGTTAATAAGCAAGGATTCTTTGTTTTAGTTATATTGATGTCGTCCTAACAGTGAAATATCTAGTTTTATGGGTTTTGAAAATTATATCATTTTTGAGTTATTATTGAGTGGAATAATATATAGGGTGGAATCTGGATGTGGGTGTATAAAACTGGTACATTGTTGGGTAGTGTCCAGAGAAATATTCTCTCTCTAATCAATACATCAATATCTCTCTCTTCAACCATTAAAAGCCATTTATGTTTTTCTCTCTCTACATTTAATTCTTCAAACAACCATTTACGTTTCTCTCTCTACATTTAATTCTTTCAGCCACATATTCATCAAACTGCACAACTCACTTAGATTTGGCCATGGTGGCATTTGCATCATTATGTTTTTAATGGTGTTTAAATTTGGGGAGAGAAAATATAGAGATAGAAGTATTATTCCATTGTGTTATGTTTCTATTACACCAAATGTCCTATATAAGGAGCAAGTAGACCAGCACACAACAGCCCAAGACTTACAGTACAGTTATACAATACAATATATTTCAACACTCCCCCTCAAGCTGGAGCATATAGATCATATGCACCAAGCTTGGAACATATAAATTGAATCCTAGGCCCCCTTAGAGATTTGGTCATAATGTCTCCGAGTTGTTCATTAGAATTGACAAACTTCGTAACAAGTTCCTTAGTCAACAACTTCTCTCTAATAAAATGACAATCAATTTCTATATGTTTTGTTCTCTCATGAAACACTGGATTGGAGGCAATATGAAGGGCTGCTTGGTTGTCACAGTACAGTTTCAACGATTCATTTCCACAAAATTTCAACTCTTGGAGAAGTTGCTTGATCCACACAAGTTCGCATGTAGTCAAAGACATAGATCGGTATTCAGCTTCAGCACTAGATCTAGCAACAACACTTTGTTTCTTACTTTTCCAAGATATAAGGTTCCCTCCAAGTAGAACACAATATCCTGTAGTAGATCTTCTATCAATTGGAGAACCAGCCCAATCTGCATCACAATATCCTTCAATCTGAGTGCTTCCCTTGTCCTCATACAACAATCCCTGTCCTGGATTTCCTTTTATGTATCTAAGAATTCGAATTACTGCATTCCAATGGTCAACATGTGGATTCTGCATGAACTGACTCACAACTCCCACTGGATAAGAAAGATCAGGTCTTGTTATTGTAAGATATATGAGTTTTCCAACCAGCCTTCTATATCTCTCTGGATCTGAGAAAGGTTCACCTTGATCTCTCATTAGTTTTTGATTTGAGTCCATAGGACTATCAATAGGCTTGCAATTTGTCAAACCTGTTTCCTCTAAAATATCAAGAGCATATTTCCTTTGTGAAATGATGACACCTTCTTTTGACTGTGCCACTTCAATACCAAGGAAGTATTTTAGACGACCTAGATCTTTAGTCTGAAAGTGGTTGAACAAATGATTCTTTAATTGAGTAATTTTAGTGTTGTCATTCCCTGTAATAACAATATCATCAACATACACCATGAGATAAACACATTTGTCAGGAGAGAAATGACCATAAAACACTGAGTGATCCGCCTCACATCGTTTCAACCCAAAATTTTGCACAACCCGACTAAATTTACCAAACCAAGCACGAGGTGATTGTTTCAAGCCATAGAGGGAACGACGTAATTTACAAACTAACCCAGACTCCCCCTGAGCAACAAACCCAGGAGGTTGCTCCATGTATATCTCCTCTTCCAGATCACCATGAAGAAAGGCATTTTTAATGTCCAACTGATAAAGTGGCCAATGACGAATAGTAGCCATAGCAAGTAAAATACGAACGGTACTGGTTTTAGCCACAGGAGAAAAGGTATCACAATAATCAATGCCATAAACTTGAGTATATCCCTTAGCTACTAGACGAGCTTTTAGACGATCAATTTCACCAGTAGGACCAACCTTAATAGCATAAACCCATCGGCAGCCAACAGGCTTCTTACCAGGGGGAAGAGGAACAAGGTTCCAAGTACCATTGTGGTCAAGTGCTTGCATTTCATCAATCATGGCTTGACTCCATCCAGGATGATCAAGTGCCTCATAAATAGTATTAGGAGTCTTAATGGAGGATAAGGAGGAAACAAAAGAGAAATAGGTAGAAGACAAACGATGATAACTCAAAAAATTATAAACAGGATATGGATTACGAGTAGAACGAATACCTTTCCGAAGGGCAATGGGCAAATCATCGTCTGAGTTAGGAGAAGACGAGGAGGATGAAGGATCCATGGTCTGGTGAGCTGATGGAGGAGGAGATGAGTCTAGAGGATCTTCATTGTTCTGAGCTTGAGATTGTCTCCGACGCTGATATGTGAGAATAGGTGGAGGAACAACGTCATTCACATTTTGAGTTGGAGGTGTAGATGCAGGAATAACCAAGGGATCACACGATGGTAGAGAAAACATTTGTTGAACAGATGAACGATCCTCCACAGAGGATGAGAAAAACGGTGTATCCTCAAAGAATGTGACATCAGCCGACATATAATATCTCTTGTTGGAGGGAGAATAACATTTATATCCTTTCTGAAGACGAGAATATCCCAAGAAGACACACTTAATAGCCTTGGCGGATAGCTTATCAAGACCTGGAGAAACATTATGGACAAAACATGTACACCCAAATACACGTGGGGGGATATGATATAAGGCGTCATTTGGAAAAATGACAGAATGAGGAACTTTATTCTCAAGAGAGGAAGACGGCATCCTATTGATTTGAAAGCAGGCAGTGAGGACTGCATCACCCCAGTGATGTACAGGAATATTAGTATTCAACATCAAGGAGCGTGCAGTTTCAATGAGATGTCTATTCTTCCTCTCTGCAACACCATTCTGTTGTGGAGTGTGAGGACATGTTGACTGATGTAAAATTCCTTGGGAAGATAAGAATGAAGAAAACGCTGACGAAAAATATTCCTTAGCATTATCACTACGAAGGATTTTAATTGTCTTCCCAAATTGGTTCTTGATTTCATTAGTAAAGGACACAAATATGGACAAAAGTTCAGATCTCTCTTTCATTAAATAAACCCAAGTACATCGAGAGAATTCATCAATGAAAGTGACAAAATAGTTAAAACCAAAAGAAGTAACACGACTTGGTCCCCAAATATCAGAGTGAATAGTTGAGAAAGGAGAATTACATAATGTCTCAGACTTTTTAGGATGAGAAGATCTAACGTGTTTTCCTAATTGACACGACTCACAATCTAAGACTTGAATGTTCTTGAGACTTGGAACCATCATCTTCAACTTGAATAAACTTGGATGGCCCAACCGATCATGCAAAAGTTTTGGGGATGAAGTGGTAAAACAGGAAGCTGAAGAGCTATGTTTCAAAAAATAAAGTCCTCGAGACTCATGTCCTTCTCCAATCAGGCGACCCGTACCATGTTCCTGTATAACAAAGGAATTAGCAGTAAAGGTTACAGAACAATTTAAGGAGCGAGTCAATTGGCTCAAAGAGATTAAATTGTAGGGGCAATGAGGAATATACAAAACGGAATTTAAATTTAGTGAAGGAGATAAGGAAACTCTGCCAATGCCCTGCGATGCAACTTTGGATCCATTGGCAATAGTAATGAAATGAGGGATTTTCTGAGAAGACATGGAAGAAAATGAAGAAATAGTACCAGAGATATGGTCAGAGGCACCTGAGTCAAGGATCCATGGATGGTGACCTTCCACAGATTGAGACATACCGGCAGTTGACGCACTGGACATGGAAGAGGATTGGTCAAGATTAGAAGATTTTCCAGATTTATACTTCAAAAATTCTTGATATTCTTCATTCGAAATTTTGGGTTCATCAGATTTCAAAACATGAACACCCTTGTCTGGATATCCATGTAAGGCATAACATTTCTCTCGAGTATGGCCTATCCTCTTACAATATGTGCACTGAGGAGGCATACCACGGCCACCACGTCCTCCTCGGTTGCCTCTGCCTCCTCCTCTTCCTTGTGGTGCTACCATGGCTGATGTTTCAATACCACCAATTAAACTTTCATCTTTAACTAATGAAGGTACCCGAAGAAGTCGAGTAACTAAGCTGTCCATTGATGGAACTTGATCACCAGCCAACATTTGATCACGAACATGACCAAAATCTGAATGTAGACCTCTTAAAATTAAGACCATGTAAAACTTATCAAGCTTCTTGTTTAGGCCTTCTAAAGAATCAGCCACAAAGAAATTCTTCAATTCTTCTACAGCAGCACGGGCCGTTCCTATGTAAGTAACCATATCATGATTGTTCTGTTTGAGAGAAGTCACTCTTTGAGTTGCATCAAAGAGGCGTTGTACATCATTAGCAAATATATCTTGAGCTTTTCTCCAAAATGAGGAACACGTTTTGTAAGGTCTTAAAATTTCTAAGACTTCTGGTTCAACAGATTGCCATAGGACAGCACATAGTTGGAAATCAAGTTTCTGCCATTGAGATTTTTCTTCTTCAGGAACGGTGGAAACATCTTGTTCAAGATGGTCATGGTGTCCTTGACCAAGAAACCATAACTCCACAGAGGAAGACCAAGATAGATAGTTTTTCCAAGTGAGTTTTGCAGAAGTAATGGTTGGAGTGGCAGAGAGAGACGGTGTTCCAAGACCAGCCATCGTAAAACCAAACCAGAAAAGGAGGAAAACACCTAAACGGAGCAAAGATGGTGGGAAGAAACCCTAAACGAAGCAAACCTCAACGGAACAGCAAATCAGTGACCACAATAGACTCGGGAGACGGAGGCGAACCGGCCGGCGGTGGCGCGGTGACGTTCCGACACGGGAGAGGCGGCGCGTGAAGCCCACGCGCCCGAGAGAGACCGCACAGAAACGGCGCGTGACGGCGCGTCGAGAAGAATATGAGGCGGCGACCACCGGGGATGGGTCGCGCTCTTCGAGGCGCACCGAACCCCTAAATCGCCGGAGAAAAGGCTGCGACGGCGGCGGCGGACAGCGGCGGCGACGACGGCGGACGGTGGCGGCGGCGACGGACGGAGCGGCGACGGAAGCAACGGCAGTGGGTGGCTGCAAACCCTAACCTGCTCTGGATACCATGTTTAAATTTGGGGAGAGAAAATATAGAGATAGAAGTATTATTCCATTGTGTTATGTTTCTATTACACCAAATGTCCTATATAAGGAGCAAGTAGACCAGCACACAACAGCCCAAGACTTACAGTACAGTTATACAATACAATATATTTCAACAAATGGCGTGAGCAAAAAAGACCAGATTGAACATTTTTTAACGAAATATGGGGTCTTACTGAACTTTTTTAAAAGGTAGAATCATCACTTTGAACCAAACCCCTAAAAGTAGGGACCAAATAATGTATTAAACCAAATAAGATAACCTAAAGAGAGTGAGTGTTACAAAAAAGGTTAACCCGTCCATACAAGGTCTAGAATTTCCTATAACAAACGCCCCTCCTTAAGAAGCCGACACCTGGCGGCTTGGAAAATTCGGGACTCCCCCAATGGTTTGAGTAGGTTCCCCCAAGGTTTGAACTCGAAACATCGGGTTCGTTGCAAGGCTCTAATACCATTGTTACAAAAAGGTTAACCCGTCCATACAAGGTCTAGAATTTCCTAGAGTCACAAGTCGGGCTTAAGGGTGTGCACAAAAGGGTGATTTTCATTGATGTTTAGGCAGTTGGATAGATTGGCGCAACGCAATCCCAACCCAATGTGCATGGAGAAAAGGTCCTTTTGCTCACTCTTGATTGTTTCATTGTTTTTCATGGTTTCTAATGTTTCATAAAACATAGATTGCTTTGTCTTTCTTGTATGTGCTTTTCATGGATGAGACTATCAGTTTGCACTTGGCAGAATTTTGTAGGAAATTGCAATGTACTTCCGGATTTATAACAAGCATTGATATAACTTATAAGGCATTGAATTATTACTATGAAGCACATTTAAAAGTGACTTCATTATAAATAGAAAATTATTAGGATAAAATAATCTCAATATTTCCATAGTATATAAGAAAAAATATGTTCTAAAATCCTAGTTAGGTTTCTCAGGTGATATGGTCAAGTTATAACATATAATTAAGTGCAAACCTCACTTTATAAACCAATTTTATGAGATTGAGTTAAGACTTCTATTGTAAGTTTGGGATGACCCAACATGTGACCAACCCAAAATGTTTGTGATGTGACCAAACTAGAATCTTAGGAGATTGTTTTAGGCCATATAAAGATTTGTGAAGATGACATGCTAATTTGGAAGACTCATCCTGAGCAACAAAACCTAGAGGTTGTTCTATATAAATTTCTTTTTGCAAATCACATTTAAAAAAAAACATTTTTGACATTCAGTTGGTGTTGAAGAGTAGTCATAACATAAATAAGCGAACAAGCAAATAGAAACCATCTTTGCCACTAGAGAAAAAGTATCATCATAATCCAAATCAATAAAAAATTGTGTGAAATCTTTGGCCATAAGGCTAGCTTTGAGACGATCAATAGTACTACCACGAACAATTTTGATAGCAAAGACCCACTACAACAACCAGTGGATTCCTAGACGGTCCCAAGTTCAACGGTTTTGAAGAGCATAACCCACAAGTCTTTGCATTGGAATCAGGTTCTGATACCAATTTAAGAAGTGAATTTTATGTCTAACTGAACCCTACAAAATTGGCAGGTGAGGTATGCATCCATTTATGTAATATAAATTAGTCTTATTTCTAGTCTATGTGAGACTTTCAACACTCTTCTTATGTTGAGACATGTACATCTCAAACGTGAAACTAAATATTAATAGGTGGTCTGATAGCGGTTGGAACAATAGACTCAATAAACAATCATCTTCACTAAAATAGGCTCTAATATATGACTCTAATATCATGTGAAAATAGTGAAAAATTAGATATAAAATTAATTTCCTTTGTGTTAAAAATATACATAGGATAATACATTTATAATGAAAAATAATACAGAAAATTGGGCTTAGCCCAATATATAATATTATAACTATCATAAGATCTTCGAACTAACAAAATCTAACTATATTCAACACCGATAATCGATATAACCAACTGAGAGCTCATCCTACACGTCTAACAGACTCTTTGTTTGCCTTACTCTCCTTTCTCCTAGTGTAAACCTTCCACACCTTGGGCCTATCTGTGTCCTGCCAAATAGTCTGGACATCACCTAAGTCACGGATTGATGGTGGAACCGTGCTTAACTCTGTCCATTTATTTCTCTGTTCTCTGTTGTGCGCCTAGTTATAACAACATAAAAAATCTGGTTGTTTATTTTAAAAATGCAGAAGAAATATATTGTCTATCATCGATATTACTCTCACAAAACTAAATTAATATTTTACAAATTGTCTTCTAAGTTGTACTATTAGCAAACTATCATATCGTACATTCTTATTTTTCTTTCCCAAGTGCACTCCTGCTGTACTGAAACAAGACCTAATGTTGATGACAAAAAGCATGGAATTTCATACCTCTTTTTTCTATCTTTCTTCTTGCTATTTGTTTCTACATGCATTTGAAGTTGAAAGATTTTGACCAGATTTTCATATTTTTCAGATTTTACTTTGCTATTACTGAAATTTTTAGTTTCCCTGTGTTATTTGATACATCTTTCTTTTGTTCTTGATTGTATTTGACTTTCCCTTCTAATTACTGACTTATTGTTTTCAATATCAAAGGAATTATATAAAATCAAGGCAAGTAATTAAGGATTACTATCATACACCTATTTGATTTTTAGAAAGAACATTTTAACAATATATCTTAAATGTATTTTAAAAATAACAGTCTTAGAATTTGAGGTTGGAACTTTCTCAATCTTACATAATTAACTTGTTTAGCAAGATCTACAACTTATTAAGTATTCTATTTAGACATGTCATAATTCAACTGGTGGATAAACTACAATTTTTGAGGCTACAATTAAGACAACTTTCAAAGAGGCCACAACTAAGATGAGCTAGGAGTGACTGAAATTAAGGCGGCTCCAACATATAGTTTTATAACTTGATAAATTTTCCTAAAGACTGGGTGTATGTTGTAAATCCTATATGGATTTGTGAATATACAGCGTCTTTATTTTTAAAAAAGAATATTTTAGCTAGTTTCGTCTCGGGTATATTTCAAGAAAATTGAAGTTATAACTTATAAAATAGTTCTAAAAAGCAAGCTGGTATACATTAGCATATCCTAATTATATACGGTGTTAGTGTTATGTAATCAAATTGTGTTTTTAACATTTAAAGAAACCTAGTTTGTTGGTTCTTTATAAATATAGGTTCCAATAAAATGAGATTGGTTTGTTGACTGAAGGAGTAGTAGTAGCTATAGTTTATGGTTCAATAATGAAGTGCATGGTACATATAATCTTGTTCATATTTTATATACTGAACAATTTATGAATTTGATTAGTTTGTTATATATTTTTCTTAAGCAGCTTGTGAAAGATTATCAAGCTTGGGCCAGTGGTGATACCTCAAGGCAACCTCTGGGAACAGGTGAAATCTGAAATAATGCGTTGCCACTGGCGCCCTTAAATTGCTGTATAGTCAATAGGTTCTAGAAATATCGCTTGTAGCATGTGCATTATTGCATTATTGCATTATTGCATTATTGCATTATTGCATTCTTGGTTAGTAGCTGGGTGAACATTTTTTTGTTTGTTTGGAGATGGTATTGGTTGTAACGTAATCTATATGATTAAATGGAATTTGAAAGATTCGTGAATTTTAGATGTGGGTACTTCAATTGTGTGTGATTAAAATAGATTTAAGATGACTCTAATATTATATTAAAAAATAAATTTTAAATATTATTCAATTTTACGCTATAAACTTCAAAGATAAAATTTATACTTTTTTTTATATATTTCAAAATTATCTTATATTTAATCAAGTTGAGATTTCTAATAAATATCACAAGTTTTACATAAATTAATATCATTTTACTCACTTCAATGTCCTTTTAACTAATAAATATTTTGTTTTCTCAAATCTCAAAAATATAAAACATTCCATCGTGTAAAACATTATATCAACTTCATTTAATATTTTATTCTAAATTTTAAAACTCATTTATGTAAAAATCAATCAACATTGAATCATGTATAAAACAACAATTTAAACTTTCAAATTACATAATACACAATATAATTTTTAAATTTTTGGGCATCATCTAAAATATATCATTGGAAATTAATTTTAACAATTTTATATTGTTGATTCTGAATATCATTATATTTTTTTACACAAAAATTAAAACCATCCTAAATGTCCTCAATAGCAATCTTTTAAAAGGCTTCTAAAAGCTTGTTCCGAGTGGCATACACTGAAAAGCTACCAGGTGTTATTTGTCTCCGATTGCCCTTTTGATTTGACACTGCTTGGCCAATGAATTTTAAACAACTATGTCTTATCGTTCCCCGTTCTTTTTCTTTGTTAGGAAATTGCGTTTTGCACAAAAGTTTAAAATGTTGTTATTTCAGATTTCTATATTACAAAATTTTAAAATACATTTTTAATTATATAATCTAAGATATGTTATTTAATTTAAAAACAAATTTGAAAGTAAATATATATTTTAAAGTATCCTTGTAAACATAGATTCAATATTTTAAAAATAAAATCAAACATACTCTTCTATTTATAATCAAACACAATAATATATATATATATATATATATATATATATATATATTAATTTATAATTATTTATGTATTCAACTATTACACATACAATTTAAATTTAAAGATATGACTAAAATTTTAAAAGCTATATATTTAGTATTTTAAAGGATAATGATACTTTAACAACATTTTTTTGACAACATTTTAACATTGTCTACGTGTCATTTTGTGATTGGTCCAAAATTATTCCACAATCAATAATAATAATCATAAACACTAATATAAACCAATTATAAAATTACACATACATGATGTTAAAATACTATAAAAAAAATATTATTTATCTATTTTAAATTGTGTACATTGTTTAGAAAAGGAATCAAATGGAGCCTAGCAATCTCATCTATTTTAAATTGTGTACATTGTTTAGAAAAGGAATCAAATGGAGCCTAGCAATCTCTTACAAAATTTTTAAGTGATATTTGAAATCAGATGAAATGAATCATAAAAAAAAAATAAACTATTTGAGAAATTGTCTTGCATGCACATTGGTATGAGAAAAGTCATAATAGCTACAAGACATAACCTGCGACCATAATAATGTTCTTGGAATTGAAACATTGGACTCACATGGGGTTACCCTTTCTGTCATCTTTCAATAACCTCTTTTCACTGTCACAATAATTCTTCACTCTCTTTCACCTAATAATAGCCACACATTTTTCTCTTCCAAAAAAAATCTTACTTGTTGGTTTGGATGATAGATTTAAAAAACGAAAAATGAATGAATTTAAGAAGAAAAAGATGTATTAATGAATTGTTTGAATTAAGAAATTTATGATGAATGTTTATAAAAACTTAATAAATAATGTGATAAATTTAATAATTAAGAAAAGTTATAATTCATAAAAATAAAAGATTATTATTATATTATCTATTATTATTATTTATAATTATAAATAATATCAATTTTATGATGTGTTTATTTGGATTAGCAAGTTTGTAAATATTGACAAAGATGAATATGAGAGTAAAATTTTATTCGTATTTTGAAATAAGGGATGACAAAGATGAATTTGAAAATAAAATTTTGTTCGTATTTTAAAATGAGAGAAGACGAACATTTATGGGATAGAGTGATGGTAAAATCTTTTCCGACCATGTTGATTTAAGAATATTATGTATGAAATTATATTTTTATCTTTAACTTTGTTCACAGGTGCATGAAAATATATTTTTTAATCTTTTGTCATGAAGTTATGATTTTCAATTCTAGTTGAAGATCAATGTTGGAAGAACATTTTAGAAAAGGAAATTGATTCGGTATAAGCTAGAACCGATTCCACACGAATGCAAAGGAGTTGGAATCAATTTTATTGAGACATAGATACGAAGAAAGAGTTTAAATTGATTCCAACATGCTTCGAATTGGATGAGCTACATGTATAACCGATTATGACATTGTGTTTGTGTGTTGCAGATTGTAACAATAATATATTAAAGTTCAAGTGTCAATTTAAGGGAAAGGAAGAAAAAAGAAACAACGAGAAGTCAACCACTATGTTTTCGAACTATTTTGTTGAGTTCGGTCAGCGTTTATTGAGCTCAACAAAGATGTTGATAGGCTAGGTCAGACGTCGTTGAGCTCAGCAAAGACATTATAAATCTTGGTTAGATGTGGTTATGGCGACTTGGTATGGTTGTGTCAATGGTTGCGGAAACTCTTATGGACACATTATGAAAAAATGCAATAGTCCGAACTCAATCAACATTTATTGAGTTCGACAAAAACGTCGATAAATTGAGACGTCGTTGAGCTCGATAAAGACATTATTGTTGTATAAACTTATTTTATAGACATTATTAAAACATACAATTATCCTTAGTTGTTCGACTATTAGAATTTTGGTATTGATGATTTGGTTTTAATCATCTAATAATATTGAATCAAATATATTGCAAACGACTGGTCATAAAAAAATAACTTTAAAATAAATGTATAAGTTAAATAAAGACAATTAATTTAGTTTTTCAATTTACAATTTATGAGTTTAGGTTTGTGTCAAGCTTAAAAATTATAGTATTTTTTTTAATTTCAGTATTTTAAATAATTTTTTCAAAACATATATAATTCAAAAATACCATGTTATATTACTTATAATGACAACTTAATATTTTTTTTTATTTTTTATCTATTAAAACATGTTTTCTAATTTGTCAAAGCCAAAATTTTCACAAACTTTACATTTATTTTCTATCACCTCTAAATTCTTAAAAAAAAAACAAGATATATTTATTGTCAAATATATTCAAATTTATTTATTTAGTCTCCCTCAAATTACACTTACCCTTAAATCTCTCTTAAAAATAAACACATTGTGATTATCCTGTAACGTGATTTTGGAGCCAACATGTACTCCCACGGCTTCTCTTCTTCCACTCCAAACAAAATATCTGTTTCACTTCGCTTCACTCATTTATAAACCTTTAAATTATTTATTTTTTTATAATTTTAAACATTAAATATGTTTTCTTGTTCTAAATTATTATAAAAATTTATGTTGTCTTTACAGTATTCTATTTTTGTGTTTTATAAAAGTCAAGTAAATTATTATTTTTTAATAGACAACATGTAGCTAAAAAAATTTGTTTATTCATGTACATGTTGTTTAGTGAAAATAATGAATTAAATATTTTATAATTTAGTAGAGACAAAGTATAATTTTTTATAATAAATTAAAAAAGAATATTTAATCCTTATATAATTTGTTTCCAAAATACTCTATGTATATTAACAGTATTATATATATATATATATATATATATATATATATATATATATATATATATATAATATATGCAATTCTCAAATTCTAATTTGATTTCGACATGTTAAGTTAAATATTAATTAATTCGCTTAGATATGGTTAAAGTTTATTTTAATTAAATTTTTTAAGATTATTATGTTATTGATAATATTGTGAGATTAAATTAAACATAATTTTTTTTAAATTATTCTTAATGTTGAGATTAGATTAGAGTGTTTTTCGTGATTTTACTAAATGTATTTTTCTTTATTTTCATTTTAATATCTTTATTTTATGATGAATCATGTTGGTTGAAGTTTTTTGAATAATAATAAATATTTATTGGGTGAATAATGTTTATATTGAATTTAATGTACTTATAATCTTTTGATATGATCTTCTAATATCTTCATTTGATAATGTGTTTGAAGTATTTTGTCACATTATTGGTATTATAAGATATCAGTAATTAAATTAGTATTATATTAGAACTGTGATGATAAGTTTTTAGTTGAAGATATATGCATTTAATAGTTATTTAAATAACTAAGTAAAAAATCTTCTTAATACATTGTCGGCAGTAGAAAGAAGTTGATTAAAATATATTTTATTAAATCTGTTTATTTGGTTTTTATTGTGTCTTTTTATCTTTAATTAGTACCCCACTAATGATTAGTTATTCTTAAAATAATTGAGCTTTGCTCATGTAGTCCTTAATAATAATGGGAATCTAAACTAAACTCAACACTTATGATTATAATAGATTCCTAATCACATCATTAACAATAACAAATCACTACACCACTATCTTAACAATATCTATAGTTTACTGTGAATTGGTCAAGAGCAATCTCAACCATACAACACTCCCAAATTAAATCCGTCTGAAAATTAATTACAAGAACAATCTTTTTTTTTTCAAAAATATTTAGCTGTAATTTCAACCTATATTTATATGATTAACATTTTTTATTTTTTTACAACCTTAATATTTTAATTTTAATTATTTACAATATTGTTTTTTATAATATTATATTTATTTGAAATATAAACTAAAATTCTTATTTAATCATAATATTAGTTTTAATTATTTATTTTGTTCTTTTTTGTATTTTTATTCAATTAAATCTTAATATTTATTAAAATAATTCATTTAGGTTATTTTTATTAGATTGAAGTATTTTTAATTTATTTATTTATTTTTATTTTTTTGTTTCTTTTAAGTTTTTTTGTTACGTGTTATTCACTTTCATATATAAGTATCATTTTATTTTACATATAATCTTATGATATTTTAATATTGAAATTATATGCTATGTTAGGTTCTTAGTTACTTACTTTTTTCTTTTGTGGTTGTGGTTCCACTTATGATGATCGTACTTGTACGGGAGTAGATGGCGTTGCAGATGAGACAAAGATGAAGTAGCCCGATGAAAGTTATGAGAATAACTATGGGGGATTTATCATGTTTTAAAGTAATTTTATGTTTTTGAATAACGAATTTGATTTTTGTAAGGTTTTAACCTTATGTTGTAAGACACCTAGACTTTTGATGCTTAGTTCCACGATGTTAATTTAAAAAAAAAAATTGGTGTAAAATTTTGGATTTTTGGGGTGTTACACAAAATGCACCAAACTTCAAACCCCTCGCATAGCGCACTCAGGTTGTTGTGCGAGAGCCTAGACAGAGACCAACCCCCTAAAACCTCTCGCTATGCGCCCAATTCGCTTTTCGAATTAAACTGGCAATGGCTCCAGACCACCACCAGTCGCATAGCAACCAGATTCGCTATGCGAATCACCAGACAAAGAGCATCACCCTTCAGTCATTCGCACAACGCACTAGCTCGCACAACGAATGACTCAAACAGAAAGCACCCTCTGTAGGGACTCACTATGCGAGACCATTCGCATAGCGAGTCTGCATAACGCAAATTTTGCAGAGTCATGCACTCACACACTCCTTTACCATATCTAGGCCTTTTCACCAACTTCTATCGTCCCTAATTTGTGTTTTGTGCTTAATTATACTTGTTTAAATTATTCTAAACATTCCTACTACAATTCAAAAGTGATTAAGACTAAGACTTTACTCCAAAACCCCAACTTCAACAACTTAAAGGACCTCAAACTCAATTCTACCACTTTACACCTATTTGACCAAATTTGATGACTCCAACAAGTCACAATACACTTGCTGAAACTGTCCCAATAGCCCAAATGCACTCTGGACATCCAAAGCTCAAAACCACTATCTCACATCCTCTCAACAGTTGCAAAAGTATTTCACTATGCTTCTGTCAAAACTAGGTTAAAACAACATCACCCTACAAACCACCACTGGGTGATCAAGAACAACTCTTAGAGCTAGAGTTTGACAACAAAGTAGAGAAAACGTTTCTAGTTACATGCAACTAGCAGAACCGCATGTTCTAGGTTCCAAAAACAGCGGAGGAAACATGAAGAACTACTTACCGTCAGAATGAAGAAATTGATCGGTCAAATACGAAACCCTCTACGCTGCGGATACTTGGGCACCACCTGATCGGAAATCAAATGGCTCAAAGAGGAGGAATGGTAGAGAGAAGGCACAGAACTTAAAGAACTGAGCTTTAGAGAGAGATAATAAGAGTAGGCTAATGAACCAGATTGTTAAAAATCTATTTATACCATGAAAAATTTGGTTCTATTAGTCTAATACACTAATCCACTATTTTAATCCCCAGTTTTTAGGTTCTCACAAAATTACTTTTATAATAGATAAAATTACCATTTAATTTAGAAATTGTGACTTAAATTAATTATTAAAAATATTATATTATAAAAAATTTAATTTAATTTTGTATATACATTTACAATATAATGCAAACTTATAATTATTTCTCTCATTTTATACATTTTGAAAAATACATATAATTAAATCTATAAATATGATGTTTTTTATTGCAACTTATGTAAAAAGAAATTTCTTAATACATAAATTGTTATAATTTTAGTTTTACCAACTTGCCGTATACGTGGATAATTTCATTTAAACAATCATAATACTAAATTTACCATCAAATATTCTGTCTATGGATGTTATACTGGGACCATACATTTTATTTTCTTTAAAGTTGTAGAAATACAACTTTACAAGTTAATAATTTAGGTAAAATGATATTTTTGTGACTGTCATTACAGGAAAAAACAATTATTTATAAGATATTTATTTCAGTAATCGATTTGATTCTTTCTAACTCTTAAATGTTTTTAAATTTCAAAGAATACAATTTTCAATATCTGTATGTTTCTATGGTTATGTCACTTTCATGTGTCAATTATGTCTTATTTTTAGAATAAAACACGAAAATGATTGAAAAATACTCATCTTCTATGTTAAGAATAACTTAAATATGAGTTTAAGTATTATTAGATAAAAATTATAAAATTAAATCCATAGAATTTTTCAATTAATGTGTCGTGCATATAATCTCTTCCTATAATGATTTCTAAATATAATATGTTAGTTTTAATGCGCTAGAAAGGTTATTAATGAAAGTCCCACATCGACTAAAGATAATGTTAGGCTTAAAATTCATTTCTTAACTAGTTTTGTGAAGTTAAGTTAGGCTTAAAATCCATTTCTTAACATGATATCAGAGTTATGACTGAAGGTTGATTTTTCTACTTCTGCATTTTTATAATCTAAATATGCTTATATGTAACATATTTAGATTTATTGAATCTATAATATAAATTATTTTATAATCATCATTATATAAGAACATTTAAGTTATTCATAATTGTTTTGAGTTCGAGTAATAGAATCTTAACTTCAGATAAAATATCTATGATAATTAAAAATAATTATTCGAAGATATGACATGTGTAGAACATTAGTTGTGAAGTAAAGAGGCAATGAAGATATAGATGAAGACAATAACTTTAACACAAACAAAAGAACAAAAATATTAAATAACAAACACTTGTTGCTGCCGAATAAGATAGTAGTCATCGTCCAACTTTATATTGATAGGAGTATTCAATGTGTAAGGGACAGGAATAACATATATAGAATATGAAGATAGGAAACTCATGCTAACCAATTCAAATTAAGAAAAATATTTCACATAAATGAAAGCAAAAAATGGAAAACAATAGTAGGAAATTCTTAATTCAACCATGTTATTATTGATTGATTTATGATTTAATATGCACGTTATGCTTTGAGAATGATAACTTAATCAATTATCTTAAGATTGATTGAATAATTAGTCTCCTGATCATGATTTGAAATCATGATTATATGGTGATCTTAAGATTGATCGAAATTAGTCTTCTATATGGTGAGAAAATGCACTTCATACGTAAAGTAGAATAACCATTATATTCAATATTAATGATTCAATTTAATTTATTTTAAATTTTCACTGATCAAACATAAAAAATCAAATGTAATTTGCTTTAATTTCAATGTAAAACCATAATCAAACTAAATTAATGTTTAGTGATAGATTTTTAGAATTAGTATATAATTAAAAAATATTTTTTATAAAATAAATTATTAAATATTTTATGATAAAAATTGCCAAAACATTTTATAATAAAAAATTGTTAACTAAAGAAATTTTTTTTTAAATTATTTTTATAAGATTATTACTATGTTCAGAATTTAAAATTTCTCCTATATTTTTTATAAACAAATTGCATAATTTTATATTTAAAAATTAAAATATAAATTTATTATATATTTTAATAAATATAACTGTATTATAAATAAAATACAATTAAACCGTGAAACAATCTTTTGAAACATAGATTTATTCATGCGTTCGAATTTGATTTTCAATCCATAAATCCCATTCAAATAATTCAGTTTGAAAAATAGATAAAAAAAATCAATTATATCAATTCCATTTTTTAATTAGTTTTCAATTTATATTTTTTTAATTGATCTGGTTTTCAACTCCTCATACTAATTCAAAGTCAACATTAAATTATGATAATAACAAAAGTGCAGTTAACGAAATTTAAAATTAACTACATTTGTAATCAAACATTTTTATTTTACTTTATCTTTAAAAGTATATTATCTTGCTTCATGTCAAATCTAGAAAAAGAAAATAAAACAAAGAGAGAGTTATAGTGAAATAAAAGGATATTACGATAATTTCATTCTTTACGTGAAATATGAATAGAAATGAGACAATATTTTTTTTACAATATTCTAATATTATTTACGTGTTAAGTTGTGATTGTTTTATGTTAGTGTTTATAATTATTATTGATTATGGAATAATTTTAGACTAATCACATAATAATACGATATTAAAATATTATCAAAAAATTATGACAAAAGTATATGTATGACAAAAATATATATAGTAGATATCTTTATATAAAAATTTGTAATGAATAATTACTACTTTTACAAATTTATTTAATCACGGATAATGAATAACATATTTTAATATTTGTTTATAAATGGTATCACATTATTCTTACGTAAAAATATCTATTATTAAAAATACTAAAATTAAAATTTAATTTAATTTAATTTATATTTTATTGAATCAAATTTAATCAAAATTAATTTGTATTTTATTATATTAAATTTAATTAAAAATAATTTTTAATTTATATTATATTGGCTTAATACTATTGATGGTCCTTATTTTTGTCAAGTGAGTTCGATTTGGTCCCTGTTTTTTTTTTCAATGTTGTCCTAAAGAATGTAAAATTTGTTCAATTTAGTCCTTTTTGCAAATGTCGTTTAAATCGTTAACGGCAGACACTCCAGGTGTGCACAACAGTGTTGAGATGACATTTAATTGTCCACGTGGATTCCCTACAGGCAAAGTGAGGTGGATTTAAAAAGAAATGCCCTTTATTTAATGAAACCCAATTTTTGATGAGGGTGGATTCTGATATTAGGGTTTTTTAACGCCGCTGCCAAGGTTTCGACACCTTTAAATGGTCGTTCCCAAATCGTCGCTGCCAAGGGTTTTCATCTTTCATGCTATCAACACAACATTTTCCTTCTTAAAATGCATATCATCATTCTTCTCCTAAAACTCTTGTTTTTAACTTTGTAATTTCAATCATGAGACTTTGAGGAGTTGTTGTTGATGAAATAAGTGGCACTCACATCAAAGTTTCTCCTCTAATCGAATCTCTTGGAGCTGTAGCTGTTGCTCCAAATGGAAAAATCATTGAGAGACAGATTGGTCAAACCAAATTCAAGCCTGAATTGGTCACTGAATGTCCAGAAGTCATTGTTGTTGTCCGTGGTCAGTAACACCCTAGCAAAGAGAGAAGAAAAGGAAGAATGAACAAGTGTTGTTGTTGAGAGAGAGGAGATGATGGTTGAAGAAGAATACAAAAGAGAGTTGTTAAATAAAAATTGATGAAAGATGTGAAATTTCCATGAAAGTTAATAAATTGGGCCATTATTTTTTGCGCCTATAATTATCAAAAGGGTGAATTTGGTATAAGAAAACTCGTGGGAACCAAATTTTATATAAAACATTATAATTTGTTTTGTTTATAAAGAACTCTGAAAATTTTAGAATTATTTATAGTTAACTACCTAAAATGAAAATGTATATGAAAATAAATTATTAATAAAATTTTAGCTATTAAATAATTTTAATTATTTATTTAAAAACGATAAATAAACTATGCTCAGACATCATTGCAAGTGTTTAGCAAATAATATTCCAAGGACTTTTATACATACCGAATATAAAATATGTCTTGGAAAATAAATAGTATAATTCAAACTATTATTTATTAACATTAATATATCGTATTTTTTTATGACTGATATGATTAAAGTATATCAATTAATTTATTAAAATCATGTTCACAACGATTTAGGTAAAGGTAAAAAAGTAAATATATATATATATATATATATATATATATATATATATATATATATATATATATAATATGGAGTTTACTAACGCGTACGCCTGTTTTTCAGTTGTACATTTTAACAATATGTACCGGGGTTTAGTAGACAAAAATACCCTTATATATCATGGATTCTAAGTTTTAAGGTTAAGGGTATTTTAATAATTTTCATTCTCAAAACTAAAAAAAAAAAAAAAAACTCTCCAAACCCTTCCTCACCTCTCTCATTCCTCTCAACCCTTTCTCTTTCATCTTGAGAAAATAAAAAACACTCGCCGTTAAACAATTTGCCTTTGTAAAGAGTTGGGTCATTGACATATTCACCTTCAAGCAAAGGTTCATTCAAGATCTCTTCAATTTCACCATCTTCACTAACATCTCTAATTTCATCATCATACATTGAATCATTATCTCTAAAAAACCCTTTAGGCCAATTACCAATTCCTTCGGATGTCATTATGCTTGTGAAAATTAGATAAAATTATATAGGACAAAAATTATAAAATGAAAACTCATTATAAAATCAATTTTTGTAAGAAATTGTTTAACAACGATTGTTTCTAGGCCAATTACCAATTCCTTTGATGTCATTATGCTTGTGAAAATTAGATATAATTATATAAGACAAAAATTATAAAATGAAAACTCATTATAAAATCATTTTTTTTAAGAAATTGGCGAGTATTTATGATCTTTTCCAGGTTAATTACCGATTCCTTTATGCTTGTGAAAATTGAATAAAATTAGATAAGACAAAAATTATAAAATGAAAACTCATTATAAAATCATTTTTTGTAAGATTGTTTAACGGCAAATGTTTCTGATTTTTTGAATTGTTGGGGCTACAGTAGGGATGACAGAGAAAAGGTTGGAGTGACAGATGAAAGAGAAAGGGTTGAGAGGAATGAGAGAGGTGGGTAGGGGTTTAGGGTTTTTTTTTTCGGTTTTGAGAATGAAAATTATTAAAATACCCTTAACCTTAAAACTTAAAATCAATGATATATAAGGGTATTTTTGTCTACTAAAACTCGGTACACATTGCTAAAATGTACCAACTGAAAAACAGGCGTATGTGTGTTAACAAACCCAAACCCATATATATATATATATATATATATATATATATATATATATATATATATATATATATATATATATATATATATATATATATATAAATTGAAATACCAATCTTATTATTAATTAATATATAAAAAATTAAATAACCAATTGCTTTGTTGATTCACTAATTTCTCAAGTTACATGTCTTTGTTTCTTCAATTAAAATGTCATCACGGTCCTCACAAAACCCAGTTCTTGTTTTTGGAACTTCTAGGCAAAGTGTTAGACCAATATACAAATATCAAAACATTGAAAAAATGTGCATTCAAAGGCTTTTAATCTCAGTTTTTGGGGTTTTGCAACCGAGGCGTTTGGCGGTGGAGGAATTTTTTGATGGGGTCAATGTTTGGGAAGAGACACTGGGAGTAGATGTAGCGAGGAGTGTAGGGGAACCAAATGAAGCTACTTCCTGTGTCAAGAATGAAGGGGGAGGTTTTGGGTGGGGTTCCAAAGTTGAGATCTATGGAGTAGCCACCATAGCTTTTAGGGTAGACTTAGGTTGTGGCGACTGAGGGAGCACTTTGGCGGTGTTTGAGGTGGTGGGCTCGAGTTAGAGAAGCTGAAGCAGAAGAGACCAGAGGATTGGGGTTTGGTTAATATAGGGGAGAGAAGGAGAGTGATGGGTTTCATCAAATATCAGAAATACACTTTCAGAAAACAAAAAATCCACATCACTTTGCCGATAGGGAATCCACGTGGGTAGTTAAATGTCATCTCAACACTGTTGTACACACCTGGACTGTCTGCCGTTAACGATTTAAATGAAGTTTGCAAAAAAGATCAAATTGAACATATTTTACATTCTTTAGGACAATATTAAAAAAAACACGAACCAAATCGAACACACTTGACGAAAATAGGAACCATCAAGAGTATCAAGCCTATTATATTTTATATATTTTATGATTTTATTTTAAAAATTTATTAAATATTTTTTAGAATATTTACAAATAGTTATATATTTTAAAATACTCATATGTATTTTTTAAATAAATATTCAGTAAGTAATAAAACAAATAATAAATGAGTTTTTTTTGTCGGTGATAAATAAACACTATTCTTTACCTTATTCATTATCATATCTATCTAGGTGAAATCCATTTCACTAATAGGTTTGTTATAAAGAAAATATATTAGCAAATACCAATATTTACAAAAGCCAAAAAAATCATTTGACAAAAAAAAACATGTTTTTATAACATATTATTCATCTATAATTATAAAAACTTAATTAAGTTTCAAATTTATTGAAAATTTAAATATTTTTAATTGAATTTTTTATAACACATTATTCATCTATAATTATAAAAAAATTAATTAAGTTTCAAATTTATTGAAAATTTAAATATTTTTAATTGAATTTTTATTAAATTTTGTATATATTGAATATTTAAAATATGTACATCTTTTTATGTTTATTTTTTTTCATATTATGAAAATTTTTTAAATACCTTATTTAATAAATGCGAAACTTTCCAGTGATTAATATAAAAAATTGCAAAACAAAATAAAATATTAGTAAAAAAATTTTAACTACATTAATTTTATTTGAAAAAGTTTACTAATGATTAAAGTACCAATTAGTAAAAACCTATTTAATTATATTAATTATTAACATAATTCAGACAAAATAAATAAAATTGAAGTTATTGTATTAAATAATTGTTTTATTATATTAAAAAGGATATGTGAACATTTTCTACATGAAAGGAATTATAATAAATGTAAAAGACGAAAAAAGAAATAATGATATAAATTTTTGATTGATTATGAAAGTATGATAGTCTGATGTTATTCTTCCTTAAAAGGCCTAACAATAGGAAGGAGAAAATAACAAGACAGAATGAAAAGCTGAAAAGAAGAAAACAAGATCCACCTCGAACCTCTCTCCAATTTCATCAGAAAAATTCAAAATTGATTAGGAAACAGAAGAACAAGAAAAAAAGAAAGAATGAGAGAAGAAGAATCAAATTGGTTCGAAGAGTTACCTTCACCGGAGGAACTCATGCCCTTATCCCAAACCCTAATAAGCCCTCATCTTGCCGTAGCTTTTGACATAACAAACTCTTCCCACCACCAATTTCCACTTCAGCCACCTTCCGCCGCCGAGGACGAACCGGCGCGAACACTCAAGCGGCCCAGACTCGTGTGGACCCCACAGCTCCACAAGCGCTTCGTCGATGCCGTCGCCCACTTGGGGATCAAGAACGCCGTTCCCAAGACCATAATGCAGCTCATGAGCGTCGACGGTTTGACCCGGGAAAACGTCGCCAGCCACCTCCAGAAATACCGCCTCTACTTGAAGCGCATGCAGGGTTTGGCCGGAGGTTCCGCCGCCGACTCCGCCACGGACCACCTATTCGCCAGCTCGCCTGTGCCGCCGCACTTCCTGCACCCCGCTACCCGCCCGGCCTCTGACCATTACCTGCCCTTTGTGCCGGGGTTGCAGCAGCACCGCAATCACCACCACCACCACCAGCACATGGCGGTGCCTGCTCATTTTGCCTCGCCACGGAATGCGCACTTTGAACTCCCCGTTCTGTCGAGGATGGGAGCTTCGGTGCCGGGTTACGTGGAGGATGTGGAGTCGGGAGGGAGGAAGGTTCTTACTTTGTTTCCAGCTGGAGATGATTGAATGTGATCGATGGGTGATGTCAAGGTTTTAAATTATGGGTGGGGTTGTGATTTATTAGCGTTTTTTTATGTTGTAAAAAGTTGCAGACAAATGTGGTTGATGCAGTTACAATAGTGGTTAACTTCAAAAAGTTGTGACTGAGATTGCTGTTGCTTACTGTTTTTGATGATAACGATGGTTTTTTCATTGTTGTTCATAGGTATCATCTTTGTTTGTACTGTGTTCCGCCCCTTGAAAATAATGTTTGATGGTGTACTTTAGGTTTGGTTAGGGTCAAGGATTTTAAGAACTGTCTGTGACCACAATTTCAGGCTCAATCTGAAAGCTTTCGAACTCTTTGCAACCGCAATTGAGGCTGCTTCTGTCTGCAATGATTACGATCTTGACGAGAAGGCATTTTGAAACCTCGGCTAGTGTCTAAGTAGGTAACTCTGTTTTTTAAGAGATGTATCAATTGGTCAGGCTTAGGTTGCATAAACGAGTGTGTTGTAATCATGGGAATTTTGAATTCCTTGTACATCCAGCTATGACGACCTTCCTATAGACAATGGCTAGCTATTTGTAATTAGTTACTTTGTTGGAGAAATCATGTTTTGTTATTCATTTTTTGTGTGGATCAGTAGTTTTGTATATGTTGCTTTGTCCAGCAGATCGGCTGCACTCAAAGCTATCTAGATTCTACGGTGTTACCAATTGTGAAGTTTTATATCAGCATTGGCAGGAACAAGTTTTCTATTTAGGAGGCTGAAGATAGTAATAAGTGAAGTGTGCTTTGTGCTGGTTAGATATCGAAGGAAGCTAATCAAATTGGCCCATTGTTAGATACAGAATGTGCTTTCTTCCCTGTTTCTTGTTAGATTTGTATATTGTTTGGCTCTGTAGAAGAATTAAATGTGTAATGGAAAGCTGATTAAAAGCCAGTTTATATTTCCTTGTTGGTTTAATTTTTCCTAGTTATTTGAAGACAAGAGGACTAGTTTTCATAAATTTCTAGCTTTACCATGCTTGAAAAAAAAAATCAGTTCATCTTTTCCTAGTCATAAATATCTTGTTTTGTTAGACAACCAGATTTGCTCATCTACTTAGGTTCCTGTAGTGATTATTTTCATAGTGATTTCAATTATTTAATTTGATGGTCAATTTTCTGATGTTCTAACCATTTGTTTGTATTAACTTTCTTTTTTGTGTTCTGAATAACAGTAAGATACATTTGTTGACACATACTGAGATGCAGTAAAACACAGTGCTGGTATCAGAAAGCATAATATTCTTGCGTTTGAGTAACTGAAGAAGCAGTCATGTTCAATATAGTTGGAGTTTTGGCATCACTTAGTTGGCATATGAAATTGTGATTGACTCACTAAATCAAATGGAACAATAGGATTGTCAAAGAACTTACAAAGACTGAAGTTTTGGCTCTTATAATTTATTTTATGCAACATGAATGTCTAGTTGCTCAGTAACATGGTAGCTGCATCTGCAACGCCACTCTTTTCTTCTTCTTGAGTTCTCTGTCTAATTTTTCAGAGTTTCAGTAATCATTTCATGCTCCTTATGTTTTAATATCTATATAGAAAATGACTTATAGCTTCAACATTAAATGGTCATGTGAAATCAATGGCTTATAAATAATTTGTTGTCTGCTTTATTACATAACATGTTTGAATATGTATTCTGTTGTTGACCCTAGTTAAAATGTCTTGCGAAAATTACAATCATTTACTCTCTTTTTTTTCGTATCGCTTCTTTCATTACATCATATATCACCTTATATACTTTTTTTCTTATAACTTTTTTTTCTTGATTAAATCAGTCCTTAAAAAGTCTATGACAATCAATTTAATTCCCTAACACGACAAGAACATTATTCAATTTTGTTCTTTTATTAGAAGATATTTGTTTAAGTTATTGTCTTCATCTATATGTTCATTGTATCTTTACTTCACAAGTCAAGTTGTACACATGACATGTGATAGCTTAAAATGATTATTTTTTATTTTTCAATAATTGTATTACTATAAATTATTTATTTTAAATTTAACCACTTAATTGGATATAAAATATTAACAAAGATATTATCATTTTTTCCATTTTTTTTCTTATTGCTCATATATTTTACCTTCCTTTCGTACAATTTATGATTCATCTTTTCTTTTGCGTCATCAAGTTTTATATCAAGTTTATCATTTCAAATTTAATACTTATAGTCTAAAGTGTGTTAGTCTTAAGAGTCGATAAGTTATTCGTTTAGGTTCTCATTTCATTTGACAGTTGAAAAAATATCGTATTTTGTTCTACTAAAGTTAGAATTTAAAACTCTTATATAGTACATATTAAAGTTGTATGTTGTGTTGTGTATCTAACTACATCGTTGTATATTTGAATGTAGCTGCAAAATTTGCATATGTATTGAACTAATTTATGGATATTTATCCACCATTCATTAAAATCAAGACATTACTAATAATATTTTTTAAGATTTAAAATTAAATTTTATATCTAAATCAACTTATTAACTTATATTTTAAATATTAAAATGTTATCAAAATATTAAAACTTTTGGAACTTATGTTTTAAATTCTTATGACATTTAAAAGCATATTTTAAAACTTACCTTTAATATTATAAGTATTTAAATTTTAAATGATGAACTTGGCATAAAGTTAAGATAAACAATAAAAAGTGTGAAATGATAATAAAAGATTAAATTGAAAATGACATTCGTGATATAACAGAATTTGTGAAAAGTAAAAATACTGTTCAACTTCAAATAACACATAAACATCGACGTTAACTTTATAAAAGAAGGATGAAATTGTATTATTTTTTTCTTAATCAAATATTTTTTTAATAATTATGCTCTTAAGGGCTAAAATGATTATGTTACACACTATTATAATAAATTTGGTCAATTTGTAATTTTTTTTTATCTCAATATCTGCTCGTGGGATTTTTTACATGTATATTTGAACTTCCCATGTACTCATTTAGCCAATGAAAACTTGATTTGTCTTGTGTTGAAATATTGAAGAATTCATAAAGAGAATGAGATAAGCATTAGCTTCTCAAATTTTAGTTTTGTTCTCTTCGAAATCTTATATAAAAATACATCTCTATTAAAATTCACACATTATCAAATTCATATATGATAATATATTATAATATAAGTTTATAAGATTATCAGTATATCTTCCATATTATTTATAAAATCTTAATGTTTCATCTAAAAATAATGAAACTTTTAGATGCTATTTGACTTCCTTCAAAAATAATATCTTTATAATCTTGTTATATATATATATATATATATAGGGGTTTGCTAACTCGCGTACGCCTATTTTTCAGTTGGTATATTTTAGCAATGTATACTGGGTTTTAGTAGACAAAAATACCATTATATATCATGGATTCTAAGTTTTAAGGTTAAGGGTATTTTAATAATTTTCATTTTCAAAACTAAAACAAAGAAACCCTTAACTCTTACTCACATCTCTCATTCGACTCAATCCTTTCTCTTGCATCTCTCTCCATCTTACAAAAAAAATGATTTTATAATGGGTTTTCATTTTATAATTTTTAAATAATTTCTTCCAAAAAATTATTTTTATAATAAGTAAGGGTTTCAGGGTTTCTTTTTTTAGTTTTGAGAATGAAAATTATTAAAATACCCTTAACCTTAAAACTTAGAATCCATGATATATAAGAGTATTTTTGTCTATTAAAACCCGATACAGATTGTTAAAATGTACCAACTCAAAAACAGGTTAGTAAACCCCATATATATATATATATATATATATATATATATATATATATATATTAATTTAAAATACCGTCTTATATATTAGATTAGTCAAATAGAAATTAAAAAATTATGTTATTACATTTTAGTATACATTCAATTTTCACCATAAACAAAGAAAATTAAAAAAATATATTAATATCATCAATAATGATGATGATAGAATATTTTTATTTTGGTTAAAAAAAATATCATTAATAATGATAATATAAACAATTTTTTTTACTTTAGATAAATAATTTATTCAGTACAAAAAAATATGGCATATTTTATTTTTACAATTTTGATTTGATCAATTTTATTTAAATTTCATTAATAATTGAGGTAAATTATGTGTTTGTTTTCGATCATTATTATCTGTTTTAAGAAATTAACATTAATGTGTAATAAACTTTAAAAAATGTTTATCTTTCACTTTTTTTTTTATAAATTTAAAATACTTAACAATTCATTGAATTTCAATTTCATATTAACATTGATTTAATTATTATTTTTTTATAAATTATTAAAACTAAATAATACTGAAAAGAGTTACTATAGTTCAAAGTGAAGACAGATTACCTGATTACATCCACATTTAAACCATGGATGCCATGAGATAGTGTAACACGATATAATTTTTGATATACTTGAAAAAACAGTATTTCACTACAGTTCAGTATATAAAACTGTCACTAGAAGAGTACCACATACCATAAAAATGGAAAACCTAAAATAGGAACATGGGTTCTATAACAGTGCAGAAAAATTGTATCTAACTCTGAAACTCAACAGCTAAAATAACTGCAGCCAAAAGGAAAACTGCCCCCTAAACGTCATCATCTAGTAATTTTGTGAATAATCAAAGCTCAATGGGCGTTGACCGAATGGAGCCTGCAAAGCAGCAAAAAACAATTAGATAACACAATCACTATTCTACAATCAAAAGGAAACAAAATGTGACAACCCTCTTAATGAAATAATTTTATTATCCTTGCCTGAATGTACATCTATTTCATTCACCTTCCTCCCAAAAACAATTTGATTAGTAGAAGTTTAATGAATAAACCAGTCAAACAATGCAAAATCTATAAGCAGTATGTAACAAAGAGAAAAAAATTTATAAGATAATCATACAGTGTCGTTTATGGTATTTAATGTTTTTAATGTTCAAATAATAGGAACTAAACACCATATTTCACATTCAACAGCAAAACAAAATTATTTGCTGCAGATTACCTGGAAAATAGCATGTCTAAATTGGTCATATGAATGTGCATACATCATTGAAGCACTTGGCCACTGCAGGTAAGCAACATCACTAGATGCCTGATTCAGTCCCGTGACACCAAAAGGGTTCATCATAGAACTTGAAGGAGGTCCATAGCCAATCGAAGCTTGATTTGGTGGCATCTGACTCAGTTGATTAAAAGCAGCGTCATAATGCGTGAATGGAGGTTGAACTTGTTGCAAATTAAAAGGTATCAAGTTAAGGGAAGAAGGTGGGATACTCCTGGCATACCTGCATTGGTATTGAGATACAATATGATAAACAAACTTCACAATAAAAGTTAACAATCAACTAAAATAACCAGCCGAGTAAAAATTGGGTAGAAAGTTGAAAAGGGAGCAGCTGAGTTAAAAACATGAAAATCTTCTGAGGGGACAAAAAAAGAGAGAAAAAAGCAGGCAAGTTGAAAAGTGCCCCAATTTCCATAATGTTTAAGCACGACTGAATATTAGGTTTCATATGGGCTTCAACTGCAACGCAAAACTGCCGCACACTACCAAATATTACAATAAAATGTCTGAAAAACTTGGTGGTGTGGTTCTAACTGTTGACACTGATACATAAATGCAATACAGGTTCATATTTTTGAGTATGCACATAATAGAAGCAAAAGGCGAAAAACCATATGTGCAATTTCTCCATTTATTGCTAACACAACTCTCAAAAAATCAAATAACACAGTGCATTCATAGAACAAACCTTCCATAGTTACGATCATAATCTGGATCACTACGGTCCTTTTCCCTATCTCTGAATATGGCAACTCGAGTAGAATTAATATCCCTACCGGTAGCCCACTTTTCAGAATCAACCACAGGGGACTTGCTAGTTTCACTCTCTTCTTTGCCTGTAAGAAATTTTTTCTCTTCTGTTGAAGCCTGGGACTGATTATCATCTGAATCACAACCTCTGGAGCTACTAAAAATGCGTGCTCGTGCCCGATCGTATTCCTCCTTCCTCTCTTCCACACTTCTAAGAAGATTGTTTTTCTTTCCAACTTCATTGGATTCATTTAAACTGGTTCCATTTGGCCTAGGCCTTATGGCAATTTTTATCTGCTCAGGTTTATCATTTTCCAACTGTTTAGCAGGTATTTCAGACAAGCGGACCACAGGATACCTGCTTTCAGCTAACTTTCTGACCATAATCCTGGTTCCCTGACCATCTAAGCCATTATCTTGAACCATTGTTTGCATGCCATAGTGTTGAGCAACACGATGTGCAGCCAGTCTGAGATATGAAGAAGGGAAATGTTGAAATTCAAAATGCTGCTGATCAGCATTATTCAGGAATCTTTGGATATCCAGCTCCATTCTCAAAACTACGGCAGTGAAACAAAATAGTAGGTAATGAAAAAGGAAAATGTCAAGATGTACAATTACATATTGGATGAAAACTAAAAACAAATAACTCAAAAGATAGCAAGAAAAAAATATTAGTGCGGGAAATTATAGTCATGACAAAAAGAATGATGACAACACACGATCAAAAGAAAACCCCTATACTTTTCATTAATTCTCCTATGTACCAAACCAATCGTCCTCTACCAACCAAATTAGGCTACCCAGTTACATACTTACAGTACAAGGGAAACAACTCAATCTCAGGCTCGGTTCATTTAGGAACAATCATGACCACAAATATCATGGACGCCAATGAAAAGCAAGAGATACACTATTTTCAGAATTTGTGGCCCTTGGCATTTTACATAACATTTTTGTAGGCTTCAGACTTCACTACAAGTGTTGAATTATTATGATATTAAGATGGAAGTTAACAGTTTCAAATTATAACACTATGCTGTCTAAATTATTGAAAGCAAGATGATTACAACCAATTGCAGTATCATGTCACTTAAACCCTATTTCTACACAAGATTAAACCTTTGATAGGTAGGAGAAGTGCCACAATTAATTGGTCCATGGTGGGTACTATCTTCCTAAAAGCTCAAATTATATGCATGCTAGTTCTACACTAAAATTGACTTCAATAACCTCAGAATTTACAGCTTCTTTTACGATCATCCCAAATCAATCCAACAATATTTACATGAAGCCACACATATTTGACTGCATACATCTTCTTCGGATTATGCAGTTATCTGTACAGAGCATAGGCACATAATACATCAACAACGAAGCCTTATACTACTTCATGGGAATGGAGTTATACCATCATGCTCTATTATCATAAACCATTTTTTCTCTAACATAAACGGGTACAATTCAACAACCTAGGAGTCTGTACGTCTCATTCCCATACCAACTCCTCATAATTGAACATCATATTCAGATTCGAAATTTCTAAGGTAATCCCAATCATCCCAGATCTGACGCAACAAAACCTACCCACAACCCTAACTCTAAATTAAGAACAAAATTGATAAAAATTGGGTCATATCTATCCAAATTAAAGATAAAAAAACAAATTCACTTCAAGCTATAATTTTGATGCGTACCCATGAACTAGAGCAGAGAAATAAAAATAGCAAACAAAGAACTCAAGCAAAAGAAATTCACAAACGACAAAAAAAAGGTTCCGAAATTAAAAATTGAGAGAAAAAGAGGGAGAGAGCACTGACTGGTGACACGATGACGAGGGTTCTGAAGCGCCTCAACCAAGAAAGGGTCAACCATTGACTCCTTATCTTTGAAAGCAGAAACGTCGGCGTTTGAGATAAAGGAGGAATCCATGGCGTCAAGAAGAAACCTCTTGTGACTGAGAGAGATAAAAGAAAACGGCGGCTTCTAGAAGGTCTGCCTTTTTTTGGGTTTCCTTCTGATATTAGTCAGAAGGAAGAAGAAAACGTGAAGGAGTTGTGCTTGTGGCCTGACATAGAGAAGAGATAGGGAAAAAGAGGCTCTTGGGTTTTTCTCCACCTCTATCTGTTTCTCTCTCCAGCAATAAGGAGAGAAAGAGAAATTTTAGATGAAAACAACGGAAAATATATATATATAAAGTTACGCAAATCTTCGATGTGAAAATGACAGAGATAGAAATAAAATCACGGACAGGGCAAAATCTCCATTACTAGGGTTGGTGTTGTGGGTGTCAAAAACAAAATCATTAAAAAAATAGTTATCTTTTTCTTCTTTTTATCTTTTTCTTTTTACACAAATCTATCTATTATCTAATGCAAATATGTTATTTTAGTTTTGTGTATCTTATCCTATATCCTATATTTTATTTTATAAAAAGATTCCTGCTATACACGGCGTGAATCGAGGTATTGGTTCTTTTTTTCTACCTAAATTTTAAAAAAGTATTAATTCGTAAAATTATATAATATATAAGATTGTTAGAATAAATATATATTTTGTTCAAATCAATTAATGATTAAATTTAGTATGATATTTCTGTTTAAGATGATAAGTGATTTATTTTGATTTTGTGAAATATATTTTGTAATTGTTGTACTTTTTTTTAAATTTGATTGATAAAATATATATTATTATACCTATCTAGTTCAATAAATACAATTGCATTCAATTTTACTAATGTAAAGTAAGGGAGAGATATTATGAGATATATTTATTCATATAAATAATGTTAATATATGATTAAATCTTTATGATTTAATTAGGTCATATGATATTTCTTAATATCATATATTTATAAAATGTTTGGTATATTAGACAAGATATTATATCATTGTTATTTTTTTATTAATTATCACATATATATATATATATATATATATATATAAAAGATAAATTGTTATATTTGTTGATTATAGTTTCTTATAATAAATTCAAACAATTCAAAAATCTTATAAATATATATGGTATTACGTTAGATTGTACAAACAATCTTACTCATATTACACTTAATAGTTTCACATCGTTTAAGAGTCATAACTTAAGACAATTTAAATACTCCTTGAGGTTTTTAGATGAATTGTTCCTTAAGCCCTTCATTGCAGATAACTAATCATTATTTGTAGACTTGATTAAGAGTTTAAGCGGACAATACTTCAGATGTATAATTCGCTACGCGCCCCATCATTAGATACTCGTATAAAAAACCTGCAGATTTTTTACAACCCACGAATACCATTTGGATATCCGTTTTCAACTCCCAGATATTTAAAAAAAAAACACAAACTAAACGAATGCAGTTAGACTTTAAAGAAGTTGAACCCAATTAATGACCGAGTACCTGAACACAACCGAGCGGTCAACAGCGTATGGCCGAATGATCAACAACGAATGTTCCACATTCTACATAATTCTGCAGAAATATCTGCAGAATTATGAACAACTCCTAACTTTACCAAAACTGAATATTTTTCCCAACTTCTAATTCCCCATACCTTAATCATATACCAATTTACATTATTCCAAGGGTGTCTAAACCTTTATAAACACTTTCAAAAGGGTTTGCTACCAAATTCATGATCCAAAATTGTATAATCATCAACCTAAGGACTCAAATTCAATTCTACTGGTTTTTGGCACGGTTTGAGGGTCTTAGGGATTCTAGCAAGTCCTAAACAACTCATCAAAGTTCTCCCTAGTGAACAATTTAACACCTAACCCCAATTCCCCACTTTTGCTACTCCACTTCCTCAAACACACTCAAGAACAACATCAGCCACTTAAAGTAGAATAGTTTTACACGGTCACAGGTTATATCATCTCATACAATTATACAATTCACACGAGCACTCAATTACATACCCATTCAAACTTCCAAACAACATTACACAATAGTACAGTTCAACAACACATCAATTAATTAAATTAACTAGCTTCCCTTACCTCTTAGCCGAACCGAACAACTCAACAACTTTAGAAATTTTGCTCTCAACACCAGAAAATCCTAAGAATACCTATAGTTTGCTGATTGATGATAAGAGACCACTCAAAGGACCAAGATGAAGTTAGAAAGAGAAAAGAAACCAACAGAAATCAAAGAGAACGAAAGTTACCAGCTTTAAACACAAAATTGATCTGTGGAAAGGGAAGCTATAAGCACCAGGATTGCTTAAGTACAACCATAATGTTGAAAAGATGAACTCAGATGAAGAAATTCTAGAGAAAAGGAGGAGAAAGAAAAGAGTAGAAGTTTTGGAGAGAGATAGTTGTATCATAAAATGAGACAAAGCTTTTAAATCTTCAATTTATATATTAGTATGATTTTAATATAAATTACTCGGTTCCATTATTTGCATACACCTGTCCACTCCAAAATCTCGGTTCTTACATGTTATGCTTTGTAAAATAAAAATCTACTTGATTTAATTCCCATTAATTCCCAGTGTATATATATATATATATATATATATATATATATATATATATATATATAAAAAAATGGGGTCATGACACCCTCTCTACTATGATAATTCGCCCATGCCTTAACCTTTCTAAAGGATCTATGAGTCAAGAAATAATGGATCAACTAGTTGCAAACTTGATGGAAAGGTTGATACCACAATTAATTGGAAAAATAAATGCACAAGTTATTAATTAGTTGAAGTGTTAGTTTTACCAATGATAAAAGTCCACAAACTTCTTTTAGTAGTAGAATGCATTTCAGCAAAATGTAGTTCTACTTATGGTTGTGTTTGCACAAAAGATAGTTTGTGTCAATGAAGACATACAAAAGTTGGAAACACACATTATTGTCATAAAGGTTTTCCTCTTCTAAAAATTATTGGGGAAATGATTTTAAGAGGATCAACCATGCACCATGTGGTAGTGCATGATGATTTTACTAATGTGGTTGTTGAAGAAATTTGATGTGCCATTGCTCCAATACCTATCCCATAATGGAAGTTGAATTAGCGAGAGACAATTAGAATATTCATTTTACAATGTATAACCTAATTAAGACAATTTTAAAAAGTCATGTATGTGTATGTGTATTATGTTTATGTGTACATATCCTCATGATATTATGAAATATCTCTAAGATATATACAATTAATATTTTATGATATAATAACTTATTTTTATATTCTATTGTATCTCTAAGATATTATGATATTATAAGGTATTATATCATAATTGAATATCCAACATTTCCAGGATATAATATATTATTATTCAAGTAACAAAATTTGTTTAATATATCTATCTATTCACTCCTAATATTGGAAGCTTATAAATATAATATCCCACCATAAGACATAAAGACTCATATACAATACTTAATGGTTGATACTCAACTATGAGACTAAACACTCATATTCATATCTCTTATTTATTATTGTTTTACTACATATCCTATCTTATTGACTTGAGTGTCAGAGAACCTTTTGCAAATTAATCTTTCTTTTTTGTTTCCTTCAAAACTTAAAGGTATGTCATCACAGGAAGCAATAACTTAGCTCTTAAAAGCCTCATAATCAACCTTAGAGACATCTTGATCAAATCCGTTAAGAATATTTGACGTACACTGTAGGGCTTGGGTAAAATTATTCTCAAACCACTAGTCGTATGGTAATGTACTACAATTGAATATTGGATAATAATGATGTATTTTTTTTCTTTAGCTTGATTTTTGCCCTTATGGAAGCTTCTTCCAAGCAAAGTCATAATGAGACGCATTTTATAAATAAAATATTATCTTTCAAAGTAATTGTTTTATTACTCCTAAACACTTTATTATCTTATATACTACTTTAGCCAAAAGGCTTTGAAATTATTATATAAATGTTAATTTTGAGATCACTCAAAATTGAGCGGTTGAAAAACATCAAACAATAATATACAAAATGATTTGGTCTAAGATTGTTTCGAAATAAACAATCAATAACACAATAATCATACATGAGAAACATGATAGGCGACACAATAAAGGCTTATACATTAAAAATTCCATGAATTCCATAAGTATTCTTCTATTCAATAGATGAGTTACATCTAATTGTTACACTATAGGGGAATGGATATACTCATATCGTTCCACTCGTTAAAGGTCAAGTGTGTTGAGATTATTGATAGGGGGAGCACTGATTTAACTGAACCTACAATCTCAGAGCTTCTGGTTTTTGATGATGAAAACACATAATTAATAACACATGCTTTTATGTGTTACATGTTGATTACTTTCATGATTATGATTATACAAGAACATGTTTGTATTGTGTTGATCATTGTAATTCACTATGTTATATATGTGAGATTTAATCTGTGATTGCATGAAAATTATTTTAGAAAAGAAAAATCACATACACTTTAGTTGAACTTAAATTGTGTAGCAAAACAACAGTTTTAAGTCGACTTCATTATGAAGTAAGTCGATTAAAACTCGTGGCTTTGCACAAACTTTTTCAAAGTATACTTAAGAATTTTTGAAGAGAAAGTTTTTCAAAACTATGTTTTTAACTATTACAAAGTCCACTTTGTGTGCAAGCCATTCGACTAAGTTTGCTATGTTTTAAAATTCTGTTAATGCTTGTCTTAAAGTGTCTAATGGCTATATTTTTAAATATGTTTGGCCAAGCATTAATTGTGAAGCAACTGCATTAATTGCGTAATCAATTAATTGTTATGACTGCTACTAACTGTTATAACTGTCATGACTGTATTCAACTTCATTAGTGGCAAAGTCGACTAAAGAGCGTCAGAATTGTGAAAAACTATATATTGACGCAAATTTGAATTCTGTAAGTAGTTTTGAGAATCTAACGAATTGTGTGATAATTTTCATATTAGTGTTGTCTTACAGCTTTGGGAAAAGCTCCAAGAACTCTTAAAGAAGACCGTGGTGTTCATCTTTGGGAGATAGCTTGAAGAGTAAGGATTGTGTGCTTTTACTGTCTGATCAAATTTGCACTGAAGGTGTCTGTTTTGGTTATCAGGAATTTAATCTTGTGAAGATTGATGTTGTTGCCCTGTTGTGACTACAGGAAGAGGACGTGTTGTGTTTTGGACTTTGAGGGATTTCTCAAAGGGTTGAAGACGCCAGGAGAGGGGACATCTTGCTGCTAGTCTTTGTGTATTGTATGCCTATATTTTGATTAGAGGGTTAGAGAGGTGTTTTATATTTTTGACGTGGAGGTCTCTATAAAAGCCTTGTTGTAAAAACTTTAATCGTTACAGTGCATTTGCTTCCTGGTGAGGAAGAACATTGGATGTAGGCTTGGCCGAACCAGTATAAAAAGCAGTGTTTGATTTTTCTATCCTTACACTTTTACTTAATCGACTATGTACTGCGTTTAATCAACTTTATTTCCACTGCACTTAAAAATCTTTTTCTTTGTGTTTCAAGAAAGTTTTTAAAGGCATCTACTTTGCGAAAAAGATTTAAAGAAAACATTGTTTTTGTATTTCACCAATCCACCCCCTCTTGGTGTTGAAAATTAAGTCATTCTTTTTTAACAAAGTGAAACTTATTCTGCCTCCACAAAATAATCGAGCTCAATGTGTCATGGCATTAATTGGTGGAAATACAATTGATTGAGACAATTTAAAAAATGACTGCAATAAAAGAATACAAGTTATTATTATGAGTTCTAGTGAAATTAGTGATCAATACTAATTTCGACATAATGGTGTTGGAAGATTGGTTTCTCGTATCGATTCCTCAAAGTACTTCAACTTAACCAAACCAAACACCACAACCACCTTTACATTATGCTTTCCTTATATCCAAGACTCTCACTTCACAACCCTTGTCACTAGAAAAAAAACCAAAAAACATCATCCTCTATCTCTCTATAAACCAAACCATCAAAGGCCATTTTCTTTAAGCCATAATATATTAATTCAACCAACTCACTCATCCCACTCCATGGAACCAAATTTCAAAAGAAGATCAAATTTGATCTCAAATCCTTCCTCTAAGCAAAACAATAATATCACCACCTTAATTGTTGGAAATATAGCTTCCTCCTTTATGGTCCCTTTAACATTGAAGAATTGAGCTTCATCGTTGTCATGCCCAACCTCTCCTATAACATGTTCGACATCGATCTAAATAAAATCCCGAGTGATTCAGATCTAAAATTGCTCCTACATACGACATCGAGATTGATGGTAGTGATCAAGGACCCAAATTGGTTTGTGGTAGAGAAAATTGCGAGAATAAGTGTTTTGGAGGTACTAAACTTCATCAACAAGCTTATCACCTCATGTTGCTAGGAGGAAAGGATGATGGTGTCTAAGACCATCATCTTGTAATTTTTTGGTGTTTAAGACATTGGCGAATAGTTACCTTGAGTAGAAACACACACAAAAAATAGATTATCGACTATGGTAAAAAAAATGTACATAAGGTCAGATGAAAATACATATGAGAATTATTTCAAAAACATTAAGAGCAATACATAAACTCTGATAACATTTCGTTTGTGAATTATTTTATAAACGTTAAGAACAACACATAAGCGCAAATGAAAAGTTATCCAAAAATTATTTTAAAAGCATCAAAAACAACACATAAACTTAGATGAAAAGTCATTCAATAATTATTTCATAAATGTTAAGAGCAACGCATAAGCTCGAATAAAAATCTATTCGACAATTATTTTAAAAGGATTAAAAGCAATGCATAAACTCAGGTGAAAGTCATTTAAAAACGAAAGTATTAATAATAATGCATAAACTCGAATGAAAAATCATTTTAGATATTTCAAAAACATTAAGAGGAATGGATAAGTTCGGATGAAAAATCATCCGAGAACTATTTCAAAAGCGTTAAAAGCAACGTATAATCTTGAATAAAAAGTGATAAGAGAACTAATTCAAAAAGCGTTGAAAAGAAACAAATAAATTCATATGAAAATGTGAGTATTGCTTTAAAAGCATATAAAGACATAAGTCCAAATAGAAACATATTTAAGGACTACTTTGAATCGCCACACATCCACATGTTACATATTTCCTAAATTAAGTTTTTTTACCAAGTAATGATTTAATGGACATTCTTCTAAACTCGAATGCACCTGACATCCGCAAGCTATAATTAAAAAAGAATGATAAAACTCATTCATTCGTTAATATAGTCCACATATACCTTATTTCTGACTTTCAAGATGGAGACTTATGTACCAACTTCAATATATTATGAAATATTTCCAAAACATGTACTATGATGGAATAATTTATTATAAAATTCCATTATATCTATATCTCTAGATGCTATGATATAATAATTAATGGTATAATATCTTAAAGATATTATATAATAATTTAATTTTCAATAGATATAATATTTTAGGCTTAATTAACGTCGTTAATTTCTCGCATCAATTATAACGCCGCTAACTGGATAGGATTGAATTGATACAAATTTTAAAACATAGGTACCAAATACCTACATTTTTAAAACCGGGTACTAAACAGAAAATTACCTCCTAACATGGGACTAAGTAGGTAATTAAGCCTAAAATATTATATCTATTGAATATTAAATTATTATATAATATCTTTAAGATATTATACCATTAATTATTATATCATAGCATCTAGAGATATAGATATAATGGAATTTTATAATAAATTATTCCATCATAGTACATGTTTTGGAAATATTTCATAATATATTGAAGTAGGTACATAAGTCTCCATCTTAATTAAGCCAATATTTTATTATTCAAGTTATAAAACTTGTTTAATATATTTATTCACTCCTGATCTTGACCGTCAATAAATATAACATCACACTACAAGGAATGAGGATCCGCCTATGATATTCAGCAGTTGATACTTAACTATGAGATTCAACTCTCACATTCATATTTGTAGTTTACTATGATTCTAATACAATTTTTTTTTATTGATTTGAGTATCGTAAAATAAGTAAAAGTTCCTTTATTTTTCTTCAAAATTTAGGTCTCTCATCCTCAGACAATAACTTAATTCTTAAAAGTCTCATAATTTATCCCACAAACATCTCATATGAAACATATTCACAAATTATTTGATAATGTATTATCATAAAAAAAGGCTTGGTAAATAGCAATGAAGCTTATTGGGTTTATAAGAGGGTTTAGTCCCTAATTCTTTTAATATATATATATATATATATATATATATATATGCTTAATATCATTATTGGTCCCAATTTTGGTTGGCTATATTCGAAACGATCCTAATCTTTTTTTTCTGTTCAATATAGTTCTAAAGATCGTAATTTGTGTTCAATTTAGTCTTTTTCACAAACGTCGTCTAAATCGTTAATGACCATTGCTCTAACTGTGCAAACTCCAAATGAAATGACATTTAACTACTGTCACGTCACCAAAAGTAGAGTTTTCGTGACAGCCCTTTACCACCCCAAAATTAGGGTTCTGCATTTGGGGAAACGTTCTTGTGCCTGCGCTGCGAGAAGAAGGAAAACGCTTGTTGCAGTTTTGCTTCAATGGAGGATGATTTCGCGAATTATGCGGCTCATGGTAGCATGAAGAAGAAGAACATAGTTGTGTAAGAAAGCACTCATGGTGACCGGTGAAGGCAAGCAGCAACGCGATTCTAGGTTTCTTTGATTTGGAATTTTTCTGGATTTCGTTGTGGTTTTCTGCATGTTGGAGAAGATGATGGCCTTGGAGCTTTACGCGACAACAACAAGGATTGTCGCGCTGACGATGAAGACTTAGCAGTTTCGGTGGTGGTGGCCATGGAGGTTGCGCGTGATGGCTGTCATGATTCTCTGCGGGCGCGGCTTCACAGCGACATGGTGACTTTGGACAATCTCTACGATGACAGTAGGGTTAGGTTTCGATTGAAGAAGATGGTGACGTTTACAAAAAAGACTAAATTAAGCATAAATTACGTTCTTTAAAACTACACTAAACAGAAAGAAAAATAGAAACCATTTTGAATATAACCAACTAAAATTGAGACCAATAATGATATTAAGCGCATATATATATATATATATATATATATATATATATATATATATATATATATATATATATCCTTCCACTAACTTCCGTAGCTCTGGGAATTTATCCTTCATGGTTGTGACAAAGCCAAACCTTGTGCCATGTCTGAACTCAACCACCATGTCTGAACTCTAAAGTCAACTAAATATTTATTTTTATTTTTTTACCTCCTTTTTATTCATTCATATTAAAGAAAATGAAAAAAGAAAAAAGTAAAAAAGACTCAACCTATGTTTTGCGGGATGGGACCAACTGAGTCGCGGGTTCATATTTGTGCAACGCAGCTGCCAGAAACGTTTTCATGAAACTGCCAAAACTGGAGTGACACAGCATCCAATACCACGAAATTTCCATCGCTGAAACATGAACACATGATACACCGTACCATGCCCTTGTGGATTCAAATTCGCTTGTTGCGTGTATCTTCATTTTCATCTTCATCTTCATCTTCATCTTCTTCTTCTTCTTCTTCTTCTTCCAATCAAGAGCAATGGGAATAGAGATTCTGGAGCCTAACACATGCATCAGGGGTTGCTGCACCAGCCCCTCTATTCCCCTTCATCTTCCTCCAGCTTCTTATACTGTTCTCTCTCCTATTGCTCGAGGTAAACCGACCTAAACCCTTCTCCAATTTTCAACCTTTTCATTTGTTTTTGGCTTCCCAATTTTTAATATTCATTCAAGTATCCTTCTTGGTAGTTTTAATATTCATATTGTATCTTTGGTTGGTGATGGTAACTGTAGGGGCTGAGAGTGTTGTTTATGAAGGGACTTTGGATGGCATGAGGGTTGCTGTGAAGAAACCCATCTTGTCAACTTCAGAAGACATTAATAAGTTTCATAAAGAATTGCAATTGCTGTGGTATCTATCTCTATATCACCTCAATTTTCTCTCCTTTACTGTTGTATAAATCTTTATTTTCACATTTTCTATTGAGATTTCCTGTTTTCTTTAACGTTTTTATACGCTGAAGGGTAATTTATGTAAGTCTTGTGAGTTTATGGTTCAGTGTTTTCTTTTTAAATTATGTAGCAAGTTAGATCACCCGGGAATTGCGACATTGATTGCGGCCCATGCAAAACCACCCAATTACATGTTTTTCTTCAAGTTATATGAATCTCGGAATCTTGCACAGAAGTTGCATGTAGAAGAGTGGATACCAACTCTTAATGATGCACTAATGATGGCAATGCAATTAGGTATAGTTGTGATTTTGCCTATATTGTTTGATAACTACTTGGCCAGGGTATGCTTTTCCTATCATATTGCGAAAGAAACTGTAGCAGTTGTTTCACTTGTTTAGTCAAACTGAGGTGTGTATAATTTGGGACGTAAGATAGAATTGCAGAGTATAAACATTGTGATCTGCTTAAATGGATACGTGTTGTATCATAAAACAAGAAATTGGCTTTCTTGGACTATAAACCAAATCACGTATGCATACAGAAGGACTAGAACATTTTCACAAACTATCCTATTCATTTGTGTACCTCTTGGTGTTTCAACCATCCTAAACTACTGTACATAATGTTATACTCGGATATAATAGTTGATTGTGTCGTGTGGGGTTTCAACAAGTTTTACTTTAGTAATTGAGGGCTTAACACAAATTTGTTCTTTATCTCCCGGGGTTGGGACTGGCTATGAGACATGCAGAGTAAGATTATTATTACATTTGTAAAATAATTTTCAATGTTATTTCAGCAATTTTGTTTGGTTTTCTAGGTATTAAGGACTATTTCATATTGAAATTATCAAGTATTCCAAAAATCAACTATGGATTCTTTTCCTTCAATTCTGTAACCATTCATTTTACTCCCCTTCAATTATATAGGTACATTTTGGAAATTAAGTATATAAAGTGATTGAGAGTTTTGTCCAAAAGAAAAAAAAAAGAGTGTTTGACAAATTTGCCCCTTTTAATTTCTTCAACTTCCTTTCTCCAGCAAAGGCTTTGCAATATCTGCATAACCTCGGGATTGTGCATAGAGATGTGAAACCGGCAAATATTCTTGTAATTGTCTCCCAAATCTTTTGGTCTTTTGATTGTTTGAAACTGTCTTTAGTATTTGATACATTGTTCTCAATATATATATCACCAGACTAATCTTGTGAATCCGCAATGCAGCTTGACAGAAGTCTTTGTCCATACCTCACAGATTTTGGTTTGGCAGAATACAAGAATGATCTTAAGGGAGTTTCTATTCAGAATTGGAAGTCTTCTGGAAAGCCTACTGGTGGTTTCCACAAAAAGAATATGGTTGGAACGGTCATTTACATGGCACCTGAAATATTAAGAAAGGAGTTACATACAGAAAAATCTGATGTATACAGTTTTGGGATATCAATCAAGTAAGAAGATGGGATTTGTCTCTTTCTTCCATTTTTGTTATGGTTCTGTAAGGAATGTATTGTCATCATATATCTGATGCCATAACCAGTTGCAACTATTTTTCTCTTGATGCAATGTGCTATTTTTGTTGTTGGTTAGATCGGTTTCAAGTTTGAACTTTGAACATGCAAAGTTGCACTTGCAATCTACCAACATATTTTTTGTCTTTTGTTGTGAAAAAGTGGACAGTCAAGGAAATTGTGGATGGATTATCATCCATCTCTTTTGTTTCTTACTTTGTCCAATAGAGATATTCATGTAAACAGTAACATTTACAGGGCATATCTTCATTTGGAAATTTTGATTGCCTGTCAACCTTAGATATGTTAGGCAGCTTGATCTATTAACTCTTTGTTGCAACTAATACTTACCATACACACTGGTCATTCCTTTCATCACATAAGCTGGTGGTTCAATGCTGTTATAGTATATGAGTATGGTGGGGCCAGGAAGAATGAAAAGTAAACTCCATGCTCATTTGGAGGAAGAAAGAGGAAGATGTGTGAAGTGAGGTAAAGCAACTGGAATAATTAGAGAATTAGGTAGCTTGTTAACGACTTAAGTTGGTTAACTGGTTCAAGTTGTCAGGTGCAGGGACCTAGGTAAATAGTAGATGAGTAGTTTCCATTCAAAGTTCCTGATTTCAGAACTGAGCAGTGGTTGTTTATTGAAGGGGAAGCCATTGGAAGCATAGTTATCTCCTTTGGTGTGTGTCATTTAATCAATCATTACATAACCGTTCTTTGTTTTTCTTCACACTTGATTTGTTCTCATGGGTTTTAACAAAGCTTGCATAAATAAATCTTCAATCAAATTTTTCCTTTCGATTTTAAAACTTTTATTGGACTTGCTGCAGTGAACTCCTTACTGGTGTTGTGCCATATACAGATCTTCGTACAGAAGCTCAAGTAAGTCTATCTATCTTATGTGCAGTTTGAACTTTTTGCTTGTCGTTAGAGTATTACAAGTTCTATAATGAGGTGAAGTGTGGATGCTATATTTGTTTCTAACCATGATTTTTTATTCCCTTTACTATTTTGAATGTTGTTTAATCTCAGTGATCATTATGGATGGAACTCTTCATCAACGAGGGGTATATAATATATTTAATTTGTGTCAAGGTAGTCAAAATTGATATCTTACCTACAGGATTGGTAGGGTTAGAGCAACACCAAAATATTGTAATCGTTATGAAGATCCTACCTTAAGTGCAAAATTATAGCCACAAATCAGAAAAATAAGGAAAAATAACCTGAAGTTACTAACAGCCACAGACTAAGTCAACAATTGCAAATGTAGAACCTGAGCCAAAGACACCATTAGAGCTCCTTCCAACACTTGTAGAACCTGAACCTCCATTAGCCTCCCTAACTGCTTCTTTACCACTTAAAGACATGAGCAGATTTGAAAATTGAACCAAATGTCCCAAACAGTGCAGCAACCAAATCACAGCAAGAGTCACACAAGCAAAGAAACCAAGTATCAAACCCAAAAGCAGAAAAACACTAAGCTAAGGTGTGGAGAAGTGTGAAGTGCCAAACCTAGCAAAAGTGTCAAGGAGAGGTTTGGTACTTTTCTTTTCAGAGAAGTATATAAAAATGGATAACTGCCAAAATAAATTAGTTTAGGGCTTTTGCTGAGAATAATAGGACTTTTAGGAAAAAATAGGTATGACTAAATTCAATGATAATATTGTAGTGCTTTGATTCTATATTCTGAAAAGTAAAGATTAGGACAAGAAAAAGTGGCTCAGCTCAATGATAGGAAATAGCCTTAGACTCCTATCAAGCTATAGCGTAGATGTTAATCAAAGCTCTACTTGTTACAAAATCTACTATGTCGTTGTTTTGCTTTTGTAAAGACAACGTCTAGATTCTCTAGTCTGCACGTGACCAATGGCAGCAAGCCACTGTCAAATTTTTAATTCATGTAGTGAAAATTGGTCTCTATAAACTTTGTTCTATGTTGAAAACATAGGACTATAAGCAATTTGAATGGCAGCCTGACTGACACACCACAATTATGAAACCAATCTCACTTAGAAGATATATGTATTCACACCATTTTACATCTAGCTCACACCATGACTCAATATTCTGATTTGGCCTTGGTCCTATCAACAACTCTTTGCTCCAAACACTTGTTAAAGTTATGATTCAGATCATGAAATAGCACGATCATATGCACCAAGCAACCTCCTCTATACCGAATCATCTCCTGGATCATTCTTTGAAAGATTAAAATGAATGTTGTAAACTAGGAATGAGTAATGACTATCTCAATGTTTTTAATCATCCAGTGTCTATTGTACTAAAAGTAAATGATTAGTACAAGAAAGATGGACCCAAACCAATAATACAAAATAACCTTATAAGCATATATATAACTTAAGGCATGTCATATAAATGTAATTATAATTTTTATTATGTAACTTTTAAATTGTCAAGTTTGGGATAAGTAACATGTTGGATATGCCACATCAATTAGAGAAGTTTCTAAATTATAATATATAAATAGGTACAATCCTCACTTTACCATGTCGGTTTTATGAGGTTGATTTAGGTTTAATTACTCGTTTAGTCTCCACTTTGGATGAAAAGTTTGAAGTTGGTCCCCGCTTAACTTTTTGTTTCAATTGCGTCCCAAAATTCGTTAAAACGCTTCAATCAGGTCATTTTCGTTAGATTTCCAGTAATGGCATTAAGAGAGTAGTGATGTGGCAAAGTGTAACTGATAGTGTCAAAGGTTTTAAAATGGTAGTGCAATTCCAATAGTTGATGTGTCTACTTTATCCTTTTTAGGGTTTAGGGTTTGTTTGCCTTAATGAATGAGTCCAATCCTTGGCCCTTGATGGAGATAGCCACCGCACTTGGAGACACCGCTAACGGTGCGACCAAGGACATCTTCATCACCGCCACTTGCAGCTTACAACACCACCAATACCACCAACGAAATGTGTGGACTTCACTTCCTCCCACTCTCCAAATCGCGTGGCTCACCAACGTTTTGGATCCACCGAACCCTACAGAAGCACCACTGCGACGTTGCCCCTCTTTTTCCATTTTTTTTTCTATTTTTAGAATCTAGGTACCGTGAGGGTTGGTGATTGAAGGGGAAAAGTTAGTGGTGAGGCTGAGAAGAAGGAATGTGAGGGGCTATGATGGGAGGTGACCAAAAGATGTGAAACATTGATGGCTCGGAAGATGAATCTATGATGTGTTGGAGGAAATTAATGGAGATTAAGTTATTGTAGAAATTGTATTGTTGTTCCTCTTTCTCTGTTTTCTTTATCTCTGTGCTATATTTGTGGATTAAATTTTATGTTGTGTTCTATTTTGCATCAAAAAAGGTATTGGTGAAAGGAATAGTGATTTGGGGGATAGGAAGAAATGGAAGGTGAGGGGGCTTGAGGTTCTGGAAATATTTTGGAGAGGGAAGGTGTTATGATGGTGATGGTGGGTGGAAGAAGAAAGGGGATTTCTGTTGTGTGTGTGGGTCTTTTGGGTCTTTCACCTACATTTTTTAAATATTTTTATCAAACAAAATTCCATGCCAGAAAAAAATATTGTGCCACATCTGCATCACTTGCCAAAAAAACATACAAAATCACGCAATCATTAAGGATTTTAATGGCATCAATAAAAAAGGACTTGAGTGAAGTGTTTTAATGAATTTTGGGATGCAATTGAAACAAAAAGCTATGTGGGACCAACTTGAAACTTTCCAACCAAAGTGGAACCAAGTGAGTAATTAAGCCTAAAATTTACTTTATAAGATGATATAAGAGTTTACCCTAACCGGGTTTGTTGGGTCTATCATGCCTCCTTCTAGTCCCATGTTCAATGTTCTTGGAGGGTCTATGTTAGAAATCCTATGTTGACCAGAGATAAGGTAAAATTATAATGTATAAGTTAGTGTTAATCCCATCGTACCAAGCTAGTTTTATGATATTGAGTTAGGCACAAAATCTAATTTCTAAAATAATTGACAATTATGTCACATAAGATAATCAATATCATATAGTTGTTAAGAGAGTTTTCTTTGTAACAGGGAAACTGTTAAAATGGACTTCTAGTCTTAGTAATTATTTTGTTGAAGCTTTGCAGGTTTTGATATTTTAACCTTTGGGAAAAATTACTTAGCTAATATTAACTTTTCTTCTTCAAATGCATGATAATAATATACATTAATGTTTAATGATGACAGGCTCACACAGTGCTTGAGATGAGCTATACCGAACAGCAACTAACAGCAGCTGTTGTTTCTCATGGATTACGACCTGCACTTGCTACTGAGGACTTGGGTATACCATCCAGATTATTATCAATGATAAACAAATGCTGGGATGGAAATCCTAATAACAGACCCACTTTTGATGAAATAGTCAAGGAACTTGATTTGATTTTGGAGCACTGCAAATTAAAAAAGGAAGAAGATATTTATGTCAGGCCTGTTAACTTGCATGTTGATCAACCTATGGACAACACTGAACACCTTCAGGCTTATCAAGAGAGTTTTAGTTGGTCCACACGCGGTGAACTTTTGACTGCCACTAGTGCAAATAATTCTGGTTTGATAACTGGGTGTGAGTTTTATGACAAGCCTTCTGTATACCACCCAATACTGTCTTGGGGATCTTATGCTACCTGTGGAAGAAGGGAAACTATGGAGGATACACATTTCATTCTGCCCCGTATTTGTGATGAGAAGGATGTCTATGCTTTTGGCATCTTTGATGGCCATAGGGGTATGTATATTGTATTAGTGATTTATCAAATATCTTCATTTTGTTTGATGCTAATTTAAGAGAAAGTAAATTATAATTACTACTAGAGCTTGAAAATAACTTATTATTTATCCCATTTATGATGAGACATTCTTTATGCTATACTTGTGCTATGCTAATTTTTTATCACGTACTTTGATACACATGTTGAACTCAAAGATGACATTAATGACCATTCATGGTAATATTATTGCTTAAGAAGATTATTACTTATGCAGGTGCAGCTGCTGCTGAGTTTTCTTCTAGAGCTGTACCAGCTGTTTTGCAGACTTCAGGTTTTATGGGCAGGTATGTTTCATTCTAGATGACCCGTTTCCCATTCCCCTTTGTCTTATTGTTTTGACACTTTAATTCTTTTAATATGTCAACACAGTCCTGCTAATGCACTAATGGAAGCATTCATTAGGACAGATGCTGCCTTCAGAAAAGAGCTTGATTCTTATCGCAAATCTAACAGATGTATCCAGAAGGATTGGCATCCTGGGTGTACAGCCATTACTGCTCTTATAGTCAGAAACAAGTTATTTGTTGCTAACGTTGGTGATTGCAGGGCAATCATATGTCGTACTGGTAATCCAATTTCCTTAAGTAAGGTGAGCTGAAAATTACTGTTGTTATAGCTAGTGCATAGAGGGTGTTTGATGAGCATATAAAATCTGGCTTATGCTCCTATAATCTCTTTTTAATACAATTCATTAAGTTTCTTGGTAAAGCGTATCTTTTGTGCTTATTCCAGTAAGTGTCATGAAATTTATATCTTAAGCACTCATGTTAGATAAAAGCTTAATGAATAGACCCACCCTTCTTTCTATAAAAGTTTCTTGAACCTATTCCATCATATATTTCCATTTAGATTGATCAGAACTTAACATTTAATAGGATCACGTCGCAAGCTGTCCTCAAGAGAGAGAACGTGTTATTCGTCAAGGTGGCCATGTACATTGGCAAGTTGACACTTGGAGGGTTGGTCTTCCTGCACTTCAGGTTTGTTTGAATTGACTGCTATGGTGCATATCATTTATATTTGTCGTTGCTGGTCTGATTGGTGCATAATGACACTAATTAGTTCAATGATGTCTGTCCTTTTTGCTATCTTTTTTCCCTGCTTTAACTTCTGCCACATAATTGATCTTGTGTTAACAAAATAACTAACAAGGATATTGATGCCAACTTGAGGTTTTACTATATGTTGTTACAAGTAAAATCGACTTGTTTTTCACACAGGTTACACGTTCTATTGGTGATGATGATCTGAAGCCTGCTGTCACTGCAGAACCTGAGATAACTGAAAATACCTTGTGCCCAGATGACGAGTTTCTGGTAAAGATCTGTACGCTACATATGTTATTTGCATGAAGTCGATGATGTGGATGGAATCCTTAAATATGTTGAGCTTGAAGTATGTCAAAAAACAAGTTGGTAGATAATTAACAAATGATAATTGCATTGGTAATCTTATCGATTATATTTATCAAAAGGATTTGAAGTATCTTGAAAAAGAAGATGCACTTACGGCCAAAGGTTTAAGGGTATTGTTAAGTGACGATTCTTTTTGTTAAATCTAACTTAAGGGCAAGGCTTGAAAGCTTTCTATACACTTGTTGCATGCATCACTCTCATATTACCCTGGCGTTTATGATCTCTTTTGAATTGAAACAATTTCTGCATTCACGATTCAACTAGTAATAATTTGTTGATTCAGGTCATGGCTAGTGATGGCCTGTGGGATGTGATAAGCAGTACAGAGGTCATAAATATCATAAAAGATACTGTTAAAGAGCCTGGAATGTGTTCTAAGAGGTTGGCTACTGAAGCAGTAGAACGTGGCAGCAAAGATAACATAACAGTTATAGTTGTTTTCTTACGTCCTGTGTCCACTGCAGAGAGAATTTACTAGCATACCTTCATTTTGAATGCTCTTTTAAAACTTGTCACAAATGGTATGTGCTTGTGTATTCATTTATTGAACTAATAAATACGTGTATATGTTCTTCCTTCACCTCCATCATTCTGGATGATGATTTAGAACTATCTTGCTTTTGAGTATGGTTATGTTTAGAACTCTGATTGGATAATGATTAGATCTCTGAGTCATGCTTTAGGATGAATGATTTAAAATTCTTGTAGCATGCTATACATAATATTTTTATATCTTTTTGTCATCGTAAAATTTCATTTTCTAATTTGGTCGAATAAATTTCTGTTGACTAGTTGTATCTTTATTAATTTCATTTATTTATTTTATCCCTAAGGGCTACCTAAATGGTGATATGGCCAACAAATGTAGAAAAACACACCACATGTTATCTATGTGATAGGAACTAAAATAAAAATCTTCCAATATAAGATAATCCTATATTAAAAGTTTAAAAATAAGCTCAAACAAATATGAATGTGTTCAGGGTGCCAATATGAAAACAAATGTATATTTTGTAAAGATTGAGAAAGCATTTTTGATCGTCTAGATTAGTTAGTTCTTTATTTCTTACAAAATATAAGATCTCGAGAAAGCAATATTTTACTAGTTTAACATGAAATGAAATAATGTGTAATCGTTTAAGATAATATGTTATAAGTGTTATACTATACTCTTTAGGCTCTTAGATGATAAAAAAACGTTTAAACGTTTAGGTTGTTTAACATTTAAATGCATGTATGTATAAGTACTATTTTGCATGTTGTGCTATGCTCTCTCTTTGTGTGTGTAAATTATCAATTTTATCAAAAAAATTACTAAGAGATAGGAGCATATTCAACAAATGTCTCACATGCTTTTTGTAAGCTATGCTCTTTTTGTACGCTTAGCATAATTGTTCTACTAAGACATAAAATAGCGTCTAATTTTACCTTAAATGCTACATCTCTAGAAAAAATTCAAAAGCTCTGAATAACATGTTTTTTAAGAAGTCTATGTAAAGAAGTTTGCATAAAGAGAGGAGAAAAACTTTTGCTATCAAATTTATTGTTATACACCCTCTACTCTCTTTCTTTAAGCTCTTAAGATTTATCTTTGAAAAGATCTTTTTACAAGTTTTCAAAAGTTCATTGTATTGATTTCATATCCTCTCTACTAGAGTAATCTTCTGTCTTGTGAGATTTTAAAAACACTTTGTTGTCTTAGATTCATAAGTAAAATCAAACACTTGTAAAATTTAACTCAAAAGAGTTATAGACAGTTGGTATAATGTTAATATTAGGAGTGGTGGAACTCGACTAACCAATTTGGTTAGTTTGTAAATTAGGAGTGGTTAAACTCGTTTTTAGTGGAACCCCTTAAAGGATTTTAAGGAAGAACTGAACATAATTCACTTTGGAGCAAACCAATATAAAATCGAAGTGTGTGTTTCCGTCTTTATGTTTGAACAAGTTTTTCATTCAACGCTTTCTTTAAACATAGGTGTTTAACTACTCTTGCAAATTGTCTAACCCCTGCAAAGTAATATAAACACTATTCTAGAAAAAAATTTAAAATACTATTTAAACCAACCCCTTCCCCCCTCCCACTTTTCTAGTGTTTTCATGTGTTTCATGTAATTTGTAGTTGTCTTTCAAAAATTTGGCACTGCAACCGATTGTATGAAAAATAATTGATTGCAATGCCTTTTTGAGCAACTATAATCAATTGCACAATTGATTGTTTTAAGTTAACATCTTTGAATTTTGCTTAGTATTTTGGCCATAACGTTTTCCACAAAACTCTAAATGAGTTAATTCTTTTTTTTCTTTGAAACTAGAATCAAATATATTTAATTTGAATACTAGAACATATTTTTTGGACCTCTACAAAAGAATAAAATTGATTTCAAAACTAGAAAGCATTAATATTTCAATGTTTTTGAATAACTAAATGATACAATTGATTGTTCAATCGATTGAATAAAGTTACAATTGATCATTTCACTTTTAATTTGAAAATATCTAGTTATTTTCGAACATTGTAAGTGAGAAATTTTTTCTATAATGACTATAACTTGGTTTTTCTATAAAAGGGTGATTAGAGGCTTTTGTACGAGCACTTTAGAAGGATATCGAACATATACAAACACTTTTAGAACATTACAAACACATTTTTAAGCTTTGAATTTTGTTTTCTATGATTTGGTTTTTAAAAACACTTCCAAGTCATATTTTTGTAATAAGGTGGTGTTGTTGTTGTGACTCAAAGCTTGGTTTCATCCTTTAAATGTTAGTTAAGGAAAATGTTCTTTCATCTCTTGTAAGTTATTCAAGGGAGGTGTGTGTTTTCATTCCTTATGTTAAGTGAGGTGGTTATATATTTTTGTCTGTTCTACTTTCATCTTTGTAATATTTGTAGAGAGGTGCCGATTCATTTCTTGTGATATTTTAAGGAAGGTGTGTCATCCATTCCAAGAGAGGTGATTTATCATTCTCTGTGGTATTTCAAAGAATGTGTGTTTGTTTATCTTGATTGTGATTTTGCATGTTTCACTTGTGATTAGTGGTTGTAATGTTAAGTTAAAGATAATGATAAATGATTATCTTAGTTAAGGTGAAATCAACTTTATGTCAGATTTGTTTTTATCTGAACCAATATAAAAATCATTATGCAAATTTTTCTATTCTTAATCTCATTGCAAATTAAAAATTATATAAATATGTTGCAATAACTCTGATATTTGTAACTGTGTTTGATCGTGAAAAGTTTTAAAAAATTAAGTTTTCAATAATTAAGTTTTCAATTACAAATAAAATTTACTCCCTTGATTTTATTCTATTGCGACCTTCAAGTCACGATAACTCTCAATTCTTAGGCTTTAACTTCTACTCTCAACACCACTAAAAAAGAGTTCATTTAACATTGTTGTACAAGAAGAACCTTTCATAGAAGATTTATATTTTGTAAAAAATTTTGTGTTATAGAATTTTAATAAAAGGGTATTTATAGAAAGAGATGAGAATTTCAATTTTCCTAAAAGAAAAACATTTGGAGTAGATGCTTCACACATCGTTGTATAGTAAAAACTTAATTGTTATATAAAATATTTAAATCAAAGGAATGAAATTTCAGACTTTAGACTTTAGGATGAATGGCTTAAAATTCTTGTAACATGTTATACATAAATATTTGATATATTTTTTTTTACATAAATTTTGATTTTCCATTTTGGTTCAATAAATTTATGTTGACTCGTTGTCTTTATTAATTTCTTTCCCTTTTCAAAGGACTACCTAATTAGTAATTATATGGCTAACAAAAGTTGAAAAACACACATATTAACTAGATGATGGGAGCTAAAATAAAAATCCTCCCATAAAAGAGGAACCTATATTTAAAGTTTTGAAATTAGCTTAAACAAACATGAAAATTCAATTTGTAAAGGTTGAAAAACATGTTATTTCTTTATTTCTACAAAATATAAGGCACCCAATATTTTATTAGTTTTTTATTGCTTACGTTGCTTTATAATAGATTTTATATATGTATTGTCTTTCATGTGCAAAGATATATATATTTTTAAAATAGTTGTATATAATTATAACTAGTTAAAGATGAGACTAATATTTATATTTAAGGTAAAGATCATATTAGTGCTTATGTTCAATTCATGATGGTTGACGTTGGAACCTTATTTACAAAAAAAAAAAAAAATAACGCCATATGATTTTTGGTGTATCACTCAATAATTTACTCTTGCTAATGATAAAAAAAAATTAAATTGCATTGAAAGTATCATTTGTTGGACAGTTCCAACCTATATACGACCATTATTAGATGTCTGTAATGAAAACATTAAAGAAATAATGAATCAAACCAAGAAAATAATAATAAGTTTAATCTAAGAAAATTATTAGTTGTTCATTATTCTTGATTCTTAAATAATAATTACAACATTTACGTATCATTACAGTTCATAATTACATACATCTTATTAAAGCATATTGGTATATATAAGGTTTAATAGTTTTTTTTTTTTAATTTTGTCAAAATTATTCAATACGATCTCTCAATTATTTTTCTTTTTAGTATAGTCTTAACTTTTGTTAAAAAGAATTAATTGTTCTTTTCTTTAAATTGATGTTGACACTGAAAGTAACAACATAATAATGTAAATAACATCTTGAATATTTTCAATATCACGCATCATTTACATTTTTTAAACAAATTCAACACTAAACTGCGTTAACTTTTTTTTCAACAAAAATATGACTATAATGAGATATAAAAATTAAAGAATCGAAAAAAATAGAAAATTTTTATTAAACATGTATATGAATATAATTAAATATTTTATAACTTATCCTTATAAAGCATATAAAAATAATTAAGGTGATAAAATATTTAGTCATTAACAATTTATAAATATATATATATATATATATATATATAATATTTTATTTTATTAAATTGGGAAAGAAAAAACTATTAAACATATATATAATTAAAGATGTGCATAACTTATCTTTATAAAATATAAATATAGTTAAGATGATAAAATATTTAGTGATTAACAATATATATAATAAAAATATATTTATTATTATAATAGAAAAAGTATTTTAGTAACTTAAATATTCAATTTTAAAAGTTTTACAATACCAAAAAAAAATAGGTATAAGATATTTGGGATGTGAAAGGGAAAATTAGAGAGAGAAGAAACAGAGTAGTGCAGTGGTAGTAGAAGAAGAGTTGAGGAAATGATGATGCATGCGATGCCAGCTCAGCTGTAGATGTCGGTTCCTTCTCAATAATCCTCTTTCCTGCCCCATCCCATCATCCACTGGTTAGGGTTCTCACTCGCCAATGCCCTTTCCATCACTCTTAGCAACACCACCTTTTCCATCTACATTCCCCTCTGGTATGCCGTCGTTTTCTTCCTTTTTTTTATTTCTTCCACCATTCCTAATATCTCACTTTCTCTACTTCTTTTTCAACATTTCAACATTGCATAACAGCATTTGCTTCTCCACCTATTTTTTATGTTTTTTTCTCATTCGACACGTTTAAGGTAAAACCAATCGAATCTGATTAACATTTCTTTGCTGTTCCTTACAATCAACGCGTTCTCCTCACTCTGCATGTGCTTTTTGCGTAATCGGAGTTTTTGGGTTATGTTTAGTCTTTACAATTAAAATCCTCTATCTGGGTGTGGTGATTTACTTTTTTGATTTAACATAGGAAGGATGTGTCTAGTTTGATGACTGCACATGCTTCCCATTTCTTTTCCTATTGTAAGTTCAATGAAAGTGCCAATTTTTCACTTTTGAATCTGATTAAAGTGTTTATGTTCGTGCCCGTTTGGTGGGTAAGTCAAAATGAGTAGCTTGGTGATTATTTATGATCGTGGAAATGAATGATGTAGAAGGTTTAAGGTGAAATGTGTGAATCCATTACATGTCTATCCCCTTGCCTTTTAGAGAATTAAAAATCATTGACGAATTTGATAGATAGCTCTGATATCGGCATTAATGTTTGCTATTGATTAATACGAGAATAGTGTTTGTTCTGGAGAGCAGCGTAAAATTAGTTCAGATGCATTTAGTGTCTAAGTTTTAGCGGACAAGACCTGCATTGTGTGATTCATTAGCCAACCTCACCCAGTAGTAGGATAAGGATTTTTGTTGGTTGTGGTGGTGTTTAATATATAATCTGAGTGATTTGATATGTAATGTTCCTTGACTGTTTTCAAAATTATTTTGCAGTATATAATTTATCATGCTGTTGTGACAGTTGAAGACAGTGTATTGTGGGGAAGTAGGCTTGGGATTAGTTGTTTGAGAGTATTAAGGAAGTAAGCAAAAGGATGTCAAATAGTAGGAACACACATTGGTGTTATAGTTGTAGGAGGCCAGTTCGGCTGGGACGGCGAGATGTGGTTTGTCCTAGCTGCAACGAGGGATTTGTTCATGAACTTAATGATATGGTGCATGTTAATCCTTTTGATTTGTTTGGAATGGACAACAATGAAGAACGAGATCAAAGGGTTGGACTCATGGAAACTTTCTCTGCCTTTATGAGGCATCAAATGGCAGACAGGGGCAGAAGTCGTGACATCAGGGCACAAACAGATTCAAATCCTGAACACAGTGCAGGGTTTGCTCCTCTGCTGATCTTTGGTGGCCAAATACCTTTCAGATTGTCTGGTCATGGTGGCTTTGAAGCTCTCTTTAACGGGGCTCCTGGAATTGGTCTTACACGAGGTAACACAGGTGATTATTTTGTTGGTCCTGGACTTGAAGAACTTTTTGAACAGCTTTCAGCTAATACCAGGCAAGGTCCAGCACCGGCAACAAGATCCTCAATTGATGCTATGCCTACTATCAAGATCACACAGAGGCATCTTCGATCAGATTCACATTGTCCTGTGTGCAAAGATAAATTTGAGCTGGGGTCTGAAGCAAGACAAATGCCATGCAACCATTTATATCACTCAGATTGCATTGTTCCATGGTTGGTCCAGCATAACTCCTGCCCCGTTTGTCGCCAAGAACTGCCACCACAAGGATTGAGTAGTAATCGAGGCACAAATGGTAGAAGTAGAAGTGGAAGGGTAAGTAGTAGTGGTAGGGAGAGCCAGGGAAGGAGAAATCCGTTTTCCTTTTTGTGGCCTTTTCGTTCTTCTCATTCCAGCAGTAATGGTGAAGCAACCGGAAGCAGCACACAAGCACCAACCATCCCAGAGAATAGCCATCATTCAGGGTATTCTGGGTGGCCATTTGAATGACTAAGTGTGAGTAGAACCATTTCTTTTTTTATTAATCTGCTCCTTTTGATTGAAAAATCTTGTAGACTGATGCTACTTGCTTGGGGGTGAAAACGGTTTGAGACTGAGTCTTTCACTCTGGATTTGCTTTCTGAAGTTGTGAACTATTTTGTATAAATGGTTATTTATGCGCATAATTGTTTGAAGTTATGTTTTTTTATCAATAGAAGAATAATTCATATAATCTGAACAGGTAGCTTTAACAAAAGGCTCATTTGTAGTCAATGCTTTTGATGGGAATTCTGTTTAAAGTCTAAATGTGCTCATTAAAAAAAAAAATTGACTATATTTTATAATTTTTATTAATAATACTTTGGTGTTTATCATAGATATAACACAAGTTATAATATTTTTTTTATGTTACATGTTATTTTGTATAAATGTCTTTCTGTAGAAAAGTTAAATCATAGAAGAAGATCTCAAGTAAGCCTTGTTTTTTATGTATTCTCTTTTTGATTCTGTGATGAAAGGGTTTAAATTGAACTTTCATAATAACTAGAACATGAAATTTTGTTCGAGAGCAGGAGATTGATTTTCCCAAACTCTTTCCGAAAAAAGAAAACTTTATTTGCAGAACAACATTTTGGGGTATTTCAATCTTATGTCCAAGAAGTAAAAGATAGACAATGCAAATCGTGGAGATAAAATTTTGGCATTGTTTTTTTGAGTGGATTTGAGAGACTGGATTTGAGGGGATTTGAGAGGATTTGAAGATAATTTTTTTTGTCGTTTTCTTAAGCGAATTTAAAGGTAAATGAGAGTGAATTTGAAAATATTTTTTTTTATTTGTCACGTCAGTACAATTTTATACTAATTTTCACAAATTTTATTTTTAAATTTACTCTCATTTACTTTTAAATTTGTTCAAAAAAACGATAAAAAAAATTATCTTCAAATCCTTTCAAATTCTCTCGTATCCATTCCCTCGAATGTCCTCAAATAAAGTTACTTTTACTCTTATTGTTTAATTAAAAGCAGGCTTTTACTAGGTGGATTTTCATGATTTCTTCATGAATTTTAACATGGGTGCTTCTTCACGCACCTCTCCATATATTTCAATTTTAGAATATACAATTCAAAAATATTCTAAATTATATAATTTAAAATACAAATTTTGAATTTTAGGTTATATAATCGGAAATATAAAAAAAAATACATTTTAGATTATATAAATTTGAAATATAATTTTGTATTCCAGTTATATAAACCAGAATATAAAAAATGTATTTCGAATTATACATCCGAAATATAAATTTTATATTAAAATACGTTGGAGAAAGGAGGATGTTAAATCCGAAATGTAATAATATGTCTTGAAAAGCTTATTTCAAAAATTTGTTCCGGAAACTTGTTCTGTAACATCTCGATTATATAGAAAACATATATAATAAAGACGTCATGCATCATGCATAATATAGGAAATCAGCAGACATCCTCAAAATATCTTCAAAATTTAAAATTTAATATACTAGAGTGTTTTGAAAGATAAGAAAACACTTAAATTCCTAATAAAACTAAGCAGCAACATTGTCTTTCTAGAGGCACCTTTTTCGTCTCTGCTCATATCCAAGTGAATGATTGTTGCAAAAGAAAACATATCCAAGCAAACACAAACACGCAAGCAAGGGTGAGCTAGATATACAAAAATCATGTTATACCAATCACACACGATATGCAATTAAAGGCAGATATAATAGACCACGCAACATAACTTCTTACACTTTACACTTGACTCGTCCGGACTAGAATGATTGCCGAGCTATGGCGGGTTATGCACTCGTGGTAGCCTCTACTGCTTTGCAAAGTCATTGTCAATGGGTTTCACTCTACCACACTCACGAGGTTAGTCCGTTATCACTCACCTTGGGCCATACTGGAAGCACCTAAGACTAGGACCTCCTGTTACTCCTCACTACATGGATCAATCCTCTCTACTTGAGAATGAAAGACCATTGGAGCGTCAGGAAAACCCCCAAAACTGAGCTACCATACATTCATTCCAAACACTGAGGGAACCACCATAAATCCTCACCTTAAGGCCATGGAATTACTTCCATTACACATAGGGCACCACCATGTGACCTCCCTTGAGATCCATGGAATTACGTCCATTACACATACTTGTTACATTCAACCACCAAACATGTCTCATACATTCACATAATTTACGTATAATAACATTACCACGATCATACTATGCATTCCAATCATTCCGCACACTTAATTCAAACCAAAACAAGAGCAAATGAGCTTGAACCGAACGCTATGAGCTTTGGCCGAGCACTGAGAGCTTTGGCCGAATGATATGAGCTATGGTCGAACACCTAGAGCTTTGGCCGAACACTTAGAACCTTGGCCGAACACCAAGAGCCTTGACCGAACACCTAGAATCTTGGCCAAATGCTTAAAGCCTTGGCCGAACGCTTAGAGCCTTGGTCGAAAGCTTAGAGCCTTGGCCGAACACCTAGAACCTTGGCCGAATGTTTAGAGCCTTGGCCGAACACCTAGAGCCTTGGCCGAATGCTATCAAGACCACCACTAAGACCAAACGTTACCTAGACTACCCACTAAGACCGAATGCTACCTATGACCGAGCGCTACCTGAGATCGAGCACCATCAAGACTGAACGCTACCTAAGACCGAGCACTATCAAGACCGAACGCTACATATGACCGAGCGCTACCTGAGACTGAGCACCATCAAGACCGAACGCTACCTATGAGACCAAGCACTATCAAGACCAAACGTTACATATGACCGAGCGCTACCTGAGACCGAGCACCATCAAGACTGAACGCTATCTATGAGACCGAACACTCAATAGCGCATGGCCGAACGATTATCAGTTCACTCTCGGCGAAACTGCATAATTCTACAGAATTTCTGCAGAATTATGAACAACACCTAACATAACCATTCCTAACCATTTTTACTAACTTCTAACACCCTTAATTCTTGTTTTATACTTAATTAAACTTATCTAAATGATTCTAAACATTCATACTACCATTATAAAGTGATTAAGACTCAAATTCAACTCTAAAACACCAATTTTCCCAACTTAGGGATTCAAAATCCAATCCCACGACTTTGCACCTAATTTGATCAATTTAATGACTCAAACAAGTCACATTACAGTGGATAAGACTGCCCTAACAACCCAGTTGCGCTTTAGACCCCAAATGCCCAAAATCACTACCTCACTTCCTCTTAAAGTGACCTAAAAACCACAAAACTCCAAATTTCTATCCAACCAAAAATATACCAAATTTCACACCTAAATCACTTCCAATTGGTCAATTATAGCAATTCAAACTCACCCAAATCAATTACAAACACCTCAACACAGTTTCATGGATTTCACATATCAAATCATACAATACAACATACTCAAAACAAAATACAACTCCAAACAGTGCGCCAATTCAGAATCCAATATACATACACTTCATGCAAGCAATTTAAAGAAGTATTCTAGCTCCCCTTACCTTGAAACTTCTTTGCTCAGCTCAAAGACCCGCAGCTACAATACTCACGCGAATAATCTAGATAACACCCTACAACCCGCAATGTGGTGATTAAGAATAGTTCTTAGAGCTAGAATGAATGGAGAAAAACGTAAAGGAGGATACACTAGGCACATGCAACTTGCCCTAGGTCCCAAACAGCATAGAATAGTGAAGAGCTACTTAACCGCTGAAGAATGAAAATCTATTCGAATGGTTGCGAAGGTCTCTACGCTGTGGTCACTTGAGCACCACCTAATCCAACATGCAACCACTAAATGTGAGGGAATGGTAGAAAGAACATAGAGAAGGCAGAGAGAAATGAAAGAGCAAGCTTTTTAGAGAGAGAATGGGAAGCTAAGATAATGAACTCAGATTTTGAAAAGTTCCTTCCTAAAGTCATAGTGCCCTTAGCCTTATGAGTCTGACTGCCTCAACCTAAGGCTCAACTGCCATATATTTTCATACTCTTACATGTTCCATAATGCATTTCATGTTTTTTTTTTGAATGTTTGTTCCAGAAATCATATTCTAGAAATTGTTTCGAAAGTCATGCTCTCGAAATCATGTTCTGGAAATTTTGGATAATGTTCCATAAATTTCCATAACAAGTAATCTAGAAGTCACTTTTTGAAGGGTAAAAGGGTGATTTTAAAAGTTATGGAGCTGCAATTAGAAATTACGGTGGTGCAAGAAGTGGACTTTAGCCACAAAGATCGTAGTGGACCATTTGATACCGATCATGCTAATGATAACTTGCAGTAAAGTTGCATAAGAGCGGTGCATGAAGAATGATAACTAATATTATATGGGACAATGCAATAATAAATTAAATTTATTTAATTAAAATTTTATGATGGGATAAGGAATGAGTTTATATAGAATAAAGTATTAAATATTATTTTTACAAGATTTCAAGTTAATCTCTTACCGATAAAATCCGTGATAGATAGTTGATATCCGCGGATATTTACTATCCACAACCTACGGATAGCGGATATTTTAATACCCGCTTATAAACGGGTTGGGTGCGGGTATTATATTATCTGTACCCGCGGATACCCACTATCCGCAAGAAATAAAAATAAAAATTTAATTTATATTTTATTAAATTAAATTTAATTAAAATTAACATTAATTTATATTTTACAAGATTAAATTAAATTTAAATTTATATTTAATTTAATTTATATTATATTTTATATATTTTTTGTAATTCTATTTAAATTTTATTTTAATAATTTATTAAAATATATTTTTTTTAATATTTGCGGGTATCCACGGATATCCATGGGTTTTAAAATATCTGCAGATATTTTTTAAGCGGGTATCCGTGCGAGTAGCGGGTCGAGTAACGGGTAGATTTTTTTTTGTTGGATCGGATTGCGGATAGATACTATCTGTGCCCGACCCAATCCGACCCGATCTGTTGTCATCCATACTTGTAACCGGAGGTTAAATAAATTTATTTCCGTTTTGATAATATTATATTAAGAAAATATGATTAGTGACATTTAATTCACATATATTAGAAACTTTTAAATGATAGTTTGGGATAGAATGAATAATTGGTATGTCATGCTTTTATAAGTTGATAATTTAACTATTTACATGTTTCAGATTTATATGATTCAATCTCATTTAATTAGTTCTTTTGTTGTTGAATCATATTTTAATATATCAAAACTTAATCCATCTATCAATGTCGTTCTTATATTAAATCTAAAATTGATTATTCATTTTTCTCAAAACATAATCATTATTACTATTTTTCAAACATAAGTATCATTCTTATATAATAAAATTACTACTTTGCGGGACATGTAATCTAGTAGTTAGAAATTGTTTTTTAGATTACATAATCTTAAAGTCAAACATGATTTTAAATTGGCTAATTTGAAAGTATGTTTCACTTTCGAATTATGTAATCAAATTTATATTTTTGAATTGTATAATTCAAAATTTTTATGATAAGGTTTTTGTCTGAAATTATACAATTTATATTTATTATAATAATCGACTATACAATCTAGAATGCTACAAAACTTTAAATATATATATATATATATATATATATATATATATAATTTTATTTTTAACATTTCATTTTAATAATATAAAATTATTAAAATAAGAGATATATAAATGATAACTTATAAGGAACTTGAGATTATTAAAGCAAGAGTTTTTATCTTTTATGAACCAAAGACTATCTATCTTGTTGTTTCTCTCTTTTCTTCATGCTGAAACGATTGAAAAGACGTCATTCTTAAGCTTACACCATTTGGGTGATTATCGCAAAAAAAAAAACATACATAAAGATAAATAACACAAAAACAAGGGTAAGCCAATGGTAAAACAGTTCTTCATAATACAATAAAATTTCATTATACATTATATTATAAACTTAAAAAACATACATCATAATCATATTATAACATTAGATTTGACTCATTCAAATATAGTATGAATGTTGAACTAGGGTAGTTTATGCAATTGTAATGGTAATACAGTTGGTCCACCCCAAGATACCATACAATGTTAGTCCATAAATGTCTTTGGGCAAGGTAAAGCCCATATACTATACCTCTTGGTATTCTCCAAGACATAACCATTCATCTCTACTTGAGTTGGGGTTATTGAGAGCATCAGGATAAACTCCCAGTACAAAGCTACATACATTCATATAACGAAAACACAGGAAACCACTATGTAACATCTCCACGAGTGTCATGGAATTACGTCCATCAATACCATTCACATAATCAAGCATATATTCATCATCATAATATCCTTCTTCCTTTTTCTTAGTTTGAGATTATGCTTAGGAATCTTTGGTCGCATGTGTTATATATCTATTTTTCTTAGTTCCTTGTGGATTAGAGGTTCTAAGAACTCTCTTTGATCGCTTTTCTATGTTTTGTAGGTGTTCTTAGGATTTCTTGAGCCTTAAGCAAGGTTGGTGAGCTGCGTTGATCTGTGCTAGTTCTCCTTAATGTAAGGAAAACTAGTGTTTTTGTTTAATTATTGAAACTACTTGTATGATTTATCGTTAGTAGAATGGTAGAATGATTTAATTGTAATTGAAATTACTATTGTGGTGAAGATTTTGTTTGATGATCTCAGTGATAATATGATTGTTTGAAAGATTGATATGTTTATATGTTGAATGGGATTGAAAAGCTTGTGAATGATGTTGTCGTGATGTTGATGGAGTTGTTTTGGTGGAATATTGATCAATAAATGTTCTAGGCTAAATTATAGGTTATCCACTACAAGAAAAATGCAAATTATTTACTGATATTTATATACGGATTTTAATCCGTACATAATATATGTATTATATACAGATTTTATATACGGATTTTGGAAAGTGAATTACATACAAATTTTATGTACGGATTTTTTCTGTATATAAAATTCATATATAAAGTTTAGAATGTTAGAATGGGAAAATTTGTGAAAACCAACATCCGTATATAATGGTGTATAATCTGTATGTAATTAAAAATAATAATTATTAAAGATAAAATCTAAAAATTCTTTTCCCTCTTTTACGGTCACCCTTTTCCCACTACTTTCCAAAATCTAAAATTTTTTTACATTTTTTCCCTCTCTTACGGTCACCCTTTTCCCTCAATTTATAAAATCTAAAATTTTTACAAATTCCATTCAAAATTAATCAATAATCTTAGTCACTACTCTAAGTTCTCACAAAGTACGAACCCTAGGTTTCTTCTCCTTTCTTGATGCATCAGTGGTCCCCTAGACCAGTCATCGTCGCACCTTCTCTAGAGATATACGAAGCCTTCCAAGCTCACTCACTGATATACAAAGCCCAAGTCTGACTCCCTCTTGCTCACTCTCAGTTCAGCCCCTCCCGTTGCCTCCATTCTCGTTCACTCTCAGCTTAGTCTGTCATTCACTGCCGCTGGCTCGCGTTCACTCACAGTGTTCATCGCTTGGGCTCTCGCTGATGAAGATCGTTCTTCCTACTTCTTGACACACAAAGTTCGTTCATTGTTCATTGATGTGGTAAGTCATGTTCTTCGCTCATCATTAAATCCCTAAATTCATAAAACCCGAAAACCCTAATTCCTCTCTTCTTTTCTTTCTTTCGTTCACTCACGTGAAAACATTTATGCGGGCTTGAGCTTTATTGTCTAGATCGGAGGCCAACACATGTAGTTGGCCTTTCGGAGTAGGGTTTATAATGACCCAATTTTAAAAACTTAAAAAAAAGACCCTCTTTTTCTAGGGTTCTCCATCACAAATCAGAACCAAACAACATCCTACTCTGTTTGACTACTCTGCTTGACTGCTCTGCTTGATTATGTATGTATGCAGTATGAAGGTGCAGCCAATGAGGGTGGTAGAGGACCGAGTATTTGGGATACCTTCACTCACAAATATCCAGGTAAATATATATGATTCTGATTTTCTCTTATGGTTATACTGAAGATCTTTTCCAAAATTTATATAATTATTGATATATAGTAATTAACATGCAAAAAAGGTAGAAGACAGAAGCAATGAGGATGTTGCAGTTGACTCGTATCACAACTACAAGGTATTTTCGATTCAAAGTTTTTGTTTCTTTTGATGTAATTTATCAACTATCATCACTAATGAAAAGTAGCGCTGAAAGCTTATCAGATATTTGCATCATATAATATGAAATAAAGTGTTGCTTTTGTAAATTTCATTTCTTATCACGATTATTGCTACACCTAATGATTACCATTAAGAGCTTGTTTATCAAATTCTAGATAAATATATTTAGAATATTCTATCCAAATTAAATGATTATTTATTACTTAGACTAGACCCTAGGAAAGTTTAACTAAAAGAAATGTTAAACATTAAAAAAATCTAAAGAATTGTTGTTTTAGTTTGTTTTCCATCGTTTTCAAATAAACATGTTTTGTTACATCTTATATTTCAGGACAATGTTCAGATTATGAAGGATATGAATTTGGATGTTTATAGATTTTACATGGTCAAGAATTCTTCCGAGTAATTCAAATATAGATCTATGATTATTTTGGAGTAAGCTTTACTTGTTTGGGTGTTTCATTACAATCATTACATATTTATCTACTATAAACTGGATATATATTCACATATGGAAAGCTAAGTGGAGGTATAAACCATGAAGGAATTGACTCTTACAACAACCTTATCATTGAGGTATTGGCAAATGGTAAGAATAAAAACTTTATTATGGATATTTTTATTATGCTTTACATATAGCAACTTCTCATGTTATTGGTGATGATAAAACATTAATATTAATCATCTTTTATATTAAAATAATTTCAGGTTTTGAAGCATTTGTAACTCTTTCATTGGGATCTTCTTCAATCTTTAGAAGATGAATATGGGCATTTCTTAAGTCCTCGCATTGTGTAAGTTTTGCCATTTAATTAACATTTTCACTTGAATGCTTTGCTAAAATGTTTTGGGAACATTCCTAAAAAATCACACACTTTAATATAGGAACAGAACCCTATTTCACAACACATCACCAACTTGTTGCTCATGCAGTTGTGGTTAATGTGTACAAGACTAAGTATCAGGTCAGTTTTTATTATATTTCAGCTTCGTACTTGCTATGTTTGTTACTGTGGAACATATTTTTTAATATATTAAATGCAAAATAGCATGAGAAACTGATAATTCTAAGTGCATGTGGAATATCAGTTTATCCAGTATTTTTTGTATTGGAAGAATGTTTATATAGTGGAAAAGAGCATGAGAAACTGATAATTCTAAGTGCAAAGCATTACAAGAATAAGAACCATTCACGTTAATAAATAAGATGGATTCAAAATAAAGATATAGATATCAACCTTTCTTTTAAATGTTGGTTTCTTAACTATTTTTCTTATTCTTAAGGCCATCAAGATTTCAATTGCTTTATTTCTTCTCCAGTACCACTTTTTCTTCTATGCCTTTAAGATATTATAATTTATGAAAATACTTTCATAGAAGTAACTCACTGTACTGTTAACTAAAGCTACATGTTAGTGAATTAAAACATTAGTTAATGATAATGCACTGATAATATAAAATAGTTTTCTAGTCTTTTCATTCATTGCAGAGTGAAGGAGAAAACATGAAGGCCGTGTGGAGCCCTGATGCCAAATTAGTTGTTATTCTTGTAAGTTTGCTAGTCTTTTGATACATGATAAGATATATTCTATGAATGACCAACTTTACATTCTAAATAGAAATCTTCAAGTCATATTCATCTTCCTTATACATCTATATTTTCCGTTTGCAGACATCTACCTTCTTTCTTCATAGTTTCAGTTCTCAGATAAAAGAATACACACTGGTGGTAGACAACCCTCTGCTTTCTACCTAGCTATAATTTCTGTTCTGCTTACAGAGCAAGTTCCTTTTGCAGTAAAGGATTTGTATGTGTTAGTTTCCTTCTCGTTTTAATTTTATAATTTTCTTCATCTATATGAGATGAATCAAATTGATTGAATAAAACTATTAAACTACTACTGGTATGAATTGTGGAATGTGAATTGAATAGGATTTTTTCTTAGTAATTAAAATTATATATCGTCCATTTTATGAAATTATGTTTCAAGAACTAAATTAGTTTAAAGAACTAAATTATGTTTCAAGAACTAAATTAGTTTAAAGTAAAAATATAAAGCAGCACCTAAAACTTAGAAGTTTCTCTCATCTGATACAACTTTTTCTTTTAATATATTTCATTAAAAACTGATAGATTTTTGACATGTGATTGATAGAGTTTATAAATAAAACCTGATCACAAAACTCTGTGAGTGAACAAATATTACTCATAAATATAGTTTGACATGTTAGTGATGCTTCTTACTCCTTGAAATCCTTCATTCTTAATCACGAAATACATGTATGTTAGCTACTGTTATGTTTGACCCTTACACTATCATAATGTCGGTTCCATAGTCTAACCACATTCTTTGATAGAATTGAATTCTATCTTATTTATAATAATTGAATTGGATATTTGAGGTAATCCTTGCTAATAATTAAATGCAACATTGATGGCCACGACAGCGTAACGGACTTCACACTGTAAAGTCCTCTTCTTCTTTCCTTTTTCAAATGTTTTAGGAAATATTTTTACTTTTAGGTGTAAATTACAGTTTAGTTAATATTCAACTCTATATTGTATATATTGTACAAGGGCCGGTTTGTTTTGAACTCTATTTATAGTCTTTTAATAAAAGTTTTATGTTTTAATTATTTGTTTTAAGCATAATTATATATTATAAATTCTTTACATTTGTTGAAAGTTGAAACTAATAGCAATAACTTTATATAATATTGTATTTGTCTTTAGTCTATAACATGCATTTCCTTCTTAGTCTATAACATTATGCATTTTCCCTTTAAAATCTTGGAACTTTAAAGGAGCACATTTCATAGTCTTTAGTAACATTTGTGAATATTGTCTTTGTATAATACGTCATGTCTCAAGAGAAGTAATGTGGTCTATTTTATATTTGCAGGTGTTAGAATTTTTTAACAGTCGCATGGATGCCCAAAGAATGGATGGTGGATGGTCAGTCAATGAAGTACTCCAAGTGGTAATTGTAAACTGTCGATCTTGGCGTGTTGATGGGATGAAGGTAAAATGAAAATATCTATCAATTGTGGTTTCTCATAATCACTTGCTTTGCTTCTGTAAGACTGTATCTTGTTTGGCAGATGTTTACTCGACTGCACTTCACATATGAACAAGAGAGTCACCCAGAGGAGTTCTTCATCCCATATGTCTGGAAGCTAGTACTCTCCAAATGGTATGGAGATTCTCATCCACACACCTTATGATGACTATTTACAACTTTTTTCCTCTTTTATTGTTCGAACTTTGTTGATTATGGGGGTATATTAAATTCATCATCTTGTTTTTTACTATAACTTTTGTTGATTACCTTCAAAAATGGTCTTCTTGCTCTGTGCATGTTTCTGATGTGAAATTTTTGTCGTCTGCAGTGAATTTGAATTCAATGCAACAGCTATAAATTTGTTTCCAGCTGATATACCTACCAAAGTACGTATATGAATCTCCAGTATATATTTATATATATTTTTTCGATAAGCTTTATTATATATCTGTATAGCACTCCTTGTAATCAAATAACACAACTGTCTTTTTCCTCTAGTATTTTTGTTCCTCAATCCTTCCATAGTATCTAAACATGCTTGTTGTTGCCGCTGCTTATATTACTGTTTCTATGATGGAATGAATACTACATTAGAATTTTTTTTTTCCTGATAAAAGAACAAGCTAAGGAGTTAATATAAGTTCAGCTCATCATCTCTTTCTTTTCACGTTTGAAAGGAAATTGAGCTGTTGTTGTCCTGTGATCAAATTTATTTTCTGTGGTCAAAATGGAAAAATAAAGGATAATGTTTTCCTCTCTGTTTGGTTCACTTTTTTTTCAAAATACTAGAGTTCAAAAACAAAGTAAAAGTCGTTTTGGAGCTTTGTTTCTCCATACAACATTGCTTCAATTATTTTTAAATGAGAGAAAAAAGGAGGCTAGATTGTGCAACTTATTTCTAAAAACTACTTCAGTCAGTTTTCCTTTTCTTGTCTAAAACCCACTTTATCCCTGCCTTTCTTTTATCATCAGCTACCTAATTCGGAAGAGTTTTTCACCATTTTTTTAAGTAGAAGAAAAACTAGGAAAAAAGTTTAGTCAAGCAATACTAGTAAGGTCTTGTCTGCTGTCATTATTTCAAGTGATAGAACTTATTCCCGTCACATTTGTGTAATGCATAATTCTAGCTACGTTTCCTTTAATTCCTAAGCAACTTAATTGTTACTTGTCAGTAAATAACCTAATTTGCACTAGCCATTCTCTTTGACTGATGAAAAAAATAATGGAAGAATTGGTTTTTCATGGTATATAATTTGTTGCTTTTGCATAGGTTTGGCATACTTATACATTAACTTGGATTATTGTCTTCAATGACAAAATTCACTCTGTTGCAGAAACTTGACAATGAGGTGGAAGGAAATACATTCCAAAACAGTGACTTTGACGAAGTCTGAGTATCAGCTTGATCCGTTGCCAAGTACTCCAATTCTGTTTGTGAATATTTGTATAGATAAATTAGTTACAAAAATGTAATGTTCTCATTCTTTTTTGTTCATAAATTTTGAGTGTAATTGTTCACTCCTGAAGATGAAAGTGGTTTGAGATATTAATGAATAAATGATTATGCTAACATGTCATCCATGTTATGTCAGTTAATACAAGTTTGCCATCACTTGCACTTCATTTTATGATTTTGTAGTAGTTTTATGATAAAGGCAAATCATCTTGGTACATCTTGATTTAGTTATTTAATACGAAAAAAAATAATAATTATGTTGTAATGTCAAAGAAGATCAATTTGTCCTTAAATTATACAAAATATGATTGAGATATTTTTTACATATCTAACAACTAAATTATAATTTTTACTTTTACCAAGACTTTTCAATCACTATATTATCACCCATTTATATTGTAAGTTTCTTTGTTTTAAAGCTTTTTATTTTTATAAATAAATTTTTTTTTTCTCTATTGTATGTTACATACAAATTTATCCGTATGTAAAAAAAATATTTTTTTGATATATTATATACAGATATTATATACGGATTTATCCGTATATAAATTATATACGAATTTATCCGTATATAATTTATATACGGATAAATCCGTATATAATATCCGTATATAATTTATATACGAATAAATCCGTATATAATTTATATACGGATATTACATACGGATTTATCCGTATATAAATTATATACGGATTTATCCGTATATAATTTAGCTACGATGATTTTATATACGGATTTTTGTCCGTATATAAGTCGTATGTAACCAAGTGTTATATACGGATTTTGGGTCTTATATACGGATTTTGGTTGTATGTAATTCAACTTTTTCTTGTAGTGATCTTTGGTTTAAAAATAATAGGTGTTGATATAAAAGATTAAGAATTAAGAGTTAAGGAGGAAAAAAGTGATTTATAGATGGTAAGAGTTAATCAATATGGAGTTATTGGAGCTTTTAGTTGGTATTAGTTTGTGGTATAAGAAGTAAGGAAGTTATAGGTTGTGTTTATAAGGTTTTTAAAGTTCATTTTGGGGGTTTGAACTAGTGAGATTTTGAATTATAGGTTATTTGTCAAATTGGTCATTTTGGAGGGTGTTAGTAAGTCATTTCTGACCTATTAGAACTTGTAGAATTCAATTTTGGCCTCAAATGCAAGATTTTATGTTTCAAAGTGAAATCTTGTGGTAAAATAGTTGATAATTAGTTTAAGTTGGGTTTAACATTTTTGTTTAGGCCTATAGTAGTTTATAATCTAATCTAAGAGTGTTAAAAGTTGGTAAAAATGAGTAAAATAGGTCATAGGTGGTTTACGAGTGACAATTATGCAGTTTTGGTGTTGTAGTATTATGTAGTGGGGCTGGGCAAACAATATGGGCTCGCTAGGTGATTTTAAAGGAGTTCTGGTAGTGAGTTCCAAAGACTGAGCGAGCCAACTCGTTTAGCTTGGGGAGCTTGTTGTCTTGGCTCTTACTAAGCGAGTAGAGGAGCTCGTTGGGTGAGTATTTAGGATTTTTGGCAAAGTTACAAAGGCTAAGCTAGCCAATGCACTTAGCATGAGAGATTTGTTGTTTTACCTCTCGTTGAGCAGGCAGAGTCTGATTGATGGGCGAGTGGGTCTGAGTCTTGTTAGGAGTTTTTGAATCCTTTCTCTTATGTGCATGGTTTTAAAAGTTATAATGGTTTGTTGTATGACCTATGGTAAGGTTTGGAACATATGCGTGAATGAAATGAGGCGTGTAACTAAGGAGAATTCTTAATGGTTTTATTTAAGTATTGTTGGAATGAATGTAGGAAACTCAGTATTGAGGGTTATCCTAACACTCTAATGATCATTCATTATTAATTAAAGAGAATTGATACATGTAGTGAGTAGTAGGAGCTCTTAGTCTAGATGTTTTTAGTATGGCCTAAGACGTGATACATACTAACCTTGTGAGTGTGATAGGTGAAACCCATTGGCAATGACTCAGTAGAATAGTAGAAGTCACCACAATTGCACTATCCATCATAGCTCAACATTCATATTAAATCTGCATAGTCAAGTCTAGGTCTTGGCATGATAAAGATTGTTCGGATTACTTTATGTGAAATATGACTCATATATGAAATGTTAATGTATATTATAATTTGTTTTGTATCACTAGCTTATCCTGTTTATCTGTGTCTTGTTGGGATGTTCTTGTGTGTTGTTTGTTTTGGCGATGATTATCTAATGGATGTAAGTAGAGGGTGATAATTTCACAGTGGAATAAGCATTAGATGGAGTTGACTCAAAGACGTAGGAACTTTAGTGATGTTATGCTTATTAGTTATGTTTTAGCTTTGTTGATTTTAACTAACCATTTTTGTATATAGTTTTGATCTTAATACTTCGTATATAAAATTTGCTTTTATAAATATATTAGATAACTGTAAATTAACTTATATTCTTGGATGTTAATTGATGTAGTTTATTAATTATGTAATAGTTCCTTTATAATTTTAAGGGTTAAATATGTTTTTAGTCCCTAAACTATTGGTCATTTCTGGTTTTCGTCCCTCTTTCAAAATAAGGTACAATTTGGTCCTCATTCTTTTCGAAACTTTGGTTTTAGTCCTCGAAAACTAACACCGTTAAAAATTTGCTGACGTGGCTAACGGTAGACTGACACACGATTTTTTTTCAAGTGTTTCTCACTTTTTCTCCCCTTCTCTCTCTTCCTTCCATCTTCCTCCCAACTTCATCCCTGGTTACATCTTTTTGAGTCTGCATATCAATGCTTTACTGCATCATTGGCATTGCAGTAAAAGGTTGTTTAAGTACTTGTCATAAAATGGAGCTCTTCATACGTCTTCCCTCCCCACTATTCAACTTCCTCCCCATTTTGAAAGAAGAGAAGGAGATGACATTAACACCTTTAATCAATTGTCAAATAAAGTGCAGCATGAAGATTCTGAAAGGATAATTTTTCTAAGCTTTCATTCCATAGATAGAGAATCCATCTGCTAAAAATTCCAATATAACACTCTTAATATCGGGGTTCAGCGTAGTATTAAGATTAACAGAGACACTAGGAGTATTGCGTTAGTAGGACGGGTGGTAATAGAATATTACAGTCATAAGGATTTATTAATGGAAGGTTATCTTGAATAATGCGAAATCCCTTTGAAGCAACTATTTGGGTTCGAAGGAAACAAGTACCATGAAATATTCGAAGTAGAAGTTTGAGTTTTATGTGGGGAAATTGAGATGTATAGATCTAGTACAACACGTCATGTGTATTTTCTTAAGTTTTCTAATGGGGAAGCGAAGGAAAAAATAAAGTTGCATCTAGCAAGGGCTTTAGTAGAAATGAACAACACACAGATGATTGATGAGAAGAATCCGGAGCTTACAAATGAAGGATCGAGTCCTGCATTGGGAAGTGGAAGCATAAATTTTCCATCTTCCAAAAAAATATTGGTGGAAACGGTATCTAAGATGAGTGAGCTTCTCTAGCAAGTTTTAATCAGAAACAGGGGTCTTACAACTGACAAATACTTTAGATATAATGCATCTTTTTGAAATAGGGGTGGTGTGGTGGGTTCAAAAGGTGAGAAGAGGGGTGTGCTTTTGATGTTATGAAAAATATGGGTCTGGAAATATATTCATGATTCCTACGCGTGAATTTAATTTAATAAGAATTTCATTTCGCCCCAATTTGCATGAGAAAGATGTAACCAGGGATGAAGTTGGGTGGAAGATGGAAGGAAGAGAGAGAAGGGGAGAAAAAGTGAGAAACACTTGAAAAAACAATCGTGTGTCAGTCTACCATTAGCCACGTCAGCACATTTTTAACGGTGTTAGTTTTCGAGGACTAAAACCAAAGTTTTGAAAAGAATGAGGACCAAATTGTACCTTATTTTGAAAGAGGAACGAAAATCAGAAACGACCAATATTTTAGGGACTAAAAACATATTTAACCCTAATTTTAATACTATATAATTGAAATTGAATGATTTTTTTTTAAATTTAACACTTTTTTTATTTGATATTTTTTTAACCTTAACAAAATTTAAAAATTAAAATAATATTTACAACTAAAAAACCCTATAAAATAAATAAAAAATATTTCTTATTATAATAATTATTTTATATTTACTTTATGATTATAATTCTATTATTTTAAAAAATGTACGCATGTATTTCACTATATAATTTAATTTAATTTATTTAAGTATACCATGATTAAAATATTTTTTTTCTTTACTTTTTATATCTATCTATACTTTAAAAAACAACAAAATATTTAAGTTTACTTTATATATATATATATATATATATATATATATATATATATATATATATGTGTGTGTGTGTGTGTTTTTCTTTTACTTCTATTTTCACATATATGGAACAAATGCTTAATGATGGGTCCTAGAGCAATTTATTGTCAATACTGCTACCCACTTCTATTTCTGAATTTTGAAAACAATTATAATTTTTAATTTAGAAAATAAAAATAATTACAGATAAACTCTGAAAAAATATTCCTGTTTCATTTGTTTCCCTCCTTTCTTCCTTTCTTCTTGTTTATAAACTTCAAACCCTTATTAATTTTACTTTTACCCATCAACCATTTATTTTTATTATTTTTAGCTTAAAGCATGCTATTTGTTTTTAAATTTTTTCAGAAAAATCTTAAATCGTGTTTTACTTTTTTTTATTCAATTTTATTTTTATTTTAAAAAATTATTCAATCATATTTTTTATTATTATTGTATTAACAGTAGAAAGATGTTATATGTCAGTTTATTATTTTTTAAAAATTTTTTAAAATTATGTGAAGTTTACATCATATTATATGATATAGACGGCGTGAGATAATGATGTTAAGGTTACGTGTTTCAATTTGATTATTATATTTTTATTTTATTTTAATTCAATCTTAAATTTTTTTAAATTAAATAATTAAATTAAAATTAAAATTTATTTTTATATAAATATTATACAAATATTTTTTATTAAAATTAATATTTTAAAAATATTAAATTTATTTAAATTTTCATTTTATATTAAATTTTATTTAAAATTATTAATAGAAAGTAATTTTAATAAAAAATTCGAAATAATTTTAACTATGTTAAACTTTTTTATCAATTACATTTCATAAAATAAAATAAATTTATTAAAATTTTAAATTATTTTAATTAATTATACAATTTTAAAATGTATAAAATTTAATATTTTTTTATATAAATATTTGATTTGGCTGAAAAATAATAATTTTATAAATTTAAACGTGAAATTTGAAAATAATTATAAATAAAAAAAAATTAAAACAAATAAATTTAAAATTTGAAAATAATTTTAAATAAATTTTAATATAAAGTATAAATATAAATAAATTTTGTATTATTAAAAATATTTAATAAAAATAATTAAACATTTATAAAATTAAATTTTATTTCAATATGAAAAAGACTAAATTATTTAATTATAAAAAATAAAACTAAATTAAAACAAAGTAAAAGTAACAAAATATTAAAACAATAACCATCATGACATGTATAAGTGTTACTGTTACATCTTCACCTAACTTTAAATAATAAATTTTTAATTTTTAGAAAAATTAAAAAAAAGTTAAAGAAAGATAAAAAAACTAGCAGGGGGACATGTGACATATTTAAAGCTGTTAGTCCATTATTAATAAAAAGACATTATTACATTAAATTTTTACAGTAGAAACCAAATTAAAACTAATTAAATATAGCCTCATTATTATTATTATTATTATTTAAAATAATAAGAAAGGCATTCCCCTCATACTCAACTCAAACTTATTTTCCCACACTTCTCTTCCACTTACTGTTAAATGAGTACACCAAACCCGACCCAAACCGACGATGGGCCCTGACCCACTTCGCTGGCAATGGGAAAGTCCGGAGAGGAAGACCACCCTCAACCGTCCACCGTCGCCGCCGAGGATCCATGGCGGAATGCAATGGCGGCGGGCTGCGCCTCCGTCGTTCGAATCAAATGCGTTATTGTCTTGCTTTTCTCACTCGCAGTTTTTCTATCCGTACTCTTGTGGTTACCACCATTCGTTCACTTCCCAGATCCCAAGGATCTGCATTTAAATTCTAATTACAGAGGTAAGTTTTTGAACTTTTTTTTCAAACAAATTTTGGGTACTCTCTCACAGCAAATATCTTTCTTTATTTAGTATTTTGATTTTAATTTTAGGAAAATCTTTAATTAAGAAAAAAAATCCCTGTGGTGATAATTAGTGAATTTGGTTTTATAATTGGTGTTTTTTTAGTGAAAAAGATAACAATGTGAGCGAAAATGTAGATTTTAACTTGGATAGGTTTATAATTTTTAATTTTTTTGGGGCGGTTTTTAATTTTTACTATTTATTATATTTTGTGAAAAAAAAAGGGGAGATCTGTTTGTTGCATCGTGTTTTGATGTTTTCTTTACTTTGGAAATTATTGTTCGAAACATTTATTATTAATTAAAATTTTAATTTTAATGATACAGATATTGAAATTATCTTGATGTTGCACGTGAATACAAAAAATTTCCCAGTTTTAGGATCTGACACTATCATATTTGCTGTTGTGAATTTTGGTTGAGCTGGAATATTGCAGTGAGAATTTTCTTCTGGGAAACTCTTGCTATAAGAATCTTGAAGCTTTTATGCTAGTAATGGAGTGGTTTCTTTTTGACTCTATATGTCAATATTATTAGTTGATAGGTTTAATGCTTCTGTTAGCATTCGCAAAGAGAATACTGGGTTTGCATAGCACTTTACCTTTTAGAGCAAGAAATGGAGGTGTTGTAAGTGTTGACTTGAAGAACCATGGGAGGTTAAGCTGGATATGAGAAGGTGAGAATATGAGGGTTTGTTTGTGTTTTATTCTTCAAAATTGTTTTTTGTTTCAGAAAAAAAAAACTAGTTTTAGAAGTTATTTTCAAAAGGGGTACTTCCTCATTTTTAAAATTAATAGAGAATCATAACATATTAAGTTTTTAGTACATTATGCTTTCAAACTTATATTTATTCATACTCTTTCTTGCATTTCCCTATCTTCTTCCCTTACTCTTTACTATCTAAAAAGTAGATTTTCAAATTTAATTTACAAAATTGTTTTAAAAGACAAAAAAGAATCACAAGACCCTAGGTGATTAAATACTTTAGCACATAAAAAGTAACGGAGGAGGCAGGGACAAAGAAAATTAAATTAACTATAGGAAAATAGAAATTTTGTTGGATGATGCAGTAATGGCAGTTAGCATTAGAATATATGTAGTTCCAATATACTTCCTTTAATAACATACCTTTTAGGCTCGTACTTTTGCATGAAATGTCCACAATTTCCGACACAGTATTCTCTTATCTGCTACAATAAATATATTTTCTTGTTGATAATGAGTTTAATTGTTGGAATGTTTAAGTAAATACGTTGCTTTGTACATAAAAACATGAAATTAACCGGCTTTTTGTATGTTTTTTGTCGTCACGTGTACAGGAAATAATGCAAACTAAATATGGAACGGTTAAATATTTAGAATTCTATTTAAATAAAACCATTACTAGTAATAATGACTCGATGAAAAATAACTGTTAACGGTATATATAATTTTGATTTGTAATCCATACCAATATGATTAGAGAAATGCATGTAACATCAACTGGACCGAATATAATAAAAGGGTTAGTCTTCCAGAACGTGGTGAAACAAAGTTTGAGTCCCTATTAGAAGAGTATTCTCATTTAGCGTCTGAATGTATCTAAAAAGCATTGTTTTTAAAGATAACTGTATGAAAAAAAAGGATATATGCATGTCATTTGAATCTAATTTATTTTTTTGGAAATTCTGTTTCCAAAAAAATAGGAAGGAACAAGTCAGGGGCTGGAAATGTGTCGCCACATGTGCTGTTTGGTTTGAGAAATGAAATATTTTGATTTCGTTCTGGACGTGATACTGTCAAATCGATTTTGTGATCATTATCAGTGGCTCATAACAAAGTTTTAAATTTTGATCGAGGTTTAAGCATGATTTTATTTAGTGCTATAGTAGTGTAGTCGGGAGCGCCCTTACCTGTTACAGGGGTTGCTATAGCAGAGAGGTTTAATGTCTCAGGTTGAATAGCTGTCATGGAAAACTAAGGGTTTGCATGTTTTTTTTTACCCTTGGAGTATCCACTACCATAATGAAAGTTTGGATAGTTGAGAGAATCAGTGTACAGCTAGTTCTATTTATGAAAGAAGTCAAGAATCAAGGACGGCTCAAGGTTTTTGGAGGTCTAAAACAAACTTAAGAATAATATATTTTCATTTACTAATAAAACATTTTGTTAAAATGTATCGAAGTGGACGCTATAGCAACATCATGTGTCTTGATTCCGAAATATGTTTTGGATAACATACATTAGAGTTTTTTAGGACTATTTTGGGATTTTCGTTCCAAAATTGAAATCTAAAAATGGCATATTAATGAAAATGATAAAGAAACTTGGATTTAGATGATGATGATGATGAGAGATATTTTCAATATAAAAAACTTGTATTTCACATTTGTTGGTGTTAACTTCTATGTTTTGTTTAAAGATGTTCTCGCTGATAATTATAGATGTTAATTCTGATTAATTTGTATTAATTTTTGTGAGTTTATACTCAGCACTCTCCTATGGTTTTGTCATTAAATGGATGTTACGGGAAGAAGCTATATATAAATAAATCTTTATTATCTTACTCTTAAACAATGTGAAACTTTTCTGTGTACCAAAACAATTCACCTCTAAAAATTTGACAATTTATCTCTTCTAGTTTTGTATTGGTCTTGTATGGTGCGTTATTTTCCCGTGGCTTCTGACATGCTGCTGAATACAGTAATCAGTTTGACTGAGTCATGTGTTGGCTTTCAAATCGTGTATGTGACGCAACATTTTAGGATGAACCATGAATGTTATCTTCAATTTTGTGATATATGAAAATGTCCTTGTAATTATATATTTGTAAGCTTCTAACTCATATGTTACCATATATTATTATATAACTTATATGATAAATAATGTAATGTAGTTACGCTTTCGAGCATGATTATCTAATCTTTTTATTAAATGACGTTGTTTTAACTTTTCAGATCATGATATCGTTGCAAGCTTTTATCTGCAGAAGCCAGTTTCTGTGGTAAAAGACAATATGTTGCAGCTTTCTGATGACATTTTCGAAGAGATAGGGGTTCCCTCAACCAAAGTAACACCTTCACTGGTTTCCTTTTGTGAACTTTATTAGCATGTGTATTTTTTTGGTAAAAGAACTTTATCAATGTTAATATGATTTGATATAGAACTCATTCTTATATTTTAAAACTAGGTGGTCATCTTGTCAGTGGATCTCTTACAACGATCAAACATGACAAAAGTCGTGTTTGCAGTTGATCCAGATGGTAAATATTCTGAAATGTCTGCAGCTGCCATTAGTTTGATAAGAGCGTCATTTAAATACTTTGTTATACGCCAATCATATCTCCTGCTCACTACATCCTTATTTGGTGTACCCTCCGTTTTTGAGATGCTGAAATTTAAGGGAGGGATCACTATCATTCCACAACAAAGTGTGTTTCCTCTGCAAACAGTGCAAACACTATTCAACTTTACTTTGAATTTCTCCATTTACGAAATACAAACAGATTTTGGTGAGCTGACTAGTCAGCTAAAGGCTGGGCTACTTTTGGCTCCTTGTGAGGTTTGTCTTTTTTATTTTTGTCCTTACTGCTTTTGTTGTATGGCTCTTGATTGGAGTTTTTCTACATACTTTCTCAGTTCTGATGTCATGTCAGATCTGTCAATTATGGGTTCTATGTGATTACCTTTATATGGTATTATTGATTCTGTTGTGGGATTTCTATCAGTTACAAGTGAACCATGTTTAAGGTTGGACTCTGTAAGCCAAAAGACTAACATATATCATGCAAAATACACTAGCTGTCTTGGGTATAATCTTTAAATCTAGGAATTCCTTATCCTTACTCAATATACATTTACTTATTCTTAATACTGGAAGGATTTCGAATATACTGATTTCACCAACCTGATTTTGATTGGGTTTCCTTGTTGGTATGCAGAACTTGTATGTCATCTTATCAAATTCTGAAGGTTCTACAGTAGCTGCTCCTACCACAGTTCAAACGTCTGTCCTACTTGCAGTTGGGGTGACGCCATCAAAGGAGAGGCTAAAGCAACTGGCACAAACCATAATGGGACATCATGCATGGAACCTTGGGTTGAATAACACACAGTTTGGTAGGGTTAAGCAGGTTCGACTATCATCCATCTTGCAACACTCCCTTCATGGCACGGGCAGTGGTGGCTCTGCTCGGTCACCTTCCCCTGCCCCTCTACCTCATCCTCACCACCACCATCACCACCATCACCATCACCACCATAGTCACCACCATAATGCGCATGATTTTCCTGAAACTTCACCTTCACCTATACCTATACCTACAACTGGGGAAGGTGCTGCTTCACCTGAGTTTGGTTCTCCGGCCCCTGCAAGAAGTCTGCCTGCCCCAGGTAGACGCTCTTATGCTCAACCTCCAAAATGTCAATCCGGGTTTAGAAAGAGATCTAGCCGGAATACTCAAAAACAATTTCATCTAACACCTGCAGTTGCTCCTACTAATGCCCCCCACTATCCTGTTCCGTCACCAAAGGATCGACCCTCAGCACATGGTTTTCATTTCTCAGTTCCTGCCTTAAGTCCTTTACCAAACATAGCATTTGCGCATATCGACCCCCCTCCTAAGAATGAGCCATCTGCTGAACGTCCCAGCACACACTTTCATGGGCCATCGCCATCTTTATGTGAGTGTTGTTTTGCATGAGCTAACATATTAACTCTAAATTACAAACGACTCCTTTTTACATAGCTTTTTGTCTGCACATGTTTTAATGCTATTTGTCATATCTTGTTATTAAATTTATCGAGTTTACTAAGTTTATAAAGGAATTAGAAATTATTAGCTCAATGAAGTTGAGCTTTGAGGGGAAGTAGGAGAGGAGGAAACTGCCAGATTGTGTCTGCGCTCAAACTAACTCCTACTCTGCATGTCCTCAAGAATTTCTTTCACTGTTTTGCATTGAAATGAACTTTCATGCTCGGGTCATACAGTATAGAGTCTACTGCTTTGTTTTTGTTGTCCCCTTTTTTTAATGGAGGTTTCTAGTTCATCAATATTAAATTTAATGTTCCAACATTGGATTATAATCTCGAGCAATGCTAACATGAAATTTCTTTGATACATTATTTTCTATTTGTAAGTTTTATGAGGGTTCCACTGAAAAAAGCACAGAATCAGGTTGTTTTAGCGAGACCATATTTGAAATTCATCTTATTGAGAGATAATTGAAAAAAGTGTTACTAAGCTCTAGCTCACTTGCTCGTCCTTAGGTTTGACTATTCCCTTCATGATCCTGAGCTTTTGTAAACTTGTGGATTTCATTGTATCTGGGTATTGGCTATACTTGCAAATGAACATAATGATTGTTTGAGTTCTTAAGAGTATGTGGTAACTCTATAAATTACCATGGTTATGAAAATGGACCAGAACAGTTGCTTCCATTAAAAATCCAGTGGACTGCTCATGTCTAGTTCATAAGTCTAAACTGACTGGAATTAGTCCACATCCTATACAACCATAGAGAACTAATTGTTTTCTGTGTTTTCTCTTTTTAATATTTTTCAAATATTTTCAGTCAATCAAAAATACTTCTAACCAAATAAAGAACCTATGCTAGTTGCTACGATCCATACACAAGGCTTTTATTATCTTTTATCAAATCATATATTAAATCCTTTGCAGATTTAAATTTTTATTTGACTTGATTTTTATTATTTTGTGTTAATTTATCATTTAATATTTTACATAATCTTATAAATATATGCATGTTTATTTTCTGTTCCTCTATCTTTTGATTTGGCTGAATCATTGAACCCTAAAACATTGTATGAGACCATGAAATATTCCTTTGTACTGACATTTTTCCTTTGCAGATTCTGCAGGTTGTGCTGGGACTATTAATGGGATACCATTAATGTTTTCAGTAATTTTATTACTTGTATAAGAAGTTCTAAACTTCAGCCAGATAAACCAGAGTGTTATAAAGGTGAGCTAAGCAAAGGCTATCTCACATATGAGTGAATACAATGTGTTATTAAGAGTGTAAATAGTTGATTAAAAAGATTCAAGAACAAATGTGCCCTTCAAAGAGGGACAAAAAGAAATTCAGACAGTGGATGCGTTTTCAGGTCAAAGTCTTGAAGTGGCAGGCCTTGATTACTTGCATAGCTGATGTTCTGTAACTGTAGATGGAAAAAGAAAATGAAAGCAAGAAAAAAAATTGTAACAATTTCCCTTTTGGTTCTCATGGCTTTTAAATCCAATTTTGCATGCATTTCTCATGTATGTATTTCATTTCATTTTATTCTTATGCATTGATTTACTTATATTTATAAATGTTGTTAAAAGCTATCATTGGAGCTTGGGGTGTTTTTTCTGGTAGTTTATGGTGCAGCTGTTCCTTTTTAACATATTTGACTTTTCACTGTTAGATTCAATTGATAAGATTTTATTAAGTTTTTTTTTTAACTCTAATTTAATTTTACAAAACAAATTTAAAATTTCCATTCATTTGAATATTATAAATTGGTATTAGTTTTATTCGGTGTGAGACTATCAACGTCAATGTTCAATATTGTTTGCATTTTTTTGTTGTGTTCTTGACATCACATTCAGCATCCAAACTCTGATGTTTTATGTGTATATGTTAGAATATTTTTTATGATTTGCACATGTTAACTTTGTCTACTTCTCCTTTGCAATAGGCTTTTTTGTTAGACTTGCCTTTTGTCATCTTGGGTTTGCATTTGACACTTCATTTAAATTTCATCTAGTCTTTATGTATTTGTATATTAAGTAGACTAAATTTATTTTTCAAACATGATTTTGATATATGTTAAAATGTAGATTTGTTTAATTTAATCTATTTATATATATATATATATATATATGATTTCCAACACATCAAATGTATTCGGAATTGTTTTTTCAAAATGAAATTTTCTGAATAAATTTTTTAAAATACATGTCTTTGGAATAAATTTTCTGAAATATTCTTACATAAAATACATTTTAGAAGTTTCGGATTGAACTTTCAAAATATATAAAATGTCTAAGAATTTTTCGGGAGGAGTTGAACCGACAGTGTCGGTGGGCGGTGGTTGGTAACAGTGATGAAAGTGTTTAAGTCTTTTTTTTCTCTTATTATAGTTAGTAATTTTGGAAATGTAAATCTAATCTTACAGTGCTTTGCTTCTTTACACCCTTATTATTAGTAACTTTACTCCGATATTAACTAAAAAGACTAAAATACCCTCTTATTGTATCACCTCAGCCATCATCATTATTACAGCTGCAGAGAAAGGAGAGGAAGAACGCATTGCAAAAAATTAATTCATTCTAGAAAACTCATTCTGGAATATTTCTAAAGCTTGTTTCAAAATACATTCCACGCATTCGTCAATGTTTATTCTGAAAATCCTACTTAGGAAAGCTTGTTTTGAAATGCATTTCATGCTTCTCAAAAACCCCATTTCAAAATCATGTTCTAGAAAATTTGGAAAAGTTGTTGCAAATAATTTACAGAATAGATAATTCGAAAGTCTCTTTAATGAAATATAGAATGGTCATTTAAAAAAAATATGAAGATGAACCAATAAATTATGAAATTGTAAGATGTAAAGGCCTCTTTCTTGACAGCTAAATATTTTTATTTTTTAAGAAGCTGAGATGTTCCACAATTTTTTTTTCTAAAAATTCCCAAACATTAACCACGAGTCAAGTTCGCAGAAACTCGTGAAAGTGCTGTTATGTCCCAATTTTTATAAAAGAACGATACATGAAATCTGAGAATCTACACCAAATACAGGTATTCCAAGAAAGTGAAGAAGATCTGGACTACACACATCTCCATCAACCATCATAAAATACCATCGAACTATAATGAAAAAAGAAAATTATATTTCTAGCGTAACATGACTAGCTATAATGATGAACAAAATGAATGAGCACAGACCATGTTGGAAGGCTCAGAATTTCCTTTTTCAAACAACCTTGAGGTTCTAGATTTTTCCAATCGTGAAAAATCATATGGTTATGACGTTTCTGCTCATGAATGCCTGCCAAGCCGAGTTCCATTTTCATCATCACCCGTCAGAATGCTTCAAGTATAGCTTCCGTTCAGCCATTTGGTTATAACATTGAACTGGTGATAATTTTCCAGTATTTGCAGTAAGTCACAGTATTACTGCACAACAGCACAGATGTTGGGCAGTATTTGCAGTAAGTCACAGTATTACTGCACAACAGAACAGATGGTTTTGCCAATGCAGTGACATCCTTATCTAACTCCTGGATATTAGAGTAAAATGTATCTGATAAATTTCATCCACTTGGCAAAAAGAATAAGACAAATGAGCTCGTTATTCTGATAAGATGGTTCTAATCTGCATCACCAAGCCCATCACTTCCATCACCCCTTTTGGAAATGGGAGTAAAATGTGAATTTGGTTTCTTCTTCTGAGAAGCAATTTCAGCATTCTTCCGCAAAACAGCTCCAGGAGATGGATATGGTCGTTGTTGAAAGAGAGGACCCTGAAATTGATCAAGAACTTATAGATCATGTCCAGTTCAGGAATGTCAGGAAACCGAAACCAGAAATATTATTATGGCAGACATTCTACTTTTCTCAGTTTCTGCATAACAGGCATCACTGCTACCCACTGGCACTTGATACTACCAACTCTAGAGACTATATTGGCATCAAATAGAAGCTCAATTTCCACCAACTCTACCCGTAATCTTTCATTACTCAATTTCACCTACTTTTTTATTGTTTACACACGCCACGTTTTCACGGATAACTTCATTCAGTTACAAAATTCTTCTGAGAATTAAAGCATCCACATAAATGAGGTTAAAACATTTGTTTGGCTAAAAATGCATTGACAAAAATAGACATCAAATTTATCAAGAAGAAAAGCAATTAAGGAAAAGATAGGAACAAAAGAATTTCTGAAAATAAAAAGAAGTAATGTACATACTGTTGCTGTTGTGTCAGCTGCTCGTGGCTGCACACCTTTCAGACCCACGACCCTGAAAGTAATCATACATTTACAATTACTAATCATTTAACCGAGCTTTTCTATTATATGTGTGTAGCACACACAATACACATACCAGCCACCACGAGGAGCGTCAGAATAGGAGCTAGGGTCCATGGGATCCAACTCATCATCCTCTGAATGAGCACGTTTCTTTCCCCCTTTTCTGCTTCCTTTGTGAAATGGAGGTTTCGAACTGGTCCTGGAGAAACAAATTCTAATCATTACAATCCTCTGTGGCACCAGTAAAGAGAAACCGTGAGATAACTCAATGAGATGATAGCAACCCAGCCCACAACTCCCGGCCCAACAACAAAATGGACTGTATGATTATTGAGCATTTAGCAGTTTGGGGAATATCTAGGGTGGTAGAGGTCACAGGGCAGAGTAGGCTTCATTTTCTATCATTCTGCATTTACATTCTTGTGTTATCTATTGTAATGAGAGCTCTACCTCTGCAGTTATATTGCTTTTATTTACTAATACTGGTTCCTATCATTTTCTTTTCAAAAGTTCATTCGCCTTAATTTTCATCAAACATTTCTTCAGAATGCACCTTCCACTGTTGAACTCTAGGAAGTATTATCACAATATGGAAGAGAACCTAAAAGAAAGTGTATTTGCTATACAAGCTTTTAATCTAAGCATACTGTAGATTTTTCATGAAAGCAAAGTGTAGAAAAAGAGAAAATCTAAAAGGACAGTGAAAGATGAAATTTAATTATATATTATTACAGAGGTCTGTCTCAAGGGTGCACAGCAACAAAATTGGCTAGATAACATCAACAGAACAATTAGTTTTTGTTAAAAAATTAATAGCACTGCAGATCTTCATGCAACTAACCTCTCTTTGTTAGACTTATTGTCTGAAATTTGAGAGGGATGTGCAGCACTGCTTTGCTGATTGTTCAAACTTGAGGACAAATACTGACATTGAGGAAGATTCAGAACCCTGCATTTTTTAATTTTTTGATAATAAAACCAAATGAAATATTAGAGATAAGCCTATGCTGCTAATTTGGAAAAAAAAAAAAAGGTAAGCAGATGATGTATATAGTCATACATGAAGAAAAAAAATGAACATTAATTTTGTGGATTTCATTTTCACTGCAGTGAGTGGGATCTGTTGTTCTGATTTTATTTTTGTAGATTTATTTACTTACTATTATAGCACATTTCCAGGGACCTCCTATTACAATTCAACGTATGATACAGATGAACTAGCAAATTACAAGTGAGCAAGACAAGCATCTTTCTGTCACAAATGGTGTTGTAAGGAAAGATCAGAAAGGAATAATGTTTTGCCTTAAAATGACAAAACTAGTACTTGGTTAAGCCTTTGAACAATTTCATCTACAGCAGTGAAAAAAGGTTTGGGTATGTGTAGCCCCGTTGCTTGGAATTAGTAAATAAAAGCCTAAAGCATGTCCCCCACCAAATCTTGTTAACTAATTTTGGTTTTCAGGAAACTTTAATTTTTCCCTCAATTCCCTTTATTTAGTCTGTCAAAATGAATGATACCCTGTCATTACAGGACTATAATCATCAATAAGCTGAAAATAATGCAGAAACATCCTCATTTTCTCTTCTGATAACAATGTAGTTGACATACAAAATGAGATAGGTACATTCCTGGAAAGAATGATGATAAAACCGAATTATCAACATCACTTTGTACCATTCCAAACCGAGGATTGCTTGAGGCCAGACAGGGATCTATGATGTTGGCATATCTAGGAGGTTCCTCCATGTAGATTTTCTCATCAAGATCACTATTGTTAGGTGAAAGTTCAACAGACCCTTTACTTTGGTTTTGATTATGTGCTTAAATCATAACAAAGTATAAAATATAATTTTCTAAGTATCAGGTCTTGTCAAACGCAAGTACTTTATTGGCTTGAGAGACGCAAACATGTTGCTCTTCACCAAACACAATGGGTACACCAGGTCTACATCTAGATACTACGTTAAACAGCAACATGGCTTTCAAGAAGCCCTAGATACTATGTTTAAGTATAAGAAATAAAATCAATACAATAAATAGAAGAGAAGTGGTATTCGGTAATGATAATGATATGATATGGTAACAAATAAAAACATTCCTAATAATAATCTACATATTCATTCTAAAAGCTTTGTGCCTTGTTTATGTAATTATAGTAATAAGAACTCCCCATTAGCAAGCTTGGTTGGGATTATTTCTAAAGAAACAATCGCTTAAGAGTAACCATTTTCCAAAAATAAGATGTACCAAACACAAATTAAGACCTCAGTATTCATTAACAGTAGCAACTCTCTACCTTGTACAGTGATTGCAGTAACCCCATGCTTGAACAAGGCCAAAACCCCACCCACCACATCCCATGCACCGTGGTAAATTAGATGATTGGTCATATCCATCACCAACAGAAACTACGTGAGCTAAATTAGGCCTCTCCCATTGGGATATATGAGTTTTTGTATTGTAATAATACTTATGACCTGAAATACAAAGAAATAATTGATAAGAAAAATTATAAAATTCTCAAAACAATGACAAAAAAGATAAGAAAAATGAATTGTACAAGTACAATCAAGTATATGAAAAACTGGTCCAACAAACAAACCACTCTAAAAGTCACTTCGCAAGTGTTTAAACGTCTTGTTTCTCTACCAAGAATCTAAAGCATATATTGAACCTGGTAGATATATACATGGTCACTATGAAAATTTGTCATGTTTATATCAAACACCAATGAATGACGAATCAAATACATTTACTAGTTGACAAAATAAAAACATGCAAAAGGAAAGAACAAATGAGAACTCAGATGTTAAAATTGTTAAACTATAAGAAAGAGAGACATTAAACTGAAATCATGCGTTGGAGACAACACGGGTGATAGAGGTTTTACTGTTTGTTTTCTAGCGGCAACAACAACAACAAAGGCCTTTCCAACTTCAACAACTAACTTGTTAGGAGTCCTACATTGAGTAGAATCAACTATTTGATAGTATTTAAGCCTTGAGGAGGAGAGTCCAACCCAAAAATGCTAGTCCATTGGGTGGGAGAGCCTCGAGGCATACTACATCAAATACTTTATTTTACTCAATGTAAGACTCCTAAGATAACTCCAGTGTTGTGATTCTCTCCCTAGTTTCTTATCAAGGTCCTTACCATAGCATTGAAGAAGGTCAGTGGATCCCATTGAACATTGCTTTCTCCTACTAAATTTACCTTGATCAAATAGTTCATTTTACTCAATGTGAGACTCCTAAGATAACTCCAGTGTTGTGATTCTCTCCCTAGTTTCTTATCAAGGTCCTTACCATGGCATTGAAGGTCAGTGGGTCCTATTGAACATTGCTTTCTCCTACTAAATTTAGCTTGAGGACAAGGTGAATGTATTCCTTTGAGGGTAGAGAGATTTCAAAAAAAACATTTAACAGATAGGTTGGAGTCTCCTTAGAATACAATAAATAAAACTCAGAGACCAGATGCAACTACATGATAATTACAGCTGAACCTGTTGTTTCATCCAATGACTCCACCCAATTTTCTGGGAGATGTGAAGATGATGGTGATTGCTCAGTTAAGTATGATTCTTGAGGCTTTTCCCATTGACTCTTTCCTGTACTTTCATTATAATAATAACATACCCCACTTCCAGGATCTTTTGCCTCAACCTACATGGAAAATTCTAGTAGTAGTAAGGTATTTATAAAATTAAGATATGTACATTATCCGAACATAAAATGCACAATAAGATATCATTAATTATGTGCCTCCAAACCTACTCATAAACTTCTACTTTGGAACAAAAATTATTTCATTAGCTGGGTACAGAGTAAAGCCCAACATCTAATATGTTGTTTCTTGTTTGTCAAGCCTAAGGTTTCATTCTTCCATAATTCACATGCCAAAACTTTCTGTCAACAAGATTTCATTTACCTTCCCTTTGTTTTTGAAAAATGATATACCCAGGATTGTGGTGATGATTAAATATGCAGCAGCTGTGACACCAAAATCTTAATTCTATCTTCTTCTTTGTAGAAATTATGATTTGATTTAAGAAGGTCCAGGACTGATTAAGAGATTTAAATAGCTAAAGGCATATGCCAAGAAATTTCCCACCGAAATTCAAAAGCAAACTTTATAACAAGTGATAGTGATACACACCCATCCTGGTGGCAACTTTCGATATTCCGTAACTTCATCTGCAGTGGCTTTCTGAAACTCAGTAACGGGTAATATGTAAGGTAGTTGAACAGATTGAAAGTAATTACTGTAAAACACTTAAGAGAATGAAAAACTATAAGTTAAAGTTGCAGCTAAATAGTCTTAAAAGATAGAATATCTTGTATTTCAAACCTCAGATAAAATTTGTAGCACAAAGTTGTGGATGAAACCTCAGAAATAGATTGTCATCCTCACTTCCACGTAGGAAAATATCAGAAAAAAAAGGTGCAGGAGGGGAAAGTGAATATGATAACAAATATAATATAAGATAATATACTTACAAGATCTGCCGTGCATGAATTGTCTCCAAGAATACCCCTAGCTCTCAACCTCTGCTTGAGGTACTCAGGCAATTCTTTAGCTGCAGGTTTCTGTTCTGAACATCTATCGAGTATAGGATCAGACTGACTGATGGCACTGTTACCTACTTCACAGTTCCAGAACCCAGAAAGTTAAGGTACAAGAGTCTACAGCACGAGTAAAAAATCTTTGCAATCATATTTACCTGCAGCAGTATTAAGTTTTGGACCATCATAATAGGCACCTCCACCGGGCACACCATATCCATTGCCTATTTCTGTGTTACCTGATACAGAATGCATATGATACCAACATAATCAGACAAGCTATTACCACTAAAAAACAAGCACAGATGCAATATTGTTAAAATTGCGAGCAAACTTGCATAATCGTCTTATCCCATGAGTTCAGGGGATGCTAAAAGTTTACAGAGATGGCAGATCAGGAGAGGCATGGGCTGTGGGATCACAAGGCTGCTTGCCGAATCCCAGGATTATGTGCCACATCTATCCTTTCCATTTTTTGCAGCTAGGGTTCAACAACCCATTTGTTGGCTAAAAGAGAAGACTAAACCCCGCCCTATAACAAAGACCAACTCATATGACCCTTTTGTTCTAATAGGAAATCAGAAACGGAGGAGACTACTCATAGCACCCATAATGTTGATGCTAACACTGCTGTCAAACAACCATAACTGTCATCACTGACAGCCATCTAAAAACTAATGTAGCTACTGCCGACACTAGCTTCTTCTTTGTCAGCAGAAAATATTGTTGCCAGTGATGCCCTCACAGTCGTCAACACTTGCTATGTTCTGCTGTCTTTACTTCTTTTGTTCTTGCAAGAGAGTGTTCTATGTTCTGTTTAGAATTTGAAGAAAAAAAAAATTGGCATCCGATAGGGGTGATTCGGGTCACACTGCTAGAAGACATAGGAGTAAGGACTGATCCTGCATTGAGTCAGTGTGTTTTAATTGGTGGGAAATCAAGAACTGTGAAGTGTAAATATTGTGAGAAAGTATTAACAGAAGGAATCTATCGATTGAAGCAACATCTAGCAGGATTTTCAAATGATATTGGACATGTATAGCAGCTCCAAAAGATGCTAAAAAAATATTTTGGATGTTGTTTATCAGGTGCATAAAATTTGATTAAAAAATAAAAATTCAAAGAATTTGAAGGGGGAGTAGTGTCAATAATTCAGAAGATGCTAGAAAGGGACTAAAACAAGATGAAGAGGGTTATGACCCATCATGGATTTTCAAGAAAAGAGGATTAGGCAGTCAAACTACTATAAATGCCATTTTCAAGAACAGTAAGAGGGACGATGCATATCAAGAAATTGCTTTATCTTTCTACAATTATGTTATACCATTTAACGTACCAACAAGTGAAGAGTTCTCAACTTTGGATGCTTCGGATGAAAACATATAAGTTGACGTTGGAGAAAATGCTAGTGGTGGTGTTGCTGCGGCAGAAATGGATAATTCGGAGGTTCCTCCAGGCTTATCTTATGACATAAGTGCTTCGGTAAGTATTTGGAAGACGTCAAAAAAAATTGCTATGTTAGCTTTTGTCAATAAGCTCTCTACTCTAGCTTATGAAAACATTTACAACTTGCATGGAAACAATTTAGCCCTGCTTCCTCTCACTTATCGAAACAACTTATAAATAAGTGCATACACGATAAGGAATTATTCGGTAAGCACTCAAGTAAGCTGCTTACTTACTGTCCTTAACACACCCTACATTAGGGTAAACTTGTAAAGTAATGTCTAATTCCAATCAAAGGACCCCCAGAGTTTGCCTGAAGATTTCCTGTGGTTAATCCATTCGAAGTGCTCTAGCTGTCCCATTAGATCTGAATTTATTATTTCATAATTTATACTCCTTCCAGTTGACAGATACTACCCATTTGTTTACCACCCATCCTCTACTCCTACCTGATGCTCCCTTATATAAAGATCCATGTGGAATACCTTTACAGAGGTATGAATGGTACTCTAATACATACACACAATATTATACATAAATAAGACAGTTATTTACTTCTCTTGTCAAAATCCTTTAAAACAACTCAAGGTTCTCATATTTGTATGAAGGGGATAGACGCATGATTTATTCTTCATTTTTATAAAGATGTTAGATGTCAATTAAATGAAAGAGCCAACAAAATGGGAAAATAAATATTATGAGACAGAAAAGTCCATAAGAGTTGAACGTCCCGAAGTCCAAATGGAAAAAGAAGATGGAGCAATATACAAGGAAATCAAGTCATAAATGAAGGTAAAAGTATAAAGTAATATCAGTCCACCAACATCAAGCCACCAATGCCACTTAATCATTGAAATGGAGAAAAAGGAAGCAAAATGGTACAGAAATAAGAATACTCAGTTAAGTAAACTACAGACCTTCTTCCACACGTGCAGCTTTCCCACGTTTCACAGCCATTTCAGCCCTATGCTCTGTGGCCATTTTCAACAGATGCTCCTGTTTTTTTTTTTTAATAAAAACAAAAAATAGAAAAGCTCCGTCTAACTCTCCTACTCTTCAAAGAAATAAAATTAATCCCAATCACGTTTTCGTCACGCACCTTCAAAGCGTTGGGGTCACGCCGCTCCGAGAATATATCCAAATTGTCCTCGTTAGGTGCAACAACAGTTCTTCCCTCCCTGGAATGGCACAACACAAACATCTAACTCAATAATCCCACTATCTCAAACCACTAACATTTCAAGACAGCATTCCACATAATTGATCAAAGGAAAACGAAAATCAACACACACCTTTGACTCCTTATGACATTTTGCATCGCAATTTCCTATCAACAAAAACAACCAGAACAGTCAAATGAAAACTAACCAAAAAAAAAATTAATAAAAAAAAACACGAGAGCAAGAACTTAAAACACAGTCCAAAAGATCAATAAAACAACAACTGCACCCACATTTCTTATCAAAAAATCACAAAAGAACCCAAAATACCAATATAAAACCTTGCACAAGAGATAGCAACATACTTGTTCGCGCAGTACTGCATCCTGAGCAGCAATATCAATGTCGCGCGACCCATTGAACTGTGCTCCATAGTAGTTCGAAGCGATGTTATTTGAAACTGTAACTGTGGCATCATCCACTCTAGTGTTCACAGTAAGATTAGAATTGGAAGGGTTAATTTCATGTTGAAGGTTGTTGGGGGCGTAGGGAGGAAAAGGGTATTGAGGTGAAGGAGCGGAAGGGGCATAGTTTGGCCACGAAGGAACACCTGGAGGAAGTGGTTCATCTTGGGAATTTTCCATGCCTTCTGAATTTCCTCTGCTTAACACACCAAAAAAATGGTGAAATCACAACATCGATTTCGTAAGGAGCATGAACGAGGGTTCATCAAAACAGAGTCGGTTTGCGTAGAATGAAAGCGTGAAAGTTGAATTGGGTATACGTGAAACAAAGAAGGATTGAAAGGGTTCTTGTGTTCATACGGTGGATGAACCCTTACAGAATAATTGAATTAAAATAAAATAATTTATGAGCTTGGAAGGTATTAGAAAGCTTCTCACTTGAATTGCATCGGTGTGGTTCATCCAATTCCATGTTTAATATTTTTAAGAATTTGTAAATATTTGAGTAGGTTGAAAAAGATACTGATTTTCCCATTTTACGATTTCTTTTAATTTTTAAATTTAAAATTGTCCGTCTTTCGAATTTTGAAATATATGAATTTCTCAAATAAAGGTTAACATTGTACACTAATTATATATTTTTTTTAATTTGAAATTGTTTATCTTTTCAACTGTAAACTGTGCCGATTTGTTAGTTAAAATTAGCGTTGCTCTTGACTTTAAATATTAATCGATTTACTAATTAAAATTTCACTTTTTTAAGTGAAAACGAAAGTAAAAAGTGATTCATAGTACGTCTAAACAGTCTACTTAAAACAATGTATTATTATATGAAGTTACAATCAAAACAAATATACGTATGTATGAAATATTAATAATTATGTATAGTATCTTGTAATAAAAAATTTGCTTACTTCATGCATAAAATGTGGTTTAACTATGATTTAACAAAAGATTTTTAGAAACAAAATGGCTTAATTAAATTTCAAGTTTCTAATCAACTTGAAAACATTAATTAAATTTTTAATAAGTTTTTATGGTTGATTAAGTATTCAATAAATATATATTTTTGAATTGTAACATGTAGGTTAAAAATTAATAAATTTGTTGGTTAAAAATTAATATTGTTCTGAATTTAAATATTAATCAATTTGTGTGACACTATACTCAGAAAAACTCGAGAATCATCAGGGTTCAAGATGTTGAGTGTTACTCTGAGCATTAAGCACCACAAATTTAATGAGCTCTCTAACTTTTTGGCCGCTAAGCAGTGCATTAGGACGACTTCTCTATTGTAGGTCTGACTTTTATTTTTGCTTAATTCGTTAGACAAGTGACTTTAGTACAAGACATTTGTTTTGGGTTTTCCCTTTAAGCTTTCTACACTTTAAAAAGTTGTTTTTGGTTTAGATTGTTTTACACAAATTAACTAAATAAGGGCGGATATTATATATGTTGATGATTAATGAATATGGGGTGTATGATGTTATTTCAAGTATGATATGAATGTGATAATGAATTATGGTTCTTGGTATAATATTAATGTTTGACATAATTTCGTGGGCATGGGGATGAGACTCCATGGTAGCATTCATTAGTTAATTGTTTGGCGCAATTTCATAGATCCTATGAGTATATTTTGTGGTGACGTTCAATAGTGTATTGTATTGATATAAAGACTCGGTCTTGAAAGTTATCTTGACGCTTTAATAATTACTTTATCTCAAATAAATAAAAGAGTTATTTGGTAAGGAGAAGCGAGAGATCCTAATATATCGTTTTGATTCTTTAACACAGGTAGTAGACAAATTATACTTATCTATAACTTGGGTGAGCAAGCAGTAACATCACTACAAATGAAAAACTTGTCACATTAATACATATATCTAGATGATCAAGTCTAGAGTATGTATGCTTAATATTTGTTTGATTTTTTTGTGTTCAATCATTGTATTATTAATTTAAAAATGCATGTTTATCTCTTTGACAATTATCACATAAAAGATAATGATGTTTTAATGGAGGCAGCAACTGTACAAATGTATAGATAATAAGACGAGTTCTTTTGTATTTGAAGTTTTTGAAAGCCTATCTTAGAACAGTTAGTTTATGTAGAGGCAATCTTAGTTTTACAAACTTATTCTATACATAAAAATACCATGTCATGATTAATTTTGAGTAACTTTTAAGTTAATTGTTCTTGTTACTGAATATGTAATACTCCATTAAAGTGCTAAAACTATTAAAATGAGATGTTATTGTTTCATTTATATTTTAATTTTTTATTTCGATTGATTTAGTTATCACATTGTTCGATACAATTACATAACAAAACGCATTTAATTAAAAAGTAATAAAGTATTATTATTTAATTTTACAAAAAAATAAAATACTTATATTAAATTTTAATCATATATGTTTAAACTTAAATTCATATAAATTTTTAAAACTTCCAAGATAAAAGTATTAGTTTTTTGCCAGTTAGCTTAAATTCGTATAATAAATATATTTTATTTATTTTTAAAACTTCCAAGATAAAAGTACTTGTTTTTTTACCAGTTAATTTAAATTCATATAATAAATATATTTTATTTATTTTTAAAACTCCCAAGATATAAGTATAGTTTTTACACAGACTTAACGTAACATGAATACAAACAGAACAGAAACCAAGTATCACAATATTTTAGCTTTCGGAAGAATCACAATCCATCACCAATACAACTAAACAATCACAAATAAGAGCAATGGTACAAATAAGTACAATGGTTCAAATAGTCCTTCAATATTTATGACCTAATCCTCATCCTCGTCGCTTCCATAATTTTGACACAAAGATTGTAATCCAGTATTTGTTCTAATATCCTTTTTCTCTGGTTCTGGTTCTCCAGGACTTTTAACATCTGATTTCTTGGTGATAGAAATTCTCACCAAAGAATTAAGTTTTCCACCATTTCGTTCGCTTTCTACAAATAACCAAAACATATTAACTTTGCATTCCTACATATAGTATTATTAAACAAAAGAAAAATATTAAACGTAACAAATTAAACCTGACTAAATAAAAAATGCAGGTGTGAATGGTGTGCATAGCTTTTCGATTTTCTGCAAATCATACTAGTGTTACGAACCTGGCTCTATAACTATTAGATGAAGATCAGAATTGTGCAAAGCTTAAGGTTTTCTTTTTGATAGTGTAAAGGATAGAGTGAAAAAACTTCCCATTGGTTATTGTGTTCCGGTAGTTATGTTCAGTTTATTATAAATGTGTTTTATCTTTACATTTCTATGCTGCAGAACATATTTTACAGAGTAAATTAATATTATGATATCTCCTTACAGATAGAAAGGAGGGGATGCTTGTATAACATTAATGTAATGTAGTGCAGATGAAGGGTAAAGTGGATTGGGTTCGTTGACTGATACTACCAATTGTGCAGATGATGGGTAATGTGGCTTGGGTTATTTGACTGATACTAGCAAGTGAAGGTGACATAACAAATGTAAGAGGTAAATCCAGATCAATTGATATGATACACAACTGAAGATGGTCCTTCAAATTGACTGCATTCATGTCAATTCTCTTTTAATAGTGATGACTTCCCTGAGCGATAACATTTCAATGCATTGGTGAATTTCGACGCATTACGTGAAAAGTACATACCTTGTTTGCCATCCAAAGTAGCTTTTGTAAGAGAGTCAGTTGGTTTGCTTGGATGATCTTCAAACATCTTTTGCTTCTGCACACATATATAACACACACTCAAACAGTTGTTTTTGTACAAGATTTGAAGCTTTAGATCACATACGGATGATAAATTTGTAAATTTAGAAAAATTTCACCTATAAATTTCAGAAAATTTTATGAACTTCACACATATTTCAAGTCAAAAAAGTCCACACTCAAAAAGAAAATAAAAATGGAAAACTTCTTTTTGAATTTTTTTTCTAAACAATAATTTATTTTAAGAGAGACGAATATTAAATGGTAAAAGAAAAAAAAAATAAAGATCAAGAAACATGCAACAAAGCCTGCCAATATCCATCTGTAAATCTAAGAAACCCACCTTAAGATAAAAAAACCAAAAGCAGCCACAAAGAAGCAAAGAAGCTAGAAATATGTAATTCCAAATTCTAGATTATCATATTTTTTTTCCCAGATATTTTAACTGCAACTCCATTTTCTGACTGCCTCCAAAAAAACAAAAAACAAATGCATTCAAGCAGCCATTATGATCCTGTAGACAGTTCTACAGTCTTTTGTTTCTTTCCTTATAAAAAAATTGAAAGGTTAACGGAACCTAAAAAGAAATTTTCATTGATCCTGCTTGCCATACAAAATTTATGAATGAATAGTGAAATCAAACTCAGAGACAGCTAGTGAAAGTGAACCGAGAAATGACTCAGAACAGTAATTACTGAAAACCAGGAATATCATAAGCTCAGAGCACTATGAGGTTGAAGGTTAAGTCGTGAATTTCAATAGTTAAGAAGAGAGTGTGATGAAAACATAATTGAATTGGTGTATAATGATGATAATTTATTTTACCAACAAGACAACAAAAAAAATACATTACTGCAAGCAAGCAGACATATACCTTCATATTATAACTTGTTTCACCATGTCCATGTGAAAGCGGATCTAACTGCTCTTCGGCTTCAATATCTTCATCACGAATTCTTTTGACATAACCTCCTGAATTCTGGTAAATATAGTATACAGCAAAAACCAGGATTAAAAAAACAGGAAACAAAAGTAACTAAAAGGAAGAGAACTAAAACTGCAGGATAGTAATACTTACATGGAAGACAACCGATTTTATCATTGCTTCATCTTCTTCTTCCAGCCTCTTCTCCTGAAATCATTATAAATGAATTTGAATTATTGAGGAAGATGATAATTAAAGAATGCTTCAAAATTACGTATCATGTTTATGTCATAGCCAAATATCAGAATAAGAAATAGTGGACAATCAATGTTTAGATGGGTTATATTGCAATTGTATAAGTTCAGGGTAAGGCATCAAGGGATCATTGGAGTTGCAACAAAGGTTACAAGAATATACCAAACAGCAAACCCAAAATTTGGTTTTGTGAGCATCTAATCAGAAAGATGACCCAAGTCATGACAGACTCCAAATATACTTCCATTCTTTTGTCACTTTAGATAAGTATTTTTTGTTCCATTTTATATCTCACTTTAGAAAAATAGTTAGGCATTGATATTTTTTTTTAACTTTATACATTCTTATTAAGAAGTGAAAAAGAAAATAATAGATACCAAAATACTGAGTATTTCAACTAGTAATATACAATAACAGTTAATTTTTTTTATAATCAAGGATAGCTAAAAAATGGACTATGGAGAGAACTACGGTGAAAGTAATCATTTTATAATCAACTCACGGTCTCTGGCCTAAATTTTCTACTTTTACCAATACTTTATTATATCAAGGAATGACTACCGATAAATTACATTTCAAACCAATTATAATTAATCTTTGCTTCAAAAAGAAAAACTTCTCAAATAATTATATGACAAGTTTTCTCATACCTTATCAGCTGCTGTACGCTGCAGAGCCTCCAACATTTCATCAACAGAAACAGTTGCATGCCTAGACTGAAATGAAAGAGTCATGTTAGCAACTACTTACCACAAACAGACCTTATGTCTACGCACAAATGTAATTATTAATTAAAAAATGGTGTGAAATGTTATTCCTCTACAGAAAAATGAAGCATATTCCACAATTATAATGCTCGCATCCCTGTTGAATCAATTATGAGCAAGCTTCAAATTTATTTTATCATTATATATATTCAGTCACAACAGTAATTACCTTCATTGACTTCATCTCATCCAATGCAGCTAGGATGTCCATCTCCCTTTTAGAATCCAAGGTTCTATTTTCCAATGATTTCATAGCATCTCCCATCTCTTCAGCATCCCTCTTCTGCTTCATTTTATCAGCTTCTTCATCTTCTGCACGCCAAGGCTCAAAATTTCTGGTTGCACCGGATTCAACAATATAATCTGAATTTTGCGGATCAGTCTTCATGGTAACTTCAGCTGAACATTTGGTGCATTTGAAATAGAATCTGAATATTTGAATTCCAAGATACGTCTGCGCAAAAATGCAAAATTTCAAAGTCAACGTCATTGATCAAATTACACGTGAAGCAATAAGCAAATATGAACCTCTGAATCCTACCAATATATTAAACAACAACACACAATCAATTGAAGGAATCCAATACAAAATCCAAAAGATAACCAATCATAAGATTGAAGGAATCCAAAAGATAAACACCAGCGGCATCTCCTTTAAGAATGTATATAGAATTACACGGAAGAAAACGAAATAAAGATTGAAAAGTTAGTGAACTTAAAAATAACCACACCTCGCCAATAACATCTTCTTTTCTGGAATTGAACTTGGTGCCCTTGTAGATGTAATTGCCACAAGTATTACATCGAATGCTCATGGGAAGCATCATGCGAACTTTAATCTGCTGGTTCTTAGGCCTTCTGGCTCTGGGAAGCTTGGAGGGATCAAAGTCCGGAGGGTAATACTTGTTTAAAACCTTCCTCTCTCCCATCTTTCTAAAAAATTGGAAGGAAAACCAGGTGATGAGACGCTACCCAAGCACGACGGCGAGGCACGGAGATGGCAGGGCGAGGTGAGGCACGGCGACAGCCGGCGATGCGAGGCTAGGCACGGCGAGAACGTGACGACGGAGAAAATACGGTGGTAAAGAAGAAGAAACACGAAAGAAAACAGTGTTACGCGATTGCGATTTGGGTAGAGTTGTCAGTTTTGCCTCTTGTATGGTTCGGCCCATGAGGTGGGCTTAGAAAATCAACAGAGTTAAAAAGTCCATAGAAAAAGTTCACAGATGAAAATATCTACAATAATCTCATGGGTTAAAAGATATTCATTTTAAATACAATAATCTCATGGGTTAAAAGATATTCATTTTAAATACAAAAATTAATGAGTGACATATTTATTTTCAAATATTTCTCATATCTTTTATCTAATTTTCATTTTATCTTTAATAACTTATAATTATAATCATAATTGATTTATGTGTAATTATATTTTTTGTCAATAAAATTAATTTTCTATTTCATAACTATTTTTATATTAATAAGTTTAATAATAATATTTTTATACAATTATTCCTTAATTTTCAAATTTTATTTTGATAGCTTTTTCATCTTAATTTTGATTTATAAATTTAATGGTTTAGAGATATCAATATAAAATATGTTTGAAAGTTAAAATAATTATTTTAATTTTTAAAATTTTGATGGATTAACGAATTTATTTATAGATGATAATATATTTTATCACTAGTTTAAATCAATATATTTAATTAAGATTTGTGATCAAAATTACATTTTTTAAATTGGTGTGAACATATTAAAATTTTGACTTAATAATTTTTTAACTTTTTTAATTTTCCAAATTTAATAAAATTAATATCTATTATTTATAAAGTTATATAATTTTTTTAGAATTTCTTTTATGAAAGGTATAATTTAGTCATTTACATCAATTTATATATTTTTATGTCTTTTCATATATTTTATATTATATTCATTTGTCTTTTTATTAGTTTCTTATTAAGAGACATTAATGTAATTTATTTATTATTATAATTATTATAACTCTTATTTATTTTATATGTTAATAATTAAATACAATAATAATTTTAATTTTAGTATTATAAATTATAACATTATATTTATTTAAAAATATTATATCTATTATTTAATTATTTTTTATTACAATCGGCTCAATTATGATAAATAATTCAATAAAAACGATATCGGTTGGATAAAGATAGATCTGATTTTAAAATATTAATTTAATCCAAAAGGTTAGAACAAGATTGATTTTATAACATTATATATAGATCTTGTATACTAACATATATGATATTTATAACAGTTTTGCCTAACAAGGATTTTCATTAAGAAGTTAGTTCTTTTATTAAGTGAAATTAATTTTAAACATGGTAAAGTTTGTGGTTTAATTTTTAATGTATATATATCTATACAAAACATTCAACAAAAGAATTTTATATGGCAAACTATAAAAAATAAAAATTTTACATCGATATTAAAAATTCATCCAAAAACAGTAGATTTGAATTTAAAATCTGTCCATAATTAATATTTCAAATATTTATATAAATATCAGAATTCGATTATTGAAAAATCGAATTTTGAACTGTATTATTTTGATAATTTCTTTTTCGAAATTTTTTTCATTTTCTTTTAAATAAAAATAATAATAAAAATTTTCTTTTTTAACTTTCCAAAATAATAAAATTATATATTTAAAATATACTTATAATTTAAAAATTATTTTAAATAATTTTTTATAAAATCAATATTTATATATTTATATTTAATTAAAAAGATATTAAATATCATGTAAAATTTGAGAAGTAAATAAAAGAAATAACTAAAAAGACATTAAAAGTGAATTAATTTAGTTTGGGGTTAGCTCCATTCTAACCCTAACCCAACCCCTTTATGTGTGGGTTTTGGGAGTTGGGGTTGTTAAAAAACCCTATTAAGTGGGCTAAAAGATACGGTCGGATCAACCTATGGTCAGGGACTCAAATGATATCTTTAGATTTGGGTCTTCAGATAGAATTTTGGTTATTCAATTTGGATTTCTGAAATTTCAATTTAAGATTTTGGAGATTTTAATTTAGGTTTTTGAGGATTTGAATAATTTATTTATTAATGATAATTATCTAATGATATTTTAATAATACTATTATTATAATCAATTCTTAATCTTAATTCGTCCACTTTTATTCCATTGTACTCATACAAACAATATATATCAATATGGGAGTGTATTGTATTGTATTAATTAATAACGTGCCATAATATCATTAATTATTAATTCAATAATTTAATTAACGATTTAAATTCATATCACCAAATGTATATCAATTAAATATATCTAACAAATGGATAATTTTTTAAAACTTATTTTCTTTCCGATTTATATTATACTATCAGTTATTTATAAATCAAGTGACCGAAAATTAAATTTGCAAAAAGATATGCGATTTTTTTAATTGTTTTCATCTTCACAATTGTTTGTCTAATAATTATTACGTTTCAATGTCATTTTATAAAGTCAAATTATAAAAAATAATACTCATTTACCCCTCCACATACATATTTAATTTTATCCATTTAAATATTAATGTTAATAAAACTTAAATATAGAATAATAATACTGTTTTAATAAACTCTTTATTAAGATTATATGTTTGCTCATGAATTCTCGTGCTATTTTTGAAATTTTCATTAGACAAACAAATTATGCAAGAGATAATGACAATATACTGATTCAAAATCATAATTTTTATTTTTTTATATAAGATAAGACTCTTATCCATCTATTTAATATACTATGTTTTTTAATCTGATAGAAAATCATATTTTATATTTTGTTATAAAAAAACAGTTTTATAGTTCATTAAATAAATATAAAAATATTTCAAAAAAAGATAAAAACTATTTCTTCTTGAATTTTACCAGAACACTTCAATTTAAAACTTATATTTGAAATTTGAAAATGAAAGCTTCGCCTGCAAATGCCCTTGTCCCAAAATTATTTTATATTTTTAAGAATTACATCTCTTAAGATATTATATTATATACTCAATGTACTGCAAATATTTTTATTTTATTAAAAAGATAAAACGTGGATTAAAACTATAAATACGAAAGATATCCACTTATTACAATTTGAAATATTATTATATAAGGAATTAGATCTTATTATAATTATTTTTAATATCATATTTTTATCAGATAATTGTGTAGAAAGATTTTCGATGGATGCTATTATGTAGAAATTGAAAACTTGTGAAGTAATTATTGAAAATTTTGAATATTTGAATGTGGACTTATATGCGAGAAAGTGATAGGAATTGTTATATTCGTGATAATGTGAATTAGATAAATAGTTGTAACTTTACATAATCTCACACTTTCATAATGGATATATTGTAGCATTATATTTATTGTAATATTTCATAATTTCATACTTAATAATTCATAGTTTATATATATATATATATATATATATATATATATATATATATATATATATATATATATATAAACTCATATTTCAACTACAAACTCATAAATATAACTTGAATTCTTCTAATTCATTCTTTTATCTCTTTTTTCATTAACACTGAATCAGACGACTCTCGTATAATGAATTATACTATCATCGCACATACACAAACGCAAACAAGTAGGGTGAGCTAACATGCAACAAATCATTTATAAAATATGCATAATTACTTTGATACACTCAACAAACATCATATAATAATTATGTCAGACACCCTCATACCATCATACAACAATCGCACCATAGATACTCATCCCATCATACCACAATTCATAATAAACACTCATCCCACAATACCCCATAAAAATTCATCCCACGATACTCAATGAACACTCATTCCACAATACTCAATAGACACTCATCCCACAATGCCCTATAGACACTCATTCGGATGATACGTTGATGAGCGGTCACGGGAGGTTATGCATTTGTGATGACTTCTAATTCTTCTTACAAATATACTTCCAAAATACTCCATATCATCCACAAGGTTAGTCCTCAACACTATGTCCAAAATCGGCACATAGACCAGGACCTTCTGCCCCTCTCACCACATAATTCATCCTTCTGAACTTGAGACTGGATGATTATTAGAGTATCAGGATAACCTCCAACAACAAGACCCTTAACAATAACATATACATCAATACTATATCATTACAAAATCTCTCCATGAGACTCATACCATGCTCATATTCCTCAACTCATATTATACCATTATAAAATCTTCTCATAATACTTATATCATGTTCAGATGCATAAATTCAAATTCAATATAATAAAATACAATCATCACAAAAATCATACAAAATGAATATATCACAAAATAAATTAACAATACTAAAATATCACCATAAATGGTCACCGGAGAAGAATCAAATGTTTGACGAATCAAACTCACAATAAACGCCTGTACATATGACTAGTCACAACTTACTGGATTTGACTAGGGATATACCAACTCCGGTTTTTAAGATTCCTCTATCCTACTATCACAATTATAACCTTAATATAAACGTTATGGGGAAACTAGTTGAATCTGGCATAGCCGGTTAGACATCTTCTTATCCTTTCAGAAAGATGAATCCATCACATATTTTATATCAATTGAGTATATTGCATAATAGTTTAACAGTACTTAATCTGTTCAATAGGATTTAAGTTAAAAACCTATCGAGTAGACTTCCAAGAAAGAGAGGTGTGTCACCATGGACAACTTAAGTACCAAGTCTTTCCTTAGCCAAAGTGTTCATCAACTAGTTTTTAACAAATTTCTTATTTACAGATTCAAAACAACAACATATAATATTAACACATAAATTAAATATAGATAGATATACACCAAGCACATATGTTTTTCATTAATATAGTCCAAATTTTTTACTATTTAACAATTTTTTAATATTATTTATTATTTTAATATTATTTTATTATATTAATATTTTAATCACCACTTGACATATCTGATCCCTCAATAATGACTTCAAACGTGGGGTGCTTATCCACTATCACTATTTTAAATATTTTTGTAGAAAAGAGTTTGAACCCATGTTCTTGAAATCACCACAATTTTCTACCATTTAAGCTACCAAAATTTCTTATTTAGCTTTCCATATTTTATTTTTACATAAACTTATTAATTATATTTTCCATTCACAAAGAAATTTAGTACTAGTAATAAAATTGTTACTATTGAGGTAAATATTTTTCATGGGTCTAACAATAGTGATGAAGAGTAGAGGAAAAAAACAAATTGTCATGGTTTCTTAACTTGAATTTGAGTGAAGATAATATTGTTGTAAAATTGATAGTATTTGATGTTGGAAGATCATCGTACTTATAATTGTATTAATACACGAAGGTTAATCATTGTTGGATAACGCTTAGTTATCATTGGAGATTGGCGATATATTGAGTCCCTGATTGTTAAATTAGTTATTTTCAAAAGGAAATGCTAAATATAGAATGAGCAAAGTGTGTTTAAGTGGAATTGTTATTTAAGACTATTTTGAATATACTAATATCTAACTAACTTGCATAGTGAAAAATAAGTAGGTGGTTAGAGTCGAAAGAAACTTTACTTGACATATGGTATAATATGAAAAAGGATCATGCTTAGGGACCTACTGAAGTTAACCTATCATGACTTAATCGTATTGGTTTATTCTTGATACAAGATTTGAAAGAAGTAAGAGGTGTTAAATATGACAAGTGTAAAGTCTCACGAGCCTATTCAACACACTAGACTTATAAAAGTAATGTTTATATGTGTGTTGTACTTATATAGTTGTTTGAACCATTTGGAGTAAGATTTGAATGAGTTGGTTTGATATAATTGTCAGAATTGATGTTGATGGTTGATTTTTTATGAATGTGAACTATTCTGTGTTTTTGGACTAGTTTTTACTTAGAATATTTACTAAGCAAAATAACTTGTATAACATCTCAATTTCAAAGGTTATAGAGTAATTTTTTTCTTAAACATAATATTATTGCCGAAATTCGATTTCAACAAGTCTTTACAATTAGCAAAAAAATAATCATAATTTCAATTAAATACAAAATAAATCTTCCAATTAAATATTTTATTTAAAATAAAACCCACAAATTCTCTAACTCTCGTAGTTAACTCACCACTTCAAGCCTCCATTGGATTATCTGCAACATCATTTGCTTCTATATAAAAATGATGATCGAAAGTAAAAATCATAACATATATAAAAGTAAACTAACATAAAAACACCAAATTATCAACATAACATTTATATCAGAATCGTTAAATTTTTATTACAATTTCATACATAAGACTATTAATAAAAGAGATTCTTTACATATTTTTTAAAAATTTTATTCTTTTAATAACTATTTTTTAAATTTAATCAAACATTTATTTTCTTTTAATTTTACCTTTTCAATAGCTATTATTTTAAATTATTATTTTAATAACTAATTTTTTAATTTAAATAATTATTCATGATAAAAACCAACTAATTATTTTTTATAAAATGATTTTCTAGTTTACAAATACTTTTTATTTTAAAGTTTTAAAATTTTTACTATAATAAAAAGTAACACGTGTTTCCACCAGGATTTTATAATTTTTGAAAACTTGTTTTCATATTCTATTTTTCAGAAATGAAAGGAAGTGTTTTGAAATTGAAACTTCCTGAGTAGATACTAACAAACATATATTAATGAAAAATTAATAAGCTGTTTTTATTTGGGCTGCGCTGCCTCAGGTCTCAAGAAATTCCGCGATATGGGGTCCACGCAGAGAAGAAAGAAAGAGAAAAGTTAAAATGAAAAAAAAAAATGAGGTCTGTGGCAAATTGTCCTATAAAAATAAAACTTTCTAAACAACTAAAACCTGGTTTGGTTTTTTCCTCCTTCTCATAACTCTGAAATTCATAGCCCTCTTTCTCATCCCTACAGCACCACACTCTCTCCCACGTTGCTTTTGAACTCAAAATCTCTGCGAAGTTGCTCTTGCAATCGTCATTGATAATTTCTGTACGAACCTTCTTGACAATCTCTGAATGTCCTTCAACAGTATTTGCTACAACTCTAGATGTTTATGTTTGTGTGTTTATGTCTGGATTGTTAGGTTTGTGCGGTTTGGATTTTTTTTAATCCGCTTTTGACATGTTTTAAAACCATAATTGATCATCGACTTTGATACACTCTACTCAGTTGAATATGCGCTTGCTTTTGTCATATCTTAATCAAAATGTGTCTATTGCTGTGGTCCGAAACTCTACTCTAGGTGTGTTTAGTGCTGTCAAATTTGTGGTGATAATAATACGTTCTTTATTGTTTTTGGTGGTTGATAAACATTTTTTTTTCTGTCGCTTTGTTAGCTCCTCATGATCAGTGTGTTTGTGTTTGGATTACTTCAGACCTTGGATTGTCTCAGTTTGTTGTCACCATATTATGCGGCTTGGTGAAAAGGGATTGTCCATGCTCGGAAGAAAGGGGAATTGCCGTGCTTATGGTGGGCAGGGTTTTGTGTGCATTGATATTTGTTGAGATATTTGTAGGAACTTTCAAATTTTATTCCCATTGGTTTTAATTCTCTATAATGGCTGTATCTTAGAGGACGGTGAAGAATGAGATAGGAATCATGCAATTTGCATATGTTAGCTTTAGAATTAAAAAACATATTTCTTATGTGATTACATGCTATTTTTAACACGTGAATTTATTGGCAAATTTATTTTCTGGAACGTTTTAATTCTAGAGGACTAGAACTGGTTATGATTATCTACGCCCTTTTCATTGCATATTGCAAATTAGATGGCTTTACTTTGTCTGTTATTGTAACAAAAAGGTGGTAAAACAGGATGTTTCACTTTAATAAAGTCGCATTAGCATTAGAAGGTTGAATTGTTATCCGATCACATCTATTTGTTGCCTTTGTCTTGGCAGCCTATGCATACACGGTGTGGGTCCATTTCAGTGAAGTGTCAATTTGCAGATTAACATTTACTGAGTGTTGATTTTAGAGCTTAGCAATTTTCTGAAAGACTGTATTATTCGCAATTTGCATTTCTTAATTATAATGGTGATTTTAGAGGGTGTCTTTGGTAGATCTAGATGGATTTGATGTGCTGTGTCTATACGTATTGTGTTAGCCATCGTTGATATTATTTTTGGTGATTTCTTTTCTCTTCCATTTGTGTCTCTCCTTTCTTACTAATTTATTTGTTATAAATATTTAATACAAGCACTCAGAAATAGTATATATATTCAATTCTTAACCTATTCGTACTTAATAATAAAACCTGTAGTACTGATAGAAAACGTACAAGTAGCTACTGGTGCTGATGTGAACCGTAAGAGAAAAAAGAAAAAGAATAATTGATAGTGACTAAGAAGAAGAAAATAGATAGTGGCTGAAAAAGAAAGAGCTAAGCAAAGAAAGGAAAATATATGTGAAAGTGGAAGGAGAAAGGCCAACGGAGCACAAAAAAAAGAAAAAGAAAAAGAAAAAAAGAAACCGAGCATAAAAATGAAGAAAAAAATCTGTAGTAGTGAACTGAGCAGGTCATCGAAAATGGAGTGAGTCACTGAAAAAAAATAAGAGATAGCTTGGAGAGTGGTTGTGTGCATGAGTGGAGAAGAATGAAGGGGTCAATACAAGGTGTGTATAACGCAGTGACCTAAATCTGGTATAGTGCACTATTTGTCACTATTGATAGCCCAGTGAGATACCTTCTTCAAAACTTGGCAAGTACTCATTCGTTGTGGATTTACCCTTTTTTAAGTGTGTATTGACCAAAATATGGTTTGCTAATAGGTGCTAACAAAGGTTCATATATAGTGCATGTAGGTATTATTATTGTAAAACAATCATAGTTTATGCCAATAACTTCAATGACTGATTTTGATTTCTATCTCTTGCCATACCCAATTTTTACGGGAAGAAGGAACATTCTTGCCACTATGTTATACAATATTATCTTGATTAAGGAAGGTGAGGGAGCGACATATCTTTCATCTAGTATGAGTTGCATCTTGTTGTGAATATATTTTCTTCTTTTAGAGTTAAAGTCTAGTTTCATTTCTGGTTTTGGGGAAATGCCATGTGATTCATGGGCATCCTCTTACAGGCCTTGACACGTGATATGTTTACCATGCTTTAATGATGTTGCTCTTATGGTCTTAACAAGATTTGCTTAGAATTCAGAACAATTTCTTGATAATGATCAAGACAATGTCAGTTGTTTACATGTTTTTGTATTTTTTCTATCACGTGGTTAAAGTTTTTTTAATTAATAGATTCTATATTATGAATTACTTTTTAAATAATTTCCTTTTTTTTTTTCTGTCAGGACTGCACTGATCATTTTACTTGGACAAGTGCTATTGTAGCTGGATTTGATGGCGAATTCTGCTGTGATCCTTTTATACAGAGCTATCTTTGTATTTTAGAGTATACTTGTAATTGAAACAGTTTCAGATTTGAAAACATTATCTTGTACACCTGTAAACATTTAATATTTTAGTGTTACCTTATCAAATTTTATCAACTCTGGTGTTGTGTGGTGCTTGTATTAAACTGATTCTTTCTTTAGTTTCTTTTTGTGTGTTTCTACCACCTCTAAATATATGCTTGAATTCACATGAAATCTTGTAGATATATATTGGTTATACGTGGGAAAAAGTAGAAGAACTGACTTCTTCATCTGAATTGTTGGATACACTTCGTACATAGTGAAGAATGGAGACTTTAGCCCAGCTGGAAGCAATGTGCGAGAGGCTTTATAACTCGCAGGATTCTGTTGAAAGAGCACAAGCGGAAAGCACACTGAAATGCTTTTCCTTGAACAGTGACTACATTTCTCAGTGCCAATATGTTCTGGATAATGCATCCTCTCCGTATGCATTGATGTTGGCAAGTTCGAGCTTGTTGAAGCAAGTGACTGAGCAAAGCCTTCCGTTACAGCTCCGGATTGATATTCGTAATATTCTTGCTTGCAGATGATTATGACTAGGAGTATTTTAGGGGCTGTGAATATTTGGCTTGGGTCTGCGGGAAAGAATACATTATTTCTCTATTTCCTAAACAGAATTTACCGAGCAATGTTTGAACCTCATCAATTACATTCTAAGATACTTGTTGACTTAATTTTGCATGTATTGAAGTCTCTTTTCCAAAATTTGCATCACCTTATTTTGTGGATAATCTAATTTTTCTCTTATTTCTTTTTCGTGTTGTTTTTGGGGAATTTGGGTTCAGTATTTTCGATTACCTTGCTGTCAATTTTCCCTCACTGTGGTTGCTCTATTTCCTATTCTCTTTTAGCCCAAATTGATTAAATTGCTATTTTTTTTTGAAGGAAACTACCTCATAAATTATCTGGCAAGCAAAGGACCAGAACTGGAGCCCTTTGTTCTTGGATCCTTGATCCAACTCTTTTGTCGCATTACAAAGTTTGGTTGGCTTGATGATGACAAATTCAGGGAAGTTGTTAAGGAGGCAATGAACTTCTTGAGTCAGGTGACACGATGAATGTTAAAATTTGATATGGAAGTCCATATATTTCCCGTGTGTTTTGTAAATTTGTAAATGTGCTTTCTTATGTTGATGCATAAATGAACAGACTAGACTCAAAAAAAAAAAAACCATATATGGTCTAACATGAGATAGATAAGTCTCACCAAAATTTTGTCACAACAACATCATCGTTTGTACTTCTTAACTTTTTATTTGGATCAACAAGTGTATTTGCTAGTTTGTAGGTTGATTACTCGTTTCCGATAATTTCATAGAAAATATTTCAATCTTTGTTGCTCCTTTTCATCATTTCAAGTAACAATGATATCATCCACGTAGACTAATATAATGAGTGAAAAGTAGTAGGAACAAAATAAAAAAAGAATGATCGGGTGGGTGGGTAAAACAACACACTCTCATGACATGGAGAAAAGAGACAAGACTTCAATGGGAAGATCATGGTGCTAGAGAAGAGTTATGCCATGGTTGTTGGGGACTTGTGTGGAGGAGATGCCACAACATATGATGTGAAAAGGAGACATGACTCTACAATGCGAAAAACATGCAATGTAGACAGGACACAATCGATGAAAAAGAAGATGCAAAGTGGAGAGGTGGTGGTTGGAGATATTGCGTGAAATGGAGGTACATGTGTTAGAGATTTACGATATAGGTTTTCATCATGTGAACAACGACTTTTCTTGTTTTTGTGCCCAACCATGGATTCAGTGACTCAAACTTGAATTCACGAGTCTACCATGAGTGAATTGAGTTTGCTTTGAGTGTACCAAAACACAAGTTTAGAGAGGAGTCAACTTGTGAACAGGAAACAAATTGTTAGGCTCGTATGTGTTTGAGTTTATATGTGGGTTTGGTAACCATGGCTGCAACCACCATATCCTCTTTGACAATTAGAATAACCACAACTGTATCTAAAAGAACCAAAATATTCAGTGTGTTTTAGAGATCTTTTATTGTTAGGTTGAATGGATCAATCATTGGAAAAGGATTGAAACTGTATAGGTGCATGGCTACATTTATAGATCGATAAATTGTAGATCTGATGAGGTTCTTTTCTTGTATTTTTGTTGACACAGTCCATGAGCAAAAGTAAGACCTTAAACATCTTCATTAATATTCAAGAGTGTTAACATGAACTTTGACTTGAAGATGATATTCAGCTACGAAAAAGGAAGAGTTACACAACTTAGACCTCAATTGTCTAACTTTCCTATGAGTATAATGGTGAAAATAGGAATGAATGTTTAACAAAATTGCTTAAGACTGACAACGAGCAGGAATGTTGTGAGCAAGAATAACACTAGAAAGAAAAGATTTTAACCAAGCTAACAACAATTGATCTTGTTGTTTCCAAAAAAGATAATTTGGATTTACATGATCACGATTGCAATCTTGACCAGAAAGAAAGCATGAGGAAATTTTTGGAGCCACAACAAAAGGATGCAACCTATGTTCTTTAATAACCAGTTCAACTTGTTAATGTCATAACAACTATTTTTTGTCATCAAGTTTCTTTTAAACATAGTGGGAAAACATGATTGGAGTTGGTAGCAAAACCAAGATTACAAAACCATTGTCACTTGCAGCAGTATAGGTTTGTAAGTTGGGTCACTGTAGTAGCTGTAGGCAGTAGAGAGGAAGGATGTTGAACATTTTCTTAAGTCATGGATCCTTGTGTGCTTGATACCATATTGAATGAAAGAACTAATATTAAGCATGAATGTGCAGATACATAGAAGGTGCTACAATTGTCTGTCACATAAACATATATGTAGGTCAAAGAATTACAATTTTTATGAAGGAAAGATAAAAATGTGATATATCCCTAACATTGCAAACTTTACAAGGCTTGATATTTCTTACGTAGTTGGAGTTGTTACTAAATTCGTGCAGAATGATCAAATTGATCACTGCAATGCTATAATTGACATTCTCTTGTATTTGAAAAGGGCTTTGGGACAAGGATTGTTGTATAAGAAGGGAAAAATACTCAAGTTATAGTATATTGCGATGAACTATCCCATTGACGAGAGATCTACATTGTACTATGTGTTCCTTTGAAGGAATGTTGTCTTGTAGAAGAGCAAGAAACAAAATGTTGTTGCCCATTCACTTCACAAGGTGAATATAAGTGTATGGTTTTAGTCACTTGTGTAATTTAAGCAACTCCTTTAAGTGTTTAAATTTTGTGAAGTTGAGCAAATGAAGTTGTATTGTATTGTGATAATCAAGCAGTCCTTTATATTGCCTTCAATCTAGTGTTTCATGTGAGAATCAAGCACATAGAGATCAATTGCCATTTTGTTAGGAAGTAGTTTGATAGGTTTGCTATAGTATATAAGAGAAGAAATAAATAAGGGAATGTGCCTGCTGAAAATGACTATTATAAACAGTCCAGGGTTAGTTGTGGGTGGGGAGTTTTTTGAAAGGGAGAAAGTTTAGGAGAATTGTGGAGAGTGAGGTTATACTGAACAACTTCAGTGTGGGAAACACTTTGTAACATTCAATACCATTTCTATACCTACTACATTGGTAGGTACAAAATTGGAAATAAGCAATAAAGATTTACAAGACAAAGTCTTGTCTCCAGCTATAATTCGTAGTTCTATCATAGTTGTTGTCCAAAGAACTTACTATGGGATTTATCAGCTCGAAGACATTCTTGCTAAGTCTTTGAGATTCGAAGTGTGGTGCATACAATTTATATGATCCAAGTTGAGGGAGAGTATTGAAATTGTGTTTATTATCTTATCTTACGGCTTTCATAAAGTTGCTACCAACCTAAACATGAATTTATGATATCGAGATTTTCTATTGTAGAAATTGATTCAGGAAAATCTATTCAAACCATGTTAATTCTTGTTTGTTTAATAATTTGCTTCTAGGTCATCATTTCCCGTTTCCTCATTTTTGTTGTTTGTTTCTTTTTGGAGTTTGTGGTGAATGTTTCAAGGTTTTTGTTAGGGAATGGAGAGTGTATGAGAGAAGGAGGGAGAATTAATAGGCTAACTGCTTTAGCAGTTAGGAAAGGCGGGAAAAGAGAATGTATAAATAGAATTTGTGTTTTGTTTTAGGGGAACTTTTTGACAGTTAGTTGCTTTGACAGGAACCATTGATTCTGTGGGGGAGGTTAGGCTCCCATTGATTGCTTGTACATTGTATCTTACCAGTTTTGAATACAAGAAACCCATTCTTTTGTTATCTGTGTGTGAGTAGTGAGTGTGTGAGGGGCTGTCTGGTTTGGTTTCTTACCCAGAAATCTAACCGTTTTAGTGAACTTGGGTTATTATTCCACAACTGGTACATATAGCTACTTGGTGATTATGCCAGCTTATACTTAATTTTATTTTGTGATTGATACGTACATCATGTATCCTTTAAGTATATATATTTTGTTTGTATGTCTTATTTTTCTTGTCTTTGATATGTGTTCTGATTACAAAATTAAGGTCCTGCAATTTGTTGAGTCTTAATAGTGGAGTTTAATGGTCTAATCATCAATGAAAATTTTTAGGGTGATTGTCTTGTATCCCAAACTAGTTGTACGACCCATAAGAATATTTATAATAAGTTTATATTGTTATTCTTGAACAAATATTTTTAATTTTATTGGGAGTATTAACATATCGTAAATTAGATGTAGGATAGGATAACAAAGAAGATTTTGGTTGACAGAGTCAAGTTCTATTAACCACCACAATCCACCACGCTGACTAGTTTCTCTGTTACTGGCATGTGATGTTTGAGGTTTTGATTGTGTACTTGCTGTTTTTACTATATTTATTAATTATTAAATATATCTTCTTTTGTACTACAGATCTGATTGTTTTGAATTTTAATCTGACCAATTGATACTTTGAGCAGGCACAACATCACTATGCTATAGGTTTGAGGATATTGTATCAGTTAGTTTCTGAGATAAATCAGGTCAGAATCAATGCTTTATATGCAACAGGAAGTAATAGCTTGATTATTAAAAGCTGTGCACTTGGTGTATCTCAAAGCATTTGTTTCACACTTCTTAGGACTGCACTTTTATTTTGTTGTGTTTTTTTATTTGTTGTTGCTGATTTGCTTTTGTATGCTATGCCTGAAGTCAATGATTGTTTTGTCTTTAAGTTATAAGTTTTCTGGTATAAGTTTTCTGCATCTTCACACTTGAGTAAATTTTGAGATTTGAGCATCTATTATATATGAGTATTAGGAACTATTTGTTTGCATTGTGTTTGCTTTGTTTGGTTTAGCTGTTGCTATCTGGGAGACTGATTGATATGGGATGTCAAAACTGTGAGTTCTCAATATTAGCATCATATTGTGTTGTTATATGGTTTGGTACTGTGACATGGTCTTCTTTTAACTCATCCACCATTTTAGCATTTCAAGCATGGTTATCAAACTCTCGAGTTCACTCGTAAACTCTTACGAGTTTACGTTCCTAGACATGGCTTCCTAGTTAACTCGGAAGTAAACTTGTTTTTTGCCTAAACTCGGTAGAATCGACTGTGAAATCGGTAGGATTGTGTAGAATTTTGTGAGTTTGGAGCGATTTTACAAGCTTGAAAGTTATATATTTAATGAAATGCATCAAAATTAATGACAATAATCCAAGTATTTATGTTTTACAATATTTATTTTTATGAAAAATATAACTATAAATTTTATTTATTTAAAGTTATATAATTTTGTAGACTTATTTGAATTAAGATATTATTTATATAATTTTTTTCATCTCAAGTAAACTCTTTCGAGTTTACGAGTTGAGTTTACTCAACTCTCACGAGTTTACATAAACTCTCGAATTTGATAACCTTGATTGCAAGGGTTAATGGGTAGATGATATACTTAATGCCTCTGAAGAGTAACGACATATTGTCACTGAACAACATTACCGCATAAAAACTGAGCTTAGATACTGCAGAAAAACTGAACTTAGATATGCAGAAGCACCCATTTTCTTATTATTTTTATTTCATTGTTTTATTTGCTCGGATGTGTTTACTTCTTGTTGGTGTTTGATTCATAGCTTGTGCAACAAAATATTCCATAAATTTTGTACTGTGGCTGTGCATATTCTCTTGCAATACAACATTATTTATTTTGATATCTCCGTATCGAATAAAGTATTATATTTGCTTAGAACTTTTTTGCTGATATAGTTGTTGTTATTTTTATTTATTTTATTATATATTTTCAGCACAATCCTGGATTACCTGCTGCTAGGCAACGGAGGATAGCTAGCTCTTTCAGGGATCACTCACTTTTTCAGATATTCTCGATATCATTAACTTCTCTCTTCCAGTTAAAATCTGATGGTATATCATATATTTGTTATGAACATGATTGTATACATTTTTTCATTTTCAAAGTTTTAAACTGATGCCGTGCTTTGAATTTAGTAATCCTTCTTTGTTTTTGTAAAAAATTCAGTTGGGAACAAGTTGCAGGAACTTTCTCTTATGCTTTCTCTCAGTTGTTTATCATTTGATTTTATGGGGACATCATATGATGAAAGTTCAGATGAAATTGGTACTGTTCAGGTATAATATGTGTACATAGATACTTGTTAGGTTTTGTCTGGTCTGCAGTTCTTGATCTTGAATTGGCACTGGTTGTGCAGGTTCCATCGGGATGGAAGCCTGCCCTAGAGGATTCCTCAACACTGCAAATATTTTTTGATTATTATGCATTGAATCAAGTTTTTTCAAAAGAGGTTCGTTTATGTTAGTTTATTCCATTTGACAGTGGAGCCAGTGCTTTAAACTTTTATGATAAACTTTTTATTTACTGCTGCATTTTGTTTGATTTTTCAAGGGATTAACCCTCACTGTTATTAACTTGGTATTTTGTTTTGTGTATAGAAAGAATATTATTTGAGATGTTAGGACCTCTCTTTGTTGCGTACATTTTCTGGATAAAGCGTAATATGTTTGAATTCCCGATGATTAGAGAGTAAATCTGATGAAATTCTTTATTTGTTATTATGATTAGATATAGTATTTGTATTGTTACAGGAAGTTCGAATCAGTTGCCGTTTGCAGCTGATGTGACACCTAGCTAACTTCTATCTAAACCAGCCAGCTGGCTCCTTAATGTCGATTATATATATATATATATATATATATGTATGTATGTATGTATGTATGTATGTATGTAATTGAACCATCCCAGTACTACAGGGCAGGCCCAATAGTACAGTTATACTTCTAGGATTCTACAAGTACAGTCTATCTCTAATAGAATTAAATTGAGTATTTGTGGCCAACGGGGGAATGTATTCTGGTTCATTTCAGCTGCATAATTATTTATTTTTTCACTGATCTTTGTGGTCTTATATAATTGTGAACTTCTGAATGAGTTATTTTAAATCCTATTGTCACGGACCAGCTCTCCAAAGAGCCTTAGCTTTTATGTGTATGTCTATGATTGGTTTTATACTTTTATATACTCATCTCCCCTTGTTATGCAAGGGTTCTTTGGGATCAAAGTATGAAGTCAACAATGGCAAACCTACCCTTACATTCTGCTTATATTTAAGTATGAAAAATGGTTCAGGATTCTATGGTACATTCCCTTGGGAGTCTAAGACAAGCAAGGCTGGTTTTTTCCTTTTTTTTGCTGTTTTGTTGCTGCTTGTTCCTTTTTTTTTTTTTTTGTGATAAATGTTAAATAGGTGCACCAATGACGTATTTGGTGGAAGACAATTGATAAGACTCCTAATAAGGATCATAAGGTGGGAAGTGAACATGGACCTGTTACTCAGCAAGGAATAATTATAGAAGGAATAGTTAGGCCCAAAATATGGAATGTTTGTGTCAGAAGAAAGAAAGTGGGGTTAGGAAAAGAAAGAGTGAGAAGTTAGTTAGGATGGGGAATGACTTGTCAAGAATATGGAGATGGGGGAATTCTGTTACAGGAATGAGAAGGGAGAGTGTGAAGGGGTACGAAGTAGGAAGTTGTGAGTCGGTTAGGAGGAGAGTAATTCTCTGGAGGAGAGTAATTCTCTGGAGGAGTCTAGTGCTCTGAGGTTGTCTTGTTGCTATAGATCTATCAGCTCAATAACATTTTAGTGCATAATATTCTAAATAATATAGACTTGGATATTAAGTTATTTCTTGGTTTTTATCAACAATAAATAAAATTTCCTAATCTTGTTATACTATTTCAACCCTACTTTTACTATATGCATCATTAGACTTTATTTTCTGCTTGATTTGACTTTACCCATCTATATTACTTTTTTTTTTCTTTTTGAATGTGATAAACTTGTCTTTCGCAAGAAGTATGTAATTTATGGTAAAGTACATTTTTTCTCCATATGCCGTTTCCTGTATCCCCCATCCAAGTAATGTAATCTATCGTCCTTGGCTTCATTAAGATGCTTTTGCTTTAGGTTTCTTGTTGATAGAGTTGATTTATCTTCTCAAAATGCTTTTGCTTCTGATTGTGACAAACTTAAATTGTTATTGCTTTCAATACTAGGTCATGGTTTGTTCACCTCGTAACATATAACTGGAATATGTTTAATTTGAGGTCTTGTTTATAGTTAAAATCTTGTTGACTTATCCTACTATTTGTATTTTATTGTTCAAATTTACTGACGATTTCAGGCATTGTAATTTTATTCGTAAAATTCAATTTATCCTAATATATATATTTTGATACTAGTGATAGATAAATTGATTGCCATATTTTAAATGAATATACTATTTGGTTGTTGTCCTTTTATTTTATATCTATGACATAAATGCATGTGAGCTTCTCTAAGGTTTTTTGCATTTGATCCTTTGTTCCTAGAGTTCTATTATAATGGCAAAATTAGGCATGCAAAGAAATTACTGATTCATTTTTTCTATTCCTCAACTTCCATTTTTTGATCTATGTAGGTGTGTAACCTCTCTTCTTTATATTGGTGATTTCCCTAATTTGTTGTTATTAATTGTAGGCTCTAGAATGCCTGTTGCGTCTTGCTTCTATTAGACGATCATTATTTCCCAATGATACTGCTCGAATGAAGTTCCTGTCACACTTGATGCGAGGCACCAAAGAAATTCTGCAAACTGGAATAGGTAAATTTGATTTACAGTTATTTGGCTTTGCCTGATTCTAACAGTTTATTTTAATGATTTTGGAACATTGGTTCCATAATTTTTATCTAAAAGTTGGTGCTAGTTTTTGGTTATAAGTTATTGAATTAAATCTGATACTTTCCTCAAACAATGCTAGTCAATAGTAAATGGTCGTGTGGAGCGGTCACCCTTGAAAATTCCATTTGAATATAGCGGTGCACCACTTTTCTGCCTTTTCTTTTCGTTGTACATTATGATGCACAAATCTGATACACATTGTATACAGTATGATGTAAATCCGATGTAGTGATATAGTCATTCTACAAATAATAGGATGTGATATGTGCAAAGTATTTAATTAAAAATGTATAAAAATTTATAAAACATAAGAAATATGTTACTGGTATCATGCAAATCCAAATTAAAATATAATTTCTAAGATATTGCCAAAATAAAAAAATTATTAATCATTGTCATTATAAATTACTTTCATTATTTACGCATAAGAATAACACTATCGATCTTGTTAGATGTTAAGATGTGTGTTTCTGTTATTTGGGCTTAGTCTATTCTGTATTTAGGGCATTGGCCCATATCTTACAATATAAATAAACTACCCTATGTGTATGCTACAAACACAAGGGATATTTTCTCCCAATCTTCCCTATTTCTCATATGGTATCTAGAGCACATGAATAGTTCCAGTCAACTCCACGGTCTCCGACACCTATCACTGCCGCCGTTGTCGCAGTCGCCGCCGCCTCCGCCGCTGTCGCCGCCGCCGTTGCCGTCGCTGTCGCCGTCGCCGCCGCCGGAGTTCCAGAATCGACCGGCGACCACATCATCGGAATCGTCTTGGCCGGGCGACCACCGTCGTACGAAGATCGCGGCGATTGGACCACCCACGCGCCTCTACGCGCCGCCGCAAGAATCGCCACTGCCGCCGCGTTGCCAGAGCTTTCCGCCGCCGATCATCACTGCCGTGATCGCCTCCTCGCTCTCTTTCTGGATCTGTGGTCGTTGCCTCAATCGGAGCACTTTGAATTTTTAGGGTTTCTCCCTCTCTATGGCGTCTTCCTCGTCTACAAACACCTCTATTGGTGGCTCATCTTCTGATCCCTCAATATATACCAATTATGTGAATGTACACTTGTCCATTGACAAGTTAGATGGCACAAATTATGCAACATGGGCGTCCGACATCAAACTTTGGTTGAAGAGTCAGGGGTACTTAGATCATCTTACTCAAAATGTGACTACTGCTCCCATAGATGACACTTCCCGCTGGATGAAAATTTATGCTCAGTTATGCATTGTTATAAAGTTCACCATTCACTCCTCACTGAAACAAATGTTTCGATCCTATGAAACATGTTCAGAAGTATGGGCACAAGCGAAGTTGTTATACACCAATGACACTCAGCGTCTTTATGGTGTTTGTCAGGACCTATTAACTGTTATTGGTCCGCGCAATCCTGGTCCCATGGCAGATTATTTGGGTAAAATTCATGCCCTTCTTCATGACTTTAATGATATATTACCTCCTGCTTCCACTCCTGCTGAAGAATTGGAACAACGATCAAAGTTCTTCATGTTGTTGGCATTATACGGACTCTCTGATGATGTTTCTCATGTCCGTGATCAGATTTTGGGTTCTCCTGTCATACCCAACTTTACTTCTACTTGTTCTGCTCTTTTGCGTATACCGAGCAAACCCGTCACTGAGACATCCCCTCATACTGATGCTTCCTCTGTTATGGCTGCTCAACGTGATGATCGAAGTCGGTCTCGCAAGCCAAGTAAAGGACGTCCAAAATGTGACCATTGTGGCAAGTTAGGCCACAAGATTGATAGATGTTATGCTCTCCATGGACCTCCTCGACCTGTAGCAATGGCAAATTCTGATCCACCTCCCCGATCACCGTCTGCAGACCATCCTACTTCATCTAATACCACAGACAAACCTGCACTCTTCAACGAATTTCTCAGATGGTATGAGGATCATCAGCACTCTGGTTCCACTACATCTGCATCTGTTGCACGTACAGGTACACCTTTTGTTGGTCTAACTCACTCCCTCGGACCTTGGGTCCTTGACTCAGGCGCCACGGATCACATCACCGGTAACAAGTCTTTGTTTTCTTCCTTGTCATGTCCTGATAATTTACCCTCGGTAACAATGGCTGATGGGTCTAGAATCTCATCACATGGTATTGGTACTGTTAATATTTTTCCATCCATATCCATTGATCATGTACTTTATGTCCCTGGGTCTCCCTTCAACTTATTGTCCATTAGTCGTTTAACTCGTACTCTTAATTGTGTTATTTCATTTACTAAAGATTCTGTTTGGTTGCAGGACCGGAGTTCGAAACACATGATTGGCACAGGATGTGAGTCTCATGGCCTTTATCATCTCCGTCCTTCTCCACATGTTGGCGTAATCATGGAGTCACCATCCCTTCTTCATGCTCAGTTCGGTCATCCTAGTCTTGCCAAACTACAACAACTTGTCCCGAGGTTGTCCACATTATCAAGTTTGTCGTGTGAGTCTTGTCAGTTAGGGAAGCATACTCGTAGTTCCTTTCCTCGTAGTGTCTCACAACGGGCGTCGTCTCTCTTTTCATTGGTTCATTCTGACATTTGGGGACCTAGTCGTGTTAAGTCCATTTTAGGTTTTCAGTATTTTGTTACTTTTATTGATGACTATTCCAGATGTACTTGGTTTTTTTTAATGAAGAATCGTTCTGAGTTGTTTTCTATTTTCCAATCTTTTTTCAATGAAATAAAAACACAGTTTGGGGTTTCTATTCGAAATTTACGTAGTGATAATGGCCGGGAATACCTTTCTCAACAGTTTAAACAGTTTATGGCTTCTCATGGCATTCTTCACCAAACCTCATGTGCTTATACCCCTCAACAAAATGGGGTGGCTGAGCGCAAGAATAGACACCTTATTGAAACAACTCGTACACTTCTGATACATGGTCAAGTACCCTCACGTTTTTGGGGTGATGCAGTTCTCACAGCATGTTATCTTATCAACCGCATGCCATCTTCCGTCCTAGATAACAAAATCCCTCATTCTATCTTATTTCCTCATGACCCTCTGCATCCATTACCTCTTCGAGTTTTTGGGTCTACATGTTTTGTTCATGATTTTAGTCCTGGTCTTGATAAGTTATCTCCTAGGTCTCACAAATGTGTCTTCTTAGGATTTCCACGGTCACAAAAGGGCTATAAGTGTTTTTCCCCTTCTCTCAATCGTCATTTTATCTCTGCTGATGTCACTTTTGATGAGTCTTCTTTTTACTTTTCACATCTATCTTCTAGTTCTGTACCTCTCCCTGTTACTGTTGATATTCCTCTTATCTGTGATCCTCCTGGTGATACTCCACCCCTTTTGTCTTCTCCTTCTTTAGACTCTCATTCACCACAGGCTCATCCTTCACCTCCACTTCAGGTTTATAGTCGCCGTAATTGTCTCCCTCATGACTCACTTCCGGTGCCGCCTCATGTGTCTCCTCCGGCTCCAGCAACTGAGTCTGACTTGCTTATTGCCCTCCGTAAAGGTATACGCTGTACCCGTAACCCTTCCCCCCATTATACTGTTCTTAATTACCACAGATTATCTCCATCTTTTTATACTTGTCTCTCATCCATTTCTTCTGTGTCAATTCCCAAATCTGTGGGTGATGCCTTAACTCATCCTGGTTGGCGTCAAGCTATGATGGATGAATTAAGTGCCTTACAGGAAAGTGGAACTTGGGAGCTTGTCCAATTACTATCTGGAAAGTCTGTTGTTGGTTGCAGGTGGGTGTATGCTATCAAGGTTGGTCTTGATGGCACAATTGATTGTCTGAAAGCTCGACTGGTTGCCAAAGGCTACACAAAGATTTTTGGTTTGGATTATGGTGATACTTTTTCTCCAGTGGCAAGGATGACCTCTGTTCGCCTATTCATTGCCATGGCCGCTCTTCGACAATGGCCTCTTTACCAACTTGATGTCAAAAATGCTTTCCTCAATGGTGATTTGCATGAAGAAATTTATATGGAGCAACCGCCTGGCTTTGTTGCTCAGGGGAGTCATCTGGATTGGTATGTCGTCTTCGCAAATCCTTATATGGCCTAAAACAGTCTCCTCGGGCCTGGTTGGTAAATTCAGTTGTGTTGTTCAACAATTTGGTATGTCTCGCAGTGAAGCGGATCATTCAGTGTTCTATCGCCACTCGAGTGCTGGATGTATCTAATTAATAGTGTATGTCGATGATATTGTTCTCACAGGAAGCGACTATCTTGGCATCTCTCAGATGAAACAACACCTTTGTCATCATTTTCAAACCAAAGATCTTGGCAAACTTCGGTACTTTTTGGGTATTGAAGTAGCACAATCCAGTGATGGTATTGTCATATCTCAGAGGAAGTATGCGTTAGACATCTTGGAGGAAACAGGGTTAATGAACTGTAGATCTGTTGAGACACCTATGGACCCTAACATCAAACTCCTACCAAATGAGGGGGAGTCTTTCTCAGATCCTGAACGGTACAGAAGACTAGTTGGTAAATTAAACTATCTTACTGTTACGCATCCTGACATTTCCTTCGCAGTTAGTGTGGTGAATCAATTTCTAAACTCCCCATGTGAAGACCATTGGGATGCAGTTGTTCGCATACTGAAGTATATTAAAAGATCACCTGGAAAAGGTTTGCTATATGGCCCTAACAACGATACAAAAATCGTTTGTTATTCAGATTCTGATTGGGCTGGTTCCCCTTCTGATAGGAGGTCTACTTCTGGATATTGTGTCTCTATTGGGAGCAACATGATATCTTGGAAAAGTAAGAAGCAAAGTGTTGTGGCAAGGTCCAGTGCAGAAGCAGAATATAGAGCTATGGCATCAACTACTTGCGAGCTTGTGTGGCTTAAACAATTGTTGAGTGAATTGAAATTTGGAGATGTCACTCACATGATACTTATATGTGATAATCAAGCTGCTCTCCATATTAGCTCTAACCCTGTCTTCCATGAGAGAACCAAACACATTGAAGTTGATTGCCATTTCATTCGAGAAAAAATCATATCCGGAGATATCAAGACTGAGTTTGTTAATTCAAGCAACCAGTTGGCAGACATATTCACTAAGTCCTTACGAGGACCTAGAATTGATTATCTTTGTAACAAGCTTGGAACATATGATTTATATGCTCCAGCTTGAGGGGGAGTATTAGATGTTAAGATATGTGTTTCTGTTATTTGGGCTTAGTCTATTCTGTATTTAGGGCATTGGCCCATAACTTACAATATAAATAAACTACCCTATGTGTATCCTACACACACAAGGGATGTTTTCTCCCAATCTTCTCTATTTCTCATAGATCTTATTACCACATGAATAATGAAAAGGAGAAAATAAATATTCTATTAATTACAATCATTATAATTACATTTAAACTCCTCTATTTGTAACAATCACATTCTCTTAAAAAAGGAAAGAAATTTAGCCAGAATGAATGTGTAGATTCTGGATATATTTTCTTAGTGATTATGGTGATATAATTTTCTCTGTTTTTATATTCACATACGTATTAGTTTCTTGTAGTTTTATTGGATATAAGTGCTTTAAAAGCTTGGATATTTCACGAACCCTTAATGCTTAGAAACTTTGTTATTACTATCATATTTTAATTTATTATATTATGTTTTATTTAGTTTTTATCAGTGTCATGGATAGCGGACTATGCTGTCCAGCAAAAAATCTGCCTTGTAAATGGATGGAGTTGTGGCATATGGCAGATGTGTATTCACATATACGATTAATTATTTAGAGGAAAAAAATAAGCTATACATGAAGCAGAATCAGCCAAAAATTCGTCGGTAAATCTGTATTTAGGCAATGCCATTTAAAAATGCAATATGCTATACAGGAAGTAGAATAAGCCATTAACCTTGGTCCAAATCAAGTGTTATATCACGAAGACCTAAAATATATCTGATTTGTGTGAAATAAATATATGACTATAGCATAAATGTCATGTTGCCAGAGATTTTTTTGCTGATTTTCTGTCAAAGCTAATAAAGAAAAAATGTCTAGTGTGTCGTAGGATAAACCTAACTTTCAGTGGAGATGCTGAACAAGAAATTTCACAATGAAAAAGCAGCATATCATAGAAAAAAAATGTGGAATTCTGAGTGAGCATTACGCTTACTCATATAAGAGTAATTGTGCGACATATAGCCTACAAACTTACTGCATACCTTTGATAATAAATTGTTAATACATTGACATATCAGAATACCTGACTTGCACATTGCTAATTTTTATACTTCTTGCCTATCTATTCATTTACACTAGTTCTATATTTAAATTTAATATGTTTAAATATTAGAGCTGAATGATGTTGTGGGGTCCTTTGTATATAAATTTAGTTTAGATATTTGTTTATGAATATCTTTTTATAACACGCCTTTCGTATCACGACAATTATCATAAATATTAGTGCTGAAAGTGTGATCCATGTAGCTAAGGATTTTGTCTATAAATTTTATTTAGACCTCTGTTGATAAATTTCTTTGTGTAACAGGTCTTTCTGATCATGATAATTATCATGGCTTTTGTCGACTTCTTGGACGCTTCAAACTCAATTATCAGGTGTGCAATACTACTGTTTTTGTCTTTTTTCATGATCCATGTACATGCCCATTCAATCTCTGATAGGATTTTTTTTCCATGGGATCACCACCTCATGATATTTCTGGGATGACTTGTGAATGTAGCTTTAGTTTTGTTTGTACAATTCTTGGTGAGTGTCCATGTGTGTTTTCTGTAGTGTCTTCCCCGCAAGAATGTCTATCCAATTTAACGTGTCTCGTTGGATCCTGCTGAACAGGATTATGGGCTCTGTTGATTATTGATTTATTATCACAGTAGAATTTCATTGGTCCATCACAATCAATCTTCAAGTTATTTCAACCAAAGCAATTGACATATAACTTGTGCTATTGCTTGAAATTTAACTACTACGCCAGATTGAGCTACAATGGTTTTTTGTTTTACTTCTCTAAGTTAGCAAGTTCCTCCAAGTATAATATCCAGATTATTGTTGGCATATGAAAATACCTTTCTTGTAGTGGGTCACTTGAATTCTAAAAGAATATTTCAACCTGAGTTTTATCTCAAACTACTTTTCTAAATGTTGACTAACGAGTTGTTGTTCCTTCCAATCATCCTAGTAACATTGATGTCCAGGTACACTAAGAATACAGTTACTGCCCTTGAAGTTTTGTGTTTAATATATATATTTCCTGCTCAGGATCCCCATGCAATAAATTATTTTTCTCATCAAACCATTGTCCAGTTTTTCTTTGATGAATTGTCGATCTATCTCTATATGCTTTATCCTATCATACTGAATTGGATTGTGAGTAATACTAATAAATGACTTATATCATGATAAAGATTTCATAGTTCTTCACAATTTGCTTTTAGAGCATTCAAAATAATTTTAACCATAACAATCCACATACCCTTGTGTTGTCACTCGGAATTCAACCTTTGCACCAGACCTATTTTTTTTTTCTTCTCCAAGTTACTAGGTTTCCATCCAAGAACATGCACAAGTGAATCTCCAATCAGTAACAAATGGTATGCAACAATGTGCATCTCCTTTCAAATTTTCATCCTTCTTAAACAACAATCCCCTTCATGCACTTGCCTTCAAATATTGAGGGATTCTGTTCAAAGCTTTTAAGTGTTGCTTTCTTGGATTGTGCACAACAATCCCACTTGCCTTCAAATATTGAGGGATTCTGTTCAAAGCTTTTAAGTGTTTCTTTTGTATCTTCTCTTCCCAGTTTTAGAGGTTGTCTTATTATTTTCCTTTTCACTTTTCCATTGTTTCTCTATTTTCTTTCTTTCTTGATAAAGATTAATGGGTATAGAGGAACTAGTATCTTGTTTGATTTTTGTTCATTTGAATTTGCATAATTAAGTTTTCCTGACTTCCTTGGATTGATCTTGTACTAGTATTTCTTGATTAATAAATCACGTTCCCACTTTGATTTTTTCTGCAGTTATCTGAACTTGTGAATGCTGAAGGCTATAGTGAATGGATACACTTAGTAGCAGAGTTTACGCTAAAATCTTTGCATTCTTGGAAGGTATGATTCTATGATTATTTAATTAGTTCCTTGAAGTAGCTGAATTATACATTTTGTTCATAAAATGTTAGGAACTGTGTCAAATATGTTGGAAACTCTTAGAATTATTGGTTATTGTGTATGAGTTATGTGTGTATGACTTGTGTTCAAGTGTGTTCCAACTAAGAGTGAGTTGGAAAGGAATGTGGTTAGTTACTTTGTTTTCTATAAATGTAAGTGTAGAGGTGTTTAAGACCTCAAGTAATACATATTCCTATATTCCATTTTAACAGAAACAATTTCTGTTTGAATTAGATTAATGGCTGGGATATTTAAATGGACAAATTCATTTTTGGTGGCTTGTCATGAGCCAACAAAGTTACATTTTCTTACTATTTCTCTTGAAATTAATTCAATATGAATGATTGTCGAGATGTTTCCAAGTGCTTACTCACTAGCAACTAAATTAAAATATTTTAGTTTTCAACTTAGTGTTGGAGTGGGTTCTATCTTGCTATTCTTTCTCACTTGCAGTTAAGCCTTTGGTACCTTCTGTTGTTGCTGTTCAGACTTCAATCTAAATTGCCTTGTTGTGAGGCAAATCCTTTAAATTATGGAGGCCACATGAGTGTCACGTGTTCTGCCGCGTTCACTATCAATTTTGTTGTATTATAGTTTGGTTTCGAGATTTGGGATATGAGGACTGTGAACGGGGAAAGAGTTTGATTTTCTGCTCTATTTGCTTTGCTATAAGTTGTAAGAAGAATAATTTATATACTAATTGTTACTGTTATGTGCAATGATAGGAATCATTCCCCATCATATCTTACTATAGCTAGCCCTACTACTTCTTTTTGCCAATTCTTTCTTCTTTTATGTTATTTTAATCTGCATAAAATTCACTATAAATGATTGGATATTATTAAATATGGAAAAAAACTTCTATTGATACATATATGTTTCCTTTCAGTGGGCTGGAAGCAGTGTTTACTATCTTCTAAATTTATGGTCTAGATCTGTGGCATCTGTGCGGTATCTCAAGGGTGACAAACCTAATCTGTTAGATGAATATGTGCCTAAAGTTATAGAAGGGTTTGTATCATCAAGGTTTGATTCATTGCAGGTCAGTTCCTTTAAATTCCATATCGACATGCATAATACGTTGTTGTAAGAAATCTGACTTGATCTTTGTAATCAGGGAAATATGTACAACTGATACTTAGGGATATTCTCCATTATTTGCCGTTATTAAGTTTCCTTATATTGTACTTTGAATGTTATAAAGGGTTCATGTAGATTAAACACAATTCATGAGGACAATAAAACTTTATTGTATCAGAGAACTAGGTTTTCCTTTCCCTCTTTTCCCTATTTTTTTTCCGCTGCACACTGTTCTTGCAGCATTGTTCACATGGCACTATACGTGTTTGTTGTTCATGCAAACTACTGCAATCCACCATTCACCACTGCCGAGCAAAACTCAACAGAGTCTCCATCTTTTGACTGCCTAAGATCGATGCATGCACTACCTTTCTCTGCCTCGTTTGTCTCACTAGATCCCTGAAGAGTTTTTGTATTGACAACAATCGTAACAAGCTTGACTGATATGATGATATCCTTGAGGGGAGTGTAAAAGTTATGATTTAATCTTTCTACATGGGAAAGATGTGAAGCCGATAGTTAGGGATATTCTTAGGTTCCCTTTATTATACTATGAGTGATTATAAATACTTATTAGGCTTGTATTAGATTTGTATTAGGCTTTTCTGTACTGTAATGTCATACAACTTCTTTTTTGTTTTTCGGTAGTTAATGTGTTACGTACCTGAGTACGAAACCTAATTAGATAACCCCTCACACACTCAAACAACAAGCACATAACAATGAACGAATGATAATGGGCGAATGAATCTCTTTTATTGGTGGTGATATCTGAATAAACAAAAGTAGACAAGGGTAATTGGGAGCATAACCTTCCTCACAGAAGCATAGCGGCCTGTCAACAAACTCAATAATAAAAAGCATGACTGTTAGAGAATGGAGGGTCTATGAGAGAAGAAAGGGAAAACAGAGGACTTAACTGTTAGTTAGTTAAGTGGGTTTGGAAAAGAGGCTTATATAAGGACCTCTTTGTTGTATCTGTTAGTTAGTTAGACATTTGTTGATTTGTTGACCGGTCTTAGCACCTGGTTAAGGAGGTTAGGCTCCTGGACTATTCTGTATTCTAGTTTCTTTCTTGTGAATGTACACCCATTATTCAGCCCATACTCCGTGGTGTTTGTGTCTGTGAGGGAAAGAGTGCGAATGAGTTAGAATTCCTACCTGAATCTCGAACAAAGTGGTCCGACCTGCCGGATCTGTGCGGAGGAGAGAGGGCGCTATGGAGGGAAGGATGAACGTTGTTGAGGGGCGATTGGAGCACATCGAGATGGTGGTGCATGGAATGAAAGCGGAATCAGAGGTGACTAGGCAAGAATCTATGGCCATACGCAATGACATTCAAAAACTAATGTGGCTGGTGGGGGCTCGCGCCAGAACAACTGATGACCATTCTGACAGAAGCTAAGGGTCCGTTAACGATCACGGGGGTGGCCGTCCCCATGATGGTGGAGGAGGAGGAAGTGGCCAGCGGCCTGAAACGCTACCCAATTGGAGAAGAAGGGTGGAATTACCCACCTTTGAAGGACCTGACCCGTTGAACTGGATTAGTAGGGCAGAGAAGTTCTTCGTGATCCAAAGAGTGGCAGAAGAGGAGAAGGTCGAGCTGGCGCACATTAGCATGGAGGGGAGCGTCGGGTATTGGTTTAATTTCTGGCAAGATAAGGCGAAGAATCAATCTTGGGAGGGGCTGAAGGAAGCGTTATTGATATGATTCGAGGGCCGTTACCGTTGGGGAATTTTTGAGAGGATGGCGGTGATACGTCAAACGGCCACCGTGGAAGAATATGTCAGGGAATTCGAGACGTTAGCGGGACAGACGAAGGAATTCTTTGATCACCAGCTGTTGGGATATTTCTTGGCGGGATTACGAGAGGAGTTGAGATGTCAGATGAGGCCACACGACCCGCGAGATCTGATGACCGCGATGAAGATTGCGCGTGACGTCGAAGAGGCTCTTCGGGGTCTAGGATTGACGGGATGGGTCGGAGCCAAGAACCCGTCTCCATGGGGACGACCTTCTGGTGGAGGAGCGGTGGTGTCTAGGACCGAGCAACAGAGAAGCACTTCGGGACGAACGAGTCCGACCAAAAGCAGTGGATCGGTGAGACACGACATAGCGATGGGGAATGTGACAACGAGAAGCGGGAATGTCAGCGGAGGGGAGAACAGGGGAGAAACACACGTAACTTACCTTACCCAGAGTTTCTGAAATGCCGGGAGGAAGGCCGGTGCTTTCGCTGCGGGGGACCTTTCAGCCCTGGCCATCAATGTCCGGAGAAGAGTTTGCGGGTGGTGTTATTAGCCGAAGACGAAGAAGGTCGTGACAAGGGGATGGAGGTCGAAGCAGAAACCACATGGATGGAGCTGTCGGCATTTTCGGCAGGGGGATTAACCCAGCCCAAGACGCTGAAACTGCAAGGTCGAGTGGGGGAAAAGACGTTATCATTCTGGTTGATAGTGGCGCCAGCCACAACTTCGTGAGTAAACGGTTGGTGAAGGAATTGCAGCTCGCGTAGGAGGACACCCCTCCATACCAGGTGAATTTGGGAGACGGACGTAAGAAAAGGACCCGTGGATGTTGCCCGAAGGTGGTGGTCGACATGGGGGGAGTTGCGATCGGGGAAAAATTTTATTTGTTCGACCTGGGGGATGTCGACATGATCCTAGGCGTGGAGTGGCTGGCTAAACTGGGGGAAATTACTCTCAACTAGCGGGAGTCCACCATGGCATTCGAACATGCAGGGAGAAGGGTGGTTGTTAAGGGCGATCCGAAGCTGGACAAAAGGGTGGTCGGACCGGAGAAGTTGCTGAAGCTGAGTGAGGTGGAGGCTTGGGCGATCGTCTTGAGCTTGAAGGGCGAGAAGGAGGCAGAGAAAGAAGAGTTCGCTGAAGAGCCGTATGGGGACTTGGAGAGAATTTTAACACGACATGCAGAGGTATTTTTGGAACCCCAAGGGTTGACACCTAATAAAAAAGAGAAGCACCAGATTACGTTAAAAGAAGGCACCGACCCCGTAAACGTACGTCCATATCGTTACCCGCACGCTATGAAGGAAGAGATCAAGCGGTAGGTGTTGGAAATGCTGCATGCAGGGATTATACAACCGAGTATAAGCCCATATTCAAGTCCGGTCATCCTCGTCAACAAGAAGGATGGGAGTTGGCGGTTCTGTATCGACTACCGAGCGCTCAACCGTGCCACTGTTCCCAACAAGCTTCCGATTCCAGTGATCGAAGAGCTACTGGACGAGCTTCACGGTGCTCGGTATTTTTCAAAGGTGGACCTTAAGGCTGGGTATCACCAGATTAGGATGAATGAAGATGACGTGCAGAAAACGGCGTTCCGCACTCACTTGGGACATTACGAGTTTCTTGTGATGCCGATCAGCCTCACAAATGCCCCCTCAACCTTCTAGAGCGCCATAACCGATCTCCTCAGAACATACCTGCGAAGATTCGTGCTCGTGTTTTTTGACGACATACTCATCTACAGTGCGACTTGGGGTGAGCATTTACAACACGTTGAGCAGGTGTTGAGCTGTTTACAGCAACATCACTGGGTGGCCAATCAGAAGAAGAGTGAGTTCGAGAAGAAGACGATCAGATATTTGGTGCACGTCATATCAGGAGAGGGGAGAAGATAGAGGGGGTAATCGCGTGGGAAGAACTAAAAACGCTGAAGACGTTGAGGGGATTCTTGGGTCTCACCGGATATTACCGGCGATTCATTCGAGACTACGGGAAGATAGCCAAGCCCCTTACAGAGATGTTGAAAAAGGGAAATTTTGCGTGGACTGAGACTGCCAGGGAAGCAATGAGAAGATTGAAAATAGCGGTGACCACTGCACCGATGTTGGCGTTGCTGAGCTTCTCGCAACCATTCCAGGTAGAATGCGACGCGTCTGGCACGGGGATAGGGGCGGTGCTCACCCAGAAAAGGAGACCGATAGCTTACTTTAGCAAAGCATTATCAGAAGTGACCTTGGGCAAGTCGATCTATGACAAAGTGTTGATGGCGGTGGCCCTGGCGGTGCAACACTGGGCAAAAAATTAGTGGTGTATACGGATCAGAGAAGTCTAAGGTTTATGTTGGAATAGAGGGTGACAACCCAAGCGCAACAACACTGGATAGCCAAACTGCTCGGCTACGACTTCGACATATTTTATAAAACGGGAGCCAACAACCGAGTGGCTGACGCGCTGTCACGAAAAGGCAGCGAGGAGTTGGAGGGCGAGGCTTAGATTGAAGGGGATGACGGGGGTGTTGAACTGACTGGGATAATGAGGCCTTATTGGCAAGATTTCCAAGACCTGATGCGAGAAGTGGAGGAAGACGATGACTTGAATAAAATCAGAGAAGGAGTCACACAGGATCCCAACAAATACCCGGCTTACACCATTGAAAACGAACGGTTGCACTACAAGGGGAGGCTGTTTATTTCGGCAAAGTCTGAGTGGGTACAGAAACGGTTCCCTCTGAATCCTCCCTTAAGATTCCTAATAATATTCATGAGGCACTTGATCATCTTGGATGGTGACACACCATGGTTGATGAAATGCAGGCTCTTGACCACAATGGTACTTGGGACCTTGTCCCTCTTCCTCCTTGTAAGAAGTCTGTTGGTTGTAGATGAGTTTAAGCTATTAAAGTTGGTCCTATTGGTGAAATTGATCGTCTCAAAGCTCGTTTAGTAGTTAGGATACACTCAAGTTTATGGTCTTGATTATTATGATACTTTTTCTCCTATGCTTGCCATTCGTCCTTGGCCAATTTATCGGTTGGTCATTAAAAATGCCTTTCTTCATGGTGATATAGAAGAGGAGATATACATGGAGCAACTTCCTGAGGTTGTTGCTCAGGGGGAGTCTAGGTTAGTTTTTAAATTACGCTATTCCCTCTATTTCTTGAAGCAATCACCTCGAGCTTGGTTTGGTAAATTTAGTCGAGTTGTGCAAAATTTTGGATTGAAACGATGTGAGGCGGATCCTTCAATGTTTTATGGTCATTCTTCTGCTGACAAATGTGTTTATCTCATGGTGTATGTTGATGATATTGTTATTACAGGGAATGATGTCACTAGAATTACTCAATTAAAGAATCATTTGTTCAACCACTTTCAGACTAAAGATTTGGGTCTTCGAAAATATTTTCTCGGTATTGAAGTGGCACGGTCGAAAGAGGATGTCCTCATTTCACAAAGGAAATATGCTCTTGATATTTTAGAGGAAACATGCCTGACAAATTGCAAGCTCATTGATAGTCCTATGGACTCAAATCAAAAGTTAATGAGACATCAAGGTGAACCTTTCTTAGACCTAGAGAGATATAGAAGGCTGATTGGAAAACTCATTTATCTTACAATAATAAGACCTGATCTTTCTTATCCAGTGGGAGTTGTGAGTCAATTTATGCAAAATCCACATGTTGACCATTGGAATGCAGTGATTCACATTCTTAGATACGTAAAAGGAAACCCAAGACAAGGATTGTTTTATGAGAACAAGGGAAGCTCTCAGATCGAAGGATATTGTGATGCAAATTGGGTTGATTGTCCAATTGATCGAAGATCTACTACAAAATATTTTTGTTTTACTTGGAGGGAATCTTGTATCTTGGAAAAGTAAGAAACAAAGTGTTGTTGCTCGATCTAATGCTAAAGCTAAATACTGATCTATGGCTTTAACTACATGCAAACTTGTATGGATCAGACAACTTCTTCAAGAATTGAAATTTTGTGAAAATAAGCTGTTGAAACTTTACTGTGACAACGAAATAGCCCTTCATATTGCCTCCAATCCAATGTTTCATGAGAGAACAAAACACATAAAAATTGATTGTCATTTTATTAGAGAGAAGTTGTTATCCAAGGAACTTGTTACTAAGTTTGTCAACTCTAATGCACAACTCGGAGACATTCTGACCAAATCTCTAAGGAGGCCCAAAATTCAATTTATATGTTCCAAGCTTGGTGCATATGATCTATATGTTCCAACTTGAAGGAGTGTGTTGAAATGTAATGTATTTTTTAGTGGGCTTTTTAGGAGCCTTCTATCTTTCCTTTTTATGTTGATCTAGTGTCCCTTAAATAGGATACTATGTGTAAAAGCCCACTCTTAAAAGCCCCCTAGAAAATACATTACATTTTTTAGGAGCCTTCTATCTTTCCTTTTTATGTCGATCTACTATCCCTTAAATTGTGTACTGTGTAGAAGCTCACTCTAAAAAACCCACTAGAAAATACATTACATTTTAACAATCATCATGCCTCTCATACTGTTTGCATATTGGTTTATGTTGATGACATCTTCATTAAAGGCTACTCTATTCCTCTTATTCACTCCATTAATCAGCTTGCATTCCAACCTCTCTTTGAATCAGCTGGGCATTGAAATTAATTATCTTTCAGACCAGTCTTTGATACTGGCTCAACGCAAGTATCTCAGATCTTTTGCTTAAAACCAAATGACCGAGGCTCATCCTGTCCCTTCTCCTATGGTTGCTTCATGCAAATTATCCAAATTTGGTACCTCACTCTTTATTGCTTTGTGGTAGGCGCCTTGCAGTATGCCACTCTCACTCACCCGATGTTAGCTATGCTGTCAAGTTTCTCAATTCATGGCTCAACCCCTGGACTCTCACTGGACTGCTGTTAAGCGGATTCTATAGTATCTTAAAGGCACTGTTTTGATAGAAACCAACTGGAATAGATATTATTACTGTATTATAATCACAAGAACTTGTGAAACAATTACCAGTTTACTCAGAACACAAAATGAAATTGAACAACAATTAGAACAGAACACATCTTCCAAGTTATTGAGAGCTTGGTCTCTCCCTTTCCTGATTTTCCTCTCTAGTCCCCTCCTTTTTTCCCTCCCTTTCTTTATTTTTCTGCTGTCCTGATAACTGCCTACAGGCAGTTATGCTTGCCCCTAATAAAAACATTGAAAACTACCTAACTGATTAAGAAATTGTCAACAACTATTACAATAACTATCCTATTTAATATAGACCCAACAAAATATTTATTTCTGGTTTCTCCTCTTATAGTGCTGACTCATTAGAGGTTCTCACCCAGTTCTTCAGACAACATTGGAGGTAGAGGTTGAGGCCTTCTAGCCTCAGCTATCTTCCTCGGTCCCAATCTCATTTCCTGGTGGTCTTGCAACTAGAATTTTATAGCCTGCTCTAGCACTGAGGCTGAATATCGTACCTTAGCCCGCACTTCTGCTGAAGTTTTGTTGATTCAGGCCCTTTTAAAAGAACTATCTCTTCCTTCATCCACTCTTGTTATGATGTGTGACAGTTTGAGTGCAATTGCCATTGCTCATAATGCAATTTTTCATTCCCACACTAAACACATGGAAATATGTGTTCTTTGTTAAGGACCAAGTGTTGTCTACGCAACTTGCAGTTTATCTCATTCCCAGTGTTGATCAGTGGACTGATGCTCTTACGATGTCCCTTTCTCCAACTCGCTTTGAACTTCTGCACTGCAAACTCCATGTTCTGAATTCTGCTAATCCCTCACCTTGAGTTTGAAGGGGGATATTAGACTTCTATTAGATTTATATTAGGCTTGTATCACTATAAGTTCTGTACTGTACTGTTGTCATATAGTTTCTTTTCTTTTGCATTGATGACTCTCATTAACTGCGGTTTTCTCTTTTCAGAGTCTATTTAAAGGACTCAGACCTTTTTGTAAAGGATGACAACTTCTAATAATACATTAGAATTATCCTGTTACATTGTCTTTTCTTTCCTTGCTTTTCTCAAAACCTAATAATACTAGATTTACATGTGATCAAACACCACTTCATAACACTTAAGATTGAAACTGTAAAATAATTCTAGAGGGCTTAATTGATCCCTCTCACAATCTTCTATTTATAAGAATAAATTGATACAAGTACATGATAAATAGGGTAACCCTAGACACAATATAATCATGATAAATAGGATAATCCTAGACACAATATAATCATGATAAATAGGGTAACCTTTGACACACTATAATCATGATAAAATAGGATAAATATTCTAACATTCCCTCTCAAGCTAGAGCATACAAATTGTATATACCAAGCTTGGAACAAATAAACTCAATCCAAGGACCCCTTAATGACTTGGTCAATACATCTACGAGTTGATCGTTTGACCCAATAAACTCAGTACATATTTCTTTGGTCAACAACTTTTTACGAACAAAATGACAATCAATTTCTATATGTTTAGTCCTCTCGTGAAACATTGGATTTGATGCAATGTGGAGAGCAGATTGATTGTCGCAATACATCTTTCATAGTATGGATGTCACAAAATTTAACCTCTTGAAGGAATTGTTTCACCCATATAAGTTCACATGTTACTGATGCCATTGCCCTATACTCGGCTTCCGCGGTTGATCGAGCTACTACATTTTGTTTCTTACTTTTCCATGAAATAATGTTTCCTCCCAGAAAAACACAATATCCTGTAGTAGACCGTCCATCAATAGGTGAACCTGCCCAATCTGCATCACAATACCGAGAGACCTGAATGCTTCCTGTTAGACCACCGTCGCACGAAGATCGCGGCGATCGGAGCACCCAAGCGCCGCCGCAAGATTCGCCGCTGCCGCCGCGCGTGCCGGCGCGTCGCGGGAGCTTTCCGCCGCCGATCAGCACCGCCGTGATCGCCTCCTCGCCCTCTTTCCGGATCTGTGGTCGTTGCGTCAATCGGAGCACTTTGAATTTTTAGGGTTTCTCCTTCTCTATGGCGTCTTCCTCGTCTACAAACACCTCTGTTGGTGGCTCATCTTCTGATCCCTCAATATATACCAATTATGTGAATGTACACTTGTCCATTGACAAGTTAGATGGCACAAATTATGCAACATGGGCGTCCGACATTAAACTTTGGTTGAAGAGTCAGGGGTACTTAGATCATCTTACTCAAAATGTGACTATTGCTCCCATAGATGACACTTCCCGCTGGATGAAAATTGATGCTCAGTTATGTATTGTTATAAAGTCCACCATTCACTCCTCACTGAAACAAATGTTTCGATCCTATGAAACATGTTCAGAAGTATGGGCACAAGCGAAGTTGTTATACACCAATGACACTCAGCGTCTTTATGGTGTTTGTCAAGACCTATTAACTGCTATTGGTCCGCGCAATCCTGGTCCCATGGCAGATTATTTGGGTAAAATTCATGCCCTTCTTCATGACTTTAATGATATATTACCTCCTGCTTCCACTCCTGCTGAAGAATTGGAACAACGATCAAAGTTCTTCATGTTGTTGGCATTATACGGACTCTCTGATGATGTTTCTCATGTCCGTGATCAGATTTTGGGTTCTCCTGTCATACCCAACTTTACTTCTACTTGTTCTGCTCTTTTGCGTATACCGAGCAAACCCGTCACTGAGACATCCTCCCATACTGATGATTCCTCTGTTATGGCTGCTCGACGTGATGATCGAAGTCGGTCTCGCAAGCCAAGTAAAGGACGTCCAAAATGTGACCATTGTGGCAAGTTAGGCCACAAGATTGATAAATGTTATGCTCTCCATGGACGTCCTCCTCGATCTGTAGCAATGGCAAATTCTGATCCACCTCCCCGATCACCGTCTGCAGACCATCATACTTCATCTAATACCATGGACAAACCTGCACTCTTCAACGAATTTCTCAGATGGTATGAGGATCATCAGCACTCTGGTTCCACTACATCTGCATCTGTTGCACGTACAGGTACACCTTTTGTTGGTCTAACTCACTCTCTCGGACCTTGGGTCCTTGACTCAGGCGCCACCGATCACATCACCGGTAACAAGTCTTTGTTTTCTTCCTTGTCATGTCCTGATAATTTACCCTTGGTAACAATGGCTGATGGGTCTAGAGTCTCATCTCATGGTATTGGTACTGTTAATATTTTTCCATCCATATCCATTGATCATGTACTTTATGTCCCTGGGTCTCCCTTCAACTTACTGTCCATTAGTCGTTTAACTCGCACTCTTAATTGTGTTGTTTCATTTACTAAAGATTCTGTTTGGTTGCAGGACCGGAGTTCGAAACACATGATTGGCACAGGATATGAGTCTCATGGCCTTTATCATCTTCGTCCTTCTCCACATGTTGGCATAGTCATGGAGTCACCATCCCTTCTTCATGCTCAGTTCGGTCATCCTAGTCTTGCCAAACTACAACAACTTGTCCCGAGGTTGTCCACATTATCAAGTTTGTCGTGTGAGTCTTGTCAGTTAGGGAAGCATACTCGTAGTTCCTTTCCTCGTAGTGTCTCACAACGGGCGTCGTCTCCCTTTTCATTGGTTCATTCTGACATTTGGGGACCTAGTCGTGTTAAGTCCATTTTAGGTTTTCAGTATTTTGTTACTTTTATTGATGACTATTCCAGATGTACTTGGTTGTTTTTAATGAAGAATCGTTCTGAGTTGTTTTCTATTTTCCAATTTTTTTTCAATGAAATAAAAACACAGTTTGGGGTTTCTATTCGACATTTACGTAGTGATAATGGCCGTGAATACCTTTCTCAACAGTTTAAACAGTTTATGGCTTCTCATGGCATTCTTCACCAAACCTCATGTGCTTATACCCCTCAACAAAATGGGGTGGCTGAGCGTAAGAATAGACACCTTATTGAAACAACTCGTACACTTCTGATACATGGTCAAGTACCCTCACGTTTTTGGGGTGATGCAGTTCTCACAGCATGTTATCTTATCAACCGCATGCCATCTTCCGTCCTAGATAACAAAATCCCTCCTTCTATCTTATTTCCTCAAGACCCTCTGCATCCATTACCTCTTCGAGTTTTTGGGTCTACATGTTTTGTTCATGATTTTAGTCCTGGTCTTGATAAGTTGTCTCCTAGGTCTCACAAATGTGTCTTCTTAGGATTTCCACGGTCACAAAAGGGCTATAAGTGTTTTTCCCCATCTCTCAATCGTCATTTTATCTCTGCTGATGTCACTTTTGATGAGTCTTCTTTTTACTTTTCACATCTATCTTCTAGTTCTGTACCTCTCCCTGTTACTGTTGATATTCCTCTTGTCTGTGATCCTCCTGGTGATACTCCACCCCTTTTGTCTTCTCCTTCTTTAGACTCTCATTCACCACAGGCTCATCCTTCACCTCCACCACTTCAGGTTTATAGTCGCCGTAATTGTCTCCCTCATGACTCACTTCCGGTGCCGCCTCATGTGTCTCCTCCGGCTCCAGCAACTGAGTCTGACTTGCCTATTGCCCTCCGTAAAGGTATACGCTCTACCCGTAACCCTTCCCCCCATTATACTGTTCTTAATTACCACAGATTATCTCCATCATTTTATACTTGTCTCTAATCCATTTCTTCTGTGTCAATTCCCAAATCTGTGGGTGATGCCTTAACTCATCCTGGTTGGCGTCAAGCTATGATGGATGAATTAAGTGCCTTACAGGAAAGTGGAACTTGGGAGCTTGTCCAATTACCATCTGGAAAGTCTGTTGTTGGTTGCAGGTGGGTGTATGCTATCAAGGTTGGTCCTGATGGTACAATTGATCGTCTGAAAGCTCGACTGGTTGCCAAGGGCTACACACAGATTTTTGGTTTGGATTATGGTGATACTTTTTCTCCAGTGGCAAAGATGACCTCTGTTCGCCTATTCATTGCCATGGCCGCTCTTCGACAATGGCCTCTTTACCAACTTGATGTCAAAAATGCTTTTCTCAATGGTGATTTGCATGAAGAAATTTATATGGAGCAACCGCCTGGCTTTGTTGCTCAGGGGGAGTCATCTGGATTGGTATGTCGTCTTCGCAAATCCTTATATGGCCTAAAACAGTCTCCTCGGGCCTGGTTTGGTAAATTCAGTTGTGTTGTTCAACAATTTGGTATGTCTCGCAGTGAAGCGGATCATTCAGTGTTCTATCGCCACTCGAGTGCTGGATGTATCTACTTAATAGTGTATGTCGATGATATTGTTCTCACAGGAAGCGACTATCTTGGCATCTCTCAGATGAAACAACACCTTTGTCATCATTTTCAAACCAAAGATCTTGGCAAACTTCGGTACTTTTTGGGTATTGAAGTAGCACAATCCAGTGATGGTATTGTCATATCTCAGAGGAAGTATGCGTTAGACATCTTGGAGGAAACAGGGTTAATGAACTGTAAATCTGTTGAGACACCTATGGACCCTAACATCAAACTCCTACCAAATCAGGGGGAGCCTTTCTCAGATCCTGAAAGGTACAGAAGACTAGTTGGTAAATTAAACTATCTTACTGTTACGCGTCCTGACATTTCCTTCGCAGTTAGTGTGGTGAGTCAATTTCTAAACTCCCCATGTGAAGACCATTGGGATGCAGTTGTTCGCATACTGAAGTATATTAAAAGATCACCTGGGAAAGGTTTGCTATATGGCCCTAACAACGATACAAAAATCGTTTGTTATTCAGATGCTGATTGGGCTGGTTCCCCTTCTGATAGGAGGTCTACTTCTGGATATTGTGTCTCTATTGGTGGCAACCTGATATCTTGGAAAAGTAAGAAGCAAAGTGTTGTGGCAAGGTCCAGTGCAGAAGCAGAATATAGAGCTATGGCATCAGCTACTTGCGAGCTTGTGTGGCTTAAACAATTGTTGAGTGAATTGAAATTTGGAGATGTCACTCACATGATACTTATATGTGATAATCAAGCTACTCTCCATATTAGCTCTAATCCTGTCTTGCATGAGAGAACCAAACACATTGAAGTTGATTGCCATTTCATTCGAGAAAAAATCATATCCGGAGATATCAAGACTGAGTTTGTTAATTCAAGCAACCAGTTGGCAGACATATTCACTAAGTCCTGACGAGGACCTAGAATTGATTATCTTTGTAACAAGCTTGGAACATATGATTTATATGCTCCACCTTGAGGGGGAGTGTTAGATATTAAGATGTGTGTTTCTGTTATTTGGGCTTAGTCTATTCTGTATTAAGGGCATTGGCCCATATCTTACAATATAAATAAACTACCCTATGTGTATGAAAAACACACAAGGGATATTTTCTCCCAATCTTCTCTATTTCTCATAGTTCCTTTATCTTCATATAACAATCCTTGCCCGAGAGCCTTCTTTACATACCTTAGAATGTGAATCAGAGCATTCCAATGGTCAACACATGGAGCCTGCATGAACTGACTAACCACTCCAACTGCAAAGGATAGATCTGGCCTTGTAATAGTGAGATAAATCAGTTTTCCAACCAGCCTCCTATACCTCTCTGGATCGGAGAATAATTCACCTTCTTCTGTCCTTAATTTCTGGTTTGGGTCCATGGGACTGTCTACCGGTCTACAATCAATCATGCCTGTTTCTTGTAATATATCAAGAGCAAACTTCCTTTGGGAGATTACAACTCCATCTTTTGATTGCGCAACTTCAATGCCTAAGAAGTATTTGAGACTTCCAAGATCCTTGGTTTGAAAATGTCTACTCAAGTACTCTTTTAGTTGAGATATTCCAACAACATCATTTCCTGTAATGACAATATCATCAACATATACTATTAAGTAAACACATTTCCCGAGAGAAGAATGATAATAAAAAATTGAATGGTCTGCTTCACTGCGTTTTAGCCCAAACTTTTGAACAATGGAGATAAACTTTCCAAACCAAGCACGTGGGGATTGCTTGAGGCCATATAGAGATCGATGCAATTTGCATACCATACCAGACTCCCCCTGAGCAACAAACCCAGGAGGTTGCTCCATATAAACTTCTTCCTCAAGATCACCATGTAGGAAGGCATTTTTGATATCCAATTGATGAAGTGGTCAGTGACGAATGGCTGCCATGGCAAAGAAGAGACGAATAGTAGTCATCTTGGCTACAGGAGAGAAAGTGTCACAATAATCAAGACCATAAACCTGAGTGTAACTTTTTGCAACAAGCCGAGCTTTGAGCCGATCAATTTCACCATCAGGGCCAACTTTAACTGCATACACCCATCGACAACCAACCGCCTTTTTTCCTGGGGGAAGGAGCACCAACTCCCAAGTATTACTGTGGTCAAGAGCCTACATTTCTGCAATCATAGCTTGTCGCCATCCAGGATGATCAAGTGCTTCTTTCACATTTTTGGGTAGAACAACAGAGGACACTGAGGATAAAAGAGAAAAATAGGAGGGCGACAATCGATGATATCTTAGAAAGTTATAAATGCGATGAGGGTTTCGAGTGGAACGAGTACCTTTTCTGAGGGCAATAGGCCATGCTGAATCATTTGCACCAGGAGGCGTGGGAGGAGGTGACGAGGGAGAAGAATCTGAAGTAGGAGATGCACCATTGTCTTGGGGAGGTGGACTATCGATTGGGGTCCTGTGTGGGATGATCTCAGTATGTGGAGAAACAGGTGTAGAAGGATTGTGATCAAGACTTGGAATGACAGAGACAGTGGAGCTATTTGACTCAGTCATTGGAATACGAAGGACCTGCTGGAGGATAGAAACATCCTAAACAGATGGAGAGAAGTAAGGAGTCTGTTCAAAGAATGTGACATTGGCAGACATGTAATACTTCTTAGTTTCAGGAGAGTAACACCGATATCCTTTTTGAAGTCGAGAATAGCCTAAGAAGACACATTTGAGAGCCCGAGCGGAGAGTTTGTCTAAACCTGGAGACATGTCATGAACATAACATATACAGCCAAACACTCGGGGAGATGTATGAAAGAGAGGATCATTAGGAAACAAAATGGAGAAAGGGACTTTATTATCAAGAGAGGAGGAGGGCATCCTATTAATAAGATAACATGCAGTTAAGATGGCATCCCCCAGTAATGGACAGGAATATGGGCACCAAGCATAAGGGTACGAGCAGTTTTAACCAAGTGTCTATTTTTTCGTTCTGCTATACCATTTTGCTATGCTGTATGAGGACAAGTAGACTGATATAAGATACCATGGGAACTCAAGATGGCAGAAAAGGAGGATGAGAAATACACTTTTGCATTATCACTTCTTAATATTTTGATTACTTGACCAAATTGATTCTTGATTTCATTCAAAAAGGTTGTAAAGATAGCTAACAATTTAGAATGATTTTTCATAAGATAAACCCAAGTACATCTTGAATATTCATCAATAAAGGTAACAAAATATCTAAAACCAAAGGAGGAGATACGACTAGGTCCCCATATATCAGAATGGATGATGGAAAAACTAGAATTACATATTGATTGAGACCTTTTAGGAAAGGAAGATCTAACATGTTTTCCTAATTGACATGACTCACATTCTAAGGTTTGGAGACCACTAAGTTCAGGACACATCTTTTTTAATTTGGACAAATGAGGATGGCCAAGTCGATCATGTAGCACTTTAGGATTAGGAGCAGCAACACAGGACACCCTTGGATGAGATCCAAAATGGTATAATCCGCCAGCCTTATATCCTTCTCCAATCTGTCTCCCCGAACCACGCTCCTGTATAACAAAAGATTTATGATCAAAGGTTATTGAACAATTTAACATTTTAGTCAACTGGCTTAAGGAAATTAAATTAAAAGGACAATTAGGGGCAAAAAGGACTGAGTTGAGATTGAGGGAGGGAGACAAAGAAACATGACCGACTCCTTTGGAAGAAGTTTTAAATCCATTTGCAAGGGTTATGAAATGAGGTTTTTCTCGAAAGGAAATAGATGAGAACAAAGAGGTATTACCAGAAATGTGATCAGAAGCACCTGAGTCAATTACCCATGAATTTTGACCTTTCATAGATTGAGAAACGCAGGCTGTTTTATGTATTGGGAGATTGAGATGGTTGTGCCAAGCTGTTAGACTTTAACCTTAAATACTCTTGATATTCATCCTCAAAAAACATAGAAGTGGAAGTTTCAGTCTTCGAAGTGGAAGTTTCAGTCTTTGAAATATTGGCGGTTTTGGAAGGGAAACCATGTAAGGAGTAGCAATTCTCTTGAGTATGACCCATCCTTTTACAGTATGTGCATTGAGGACGTCCTCGACCTCCTCGTCCTCCTCCTCTAGTGCCACATCCTCCTCTTCCTCGTGTGGCAACCATGATAGATGGTTCCACTAGTTCATGCGCTTCTTGAGTTTGAGGTACCGGGACACGCAGAAGGCGAGTGGTCAATGTTTCCATAGAGGGAACCTCATGACTAGTTAGAAGTTGATCTCTGAGATGATCAAAATCGGGATGTAGGGCACGAAGGATCAACACCATGTAAAATTTGTCTAGTTTCTTTTTGATATCCTCTAATGGATCTACTTCCGAAAACATCCTAAGTTCTTCGACAGCAGATTGGGCTTCAGCCATGAAGGACACCATATCATGGTCTGCCATTTTAAGAGATGCAAGCTTGTTCGTAGTGTTATAGAGACGTTGAATATCGTTGGCATAAATGCTTTGGGCTTTCTTCCCAAAGAAGTGACAAGTTTTGAAAGCCCTCAAAGATACAAGAAGTTTGGGTTCCACTGATTACCATAACAGGGCACACAACTGGAAATCTGCTTGTTTCCACTGATCAGCTTTTTCAGTAGGCACATGGCTTCCATCTCGCTCAAGGTGGTCATAATGCCCTTGGCCAAGGAACCACATTTCAACGGCAGCAGACCATGATAGATAATTTTTTTCGTTTAGCTTCTCGAAGGTAATTGATGGACTTCCAGAGAAGGAAAGAGTACTGCCAGACGCCTTCTGAAGAAGAGGAATAGTACTAGCGAGGAACAAGAAAACCCTAAGGGTTTAGACGAAGGAAACTGTGACAGTGATGGACGAAAGTGGCCGGCAGCGACGGTGGCCGGACGGTGGCCGACGACGGTGGTCGGACGGTGGCCGGATGGTGGCCGACGACAGTGGCCGAAGGTGGACGGTGGCCGACAGCGGGCATCGGCGGACGGTGGCGGGCGACCAAAAACTGTGGCGCCGGACAGATATATTACGAGACAGAAACCAGAGCGGGTCAGCGGGATCGACCCGCTCTGATACCAACTTAAGATTGAAACTGAAAAATAATTCTAGAGGGCTTAAATCTTCTATTTATAAGAATAAATTGATACAAGTGCATGATAAATAGGGTAATCCTAAACACAGTATAATCATGATAAATAGGGTAACCCTTGACACACTATAATCATGATAAAATAGGATAAATATTCTAACAATAACAAAAGAGAAACTCTTTAGTTCTAAAGAGAAATATTTATTCTACATTTTAACTTCTAATCATTGATTTTTTTCAGAGTGAACTTTCAGATGAACTTGGTGAAAATCCTCTAGACAACGTAGAAGTGCTTCAAGATCAGCTTGAATTTTTTCCTTTCCTCTGTAGATTTCAGGTTCTTGCTTTTTCATACTTCTAAATTTATACAAAGAGATACTTGTTATATTGGAGTGATTGCTTTTAATTGTTATTAATAATCTACACTTTTAGCATCTGTATTGATTCATTGAATTTCAGTATGAAAGTTGCAGTTCTTATATGATGAAGATAGTGGAGCCTATCATGAAAAGCTATATGGTACTTTTAGTGGTTCTTCATCAAGGGATTTAACTTTGTTTATTTTAATATATTTTTATTTGGTTTTATACATTTTGTGTAGAAGGAAGCAAATCTCCAAAGCCAAGTTGATAGTTTTGAATTGTCTGTAACCGAATCCAAACTTGCATGGTTCACACACATAGTTGCTGCAATTCTCAGAACAAAGCAGATTTCTGGTTCTAGGTAATTGCTTTAACCAGTGAAGGAAAATAAAAGCTTCTGCACAGTAAACTTTTAAGTTGTCTTTTATTTCTATATAGCAGTGAAGAATCACAAGAGATACTTGATGCGGAGATATCGGCTTGTGTTCTGCAGTTGATTAATATTTCTGACAGTGGGTTTCACAGCAAGGTATGTGCTTTTGTATCAATATGAGGGTAACATTGTTATATCTTATTCTAAAATGTGTGCATGGTCTGCTATTGATAAGTTTGTTTTTTGGTCCAGTGTTTTTGATTATTTATGAACTTTGACATCATCTTTGCATGTATTTGGCTGGTTCTGGTTTGTCATTTAAGATTTTGCCTGTTCTGCTTGCTATATGATCTTTCAAGGATAATTTGGTGGGATTATTCAATATAAAATTATTCTCTTTACACTAATCATTTCTCACATCAAACCACAAATGACAATTTGATTCTTTTTCACTATGTTTACCATTCATTTAGATGCTATTATCGTACTTTTGGCCATGATGGTCAAATCTTAATAAACTTATAGAGACAAAAACACCCCCCTTTGTTGTATTGAAACATTTGATTCAACTCCTCCTTCTACTTTGTGAAATATGCATTTAGACGACAACGGAGACTCACCTCAAAGATGAATCTAGCTCATTTTTTAAGTGGATGATTTTGCCATTAAGGAAATGTTTATTAAAACGAAAAAAAATGTATTTCATTACTAAAGGAAAATTACAGAAAGAGAGAGTGAATCTCTTTACGAAGCTCATATATGTATTGGTAAGAGGAGCACATAAAAGGAAAACCAATTGTAGCAAGCAGCTGTACAAACTAAAAACAGAGGAAATAACCTCACCGACAATGTTTGCCTAAATCACTACCCCTCTCTGTAGGTCCTTGGTGGACTTTAGTACTTCCTAAAGAAACTGTATAGGAGATCTCCTTAGTACGTCATGGTTATTTATATTCTTCAGCTTGAGGGGCAAGTGTTCAGAAATAGGTATAAATACTAAATATTTAATGTATAACACTTGAAAAAGAGAATGATTTTATTATTTTCATTCATGGCAATTGTGAGAAATAGAGAAGATTGGGAGAAAATATCCTTTGTGTCTTTTGCATACACATAGGGTAGTTTATTTATAATGTAAGATATGGGCCAATGCCCTTAATACAGAATGGATTGAGTCAAATAACAAAAACACACATCTTAACATCTAACACTCCCCTTCAAGCTAGAGCATATAAATCATAGTTCCAAGCTTGTTACAAAGATAATCAATTCTAGGTCCTCGTAAGGACTTAGTGAATATGTTTGCCAACTGGTTGCTTGAGTTAACGAACTCAGTCTTGATATCTCCGGATATGATTTTTTCTCGAATAAAATGACAATCAACTTCATTGTGCTTGGTTCTCTCATGGAAGACAGGGTTAGAGCTAATATGGAGAGCATCTTGATTATCACATATAAGTGTCATGTGAGTGACATCTCCAAATTTCAATTCATTAAGTAATTGTTTAAGCCACACAAGCTCGCAAGTAGCTGATGCCATAGCTCTATATTTTGCTTCTGCACTGGACCTTGCCACAACACTTGCTTCTTACTTTTCCAAGATATCAGGTTGCCACCAATAGAGACACAATATCCAGAAGTAGACCTCCTATCACAAGGGGAACTAGCCCAATCAGCATCTGAATAGCAAACGATTTTTGTATCGTTGTTAGGACCATATAGCAAACCTTTTCCAGGTGATCCTTTAATATACTTTAGTATGCGAACAACTGCATCCCAATGGTCTTCACATGGAGAGTTTAGGAATTGACTCACCACGCTAACTGCGAAGGAAATGTCAGGACGTGTAACAGTAAGATAGTTTAATTTACCAACTAATCTTCTCTACCGTTCAGGATCTGAGAAAGGCTCCCCCTAATTTGGTAGGAGTTTGATGTTAGGATCCATAGGTGTCTCAACAGATTTAGAGTTCATTAACCCTGTTTCCTCCAAGATGTCTAACGCATACTTCCTCTGAGATATGACAATACCGGTGTTGAATTGTGCTACTTCAATACCCAAAAAGTACCGGAGTTTCCCAAGATCTTTGGTTTGAAAATTATGACAAAGGTGTTGTTTCATCTAAGAGATGCCAAGATAGTCGCTTCCTGTGAGAACAATATCATCGACATACACTATTAAGTAGTTACATCCAGCACTTGAGTGGCGATAGAACACTGAATGACCCGCTTTACTATGAGACATACCAAATTGTTGAACAACACATCTGAATTTACCAAACCAAGCCCTAGGAGACTGTTTTAGGCCATATAAGGATTTGCGAAGACGACATACCAATCCAGATGACTCCCCCTGAGCAACAAAGCCAGGCGGTTGCTCCATATAAATTTCTTCATGCAAATCACCATTAAGGAAAGCATTTTTGACATCAAGTTGGTGAAGAGGCCATTGGCGAAGAGCGGCCATGGCAATGATTAGGCGAACAGAGGTCATTTTTGCCACTGGAGAAAAAGTATCACCATAATCTAAACCAAAAATCTGTGTGTAGCCTTTGGCAACCAATCTAGCTTTCAGACGATCAATAATGCCATCAGGGCCAACCTTGATAGAATACACCCACCTGCAACCAACAATGGACTTTCCAGATGGTAATTGGACAAGCTCGCAAGTTCCACTTTTCTGTAAAGCACTTAATTCATCCAACATAGCTTGACGCCAGTCAGGATGAGTTAAGGCATCACCCACAGACTTGGGAATTGACACAGAAGAAATGGAGATAATCTGTGGTAACTAAGAACAATATAATGGGGGGGAAGGGTTACGGGTAGAGCGTATACCTTTACGGAGGGCAATAGGCAGATCAAACTCATTTGCTGGAGCCGGAGGAGACACAGGAGGCGACACTAGAAGTGAGTCATGAGGGAGACAATTGCGGCGACTATAAACATGAAGGGGTGGTGGTGAAGGACGATCCTGTGGTGAATGAGAGTCTAAAGAAGGAGGAGACAAAATGGGTGGAGCATCAACAGGAGGATTACAAAAAATAGGAATATCAACAGTAGCAGGTGAAGGAACAAAACTAGAAGATAGATGTGAAAAGTAAAAAGAAAATTCATCAAAAGTGACATCAGGAAAGATAAAATGATGATTGAGGGAAGGGGAAAAACACTTATAGCCCTTTTGTGACCGTGAAAATCCTAAGAAGACACATTGTGAGACCTAGGAGATAACTTATCAAGACTAGGACTAAAATCATGAACAAAACATGTAGACCGAAAAGCTCTATGAGGTAATGGATGTAGAGGGTCTTGAGGAAATAAGATAGAATGAGGGATTTTGTTATCTAGGACGGAAGATGGCATGCGGTTTATAAGATAACATGCCGTGAGAACTGCATCACTCCAAAAACGTGAGGGTACTTGACCATGAATTAGAAGAGTAAGAGTTGTTTCAATAAGGTGTCTATTCTTGCGATCAGCCACCCCATTTTGTTGAGGGGTATAAGCACATGAGGTTTGGTGAAGAATGCCATGGGATGCCATAAAATGTTTAAACGGTTGAGAAAGGTATTCATGGCCATTATCACTGTGTAAATTTCGAATAGAAACCCCAAACTTGTTTTTATTTCATCGGAAAATGATTGGAAAATAGGAAACAACTTAGAACGATTCTTCATTAAAAACAACCAAGTACATCTGGAATAGTCATCAATAAAAGTAACAAAATACTGAAAACCTAAAATGGACTTAACACGACTAGGTCCCCAAATGTCAGAATGAACCAATGAAAACGGGGACGACGCCCGTTGTGAGACACTACAAGGAAAGGAACTACGAGTATGTTTTCCTAACTGACAAGACTCACACGACAAACTTGATAATTTTCACAACCTCGGGACAAGTTGTTGTAGTTTGGCAAGATTAGGATGACCTAACTGAGCATGAAGAAGGTACACTGACTCCATGTTTATGCCAACATGTGCCAATCATGTGTTTTGAACTCCGGTCCTGCAATCAAACAAAATCTTTAGTAAATGAAATAACACAATTAAGGGTACGAGTTAGACGACTTATGGACAATAAGTTGAAGGGAGACCCAGGAACATAAAGTACATGATCAATGGATATGGACGAAAAAATATCAACAGTACCAACACCATGAGATGAGACTCTAGACCCATCAGCCATTGTTACCGAGGGTAAATTATCCGGACATGACAAGGAAGAAAACAAGGACTTGTTAACAGTGATATGATCGGTGGCGCCTGAGTCATGGACCCAAGGTCTGAGGGAGTGAAAGTGAGTCAGACCAACAAAAGGTGTACCTGTACGTGCAACATATAGATTTAGTGGAACTAGAGTGCTAACGATCCTCATACCATATGAGAAACTCGTTAGAGATTGCAGGTTTTTCTACGGTATTAGATGAAGTAGGATGGTCTACAGACGGTGATCGGGGAGATGTATCAGAATTAACCATTGCTACAGGTCGAGGAGGACGCCCATGAAGCGCATAACATCGATCAATTTAATGGCCTAACTTGCCACAGTGGTCACATTTTGGACGTCCTTTACTTGGCTTGCGAGACCGACTTCGATCATCACGTTGGATGGCCATAACACAGTTAATAGGTCCTGACAAACACCATAAAGGAGCTGAGTGTCATTGGTGTATAACCACTTCGCTTGTGCCTAGACTTCTGAACATGTTTAATATGATCGAAACATTTGTTTCAGTGAGGAGTGAATGGTGGACTTTATAACAATGTATAACTGAGCATCAATTTTCATCCAGCGGGAAGTGTCATCTGTGGTAGTAGTAGTCACATTTTGAGTAAGGTGATCTAAGTACCCCTGACTCTTCAACCGATGTTTGATGTTTGGACGCTCATGTTGCATGATTTGTGCCATCTAACTTGTCAATGGACAAGTGTACATTCACATAATTGGTGTATATTGAGGGATCAAAAAATGAGCCACCAACAGAGGTGTTTGTAGACGAGGAAGATGCCATGGAGAAGGAGAAACCCTAAAAATCCAAAGTGTCTCGATTGACGCAACGACCACAGATCCAGAAAGAGGACGAGGAGGTGATCACAGCGGTTCTGATAGGCGACGGAACTCTCCGGCAACGTGCCGGGATGCGCGGCGGGAAGCGGCAGCGCCGGCGACTGTTGCGTTCGCCGCGATCTTTGTACCACGGTGGTCGTCCGGCCAAGACGATTCCAATGGTGTGGTCGTCGGTCGATTCTGGAACTCTGGCGACGGTAGCAGCGGCGACGACGACGACGACAACGACGACAACAACGGCGGCGACAGCGGCAATGGTGTGTGCCAGAGACCGTGAAGTTGGCTGGAACTAATCCTATGCTCTAGATACCATGTGAGAAATAGAGAAGATTGAGAGAAAATATCCCTTGTGTCTTTTGGATACACATAGGGTAGTTTATTTATAATGTAAGATATGGGCCAATGCCCTTAATACATAATGGGCTGAGCCCAATTAACAAAAACACACATCTTAACATCTAACATCTACTTATCTCAGGAATCATGGACTGCCACACCTAAGTCATAATTAGTGAATCTTCATTGTCCCAAATTGGAATATGAGTCTCGTCTGGTCTGGGTCCTCCTCCATCTATGTGATCTAGTCTTGAATGTCCCTTGAGAATCCTTTGAATATACGAGCTCCATTGTAGGAAATTTTGACCATCCAACTGATAGGCACCCATCACATTAGGCAAATCATTAGGTACCAAAGGAATAATTTTTACTCTAGACATCACGTAGAACGCAATCAAGTGTCTCTAGTGACCTTATCCGAGGTGATGACGACGATACCGGGAAAAAAGAGCCGAACCTAAAATTCTGATCTACTCAAATTTGGGCCTAACGGGACGTCACTGACTCGTAGAACAGACTCAGGAGGCGTCGATGACCTTGTCTGTGTCGGCAGCGGCGAGTGGGTCTAGCCGCAACAAGGCACGTGGGCTGCACGCGCCAACGACAATGGCGGCGTGTGGTGGCACGTGGCGACTTCTTTCCTGGACTGATTTTTGGTGTTGGGTCATCAGAGTTGGGCGGACCTTTTTGCCCTATCAATACCACAATTGGCTATGGCGGCAGCCGCGGTGGTCGGATAGCGGCGACAGTGGCTACTGTTGCAGCGGGAGGTCTGATACCAACTTGAAAAAGAGAATGATTTTATTATTTTTGGTCATGGTAATTACATTCTCCTTACCTCTATTTGTAGCAATCTAATCTTCTAGAAAGGGAAGTAAGGAAACAAAATAATCTGGAAGATCGTACACATGTTTTCTCGAAATACAACAATAACCAATTTAATAGGATTTGAAATCTGATAGAGGTAATGGATTATCCTCTAATTGTAAACCAGCTGCAGAGTGTTGTTTAGAAACACGGTTTTAGCATAATTTTGTTTCTGTTCTCTCTTTTATCAAGTGCTATTACAATCTTTTTTCGATGATACTTTCTAAATTTTTCTGAGCTTGTCTTCTGCCTTTATAGTTTGAAAGATATCATAAATGTTAAGGGTAGATCTGTCAATCTGATGCATTCAATATTTTTATTTAATATTTTTTCCCTTGATGAATTAATTACTAAGGTTGTTTGCCTTATGAATATGATTTATACAACAGTTACCTGCTTCTTAGTCGTGGACATTAAATAGCCATCCTTGTTGAATGCACTACGAATATATATTTGTGTGTTGATGCTAGCATGAGGATGTAGTTGTATTTTGTTTTAAATAGCCGTCCTTGCTGAATGCACTAACGACTTATTAATTCAGAGGTATGAAGATGTGAGCAAGCAAAGACTTGATCGTGCTATACTAACTTTCTTTCAACATTTTAGAAAGTGTTATATTGGTGACCAGATTGTTTCTTCATCCAAGGTAGAAAATTGGAAGTTATTTTCCTTTGAATATTTAAATATTATTAAGGTTATGTCTGTAATTTTCTCGACTGTAATTGGAGCAGTTATATACCCGACTATCTGAACTTCTTGGACTCCATGATCATCTACTACTACTAAATGTTATTGTGGGAAAGATGATTACTAACCTTAAATGCTACACAAAGGTAATGATGAAATTTTAGACATACTCTTTTGCATTACTGTATTATTGAGCTCATAGAATGAGAGTTTCTATGTGCAGTGCAAAGAGGTTATCGATCATACCTTGAATCTCTTTCTGGAAATGACATCTGGGTTAGTTTGGTTTCCATCTCAAATACTTGAAGTCTTCATTATTTACAATTTTCTATTTTGATTTCTGTAATAAGGATTTTGTTTTTGCAGTTACATGTCAGGAAAACTGCTTCTTAAACTGGATAGTGTTAAACAAATGATTTCAAACAAGAATGTGAGTTGCCTCTTAACCAATAAGGATGACATGCACTTTTTTCCTCTACTAATTACATTATAAAATACAGCTAACATCTTTGGATATCCACACACAAATACCTATTTCTATTTAACTGTGGAAACAAAGTATGAAATATAATGAAAAAGTGGAATTCACTACTAAGAGATCATCTTACATGCTACTAAAGAGAGTATGTGGAAGATTGTGATTTAACAGCATAATCTGCAAGCTAACCATTTAATATTTATACTAGAAGGCTAAGAAACTGTTCCCTTGTAGTTTGACTAGACCAGTATAGTTTTTAGACACATTTTTACTAAATTTCAACTTAGAACACACCTTTTATGTGTGTGTGTGTAATTGAGTATAAAAAGTTGAAATGGTAAAGTGTTTTATTTTCTCCCAAACAGATACAAAAGTATTGTAGAAAAATCTGGTGCGCTCATTGGTAAAATTAAATTGTGCAATTAGCTTGAAAGTATGTATTTTTGCCTAGTTTTTTTCAAGCTATTTTATGTTGAAATTAGTTTGAAAGTATGTATTTTTGCCTATTGTTTTTTTTTATCTAGTGTTGTCTAGAATTTGAACTGCACAGTTTGTTGGAGCTGGATATCAAATCTGTCATTTTTTTTTGTAATCCAAGAGAAAAACGGGCCAGCCAAGAGTAATTGACTTGATATTTTAGTTGCTGTATATATGCTTGTTCGTATCGTATCAGTTGATTTCTAAGGGCAATTTTTTTCTCTTTTTTTCAGAGGGACCTATTCCCTTTCATAGAAAATTGGGAATGTTTCCGTAGCAGAACAACCCTGTACTATACTATTGGCATGTTGATATTCTTGGAAGATAACCCAGTCAAATTTAAATCTACAATGGAACCTTTCTCACAGGTTGGTAGCTTTAAATTGCCGCTGACCCATAATGGTAACAATTATTCTGACATAAGATCTTAAGAATTGGTCTTTACGCAGTATTTGTAGCAAACATTTACTTGTAAAGTATATTTATCTTTAGTGGCCTTGTAAATATAAGTAGCTATTGAGTGTATACTAACTCAAGCAATTCACCAAATCGTCCTTTCTGCTCAATCTTTAACTAATCTGTTGTGGTTCTCTGTCTGATTTGATTTTCCAAGCATTAGAAAAGTTGCAAAGGTTAATTTTCAGTTTTCATTAACTTGAGCCAACTGGTTAAATTAATTCTTTTGGAAAGATATTGATTTGATTTCAATTGTTATTGCTAAATATATTTGTATCTTGTATTATGATGTGTCTTGTGAAGTTTATTCTTTATTTTTTCTGTTGTAGCAATTTAGGTTGGTGCAGCAGTCTGTACTCCTGCAATTACAATGTTCCTTTCCTACTTTTATTACACAGACTAACGTTTAAGCTGAGTGGGAAATGTTGTAAATAATTCAGTTAGTGCTGTATGTTAGTTTGGTAGTTAGTTGGCTGTTTTTTAACTGCTTATAATAGGCCTATAAAATTTCAGATTCAGCCACTATATCCCTTGTCCTTTTTCTCTTTTCTTCTCTGTTCTTATGAGTGTGTTTAGTTTGTTCTAACAAGTGCTATCTGGAGCTATTTTTATTGGGGACTGAATGTGTGATGTCCACTAGCTTGAGGTATTCTTATGTGTGAGAACCCTTCCTGTGTGGGTTTTATATCTGTTTTGCAAATCTTTTTGGAGTGGAATTGAGCAAGGTTCAGAGGGTGAATCTTGGTAGGTTCTAATGGGTTTTCATTGACTAACTTGCCAAATTCTTGGTGGTAGCAAGAACTTTGATCAATGGAGTATCAAATGGGCTTTGGATTGCAAGAAGTGATGGAAGTTGTAAAGAATGGTCTTGTAGAATTGGAGGAAGGTGCTAAAGAGGTGCACAGGGCAGTTCCCAGGGAATCGAAGAAGAAAGATTGGAAAGCTTTCTTCTTGATCCATCAGTGTCTGGATTCTAACAATTTTGAGAAGATATCTTTGGCTAATTCAGCCAAGACTGCCTAGGACATTTTGAACAAGTCATATGGAGGTGCTGTTAAAGTCAAGAAAATGAAGCTTCAATCATTTAGTAGACAAGATGAATTGCTATCCATGGCTGATGAAGAATCAGTCGGGGATTGCTACAATAGAATTCAAGTGGTACTCAAATCAATGAAAGCTTGTGGTGAGATGTTTTCAGGTCAGCAATTGATTGAGAAATTTTTAAGAACTTTTGACTCCCCAATTTGACACCTGAGAAATCAAGGGATCTTGAAAAGAGAAAGGTGGAGGAGCTGCAAAAGACTTATAGGATGGAGTGTTGACAGAGCTACAGTTCACGCTTTGTGAGCAAGGACATTTGAAAGAAATGATGGTTGGGGTGGCAAAAAACAATGGAAAATGGACAAACAAAGTGCAAGATTTTGGTGAAGGTTCTAGCAGGCTGTCAAATTATAATTTTAGTGGTGACAATCGTGGAAAATTTGGGAAGGAGGTGATCAAAAGAGAGGAGGGCAGATAAAATTTTATAAGAAAGGTATACACTGCTATGCTTGTAAAAAATGGGGTCATTTTGCTGATGAATTCTTAGAGAAACTGAACAGAGAAAAGAGAGAGAATTGAACATGAACTAAATGTTTTTATTATTGTAACTAGCTTAGAATCATAGCTACAGTGTGTCTTTATAGATAAGTTGTACAATATAAATAAACCTACATATGAACAATGCAAATGTAAAATATACAAGTCAACTATAGTCAACTATAGAATGTATACTAACAACTCCCCTCAAGCTCAACGAGAAGATTTTTGAGAAGAGAAACTCTTCACACTGATTTGCCACGAAGAAAAAACAAAGCAAACTGAAGAGAATGACTTGGTTAAAACATTTGCCCACCAATCAAGAGCTGGAATATGAGAAATGCATGATTGTTTGGCCATAGTGTTTTCTCTTACAAAGAAAACATCAATCTCCATGTGCTTTGTGTGATTATAAAAGAACAGGATTATGGGCAATGGAAACAACACATTGATTGTCACAAAGAAGAGTTGAAGTGCTGAAAGAAACTTGAAGTTCTGTAAGCAATTTGGATATCCAAGACAAGTCAGCTTGTGCTAAACTCTTATATTCATTTTCAATCCTTGAATGAGCAATAGCTTGTTGCTTTCAAGACTGCCGTGATATTAAGCTGGAAGCAAGAAAAATTGCTGCACCTGGGGTAGATCTTCCATCAACATCAGAAGTCCAGTCAGCGTCACACAAAGCCTTGAAAGAAACTGCACTATGTAGCAGTGCTGGCTGAGAATACAAACCATGAAAATAAAGTGGGTTGGCCATAAACTGACAAAATTTGTTGACAGTGAAACTAATTTTTAGCCTAATTAGAGTAGCATATTGCAATGCAATAACTACTGATCTGAAAGTAGGATCTGAGAAAAGATCAGCACCGTGTTTAGATAATTTGCAATTTCAAACCATAGGAGAAGAAATGGAATGAGCTTCTTCAATATGAGCTTTATGAAGTAAATCTCGTATATGTTTTGTCCGAGGAGGAGTGTTAAGTAGTTATATGTATTTTATATTATTATGTGCCTTGTAATGGCCTTACCCTCCGTTTCTTTTTTCTAATTTAGTTGTCAGGGCAAGTGCACCAGTCTGCACTCTTGCATTCACAATGTACGTTTTGACTTTTGTTGCACACAACACTTGTTATAGCGAGTGAAAAACTCAAACTTTTCCCTAAAATCATCAGATTTATGTGTCATAATTTTTAATATTCATTTTGTCCTGTAAAAGACAATGTTGGCATTTGTGGACAAATTGTTAGTCCTTTTAACCATAGTTTATTTTCTAATTAAGAAGGTCATGTCTTCATGAGATTCTTTTGTGAAAGTGATGCTTGTCGGACCTCAATTAAATTGAGCCTAGCAAATTATGCAGTGTACAATAAAGTATAGTCAATTTATTAGTGATTATCGATATGTTGTATTGATTATTGTACATTTTAATTGATTCTTTATTTTTGTTTTAAATTTTAAGGTTTTGGCTAGATTGGAATCAACTCCCGATGCTTTGTTCCAATCAGATGCCGTAAAATTTGCATTCATTGGGTTGATGCGGGACCTTCGAGGAATAGCAATGGCTACTAATAGGTTGGTAATTACAACGTCGAAACTTTGTTACGTTTACAAATGCATTGTTATTTGTTAACAATGTTAATTTATTTTGATTGTTCTTAATTGCTTGTTAACAGCCGCAGAACTTATGGCTTCCTTTTTGATTGGCTTTATCCTGCCCACATGCCTCTTCTTTTGAAAGGCATTACACATTATGCTGATATTCCAGAGGTCTGCTTCATTTTTTCCTTTTAAACGTCTTGCTATGCAATTGAAGGAATAGTTTTATTTTCTTATTTTTCCTTGAAATCGAAGGAATATTTTTTTTTGGGCATGCTATAACAGTAGTCTATGATCTTGAATCTTAATGGCAATATTGGGAAAGTAACTGGTAGAAAAGACAATATTAAGCCAGTTTTTATGAAGTTAAGTTAGGCATAAACCCACTTACTAAGCTTTTTAATTTTTTAACTTGAAGCCTTTTAAGTTAAGCAATATATATATATATATATATATATATATATATATATATATATATATATATATATATATATATAGTAATGAAGTAGTTTAAAATTTAAATTTTAGTTAATTATGATCATTAACACTATTAATTTGTAATAATCTAATCTTCCAAAAATAAGGAAATAAGGAAAAAATATACTTAAAACTAAACAAGAAGATTCTACTAATATTTTTTACAACACTTCCTCTCAAGTTGATAAATAAATATCAATCTTTCCAAACTTGCCTATAAGATCTTGAAATCTACCTTAAGAGAGCCCTTTTGTAAAAATATTTGCTATTTGAAGTTCTATAGGAACGAGAGTTGTAATCACAAAGCCTAGTTCTAGATTATCTTTGATGAAATGTTTATCAATCTCAATGTGTTTGGTCTTGTCATGTTGTACTGGATTATGTGCAACGCTCAACGCAGACTTATTGTCACTGTATAGTTGCATGGGATTGTCCACCTTGACTTTAAGGTCATTCAAAATTATTTTCATCCAAAGTCCTTCACACATTCCTTGAGTAAGAGCTCGGAATTCCGCTTTGGCACTATAATGAGATACTCTATCTAACTTTTTTCTCCTCCATGTTACCAGACTATCTCTAAGAAACATACAATACCCAGTGGATTTTCTGTTTGTAATAAAATCTGCATAGTCAACTGCTTGCATGTATGTGATAAATAAATTGGCACACTACACTAACTACATAAACAATGTTTGGTCTTGTGTGTGATAAATAAATCATTTTTCCTACCGATCTCCAATATTGGGCTTTCTCTACAGGAGCACTTTCTTCATTTCCAATTCTGTGATTCTGTTTTATAGGAACTATTGAGGTTCTACATCTGAACTTTCCTGTTTCTTTGAGGAGGTCAAGTACATATTTCCTTCGGGAGATGAAAATTCCATTCTTGGAATAAACAACTTTTATTCCTTTTAATGCCAATTTTTTGTTTGGTCATCTTCTGCAATAATCATATCATCCACATAGACAAGCATTAGAGTGAGTTTACTTGTACAAGAGTGCTTTATGAATAGAGTATGATCTCCTTGGCTTTGTCTATATCCCAAAGATACCATTGCTTTTGCAAATCTTCCAAGCCATTGTCTAAGGGATTGCTTAAGACCATACTATGTTCTCTTTAGGAGGCATACCTTGTTTCTTTTTTTTTTCACTTCAAAACCTAGGAGAATTTTCATGTACACTTTGTTAGGTTTCTAGAATTTGAAACCTAGAAAGTCCCTCAAAACCTCTCTCAACAAGAAAATAGGTAGCAAAAAAAAAATAGTATTTCTGTATTATCAAAAGAATCAATGAACAAGAGTCAATGTATAGTGAAATGGTTCTACGTGAAGCTTCACTATGAAGTCCATACTAATCTCTTCCCAAACCGCCTCAGAAATAGGCAAGGGCTGCAACAACCCTTGAGGTGACGAGGCCAAATATTTGTGTTGGCAGATTATACACTGTGCTACATAATCTGTGACTATCTTCTTCATTCCTACCCAATATAACGACTATGCCACCTTGCGATAAATTCGACTCAGGATTTTCCTTTAGGTCCTCCATTATCTTCCTTAAATGTTCATTCTCCTCTACCTCCCCCAATACCTCCTGAAAATTCTGCCAGTATGGCCTTGCCACTACTCTCAGCTCTTTTTCCTCCTCTGCCTCGCCCCCTTTTCTAGATAAGGTGTCTGCCACCTTGTTTGCCACCCCTGCTTTATACATGATGTCAAAATCATACCCTAGAAGCTATGCTATCCAATTCTGCTGGTTCTGTGTGGTAGTTCTTTGCTCCAGCAGATATCTTAGACTTCTCTGATCTGTATGCACCACAAATTTCTGCCGAAGGAGATAAGGTCTCCAATGCTGGATAGCAAAGACTTGGGGCATGAGGTCCTTCTCATAAATTGACTTGCTAAATGACCCCTTGGATGCCTTGCTAAAAAATGCAATGGGTCTCTTGTTCTGGGTGAGAACAACCCCTACTTCCCTCCATATGCGTCACATTCAATGTGAAATTGCTAGGTGAAATTAGGCAAGGCCAGAACTAGTGCTCGTGCAGTCTGACCATATAATTACCCTTCTTCAGCAGGTCAGTCAATGGGCGTGCTATCTTCCCATATCCCTCACAAACCTTCTATAGTATCCCGTTACGCACATAAATCCTCTTAGAGCCTTGAGATTTTTGGGTTCTGTCCACCCCCTAAGTGCTTCGACCTTCTCGGTGTCCATCTCCACTCCTTTCTCAGAAATGTTGTGCCATAAGTACTTGATCTACACCTTGCCAAATTCGCATTTGTTCCTATTAGCCACCCACCTATGCTGTTTTAAAGTGCTCAATACTCTTCCCAGGTGCTCCTTCCAAGACTGGCTATACACTAATATATCATTGAAGAATACTAGGACAAATTTCCTTATTATGGCTTTAACAAGTTGTTCATAGCACTTTGAAATGTGGCCTCATCATTGGTAAAGCTGAAAGGCATCACAAGGAACTCATAGTGTCCTTGGTGTGTCCTAAAATGTTTTTTCTAGATTTCTTTTGTCCCCATTTTAATCTAGTGGTAACCAACTTTCAAATCCACCTTTGAAAAATAACATGCACCCCTTAATTCATCAAGAAACTCCTCTATTACAGGTATACAGAACTTGTATATTTAATGCCCTATAGTCTAGACAAAACATTCAGTTCCCATCCTTCTTTTTAACCAATATAACCGGACTTGAATAAGGGCTTGTACTGAGCCTTATTATCCCTGTCCTCTACCTGTTTTTCAATTTCCCCCTTCATCACATGCGGATACCTCCTTATACTGCTCCAGCACATCTTCCAGCTCTTCCTCCTGTACTTCTGTCAGCTTTGGAACCAACTCTCTGTTCTCCTCTCTCGCCATTCGTCCCATATTCCACACTAAGGTCACAACTTCTATTTTTGTTATTTTGAGCAGGGCTTTCAGTGCAACTACCTCCCTGGCTAGCGTTGGATCCCCTGGATAGTCACCTCCCTTTCTGCCTGAATACCATAGTCAGTTTTCCCCAATTCGTCATCACTTCTCCGAACTTCGCTAACCAATCTACCCCCAAGATTGCATCAACTCCACCTAGCTCAAATAGGTAGAACTGTTCTTCAATCTCAGCTTTTCCCAGCGTCAGGATTACACCCTTGCAGAGCCCCTGTTTCTTTCTCTTTTGACCGTCTCCCAGGCTCACCTGATAAGGCCGGGTAGCCTCTACCTCCAATCCTAACTCCTTAATCAACCCTTGATGTATGAAGTCGTGGCTTGCGCCACTGTTAATCAATATTAGCAGCGATCTCTCTTTGATCTTCCCCTGAAGCTTCATCGTTCTGGGCTGTGTCCACCCTCCAGCCAAAAAGGAAGAAAGCTCCATCTACCTTTGATCCACATCGGTCTCTGTCATATCGGCGGCTTTTGTTCCTTCCGTCTCTCCTTCTTCATCCTCGCCTAGTATCACCACCCTTAAACTGCGTTCTGGGCAACAATGGCCTGGGATGAAAGGCCCACCACATCGGAAACAACGTCCCTCCTCTCTCCGTTTAAGGAATTCTTGGTAAGGAAGGTTCTTTATTCCTATTCCCTTATTATCGCTTCCCCTCGTCATCTTGGTCCTCTCCGTCGCGCCTCCCTGTGGTCCTTCCTTTCTGACCGAACTGAAGCTCTCGGATCCCCCTGTCTTGCCTGTACTGCTCCGGTTAGGTTCAATCCGAGCCACAGTTCCTCCTCTATCTGGACTTCGTCCCCAGGAGGATGAGTTCTTATTTCCGCTCCAACCCCTAGCCTTATTACTCTGGCAAACTTCCTCCACATCGCTGGCAATTCTCATGGCGGTCATTAGTTCTTGCGGGTCTTGTATTCGAACCTGGTTGCGTATATCCTCCTTCAACCCCGCAAGAAAATACCCCAACAATTGTTCCTCCTGTAATTCCTTCGTCTCCCCTACCAGTACCTCAAATTCTTGAACGAATCGCAAACCTTACCACCAACGCATCCTTTAATCCTTCCCAAGAACGATTCTTGGCCTTCGCCCTCTAGAATCGGAACTAGTATCCTGCGCTTCCCTCCATACTAATGTAAGCTTATCACAGTTTTTCGTCCTCCGTTACTCCTTGGAATTCTAAAAATTTCTCTGCGGGATTGATCCAGTTTAGCGGATCGAGTCTCTCGAAGACGGGTAGGTTGACTCGTTTCCTCCAACTGTAATACCCCTCCATCCGTTCGACTTCCCTTCCTCCTTCATTGTCCCTCCTCGCCCTCTGATTCTTGTTGACAGACGCCTAACTTCCGTCCGACAGTCCCTCCTGATCGTTGGGGTCTCGGCCTTCATTCCCTCCACTACATTCAACTTTCCGTCGAGTCTGCCCTCCATTTCTCCCTTTCTTCCCCCAAATTGGATCTGACAAATTGTTAGGTTTCTGGAATTAGAAACCTAGAAACTCCCTCAACCTCTCTCAACAAGAAAATAGGCAGCAGAAAAAATAGTATTTCTGTGTTATCAAAAGAATCAATGAACAAGAATCAATGTACAGTTGAATGGTTCTACGGGAGCCTAATCCCCCTCCTCAGGTCTAAGGCCTGACTTTACAAATAATCTCCTCCCCCTAATAGAAATGACAATTACACTATTTATTGTAACTATTTTCCTCCCATATAACTGTTATTACAGTTATACTTCTAACTAACTCATCCCCCCTTTCCTCCTAACTTGCTTTATTCTTCTTCCTTCTTTCATACACTTTCCAACCCCTATCACACTTCTTCTTCCAGATTTCCATGAAGAAAGGCATTCTTCACATCCAACTGGTGTAAGTCCGAACCAAAGGAAGCATCCAAAGCAAGAACAACCCGAACTGTATTCATCTTTGCCACTGGGGCAAACGTCTCCTCAGAGTCAATCCCATAAGTTTACGTATAGCCTTTTGCCACCAATCTAGCTTTATATCTTTCTATTGTCCACCTTACTGGCATTTTTTCACTTCGCTTATCGACAATCTCCCAATTTGAATTACTTTCTAATGCATTCGTCTCCTTTCATGGCTTGAGTCCAATGTTCAAGTTTCATGACCTCATATATTGACGTAGGAATTTGTGGCATCAATGCAACAATAAAGCTAATGTGCTTATCAGAGATATTGTTAGTGCAAACATACCGAGAAATAGGATATTTATCTTCACATTTTCTTCTTTCAAATTTTTTTCCAAAAAAGTTGCCTTCTTCCTCTTTTTTCTCGTTGTGGACTATGGTAGCTTCATTGTCTCCAAACGTTACATGGGTACAATCATAAAAAAATCTGACAAACCATTTGGCTCCGGAAATAGATTCTACGACAAGTCCCCAAACGTCACATGAATTATATCAAATGGTGAAGTACTCTTTTAATTACAAATAGGATAAGATGTACAATGGTGTTTTGACAACTGACAAATATCACCATTAAAAGACTCAATAGACTCCTTGGTAAACAAATGGGGAAATAAAGTCTTGATAAGGTTGAATGAAGGATGCCCAAGCCTTTTATGATGTAGCCATATTTGCGAATTTGCCCACGTCTTAGATGTAGCCTGTTGACTCCTGATTTTTAGTTTGCTTTGGTTATCAGACTCCAACAGATACAACCCACTTTGCTACGTAGCAGATAAAATTGTCTTTCCCGTTGCAAGGTCTTGAAAACACAATAAGTTGAGAAAAATGTTGTTGAACAATTTAAAGCCTTTGTGAGATTTTTCACAGAGATAAGACTATTAGCTAATTGTGGAACATGTAAAACATTCTTTAATACAATAGATAGTTCAAAAAATATATTCCTAGAACTGTATATAGGTATACCTTGGCCATTTGCAACTGTGATAAGTTGTTCTCTATTTCTTTTATCATGAGTTGAAGGACCCACGAAAAGGTGTCATATGAGCAGTTGCTCTTGAATCAAGAATCCGAATAACTTGAGACACAAGACCAAAAGTATTGAGACAAATCTTAACTTTCATGGACATATTACATGATGCAGAGGGCTTACTCATTGATTTAACCATTGCTTCCAAGCTATCTGTGACAACGACAACGTGTGAGCTACATCGAAAAAAAAGGAACAAAACTCAAATCTAGGCCAAATGGGACGTCACTGACCCATGGAACGACCTTAGGAGGCTCCAACGACTCTTTTTGAACTAAGTGGAACTCAAAACTCAAATTTGGGCCAAATTGGACCTCACTGAACCGTGCGAATCTTTTTGTGACAGCAGCGAGAAGTGGGTCTCGTCGGAACTAGGTGTGCGGGCTACGTGCATCGACATGTGGCGGCATCTTTCTTGGAGCGATATTTCGGCGTTGTGTTCATTGAAGTTGGGTGCACCCTTTTGCCCTATCAACAATCCCAATGGCTACGGCGGCAGTTGCAATGGCCGGATAGCGGCGGTGATGGCTACTGTTGCAGTTGAAACGGAGCTCCCTTGAAAAGGAGAATGATTTTTATTATTATCATTCAGACCTATTACATTTTTCCTCCACCTTTTTGTAACAATTCAATCTTCCAAAAATAAGGAAATAATGAATAAATATATTGAAAAGTAAACTAGAAGATTTTACATACATTGTCTCTAATTTGGAAGATTTTGCTCTAAATAGGACAAGCGGCAACCCCAGTTTTCAACGGTGGCTGACGTGTGCTGTGTTCGCGATTTAGAGGGGTAGAAGGGAAACTCTCACATGGAAAGAGAGGAGTTCAATGGCGGTGATACCAGTGAGGTTGTTGGCTCTGCTGAGGTGTTAAGATGAGAAGTAGGGAAACAACTATTTTTTTGAATGGGGTGAGTTATTTGAATGAGGAGCGAAAAACCTAATTTTGATTAGGATAAGACTTAGGGCATATGAATAGTAAATTATTTTTTTATTTTTAACTATTAATAGATACATGTGGTTATGGGTAGTGTCATACTCAACCCTGCCCCCGTTAGTAAGGTACTAAAAGTTCTGTTATCCATTAATCGTGGGTATCTATTACTCATGAATACCTACTATCTGCAGTGGATACCTGCAGGCACGATTCTTTTTTCCATCGCTAATAGCTATACTATTGTTAGGGCAGCTACTGTTATGTGTCTCGATGCAGGATTGGTAACTATAGAAGAATCCAGGGGTGACCATTAATCCTTACATCCCAAGTCTACAGGCTTGGTTATACTTTTAGTTTTATCTGGCACAAATATGTGAATGGCGGAGGAAATTTCTTAATTGAAAAAATAAATATTTTTTTCTGTAAAATTTGACATTCCTAGAACAATTTAAAGTATTTGAGGCTTGGGAATCATTGAATTTCTGCCCCATGGTTAAAGAACTAAAAAATCCTATTTCATGAGTTAACTTCTGAAGAGAGCACCCAACTAGCTGGTTCTGAAGGGAACAAGTCAACTATTGTGACAGTAACCTCGTCCCCTCTTAATAAAACAAATGTTTTGTTAATTATACTCCTAAGAGTAAAGTTTAGATATATTTAATTTCTAAAGAATTTAACTTGTAGATATTCCTATGAATTTTGCATACATGATGCAGGTAACAACTCCATTATTGAAACTCGTGGCTGAACTAGTACTGAACAAGTCCCAGCGATTGAATTTTGAGTATTCTTCTCCTAACGGAATACTACTCTTCCGAGAAGTTAGTAAATTGATTGTTGCTTATGGATCAAGAATTTTGCCTCTTCCTAACAAAGCGGACATGTACACTTCCAAATACAAGGGGATGTCACTTTGTTTGATAATTCTTACACGAGGTATGCAAATATTGTGAGATATTGAAATAGATGACTGTCTATCATATTTTCTGTTGGCAAGTAGGATGTAGTGGAAGGGACTGGTCTATTGGGAGCATGGAGTAATTTAGGTTTAGATCTAGGTAACATTTTTCTGTAGATTAAACACCACATGTTAAAAACTTTCACTGCCACCATCTTCTAACCTGCTTTTCTCGACTATCCTATTTTATTCTATATGAATTTTTTTTTCAAGGTTGTCTCTGTTAAATGATTTTTTACTTACCCCTATTAGTAATTTTGTCACGCTTTTTGTGTTGTTTTGTATTGGCAGTATCAAAATTTATTTGTGAGTAGGTCTGAATTGTTAAAGGTGATAGAAGTGAAACATAAATGCTCTGGCTGTTAATTTTTATTTTTTATTTTAGAGGTTGTTTTCACACTAATTATTACTTCCTTAATAATGGCATTTATTTATAATATCATGTATTAACTGCTTTCTCTCTATTGATTTTTAAAGCAAAAGAAGAGTGATTGAACATATTATGTAATAGTATTATCATATATTTACCTTTCTAATGAGTTTATTTTTATTTTTCTGGCAGCAATATCTGGGAGCTTTGTGAACTTTGGTATTTTTGAACTTTATGGTGATAGAGCGCTTGTTGATGCTCTTGATATCATTGTTAAGATGATACTATCAATTCCTTTAGCTGATATATTTGCATATCGGAAGGTATTACTCTACATTTACTCTATGTTCTTTGATATGTTGGTTAACAATAGAAGTGCTTTCCTCTGGTTTATCCAATTTGTGTGTTGTAATTATAATATATATGTAAAGTTTATTAGGCATATATTGTTGGTAAACTTACATCTAATATTTCCATTTGTCTACATTTGAATTTAATTTTAAATTAGTTTGGTAATGATTGTGTAAGCAAATTCGGATTACTATTTGGTATGCTTGTTTTCTTAAACTGATATCAATTAATTTGTATACAAGTATTTGATCAACCTTTTTAGTGTATATTTTATTTGGTTTATGCTTCTTTTTCCTCTCTAACACAGGTTGGCCAGCCCTGATGTTTACAGTTTTGTTTCTGGAATATAGCTGAAAGAACTAAAACATAATGACAACTGGGTTTGACTTAAAAAAGATAGTCGTTGATAGAGTTCTTTCTGATGGTATGTCTTGATCACTGGTCATTACAGGCTTTTCTTCTGGTCTATTTTCCAGGTCGCAGCTGCATACTTTGCATTCTTGGATTCTCTCTTCAGTTGTCATTTGTCATTTGTTTTAAGTTTGGATAAAACTACGTTTATGCTTGTTGTTGGATCTCTTGAGTCAGGGCTTAAAGATTTGAGTGACAAGATATCTTCACAGGTTTGTAAAAGCTCGACACACTTTTAGTTGTGATAATTCAATTAATTTTTTTTTTGGTTCAGCAGAGAAGGATATTTTATAATGCTAGTTATACTAGAGAAAAGTGTTAAATACATATGACCAAAAAAGTAAATAAACAATTATTTCCTGTGTTAGGACATGGAGGGTTTATGAGAGGCGAAAGGTGAGGAAGAGTACTTAACTGCTAAACAGTTAAGTGGGGCGGGAAAATGGTCTCTATAAAAGGACCTCTTTTATTGTTTTGAGTTAGAGAGTTTTGTACTCGAGTTGTAGACCAGTTCAGACCTGGTGAAGGAGGTTAAGTTCCTGGTTTCCCAATTATGTTCTTGATTCTTTGATGTGAATACAAGTCGTTTCTTTTACAATTTCTTGCTGTGAGTTTACTGAAGTGTGCGAGTAAGAGAGAAAGTTAGGATTCTTACCAAGATTCCTAACATCCTGTTATAGTGTATTCATATGCATTCTATAGATATACTTTGACCAGACTCCCACATAAAACACCTCCACCGCCTATATTCATCAATAAGTACATCTAACTACACCATTCCTGCATGTTCATTTCTTTTTCTGTTTAACACACCAAAAAGTTACCCAAGCTAAATAATATGGACGTTGATTCCCCAATATAATTCAATTCATGTTATTTACTGGTATTAAATATAAGTTTGGTTTATAATCCAAATAAAATTTGTTTATGCGCTTGTAGAGCGCTTGAATTGAGAACTAGGGACAATTTCTTATTAGATGGTATTTTTCTAGTTACTAACTCTAATGTGTCATTTGCATTTGTAGTGCGCCTATGCTATTGACAACTTGGCTACATTTTATTTCACCCATGTCATTGTTGGAGAGTTGACTACCTCACCTTCTGCTCTTAATATATCTGGACTCATTTCTGACTGTGCTGAACTTTTCTCTAGAGTATGTTTATAATTAGCTTACTTAAGGTTTATTTTTCTTTTCACTACAGCTTGAACCGATGTGCTTAGTCTATTGGTATTTTCTTTGATATTACTCTATTGAGTATGTCTTAACTTTTTAATTGTCTATAAAATTTCCTTAGATATTGAGAACTCTATTTGAAGTTGTTATATTTGAGGACCGTGGCAATCAGTGGACTCTTAGCCGTGCAATCCTGAGCATTATGCTAATCAGCGAAGAGGTGATTATGTTGTCTGATTCCTATTATAATTCACTTGATTGATTTTTATTCACACTGTTTCAGATGATATAAATTTGAATGCTTGTTAATGCTAATCAGAACACGTAATGTCTATACTGTTTTTTCCGTGATTGTTTCAAAAACGTGGTGCTTAAATAGATAGTTAAGCATATGCTTGTTATTTTGACATTGGTTGAGAGATACCCAGTTTTCTTGAATGTTTGAACAGAACATGACAATTCAAGCATTTTATGAGGTATTCTGTTTTAATCTGGAAATGTAGGATTCCAAATGATTTCCACATTGTTGGCCGTTCCATGTTGAATATAGATATCGGTTCATAATATGAGTTTTTTATTTGTTGCTTATTAGTTCAAGGAGTTGTGGAGAATTGAAACTTGATTTTATTATACTAGAAGGGATGAATGATTTCAACACACTCTTGTAGCTACATATAGCACAGAAGGAAAAGAACTCCTAACAACTAACTGTCATTGACAGTTCAGTTAAGTTAGGAGAACAGCTAGCAAACTGAAAACTTAAAAATACAGTGAAATAGAGAAAACTACATGGAAGTAACTCTTACTCAAATATCCCCTCCACCACTCTGAGTTGTTCCCACAAAGTGAAAGCTTGAAAGACAAAGAGCCTTGGTGAGAAAATTGTACTGATCTATTAAGGGGACTTGAATGACTTGAAGTTGCTTGCTGTGAAATTTTTCCTGAGCAAAGAAGATATCTAATATGTGACTGGAGCTAGAATGAAGGATTGGATTATTGGGATATATAAGAACAAAGTATCTTTTATATTATTTACTCTCGTTAGAAGTCCCACGTCAACTATGAGATAAGTTGAATTCACAATATATAACTGGGTGTAAATCTTTCTTTACAAGTTGATTTTCTTGGATTGAGTTAGGCTTAAAGTCCACTTTTTAATATGGTATCAAAGTCATAAGCTAGAGCCTATCCTCGAGAAATTAGATGTTGCTAGTCTATTGTTTCACCAGTTATCAGGTTGCTTAGGACCATACTCGATATGTATATACCTCAGTTGAGGAGGTGAATTGAAAGTTCCACATTGATTAGAGATAAGGTCAATTCACAATATATAAGTAGGTGCAAACCTTACCTTACAAGATGACTTTATAAATGTGGATTAAGAGCAAGTGCCACAAAGGACCTGAGTAGTGTGAGGAAACTTCATCTCTGTTCATTTTTTGTCCACTTGTCCTTTCAATTTTATTTTTTTTCAAGTCAATTAACCAATTTTTTAAATTGTTCAATAAACCTTTTTGTCAAAAATTTTTATTATACAAGAACCTAGATTGAGGCAATTGTTTGGAGAAGGACATGAATCTAGAGATTTATACTATTTTTGAACCAATCCATTTATGTCTTATTTTGCATCCTCATATTCACTGGTCAAAATTCAAAACAAAATGACACTTGAACTTAGTAGATTTCTGCCATTAGAATGTGAGTCTAGTCAACTAGGAAAACATGTTATATATTTGGGAGCCAAGTTGTGACTTATCTTTTGGTGTTAGATATATTTTGTTACTTCCATTGATGAGTATTCCATATGTACTTTAGTTTATCCTATTATAGACTATTTTGAATTGTTGTCTACCTTTAAATCAATTTGGCCAAGTAATGAAAATTTTAAGAAGTTATAATGCTAAAGGGTACTTCTCTACTTTCTTTACAATTTTAAGTTCACAAGGTATTTTACATCAGTTTACTTGTCCTTGTACCTTATTACTTGATACAAATATGCATATCCATCATTGGGGAGTTGCCAATTTGCTATTCCATTCTTTTTCCAAAGGATCTTCTCTTCATATTTCCCCCGTGTATTTGGTTGTGTATGTTTTTGTTAGGAAACCACAGAGCCAGTAATGAAATAAGAGGAAAAGATGATATAAGAAAGGATCACAGATCCTGTTTCATTGAAATAACAGCCAAAAAACAGAAGGAATAACCTACTGTCCAGAGCTAGGCTCCTTAAGAGACCAAAACGGTACTCTCCACTCTATATTTCATTCAACAACCGAATCCCCCCCCACACACACTGCCCTGACAATATAAAGGTAATAACGAAAAAGTAAATCTTCCTAGGATCCTCCAATTCTCTCTCTCTAACTAATTTTGTCCACCTCAGCCCCTTTATTTTGTTTTCTCCTGCTATAAACTTGTCCCCATTTCTTTTGCTCTTTTGTTTCTTTGCCAAGTATATTGTTTGGCCCAACCGATATTTGGGCTGTATCAATACCGCCCTCTTGAAAGATAGTCTTGTCCTCAAGACTAAAAGTTGGAAATTGGACCTTCATTAACATCTCATCCTCCCACGTTGCTTCTTCTGCTGTTTTTCCTAGCCAATGCACCAGCCATTGGTTAACCCTTTCTCCCCCCTTAAGTATGCTTCTAGTAGCCAGCACGTTCTGGGGTAACCATACCTCTGATTGGTCCTCTTCAAGCCCTGTGGGCAGTCCTTCTACTGTTTTATACTCCCCAATGGCCTTCTTGAGCAGCGAAACATGAAACACAGGGTGTATTTTTGAATTGGGTGGTAACTGCAACCGATAAGCTACCTCTCCAACCCTTTCAATGACTTCAAAAGGTCCGTAGTACCTTGCACTAAGCTTAGGACTAATGCGCGAAATAACTGAGTGTTGCCTGTGAGGTTTCAGTTTGAGAAACACCATGTCCCCTATCTCAAAACTTCTCTCCTTTCAATGTTTGTTTGCTTGTGCCTTCATACGATCCTGGGAACGCACCAAGTGTCCCTTCAGCTGACGAATGGCTTCATCTCTATCGAGTAATTCACGCTGAACTGCCTCTACTTTCACCTCTCCTCTTACCACTGGGATAATCCTTGGAGGAGGCCTCCCATAAACTGCCTCAAAGGGTGTAGTTCCTATAGATTCATGGTAAGTGGTGTTCAACCACAATTCTGCCCACGGCAGCCAATTAATCCACACCTTTGGTTGATCAATGATGAAACAACGTAGGTGTGTCTCCAGGCATCGATTGGTCACTTCTGTTTGACCATCGGTTTGTGGGTGATACGCTGAACTCATCCTTAACTTAGTCCTGTAACCTGAAAAATTCCCTCCAAAAAGCACTTATGAATGTAGGATCTCTGTCACTTACCACTGATTTAGGTACCCCATGTAAACGAACCACTTCTCTGATAAAAATCTCAGCGATACTCTTAGCAGTAAAAGGATGTTTTACTGGAATGAAATGGCTATATTTTGTAAGTCTATCAACAACCACCAACACCGTATCAAACCCCTTTGATTTTGGTAAGTTTGTAATAAAATCTAAGCTTATGTCCTCCCAAACTTCTTCTGGAATTGGCATGGGTTGTAACAATCCTCCTGGGGCAGCAGTTATATATTTCTGACGTTGACATGTGTCACATTCTTGAACAAATTTCATGATATCCCCCTTCATCCCTTTCCAGTATAAGTTTGCAGTAGCCCTTCTATATGTTCGGTAGAAACCAGAATGTCCGGACTGGGGAGATGCATGCAACTCTTTCAACAATTCTGGAATCCAAGGTGATTGAGATGAAATGACTAACCTGCCTTTATACTGCAATACACCTTGTTGATAGCTGAATCCTGCATACTTACCCTCCTCTCTTCCCTTTTTCTGTGACCAATTTTCTTAAAGCTGCAGCGTCCTTACTCCGCGACAGTGCATCAGCACCTTTATTCTCACAACCCGGCTTGTACACTATTTCGAAGTTATATCCCAATAACTTTGCTACCCAATTCTGCTGGCTCCCTGTTGTGATGCGCTGCTGCAATAGTTGTTTAAGGCTTCTCTGATCAGAAAAAACCTTAAATTTTCGCCCTAGCAAATATGGTCTCCAGTGTTGGATGGATAGAACTACGGCCATCAATTCTTTCTCATACGCTGATTTGGACAGATTCTTGGGGCTTAGAGCCTTGCTGTAGTAGGCGATTGGTTGCCTGTCCTGCATCAAAATGGCTCCAACCCCCGTACCTGATGCATCACACTCAAGTTCAAATTCCTTCTCAAAGTTGGGCAAACAAAGACATGGAGCAGTTGTTATCAATCTCTTCAACTCATCAAAAGCTTTGTGGGCGTTCTCATTCCAACTAAAGTTATCTTTCCTCGTCAATTCAGTTAAGGGGCGCGCCACATTTCCATAATTCTTCACAAATTTCCTATAATAACCTGTGAGGCCTAAGAAGCCCCTCACCCCTTTTACATTTTTCGGCACAGGCCAGTCAACCACACTTCTTACCTTCTCAGGATCTACAAAAGCTCCTTTCTCTGATATCACATGTCCCAGGTAGTTAACACTACTTCTCCCAAAACTACATTTCTCTTTATTTGCAAATAGCACATTCTCCCTTAACAGCTGTAATACCTTAGTGAGATTTGTTAGATGCTCTTCCCAATCCTTTCCATATATCAATATGTCGTCGAAAAATACCAGGACTCCCTTTCTCAACATCTTCTTAAAAACATCATTCATTAAAGCTTGAAATGTTGAAGGTGCGTTCATGAGTCCGAAAGGCATTACCAAGTACTCGTAATGTCCCTCATGGGTTCGGAAGGCCGTCTTCTCTATGTCTTGTTCCCTCATCCTGACTTGATGATACTCGGAAGTGAGATCTAATTTTGAAAAATACTTAGCTCCATGCAACTCGTCCAAGAGCTCTTCAATTACTGGGATTGGGAATTTGTCAGGTATCGTCACCTTGTTCAAAGCTCTATAGTCTACACACATTCGCCAACGCTTGTTTTTCTTTTTCACCAGGATTACCGGACTCGAGAAACCACTTTGACTATGCCGAACGTGCCCCACTACCAGCAAGGAACGAACCTGATTCTCTATCTCGTTTTTCTGGTGAAACGGATACCGGTAAGGTCTCACGTTAACTGGTGCACTTCTGGGGAGCAAGTTGATGCAATGCTCCTTTTGGCGTTTTGGAGGTAGACCTTCTGGGTCCTTGAACACATCTTCATATTGACCCATCGTCTGTTTTAATTTTTCCAGTATAGTTTGATTAGTTTCTTCTTCCTTCTTAGCCTCCCCTTCGATTTCAAACTTGCAAAGGCTAGCACTCAAGGATTCACTTTGCTCTGTCCCTCGCAGCACTTTAATTCCTTGGGCCGAATTAAGTTTCATGATTTGCTTCTTCCAATCTACCCACATCTCTCCCAACGACTCCAACCATGCCATGCCGAGGATAAGATCAATATCCTCGAGTTCGAATAAAAACGCATCCACTACGAACTCCCCTGTCTCAAGAACAATCTTCACCCCCCGACAAACCCCAGTTGTTTCTGTTTGATGCCCATCTCCCATCAATATACGCATTCTCCGCGTATTTTTCCACTCCCATTCCATTGCTTTCACTAACCTTCTCGAAATGAAGTTGTGAGACGCTCCGGAATCTATCAAGATGAGAAGTGGTACTCCTTTGATCATCCCTTTTAGTTTCATCGTTCTGGGCACATCTCGAGTCTCTTTCTCCAACACGAAGAGACTGATGGCACTACAAACTCCATCAACTTCCTCCGTTTCGCCCTCGTCGTCACTTTTTTGGGTTCCTTCTTCATCTTCAAATTCAATCTGAATCTCATTCTCAGCTACTATGGCCCTTAATTGTTTAATTGGGCATTGATGATTTGGCCCATACGGCCCACCACACTTGAAACACAGCCCTTTCTTTTTCCTATCCACCAAATCCTGATAAGATAAGTGACGCACGCCCTTCTCACGTGCTCCCCCTGATCCCTTATCATTTGCACCACTCTTCCAGTTTGGGCCTGACCCATTACTCCAACCATTAGATCCATACCCTTTTTGACCCACTCGCCCTATTATGTTGGATCCAGTTTTGTGACCCGAATTTTCACCTCCTACTGCCTGTGCGTCGTTCCGCCTATGCCACCCTCTGCTTCGTCCCGACACCTCCAGGTCAACAGCACGAGCAACGTTCATCAAACGTCCCGTGGTTAGAGGGTTTGCGGTATGTAAGCTTCGCACCTTAGCTCGGACCTCCTCCCTGAGCCCATGGTAAAATATGAAAAATATTGTTCATCGTGGAGCTTAGGAATTTGGGCGATCAAGCGTTCAAATCGTCCAATATATTCATCCATGTTCCCTGTTTGATTCAGCGTCGTCAATTGATCATATACACTCCCTTCCCCCATTCCTCCATAACGTTCAAGCAACTCTCTCTTCAAATTATCCCATGACAACACCTCATAATCGTTTAACAACGAGTTGAAAAAATGGATTGTCCCTCCTTCCATGCACAAATGAGCCAGATGTACTTTTACCATCTCGCTGGTCTCCTGGACCTTGAAGTAAATCTCCGCTCTCGAAATCCACCCCGCAGGGTCATCGCCCGTGAATGCTGGTAACTCAATCCTTTTTACTGATTGTTGAAACTCCGCCAAAGCATCCCCTTCTAGGGTTGTAAGACTCGCTCCACCCTTGGTATCTTCCTTAGTCTCTGTTTTTTTGTTTCCCACAGAACCTTCACCCTCTTCATATGTTCTCTTTTCAAAACTCCTCGTCATCAACTCCATCATTTTTGTTTGATTTTCTGCAGCTTCTTTTCTCATCTCTTCTAGTGCTGAATGATTTTGAGTTGCTTGCAGACGCAACTCTTCTATGATGGCTTTCATTCGAGTAACTTCTTCTTCTACATACCCTACTCTCTCCTCCATTTTTCCTGAAACCACTGGTTCTCCTTGTTTTCTGCTATCTGCTCGAGTGTTAACCATTCACCCTCTAATGAAGTTATCCGGCAGGTCGGAGCAGAAATGTTAGGAAACCACAGAGCCAGTAATGAAATAAGAGGAAAAGATGATATAAGAAAGGATCACAGATCCTGTTTCATTGAAATAACAGCCAAAAAACAGAAGGAATAACCTACTGTCCAGAGCTAGGCTCCTTAAGAGACCAAAACGGTACTCTCCACTCTATATTTCATTCAACAACCGAATCCCCCCCACACACACTGCCCTGACAATATAAAGGTAATAACGAAAAAGTAAATCTTCCTAGGATCCTCCAATTCTCTCTCTCTAACTAATTTTGTCCACCTCAGCCCCTTTATTTTGTTTTCTCCTGCTATAAACTTGTCCCCATTTCTTTTGCTCTTTTGTTTCTTTGCCAAGTATATTGTTTGGCCCAACCGATATTTGGGCTGTATCAGTTTTTGTCTATGATATGTCTCTAGGGCTAGATAAAGTCTTCTTGGGTTGTTCTCATCTTCATAAAGGATATCAATGTTACTCTGTAGAAATACCTTTGATCCTTTTATTTCTTACCAAAAGACCCAAATGTCTTGTCCAGTGATCCATGGTACATAGTACTGATGGTTTAGCTTTGCCCACTGCTTGTTGTAAATGTACTCATTCTGCCCTATAATCCACATCTTATTTATAGAATTATATATGTTATGAATGAGTTGTGTGTCTAATGCAAACCACACAATATATATTTAGACTATTGTGCACAATCAATTATACTAGAAACACTTAATAATTAGGAATCAGTCATCTTAATTTTCGATAAATTTGTAACATCAGGAAAAATCAACAATGAAAGTAAGGAAGTCATAAAAGCCTAATGTAAAACAAACACATCTAGGACCCCAAATATCAGAATGAATTTAGACAAAAGGTGACAAACAACTTTTATTAACTTGAGTACCATAGGTATGACAAGTGTGTTTTCCTAACTGACAAGACTCGCATTGAAAAGACAAACTATGAGAAAGATTCGGAAGCATGAGACGCATTTTGGTAGGCCTAGGATGACCTAAGCATTTGCACTGGAGGTACAAGCAACCGATTGTGATAGATAACATATTCCTTGAGACTCATCTCCTGCTCCAATCGTTTTCTTGTACACCAATCCTAAACAAGGACGATCTTGATCACAATGGTCACTGGAGGAAAAGGCAATCGGTGCCAGAGAAAACGGGCACAGAGTGGCCGCATGTACTGTTCACCCAAGAAAAAGAAAGATCCAAGATCGAAACCCTAAACTACTAATATCGTATAGAATTTTATATATTCTAAATGTATATGTGTCTAATGCATACCACACAATATGTATTTATATTATTTTACATAATCGATTATAATAAAAACACCTAATAATTAGGAATCAATCATCCTAATTTCCTGATTAAAAATAACTAATATGGGATTTATTGTTTTCTAACACTATTGCCGATTATCATCCTAATCCTCCTGATTAAATTCTAACACTTTTTATAGTTTTCATAATCATAGATTGTCTCCTTACTATTACAATTAAGAAAAATTAGAATGAAAAGTTTCATCATCCTAGATGGCAATAAGCCATGATTAAGGTTACACAAGCTCTTGCCATAATAGCATATTGGAGTTAGTTCCCCTTCCACTTGGGAAGGTGGTTGATTATTTGTTTGTCGTTTGCATTGTAGCTATTCGTCATTAACCACTTCTCCAACTAGATATTAAAGTTTCTTTGCTTCATGATGATCTAGAAGAGGAAGTCCACATAGACCAACTGCCTGGGTTTGATGCACACAAGGGTTATGGATTGGTTTTGTGTTATGTATCCAAGTATGAGACATAATTAAACACGATCACAATAAGTAGAAAAGACAATGAACGAATGATAATGGACGAATGAATCTCTTTTATTGATGGTAATATCTGAATAAACAAAAGTAAATAATAATTGGTAGCATAACCTCCTTCAGTTACTTGGGAGTATAATCTCCCTCACAGGACGCATAACCGCCTGTCAACAAAACTCAATAATCAAAAGCATGCCCCTAACAATAGCCTCTAGCCTTATTTATACTAATTATTTCCTAAATAAAATATTTCCTTAGAATAAAATATTTCCCTAGAAAAAAATCTTTCCCTAGAATAAAATATGGATGTCGTTCTAAATAAAATATTTCCCTAGAATAAACTATGAATATTGTTCTAAATAAAATATTTCCCTAGAATAAATTCTTATTTACTATAATTATTTCTAATTATTTCCTGCCTATCCTAGCTGCTGTCCCAGTTAGGATAGTCACTCTTAAACCGATCGGGTCTAACTCCCGTTCAGCTTTGCTTCCCCCTGCACCCTACTGTTCGACTCCAGCTCTTCACCGCCTTCCACCGTGCGGCGCCCCTTTCCTCCTACCGTTCGGATCCCTTCTATCCTATCACCCAATATCCTATCATTACACCCTGCTGCAAAACAACCTTGTCCTCAAGGTTGGAACCGGGGAGCTTGATCTCATGGCTCTTCTTCAATTCAAGTCTGAAGGTTTGGGTGGTGGAAATTCCTCCTTGTGCTCTGCCAATATCAGGACTCTCAAACTCCTGTCCGGGTAGTAGTGACAAGGACCGAACGGTCCCCCACACCTGATACACCTTCCCTGTTCTCTCCGTTTTAGGGCTTCTGAATAAGGCATATTCTTGGTGTTTCTCCCCTTGCTGTCGAAAACCGATTTGTCTATCACACTCCCTTGTGTTTCTGCCTTTCGTTTGGACCCCACACTCTCCATGATTGTCGCTCGGCTCTCCACAGCAGCTCTCGTTCGGTTCTGGTTAGGTCGACTGACTCCATCCCCGTATCGGAACCGTCCGGTCTCTCCCCAGATTGATTCTTGATTATACTTCCGCCACCAGTCTTCGCGCCACCGTGGATCTCCTCCACGTGCTTTGTCATTCTCATGGCGATCATCAACTCTTGTGGATCAAGCAGTCTTACTTGATTACAAATCCCCTCCTGTAGCCCTGCCATTAAGTACCCCATCAACTGTTCTTCGGCCACTCCTTTCGGTTGTCCCACCAAGATTTCAAAATCTTGGATGTATTCTTCCATTGATCCCGATTGCTTATTGGCCGCCAATCTTTTGAAGACTGACCCCCTATTCCTTCCTCCGAACCGGATCACCATTGCCTGTTTTAAACCCACCCACGAATGGTTCCTGGCCTTCTCCCTCCAAAATCTGAATCAGTGTCCAACAATTCCCTCCATGCTGATGTAGGATAGGCGCAACTTTTCTTCCTCAAACACCACTTGTAGTTAAAAAAAATTTTCTGCTCTATTGATCCAACTCAACGGATCAATCCCTTCAAAACTAGGTAACTCGACCCTTCTCCTCCAATTCAGTTGCTCCTCTTGGCGTCCACCTTTTGGCGTGCCATCATCTCTCTCGCCCTCCTCGTCCTTTTTCCCATTGACAGACCCCTAACTTCCATCCGAATTTCCATCTAGTGGTCGGCCTTGCCCTCTCATCATCATCATTTCTTGGATTGCCGCCTCCAATCCCCCCATGGAGATTTCTATGGTCTCCAGTTTCTCTTCGACTGCATTCACTCTTCCCTCCATGATGTCTTTTCCTCCTTTCAACCGTATCTGGTTGGCCTCTCCCTCCGCTCTATTGATACGACAGGTCAGACCAATTGTTACGTATCCGAGTAGGAGACGTAATTAAACACGATCACAATAGGTAGAAAAGACAATGAACGAATGAATCTCTTTTATTGATGGTAATATCTGAATAAACAAAAGTAAACAATAATTGGGAGCATAACCTCCTTCAATTACTGGAAGCATAACCTCCCTCACAGAACGCATAGCTGCTTGTCAACAAAACTCAATAATCAAAAGCATGCCCCTAACAATAGCCTCTAGCCTTGTTTATACTAATTATTTCCTAAATAAAATATTTTCCTAGAATAAAATATTTCCCTAGAATAAAATCTTTCCCTAGAATAAAATATGAATATTGTTCTAAATAAAATATTTTCCTAGAATAAATTCTTATTTACTATAATTATTTCTAATTATTTCACGCCTATCCTAACTGTTGTCCCAATTAGGATAGTAACTCTTCAACTGATCGGGTCCATCTCCCGTTCAGCTTTGCTTCCCCCTGCACCCTACTGTTTGGCTTCAGCTCTTCACCTCCTTCCACCTTTCGGCCTGACCTTTCCATGCTTTCCACCGTTCGGCTTGACCTCTCCCAACCTTCCATCATTCGGCTTGCTTCCCCTTGCCTCCTACCGTTCGGCTTCCCCTTGCCTCCTATCGTTCGACTCCCTTCTATCCTTTCACCTAGTATCCTATTAGTTTGCAAGTTGCGTCGCTCTTTCTATATGGTCTAAAGCAATTTTTACGTGCTTGGTTTGGAAAATTTAGTTACATTGTTCAGAAATGTGAGTTGAAACATAGCAAAACATAGAATAAGCTTTTTACTGTCATACCTCCCTTGTAAAATGTGTTTACTTAATAATGTAAGTTGATGGTATAGTTTTTAGAGCGAATGATGCTACTAGAATATCTTTTAGCTAAAGGAATAATTATTCAAACATTCTCAAACCAAGATCTTGGAAGCCTGAAATACTTCGGTATTGAACTGGCTCAAGAAAAAGGTGTTGTAATATCTCAGAGAAAATATGCTCTATATATTGTAAAAGAGATCCGTGGATAGTTTGATGGACCCAAATTAAACATTAACGACAAACAAAGTGAATCTTTATCTGATTTAGAAAGATATACATGACTTGATTTGTCATTCTTAGTCAATGTTGTTAGTTAGTTCATGCACTCGTATTAATCATTGGAATTTTCTTATCCGTATCCTAAGGTACTTCAAAAAGACTAAATAAGGTTTTGCGATATGAAGATAAAGGAGACACCCAAATGTTTGGGTATTATGATGATGATAGGGCTAGATAACCTATTAACTGACACTACTACAGGAAATAATACTTCTTGTAAAACTAAGAAACAAAATATAGTTACCCAATCAACTACTAAATATAAATATAGAGTAATGATGTCTCTTGTGAACTTTTATGGATAAAATATAGAGTAATAATGTCTCTTTTGAGATTTAGCAAACAAAGATGTATTGTCATAACCAAGCTTCTCTCCACATTGCTTCCAATTCAATGTTCTATGAGAGGACTAGGAACAAAAATTAATTGTGATTATATTGGGAAAAAGTTATTGTCCAAGGAAATTTGTGTTGAGTTTGTTAGATCCAATGATCAACTTGCATATATGCTAAGAAAATCCTTAAGGGAATCTCAAATTGAAAAGGTATTAAATAGTTTTATTGGAAAATTTCTTGAGCTGACTGAGATTTAATAAAGATTTGTTAGATATATTAGATTATTAGATATCTTAGATAGAGATCTTATCTTTATCTTTTATCTTTAGTTAGTTTTTTATTATTTGTTATTTGGATTTTGAGCTTAGCCCATATTTCTTCTATTATAAATACAATACTTGAGGTGCATATTCAACACAAGGGAGGTTAATCTCATACATAGTTTTCACTATATTGAACAAGATTAAATAAGATTGGAGACTTAAGCAACATTAATCTAAGCAAGAACTTTATTAAATTTCATAAGACGTGGCTTGCCCGTTGATGATTCTTAACAACGTCAACAATGAGAGTTTCAAATTTGCTACCGATAAGAGATTGTGGATTCATAATCTTCGAGAAGTTCTTTAAGAATTACATCAAGAAGCCTTGAATGAAAGTAGATATTTAGAAACAAAATGATTCTCAAAGAAAGTGTTGGAAAGCTATGTTCAAAGTTTACGGGCCTTTGTATTGTGCAAGTAAAAGTAGACATGACTCTTGTGCTTAAGTTGCTAAGAAAATTTGCAACCGATTACATGTGTAAGGATATCTTGTGCAATTGAATATCAATGTCAAGAAAGTAGTAGTTGATCTGGTTTCCCTTATGTGAGGTAAGAATAAAAAATATGATCTGCGTCCCAATCAGCAATGGGAAGTTATTTCAATTCAAGTTGTGGACTGACAAGATAATGATGCAACTTATTTCCCTTGATTACTAGTCCTACTAGTTCACAGGATATAATATTTGAATCAAGCTTCTAGGAATTTCTTGTGAGAATGTGACAGTAGTAGAATTGGAAGTCGTGGAACAATCTCAAAGGTCATACAGAGCTCATGATACCATAGAAGAGAGAGATGCTTACAACACACTGAGTATTGTGATGTAGGGATATATAGCTGAGAAGGGAAACTAACTCCTAACAGGATTCAAACTAACTGACCCTTGACTAAAAGTAATTTATATGCTCTAATACTGAACAACACAGTAGCACATACACTTGCACCAGCAAAAATTATTTTGGTAGTTTTTTAGTAAGGATTTTCATGGTATTGGAAGAATTACCACTAGAAAGCATCAAGAAATTTTAGGATTAGGTTGATGCTGATAACGGTGATACTTCCTTTGTTTTTATTACATGTATGACACTAGCAGACATCTAACTCATGCATCTAATGTGGAGCATTCTTCTAAAATATCTATCCACCATATTGACATGATAATTTTTGTAATATTTTTATTAGGTTGATGTTGATATCGGTAAGTTTTGTTATTTCTTCATTATAAACAAGCATATTGACATGATACTTTTTTTTACAGATGTTCACAAATGTGAAGGCTCAAATCTTGGCTTCCTATGTAAGTCCAAACTGTGGCACATCTTATTATGCAATCTAGCAATATATCAGTCTTGAAAAAGAGAATGACTTTTATTATTTTCATTCATGTTTATTACATTCTCCTTACCTTTATTTGTAGCAATCTAATCTTCTGAAAAAGATAAATAAGGAAACTAGAGGATCCTACAAATATTTTCTCTGATTAGAAAGATTCTATAAATATTTTCTCTTATTAGGAAGATTTGCCTCTAATTATAACATTCCCCCTCAAGATGGTAAATGAATCTCAATCATTCACAACTTGCTTACAAGATCTTGAAATCTACCCGGAAGGAGCTCTTTTGTGAAATTATCTACTATTTGAAGTTCTGTAGGAACATGAGGTGTAATCACAAAGCCTCTGTCTAGATTATCTTTAATGAAATGTCTGTCAATCTCAATATTTTTGGTCTTGTCACGTATTGGATTATGGGCAATGCTCATGGCAGACTTATTGTCATAGTGTAGTTGCACAGGGTTGTCCACCTAGGTCATCCAAAATTATTTTCATCCAGAGTCCTTCACATATTCCTTTTGCAAGAGCTTGGAATTCAGGTTCTATAGTAAAACGAGATACTTTATCTTGCTTTTTGCTCTTCCACGTTACCAGACTATCTCCAAGAAACATACAATACCCAGAAGTAGATTTTATGTCAGTAATAGAACCTACATAGTCAACATCAGTATATATTTTCATACTCAATGTGTCTTCCCTTTTGAATAATAGTCCCTTTCCTAGACTTGACTTCAAGTACCGGAGAATTTTGTCAACTGCTTGTATATGTCTCTCTTCTGAATCATGCATAAATTGGTTCACTAAGTGATAGATAAACTGCATAAGCAATGTTTGGTCTTGTGTGTGATAGATAAACCAATTTTCCTACCAATCTTTGATATTGGGCCTTCTCTACAGGAGTACTTTCTATACTTCCAATTTTGTGATTATGTTCTATAGGAACTATTCTATAGGAGATCAAGTACATTTTTCCTTTGGGAGATGAAAATTTCATTCTTGGAGTAAGAAACCTCTATTCCAATAAAGTATTTGAGTTTTTCTAGGTCTTTCATTTCAAATTGGGCTGCCAATTTTTCTTTTAACACCAATTTTTTTGTTTCATCATCTCTTCCAATAATCATGTCATCCACATAGACAAGCAATAGAGTGAGTTTACCTGTAGTAGATACTCCATTTGTCTTATGTTTCACTGTGAATATCCATCTACATCCTACTGCCTTCTTGTCTCTTGACTTATCAACAATCTTCCAAGTTGAATTTCTTTCTAATGAATTTATCTCTTCTTTCATGGCTTGATTCCAATGTTCAAGTTTCATGGTCTCTTGGATTGAGGTAGGAATTTTTGTGGCATCAAGGGTAGTAATAAAGCTTTTGTGCTTATTAGAGATATTGTTAGTGCAAACATACTGAGAAATAGGATATTTAGCACATGATTTTCTTTTCTTTCTCAATGTAATTGGTAAATCCTCAATAATACTTACGTCCTCACTGTTATCTTCAGGGATCCTCACCTCCAGATTAGATATTTTTTCATGCTCGAGTGTTGAAGTGGGTTGTTTACTTCTTTCATATTTTTTGCCAAAAATTTGTCTTCTTCCTCTTCTTCCTCACTGTGAACTACGGTAACTTCATTGCTCAGATCTTGGAAATTCATAATTCACATATTTAGTACCATTAAGAGACCTAATTCTTTTGATATTTTTTCGAAATTGATTTTGGACAAGACAAAAAAAGTTACCAAAGATTTGGAAAACTTTTGATTTATTTTTCATAAGGTATATCCATGTGACACGGAAATAAATTATACAACAGGTCTCCAAACGTCAGAGTGAATTAAATCAATTGGAGGATGGTGTTTTTACAATTGACAAATATCACAATTAAAAGATTCAACAAACTCCTTGGTAAACAAAAGGGGAAACAAGGACTTTATAAGATTGAATGAAGGATGTCGAAGCCTTTTATGATGTAACCATATTTGGGAATTTGCTCACGTCTCAGATGTTGCTTGTTGACTCATGATTTTTGTTGTGCTTTGGTCATCAGACTCCAATCGATACAGCCCACTCTGCTCCTTAGCAGTTAAAATCATCTTCCCCGTGGCAAGATCCTGAAAAACACAATAAGTTAAGAAAAATGTTATTGAACAATTTAAACTGTTTGAGTTTTTGTACAGAGATAACACTATTGGCTAATTGTGGAACATGTAAAACATCCTTTAATACAATAGATGAGTCAAATTATATTCCCGAAGCTGCATATAGGTATACCCTGACCATTCGCAACTATAATAAGTTGTTCTCTATTTCTTTTACCATGAGTCAAAGGACACACAGAAAAGAATCATATAATCAGTTGCTCCTAAATCAAGAATGCAAATACCTTGAGACACATGATCAATAATATTGAGACAAATCTTACCTTTCATGGACATAGTACAGGATCTAGAGAGCTTATTCATTGGTTCAACCATTACTTCAAGCGCTCGAGTTCCTCGTTATAAGCTTTCATATCAAGATCTAGTCATGGTGATGGACTAGATTGATTGGTGGCGTCATGTTCTGAGGTAGTATGATTTAGCCGTATTTGAGAAGACCCTTTGTTGTTTCCCATGCGCTCGAGAACATCATTTCTTCCATGGAGTTTGAAGCATGTTTCCTTGGTATGTCCAGATCTTTTACCGTATGAACAATAGTATCCACGATTACTTTTTTTCAAACGACTTCCCCCCATCAAGCATGTCAGCTCTTTGAGTTCCTTCCTCTCTTACCATAAAAAATACTCTTGCTGGTATTTTGATCACTAAACTCTTGCTCCTATGATCCAATTATGGCCTTTTGGTTTTCAAATTCCTAGTTACATAAATTAATAATTGGTCTGTGTGAGGAGAACAAATAAAGCTCCATGCTTGGGAATGGTATAAGGTTCCAGATATAACGAATTGCCCAGTGTTTATCCAGTGGCCTTACTGTCTAGATCTCTGCAATCCAAAGCGCTGCATGGTCACATATAGTAGGAACAAAGGCACCAGAGTTATAAAGGACTAGCAGTATAAAATTTATTCTTTTTAGCATGTACGACGATAGTGTTGTTTGTAAAATTTCTTAAAATCTTTTTTAATTATATTTTTCCAGGTGTGGGTAAATCCATATTACCTGCAGTTTTCCAGGGCGAGTTCGGTCTGTTAAAATTGAAGCTCGGTTAAGATGCGGGCTATAAAGTCAGACTTTTTGAATATAGGTTTACGGGTGTGTAAGCTTAAATAAGTGGGTTCAACCACATATCCAGCTTTACTTGCAAATTACATACCATTTCAATAGTTCAACAACACAGTTAAGTAAGTTAGTAAAATAACTATCTACAATACTAAAATGATACTCTAATAATGCATGATTAGAGTATAAGTTTAAACTACACCGAATAAATAAGTTCCACTCATTTCAGCAATTGAATTTGAAATTGAAGATGTGTAAACAAAAGCAATTAAACGTGTAAGATTAGCCAAAGTTAGGCTGTTAACCAGTCTTGTACAGTCTACACAGATAGCAATTTTTTACGTATTCTATTCGCAATAGAAGTAGCAATAATCTCATGCCTTAAAATATTAATTTTCCTTGAATCGTTTTGCAGCCACCAGACCAACACCAGCGGCTTTCTTCGTGTTTTGACAAGCTTATGACAGATGTGACGCTCAGCTTGGATGGAAAAAACAGGGATAAATTCTCTCAGAACCTGACCAAGTTCAAGACGGAGTTTTGTGCCAAATAGCATTTCTTTTGGCAGAATAATTTTGGTCAGCCCAGAACCATATCGTATCTGTTTTTATTCTCTTTTATTTTTTAGGGTCCTTGTACATCTTTACCATGATTCGTTTTTGTTCTTTATGGAGGGGAATGAGATTATTTTTTTTTTGGGGGGGTTGGGGGATTTGTTTGATGAAAGGTTTGGTCACACATTGGCATACCCTAGTTGAACTGGTATTTTGAAAGGGATAGAATATAGCAATTCCTAGTTGCACTGGAATATTTAGATAAACTGAGGCCAATATGCCCTGGATTAAACCATTTATCTTTCCCCTTTTAAACTTGCTGAAATATTGGTAAATTGAAAGGGGGTTATTTGTAAATTGTAGGTACTTAAATCATTTCTAGTCCTTACAATATATGATATAATTTGTTAATACTTAATGACTGGCTCCTTTTTTATTTCTTCCTTTCATATCACATATACCGTATTGAATAATTGTTATAATTTTAGTATAAATAGTGAAATATTGAATTAGAGTATTGTAGTCTAAATAGAATAATGTTTTATATATTCTAAATAGTTTTGTAATGCGTTTTAACATCAATGAATATGAAAGAGAGGTAGTTCACTTTAGATTACTAACATTAATTAAATTATGAAATATGAAAACTAATTTCAAGAGTAATTTGAAATATTCTGTATAAATTTATATTATTATCTACCGGCACTTATAATTGTATGCCAAGTGTTGATTTTTTTCTTCATTTTAAATTCATTTAGTTCCAATTTTTTCAAAATATAACAACCAACATTAATGTCTTGTTTTAAATATGTAAATGTTCTCAAATAATTACTATATTTTGATTGGTAATTTGGCATTAGTTGGCATATCTTTATAAGTTGTGACAAATAGAATGTCACGTGATAAGGTTATCCAATGTTAAGAACGTCCTGTTGCACCCTCATAATTTTTAAACTGATTATTTTACTATTTATAAGTGACTTTTCTTTTCAGAATTAAAATTCTGGAATGAGATTTCTAAAAAACAAAAATATTAGAATGATTTTTTTAGAACAAGTTTTTTGAAATAAGTTTTTAAAACAAGAATTCTAAAATGAGAAATATTCCGCAACATGTTAATATGGGTGTAATTAGTAGTAGGCAATTTCTTCCTGCACCCCATAAGTAAACTGCAAAGTAAATTTTTGCTTTCTAAATTTTATAATGTGTAATGTAAATTCATATTCTTAATTGTAGAATTCGTAATGTAATTTTATATTTCAGATTATATAATTCATAATACAAATTAATATTTCAATTTGAAAGGTCAAATGTAAATTTATTTCTGATGTCCTTAAATTGATGTAATTATCATTTATTATTAGAGCATCAAATATAAATTCGTAACAATTAATTACAAGTTTGTATTGATATTTTTTATGTCTAATTCTTGATAATAGGAGACGTGATAGGGGAATTTTGGGTTTGTGTAAAGAAGATTTACAATAAAGAGCACAGTTTAACATTGACTAAGAGTTTATCATTCTAGGATAAATTATTTAGTGTTATATGTATTGTTAAGATGTTTGAGTGCAACATTTTTGCATGTAATGCAAAATATTTTATCGATGGATCAATAGTTTTTATATTAGGTTCAATGAATCCTTTAATATCATCCTTCAAGATGATTGTTGAATTTGTTATAATATTCATTTTCTTTCTATTTTAATTAGTTAAACCAATCTTCAATTGCTTTATTGTACCAATTCTGTGTTCCGTGTATTCAAAAGGTTTTTATATATAAATAAATGATTTCAGAAATTGGAGAGAGACTTCTTCATAAATTAAAAGTTGTTTACATTAATCATAAAGGTTTTCCTAGAGCTCTCTCGTGTTAAAACAATTTTAGTAAAAGATTAAGATAAAAACATCTCTTTAATCATTTCCTTGGTGAACATTAGCTTGCACAGAAACTAGTTTAAGTTTTCAATTTTTGTACATTCACAGTCTAGGTTATCTTAATCCAAAAATTTTTGTTCAGTTCTTCTTTTCAAAGTTTTCTTGATCAGAGTTCCACAAGGGTGTAAGAATCTTGTAGGGTTCAAAGTCTTGTTTTACTTTTTCTTGTTTTTCGAATATATTTGTGTAAAAACTTGATTACAGTGTATTAGTTTGGTCAGTGTGATTAAGCAATTAGACGTAGCCTTTTTGAAAAGTGAATCAATATATCAACAAGAGAAAATTCGACGTTCATAATGGGGAGTTGATGCATCTCCACGACATGCCCGTAGAGGATAACGACACCAATAAAGTCAATGTTGGGAATAAAGCCAACCAAGATGCCACCCTACCAAATGTATAGTTGTTTTTGTTTGATTTTGTTTAAGAGTTGATAAGTTGAATTTTAATTTTACCTATTGATTGTGTAATGATAAGTTCTACAACCAACTATCATCAACTCTACAATTATTTTGTATACAACTCTTACTATGACATAGCCAGTTTACTTTTATTTCGTAATATCGTTAAGCTTGTATGACTTGTTACTATCGCATGAATGTTTGAATTTTGCATTTTGACTTTGATTTTTAGCTACCTGTGTTGACGTTAGGTGTTTAGTTTATTAACCATTCGGTAGGGGCTCCATGGTCAAAACATACATCAGTCTTCTTTTAACACTTAGTAGGGATTCACTTTTGTGATAATCAACCTTAACAAAGGTTTAAGTGGTTTTCGAGAGGGATTTACTGGTGAATGCATCCTTAACCAGTAACTATGCAATTAGGAGGTGTTTTTGCTAAAACATGCTCTTAATCGACTAAGTACTACGATCAAGAAGGGTTCATAACTTGAACTTGCCCTCCTAATTGATTGGTTCGCGTGATCGAATGGGTTGAAATTTGAACGCGTCCTTGGCCAATTGAGTATATGCGTAAGTTGAAAGGGACAATGCATGTAGAAAAATATGTTTTTATTAATAGAGGCGCCTCATTAAAACCTCAACCAAAACCCTTATTAGGAAAAACGTCGGTGGTAGAAAAAAGTGTGTCATTCGGTATTTACATTGTTCAGCTACAATAAAACTTGAGGTATGAAGTGTTCCAAATGTTGGGTATGATATTGTCGTCTAGATGTCATAGTTGGTTGGCATCATTCTTCAAGTTCTCAACCATACACCTTCCCAGTTTGGTGCAAGTTTGTTATATGTTGACTTCTTTCTCGCATTATTGATTTTTCTCCACACTAAGTCTCATTCAACGAAGCTTTTTAGCTTGACCTTGTTATTATATCTTCGTGCTATCATCCGCTTGTAGGATTCTACCCATATGATTATGATTTCCCTCTGTTTGGCTACACTACCAAGCTTGACCCGTAATTGATCGATGTTAATATTCATGCCATGTATGCACTCTAAGGTCCACCTTGATGGGTAGTACCACATCAGCACCATATGTGAGCTTGAAAGGGGTTTCTTTTGTTGAACCATGTAGTGTACATTTTTATGTCTAAAGTACTTCGATCAACTCCTCCATCCAAGCTCCTTTTACCTCACCCAATATACGTTTAATCTTAGTGACTATGATCTTATTCATGGCCTTAGCTTCTCCGTTCTTCTAAGGGTGTTCCACAAAGCTCGTTACATGCTTTATTTCCGAACTCTTACAGAATTCATCCAGTTTCTTGTCTATGAACTAACAATCGTTATTTGTGATGATCGTGCTTGGAATGTTGAACTGACATATAAGTTTTTTCCAAATGAATGTTTGTACTTGTCGAGCGATTATAGTGGCTAAGGCTTCCACCTCCACTCACTTTGTGAAATAATTTATAGCTATAAAGATAAACTTTCTCTGTGCCCAACCATTTGAAAAGAGACCGACTATATTCACTCCCCCACGAACGACCTTAGAGTAGTTATATTGTGCAACTCGAATGCAAGTGCTTCATGTCGTTACTGTAAGATCCTTGAAAATATTTGTAAGTCAGATACTAAATTAAAAAAAAAAAAGTAAATAGTGAATAGTAAATTGTGAATAGTAAAAAGTGAATAGTAAAAAAAAAATTATTTTTGGAAAGGATAAGTGTTCCACGTAGCTTTGAGATCAGAATTCACCAATTTGCAAATAAAAAATTATTTTTGTAATAGTAAAATGAATAAAAAAATGAATAGTAAAAATGAATAGTACAAATGAATAGTAAATTGTTTTTACTATAAATAGCCAAGGGGGAGGCTGAAAATTTACACCAAAGAACTTAGAAAATTTTTGAGAGAAGAGAGTTGGAAGAATTTCTAATTTCAAAGGGGATATTCTGGAAGTTTTCAGAGAGCGAGGAGATTAAGTCTGTAATAGAGGTAAGGGGAGCTAACCTTGAGTATCTCCTTTTGTATTATCTTGAATCTTGAATATGGAGTATTTTGTTTCTGTATGATTTTGAATTTAAATGAGAGTATGCTTTTGTGTTGATATCCAAGTGTGATAGTTGTAAAACGTGATATTGATTATGTTATGCCATTTGTATGTTATTAGTTGTTTATTTTTGTATTTTGGAAGGATTAGAAATTGTCTAACCGGCTATGCCAGATTCAATTTCTTGTTTCCCCAAACATTTTATTGCTTTCCTTGTTTATTTTTATCGTATTTTGGAAGGATTAGAAGTTGTCTAACCGGCTCTGCCAGATTCAACTTCTTGTTTCCCCAAACGTTTTATTTCTTTACTTATTTATTTTATTGCATTTTGGAAGGATTAGAAGTTGTCTAACCGGCTCTGCCAGATTCAACTTCTTATTTCCCCAGACATGTTTTGTTCTTGTTATTTAATTATATTGTATTGTTGGATGGATTAGAAGTTGTCTAACCGGCTCTGCCAGATTCCACTTCTTGTTTCCCCATGAATTTTTATATTAAGATTATTTTTATGATTGTCAAATTTTGTATTCTTCTATGACCATTTATTGTAATGTTTTATTATTGTTAATTGTTTATAATTATCTTGTATGAATTCTATTATGGATGTTTATTGTGATGAATTTATTGAATGAGTTTGTTGGCTGAAATTGATCTTGTTGGGAGGTTTGGAATAAGGGTTCTGTAATAACTTGTATATGGGTATTAAATAGATATACAGATACTGTTTGAGGTTGTTGTGAGAGGAAGTAAAATTAAGCATTTTAAGATTTAGAGCATAAGAAAATAAGGTAGATAAATTAAATAAATAAATTGTTAATTATTGAGGACCTCCCTTTGTTGGTAGGATAGAGGAACCTTAAAAACCTGAGTTGGCACATCCTTGATCATAGAGCAGCCCTGGGCTGGTCCAGTCAGTTGTGACTAGTCATATGTGCTGGCGTCGAAGGTGAGTTTGATGCGTTCAGACATCTGGGTCCTCTCCGGTGACCAATTGGGGTGAAGAAAAATCTATAATAGGATGAAAATAAAATAAAACAAGTTGATTGTAGATGCATAATATTATCATGGTAAAAATTTCATATATATTTTATTTATCATTACATTGAGCCCAGACTTTAATATGTAGTTCTTAAGATATGTTGATATATTTTGGTTGATCCATGATCTTTGTTTGGTGAAAATATGTTGAGTTATACTCGTTATGGGCAAAATGAGTTTATAATATGAAGCATGATATCTGGCAATATGTTTGATTTATTGATACCAAAACGGGTGATTATGAATTCATGATTAAAGAATGAACATGATTGAGTTAGGTGGATAAGAGGGTATGAATTGTTGGTTTTATGAAATGTTGGGGTGGATATGAGAAATCATTACTTATGAAATGATGTTTACTACCGGGAGTAGTTTGTTCGAGTTATACCATGAGAGTTTGGTATGAGCAAAGTAACACTTGAGGTTTATGAAAGCAGGCAGAAAGTGGTCTGACCATAAGGCTTTGACATAAACATATGATTCGTAAGTTTTATAGAAGCAGGCAGAGAGGGGTCTGACCATAAGGCTTCAGAAAGTAAGACATAGTATATAAGTGAGGCTTAAGGAAGCAGGCAGAGAGCGATCTGACCATAAGGCTTCATGAGTAAGCATGGAACACTTGTAAGATTTATGGAAATGAGAAAGATGATTTTGATAATGATGAATTAATGACATCGGAATAATGATATTTTATCAATTGCAGAAATACATGATTATAATATTTTTATTACAAGTTTAATGATTTTATGATATGGTTGGCTTACCCTTATTTGTTTGTGCTATGATCATATAACTCATGTTATATGTGAATAGATAATGTCGCAGATGCGGTTGAAAAAGCTTAGAGATGAGAGAGATGCGGGGAAAAACTTTCAGGGATATTTTGTAAAAAGAATAAATTTGTATTGGAAAAATTATGTTGTGTAAAACTTATAAGTTGAAATTCGAATTTATGTTAAGCGGTGAAGACTATATTGTTTGAAGTTTGTAAGTTTGGTATTGTACTTTGGGAGAATTGAAATAAAGTTTGATGGTTTATAAAATATATCAAATTAATTTAGTCTCTACTATCAGTAATACCTTTTAAAATATTAGGGTGTTACAGTTACCATGATTTTGGCACTTGTTGCATTTATCCACGAAGTGCCTACAATTGGCTTTCATGGTCGACCAAAAGTACCTTGCCCTTAGGATCTGAGCCTTCATTGAGTGTCGTCTGGAGTGCCTGTTGCAGACGTCATAGTTCAATTCATTTATAACATACTTAGTTTCTTCTTTTAAGATGCATTTCAGAAGAGGCATTGGAAATCCATTTTTGTATAAGTTCTTGTTGATCATGATGAATTGTGAGACTCGTCAAGCGTAAGTTGGTGTTATATTTTGGCCATCATACTGCTAACTCATTAGTGATTTAATTTCAACTCTTCCATTGTCCTATTCGGTTATTGAAGCACTCAAGCATTCTTTGACGATCGTTTTTTTCAGAATTTGTCGTATCATAGTGCTTAATTGTCCTTTCTCCTTGTCGCTCGCCAACTTGGACAATAAGTCGGCCTAAGTGTTTTCCATTTAAGGGATGTGCTTTAAGTTGATCGTTCAAATCCTTTCATCTTTAACTTGGAATGTTCTCTTAACCTTGTTGACCACCAACTGTGAATCAATTTACAATCGGATTTGGTAGCACCCATGTCCTTAGTTAGGGTGAAATCAGACATTAAGGTTTCATATTTTGTCTGATTATTCGACACTTTAAACTTAAAGGTCAAGGAGTAATCAATCATGATCTTGTTCAGCCCTTCAAGAATAACTCACGTTCATCATCCTTTCTGTTCGATGACTTATCCATGAACATAATCCATTGTTAATTGGTGGGTTCCATCTAATAGTGCAACTTTGCTAAGAAGTTTGTAAGGTGTTGACCTTTGACAAACCCTTGTGGCTTGAAATAATGGCCAAACTATGAAAGTTTCACTGTCTAACCAATCATTGTTCTAGTTAGGTTAGGCTTTCACAAGATATTAACAATTAGGTGATTTAGTGGACAACCACCTAATGACTCTGGAAATGTAATTTTAACCTATCTTGTTACAATTAACAAAGCTGATTCGACTTTCTTGATCAGTTAGTACATGGTCTCTGCATCCTACAACACTGATAACACCCTAAATTTGCATTCTTTTATGTGTTTAGGAGTCTAGGTTAGCTTGTTTTTCTTTCTAATCTTTTAGAATTAGGCTATTCTTAGGATTTTTCTTTAAAACTGTAGTTTTATAAAATTATAGTTAAAATTAGGTTTTTAGCATTATTTTTTTAGTGTTTGTTAATAATAAATAGGAAATTAGAATTTTTGGAAAATATTTTAATAAAAAATTCTTTTCTTTAATTTTTGTTTAAATAGGTTATCCCTAACAACACAGTGGACTTCTCTCATACAGTTATCCCTAACAAACTTTTTCAAGTGCCCTACTTGGATCAAATCTTTTATCTTATCTCTCAAGGTGGCACACTCTTTAGTAGTGTTGCCTAAGTTAGATAGTATAAGCAGTGTTTATTGTCATCCACATTCAGGGGAGGTGTTTTCTTCTTGGGAGGATGTAACAAGTTTGTGTTGAGGGCTTCCTCTAGTATTTTCACCCGAGGAACATTCATTAAGGTATACTAGTGAAAGCGTTGTCCCCTAATCGGTTCTTTGGACCGAGAATTGCTACTTTTGCTTAACAATTTCTTATTTGTTCATTTCTTTTCTCTTATGACCTCCGATCGTATCTATTAACAAAAATCTCTCAACTCTTCCATCTAGATGAACTTGGCTGCTCCGTTGTCATAACTTGTCCATGTCTTTTACTGACTACATTCACAAGTTGTCAGTAAATGGTGTAGGTTGCAGCGGGTAATCATGTGGTACCAACCACCTCAGAACTCAAGTTCCTAATTTGTAAAGCAACTTTCCAAGCCCTCATGAATGTCTAGACGAACTCATCTTTCCCATGCCCAATGTTGATTGGGAAATTGAAGTCAAATGATGTGATCGAATGCTAACAAACTAAGCTCTGAATCTCGATCGGATTGTGGCGAAACAGTCTATGAAGTTGGTTGACAAGCGTTTGAACCAAGCTAAAGTTGCCCCCTTTAGTGATGTGGGGAAGACCTTACACTAGATGGCATCATTTGTTGTGTACAATGCCATTTAAGTCATGAACATGCATGCATACTCGTCCAGATCAATGGATCCATCATAACTTTCAAACACTAGCATCCTTCTATTATCAAACAAATGGGTCTCCATGATGTAGGTTTTGAACGAATGCATTCTCAACATGTCAATTGTGATTGAGGCAGATAGGTTAAGATGTTTACTTTTGTTGATGTTACTTTCTTGAATTGTTTAGCCTAGTTTGTTACACAATTGCTTGGTCGGTTCAGGCTAGGTGGGAGAGGAAAGTATTGGCTCCCTAATTCCCCTTTATCGCTTGATTAATGTGTTATCTTTGTGCAAGGCTTTCGGTTCACCCTCGTACTTCCTCTACATAACATCCATTTGCTTTTGCATGTACTCTTTATCATCTCTTCATGGTATCCATTTGTTGTTCGTTCAACGCTTCCTCTAATACAATGTTTTTTGTCACGTTTTTTGTGGTCACCATGTGAGTTTATAAGTGCTCACTCGATCCCATGCTGGACGCCAAAATATTTTTGTAGAGTCGGTTTAATACTCTTAATTTTCAAATAACATGTATGTTACTCCTCTTACTATTTGTTCTGCTAGTCTCCAAGGTTGTTTGTTTGTCCAAATTGCTAGGGTGGTACCTACACAAAGCATTCTTATGCTTAAGTCAAAAGATGTTTGAATGCAAGAGTATTAAATGCAGTAATCAATATAAACAACTACCTTAATTGGACTTTCTATTTATACTATTTGTAACAGGTTTTTACTTACCATGGACCTAATCACAACCCACTCATTCCTTAATATGATTATTGAACTGATTTGCATTAACCTATTTTTAGATTAGTTCAACCATATCGATCGTTCAACCAGTTAGTAACCTTGATAGTTGATCAACCTTATGTTTAATCTTTTGAGCTGGTATGCTCTAAGTTCCTTGTTTTCAAGTCTTGTGCATTTACCCTACTCAACATCTAACCACTCAAAACATTATGACTTTGACTAATCACCTAATCGATCCATACTATACATTTATTAAAAGACCAAACTCACGACCCTGTATGCCACAAAATGTAAAAATCATGTTAAACCATTTTTCTTCTTTATAAACATTCTTTCCTTCAACCAAATAACATGATTAATTAAAAACATAATCACAGTTTTTTTTCTTAAAATTGCTTATAACTTTTCATATCACTTAACGAACTTCTAATTTTTCTTACACGACCTTTCAGATGTGTGAATGATTTGGATCATTGTTTGAATTGATACACTTTTATGTAATACTCTCTTTAATCAAGAGTGAAATCCATCACATCTTTTATGTAACCACACATCTTGGTACAATCAATCACATATCCATGTCCAACATCAATCAAGAGTCAAATCTACCCCAATTGTAGCATCTAACTCATTTTCCTTGCTAAACAACACGTATTGCAGCCCAACCAGCTTGACCCTTATTCATTGTTCATCAAAACGCAAATTTCCAGAAAATACACTGGAGTAATCGATTATCACTTGTGATAATCGATTAATCCAATAAGTTTTACAATCTAAAACTTTCAGATTATAAGTTATGCGAAGATAATCAATTATTCTAGGGAAGAGACTCAACAACGATGCTCAAATAATCGATTATCAGTCATGATAATCGATTATTCTAGATATCCAACTCTAAAATGACTCACAGATAATCAATTATCACTCAAGATAGTCGATTATTCCGGAAACCAAACCACACGAGAGAGATTCAAAAGGCTTATATAATCCATACATCATCTTTAAACTTTGTAAAAATAAGATTAGCACCTCAACCACACCTCCAAGCATCCTAGATACATGGAAAACACCTAGATACTTACATCATACAAAAAGAATCATTCAACACCCTTCACTATGTAGATTTAACCTAACATCACCAAATATATTACATATAAACCAATACACGACCCTTTATAACACAATATTCATATGACAATCTCTCAACCTACATATTTCTCATAGACTCAAACATCATATATAAACTTAACCTAACATCAGATTTTCTCACATATACATTGTAAACATAACCTGGATAATCTCTATCATACACTCATAGATTCACCCAATCCCAAACCTTAATTCATGTCTCATAATACATAAGCAAAACTTGTTCTTTCATTATCCAAAACCACCATCACACCTATGCAAATACATAACCCTTAAGAGAATCCTATCATCATAAGGAAACCTCATCACATTCATGGTATACGTCATACCATAGTGCAAGAAATCACATTCTCATGCATATCATATACCCTTCAAGGAAAACAAGAACATACCCATATTCATCATACAATAAAGACTTAGGTAAGCTTTCACATACCTTTGTCAATACTAGGACTTCCTCTAAACTCAAGATTAAGCCAACACCAAGCCTTTCACACTTCTGGTACCTAGCTAGGAGTCCATTCTTCTCCTTCCAATTTAACTATGACATCTTTTTAAATTAAAATCTACTATGGATTTCGATTTCTCTTTTTCTCACGTACTCATCTTTTCAAAATTTCAATTTCAATTATCTCAATTGCATGTTTTCCTTCCTACACTCTTATTTCTAATTTCTACACCTCGATTAATAAAAGAAAAAGAAATTCTTGTCCTTGTGTAAAAGTATAAGTAAAATACAAGTTTCTCCTTAAAACTTCTCTCCCTAGGATTTGAACCCATATTCATTCAATCTAACATCTCTTCCAACAAGCCAATACATATGGGTAATTACACACATCACAAATTCAACAATCATATAATAACATGTGTTATACTTATTAAGACAAAATCAATAAATAACATAAAATTCAAGTTTTAAATTCTATATTTTTCTCAGATCTTATAAATTACTTTGACTAGTTGACCATGTTATACATTTATCAAAATACCATATCGAGAAGAGTACATACCAAACCTTTTTTCTTTTCCATAAACATTCTTTCCTTTAACCAAATAATATGATTCATTAAGGAAATAATCACATAGTTTTTTTTTTGGCCTAATTACCTACTTAGTCCCCATGTTAGGAGGTAATTTGCTGTTTAGTACCCGGTTTTAAAAATGTAGGCATTTGGTACCTATGTTTTGAAATTTGTATCAATTCAATCCTATCCAGTTAACGACGTTATAATTGATGCGAGAAATTAAGGACGTTAATGAAGATGCATTCAAACATTTGATAGCTATTCCACCCAGGCTATCATTAACGTCCTTAATTTCTCGCATAAACTATAACGCCGTTAACTGGATAGGATTGAATTGATACAAATTTCAAAACATAGGTATCAAATGCCTACATTTTTAAAACCGGGTACTAAACAGCAAATTACCTCCTAACATGGGAACTAAGTAGGTAATTAAGCCGTTTTTTTTTCTTAAAATTGCTTATATCATTAAATGTACTTCCAATTTTCCGTACACGACCTTCAAAATATGTGAATGATTTAAATCATTGTTTGAATTGATACAATTTTATATAATACTCCTTCAAAATATGTGAATGATTTAAATCATTCTTTGAATTGATACAATTTTATATAATACTCTTTCTATTCTTCACTTAATAAATTTGTCAAATCTTTTTATTAATTATGTCATAATCTTTACTATAACACAATCTTTATTATAAAAGACGAAATTGAATTAATGATCTAAAATGTATTATTTCACAATTTTATACATCATAGATAACATCAAAGTTATGTAGTATTATAATCGACCTGTAGACGAAATTAAACTTAAAATTTTCACTTTTTCGTCAATAGTGTTATCCATAATAATTTTTATGTTTAATAACTTAATTTTGAGGTTTAAGAACTTATAACATTATTGAAGATGCATAAGTCAATTTAAATTTAAATGACCGACTAAAGCTACTGACAAAATCAATTAATGAAATTTATTATTGATTTTCTAATATATATTATTTATTAACTTGAACGACAATTAAGAGTGTGAATTAATGAATTGATTTCAAGCAGACTTATTGTAAGCTAAAAAGTGATAATATAAAAAAAATAGTTATTTCATGATTAGTGTTTTATTAATTTAATCTTTGTCAGATAAGAGGATAATTGGGCGTAAGTGTGAAGTATAAAATATTAATTATTACTTATTAATTATACATTATATACAGAGAAGGAATAAAAAAAATCTAGAAGAAAAAAGAGTGTGAAAGATTATTAATTTATTAATTATTTTGGTCCCTCACGTGCATGGCAAGCATCGCATACCACGGAAGATTATATAAGGAATAGCCTCAAAGACTCACTCTTACACTCCTCAACGCTTTCTCATCGCTGATCAAACTTTAAACCCTAGGATTTGAAGGTATCTCACGCCCGTTTCGATTCTCTCGATTTTTCTTATCTCACTTCTTTCTCTCTGCAACATTTCCTCTTCGCGTTTGCTTTGCTTGATCGTATTATTGCGCTGCTCGAATTTTATTTTGCCGATTTTAGGGTTGATTTCGCTTTTATTTTCTTTTTTTGTTGATTTTGATTTGTTTTTGCTGTTTGATAGCGGGACTCAGTAGTTTTTGTTTTTGATTTTTTTTCCTTTTACTCGGTTGTGTGCTTAGAGATATGTTCTTTGTTGCTGTGCACTCAGCAATCCGTCTGCAAACCATTAATGGTTTAAATCCTGGGTTTCACTTATTCTTGTTGTTATTTTTAATTTGGTGAAATCTATAGGTTGGTTGTGATTTAAGTCAGTTTTCTGTACTCTTCATATTTTGGCTGAAAATTGACTTCATGTTTTTCTGTTGCAAAGTCTTTTGCTCTCTAGTCAAATCTGTTTGATCAAATCAAAGTGAAATCATATTTTGGTTTCTGTGATATTTCCCACCTTGAATTGGCTATTATGCTAATGCTATCATGGGGGGGACCCCTTTTTTGTGATAATTTATATCAGTTAATGTTTCGTTTTTGTGCATTGAATAAGAGTGTTTATATGTTGCCCCCTCCTTTCGAAAAGCATTGTCACTTTAGATGTTTTTCTGGTTTCAAATTGTCTGATATTTTAGAACATCAAAGCAATCAAACATGAACTTTTAAAAAAAAATTGATGGTGGTCTCTTGTTTAAGGTGTACCACTCCTGCAAATAGCTTCTCTGCTTGTGAGGTTCCCCAGACCCAACTCCTCATGTTATAGGCATCCCATTTCTGTTTTCTTCTTATTGTTGTGTCTTGGCTTTTTCTCTATTTCGAAGTATAAAAACGTTAATGGAGTAAAATGGTTTCCATCGTAGTTATGTTTTTTGACAACTTAAGGTAGTTATGTTTCCTGACAACATACATTTTACCTGTCAAACTTTTATCTACTATTTTGCATGGTGTTTGATTCGAAATGAACTTTTTATCTTTTGTTAAATCCTTTTTTGATATAGTCTACGTGATTTGAAAAAAAAAAACTGCAACGAAATATTTTATTTATAGTCTGTTTGTATTACCTTCATAAGTTGTAAATTGAATTAGTTTTTATACTCGGTCCTCATGGTATTCATTCTGTTTTTTAAACTGAGGAACAGGTAATATTAAATGCATTCATGTTTATATTGGTTCACAAATTGCCCCACAAGGTAAACGAAGCCTGAAATTTATCTTAAATGTAGGTGCACTGTACACTTGTGATGGCTTCGAAACGCATTACTAAGGAGTTGAAGGATTTGCAGAAGGACCCTCCTGTTTCCTGCAGTGCTGGTTTGTTTGCCTGAGATTGTCTCTATTGTTTACTTTCCCCTTTCTTCACCCTTGTGTGTCTTATTGTTTAATCCTGTTGTTTAATAATTCAGAATGATCTGTGCCTATATTATACATCTGTAAGTAAACTAATTAATATTTCTATTTCTGGAGCTTTTTTCATGAGTAGAAATGCTTTTCTTGTGTTCTCTTTTGACTCTAATATATTTTGTGTTTTTTTCTATCTTATTTATCATTTTGTTACGTAACCGGTGGCTTTTAAACTTGCTTATAGCTCTGTACTGATTTGAAGTGTTTTCTTATATACACTATTTACTTCTCATCTTAGTCTATTATCTTCTAATTTATTTGTTATTTTATAACATAAATTGTCACTATAAAACAGGCCTGATAGTTCTCAAAACTGATTTAAAGTGGTTAATTAGGAAAATGCAGTTATGGTGCCACCATACCTCAATGATGTGGTGTTTTTTTGTGCATGCGGCCATTTGCTAGCTGCCAAATTCTTTTATGATGCCATCCACCATTCTGCCACATGTGGACCACTTTTATTTGTATTCATTTTAGGGCTGTTTCATTGTTGGGCTTCAATTCTTCATTTCATTTTGTTCGTCCTCTTGCTGGCAACTTGAATGATAGCGCCCAGAGCTCTGGCAAATGTTTTTGTGTGACCACCTCTTTCTTTTTCTCTGCATGTTCTTTCTGTTGACTTCTTTTTTGTTTGTCTCTTACTGTTCTGAGTGATTGATCTTTCTTTGTCAATTGCTATTTTCTTTTTCTCTGTTATTTCTTCATTTCTCTTTTCTTTTTCAGTGTCTCTGCAACATTGACATCTTGTTCTTCTTGTGATTATTCTGTTCTGTTATCTTCATTTTTCTGTTTCTGTTATTTTTTAACACAATTTGTTCTCTGTTTTAGTTTTCTCTGTTTTCAGAATTTCAGTCCATCTTTCCTTGTTTTCTAACTTTCTCGATTAAATCTATAATGTTGTTTCCAGTCGTTCTCCCTTCTAGGACAATGTCAAGCAAAAATAAAAGTCAAGCATACTATGTTTTCTAATTTTTTATACTCTTTAGTTTAGTTATATCATATGTGTGTGTGTTTGTGTTGTCTGTTTGTCATGGCTTCTGCCCCAGGCCACCATGCCATTTGCTTGGTGTATGTGGCAGCGTTTTGGCTTGTTGTCATCCACCATTGGTAACATTCATCATATCTGGGCAAGGAAATTGATATTTGTTTTAAGTGAAGAAAGGATACAATGATGGAGAGTTTAATGGTATGAATGTGTATTCAAATTTAATCTAGAGAAAAAGAAAATTATTCAAACCTATCTTTCTTACACAATCACTCCTATTCTATAAATATAAAAACGTACACTTAAATCTTGAACCTTTATTTTTTTAAATAGAAATGAATATAAATCCCCTTTTACAGATTTTGGCTAATTTCACAAAATTCTTCCTATTTCTTAAACATTATACATTTTTCCTTTTATTTTATGTTAATTACAATTAATTATCTCTATAGGGAAAGATTGAAATTATTAATCTCTAGGATTGATTCAGAATATTATTATAAGAAATGCAGTAGCTTAATCATTCAATTATCAAATAACTTAATCATTGGAATTGTTAGTAATAATAATAGTAGTAATAAAATGAAAAAAGTTATACTATTTATTATTGAATTCTCGAAATTTAAAATTTGGTTTATTTTATCTTTTTACAATTCTTGACTAAGTTAATAGCAAATTTTTTATCACAAAAATTAAAATAAGCCTTTTTCTTTTCTATATAAAATGATAATTTTTTTTAATTAGTTGTTTTTTAAGTTACTCTTGTATGAAAATTTTATTATTTAAGAATTTAATAATTTCACATTTTTTACAATAATAGAGGGATTTAATTGTAATGGTATAAAGTATAAGATTTTCTTTGTAATGTTTAACAAATAGAATAATTTTGTATCCAAGTTATTAGGAGCATACGATAGTGATGATGAGTAGGAGCAGCCACTGGCTGCTATTTAACCAATGTTGTGCTGCTGTTTAGTGTTTGCGATCACTGTGGCAGATTGGATTTGCGGCCTGTCATGGATAGTATGGCTTCTGTGTACATCCCAGGCTTCTTTCCTGAGATTCTTGGCCAGGACCTTCTCAACCCAATCCTTAGTCATTTTTAATTCTTTTCCCCGTTTCTTTTTCATTTGTTTTGTATTGTTCGTGTTCATTTTTTGTGTGCAAAGATTGCTATGTTTTTTTCCTCTGTTCATTCTTCTTCGTTCAAATTTGGCACTCTGTTAATTTTTTTTTGTTAATTACAATTATTTCATGAATTGAGTTTTTTTTTTTCTGTATATTTGCATATAATTAGTATTAATTCAGTAGCATGTATGTGTGTATACAAAACACTATTTGAGTTTGAGAACTATAATGAGACGGGGTCTATAATATGGATTTTTTTTGTCAATTTTATGAAGAAAGATTTTGGGCATAGATGCATGTTTATAGAATAAGACCGCAAATGCCTAGCGATTAGAGAAGGGAGCTATTACAAGAATTAGAGGGTTGGTTGAGAGTAACAGAAGCTATATGCAGATTTGAATTGATTATGATGTTTTGGTCACAGCTTCATGTAGCCAAATACCACCTTGTTTGTATGTATAAAATATAAAATAACATTAATAACATTATATGTAGTTATTTACCTGTATCAAATGCAGCTAAAGTTATCTTATTTCTGTGGGAAGGATGTCACGAATCTTGTATATTCCATTCTTTATTAGGCCCTGTTGGTGATGACATGTTTCATTGGCAAGCCACTATCATGGGTCCAGCAGACAGCCCTTATGCTGGAGGTGTATTCATGGTCACCATTCACTTCCCACCGGATTATCCATTTAAGCCACCAAAGGTAACTAACTAGGCCTAAATTTCTTATGTGATACCACATAAGTATTCAAGGGATTAGTCGCCTTAGTTTCTTATGTGATACTGAAACTTTAATGTGGACTTCAGGATGAAATTGTCACTTTTCTAATTTCACGTATTTACAATGTTTGTTTTGTAGGTTTCGTTCCGAACGAAGGTGTTTCATCCTAACATAAACAGCAACGGCAGTATCTGTTTGGACATTCTGAAAGAGCAGTGGAGTCCTGCCCTTACAGTTTCCAAGGTATGAATGAAGCAGAAGAAGAGTGGTATGAGGAATGAAAGTGGATATTAATTGATTATTAATGAAATAATGTGTTACAGGTGCTACTGTCAATATGCTCCTTGCTGACAGATCCGAACCCAGATGATCCTTTGGTGCCTGATATTGCTCACATGTACAAGACAGACAGAGCAAAGTACGAGAGCACTGCACGTTCTTGGACTCAGAAATATGCAATGAGTTAGAAGAAAAACACCCACAACATATGCTTATGCTTATGCTTCTGGGGCACCCCTTTTGTGCAAAATATGTTTCCTCATCTCCTTGTCGGTACATATAATACATATATAGTGCCTTCTCCTTTCATTTTATAATAATAATTAAAACCCCGGAAACACTTTTTACCTATTAATATTGCCTCTTCATATTTTCATAACTTCCTAATTTAATATTTTCAAACTATTTTTCAAAAACAAAAGTAATTATTTATTCTGGTTTATCTACAATAATGCATCATAGAAACCTCAATAAACTCAATGTAAGATAGAGAGAGGACTAAATCTATAATATAGCAATTACATTTGACATAAAAAAGAAAAAACAAACAGAAAAAGATTGTACAATTGCTACGTGGTTTACTTTAATACTTTTTTATTTTCTTTTGCTTTTAACGTTTTAAATGAATTTTGATGAAACCAAAGTCCTGCACGTGCGGCGTTCTTGAATCTTTTTCCATTCTCGTGCGGCGTTACTCTGTTTTATATTTTACAATTCAAAATTTTTACTGAAAAATGGAAAAGGAATTAATGTGATAACTTGACCAGTCTATTATTATGCATTCGTATTAATGATTAAAGTGTTTTCTTAGTTTCATGATATAATTTTTCATTTCCAACTGAAAATGAAAACCACAGTCATCGCCATCCGGTCTTAATAAACTACATTTAGATTCCTATTAAATATAAATAAATAAATAAATAAATATTGCAATCTGTAAAATAATTTCATATGGCAGATAACATCTTTTAACCTACAAAGATATACTTGGCTCATGCACGTGATTTTTGTTTCCGAAATTGAATTCCATTAGTGTTGGCGGGAGCTTTTCCTTAGAGAAACTTTGAAAATATTTACTTTGTTTCCATTTATCTTCTCAGAAATAATTTTTCATCTTTCAGTTTTGAAGTGGTTGGTGATATTTTCTGTTAGTTAATTTGAAGAATTGTTTACCTAACCTATGTAGTGATGACATGTCTTGCACTTCATTAATTTGAATTTTTTATTATATTTTAAAGGTATGTCCAAGAAATTATGTCTTCATACATGAGCATCAACAAACGATGATACTGAGCTGAAATAGTTTGCCAATTTTAAACTACATTTTCATGTTTAGTTGTTGTTTTCTCCAATGTGTTTTAGTTTCAATTTTCCATCTTAACATCCGAATCTATAGTATTCACATTTTTAATATTTATTCTAAAATTTTGAAAACTTTGTTTTTCAACAACGGAAACATAAATTACTCATGTTCAAAGATTTAAACACACAATTTTCAAATTTTAATAACAAATAAGTATGTCACAATTAAATCACTCAATATTAATTATTTTTTAAATCACAAAATTTCACTATATAACAATTCTTATTTTTCGAGAGTACCATACCAAATCAAAAGTAAAAAATTAGACCATGTTATCTTATTAATAATCACATAAAAGTAATGTTAAATTCATTTAACATATAACTTTGTACAAATTATCAATATAATATACAATTCAGTTAATAAATATATTTAAATAGTATAAATATTGAACGAAATTGCAAAATACTAACAATTTAAATCAATAAAAACACTATTTTAAATTTCATTACATTTTAATAATTTTAATTAATTCAATTTAACATATTATTAATTTTCATGTATATATTATTCCATAGTCTATATAGATAACTTAAGTTTACATTAACTTGTTTATTTAATTAATTATTTGGTTTAATTAACATAAACTTTTCACTCAAACTCTCCTTCATTTTAAAGGGGAAGAAAATCAAGGCATAATTGTGTCTCCCCAACCAATTTCTAACTGATGGCAAAACTAACTCCAGAATTCAACTTCTTGAGAGTTCTATTTTGTTTGGTTCTTTCCATAGCAGGGAAAAAAACACTTTTTTATTTCTGTTACATAGCTACTGTTCTTATTGACACTAAGAATTAGAGATAAAATTTTGGTGAGAGACAGAGAGGGGACCAATAATCTCTGAGTTTTTCTCGTGATCTCATATGCAGCTAAAGCATCACACAGCTGTGCACTGACCATACTAACCAATAAAACCAAAAGTGATGAAAGCTTCCAAAATAGCTCATTTTAGAGCACTCGGTCATCTCAATCCTGTGAATTTCCTTTTTCTGTTGCCTGTAAAGTCTTTTAAGAGATAAAGGTAAAAATTCATATATAAATTCACCTCTTCTTCACTTCATCAACCCACCACAACATGGACTTCAGACTCTTTATTCTTGCTCTTCTTCTGCTGCTACAGGTACACTCAATTTCTGTACATTTTCAGTTCTGCTATAGGATTTTTTTTTTTAAATTTCATATTTATTACAGATAAGATAGAATTAGGATAAATACAAACCTACGTAAAGTCAGGTTTTCTTAAAAGATTCACCTTTTATGAGTTATCTATACAAAATAACATGATGTCACATGTTTCATGGATTTTTCTTATATGTTACTAAATTTTATCATTTATATTGCATGTGAGAGTTTCAATTCATATTTATTTTACAAAAGTTGAGATGATTAAAATCTGACAAAGAAATTGTGCTTTGGTGTGTAATATCTCATTCCAGGCTTTTGCAGAAGCTTCATCCAACAGCACTGGAGTGGCCAGTTTTCTTGAAAATGTGAGTTATCCGAATTTTCTGCTTTCATGCATGGCATTGTTGATGTTATTACCAGTCTGCAATTTCTTTGATTTGTTAATTCATGCACGTGGCTACCTAAATGAGTTTATACATCACATTAGCTGTTTTTTCTTCATTTGTAAATAATTTACTAAGAAAAGTAAATATTGTAAACAAAAACATGAACACTGTGTTTGGTTACAGACAAATGGAGGAAGTAAGAACGTGGATCTGAAGAACCAAGATTTCCAGTTGCACAAAATCAGTAAGTAGTACATCTTTAAACAGGGTCTTTATGATTGAGGAAAATAATGTTTTAATTCAAAAGCACTAATAAATTTGAGTCTTTTTGTTATTTTTTTTTTTATAATTTGAGTAAATTGGTGTAATTAATTATATAATAAATGATTTGATTTTGTGGAAGTAGATTGCAAGTATGAATGTTCCAGAAGATGCAGCAAAGCATCAAAAAGAAAGAGATGCAAAAGAGCATGTAAGTCATGTTGTCACAGATGTCACTGCGTGCCACCTGGTACCTATGGTAACAAAGATCTTTGTCCTTGTTATGCACGCCTCAAGACTCACGGAAATAAGCCTAAGTGCCCTTAATATTATTATTATTATTATTTCCATTCATGTCTCTTTCTATCTTCTCAAACCTAAGCGCATCCTTTGTGTTGAGAGTGAACTTTGTAATAAAATAACTTTTTTGTTGTATAACAAAGAGAGATTGTGTATCTGATCTAGAGAGTGTTTTGTATTAAATGATTAATTTTCCGGAGTGATTAGCTGATATCCAATGTGAAAGCAATGTTAACTTTAAAAACGAAGTTTAAATATAACTTGAAATGCTGCTTTGAACATTTTTGAAACTCATACAATTAGATGCTTAAACAAGATCATTAAAAGATTTTATGAACATGTTAAAAGTGGTTTTCTTAAAACGTTTTGACAAAAGGCTTATAGAAGCAATGTACAAGTAATAGAAAGATAAAATGATTACTTTAACATTTATTTTGGTTCACTCTAAACATGAATTACTCTGAGTTCTCCAATGTAAACTGTAAAGGGTTCCACTAAATAAACAAATATGTTAATAAGTATTCTTATTACAAACTTTATGTTGAGTATATTTTCAAATTATCGATTAAACTCCCCCCTTATGTTTAACAACAACTACATTAGGCTAAGTATATAAAATTTCTTCAAACTATACAATAATAAAGCTTTTACAAGATTTCACACTCAATTTAGTGAATATGACTTACAACAATCATTGCCTAGATTCTAACTTCAGACCAACGTAAAATATATAAATGTAAGCATTTTCTATTTCAAATCGTTTGAAAGACGAAGTTTCTTAAGCAATAGAAGCTAGAATGAAAAAAATGATAGCTTAGAAATGTAAAAGAACTTCTCATGAAGGTTTCATAAAAAGATAATGTGTACGGTGAACTTCTATTTAAAACATTTTTAACTTGTTAATTTGTTTAAAAAATCATTAAACAATCCTATAATGTCTAAAAGGCCTTTTGCAAGAAACTTTTCCGAGCAGTGTCTACAATTTTATTTCATGAATCAAAGACCATCTACAAGGTACTAAACAAAGAGGACTGGGTACACTTAATTTATGATGACTTAACGTCAGACCTTTACTGCACATGCATTGGACCTACGTTTTAAGTTGAGAATGCAAACAATATATTCTTGAGTACATAGGATGTGACAAGTGGATTGAAAGCCAAAACCATGCAACAAACAGTTACGGTTTTCTAACAAAACTAGTCCTGCATCAAAAGAGAACAGTGCCAAAGCTTCCCAACAACTTTCTTCCCTGCAACAATGGCCTACTGGAACAATTTATCTCTTCCACTTATGAGCATTGTGAGAATTGCTAGGTATGTGTTTTAGCTCTATTATCCATTCTTCAACTATTGTCTTCCTACTGGAGTGTGTGATAGTTGGTGCTATCTCCTATGCTCCACATTCGGACAACCCAATTCGAATCAATATTGAGCACTATGTGAATATTGATGAACTAGACCCAAGGGATCTTAACCTAACAATGGCTCTAGTTGAATGTGTGATATCAAAATGTTTTCCACTGGACACTAAATTAACTTCCCGAAACTAATACGGATGTTGCAGCAGTGATGAGAAGACGGGAAAATATATAAATGAGTGGAAAAAACCTGGTTTAAATTGATACTTTGTAAACTAGTACGAGAGGTTTATATATGTACTTTGTAAACTAGTACGACAATTTTTTAATCCTACAATATATCAATTGTAATATATCAATTGTAATAATTACAATGGTTGTTAATATCTACTCAACCCAACAAAATATTTCGTAATAACTCAACAAAATATGTGTTTTATTAAGGATTAAAATTTTAATCAAGGCAAAAATATAGTGATCACTTCAACTTTACTATGGGACAAGTACATACATTTAATGAATTAATTAATGGAATTTTTAACGTAGCTAACATCATAATTTACAACAAAAACTAATCAACCACCTATCATTTCTTCCTTGCAAGAATATCTTCCTAAAAATTTTGGGGATGCAACTTTTAATTTACTGTAGTGGATTGCATAGTCAGCTCTAGTCGTCAGCATGTTTCATCCGCATTATAAACAGGTACCTGCCAAAGTTTAGTATTCTTTTTCGGGTCATCGGTGAGGCTAAGATCTGTCTCATCCTCCTTGAACGTCCTAATGAACGTTTTAGCACCCATCATTATAAGCCTCTCGATCATGAATAATTGATAATTGTTCTCAATTAATGGGTCCAATATATGGCTATAGTTTGATGAATACGCCAGTCTATACCTGCAATTGAGTCATAAAGAGAATAAAGTTGTACATGATAATTATTGCAATTTGGTTTCAATCAATCTGGACATCAACCTAAAAACAACCCAACTTTCCTGTAGAAAATAAATAATAAACTTAAGTAATTGTTTTCCATGACTATTGAATAACCAGGGTCAGCCTCATAGCATTAAACATAAATATTTTAAGAACTAAATATATTTTTCATTCACAAACTATTTTTGAAAATTGTGTTTCATCTCTAAATTAAATATATACATATTTCATCCTTGAAATTCACGTAAAATATCCTCCCAACAAACACTACTTGGAGATTATATTATAGTTTAATGAAAAATTCAGTTTGTCACATGATAAACATTTAACGTTCCATTTTCGGAAAATGATGATTTGCGTAACTTTCATAAAATTGTAGAGACAAAATACATATATATTTAGTTTAGAAACAAAACACAATTTTTAAAAACAATTTGGAAATAAAAAAATATATTTAACCCATGCTGTAATTATTGTTAATCTATCATGTACGATTTCTGAAGCAGAGGAAATTACTGCATAGGAATCCCCTCCCGTTTACCCCACAGTGTGATCATGAGAACGGTTACCTGGCAGAAAGTGGTGAAAAAAACCCTGGAGTCCTTTCATTTGAAGCAATGAACAAGGTTCTTCCAGGTGGGACCCACTTCGCTATCCTACAAATAATAAACTCTGGTCGGGTGTCTCTATCAAGGTGAGGATGCAGGCTCCTCGCTACACCAAATCTATCTTTTCTGGTCTTTATTTTATCCCCACGACGAACGTGGATGGCATCATAATCACCAAGTAAGGCTTTGATCTGTGAACAATAGTCAGATAAAAAATTAAAATGTGTAACAAAGAGATACTGTTTTATTGCAATGTCACAGATATAATAATAAACCATGCATTACAAGTTTTGTAATTTAATAGGATAGTCCAAGCAAATTGTCATCTCTTGGTGCATAAATAAATTTCACTAATCATTTCTCAAATATATATCCTTATTATAAGAGGAAGTATTTCAATGAAAGCTTAGATGGATCATCATCTAAGGAAATTGACGACTTGGGAAACATAATATCCTTTAATCACGTACTGCAGAAAAAGCGATTAGAGAGTTTTCACTTTTATTCAATGAGTGAGACAGATATATAGTGTATACACAGTATACCAAATAGTCAACTGCTTAACAAATATTTATAAAATGAACATACAAACAAAAAACCAAAAAATAGTATGTTAACTATATTGTGCTTCCAAATGAAATTTTCTACGATCAATTAAGTAATTTGTTGAAACAATCAAGCAACCAGAAGATCTATGATTGTGCCTAGTCACGTTAGTTATACATCATTTAGAAGTTACACATAACAAGGGGTTAGTTTCTACGCAGTTTGCTAGAAGTCTCACAATAAGGCAAATTTATATTATATAAGTGGGTGCAAACCTTATCAAGCCGGTTTTACTAATTCCATTTTTTAACATGGTATCAGAACCATGATTTAGAACCTATTTTAGCGAAATTTGTTGTTTGTTGGACATATTGTTCCATCCACTATCGAGTCGCTATTGGACCACTTATTAATGTCTTATCTCACATTTGAGATTGTTAGAAGTCCTATATCGACTAGAAATGAAGTCACTTTGTACTATATAAATGAGTGCAAACCTCATATGACAAGCCGATTTTATAGAGTTGAGTTAAACTTAAAGTTCACTTCTTAATATAGTTAAGTCCACTTATCGCTGACATGAAACAAGCTAGCTCAAAAAAGGGATACATGCTCAAGGTTAGGCTCAAGAAATCCTCTAGAGTGCAAGTATGCAACCTTCATTTAATCTACTAACCATGAACGCATGAGAGCCTGGCCCAGCATTTCCCCTTGAAATAACTCGTTTAGGCTCTCATTGATACAATATATCCCAATCCAACATGGAATACCAAAACATATCAAAGTTCTAGCACTTGCATCTCCAAACAAATTATAAAACCTTTGATGATTAAGGAACTTTAAAAGACAACATAGTAGATGGACCTTTTCTGCTGCTTCTCTAAGTTTCCCAGCAGCCATTGATGGTAGAAATGAATATGGCAACAATATGGAACTGCGATTGTTTCGATCCTTGCACTCCATAAACCTGGGAAGTCATTAGCACCTCAAAAAATGGACAAAACTTAAAGAAAAATATATTTCCAAGGTATATATAACAATTAACTTTATGAGCAATCATCTACATAGTAGCATCATTATGGCAGTTATTCCAAGGCAAGAATTGTAAACCAACTTGGTTGTGATGTGATACAGTTAAAACTTGTCAACTACATTGGGCACATTTTAAACTCATGTACATCAGTTTTAATAGCTCAGAAGTTCTTAACTTCCTATCAACAAAAGTTCTGCACTCCTACAAGTTTAAATTGAATTCCTGTAACAAGAAAACATACACTAACAACATAGACATTTAACTTTTCAATGTGAACTGAAGGTGAAGACACATTAATGGGGATGAGAAATTTCATAAAGGTCACAGTTACATAAAACGTGAAAATAAGGACTATCATGATCATACTTGCATCTTGAGAGGCATAAAAAATTGAATACAGAAAAAATGTACTTTACTTCCAGCTAAAAGGAAATCATTATTGTTTCTTGCATAAATTGACTAAAACACCAAAATAAGATTCATTATTCCAATTTACCTGCTACACAAACCAACCTTATTTTGCAACGTAATAAAATAAATGGTAAATTATGCTTGTAGTTTCTGTCAAATGGGGAAACTAACAAAAACATGCTCAAAAAACATTCTTATTAGTTTAGTCCCTATGAAATGTAAACATACTTTTGTGGTCCTCAGCATTAACAACGGTGGAGAAAAACATAACATTGCTAACACAATCTCACGAAAGTCCTTCACCGTTGGAGATTATGCTCCATAGAATCATTCCCATACCACCGGCTTTCTTCACAACCAACCCTTTCGCAATCCCAAGGTTACTTCCTGTATCACCTTTACCCCAAAGGTGCCTGCTCATATTGTTTGTTAACCAGTGTGAGATTGTCACTAACATTTCACTTGGTTTGTTGTTGCAGGCAGAAGAAGACATAAACACTCCTCTAGAACAACAACATAGGATCCAATTGTGATTGGCTTGAGGTAATACGACAAGGGAAGCCATTCACGATTCCTGAAGTGCCCCCACATATAGGCTTACAAGGCATAGTGTCTCGTGGCGGTGGTTGCAATGCAGGTACTGTGGCCATCTGTGTTGTAAGGTGATGCACCTGCTTTGTGACCTTTGAGAAGATTTTGGCATTGATGAGTTTGCACTTTCAGTTTTTGGGAGAGAATTTCACACAAACAAATTCAGACATGCATTTTCAGCATTGGGTACAGGGCCGAGTTTCAAATCAGAGAAGTTGATCCACTCCAGCCAGACACTGGTGTCAAAGAATGCAACAATGACGTAATCATAGTCAAATTTGGATTAGAGGCCGATGAACTGCGGGTGGCAGTGTGGCAAGAGTGGGAGTTCATTAGCCACATTATGTTTCCGACCACTGCCATTAACGATGAGGACCACAAAAGCTATAATTATATTCTATAGGGACTAAACTAATACAAAATCTTTTTTGAGGATGATTTTATTGACCTCTGTTAGAATGAAATCAGTTGTTACAGATTTCTAGAAAATTAAGCATTACATAATCTAGGAAATTAGGATGATTGATTCCTAATTATTAGATGTATTTATTATGATTGATTCTGTATTATGCTATAAATACATTCTATGTGGTCTGCATTAGACACAATACATTCAGAACATATACAATTCTATAACCTCCTTATTTTATAGGAATTGAAAGTATTAGATAGATGGTTTTATGTTAATTAGGGAAACATTTGTATTTGGGCTTAATCCAATTTCTCATTATTATAAATATATTACCGCATGTGTATTTGCTATACAAGGGAGATTAATCCTATATTTAATTTTACTATATTCAATAGAAAGTATAATTTACCCTAAAATAAATTAACCATAATTCTCCTTTTAGAACCTACCAAGAAAGAGGACTTGCAGTTCTGTTTATGAGCAACATATCAGAGTAATGGCTATTTTCTTTAAGATCGAAACGACTAACTCCTTCCACATGTTCAACACCTCTGGTTCCCAACTTCATGCTTGTCGACAGAACCCTATACCACTCTTTTGAATTGTCAAAAATCACAGGAACAGTACCTGACATAAGTTCTGTGTCATATAAAGAGTCCATGGCACAAGAACTTGCATCCCACCTAGCATATTAAACAAAAAAATAAAGACCAGTTAATTCAGATAGCATAGCAATGGAAAGGTATAACAGACACATATACTAGCAATAATGCTGCAACTCACAGTTCTTCAGAGCTACCATTAGCGGAATGGTGAAGAATGCCTTTCTTGTTATGTATGGGATTGATACACATCCTTGATGGCAGCACAAAAGTTCTGCAATCACCACATAACAACTTAACTCATTTTTTGCAACTCAGACCTTTCAGTTGTATTAATTTAAGGCTTTATGTTATTGTCCCAAACAATACACTCTCTCTTCTTGGCCAAAATTCACTTAAATCACATAGTTACATACCTTAAATAAAGACATTACTGCATCCATAAGATTTGTTTCAGCAAATGTTATGACACATGGTAGAAATCCACGAAGAGAAAACAAAGAAATAAGAAAAATGAAATTAAATTGAAAACTGAAAAGACAAAACCATCAACTTGGCTTAAATACTATTGTTGAGAAGGAACAAAGTCGTAACTAAGGTCGTATTTGAAAATTTTCTCCGTAAGATATTATAAAATTAAAAGGTAAAATGAATTGAATTTCTTACTAACAACTCACTTCTTACATAGTGATTTAACACTCTGACTTTTAATAAAAGGAACTTTTACAGGAGTTCTCTCACATAACGTTTCTAAAAGTTAAGGTGCATAAGTTGTTTTTAAATTAAGAGATAAGGTCAATTAATTTTAACCTTTTGGTGTATAAGTGCTTATAGAGCATTTTTTTCCAGAAAAGACCTAAATTTTAAGGGTAAAACGCCATTCAAGTCCTTGAAACGCAATGCATTGTCACCTTAGTCCTTGAAAATTTTCACCTTAGTCGTTGAAAATAAGAAATTAAAAAAAGAACTTGGAAGAGTGATGGAATTCTGGTATCTTACTATAAAGAATATGGGATTCCTCCCATCCTCAATACAATGTTTAACCAGCACAACTTTGAGCGTCTAGCACCTCCCAATACCCAAAGGCATAAATTCTTTCACAGTGGACAAGATGTCATCACTCTCACGCCCTCTTACTGTTTATATACAGCTACTGGTCTATTAGCATAAGCCCACCTTCAACGGACCTACTTAGTTGCGGACCCATCAAAATAACACCTTGTATTTCTTAAAATAATTTAACTAGCTACAAACGGGGATTATCTAACAAAACCTAATCTGTCAATCACTTTAGTTAAAAATTAAACAGTCATGTGACTAAATAATATTAACATATGTTTAGCTACTAAAGTCGCACTAGGAGCGTTTGGTAGACGGGAAGTTTCCAGGAATTTGAGATTGGTAAACTATGTTTCCATATTTGGTTCGGGGTTTAACAATCCCAAGAAACAACATTTTCCGGAAGTGGATTTTGGCCAAGTTTATCACGAAAACATTCTCATGGGACTAACGCCACTTCAATAATAATAACATTTGTTTATAAACTCATTTCATATTCTATGAACTTATTTTGAACTTCTTTAGTTCAGGGATTAATATGAAAATTTTCACACTCTAAGGATCCAAATTCAAATCGATAAACGGTAATTAACCAAAATTTAAAGTAACAAACTAACTAACTGCATGTGATTGGAAAGTATTGCAACATAACAGATTAAAATGGGAAATGAGGTAATTTGCGAGATTGGAAAGTACCTGCCGAGAAAAATGGCTTCTTCGAGGGCGCACCGGAGGCTGGATTCTTGGTGACCCAAACCCTCGCACGATCCGCAGTGTTTTCCCGGGCAGTCGATGCGGTTGCCCCAATAGAGGTACTTTTCGAAGTGCTGCTGGCGTCGTTGAAAGAGGCTGGGTTTTGTGCCGACGGTGGAAAGCAGAGAGGAGAAGAGGAAGAGAAGCGCGATTGCTGTCACTGTTGCCACGAGAAGCAGAATTGGGGATCTCGTGGATTTAGGTTTTGGCTTTGGGGCTCTGTGGAACGCCATTGATATGATCACCGAGCAACGGTGAGAAGAGGGTTGAATACAGTGTTCAGTGCCTTGTCATTGTCATTGCCATTGCTGATGAGTTCAGTGATGGAGTGAGATCAGAGACTCTTGCCATTTTTATTAAGATAGTTCTTAGATTTTTATATTTTTTATTTATTTAAAATTGGATTTATACAGTCAGTTGCTATTTTCCTCTGGTCAGATTTTATTTTCTTTTACATCAAATAATACAGTTATTATTAAATTCAAAATAAAAATCTGTCTTGTTTGTAATATATAATAAAATTATCGCTATACATTCTTAGAATAAATATAAATTTAATATTTATATTAATTCTGCTTAGAATTACAAATAAATTCGTATTGACCATAAATACCTATATATATATATATATATATATATATATATATATATATATTAGAAGAAATAAGAGAAAGATTAAAAACAAAATTCATGACATAGTTAAGTGAATTGAAAAGTCAAAAATACTTTCATTAACAATTGTTATCACACATTTTACTTAGACATAATACCTTATTTGACATAATTACTAAATAAAACACAAAATTTAGTAGTTAATTTTCTGATATCCCACATGTATTAAAAAATAATAAGTTAAACAAAATGGAATTAAAATAAATAATTATGAGTAATATTTAAAAGTTAAAGAAAAAAAGAAAAAAAAAAGAATGTGATTAAGGATGTGTTATAAAAATAAAATATATATTATTATTTTTTATTATTCCATCACTATTTATTGTCATTATGTATCACGTAATAACTATTTAAAAAAGTATATATATCATAATTGTTTATAAAATAATAAATTTATTCGTCCATGTCTATTTTAACGATAATTTTATTCATCATTACCTTTTGTAAACACGACATTTTTTATTATATATTTTATTATTTATCTAATATAAGTTAATTTATATAATATTTTTAAGATTAAATATGTTTTCAATTTTTAAATTTATCCATGAAATTAAAATTTATATGTATTTTAAATTGTAAAATAGTTTGACTTTTAAACTTTAAAAATAATATACATATTCTTTTAATTCAATTACATTAAATTTATATTTAAATTATTTATATCATTTAATATATTTGAAAACAAATCACAATCAATATTATTTAACCGTAAAAAAATTATATTTGTTATTTTTTAAAATAACAAATATATAATAAAAAAACTTATATTTGTAATTTTTTAAAATTTAAGACCAAAATATACTCAAATTAAAAATAGAAATGAATTTCAATTTTATTTAGATAATAAAAAGATATTTGACTCATAGAAAGATAATCTTATGAATGTTAAGGTTAAAGAAACATTATCATATTTTTAATGTAAGGTCGAGAAATTTAAAGAAGTTTGGAGTAGACAGGTATAATCAAAGAGATCGATCGATTTAGATTAAAATAAAAGTGATATATAAATGAAAATTTCAAAGTATCATCTCATTCTCTGAATACAGCTATATTTCTTCAAATCCTTCTACTCTTTTTTGTTCTCCTCATTCTCTCTAAGTTTCTCCAATCTCACTTCATCTGTTCAATAATCAGACCGTGCCTAAGCAATCCTGGTGTCAAGAGCTTTCCATTCCACCGATCGGTTTAATGTTAGAGTCAGTAAGTCTCATCCTCTCTTCTTAATGATTATGTTTTCTTGTGCATGCAAGAGAAAATTATGTTTGCATGTGTTCATCAAACTCTTTTCTCAAATTCTAATTTCGTTTTTGAACCTACTGTTGGTCTTCTCTTTCCATTCGGTGATCGGTAGGTGTTCTTAGATTTTTCTGAGGATCACGCAATTTTCTGAAGGTGTTAAAAGCTTTATGTTCGGTTAAGATGTAAGGGAAGCTAGTTAATCTAATTGATTGACTGATGATGTATGAAAATGTTGTTTGATGGTTTGCATGTGTGTGAAATTGAATGTTTGTGTGTTTGGCATTGTTTGTGTGGAGATGCTAAATGTTGTGGTTGTTGAGTTGTGGATTAAGCAGAAATTGGAGTAAATTCTGGTTTGGGATTATTTGAAATGATGTTAGAAAGGTTTAGGAAATTTTGGATAGGTGTAAATTGGTATATGAATCATGTATGAAGGATTAGAATTTGGGAAAATGTCTAGTTTTGGTAAATTCTAGTGTGTTCTTAATTCTGCAGAATTATGCATAAAGTTCAGCGTTCACTACTGACCGCTCGGCCAGGTTCAGGTACTCGGTCATTAACTAGGTTCGGTCTTAGTAGTGCTCGGTTTTGTACTAGCGTTTGGTCTTAGTAGTGCTCGATTTTGTACTAGTGTTTGATCTTAGTAATGCTTGATTTTGTATTAGCGTAATGTCTTAGTAGTGCTCAATTTTGTATTAGTGTTCGGTCTTAGTAGTGTTAGGTTTGTGCTCGATCGAATATAATGTTCGGTTTAGTTATGGCTTTCAGTCTTAACTATGTTCGACCTCCTATGGGCCTTACCTATTAATGACCATTCGATCATGCTTTTAGTGATCGGCCTTACCTAAGTATTTGGTCACTTCTTCAGTCTTACCTATTATGGATTGTTCGGTCCTATTCTTTAGGGTAGTGAGAAACCATTCAGTCTCAAATGTACGCAACATGTTCAGGCTTGTATGTGGTTTTCCATTGTTGTTTGATAACTTGTTTAAATGTAGTTATATGAACATGTATAAATAATATGGTGGATGTTGTTATAAAGAATTATGTTCCAACTAGTATGAAAGAGAATTCTAAGGAGGAATGTCTCCGTGATTGGTTATCAAAGTGGTGGTAAAGTATGAGTATAGACAGCAAAATCTACAGTGTTCATCCTGACATTCTAATGATTACCAATTCTCAAGTAAAGATGGGTAAGTCATGTCGTGAGAATAGCAGGAGACTGCTTTAGCCTATGGGGGTCCTACGGTGAGTGATAACAGGTTAACCTCGTGTAGCAGCTGATGGGTTTCCAGTTACTACACCCACGAGTGCACGAACGACCAAAGCTACATATTTATACTAGTCCGGACGGTCAAGTTGAAGTGGTCGGTCAATATGTGTTCATATGTTTTATACATGTGTATGATTATCTGATCTGTTTGTTTGAATTATATGCTCACATAACTATTAAATTACACTAGCTTACCCTTCTTTTCTGTCTTATATATGTTATCCTTTCGGTATTTTTTCTTTACAATAGGTGTGAGCAGAGGATGACGAGTATTCTCTAGAGTAGGCGTTGGATGGAGAGGATTCAACTGTTTAAACTATGACCGATCAGTTGTGTGATAGTTTTGTAGGGACCGATTGGTAATATATATAGTTTTGTATTAAGATAAAATTTTGTAAAATATTAAATTTATGTTCTTATATTATTATTATTATTATTATTATTATTATGTGATGACTCTTATATACACTGTTTAGCTATATTTTTGGGATGTTATATTTAATCCTAAACTAGTTAAACTACACTTAAAAAAAGGAAAAAATATTTTTAAGCAACATTTAGAAAGAAAAAAAAATGAAAGGAATATTTCGGAAGGGATTTGTGTCGTTACTTTCAAATATTAATTAGTGAAAAAAAAATATTTTTTGAAGCTAGTGACTGATTCAAGCTGCTGGTCAATGCCCCCACTTTCCAAAAGAAAAATCTACCTCTTATCTTACCAACCAATCGCAATACCAACTAATGGAAATTTCTCAAATTCATGTCCACAATATATATATATATATATATATATATATATATATATATATATATATATATAACAATATTTTAAATTTGTGATATAAAAGTTTACAGAAAATTACAATAAAAAATAAACTAAATATAACGGTGAAACAAATGAAAAAAAAGTAATAAACATTGAAAGGAGAATTTCACTTAGATGGAAAAAACAACTACTAAAATACAGAGAAAAATAAACTAAAAAATTATCCAAAAGATAATTAAAAAAAAAAAAGAAACACAATTATATTATAAATATTTAAAATATTTTTTATATAATTAAATATTTTATAATATAATATAAATTCAATATAATATACTGATAAATAATGTATTTCATTATTTTTACATTAAAATAAAATCATATAAAAGAAAAAAATAATATATCTGAGCATAAAATAATCATAAGAGATACCAATAAAAAAATACAAGTACAACAATATACATTTTTAATAATATGTTTAATAGAAACTGGAGTGTTAGTTAAAAGTTGTATATTAAAATAAGATGTTTAATTTAGTTTTAATTATTTTATAAATTTTAAAACTTTTAATTGAATTTTTATTCAAAAAATTATTTTATTAAATATTTAAACTAATTTTATTTTTTTATCATGTTTTTTTATTCTTCTTGATTTTTAATTTATTAATATTTCTTTGATATATTTTAATTAGATGGTTTACTTTACTCATTTATTTGTTTTTCTTTAAAATCTAGTTTCTTGTTAAATTTAAAGAAAAAATCAAAGAAAAAAAGTCAAAGAAGTGAAGACAAAAATAACAATAACAATTATATCATGTTAATGACAAAATTATCAAAAATAAAAAATAAAAATTTAGATATTTCAACAAATAAAATATTTTAAAATAAATAATTAATTTAAAATACTAAAAGAAAGTTAAAGAATATGTAAAACTTAAATAATCGAATTAAAAATAAATAGGGTCAATTCAATTATCTATATAAAAGAATTTTTTTTTTAATTTATTACCTTAAAATATTAAATTATGAGCCAGTCTTCGTCTCTCAACGACATTTGTCTTTCCGTTGGGTTCACCACCTCCTAGTGGTCCTGCTCGTGACGTTGTTCCTCTCATTTTCAAACCATACCCTTCGTTGAACCCTTCTTCTTCTTTCATTTCAATGACTTAGTTTCCTTAACCTCCTTCCTTACTTTCTTCCACATTCGTCAAAAGAAAACACAATCAAAATGCTTCCGAATGCTTTGCCGGTACTTCGTTGCGTGCACCTCGTGGTGGCGGCGGCGGTGGCTTCGGTCCTGCTCCGCCAAATGCAGTGCCAGGAGCTAAGCGACTTCGATAACCCTGTGGTAATGCCACGTGTCACCCGTCTCGTGTATGATCAAATGTCCAACATGACCTCGCTCCTCAATCACGAAATCAAAGCTAGCTCCGGTTTCTGCTTCAAAGATCCGTGAGTTTACTTACCTGTCTAAACATCTTTCTGTGGAGTTACGCATGGATGAACTTTTGCTCAGTACTTTTAGGATAAAGTAGAATCAATATGTTTTAATTGATGTGAAACAAGCAAATTTTTCAACTTGGTTGTTTGTTGCTGTAATAATTTTGGTATAATGATCAATTTGTTGAAGTGTATGGAAGATTAGGTTATTCCCAAAATTCAAATAAATATTTTCAAAATTTAAATTTTTTTGTTTTTCATATTAAAATAAAATTTAATATTATTATTTAAATGTAATTTAATGTTATCATTTAAATATGATTTAATCTATATGTTTCTATTAAATTATATTTTAATGATGATATGTAATTATTTATTTAAAACTACAGACGAAAGTAACAAACGAAAATTATTTTATAGATTTATTTGTTTATTAACATTCATTTACTATTGAACTTTCGAATAACTGAAAAGATCATTCAGCTACTTCTTTTATGCTTTTCAACCTGTAAAATTTTAAGGAATTTTTTAATTCTTAAAAATTATGAATTTTTTGTTTCAATCTCGGTAAATATGTTTCTCTATTTTCTATCTTTCCAAATTTGAAATCATAAAATTTACTTCCAAAATTACGTGCGTTTTTTTTGTGATCGGCGTTCCAAAATTACGTTTTTTTTTTTCTGATTAGACCTGAGTTGGGACTACTTGTTAGAGTTTCTCTTCTAAAATCAGCAAGAAACTCTCATGAACACTCGTAGTTTTCTATCTAAATTAAACAAAGCTCTGAAAAACTCTTTTAGTTTCTAACTAAATAAATTCATAAACTACTCTGTAAATCAATGTTATATTAGTTTCTCTTTATTTTAACCTTTTTAATATATATAATTGTAGTTTAGAGAAACTACACAGCTTAATAATAGAACTTCAAGTGTGTTCAGTTTATTTGGACGCCTGAAGCTGACAGAAAAAACTGGGCATGGAATATTATTTCATTTCTAAAGATCTTAGATAGGAGATATTAGCCTTCAAAGATAAAACAATCACAACTTTCGTCTTTGAAAGATACAAATGTGGAGGGTTTTTGTCGGACTAAATTAAAGCATTAAAACCATTATGTCTTCAAAATTATAATTTGATAGAGCAAAAGGAAAAAGTAATTTCGTGATGATTGATAAAGAAGTTCGATAAGTTATACTGATGAAGATGGTTCTTCTTTGTTGCTTTTTAATATTTTATTTTGAATTTCTTACTAGTTATGCTAGGGTCTCTGATTGAGGTTGTGGAATAATTATTTCACATTTAAAGGTTATAGTTGTCTTTTAGTCCACTGAATTAGTAATGATGATGAATTTAAAAGTTGTGGCTTCAGGTTTAGTTTCAAGTAAATCAAACTTTTTCCTTTTAAAATGGTAAATAAAACTTATGAAGTATAACAGACGTGATGCATTAAAATGGACACATAATATTGTGTAGACATGGAACCTGATGTGATCATGAAGTTTAATTTTCTTATTTTAGGGAAGCCGATTGGAATAAAGCATTTAATTTTTCTTCTGATTTGGACTTTGTGTCTACTTGCATTCGGAAGACTAAAGGTATGAACTCCAAAAACTAAAAAGAAATGATGCGAGTTGTTCATTTCAGTTTTTAAAGAACTGAACAAAATAGATGACTCAATTTTTCTCTTTTCTCATTCATTATTCCTTTTTTTTTTGTTCCCCAGCGCCCAGCTAAACATGTTTACCGTATTTTCTTAGAAACTTTGAATGTAATCATTCCAGTGTTCTGAACTTCTTTTCTTTCCTACTGTTTTAATTCTAATTTTATTCTTACGGTCTGGAACCTGATGGAAACACAGGAGATATTTTGCAACGGTTGTGTACAGCAGCAGAAATAAAATTTTACTTAAATAGCTTATTGGAGAAGTCTAGCACTAGGAGTGCCAACTATTTAAAGCCTAACAGGAACTGCAATTTAAACTCATGGGTATCAGGTTGTGAGCCAGGATGAGCATGTAGTGTTCCCACAAGCCAGCAGGTTGACCTTATAAATTCACAGGAGATTCCTGCCAGAACTCTAAACTGCGAAGCATGTTGTGATGGGTTCTTCTGTCCCCATGGTATCACATGCATGATACGTAAGTATAACTTCAATATGTTTTTCCTCATTACTGAACTGCAAATACCTGCTGTATGACCATATACCAACTTTTAATTCAACACATTAGCATCTTCCTGCTTTTCATAAGTCTATTATAAAGGAATAGGAATACACAACCAAAAAAAATGAAATTATTCAGTGAGAATTGACAAAGTTCAAGGGTGGTTGTTAAGTCAAAGTAATGGGAACTACTTATCTATCCAAATGTCTACAACAAGGCCAATTCATTCTAGCTAGACACCCTGACAAAAAGCTACTAGATTTATTTTCTGTTGTAAAGATCCATATCTAGTTAAGAAATTGTTGGGAATTCAAGTGTGAGTCAGTCCCATGTTCAATAAAAATAAAAAACTTGAGAACCATATGGTGGAAGTTCTACATCGACTAGAGATAAGGCCAATTTATAATATATAAGTGAAGTGCAAACCTCATCCTACAAGCCGGTTTGTGGGGTTGAGTTCGGTTTCAAGCCCACTTTCTTAATATTGGTATCAGAGTCATGTTTAGAGCCTATCCTATCGACATGTATGTGGGCATACTGTTCCACACGCTATCGGACTACCCATTAATGTCTACTAATCCATAACCTCATTGTTTTAAAGTTTTGGGTTGGAGGTGGTGCCAATCTCTTATTTAAGTTAAAATTATGTCTCATTTTAAATTTGGTTATTATGCTAGTCAATAAAATAAAACAAATTTCAATGCCTTTTCAGCAATGATATCTGTAGCAAGAGTAAAGCAAGTATAATAACTATTCTTATACTAGTTTCTATGAAAATGATGTCTCTAATTCTTTCATCTTTTTGTGGTATTTGAAATATTTTTCTTGAAGCTTGCCCTCTTGGATCTTATTGCCCTAGTGCTGTACTCAATATCACAACTGGTGTTTGTGAACCGTGAGTTCTAATTCTTGCTCTATGATTTGTTGCTCTGTTTATGTTAGGTTATTACTTGCATGCTTTTGTGTAGAATATTAATTGATTTGATATTTTTGCAGATATCTTTACCAACTGCCTCCAATGCAGCCAAATCATACCTGTGGAGGAGCAAATATTTGGGCAGATATTAGTAGCAGTAGTGAGATATTTTGTTCGGCAGGATCATATTGCTCCACCATTACAAAAAAAATTCCTTGTAGTAGTGGGTATTGTTTTATTCCAACCTGTGGTTACTCAATAAACTTCAAAAGTTGGATCCTTGATGAAGTAATCCAAAGTATTGAAGATATTGGATGACATGACCTTTCATAGTTGCACTTTAGTTTCCAAGTATAATGCCTATACTATTATGGTAATTTTTTATTTATTATCCTGATTCCTTGAAATTTCTCTCTTGTAATTCCAGGCATTACTGTAGGATGGGTTCCACATCTGAGCAAAGTAAGATGTCATGGATTGTGTTGTGAATTATGGCAATAACATATCTGTGTTTCAGCCTCAGATTCTCTCGTGAGCTTCTGACCAAATGTTTCCAGAGTATATATGACCATTTCCTGATTTTCTTGTAGGCTGCTTCAAGTTGAGTTCATGTGATTCAAACACCGTGACCCAAAATATTCAAGCGTATGGAATCATGCTCATTGTAAGTGGTTGCCTCTTGATTTGATAGATTATTAAATAGGTATATATGTGCATTTATTCAGATCCTAGATTTCTATTTTTATTTCGGTGTGTATTTTTATAAATTGGGGTTTATTAGGGCTTTCAGTAATTAGGGTTAAACATGTCAGACATTGGCCAGAATACTTTGAGAGTAAGTTACGCCTAGTCTGTTTATAATATGGAGTCGAGCCTACACAATATGTCTCCCCAGAGCCATCTTTTTGGAGTTAGTCAGGTGGTCCAGTCTGTTTCAAATATATAGAATTGCATAATTATAAATCTGGGTCTGCATACATAAGGATGAGTCTGTACTGAGTTTTAGAGACGTAAGCTAGGAAATTAAGAATGAAAATCTTCCTACACTTCTATCTGCTTCTCCATCCGTAACTATAACCTGTTTCATATTTCTCTTCTCCCTTTAACTCTCCCTTTTAGATTCTAATTTCCATTTTTTTGTCCCTGATATAAACAGGAGTAGACATGTAAAACTAAAGTGATATTGACACTGAATTAGAGCAATCTCATAAGTATAAATCTCTGTTACAAGATTAATAGTAGAAAAGAAACCAATAACACAAACTTCTTGGGACCTCTCTCTGCCCCCCACCTTCCCACTATATAGACTGTTTCCATCTCTCTCCACTCATGACTTGCCACCTCTCCCAATCCCTCCAATTCGCATCCTGCCCTTTGCTCTTCTCTTCTTTATTATTAGCTTCTTACTGGGTGGCCTATCAGTCCCATACCCATTGGATCATTTAGACCTTTGCCTGGTATTTTCCATTGGTTATGGAGGAATCAGTTACACATACTGATAGGAAACTACAGGAAAAGTAATAAAATAAGAGGAAAAGAGAAATAAAGAAAGGATCACTGATCCTGTTTCATTGAAATCAAGGCAAAAACAGAAACCCTACTGTCCAGAGCTAAGCTCCTTAAGAGATCCAAACGGTACTCTCCACTCTTAATTTTGTTAAAAACAGAATGTCCACCCCACACACTCCTCTGACACTATAAAGGTAACAACAAAAAGGAAAATCTTCTAGGATCCTCCAATTTCACTCTCTCTAACTAATTCTGCTACGAACTGTGTCCACTTCAGTCCCTTTTATTTTTTTCTCCTAATATAAACTTGTCCCCATTTCCTTTGCTCTTTTGTTTCTTTGTCCAATATATTTTCTGGCCCAACAGATAGTTGGGCTGTATCACATACTAACAAATTTTAACTAGTTTGGTCATATGGATACTTGTCCAGAAAAAGAATTTTTATATTTTATGCTTCCTGCTTTCTGTTCCTTTTCCGTCATAAGCACGGATGATCTTGGAATTATGGCTAATGCTTAAGTCCTTGTCATGTACACAGATGTAAAATATCCAAGCTCACCCATGCACACTGTGTTGATAGAAAATTAATTAACAAAAGTCTTTAACTGTTTATGCAGGTTGCTCTGAGTACTTTGTTACTCATTATCTATAGCTGTTCTGACCAAGTTCTGACTACTAGAGAAAGGAGAATGGCAAAGTCCAGAGAAGCAGCAGCCAGAAGTGTAAGAAAGACTGCAAATGCTCGCCAAAGATGGAAAGATGCAAAAGATGCTGCTAAAAAGAGTGCAAGTGGACTGCAAGCTCAACTATCACGATCATTTACTCGGAAAAAGGACATAGATCCGGAAGAAATTAGAATTTTGAATCAACCAACTACTGAAACAAAGATAGAATTGTTTTCACATTCACATCCTATTACCTCACCTATGATTGGTAGCTCATATGCTGGGCCAAAGAGAAAGGGAAAAGAACCTAGTGATTTGATGCAGACCATGAATCAAGTGGAAAAGGATGTAAATGTGAGCAACATTCTTGCAGAAACAGAAATTCGAGCAAAAAATGTTACAGCAAAAGTGTCTAAGGAAAAACATCCGAATACACATAGCCAAATTTTTAAGTATGCATACGCTCAACTTGAGAAAGAAAAGGCTCAACAAGAAGAAAACAAGAACCTTACCTTCTCAGGAGTAATTAGTATGGCTACCAAAAGTGAACAAAGGAAAAGGCCTTTGATTGAAATATCTTTCAAAGATCTGACTCTTACTTTGAAAGCACACAATAAACTTATATTGAGATGTGTCACGGGGAAGATTAAACCTGGACGCATCACTGCTGTCATGGGTCCATCAGGTGCTGGCAAGACAACTTTTCTTTCTGCAATAGCTGGGAAGGCATTTGGATGCAAGGTGACTGGTTCGATTTTTGTAAATGAAAAGAATGAATCAATCCACTCATTTAAGAAAATTATTGGTTTTGTGCCACAAGATGATATAGTTCATGGAAACCTGACTGTGGAAGAGAACTTCCGGTTCAGTGCACTGTGCAGGTAAACCACATGATTAGAAATTCCTGCTATGATATAGTTCATTTATTTAATTCATGTTATGTGCTTAAACTCGTGTCATCTGATTTATATTTGATCGACTCTCCTTGTTTCCTATTTAATCCTGGATCGAATTTCAGCTCCATTGAAACTCTTTCATTGTCCTTTTCTCTGACTGCTTGACTTATCCTAGTTTAAACACAAGAGACTGACATAGTTTATATGCAACTTTGTTATAATTGTATCTTAAATTCTTGGTAATACATTGCATTAGGTGGGAAAATGGAGAAATTGAAGCCGTTCATTTCTTTGAATAGAGGAAAAGTATGGGTTTCTTGGTCACTATTTGCCGCATGCTTTAAGAATTGGTGGCACAATGATTATAATTCAATTTGAGCCTATATTGCATAAATGGAATACTTAAGTTCTGTCATTAAATAGTATTTTTTGTTTTTACTTTCTAATTACAAAACTGCTACCTTGTTTACAAGCAGTTTTTTTTCTTCAATGATTTGTATAGGAAACATTGAACACAGGTGTTTTCAATGTTTATTGTACAAATATTTGACAACAGCAAACAGACTGGAAAAAAGAGTCAGTTCTGTATGAAAAACCGAAAACTGAAAATAAAAGATCTAGAGATGACATTTTTAAGTAGTGTGCAAAGAAGGAACATTTTTAAACTTATTGCTTATTGCAATTGTCTCTATATCAGTTTCCTTTGTCTAGATGCAATATCATGCCCCCTACATACCAAACAAAGTATCCTAGTAGTTCGAATGCGCTCTGTTAAAGCATGGAATACTGCGTTCAAACCATAACTTGAACACTTTTCCCTCTACAGCCAATCTAAAACTCTCCAATATACCGAGCTTTAGTTCCATGCTTTTTCTTCTATTACTTGTGTACATATTATTGTTTTCTGTAGCTTTTCTAAGTTTGAATATTTGGTAATAAAATGAAAATTTATTACTTTGAAAGGCTACCTGCTGACTTGCCAAAGCCAGAAAAAGTTCTGATTGTTGAAAGAGTTATTGAATTCTTGGGGCTTCAATCAGTGCGGAATTCTTTGGTTGGAACTGTAGAAAAGCGAGGAATCTCTGGAGGCCAAAGGAAACGTGTAAATGTTGGATTGGAAATGGTCATGGAACCTTCACTCATGATCCTGGATGAACCCACTTCTGGGTTGGACAGTGCATCATCTCAACTCCTTCTTAGAGCACTAAGACGGGAAGCTCTTGAAGGAGTGAACATTTGCATGGTGGTTCACCAACCCAGGTGACTTTTAATTCCATGTCTTCTGCATCATGGGGATTTATCTTTCAGTTGATTTTATATTTTTCTAATGTAAAATTAGGGAATATTTGCTCAGAAATTAGTAGGTTCCAACATATAGAATGCTAAGTTTTTTATTCATTGTCACATTTCTGGAGTAAATAAATTTCATTCAACTGATAGAATCTTGCTGGTTCAGAAAGTTTAGAGCCAGGGTTAGGGTTTATTGTTCTGGTTTGGTGGGGGCGTAGCGTAAAGTATGCCAGTACAGTGGGGGAAATAGGATGTTGGTCAAAGAACGACATCGCTGGAGAGGATTCTTCTAAGAAACACTATGGAAATTGATGGGGGAGAACCAGAACCTTGAATGTTTGGTTTTTCTTTGTGTTTGCTTTTTTACTTTCCAAGTTTTCCATACCTGTATACATTTACTAATCCCTAGTGAAATCATATTGATTTTGGAACAAAAACATTTTTTTTTTCTTTTGGTGTATAGAAGAGGAGATACGTACCTCTGTTTCTGTGCTTTTTTATGTGATTGTGATCCTGTTTCCTTGCATACCTCTGTTTACCTGCATGGACACTGAATAAAGAAGATTGATCTCATGTTTCCTTGCTTTAATTTGTAATTGTGAACAATCTAACTTCTTTCCCTTTGATTATTTAATGACTTAACCTTTTTTCTGTAGCTACGCTTTGTTTAATATGTTCGATGACTTGATACTCCTGGCAAAAGGTGGCCTTACTGTATATCATGGATCAGTCAAGAAAGTTGAAGAATACTTTGCAGACCTCGGGATAAATATACCAAAACGAATTAATCCTCCTGATTACTTCATTGACATTTTGGAAGGCATAGCAGTACCTAGTGGAAGTTCAGAAGTCAGTTATAAGGAGCTGCCACTTAGATGGATGCTTCATAATGGATACCCCATACCTCCTGATATGCAGCAGAATGCAGCACAACTTGGTATGTTTGAAACTGCAAACCCAGCTAGAGAAAAAGATCCCGATGGCTCTAGCCATGAAGAAAGAAGCTTTGCTGGAGAATTATGGCATGATGTGAGACATGCGATGGAACTAAAGGGGGAGAAAATAAGATTCAATTTTTTTAAATCGAAGGATTTATCTGAACGTAAAACTCCTGGTATATTCAAGCAATACAAGTACTTCCTTATACGGTAAACCATCCAATGACTTCAATTATTTGTTAACGTCAACATTTAACTCTTCTGGTCACGCATTAAGATCTACCATAGTTTGGGTTATTTTTTTCCCTGGATCATTACAATTTTCTTGCTCAAAATAGTGTTTTTAAAAGAAAGGTTAAATATGTTTTTTGTTCCTCAACTTTAAGTGAAAATTGGAATTAGTCCATCTTCGAAACTTTGGAACAATATAGTTAACCATCTTTAGAACGACGTGAATTTAGTCATTTTAATCAAATTTTGTTAAGTTTATTTGATGTTTCAAACATATTTCTTAGTTATCATTGAAGAAAAAATGTATCAAATGGTGTAAACAACTCAAATGTTATCATGAAACACATTTGAAACGTCAAATAAACCTAACAAAATTTAGTTAAAATGACTAAATCCACACATCTCCAAAATTGGGAGACTAAATTAGGTCAAAGTTTTGAAAAGGGACTAATTCCAATTTTCACTGAAAATTAAGGGACAAAAAATACTTAAAATAGTTAACCATCTTTAGAACGACGTGAATTTAGTCATTTTAATCAAATTTTGTTAAGTTTATTTGATGTTTCAAACATATTTCTTAGTTATCATTGAAGCAAATGTATCAAATGGTGTAAACAACTCAAATGTTGTTATGAAACACATTTGCAACGTCAAATAAACCTAACAAAATTTAGGTAAAATGACTAAATCCACACATCTCCAAAATTGGAAGACTAAATTAGGCCAAAGTTTTGAAAAGGGACTAATTCCAATTTTCACTGAAAATTAAGGGACAAAAAATACTTAAAAGAATGTAGCATGTATAATGTCAGTAGATTTTTTTAATGTGGCAGATTGAACAATTGTATTTGAATTTTGGTGGTCCAAATTTCTGTGTCGTTCAAGGGAGACCTGAAGAACTGGAAAGTACAAGTGTCATTTCCTTGCTCCACTACCGTCTTAGTGTTTTGGGAAACAAAATGAAATTAAATGCCACCATGTCTTTTCTCTATTGAAGTTCACCAAGTACCATTTTGTACTGATTAGAGAGAGAGGAAGAGTAGTAAATAATCTTTTAATGATGAACATGTCTGCTCATTCTGGTGTCTGAATTTTCTTTTGTTAATTGGCGGTACTGTTTCAGGGTTGGTAAACAGAGATTACGAGAATCTAAGATCCAAGCTATAGATTATTTAATATTATTACTTGCTGGAGCCTGCTTAGGATCACTTACCAAAGCTAGCGATCAGACCTTTGGTGCAGCTGGATACACCTATACAGTGATTGCTGTATGTAAGTTGATTGATTCTAGTACATAGTCTTGATGCTTTATATCATTTTTCCAACATAATTGAATTCTAAATCAAGCTATGTAATGCTCTTCATGTTATATAATTTTTCTTTGCTATGTACTTAATTTATGATGGAAATACAGTCTGTGATGATAAACATGCCTTTTACTTTTATAATAATTATTGGACATCACACATCGATTACAAATAAGTTCATACATTTGATAAGTTAATGTCACTATTTCCTCCCCAAATAATAGTTAATGTCACTATTTTCACCACAAATAATTAATAAAATTAATCATCAAACTACAAAGATTTTAAACTGCTCATGATTGTTTAACCTATATTTGCATTTCTTCCAACAAACACGTAAGCTTTTACCAATTTTTTTATTTGAAACCCGGGGTAAGTAATGGAAGATTTTCAATAGGATTTTCGTTTTGGACTTAAAAGAAATTTGTTGCTATTGCTAATAGACTTTTAGAATCCATGCGTATTGTGCTTTATTCTAATTTATTATTATTGTTAATTTCAGCTCTTTTATGCAAAATATCTGCCCTGAGATCCTTTTCTCTAGACAAATTACACTACTGGAGGGAGAGTGATTCTGGCATGAGCAGCTTGGCGTATTTCCTCTCCAAAGACACAATCGATCATTTCAATTCAGTGATCAAACCTGTGGTTTACCTGTCAATGTTCTACTTTTTTACCTATCCAAGATCAACTTTTGCAGATAATTACATTGTGCTGCTTTGTCTTGTATATTGTGTGACTGGCATAGCATATGCATTTGCCATACTCTTTGAACCCGGTGCAGCCCAGCTAGTGAGTATTAGAAGCAAATAATAAAACTTTTACTAACTCCCAATTCAAATTTTACTCATCATATTTTCATTTCCTCTGACATGATACTGTTTCTTGCAGTGGTCGGTACTTCTTCCAGTTGTTTTTACTCTCATTGCGACACAGCCAAAAGATAGTAAATTTTTGAAGGATATAGCTTATTTTTGCTACCCTAGGTGGGCTTTAGAAGCGTTCATAATTGCAAATGCTGAAAGGTAATTTACTGCTAATTATAATTGGTATTAAACTCCACTAGTTTGAGTTTTGTTCCCTTGAAGTGAATTTCTAAATGCCTGAATCTATAGAGAAGTAAGTAGGTTTCTACATCTCCATAGGTGACGGTACCCTCTGCAAAATAAACAAGGGTTGCTGTGCTGGACATCCCCAGTAACAGATGAGCTGCTTGCTGGGCCCAAATCCAGTACCCTGACAACTAAGAGACGGAAGTGGTAAACTTGTACCATTTGGGACATTAATGGGAATGGCTATGGAGATGGAGGATGCAATTATTAGAAGAAGGATAAATATATTATGTCAGCAAACAAAATAACAGGTTGGAGAGTAATGCACATTATTCTTTCTTTCAGTTTTCAAAGTTGTGGTTCCCACAAAGAGATTACAAAAGGACTTGAACGGGTATCATCTTGCGTGGCTCTCTTGTGGAAGAAAGAGTACAGTTGAAAAGGAAGTATGATCCGATCATTGTCATAAACCTAGTTCATTGAAGTATGCTTGGATGAAGTGTTTTTGAGTGGATTTAGAGGGGGTGCTCCTAACCAATTCATTGTGTTGAATATAGTTAAAATACACGCATAGGGTTCTCTATTTATAATAGAAGAAATATGAGCTAAGCCCAAATTACAAATGAGAAATAATAACTAACTAAAAGATAAAAGATATAATATATCTAACACTCCCCCTCAAGCAGGAGCATACAAATTGTATGAACTAAGCTTGGAATAGATGAACTCAGTGTTGAACTAGATGATTTGTCTTCAAGAGTGTGAGGCAAACACTAACAACAGCTTGTGAAACTTCAACTTCAAAAGCGGATGAAGGAAAGCAGTGGTACACAATGACAAACTGCAAAGACGGATTCCCAATCAATGATGGATGAGTGATGGGATCAACAGTGGTAGCTGAAAGTTAAGAGCTACAAAACTGCAGGGACTACACCAAATCCTCATCAATGATGGTTGGGTGACGGATCAACAGTAGTAGCTGAAATCTACAAAACTACAGGGACTACACCCATATTTATATGACTTGTAGTGTCTTGGAAACGTACTCCCCCTTAGTGTGAAGGGTGGAAATGTGGAATATCACAGTTGCTGAACCACTAAAACAAAACCAAATATTAAGCTACAATGCTGAAACAAAGGCATCAAAAATCCAAAGATATATTGGAGGTCCAAGATTCTTTTCTGGACAACTCTCAAGTGGTGATACTTAGCAGTGTATCACAAGAAGATCGGGCTAAACTCTAGCCCAAGAAGAACTGAAGCAGTTACGTCTGTCTGAGGCGGTAGCGACTGCAGCAGCGGTTGACTGCTATAAAACTGTAGGGACTAAATTGCCATCACTGATTGATGGGGCCTGTAGTGGCTGGAAGCAACAAAACTACAGGGACTGCCATCACTAACTGACGAGGTGATGGGGCCTACAGTGGTTGGAAGCATACGGTGCCTGGACAGCGGCAAACGGCGCCTGGACAGCGGCAAACGGCACTGGACAGCGGCAAACGGCACCGGACAGCGGCAAACGGCACCGGACAGCGGCAAACGGCGCCGAACAGCGGCAAACGGCGCCTGACAGCGGCAAACGAAGACAGACGAAGATGGAAGCAATGGCTGATCTGGAAGGTCTGAATAGAGAGAGGGAGGTCCGGCCAGAGCTATGGAGGTGTCACGGTGAAACTCCGACACCGGGAAGACGGCGAGTACAGAACACGTGTCCGAGATCTACCGGAGAGAGGAGGCGCGTGACGGCACGGGGAGAGGAGTCTGCTCTTGACTCCGGCGGGGTTGGTCGTCACTCGAGGAGGCGCTTCCGATCCGCTGGTCACTGGTCGAAACTGTGACGGTGGCCGGCGGTGGTGGCGGCGACGGTGGCCGGAGGCGGCGACGGACTAGCCGGAAAGAAGCGGCGGCGATGGTGGAGAGATCTGACTGCACTGGTGCTGACTGTGGCACAAATTTAAGAGAAAAAGAAAGAGAGAAGGGCTGCCCACTGAAATTTTAGAGGCTGCCGGCGGCCATGGCGGCCAGCCGCCGGCAGACAGCAGAGACACCAGAAGAAGATCAGAGAACCTGACTCTGATACCATGTTGAATATAGTTAAAAACTATATTTGGATTAATCTCCCTTGTGTAAAATACACATAGGGTTCTCTATTTATAATAGAAGAAATATGGGCTAAGCCCAAATGACAAATGAGAAATAATAACTAACTAAAAGATTAAAGATATAATATATCTAACACATTGGAAGAATAAATTACCTAAACAAGCATGTTGAAAGAGAAAAAGAAAATTATAGGAGAGCCCACGGTGGGTGTAAGGTTTTAGAACAATATGAGGAGGAAAAACTACTTTGGAAATTGCATGTGAGCCTAAAACTTGATGTCCTAATTCCTTGAAAGAAAAGGAGTTAGTACTTTGTTGTCATTAGAAATGGAAACATTGTTTGACTATATCAACAAAATTCTTTAACCAATAGGCAGGGAGAAAAACAAAATTCATTATTTGCATGAAATAATGAGGGGGATGACAAAAAAATTATCAAATGATTGTAACGTGATGCCTTGGGAATGTTTAATCAACAGCATAGTATAATTATGGTTAAGAAGCCAAGTGGTAGAATTTGTAGAAAAAGTTACTAGAAGATAGAAGGGTCCAATTTTGTAAGAGATGGGATACTAAAGACATTGAGTGTGGGAATCCAGAGGGGTTCCAATAACAGGTGGCACAATAGGTTTAAATTATAGCTGGTATGGACTCATCTTAGCTGGGATGGACTCTTATGACTAATACCATATTAAGGTAGTGAGTTTCAGCCTAACTCAATCCTATAAAATTAGTTTAATAAGATAAGGTGTCTCCATTTATATAGTGTAATTTAATTTTATTTATAGTCAATGTAGGATTTCCAACATAACCTAAACACAGGTATCAAAAGGTTTATAACAATCCATATACATTTGTTGAACTAACATAGATTCTCATGGTAAGCAGAAGTGGTTTAGCACATATCCCAGGCGAATCATAAATTATGACTAAATTAAAGTGCATTTGCATCAAGTGAATGTTAGAGAATGAGAAGCTCACATAATCCATAAGCTTTATGATATACTCTTTAATATATTTTTGCTGTGTACTTGATATCAGCACTTTCTAGTAGGAATTTGCTTCCATATTAATTTTTAGTTTGAAACTGGCTACTATTTCTGATAATCACTTCTATACTGCAGGTATCACGGGGTGTGGCTCTTAACTCGTTGTGGTTCACTACTGAAAAGTGGGTATAATCTTCATGATTGGGGTTTGTGCATATCTATCCTCATTCTCATGGGTGTAATTTCTCGGACAGTAGCATTTTTCTGTATGCTCACCTTTCTAAAGAAATAAGGCCAATCTGGGAGCTGTCACAGTCACAAACTAGAACTTGGGGTGTGCAAATATGAAGGAAAACATATATTTCTGGATCGAGTACTTTAGTATCCTCATAGTTCAAGAATGTGTGATTAATGCGTTGGGGCTGATGTTGGTTATTTACTCATCATGCAAAATCCAGTTGATAAGATAATGCTTTGTAGCACATTTAAATTCATGTCAGCTGCCTGCTTTTTTTTTATATGATACTCTTGTCTAGTTATGACCAGTTTTTGTTTCCTACCCCTAGTTTATTTTAAAGTGGCTCCTTTGTCCTTTCTATTTTATAACATGGTTTTCTAATTCTAAGTTTTGTTCCCATCATCTAATTTTGAATTGAGTATTCTAGAATGGTAATATGAGTTTTGGTAAAAGAATCTTCGTGAATGGTACCATACAAATTAGAACCAGACAAATTTTGCACTAGATAACGCGGAGAAAACATCATACGAATTTTTTTTCCACCTTAACACATTCAATTTAAAATAATCTTGTGCAATATATTTACACATAACACACTTTTGATTTTAGTTTAGAATTCGATTCGAACCGAATTCAGACCTTTTTTGTAATAATAGTCAAAATACCAATAAAAGTTCTGTTTTCGAAAAACCAAATTCTGATCTAGTTTTTTATTTTTATTTTGAATTTTATTAAACTAAAAGATAAGGATAAAGAAATTATAATTTTTTTTAATGAGAAAATATGTATTTATATGTTTCAAATTTGTTAAATTATACTTTTGAAATTGATAGAGGATTAAAAGTATATGTGAGAAAGAATAAAGGGAGAAGCAGTAAGTTCTGTTAGGAGTTAGTTAGAGGAATAGAGAAGTATAAATAAAGAGTTAGTTGTAAAAGACCAGATTCATTATGTATTTTCTTTGTTTGTTGAGTTACTGGAACTTAGTCCAGTGGAGGGAGATTTGGGTTTCCTTGGGTGTTTTCGATACTCTTGTATTCTTGAATTCATTGAATAAGACGATGCTATTCATTGTGTGTGGGTCTGTTTTGTGTGAGTCATTTTTGTGAGTCATACGCGTTATTGACTTCTTGAATAAATAAGTCTAACAATATTGGTCCGACTTACTAGATCGCAATCAGAGAAGAGACGAGATGGAGAGCAAGGTGAGTGCCTTGGAGGAAAGGTTCAACGCCATGGAAGCGACGATGGAGGAATTCCAAGCCGAGATGCGAGGGATGGCTCAAGACGTGGGTTGTGTCCTTCGGAGACGAGGAGGGAACTAGGGGAGGAGTTATGAGGCAGTCGCAGTTCTTTTAATGGAGGTCGGGAGGGAGATGAGGAGGAATCGAAAGATGAATTGGAGGAAGAGCACAGTGACGTTCAAAGAAGCTGGATGAAAAGAGTGGAATTATCTACTTTTGAAGGCACCGATCCCATGGGGTGGAACGCGAGGGCAGAAAAGTTTTCGAATTATAAAACATGAGGAAGAAGGAAAAAATGAAATTAGTTTACATATGCATGGAAGGAGGAGCAAATTACTGGTTCCGCTTTTGGCGGAAGAAACTCAAGAACCCAACCTGGGCGATGTTGACAGAAACGATGGTTAGAAGGTTTGGAGGGAGGCATCGGGGAACAATCTTTGAAAGTTGGCGGTAGTGCGACATAAAGGAACGATGGAGGAATATGTGTAGGAATTCGAAGTTTTAGTGGCTCAGGCAACGGGAGTGACGGAAGAACAACTTCTTGGGTATTTTTTTGTGGGACTACATGAGGGGCTCAAGGATCTCATAAGCTCTCACGATCTGCACGATTTGTTAACTGCGATGGAGAGAGCTCAAGACGTGGAGCAAGCGGGGCTTGTACCGAGGATGATTGGAGGTGGCGTAGCGTCTAAGGGAGGATCGGCGTGGGGCGATATACGACCAGTACGGGCACTATGACGAGGACAAAAACCTATCGCGAGCCATCAGATGGACATGGGGGTATAGGCGGAGGTCTCAGACAGAAGAAAGAAGTGACGTCGAGGACCGCCAGTTCCAAAGTCGAAAGCACGATAGGGGCGGAAGGCAGAATCGCGGAGTGCGAATGTTGTCATATCAGGAATACCTCAAGAGAAGAGAAGAGGGACATTGTTTCCATTATGGCGGGCCTTACAGCCCAGGGCACTGATGCACTGAGAGAAACTTAAAAGTGATGATCATGGGAGAGGACGATGAAGAAGAGGAAGTTGAGGCGAAAGAGGAGGTTCAACAAAGGTGCATGGAATTGTAAGTATAATCAGCTAGGGGAATAACTCAATCCAACACCATGAAGTTGTTGGGTTGGATTCGGGACCGGCAGATAGTCGTGCTGATAGATAATGGGGCGAGCCACAACTTCATCTTGACGAGTCTACTTAAGGAGTTGGGTTTAGAAAGGGAAGAAACGTTGTCGTATCGAGTATGCATGGGGGACGACCAAAGAAAGGAAACGCGGGGTTGTTGCATGGAGATGTTCTTAACATTGGAGGGAGTTGAGATTAAAGAGAATTTTTATCTCTTTGAATTGGGGGGAGTTGATGTTGTGCTGGGAATCGAGTGACTGGCGAAGTTGGGAAAGATTAGGGTGGATTGGAAGAAGATGACCATGAAATAAGGGCCAACAGAAGCGGAAGTAGTGATAACAGGTGATAGCATATCGATAAGGAAAATGATTACTCCGGAGGCATTGCAAAAGGAGACAGGGATTGAGACACTAGCGGTGGTGTGGGATCTGAATCAATCAGAAACAACAGAGGAAAATCCAGGGGCAGAAGGATTAACCCCCATGCAAGAGGTGATTTTAGAGAAGATATTAGGGGAGTTGGAGAAGGTGTTTGAGGAACCGCAAGGACTTCCTCCTGTCAGAAGAGTCAACCACTAGATAACCATTAAAGAGGGCACGAAACCAGTGAACGTGAGGCCCTATATATCCCCACTTAATGAAGATTGAAATAAAGAAGCAAGTCCAGGAGATGTTGGGCTTGGGCATTATTAGGCCCAACCCATTTTCCAGCGCAATAATTTTGGTTAAAACTAATGTGTAGATTACAGAGCTTTAAACAGAGTCATCGTCCCCAATAAATATCTTATTCCCATGATTGAAGAGCTTTTGGACGAGTTACACGGGGCCGCTTACTTTTCTAAGGTGGATCTCAAATCGGGATACCACTAGATAAGGATGAAGGAGGATGACATTCCCAATACAACTTTTAGGACTCACTTAGGACATTACGAGTTCTTAGTAATGCCCTTTGGCCTCACGAATGCTCCGACCACCTTTCAAGATATAATGAATTCGTTGTTGAAACCATTCTTGAGGGAGAGTGTGTTGGTCTTCTTTGATGATATCCTAGTGTGCAACAAGTCGTGGGGGATCATGAGAAACACCTTAGACAGGTACTGGAGGTGCTGGAACAACATAAGCTATTCGCTAACAAGAAAAAGTGCGAGTTTGGCAGGAGGCAAATTAGGTATTTAGGCCACATGATATCAGAACAAGGAGTGGAGGTGGATGGAGATAATGTGCCTGCAGTGACAGAGTGGCTGACACCAGTTGCATTAAAGAGTTAAGGGGGTTATTGGGGCTCATCGGTTATTACAAGAGATTCGTAAGGAATAATGGAAAAATCGCTAAACCCCTCACAGATATTTTGAAGAAGGGGAAGTTTGAGTGGATGGCAGCAGGAGAGGAGGCCATGCAAGCCCTTAAGAAGGCAGTAACCACTTCCCCTATTTTGGCTTTGCCAGATTTTTCCAACCTTTTCAAGTTGAATGTGATGCTTTGGGGAAGGGAATATGGGTTGTGTTTTCGCAAAATAGGAGACTTATTGCTTATTACAACAAGGCATTGTCGGAGGGTTCAATGGATAAGTTTGTTTATGAGAAGGAGCTGATGGCACTGGTGTTAGCCATTCAACATTGGCATCCCTATCTGCTAGGAGAAAGATTTAGTGTTTATACAGACCAGAAGAACTTGAAGTACTTGATAGAGCAGTGTATAACAACCCAAAATCAGCAAAATTGGCTGGCAAAACTCATGGGATATGAGTTTGATATATACTACAGGACCAAAGCTTCAAATAGAGTGGCTGATAGGTTGTCCAAGAAAGGAGAAGAAGGGGGAGAAGGGGACAGAACCCTATTGATGATAACCAGGCCATATTGGCTTAATTTCCAAGAGATAATAGAGGAAGTGGAGAAAGATATTGGGTTAAAGAAGATAATGGAGGAAGTAAAGAAGGACCGTGACTCACACCCTGCCTATACGTTGGAGAATGAGAGGCTACATTATAAGGGAAGGTTGGTGTTGTTAGCGAAATCAGAGTGGATATTGAGGATTCTAGCAGAATTTCATGATACTACCATAGGAGGTCACTCGAGGGTGTACAGGACTTATAGAAGACTTGCCCAGGCCTTTCACTGGATAGGTATGAAGAAGAGGGTGACAGACTACGTACCTTCCTGTTTGGTTTGGCAACAACATAAATACATGACATCATCTCCACAAGGATTTCTGCAGCCATTGCCTATTCACAGGGCAATCTGGGAAGAAGTGAGTATGGACTTTGTGGTCAAGTTGCCAAGATCTCAAGGGTTTCTCGATAATGGTGGTGGTGGATAGGCTGAGTAAGTATGGGCATTTCATACCCATAAAACATCCTCATACAATAAGGGTAATTACATAAATTTTCGTAAAGGAGGTGGTGCTTTTGCATGGGATTCCAATATCAATTGTTAGTGACAGGAGGGATCCCATCTTCATTAGTACATTTTGGAAGGAAATTTTTAGAATACAGGGTACCCAATTAAAAAATAGGGGTGTTGAATAGGATACTTGAGACCTATCTAAGGTGTTTTTGTGCAAAACAGCCCAAGGCTTGGAGTTCGGTGTTACCATGGGCTGAATACTGGTATAATACCATTTATCAAGGGGTTTCGAAGTGCACTCCATTTCAAACAGTTTATGAAAGACTGCCACCTGCATTAACCAGGTTTATTCCAAGAGAAACATTGGTGGAAGTAGTGACACAAGATTTATAGATGCGGGGAAAAGCTATCAAACAGCTGCAACATCGTTTAACTAAAGCACAGGAGAGGATGGTGCAGTATGAAAACAAGAAGAGGAGGGAGTCTATTATAAAAGAAGGGGATTGGTCTCTCTTAAGATTAGACCCGTAGGCAAGTATCAATGCCTACTAGGCTGCATCCTAAACTGTCTGCTCATTACTACGAACCTTTCTTGGTTGAGAAACAAGTGGGTCCAGTGGCTTTCAAATTGCAGCTACCTGCAACTACGAGAATACACCCAATGTTTTATGTGTCACAATTGAAGAAAGTTGTGGGGGAGAAAACAGTGGAAGGAGAGTTACCATTGGAATTACAGGTGGAAGGTCCATTGTACATACCTTTAAGAGTGTTACAAGGGAGAGACAGAAACCCACAAGGAGAGGAGATATCTTAGGTTCTGGTTCAGTGGAAGGAGGGAGAAATAGAAAAGACTACTTGGGAGGATGAGGGGTACATCAGGCAACAATTCCAAAATTTCAACCTTGAGGGCAAGGTTGTTGAGGAAGGGGTATTGATAGAGAATTAAAAGTATATGTGAGAAAGAATAAAGGTAGGAAGCAATGAGTTCTGTTAGTAGTTAGTTAGAGAAATATCGAAGTATAAATAGAGTTAGTTGTAAAAGGTGGGATTCATTCTATATTTTCTTTGTTTGTTGAGTTACTGGAACTTAGTCCTGTGGAGGGAGATTTGAGCTTCCTTGGGTGTTTCCGATACTCTTGTAATCTTGAATTCATTGAATAAGATAAGACTATTCATTGTGTGAATCATACACGTTATTGACTTCTTAAATAAAGAAGTTTAACCAAAATAATTTTTTTTTCATTTATTAAAAATAAGAAACGCAAATAAATATTAAGAAATGATATGTTTATGAATTTGTCTTTATTAATTTTATAATAACTTTTTTTGAATTATTTATAATATGATCTTGTGAAATGATATGTTTATATGATATATATATATATATATATATATATATATATATATATTCTAAATATAATTGATCTTTTATACTATCGAATGGAATAGAAGAAAAAATGGAACTAGATGAAACAATAACCCTTAGTCTTTCTTTACTTAGAGAATGGTTTAAACCGATCCTTTTCCATTGGATGAAATGCCCTCTGGTTTGTTGCTCTTCATGTGAGAGGTAATGATAGTGTGTCTAAAACAAGAAAGGTTTAAATCAAATTCTAATATCATACAGGGAAACAAATTTGAATTCTATTATGAAAGATGGAGGATTACATAGAAGATATATAGGAATCTAGACCACAATTGTACACTAACAGAAGGTATTCTCCTTTGGAATATAGAGATCTAAAGAAGGAAAATATTTTAAAATAGTGAAAAGAATGGTCTTCTAACTATACCAGTTAGAATTTTAATGCCAGAAAACTGAAATTGATATCCTATAAAATGAAAAGTCAATCACCAACATGCTGAAAATTGAAATCCAGAAGCTTGAGTGAGTGCAAAACTTTACACTGATATCGTTAGAAGCTTGGAATCATCTAAAGATAGTGTGCATAGCTGATTAACCAAAAGCCACCCATGTCAGAGCGAAAGAACTTTGTGTGTGCATAGTTTGGAATAAGTTATAGATTGAAAACTCCATAAAGCTATTGTATATAAAAGGTACCATCACTTGTGGCCTTGAATAATAACATGTAAATACAACAACAAAAAAGCTAAAAAAAACTGTCAACTATCAAGGAGTTCACGTGATAAGGTTTATTGAAAGGTGCCATGGGTAACATGCGAAGAGAATCATCATTTTTCAGAGGTTCTGATGGTTCTAGGTACAATTTGTGGTCTAGTTTTCATCTGTACAAGCCTCTAACTTCAGAACCACCAACCTACAGTGAGTGAGAACAAGGTGGGGAGAAGGTTGTGTTGGTAAATTTTGGAAAAGTGGGATTGATACATGAAGATGTTGCATACAGCTTCATCAGCAACAAATTCCTATCAGCCACTGCCTTCAACTTGCAGAAGCCATCATTGAGGTCTGCTGATGGAGGGTAGCTAATGCATTATCCTATCAAAATATTTAAAGGTAACGGGCAAGAAAAAATAATAGCAACTATTTGTTCAAGCCTTCTGAAATGCACGGGAAGAAACCCCATGCAGAAGCCTGACAAACCCCAAGAAACTAAGCTTCCCATCTGAGTGCCTTATCCAATCTTGAAGTACTACATGAACAGGTACTGATGGACTAAGCCCAAGTTCCTGAAATATGTCAAACACGAAGAGTTTAATATACATGTGATGAAGGATTATATCAAATGCAACTGATCAAGAATCTCATTTGAGGTATCTGTCATGTTGATGAATGAAGAAGACAATTAAACACATGCAGATACTAAGTTCTAGGGAATAAGTTAATCAGGGTCCCAAATTGAAACACAGTAAGAGAAACGCTAGCACCTTAGGCATTGCAGCTCATTTAATCATTTGAAAAACATATTGGTATTAGACACCATGGGATGTGAAATTACCGAAGCAAGTTCCTCAATCATAATTGGTCTATTTCCTTCCTTTTCAAAAAGCTCATAGGCTCGCCTTGCATGCTGCTCCCAGCTCTCCATTCCCTCTAGTTGGTGCATACTTATAGCGGCAGCACAAAATTCCTCAAAATCTAGTTTCCTATATTGGATAGAACTAACCTGCAACAAGGATAACAAATTAACTTTTCAGTGAACCTGATTTGTTAAAACAGTCAATGAGGAATGACTGACAATCCCTCAAACTTACCATATTCACGTAATCTAAGACCCTTGAATCCTTTGAAGCATCTGTGGAGCTCCTCAGAACAGCCTGCCAAAATAACCGTTAATGCCTCAAAGAAATTTGGAAAAGGAACAATAGATTTTAACTTCAGATATGTGCTGACCGTCTTAAAGTTCTGCATAGAGATTAATCCACTCTTGTTTGGTCCTAACAGAGTAAATTGATCTCTGAGATAAGCTAGCTGAGCTACTGTTAATGTCTTTGCAAGAGCCTGACAAATTGACAATTTTAAACAATAAATATCACGTTTCTAAGACAAATTGCAAACTGTTACTTCAAGAAACATGAAATAATTTATTAAACATGCAAATGATGACAGGCAAGTTCTAAAAAACTCTCTCTCAACCGGTCATTTAATTAACTTATCATTAATTGATCGGTGCAGAGATTTCTATGATTCCTCAGCCAGTCATTTAATTAACTTACCATTAATTGACCAGTGCAGTATGATTCCTCACCTAGTCATTTAATTAAGATTTAAACTCTCCGATGGTCCTCATATTTATGTGGGAATCTCAGATGGATCCTCATATTTGAAACTGTCTCAATTGGATTATAATATTTGTAAAATTGAACAAATTTTACCCTATCCGTTAAGTTGTCCTAAACGGCGTTAAAGTTTGCTGATGTGGTGATAAATTTTAAATAATGACGTGGAATTTGATAACTTTTACTGCCACCTCATCATCCTCTCCAAAAAAACCTAATTTCATAACCCTTGCCACCATGCTGCAACTGTGCCGCCACCATCATGCCGCAAGGCCGTCGCGTAACCCTAATTCGTTCTCCTCCATCAACGCATCATCTTCTTCACAGTACATACAACGCCTACCTTGCCTCAGCCATCAACAGCGCAAGACTTCACGCCACCACCCAATTTTCTCCATCGCATTAGACCATCACCGGAACGCCAACGACGCCTCCATGGCCGCCGCGATTCGCAAATCTCCACGAATGCATCCATAATCTCTGCAAGCCAAATTGCAAGACTCTTCCATGGCATTCTCCAGACTCGTGCGGCCCACGCTCACGGCAAGTCACCATTTTCGCAACTCGAAGCCACCAGAAACCAACCTAGAATCGTAACACAGAACTACAATCAGAAAAACCCAATCGCAAATCGCCGCGACCATGCACCGCTATCACTATGTTCGTCTCCTTCATCTCCACTATCGCACATACCAACACAGCAAAACCCAATATTGTTTTCCCCAATTCTCTTGCGAACCCTATGCAGTCATCTCATCACCACCGCAACACCGTGACCACCAAGCCTCCACCTTCGTATCCCGATAGAAAATTCCCTGCAAAATCTATTCATCAAGCTTTCCTAATTTACGCCATGAGTTTGATTCACCTATATCATCTATGGAATTGTAAAAAGAAAAGCACAATCATGAATTTCCACGGCGCGGCAGGGGAGAAGAGGCGAAACCCTATTCTCGCATGCGTGACGGTGCAACAAAAGAAGCCCCTTTCCCCAAGCTGAAACCCTAATTTTGGATAGGGAAGGGGCTGACACATGTAATCATTTTTTAATTTAAATAAAAATTCCAGATAATTAAATAATGCACATCAGCATAAACACGTAATCACAGTTTAACACCGTTTATGACAACTTAACGGATAGGGTAAAATTTGTTCAATTTTACAAATATCATGATCCAATTGAGATAATTTCAAATATGAGGACCCAAGTGAGATTTCCACATAGGGTTTAAACCTTTAATTAACTTACCATTATAAGGGGAAATCTAACTAGAATATAACTAGAATATTGATATAAATATAGCTATCTAGATTCCACAGTACAATATAAGGGGGAAATAAACTAGAATGCCGATATAAATAGAATGGCTAAAATAGAGAAATGCATAGGAGGTTAGTTGTGATCGCAAAACAGTTATCAACTTCAAAAGTTTTACATTGTTATATATTCAGCCATACTCTAGGGTAGTGAATGCTGGGCTTTAAAGGGATAAAAAACGGAAAGGTAGGACGGTAGAAGAAGTAGAAAAGAGAAACATAAGATGGTTTTTAGGGAATTATTTTAGGAGAGATTGGTGTCATACCTATCAACAGAATGAATGGCAAAAGATTTGCAATTGTATATTTATTTGTAACGGTTATTTTGTTAATTAGGATAATTAACTGTAGTTAATGTATATATTGCAGTTTAGCTTATTTAGTGGGCTGAAAATCAGCTTGACTGATTGTAATCATGTGTGTTTATATAAAAATTCTCCGGCAACAGGAGACACAGTTTTTTGGCTCAGTCTTCTGTGAGTTTAACATGGTATCAGTCTAGGTTACGATCCCAAAACTTAGTTTGTGTTTTCCAGCCTCGTCCTAGATTCGTGATTCTTCTTGGGGTTTTTTTTTTCTCGTTTCCTATTTTCCTAGCTCCATGGCTTCCGAAAAATATGATGTCTTATTTGTTCGCCTTAATGAGAAAAACTACTTAGCTTGGGCATTCCAATTCCAGATCTCTGTCACCGGAAAAGATTTGTGGGATCATGTTGATGGCAGCACTACTGCCCCTAACAAAGACCAAGATACGGTTGCTCATGCCAAATGGGTAGTCAAAAAGTTAGGCAATTTTGGTATTGGTTCACAATGCTATAAAAGATGGGACAACCTTCTTTTGTTAATTCTGATATTTTTCAGAGATAGATTTCAATTCCCTTATTACAGATTTTCCCAGTGGATTTTTGTCTAGTCCACCCACCTTTATTTCTCTCCTATATTTTATAGCTTTGGGCGCTACAGATGATTGTTGTTAATTATAGTGTCAAGATAGTTGGGATGGCAATTAACACTGTGATGCTTCAGCACTACTATTATATTGGAAAAAAAAATCAACTTGTTTGGATAGCTTTTGTGAATGTTCCTACCTAGATCAATGAGACACTAAGTCTCAATATTGAGAAAGGACAAGGGAGAAGAGAGTAGTTTTCAGTGACAGTAGCATCAAATCATTTGTTGAAACTTGTTGACTTTTCAAGTAGTTGTAATAAACTAATTTAACATGTGATAATGCATGATTAGATAGTACCATAAAAAACCTGTACAACTAAAAACCCAAAACCATAACAAAAATATCAGTACCACATACCCGTAAAGCAGATTTACGTAAAGAAGATGAGCAAATGTAAGCTTTAACAAGCTTGTGGATTATCATATCCAAAGGTATCCTCATATCATCATGATGATTCACCAGCCATGGATGACCTGTGCATAAAACAATGCTATAAGCATGAGAATCAATGAGATCAAAAAGTAAGAATACTAATACATGCACCACCATGGGAAATGGAAAGACATACTTAGTGCCTGAGCTGCTGTCAACCTTTTACGATAATCCTTGTTCAACAACCTCTTTACAAAATCTTTAGCATCAGCAGATAAAGAAGGCCAAGGAGCCTCATCAAAACTTGGATCTGCCTTGAGTACAGCCCGAAATATACCTGATTCAGTCCGAGCCCAAAAGGGACGGCTCCCACATAAAAGAATATAAGCAATGACACCAATGCTCCACATATCTGCTTCTGTCCCGTAAGATCTATGCAAAACTTCTGGAGCTACATAATAAGCACTTCCAACAATATCATTCAACCTCTCATCTGAAAATAATTTCAGATTGTTACCACTAGTTGTTATAATCTCTGTCAATAAAACAACAGAAATATGAAAGCAGAGAATATGCCCGACCTGGCTTCACATAGTCAGACAATCCAAAATCAATGGCCTTCAACGTGGAATTTTCATCCTTAGAAGTGAAAAGAAAATTCTGAAACATAAACCAATATTCAAGGTTAGAAAAACAGCAGAACAATCTAAAGTGAAGGAATATATACACCCATGTAAAGAAATATTCATCTGCATTTGTTATTTGTTTCATAATTAACATTAACACAAACAGTTGTCGTTCAGAAGTGTAATTAAACGATAAAGAATGAAAATGAAATGAACTCCCGTATATGTCATCCATTCATATTCACTCCATAACTATTATTTCCAGAACTGGAAGTGGCACAAAAAGACTTTATTCTTCTAAAATGAAAAGTTACGTTTGAAAACATTATACCTAGATATATTAGTTGTTGAGACATATGCTAATAGGATACCCAAACTGAGACGAAACTAACATTCGGGGGATCTAAAATATAAATCTATAATGCAATTAATCCCAAAAAACAAGAATACCTAGATGCCTAAGTTTCTCAGCTTACATAAAAGTTAAAGTTAAGAAACTTCATAACTTGCTCACCTCTGGCTTGAGATCACGGTGAACAACACCCTGCAGATGACAAAATGCTACAACACTTAATATTTGGATCATAACTACTCTGGCATCGTTTTCTGGGTACTTTCCACCCCTACATTCGACAATTGAACTTGTAAATGGTTGAATGTTAATGTATGCTATGCAAAGGTAAACTAATTAAATCTCAGCATGTCTCTTTGTATTGACAAACATCATTACCTGGAAAGAATCCTATCTAGCAATTCCCCTCCTTTGCACAACCTGAGTAGCACAAGACACATAAGAATGTAAGCTCTTAATGTCTTAACCCAAATTAACAACTTAAAGCTTCTTGCTTAATAATTTCAACGTTGAAAGGTAAAAAAAAATTAAAGTTTGTAAACGGGATTCACAACATTGTTAGAAAAATGGTACTAGTACAGTATCAACTTACTCCATAACTATAAAAACATTTTCATCATCTTCATAGGCTTCATAGAATTGCACCAGATTCTTATGTCCAGTTAGAGCCCGCAATATCTTCACTTCTCTCCTTACATCCTCTATGGCAATTGCTGTAGTCATCTGCCAATCATACCCACTTGCATAATAAACAAAAGAGCACTCTTTTTCTGTGGTGCATGTAACTAACACAACCAGGGTATTAAACCACACTCAGGAACAAGGAAGCAGCTTCCTCACAATCTTTAATATTTACAAACAAGTGTATTTAGGTTTTGGACAAGTTTCTCTCTAAGGGCTTGCAGGAGAGAAAAGTAGAAAGAAAAAATTACATGAACTTCTCCATCAGTTAAAATTAGCTTAGGTACAAGCTAATTTGCAGAAGCTCTCTTGTACAGATTCTTATTCTACATAGATGAAATTTTGATGAAGTTATTTCATCCATGTTTAGCAAGGTAACATTTTTAATAGCTTTTAGCTTATTTTTATAAGTTCTTCATATCAGTGTTTTTAATAAATTTTGATGAAGTTATTTCATCTATGTTTGGCCAGGTAGTTTTTCTAATAGCTTTTAGCTTATTCTAATAAGTTTTTCATATTAGTGTTTTAAGATAATCTACGTAGATGAACTTATATTTTACCATCTTACTTCTTTAAAAAAAAAAAAAAAAAAAAAAAAAACCAGTTATTTTTTCTTGAGAAATGGTAATTATTTCAAGTTATAGTGAAGAATAATCTTTTACACAAATATTACTTGAAATTAACTTATACAAAATTTTGTTAAACAACTAATGTTATGAAACACGATAGTTTATCTTTTCAACTTTCGGCTAGTTTTTCATCATTCAACTCTTAACTTTAAGCTAATTTTTCCAATTTCAGCCAATATTTTCTCTATTAATTCTTCGTTTGATTTTGTTATCAAGCGTATGACAGCACTGTATATATGTAAATAATGTCACCTTATTTAATCTAGTAATAAGTTTTGGCCAAAACTTATACATAGTAATATAGGTATTTTAGGTGTTCCTCCCATCTATTCATAATTTCCTCTTAATATGGAATACATATAATAAAATATATATTAAGGTGAAACTCCAAATATAATTAGAGGAAAACAGGTTCATTGTTTATATAAGTTTAAGGGTAAATGACCCAACTTAACTCATACAAGAGTGGATTAAATAAAACCCAACTTAATTTAATTGGATCGGGTCGAATTGGGTCATGGACTAACCCGACCCAACCCCATGAACACACTTACATGAGTTTTCTCCAATAAATTTTATTATACAGTCTCAGGATGCTATATGCAGGTATTTCGGTATTTTGGAGGGAAGACGTTAACAAAAGTGAAATATTTTAATTAAATAATAAAATATAATCTATCAACAAATTTATTATCAACTAAATTAACCAATTTCTATACTATGGCAAAATTAAATAACAGAATTTAATTCAATCACAGAATTTAATTAACCAAATTTTCAAAAATATCGTCTTACGCCGGAAACTTTTTCAGAATTTGGTATCTGGAGTCGAATTCTAGAAGTTTTCCACTTTCTTTTCAAACAATTAATTAAAAAAGATAAAGAATTTAGAGAAATAAATTAAAAAAAACGTTATTACACTCTCGTTAAACCAAATTCCGGCATGCTATTTCACGTTTCGAATTTAGCTCTTCGAAAAAAGTGTATTATTATTATGAAAAATAATTTTGGAATTTGCATTTGCAGAAATTTCTTTAAAATTATATATATATATATAAAAAGAATTGAAAATATTATTAGTATGAGATGAGACCTTGGATTTCGGAATGACTTTGACGGCAACGTCGATGCCTTTGAGGGGGCCCTTCTTGGGCTTGGCGGAGCAGGTGTAGCCGAAATGGCCGCGGCCCACTTCTTCGCCGAGCTCGTAATGGGCCGAGAACTGTTTGGCGAAGCCGAAGCTCTTATCCAGCCCAATCTCACACTCGCTGCCTTCAGGTATGGAGGCTTCGTTCGGCTTCACGGAGCCGTGGCGCCGAGCGAGGAGAGCGCGAATGTGCTTGGCCGGCGACGGAGGAGGGAAGGGGCGCTTGAAGATCCTCAACGGTGTGGAACTCACGCTACTAGGGTTTGAGTTCGCCGGCGAGTTTTTAAACCAACTCTGCAAAGGGCTGGGGCTGTAGAATGGGAATTTCGAGGGTTTGGGGTTTGTTGATGTCGGAACTTCGCTCGGGAATTCTGGGTTTTCTCTCTCACTCTGTTGGGTCTCGATGGGTTTTCCATGGCAGATTCCCATCAAATTACTTCAACGAACAATGATAGCAAGGAGAAAAAACAAAAATATTTCACCAGAGCGAAATTCGAGATCAGGGAAGTCCCCAATTCAGAGCATTTTGAAGCTCAGATATTACGCAGTAAAAAAAAAAGTGTTATTTACTGTAAGAGAGAGAAAAGTGGCTGTGAGCAGAATTTCTTCAAAAAATAAAAAAAGAAGTAGAAGCAAAGATTTCAGCAAAGTTCAAAACTTGAGATCAGGGTAGTGTCCAATTCAGAGTCTTTTGAAGCTCAAATATAGATAATTGAGAAAATTCAAAGGTTAAAAGAAAATGAGTTATATACTATAGATATGTAGAGAGAGAAAGCAAGAGAGACAGAGAGAGAGGAACTGAATTTTCTTGTGGGGTTGATGAATGAAACCCAGAAAATATGAATGAGGGAAATTTCTGGAATGAAAAGAAGGGAAAGATTTGGGTAAGAGGATAGGGTTTTTGAGGGATGAGAAGTGGAAATCTGAGAGAATTGAAAGAGAAGTGAAGTTATTGAGATTGAATAATGGAGAGAATTTAGTGAAAAAAGAAGAAGAAAAAGCAAGGAAAGGAAGAACACTAGGGAGAAAAAGTGAGGGAAAGAAGATGCTTGCTTAGCAGAAGCCTGAAGGAAAAGAAAACCAAGCCTCCTTTTTCTGCTTTTTGTAAGGCTTTTTTTTTTTGTGTTATGTTATTTTATTGTGTATATATGTTAGTGGTACCTTTGGTAAACAGTTCTGTGTAGAAATACACTTTATCAGAGAGTGTATTGTTTCTTGTCTGACAATAATGGTGAGTGGGGTTGTGTTTGGATCCTTCCAGCCTGTCCTTATTGATCCCACAAAAAACTTGTATGTGTTTCTATGCATTTCAATGGGAACTGCCTCACAAGAACAAGTCAAAAAACTCTATCTTTTTTATTACATGGTTGTGATATATTTTTCAAAAATTATAAATTGTTCTTTTTCTTAATATACTCAAGTCTTTCTTTAGAACAAAATCTCATTATGTTATATTTTACATTCATAGTAATACTGTTAGTGTGAATATGGTAAAAGTAATGAAAATAAGAAAGTGGAAAAAATTCAAGCTTTCACTATAGATAAACTTTGAAGTTTGACCTTATTTTATAATTGGCTTTGAAAGGCTGTCTTTTTCTGCTTTATCTATTGTTTTAATTTGTGCATGGTGGGTCTGTGTTGTTTTGACAAATAAGTGGCTAGAGAATGGGGAAAAAACATTTCAATTGGGGGAAAACTAAAGCTCAAACAACATTTATATGGTCCTTTTTTAGTCTTCTTCGAATTCTTTTATGTTGTTATCCTATGTTTTCTAATTTCTTATGTTAAGTTAATGATGTTTTTTTTTTTAAATTTGTTTATTGATTATCGAATCTGTGATTTTCTTTTTCTTTCAGTGGAATCGATTCAATTGTGTATTATCACTTGTGAGATGCAACAAAGGGAATGTTTGTAAACACTGATGCAAACTTATTGACTTAACATAACCACCATGAAATGTGACTAAAATAAAAGTAAATTTTCGTAACTTCAACGTTGCTAGTTCTAAAATAAATCATGATTTTATACTTAATATTAATTATGTTATTATAATGTAATTTCCATTTATATATAGAGAGATATTACATTTTGATGTAACGTACAACGATTAAATTGCATTTTAATAATAATATATAGGAAAATATCTAAAAAGAATATTAAAAACGACAATTATTTAAATTAATTGAATTCACGTAACAAATTCTAGCAAGAAAAAAATCATCAAACATTTAATTCATAAAAAAATTCAATTAAAATGTTAGATGTTGTGGTGGCAATAACATGTGAAGGAATTTCTAATATTTTTGAGAGAAACATGATCTAACACTTAGATCCACAATAAATGTTCAAATAACATTGCATGAGTTACTTAAAATTTGTCTGGTCCAGCTATGGTAGCAATCCAATTTTCACTCTTCTCTATATTTTGTTATTCAATCTTTTTTCTTGGTATTGGCATGATATTGCTCTCATATCTAGGAGTTTTTTTTTTCCCATAATTTGGCACATTATCCATTACATTTGTTGTAATGCACTCAAACAGGTTTAATATAGGTTTGTCCCTATCACACAATATTATACTATTAAATGATCTATACAAGTTATTCACTAAATCATCACATTTTTTACAATAACTAAACGTATAATAAATAGAATTAAATTTTTAATTGATAGGTAGAGTATAAATGTATAATAAATTGAGATGAAGTATTTTAAAAGTGACATAAACTAAGGAGAGAAATATAAAGATAAAAAAATATATATGAAAAAAATATGATAGACCTCATTATTTTAATTTTTTATTTATTTTCCTCAACTAAATATTATTGATAAGAATGTTTAAACAAGGAGTAACCTTTTATGTTTTTTTTAGTGTTAAATATCATTTTTTTTATTATTAAGTATGGACTTTTTTAAAAATTTATATTTTTCTTTTTTTATGTATATTTGATACATAATTATTATTAATTGAATGTTGTATTATATATTTTAAATTTTCAATCAATATGGATCATGTAGACAAAGTAATCATTGTTACACTTCTAATCGACTCTATCTTAATCACGTGTCAAAATGTTTTAACATTCTAATAATCACGATACAACTATTCAATTAAAAATAATTTGATTAAGCTAAATCACCATAATAAGTCAAATTATGACATTAACAACTTTCTTAGGATATGGGACAGTAATAATTTGGATCCTAATGAGACCAAAAAGTAAAAATATCATTATGAGAGTTTTACCTTTCTAACATTTATTATCATTAGAAAGCACTACTTAACTTAGTGTTAGAAACTCTTTATAGATACCCTCCTTTTTGTCAAGACTAAGCTTGAGTCAAGAAGTGATTTAGGAGAAGCATACATTATCAGAGTTGTCAGAAGAGTTTGGTGATTATGTGAGGACCACCTTGTTCAAATAAGAAAAAATACACGTGCATAATGTGATTGTTTATTTATTTTTGTATATATTGATTGTTTTCGTGTATTGAATGTCATAAGTATAAATTCAAATGTTATAATATAAAATGTTTTATGTATGTGAAGTATGAATGATACGATGTTATGGTATATGTTATTGAAAATAGATTAATGACCTAGGTTATGAGAGATAGGATCTTTCATATAATGAGTGAATCATGCATCATGACATATTTTGCATTTGTTAAATAGAATTATGATAATTGCAAAGCTATAAAACTCTTATGAGTGATAGGGGTGTAGTCCTTGTAGTGTAAGGGTGTCAACTCATCAACTCACATGTATTTCTAAAATATTTTTAAAAGCTTTGAAATGGTATCACATTTGATGAAGTAATAATGAAAAATACATAACATACAAATGTATTTGATTGTATCCAACATGTAACCAAGATCATGGTGCACTAGAAGGGATCATGTCATGCTAAGTTAATTAGATCATCACTACTTGCATTTAAAGATAATAATATATCAAACCTAATGTTAAGATATGAAATTAATGTGATCTCCATATATTACACATTACTATAATAAATATGACATGTCTTAGTCATGCCCAGATAACTAACTATCCATACAAAAAGGTACATAAAAAAAGTCAATCACCAGATAAAATACATATACATATAATTTCATGTCACTTCCTCCCTTGAGTATTAGAGTCTTTGCATATATATCACCTTAATTTAGACATAAGAAGAAAACATTCTAGATTAATAGAAAAAGAAAAAACATCTTAGACAACAAAACAGGAAAAATTGAGATCTTAAAACATCTTGATCACACACAAAAATAAATTGCAATATAATATCTTGAATCACATTATAAATGTGTGCTTGTATTGTGTGTCATGCAAGTTCAGATAAATATGTAATAAAAACCATATAAACTTTGTTTGTATATATACTAACTTAAAAAGGTATGGAAGAAGTTATATCTAAAATAATGTGAACCTATGTAATTTATATATACAGTAGAAGATATGATACTGAGTATAATATGGAGTAATTAAGAATGAACTTAATATTTGATCTTTGTGGGCCATTCTATGTATACTATGGAATCTAAGTATGAAATTTGGATATAGATAAAGTTGAGTACTAAAGGTATTAATAAATTGGAATGATATATTATAGATCTATTTGTTTATTTTATTTTTTTAGAAAAGGTTTTTTAATAAAATAATTTCTTGTTATAGTGTTTAAGTAAGTTTTTAATAAACAATTTAGAGTTTGTCAGGACCCTTAAATTCAGTAGTTGGTGGAGTACAAGTGTCAAAGAAAGGGTTCAAAATTTCAGAAAGTGGAAGACAGGTGGCTGCAGGAGAGTGGACTGCTAAATTTGTGCAAGAGGTATATAAGCTTAAATTTTGAAATTCGGTCCCACTTTCTGCATGCACCCTTCTTCTCCAAACTGCTGAACCTCATTTTCTCCTCCTTCTCTCTACAATCTCCATCTTCTCTCTACGATTTCTCATCATTTTCTTCTTCCGATCATCATTCAGGCAACGCCTGAGTATTCTTGGTACCAAGAGCTACACTTTGCACCGATCAAGTTGTGGTTTAAGCTGGTGAGTTATTTCTCTTCTTAGACCGTTCGTTTTCTGTCACATGCAAACCCGTAATTCTTGTTGCATGAGTTTATCATCTCATTCTGAGCATTTCTGGTCTTTTGTTTGGTTTAGTTTCATAAATCGTGACCCGTAGGATTCTAAGATTTCTGGTGGTGAGCTATTCTATTCAAATTGTGAGCGTTCGGCTATGTTTATAGGTAAGGGAAGCTTATATAATTTGATTATGATTCTTGTTTTGAATGGTTGCATGTTTGTTGATCATTGGATGAATATGAAGTATGATTGTTACTGAATGTTTGGTTGTATGAATGTATGAGTTATAAATGATGAGAAACTATATTGATATAGGGTTTGATTTTAAGTTTACAGTATTCTGCGTAATTTTGTGTTGTCACCGAGAGTCATTATTGACCGTTCAATTTATCCTTGGGTATTCGGTCTAGACTGTATTTCTTCTTCTATGGACAATTTCAGTTAATGACCGATCGATTTTCTCTTAGTATACTTATAAGTAAGTGTTTGGTCTAAGTATAGTTTCCCTTTATGTTCCTTAATCAGTTTAGTTAATGTATTCTATAATACTTAAAGTCGTAGATATTATTTTTATCCTTCATTGAAAATAAGTGTTGTGTAATAGTATATATATATATATATATATATATATATATATATATATATTCCTTCATTTTGATATAAGTTCAATAGTTCTTGGTCTTGAACTAAGCGCTTGGTCCCAATAGTGATTGGTCTTGAACCAAGCGCTCGGTTAAGCGCTTAACCTCCATAGTGATTGGTCTTTAACCAAGTGTTTGGTATTTTTATTATACTCCAGTGTGTACTATATTTAAACTAAGAGTGTTTGATCCAAGTCAATAGTATTTGATGGAAGCCACTCCAGGATATGCAGAAGAAGCTCCAAGACTCAGAGAAGTGGCAGCGGATTGAGAGAATGCAGTGGAATTTTTGGATGCACGAAAGGTGTTTGATAATATGCTGGAGGTGTTTGAGTGGTTGTGTTTGGTAGAATTCTAGCTCAGCAAGCTTTCCAAAGGGGAAAGAAGCTAGAGGAGGTGCAAGATAACAAAGCACAAGGTTGAACTTGAGAGTGAAAGCTGAAAATTGGCAGCATTTCTTTACTACAAATCAAGTTACATTTACAAGTGATGAAGCTCTCTATTTATAGAAGAAGGAGAGCTTCTAAAACGTATTGTGCAAGTTATTTTAAATGTGCACATGCTGTAAAACAGATAGAGGAAGCTTGGGCAGCAAGCTATAATTGCCAACTCAGCAAAGCAATTGAAGAAGATGGAGTTGTTGTCTTTGGTGTTGAACGTAATGCAAAAGCCGTGGGCACCATCCATTTGTGCTTCTTTGCTTTTCTTACGTGGCAGCCCTTTTAAGTTGCATAGACATGGTTCCTCCCTTTTATTAATATTCTACAAAAGCAATGTAAAAGTATTTAGCAAAGAGAAAGAGAACTTAGTAAGTAATACTCCATAAGAGTAAGGTAGTGAGTGCTCCCTCTTCCTCTTGGATTCTCTTGGACATGGCTCTTGTTAAAGGTCCTATGTTAAGCTTAGATGGTCCTCCATCAGTCCCTCCTTCTTGAAAAAGATCTGTCCTCAAATCTTGGGAATCCTGTTGGGCATCTCCTATGAAAGGAATTAAATCACAAATGTTAAAAGTAAAACTGACGCCATAACTTTCAGGAAGATCTAATTGATATGCATTATCATTTATTTTCTTGACCACTTTGAAAGGACCATCACCTCTTGGGCTTAATTTGGATTTACGTTGAGAAGGAAATCTTTCCTTTCTCAAATGAAGCCAAACTAAGTCTCCCTCTTTAAAAGATTACTTGTTTTCTCCCTTTGTTGTTGTAGTCAGAATATTTTTGAGTTTGTTTTTCAATATGGGTTTTAACCTTTTCATGTAACTTTTTGATAAATTCCGCTTTAGAAATATCTTCTTTATGAAGAAAAGAAGATGAATCTAGAAGAGGAAGTAAATCAAGCGGTGTGATAGGGTTAAAACCATAAACAACCTTAAAAGGAGAAAGTTTAGTAGTCTTGTGAACTACTCTATTATAAGCAAACTCTATATGAGGTAGATGATCATCCCAATTTTTAATATTGCCCTTTAACATTACCCTTAATAGAATTGATAGACATCTGTTTACTACTTCTGTTTGCCCATCAGTTTGTGGGTGACATGTAGTAGAAAATAGTAGTTTAGTTCCTAGCTTGGCCCAAAGTGTTTTCCAAAAGTAGCTAAGGAACTTAACATCTCTATTAGAAACTATGGTTTTGGGTAAGCCATGTAATTTGACTACTTCTTTGAAGAAAAGTCTTGCTATATAGCTAGCATCATCTACTTTGTGGCAAGGTATGAAATGAGCCATTTTACTAAATCTATCAACTACCACAAAGATTCAATCAAACCCCTTTTGAGTTCTCGGTAGACCTAGGACAAAATCCATACTAATGTCCTCCTAAGGGGTGCTAGCTATTGGAAGAGGAAGATAGAGTCCATGAGGCATGACTTTAGATTTAGCTTGTAAACAAGCTATGCAACTAGAACAATGCTTTTGGACATTTATTCTCATGTGTCGCCAATAAAATTTGCTTTTTAAAGTATGAAGAGTTTTATCAACTCCATGATGGCCCATGAGTCCTCCTCCATGACTTTCCTTGATAAGAAGCTTTCGAATGGATCCTTGGGGTATGCATAGTTTTCCTTTATTAAAAAGATACCCCTCAGAAATATAGAATCCGTCAAATGGCTTCTTAAGACAAGATGCATAAGTGGATGCAAATGTAGGATCAGTTTCATAAAGTTGCTTAATGTCATCAAAACCTAGTATTTGTGATCCTAAAGTAACTAACAATGCATGACGTCTAGATAGAGCATCTGCAACAACATTAGTACTTCCCTTTTTATGTTTGATGACATATTGAAACTGCTCGAGATATTCTATCCACTTGGCATGTCTTTCGTTCAGCTTTCCTTGCCCTTTAATATACTTGAGAGATTCATGGTCAGTATTGATAATAAATTCTCTAGACACCAAGTAATGCTCCCAAGTTTGCAATGCTCGAATAAGGGCATATAGTTCTTTGTCATAGGTAGGATAATTCAATGTAGGTCCCCTGAGTTTTTCACTAAAATAAGTTATGGGGTGACCTTCTTGTATAAGGACAGCTCCTATTCCTACCCCAGATGCATCACATTCGACTTGAAAAGCTTTAGAAAAATCCGGTAAATGTAGAATGAGTGCATGTGTTAACTTATGCTTCAAGGTCTCAAAGGCTAGACTTTGCTTTTCATCCCACTTGAATGACACATCTTTCTTTAAAAGTTCATTGAGGGGAGCAACAATAGTAGAGAAATTTTCTACAAATCGTCTATAGAAACCTGCTAGACCTAGAAAACTTCTTACTTCTCCCACTGTTTTCAAGACAGGCCACTCTTGGATAGCATTGATTTTGCTAGGATCAACATGTACACCTTCTTTCCCAACTTTGAATCCCAGAAAAATGACACTTTCTTGACAAAAAGTACATTTGTCAAAGTTGGCAAATAAGTGATGTTGTCTAAGTAAAATCAAAACTTTCCTCACATGGTGAAGATGTTCTTTAAGACCTTTGCTATAGATTAGAATGTCATCAAAGTAGACTACAACAAAGTTGCCGATGTATTCCTGAAGGACATGATTCATTAGTCGCATGAATGTACTAGGAGCATTGGTTAAGCCAAAAGGCATGACTAACCATTCATAGAGGCCAAATTTGGTCTTAAAAGCGGTTTTCCATTCATCTCCGTCTTTGATTCTTATTTGATGATATCCACTTTTAAGATCAATCTTGGTGAACATGTTTGCTCCATGTAACTCATCTAACATATCGTCCAACCGAGGAATAGGGTGCCTATACTTGACTGTAATGTTGTTGATAGCCCTACAATCTATACACATTCGCCAAGATCCATCTTTCTTTGGGACTAACAACACTGGCACGACACAAGGGCTAAGACTTTTTTGTATCCACCCTTTTTCCAATAAATCATGGACTTGCCTCTCTATCTCTTTGGTTTCTGTAGGGTTAGTCCTATAAGCTGGTCTAGTGGGAAGACTAGCTCCAGGGATCAAATCAATCTGATGTTCAATTCCTCTAAGAGGTGGTAAACCACTTGGAACCTCTTTAGGAAATAAATCATCAAATTCTTTCAAAAGCTTTTGTAACCCTTTGGGAAGAGAATCAAGTTGATGATTTATGGAAACAAGTGCCTCTTTGCAATAGAGAAGAAAGTGAGGTTGTCCAAGAAAAAGATTTTTAGATTGTTTTGTTGGGACAACTACATTGGTTGAGGAACTTTCTAACAAACTCAAATTCTTCTCTTTTGAAACTGTTTTATTTTTTAGCTTTTTCTCACCATCCAATTTTTTTTTAAGTATTATTTGATCCTCTCGTACTTGTGATGGTGTAAGAGGGCTCAAGATAATCTTTTTGCCTTTGTGTTGGATGGTGATCTTGTTGGTGACCCCATCTTGAAAAGCTTGTTTGTCATATTGCCAAGGTCGCCCAAGTAAGATGTGACCTGCTTCCATTGGAACAATATCACAAATGATTTGATCTTCATACTTGCCTATGGAAATTGGTACACTTACTTGTTCCTTAACAACTATTCCTTCATCCTCTTTTATCCATTGAAGTTTGTAAGGGTTAGGATGAGGAGTAGGAGTTAAGCCTAGCTTTTCCACCATTTTAAAGCTACAACAATTACAACAAGAACCACTATCCACAATTATAGAACAACTTTTATCAAAAACTTTGCAGCGTGTGTGGAATAGGTTTTCTCGTTGAGATTGTTCTAACTCCACATGCTTTGCTTCAAGGAGTCTCCTAACCATAAGAAGATCTCCATCACAAGGTGGAGCTTCATGTTTCTCTTCAGATGAGGACAACTCAGACGCACTAGAGGTTGATACCTCACTATGATTTTCATGCTCAAGGATATAGGTTGACTTTTTTGAAGTGACACTCAGTTGAATAGTGTCCTCTAGCCCCACATTTAAAACATCTAGTCTCCCTACCCTTGGAATCTCTAGTTTGCTCTCTTGGAGACCGTTGTTCCAATTTCGCTGCCACCTCTGGTCTGAGAAGCTGCTCATTCTTGAAGAGTGAAGCTGCTTCCATCAGTATTGGATTTAAGCTTGTAGGGTTCGGTTTAAGTTCTTAGGTTTCGTCAATAGTTATTATGATTTTTCAGTTAAGTCTAAAATATATGTATTCTTTAGTATTCGGTACATTCTTAGAAGTTATGTCTAGTAAAATAATGTTCTGTAGTAACTGTTGAGTAACCAGTAAACATCTAGGGTTGGGCAAAAATAACTGATTTGTCCTGTACTAGAGCTAACTATACTATATTATACTTAAAAAAAATTGATCCACTTTTACTAAAAGTTCAGTATACTATTTTATGGTTTAGTTTTTAAAAACTAAACTTATAACAGTTTCGGTTCAATTAAATGTGAGAACTGTATCTACTCTTTTCTCTTCTCTAGTTCCCGTTCAACTGCTCCGTCCTTCTAAGAAAAAGTTATTTAATAATAAAATATTAATAAAAGAAACCGTTCAAATAAAAAATCAATAATGAATTTTTTAAGACAAATTTTTTTTATCACAAATTTTTATATTTTTTTTATCAATAAACATATATTACTTTTTAAATAATATTATTTTAAGTAATAAAAGTAAAATATATTTTTTTAAATTTAATTTTATTAACTGATTAAGTAATAGAAATCATAAAAGAAAAAAAGACTATATAAAAAAATAATACTTTAAATATATTATATTCTTTAACATATTATTAAATATGTAAAAATATGTTAAATTTTTTTTAATGATATTAAAATGTGTGTAAGCGCACACACTAAAATAACTATTTATTTTAAAAATCAACTTACTTTAAAATAAGTATCAATATTATTATTTTTAAACGATAATAATTTACGAACTAAAACTAAAATATATCTTTTAACGTTAAATTTTATTAAATGACTATATAATAAAATATCATAAAAAAAATAGTAATGTAGCAAAAATAATTAATATTATAGAAATATCAAATAACAAAACAATTAACAAACGTTTATTAAGAGTAACTTTTCTAGTATCATCTTTTATTATATTATAATAATTAATAAATATTAGTTTACTTTTTACATAATAAAATATAAATAATAAATAATTGATTAATAAAAATTTTTACGAGGCAACAAAATAAATATAAATAAAAAATTATTTTAAAATAAAATAAGTAGATAAAAAGATAAAATAAATTATATATACATATAAAACAAAAAAATATAAATAAAAAATTAAAAAAAATAAATAGAAAAGTATAATAATATTCATGACAAAATAAATATAAATAAAAAAATAAAAATAAAATAAAATAAAATAAAAAAATAAATAAATAATAAAATAATTTCCATACACATATAATAATAAAAGAAATATAAATAAAATAGAAAATAATAATATCAAATAATTAAAAAGTTAATTTGTAAGACACTTATGAATAAAATAAAATAAATATTAAAATAAATTTCAATTAAAAAAACATGTATAGTTATATTATTCAGTTTAAAAACTAGTACAATTCAGTTTAAAATTAGAACAATTCAGTTTAAAATTAGTATAATTAGTAGTTTAGTTTAGTTTATATTGTAGTTTAGTACAATTTAGTATAGTTCAGTGCAGTTTGATAAAACAAAAAACAGTTCAGTTCAGTTTGTCTGAACTGCTTTACAGCTCAGTTCAGTTTAGACAAATTAATTTTTGGTTCAATACAGATTTTAGTAGTACAATGCAGTTCAGTTCTATTTGTCCACCCTTATAAACATCCAAATATTATCACGAGTGTTCGGCTTATGATGAGAGTGTTTGGCTTATGATGAGTCTTATCTAGAATGGATCGTTCGGTCCTGTTCTATGTATAAGTGGAAGACCGTTCGATCTTACACTAAGTGTCCAGTTGTGTTAGTCTAGAAAATATTCAAAATGTTCGTTCTTGTCTTTGGGGTGGATGTTATTGTTCAATTTTGGTTTTAGATGGGATCTGTTTCTATTGGTTCGGTTTGATTGTATTATGGTATATGAATGGAAAAGTATGGAAATGAAAGAGTATTCCAGGGAGGAATATCTCATGAGTGGTTATTGAATGATAGAGTATGAATGTGGTTATACTTAGCTGACTGTTATCCTGATATTCTATGATTACTCATTCTCAAGTAGAGATGAGTAAGTCGTGTGTGAGAATGGAAGGAGGTCCTAGTCCATAAGGTGAACTTGGACGGAACAAACTAACCTCGGGTGACAACTGTTGAGGGCATCCTAGCTATTACATCACCCGGGTACAAAAACGTTGTAGCTACACAGAATTCATACAGTCCGGACAGTCAGAGTAAAATGGTCGGTCATTGCATGCTTTGACGTATAATTTTGGTTGGAAGTGCATGATTGGATGTTACATGATTGTATATTGAATTATGTTAGATTTATGTGAAGTATAGGTTTTACTGAATTAATTAAATTACATAAGCTTACCCTATTTTTATGTATTGCCTCTATTGCTTGTTCGGTCATCTTTTCCTGTTGCGATGATCATGTGAGTAGAAGGAGAAGAGTTACTGGAAGAGGTTCTGAAAGAAGTGAAAGTGAAAGTCGAACCATAAGACCATTCGATCGTTAGAATTGATCTTATTTTATATAATCGATGTAAGCTTAATCTTGAAACCGTTTGATCTAGATAATTTTTTTGTAAAATTTAAATTTTTAAATATTTTCGTAAGATTCGGCCGTTCTTCTTTTCAGAACTGTATTGAATATTCAAGATATGGAGCAGTTGCATTTAAATATATTTTTCGTGTTCTTATTATGCAAGTATTTGCGTAACTTTCACATGATAGAGTTCAAATAGAATACTACATACGTTGTTAGACTTTTAAAGTGTTGTCTAATTGATTTAATTATTTTTTGTACTGTAACTTTTTTAGAAATTGAAGGTTTTAGTTTGTTTTAAAAAATAAAATAAATACATTTTTTTAAATTTAGATATAGTGATTATATATATATATATATATATATATATATATATATATATATATATATATATATATATATAAAGAAAGAAAGAGAGAGAAATAAATATATGGAAGGTAGATTAAGAAATTACTATTTATATATTAATTTGAATGTGAATGTTAAGAATATAGTAAGTATTAAACTATATTTTATTTACTCCAAGAGTCTAGCTTTCGGTTGCATAAAGAATAGGTTGACACGTGGTGGGGCCCAATGGAACAGCCATGAAAGGTATAACACAGTTCTATAAGATTGAGCAAAGAAGCACATACATCACATAATCCTCTAAAAAAGAAAATTAATTTCCCGTGACTAATTTTGTTTTCTAACCATTTTTGATAGAGAATAAAATAAAATAACTTTGTACAGTTTGATCATAACTTAAAAAAATCTTAGAAGTTACAAAATATATATATATATATATATATATATATATATATATATATATATATATATATATATATTATTGTCAAATTAAGTTAATTTGACTTATGTTGAATTAAAAATAAATCAATTCAACTTGATTTATATTTTATAAGTAATAAATTTTATAATTTAATTTATGGCATTGATGTATTAAATAAGTTTACTCATTTAAAATATATTTTATTTTCTCAACTTATTTTATATATTATTACAATATAATTTTAAAAAATTAATTCAATTATTTATTTATAGTTTTATAATCAAAATGTTTATCTATTTTATCCAACAATATTATAAATATAAGAAATGGAGTAAAAATATATTCATATAATCAGATAAGCAAATAAATAAGTAATTAAATCATTCAAAACATTATTTGAATAATATACACTCATTATAATCAAGCAAGTAAATTACGATTTTCTTAACTTTTTTAAAATCTAAGAAAAATTATGTGAACTATATAGAACTTAAGTTAATGAAAGGTAATATGATAGTAGGAGTATCAAACGGAGGATCTAGTTAATATAAGATACTGTTACATATGTAAAAAGAAGTCAAAATTGGATCACTCCACTTGTGCCCTGTCAAAATCGGGTAGAATCATATTAATTTGGGTGTTGTTCCCTCCACCACCTAAGTAATTCTGCGCCTTTTCCTTATTTTCTTTTATTCTAAAAATACTTTACATCTCCCTACTATTTTTTTTTATTTCAAAAATACTCTACACCTCCCCATTATCCTCAAGAATATTTCTCTTTCTCTCTCTACATTAATAGAGCATTCATATCACTTAAATTTAAACTTGTGATATATTGTAAAATATAAAATAGAGAGGAAACTTCAATATTAGTGCTTCTACCACTCCCATTTTATAAACTTAAAGGTTAGATGCAAATACAAAATAATAAACATAATAATATTAATAGTAAATAATATATTATTATTATATACTAACTTTATAATGACGAAAGAACTAAATAAATACCAAACCTTTAACAAATAACTTTTCTTTTATATTTTAAATATTTAATAATATTTTTATATTATTTATCTAATAAATTAATTACTTTATTCAAGTTATTATTTTAAACATGTCGGTAAGTTAAAACATAATATAATATTAAAAATTATAGATATTAAATGTAAAAAAAACACATATATATAAACATTTTTCTAGAAATTTAAAACAAAATTGTACCATTTATTAAGTGATTTGAAGAAAAAAATTGTACCTTTTATTAAGTGATTTAAAGAAAAAAAATATCGAACAGTGAAAATAAGAATGAATTAAGCTTATTTAAGGGAAAGTGTAAATAAAATTTTACAATATATCACAAGTTTAAATCTGAACCATGTGAATCCTCCATTAATGTGGAGAGAGAAAGAGAAAGATTATTGAATATAACCATATAAATGCTCCATTAATGTGGAGAGAAAAAGAGAAAGATTATTGAATATAGTGAGGAGGTATAGGGTAATTTTGGAATAAAAAAATAGTTGAGAGATATATAGTATTTTTGGAATAAAAGAAAATAATAAAAAGGTGCAGAAGCACTTGAGGTGGTGGTGGAAGCAACACCCTAAAAATTTGATCAAAGTTTGATTAGATCATATCAATTCTGACCGATTCAAAGTCGGGTTATACCAGTTCTGGCTCGTCAAAGTCGGGTCGAATCATATAGTTCTATTAGTGGAAGTCCGATTGGTTCATATTTCGGCCGAGTCATACCATCCAATCCAATGTATGGATAGCGGACTAAAAAGTTTGGCCCATCCCGCCAATAGGTACTGCCTGTTTCTTTTATTTTTCCTTTGACATTTGACCTGCTTTTACTGAAAAAATAAATTATATTCAATATTGGTTCAATAATGGCTTTAGGATTGATGGGTCGAAACATGTAAGTTTACCTTTTAATTTGTGGATTGATCCGTTTGACACTTTTATGAGATTGGTTGAAATTATAGTTATGCTTAAATTTAATTAGTGAATATTTTTGTATTGATTTTGAACTTGAATAAAGTTTGATATGGTTGAATTGTTCTGCTTATAATAGATAAGTTTGTGAAACCAAATACCAAGTAAATTGATTATAAATAAAGTAGAATTTACAAAATTAAATTTAGAAAGTAACTTAATTATATCATTTACTTGTGATTTTTACTTGTTTTAAGTGTTGAATAACTATATTTTATTTTAGTAAGTGTATGACTGAGATTGTATTAAATCATATAAGTCAATTTAAAATATAGCAAAGGTTGAATTAATCCAAATTTGTTTCCAAGTAATCTAATTACAAATTTAGAATTCAAAATTTCAAGATCTATGAATAAGGAGGTCGTTTGTGATAGTCATAATTAAAAAGAGAAATTTAAAATTAAATAAAAATACTTCAATAAAATAGATCAATATATAACTCTTCCCGAAATTTATTTAATCATTATTTAACAAAATAACAAATTTTAAACTTTTTGTTGGGAAACAGCGGTACTTGTTCCCTCCTCTGTGAACCCCAAAATAGGCACTATGCGGAAGCGTAGATTTACAAGAGTAGAGAAGAATATGACACCAAGATTTGTACGTGGAAACCCTCTGGATAAAACCACGGGACCTTGTCCAGAAAAATGATCTCAACTATAAAAGTAGGATTACAAAATGTTTCTCTCAATTTCTGAGGATCTCTCTATGAATCTCACCCTCTCGGATGGTATACAAATCTCTTTGTATAGAACTCTCTCTTTCTCTCAAAGAGGAATACAAAAAACTCTAACTCTCTCTTGATTTCTTCACTTAGAAGTGGATTCACCTCTCTTTGGTGTATTTTTGGTATGTCTTTGGTGTGTCCTAGCTCTTCTCCTCTTCATCCCTTTTATAGATGGGTTGCACACATTTTCTAATGCAAAGTCATAAGACATGAACCAAACTTTGGTGGCTGCCTAACTTTGTAGGTGCCTAACTTTGCCTAATATTGTAGGTGCCTAATTTTGGTGTAGTTGAAAACATTGACCCTTCATTTATGGTAGGTTGGTTCCATTTGGATTTTATACAACAAACTCCCCCATAAACTCAAATGGAAACCTTCTAACCTTCTTCCCATCATTTCATCTCGATTTGATTAGGAGATATCACAACACCAGCACCTTGACAACAATCTTCAACCTTCTTGGTTGGTACTGATTTAGTCATCATGTCAGACCAATTCAAGTCTGTATGGATTTTCTCTATCTTCAATTTCTTCTCATCCAGCGCTTCTCGTATCCAGTGATACCGCACGTCGATATGCTTCGAGCGTGAATGGAACATGGGGTTCTTGGTTAGATGGATGGTACTTTGATTATCACAGTTCACCACATAATCATCTTGATCATGTCCTAATTCACTTAGGAAATTCTTCATCCACAGCATCTCTTTAGAGGCTTCAGTCACCGCTACATACTCTGCTTCAGCAGTAGACAATGTCACACATTTTTGTAGTTTTGACTGCCAAGAAACAGCTTCCCCTGCAAAAGTAATCAGATAACCTGATGTTGACTTCCTTGAATCGACATCTCCAGCCATGTCTGAGTCTGAATATCCGATTAGCTTTAGATCTCCATTGCCAAAACACAAGCTTCTTTTGGCAGAACCTCTTAGATACCTTAGTATCCACTTAACAGCTTCCCAATGCTCCTTTTCTGGATTCGACAGGAATCTGCTCACAACTCCTACAGCATAGCCAATATCTGGCCTTGTACAAACCATTGCATACATAAGGCTACCCACGGCAGAAGAGTAGGGTACCTTGCTCATTTCTTCTTTTTCTTCTTCATTCTTTGGACATTGAGACTTGCTGAGTTTGAAATGTCCAGCAATTGGAACACGAGCAGATTTGGCATTGTGCATGTTGAACCTTTTGAGAATCTTCTCAATGTAATCTTCTTGAGATACCCATAGCATTCTTCTAGAACGATCTCTGGAGATTTTCATTCCAAGTATCTTCTTTACTGCACCCAGGTCTTTCATGGCAAAAGACTTGCTTAATGCCTTCTTGAGAGCAACTATTTTAATTGTGTCCTTCCCTACAATCAACATATCATCAACATACAAGAGAAGTATGATGGACTCACCATTTTCATAATGCTTCACAAATACGCAATGGTCTGCGGAGGTCTTCTTGAAATTATGTTGGATCATGAAGGAATCAAATCTCTTGTACCATTGTCTTGGAGCTTGCTTCAGACCATAGAGGCTTTTCTTCAGACGACACACTAAGTGTTCTTTGCCTGGTTCTTCAAAACCCTCTGGTTGCTTCATGTAAATTTCTTCTTCTAGGTCTCCATGTAAGAATGCTGTCTTGACGTCCAGTTGTTCAATCTCCAGGTCTAGTGTTGCTGCCAGACCGAGAATCGCTCTAATGGATGTCATCTTCACTACTGGTGAGAATATTTCATCAAAATCTATTCCTTTCTTCTGGTTGCACCCCTTCACGACAATTCGTGCTTTGTACCTTGGGCTTGGGTTGTTCTCTTCATTCTTGAGCTTGAACACCCATTTGTTTTGCAATGCTCTCCTTTCTTTTGGTAATTCTACCAAATCATAAGTCTGATTTTCCTTTAAGGATTGCATCTCCTCTTCCATGGCTTGCAACCATTTGTCTTTGTCTTTCATCTCCATTGCTTCTACAAAGCTTTGAGGTTCACCTTCATCAGTAAAATTAACATATTCATCTGAAAAATACCTTCTTGACGGTTGTTTCTGCCTTGTTGATCGTCTCAATTGGGGTTCTTGTGGAGCATCCTCAATTGGTTGATCTTCTTCCGTCAGATTAGGTTGATCTGCTTCTTCAGCCATTTCATCAAGTTGTAACTCTGGTTCGGCTTGATGAGTCTCTCCCCCTAAGTTGTTCATCACAATAGGGCTTTGATCACTTATCAGCTTAAGTGTTGGTTTCTCCACTTTCTTGATGTCTTGGATTGTCTGATCTTCAAAGAACACCACATCTCTGCTTCGAACAATCTTTCTGTTTGCAGGATCCCATAATCTGAAACCAAATTCATCTCTCGGAGAGCCAAGGTATATGCACTCTTTCGCCTTAGCATCGAGCTTTGCTCTTTCATCTTTCGGGATGTGAACTGATGCCTTACATCCGAAGACTCTCAAGTTGCAATATGAGGCCTTTTTACCGGACCATACTTCTTCTGGTATCTTACCGTTTAATGGTCTTGATGGTGATACGTTGATCAAGTGAGTTGCTGTTAACACAGCTTCCCCCCAGAATGACTTGGGAAGTTTTGCGTGAGACAACATGCTTCTGACCTTCTCGGCAATCGTTCTGTTGAATCTTTCAGCTACACCATTCATCTGAGGTGTCTTGGGAGGTACTTTCTCATGTTTGATCCCATGAGTCTTGCAATAGTGCTCGAATGAACCTCTATACTCTCCACCATTATCACTTCTCAGACATTTCAACTTTCTACCAGTTTCACGTTCAACTGAGGCGTGAAACTCCTTGAAGATTCGTAGAACTTCATCTTTTCTCTTCAACGGATAGACCCACAATTTTCTGGAGTGGTCATCAATGAAGGTAACAAAATATTGAGCACCACCAAGGGACTTTTCAGATGTTGAACAAACATCTGAGTGTACAAGATCCAAAATATGCTCTTTTCTTCTTCCATTTTCAGATCTACGGAAGGACACTCTACGCTGCTTACCTGCTAGGCAGTCTTCACATAATTCAAGTGGTTGTCCTTTTATATTTTGGAGATGATCTTTCGCAAGGATCTCTAGTCCTTTCTCGCTCATGTGGCCCAGTCTTTTGTGCCACAACTCCTTACTTTCTTCTTGAGCGACATTTGTCTCTCCTTTGTATATTTTTCCTTGCATGCAGTACAAGGAGCCTTCCTTCTTGCCACGAGCAACAATCATACTTCCTCGAGTAAGTTTCCATTTTCCATCTCCAAACTGGTTGTTCATTCCAGCATCATCTAGCTTACCGACTGAGATAAGGTTTAGACGCATCTCTGGTACATGTCTTACCTCCTTCAGCACAAGTTTGTTTTCATTTTCTGTCGTCAAAGTCACTTCTCCCATGCCCACAATTTTGCTTGTGACATGATTTCCCATCTTCACTGTTCCAAAATCTCCTTTTTGATAGGATGAGAAGAATCCCTCATGAGGAGTAACATGGAAAGATGCTCCGGTATCTACTATCCAAGTGCAGTCATCAAAAGCAATATTTAGATAGTTTACCTCAGTGATAAGGAACACATTCTCATCATTTGATACCACCGCTGTTGTGGTCTTTTCCTCCAACTTCTTTTTGGGATCTACCATATCAGGGTGTACAGTTCCATTCTTCTGATCTCTCTTCAAGAATCTACATTCTTGCTTCTTGTGACCTTCTTTTCCACAATAAAAGCATGTCAGACCTTTGGAACGAGACTTGAATCTTCCTCGTGACTTTTCACGTTTTCCTTTGCTTCTGTTTTCACTCCTTCCTCTATTCTCAACAACATTGGCTTCTGAGTGACTACTCGATCCCCTTTCTTTCCTTCTGGATTCTTCATTCAGTAAACTGTCTGTGATGTTATCCAGACTGAGCTTTCCATCTGGTGCTGAGTTACTGAGAGTGACCACCAATGTGTCCCAGCTCTCAGGTAGAGAACTAAGGAGTAAAAGAGCCTGTAATTCGTCATCGATCTTCATATCAGCTTTCATTAACTGGTTCACAATACCTTTGAAGGTATTGAGATGCTCGATCATATTCTGGTCGTCAGAGTACTCCAACTTTACGAGTCGCCTGACTAGGTGAGCTTTATTTCTCGGAGTCTTCTTTTGAATCATAGATTCAAGCTTTGTCCATAACTCATACGCATCGGTATAAGTCGATACATGCTCAAACAAGCTTTTGTCGATGTATTTCCGAATCATAGCCACTGTTTTACGATTCAGAATCTCCCAGTCTTTTTCGGTCTTCCCTTCCGGAATTTCCGGATTTGTGATCGGCTCATACAAATCCTTGCAGTATAGATGATCTTCCATCATCGGCTTCCAGTAGGAATAATTATCTGCAGTTAGCTTGAACATGTCTCCTTCCATCTTGAGTTTCACAGGACCGTGACTTTTTCAAATCGGTAGCTCTGATACCACTGTTGGGAAACAGCGGTACTTGTTCCCTCCTCTGTGAACCCCAAAATAGGCACTATGCGGAAGCGTAGATTTACAAGAGTAGAGAAGAATATGACACCAAGATTTGTACGTGGAAACCCTCTGGATAAAACCACGGGACCTTGTCCAGAAAAATGATCTCAACTATGAAAGTAGGATTACAAAATGTTTCTCTCAATTTCTGAGGATCTCTCTATGAATCTCACCCTCTCGGATGGTATACAAATCTCTTTGTATAGAACTCTCTCTTTCTCTCAAAGAGGAATACAAAAAACTCTAACTCTCTCTTGATTTCTTCACTTAGAAGTGGATTCACCTCTCTTTGGTGTATTTTTGGTATGTCTTTGGTGTGTCCTAGCTCTTCTCCTCTTCATCCCTTTTATAGATGGGTTGCACACATTTTCTAATGCAAAGTCATAAGACATGAACCAAACTTTGGTGGCTGCCTAACTTTGTAGTGCCTAACTTTGCCTAATATTGTAGGTGCCTAATTTTGGTGTAGTTGAAAACATTGACCCTTCATTTATGGTAGGTTGGTTCCATTTGGATTTTATACAACACTTTTCACAAGTTCTAGTTAATAGATTAAGAATTAAAATGCTGGAAAATTACATATAAAGATCAAGCAACTTATATAAATATTCCCTTATTCGTATAATAATCTAATTAAGAATTAAGCCAACCAAACTGTGAACTTTGTTAAGAATAAAATACAAATTGAGTTGAGCAAAAATCTTTTTTATATTAAAACATAGGTTTCAAGAAATTAGGGAAAATAAATTACAAGAAAAGAAAAAAAATTAAAATTACTAATACATCAAAACCTCAAGACTCATTGTGAATTACACTAGATATCAATATTTAATTTTGACTCTCTACCTTGGATGATGAAATATAAAATTCAAGATTATAATGAAGAAAGAAAAGAAGAAAAAGAGAAAACAAATCATAAAAATAATCATAAAGAGAGGGATATATAGGTATGCCAACCCACTCTTAAAAGTTAAAGCTAATTAATCAGATTAAAATGTTGGTTGGACACTAATTAACAAGTATAAGACCCAAAACACAAATACAAGTTTGATAAATAAAGTTATCCCCAAATTTTGTAGCCTTAACTTAAATTTATGATTCTGCCATTGAAATGATATCACGTAGCACATCAAATTAAATGGGGAATGGGTTATAAAATTTAATATTGTACAAAAGAAAGAAAGAAAAAGCAATTATGGAAACAATAATGAGACAAAGAGGTAGGTCTTGCTTAAAGAGGTATGTATATACAAGTATGCGAATAAAGTCACGATCCTTCTTTTAAAACTTAAATATAATCAACCATATTAAAATGAAGTTTGGGTCTTGATTAACAAGTATTAGACCCAAAACTGAGTATGATAACACAGTTGTTTTGAGGCAGATTTTATAAGCCAAATCCAAAATTAAATTTCTTCTATTTCCATCGTTGAAATAATGTCATGTAGCATATCAAATTAAAGTATCAGATCTTAACTTTCCAATGCCACCAAAATCACTAAAATAGTAAACCTACAACTCTAGATATAAACAAAACAAGAGAAGTAGTAATTAGGGTTAAAACATGTGAATCACAAATACACTGAGATATATGTAAATCGAAAAAATATTTAATATTATTTTTTTTATTTTTGTCTACTTTGTTTAATATGAGATTCATAATTTTTAAACATTTAATATAATTTCAATTTTTATAATTTATGTTGAATTTGATATTTTTTATGATATCGTGTAAATTGTTAATGGTAGCGCACGTTCACGTGAGCATTGACTGAATACCATGTTTCATTTTTTTTTTACGTGGACTGTCACGTCATCCCATCCTTTTCCAATGTTTTTAAAGAATTTATCACAACTGTAGCACAACCAGTTACTGCAAAAATCATGGCATTTTGTGGACTTAGCAACTGCTCCTGCACTTTGATTTGTGGATGGCCTTCATCGCCACCCTTTACTTGCCACTTAACACCCAATGCTCCCACATATGTGTTCTGCCATCTGCCATGAGAAATTAAGGTTGCAATTTGGCTTTTATAGCTACCACGGATACTTAGCTACCAGTAGCAGAAAAGTTGGTGGGTCCTTAGGGGATTAGGGTTTCATTTGCACTTCATAGTTGCTTTTGCGGGTACTTAGCTACCACTTGGTAGAATGGTCGTAGGGTTTCAGGGGAAGTAAGCCCACATGTATTTTTGTTTTCATCTTTTTAGTTTTATTTGTTGAGATTTGTAGGTGGTTGGTTATGTGTGCAGAGAAGGCACTATTTAGGTTTGGTTTTTCTGTAGGTTTTGCATGAGCCAAAATGGGACGATGGTGGCACGATTTGGGTTTGGTTTATTTGTAAGTTTCGTGTGAATGAAGATGGTGACGATAGTGGTGGAATTTGGGTTTAGTTTTTCTACAGATTTTACGTGAACGAAGATGGTGGCGCGATCTGGGTTTGCTTTTCCTACAAGTTTCACATGAACAAAGATGGTACGATGGTGATGCGGTCAGCGGTAGTGTCATGGTTGTTGTGTCTTAAAGAAATAATTTAAGAGATACTCTGATTTGTGGTGGTCGGTGGTTGGCGGTGGCACAGCGATGTGGAGGACGCCATGGTGGCTGCCTAAGGTTTGTGGGTATGTTACAAAGAAGATGGGATGACGTGGTGGACCATGTCAGGAAAAAATGAAACATGTTATTTAATATTGCTCACATATAGTCTACCGTTAACGATTTAGACAAGAAAAGACCAAATTGAATACAAATTATGAAAATTAAGATCATATTAAACATTAAAAAAATAGTCTCATTTTGAACAAAGTCAACAAAAATAAGGACCAAAAGTAATATTAAGTCTTTAAAAAATATAAAACATAAACATAACTATAAATATATATATATATATATATATATATATATATATATATATATATATATATATATATTAAAATGTACTAATTATATTTTACAATCTAAAAAACTTAAGAGAAATATTTATTAAAAATATTCTAATAAAAGAAAAACTTATGTAAATTATAATGTTTGACTATCATATTTATTCATCTTCGTTGAAAAATATAACTTTTAATTCTGATTCATCAAAAATTAAGTTAGTGATCTCAAAACTTTCAATCGGATCCAATAAAAAGTCATTTTCTACTATATCCCACAATTTAGTTTTCTCTTCTTTGTATTTTGAGGAGTTTCTTAAGAAAAAAAATGAAGATTACTATAAACAAATACTAAATCTTCCACCCTTTTAGGTGTCATCTTATTTCTTTCCAAAGAATGTATAAAAGAATAGGTGCCCTAATTCCTTTCACGATAGAGGACATGATTGTCCAAGTACCTTAAGAACTATCTTTTGAAGTGTTGGTACATGAGCTCTGTAAGGACCTAGTATATTTTTTTTTATATTATTTTAGAAGGGGTGGGGAAAAGCAATTAGGAAGTCACGGGATTTGGTTTTATTTGGAAGTGGGGAGCAAAGACGTCCGTGATTCCTCTCACATGTTTTTGGCATCATTCAGCAAGCACAAATGCGTGGGAAATAAAAGGAGTTGAGGGGTTCTGCACTGGGGGAGTTTCTGCACTGGAAGGGGAAGAATCCTTGCTACCTTGCTGCCATTTTTGTAAGAGAAGGAGAAGTTCAAAGCTTGGTGGAATTGCTTGGAGCTGCAAGTTTTGGAGGAGATCAAAGAATTCACAAAGGAAGTCTTCAAGAGGTAAGGGTGCTAGATTTTTCGTTTTGATGAGTTAATCTTACTGTTTTTGTAGAAATCTAAAAGCTTTAGAGTTAAAAATGGAGGTTTTTTGGTTTTCTGGAAAACCTGCGATTCTGCAGAATCTGCAGAATCGCGTTCGTCCAATTTGGTTTCAAATTGGACGTTCGTCCAAAACTAGACGAATTGAACGTTCGTCTACGTTAATTTGAACGCTCGCTTTTCTTTAGCCTGACGAGCGTTCGCTCATGCGTTCGTCCCGTAGCGTTCGTTCTTAAATATTCTGAACGTTCGTCCTAACAGTATATGACCAAATATAGGTGGGTTTCTGAGCGTTCGTTCATATAGTGGATTAACGAGCGTTGGTGATAAGGATTTGAGTAGAGAGCGTCTGTGTGCGCCTGTGAACGTTCGTTCATTTCCGGGTAAGGGAAGCTTACTTAATTTAACTGCTTTTGATGTATGTTATGTGTGAACGTTCGTTAATTTTTTGTATAAAAGTAATGCATGATGAATGATATAAATGATAGTATGAACGTCCGTTATTTCACTACATTATGTGCTAAGTGATTTGCATGAACGTTCGTTATTTTGATTGTATGAAGTTGTTATGATTGAGTTATGTGAACGTTCGTGTTATGGAATAAGAATGATATATGACTAAGTTACATATGATGCATGAGATGTTGGATAAAATGAGATGATATGAATTTGATGAGAAATGAACCTTCCATGAAAAGTTATACGTTCGTTCTGGACGGTCATTGACCGTTCGGTTTTCCTTGTAATATGGTTGATATATTGAATCTTTCATTAATTGAAACTCTGGTTGAGGACGAACGTCCTCGTCTTAAATTGTTATGCTTGAGCGTTCGCCAAGCACTATTGTAGCTGAGTATTCTTTGACAAATTCCCTGTTTTAATTCCATTTGATAATATGCGTTCGGTTTTTCCTTAGTAAAATGGTTGAAATGTTGATTCTGCCATTCGGCTGAATCCTTGGTTGAGGACGAGCGTCCTCATCCTAGAATGCTCTGTTTGAGCGTTCGGTCTTACACTGAACGTGCGTCCAAATTGAGACTCGGTCTTATATCGAGCGTTCGCTATAAATGAGGCTTGGTCTTATACCGAGCGCTCGCTCAAAGTGAGGCTCGACCTTATGTTGAGCGTTCGTCCCGAATGACGCTCGGTATTATATTGAGCGCTCGTTCGCTTGTCCTACGAAATATCGTTCGTCCAATGAATAGTACCAGATTTGGAAATTTCTGAACTTAAGCCGTTCGTTCTTTGATTCGAACGAGCGTCCTTTTGGGTCTCATTTACAGCGTTCGTCCTCGGTCTTTGGGGACAGAACGTTCGGACTTGGTGGTTTTCTTATGGATGGTGGAAATGATTATGTATTAATGAATAGTACCTGATAAATAGTAAATGCTGAAGAATGATATATATGAGATGAATGGAAAGTTATGATTTTTTTTAAAGAGCGTTCCGGGGAGGAATGACTCAGAAATCGATTATTGAAATCTGTAAAGTATGAATGTGGTAAGCTTAGCCGGTCGTTCATCTTGATGTTCCGTGAGTACTCGTTCTCACATAGAGAGGGTACGTCATGTGTGGGAATGGCAGGAGATCCTAGTCCTGGTAATTATATGGACAGATAGGATTAACCTCGGGTGACAGCTGATGAGAGTTCCAGTTACTACATTACCCGGGTGCACGAACACCGAAGCTACACAGAGTTCATACAGTCTGGACAGTCAGTCGTGTCGAGTTTTATTTAGTGAGTACGTTTAAATGGGTTGTTATGTAATGAATGTGTATGTTGAGATATGCATGTATAATGAATTGTTTACCTGAAATTGTATGTTGATGCATGAGTTAAATTACGTAAGCTTACCCTTTCGTTTTCCTTGTGTTGTCCATTGTACTTGTACGTCCGTCTTGTCTTTGCAATGATCATCCGCGTGGATGTGAGCAGAGGGAGATGAGCGTTTGGAGGAAGCGTTGAATGAAGAGAACCTGGTTGATGTCGAAGTGAAGATCGAGCAGTGAGACCGCTCGGCCAGAAGTGTATTTTGTTGAACTGAGTGGTCGTTCGACCATCTCTTGATTTCGTTTAAGTTTAATTCGACCATTCGGTATTTGTCTTGTGTAAACCGTTCGGTCAGGTTTCTTGTACAAATTTGTAAACTCTTATGTGTGACGTGTGACTTTTGCACATTCGCAGTTATGTTGGATTTGTACTCAAGGACGTTCGTCCTTGAGCGATCGTTAATTTATCATTTCTTTAACTTTTAGTGTAAAACTGTTTGAGATTATTATTAAATGTGATTTTTCTAAATTTATAGTTATGACTGTATTTTTGGGATGTCACAAGCTCCATGAACAATCCCCCATGATTTTGCATCCATTTTATCTCCTTAAAGAGTCAACATTCACAAAATCTTGTCTCCGAGCTGAAAATTTTGCAAACTCTATATTTACTTGTCTCTTTACATTTACATCATTAAAATACCTCTTAAAACATTTCTTTACTTCATGAGTAAGTACCACATTCTGATGTGAAACATGACTTTGTGAATTTTCGTTTAACTATTCATGACTATAAAAAGACCATTCATCATTAATAAAAACAATATCTTGGAGCCACTTTTTCAAACTTCTAAATCTTTTTTAGCATGACAATGGTTGAAGCAAATCTTGTTGAATTAATATAAAACAACTTCAACGAAAATTCTTGACAAATATCACTATTTTTTTGGTATTTTTTGTTGCACAAATATTTTTTAATGCAAGACTCAAATTTGCACCACATTTTTTAGTTCAAATTTCATAATTACATCTCTCATGTGTTTAACAATAAAATCTTTGTCCTTTATACATCTATTGACTTCAAAAACATTGATTAACGGTAAGTGATAGTAAAAAAAATTTATAAGTGGTCTTCTTTTAAGGATCACTCCTCCCATAGCTAATAATTGTCACACATTTCTTATTCTATATGAGTTTCTAATAGATTGCAAAGATTTTCCACGTGATTTATTTCTTTTGAAAGTAAAGACCCATCAATTTATTATATATTGGTAGTACATATGCGCTAAGATTAGACGTATTGATAACCTAAGAAAATGCGCCACCTATTTAAGAACATATACGGGAATTCAATTTGAATTCTCCCTATTTTTTTATTGAATCTGAAAACCTCCAATGAACTTTAATTTTAACTCAACTCCATAAAACCGGTTTATAATGTGAGATTTGTACCCACTTATAAACTATAAATTAGTCTTATGTGGGACTTCCAACACCAATCTCAATCACCAAACACCGAACTATTATTTGTTTCTTTCGCTGATCACCGTCGAGCCGAGACTCCAAATTAGAAGCTTGGAGTTCAAGTGGAGACACACCAATGTGCCAAACCTTCAATTGCACCCACAAGATGAGAGGAGAAGCACGTCAGTTACGTCAATTGATCTTATTCTTTCTAACTTATTATTTTTATGTTTATTCTGTTTCTTTTTGTAAGAATTCTACTTAGTTCATTAATATAATCATAAGGATTAGTATATGGATCTGAATGAATTTTGTTTCGATTATTGGGGCTGAGTCACCAAGCTCCTTCACAATTTGTTTTTTAGCCATTCAGTCTCGCTCCAAGCTCCATTGTCTACTCTTTCGTCCGGGAGGGAACCTATCAAAGATCCTCCGATACCAAAGTCAGTACAGAAACAGTTTGGCGATTCAATGAAATAATAATAAATATGCAGTAAATGCAACCTATCTACCACTCACCTCTGACTTGTATTTATAGTTTTCGCCATATGCTTGGGATCAATGAAAAGTTAATCACGGCTCAATTTCAGCCCAATAGCTCTAATCACTGTTTACCTTAATCCTAGTCTTAATCACCCAGTTTACCGGTCGGCCGGCCTTGCGCAGCCGCCCGGTCTGTACGGTACATAGTCATTACTCACCCGAGTGGAAGGATGAATGGTCGGGTCACATAGCGTGTATTGAGTGTTTATGCAAACTCTCAGGCTATGCTATAGGAATAAAAAAGATTGAAAAAATACCGACGGTTAGATTGGTGCCGACGTTGCTCTCGAACCGCCGGGTCCATATGATACAAATTTATTGTACATTTTTTGAAAGAAAAGTGTAGTTATGTAAAGCCAATGTTGAGTATTAAGTCACCTTGACATATACTTTTACATAGTCAAATTTCTATTATATTATGTTATACGATGTTTGAAGGTAACCTTATAAAATTATAATATATTGATACGTGAACACTAAACTCTTATTGTACTATTAATTAAACTAATGTTTAATAAGTTTGAATTAAAAAACAAATACCTATTTATAATAATTTATTATTTTATTATTAGTAAGATATTTTATTTTTTAAGTTCGTATAATTTTTGTACTGTAAATATATTTACAAATATATTATTCTTTAATATATATTTAAATAAACTTCTCTATAGAAACTTCTTTGAGAAAACATCAGAAGGAAAAAAATGAAATAGTCTTCTTCAAAAAGAAAACAAAATTTACATATGGTAATTTGTTAAAATTTTCTTATATTTCTTCTTTAAATTTTTATGTTAACTTCGCCATTAATAAATTTATTTCGTTTTTTCCTTTCCTTTTCTTTTGTTGGGGAGAAGTTTAGTTAGCCAATGCATAATTTGACAATTAACTTATTTTTATCCTGTACCTCCGTAATTTTAATTGCACCCCCACAATTTTTTAAAACTTTATCAAGATGACTTTCCGATTACTTGTTTTGAAAATTTTTTCTAGAACAAGTTTTTTCAAAATTTCGGATGAGAATTTTTTTAATAGAATTTTCAGAACATTTTTTCTAGAAACATGGAATGCATTCTATAATGAATTTTATAAAATAAAGATTTTCAAACAAGCTTTCGGAAATATATATAATATCCTTTTGAATACATTTTTTTAAATAAGTTTTTCAGATAAACTTTATATAACACATAAAATACATTTTAGAATGAGTTTTTTTTAAAAAAAAAATTAAAATGGACTTTCTAAAATATATATAATACCTTTGAGAACAAACTTCTTTTAATAATCGGGAAAGAAGGTGTAGTTGGAGGCAGTAACAGCAAACAGTAGGTGTATTTATTAATCGTGGGTGCAGGAAGAAAACTACGTGACAATTTATATATAGTTAGGTAACAAATTTTAAAAAAGTTAAATAATACCTATATATTAATTTAAAACATAATAAATTAATAAGTTAAAAACTAAAAAGACAAAAAAATATATAAATTATGAACGATGTGGTCACATTCATTAACGGCATATTCGTTAGGATTTTTTAAAATATATAAGATAATTTTAGAATTTTTAAAAAATAAGATGATGTAGGAAATAACTTTGGGACGGTGTAAGGAGTAACATCCAAAAAGAAATGTAAGAAGAAGCAACGCTAACTGTTCTTTGTTTGGTTTTGGGTTATAGCTTCATGCACCCGTATTGTTTTATTCTACACCATCGCTATTTTTAAATGACCTTTTCACCTTTCTATTTTAAATTAACATAAATCTTAAATTTTTTTTCAGAAATTTGTAACTTAAAACTTTTTCCTTAAAAATAGTAATTTAAAATTCTGCGCGTGAGTATGAATTGTATAATTTCGAAGGTTAGTTATAATATTTTGAAAGATAAATATGTTTTTGTCTTTAATTTTTAATAAAAAATAAAATTAGTTTATTTTTAAAATTTTGAATTAATTTATTTTTTATTTATAAAACGACGCGAATTTAATATTTTTAATAAATTTGTATTAAGTGTATTTGAGATTTTAAATATGATTATAAATTAATATTGAATAAAAAATAGGTTAAATAATATAAATAATATAAATATTTTTATGAAATGTGTTTGAAACATTAAATAAATTTATAGAATTTAGTTAAAATAACTAAATTGATATATTTTTAAAGTTTAGAAAATAAATTCAATCAAAATTTTAAAAAGAAAATAATTATAATTTTTACTTAAAAGTTAAAGAACAAAAATATATTTAATCTTTGACTTTTATAATTACTAATTATAATAATTGACTTTTGAACAATATGATCTAAAAAAATGCTATTAAAATAATTTGGAAGTATAAGTTTAAGAGTCATTCTCCCTGCACCTCACTGTCTTCGTCTTACACCTCCAAAATATATTTTAATTTCAAAGTATACCCTTCAGTACAGTCAACAAGAATATTTTGAATTTTTAAAAGACTTATTAATTTTGAAACTTGAACTTTGCCGCATCTCACCCTCAAACCCTACACGCCCTTCTAAATCACTCCTTCCTCCTCCGCCCTCCCTCCTCTCCCATTGTTCTCTTCGGTCTTTCTGCCCCTCTTTTCTCCTCCCTCCTATGCCAAGTTGTTTCCGTTTCTCTTCCGTGCTTGATTTCTCACAAATCTCAGGTGCTTTCTGGCGTCCAGGTTAGTATCTTGATAAAATGTAGGTATTTGCTGTCATACAAATATATGCATGTGCTTTTTGAGTTTGCTGGGTGTTGGTTGCCGGAGAGCAGCTGCTTAAACGCTATGGTCATAGACTTCCACAGTTGGAAGTGCGGAAAGTAGGGAAACCGCATATCGATATGCAGAGGGTTTCCCAGGCGGCTTACACTAACTGCACATCCATATGCATTAGTTGTCGCATTTCGAATAGCGTTTAGGTTTGATTTATAGGTTTTTTAATTTTTTTTATTAGGTTAGTATATATTTATTTTATTAGGTTAATTTTTTTATTAGGTTAGTATATATTTATTTTATTAGGTTTATTTTTTATTAGGTTAGTATAATAAATTTAATTTTTTTTAGTTGATAAATAAAATGTTTTCTTAATATATTTTTATTTATTTTATTTGTTTATTAAATTTTGTTGAATTTATTATTTTTTAACATATTATTATTTTCGTAATATATTATTTATTATGTATTTAATTTTATTTAATTTTTTATAAAATTGAAATAATTATTAAATTTTTATTGAATTAAATAATAATTATCATATGTAAATTTTGTTAAATATTATTTTGGATTTATTTGTAATTATTTAATTATTATATATGTATTTTTTTGAAATTTTATATTCTTTGATTACTTATAATTTGTTTGAATATTTTTATTATATAATTAATTACTTTTTTGTATATAATATATTAATAATATAATTGGTTAATAGATATGGTTAAAACTAGAGGTGCATCATCTTATCATGGTAAGACTTCATCCTCTCGTGATGAGCCATCATCTTCATCACATGATGAAAGAAGACAACCTACGACATCTGCTCGTAGAAGAATATCGCGTTGATGAACATGATTATGAGGAGCAGGAGGAGTTATTACAACATGGACATGGTCAAGATGATTACGTTGAAGAGGAGGATATTCAGTAGCAGCATGACTCTAGTCAGGAAGAACATGAAGGTGAAGGTGAAGATGAAGATGAAGATGAAGATGAAGATGAAGCTGAAGGTGAAAATGGTGGATTCCACATGACACTTCCTTACTTAACCACTATACCCAGCATGTTGCATTTGCCATATGGCAAGGCCGGGTTAGTTATCAACCTAAATTTTAATTGTTTAATAAATGTTACATTTTTTTTATATGATTATGTTTTTATTTAGGATCGAAGGGGGATAAAGGTTGTCACCCATGGCAAAAAATTGAAGTATTTTGGAATGTATCATGAGACCATTGAGCCTTATATCTCCATGTCGAGGTTGGGTTGTTTAGTGAACCTGTCATACGAGTATACCGATCATGGATTGATCGTTGCCCTTTCAGAGAGGTGACACCTAGAGACTAATACTTTCCACCTACCGATAGGTGAGATGAGTGTCACATTAGTTGACTTCCACCTACCCATCATGGGACAATTTTGTGAGGTTGAGGAGTTAGAGTATGATGAGGCTCAATCTCATATCATGAAGCTGCTTGGCATGGATCACGTGGTCCAAAAGTTAGGCTCAGCTGGCTACACGAGGTCTACCAGGAGTGCATCGAGCAGAAGCGTTGGGAGTGTGCTGCTCGGGCATACTTGTTGCATTTGCTTGGATGCACAATTTTTACGAATAAGAGTGCGACTCTAATTCGAGTATCTATCTCCTTCTCTTGCGAGACTTGAATGCTTGTTCGAGATATGCTTGGGGTGGGTTGGAGTTTGACAGAGGGCCGAACATTTCTGGATGCCCTCACTTATGATGTAGTTATCTGGAATCCATACGTTTCGCACAGACGTACATGCCCATTCATTGCCATAATTATGTACTAGGGATGGATCCGATTAGGCGACATGATTCATCGACATCTACCTGAACGCGTGTTGCGTCAATTTGGTTTTCAGCAGATCATACCACGGTCACCTGATAGTCTTCCACTGCCAGACATTTCTACGATTGATCTAAATTGGTTGCGGTATGTAGAGTATGCCATTACTAGTGTCGTTGAAGCTCATGAGCAACATGTGTGTGTTGATGGATACATAATGTGGTTTAGGCGGGTGTCGCACCCGTACATCAGTCCAAGCAACGACGATGAACGACCTAGTCTTGCACCGCTCATGAGGCGAGACATTCCAAATGACAGGCTGGTGCCTCCAGTTCGTCGTAGACGGTCGGCTGAGCTAGGATTGTTGGTATGTATTGAAACTAACTGATTTTGATTTTTTTCATCAATTTTTGTTCTTGTTTACTTAATAAATTTTTTTTGGTTATCTTAATTTCAGGGAGGTATGAGGCGTGTGATCAGGATGTTGCATGGCATGTTAACCTGTCGAGACGTCGCAGAGGGTACTGTAGCTTATCAACGTACTACTGAGACACTACCGGTAGCTCGTAGGTCTGTTGAGGAGTATGAGTCTAGTACTAGAAGAGGTGGTCGTCATGTGCGTGGACGTGCATCATTTTCTTGAAAGGACATTGTTATATATGATTGCCTCTTTAATGGTTATTTATGTAACAGTTATTTATACTTTAAATGTTTAAAATATTGCATAATTTTGTATGGTTTTAATAGTTTGATTAATTATAATATATTTAACAAGTTGTATGAATCGCCTTTATTTAATGAAATTATATAACGAAAAGTATTTACAACTGCAAAAAAAAAAAAGTTACATAACAAACTTAATTTCAGTCTTCTCTAAGATCTACATAAGTCATATTCATTGTCATTAAATTCATAAATGATTGCATTTTGTGTGTATAAAATGTAGACCATGCTCACGCTTGTGGGTAACAATGGTTTGACGAAATTATGTCCACCATGGGTAAGGGACAACCCTGTTGTAATTGAACCTGAAAAATTAATATTAATAAGTAAATCATAACATCCAATGGGTAATGCTTCACTTGTGATACGGAGGTTTACCTGTACGAAATGACATTCATTAACAAATCCAATGCATAACATCCGATGTTGTATGACATGTGTAGGCGGTGAAGTTCGTAGTGAAAATATGGTAAAACTCTGAACATATGACAGACATACTAAGATGACATTGTATCGATTTGCAATTGCATAGCCAATGTCAGGTATGGTCATCCACTTCTTAGCATTAACCTATAATACATGTAGGTAAATAAGAAATACTTATGAAAAGAAATACAAAATTATAAATATATTACATCTTTATAAGGTAAATAAGAAATACCTGTGATCGATCATGGACAATCAATGATTGTCGTAGTTCTTCCAATTGATCGTAGCTTTCTACTAATTGTGCGTATTCATCACGCCACTGAGTTAATTCTTGGTAGAGGTCATGTCGGATAACGGGCCATGCCTCTTCACCTAGGCCCAACATAGCAGCAATACATCGATAACCACAATGACCATCGGCAACAACATCAACAAAATCTACAATGTATGGATGACAAATCGGTTGAAATTGATTTAACATAGGTATTGTCCTTTGTGTTTCTTCTTTGGCCTTCAATTTCACTTTTGTTTTTTGTGACGAAGACTCTGTCATCGAATGTAAAGTGTCAACGTGCTCAAAATATGATGGGTCACGTTTCGTAGACCTCTCATGCCGTGCAACTTTAGACTTCTGTGCACCCTTTGTTTTCACTTTATGCGAAGGAGCAACCATAGATGTCATTTCTGGATAAACAATTTTGATTATCTTATGCTTTATGTTGACCTTTTCACCGATGTCAACCTTGTTGAATCTTTCTTGTACCAATTCAACTTCATGGTCAATGCTAAACTCTGGAAGCGATTTATAAGAAACAATACTTGAAATGCTTAAACGACTCCACATAACATGAATTTCACCAAGTAGAATTATTCCAAGTTGATATCGTGCTCATACACAAGCACATGGTAGGTCGTATGTTGAGCTCAAAATGCATCCACAACGACCACTGTCCATACCTATTTTATTGACTCGCTCAATTTCATCAACAATAAGTCCTAGAGCGTATCGTGAAACACGCCTAACAAGTCTTCTATATATTAAACCTTTGTAAGCATCACTCATTATGTTCAGACTTTTTTCAAAGGACGCCTTGATCTTGTTATGTTGTAGGACTATGTCATTATGCATAGCATCCCAACACGAGCATAGGTCTCCCATACCAATAATCTCTTCAAGTTCCAGTGCGCAGACTCAACCCTGTCACATATCACATTAATACATTACACACAAATATGAAATACATAAGTACAGAAGCCGATGAAAATAAAAATTATCTGTTTGTTGTAGTGTTTCCTAGATGCATAACTTTGTTCGTCCATGCCTTGACAAAGTATGTCTTGTACGGAATTATCCAAGTGCGGTTGACATAATCAAAAAATAGAGGCCATGCAGAAGAGGCATACTCAAGACGATGAACATAAGCACTAAACATGGACTAGTCGTCACAATCCATGACATTCTGCCACACTTCCATCAACACATCCACTGACTCAACCTTATCCACTAACATCTTGCATTTCGCTCTAACATTTTTCGCAATGTGGAATGTACATAGCATCTGATAAGTCTCTGGAAAGATATTATTAATTGCATTTATCAAAGCAAGGTCTCTGTCAGTGATAATAACGCGTGGACCACCCTCTGATGTCAATAATAATCCTTTGAACATTTCCAATGCCCAAGTGAAATTACTTTGGCGTTCACTTGAAAGTAATGCCAAGGCGACTGTGAATGTCAAACCAATTGATGTGACTCCCACATTCTCCAGCAACAGAAGTCGATATTTGTTCGTCTTGTACGTCGTATCCATTAAGAAAACAATATTAAAAGAATTGACTAAGTGTACTGAATCGGGATGTGTCCAAAACAAGTCACTTACCACGTTAGAATCGTCCAAACATCTACTTCTCTGGATGTATTTGTCTCTATCTAACAACATCATCAACTACTGCATTTCAGTTCTAGACCCTCTCAAAGATCGTTTGTACGTGTACCTCGCATTATATATTTGCTTTATCGTGGTCACGTTATCTTCATTATGTTCTTTCAGAGTTAAAAGAATATTTGACGGCTTTACTTGACTATTAGTCATGTCCACAAGAATTGATTGTTCACCAGCATTTAACCTACCCGCGAAAGGATGACCGACTAAAGTCTCTGCTAATTCATGGTTGTGATAGCCGCACATAACCTTTAACACCCAACCATCTCCTTTAGGTTTATCCCTCAACCTAAACGGACACTCACATTTTCTTGTACCACAGACAGTAGGTTGAACATCTGGCTTATACTTCCTATACTTCCCGCTTCTTTTACAGCTTAACAAAATAAATGTCTTTCTACCAGCTTCACCAGTTGCTGTGTAAGATCTTATAATGACGACAACAAATTCAAGATCAAATGCAATCTTTCGAACCCATTCAATTAAATCGGCGCGTGTTGGGAATATTTGATCAGTGGAAAATTGATCTGTGTAATCAGCCTCACCCACTTCTTTTAAAAAATAAGAAAACTCCTATATAAAATCAAAATTTATTTCAAAATCCAAATATGGATACTTATCCATCTGATATAATTAAATATGACCTACAATAAATATTACAATTTAAAAATTTATTAAATAACAAAAAAAAATTAAAAAGCACTTTTAAAATTAAAATGAAACTATAAAGAAGATCTTTAACCTAATGTTAATGAAAACTTATATTTTTAGAACTACAAGTTATGCCCCGAATTAGATAGAGTATCTTTCTCTCGTAAGTGGACATTAAATTGATGGATAAGGCAAGAGAATAATATTGAGTTGCTGGATAAGGCAAGAGAATAATATTGAGTCTGGTGGGATCTTAACTTCCATATTCATCTTTTCAACATAAAAATTAACTAACCTAAATATTATTAAAAATTAATTAACCTAAATATTATTAAAAATTAACTAACCTAAATATTATTAAAGAGGATTTTGCCAGACTAATAATATACTGCATACTCACTAAACATAATCCATAAACAACAAATTTAAAATAAATATTCATAAAATTCGTAGCATAAAACATAATGAAAGAAAAACGTGCACATATAAGAAACACACTTCAAAGTGCGACAAAAACATATAAACCGCACTTCGAAGTGCGACCACTAGGAAACGCACTTCGAAGTGTGGTTAGGATTCTGCGAATAACATACCTCTCTTCTTCCTCTCGCCCAACAATGCCACAACACCACTATATCTCCCAGCACACCCAGCACAGTCAGGGAATGATAACCACCAACTCAATACAGTAAAGGAGTGAAAAAAAAAAGCAGTGAACAGAGAATGCTATGCTAGAGTAAAACAATGGAAACGAAGAAGATGGCTGCAACATAATGTTTATACCAAAAGAAATTTTAGTTGTTGGCAGTTACAAAAATGGTTGGTGGTTAAGAAACATTAATTGATTAATCAAGTTTTGATTTTTTGTTAAATGAAGGGTAAAAAAATAAAATTGGAGTGCAGAATGAAGGTAGTGATCTGTAGGAAGAATCACTCTAAGTTTAATTTTTAGATTATCAAATTCAAAGGTCAAAAGAACATACTTTTGAACTAATGAATAATAGAAGCAAACTAAACTCTGACTTTTATTACTTTCTCTAATCGAAAATATCAATTCCTCTTATCGAAATATACAATAAATATTAAAGATTCTACAATACAAGTTAGTAAGTTACACGACGGAAAAAAAATTACGGATATTTGTAACCCAAAATTTCCGATTCTTTATTCATATTTATAAGTTTGAAAAATAATTATTTTTAAGTTATACTTAGAGTAATTTTTAATTACCCGTTTGTATAGAAAAAGATATATATGCAGTATTAGAATTAAAGCCCAGAGTTTATACAAAGTAAATGGAATTGTCAAAAGAAAATATTTATTTATTTTCATTTTTTGATTTCACTTGATATTCGTATATATAGTACTTTCAGAATGACTTTATCTGTCTTTTTCATCTCACTCCATTTATTTCCTATCTCATTTTCCTTTTTTATTTCTCCATGTAGAAATGGTGATAAGAATGTAAAATGAAATGAGAATGAGAATATATCAATCTAAACTATTTTCTTTTTATCACTCCATGACACCAGTTCATTTGTTTATGGAATTAGGTGATACTTTGGGGAGATTAAAAAGAAAAAATAAAAGTACAATAAGAAAAAAAAGCACAATAATAAAAAAAAGGCGTACAAAAAAAATGAAAATGATGCAAGGATATATAACAAAAGAGAAACAATAGAAAATAATAACCATATTTTTAAGTTTGTATCTGTAAGACCTTGTTTTTCTAAAAGGGATGGGGAAGCATTTAATGCTGGGGGAACAATAGCTGCCATAGGGGAGGTGGTAATTTTGTTTTATGTGGAAAATAAGGGAGTCATACGTCCAGTTTTTCTTCCTCTTTGCTGGCACCATTCAACAAGCACACACGTATGGGATATAAGGGGGTGTTGGGTTCTGAAACGGGGGAACTCTGGCTGCATATTGGTGAGGGAAGTGAAGCTCAAAGTTGCTGGAGGAGGAAAGAAACCTTGGTGCTGCAAGTCTTGGAGAAGTTAGATTCAAAGATTTTTACAAAGGAAGTCTTCAAGAGGTAAGGGGAGCTAGATTTATTTCTTTGATTGTTGAATTATGCTGTAATTGATGCAAATCTGGGAGTTTTTGGGGAAGAAAAATGGGGTTTTCTGGGTTCTGGAAAACCTGCACGCGATTCTGCAGAAGCGCGCTCGTCCAAAACGGGGTTCGACCATTTGGTCGACCAATTTTTGAACGTTCGGTATTTCTCTGAACGTTTGTTCAAATCAGCCAATTTTGGGACGTTCGTCCACACCAATATTATGCTGAGCGTTCGGTTTTCAGTACGAGCATTCGCGTTCGTCCTGTCGCGTTCGGTCTTCAACTTGACGAGCGTTCGCGTTCGTCCTCCCATGTGAGAATTCGCGTTCGTTCTAAGTGTAGCGTTCGACTTTGAGTTAGACGAGCGTTCGCGTTCGTATATCCATGTGAGTGTAGCGTTCGGTCTTGATGATTTAGCGTTCGGTTTTAATTGAGTAATATCTAAGGGTGATTTAGAGCGTTCGTCTGAGTGTATAATGGACTTTGAGCGTTCGTTGTTAAACTAGTATGCATAGGTTTAAATCCTGAGCGTTCGATTTTGGCTTAATTGTGAGCGTTCGGTCATGGTGTTGAGCGTTCGGTTTTGGCTCGATTTTAATTGTGAGCGTTCGGTCATGGTTGTGAGCGTTCGGTCTTGGCTTGATTTTAATTGCGAGCGTTCGGTCATGGTTGTGAGCGTTCAGTTTTTGTTTAATTATGAGCGTTCGGTCATGGTGTTGAGCGTTCGGTCTTGGCTCGATTATAATTGTGAGCGTTCGGTCTTGTTCTGTTGAGCGTTCGGTTTTGATAAGGTATTCTCGCTTGGGAGCGTCCGGTCTTAATTGAATGGTTTTAAGTTGGATATTGGGCGTTCGGCTATATTATGTGAATAGTGATTTATAGCGTTCGGCCTTGGTGTATTTAGTGAATTTTAGCGTTCGTCTTTGTTTGGTATGCTCGGATAGGATTCTGGATCGTTCGGTCTTGGGTATTAGTAATTGTGAACGTTCGGCCGAACAGTGTGGAATCCATTATGGTGTTCAGTTTTTAGCGTTCGTCCTTTTATTGAGTATTCGGTTTAGTAACGTTCGGGGTTAATGTTGGGTCTAAGTGATTGATCTTAACGTTCGTCCAGCCAGTATCCGATTTTAAGGGAGTATTCGGTTTTAGCGTTCGACGGAATATCGGAGGTGTTCGGTTTTAGCGTTCGGCGGAATATTATTGGTGCTCGGTTTTAGCGTTCGGTCTAATAATTTTGATGGTGCTCGGTTTTAGGCATTTGATCTCACAGTGCTCGTGCTAAGAATGTGTGGTAAATATGGTGTTAACGTTCGGCAGATGGTGTTCGGTTATAGGGTCCGTTCAAATAGTGTAGTGTTCTGTAATATGGCTGTCAACAGATAGCGTTCGTCCAGATCGTTTTGGTAACGTTCGTCCGAATATTGTTCGGCCTGGCGGTTGGGAATTGGTGTTCGTTCAGTAACGTTCGTTCAGGGTGTTCGGTGAATAGTGCTCGCCCGAATAATATTCTATGAATTGTGTGTGGTTACCTTGCATAGTGTTGGGGAGTGCCAGCAGACTATGCGAGTGTAAAGATGAATCGTGTGTGCTTACTTTGCATAGTGTTAGGGAGTGCCAGCAGACTATGTGAGTGTAAAGATGAATCGTGTGCATTTACCTTGCATAGTGTTGGGGAGTGCCAGCAGACTATGTGAGTGTAAAGATGAATCGTGTGCATTTACCTTGCATAGTGTTGGGGAGTGCCAGCAGACTATGTGAGTGTAAAGATGAATCGTGTGCATTTACCTTGCATAGTGTTGGGGAGTGCCAGCAGACTATGTGAGTGTAAAGATGAATCGTGTGCATTTACCCTGCATAGTGTTGGGGAGTGCCAGCAGACTATGCAAGTATAAAGATGAGTGTGTGAACTGTGGGTTAACGAGTTGTGTATGTGGATTTACCTTGCATAGTGTTGGGGAGTGCCAGCAGAACTATGCGAGTGTAAAGGTGAGTCGTATGTGTGGGTTTACCTTGCATAGTGTTGGGAATAGCCAGCAGAACTATGCGAGTGTAAAGATGTGTGAGTTGTGGTTCAATGAGCATGCTATAATTATTCTTTTATATGTATCTATGTATGATGACATGAATCAACTGTGATATATGTATAACATGTTTTTTATATCTAGCTCACCCTTACATTGTTTGTGTTGTGTGCTGTTTGGGTATGTTTCTTTGGCGATGATCATCCACTTGGATGGGAGCAGATGCTGTCGAGGAGAGTCCTTTGGAGCAAGAGCTGGAGAATATCGAGGTTGTGGAGTAGTCTTCTTAGGAATTCCTATCTGAACACGTGTAGTGTTCGAACCTATAAACTGTTTAAGTTTGAATTTTTAGTTTCCTTTATTTTGGATGACTGTAATTTCGTACTTAAATTACACGTCGTATTCTGACTGTTCTCTATGTTTGAATGATGACGTCTTTATTATGTAATATTTATTATTATGTAATCGGGATGTTACAGTATCAAGCTAACTAGATCACTTTTTAATTAATGACAACGAAGTTAAGATACAAATTCCATAAGAGAATATATACATATAAACTTTGGGAACAGTATAAACAACCTTGCATTGAGTTGTATTGTTATATTCTATTTTATATAAAATAATAGTGAGCAAGAACATTTAAATTGCTAGTTACACAAATCCAAAAGAAAATGATTAAATTAAATTTAAACTATAACTTAATATTTTTTATTTACTTATAATAAATAAAAAGTAAACTAATTTTTGATATTAACAAATATTGTTTTTAGTTTTTCTCTTCACTTACTCTCACACCAGAAATGTTAAAGACTTAACATCAATAAGAATAAGACATGAATGTACGCTTACAAGATGATCATACCTCTAACCATAAAGTTGAATGAGTTTGAGTCTTCATTGCTATATTAACTCAACTTTCTTATTTTTATTTAAAGCGAAAGTTAAACTAACACTTAATATTTCAACTAAACATAATGACAACGTTTATGCATGTCACTATATATCGAGTTGTCCTTTGTAATTTAGACAAGGTGACAGTTGGAGGCTGGGGAAGAGGTGGTTCCTTTGTCAGTTTCTTGTGCAGAAAGATTGTTTGATTATTGAGTGAGAAGTTTTGAAATTTGCATACTAAGATTTCACAAGCTTTTTCACTTGAATGGATTTGGGAGAAACTAATTGAACGGATTTGGAAAGATTTGAAAATAAATTTTATTGTTGTTTATTTGAGTGGATTTGAAGATAGGTGACAGTGAATTTGGAAGTAAATTTTTTTAATCTATCACATTAATCAAATTCTACGTTAATTCTTACAAATGTTGCTTTCAAATTCACTTTCACTTACCCCAAATAAATAAAAATAAAATTTATCTTCCAATAATCTCAAATACCGTCAATCACTCTCCTCGAATACATTCATGAACAAATGTAGACTTGTGAAGACACTATATTCTTCTGCCCATAGCACCAGAAACACCCTGCTCTCTTTAGAATCAGTGTATCTGCTACGTAAAAGCTAACATGGAAAGAGAAACGAATATGCCATTTTCAACACCTTCCAAACTCACACAACCTTTACTTTACAGAATTTCACAGACTCCTCCAATTATTTCTTCACTCACATCTTCTCTACTTTCACATCCAAAACATTCCCAAACCCTAACCTCCCTTTTACATCAACCTAATAATCTTCAAAAATATATATAATGTTGAACAATAAAAAATCTATAAACTCTCCTCCACTGCTAATTTAACCATGAATACCAACTCAAATTAATCCACCAAAGACACTACAATATTTATATTACATGTTTTCACCAACTTCTTCATAAATAAAATACTTTTTTCTTTTCATAAACTAAAATTAACTTATCTAAATAAGAATTTAAGTAAACATTTTACAATTTAACTGAAGGAGTTCGTTTGTTTTATAGAGCAACTTGACGAAACAAACCCTATCTCTTGTCACAGCTGCAAAACGGTTTAGTGCAGTTAAGCGGTGAACTTTGGTCCCGCGACACGGCGTCGTTTGGATGTGCCGTTGTGTTCTAGCAGAGCGTTCAACGAACTGTGCAGGAAGTGGATCGATTCAACGCCGTGATCTTTGTCGGTGGCCACCACGAGAACGTTGCGGGTTCTTCCGCCCAGCGTTGCGATTTCGGCTTTGAGTGTTGTGAGGTGCAGAGACTTGAGAATTTCGACGAGATCAGGGATGAGGTCGGAGCGATCCTCACAGCACAAAGAGGCCTTGAATATGACCCGTCCGTCACCACCACTCTCGTCACCGCTGGTGGACAGAACGGAGATCTCGTCGGTCTCTGAAGGAAACGTTTCGCATGGGGTTATTTCAGACATCTGTTGCTTCAACTCCTTCAACCTTTCGACCACCTTGGTCAAGAGTGAAGCCTTGTCGGTCTGAACAAAATCGTTGAAAAGCTATTTGACTTTCTCGAAGGTTCAAAAAAAAGGCATGAAAGAATCCTAGGGTGGAAGAAAAACAAGAAAAAGGCTACACAACAAGTGTGTTTAAGGTGTAGAGCAGAAAGTAGAATGTAAAATTGTGAGAGAATTAAATTATTTTTCTTCTTATTTTACTTTTAAAAATACATACTTTGTGAAAAAAGATTTAATTTTTAGTGATAAAATTGTATATAATTTATGTGGGGTTATGTTAGAAAAAATCTTTACAATAGAAAATAAAAGAATATTCAAAAGGGTCTTACGATTACATTCATACATACACTGTTAAGATCTTTTTATCTATTTATTTTCTTTCTTATGATTAAGATGAACGTATATTATATAAAATGAGCTAACTATTATAGTCAAAAGGTGCAGTTAGTCAAAAAAGTATGCAACCTTTCTGAGAAAAAAGAGAAGAAAAGGAAAACGTTTTACACTATATTATTGTTAACCTTTCACACGGTTTGTTGTCATTGCAATTGTTTTTGAATGCCCTCGATATGAATGAAGATTGATGGAGTACTATGAAATGAAAAGTTTATATATACCTTGGAATTACAAGGAAGGAGAGTGCGAAGCTTATTGAGGTGGGCATTGATTCTTTCCCTTCTTCTCTTCTCAGCCTCTTTGTGGTTCCTCAAGGCAGCAAGGGCTTTATCTTGAAGAGGTGGTGCATGAAATGGTTCCAAAGGGTAAGAAGAAAAGGAAGCAGAGAAGCTTTGTTGCATGGTTGATGATGCAGGTTCAGGGAAGAAAGAATCATTGGTGTTTGAAAGGAACTGAAAGAGGTCAGAGTTATCCATCTCTATCTGACGCTGGATCTCAGATAGTGTAGGTGAGAGAAGGTGAGAGAGAGTGTGTATCTTATAGTTTCAGGTTTGTGAATGGTCTTTCATACTTATGGTTGTGCTTTTTGACTGCCCTAAGAGAGAGAGCGCCCTATCACAGGTGTGGAATGAAATCCAATACTCAAACTTACACACTTTTCGGTGCAATTTTTGGATGATATTTAGATTAAATATGTTTTTAATTTCTTAAATGTAAAATTATAATTTATACTTTTCAAATTTTGAAATACTTTAATTTTTAATTTTTTAAAAAATAGATACAACTTTTTTAATTTATGGTAATTTTTTTACATTTTAAATAGTATTTCAAGTTAATATTTCAATTATTTATATAATTTATTATGTTTTAGTTTAAATACTAATTTAATATATTGTTTAACATGTAAAAATAATTAATATCATTAAATTAAAAGGTTATATTTATTTATTTTAAAATTTAAGACAAAAATGCATTATTATAATTTAGTACATAGATAAATATTAATTTTATTTTTAAGTTTAAAAGTTAAAAACATATTTAATTTTTTATTTTATATATGATTTAACCAATACGATTTTTTTTCGAAAAAAAAAACTCATTTTAAAAATAATTTGTTCAGATAAGTATATTTCCACCTTAATGTTCAAACTGCTATCTTTTTATTGTTCACACTGAGATTTGTTCTCTAAAACTAAGAGATACGATTTTTTCAATTTACTTTTTGAAAAAAATGAAAAGCAAAAGATGAAAGGAGAAAATGATAACACAATTCACGAAGTCCACTCTGCGGAAACCAAATTCTCAACGTATGTACATCCAATTGATTTAGTTGATTTATTTGAACAATCTTTCTAAATATTTAATCTGAAAAAACTAATTAATATAACATTTTATTTGATATCTTTCTATATAATAAGTACAAAATTTATATTTTTTTCTCAAGGTATATATATCCTTTGGGTTTTATTTATTATATATATATATATATATATATATATATATATATATTTGTATTAACTTTTGAATTCTAACTTACTTGTGTATGTGAGAATATTAAATTGTTACGTTGTGTGATGATTATAGGTGTATTAAAATGTCTGCCTTAAATTGGTTTACTTGATTGCAAAAGGGTCTACTTTTATCCCGACATTATCAAAGTGTTGGGAAGTATTTGATAATATTTAGCTAACCTTAGACAACATATACTTTTGGGAAATGGCAATTGAAAATATTACAAAGTGTTCTTCTTTACTTAAAAAATATTGAATGGGCGATGTTTTTCTATAATATCAATTTGTTTTCTTTCTATGCTTTCTCATCTCGCATTATCCATTTGTTATACGCTGTCTTTTGAGTTTTTTCTACCATTCATTCTATTTGTAAAATAGACACATATGAATTCATATTCAAATAACCTAGACGTACTAAAATTCAATACCAAATCTGAATCTAAATTCAGAAATTTTCGAAAGCGATTGATGGTAATTGGGTAAGAGTAGGTATTCTCTCATTTAGATTTTTATCGAACCCGAAAGAGGAAAGTAATTATGTTAGGACTTATCACACTACAAAAAATTATAATTTTTCTGGGAGTTATTTTTAGTGTTATTGACGGTTTTAATCCCTGAAAAATTTGTTTCTCATGACTACAAAAGTCTCGGGAAAAAGCATATCGTTAAACATTACCGGCGGTTTTGTATGAAACCGCAACAATTTCTTGGAGTTCTGGAAAAATCGTCACTATTTCTAGAGATTTTTGAAAATCGCTGAAAGTAGCCAAAATTTTATGAAAACCGCCGGAAATAGCTAGAGTTTCTTTTAACCGCCTTTATTTCTAGAGGTTTCCTCCAAAATCGTCGAAAATACAGTGATACCTCAAATTTTTATTGGTTGTGACATCTGTTATGTTACTTTATGCTTCTAGTTCAAATTAGTTTTTCATGTTTAGATTATTAAAGACGTAAAGGTTAAATTAAAGTTTTAGTTCCTTAACATTTTTTTTTTGCTTTTTAAATGAGTCTTCACACTTAAACAATGATTGAAATAGTTTCCTTTGTCATTTTCTGTCATAACACTTTCATCTGATTAACCTAGTAGAAATTTCTTTTGTCTATATATTACTTCTTTATTGAAAAGGCCAATTTCACCAAATTATGTGCACCTTTTTCAATTTGGTAAGTGCTTCTTTAAATGCTTTGTCAATCAATGTAAAATTTTTATATGGACTATATTAGCATAAGGAATTAATTTCAAAACATCTGAGAATGGATGTGGTGATTGAATTAAAGACAAGTAAAAACTATACAACATTAAGGACAAGATTCTAATATAATCTATTAGGTGAGGAGCAACTATTGCTTTTAAAATAGGATGTCTAAATTCACATTTTCTGAAATTTCTTATTTGTAATCAGTGTCATGATGAATATAAAGAGCATGTCAGCTACTAATCACGTTATTGACACTATCATGCTCAAACTTGTTTCTATTTTTTCTATTGGTGACTGCATAATGCATGTGAATAAAATCACTTAAAGATACTAGCATATCAATACATATCGATCACTATTTTCTTAAGTTGTAATGAATACATTTAGGATTATCAGATAATAGAGATTTAGAAAGAGATGATGAATGAAAATTGTATTTCCAAAATTTATTAAGCATCTATTTAAAATTCTAAACCTTGTATTTTACTGTCTTCTTTATGTGATACCTAAGTTTTTATTATCTTTTTCACCAGGTAGTTATTAGTGTGCTGATAATAATCAAATTCTACCAATTAGAATTTTGATTTCAGTAGGTTTTTCCTTTACTTTATATTTTCTTTTATCTTTTAATATTCTTTTGCATGCATGTAGTCTTTTGGGGTATTCTTGTATATAATCTAACATGGAAATATGGATTCTTATATAAGTATGGAATGATATGTTTGGTTTTTTGTTCAAGTTTCTTAAGAATAAGTTAAATACTTTCTCAACACATCTACTCGCACTAGTGCATAAAAGACCTTTAACGTCACCTTTTAGACGTTCGACTCTAAAATATCCAATATAAAAAATGACCGGTGGCATTTTCCGTATATAAAACAACGATATAGACGTCTGTTATGGAGGGAACATACGTTTGTTATGGAGGGAACAGACGTCTAAAGCCATATAGACGTCTAATGAGGGGAAACATACTTCTATATACTCATTTTTGAAATCTAAAAAGTCACTTTTTGACTCCATTTAGACATAAGATCCCGCTAATCCAACTTCTACAGCCATATAGACGTCCGATGTGGGGAGAACCGACTTCTATATACTCATTTTTGAAATCTAAAAAGTCACTTTTTAACTCTATTTAGACGTCCGATTCCGCCTATTCGACTTCTACAGCCATATAGACGTCCGATGTGGGGGGAACCGACTTCTATATACTCATTTTTGAAATCTAAAATGTTACTTTTTAACTCCATTTAGTCATCTGATCCTGCCAATCCGACTTCTACAGTCATATAAACGTCCGATTTGGGGGAACCGACTTCTATATACTCATTTTTGAAATCTAAAAAGTTACTTTTTAACTCCATTTAGACGTCCGATCCCGCCAATTCAACTTCTACAACCATATAGACGTCCAATGTGGGGGAATCGACTTCTATATACTCATTTTTGAAATCTAAAAAAGTTACTTTTTAACTCCATTTAAACGTCTGATCCCGTCAATCCGACTTCTATATGGCTGCATTAAAACACTGTGAACGCGAGGCAACAGTTACACACACTTAATTTTTATCATCTTCCTCGCGTTTTCTCTCTACGGATTACGCTTTTGAGGTTCGTTTTCTCACTTTTGCACCATTTTAAATTAATTTTACTCCGATTACATCACTCTTTGATGCATTATTGATAAACAAAATGTTTGATGCAAAGGTGATTGATATAAAATATGGAATGATTATGTTGTTGGGGTTTCCGACTTATCCTATCCACTCTCATGTATTTATGAATTCATCTTTCTTCATTAATGTTAATGCCACTTTCTAATTTACCTTAAACCCGATGTCTCGGTGAAGAAAGCCTAATCCTAATTACTAGTTCACAATGTCTTGTCTCCCTAACAATTAATCATGCATTACATTCGCACAAAAGCTTAAAGGCAACCAACCCCCCTATCCCTATGTCTAGGTAATATTGCTTTTGGGAGAATTTCCCCAGTTCTAGATTTACCTATATGTGTCCATATCGATAACATCAATGATCATGCAATTGAATGAGTTAAACAAAGCATACAAAGATCGTAGAGGAAAAACCCTAATAATTATTGAAGTAAAGCATATAAAATCAAGAATCAATTCAATACATGAGAGTTTCAAAGGATTACATCGTTTCCCCAACAACAATGGAGGTTTAGTTCACCATAGACATGGTGAAACTAGATGAAAATAATGAAAAGAATGAAAGATAGAATCCTAAAAGTTGAAGATCAAAGCTTCCGCATCCAAAATCCGCCTTTGAGGGGTGAAAGGAGTGTATTTTCGCCGCTTTCTTTCCAAAGATATCAACCATAGGTCGACTAAACCCTTATATAGTTTATAAAAATAACAGAAAACTGGCCTAGGCCCAAGTTGACAGTGCTCAACGATAGGAATTGCGCTCAGCGGTAAGTGCGGCACTCAGAATGATGCTCAGCGACGGCGCCTAGGCGTGAAAGAATGAACTTAATGGCAGACTCTAGCGCTCAACGGTAGAAATGCCGCTCAGCGGTGATTGCGATACTTGGATTAACCCTCAGCGATGGTGCTTAATCGCCAGACAGAGAACTCAACAGCAAGCTTGGCGCTCAGTGGTGAAAATGGCGCTGAGCGGTGGCTGCAATTCTTCTTTTGTGCAATTTTCTTTCCTTTCCTGAGTCCAACTCCTTGCTACTTCAACTTCTTCATCCAATTCATCTTAATTTCTGTCAAAACAAGGAAAAACAAGCATAAAACCCATCCAACTCTCCTATTTCCACAACTTAAGCAAAAACATGATTTCAAGCTAGTTTATAAGTCATAAAGGATGTTTTTAATGTCAAAATTAAGTATAAAAATAACAATTTTCTAACCGTTATCAATTATCTTTCATTTGAACCGATTAAAATGTGTTTTTGTTGGGTTTTGGTGCAGTTTTACTCGTGTCCTTGGACGGTGTTCTTGTGCGACGATTTCTTGCGTTTTACACTCCTCCAATTCTCTCCACTACGTTCTTAAAACCATCCAATACAAAAAAAAAACGTACAATACATTCTCTTCAACTAAAATATAATGTTGTAAACTCAAATCACAATGAGCCAGGAGCAACCCGAGAGGCCTCAAGCGAAAAAAAGATCCAATCAAATATGACAATATTTTAGACGTCTGATATATAGTGTTAGACGTCTATATAAACGTCTGACCTATATGGATCAGACATTTATATAGACGTCTAACCTGTATGGATCAGACGTTTATATAGACGTCTTACCTATTGGGTCCGACGTCTCATTAACGTCACCCATATAGACGTCGGACAGAGATCAGACGTTAAAAGCCAAAAATAACAGACATCTAAAGCCCTTTCTGCACTAGTGTTGGTTGGGGTTTTTGTGTATTTAGAAAATAAATGATAACAGAGAGAAAGAAACTTTGATAAGATATAATAGAATACGTAACTATTAACAAATTGATATGGTAGTGATTTATTTTGATTGAGAAATAAGTATAGTTGTGATGATGTTGAATTATATAGACCCAAACACATTGTTGGACATATTTAGGTTCAATGTAACCTTTGGACTTATAGTTGAGTGTGCTGTTATACAGTATTGTTTTGTATATTCTCTTCACACATTTTTTATCAACACTCTTTCATGTCAAATTTACATTGCTTTTCCTAATCCTAGACAGTTTTTTGTTCAAAAGACACAGTTTCTTTTTCCATTTTTTATTTATGTTATCTCGAACAGCTTGGAAATGTGGTCATTTGAAATGATGGTTCTCGTCTCTGGCCTTCTTCCAAATTCAAAATTAGAAGCATCAGTGCTTTTTATCTAGTTAGTCAGTATCACCTTATCATGTTTAACATTCATTTTGATATAATAGTTTTATATTGAGGAGAAAACTAGAAACACTATAAATAGTTAAAAAATCAAACAAGACAAATTACACAGACATTCATACACACTCCTTGAAAATCTCTAATTGTTTATCCGCAAATTAATGAAGCGTGTGATGTTAGAACTTGGAACACAAATTAATAATTGGTTATTCTTAAGGAAGCATATTTGTACTAGTAATTGGTAGTAAGTATCAAATTTTTGCTGACATTGTATAAATATGTTTATCCACAAATTAATGAAGCGTGTGATTATAGAGTCTGGTGATGAAACACAATCCATTACTTATTCATGGACAAAATCTCACAATTCCTACAGATAAGTATCAAACTACATTTAGGAATAAAACTGCATGCATATCCAAGAATACCTTGTTGACACTAGGAACCAATTCTTGCAAAGCCCTGATTCTTTCAGCTATTCTCTCTCTGCGCAACTGTCATTGACTGGCAACATGAAAAATAAAAATTAGCAAATCATGAAAATAACGTAAGTTATTTTGTCATTATTCTAAATAATAATCTCTACAACAAGTAAAAGGTTTGTATTCTTCAAAATATCCAATGGCCCACCCTTTCAGCTATACTCTGTGGATCTGTAGCTTGTCCTCTTCTAGCACACACTCTAGGTTGCACTGCTAGTGGATGTGGGGTAGTCGGAACAATAGTTGGCATAATCGAATACAAGAGTTAATAGCAGCAAAACACAAGAGTTAAACACAATCGAATCAATGAACACATTTAATAGAGTAAGGTATAAGAGACAAACACATAGAGTGAAAATGAACGAAGAGAAAATGAAGTGACATCGCTAGCTTTCTGATCTGCGTGAACCGTAGATGCGAGGAATTCCGAGAGCACCTCGACGAATAATAGGGCGCCTCGACGCTGCCTCGACGCCTCAACACTTTGCTCAACTCTAGTAGGGGAAGACCAACACGAAGATGGTGCGCGGAAGGGTTTTGAGAGAAAATAATTATGGTGCAGAGAAATGAAGATGCAGGGAAGGGAGGGAGAGAATTAGGGTTTATGAGAAATTAGAGAATCAGGGAAAATGAGTAAAGGTAGAAGAAATGAAAGGCACGAGAAGGGATGGGTATTATTTAGGGAAATACATTAAAAAATTAAATTTTAGGGCCATCTTCTATTATAGTAGCCAAAAAATTAAAAAAAAAAAAGGTAATCGCGGTCTCTGAAAACCCCCGGAAAGTAACCCCTTTTAAAATGTATTTTTTTTGTAGTGTTACTTTCATCAACAAACCCCTCCTAAAATGTATTATTTTTGTAGTCACAACACAGATGATGATAGAGATGGGTACGGGGATTTCAGGATTTTTTCAATGCCCAAAAGTATGGAACAATATAAATGGGAAGTGGGTACGTATTTCCCTGAGAAAAAAGATTTTACATAAGCTATAAGAACATATGGAGTAGAGAATGGAAGGAAATTAAAAGTTTACAAAAATGACAAAAGAAGGGTGTGTATCAGATGTTCTGCTGCAAAAGGAAAATGTCCATGGTATGCATACTATGCATATAAGGCATATGAAAATACATCGCAGCTAAGGAAGATTATAGACAAGAACATATGCAGTAGGGAATTTAACATCCGTTTAATGACTTCAAAATGGTTGAGTGGGAGGTTAGAGAAGACTATAAAAGAGAATCCCAATATTAATCTATATAACCTCCAAGACAAAGTTTTTAAGAAGTGGAAATTGGTGTTTCTCGGTCTACAACGTGTAGGGCAAAAGCAATGGCTTTTAAACAAATAGAAGGCGATTTTAAAGAACAATATAGAAGACTCTATGACTATGCAAACGAGTTGCTTCAGTCTAATCCTGGTTCAACTATCAAGCTTAAGGTTGAACCTAATGAAGACAATCAAATTTTCAAGAGAATGTATGTGTGTTTGAAGGCCTGTAAGGACAGCTTCGTGTCTTGTAGGCCTATTATAGGTTTAGATGGTTGTTTCTTAAAAGGAAAATATGGAGGTGAGTTGTTAACTACGATTGCAAGAGATGGGAATGAGTAAATGTGTTCTTTGGAATATGTTGTTGTTGAGGTGGAGAATAAGGACAATTGGCAGTGGTTTTTAAAATTGCTCATTGATGATCTTGGTGGTCAGGAGCTTTCTTCAACAATCACATATATTTCAGATCAACAAAAATTGAGTAACGTTGCCCATGTCTTGTATTATAACTTTGAAACCTTCATGTCTTGTAATATAAGTCGTGTAGCTTCATGTTTTTACTTTGATAGGGACTTGTGCTAGCATTACAAGAACTTCTACCTGGTGTGAAGAACAGATTTTGTGTGCACCACATTTATGCAAATTTTAGGAAGAAATTTCCTGGTCATATTCTAAGACGTTTATTATGGAAAGCAACATCATCAACACAGCCTCCTGCATGGGAGGCAGTGATGAGAGAAATTAAAGATGTCAATCCAGATGCCTTTAAACACTTGTTAGCAATTCCACCAAGGTATGTGTTTTGTGTTGATATATTTATTTCAAATTTTGTGCTGATTCACGTTCAAAGTTTACTAATAAAGCTATCTGTGACACATTAGTCAATAATATGTCAGAAGCTTTTAACAATGTCATAGTACATGCAAGAGGCAAGCCCATCATCACAATAATGAAAGACATTCGTGTCTACCTCATGAAGAGATGGGAAACAAATAGACAGAAAATAACTACATTTGAAGGTTGTCTTTGCCCAAAGGTTAAAAAAAGATTTCAAAAGGAATTGCACATGAGGAAATTTTGGATACCTAGGTATGTGCACATCACCACAACAGAATCTGGACTTCATAATGATGTTTAAGCATTTTTACTTCAAATACTCACTTTAATCTGTTAGGTTGCAGTTCGTCAGGTATGAAAATTTTTTAGGTCAAACACACTTCAATAATTGGTAAGAAGTATGTGGTTGACATAGATAAAGTGGAATGCAGTTGCAGAAAGTGGACTTTAACAAGAATCTCATGCTGTCATGCACTAGCTGCCATGAATTTTTTGAACATCAATGGAGAAGACTACGTCCTAAATTGGTTTAGAAGGGAAACATACCAAGAAACATACATTTCAATGATATACCCTGTCAACGATCATCACCTATGGGAAATGACTTCTCATCCTCATGTTTTGCCTCCACCTAAAAGGGTGTTACCTGGTAGACCAAAAAAGAAGAGAAGGCTAGAGGCTTGGGAGCTAAAGAAGGATGACACACAGCTAAAGAAAAGTGGAACTCGTAAGAGATGTTCCATATGTAGACAGGTTGGTCATAAAAGAAATACTTGCCCACAACGTCCAGGACCAAGTCAGCATCCTGAAAGTCAGCCAACTACAGAACCAAGTCAGGAACAAGAAAGCCAGCCAACTATTGGACCAAGTCAACAATCTGAAAGTCAGCCAACTACAACAGGACTTTAAAAGTTATTTAGAACACTCAGATGTATTTTGATAAGTTTAGCTTAAGTTTGGTTTAACCCAGTATTGGCTGCTTTGTAAACATTGACATGTAGTTTGAACTTCATTTTTGAATTGGGTATTTTGTAAGCTGTGATACCAAATTGGATGGTTATAATCTGAATGTTAATGAAAATTTCTCTTTTGGATGTGCATTTGATTTCCAATTTCAGATTATCATGTCATTATCAATGATGTTCATTCCGTGTGCATGTGAAGTACAATATAAATTAGTTGTAATGTATATTGTGATTATAGGGATATGCTTCTTTGCTGTGATGTATACTCATGTTACAGGTACTCATCTTTTACAGTGAGGACTAAATGTAACTTACCTTGATCTTTGCCAGTGAGGACTAAATGTAACTTACCAAAATGTTATGTGCTTACAATAAAGTTTTTGGTTTTGGTGTTGCTTTCATCCAGAGCACATTCACAAGCCATAAATTTAGTGGACGTTCAATGAGGATGACACATCACTTTCTCATTTTACTGTCATTTCAATCTAAAGTTCAATTAGCTTATCTTGTATATATCAAACAAAATGTATATTCAAACAATAAATTCAGATGCACAAATTCAGATTTCTCATTGATTTCAAAACATCATATTACAATAAGGCCAAAGTGCTTTTTTGCAACAACTGACTACTAGAACACATCATGGACTTTTAAATAAAATACAAAGAAGGATGATGTTAATCAACCCCATAAAACATAGCATCCAAATCAACATCTTCTCCCTTCTCTGAAAACCCATTACAGATTTCTCCAAGATATTAATCTTTCTCCTTTGCCTAGCAATAGTACTGCCATCATCATCTACATTATCTTCAATACACCATTTAAAGAAATTGTATCCTTTAAGTTCTTCATTTCTTGTCCGTTGTTCAAAGTATTCACTTCATTAACATTTCTTTAATCACCAGAACAATTTATCACATAAATTAAACAACAAACTTTGTAATTAGGGCAGCCCTAGAATTGCTTCCCCTCATTCTTAATTGTTTTTTCCACTCTCAACACAGCAACCTCCCCACAATGGCATATTTGGCTTCAACGAATGCTCTGAATGTACCACCATGAGAACTCCCCCATGAGCAAGATGAACATCCTTGATTCAAAGACAATTACATAAGAAGGAACCCCAAAATGAGACAACCACGAACCACTTCGCCAACCAACTGCCAACAAGGGAACACCAACTCGCGAAACACGAACCACCACCCTACTGCCAACAGACAACACTAACATCCAAATGCTAAAGAACAAAAAAAGAAAGAGAACAAGAAAAATTTGAAGAAGAACACCCACTGTACCATGTTCGCAATAGAAAGGAGAAAACCCTAATTGGTTCTATCTATGCCCAAAATTAGATTTCCCCCATGTCGCAACCGGAATCGCGACGGGACGACGATCCATGAAAAATAAAAATGAAGTTTGAAAAAGAAGAGATTTTGGAGTCGCCACCATAGTTTATTCTGGAAAACTACGGAAAAACCATAAAATGATAAGGCATGGTCCGCGAAACTGAGATTCTTGGTTCGGGAGTCGGTTACGTGTAGGGAAGGTATTAGCACCCTACAACGCCTGCCCTAAGGCAGTACCTTTAACTAAATGTGCGAATATGGATGTGGTTTTCAAAATGTTTAACTTTCCCTTAAAATAAAACTCTAAACAAACAAACAATATTTTTTTAGTTTTTTGGGCCCGACAAGGATTGACCTTGCTCCTACGTATTCTCATGTGAGAAATCAGGGTTACGTAGTTCTTTTAGAAAACTGCTTGAAAATTTGTTTGAAGAAATTGATTTTGGATTTTTGGGGAAATGAACCTGACAAGGTCTGGCCTTGCTCCTACGTATCTCCACTTTTGATGGAGAATCAAGGATCACGTAGTTCTGGCCAGGCGATATTGTTTGTTTGAAATTGTCGATGTTTTTAGTTTTTTTGATGATTTTATGTTTTTTTGTATTTTTATGAATCAAACAGGAAAGGTTTTTAGCACAAGGACGATGCGAGCGATCACACGTGTGCTTAACCTGAAAAACATATTTTTTGTAATTTTTATTTAAGAAAGAGGAAAGGTTTTTAGCACAAGGACGATGCGAGCGATCACACGTGTGCTTAACCTTTAAAACATATTTTTTATAATTTTTATTTAAAAGAAAGGGAAAAGATTTTCAGCACAAGGCCTACGCGAGCGGTCACACGTGTGCTTAAACCTTTTCAAAATATTTTTATTTGATTTTTAACTTTTGTAAAAGAAAAGGAAAACATTTTCAGCACAAGGCTTACGCGAGCGGTCGCACGTGTGCTTAAACTTTAAGACGTATTTTTTTTGTAAATTTTATTTAAGAAAAAGAAAAGGTTTTTTAGCACAAGGACGATGCGAGCGATCACACGTGTGCTTAACCTTTAAAACATATATTTTTTTTTGTAGATTTTGTATATATATATAAATATTTTATTTTTTATATATTATTAAATAAGCGTTTTAAAATAAATAGATATTTAGAATAAATAAAATAAAATAAAAACAATAAAAACAAAAACAACAATAAAAATAATAAAATAAAATAAAAGTATAATAAGAAAAATAAGAGAACAAAATAGAATAAACAAAGAAAAACAAATAAAAAAAATAAATAATAAAGTAAAACAAAAGTGGGGGTGCCTAAATGAGAAAGTGGGGGTGCAGAACAAATTCGGGCTCCCCCGTTTGTAGAAACGGAATGGGGTGTGAATGGGAAGTGGGGGTGCGCTTCGTGTTTGCTGGGAAGGTTAGAGGTTTTTCTTGTTTTAAAAAAAATCTGGATCTGGCCCAAGGCTTTCTTCCCAAGCAGAAGAATTAGGGGTTCTGCCACTTCTCTCATTCTTCCATCTCGAGTACCACGAGACTCCAGTCTCTCTTCTCCGACCGTCTTCCCTACACGCACACTGCCGCCTCTGCCAAAACGGTCGCCGCTCACCACCGTGACCCAGCCAAAGCACTGCTGCTTCTCCAATCCGGCCTCCGCGACCACTGAAACAGCAACCCAAGGAGAGGTTCACCTCTGCTGCGCGTCGATCTGGCCATCCAGGGCGTCGCCTTCGCCCTCCCTCTTTTTCGCCTTGGAGACGATGACCCAGGGAGTGGTTTGCTTCCTCTACACATACGCCACCACCTACGCCAAGACCGGCCGCCGCTAGTGCGCCGATGGTCGCCACAGATCCTGCCGGTTGCCGCGCCAAGCTTCTCCTCTCCTTCTTTTCTACCACGGACGCCGCCACCAAAGAGGCAGAAACTGCCGACACCGAGACCGCCACACTGGGCTCTCCTATTCCTCTTTTATCTATCTTTTTAGTTTTTGTGTGGGGACGAAAAACTTTGGAGAATACGATGATGATGATGATGATAATGGAATGGTGATGGAGCTTTCTGTTATTTTCTGTTGAGAGTGAGTGCTCGATAATGATGGGTGAGGGGGAGCACGACAGGAATTACAAAGTGGGTGAATTTTTCCTTGCTTTTCAAATTACTGAAGGAGATGAAGGAGAGAATGAAGGGTGAGCTAGGTGATGAGGAAGGCGTTTCCCTGTTCCAGTGAAAAGGGGAATCAATTTGTGTATGTGAGGAGCAGAGGGGTTTGGTTCTTTCTGAGACTGGAAAACAATGGGTTTGGAACAGAAGGGAGGATTTAGCTTGGGTTGAGGAGATGGAGCCCCAAGGATTCTTGAAGGTGAAGGTGTCAGGTGCTGGTTAATTGACGGGAACGAAAGCTCGTGAGGAGGACGAACACTCGTGAGGAGGGCGAACGCTCGTGAGGAAAACAGGATGAGAATTGGCTGTGCGGCAGGTTGGAGGTTCAGTCTTGAAGACGAACGCTCGTGGAGAAGAACGAACGCTCGTTCGAGATGAATACTTGGCCGAGGTAAGAATGAGGATTGGGCGATCGCCAGTGTTGGAGATCGAGTGTTGGAAGCGAAAAATGATGGTGTTTGGTAACAATCAACGTATACAAACGTCCACAGCACAAGGCATATATTCAACAACACTCACATGCAAACGTAGCCACAATATGGCAGAGACAAGTTCAAAGCCAATTAACCAAACTCACTAAAAACATGGGGGAAAGGCATTACTTACCTCTTGAAGCTTGGTTCACTCCTTGCTGGCCTTGCGCGTCCGATCTCCCCCTTCTCTCTTTGGTTGACTTCTCTTTTCCAGGTAAGTCTTTTGTGTTGATAATGGTGTTCGAGACCAATCTCAACAGTGATGAGAAACTCCTTTTGTCCGGTTTTGGCGAGGATGGCCCTGTAGTTATGGGGTGTTCGAGGGCGGCTATCACTGTGGGTGAATATGGATGGAGGTGATAACTGGGTGAGGGATAAGTATGGAAATGATGATGAGGTCCCCCCGTACGAAGTGTTAGAGACGGGAGGTTATTGATGATATCTGTTGAAGATGATTACAGATGTTGGAGCTTGTTGAGTGAGGAGAGGTTGGTGAGGGAGTTCGGTCTTATTATGTTGTTACAGGTGCCTGTCGGAGGTGAGGAAAATGGAAGTGAAAAGGGAAAAGGTTTACTGTGGTTATGGGTGTTAGAGCTTGTTGAGTGAGGAGGTTGGTGATGGAGTTCGGTCTTATTATGTTGTTACAGGTGCCTGTCGGAGGTGAGGAAAATGGAAGTGAAAAGGGAAAAGGTTTACTGTGGTTATGGGTGTTAGAGCTTGTTGAGTGAGGAGGTTGGTGATGGAGTTCGGTCCCCCGCATCGGTGAGAATTTTTGAGTCTTGTAGTGGTGTAAAGAGACTTTACAGACTTGCAAGATGGGCAGCCGTGCATGAGGGATACCACCATTTGTGTTTTACAACACAAAAGCAAGGTCAAACCAAAAATAATAGAATCCTTTTCAGAAACACGCACACTGCCTCCTACTTTCCACATCCACTGATTTTGTCCTCTTTTTATTATTGGTAAACAACTTTTCAGACATTCTATCCTAAATCTGATTTTTTTGTTTTTATTTGTTATTTTTATTTTTATTTTTTTGTTTTCGTTATTTTTTTTGTATTTTAAAACAAATAAAATGAAACAAAAATAATCAAAAATCGAACGTCATACTGTTTGGACGAACGTCTCAAAATCACCAAACACCTATTACGAACCGAACGTTCAACACAACATTAAGACCGAACGTTCAATAAAACCTTTAGACCGATCGTTCAATAAAACATTTAGACCGAACGTTCAAATTATCAAATCTAAACAAGAGCGAGCGTGCACAGTTAACCTGAGAGGCTGAACGTTTAAGATTCAAAACAAACTAGGACCGAACGCTTAAAAACACAACAAGACCGAACGTTACACAACACAAGACCGAACGTTCAACTGAGAATAAACAAAGCCGAACGTTCAAAACACTAAGACCGAACGTTCAATAATAAATACATCAAGAGCGAACGTTCAAGAACATAAAGGCCGAACGTCCACTTCAGAATAAAGACCGAACGTTCGCCCCCTGAGAGGCTGAGAACGCTTGAGGACGAACAGTTGACTCCCGGCACGACCGAACGTCAATGAGAATGGCTTAAGGCTGATCATGGGTGAACGAGCGTTCAAAAGAGAGTAGCAACACCAAGACCGAACGTTCGAATGAAGACCGAACGTTCATTAAAACTCTATGACCGAACGGTTTACACTCTACATGACCGAACGTCCTAAAGGTCTGAAAGGACGAACGGTCTAATAATGAGCGCTTTAGGACGAACGGTTGAAGGTGAGAATAGGTGACAACGGGCGGTTGCATATTGGAAGAAACCGAACGGTCGGTTAGGGCAGAGAACGAACGGTCGCCCCATGCAGAGGACGAACGATGCCTTAATTTTCTTTTATTCTTTTTTTTTTTATTTTTTTTTTATTTTTTTTTTTATTTATTTTTTTTTTATTATTTTTTTTTTATTTTCATTTTTTTTATTTTTATTATTATTATTTTTATTTATTATGATGAAAATAAACTCATTAATAAACCCGGACGAAATTGAGTGTTGACAACTGCCCCTCTTTACTTAGATTTTACTAGATCATATGACAAACAAAGTTTTCATATTATCAGAGTAAAAGATAAGTAAAGATAGAAATACTAATTTCGTCTGGGTTTCAAGATAAACAAGAAACAAACAGGGAGTAAAACAAATGAACAAAGCTGAAAGAATTAAGTGTGACAACCTCGTGGAGGGTGTACCAATGCTACAAATGCACTGAGCGAGGAACAAATTTTTTGTTTTGTTTTGTTTTTTTTTTTTTTTTGTGCATAAATAAAATGAACAAGATTAAATGAATGAGAAATTCAAATTTGATTGACCATTGCCCTGCATAGGGTCGTTTTGAAAAAATTAAAATTTGGACTTGATCATTGCTATGCAGAGGGTCTTTTGAAATTTTGGGAAAATGTTTTTTTTTTTTTTTTTTTTTTTTTATTTTGATTTTTGAGAAATTTTGAAAATTGATACCAATGACAGAAAGTAAAATTGGGCACGACCATTGTCTTACAGAGGGCCGAGACACCAATGACAGAATGTAAAATTGGGCTCGACCATTGTCTTACAGAGGGCCGAGACACCAGTGACAGAAAAAAATTTGGGCTCGACCATTGTCTTACAGAGGGCCGAGATACCAATGACAGAAAGTAAAAATGGGCACGACCATTGTCTTACAGAGGGCCGAGAAACCAATGACAGAATGTAAAATTGGGCACGACCATTGTCTTACAGAGGGCCGAGACACCAATGACAGAATGTAAAATTGGGCTCGACCATTGTCTTACAGAGGGCCGAGATACCAATAGCAGAAATTATTTAAAATCGACCATTGCCATGCAGAGGGTCATTTGACAATCTGGACTTGACCATTGCCTTGTAGAGGGCCAAGATCGCAGAGGAAAATTTAAATTCGACCATTGCCATGCAGAGGGTCGTTTGACAATCTGGACTTGACCATTGCCTTGCAGAGGGCCAAGATCGCAGAGGAAAATTTAAATTGACCATTGCCATGCAGAGGGTCGTTTGACAATCTGGACTTGACCATTGCCTTGCAGAGGGCCAAGATCGCAGAGGAAAATTAAACTTGACCATTGCCTTGCAGAGGGCCAAGATCGCAGAGGAAAACCTAAATTCAACCATTGCCAGGCAGAGGGTCGTTTGACAATCTGGACTTGACCATTGCCTTGCAGAGGACCAAGATACCAAGGACAGAATGTAAAATTGGGCTCGACCATTGCCTTGCAGAGGGCCGAGATACCAATGGCAGAAAGTAAAATTGTTTGATTGTTTTGAAAATGAAATTTTGAATTTGTTGAAATTTTGAGATGTTGAAAATTTTTTTTGATTTTGAAAATTTTGAAATTAAGAAACAAGGTGTTGCACTTTTGTACAAGTATATGGGTTTTGAAACCTCAATGTGCATGGTTGATGTAAACTTTGAAATTTATAGGAGAAAACTTTGATGCATGTTGATTTTTTGTCCTTTTGAAGGAAGAAGATTTGATGAAAATAAATTCAAAGTTGATGAATATATGTACACGATGTATTGGAAGATTATGAAATTACGACATTTTTTCACTAAGTCAATTTGCTTTCTTTGAAATCATCAAATTTATGAGGATTTAGACTTTCATTCATTTTTTATGGACGTTAAATTCTAAAGTCAAATGTTCAAAATGAAGCCTGTGTGCTACACATTTCTTGACGAGATACTAGTGTGTATATGCTTGATACCAGGGGTTGGGACAAATGTGTGGAAGGATTTGGAGAGTACCGAGTTGGCTACCTGGGCCTCTTACTCCTTAAAACCATTACAAATGCCAATGTGAAGTCGTAGATACTCAGAAGTTGCCCCAGTTTGGGGCCTGGTAAAAAGGTAGGTATGGACAAATGTATTTGTGAATTGTGAGGGAATAAGTCATGAATCAGGGAGTGAGAATATCATGTGAGATTTACAAATTGCCCCAATTTTGGTGATGATGGATTTTTGAAGCTCGGGACGAACCAAAATCATGGGAGGCCCAACAAGGGATGCCCCAGTCTTTGTATGAGCTTTGAATATTCAGGTGAAAGATTAACAAAGACGCCCAATATTTTGAATGGGTCAAAACACATGAAACTCACAAAATTGCCTTAGCTTTGAAGAATGGGTGGAAAGGTTACGTAACACTTATAATGTTGCCCCCCCCAGTTTGGGAATCGGGGTAAGAGTTTGAATGGGATATGAATTTATGATGGATACGAAAATGGTGGGCTTGAAAGGATTGCCCCTAATTGGCTTGATTTTCCTTCATAAAAACTTGATCAATAGGGAGTTCCCTTCATCAGAGGACAATTATTTTTCATCATCATTCTTTTTTTTTTTTTTTTTTTTTTTACAACTGCATTGTTGGTCATTTTTGTCTTGTCTCAAAATTAAGCTTTATGAAAATTTAAGCAACCATTATTCAATCTGTGTGGACTTTTATTGGGCTTGTAATGTGGCTTTGGCTGAAGGGTATTGAAAAAAGGATATAAAGGCTCAAATAAATTTTTGTGGATATTTTTTTGAAAAACAAGAGTTACCATCTACACTTTGTATCAGCTATTTGTCAAATCTGCTTTGACTATTTTGCCCTTTCTCAAATTTCAATCTTTGTTTTCCATCACTTTGTGATTCTTTCCATTTTTGCTTTGCTTTTGCTGAATACTCTTCATTTGATCTCTAAGTTTGTTCTTCTTGCAATTTGAGTCGGCTTCTACTGTGATGGTAACCCTTGTTTGGGTAAATTTTGAAAAGAAATTTCATATTGGCTCAAATTTGGTATCAAAGGATATATTTTTGTTTTTTTTTTGTTTTTGGATGAAGAAAGATGGCCATACGTCATTTCAAATTTTGGTTGTTTTATTTTCAAAAGATTAATTAGGAGACAAGACTAAATGATCTCAACAAGAGTTATTTTTCATCATTTTTCTTCTTTTTTTTTATTTATTGTTTTTTTTTTCACAACGGATTCCAGGATCTCCCAAATGAAAGCCAGTGGAGGTAATGGAAAATCTGCCCCAGTGTAAAACTGTGTTTATTATTTGGGCTTAAGACATGATTGGGTCAATCTCCTGGTCTGGCGAGGGCTGAAGGATGATGTTTTCAAGCAATGCACACACAGATATCTCTTAAAAATATGTGACTTGATCATTTGACTCCAAGAGATTATGACATCCATTACATTTTTTGAAATCTCAAAAAATGGATAATTTACATAGAAAACAAATGACGCATTTTTTGGTTTTATGCATGAAGAAAAGTGATATGAAATGAAAATGATGATACCAGTTGAAAAAATAGATTTGTTTTTTTTTTTAGAGAAAATTAGGTTTTGGTGGCCAGTATGAAAACTGGACTTACGGGCCAGTGTGAAAACTGGGCTTAGGGGCCAGTGTGAAAACTGGGCTTAGGGGGGCCAGTGTGAGCTGGGCTTTTGGGGGCCAGTGTAGGAACTGGGCTTTTGTGGGCCAGTGTAGGAACTGGGCTTTTGTGGGCCAGCGTAGGAACTGGGCTTTTGTGGGCCAGTGTAGGAACTGGGCTTTTGTGGGAACTGGGCCTTGCGGGTTAGCGTGGAAGCTGGGCTTTGCAAGCCAGTATGGGAAATGGGCTTTCTGGGCCAATGTGGAAATTGAGATTTTTGTTGATAACAAATTCCAAGAAAATCGTGCATGATAACTTGTAAGACTGTACTGAAAACACATTGTTAACAATTTGTATATTCCACAATTATGCTTCTTTTTTTTTATTTGACGAATATATTATTGAAGGAAAATTATGCAATTTACGGAAGGAAATCTTTTTGTATTTTTGACAGAGAGGGACAATTGGACTCAATGGGCTTCGAACCAGTCCTTTCTTTTTTGTTTTTTTTTTGTTTTGTTTTGTTTTTTTTTTGGATTCATTCAAAATTGCAGAAGAAGAAGGAATAAAACCAAAAAAAAATGGTGTGATGTGAAATTACAAACATGCCAAAATAATTTTTCGCTCAAATTTATATTTCAGAAAGAATTGGGTTCAAAGAAAGCTAACATGACAATGAGGCCCAATGAACCTGAAAAATGTCCTTTATCATGCAAATGAAAAAGAATTTTGAACAATTAAAATTTTACATCACTCCATTTATTATTTTTGAAAATTTTCCATTTATCATATATTTTTTTTATATTTTGTTTTATTATTTTTTTTATTTTTGTTGAAATCGGATCGTCCAAGAAGTCTTGTATTGGGCCGGATTGACCCAACAAAACCCTACCCGTTTTCATTTTTTAATTAAATATTTTTTTTGTTTTGAAATCAGAAAGACCGGGACTGTGGACGTCCCCGGTAGCGATGACCGGAATTGTGGACACAGTGGATTTGCTCAGCTATAAAACGGGTACCCCTCCGCATCGGCCGACATTTCAGTCTGATCTCTCTCTCTCTTGCTATCCCTTCTCTCTTCTTCTCTTCCTCTCTCTTCCTTGAGCGTCTGTCGAGAGCGTCGGGTTCCTGCGACGAGGTTCTGCCTGTGTGCCCTCGAGAGCGTCTGACTCCTGCGACGAGCTTCTGCAGCCCTCCACTTCCAGGTAAGTCTTCTAAGCTCTTCGATCTTTCTTTTCTTCATGTCCTTTTTTTTCTTTTTCTTTCTTCCGCTTTCTCTGCTTTTCCTCCTTTTCCTTTTTTTTTCGCTTTCTCTACCTTTCTTTCCCTCTTCCCTTTCTCTGTTGTTTTATATTTTTTGCTTTCCGTTCTTGCTTTTCTTTCCATTATGCTGTTCAGCTTTTCCTTTTAAGCTTTATGTTCTTCTTTGCCTCTTCCCTTCTCCCTTGCCCTGCTTTCCAGATTATGTTTTTTTTCTTTTATTTTTATTTTTTATTTATGTTTTTGTTTCTTTTCCGTTCTTCCGGCTTTCTTATTATTATGCTCTAAAAACGCTGGACCTAGATCCGTTAGGACCCTTTGCGAGGACCTGGACCTAAAACTTGGACAAAAATACCGATGGACCTAAAACTAAAAAAGAAGGCTAATACTGACTTAAAAGAAAAAACTAATATATTTATTTTATTTTTTATAGAACAAAAAAAATGGACCAAAGTTTAGCAAATCTGCAAGTTCAAGACAAGAAAAAGTATAAAAGATGGTCCCCAACTAGAGAACAGGTGGCCTCATTAAAAGCATTATTTGCGTTAGGGATGAGAAACCCGAATAAAGAACAAGCACACGAAATTGCAGCAAAACTTAGGGCTCATGGGGAGGTTAGGGAATCTAGTGTCCAATACTGGTTCCAGAACCATGGATACCGCCAGAGACAGAAACGCTCAAAGCGCCGCAAGGCTACCACGTCCTACTCTTCCATACCCCTCCCTTCGCCTTTCATGGATGGTAAGGAACCTTTATTATTATATTTTTTTTTCTTGCGTTTTAACCTTTCTAACATTTGTTTTAGATCTATTAAGGACATTGTTAGCAGTGCCAGATCGAGTGACACTCGATCTCTTTCCGATCCCCCCTGTTCCAGTCAAAGTTGAGGTCCCTCCCGTCTTTCGGTTCCAGGTGAAGCCTCCTTCTGTCGAACTCACCCTGCGACTGCCCTCGGCTGACGAGTAGTCTCCCCGAGGAGACTTGAAGAACGTATTTTATTTTTATGTTTTTTTTTATTTCTTGATGGTGTGTAATATTAACGATCAGAAATGATCGAACCCCGAACATCCTTTATTTGCTTCATTTGCTCTTTTTTCTTTTTCTTTTTCTCTTTTTTTTTATTATTTTGCCTTTTATTCCTGAACTCGTAACTTTGCACCCCCTTTTTTTTTGTGTTATATCTGCTTGTTTTTGCATTTTTTTTTATCAAATGTTGAGATCGTTTCAGTATTTTCAGAATGATGTCCTTATTCAAAATCATCTCTCTGACCTTACTGTAAATCTTGCTCTGACGATGGATAAAGTTAGTTTTTTTTATTTATTATTTTTTTTTACGACACCCTCCAGGACCGAGCTAAGTCGACCGAATACCCGTGATGCTTTTATTGCCATTCACTCGATTATTTTCATTTTAGCCCGCCTTATTTACCTAAACAGCTCAGCGCGACATGCAATAATTTCAGAGAGTATGAACAAAAATTAGTATGCAGTATTTACTGAACGAAATAACACAGATTACAACGGTTTAAAAGGTAATGTCAATATTCGTAAATGGCAACCCCTATCGCGGAATCATCATACATAAAACTTTTTGACCGCATCAAAATTAACCGGTAACGGTAATTCCTCCCCATCCATTCTTGTGAGAATTAGCGCCCCACCAGAGAATGCTTTCTTCACCACAAACGGCCCTTCATAGTTTGGGGTCCACTTGCCTCTATAATCTTTTTGGATGGGCAAAACCCTCTTCAACACCAGCTCGCCTTCATGAAATTCTCTTGGGTGCACCCTTTTGTCAAACGCCTTCTTCATCCTCCTTTGATACAGTTGTCCATGACACACTGCTGTTAACCTTTTTTCTTCGATAAGGTTGAGTTGGTCGAATCGGGTTCGAACCCACTCAGCCTCCTCTAACTTAGTTTCCATTAACACGCGTAAGGAGGGAATTTCGACCTCAAATGGAAGTACCGCTTCCATCCCATACACTAGCGAGAATGGCGTGGCCCCAGTCGATGTTCGTACTGATGTGCGATATCCGTGCAAAGCGAAAGGAAGCATTTCGTGCCAGTCCTTGTAGGTGACCACCATCTTCTGCACAATCTTCTTGATGTTCTTGTTAGCAGCCTCTACTGCCCCATTCATCTTGGGACGGTAAGGAGAGGAATTATGGTGGTGAATTTTGAATTCCTCACATAACTCCGCCATCATCTGATTGTTCAGGTTGGTAGCGTTATCAGTGATGATCTTGCTAGGTAACCCATACCTACAGATCAACTCCTTCCTTATGAATCTAACCACCACCTTTCTAGTCACGTTGGCATACGAAGCAGCCTCAACCCATTTGGTGAAATAGTCGATCGCGACTAGTATGAAGCGATGTCCATTTGACGCTTTTGGTTCTATAGCTCCGATGACATCTATTCCCCACATCGAAAATGGCCATGGTGCAGACAACACGTTCAGGGTCGTGGGTGGCACCTTGATATTGTCCGCATATATTTGACATCTCTCACACTTTCTCACGTGTATGCAACAATCGTTTTCCATGGTCAACCAGAAGTAACCAGCTCTTAAGATCTTCCTAGCCATCGAATGTCCATTCATGTGTGTACCAAATGTACCTTCGTGCACTTCTTTCAGTAGCAACTCGGCTTCCTTTGCATCCACACATCTAAGGAGAACCATGTCATGGTTTCTCTTGTATAAAACATTCCCACTTAAGATGAAACTGCCGGCCAACCTTCTCAGTGCTCTTTTATCGTTTTCAGACGCACCCTCAGGGTATTCTCGAGTTGTAAGATAACGCTTGATATCAAAGTACCAAGGTTTACCATCCATCTCCTCCTTGATGAACTGGCAATATGCTGGCTCCGCATGGCTTTTCATTTCAATCACTGGTAATTCTGTATTTGGGTCAACCTCAAACATGGATGACAAAGTAGCCAACGCGTCTGCTAATTGGTTATCTTCCCGTGGTATATGGTTAAATGTGATGATGTCGAAACACTCCATTAATCCTTTGATGTATACCTGGTAAGGGATTAATTTTGCGTCTCTTGTTTCCCACTCTCCCTTCAACTGGTTGATGACTAAAGCTGAATCTCCATATACTTCCAGAATTTTCACTTTGAACTCTATTGCCGCCCGAATACCCATAGCGCAGGCCTCATATTCTGCAATGTTATTTGTGCAATTAAAACACAGCCTTGATGTCATGGGCATGTACTGCTGCCCTGGAGAGATAAGTACTGCCCCTACGCCATGCCCCATCATATTCGATGCTCCATCAAATAGTAATATCCATGTTTCTTTGTCTCGGTCTTTCTTGCCTTCTTCGAATAGAGCCATGATACCTTCATCGGGAAATTCAGGTTGCATTGGCTGATAATCGTTGATGGGTTGATGAGCCAAGTATTCTGCTAGAGCACTACCCTTGATGGATTTCCGAGTAACATAAATGATGTCATACTCTGACAATAGCATCTGCCACCGAGCTATCCTTCCAGTGAGAGCAGGCTTTTCAAAAATAAACTTAATAGGATCCATCTTGGATATCAACCAGGTAGAGTGACTCAACATGTATTGCCTTAGGCGCTGAGCAGCCCATGCCAATGCACAACAAGTTCACTCTAACGATGAATATCGTTGTTCGCAGTCTGTGAATTTCTTGCTCAAGTAATATATTGCATGCTCTCTTTTTCCAGCCTCGTCATGTTGACCCAATACGCAACCCATTGACGTTTCCAATACAGTTAAGTACAAAATGAGTGGTCTTCCTGGCTCGGGTGGACGCAATACAGGTGGGTCTTGCAGGTATTGTTTGATTTTTTCAAAAGCGATTTGACAATCCTCGTTCCAAACCATAACCCGATTCTTTCGTAGCAACTTGAACATTGGTTCACATGTAGCGGTTAATTGGGAGATGAATCTAGCAATGTAGTTCAATCTACCCAGAAAACCGCGAACCTCCTTCTCCGTGCTAGGCGTAGGCATTTCTGATATCGCTCGCACCTTGTCAGGATCCACTTCTATCCCCTTTTGGCTAACCACGAAGCCCAACAACTTCCCGGATTTCACTCCAAATGTGCATTTGGCAGGGTTTAACCGGAGTTTATATTTTCTCAACCTCTCAAATAATTTCTTCAAGTTGAGGACGTGTTCCTCTTCTGATTCGGACTTCGCGATCATGTCGTCCACATAAACTTCAATCTCCTTGTGCATCATATCATGGAAAAGTGCCACCATCGCCCTTTGATACGTTGCCCCGGCATTCTTGAGCCCAAAAGACATCACCTTATAACAAAAGGTCCCCCACAACGTGATGAAGGTCGTCTTTTCCATGTCCTCAGGCGCCATCTTAATCTGATTATACCCCGAGAAACCATCCATGAACGAAAATAGCGAGTACTTGGCTGTATTGTCAACTAAAGTGTCGATGTGTGGTAACGGGAAATTATCTTTCGGACTTGCACGATTCAAATCACGATAATCAACACACATTCGGACCTTCCCATCCTTTTTAGGCACTGGTACAACATTCGCTACCCATTGTGGGTATCTTGCCACAGTCAAAAATCCTGCGTCAAATTGCTTTTGGACTTCTTCTTTAATTTTTAGGGACATTTCCGGCTTCATTCTTCTCAGTTTTTGCTTGACTGGAGGGCATTCCGGCTTGAGTGGGAGCCTATGCTGCACAATATCGGTATCTAGACCCGGCATGTCATTGTAAGACCAAGCGAACACATCCTTAAATTCCTTCAATAGGGCTCGCAATCCTTCCTTCACTTCCTTTTTCATGCCAGTACCGATTTTTACTTTCTTTATCTCTCCTCCCTCTCCCAAGTTGAGTACTTCAACATCCTCCTGATGGGGTCTTATCTCTTTAGACTCTTGTTCCACTAATCTCAAGAGCTCTGGAGAGGGTTCCGGATCATCTTCATAATCATCTTCCGTATTATCGACAGGGTGCTCAAAGTTAGGAATATCGACATCGTTATTTTCAAAACTTTCATTGTCATATCTGCATTATTTGAATTTATAAAAAAAGAGAATAAATAAAAAGGAAAAATCGATGACGAATGCAAAAGGATGATAAAACACAAACACGATTTGATTATCACGCTGAGCACAAAAACTAAACGTCAACCCATAAGTCTTGAATCCTAAAGCCCTGGGTGAAGCTATAGGATCAATTAGGGCTATTACATTTTATTCAAATTAAGCATCACGGGTACACTCAAAGTCTCCCAATTGTTGAGTGGTGCATCTGGGGAGCAAGCCCGCACGAAACTTGAGCATTCAGGGCTATCTTCATCCTCCATGGCGGCTATATGGCCCGCGTTGATCCATCCAGCACTACGAAAACTCTCCTTGATGTCACGAATACTGATCTTTTCCACCCGAGGTTCACGCCTTTCTACACGAGCCAGACCTCGCTCTCTCCTTTCTTCCATCAGCCTTCGCTTGTCCTCTTTGTTGGGCTTGTACCCTAGGCCGTATCGGTTTCTATTCTCAACGACCTTTAGGGGGAAAGTTCGCCCCTGCCCATGCTTGCCTAAACCTCTACCAGGTATATACCCCTCTTTCAGCAAGACCTTGGCCATCATGATAGAAGCACGTGATAAATGCGAGCTTACTAGGAATGGCTCCACATAGGCGTTTCCCACGATCTCCAATGACTGGAAGGCTGTTTCAAGAGCTTCCTCAGCCACCTCAATATATCGCGTGGACGATGGTCCACTCACAAGGAGGTCCTCCTCTCCTGATACTATCACCAGCTTATCTCCCATAACATATTTCAGCTTTTGGTGTAGGGTGGAAGGCACAACTCCTGCAGAATGGATCCACGGGCGACCCAACAAACAACTATAAGCCGGGAGGATATCCATGACTTGAAAGGTCACTTGAAAGACACAAGGACCGACTTGAACGGGCAATTCAATTTCTCCCATCACTACCCTTTTACTGCCGTCAAATGCCCTAACGATCATAGAGCTTGGCTTCATATGCATTCCATCACAGGGTAGCTTCTCCAATGTCGATTTTGGCATGACATTCAGAGAGGAACCATTGTCCACCAAGACACGCGCTATAACGTGATCTAAACATTTCACAGAGACATGAAGAGCCTTGTTATGACCTCTCCCCTCAGTGGGTATCTCCTCATCAGTAAAGGTAAGGTAATTATTAGCGATGATGTTGCCAACGATGCCCTCAAACTTGTTCAACGAAATACCATGCTCGACATGAGCCTCACTCAGTACCTTCATCAACAACTTTCTGTGAGAGGTAGAATGCATAAGCAATTCTAACAAGGAAATCCGAGCAGGCATGCGATTCAACTCCTCCACCACCTTATACTCACTCTGTTGAATGAATTTTAAAAATTCGCAGGCCTCTTCTTCGGATATTTCTTTCTTTTCCTCCTCGTTAGGGGTCTCCTCTACCTGCACGCCCTTTCCTTTTAAGACCTCCCTGGTCTTTGCGGCTATTGTTGTTTCATTATTATTGGTCCCTTCTTTTGTCACCATTGGCGACGCGAAGATTCGACCACTTCTCGTCATACCACCTATACCTGTTATGTTCTCAACGACCGAATCTGCGCCTTTTCCCTCATCTAACACATGTGCTCCATACCTCCAAGGGACAGCCTTCTCGCTTTTGTAAGGGAAGGGAGACGGCGCTCGAATGACAACGGATGGCTTTTCTTCAGCTACTGGGTCAGGGATGGTTCTAGTGAAATAGATCACCAACGGCTCAGGTAGAGTTACGTCGGATTCCCCACCAATTTGTGCAAACACTTCCCCCCCCTTATCCTTGTAGCATACTTGCATTAAACCTCTATCCAGCAAGTCTTGTAGGATATCTTCAAATTCACCACATTCCTCAATAGAATGCCCATCATCCGGATGAAGTGCACACGTTACGTCCTCGTCATAATCACCTTTTAAAAGGCCTACTTTTATCAGCGCCTTGAAGATAAACTCTCTGGAACTTCGGATTACACCCGCGTCTCTTATCAACTCATGTTTTTCATCCTCGACGGCATTCGTCGAGGCACTCCCATGCCCAGAAAGCGGATTAGTCTCGATGCTAGGTTTATCCTCTTGAAACTTTAACCATCCCGAGTCAATTAGAGCCTGTACTTTGTATTTAAAAGCTAGACACTTCTCAGTTGAGTGACCAGCACCTCCCCCATGGTAACTACATTTCGCTTCTGCATCATAACCCCTGGGGTACGGAGGTTGCATGGGCTTCATCGGACAAATAGCAACCAAACCCCTTTTGACAAGATGGGGTAACAATTCTGTGTAGGTTGTAGGGATAGGGGTGAAATTAACAAATTGGTTCCTTCTTGGGTAAGCGTTTTGGCTCGCATTCTGATTTGGACCTGCAATTGCTCCAGCTCTCCAAGTATCAGTTGGGGGCAATGGCGGTGGATAATAACCTTGTTGTTGTTGAGGCCTGGCTTGATGAGCAAATACCGCATTAGCTGCAAGAGGGGGTTGCCCCAAGTTTGGTCGGAAGCTATGAGTGGGAGCTTGACCTCTCCACACAGGCATTGTCGATGCCGCGTGCACATCCCCTTCCTTCTTCTTTCCCGCATTGAAATTGGGTTTTTTGTAACTTGCAGTTGTGGGTGAACTGTATGCGATCTTTCCACTTTTCACCCCAATTTCTATCCTTTCGCCTATTATGATGATATCAGCGAAATTAGCAGACACGTTCCCGACCATGTGCTCATAAAAAGGCGGCTGGAGAGTGTTCACAAACATTGCCACCACCTCCCTGTCATACAAAGGTGGTTCAACTTGTGCAGCTAACTCTCTCCATCGTTGGGCATATTCCTTGAAAGTTTCGTTGTCCCTCTTTGACATACTTTGCAGTTGCAGTCGGTCCGGTGCGATGTGCGTGTTGTATATATACTGCTTTATAAAGGCGTCTGCCAGGTCTGCCCAGCAACGGATTCGAGACGGCTCAAGATGGGTGTACCAGTTCAACGCTACCCCAGCCAAACTGTCTTGGAAAAAATGGACTAGTAGCTTATCATCGTAAGCGTATGCAGCCATCTTTCTACAGTACATGGTCAGATGGCTTTTCGGGCAGGTATTACCTTTATATTTCTCGAACTCCGGCGCTTTAAATTTGTGTGGTATCATCACCCCGGGAACCAAGCTCAGCCTCGCGACATCCCCGAACCCATAGCTTTCGACCCCTTCGATGGCCCTCAATCTCTCCTCTAGCATTTCCAACTTATTCTTAGTCCCATCAGCACTACTGACTACTCCCTGCAACATGGTGCGTGGTATGACTTTGGCTGAAAAAACCCTTCCAGTACCCACATGCGGTACTGGGGTCACCCGAATTCCGTCAGTTGTGTTGGTCTCATTCATTCTCGTGCCCCCTATGGGAGCCGACACTGAAACAGGTCCTTGAGTGCCGGTCAGTATTACATTAGTCGTTGGGGGAAGTGAGATCGCAGTTTGCTCTACTTCTGCGTACTCTCCTATAGGAGGAGTATAACCTGGAGGTAAGCCATACATCGGGAAAGGGACCGATTGGCTTACAGCGTTGAACATCGGGGGATAATAGTGGGCATTCCCCTCAACTCGTGCAGATGAAGATTCTCCCGCTGCCTTAAGAGATTCTAGAGCAGCAAGGATCTGACCCATCTGGTCCTTTAGCTGACTGATATCGGCTTTGACAACTTCGTGTGCTTCCTCCCAGTCCTCCATAATTCTTGAATTAGCCCGGGTCCTGTAAGGATGTCGTGGAAGTTTTGCCGTGGTTTTTCCTCACTCGTACTGCTTTTTATTAAATTAAATTAAACAAGGATGAAAAATGCAAAAAGAAAACATGATGCATGCTAGTAATAAATGGAAATCACAAGATAACCATGACAATACTGATGGAAAAATAACACAAGCCGATACCAAACATCCCCTATCTTTCACTTAAAGAAAATTTGGTCCACTACATCGTCTAAGGGAACAGAACACACGATTCTGATGTGCATCAATCCCGCGCCCGGGCAATGAAAGATTTCATCTCTCCCACCAACCATTTACAATGATTAATAAACAATTCTATTTCCGCTGGTGAATTACAAAAATGAGTGCTTGCTTCAGCATTCGACACCATCCTGGGGATGTCTTCAATTGCCCCATTTGCCAAAGCAGCCAACTGAGAGAATCTTTCCTTCCAGTGCTTTACAGCCATCTCTTGCTCGGCGATGTGCTCTTCCATTCGCTTTATCAAGGCCTGATGCCTTTCTTCAAATTCTATCGACCTCCATCGCTCCTCCTGTTCCTTGATATATTCCTCCATTTGTTTTATCAGAGTTCGATGCTCTTCCTCTGCTTCTGTTAGCTTCCAACGCTCCCTATTCATATCCGCCTCGAACGACATGACCATCTCTTTCATCTCATGCCCTGCTTTTTCTATCTGAATCTGCGCTTCTCTCAATCTCTTCAGGGCTTCTCGCTTATCTCTTTTGGCTTCTTCGTAGAGGTGCTTCCACTCCTTTCCTTCTTCTAAAGCCGCCTTCTTCTCATTTACCCTTATGGACAATTCCTTACTCGCGGCCGCTAGATCCTGTTTCACTCGAAATGTATAATCCATCCCAGCCTTCTGGCTTTTGACAAGATTTTCATAAGCCCGCGACTTTTCTTCATTATCATTTTTCATATCCACAAGATCATTACGCGCCCTTTGTAATTCGTTTTCCAACCTAGCATTTTTCACCTTCAATTTCTCCATCTCAGCTTTTAATTGTAGCACCTCTTCACTTTCAGGAGCTTGGGATGGTCCTTTACTAGCTGATTGATCCTTGATTGGCTCGAAAGGCAACTTGACTATTTTCACTCTCTCCAGAATCCAGGTGTGATAACTGACCCTGCTATCCACTGCTCCATCCCTCAGGTCCTTTTCTGCTCGAACAACATTTTCCCAGGCACTTTTAACCTTTCTTAACAGTTCGATGAAATGCCCGTCTTCGTAATAGATGAATAGGGTAGCAAGGTAATCCGATGAAAGTGCTCCTTTCATGGGATGCCCAAATTGTCTTTGCACCAAAAGAGGATTGTAATTTATACAGTACCGGGCACCTATGAGAGGCACATTAGGAAAACTACCACAATGCTGGATAGCTAGTTTATTTCCGAGCCAAGGAAGGCGCCATTTTATACTTCTTTCGCTCAAGCCAGCAAGGAATCGGGCCCAGTCGTTTCCTCCTTTACCTTTAAGCCCTTGGTGTGACAAAGTTTCCGATAGACTCTTAACGTCGACCATCTCCTTAAACACACGCGCTGTCATCCATGTATACAACGCCGGTAAACAACAAAGAATCTTCTTTCCCTTCCTCTCATGGCAAAAACTCAAGGTCCCATAAACATCCGCAAGAACTGCTGTTACAGGATTCTCTGATCTGGTTTTACTCGCCACGAAGACGTCTATCGCGGTGTAATCCACGAATTCTTCTATTTTGGGAAACAAGACAATGCCATATATGGTGAGGGCTAATACATCCATGAAAGTTTCCCAATCCTCTTTATCAGCCAGGTGATGTAAATACTGCTCTAGATATCCCTGTGATAACCCATGCACTTGATTCCTCATCATCATCCTATCTTCAAGCTCCTTGGGATGTAATTTCATGATGGTAGCAATGGTGGGTATAGAGGAATGATGCTCTAAATGTTGATAGGGAGTGGTGCCCTCCAGTGGCAAACCCAAGATATGCTCGAACTCCTCTATGGTTGGCGCCAACTGAAAGTCTTGAAACGTGAAACATCGAAGCGGGGAATCATAATATTGTGCCAAGGCTGTGATAGCGGGTATCTGTACTTCAACCTCCATTAAGTTCAACAAATTTCCATACCTTCTCTGAAAGGTTTCTCTTTTTATCGTCTTAAGCTTTCTGCCCAAGTTTATCAGCACGGTCAAGTTTCCAACATGGGTCCTTAGACTATACTTCTTTCTTAAATCGGAAGAGTCGGTGTGCTGTGTGGCATCGGATCTTGTGTTAACATCCATCTTGTATGAAGTCAAGTAGGTACCTGTGATTTCCTTTTAACATGTTACTAAATGATGTATGAATATGATGCATGATAATAACACAACATGACGAAACAAAGCACATGCATGGTATGAAGTGTAATAAAAAAGAAATGAACAGCGTGAGGGTTACAGAAGTACATATTCCTCCCATCGTGCCCTACCAAAGGTTCACTGCTTGGAGTTCAAGGTCAAGTATATGCAATCTCACAAGGATGATTCCCTGAACCTAAAGGTCAAAGGTCACTAGAGCTATGGCCCCCTTCATAGCATCTCCACAACAGTCGAGTAATCAACTAGGTGTGGAAACACATATGAAGAGAACAGACTCTAGCTGGAGTTCTCACGATAGCCAAACAGGAAGTACATCCCAGAGTGACACCGCTACACAACTCCTCTATTTCTAAGTTGCGCTCAGACCCGGGTATAGGGCCTCACTCATGATATGCATATGGTGTGTGTGTGAAGGGAGAAAGCAAATGTACATCCCAAACCCTCACCTGCAAAACAACCAGAAGATTCCCAGGCAGATATAACATGTTTTCTACCCTAGGGTTCAATAAAATCAAAACAAACACACATACAATTATGACAAATATCAAACAAAGATAAAGAAAAAGGGGAAGAAAAACACAAAGAAAAACACATTGAATTCGCACATCTAATTAAATGGCCTGACTCTCTACACAGTCCCCAGTGGAGTCGCCATCTGTCGCAACCGGAATCGCGACGGGACGACGATCCATGAAAAATAAAAATGAAGTTTGAAAAAGAAGAGATTTTGGAGTCGCCACCATAGTTTATTCTGGAAAACTACGGAAAAACCATAAAATGATAAGGCATGGTCCGCGAAACTGAGATTCTTGGTTCGGGAGTCGGTTACGTGTAGGGAAGGTATTAGCACCCTACAACGCCTGCCCTAAGGCAGTACCTTTAACTAAATGTGCGAATATGGATGTGGTTTTCAAAATGTTTAACTTTCCCTTAAAATAAAACTCTAAACAAACAAACAATATTTTTTTAGTTTTTTGGGCCCGACAAGGATTGACCTTGCTCCTACGTATTCTCATGTGAGAAATCAGGGTTACGTAGTTCTTTTAGAAAACTGCTTGAAAATTTGTTTGAAGAAATTGATTTTGGATTTTTGGGGAAATGAACCTGACAAGGTCTGGCCTTGCTCCTACGTATCTCCACTTTTGATGGAGAATCAAGGATCACGTAGTTCTGGCCAGGCGATATTGTTTGTTTGAAATTGTCGATGTTTTTAGTTTTTTTGATGATTTTATGTTTTTTTGTATTTTTATGAATCAAACAGGAAAGGTTTTTAGCACAAGGACGATGCGAGCGATCACACGTGTGCTTAACCTTAAAAACATATTTTTTGTAATTTTTATTTAAGAAAGAGGAAAGGTTTTTAGCACAAGGACGATGCGAGCGATCACACGTGTGCTTAACCTTTAAAACATATTTTTTATAATTTTTATTTAAAAGAAAGGGAAAAGATTTTCAGCACAAGGCCTACGCGAGCGGTCACACGTGTGCTTAAACCTTTTCAAAATATTTTTATTTGATTTTTAACTTTTGTAAAAGAAAAGGAAAACATTTTCAGCACAAGGCTTACGCGAGCGGTCGCACGTGTGCTTAAACTTTAAGACGTATTTTTTTTGTAAATTTTATTTAAGAAAAAGAAAAGGTTTTTTAGCACAAGGACGATGCGAGCGATCACACGTGTGCTTAACCTTTAAAACATATATTTTTTTTTGTAGATTTTGTATATATATATAAATATTTTATTTTTTATATATTATTAAATAAGCGTTTTAAAATAAATAGATATTTAGAATAAATAAAATAAAATAAAAACAATAAAAACAAAAACAACAATAAAAATAATAAAATAAAATAAAAGTATAATAAGAAAAATAAGAGAACAAAATAGAATAAACAAAGAAAAACAAATAAAAAAAATAAATAATAAAGTAAAACAAAAGTGGGGGTGCCTAAATGAGAAAGTGGGGGTGCAGAACAAATTCGGGCTCCCCCGTTTGTAGAAACGGAATGGGGTGTGAATGGGAAGTGGGGGTGCGCTTCGTGTTTGCTGGGAAGGTTAGAGGTTTTTCTTGTTTTAAAAAAAATCTGGATCTGGCCCAAGGCTTTCTTCCCAAGCAGAAGAATTAGGGGTTCTGCCACTTCTCTCATTCTTCCATCTCGAGTACCACGAGACTCCAGTCTCTCTTCTCCGACCGTCTTCCCTACACGCACACTGCCGCCTCTGCCAAAACGGTCGCCGCTCACCACCGTGACCCAGCCAAAGCACTGCTGCTTCTCCAATCCGGCCTCCGCGACCACTGAAACAGCAACCCAAGGAGAGGTTCACCTCTGCTGCGCGTCGATCTGGCCATCCAGGGCGTCGCCTTCGCCCTCCCTCTTTTTCGCCTTGGAGACGATGACCCAGGGAGTGGTTTGCTTCCTCTACACATACGCCACCACCTACGCCAAGACCGGCCGCCGCCAGTGCGCCGATGGTCGCCACAGATCCTGCCGGTTGCCGCGCCAAGCTTCTCCTCTCCTTCTTTTCTACCACGGACGCCGCCACCAAAGAGGCAGAAACTGCCGACACCGAGACCGCCACACTGGGCTCTCCTATTCCTCTTTTATCTATCTTTTTAGTTTTTGTGTGGGGACGAAAAACTTTGGAGAATACGATGATGATGATGATGATAATGGAATGGTGATGGAGCTTTCTGTTATTTTCTGTTGAGAGTGAGTGCTCGATAATGATGGGTGAGGGGGAGCACGACAGGAATTACAAAGTGGGTGAATTTTTCCTTGCTTTTCAAATTACTGAAGGAGATGAAGGAGAGAATGAAGGGTGAGCTAGGTGATGAGGAAGGCGTTTCCCTGTTCCAGTGAAAAGGGGAATCAATTTGTGTATGTGAGGAGCAGAGGGGTTTGGTTCTTTCTGAGACTGGAAAACAATGGGTTTGGAACAGAAGGGAGGATTTAGCTTGGGTTGAGGAGATGGAGCCCCAAGGATTCTTGAAGGTGAAGGTGTCAGGTGCTGGTTAATTGACGGGAACGAAAGCTCGTGAGGAGGACGAACACTCGTGAGGAGGGCGAACGCTCGTGAGGAAAACAGGATGAGAATTGGCTGTGCGGCAGGTTGGAGGTTCAGTCTTGAAGACGAACGCTCGTGGAGAAGAACGAACGCTCGTTCGAGATGAATACTTGGCCGAGGTAAGAATGAGGATTGGGCGATCGCCAGTGTTGGAGATCGAGTGTTGGAAGCGAAAAATGATGGTGTTTGGTAACAATCAACGTATACAAACGTCCACAGCACAAGGCATATATTCAACAACACTCACATGCAAACGTAGCCACAATATGGCAGAGACAAGTTCAAAGCCAATTAACCAAACTCACTAAAAACATGGGGGAAAGGCATTACTTACCTCTTGAAGCTTGGTTCACTCCTTGCTGGCCTTGCGCGTCCGATCTCCCCCTTCTCTCTTTGGTTGACTTCTCTTTTCCAGGTAAGTCTTTTGTGTTGATAATGGTGTTCGAGACCAATCTCAACAGTGATGAGAAACTCCTTTTGTCCGGTTTTGGCGAGGATGGCCCTGTAGTTATGGGGTGTTCGAGGGCGGCTATCACTGTGGGTGAATATGGATGGAGGTGATAACTGGGTGAGGGATAAGTATGGAAATGATGATGAGGTCCCCCCGTACGAAGTGTTAGAGACGGGAGGTTATTGATGATATCTGTTGAAGATGATTACAGATGTTGGAGCTTGTTGAGTGAGGAGAGGTTGGTGAGGGAGTTCGGTCTTATTATGTTGTTACAGGTGCCTGTCGGAGGTGAGGAAAATGGAAGTGAAAAGGGAAAAGGTTTACTGTGGTTATGGGTGTTAGAGCTTGTTGAGTGAGGAGGTTGGTGATGGAGTTCGGTCTTATTATGTTGTTACAGGTGCCTGTCGGAGGTGAGGAAAATGGAAGTGAAAAGGGAAAAGGTTTACTGTGGTTATGGGTGTTAGAGCTTGTTGAGTGAGGAGGTTGGTGATGGAGTTCGGTCCCCCGCATCGGTGAGAATTTTTGAGTCTTGTAGTGGTGTAAAGAGACTTTACAGACTTGCAAGATAGGCAGCCGTGCATGAGGGATACCACCATTTGTGTTTTACAACACAAAAGCAAGGTCAAACCAAAAATAATAGAATCCTTTTCAGAAACACGCACACTGCCTCCTACTTTCCACATCCACTGATTTTGTCCTCTTTTTATTATTGGTAAACAACTTTTCAGACATTCTATCCTAAATCTGATTTTTTTGTTTTTATTTGTTATTTTTATTTTTATTTTTTTGTTTTCGTTATTTTTTTTGTATTTTAAAACAAATAAAATGAAACAAAAATAATCAAAAATCGAACGTCATACTGTTTGGACGAACGTCTCAAAATCACCAAACACCTATTACGAACCGAACGTTCAACACAACATTAAGACCGAACGTTCAATAAAACCTTTAGACCGATCGTTCAATAAAACATTTAGACCGAACGTTCAAATTATCAAATCTAAACAAGAGCGAGCGTGCACAGTTAACCTGAGAGGCTGAACGTTTAAGATTCAAAACAAACTAGGACCGAACGCTTAAAAACACAACAAGACCGAACGTTACACAACACAAGACCGAACGTTCAACTGAGAATAAACAAAGCCGAACGTTCAAAACACTAAGACCGAACGTTCAATAATAAATACATCAAGAGCGAACGTTCAAGAACATAAAGGCCGAACGTCCACTTCAGAATAAAGACCGAACGTTCGCCCCCTGAGAGGCTGAGAACGCTTGAGGACGAACAGTTGACTCCCGGCACGACCGAACGTCAATGAGAATGGCTTAAGGCTGATCATGGGTGAACGAGCGTTCAAAAGAGAGTAGCAACACCAAGACCGAACGTTCGAATGAAGACCGAACGTTCATTAAAACTCTATGACCGAACGGTTTACACTCTACATGACCGAACGTCCTAAAGGTCTGAAAGGACGAACGGTCTAATAATGAGCGCTTTAGGACGAACGGTTGAAGGTGAGAATAGGTGACAACGGGCGGTTGCATATTGGAAGAAACCGAACGGTCGGTTAGGGCAGAGAACGAACGGTCGCCCCATGCAGAGGACGAACGATGCCTTAATTTTCTTTTATTCTTTTTTTTTTTTTTTTATTTTTTTTTTATTTATTTTTTTTTATTATTTTTTTTTTATTTTCATTTTTTTTATTTTTATTATTATTATTTTTATTTATTATGATGAAAATAAACTCATTAATAAACCCGGACGAAATTGAGTGTTGACACCCCAAATTATGAAACCCTAACTTAATATAGGGTTCATATTCTCTGTTACTCACTTACACGTCATCATTCACAAAATCAATATAGTGACACGTTGCACATAACTAGTGCCACATCATTAATGCATTAACTCCGTTTGGTGATACTTAACGGAAGGGACAAATTAGACACAAATTTATTTAAGTGTAGACATATTCCAAACACTTTTAAAAATGGAGACAAATTTGAGATTAGGCAATGAAAGTGGAACCAAAGAGGCTATTAAACCACTAATTTAAGTGAATACATTTTAAATTAGGAAAATGATAAAAGAGCAAATACAATTACCAAAATAGGTAAATTTGGGTTTTCACATAAATTTCTAAATATGCGAACTCCCCAGGTGCAAACAATCATATCATCCCATGCTACTACAGAATCTTTTCCACTATCCATCACTAACAACCTCAATAGATCATAGACTGGCAATGATACAATGGAGCACCACCTAGAATATGGTTTTTTCACCCTTATTTTGTTATAAATAAAAGGAGTTTTAATCTCTGTAACTGGTTTTTCATATATCAATGAAATTCTCCCTTTCGTTTTTCCTTCTAAATGTTTATAAATCATAAGATGGTATCTTAAAGCCAAGTTGTTGTAGCTCTGATGACCTGAGGTGATGGTTCCCATTCCTTCTAAACTTTTATGACTTTCAAAATGAAATTAAACCAATAAGCATAAGGTTACCTAATGGTCATGTTTCAATTGCAAAGCATGCTGGTCATGTTTCTTCATTACGTATGTTTTGTATGTACCAAATTTTTCACTCAACTTGATCTCAGTATCAAAGTTAATTTCTACCTTGAATTGTGTTGTTTCCTTCAAAGGATGATTGGTTCTGCTCAAACTTTACTTGATTGTCTTATGGCATTTTATATTAGGACGCCTATCAATTTCAAAGATGATTTCTACGAAATCAGAATTTCCTTTTATTGTTGTTTATCCAAAGGAGTATGTGATGTATGCCATTATACAAGACACAAGAAATTACCATATAAAACTAGTTTGAACGAAGTTGTTTCACCTTATGAGTTGTTTCATTTTGACATTTGGGGGCCTTTATCCATACATTATATACATGGTCATTCTTATTTCTTGACTACTGTTGATGATTTTAGTTGTTTTACATGGGTCATTTTGTTAAAATCTAAAGCAGAAGTAAGAGATCATGCCCAAAATTTCATCAAATTGATTGAGAAACGACATAGTACAAAAATAAAAGTTGTAAGAACTTATTACAGTCCTGAATTTGCTATGCCACAGTTTTATGCTTCAAAAGGAATAATACATCAAGCAACTTGTGTGGAATCTCCACAACAAAACAGTAGAGTTGAAATGAAAACAAATAACCTTACTTCTTAGTACACAAGTACATAGATTACTTGCATGATTTAAAAGTTTTTGAGCTATGCATCCACATTTCAGGCACATATAACAAAGCTTGCACCTAGAACTAGGAAATGCATCTTTCTTGGATTGTCAAAGGGACTGTACTATTAGATCTCAATAATAAGGATATTTTTATTTCTATAAATGTCACTCATCATGAACATAACTACCATATAAGCCTTCTTAACCTTTATCCACTTAGTCTTTTCATCCATCACCAGCCTACCACCAATAAATTAATACTCCACAATTCATGACCCAGTCCAAATATTTTGATATTCCTGTGACAGATTCTGTAACACCTGTTGACACTTATAAAGAACTTGTGGAACATACCCGGTTCCAAATCTCTCTATCGTATCAGACACAACTGCTGAAAATCAAAGAAAATCACATAGGCATAAACATTCACCAAATCATCACAGTGACTATGTGTGTAGCCTTTCATACAACTTAGAAGAAATAATTACCTCATGTACTTCCTACCCGATTTCGTATTTCCATTCTTTTTCAAATTTTTCACCCATATATCATGCATATTCACTCTCAATCATACACACTCACCAGTCACACATATATATTTGGAGGCTAGCAAGTATGAATGTTGGAATAATGCCATGAAGTTTGAATTAGATGCCCTACAGAAGAATGGTACATGGGTGATAGTTGATCTACCATAAAATGTGAATCCTATTGGTAGCAAATGGGTCTACAAGGTCAAATACAAAGTAGATGGGTCTCTAAAGAGATACAAGGATACAAGGCTAGGTTGGTAGCCAAGGGTTACAATCAAGTGGTAGTGGGTAACTCCATGTTCTGTTGGGCCATGGATGTAAGTTTTTCTTCAAGTGCCCTTTGTACTGTTGTAGTTGTACATAAAGTGTTGCTCCATAATACTCATGTGTTGGTTGAGTCTTTCTCCATTTGGAGCTCCATCTTCCTCAACACGTCCTGCCTCAAGATTTGTTACTTCTTTGTAGAGGGTCAAAGTAGTTTTAAAGATCAATTGCACCTTCGATGTCATGCACACAACCTAGGTGTTTTGGCTTTCCAAGTCGTTGTGAGTATATCATCCCTTCCTTGTCAACAAAAGAGCCTTGAGTGTGTTGCTCAACTAATTCATCTTGTACCATATGATCAAGTTTGTTACATAAAACACTTCATAAGAACTATGGTTTTGGTTTATAATTTATACTTATAATTTTTTTAAATATCAATTAAGTTGATCGTGATGTTATGTGTCCATCAGACTTAGTTTGAAGAGTCTTTAATATTTTGTACCTAGCAAGTGTATGTATTAGGTGAAGGGACTCAATTTCTAAAGCCTTTGCATGAGACTTTCTCATTCATCTCTCCAATAATGCATAGCCACATTGTGAGAGTATGTGTGGTGTATCATTAAACATTTATCTTTGTTGGATTGCTATCATTTTTTCATGTCACACCGTATAAATTTATAAACGTAAATCCCAAACGAATGTCTTATGTGACTACAAAAAAAATTAAGAAACAAACATGTCAGTCCCCAAACTCTAGATGCACGAAATTGCATCCATTCCTCTTAGTTATTTTGTACTTCCCACAAGGAATGTCATGTTCACTATCTCCGAACACATAAAGACGTGTCAGTCTTGTCTTGAAGTCCCTCCATCTGATGATTATGTGAGATAAAACTTTCTTCTTAATTTGCTCAGTGTTCAGAAGGTCAAAATTTTGTTGTTGAAAAGAAAAAAGATGTTAATGAATTAAGTAAAATATATTAGACACTATATTTGTTTTAAGTAAACATACCATAATATCCTACAATAGGAAATTCTTCTCTATCTCCGAGACGTCATCCTAAGATGCAATGATAATAAAAACATGTGTTTTGGCCAACATGCCTAAATAGCTCCAAAAATTTTTTGCATGTGGACCTTTAGGTATACCTAATCGAGGATCAATCTCAACCACTAACCTATCCATGGTAATCTGTTGGGATGTAACATCTGACAACCAATCTACAAATATACCATGTTTGTTCTTTCTTGATCTAGAGCTTATCGTACTTGAAAACACATTGTTAGTACATCATATATGAAAAATAAAACAAATTTTTTCTATAAAGTTAGAATAGGAAAAATAAAATAAAAAATTGTAAATGTGGTAAAAATAATAAAAGGACACCTATTTGGGTGTTATTTTCTTCTATATGCCTTTATCTTGATCACTTCGAATTGCATGAATGTCATCGACCTTGTTTTGAATGATTCTTGATGAGAAAGACGTTGTCTGATGCATATCTAGAGAGTCTTCATCATCATTTTCGTGCATGTTTCTTCCTTCCAATATGACTGGCCATTTTTTATTAGTTGGATTAGTTACATAGAATATTTATCTTGTTTGACTAACCATCCGTATAACTCATCTTGCTAAGGTTCACCAAAGTGAACCTGGAGTCATCTGTCACCACACTCGAATGGCTACAAACTTATTTACACTTGAAAACTGAAAGTCTAAAACTTATATAGTTAAATATAAATAATATATTTAAGATTACCACAATATTGTAAAATAATATTTAACTATATAATATAACTATCCAGTTAGTCAAAGAACTGGGCGGTCGACCAGCCTACCTTCCCATGTGAGTCGATCAGTAAATCGATTGGTCGGACTAAAGACAAAGTTAGCTTTAAAGATATTTATTTTAATCCTAAGCTAGACCATTACCGTTCAACAATAATCAAAAGCTTATCTGAAAATCTATAAATACAAATTTGTGGTATTAAGATAGTTGGTTATATTTATTATATCACATATATACTAACTTTATCATCTGAGTGCTCTATACAAATAGCATTTCAATTCGACAAGGACAACTAACATAAAATAGAGAAGCGATAACTAACCTAAAATAGAAATGAAACTTTAACCTAAATTCGAAGATAGAAAACTATGTGAAAAAAAAGTATAATTAATCTCGATTCCTTAAACCAAAACATTAACCAATAAAAAAATAAATCTTAAGAAAACGAGAGTATTTTGATAAAAACCAATTTAAACATCTCTTATGAACTTTACTTAATTCATTGAATTCGATTTCTGAAAACTTAAACTCAAACTAAAAAAAAAAAAGTTCATAAGAGATGTTTTGAGTTTGAACAGAATTAAAGAATTGTATTTGAACAGAATTAAAGAATTAAGAACTGAAATGAAAACTGATGAATATACGACTGGAATAAAAAAAGTTAGAATATAAAGAAATTATTTAACATTATAGAAAAATAGATTGATTTAATTGAAATCTAACGAAATTTAAAGTACAACAAATATAGAGGCGGCTGTGAGGGTTAAATTAAAATTTGAGGTGGTTCATAAATCTGTACTGTTTGAATAAAGTTTGCAGCAACCAAAAATAGAACGATGCATGTGAATTCAACTTCCATCGCAAAACCAAATAAATTGACGTGCCTACTTTATTGATTGCGTTTGAAATTACCAACTCCTGCTTGCAATTTCTTGCCACAGAAAACGTATCAATTATTGCGTTTCAAATAATTCTTGCCATTTTTCAATTCAAAACTCACCAATTACATCAACTACTATGTAAATATCACTTTACTAATATCTTCTCTAAAAGGTTTTAGAAGGTTTCATTTTGTTAAACCACCGTTTCAATTGCTTGTATCTTTTTGAGTTGTTGATTTTCTTTTTAGAAAACTTTTTGAAAGGTTCTGAAAAGTAAAATATATTTAAATTATTTCTAGCCATGATTAATAAACAAGAAACTATTAATTAAATGTATAATAATAATAATAATAATAATAAATAAATAAAAACTAGATAATAATTAGATACGGACAATGTGATGTTTGTTGTATGATGTGACTTATAATCTAAAATCGAAAGTAAAAAATCCTTTCGCTAATTACTTATTCTATTAAATTTCAACAAAAATGGCAGGAAAATGCTTGAAAACATATTAAAAACAAGGTAGCACAATTTCAAGAATTATATGATTGGATTCGAAGTATGTTACAGTGATATTTTTTGGATCAATTATGGTACATGTAAAATAATATTTTGAAAAATGAAAAAAGTATTTAAATAATATTTGATGTGATTTTTAATTGATGTAAAATCATTGAATAAGATAGAAATAATAATCATTTTGGTTCTGGAATTAAACAATGAATAGCTTCAAGAATTAAAGCTTGCTTGAGTTAATTGATTGCACCGAACAAAAACAATGAATTTGCAGGTTTAGAATTAGGAATGCTACTTACTTGCGAAACCAGCTTCAACGAATTTGCTATTGAATAATCGCTTCAAGGTTCTAAAAGGTCATCAATGAAGAAAAAAAACTAAAATATTGATATTTTCTTTGAATTATTTTTTCAAATTTGTCCACAACTCACCCAAATGATCCAAATATTAATATTGTCCAAACTTGGTTTACTTTTCTGTCAAGACAGATTTATTTGAGAAAGAATTTAAGGAGAAAATTGCTTCTTTAGGTGACTTTCAAACGAACAAAAAAAATCAAAAGATTCATTGAAAAAGAACTTCAAAGTATTCTTTATCTGACTTTCAAATGAACAAGAAAGTTTTTTAATAAAGTAATTACAAAATTATTGATCAAAAGTGATTTGTATATGTATATGAATATATTTTATATAAAGGTGTGTAATTAACATAATTAACTATGTCATTTCCATAGAAAACTCAATCTCCATATATTTTATATAAAACAATATTACAAACTTACTTTGTTGTAAATAAACCAAAACTATGTCGTTTTAGATATATACTTTTCTGTACTTTGCCTATAAGGCAGTATTTCCTTAATGAGAATTAACTCATTCTCTCATATTTTTGTGCTCTCCATCCTTCATTCTCTGAGTGCTTTTACACCTTTCTCTGCATTCTGTAAATACATCCTCTGAACTATCAGTGGTATCAAGAGCAACAGGTTCCGATCACCTGGTGTTGTTTCGTTGACTAAAGCAAGGTTCTGAAAGACAATGGCAGGAATGGTACAAGGCACCTTACCGGCGTTTGATGGTAAGCTTTACGATGATTGGTGTGTAAAGATGGATGCTATCTTGGGTTATCAAGAGGTAGATGAAGTTGTCAAGAAAGGTCTTAAAGAACCTACAAAAGGAGATTCAGAGGAAGTGAAGAAGATCTATAAAGAAAACAAGAAACTTGATTGCAAAGCCCGCATGCTGATACATCAATGCGTCTCTCCGACAATTTTCCAAAAGATTTCGAAGGCAGCCACAGCTAAGGAAGCGTGGGACATACTGAAAGAAGGATATGGAAATTCCGGGAAAATAAAGAAAGTCAGGTTACAGTCACTAAAAAGGCAATATGAGCTTCTTAGTATGGAAGAGCAAGAAACGATTGAGGATTATATCGGGAGAATTCAGATTCTGGTAAATGCAATGCGGGGTTGTGACAAGATTGTGAAGGATAAGAAGATCGTGCATAAAATTTTGAGAACGTTAACGTCTCAGTATGATCACATTGTTGTGGCCATTGAAGAGAGTAAAGACCTGGAGACATTGAAAATTGAAGAACTGCAAAACTCACTTACGGCTTATGAACAACGGTTGATTGAAAGAAAAATAGTAGAAAAGAGCACTGTACAGAACACGAATCAAGCTTTGCAGGCTAGAAGTGGACAGAACTTCAAGAACCGTGGAAGAGGCAGGGGAAGATCTCGCGGTGGCCGAAGTGGAGGTAGAGTGAATACCTTCACTGAACAGTCCAAGGATGAAAATTCTAACGATCAAAAAGAAGGAGACTGTAGAGGACGAGGAAGAAAATTCAGAGGACGAGGAAGAAAGAGTTACGATAAGCGAAATGTACAGTGCTTCACATGCAACAAATTCGGGCATTACTCCTCGGAGTGCTGGCATAACGAATCAGCCTCCAAGAAACCCAAGAGTGATGAAGCTGCAAATTTGGCACAAGATACTGGTGATTCGGAGTCAGAACAAGTTGTATTGATGTGTGCCTCAGATCAAATTAAAGAAAGGAAAGTGCACAACAGAGAAGTGCAAGACAGGTGTCATTGCGAGATAAAATATGTGTTGCAATCTGAAATAACGCAACATGCAAAAGAATGCTTGAATTACTCCGAACACGTGTTGCAACCATCAGAGAAGGAGAGTCGTGCAACGAAGAGTATAGATGATGAACGTGTAATGATGTCCAGCACTCACAGTCACACCGAGTTCGATACGTGTTGGTATTTAGACACTGGGTGCTCCAACCACATGACCGGAAGAAAGGAGTGGATGGTAAATCTTGATCTGAAGAAGAAAAGTAATGTGAGATTCGCTGACGACAGCACCGTGATGGCTGAAGGAGTCGGTAGAGTTCTGATCAGTTGCAAGAATGGCGAAATGGCATACATGGACGACGTTCTGTACGTCCCGACGATGAAAAGCAATCTGTTGAGTCTCGGTCAACTCCTGGAGAAAGGATACACAATGCAGATGCACCAGAATGTGATAGATGTGTTTGATAAGAAGAAGCGTCTGGTCATTAGAGCTCCTAAAGCAAACAACAGGACTTTCAGAATAAACCTAAATGCAGCTGCGATTCAATGCTTGTCATCACTGAACGTTGAAGAGAAAAATTGGCTTTGGCATTACAGGTTTGGACACTTAAACTTCAAAAGTCTAGGCAGGTTGGGCGATAAAAATTTGATGAAAGGTATTCCTACAATCACTACAACACGCAAGATTTGTGAAGGTTGTGTTGTTGGGAAGCAAACTCGAAAGGAGTTTCAGAAATCAATGATTAAGAGAGCCAAGCAACCTCTGGAAGTCGTCTACTCTGATGTCTGTGGACCTCTTGATGTGCAAACAGTGGGAGGTAATAAATATTTCCTACTCTTTGTTGATGAATATACTAGGAAAATGTGGCTTTATTTGCTTAAAGAAAAGAAGGAAGTATACTCACACTTTCTTCATTTTTGTGCCATGGTTGAGAAGGAAAAAGCATTGCAGATCAAAATTTTTAGGACAGACGGTGGTGGTGAATTCAATTCTGGTGAGCTAATGATAACTTTTTGGCAAGTATACCAAATCGTTACAAGTAATACAGTGATAAGTAAAATATCGTTCTCCTCAGGGAATTTGTGTTACGTTATTCAATTAAAATTTATTTATCAAAATCAATTTGAACAACAAAATATAAGTGAATTAATAGTCTCAAACTAGATGACAATTTAAAATTGAAATTAAAATTTAAAGAAAGCTTCATTGGAATTGACTTCATGACCACATTACAATAACTATTCTGAGCAATATAACTTGCGTTCAAACATCATCATCACAGTATCTTGGTTTAATTCCTTAAAACAAGTTCTAAAGAATTATGTTCAATTATTAATTCCTTAAGTAATTAAACATAAACTTTGCATTAAGAACGATGTTATTGATGACCAGGAGAATTGAAACTATTCCTAGCATCTTTCCTTCTGGTTGCTTTTCTTGCGTTAATACTCAAATTTACTTCCCAGTACAATTTAAATATAAAAACAAGTTTATTTTACTTCCGTAAAATAAAATAAAAAGTAAACAAGAAAAGCATACGAACACAATTTATATTGAACAGGAAAGATTACATCAAATGTCAGCCATTACAGTCAATTCCAACGAATAAAAGTTTAGCCTATCCTAGACATCACAAACATACTCATTTCTGCAATTCCTTGCATGATGTGCAGTCTTGATGTCTTCAGAGAGGTCTCCTGATGGTCTCCAGAGCAGTTCTCCAAAAATTATTCTTTCCAGTCTGATCTCCCCTCTATCCTTCAAAGCACGACTTTTAAAAGACAGTTTATTTCTCATAAAACTGCTCCATTCGCTCAGCGCACAGAAGCATATTCGTTGTGCGAATAAAAATTAATTCAACACTCAACTGCACACATTCGCTAAGCGCACAACCTCTGGTGCGCTGTGCGAATTGCAACTTTTCATTCTTCTCAGATGTCATTCGCTCAGCGAACCAATGGTGGTGCGCTGTGCGAATGTATTCTCCTGGCTCTGCGAATTTTGCTTCTGCTATGCGAGAATTGGCTGACAGATTCACTTTTGTACAACTTTTCCTGAACAATAATTTACAACACAATCTACTTCCTCTTACGACTTTTCACTGAGTAATAACATGAATAATTACAAAAATGAGATCCTTTATAAGTGTCAAAACATCTGTTTTTCACACTTATCAACTCCCCCAAACTTGAACTATTTCATGCCCTCAGGAAATAACAGAAACATATGAACAACACATAACACACCTTTGACGTTTGGAAAGAATGACTTTACACATCAGACAAATCACATGCATTCCTAAAGATTCAAACAGGTATGGCACAGTACAATACTCAAAAATTCACCTATGTATAGAATATGTAAAACCAGATCAGCATTTATCATTCTCACCACTCACAGTGTTTGTCCTCACAGCAGAATTGTCCTAGAACTTCATCAGCTTTTGCATTTCATTTGATTCACACACTTCACACACTATTGGTTAAGTCCAAAGGTCTTTTCAGGTTAAAGCTTGGCTTGGCTAGAAAAAGAATCACGGTTTTTCGTGGATTCAAAGACACCTATTAAGAAGAGAACAACTTCAATTCCCAATACAGTACTCACCCAAAGTATATCATTTATCACATACCATTTTCTTTCACAGCTCAACCTTTTCTTTCATTTTGAGCTTCTTTTTTTTTTCTTTCATATTTTTTTTTTCTTTTCTTTCCCCCAAACTTGAATTCAACCTTAACCTCCTTTAAAGAATAATACATGTTCTCTTCTAGGTGTAAGGTAGGATATCATCTAATAGGCTCAAAAGGGTTCACAAATGTATCACAGTGTATAAAGGTTGGCTATCTAGCCAAGTAGCTATATGATCAATACAAACAGGGCCTTTTTCATCCTTAACCAAAAAGTGTGTGTACATAGAATCAAACTCATGCAAAATCCAAGTCCATATCCAGACAATTCAATATCTCTCAATCAGTATATGCGCTCAACACTCACAAATCTGGTCATATTCATACACACAGATAAAAATTTTGAAGCACAGTAACCACAAACATACATGTCATCATCATCAGGAATCACATAACTTAATCAGACAATGCATAGTCATTAAATCAAAACCTCAAAGTCTTTACAACCACAACCAACATCACAAATAAACTGAGTTCCACAATAACATCTAAACTGAAACATCTAAAAACAACATAACACAAACATAAATAACACATCAATAACATCTGTCCATCAGCACTCTACCAGGACGCATCTGTCCTGGATCTCCACTGGCTCTCCTGCGAATGATAACTCTGCTGTACCCATCTGGGATCTGGCTCCTCTTCCTCCTCATCACCATCACCTGCCATCATGTCCTCCTGCTCATCTAACTCTGGCTCGGGTGCTCCTAGAAAGGCACTCCCCCACCTAGACTCTGGCCTGCCCTCAGGCCATGGAATCTGCGCTGCAAACTGGTCTCCAGTCATCAGTGAATCTGGAGGAAAATCAGGGATGCCCAAGGACAAATGATACATGCTCTCCTGTAAGGACACCTGACCCTGCCGCATAGTAGTGCACCAGTCGTGGATGTCGTCGTGTCTAGCCAGACTCTGCTGCATGTAGCGAGTGAAAAGATCAGGTGAAGGAACAGACGGCGCTACAGGTGGTCTAGCCGCTCTGACATTCCGACGTGGAGGGGGAACTAGAGGAGGGGCATGCTCAGCAGACAACTCTCCCCTGTTAGCACAGTTACGGTCAAAGAATCTTTTGTTGAGGGGAGGTTGCAGTTTCAGAGTGATGTCCGAGACCCCTGCAATTCCATTCGCCTTGCATAAGGCAGTGATCAACGCAGGGAAGCCAAGTTTGCACGCGTCATTATCAGCCATAAGAGCAATCTCCTGAGAGATGAACGCTCCTATATCCATATCAATGCCTGTGATAATGCCATACACCAAATAGGAGCGTTCCAGGTTGATATCAGATGTATGAGAGTTGGGGCAGATGTTGGTGAAAGAAAATGTGCTCCAAATAGTGGCCAGTGAGTTCAGATGCTTCCTCAATATCCGCACTGGTGTACCACTAGTACCAAGCTGATACCCATAGCCTGGTAAGCACAAAGTGGAGGCAATCAAATCATGGTCAGGATGGCCTGACATAAAGGTCCCAAGTGGACAGGGGATGTACATGAGAGTGTGCATCAGCCTGTTCAGAGCCTTCCTGTCAAAGCGAATGATTTTGCCTCTCACTGTAGAAGCTCGCGTGTTAGGTGACTGTGCTCGCTCAGGGTCCCAAGCATTTGCATAAAACTCTTTCACCAACACTTCATCAATTTCATCTGGCAGATTTGCTAATACATAATCCCATTTCCTTCTCTCGACTTCTGCCCAAATGTGGTCATACTCCCCAGATTTCAATTCAATCCTTCTCTCTGGTAACAGTCCTCTGCCCATAATGTTCTGCGTGAAGCGCTCCTGGGCTACCTCTGAAACAAATCGGTTCTGATCATAGTTGAGAACCAAGTTCTCCTCCTGTGCTTGTGCCGGTTGTGATCTAGAAGAAGACCCTTTTGTGGTCTTCCTCTTTTTCTCTTGAGTGGATTTTGGAGGTGCTATCTGCAAAGATCAATAAACAGTACAAACAGACGCAGAGGATGGGTCAGAACATAAAAATGAAGCAATGGAAGGTTTCTGCCTGAGCAGTTTCGCTATGCAAATGCTGTCGCTAAGCGAATTAACCTTGTATTTGAAAAATTGAATTTTCCTCTCGCTGTGCGACTACAATCGTTGTGCGAAACTACCTAGGCTCGCTGTGCGCACACATGTCTATGCGCTATGCGAATGTGAACACAGGGAAAAAGAATGAATCATTTTTCGCTCTGCGACGAGAGTCGCTGTGCGAAATCATTGGTGGTCGCTCTGCGCACAGATGTGGTGCGCTATGCGAGTGCATTAAACCAGATCAAAGACAAATGTGAGCACTATGCGAGTGATTCGCTTGGCACCAGAGAATTATATCTTACGCAGCAAATAGACGTTCGCACAGCAAATGGACAACTAAAACTTATAGAATCATGGAACTCCTAAACAGATGAAATCTTATGAACAACACTAGGAACAGAAACTTCAAAAAAGAAAAGAAAACCAACCTTGATGAGAAAGAAGAAACAATGGAGAGAAGTGGAGACGCAAGATGAAGATCAGAACCACTGTAGAAGTGGTTGAAAGTGGTGGCAACAGAGAGGAACTGGCCACTGGCGCTGTGCGAACGTGAGAGAGGAAGAACGAAGGCAGAGCTTTCTGAAATGTGAAAGTGGTGAAAGTGAAAATGTGAAAGGTTATTTTCTGAAATAACCCTTCGCAGTGTTGATTCGCATAGCGCACCAAGGGGTGTGCGCTATGCGAATAGGTGTTCAGTTAATGCACACTGACACACGTTTTGATATTTTATTATTTTTTTTAATTTTTCATATTTCGCACAGCGCACCCAGGGTTGTGCGCTATGCGAAAGTCACTTTTTTTTATTTTCTTTTTTTTATATGAAGAGTAGTAATTCGCAGAGCGCACTTCAGCTGTGCGCTGTGCGAAAAAAAAACACAAATCGCCCTCTCACACAGAGTTTTCACTCTGCAGAATTTCGCAAAGCGAAAACTAAACCTTCAGCTCCCACAACCATTGCTCGCTCAGCTTGTCTGATGCGCTATGCGAATAAATAAATTCACTACAAGATGCAAAGCGTATAAGATTCGCTGTGCGAGACTCTAAACATGCCATTTTTATTTTTCTCTACTCGCATAGCGCATGGTGTGCGCTGCGCGAATAAGCTATATCTTCCAAAAATTTCAACTTCTCGCCTAGCGCACCTCAGCTGTGCGCTATGCGACAAGTGCGTCACAGCACATCCTCTCCACACTCAACGTAAAAAAATTACAGCAAACAATTTAACAAACACATATATATACAAACATGTGCTAGGGTGCCTCCTAGCAAGCGCTTCTTTAACGTCACTAGCTTGACCCAGAATCTCATGGCTCATACAATTTAATAATTGTGGTGAGGCGTTCAACCTCACCACCCAAATAAGGTTTCAATCTTTGGCCATTAACAATCCAGCTTCTATTTGAATTCTCAGAATTTGGATCCATTAGTTCAATAGCACCATAAGGCTTGACTACCTTTATCACAAAGGGACCAGACCATTTAGATTTCAACTTACCTGGAAATAATTTGAATCTGTAATTAAACAACAATACCTGTTGTCCAGGTTGAAAATCTCTCTTGATCAGCTTTTTGTCATGGTACACCTTGATCTTTTCTTTGTATTTTCTTGATGAATCATAGGCAGTCAACCTTATTTCCTCCAGCTCTTGCAATTGAAGCTTTCTTTTACCTGCACACAGAGAAGCATCAAAGTTAAGAAATTTCAAAGCCCAGTATGCTTTATGTTCCATCTCAACAGGGAGATGGCATGACTTGCCATAGACTAATTGGTAGGGTGTTAGCCCTACAGGAGTCTTCAAGGCAGTCCTATAAGCCCACAGGACATCATCTAATTTTGCTGCCCAATCCTTTCTTGAAGATGATACTGTCTTTTCCAGGATTCTTTTTATTTCCCTGTTGGAGACTTCAGCTTGACCATTTGTCTGTGGATGATATGGTGAAGCAATTCTATGCCTCACATCATAGTGTTTCAACACCCTGGCCAACTGGGAGTTACAGAAATGTGATCCTCCATCACTTATGAGGATCCTAGGTACACCAAATCTACAGAAGATTTGCCTCTTGAGAAATTTGACAACAGTCTTGGCATCATTCTTCTGGCATGCTGCAGCTTCCACCCACTTACTGACATAATCCACTGCTACTAAAATATATTCGTTGTTGTAGGAAGAAGGTAGTGGTCCCATAAAGTCCATTCCCCAACAATCAAATATTTCAACTTCTAAAATTGCCTGCAGTGGCATCTCATGTCTCTTTGATATGCTTCCTGTTCTTTGGCATCTGTCACACCCTCTATCATGAGCATGTGCATCTTTGAACAAGGTAGGCCAAAAGAAACCAGATTGAAGCACTTTGGCGGCGGTCCTTTCTCCATTAAAGTGACCTCCATATGGCGAATTATGACAATGCCATAGGATTCCAGCAGCTTCCTCTGCTGTAACACACCGCCTATGTAAGTGGTCAGCACCCAGTTTGAAGAGATAAGGATCATCCCAAAGATATTCTTTGGAATCATGAATAAACTTCTTCTTCTGCTGCCAAGTCAAGTCATCAGGGAGAATTCCTGCAGCCTTAAAATTAGCCATATCTGCAAACCATGGCCTCTGTTGAATGAGCATCAGACGCTCATCAATGAACTCTCCCTTTATTTCTCCCTCTTTATCAGTCACCTCAGAGTTAAGAAGGCGAGACAAATTATTAGCAATCACATTCTCACTCCCCTTCTTATCTTTGATTTCCAAATCAAATTCCTGTAACAATAAAACCCATCTTATGAGACGTGGCTTTGAGTCAGATTTTGCCAATAAATATTTAATGGCTGAATGGTCAGTGTATATGATAACTTTAGACCCTATCAAATAAGGTCTAAACTTTTCAAGAGCATACACAATTGCCAAAAATTCCTTTTCAGTGGTGGCATAATTCAATTGTGCCCCATTCAGAACTTTGCTGGCATAATGAATAACATGAAAAATCTTGCCACGTCTCTGTCCCAAAACAGCCCCAATAGCATAATCACCAGCATCGCACATTAACTCAAAATTTTGAGTCCAGTTTGGTGCGACTACAACAGGGGCTGATATCAACTTCTCTTTCAAGACTTCAAAAGCTTTCTAGCACTCCCCATCAAATTCAAATGGAGTGTCCTTCACAAGCAGATTACAAAGGGTTTAGCTATCTTGGAGAAATCTTTTATGAATCTCCTGTAAAAACCAACATGTCCAAGAAAGCTCCTTACCCCTTTGACATTCATAGGAGGCGGTAACTTTTTAATCACATCAACTTTTGCTTGATCCACACCTATTCCCCTGGATGAGATCTTATGTCCTAAGACAATTCCCTCACGAACCATAAAGTGACATTTTCCCCGGCAACGGCGCCAAAAACTTGATAACTTTTTGGCAAGTATACCAAATCGTTACAAGTAATACAGTGATAAGTAAAGTATCGTTCTCTTCAGGGAATTTGTGTTACATTATTCAATTAAAATTTATTTATCAAAATCAATTTGAACAACAAAATATAAGTGAATTAATAGTCTCAAACTAGATGACAATTTAAAATTGAAATTAAAATTTAAAGAAAGCTTCATTGGAATTGACTTCATGACCACATTACAGTAACTATTCTGAGCAATATAACTTGCGTTCAAACATCATCATCACAGTATCTTGGTTTAATTCCTTAAAACAAGTTCTAAAGAATTATGTTCAATTATTAATTCCTTAAGTAATTAAACATAAACTTTGCATTAAGAACGATGTTATTGATGACCAGGAGAATTGAAACTATTCCTAGCATCTTTCCTTCTGGTTGCTTTTCTTGCGTTAATACTCAAATTTACTTCCCAGTACAATTTAAATATAAAAACAAGTTTATTTTACTTCCGTAAAATAAAATAAAAAGTAAACAAGAAAAGCATACGAACACAATTTATATTGAACAGGAAAGATTACATCAAATGTCAGCCATTACAGTCAATGCCAACGAATAAAAGTTTAGCCTATCCTAGACATCACAAACATACTCATTTCTGCAATTCCTTGCATGATGTGCAGTCTTGATGTCTTCAGAGAGGTCTGCTGATGGTCTCCAGAGCAGTTCTCCAAAAATTATTCTTTCCAGTCTGATCTCCCCTCTATCCTTCAAAGCACGACTTTTAAAAGACAGTTTATTTCTCATAAAACTGCTCCATTTGCTCAGCGCACAGAAGCATATTCGCTGTGCGAATAAAAATTAATTCAACACTCAACTGCACACATTCGCTAAGCGCACAACCTCTGGTGCGCTGTGCGAATTGCAACTTTTCATTCTTCTCAGATGTCATTCGCTCAGCGAACCAATGGTGGTGCGTTGTGCGAATGTATTCTCCTGGCTCTGCGAATTTTGCTTCTGCTATGCGAGAATTGGCTGACATATTCACTTTTGTACAACTTTTCCTGAACAATAATTTACAACACAATCTACTTCCTCTTACGACTTTTCACTGAGTAATAACATGAATAATTACAAAATTGAGATCCTTTATAAGTGTCAAAACATTTGTTTTTCACACTTATCAGCTAAACAAATTTTGTCTAGAAAAGGGAATCGTTCATGAGGTCATAGCCTCTTACACACCCCAACACAATGGTATTGCTGAGAGAAGAAACAGGACTCTACTGGACATGACAAGGTGCATGATTAAAGGGAAGAGCTTGCCTAGAAATCTATGGGGAGAAGCGGTGTCCACTGCAGTCTACTTACTAAATAGAAGCCCGACTAAAGCCTTGTCCGATTGCACTCCAGAAGAGGCTTGGACAGGAAAGAAACCACATGTGCACCATCTGAAGATTTTTGGTTCGGTGTGTTACAGGCATGTTCCAGCAGAAAGAAGAACCAAGCTCGATGACAGAAGTGAAACACTCATTTTTGTAGGCTATCACACTACAGGTGCGTACAGGTTGTATAATCCATAAAAGAGGCAAATTGTTATAAGTAGAGATGTAATTGTAGATGAAGCTGCAACTTTCAAATGGATTGAAGAAGAGACTGGTTTTAAACCAAATTCTGGTGCTGTTGTTACTGACTGGCCAGAAAAGAAGAGATCTGATGAGATTGAACAGGCAATCAACAACAGAGAAGTTAATCTCAGACGATCAAAAAGAACCCGATTCCCTTCTTCAAGGCTTGCAGATCATGAGACTTTCACAAACAATGAAGTTGCAGATTCAGGTGATATTATTCATTATGCGTTGCTTGCTGATGCTGAGACACTTACGTGGGAACAAGCTATCACGATGCAAAAGTGGAAGGAGGCCATGCTGGATGAGTTGAGATCTATAGAGAAGAATAAAACCTGGGAGCTGATGGAACTACCACAGGACAAGAGAGCTATTGAAGTCAAGTGGGTGTTTAAAACAAAGTATAAACCAGACGGAAGCATAGCCAAGTTGAAAGCAAGGCTGGTGGCAAAGGGGTTCTTGCAGAAACCTAGGATCGATTTCACTGAAGTTTATGCACCAGTTGCACGCTTGGGAACGGTAAGATTGATTGTGGCTATAGCAAATTTGAGAGATTGGAAGATCCATCAAATGGATGCAAAATCTGCCTTCTTGAACGGTCCACTTGATGAGGAAGTCTATATAAAGCAACCACCTGGCTTCGTGAGAAAAAATGAAGAGCAAAAGGTATATCGTTTACATAAAGCGCTGTATGGTCTCAGACAAGCACCTCGGGCCTGGAATAATCATATAAATGCACTGCTGATAAGGATGGGATTTCAAAAGTGCCCTGTGGAATTTGGAATGTATGTCAAATCAGTTGGACAACAAGACACATTGTTGATATGCTTGTACGTAGATGATAATATCCTTATAACAGGAGGCTCCGAAGAAGAAATTGCAAAATTTAAAGGTAGTATGAAAGAAGAAAATGATATGACTGATCTTGGACACTTGACTTACTTTCTCGGACTGGAGTTTGTGCACAGTAAAGATGGAGTTCTAATTCATCAAAGAAGATACATCAATGATATTTTGAAGATGTTTAACATGTTGAGCTGCAAGAGCACTGAAGTACCAATTATGGCTAATCTAAAGCTGTCAAGTTTGGAAGAAGAAAGTAAGGTTGACGCAACCCTTTACAAACAGATAGTTGGGTCACTAAGATTTGTGTGTAATAGCAGACCAGACATAAGCTTTGCAGTTGGCTTGGTAAGCATATTTATGAGTGATCCAAGACATACTCATCTCACCACTGCTAAACATATTCTCCAGTATTTGAAAGCCACAGCAGATTTCGGTTTGTTCTTTCAAAAGGAATTCAGCAGCAGAGACAGAGTATTGGAGGTATGGAGCGACTCAGACTGGTGTGGTGATCAGGTGGAAAGGAAAAGCACACATGGTTACCTATTCAAGTATGGGGGAGCAACAATTTCATGGTGTTCTAGAAAACAAAAGGTAGTAGCACTCTCTTCCTGCGAAGCAGAGTACATAGCAGCATCTGAAGCAGCGTGTCAAAGTGTTTGGCTTGAAGCCATTCTAGAAGAGTTGAAGGTCGAATACAGGAAATCAGTGCAGCTCTTGGTAGATAACAAGTCAGCTATTAGTCTTTCAAGAAACCCAGTATCACACGGCAGAAGCAAACACATAGAAACGAAATTTCATTACCTAAGAGAACGTGTCAACCAAGGGAAGTTGGAGTTGGTGTTCTGTCCTACTGAAGAGCAAGCTGCGGACATCTTTACCAAAGCTTTGAGACGAGGAAGATTTGAAAAACTGAGAAATTTGATTGGCATTAGAAGCTTAAATAGTTTGGTTTAAGGGGAAGTGTTGTAAATAAACCAAAACTATGTCGTTTTAGATATATACTTTTCTGTACTTTGCCTATATAAGGCAGTATTTCCTTAATGAGAATTAACTCATTCTCTCATATTCTTGTGCTCTCCATCCTTCATTCTCTGAGTGCTTTTACATCTTTCTCTGCATTCTGTAAATACTTCCTCTGAACTATCAATGAAATTATATTTTTAAACATAATTAACAATGAAATTATATTTTGGTAAAAAAAATTTAAATTATAAATATATTACTGATATATATCAATGAAATTTAGTTTTTACTTTTATAACATGTCTAATATTTTATGTTTTTATTAATATAGTCGCTATTTTGGTAATGTTGGTATAAATTTGAAATATATATTTTGATCTTGTATAGATGACTGAAAATAAGAGAAATATAAAATTAGGTTCGGAATTGGGTTTATTTGGTAAGATTTGGCTTTTGGAATGTTTTCCCAAAGAAGATTTACACTTTGTTGAGGCTGCAAAGAAAGAGGCGATAACTTGTTCACATGAAAGGTACCAAAAGTGCTAACATAAAGAAACAGAGACACGTCAAATCCAAAACCCAATATAGAATCATAGAAGAACCAAATTTAGGAAGTATAACATAATAAATTATGTTAATTACACACCTTTATATAAAATATATTCATATACATACATATATATATATATATATATATATATATATGTATATGTATATATATATATATATATGTATATATATATATATATATGTATATCCACTAGGTAAAATGAGTTATTCTTAATTTTAATTTTATATCTTATTTTTAATATCAATTATTAATTATTTGTAATAAAATAAAATAATTTAAACATTTTATATGTTAAAAAAAAAGTAAACATAGGAATCGCATATGGAGGGATCGATTTAACGATTTTCTGGCATATACTAACTGAATGAAATGAATTCGATGGAAAATTGGAGATCATAACACTAATTTTATAATAGGAACAGAGATTCCTTTAAATAAATATAAACTTGTTGGTTCTATTTGGGATTTATTTTATTTAGGTTTAAAAATCAATACTACCATGTGTTTGTCTTTCCCAATTTCTTTATGTTAGAATCACTAGTGCAGAATTGACCTTTAACGTCACTTCATAGACGTCCGTCCACGAAAACTCCAACGTAAATAATTGACCGGTGGCATAAATGTAAATAATTGAGTGTGGAGACGTCCGTCCTAGAGGGAGCCGGACGTCCATATATAATAGACGTCCGTCCCCCTCCAGGACGGACGTTCAAGAGACTGAGATGTCAGCCTCTTGAACGTCCGTCCTGGAGGGGGACGGACGTCCATATATAATGGACGTCCGTCCGCCTCCAGGACGGACGTTCACGCGGCTGACAGGGTAGTACAACCCATCAGCCCTTGAACGTCCGTCCTGGAGGAGGACGGACGTCCATATATAATGGACGTCCGTCCCCCTCCAGGACGGACGTTCAAGAGACTGAGGGGTTGTACTACCCTGTCAGTCGCGTGAACGTCCGTCCTGGAGGGGGACGGACGTCCATTATATATGGACGTCCGTCCCCCTCCAGGACGGACGTTCAAGAGGCTGACAGGGTAGTACAACCCATCAGCCTCTTGAACGTCCGTCCTGGAGGGGGACGGACGTTCAAGAGACTGAGGGGTTGTACTACCCTGTCAGTCGCGTGAATGTCCGTCCTAGAGGGGGACGGACGTCCATTATATATGGACGTCCGTCCCCCTCCAGGACGGACGTTCAAGAGGCTGACAGGGTAGTACAACCCATCAGCCTCTTGAACGTCCGTCCTGGAGGGGGCCGGACGTCTACTATATTATAGACGTCCGGCCCCCGCCACAACTGACGTTCAAAAGACGTTTAAAATAAAGATACACACTTCAAAACGCGAACCCGCGAGGAGTTATGCGAACCTTTCCCTCTGCGCCTTGCATTTCCAGGTTGGTTTTTATGCGTTTTGGGCCATTTAATCTTACTTTTGTTCCGATTAAATTGTTCAGTGATGACATATCTTTCATTTGGACCGATTAAAAATCGTTTTCGGTGCATTTTGGTGCAGTTTGTTACGTGTTCTTGGGCGGCGTTTTTTGACCTACATTTTTAGGTCGTTTACTCCTCCATTTTCATTTTGAATCTGTTCTTCAGACGTGTTGCAGTGCACAAACAAACGTTCGAACCCGTAATCCTAAATAACCTTAACCCGTAATCCTAAATAAGCCGTCTAATAAAGCCCTTTCTGCAGTAGTATATAGACGTCCGAGAGGTTCACAGCGGACGTCTATATAGACATCCGGGTTGACACAGCGGACGTCCATATAGACGTCCGGCCGGACACAACAGACGTCCATATAGACGTCCGGCCGTACACAACGGACGTCCATATAGACGTCCGACCTGACACAACGGACGTCTACATAGACGTCACCCGAATAGACGTCCGTTGGAGGTCGGACGTTAAAAGGCCTAAAAAACGGACGTCTATGCCCCTTTTTGCACTAGTGAATGATGACACATAATGGATTATACTGTAAATATTATTTTTATTTTTACAAGTGCAATTTTTTTTAAATATGATAAATAATAATAATAACAAAATATAAATAATAAAAGTTAAATAAATTAGTATCATAGCACTTTTTTATTTTTTATTTTCTAATAAAAAATACTTATTTTTTTCTTTTCATTATATTGTTTGTATAACATCCCAAAATATAGCGTTAAACCATATTATAGGAGTCACAGAAATAATATAATAGAATAGTTATAGACTAGTAAATAAAGTATTAACTTTACAATCATCCAAAATAACCATAAAATTTAAAACTTTATATGTAAGAGAGTATTTCAAAATTTATCACCAAAATAAACACTCTAACTACACTAAGCAACTACATCCTCGCCCTCCAAAGCTTGCTCCAGAAGCACATCATCTTCCTCGGCTCACACCCAAAGGATGATCATTGCAAAGAAAGGACACCAAACATACAAAACACAATCACAAACAAAAGGGTAAGCTAGATATAAAAGAATTCATACAATTACCTAAAATACAACATACTCAAGATTTAATCAAACAAGATAGATCATCTCAAACATACTAACATGTTATAACCTAGACTTGACTGTCCGGACTTAGAATGAATACCGAGCTATGGCGGGTTGCGCACTTGTGGTGGCCTCTACTACTTTGCAAAGCCATTGCCATGTGTTTCACCTTACCACACACACAAGGTTAATTCGTTATTGCGCAATAGGCCTCCAAGTAGCGCTTACACTAGGACATCCTACTACTCTCACCACATGAATCAATCCTCTCTATGTGAGAATGAAAGATCATTGGAGTGTTAGGATAACTCCCAATACTGAGCTCTCTGTATTCATTCTACACATACATGTATCTCACCGAGAGATTCCACTTTGAAACTCACTTATACCACATTGAAATCATACTTTCCTTCACTTTGAATTTAAATTCATACCTTTGATACTCATATAATTTAATACACATTCATACAAAGCATTCAATGAATTAGATCATCATTCAAACCATTTAAGAACAAAGAAAGGAAAGAGCAAATTAGACCTGAACCATTCGCTCAGTGCACCCTCTCACATAGCGAATCTAAAGGTTTCTCGCACAGCGACCTAAACTCGTTATGCGAATAAACTTACAGTGGCTCTAGACCTCAAACCCCTCGCATAGTGGCCCAACTCGTTATGCGAAAGTATAAATAGTGGCCCAGACCCCCATACACTCGATATGCGCTCCCTTTCACTATTCGAATTAATTTAGCCGTGACCCTAGGCCACAACCAGTCGCTCAGCGAAATGATTCGTTGTGCGAATCGTCAGACATATAGAAACTCTAGAAAACCCTACAAATCACCAATTGGTGATGGAAAACCAATCTTAGAACCTAAATTGAGCTAGAAATTGAAGAGAAAAACAATTATATACATGCAAACAGAAATCGTTGCATGATCACGATCCAAGAACGTATGGAGAAAATGGAAAACAACTTACCGACTCAAAACAGGAAATTGATCGGTAGAGATTGTAGCCCTCGACGCCAGGATCGTCTAGGCACTCCTGATTGTCGAACATATACACAGAGAGTGAGAAAGAGTAGAGAGAAGTGAGAGAAAAGTAATATAATAGTGTTTTAGAGAGATAGAGGTGTTTTAGATAATGAACCAAGCTTTAAAAAATTATATTTATATCATAAAATTATTTTAAAATAAAAATGTGCGTCTCATTATTTTAATACATCTATCTACTCTAATACTTTATTTTTTAAATTCTTACAATTTGAAGATATGAAAAGTTACTAGCGACAAAATAGAATGATATAGTACACAAAAAAAGAACAAAGAGAAAAAAAGCAATATATTTTTCAAAATGATGTTTTAAAATTTATAATTTAAAAATATGATTAATTATATCTTAAAAGTATTTGTGATACAATGAATAATGTCTTCAATAAATAAACTATATTTTGAATATTTTATTAACATTTAGACGTATCTAGCATATAATCCACTATATTAATATTGAAACAATCAATTATTTTTTAATATAATTATTTTTTAATACAATTAATTATACAATTAATACTTTACTAAGGACTATCTTTTTATTTAATTAAAAAATAAGGAAACAGTCTAACATTTTTTCACATTTATCTAAAAAAGTTATAATTTTAATACATATTTTAATTTCATTAATTTTCTTATAAAATTATAAAATTATAAACTTATAAACATATAAAATGGTAAAACCTAAACAAATATATTAGACTGTAAGATTAAAAGCCAATAATATTATAAAATGTAAATTATATAATTATAAAGTTATAAACTTATTAAATCATAAATTCGTAAAGTTATAAAGTCATAAAAGCTTAAAAATTAGAAAATTGTAAAAGCTGAAAAATTATAAAATTAAAAAACAGTAACAATATAAAATATAAATTATAAAATTATAAATTCATAATGTTATAATATCATAATATCATAAAGTTGTAAAGTTATAAAGTCATAAAAGACAAAAGAATCTCATAAAATTATAAAGTTATACAACTCATAAAAGTCATAAACATCATGAAGTCATAAAGTCATAGAACTCAAAAATAAAATAAAAAATCATAAATTTATCAAAGTCATAATATAAAATTCATAATGTTAGTCAGGTCGGAGTTCTAATTTCGACCGACAATCATATAGTTTTGATTATTTTGGCCAAACGACCACCATATCATCAACAACGCCTTCATCGAAGCTTTTATGTGTTCTCAATGTCTTTTGAAGTTATGAATTTGCTTCCTTTTTTGTCGTGCATGGTGACATGTCTAGTAGCAATTCAGAGCGTCAATGTTACTTGTTTTCCACTTTTAGGTATGGTGTGTTGTTACACTGTCTCCAACTATTGAGACAATTGATGTTGTCATTTTTCCTTTTTTTCAGGTGCCTTAATTGGAGAATCTTTGATTTTTATGGTTTCTCTCTCTTATCCATTAATGACTTCTTTCATTGTCGTATCTTCTGACCACCCTTTTGTCACCATTGCGTTTGATCTATTTATGGTTTTTCTCCCATGGAAAATATGACTTTTGTTAGTTTATTTAAAGTTGTGGTGGTTTTCCAACAATAACCCCTTTATTCACTGGATGTCAGCAATGCATTCCTCAACGACGATTTGCAAAAAAAGACATTGAGCAACCTTTTAGATTTGTTACTTATGAGGAGTCTTTTGGATTGGTATTTAGTCTTATATGTCGTCTGGCAAAACATTAGTAATTTGGTATCACTCGAGTGCCAGAAACAAATATTTTCACAAAGTCTTTAAGGATTATATTAGTAACAAGCTTAGTACATATGATTTATATACGCTAACTTGGGAAGAGTATTAGATATATGACTTAATACCCTATTTTGTCCCAGTTTCGCTTGAAAATATCAAATTAGTCCATCCTTTAAACAATGCGTCAATTACGTCCTCACTTAATAAAATTTGCATCAATGAAATCCCTTCCGTTAAATCCGTACAAACGACGTTAATTAAAGAAAGAGAAAAATAATTAACGTTGTTTGTACGGATTTAACGGAAGGGATTTCATTGATGCAAATTTTATTAAGTGAGGACGTAATTGACGCAATTTTTAAAGAATATACTAATTTGACATTTTCGAACGAAACTGAAGATAAAATAAGATATTAGGCCTACATATATTATCATTATTTTATATTTATCTTTTATCTGTAATTAATTTATTATTATTTTTTATATATTTATATATTGAATCTAGCCCATATATATTTTATTATAAATTATAAATAGAGTAGCCAATGTCATATGAAGAGATTATAAATTATTCAACGGTCATAAATCATAAAAATCATAAACCATAAAGCTCAAAAACTCATAAATTCATCAAACTCCTCATAAATGTCATAACGTCATAAATCACAAAACTCGTAATGATATATAAGTCATAAAGTATAAAAGACACAAAAATCATCATATAAAAGTTACAACCTCCTAAACTTCATAAAGTTAAAAAACTCGTAAAATCATAAAATTATAAAATCATAAAACTAAAAAATCATAAAATTGTAAAATCAGGAAATTATAGAATCATAAATTTATAAAATCATAAAATTATATAAAATCATAAAATTATAAAATTATAAAATCATAAAATAATAAATTCATAAATTCACAAATTCATAAAATCATTAAATCATAAAATCATAAAATTATAAAACTATAATTATAAAATTATAAGATTATAAGATTATAAAATTAAAAAAGATAAAAAATTATAAAATTATAAAACTATAAAATTCTAAAATTTTTAAATTGTAAATTTTTAAAATTACAAAATTATAAAACTATAAAATTAGAAAACTATAAAATTATAAATTTTTAAAATTTGGAAGATTTTTTTCTTATATCACATCAATTGAATCAACTTTCTAATCATAATGTCCATTTCAACTTTTGCTCGTTAAATTAATCAACATTTTAATAACTCTCTAAAACTAATAAGCCAGTTTTATTATATCAAATCAATCAACTATTTACTCATCATAAATCCTATTCTTATTCTCCTAATCTAAACTAAACAAGATTTTGATAATTTTTTAATTACATTAATTACAATTACTGGTCATTATATCTTATTAGTCAAAATATTAATTCATAACCAGTTAGTTATTCTTCTTCTTTCACTTCTTGTTTACTATAAATATTAATACTTTTATAACATTTTAAACATCTTAATTTATAATATCTTCCTTTATCATACAACATCAATAATGTTTGTTTAATAATGTTTTTACTCTCCACTCTATTAACTTTATATGTTCTTTATATATATATATATATATATATATATATATATATATATATATATATATATATATATATATATATATATATATATATATGTTTTCATATCCCAGCTTTAAACAAACACAAATCCCAAAAGCCAAAGAAAAGACCTTTTCCGAACCTAAAGAAATACTTAATGCATAGGAGAGAAACTTGAAAGAAAAACACAAAATAAAAAATAAAATTGTGCATCATGCATACTTAGAAAGAAGAAAATGAGATTTTCATAATAGGAGATTTCTTAGTAGCTATGTGCAGGACCAAAGTCATTTTCCACAAATACTAATTAATGCACCTTCTCTACATCTTCTTCCTTTCAACTTAGGTTAATGCTTCTTCATGTTTGTTGTCACCAACCCAACTTTGTCACTCTTCGTTACCTTTTCTCTATAAAACCCCTTCTTCTCTTAATCTCAATGCTCAACAAACTCACTCTTCCAATGTCTCCACAACGCTCCCTTGAACCCTGGACCACCCTTACAGGAAAGGTCGTTATGGTCACCGGCGCTTCCTCCGGCATCGGCCGTGACTTCTGTCTCGATCTTGGCCGCGCCGGCTGCCGCGTTGTCCTGGCCGCTCGTCGAGTCGACCGCCTCCAGTCCCTCTGCGACGAAATCAACAGGATGCTATTGCCGGCGGAGCTCGCAGAAGGTGACCGGAGCCTCCGTGCCGTCGCCGTGGAACTTGACGTTGCCGCCGATGGCGCTGTCATTGATAGACATGTGCAGAAGGCGTGGGACGCCTTCGGCTACCTCGATGCGCTGATCAATAACGCTGGTGTCAGAGGTAACTGTTTTTCTGAATTTAAATATCAACTGGAATGGAGATCAGAAAAATTTACTGAAAATCTTTAATATGATATCAGAATGAGTAAATAATAATGCAGAAATGGTTGAATTGAAATTAGAGAAATGGACGTAGTTGCTTTCGACTTTTTTTATGGTACCGATTTCCTGAATTTATATATCAACTCGAACAGAGATAATTTTTTTTTTTTTTTACAGAAAATCTAATATGATATTAGAACGATATGCAACTAATACTACTAATACTAATAATAATAATAATAATAATAATAATAATAATAATAATAATAATAATAATAATAATAATAATAATAATAATAATAATAATAATAGTAGTAGTAGTAGTAGGAATAATAAAACGCAGAATCGGTTGAATTGAAATTCGAGAAATCCACGTCATTTCCAACTATTGCTTTCCACCTTTCTTGAGATTGTCCTTATTATTAGACTTTTCCGAATGTTGATTAGCCACTATGATTTTTTGGTTCTTAATCTAATAGAACTGCACCGTAGTCTCCTAAGTGTTAAATATTTTATTAAAATGGATTTGAAGGAGTTTAGAGATTTTGATTATCTATTTATGTAATTTATTTATTAAGAACTTCTTGTCAGTGAAGAGATATGGAAATATCGTTTAAGAGGAGAGTGACTTCAAGACCAGATAAAAATAAATAAAATGAATAATTTATAAAAGAAATATATATAAATTTACTGTCTATTAGGTTTTGGGTTGAGAACAAATTTATATTTTGTGGCAAGTTTATGAATCATTTATTTCTTATATATGTTTATTTGCAAACAGCAAATATTTTAAGATTAATTTGTTAGTTAATTATTTTCTGAGTATCTGTGATTTGCTGATATGATAATTGCATGTTTTAAGTTCAAAGGTGATATTTAAAAATTGGTGGATAAGTTGTAATTTAGTTTCACTGAAATGGTTGATTATTTGTTTTTGAATCTGATAAAGGAATAAAGTGTGTGCGAAAGGGAAAATCAACTGTATATTGTTTTCGACACTTGAAATGTCACTATTAGGACATTGACAAGTGAAGATTTGGTTAAAGTGCACGGTGATTTGGAGAAACTGATGCCATTGTTGAATAATTGCATTCGATTACTGAACCCAAAATAAGCCTGCTTTGATTACGTTGTTTTTGTGGTTTTAAAGGATAGTTTTCTTTTACCCAAAGTTGGTATTATTTACTCGCTGGTTTAACCAAGGAGAAAATATACGTTTTTGGTGCTCAAATATCTTTAACTATATAAAATCATTAATGTAAAATTTAACCCAGTAAGAGGGTGATTATTGAAACAGCACGACCTTATAATGGCTCTCTTTACTGCATACAATTTTTCACTTTGAGAAGCAAGTGATTTGCACAATTGAGATGTGGTCTATAATACACTTTCTTGGTAACTCACTGATTGTGGAAAGTTGTGGTGTTTCATGGTTCTGTGGCGTGAAGGAACTGTGAAGTCACCATTGGAATTGTCTGAGGAGGAATGGAACCAATCATTCAGAACGAACCTAACCGGGACGTGGTTGGTTTCAAAAAGCGTATGTAAACGCATGCGTGACGCTCAGAGGAAAGGATCAATCATCAACATTGCTTCAATAGCTGGTTTGAATCGTGGTCAAGTGCCTGGTGGAGCTGCATATTCATCTTCTAAAGCAGGAGTCAATATGCTGACAAAGGTAAACCATAACCACTTGGCGTTTGATTTTTCTTAATTAAATAAACCAACTAAAGCTAGACAATCATCTTTGAATTTCTCTTTTCCACTTTGAATCTCTTCCTTTCCACATTGAATTTCTTTACATCTCACTTTGTGGTTATCGTTGCTCTGTTGAATGGGAATATTCCATTTGAACACAGGAATTTTGAAAAGAATTGTCGTTGACTTCTACTGTTCAGATATTTGTTTAATTAAAAGTCAGAATCACTTGTGGTTTTAATTGCTCCATGCTAAAAGAAACATGTTTGCTTATTTCATCACTTTATTAGTTTAAAAACTTGAAAGATAAATTGACATAAAATATTAGAGAACACTCTGCTTTCTTATTTGTTTGTTAATTTAGGATCAAGATTTATGTGAACAAATTTCTCTACAAAAGTAACCTGAAATATCTTCTACAGAAAATTGTATTGTTATTCTATTAAATTGGTCTTGAAGTCTTCATAGTAGGACTGCATGTAAAGAAATGTATGGATTTTGTATTCGTAATTCCATTGTGTAATAGTACAAAGTCACCAGAAAATCGTTGATATTGAAACTTGTATAGCCATTATTTAATTGTCTGACAGAAGGATTACCATTATTTAATCTGTCTTGGCTTTTGGCTTATGGGTTATGGCTTTCTGGCTTTCTGGTGTAGTTTTCTGAAAGATGACTTCACAATGATTAAAGAGAGGCAGATTAAGTTATTTATTTTGTAACTGTGTAATATGTTGTTTGGCAGGCGATGGCATTGGAATTGGGAGCACACAAAATCAGAGTGAATTCCATATCACCTGGACTTTTCAGATCCGAAATCACTGAAAGATTAATGGAAAAAGATTGGTTGAAAACAGTGGCGATGAAAACAGTACCCTTGAGAAGTTATGGTACTTCTGATCCAGCATTAACATCCTTAGCTCGTTATTTAATTCATGATTCTTCTGAATACGTATCTGGCAACAATTTTATCGTCGATGCTGGAGTCACCATACCTGGCCTGCCTATTTTTTCCTCCCTATAAACCAAGCATAATAAACTTAGATTTTAGATACATTTAACAACCCTTTTACACAAAAGCTAAACTAAAATATTGTACTGTAATCAATGCTTCATTTTACACATGTATTAACCCCATATATTTCAGTTTCTTCGCCACTAATTTCATAATTTATCCTTTAATGTCAAATAATTTTATATATAATTATAACTTCTTTTAGATATGATATGTAATGGTGTAAGAAAATAAAATATTTCTGTCCTCTCGGATCATTACAATTACAAGTTAAGTATTAAATAATCTCGCCATATAGATAAAAGAAATAAACACAAATATACAAACATAGAGTAGTTATACTCTTGCTACAAAATTTAATGCCTTTCAAAATACATGTTAATAATTTTCTTCAAAATAATACAAGATTATTAAACTATATTATATCATATAAATATCATTTTTTTTCAAAAGAAACTAAACTTCAGTCCAATATTTACTGGTTAGCACAATCACCACTTACATACTCATCTATAGAAGAAATAACAACTAACAAAGAGAAATAACAACTAACAAAAGGTAAACTAACGATAACTTAAATATATACAATTCTCATATAATAATATATTTTCAATTACTACAAGAATGTTGTAAATAAGCTACCATAAAAAAGCGAGAGATAAGAATGAGACACTAGAAGAGTGGGTTCAACCTTCTGTAACCCACACACTTACATTCATACACACATGCACACATATACATAATGTATATTCTTTTATTCCAAGAACAAACCAAAATCATAAATAAGTGTGAATCAAGTAAAAATATTCTTCATAAAAGAGAAATATAAAATTAACGCAATCGCGAGAGACTAATATATATATATCTTAAATGTTTGGAATAAGTTCTTGTAACATTCCAAAATATATAGTATAAACTATATAAATAGTAGTCAATATTATAATATGATAGAACTATTAAAGACTTGCAGATAAAGAGTTAATCTTACAGTAATCCAAAATGACTATAAAATTTAAAACTGTATATATAATAGAGTATTTCAAAACTATACAAAACAACTAAAGGATCCTAACTAAACTTAACAACAGCGTCATCACCCTCCAAGGCATGCTCCAGAGGGACCTCATATATCTCTTCTCACATCCAAATGGATGATCATTGCAAGAGAAAACACCACATGAACAACATACAAACACAAGCAGAAGGGTGAGCTAGATATACAAAAATCATACAATTATAATAGCATATAACATACAAAGTTCACTCAAACAAAGTATACTAGATCACACATCCTAACATGTTATATTCTAGACTTGACTCGTCCGGACTTAGAATGATTGCCGAACTATGGCGGGTTATGTACTCGTGATGGCCTCTACTACTTTGCAAAGCCATTGTCAATGGGTTTCACCTTACCACACTCACGAGGTTAGTCTGTTCCGGACCTTGAGGCATACTAGGAGCCCCCAAGACTAAGACCCCCTGCTACTCCTCACGACATGGTTCAATCCTCTCTACTTGAGAATGATTGACCATTGGAGTTTCAGGATAACCCCCAAGACTGAGTTCCTGCATTCACTATAAATAACCTGGAATCTCACCAAGAGATTCTACAATGAAACTTACATTCACCCCTTTGATTCACATACTTTCATTTGTAATTGAACTCACAATACTTCTCAATTATATACAAACATCCACCTTCAAACATAATTCACACTACACACCCCAAGTAATTTAATCGAACTCAATACAAAGTAATAAAAGAGTAAACGGTTTCAAACCTTTCACTCTACGCACCCAATTCGCAAGGCGAAACCAGGAGTTCCTCGCATAGCGACTTGTCTCACTATGCGAATTAACTCGCAGAGGTATCAGACCTCAACCTCTCTCATAGCGGCCCAGGTCGCTATGCGAGAACCCAGACAGAGACCAACTTTCCCAAACCACTCGCTATGCTTCTTTTTTTTTTGCTATTCGAATAAAATCAGAAATAACCCTAGACCCCAACCAGGCGCACAACGCCCTGATTCACCATGCGAACCACTGGACAAAGAGCAACCTTCTCCAACCATTCGCACAACGGCCAAACTCGTTGTGCGAATGTCCAGACAGAGAGAAACCTCTTAAGTCATTCGCACAGTGCACCAACTCGCTATGCGAATGCCCTTGACAGAGAGCAACTCGTCATAGCGACTCGCTATGCAAAACTATTCGCACAACGAGTATGCATAATCTGCAGAACAAAATTCTGCAGATTTATGCAACTCAATCACAACATACCAATTCTAACCATTTCTCCCAACTTCTAACACTCCTAGATTGTATTATATACTTAATTAAACTTGTTTAAGTAATTCTAAACATGCCTACCACCAATCTAAAGTGATTATGAACCAACTCTTACTCTACAACATTCAATACCTCAACTTAAAGACCTAAACTCAATTCTACCACTTTGCACAGGTTTTTGACCATTTAAAAGACTCACACAAGTCACAATTGACTTACCTATACTGTCTAAACAAACCAAATGATCCCCTTACCTCTAATTCTCAAATTCACTACCTCACTTCCTCTAAAATGACCTAAACCACTACCAATTCACCTAGCTTTCTATCTAATCAATGTTATAACAGATTTCTCATCTCTGATAACTCAATTACAACAATATATCTTATCCAAATCAATTCACAAACATCAATTCCCAGTTTTACATTTAGACATTCACATACATCCAATTCAATCCACTCCAAAAATACAACTTATGCTTCAAATAGCAGAATAACACATAACTCAGCACATATTCTTATACAATACTTTAAAAACAATATCTAACTCCCCTTACCTTAGAGATTTACAGCTCAGCTTACAGACTCACCTCAATAGTACCTTACACCGCAAGGAAACTCAACAGAACCCTATAAATCACCAATTGGTGATCAAGAACAGCTCTTAGAGCTAGAATTGGATAGAGAATGGACGAGAAACAAAACACATGCAACTAGCAGAGATTGCATGGTTTAGGTTCAGAAACAACGGAGAAAAAGGGATGAACAACTTACTTGTTAGAATCGAGAAATTGATCGGTCAGTTATGAGCCCTCTACACTGTGGACGTCTGGACACCTCCTGATCGTCAATCCAACAACTCAACAAGAAAGAAAGCTAGAGAGAAGGCATAGAACGAGTAGAGAATGAAGGTTTTAGAGAAATGAAGTGTTTAAGATAATGAACCGAATTTTAAAAAGTTCTATTTATATTATAAGATTATTTTTAAAGTAAAAAGTTCGTCTCATTATTTTAATACACCTATCTACTATAATACTCTAATTTCTAGGTTCTTACAGTTGTCAAAGTTTCAACTCGATCTCATGAAAGATATCGAGTGAGGTTTTATAAAAGAAATTAAAAAGATTGTGAACGAAGCTAAAGATGTATAATATCATCAAATTATAAGTTATAAAACCGTAAAACTTTATGTTTTGGTATTATAAAATTATAAGGTTATAAAGTTATAAAACTCTAAAATTGTAAACCCTGTAAAATTATAATATTAAAATATAAAATTATAATATTATAAGATTATAAAATAATAATATTATAAGATTATTTATAAGATTATAAGATATAAGTTATAAAGTTATAAAATTACGAAATTATAAAGTTATAAAATTACGAAATTATAAAGTTATAAAATTAAAAAATTATAAACTTATAAATTTATAAAATTATAGAATTATAAGATTATAGAATTGTAGAATTATGAAATTATAGAATTATAAAATTATATAATAATAAAATTATGAAATTATAAAATTATGAAATTATAAAATTATGAGATTATAAAATTATAATAATATAATATTATAAGATTAAGCCTTTAATTAATTAAAGTATTTAAGTTATTTACATTTTTCTTCATGAGTAAATGTTGATTATAATTATAATTTTGCAAATATGTTTCAATTTATAGTAGAAGTAATTAAATTTAAAGTTTATAAAAAATGTAGGTACTTTTAGTTGGGTTTTTATTAATTTTTTTAAACTATTTAAACATTTTATATTTTTTAATTCAGTATCTACAATTTAATATTTCTACGTGAATGTTATATTGCCTTATCATTTTGTTTATTTGTCTTCATATATTAAGTTTGTTTTAGATTGATAGGTTGCCTTATTGTGATTATGATTTTAGATGTATAGATTATTTTTGTTGAGTTAGCTTGATATATATGAAGTGAAAATGTGTTATATGTTATGTTTTTTAAAGTTGTTTTCTGAGTTATAAAACTGGGAAATTTGCATTGTAGATGATTACTTGTAATTCCAATAAATCAATATTTTTAGCATATTGGTTATGTTTTAATGAGTACAGTGAAGGAAAATATTTAATCAAATATTGTTTTTTATGCAAATTTTTAAGTCTGCACTATGTAGACTTGTTCACTAAACAGTCAAACTTAGATTTGGTAGGGTTAGAGAAGGATGAGTATGCTATTGCTAGGTGAATTATTATGCATTTTGTCCCAATGCTAGATTTGTTGGACAAGCAATTTAATTGCTAAGTGAGTGTCCTTTTAGGGATAATTCATTGAGTGAGTAACTAAACTCATTGAGTGAATATGTTAAATGTGGTATAAAATATATGTGTTGATATATAAATAATATTTGAAGAACTACTGTGTATTAGAGTGATTAGAGTTTTAAATGAATGTAAACATGCTTTATGAGGAAATAAATATTGTTGTGATTAATATGTTGCATGTGATGAAATGAAAATGTAGTAATTTTTAAGGGAAAATGTTACTATGTCTGGTTCATGCGTAGATTGTATTAATGTTACAGTTTGTAGTGAGACTATCCTTACTCGAGAAAAATACTTATGTTATGTTTGCTTTAACAAATATATTATTTTTCGGGAATTCAGAGAGAGTGATGTAGGATTTTGCTTTGGGAGATTCAAGCTTATTTAAGATGGTTGATTGGAGAGAGATTCAAAGATTTCTATGTCCTCGTGAATGAAGAAAGTAGGAGAGAAAGTCAGGTAATCTAGTGCACTTTTACAATTTTGCTCATAACCTTTACATGTATCTCTTCTTCTTTTTTACGAGTTATGATGTGTCACCATCAATAATAATAATAATAATAAATTATTATTATTATTATTATATTAGTAATAATAGTAATAATAATAACAACAATAGTATTGTTATTATTATTATTATTAATTGTAATTAAAAAATATTTTTTCACTATACAATTTAGGATTTAGGATTGAACACTGGTTACGTGGTTAACAACATTTATACATAAAATACACAATAATAATGTAGATAAAGTATTTTCATAAGTAAAGTTTTTCAAAATATAAAGTTTCCAAATATAAAGTTTCCAAAGTCTTTCAAATATTTTCCAAGAGACTAATAACTATACTACTTTGATATATCTATGTATAAACATTCAAAAAGGATGTCAAAATCATTCATTAGTCTATTAATGGGTATGTTCACCACATGTACTTTCATATGATCACACATCAAAGTAATATAGCAAAAGAGACACAACGACATGTAGAAGCTACTGAAAATTTTGATAATCATACAATCACATGAATTCAAACTTAAAAAATCAACCGCACACTTCTGTAACTTATTCATAAATAGATGTTCTAGACTCAATTTATCTCGATTTATGTATTGACTCAGACTCTAGAAGTCATGCCCTTGTCATCAAATGAAATTTGAAATCCTTAAGTGTAGCTTACTAGTAATAGTACCTAGTTTCCTTCTCTTCATGACAGGGTAAATTCTCTATAGCTTAAAAGAAAATAAGTCCCCGACCTCAGAACCAGTGATAGGAACCTCTTTCGCTTTTTCCCAACTAGACCTCATTCTCTACATGTGTTTGTCAGTCTAGTAGAGCTTAAGAATGACTTCAAAAGAGTGTCCCAAGTCAATGCATAACACTAAACTAGGATAAATTTTTGAGAACCTGGAAAATGGGTTAAAATAGTGGTTATGTGTATTATCCTTATGGAACCAGATTCAGTATAAATGGATTTTGAAAATATATCCTGGCCATTAGCATAAACACCCAACCTCTCTCTAGAACTCAGTTCTTCCTTTTTTCTCTACCTTCTCTCTACCATATCTCTACCTTCTCTCTTCCATTCCTCTTCACTAAGCCAGTGGATTTCCGATCAGGTGGTGCCCAAACGTTTGCAACGTAGAGGGCTTCGAAACTGACCAATTCATTTTGAGTTCTAGACTACTAAGTCCCCGCATGCAACCTCTTCTTCGTTCTTAAACCTAGCACATTCATTTCGTGTATTATCCCTTTTTCCTTTTCTACTCCATCCTAGCTCTAAGAGATGTTCCTATCACCCATGTGGTGGTCTGTAGGGTTTTGTTGACGTTCTTCATCGAGTAGGGTATTGTGGAAGCAGTGTTGTGAGCTGTGCTGTGACATCTATGAGGTAAGGGGAGCTAGGATACGTTTAAAATTGGTTGCATGTGATGTATGTATGCTGAGTTTCGTACTTTTGTGCTGGTGGTATTGTGTTTTGATTTGGGAAAATTTAGTTGCATGTGATGGACTGTATAATTATGGAACTGGAGTGTAATGTTTCCAAACTATTTTAGATGTACCTAATTGCTGTAATTACTATGTTGAAGTGCTTGAGGTGAGAGATCTGTTGTAACATTGAATAGGTAGGAAACTTGGTGTTCTATTAGGGTTTTGGGCCACTATGAGAAGAAGTGAGGTAGTAATTTTGGGCATTGGAGATCTATAGTGCAATTTGGCTGTTTGGGTAGCTTAGATAGGTCAATTTTGACTTGTTAAGAACCTCAATCTGGTCTAAAACGAGTTACAAGTAGTAGAATTGGATTTGGATCCCTAAGTTGTTGATTTTGGTGTTCTAGAGTAGAATTTGAGCCTAAACCACTTTAGAATTGTAGTAGGAACATCTATAAACATTTATACAAGTTTAATTAAGTATAAAATACGAATTATAGGTGTTAGAAATTGGGGAAAATGACTAGAAATGGTAAAGGGTGTGGGAGTTGCATAATTTTGCAGAATTTGCGTTCTGCAGATTATGCAAACTCACTATGTGAATGATCTCGCATAACGAGTCCTTGCAGAAGGTGCTCTTTGTTTGAGTCATTCGTTGTGTGAGTTGGTGCATTGTGCAAGCTGGTGCGTTGTGCGAATGATTAGAGAGTGTTCCTCTTTATCTGGTGATTCGCATAACTACTGTCACTATACGATGGGTAATATCTGGAACTACTAATATTTTAATATTAAGTGTATACCTACATATATTTAACCAAGTTTATGTATTGATAATTTTTATAATGTTATATATCTTGATCTTACCCAACAGAAAAAGAAAAACTACAAAATAAAGATATCATCTCCTTCTAAAACTACAAGTTCAACCCATCCTATCTCATTACTTCTCATTTCTAAACTAGCATAGCTTTGATGGGGTAATAATAAATGTGTCTGAAAATCAACAGTAAATAACTAATATCTACAAATATTTTATTATTTATAAATATGAAATAATAAATATTTTAATATTTGTTTTATAGATAAATCAAATATAAATGTTATACTATAGATATTTATTATTTGTAAAATTTAAAAATAAAATTTAATTTATATTTTATTAAACTAAATTTAGATAAAATTGAATTTTAGTTTAATTTATATTATTTTATAAAAATTTTAATTTTATTTTAAAAATTTATAAAATATTTTTTGGTTTCAAGTTAAAATACGAAATTCTACAATTAATCAATTCTGCGTAATAAAATAAATTTTAATTCCACGTAATAAATGTGTCTGAGAATCAGTAAATAATTAATGTCTACAAATATTTATTATTTAGAAATACGAAACAATAAATATTTTAATATGATAAATCAAATATAAATATTATATTATACATATTTATTATTTGTAAAATTTAAAATTAAAATTTAATTTATATACTTTTTAATTTTATTTTAAAAAAATTATAAAATATTATTTGGTTTCAAATTAAAATACGAAATTCCACTATTCATCAATTCTACGTAATAAAATAATTTTTAATTCCACGTAATAAAATAATTTTCATAATCAATATTCCATCATTTACACAAAACTTATTTATTACATGTTTAAAAAAAACTCAATTAATATTACTTAAAATATGATAACTTAATTAAAATTTCAGTCCAAAAATATAATGTTCATCCAAAGTTTGAGTCATACTTTCTAAAATATATGCGATTATCGTAAAGGTAAAAAACGACGATCCAGCAAATCACCTGCAGATCACGAAAAAAAGGTAATGAATTTTTTTTTTGTTGATGATAGGCTTAATCCGTGGGCGAAGACATCCCTATTATCCATGGGGCAGAGGATCTTGTTGTGATTGAAACACCGATTGAAGGCTTAAGTAAATGAATCTGATAGCAGCAGAACAAGTGCTGGAGCCATGGCACAAGCTAGAAGACAAAGTCGTTCTTGTCACTGGTGCTTCCTCCGGAATCGGACGAGACTTCTGCATCGACCTCGCTAAAGCTGGCTCCTACGTCGTCGCAGCAGCTCGCCGCCTCGATCGCCTCACTTCCCTCTGCCACGATATCAACCGCCTCTGGCCCTCCCCCGCCGGAAACAGTCGCGCAGTGCCCGTCGAGCTCGATGTCGCCTCCGATGCCTCCACCATCGACAAGGCCGTGCAGAAAGCCTGGGACGCCTTTGGCCGCATTGATTCCCTGATTAACAACGCTGGTGTCAGAGGTAATCCACTAGGACATTTTCTATTCTTATTGTTTGGCTTAAATTTTGTTTTTGTTACCTCATTATATATTATGTTGGTTTTTAATTTTTTAAATATAGTGTATGTAATGTTCAAAATTTTTGTGTTAGTCTCCATTGTTATTTTCTTGGGTTATGACATGTGATTCTGTTTTGTTGATGATTAAACGTTATTAGTCAATTGTACAAAGCTTTTCTCCTTCCCGATTATGATCATTATTAGAACTTGCTGAAAGGATTCAATTCTAGTTTCACTCAGACCAGGGAGAGGTCATGTTTAAAATTTTAGACCCTGACTTTTTAGTCATGTTAACGGTTAATACCAAAAGTATTGAATATTATAGAGCGACTCAAGCTAAAAAAGAGAAGAAATTATTTGTTTATTTCTAACATTGGGGGCATAACTGAAGTGTTTGAACACATTGTAACACTTGATTGCTTCCTAAAAATTGTAGTGGCGTTTTCACTATTTATTTTGTGTAGGAAGTGTTAAATCACCCTTGAGATTGTCTGAGGAGGAGTGGGATCAAGTTTTCAAGACTAACGTTACCGGTTGTTGGTTGGTGTCAAAATATGTGTGCAAACGCATGTGTGATGCCCAGATAAAGGGATCAGTTATTAATGTTTCTTCAGTTGCTGGTTTAAATCGGGGGCAATTGCCTGGAGCTGTTGCCTATGCGTCTTCGAAGGCAGGAGCAAATATGCTGACCAAGGTGATTGTACCATTTGAGATGTTTTTTCTTAAAATCTAACCATCTATTTTAATTTTCTCTTTATTTTTTTCTTTTGATTTACTTAAGATTGAAACTGCAAAAATAATTCTAAAGGGCTTGATTGATCCTCTCATAATCTTCTATTTATAAAAATAAATTGATACAAGAATACATGATAAATAGACTAACCCTAGACATAATATAATCATGATAAATAAGGGAAATATTCTAACACTCCCCCTCAAGCTGGAGCATACAAATTGTATGTGTCATGCTTGGAATAAATAAACTCAGTCCAACAAAATCAACTTGTCTAAAATGTCGAGGCAACAGACGTGGTAACTCTGGCTTGAATAAGATGTACATATGCTTCAGACCGTCAAGAGAGAATGTCTATAAACCAAATTGGACTCACAAACCAGCATAACCAAAGAGACTCCTCATAAGCTTATGGAGAATAATATTGGACAACCACGAAACTTCATCTAGCACCATGAACCTTCATGTAGGATGACTTTGACAAGTTGATTTCCATCAAAAGTGAATGATGAGTGGTAGACAACGATAACTGCAGAAACTGGATTTCCATGAAGTAAAGATGGGGTCTGCATGGCTAAAAGCGACAAAAATGCAGGGACTGCCATCAATGACTGATGAGGCCTGTAGTGGCTGGAAGCGACAAAACTACAGGGAGTGTCATCTTTGACTAATTGGGGCCTGCAGTGGCTGAAAGCAGGGACTGTCATCTCTGACTAGTGGCTGAAACATACTCCCTTCACTGCAGGGACTAAATTGTCATTACTGACTGATGGAGCCTGCAGGGATTAAATTGCCATCACTGACTGATGGGGCCTGCAGGGATTAAATTTCCATCACTGACTGATGGGGCCAGTAGTGGTTGGAAACATACTCCCCTCACTGCAGTGACTAAATTGTCATTACTGACTGATGGGTTGCAGGGACTAAATTGTCATTACTGACTGATGGGGCCTGCAGGACTAAATTGCCATCACTAACTGATGGGGCCTGCAGGGATTAAATTGCCATCACTGACTGATGGAGCCTGCAGGGACTAAATTGCCATCACTGACTGATGGGGCCTGTAGTGGTTGGGAACATACTCCCCTCACTGCAAGGACTAAATTGCCATTACTGGCTGATGGGGCCTGCGGGACTAAATTGTCATCACTGATTGATGGAGCCTACGGGGACTAAATTGTCATCACTGATTGATGGAGCCTGCGGGGACTAAATTGTCATCACAAACTAACGAGGTGATGGCGGGAAGCGACAAAACTGTAGGGACTGCCATCACTAATGGGGCATGCAATGGCTGGAAACATATTGCAATGGCTGAAAGCATACTCCCCTCATGACAAACGATGGAAATGACAATGCGCCGATGACAAATCATGAAGGTGGAAGATCATAATGGTCTCCTTTATTCATCAAAGGATCCAAAAACAGATCTGGCAAGGGATTGGTGAAATTGTTTGACTTAGATTCTGAATCTTTCCAAAAATAGACTTCCCTCATGCCATGAGGACCTCAAATTTATGACTTTGGTGTTGAAATTCCTTGGTGTTAACCAGCTAATAGCAATGACTCTCCATCATTAATCATAGCTGCTACAATATGCAAAGCTAAACACATGAAAGACGCTAAGGAACAATGCTGAAACAAAGATTATTTTTTTCTTTTGGTCTAGCAAGACGAATGGCAACGACAACCAGGGATGGGTCACGCTCCTCGAGAAAACGAGATGAGAGCGGCGACAGAGGTTGAACAGATGTGGCGCACGTGGCGATGCTTGGATGAGAACTAGCCCTCGACATAGGCAAGGTTGACCATGGCTCAAGGAGGCGATCCAAATCCATTGTTCGTCGGACTAAACTGTGGCGGTGGTCGGTGGCGATCATTAGCGGATGACGTCGGAATGACAGTAAACAGAGGTTGATGGTGACGGTGACAAACTTATGTGGACAATTCCTCACAGTGGAAAAATAGTGCCAAATGGACAATGGAAAACGACGCCAGACAACGGCAAACGACACCAGACAGCGGCAAACCGTACCAGACGATTACGGACAGCAACTAGGGTTTGGAGACTAGATAGAAACCAGATTAGGACTGCTTATTGAGGTATTTAAGAAAAGATGAAATTTTTAAGGCCGCCGGTGGCGGCGCTGGCCACCGGCGGCAACAAAGACAGAGTAGGAAGCGACTCACACAACCTGCTCTGATACCAACTTAAGATTGAAACTGCAAAAATAATTCTAGAGGGCTTGATTGATCCCTCTCATAATCTTCTATTTATAAAAATAAATTGATACAAGAATACATGATAATTAGGGTAACCTTAAACACAATATAATCATGATAAATAGGGTAACCTAGACACAATATAATCATGATAAATAGGATAATCCTAAACACAATATAATCATGATAAATAGAGTAACCCTAGACATAATATAATCATGATAAATAAGGTAAATATTCTAACATCTTAATATTTTTATGACAACTGCATCATAGCAAAAAGTAAATGAATCAAGATGATGAAGCTTGTTTGATGTGTTCTGATATACTGTTAGGTTCTTTTTTTCTGATGTAAGGATAATAGTTCTTGCTAGGAAAAATTAACACCAAACAAAGAAAAGAAATACTGAACATGCTTCTTGATTGCTGATAGAAAGACAACTTAGACAAGTATCATCCACTACAAGTATACACAAAGGAGCTTTCTCCTTATTACACTGGAATTTGCCTAGCAACCTCTCCCCTTTACTTGAAAGAGGACTTATTTGTACGAATTACATTAAAGTAAATAACAGGACATTCCTATCCACCTAATAACCTGTTACAACTTTGATGCTTTCCTTTCCCTATGATACACATGCAAACCCTTTCCTCCTATAGATCTTTGCCAGCACTCATTCCTAATATATACAAATACAGAGTTTGATTTATCTGATTTATCAGGGTTATATAGAAATGAAAAATTGCCAATATTAAGATAAAAGGTAATATAGAAATTAGTTTGGATCAACAGTTCGTTCTATCACAACAGTAAGCATATAAAGTAGTTATTTTAATCAGGATACTTTAATTAGATTGAATAAGAATAAGTCGGATAGGGATCTCTATTTTTAGTCAGAGAAAAGGCAGAAGAAAGAAAGAATAAGAAAATAGGTCTTAGGGGAATTAAGCCTGGGCCTAATACTGTAACTAATAACTAACTCTAGTTAGTTAGTTTTAGGTGGAGGGCAGAGGGAATGAAAGGGTAATTGTACAGGAGAAGGGATAATCACAAAAATCAGTTGTTATCGAATATTTGTGTTTCAGTCGTATAATTTTCATTTTCTTATAAACAAGTATCTGTTTTCTTTTTGTTGTTTCTATATGATGCCCTCGTCTTCCGTAGTTTCCGTTTGAGATCAGATTATGTTTATCCCTTTAGCATCGTAAAAAATCAGTAAAGCTATATTTATTGACGTGATAAAGAAAATGAGAAAGTGGAATCGTTATGAGCTTATCCCTTCATTATGAATAAATCCATTCAATTAAGAATTTTTGGGATATTTCCAGATTACAGTTCACAAAACTATTAAACATTCATTTTTACAACTTTAGTGATAACGGCACACTCTTATAATATCATCATATGTGAATCATTACTTGGCATGATTCTAAAGTTAGTGAAGTTAATGCTGCAGTTATATGTCTTGTATTGTATCAATTTTTTACTACTTTGCCTCATTTGAAATATTGTATTTCACAGTAGCCTCGATAATTTCAATGCATACCATGATAGGGGAGAAGGAGGAATTAGGCACCGAGTGTCAATTAATTTTTTTGGTCTCTTTCTTTTAATAGCAGTGCTACTTTTTAGATAAAGTAGAAAAGAGTTGCATCCATGAAGTTTTAGTATGAGAACTCACATTCGGATTGTTGCTAAATTTTGGTTAGCTTTTCAACCACCTACTTACAGAATCATATGCATTAAAGGTAAGGAAGTAGCTTGAATAGAAATAACTACGGAATCTTTTCCTATATAATTAAGATACTGAAATCAAACTTCCTATTGTTGCACTTAATATTCCAGTGAGACAGATGTTCGTAATAATTCTCAATACATTTCAACTATCTTTCTTTTCTCATAATACGATGTATAGCTCCTTATGGCATTGAGCTCTAAATTGCTATACTCAAATTCAACGAATTATATAGATGGAGTAATGCACAAATTGGAAGCTGGTAAAGATTTTACTACTTGTGTCATATTGAATAAACAGCATACTGATATCACTATAACTAGGGTGATGGTATTTGACAGGTCATGGCGATGGAATTGGGAGTGCACAAAGTTAGAGTGAATTCAATATGCCCTGGAATTTTCAAATCTGAAATCACTGAAAATTTAATGCAAAAGAAATGGCTGGAAGGTGTGATCAGGAAAATAATGCCTTTGAGAAGATTAGGTACTTCGGATCCAGCATTGACATCTCTAGTTCGTTATCTTATTCATGATTCTTCAGAGTATGTTACAGGCAACAATTTTATTGTTGATTTTGGAGCCACCTTACCGGGTGTGCCAATTTATTCTTCTCTATAATCTATGTATACATTGTTCGGTATCCCAATATGAACCATTCCATCACATCTTCAAACTAAATGATAGAGTTCTGAAGTTTATATATATGGAGAATAATATACAATGGCTACCACCTTGATCTTACTTTACCTATTTTCTTTTTCACTTTTTGGATTATCTCATCCGAAAATCCAGAAGGTACTAATTCCGGAATGTAATTTTGCATTCCGGATTAATAAATTAAGAAGATAAAAGAGGTACAGAAAGACCATACTGACCTATGTTCTGTTGTTCTTCTAAAAATGGTGGTTCCATTATGTTGTTGTCATACAAATGACCAAACAGTGACAAATTATCCATTAGGTTGCCTTAACTTGTGAAGTTCGAAGTTTCTTCACACTAGGATGATGTGGCAGTAGAATTATGCTGATATATCATTATTACAAATACTTTCTTACATCTAAACAGTTATTTAATAGAAACAATCTCGATAATCAGATGATGAAATTAAATTTTAATCGACCATAGAGGGACTCTTTATTTTTATTTTTTCATTGTTATCTTTATATAAAAATTTATTTATGTTCTGTAAAAAAGGATTTGTTTTTCTTCAATGGTGAGACTGTACAGAGAAGAGCTTCATTTATTACACTTAAACACTGTGTTTAAGAATCCTCTCAATATTACATCGAAAAATGAAGGAATGATAAAACAGAACAGCATGCATGCATGTGACAGAGATACAATTCAGTAGAAAATATTGTTATTGGGGATTAAAAAAGCACACTACCCTTTTTAACAAATCTAGATATGTATTCATCAGATTTTTAAATTATGGTGACTTCAGGTAAATAGTTTAATTAAATATTTATTTGATAATGTTTCAATCTGATTTCGTTGAAATGATATTATGAAAATTAATCATAAAAAGAAATAATATTGGTAAGATTATTCACCATTTTACCAAACACAATAAACATTAATCCGATTTTAATAGTATAAACTACTAAAATAAAACGTACATAGCTAAAACTTATAAGATATTGGAGATTTTTAGAGAAGAAGATTATACACTTCATGAACAAACCTATCTACATTGTTGTTTTATCTTCCTCTTCACACTGAAACGACTAAAGCGATATTCCCTCCTTAGGCTCACACCATTTAAGGTGATTATCGCAAAAGAGAAATATACACAAAAACAAAGAACATAAAAGCAAGAGTAAGCTAGTGGTAAACAATTTATCTCAATAAAACAACATTTCATCATGTATTACAATTCACAATATAAACATTCATCTTAATCATGTAATAGACTTAGACTTGATCATTCGGATATAGTATGAATGTCGAGCTATGGCGGTTCTTGCATTGTGGTGGCCTTTTTTGCTCGGCAGAGCCATTACCAACGGGTTTCACCCTACTACATTCACAAGGTTAGTCTGTAACGCGCCTTAGGACATACTAGAAGCACCTAAGACTAAGACCTTCTGCTACTCTCACCACATGTATCACTTCTCTCTAATTGAGAATGAATGATCATTAGAGTGTGAGGATGAACCCCAAGACTGAGTTTCCTATATTCATACTTACAACAATACAGGGCATCACCATGTAACCTTTCCACGAGGGTCATGAAATTATGTCCGTCAACCATTCACTTAATCAACCACATATTCATCATCATCATATCCCTCTCATAATCATATATGCAAATACTTCACACAAATATTGTATACTATCACATGAAACCTCAAAGGATTCATCACGAAACCATAAACAATGCATCAAGAAATCACAATACAGCCTAAATACCAAATAACCAAGACTTGAGAAATGGCGCTCAGGCACCCAGGGTGCAGCGCTTAGGCGCCCAGGGGTGCAGCGCTCAGTACCCTAGGTGTTGTTTCCTGACACTCAACACCCACCCCAAGGTTAGTGCTCAACGCCTTGGCCTCTGAAAACTAATGCTCAGGTGCCCTGACAGAGGCGCTTAAGCGTCGTGACAAAAAACAACACTTATGTTTTTTTGGTTTGATGCACTTGAGACTTATTTCTACTGATCAAATTGAATCTTTAAACCTTAGGGTTCATATGAAAACACATTTATAATTCAAACCAAGTACCACTTTGATCAATATACATGAGACTAGGTGCACTAACCACTATGGCAACTCCAAAGAGAGCCTAAACTCAGATCAACCCTTTCGCTCTCAATTTTTTGTAAACTAAAGGTTGTAACAACTCATAAATAACTCAAAAACATTTCCCAACACCTCAAATTCACTACAACTTCTATATTTTAGACTTTCACTATCTGGAACCTCCAAGTTGGACTTAAAACATGATACAATAACGACATACATACTCCATATCAAATTTCACTTAATTTAACATATATACAAGTCATAAATAACCTAAGAAATGACCCTGAACTTTTGATTTTCTCATCTAACCCTTATCTCAAAATCTCAATTGTCAAAACCCCAAAATGAACCAAGAATCCATACAAAACACCTCGTATTTGCTCTCAATCAATACTACAACATATTTCCTTCAAAACATGACTTGAACAAGTTTCAAATAACTCTATAAAACATCCCATATTGTTGTTTATCCCTTTAAACTCATACTTCTAAAATCACTTATCAACACCCTTCTTTTAAATCAACTAACTCTTGTTTCAATCCATACTCTTTATTTTCAACACATACACCAAATTCATAATTTACCATTTCAAAGCAAACAACATATTCCACACAATAATCACATCCAATCAGAATTATTCAACTAAATTCAATTTAATCAAACATACATAATTCAATCATGTTCATTTCAAGTAATCGATTCAACATTCATTATACTCACATTCTACCTACTATCATTTCATACTTTATAACTTAAAATTAAATACAACACTAGCTTCCTTTACCTGTTAGAAAGTTCAACTGGTTATAGAGAACCCTACTGTGCTTCCTCAGCTTAAAGAACATGATCAGGGTATATAATTAGAACCATTAATCAATAGAGAATCTAAAAGAAAACTCAGACCAAACATGCAACAAAGAGAAACCTCACATGCATTGAAGAACATGAAACTAGATAAAATGATAGAAAATTCACCTACTCTATTTGAAAAATTGATCGGACAGACTTGAAGATCTCACTACAACGATCACACAACCATTCTCTAATCTTCAAATAGATGAACATGGTGGGACAAGAACCCTTGTAGTTTTTAGAGAGATGATGTATTTTAAAATAATAAAACTCGTTTATAACAATTATTTTTATATAAAAATCTTTTAATATTAAAATAATAAAATTTCATTATTTTTTAATTTACTATCACTTCTAAAATACCATTTTCTAGGTCTTCATGCATATTTATTTATATTGATAAAAGAAAATCACATAAATTACTCTTTCACCTATAAATGATTGCAGGACAAAAATAAATAAAAGTGTTGTAACAATGGTCACAACACTCACATGCCAAAAAAAACAAATTATCACGTGCTTATCTAGATATGTAAAAAACGTTAGAACAAAAATGTCAATTACTTATATTTCCTCACATAACTAGACAAAAAAATGTAATAATCTCCAGATTTTTGCGTATAAACAATGAAGGCTTAATACCATTGTTAGTCCCAATTTTTGTCAATTTTGTTCGAAATGTTTCTAATTTTTTTTAATGTTCAATGTAGTCCTAAAGGTCGTAATTTGTGTTCAATTTAGTCCTTTTTGCAAACGTCATTTAAATCAATAACGACCAAATATCCAGTTGTGCAACAGTGAATGACGTGGACACTTTAACCCTGCCGCCACCATCGATGTTCATCTTCTTCATCCCGTAACCACCCATAAACACCACCAGGACTATCTTATTATTCGTTCACCGTATATCTCCATCAATGACACTGCCTCTCCTTCTCAAGCCATTACTATGGCGACCCAACAGCCCACCACAACTAACCTCGCATCAAGCCACACAATAAGAACAACCTCTGAAATCGCCGTCATCAACCATCCAAAGCTTCTTCTTCATGCAACAAGCGGCGTCGTTCACCAATGCGAACTTCACTTAGTCGCCGCTAATGCCATACAACCATTATCTCCTCCCTCATGCCTCCATCATCTTCGTAAAGCTACAGAAAACCCAAATCGTCACTATGGCCATCTACAACTAGAATTGTGACAAAAATCCTTACACCATTCAAACCTTTATGGCTGCCACGAATACCACCCAAGCTAACACCACCTTCGCGCCCTCAACCCTAATCACAGCAACATGCAAGAACCCACCTGCACAAAAATTGCACTTAATAAAGTTCCACCATCATTTCTTCTTCATGTAACGAAAAGTCCTTTTCTCCTTACATTTAAAAATTCTAATTTTTTGGATGAACAAAAAATTGCCATGTGACAGTCCCTCGTTAGCTATGTCATGTTTTAATAAAGACAGGTTAGCACTTAAATGACATGTCATTCACTGATTACACAGTTGAATATTTGACCATTAACAATTTAAACAACATTTATAAAAAAACAAAATAAAACATTTTAAAAAATTAAAATCATTTTTTATAAAATTAACAAAAATTGAAAACAAAATAATAATAAACCAAATATATATATATATATATATATATATTAATTATATATTATTTATATATGTATAATATATCTAGTATATATATATATATATATACTATATATATATATATATACACCATATATATATATACTATATATATATATATATATATACTATATATATATAATATATATATATATATATATATATATATATATATATATATATATATATATATATACATACTATATATATATATATACTAGATATATTTATAATGGGTTTGCTAACGCGCGTACGCCTGTTTTTCAGTTGGTACATTTTAGCAATGTGTACCGGATTTTAGTAGACAAAAATACCCTTATACATATGGATTCTGAGTTTTCAGGTTAAGGGTATTTTAATAATTTTTCATTCTCAAAAATTAAAAAAAAAAAAGAAACCCTCCAAACCCTTACTCACCTCTCTCATTCCTCTCAATCCTTTCTCTTTCATCTCTCTCAGTCCAACGTTTTCTCTGTCATTCCTACTGTAGCCCCAATTGAAAAAATAAAAAATACTTGCCTTTAAACAATTTGATTCACCTTCAGGCAAAGGTTCATTCAAGATCTCTTCAATTTTACCATCCTCACTAACTTCTCTAATTTCATCATCTGCATATGTTGAATCATCATCTCTAAAAAAACCCTCCAGGCCAATTACCAATTCTTTCCGATGTCATTATGCTTGTAAAAATTAGATAAAATTATATACAACAAAGAAATTGTTTAACAACGAGTGTTTCTGATTTTTTCCAGGCCAATTATCAATTCCTTTGATGTCATTATGCTTGTGAAAATTAGATAAGACAAAAATTATAAAATAAAAACGCATTATAAAATATTTTTTGTAAGAAATTGTATAACAGCGAGTATTTCTGATTTTTTCCAGGTTAATTACCAATTCCTTTATGCTTGTGAAAATTGGATAAAATTAGATAAGACAAAAATTATAAGATGAAAATTCATTATAAAATCATTTTTTTGTAAGATTGTTTAACGGCAAGTGTTTCAGATTTTTTCAATTGGAGTTACAGTAGGGATGACAGAGAAAAGATTGGAGTGAGAAAGATGAAAGAGAAAGGGTTGAGAGGAATGAGAGAGGTGAGTAAGGGTTTGGGGGTTTCTTTTTTTTTTTTTAAGTTTTGAGAATGAAAATTATTAAAATACCCTTAACCTTAAAACTTAGAATCCATATGTATAAGGATATTTTTGTCTACTAAAATCCGGTACACATTGCTAAAATGTACCAACTGAAAAACAGGCGTACGCGCGTTAGCAAACCCATTTATAATATATATATATATATATATATATATATATATATATATATATATATATATATATATATATATATATATATATATATATATATATATAATATATACTAGATATATATATTATATACTAGATATATATATTATATATATATATATAATATATACTATATATATCTATATACTATATATAGTATATACTATGTATGTATAGTATATATTATATATATAGTATATATATATAATATATATACTAGATATATTATACATATATAAATAATATATATATATATATTATATATATATATAAATAATATATATATATTATTTATAAATAATATATATATATATATTATTTATAAATAATATATATATATATATATATATATATATATATAGATATATATATATATATATACGTTTTGTTAATTTATGTACGTTAGTTGGTATATTTTAGTAATGTATATCGGATTTTAGTAGACAAAATTATTCTTATATATTATGTATTATAAGTTTTAAGGTTAAGCTTATTTTAATAATTTTTATTTTTAAAACTAAAAAAATAAGAAACACTAAAACTCTTATTATTTTTTTTATTATTTCAATTTTTTTTCTTTTTTTTGTTTCACTCCAACACTTTTTCTGTCATCCTTACGGTAGTTAAACTGAGTGTAATTGGTAACAAATTTATTAAGTTTAAATTCTGATTTGAAATGAGGACATTTTGTTTTTCTTAATTTTACTTTTGTGGCAAATGTTAAATCAGAATAACAACATCATGTTTATAATTTTCATAAAATTATAGAAATGAAAGGCGTAGGAGTTAAATTATGAACGTGATGGTAACAAATTTATTAAGTTTAAATTTCAATTTGAAATTTAGTGTATTTTGTTTTTCTTAATTTCATTTTTGTGGCAAATGATAAATAAGAATGACAACATCATGTTTATATTGACCAACCATGTTGAAGATGTGAATTGTTTAAAATAAACTTACATGATGTAATTTACTTTGGAATGTAATTTTTTTGTCCAATTGAGAGCTAACAAGTTCGTTATAACTAATTTCTGGTTGATTTTTAATTAGTTGGTATATCAATGCAGTTCTTCTTGAAAACTACTCAATATTCTACAATCTTCTCAAATTTAAAAGATGTGTAATTTGTTAGAATATTTTTATTCTTTTTACAAAAGTGAAATAAAAAAATGCTTATCAATATGAAACATTCGAGTGAGACCGAGTAGTGATCTCTTTTCTGAATATGGGGACAAAGTCAACAACAACAATTTTCTCTGCTCATAACTCTCTTCAATAATTTGTTCCAGTTAAATCATTTAGTATGATGTGTAGGAGTTTCATTTTTTGTTGTGTTTTGATGTTGGTTATTTTGAGGAAGGTGAAAAGTATATTCCATTCTCTGGACAATGACTTACCCCCTTCCAAAATCTCCTTTTCACATATGGGTTTTTTCTTTCTGGAAAATATATTCAGACAACTTACTAGTCAAAATATCAAATCTCCTTGGAGTTAAACTACTAATTCTAAAATTTAAAAACGAAATTTAATAACAATCAAAAGGAAAAAGATATAACATAACCCTCTAATAAAAAATCAACATCAACATCATCAATTATTTTGTTATTAAAGTGAAAAACAAATAAATGAACAGAGTAAGAGCAACAAATTGTGATGTCGCGGGTTACTGTATGTGGGTGAGAGAGAGTATGAAGTTGAGAGAGAAACAAAATAAGTGAGGAAGGTGGATTAGGGTTAGACGAGTGTTTCTAATTTTTTAAATTGGGATTACCGTAGGATGACAGAAAAAATGTTGGAATGAGAGAGATAAAAGAGAAAGGGTTGAGAAGAAGGAGGGGTTGTAGTTTTGAGAATAAAAATTATTAAAATATTCTTAATTTTAAAACTTAGAATCCATGATATACAAGGGTATTTTTGTCTACAAAAACCTGATACACATTGCTAAAATGTTCCAACCGAAAAAAAAACGTATACAAGTTAGCAAACCCACATACATACATACATACATACATACATACATACATACATACATACATAAATACATACAGACACATCCATCCATCCATCCATCCATCCATCCATCCATACATGCATACATACATACATACATACATACATACATACATACATACATGCATGCATGCATGCATGCATGCATGCATACATACATACATACATACATACATACATACATACATCCATCCATCCATCCATCCATCCATCCATCCATCCATGCATGCATGCATACATACATACATACATACATACATACATGCATGCATGCATACATACATACATACATACATACATACATACATACATACATACATACATACATCCATCCATCCATCCATCCATCCTTCCATCCATCCATCCATCCATCCATCCATGCATGCATTCATGCATACACACACACACACACATATATATATATATATATATATATATATATATATATATATATATATATATATATATATATATATATATATATAGACACACTACTTTAGCTTTAATAAATACATAAAGTTATACTTCATATCCTCGTTTACCATTTATTATAATTTTAGAATTTATTTTTCATAATATATTTCATTTTCCATGTTCAATATAATCTTTTTAGAAAATTTTCTTTGTTTACTCATGTGGGTTCGGTTTGGTCCTTTCAATTGTGTTTTATTTTTCTTCTTTTTAATAAATATTTATGTGATAGTAAATGAAATGATATAATTTTTGGAGTATAATTTATATAAAATGTCTAAATACTTTTGTTATTTAAATATTAAATCATTATTAATTAAAATATCAATATTAATGAGCTTTTAATCAATCTCAATATTATTTTTAAAAGTTGTTAGATTTTGTTTATGTTAACTAATTAATATTAATTAAAAACTTATATTTTAAATTATAAAAAGTAAAGAATGTATAAAATAAAAACTGTATAATTTAAAATACAAAATTTGCATTCCTTTGAAGAATTGAAAATGTATATTTTAAGAAAATAACATGTGGTTGTGGGATGGCAGGAGAGAAATACAGTGGGCCATGCCATGCCAATGCTCTAAAAAGAACTCGTTCATAGCACCAACACCTAACAATTTCACCCCTTTAATGATACACATTCATTAATCACTATATATACAAACTTGAATAACACTCTTTTTTTTTTCCTTTTAATCTCTGTACTGTAATACCCATGTTCATGCAGTTGAAGAAGGTATTCATTAATGAATGAAAGTGCTTCAGAAGAGGTATAAGAAGAAGATGCGAGTGTCCATGGAGGTGGAGGAGGTGGTGGTGGAAAAAGAAGAAGCTGTGCCAATGAAAGTGGAGAACTTTGGTGGAGCAAGAAGGTTACTTTAGTCTTCTGCTGTTAACAGAAAGGTGCAAGTAGTAATCATGGGGTGTAGCAAGCAAAATCCTAACTTTGACCATGTGAAAATTGTAGGCAATTGCTTCCTGCACATCATCAATTTTTTCATGCACTTCATTAATTTTTTAAAATAATCATTTTATCCTTATAATATTATAAATTCCAGAATAAGTTTTCTGGAACAGAAAGTTTGGAATTTCCAGAATAATATTTCAGAAACAATTTTTCGGAACAAATGAAATATTCGAAAATAAAAATTCTAGAATACGTGAAATACATTTTGAAAAGTATTTTTCAAAGCAGATTTCTGAAATACACTTTCCAATATACATATAATTTTCTGAAATGAATTCCGGAAAGAACTTTCTAGAACATACGAAATATTTTTTAGAAAAACCTTTCGGAATGGAGTCTTTTGTAATTTTCTCTCCTTCTCTAGTCGTGGACAGCCTGTGGGTACATGATGCAATTATGAAGGGTATTTAAGTATTTTCCTTATATTGATGGAAGAAATTGCCAAAGTTGTATGGTCCATTATTGAGATTGAATGTCAGTCATGTGTTTCTTGATTTCTTCAACTCCCTTGGTCACAGCTCCCTATTCCTTTTGTGCTTGATAGACCCAAATACGATCAAAGATTAGAATTGCTATTAACACCTAAAATTAAAATGAGTGAAATACTAATCTAAATATTACATCAAAGTAATTTTTGTTCCAACTTGCATTTAGGTAATAAAAATCATTGTCATCCATGTACTCATAATTATGGAGCTTTTCAAGAAAAAGTTCGGTGTTCAGGTCCAAGATTTAGAGGTTGCTCACAGTTTTAGTACAGTAATGAAAAAGGAAAGAGAAAAGAGAAGAGAAGCCAGAGAAAAAATGGTAGAGAAAAGGAGAAGTTTATTGATATGATTAAAATGGTACAAGTAAAGAAATATATAGAGAAAGAAACAATAACAGAATAACAGCAAAAACAGAACAAACAGTCTTAGATAGGAGAGACCGAGCATAGTACAATGACTGGTACTGATCGGTTTACATTTGCTAGACCGAGTGGCGTAAAGGTAATATCCAGACAGGTGGTGGTAAGGTAGATGAGTTTTCCAATGAGACGACGATAGGAGGCAGTGGCAACATCATCTAAAGATCGAACGTATTTGCAGGGGATTGTTTGGGAACCATGGGAGTAGGGACAGGGGAGCTATCAATCATATCGGTTTCAGCAAGTAGATCCATAACATACTTACGTTGGCTTAGGTGTATCCCTTTGGAGTTACGTGCGACCTCAAGACCAAGGAAAGTAAGTTAGATCACCAAGATTCTTTATGCGGAATGTGGAATGTGGAATGAAGAAGATCAGTGATGTGTTGAATTTCTCCATCATCGTTACCGGTGATGATGATGTCATCAACACAAATGAGAAGGGTCATAGTGTGATTGTCATCATGTTTCCAGAAAAAGAGAGTTGTCAGAAGTGGAACGAGTGTAATCATGTGAAAGTAAAAAATGATAGAGTTTAGCATACCATTGTCGGCCAGCCTGTTTAAGACCATATAAAGAGCATTGGAGTTTACAAACCTGATTTTTGGTTAAAGTAGTAAGACTAGGAGGAACTTTCATATAGACATCTTCATGAAGATCACCATGTAAGAAGGCATTATTAACATCCAATTGTTTGAGTGACCAACATTGAGATGCAGCTATAGCAAGAAGAAACCGAACGGTAGTGAGTTTGGCTACGGGGGCGAAGGTATCTAGATCATTAAGACCTTCAATCTGGTTATATCGTTTGGCGACCAGTCGAGCTTTGTAGCGTTCCACAGATCCATCAAAAGTGTATTTGATTTTGTAAACCCAACGACATCCAATAACTGTTTTGTTAGGAGGTAGAGTCGTTAGCTCCTAACTGTTGTTAGCCTGCAGAGCATCAAGTTCGGCACGCATGGCAGTAACCCATTGGGGTTGTTTAGAAGCATCAGAATAGCATGTTGGTTCAACATTTGACGAAATAGATAAAATAATATGCTTGAAATGAGTTGAGAGTCGATCGCATCTAAGGTAATTTGTAATGGAATACCGAACACCACTATTAGTTTGAAAATCTTTTAAATAAGCACGGATCTTACGAGATCTAGAGGATCGTCTTATGGTAGCAGAGGTATCACTACCAGTGTCATCTACTTGATTTATATCGGTGGATGTGTTATGAAGAGTATCATTAGTGTAAGGAACGATCAGTGAAGTATTATTATTGGTAGAACCGAGCAGTAAAAGATCATCATAGTTATTTTTATAATGAATTGACAATGGTAAAGATAAAGAGTTGTCTATGAGTATGATGATAGGGAAAAACATTTTCATGAAAAACAACATTACGGGATATGTCAACCTTGTGATTTTTGAGATTTAGAAATAGGTAACCTTTTGTGTGTTGTTTCAAACCTAAGAAAATACCAGGGACAACACGGTTATCAAACTTCTTTCTATGAGCAGCAATAGTGTTGGCATAGCAAAGACGATCAAAAACACGTAACATTGAGAGATCACAAGGAGATCCATGAAGTTGTTCGTGAGGTGTATCATTCTGTAGAACATGTGTAGGCATTTGATTTATCAGAAAAACAGCATGTTGAACTCCATAATACCAGAAAGCAATTAGCAGGTGTGAGTCAAAAAGTAATGCACGAGTAATATTTAAGATGTGTTGATGTTTATGTTCAACCACTCTATTCTGTTCAGGGGTTTCCACACAAGTAGTTTGATGATTAATGCCTTTGCTTGAGAAAAGATCATGAATAATGAATTCAACACCATTGTCAGTGCGTATAGTTTTAACTTTTTTATTGAATTGATTTTCTATATAGCAAAGGAAATTGAGTATGTGAGTTTTGACAAAAGATTTATCTAACATATGTACAATCCATGTATAATGAGAGAAATCATCAATTATGGTTAGCAAGTATTTAAAACCATTCATGGAAGCAGTATTGGGTCCCCATATATCAATGTGCAATAGACCAAAAGAACTCAGTGAATGAGATGTGCTAGCAGTATAAGGAAGTTTCTTTTGTTTGGCCCGATGGTACACATCATAAGGAATTTGAGTATCATCATTTTTTTATGTAAGCATGTTTGGTTTGCAAGAAGTGTAGTCTAGCATGTGATAGATGTCCAAGACGAGCATGCCATAAATTTGGATGTTGAACAGAACAAATAACAAGACTACAATTAGTGTTATTTATACAAGCAGATGAGTCAAAGAGATATAAGCCATTGTGATGTTTAATCAAAACAATATTCTCTTGAGTTTGTATGTCCTGCACAATGCAACCAGAAGGGGAAACAATTAGTTGACAGTTTAGTTTTGCTATAAGTTGTGAAAAGAGATAAGGTTGAATGAAAAATCAGGAACATATAACACATTAGAAAGATTGATTTTAGTGATTAACCAAACGGTACCCTTGTAACGAGCATGTATAATTTTGCCATTAGGTATAGTTATTGGAATGGGAGTAATCTTTTGATAAGAAGTAAAAGATTTTAAAGAAATACAAATGTGATCAGTTGCACCATAATCAAGTAACCAGATATTACCATAATGCAATTGAAAAATTGAAACAATATTACTTGGAGAAATGTTTGTAGAAACAGTTCCAACTTAGTTAATGTGCACATTAGAAATGTTGGACTCAGATTGTTTGAACAATTGTGCAAGAACTTGATATTGTTGAGGCATGAGTTGAACCGTCTCAACAAAAAGGCGTTCTTGGTCCAAGCCGTTTGACAAAAGGGGGTTCGGTTGACTATTAGAAGATGAAATAGCATTATGAATTTGGTCGGGTTTGTTGTTGAAAAACTTGTGACCAGGAGGATAATCGTGTTTGTTGAAGCAAACATCTATGGTGTGTCCAGTTTTGTGGCAATATGTGCAGACCTCACGAATGTTGTTATTTGTGTTTTTGACACTCTGGTTATCATAACTTGGGAAACCATGTTTTTTAAAACAGGTAATTTCTTGGTGGTTGATCTGGTTACAATAGGTGCAAATGACAAAATTAGAAGTATTTGTTGAAGAGGGAAAATTGGACAAAGAAATAGCTTTAACAGATGTAGTAATATGGTCAGTCATTAATTGGCGTTCTTGTTGAATAACATGAGAAAAGATTTTTGAAATGGGAGGAATAGGGTCAAGAAGAAGAACATGAGATTGTATATTAGTATAGTGATCATTTATCGTAAAAGCTGCATGGAACGATCTTCATGTTTTAGCTGGGAAAGAATTGAAGAAACTACACAGGAACATTTGGGCTTGCAAGTACAGACGAGATCTGACGAAAACTATCTATCTCATCCCAGAGAACTCTGAGTTTCATGAAAAATTCTGTAACGAAAAGCTCACCTTGGGACAATGTAGCGGCTTCCAGTTGTAGAGTGGATATCCTGGCAAGATCACCTTGAGCAAAGAGGTTCTTCAGATCATTCCATATATTGAGCGCTTAATCCATCCAAATAATGCTTTAACGAATGTCAGTAGAGACAGAATGCAGGAGCCAGGAAACTAACATACTGTTGCATCGAAAACTATGCCGGAAACGAAGAATCAGTCTTGGCAGGTTGAGGGGCTAATCCAAGAACGAATTCTACCTTGTTCTTTGCAGAAAGAGCTATGAGAAAGAATTTTCTCCATGAATGATAATTTGCGGTCAAAGAGACGAGGGATATGGCTGGGTTTTCATTAGGATGAAGGTAAAGATATGAATGTGTAGGGTCAGAGATGGGTGGATGTGTGTCAAAGGTAGCCATTTTCTGGGTAAAGAAACAAGAACACGGTGCAGAAATCATAGAGCAGCAGAAATTTCTTCTGATACCATCACAGAGTTTTAATAAATAAAGAAAAAGGGAAGAGAAAAGAGAAGAAAGAAGCTAGAGAAAAGGAGAAGTTTATTGATAATGGTTAAAATGGTACAAGTGAAGAAATATATAGAAAAAGAAACAATAACAGAATAACAGCAAAAACAAAACAAACAGTCTAAATAGGAGAGACCCAGCAGAGTACAATGACTAGTACCGATCAGTTTACGTTTGCTAGACCGAGCGGTGTAGAACGATCGTTAGCTAGACCGAGCGGTGTAGAATGATCAGTACTCGTTAGCTAGACCGAGCGGTGTAAAAAGTCAACACAAGATGGAACGATCGGTCAAGAGACTTGTGAACTGAATCAATACAACCAAGCAATATAGATTAATGAGACCGAACGATATAACTGTTATCAGTTGCTACAACGATAAACATCTTTTTGCAACAATAAACATATCTTTCTGCAACAATAAACATCTTTAGGACCATCGTGATGGTATTTATCAAGCATGGATCATGATCAAGGCATTAATTACAGTTACAGGTATTTCGAATGGAGTTAGTTTATGGTTTTACTATTTTAATTTCATGTTAGGAAGACACCAAGAACTATGTAGATTAACCGGAAGGAACCTCCATTGATGGGATGGCTTGAGAAAATCCTGAGCATTCTTCTAGTTGGCTTCTTTCATGGACCAAGAGGTATTGTGGTTTTATGGCATATAATGGGATATCAAACACTTACGATTTAAAATTGCTAACTGCTACTTTGACTATTGAACAAAAGGTTGAATTAATCTTTGATTGGAATGTGAGTTTATGCTAGTTCTGCAAGCTTTTAGTGAGGTTGATATTGTTCCTCAGAAGTAGAGAGGAAGATAGTTATGTTAGAAACGGGTCAACTATGAAATTTAAGATTTCACATTTTCACTAAAGGTAAGAGATGTGTAGAGAGTCTCTAATCAAGGTTTAGTTTACAGTCAACCATTTTGTTGGTAAGATATCCTAATTGAATCAGAAATAGTTTTCTTTCCCTAACAAGTACAATTTAGATGCTAAAATACCACCATAAAATTAAAACTCACGATGGAAGATTATTATAAACATTTTGGTAACTTGTTAAACCACTAGAGTGTTTATGACAGATCTAAAATTGTCAGAAATTTAAAATGAAGATGTTCCTTACAGTAATTATTGCAGGAGCTGATGGAGCCATATTCGTTTTCAATATTTTACTGATTTAACAACCAGTAAAAGTTTTTGGCAAGTTTGCAACAAACAAGGAATCAAAATTGTGCAGTGTTCAACATCTAAATTTAACTAAGTTATTGAACAATTGGCAGCAGGAACTAATACATAGAAAATATTATTTGCTTGAGGACTAAAATAGGTTATAAGTACAATAACTAAACTACAAAATTTTTAACAAACAGAAACTAAGAGTACCTGCCCCCCAATGGCCAATATTATGCAAATGATTCACGTCTTCTCTATGACTAAGCTTAATATGCCAGTCCTCCAGCATTACATTTACATTGGTATAAAGCCAATCTAGACTATAGCCAACAAATTTGATTCAAAAGATTCAGAAAGTGCCATATTCTCTTCACGCAATGCATTCAGTATTATATAACAAGTACATAATTATTCCTACAATTGATCAATCGTTTGGGGAAATGTTTCCTGAGCCATTACGGATTTCATCATGCCAACTGATAAATTAATGAAACAGTACTATTAGCACATAACATGGAAATTTCATTTAAAGTGTTACAAGGAATATTTATCAATTATTCCATGAGCAGGGTACCGGTAATGCGAGTTAGCCATGGCTTTACCAACTGGCACCATCTGCATCCCGAGCTTGGTAGAAATCGTTAGGCCGAACAATGTTGACCTCCTCAAACTCATTATCATCTGGAAAACAACAAAGTGTAACTCTTTGTTATGTTGTTACTGAAAATTAAAGGTGTTGAATGATTCTTTTACAGAAAATGTGGTCAAAGGTATATCTGCAACAACTAGATATGGCGGATTAGAGAATATAAGCTACATGCATGTTATCACTTAATAAGCGAATTATCACTTTGATGAGACAACTTTAATTCCAGTAACAATCTAAGTTCAATCCCTCATTTGACAACTGCAAACTTTAGGATTGAAAAGAATCTTGTTTTCCTTTGCCATATTGGCCTCTTTGGTTTTCAAACCTCAGTAAACTCCAGTTAAAAAGCACATGATGCGTTTTAGATAAATTTGAAACAATAAGTTTTGACCTTGACAGTAGCAGCAAATCCAACCGAAACCGTTTTTCGAGGTTATAAAGTGTTGTTAGTAGGTCCCTTTCAAGTTAAAGAAATAATGCGTGCAATTCCAAGAAATCATAGCATGCTAATAACCTATAATAAGTGTTTCTTTTTTCTGTTGGGAATAACAATACCGCAAAAACTGAGACTTTGGTTCCACCACTAAAATAGACAAGAACAGCTTGTGACTGCCATTTTCAGAATGATATCAATTATATAATTCAATGATTCCATGTTCATAACTCAGAACCATGAGTAGATGATAATAATAATAACAATGATGATGATGATATTAATAATAATAAAAAAAAAAGTTAAGCAGAATAATGCATTTGAATAATATTCTATTTGGTAAAACAAAAAAAAAATCCAATAGGACTTGTCAGACGCTTGTACAGTAGATAAAGGGAAGTCATTGCCAAACAAAAGTCCCATTGAAGCCTCAAAAGGTAATGAACTTATGGAGCAACAATTCACAAAATAACGAACACGACTTTTCCCACTACACGAGCTCAGCTACATGGATTAAATGTTGTCACAATGTTTTATGACAAATTATGTCCATGGAGAAACCATTGACCTCTGAATCCTTCTCAATGGTTTTGCCTGTAAGTTTTTTGAGCCTCACTTTACCATTAGTAATAGGGCTACAGTCTACCTTCCCAACTTGAGGCTTCTACTGGCCTTCTGTATACATGCCTAAACCACCTGACGTGAGATTCTACTATTTTTTTCTACAGCAGATGCTATCTCATCTTTCTTTCTACTGCATTCCTTTAAAATTCTATCTTGTCTAATATGTCCACTTATCCAACATAACATTCTCATCTATGCTACGTGAGTTTATTTTCTTAATGGCTTCTTGCGACTCAACACTCGGTTTCATACAACACAGCACTACTGGTCTATAGTTGCGTGATGAAACTTTCCACTAAGCTTGAGTGACATGGTCACGAAGACAGTTAAGGCACATCCTTCGTTTCATCAACCCCACTTGAATCCTAGTCACCGATTAGTTCAAAAGGTGTATATTAAACAGCATAGAAGGAGATATAATCAAGAGAATTAGTCGTTCTATTTCTAAAACAACATTGTAAAAATTTCTCACCTTGGTGAGGACAGGAACAAAATTTTCGGAACAAAAATTTTCTGTTTTTGTGAAATGGACCCAGGACGCTTAAACCATGCGACTTATAAGGTATGGTCTCTAATTTTCTCCTTATGTTAGGATTGAGGCACCTCTTGCTGAGCTTGCATTTCCTATACTACATCTAAACTTTACTTAAGAGTAATGTCATGTGCTTTGTGAGGTTGCCTCCACTTCTATTTCACCGTCACAATTCACAATACCAAATAAATTTAAAATAGTGGGATTGGCTTGGCTTTACAACATAGATTTCAATTCACTCCTATTCTTGAATAACAGGAATATGAATATGGTCTAGCTATACAGTAGAGGACACTTTTTCTTATCAAACAAGAACTCACTGATTAGTTTCAAGAATAATAATATACATTACCTTTTCTCAAGGTCAGTGCTACAACAGCATCATTCTCTACCTGTGTAGTAAAAAAATATAGGAAATTGTCAACACCTGTGAGATGCAGGTGTAAATGATATGAGGAGCAAAACTATTAAACTATTTTGTATATTTTGGCCAGCTGTAGATTAAGAATTGACTTGTTAAAATACCCAGGAATTAGATATAACCTAACATATACACAAACATTATAAAGAATATATAAAAGTTATACACGACAGAAAATGTAATATTACATTACCTTTTGATCTGCCAGAGTCTTAGAGTCTTCTAATACTTCCCCTGTACCAGGTAGAATTAACCGTTGATTATTAGTTGGTTGATCAACAAGTTCTTGCAACTTCTGCTTTATGTCAATAATTTTATCAGATGCCTTGCACCGGATGAAGTATGTTGTCTTACTACGTTTAACTCGAATGTACATATCCTGTCAATAAACAAAATTTTAGTATGATATATGTTAGGAATCCTGTTAAGAATCCCTTTTGGACAACAACAAAATAGAGCTAGAAATCCTAACACACTCTCTGCTGCAATAGCATAGTGACTGAAATACTTCTGTGTCATTTCACACTTCATGAAAACTGTTAAACATTAAGAAAGAGAGAAGCATTGAGCTGAAACCATGTTCTGAGACAGCACTGATTATGCTTTTTTTATATTAAGAAAGAGGAATCAATACAATAAATAGAGGAGATTTGATAACCCCTCATAACAAAGATATGATAGAGATAAATAAAAAAACATATATAATCTAGATATTTTTTTTATTACATAGGATCAGCTCCTTATCTCTATGATTATAACAAAAACAAAGGCATTAAAGTAAACAACAGTTACCCCAAAAGGAACAATCTCTTTTTCACAATGTCCTTGTGCAGTTACAAAGTTTAATTTCTCAAAAGCTAACTCCCACTTACAACTGAGGACCTATTTATAATGTCCTCACTAACCAAGATAAGTAACTACCCAATCACATAATAATTACAATTTAACCCTCTTTCATTTCTTTTGCTATAACAGACCTAGAAAGGTCTTCTTCCCTTTTCCTATTTTCCCTATCAACATTTCTAATAAGATCACTCCAAATTTTCACAATGCAAAACAGATGTCCAACAATGATTACCAACCAAATCCCATCTATAACTGAATGATGCTAAAGCACACCGGTTGAAGCCTCTAGAATTGATAATGAAATAGAAAGAAACAGAAAGTAAACTATTCATTTCCAGACACAAACCAAAATGACCATCATGTAGCAAGATTCAACCTCAGTAACACAATTGCAATTTTAAAGGAAACAAAAGTCAAGCATGCTATGAACATCTTCATGGTCTCCAAAGTTCTAACATCTGGCAAGGGTCTTCTGTTCTATCAAAATCTTGGGACCAGAGAGGTTAATTATCAAGCATACATCTCCTATTTTCTTTCTCATGAAAGCACAGCAAAGACCATCATTATTTTTATCAATTCCCTTTTCCCTCTTATTATTTTTCACAACCTAAAAGCAAATAGAAAAGAACATTTGGTTCCAGGTCCCTCCCTTAACTTGGAATGACTTCAAAACAAACACGCAAATTCTTAACTTTCAATTTGAAACCATATTTCATGGTTCAACACAGTAAAGAACGATTAGAAACTAAAGGGCACACAAAAGTAACATACCATTGTATTACTTTCCAGGTGCTTCTCTCTGGTAACAAAATTGAAGTCCCCAAAACTGAAGAAAAATTTGCAAAAAAGGAAAACAAAGGTTGCAAGTGACAGCAATTGATTTGAAGCAAGAAAAGAGGTAAAAGTTGGTGATGAGTAATTCACCTGCGAATCTGTGAAAATTGTCAGATATCAAAGCGGTATTCTTAGTCGCACACAAAAGGGTGATTGATTAGTTAGTTGTTCACGCGCCTGACCTTGACTCCACCTCTGATATTCTTGAAGAAGACGATGGATTTGAAATCAATTTTTCAGTACAATCGAATTAATTGAGAACTGAATTTCGATAATAAAATATTAAATTGAGATATTTAACTAAAACATAAATTAATTATCAAATAATAAATTGATAAAAACAAAACAGTTGTTTCTAGGATTAAACATGTTTTTAGTTCATAAACTATTGGTTATTTTTTGTTTTTTTCCTCTTTCAAAATAAGATAAAATTTGATCCTCATTTTTTCTCAAAACGTTTATTTTAATCCTCAAAAATTAATACAGTTAAAAATTTGGTCAACAGGACTAAAACCAAAATTTTGAGGACTAAAACGAATATTTCAAAAAAAATGAGGACCAAATTGTATCTCATTTTAAAAGAAAAATGAAAAAAAAACGATCAAGTACTAAAAATATATTTAATCCTTTAAACTATTATGCGAACATATTTATACAGTTATTTAATGTGTTTTGTTTGATTTATTTTTTATTTTATTTTTTTAACAGTATTTTGTAAAATCTGTAACTATTCTTTCACAATTTAGTCTTTATATTTCGTAAAATCGGTTGATTTGATAACTTTAATTGTATCTCATTTTATTTTAAAATATTTGATTACGTAAATTAAAGAAAGATTCTTTAAGCGTATTAAGTTATGTTTTTCTTAATTTTTTTTTATAAATTGTGAAATATCTTTTACTTGTTTTATCGGAAGAGATATAAATCTTGAATAAATTTTTATATTTTAATTAATTAAAAAATTTATTAATTAGTGTTCAAACTATGATATCCCTTGCATTTAAGTATCCAGACATATTAAATGTAACAGTTAATACGTTTTAAACAAAATCAATAAATTTATTAATAATTAAAAATTAAGAGATTAAAGTTATGTGAAAAAAATTGAAACTAAAATTATGAATTTCACAAAACATAGGGAACAAAATTGAATACAAAATTTTTAAAAAAAAATTAAAATTTTTTGAAAAATTATAAGAATCAACATTACTTTAAAACCTCAAAGATAAAATTTACAGATTTCACAAAAAGTAAATAACCAAAATTATAATAAAGTATATTTATAGACATTAGATTATGGATATGAGATAGTAGGATGTATTAAGAAACTATTTCCATATTAATTATTTCATGGTTTTGAAAAATTGACTTATAGTATGTGTTTCAACAACAACTAGAAAACCAAAAGCCAGCGTTGAACTGTATTTTGAAACCAATTTTAATTGCAACAGTTTGTATGGTTTGAAAACTTTATCATTTACATCGGTATAAGCTTCAAGGATGCTCATAAATATTTCTTTAATCATTGCAGGGAACGCAGAATAATCTGCTAATCACCTTCATCCCATCCCGCCAAAACTTTAGGAATATCAGTTTCATTTACAGAAACAATATTTATAACAATGATAAAAATTGGACGTAGATTTATTTACATAATATAATAATATAATGTTTTAAATATTATTAGATAATTTAATATATAAAATTATTTATATGAATGGTTTAATTTAGAGATGCTAAAAAAATCTGCATATACGAATATATGTGGATAAATCGCAGGTATTTACTATTTGTATTATACTTATTACCTAAAAAAATAAAATAACAATTTAATTTATATTTAATTTAATTTAATTTAATTTAAAATAAAATTAATTTATATTTTATTAGATTAAATTTAATTAAAATTGAATTTTAATTTATATTTTATTTTATTTATGTTAAACTTTATATATTTTTTAATTCTATTTAAATTTTATTTTAAAATGTATAAAATATATTTTTTCTAATATTTGGGATATCTGTATGTTCTAAAATATATATGAATTTTTTTTAAAACGGATACTGATAACGAATGAATTGTAGTAGAATTTTTATTTTATGGATCGAGTTGTAAATAAGCACTATTCGACCCGATTGCAATTCTTAGTTTCGGTTAAATTTGTTGAGATTTTAAGTAGATTAAATGGATATAAAATGGTAAATAAGAAAAAGCTTAAAAATTAAAAATAAATTTTTTAAGTTTAGACTATCTATCATAATAGATTGAATATCCACTTATACATAGTGATAAAAAGTTTGTCATAACGTCTTAAACATAATATGATAGGTGAAAAAAGTGCCAAAATAGACAAGGCTACTATGATAGATAATCAAAATAAATCATAATAAGTTTGATAAATACATTCTTCTTTTGAAAAAAAGGGATATATTTAAATACACAAACAAGTGAGAAAATAATTTATTGTTATCTACATATTTTTTATTTAAATTTAAAATTTGATAAAATATGCTACTATAATATATTATCATTTTAAATTTTAAAATATCTATTATAGGATGTTTTTACTAATTAATATAATCTTATGATTCTTTTCAATTTTAATTATGTCAAGATGTTCCTCTCTGTTCTTACTTCTCTCATTTTTTTTATCATTTTTCGCAAGATTTATTCGTTATATACTGATTCTTTCCAAATCTATTCAATAATTTGTTGTATCCGAAGAGGCAGAAAATATATTTATTCCATTAGAAAATATATCACGTATTAATATGTTTTTTTTAGATTTTTTTTGTAAAATCTTTTGTTTCCACGTGTGAGGTCCTTGGTTGAAACGTAACATTGTTTTCTACCAAATTTATTATTCATAAAATTGTTACATTTTTTATTATAGTAACATTTTATCATATTACATTATTATATATTACTAACATATGTTTTCGTTAATCTTTTTCTATGATTAAAACTAATTAAGTATAAATGTTATGATGTAGTAGTTTTAAATTTCATATACAAACAGCAAGATTTTTTTTAATCCCATCAATTTCATGTGAGTGTTGGAATGAATTGTTTATACTACTTGTTTCGGTAAATATTTTGTAGGACTGTGAGACGTACTTTTTTAACGTGATTTTCCTACCTTCTGACGCTTGATTTGTCTGCTCTGTGTAACGTCCCGGCAACTCGCAGGGACCGTTGACTGCCCCCACAGGTGTGCTTTGTCCTCACTCGCACACTTTCTGGGAAAACTTCCCAGAAGGTCACCCATCCCAAAATTACTCCAGGCTAAGCACGCTTAACCATGGAGTTCTTATGAGTCAGGCTACCGAAAAGTAAATGCATTTTTGGTGATATGAGTAGTCAAATCAATTCCTTTAAGCTATCCTTCAACCGTATAGTCCCATACCTATACAGTCTCCAGATCCCTCTCATTCCGGTGTATGTTCGATTCATCCATGTACCCATACCTATATAGTCCCATATCCTGTTATATGCATTGAAGGAAAATAACAATCGAATATGAACGGTCAAAAAAGAATGTAGATGACTAACCCATTTTATAAGGATGGACAACTAAGAAGATGAAACTGCTTTATTGAAGATGCTCGATTGGGCGTGCCTTTAACACTCGACTATTGCCACCTAGGCTTTGTTGGGAAATTTTTCGAATAATACCTAGAGATTCTAGGCGACGAGAATGACCGTCTCGCTCAGTTTTTCGCACCTATGACGGGAACGACCGTCTCGCTAGGTTTTTCGCACCTAGGTGTTCTAGGCGATGGGAATGAATGTCCCGCTCGGTTTTACCTAGGAATTCTTAGAGAACTTCCTAGTGAGAGGGTTTTACCTCTTTGCTTTCGTACTACTCTTGGTAGAGTGGTTTGCAGGATCCTATCACCTGCATTGAAAAAAGTATAACAACTCGAATTTTAACTTGTCAAAAAAAGTGTAACAATGAATCCAATGCATTTACAAGACAATCAACATCAAAATACCTTAGGCTATAAGGTCGGTCGGGCAATCAAGCGAGACCATTTAGTTGAAGAGACCCGAGTGAGAGTTCACGGAGAACGTTCCTCACCGAGCGGTAAGCTCTCGTTTGATCAAGTGGCTTGTACGCTGGGTCCTATCGCCAAGCAAGTAAGATCGCTCAGTCTATGTCATGAAGACCGTTCAATGTATATCATGTACCCAGGTGATGTATCAATCATAGAGGATGTTTTTATATGTTGAGGTGGGTAACACAAATATTCCAAATAGTTTAAAAGTATTAATATAATATTAAATAATAAAATGAATTTAAGATGGTTATATCAAAATAGTTATTTGTAAAGCCGTGGAAGCTTATTGACGTTGATGGTGAGAGTTTCTTCAATCAGAATCAATATGTAAGGGCTTGGTTGTCATGATGATGTTGAGATTGTGTCCTTGTCTGGTTCCTTGCGGCTTCAGCACGATGCCGCTTGGCCGGTAAGCTCTCGATTGGCCAAGTGATTTATGTGCATGATCCTATTATCTGTACTACGAGGCCGAGTGGCCAAATACCTGTAAGGTCGAGTGGCCGAATACCTATGAGGTCGAATGACCGAATACTTGTGAGGTCGAATGGCCGAATGGAAACTATCGGGTTGGTAGGTTGAATGACTTGCTGGAGTATTGGTTCCCTCCTTTTCCAACCGTTCGGGTTGGTGTGATGGGACCGTTGGACCTTCGTGCTTCCGTTGCATCCCCAATAATTGTGCTTGCACTTGCACCTGCATCTGCGTCTTTTTGATCAGCTCCCTGAAGCTTTGTTGCTCCTTTGTGTTTCTCATGGTCATCATTGGGTTTCTTCAGCTTGCTCTCGGCCCCACGATGGGCGTCAAAATGTTTTGGTAGATATTTTGTAGGATCGAGAGACTTACCTTTTTGACGTGATCTTCTTGCCTTCTAACACTTGATTCGCCTGCTCTGCACCCTTTCACTCTTGGTCGAACGGTAATAGCAAGTGACCGAGCAGTTTTAGTGCCCACTAACAATGCTTGAGTCAACTGTTCCGCTCGGTTCTATTCTTGATCGTTTGATTGTACTCTTGACCGGAGGGGGAGGTACCTGCAAACGGTGCTCTGATGCTCAAGTTAGGAGCGATTTTATGAATTGTTTATCATAGTTGAGTATTTGAGTTCTGATCGAACGTAAGTAGAATATAGTGGAATGTGAGTTGAACGTACCTGGCCTTTGGCCCTGTCATTGTATTTATAAGTGTTTTATAGATCAAATAAAAACAAACCTACCTAGAGATTTGGTTAGTTACTCATAAACGGCTTATCAGTATCTCTAATGAGATATCTTGGTTATTTTATCGTCTGCTGGATTACTGGCCCAATAATAACTTAAACGTTGGCCCAATTAGAACCCAACATTGTTGATGTTGTGGATGGACCGAATGGCCCTGAGTGGATGGACCGAACGGTACTGATTGTTAATTGTTTAGTCCATATTGTATACCATACACTACTTATTGTGAAATATGAATTAATTTATAATATGAATTAGATACAATATTATGTATATGATGATAATTACATTGATAATTTAAAGTGTGTTTGGTATTGTATGGAATGTGTGGTATGGTTTGGAACATGTGGTTAAATGGATGAAAAGTTGTGAAAGAAAGTTCCAAGGAAGAACTTCTTATTGGTAGTTTCAAGTATTGTTAGTATGGATGTAGGTAACTCAGTCTTGGAGATTTTCTTGACAAGGTCTTTCATTTTCAAGTAGAGAAGATTGACACATGTGGTGAGAATTGTAGGAGGTCTTAATCTTGGGTACTTCTAGTAGATCCAAGGCGTGGAACAGATTAACCTTGTGAGTGTGGTAGGGTGAAATCCGTTGGTAATGACTTTGCAAAGCAGTAGAGGTCATTACAAGTGCACAACTCGCCATAACTTGACATTCATACTAAATTTGGATAGTACAATCTAGGTCTTGGCATGTTTAAGATGTGTAGATTGTTTTATAATAAATATCTTTCCTGTGAAAAATATTAATGTATATATTGATTTGTTTTGTATCACTAACTTATCCTTACTTTTGTGTTGTCTGTTGTGTGTTGTCTTCTTTTTTTTTGTAATGATCACCAAAATGATGTGAATTAGAAAGAAGTTAGTACAGTTGTCCAACAAAAGGATAGAACGAAACAAATGTGTAATTAGATAAATTTACAAAAGTAGATCTTTACTGTTAAGACGTTAGAGTAGTTATATATTTTTTTATATTTGAGACGTTAGAATAGTTATATATTTTTTTATATTTGAAGTGAAGTCTTTTTATATTTTTTTATGTATTATGTAAGTATTTATGGACAAACAATTCAATATTGACAAATTGTTCTTCACGCTGAACATTTGGATAAAGAGGTTTAAAATCAGTTGACCATTTGCACAACGTCAACATCATTTTGTACTGGGTTGTGCGTGAGTTTGCCATTATGAACTTCATCCAGACATCAATAATTAACTTTTATAACTTGTTTTCAGCCTTCATATTATAGTACTTTAGATATGATCAGACCTAACTTATAAAAAAATTGCCGAATAGCTGATAACACGAGTAATAATGTTGTTAAATATAACATTTTTATTTGATCTTTCATTATTTTTTCTACAAACATTGTAATAATAACAAAATAAATTATACAAAAATCATTATTACAAAACCAAAATCTTTTACCCTTAAATTATTTTTTATTTTTTTCTAAAACCAATTAAAATTTATTATCAACATTTTTAACTAATTATTTCAGATTACTTTTCTATAATTTCAATTTCTTTTTTTTCTCCCTTTTTTAAAATAAAAAAAGTAAAAAATCTCTCCCAAGATTTGATTCTGTTGCGATGAGTTTAGGAAAATAAAAATGCATTGGATTCATTTGAGGATTTTTTTTAAGTATTATTTAACGGTAAAACTCATTAACATCTATTCAAAAACTAAAAATAATAAATATATTTTTTAAAACAATAAAGAACATATAGATATTTTAACTGTATGAATGTCATTTAAGATAAGGACATAAGTAAAACTAAATATAATGATCATAAATTAAATATTTCATCATTATGATCATAATTAACTAAAATTTAAATTTTAAACTACTTCATTACTATATATATATATATATATATATATATATATATATATATATATATATATATATATATAATACTGTAAATCACTTCAAGATTTGGTTCTATCATCTCCTTAAAAAGAAGATTTGTTTAATAAAAAAGTTTCTAAAAAAAATCACGAAAGCAAAGGAGGAGATGGAGGATCTTTGGTATCTGTGCTTTTCTCTCTTTTTTTTTTCCTTCTATGATGATTTATTTATGCTATATAACTTTTATCTAACAGCATCATTCTATTCAATTATTCTCTTTCCCCCATTAGGTGATTCTATTCATTTCACTATGCTAAAGTTCTTTTACTAAATCTCCACTTATTACATCTTATCTTTTTCTCTCTCTATTTTAAGTACATAAATGTGAATTTCATCTTTTCGTAAGTTAGCCTTACAGTGTAGTCTCTTAAAACAATTTGAGTTATTTATAATTTATCTGAATAAGGTATTGCATCGTCCATGATTAAAGTTTATTTATTTATTTTTTATATTTGATGTCTTCAACAAAAAGAAGTTTATTGAAAAAATGGAGACATAAATAGCAATGACAGAATTTTGGTTGGTTGGATTAGAAATTTTCAATTAATCAACTATAGTTCGTCAATCATTCTTTCAAGTAAAAATTAAAATAAAAAAGATTTTCTCATCAAACGACACATATTGATAAATAGAACAGCAACAAGCAACAGTAAATGAAAGGCTCTAGATGATGTGTATGAGTTGTTGTACACACTGTCCATTGCTATAGTCAAAGCAATGCACTGAGCATCTCATTCCAAATATCAGGCACCCCAGGAAGACACCAATGGCTGCAATCAGAAGAAAGACCTTTTCCTTGTTTCTGCCTCTCATCTTCTCCTATTACTCTCATATACACTGAAGGGTGCCCGTCTCTGCGTAGTTCTGTCATTCTTGTGATATCTTCCACATACACTGGAAACCTCATTCTCTTCACCACTCCTTCTAGCACAACCAGAGGTTCAGGAACGTGTAGGTGACTGAAAAATGGAAGAGGCTGCTTCTCATTGTGGCATTTCCAACCATTTTCTCTGCATACAAAAAGACAATCGAATCAATATATGTAACAAAAAGACTAATAGAAACAGACAGTACCTGTTATGCCTAGATGACATGCTTCTAAAAATGACTTTTGTTCTCAGAGGGTCTAGATTTTGATCCACCCATCTTGCCCATGTGCTGAGTCCTCTTTGATACGCAACCATAGCACTCATGTTTCTTATGAGATTATTTCCCTCCATGTAGTAATCCCATCTAGTTTATCATGATACAACTTAATCACATATCTTAAGGAAAAAGAGCATTAGTTAATTATACATAAACTAATTTCAATTTCTGTTCTTGATTTTCTTTAGTTGGAGAGAAATGCATCACTAGCATAATAACATTTACAGTGAAATTAAGCTTGATTTGAGAGAATGGAAAAACTTAAAGAGAATGAGAAATCTTTCTTACGAGCTGGTTTGATCAGAGTGAGTCCACCAGTGGGCTGAGTCAAATACAAGGATATCAACCCCTCTCCAATACCTTGCATTTTCTTCAATCAAATCCAAATGTACAATTCTCTTATTTTCTGAACCTTTCTTCAGTTCTACCAAAAGGGGTGCCCAGAAAAACTCAATCGAAGTCTCAAAATCCTTCAGGTGAAGACTCCACGGTCAATAATTTTCACAAAAGCAAAAGAAAACATGTTATGATAAATATCTCACCATGGCATGGAAAGCCATTGCAGGTCCATTGTAAGTCACCCTTTTTCGACCAATTGGAATAACTCCTTGCACTAAGCAAACTAGAGATTCCCACTGATTTCTCATCATCGAATCACCCACCAGCATTATTCTCTTTCTTCTCATTCTTCCAAGAAACCTCAGTGCATCAAATCTGCACATGTCATCAAGAAGTTAGATTTTGGATATATCTGTATGTTCATTTTCTTCTAAAAACTAGCCTTAGTTCTTAACAGATAGAATCTAAAACCAAAATTTGAAGCCTTTTCACACCAAAAACATCAACAAAAACCATATATATATATATACCTTGGCAAGGTACAACTAGTTGGCTTCCACTTCCACTTCTGATAATCAGAATCTGGCCTACCATTCTTTTGACACGTAACTACAGAGCTTAGATATGGACAATTAGAGTCATAGAGAGGGTAAGAGTCATCATAAACCCATTTTCCAACAGAAAAGTCACATATCTTCCTAGAATCTGTGTTGCTTTGGACCATCTTAACATCATCAGGTTGAACCAGAATCCCAGCCTCATCCTCCGGGTCCAGCAGGGACAATGTGCAGTGGAGGAAGCACAGAAAAGTGCTGCACAATAACAAAGAGGAAAACAAGTGGATCATTGGTGCTGCCATGGAAGAACAAAGCTGTGAGAGAGCATAGAGAGCATAGAGTTATGTAGATTGTAAGGAGCTAAAGTGTTTGATCATGGCATGACTTGCGGTGATTTGAAGCTGTGGACCATAGAGAAGTGCAGTACTAATTACAAGAGAAAATGAGTCTCTTTTTGTGAGAAAAAATTGTTTAAAGTTAAGTTTTTTAGTTTCTTAGCATAGAAAGAAATTTGTATGCTTATACTTTAATAATATGTGAAGAAAGTTTATCTTTCTTTTTTCTTTATTCTTTCACCTATATTGCTATGGTTACTTTTTTTTCTTCTTTAATGAGTGAAATGATCTTTGGAATTGAATAACTACTTGTGTTTGGTTTGGTTGAGACAGGTGGGCATGTGCATTTGTTATTGTCAGTGACATTTAAGTGACTGCAGTGATTAATGGTCTTCTTTTTTTCCCTTTTCCTTTGGTAGGAAGCCAATAACACCCAGATTTTTTTTACAGTATTCTGATACACACATGTTATTATTTAATTGGATTTAAAACAGGTCATACAATAATAAATAAATAATAAATTAATAAAAAAGTATATGTATGTTGTGTTAAAATATTGTAAAGAAATCTGTATTAAAATATATTTTTTTCTAGAATAAATAATGTTATTACTAGCAATTTGTTTGTTCTGTCCTATGCATTTTAAGTTTTGTTCCTTTTTGTTGAATTAGCATATCTGTTTTGGTGTTTTATGTGTCTAACCAAAACTTATGTTTGATGTGGAGAAGCGAATGGTTCTTGTATTGAAGTTGAACAAGTAAATAACAAAAAATCTTTAAGGTGACCAATGGAAGTGGGGGTTAAGAAATTTAATAGATATAGTATTTTCTTTAATGTGTTATTTTGCTATTTTCTCGAACTTAAAAAGTTTAGCTTTCGTTAGACTCAATCCATTAAATATATTGACACTATTTCCAATTGAACTTTTTTGTTATAAAATTAATATAAAGAGAACTCAATTTTATTCAATAAAAAAAAGTTGAAACTAATGCTATTAGTTAAATAGTAATGTAAGGAATTGATTTAAGGTGATTTTAGAAAAAAAAAATTATAAATTAATTCTGGCTTGGTAATTTGATTTTACAGTTAGTTATATGATTTACTTCATTTTTCATTTAATTGAGTTTTAATATATTTAAATAAATTTAATTTAAATTTTTAATGTTAAATTGACATTAATACTACTTAAAATGTATAAAATATTAAAAAATTTGTCTTCACGAGATCCTGATTTAATCTGACACATTTCAGATTTTGACACATAACTTTTAAATTTTGAATGACACTTTCTATAGTTTAAGCAATGATTCAATTGACTAAAAAATATACGAAAATGAAATGAAAGATAAGCCTGAACCAAATTACTAATTCGTACATACTTAATACAACTTCTTCTTTACTTCTTTTTTAACTTTATGTTTCAAAACTTTTATATAAACATATTATTTTATTTTAAAATGTTCTTATAGTGATTTGGTTAATGATTTTTTTTAAATTTTTGTGAACATATTTATTTTGAGTTATTTTTTTAATAATTTGATTATTAAATTAAAAAAAATGTTTAACTTTTTTTACTTTTCAAAACTTTTTTTATTTTTTTTAAGAATTTAAAAAATAGAGTATTAGAGTTGATCAATATTTTAAAACAATGAAACTGAATATTTTAAAGTTAAAATAATTTAATAATATAAATAAAATTTCTTAAATTTATCTCATTATTTAAAACACTATTAATCTCTCTAGAATTCTTTTTCAGAGTTCTCGTTCTCTTCTCTCTAAGATTTCTAATTCATCAATCATTTGTTTGACGATCAAAAAGTGTCTAAGAGATCACGATAACACAATCTTCATTCTCTACTGATCAGTTTTTGATTTAGAGTAAGTTTCTATCATTTTTTCCTTTAATTCTCAGTCTATGATCATGCATAGCAACCCCTTCGCATGTGTCTTTTGTATTCTTTTCTTGTTCTTTGTTAATCCGAGGTCCTAAGGACTCACTCGTATCACAACTTGGTGATTTGTAGGCGTTTCTAGAGTTCCTTGTACTTGAAGCAACTATTGTGCATTGTTAGAGTTGTGATAGTTCTCTTTGAGGTAAGGGAAACTAGTTCTTGTTTTATGTTAATTTATAAAGTAGGAATTGATAGTATTTAAGGTGTGTACATGATATAAGGAGCAAAATTATTAAACTATTTTTGTATATTTTGGCCAGCTGTAGATTAAGAATTGACTTGTTAAAATACCCAGGAATTATATATAACCTAACATATACACAAACATTATAAAGAATATATAAAATTTATACACCACAGAAAATGTAATATTACATGATGAGTGTTGATGTTGAATGACTTGGTGTTAAACTCCAATTGTATGATGAATTGTGTTGTTAAGATGTTTGGTGGTGTTGAATTTGGTTAAATGTGGAAGAGAATTGAACTAAGTTGAGTTATAAGTGTTTCTGGTCAAAATAGAGGGTTTTGGTACGTGCGTTTTTAAGTTAAGGGTTAAAAAGAGGAAATTAAGTCTTAAAGTCTCTTTATATGTGATTTGAGATTTGTTAGAGTTGTGAATTGGTTAAAATCTATTCTAGAAAGAGGTAGTAGTGCTTTGGTGGAGTCTTGGTTGGTTTTTGAGTTCATTTTGGGGGTTTGGACTAATGAGATTTTGAATTATAGGTTTTGTATCAAAATGGTAGGTTTGAAGTGTGTTGTTAAGTCATTTCTGACTTGTTAGAGTCTCTACATTGCTCAAATATGAGCTAGAACTTGTGGAGTTTAATTTTGGACTTTAAAGTGAGATTTTAGTTAGTTTTGGATTGGAATCTTGTGGTAAAATAGTTTAAAACTAGTTTAGGTTGATTTATATACATTTGGTTATGTCCACAGTAGCTTAAAATCTCATATATATAAGGGGTAAAAGTTGGTAAAATTGCATAGGATAGGTCATGCGGAGTTTAGGGGTGCTAATTATGTGGTTTGAATGCTGCAGAATTATGCAACGAGGCAGAATTATGTAGCTTAAAATTGGATAGGTTTGGGTGTTATAATTCCCTTTATTCTATGTGCATAGTTTTAAATGGTATAATAGTGTATTGTATGATCTATGGTATAGTTTGAAACCTATGATTGAATGGAATGATTTGTGTAAGAGTTCTAAGGAAAATTCTTAATAGTTGTATCAAAGTGTTGTTGGTATGAATGTAGAGATCTCAAGTCTTGGTTAGGGATGACAAAAAAGTTCGCGGATAAAATTTGCGATGGATAGTTGATACCTGATGATATTTACTACTCGCGGGTTGCGAGTAACAGATATTTTAATACCCGCTTATAAACGGATCAGATGTGGGTATTATACTTCCCGACCCGCAGGTACCTGTTACCCACAAAATATAAAAATAATAATTTAAATTATATATTTTTTAATTAAATTAAATTTACAATAAAATTAATTTATATTTTTTAACATTAAATTTAATTAAAATTAAATTTTAGTTTATATTTTATTTCATTTATATTAAATTTTGTATATGTTTTTGTAATTTTATTTTTAAAATGTATAAAATATATATTTTTTAATATTTACGAATATTCACGCGGGTTGTGGGTGGAGTTTTCATTTTCGGGTTGGGTTATGAATAGGCATCATCCGTATCCAACCTGACTCGTTGTCATCCCTAGTCTTGGAGGTTATTCTGACATTCTAATGATCATTCATTCTCAATTAGAAATGAGTGATCATATGGTGAGAGTAGCTAAATGTCTTAATCTAAGTGCTTCTAATGTGACCTAAGACGCGATACAGACTAATCTTGTGAGTGTGGTAGGTGAAACCCATTGGTAATGGCCTTACAAAGCAGTAGAACCACCACAAGTGCATGACCCGCCATAGCTTTGCATTCATACTAAATCCCGATAATCCAATCTAAGTCTTTGGCATGATTAAGATGTTTGGTTTGCTTTATGTAAAATATGACTCATGTGTGAAATGTTAATATATATTATGATTAGTTTGTATCACTAATTTACCATGTTTATTTGTATCTTGTTTGAGTGTTCTTGTGCGTTGTTTTCTTGGCGATGATCATTTAGTAGGTGTGAACAGAGGCTAATGACGTGTCTCTTGAACAAGCCTTGGGTGGTGGAGATACTGCTAATGTGTAAATATTATAGTACGTATATTTTTTTTTCTTTGGTTCTATTTGATGATCTTTTGTACATAATTTTGGATTATGATTTTGTATATAAAGTTTAATTTATGGTTATGTTTAGATAATTATATTTATATTTAATATGTCCTATCTTGTTAACTATTCTATCATTAGAACGATGATAATTCTTGAATAGTATTTTAGACTATTTAATTAGAAGTTACATTTTCTTACCTTTTTCTATATTTTTTTATAATTTTTTATTAAAATTTATATGCGATTCTTATTATATACATATATAAATCTTTTGAAAAAATATGATATTTTTTAATATTTAAATTTTAATTTATTAATTAAATAATTAACACGCTTTTAAATTAAAAAAACAAAACATGTTTGTCTGAAATAAAAAATAAATTTTAATCGTAAAAAAATTGGAAAAAGCTTAGTCATTTAATAATAAAAAAAAAATATAAATAGTCGGTTTAGTATATAAGTATTAATATATATTTTTGAATATAATAGAAAACATAATTGCATTCATATACAAAATTTTTTATTTTTTAAAATTTGTTTCAACTATGTTAACAGTTAAAGGTAATTGGAGGAAGCACTGAGGGTATTAAAAAAGTAAATTTTCATTTAAATTTAATTACATATTAACTTTAATTTTTCTCAACATACGTCACATTCACAATTTCTAAAGACTAAACGTGTGCTCAAATGCATTAATTATTAATAGGGTTAAAACATACTTAACATAATTAAATTTCTGTATTAAAATTGATTTTTTCTTCTTATACTAAAAATGTATTCAACCGACTATTTATTAAATAACAAAATAAATAAAAGTAATGAATTGATAACATAAAATACAACTTGGTCTTTGAAAACACAACTTACTTGTTTATGAAACAAACCATGCTTTAACATATCTTACATCTGACACACTATTATATGAATCCGGATAGCAAAATGATAAAATGGGAGTGTGACTATTTCATCTCATTTTCGTAGTAAGATTTATCATCATTTTTATATTCAACATATATGAAACTTTTACTCAATATATATCTCATCAGATCCATATCCACAGTCGTTTTTATCTGTTTATTGTTTTTTTTTTCTGTAGCTTCAACTATTAAGAAAATACTATAATTATGCAAAAATCAATTAAAAATACAAAATAACAATTGAACGAATTCAAATAATTATAGAAAAAATAATAAAAATATCAAATATATGTTTTAAAAATAAGTTACAAAATTAAAGATTAAAAAAGTCCATAAAATTTCTAAAATTGCGTAATAAATTAAAAATGTTTTAATAATTTAAAATAATAATATATACTATGATTGAAAAATTATCGAAACAAGTATCAGAATGAAAATTCCCATCTGATTTTCATATCAATTTAAAAAATCATGTATTATCCAATATCTAATTGGTGGGAAGAAATTCCATATAAATCAGACTAACTTTAAATAATACTTATAAAAACAAGTTGATAAGTTTAAGTTATGATGAGAACAAGAAGGGGGTGTTGCTCCCTCCACCAATTACTTATCCACCTCTCCATTATTTTTTTATTTATTTTAAAAGTATTTTATATTTTTCTACTATTTTATTTTATTTCAAAAATATCCTACACTCTCCATTATTCTCAACAATCTTTCTCTTTTTCTCTCTGTATTAATAGAGTATTATCTTTCTCTTTCTCTCTCTATATTAATGAAACATTCATATGACTTCGATTTAAACTTGTGATATATTGCAAAATATAAGATTGAGAGGAAACTTCAATATTAATATTTCTACCACTTCCATTTTATAAACTTAAAGATTAGATGTAAATACAAAATAATAAATATAATAATATTAATAGTAAATAATATATTGCTATTATTATTATATACTAACTTTATAATGACGAAATAACTAAATAAATACCAAATCTTTAACAAATAACTTTTCTTTTATATTTTAAGTATTTACTAATATTTTTATATTATTTATCTAATAAATTAAATACTTTATTCAAGTTATTTGAGTCAAACATGTCGGTAAGTTAAAACATAATATAATATTAAAAATTATAGATATTAAATGTAAAAAAAACACACACATATATAAACATTTTTCTAGAAATTTAGAACAAAATTTTACCATTTATTAAGTGATTTGAAGAAAAAAAATATATTGAACAATGAAAATAAGATTGAATCAATCTTATTTAAGGGAAAGTGTAAATAAAATTTTACAATATATCAAAAGTTTAAATCTGAACCATGTGAATGATCCATTAATGTGGAGAAAGAAAAAAAATTATTAAATATAGTGGGGAGGTGTAGGGTAATTTTAGAATAAAAGAAAATAGTGTATAAGTGTAGAGTATTTTTAGAATAAAAGAAAATAATAGAGTACATGAGCACTTGGGGTGATAGAGGAAGCAACACCCGAACAAGAAGTACAAAGTTCTGGACATATCCAGTAGAAAGGAAAATATTTAAGATCTACAAAGAATAGTTAACAGATATTAAACAAGTTTAACATTTCCATTAACTCTAAATGGCAATTTTAATAACAATATTATTTAAGTAATTTTGATTTTTTTTTGATAATTAACAATCTAATTCTTAAATTGATGTATTTTTATAAAATGTAAATTATATTTGTAATATTTAAGAACTACTTAATACACTGTTTAAAAATTTAAAATTATTTAAGTAGCTTTTACTCCACCCTAAAAATTTCGAAATTGCGTGTCCAATATATATCTCGGCCTGCACTGCGACTCTGTTTCACTCCTTCAACCAAATCAAGTTTCAATCTTTGTTCATAACTTTGAATTTGATTGAATAAAAATGTAAAGCATCTTTCTCACTGTTTCTCTGTGTTTTTAAAATCTCAATCCAATCATGTGAAGGAGAAGATTAAATACATTATTTTTTTCAATTTGAATCCAGCCAAGGCACTGGAATCTATTCAGGGTCGGTGCAGAACGATGAGAAATGATGAAGGAAGCACAGAAGGGGAAATGGGTTCAGTGGTGGTTGAAAAAGTGGAAGGCAGATCATCTGCCACAACCTGTTTCTCAAGATATCCCCTCAAGTTCTTCATACCCAAAAAGGTTTTCTCTTTAATTTCATCAGTCTTTGGTTCAAAAAAGGTCTATTTATATTAAAATATACTATAAACTGTCATCTAATTATGTGACTATTTTAAAATTTATTTCACTTTTAGTTGGTTCATTATGCAAATATATATAATAACAGAATATGATCGTTGAATTCTTATTTAGAGTTGATTCAAGGATGATATCTGATTATTATTTGTCAGTGTAAGTTTTTTTGCAGGAGCATTATAAGTAACTCTTTTATATTATTGTATAGCTGAAAGTTTTTGAACTTGTTTTGTACTGGTTACTTTAAAAATATATTTTTTGATTTGTTGACAGCGTAATACTTGTATATTTCAATACTAAATCTAAATTAAATTCTTCTTATACTCTCAGTCATGTTTCTATTAAGCTGCACAGGTTTACATGTTTATGGTACGAAACGTTCTTTATGTTTGTTTCAAATTTATATAATTTATACCTCTTACGTTTAAAATACATTACATTAATGTTTTTTTCAAGTTAAAAGAAATTAAATCTACACTTTCTTAAAGTTAGGGAAGTAAATTGAACAATAAGGAAGTGTAGGGGCTTTGACCTAGTTTAGTTGAAAGTTTGGAAGTATAAGAACTAAACAAATACTTTTCCCCCTTTAAAAATCTTAGCTTGGAATGCTAAAATTGTTTCTTTCGCTGATTGCTTAGGTGGGTTCTTCCAAAACTGACGCTGTATGGGTTTATGCTCTCAATTATGGGGGAGGAATTGTATCTGTAAGTTTGTATTTTTTTCATAACCCCCTTTCATTGTCTTGGTATTATGCTTTTATTTGCATTTGCTGATGGATTTGTGCTTACCTTGTGAGGTGTAGGGTGATCACATTTCATGCAAGTTTTGTGTGGGAGATTCTTGTACCATGGTGTTAACAACCCAAGGTTCCACCAAGGTTGACTAATTTCTTGTTTTCTCTTATAGTTTTTTCTTTCTTTCTTTATTTTCATCCCCCAAGCTTGGGTTTCCCTCTGTTTGAGCTGACTTTTGGCCGGGGTGCTTACGTCCTATCATTGTTAAACTCTACAAAAAGAGAGAAACATTGTGCTAAAACCGTGTGTTTCTGGGACAGCACGAGTCTTTGTTTATATTGAGAAAAAGGGATCACTACAATAAATAGTGTAGATTTGATATCTTCTAATACAATATGATATGGGAATAAATAAAACATTCCTGATTATATAAGATTAGCTCCTTATTTCTATAATTATAACAATCATGGTATATTATCTCTTAAATATGTTGCTTTTTGTTAGAGTGAATTCTGATCTTTTGACTTGGCTTATGTTTATATTGTTGTTATTGATAATTTTGTTCTCCTTATTTAGGTCTACAAATCCGTGGGATCTAAGTGTTCCCAGCAAATACTAGAGGTAAAAATAGAGTATTTCTTTTGCTGTTTTGCCTTTATGCTCATCATTATTGTGTTAGAGCAGTCATATTGCATGATGGGGACAAAGGATTAGGATCGATTGTTTTTCACTATACAATTTCTGATGTCAATAACAAGATTTATGACCATGACAAGAGTGTTATACTTGTAGTAGGAGTCTAATAAATGTACATTTTTACGGCATAACACACTTCTACTTTCCAACAGAAATGCCTTGATGAACTTGATTTTTTCGTGGTTAAGATTTGACTATTGGCGAGTTTATTGGTCTCATGGGACAACTGACAACTTTTGAATCATTGTGTAGTAGGCTAGAGTTGGAAGCAATGCACTTTTAGCCATCATTCCAGACCCAGTGACATGCTTTTCCACCGCAAGATACTATCAGAAACAAGTCTTCAATGTTTCTTCAGACTCAAATTTGGTCATGGTTGATTGGATTACAAGTGGGCGCCACGAAAGTGGTGAGAAATGGGATTTTGATCTATATAAAAGCACCAATAACATTTTCTTAGAAGATGGTCAACCATTATTTCTGGATACGGTAATTGTCTTACTGCTGTTCTTGTTATGCTTATAATATGTATAGTTTGTTAGACAATTAAATGCATATACTATTAAAGAGGGTTGTGTAGTGTGGTTACATATATAAGATAGAGGGTTAAGTGGAGGGAAATATAGATGAATTTGTAAATATCTGATCATTCAGTTGCAAAAGGGGCTTTTCTCCCTTGGTATAGTTATTAATTTCAAATAATAATTCGTTCTTGGACATTTTCTTCAGTATTTTCACCTTGAGGACAACCATTGACTACCTTACTAAAGAAATATGTTTCTGAGTTGAATGTTGTTGTTCAAGTGGCATTTGAGAAGTTAAAACCTGCCATGACCTCATTGCCAGTATTGGTTGTACTAGATTTGTCCAAGCCGTTTATTGTAGAAACGGATTCAACACGTGTTCTCTGAATTCCACCTCGAGGGCAAGGTCCCCCTTGAGGGTGGTATTGATAGAAGAAGACAACCTTCTATTAAATATGTGTATAAGAGAAAGAATAAGGAAATATTATAACGTGTGATAGTTAATTGGGACAGTTGTCAGTTAGTTTGTTAGAAGTTGGTAGGTAAAATTTGTATAATTTATGTGGGAGGGTTAAGGTTCCTCAAAATACCCAGGACTAATTCAATTAAGAAGTGTTTCTGTTTGAGGAGTTCTTAAGATCAATGGAGACATTCTTGTTTCTTTGGTTACTATTCTAGATTCATATCTGATCCTAGTTCTATCAATTATCCATGTCAAATTTTGTTAGAATTGAACAAAATTAGCAAGGTGTTCAATGATTTATATATCTTATTACATTATGTCAATTTTGATCTTTTTTTTACCGACAAATGTAAGTTATTAGTTTTTGCTAGTGGAGAGAGTTGAACACACAACTTCTCCCATTCTCCCTTCCAAGCCCTTCAAACCAACCTTATATCTCCCAAATGTTAGTATCAAATAATTTTGATTAATATAAAATTGTGTATATGGTTTATGTGAAAGGAACATTCGTAGATTTTAAAAAAAAAATCATGTAATTGAGAGATATTGAACAATCTAATATTTAGTAAAAGTTATAGGATGTTTTTTTATCTATCCCCATATATAGAGACACAAACATATACATATATCGGGGGATGTTTGAAATGGACATCGTATACAATTATGTTGGGTTCCCTTGTTTTTTTATCTCCTTTTCATCTCAATTTATTTATTTTTGCCTAACATTAATGATTTAATTTGTATTCTTTGATTCTTCCTTTTTATCTATTTTACTCATTTTTGAAAGTCTGTTCCAACAAAATTTTGCAATGTGCAAGGCAATGATGTTCAAAATTGAATATGAGAAGAATGAGAGATTTTACATTATAAGAACAAGTACGAGAATGTGTATAATTGTGATAAAGGAGAGAAAGATGGAATGTAGAGAAACACGTGACTTAATATAATTGTGTTGTGATTTCAGCCTTTTATTAATTTTAATCTTCTCTAATAGTTATAATTCTTTCTTCTCATTTTAAGAGTTGTTCTTAAACCGTGTGAAACTTTAACATTATCATGTTCAGAGCCAAAATGAGAGTATCCGAATTCAGCAGAATATGTTCCTTTTGCATTTTTCTGTCCTCTGATGTTGTGCTTATCAGCTTTCTGAAATGACAATACATCTTGTTTGGTACTAAAATTTGAGTATAAAAATTTCTTGTGTGTTGGACTACCCTCTATTTTGAGATTAATGTCCTTTCCTCCTGTATTATTCTCAAATGGCTTCGTGTTACTAACAGATGTTATTAGAGAAAGAAAAAAATGGACACTTACAAGAGCACATGCACAATTACCAAGTAATTGCAATGATTTTACTCTTGGGGTGAGTGGTTTATTTTGTCTTATCTTTGGACTAATACTTATTGTATCATGAATTCATTATTCATGTACTATGTGACCTTTTAGGCCAAAAATGCAGTATATTCAGAATCTTGTGCAAGGTAACGTGAAAAAGATTATGTCTGAGCAATTACTGCATCCTTCTACATCTTTGAGTCACCATCACCAAAGAGAAAAGGCTGATCATTTCCTTACGAAACCAAGCTTCATAGCTTCCTGCAGTTCATTTGGTCCTAAGGTTTGTTTATATTATTTCACATTCAACAAACACTGATTATTTATCTAAAATTGTAAAATGTTAACTTTGTGATTCATTAGGATTGGCTTCTTTTGTCTCGACATAGAGGAGTCAAGTTTCAAACACTTCTATTATTTGATAAATTTCATGAGTTTCACATAATAACATGTTACCGGCTGAAACTTCATTTGTGTGCAGAAAACTGGTCTTGTTGTTCGAGTGGCCGCTGAGACAACTGAATCAGTATACAAGTTTCTACGACTTCAGCTGGCTCCTATGGAGCCAATGATAGGTGTTCCACCATACAAAACAAGTGTTATATGAAAGATTCATTTAGGTTGTGTTGGGAATTAACTGTATACGTAGATTGGCAAGGATGGATTTGTAAAAGTAGGAGTGTTCTCAAGGCATGATTTGCGCCGATTTGCGACGACGGAAAAAGGAGGATTTTCGAGAAAACACTGTGCATTTCATCTTGCCAAAAGTGCGACGATTTGCGCAGATTTAGGGGACAAAGACTTATATGACCCCTATAACTAGAAGTACGAACACTATTCTTTCGTACATCTTTCCAAATATATTAACGTGCTTATTTTGTTATTCGATTCTCATTTATAATTAACCGATCTGAAGCATAATAAAATAAACAAAAGTATCATCTCAATCACTGTTGTTTGATGAGAAATAAGCTATGGACGCTTTGACGAATACAGTGGATTGTGGATGTCCATGTGATGACCCAAAGTGCAGGCATGCGTTTCTTTCCTTTTGAGAGTGCTTTTGCAGTCCATTTGTAGTGGCCAGATTCCCTACTTGACTGAACCATTCACTGCCATGTAATGCATAGGAGAGTATCGTGGGAAAGATGTTTGAATTATCTTACAATGCTTTCACCATCCACACCATTAATAAGAAGCTGGTTGGTGGATAAGTTTGGTATGTGTATTAAGTGATGTGTGTGTTTACATAGAGAGACACCGAACTTTGAAGATACGGAACTGGAAAGCAACTTTTGGCGAGTTTGTGTGGTGAAGTAGTGCCTTCAGAGTAAGCACCTGTGGAGTAGATATAGGTAATGTTTGTTTTGGATTTTGTTGTGGTTGTTATAGGTAGAAGCTGTGTCATGTAGTTGAAGAGGAAGAGAGTTGGAGGAGTAAGAAGGTTGTTGTTCATGATGAGGAAGCGGATGAAGATGAGAAATGAAGGAAGGAGAAGTGGTTGAAGAAGTTATGGAAGAAGCCATATATTCGGTTCGAAGAAGAGGATCTCCAGACTATGCATTGCTCGCACGTAATCCGTTACAAGTGGCGTAACTGGTTATTCATTGTACAAGACAGAAGCGTATTCGGTTACACATCCCATAACCGGTTAAAGCTTCAATGGTGTTTGGCAAATGGATGCGTATTCGGTTACACTTCCCGTAACCGGTTAAAGGTTCAACATCACCTAAGTTTTCCGGTTCAGGCGTCTGGTCAGACCGTTGTTGTGGCGTCGTCTCCGGTTGGCAAGGATTTGGTGTTTGTATTATTTGCACTTGGATAGGTGCAGCGTTGAAAATCTGCAGCGACTTAACCTTGTTGCATGACAGCGTTGGTGGCTATGGGGTTGACGAGTACGACGCACATCATGGAGGTGGGGTCCGAGCACTACCAATGGAGGCATACTCATATGTAGTGAAGAAGGGGAGGAGGGAGATGAGGGAGATGTAGATGCACAGCAGGAGGCCGAGAGTAATAGGCAGTTAAAGAATATGGTATTTTTTGAATTTAGCTTGACCAATTATTTGTGTTGCAGGTTTATGTAAGCTGAAGATGCATTTGGTGAGGTATTGGTAAGCTACGGAGGTGCTTGATATGGATGTTATATAAGTGTTATCATTAATTCTATTAATAGTGTAAAATTAATTACAACATCAACTTGTACACTAATTAATTACAACCATAAAGTCTCCCCACGAGATTCTTGACCAACCTCATATCCTAATCATATTCATCAACCCATTCATCATGAAATCTATATTTGATCCAAATTCATGCTCGTAACTCAACATATAATAATGTTCAAGTCAATGATACAACCATACATACAAATCAATAAATACAATTTATCAAACTTTCACCTAATATGATCAAATATTATTTTAACAATTTAAAAAGTTAGAATATTACATGGGATTATTGTTCTCATTATAGACCTCTAATTAAGGATCTGACAGATCAAAGTAAATAACATGTTTAGAACCTACTTTGAAAATTTCAGTTTGATCTAATGGTTAATAAAGTGAGATTTTATCTAGATGACTCAAACAAATTTTAATATGGAGTTAAGTTTTCTAATAACCTGAAAATGATTTATGTAAGTATAAACAAGGAATCAAAAATTCGAGTGATCAAAGTGAATAAATATGTGTTAGGAACTACATATTAAAATTTCACGTTAATCTAATAGTTAACTAGGTGGAAGTTGAAGTTTTATCGAAGTAAGTTAAAGATAACATTTAAGTGGTGTTCATATCTACTAAAAACTCGAAATTAATACCTTTAATTATAAATTTCCAATTAAGAATTTGAACAGTTAAGATAAATTGTTATGTGTTATGAATTATATATCCAAATTTCAAGTGCATCTAAGGCTAAAAAAAGTGGAAATTAAAGTTTTTAACTTAAGGACCAAATTACAATATTGATCAGGTTACTCAAAATGAGAAATTTATTCTTTTACACACATCTAATTAAAAACGAGAACGGTTAAAAAGAAATAAGATCTTTCAGAAATCATATATAAAATTTTGAGTGTAAGAGTGACCTGTTTATTCAAGATTGTGAAATTATTTTTTTAATTAAAGACTTTAAATTAAGATTCTGAAGGATGAAAGTGGAATAATATATCTTATAAATTATATATTAAAATTTAAACTTAATCTAATCGTAGAATAAAAATGAAGGTTTTACTGTAGTAATTTCAAAAATAGAAAACAAAAATAAAATAGTAAAAAATACCAAAATTCGTGGATAAATAGCTCACATTTCTAAATCTAAACATGATCGTATCTCATATATTCAAAATCATAAGCATGCATAAAGAAAAAAGTTAGCTTGTTTTTTTTTTTCAGAATATTTTTCAGTGGAAGACTTTCCCCTGTAGCCTTCCTAAAACTTTCCTTAACTAAAACTAAAGTTTTCTTTTTTCCCTTCGTTCCTTCCTTGGTTTCTGCATATCATCCATTGGCTATTTACAGACCATAAAAATTCCCCCTTTTCTTTTAATTAATTATTTATAATAATAATAGTAATTATTATTATTATTATTTTAATGTATGTATGATTGATCCCGAAAGGTGATTTGGCTGGACTATTTCCTTCGATCACCACACCGAAAGTCATTTGTCCATTTGCTTTTATTTATTTATTTTAATATATATCAAATACATTTTGTAGAAAAAGTAGTACTTAAGGTGAGTACATGATATATGGCATACAGCTTAATTTAAAGACTAAATTGCGATGCATCGTGAACCATTTGCTATTGAATGAACCAATATTTTCTTTAATTAATTAAGTATAAAAGTATTTATAACTTTAAATATTTTTAATTAAAATTTTATAAAAAAATCTTCAATTGAATGTTCAAAATATTTTTTATTTTTATCTACCTGTCTTATAATTTAATATCACCGTCAACAAAATGATATAACTATTACCTTAGTCTTTTTGTTTCCAATTTTTCGTGGAACTCATTCTCAAATTTCCAAGGAACGAGTTCATCAAGTTAAAAAAGATTAAAAATGAAAGTAGATGGTCAAGCCATTTCGTTTATGACAAAAATTAAACAGAATACTTAGATAAAACTAAAAATGTTAAGAACTCAATAAAATAATTTTTTCAATAAATAATTAATTAAAAATATCCAAATTTATAAATACTTAAAATTTATGATTTAAGTCATTTTTGTATCGCTATTAGGCCATAAAATGCATAAGAATTTAACCAATATAAAATGTTGTTGACTCGCAATGAAAAAGAGCTTATTTGGATTGAGAAAATTGGGGTGCATGATTTTCTATCAATGTACTGAATACAGTCTTTTTAAAATAATGTTTTCATCAACGTATACAAATCTTTGTACATAGATTTACATTAACATCTATCCTCTAAGCTTTCTGTAAAGTTGAAATAAGTTGTTCTATTCCTAGTTGAACAAAGTCTACATTTGGAAGATGAAGACCTTCAGTATATTCATCTTCAGTAAAGTCTACTTTCTTCAGTGTTCTTTTGTAACTCGTAGCAGCTGATATTGGGTGAACTCTCGCAATTGAAACCTGTAAAACAAGAAACTAAGTTAAAAAGTAGATGCATTAATTCATAATGGTTACAGAAAGACCTTTTTGTGCTATATTTTGTACTAAATTCTGTATTATTCAGCACTTAAACAACTCAATTTGGCCATAATGGGTATCTTCGGAGTAGAAATCTAAAATATCACTCTAGAACTAAATGATCCATCCTTTACACATACCATGTTAGGTCCTCTTAAAATTTAAGAAAACAGCAGATTTTAACAATATGAATGCAAAAGGAATGAGCTCATTTTGCAGAATTTTTTTTTGGAAGTTTGTATTGAAGAAAAGGGCATTGCAATACATTTATCATTTTGTCAAGATCCTTGAACACCCTTATTCCCTTCATTTCTTTAGCATCATATAGTTAAAATTTGGTATTCTTAAGTCTTTTGTGCAGTAAAGGTTCAACCGAGGATTTCTAGTCATTATAGTCAACGTGTGTTTGAAGTTGCTGAGGAACTTACACAATGTCTATCACCAAGTTCAAACAGCCAAAATCTCCACTGTGTCATAACCTTCCCATTCACTTTAGCTGATATATCAGTCCATCTTGTGTGAGAAAACTCCACTTTATTCAACCCTTCAGTCAGTCCACTTCCTATAGCTTTAACATATGCTTCTTTTAGGCTCCAATACCTGCAAAGTGAATACACATTTGACTTTCAACTTGGCCTGTCTTCAGTTCAAAGAACATGTTACATTGCAAAGAATTCTACTAGTTTGACACAAAAAGACATTATCAGATCTGATACTATCGCATTGATATATAAATGAAACAATTTCAGAGACTTATGCTCCGTGTTATACAGAAACACAATCTTCAGATCCTTTCTTTGCCAAATTGTGCTATATTGATAATAATAAATTGTACAGGAGCATAAAGTCACAGGTTAAAGTTGTTGGACATTTTTGAGATGCCTTCACTTAAAGAGTGCAGTGACAGTCTTAAAAGTTTCTAGCAAGCAATTTGTTATTCATACATTTGATGGTTTTGTCCTAAAAATGACATTTCAGTCGGAGAGGAAGGTGTTTGTAATAAACTTTTAAGTGATTTATAACTCTTAGACGTACCAGAACAATAATAAATTGAAATTACTAGAAAGTTTTCCAATTGAACTACTCCTAGACAGTTGACAAAAATGGACAGGTAGAGTATAATGTAACATATCATACCTGTAAAATTCAATTAATACATCATCAGAAGTGCCAGCCGTGACTATGTTATCCCATTCCATACATGAAAAGTATGATGAGAAGAGTTGAATGAATTCTGTAATTGTTTCTCCCCGTGGAACATCATAGGAGACAATGTCTACCCCCACAAGACATACAGGTTCAGATGCTATGGCCACATAGTCACCATGATGTGATACATTGAAATTAAAATTTGGGAATCTAAGACCATCATAATCCTGAAAGGAAAGAAGATATAAACAAATAAATAAGCTATCACAATAATAAGATAACATGAATACATGATTTGGGAAACAAAATTGAGTTTCTTATTCAAAACACACACACACACGAGCACACATATAACAAACATTGCTTGCAACTAAACCACTCTATGCATAACAAGATCCTACAATTTTGGGATTTTATTATATTGCTACAACATACCCTTAAAGTGATTAGTATCATTTTACTTTGGCCTTGGTCCATAACAAATCAATAGTCATCTTTGATTGTTCTAGGAAATGCTCATACCAAATAGGGTTTGCCTTCGAAAGTTCGTTTTATGACAATGTCAGGAAATGGGATTTGTAACACATCATGAACAAGAACGTACTGAAGCATGCGGCTGACAAGTGCACGTTTCCTGTCTTCCAATTTAACAAACCTACCAATACACAACAACTAGATCACTCAATGGATTCATCAAAACCCTTTTGTACAAGTTTCTGAACTAAACAAAAAGCTACCTAAAAAGTCAAAATCACTTGATTTCACTTCAAGTGAGTGCCAAAATTTCATCCTTGTATACAGTAAAAGAAAAAAAAACGATTTTTTTCATTCAATTTAGGGGACCCTTCTGGATAAACTTGAAAATAAGATTGAAAGGGAAACAAAGGAAACACAAATCTTTAATTTTTCAATTTTCATCTCTAAATCTCAATTCCCAAACTTAGTCTTTATAGCAGAAACAAGACTTAATAGCTAGAGCTGATAAAAAAGCATTGCACATATAACAAAAAGTGTTTATGACCATTTAATTTACTAAATTTTGAAATTTAAAACAGAGTGGTGGAAATTACAGTGATTTAGACAGAATCAGAGACAGAGAGAGAACCTGGTAACAGAGGAGTGTTCGTGGGACGGAAGGAGGGAGAGAGCGAAGGAGAAGTCAGAGGGGTGTGGATCCCACTTTGATAATTTCACAACCCATCTCTTCGCCGCTTCTTCCATTCTTAACCAACACACAACAACACAACATACCACTACATATTATGAGTTGTTAATCCTAAGTTTTTGGTTTTTACTAAATCCTTTGATGTTATTAACATCAGTGTGCAATTGTGTAAATAATTTACACTGTGTATTATCTTTTTATTTTACCCTTTATTAAACTATAATGATCTTGTAATTTGAACTGCTTAGTTCATGTAAATTAAAATAGTTAAATAATTACACAAGTATATAACCCTTATTGAAAATGCGATCCTCTTAATAATTGGATTCATATAAAGAAGTATTTTGGATTTGAATTTGAAATTAATTTTTTGATATTATACGTTCTACTTAATCACGAGACAAAACATAAATTCAAGCTCATATTTTTGTGTAGTTAATTAAGTTATAAAAGTTAGTTAAATTTGTTCACTTTTTATTCATGAAATGTTAATGTAAAAAATTATTCGTGCAATTTACTTTTACATTAATTTAATACAAAGTATAAAAATAAAATAATCATAAAAAAATAATTTTTTATATATTTTTAAAAAATAAAATAAAAAATAAGAAAAAATAATATTAAATAAATAAGTCTCAAAGGACCAGACCATGTTTCAAAGAAAATAAAGAAGTCTCAACAAAGTTTAGTTGCTAAAAAGCTAACTCCAACTTACTATTGAGGAACTATTTATAATGTTTTTACTCACTAATCAAGATAAGTAACTACTCAATCACATACTAATTACAATTTAACCATCATTCTTTTCTTTTGCTATTACAGACCTGGAAAGGTCTTCCTTTTTCCTATTTTCCCTATCAACATATCTAATAAGATCACTCCAAAATTCTCATAATGCAAAACATATATCCAACAATGCAAAGCCCTATCTATGCTATGAGTAAGATTAGCATTTAACATTATAGCCCAGATGCCTTATCATAATTCAGAGTATCTGTTCTATAACTGAATTATGCTAATTGATAATGAAATAGAAAGAAAACAAAAAGTAACCTATTCATTTCTAGACACAAACCTACATATACATGATTCAACCTTATTAACACAATATGTAGCTTTAAAGGAAACACAAATCAAATAAGCTATGAAAATCTTCATGATCTCCAAAATTCTATCACAACTAATATTTTCGTAAGGTCTTTTGCTCTAAGAAAATCTTGGGACAAGAGATGTTAATTATACAGTCATACATCTCCAATTTCTTTTCTCTATGAAAGCATAGCAAATACCATTATTTTTATCGATTCCTTTCCCCTCTTATTATATACCGATTCCTTCTTTCTATGTTGGGCTGACTTGTTCCGATCTCCTTGAGCTTGATGTTGAGAAGAATGGTCCCGACTCCCACACGAATATCGTCAAGTTGGTGGACTATAGTCTCGGCTTCCACGTGAACCTTGCCAAGCTGGTAGGCTGTGGTCTCGACTCCTATGCAAACCTTGTCAAGATGGTGGATTGTGTCTCGTTTAGGAATTACAGGGGCCCTCTTCACAAGGGCCAGAGCAAGGAAGAAGAGACGATCTCTGATTCTCTAAGCCAATCAACCTCTACAAAAGTTTCTGGAACTCATACAAGTCGGCTTGTTATTGAGCACATATAGGACCTCAAGCTTGGTATCGTATTACCTACAATATTCATTATGTTTTTGTATGAGCATTTACACTTGTAGGTGGAGAGTCGCCACCTAGTTGACTTCTATCTTGTGGGAGATTTGGGCGAACTTTGGGTGGTGACCATAAGGAGGTTTGAGAAACATTTTAACATGGCCCCTCTGTGGATACCAAATAATTTTAACGGGATTTGAATGTGGATATACGAACAAATGGCAAGATTATAGTGGTGGCTTGAATGCTCTTAATGGCCACAATGAAATTTCTTACTGCTTAGAAGGATGAAATATGTTGATAGGAGAGCAATATAAGTGTTAAATCCAATCCCTGATGTGTTTGGTTTTTGATGATGACAACACATTGATGATGACAACACATATGTTTTCATTACAGCACAAAAATGTTTCTTTATGATTCTTTATGAATTGATACATATGTTGTTGTGCAAATGTTTCTTTATGATTAATACATATGATGATATGTTGACTAGTTTGGATACTTAATGTGTTCATAAATATGTCTATATCATATATTTGTATGCATACTCATGTTTTCATGTGATAAAACCACAAGCACAGAGCAACTATGTTTGAAATAATCGATTATAGTGATGTTGTAATCAATTAAGTTCATCATATAGCTTATGTTTAAAAATGTGGCAAAACAACAAGTTTTAACCGATTACATTCAATGAATAATCGATTAAAACTTGTGTCTTTACAAACATATTTTTGAATGTGCTGTGATGAGTTTTGAGGTGAAAAAGTTTTCAAAATTTGTCTAAGTGTATACCTTAATCGATTACACTATTTATGTAATCAATTAAGTCTGCTATACTATGAAAACTATTTTCAAGCTAAGTCATAACAATAATAACAATCATATTTTTAAATGTTTTGACTAGCATTTCTTAGCAATCGATTATATTAATGCTTAATCAATCAGAATTGTTTTAAATGTAATTCTGTTACAACTGTCAAAAGTGTAACCGATTACATTATTTATGTAATTAATTAAAATACGTCTGATATGAGAAAAACTATATAATGGCGCATTGTGCTCTGTATTAAGAACTTTTATCACTTTGATCATTTGAGAACTTTCATATATGATATCAAAGAGGTTTAGAGAGATTTTACATGTGCACGAAATTGATCCAAGAATCAAGATTCATAGAAAGTGATACTCTTGAAGGATTCTTGAAGAAAAAAGTTGAAGCGCTCACTGTCTGATCAAATTCTACACTACTCAGGTGTTTTCTGTTCTGATCAGGTTTTGTTTTACAATCAAAAGGATTGTTGTTTCCCTGTGCGTGGGTCAGGAAGAAGAACATGAGGTTCTTGGTACTTTGAGGAGAGTCTCAAAGGGTTGTTGTAGTTAAGAGGATTGTTTTTCTGCAGGTTGTATTTGCTATATTAGATTGGTTTAGTTAGAGAGGTATTTTACATTTGAGAAATGGTGTTTGTAAATCCTTGCTGTAAAAACTAAAATCTTTATAGTGGAAAGTCTTTTAATCTTAGGTTGATTGAAAGAGACTGGATGTAGGCATTGAAGCCGAATCAGGATAAAAAGATTGTGCTTGTTTTCTTTCTCTATCTCTCTACTACTTTATTATTCATAATTGTGTTGTGCACATTTAAAGATCATCTTAATTTTCCAGAAGGATTCAAAAAGAAAGATGTACCTGTAAAATACTCTCTGACGTTTAAGTCAGTAAGAGAGATTATATCTTTTATGAATAGTAGTGAGTATGAGTGATTATTAAATGAGTATTACATGCAAAATATTAGATATATTTATATGATCAACGCAAAATACTAATTATATTTATATGATCAACACAGACTATAAACCTGTGTTATCATTAGAATAATATTTACCTCAAGTATATAATAAGAGAGTAATTAATAATATATCATCATAAATAATAATTATAATACTAAACTGTCAATATTAGTTGTGATATGTGAATATTTCCTAAGATTAGTTATGATATGTGAATATTGCCTAATAAACATAGGCTTGGACTATTATAAAATGAAGAGGTGTAATGGATCTTTCATACCATGATGTTTAGTATGTCTATTAGGTTAGATAGTATGTGATGCATTTTTTCATATATTTATACTAGTGTATATATATATATATATATATATATATATATATTTGTGTATGTAAAAGAGAAAATTATTTGTTTCTAACTATTGGATACGTGTGATATTTCTTTTAGTAACTATATAAAATAAGATACTATATAATTACTAATTTAACTTCCTTTTGAAGAATCCCTCGTCTTATAAAATAAAAAGTGAAATTTTGTATTCAAAATAAAAAAAAAAATTTTATCTTAAAAATAATTTATTTTCAAATAAATTCACCAAACAAAAAACATTATCAAATAAATAGTCTTATAAGACTGTTATGTAAAAAATAAAACATATCATAAAATCTTTAAAATAATATGATATAATAAGATTTACATTTCATATTATAATTCCTAGAGTGAAAATAATATAATAATGATAAAAATTGATATTTTTTATATTATAATCACAGCGTACAAAATTTTATAATAATATAAAATAAATGAACGATAAAATATTTTATTAACTTAACAATTGGATAACATTTATCATTAAATATTATTATTTTATTTGAATTATATTAAAGAAATTTTTTAAATATATTAGATAATTAAATATCTTATATATCTTATTAAATTAATTTGTTATTATTTTTTATTTATATTTTAAACTCAGTTCATATTTTTTTATGATAAATAATTTCATATATAATTTTTTCTATATTCAATATTTGAATATTTTTACCTTCATTTATTATAAAAGTGGTAAACTTTACCAGATTACAAACCAAGATGGCACAACAAAATTCTAAACATGAATTGATAAGGAAAAAGATGAAAAACTCTGTATTAGGTAGACTTAAAGCACGAAATCCTTCTATATGCATTAACTCACACCATGCTTCCTTTATTGAAGATCGCCTTCAGCATGTGTTCAAATCCTTTAACACACCTACTCACCCTCCTTATGCAACGGTATGCTCAAAACTCTTTTTTTTTTTTTTATTTCTTTTAGTTTAATTATATAAATGAAAAGTTATTTTAGAAGCAGAAATTCACTGTAAAATATTTTTCTTATTTTGTTTTTGCGATGTTACAGATGATAAAAAGAGCAATAAATGAGTTAAATGAAGAAAGTGGATCAAGTGAGGAGGCAATTTCTGAATTTATAAAAAGGGAATATGATGATTTACCTTGGGCTCATGTTAGGGTTCTTGATGTTCATCTCAGAAAGCTTTGTCTTGATGGAGTTCTTGTGTGCACCAAAAATAAAAGATATATGTTTTAAGGGTTTATAATTTTTAAATCTTGTATCCCAAACAATACACTTTTAATCCTACCTATATTATTAAAATCTTTTAATCCATCGTATGATAAATTGAATATACTTCTATATTTTATCAGATATATGACACATGAAGAAATATATCACTAGATTAAATTACAGTTATTTTCTCATCTTATTTCACGTTAAATCTTCTTAAAGTTTTTTTAATATTTCAAATCTCTTTCTAGTTTTCAGGTGTGAAGATAATTGATTTTCTCTTCCATGTACCTGTGGACCGAGTGAATTTATGTATTTAATTTATAAAATTATTTTTTAAAATGATATTTATATTAATTTATGTAGGATTTCTTTAACTTCATGATATCATGTTCATGATGTGGTGATGTATAACAATGTGCCGTGTTATTATTGTTTTGAGCTTCTCATTCTATATTTTGCAATTGTTAGGTTTTAATTTTTAGGTTTAATATCTATTTATTCTCTTATTTATTAGTTTTATTCAAATGATTTTTTATTTTTTTTTAGTTGTTAAAAATGGTCCTATTTTTGTAAAAATAATTTAATTTAGTCATTTTGTTAGTATTACAAAACTAAACCGATCATTTAATACTAACTAAAGTGGACACTGTCGTTAGTGTTTTAACAAAAAGAACCAAACTAGTTTTAAAAAAAATAAGGCTTAATTACCTACTTAGTCCCCATGTTAGGAGGTAATTTTCTGTTTAGTACCCGTTTTAAAAATGTAGGCATTTGGTACCTATGTTTTGAAATTTGTATCAATTCAATCCTATCCAGTTAACGGCGTTATAATTGATGCGACGCATCAATTATAACGCCGTTAACTGGATAGGATTGAATTGATACAAATTTCAAAACATAGGTACCAAATGCCTACATTTTTAAAACGGGTACTAAACAGAAAATTACCTCCTAACATGGGGACTAAGTAGGTAATTAAGCCAAAAAATAAACTACTCTAAACAAGTCAAAATAGGATCATTTTAAACAAAACTAACAAGAAAATCAAAATAGGTATTAAAACTAACTTTTAAATATCTATTGATATACATATTATATGGTATCTATAATCTATCTATAATAATATACAATATAATAATATAATATATAATAATAATAATATATACAATTGAGAATATTAAAACTTTAGAAATTTTTTACATGTGATATTCCTAGAAAATTAAAAGAAAAATTTAAAAATATAAAGGCTGAAATTTGCTAAAAATCAATTATATATTATATTCTATAATTCTATAATATGTATAATTGAGATTATAACAAATGAAAGTTTGACACATGAGATGAGATTCACAGAAAATTTTCAAAAAAATTCAAAAGTATAAAGGCTGAAATTTGTTAAAAATAGAATAAAAAGAATAATAATTTTTGGTGATGATAAATAATTTGTCTGTCATAGGTCTTGTTTCTTTTCTTTCATAAGTGGCGTCTTCTTCTTCTCAAATGGGTTTTTCTTATTAGGGAATAAACTAATTTAATAAATAGAATAAAATAATTTAACAAATTCATATTAGGGAAGAACACAACAGAAATGCCTTTCTTCTTCTCGGGGTTTTCAGTGACAATTCAAACCACAATGCTTTTTTCTGCAATGTTTTTATTACATGAGCTGGCATTGGCAGGACAAAATTATTAACTGTACAAAAGTAATTAGCTTGGAGAATTAAATATTAGTTACACACAAATAAACAAATTTGGATTTACAGACACAAGTAACATCCATTTACACAGTTAATTTTTTTCTATATTAGTTATCTTATCGTTTAAAAATATTTAGAATTTAAAAATATTTTAAATATTTTTAAAATTTACTAATAATCATTGTTAATTGTAATACAGCATTTATAAATAATTATTCAAACAACAAATTAAAATAAACAAACACGTCTTTTTATACTTTAATTTGTGAGAAAATAAAAAAAATTCTAAAAATATGAGTAGTTTTTTAAAAATGAAGAATATAATATTTTAATAATAAAAGATTTAAACTATAAATAGATTTAGTTCACTTTTATAAAAGTATAATTTTCTTAAAAAATTACTTTTTCTCTATTGTCTTTAGATTTTTACCTCAATCTTATTTTTTTTTGTGAAGAGCTTTATGGATTGATCTTATTAAATAGTCAAATAAAATAAGTTTTCTTTTTTCTCTTTTAAAATATTTTAAATATTTGGTTGCATGCATACTATAGGATTATGCACGTGATTCAAATATCCTCATTATTTTTTGTTGTTTGGTATTGATTAAAATGCATATTTAATTGCTTTTGTTGTGCATACTCATTGGACGAGCCTTATTCTTGTTGGATGAGTGTCAAATTTGGGTTTGGTCAAGAGTCAAGAGAGGCCTGCTCGCTGGGAGAGCATACTCTCGTTAAGCAAAAGTCAAACTCGACTTTGGCCAAGTCTTAAGGGGTGAGGCCTCACTAGGTGACTCTAATGTCGTTAGTCGAATAAATCTACATTTTTTAAGTGCTTAGCTCGCTAAGCGAGACCATTAGTCGTTGGGCGAGTGTCCTTCCAAAGGAACTCGTGAAGCGGGTAATTGATCTCGCTGAGAAAATCTGCCAATTTTTATTGGTGAATTTAAACTGAATGTTGAGAAACTTGCTAAGAAATGGTGTTCTATGAAAAAGTGACGTGGTTATGACTATGAAAGTGAATCAATGGAATGAAAAAAATGGAATGATTGAATTATATGTTCTATGGGGTTTTTGCTTCTAAGGGAGAAGTGCAAATCCATTAGTAATTAGTGATATGCATAGATTAGGGATACGTGTTGGTTAGAAGTCATCCTAAACTCATTAGACTTATAGACTCGCATAGAGTTTTGTAGCCTAGTTGGTGAGAGTTGAAGAAAATTCTTATGACAGAATCTAGAGTAGGATCCCTTTTTTGGGTGAAGCCATAAATTAACTGACTCTGATCGGTTGAGACCATGCACTTTCGTATGGTTGGTCTTGGTACTTTGTTTCACTGTTTCATACACGTGCAAAGCTTCTCGTATCAAAGTTAATGCATAAATTCATATATTAAGTTTAAAATCTTATATCATGTCTAATACCTAGTTGCTTTTATAGATAAATTGCTTGTGTTGGTTGTAAGCATTAAGGATTCCAATATGTTACAATTAAACTTGCAACCTTTCTTACACTGATAGCTAAATGTGACTCATATTATATAGCATCCAACACAAGAACATGAATGCATCTCATAAGAATATTTTAGTTTGATGATAAAGAAATCTAAAACTAAGGAGTGTTTCCAACGACATTGAAAATGAAAGATATAAATAAGTATTTTATTTATGATTTAATAATTAAAGAGGAGGTAATGGGAACAATGAGAGATGAAGCTAACAGGGGACAGTTTTGCCAAGTTTGCACTTGGCGGGAAGCTGCAGGGCGAGATCGGGATCGATTTGCAGCGCAGGCAATAGAGGGGAACTCTTGAAAGCGCAGAGGCACTTCAGGTCTACTAGGCTCACCGCCGAGCAGCACTCTTTCGAAGGCTCCGACGGCGACGGAGGTGTCACCGCCGGCAAGCACTTCAGCAGATCCGTCGACGACACACCGCACACATTCAAGGCGTCAATAGCAACCCCCATGAACAACACCTCCATCAGCATCACCACCACCACCACTCTCGCATTCATCTTCGTCATCTTCTTGTTTTTGTTCTGATGCCTCTCCCCATCCTTCTCTCTCCTATTTATAGCCTTCCATCTCTGTGCTCTGGTCAACTTCTGCATCAATCCATGGTTATGAAACGTATTCTCATCTTTGACTAACAAACTAACATTTTCTAAGCGTTAATTCAAATGTTAGCACAAGTCCCATAATTCAAATGTAAGCATTGTTTCACGTGAACTAAAAACCAAAACTTTTGTAAATTTCACTAAATTTTAAGTTGGGAATTTATCTCTCTTATATAATTTTTTCATAAGAATTTATTTTCAAGTAAATTAATATATACTTAATCTGTATCTTGCTCATAAGTTTTTAATTTATTTTTGTCTTTGTATTACGATTTTACTCAATCGAAATTTAATATATATTTTTATTTAATCAAGTCTTAATATTTATTAAACTAAATCAAATGGTCCTTTTTTTTATTAAATTAACCTCTATATTTGTTCGAAAATGACTCTATAAAAAAATATAATTTATTAGTTTATTTTCTATCATAAAAGGTGTCACATGTAAATTTCCAAAAAAAATTCCTATTTATATCTTTTAAACAACATTAACATTAAGTTAACTAAATCTTCTAAACAAAATTAATGAAGAAAAATTTAATTTGAATATTTAAAAATAAAAAAAAAATATGAATTTAGTCAAGTATCAATAACAAATAATGTACTTCATAATATCAATATTATAAATAACTATATTTAATTATGATGTTATTAAATTTAATTTTAAAATTATTTTAACTGTTATTCTTAAATTATATATGTGTTAAATATGTTTTTAGTCCCTAAACTATTGGTCGTTTTTGGTTTTCGTCTCTCTTTCAAAATAAGGTACAATTTGGTCCTCATTTTTTTTGAAACGTTCGTTTTAGTCCTCGAAAACTAACACCGTTAAAAATTTGGTCCTCATTTAATCAACAAAATGAGGACTAAAACCAAAGTTTTGAGCATTTAATCAACAAAATGAGGACTAAAACCAAAGTTTTGAGGATTAAAACGAACGTTTCGAAAAGAATGAAGACCAAATTGTACCTTATTTTGAAAGATGGACGAAAACCAGAAACGACCAATAGTTTAGGGACTAAAAATATATTTAACCCATTATATATTTCTTATTCTAACTGTTTTCTTAAAATTATAATTTACTAATAATGATTGTTAATTGTAATAAAACATTTATAAATAATTATTCAAAAAATAAATTAAAATAGACAAACACATTTTTTATACTTTAATTTGAGAGAACATAAAAGAAATTCTAAAAATATGAGCAGTTTTTAAAAAATAAACAATATAATATTTGAATAATAAAAGATTTAAATTATAAATAATTTAGTTCATTTTTATGAAAGCATAATTTTTCTAAAAATTCTTTTTTAAACTTTTTATCTATTGTCTTTAGATTTTTTACCTCAATTTTCATTCTTTTGAAAATTAAGGATAGTAGAATCTTTTGTGGTGAAGAGCTTTAAGGATTCATCTTATCAAATAATCAAATAAAATAAGTTATTTTTTTCTTGTTTGAAATATTTTAGATCTTTAGGTTGCATGCGGGCTATATAGGGCTATCCATGTGATTCAAATATCCTCTTAGTGCATCTTTGTTGTTTTACGATTTGAATGATATGCATAGATCTTTAATTTGAGCGCCGAGATATGCTCCGTTCATCGATAAATGCAGATGTATCTAGGTCTTACCTTGGAGTACTAGCACGTGATCATATCTCTATACTTATTCAATCCTTTGACCATGTATCTGAGACTAATCGGAATCTCATTTGGCAATATCTATTGGTATGTTAAACAATATTGCTCCAAATTCTAAATTCATTATATTGATAAATTTGTATTGATATAAGGTCATTATTTTCTTTGTTGTAGATGACATTTGATATACTAAATGTAGAGAGCTTAAGGAATAAGTGTTTATCTACAATTGCAAAAATATTTCGAGGGTTTAAGATAAAATTGACGTCCAGATATATATTTGGACCAAAAAGTAATGAAACTCTATGTTCCAAATATTCAGCAATTGACGAAGAAACATGGCGTCAATTTGTAAAGCTTCGTTCATCCGAGACGTGGCAGGTAAGTGTAGGTAAAATCATTCAATTCATCATTCATAATTATTTTTTATGACAATTGTTTCATTTTGTCACAGGAAAAAAGGTCAAAAGCATAGAGAATAAGTGCTCAGAATAAAAACCCACACCTACTGTCTCGTGGTGGATATGAAGCTCGAGGAAAAAAATAATGGAGCATAAGTCAGATAGTAGACTTTCACTTTCTGAGGGTGGTGACCCTCCTCCTCCTCCTTCACCACCATCTCGGCACGAGAAGTGGAAGTTAGCCCGTATAAGACCATCGGGCTCCTACACTTCCGACTATGCTAGAGAGATATTTGAAAGATGTCATTTCTCATATTTTTACAACATTTTTGTTATATATATTACATAGATCTTTCAAATGAGTTTGAAGTTTTGTTATGTGACAGGACTCCTTGATTGAGCAGAGCTCCCAAGGTCAATTTACACAAGAATGTCGTCAGGATATTCTTCCACAGCTATTGGACGACCTGAGCACCCAATACGGGTACGTGGTGCTGGGACTGGCATAGGCATACGATAGTTCTTTGGGTCTTCCTCGCGTCCATATGCATACGAAAAGATGAAGGAGGGCATAAGAAAATAGATGACGCAGGAGATCACAAAGAAGGTTCGAGCAGAGTTGTATGATGAAGTTGCTCAAATGGTTCCGCCCAGTTCCAGCAGCGTTATGAGGATTATGGCAATCACCCTCCGCCATCTCCTGTAGAGGAACATGTTGTGCCCCATACAGGTAAACTTAATGATTTTTGTTTATTAATTTACTTTTTGTATAACCTAACATTTAATTTGACAGGTAGAAATGGTAAAGGAAGTTGCTCAGCTGCAGGTGCCCCAGGGGACGACATGGATGACACTCGTCTATTTCAGTTATATATTCTCTCTGATACCGGGACCATGCTAGTGGCTCGTGGTACAGTTTATGAGACAACCACTGTAGTGCATGGTGTACAGCTTGTAGAAGATGAGGTTAAGGTCACGGTGGATGAAGTTGTCATACCAGATGTCATTCTTCTTGTGCCTATAGATGAGTTCTTCACTGTGGAAGATGCATTTAAGTCCTTTATCGCCTGGCCTAGACATTTGGTTAGTGATGTATCTGATACCCCGGTAAACACTCATACTATATACTTCTCAATTTTAATATTTACTTCTAATTGACGTATAACATAACCATTTTTTCATGTAACATCAAATAGGTCAAGAGGGAAGTCCTACATCGAAGAAGACTCATTTATCTGAGGACGACCCTCTTGGTGCGTTAGACGAGCTTGCTAAAATCATTTCAGATGCACCGATGAATGTACACTGGGATTCTATACATTTGGAAAAAAAGCTCAGATCCCATTGTACTTGCATCATCAAGATGTTAGGGAGCTTGCATCGGGGAGAGAAGAAATTAATATTACACTCATTCAGCTGTGGATGATGTAAGTTTATGAGAACTTTTCTATATAATTATTTTTTATCAAGTTACTTATATCAGATTATTTCTTCATTTTAGGTATATGTTTGATGTTAGTAACAAGAAGGGGTTCAACGATGTATAGGGGTTCATTGACCTTCTATGACTCATGAAAGAAATAAATTTGATGATATCAAAACATACATCACCACCTGCTTTGGAATGGGGAAGGAGATTTTCTTCCTTATATACTTGGGTAAGTGAAGTTTGTTAACTTTAAAGTTTCATTTATTAATTTTGGTATATGACAATTAAGTTATTACCAATTTCAGTTGTCATCGGTAGCTACTTGTGATCTCCATACCGGAGAACACTGTTGTCTGGTTTTGTTAATTGCACAAGTCTCCTCCCAGCTCTCTTAGACATGTAGTAGATTGGTAAGAACCTTAATGTTTTAACTTTCTTTGTTACATAAATGTATGCTAAAGCAATTTTTTTAATAGTTCCCTTGCAACACATATGATGTTATCTGGGAGATCTACTGCTATAGCTAAATAGCATGCATGGGTTGCCCTTAAGGTTTGGTATTTTAGTCCATACTTTGTTACATTTGGTTCCATTCAAATGATGTTACTTAACATTTTATAATTATGATGATATATTGTGGTGTAATAGACAAATAGGGTCATATGAATGTGGTTACTACATCATGTTTTGGATTATGACCATTATTCGTGCACAATACACCAGTGTATGACAAACGGTAATATTTAGGTTTGAATTTTATTTTCTCTATAGTTTAGATTTCATATACACTAATTGAAATCATTGTGTTTTATGCAAAAGATTCAATATGACTACTCCAATTCCAGAGAAGTCGCTTCAACTCGTGAGGAAAGCACTGGCTAAATATGTAATTCAATTATATAATAGTATGTAGTAGATATTAGGATATAGTAAGTTCTAAGTTTAAGTTTCTAAGTTGTTCTATGCTTTTCTACATTATTATTAGTTTAACTTTGTACATTGCATTAATTTATGCTTCAAACTTGATTTATGATTACATTGGATTGATTTATGCTTCTAAGAAGTTGATTTATGATTCCATTGAATGTATTTATATTTTAATATAATTTTCATTCAAAATATTCGTTTCTGGATTATTCTGAACTATTTTGGTTGTAAATATATATGCAGATTTGTTTCTGTAGTTGGAAATGTAGCAGAAACAGACCTCATTTAAAAAAAAAACAGGGGTATATGCCTCGGTTGAGGTTAACAGCGCCGAGGGAGTGGTTAACAGCGCCAACGAGGAAGATGGCGTTTGTGTCCCATAAAGGTCCCCCTGGAGGATGTCTAGTTGGAGCGAGTCGCAAAGGAGCTCTCTACTGTCAACGAGTTTTTCGCCTTAGAGATGGATTTGGATGATACCATACTAGGTCTTTGGTAATGTGTTTGGAGGCCGGAACCTAGAAACTAAGCTGAGGCAGGGCTCCCGCCCGTTGTGTATTGCACCGATAATAACATAAATGCTTCGGTTACAATATATTTTGATTTGCCCCGATATTAGTTACATATTATATTATATATAACATATCATATATAACAAATAAAAGTCGTTATTGAAAGAGAAAATTTACGTTCTTTTAGACCACTCTCAAATAAAAAATTGTAACAACATATAATATTTATTATGTGACGTGTGTCAATATATATATATATATATATATATATATATATATATATATATATATATATATATATATATATATATATATATATATATATATAATAGAATAGTTATTATAATATCTACTGTCAGTTAGATATTTTATGAAAGATTCATATTTCAAAAATACTTATTTTGTTGATGACTCCTCAAGTAAGGATGTAGTTTTTTGTTTTGTAGAAAATTCCTAGTGTTGATCCGAAGTAGTGATGTTGAGACCGAACGCTCGTGTTAGTTTCTTGCAGTTTCAGTGGGATGTCACTCGGTCCCACGGTGGGCGCCAAAATGTTTCGGTAGATATTTTTGTGGGACCGAGACACGTGACGTTACCGCTCCTGGTTAACCTTGCTTTTCGCTCTCCGAAAGCTCGCTCTTCTACAATGTAGACCGAACGCTTGGATCGCCTGCCTTCCTTTAGCCTGGACTGCTTGGTCACCTTCAATCTCCTGCTGCTGACCGTTCGGTATTAGTGCAAATCGATCAATCTCCTACTTGACGAGGGAAGATGTACCTGCAAAAGGTACTTCGACGCTCAAGTTAGGCGTGTTGTTGAAGAGCTTTAGCTCTTAGTGAAATACTTAGTGAATGGTTGACGTTGTTTGAGTATTTGAGAGTATTGGAGAGTGAATCAAGTGTCAGTAGAATGTAAGTAGAACGTACCTGACTTTTGGCCCTATCAATGTATTTGTAAGTGTTTCATAGATCAAATAAAAACAATCTTACCTAGAGATCCGATTGGTTACTCATAAACGACTTTATCAATATCTTCAACCAAATATTTTGGATTTGGTTTATCGAATATCTTTAACCAAATATCTTTAATTATTTTATAATCACTGAATTATTGGCCCACTAATAATTTAAGCAGTGATCCAATTACCATTTGAAATCGCTTGGTTACGACTCCCGCTCGATCAATGGATATAATGAACAAATGAATTATTTACACATCCGAATTAATTATTTATTCTTTTAGTATAGGATTTGTGCCAACATCAATCCTCTGCCAGAATTCCTTCCATTTTTATACGAATTATTAGATTCGTTGTGGTGGTCCACTCCCCGACACCTACACATGTCTTTCTAAATACATTACTACATTTCACAATCATCTTTCGCATGTAGTCTAGCAAATGTCACATGATCAATGTAAGTAATTTATTAACTAAAATTTATCAAAACCTATAAAATCAGAAAAATAATCTACTTTTATAATGAAGTTTTGCATATATAATTTGTATTTCATTATTTATGAGTTACTTAAGACTTAAAAGATAAATAAAAAGATTAAAAAGTTAAAGACCGTATTAAAAATAATATTTATAAATTTATTGTTGTAAAGTTTTATTCAAAATTAATATCAATATTTAATATATATGTTAGACTAAGTCTTATTAATATTTTCTTTCCAATAAATTTTCATGAAAGATCTATAAAAATAAATTATTGCTAATCTTAAGAACGTGTATTTATTTATACGAGTCTTTCAAGATACTAAAAGAACTGTTAAAATGGTGTTTAAAGTATTGATTATTTATTTTGAGATAAAGCCGATTAATTATGTATTTTCAAACTAAATTTGTGACGTGTATTATTTAACAGTAAAATAAATTCAAAACATTTTAATTACTAATAGGACGAGAGTTTATATTTTTCTTTGCTTATTTTATTCCGATTAACTTTTTTCTAATGATAGAATAACTCACTGCTAAATCTTAAAATAAAAACCATCTCAAATATACGATTAGATAAGAATTTCATTCAGTTCACGAAAATAACCATTGCACAAAATGTAAAAATCACAAATTTTGTAATTTTAAATAAGTTGTTGTTATGAAATTACCTTCAACAATTATCTCTAGGAAATGAATCCAAATAGTATATAATTTTCAAATGAAACCATATTTTAACACATTTTTACTGTTTTTACTCTTACAAACACGATCAATTTAAATTATTAATTTGGCAACAAAATTATAAGTAATCCCATTTTGTATCACTATATTATTATAAAAATTAATAAAAAGAATTTTCATTTTTATAAATGTTGTTCATATACAATTTTTAATAATATTTTTTTATTTGAATTATTAGTATAATAATTAATTTTGTAGTAACAAGCATGTGACACCCGAGCACTGATGAGAGGGCGGGGAGTGACGCCGGTGCAGGTAGCATGGTGCAGGGGGCACAGACAAGGAGCGGCTCCTGGCAAGGCTTCCGGTGGAAGGGACACATGGATGAATCGAACATACACCGGAGAGGGATCTGGAGACTGTATAGGTATGGGACTATACGGTTGAAGGATATCTTAAAGGGATTGATTTGACTACTCATATCACCAAATGCATTTGCTTTTTCGGTAGCCTGACAAATAAGAACTCCATGGTTAAGCGTGCTTAGCCTGGAGTAACCTTCTGGGAAGTTGGTGGGCATGTGACACCCGGGCACTGATGAGAGGGCGGGCGGGGAGTGACGCCGGAGCAGGTAGCATGGTGAGGGGGCACAGACAAGGAGAGGGATCTGGAGACTGTATAGGTATGGGACTATACGGTTGAAGAATATCTTAAAGGGATTGATTTGGCTACTCATATCACCAAATGCATTTGCTTTTTCGGTAGCCTGACTCATAAGAACTCCATGGTTTCTTTCTATTATAAAAAAATACAAAAGGCATTTATTTATCAGTATTTTAATAATTCATATATGTTTTTCTTTACTATATTATTACAAAAAAAAAGTATGTTTTTTTTCTAAATTAAATTAGAAAATATTTCATCCTGATTTTATGAAAATAATATAAAAGATTCTCTTCAATATATTGTAGTTTAACGTGAACTTAATTTATATATATATATATATATATATATATATATATATATATATATATAATAAATTGAAATTTTAAATTACAGAGCCAAATTAAACATAATTTTTGTTTAGAAAAAAATACTTATTTAACTCTTTTAATAATTTCATGGCGAAAGGAGAAGGAATGAATTAATAAATTAATCGAAGCATTTATTTTGATTTATTATCCTAACAAAATCAGACTGTCTGGGCATAATTTCTGATAAATTTTTGTCACATGCAATGGGACATGCAATGGGACAAGTGTATGCACGTGCATGTCACATGCAAGAAGCAAACACTATCCAGAGCTATGCGCCATGGAATAATGCGTATTATTCTTGTGTTCGCATGTTCCACCAGATTTTGACATATAAAAAACTAGCATGCAATGCAAGCTTTTGCGAATCAACATTCACATTGAAGGGTGCAGAAGAGAACAAAACCTTTTGCATTATTCAGAGAGAGAAAGACAAAGATAGTGATCCAATGCAACAAGATTGGAGAAGAAGATAAAAAGAAGGACGCGTTCAAAAGGTGTGGCTCGTTGTTTCTGAGTGATCTGAAAACCCTTTTGCTTGATTTGGTTCGCTATCTGTTTGTTTTTATGCACATTAAACGAACAAAGTGCAGATAACAATGCACAACAATCACACTGCTTCAGAAAACTAACCTATCTAGCTTCACATATATATATATATATATATATATATATATATATATATATATATATATATACATATATGCTTGTGTCTGACTCGGATGCATGTCACATGTGATCACGTTTCTTCATAAGGAAAGTTATGAAATTTTAACATATTAGGGCCTACCCACGTTAAGTTTTCGCGTATATGTTATTTTTGAGTTTTGTTTTGGACCAAATGGGATAGACCCAGATTTCGAAATCTGCGACTAAAGCTGAGGTAACGAATCTGAAGCCTAAGAATATATCCGGTTAATTCTGCATGTGCTATCTTCTGGGCGAGGTTTTGTTTGTTTTGTGATTCTGGGTCGTTGAGTTTTTTTGTTATAAATTGATTAATGTTGGTTGGAAAAATTACAGAAAGTGAAGTGAAGATTGAATAAAGATGAAGAACTCTAGTTTGGAAAGTGGAATATTCATTGACAGTGATGAAGATGTGGAGAATGATCAGCATAAATATTTGAACGATGGAAACGATTCGGATTGTTCGAATTATTCCAATGAGAGGAAACCCAGCAACTACAACATGGCATGGCCTCAAAGTTACAGGTCAGCTTCACCTGTGTGCATAGTGTGTTTCGATCTGTCATGAATGAGTGTGTTTCTGGCTATTCATTTGACTTTTAATTTTTTTAATTTTTCATTTCTTAAGGCGAGAATAAGGCTTTTCTTCCCAAGGAAAATTGACTAATCATATCGGTTGGAAAAAGAAGCAAAAGTAAGATGTTGGAATGGGAATTCAGAATGTGTATGTCCCCACAGGTGTTTATTAATCCAAGAGGGAAAAAAAAGTGCTTATTGGTATTACGTTATTCTAAGAAAGTGAAAAAAAGTGACAGATAAGATAAAAGAAAAACAAAAAAAAATGGTAAAATATAGCAACAACAGATTGTTTGGGGTTTTGAGAAAAAGAAAAAGTAAGTATAAAAGTGTAGAAAATAGTAAAATTCCATTGTCATCCAATTAAACATATTCACAACAGGTTTCTGATAATCAATTATAGTTTTTTGACATTGATTATGTGTTTCACAAAATGTTTGGGGTAATTGACTATATATCAGCCAAATTAATCTATTTTTTGTGAGTAAAAGTGAATATTTACAGAGAAATGAATGCTGTGTAACACTTTCGTTTTTTTCCCCTCACATTTTCTATTTACCAAAGTGTTTTGAAAAACTAGAAAACACTTATTCTTGTTTTGGCCAATTGCTGATACGTAATATAATATTATAAAAGGGCAGAGATGGAAAAAAAATGATGGGTGTATGCAGTATGAGACTCTCCATATATCATTATCCTTGTTGAATTTAGGAAAAAGTGCAAGCACATGTAGATTAGAGTTTGTCTTTTACAACATGTCACATCAATTTTGTACCCTCAAATAATAACTTCTGTTACAAAAGCTCTTTTGGGTTACTAATGAGAGACACAACTTAAAACATTGTTTTTGAACAAATCAGTTTTGTGCGGACCTTACAGTCTGAAGTTGTAAAAAGTGATGACAGAATCCGACTTTTTGTTCATCACCCTTGCTGGTTGAATATTTGTTTCTTCATCTCTCATTTTGGCATTTTGCTTAATGAATCTGAAATGTTCCAAGTTGAAGTACTTATTTTGATGCAATTAATAATGTTTCAGGCAATCCATTGATCTATATGGTAGTGTACCATCACCAAATATTGGATTTCTGGGGACCACATCCCTGTCAAGATTAGGAAGTTCTTTTATTTCTTCATCTTTGACAAGGAGGCAAACTCTTGAAATATTACAACCAGAGAAAAAATCACTCTTGCAACCCACAGAAGAGGAGCAACTGCGACATACCTTGCTTCCTTCACAGCTATCTAGAAAGTCTTCCATTAGGAAAGATCCTTCCAAGGTTTCTCATGAAGTTCACATACCTGGCCAATGCACTTTTGGACAAGCTGTGCTTAATGGTAAGTATACTGATAACTGCTTCATCAATGCAAAATATAAAATGAAAACAAACGAAAGCAATTATAGTGAAGCTATATTAAGTGAAGAATGACAACAATATACTAAAAGCTTTCTATCTTCTTTTCTATGCATTCATAACTCAAGTCAATTGAAAAAAAAATATTTTTTTTTCTCCGGTTAATCGAAATAGTATACACAACTTGTAAATATTCCAATGAACAATAGTCATAAAACATATCATTTCATAAATTCTCATAGAAAAGTTCATTTAAATTCCATCATACAAACGCTTAGTAACCTTAAGGGTCTGTTTGTTCTGTTTTAACTACACTTTTGTATATGTGAGTATATTATTAGTTAGTTTGAAGATTTTACATTTGTCTGGAACTAAACCTGAGAGACAAAAACTATAGTACTTTGCATAGTATGTTGTTATGAAATCAGAAAATTATGAAGAGTTGTAATACAAGAAAGAAACAGAAAAGAGGGCTTTTTGTATGAAGATGCACAATAGAAGGGAGAAAAATAGTAAACTTCAATTTTCTGAGTGCGACAGATTGTGTGTTACAAAAGGTTTCCCTTTAATTAATACACACAAGAGAGAGCACAAAATAAATATCACTACTGCGTTTCACTTAACAACTCATCATACAACCAACTTTCCCACAACAAGGTTTATCATTAAATTGAATCTAACATGAGATAGCCAACAGAAAACAACATCTTAAAGTATCTATAAAAGTCTCAATTTCTGATGTATGCTTATGTTTTCTAAGGTATTGTGGTCATTTATCTTCTGTACAAGAACACAATTTCCATTATAATCTTGTTACTGCAGGGAGGACAAAAGTTCTATTATAAGGTTTTAGTTTGCAGTTAAAATTACAGTTTTGTCACAATTTTGTTGTTGTAAATAAATGTTCTCTAATTCCTCAATTGCACTTACAAAAACATTGATATGGTGGCTACAATGATAGCTACAACTGCTATTTAAAATCATGAAATTGTTACTCAATTTGACCACTTAACTGTAAGAGGTTCTTGGACTTTCTGAAACTTCACTTTTCATAAAAGTTCAGAATATTGAACTGTGATCCATAATTCATCTTTCACCAGCAGGTTGTTTGTGAACCAAAACCCCACATATATTAAAATACAAAAAAAATAGTATACAAGTAAAAAGTTCACAAATCTAAAACATCAAAATAAATTTTGAACAAAAGATCACTCGTTAATAACCCACTAACTCACTCTTTTACTCTTAGATGATCCAATATGAAACCGAACCAATACTCAATATAGCTTGTAGATGACAAAATTGTTGAAGTTAAAGATTTGGCTTTCAAAAAAAGCTTTGTTAGAATGTGAACTCTTGACGATAATTAGTCTCTGATTGTTGGGTTAATTGTTTTGGATTTTGCAGGCATAAATGCTCTTTGTGGAATAGGAATCCTTTCAACCCCTTATGCTGTTAAAGAAGGTGGATGGGTTGGCCTTTCTATATTGTTATTGTATGCACTTTTTTCCTATTACACTGGTTTGCTTCTGCGTTACTGCTTGGATAGTTCACCTGGTCTTGAGACATACCCTGACATTGGCCAAGCAGCTTTTGGTACTATTGGACGTGTCGTCATATCTGTGAGTTTCAATATTTTCTTCATCAATGGTTAATTTCAAAGCATTAATTAGTCTCTAATCTCTTGCCGCTGCTTTTACTCTATTTTTTGCATGCAGATAATATTGTACATGGAACTATATGTAAGTACTTCCTTCACTCTTTGCTGCTTTTGAAATCTCAGTTGTTATTTGTCATGTCAAGAGAATATGGAATATATAAAGAAAATCTTGTTTGAACAAATTCTCATCTTCATTTCTGAAAGATATAGGTGTTTACATTTGGATCCTTTAAATGATTTAAAAGGTGAATCATTATCATTTCTGAAAGATATAGGTGTTTTACATGTGATTTTAAACTTTTGGTTTGATTTGATTTTTCTCCCTTCTCCAATTAAGATTTTGATGAGGATAACTTAATCTATTACATATTTGTTAATTTTATGCAGGCTTGTTGCATTGAGTACATAATTGTGGAGAGTGACAACTTATCGACATTATTTCCAAATGCACACATTAATTTGGGTGGAATTGAAGTGAATGCACACATATTGTTTGCAATATTGACAGCTTTGGCTCTTCTTCCTACTGTTTGGCTTCGTGATCTACGCATTCTCAGTTACATCTCAGGTACAAGCTTTATCCTATCATTCTTTCCTTTTCTACTGCAAGCAAATGTTATCTACCAATTTTTAAACCAACAAAAATGCTTTTATAAACAATGTCAAAATGGTTTTGGTGAAATTATACTCTACCGAATTTATAAACATTAATCAATCATTTTAAGTACTCATTGAAAATGGTTTTGGTGGACTTATGATGCAAACTGTCACATGAAATGCTTAAAAATGAACATTTGGAAGCATTTGTGTAACCATTTTAAGATGTTGTTATTGAAGCTTGTGGAGTTATTGCTACGGTTCTAGTGGTTGTATGCTTGATCTGGGTTTGCTTGGTAGACAAAGCTGCCATTGATCATAGCCAAGGAACAACAACCTTGAATCTCGCAACTTTTCCTGTTGCAATGGGTCTCTATGGTTACTGCTACGCAGGACATGCTGTGTTTCCAAATCTCTACACTGCCATGGCAAATCGGAATCAATTTCCTGGAGTGCTCTTAGTATGGTAAACAAATCAAAAACTTCCAATTTTTAGTTATTCACACTCTTAGCAAACTCGAAGCTAAAGTTGAAGGTGAAACTCAAAGCTAACTTAAACCAACCATACCATCTAGTTCTTAGGCCCTGAAATCCCTTAGCCCTGTATAGAACTTTTAGTTTTTGGCAAGTGAAGCACATGTTTGCAAAAGAAGTGTTGGTTAATAATTTTTTTTTTTCAAACAAATGATAAAGTATTTAAAAAATATTTTATTGAAATATATGCATTATAATAATTTACGCATCAAATTATTATATAAAAATTAAAAGTAATTTTACTTGAACAACTTAAACTTTAAAAGTATTTATTTTACTTTTAATTTATTTACCTTTTACAAGAAGCCAAAATTGTATGATGGCTTGAGATATAGTCGAATCGAGTTTAAAAATAATAGTCTATTTAAAAATTATATCTAATTATTCATGGATTATTTTATACCTAGTCGTGAATATATATATATAATTTTAAATTATATTATTTAAAATAATTTTTTAAAATATAAACTTAAATAAAACATATTAAAATATTAAAGAAAAATCTAAATAAAAATCACATAACAAAATATTAGTACAATATTACGATTTTAATTTTATTATATTATTATTAGTTATTATTAGAAATAATAAATACCATTAATAGTAATGTTTTTATCATTATAAGAATATTATTATCATTAATATTAATTTTATTATAATCAATTCTTTTAAATATATCATTTAAAAAAATAATATTTTGATTGTTAGAAAATATTAGGAAATAAAAGAATAAAGGATAAAGAAACATAAAAGAATAATGAGAGAGAGAGAGAGAGAAATTTTGGACAAGAATCATTATAACTTAATACATAAAAGATTAACATATTAATGATTTTTATCAAAATAATATTCACAATATTATATATAAAAATACCAACCTAATCATTAACCTCTATATTAAATATTTAGTACACCAAGAACTCCAACAACTTGCATTGATATTTTTAAGAATGACCACCATATGTTTAGGTTCATAGTTTGCATCCAACTATGGTTGTAGATTCACATTCTTAGTTTGAAGTTAATTGCATCAGTGTCCGAAGTGCTTTTGACAAAACACAAAAGACTTTGGCACCTGGTAACGGTCTATAAGTCTAATATCTCTGTGATTAAGAATTGTTTATAGTAACGGTCTTTAAGTTTAAACATTTTAATTGTACGAGTATATATTACTATGTTTTCATTTGCTTATTTGATATCCATTGAAATAAGTTAGCACATCAGCTAACAACTCAGACTTTCATGCAAACAAGCTTAATTAGTGCAAATTTGAATATGCATATAAACAAATAACAACACGAAAGAGGAAGTAAATAGCTTGCATGATGCAGAAGGTCAAATGTGCTGAGTTGTACTTCACTGATAAAAAGCATCTCAAATATATATACATACATGTATACATAACCTCTCAAAGAGATAAGTAAGAAGTAACACAACAAGAAGTAACAAGAGACAACCAAAACAACCTAAATTTTGATCTTCAGATATATCATGAGAGTATAATAGCTTGAAGGAAAACTTCTACTCTGAGTTTTATCTCTTGCCTATCAAAAGTTACCATGTTTGCATTTAATGCTACATCCTCACCTAATAAGTTAATTTATTACCAAACTTTATTATCTGTTGAAAATTAATATTTACTGTAAAAAATTCTGAAGTTTCCAATCTTAAATTCGTCTTGAACTTCAACATAACCCCTGCTGCCACTGAAAAAAATATTCTGTAGAATTATGTTTAAGTATCTATCTTATTCAACAAGTAGTTATTTTTCCTTGCAGTTTTGCTATTTGTACAAGTCTGTATTGTGCAGTAGCTGTTGTTGGTTACTCAGCATTTGGAGAAGGAATACATTCTCAGTTCACTCTTAACATGCCCCAACACTTAGTAGCTGCCAAGATAGCTGTGTGGACTACGGTATTCTCATTCTAGATTCTGACCTTCTTCCATGCTTCTATATCTATATCTATATATATATATATATATATATATATATATATATATATATATATATATATATATATATATATATATATATATATATATATAATATCACCATATTATTGATATTTTATCAGTCAGATAAAATTGCTAATTTTTGTATCATGCGATTTTATTTTGCAGGTGGTCAATCCATTTACCAAATATCCTTCATATGTGCCATATAAATAAATACATTTGTGCTTGCTTGCCAAAACTGTGTGCTTAGCAACTAATATAATAAGTTCTTAACACCAATTCAAATATAAGAGAAACAACAATGTAATTTGCGTCATATAAATATTTAGAAGAGCCAACAAACTTGTTTGATTGGCACTAGCCAAATCCTTCAATTTCACACCAGGTGAGGAAAAAATGCTACAACATTAGAATGTTTTTCATTTTTCTGACGTTGATTTTCCAAAATGTCATGAATATGATGAAAGTCTTATATTTTTTGCATTTTCCCTTTTCATTTACAAATAATGGAGATGTTTGAATGAAATAAATCTGTGGCATTTTGTTGAGAGGCTGTATATGAATAGAATGATTAGAGTCATTGACTGAACCACAAAGTAACCACATACATGTTTTAAAAAGAAAGGAACTTTAACTTGCTTGACCTTCAACCATTCATGAAATTTCAATACAATTTTAATGAACATTTTTACCTAGATTGAGTTTGTTTTCTCTGTTATTGTTATGCTTCCACTCTAAGAACCTATATTTTTATTCATGGAAATGGAACATTCAACTCATTTATGGACATCCTTCCTAGAGCAGCACTTTCTGTCTTGTTACTTCTCTTGCTTTCTCTTCATTGAGTACCTTTTTAACCTTTAAAAAGGAGTTAAGGTAGAATCAACTTATTTCAATCTATGTACCTACATTGTGAAGATAAAGACAAATGTTTTTCTTAATTAGCACCACATATGCATTGAGTCTATCTCCAGTAGCTATGTGTTTAGAGGAATTGATACCACCAAACCACCCCAACTTCAACATATATTCCAAGCTCATTAGAACAGCTCTTGTACTTTCTACACTAGCTGTTGGTCTCTCAGTTCCCTTTTTTGGTAAGCTATTACTCTTCCTTCCTTATACTTTTATCAATTTTAGTGCCATGTGACAACATTTTGTCAATTGACTCAACAAACTAGTGCATAAATCAAACAGATATGAAGGAAATATGCTAAGGATTTATTTTCCGTAAATGTATTGTACCAAGGGTTATATCCCTCATCCTTTCACTTTCTTTATGGTCAGTTACTCCCCAGTTACGAAATTTATTAGCCTTGTGGAAGTTAAGAGATGGAAGAAAATAAATGAAAAGTAAATAAAAATGCAGGGAAGAGACTTGATTCCAAATGAAAAATTAGATTTGATTGAAAAGAATATTTTTTATCATTGAAGAATGAGACAAAGATATTGCCAAAGTTGGATTATATTTTTACTATGAACTGAATATACTTTTGTTGCAGGTTTGGTAATGTCATTAACTGGATCTTTACTCACTATGTTTGTTGTAAGTGCCCTCAAGTTCTTCTCTTTCCTCTCCAAGAGGCACTACTGGCCATAAAATTCTTTATAACATGTTCGACCTTTTATGCAGTCATTGATTCTTCCTGCTGCTTGTTTTCTAAGCATAAGGGGTGGCAGAATCTCAAGCTTTCAGGTATGATGATTACCTCTTCATAGTAGTAATGCTAAATGAAAATCAGAAATATAATCACGTTTTCGTTATTTAATGAGAATAGCTTTCCTCAGCCAAATGGCTAGAATACAAACAAAGCATTCTTGTAGTCTTATAATATAGACATTTAGTTTGTCTATGTTGGCAACTGAGATTGTTTTCAATAGTTATCTGAAAATATTTTTGTATTTTTCTAATTTTCTGTTTTGCTTTTAAGTTTGGTTAAAGTTTTCTTATGTTCAGAAAAAAAGAGTTGTTGGTGTAGATTCATGATGTCTACTTTTTATTTAGTCATAATTTGTCGACCATTCTGTTCAGTTAAAAGTTTCGTAATTTTTCTATTTAAAATTCTGATATAAAATTGCAGAGTATACTAAATCTGAATGGAAAATTAATATATTAAGTCTTGCTCATTTTTTTCTACCCCTTTTTGTGTTTAATTCTGGCTTTTGACAATAGAGATGAATGGCAGAACTTTTCCATGAACTAAGTCAAAGTGAGCTTTCATTGCGTCATCATATTTAAGTGAACAACTCAAGGTTATTCAAATATAGGATTTAAAAATGCAATTTGAATTATAACTGCTGTGCTGATAACCATACATGTAGCAATGCTAGACCATGAGATCTTTGTGATTACCTCTAATGTGACTCATCTTTGCCCTCTTATTTCTACAGGTAGCACTTTGTGTTACAATTATTATTGTAGGTGTTGTATCAAGCTGTTTTGGATCATACTCATCCCTCGCTGAGATCATTGAGAAATTGTTTGGATAAAGTTTTGCAGTATAAATCCTAAACAATGAGACATGTAACAACCAAGGTCTAGTGCACTTGTTATTATTCTCTATCGTTTTTTATTTCTCACCCGAAATGTTCAGTCATTTTTCTTCAGCGCATGATTTCACATTTTGTTGTTGTCATAGTGGTTAATTATTCTGGTTTGTTTCCACATCAGAAAAGGAAATTTCGCCCATGTTTGATATATGGGAATAGTTAATCATAGTGGAAGGCTCAAACCAAATGGTCAAAGACTGGTTCAGAATGTATTTTTCTTCACAGATAGATTTAATGTTATGAAACAAGTCTTCTTAGATAGTTTATAATCAATAATCGCGTTTATGATATTGTTTATTTCATAGCCTTCTTAAAATAATTTTTAGTAGACTAAGAAAAGAAGTATATATATAAACTCTTTTCAACATTTAGTTCTGAACAATGCAGAACCTTTTGATTACCCAAAAGGAAAAACAGGTAACGAAATTTGATAGTCTACTTTTTAAGCTCTTAACTACCATTTTAGTTTATATATTGAGTATGATATGATATTACTAGCTATAGCTATATAATTACGCGATTCAATATAAAAGATGTTTTGCTCTGACAACAGTGTACTCACGTACTAATAATTCGTGATATTGACCTGATCAATGAACATTGGTTGAGAATAACTGAACTCAAAGGAATCTATATCAGAAGGTTAAGGGTAAGAAGACTAAATTAATACAACATTTTGATTATTTTATGTATTATCTGAGACTAGATAACAGACACATTTTGTCTTTGACAAACGATAAGAACATTAAATTGAAACTTTATTATGAATGGGAACTACGACAGAGTCATTTATTCTTCTAAACAGATTGAACTGAATGACAAGCATGGAATCATGGGATGCAATTCTTATGAAATAACAGTAATACTACTCGGCATTGGTGCTACATATCAGTATGCATATAACACCACTAGGTACTACAATAAGGATTCTAGAAAACTTGGTGGGTGGTGAAAATCACAAAGTATTTGTTGTTGATTCCTATTGTCTGGTCACTGGAGCTTCATGTTTTTCAACCTGCAAGTAACAGTTTCAAGAATTAACCACAAAAATAGAGTTCATGAGGCAAGTTAGAAAGGAAATATTTGCAGGGTTGATAGATATATGATTAACTATTTCGACAGTAACTTTTTAACTTTTGGTAGAACCATGAACACAGAGACGAGCTTTAAGTGCATCTAAGGATATTGGATTTAAAGAGAATCAGAGATTGCGCTTAAGTAGCTGCATGTTTCTGGGAACACAAATATATACACTGAATTTAATTCTAAATGCATAAATGATGTTGGAAAATGTTGTACCTTTTCCCCTCTTCATCAGATTCAGCAGTTTTCTTGTAGTTTGGGAATGGAACTTGGCCTGATTCAATTTCAGTAATGTCTCTGAGGAGTAGCTCATAGTGCCTTTTCACTTCATCAGGAGTTTTCCCTCCAACAGCAAGGGCAACATTGTCCCATCGGTCAGGGGTGTCCTTGTCATAAACAGCTAGAGCCCTTTCAAAGGCCTTGTTGTCCTTAGCACTCCATGAACCTGTAGCTGACATTGAGCTTGATGCCATTTCTGATAGTTAGTTAAGGTAACTAGATATATATAGAGTATTGCCTAAGGTTTCAAATGTAGTGAACTACTGGTATATGGTAGTGCTCAACTTCAACAGAGAGATGGAACTAATTAAGAAAGGTTGAGAAACTCTACACTATAGTGCTAGGAAGAGTCTTGATGATATGTGTAGAAAGGAAGCAGCATGCATGCTCCTTTTATAAGCAGAAATGGAGGCTGTGACCATGCAAGGTGCAAGTTGTCTTCTCTTGCAAATTTTCCAAAACAAGCAGAATTTTAATGATTTGTTTCATCAGGAACCACAGAATTGAGCAGGACCAAGAAGTTGAAGAGTAATGGGAGAATAAGTATCTTCAAAGGTTTAAACCTTCTTTCTGAATTAGGGTTGAGGACATTGCAGCTGCAGCTTTTGTAACATGATTTTATACGTGCACCAAAGTAAATTATGATAATTTTGCAATTACTCTAATTGTTGATGTGTCTCTTGTAATTGTGTATCACATGAGTATGTTACTATGACGTGCCCTCTTGTATTCTCCTAACATGCCACACCACAACATTCATTCCACCATTGATACTTGAAAGTTGGAGAAGAATATTGGAATTAGAATTTTGTTTTTTCTTGGAATGAAAAATGGAATAGTATGGTTGAATAAGTGAGCAAGAATATTATGTAGGACTTGAAAAACACAATAGAAGTTGTTACAATATAGATGAGCATTCTATTGAAATAAGTTTAACATTACTCAAACTAATATTGATTGGTGGAGCAATTGACATTATCAAACTCTGTAGCATTAGCTAATGAGTAAATGTAAATTTCAGTTGTGATTGTATTTTAAGCGTGAAAGGAACAAGTCACGAAGTATATGAAAAAAAAGAGATTTATTTAACACTTTACGTGGTAAATTTTGACCAATAATTTGAAAATGAATAATATACTCAAATTAAGGGTACTTTTAATGTGTAATTTTCATCCAAAACCACTATTGTCCATTCTACATATGGCGCAAGGTAGCACGAATGAACTTCTATTTCTCTCGTACGTGTATTGTACTACTTTCGCCTTGCACATGAACAAAAGATATAAAAAAAGTTGCACCATAAGATCCATCACTTAACTTCACTATAATAAGGAAGTGGAGCTTGAATACAAGATTTAAACTTAAAGTTGTTTTTAGCCTAATTGATCACAAGTATACGCAACATTGGCAACCCCAGATATTCTATCTTGAAGAGAACACAAATGTGTGATCATGTTATTTTGAACATGACATCAAACAAATAGAAAAGAGTAAGATTTGATTTGTAAACTTCTTTTTTATATGTTAGGAATTCAAAAATCAGTTTGAGTTTATAATTAAAATATAATTTTATAATGTCAAGAATTTAAGTTTTAATTTGAATCACATATTAACCAGAAATAATAAAGTTAAATGATATATAAAGATGAAAATCCACGAGTTTAAATTAGAAATTTAAATTAGAAACGATGTTGTAATCTTTTATATGAATTGACTCATTATTTGCATCAAATTTTATCTAGATAATATACTTTAAAAAGTAAAAAAAAAAAAACTAAACTCAATGTGCAAATGTATTTGTGCATGTAGGTGTATGTTTGATTTGTTAACTTAAATGCTTTAATGCAAAACAATCTTCATGATCACATTGAAAACTTTTGGTCAAGGTGTCAACCACAAAAGACAAAAAAAGGTAAAGTTGAAAAATAAAAGAAGAATTAGAAAAATAAAATATGACAACTTATTTTTATCTAATAATAAGTGATATTAAAAAGCTTACATCAATTGGGAATAATATTAAATTGTTCACAAAAGAAGATAGACATCTTGCTTCAATAAAGAGTTTTTATGATGACGAGTGTGGAGAAGTGTTGAAGATTTAAAGAATGTTTAAATTCAAAAATACATTAAAGAATTAAGAATTTAGTTGTTGAAGTCTTGTAATTTGTTTATATTATTTAAATTAGTAGGTTAAGAGTTAAAAGACAACCTAAGCAACAAAGCACTCAAGAAAGTTTTTATTTATCATAAAAACTTTTCACTCAAATGTTTAGAGCTATGATGGCTAGAAAAACTCTCTTTGTGAAAAGGGATTTTGAAAAACCTAGTGTGGATAGAACAAGAACTTTCACTAAGTGTGTCTTAAATAATTGAGTCCTATTGTTGTTATTAGAAAAGTTGTTTATCTTTTGTGTGTCAAGGGAAGTGTTTTATTTCTTGTGTCTTTCTTGTGTCTTCAAGATAAGTGTTTTCTAATCTTAACGTTATTCTCTCTAATTGTGAGTTGTAGTTAATTTAAGTGATTTGTTAACAGTTGGACATGAAATAAGTGTAAAATTAAATTTATTTTTCCTTGGACTTTTTATTGATCTTTTATTATCCTAAAGAAATCATTTTTATAGTAAAGTCAGATTTTAGAAAGAAAAAAATTTTAAAAACACAATTTTATTAACAATTTAATTCAATTTTTGTTTATATGAGAATATTCTGCTACATGATTCTAATATAAATTATAGTACATAAGGTATAATTTTATTTTTGTAAAGTTAAGTTAAATTTGGACTTAAAAAAGAGTTTTATAATCTTCAAATAGTCAAAATTCTAGTAAAATTTCATTTCATTTCCTTTTCAAGTATCATTTGTACATAAATATAATCCATATTTGTAAATGGAGTAATTTGATAAACCATGTTTAATATTAATTATTTAATTACATAATATATTTTATTTAACTTAATTTAATGATTTGGTGGAGTGACATTATTATTAAGCAATCGAAAAATACTATTAAAAAAATATATCTAAAGCTAATTAGAATTTATAGGTTTCAAGCAAAAGAAAAAATGAAAACCGTCTATTTATAAGAACAAAATTTTTTTAATTAGTTAATTTCTTTATTAATTTTAAAAACATTGTTGTACCAAATTAAAAAAACATTCTAAAGATTTTAGTTGGAACAACACATTAAATAATACAAGTAGCGATTTTAATTAGAAAGTCTAAGACAATATCAGAAATTTTTATTTTGAAGTTTAACAAAAGTGTTTATCGAAATAACGTCCATAAAGACTATCAAGGAGAGGTTCCTTGGGGAGATACAAACACTAATGACATATGAACCCAACCATATAAGGGATTGACATCACTCTCTACCCAAAACCTTAAAGTAATGAGTTAATGTGTTTCTCATCTTTATATAGTGCTCTACTTTCTCATTTATATCCAATGTTTGACTTAGACTCACACTTGGATTTCCAACACGTCTAACGTTTTAAATGTTATGTAAAAATAGTACTTCTTTGTTTGCTTTGTTGTTTCTCTTTTTTTGTACAGATCATAAAGAACAAAGCTTTATTCCAAAGTTATGCATTGATTCAGAAGAATGTTAAGATATAAGAAGACATTCTGGAAATGTTTTCTCATGTCTTTTTGTCTGCCCAATTCGTACAAACAGTTGTTTTTGCAAAAGCAACATAGCATTTGACCTCCTACAAAAGGTTATACACCTATGACAAAGTCAATACTCTGAATAACAATTTTTTTTAAGCTGCATACAACGTCTAGCACTAAATTGTGAAAAAAAATTTTAACTCTATTCAAACCCTTTCCCCCTCTTCTAGAATTTACATTTCATAATTATCTTTTCTTAAGGAATTTGTGTTTGGTTAATGTGTATTTAAGCTAAAAATGTAAACACTATTTCACAAAAAATCTATAAATAGTGATAATTCTAAATATAAAACATTCAAATCTAATGAATTAAATTATAATACTCTATCGGAGAAAGGTTCACCAAGATTAAATTTCAGGAATTCAATTCAATGTAATGTGTGTATAACATAACTCAAGCATTCCCACTACAATCTTACTAGTTCTAATTTCTTGGAGAAAAGTTCTAAACCTTATTATGAAAATTCTAATTTATTAATTATTTCTACTCAATGTCATTAAGAAAATGTGTTTAGAATAATTAAGAGATAATAATTTACGTTTAAAATTAAACTGTTAAGTTGTTCAATAATGAACTAAGTTTTAAAGCATTTTCTAACTTTTAGATACAACTAAAAACATAGATGATCAATCATGTATAGTTTAGCACAAAGAAATAACACAAGAAAGAAAAACTATATTAAGAAAAGATTCATTACATCCAATCAAGAGTTAACTACTCTTAAACATGAGAAACACAAAAAATAGAAAGAAAGAGTATGAGATTGAAATATGAAATAGTTATGGAGGTCCTCCTCAAATATTTGTCCTTCACTTTGTCTTTGGTTCAATTTTGCCCTTATTCAGTTCCAAAAAAATCTCATCTTTTTCATTCAAAAATTGACTTTTTTAAATAACTCACAAAAAAGTAGCTTATATCCTTGGACAAACTTATTCTCTATTCTCTCGTTGGACGATAAATTACCTTTTATCAAAATATACCTTCTTTAATAGTTGAACAAAAGAGCTTTTCTTGGTAAATTCAGGATGTATTGAGTGAATATAAAGTTTTTCTGATTAGATGAGGAAGTTGTTTACTCAAGTAAAATAATCTCAAAAAGACTTCTTCTCCTTATCTTCAAACTTCCACTCATCTAAAAAATTGATAAAAACGTAGTTACTTCTTTGAAAGAAAATGTTTAAATTCTAAATATTTTCATAAAAAGAACAAAAATTCATGACATAAAGAAAATTAAAAAATCCAATAAACATAAAAAATAAGTTATTATGACTCTTATCAAAATGTCAATTTAAAAGATTTTCTAAAAATCAAGTTTTGAAAAAACTGATTGAATTTTTTTTTCACAACTATACCTTTTGAGTCTTTGTAAAACAATGTAAAATCCTATGAAAAAAAAAGACATATACGGTGTTTTCTTGTAGTAGTGAGGTTGCCCCCTATGATCAAGTAGGTGTGATGCCTAACTTTATTTTATTCTCATTCTTGCAGGATCTTCAATGGGAAAAAGTTGGACCAAGTGAGAACCAAAAGTGTCATTTATTACATTACATGCAACAACAATATCTTCCTTATAACAACGTTGCTTAGGTTCAGATCTTGTACTTTGTCCTCCACACTCTCCAACATTCTCTAGATGCCCACTTTTGTCCGTACAAAGATTATTTCTTCTTACCTTCTTTGCATACTCAATTCTCATTAGATTATGGAAAATGATGGCCACTTTAATATTTAATTATCAACTTTTTATAAATGTTTTCAACTAAATTTGGTTTTCCTTTTCATATTTTCAATTTTCGGACCTTTTTCCTAATCTTTCAATTGACTTTGTGTCAAGATCAAAATAATACATAAACTTTAAATATAAATATATATTCTAACATATTTTTAATTAAAATAATAGAATTCGTTTATAATTTAATATTAATAATAATATCATTTTATATAAATGAGACAGAATAATAATCATATATCCTAATTGATGAAAAAGTTAAAAGACAAAAATTTAATTGAAAAATATAGTTTTTTTAATATCTAATATATAAAAAAATTAATATAAACTCAATAAAAAAGATACTAAATTTATGAGACTAAAAATTTAACTAATTGTCTAATTATAATAATATTTATTTATTTATTTATTTATTTTGAAAGGTTAACCTAAAGTTTTTTTTTTCTTAATATGTTATCAAAAAATATTTTAATAAGATTTGATTGACACATTTTATATGTTATTGTATAGTTGTGGGACCACCCAAAAATATCCAATTTAATATATAAATTATAAAAAAGAATGTATTGAAGATCAAGAATAAAAACACATTAAATTATATAAGAATCGATTACTAATATTTGGTCGTACTTAAAATGTGTGTGAATACAAAATGTCCAACACATTGTTTGACTAACATTGAACAACTATCTAGAAAGCATATTTTTCTTTGCAAAAAATGGAAAAATGTGCAATCAGTCGTGTGTAAAATTTTGATATAAATATAACAATACAAAGGTATTATATTTGTGAGGTAAATATAAATGATACTAGGGCTATGGTTACAACTTGATTATAGAGTGTCCCCAACCTATATATACTATTATTGTTTCTCTACCAATAATTGGAATTTACATTGACTTTATTCATCCATATCTTCGTGATGCTCCAAGGATTGGCATCATGTACGATACTTTATAATAATGAGAGAACATTTTTTACCCCAAATCTTTTACAACTACTATTCTTCGAACAACTACATTTTATGGGAAAGTCTCAATTTATATATATTTTTATCTATTTTTGTTTTTTAACATCTTAATTTCAAAAGGAATGATTAAACTAAAATGGTCTGACATTATTAAGTGATCTAACGTTGAATTGTTATGAATGGTTTTTGAGGTTGTTGTAGGAAGTTGAAAGGAATTTAGTTATAGAAATTGTTAAGTTTGGTCCATCATAGGAGGCACAATGTAGGGTAATGAGGTTGGCCATGATCATTGGTTGATAGTTACATGATTCAAGGAATCTTTGTGAGAAAAGAAGTGATGGTTGATTATTTGCCTCATCATCACCTATATAAGTAGACAAGAATCTTAACCTCTGTAGAAAGTAACATAGAGATTCCCCTACCATTGCCTTGCTGCAACAATATTCTTTTTTCTGCTCTTCTTCATACCAATTCACAAGTAATTGGATTCAAGTATATGCCAAATAAATTTCTATTCATGTTATGAGGTTACTCCTAGAATACATAGAGATTGGATATGGGCGTGATATTTTTTTTTATTAAATATGTTTTTAATTTTTAAACTTTAAAGTGAAATTAAAATTTATTTATATTTTAAATTTGGATATTGTTTAGTTTCAAACTTTAAAAATTAATAGATATAATAATCATAACTTATCTATATTAAATTTTTTTTTATATCAATGCTTTAGATTGACTGAGTTGTTTTACTATTTGACACATTCTAACTCAAATGTTAGTCTAAAATATCCTTTAATACAAAAAAGAATTAACTTGGTTGAAATAAGATGACTATATTCATTTATTTTAAAATTAAGAGACCAAAATATATTAAAATTTGTAAAAAACACAAATTACAATTTTGAAGTTTAGAAATTATATAACATGTTCAATATTTTATTTAAATAGATGGGATAGAGATCTAATATAGAATAGTGATAAAACACGTTATTACAAACATCACTTTATACAAGTTGTCATTTATTATTCCACCATCTACAGATATTTAATATGAAAGTGATGTGTTGGAGATTTCAAATTATCAAAGATAAAAATAATTACAATATATAATTAATAATTAAGTGCAAATTTTACCTCAGGTTTTGTAAAAGATTTATAATAACATAACATAACTTTTTATTTTTATATTTTGTAAAATATTATTCAATAAATATGTGTACAGCTAAGAATGCCACAATAAATATATTTGAATGGAAATAAATATAAAATACAAATTCTATACTTTTTCACGGTAGAGATTGAGATAATATATAAGTGTTTTACTTAATCAAATCTAATAATATTGTAATTTAGCACTTTTATCTTTCTTAAATTTAAGACTAATTATGTATTTAGATTCTTTTTTTAAATATGAAGGAATTATTGTCCAATAGAAAAAGTTGTTTTTGTTTGAATTTTGTATAATTGTATATGGTCTAAAGAATAAAAGATATTCGAGACAGCAAGAACAATGATATCTTAAAAACACAGAAATTATAAAATATGTCACCACATCGTTTATATTTGGCTTAATACCCTATTTTGTCTCCAGTTTCGCTCGAAAATGTCAAATTAGTCAATCCTCTAAAAAATGCGTCAATTACGTCCTCACTTAATAAAATTTGCATCAATGAAATCTCTTCCGTTAAATTCGTACAAACGGCGTTAATTAAAGAAAGAGAAAAATAATTAACGCTATTTGTATGGATTTAACGGAAGAGATTTCATTGATGCAAATTTTATCAAGTGAGGACGTAATTGACGCATTTTTTAAAGGATAGACTAATTTGACATTTTCGAACGAAATTGGGGACAAAATAGGGTATTAAGCCTTTATATTTCTGTCTATAGATAGTCTTGTTTTGTCTAAATTTAAATTTTACAATAAGATGGAATGAAGTTTAATTTAGTGATCCTAATTTTATTTAATTTATAAATAAAGGTAATAATAAGTTGTTTTCCATAAAACTCCATTCTAAGACATTACGATATTTTATTCTTATAGTTTTCATATATATATATATATATATATATATATATATATATATATATATATATATATATATATATATATATAAAATAGTAAGTTATTTAATATATTAAGAGTAGTTTAATAATTTAAAGGAGATGAAAAGAAGTATTAAAACAATTATAAAAATAAGAACCAAAAATATTAATTCTCATTTCATATTTAATTCAAAAAATCAGATATTACTTTTATATTTATATCTGTATTTAGTAAATATGTGATTTTTTTTTCAAAAACATAAACGAGTTTATGAAGACAAATTTATTTACAATTATCATCCCCACACAAAACTCATCTATATAGACCATGTATAATATTCACAATAACAGACAAAATGAATTATCAAATTTAGAGTTACAACTGTTATAATTTTTTTCATGTATATGATTCGTATAAATATTACATCACTATTAATTATTTTATGAAAGAACAAATTATAATATATCCCAATATGCTTAAAATTTTTTAAGAAAAGATCTGTTGAATAAAAAATATAAAAAATAATGCCCTTAATGTAAATATAACTATTTTCAATATGTTACTAAATATTTTAGAAATGTATATACAAATAAGTATTTAAATAATAAATGTGAATTTAAAAATGGGTAGTTTAAATGAATTCATGCATGTCGCAGGTTTTGTAAAGAGTTGTGAAATAAGTGTATAAACTTAATTTAAAAATGATAACAAAATTTATTATGGTTAAGCTCAAAGTATTTAATCATATATTTAAGTTAAGAGGTGAAAATAGAACCTTTTTGTTGGAGTATATGATAAGCCATTGCTTTTATGTTGGGCTTATATAGTGTTTTCTCGGCCTTTTCTTTCTGCACCCCATAATTTTGAAAATAGCAATTTTACTCTTTGTGAATGTGATTTCCAGAGTGTTATGAAATATTTCAAAAAGATTAGATGTAATTACCTATTTTATTGAAAGACTAAGTAAAATAAATAATAAGACAAAAATTATTAAGTCAGTGTATTAAGTAGAGTTAAGTAGTTGGTCGAAGATTTATTTATATAATAAAGAGTAAGTTGAATTAAGTTTTAAGTATCTCATATTTTCTATTTTATATTTTATATTTTCAATTTAATTTATATTAACAATTTGTGTTTTATTGAATATTTAAAAATATTTTTTAATTTTCTTGTAAATATTTTACTGTTTGATTTTGTTGTTAATGAAATGATACGACTGTTCTTTATCTTTTCATTTCTAATTTACAGGTCGAATTTATTTCTTCAATTTCCTCAAATTCACAAGATCAGTTTGGTTTTTCTCTCTTTTTGTAAGAACGAGTTGACGGGTAAATTGAAGAAGAATAGAGAGGCAAAAACAAATTTGGATTCTCTGTTCAGTATTGTTTTCTGTCGAGTCTTTTGATATTTTAAAATATATTTATTTTTTATGTATAAAAAATAATATATTTTAAAGACAAAAAAAAAACAAGAAAACTCAAGAGAGAAATGAGATTAAAAAAAACAAGATATTTAAATAAAAGTATAAAATATTTTAAACATTCAATAAAATAACTTTTTAATAAAAATCGTTCAAATCTATAAGATATTCAAAACACTTGATTGAGTTAACAATATAGAAATTTCTAATATGATAATTTAGTCCAAAGCAGTATGCACGAGTTAAAAGTATAAGAGAAAGAATAGGAAAATTACATTATAAAATTTACATCAATGTGCATAAATTAATTTCAATTAATGAAAAACTATTTTTTTAAAAGGAGTTCATGAAGAAATTAAACATAAAAATGTAAGCACCATAAAATAAAAAACTTCACCAAGCCCTTGATGAGATATATGATAAGTGATAAACAAAAATCGTGTTTATTTTCTTTACACAAATAAATATAGACAAAAGTGGAAGACTCAGAGAAGAGGGAAATGATTGCTTCATCACCAACAATTGTTGTCTTATTGCTATCATCTTTCTCTATCAATCTGTAATAATGCCCCGTGACTTAGTTGATCAGTCAGCTATGGCACAATTTTCAACTTGTTGCAAGTGTGAACTCCAATCTAACAATCTCATGCTGTTTTTTTATGAATAAACATGCTGAAGGTCTTCATACTTTTTTAGTATTTAATCTACACATAACTCTAAAGTTAGAATACTAATCATGACAGAACAAAGTAAGCATGACCAGATTTTCAGATATTTGTTTGCCTTTAAAAAAGATCTAATCAATTTTTTTATTATTTTAACTTTCTCAGTTTAATCTTTTTCCATCAGAAGCATCTCAACAAATTATTTTTCTGAATAAATACTAATTCATTGATCTGTATTCCCTTTTTCACATTTTCATTACTCAATGAGGACAAAAGAAAATTTGTTTTAGATAAACAATTGCAGAATGCATCAATTGAACTCTTTTGAATGTGCAGTAGTGTTGTAGTAATAATGAAGCTCCAAGATTCAAGACATTGGGGTCACCACCAAAACTTGTTTCAGAGTCATGGACCCAACATGCACACTAACACATACCACAGTACTATAATAATCATTTTCACATAGGCCCTTACTATATTCCTTACTCTGCCTTCAACTTTCAAAGAACACACACACAGAACCATCCTCAAACCAACAATCCCTTCTCAGATCTTACTATGATGTCTCAGTCATTTGTTATGATTGCAGCATCACTGTTATTTGTTATAGCAAAAAGTTTTGTGGGAGTGAATTCAGTTTCACAAGCTGATAAGATAAGCACTTTGCCAGGGCAGCCACCAGTCAAATTCCAGCAATATGCAGGTTACATTACTGTGGATGAGAAGCAGAAGAGAGCTTTGTTTTACTACTTTGTTGAGGCAGAAGTGGAACCAGTTTCAAAGCCACTAGTTCTATGGTTAAATGGAGGTATTGGTATATGCTGTAGTGTAAATGACAAAATTTCTTCTTTTTTTCTTTTTTTTTTCTTTTTGTTTTGTAATCTTAACAAAACCCTTTAGATTCAGTGGAAGAAGCAATTTAATATGCTATTTGGGTTTTGAAGGGCCTGGTTGTTCTTCTGTTGGAGCTGGAGCTTTTGTTGAGCATGGCCCTTTCAAACCAAGTGAAAATGGACTTTTGAAAAATGAATTTAGCTGGAACAAAGGTAATCCAAAAAACTCAGCTAATCTTGTACTTTTTGTTGGATATGCTAAGTGACCTTTTAGGTTTAATCTAAATTTCTTATTGATTTGAGTTTGTCCTTGTTGCAGAGGCAAATGTGCTGTACTTGGAATCACCAGCTGGTGTTGGTTTCTCCTACTCTGCCAACAAATCTTTCTATGACTATGTGAATGATGAAATGACAGGTTCTTCTCCCCTTGCATTTTTGTAAAGTAGCATTTAAATAGTACTAAACGAGTCACGGTTTAGCTGCTAACAAGTTGAACTGAATTACTTAACTACCAACCATATTTGTAGTTTGATTAAGGATCAAACTATGATGTCACATTTCTCAAAAATCTGATGTGTGGTTCCACTTCCTTACAGCAAGGGACAATCTTGTTTTCCTACAGCGTTGGTTCACTAAATTCCCAGAGTTTAAAAACAATGATTTCTTTATCACAGGGGAAAGCTATGCAGGTATTAATATATATGGTAAATGAATAATGTTTCATTTTGTGTTGTTTCTGTGAGGTAATGCACACTAGTTTTCAGGTCACTATGCACCCCAACTTGCACAACTCATTGTTCAAACCAAGACCAGATTCAATCTCAAGGGAATAGCAGTGAGTACACACATGAGATATTTTTAATGATTGATAGATAAGAAGCACTTTTTTGTTAACTTGAACAGCACAACTTGTTTCTCATATTTTATACTTGCAGATAGGGAATCCTCTTCTAGAATTTAACACGGATTTCAACTCTAGAGCTGAGTTTTTCTGGTCCCATGGCCTAATATCAGATTCAACTTACGAAATCTTCACCAAAGTATGCAACTATTCCCAAATTAGGAGACAGCATCAAAGTGGGACACTTACCCCCATTTGTTCAGGAGTAAATAGGCTAGTGTCAACGGAAGTTAGTAGATATATTGATACATATGATGTTACACTTGATGTGTGTCTTTCATCAGTAGATCAACAGGCTTATGTGCTGAATCAAATGACTCAACTGGTAGATGCTTCATTCATTTTGTGTCTATCTTAATCGGAGTTTCTTCAATAACTTATTTGACAAGTTTTAGTCAAGATAGTTTAATTTTATTTTTTATTTTTCTATAATTGTCCAAACATGCCATGTGTTTTCCTGCTTATTTATTTTGCGAGCTTTGAACTCTTATGCAGCAAGAGAGAGGAAAGATAGATGTTTGTGTGGAAGATGAAACTACTGCATATTTGAATAGGAAAGACGTGCAAAAAGCTCTTCACGCTAAGCTCGTAGGGATCACTTCTTGGTCAGTTTGCAGCGAGTAAGTTTTGTTGCCTAAAAGATGGCAAAACACTTGTTACGTCCTTTTAACTTTAAACTTAACTCAACTTTATAAAATCAGTATAAAATAAGGTTTATATCTACTTTTATATATATATATATATATATATATATATATATATATATATATATATATATTATTATAATTTGGTTATATTTATAGTCTGACGTGAATTCTCAAAAACAGTCCAAAAAGTCCGAAAGTCATTAATAGAGTGTTTGATTAGGATAGGATCAAGTATAACATATAGATTCTACTTTTAAAGAAAAAAACTAGCAAAAGATTGAGAATGTTAGAATGGAGTAAAAAAGAATATGACTAGGGACAATGAGTAGAAATGAGTAAGTTGAATGTCTTATAAGAAAGAAGATCGATATACCAATTGTCTTTAAGGGTTTGAGTTGAAGGTAATGTTAATATCTTATATAGGTTATCTCTTCTGTAAATCCTCTCTCAAAATCCCCATCACAATTCTCCCCTATAATGTTTGATCTCAAGTTCCAAAGATTAGAGAATTCTAGTTTCACTGAAAATAGTGTAATGAAAAAGAGGGATAAAATATAAGTTCCACACCCTATTTCATCTAGCACCGAACTTTCAAGATCAGGGTGCTTGTTCATACAATACAATAAATGTTCTCCTTTTCAGTGAGACTTTTGGATAGCTACTAATATTTTTCCTTTGTCACAGTATTCTTAAATATGACATGCAGAATCTAGAGATTCCAATTATTTCTATTCTTGGTGCACTTGCTAAGTCTGGTATCAGGGTTCTGGTATACAGGTAAATGAGTTTTTGGTTTCTTTCTATTACAGAAATTTTAGTACATGTTTGGTTCAGCATTTGTATTTTCGAACTCACATTTCATATGTAAAGCATGGAAGTTATTCAAAGTAACTTTATTTTGGTTGCAGATCATGAATCGGTGTTTGAGTTAACTAACATGAAATCAAATGTTCACTTTATCATGTCTATGCACCACGTTCCTGTCACAATTATTTATGCTAACATTCTTAAGCAAAGCAAACAATTTCTTCTCTTACTGCAGTGGAGATCAAGATTCAGTGATCCCATTAATTGGTACAAGATCCCTGGTAAATGGACTGGCCAAGAACTTTGGACTTAACACAACAGTGTCCTATAGAACCTGGTTTGAGGGAAGACAGGTTAAGACTTAATGCATGAAGACCCTGAAAATTTTCACTGCATTTTAGTTCTGTCAATCAGCTCAAACCTTTTCTGATAATTTTCAGGTGGCTGGTTGGACACAAGTATATGGAGACATCTTATCATTTGCCACTGTAAGAGGAGCTGCTCATGAAGCTCCATTTTCCCAGCCAGAGAGATCACTGGTGCTACTGAAAGCATTTTTGGAAGGAAAACCACTTCCACAACCATTCTTTCAAATATGAATGACAGAGGTGTTCTTAGCTCAAAAACAAAAGCATTCAAAACCCTCCCATAAAATCATTATTCTTAATGGATCATCTTTCAATTGTTGGCAACATTCCTTCTATCTTTCTGCATTTTTATTTCCTTTTGGAGTGAAATGTTACATGGATGTATCTCAACCAATTTCGTTCATGCCATTCCTCAAACAAGTGAAAAGCAGAAAACACACGTACACACAACAAAACCAACCCTTGTACAAAATAGAGTAATCAAATCAAGACTATATATACTTGTGTCGACCTCCAAATTCAATGATCCAGAATCAATATTGATAAAAACAAAATATACAAAATCATTTTTATCTAACTTCAAAATAAGTAAGAAAATTATATACCAGCAAAAATTTTAGTCAACTTAAAACTAAATTATTTAACTTTTCCCTTGTTCAATTTGCTCTTGCTTTTACCTATGATTGTTTTCATGCATGCATTGTTGGAGAGAATGGAAGAGAACTGATGCCAGTTTGATTCAATGAATTTTCTGAGAAAAGGGAGAATGAAATGAATGGACTCACAAACGTGTAAGACGAGTGTTTCTCCCTGCACCTCTTCACATTTCACATTTATCCTTGCACCCTAAGTTCCAAAATTAACCTTTTTTAATAGATTTTGAAATCTGAAAAATCTTTGAACAAATTTTGAAATTCGTTCCAAAAATAACCTTCTTTAATAGATTGATTTTGAAATCTGAAAAATCCTTCAACAAATTTTGAAATTCATTGAAAAAAAATTTTCTTTAACTAACTTCAAAATCCATTAAAGAAAAGAAGTAGAGTATAGGAATTTTTGAAATGCAAAAAGATAGTTTTAGAATTAAAAAAATATACGGAGATATAGCAAGAAATGTAGAGAGGTGCCGAAAGAAATACTCGTGTAAGATATAGCAAGAAATCTACTTGGGCTTGTCAATGAAGATACATCTTAATTACTTTCTTTCTGCACTTCCATAATAATTAACTTACACCCTCATAAATTTTTGTACTCTATGATATATAATTCAGAATATAATCCATTTTTTACATTCTTAAATATAAAATAAAAATGTATTTTAGATTATACAATTATAATTTGAATTCTATAATCTAAAATACAATTTTTATATTTTAAACTATATATTTCAGATTATAAAATAAAAGAATAAATTTTAAGATTGTATAATTTAAAATGTAATATTTACATTCTTGATAATAAAATACAAAAAAAATTATAAAAGTGCATCAAGTTATGAAAATTAAATTTCTGGCTGAAATGAAGGAGTTACGTTAACCTTAATTGATTATGTAAGAAAGAAGGTGATGCGAAGTATCATCCCTATACCATTAGTTACGGTGTTGTTTTTTTCTCTATAATAAAATTTTAATTCATTTAAATACTTTTATTTTTTACTTTAAACTTTTTTTCATCTTTTTTATTGTCTCGTTGTTTTAAGAATCATTCAAACAAAACATAATCACCGTAAACTAATCGACAAAGTAAATAATATTCATATAGTGAAATTGAATTTAGTGTTTTAATATTTTCCTACGGTCAACTTTAAATTACAAAAAAATTATACACATGCTTATCGTGTAGGTAAGCATGAGTTTATTTAACTTTATTCTTTCTTTCAACATTACTTTAAATCCAATTTATAGACAAAATAAATAAAGTCGTATGAATTGAAGGGCATAAATGTAAGAGAAGAAATTAAAAAAAAGTTGGTTTGGTAAACATACGTTTTAGATACGTGTCCAAATTAATAATGTCTAAAATACGTAATGCATTAAACAATTTCAAATCATAAGAATTATAATTATTTTTTAAAAAATTTTAAATTTAGTTTTGTTGCAAGTTGATTCAATTGTCATCCTTGCATAATTGATGGTGTTGATAGGAAGACTAATTACTATTTTAGGATTAAATATATTTTTGTCTTTATGCAATTTTTATTTTTTTTCCTTTTTAAAACTTTAATCCATTTTCATTCTTCTCACTTTAGAAAGTTTTATTTCTAGTCCTCCATAACTAGAGCTGTCAAAACGGATAACCCGGCTTGACCCGACCCGACCCATCACAGGCTGACCACTTAGTGAGTCAATCTAACCCGACTCATTTATTAGCGAGCCAATAAAATTCAAACCCGACCCGACCCACCACGAGTTGGTGGGTTAAACGGGTTGGCTCATTGGCTCACTTAATTAACTTTTTTTTCACCATCTTCTTCTCAAATTCTTATAACATGTTACTTTGATCGATCAAATTGAAACAATAATAATCGAACCAATTGATATAAAAGAAAATGAAACAAAAGAAATATATTGTTATATATATATATATATTCTAAGTTATCAAACGTAAAATTTTGCCAATTTAATTTAGTGAGACATACAAGAAACTACATATAAACGTTAACAAAAATATATAGCACAAGATAAAATTGTCATGCTTGTAGATAGGTCTAAAAACAAGATAAAACAAATGATATATTCCCGAATTATCCAATCTATAATACTATCCATCTATTAAATTGGAGTCCTGAATGGATAAATTCACAATATTATGTTCTCTTGAAACATCTTCTTCTTTATCTCCATCTATAATATTATCCAATCTATAATCTTAGGGTTTTATTTGCAAAGGGGAACTTTTGGAAAGACAACAACGTGAAATGCTCTATTGCTAAGTAAAGGTTGTGCATTTTGATTAATTAATTTGATTTCAATAAAAAAATAGGATTAGAATAATTAATTTAATTTAATTAAAAAAATAGGTGGGTTGGTGAGCCAACCTGACCTACCACGGGTTCAACCCGTGTGAACCGGGTTCTTAGTGAGCTGGGTCAAAATTGGCTCGCATAAAATATTTTGCATTTTTTTCCAACCCAACTCGGCTCAAACCTGTGGTGAGCCGGGTTGGCTCATGGGTTTCAACCCATTTTAACGGAACTATCCATAACTAACAATGTTAGTTTTTTCTTAGATGTCTAATGACATGCCATGTCGCTTTTCCCTTCTTTGAAACGTGTCAACTTCCTCTGTTCTCTTCACACGAAAGGCTTCTCTCCCTTCCTCATTCACAGCGCTGAATTCATAAGAAGTGAAACTGTTCCCAATGGCTTAGTCGGTCAAGAACTGGTTGCAGTTATCGATAACGGTGGCGATGGTTATCATGGTTGACCTAATGGCAGTGGGCTCCAATTAGGGTGTGCATATTTGAGCAAAGTTGTCGTGCCACTCACGTGAGAGAAAGACATGGAAGTGTCAAACAAGATGTTAAACTTCATTCTCCTCGTATCAAAATCCAAACCGGTTGAGCGGACAATGTTCGTCCATGCCGCTATGATGTTGAACTGAGAGCAATCAAAGCTGGTTTAAGCAGTTGAGGGTTCAAACTGTTGATCCTTTTATCGAGAAAAAAAGCAATGATCGATATCGGTTTGGTAATGACATGATGAAGATACTACAATGTTAAGTAATTATGAATGAGTAGGCCAACTTAAAAAGGCCATACTGATGAATGGGATGTGTAATAAAGAATTTGAAGGTTGTTTTAGTTTTGGGTAGATGTTATATGTTGTTCAAGTTTTGTGTATCCTAATGGTTGTGTTTGTTACTGTTCGTCCTTTAAATTATTCGTTCAAATTTGGAGGTTAATTGCAAAAGGTATTCTAATGTCAAAGTTAATAAAGATTCGACTAGTTCAACAGTTAATGTGTATTAAATGTAATCACATTTCTCTTTACCTTAAACCAGTATTTATAGATTTTGGGATGAGTTTTGGATTACTAACAGCCTAATCGTGGCCCAAATTGTGTTAATCATACGTTTTCGTAAACTAATCTCCACCAAGCCTAATCGTTGTTTAAGGGTAACCATTTGGTCTTTATGCCATAGTCACTCAGTTTCTTGGGTGGTTTTCTTGATGTTCCTCACTGTGTGGACTGTCGAGTCATAGGTTAACTAGATGGTCATATAGTACATAGGCCCCCCAAGAGTGTATCATGATATGCAAATGGATTTGTTGCAAAAAATGTTTGGTTCTTCTTGGGAGTTTTAATTTTCTTCACGACCGATCGGCTGAACGATTGTAATCGTTGGCCATGATTTGAGAAAATATGATAGTTGAAGGGAAGTTATAATCATTGGGTAGGGGGCACATGACGAGTTGGTATTCGTGCATCCTAGGAAACGAAAAGTTGCAATATGTGGATCATTAGATGCTTCTTGATCCAATAGTTGAGGGTAGTCCATTGGGGTGTCCGTTTTTTGCTATAAATAGAAGTGAGGCTCAACATCATTTTCACCATTGCTCTCAACCTTATGTGAAGAATCAAACATATAAATCTCTCTCTAAGGTAATAATTTCTACTAATCTTTTGTCTTCGTCTGAGGAGTTTGAGGGGAGGGGATGTTAGCAAAATGATGCAGATGAAATTTTGATGATGTCCAAATCAAGTCAAGACCAATCAAGAATCAAAATGATTTGAAGATTTGTATTGTGATGGAAAGCTTTTGTAATACTCTTAGAAATATGTATAGGACTTAGATCAGAAAAAGGAAAGTGTTTTGTAAAATTACTATAGTAAATCATTGCAACAAAACACTATAGTACTATTCACATGAATAGTAACACTATTCACGTGAATAGTGACGGTTAACGGTAAGAGTATCGCACTTAACACGGATGTTGGAGAAACTAGTCGTTGAAGAAACTAGCCGTTTATGATCGTTGGACAAACTAGCCGTTTATAGTCGTTGGACAAACTAGCCGTTTATGGCCGTTGGACAAACTAGCCGTTTATGGCCGTTGGAGAAACTAGCCGTTAAGTTTGTCTTTTAGTGAATGGAAGAGCCTTTGGATGAGTCTATAAATAGACTCTCATTTCCTCTCAAGAATCGATATCCAGAGACACAGAAACTCTTCCCTTGTGCTCAAATACTCAGAAATTATTGAGACTTGTGTGTTCTTGTTCGGCTTGTGAAACTCTTGTCTGTGGAGCTGGTGAAGTGCTGCTACGGTGACAGAGGAAATAGCCGGTTCATCCTTGGTGTGTCTAAGGAGGTGTTCGGAAGAGAATCATCCTTCGTGAAGTATTCGGAGGAGGTGTTCATCCTTCGTGAAGTATTCGGAGGAGGTGTAGTTTCATCTCTTGTGGTATCAAGAGAGGTGGTTTCTAAACTTTTACAAATTGTATCTTTGTGATTGTAATTTGTAATTGTTTTGTGTTAGTGAAACTGTTTATCTTGTTTTGAGATAAGCGACTGGACGTAGGATTGGTAAGATCCGAACCAGGATAAAATCATCTGTGCAAATTTCTCTCAACCTTACTCTTGCTTTATTTGTCTTTATTAATTGCTAAGTAAGTTTAATTGAGTAGAAATTAAAAGGCACACGTTATTATTAAAAACCCCTCTTGGTTTGTTATTCCACGCTAACCCTTCCGCTGCAGCCGCTCTGACAATTGGTATCAGAGCTTGCTTTGATAGTCATTCAAATGGCAGGATCACATCAAACCTTTGCAGAGGGTGCTTCTATCAATAGACCACCACTATTCACAGGTGAAAATTACGCATTCTGGAAGGTCAGAATGAAAATTTTTATGGAATCTATTGATATAGATATTTGGGATGTTGTTGCATTTGGTCCTTTTGTTCCAACTAACAATATGCAGGAACCAAAGTCCCGTGACCAATGGACCATTGAAGAAAAGAGAAGATCTCAGAATGATGTAAAAGCCCGGAATATCATTGCATCAGCGTTGACTGTTGATGAGTTCTACAGGGTCTCTGTCTGCAAAAACGCTAAAGAAATGTGGGAAACTTTAAGAGTAACTCATGAAGGCGGAGATGAAATCAGGTGTGCTAAAACGAATACTTTAATCATGGAAGAGAATAGTTTAAGCTCTTCATCAAGCACAACATCAAGTATGGGTGATTCTGATGAGCAAGCATACATCTGTTTAGTAGTGAACGACGACACTGGAAGCCAAGTAAGTACCTCTAGCGATTCTGATGATTCTGATCATATTGATGAAGATGAATTACATGAAATTTATAGAGAATTATTGATAGAATCAGAAAAACTAGATCTTGCTCATAAGAAATTGAAAAAGGATTTTAAAGAATTACAAAAGAAATATGAAAAATCCTTAGAAGAAATAGAAACTTTAAATAGTAAAATTTCAAATGTAGAAAATGATACAAATATATCTGCTGAGTGTAAATTTTGTGATAAACATAAATTGAAAGTTGATAACATTGAAAAATCAATAGCAGATGAAAATAAAGAATTAAAATCAAATTTTAAAAATATTTTTGAAGAAAATAAAATTTTGAAAAATAAAATTTTATTTTATGAAAAAGGTAAATATACTAGTAGTGATGAATGTGCATCTTGTGTTAATTATAAGAAACTACTAGATGAAACAACCTCAGGAGAATGTAGTAAAAATAATGAAAATAAGGTTGTTAAAAATAAGTATGTTCCTAGAATTAAAAATAAACATAAAACCCGTAGAACTTGGGTAGAAAAAGGAACAACTTATAGGAACACAAACTTTGTATCATGCTTTTATTGTATGAAAAAGGGTCATACATCTAACAAATGTAAAATTAAGCATTATGGTGTTCCAAGTGGTAGATATATTTGGGTTGTAAAATGATTTCAAATTTTCAAACTAACCCAAAGGACCCATACAAAATAGTTGGGTGCCAAATGTTTCATATTTAAGAATATTTTTTTTTAAATGTTTTTGTTTTAAATATTTGAAATAGAAGAATCTGTGCATGTTGTCTTTGATGAAATTGTGGACCTTGAGGTAAAACCTCTTGAGTCAGATGAATCAGATGCAGGTGAAAATGAAGACTTGCAAAAGACAACCAATGAAGAGAAAATGAATAATCCTCAAGATGATGAAGATCTAAACAAAATATGGCAACAACCTAGAGGATTATCATTGGACAACATCATTGGCGACATATCAAAAGGGGTAAACACTAGAAGAAATTTAGTTAGTTTATTGTATGCTTGCCTCTTTAAATTCAATAAAATGTATGTTGTTTTTCCTTAATATTTCTATGCATATATGCTTTTATTAAGGGGGAGTATAATTTCTAATAAATTTAGGGGGAGCAATCAAGCACAACTTTTTAATTATGATCAAAAAGGGGGAGAAAATGTTTAAAGCTTATTTGCTTATTTGTGTTTATTCACTAATGCACTTTTTCTTCCATAAGTTGTGTTTTAAATACAGATTATTACCAAAAGCTTTAAATCAAGAAGTTTTTTGATCATCATCAAAAAGGGGGAGATTGTTAGCAAAATGATGCAGATGAAATTTTGATGATGTCCAAATCAAGTCAAGACCAATCAAGAATCAAAATGATTTGAAGATTTGTATTGTGATGGAAAGCTTTTGTAATACTCTTAGAAATATGTATAGGACTTAGATCAGAAAAAGGAAAGTGTTTTGTAAAATTACTATAGTAAATCATTGCAACAAAACACTATAGTACTATTCACATGAATAGTAACACTATTCACGTGAATAGTGACGGTTAACGGTAAGAGTATCGCACTTAACACGGATGTTGGAGAAACTAGTCGTTGAAGAAACTAGCCGTTTATGACCGTTGGACAAACTAGCCATTTATAGTCGTTGGACAAACTAGCCGTTTATGGCCGTTGGACAAACTAGCCGTTTATGGCCGTTGGAGAAACTAGCCGTTAAGTTTGTCTTTTAGTGAATGGAAGAGCCTTTGGATGAGTCTATAAATAGACTCTCATTTCCTCTCAAGAATCGATATCCAGAGACACAGAAACTCTTCCCTTGTGCTCAAATACTCAGAAATTATTGAGACTTGTGTGTTCTTGTTCGGCTTGTGAAACTCTTGTCTGTGGAGCTGGTGAAGTGCTGCTACGGTGACAGAGGAAATAGCCGGTTCATCCTTGGTGTGTCTAAGGAGGTGTTCGGAAGAGAATCATCCTTCGTGAAGTATTCGGAGGAGGTGTTCATCCTTTGTGAAGACTCAAAGGAGGTGTAGTTTCATCTCTTGTGGTATCAAGAGAGGTGGTTTCTAAACTTTTACAAATTGTATCTTTGTGATTGTAATTTGTAATTGTTTTGTGTTAGTGAAACTGTTTATCTTGTTTTGAGATAAGCGACTGGACGTAGGATTGGTAAGATCCGAACCAGGATAAAATCATCTGTGCAAATTTCTCTCAACCTTACTCTTGCTTTATTTGTCTTTATTAATTGCTAAGTAAGTTTAATTGAGTAGAAATTAAAAGGCACACGTTATTATTAAAAACCCCTCTTGGTTTGTTATTCCACGCTAACCCTTCCGCTGCAGCCGCTCAAAGGAGGTGTAGTTTCATCTCTTGTGGTATCAAGAGAGGTGGTTTCTAAACTTTTACAAATTGTATCTTTGTGATTGTAATTTGTAATTGTTTTGTGTTAGTGAAACTGTTTATCTTGTTTTGAGATAAGCGACTGGACGTAGGATTGGTAAGATCCGAACCAGGATAAAATCATCTGTGCAAATTTCTCTCAACCTTACTCTTGCTTTATTTGTCTTTATTAATTGCTAAGTAAGTTTAATTGAGTAGAAATTAAAAGGCACACGTTATTATTAAAAACCCCTCTTGGTTTGTTATTCCACGCTAACCCTTCCGCTGCAGCCGCTCTGACAGGGGAGGCTAAGGGTATGTCGATGGTGCATGTGTTAGCAAAATGATGAAGAAGTGAAGTTTTGATAATGTTCAAAATCAAGTCACAAAGAACTCACAAATGCAAGAAGAACAAATGAAGACTTGTATTGCATTGGAAAGCTTTTGTAATAATTATAGAATATTTAATAGGACTTAGGCTAGGAGTACTTTTTAATTCCATGTAACATATGTTATTAAATTTCTCTTTGGATTAAAAAACGCTCTTGAAAAATTGATTATTAGAATTGATAATCGATTATGAATAATCGATTAGCCACAAAGATAACTGATTAGCCACAGAGATAATCAATTATCACTGAATAAGCTTTTAAAACAAAAACTCAAAATGCCTACTAGAATAATCGATTAATAGAAAGTGACAATCGATTATAACTTGTGAAAATTGATTATCACTACTAGCTTAGAGTTTTCTAGCCATTTTTTAGCCTTTAGACTATCTATTATTGGATAATCGATTACCAATTGTGATAATCGATTATTCTAGTGAGAAAAGGCTGAAAATGAATTTTTTAAGGTCTTCATTTTTAAGACCTCGACAAGTGTACCGAATTGTTTCAAGTAATAAATCGGTAAGACTAGATATCGTTTCCTAAGAAACTCGTGCAACACCAAAACTTTCGTATAATTGCTTAACTAATTAAAACTAAGAATGATTCCATTAAGTGAGATTTATATGTAATTAAAATTAACACAATGCTTCTAATGTAAAACAACCTTTTGTAGCTAAAACACTTAGAAATGGAAATTATTAGAATGATATGAATTGGTGATGTTGGAGATTTGATTTCACCTACTTCACTCTTATGCAAATACAATTTGCGTCTTCTTCATTAATGTCAAACTACTAAGTTACTCAAAACCAATTCCTTGATAGAGATAGCCTAGACTTACTTATTAAACTCCAATCCCTTGAAAAACCTAACAAGTTCATCCGCTTTAAGAGATGAGATTTAAGACAACTAAAGGTCCAAGTTCTATTCCTAGATACAATTTCCTTTAGGTGTTTAATCTAGTTCTAGATTCACACAATATTTTACAATATCAAGCAAACAAAAATAATCATGCTATGGTCGATAAAATCATGAAAAGCTTCAAGAGAAGGAAATAAACACTAATAATCAATGAAATAACTTAATATCATTAAGAACAGTTGCAATACATAAGATTTTTGTGGTTACATCATTCCACTACAAAAATGGAGTGAGCTCTCCATTGTCACGGAGAGCTCAAGCATACAATGGAAGAAAATGGAAGAGATGAAGAGCCAAATAAGAGGAAGGGAGTGCTCCCACCTACCCAGGCTCGCTCCATGATACTCTCGTTGCATGGTAACATTAAATGGGTATAGGGCACCACATCAAGAAATGTCGCGCTCAGTGCCTAGACAGGAGGGTGCCTAGGCACGGGGTTGGCGAAGCAACAGGCGCTCAAGGCCTTGGTTGGGGTGCCTAAGCACAAAGTTTGTGCATTAGTTGGGGCTCAATGCCCTAAATGGGGGCGCTCAGGCGTGAAAACTGCAAGGTAAATGACGCTCAACGCCTTTTGAGGGGCGCCCAGGTGCGAAGCTTGACTCCATGAGGCTACTCTTTTTATGTTTTAGATTTTTTCCTAAGTTCTAGCTCCTTGATAGTTTTCATTTTCTTCCAATGCACGCAATTAGCCTACAAAATGAGGGGAAACAATGATGATATTTCCTAAGTGTAACCTAACTACAATTATTTACAAAAGCAAGATAAAAGAGAGGATGAAGCAAGTTTCATGCTAAAGGAGAGCTGATTTTGTCTACAAGATGAACCTCAGATAATGGTAAGAATTGTCATTATCAAACTACCCCAAACTTAGAAATTTGCTTGTCCTCAAGAAAAAATGTAACTAGGCCTAGAAAACAAATCAATTGCAACGGTCTAGCAACTCAAGAAAGTAACTTCAATCAAAGAAAATAATTCAATCATACTTGCTCAACATGGTAAGAACGATCATGAGATAATGAGGCTTTAACAACACAAGCTTAAATTATGGTGCTCACATAATCACAAACTACATGACATATGCAATGGCTTTCTGAGGGATCAATAAACATGACAAAATGTTTTCCTTAAACGCATGGAACCTTTCATCACCAAAGAAAGTGTTTCACTCAAGCTCATAGGTGTCTAAGGATTTGTGTCTTTCACTCTATCATCACTATGTCACACAACTTAACTTTGCTTTTTGTTTCAATAAAAATGAACACATTCACATGCAAGTTAACATCACAAGGACTTTCATGGCTTGTATTATGGCTAGGCTAAGAAGAAAATTTGGTTTTTCTCGAAACAAAACACCTTGAGTTAAGAGAGCAGAGAAATCAAAACATGATGATACAAATCTCTCTTTTACTTTAAAACAATTGCAACCAATTCCCAATTCATTTTCTAGATTTCATTCATTGAAATCTCTTTCTTGTTCTTGTTCTTCTTTATTCCTTTTTCTTTTCTTTTCTTTCTCTTGTTTCCTTTTTATTTTCTCAATGCTCCTTTATTACATGATTTCCCCAACTATCCCAAACTTAAGCAATTCTCCTATACTGGAAATGAAAGCTCAACTCAACTCAAGGTAAGAAGGTCAAGGGTTTTTCATATCAAGCTCAAGGTTCAAGGAATAAGAACATTTTTTTGTTCAGGTTCAAAGGGTTAGCATTGGCTCTTTTGGCTCAAAATCTAGGAGAGAGAGAAGAAAAGATGACCTTGCTCATTTGAAACAAGCAAGCAAATAACTAAAAAGAAGAAACTCAAGCAAAATCAATTGTAATCTAAACTGATGACATTTAACAAACAATCTGAAGCACAACATCTAATAGGTTTGCTAGATTCCAAAACTTGTTAAACATAATGGGATACACATTGACCAAAAGAAAAACCAAGCATATGTCCATACACATGAGAGCAACCACAATCTAAGCTTAGCAAGCTTATTCAACATCATCTCATTCAAATTTTTCATAGCAAAACAAATGGATAGTGAGCAAGCACAAAATATTTTCATTTAAATTATGCATATCAATGACTCACTCAAATCACCAAACCAATTGCATAAAGAGAATCCACTAGGTCAGTTAAAACATAAAAGCTAAGTATTTAAACCTAGACCAGGAATTAAAGCAATGAAAATTTAAAACATGTTAACGGTTTAAAATAGCGTTATCTGTGATGTAATTTTGATGCTAAATGCACCCTTTTTGACTTAGAAACTTGCTTTGGCTCATGTTTTTGCTTTAGTTATGTGAATAAGAGAGTTTAGGTTATACCTGATGATTTTATCACCAAATTCCCTGGATTTTGTAGGCTATTGGAATGATTTGAAGGAAGAGTTAAAGTATCAAATAGTTGGAATGCAGAAAAGTTACAGAAAAGTCAACCGCAAAGCTTGGGCGCCCAGGAGGCTTGAGCGGCCAGAAATCGACGTCCACCGCTCGGGTGCCCAAAAAGGGGCACCCGAGCGGCGTGTGTCGTGGATTAGGCCCAATTTTTGATTTGTTTCAACTCTTTTGGACAGGGCCCTATTTCTACTCTTTTCCGACTCTATTTAAAGGATCCAGGCACTCTAGGTTTAGTATCTTTTGATGGTTTTAGCACATAAACAAACTTTTCACCCCTTGGGGGTAGATTTGGGAATGATGACAGCTCTCCTATTCCTGGAGGGTGGACTTGGGGATGGTGACAACTCTCCACTTCTCTTTCTAGGGTTTTTCTATCTTTTCCATTCTTTCATTCCATTATAATTCTATTTGTTGATTGGGGGATGATGTAACCTTGTAAACTCTCATGTATTTGAATTGATTCTTAATCATATATGCTTTATTCATTAATTGTTAGGGAATTCATATGTTTTAATGCTTGCTCTATTTAACTCATTTAGTTGCATGATTTATGAATTGTATGAGTGTCGGGAGGTTCCTTACAGTTCAGATTCTTGTTGAATTCTCCCAAGGGTAATATTTCTCATGGATGAGGGTATGAGTACTTGGTCGTCTTAAGCACTTGATCTTCAAACTTAGTTCTCTAGGAACGTTAGGAATTGCATGAACTAGGAATTAAGGCAAGCTTATTACGTCGAGGGATCGGGTTCTAAGTAATTTAGTGAGTGACGTTAATATTAATGCATAAAGAGGAATTCTTATATACATGAGAGGGAACTTGGTGAAATCAAACCCCAACAACATATTCATCTCATATTATCAACTTCATCCATTCATTCTTGTGTTCAGCCTCAATTGATCAAATTGCATTCATGTTTATTTTATTGCATTTGCATTAAAAAATCCTAAAATATGTTCTTTAGAGTCTTAATTAGTTGAGTAATCGCATAACTGTTTAGTGTCGTGAGTCCTCTGGGATACAATACTTTGTCTTACCATTTTATATTACTTGTGCGATTTGGTACACTTGTCAATCCATCAACAAAACAAGGATTTTTTTTTTTAAAAAAAAACTCTAGTTATGCTCCTCAGGAGCTCATGAAATGCTATCCTCACTCCCATCAAACTCTTCCTCATCCTCGTCATCATCATCATCATCTCCATCATCACTTTCAGCCTCATCTTCCTTCATTACTTGAGCTCTAGATGAAGGTCCACCTCCCCCACTAGAGTGGGCCTGGTCCCTAGGCCAAGCAACTCGAGTGATAAACTCTTCTTATGACATGAACTAAAGGTTAGGGAAAGCAGAGCCAGGGCTCCTCATCATCTCTGCAGAAGTCAGTTTGCCTCTATGCATTGCATCAAGCTTGGCATCTATCAATGCCATCTTAATCTCTAACATTTGGTATGGATCAGCTGGAGGCTGATCTGACAGAGTTGGTTGAGGCCTTTGATGGATCCTAAGAGGCTGAGATGGAGGGATAGGGAGACCTTCTTCATCAAGCAAACAATATTGATTGTAGTAGGCCACATTAATCTCCTTGCGCAACCTCTGAAATGGGGGAGTAGAAGTATCAACCTCTAATAGTTGGCATAGGTGGGTCATCAAGGAAGGATGCCCGAGAGGAGACTTCACACTTGAAGCATGGGCACACTGGTTGATTTCATTAGCAATAATAACTAAAAAGAAAAAAAAATCAAACATAGAGAAAGTGTTAGAGGGTTGGGTTGCCTCATAGTAAGCGCTCGTTTAGTGTCACGAGTCTAACACCATAATGCTCAATGGTTAACCAAATTAATGATTGTGGTGAGACGTTCAACCTCATCACCCAAATAATGTTTGAGTCGTTGCCCATTAACCACCCAACTTCTTTGTGGGTCATCTGAGGAATTCCATGAGCTCAATAGCTCCATGTTGTTTGACATGTTTAATTAGGAATGGTTTTGACCAGTTGGACTTTAATTTCCCAAGAAAAAGCTTGAGTCTGGAGTTAAACACCAACACTTGCTAGCCTGGGTGAAAGACTTTCTTCAGTAACTTTCTATCATGGTAGAATTTGACTTTCTCCTTATAGCTCTTGAAAGTGTTGTAAGCATGCAAGCACATCTCTTCAAGCTTAAGCAGTTGCGTCTTCCTTTTATCAACAGACATGAAGGGGTCAAAATTCAAGAACTTCAAAGCCCAATATGCACGATTGATGAATCAATATTTTCTTCACTTCACTTAGTTTATTGTACTAGAATTAATTGGGGAATTGTGCTTAATTGTCCAGTATTTTCCCGTTTTTACTGATTGTGCTTAATTTGATCAGAAATTCTTATTTTAATTAATTTGAATTATCTGAGATTAATTATTTGCATTATTAATTTTAGGAAAATTGTTGGATAATATTTTGGGACATTTTAAGGTTAATTGAGAAATGGCAATTGAGCCCAATACATCTGAGCTATTTCAATTTTCGCACAGTGCTGCGTGAATGTTGTGTCAACTTGTGTGTCTTCGTTCGAGATCAATTCTTATCCGTTTTCCATGCAATTTTTTTTCATAGTTTCGTCTGGATGTCTATTTTCACGTATAGTTTTTATTTTGTTCAAATTCGTTTTGTGTTATTCCCAGTATTTTTTTTACTCCTCTATGTCAGTCTTGTGTTTACTGTTTGAGTGACTTCTAAATTGTTTGCATTGTTTGCTTGTTGTTTGATACTTGTGGTAGCTGGAATTGATCATTGGACGGTGCTAAGACCTCCCAACACTCAGGGATTTAACACTAATATTGGCCCACTTGGTAGCTCATTTCTCGTAGAAATATGATGAATTAGAAGACATGTCACACGGCCTCAAATATTTTTGCACGTCCAAAACTGCTACGAGCTTCAACAATTCTTTTGGTTTGGAATGAAGGAGGGGACCACCACCTTGCAAGTGCTCACGGTTCTCAATTAATTTGGAAGAATATGTGACAATTCACGTATGAATTGTAGCACCAAACATATTAAACAAAATTGAAAAGTATGCCACATAAGAGGAGGAGGGACCACATTAGTTTGGAATCACACGGCCCCCTTTTGCTTTGTCAAAAGTGATGAAATAAAATGTGCAGAGGGAGTTCACGGCTGCACACAAAATGGGATGTTCCTTTCTTGGTTTTGTAAAGTGATAAAGGGGACAATCATGGGACCACTCACGGTTTTTGGACTTGGCAACCATGGCAATGAATATTACATTAATTAAAGATGTGGACGTTGTTGGATCCATGAAGAAAAGTGGTTTACAGGGGTTTTGGTCTTCTCAAGAGAGCAAAGGACACGCTCCACTAATAATACACGACCACCCATTTCTTTTGACAAGCATGTGGAATAAAAGAATAGGTGGGACACGTGAATGAAGCACAATATCTTTTGTTTTTATTCCTTTTTCAATAAAAGAAGAGTTGGTTGGAATCATGTCCAGCGGGTCCCCTTATTTTAGTACGGTCCAGTCACAAAGGGATGCAAATATTTTGGCAATGTAATGCACAAGAGAGTGGAGCTGCACGTTAACATGGTTTGGGAAGAAGGTGCGGCTGAATACGTGAAAGGACACATCCATCTTTCACTTAGAAAATTCACCAAACAACAAATGATGGAAGGAGTAGTACACGGCCAGGGGCAGTCTTCAACCGTCCATTAGCACCAACCAGCAGCCACCATCTTCACTCCGTCCAGCCATGGCAGCGTTGATGTGTGAGCTAAACGTCCAGCGTCACACTCTCCAGCTTAACCCAGCAACCACCAGAAGCACATAGCCTTCATGTCCAGCAAGCTTTGGAGCTTCATTATGGAAGAGAAGAAGTGGTAGCAGAACGTTACTGCCCACACGGTCCAGCTACATCCAGCAGCTTGGAGGTGTACGGTGATGGCTGGAAACTAGGAGGAGAAGTAGCAACACACACAATCCAGTAGCTTGAAGAGAAGATGCACACATGTTGTTGAAGTGGAGTCCAGCAAGTGCAGCGAGGTTGCAGCCATGGGAGGCCAAGACAACCACATCCACAACCCAGAGAAGAACACGGCCAGAAACATTTCACGGCCAGCCTTCACGCAGCTTCATCCAGCGGGTTTTTGCTTCCAGCAAAGAAGCTTCACGGTATAACAGCCACCACGGAAGCCAGCAACAAGAAGCCAACACAGCAGCTCCACCCGTCCTGCAGCACAGCACCATTCCAGCACGTCCAAGGGAGCTCATGGTTGTGTCTATTTGTTTGGCTGCAGCTCACGTGAAGAAGGAAGAAGTGAAGCTCACGTCCAGTTGAGTTGAGTGAAGAAACAAGCAACCGTGAGCAAGGGGGCTAGAAGGTTGTGCAACGTGATGAAAGTTGAGAAGCATCCAACAGCGTGGAGAATGGTTGGACGCGTGAAGAGGGGAAAGAACTGAGTCTTGGAATATTGAAATGGTGTGCAACGAATTGAAGAAGAAGACAACAAATGGAGGGCCCCATCCTATTTCTTTGGCATGGCATGGCTAGGAGGAGGTGAAGAAAGTCTTCCAGCTACACAAACAGACCAGAACAAATGGAGAAGTCACGGGAGGCTAGATTCCTGAGTTTTGCTATAAATTGGCAGCAGCAAAGCAGAGAATTCATTAGATTTTAGGAGTTAGAATTTTAGGAAGACAACCACGGGTGTTTTATTTTCTGCAGCTCATTTTTCCTCCTCCCCGTTAGGGAGGTTTGGGATTTGTTTAATTTTACAATTTCATGTATTTGGTTTTAATTGATGTTAATTGCAAATTCCATTCTGTCAATTTTCTATTTACGGTTTCAAAACTTCATTCATGTGTTTCTCAATTTTATTTTCACTGCACTAGTTAAATTAAGTTTTTAGAAAAAGTTAAATTTCATTTTCATTTAATTGTTTTATTTTTACCGTCTTTTTCCGTTTGGTTTTACTGCTTTAAAATTTATTTCAACGTTTTTTTAATTCAGTCGTGTTTAATTTTATCTGCACAAAACATCATCAAACCCCCCCCACTTCGTGTGTAAAATCTGAGACTGAACCAACACAAATTGGTCCTTGAGAGACGACCTAGGAGTCCCTTCCTAGAAAATATACTGCATTATTTTCGTGCAATCAACTTTTGTGAGCGGTGCGACCCGTTCATCAACGATGCTTCATTTCTACTTACAAATGACATGTCTTCTCATAAACTAGATGGAAAGGAGATAGCTCTACTGGAGTCTTCATAGCAGTCTTATATACCCAGAGAGCATAATCCAATTTTTTAGACCAGTCTTATCTTGAAGAAGCAACAATCTTTTCCAAGATCTTCTTTATTTCCCGGTTGGATACTTCATCTTGCCCATTAGTCTGCGGATGGTAAGGTAAGGCAACTTTATGCCTCACTTCATAATGACTTAAAACCTTTGCAAGCTGAGCATTGCAGAAATGAGATCCTTCATCACTAATGAGAACCCTAGGAACTCTAAATCGGGAGAAGATTTGCCTTTTCAGAAATTTAAGGACCGTATTGGCATCATTTTTAGGACAAGCATCCACTTCCACCCATTTTCTCACATAATCAACAACCACCAGAATATACTCATTGTTGAAGGAAGGAGGGAGGGGACCAATAAAATCTATGCCCTAACAATCAAAGATCTCAACCTCCAACATAGCCTACAGAGGTATTTCATGCCTTCTTGAGATACTCCTAGTCCTCTGACACTTGTCACAGCTTCTGGCGTGATTATGAGTATCCTTGAACAAGGTAGACCAATAGAATCCTGACTGAAGGACTTATGCAGTTGTTCTTCCTCTATTGAAGTGTCTCCCAGAGGGTGAGTTATGGTAATACTAAAGGATTCCTGCAGTTTCTTCATTAGTAACACAACACCTAATGAATCAATATTTTCTAGACTTCACTTAGCTTCTTGTCCTACATTTAATTAGGGAATTGTGCTTAATTGTCCAAAGTTTCTCTAGTTTTCATATTTGAGCTTGTTTTAGCGAGTAATTCTTATTTTAACTAATTTGAAATATCTGAGGTTAATTATTTTCATTATTGTAGGGAAATTTTTGGAATCGTATTTTGGGGCATGAAGAGAGTTGTCACCTTATCCTCTACTATCAACATCGACATTTTAGTTTAAATCCAATTGTAATTTCGTTTTTATGAATATTAGACCAAAATTTTTATTTTAGGCCATTTTGGTAAATGGAAAAAGGCCCAAAAAGGGGCTGACCTAGGTTATTGAACCCATGCAGCAGCCACTACTTCTCTCTCTCCCCATTCTTCTATTTTTTGTCTTCTTACTTCTTGGACAAAGGAGAGAGCTCCCCAAATTTAGGTTTTTTTTTTCATTTACGTTTTTCTATATTTCCATGTTCTGAACTCATTTGCAGTAGTAATTAAAGTTGGGTTTGGCATTCAAATTTCGCTATGAGCTCTTACGTTTTGCACAACATTTACTTTTGGTGTTCTTGAGTTTGCATTTTGTTTTCAGTTCTCATTTGCGTTTTTTGGGTTTGTTCTTGAGTTTGCATTCCATTTTCAGTTTCGTATTTGCAATGTGTTTTTGTTCAGAGTTTCGTTTTGGGTATTTCATTCTCTGTTTGTGTTTTGGTGCTATAGTGTTTTTCGTTTTCCAGTTTGTTGCCTCCTCTAGTGTGTTGGTAATTTTGCATTTTGCTATGTTTAATTTCTTGTCTTTAAATTGTTTTTTTATTCGTGTTTTAGTTTGCTAATTTCAATTCACACAAATTGTCCACAAACCCCTCCACTACGTGTTTGACCTATTACTTGAACCAATTGTTGGTCTTTGAGAGATGACTTATGAGTCACTTCCTAGTTTATACTGCACTTAATTGCATATTAGTTTTATTCGGGTACAACCTCGATCAAATTTGTTGCCGCTGTCGCGGACCAAAGATTCGGTCTTAGGTTTTGTGTTGTGTTAGTGGTGTATGTATTTTGTTTTCTATTGTGCTGTAGAGTTGGCGCTGAGCGGCAGGAGACGAGGGGCGCTAGCAACACGCAGAGTTGCCATGTTTTGTTTAATTAATTGACATTTTTGGTTTTGATAGCTAGAGGTCTTATATTTTGTTGAAATTCAGTGTGTGCATTTCTTTTCGTCCATATTTTCATAGAAAATCCCAGAAACACTTGTAGTAGTTCCAGTTCTATTTTGTGAAAAATGGGTTTGTCAAAACTTTGCGACGACACAATTTTTTCTCCCGATGTTAGAATTGGACAAATTATATGTGCTTTCTGGGTAGAAAAACACAATTAATCCATTTTTCTTCAATTCCAAAAGGAGACCATTTTCTATTTCTTTTTTATTTTTGAAGTTTAATTTTTCTAGTTTATCATACTTTTCTTTATTGGTTGACATAGTTATACTTTAAATTTTTCTTTGAATTTTTTTTTCACTATCTTTTCATCATTTTAGGGTGTTGCTCACAAAATTTTAGCGAATTCTTATAAGATTTGCATATACTTGCTGTTTACCCTCCTATGTTTCATTGTGTTGACTTTTGCTGATAGGAGTTGACTTAACGCATGACTAGGTACAATCGTGGGCCATTACCACCCTTTGATCCTGAAATTGATAGGATTTTTCTTATATTAGTTAGGCATTCTAGGAATTTATCTTTAGAGTCTGTACATTTAGATACCATTAGTTTGCATAGTGATGAACAATCTTTTTTTGTGCCTACTGCTCCATATTTTGTGCATTTTTCATCTGTTGCATCTGTAAATAATTCTGATTCTGATTCTGTTGCTTTTCATACCGAGAACAAAATGGCTCAACCTCCAACTCGCGAGAAAACTCTTCGGGAGATGTCTGCACCTGATTTCACTTATGAAAGCTTGTGCATCCAATATCCTGATGAGGACGTGCCCTATATTCTCAAAACTGGATTGATCCATTTGTTGCCAAAGTTTCATGGCCTTGTAGGTGAATGCCCACACAAACATCTGAAGGAGTTCCACATAGTCTGTTCAACGATGAATCCTCTAGATGTCCCAAAAGATCACATCTTCTTGAAGGCGTTCCCGCATTCTTTAGAGGGTGTGACAAAGGATTGGTTGTACTACCTTACGTCCAAATCCATCACCAACTGGGATGATCTTAAAAGATTATTTTTGGAGAAGTTCTACCCAGCATTTAGGACCACTGCGATTAGAAAAGACATTTCTCGAATTAGGCAGCTTGGTGGTGAAAGCTTCTATGAGTATTGGGAAAGATTTAAAAAGCTATGTGCAAGTCGTCCACAGCATTAGATATCCGAGCAACTCCTTCTTCAATACTTCTATAAAGGTTTGAATAATATGGAGATGAGTATGATTGACACTACCAGTGGTGGAGCGCTTGGGGATACGACGCCTGGTGAAGCTAGGCATTTGATGAGAAGATGGCTTCCAACTCCCAGCAATTTAGTGTGAGAAATGATGTTATTATGGTGAGAGGAGTTCATGATGGTACTACTTACTCTTCATCATCTGCAGATAAGAAATTGGAGAGCAAGCTTGATGTTCTTGTGAGTTTGGTGACACAGCTCGCCAATTTTTAGAGACCTGCACCTACATCTACATCTATTGCACATCTATGTGGTATATCTCCTTCTAGTGATCATTATACAGATGTTTGTCCTTCTTTGCAGCAACCAGTTGGCGCAGATGCTTTTCAAGCCTATGCTGCAAACATCTACAACAATAGGCAGTTACAATAGTAGAAATATGACTCTCAAGTAACAGATACAACCCAGGGTGGAGGAGTAACCCAAATATGAGATGGTCCAATGCTCCATAGCTTGAGCAGCAGCTACCACCATTCCAGAATCAAAATGTTGCAAGGCCGAGTAGACCCTATGTGCCTCCACTTGTTCAGCAATACTAGAGGCAACAACAATAGCAAGACATACCTGCCTTGACAACTCCTCAACCTTCCACTTCTGCTGAGCCTACATTGGAGAAGTTAGTGAAGTATATGACAATTCAGAACATGCAGTTTCAATAAGAGACAAGAGATTCCATCCAGAGTTTGACCAATCAAATGAGGCAAAGGGCTACACAACTCAATTAGGCCTAGTCTCAAAATTATGATAAATTACCATCCTAGACTATGCATAATCCGAAGAATGTTAGTTACGTCGCCTTAAGATCTGGGAAGCAGATTATCATACCCATAATGCCACCTCCTGCACCTACACCTTCACCTCAGCCTAACCTTGCTACATCTCAGAGAAAAGAATACTAGGCAGGTCCAAGCAAGACATTTGGGGTAGGTGGATCTTCTTCTTCCTCAGGTGGACCTTCTTCTTCTTCCACCAGCACTAGTGCATCTTTCTGCTTGCAACAAAGTGTGATACCTCTTTCATTCCCTCCAAAATTCATTCCAAGCAAAAGGATGGAAGAGTTAGATAAAGAGATCTTGGAGACCTTTAGGAAAGTAGAGGTGAACATACCTCTACTTGATGCCATCAAGCAAGTTTCAAAGTATGCTAAATTGCTAAAGGAGTTGTGCACCCACAAAAGGAAGATGAAAGGTAATGAAAGAATCAACATGGGTAGGAATGTATCTACACTCATAGGTAAATCGGTCTTAAACATTCTAGAAAAGTGCAAGGACCCAGATACATTTTGCATTCCTTGTGTTATTGGAAATAGTAAGTTTGAGAATGTCATGCCAGATCTAGGTGCCTCTTTTAATCTATAAATCTCTATCTCTTGGTCCTCTGCAACCTATGGGTGTGGTCATTCAATCGGTTAATAGAAGTGTTGCCCACCCAACAGGTTACATAGATGATGTTTTGGATTGGGTTGGTGAGATGGTCAATCATATTCAATAAGGTGAGATGGCTAATAGAAGTGTTGCCCACCTATGTTCCCCTTCTAAAAATAACTTCCCCTACACTTGAATCACACTACTGACCATGGAAACTTTACTTTCCCCATTAAGGTGAGATGGTCAATCATATTCAAAAAGGCATAAGGTTTCAAAAGTGAAGGTAAGTTTCTTTTAATGCTCAAAGGATTGCACAAGGGTTTTAATCTTTGAAACACAATTGGCTATTTTGGGTATATGATGCAAAGAGGAAAAGAAAGACGACCTTGTTTCAATGTAAGCATGCAAATGAATAACAACTAGCAATGAAACTCAAGCAAAGTTAATTGTAACCAAGAGAGGTAGAACTCATAAATAAAAACTCTAAGGCACAAAATCTCACCCGGTTAAGTTCTTTGGTTTCCTATGGTTGTCATACACCATGCCACAATCATTAACCAGTATAAAAACAATAACAACATTCTCAATATATATATATATATATATATATATATATATATATATATAATATATATATATATATATACCTACATGAGAACAACCACAAGCATAAGTTTTCACTAAATCACAACACATTCTCAATGTATTCAAAAACCAATTTATGAGCAAACACAAATGGTTCTCCTCAAAGTCATGCAAAACTTACTCAAAGTCACATAACCAATGCATCATATTTGTCAAACCTGGAAAGTCACAGTTATTATCAACAAACAAGAAAATAAAATAGAAGGGAAGGAAAAAGCAAACTCTTTTTTTGGGCGGACCAACTTGGTGCTCAAATTCCTCAATTCCTTGTATATTCTTCTTCATCAACATTCATACCTATTACTTGCAAGAACACCAAGAGACTTGAACAAATACGTTAGTCCAATTTTTATAGAAACCAAGATTTGATAATTAAGATTGAAAACATAAAGATAAAAATAAAAATAACATATAAAAAAGCGAAATAGAAGAATGAAAAACACAACAAAGAAATAAGGAAAAGAAGAAACAAAAATTGTAGAACATGAGCACACCAACCAAACAACAATTCCAATATGTAGAATGATTGAAATGGATTTCCTAAATAACCTCACTCAGATCCCTCTTGTTGCAAGATCACTTAGTACTCTCATAAGGAGATGAATACTACTTTCCCTATTCTCTAAGGTAAAAACACTCATATCAAAACTTGCATTAAGAACCAGAACAGTGGGGTCCAAATACACAATCACGTTGTCTGTCACTCGGGTGACTAGTAATACCTGGGTTGATTTAGCTAGTTCGACTGCTGAAATCCCATCCCTAGGACCTTCCAACAACTAGATCATGCTCTAAGTCGTACCCCAAAACAAGCTTTAAGCATAAACCAAACCAGGGGAAAGTATAAATATTTGTAGTCAAACTACATATAAGAAACATAGACAAAACATACATACAATTGGCAAAAACATCCACCTTCCCTGTTTTTTAAAATTAGAATACTCAAATCCCTCTTATTGTGCCTACCTAAGTATGATAAACCCTCACCCAATCTCTTGGTGTAAGAAGTCCACCAAACTTGCCTTAAGTTCCAAAATAGTGAATCCAAACACACAACCCCATCCCTGGTGAATTGCATATCTGGTTTGATTTAGTTAGTTCCGCTACTGAAATATCATCCCTCAGAACTTTCAATAACTGCATCAAGCTCTAAGGCGTACCCCGAGACATGCATTAAGTTCAAACTAAATCGATGGAAAGTCTTAAAATACTAAAGTCAACTGTAGACAAAACAACATTCAAAGTCAAAACAAATAACAAAGTCTAAAAGAGCCATAAATGCCCAAATTGCCTTGTGTTGGAACACAAGTCCCCAGCAACGGCGCTAAAAACTTGTTGATTGCAAAACCAACGGCAAGTGCACTGATCGCAACGTACCAAGTGATAAATATTGTTCTCTTCCAAGGGACTTGTGCAACACATGATAATTCTTCCTTTCATAACTCAATTAGACATCAAGGTGCACAAAACAACACAAGAAACTCTTTTTGGTATTTTATCAAACAGTTGGTGTGCAAGGAATTTAACATAGTGTATTTACAATTTGTCAAGACTATAATTCATCTATTTCATTCTCATGCATTCACACACATCTCAATTGCATCCAATAAGTATTCAATTTCAATTCTAGGCTCAAATCATATTTCTTAATACACCAAGAACCACAATTAGTGCATGGGTGATCAATCCAAAGCAAGCATTAAGCATAGAAATTTAATACTAACATGAATTGGAAAAACATATATCATTAATATCATAAAATACATAAGAATTCCATGTTTTACAACTAATCTCAACAAATAGGAAAAACCCTCCATGGTGGAGAACTTAGGGTTCTACAAAATTCAAGAGATAAGGAAGAAATTGAAACCATAGAAGTATGCATAGCCTTTCCCAAGGTTCTTTGCAGCTACTCCATGCTCCAATTGTGCTTCCCCTTCGCATCTCCATGTCCAATTCGTGACCCATCTTCTTCCTCAACCCAAAAGGGGAAAAATTACCATTGATGAAGCTTGAAAACCCAAGGAGGAGTGGGAGGGCTTCCCAACACCCCAAACAGCCTCCAATGGCCTCTCCCAATCTCTCTAGGTGAAGAATGAAGTGTAGGAGGAGAAGAATGCCCAAAAAATTGCGAGACCCATGTTTAAATAACCCATTTTGACACATCAGCGTCGCCTCCGCTCAGCTGCACCCCAACTACACCCTAGCGGCAACATTCCAGAGACAGAGCGCTCAGCTGCACCCCAGCTGCACCCCAGCTGCACCTAAGCGCCAGCAATCCAGAGATTGGTAGCTTAGTTGCCGCTCAACTACAGGCAGTTTTGACAACATTATAAAATTCAACTTCTTGTGCGATTCCAAATGCTTTCAACACGGGTATTTGCTTCAAATTGATCTTTTATTGTCCAAAAACATGTTCCCTTGAGTTCTTGCTTGTTTTCCTCCACTATAATTGCTTCCTATTCATTTATTTCACACACTCAATAAAAGAGATTAGAGGTAAAAACAAGCATATACTAAATAAAACACAAGAAAACTAGAAAACACACTAAACTGGAGGATATAACAAGGTAAAAGCTATGAAGGAGTTGATTTATTCACAAAATATACATAAAAAGACACGTAAAATCAACCGTTATCAACAACTTAACGTTTAAACTATGGTAAAACAACAAGTTTTGAATCGATTACGTTAGTGGTTAAATCGATTAAAACTCGTGTGTTTGCACAAATATTTTTCAAGTGTGTTGTCATGGATTTTGAGGAGAAAAGTTTTCAAAAATATGCTAAGTGTTAAAGATTAATCAATTACATGGATCATGTATTCAATTTAGTCTGTTAAATATTTGAAAATTGTTTCATTGCTTGACATAACTGCCCCAACGGTCATATTTTTAAATATGTTGACCAAGCATTTATTACAAATCGATTTCATTAATTGAGCATTTAATTAATGGCTTTGACTGTTGTTGATCTGTTATAACTGTGAAATGAAACCAATTAGAATAATGGCATGATTAATTAAATTGCGTTTGATTTAACTTACACTATATATAGACACATGATTTGAAATTTTGTAAGATAATTGTGATTAACATTTTCATATCAGTTTCAGATTGAGCTTTGAAGTTTTACATAAGAGAGAAACGCTCTAAGAAACAAGAATTGTTGTAGTGTACAAGTCTTGAAGATTTCATGAGAAGCAACATTGATTGATTCGAAAAGTCTGATCGTTCTGCACGGTAGAGGTGCTTATTGCTCGATCAAGAGCTTTAGCAAATGCTGAGTATTGTTGTTTCCCTGTGGTGTATACAAGAAGAAGAACATGGTTCTTGACTTTGAGAAGGGTCTCAAAGGGGTGACTGCAAGAGAGGAATGTTCTTGCTACTAGTCTTTTTGTATTTGCCTATATTAGATTAGTGAGTTAGAGAAGTGATTTATATTTTGATAGTGTGGTCGTTGTAAAGCCCTTGTTGTAAAAACTTAGATCTTTATAGTGCATTGGCTTCTAATCTCGGGTTGAGTGGAAGGACCCTGGATGTAGACAGATTGGCCGAACCAGTATAAAACTCAGAGTTTGAATTTTCTTCTCCCTATCTCTCTGCATTAAATTGGTTATACTTTGTTTGTATTCGAATACGCATACTGTTACATTGCATACATTTCTACTTGCAATTCAAGAAAAGTTTAAAGACTTACTGTTTTGTGAAAAAGATTTCAAAAGCAATCATTTTTATACAACAACAATTCACCCCCATCTTGGTGTGAGAAACAAAACACATCTTTTCTAACACTTTACATGATAAAGAGCATTCTTTCCTATCTTCTCTGCATACAGGAATTGAATCTGAATTTGAACTAGAATCTATGATTGATTTTGATGTGGATTTTCATATTGATGATTGCGAAACTGATGTTGATTATGTATCTCCTATGATTGATATTGATGTTGAGTCTGATGAAATGAGTGTTTGTCCCTTTGCATGATAATTCTTTAGAGTTAGAATGCTATAACCACTTTAGAGGAACCATAGATGAATTTGACTTGCAGCCACCCACTCTTGAGATGAAACTGCTTCCAGATAACCTCAAGTAAGTGTACTTGGAGGATGATGAGAAGTTGCTTGTGATCATTTCCACCTCCCTTGATGTTGTTCAAGAGGAGAAGTTGTTGTGTGTGCTACGAAATCACAAGAAGGACCTTGGCTGACATTCCTGGTATCAACCCATCCACTTGCATGCATATGATTATATTGAAGGATGGAGCAAAACCAGTCAGACAGCCGCAAAGAAGGCAAAACCAAGTGATCTTGGATGTTATATAGAAGGAGGTGACCAATCTTCTCCAACCTGGGATCATCTATCCTATCTCGGATAGTTAGAGAGTGAGCCCGATCCATGTTGTACCTAAGAAGACTGGGCTTACGGTGGTGAAAAATGAGAGGGATGGGTTTATCCCCACAAAAGTGCAAAAAATATGGAGAGTCTACATTGACTATAGGAGGCTTAATCAAGCAACAAGGAAAGATCATTTCACTTGCCCTTCATTGATCAAATGCTTGAGCAGTTGGCAGGTAACTCTTACTACTATTTTCTTGATGGTTTTTCTAGATGTTTTCAAATACACATTGCACCTGAGGATCAGGAACATAGCACATTCATCTGCCCCTTTGGTAGGAGGATTCTTTTTGGCCTATGCAACTCCCTTAGAACATTCCAGCGGTGCATGATGAGCATTTTCAATGATTTTCTAGAGAGTTGCATAGAGGTGTTTATGAATGATTTCATTGTGTAGGGATCCTCTTTTGATTCAGGTTTAGACAATTTGGATAGATTTCTTAAAAGATGCATTGGAACCAACCTTGTTCTCAATTTTGAGAAATGTGACTTCATGGTTGAACAAGGTTTAGTTTTAGGGCATATCGTTTCTAGTAAAGGTATAGAAGTTGATCCTGCTAAAATATATGTTATTGCACAATTGTCTTCTCCTCTTGCGTGCGAGATGTGTGGTTTTTGCTTGGGCATGTAGGATTCTACAAGTGCTTTATCAGAGATTTCAGCTAGAAAGCCCTTCCTTTGTCGAAACTGTTGTAGAAAGATGTTGAATTTGAGTTTAATGAAAGATCCAAGCAGGGTTTTGACTGCCTCAAGGAAGCTTTGACCACAACTCCAATCATTCAGGCACCAAATTGGGCAACTTCATTTGAATTGATGTGTGATGCATCCAACTATGCATTGGGGATTGTCTTAACTCAGAAGATTGACAAGCTGCCGAGATTGATTTACTACGCTTCCTGGACTTTAGATGTTGCCCAAGAAAATTACACAACCATTAACAAAGAGTTGATAGCAATTGTTTTCGCTTTGGATAAGTTTAGATGTTATTTGCTTGGTTCACCTATTATTGTGTTCACTGACCATACAACTCTAAAGTTTCTCTTAAAGAAGGCTGAGTCAAAGCCGAGGCTGATTCGGTGGATGCTCGTACTCCAAGAGTTTGATATTCAAATCCAAGATAGGAGTGGAGCACATAACTTAGTTGTAGACCACCTTAGCGGGATGGAAGGAGTTGAGAAGCATATGTGTTGCCCATTCAACATGACTTTCCTTATTAGAATCTATTGACGGTTTCGGTTTCTTACCCTACTCCTTAGTTTGCAAATATTGTGAATTTCTTAGTTGCTTCTGTTTTCCCTCCCTTAGCATCTTGTGGTCAAATTGGTAAAATCAAGAGTGATTTCGGCACGTGTACCGAATCGTATCAAGTAATAATAAGTGGTAAGACCAAGTATCATTTCCCAAGAGACTCATGACACTAAACAGTCATGTGATTACTTAACTAATTAAGACTTAAGAACAATTTTTGGGGTTTTTGAATGCAAATGCAATAAAAATAAACATTAATGCAATTTGATCAATTGAGGCTAAACACTAGAATGAATGGATGAAGTTGATAATATGAGATGATAATGTTGTTGGGGTTTAGATTTCACCTAATCACTCTCATGCATATATGAATTCTTCTTCTTCATTAAACTGTTAACGTCACTCTCTAAATTACTTAAAACCCGATCCCTCGCCGAAGAAAGCCTATCCTTAATTACTAGACCACAATCCCTTGCATCCCTAATAATTAATTCTGCATTATGATTAGGTGCTTAAGACGACCAATCCTCTTATCCCCATCCTTGGGCAATATTGCTCTTGGGAGAAATTCTCCAGATCATGATTCATAAGATATCTCCCAATACTCAAACAAATAATAAAATATAACAATTTAGCAACTGAGAAAATCCCTAACAATTAATGAAAGAAGCATATAATAATTCAAAAAAAATTCAAATACATGAGAGTTTAGAAGTCACATCTTCCCCCAACAACAAATAAGATTAGTTCTCCATCGTCATGAAGAAACTAGATGAACAATGGAATGAAAGAGATAAAAAAATCCTAGAAACTGAAGAGGAGAGCTCTCACATCCCCAAATCTGCCTCCAAGGGGCGAAAAGTGTGTTTCTGTGCTCAAACTATCAAGAGATACAATCCCTAGGACGTCCAAGTCCTTAAATAGATAAAAAAAATAATAGAAAATGGGTCCAAGCCCAACATACTTGTGCTCAGCCCCCCTGGAAGGGCGCCCAAGCGTGGTGCGGGAAAAAAACTGGCGCTCAGCCCCCCGTAGGGGCGCTCAGCCCTGGCGGTAGCATTCCAAAACTCATTTCAGATCTATACATTGTTGGAGATTCTTCCAGGCACATTATTAGCTACAAAATAAAGGGAATTTAGTGATAAAATCATAAAGTATGAACTCTACTCACTTATTCGCAAAATTAAAGCAAAAACATGAGTTCAAGCAAGTTTCTAAGTCAAATCACTGATGCGTCGATCCTGTTCCACCCTCCATCTCCATGAGAACTCACAGATCGATATTGCTTTTGACACTCTGATGAATCAATATTTTCTACACTCCATTTAGTTTATTGTACTAGAATTAATCAGGGAATTGTGCTTAATTGTCCAGTATTTTTCCGTTTTTGCTAATTGTGCTTAATTTGATCAGAAATTCTTATTTTGATTAATTTGAATTATCCGAGCTAATTATTTGCATTAGTAATTGCAAGGAAAATTTTGGAAATACAATTTGGGACATTTGGAAAAACATTCACACATTGTGCTTGGAAGAAGCTGTATTGCGTTGATTTATTTTATGTGTTTATGTGGAAACTTAGGAGTGGAATATTTTTGTTTGTAGTTGGAGAGGTGGTGTCACGGTTTTATAGTTGGAAGATAGCAAACCTACTGCCACATTTTCTAAGTAAATGCCACGGCCACACCAATCTTACAAAGAGAATTTACTTTTCTGAAAAGGGCCACACCACTCACGGTTTTTGGACTTGGCAACCATGGCAATGAATATTACATTAATTAAAGATGTGGACGTTATTGGATCCATGAAGAAAGTGGTTTACAGGGGTTTTGGTCTTCTCAAGAGAGCAAAGGACACGCTCCACTAATAATACACGACCACCCATTTCTCTTGACAAGCATTTGGAATAAAAGAAGAGAAGGGGGGCCACATGTTTGAAAGCTTACGTCCAAGAAGTTCCAAAATGTTAAGCTTTTATTCTTCAAGCACACGGCCCCACATAAAAGAAATCTCACTTTGGCTTGAAGAGTTGTCTGCATATTGTTTTACGGTGCTATTCCACTTCACACATTGGTTTTGATTCTTCAATTGATCAACAAAAATCCAGCACCGTGAAACAGCCTCTCATGGAAGCTCACGGCCTCTTTGGAGCAGCCCACATGGATGAAGGTAGCAATGAGGAAGTAACAACACTCAAGGGAGCACCAGGATGAGTAAAATGAAGGAAGGCACTAGCCATAACAGCTCTCGGTTTTCATCCAAAAGCTTCATGCTGCCACCGTCCAGCAGCTGCCATACCTTGAAAGAGAAGCCACCACGGTGGAGGAATGGATGAGCACGGTGCAGTAAAGGGAAACAACTTTGAGCAGCTGCAACGTGTTTGAGGGGAGTCAACATGTCCGGCCATTCCAGCAGCTCCAGCTTCAATCAGCTCATCCACACCAGTTCACGGTTCAGGTCCAGCTTCAACTCCAACTCCAGCAGCTCCAACAACACGTTTCCAGCAGCTTGGAGTGGCGTTCACGTTCCAACAACTGACAGCAACAAGGATAAGTGGTCTTCACGGAAGCAGGCCAGCAGAAAAGGGTGGTGATTAGTGGAATGTTCAAAGAATGGATGTGCGGACAACATGAAAGTTGAGAAAGGAATCTCACCCACAAAGAAATGGGCAGGGTGTAAATGGAATTTTGGTCAGGAAAGAATAATTGGTACTAGGAGAAACACAATTTTTTAAGAAAAGAAGTAATGCCAAAATTCTGAAACCACTACACGTGAAAGTGGAAAGGCATTTGGCATTTAGAATAAAATGGTGCTATCTTTCACGTGAAAAGCTAAAAGGGAGAAGCCAAGAAGATGTGCACGTCGGCTATATGGGGCAGCATGCCCATCATGCACTCACTCCATCTTGGAGAAAGGCACTAGTGATGCTGTCCAGCAATGCACGAAGGATGGCATTTGGAATGTGAATAAGGGAATAGTCTAAGTGCTAAGAAAAGAGAGAGCCCACGGCATTCATAAGAGAATGATGGTCCACCATGTTGGAGCTCTTGGAGAACAAAACACATGAAGTAGTCACGGTTTCTTTGGAGCAGTTCACGGACATCCATTGTTCACACAGCTGCACAAGTGGAGGGTCCTTCTTCTCTTGTTTGGATTGAAGAAGGTTGGAAGAAGTTGGGCACATCAGACGTTCATCTTTTGAAAGTGAAGAGTAAATATAGCAAGGAGGGGACGATCCAGGGAGGAGAATACGGATGGAGACAAATTTATGGAGGACCCCTCATTGAAATTTAAGTGGTATGCACACATCATCAGCACACGGTTCTTCTTTCCTTTAAAAGGGATTCCAGGAGTAGGAGGCAGGAGGTAGTAGACAGATTCCAGTAGGCAGTAGACAGTAGGAGTAGGAGTAGGGTAGAGGTTTTCCCGTTTTCTGTTCTGAGTAATTTCCTCCTCCCCTTTGGGGAGGTTTGGGTCTGTTTTCATTTTACGGTGTTCTTAATTGATGTTCTATAATTTTCTCTTTTCTGTAATGGACTTCTGTTAAATTTCCAGTTTCATTTCCATTTCCAGTGCTGCACTTAAATTCCAGGTCTGTTCGTTCTAATGCTTCTATAATTTCTGCGCAACTTTAATCTCTGCTGTGTTACGTTTTCTGCCATTTAAATTTCATCTGCCATTTAAATTTCATCTGCGATTTTAAGTTTTCACTGTCGTTTTACTCTGTTGTTCAATATTTCAATTTTAATCATGAATTTTAATTTTCGTTTTTACCTTTCTACTGTAAAAATTATTACGTTTCTGCAAATGTTATCTGAATTTAAGTTCTGTGCAAGTTTAATATTCCATCATGATTTTCTTTTCAGTTTTATTTCACGGTGTTGATTTTCGTTTTTATTTCTTTTTACGAATTTACTGTTCACTATTTTACAGTGTTTTTGCATTTCGTTTTTACTGCTTTAACTACGTTTTTACTGTTTGAAATTTACGTTTATCGTTTTCAATTCCGTTTTTACCATTTTAAAATTATTTTCGTAATTTAATTTTCTGTTCAAAAACCAACACAATCAAACCCCCCTCCACTTCGTGTTAAATCTGAGACTGAACCACTCAAATTGGTCCTTGAGAGACGACCTAGGAGTCAAATCCTAGTCTATACTGAACCACTCAAATTGGTCCTTGAGAGACGACCTAGGAGTCAAATCCTAGTCTATACTGCATTAATTTATGCACATCAAATTTGTATGACCGCGACAGTCGTATCAAATTTTGGCGCCGTTGCCGGGGACCAAAGACGGTTTGGTTTTAGATTCTTGTTGTGTAAATTTTTGTTCTGTTAATATGTGTATTTTGTGTGTTTTGTGTTTTGTATTTTTGTAGGCGACAACGACACCTTCAGCAAATTTTGGCGGCGTTGTCACTTCAGTTCCAGGTTCTTGTTTTAGATTTTTGTTGTGTTTTTCGATTATGTTGTGTTAATATATGTTTTGTATTTTATATTTTTATTGTGCTATGTTCTGTATTTAGTTGTTATTAAAAAAAAAAAATTTAAAATTAAAAAAAAAAAAATTTTATGTGTTGTTTTGTGTGTTCCTGTAGCATGTATAAATGTGTTGTGAATTATCTGTTTAGTAATTTTTAGTATTTACTTTTTATTTGTTTTATTTTTATTTTTCGATGTCTACCTATTTTAATGTTGTGAATAATGCTTATTCTGCCAATGTCTGTGATTATGATTCTTATTCTGCATATTACTTTGATTTTAAATCTGCTGATTTTTATGATGAGAACAATATGTTCCATCATCCAATTTCTAAGAGCTCTCTTTGGGAGCCAGTTCCACAATATGAGAATCAGCAGTATGATTCTCCTATTCAAATAACTCCTCAGCCTTCTACTTCTGAACCTACTTTAAAGGAGTTACTAGAGCAGATGACAATGCAGAACATTCAGTTTCAGAAAGGGAACATGCAGTTCAAGCAAGAGAGCATGGAGTTCCAGCAGGAAACTCAAGCTGCCATACAAAATCTGAGTGATCAGATCAGGCAGATGGCCACTCTTGCACCTGAGGAGACTGATGAAAATTTTGGGGACCCGGCAGAAGTAAGCAGTAATCCTGAACCAGGTAGACCACCTTCACCTTCCTACACTCTAGAAATCTTCAAGGAAGAGGAGGTAAGCATACCTCAATTTGATTATATTGATGACTATGTTGTTGAGAGGTATGCTGATGACTATATTGTTGCTGAGCATGATTTTAATTTTTCCTCTGTGCATGATGAGGACCGCTTTTTACTATCACATTCAAATATTTGTTCTCCATGCACTGAACATGAATCTGAACCTGTTATAGATATTGTTTCTACATTTGAAACGGATTCATGTTATGAGGTTGTATCTAAGGCTCGGTATGATGAATTGGGATTGGGTGTTATACCTCTGCATGATATTTCTGTGGAACCATTTTGCACTAACCATATTGCAGGAGGTACATATAAATTTGATCAGCATGCACCCACGCTGGAAGACAAAGGTGCCAGTACATACAGCAGTTCGAAGATCAAAAGGCACCTACTGAATCTGCTCAGTGACAATATTTGCTGCTTAGATCCGGCGGTGGAAGATATTTCTCTGCTTGATCAGATTTGGAGGATGAAGCAATTTTTCCTCAAAATTTCCGTCTTGGATCCTGAAGAAGACATCTCCCTGATTGTCCAATTTTGGCAACTGCCACCATAATCCAGGGGAGTTTTCTTTTTCTTTCTTCCCCGTTTTCCTACTTTTATTGCATTTGTCCTTTATTTGTTTAGTGTTTTAACTGATGATCTTATGCTTAGAACACGTTTAGGACATTGTATTTTAAGTGTGGTCTGGGGGAGATTCTGCATTTTGTTTTTCTTTTAAGTTTGTTTTTCCTTTTCTTCTTAGTTTTCGTAATTGTTATCTTAAAAAAAATAATAATTAATAAATAATAAAAAAAAAAAACATAAAAAATATTTTGTGATAAATTTTTTTTTTTTTTTTTTTTGTTTAAAAGCGTGCCAAATCTGTATTCTGATATGTATATTTATTTTTTTTTTTTTTAGTTTTCAAATTGTTATCCTTAAAAAAAAAAAAAAAAATTCAAAAAAATTCAAAAAATTCAAAAATTGTTTTGCGTAATCCTTGATTTTATTTTGACCCTCAGTTTCTTACCAATAATTCATTAAAAAAAATTTCACTTCAGATCTCATTTTGTTTCCTTATTTTTCTTCACTGTAAAATAATTTCTTAGTTGTTTCATACAGATCTTTGATTGAAAATTTTGTTTAGACTAAGAAATATTTCATTCATCAATGCAAAAATTACAGTAATGGAGAAATAGAGATTTAACAGATCTGAAAATGAAATTGCAGTAGATATATAAATAAGGTTGTTCAGGGGTCGATCATGTCTGATCGCTAATATTACACACCATAATAAATAAAAACAAAAACAACATAAAAAAAAAAATTAAAAACATAAAAAAAAACATAAGTGTTCATATTACAGCCCATATTCTGGCCACACTCGGCCAGCAAAAACATAAAAAAAAAAAAAAAAAACATAAAACATTAAAACTGGAAGAATTCTCGAGCTGGTTGTGGTGGTCTAAGGGAGAGCTCCGTTGAGGGAGCTCTGGTTCGGAATGCGAGCGGAGGCTTTGGTGGAGGAATTTCTCGTTCATTTCTGTCGTCATCGATGATGATCGGAACTGGAAACAAATTCAGCAGCCTCGGTGCCCTCATTATCACCCAGTTTTTTTCTTTCAAACAAAAAAAAAAATAATAAAAAAAAAAAAATAAAAAAAATAATAAAAAAAAAAAAAATAAATAACTTGTGTTAATTATAGAAGAGGAAGTGAAAATTTTCAATAAAAATGGAGGTGTGATCAGAGGTCTTACCGTACATGTACAGCGGCAGTTGTGAAAAAAGAGTGCCAGTGGGTTCTATCTCCGCTTGCCAGTGCTTGACCCGATTGCCGTGGTTGTTGAACCAGCAGTGTACGTTGTATTCAGTGGCTTCGCCGAAAGCCCTTAGTCGAGACGCGATCTCGACGACTTGCGCTCGGCTTGGGTGTGTGACCCCATAGTTGAATATTTTGGTCATCATCGTGATCTGATCGTCGGTTGGACGCCACCGTTGACTGGTATATCTCTCTGATTCCGTTTCACTCATCCTTCCTCTCGTAATATACAAATACATAAATAAAAAAAATAAATAAATGTAAAAAGAACAAAAACAAGAAAAATAAGCATAACATAAAAAAAAAAAAAAAAAAAAAAAAAGAGCATAAAAAAATTAGATTCTTAGTTCTGTATTTTCTTTATTTGTTCTTGTTTCCTTTTAGATTTATTTTGTCCAGTCTGTATTTGATGTTTCAGTTTTTGGTCTCAGATCTGTTTCACGGTCCTTGCAAAAGGGTCCTAAACGGATCTACGTCCAGTGTCCTTGTCCATATTGTTCTTGTATATTCAGTTTCTGTGTTTTAGTTTTAAGTGGGGTATGTGGCGTTGTTCTACCCGATTGTCTCTGCCATACCTTCAATCGAAGGGAGATTAACGTCTGGTTTCCAGCCGATATACCCCTTAAGTTTTAAGACAATTGTGTTTTATGTGTTTTAAGTGTTTAGCAGGTGAAGAAGAAAGCGAATAAGAGCTGAAAATAAAGAAGGAACTGAAGGCTTAAATGAAAGCAGGAAAAGAAAGCAGAAAAAGAAAAAAAAAAAAAAATGAAAGATCTGGAAAAAAAAAAGGAAAAGGAGAAACAGGAAAGCAGGAAATAAAGAGGGAGAGCAGGCAAGAGGAATGTAAAGCAGGAAAAGCGGTAAAGGACGGAAAGAAAGTAAAGCTAGCAGAAAGAAAGGCAGATCCAGGAGCAGAGGACTTACCTGGAGTAGTAGGGCTTGCAGAGGCTCCTTGCAGGACTCGTACACCTTCAGAGTACACGGACGCGGGGGGGAGAGGCTCCCTGCAGAGATCCAGACGCTCGAGAGAGTTGAGAGAGCAGAGAGTCGAGAGAGAGCAGAGAGAGAGAGCAGAGGAGTAGAGAGAGATTGAGCGTTCAGAAATGGCGCTGGACGCGGAGGAGCAGCCTTTTATAGCAAAATTGCTTTCCACTGTAGCAACAGTTCCGGTCTTTGCCACCGAGACTGTTGTCACAGTACCGGTATCCTTTTTCAAAAAAAATAAAAAAATAAAAATAAAAATAAAAAAAATAAAAAAAATAAAAAAAAAAAATAAAATAAAATAAAATAAAATGAAAAAAAATTATTAGCATCTACTGATGGGTGCTAGGTGTTTAAGACATCTGCTGATGGATGTCACTGATAACATCTACTGATGGATGTTACTTAAAATTTCTTCCCATTTCCTAACATTTTATTGCACTTGTCTATATTATTTGACTGCTCTGAAGTTGATCATCTGATGATTGTAACACACTGAGGACATTGTGTGATTTAAGTGTGGTCTACTGGGGAGAAATTTTGATTTTCTGTTAGTTTCTGTTAAGTTTGTATTTTGTGTGTTAAATTTTTTGTTTTTGAGTGTTAATTTTTTTCTGTTTTAAGTGGTTTTTAGTGTGTTTTGTGTACAATAAATTTTACATTTTTCTCTTGATTTCTGGATGATGTCTAAGTTGTAGATTTTTCCTTCACTTGATTAATACTTATGGTTTGAAATCCTTGCTTTTCTCTGCCTGGAAAGATGATTATGTGTTTAAGAGGTTGATTTGATTGTAACGAATACCCTGTGTGAGAATTTGAGCCACTTAATTTTCTTTCTTGTGTGATATGTATCTTGACTGCTTGCACATATGCCTTGGCTTGATTCTTTTTGATATACTTGATTTATATGCATTTTTGGAAGTGATAAAGGCATTTTATTTCTTGAGCCTCTTTAGCCAAATAAGCCTACCTTGTTATTATCCTTTGATAACCCCTTTGAGCCTATACTGTATATATTTCTTTGTGTTGAAGCTCATACACTGAACCTAAGTGAAAAACCATGATTACCTTAACCTTAGGAAAGTCTGGAGCTATAGAAGTGTTTTGTGAATAAGTGTGGTCTCCTTGGGAAATCTGATGAATTGGCTAGTTGGTTTCTGTTAAGTTTTGGAAATATGAATTATATCCTGTTGTGTGATAAAGAGAGAAAAGAAAAGAGACAGGATGAAAAAAATTGATGAGAAAAAGAAAGAAAAATGAAAAACAATTTTGAGAACAATGGAGTCGAGAAGAGGATTGAATTAGAGGTTTGGGTGAGATTTGACTGTATTTCCATTTATTCCCCATTGCTCCTCTATTTCTTCTAAGTTGTAGCTACTTATCCATATTTATCCTCCCCTGTCCTTGGCCCCATTACAACCCAGTAAAGACCTTTTGATCTAAACATGCATATGTTTTAAGTGTTGATATTAGAAGCTTGTCAAGTCTACTTGTGTTTGCTTTCTTGAGTGCATCGAGTTGAAAATTCTTTACCCTAGACACTTGAGAGAAACACTGTGAGTGCATCTGTAAGGTTTTGTTATTTTTAAATCACCTCTTAAGCTGATTAATTATTTTACCATGTTTTGAATTGCTTGGATGATTTCTGTGAGTATTTGCTTTCTGTGATTTTGTGTTGGATATTGTCTACATCTTTTCTATGTCCAGATTGCTTGAGAACTGTGTAAATCGATTTGTTTCTTTGAGAGTTTTTGTTTTCTGTCTGCTGAGTTTGTGTCACCATTCCTGAAAGTCCTTTGAACCATTCCCTGATTTGCGTCTTGATTTTGCCCAGGAGTGCAAAAGACTAAGTGTGGTCTATTTTGATGAATCAATATTTTCTACACTCCATTTAGTTTATTGTACTAGAATTAATCAGGGAATTGTGCTTAATTGTCCAGTATTTTTCCGTTTTTGCTAATTGTGCTTAATTTGATCAGAAATTCTTATTTTGATTAATTTGAATTATCCGAGCTAATTATTTGCATTAGTAATTGCAAGGAAAATTTTGGAAATACAATTTGGGACATTTGGAAAAACATTCACACATTGTGCTTGGAAGAAGCTGTATTGCGTTGATTTATTTTATGTGTTTATGTGGAAACTTAGGAGTGGAATATTTTTGTTTGTAGTTGGAGAGGTGGTGTCACGGTTTTATAGCTGGAAGATAGCAAACCTACTGCCACATTTTCTAAGTAAATGCCACGGCCACACCAATCTTACAAAGAGAATTTACTTTTCTGAAAAGGGCCACACCACTCACGGTTTTTGGACTTGGCAACCATGGCAATGAATATTACATTAATTAAAGATGTGGACGTTATTGGATCCATGAAGAAAGTGGTTTACAGGGGTTTTGGTCTTCTCAAGAGAGCAAAGGACACGCTCCACTAATAATACACGACCACCCATTTCTCTTGACAAGCATTTGGAATAAAAGAAGAGAAGGGGGGCCACATGTTTGAAAGCTTACGTCCAAGAAGTTCCAAAATGTTAAGCTTTTATTCTTCAAGCACACGGCCCCACATAAAAGAAATCTCACTTTGGCTTGAAGAGTTGTCTGCATATTGTTTTACGGTGCTATTCCACTTCACACATTGGTTTTGATTCTTCAATTGATCAACAAAAATCCAGCACCGTGAAACAGCCTCTCATGGAAGCTCACGGCCTCTTTGGAGCAGCCCACATGGATGAAGGTAGCAATGAGGAAGTAACAACACTCAAGGGAGCACCAGGATGAGTAAAATGAAGGAAGGCACTAGCCATAACAGCTCTCGGTTTTCATCCAAAAGCTTCATGCTGCCACCGTCCAGCAGCTGCCATACCTTGAAAGAGAAGCCACCACGGTGGAGGAATGGATGAGCACGGTGCAGTAAAGGGAAACAACTTTGAGCAGCTGCAACGTGTTTGAGGGGAGTCAACATGTCCGGCCATTCCAGCAGCTCCAGCTTCAATCAGCTCATCCACACCAGTTCACGGTTCAGGTCCAGCTTCAACTCCAACTCCAGCAGCTCCAACAACACGTTTCCAGCAGCTTGGAGTGGCGTTCACGTTCCAACAACTGACAGCAACAAGGATAAGTGGTCTTCACGGAAGCAGGCCAGCAGAAAAGGGTGGTGATTAGTGGAATGTTCAAAGAATGGATGTGCGGACAACATGAAAGTTGAGAAAGGAATCTCACCCACAAAGAAATGGGCAGGGTGTAAATGGAATTTTGGTCAGGAAAGAATAATTGGTACTAGGAGAAACACAATTTTTTAAGAAAAGAAGTAATGCCAAAATTCTGAAACCACTACACGTGAAAGTGGAAAGGCATTTGGCATTTAGAATAAAATGGTGCTATCTTTCACGTGAAAAGCTAAAAGGGAGAAGCCAAGAAGATGTGCACGTCGGCTATATGGGGCAGCATGCCCATCATGCACTCACTCCATCTTGGAGAAAGGCACTAGTGATGCTGTCCAGCAATGCACGAAGGATGGCATTTGGAATGTGAATAAGGGAATAGTCTAAGTGCTAAGAAAAGAGAGAGCCCACGGCATTCATAAGAGAATGATGGTCCACCATGTTGGAGCTCTTGGAGAACAAAACACATGAAGTAGTCACGGTTTCTTTGGAGCAGTTCACGGACATCCATTGTTCACACAGCTGCACAAGTGGAGGGTCCTTCTTCTCTTGTTTGGATTGAAGAAGGTTGGAAGAAGTTGGGCACATCAGACGTTCATCTTTTGAAAGTGAAGAGTAAATATAGCAAGGAGGGGACGATCCAGGGAGGAGAATACGGATGGAGACAAATTTATGGAGGACCCCTCATTGAAATTTAAGTGGTATGCACACATCATCAGCACACGGTTCTTCTTTCCTTTAAAAGGGATTCCAGGAGTAGGAGGCAGGAGGTAGTAGACAGATTCCAGTAGGCAGTAGACAGTAGGAGTAGGAGTAGGGTAGAGGTTTTCCCGTTTTCTGTTCTGAGTAATTTCCTCCTCCCCTTTGGGGAGGTTTGGGTCTGTTTTCATTTTACGGTGTTCTTAATTGATGTTCTATAATTTTCTCTTTTCTGTAATGGACTTCTGTTAAATTTCCAGTTTCATTTCCATTTCCAGTGCTGCACTTAAATTCCAGGTCTGTTCGTTCTAATGCTTCTATAATTTCTGCGCAACTTTAATCTCTGCTGTGTTACGTTTTCTGCCATTTAAATTTCATCTGCCATTTAAATTTCATCTGCGATTTTAAGTTTTCACTGTCGTTTTACTCTGTTGTTCAATATTTCAATTTTAATCATGAATTTTAATTTTCGTTTTTACCTTTCTACTGTAAAAATTATTACGTTTCTGCAAATGTTATCTGAATTTAAGTTCTGTGCAAGTTTAATATTCCATCATGATTTTCTTTTCAGTTTTATTTCACGGTGTTGATTTTCGTTTTTATTTCTTTTTACGAATTTACTGTTCACTATTTTACAGTGTTTTTGCATTTCGTTTTTACTGCTTTAACTACGTTTTTACTGTTTGAAATTTACGTTTATCGTTTTCAATTCCGTTTTTACCATTTTAAAATTATTTTCGTAATTTAATTTTCTGTTCAAAAACCAACACAATCAAACCCCCCTCCACTTCGTGTTAAATCTGAGACTGAACCACTCAAATTGGTCCTTGAGAGACGACCTAGGAGTCAAATCCTAGTCTATACTGAACCACTCAAATTGGTCCTTGAGAGACGACCTAGGAGTCAAATCCTAGTCTATACTGCATTAATTTATGCACATCAAATTTGTATGACCGCGACAGTCGTATCACACTCATTGCAAGTTGAAGAGGAACATGAATGACCCATATACATTCTTGAATCTTAAATCTTGCGTCTTGCGTCTTGCGTCTTGCGTCTTTCGTCTTCAACCTTCAAGTGCTTTAACCGACTGCTTGCCAATTTTAATCCAAGAAGAACAAACCCTAATTCCCTAATTGCTCATCTTTTGATTTAACAACCTCTACATATGCCACATTTTAATTTCCACCACCAAACCCTAAGTTTTAAATGTTTCATATATTAAATTCCATGTAAGACCCTCTATTTATTCCACGAATTAAAAATATTCCACATCAAGCTAACAACTCATGAGAAAGCTAACCTTGCTATCCTAATTTAACGATATGGAGTTAATTGCTTCAATTTTTCAGTTTTAGGGACCCAAGTGGGAAAAAAAAAATAAGGAAGGGACCTATTTGAGAAAACCCAATAGAAATAAAAACTACGAAAGTGGTTTAACCTTTCTTTTTAGTTCTTGAGCTTTTCTATGCTTTTTCTCTCCACGATATTTTCTTATGCTTTTTTTATCTTTGTATCTTTTTCTCTTTGTAAGCTATTCTCTTGATTCTTTCTTTGAATCATCTTCTATTTAAAGGCTTCTCAAAGGAGTCATATGTTATTGGGTTTCTACTAAATATAAATTAGGTCAAAAAAAGCAATGCAAATTGCTTCCACTTCTTCTTCGAAAAATAGAAACACAATGTACCAAATCAGATACAATTTGATCTTTTTGTTTGCAAATCTTAATTTCATTAAACATCTGAAACTAATACAATACAGTACAACACATCTTAATTACATTCAACAACAATACATTCAACTTGCCTACATTACACCTACAACAACACATCATGCCCTTCCCATGAACATTGTAACTACAATAATGTTCATTACACATAGAACACTAATAACCCTATTAACAATTTCATCCACGTTGGAAGACACATCATAGTTTTCTCCAGATCAACTATCATCTTCTTTACTCTTCATCAACCTCTCATTCTTTGCTTCCAATTTCTCATAGCTCACTTTTGTCAAATCCACCATCAATGGACCATCTAAAGTAGTTGCAACCAAATGGTCTGTTTTCTTTTACAAGACCAATTTAAATTACTTGTTTCCATCTTGTCTTCACTATTGCAGAACTTGTATATATGCAAGCTCTCATGATAGTTTCAAAAACTACATAATACTTAAGTAATACAACAAGAATTAATACCACATAATGTAGTAATCCATTACTGATATGAAGATGGACATAATAGCATATGTTATATGTTGATAAAGGAGAAATATGAGTGTTGAACCCAATCTTTGATGCTTTGGTTTTTTATGATGACAACACATTGAATGTAAAAACACATATATGTTCTTTTGACACAACAAAAATGTGTATTTGTGTTTGATACATATGTTGGTTTACAAATGTCTTTGTATGGTTAAATACATGTGATATCATGTTGATTGGTCGACATACTACTATGTTCATAACTGTGAATATATATTTTGTATGCATGCTAAATGTTTTGATAAAACAAAACATCAAGCACAAAGAAATTTTGTATGATAGAATCAATTACAGTGATGTTGTAATCATTTAAGTTCATCAGATAGCTTATGTTTTAAACTGTAGCAAAACAACAAGTTTTGAATCGATTACATTAAGTATAAAATCGATTAAAACTCGTGCCTTTGCAAACATCATTTTGATATGTGTTGTGATGAGTTTTGAAGAGAAAAAGTTTTCAAAATTTGCTTAAGTGTTTAGCTTAATCGATTACATTGTGTATGTAATCAATTAAGTCTATTATGTTTTGAAAACTGATTTAAAGCTAAATCATAAATGTTTTAACAGTCATATTTTTAAATATGTTGACTGACATTTATTAAAAATCGATTACATTAATTGTGCATTCAATTAGATCTATTTGAATTGTAATTCTGTTACATCTGTCACTTATGTAACCGATTACATTACTAACATAATCAATTAATTTGCGTTTGTCATGAGATAACTATATATTGATGCACTACATACTGAACTGTAATGAATTTTTCATTCTAAATTTTCATATTTGATATCTTTGATTTGAGAAAAGTGTTACAGATGATTGAGAAGCTCCAAAAACCAAGATTCAAAGATTTGGAAGAAACTTGAAGGATTCTTGAGGGAAAGACTGTGGACGTAATTGGTTGATCATACTATGCACTACTGAGGTGGTTCCTTATTCGTGCGTGACAGGAAGAAGAACAAGGGGTTCTTGATTTTGAGAGGTGGTCTCAAAGGGTTCTGTAGCAAGGACGTGTGGTTCTTTGTGCAGGTGTTTTCTTTCTATATTTGATTGTTGAGTGGGAGAAGTGTTTACATTGTAAGAGTGTTCTCTGTAAAACCTTTGGTGTAAATCTCAAATTATTATAGTGAAAGATCCTTCAATTTAAGGTTGATTGGAAGGGAAACTAGATGTAGGCATTGAGGCCGAACCAGGATAAAAACCTTGTGCTTGTTCTTCTTTCCTTATCTCTTTTACTTTAAAATTGCATGCCGTTATTGCTTGGATTACAAGAAAGATTAAAGATCATTCAAAGTTTGTGAAAAGATTTAAAAAGCATTCGTTTTTAGTAATCATCAATTCACCCCCTCCCTCCCCTCTTGGTGTTGAGAAACAATGCATTTCTTTTATAACACTACATTAATAACAAAATGCAGTCGTCCATTATAAACCATTGTTCATAGAAATACCAATATGTATAATACTATAATATAAAACATTGTTCATAAAAGAGTGCTTTCATGTATTACATTTCCTTTCATGTATTAAATTGTACATTAGTCATGTCGTCCTACGGTTAAGCTTATTCCACATGTGCTTGACCTTCAAACAATGGAATATGTTCTTCTTCTTGGTGTGGTTGCACTATAGGTTGTTCATTTCGTTTGGGACAGCGTGTTATGTTGGGGCCCAGTTCCCTGCAAAACTTACATCTTTTCAACAATCCATCTTTTGTCATTCTTGTTGAATCGTTTCTCATTTCCCACTACTCTAACCTCCTTTTCTTCTTAGAGGTTATTCCATCTATGTTCATAAACCTCATTTCTACCAATGCATGGACACAAGGTATTCCATTGATGCTCCATTTTCTATAGGAGCATGCATATTCATCTGTGCTCACCACAAACTTCTCCCCACTTTGTGACACATGTTTCACTTCAAATAACTTGTTTGCAGACCAGCTTTGAATATAACCCAACATTAGTAATTCATGAATAAAGAAAAAGATTTATTTGTTAGTTGTGTTGTTAGTGGCCTACCCTTGGAAATTGATGATTGAAATGAACCTACCCTTGACCTGTTAGTGGCCCATTTCTTTAAGATGTAAAGTCTAATTTCCTCCAACACTGTAATGATTGGTTTTTTCCTCATATGAACCAAAACATTATTAAATGCTTTTGACAAGTTATTAACCAAGGTATCACATTGAGGTGTGCTTCTGAAACTTGATCTTGACCAATATCTTCAATGAAGATGAAAGAAATATTATCAATATCTACATTAATCAAAACCTAAAAGAAAAGTCAAGTCACAATTACAAACCTTGGATGAATAGTTATCAAGTGGCGAAACGCGTCTTGGTTGACCTCTTTTATAGTTCTCATCTCGTTCTCCTAATTTTGTGGGTGGGTTCTTGTAGCTGCCCTCTACAAAAACTTCTTGAGATTTTTTTCAGGGAATTTCTTCTGAAGTTGGCATATAAATGCCTAACACAAAATCTTTGTGCAACTCTAGGAAGTACATTTTGTACAACTAGTAATAGTTCGTGTCAAAGATTCAACATTAAGTTAGATGCTATTCATTTTCAAACTATGCATATGAAGTAAAAGAATTTGAAATAGAATGCAAGTTACCTTCTATTGATCTGATATGAATGTAAGTGAACGATACACTTTAGGTCGACCAAGGTCCTTGTTCTCCACCTCTATGACGACATATGCAAGTGGCAACATTTGGTCGTTCACATATCAAGCAACAACAGTTAACAACTCACCACCATGTCTGACTTTCAAAAACGCTCCGTCAAGGCCAATGATTGGCCTGCATGACACAAAGCTATCTTTGCATGCCTTGAGGCATGCATAAAACCTCTTGAATATCGGCTTTCGATCATTCTCTTCAACTTTGACTTTGATACTTGTTCCTGGATTTCTTGCTAATAGCTCATTAGCATAATCATAAATCCTGTTATATTTCATAGTGAAGGACACTTCCACTTCATCTGAAGCAAAGGCTTTCGCCCTATAAGCCATATTTTTATATATTCATATGTTCCATTTCCTACTAATATTTTCTCTAATATCAACTCCCTTAACATTAGGATTTTCTCTAACTGCATTTTCCAATTTTTTACTTAACCATTTGGCATTCAGTACGCACAACTCATGCTCCCCCTATTGCATGTGTGGGTGTCCACAACAGTGCTCAATTGCCATGTATGAACTGCCTCCATGTAACCATAGTATGTCATCCAAGGACATTGTCCTATTTCTCCCACACATTTAATCCTTATTCTTTTCTTATCTTTTTTAACAAATTTGATATTTCTTTCATTCTCTAGTGCATACGTTTTGATTGCATCCAAGATGTCTTCTTTGTCACCAAAATATGTTCCCATTTCCCATTTGAAATCAAGCAAAGTTTTAGGCATACCAAATGTAACAAATTTGTCGTAACCCTCTTCACCATTACTTTCCTCATCATTGATGTCAGGAGTAATTAAGTCCTCAGATTCCCATTCATCATTGAATAAACTAGTATCACTAATGTCATCATCATCCAAATCTGACTCAGAAATATCACTCAAATTTGACCTCTCCATTTGAAGTGAAACAAATTCAACTTTAACATCCATGTTACCAGAGCTTCCACTTTCTCTAAAGTCACATTGAACATTTATGTTAACTAAGCCCTCCAAACTATTCACCTCACCATTATCATCATTATCTGATGTACTTCATTCACAGACTTCTACTTCTATGTCTTCCAAGTCTCCCAACTCTTGTGTTATACCATCATCACCCTCACCATCATCTACTTCTAACCTCTCACCCTCACCATCATCTACTTTGAACCTCTCACCCTCACCATCATCTACTTCTAACCTCTCACCCTCACCATCATCTACTTCGAACCTCTCACCATCACCATCATTTACTTTTATCCTCTCACCCTCAACACTTATACCACCCAATTGTTGTGTTACAACACCATCTCCCAAGGATTGACTACTATATAGACCCTCAGCATCATGTTTTTCTCTCGCCTGACCCAATTGTTGAGTTACACCACCATATCTTTGTCTTTCACTGTCAATTATTTCCTTAGAAACCTCATCCAAAACTGCACCCTCATGCATCATTGGTGCAACTTCGTCAGGTCCTTCATCAACATGATATTCAATTATCTGTATGACATCATGTTCAGACACATTGTGCACAACATATAAATGAACCTGACCATTTAACCTAGCTAAATTCACCATATGCATGGCTCCTTTGTCATCACACAATGGTTCTAGCCTATCATCTAACACAGAACCACTCCTACAAAGAACCACAAATCCTTGAATCCATCATACCCAAGCCCTTTCACTACATTCACTACAACAAAGTAACTCCATAAGTCAGGGTCAAAATTTAAAGTATCTACTTCCCCTTCATACTTGAGGCACCCTTGTTCACGAACTTCCCCTCATGGTGAATAACCACCCTTATATCATCGTCCATCATACACAACAAAATCAACAATATTCTACACCTATAAGTAAGCATAAAACGACAAAAAATGTTGTATATTAAAACAAATAGCAACTGATAAGGACAAAACAAATCAACTTTAACTATGGTGGACAATCGGGACCAAATAATAAATTCAAACCTAGCTATAATACATATACTAACCTTGCACGAAATTCCACACGAAGCACTTGTAATACACGTCCAAGGACTTCGTGCTCCACGTTGAAGCTCGTGATTGCAAGGATTACTCCAATCACCAATCACGAAAGCCCTAATTTCGCAAATACCCTCTCCAGTAAAGAACTAGTTCGTGCTTCAACGTCCAACCTCGAAGACTCTTGTTCTCAATTTTAATCCCAATTTTAATGGAACCCTAATTGCTAATGTGATTTTACATTTCTAAAAACCTAATTTTTAAGTATTTCATATAATGAAATTCCACGTAAGGCCCTCTATGTCACGTATTAAAAATATTCCACGTCAAGCTGAAAGCTCATGAGAAAGTTAATCTCGTTAACCCAATTTAACAGCAGGGAGCCAATTGCTTCAATTTTTCAGTTTTAGGGATCCAATTGGGAAAAAGTATAAGAAACGGATCTATTTGAGAAACCCAACAAAAATAGGGACTACAGAATTGGTTTAACCAAAAAGAAAATATCTGAGATGACAAAAAAATCAACTCCAGATATAGTCTCAAGCTTCATTGTTATATAAGACTATTGTAAGAAGAGAGAAAAGAGAAAAACACTTAGCGAGTTTGTAGATTGATTTGTATTGAACATATATTCTCTTTGTGAGAGTAATCATCTAAGACTTATAAGAAACCATATTGATTGCACATTCTGAAGAGAATTCAAACTCTTATCGATTAACTCAAGTTACTTAAAGAATTAATAAGCAGCGTATTAGGTTGATACTAGAATTATGTAGCAGAAACCAAGAGTGGGTGAAAATCAACTAGATGGTGTATTAGGTGAATACCATGAGCACATAGGGATACCAAGAATGATGAAGAATACTGCACAACAAAGAGTAGGTGAAACTCAACTAGTCAAGGTAACAAGGGTTATTCGTTGACTAGAGATACCAGGAGTGGTTAGAATACTCAATTGTAATCTTGTTGACGATTATAGTGGAACCCTCTAAGGTGTTAGAGGAGATTAGAGTGAACCAGTACATTCGCTGCAACAAAAATATTCTAACAACTAAAAAGCGCTTGAAAAGATTTTATTGTTTTCCAAAGTCGACCATCTAACAATTTGCGTAAGATCCTTCAATCCTCGTCTAAAGTGTTATTACATTGTTTGTGAAAAAGTTTTCACTATACTGGTTCACTCTAGTCTCCATTAACACCTTAGAGGATTCCATGTTTAACAAGATTACAATCAAGTATTCTCACCCCTCTGTTGATGCATGTAGAATAGCTTATCTGCAAAGATTAGAGTAAATTGTGCATGCAACATACAAGTCTTATTAGTTTTTTTGTTTTTGAACGTTGAACATTTAATGTCATTTAATGTTTGCTCATAACAACAAAGTGCTTTTTTATTTCAACCCGTTAAGGTAGCATTTGACAATTAAGCTTTTCTTTTAAAGATATCAAGCTTTAAGTAAAACTTCAACGTTGGATGAAGTATTATTTTAGCTAATGGTATTGTTTATGCAAGTAAACGCTTTCTTTGATCTTTATCTCTTCATTAGACAGGTAGCTTTTAGCTTGTTTATGTTTTCTTTTGTATTTTAGACTTTTAATCTTTTAGTTTGTTTTTTCAAAGACATCGTCTTGACATGTTTGTTTTTGAGAGTTAAACTGAATAACTTTTGGGTATCATAAGCTTTAACCATTTAGCTTTAACCCTAGACTCTTTAAGAATAACAATCGTTTAGCATAGCGTCTAGGTGTTTTTTCGTTTCCTAAGAACTTAGGTGTTTTCCTAAGGTTTTATACATTAAAGATCTAGAATCTAAGTCTTGTGTTTTCATCATAAGTTGTCTTTAGATTATTATCCTGTTTTATTGTTATTTGGTTAAACTTCAAAACATGTGAGTGTTTAGGCGCATAGATGATTTTGTCTTAACATAGTTGAGTGTCACCCACTCCTAGTTTCCACTAGAAAATTCTAGTATACCCCTAATAAGCTTCCTAGTAATTCTTTAACTCACTTGACTTAATCAACAAGTGTTTGAATTCTCTTCAGAATATGCAATCAATCAGATTGCTTACAAGTCTTAAACGATTACTCTAACAAAGTGGATATATGTTCAATACAATTCACTCTACAGACTCATTAGATGTTTTTCCTTTTCAATCTTCTTACAATAGTAAGCTTATATAACAATTAAGCTTGAGAGTGTTTCTAGACTTGATTTTTTTTCTCTTCTTAGATATTTTCTTTTGAGTTCTTGAGCTTTTTTGTGCTTTTTCTCTCCAAGATATTTTCTTATGCTCTTTTCTCTTTGTATACTTTTCTCTTCGTAAGTTATTCCCTTGATTATTTCTGTGAATCATCTTCTATTTAAATTCTTCTTAAAAGATATTCGTTAGACAGAGCTTTGGCCTTGATTCTTGAGTCTTCTCAGTCTTATCGTTGTTGGCTACAAAACCAACGGCAAGTGCGTCGATCACAACGTAGCAAGTGATTAATATCTTTCTCTCCCAAAGGACTTGTGCAACACATGAAAATTCTTCCTTTCATAACTCAATTAGACATCCAAGTGTACAAAACAACACAAGAAACTCATTTTGGTATTTTATCAAACAGTTGGAAAAACATATATCATTAACATCACAAAATACATAAGAATTTCATCTTTTTCAATTAATCTCAACAAATAAGAAAAGCCATCCATGATAGAGAACTTAACGTTCTACAAAATTATAGAGATAGTGAAGAAATTGGGAACAAAGAGAAGAGGCACAACCTTTCCCAAGATTCTTTGTAGCTGCTTCATGCTCCAATTGCACCTCCCTTCGCATCTTCATCTCCAATTCGTGACTCATCTTCTTCCTCAACCCAAAAGGGGAAAAATCACCATTGATGAAGTTTGAAGACCCAAGAAGGAGTGTGAGAGCTTCCCAACACCCCAAACAACCTCCAAGGGCCTCTCCTAGTAGCTCTAGATGAATAATGAAGTGTAGAAGGAGAAGAATCCCTAAAACTCGCGAGAACCATGCTTAAATAACCCATTTTGACATGTCAACATTGCCACTACTCAACTACCGCTTAGTGCTTTGATCTTTGGAATATCACCACTCAACTACTGCTCAACCCCAATCAGTTTTGACAGCATGGTAAAATTCAAGCTCTTGTGCGATTTCAAAGGTGTCCAACATGGGTATTTGCTTCAAATTGATCTTTTATTGTCCCAAAACATGTTCCCTTGATCTCTTACTGGTTTTCCTCCACTAGAATTACTTCCTATTCATTTATTTCACACACTCAAACAAAGAGATTAGGGGTAAAAACAAATATATATTAATTAAAATAAAAGAAAATATGAAAACACACTAAACTTGGGGATAAAACAAGGTAAAAGTTATGAAGGAGTTAATTTATTCACCAAAATATACACACAAAAACACGTATAATTAATCGTTATCAGTCATATGAAGCAGTCGTTAGTTAAAGTTAACTTGTTAGAGTAGGCTTACTTTTTCATTACTTTGATAAAAGTAGGTTGTATTATCTTTCTAGCACAACTTCTGATGGAGATATCATTCCGTGAATGTCTTCTTTGTTCCTAACATTAACTTCTAATTGGTATTGGATGGAGCAGGTAGATGTATGTAATAGACAATCTACACAAAGTAGAGTAGATATGCATGCAACATATTTCTCTTACCACTTTTGTTATTTTTAAATATTAAGTATTTAAGGACATTTAGTGCATGTTCAAAACAACAAAGTGTTTTTCACGTTTTCTACCGTTTAGGTAGGATTTTATCATTTAGGCTTCTTACTAAGATACAAAGCATTTATTAAAGACTTCATCGTTGGATGAAGTAGATCGCTTAGCTCATGGTATCATTTATTCAAGAAGTGTGTTTAGCAATTATTTTCTTTTATCACAAGTCTATGGAATATTAATTGAGACTTTCAAAGTACTATACAAAAGCATTGTCTCAATACTTTTACCTTATGGACTAAAGTGAGAGTTTGACTTATTACCATTTGGTACAGTATAACTTTTGCTTTTAGCAAGACTCTGATTGACGCTTAAGATTGGGAATCGTTTAGTGTTGCATCCAGAAGGTTGTGTGGGTGATTAAGAATAGGTCGGGCCATTTGTATAGGGGTTTAACTAAGGAAGTTTTTTTTTCCAATATAACTTTCATGATCGTCGGCCAAATAGGGTGTTTTTTGGTATGGCTGCCTTGTTTAGAAGACAACCTTATTTTGTATACCCTCAAATATCAATGGAATTCACTTTCACTTGCTCATTCTTTGTACTTCTTCCCTGCTTGATAATTAATCACATCACTTTTATATTTACTGTAGACGTTTAGTTAACTTTTAATGTAGTTTGATAATAACTTGCAAATCAACATGAATTGTTTCTTGAGTTTGGTTCAATTTTCCACTTTTGACATCGTTTGATTGGTGTTGAAGTCCTTTCTCGTAAAACGTTAGTAGGGATTTAAAAAAGTGTTCCTTATTAATCCATTGAGTGTTGGAGTTCACGAAGAACATTCCTTGTCGATCGATTGAGTGTGGGGAGATCACGAAGAACGTTCCCAAAACTCATTTTATGATGCGACAATAGTTTGCAAAGAACGTTCATTATAGATCGGTCGAGCATTAGACTTCATGAAGAATGCTTCCCAAACTCGTTTTGCGATGTGGCAAGTGTTCAGAAGGACGCTCTTTGTCAATCGTTGAGTGCTAGGAGTTCACAAAGAACGTTCCCTAAACTGGTTTTAAGATGTAAAAAGATTTCATGTAGAAGGTTTTGTGTCGATCAATTTAGAGTGTCGGGAGTTAAGAGAGAATGCTCCCCAAGCAACCTACTATGGACGGACTCGACTCGAACACTTTCACATGAGAAGGTTGAGGAAACCTTGGTTTTATTTCTTTTTGTTAAAGATTACTACAAATGAGTTTCAATTAAAATAAAATTTGAGATGAGAGGCGTTTTGTGTGTTGAAGAAGTGATATATCACTACTAGGAGGAACTTCTTTTGTGCTCGACAGATGGGAAAAGGACCCACGATGTCCATTCTCCATTGGGGGAACGACCAAAGGGAGACGATATTATGGAGTTCGGTGTGGGGTACCTTTACATTATTCGCTAGTAGTAACCAGATTACAACGTTCGAGCTTTCAACGTGTGTTGCCCAATATGTGAACCACATACTCCATTATGTAGCTCATTTAGCACGTACAACCTCTTCACCTGACACACACTTTAGCACAAAAGTGGAGAAACCTCTTTTGTAAAGGTTGTTTGTCACAAAGACATACTGAATAATCTTCTTGGCTTCAACTAAGCCGATAGCCTCCCCATCGTCTTGCTTCTTTATAAGAATTTTGATCTCCTTCCTCTAGTCCTTCTTTTTAGTCAATGAGGTGGATAAGCCATCTATGTTGGGCTTGATTAAGACTTGTCTTATTATCGTAGACAATTATCCCTTTTCCTTTTTGCTTGCCAGCTTCGACAACATGTCGGTTTAAGCAAACCCTCTCATAGGATATGCTTGATGTCCACTACCTCAAAGCTCTTCATCAGCTTTCTAGCTTTATGAATGTATTAGAGAAGTTGATCATCCTTTATCTGGAACTCTTTATTCATCTACTCGACAATGAGTTGTGGGTCCATCTGAACACTTCACTCGTTGGGCTCCCAAGTCCTTTGCCAAAGTTAGACCAAAACCAAAGCTTCGTACTCGGCTTGATTATTCAAAATCTTGAATTTGAACACTAAGGAGTGTTCAGTCATAGTGTCATTATGTCCTTCGAGCATGATTCCAACTCCTTCCTCCTTCTTATCTAATGACTTGTTGACATACAACTTCCACACTCGAGCACAGGTCTCTTCTTGCAAAGGAAAATCAACAATGAAGTCTATCAAGTGTTATTATCGCACTAAACCACGAGGTACATACTGAAGGCCGAACTCATGTAGCTCCATCGACCAACTCACCATCCTTCAGAATCTTTGTGACCAGATGATTGGTTCAGAAGACCACCTGGTGACTCTAGAAGTAAGGTATTAAGCAACGAACGATTGTAAGCAATGTCAAGGCCAACTTCTCTATTTTTTTATGCTTAAGAGAGGTATGCGATCTTCGGGCAGGCCTTATTAAGATCAGTTAAGTTTGTGCACATCCTCCACTAGTCGTTCGCCTTCTTGACCATGACTACGTTCGTCAACCACGTGGTGTATGTGACTGATAGAATGAAGCTTACTTCTTGGAGCTTTTTCACCTCGACCTATAAGAAACTCTGCTTTAAAGTCTTTATCTCTTAAGGTGATAGGTAGAATATACTTGGGCTTGCAATCCACCAAGTGGACGATCTTAAGACTTCACAAGTGCTTCTTTGGTGTGGACGAGGAGGATTTGCCTCCTGCGAATACCCCTGAAATCGTATATATGTGACCACGCAAGGAGCGGTCACGCCTTATGCTCCAGTGCCTAGTCTCCCTTCGACCATCTTCACGACGTGTCCATCGATTGAGGCTTCCCCTTCGAGGGGAATCCTCTCAAGGTGGTTAGTTTTGACGTATCTATGGACATGACTGTTAACTCCTCAACAAGTGTACCAAATCACTCAAGTAATATAAAATGTTAAGTTCAAGTATCGTTTCTCAAGAGACTTGTGTAATATTAAATAATTGTACAACGAATAACTTATCTAGATTAAATATTATAAAGTTATGTGCAAGTAAATAAATTGATAAAGAATTGAATGATGAACATTGATAGTTAGAGGTACTTAGAAGATGGAAAATGACAGAAATGATATAGAATGGCATGCTAAGGGTAGATTTCATCGGCTTCACTCTCGTGCACACACAAAATCATCTCCTTTCCACCAAACACTAAAGTCAACCCACTAAACACTCAAACCTTAATCCCTTAGGTGAAAGAGTTTAGGTTTTCTCACTAAGAATTAATCCCTTGGACACTTAAAAAGCAAGCCGCATTAAGATATAGGGTTTAAAAGTGTGTAGAAAAGGGGATTAGAGTTATAATTTAATAAGTGTATCCCAAAGTAAGAGTATGTAGAAAAGGAAGATAAAAATGAGCATTTAGGAAAGTAATAAGTCATAGAGGGGCTGATTTTGTCAAAGAAATGAGGCTCAAATAATGGTAAGAATTCACATTATCAATTACCTACCCAGTTCAACTCCTCTATTTTGTCACAAAGGGTCACACACTCATCCATTGTGTGCCACAATTTATGGTATAGTGTTTATTATCAGTGGCATTCCTCGGGGTAGGCCTCTTCTTCACGGGCGAGAGGAGGTCTACACTTAGTGCCTCCTCTAGATCCTTTCCTTAGCACGTTCAAGGATGTGTATTGATGGAAACTCAGCCTCAGAGGAAGATCCTTCAGTTGGGAATTGTTCCCTTTATCTCCTCTACCTACTAGCTTTTTTCCTTCCTTCTTATCATTGCCCGCTGCATCGACTTCTTGTTGTTGCTTCTTCTGAAATTCATGCATGTCCTCCACCCGCATGAACTTCATTGCTCACTCTTGCAGCTCATCCATCATCTTTGGTGGCCTCATGCAAAGATTATCAATGAACGGTTTGGCTCTCAGGACCATCGAGAAAAGGTGTAGGACGAATTCCTGACTCACATCCTCGATCTGTCGCGTGGTCTTGTTGTAACAATCCATGAAAGCCCTTAAGGACTTGTCCATCTCTTGCTCGGTGCCCAAAAAGGGTAAGGGGTCAAGTTCTGGATCCTACTAGTCACATAATATCGATCGAATAAGGTTTGGATGATGGGGAAGCTATCCATCGAGTTGGGTGGCATGGTTTTAAACCCCGCCAACGCCTCCTTTAGAGATAAGGAGAAGGACCTACACCACTGAGGTTGCTCGTCGTGTAGAAAGTCATCACATTGACGAACATCCTCAAATGTTTGTCTAGGTTAGTTGACCTGTCGTACTTTTTGAATGTCAAGGTTGTCCATCGCTCGGGCATGGACATCTCCATGATTGTTGGGGTAAAAGGTAATAGACCGACCGTGTGAACTGTCTGTATTGTGGGAGCTCCCTTACTTGCTATCGTGTTTCCCTCATAGATCATCTTGGTTGGTCCTTTCATCTGCTTGTTTACGTTCAACTGGCCAAGGTTATTCGACACTGAATGTTGAGTCGTTTATTCTTGGTGTGTGACCGCATGTTCGCCCTCAACGTTGCTAACTTCACTTTGTGCATCCTCTGCATTTCTTGCATTTGGCCTTGCATCTCCCTAATCAGCTCCATGGGATCTTGTTGTTCGCCTGACTTTTCTAATGCGGTTGTGCTCATATGTTCTTGGTGGATCCATTAGGTTGTCTTCTATTTCCTTGGGCCTCACGGTGGGTGCTAAAATGTTTCGGTTGTGGGGTCAAGGTTATATGTTCTCCAAGTTTTGTGTGTCCTAATGCTTATCTTCGTCGTTCGTTCTATAAACTGTTCGGTCCAATTGGAAGGTTACCTACAAAAGGTAGTAAAGATTTTACTAGTTCAACAGTTAATGTGTAATAAATGCAATCACCTACCTTTTTACCTCAAACTTGTATTTATAGATTTTTGGATGGGATTTAGATTACTAACGATCTAATCGTGGCTTAATTGGTGTTAACCATACCGTAAACTAATCTCCACCAAACCTAATCGTTGTCTAAGGGTAATTGTTTGATTAGCATGACATAATTGTTTAATCTCTTGGGTGATCATCTTAATATACTTGACTGTGTGGACTGTAGGATCCTAAATGAACAGGACGATCATATAGTACAAAAGTTATTATATTATTTTTCCTAACTTACAATGGTGTATTCATGGATTTATAGACAAGTGAATATCCCAACTGATATGAGATACATAATTGTTGATAAATACAATATTATATTAGTATGTTGAACAACACAATTTAAAATATATTGTGTGAGCTAGATAATGAGTTTATATAAATGGTATCCAACCCAACAAGTGAACAATCCTTAAAATAGTTAAAAAAAGTTGAAGTGTGCATTTAGAAAATTTTCAATTAAAATAATGATAAAAATAAATTAGAATAAACTTTAAAATTAGTGATAATTTTCATGGTTGATCTCACAATTTTAAATTGTACTATATGGTCATACGGGCCATCTAGAAGGACCAAACACATAGGGGTGATCGACTGAATAGGATAAGGTCAACACTACCACGCATCAAGCCACCAAGATAAACACCATTAGCCGACTAGACGGTCATGAAAGAATAAGAGACTGAACTGACGACCACCAGCAACAATTATCGTTAAACATCGCTCTTAAACAAGATTACTGATAAGAAATACTTAAGGCGAAATGGGTCGTAATTGGGTCATGATTAAGACTTCACTAATCATAAGCCCAATTCGAAACCTTTAAATAGAGATCAAGATAAGAAGGTAATTGATGATATTTATTACAAATTTAAGATTCTACTGTAACCTCAAATCGGATTAATCATTAACTTGGACGTAGGAGTGTTTTTGACAGGTACATCCAGACAATTTAGAATACACACAAGGAGGGATTTTGATTAAGAACATTTGAAAATACTTAAGTGAATTTGGAGTAAAGTATGAAAGAATGTTTTATGAAGATCCTATTCGAAAGATAAATCAAATAAAAGAAATATTTCTGCTAATATTTTGTTTTGTTAATAATGTTGTGAGCCATATGTTTTCTTTAATAGAAGGAAGAAGAGAGTTGCTCCCTGCACCACCACCAACCGCTCCCTGCACCACCTCATACCTAATTTGCCCTTGTATGAAATGGATGTCAACATCCGTTTCACCTTTAACAAATGTGTTAGCAAAATGATGCAGATGAAATTTTGATGATGTCCAAATCAAGTCAAGACCAATCAAGAATCAAAATGATTTGAAGATTTGTATTGTGATGGAAAACTTTTGTAATACTCTTAGAAATATGTATAGGACTTAGATCAGAAAAAGGAAAGTGTTTTGTAAAATTACTATAGTAAATCATTGCAACAAAACACTATAGTACTATTCACATGAATAGTAACACTATTCACGTGAATAGTGACGGTTAACGGTAAGAGTATCGCACTTAACACGGATGTTGGACAAACTAGCCGTTTATGGCTGTTGGACAAACTAGCCGTTTATGGGCGTTGGACAAACTAGCCGTTTATGGCCGTTGGAGAAACTAGCCGTTAAGTTTGTCTTTTAGTGAATGGAAGAGCCTTTGGATGAGTCTATAAATAGACTCTCATTTCCTCTCAAGAATCAATAACTAGAGACACAGAAACTCTTCCCTTGTGCTCAAATACTCAGAAATTCTTGAGACTTGTGTGTTCTTGTTCGGCTTGTGAAACTCTTGTCTGTGGAGCTGGTGAAGTGCTGCTACGGTGACAGAGGAAATAGCCGGTTCATCCTTGGTGTGTCTAAGGAGGTGTTCGGAAGAGAATCATCCTTCGTGAAGTATTCGGAGGAGGTGTTCATCCTTTGTGAAGACTCAAAGGAGGTGTAGGTTCATCTCTTGTGGTATCAAGAGAGGTGGTTTCTAAACTCTTACAAATTGTTTCTTTGTGATTGTAATTTGTAATTGTTTTGTGATTAGTGAATTGTTTATCTTGTTTGAGATAAACGACTGGACGTAGGATTGGTAAGATCCGAACCAGGATAAAATCATCTGTGCAAATTTCTCTCAACCTTACTCTCGCTTTATTTGTCTTTATTATTTGTTTGGTAAGTTTATTTGAGTAGAAATTAAAAGGCACACGTTCGTATTAAAAACCCTCTTGGTTTGTTATTCCACGCTAACCCATCCGCTGCAGCCGCTCTGACAATTGGTATCAGAGCTTGCTTTGATAGTAATTCAAATGGCAGGATCACATCAAACCTTTGCAGAGGGTGCTTCTATCAATAGACCACCACTATTCACCGGTGAAAACTACGCATTTTGGAAGGTCAGAATGCAAATTTTTATGGAATCTATTGATATAGATATTTGGGATGCTGTTGCATTTGGTCCTTTTGTTCCAACTAACAATATGCAGGAACCAAAGTCCCGTGACCAATGGACCATTGAAGAAAAGAGAAGATCTCAGAATGATGTAAAAGCCCGGAATATCATTGCATCAGCGTTGACTGTTGATGAGTTCTACAGGGTCTCTGTCTGCAAAAACGCTAAAGAAATGTGGGAAACTTTAAGAGTAACTCATGAAGGCGGAGATGAAATCAGGTGTGCTAAAACGAATACTTTAATCATGGAAGAGAATAGTTTAAGCTCTTCATCAAGCACAACATCAAGTATGGGTGATTCTGATGAGCAAGCATACATCTGTTTAGTAGTGAACGACGACACTGGAAGCCAAGTAAGTACCTCTAGCGATTCTGATGATTCTGATCATATTGATGAAGATGAATTACATGAAATTTATAGAGAATTATTGATAGAATCAGAAAAACTAGATCTTGCTCATAAGAAATTGAAAAAGGATTTTAAAGAATTACAAAAGAAATATGAAAAATCCTTAGAAGAAATAGAAACTTTAAATAGTAAAATTTCAAATGTAAAAAATGATACAAATATATCTGCTGAGTGTAAATTTTGTGATAAACATAAATTGAAAGTTGATAACATTGAAAAATCAATAGCAGATGAAAATAAAGAATTAAAATCAAATTTTAAAAATATTTTTGAAGAAAATAAAATTTTGAAAAATAAAATTTTATTTTATGAAAAAGGTAAATATACTAGTAGTGATGAATGTGCATCTTGTGTTAATTATAAGAAACTACTAGATGAAACAACCTCAGGAGAATGTAGTAAAAATAATGAAAATAAGGTTGTTAAAAATAAGTATGTTCCTAGAATTAAAAATAAACATAAAACCCGTAGAACTTGGGTAGAAAAAGGAACAACTTATAGGAACACAAACTTTGTATCATGCTTTTATTGTATGAAAAAGGGTCATACATCTAACAAATGTAAAATTAAGCATTATGGTGTTCCAAGTGGTAGATATATTTGGGTTGTAAAATGATTTCAAATTTTCAAACTAACCCAAAGGACCCATACAAAATAGTTGGGTGCCAAATGTTTCATATTTAAGAATATTTTTTAAAAATGTTTTTGTTTTAAATATTTGAAATAGAAGAATCTGTGCATGTTGTCTTTGATGAAATTGTGGACCTTGAGGTAAAACCTCTTGAGTCAGATGAATCAGATGCAGGTGAAAATGAAGACTTGCAAAAGACAACCAATGAAGAGAAAATGAATAATCCTCAAGATGATGAAGATCTAAACAAAATATGGCAACAACCTAGAGGATTATCATTGGACAACATCATTGGCGACATATCAAAAGGGGTAAACACTAGAAGAAATTTAGTTAGTTTATTGTATGCTTGCCTCTTTAAATTCAATAAAATGTATGTTGTTTTTCCTTAATATTTCTATGCATATATGCTTTTATTAAGGGGGAGTATAATTTCTAATAAATTTAGGGGGAGCAATCAAGCACAACTTTTTAATTATGATCAAAAAGGGGGAGAAAATGTTTAAAGCTTATTTGCTTATTTGTGTTTATTCACTAATGCACTTTTTCTTCCATAAGTTGTGTTTTAAATACAGATTATTACCAAAAGCTTTAAATCAAGAAGTTTTTTGATCATCATCAAAAAGGGGGAGATTGTTAGCAAAATGATGCAGATGAAATTTTGATGATGTCCAAATCAAGTCAAGACCAATCAAGAATCAAAATGATTTGAAGATTTGTATTGTGATGGAAAACTTTTGTAATACTCTTAGAAATATGTATAGGACTTAGATCAGAAAAAGGAAAGTGTTTTGTAAAATTACTATAGTAAATCATTGCAACAAAACACTATAGTACTATTCACATGAATAGTAACACTATTCACGTGAATAGTGACGGTTAACGGTAAGAGTATCGCACTTAACACGGATGTTGGACAAACTAGCCGTTTATGGCCGTTGGACAAACTAGCCGTTTATGGCCGTTGGACAAACTAGCCGTTTATGGCCGTTGGAGAAACTAGCCGTTACGTTTGTCTTTTAGTGAATGGAAGAGCCTTTGGATGAGTCTATAAATAGACTCTCATTTCCTCTCAAGAATCAATAACTAGAGACACAGAAACTCTTCCCTTGTGCTCAAATACTCAGAAATTCTTGAGACTTGTGTGTTCTTGTTCGGCTTGTGAAACTCTTGTCTGTGGAGCTGGTGAAGTGCTGCTACGGTGACAGAGGAAATAGCCGGTTCATCCTTGGTGTGTCTAAGGAGGTGTTCGGAAGAGAATCATCCTTCGTGAAGTATTCGGAGGAGGTGTTCATCCTTTGTGAAGACTCAAAGGAGGTGTAGGTTCATCTCTTGTGGTATCAAGAGAGGTGGTTTCTAAACTCTTACAAATTGTTTCTTTGTGATTGTAATTTGTAATTGTTTTGTGATTAGTGAATTGTTTATCTTGTTTGAGATAAACGACTGGACGTAGGATTGGTAAGATCCGAACCAGGATAAAATCATCTGTGCAAATTTCTCTCAACCTTACTCTCGCTTTATTTGTCTTTATTATTTGTTTGGTAAGTTTATTTGAGTAGAAATTAAAAGGCACACGTTCGTATTAAAAACCCTCTTGGTTTGTTATTCCACGCTAACCCATCCGCTGCAGCCGCTTCTGACAAAATGTTGACATCCGTGAACGGATGTTGACATCCGTGAACAGATTTTATATTTTAGTTAATTATTTTTAGGTTTAATACCCAATTTTGTCCCCAGTTTGGTTCGGAAATCTCAATTTAGTCCCTCGCTAGAAAAGTAATTGTAATGGATCCTTACTTATAGATTTGTGAGTCAAGTTAGTCCTTTCCGTTAAATATAAGCAAACGAAGTTAATTGGATGATGATGTGGCAGTAATTAGTGATTAGGTGTCAAAACGCAATTGTGTGTGTGCTTACGTGGTATTAAACCTAAATTTATATATGAAATGGCGAAAACCCGAGGTTCCTGGCTCCTAAAAAACCGCATCCCCAGTTGTTACCGTACACCCTCACACACCCACCTTCACCTCACTCGCTACTCACTCACGCTCATTCTCACTCTCTTACTCTTCTTCTTCGTCTCGTCTTCGTCACCTTCGTTTCAATCACACCTTCTTTTTCGTCCAGATTGTTGCCCGCGAAATCATTTCAACCGGATTGCACTTCGACCGTAACCACCCCCAATAAACATAACCTAATCAACACAGAGGGCATAACAGATCCAGCATTCACCCCTCACACTCAGATGTAGACAACACACACTCGTCATTTTCAATCCCAGTAAAACATCGAATCAATCAATGCCAAATTAATTAGTAAATAAATTAAAAAAATGAGAAAAAGAGAGGGAAGAATGCTTCGGTCCGGTGGTGATGCTGGAGACGAAAGAACCCTTGAAAGAGAAATAGGAGAGCCCATCGCGGCAGCCTCGGTGGCGGCAGTTTCTGCCTCTGTGGTGGCGGTGACTATGGACGGAGAAGGGAGAGAACTTCCTGCGTGCGACGAGCGACGGAGGAGGAGAGATTTCGCCTCGATTGGCGACGGCTCCGGTGGCTCGCGGCTGCCAGTCGGGTGGAGGTTTGGACGTGCGATGAAGACAAACCCCTCCCTGGGTTGCCGGTGTCGGAGAGAGCAGACGGGATCGGAGAAGCAGTGGCACGGTGGCTGGAGTTGACGAAGCAGTGGCACGGAAGAGGTGCGGTGGCCGGTTTGGCGGAGGGCTTTTCGCGGTAGACAGAAGGAGAGTGTGTCGGCCTCACGCGCGAAGAAGAGAAGGCAGCGCCGCCGCGGTCGACAATGGTTCCGGTGGAGCCTGAGGTCGAAATGACGCGGTATCGGCGGTGGCTCCGACCGGTGGGAGGGGAGCGTCGGCGAAACCATGGCCTGGTGTTTGTTTGTCCATGAGAAAGTGGGGGTTTCCGTTTTGTGTTGAAGAAGAGGAGATGAATTAGGGGTAAGGGCAGCTTTCTTGGCTTCTTTTGTTTGAAGTAGAGACGTTGTTGTGAATCTAGAAGAAGGAATAAACCTGGTTTCTGATCTGAGAGGGAAGTGGCACGCAGACAATTGCATTTTGAAACCTAACCACTAACTATTGCCACATCATCATTCCATTAACTTCGTTTGCTTATATTTAATGGAAGGGACTAACTTGACTCACAAATGTACAGGTAAGGATCCATTACAATTACTTTTCTAACAAGGGACTAAATTGAGATTTCTGAACCAAACTGGGGACAAAATTGGGTATTAAACCTTATTTTTATTTAAAAAAAAACTTCAACGAATGTGACCACATCCGTTTAATAAATTTTTAAAAAGTATTTTATTTATTATTTAAATAATAATATATAAATTAAATTAACAATGATTATTTTATTAAATAAAATAAAATTAATTTATAAATAATTAAATAATAATTTAAAAAAAATTAAATAATATTTATATATTAATTTAAAATATAAAAAATTAAATTTTAAGAAATAAAAACATATTGAAACACCAATTTAATATATTTTGTAGAAATGGTCCGATTCAAATTGTTCGTGGACTTTCAGCGCGTTTGAATTGGTCTTTCTTTTGACTAAATATAACGAAAAGGAAAGAAAATTAAAATTTATATAAGAAATGTCCTCATGGGTTATATATATATATATATATATATATATATATATATATATATATATATCATTTTAAAAATTATTAACTTCGTTATAATTTTATTTTGTAGATATATTTGTATAGGTTTAAATTTTCTACTTACCAAATCAATAATTTAACCACTATATTTTCTCAGGTATTTATATGTTAACGATTTCATGATTTCATCTTAGAGAAGGAGGATTATTTTTAACTTATGTGTATCTTTCGTGAAACAGAGAAGGTCTCGTAAAATTTGCATCACAAAAATAGATATTTGTAACATAAAAGAAATGTTGTACTCTTGGATAGAAATAATAAAATTAAACATAATATAAAAAAAATGTATAAACTTATTTTTTTATGGTTTTATTATGTTCAACAGTAATGTATATATATTAAACTAAAATCATATTTATGTATAATGTGAAAAGAACTAAACTCGCTGTTGAAAATAAATTTTTTTAAGAATTGCAAGTGTCATGCATAAAAATAAAAAATTTATATGTAACAACCACCTTCTATACCCTATAAATATGTCTCTTAAGAAGAACTTATTGGATTATAAAGTTCTATTTGCCAAAGAGATGATGTCTCTTCGCTTATGCAGTCTCCATATACTTACGTGCTTTCTTCTTTTGGTTCAAACACATTCAGAAGATGGACGAAAGGTGAATAAATTTACATCCTAACTTTAATTGCAAATCATTGATTTTCATAAGGTGAAATATGTATATTTGTGCATGCCTCTTTTGATAATAGAGATACTTTTATTTTACCTTTATAATATTTTGCCAAAACCTTCTATCCCTTATCAGAATATCTAAAACAGAATTCTAATTGTTGTTCAAAATTTAACTTTTATGGCGGAATACGCAATTATGTTTTGGAAAAGCTGGGAAAATATTAATTATCTCGACATTTCGAGTGTAAATTTAATACAATGATGGTGTATAAAAATTTATATTATTAATCAGTATAAATAATATTAATAGTAAAATATAACTTTTAAAATACTTATTAAAAACATTTTATACATGTAAGAAATTAAATAACAATATAAAAATCTTTGTTTACACATTAATTTTGCTAAAAATTTGAAGGAGTGGAATGTTTATTCTCAATAGTTACATTCCACCTACCTATTAATTAGCGGAAATTTTTATTCACTAGAAAAAAAAGACCTTTAACGTCACCCTTTAGACGCCAACATAAAAAATGATCGGTGATATTTTTCGTAAATAAAACAACTATTTAAACGTTGGTTATGGAAGGGTCCGACGTCTAAATACTCATATACGTCGACTCCCTCGAATAGACGCCGAAACTAAACGAAAAAGTTAAAAAAAAAAAATCTTTTATTCTATTTAGACGTCTGTTATGAAGGGAACCGATTTCTGAAGCACTTTAGACGTCTGTTAATTGGGGGAACCTACTTCTAAACCCTAAATCCAGAAATTTAAAAACGTCACTTTTTGACTTCATTTAGACGTCTGATCCCGCCACTCCAACTTTTGAAGCACTTTAGACGTCTGTTAATTGGGGAACCGACGTCTAAACCCTAAATCCAGAAATTTAAAAAGTCACTTTTTGACTCTATTTAGACGTCTGATCCCACCACTCCGACTTCTGAAGCACTTTAGACGTCTGTTAATTGGGGGAACCGATGTCTAAAGTTTGGCATTAAAACACAGTAAACACGAGACAGCCGTTACGCGCACTCATTGTTCATCATTTTCGTCGCGTTTTCTCTCTACGGGTTACGCTTTTCAGGTTCGTTTTATCACTTTTGCACCGTTTTAAATTAATTTTACTCCGATTACATCACTCTTTGATGCATTATCTTTCATTTGAACCGATTAAAATGCGTTTTCATTGGGTTTTGGTGCAGTTATTCTCGTGTCTTTGATGCATTATCTTTCATTTGTACTCCTCCAATTCCCTCCACTACGTTTTTAAAACCATCCAATAAAAAAACTGTACAATAGATTCTCTTCAACTAAAATATAAAGTTGTAAATTCGAATCACCATGAGTCGGGAGCAACCTAACCTGTATGGATCGGACGTCTATATAGACGTCGAACCTATATAGAGGGTCTGACGTCTCATTAACGTCACCCATATAGAAGTCGGACAGAGATCAGACGTTAAAACCCCAAAATAACAGACGTCTAAAGTCTTTTTTCACTAGTGATTTGTTGGGTTATATTAAGTCATCTCTATTATTATAAATCCATTTATATATATATATATATATATATATAATATTGTTTTTATTTAAAATTAGAATAACTTCAAGTTAAAGAGTTTAAGTGTCTATATTATTATTTTTTTCATATTTATTAGTAGTATAATTGTAAAATCAATATTTATTATGTTAAGATAGAAAGTATTAAAAAATTGATTTTAAATTTTATTTGCTTAATAATTATTAATTTTTAATGACAAAAATATTTTTTTAACATTGTTAGAAATATAGGAAATCTGGCCAAATGAGTTATAATCGGTAAGTTAATTCGGTACATTATAAATTTTATGGATTAGATTTGAAAATTTTCAATTCTTTTTAATATGTTTTACAAGTCCTATTCACTTAATTCAAGAGTTAAATGGGTATTTCGTCTTCTATGTCGTCTTGCAAATCATTAGCAATTTGGTGTCACTCGAGTGCAGAAGAAAATATTTTCACTAAGACTTGTTGAAAATATTTTCACTATGCACCAGCTTGAGGGGAATGTTAAATATATTATCTTTATTTTATATTTATCTTTTATCTTTAGTTAGTTTGTTTTATTTCTTATTTGTATTTTAGGCTTAGCCCATATTTCTTCTATTATAGATAGAGGACCTTATGTGTATATTCAACACAAGGGAGATTAATCTCAAATATAATTTTTATTATATTTAACATGATATCAGAGTCATGGTTGAAGTTTATCCTAGCGAAATCTATGTGGGCATTTTGTTCCACCCGTTGTTGGGCCACTATCGGACTACCCATTAATTCTACTCTCACGCTTGAGATGTCTATACCTCGGCTTGAAAAGGGTGTGCTGAAAGTTTCACATCGACTAGAGATAAGGTCAAATTATAATATATAAGTGGGGTACAAACATCATCTTAAAAGTCGGTTTTGTGAGATTAAGTTAGACTTAAAGTTCACTTCTTAACCAATAACAAAACACTTTATCGATTTATTTTATTATTTTTTTGTTAAAATTATTTACTACTTCTAATTATATAAACTCACAATTTGATATTTTTAAGTATTAGAATATTGTTCAATAATATTTAAAAAGTATATATGTTTATATTTTTTTACCAAGTTATACATGTTTATACTTTAATTTTTAACTACTATTTTTATAATAATATTAGATAATTAGATAATCGAGTCAATCCATTTTTCTTATACTATAAATAAATATATACAATAAATTACAAAAATAAAACATTCATAAGTGAATCAATCCATCAACTCACATATCCATGATAGGTTAAGTTTGGTTAAAAGATTTTTGACTCACCAAAAAGTGAGTCGGATTGAAATGACTTTTTTTTAACTCAATATGTGGTTACCCAATCCCTATCAGCCAGATTGATTCACTTTAAAACCCATATTTTAAGGTTATAGGAGTGTAATAATAAATTTTTCATCTAAAATACATTAAGATTACTTTAAGAGAGGCTTAAACATTTAAGTTTTACTTAATCCAAACCGCATTCAAAACATCTTATTTTATGTACTTAATTGTGATAAGACAATACTTTACAATCACAAATCTTATATTGGAAAGCTATTAGTATATTAGATTAACCAAATGTTTTCTAAAATTATATCACTACATAGTCTTTTAACTTTAGCTGATTTTAACATAAAAATTGCGTATTTCTTACATTACAATAATTTTTGTTTTTGCTATGTACTAATGAAAATAAATTCATCTATAAATCTAAATGTACCAACAGATTTTAAAATTTAAATTACTAATTAGATATTTCTACTAGTAACAAATCTATGGGTAAAATTAGTTGAAAAGATCCATAATCAAATTATAATTTATATTACTGATGAATATTTTTATTGGTAATGTATACAACAGGTCATAATATATCTAACAATCAATTTTGTCGGTAATTTATAATTTATATTACCAACGAATATTTTTGTTTGTAAATTTGTCCATAAAATTAGCACATATTTCTTATAATGTCTGATAATATTTGTTTGTATATTAAAAGAAGATGGATAAAAAGAATAAAGCCGGAGAAAGAGAATAAGGATCAATGAAGAGGAAGTGAATAAGAAAAAAGAAAAAGAAAAGAAGACACGACGATGATGTGGCGTAATGATGCAACAATAAGAGGAGGTGGAGAAAGGAAGAGAAAGAGAAAAATGAAGAAAATTAGGAAGAGAAGAAAGGAGAAGAGGAGAATAATTTTTTTTTTTAAAAAATATGAAAAATATATGATAAAGTAAAGCTTAAAAAATTAAATTAAAATATTAATAATAATTTTATAATGAGAAGACCTTATTTACTAGAATATATCGTTAATTTAACATGAAAAAAATTTAGATACTAAATAATGGTTGTGTATTTTTCTTTTTTTTTGTAAGAGCTACATTGTGTACATGGGTGCTTTTCCCGAAGGCGTGGAATCCATGGAATCACTTCACATCAGTATGCTTGAAAATATCCTCGGCAGGTTATTAATTCAGTTTTCTTTTAAGTTTCTTCTATTATTTTAACTAATTATAGGATTTGGTTCAATTTATTATTGGATTTTGATAAAAAAAAATCATATAACTCAGTGGAATTAAATATAAAATAAGACGTGGTTTAACCTGGTTTAGTTTTAATATAAAACATAAATCAAATCCATGTTTTACAATATGGTTTGTACGGTTTTTAATTTTTCTTATAGAAGTGTTCAATACTTTATGATTAAATTTGTCAACTAAACACTACTTTTTCATAAAGTTGTTGATTATTTTTAACAGGATAACAACAGGGCAGAAGAGTGTGTGTTACTATTTATATTTTTATTTTTAAAATGAACATTCGTCTTTATCTGTATTTTCATTCACATATTTTATAGATATAGAATTTTTTGTCTTATCCATACTGAATAAAGGATATATTTATATATGTGTTCATATCCACTCTTTATTGTTTTATATATTAATTAAATAATTTTAAAAAAAAATCACAACAAAATAAACTTAATATTATGAATGATTCAATGTAAAAAAGATACATGTTTTTTTTTCTTCATCAAATCATATTATCAAATAATAATCGTGTAAATATGATTAACATGTTAATTCGATAAAATTGAGGATTGTATTTTCTGAAATGCAATATAAATATGGAACCACACACAAATATAATTAATATTGTGATAAAAAAATAAATTCTTTTAGAGAAACAAAGATTTTTCTAGTGAAATAAAACTAAATGAAACAATAAGGCTTTTACATTTCCTAATAAATTGAAGATGTATGTGAATTGACACTTGAAATTAAAAACTAATTAAATATTTTTATTAAAAAAGTAAACAATAAATAAAATTATCAGAAAAACATATTTAATAAAAATCAGGTGATTCAATGAAATTGAAGTTACTATTTCCTGAAATACAGTAAAAAAATATATTGAAACGGCTTTGATGCAGCAAATTTACAGCAGATGTTTTGGTACATAGCTACAAGAAGAGTGTAAATGGTTTTGTAGCAAAGCTAACAGAAGAAGAAGCAACGAGAATGGCAGGTATTGATTACACTGCGTGAATAATCTGTATATCTCATTGTCAAATTGTATCTATGTAATGAATGATTTTGATATTTTTTTAGGATTGGATGATGTTGTTTCTGTTTTCCCAAACAAAAGGAATGAAGTGCAGACAACAAGGTCTTGGGATTTCGTAGGTTTATCTCAGTCTGCGAAGAGAACAAGCAAAGAGAGTGACATAATTGTCGGAGTAATAGATACTGGAATTTGGCCAGAATCTCCTAGTTTTGATGATCAAGGATTTGGTCCACCTCCATCAAAATGGAAGGGCACTTGCCATAACTTCATCTGCAACAAGTACAATACATTTTCTTTTCCCCTTCCAAGAAGAACGTAGTATAAAAATAAAATGAAAACAACTCTTATGTTCTAATAATTCCCTTTTAAATCTTTTATCTAAATAACTCAATATTTGAATTATTTATTAAAAGACTATTATATATTTAATATAACTCCCACAACTTTAATATATTTATATAATTACATTATTCGTTATTAAATTGAAAACAATTGAACATTCTTCCAAAGGTGATATATTGACTTAAAGATTCAACGTTTAAATGTGCACTATATACAAAAGTTATTAAGTCATTTTACTTTATCAAATAAATTATAGATTATATAACAACGGTTGGAAGTTTTCCAACAACATGATTCCTTCCATATATCACAAATCATTCAACTCAATTAGAGTTACATTATGCTCTAATATGCATCTTCAATGACAACATACGCAGAAGTATAATTATTGTAATCCTCATTAAATTGCCACTAATGTCAGATTTCGATAACTATTTAACGGGTTTATTGAATTCCTTTGTATTATCAATTTTAAACATAAATGACTTAAGCCATAATCAGCCTTTCATCCGTTATCAATGCAACGTTTAAGCACAATACACCTACTTAAAACTGAATCATTTAATCAAATAATTGAATTTGATGAAATAGATACCCAAAACAAACATATACTAGACATGGCTCTATATTCATACATTTAAAGCAAACTCACAAGTTAATGTTTGAGACACTTTCAACTATATTGAGTTTAATAATGTATTTAAGTTTTCCTTTAGATAAAATAAATACATTTCATATTCATAATATTCTCACTAAATATACTTCAATGTACACACTCAACACATGCAAGCAAATCTTTATAAGTGATGGTTTACCTTTGGATAATACATATAAATCTTAAAATTAACAGTTTTTATGAACCCGAACAATTGGTTTTACATCATCAGTCCAATTCATCACATAATTAGAACCATAAATTTCCTAAATTTCATCATTTGGTGATTGATAAAAACAACCCTCTTAACTTTTGAAAGTTATTCTTTCAAAAGAAATTATGCCATCTAAGTGATTCTTTTTCACATTACCAAAAAGATTCAACAATGAACAATGCAACATAAGTATATATAAAGAATTTGACATTACCTCGAAGCAAAACTCATTATTCAATAACCCTTTGGAAAGATGATAAAAAAAATTAAAAAAAGTTTTTCTATGTTTGGATAACTACCTCGGCATTTAAATCCCTAAATCGTTCAAAATTTGAATTATTTCTTTAAAACTAAAAAGAAGTAATTAATTTGAACATATCTAAAACAATTCTCGTCACTTTATTAATAAATTTATTATGTAATAGTTAATATATCATATATTCTTACACTAAAATCATCCCACGAGAATTACATATACAAGGCACTTTTAAATTAATAGTTATTTAACATTGACAACTTTTTGCAGTAAAATAGTTGGAGCTAAATATTTTCGTAGGAAGGATTCATATGAAGAAGAGTTGAGTCCAAGGGATTCAAATGGGCATGGCACTCATTGTGCATCCACTGCCGCTGGAAACTCAGTTGAGTTCGCAAGTTTCTTGGGCCTTGCGTCAGGAACAGCAAGAGGAGGAGTTCCATCAGCACGCATTGCTGTGTACAAAGTTTGTTCGTCATCTGGTTACTGTGATGATGCAGACATCCTTCAAGCATTTGTTGAAGCAATTGAAGATGGTGTTGACATCATTTCCATTTCAATTGGACCTGCCAATGTAGAACACTACAACTATTTCAATGATGTATATGCCATTGGGGCTTTCTATGCTATGAAGAAAGGTATATTAACGTCTACTTCAGCTGGTAACAGCGGTCCAGAGTATTATACAACATCCAAAAATGCACCATGGGCACTTTCTGTAGCAGCTAGCACTACAGACAGAAAGTTTTTAACCAGTGTTCAGTTGGGTGATGGCAGAACTTATCAGGTAATTTAGAGTATAATTGTTTTTGTCTTCATGTATTTTTATTGCTTCAATTAAACTTTACTCAACATTCAGGGATTTTCAGTTAATATATTTGATTACGTGAGCTATCCATTAATTTATGCTGGAAATGCACCAAACATCATCGATAGATACAACAGTTCCATATTCAGGTACCAAAATCTCTCTTGTAATAATTTTACAATTACATTTACTGATTTCCAGTACTCAGTGTCCTAACATTATCACTACTTAGGTTATGCCAGGAAAATTCCTTAGACGAGAATTTGGTGAAAGGAAAAATTGTTTTGTGTGATGATTTCCAACAATCTTCATGTGTGAGATCGGTTTCTGGGGCAGCTGGTATTTTATTTAGAAGTTTAGGGCCAAACGATGTCGTTTTTACATATGCATTGCCACCAGTTCTCCTTCGTCGCATAGATGGGGCTCGCATACATTCATACATAAGTCGATCAAGGTATATTTAATTTTCTTCTATTTTAGTTTTACATTTTCTCTTAATAGTTCTACGAATCTTAAGATGCCACTTCAGAAATTTCTGTTATATTTTGAGAGTTTGCACAATAAAGATCACAACAACTATTTTTTTTAGAGTATACATATCACTAATTCATATTATACTAACTGCATACTGCAGAAATCCCACTGTTACCATATTTAAGACTTATCAAGATCCAGACTCAATAGCCCTTTACATAGCTCCATTCTCATCTAGAGGACCAAATGCAGTCACTCAAAACATTCTTAAGGTAACTTTATATAATGTAATATATATAATAATTTGTATTTTTAAAGATATAATGGTTGGAATCCTAGAGTTAAGTCTCACGTTGTATAAAAATGAGAAAGTAAAACACTATATAAAAGATAAAAGACCCATTAACCTATTGGGTTAAGATTTTTAATAAAGTGTACTATCAATCACTTGTAAAATAAGGTTTTTGATAGATTTGGTGTAAATTTGTTATATAGTTGGACTTTTATCCTTTTAATGTTTGTGTCTTCTAACCTTCTTCTCCGTAGATTCAACAATATAATTTGTTTATTCTAACCATTTATTAATTATGTAGCCAGATTTAGCTGCCCCTGGGGTTGACATTTTAGCTGCGAGTCCTCCAATTTCATTTGATTCTGATGTCGGAGGAGATATTAGAATTGCAGAGTATAATATAATGTCTGGAACTTCAATGGCATGCCCTCATGCTACTGCAGCAGCAGCTTATATCAAATCGTTTTATCCTGATTGGTCCCCTGCTGCAATCAAATCAGCACTGATGACCACAGGTAATCAATGTTTTCAGCCTCTAAATCACATACATCTTGTTAAAGATATTTATTTTTTCTGAATAACAAACAAAGAAAGTAAACATGTAATATTGTCTAAACCAATAGAGTGTTGCTTTTCTCTCTCATTTGCAGCTACCCCAATGAGTAAAAAACTCAATCATGAAGGTGAATTTGCTTATGGTGCTGGCCAAATCAACCCTATGAAGGCACTGAATCCTGGGTTAGTTTATGATGCAAATGAAATTGATTATGTTAACTTTCTATGCGGCGAAGGATATGATACCAAAAAGCTACGAACTATTACAAAGGATGATAGCAGCTGTACACAACAACCTAATAATGGAATGGTTTTGAATCTTAATCTCCCATCTTTTGCCCTTTCCATTAACACTTCAACACCTTTTAGTAGCACTTTTCACCGAACCGTTACCAATGTTGGAGCCAACACATCAACATACAAAGCTAGGCTAAATGTACCTCCGTCTTCGTTAAAGTTGAAAGTAGAGCCAGACGTTATGTCCTTCTCATATGTGGGTCAAAAGAAGTCCTTCACTCTTGTGATTGAAGGAACACTTAACGAGATTACAGTTTCGTGTTCTTTGATTTGGGATGATGGAACTTTTCAAGTAAGGAGCCCTATTGTTGTGTTCGATCAACAAATGTAAGTTACAAGTGAGCCCTATTTATAAACTATTTTGTTATTGGTACACTATATTCACTATTTGATCGTCTTCATCCACTATTACAAAAAATTATATAAGGTCGTTGTTTTTCAGCCTTTCACGTTGAATTCGAAGTCGACGTTGACGTCATATCAGGAGACGTTAAATTGACATCGAACATAAACAATATTCGACGTTAATCAATTTTTCTTTTGTTTTTTTTAATTTAATTGTGGTTTTTTTTACAACTCTACGAGACCTGAAAAACATAAAAACAACAAAATTCAATTTTTGGTATTTTATAAAGCATGAACTATGAATGTGTAGTGTAATATCAACAACAAACAACAATAACAAATAACAAACAAGTTCAATCAAACAAGAACAACAAACTGGTTCAACCAAACAACAACAATAAACAAATTTAGAAAAAAAAACAACAAACAAGTTCAACAAATAAGTTCTTCAAAACAAAAACGAAAACTAACCTTCAAAAGGTGGGTTCATCGAAATAATGTGTTGCAACCAGTAAGAGAGAAAACAGAATGCGCCTATAAAGGACAAGAACACGAAAATAATCGGTCAAAACAAACGAAAATCATACATAAAGCAGTTAATTAACATGCATTTGTAACAAATGAAAGAAAGATTACATGTGATAATCGTCAAACTTCGTTCCAGAAAAGTTTGAACAGAGAAGAGGGTATCGCGCGCTAAGATAAAAAGAATAAATTTTCAATCTTCCGCTCAAATTTTTATTGAATTCACTAACCTTTTAAAGTCTAACGTAGGGACATTTGACATTTTGATGGTTTTATATCCTTTTGACGTTTAATTCTAGGGAATTCGACATCATACGTAAATATATTTTTCACCTTCGTGCCAAACATCTTTGCAAAATTTACCCAATATAATAAATTGATGTTATAATTTTAAACGACGTTTAATAATTGCATTTATTTATAAAAATGCCACTGATCATTTTTAACGTTGGCTATTCAATGGTTGGACGTTAAACGCGTGACGTTATACGTTGTTTTTGCATTAGTGGTCATTGATTATGTTGACATGAAAAAAAAATAACAGGAAGAATCGTTGAATATTGGGTAATATTCGCCTTTCCAATGTGGAGAAAAAACCCAATAATTGATAAGCTCATGTCTCATTTAACCTAGTGAAGAAATTTGTTCACGTTTTTGTTACAGAGCTTCACTATACAATCGACATGTCACTGTTGGATTTTACTAAAAATTTGACCACAAGTTTGGAACATTTTGTTCTTTATTTTGATCATTCGAATTGTTGATAAAGAGGTTTAAGTAGGAAGAAATTTGGTTCCAAATACAATTGTATATTTAAGTTTTCTTTATCTTCCTTGTTCTCTATTTGCAAGCTTGGTGTTTTGTTTTTTCCTTAGATGTTAATATTACTTTCTGTAGTTGATTATGTTGCAGAAACGATGACAAAAACATGAACAATATTTCCTAAGGCGTGTAGTTTTATTATCCTTAAGGACTTATCCATGGTGTATTGCACAAGTCACCTAAGATACAACAGAAACTTTCCAGAAATTTATAAGGATCTCAAAACTAGTAAGAAACTCTACAAGAGAGTAAAAGAATAAACCCAGGATATAAAGAGATAAGAAAAGAAAGGAAGAAAAACTAAGAAGATAGCTTGAAGAATAAATTTTCCTTTAGAGCAGAAGAAAAAGCTTGATTTGGTGTGTTGTTGGGAATGTAAGAAATGCTTTATTTATAGAGGAAAAAGTTGATCAAGAATCGTTGCCACAATAATGAGTAATAAAAACTGAGCGTTGACACTTATAAACTTTAATGAGAAAAACAATTGTGCATTTATTAACATTAATGAGAAAATAAAATTTTTTTGTCAATGATTAAAACTAACGTTTCTTTTGCAATAAATACTTATTTTACAATAATCCTCCACCTATTGCAAAAGAAAGTTGAAAGAAAGTTGAAAGAAAGATAAAAAAACTTTTATGATGGGTCTCATAGGATGTAATGCATCAGAGTTGGTAAAGCAAGCTATATGAACCAATCTTAGACTAAGAAACTTAACACATAGTGTAGGTTGTATAGCAAGATCTATGAACCAATCTTAAACTAAGAAACTTAACACATAGTGTAGTTGATATTACAAGTTCTATGAACCAAAGACATTTGACGTGTGTTAGAGGTTTATCATTCACAATACACCCCTATAATCCTTGTTGTTATCGCTGTGTTGCGCTTATTAGGCCATACGCATGTCCGGTATTCATAAGTGCTCTAGAAATCATGTCATGATCTCATGCAAGCGGCCCCACTCGACACATATATAGGTGATTTCATCAAGTGTATGCTACAAATCATACACCAACCATAAGGGATATGAAAATCATTAAAAACTTTGTTTAAGCTAAAATTCTTTCACTACATAGAATTTTAATGACAAAGTTTAACATTTCAATAATGCAGTCTCTAACACTTTCACACACATCATAGGAATGAACATATTTTATATCAAGTTAGTGCTATTAAAACTAACAAATGACTTGTTTTTACCTATATGAACCTTATTCATAGATCTCTAACACAAAGGTTGAGTTACCATCACTTGTTTGTTTGCAAGTGGCTTAAGTCTCATTCTCCTTGATGTTTCTAATATCATTTGTCTTCCCAGGGGTTTTATTAGAAGATTTGCTAGATTTCGTTTTGACATCACATAATCAATGGAAATAGTGTCACTCTTTAGCAGTTGCTTCACCAAATTGTGTCTCAATTGTATATGTTTATTCTTTCCATTGTAATTCTTGTTTTTAGCTATAGTTATTGTCGATTGACAATCATAGTTAGAGTTGTCAAAACGAGTAACCCGGCTCGACTCGGCCCGGTCAACCACGAGTTGATCATCTAGTGAGTCAACCCAACTCAACTCACTTATTAGCGAGCTGAAAAAATTCGAACTCGGCCTGACCCATCACGGGTTGGTGCGTTAAACGAATTGGCTCACTTAATTATAAGTTTTTTTAAAATAAAAAAATTATAATTTTTTAAAATTTAAATCTAAATAAAGTTCACAATAAAATGATGTTAAACTCAAAGATAATTCCAAATAAAAACAAATATCATACAATCCAAGCATAATCCAAAAACAAACACAAAAGGCAAACAAATAAGTTTTTAATATTGATAATTTTTGTATTAGAGTCTTGAATAAATAAATCTATAATATTTTTCTCTCTTGAAACATTTTTTTTATCCCCATCTAAATATAATAAAAAAATGCTAACTAATAATATTGAAACATAAAATAATAAATAATTAAATTAAATTAGGTGAGTTAATGAGTCAACCCGGCTCACCACGGGTTCAACCCAGGTGAGCCGGGTTGAAAACTAGCCCGCATAAAAAATTTCACTTTTTCAAACCCATCCCGGCTTAAACCCGTGGTGGGCCGGGTTGGCCCGCAGGTTACAACACATTTTGACAACAATGATCAATGTGTATTGATATTGATGGAGTTAGTTTCATTCCTAGTGGAATGTTCGCTAAGAATATTTTCAACCGCTCAGCCACATTATCAACCATCTCAAGAGTAACAAACTCATATTTCATTGTTGATCTTGCAATAATTGTTTGTCTGGCTGATCTCCATATAATCGTACCACCCCCAAGTGTGAATACATAACCACTAGTGGATTTTGTCTCATATGAATTAGAGATCCAGTTAACATCACTATAACCCTTCTAGTACAGCGGGAATGCACATGGAAATGCAATGGCGCGGAGAGATCCAGTTAACATCACTATAACAAGAATCAAGACGTCGGTGCCCCAGTGCTCGACGTCTATTCTCGACTAGACGTCGGTGACCTCACTAATATGACGTCCATTCGATTTAAAAATTCATATTCGCGGTGTATATAGACGTCGAACGTAAGGGGAGCCGACGTCCAAAACAACTTTTCACCTACCCTGTCAGGCCATTTAGACGTCGGATGGTGGGATCAAACGTCTATATGGCGAAAAAAATAACTTTTCACCTACCTGTCAGGCATATAGACGTTTGTGATAGGGGGCCGACGTCAATAATCATATATAGACGTCGAGATGGCGGGATCAGACGTCTATACGGCGGAAAAAAAGAACTTTTCATCTACTTGTCATACATATAAATGGGAGGCATCGACCTCTATAATATTATGGCTTAAATATGTTTTTGGTCCCTTAACTTTAAGTGAAAATTGGAATTAGTCCCTCTTCAAAACTTTGGACTAATTTAGTCCTCAAACTTTAGAAATGTGTGAATTTAGTCCTTTTAACCAAATTTTGTTAACTTTATTTGATGTTTTCAAACACATTTATCAGTTAACATTGAAGCAAAAATGTGTCAAACGGTGTAAACAACTTAAATGTTATCATGAAACACACTTGAAACATCAAATAAACCTAACAAAATTTAGTTAAAAGGACTAAATTCACACATTTCTAAAGTTTGGGGACTAAATTAGGTCAAAGTTTTGACGAGGGACTAATTCGAGTTTTCACTGAAAGTTAAGGGACCAAAAACATATTTAACCACAATATTATAGACGTCGAGAAACCCCCTAACCGACGTCTTTATGCCCAACTTATTTATGAAAATGTCACCGATCAATAATTTACGTTTGTTATTTTGTCGTTCGACATCTACGGGGTGACGTTAAAGGTCAATTCTGCACTAGTGAGTTAAGAGAAATTTTATCCGCTACATACTTTAGAAATTTAGTTGTGTTGTTGTTTTTCCATCGAAGTGGTATTAGAGCCGATAATTAGTTTTACTAATCGGCTCAGACAAGTACAATATTGTTCTTGTATCTTCCTGACAAGGGTTCCAAGTAAGTGTGTCCCGTTAAGAAAAACGATGATACGAAAAAGGATACTCACTAGTGTAGAAAAGGCCTTTAATGTCACCCTTTAGATGTCCGACTCTCTAATATCCAACGTAAAAAATGACTGATGACATTTTTCATAAATAAAAACTGTAATACCCTAATATTTTAAAGAGTATTACTTTTAGTAGAGACTAAATTAACTTATCTTCAATCCAACTTTATTTCAATTCTCTCAAAGTACAATATCAAACTTACAAACTTCAAACAATATAGTCTTCACCACTTAACATAAATTCAAATTTCAACTTATAAGTTTTACACAACATAATTTTTCCAATACAAATTTATTCTTTTTACAAAATATCCCTGAAAGTTTTTCCCCGCATCTCTCTCATCTCTAAGCTTTTTCAACCGCATCTGCAACATTATCTATTCACATATAACATGAGTTATATGATCATAGCACAAACAAATAAGGGTAAGCCAACCATATCATATCAATCATTAAACTTGTAATAAAAATATTTCAATCATGTATTTCTACAATTACTAAAATATCATTACCCCGATGTCATTAATTCATCATTATCAAAATCATCTTCCTCAATTTCATAAACCTTACAATTTTACCATGCTTACTCACGAAGCCTTATGGTCAGACCGCTCTCTGCCTGCTTCCTTAAGCCTCACCTGTATACTATGTCCTACTTTCTGAAGCCTTATGGTCAGACCCCTCTCTGCCTGCTTCTATAAAACTTACGAATCATATGTTTATGTCAAAGCCTTATGGTCAGACCACTTTCTGCCTGCTTTCATAAACCTCAGGTGTTACTTTGCTCATACCAAACTCTCATGGTATAATTCGAACATACTACTCCCGGTAGTAAACCTCATTTCATAAGTAATGATTTCTCATATCCATTCCAACATTTCATAAAATCAACAATTCATACCCTCTTATCCACCTAACTCAATCATGTTCATTCTTTAATCATAAATTCATAATAACCCGTTTTGGTATCAATAAATTAAACATATTGCCAGATATCATGCTTCATATTATAAACTCATTTTGCCCATAACGAGTATAACTCAACATATTTTCACCAAACAAAGATCATGGATCAACCAAAATATATCAACATATCTTAGGAATTACATACTAAAGTCTGGGCTCAATGTAATGATAAATAAAATATATGATATTTTTACCATGATAATATTATGCATCTACAATCAACTTGTTTTATTTTATTTTCATCCTAGTAGAGATTTTTCTTTACCCCAATTGGTCACCGGAGAGGACCCAGATGTCTGAACGCATCAAACTCACCTTCGACGCCAGCACATATGACTAGTCACAACTGACTGGACCAGGCCAGGGCTGCTCTATGATCAGGGATGTGCCAACTCAGGTTTTTAAGGTTCCTCTATCCTACCAACAAAGAAGGGCCCTCAATAATTAACAATTGATTTATTTAAATTATCTACCATGTTCTCTTATGCTCTAAATTTGAAATGCCAAATTTTAATATTTTCACTTCCTCTCACAGCAACCTCAAACAATATCTATACATTTATTTCATACCCATATACAAGCTTTTACAGAACCTTTACTTCAGACCTTCCAACAAGATCAATTTCAGCTAACAAACTCATTCAAAACAGATTAAATTCATCACATCACAACATGTACAATTTCACAGTTTCAGTTATCACACCCAATATAATAAAAGTCATGAAATAGTTTCACAAGAGCACACCAGTTCAACATTCACATGCAAATATTTTATAAAATAAATACATACAAAAATAATTAGCTCCTATTACCATCAAAATAATATTAATATAAAAATTCAGGGGAAACAAGAAGTTGAATCTGGCAGAGCCGGTTAGACAACTTCTCATCCTTCCAGAAAGATGCAATAAAAAAATAGATAAAACAATAAAATTTCTGGGGAAACAAGAAGTTGAATCTGGCAGAGCCGGTTAGACAACTTCTCATCCTTCCAAAAATACAATATAAATAAGAAATAAAAGGTTTGGGGAAACAAGAAGTTGAATCTGGCAGAGCCGGTTAGACTACTTCTCATCCTTCCAAAAATACAATATACTTAAGAAATAAAAAGTGTGGGGAAACAAGAAGTTGAATCTGGCAGAGCCGGTTAGACAACTTCTCGTCCTTCCAAAAATACAAAAGAAACAAATAAATGTTCTCATTCAAAATTCAAGACCATACAACAACAAAATACTACATATTCAAGATTTAGGATTTGAGCAAAGCAAAGTATAAGAGTGGCTTCCCTTACCTCTATTACAGACTTAATCTCCTCGCTCTCTGAAAACTTCCAGAATATCCCCTTTGAAATTAGAAATTCTTCCAACTCTCTTCTCTCAAAAATTTTCTAAGTTCTTTGGTGTAAATTTTCAACCTCCCCCCTTGGCTATTTATAGCAAAAAAATTTACTATTCATTTTTTACTATTCATTTTAACTATTCATTTTTTTATTCATTTTACTATTACAAAAATAATTTTTTATTTGCAATTTGATGAATTCTGATCTCAAAGCTACGTGGAACATTTATCCTTTCCAAATATTATTTTTTTTTTAACTATTCACGTTTTACTATTCACAATTTACTATTCACAATTTACTATTCATCATTTTTTTTTTAGCATTTAACTTACAAATATTTTCAAGGATCTTACAATCTCCCCAACAACAATTATTTTCGCCCTCGAAAATTATTTATTTAAACAGAGACTATTTAACAAAAAACATTACTTACAAAAGAGATATGGATATTCCTTTATCATAAATTCTTCCAATTCCCAAGTCATTTCCTGTGTGTCTTCATTCCAAAGTACCTTTACCGTGCGAATATCCTTCCCTCTTAACTTTTTCATTTGAACATCTAGTATACGCACTGGGCCAACTTCCATTGTTAAATTTTCCTTGACCTGAATTTCATCAACTTCTAACACATGCTTTGGATCTGGAATATACTTCCTTAGTTGGGATACGTGAAAAACGTTATGCAAATTTGTCAATCGAGGTGGTAGTGCTATCTCATAAGCCACTGGCCCAATCTTTTTGAGAATTTGATACGGTCCGAGAAATTTTGGTGTCAGTTTCCTCATCTTGATAGCTCTCCCGACTCCTGTAGTTGGCGTTACTCGTAAGAATACATGATCTCCTTCTTCAAATTCTAACGGTCTTCTTCTTTTGTCGGCATATGACTTTTGTCTACTTTGAGTTGCTTTCATCCAATCTTGGACTAATTTTATTTTTTCTGTGGTTTGTTGTAATAGCTCGGGTCCCACTGTCAGTGCTTCCCCGTCTTGAAACCAACACAACGGTGTTCTACATCTTCTTCCATATAAAGCTTCATATGGTGGCATACCGATACTGGAATGATAACTGTTGTTGTAAGCAAATTCTACTAATGGTAGTATCTCATTCCAACTTCCAAGATGATCTAATACACAAGTTCTCAGCAAATCCTCCAAAGATTGAATAGTCCTTTCTGTTTGACCATCAGTCTGAGGGTGATAAGCCGAACTCATCTTCAACTGTGTTCCTAGAGCCTTCTGTAGCGTCTGCCAAAACCTTGAAGTAAACCTTGGATCTCTGTCTGACACAATGCTTGTAGGTATGCCATGCAACCTCACTATTACCATCAAAATACATACAAAAATAATTAGCTCCTATTACCATCAAAATAATATTAATATAAAAATTCAGGGGAAACAAGAAGTTGAATCTGGCAGAGCCGGTTAGACAACTTCTCATCCTTCCAGAAAGATGCAATAAAAAAATAGATAAAACAATAAAATTTCTGGGGAAACAAGAAGTTGAATCTGGCAGAGCCGGTTAGACAACTTCTCGTCCTTCCAAAAATACAAAAGAAACAAATAAATGTTCTCATTCAAAATTCAAGACCATACAACAACAAAATACTACATATTCAAGATTTAGGATTTGAGCAAAGCAAAGTATAAGAGTGGCTTCCCTTACCTCTATTACAGACTTAATCTCCTCGCTCTCTGAAAACTTCCAGAATATCCCCTTTGAAATTAGAAATTCTTCCAACTCTCTTCTCTCAAAAATTTTCTAAGTTCTTTGGTGTAAATTTTCAACCTCCCCCCTTGGCTATTTATAGCAAAAAAATTTACTATTCATTTTTTACTATTCATTTTAACTATTCATTTTTTTATTCATTTTACTATTACAAAAATAATTTTTTATTTGCAATTTGATGAATTCTGATCTCAAAGCTACGTGGAACACTTATCCTTTCCAAATATTATTTTTTTTTAACTATTCACTTTTTACTATTCACAATTTACTATTCACAATTTACTATTCACAATTTACTATTCATCATTTTTTTTTTAGCATTTAACTTACAAATATTTTCAAGGATCTTACAAAAACCATATAAACTTTTGTTCTTGAGGGAACAAACGTCTAAAGCCATATAGACGTCTGATGTGGGGGGAACAAACTTCTATATACACATCTTTGAAATTTAAAAAGTCACTTTTTGACTCCATTTAGACATCAAATCCCGCCAATCTGACTTCTACAGCCATATAGGCATCTGATGTGGGGGAAACTGACTTCTATATACTCATTTTTGAAATCTAAAAAGTCACTTTTTAACTCCATTTAGATGTCAGATCCCGTCAATCCGACTTCTACAGCCATATAAACATCCGATGTGGGGGGAACCAACTTCTATATACTCATTTTTTAAATCTAAAAAGTCACTTTTTGACTATATTTAGAAGTCAGATCCCGCTAATCCGACTTCTACAGCCATATAGACGTTTGATGTGGGGGGAACCGACTTCTATATACTCATTTTTGAAATCTAAAATGTCACTTTTTTACTCCATTTAGACGTCAAATCCCGCAAATTCGACTTCTAAAGCCATATAGACGTCTGATGTGGGGGAACCGACTTATATATACTCATATTTGAAATCTAAAAAGTCACTTTTTAACTCTATTTAGACGCCAGTACCCGTCAATCCGACTTCTAAAGCCATATAGACGTCTGATGTGGGGGGAACCAACTTCTATATGGCTGCATTAAAACACCGTGAACGCAAGGCAGCAATTACGTGCACTTAATATTCATCATCTTCCTCACGTTTTCTCTCTACGGGTTATGTTTTTTAGGTTCGTTTTCTCACATTTGCATCGTTTTAAATTAATTTTACTCCGATTACATCACTGTTTGATGCATTATCTTTCATTTGAACCGATTAAAATGCATTTTCGTTGGGTTTTGGTGCAGTTTTGCTCGTGTCCTTGGGCGGCGATTTCTTGCGTTTTGCACTCCTCTAATTTCTCCACTACGTTTTCAAAACCATCCAATACAAAAACAAAACATACAATACATTCTCTTCAACTAAAATATAAAGTTGTAAACTCGAATCACCATGAGCCAAAAGCAACCCAAGAGGCCTCAAGCGAAAAAAGATCCAATCAAATACAGCGACGTTTTAGACGTCTGATCTATAGAGTCAAACGTCTATATAGGCGTCTGACCTGTATGGATCGGACGTCTATATAGACATCTGACCTATTGGGTCCGACGTCTCATTAACGTAACCCATATAAACGTCAGACAAAGATCAAATATTAAAAACCCAAAATAACAGACGTCTAAAGCCCTTTCTGTACTAGTGACTCGTGATTAGGAATGTTTTTGTTGGAGAAGGAGTGTGTCAATGTGGAAGGTATTCACCTTTGAAGTGGAGATTGTTGTGAAAAGTTTAAGTCTAAGTCCCATGTTAGGTAGAAATAAGAAAGTAAAACACTATGTAGGATGAAAACCCATAAACCTATTAAGGTTTTTGGTTGAGAGTGATGTCAATCCCTTTTGTGCTTGTGCTCAGGTCTCATTGTTCTTGTATCTCCCTAGTGAACCTCATCCCTCCATAGATCCAACAGTGGTATCAGAGCTCTTGGTTAAGGGTTATATTTAGTTGCTTGAATGATGGAGACAAATGCAAAAATGATTACTTGTGGCAGGACAAGATGAAGAACTTGTTGTTTGTGAAGAAATTGCATATTTTAGTATTTTCTACACAAAAGTTGGATTCTATGTCTTATGAAGAGTGTGACTCTAAGCACCATCAGGTGATAATGTCAAATTTTATCATTATCTTAGTCGTAATTTATTAACAAAATCAACTCTTTTTTAATTTTTTTGCCTTCTTAATTCTTCATTTTATCTTATTTTTCTAAGTAGTTACATTTTAAGTTATTCTAATTCAATTATATCACTAATTCTCACTTTTTTTTTTTAATTTAATTGTTACGTATTATCGAGATGCCATAAACAATATAAACAATATTATCGAGACGGTATAAGTTGATATAGTTTTAGATATATAAAACGAATTGTTGTATTGTTAAAGAAGAATCAAATACAAATTTCTGAGAGAAGCTTATAAGTTGAGTTGTGTTGGATATCGTAACTATCCTTATTTTAAATTCAATTAAAAACATTATTCTAATTTCTTTTTCTTGTTTTTGATGTTTTGATCCAATTTTTATTTTAATACAAGTAAAAATGTCCTACTTATAAATGAAATATTTAGGAAATAACATCTTACTCAATGGCTACTTAATTAGAAGCAGTCAACACCAATTTGGCATATAGTAATTTAATTCAATGGCTGACCTTTCAATTAAGCTTCTCTTCTTGTTAGAAACCTTCCAATTTAAATAATCTCATCCACCTTCTAACAGAAGCACATTGAATTGTTCTTTCTCATGACTGTTACTTACAAACAATTAGATGTAATGAAAATGAAAACGAAAGAAAGAAACACTGAGATAAGAAATTCAATTAGGTCCTCAAAATTTAAGGCATTTGAAAGTGTTAACTTTGTGCTTATCATATTGATGTTCTCATCACAATATTTTCTCAATTTTATGTTTTAAAAACTCCATGAAGATTTTGTCTCAAGAAAAACAAATTGTATTCATAACTTAAAATCGAAAGAGTGATAAATGATTTTAACTTCAATTTAATGTGAGTACTTTAACTGTAAAGCAAGTTATTGGGCGTGGTATATTAAAAGGTTTTTTATGAGTAATTAAATGATATACAAAATACTTTAAGTTATAAAAATATATTTTGTTTCTACTTTAAAGAGAATATCTACCAACAATAAAATAAAATATTAATTAAAATAAAATTCTTATGAAGATTTATATTAAAATGAAATTTATAAAAAAATTAAAAATCTCTTTATTTCGGCAACATATTTGTGATTCAATTTTGAAGAAATTCAAATAATAAAATTATGAAATTTATTTAAGTTCCTAAATTAAATATTTTCCCCTAAATATATGTTTTTATTATCTCTTCTTAAGTTTTTACTTGATAAATTTAAAAGCTTCATTAAAATTCTAAACTTTTTTAAGAACTTGTTTAGGTTTCTTTAATTAGAAGAATTAATTTAATATGTAAATAAATTTTTATATACTAAATAATCTCTTTTCTGTATTTTATTTCTAAGGCCTACATTGTGTATATGGGCGATCATTCCAACGGCGAATCCAAGGAATCCGTTCACATCAGTATGCTTCAAAATATCCTCGGCAGGTTATTAATTCAATTTTCTTTTAAGTTTCTTCCATTGTTTTAACTGATTGTGATAGAATTTGTTCAATTTTTTATTTGTTTTTTATCATTATTTATTAAAACTCATTGGAATTAAATATAGAATGAGATGAGGTTTACTTTGGTTTAGTTTCAATTTAGTATAAAATATAAATCAAATCAAATACATGTTTTATAATTTGGTTTGTACGGGTTTTTAATTTTTCCTGTACAATTCTTAAATACTTTATAATTAGATATGTCAAATAAAAATAGTTATGGTAAACATATTTAATATAATAGCTAATTATTTTTAACTTGTTTCGTAGTTTAATAAATTATATGATTCTATAATTGAAAATTGAAATATATAAATTATCATATTTTGATAAATATAATACTATATTCATAACATAAGCAAAGATAGTATATTTATGTTTGTTTCCTAGCTAATTAATTTAAAATATATAATATTATATTGTAATACAATCAATACTTTTTTGTTATTGATTTTCAATTTGAAAATCAAATCAAATTTATTGGTCATGGAAAAATTAAATTAAAAGTAAAACTTTATCAATTACGTACTAATTATATGTTTAGATTGATTAACTCGTGAATTTTTTTTTAAAATAAAGTCAATTACTTATCTTAGTGATCGATTTTAATTGATCAATTTTAATGAGTATGATTTAAAGTGACCAATAGATCTTTAAGTTTGTCTATTCTTTGTATAAAAAATTTATTAATAATAGTATGAATTAAAATTAAGGAAGAATATACCAATGAGAGGAATATATCAATGAAAGAGGGACTACATCTAATGTTATTGATAACCATACAAGTATAGATTAAAGTCAACTACTCCTCTTGATGATTTATTTCAATGAGTATGTCCTAAAGTGACCTATAAAATTTAAACCGTAAAGTGACCTATAAATCTTAGGTTTATTGATTTCTTGTATTAAAATTTTTATTGATAATAGTATAAGTATAGATTATATTTAAGGAGAAGTATATCAATATGAAAGAATGAAGACATTGTAAAGAGTTCAAGTGAGTTTGAGTTACATATTATAACATAAAAGAAAGAAGACATACAAAGTCATTGTCTTACAAATTTTAGTGGAAGGTAATGTCCTAATTAATATCTTCTATTTGTTTGTCATTCATTGACACCAAATCTCCCTAGGAAAACCTATCCATATACTTAACAATTTTATAGTTCAAGGTGATAAAAAATTAGGAAGGTTTAAAGTTTCAAAATTTATATGATAATCTCTACTAACATATAATGTTATACATCCATATCAATTTTTAATAACTCACTAATATGAAATTTGATCAATTTTTGAATGAATCACTAATATAATGAAATTTGTAAGAGTTTCAATTTTTAATCAATATTTAAATTTTTAATTCATTTTGGTGGATATATGTGTTGGAAATCCCATATCGACTAGAGATAAGGCTAATTTAGTGTATATAAGTGGGTGCAAACCTCACCATATAAGTCTATTTTGTGGGGTTGAGTTAGGCTTAAAGTCCACTTCTTATCAATATATTCTTTTACTCAATTGAATCTCTATTTTTTTTGAATACTTCATTGAGTTTCTATTTTTGTAAAAAACAGATTAATGTGACCACTTTTGTTAAATTGAATTTATTGTTATTGGAGAGTGTCACGTGTATGCATCTATCATATGTCAAAACTTGGGTCATCTTTTACTTAAAAGGTGTCCGATGTCAAAATCATATAAGTTACTGGATAGAAGATGATCCAAATTTTATCTAAATATTAACACACGACACTTCTAAAATGTATTAACCATAATTTAACGAAATTAGCCACGTTGAGAAAATTATCTTGATTTTGATACATGACAATCCAAACTATACTAATTCCAATTTAACGAAAGTGGTCACATTGAATCTTTTCACAAAAATATGGACTCAAGTGAATAAAAAATAAATATAAAAATAAAAAAAATTAAAATATAAATATAAGAATCAAAAAAAATCAAAGATATAAATATAAAAATCAAATTATTAATTAAGTTTATAATGATTTTATTTTATGAAAATCTTGATGAATTAAAAAAGTGTTTCACTAAAATATTTACCGGTTCAAATGGCATCCATGCAGGAAATTTGCAGCAGATGCTTTGCTACACAGCTACAAGAAGAGTTTTAATGGTTTTGTTGCAAAGCTAACAGAAGAGGAAGCAGTGAAAATGGGCGGTATTGATTACATTGTTGGAGATCCCACTTTCTAATATACATTACATGTATAATCTCTATATATCACTATCAAATTGCCTTTCTATGTATCAATGTAATGTATCATTGTTAGTGTATTCATTATGATGTATGATTCTGATATTTTCATAGGATTGGATGGTGTTGTTTCTGTTCTCCAAAACAAAAAGAATGAGCTGCATACAACAAGGTCTTGGGATTTCATAGGCTTACCTCAGTCTGTAGAGAGAACAACTGCAGAGAGTGACATAATTGTTGGAGTAATAGATACTGGAATTTGGCCAGAATCTGATAGTTTTGATGACCAAGGATTTGGTCCACCTCCACAAAAATGGAAGGGCACTTGCCATAACTTCACTTGCAATAAGTGCATAACATTTATTACACTCATACATTTATAGCATTCTGTTAACACCAAACCTTAAAACTGATTTTAAGCAACTGAAAGTAAACATTAAAAGTTTCTTATTGAGCAAAATAGGAAAGTATAATGCATGTTTTCTTTTCTAATAAATCACTGTTCAGTTGCTTAATGCCAACTCCTTGACACATTTTAGCTAGAAAGATCATTGACACAAACTAGTTAAATTACAATTTATGCATGTTTTCACAACCCTTTTGCAGTAAAATAATTGGAGCAAAATATTTTCACATGGAGGGTTCGTATGAAAAAGATGAGTTGATATCTCCAAGGGATTCAGATGGGCATGGCACTCATTGTGCATCCACAGCCGCAGGAAATTCAGTTGAGTTCGCAAGTTTCTTTGGCCTTGCATCAGGAACAGCAAGAGGAGGAGTTCCATCAGCACGCATTGCTGTGTACAAGCCTTGTTGGTCATCTGGTTGTGACGATGCAGACATCCTTCAAGCATTTGATGAAGCCATTGAAGATGGTGTTGACATCATTTCCATTTCATTAGGACCAAGAATCGTAGAACACAACGACTATTTCAATGATATATATGCGATAGGGAGTTTCCATGCTATGAAGAAAGGCATATTAACATCCACTTCAGCTGGTAATACAGGTCCAGAGTTTTATACAATATCTAAAAATGCACCATGGACACTTTCTATAGCAGCTAGCACTATAGACAGAAAGTTTTTTACCAGTGTTCAGTTGGGTGATGGCACAGTTTATCAGGTAATTCAGAGTATAAATGTTTTGGTCTTACATCATATTTATATTACCATAACTCACTTTTGTTATATTCTTTTTTGTTTCAATTTACTCTTCATTAAGAAAAAAGTGATAATTAATGTTAACCTTGCTAGTGAAGCCTTATATTGTGATCAATGGCAAGTCTTCCTTTCTTTTAACTAATTAGCCTCATAAATCATACTAAATATTCAGGGAGTTTCAATCAATTCATTTGATCTGAAAAACGAGAGCTTTCCATTAATTTATGCTGGAAATGCACCAAACATCAACGGTGGATACAATAGTTCCATATCCAGGTACCAAAATCTAATCTTTCTCTCTGGTAACAATTTTACAATTACATTTAGTGAGTCTTATTTCTTTATACTTACACCATGACTACTTAGGGTTTGCATCCAACATTCCTTAGACGAGAATTTGGTGAAGGGGAAAATTGTTTTGTGTGATGGTCTTCAAGAATCTTCATCTCTGGGATTGGTGTCTGGAGCAGCTGGTGTTTTACTGAGAAGTGCAGTGCCAGAAGATGTGACTTCTATCTATGCATTGTCAACCGTTCAACTTGGCCTTAGAAACGGGGCACTCGTACATTCTTACATAAATCTAACAAGGTATATTTACTACACACATCCCATCACTTAAGAATCACACAGGAGCAATTTTCATTCGTGTATACCTATGACTAATTTATATTATATTAACTGCATACTATACAGTAATCCCACTGCTACTATATTTAAGAGTAATGAAGGTAAAGACTCGGTAGCCCCTTACATAGCTTCATTCTCATCTAGAGGACCAAATGCAATCACTCCAAACATTCTTAAGGTAATATACATATCAATTTGTATTTTCAAAGAAACAGTTTGCTTATTCTAACCATTTCTTGATTTTGCAGCCTGATTTAGCTGCTCCAGGGGTTGAGATTTTAGCTGCGTGGTCTCCAATTTCTCCTGTTTCTGATGTGAGAGGAGATAACAGAATTGCAAACTATAGTGTAGTGTTTGGAACTTCAATGGCATGCCCTCATGCTACTGCAGCAGCAGCTTATGTCAAATCATTTCATCCTTATTGGTCACCTGCAGCAATCAAATCAGCACTTATGACCACTGGTAATCATTGTTCTCAACCTCTAAATCACATAAGCATTGCTAAAGATTTTTGTGTGTTTTGAATTAAAAAACAAAGTAAACATGTAAACAAATAGAGTTATGCATGAGTGTTGTTTTTCTTACTTATTTGCAGCTACCCCAATGAGTGCATTACTCAATCCTGAAGCTGAATTTGCTTATGGTGCTGGCCAAATCAACCCTATGAAGGCACTGAATCCTGGATTAGTTTATGATGCAAATGAAACTGATTACGTTAACTTTCTATGCGGTCAGGGATATGATACCAAAAGACTAAGAACTATTACAAAAGATGATAGTAGTTGTACACAACAACCGAATAATGGAATGGTTTGGGATCTTAATCTCCCATCTTTTGCTCTTTCCATCAACACTTCAACACCTTTCAGTAGAACTTTTCATAGAACAGTTACCAATGTTGGAGCCAACACATCAACATATAAAGCTAGACTAAGTGTAGTTGCAGCTTTATTGAAGTTGAAAGTGGAGCCAGATGTTATTTCCTTCTCATATGTGGGTCAAAAGAAATCCTTCACTCTTGTGATTGAAGGGACACTTAATGTGGAGACAGTTTCGTCTTCTTTGATTTGGGATGATGGAACTTTTCAAGTTAGAAGTCCTATTGTTGTTTTCCATCCATAAATGTAATTTCAGGTTGTTTATGTTTTATATAATAATCTTGTTATTAGTGCAATGTATTTACTATTTAATCATCTTCAACATTCATTGTGCTGAATTGAAAAAATAAAGAATTGTTTGAGTACCTATTCCAATTGCTTCTTTACTGTTATTATGTGTTTTTGGAACTACAAATAAAAATAATGCATATTCTCCATAAACTGATACAAAAAATAAAATATAAAACTGTTCTATAAAATATAAGGAAACAAAACATTGACAACTTTTTTACAACATTATACATGGAAACAAATATATCGATATACAGTCTAAGTAAATATTATATTAAATTGACAATAGTAACAAAAATAAAAATGTAATACTAACTTAATAAATGTTAGTTAAGTCAAAATAATGGATTTGCTATTTCCATATCAACCTGGTAACAACCATTAACCAAACTAAGAACAACATTAATAATTGACAAAAACAGAATAGGGGCAAGAAACAAGCTAAGGTTTACCATGATCTAAAACTATTTTAAATTATAAATTTACTAAATTCATAATATACTTAACTTTGTAATCTCTCAATATAATAGCTATCTCTTATTTTCGATATTTTTTATTTACATTTAACATATTAAAATTAAAAAAAAAAGTGTTTTATATATTTAGGCAATCTCCTTAGAGCAATCTTGTTATAACGTTTTTTCTAAAACTTGCAATCATTTACTTTTTCAAAAATTCATTTTCTTTCTCTTTCAGTTGTATAAAGCGATTCGATATATTCTTAAAAAAATAGAATGTCAATATGACAAGTCACTATAATTAACTTCAATTAATTCACTAATAATTAAAAAATAATTACATATATACAGAATTTGAAAAGTAATCATATATTTAAAAAAAATATGAATCTTTTTTATGCTTTTTTTCTTCTATTTAAACTAACTATATATTTTTCAAAAATTAATAACATTCGTTTTATCTTTTTTTTCCTCGTAGCAGTATGTATAAAAATGTTTATAAATAATAAAAATGAATTAAGTGTCAATTTCTAATTAATATATAAGCTTTATAATTTAATTTTTAGGAAATCATATAATTTTGAAAAATATTTAAAACTTAATTATGTAAAGTTCACTTTGATTTTCACTTTAATTAACTCATTTTATATGAACAATGTTGTTGCCACATCGGTAGTGTATTGACAGAGGCGATAATTTTTTTTCTCTTAAAAATACTACGTATCATGTTAATACAGTGAAAAACTATTTATCGGTTAATCTCCCTCGTTAAATAGATATTCTATTTATAATAGAAAAAACACAGGTTAAGCTCAAAATATAAATAAGAAATATTAACAAATTAACTAAAAATAAAATATAAAGATAATATATATGACCCTTACAAATGATCATACTCTAAGTCTATGTATCATCCATATCCTAAACTGGATCAACTACTATATCATCTACTCATACAATGAAGATGATCATTGCAAGCAAAGAGTATAACACAAACAAAACAACATAGAAGAAAAGGATAAGCTAATGTGCACAAAGAATATTTAAACAACAAACATATAGGTATCATCATTCATTTATTTAATAAAATAAACATATCACATATGAAGACTCATACAAAACTCAATTATATGAATACGTGTATTGATATTAGACTCTTTAACTTTGACTTTGATTTAACTTAATGAGTACATTCTAGTCCAATGACAGTAGCTCTTTAACTTTGACTTCGTTCAGCAACCACAAAGTTAGTACCTCTTTCATTTTGGCTTCGCTTGCATAATTCTGCCAAACATAATTTTGTAGATTTATGTAATTCTAACCCTACAAATTCAGTCTAATATCAAACATAAATGCTAAAACATACCAAATTTGAATTACACAACATTCACTAATTCAAATAATATCATATACAATACTAATCAAACAACTTATTAAAATAAATTGGTTATTTATGAAATTTAATTTTAAAAAAATTAAAAATGTTAAAGGGTTTTTTATCATATTTTTTAATTTAAATTTTAATAAATAATTCACTTATTTTAATATAATTTTTAAAATTTATTAAAAAATTTAAATTATTTTTATTATAAAATTTAAAAAATACTTTGTTTATTTCAATATCATTATAATATTTATTATAATATTATTAATTATATTAAAATAAATTATTTTTTTAAAATTTTATAATAAGAGTAATTTACAAAAAAAAAATTAAATTTAAAAATATTATATTAAAATAAATAAATTATTTATTAATATTTAAATTAAAAAATAAAATTTAAGAAAATATGTTAAACGATTTTAAAAAACTATTAAATAATCTTTCAACTATTTTTTGAAAACCGTTTAAATTTTAACGATTTTCGAAAATCGAACATATATTTTTACAAAAATTACTAAAATATAAAAACCAGTTCGGTTTCAAAAAAATTTTAATATATTGTTTAGCAAAAAATATTAAAATAAAAAATTAGAATTCAGTTTCTCATAAACCGAATTCTAATATCTTACAAAACCGTTCTAGGTAAATATTGAGTAAAGTATACTTTAGAGTAAATAAAAAAAAAGAAGAAAGTTATGCCATATGAGAAAAAACAATCCTAAAAGAAGTGCGTTTAGAGAATATCATCATTTATATGTTTCTTGGTTCTTCGGGTGCAACCTACCTAACCATAACAAACACCTTCCCTCGATCCTTGTACATAAAATAACCCAAATCCTCGCCACCGTTATCCAAAACCATATACAGTAGTCAGAAGTGGCGTTCACATTTTTCTCACCTTCCCAACGCTCCCAACTCTCGCAGTGCCGCCACGTGTCCCATCGTTTTCCGCGTTTATTTCCTTCCTTCTCCGGTAACACTACCCATCACTTCCAGAAACAGTAACTAGCTCTTTCCTCGTATAAATAACGCCAAATCGAAATCCAATAATCAATTTCGAGTTTCCTTTTCCAGCACCGTCATCAGGATCGTCTTCAAATTTTACTTACACTTTGCGGCTTTCTTTTTCTCGCGCTTGCTGTACGATTTTCTCGGGACAATTTTGGAGTTTCCACTGCTTTTTTCGTGCAGCGATCGCTATCGGATTTGGACTCGATTTCGCCTCGTGGATCACTAGGGTTTTGTTTTTGTTTTTCTATGGAGGATAGGAGCTTGTGCGCGTCGGAGTCGGTTGTTGAAGGAAGTCGCGATGTTTGGAGTTCGGAACCGTCGCTCGCTACCTCCGCAGATCACCTCGTTGTAATGGTGAACGGAATTCTCGGACGGTATATCATCTTTGCTTCACTTCGAATTTGATGAGATGCTGTAATTTTACTTTGTTGTGTTTTGTTTTGGTGTTGAGGTTTTGCTGAGTGTTTGTTTGAATTGAGTCTTGTTGCTAATGTGGATACATTTTAGTGTGCGTATTTTTTGAAATTAACTGATTTTTCTTGTTCGTGTGTTAATTGTTTGCTTCTGCAGTACAACGGATTGGAAATATGCTGCGGGGCAATTTGTCAAGGAATTGCCTGATAAAGTGTTTGTTCACTGTAAGGCTCTTTTGAAAAGCTTTGGTGATTGTACTGGTGTGGTTAAAACAAGATTGTTGGTGTTTTGTATAGGATTGTTTGATTCATGTAAGGAATAAATAATGCATTCACCGGTAAAAGGGTAAAAGTCTTTTACAATGTAAAAATTTCGAGTTTCATGTACGGTAAGTTTATTAGTAGTCATAATAGTAAACCTTGAAAATCATATGAATGATGGTATCTGATTAGCTGACATTATAATAACTTTTAGATTAGCAGTTTATTCAAATTGAACGCTTTGTACTTGTACGATAGTGTTTGTTGTGTTTGGACCAAATGTTAATTCCTTCATTTCCTCATTTATTCTTTGATTGTGAACTGTTGAGAAGGTATCATTAAGAAATTATTCAAAATAATGTAATGGACTATAAATTTTGTATATTGCGCTTGCTTTTACGTTTCTCCATTTTTCCACCCAGGTAGCGAACGAAATGTGTCTATGCTCACTCTAGATGGCGTGGATGTAATGGGGGATAGATTAGCAGAAGAGGTTAGTATCTGATTATAATGGAGACCTGTTTTATGAATTAGCACGTCTTGTGAAAGTCTGTTTAATCTAATCTCACTGGATTCATTCTGTTGATTTTATTACCCCATGCCATTATTTCATAAATGTATTGTTCTTAAGATATACAACAAGGAATATCCTGAGTATGTAAAAGTGAAACAAAATAAGTTAACGTATTAGTATAATCTTAGTATTAAGTTCTGTATCAAATCATATGAAGTATGCTGCACCAAATTTGTCTTTTACATGTCCTTTGTGCCACTGGTGAAGCATACCATGTGGAATTTTTTACATGGATCTTCCATAAAATGTTTGTAATTTATTGGAAAACAAAAGAACTGTTCCTACAGTAGAATTTTGGAGATCTATGTGTTTGAAGAAGGGAACTTAAAGTTTGTTCACTATTTCTATCAGATATGTCAATTTCTGTAGTGTGTTGGAGATGGATAAATTCTGTGTCTTTATGTTCAAGTGAATCTATTTGTTAACCAGAAAAATGTAAATTTAAGATCTTTACTCTTGATATTCCTGTATATCATGGTATTTGATGCATGTAATTATTGGTAACAACCACTCTAACATTTAGGTGCTTGAAGTGATTCGAAGCAAGCCAAATTTGCGTAAGATATCCTTTGTTGCACACTCTGTGGGAGGACTAGTGGCACGATATGCAATTGGGAGGCTGTATAGGCCACCTGAAAAAGGATCTATGAAGGACTCTTGCAATGAAGAAAGTAAGGAGAGCTCAGTGGGCACAATAGGTGGCTTGGAGGCTATGAATTTCATTGCTGTGGCCACACCTCATTTAGGATCAAGGGGCAATAAGCAGGTGCGGACATCTTAATTTTTTCTTTGTTTCCCAAACATAATGATTTACTAAAGAAATTGTTGGCAATGTAATAAATCTAGCTTAGCTTAGTTTCCGGATTCATTGTTCGTGTGCACATTAGGGAAATTTAGGCCTATTCATCACATATAACACCTATAATACTTTTTTATGGAAGAGGGAAATTGATTTTAATCGGTAGGGTATAGGTTTTGAGTTATCAATCTTTTGTCGTTCTTCTATATTTTTATTGCTGCAAAATTAATTATCCATGCGTATAGACCTAGACCTGTGTATGGTTTGACTTTTTAAAAACCAAACCACACTATAAAATGGTTCACTTTTTTTTTTTCCTAATATGGTTCTTTTTTTTAGGGTGTAGTTGACTAAACCTTTTGTAAAAGTGACTTGTTTTTTTCTCACTAAATTGTATGGTTTAATAATTAAGTATATTGATCGGGTTGCTTTGGAGTTTGTAAACACACCTACGTATACTTCTTTTAACTAATCCCCATTAGTAGCTTGTTACAATAATGCTAGTTAACGGTTTCTTAGTTATATTAGCGAGTGAGTTACTTTGGACTAGAATAATAAGAGAAATAACGCATATTGCCTATAAATATAGAGGTGAAAAGAACAGAGTGAGGTATCTGATCATTTATGAGAGAATTAGGGCCATTAGGCATTGGGAGGTGCAGATCGTTTAAGTTCTGCATGTTAGGCACTGTATTCAGGGGAGCAATCTCTTGGACGTTCTAATAAGATAATGGGTTTCTATCACTCCGTTTACTCAGCCAGATAACTTATATTTATTGGCTTGTCAATATCATTGCAAATTTGAAGTGTCATCCTACAACTTGTTCCAATATTTGATCAAACCAATAGTAAGTGTTGGAAGGTACTCTCCACGGCCCAGGAACAGTACACTAAATCAATTATTAATGTATTAATTGATAATTAAAAAGGTCCAAAGTTGACCTGATGTTGTTAGAGTGTAACTAGACTTTTTCAGTATAAATAATTTCTCCATCAGTTTGTCTTCCATAGAAAATGATTATTTTTGAATTTCTTTCATAGATTGTAATGAAGATAATTTTATAAAGTATGTTGCAATACCATTAGGGATGACATAAAGTTCTTATGTTTGACTGGGGATATTTTCATGAAAGAAAGTTGTATCACTTTTTTCTACTTGGGTATTTAAATGTCAATGGTTTTTGAATCAGGTTCCATTTCTTTTGGGGGTACCTGCTTTTGAGAAAGTTGCCAGTTGTGTTATTCATTTCATTTTTAGAAGAACTGGTCGGCATCTTTTCCTTACTGATGATGATGAAGGAAAACCTCCATTGCTTAAACGCATGATTGAAGACTATGGTGATTTGTATTTCATGTATGTTTGTTGCATCATATATTTGTTTTCTTTTATATACATGTAATTTGCTGAGATTGATTCCTTTAAACGATCTTCATGTCTTCTGTTTGTCCTGTGTAGGTCTGCATTGAGCAGTTTTAAACGCCGATTTGCATATTCAAATGTGGACTATGATCGTATCCTTATTTGCTTCTCTCTACTGATTCTAGGTGCATTTAATTGTGCATTAATTTATTTGGTTTTCCTTCATAAATTAATTTAGATATTGTTGGCTGGAGAACGTCATCAATTAGACGTCAAAGTGAACTTGCAAATGTATATTCACTAACTTATCTTTTCATGTTGCCCTATTTAATGTATCATTGTTATCATATAATGAGCTAAATTATTTGGTTGGTAGTGGAAGGATACCCTCAATGAAAAATATACACATGTTGTATATGAAGAGCACTGCAAGGCTTGTTCTGATGCTGAACAGTATGACATATTGGAAGATAACAACTCTGACAAGATAGAAGGTTAGCGTCTTCAGTAATTTTTATAAATGTAAATTTTCTTGGTTTTGGAAGTTCACTCATTGTAATTTTTTTGCGTTCCACTACACCCCCTCTACATGGTTGTGTGAATACTACCGATGTTATTAATAATAATCTAAGGCTGCCGTTTCCTAAATGCAATTTGGTTTAGAGTATGGTGTGTAATGATATGTTACAAAAAAAAAGACAATGCACTAACCTCTATTTACAGTAGGTAATATAAACAAATAATGAAATAAATCGGGAAATATAATGAAATATGGAAACCACTCCGGAGGTCATCTAACATACTCTAAATTACTACTCTGAACGTACAAATCAAGATACTATGAGATATTTTTTAGAATTTTTAGAATATTCTAACAATATCCAAAATTGTTTGTTTTAAAAGGAAATCCATAATCTTGTGCGTCAAGTAACTTTTAAGCATTGAATAATCCCGTAGGAAGGTGAATATCTTTCATGGAGTGCAATCAAACCATGAGAAATGCTGAACAGTTCCGGAACCTACCCTGATAAGCAATGACAAATTTCTTTTTATGAATCACCTAAATACTTATTTTGGTCTGCTTCATTAAGAGAGACCCATAAAAAGGTCTTTATGCTAGATGGCTCTACACTTCTAAATTCTGTAGACCCCAGCAATTTTTGTTGATCTATTTGAAGCTGGCTCTAGGTAATAAAAAGGACAAGATTTGGTTGTTATGGGGGCCATTGATCTTGCCCTGGATAACTAGAATGGCCTGAATTTGGGCCATAGAGTCACGGTGGTCTGTTTCTTTCTATTTTATGTTATCTTCAATTTGTAAACGGTTTCTAATTCGAATGAAAACTTGCAGAGGAGCTTGTAACTGGCTTATCTCGGGTGTCATGGGAAAAAGTAGATGTTAGCTTCCGCAATAGCAAGAATAAATTTGCTGCTCATACTATCATTCAGGTCTGTCTTGCGATACCCTTGTGATAAACATATTTGCTCGTCTGCATATCCTTTAAATTTTGATGTATGACTCATAATTAATCACCATTTAAATTATCCTCTTTCTGATATAGCCAGGCTTTCCAACTGTATTTGTTTGAATGCATTGGTTTATCTGCGCATGTGATTCCTTCATCTTTTACAATGCTTTACAGGTCAAAGACCAAATCACACAAATAGAAGGTGCAGATGTTATACAGCATATGATTGATCATTTTCTTCTGTAGTAGCCTTCTGTCTCTTAAATATGCCTGCTTGGCAATTTATGCTTCCTATAGGTAAATCTAAACTGACTATTTGTAAGTAAGCTAGAGTTTATAATAATCGAATTTATCTGAAATTGAATTCGTTGTAGGATGGAAACAATTGGTTTCCTGAGTGATGAAATTGACGTGAAGAAGAAAATGAATTTTTTGTTTATGGATCTCATCCATAATCCTTAACACTGTATAAACTAGTCGGAAACCGTGAATTGCACGGGGACAATAGAATTTCAAATATCTATATTCCATTTTTTGTATCCGCATTTGAGGTTATTTATTTATGAAATTGATTTGTATATACACCTGATGTAAATGTTTTACACATTGTCATTTAATCATGTTCATATGGCATGTAAAGTTAATTTATTAACCATGTAATAACTACTTGAATGTCTGGTTATGATTTTTAATTAATTAACAATTTACTTTGACGGCATTCAAATTAAACTATTTATTTATTTTACATTTGGCACACATCATTCTCTACAATAAAAATTTAAATATTTCAAAACGGTTTTTATATAAATAAAAATATTTGTATAAAATACAGCTTGTAAATAATATAATATATAATTATTTTTTCATTTTTTTATTAGTCATGATTTTAAGGTTATACTAATTATATTTTGAAGAGTTTACGAGTGATCAGAATAACAGCAGTAATTTTGAAGTCAGGCAGTGAATTAGAAAAAATATTAGGCGATTGTAGATTATTATTATTATTATTATTGTAAATTCATTTTAATAATATGATTACATATTGATGAAATCTGATGTGAGGTAGAGAATTGGAAGAGATTTGAAGGAAAATGTTGGACTAACACACTATGGGTCTTCACTTGCGTCAGGAAGAATTATTCTCCTAACTAAGGCGTGGTTGTGACCTAAATGGTGCTCAAAAGTCACAAGCAAAGACAGAAATATTCTCACAGTTGTGAATTGCATTGATGCAGACGAAGTCATTTATTTATAATTTCTGAGGAAGTAGAGTATTGAGGACATTAAAAGAGAAGTAAAGATTTAACAAATTCACGAAGAATTCAAGTAAACATTACTAAAAGAAGAAACATTGAGATGGAGTTCATAAAGATTGGTAATATGATTTGAGTATAGAATTCTCATTCCTCTTGGAAATATAAAGAGCTTTGGTATTTTTTTAAAAATGAATTTATATTTTTAATATTGGGACAGCAAGAGTTATGTGCACATTTATATGTTGGCTATGTTTTCATGCACATTTATAGGTTTAATAGGTTCCGAGGTCTTTATATTTGCGGTTTCGTTTCAATTGGGTTCTCCAATTTTGGAAGTGATCAATTGGGTTTTTTAAGCTGAGGCATCCAGGTGACATATTAGAAATGTCTCGTTGTGTGGAAACCACCTTCTCCACTTCCCCTTCCTCTTCCTCACCTTCTCCTCTCTTTGGGAAACTTTCTTCTCACCCTTCACACCCAACTCTAATCTCGTTGTTGGAACTGACTGACGTTTTTGGTTTCTCTTTGTGCTCCAAGATTGTCAAAATCAGGTTTGATTTTGGTTTCAATTTTGATTGTTGGGTTTGAGTGGTCAACATTGCATGGAGTCCGAGAACACAAACCCCCTTTTTCTGTATGGGTGCAAGGGCTCAAGGTTCTAGAGTTTTTCTTGCAGTGGGGGCACAGGAAGCGGCTGAGATGTGTGAGGGTGGATTTCTCTGCAAAATTAGAACCACCTTTTTCTTTGTGTTCAGTTTCAATCGGCATGGCCGGGGGCTGCTCATCCCAATTCTTTCTCGCACTCTTGGACCCAACTAGCGCATCAGAGACCTTCGAGATCCCGACGACAATGGTGGCCATCTTTTTCTTTGTAGCGGAGTCACCACCGGGGATATTTTAATAAAGTGGATTGTGCTAATAGTGATTGATTTAATTTGGGCTTTAAATTCGCATTAACGTTACTTCTTTTCCTAGCAATTTTTTATGGCAATTTTTTCTTACACCTCATATTTTCTTTCTACACTCCATCAATTTTCAAAATTATAAGTGATTTTTAGATTATTAATTTCATAACAGGTTTTCTGGAACAGGATTTTTCAGAATTTTCATAATGACATTTTTGGAACAGAATTTCTGAGAAAATTTTTGAAATGAAATTTTTGAAATAAAATTTCCAAAACGTGTGTAATATATTATGAATTATGTTTTTCAAAACAAATTTCCAGAACAAATTTTCCTAAACATATTTAATACCTTCTACACTAGTATTTTTGAAACACTTCAGCATAAAATGTGTTTCAGAAAGAATTTTCGGAAATACACGAACTATTTCCCAAAAAAGAAAAACTTTTTTTATACACAGAGAGTTTCACCTTTTATAGCACACATTGGATCAAACACAATAGAACGTAGATATTAGAGCATTTAAGAAAAAAAAAAAACTCTTCTTTATGAGATTAAGGGTCATGTTAAATTGTTTGAATAATTAAAGTACACAGTAATTTATAGGGTGATCAGTGTGTAATTTAGAATTGGTTTGATAGATATAGCTAAGGAGAAGTCTACCAAAATTTAAAAAATAATTCACTATGATTGAAAACTTAGGAGGAAGTGAGGGAATGAGAGTGTTAGACTGTATTTAAGAATAATTGGCTTGTAAGATAAGCCTTCGACAGAGATAAAATAATAAAACAAAAGGCAAAATAAATAATAATAAAATAAAAGGCAAAAGATATTTATGATTTCTTTTGCATTGTGGTTGTGAGATTGAAAAGAAAATATATAGGGATAGTAATGCAGGTTAGTATGTCCCGTATTTGGCATGTAAAAAGTGGATTGGACCTGTCTCTCCTGCATAAGAAATAATGGTTAATTTCTCTTACTCATCTTCCATAACATTTCATATATGGATTTGTGAGGTGATCTACAGCTTGGATACAAATTTTAATAACTTTACTTTTATTTAATTAAATTAGTAAAAATAATAATTTCTACAAATTTATTGAAAATATAAATGATTTTAAATTAGCCTAAAACAAGAAAAGAAACGCAAATGAAAAAGCTACTTTTGAATGAACTTAACACAAATAAACGAGTTACTTTTCGATGGATTGGAGGAAGGAAAAACATGAATGAGTAAATTGCTTATAAGAAACACATATAACGTATTATACTAGTATTATTAGATTTTTAGAATTATTATATTTTTTTATAATTCATTAACAAAAACATCTCAACAATAAACTTTTATAATAGCAATTGGGATGTTATACTTGTTCATACTCCAATAAACATTATAAATAGTTTTATAATTACTAACAAATATTTATCAACAGAAACAAATTTATTGATAATTTTAAGTTTATTGAAGAATTTTAGAATTTAAACTACAAAATTATATTTCTTTTATTAATAAATCTGTTAGTAAAATTCATGGGTAAAATGTAACGTCCCAATTATATACATCATGCATATATAATAAAGACGTCATTATGCATAATATAGGAAAGCAGTCAAGAGTAATTTAAGGATTACAGTCATCCTCAGAATAGTGCGGAAATTGACAATACAACTATTGGAATCTCCCATGGAAATCACGGAAAATTTAAAACTTAAAATACACACAAATGTAATTAAACGAGTTCACGAAATAAGAATTAGTAATGCTAGGTTGCAGCACTGCCGTCTCCATCAAGAGCTGCTCCCAAGGTATCCTTCCCGCCATCTGCTCCCATCCAAGTGGATGATCATCGCCAAATAACATATCCAAATTGGCACACAACACAAACAATGCAAGGGTGAGCTAGATATAAAAAGCATGTTATCTCCTAGCACAATTAATTCATGAAATCATTCATAGGTTCATATAAAATAACAATTAAAGCATACTCATTGATCCATATTTCACATACTTCCATTACATGTAAACATTCATCCAAACATGGTAAACTGACATCACAAGACTTGTTACTTTATACCCGACTCGTCCGGACTAGAATGATTACCGAGCTATGGCGGGTCTTGCACCCGTGGTGGCTTTATGAAACTTGGGCACTACCGCCCTGGCACTACCGCCTGGTGAAACTTTTGGGGCACTCCCGCCCGGCCACAATCACGAGGTTAATCCGTTATCACTCACCTTGGGTCATGTGGAAGCACCCAAGACTAGGACCTCCTGCTACTCCTCACCACATGGTTCAATCCTCTCTACATGAGAAGAAAGACCATTGGAGCGTCAGGATGACCCCCAAAACTGAGCTACCATGTAATCATTCTATACAACCCCCAAACACCACCATGTATCCTCTCCTCGAGGATCATGGAATTACGTCTGTGAATTATACTGTTACTGACAAATACCAGATATCCCCATATATTACAGTAAATCAACACGACTCATAAATTCACATAATCCATTTCACCATATACAATTTCCAAACATTACATGTAATCCAATTCATGAGAAAATAATTTAAAATCCAACATTTTCAAAATATCAAAACGTACGAGCACTGTTCACTGGGGAACAGTGAACGAACGCTCACTGGAAGCACACGGACGAACGCTCACTGGACGATACGGACGAACGCTCAAACTGGTCGAACACGGACGAACGCTCACTCTGGACGACACGGACGAACGCTCAAACTGGACGAAATCAAGAACGAACGCTCTCAGGTGAAATCAAGGACGAACACTAAAAATTGAACTAAGGACGAACGCTCACATTTACTCAAGGCCGGACGCTCAATCACTGAAGTTAAGGACGAATGCTCGTTCACAACAGCAGGCCGAACGCTCAACTGAGAACAAAGGCCGAACGCTTACTATTTATACATACAGAAACAAAATCTATTAAGACCGAACGGTAATATCACTAAAACTCAACAAGAAACGAACGCTAACGAGACCGAACGCGCAACTTGGACGAACGTTCTTAGGCATTTGGACGAACGCTCAGCAGGCCGCTTGGACGAACGCTCAGCATAGTTTGGCCGACCACTGGTCGAGCCGTTTTGGACGAACGCGCATATATCTTGGCCGACCACTAATTGGTCGAACCATTTAGGACGAACGTTTGGTTAAGCAAATTGGACGAACGTCCAATTTGGCTCGGACGAACGCACTCCGCTGCATCTCGCGCTCGGGCGCGAGATGCTGGGCGCGGCATTTCCAGCGCCACTCGCGCCTGGCGCCTGGCACAACAGAGGCGCCGGGCGCGAATTCTGCAGAATTTCTGCAGAATTTTCCAGAAACCCAGAAACCAAGAACAACCTCAAATTTTCATCCCCTTCTTCCCATAATTGCATCATACAAAGCATATAAAATCAATCAAACAAAAGATCTAGCTCCCCTTAACTCTTGAAGATCTCATTGAATCACTTCCAGCTCCAAAATTTCTCCTCTTCTTCTCTCCCAGAATTTCCAGCAACTCTTCAACAGCAGCTCCCACTTCTCCCCTCTCAATTTGGCAGCAATGATTTCACTCCCTAAGTGCAGACCCACACCCCTTTTCCTTTTATCTCCTACGAGCCTCCCAAACTCTTCCCTTTTCCCCTTCTTCTTCTCTTTCCTTTCTTGTTTTCTTTCTTTTGTTTTCAAAGGGGGAAGCAACGTTCACTGCCCCTTTGTGGCAGCGGACGTTCCTTCCTCCCCGTTCTCTTTTGTTGTTTTTTTTTTTTTTTTTTTTTAAATTTCGATTCTTTACATAAAATCTGTTGGTAAATTAAAATTTGTATTATCGACAAATATTTTCATCAATAATGTATCAATAGTGAATTTGGTCAGTATATCTCATTGATAACTTATAATTCTAATTACTGACATATTTTTCTATTGGTAAATATGTTGGTAAATTGAACAACAATTTTCTCATCAAGTCTTATAGGATTTGTTAAATATTAAGGGAAGATGAATGAGAAAAGGAAGAGAGAAAATAAGAGGGATAAAAGGAGTAGGAGGTCGAAGTCGGTGGTTGTAGTAACAAAGGGACACAATGTTGACACAAAGGTACGACAATGGTGGTTGTCAGAGTTAGAGGAGGACGAGAAAAAGGAGGAATAAAAAGAGAAAGTAAAGGAAGAGGAGGAGGAGGAGGAGGAGACGAGGTGACAATAGTGGACACAGCGGCGACATTGGACACACGACAAGGAGGAGAGGAGGAAGAAGAATAAAAAAAGGAAAAAAAAAGAGGAAGAAGACCCAATCACAATTTTGGTTGCATATTTTAGTGAAAGTCAGAACCCGTCGATAATTAATTATCAATAAATATTTATCGACAAATTTATGATTATCGACAATTACCGAAAGATTTCACGATTCGTGGTAAAGTTTATCGACACTATTTACTAACTCAACATGTTTCATTCAGGATTTGACAACAAAAAATAAGATTGGTTCCGTTGAGACATATGGAGGACTACACACATTTTGTGGCCCAACTAAAATCACACAAAGATTTGCTCATTCTGTAGAAAAGCATCATATACTTATATCTAAATGTAAAAATATTTGGCACAATCGCTTAGGCCATTTGTCTGATAGGAGATTATAAATTTTAAGGCAAAAATATAGCTACATTGACTCTAGAACTGATAATTGCAATGTCTGTCATATTGCTAAACATAAAAGGCTACCTTTTGTTCATAGTACCTCTTATACCTCAAATGCTTTTGATCTTATTCACATTGATATTTGAGGACCTTGATATAATCCTTCATTACACTCTCATAGATATTTTCTAACCATAGTTGATGATTATACTAGATACACTTGGGTTCACTTAATGAAAAAAAAAGTTGAAACTTACCAACATATTGTTCATTTCATTGCATATGTTAAAAATCAATTCAAAGTCGGCATCAAGACCATTAGGTTTGATAATGGCAACGAGTTTGCTATGAAAGATTTGTTCAACTAAGAAGGCATTATCCATCAAACATCTTGCATTGAAACCCCTCAACAGAATGGTATAGTTGAGAGGAAACATCAACTTCTTTTAAATGTAACTAGAGCTTTACTTTTTCATTCTCAAACTCCCATTCACTTATGGACATAGGCCTTTAACTATGCTACTCTTCTTATTAACATTATGCCTACCCGTTTTCTCAATCATAACTCATTGTATGACATGTTATAATAAAAAGATTTTACATTTATAGATTAAAAGCTTTTTGTTGTCTTTACTATGTTTGCACTCTTCAAGCCAATAAAAAGAAACTTGACCCTCGTGCCAAGACCAACCTATTGGTCTACATTATGCTAAAAAAGGTTACATTACATATGATCTTGAAAATCATGATATTAAAATTTCTAGAAATGTTGTTTTCACTGAAACTGAATTTCCTGATACCACTCACTGTTGTTACAGACCTTCACTATTATCTACCATTACACAATAAATAATCTATTTATGATGATGATCAAACTCATACTGTTGTTCCAGTTGATAATATGTCCATAACTGATGACCATGCCTAAGAAAATGCAGAAAATGAAAATCAAACTCCTAGACGGTCTATTAGAGTTAGAAATCCCCTTGCTTATCTAAAAGATTTTCATATCTCTTCTTATAACACCACCAACACTGAATACCCTATTGATAATGTCTTAACTTTTGAAAAATTATCACTTGCATATAAAACCTTCATTTTTTCTATAGACAATCTTGTTGGTCCACAAGATTATAAGGAGACCATGCAACATAGTCATTGGCGATAAGCTATGCGGGAAAAAATCACTACTCTTGAATACAACAACACATTGACCATTGATAACAATTGATTTCATCGTTATTTGAGAGTAAATTTTGATATCAAATGAACCCTTTTTGACTTAGAAACTTGTTTGTTCTCTTGATTTTGGTTTATTTTGGGAAATAAGAGAGTTGAGGTTACACTTGAAGATTTTATCACTAAATCCCCTTGGTTTTGTAGGAAATTGGGATGAATTGGAAGAGGAGTTAAGTTGTCAAGAAGTTGGAACTCATAAAGGATAGAAAGAGCACCAGAACAGAAGGTTACATAAGGTCGCACTCACGCTTGGGCGCCCCTTTCATGACCTTCAGCGCTGGAGCTTCGCATTCACGCCTGGACGCCCTTTTTGGGGCGGTGAGCGCCATCTTTCCTACAACGTTTCACGCCTGAGCGCCTCCATTGGACGTTGAGCGCCATTCTCTCGCAAGCACGCCTGAGCGCCCTAAGTAGGGGCACTGAGCGGTGGCAACGTTGGCCCAAGGCCCAATTCAACCCTATTTAAGGCTTAGCTCGACCTAGAGAGGGTATCTCTTGACAAAATTGACATAAATTCATATTTTCTCCAACTCTCTGAAGGCAAAAGTGGATGTGGAAGCTCTCATCTTCAGTTTTTAGGGTTTTTCTATCTTTTTCATTCCATTGTTTATCTAATTTCTCCATGACGATGGGGAACTAAACATTTTTTGTTGTTGGGGATGATGTAACCTTGTGAACTCTCATGTATTTGAATTTATTGTTATTTATTTATGCTTCTTTCATTAATTGTTAGGGTTATTCTTCTTTGCTCAATGCTTGTTATGTTTAACTCATTCATGACATGATTATTGGTTTCGTGATATGGACACATACAGGGAAACCTAGATATGGAGAATTGCTCCCAAAAACAGTATTGCCTAGACATAGGGATATGAGTTTTGGTTATCTTAAGCTTTTGTGCGTATGTAATGCAGAATTAATTGTTAGGGAGACAAGACATTGTAAACTAGTAATTAAGGATAGGCTTTCTTCGCTGAAACATCAGGTTTTTAGTAATTTAGAAAGTGATATTAACATTAATGAAGAAGATGAATTCATATATGCATGAGAGGAAACTTGGTGAAATCTAAACCCCAACAACATATTCATCTCATATTTTCAATATCATCCATTCACTTTTTTGTTTTTCTTTCAATTGGTAAAAATTGCATTCATGTTTATTTTTATAGCATTTGCATTCAAAACCACTAAATTTTTCTTAAAAAGTCTTAATTAGTTGGGTAATCACATAATTGTTTAGTACCATGAGTCCTTTGGGAAACGATACTTGATCTTACTATTTTATTATTACTTGATACGATTCGGTACACTTGCCGAATCTTAACAACCATCACCATTCTTCCCTCAACACGAAGGTCATAGGGTGTAAATGAGTGTACAAAAACAAAACAAAAAGTTGATGGGACATAGATAGATTCAAAGTTCGCCTAGTTGCCAAGGGTTACACTTAAATGGAGGGTATTGATTACTTTGACACTTTTTCCCCTATGGTTAAACTAACTGGTGTTTGTTTCATTCTATCATTAGAATCAACTAAAAATTGGCATCTATGATAATTGGATGTCAACAATGTCTTCTTGCATGGTGATTAAAATGAAGACGTTTATATGTAGTTGCCACCAGGGATCACTACAGTAGGTAAAACCCAGGTTTGTCTTCTCCACAAATCCTTCTATGGATTGAAATAAGCTAGCAAATAATGGAATGACAAGTTATCCTATTTTCTTCTCTCTAACAAGTTTTAACAAACATTTGGTGACCATTCTCTCTTTACCAAACATAATGGGACAATATCACTATAATGCTTATTTATGTTGATGATATAATAATTATTGGCAACAATATTCATGATATTGATATAGTTACTAACATGCTTAATGACCAATTTAGAATAAAGAATCTTGGCAATTTGTCTTACTTTATGGGTTTTGAGGTCGGTTAAAGCAAAGAAGGCATCTTTCTATCAAAACGGAAATATGCCCTAGATCTTCTCACGAAACCAAGATGCTTGATCCAACACTTATTAGCACCCTAATGAATTTCTCCACCCAAGTATCTTCTGAAGGTGATCTTGTTGACGATCTCACTGCATTCAGAAGGTTGATCGAGAGACTCACTTACCTCACTAACACTCGTCTAAATATAACCTATGTTGTCCATCATTTAAGTCAATACGTTGTTGCCCCACCAACTTGACCAACAAGCTGCCTTTAGAATACTGCATTATATAAAGCAAACCCTTGGTCAAGGCTAACTCCCTCAAATCAACCACTAGATACATTATCTATCTGAGTAACTCACCAGTATCCTGGAAATAAAAAAAAGTAATCAACGGTCTCACGCAGCTCCTCAAAAGCAGAGTATCGTGCCCATACACAAACTGTTTGTAAAATCCAATAGCTCATCAATCTTGTAAAGGACCTATGCCTCCCTCTCTCCCATCCTACGACCATCTACTATGAAAACATGTCCACCATTAAAATTGCCAACGACCAAGTTTTCCACGAACAAATGAAGCATATAAAAATTGACTCTCATCTCATCCATGAAAAGGTCCAACAAGACACTATCAAGCTCCTTCTTATATACATTACTCTACAACTTGCTTATATCCTAACCAAGTTTCTTTGTTCTTCCACCTTTCACAATATCAATTTCAAGCTTGACACTATAAACATCTATTCCAAGCTTGACGCTATAAACATCTATTCCAAGCTTGACGCTATGAATATCTATTCTAAGCTTGAAATGGGTTATGAGAATACAATAAATTCTTAATTGTTTTCTATTTTTTCTGTTTTATATTCTCTTTGTTTTCCCTCTTTCTATATAAACTCGACTCTCTTTTTATATAGACACGATATACACCAGTTAAATAACATTTCTTTCTTCTAAAACCTTTCTCTTTGATCTTTTCCTATTCTTGCTATGAATCACTTTATTATATGTTGATTTGCCAATTGAGAATACACATTTACATAAAACTTTGCATAATTACATTACACAACAGCTTGACTGCAATCCTTTTCATGATTATAAAATAGTATATAGCTTTATTCTTATAAAAATATAGAAAAATGTTTATAATTTTATCCTTATAAAAGTTATAATTCTTCTTTGGACTTATTGTGTATTTTAATATCAGGCTCTTATTATATGTGCTTTGTTTCAAATTCTAGAGTTTTCAATGACCAATTTTAAAGAGAAATTAATACTGTGTAACAACATGGAGTTATTTACCGTAGGCACCGCCCATTGTGATCTAGTGGTTCAATTCACTATGTTTCTTGCATAATTAGAAGTAAATGTCCCATATATGAAATTAATGACATTATTCATGGACTAAGACGTCACCGTATGAATCACAATGTTAACTCCTTATTAGCCAAACAAAATCTTATAATTAATCATATCCAACAAAAAGTTACAAAAAATATTCTAATACATTTATCCAAGTTTCTATTTTATATCATGTTATTGTAATATTTAATTTAATCCTAAAAAAGAAACTAATTTAAAAAATAATTGAAAATGATAGTCTCTCCTTCTAACTACCACCAACCCTTTTGTCATCATCATCACAACTTGTTAATAACTAAGAAGGATCATCCATCACCCATATTTTATTTTCTTCTAATACCATAATGTTCTAATGAATAACTCTTCTTTTTCAATTTAAAGAAAATGAAAAAAAGAAAAAGATAACTTTCATATTTAATATTAATAATGTGTTAATAATGCTTACACGGGTAATATGCAATCAACATAACAGCTTTGAATTCTCAGATATTCTTCTTTGTCAAATATATAATAGGATAACACAAAAATATTATCTGATTTGTACAAAAATCTTGAACAAATTGATGTTTATTTATATCATATTTTAGTAAGGTTCTCATATTTGATTTCATCTTTATCATACAATCAGAAAACAAATTTGAGAGTACAATAATGACCTTTCATAAGATGAATTTAACAAATCAAATTCTAAAAATGATGTGGTATTGTTTTAAATTATGTCAGAGAATTCTATTTCAGATAATGAATTCAACATTCACATTCAGCGACTAAAAGCCATCACAGAAAATAATTTAATTTAATTAAATTTTGGACTGAAAAACTCTTGCAAAATGTTATTTCTCAACAACTATTTTGCATTGTTGGATTTGGTAACCTAGTTGAGCAAGTAATGTTGTTACCTATTAATGAGGATGTTTTTGATTTTATGTGAAAGGTTAATGGTATCAAAATTCATGGCCAATGGTTTTGGTGCAAGTTGAGAAATAGGGTCCCATCAACATTATTAAAAACCACTTTCTATATCTTGCAATGGAGATAGTCTCCTTCTTGCATGTACATAGAGAATAGACAAAAAACAAAACCAACTTTTTGAGTTCTAGACATGGACAAAACATCCCAAAAATAAAATTCATATTAAAAAGTATTTAAAATTACAAAAGATGTGTATAAAATATCTTAAATAAGAATTATTGCAGAAAATGGTAGCACAAGTTGCATGATTTTGTTGTCCCCGATGTCCATGTCGATTGCTTCCTTGTAAGAACAACAGAGGATATGAGAATATGCCAAGGACCAACTTGGTGAAATGCAATTAAAGATTGTGTTTTTCTTTGTGGGCACACCTCCAACACTATGACATCACAATTTGGATAAGAAGATGCAGTGTCCAGAAACACCTCATTGCAAAAACCAGGTAAAAGAGCCTCCGTTCTCATCCAACCATCAATTCTGATGTCTCTCACAACTGAATGTGGGTCCCTTTTCTGTCTTCTACTCTCTCATAACAATGGCCATTATGAATAATAAACAAATGCAATTTGATCAACTTCAGTTAAACATTAGGTTAATTTTCAATTTTAAAATACAAAAGGTAAAGAAAACTTGACATTATAAGGGTGCGTTTGTTTAGAGTTTGCATACTTTCAAATACAGAGTTTCAGATAAAACTTATACAGAGTTTCAGATTACAAAACAGACGACATCTTAGATAGATGATGCATGGTGCTAACTTAATCCAGATAAAAAAATATTAAAATTTGAGTTTTTTTACAATTTCAGATAACCTTATCCTACATAGAATAAGGATATTAAAGAATAATCACTACTGATATATTCTTGACCTGAACTGAACAAGTATTCCAACACATTCATAGACCCTTGTTCTGGCAAATTTTCCAACTTGCTAGTATTTCTTTGAGAAATATCCAGTTGGAAGGTTTCCCCAAATTCAAAGGGTACGTAGAGAGAAAATACTAGATAGAACACAGGATTGTGTTTACATCATCAAATGACCTGTTAATTGAAAACAACTATTTGAAGAAAGACTTTGGTATTGTGGGGGACCCTTTTCCCTTGACAAACAAATATAAATATCTACCTTAGCTTCTAGCAATTTTTCAATCCATTAATCCACCTCACATTTCTTCACCACTCCTTAAAGATGACAACGGCAGAAGAAACTTCAAACTTGGATCTCATACGCCAACATCTCTTAGGAGAAAACATCTCAACCTCCTTTTTCTCCAATTTCTCCAACCTTGTGAAGCTTGAAGCCCCCTCATCAGCAGAGTTTGATTTCAGCTCATATATCTCAGACAACACCAGCTTCTTCACTTTCCTTGAAGGCTATGACTTGGTGGCAGACATGGAGTTTGTTGATCAGAAGCCCATCATGAACTCCACATCAACACCAACCGTCTCCATCCCCTTAAACAAATGCAATTCTCCTGAACCATTGGCATCATCAGAATCACAAGAGAAGGCAAAGAAAGCAGAATACGATGTAGCAAAACGTTATAGAGGAGTTAGGAGAAGGCCCTGGGGTAAGTTTGCTGCTGAAATCCGTGACCCTACAAGGAAAGGTACAAGGGTTTGGCTTGGCACTTTCGACAGTGAAATTGATGCTGCTAAGGCCTATGATTGTGCTGCTTTCAAGATGAGAGGTCAGAAGGCCATTCTCAACTTCCCTCTTGAGGCTGGAGAGTATGATCCAAAACCAAACACTTGTGGCAGGAAAAGAAGAAGAGAGAGCCTTCAATTGGAGCTGCCACAGGTCCATCTTCATCATGGTGTGTCATGAGAAACTGAGAACACAACACTTCAATAGCATAAGTTTGTTTTCTAGAAAAATAAGATTGCTTTGCCTGTTCAATCTGTACATAGAAGCAATGCTGATGTGAAATGTCTGTGTGAATCTATGTTTTGGAAGTTTTACTAACTTTGAGGACCTTAAAACCAGAATGTTAATCGGTTTCTGTTTGAAAAAATACACAAACAAAATGAAACCAACATATTTTCTTCTTGTTTTTCTCTCTGTTGTTGAGGCAAACGTAAAAAATCTTCGGTTCACCTTCAATTTGTGGACTCATTTTCCAGCCTCCGTTCCTGCAACATGATTCATTAATCGAATGGATAATGTTAAATATATTTTAACATTTTTCTGAAACTATATGTAGTGTATAAAGCAACTACAAATACTTAAATTGATGTGTTTCACAAATTACTTAACAGATCAACAAAAATAAATTTAATTAAAATTATTTTTATACACTTATAATTAATGGATTTATTTATACAAATTAATATTACTTTTAACTAGTCTTATAAAAATGTAATTATCTATAATGTAAAAAATAAAAAATAAGGGAAATTAATAACAACCTGTTCATAAATTGTGTGTACCATTTCTGCACCTTGTCAGTACAGTTGTCGGAAAAAGTCATTAATAAAATAGTGTTTAGTACTGCCTCCAGTTTTCAGAAAAAGAAAAATCTCTACAACAAAATAATTAAGTTGATTAACTTTTATTAATTTTTTAATATATTTTCTAAAATATTTTTAAAAACTAATATAAATATATATATATATATATATATATATATATATATATATATATATATATATGTATATATATGTATATATATGTATTATCTGTATATATATGTATTATCTGTGATTATATAATAAAAATTTGAGTTATGTACAATTTTATTAAAAGTTATATTTTCTTTTTAATTAAAATATACATCTATTTCATTCTTGTATTTTATGAATGTTACCTGAAGTATTTTTCTCAATAAATTACACGTAGGGTTTATATTATTATTATTGATCATGAAATTGCATTTATCATATAAGCATGATAAATATGTAATTGTGTAACGTCCCAAAATTATACAGTCAGCAACTATATAACAAAATAATCACATGTATTAATATGGCAAAACAGTCTTAAAATTTAAGAGAGCAAAATTCATAAATGGCCGAACGGCCTGATATATATAAACATATGAATTCGCGAGCGTTTACAAAATAAACGAGGACGAACGGTTTACAAAATACAACACCGAACGTCCAAATACTAAGCACGAAACAAAAGAGCGCTCATTCTAAAATGGTACGCTATCCTAACTAAACTAAACTATAACCGAACGTCCTGCTGTTCAGCCTTCACTTCAACTTCTACTAAGTTATCTTCAACAATAACTTCCTCTTCAAGTGCGTCCTCCAGAGATGCATCCCCCTCTGCTCACATTCACATGGATGATCATTGCATTGACAAGACGAACATACAAATACAGACAACACAATGAAAATGCAAGGGTAAGCTTATTGAATTTAATTCAAGTAAAACATACAATTCATACATATCAAACACATCAAGTACGTCACAACATATACATAAAATTCATTCATTCATTCAATCATATTCCTGATACTAGACTGACCGTCCGGACCGTATGAATTCTGTGTAGCTACGACGTCCGTGCACCCAGGTGGAAGAGCTGGAATACTCGTCAGCTGCCACCTGAGGTTAGTCCGTTCTGTCCAAGTTACAGTTATGGACTAAGACCTCCTGCCATTCTCACACATGACATGCTCCTCTCTACTTGAGAACGAGCACTCACGGAATATCAGGATGACTCGCCAGCTAAGCTTACCACATTCATACTTTACAAATTCTCAAATTCCATCCAAGAGTCGTTCCTCCCTGGAACGCTCGTTCAAAATCAACAATCATAATTTCATCTCTTACACCATTCGCACATCTTAATCTTTCATCTTATTCACACTTTCATTCTTAGTTCCACTTCCATAAAAGAACGAACGTTCAGCCCTCTTCATAAAGAGAACGAACGTCCAGAGCGAGACTGAAGGAACTTCTGTTCCGAAGGGTAAAGCTGACTCATCTTTTGTGAAGAACGTTATTCCAATTTGAATCAGTTAAATGAACTGATTCTAGAACAATTCAATTATACTTAGAATATTTCACTTGACAAGATTTCAGGTTCAATTCAACTGAATGGATATAAAAATAGGAGTACTAAAATGTACTAAGTACACTCTAGTTGGAATAACCGACTGCCAGTGGATGACCGAACGCGGTACGAGAATTTTCTGAAATTTAGGACGAACGTTATTTTAAGTTTACGGACGAACGCTATTACAATTCAGGACGAACGTTATGAGAATTCAAGACGAACGCTATTTTAGCTCATTAGCGATTTAAAAGAACGAGCGTTCGGTATAAGACCGAGCGCTACTTATCACTTACACTTTGGGACGAGCGTTCGGTATAAGACCGAACGCCACTTAGGACGTACGCTTTTTGGGTTGAGACTTATTCGCTGAGTCCAAAATCATAGAAAATTGGGATTTATATAAAATGAGATACTTAAAATGTATGTCTTAGCAATGTGACTAAGTGTCCAAGGGTTGATTTTCAAGCTTCTCAAATTTCTCACATATCACTCATGATGTCTACGTTTGGCCGAACGCTCAAACGTAAGTTAGGTATAAGAGGGCGTTCGTCCTCAAAGAGAATCCTTTCTAAATGAAAGGGTTCAGCTAATTCAAGGATTTACTGAGAATACCGAACGGTCAAAGACCGTTTCGATAACGAACGTTCATTATCATAGAATTTCATTTTTAATTTCAACTTACAGTAAAAACGTTTTTCATTAGAAATTTTCATACATTAACTTGCTCATATCATAGTACAAATTCATACTTTTTCATGCATCATTTCATCATACAGCTCATATTTAAATTTAATCAAACCATAGAACATTTCATCATTTCCATATATCAATTTGGATTATATACATATACCAGAAAGCCAATATCATAAATCATACTTCATGCAACCCGTAATGCACATGCAGTAACGAAAATCACAAGAATTAAATCTAATAAGCTTCCCTTACCCGGATCCAGTAGTGAACGTTCTAAAAGTGAGGGGTTTAGACTCGTCCAAAGGTGGCTTTCTATTCTCAGCGTTCCTCTTAAACTCTTCAACTAAAATTAACAAAAAGAAAACGAAAGGACTGAATTTACACTGATGCATGCAGTTGGATCTGGGTTTGTAGGAAATCCAGAAACGAACGTCTTAGGTTGGGAAACTTACCGGTTACAGAACTGGAAGTTGTTCGGTCTAAGATGAAGCTCACGGTGCAGGGAACGTTCTCACGGTGCTGAAACTTGAACGGAGCAGAGAGTGATGAGTTACAGAAGAGAAAAGGAGGAGGGTTCTAGAGAGAAGGAGGAGAAAATGGAGGTTTTGAATTTCTGAGGAAGATGAAGGTGCACGCAGAGAAGGGGAAGAGTGTTTTCAGAAAAATCAATTCTCTTCCCAAGTCAAACGGACGTTCTCTCTTGCGCTGACACCTGGCCTCCACTATCAATTTCAGAACATTCTAATTTGCCACTTGACAGACGTGCGTCAGAGAAAAGTGAGTGCGTTTTAATGGCACTGCACGTGTGGCGAGGTGCATTTATGGAAGCAGAGAGGTGAATCCGCACAGTAATAAATGAGACGTGACATATTGTCTGTTAAAAAAGTATTTTATATTATTTTAATATGATATTGAAATCATTTTTTAAAACCAATTTAAATTATAATATTTTAAAAAATAACATAACTGAGATAAAATTAGGAACAAATATTGTTTATATTTAAAAACAATAAAAAGTATGATTTTTCTTGAAGCCGAAAGCTATCGTTGAACTTTTTTACTCCCTTATTATAGTTTTTATTGAAACGTAAATATTACTTTAGTTTTATTTTCGTTCAATTTTTTAATATAGGTTTTTTTCGTCCACGTTCTTATTTTAATCAATTTTATCTAATTTAATTATTTTTATGACGGTAAGCTCCCAAAATATATAGTATAGACTATATTAAAGAGAAATTACATGCATGATAAAGTAATACAGTTATTCATATAGAGTATAAAATGTTATCTTTACATTCATCCAAAAACAACTATAAATTTAAACTTTATATAAATATAAATCAAAGGAAACTCAAAAATATACACAAGATCACTAATAACTAATCCAACTATTGAGTAACATCACCTTCATCCAATGCTTGCTCCAGAGAGACCTCTTCTTCTACTGCTCACATCCAAAGGATGGTCATTGCAGAAGAAGAACAACAGAACATACAAAACACAAGCACACAACAGGATAAGCTAGTTTAAACAAATATTAATCATACATCAATTCATTTAACTTCATACAAACATATTATTCATTCACATCACTTAAACCCTTTACACATACACCACATTGACTTTGACTGTCCGGACTTAGAATGATTGTCAAGCTATGGTGGGTCGTGGACTCGTGGTGGCTTCTACTGCTTTGCAAAGCCGTTGTCGGTGGGTTTCACCCTACCACACTCACGAGGTTAGTCCATTAGCACTCACCGTGGGCTATATTGGAAGCACCTAAGACTAGGACCTCTTGTTACTCCTCACGACATGGATCAATCTTCTCTACTTGAGAATTAAAGACCATTGGAGTTTCAGAATATCCCCCAAGACTAAGGTCCTGCATCAATTCTAAACTTACTTGAATCTCAACTAGAGATTTCTTTTTGAATCACAACATAGGGCACCACCATGTCTCCTCTCCTTGAGGATCATGGAATTACGTCCATTAACCACACTTGAACTTTACACTTTTAAATACAACATATATCAATAACCACTGATATTACATGATACAACTTCAACTTACTTCATACTGCTCAATGTTTCATTTAAAACAACTTAAGATCACAAGAGAAATTGAAATAGAACTGAACCACTCGCATAGCGAAACCATAAGCTGTGAAATGTAACAGACCCCAACCCCTTGCATAATGTCCTAAATCGCTATGCGAGAACCTCAGACAGAGACTCTGACTTCCTAAACACTCGCAGAGCGAGACCCACTCGCTGTTCGAATAAAATGAATAATGGTTCCAAACCTTAACCAGTCGCATAGCGTTTTGATTCGTTATGCGGATTGGCAAACAGAGAGCAACCCTCTCACTTCACTCGCATAGCTCACCCATCGCTATGCGAGTGCCTTGGCAGAGATCACCTCGCCAAGGTGACTCGCTATGCGAATCCCTTCGCACAGCGAGTCTGCATAATCTGTAGAACGAAATTCTGCAAAATTATGCAACTCAACCCCTCTTTACCAATTCTACTCAACTTTGCCAACTTCTAACACTCCTAATCCGTTGTATATACTTAATTAGACTTGACTAAATGATTCTAGACCTTCCTAACCTCAATCTAAAGTGTTTATGCATCAAATCCTACTCTAAAACCTCAATTTCATCAACTTAGTGACCCAAATCCTAATTGACCACTTTGAACCTGATTTTAACCATTTTGATGACTCAAACAAGTCACAAATGACCTGTCTAAACTACCCCAGCAACCTCTAACAACACTTGACCTCTAATACTCAAATTCACTACCTCACTTCCTCTAAAATACACTAAACACTTTCAAATCACTTCACAATTACTTAATCACCACAATACTAGATTTCACACCTGAATATATATTCAATTACAACAGCACACAACTTCTAATTCAGTCATAATCATCATTCCACAGTCTCCATAATTTAACATTTTAAGAACATACATTCATCAGCTAAATTTTCAACCAAACAACACAATAACACAGAATTATCCCATACAACACAAACTGATAACTAAAACATAACCTAGCTTTCCTTACCTCAGATATTAATAGCCCCACTCATAGAAACACTCCAACCGTACCTTGCACTGTAAGAAAACTCCATAGAAACCTAAAACTCACCAATTGGTGATAGAGAACAACACTTAGAACCTAATTTGAGCTAGAAAAAAATGGAAGGAAGAATTATTAACCACATGCAATACAGAAACGTTGCATGCTCATAATTCAGTGAAGAACGAACAACAATGGAAACCACTTACTAGTTGAAGAACAAGAAATTGATCGGTTCAAAACGAAGCTCTCAACACCAGGATCGCCTAGACATCTCCTGATCGTCGAACAAATAACTCAACGGAAAGAAAAGGTAGAGAGAAGTCAGAGAACTCTGAGGAATAGAGTTTTAGAGAGATGAAGTGTTCTTAGAATAATGAGAAGTGTTTATAAAATTCTAATTATATTATAAGATTATTTTAAAGTAAAATAATTTGTCTCATTATTTTAACACGCTCTATAACACTCTATTTTTCAAGTCTTTATAATGACGATGTTTAAATTATTAACGAAAGAATAACTATTTTGTGAGTTGTATTTTTTTTAATTGAAGACTTAATTAAAAATGGATGGCAATTAATTTTAAGGTTTGAAATTGAAAAAAAATCATATTCATTAATTAATTAAAGTTTTCAAATTTCATTGAGGGAATTAGTAGATTCTGAACAATTTCTTTGAAATTCTTGTTAATATAATTTGAAGTTTTTGTCATTGATATTATCATTTCATCACAATTACAAATAAAAATTAACTTTAACTTTTTTAATCACCATCATGTGAAGAACGATAAATTCGTTATCTTCAAATATTATAATAAAAAGATTGACAACCAAACATATATCATGAATCTAGTTCATTTGCCAAACCTTATTTCCTTTTTATCCTTAATTTGGATCTCAAAATACAATAATAATTTCCTATTTTCAATTCTTCAATTAAGAAAATTACAACTTACAACTCAAAAAAATTACGTATCAAGCCACCTAAGTAAAAATAGCACATGCAAACATATTATTATACTTTTTTGTTAACCATTTAAACTCTTTATGCAAAAATCAAATTAAACACACAAACAACAATAATAAAAACTACATTAAACAAACTGAACATAAATAAATACTAAACTTAACAAAAATAAGAATTAAAATAGTATCTACGCCAAATATAATGGTAGAACATCCTTATTATGTATTCCTTCAATTTCTTTACGTTAAAAACGATAAACTTGTGCTTATGAAAATATCTTAATAATTTTCTCAATATATTAGAAAAATAAAATTAGATGCGACTGTCTTATTTTAAAATATATATATATATATATATATATATATATATATATATATATATTAATTAATTAATTGAATTATGAACTTAAAAGTAATTTAATTATTTTAGTTAATATTTTAAATTTTTGGTACCAAGTACAGTTAATAGTAAAGACTAAAAATATTAATAAAAATCTAAAATATTTAAGAATAATAAAAATTACAAAAATTAAAATGATACAAAATAATATTTGCAAAATTTTAAAACATATTTGAAATAAAAAAAAACTAAATTATACGTCTAATAATATAATATACTTATATTTACTTAAAATATTATTTATTCTCTTAACTATGTTAATTGATATTTTTTATTTCAATATTAAACTAACTCTAATTAATAACATTAATTAAACAATAAAAGTTAAAAAGTATCATATATTTAAAATTACTAAATAGCATTATGCAAACTAAAGCATTAAAGTTTTTTAAGTTGGTGTGTGTTACATTTCCTCTTTTATGGTGGAAAGTTATGGATGAACATATATCTTCTAAATGTGACCTTGAAGCGTTGAATCTGCCAAAAAGTATGAGAAGAATCTTCTAGCTTTCTCTCTTTCTTTAATTTGTATTGTGGGTACCATGGAAGCATTTGGCTGCATTACCTCCAAAATGACTTATGTCACCATTTTCTTCTGCAATTTTTAGGCTTCCATGTGCATCAATGATAGGCAATCCAAGTGGCAAGCTATATGTTGGTTGAACTATGGTTTGATAAGGTTGCTTTGACATTTCCAATAGCCATGTTATAAATTTCTTTTATTTTATATATAGTATTTTGTTGCATCATCTTTAAAAAAGTTATAAGTTATGTTTATGGAAGAGTTTTATAAAATATAATTTTGTTCATACTTAATATAAATCTATCAAATTTGATTTTACATGGTCCTTTAGAAACTAAAGTAGAGTTAAAAATTAGTATATATAAATTACAATTTTAGTTATTCATTTATAAATTTTATCATTTTTTTAAAATTATTCTTTTCCCTTTTTTCTAATTTCCTTTAATTTGATAAAGTAATTTTTAATACTTTTATTATAGAGTGTCAATTATGTGAGAATGTAATAAGTGTATTTTAAGAGTGGAAAAGTTTTAAAATATAACACTTTATTATTTTTATGATATAACATTTTTATATAAATAGATTTATTATTTTTATGATATAACATTTTTATATAAATAGAAAACTCAAAAGAGTCTCATTACTTAAAAAATACTTTATCTTTTTAGAAACTCTTTTTCAAACGCTTTCTTTCTTCTTTATAAAATCTCCCATAATCTGTTCACTCTTTTGAAGTTCAGAAACTATAAGATTTTTTCTTGGGATGAGTTCGTCAGGATCATTTGATCAATTTCTTCTTTGTAGTAAGTTAGTTTTCAACCTTTTTCTGTATGTGTCTTTGGTGTTGTGTTTCTTGAATCTTTGTTGGTTAATGTCATTGTTGGTATGATCAAATCGTTTTGATGTTGTCTCTAAATGTAGAAAGGGGGTACCTTGTGAGTTGGGAGACATTTTGGCTTTTTGATTCGTTGAGCAACTCTGTCAAGATAAGAGAAGCTAGTCTTTAATTCTTTTGTAGAGTTCTTGCTAAATTGATTAATGCATGATGATGGTTGATTTTTATGTTGAGAATGAATTTTAGTTGTTTTTGATAAATTTGATTTATGGGAGTATGGTTGATATTTAGCTTATACGGTTTGAATGATTGGTTCATGATTTATGCTTGTTTGTGCTTGAGTTTGTGTGATTGAGAGAATTTGAATCTAAAAAATTGAACAAATTGGTATGAGTTTTCATGTTTAAAACTGTTTTAAACCAATGTATTAAGAAAATAGTACAAATTTGAGTAATTGATTAGGTCAAAGTTCACTTAAAATCACAAAATTCCTTTATTGTCAATTAATACGACATTAAGTGGTATCAAAGTGGTGTTGAGCGCCAGCTTGCGCTATAGGACTGGGATCATTTTAGTTTTAAGATGTTGAGCGACAAGCTAAACATCACATTTTGTGAATGTTTTGGCCTTGAGTGGCAACAAGGTGTTGTTGAGCACCATCTTTGTACTACAACTTTGAAACATTTTAGCTCTAGGACGTTGAGCATCAGAAAGTGTCACTAAGCGTGACTTTTTGTGAGAAGAATGACGTTAAGCACCATAATTATTGCTGAGTGTTACTTTTTGCAAAAGGTTTGGCATTGAACACGTTTAAGTGTCAATTTGTATGTTGGATATGTTTTCTTATTTGGCCATTTGAGGTAGACCTATAATGAACTTTATGCATTTTATGATTATTATTGTATTTAATTGAAGTTGAAATGTTCTTGTGAGTATGTATAATGGTGATAGTATAAGGAATTTCAAGGAGAAATTCTTGGTAGTGATAACTTTAGTGTATTCATTGACATACGAGATTTATTAAGGGGGGGTATTTTGTTGTTCTAATAACCATTCACACTCCAATATAATATAATGGATTATGTCGTGAAAAGTAGTAGAAGGTCTTAGTCTATGAATTCTGTTTGGTCTTAGATGCAAAAGTGATTATTATGTGTGGTCGGCTCATATCCCTTGAAGTTATGGCTCTACAGAGCTTAGAAACCACCACAGGTGCACACCTATCGTGAGTTCTGATGTCAATGTCATGTATCCAGATAATCGAGTTTAATTCAACTGTTTAAGTGAATATATAAGTTTATTAAACCTTATTCATGCTTAGCTTGTATTTGATATAGTTTAAATATATAATGATAATTCTTTTTTACACACTAGCTTACCTTGTTGTTTCTTTTGTGTTTTTATTTGTCTTTTTTGCGATGATCACTTTAGTCTCTAGTGAGTGACAAAGATGTTAAATTATATTAATTTAATAATGGGTTCATGTAATTTAAAGAATAACTTTCATGTAAGGATTCTAATGTGATGATTATTAGAATATAAATGTATTAAAGTTATAGGGATGATTTTATAGGGATTATTAGAATATAAATATATTAATTAATCCCTCTCTTCTTACTTCAATAAAGGGTATTTTGATATTTTATTAAAGTTGGTATAATATCATAAAAGAAGAAAAATGTTTTATTTATGATTGACACGTTAAGTTTCTGAAAAGTGAGAGAGAAAACATTACGTTCTCAGAAAGAAAAAGAAATTGTGACTTTGACAGAGGGAAACATCTTGATAATTTCTATATCATCAAGAAAACATCAAAGAGAAGTAAGGAAAGAGAGAAAAATTGATAAGAAAGAACTACAATGGATCCAGGTAAGTTCTTTTCTATATGTATATGAGAACAGTGAGAATCATGAAATTCAAGATCATGTATGTTTTAATTTAATTGAAATTATAGAAATTACTTACAAGCGCTATCAGAACTAGGTTCTGGATTTTATGATTCTCCATAAATGGTAATTTTCTCAATTATAGAAACCCTAATTTTTTAATTATAAAATTTAGGGAATTTAAATTTTTTAGATGTTTAATTTTACTATGATATTAATTATTTTTTATTGGCATGAAAGAAAATTCAATTCCCTGTTATGTGAATTTGACACAGCAAGTTGTGTGTAGGATTGTCAATATAAAGCAACTTTATTGTTGCGGCACATATTCTAACAGTAAAAAAACTTTAATGTTGGAGCTTATATTATATTCTAAACAATAAGGATATAAGGATGTGTTATTATAAGGATGTGTTATTATCAGTATGCATTGAATGGAAATCAGATATGAATTAAAAGTTTGAAGGTTACGAATGCTTTGTTTTATGAGTTATATGTAATTGTTAATAATTAAACTTGGATGAACAAAATTCAATTAAGTTGAATTTATGGTGAGTTATAATTCTAATCAAAATTAAAAGTTTTGGTAATTCCACTGATTTTTTTAAATTGCTCATGTTATGGTGCTTTGAATCCTAAAAGACTGTTAGGAGAATGCAGATGCATTATTTTAAAATTCCATTGGAGTGTGTATTTATAGTGTGGTCAACTTATAAAGAAGTATTATGAAAATTATTCATAATATAAAGGATGTTAAATTATGAATATATAGTAATCAGTTTTCAGATTAATTGAAAGTCATTGTTATAAGGATGTTATGGATTACCCAAAGGTAAACCATTGTTTATAATTGATGATATTAAAGTGAGACATTTCATATACTTAATAAATATGTTTGTATATCCAAAGATAGCATACATATAGACTTAAGTATGATTGATTGTTTATTAAAGTATATTCATTTTAATTTCTTAATTGATGTAATTTGTCAGTTTAAGAATCACCCAAAGGTGAACTTAAATGAATGACTTATATGATTACCTATCAGTTTAATTGTCATCCAAAGGTGAACTTAAATGCATGACTAGTGTAGTTATTCTATTTGAATCCATTAATTTTATCAAAGAATTAATGTATGAGCTTGTGTATTATTTCCAGTTTCTATGAATTTATCAGGTTTGAGCAAAAATGTGGTTAAATTTAATGGGCTAAATTATGCTGATTGGTCATAACAAATTCAATTCCAACTAGATGTGTTAGACTTGGATATGGCTATTATGATGGATGAAATGCCCACAGCCATTACAGAGACAATTACAAGTGAAGAGAAGTTTCTTTATTAGGCTTGACATAGGTCTAACAGGCTGTCACTAAACTTGATGCGCATGTCTATGGCAGAGAATGTAATATGCCTAAAACGAAAAACGCAAAGGAATTCATGAAAATGATCAAGGAGTACTCACAATCAAACATAACTGACAAGTTTATTGTGTGAACTTTGATGAATGAGTTGACTACCAAAAAGTTTGACTGGTCACAACCTATACATGACCATATAATTGGAATGGCTAATGTAGCAGCAAGATTGAAGTTAGTGGGAATGAAGGTGAATTAGTCTTTTCTAGACAGTTTATCATGAACTCTCTTCCTCCTGAATTTGGCCAGCTCCAAGTGAATTATAACACTCTTAAGGATAAATGGAACTTTCAAGAAATCAAAGCCATGTTGGTACAAGAGGAAGAGAGATTGAAGAAAATGAAAGATCATTCTATCCATCTCACAACTCATGAAGGTGCTAGATTCAGGAAAGTTGAATCAGGAAAGAAGAACAAGAAGGACAAAGCCCCAATGAAAGTGTATAAGGACAGTATCCAGAAGGACCAGAAATGTTTCTCTTGTAAGAAAGTGGGTCACTTTAAGAAAGATTCTCCGAAAAGAAAATCTTGATTCGAAAAGAAAGGTACTTTTTATGTTTCTGTAAGTTTTGAAGCAAATATCATTGAAGTGCCTAATAATACATGATGGTTGGATTCTGGAGCTACCACTCATGTTTCTAATATTATGCAGGAATTCCAGCCCATAAAAGGAACTGAAAAGTGTTTATATGTGGAGAACAAAATGAAGGCACAAATAAAAGAAATTGAGACTTACAAATTGATTATAGACACTGGTTATTGTTTGAATCTTGAAAAGTGTCTCCATGTTCTTGGTTGTGCTAGGAATTTAATTTCTGTTGCAAAGTTGGATTATTTAGGTTTTAACTTTATGATTGAAAATGGTATTTTTCATTTGTATAAACTTTCGTACTATTATGGATCTGGTACATTATTGGATGGTTTATATCGTTTAAATCTTGATGTTAATTTTTTTGAATCCTTGTTTAATGTTGAACATGTATTTGATATAAAATATAGTGCAGGAAATGAATGTTCTATTTTCTTATGACATAAAAGATTGGGTCACATATCCAAAGAAAGGATGTTGAGGTTAGTGAAAAATGAAATTTTACCTCAATTGAATTTTGATGACTGAGATGTATGTATTGATTGTATTAAGGGTAAAGAAACAAAACACATATCAAAATATCTCGCCACAAGAAGCAGTCAACTTCTTGAGTTAATACACAATAATATGTGTGGTCCTTTTGACATTAAATCTTGGAGTGGTGAAAAATATTTTATCTCCTTTATTAATGACTTCTCACGTTATTGTTATATATTTATTACATGAGAAATCTCAGTCAGTGAACATCCTTGAGGTGTTCATAAATGAGGTGGAAAGACAATTAGATAGAAAAGTAAAAGTGGTGAGATCTGATAGAGGTGGTGAATATTATGGTAAAATTGATGAGAGTGGACAATGTCCAGGTCCATTTGCAAAGTATCTTGAAAGTCGGGGTATATGTGCATGGTACGCAATGCCTAGTACACCACAACAAAATGGTGTAGCAAAAAGGCAGAATCGTACTCTTTTGGATATGGTTAGGAGTATGTTAAGTCATAGTAATATTCCTTTATCTTTTTGGATGTATTCATTAAAGACTGACGTATATCTGCTTAACAGGGTTCCTAGCAAAGCAGTTTCTAAAAATCCTTATGAACTATGGACTGGAAGGAAACCCAGTTTAAGACATCTTCATGTTTAGGGTTGTCCGGCAGAGGTAAGGTTATACAATCCGTATGAAAAAAAGCATGATGTAAGAACCATTAGTGGTGACTTCATCGATTATCCTAAAAAATAAAACGAATACAGATTTTATTGCCCTAACCACAGTACAAGAATAGTTGAGTCTGGAAATGCTCGATTCATTGAAAATGGACAATTTAGGGGGAGTGAGGAATCACGAATAGTGAACATTCAAGAGCATATTGATAGTGTTTCTACACCTAATGTCTCTTCTCAAGTTGTTATCCCTCTTGTTGTATCATAGTCACACAACAAGCAGAGACAACAAGTTAATGTTCCAGTCCCACAAAATGAACATATAAATGTTGAGCCAGTTGATAATGAGCAAGTCATAAATGAGCAATTGATAGAGGAACCTCAAGAAGCAGCATTAATAAGGTTTGTAAGGCAGAAAAGACCTACTATTTTGAATGACTATGTGGTTTACTATGTTGAGCATGAATGTGACTTGAACATTGATGAGGATTCAGTCTCTTTCAGACAAGCCATGAAAAGTAATAATTCAGAAAATTGGTTGAATGCTATGAAAGAAGAATTGAAATCAATGGATGACAATAAAGTATGGGATCTAGTTGAATTGCCTAAGTGTTCAAAAAGAGTCGGTTGTAAATGGGTCTTTAACACTAAACATCACTCAAAAGGATAGCATTGACTACAAAGAGACATTCTCTCCTGTTTCTAAGAAGTACTCTTTGAGAATTGTTTTAGCTTTGGTGGCACATTATGATTTAGAGCTTCACCAAATGGATGTAAAGACCGCTTTTCTGAATGGTGATTTAGAAGAGGAAGTTTATGTGGATCAACTAGAAGGTTTCACAATAATAGGAAAATATAATTTGGTGTGTAAATTGAAGAAATCAATATATGGATTGAAACAAGCTTCTCGACAATGGTATCTAAAATTTAATGATACCATAACTTCCTATGGTTTTGTATAGAACATTGTTGACCGGTGTATATATATATATATATATATATATATATATATATATATATATATATATATATATATATATATATATATATATATATATATATATAAAGATTAGTGGGAGTAAGTTTGTTATTTTGGTTCTATATGTTGATGACATTCTTCTTGCTGCTAATAATATTGGTATGTTAAATGATGTAAAGAAGTTTCTCTCTAGCAACTTTGAACTGAAAGATATGAATGATGCATCTTATGTGATAGGAATAGAAATATTCCGTGATAGATCACAAGGATTGTTAAGTTTGTCTCAAAAAGGCTATATTAACAAAGTGTTTGAGGGATTCAGAATCAAAAAAGGCTCACCTGGAGTAATTCCAATTCAAAAAGGGGACAAGTTTAGTCAAATGGAATGTCCCAAGAATGATTTGGAACGAAAGGTCATGGAGTCCATTCCTTATTTATCAGTAGTTGGGAGTTTGATGTATGCTCAAACTTGTACTCGACCATATATCAGTTTTGTTGTTGGAATGTTAGGCCGATATCAAAGTAATCCTAGAATGGATCACTAGAAAGCTGTAAAGAAAGTTCTTAGGTACTTACAAGGTACCAAAGAATACATGCTCACCTACAGAAGGTTGGATCATCTTGAAGTGATTGACTACTCGGATTCAAACTATGCTGGATGTGTGGGTTCAAGAAAATCCACATTTGGGTATGTTTATCTATTAGCTAGAGGAGCAATTTCTTGGAAAAGTGCAAAATAATCAGTCCTTGTTGCTTCCACCATGGAGGCTAAATTCGTGGCATGCTTTGGGGCCACGGTTCACGCTTTGTGGTTGCAGAACTTTGTATCGAGGCTTGGCATTATTAACAATATTGCTAGGCCGATAAGGATTTATTGTGATAATTTTGCAATCATCTTCTTCTCTAAAAATGACAAGTACTTAAAGGGTGCTAAACACATGGATTTAAAGTACTTGTCGGTCAAAGAAAAAGTGTAGAAACATAGAGTGTTGATCGAGCATATTGGTACTGATTTGATGATAGCAGATCTGTTAGCTAAAGGACTCCTACCCAAAACTTTTTGTTATTATGGGCTTACACCTTACCGATTGGGGACGGTGACAAAACGGATGTGGATGACCGAGCGGTAGATATACTAGAAAGCATCTCATGACCGCTCGGTCCCGACAACCGTTGAGCATAATTAAGGTGCAATTAATGCCACAACGACTGTTGTTAGACAATTAATATTTACATTAATGATCATTAAGAGGTAAATTAATTGGTCAGATTCTTTTAAACTTTATAATATATAAGGGTTTAATCTCGAGGTAAACTCACTTTGACTCATTATTAAATTACTAAAGACCTACAGAGAAAAATTCCGACTTGAGCGTCAGAGTGTCTTATGCATATCACACCCCATACACAATCGATTAACTGGAACAAGGATAAAGCAGGACACTCGGCTACGACAGGAACTCTTCATATGGTTATCCTCGTCCATTCCAGCATAAACAACAAGTTTTGAGTAGTTATATTTTGTGCTTTTAAGAATATTATAACAGAAGTTGGAAAATTCATAAAATGATTTAGTTTGATTTTGGATTTTCTAGTTAAAGTGGGTTGAAGTATTAGAGTTGGAATTGAATGTTTTAAGATACTTTAATATTAACAAAATGAGAAAATGCAAAGTTTTCTTACACTTTCTCTTTTTTTATCTCGTGACTTAACATATATATATATATATATATATATATATATATATATATATATATATATATATATATATAATACTACAATTAATATAATTAGGTTTTGAGTATTCTCCAAAGTTTTCAAAAGAGAAACTTTTGGTGGTTCATAAGATAATCTATCATCAATTGCTTTAATACTTTTATAATTATGTCCAATACACAACTTCTCATGTAGACATTTGAAAAGGTTGCACGTAACAATAAAAAAGCTAGCAAAAAACCTGGTTAAGTAGAGAGGGAGAATTATCAAATTCATGTAGGAAGAACTATCAAAGTGTCAAAATCACATAAGAATTGAAACATCCAACTAAATGTTATGCAAATTTAAAAGTCTTTGCAGTTTACTCATTATACTCTTTTGACAACAAATAGAAATTTCAATTAGTTCAAATTAGTTTATTGCACAAGTAAAAAATAAAAATTAGAAAAATTGAGACGGCTTTCAGAAATTAACTTAGAAATATTAATTCAAATTTTTTTTTTCTTTTAAGTGAATTAAGAATTGAAATTAATTTAATTAACATTATATAAATTTTAAAAAAATATATACTTTTCTTAATCTTATAAATTTTGGATTAAACAAAATCACTTGATTGAGTGGTTATAATGTGAGAGTAGAGCAAAGAAATGTGGGCACATGAATAGGAAGCATGAAAGGAAAGGAAAAGATGATAGGCATGGAAGTGGGTTTCAATGATTTTTAATTTGCTCCATTTCCATGCATTGAAAAAATGAACTCATTCACTGTGTGTGGCTTGTTTGAGAAGATGACAGAGATGTTGAAGTGATGTGAAAAACGAGACACAGCCAATGAGAGAAGCGAGAGATAAACACAAACCCTAGTTTGTTTGGTTTCCGTCTTCTTATGCAACTCCTTCCTTTCCTTTCATTTGACAAATGTTGTACAAACCAACAAACAAACACATCTAGATGCTGACCGATCGGGTCGAACACGGATATATTTGACTTAACAAAAAAAATTTACTCCGACCCGTTATCTGTATAAATATTTATTTAAAAATATTTGTAAATATTTTAAAATTTGTGAATATCTATAAATATCAGTAAAAATTTTTAAAAAATATATTTTTATAAACTATTAAAATAAAATTTAAATAAAATTTAAAAAATATAAAAAATATAAATTAAATTAAATTAAATTTTAATTTTAATTTTAATTAAATTTAACTTTATAAAATATAAATAAATAATTAAATTTAACTTAATAAAATATAAATTAAATTTTTATTTTATTTTTTACTGATAACGAATATCTGTAAGTATGGATAATATAATATCTACACCTGATTCGTTTATAAGATAATATTAAAATATCTGTTATATGTAACCCATGCATAATAAATATTATCAGAGATTTTATTCGCATAAATTTTCTTTTCATCCCCAAACACATTACTTAACAAACCATTTCTTAAAAAAGACACACTCTTTTACAAATTTGAAGGATAAAGCTATATTATTGCACCTATAACCAACAATATCAAAATCAAAATTAACAGTAATCTTAGTCCTGCCACTGCCCACTGAGGAAAGTTGAAGCTTTTTTTTTTTTCTTTATTTTATGACCATTTAAAAGAGAACTTAATTAAAGGTGAATTAGAGCTGACCAAATTAATTACTTTAACTTTAAATATAATCAGTTAGTTATATTAATTTCAAATTGGGATTAGATTGGAAAAATTCAGATGTATATAGAATTGGAAAATAGAAAAATTCACCATGATTAAATTTATGTATTTATAGAGTTTTGAAATCTTATATTATTTATATAATTTAAATAAAAAATATATTTATTAAAGAAATGCTATTAAGATACGGTTAATAACTATTTAAAAATATATAATAAAATTGTCTATATTTTAATAATGAGTCTGGGCCGTGTCTCAGTCCCAGTGTGGCTGATCATCCTCTCGGACCAGCTACTAATCATCGCCTTGGTAAGTTATTGCCTCACCAACTAGCTAATCAGACGTGAGCTCCTTCTCGGACGGATTCCTCTTTTTGCTCCTCAACCTACGGGGTATTAGTCGTTGTTTCCAGCTGTTGTTCCCCTCCCAAGGGTAGGTTCTTATGCGTTACTCACCCGTCTGATTCAAACTCTCACATCCATTACAAATATTTATTTTAAAAAAAGACAAAATAGGAAACAAAGTACATTGTTTCTCATACCCCACACTTAAACTATACATTGTCCTCAATGTATACCTTATATGTAGAATGCAAATAAAAAGTATGAAGGTACTTACCTCCTTCATGGTGGAAGGAATGCTAGTAGGACTTCATTGAAAAAGTCATTCTGCATCGGAATGTTATTTTTTTTCTTTTTAATCCTAGTAAGATGGTCAACTATTAAATTATGTGCCCTACTTCTGTCTTGAATAGGAGTCAATTTGTCTTTTTGGTTTTTGACTATTGTGATTCCATATTTCAATGATCATAGATTCACTTTAAATCAATCATTTAAGCACAAGAATCTCACTAAAATTTTAAAGTATAAATGTGAACATAAATATGCACTCACAAATCTTCATTAAATTACTATGACATATTTAAACCGAATATGTAGAGAAATTCACTGTCTTCTCATTAAACTAAAATACTTCACTTTTTATTTACTCCCTCCTCAAATTACAATCCCTCTATCAACTAAATAAAGGAAGTATAAGTGTTGTATTATTAAAAGAGATTTTAACTATTCAAAATTATTTTATTTTATTAAATACATATAGTTTAATATTTATATTTTGATTTATTAGTTTAATTATTATAGGTAAAAAAGTAGTAAATTGATATCTCTACATTCAAACATTATAATGGGTTCCTTTATTTGAAAATATATTTTTTTATTCTTAATTTTTCTTAATTTGTTTACATATTTTTAATTTGATGTTATATCTGCAACAAGGTAATTTTTTTTTTCAATGTATAGATAAGATTAAAAGGATATGATTGGAAATCAAATGGAGGGTTTGTTTAATATTTATTAAAAGATCATGTAGTTTATGTAATGTATGTTGTAATAAAGATATATGTAATTACTATTTTTCATGTTTTGAAGTGAGTAGATTTTGATTGTAAAACTAAATATTTGATAAGATGTGGTAAAATAGTACTACCATACAACAAATTTTACTTAGAGACAATTTTAGTACTATATTAAAAAGTAAACTTTAAATCTCAACTCTATAAAATTGTAAGTATAACAACTTATATATTGCAAAATTAATATTATTTCTAATCTATGTAAAATCTACAATAATGTGTAAGCTTCTAATAGAACTTTTGTCTTTTAAAAAATAAATTAATAATAAAAATTTGGAATTAAAGTAACTAATGGAAATCGAGATATTAAAAATAAACACTTAATTATATGTTTAATCTAATTTATTTTATAAAAATGTTATAAACTAATACTTAAAATTATGGATAAAGGAAATTAATTTATTTTTAAGTGAATGAGATGAATTTAGTATTCTTATTTTGTTGAGATTCAATTACAAATATTGTATAGAAATTAGTAAGTGCATATTGGGTAATATATAAAAGAGAAATATTGTGGATTATAAATTTTAGTTAAATATATTGGTTTGTTTTATTGTGTTGTTAGTTGGTAATTGATTGGTCAATATTTTTTTTTAAATTGTCCTTATATTAGATAACATATTAATATGTTTACTTTTAGACAAATTTAATGTGAATATTGTTGAGAACTTAAGTGTGAGTATAAATGTTATATTAGTATAAGCGAAAAAATTTAGCACCATATCATAAAGATAACAAAATCCATTGTTTTAAGGTTTTCAGGTTAAAAGTGATGTTATGGATTGGATTCACGTCTCTTTGGTGTTGTTAAATCTCGCTAATAAAATTCTTATAGAAAGACTCATCCCTAGAATTAGGGTCGAAGGTTTGTCTCGGTAATCGACTCAAACAAAGATAATATGGTCCTTGTATCTAAAGGGTTGTTAGTAAGGTACTCATTGTTAGCTCAAGGAGATGCACTTATGTGAAGGGACTCACTTGGTCAAGAGATTGTTGAGTATCTAAATGTAAGTCTAAATCTTATATTGAGTAAAAATGAGAAATTTGTGCACCGTATAAGGAAGAAGACCAATAAATTAATTACTTTAAACATGTCATGTTATGATGAATGGTGATACATGTAACACGCGGCTAATGGTTTGAAATGCTTTCACTTGAAGAAGATATATCAATACGAAAAGGCTCACACTTAAGTAAAAAAATGTTGAAATTTCAAATATAAGTCAAGTCACACATTAAGTAGAAATAATAAAGTTAAATATAATATAACAAAGAATGATAAATGAAGTGAAGGAGATATATAACTGTGAAGGGGCTCACACTTAAGGGAGAAAATGTTGAAAATTCAAATATAAGTCTAAGTTACACGTTAAGTAGAAATAAAAAAGTTAAACATCATATAATTAAGAATGATAAATGTATTAATTTGATGTATAAAAAATTATGGATTGGATTGATCTTAGACAAGTTGAAAAAAGGTATTTGATAATCTTTTATTTTGTGTTAAAAACTATTACCTTTACATCATAAATAACTTTATTATAAATAATAATTAAAACTTAATTTGTAAATGTTAATAAATATTACTTTTTATTTACATGATTCAAATAACAAAATAAAAAAAGTTAATTTTTTAATATTTATATCATAACTTTTATTAAAAAAAAGCTAGCCCACTTTTGATCTATCAAAATTAAGAGCTAAGCAATGAAAATACCAATTCATCCTATTAAATTGTAGGTTATTTCTTTTTCATCCCTAACCTTTGAGAAAAATGACCTAAATACCTTTTATTTAAAAATTATTAAAATATATAGTATTAAAGTGACCTATCTTCATGTTTATACACAGCAAGAAAATTCATTATTACGAACGAAAATATACTAATGAATTTATATTTGTCTAAAATTTGTTATTACCGACATAATTACCAATGGATATTTTCGTTTAAATTATCAACGAAAATATCAATTGGTAAACTTTTATGAAAAATGGTGGATCAAAATTTTTATCAATAAAATTGGTCAGTAAAGTTTTATGATCATTTTCAACGGATAAATTTGTCAGTAAGTTACTCAATAACACAACTTAAACATTTCTTAATCTCTCTTCCCTATTTTAGTTTCTCTCCGAAAACCAAACACTTTGAGTGCGAAATAGTCCCAAAGTCTCTAAGTGCAAAAAAGCTCCTAAAGCGTAAAGCCAATTGTGACACTGGTGACTTGTTGTGAGGAGTCTGTGACGTTGTTGCTGCCCACTATGATGTGTTTGGGGCCTGTTGTGATGTCGACAGAGAAGTTCAATAAGGGCAATTGTTAATGTTTTTTTTTCTTCTTTTCACAATCCCTTCCTCTCTTATGAATTTATTCTATGTTCTGATAGGGAAGGCCTTAATTTGGGTGACAAAAGTTAGATTACATACTCGAACATAAAGTTCATGGTGTGAACGAGGTGTCTTCATCAGTTGAGGGATGTTTATCGTCGAGGAAGGCTGTTGCATTTGCTATTGCACCAACCGTCAAGGTAAGAGGTTTTCTATTATGAATTGGGTATTATTTGTTGGTGTCGTGTTATATGGTTTTGTGTCTCATGTATTATTGCTCTGTATTTTGTTTGAAGGAAAATGAGAGTATTAAATCTCCTAAGGTTTCTCCTTTACTTGTTTATTCATTACTTATTTATATATTGGTTGCTCCCACGACTTAGTCCATTATTCAATTTTTTTGTTATGATTTATCACTTTACTTTTTCATTAAACGCACACACATGAATTGGGTATTATTTGTTTGTGTCGCGTTATATGACTTTGTGTCTCATGTATTGATGTTTTGTATTTCTGTTTGAAAGGAAATGGGAGTATTAAATCTCCTAAGATTTTTCCTTTACTTGTTTATTCATTACTTATTTATACATTTGTTGTTCCCACCACTTAGTCCATTATTCATTTTTTGTTGTTGTGATTTATCACTTTATTTTTTCATTAGACACACACAGAGAGTTCTGCATGTGTTTATTGAAAATGCATAGAATAAATCATTTATGATCTTTATTCCGAATTCAATCAAACATTCCACAAAACATTGCATGTGCACCAAACATGCATTCAACTTTTGAATCAAAGTGCTTTCATGTTTTGCTGCCAACACTAAGTACTAATTAATGGTTTTCAACTCTAGACATATTTTACTTGTCTAGCTTGCATTCTTCATTCATAAATAACATTTTACACTTGTGTTCATATGCATTAGCATCTTAGGAATTAAAATTTCTTATCAAATCAAAATTGGTGCATTAAAACTAGGCCATTTGGGTTGTGAAATCTGATTTTATATTATTCACTTCTTTTCTATAATTTGGCATCTTAATCGAATCATAATAAGCATTTTAGTATTGCATATGCATTCATAGGGTTAAATTCTCCATAAAAACCTGACCGTCCGAGCTCAGCAGCATAACAACCTAGTAGCCCGAGCTTGGCACCATAATAGCTTGGAGCCCAAGCTTGGCAGCATAATAGCTCGTGAGCCCAAGCTCTATAATTGAACAAAGTAATTAACCTAGTCTAATATTTATACTTTCCTCAGTCTGATAAGTATGATAAATACTGATTATTTATGCTTAGTTTTAACCTTAAATTTGTATTTATTCATGTATTATGTGTTTTCCTTGTGAGAATAGGTAAATTTTTTTGTTTAAGTTAAGTTAAATATTACGTGGTCTTTTGTAGATTATTGTGCAAGAAAATGGAGATTTAAAGAGGATGGGAGATTATTACCAGGACCATTTTTGCTCAGCCACAATTTATTAGTTCAACCAAGAAGAAAGATACTCGCTTAGTGAGTATATTGTTTTGCTCAGCAAAACAGATCAGTTAAAAGAAAAACAGAAGTTGATACTCACCCAACGAATGTGTATTCTTGCTCAACGAGTTTGAAAGTGATTATTTAGTCGGGAATGAAAGAAAAAAAAAAGGAGTTCTGGTGTGTGGAAACGTATAGAAACTCTAAACTTAGTCAGAGACGATTCTAGAGCATCAAACTTGTGTTTTAGATGATTATGGAAAGTTAAATTCTCATTTCACTAGAATTGGATGTAATGTACTCAAACTGATGTAAATTTTCTTGTGCAATATAATCTTTGTTCGTTCATATGTTCTATTTGAATATTAATGTGCATGTTATGTTATGTATCTAATAATTGGAAAATGAATTAGAATATAAACCTAAATAAAGCACTTAAGAGGAACAATTATAGGAATGGATTCAATCTTCTTGATCATTCTAGACATATGAATTTAATGCAAATTATATGTTAATTTGATTAAGGAATTAATAATTTAACATATAGATTTAGAACTTGCTTCTAAGAAATGAGAATTAGTATGTTTTTTATGTGAATGTTTGAATGAGATAAAAATATATTGTGTAGAGTTTTTACATCATTTGATTCATGAAATCCAATCGTAACGAAGCTTTTACTAAACCATATCCCAAATATTATCATTTTGTTGTTTACAATATGTTTTTATTATTATGAAGCCAACTATGACTCTTATTAAAGTTGTAATTGATAAATAAACATAATTATCAACTACAATTTTTTTTGGAAAAAGGATATTTGAAACTTCCATTTATTACTTCTAATGAATTTTACAATCCAGCACTATTTTGAATATGAAAACACGTTACGGACCACAAAATCCAGTATGCTAACTAAACCAGAAAGGTTACGGATTTTATATTCCGCAATGCATTCAAAATCTAAAAAAAAATCGCACTAGGACGTCAATTCCCGTACAAACAAACCACAACAAAGTATATAAATAGAACTTTCGTCTTTATAAGCTACCACTAAATGGAGGTGGGTTAAGCTTCTATGAAGGTGTATGTCATCTCTCCTACGTCAAATGGAAGTGCTAGGAGACACGCTTTCCACCAATAAAGATGTAATGCCAAAGGGCAATAATGGAGATGCAGCGACTGCCGTCATGAGAAAAGGAGGGGGTGTTTTTTATTATTATAGGGTTTAGATTAAGTCTTTTATTATTTTTAATCAAGGGTAATTTGGTCATTTTAATATGGATATGGGTGAAGGAAGAACTTATGGGGTGCAGGAAGACGAACTTGTATATGGTCCGTCCACTCTCTCATTTGGATTGACAAGAAGTAGGAAAACAAAACAAAGGGTGTTTCATGATGCAACTACAAAGGGTTTCGCGATCTCCAAAATTTTCTGAAATACATGTAATTTCATCCATTAGGACATGATTTATTTTTAATAAAAGCAAAAAAATTCTTTGACCAGGATTCTCAATCTCCAATAAAATATTTTTATTTTATAATTTTAAGATATATAGTTTTTTTAATAAAATATTAGGATTTTATAAATATATAAATATTTGAATTAACTAAACTGATTATGAATTAAATAATTTTGTTTGTAAATATTTAATATTTATTTTAAATTATTTTAATGAATTAATAATCCTTAACACTACCTACAAAAATATTTTAAATTTTTCATATCATTTTTAAATAAATTTATTTTTTTCATAAATTAAATTAATTCATATAAATTACCTAATTAAACATTTAGAAATAATATAATAAAATATTTTAAAATAATCTAATAAACATTTACGAATAATATAATTAAAAAAAATAATCAAAAAGTACTGTATGAAAAATGAGAAAAGAGAAACATTAAATCTCAAAATCCGATTATGAAGGAATCAGATTTTGAAATCCGATTCTGAAAGAATCAGATTTCAAAACCCGATGCTTTTTTTCGAATTTTCACTATATAATGTTTTTGATTATATATGCATTCATTTATGAACATTAAATATGCGTTTTATTAATTATAATTGTTATTAAAAAAATTTAATTTTTAAGTAGAAATCAAAATAATATAGAACTTTAATATATGATAATAAGATTATAAATAAATAAATAGTAATAATGATCAATAATATAGTTATTATTATAATGTTCACAAAACCTTATTAATTAGAGACCAAATTTAGAATTTGAAGGTACAAAGTAAAACTCTTTGTAATAGAAAGCGTAGAATTCTAGATCTGATCTCTAATAGAAAGTGTACAATGATTGGATTGATAGTAAGATATTAGAATCTAGAAAGTTTAAAATATATCTTACAAAAATATAGTAAGACTAACATTTTAGTCTCTAATATCTTACAAATATATCCTTTTTCCAAATCTTTCCACTAAAGCAGCCACCCTTATAATCTAACAAAGTTTGAAATAAATACAAAAATAAAAATTGTTTTATAATCTAACAAAGTTTAAAACAAATACAAAAATAAAACATTTAGGATAACAAAGTTTGAAATAAATACAAAAATAAAAATTGTTTTATAACTAACAAAGTTTAAAACAAATACAAAAATAAAACATTTAGGAGATCTGGGACACCTTTTTAGATTGTCTTTCCACTTTCCACTAAGCTGCAAAGTACAAAAACAACCCCTCTACTTTATAATACAATTTCTTCCTGAAACCATCTCATAATTTTGTGTTCAAGTACATTTCATGTTTGGTTTTAAAAGACTCTTGCTAGTATGAGAGATTCATCAAATAAATGATATGTTGATATTAGTTAATAGGATTCACGTAGTTGATAGAACCCACCGAAATTACTATAAATTTTCAGGTCATAGACATATTTATGAAAGTACCATACCCCCACTAACCATTGCTACCAACAGTTTCAATGTAATGTTTGAATAAACTTTAGTTACACTAAGAAGTGAAAGACTGATTTTAAATACTTCTGATTAAAAGCTTGCAGCTGGAGAAGTAAGAAAAAGACAAGAATGAGAATGGAGACTCATTACTATATGTTTTTGATAACCAACTTAACACATCACTACATTCATTACTAGGGTCGCTCTATCCTGATATTTTCTCCACTCCTACTGCTGTTAATCTTTTGATTCTGATACATACTGATTCAACTTCATTCAAACAGTTTGGAAGAGGTGAGTTAATTCCTCAAGTATAAATATATGCCGCGGTTTTGTAAAAACCGAAGCATTTAAAGACGCGGTGGCAGTTTTGAAAATTAAGATGAAGTTATATGCTTCGGGTATACAAAGAACCGAGGCATAAAAAATTTTCGACACTGGTTGATAAAGGACCGAGGTATAAGGATCTGATACTGCTTCGGTTGATGCAGGACCGAGGCATAAAAACCCGCACGTTTTCCAGTAAAGCATGGTTTCCATCTGACAGAAAGAGCTACGGCCTCGGTTAATAACAGAACCGAGGCGTAACGTGTTGCACCTTTTCAGTGAGCCAGGCTTTCCATTCAAACCATTCCATTATTCTTACTTCTACTATAAATGTTTCATTTCCCATTTCCATTTCACGTTTCACTTTCCCTCATCCTCTCCCTCCTCTCCTGCAACCCCTTCCTCCTCTCCTGCAACCCCTCCCATTCTCCAGTCCCCTCTTCCTCAACTCCATCATTCTCTCACCAGATGACTTCTCCCTCTGCATCCCTAGGACATAGCGGCGAGGCGAGACGAGACGAGGCGGTGACGGTGACGAGACGAGACGGTGCGACGACAGTGCGACGAGGATAGATCTCACGACGGTGCGGCGAGACAGCCCGCGACGGCGGTTACAATGGCGGAAACCCTTTTCTGCGTTTTTTGGTTTTTGATTTTTGGTTTTTGGTTCTGTTTCTTTGCAGGTGGATGGCGAAATGAATCTCTGATTTTTTTGTTTTTGGTTTAGATCTCTGATTTTGGTTTGGATTCTCGTCTGCTCTCTCTCCTTCCTCTTCCCCCTTCTTAGACATCTGAGTTTGTTTGCCAAAGTAATTTTGTCCAAAGATAGGATGAAAAAAATTGCAGAAAAGAGAAAGAAGTTTAACCACAAAGAGAATAAACAAACATAACAACATTGATCTCGGTTGAAAATAAAAAAATTAAAAAACTTTACTGCCTCGATTTTCTGTGAACCGAGTCAGAATCTGAATCCTTTTGATTCGGTTCATAACCGAGCCAAAAAATCCATCCTTTTTACCTCGTCTGAATATGCACCGGTCGTAGAACCGATGTCTATAAGGGAAAATGATCGAGGCGATATATCTTGAATGCACTAGTGTTAGAAACAACCATATTAGTATTTAGAAATAACCATAATAAAACCAGAACTATATTTAAGAGAGACTAACAAGGAAAGTGATTCAAAAGATGAAATATACATGGAGACTAGCCTAGGGACTGATTAGGATGATCCTTCCCTTGTTTGGCAGCTTTATGAAAGCACAAAAGATACCAGCATATCAATACATACACAACTAGAAGGATGGCAGGTGATATTTGCATCCTCAAAACTTCATACCATATCAAGCCAAACATAACTAATTGTTCATACATGTCTAATTTTCTTCATCTTCATTATATTCATCGTTTGGCACACTTCCTTAATCAGATACCTACAGTATTACATAATAGTTAGTTGGTTATATATTTTTTTTAAAAAAATCATACAAATAAATTTAGTAATTATTACCGATGGTTGAAATCCAGCAAACTTTGAAGGCAGTTGACCTTGATAATTTTGCAACATAAATGCTATCATTTCTTTCATTTCATTGACTTGTGATGTCATGTCATTGACTTGTGATGTCAATGAAGATACCTATAACATGTGAAATTATTTAAAAAGAAAAATGATACCTAACAAGTTAATCATAAAAGGAACAAACCAAGTAATTGATAAAATATTCATTAACCTGAGTTTGTAATTCATCATTGACAATGATTTATAAAACAAAATTTCCCACCTTTGACAAGATTCTTAGGAGTAGTGTCAAAATTACATCTCACACATATTATCATTAATTTCAACTCTTCCACCATCTTCCTCAACCGTTACCTGAGGAGCTTCAACCATTACTTGAGGTGCTTCATCATTTACTCTTCTCTCCCCATGTAGAAGCCACAATATATACCCTTTTGGAAAAGGTTTAATAATTAGGTGCTCTTTTACTTCTTCACGACTTTGCCATTTCTTAAAATTACATTTTGGACATGGACATATTATCTTTCCCCTAACTCCACTATTAGTGAGTGCAAAGTCCAAGAAGGTATTCAATCTCTCATATATTAACTTGTATTTCGAGGCATGTATATCCATGATTTGTCCATTAAAATGACCTCTGTTCATGCCAAGAGGATTGGAAGGTTAAAATAAGTGACAATATTCAACGAAACACTACATAAGATGAATTTACTAAACTTTGAGAACTGATCCACTTAGATCAAGGGATTTATTTCAGGAGCTAATTTCACAATTAGCTACTTTATTAGGATTGTTTCTGTTTCACTTTTTATCTACATAAATCATATTATGTACATAAATCATATTATAGGAAGTTGGAATGAGATAGCCTCTTCATAGAATAATGAATTAGTTTGCTTAATAAATTTAAATATAAATGAATAAAAAATTATTATTATTATACAATGCAAATATAAAAACCAGGACATCCTAGAAGGCACAAAATGCCACTGTGAACGATCAAGCACATAAAATTCAAGACAATAAGCAAATATAAGAGGCATAAAATCATATTTCCCCATTAAAAACGTATCACAGTATCCAAACACTGTTTAATCTAATAACCAACGTTTATGTAATGGGGTGGAGATAACTTAAAATAAGTTTGAGGCAACCAAAAAGCCAAGAATCAATAATTCAAAAATTACAAGACATATCATAAGAACAGAATAAAGAAGTTAAAAATTTAAAAACACAATGTGAGAGGTTTGAAACTGAAAAAACATATTATCACCAGTTCTCATGTTCTTGATTCTTAACATGAAAATACAGATTCCTGAATGTATTGAAAAGCCTTTCTAGGATAAAATGAAGTTATGGTATTAACTGGACACAATATGAATGGAAACAACTCTGAACATTGGGTGCACTAAGAAAGGCTTGTTCTGGATTTTGTTTCTAAGGAGTTGTGTTAAATATAAGCTAATACTATTTTCCCTTTTCCTTAAACATGTATGCTCCTTTCTGGTTTACCTTTAGAGAAGAAATCACCTTGGAAGTTTTCTTAATGATTCTCTTTGTCTCTGTTTTATATGTTTTGCATAATGATTGCTTAGGTTAGTATCAAATTTAAGTTTAATATAAAATTTTAGAGAACAAGCTCAAATGTGATAATTGTTTTCATGAATAGTACTTAAGCTACCATGTCCACACTCACATGTGTATTTATTCTGTGTTGTTTCACATGTGGTCCTAAAATGTGAACAAGAACTTGGTGGATTATGTTAAATTTTGGAGAAATTGAATTTTATATAATCAACCAAGCTGTGCAACCCTTACTTATGCATCCTAGTCTATCTCTGCACTGAATTGGATGTGCTAAGAAAACAAAAGGTTTTGGGTTTATTCTATTACTACTCTTATAGGGTACATTCTCTTGCTTCTAGATTGGTAATGGGGTATAATATCATTTATTGACGATTCATTTATTTCAGAGATGGTTTAATTTTATTTCTCACTTTTCTCAAATTATATTATAAAGTGCATGCAGATGTATAGTCATAACTTACTGTCGCAACCGGGATCGCGACGGGACGACGATCCGAAAAGAAACGTACGAGTTTGAAAATTTAGAGATTTGGAGTCGCCACCATAGTTTATTCTGGAAAACTACGGAAAAACCATAAAATGATAAGGCATGGTCAATTAGAACCAGATTCTTGGTTCGGGAGTCGGTTACGTGTAGGGAAGGTATTAGCACCCTACGACGCCTGCCCTAAGGCAGTACCTTTAACTAAATGTGCGAATATGGATGTGGTTTTCAAAATGTTTAACTTTCCCTTAAAATAAAACTCTGAACAAACAAACAATATTTTTTAGTTTTTTTGGGCCCGACAAGGATTGACCTCGCTCCTACGTATTCTCATGTGAGAAATCAGGGTTACGTAGTTCTTTTAGAAAACTGCTTGAAATTTTGTTTGAAAATTGTTTGGAAATGATTTTGGATTTTTGGGAGAGTGAACCTGACAAGGACTGGCCTTGCTCCTACGTATCTCCACTTTTGATGGAGAATCAAGGATCACGTAGTTCTGGCTGAGAAATTGTTTGTTGTTTGAAAATGTGGATGTTTTTGGTTTTTGAAGATTTTATATTTTTTTTGGTATTTTTTGTATAATATTTAAATTTTTGCGTAATGAGCACTAGGCTGATGCGTACGATCGCACGAGCACTCACACGACTTTTTCAATGTTTTTTATTGTTTTTGCGTAATGAGCACTAGGCTGATGCGTACGATCGCACGAGCACTCACACGGCTTTTTTTTGTTTATTTTATATTTTGGGTAATGAGTACTAGGCTGATGCGTACGATCGCACGAGTACTCACACCGATATTTATATCATTACATGTTTTTTAAAGTTTTATATATATTTTTTTATATATTTTTTATTAAGAAGAGAGTGAAGTTGAAATATCTATGACATAAAAATATCAAAAAGCATAGGATAAAATTGTGGTAGAAAATAGGATAAATTTATAAACTAAAAAAAATGATCAAAATGCATATAAATAGAATGAAAAGAAAATGTGTACCTTGTTGAAGATTTGAAAGATGAAATAAAACCTTACTTGTAATAAGTCGTGAGAAAGATAGATAGAAGATGAAGAAGATAGCTTTATAGTAGAAATGTGGTATGGGATTTACTATGTATAGAGGGATTAGGAAATAGTAAAATGTGAGAGAAAAATGAAGTAGAGTTTTGGGATGGAATGAAGAGATTTTGAGAGAGAAGAGATGGATATTATGTAAATTGTGTGTGTGTGAAATGAAGGGAATGTAGGTATTTATAGAGTTAAGAATGAAAAAAGTTGATGAATAAAAATAATATAATAAGTTGGTGGAAAATTTAGATGAAATAAAATATAATTAAAAAAAGATGAATAGAAAAAGTTAATGTGGAAAATAAGTGAAAGAAATAATATAAAAAGTTGGTGGAGAAAGTAGGTGAAATAAAATATAGTGAATAGTAAAAGTTAATGTGGAAAATAAGTGAAAGAAATAATATAAAAAGTTGGTGGAGAAATTAGGTGTGGAAATTAAGTGGAAGAAATAATATAAAACGTTGGTGGAGAAATTAGGTAAAATAAAATATAGTGAATAGTAAAAGTTAATGTGGAAAATAAGTGAAAGAAATAATATAAAAAGTTGGTGGAGAAATTAGGTGTGGAAATTAAGTGGAAGAAATAATATAAAAAGTTGGTGAAGAAATTAGGTAAAATAAAATATAGTGAATAGTAAAAGTTAATGTGGAAAATAAGTGAAAGAAATAATATAAAAAGTTGGTGGAGAAATTAGGTGTGGAAATTAAGTGGAAGAAATAATATAAAAAGTTGGTGGAGAAATTAGGTGAAGAAGAATGGATAATAAAAAATGTTGATGGAGAAGATATAATTAAAAAATGTAAGTGGAATAATTAGAAAAGTTGATATATAAAATTAATATGGAAATGATGTGGAAAAAGTAAATGAAAAAGGTAGATGATGTGGAGGATGAGGTGGATGGTGATGTGGAGAATGGGGTGTGATAAGAAAAGCTGGGTGGTGCGGAAGGCAAACAGTGAGATTATTTTGGGCCAATTGATTAAGTTTTTTTAAAAGAAAATTTAGGGGTGCAAAAAGTAAAATAAATAGTATTTTTCATTTTGTTTTTTTTTGTATTTTTTTTTGATGAATTATATTTATCCGGACGAAATTGGGTGTTGACAGCTGCCCCTCTTTACTTAGATATTGCTGAATAATATGAAAATTTGAGTTTTCGTATTATTGGAGTAAAAGCTAAGTAAAGAAAGAAACACTAATTTCGTCTGGATTTCAAATGGACAATGAACAACAGGAAAATTTAAAATAAATATGAACAAGGCTAACAGAATTGAGGTGGGTAGACATTGTGGAGGTTGTAACAACCCTATGGATGAGAATGAGGTAATTTTATTTTATTTTATTTTTATTTTATTTTTTTTATTATTATTATTTTTGTTTGAGTGCATAAATAAAATAAACAAGATTAAGTGAATGTGAAATTTGACTTTGATTGGGTTCGACCATTATCTTGCAGATGGCCGAGAGAAAAATAAGACTGAAAAACTGGTCTCGACCATTATCTAGCAGATGGCCTAGATAAAACAAAACTGAAAAGTGCTTTCGACCATTATCTTGCAGATGGCCGAGATAAAACAAAGCTGAAAAGTGCGTTCGACCATTATCTAGCAGATGGCCGAAATAAAAACAAAGCTGAAAAGTGCTTTCGACCATTATCTTGCAGATGGTCGAGATAAAACAAAACTGAAAAGTGCGTTCGACCATTATCTAGCAGATGGCCGAAATAAAACAAAACTGAAAAGTGCGTTCGACCATTATCTAGCAGATGACCGAAATAAAACAAAACTGAAAAGTGCTTTCGACCATTATCTAGCAGATGGCCGAGATAAAACAAAATTGAAAAGTGCATTAGACCATTATCTAGCAGATGGCCGAGATAAAAATGTTTGAAAAGTGCATTCGACCATTATCTTGCAGATGGCCGAGATAAAACAAAATTGAAAAGTGCATTCGACCATTATCTAGCAGATGACCGAGATAAAACAAAATTGAAAAGTGCGTTCGACCATTATCTAGCAGATGGCCGAAATAAAACAAAACTGAGAAGTGCGTTCGACCATTATCTAGCAGATGGCCGAAATAAAACAAAACTGAAAAGTGCTTTCGACCATTATCTAGCAGATGGCCGAGATAAAACAAAATTGAAAAGTGCATTCGACCATTATCTAGCAGATGGCCGAGATAAAAATGTTTGAAAAGTGCATTCGACCATTATCTTGCAGATGGCCGAGATAAAACAAAATTGAAAAGTGCATTCGACCATTATCTAGCAGATGACCGAGATAAAACAAAATTGAAAAGTGCATTCGACCATTATCTAGCAGATGACCGAGATAAAAATGTTTGATTGCTTTGAATTTGAAAATTGGAATTGGTTGAAATTTTGAGATTTTGAAATTTTATTGACTTTGATTTTGATTTTGATTGATTTTTTTTTGAAAGTTTTGAAATTAAGAAACAAGGTGTTGCATTTTTTTACAAGTATTTGGATTTTGAAACCTCGATGTGCAAGAGAAACATGGTTGATGTAAATTTTTAAATTTAGAGAAGAAAACTTTGATGCATGTTGATTTTTTGTTCTTTTGAAGAAGAAAATTTGACGAAAATATGTAATTTTGAAATTGGAGGAGAAAACTTTGATGCATTTTGATTTTTTTGTCTTTTTGAAGGGAGAAAATTTGATGTAATATACATGGAGGGGAAAACTTTGATGCATTTTTGTCTTTTTGAAGGAAGGAAATTTGATGTAATGTACATGGAGGCAAATTCAAAGTTGATGAAAATATGTACATGATGTATTGGAAGATTATGAAATTATGACATTTTTTTACTGAGTCAATTTGCTTTCTTTGAAATCGTCAAATTTATGACGATCTAGACTTCCAATTTCCTTTCAATGGATGTCCAAAGTCAACTGTTCAAAATGAAGCTTGTGTGCTACACATTTCTTGACGAGATATTAGTGTGTTTATGCTTGATACCAGGGGTTAGTTAAAATGAAAGGTTTCCCACACATTTTTTGGGCATTCCATTCCTCATACAATCATCCATGAATGATGTAATATGTGAATGTGAATGTCAATGTGAAACAATGATATACCCAAAGGTTACCCCGGTTTGGTGTTTGGGAAAAGGAGTGTGAGAATGTCATGTGAGATTTGCAAAATTTTGCCCCAATTTTGGTGGTAATGGATTTATGAAATTTGGGGCGAATCAAGATCATGCAAGGCCCAACAAGGGATGCCCCAGCCTTTGTATGAGCTTTGAAGTTCAGGGCGGACCAAGATCATGCAAGGCCCAACAAGGGATGCCCCAGTCTTTGTATGAGCTTTGAATGCTCAGATGAAAAAAATTTGAGATTTAACCAAGTTGCTCAATACTCTGAATGGGCCGAAGCATATGAAAGACACGCCTTGGTTTTGGGTATGAGTCAATTAAGCGAGGTTCAAAAAGCAGTTGCCCCCCATTCTGGGTTTACGAATGATAAGATGGACTCAAAATCATACAGAGCCCCAAAGTGCCTACCCTTATTTTGAGGGTGGATCTATGAATTTCAATGCGGACAAATTTGAGAGGCCCAACAAGGGATTCCCTGGTCTTGGTACGAACTTTGAATATACAGATGAAACAAATGTGAAATTAACAAAGTCGTCCAATATTCTGAATGGGCTGGGCCGAAACATATGAAACTCACATAGTTGCCCTGGTTTTGAAGAACAGGCGAAAAGGTTATGAAAACTTACAAAGTTGCCCCAAGTTTGGGACTCGGGGGAAAATTTTGAATGAGATATGAAATTGTTGAGAAATTTGTGATGGATATGGAAATGATTGGTTTGAAAGAATTGCCCAAATTGGCTTGATTTTCCTTTGTATAATTTTGATCAATAGGGAGTTCCCTTTATCTGAGGACATTTATTTTTCATCATCATTTTTTTTACAACTGCATCGTTGGTCATTTTGTCTTGTCTCAAAATTAAGCTTTATGAAAATTTAAGCAACCATTATTCAATCTGTGTGGACTTTTATTGGGCTTGTAATGTGGCTTGGGCTGAAGGGTATTGAAAAAAGGATGTAAAGGCTCAAATAAATTTTTGTGGATATTTGAAACAAGAGTTACCATCTACACTTTGTATCAGTTATTCGTCAATGCTGTTTTGACTATTTTGCCATTTCTCAAATTTCATTCTTTGTTTGCCATCACTTTGTGATCTTTCCATTTTGCTTCACTTTTGAGGAATTATCTTCATTTGATCACCTGCAATTTGAGTCGACTTCTACCGTGATGGTAACTCTTGTTTGGGTAAAATTTTGAAAAGAAATTTCTTATTGGCTCAAATTTGGTATCAAAGGATATATTTTTGTTTTTTGTTTGTTTTTTTTTTTTTTGGATGGAGAAAGATGGCCACACATCATTTCAAATTTTGGTTGTTTCATTTTCAAAAGATTAATTAGGAGACAAAGCTAAATGATCTCAACGAGAGTCATTTTTCTTTTTTTTTTTGTGTCCCAAAGGAATCAGGGATCTCCCAACTGAAAGCCAGTGTAGGAAATGGAAAATCTGCCCCAGTGTAAAACTTTGTGTTTATTATTTGGGCTTAAGAACATGATTGGGCCAATCTGTTGGTATAGCGAGGGCTGAAGGATGATGTTTTCAAGCAATGCACACACGGATATATCTTAAGAAGATGTGACTTGATCATTTGGCTCCAGGAGATTATGACATCCATTACATTTTTTGAAATCTCATAAAAATGGATAATTTGCATCGAAAACAAATGACTCAACTTTTGTGTATTTTTTTTATTTTATGCATGAAGAAAAGTAATATGAAATGAAAATGATGATACTGGTTGAAAAACAGATTTTTTTTCTTAGAGCAAATTAGGTTTTGGTGGCCAGTATAAAAACTGGGCTTGGGGTCAGCATGGGAAATAGGTTTTGTGAGCCATTGGGAAAATTGGGATTTCTTGGCCAATGGAGACTGGGCCTTGCGGGCCAGCATGAGATCTGGGCTTTACATGCCAGTATGGGAAATGGGATTTCCGGGCCAATGTGGAATTTGGGTCTTGTAGGCCAGCATGGAAACTAGACTTTGCAGGCTAGTATGGAAAATGGGATTTGTGAGCTATTGTGGAAATGAGGATTTCTCGGCCAATGGAAATTGGGCCTTGCGGGCCAGCATGGAAACTGGGCTTTGCAAGCCAGTATGGGAAATGGGCTTTATGAGCTATTGTGAAAATTGAGATTTTTGGCCTTTGTGGAATCTGGGCCTTGCGGGTCAGTATGGAAACTGAGCTTTGCAAGCCAATATGGGAAATGGGCTTTCTGGGCCAATGTGGAAATTGAGATTTTTGGCCTTTGTGGAATCTGGGCCTTGCGGGTCAGTATGGAAACTGAGCTTTGCAAGCCAGTATGGGAAATGGGCTTTCTGGGCCAATGTAGGAACTGGGCTTTTGTGGGTCAGTGTAGGAACTGGGCTTTTATGGGCCAGTGTAGGAACTGGGCTTTTGTGGGCCAGTGTAGGAACTGGGCTTTTGCGGGCCAGTGTAGGAACTGGGCTTTTATGGGCCAGTGTAGGAACTGGGCTTTTGTGGGCCAGTGTAGGAACTGGGCTTTTGCGGGCCAGCATGGAAATTGAGATTTTTTTTTCTTATTTTTGTGGAATCTGGGCCTTGCGGGTCAGCATGGAAACTGAGCTTTGCAAGCCAGTATGGAAAATGGGCATTCTGAGCTAATGTGGCAACTGAGATTTTTCGGCCATTGTGGAATTTGGGCCTTGCGAGCCAGCATGAAAACTGGGCTTTGCAAGCCATTATGAAAAAATGAACTTTCTGGGCTAATGTGGAAAATGAGCTTGGGAACCAGTGCAGAAACTCGGCTTCGTGAGCAATGCAAAAATTGATATGAGAAAACTTGATTTTAGAAAAACGTTTGAAAAATAAAAATGTTTTTTTTTTAATCATTTTTTATTTATTTACACAATGTGAAAAATATTAAGCATATTAGAAAAATGTTTTTGTGTTTTTTATCTTTTAGAAAATAGAAATTAATGAGAAATATGCATGTAATGGGCCGAGTTGGGCCAAAAACGTTTGAACATCTTCAAAAAACATATTTCGATTTGATTATTATTTATTTTTTTTGTTTTTTACTTTCCGACATGGGAAAATCCAGATCGGATCGGACCTGAGGAGAAGTAACAAAGAAGGAAGCTTGACTTACCAGGCACATTGACCCAATGGATCAGATGACCTGAGCCGTGTGAACTTGACACAAGAAGATGACCAAGAAAACATTTTTTCATTTTTTATAGTTTATGGAACAAACTAAAAGAAATTCATTTTTTTTTGTTATGAGAGGATTTCACAATCATTGAACTGAAGAAAAATTTTGCAACACTACTAGACTCAATGGGCCCAACACTATTCTTTTTGCAACCATGACAAAAACTTCAGACAAAGGTCTGAATTCCTCTATCTTTATTCTTTTGCACAAATGCTTTTTCACACAAATGGAAAGGGAAATTATGAATTGAAAACACAAAATCTGCATAATCATGTATTTTTTTCCAGAAATTCAGATGCACTGGTTCAAGAGAAACCACAAATGACAAAGGGGCCTAATGGGCTCAAAAGCTGTTCATCTTTCATAATCAGATTTTTTTTGCAAATTCAAGGAAAATCACACAGGACCATTTGAACAAATATACTAAACATCATTCAACAGCAAAATGTGAAAACAAAAATATTTTTGACATATTTTCAAAAGAAGTAGACTCGAGAGAAAACCACGAAGGCCATTGGGCCTAATGGGCTCGAGCACTGTTCCCTTTCATTCTCAGATTTTTTTTTTTTTTTGCAAATTCAAGGAAAATCACACAGGACAATTTGAACAAATATACTAAACATCATTCAACAGCAAAATGTGAAAACAAAAATATCTTTGATATATTTTCAAAAGAAGTAGACTCGAGAGAAAACCACGAAGGCCATTGGGCCTAATGGGCTCGAGCACTGTTCTTTTTTTTCAATATTTTTATTCTTAAATTTATTCAAAATGTAGAAGAAGAAGGAATAAAATCAAACAAAATAGTGTGATGTGAAATTACAAACGTGCCAAAAATAATTCTTCACTCAAATTTATTTTTCAGAAAGAATTAGGTTCAAAGAAAGCTAACATGACAATGAGGCCCAATGAACCTGAAAAACGTCCTTTATCATGCGAATGAAAAACAATTTTGAACACTTCAAATTTTACATGACTCCAATTATTATTTTTTTTGAAAATTTTCTAGTTATCATATTTTCTTGTTTTATATTTTTTTTTTGAAATCTGATCCTCCAAGAAGTCTCTTATTGGGCCGGATTGACCCAACAAACCCTACCCGTTTTCATTTTTTCAATTTTTTTATTTTTATTTTTGAATTCAGAAAGACCGGGACTGTGGACGTCCCCGGTAGCAATGACCGGAATTGTGGACACAGTGGCAGAATCCTTGGCTATAAATAGGCTACCCTTCAGCATTGGCCGACGTTTCATTCTGCTCTCCCTCTCTCTCGTTCTCCCTTTCTCTCTCTATCTTCCTCCTTCTCTCTCCCTCTTAAGCGTCTCTGGACTTCTGTGAGGAACCTCTGCCCAGTGTGCCTTCGGAGCGTCTAAGATCAGCGAGGAGCCTCTGCAAGCCCTACTGCTTCTAGGTAAGTCCTCTTTCTTCTAGATCTTCCATTCTTTCCTTTAAGCTTTCTGTTTTTGCTTTTCCTTTTACTCTTTAGCTTTCTATTTTTTCATTTAAGCTTTCTCTTCCCTTTCCTTTTCTGTTATTCCTTTCCTTTATGCTTTACTTTCCGTTTGTTGCTCTTTCTGCTTTCTGATCTTGTTATTCCTTACTGCTTTCCGTTCATCTTTTGTGTTTTTTTTTGTTTTGTTTTTTTTGTTATGCTTTTTGCGTTATTTACTTTTGCTCCTTTATTTGCTTTCTTGTTCCTCTTTTATTTTTCTCTCTAAAAAAAAACTCTAAGAACACACTGTCTTAACAAAGATAAGGGGTATATAGGCTGGAAACCAGACGCTAATCTCCCTTCGTTTGAAGGTATGATAGAGACAATCGGGTAGAACAACGCCACGTACCCCATTAAAAACAGAAAACTTAAAAAGAATATTACTCGTATGAACACAAGGACATGGACATGGACAATCTGGACGTAGATCCGTTTAGGAACCTTTGCGAGGACCATGAAACAGATCATAAACTGGACAACGAGACTCGAAAGACCCAATACAAAGAACAAAATTAGCTTAAAAGAAACACAATGGAAGAAAACATTAGACTATGAACAAAGTATTTTTGTTATTTATGGTTTGTTTTTTTATTTATTATTTATTTAGACAAATTAGGGAAATGGATGAGAAGGAAATGGAAATGGAGAGACCGACCTGCCCAAAGTGGCGTCCGACAGAAGACCAAATCAGGATAATGACCAACATTTACAATTATGGAGTCACTCACCCAAGTCGAGCTCAGATTTTTGAGATCACTACTCGAATCAGGGCATTCGGAGAAGCGGGGGAGTACAATGTCCAGTGCTGGTTTAGCAATCATGGGAATAGAGTAAGACGTTGGCAAGCGGAATTGGATCCCACCGGCACCCTCTTTTCTCTACTACCCCTGTACATGTATGGTAAAACCCTAACTTCATCCTTGTCTTTCTAATTTTCTCCCTCTCTTCCTTCTTTTGACACAATTATTTCTCTTTATCATTATTTTTTTATTTTTTTGGAGAAACCGGTTGGGTAGTCATGAAGGCTCCGAAGCTTCTGGATCTGTTCCCTATTCCGATCATCATTGACGACGACAGAGATGAACGACAATTCCCTCCACCAGCGCCTCCTGCATTCCGCGGATTCCATATCAGACCTCCTTCGACGGAGCTCTCTCTTAGACCACCACAACCAGCTCGAGAGTTTTTCTACCATTGAAATGTTTTTTTGTTTTGTTTTTGTTGGCCGAGTGTGGCCGGAATTTAATAAGGACTGTAATATGGACACTTTAAAAATTTGTTGTATTTTCTTTACGCTTTCATTTTTTGTTTGTTTTTTCTTGGACTGTAACATTAACGATCGTCCGCGATCGACCCATGGACATGTTTACCTTTATCGTTTTTGTGTGTTTTTTTTGGTAAGGTAAAGTAACCTTGTGATTTTTTCTGTTAGATCTGAATTTGTGTATCTTTGTTTTTTTTGTTTTATTTTGGCTTTGTATTCAAATTAGTCTCTCTGTTCAATCCTTTTTTATCTGTAAAATTTGCTCACTTGATGAAATAAATTAGCCCTTTATGATTTTTTATTTGATACACTTAGTCTAACATTTCCAATCAATTACTTGTACGAAACCGTGAAAAAAAATCTTAAAAAATATTTATAAACAAAGAAAATTAACTTCGAAAAAATGAAATCTGAAGTAAAAACTCAAAATTATTTGTAAGAAAAATGAAGAAATGGGCTCCTGATAAGCCTCTGATGTAAAACACGCTGAAATACACGTTGAAAAACCTTATTTGTGGAAAAACACGTCTTGAGAGAAAACATCAAATTCGAAAAATCTCACACTGCAATTTAAATTTTTTTGCTATTTTTGAAAACAAGAATTTGACGATTCGTAGGAAAGACAAGTGACTTAAATGTTTTTGTTTTTTGTTTTTAATTTGTTCTTTGCTGCTTTCATTCTCCACGACACCCTATTAGGACATGATTTCCAGTAAACCTTGGTAATACTTCGTAATGAAAGTTCACATTAAAAGTCATGGATGGAAACATGATATCAATGAGCATAGCCCTCATAGCAAAACAATTCACAATATGAGCAAAACAACATCAGTTTCGCCTTTTACAATAACCTCTGCTTTCCCAGATAGTCCTAGAGTCTTCTTCATTCGTTCACGGCATTTGTAGAGGCGAACTTACGCCTTGCCACGGCGCTGAATCAATCAAAGATTGCACTTTATACTTTATAGCCTTGAACGCCTCTATTGAATGTCCACGTGCTCCTTCATGATAGTCATAGGCGCGGACCATCTGGATATGGTCGAACGTTCTCTTCTACCTGGACGAGCGTCTACTTTTCTCGTTGACGAAACGTTCTTGGTTGGACGGGCGTCCTCTTCTGCCTGGCTGGACGAGCGTCCTCTGCTTGGCTGGACGATCATCCACTTCTGTTCATTGGATGAACGTCCTCTCGTGCGTGTACACTGGACGAGCGTCCATTTGCTGGCGACTATTTCTGCATGTGCTTGCTTTGGTTCAGCTTTATACTTGTTGGAGACTCTTCCAAGCTTGCTACTAACTCTGAGCTTAGTGCAATTTTTTTTATTTCTTATGCCACCTTCAACCCTCTCACTGCTTATCATGTGTTCGTAAAATGGTGGTTGTAGAGCATTCAAAAAATATGGTAGTGATCTCCTTGTTGCTAAAAGGCGGTTCTACTTGAGCAGAAATTTCTCTCCATCTTTGGGCATATTCACTGAATGATTCAAATTCTCTCACCATGCTCTGCAATTGCAATCTACCAGGTGCTACATCCAGGTTGTACTTGTGCTAGCTCAAGAAAACGTCCACCAGATCCACGAAGGTTCAAGATGAGTGCCCCAATTAGAGTCATGCCATCCAAACTCTCAAAAGAAAAGAATTAGCAACTTTTCATCACATGCATGAACAACCATTTCCTTGCCATACATCATGAGATGGCTCTTGGGACAAGCAGTCCTTCTATATTTCTTAAATTCTAGCAACTTGAACCTTCAAATAGCGCTCCATCCATCACTTATGGCTTTCACAATTTTTCTAGCACCTCAAATTTGTTCCTGACAACCTCAACATTGACATGGTGAGAAGATTTTGTCCTCATCATGCTCACAATAATTGGCTTAATAATTTCCCTAAGGACCATGCAAGTGGTTGTCCCAAACTTGTTTCCTCCTTCAAATGTGTTCTCTTCGGTCTTTTGTGGGCTTCATGCCCCAAGTCTGCCCCTCAGGGCGGAGTGTAATACGAGGAAAGACCAATAAGGAGGGAAAGTTTGTGCCATTCACACTCTCTATTGTAATTGTGGTGCGTGCAAATCTCCAGGTCTTTGTAAGGCGTTTAGGGCCTCTAAGATTAAGCTCGTTTGTTCCTTCAGTTGTTGGATATCGACTTTCATTCCTTCTTTTGGTTCTCCAAGATTTGTTAACTGGTTCGAGTCCTTTAGGGTATCTTAGATGTTTAGCTGTATTTTTTTTTGAAACAAATTAAGAAAAAGAAAATAAAAACAAAAAAATAAAAAAAATAAAAAAAAGAAAAGAAAAGACAACATAGTTCAAATTCTCTAGTCAGAAATTATAAAGCTGTGAAAATATTGCCCCGGTAAAATTTGGAAATTAACACGAAACAGAGTCAATAAGGTGGTTCATCATTTAGAATTTCCCCAGACATAGGAAAACATCTCAAGCTTTAGTCATCACATTCTTCATTTCTCTAATCAATTTCTTGCAGCAATTGGGGAATGTTTCAATCCCCTTAGACGGGTTAAGGATTGGCAATGTAGACTCAACATCAGCTAAGAACTCAAGGATGATTTCAATAGCTCCATTGGCAAGGGAAGCTAGCTATGAGAGACTTCTCTTCCAATTCTTTGTAACTTGTCCTTGTTCAAAGACATACTCTTTCATATAGATCATTATTTACAGATGTCTCCTCTTTAGCTTGATGCTACATTTTTCCAACTTCTCAACTGCTGCTCCCATTTGCTGCTCAGCACTACGAAGTTTTTGCTTTGGTAAGGAGGGATTGACTTGAATGGTAACTTGATTGTCCTAACCCTCTCTGTGATTCATTGGCCAAGGGAATCTTTATTAAAAGTCCATGATCTTGGGTCTCCCTTGAAATGAACAACATTTTTGTAGGTGTTCTTAACTCGATGAAGCATTTTAGCAAAAGTTCATTCATCACAAGATAAAAATGGCCATGGAAGAAGATGAAGAACTCAAAAGGAAGAAGGGAGTGTTCCCACGTGCCCTAGCATCCCTCCAAGTTCTCCTCTGAGTGAGATGCACCTCCAAAGAACCAAAGACCGTAACCCCTTCGCGTTTCTGGGTTAAATAGACACATTAGCAAAAGTAAGGCCCGGCGCCCCTTCTGTCTCGCGCCCGGGCGCGAGACTCTCTCGAAAAGTCGAAAGTGGACGAGGGTCCACTAAAATCGGGACGAGCGTCTTCTTCTCTGGCCTGGACGAGCGTTCCAAATCTTGGACGAGCGCCCTCTTCTGCTCTAGGACGAGCGTCGTCTTCAGAGAGCTAGACGAACGTTTACTTGGCGTCACTCCGACGACGAGCGTTTTTGCATGTGTGACGGGCGGTTCTGCGTGCCTTGTTGGTTCATCTCTACATTTTGGTGGAGACTCTTCCAAGCTCATTTTTAGCTCCCGCAATGATATATAATTTGCGATCTATGCTGCCAAGGGACACACCATTTAATTTTGTCTTCGTTTAAATTTGCACAAAGTTGCGCCCATTCATTTGCTCCTTTCACATTTGGTTTGCACTACAATAGCTCGTCCATGGGGTACGGGGAATTTAAGGCGTCTCCAATCTCACGGGAAATGAACCATATATATAACACTGGTAGACAACATAACATCTTTCCTCCCTTAAGTTCATAACAACGATTAAGGGTCCCATAAACTTCAGCCAGGACGGCAGTGACTGGATCCTCACAACGCTCTTTGTATCCCACAAATGGTTCATAGCGGCATAATCGACGAGGTCCTTGACATTTAGGAGAAAGCATGACACCATAGAGGAGAAGAGCTAATACGTCCGTAAACGTTTCCCAATTTTCCTCTTAAGCCAAACGAGGTAGGTATTCCTATAAGTATCTTTGAGGAAAGCCCCTCACTTTGCCCTTGATTGTGAACTCGCTTTCCAACTTCATTGGGTGTACTTTCCTGATTCGCACTAGTTATGAGTAGGGGTATATTTCCCGAGGTAAATGTAGGCACCTTGCATCCGAGAAGTGTATCTAAGATTTACTCAAATTCCTCCACTCTGGCAGGTTCAACAAATTCTTATACTCCACCAATATTACCCTCCTTTGTTTGGCGTGCAATTTTTCAACAAAATATATGAACTCGAATGCCCCTTGACTCAAAATTCCATGTTAATTCCCATCTTTAGCTTAAAGGCCTTAATCACAACTTTATAATTTTTGACTAGAATCCACAAAATGTGACAAGACTGTAAAAAAACATGAGCTAAGAAAGGAGAAAAAAACATAAAGAAAAAAAAAGTATAAAGAGACATGATGATATGTACAAGGTGCGTGATTTTTATTAAGCGAACATGAGGGTTATAAGAATACACGTTTCTCCCTTTTGTGCCTTATCAAAGGTTGAATGACTGAAGTTCTAAGGCCAAATATATGCACTCACAAGGATAGCTTCCTAATTCTTAAGTCAGGCCACCAGAGCTATGGCTCTTTTCACTGTTTCTCCACAACAGTCAGAGTAATCAACTAGATGTGGAGACACAAATGAAGAGAACAGACTCTGGCTGGGGTTCTCACGATAGCCAAACAGGAAGTACATCCCAGAGTGACACCGCTACACAACCCCTCTATTTCTAAGTTGCGCTCAGACCCGGGTATAGGGCCTCACTCATGATATGCATACAATGTGTGTGTGTGAAGGGAGAATGCAATGGTACACCCCAAACCCTCACCTGCAAAACAACCAGAAGATTCCCAGGCAGACATAACATGTTTTCTATCCTAGGGTTCAATATAATCAAAACAAACACACATACAATTATGACAAATATCAAATAAAAGATAAAGAAAAAGGAGAAGAAAAACACAAAGAAAAACCACATTGAATTCGCACATCTAATTAAATGGCCTGACTCTCTGGCAATCCCCAGTGGAGTCGCCATCTGTCGCAACCGGGATCGCGACGGGACGACGATCCGAAAAGAAACGTACGAGTTTGAAAATTTAGAGATTTGGAGTCGCCACCATAGTTTATTCTGGAAAACTACGGAAAAACCATAAAATGATAAGGCATGGTCAATTAGAACCAGATTCTTGGTTCGGGAGTCGGTTACGTGTAGGGAAGGTATTAGCACCCTACGACGCCTGCCCTAAGGCAGTACCTTTAACTAAATGTGCGAATATGGATGTGGTTTTCAAAATGTTTAACTTTCCCTTAAAATAAAACTCTGAACAAACAAACAATATTTTTTAGTTTTTTTGGGCCCGACAAGGATTGACCTCGCTCCTACGTATTCTCATGTGAGAAATCAGGGTTACGTAGTTCTTTTAGAAACCTGCTTGAAATTTTGTTTGAAAATTGTTTGGAAATGATTTTGGATTTTTGGGAGAGTGAACCTGACAAGGACTGGCCTTGCTCCTACGTATCTCCACTTTTGATGGAGAATCAAGGATCACGTAGTTCTGGCTGAGAAATTGTTTGTTGTTTGAAAATGTGGATGTTTTTGGTTTTTGAAGATTTTATATTTTTTTTGGTATTTTTTGTATAATATTTAAATTTTTGCGTAATGAGCACTAGGCTGATGCGTACGATCGCACGAGCACTCACACAGCTTTTTCAATGTTTTTTATTGTTTTTGCGTAATGAGCACTAGGCTGATGCGTACGATCGCACGAGCACTCACACGGCTTTTTTTTTTGTTTATTTTATATTTTGGGTAATGAGTACTAGGCTGATGCGTACGATCGCACGAGTACTCACACCGATATTTATATCATTACATGTTTTTTAAAGTTTTATATATATTTTTTTATATATTTTTTATTAAGAAGAGAGTGAAGTTGAAATATCTATGACATAAAAATATCAAAAAGCATAGGATAAAATTGTGGTAGAAAATAGGATAAATTTATAAACTAAAAAAAATGATCAAAATGCATATAAATAGAATGAAAAGAAAATGTGTACCTTGTTGAAGATTTGAAAGATGAAATAAAACCTTACTTGTAATAAGTCGTGAGAAAGATAGATAGAAGATGAAGAAGATAGCTTTATAGTAGAAATGTGGTATGGGATTTACTATGTATAGAGGGATTAGGAAATAGTAAAATGTGAGAGAAAAATGAAGTAGAGTTTTGGGATGGAATGAAGAGATTTTGAGAGAGAAGAGATGGATATTATGTAAATTGTGTGTGTGTGAAATGAAGGGAATGTAGGTATTTATAGAGTTAAGAATGAAAAAAGTTGATGAATAAAAATAATATAATAAGTTGGTGGAAAATTTAGATGAAATAAAATATAATTAAAAAAAGATGAATAGAAAAAGTTAATGTGGAAAATAAGTGAAAGAAATAATATAAAAAGTTGGTGGAGAAAGTAGGTGAAATAAAATATAGTGAATAGTAAAAGTTAATGTGGAAAATAAGTGAAAGAAATAATATAAAAAGTTGGTGGAGAAATTAGGTGTGGAAATTAAGTGGAAGAAATAATATAAAAAGTTGGTGGAGAAATTAGGTAAAATAAAATATAGTGAATAGTAAAAGTTAATGTGGAAAATAAGTGAAAGAAATAATATAAAAAGTTGGTGGAGAAATTAGGTGTGGAAATTAAGTGGAAGAAATAATATAAAAAGTTGGTGGAGAAATTAGGTGAAGAAGAATGGATAATAAAAAATGTTGATGGAGAAGATATAATTAAAAAATGTAAGTGGAATAATTAGAAAAGTTGATATATAAAATTAATATGGAAATGATGTGGAAAAAGTAAATGAAAAAGGTAGATGATGTGGAGGATGAGGTGGATGGTGATGTGGAGAATGGGGTGTGATAAGAAAAGATTGGTGGTGAGGAAGTAAAAAAGTGAGATTATTTTGGGCCAATTGATTAAGTTTTTTTAAAAGAAAATTTAGGGGTGCAAAAAGTAAAATAAATAGTATTTTTCATTTTGTTTTTTTTTGTATTTTTTTTTGATGAATTATATTTATCCGGACGAAATTGGGTGTTGACACTTACTACCTAAAAATTTGATTCCACAAAAGAAACAATCATACCTTGGAATCAGAACAGCAGAAGCAATCATTCACAATCAATCAGATTAAAGAAAATCAGGTAGCTATCCTGATCTGTGAAATTGACAATTCATTCCCCAGCGAACACATGCAATAAAGGAAAGAGAATAGAAAAAAGTGAACTACAAAGTCTCATTAAATACATTACATTGTAATAAAGTAATACTAATTAAGGAAACAATTCCCCTCTAATTTATAAAATTGAAAACTTACGTTGCAAATATACTTATCAGACTGTTGAAAAAGTTCTCCCAGTATCTATATTTTCTGCCAAATTAAGTAACAGATGATGAAAGAAAATGGCACACCGTAGCAGAGCAAAGTAGCTTTATACGTTCTCCCTTGATTTGTGCTGGAAAACACCTTTCCTATCCTACTACTCTTCCATTTCCTCCTAATAAAAAAACCATACTTTTTTTTCTACCACTGGTAAGGTGGTTGTTTTTTAAATACTTAGGGTCACAGTGTATTATTGCAAGCTACTAAAAATTGTTATAGATTACATTGATTACTCATTAGAATCATTGTATTATTGCAAGCTACTAATTTTCTTCAATTAAATACATTTTATAACTTAATACTTAACCAATTATTTGATCTATGTTTGGATAAAGACATGCATATCTATCATCTTTCTTTCGAAACCTCTGTGTGGTGTCCCGACCAAAATATAGAAAAACAAATTAGTGTACTAAATTAGCAGACGGAAAATGTTCAAGCAAAAACTCAATCAACTCATCTTTCATACATTCATGGACTAAACTTATTCGGATGACCAAGAGTCTAACTTAAATTAATTTGATTAAAGATAAGAAACTTAAATTTAATTTTACCATTTTATAACTCAGAATACTAAATCATGAATCTCAAAGATACTAAACTAGATATGAATTTAAACCAGGGATAAGATGAACATACCAGGAAGGATTTGAGTTTGAGGGGTTGCAGACAGAATGCTTTGTAATCGCCCCAGTAGATTCCTAGTACCTTCAACAAGTTTCATTAACTTTTACGTAAGTGCCAAAACTAGAAAGCCAAAACCAGAGACAAAATGTTTTGAGTTATAACACAAAGATCGAAAACTAGAAAGCCAAAATCAGAGACGAAATGTTTTGAGTTATAACACAAAGATCGAACATCAGTAGATCGAACAAAGAACGAGAGAGCCAAAACCAGATCAAACACATTCTTAACTCGACCGCGACCTATGACCGGTCAGTGCGGGAGCGCGCCAGAGCACCTCGACCTCGCTCAACCCACAAATGCCTCGACGCCTCGACCCCTCCACCTCGACCTCGCTCAACCCACAAATGCCTCGACGCCTCGACCCCTCCACCTCGACGCTCAACCAGATGAACACGAAGCCAAACAGGAGAAGATGAACACGAAGCCAAGGAGAAGATTGTAGTGCGGGAAAGGGTTTGAGAGAAAATTTGATGAGAACGGGAGGAAGGTTAGGGTTTAGATTTCAGAGAATTAGAGATGAGATGAATAAACGACTGAAGGTCGGGGAGAGAATAATATGGGTTGGGTAAGTATTCTAAAAATAAAAAATGTTTAAAAAAATAATAAAAAATAGTAACCTGCGGTTTTTAGAGATAAACCCCCAAAAATTATTGGGTTTCCAAAACCGTCTCCAAAAAATCCCTCCTAAAATCAATCATTTTTGTTGTGGAATAACAGGTGCATAAATCTACACAAATTATAATATCTAAATTATAATTAAAATAATGTTTGACTACCTAATATTCTTTAATAGAATATTTGGTATATCTTAACACTCCCACTCAAGTTTGTGCATGGATATCACACATTCTCAACTTGAATAGAGATTCATTAATCAATCTTCTTGACATTCATTTGGTGAGAACATCAGTCAACTGCAATTATGATCTTACAAAAGGAAATTAAATTATTCCAGCTTCAAACTTCTCTTTGATGAAATGTCTATCAATCTCCACATGTTTTGTTCTATCATGTTGCACATGATTGTGAGCAATTGCTATAGCCGAAGTACTGTCACAGTACAAACTCATAACTTCATTTTGTTTAAAGCCTAAATCTGATAGCACATTTTTAATTCACATAAGTTCACATACACCTAGTGTCATGCCTCTGAATTTTGCTTCAGCACTAGATCTTGCTACTACAGGTTATTTTTTATTCCTCCAAGTTACAAGATTCCCTCTTACAAAAGTAAAGTATCCAGAGGTAGATCTTCTATCATCTTTTGAACCTGCCCAATCTACATTAGTGTACCCTTCTACCTTTAAGTTTACATGATTTGAGAACAAAATTCCTTTTCAAGAGCAAACTTCAAATATCTCAAAATCCTTTCAATAGCATCCATATGAAGCTTCCGTGGGTCATGCATAAATTGACTAACAACGTTCACTACATAAGTGATATTTGGACATGTATGGCACAAATAAATTAATTTTCCTACCAGCCTTTGGTATCTTCCTCTATCTATGCTTGCTGAATTTGAGCATTGAAAGAGTTTATGATTTTATTCAATTGGTGTATCAGTTGGTTTACTCCCAAGCAGCCCAATTTCCGATAGTAAATCAATAGTATATTTTCTTTGGCATAGAAAAATACCTTGTTTTAATCTAACTACTTCAATACCCAAAAAATATTTGAGGTTTCCAAGTTGTTTCATCTCAAATTCAGATGCAAGGTATTGTTGTAAACTAGAAATCTCATCTTGGTCATTCCCTATAACAATCATGTCATCTACATATATAATCAAAGCTGTAATTTTTCCTTGTCCTCTCTTAAAAAATAAGGTGTGATCAGAGTTACTTGCTCTATAGCCAAAAGCCTTCATAGACTTGGTAAACCTTCCAAACCATGCTCTTGGGGATTGTTTTAATCCATATAGAGCCTTCTTTAATTTGCAAACCTTCATTCCAATTGAATCAGTCATGCTTGGAGGAGAATCCATATAAATTTCTTCTGAAATTTCTCCGTGCAGGAAAGTATTTTTCACATCAAATTGTAGAAGAGGTCAATCTTGATTTGTAGCTAGCGACAAAAGTATTCTCACAATATTGAGCTTAGCTACCGGTGCGAACGTCTCTTAGTAATCTACACCATAAGACTAAGTGTAACCTTTAACCATAAGTCGTGCTTTATACCTCTCAATAGTTCCATCAGCTTTATGCTTAATTGTAAAGACCCATTTGCAACCCAAAGTTTTCTTCCCTCTTGGTAAGGACACAAGATCCAAGTGTTGTTTTTTCTAAAGCTGCCATCTTCTCAACCATTGCTTCGATCCATCTAGGATCTGCCAAAGCTTCTTGTATATTACTAGGAATAGAAATTGAAGATAATTGAGATACAAATGATGCATATGACTGAGATAACCCGTGAGATGACACATATTTACTAATGAGATATTTAACTTTGGCTTGGAGGTCTGGTTCATATTTAACTAGAGGTTGACCACGGTTAGAACGAGGTGGAAGAATATATTGAACAATAGTAGACTCAATGTTTGGTGTGTTGGTGGTCTCACGCAGACAAGAATCAATTCCATATCTAAATTAGTATTATCAGATATAGGATCAAAAGGTACCTCTGAAGAGTCAAGCTGAACCTGTGGAGAAGATTGAGCCAATTAGTTATGATCAAAAGACACTGTATTATCCAGAAAATAATGGTCCATATTTAGGATTGGCTCACTTCCTCCAGAATGATCCTCATACGATAATTTATCTTCACAATCAAACATACCAACATCATGATTATGCACTTCACTTTCATTGCCTCCCTGAAGTGGAGAATCAACATAAAAAAATTAATGCTCACTAAATGTCACATCCATAGAAATATAAAATTTCTTTGATGGTGGATGGTAAGCACGATAGCCTTTTTTAGTTGATCCATACCCAACAAAAACACATTTGATCGCTCGTCCTTCAAGTTTTATACGTTGATGTGGGTGTAAGTGAACATATATAACACATCCAAAAATATGAGGTGGTAAATAAACTATGGGAGGAAGGATACAATGATCAGACAACACATCAAAAGACCTTCGAAAGTTAAGCACATTAGAAGGGGTTCAATTAATTAAATAAATGGCAGAGCTCACAACCTCATCCCATAAATGAGATGGGACATTACCATCTATCAAAAGTGATCTTCTCACCTCTAATATATGTCTATTTTCCCTCTCAGCCACTCCATTTTGTTGTGGTGAATAAGGACATGTAGTTTGATGCAAGATGCCTTTAGAGTTCATGAACTCTATTAATTTAATCTTAAAATATTCCCCTCTATTGTTTGATCGAATGACCTTAATAGATGTGTTAAATTGTGTAACGATCAAATGATAGAAGGAACGAACCACATCACACACATCATCACTTTTATATTTAAGCAAATATACCCAGGTTACCCGAGTACAATCATCAACAAAACTGATAAACCATTTTTTTTCCATTATGTGTAGATTGCGGGGCAGAGCCTCAAACATTTGTGTGAACTAATGAAAAAGGAAAATCAATTTTGTTATTGCTTAAAGGAAACACAACACGATGATTTTTTTGCCAAAACACAAGTTTCACAAAAAAAAATAAAAAATATTGCATTTATCAAATAGTGATGGAAATAAATTATTTAAATAACCAAAAGAGGTATGTCCTAACCGTCTATGCCACAACCAAATTTCTTTTTTATTTTTATCTTGTATGTGATCATTCATAAGACAAGCCAACCCTCTTTTATTCTTTGATTGTGAGACATTTTCAAGATAATATAGTCTTTCACTCTCTCTACCACTAGCAATCTTCTCCTTGGAATGGATGTTCTGAAAACAACAATGGGTTGGGTAAAACAAGGCAACACAAGAATGTGATTTGGTTAACTTGTTGACAGAGATAAGATTACAGTTTAATGTAGGAACAAATAAAACATCAGGAATCGATAAGGAGGGTGAGAGGAATATAGTAGATATATCTTCAATATGAGATAAGACCCCATTGGCATTAATAATAACAATTTTAGAACAATTAGAGGAAAAATTAGTAAATATAAGATTATCACAAGTCATATGATCAGTAGCACCCGAATCAATTATCCAATCACTACCCTTAGTAACAACAGAAAGATTAAGTGCAGAGTTAGATATACCTGACTTGGTCACAAATCCAACAGTAGTAGAAATATAACTCTTGGAAGCAGCGGAAGTTCCAAAATCATGTTTCTCTGATTGATTGTCATCGGAAGAAGCCATCAGAAATATTCAATGAAAAAAAGCACTAATTCCTATATTGTTTGACTCTTGATACCATAATAAAAGGTTTAAAGAATAATTTTGATGTATTATTTCAAAGAATAGAGTACCATATATATATATATATATATATATATATATATATATATATATATATATATATATATATATATATATATATATATATATATATATATATATATATATATATATAATACACACATTTAAGGATCCTATAATTCTTCATCTATTAAAGGAATGGCAGGTGCACAAATCTGCACAAATTATAACTAACATAATATTTGATTGTCTAATATTCTTTAATAGAATATTTGACATATCTTAACAAAATTTTCAGACGGCTTCGATGAAAATCTGTTTCCTTTTAACATCGAGAAAAAAAAATCAATTATTGTTTCTGGAAATTTTTTAAATCAAACATGGACTTATATATTGGAGAATAGGCATGTGCCTCATACATATTTTAAAAAAAAGAAAGTATGTTCTTATAATCTAAAGAAGGTGATGTAATGTTGCATGACTTTGTTAACCAAATGGATGGTTTTCAAACCACAAATTCATAATCACCAAATTAAACGTATACAACCATCAGACACTCTCTTTCTTTCACCAATTGCTAGCAATAATATGCCAATATGCCCTCACTTTCTTCTTGTTATTCTCTCTTATCACAAGATACTTATCATTTTTGTTACGTGTTGCAATTCTAAAAAAGAAAAAATGTTTTCATTTAATCGAGATTTTCAAAATTTAAGATAATATTAATTTTTTTATTTAGTTTATATATATATATATATATATATATTATAATTTGGAAGAAAAAAATTAATTATTGTGTTATACATTACCGAGATGTTGTCAACATAAAACACTAATGTCAGTAGAAACATTTAGACGATAATAGCTTGACAACCTAAGATGAAGTCATATTGACAAATACATTTCGATCATATCAACAACACACCTCTGATTAAATGCCTAAACAATAATTAAGCACAACTAACAAGGAAATTAATAGATAAGATAGATTGTAAATCCTAAAAAGCTTAAGAAAAGTAATTATCTATGTGACCTAGGTCGAATCAAGTAAAAGTCCATAAAATCGTTATAAATAACATTGTTCACGAGGTAATTATTATATATTCGTTTTCTAGTCCCTCCACTTGGACTTGGGAGACATTATTGCCTGTACATCCCAAATCACACGGGTGTTTGAAGAGCATATTTCATACTAAAGAAAGAGAAGAAGTTTAAGAGTATTTTTGATCGTTTGAATATATATATATATATATATATATATATATATATATATATATATATATATATATATATAAACCTTAAAAAAAATTAAAAAAAATCTTATAAATACTTTTGAAATAAAAATTATTGAATTTCTTTGTTTCTCATAAACAACTTTAAACTGCAATAAAAAATAATAAAACTAAAGTGGATAAGACAAATTTAAACATAGGGGTAAAAGAACATGATAATAAAAGTGTGTTAGAGAAAGTATTTTTAGTGATGACATCTCATTATTGTTATGGTGTTTGTTCCAAAATCATGGATGGATATGATATTATGGAATTTAAATTTTCACATGTTAAATAATAATTCTATCCATTCACCTATAGATGTTTAGAACTAGAGATATTTCCATAGTGATACTAACGAATATAATAGTTTAGGTTTAATGTCTCCGTAGGTCCCTATTTTGGTCATGAATTTCAAATAGGTCCTCGTCATTTTCGGCGTATCAATTGAGTCCTTATTTTTGTAAAATTGAATTAATTACAGGCCTGCCATTAATTTGGACAAACGGCCGTTACGGTATTGGTTAGGTGGCATGGTTGAGTGCAGTAAGTAATCAGACGTGGCATTTAAAACGGTTTTTGTATTAAATAATTGGTATGCACGTCTGATTATTCAGTTTTGGGTAAGGGCATACTAGGAAATTTGAAAAAATTCAAGGCCAACAGGTTTTAATTGACGAATGCACATGAGATTGGGGGAAGAAATTGAGGGTTTTTAATATTAGGGTTCGCGTGAGAGGCCAAAAATGGGATCCTAAGTTGGATCCAAAAATCAGGTGTATCTTTGTTCGATTCGAAGTGGGAGGGTGCGCGTTCTTTGTTCGATTCGAAGTGGGAGGGTGCGCGTTCTTTGTTCGATTCGAAGTTGGAGGGTGTGCGTTCTTTGTTCGATTCGAAGTGGGAGGGTGCGCGTTCTTTGTTCGATTCGAAGTAGGAGGTCGAAGTTGTAGTTTTGCGACGCAGCTGGGTGTAGTGCTTGTGGTTGTTCGAAGAGAATGTCGAAGGAGCACTCTTGGTATTCATCGAGTTGCAATGCCAGGCGGAAGGAAAATGGTACGCCTTCACCGATATGCTACTGTGGTCAAAGTTGTGTGGTGAGAACTGCCAAAACTACGAAGAATCGGGGCAAGCAATTTTGGGGATGCTCCAAGTATAAGGTATGTTAGATTCAACTCAACCTAATTAAGTTCTGGTACTGTTTGTGAGAAGAAGGTGGTACTCCCTAATGAAGTTGAATGTTGTCTTTACAGAATGGTGGTGAAGAAAGTGGTTGCAACTTCTTCGAATGGTGCAATGATATTGGTGGTGACGAAAGGGGAAGTTTGTTCAACAGTGAAGGAAAGAAAGAAACACTAGTGAAGAGTGAAGACATGGATAGTACTAGGAAAATGATACTGAATTTACAAAAATCAGTTTTCATTGTTGAAAAGTTGATGAAGGTGGTGATGTTGTTGGTGTCTGTTTTATGTGTAATACAGATAGTTTTAGTTTCAATGTTGATGACGAAAGGATGATTCCTTGTAACTTTGTTGTAGGTTTGGTCTGTTGTAATGAAATTAATGAAATGAATGAAATGGAAGAGTTGTTATAAATTCAGTCCATATACTGTGTACAAAATTACTGCTAAATTACACAATTGTTATAATGCTAAATCATATTTATAGAATAAGCAGTTTCAATTTATAGAATAAGCATTTTCATTGTTGAAATGCTAAATTACAGCATTGTTATCCTGATCAGACCACAATTTGATTGTTACATTGCTGAGATACTATTGAATAAGCAGTTTCATTTGATAGCTAAATTACGAGCGCCCTCTTAGCTCGCTGGACGAGCGTCCACTGCGGGTCCTCGCTGGACGAGCGTCCACTGCGCGTCTTCGCTGGACGCGCGTCCACTGAGCGTTTTTTCTACCGTGTGTATCGCTCGTCAAACTAGGTCCCTGTTCCCTAGCGTTCGGTTTAGTCGTCCTCAATCGTGTACCGCTCGTCCACCTACGTCCGTGCTCAAGACCTTTCGGTGTGGTCGTCCTCCCTTGTCTAGCGCTCGTCCAACTACGTGCGTGCTGAAGATCGTTCGGTGTGGTCGTCCTCCCTTGTCTAGCGCTCGTCCAACTACGTGCGTGCTGAAGACCGTTCGGTGTGGTCGTCCTCCCTTGTCTAGCGCTCGTCCAACTACGTCCGTGCTGAAGAGCGTTCGGTCTGGTCGTCTTCCCTTGTCTAGCGCTCGTCCAACTACGTCCGTGCTGAAGAGCGTTCGGTCTGGTGGTCCTCCCTTGTCTAGCGCTCGTCCAACTACGTCCGTGTTCAAGACCGTTCGGTCTGGTCGTCCACCCTCGTGCATCGCTCTTCCAACAACCTCCGTGCTGCAGACCGTTCGGTCTGGTCGTCCTGTATCGTTGTATATAAGACATCCGTCCAAGAAGGAAATTATAATATAACCAAAACATTTTAATACATCCAAAACAGTTCCTGGTCATTGACAAAATAGTTCCTGCTCATTGTAATACATCCAAAACAGTTCCTGGTCATTGACAAAATAGTTCCTGCTCATTGTAATACATCCAAAACAGTGTAATACATCCAAAACCATACATAGTTGGCATCATTGTCATTCATTAAATTACATAGCAGTAAAACAATCAACCTTGTTCCTTAGACTATTACATAACCAAAGTTCCTTAAACTTGGCATCATTGTCATTTATACACACATCTATAGTTCAGCTTCCTCATCATTCATACACACTTCAGATAATTGCGATGATGGCATGATTGGTTCTTGGGTTGCTTTCGGGCAACGACTCCTGTTGTGCCCAACCTCCCTACATATCCCGCATCTCTTCCGCAAACAACCCTTGCTCACTCGTGAATCATCCTTTCTGATCTCCCACTGCTCCAGTCTTCTTTTCCTTTTAGGTCTTCCAGGCATAACCTTGTTCCTAGGATCCATGACATCCGGATATGGTGTTAGGTCCCACATGTTGTTGCCGTTGATGGGATATACGATTGATGCATAGGTTTCTTCATAGGTGGACTTTAGAAAGCAAGCCGGAATATTAAGAAACTTCATTGCGGCAAGGGAGTGACAACATGGAATTCCTGTGATGCTCCATCTCCTGCACGAGCATGAGAACTCGTCTATGTTTACAACAAATTTTTCTCCACTTTGGGAGACGTGTCGTACTTCAAACAGTTTGTGTGTTGACCAGCTATAAAGAAATAAAAAATTTAAACAACACATTTAAGTGTCTGACATAAAGTTTACCAAGGAATGAATAAACATTTATGAAGTTATGAAGAAAGTTACCTAGGTATCCAATTCTTGGTTGCTTGGGATTCCTTTGTAAATCTGGCCTGGATCTTTGGACAAATTGGTCCTGAAAATGATTGTATCTTAGACCTGTTTTTTGCCGATCTTTGCATTATGTATACCCTAATTTCTTCCAGCATTGTTATGATTGGTTTAGTCCTGCTGTGAACCAAGACACTGTTGAAAGCCTCACTGATATTGTTGACCAATGTGTCACATTTTGGTGTTGGACTGAATCTGGACCTTGACCAATATCTACAACAGATGATATATACACATGTTAAAACTGCAACTAATATGGACAAACATAAAATAATATACAAAGGGCAAAAATAATTAATACAAATTGTCAACCTTGGAGGGATGGCAATTAAATGCTTGAATGCGTCTTCATTTATATCTTTAATGTTTCTCATCTCCCTTTCCCAGTTTTGTGGATGAGTGGCAGTAGCTGCCCTCCACATCAGCTGTTTCAGATTTTTACCAGGAAACTTTTTCCTAAAGTTTGAATATAAGTGTCTGACACAAAATCTCTGGTCAACACCTGGGAGTAACTGTTGTATGGCTGGTAGTAGACCCTGTGGTGTTAACGTAAATGATTTATCACCATATCAAATTAATGAACCAATATACGAAAGAAGCAATTTAAATATGATTATTACCTTTTGTTGGTCGGAGACAAAAGTAATTGAAGAACACACTTCTCCACCACCAAGATCATCAATCAAAAGTTCCAAAAACCACATCCATGAATCTTTGTTTTCGACTTCTACCACCGCATATGCAATGGGCAACATTTGATCATTTTCATCCCTCCCAACAGCCGTCAACAGCTCACCACCATACTTCCCTTTCAAAAAGGCTCCATCTAATCCAATTATTGGCCTACAGCAGACAAAACTGTCTTTGCATGCCTTCAGACAACAGTAAAATCTCTTGAAAATTAACTCACCCTCATTATTCTCAACATGGACCTTAACTGTAGATCCTGGATTTCTTTCCAACAACTCATGCGCATAATCATATATCCTCTTATATTGTTCATTAAAGGACCCATCAATTTCATTAGAAGCAATAGCTTTGGCTCTATAAGCCATAGACCTTGATATACCTATGTTCCACTTCCTTTGAACTTTTTTCACGAATATCAACACCCTTCATCTTAGGATTTTCCTGAACTGTTTTCACCAACTTTTTGCTCAACCACTTGGCGTCAACTAACTTCAGGTTGAACTCCCTGCTGCATGTATGAATGTCTTTTTTAGTTCTCAGCTGCCATGATTTTACAGCCTCCATATAACCAAAGTATATGGTCCATGGGCATTCTCCTTTTGCACCAAAGCACTTCATCCTCAATCTTCTCTTGTCATTTCTTACAAACTTTATATTCCTCCCATTTTCCAATGCATACCCTTTTACAGCATCTAAAATATCTTGCTTTTTTGCAAAAAAAGTCCCAACTTCCCATGTAAAGTCTACCATACTTTTTGGCATACAAAAAATACCAAACCTCCCATAACCTTCACTGTCATTAACCTCTTCATCACTATCTGTTGCACTAAGAAATTCCTCAGATTTCCACTCAAAATCTGACAATCCTCTATCGTCATGATCATCACATTCAACACTGACATTATCACGGTCATCATCACTATCATAAAGACTTTCTACTTCTACGTCTACTTCGACATTACAATCTACATCACCATCTATATCACATTCAACACTCACATCTACTAGGCCCTCTAAGCACTCATTAATTCCATGTACATCACCTTCTTCAGTAGATGTACTCCAACTACAAAGATAAACTTCATCCTCCACGACTCCTTCACACACATTCAACTCTTGCTCTTCTTCAACCTCATGCAACTCTTGTACGTGACCATGAGCTTCAACCTCTACTTCAACAGCACCACCATCTTCTTCACCCTCGTTCACCTCTTGTAAGTCACCATCAACTACACCATTTACTTCAACACCGTCACCATCTTCTTGACAAACATTCACCTCTTGTAAGTCACCATCAACTACATCATTTACTTCAACACCGTCACCATCTTCTTCACAAACATTGACCTCTTGTAAGTCATCATCAACTACATCATTTACTTCAACACCGTCACCATCTTCTTCACAAACATTGACCTCTTGTAAGTCACCATCACCTTCACCATTTACTTTAACAGAATCACCATCTTCTTCAACCTCTTTTTGTATTGTACCATTACCTTCAACTTCTCCTTCATCATTAGTAATGTCTTCAAGCATATGAATGACTTCGGGATCAGAAACTACATGGACAACGTATAAGTGAACTTCACCATTAAGCCTAGCTAAGTTAGCCATATGCATGGCCCCTCTGTCATCAATCAATTGTTCCAACCTATTTTCCAACACTAAACCCCCTCCTAAACAGTACCATAAATCTTTAAAATTCTCATATCCTAAACTTTTGACTACACTGACAACCACAAAAAAACTCCACGTGTCAGGGTCAAAGGACAAAGTTGTTGTCTCCCCTTCATACTTTAGGGTACTATCATTAATGAACTTTCCTCCATGGTGGAACACACACACAATAGCGTCCTCCATTACGCACAACACAAAATAAATATATCTACAGACCTATTATGAAAACATATCACGACAAAAAAAATATATATTAAAACAGGCACAGAGATCAAATAACTTTAAACATACGCACTCAGACAAAGTCAAATAACTTTAAACATACATGGGGGACCACCAAAATGCAATCAAAACCAGAGACCAAACCATACATCAATGGGGGACCACCACAAGTGATTGTAGTTTCGATTGAATAAAAACGAATACAATAAAGCAGAAACACTTACCTTCCTTTAGATGAACCTCCACTGACCACGTGCTTCAGCTTCTTGCTTCCAACAACAAAAGGACCCACAGACACCGCCCACTGCATGCACTCTGCCACTTCAGTCTCGAACTTACGATCGCGATTTTTGGCCTCTCACGCGAACCCTAATAATAAAAAGGTTTAATTCTTTCCCCAATCTCAGTTGCCCTTTTAATTTTTTCAAATTTCCTACTTTGCCCTTACCCAAAACTGAATAAACACACGTGCATACCAATTATTTTATACAATAACTGTTTTAAATGCCACGTCTGCACTCAACCATGCCACCTAACCAATACGGTCGTTTGTCCAAATTAACGGCAGGCCTGTAATTGATTCAATTTTACAAAAACAAGGACTCAATTGATACGCCGAAAATGACGATGACCTATTTGAAATTCATGACCAAAATAGGAACCTACGGAGACATTAAACCAATAGTTTATTACTTAACCTCACAGTTTGAAAAGATGATTTCAATTCCTATCTCTTTTAATAATGTTTCCTCTTCTAGGAAGAATTTAAGTGTGAAGTTAAGAATCTCATTTTTAGTGAAGATGAGTGAAATCATTAGTCCAAAATCATAAATACTTACATTGTTACAAAATGATTCTACACCAACATTTAGAATGAATTCGCCTCTTCACTTTTATTAGTACTTGATATATTATCTTCTCCAACAACAAAAAATTCTTCATTTTAACTATTTTCTTGCATTTTTCATCTTTAACTTGTTATTTCAAGTTAAGCCATTAGTTAAATTAGATTTTATATGTCTAGACATGTCACATTCGAAGCACACACATAATATATATATATATATATATATATATATATATGTATATATCCTTTTACATTGACAAGAGTTACTATTTTTTCTTATAAATCTTGAAAAATTCTTGACCATGAAATTCAAATTTTCACTCTCCAAATTTAATGTATAGTGAATGTGTGTGTGTACACAACATCCATGTATGTGTGTCACTACTGTTATATATTTTCCATTGTACTGAATATGAACTTATCATGCTTCATAATATATATTAAAAATACTTCCAATGAGTAAGTTGCTAGTGTATGCAAGACATACTTAAAGCAAATCTTATCCAAGTCTTATAAAAGGATTTAAGTAGTACATTATATTATTATTTAGTAGTACAATTTCTAAAAGTTGAATAAAAATAGTTTAATTTACTTTTTTTAAAATTTATTTTTTATAATTTTGTTTAGGTTAATTAATTATTTGAAAATAAATTAGCGTAAGTTAGGGATTTCTCCCTTTTCTTTTCATTTTATATTGTAGTTCATTTGAATTGGTATACTTAAACTTGAGAGTAGATGGTGATAGTATTCGCATCAGCCTTAAGCCGATGCTTATTTTATTTTATTTTACTTTTTCATTATAATTCTATGTACTGCATAATCTGAAACAGATAAATATGAAAAGGATGCACAAATGCCTACCCAGAAACAATAAATAATAAATAATTACTACAACAAATTAATTAACATCACCAAATTTATTTTGCTCAAATTTTAGCATATTTTCATCGACCCTATTTTTCAACAAAAAAGTTATCATACCAGATTATTATAGATTACTATTAGATGGGAGTCTAGCAAGTACTGAAATAAATCTAAAGGTTCATGAGTTCTTTTTTTTCTTCTTTAAACTTTAACTTTGTTGAGATATGAGGATAAGACAAGATTCGGCAGCAAAAAATTCAAATCCAATAAATAACTTCACCAGCCATTTTCAACTTTCAATAAACGAATAAACAAATTTCAATATTGGTTCTAGTACAGTACAATCTCTTACCAAAGAACATTGAAAAGGGAAGAAGATAAGCATGAAATTTTGTTTAACAAACAAAGAAATCTGCTTCATACTATCCTATATGTACATTAAACAAAGCATCATATATCTTCATCGATCTATCAGCTCAGAGAGGATAATCAGCAGCATCATCTCTCTCTTGAGTACTTTCTTCTTTCATGGCCAACTCCTCGTGATTGAAAGATCAAAAGGCCATAACTTCAAACGACCATCAGTGGAGATAATGGAGACAAAGGAGGAACACTAAAGATGGTTCCCATAACATCAGTGTCCCAAAAGCCTTTCCAACATGATGGAGTCAAAGGGCACACCCCTTTGGGAGAGCACTCTTCTTTCTTCACAAGCTTGTTACTTTCCTTCTTCCCTTCACTTTCTTCCTCTCTTTCTCTCTTCAAACCAACCTTGATCGAAACTGATTCTTCTTCAGATTCTCCAACCTCCAAAGGGAAGTTCAATATGGCTTTGCTCCCTCTCATCCTGAAAGCAGCTCTGTCATAAGCCTTAGCAGCTTCTATGGCTGTGTCAAAGGTTCCAAGCCACACCCTCGACCCTTTTCTATTGGGGTCCCGAATTTCTGCAGCAAACTTCCCCCACGGCCTTCTCCTGACCCCTCTGTAGTGCTTATCCTCTCTACTATTGTTGCAATCATCCAAAGAAGAAACTTGATTGCTGCTGTCATACACGGTTGTACCTAATGTTGTTGCTGTTGTTGATGATGTCGTTTCCATGTGGTGTGGCATCACAAGACCTGAAGTTATAGAAGGGATTGTGATGTTTTTCAAAGAGGGTTTGCGGTTGCTTAGATTAGAGGATCTTGGAGGCTTGGAGGAAGATGTGAGTTGAGGCATTTGAGGGGTGGTATGAACTTGAAATTGAAGATCTTGGGGAAGCAAGTAATCAGTGATACAGATATCAGAGTGTGATGAAAGTGAAGAGTTTGGGATGCAAAAGGTGAAATTTTGTTCAAAGGTTGTTTGCATGGTATAATTGAAGTGAGGGAAAAGGGAGAAAAGTTGGAAAGGTGGAGAATTGAATTGGTTGAGTGGAAAATGGAGAGTGAGGGTATATAAATGTGAAAAAGGGGTAAGAAAGATTGAAGGAAATGAAGAAGTGGGTTGGTTTCGAAGATGGTGAGAGGAAGCATCGTATTGTTAAAACTATCAATAATTGAGGTTAGAAGAAATGTCACGTCTTACGTTTATTGTCGTTTTTGGAATTTTCAAATGTCAAATTGACTTGTGCTGTGTTTTTGTGTTTTTTGTGGGACCTTGGTCCGAGAGATGACCCTTCGAGGCTACTTCGTGATCGTGGCTATCAAGTAAAAAGGTTTATTTAATTTCAAGTTGATGATTTTGCGTTAAATGTTATGTGTATCTGTGTGCGTGTCAAGTGTTGCTGTTTCCAATGTGCAAAAAAGAAATACAAATACGTCATATCTGATTACGATTGAGAAGATTATAGAATGAATATGTTCAATGTATTCTTTCTATTAAATTCCTGAGTTGCTTAATCGGACAGGAAGAATTGGTGAGTTGAATCATGTTTACGAGACCATTACCTATGCAACCAAGAATTTGCTTATAGTAACAAAATTAAAAACCCTAAAAGTAATTTGTTTATAGTAACAAAATGGATGTTTATTGTTTTTAAGGTTGTGTTCGTTTGGATGATTTTTTTGTTCACGTGAATTATTGATTTAGAAGAACAGTGATGTTCTTTTGAGTCGGTTTGCGAGGATTTGGTCGGATGTAAAAGCGCTGATTTGTGAGAACACACCGTTCAAGTCATCTCGCCTTAGGTGCGCAGATTTGCGATGAAATGACATAGAAAGACTGATATGCCCTGCACGTATTCGGTTACACGGAAGCGTAACAGGTTACAACTTCATGAAGAATTTGCCTTAATGGCGTATTCGGTTACAGGTTCACATAACCGGTTACAGCTTGTTCCAGATGCCTATTGCGTTGCACAGTGACTTCTTTGTAATCATACTAAATTATATTACAATTTAATACTACATTTTAAAATACATTCATTTTACTACATTATAACTTTTATAATTTTTAAACATTAATTTTATAAATTATTCATAATTTTTTTCTCTTTATAAACATCTCTACAATTAAATATAACATTACAAAATAACATTTTATAATACTTTATAACTAAGGGCATTTTGGTCATCATTATTTTCTACCAATTAAATTAATTTTTAAAATCTATCACATCAATCAAATCCTACGCTAATTCTCACAAACTTTACTTCCAAATCCACTCTCAATTAACCACAAATCCACTCAAAAAAACAACTAAAAAATTACCTAAAATCCATTTAAATCATTTCCCCCAAATACACCCAAAAGAACAAACCCTAAAAGAGGTGGTATGAGATAGATTATCATAATTAAGTGGACTAAAAATCTTAAATCATTTCATTAAAAAATGGGTTAAAAGAATGGTCTGTCAACTCTTTCTTTTTAAATTTTTGTTTTCATATTTTATATTTTTTAAACTTCTTATATATATTAAAAGGACATTTAATTATATAAGTATTTTGAAAATTTTAATTAATTAATTAATATCTCTAATAGAATAAATTAAAATAATTATTATTCTTACCCATTAACTTACTTCACTATAATTAATAATTAAATTTTATTTTATCAATATTAAAAATTTAGGTTATAATATTATTACAATTAATATTTTTTCAATAATATAATACAAAAAAATTAAATTATCTTTTTATTTTAATTTTTAGTTAAAAAAAACTGACAAGTTCCTTTCTTTTCTTTAGCTTGTAAATTTGATAGATTAGACGAAATAAATTAAAATAGACTATCAGATTAAAAACTTAATCCAACTAAAAAATTTGACAAATTAACAAGTCACCACAAAGGCAAAATAATCATTTTGCACTATTAAGAAACTGTCTCAAAATGTAAAAAGGGAAGGAAGAAGATTATTAAATAAGTTATTTTGTATTTATGGTAAAACAAAATTGTAGTTGTCATTTTTATAAATTTGGATTCAGATCATAGTTGAAAATACTTTATATAAAATATTTAGTTACTAAATCAAATAATGGAGTAATCTTGAAATTGAATATAAATAGATAGAATAACGTTGATAACGTTATTTGTCTCGAGTTTTTTAAGAAAAGATTGATTTGTCTTTTTTTTACGGTTAGAGATTAGTGAGTAAAATTTGGACGAGAAACAAAGATAGTAATGTTGTTTTCTCCACTTCGATTATTTCTTCCTCCACCACCACTTATTTCAAATACCACTTCACATTTTCTTTTTTATAACAAACGTGACTTTCAAACCTTTTTTTATAGTTCAATTCGAAAATATTTCGAAATATACATAGAAAACTATTTAATTCAGCGTAACTACATATTGTACAATCAAAAAAATTATTATTTATTGCATTCCAAATTGTACAAGGATTGTAGCTTACAAAATTGTAATTTGAACTTGATGATATTCAAATTTATAAGCTATTTCCAGAATCCATAATATACGCTTAGAATCTTTATAAGGTTTGATGATGGAAGTGTGCTATTAACTCCATACAAAACTGCAATATTCGAATCGAACAATTGGGCAAATTCTTTATACACCTCCATATTTTCTTCCCGCACCCAATCAATATAAAATATTCCATTTTAATCTTTGTGCAATCATATGTCAAAAATAATCTCCAAAATATTTTAACCCTAATGTTTTTTATTTTTAAAAATAAACTACTTTTGATCCAAATTGTATAATTTAGAAGTCAGTATTGACATTCCGATTGCATAATCTAAAAATCAATTTTAACTTCCAGAATGTACAATCTAAAAAGTATGATGGGGAGTACAGAATGAAGAGTATGGCGGTGCAGGAAGAATTCAATGAACATACGTTGAGGTGACCAAGTATTTTTCTGGGCATTGATAATTACATCTCTTCCTATTAATCTTTCTTCATCATAAATTTAATTAAAATTGACACTTCAAAAATAGGCAGGGTAACAGAGTCTTGCAAACAATTAAATTTAAGGAATAATGATGTCAATGCAGTTAAACTTTTTCCGAAGGATGCAAAATTTTATCCCTGTGACGAACTTAATAAATAGTACAGCCCACAATAGCAAAATGTAAAATTGAAACCCTTACTATTTGTTTGTACTTTGTGAAGGGGAAAAACCAAAACCAAAACCAAAACGTCCTTGCTCTTTGCCATCACTTTCTTCAATTAAGGGTAAAAAAGTGGGTTTTCTTTTTAGCTAATGGGGTCTGAATTCTGCTTATGCTGTTGCTCAAGAATAACATTACAGTCATTCATGGTTCGAGCATCCAGAAGACCGTGATTGTATAGTTTGACCATAAATATTCTCCAACAACTGCAAAAGAAAAACAAAGAATTTTACAAATATAATCAGATTTATGTACATAAATCAATAAAACGTGCAAAACAATGAAGTAACTTTGGAGAGAGCATTTATTTAAAGATGAGAGAAAGTAGTTACCCGGCCAGTGAGCGTGACCGAACAAACTCGGGTGCATGCAATTTCGAGAAAGCCTCACATGCCCATGAAATGTGACCATCTGCAATCACACTGCCACCACAACAAAATAATTGAATCAACGAACTAAAAATGCATATCAGTTTGAGCTCAAAGCTATATTCAGTGATGACTTCAGTCAAAAACAAGGGTTTACCGATGCTTCCGAACAAACGAGTTCCACATGTGCATGAAATTCTTCTCATCCTTGCTCACGTCAACAAAATTTTCAAGCATCTGCATGGTATCGATACCAATAATAATCTTAAATTTAAGAAAAAGAATATATTTCTTATTATTTGTCTCCTTACATGTATTGATATATATATTTACAAGAGTATATTGAATGAATAGCCTATTCTACGGAACAAATCCCTGAAATTGTGGGATTGTTATTCTAGTAATAATAGCAAGATACAGACAACATCACAAATTAAATACACGGGAATAATATCTAAAATTTCCTAAAATATATTTTGACAAATAGTAAGAGCTGCAAGAGATATTTCATAATCCATGGCCATGGCTCAACCCAAACCTATGCTGATCTCTGCTGGGCCTATATGGCCGTTGGTCTTACAAATAAAGTTTATGAGAAAGAACAAAGAGGTTTAGGGTACATTTGTAGTGCTACGTAATTGGGAAAGTCTTAAGTTAGAAACTTTATAGTTGTAATACGTCCAAAGTAAAGAGTATGTGTCTCTATGTAAACATTGTATTAATATAAACAAATATAAGATCAGCTCGTATGTTACAATCAGTTTCAGTAACTTATAAAGTATATGGTATCAAAACACTCTCATCCACCTTTGAAAAGTAGCTTCCCTAACAATTGACTCCAATTTGGTCACGGTTTAATCATTGAATTGTGGATCAATTTCTTTACAAATCAAATAATTTGTTGGGTTTTAGAAAAGTCTAGCTAAAGCTCGGGTATTTTAAGTTTGAACAATTTGGAAGTACGATCATGTCTGTGGAATAAGCTTTCAAAAAAAAAAAAAAAACTAGAAATTGCTATTTGGCTCCTAGCAATGAATAACTGATAGAAATCACTCTACAATAATTTTAGAAAATAAAAAAACAATTATATAAGCATACCCTTCTATCTTCAAAATCAGCAACATCATCATCAACTTCATCTTCGCTGTCTTTATCTGATAGAACTTGTTCAATTGTCATTGGCTTTAAGCAAAAATAAAGAAAAATCAGCAACAAATCTATTGAGCATATGATGCCGATAGAAATAAAAACTAAATATAATTAATCCAATAATACTGGAATAGAAACTTTGTTAAGAAACGATAAATTCTTTCAACAGCAAAAAATGTTGTTCAAGCATCAAGCCACCATAGAGTCATCACCGCCAGAATCTGACATTAGAATCTAACTCAATCCAACGACCTAATTATAAGATGAGAATTACTCAACCCTTATAAACACTACTTACGTCATTTATCTACATGATACAGCATTTAACACGATCTAGGATGTAATTGAGGAAGCCCCCAAAAGAGAGCACAAAATCGGAGACATTCTAACAAACACAACCAAAGCACAAACTAATAACCTAGCAGTAGTAACTTTAATACACCAAGCAAGTCTGTATAACTATCAAATCAAATAATTCAATAGAGCTCATAATTATGCATCGTTGTTGTGTTGTAATAATATCATAACAAAAATCACGTTCACAAAGAACTGATACCCAATTTATGATACTTTTCTAGATTGTACAGATTCAACCACCACTGATTTAAGCAGCTCACCGTTCAGCAGAATGAAAACCTTCAATTTTATTATTTTAGTGGATAATGTCAAGTTTATATGTGTTTCAGAAAGTCAAGCAAAGCTAACCAAATTTTAAAATGTTGAAATCTGAAATCACATCTAAGCAGTTTTTACACCCCTAGTAAGTATAAAATTGTGTTTATGGTCTTTTCCTATTATTACGTTCACAGATGTTTTATGGGAATTTATTTCTGTAATAGAAAGAAATGAGAATTTTGCTACGTATTTGAGCCAACTCGACTAGCTGTTTTCTTTCCTATTTCATATTTTAGATGACTTCATATCCTCCTCCGAGATGCTCTCTCCAATATATATATATATATATATATATATATAATAATAATAATGATAAAACACTCTCGTTTCCAAACTCCCCAGTAGAAGAGTCAGATCATATATTCAAAGAGAAGAGTCAGGTCATAAACTCCCCTTTTTAAGCTAAGTCCAATATTTTACAGCAATTAAATCGCAGGAAACAGTGATAAAAAAGTACATAATCATAATATAAAAATAGAGGATTACCTGAGCTTTGTGAGAATGAAAAAACTGTCGTTTCCTTAATAGGGCACTGCTGAAATGTTTTCAAAATAATGTCAGATGAGTGACCACAAAGATTACATATATAAAAAAATGTTAATCATTAGTAAATAAGACATTTGATCAAATATTCCGACACTACCAATGCGAGGAAAGTCTATAAATTTCAATAAAGTCACATTCATCTCTAAACCAGTCCAGGAATCACATATGGAGAACATTAAATACATCGTAAAAATTAAATGACTATAAAATGATATCAAATACATTCAACCTACAAATGTTGTTGGATTAATAAAGTAGTAAAAATCAAGATCTTGCTTATTAATTAACACAAATACATAAAAAGTATACCCAAATAATAAAATCATAAACCTGTCACATATAAGCATCCCAATGTGACATTTTAATAAGCTAAAATAACACATAAATTAGTCATATCATTTAACATATCAAAATAATTCTAACATTGAACAAGAAATTTAGTTTAACCATTTAGCCTCATTGATCTATTAGGTTTCATCTGTATCTATAATATGTGGGTAAATTATTACATAAAAATATCATTATAATTTGCAACATAAAAAACATTTTTTGTTTGGAAGGCTTTCATATCAGGAAAATTTTAGCATTGCATTTACAGGATTTCCCTAGTAATTGTGCATCAAAAAGTTTCCCAATGTAATATCCCCCGTTTTGTTTTCCAAGGATAGAGAAACAAGCCTGTAGAACATACTTTCGTGAGTCAGAACACTCAATTGACAACTTCCTAGTCTTGGCAAACTGGAGCACTGATTGATCACAGTCTGATATTGACTGGACAGAGTCTCGATCAGGATGTGATCTAATAATTGTGGCAGAAATTCCTGCAATGTCACAGCAGCATGTCACAGCAGCATGTAACATACTCCTAACACAATAACATGCTGGCAGCACTAATGCAACATCTTGGAGCAAGAACCACAACTCAAGAAATATGAAAAAATAAAACGATGACAGTATTAAGAAAAGCAATTAATAAGCCTTTTGACATAAGTATGACAAGACAGAGCCTTATTGCAAAAGTTGAAGTCTAGATTAGATAAAGATGCTCTGTTTCATGCGTTGCACAGTTTACTTTTGATTTACATACTAATTAAATTTTTAAGGCTTAATACAAATTTTAGTCCCTAATTTTGTTAGTTGTGTTCAAAGTGGTCCTCCTATTTTTGAGTTGTTCTCATGTTTTGTAAAAATGGTTCAAGTTAGTCCTTTTGGCTAACGGATTTAAAAACACTGAAATGTCCACCTTAGCCAATGGTGAATGACTTGTCCAATTATTCATTACGTGACAAGCTCATGTCAATTGACATGTAAATGTTAAAAGTTAAAGTTATTGACGTGGAAAAGTTAAAGTTAAGGTTAAAGGAAATTACAATTAGGTTACAAGCAATCCAGCATCAAAGCTTTATTTCTAAAACACGACCCAAAGAACCTAAAAACGCAAGATCACAAATTCCAAAATCCCCAAAAGTGCAAGATAGAATACAATTGCAGATAATCCAAACACGTGAAATCAAAAAACAAAACCACAATTCGAAAACCCTAACCCCCAAATCGCATTAACAATCTACAAAGGAGAAACAAGACACAAGAAATTCCTAAATCAGAACCCTCAATCCCAAACGAAAACCCTAAAATCTCCAAATCACAATATCACGAAGAACCCTAACCATTGCGCCACTAACCTGCAGAAAACAAAAACAAAAACCCAATCCAAGGAAGGAAACCCAACATCGCAAGATCAAAATCACAAAAATAGAATCTCAATTCAGAGCCCTAATACGAACAGAACCAAAATAAGAAGGAAAGAATGATGCCAACCCAGAATCAGAGGAGAGGAAGGAGAAGGGTATCTCCTTGCGCGACGAGGAACCCACACTGCTGGGTTTGTTCGAGAAAAAGGAAGTCCCGGAAATGGAAGCCATGAGTTTCTAAAACTCTGATTATGGTAAAGGGTAAAATACTCTTTGGAATTTGAACTAACAAAAGGAAAATTAATTAGATGACGAATTTCACCATATTCTTCAACCCCTTGCTACTTAATGAAAAACTGGACAGGTCATTCACTATTGGGTAAGTTGAACATTATGCCTGTTAGCATTTATAACACCACGGACCAAAATTGGTATTAAGCCAACTTTTAACTATCACAGGAATAAGTTTGACTTTTTTTTTTTTTATGTTTAAAAGAACTATAATGAAAATATTCTAAAACTCTTCAAAATGACATTTAAAAAATACCAATACAATTAATTCTAACAACCTTTTACAATTATATAAAGTTATTACACTTGTTTGAATTTTCAATTTAAGATTATTAACATAATTTAGTACTTGCAAATAAATTGAGTAAATAAAGGGAAAAATTGACATTTAAGTTTATTTTAGCACATTATGACAATCCTTTTGTGATATAAAAATCATATGATTTTCCTTCCATGTACTTTTATTTTATAATTTTATTAAAAATGTAATTAAATCTTAGTTATATTGTCATGACTTTTTAATTATATATGACAGTAAATTATTTTACGTAGAAATTAATAATTAAAATTTATATTAAGTAATTTTAATACTTTATATTTTAATTTATATCACAATTATATTCAATGTAAACATCAAACATATCAAAGTTTTCTTAATTATTGATTAATTATTAAACACTGTCTATGGCATCATAGCCAGTCCCAAGCCCAGGTAAAGGAGGGTTGTGCCAGGCACTCAGCAGCCAAGGAGCAAGTCACTAGTAGATTTAAACTTACGGTACACATAAAGTCACTAGTGATGAAGAAACTGAAAAAAGTATGTTGGGTCTTCGTGATTCATGTCATTTTCCAATTAGATGATGACTCGTACAATGTTTTTGTATGACAAAGGAATTAGCACCAAATATTTCAGAACAATTCAAAGAGCGAATTAATTGGCTTAGAGAGACTGTACTATAAGGCCAGGATGGTTTGTACAAGACAAAATTAAGGTTTAAAGGAGATAAAGGTACTTGACCAATTCCTTGAGATGCAACTTTGAATCAATTGACTGCAAGTAAGAAGGTGAGAATTTTGGAAGCAATAAATGATAATGAAAAGCTATTACTAGAAATATGTTCAGAGGCACCTAAGTCAACTATCCATGGACCTTGACCTTCCACAAATTGAGAAATACAAGTTGTTGAAACAATTGGTATCGAGGAAGATTGACCGTGATGGTTAAATTTTTCAAATATAAGTCCCAAATACTCTTGGTACTCCCCACCAAAGGACTTAGACTCTACTTTTTCAAATTTAGACACATGGGTAGAAAACCATGTAAGTGCAATGAGGACATCCACCATGAGCTCTTCGATTGCTATGATCTCCTCTTCCTCATGATGCTACCATTGTTAATGTGTCAATAACTTCAACTGGATTTTCATCTTTTAACAAGGTAGGAACATGAAGGCATTTAGTGACTAAGATGTCCATTTGAAATAATCTCACCACCAACTAAAATTTGATCCAAGTACATGATCAAATTTTGTGTAGACTTCTCAAAGTTATGACCATGTATAACTTATCAAGCTTTTTTGTTAATATCCCCTCCCATGAATCATCCACAAGAAATCTCTTTTGGTTCTTCTACTGTAGCCCAAGCCTTTGCTATATGTGAGATCATATCATAATTGTTCTACACGAGAGAGGCTAGTGGAGTAGCATCAACAAGATGATGAGTGTAATTAACAAAAATATTTTGTGCCTTCTTCTGAAAGAGAAGCTTGTCTTAAAAATATGAGTATTTCTAAGACATCCTATTCAACTAACTGTCATAAAACAAGTAATTGTAAGTTTAGTTTCTGCTAGTGAGATTTGTCTTCAGTTATGTTAGAAGTCCCACATCAACTAATGATAAAGCATTAGAGTATATAAGCGGGTGCAAACCTCACCTTACAAGCCGGTTTTGTGGGATTGAGTTAGATTTAAAGTTTCCTTTTTAACATGGTATCAGAATCATGAATTAAAACCTATCCTAACAAGATTTGTGTTTGTTGGGCATATCATTCCAGCCACTATCGAATCGTTATTGGACCACCTGTTAATGTCTAGTCCCACACACGAGATGTATATACCTCAACATGAGGAGAAGTGTTGAAAGTCCTACATCGACTAGTGATAAGGCTTTAGAGTATATAAGTGGGTGTAAACCTCACCTTACAAGCCGGTTTTGTGGGATTGAATTAGGCTTTAAAGTCCACTTCTTAACAAGATGGAACAACATTGACTTCCTTTTCCAAGATAAGCAGTTCTTCCAATTGAGTTTTGTTAAGGTAAAGGTAAGGAGTAGAAATATACAAGTCATTCAAGATATAAAGCCACAAACAGATTTGAGAGAGAAAAAAACCTGAAGTCATGAGGAAAGAGGCTTGATCAGTTATCTAAGTACATGGAAATAAAAGATAAAGGCAGAAACATGCCCATAAGGTCTCAACAACATGAATGGCAGTGGTCTTGTATGATTCTAACACCGGGAAGATTGAGTATGGAACCCACACATATGGTGACAGGCTGACAAGGACCACCACATTGTGAAGATTTTGGTCATGCAACCACCAGGGTTGGGTATCACTTCTAGAGGTGTAGACTTAGTCAGACGACACAACACCAGCAGCAACACATGGTGGTTGTTGCCAACATGGCTCTAGATACCAACTTGAATTTGGATATGATTAAAAAATCAGTGAGTGTCCTGATCAGCTGATGTGTGTTTGTGTGTGTGTGTGTGTAAAGAGAAGACTACAATAGAAGGAAAAGTTATACCCTATAACACTCAAACCCTTAGACTAGATACAGACACCCAAACAACAGTTTTATGAAAGCTGTACAATCCAGCAACAATCATAATTTTAACACATACCATCATCCTTCTCCAAAATATCAGTCTCTCCTGCAGGAAAGGCAGACTCTAAGCCTACTGCATTTTTAGAAGATGGGTCCTTTGGTGTCCTACGCTTAAGGGGCTTTCCACTGTATACAGACATGGTATGCCATCTGAATCTCAAAATGTCATGGAAGCCAAAAAAGAATAGTAGAGACAAAATAGCTTACCAATAGAAAAATGTTTGCACTCTTGGATCAACAGTATCAGCAACAATCTGAACAAAAGATAGTGTTTGAGATCATAGAGTGCCTCTCAAACAGAAAGAGGAGGTCTAGCTCACAGCAATAAGCTGGCAGTGACTATGGTAGCAAATGTTGAAATGCATGCACGCAAATGTAAGATAAATTTAGAAACAAAGGTATCTAAAAAGAAAGTTGGTGTATCAATTTTTTAAGAGAAGATGACAGAAATCTAAAGTGGTTTTGTCATGTGAAGGGAAAACTGAAAGTAACCTAAATGGATTATTTGAAATCTAGTATTTTGTTAGCTCAAAAGTGAATCTCATAGGACTCAATTAATTGATCGAGTCCTATCATATTTTAAAAGGGAAAATAACAAGGAAATGAGCCAGCATTTTTATTAAACTTCTATATGAATAAAAAAATGAATAAGAGATAAATAAGGTCCAAAATCACATAGTCAATAATGTCCAAGAACAAATTCAAATGAGAGATAAATCTTCACAGGCATCTAAGAAGCATCAGTTTATAATAGACAAAGCATAAAAAATTAGATATTATTAAATATAATATAATATGGTTATGAATAAAGTAATTGAGCAGAAACTATCCTTACCTCTGATCTCGAGATATCATTCTTCACGGTCACATTTACAGCATGACACTCATCCGATACCTACAAATTATGTACTTGGTTAGAGATGGTTCAGTACATCACTGAATAGAATGCCAGCAAGAGATTTAAAGACAACTAACCCAAAATTCAAAGTTGAAGAGATCATGTGACGAGGACAAATGACATCTTAGACCCTAGAAAAGATCATGTCAGAAGCATTACAAACATGTTTCAACATCATATAGGAAAAGTATTGATTTAAAAGAAGAAAGTAGTTTTAACCTTAAAACTAGAACATTTAACCAAACAGAATGGACAAGTGAAATCTTCGGTGACTGCAATCAAACATTATGTTCCAAGAAACACTGTAAGATACAATATTCCAGAGACATTCAAAACTAGGCATGTGACAATAAATAGGAACTATAATTGGTCACATCTTAATAATATATGATACAAAACCATAACCTAGAAGTCTTTTTTACACAAATATTTTATTGAGTGTGACTACTTGTAGAGTATGGTGTGTCAAACTTAGAGAAGATTGAGCCAAAAAAACTGTCTCCCCTCTTGCTAGAGAATTTTCATATAAATACAAATGATTACAATCTGTCAAGCTGATTTTCAGCCTACTAAATAAGCTAAACTCCCATATATACATTTACTACAGCTAATTATCCTAATTAAGAGAATAACCGTCACAAATAAATATACAATTGCATATCTTTTGCCATTCATTATGTTGACATCCCCCCTCAAATTGATGCTCGTGAATCTACAAGCATCAATTTTCCAAGTAGAAAATTGTGACGCTGGCGTGGCAACGATATAGTGAAAATGTCAGCTATTTGAACAGATGTTGAGGCATGTGGTAGATTGATGACTCTACGATCATACGCTTCTCGGTTAGAGTGACAATCGATCTCGATGTGTTTCTTTCATTCATGGTAAACTGGATTTGCTACAATCTGTATGGCACTGGTGTTATCAGCATGCAGAGGAGTGGGTTGTGCTTGAGACAATCCAAGCTCTGTAAGAAGACCACGTAGCCATATTATTTCAGAACAAGCAACAGACATTGCGCGATATTCCGCTTCAGTGGATGACTTTGAGACTGAATCTTGTTTCTTACATTTCCATGAAATAGGAGCATTCCCTAGGAACATACACCAGCTAGTAGTTGATCTCCTAGTGTCTGGACAGCCAACCCAATCAGCATCACTATAAGCTTGGAGTTGAAGAGATGAATTACCAGAAAAAAATAAACCATGACTTGAGGTGCCAAGGAGATATTTAATGATATGTTGCAATGCTGAAAAATGGAAATGTCGTGGAGATTGCATGAACTTACTAATCGTGTGTACATCAAAAGAAATATCAGGACGAGTGATAGTCACATAGATGAGACTACCAACTAGTTTCCGATATTGAGTGGGATCGTCAAGAAGCTCTCATTCATGTCATCTATATTTAACATTAACTTCCATTGAAGTGTCAACAGGGGTAGCATTGGTGAGTCCTGCTAGCTGGACCAAATCTTGAATATATTTATGTTGATTTACGAAAATGCCTTCAGGATGCTAATGCACCTCTAAACCCAAGAAATAATTGAGATAGCCCAACTCTTTCATGTGAAAATTTGAATACAGCATTTGTTTGATTCTAGAAATAACATCTTGATCAGAACCAGTGACCACAATGTCATCCACATAAACAAGAAGTACAACGATGCCTTTAGAAGTCTATTGAAGGAAAAGTGATGGATCATACTGACTTTGATTGAAAGAAAAACCAAGAAGAGTGGAGCGAAACTTTTCAAACCAAACTCTTGGAGCCTGCTTCAATCCATATAAAGAACATTTCAATTTGCAAACAGTATTCGGGGAGAGGGTCGACATACCACTAGGAAGTGTGATGTAAACTTCCTCCTTAAGGTCACCATGGAGGAATGCATTTTTGACATCCATTTGATGTAATGGCCAAGATTTGGATGCAGCAAGAGCAAGGATAGTGCGCATAGTGGTCATCATGGCAACTGGAGAAAAAGTCTCGTCATAGTCTAGGCCATACTCTTGCTTATTTCCAAGCACAACCAGTCACGCCTTGTAATGGTCTATGGAGCCATCCGAATGCAGCTTTATAGAGAACACAAACTTGCTGCCTAAAGGTTTAACAGATGGGGGACATGGCACTATATCCCATCTTTGATTTTCTTCCAAGGCGAGAAGTTCACTTTCAATAGCTTTTTGCCAACATTCATTCTTCATTGCTTGTTTATAAGAAGAAGGAATAGGAATAGATGATAATGTTGTTGTCATGGAACAAATATACCTTTCTGGGGACTTACCAATGCGTGAACTGCGTTGTAAAGGAGTTGGTTCTGGTTCTGGAGTTTGTACTGGATCAGCATCAAAGGAATTTTCTTGAAGGGGCCATGGGATTGTGCTAGGTGATGTTGAGTGGCAGTATTTCGCCTTTGATAGGTCAATAGAGGTCTAGATGATGATTGAACTGTAGAAGAATTAGAAAACAATGGCAAAATAGAAATTGGAGAAGAGAACGAGTCATGATGGTTTGTAAAAAAATATACACTTTCTAGAAAAATGACATTTCGAGAGACCCGAATCCGATGAACGTTAGGATCATAACATAGAAAACCCTTTTGATGAGTAGAATAGCCAAGAAAAGCACATTCAACAGATTGTGCAGTGAGCTTGATGCGTTCTTGTGGAGGAAGATGAACATAACATGCACAACCGAACATACGAAGAGTGGAGTAATCGGGTGGGTGACCAAATAATCTAGTGAAAGGGGATTCATTACTTATGGAAGGAGATGGCAATCTATTTATAAGATGAACTGTAGTGGAAAGGGCTTCACACCAAAATCGTGATGGCACATGCAACTCCAGCAAAAGAGTGCAAACAAAATCTAGCAAATGGCGATTTTTCCGTTTAGCTACCCTGTTTTGTTGGGGGGTTGCTGGGCATGATCTTTGAGATAAAATGCCATTGAATTGCAAGAATTCCTGAAATAAGTGTGATATGTATTCCCCCATTATCAGAGCGAAGAATCTTGATTTTGGAGGAGAAATGGGCCTGAACATAAACATAAAAGAACTTGAAAGTGTAAAAGACTTCGTCTTTTGAGCATAGAAAATAGACCCAAGTGAAACGACTATAATCATCAATAAAAGTTAAAAATATTTGTAATGAGCATGACACATAACGAGTGCCACCCCCCAAACATCACTATGTTTGATATCAAATGGTTGTTTCATGCGACTGATGTGTTGGAAAAGGTAGAATTTTACTTTTGCCAAGCTTACAAGGAATGCAATCAAAATGAATATTATTAAGAGATAAGGTGTGTTTATTTCCAAGAAAACCATATTTGAGCATGGCATGGAGTACATTGGAGTTGGGATGCCCAAGGCGCTTATGCCACACTTAGTAATCAACAATAATAGAATTACAAGAGACTAAAGGCAAAGAAAGACTTAGAGAAAGCGAGAAATGGATGGGAAAAAGACATCCAATTTAGGCCCCTTCGTGATTATCTTCCCCGAGTTTTGATCCTGCACAAGACAACTAGATTGTGAGAACTAAACTCGACAATCATTGTCGACTAATTGGCCAACAGAAATGAGATTACTGGTGAAACCAGGAGCAACAAAGACATTTGTTAGAAATGAAGAAATATCACCAGTTTCTGTTATAGGCAATTGATTTCCACCACTAGTATGTATCTTGAGATTCCCCAAATACTTTTTTATATTAGTAAGGAATCGAGTATTGTTGGTCATGTGATTGGAAGCCGCAAAATCAATGTACCATGGTGAAGAGGAGTTACCTGAGAATCCCAAAGCAGAAAAAATTGAAATGATCATTTGTTGAACCATTTCAGGGGTCAAAGTTGGAACATCAGTAATAGCATTTGGATGGACAAGTGTTGAATTGGCAGAACTGTTGGGAATAGAAGCATCAATTGTGGTTGCAAAGGCTGTTGCGGGCGTCGTGGTGGCCTTATTGGGCATTCCTTAATAATATGACCATCCTTTTTGTAGTAGTTGTAGAATTTTTTTGGACAAGTTGAAGCACAGTGGCCAAATCACTTGCAACTAAAACAATAAATAGTACTCATGTCATGGCGGCGTGACTTCCCTTGTGCCACGTATGGTACTGGAACAGTAGACAATCTTTGTTCTTCAATGATGGATTGTGTAAGAAGACGTTGTTCTTCACATAACAAATCATTGAGACATGCATCCAACGATGGGACAGGATCTTTATGCATGAGATTGGACCGGATACCTTCAAAGTCATATCGCAATTTCATAAGACACTTAGACCTTCAAAGTCCTATCGCAAATTCATGAATTGTTTATACGGAACTTAGACCTTCAGAAGGCATGTTTGCATAAACAATATCAGTGTATTCAGCCCAAAGATTCATGAATTGAGAGTAAAAATCAGAGATGGAGAGACTATCTTGTTTAAATATAGCGATATTGTGCTCAAGTTGGAATCGGTCAGCTGCATTATTTTGACTATAAATTTTCTTCAGGTAAGACCACATTGTGGTTGCAATCTTGTAAGGGCGAAGATTCAGGACAATGTTCGAATCAATGGAACCAAGGATCCAGGCGATGACTTGAGCAATCGTCTTTTGGTCTTTGTTAGGGGCAGGAGTGCTGCCATCAACATGACCCCACAAGTTTTTTTAGGTGACAAAGATCTGGAATTGGAATGCCCAAGTTCAGTAGTTTTTTCATTAAGACAAACGAATAAGACACCATATTTTTTGGAAGCTATGGAGCTAGGGAAATAAGAAACGAGAAAAAAAATAACCAAGAAGAATCGTGAAGCAGGATCGTGAATCTAGGACGAGGCTGTAAAAAACACACAAGGTTTTGGGATCGTAACCTAGACTAATACCATGTCAAACTTAGAGAAGATTGAGCCAAAAAAACTGTCTCCCCTCTTGCTGGAGAATTTTCATATAAATACAAATGATTACAATCTGTCAAACTGATTTTCAGCCCACTAAATAAGCTAAACTGCCATATATACATTTACTACAACTAATTATCCTAATTAAGAGAATAACTGTTACAAATAAATATACAATTGCATATCTTTTGCCATTCATTCTGTTGACATGCCGTATACAAACAATTTAATAATAAATAAACTAAGTATGGGATGTTCTAACTAATGGGCTACCCATGAAATGACTCTGAAATCTTACTACCATGTTAGGAATGATAGATATCCTTTCATCATTTTGAAGTAGAGCGCTGTGGATCTTTTCTTTATCTACATATTTAATTACATTTATTCCCTCATTATGATCACCTTACATAGCCCTCTATATCTCCACCCTCTATTTTTCTCTCTTTCAACAATTTTCAAATGATCACAAAAAATACATTAATAACTCCATAAAGAAAAGAAAGCAATCACATTTTAAAATGAGAGACAAAACAATATTTACATTACCTTCTGTCCTCTGTAACTTATTATTGTAATACCTGAAATATTTTTAATTAAAAAAAAGCTCGTTAAGAAAAATAATACTGGAATAATCAATTTTTTCTAACAAGGAAACATGGTGTTCAGAAAATAAAAATAGTTCTCAAATCCCTAAGCACATCAACCAAAACAACCCCCTTTAGAGGCAGTCCATGATCATAATAAACTCATACAAATCAAATAAGAGCATTGACAAGTTAAAAAGTGATACCTGTAATTAAACATGACATTTCCTTCCCTCAATCTGGACAACAGAAATAGCTTGTAGTTAAAATGTGCACCAGATTTATTTAATAGAAATTAAACAACATTGTCATTACTTCTCTTTGTTGTTTTAAAATGAGTACAAGGTATTCTTTTTTTATTTTGGCAATAAAATAAGTATAAAATATTCTCTTAAACAAAGCAACAGAGGAGAACAAACAGTGATGGACAACAACTCATAAAAGCTACCCAGATCTGCATGCCCACCAATGATACTAAAATTGTTGTATAACAGTAAGTAGGATGCTAGAATTAATTATTCTCTCATTCATGCTTTTGAAACAATACATAGGTGTTTAAAAAGAAACAAACTATTGTCTAATTAAGGTAAAAAATCTCCTGAAATAAAGTCTAAATCAGGAGATATCTACCCAATAATACTTGATCTTAATAAAAGGAAATCTGCCCAATAATTACTAATCCTAATCCTTTAATTTTAGGGATTACACATAATTGCAGGATTACACATAATTTCTATATTAATTGTGCAATAAATTCACATATTTTGACACCCCCCTCAAGCCCCTCAAGCTGAGGAATAGATATTGGTCATTCCCACGGTCATGTTGAACCGAATTATGTGCAATTTCTATTGCTGATTTATTATCACAGTACAGTTTCAAGGGACCCTTCAAATCAACTTTCAAATCTTCCAGAATAATTTTTATCCATAATAATTCACATATTCCTTGAGCAAGTGCTCTCAACTTTGATTCAGCTGATGATCTAGACACTACATTATGTTTTTTACTTCTCCAAGTTACTAAATTTCCACCCAGGAAAGTACAATATCCAGTAGTCGATCTTCTATCAATTAGAGATCCTGCATAGTCTGCATCGGTGTAGGCTTCAAGGTTCAATTTTTCATTCTTCTTGAATAGGATTCCCTTTCCGGGAGTGCCTTTTAAGTAATGTAGAATCCTGTAGGCAGCTTGAAGGTGAGACTCCTTTGGTTCATGCATAAACTGACTTATTACACTTACCGAATGGGCAATATCTGGTCGGGTATGCGCCAAATATATTAATTTTCCAACCAACCTCTAGTACATCCTTTTTTCTACTTCTGGTGCATCTCCAGATTTACCCAGTTTGTGATTGGGGTCCATTGGAGTTGTTGTTGGTCTGCATCCAATAGTCTTTGTCTCAGCCAACAAATCGGTTATGTATTTTTGTTGGGATATAAAGATTCCTTGGGTAGAGTATGCTACTTCAATTCCTAGAAAATATTTCAGTTTTCCAAGCTCTTTGAGATCAAATTCTTGGACTAGTCTTTGTTTCAATTTTTCCTTTTCTTTTTCATCATTCCCAGTTACTATAATATCATCCACATACACCAAAAGAATTGTTACCTTCCCCTTTTCTGAATGTTTTACGAACAACGTGTGGTCTCCTTGGCTTTGTTTGTAGCCAAATCCCTTCATAACTTTTGAGAACCTCCCAAACCATGCTCTAGGAGATTGTTTCAGTCCATATAGTGCCTTCTTAAGTCTGCACACCTTATTTTGTCTATCTCCTTCAACCCCCTGTGGGATATTCATGTAGATTTCTTCCTCTAGGTCTCCATGAAGAAAGGCATTTTTAACATCATACTGTAGTAGTTTCCAATCAAAATGAGCAGCTAAGGATAGAAGAATCCTTAGAGTATTCATTTTAACAACTGGTGCAAACGTCTCTTCATAGTCTATTCCATATGTTTCAGTATATCCTTTGGCCACCAATCTTGCTTTGTGTCATTCAAGTGACCCATCAGCATTATATTTTACTGTGAATATCCACTTACAGTCAACAATATTCTTTTCTTTGGGTTTATCCACAATTTCCCAAGTGTTATTCTTCTCTAATGTTGTCATTTCCACTTCCATAGGTGTTTACAAAGAAACAAACTATTGTCTAATTAAGATAAAAAATATTCCTGAAATAAAGTCTAAATCAGGAGATATCTACCCAATAATACCTAGTCTTAATAAAAGGAAATCTGCCCAATTATTCCTAATCCTAATCCCTTAATTTTAGGGATTACACATAATTGTTATATTAATTGTGCAATAAATTCACATATTCTGACAAAAATATATAGTCAAGCTTAGGACAGGACATAAAAGATTCTTGGCTTAATACCCTATTTTGTCCCCAGTTTCGCTCGAAAATGTCAAATTAGTCCATCCTTTAAAAAATGCGTCAATTACGTTCTCACTTAATAAAATTTGCATCAATGAAATCCCTTCCGTTAAATCCGTACAAACGGCGTTAATTAAAGAAAGAGAAAAATAATTAACGCTGTTTGTACGAATTTAACGGAAGGAATTTCATTGATGCAAATTTTATTAAGTGAGGACGTAATTGACGCATTTTTTAAAGGATGGACTAATTTGACATTTTCGAACGAAACTGGGGACAAAATAGGGTATTAAGCCAAGATTCTTAGATCCCAAAGGCCAGACTTGAAAAGATTAATTTGAAAAAAAGAAGATTCTTATTTTTGTTAATTAATTTAAAACAGTACATCAATTTCTATATATAGAGAACTCAAATGCTAAAGTAATAATTACAAGAGATCTCTAGAATCTTCTAACACCTTCTAACAAGACATTTAATATCCGACCAACGACTTTTAGTATTGCATTTAATATCTAACCAACAACAATCCCCCTCAAACCGGTGAATGGATATCTACCATGTGAAATCATGAAATAGTCCAGTGGGAAGACCTTTTGTGAACAGATCTGGTAACTAAAGCCCAGATGGGACATAGGAAGTAGTGATAAGGTCACTATCCAGTTTCTCTTTAATAAAGTGTTGATCTATCTCTATGTGTTTGGTCCTATCATGCTGAACTAGATTGTGAGCAATGTTAATAGCTGACTTATTATCACAATAAAGGATTATATGTTCTTCACATCCCACTTTAAGATCATTTAGGATAATTCTCATCCATAACAATTCTGATAGGATTATGAATGTATATGTTAGGAGGAAGCTTGTTAACAAATAGGTTGTTGTAGGTAGTTGTCAAGAGGTTTGGAGGGGCAGAGACTTTCAGTGAAAGTCTATATATAGTGAGAGGTAGCCTTGTCTGAGGGGGAGAATTCTAGTTTAGAAGAACAGAGAACAGGATTATTGTTATCCTGTGTAGGAGGGAACATTTTCCCTGGGAACATTGTATAGGTTGCTTTGTTGACTACAATCCAATAATCAAAGTATTTTCAATGTTTTGGAGTGTGTGATATCCCTTTCTATGTGTAAGTGTTGATAAATCAGTTTCTTTTAGGCTTAATTACCTACTTAGTCCCCATGTTAGGAGGTAATTTTCTGTTTAGTACCCGGTTTTAAAAATGTAGGCATTTGGTACCTATGTTTTGAAATTTGTATCAATTCAATCCTATCCAGTTAACGACGTTATAATTGATGCGAGAAATTAAGGACGTTAATGATAGCCTGGGTGGAATAGCTATCAAATGTTTGAATGCATCTTCATTAACGTCCTTAATTTCTCGCATCAATTATAACGCTGTTAACTGGATAGTATTGAATTGATACAAATTTCAAAACATAGGTACCAAATGCCTACATTTTTAAAACCGGGTACTAAACAGAAAATTACCTCCTAACATGGGGACTAAGTAGGTAATTAAGCCTTTCTTATATCAAGAAACCTAACATGTTGGTCTGACTTGCCAGATCAATAAAAGGAAGGATCATGATAGGCAGAATGAATGCGATTGGAAGGTGGGCCAACAAACAAGATAAGGCAATTACGGAATTGAGAGACAATATTTAAGAAATTAAAGAAGTGTTGTGGAAGTTCAAGAATCATGAAAGGGGCTCAGAAGGAAGTTATAATTCTGTGAGAAAGAAAGGGAAAGAGAGAAGAACAAATTGAAGAGTTTGAGGGGGAAGAGGAGGGAATTGAGAAGTATTAGATGAAAAGGGTGGAATTACCCACCATTGAAGGGACTGATCCTATAAGGTGGATAGCAAGATTGGAGAAGTTCTTCAAAATTCAGAACATCTCATTAAAGGAAAAACTCTTTCTGGCATTTATTAGTTTTAGATGTTAAGATGTGTGTTTCTGTTAATTGGGCTCAGCCCATTCTGTATTAAGGGCATTGGCAATATCTTACATTATAAATAAACTACCTTATGTGTATGCAAAAGACAAAAGGGATATTTTCTCTCAATCTTCTCTATTTCTCACATGGTATCTAGAGCATAGGATTAGTTCCAGCCAACTCCACGGTCTCCGGCACACATCATTGCCGCTATCGCTGTCGCCGCTGCCGTCGTCGTCTCCGCCGCCACCACCGCCACCGTCAATGCCGCCACCGTCGCCAAAGTTCAAGAATCGACCGACGACCACACCATCGAAATCATCTCGGCTGGGCGACCACCGTGGTACAAAGATCGCGACGAACGGACCACTTACACGCCGCCGCAAAAGTCGCCGGCTCCGCCGCTTCCCACCGTGCGCGCCGGCGCGTCGCCGGAGAGTTTTGCCGCCAATCAGAACCGTAATGATCGCCTCCTCGTCCTCTTTCTAGATATGTGGTCGTTGTGTCAATCCGAGCACTTTGGATTTTGAGGGTTTCTCCCTCTCCATGGCGTCTTCCTCGACTACAAACTCTTATGTTGGTGGCTCATCTTCTGATCCCTCAATATACACCAATTTTGTGAATGTACACTTGTCCATTGACAAGTTTGATGGCACAAATTATGCAACATGGGCATCCGACATCAAACTTTGGTTGAAGAGTCAAGGGTACTTAGATCACCTTACTGAAAATGTGACTACTGCTACCACAGATGACACTTCCGGCTAGATGAAAATTGATGCTCAATTATGCATTGTTATAAAGTCCATCATTCACTCCTCATTGAAACAAATGTTTCGATCATATGAAACATGTTCAGAAGTATGGGCACAAGCGAAGTTGTTATATACAAATGACACTCAGCGTCTTTATGGTGTTTGTCAGAACCTATTAACTGTTATTGGTCAGTGCAATCATGGTCCCATGGCAGAATGTTTGGGTAAAATTCATGCCCTTCTTCATGATTTTAATGATATATTACCTCCTGCTTCCACTCCTGCTAAAGAATTGGAACAACAATCAAAGTTCTTCATGTTGTTGGCATTATACGGACTCTTTGATGATGTATGTCATGTCCGTGATCAGATTTTGGGTTCTCCTGTCATACCCAACTTTACTTCTACTTGTTCTGCTCTTCTGCGTATACCGAGCTGAGACATCTCCTCATACTGATGATTCCTCAGTTATGGCTGTCCAACATGATGATCGAAGTTGGTCCCGCAAGCCAAGTAAAGGACGTCCAAAATGTGACCATTGTGGCAAGTTAGACCACAAAATTGATGGATGTTATGCGCTTCATGGGCGTCCTCCTCGACCTGTAGCAATGGCTAATTCTGATCCATCTCCCCGATTACCGTCTACAGACCATCCTACTTCATCTAATACCGTAGAAAAACCTACAATCTTTAACGAATTTCTCAGATGGTATGAGGATCGTCAGCACTCTAGTTTCACTACATCTGCATCTGTTGCACGTACAGGTACACCTTTTGTTAGTCTGACTCACTTTCACTCCCTCGAACCTTGGGTCCTTGACTCAGGCGCCACTAATCATATCACTGGTAACAAGTCATTGTTTCTTCCTTGTCATGTCCGGATAATTTAGACCTCAGTAACAATGGCCGATGGGTCTAGAGTCTCATCTCATGGTGTTGGTACTGTTCATATTTTTCCGTCCATATCCATTGATCATGTACTTTATGTTCCTGGGTCTCCCTTCAACTTATTGTCCATAAGTCGTCTAACTCGTACCCTTAATTGTGTTATTTCATTTACTAAAGATTTTGTTTAGTTGCAGGACTGGAGTTCGAAACACATGATTGGCACAGGATGTTAGTCTCATGGCCTATACCATCTCCGCCCTTCTCCACATGTTGGCATAATCATGGAGTCACCATCCCTTCTTCATGCTCATTTAGGTTATCCTAGTCTTGCCAAACTGCAACAACTTGTTCCGAGGTTGTCAAAATTATCAAGTTTGTCGTGTAAGTCTTGTCAGTTAGAAAATCATACTCGTAGTTCCTTTCCTCGTAGTGTCTCACAACGGGCGTCGTCCCCCTTTTCATTGGTTCATTCTGACATTTGGGGACCTAGTCGTGTTAAGTCCACTTTAGGTTTTTAGTATTTTGTTATCTTTATTGATGACTATTCCAGATGTACTTGGTTGCTTTTAATGAAGAATCGTTTTGAGTTGTTTCCTATTTTCCAATCATTTTTCAATGAAATAAAAACACAGTTTGGGGTTTCTATTCGAAATTTACGCAGTGATAATGGCCGTGAATACCTTTCTCAACCGTTTAAACATTTTATGGCTTCTCATGGCATTCTTCACCAAACCTCATGTGCTTATCCCCTCAACAAAATGGGGTGGACGAGCGCAAGAATAGACACCTTATTGAAACAACTCGTACACTTCTAATTCATGGTCAAGTACCCTCACGTTTTTGGGGTGATACAGTTCTCACGGCATGTTATCTTATAAACCGCATGCCATCTTCCGTCCTAGATAACAAAATCCCTCATTTTATCTTATTTCCTCAAGACCCTCTACATCCATTACCTCTTAGAGTTTTTGTGTCTACATGTTTTGTTCATGATTTTAGTCTTGGTCTTGATAAGTTATTTCCTAGGTCTCACAAATGTGTCTTCTTAGGATTTCCACGGTCACAAAAGGGCTATAAGTGTTTTTCCCCTTTCCTCAATCGTCATTTTATCTCTGCTGATGTCACTTTTGATGAATCTTCTTTTTACTTTTCACATCTACCTTCTAGTTTTGTACCTCCACCTGCTACTGGTTATATTCCTATTTTCTGTGATCCTCCTGGTGATGCTCCACCCATTTTGTCTCCTCCTTCTTTAGACTCTCATTCACCACAGGATCATCCTTCACCACTGCCGGTCGTTTTGCCTCAATCTCCTGAGTGTGTTGTGGTCATTGTTTTGTTGTTCCGTTTACAGTAGCTTCAATCTAGGGTTTCTTCCCTCAAATCAATTTTTCCCTCTTCTGATTGGCATTAGAATGACTTCTGGTTTTGTAACACCTTCTGTATTTGCTACCCCTACCATTACTTCTGCAAAACTCAATTGGAAAAACTATCTATCTTGGTCTTCTTCCATGGAGTTATGGTTTCTTGGTCATGGATACCATGATCATCTTGAACAAGACATTTCCACCGTACTCGATGAAGAGAAATCTCAATAGCAAAAACTTGACTTTCAATTATGTGCTGTCCTATGACAATATGTCGAACAAGAGGTCTTAGAAATTTTGAGGCCTCACAAAACGTGCTCCTCCTTTTGGAAAAAAGCACGGGATATCTTTGCTAATGATGTGCAACGTCTCTTTGATGCAACTCAAAGAGTGACTTCCCTCAAACAAGCCAATCATGATATGGTCGCTCACATAGGAAAGGCTCTTGCTGCCGTAGAGGAACTGAAGAATTTCTTTGTGGTTGATTCTTTAGAAGGCATAAACAAGAAGCTTGTTAACTTTTACATGGTCTTAATTCTAAGAAGTCTATACTCAGATTTTGAACATGTTCATGATCAAATGTTAGCTGGTGATCAAGTCCCATCAATGGACAGCCTAGTTACTCGACTCCTTCAGGTACCTTCATTAGTTAAAGACGAAAATTCAATCGATGGTATTGAAACATCAGCGATGGTAGCACCACAAGGAAGAGGAGGAGGTAGAAGCAACCGAGGAGGACGTGGTGGTCGTAGTATGCGTCCTCAATGCTCATATTGTAAGAAAATAGGCCATACTCGAGAGAAATGTTATGCCTTACATGGATATCCAGACAAAGCTGCTCATGTTTCTAAATCTGATGATTTAGAATCCAGAATTTCAAATGAAGAGTACCAAGAATTTTTGAAGTACAAGTTTGGAAAATCTTCTAATCCTAAACAATCCTCCTCCATGTCCAATGTGTCAACTGCCTGCATATCTCAATCTGTGGAAGGTCATAGCCCATGGATCCTTGACTCGGGTGCCTCAGACCATATCTCTGGTAGCATTTCTTCATTTTCTTCCATGTCCTCTCCGAAAATCCCTCATTTTATTACTGTTGCCAATGGATCCAAAGTTGCATCTCAGGGAATTGGCAAAGTTTCTTTATCTCCTTCACAAAATTTAAATTTTGTTTTATATATTCCTCATTGTCCTTACAATTTAATCTCCTTGAGTCAATTGACTCGTTCCTTAAATTGTTATGTAACCTTTACTGCTAATTCCTTTGTTATACAGGAACATGGTATGGGTCGTCTGATTGGAGAAGGACATGAGTCTCGAGGACTTTGTTTCTTAAAACATAGCTCTTCAATTTCTTGTTTTACAACTTCATCCCCAAACCTTTTGCATGATCGTTTGGGCCATCCAAGTTTGTCCAAGTTGAAGATGATGGTTCCGAGTCTCAAGAACATTCAAGTCTTAGATTGTGAGTCTTGTCAGTTAGGAAAACATGTTAGATCTTTATATCCTAAAAGGTCTGAGACACGATGTAATTTTCCTTTCTCAACTATTCACTCTGATATTTGGAGACCAAGTTGTGTTACTTCATTTGGTTTTAATTATTTTGTAACCTTCATTGATGAATTCTCTCGATGTACTTGGGTTTATTTAATGAAAGAGAGATATGAACTTTTGTCCATATTTATGTCCTTTTTTAATGAAATTAAGAACCAATCTGGGAAGACAATTAAGATCCTTCGTAGTGATAATGCTAAGGAATATTTTTCTACAGCGTCTTCTTCATTCTTATCTTCCCAAGGAATTTTACATCAGTCAACATGTCCTCACACTCCACAACAAAATGGTATTGCAAAGAGAAAGAATAGACATCTCATTGAAACTACACGCTCCCTGATGTTGAATACTAATATTCTTGTGCATCACTAGGGCGATGTAGTCCTCACTGCCTGTTTTCTAATCAATAGGATGTCTTCTCCCTCTCTTGAGCATAAAATTCCTCACTCTATCATTTTTCCAAACAACACTCTATACCATGTCTCCCCACGTGTATTTGGGTGTACGTGTTTTGTCCATAATGTTTCTCCAGGTCTTGACAAGCTCTCCGCAAAAGCTATTAAGTGTGTCTTTTTGGGATATTCTCGTCTTTAGAAAGGGTATAAATGTTATTCTCCCTCCACCAAGAGATATTATATGTCTGCTGATGTCATATTCTTTGAGGATACACCTATTTTCTTGTCCTCCATGGAGGATCGATCATCTGTTCAACAAATGTTTCCTCTACCATCACGTGATCACCTGGTTATTCCTGCTTCTGTACCTCAAACTCAAAATGCGAATGGCATTGTTCCTCCACCTTTTCTCACATATCAGCATCGCAGACAATCTCCAACTCAAAACATTGAAGATCCTCGAGACTCAGATCCTCCTCCATCAGCTCCCCAGACCATGGATCCTTCATCCTCCTCGCCTTCTTTTGACTCAGATGATAATTTGCCCATTGCCCTTCGGAAAGGTATTCGCTCTACTCGTAATCCATATCCTGTTTATAATTTTTTGAGTTATCATCGTTTGTCTCCTCCCTATTTCTCTTTTGTTTCCTCCTAATCCTCCCTTAAGATTCCTAATAATATTCATGAGGCACTTGATCATCCTGGATGGTGACAAGCCATGGTTGATGAAATGCAGGCCCTTGACCACAATGGTACTTGGGACCTTGTCCCTCTTCCTCCTGGTAAGAAGTCTGTTGGTTGTGGATGGGTTTATGCTATTAAAGTTGGTCCTACTGGTGAAATTGATCGTCTAAAAGCTCGTCTAGTAGCTAAGGGATATACTCAAGTTTATGGCGTTGACTATTGTGATACTTTTTCTCCTGTGGCTAAAACCAGTACAGTTCGTATTTTGCTTGCTATGGCTGTCATTCGTCAGTGGCCACTTTACCAGTTGGACATTAAAAATGTCTTTCTTCATGGTGATCTAGAAGAGGAGATATACATGGAGCAACCTCCTGGGTTTGTTGCTCAGAGGGAGTCTAGGTTAGTTTGTAAATTACGTCGTTCCCTCTATGGCTTGAAGCAATCACCTCGAGCTTGGTTGGGTAAATCTAGTTGGGTTGTGCAAAATCTTGGATACAAACGATGTGAGGCGGATCATTCAGTGTTTTATGGTCATTCTTCTCCTGACAAATGTGTTTATCTCATGGTGTATGTTGATGATATTGTTATTACAGGGAATGACGTCACGAAAACTACTCAATTAAAGAATCATTTGTTCAACCACTTTCAGACTAAAGATCTAGGTCGTCTAAAATATTTTCTTGGTATTGAAGTGGCATAGTCAAAAGGTGTCATCATTTCACAAAGGAAATATGCTCTTGATATTTTAGAGGAAACAGGCCTGACAAATTGCAAGCCCATTGATAGTCCTATGGACTCAAATCAAAAGTTAATGAGATCAAGGTGAACCTTTCTCAGACCCAGAGAGATATAGAAGGTTGGTTGGAAAACTCATCTATCTTACAATAACAAGACCTGATCTTTCTTATCCAATGGGAGTTGTGAGTCAATTTATGCAAAATCTACATGTTGACTATTGGAATGCAGTGATTCGCATTCTCAGATACGTAAAAGGAAACCCAGAACAGGGATTGTTGTATGAGAACAAGGGAAGCACTCGGATTGAAGGATATCGTGATGCAGATTGGGCTGGTTCTCCAATTGATCGAAGATCTACTACGGGATATTGTGTTTTACTTGGAGGGAACCTAGTATCTTGGAAAAGTAAGAAACAAAGTGTTGTTGCTCGACCTAGTGTTGAAGCTGAATATCGATCTATGGCCTTAACTACATGCGAACTTGTGTGGATCAGACAACTTCTTCAAGAATTGAAGTTTTGTGAAAATGAGCCGTTGAAACTGTACTATGACAACCAAGCAGCCCTTCATATTGCCTCCGATCCAGCGTTTCATGAGAGAACAAAACACATAGAAATTGATTGTCATTTTATTAGAGAGAAGTTGTTGTCCAAGGAACTTGTTACTGAGTTTGTCAACTCTAATGAACAACTCGGAGACATTCTGACCAAATCTCTAAGGGGGCCTAGAATTCAATTTATATGTTCCAAGCTTGGTGCATATGATCTATATGCTCCAGCTTGAGGGGCAGTGTTGAAATATAATGTATTTTCTAGTGGGCTTTTTAGAGTGGGCTTTTTAGGAGCCTTATGTTTTTCTTTTTATGTTGATCTACTATCTCTTAAATAGAGTAGTATGTGTATTAGGGTCAAGTGAACAATAATAATAATAATATTTTCAGTTTCTCTCTCAATTCTAAGTGTTTTGATCTTAAATGATAGTGGAGCAAGCCACGATTTTATTTCAGCGGATCTGGTGGCTAATCTAGATCTGCCCGTGGAAGCAACACCACCATACAAGGTCTATTTGGGAGATGGTCATCGGAAGCACACTAGTAGATGTTGTCGCAACATAGTCGTACAGCTAGAGCATCATGTGGTGGAAGAAATGTTTTATTTGTTTGAACTAGGAGGAGTAGATTTAATTCTTGGGGTAACTTGGTTCAGGTTAATTGGAAAACCTTAACTATGAGCTTCAATCGGAAAGAGCAAAAAGTCCAGATTAAGGGAGACCCAACCTTGACAAAAAAAAATGTTGTTTCTCAATAAGCTTTATTGAAAGAAACCAAGACTGATAACTGCAGCAACAACTACTGCCATATGAAGATTCCAACAACTTACAGACTCACAAGCATCCACTGCTACGCTCAACTTTGTCAGCTTCCTTCTTGGATGCACCTCAATCAGTGATAATTGCAAGATAGTAATATAGACATCACATTTGTCTCCCAGATTTGAAACTTTGGGAAGAAACTGACCGGGAAGGTGCTAAACCACTGATACAGTACAAAAGACGAAGAATGAAAAGTTAAGGAACCCGTGGATTTTAGGTGTAATCATTTGCATTGCTAACTTTAACTTGATCCAAACATTCATTGGGATATATTATTGAACGTTCTCGGCATAAGGTGTACCATGAGGTGTTGCTCGAGAGTTAGGGAACTGATTAATGGTGGGATGGGTACCACAAGTAGTATGCAGGTGCCAAAGGAAATTGCTGGATAGAGGGTGGCTAAGGGAAATAACCTTGCAAAAGGTTGGCTCAGCACGGAACCCCAAGGCTGCATCCATTAAATTGTGGATGGAGCCATAGACATAAGCTAGATGCCAAGAACTTACAATAAATTGCTAATTCCAATATGCAACAATATCCAAGTCACTATTTATCTTTTTTAATTTTATAAGAAAACGTTAATAGAAACAGAGAAATCACAAGCTTTCCAACTTTAATGATTGAATTGCTAATAGATTCAGATGAGAAAATAAAATTTACCCAATCAAGTGAGACAATGATGAGGACGGTACTTCACTGCCTGTGTATGAAATACAGGGAGATTTTTCTTTGGCCCCAAACTCTTCCGCAGAAATTGTGATTTGTACTTGTTTTGATGCACTCTTTAGAAATCCAAAGAAGATATAAGACAAACGGAAGTTAAAACAAAATCTTCATTTTATATCTAACTATTTTGAGGTTTGTGTGAATTTCTTGACACAGTAGGAAATGACTTTAAAGCAAGAACTGACCATATTCTCGAAATTAGAAGGAACTTGAATAGACACTCTTGTGTAGTCGTTTTTAAAATCTGACTGCATCATAAAAGGAAGTTGTGAACTAGTACATCTACCAAAGTTCATAATAGTAGTTTAAATGGATTATTAGAACAAAAATAAAGTGTTCATGCATAGCATAACATTAAATAACGCAAAAGGATGCAGAGTAATGACAGTGTTTTCTACTCAAAAAAGTTGTGTTCATCATTGTACCTTCAGAATACATGGAAGCAAATCAACAGTTGACATAATCTCTGCTCGCTGTCCCAAACGAAAATTCGGAAAACAATCCCAAGCCATATAAAGTGATTCTAAAGACACTTTCCCCCAAAGGCAGTACTCTCCAGCTGTCAACCACAGAATGAAGAAAATTGAAAAAGGAATTCCAGCATGCATCAAAAAATCATTTGGAAAAATTAATCCATGGTTAGAGCTAGAATATCTATAAAATACGTCATAAAGTTTATTGCATATTTGACTATTTTAGAATATGTCACAATTTGTAGAAAATACAAAAGAATCAATTAGGTAACGGTAACAAATTAATCCTAGGACTATTGATTATGTTTCCCAAATTTTCATCTTATTTAAAGAGGGGAGTGTTCAAGTTTTATTGTATTAGTGGGATTGTAATGCCATCCCAGTCTTGGTCTAGTTATTAGTACAAATACGAGCTACATCAGTATTTTGTATAACATTGTCAAAACAGCATATCAATCTAATAATTTATTCTTTGTTATTTACTTTCCTACTTTCAGAGTTCACTCCCTAAATCAATACAACATGATATCAGAATGACAACACCATCTTCCTGTCACCATTATGTCACCCAGTTCAAAAAAATATGTAACTCCATACAACAATGCCTTATCTCCATTGTTATTGTTAAAATGTTCCCCACCAGCTAGGCATATGGTAAAATAGTCCTTATATAACAAAGCAATTCCCCCAAAGAGTTAACTCTTGAGATTGACTAATATGTTTTGCTTTGTTGTCTTTTTTTTTTCTTTGTATGTTCTAACGAAATAACCGTCCTTACCAAATTTCTTTCCTTTTTCAGATATTATGAATGCAAGGATAAGACTGCATACAATGACCCTCCCCCGAACCTCTGCATAAGAAGTAGCTGGCTTTGGCATTGGGGATCCTTTGGCATTACCTTAGTTCACAAAAATACGTAACTCCACTACAACAATGCCTTGTCTCCGTAGTTCTTATTAAAATGTTCCCCAACAGCTAAGAATATGGGCAAAATAGTCCTTGTAATATTTGGGCAATTCTACCCCAATGAGTTAACTTTTAAGATTGAATAATGTGTTCTGCTTTGTGATTTTTTCTTTTTTTTTCCATATGTTCTTATCAGATCTCCTTCCTTGCTGAATTTCTTCCCTTTTCAGGTATTATAAATGCAAGGAGGGAAAGTTTCATTACATGATAACTTTGTTACCTCCAGATGTGGAGATCACAGGTTCAAATCTCCAAAAAAAACTCTTTGCTTGCATAGAGGAATAGAGGTTGCATACACCTACCCCTCTTAGACCCCACTTTAGGAGCCTTCTACACTGGGTTGCCTTTTTAACTGCTCATTTTCCATTGCTGGCATAGTATTAAGAGTGTGATTGAAAAGAATGGCCCATACCAAGTTGACGCTTCTTACACTGTTATATTCCACTTAAAACTAACTGATATCAAGTATTGTTAACTAATGTATAAACCACACCCAATTTGCCTCCATATACCCCACTTTGTAGGATCCTTGAGCACTAGGCTGATTTTTTAACTGTTCATTTCTCGAATATGGCATAACTTTAAGAGTGAGATTGAAAAGACGGGCATACCAAAAGAATGATTCTTACCCCCTATGTTAGATTCCATCTTAAATCTAATTAAGTAAAGTTGTCCAACAAATATATAAACCACACCCCACTAGTTGAGGTCAATAATAATATCCATCTGTTACATGCTAGATTCCATGTTAAAACCACAAAAGCAACAAAAATAGTTTATAGGCTCTAATAATTCTATCTTAAAACCTATAAGCTTTAAGTGAAGCAACCCAACAAGTACTCAATAATTGACAAAATCTTCACTAGGTTGCTTTTTTATTGTTTGAAGCATTTGGAGAAGTTTTAGTTATTTTAGAGTATAATCACATGCCATGAAATATGACCAAATCTTCACAACAATGATTATTTCACCTATCTTTCTATGTTATCTTTTAAATAATGTTCATCCCTCCAATTTCTCCACCATCTCTCCATAGTTTACCCAGGAGGTTTGTTGAGCCAACTTCATATACTATTTTATTTAAGTACATGTTTGTAACAATCTTAAGCTTAGTAAAATGACGCATGAAGAGAAGTCTAAAATATCTATAAAATATTTCATATCATCCTTTATTGTACAATTGAATATTTAAGTTTTCAGAATCTTCCGTGATAATTAGAATATATTGTGGAATGAACTATTCCATCCATCCAATTGAAAAAAGTAGTCCTCGTTGTTATTTCATATTCTAATGGTTCCTAATTTATTTCTGCATTTAATAAGGTGCTAGTAGCATAGAAACATAATACACTCATCACTCTCTACGAATCGCAAATTGGTACTTGCATACCAATTTGTGGTACTTTCACAAATTGGTTATCACCAACTCTTAACAAGCATGTGTTAGGTTCATCAGGAAGTAAAGGAAACTGACAGGAAAAAGGGTGCAAACTATTGCACGCAGTTAGTGATTGATGTGTTCCTGAAGGTGTGGAAGGAGGATGTCAAGGTCAACGACAAGGTGCTCCTATTCGTGGATGGTAATGAAAACCATCACAATACCCATTGGTTTGAGCTTTACTAGAGTGACAAGCTTGTTGGATTAGACCTTGATTAGGAATTATGCATTATTGGCTTTCAATGGGATGGGATGGGATGGTTAAGCTCTTCAAATTTCGAGAAGAGAGTGCCTTCATTATCGATTTAACCCCCAACTTCTCAGCCTATTGGATGGTATTTATTATACTAATGATAATAATTGTTAAGATTTGACTACTGAGAGGTCTCCTAATGATTAGAAGGGAAGAAATCATATTAGCAACAGTAACCTCTCAAAATATTAAGGTTATGTAGCCATTTTTAGCCTATCAACTATGCATACACCCTACATGACAATACTTCATAAGGTTGAGTACTACATACATGTACCATAGCACACATCGAAGACTGTATGAACCAAGTGGTTTGTTGACATACTATATTTGTGGGCTTTGGCTTATCTTATTGACACCAGGTAGTACTTGACCTAATTGCTACTATATTAAATACGGTCATAGGGCCTGTATTTGGTATCAAGTTATCCACACACAATATCAATAAAATATTTAAATTATTTAGAATTTTTCTTTTTTTCCCTTCACTACCTAAATTTGGTGTCAAGAACCAAAATTATAGTTTGACTATGAATGAGATGTTGGAGAATTAAGAGAAAGAAACTCTCTTTTTCATATTATTATCTTCACACTAAACACATACTTATACAATAATGAAAAACAGTAATCAACAATAAACAGTAAACAGTAAACTCCTACAGAGCCTATATCTAAAAACATATTACATTTCAACACTCCCCCTCAAGCTGGAGCATATAAGTCATATGCCCCAAGCTTGGAACATATGAATTGAATTCTAGGCCCCCTTAGAGATTTGGTCAACATGTCTCCGAGTTGTTCATTAGAATTGACAAATTCAGTAACCAGTTCCTTTGACAACAACTTCTCTCTAATAAAATGACAGTCAATTTCTATGTGTTTCGTCCTCTCATGAAACACAGGATTGGAGGAAATGTGTAGAGCTGCTTGATTGTCACAGTACAGTTTCATTTGCTCATTTTCACAAAACTTCAATTCTTGAAGAAGTTGTTTAATCCACACAAGTTCACATGTAGTCAGAGCCATAGATCGGTATTCAGCTTCAGCACTAGATCGAGCAACAACGTTTTGTTTCTTACTTTTCCAAGATACAAGGTTCCCACCAAGTAAAACACAATATCCTGTAGTAGATCTTCGATCAATTGGACTACCAGCCCAATCTGCATCACAATATCCTTCGATCCGAGTGTTTCCCTTGTTCTCATACAATAGTCCCTGTCCTGGACTTCCTTTTATGTATCTGAGAATGCGAAGTACTGCATTCCAATGATCAACATGTGGATTTTGCATAAATTGACTCACAACTCCAACTGGATAAGAAAGATCAGGTCTTGTTATGGTAAGATAAATGAGTTTTCCAACTAGTCTTCTATATCTCTCTGGGTCTGAGAAAGGTTCACCCTGATCTGTCATTAACTTTTGATTTGGGTCCATGGGATTGTCAATGGGCTTGCAATTTGTCAGACATGTTTCCTCTAAAATGTCAAGAGCATATTTCCTTTGTGAAATGATGACACCTTCTTTTGACTGTGCCACTTCAATACCAAGAAAATATTTTAGACTACCCAGATCTTTAGTTTGAAAGTGATTGAACAGATGATTCTTTAACTGATTAATTCTAGTGATGTCATTCCCTGTAATAACAATATCATCAACATACACCATGAGATAAACACATTTGTCAGGAGAATAGTGACCATAAAACACTGAATGATCCGCCTCACAACGTTTCAGTCCAAATTTTTGCACCACCTGACTAAATTTACCAAACCAAGCTCGAGGTGATTGCTTTAAGCCATAAAGGGAACGACGCAACTTACAAACTAATCCAGACTCCCCCTGAGCAACAAATCCAGGAGGTTGCTCCATGTATATCTCCTCTTCCAGATCACCATGAAGGAAGGCATTTTTAATGTCTAACTGATAAAGAGGCCAATGACGAATGGCAGCCATAGCAAGAAAAATACGAACAGTACTGGTTTTAGCCACAGGAGAAAAAGTATCACAATAGTCTTGGCCATAAACTTGAGTATAGCCCTTAGCTACCAGTCGAGCTTTAAGGCGATCAATTTTACCAGTAGGACCAACTTTAACAGTATAAATCCATCTACAACCAACAGGCTTCTTATCAGGAGGAAGAGGGACAAGATCCCAAGTGCCATTGTGTTCAAGTGCCTTCATCTCATCAACCATGGCTTGTCGCCATCCAGAATGAACAAGTGCCTCATGAATATTATTAGGAACCTTAGTCGATGATAATGAGGAAACAAAGGAGAAATATGTAGGAGACAAGTTATGATAACTCACAAAATTATAAATAGGATATGGATTGCGAGTAGAACGAATACCTTTACGAAGGGCAATGGGCCAGTTATCATCTGAATCAGTAGAAGGTGAAGATGATGAAGGATCCATGGTCTGAGGATCTGATGCAGAAGGATCTGAGTCTCGAGGATCGTCAGTGTTAGGAGTTCGAGATTGGGTTCGACGTTGATATGTGATAAGAGGTGGAGGAACAATGATATTTGGATTTTGATTTTGAGGTACAGAATCAGGAATAATTAGAGGATCACATGTTGGTAAAGGAAACATTTGTTGAACAGAGGAACGATCCTCCATAGAGGAAGAAAAAAAAGGTGTATCCTCAAAGAATGTGACATCAGCTGACATATAATATCTCTTTGTGGAGGGAGAATAACATCTATACCCTTTCTGAAGACGAGAGTATCCTAAGAAAACACACTTGATAGCTTTTGCTGAGAGCTTATCAAGACCTGGAGAAACATTATGAACAAAACACATACACCCAAATACACGTGGGGAAACATGGTATAAAGTGTCGTTGGGAAAAATGACAGAGTGAGGAATTTTATTATTAAGAGAGGAAGAAGGCATCCTATTGATAAGAAAACAGGCAGTGAGGACTGCATCGCCCCAATGATGTACAGGAACATTAGTATTCAACATTAAGGAACGTGCAGTTTCAATGAGATGTCTATTCTTTCTTTCTGCAATGCCATTTTGTTGTGGAGTGTGAGGACAGGTTGACTGGTGTAAAATTCCTTGGGAAGATAAGAATGAAGAAAATGCTAGAGAGAAGTATTCCTTAGCATTATCACTTCGAAGAATTTTAATTGTCTTCCCAAATTGGTTCTTAATTTCAATAAAAAAGGACTTGAATATGGACAAAAGTTCAGATCTCTCTTTCATTAAATAAACCCAAGTACATCGAGAGAATTCATCAATAAAGGTTACAAAATAATTAAAACCAAATGAAGTAACACGACTTGGTCCCCAAATATCTGAATGAATTATTGAAAAAGGAAAATCACACTGTGTCTCAGATTTTTTAGGATAGGAAGATCTAACATGTTTTCCTAATTGACAAGATTCACAATCTAAGACTTGGATGTTTTTGAGACTTGGAACCATCATCTTCAACTTGAACAAACTTGGATGGCCTAGACGATCATGCAGAAGTTTGGGGGATGAAGTGGTAAAGCAGGAAACTGAGGAATGAGGTTTTAAGAAATAAAGTCCTTGAGACTCATGTCCTTCTCCAATCAGACGACCTGTCCCATGTTCCTGTATAACAAAAGAATTGGCCGTAAAGGTTATGGAACAATTTAAGGTACGAGTCAACTGACTCAAAGAGATTAAATTGTATGGACAATTGGGAACATATAACACAGAATTTAAACTCAGTGAAGGAGATAAGGAAACTGTTCCAATTCCCTGAGATTTCACTTTTGATCCATTGGCAACGGTAATGAGATGAGGAATTCTTGGAGAAGACAATGAAGAAAATGAAGGAATGTTACCAGAGATATGGTCTGAGGCACCTGAGTCCAGAATCCATGGATTATGACCTTCCACAGATTGAGATAAGCTGGCTGTAGGCACACTAGTCATGACAGAGGATTGGCCAGGATTAGACGGTTTTCCAGACTTGTAACGTAAAAATTCTTCATATTCTTCATTTGAAATTCTGGATTCTAGATCACCAGATTTAGACACATGAGCAACTTTGTCTGGATATCCATGTAGAACATAACATTTGTCTCGAGTATGGCCTAGTTTCTTACAGTATGTGCATTGAGGAGGAGGACGTATGCTACGACCACCACGTCCTCGGTTGCTTCTGCCTCCTCCTCTTCCTTGTGGCACTCCTCTTCCTTGTGGCATTATCATAGCTGATGTTCCAATAACATCGATTGAATTCTCATCTTTCACCAATGGAGGTACTCGAAGAAGTCGAGTAACCAAACCATCCATTGAAGGGATTTGATCACCAGCTAAAACTTGATCACGTACATGATCATAATCGGAGTGTAAGCTTCTCAGAATTAGGACCATGTAAAACTTGTCAAGCTTTTTATTGATCCCTTCTAATGAATCAGCTACAAAGAAGTTCTTTAATTCTTCTACAGCAGCCCGAGCCTTTGCTATATGAGAAACCATGTCATGGTTGACTTGTTTTAGAGAAGCTACTCTTTGGGTTGCATCAAAAAGACGCTGTACATCATTAGCAAAAATATCTTCTGCCCTTTTCCAGAATGATGAACATGTTTTATAGGGTCTCAAGATATCTAAAACCTCTTGCTCCACTGACTGCCATAAAATTGCGCATAACTGAAAATCCAATTTTTGCCATTGAGATTTTTCTTCATCTGGAACCATAGAGATATCTTGTTCTAGATGATCATGGTGTCCTTGACCAAGAAACCATAATTCCACTGCCGAAGACCACGATAAATAATTTTTCCAGTTGAGTTTTGCAGATGTGATGATAGGAGTTGCAGATAGAGAGGAATTAATTGCAGTAGATGCCATTACAGATCGGAAAATGAACCAGACTTGGAGAGATATTCAACTATTGGGAGAGAGAAAACCCTAGGTATCAATTACACCCACTGAAACAGGGAAGTAAGGTCATATATAGACTCAGGAGAGTGAGGCGAGCGGAACCCTAGATGCGCAGTGAAATTCCGACCAGCGTAGGGCGGCGCGTGAACAGTACGCGCGCGAGATCTGGCGGGCTGCGGCGGCGCGTGAGGGCGCGTGAGGGCGATGCAGGGACGGCGACCACCAGGGTTGGGTCGCGCTCACGGAGGCGCACAAAACCCCTAAATTTTCCTGAGAAAATGGGGTACCGGCGGCGACGGCGGCGGCGACGGCGGCGACGGCTGGTGGTTGATGGCGTCTACAGAAGAGAGCCCCAGTGCTTGGCTCTTGATACCATTTTGGAGAATTAAGAGAAAGAAACTCTCTTTTTCATATTATTATCTTCACACTAAACACATACTTATACAATAATGAAAAACAGTAATCAACAATAAACAGTAAACAGTAAACTCCTACAGAGCCTATATCTAAAAACATATTACATTTCAACAAATGAGATGGCAGAGATCAGATCTCTGACCATTTGGTTGCTCACAGGCTCTACTACCATGTTTGAAAGTTAGAAAGAGGAAACAATGAGTATACAAGATCACACATCGCCTCCCCAACCTGCATTTACAAGAGGGAGAAGCATATAATTTTATAGCTGTCAATGAACCGCCTAGAATTAGTTCACAATTAATTAAACCTTCATTAAGGGTCGAGAATTCTTCCTTGACAGTCTTTCATTGCAGTGTTTTATATGTTTAAGAAACCTTGGACCCTTTATGCATGATATCTTATGATTCACAGTCCACGATTCAAAATTGGATTAATCAGGACAAACAATTCTTGATATGATTACCAATCTGACAACTGTGGTTTGGGTAGCACCAGATATTTATATTCAAAGATATTTTAGGGAACTCCTTTTCTCTTTTTTTCTTATAAATATTTTATATGACAAATTCATTGTGAAAGGACATATACAGAATAGGATCAACTATCCAACAACCTGACGCCAGACAAAATAGAGAAAAGCATACAGAAGTGTAAATTAGAAGTACTTCAATTAAGCATGAGATGTGCTTCAATACACCAACTGGACTCCGTTTGAGGGGCCTTTACAAGCAATGTAAAGGGTTTGAGGAGACCAACTAGAAGAAGCATCAGAGCCAATACCCATCAATGTAAAATATATTTAAAAAACAAGAGGGGGTTCAAATAACAACGTAACAAGGAGATCAAAGCTATCTTTTTGTCAGTAATTAGCAATTAAAGCACAGCTCACATTCAAAAAAAGCTAGATGATTCATATCCGAAGGCATGGAGTTTGAATTGACTCCAGATGATAAATTCGAGTTTTTCACTGCAAGTAAATAGTAATAATAAGGAACACAGCAAAATTTATAGATATTTTCATCACAGTTGAAAAACACATGCATATACATACCAGTGGCAGTGCTGACAAACAAGATATCAAGTGAGCAAGATCTAGCTTCATCAGCTAACTTGTTGACTTCAGGAAGAGTAAAATTTGCTTGGACTTGAGTATTTAAATCAATTCCAGGGGAGTTTCGAAAGATGAACATTCGACCGATTCGATACATGGCAGATTGCTTTTTTTTGTTTTTGGTGAATAAAACAAAAGTCATTGTATAACTATTAGATATACTGCATTTTACACTAAGGAATCGTAATTGAATCAACTTATCAGAAGCAGGGTTCCTACCCTTGAAGATCCATAATCAGAAACCCGCCTTGCGAGACATATAGACATGGGAAACACATTTTGACTTTCCGTAATAGTCCGCATCAAGGAAACTGTCATTTGTATTCTAAATATGCAAATATCATATCTCATTAGCATATTAGAACCAATATTTGTATACATTATACATTACTAAATTATTTTCAGATAAAACAGACTGAAACAATGTCTCACATGAAATCACTAGAAATTACAGAAAGTTTGAGCTTATATGTAAGAATAAACAGACTCCAGCGTACAGAAAGAAAAGAGATTGCAAGGATGACATAAAATTAATTATCACAGTCTCAAACAGGACTAGATTTATCTTTTATCTTAAAAGCAGAAATAAGAAATTCACGAAGGCAAAAGGAAAAAGTTTACTAAATACATTGTTGAGGCCAGATTCAATAAATCTGCAAGAACTACTTGATTTGATAATCCTAATCTTAATTCGTTTTAGAATCATTAAAAAGCCAAAAATCTTAGTGTACATGTAGAAACTTGTTCATTCAATTAAGTCCGTTCATCTTCTTCATGCAAAGACCTAAGTTGCCATATTTTATTATAGTACCAAGCAAATACCCATTTATTCTTTCTTTTCACAAGTTTCACACGTGTTATTAAACACAACCACAAGATGTTCATTTCAGCAGTCAACAATGACTAAATAAGTATTTCTTTCTAATTTTGAACTGAATTACGCAAGTATGAACAAATGGACAAAATTATGTAATTCTGTTAAAGACAGCAAGTTGGACAGGGAAGACTATATATGAAACTTTTACCTTTTCTTGTGTTTTTCCTTTATCTGGTAGTGCAAACATCTCTGAAGAAATAATGGCTGCATAACAGAGACATGCTATTAGCGATACAACATGCCCCAGTAGTTCATAGAAAGAAAAAATTATGAAAACAGAGCCAACAAGAATACAGTTAGCCCTATGCCTCGCACATTCTAAAAGAATGAAAAATAATGGCAATACTTTTACAAAGGCAGATAATTTTAGCCAATCAGATAGAGTACATTTCTCATGGCACGTCGCTGGAGAATATTGTAAAATTCTACGGGCTTGCAATAAATTGAAAGACTCTCTTCAGCTGCAAGCTCCTCTTCCGCAGATAAATGTTCACAAGCATCATGGAGGCTTCTGCAGGGAAAAACAGATATAATTACTGGTTATGTTACAAAATTCTTTTGTAAAAATTAAAAGTTAACAAAAGGTGGTATTTGTCTGAAAGAGGATATACGAGGTTGCACGAGCGGCAACAGGAATGCCTGGCATTCTTCTTATCCAACAAGTCTCAGCAACATATAATATTTATCTGAAATTCTGAATGTTTAAGAAAGTGTTATTTTCTGTTGCCAGTAAGAAACCTGCAATTGAAAATGGCACAACAAATCATTCAAATATTGAAGACATAAATGGATTAGATTTCAATCATCAAACTCATTCTTTTATCAAGTTGAAAACCACTGGACTTATAAACGAAAAAATGCTCCAAATTACAAAAACTCTGTGTAACATATGATGTAGGGTGCCTGTTTTTAGCTCATTAAGACTTGAAAGAGTCCAAATGTCCTTGCCGATGACAATGAAGACTTAATGAAATTGTTTAATCGTCAACATGAAGATATCAAAATCACAAAACTTTCCCAAACTCTCCTCTCTTTCTTTTTGTAATATTTCACATGCGCAGGGAATCCAATAACAGGCCAACTCCTTGTTTTCTCCAATCGTGGGAAACAGAAGCCTCAGAGGTGTCTCCCATTGCGGAAACAAGATGGCATATCCAGTTGTATGGAATAACAAAGTACACCACAAAAATGGATCACAAAACAAGAAAAAAAAAAGTAAATAACATAAAACAAAAGGATCAAAACAAATAAAGGGTTCAAAGAACCAAAAACAGAGAATGCCCAGGAGAAGTTTTCAGGTAAGCATAATGATAAGAAACGAAAAATATAACAATCTTGCCGACAAGAAACCAAATGGGTAGCAGAAAAAACCTCAAAGTTCTCACTTTGACACGAACCGAGCAAATGGCAGCAATTGAACCCAAAATTGGTTCCAAACCGTGCTTCAAAAGTGAAGTATGAGAGTGTGATCGCTCATTTCATATCGAACCTCAGAATTGAACCCAAAATTAAGACGCGAAATTGAAAATCGAATGTTCTCGAAATGATTAAAATCTAACAAAGCTGTTCTCTGTATGTCTCTTTATCTATCTCAAAATAAACACTTTTTTTTTTGCAGAGTTTGGGAAACTTAACAAATGCAAGTGAGGTAAGTAAGAAACTTCAAACACAATGCCCTCTGTGAGATAAAAGAAAATAGTATTATAACAACTGAAAAATAAACAATAATGATAGCATTAAAACCCAAAAATAATATCTAAAAGTATAACTAAAAACGAAAATCGGTTATTTTCATTAATTATAACATGTAATATTATCTACACTTAATTAACCTTTTAGTTTTATTAACTTTTCCTTCATTTCATTTAGTCTTTTTCATTAAGAAAGTATCGAATTAATTTTAAAATAAAGAAACCCTTTCTTAAAAATTAAGACATTTTCGTAAAATTAAATAAATATCATTGGTTTTACAAATTGTTATTATTGGTTGATTATAAGTTATATAATATGAAAATTGAAATTATTAACATTTGTTTGTTAACAATTCTAATAAGGGTTGCAGTTTTATAAAGTAAAAAATTTGATTGCATATTTTATTAACTTATTAACAAACAAGACCAAATAAAAAAAACAAACAAATATTGATGAAGCATATTATTTAACATTAATGCAAGTGAAATGAAAGTTAGAATATGTTTAACTAATTATTCAACTTAAACAAAATGTTAGGACACAAAACCTAAATAATAATTGTTTAACTTAAACGAATATGAAACACTGCTTACTTCTATAGAAAGGATTTATAATCTACATTTTTCAGTAACAAATTACATTAATCATAAACTAAAAATTAATCGTTTTTCTCAACAATTTCTGACGAATCTAATTTACTGGCCAAATAAATTAGTTTATTTTTAATGTAAAATTGTGTTATAAATTATCATTTACATCCAATGTCACTTTTTTATTAACAATCTCAGTTTATGTTTGATATAAATTGTTAATAAAATGATATTAAGATTATCTACGTATAACTTAATATAATTTATCGACAAAATGTTTAGTTAGAGAAATGAATAATTATTCAAATTCATTTAAAAATTTAAATAGTTATTATTATTATTATTATTATTATTATATATATATATATATATCAATTTAATTTAGTGTTTTGAACTAACTTTTCATAATATTTTTCAAAAGAATATGAAAAGATTGTTAAAAGTAATCATTTCGTTATTTACAAAAGAATATATATGTCTTCCCCCACATATGTCCTAACAATGTTTTTTTTCTTTTCAGATCAATAAAAATAGCTTGGATCATTGTTCTTGACAAATATAAGTTTTACTTAAGATTTTATGTTGATAGGATTGAAAACAAAATCAAACACATATTTTATTAATAAGAGTTGTTTACTTATGATGCATTTTTTTAGAGTTCCTCTTATGAAGGGTACAAAATTATCTCTTGAAAAAGTAGTTTTCTTTCTATTGTGGATAGGGTTGAATTAGTTAATTCAATGTTTTCGGGTATGTTTTTTAACAGCTTCCATATATACAAATGACGTACTATTTACATAAGAAGTTATTTTCATGATTAGGTAATTTTGTATGATTTAGAGATATTAGTAAAAAAAAAGTTGTTGCTTGGAAGGTTGTATCTAACAAGAGGCTAAATGGATCTTATATCTAATATAAATCTTAAATAGTGTGAAAAAGTTATTTCAGGTTATCCGTTCTAGTTCTTTATCTGATATTTTTTTTATCTAATAGTTTTGAATAGTTTAAGAGTAAAGGTCAACAATAGTTTAAATATTTATTTTTTCTTTAATTATTTGATATATTTTTTAAAAATAAAATTGTGATAAAGTTTTAAGTTGAAAAGTCTACAATACTTTAATATTGTATATGTATCGAACAATACACACTGATCAAGTCACACCAAACCAATCGTTCAAACTGGTAAACTAATCGGTATCAATCAAATCTAGTTAGTCATATGATTAAACTAAACATGCTAATAATTAAATTTTAAAAAATTGGGTCATGATTAGGCCGACCCTAATTAGAGGTCCTTGGAGAAACCTATAAATACAAGTCAAATGGAAGAATGCAACAATAGATGGATGAGATGCAGAGGAGGTACAAGGAGGAACTAAGGATGTTGAGAGTCGAGAATGAGGTCATTCGATAAGAGAATGAGGGCAAAGGTCCCATGTCCTCTACCTTGACCCTTCCAAGACCTGTTAAGCAACCTCGGAAGGAGCCAGATTTGATGGTCCAAGCTAGCAGCTTTGCCACAAGCAATGACCATCATCATTCCATCGCAATTGTTAAATTGTTCGGTCTACTATTGTTCATTGCAAGAACCACATAAGCCCCTTTGCCTAGTAACTAGGCAATGCTAGTGTTCAACAAGTACAATGGATCCACAAAGGCAGATGAGTACATCAGGATTTTCATGAACCATATGGCATTATACACCTTAAGCAACGCTATATGGTGTCGAGTTTTCTCCACCTTGTTGAAGGGAGAGGCTCTCACTTGGTTTTCCACCCTGTCGGTCAACCCGATAAACTACTTTGTGAGAATTGTTGGCTTAATTTGCAGTAAGTCAACCACATCAACTAACATCGATCTCTCTTGTCAATGTCAAACAAGAGAAGAATAATCTCTTTAGGCCCTCATGGAAAGGGTCGAGAAGGTTTCCCTGCACATTCGAAGGGAAACAAAGGACCTCAAAATATGTTAATCGGACGACCACGTCACCAAACTTGGTAGTGACTTAAGCCAAGAGCAAGAGTGGAAGGTAATGAAGGTTAAAGTTAACATCTCAAAATGGGTGAAACCCCGTTCAACTTAACATACAAAACAAATGTCATGTTATTGGTTAAAGTGGGAGAGCCGTCTCTAAGAAGACAAATTTGAGACTTGGACGTTAATTTCAAACATCTCAAAATTGAACTTGACACTACATCCGAGCGAAGGGAGAAGCCAGTCGTTCGTAATGAAGCTTGTAATAGGATGGTCACATAGAGGTTCCATGCTAAGGTAGGGACAATGAGATTTGTTTTGGGAAACTTAGTGTGGAGAATGACAAATGATGCCCCAAAGAAATCTTTACATGGGAAGCTTGCGCCAAATTGACAGGGATCGTTTAAGATAACATAAAGCATGAAGAGCGATGTTTATCAGCTTGAAAACCCAAGTGGAAAAATGTACCCAACATCTTGAATGCATCCCATCTTAAGTTTTATTTTAGCTTACTCAAATGTAATTATCAAGTGGTGTGATAATTAATAAAATTCAGAATTTCAAGTCATAACTATATCTTCTATTATTATGCCATGAAGGTTTTAGCGGTCAGTTAAGGAAGAGTTTGTCCAACGAACCTCTACCGAGCTTATCACACAGTCAATTAAGGAAGAGTTCACCAAAGTGAACCTCAAACGCACCTTTTACTCCATCAATTAAGGAAGAGTTCTACCCGAACCCCTACCGATGGAGCACTCAAATGATTAAGGAAGAGTTTTACTCGAACCCCTATCATGTCATAAGCGATTCGTTAAGGAAGAGTTCAGAAAAGAACCTCTACTCAACCGGTCACCTTAAAAATAGTTAAATTTTGTCTAATTAACGTACAAAAGCGCACGTTTAAAGATTAAGGATGAGATCACCAAAGTGAATCCTTACTGAATGATCATTCTTAAGTGGCCTTAAAATCACTTCGAAAATTTTCAAATCAATGGTAAATGTGAAATGTTTGGTGGACAAGTTCTTAAAGAACCCCTACCGAACGTTCATTAGAAAATGTATTAAGGTAAAATGTTGTCACAATATAAAAAGACTGATCGAAAGAAAAAACAAAACGTACAAATGAATACGAGTATAGAAAAGAAGACTTTGTATTGCTTTGGTTAAAAAGAGAGAAGTACAATATGACAAGGGAAATTCGGCAGCGATCGGTTTACAAAACCTATCTCTACTGATTACATCAGATCAATCCTAAAACAGTTAACAAAATATAAGTTAAAATCAACACCTATGACGATCAGGGATGTCTTTGGCGGTCTCTATCCATAGATGGGGTTGAAAAGGACTTCATCTTTAATGTCCTCGTCAACATCTTTGATTGCTTCCTCAACCTGTATATCTTGGATGTCCATCAGTTGGCCATTGAAAAGGGTCTTTTGAATGTCGAACAACCCTCTTAAATGGGTATGTCATAAAGGTAGGTTGCTTTATCCAAGAATCTTTAGAAATTGGCCTCATATTTCACCATCACCTGTCCCTCAACTTTTTCCAAGTCAATAGCCAAACACTTGTACTTTTTGTCTAAGTCCCCAACTCCTTTCTATTTGCTTATTGAGCAAGACAAATATCGTTGTTGTCATACTGAACACACTTAACTTTGGCGAACAAGCCTTTCTCTTTTTCCTTAACATTTGTAACCCTGGCGGCATACTCGTCCATCTTTTACTCGCATAGAGCGAGGGCAACCTGCAGTTTATCCACCTTGGTCGCTAAAGCCTTATTCAATAGTAAGGTGGTGGAAAGACTTTTCTGAGCCTCCATTAATTCCTTCTAAGCCTTTGCCAACTCTTTCACTAATCACATCACCTCCACCCAGTCGGCTTTAGGTGTCACCTTTTGATACAATAAAGACACTCAAAGGCTTAACTCGTTCATCATGATCAGTACCTTGTCCTCAAACATCCTTTTAAAAATATCGTTATTTGTGATTAATTTTGATACTAAATGCACCCTTTTCTGCTTAGAAACTTGCTTGGAATCATGTTTTTCTGTTAAGTTGTGTGAATAAGATAGTTAAGGTTGAATTTGATGGTTTTATGACTAATTCTCCTTGTTTTGGTTGAAAATGTGATAATATGGAAAGTAGGAATGAAATGCTAAGGAGATGGAGCTCAAAAAGGCCTATAAAAGCACCAGAAGGGAGGGATGCTCGAAGCTTGGGCACCCTTTTTGGAGGCTTGTGCGTAGAAGAATGTCGCTCACCGCCCGGGCGCCCTTTTTAAGGTGCTTGAGCGTTGGAGGCACGAAGCTTGGGCGCCATTTGGAAGGCTTAAGCGTGGAAGACCGCCGCTCATTGCCAAGCGCCCCTTTTTAGGCCCTTAAACGCCGGAAGCATGAAGCTTGTGCGTCCTCTCTGAGGCTTGAGTGTGGAAGACCACCGCTCACCGCCCGGGCGCCCTAAGTGGAGTGCTTAAGCGCCGACGACATGGGCTTGGGCTTGTTTCTGTTCTGTCTTCACTCTATTTAAAGGACTCAGGCGTCCTATGTTTTGTATCTCTGGCTGGAGCAGCACAACACCACACTCTTCCACTCTCTGAAGGCGTATTTGGATGCGGGAGCTTCCATCCTCTACTTTTAGGCTTTTTCTATCTCATGCTTTTCCATTATTCATCTAGTTTCATCATGTTTATGGTGAACTAAACTCTATTTGTTGTTGGGAGATGATGTAACCTTGTGAACTCTCATGTATTTGAATTGATTCTCAATGACGTATGCTTTTTCATCAATTGTTAGAGTATTCATCTGTGCTTATTACATGCTCTGTTTAACTCATTCATAGCATGATGTATGAATTGCATGAGTGTTGGAAGGTTCCTTACAATTCAGGTTCTTGTTGAATTCTCCCAAGAGTAGTATTGCTCAGGGATGATGATATGAGTCTTGGTCGTCTTAAAGCTCTTGATCTTCATATTTAATTACTAAGAATGCTAGGAATTGCATGAACTAGTGATTAAGGACAGACTTATTCGCCAAGGGATTTGTTATTCTCTCTTAATCTTCATTTGAGATTAAGACCTCAAAATAAGAAAACAATAACTCTTAAAGAGAATGCAATATAAGCTCACTAGATTAACTTCTCAAAATTAATGATTATAGAGCTTGTAACTTATCACCAAGAATACTTAAGAAAGTTTACGAATCCTAGAAGGTGTATAAGCAATTAATGTTATTCCATCTTCAGTTCTTTTTTCATTATAAAGGATATTCAATACAATTGTTTCTTTAATCTTCTTTGTTTTTATTCTTCCTTTAATTACATATAATCAACTTCTTGGATCATGCTTTATATGATTTACAAGAGGGTTTAGCATAAGAAAGTTAATACTTACTTGAAAGCTAATACTTACTTAAAGTTATTTCCTTTTTGTAAGAAACAATTTGAATATATACGATAACAATAATTAAATTGTGGTTTAATGTTTTGGTAGGTCCATTTTTTCGTCTAGAATCTCAAATAGGTCCCTTAGTTATTCGGTGTCTCAATTGGGTCCTTATTTTTGAAAAATTGAAACAAATAGAGATGTGTCGTCAAATTGGACAAACACAGTTTAAGAGGTCCTTATGTGGCATGCTGACTGTATTTTCGCCTAAGTTAAATCATCTGCTTGGGCGAGATATGCACTGGGACATTTTCGCTTAAGCTAAAACTAAGTTGCCTAAGCGAGATTTAGGATAAAACTTGGGGTGCCCACTGGAACATTTTCGCTTATGCGAAACTTTGCTTGCCTGTGTGACAATGTCCTGTAATTAAGGTTGATCCACTTGAGCCTTTTCACTTAGGCGAAACTTGGATCGTCTGGGCTAATCCTTTTAAAACTGTTGCCTCGTCAATCTAGCTTAAGCGAAAAATTTTAGCTTAAGAGAGACCACACGACCTTGTGGTAAAACTCAGAAAAGGAAGGACTGATTCATAACCACTTTCTTTCCAACACAATGTTTGCTTTCCTCAAATTATAGGACGGGAGGTATGAAGAGATAAAACACTGGTACTTTATCACATAAAGAAAAATGGTTTTGCTTCCATAGGAATATGATCCCTTCTTGATTAGGATTCCTACTTTTTGATATATCATTAACGTCATTGTTGGTATTGAAGTTAGGAAGCTCATTTTCATGGATTACACAACAGAGTATACTTTGATGAAATTCGACCCTGAAACAGCTACCAAGAGAGCCAAACACTAGAGTGAATATAACACACCTTCATTCATTCAAGATGGTCAAATACATTGGTATTTGAGTTTTCATTCACAAACTCACTCTAGCATCATCTATTGCATCCTAACAAAGCGAATGTATTAGTAAAACTTGTGTTTCAATTTTTTGCATATCTCACCCAAGCGAGAAGGTTTAACTTAAGCGAAAATACTGTCAGCATGGCACGTAAGGACCTCTTAAACGACGTTTGTCCAATTTGATGGCAAGCCTCTATTTGTTTCAATTTTTTAAAAATAAGGACCCAATTGAGACACCTAATAACTAAGGGACCTATTTGAAATTCTAGATAAAAGAATCGACGTACCAAAACATTAAACCTTAAATTATTTATTGTGTCCTTCTTCTAGTTCCATTTTAGTATTTTATAGCATTCTTTGTTTATGTTAAAACATTTTGATTTATGAACACGTATAATGTGTAATTGTGACTTCTTTTTATTTTATTTGATCAATAAAAAAAGTTTTGTGATTACAGTTTGTATTATAGGTAATTGATCTAATAGTTAAGAACTTATTTTAATAGATGATAATAAATTTGTAAATTCCTATAGACAATCTAATGCATTGCAAAACACATATTAAGAGGTTCATGTAATATAAATATGAATATTTTATAACATAACAATTAATGCATATTAAAACTTTTTTTAAAAATATATGTGCTGATTAAATTATTTAGATCTCAACACACATTCATTATTTAGATCTCAACATACATCCATTTTGAGAAACAAATTTGATCTCTAAACCACATCCAACAACACAAAAGCCACGAAAGTCAACCTAACTCAATTTCATAGAAAATGTCACATTAAAAGTTTCAAGTAAAGGTAATGTAGACATATTAGTTTTGTACTTATTATCTTTAAACAAAATAATATTGAATGCATTTTGTAATTTCACTAAATCTAAGTGTGCTAAAATATAAATATCAAACTCAAACAACTTTTTTAATTCTTATATTTCACTAAGATGCATATAGAGATTGACAAAAATTTGTGATCACGGATACCCGCAGATAAAATGTGACAGATAGTTATTACTTATGGATATTTATTACTTACGGATAACAGGTATTTTAATATTCACCTTTAAAGAGGTTAGATGCGATATTATACTATCCTAATGGATACTCGTTACCAGCAAAAAAATAATTTAATTTTAAAATTAAATTTTTTTTATTACTCCCAGAAAAAGGAAAAAGTTTTTCAATTAAAAATTACATAACCCTAATTAAAAATCTCAATTGTTGATTTTTTTCAAAAACTTTATTAAGAATTTTTTTTCCAATCTCTTTTCTTTTACATTTCTAGCAAGTAAACCCATAAACTTAAGCTTTTTCACTGTCTTTGGTCTCGCGCAAAGGTACACTATTTTATAGTTATGACATTATATTTGTTATGCTCTTCAGAGTCAAGAGTCAATATAATGTTTCTGAATTTCATTAAATTTGTATTTAGGTCATAGATTTTTTATTACTTTTCAATCTTGAAAACATATGACTTCATTATTAATATATTTATCCACCCGTAATTATGTATCTATAAAGTAATTCGATAATTGATCATTTACCATTTTTCATACCGCATAACATAATTTCCTATTTTAATAACTATTGTCAATAATTTTTGTAATGTTCCTATTTATCATATTGTGCATAACCTAACAAAATATATATCTTTCACGTTGACTATGTATTTCGAAAGTCATAAATCATCTTCGAGATTAAGTGACATGAAAACATATTATAGATTAACCTATCAATAAAATTAACTTTCAGATTGAGTTAGGTCATACAAAAATACTTTACCAATTAACCTGCCTAGACTTTACAAAATAACTTCACATTGCATCTTTCAAAATTATTCCAACAGGAATATTGTTTTCTGCATTTTATGGAATGCAATTATTAATAAAACAGAACCCAAAATTTACATTCCGATTTATCCTATATGAAAGACTTTCAAACCTAGTGTCATAAAACACCATTTTTTTTTTCATTAAATGGTTTTCAAACTACATCTTAACACTCATACACAAGTAAGTTCAACGTCTTGGTCTTTACCATAATATTATGGTTTAATTCTTAATTTGGTCTTCTAATTTTATTCAAAATTTCAAAAAAATCTCTAGTTGGTTTTTTTAATTTAGTTTTTTAAAAACATCAAATTTAGTTTTTTAATTTTTTTTAAAAATATCAAATATAATCTTTTAGTTTTTTAAAAACACTCAATTTAATCTTTTTGACTTTTAACTACTCGTTCGTCCTTAAAGTTTTAAGGTTTAATAGCTTATGTGGTTTATATCTTAAGTGATTTTTTTCAATTTAGTGATTTTTTTCAAGTTAGTATCTGATTTTAAAAATACATACATTAGGTTTCAAAGTTGTCGGTATGAATAGTCCTTTCTGGGCAGAAATTCAACTTGTTTCTTTTTTTATATTAATTGTTTTCATAATGTAAGACATCTCTTCCTCTTCTTCTTTTTCTTTCTGCACTTTGCAAGCCTTCACATTGTCTTCCTCGATCGTCCTTAAGAAGACAACCGACTTCAACACGCACAACAGCATGAACCGAGAACGACAACGTGAATGCCACAATACTCTGCACCAAAGGGGTTCGATTTCCAGAACCCATCGGAGTCTGAAGATGAAGAAGACAAGGAGAATTTGTTTGATGAGAGAAAGGTGAATGAGATGAAAGGAGAGAATGAATTTTGGGAGGGTTTGAAAATTGAGAAATTAGGGTTTTGAAGTGATTGAAGAAGATGAAGAAAAACGACAGGGTTTTAAGAGCGAGGAGGTTAACATTGACCCTTAGTCTTCGTGAAATTATGACGACCATTGGCGTAAGAAGGAAGCAGAATTATGAGATTGTATAATGGGTGAAAGTAGAAAACTGAAAAACAAAATGTTCTTTTGGTCATTTGAATTTCATTTTCTTCCTCTTTGTGTACTCAACTAAGAGTGAAGATAAACAATAACTAGTGGGTTAATGAAAATGATTTTGTGAAAAATTATTTAATTGACAAAAATCATTTTTCTGGAGTCTTGAGACAACTAAGTAAAAATTAATTTGAATATGAAAAACTTGTGGGAAGAGCAAAGGAAAGAGAAGAAAAACTACAAATTCGTTTGCCACGTTAGTTTCTGCTCATTTAATAGTACAAACTTGATTCATACAATTTTGATAACTTTGAAACTGCTTTAAAATCAGATACTAAACTGAAAGAAAAAACCAGTTAACTCAACGGTAGAGCGCGCCCCTGATAAATGCGTCATTCTGCAGGGACTGTGAGGGCTACTTACAGGGAATATTAATTCGCAATAGACCTGGTCTAGGAGCAGGACCAATATCAATGGCTCCAGCAGAGTTGAAAAAGCAAATTGAAGAGTTGCTAGAGAAGAAATTTATTAAGCCAAGTGTTTCTCCGTAGGGTGCACCTTGTGCATTGACTACCGACAACTGAACAAGGTTACAATCAAGAATAAATACCTATTACCAAGGATCGATGATCTATTAGACCAGTTGAAAGGTATTTTCGAAGATAGTCCCATAAACCAATATCGTTTTCTTGCAATTTGTCATCCCAACCTGTTATGCAAAACAGGATAATTCAAGTCGTCTTCCATCGCGATCTATTTTCCCGACTTCTGAAAAAAGCCTTTTGAACGAGACATCCACTTCCTTACGCAAAAAGAAGTGACGCTGGACATGAGACCCAATATCCTTCTCGTATCGCAACACGAAAAATCTCACGTCCAAATGCAAGAAAATAACAACTTATTTTTATATCAGAATCTCATACTCATTCGCAATAACTACATTAATCAATTCAAAACAGTAAATTTTAACACACCAAACAAAGCACTCTTTTCAATTAACGAAGCCTAAATATCAACGCATACGCTCTCAAACGTAACAATCCCGCATCTGCTTAATTTTCCTTAAAACTTAGATCCCATCCTCAATTTAATTTTAATACTAATAAGCATATAATAAAACATATCAACAGAGTCATCTTTCTAAACCACACGCATAATACACAGTGAAAATAAAGTGATCAGGAACCTCTTGCATAAAATACAGTGAACTTCCTTCTATCATTATAACAAGTTTTACGTTTCTCCCCTTACCTGGGTTTTTAGAGAATTATGAAAACTTAAGATTCTAAGCAAAGTCCACAACGTTGACTCCCTCGTGACAACTGTCGTGGCTCCTTGACACCGCTTGGTTCTCACTTAGGATCGCTTCTTCTTTTCCTTTTCTTTTTCCTTATCCTCACATAGCCGCTATGTCTCCCCCCTTCCAACGCTAATCCTAAATATAACCTAGGCAACTCCTTTAACCACACTTCCCAATTATCCTCTCAACTACTTGAGATATCCACCCCACTAACGGACCCAAAACTTCCTTTCTTAACCTTCCTTTTCTTCCTAATTAACCCAACATTATAGCGTGATGTGTGTGTTTAGTTATCATTATAATATTTCAAGTAGTAAAAAAAACAGAAGTAAAATAAATATATTAACCTTCTCTCTTTAATGCCTAGAAAAACTTCCTTCATACCCTTTGACTTTTCAATACTCATAACTTATACACTTTTGAATAAGTTTTATTTTATACTAAGAGAACCATTTTATATTAAACTATTTCATAAATGACATCCACTTACGGGTGTTACATTTGGTATCAAAGCCTAACCTTTTTCAATACGGTGCGGTTTGAGAATGAACCAAGTGGAAGCTGGTGGACATGTGACACTCGAACACTGACGAGGATGGAGAGTGATTGTCGGTGCAAGAGACACAAAGTGCCTGAGGCACAAACAAGGAGCGACTCCTGACAGACTTCTAGTGGAAGGGACACATGGACAAATCGAACATACATCGGAATGAGAGGATCTAGAGACTGTATAGGTATGAGACTATACAGTTAAAGGATAGCTTAAAAGAATTGATTTGGCTACTCATATCACTAAAATGCATTTGTTTTTCGGTAGCCTAACCCATAAAAATTTCATGGTTAGGTGTACTTAGCCTTTTTTTTCTCGGAGAGTGTACGTTTAAGGATAAAGCACATTGAAAAATCTCTTTTATCTCTTGGTCTCAATGGAAAAAAATGGAGCATATTAAGCTGATTTTTAACTAACCATATATTATTTCTCTTCTTTATCCATCAAGACATTAAGTTTATTCTTTCTAAACCACCATTCATAATAAAGCAGGAAGCCAACAACTAATCAAATTGAAAAAATAACCAAATTTGATGTTTTTTAAAAAACTAAAACACTAAATTAGAAAAATAAATAACTAAGAGTCTTTTTAAAAATTTGAATAAAATAAAAGAATCAAATTAGAAATTAAGACTAATATTATTAATAAATAGATACACGATAAATATTTAAATAAAATTCACTAATAATAATTAATAAATAATAGATATTCACGGATTACATACATGATACTTCTATCATTAATAATACAGATTTTATTGTCATGTCTCCCTGCGCTTATATTTTCTTAGTTCACCTTCTCTTAGAGTGTAATAACGGAAATCACTATTTTAAATTCTTACACTTTTTAGAAGATGCAAATCTAAAATGGAATTGGTTTTTAACTATTCATTTCAAAACATTTCATCATAAATGTATTAATTAATTACGAAATAATGCTTAGTATGTTCTGACATATTCATTCTTCCACAATATTTTAATCTGAAAACATTTTAAAAGTTGGTGCTAGAAAACCCTCTATTTCTACAAAATAGTCCATTTTCAGAAGACTGAAAATCGAGCATATCTCTTTTTCAGACTTTTCTCTCTTACATGTTAATTTTTATTTTTTAATATTTTTAATGAATGTGAAACTTTCAATGTATACATAGATTCCTACCATATGAGACACGTATCTAACTCAAATAATCAATATAAGTGCTTGACTTGTAAGCCTAAGATAATGGGCAATTTTACAAATTTGGATGATCTTGTTGGATTTTTCTGTGTTGTTCTTATGCTATGTCTTCAAAATACACTTATCAACAACACTGATTTTGATGGTTTAAAATATTTTAAAAATAATTTTAATATACTACCATCAGAGTATTTTTAATACTCAGCATAGGACAACACTAAAAATCCAACATAAAATCTGGACTCCAATTTTACACTTAAGAATAAAAGTTGCCAGTTCATGCCAACAGCATTAGCAAGAGCCATTACCTTTGCAGATCAAGCTTTTCAAAAAGGCTTTAAAAAGTTTTCCAAATAAAGCATTTCAAAAGGTTTTAAATTTTTACATTAGGAAATCAACATTCCTAACTATATTTAAAATCATTTCAAAAACATTAGTCCAGAATTAAAAATTTTATCATACAATACTTTAGAATGACCAGTCCAGAATAGTCAAAAATCAATCAACTATGAAATCTGCATTTCTTATGTTATTCAAAATTCTCATTTCTAAGTATACCTTTGCAAAATGTTTAATCCAAAAAGCTTTGGCGTGTTTCAAACAGTACTTTTCAAAATAATACGAGAACTTTAAAAGATCATTTGCATATTCAGAAGAGGGAGATGTGCCAAGAAAACATGAGTACAAGAAGCAATTGCTCTTAGAAAAATCAGGTTCATGCTTCTTAAGAAATTAGGAAGGGGAATCAGAAAAATCATGCATTGAAATGAAATGCAGCTTTAATTGAGAAGTTAAAACAAATCCAGTCACAGCATTTCACTTTGGTGTCAATCTCATTACTGCACCAGAAATCACAATATATTCAGAGGTTTTCAACAACTGTCAACAGTAGCTAAAACTCATTTTTGAATGCACTTTCACACAAACTCCCATTCAGCAGTTATATAAGTCTAATATAATGTATTGATATGAATTCAGAATCATAAAGTAACCATGTCACTACCAGCATCCTGCAGAAACAGTTTTAGGATTGGCTGCTTTGCACCACTTTTTGGGATTCTATGAAGCAACTCAGCTATGAATCTCAGAAAGTATAGTTTGTAACTATAAGCATGAAGAAATGATCCAGAATCATCCATATAGAAAAATAGACAAATTCTAAGTTGCTAAAAAAACTAGTTGAAGAGTAACTGCATGAACAACAAATTGCAATAATATCCAAGTCCCTGTGTTTCCTTTTTGAGATTTTGTCAAAGTCCAACAATTTACCCCGATCATATGAGAAATGATGAGGACAAAACTTCACTATAGGTGCAGGAAAGGCCTGGAATATTTCTCTTTGGACCCAAACTCTTCAGCAGAAATTGAGATATGTATCTCTGATATGCTCTTCAGAAATACAAACAAAAGGAAAGAAACAAACAGCAGTCAGTACAATTGATTCGCCATTTGATATCTAAGTCTATTATGGAGTTTAGGTGTGTGATTTTCTTGCTCAGTGGGAAATGACTTTGGAGCTAGAACTAACCGTATTCTTGTCATTAGATGGACGTTGAATGGAGACTTTTGCACCCTGATTTTGAAAATCCGACTGCAGCATAAAGGAAGTTATGAACTAGTACATCTTTGGAACCATGAAGAATAGATAACAAAGCTTGAAATGGATTCTTAGACCAAAAATATAGTGCCATGCATATCATATCATATACTACAAATAAGTTGTGTAAAAAGGAAGCATAGTAATGATAGTGTTTTCTCCTCAAACAAAAAAATAATTGTGTTAATCATCATACCTTCAGAATACATGGAAACAAATCCAAAGTTGTGCAAAACTCAGTTCGGTGTCCCGAACGAAAAGTAGGAAGATAATTCCAAGCCATATAAATTGATTCTAAAGTTGCTTTCGCCAGAAGACAGTACTCTCCAGCTGTCAAGCACAAAATGAAGAACAAATTCCATCATGTACTAAAAAATCATTTGGGGGAAAACTAATCTATTACTTCCATTCATATCAAAAATATATTTTACAATGCATTGTGTATTTGAGTACCTTAAGAATATCTTACACAATTTGAAGAGAATACAATGGAATAAATTAGTTACCCAATTGAGAAATTACAGTTCATTGTGTTTACTGATTTTCATAATTTAATTAGGGATTTTGTAGTTTTTTGTACTAGAGGGCTTCCTCTTGTAATTGTAATATGTACGTGGCCAAATTATTAGTATACTACTGGGTTAGTATTTTGTATCACATGAAGAACAAACCATATCTGAAATTAAGGAAGCAATGTACCTAACAAACTAGAGACAAAAATTCTGTTGTGTTTGCCGGTAGTAGTCTTGTAAAGGGCTATCTGAAATTTACATTGATTAGTTAGTTAGCCAAAATTTTAGGAGTTAATTTGGTTTTAGGCATCCACCTTGTACATAGTTAACTAATATTTGTTTAAAACTTGTCAGAGAAGTTTCTTCCACTTAGCTTATGAGAGAAGCTTCTCAAACTCTAGGTAGTTAGCATAGGTTTACTAAACTAGACACCCAGTTAAGAAGCACTAGTACAAGCTTCTGTTTTTCAATAAATACAGTGTAAACAAAGTCATTTGAATACTCTGAATCAATTTTTTTTTTTACCAATTTCTAAAATGTGAGGAATACTCCTCTTGGATTTGAAATCCACCCTTAATTATTATCTTTGAGTATCCATATTCAAAGAGGAAAATCCTTTTCCAATCATCAATCTCTTCCATATTTTGCTTTTCATTTGGTTGTTCTGTGTTAGCTTGGCTCAATTGCATTGATGTTGTAGAGATTCTAAATCCTCCAAGGAGGCATTCATCAATGTGTTACCATGTGATGATAGATTACATTTTAATACCAATTAACAGAGTTAAGTTGTTCAACAAATATATAAACGACATCACAGTAGTTAAGATGGACCAATAATAATTTCTATTTCTAATACCATGCTAGATTTTATCTTAAAACTGAAAAGGCAACAAATTTTATCTTAAATTCACATAACATTAAGTGAAATTGCCCAGCAACTATATGAACTACACCCCAATAATTGATGTATGTAATCTGGAACTTTTCACCACCAACAATCATCCCAATGTAGAAATCACTAAGCAGATAAAATATGAAGCAAGATTCACTTTCATGGTTAGAAATGTAGAAATACGTCACTATTTGTAGCATGGCAAAACTTCATAATGTCGCATGTCATGTACCAGAGAATATTGCAAATGTGGTAACTCGTTTAGTAGTCCTGCTATATTAGTAGTACTTGACCTAATTATTAGTATATAGATCAGATCACGGGGCTAGTCAGTCAAACCATAGTAGTACTTTGCCTAATTATTAGCATATAAAATATGAACATGGGGCTAGTTCTTGTTGCAGGCTCAAAAAAATTTGCAATTAAAGTACATCTCACATTCACCAAGAGGCAGATGATTCGGATCCAAAGGCGGCGAGTTTGAATTAACTCCATTTGATAAATTTGAGTCCTCTACTGCATGTAAATTGTCATAATAAGGAACTTGGAAAATTTATGGATACTTCCATCACAATTCAATCACAATAGCACATACATACCAGTGGCTGCGCTGACAAACAAGAGATCAATTGTGTCAGATTTAGCTTCCTTCGCTAACTTATTCAATTCTGGGAGTGTAAACTTTACTTGGACTTCAGAATTCCAATCAACTTCACGGGAATTTCGGAAGATGAAAATCCGGCCAAGTTGATAAACAACAGTATCCTTTTTTTGTTTTTGGTATGTTAAAAAGCAAAAAAGCTATTATCATACAGTTTTACACTAAGAAGTAAGAAACTGGTTAGTATAAGAAATAGAAACTGAATCAGATTTTAAGAAGCAACACTCCTACCATTGAAATTCCACTATTAGGAGCCTTCCTAGCCAGACAGACATACATAGGAAAGACACTTTTGCCATTATTGAAAACCTTCTTTAAGCAAACTGTCATTTGTATTCTACATATGCAAATAAAATATCTCATTATCATATCAAAAATCATATTCAGATAGAACATAATGAACACAGTGTCTCATTGGATTATTGTAAATTAAACCTTATCTGGACAAGCAAACCCCACAATAGAACAAAAAAAGGAGTCATGAAAAAAAATAAGAAACTTACTTCATTTTGGAATAAGAAATTCATCAAGACAGAAGGAACATGATTGCTAAATATGCTCTTAAGACCAGTTAGATACGATTGATAGAACAATCTGAATTAACACTCCCGATCTTACTTCATTTTGGAATGACATAAAAAATCTAAACATCAATGTTTAAGTTTTGAACTTGATCTTTCAACCAAGTAACCTCTTCTTCGTATCAGAGACTTAAGTTGCCTCTAAATTGTCTATATATTATAACTTTTACCTCTTTTTGTGCTTCTCCTGTACCTTGTGGCGCAAGCATCTTCGAAGGAATACCGGCTGCATAGCAAAAACCAATTCTATTAGCAATACAACATGCCATAAGTAATAGTTTATCGGCAACCCAGTATCTTCAAGGACCAGAAAATTTACGAGAAAATTATACCACAAAGAATATACAGTCAACTCAGTATCTCATACATATTCTAAATCAAATGATAAGAACAACAAAAAAAAATTATGACAATGCAGATCATTTTAGCAAATAAGATAGCGTACAGTTCCCATCGAACTTCACTGAATAATGTTGCAGAGTTCTACGGGTCTGCAGAAAACAGAAAGGATCTCGTTGGCTGCAAGCTCCTCTTCTGGATGACTTCTGCAGGGAAAAACATATATAATCACTGGTTATGTTGTAAATACTTTTATCAAATGAAAAATGTGAGGCTAGTCACAAAGCGAAGATACGAAGTTGCACCAGCTACACTTCTTATTAAAGAAGTATCAGAATCATATGATATTTACCTGAAACTCTGAATCTTTAAGAATGTAATATTTTCTCTATTGACAAATGTATTAGAAGGTGGGTTAAGCCTAACTCATCCCCACAAAACCGGCTTGTAGGGTGAGGTTTGCACCTCACTTATATATTTTAATTTGGCCTTATCTCTAGTCGATGTGGGACTTCCAACACACCCCCTTCAAGCCTAACTCATCCCCACAAAACCGGCTTGTAGGGTGAGGTTTGCACCTCACTTATATATTTTAATTTGGCCTTATCTCTAGTCGATGTGGGACTTCCAACAAAATGCAATTGAAAATGATTCAATAATTCATAAAAACTACAATTATTCAAATATGAAAAAACGGTACTCATAAATGGATTAGACTCTGTAGCTACGCCAAAGCCTGAGTGTCAGCAGATGGAAAAAAAAAACATTCATAGCTTGTATCAAGTTGAAAACCACTGAGGTTGCTGATATCACTAGTTATCACAGCAAGTGATATGTGCCTAGTGATGATAGCATAAAGGCATTATTGGAGTAAAAAGCATCATATAGAATTATATAGGTGCATGCTTCTATGGTCATTAATCTTTGAAAGGGGCCCTTATGTCCTTATGCATGTCAATGAAAATAAACTGTTTAAGCATACACAAGAATATATCAAAGTATCAAAATGTCCTAAGTTCTCTTCTTTTCTTCTTTCCCTTTTCTTTTTATAACTCATATAAGCAGAGAATGTAAATCACAAGCCAAGTCCTACTTTTGTAGGAAACAGAAGCGTCAGTGATTTCTCCAATTGTGGGAAACATGACTGGTATATCCAGGTGCATGGAATTACAATGTGCCGTACAAGCATCAATCACACAGCAAGAATTAGAAAACAAAAAACATAAAAAGGGGTCAAAACAGATAAAGGGTTCTGAGAACCGAATAAATAGAGATTTTCCTGAACAGAAAAATACAATCTTGATAGCAAACAAGCAAATGGACAGGGAAAAAATAAAAACTGAAAGGTTCTTACTTTGAATGAACTATAAAAGGGGTGAAAGAGATGGAGAAGACAAGTAAGAGTGCAGTGTAAATGGGAACTTTGAGATTATGGAACCAAACAAATGCTTCAAAAGTGAAGTGTGTGGAGTTTGTGATCATTCATTATTCATTTACTATGATACCTCAGAATTGAACTCAAAATGAAACAGAAGAGATTGAAAAACCAATATTGATCTCTCTCCCACTCTGTCTTTGTTTCTGTTTGATTAATGATAAAAAGAAGGCTGGTTTTGGTGCAGACTCAGAGGAGTGAAAGTTTGAAATGCAAGCAAGTGAGGTAAGAAATAAACTCAAAGTTTGGAAACGCTTCTGACAATAAACTAAATTACAAAAGTAATGAATACAATAAATACAATATTAATAAGTGTATTAATTTATATTTTAATAATTACTTGAATTAACATTAATATACAATGATCTTTGTCAGATATAATAAATATATTAATTTAAACTTTAATAGTTACTTAAATTAACATAAATATAGAGTCATCTTTGTCAGAAATTTATTTTATGTATCATATAATACACGTTAACGTTAGTAATTTTAGCATTTCATATATTTTCAATTTTTAAGTCTAGATGTAAAATTAAAATTCATCCATTCAAATTTTGATATATTTTTGTCTTTAAATTTAAAAATAATAAATATAATTTTTTTAACTGATTACATTAATTTTTTTTTACGTATTAAATTATATTTATGATAACATTTTAATTTTTGTACCGTCCGGTCCTCCCCATTCATGAACCGAACGTCCACCTGGGTCGACCACCGAGACCGAGCGTCCAAGTTAACGTTGTCCGACCACACATGAACCGAGTGATCCTCCAAGGACGACCATTCAGGAACCGAACGTCCACCTAGGACAGCAATCAGGACCGAGAGTCCAACGTGACCAGACAGGATAGCCAGATGGCCGCCCACCCAGGATGACATCCCTAGCCGACCATCCTTCCCAACCGACCTGCACTTTGTCGACTACACGGTTAAACGTTAATGACTCATTAGAGCCCTTAACGAAGATTAAGGTGTGATTGGGCCGTTATCAGGCCCACGAAAGGTAAAAACCCATTACAATCAGTATAAATAAAGGTTCCAGGTATGAGTTCTAAACATATTGCTTACAGCGCAATATATACATATATTACAGAGCGCTCTGTCATATTACTGACTTGAGCGTCGGAGTGCCTTTGGCAGGTACCCGACCGTCCGGCTTGGAGTAGGAGGACGACCACTTGGAGTGCATAGGGAGAAACCCTTCCCAGCGCGTCCCACCCTCGGCTAAGAGGTAATCGTCCATCCGGTCTTTGCCCGGTCTTCTTCAGTTCGTGGGATTCAACAATGTTCGTCCGGTTCTAGTGCCCCTAAGCGCCAGAGCCGCTCGGTCTGCTTCAGCTCGTGAGAGCGTCCATCCGTCACCAAGCGTCCGCCCGACCCAACAGCATGCGGTATCATTCGTACTCCAGTTTTTAGCATTCGTGAATGTTTTAGCAGGGTCCCATAAGATCCGGCTGAAACAATTTCTATAGTGGAAAATGATATAAATAGTTAAAAAGTTGGTCAAAAATATCATTTAACATATAAAAAAAATTAATACAAGTTAAAATGATTGTATGTATTGATGTGTAAAGTTTGAATTCTAATTTTATATATTAAGCTTCTATACGAATCAATCTTAAAGTTTGTAAAACTTATCGACATGCATTAAACATGGTTTTTTTTTTCTATAATCTTATCTACTACTAACCAACACTTAATTATATACAACACTTTCTCCTAGTGTCAATATAAGAAGTGAATTAATTTATCTTATTTTTGTGTTGACGTAAGATCTTTAAGTAAGTTTAATTTATCATATATTTATATATTTAGTCAATGTAAGATTTCTAACATCTTTTCATGTCGAGAAAAGAAGACTTACTCAATCTTAAAAAACAATGTAAATTGAGATTTGTATCAAATTATATATATATATATATATATATATATATATATATATATATATATATATATATATATATAATATAAACTCGTGATATCTCTAATCCAAGTGAGATTCCAAACACTTATATATTTATAAAGTCAACTTATTTTAATAAAATGGCTTGTTAATATAAAAGAATGTAATGTATATAATTTTTATAAAATAAATAAAAGTACTAAAAAAAATTTAATATTAATTTAATTGTTTTAAAAAATACAAATTTCAAAAAAAAGTATCTACTTATATTTTTGTATGTCATTTTATATTTGTGAATGAATTAGTTCATGAGCTTATTAATTTAATATTTTTAATCTAATAAATTAGTTTATTAGTAAGATTTATAAAATAAAAACTTATTGTTTCGGATTGTGGGTCGAGAGTTACTCTTTCACACCTTTTTATCTTATTCCCTTTTCAATGTAGTTCCTCTAATTATGTCTTAATTTCTCCTTACTCCTCCAAAGTCCAGGCCGAGCTAGGTACTTGTTAAAGACATTGTGACACTCAAGTTAGTTTACAATATTGATCGGTTAGTAGGATCAAGTCTTAAATGTCTAATAAATGTCATGAATTACCTCCTTATCTTACTCCTGTATTTATAGATTTTGAAGTGGATTTTTAATTAAGGTTAACCTAATATTTTATAAGTATGTTTTACCTTGTTAATCATGTTGAGCTTGTGTTGGTGTTCTTAATATATAATGAATCAAACGGTTACATAACACCCGATCAATTACATATTATTCTAAGGCTTCTAGAAAGTAGTGTGATTATAGTTGACCGATCGACCACTTTGAAAATGTGTTTAATTGAACGATCTATATGGTACACTTACCAATTATCAACTAAATAGTTAACTTATTGATAAAAAACAATTAATAAATGTAAATTTGCAAAAGAGATGTAAGTATATAAATTTTATTATATAAGTATACTTATTTAATATATAAAATCTTATTATATAACTATAGTTTTTCAAAAATAATTAAGTTATTACTAATGTTTTTAGTATTTTTTAAAATTGTTTATGTTTTTTTTATTTGGATAATTCATTTTATGTAATTGTATTGATCTATTGGGTATTAGTTCAATTTATCTTTTATTTATTTTGTGAAAAAAAAAGTATTTCTCAATTTAAACTAGTGTCATATATTTTTTTAAAATTTCATTATTTTTCAAAGAGTATTTTCAATTTATCTTTTATTTATTTTGTGAAAAAAAAAGTATTTCTCAATTTAAACTAGTGTCATATATTTTTTTAAAATTTCATTATTTTTCAAAGAGTATTTTCACATGCTATCGTATAAAGAATTACTTTACTGTTGTATTTATAAATTTCAAAGTGGACTTTTTTGTTAGGGTAGGCCAAATATCTCATAAGTATGTTTTAACTTGTTAATCATGTTGAGTTTGTGTTGGTGTCCTTAATATATAAGGAATCGAACAATTACATAACACCCGATCGATTACATATTATTCTAAGGCTTCTAAAAGTCGTGTGATTATAGTTGATCGATCGACCACTTTGAGAATATGTTTGACCGGATAGTCTATATGGTACACTTACCAATTATCAACTAAATAGTTAACTTATTGATAAAAAACAATTAATAAACGTAAAATTTACAAAAAGAGATGTAACTATATAAATTTTGTTATATAAGTACACTTATTTCATATATATAAAATCTTATTATATAATTATAATTTTTTAAAAATAATTAAGTTATCACTAATATTTTTAGTATTTTTTAAAATTATTTATGTTTATTTTACTTGGATAATGTTGTGTTGATCTATTAGGTATTAGTTCTGTAAGGCCTTAGAAATAAGTGGGCTTTATGTTGAGGCAGTCCGACCCATACCACTAAGGACACCATGACCTTAGTAGGGGCCTTTCTTTTTTCAACTCTAAGTTCATTTGCCCCTTCTCCTTTCTCTCTCTAAACATCTCAGTTTTCTTCTTCTTGCTCTGACTTCTCTCTACTCTTCCACCAATTTCCACCACTGATATTTGAAATAGGTGGTGTTCTCTCGTTCACGGAGTTGAGAGCTTCCCATTCATCCGATTAAATTTTGTTTTGGACGGGTAAGTTATCTTTTTTGTTTTCCTTTTCTCTTGAGCCTAAGGCACGCAATTTTTGGCAGTTGCATGTAGCCAATGGTTTTCCTCTCTAGATTCTCTACCTATTCTAACTCTAAGAGATGTCTCTGTTCCCAATTTGACGGTTTGTAGGTTGTGTTGAACTTGCTTATGTGCAAGGATTACTGTTTTGGGGTTCTTCTAAAGAGTATTGTGCTTGTAACCACCAAGGTAAGGGGAGCTAGTCATATATTGTTTGAACTATATTATGTGTGTGTTTGAATAAATTGCAATTTATTTTACTGTTATGTTATGTTTTTGGTGATGAGCATGTTGGTTTGTATTGTTGGATGTGTATCAGTAGTAAAATCATGGTGTACTGAATGTTTTTGACTTGGATGAGTTATGGGTTGTATTGGGTTTCTGGGTTTGAGTAAGATTTATGATAAAATAATTAACATGGATAGTTACAGGTACTGTTTTAGATTACTGTAAGGGAAAGTGTAGTAATAAAATTGGGCAATTTGAGTCTAGAACACCATAGGACAGTTTGTATGACTTAAATAAATTAATTGGGATTTTTTTAGAGTACTTTGTTGGTAGGATAGAGGAACCTTAAAAACCTGAGTTGGCACATCCCTGATCATAGAGCAGCACAGGTTTGATCCAGTCAGTTGTGACTAGTCATATGTGCTGGCGTCGAAGGTGAGTTTGATGCATTCAGACATTGGGTTCGTCTCCAATGACCAATTGGACAATTTGGGCTAGCATAGGTGAGTCAATTAGAACTGGTCCGAGTCCTAAAACTAGAATAAAACATGTTAAAAATAACAAAATTGGATTTAGGTCTCTAAGTTGTTGAAATTGGTGTTTTAGAGTTAAAATTGAACTTTAATCGCTTTTAAATGGTAGCGTTCGGTCTTAGTGGGTGGTATTGGTAGAGTTCGGTCTTAGTGGTGGTCTTGATAACATTCAATCTTTCTTAGTGGTCGACCCTAAATAGTGTTCGGCCAAGGTTCTAAGTGTTCGGCCAAGGCTCTAGGTGTTCGGCCAAGGCTCTAGGTGTTCAGCCAAGGCCCTAAGCGTTCGGCCAAGGCTCTAGGTGTTCGGCCAAGGCCCTAAGCGTTCGTCCAAGACTCTAAGTGTTCGGCCAAGGTTCTAAGTGTTCAGTCAAGGTTCTAAGTGTTCGGCCAAGGCTCTAGGTGTTCGGCTAAGGCTCACAGCGTTCGGCCAAAGCTCTCAATGCTCGGCCAAAAATCATAGCGTTCGGTTCAAGCTCATTTGCTCTTGTTTTGGTTTGAATTAAGTGTGTGGAATGATTGAAATGCATAGTATGATCGTGGTAATGTTATTATACTAAAAGTATGTGAATGTATGAGACATGTTTGGTGGTTGAATGTAATAAGTATGGTGGATGGACGTAATTCCATGATCTTCAAGGAGAAGATTCATGGTGGTGCCTTAGTGTTTAGAATGATCTAAAGGGAAGCTCAGTCTTGGGGGTTTTCCTGACGCTCCAATGGTCTTTCACTCTTAAGTAGAGATGATTGAACCATGTGGTGAGGAGTAGCAGGAGGTCTTAGTCTTGGGGGCTTCCAGTATGCCTCAAGGCCCGGAACAGGCTAACCTTGTGAGTGTGGTAGGGTGGAGAACCCAAGTTTCATAAGCCACCACAAGTGCATAACCCGCCATAGCTCGGCAGTCATTCTAAGTCCGGATGAGTCAAGTCTAGTATATGACATGCTAGGTTGTATCATTTAACTTGCTTGGATTGAAGTAGTTCTTGATGTGTTATTTACTCTAATATTGTATGATGGCTTGTAAAACTAGCTCACCCTTGCTTGTGTGGTTGTGTTTTGTTTGGGTATGCTTTCTTTTGCAATGATCATCCAATTGGATGTGAGCAGATGAAGAGGAGGTGTCCGTGGAGCAAGCGCGGGAAGATGGTGATGCGGCAGCTTAGTACTTCTAGGATTATAATTTGTAGAACTATTTTGATATGTTTAAGAGACCAATTCTGATTTTATTTTGGATGACTGTAACCGCAACAGTCTGTTATATGTCTCTAACTGTTTTCCAATATTATAACTGAATGACATCTTTATTATATATGCATGTCGTATATTTTGGGATGTCACAAATTCAATTTATATTTTATTTATTTTGTGAAAAAAAAAGTATTTCTCAATTTAAACTAGTGTCATATTATTATTTTTTTACAACTTTCATTATTTTTCAATATGAGTAATTTTCACATGCTGTCGAATAATGAATTACTTAATTTTTGTTAATGTCAAAATGGGTGTATAATGCAACGTAACATTTAATCTTAAAAAAAAGTTTAAAATTAATTTTAAATATTTTATTCAAACTCACTTTATCATACATAATTTTTTAAAATTCAAAATTATCAATATAATTTATAATTTAATTATATTATATCTCATTTATCAGAATTCAACTTTTATATATATATATATATATATATATATATTAATCACACTAAAATCATAAATTATTCCTACTTTGTTTTGATCTCTCTCACATTTCACACATTCCATTTGAATCTTTATTAATATATTCATTGCTCACATCAATATTTTCTTAACAATTTGGTAGGCACAGTGTCCCATTTGTTTATGTCAAATTTTGGGTTGATTTTATGCATTGATATGATAATACTTTATGCCACTCACACCATGATACTAATAAAGTTCATTTTTCTATTCACTCGTTCTAACAAGTGTGGTTCTATATAATACAAAAGTTTACTAGAAAAATACCCTAGACATTTTGCTTTAACTATTAACTGTGATATTGAGATCAAATTGTAATTCAACTTTCAAACAAATAGAACATTTTTGAGTTTTAGTGATCCATCAAGGAAAATGAATTCTTCTTTGTTTGCCATCACCAATCACCTTTTGGTAGTCCCATAAGGCATCTTTCCAAGGCTTAACTCTCTTACAAGTTTTCTAGCGGACTTGTCATATGGTTAAAGGCATTGGTGTCAACAATCCACAAGTTGCCTTCTTTCTTATCTGTCATCTTTTCAATTTCATTTGTCTTGCAAGAATTCAACATGGTTGCCAAGATCTACAATTGCTCATTACTCGGTCTTACCATTTCTGGTTTTCTAGTTTTTGACTTCAAGTCACTATTATTTATATTACTATGTGCCATATTGACACAAGTCATTCTTTCTTTCACTCGGAAAGTCCTTGTTTTTTTTTCATTACTTTTGCTTTCATTTTATGGTCCCTTTCCCCACAATTATGGATAACCAATGATCTCGAAGCAATTTCCCTTGTCATGTCTTGTTTTTCCACAATGTGTGCACTAAACTGATTTTTCTTTTTCTTCATTGTACAACTTGTTCTTGGTCTCCACTCATACAACCATTCCCATGATCATTACTCGCTATTCTTTAGACCTAGTGGTTGTTCTCAACCTTTCTTCTTTCACCATGGTGGTAAATAACCTACCTAATGAGGGCAATGGATTTGTTGCCAAAACATTTGACTGTGTTGTTCCATAATTCTCGTCATCTAGCCCTATCAAGAATTGATGAATGTTTTCTTCTTATCTATGTTTCTCAAGTTTGGTCTTAATATTACACTTGCATCTCCCACATTTACATTATGGGATTTGCTCGTAATTTGCTAGTTCATCCCACAATGTTTACAACTTCCAATAATAGACAACCATAATCATTTTTTGTTGGTTGCATTATGCCAATCATGACTTTAATTGTTGGATTTTTGGTCCGCTCACAATCGAGAAATGTTCCTTAATATCATTCTACATGTCCTTTACATTTGTCATGAGGCAACAACGAAACACAAATTAAGTTCTATGGTGTTCAATATTCAAGACATAAACATCAACTGAGTTCCTTACGAGGTCCATATATGAAACCTCATTTTCTTCAAGGTCATAAAGAGATCTCCCTTGCTTTAGCTTATTTATCATAGTTTTCTCCCTTTAATTGCACTTGTGTAATCACGTTTCTGGAATTATTGTCAATACCCAATTTCGTCCGGGTAAATAAAATTCATCACAAAAATAAATAAATATAAAAACATAAAAAACCAAAATGAAAAATACTATTTATTTTACTTTTTGCACCCCCAAATTTTCTTTTAAACACTTAATCCAATGGCCCAAAATAATCTCTTACTTTTTTACTTCCTCACCACCCCTTTTCTCTTATCACACCCCACTCTCCACATCACCATCCACATCACCCTCCACATCTCATTCCACATCATCTACCTTTTTCATTTACTTTTTCCACATCATTTCCATTTTAATTTTATATATCAACTTTTCTAATTATTCCACTTACATTTTTAATTATATCTTCTCCATCAACATTTTTTATTATCCATTTTTCTCCACCTTATTTTTCCACCCACTTTTTATATTATTTCTTTCACTTATTTTCCACATTAACTTTTACTATTCACTATATTTTATTTCACCTAATTTCTCCACCAACTTTTAAATATTATTTCTTTCACTTAATTTCCACACCTAATTTCTCCACCAACTTTTTATATTATTTCTTTCACTTATTTTCCACATTAACTTTTACTATTCACTATATTTTATTTTACCTAATTTCTCCACCAACTTTTAAATATTATTTCTTTCACTTAATTTCCACACCTAATTTCTCCACCAACTTTTTATATTATTTCTTTCACTTATTTTCCACATTAACTTTTTCTATTCATCTTTTTTATTATATTTTATTTCATCTAAATTTTCCACCAACTTTTTATATTATTTCTTTCACTTATTTTTCACATTAACTTTTACTATTTACTATATTTTATTTCACCTACTTTCTCCACCAACTTTTTATATTATTTCTTTCACTTATTTTCCACATTAACTTTTTCTATTCATCTTTTTTTAATTATATTTTATTTCATCTAAATTTTCCACCAACTTATTATATTATTTTTATTCATCAACTTTCTTCATCCTTAACTCTATAAATACCTACATTCCCTTCATTTCACACACACACAATTTACATAATATCCATCTCTTCTCTCTCAAAATCTCTCAATTCCATCCCAAAACTCTACTTCATTTCTCTCTCACATTTTACTATTTCCTAATCTCTCTATACATAATAAATCCCATACCCCATTTCTACCATAAAGTTATCTTCTTCGTCTTCCATCTACCTCTTCTCACAACTTATTACAAGCAAAGTCTTGCTTCATCTTTCAAATCTTCAACAAGGTACACATTTTCTTTTCATTCTATTTATATTCATTTTGATCATTTTTTTTTAGTTTATAAATTTATCTTATTTTCTACCACAATTTTATCCTATGCTTTTTGATATTTTTATGTCATAGATATTTCAACTTCACTCTCTTCTTAATAAAAAATATATAAAAAATATAAAACTTTAAAAAACATGTAATGATATAAATATCGGTGTGAGTACTCGTGCGATCGTACGCATCAGCCTAGTACTCATTATCCAAAATATAAAATAAACAAAAAAGCCGTGTGAGTGCTCGTGCGATCGTACGCATCAGCCTAGTGCTCATTGCGCAAAACAATAAAAAAAAATAAGGAAAAAGCCGTGTGAGTGCTCGTGCGATCGTACGCATCAGCCTAGTGCTCATTACGCAAAACAATAAAAACAAGAAAAAAGCCGTGTGAGTGCTCGTGCGATCGTACGCATCAGCCTAGTGCTCATTACGCAAAAAAAATCTAAATATTACATCAAAAAATACCAAAAAATATAAAAATCTTCAAAAAAAACTAAAAACATCCACATTTTCAAACAACAAACAATTTCTCAGCCAGAACTACGTGATCCTTGATTCTCCATCAAAAGTGGAGATACGTAGGAGCAAGGCCAGTCCTTGTCAGTTTCACTTTCCAAAAATCCAAATTTATCCATAATCATTTTCTCAAACAAATTTCTCAAACAAATTTTAAAGCAGTTTTCTAAAAGAACTACGGAACCCTGATTTCTCATTCTTAATGAGAATACGTAGGAGCAAGGTCAATCCTTGTCGGGCTCAAAAAACTAAAAAATACATGTTGTTTCTTTAGAATCTTATTTTAGGGGATAGTTAAACATTTTGAAAACCACATCATATTCGCATATTTAGTTAAAGGTACTGCCTTAGGGCAGGCGTTGTAGGGTGCTAATACCTTCCCTACACGTAACCGACTCCCGAACTTAGAATCTCATTTTCGCAGACCATGCTTTATCATTTTATGGTTTTTTCGTAGTTTTCCAGAATAAACTATGGTGGCGACTCCAACTCTCTCTTTTTCAAAACCCCAAACCTTTTTATTTTTCATGGATCGTCGTCCCGTCGCGATCCCGGTTGCGACAGATGGCGACTTCACTGGGGAGTTTAGAGAGTCAGGCCATTTAATTAGATAAGCGAATTCGATGTGGTTTTTCTTTGTGTTTTTATTTCCTTTTTCCTTATCTATGTTTGATATTTGGAATAATAGCATATGAGTTTCTTTTACTTTATGTTTGAAATAATTGTTCCTTACTTATGTTTGATATGTCTACTTATCTGTGTTTATTGTTGTTTTCCATTATAATTTCCCTCTACACATTATGCATATCATGAGTGGGGCCCTATACCCGGGTCTGAGCGCAACTTAGAATTAGAGGGGTTGTGTAGCGGTGTCACTCTGGGATGTACTTCCTGTTTGGCTATCGTGAGAACCCCAGCTAGAGTCTGTTCTCTTCATTTGTATCTCCACATCTAGTTGATTACTCAGACTGTTGTGGAGAAACAATGAAAAGAGCCATAGCTCTGGTGGCCTTGATTTAAGCATTAGGGAACCATCCTTGTGAGTGCATATCTTTGGCCTTAGAACTTTAAGTTATTCAACCTCTGATATGGCACAAAAGGGAGACTATTTTGTTTCAGTTTGTCTGTCATTTCCTATTTTACAAAAAATTTGTCATGTTTCTTTTAAATAAAAAAAAAGAGAAAAATATGAAAATAAAAGATAAAATTAATGTTCTCGGAATCATTAAAAAAAAGAAAAAATTAGAATTTCTTAAAATATTTTTAGGGCTGAAAAATCTTAAAAACAAAGTTAATTAATAAAGTGTACATATTTTGGGGCAATGTTTTGTAAATTTTTCTTGTAATTTAAGATGTTTAGAAATAAAACAACTACGATTTATGTTTATGTGTGAACTTGTTTCGTAAAAATGTATCATCTTTTGGTACTAAAAAAAATGTAAAAAAAAATATTCCAGTTTTGTTAAAATAATTTGTGAAAATTAGTCGCGTCTGAATTTTGTTTCTTTAAACCATCTGGAAAATAAATGATGATAATTTGAAATGATTGAAAATATATTCCTTTGCTACTGGAAATTATATCATCTTTTGTAATCCAGTTTAGGGTCAAAAATAAAAAAAACATATTTAAAAAAATAAAAAATAGAAAATATTTCAAATTACTTTGAACAAGGAGATTATTATGATTTTTGCATCTAATTTATGTAATAAAAAGAAAAATTCGCAAAGAAAATGTTTTCGAAAAATATTTAGAAAATGAAGAATATTTAGATGAAATTTTGTCAACAAAGTTTTAAGTAATTCAATCCATTTTTAGTTATTTCCCAAATTCAATAAAGTTCGCACACATTATAGATTGGTTGTTTGTTCTCTAAAGTTTTAACTCAGGGGAAAATGTTTAAATGTGTAATAAGTTGCCCTGAGGAAAAATAAAAAATGTGTTAATAGATTTGCTTGCGGGCCATTTTTGGATTGTTTTTTCAATGATCATCACGTTTCAAGAGTCCATCAAATTTATAGTTTGTTCACCGTGTCAGGGGCTTTTTTTTTGTTTTCTCAGTTTGTACCCCATATTCCTTTGTCATCCGATGTATTTGTCATACTGGTTCCTTTTCTTCTTGTTTTAGGTGCAGAAACGTTTTTTTATCTTAAACCTTGTTTATCCTGTTGAAACCCAAATCGTAATCCGTTGTCAGTCTTAACCTAAACCTTGTCATGTTCAGCCCATTATATGTGCCTAAGCCTAAACATTGTCCAAATCGTTTTTGTTATCGTGTCCGTGTTCTAATCCAGCCATGTCAAGCCTGATTTTTGTTTTTTAAACCTCTGTCTGTCTAAGTTTATTTTGGCTCTCATTAACATGTGGTATTCATGGTCATTAAGTGTCAATTTGATTTTCCATTTACACTCATTCCGGTCATGTCAAACGTCTGTTTTGTATCTTAAAGTCGTCAACATTTTGATAATAGGGGCATTGTTCGTGTCTTTGCCTTAATATGGATTCATATTGATTAAGTCTCTCGGCGCGTAAACTTTTCCAGATTGGGGCAAATTCGTGTTCACGTCTGTTTACTTCAAAAGTGTTGGATCATTCTTAAAATCTTGAACAATTTTATACACGATTATTCGGATGATGTTTCAAATTCAACGATAACTTAATGGTTTCTCTTTCGGACCAAATAAAAAGAAAAAACATAAAAAATCTATTTCATTTCATCATCAAGAGAGAATTACAATAAGGTCAAAAAGTGATTTTGAACAAAGATATCATTTTGAATACACTCATAGGATCTTGGCATTATGATAAATAAAATTAAAATGCAAAAGTAATGAAAACAAAAAAACAAGTAGATCATACAGAGTTACCTCACCATATCAGGAATTCAAACAAAAAAGCAAAAAAAAAACATAATAAAAGATGTTCGGGGGTCGATCATTAGTGATCGTTAATATTACAGTCCAAAACAAAAAAAAACTTAAGTGTCCATATTACAGTCCTTATTCAAATTTTGGCCACACTCGGCCCACAAAAACATGCAAAAAAAAACGTTTTCAGTGAAAAAAGAATTCTCGAGCTGGTTGTGGTGGTCTAAGGGAGAGCTCCGTTGAGGGAGCTCTGGTACGAAAAGTCACGGGTGGAGGCAGAGGAATCTCTGTTTCTCCATCGATTATGATGGGAATGGGGAAGAGGTCCAGAAGCTTCGGAGCCTTCATGATTACCCAATCGGTTTCTCAAAAAAATAAATAAATAAAGGGTAAGGTAAAAAAAAGTAAAAAAATAATAAAATAATAAAAAGAAATAATTGTGTCAAAAGAAGGAAAAGAGGAAGAAAATTAAAAAGACAAGGATGAAGTTAGGGTTTTACCATACATGTACAGGGGTAGTAGAGAAAAGAGGGTGCCGGTGGGGTCCAATTCCGCTTGCCAACGTCTTACTCTATTCCCATGATTGCTAAACCAGCACTGGACGTTGTACTCCCCCGCTTCTCCGAATGCCCTGATTCGATTAGTGATCTCAAAAATCTGAGCTCGACTTGGGTGAGTGACTCCGTAATTGTAAATGTTGGTCATTATCCTGATTTGGTCGTCTGTCGGACGCCACTTTGGGCAGGTCGGTCTCTCCATCTCCATTTCCTTCTCATCCATTTCCCTAATTTGTCTAAATAAATAATAAATAAATAAAAAAACAAAACAAACCATAAATAACAAAAATACTATGTTCATAGTCTAATGTCTTCTTCCATTGTGTTTCTTTTAAGCTAATTTTGTTCTTTGTATTGGGTCTTTCGAGTCTTATTGTCCAGTTTGTGATCTGTTTCATGGTCCTCGCAAAGGTTCCTAAACGGATCTATGTCCATATTGTCCATGTCCGGTCCATACAAATAAAATCTATGTCCATATTGTCCGTGTCCGGTTCGTTCTCTTTTTAAGTTTTCTGTTTTTATGGGGTACGTGGTGTTGTTCTACCCGATTGTCTCTGCCATACCTTCAATCGAAGGGAGATTAACGTCTGGTTTCCAGCCTATATACCCCTTAAGTTTAAGACAGTTGTGTTTTTAAGTGTTTTAAGTTTTGAAAATTAAAAAAAAGAGGAAGAAAGAGGGCTCAGAAAGAAATGCAGAGAAAAGCGAGAGGGAAATAAAAGCAGACAAAGCGAAAAGCAGAAGAAAATGAAGAGCTTGCAGGAAAGGGAAAAGCATGACAGAAAGCATAAGGAAAAGAAAAACAGAAAGGGAAAAGGGGAAGGAAAGCAGGGAAATCGAAGAAGGAACAAAAGCAAGAACGGAAAAGCGTAAAGGAAAGCAAAAAAGGAAAGTGGGAAAGCATGAAGGGATCGAGTCTTATTGTCCAGTTTGTGATCTGTTTCATGGTCCTCGCAAAGGTTCCTAAACGGATCTATGTCCATATTGTCCATGTCCGGTCCATACAAATAAAATCTATGTCCATATTGTCCGTGTCCGGTTCGTTCTCTTTTTAAGTTTTCTGTTTTTATGGGGTACGTGGCGTTGTTCTACCCGATTGTCTCTGCCATACCTTCAATCGAAGGGAGATTAACGTCTGGTTTCCAGCCTATATACCCCTTAAGTTTAAGACAGTTGTGTTTTTAAGTGTTTTAAGTTTTGAAAATTAAAAAAAAGAGGAAGAAAGAGGGCTCAGAAAGAAATGCAGAGAAAAGCGAGAGGGAAATAAAAGCAGACAAAGCGAAAAGCAGAAGAAAATGAAGAGCTTGCAGGAAAGGGAAAAGCATGACAGAAAGCATAAGGAAAAGAAAAACAGAAAGGGAAAAGGGGAAGGAAAGCAGGGAAATCGAAGAAGGAACAAAAGCAAGAACGGAAAAGCGTAAAGGAAAGCAAAAAAGGAAAGTGGGAAAGCATGAAGGGAAGTGAAAAAGAAGAACGAAAAACTTAAGGGAAGGAAAAGGAGATTAAGAGTTCAGAAGACTTACCCGGAAGCGGATGGTACACAGGAAGAAGCTCGTTGGAGGACTCGGAGGCCTTCGAAGGCAGGGACGGAGGAGCCTTGCAGATCTCAGACGCTCTCGAAGAACGCTCAAAGAAGAGAGAGTTAGAGAGAGAAGGGGAGAGCAGGAGAGAGAGTGATCAGATTGAAATGTCGGCCAACGCGGAGGAGCTCTCGACTTATAGCCAAACAAATCCACTGTGGCTACAGTTCCGGTCACTGCAATCGTCTGGTGTCGGTCCCGGTCTTTCTGATTTCAAATTTCAAAAAAAAATTGAAAAATGAAAACGGGTAGGGTTTGTTGGGTCAATCCGGCCCAATACAAGACTTCTTAGATGATCCGATTTCACCAAAAAAAAATAGTAAAACAAAATATAAAAAATGTGATAAATAGAAAATTTTCAAAAATAATAAATGGAGTGATGTAAAATTTGAAGTGTTCAAAATTGTTTTTCATCTGTACGATAAAGGACATTTTTTCAGGTTCATTGGGCCTCAGTGTCAGGTTAGTCTTCTTTGAACCCAATTCTTCTGAAATATAAATTTGAGTGAAGAATTATTTTAGCATGTTTGTAATCTCACGTCACACCATTTTGTTTAATTTTACTCCTTCTTCTTCTACATTTTGAATAAATCTAAAAATAAAAAAAAATATTGAAAAAAGGGAACAGTGCTCGAGCCCATTAGGCCCAATATCCTTCGTGGTTTTCTCTCGAGTTTACTTCTTTTGAAAATATGTCAAAAATATTTTGTTTTCACATTTTTGCTGTTGAATGATGTATCATTATGGATTTGTCAAAAAAAAAATCAAGTTAGATTTCATTTTTTTCAGTGTGATAGTAGGAATAGTTGTCGTTGAGCCTGTCTCGGCCCATTTTCAGTGTATTGTTTTCCTTAGTTTTGTTTTCTCAATTAAATAAATAAAATAAAAAAAATGTTTCCCTCATCATGTTTCATAATCTTCACATAATGTCAGACTTCAGTTTAAAACAAAAAAATAAATAATAAAAATAAAAATATTTTCAATTCCTTGTGTGGCACTCACATTTGGGTATGTCTGGCCCGTTAAGCTGAGACTACCTTGCATTCATTTTGCTTCAGGTCAAAGTTTGACCCATTTTTCTTTGAAGTCTTGTAAAATAAAAGTCAATCCAAAAAACTCAAAAATTATCAAAGTGCAAATTTTCAACAATGTCTTTAGAGTACAATCTTCCAAGTTGTCATGTGTGATTTTCTTTGAATTTGTAACAAAAAAATCTGAGAATGAAAGATGAACAGTTTTTGAGCCCATTAGGCCCTTTTGGCATATGTGGTTTCTCTTGAACCAGTGCATCTGATTTTTTTTTGAAAAATAAAAAATACATGTTTATGTAGATTTTGTATTTTCAATCCATAATTTCCCTTTTCATTTGTGTGAACAAAGTATTTATGCAAAAAAAGGGAATTCAGACTCTTGTTTGAAGATTTTGTCATGGTTGTAAAAAGAATAGTGTTGGGCCCATTGAGTCTAGTAGTCTTGCAAAATTTTCTTTGGTTCAATCTTGTGAAATCCTCTCATAACAAAGAAAAATAAATTTCTTTTAGCTTGTTCCATAAACTATGAAAAATGAAAAAATGTTTTCTTTGTCATCTTCTTGTGTCAAGTTCACACGGCTCAGGTCATCTGATCCATTGGATCAATGTGCCTGGTAAGTCCAACTTCCTTCTATGTTACTTCTCCTCAGGTCCGATCCGATCTGGATTTTCCCGTGTCGGAAAGTAAAAAACAAAAAAAAAAGAAAAGATCGGTTCGGAGCCCATTGGGTCCAATTGTCCTTCTTTGTCAAAAAAAAATAAAAATAAAAATAAAAATAAAAATATACAAATAGATTTCTTTCCGTAAATTGCATAATTTTCCTTCAGTAATATACTGGTCAAATAAAAAGCAACATAATTGTGGAAGATACAAATTGTTAACAATGTATTTTCAGTACAGCCTTCCAAATTATCATGCATGATTTTTTGGAATTTGTTGTCAAAAAAAAAATGAAAAAAAAAGTTAAGAATTAAAGATGACCAGTTTGTGGCCCAAAAGTCCAGTTCCTACACTGGCCCATAAAGGCCCAGTTTCCATTGGCTAAGAAATCCCAATTTTCCCAATGGCTCACAAAGCCTATTTCCCATGCTAACCCCAAGCCCAGTTTTTATACTGGCCACCAAAACCTAATTTGCTCTAAGAAAAAAAATCTGTTTTTCAACCAGTATCATCATTTTCATTTCATATTACTTTTCTTCATGCATAAAATAAAAAAAATACGCAAAAGTTGAGTCATTTGTTTTCGATGCAAATTATCCATTTTTATGAGATTTCAAAAAAAAAATGTAATGGATGTCATAATCTCTTGGAGTCAAATGATCAAGTCACATATTCTTAAGAGATATCTGTGTGTGCATTGCTTGAAAACATCATCCTTCAGCCCTCGCTATACCAAGAGATCGACTCAATCATGTTCTTGAGCCCAAATAATAAACACCAAGTTTTACACTGGGGCAGATTTTCCGTTACATATACTGGCTTTCATTTGGGAGATCCCTGATTCCATTGGGACACAAAAAAAAAAAGAAAAAATGACTCTTGTTGAGATCATTTAGTCTTGTCCCCTAATTAATCTTTTGAAAATAAAACAACCAAAATTTGAAATGACGTATGGCCATCTTTCTTCATCCAAAAACAAAAAACAAAATATATCCTTTGATACCAAATTTGAGCCAATATGAATTTTCTTTTCGAAATTTACCCAAACAAGGGTTACCATCACCATAGAAGTCAACTCAAGTTGCAAACAATAAACTTAGTGATCAAATGAAGAGAATTCAGCAAAAGCAAAGCAAAAATGGAAAGAATCACAAAGTGATGGCAAACAAAGAATGAAATTTGAAAAAGGGCAAGATAGTCAAAACAGATTTGACGAATAGCTGATACAAGGTGTAGATGGTAACTCTTGTTTCAAAAAAAATATATCCACAAAAATTTATTTGAGCCTTTATATCCTTTCTTTCAATACCCCTTAGCCCAAGCCACATTACAAGCCCAATAAAAGTCCACACAGATTGAATAATGGTTGCTTAAATTTTCATAAAACTTAATTTTGAGACAAGACAAAATGACTAATAATGCAGTTAAAAAAATGATGATAAAAAAAAATGTCCTCGGAAGAAGGGAACTCCCTATTGATCAAAATTATATGAAGGAAAATCAAGCCAATTAGGGGCAATCTTTTCAAGCCCACCATTTTCGTATCCATCACAAATTCCTATCCCATTCAAACTCTTCCCCTTATTCCCAAACAAATTCCGATTCCCAAACTAGGGGCAACTTTGTAGGTTTTACATAACCTATTTGCCCGTTCTCCAAAACTAGGGCTACTTTGAGAGTTTCATATGTCTTGGCCCATTCAAAATATTGGGCAACTTTGTTAATCTCACATTTGTTTCATGTGTACATTCAAAGTTCGTACCAAGACCAGGGCATCCCTTGTTGGGCCTCCTAGATTTGTCCGCGCTGAAATTCATAAATCTACCCTCAAAACAGGGGCAGATACTTTGTGGCTCTGAGTCCATCATTCGTAAACCCGGAATGGGGGGCAACTTCTTTTTGAACCTCACTTAAGTGACTCATACCCAAAACCAGGGGCAATTTTGCAAAAGTTATATGAATTTCACACCCTCACAATTCACAGATACATTTGTCCATACCTATCTTTTTACCATGCCCCCAAACTGGGGCAACTTTTGAGTATCTACGACTTCACATTGACATTTGTAATTGTTTTAAGGAGTAAGAGGCCCAAGTAGCCAACCCGGTACTCTCCAAATCCTTCCACATATTTGTCCCAACCCTTGATATCAAGCATGTACGCACTAATATTTCGTCAAGAAATTTCTAGCACAGAAGCTTCATTTTGAACATTTGACTTTAGAATTGGACATCCATTGTAAAAAAGAAAATGAAAGTCTAAATTTTCATAAAATTGATGATTTCAAAGAAAACAAATTGACTCACTAAAAAAAAAGCGTCATAGTTTTATAATCTTCTATCACGGATCAAAAGTCAACATCATGTACATATTTTCATGAATGTTTATCAAATCTTCTTCCTTCAAAAAGAAAAAAAAAATCAAAATGCCTCAAAGTTTTCTCCTCCAATTTCAAAATTACATATTTTCACCAAATCTTCTTTTTTCAAAAAGACAAAAAAATCAACGTGCATCAAAGTTTTCGCCTCCAATTTCAAAATTTACATCAGTTATGTTTCTCTTGCATATCGAGGTTTCAAAATCCTAATCCTTGTACAAAGATGCAACACCTTGTTTAATCATATTTTCAACCTTGAGCAAAAGTTCTAAAACCTTGTTCCTCATTTCATAAAAAAAAATAACAAAAAAAAACAAAACAAAGCAAACGTTTTCATGTATCTATCAAAAAGAAAGTATTTCTCATCGAAATCCTCTTCATTCACATGAATGGTTATCAATTTCCTTCTTCAAAAAAAAAACAAAAAAAAAACAAAAAAAAAACAAAGAAAACACAAAAAGAACAACATTCAGATTTTCTCTATCAAGCCATATTGTTTCATGTCGATCGAGCTTTCAAATTTGTGTCAAAATTACAAAACATTTCAGGTTTCAAGAATTTCAAAATTCGAAAGCCCAGTTTCTACACTGGTCCCCAAAGCCTAGTTTCTACACTGGCCCACAAAATGAAAGGTTTCAACACCTTAATGTCTTTTCAAAAATCAAATTTCTGTCAAAGTTACAAAACATTTCACAAATTACAAGTTTCAAGAATTTCAAAATTTGAAAGCCCAGTTTCCATACTGGCCCCCAAAGCCCAGTTTCCATACTTGCCCCTAAGCCCAGTTTCCACACTGGCCAACATTTCACAAATTACAAGTTTCAAGAATTTCAAAATTTGAAAGCCCAGTTTCCATACTGGCCCCCAAAGCCCAGTTTCCATACTGGCCCACAAAGCCCAATTTTCACATTGGCCCCAAGCCCAGTTTCCATACTGGCCCCTAAGCCCAGTTTCCACACTGGCCAACATTTCACAAATTACAAGTTTCAAGAATTTCAAAATTCCAAAGCCCAGTTTCCATACTGGCCCACAAAGCCCAATTTTTACATTGGCTCCCAAAGCCCAGTTTACACACTGGCCCCCAAGCCCAGTTTTCACACTGGCCCCCAAGCCCAGTTTTCACACTGGCCCCAAAGCCCAGTTTTCACACTGGCCCCCAAGCCCAGTTTTCACACTGGTCCCAAGCCCATTTTTCACACTGGCCCCCAAAGCCCAACTTCCACGCTGGCCCCAAAGCCCAGTTTTCACACTGGCCCCCAAGCCCAGTTTTCACACTGGCCCCCAAAGCCCAGTTTCCACACTGGCCCCAAGCCCAGTTTTCGCGCTGGCCCCAAGCCCAGTTTTCACACTGGCCCTCAAGCCCAGTTTTCACACTGGCCCCAAGCCCAGTTTTCACACTGGCCCCCAAAGCCCAGTTTCCACACTGGCCCCAAGCCCAGTTTTCGCGCTGGCCCCAAGCCAAGTTTTCACACTGGCCCTCAAGCCCAGTTTTCACACTGGCCCCAAGCCCAGTTTTCGCGCTGGCCCCAAGCCCAGTTTTCACACTGGCCCCCAAGCCCAGTTTTCACACTGGCCCCAAGCCCAGTTTTCACACTGGCCCCCAAGCCCAGTTTTCACACTGGCCCCCAAGCCCAGTTTTCACACTGGCCCTCAAGCCCAGTTTTCACACTGGCCCCAAAGCCCAGTTTTCACGCTGGCCCCAAGCCCAGTTTTCACACTGGCCCCCAAGCCCAGCTTCCACGCTGGCCCCCAAGCCCAGTTTTCACGCTGGCCCTTAAGTTCAATTTTTGCCTCGCCCTTAAGTTCAATTTTTGTTGCATCGTGATTCTATTCATCTTATGTACTTGAATCGATTGTAATTCTCCCCCTTTCTCTTTGAAACCCAGACGAAATTAGTATTTCTATCTTTACTTATCTTTTATCTGATAATATACAAACGTTGTTTGTCATATTATCTAGTAAAATCTAAGTAAAGAGGGGCAGCTGTCAATACCCAATTTCGTCCGGGTAAATAAAATTCATCACAAAAATAAATAAATATAAAAACATAAAAAACCAAAATGAAAAATACTATTTATTTTACTTTTTGCACCCCCAAATTTTCTTTTAAACACTTAATCCAATGGCCCAAAATAATCTCTTACTTTTTTACTTCCTCACCACCCCTTTTCTCTTATCACACCCCACTCTCCACATCACCATCCACATCACCCTCCACATCTCATTCCACATCATCTACCTTTTTCATTTACTTTTTCCACATCATTTCCATTTTAATTTTATATATCAACTTTTCTAATTATTCCACTTACATTTTTAATTATATCTTCTCCATCAACATTTTTTATTATCCATTTTTCTCCACCTTATTTTTCCACCCACTTTTTATATTATTTCTTTCACTTATTTTCCACATTAACTTTTACTATTCACTATATTTTATTTCACCTAATTTCTCCACCAACTTTTAAATATTATTTCTTTCACTTAATTTCCACACCTAATTTCTCCACCAACTTTTTATATTATTTCTTTCACTTATTTTCCACATTAACTTTTACTATTCACTATATTTTATTTTACCTAATTTCTCCACCAACTTTTAAATATTATTTCTTTCACTTAATTTCCACACCTAATTTCTCCACCAACTTTTTATATTATTTCTTTCACTTATTTTTCACATTAACTTTTACTATTTACTATATTTTATTTCACCTACTTTCTCCACCAACTTTTTATATTATTTCTTTCACTTATTTTCCACATTAACTTTTTCTATTCATCTTTTTTTAATTATATTTTATTTCATCTAAATTTTCCACCAACTTATTATATTATTTTTATTCATCAACTTTCTTCATCCTTAACTCTATAAATACCTACATTCCCTTCATTTCACACACACACAATTTACATAATATCCATCTCTTCTCTCTCAAAATCTCTCCATTCCATCCCAAAACTCTACTTCATTTCTCTCTCACATTTTACTATTTCCTAATCTCTCTATACATAATAAATCCCATACCCCATTTCTACCATAAAGTTATCTTCTTCATCTTCCATCTACCTCTTCTCACAACTTATTACAAGCAAAGTCTTGCTTCATCTTTCAAATCTTCAACAAGGTACACATTTTCTTTTCATTCTATTTATATTCATTTTGATCATTTTTTTTTAGTTTATAAATTTATCTTATTTTCTACCACAATTTTATCCTATGCTTTTTGATATTTTTATGTCATAGATATTTCAACTTCACTCTCTTCTTAATAAAAAATATATAAAAAATATAAAACTTTAAAAAACATGTAATGATATAAATATCGGTGTGAGTACTCGTGCGATCGTACGCATCAGCCTAGTACTCATTATCCAAAATATAAAATAAACAAAAAAGCCGTGTGAGTGCTCGTGCGATCGTACGCATCAGCCTAGTGCTCATTGCGCAAAACAATAAAAAAAATAAGGAAAAAGCCGTGTGAGTGCTCGTGCGATCGTACGCATCAGCCTAGTGCTCATTACGCAAAACAATAAAAACAAGAAAAAAGTCGTGTGAGTGCTCGTGCGATCGTACGCATCAGCCTAGTGCTCATTACGCAAAAAAAATCTAAATATTACATCAAAAAATACCAAAAAATATAAAAATCTTCAAAAAAAACTAAAAACATCCACATTTTCAAACAACAAACAATTTCTCAGCCAGAACTACGTGATCCTTGATTCTCCATCAAAAGTGGAGATACGTAGGAGCAAGGCCAGTCCTTGTCAGTTTCACTTTCCAAAAATCCAAATTTATCCATAATCATTTTCTCAAACAAATTTCTCAAACAAATTTTAAAGCAGTTTTCTAAAAGAACTACGGAACCCTGATTTCTCATTCTTAATGAGAATACGTAGGAGCAAGGTCAATCCTTGTCGGGCTCAAAAAACTAAAAAATACATGTTGTTTCTTTAGAATCTTATTTTAGGGGATAGTTAAACATTTTGAAAACCACATCATATTCGCATATTTAGTTAAAGGTACTGCCTTAGGGCAGGCGTTGTAGGGTGCTAATACCTTCCCTACACGTAACCGACTCCCGAACTTAGAATCTCATTTTCGCATACCATGCTTTATCATTTTATGGTTTTTCCGTAGTTTTCCAGAATAAACTATGGTGGCGACTCCAACTCTCTCTTTTTCAAAACCCCAAACCTTTTTATTTTTCATGGATCGTCGTCCCGTCGCGATCCCGGTTGCGACAATTATCACTAACATTCATATCATATGACAATGACGTTTTCTTCAAGGCCACAGTCTTCCACTTGGATGCTTGGATATGTCTTCTTCAAGTTCCTTGTGAGTTTCATTTATGAAACCCCGTTTTCTTTGAGGTCGCAAAAAGATATTCATCGTTCTAGCTCATTCCTTATAATTTTCTCCTTTTAATTACACTAGTGTAATCACATTTATGAAGTTATCATTGTCACTGAGATTGTAGGTCAATAGCGTTTTCTTCACTGCCTTGGTTTTAATCTTCTCACCTCTCTATGTCATTTCAGTAGTGCAATTATGTTCTCAGGCTGTTGGATATCAGAGCTAGGTTAAGCTTTGAAACCATGCCAAAATGTATTATAGAACTGTTATTTTGTATTGATTAGAATATGCCAATATATACATAAAGTATGACAAACAAAATCCTAGGCTACAATTACGCCAATTAATATGGTTGGTATCTGATACGCGGGTCGCACCGCGTACAAATTCGATTGCAGATAAGAATGCAGTATAGCTAGGATGTGACTCCTAGGTCGTCTCTCAAGGACCAAATGTGGTTCCGTTTTGGATCAACACGTAGTGGGGGGGGGGGGTTTGTGATTGTTTTTGGTTGCGGAAAAATGTAAATGTTGAAAGCAGTAAATTAACAAACCGTAAAAATAAAACAGAAAATAGTAAAAAAATGAAATTTAAAAACAGTAAAACGAAATTAAAACAGTAAAAATGAAATTACAGCAACATAAAACAGTAAAAATAAATCTGGGACAGTAAAAACGAAAATACAGAAAAACAGAAAATACAGAAAACAGTAAATACAGAAAACAGTGAAAACAGAAAATAGAAAATTTTAGAAAACAGTAAAAACGAAAATACAGTAACATGAAACAATAAAAATTAAATCTGGAACAGTAAAAACGAAAATACAGTAAAACATAAAATACAGAAAACTGTAAAAATAGTAAAACAGTAAAAACAAAAAAAATGAAATTACAGCAGTAAATAATAACAGTAAAAACAGTAAGTACAGAATTTTCAAAATCTGTAAAACAGTAACAGCAAAATACAGAAAACAAAAATACAGAAAACAGTAAATATAGAAAATGGTAAATTTGGAAAACAGTAAAAACAGACTCAAAATTACTGCAGTAAAATACAGAAAATAAAATTACAGTAAATGATCAACATGCAAAAATAAAGAAGAGGAGAAATTAAATTGCAGAAAACAACAACTGAAATTGAATTACAACAGAAATTAAATTACAGCAGTAAAAAGAGACAGTAAAATCTGAAATTTAAAAAAAAATAGAAATTGAAATGCTTCTAAAACTTACCTCATGTGCCGTGACAAATTTGATTGGTTTCATTGAAATGATAATTGTAAATGGACATCCAAAACCGTAAGCATCCAACATCTATATCAATTTAATTTGCAAAGAAAACATACCTCTTTTTAGCACTTCTTGTCATCTTTTGAATTGAACACCAATTTGAATTTTATTCTCCACATGCACACTAAGCCAACCACAGTTCCAAGTTTTCCTTTCCTTCTTAATTAAAACAAAATCAAAGATGAATTAAAAGAGAAGGAGCTTTGACAATTTCCATAAGTTACCAATTGCTTTGTTTTTATTTTTTTTACTTCTTACAATCTTTAAAATAAAATCATGAATCAATACTTCATTACTTACCTCAAAACAGCCATGAACATTCAACCTTAAACCATAAAAGGATTCAAACAAAAACTTACCAAAAACAAGCAAATGAAAGAAGAAGAATAACACTTACACATCCATTGGTTCTTTATTTTTTTCAGCACAAGTGAATAGAATGAAATACTTCCAAATTGAAATTACAATGCTTATAAAATTACAATAACAACTTACAAACTCAAAATACAAATTAATACCAAGATGAAAACAGTAGATGAATGAAAGCTTAAATGGAAAAGTGTACAAAACCAAAGGTGAAGGCACCAAGAACTTCAAGCTACATCATCCTTCATTCTTTCTAGGGATCATGGTTTTTCTCATCCAACTCCAAAACTCTTCCCTAGCTCACGGCCTTCTTTCCCAACTCAGAATGGAATGGTGTCTCTCCCTCTTCCCAAACTCAAAACCGTATCCCCCACACACACCACCAACCAACCAACACCTTTTTTTTTTCTCTCTTTCATTATAGCCGTGACATTCTTCTTTAGTCTTCTCTTAGTGCAGCATTTTTTTTCTTAGATGATGATGATTTCCTTAGTGGATGGAGCCCTCAAGGTAATGGAGCACTTCCACTAGCTGCCCTTTTCTGCTGAACCAAGAATTGTTGCAGCTGGAAAGTGAAGTTGTTGTTGCTGGAAAGTGAAACTCTCTTGCTTGTGTTAAATCCATTGGCTTCCATGGGTGTGATGGCTGCTGGGAGTTATGATTCCTTTGGTGCTCCACTTCACCTTTCCATGAGCATGTGCTAATAAAATAAAGGAAGCAAGACTCCATTCAATGTTGGCTGCCGAGAATGGTGTAAGATGTGCACCTTCCAACAAAGCCTTTCAACACTTCCTTCATTCAGCAAAAATAAAGAGGGCCCTCCACTATGATGTGCATCCATTTGCATCATATACTAATATTAAAATAAGAGACAAGGTTCCCATTTGATGTTGGCTGCCCATTTCCACGTGAATGTGTGCTCTTCCATGTGCTAACAAATTGTTAAGAGTGATTGGAAGCAAATTGCCGAGAATGTGCACTCCCAACATGGTCTTTTGCTTTCTTTGCTTTGGGTCCACTTGTTCCATGCTCTCCTTGGTTAGATGCTTCATGTGACACACCAAAGATGTTCCAAAATAATTCTCCATTTGCTTCATGTATGAATTTAAAGAGCTGTGACAAGTTCAGAAAATTTGTGGCAGCACCTTCATGCTTCATTCCATCATCCATGTACATTGTTTATGCAACAATATTCACATAAAACTTTGTGTGCTTATGTGCTTGGTTTCCAATTCATTTCAACTGTGAGATGCATCTCTAAGCCAATACCTTGATATTCCAGCCACCACAAATACCAAACAACAATCAAACAATGCAAAGAGATTAGACATTACTCAAACAGTAAACACTAGACTGACACAGGGGAGTAAAACAAATACTGGGAACAGCACAGAACGAATTTGAACAAAAGCAAAACTATACGTGAAAATAGACATCCATACGAAACTATGAAAAAATATTGCATAGAAAACGGATAAGAATTGGACTCGAACGAAGAAATACAAGTTGACACAAAATTCAAACAGCAACCAGCGAAAATTGAAATGGTTAAGATGAAATTGGCTTAATTGTTATTTTTTTCATTTAGCCTTCAAATGTCCCAAAAAGTTATCCAAAATTTTCCCGTAATTAATAATGCAAATTAATAAGCTCAGATAATTCAGATTAGTTAAAATAAGAATTTCCGATCAAATTAAGCACAATTAGGAAAAACAGGAAAATACCGGACGTTTAAGCACAATTCCCCGACTAATTCTAGCACAATAAGATAAATATAGTGAATAAAATATCGACTCATCAGTATCCTACATTGTTATCATGTCAAGATAGATACGAAAATCACAATAAATTTCAATCACGACATGATACGATATATATATATATATATATATATATATATAATTCTTATTAAAGGAGAGGAAGACAAAGATAATGGAGGAAGGGTGAAAGAGGTGAAATGAGGCTGGGAGGTGGAGGAGTAACCATGGAAAAGAACACAAAAGAATGAGAACAGAGAAAAAAACACAAATGTCAACTAGATAATTGACACATGTACAAATAAAAATGACAGTGTGATTCATTGTTTACCATGTAAATAAAAGTTAATAATATTAATGAAGAAGACTCCATCCATTTCCTAAATATGAGCTCTTAATAAAAATAAAGTTTCGTATAAAAAATGTAACATCCTAAAATATAGTAATAAATCATATAATAGTAGTCTCAAAATAATAAAAGAGAACAGTTAAAGATTAGGAGATATAAAGTATAAACTTTACATTCATCCAAAATAACCGTAGAATTTAAAACTTTATATACAAAAGAGTATTACAAAATAATACACTAAAAATAAATAACCTAACTAACAAAACAACAACATCCTCGCTCTCTAAGGCCTATTTCAGAGGCACCTCATCTCCCTCTGCTCACATCCACCGAATGATCATTGCAAAAGAAAAGCACCACACATACAAAATACAAACACAAACAGAAGGGTAAGCTAGATATACAAGAAAACATATAATTTAATAGCACATAACATACACAAGATAAATCAACCAAAGTAACTAAATCAAACATCCTAGCATGTTATGTTCTAGACTTGACTTGTCCGAACTTAGAATGATCCCGAGCTATGACGGGTCATGCACACGTGGTGTCCTCTGCTGCTTTACAAAGTCATTGCCAATGGATTTCACCTTACCACACTCACGGGGTTAGTCTGTACCACACCTTGGAGCATACTGGAATCCTCCAAGACTAAGACCTTCTACTACTCCTCATGACATGGAGCAATCCTCTCTATATGAGAATGAAAGCCCATTGGAGTTTCAGGATAACCCCCAAGACTAAGCTCATGCATTAATTCTAAACAACTAGAAATCTCACCAAGAGATTCTACACTAAAGCTTACATTCACCACTTTGATTCACATACTTTTACTTGGAACATGACTCATAATCATACATTATATTTAATACATCATACAAGCCTTACAATGTATTACAATTCATTCAGGTTCAGTGAATACAAGAAAGAAACAGGTGAACAATAACTTGGACCATTCGCACAACGCACACACTCGCAAAGTGAATCCAGAGGTTTTGTACAGCGACCCAACTCGCTATGTGAATCCTCAAACAGAGATCCACCCCTCATAACCATTCGCACAACGATTAAATTCACTACGCGAATAAACTCCTAATTGTATCAGACCCTAAACCCCTCACATAACGCCCCAAATCGCTATGCGAGAGCCCCAGACAGTGGCTCACACTCCCTAAACACTCGCAGAGCACATCTATTCGCTATTCAAATAAAAATGGCAATAGTCCCAGACCCCAACCAGTCACATAGTGCCCTAATTCGCCATGCATATCGTCAAACAAAGAGCAACCCTCTAAAACTATTCGCACAGCGCGTCTATTCGCTGGGTGAATGCCCTGGTAGAGAACATCTTGGCAGGGTGACTTGTTGTGCGAATCCATTCGCTCAGCGAGTCTGCATAATCTGCAGAACGAAAATCTACATAATTATGCAGCTCAAACCCCAATTACCAATTCTATATATTTTTCCCAACTTTAAACACTCTTAGATGGTTTTATATACCTAATTAGACTTGACTAAGTGATTCTAAACCTTCCTAACATCAATCTAAAGTGTTTATGAATCAATTACTACTCTAGAACATCAAATTCATCAACTTAGGAACTCAAATCACAATCTACCACTTTGAACATGTTTTTGACCATTTTGATGACTCAAACAAGTCACATTTGAATTACCTAAATTGTCCCAACAGACCCAATGAACTCTCAACTCCAATTTATCATTTTCACTACCTCACTTCCTCTAAATTAACTATGAAGTCAAAATAACTCGCTTCAATTTACCAAGAGACAACCCTATATCAGATTTATCACAATTCAAACATATAATTAAAGATTTACGTCATTTCAAGCGATTCAAAGCACCCATTCATCATTTTACACTCAACCAAATCAAAATACATAGTATCTACTTACATCAAACATCATTTTCAGTGCAACTAATTCAATAACCATGTAACCGCAAAATGAATAACTAAATTATCAAATTAAAACATATCTAGCTTCCCTTACCTCAGAGATATACTGCCCAGCTCACAGGATTACTCCGACCATGCCTTACACCGTAAGAAAACTCTAGAAACACCTATAGATCACCAATTAGTGATAGAAACAACTTTTAGAGTTTAAATGGAACTAGAAATTAGGAGAAGGAAACTCTAAACACATGCAGGAGCAAAAATTCTGCAAAACCATAAAATTATAGAAAATCGAAAAAAGAGGAATAAATCTTACGGATTCAAAACGAGAAATCGATTGGTAGAGATTGTTGTCATTGACACAATGGTTTTCTAGGCACTCTCTGATCGTTGAACAAAGAACACTATAGTGAGAAAGGGTAGAGATAATTCAGAAAACTTAAGGAGAATATAGTTTTAGAGAGATATATGTGATTTAGATAATGAATCGAACTTTAGAAATTTATATTTATATTATAAGATTATTTAAAATAAAAATAAAAATGTTCGTCTTATTATTTTAATACACTTATCTACTCTAATATTCTATTTTTTTAGGTCCTTAAAAAACAAAATTAAAAATTTAATTATAATTGAGAGAGTAAAAACATATTTACCCAAAAAAACATAAATAACTTTTATGAAATTCTTTCAAAGTAATCCATTATAACCAAATTTTAATATAAATTAAGTAATTATTTTTAATTAATTGCTACAAAATGATGCCAATATCTAAAAAAGGAAGAAAAAAAAGATGTATTTAAAATCAGAATAGAGAAAAACTAAAAAAGAAAGAGAAAAATTGACGAAAGAAAAAAAAGGAAAAGATGAAAAATAAAAATAAATAAAAGAGTTGTAAATTGAAAATAAGATTTATAAAATAAAAAATAAATTTTATAAAATTTATACTTTTTAATAAATTAGAAATAATTTTTTATCTTTTTCATCAATAATATAGAACGTGCTAATAACATATTTTTTCTATTTACTAATCAAAATATTAAATGTTTTTACATCTGTTCCCAAGCTTTACTTTAATTAATAAATTTTCCCTTTTACTCTGACTACGAGTGTTCAGTTTGCACCATGCTTTTAATCGTCTTATCTTCTTAATTTTAGCATTAATTAATTAATTCGACCGTTGATGGTCTGTTACTTTGACTGTTTCACTCGGCACAACACAAGTTTTACTTCTTACTTAATTGTTATTTAATTAATACAATTGAAAATTCCTTACCAATAATATTTTTTATTTTTATAAATAAATTGCATATAAGCTTAAGATGCTCATAACATGCAACTACGCATCTGAAAGAAATCACGTTTTTAAAAATTTAAAAATAACTTTGTACTGAAAAATAAAGCTAATTATATTTTTATTTGCTGACAAATTATCTAATTGTACTTATAACTTTTAACAAATTGTTTCTAACTTTGTTGTTATCCTATGATTTTTTTTTTCATTTCATTTTTTGTTCTCAAAATGTATTTAAAACACTTCAAAATACGATTTCACTTGTTCTTTTGGGAAAAATAATGTAACAGTTTTTATGGAAAATAATTTCAAATAAAATTATCAGAGATCAATGGATAGCATACAACATCAAATAATCTACCATTGATCTAATCTAACACATATTTAACTTTTCTAAACTATTTTTTTTTCTTGTTAAAATTAATAATTTATTTAATTTAATAAATAATAAATAATGGAAAGAGTGGAGCGGGAAAAGAAATTCGAATTTCTCTGCTCTCTTCTCTCTCATTCGTTCCGCAACGTTCTCAAATCTTTCACTTTTGAACATTTCCAAATTAGTCTCGCTCTTCTTCTTCTTCTTCTCTCTACACACTTCGTTCTGCAACGTTCTGCAACGTTCTGCAACATTTTCAAATCTCTTCCACTTTTAAACATTTCCAAATTAATTTCGCTCTTCTTCTTCTTCTTCTTCTTCTTCTTCTCTCTACACACTTCGAATTCAAGAATGGGCGTTGAGAACTACCACGTGATTGAACTCGTAGGCGAGGGTTCCTTCGGGAAGGTATACAAGGGAAGGCGCAAGCACACGGGGCAGGTAAGCTACTCTTCTGATTAGGGTTTCTTCTGAGTCGATCTTTGCGATTGTTATCTCACTTTCGATTCTCTATCACTAGACCGTTGCAATGAAGTTCATAATGAAGCATGGGAAAACTGAGAAGGATATTCACAATTTAAGGCAGGAAATCGAGGTGATTGATTCATTTTTTTCTATACTGTTTTTACGCTATTTGAATCTCATTGTTAATGATTTTTAGTTGTTAAGAAATTTGAGAAGCGTTGGTCATGGAGTTTGTGTAGCTTGTTGTTTTGTGGCGTGGATTTCTATTTTTGTCACCACTATAGTGTCAAAAGTATTTGGGTTTGGAACAGACATGTTGCCTCAGAGGTATGATCATCAGGAGTATTTTGTTAAGAAGCTTCTTGTTAATGGTTACTATTTTTCAATTTTAATCATAATATCTATTGTAATTATTATTATGATTGTTATTATTACCCGCGGACACAAAGACTTGTGTGTGTCTGCATTTTTATTAAGTTATCAAAGATAGTTGCCCCGGCATTTACTGCAACGGTTACTATTATTCCCTTAACAAAGATAACATGGTGTGAAATTGTGGATGCAAAAAGCCCTTACGAAAAGTAGTATCACTTATAGATTAGTAATTTCGTGTCGTTACAGTTAAGTCATGAGGTAACATTAGTAGAAACAATCATTTCATTTTTTTAAATGCTTTGTTGATGTATTGCCCATTTGCATAATCAATGAATGCACCTGATTTTACCTTGTAGGGCATAAGGTTTTCTTGTTATTTTTCTTGCTACTTATTAATATGGTTATTAATTACTTATGTTTGTGCTGACTGGTGACATATGATATCCTTAACTTTGCAGATCTTAAGAAAGTTGAAGCATGAAAATATCATTCAGATGCTTGATTCCTTTGAAAGCCCGCAAGAATTTTGTGTCGTTACAGAATTTGCACAAGTAATCATCTGTATTTTCAGTTGACAAACTCATACTTCAGTATCTGAATGTTAACACCATTAATTGGTGATCTAAGTATACTCAGCTAGCTGATAGTGGAACAGAACTTTCAATTTAAATGTTGTCATGCTGAAAATTTGTTTTATTTTGCAGGGTGAGCTATTTGAGATTCTTGAGGATGATAAGTGCCTTCCGGAAGGCCAAGTTCAAGCAATTGCAAAGCAATTGGTATTTCCTCTTATTAAGTGATCTTCGCTCTTTCTTTAATAACTTTCGATGAGGAAAACGCAGATGAATACTACTTTAATTGAATATGTGCGCACTATATATATATATATATATATATATATATATATATATATATATATATATATATGCATGTATCTTATATCATCTTAGCAGAAGTTCATTTTTAGTTTGGGTTATGCAGGTAAAAGCTTTACACTATTTGCATTCCAATCGGATCATCCATCGCGATATGAAGCCCCAAAATATTCTAATTGGTGCTGGATCTGTTGTCAAGGTTTATTTAACTGCTAGTTTGTTCACATGGTGAAACATGCACTTAAATTTCTGTCTTATAGCTTGATATAGTAGAATTTGCCACTAATCCACTATCTATTGTCATGGTTTACATTTTAACCGAGTTTAAGCTTTGATTCATTCAATAGTTTGATACACCTTTCCAATAACACACTTGGCGACACTTTGTGCATGTTTGGCTCAGCTTTTTTAATGTAAATATTTATTGTTCTTTTTTCCAAAATTTGTCGTTGGAAGCTATAAATAAAAGCTTTATTGAGCCCCTGAGAAGCTAGTTCAACTTTCCTGCAAATGAGTACATCGGAAAGTGGTCTAATATGTGTGATTTTTTTCCCTTTCTTCTGAATATGTTGTAGCTTTGTGATTTTGGGTTTGCACGTGCAATGTCTACAAATACAGTTGTTTTGCGATCTATAAAAGGTTTGGCTGATCGGTATTGATTTTGTTACTTTTGGAATCTTTCACTGCAATTTATACTTGAGGATAGTTTTATAGTGTGCAAATGTTTAGACATAGTATGTTTTACAGGCACTCCGTTGTATATGGCTCCAGAGCTTGTACGTGAACAACCTTACAACCACACTGTAGATTTATGGTCTCTTGGCGTCATACTGTATGTTGGGTCTCTCTATTTATCTTCATCTAGTAATGGACTTTTTATTGTGATTGTGGTCGATTGTTCATTAAATCTGGCCTAATGCTTAATGTCTTTATCGTAGATCCCTTTACAAGATTTACAACTGCCATTTGTATTTTGCTATATATTCATGGATGGAGACTACGATTGCCATATAGATGTATTCTGAGTAGGTTCATTTATTTAGTTGTATAACAAGAGGCTAAGTGTGAGAAGATGTTTAGGGTAAAGGAAGAGAGGATTGATGTGTTGGTGCTTTTGGTTTTTACTGAGTAAGCAGTGAGAGATGGCTGCTATGAAGAGCTCCTAGGTGTTTTTTCCTTTGCAACTCTGGTTTCTCGTTTTAAATCCTTTCTATTTGTCACATACTTATGCCATTTTCTGGGCAGAATTTCTTGTTTCATTCTAGCAGAAGATACTTTCCCCAGCTTCTTGCATGTAATATTCAACCATTCTTTCACCTTACCCTCGTGTAGTATGAATATTCCAGATCTGTTGCACTTTCGAAGAGTGATCTTAATGATGACGTTGTGTTACTAGTAGTTATTGTATTGTGTTTTGTTGAACAGCTTTCAGACCCTCAATTTTCTTTGCCAGTCATGAGTCACCTTGTTTTCATGTTTACAACAGGTATGAGTTATTTGTTGGCCAACCACCATTTTACACAAATTCTGTATATGCTCTCATCAGACACATTGTTAAGGTACATTTCCCAAATGCGTTACTTTTGTTATTTAATCACTTGTGTATATTTACTACTAGTTCAACAATCCAGGATCCTGTTAAATATCCTGATCGCATGAGTCCAAATTTCAAAAGCTTTTTGAAGGGTTTGCTTAACAAGGTAGCTCACTTGTGAATATATCCCTTTTTTATTGTCACATTGCTTTATTTTACTTTGATCTACAATGATATTTAAAATGCTTTGCTTTCTGAATTTATTTCAAGTAGGCACCGGAAAGTCGTCTAACTTGGCCGGCTCTTCTTGAGCACCCATTTGTTAAAGAAACCTCTGATGAACATGAGGCCAGGGTTAGTATTAGATTGTTCCACAACATGTAACTTGGTTGATTTCTTAATTAATTTATTAAAACATGGATTGAAACTTCAGGAATTGAGAGAGATAAATGGTTCACGAATGCGCAGTGAAGCAGAACGGATGGTTGAAGGGAAAACCATTCAAACTCCAACAGGTTCAGCCACTTCTAGTTCTGCAAAGTGACAGTACCTACCTTAGTCGTATATATTGATAATATACAACCGAAATATGCGTAATTTTTGTTACCTTCTATCCCTTCGTTGTAATAGTTTATTTTGTCACAGGCAAAAACAATCACATGGCAGGTATGGAGGGGCATATTGCTTCACCGCTTCAGAGTGAAGCTCAGATAAATGGTCATAACATAGACAGAACTAACTCTTCAGTGCTTGATGATTCCCCGGGATTTTCAAGTCAAAATATCGTAGAGTCAGGTAATTCTCCGGGCTTTATTGCTCATCATATGCCACTATCATTTCAAATCTTGTGTCTGCACTTCCAACTATTGGTATTCCTGTTTACATTCCTTCCTAGTGCATTTTGTTATGAAAAAAAGCGTACAGGTAAAAAAATTGGAATTACAAATGGTTCTTCATCCTGACATTTCTATTTAATGTGTTAGGGATGTCTTTAACGTTTCCTCTTTAAATTAAAAAAAAAAAATCTAATATTTAAATTTAAATTGGTAGGGTGAGCTTTTTGTTAATGTAATTATGTTATATTTCTGATTTGTTCGGGGTGCTCATGAGAACAGACGTGACACGTATGTTCCGTCCAAAGGAATTGATTGAATGCCGCATACACTTAAAAAACCAAGAATTAAAGTGTGGGTATTGTTTTGGTCTAATATATGAGGTTAAGCCTATAAATGGGCTTGCTGGCCAATGAAAAGGGGATTCCTCGATATTTTAGGTTTCTTGTTTTTCTGATTTTGTCTAAACTCACATGTCCTTCGCATTTCCAAAGCTAACATTGCAAAATAATACTAATACAAAATGTTAAAATTTTCATTATGATCTCTCTCCATTCCAATCACTTCCTTTGGAGCTGTATCCTTTCATACAAATGAATTGGTGGAAGCTGTAAAAGCATCTGCTGTTCAAACATTGACATTTTTTTTTTGAGTTGTGTCCTACCCGTGTATTATACTTGAATTCTTGTTTAGGCTTTAAGCCCTTGATTCACCAATTTTTTTTGAGGAATGGATGCATGCATAACATTCGTATGCATCCAGTACGGGACTTTAGTGACGTGTTCTTAAGGATTGAACTATGAACTTGTGTTACAATTTCTGGTCTGTTAACTTTCTGAAATAAATTTTCGAATGTCTCGATTATTATTCTTTATTTTCACGAACACGTGTAATATGATTGACGTAAATACTTCTGGACAGGCTGCCAAAGATTGGACAGACTTGAAAATAACTCTCGCACAGTCAAAAGTGCAAAAATAATTGGTCAAGATAATGAAGCGTTGGGACATATTCTGCTACCACTGCAAAAATGGTCAAAAGGATCTCAAAATATTTGCAGGTATATATGAATTTCATGCTCAAAATAAAACTTCTATTTTCCAGATTAAATTCTCCTGAATCTCATTAAATGTTGAGTTGGTTTTAATATCTGCAGTTTACTCATTGTAACTTTTCTTTTAAGATTTTTTTCAATTTTAATATTCAGAAGCTGGAAGTATTGTTTTTGACTTGGAATGTAGAAATGCTATCTTGTTATCCTTCCAAAACATGGTTTTATTGTATTTCTGCTCAATGCATAATGTTTTTCGTATAGTTTTAAAAGTTCAATCACAAATTTGCAACGTGCTTTCTCTCTCTCTAGTTAAATAAATCATGTGTTGTCTATTTTACTTCCTTGATTGGCTGCTTTTGTACGTCAGGCTGTTAGAGGGTCTCTAGCAGTCATTCTATAAACCTTTTAATGTTGCATTTTTAAACTATTTACTTGAAATAGACTTAGTTTGTGTTTGGACGTTGACGGGGCCAAGAGCCATAGTTAAATGCTGTTTACAATTTTTTTTTTTGTTTTTCTCTTGTTGATACTGCAAGACCAGCCAGATGATGTTTGCTGGTTGGTAGTGAGAGGTTTAGTTCACTTCCTTGATTGTCTGCTTTTGTATGTCAAACTGTCAGAATGTCTCTGGTAATCATTGTAAAACTAATTAATGTTTAATGTTGTATTTTTATCAAAACTAATTAATTGAAACAGCCTTATTTTATAAATGTTTTTCTTAATTAAAAGTATGTTTGGACAAACTTCTTTACAAGGACCTGAAAGAAAGAAAAATAAAAAAAAAATGAAATATGTTTCTTCAAATGTTAAAATTAGCTTATGTATAAGCTAATTTGTAGAAACTCTATCTTCTACTTTTTCTAAGTTTTTATTTTTTAACATATGTACAAGTTAAATTTAGCTTTTGGAGAAACTCATTGCACTTTTTTTCTTATTTTTTCTCTTCTAGAAATCCTCATGGAGACGTTTTTTCCAATCAGGTTCTATGTGACATTTTAGTTTATTTTTTATTCTAGGCAAATAGTATGTAATGTACTTGGCTTCTATTTTGTGCCAGCAGCACCATGTTGTTTTTATGTCTTCCTAAGATCTCTCTTGTCATACCTTGGGTATTTTCAGCAGGTATCGTCATAAATGATTTGTTGAGAAAGGCTTTATGTAACTTACTTTTTCTATTTTTATAATTATCTTCTCAGTTGTGTTCTCAATTGTAGTTTGCTGCGAAGGATGTAAAGTGCTAATATTAGTGTTATTTGATTTGCAGATACTGCTGCATCACATAAACCCTTTTAAGTTTGCATTGTTTCTGACTAAATCATTGTCTTTTATTTTTGAAATAGTAATGCAAACTCAGAGTCTAGTGTTTTTTGGGCTTTTCATTTCATGTATTTTTTTTTCATGGAAAAATAGGTTCCCTTTAGTGTGGTGTTGTCCTATTATCTCTTTATCTTCTACATAAAAATAAAATAAATCATATTGATTGACGACAAGTAGGCTTTTATAAAGTTATTTAAATTTTAAAACACTTTCAGCAATTCAGTAACCTTTAAATTAAAAGTTATTGCTTTTTAGGCTCGAGTACACAACTTTCATAATTATCTTTGAAGTCTAATTGCATGTGAGCAATGTACAGTGATCAAGATGTTCCTCAATCAAATCAGTCATTGAGGATTCTCTCAAACCTAGTTGCAGCTGGTGCCTTCAATTCTGGTGGACGAATAGATGAACTAATAAGAGAGCTTCTTGTGTTTACTGGATCAGTTATAGCCATTAAGTCCTCTGAAGTTACTGACATGATAGCAAAGGTACATGACAATGACATCTATTATAGTATTTTTGTTTTTAAATTTTGACTGGTAAAACAAGATTGGATTTTAGTTTGATGCATGCTAGAATATTTCAGTCCGTGTGAATATCTCAGAATTTTTTTTTTGGAATATAATCTATTATGGAATCATTTAGTTTACTAGTTATATAATTTAGGAAGCAATCTTAGTAATTGTTGAAGAAGCGATCTTAGGAGCTGTTTATAATTTCTTATGTTTCTTGATTTGTTTACTTAATAAATTTATTTAGAGCTAGCAGTCTTATTCATTGTATTAGTGAACTCGGCTTATACTAGGCGTACAACTATGTAATCTGATTAATAAGTTATTGTATTAATAAATTGGTAGCATTGCTCTGAACTTTACACAGATCGTATGTATTCTACCTCGTTATCCATGAAACTATTACTCCCTTATTCTCCTTTAGTCCTTCCTTTAGCCTCAATATTTGAGATGACAAAAGAGAGTGGTTTTGTCCATGTGGATGGGGTTTGTCCTTTTAGCTTTGTTGAGTTCGAATAATGTGAAAACTCTTTATCAATTGCCTCCCAAAATATCATCCTTGAGAGCCCATGTTTTTTTAAGACTGTTTTTTTCTTAAAGTATATGGGAAAAATTGGGGGAGCATCTAGGGAAAAGACTAGTAGAAGCCCTATTGTTGGAAAACTGCCTTAATTGATTGCACTCATTCCTGGACTGCTTTGATTATGTCTTAATAGAGTTGGTAGCCTCTTGGAAAGGGATGGCTACCTATGGAAGGATTGACAAGAAGGGTTGAGTCAAGTGTTGGGTAGTGCAACTTTTAAGACGTTGGTTCTTTTTAGAAGTCTTACATCAACTAGAGATAAAACCAATTTAGAGTATATATGTGGTGCATATCTCACCTTACAAGCTAGTTTTATAAGGTTGAGTCAGGTTTAAAATCCATTTTTTAACATGATATTAGAGCCGTGGGTTAGAGTTTATCGTAGTGAAATTTGATGTTCGTTGGGTTTATTGTTCCACTAGTTATCGGACCACCTATTAATATTGTTGGAAATCCTACATCGACTAAAGATAAGACCAATTTAAAGTATATAAGTGGCCGCAAACCTTACCTTACAAGCTGGTTTTGTGGGGTTGAATTAGGTTTAAAGTTTACTTCTTAACTTGGTATTAGAGCTAGGTTAGAGTTTATCCTAGCGAAATTTGTTGGGCATATCCTTCCACCCGCTATTGGACCACCCATTAGTGTCTAGTCTCACGCTTGAGAAGTATTTACCTCGGCGTGAGGGGATGTGTTGGAAGTCCCAAATCAACTAAAGATAAGATCAATTTAAAGGTGCAAACCTTATTTTACAAGCTGGTTTTGTGGGGTTGAGCTAGACATAAAGTCCCCTTCTTAACAAATATCTAGTTCCATGCTCGAGATGTATATACCTCAATGTGAAGGGAGTGTGTAGGAAGTTCCACGTTGATTAAAGATAAGACCAATTTAGAGTATATATATGGTGGTATAAACCTCACTTTACAGTCTTATTTGTGGAGTTGAATTAGATTTTAAACTAAAATTCTAAGACCTAGTAAGGAGAGTAAGGAAAGCTATTGGCCAAACCACTAATGAAAGATATAGATTCAAATTGTTTGTCATTAGACATAACTTATGATAGGACATAATGGCATTGGTTGATTGAAGTGCTGATTGCATCTGGTTAGGCTTTTGTAACACATTGTTTTAGAAGGCATTAATCCCAGCACATGAATTAAATTAGACGCTCTTAGTTTAATGAGGCAGACATTAAACTGGGTTTGTCTACATTTTGGGTTTTTGACAATAACCGACTATTCCCAAGTTTAAGCTATTTTATTCGGTGCAGGGTTTCTCTCTCACTAAGATTTTGCTAGATAATGGCGGAAGTTGCTCTTCAAGATCTTATCTAAGTCATTGGGTTGAATTTGTTGAGATCTATTCTCAGGTAACACTTTTTCCGTCATGAAATTCACATCTTGATAATTTATATTTTCAATAAAAGTTGTGCCGTTTTCATTCAGTTTTTCACCCAGCCTATATGCACTGAATACTAGTTTGTATAACTTAGATGCATAAGCTCTTGATAATTGTCTGTTTCTTTTTTTAGTACTTAATATTATACGATTTTCAGGTTGTAGCATCAAATAATGATGCATCTGGAAGAGTTCTCTATGAATCCAGTGCTTGCATTACAGTCATGCTGTCTGGAGTTGCTCAGGTGCTCATGTCATCTCAAATTTCAGGCCAAGAGACATCGAATGAAACAGCTAACAAAATTTTAGACCACGCAAAAACGATGGGTTTAGTGGACCATCTATGTCTGTGTTTAGCCACATCTGGATCAAGTCTTATTTCTGGTTCTTCCAACATGTTAAGGGCTGCTTCTGAAGCATGCAGAGCTATCTGGTCTTTGATTAATGCACTGGATATTCTTTTTATGAAAAAATGTGCCATTTTGTTTCCCCTTAATGCGTTGCGCAGTCATTCTTTGCATAGGATGGAAGTTTTGCAACATGAGCAAAATCTCTTTGACAAAGCAGATTCAACAAAAATTGTTGATTCAATGACAAGAGCATTTCTTAGATCTAAAGCTGTCCAGGTTGCTGTTTACTATTGTTTTCACCAACGACTTGAGTCTGCAATGAATTGTTGTCTTCAGGTAATTGTGGTTTGCTGCTTGCCCCTTTTTTTGGATATATGGCAACGCATTTTATACATGTTTTATATTGGTCAAATCTGTTAAATCAATCAAATATTTTTTTTGCTGTTTTCTTGATGTTGTAGCACATAATTCCTATTTGCACAAAGCTTGTGGTTGTAATTATGGCAGAGGTAAAGATGATTTAATTTTTATATTCTGTTTTTCCAGCTTTTGTCAAGGTGCTGCCTACATAATGAAATTGTTCCAGCTGTCCTTTGTGGTCTTCCCAGTTCCCTTCCGGTGACTACTGTTGTTAGTGGGGGTGGTGATGGAACTATTGTTTCAGAAGTTTTCACTGTTTTATCATTATGCAGTTCCTCTGTTAACAAAGACGCACAGAGTATAGAACCAAGTAATGTAAAGTTCAAATTAACAAATCCTTCTGCTCTGGTTCGTCATTCATGTCTTGTTCTCGCAATAATTGCTCAGTGTTTGAAGTCAACGGGAAGAAATTCAGCAATGTTTATGCTCACTACCACACCAAAGAAGCAGCTTGCTCGACTTTCGGTGCTTTCACATCATATTAGTCATGATGATAAAATAAAAGCCTCCATCGAACCTCAAAGTGCATCAGCCATGTTGGCTTTGGCATCCATTCTGTCTCTCGAGTCTGGGGCTTTAGTTGAGTCTCCAATATCTGAAATTGCAACACCTTTAATTCCTCGAACCTCTACACTAAGTGATCATCTTAAATTTTCATGTGGCAATGAAAATGAATTGGACCCTTGCAACTTCAGTGGGAAACTCTCTTATTGGCAAGGGGTAAGAGATGGGTATGTTGGTCTTTTAGATTCCAGAATCAAGTGGGGAGGACCATTGGCTGTTCAGCAGTTGTGTGCAAGTGGCATTCCTCTACTTCTTATGGGCTTATTAGGCAATGATGTTTTAAACGCATCTCATGGAACCGACCATCAAAATGATAGAGTTGGATTGTCTCCAATTGGTGTTGTATGGACAATTTCATTATTATGTCATTGTCTTTCTGGAGGTGCTTTGGTATATCGTCAAATTTTGATTAGGAATGAACATATTAAGCTCATTTCTAACTTGATATGTGATGTTCATATCAAGTTAGTGAAATGCTGGATCGGACCTGGTGGAGGGAAAGCAGGAGTCAGAGATCTAATAAATGCTGTGATAGATATCTTAGCATTTCCTTTTGTTGCTCTTCAAAATGCACCTGGCTTGCCTTCAGCCACTGCTTCTGTCAGCAGTGGCTTTCTTCTTAATATGGGCTCCCCTGGTCAGAGAGTATGCATGGAAGATAAGGGTATAGTTAAGGCAATTGAAGAAGATATGGGAAAATATATTAAGATACTTGTAGAGGTAAATTCTTTTTTCGATTCCTCATTTGGTAATTTTTATTGGAGATTAAGAAGCTCCAAGCAATATCATTGTATCATGTGATAGTAGTGAGATGTCAAAGTAACTGTTCTAATAGTTCCTATTACTTATATTTTGTTTTCAGTTGATTAGCCGATGAATTGCTATATTTACTTTAATGGTCATGTTATCATCATTAAATGGTTTGAACTTTTCAGGTTGGTGTGCCTGGTATTATCCTTCGGTGTGTAGATCATATGGATTTGAATGATTTGGGCAGGCCTGTCGCATTTCTGGCTAAGATGGTATGTCACCGACCTTTGGCAATCCAACTCGTGAGTAAAGGTCTTTTGGATCCAAATAGGATGAGAAAGTTGTTTGATTGTTCGGGCCCAAAAGAGGTCACACTGGATGCTCTTATGATTATTTCTGATCTGGCTCGCATGGACAAGGTTAGTTTCATTTTCCATTAAATGATTTTGTGAATGCAAATACCAAAGTCAGTCAGTTCTTACCTTTATTCTATCTATTCTTTTTACCAAGGCTGGTGAGTGCACATAAAAGAAAGAGGTACATGGGTGGAGATAGTGCTGTCTATTTTTCATAAATGTATTTTTGTGTTAAAAAATAAAAAGAATCTTTAGTTTACTTATTTGGTATTCACAGATGCAGCCATTCTCAAGTTAATCCTCTAAGGATATATTTAGCTTTTCTGAATTTATTGAACTTTTAGACTTTATATAGAGACTATCTTCAGTGCTAAGGCTTTGTCTGCAGGTATTTGTTTCAGTGTCAAAATGTCATTTTGATTTCAGTTGGTTGTAGTTTTACTTTGAACAAATATATACTCGCGGTTTCTGTATTTGCATTTTGGATATTCCTTAATCATATTTTGAAAAATCATTACTGTCTGTTTACTGGTGGTCAGGTATTCTATGAGTACATTAAAGGTGCTACTATTTTGGAGTTCTTGAAAGATTTTCTTTCACACGAGGATCCCAATGTGCGTGCCAAAGCCTGCAGTGCTCTCGGGAACATGTGTCGTCATAGCGCCTATTTTTATAGTTCTCTTGTAAGTGTTCTAAATAATGGTATTTGCCTTAAAGTAATTTATTAAGACAATGATATTTCGTTGTTGGATGTTTTTTTCTTTACATGATTTCATCTACTTCAGCCATTTTCTCCTGCTGTTTATTTTTTGGTTACTATTAAGCAATTATGTATTTTCAACTGTTAAATATGAACAATTTTATGAAAAAGATTTATACTATGGCCGTAAGTGTGTTCCTTTCTGGATGGACACAGCACACATGAGAAAAACGAAAGTGATTTTATGCTTTCTTCTGTTCTCATATTTTGAATTCTCTTATTTTCAATTGTGATTTCCAGGCTAGACATCAAATTGTTGGTATCCTTATCGAAAGATGTTCTGATCCAGACAAACGAACACGAAAGTTTGCTTGTTTTGCTGTAAGTTTTACCACGTTCCCGCTACAGAACCTAAAACTTGATCATTGTTCATATTTAGTTCTTTATGCGTTTGATTTTATAAATTTGTTTATTTTGGCTTTAGGATATTGTTGTGGTATATGATTTCCAAAATACATTAGTTTGATTTTTATTGGTTAACTGTTAGAATTTGTTAGTAAAAAAAAGTTGAATTTACAATCGTTCCTATTTTTTCTTTCAAACCTATCAGATCAATCTTAAATTTTCAAATAAGTGGGAGAGTTGAACTCTCCTTACCTCCCTTTCACTAAACCATCCTTAAATCGAGATATTAGTGTAATTGCATGGCATAATAACATAAAATGCGATCAATTATTTCTTTAATGTTTCACTTGTCAAACATTTAACTGTTTAAATTGTCAATGTACAAAGATGTGTCTAGCACAAATTTATCCTTCATGCTTTATATATGATGCTATCCTGTTTATGTTTTCTTATACCGTACACTTACCACTTTTCTTATATTTTCATCTCTTCTAATCTGGTGCACCATACCTGATTTCAGATTGGAAATGCAGCTTACCACAATGACTTGTTGTATGAGGAGCTGAGGAGATCGATTCCTCATTTAGCAAATTTGTTACAAATGGCTGAGGAAGATAAGACTAAGGCAAATGCAGCGGGAGCACTTAGCAATCTGGTTCGCAACTCTGACAAACTTTGTGAAGACATAGTATCTAAAGGAGCTGTTCAGGTTAGTGCAAAACTGCATTTTTTTTAACATTGTGAAAGTTTTTATGTTCTCGAGCTCCAGTGGTATCTATTTCAACAACTTTATTTACTGATTTTTTTAAATATATTTTTTATTCCTCAAATTTATTATTTATAAACTGGATTATATTTTTCCAAATTTGAGAGATTAAAATAAACTTTTCATAGTTTGGAAAACTAAAATAGGAGATATTCCACATTCTTATGGATTAAAAATATGATTAAATTTTAATAATGCGTCTGGATTGAAAATTTTCAGAAAATGTTCATTTTTTAGAAATCTAAATATTTTATAATAAAGTATGTCATTTTAGTAGAGAATTTTAAAAATAATTATAAGTTAAAAAGTTTATTGAAGTAATTTAATGTATTGTTGGCTTGGGTAAAAATGAGACGGGATCAATTCAAACAAGGGGGTTCACATGTGGTTGACTTGACATTATTTTCAAATTATGATGATAAATTTTTTGACATTATTAAATATTTATATTAATATTGATTAAAAATGTTTTAGTCAATGTAAGGTTGGTGAAGTTTTTAACTAACTAAAGTAAGTTAGAAATTCAATCAAATATTAAAAAAATAGTGAAAACCAACTGACTATTCAATCAACTATTTGTTTTTTTTTTCATATTTTGGTCGAAAACAAATGACTGATATTTTGAATTATTATTCAGAAATTCAATCAAATGTTAAAAAAATAAATCTAGTGAAAACCAATTGACTATTTAATCAACTATTTGTTTTTTATATTTTGGTTGAAAAAAAAAACTTAATTACTATTATTTATATGATACTATTGACTGATATTTGAATTATTAGTTAAAAATTCAATCAAATGTTAAAATAAATCTAGTGTCTATTCTATTTGGTTTTTTATATTTTGGTCAAAATAAAACCTTAATTACTATTTTTATTTATAAAAAGGTTTAAACCCTCGGATGCTCATCGTATTTATATGAAAATCTCAAATTGGTCATCATATTTTCAACTATCTCAATTGGGTCTAAATATTTGTAAAATTGAACCAATTTTGCCATAGTCGTTAAGTTGTCACAAACGGTGTGTTAAAATGTGTTGGGATGGATAAATTGGGGTGGATATTTTCTCTTAAAAAAGTATGCTGCCACTGATGACATGGAATTTAATAAATTAAAAAAAGTAGAAAAATTATGCAAGCAGAAAAAAAAGGGGGAAAATAGCCTGTACTCAGAAAAATCACATAAACCCAATTTGAAAAACCCTTCGAACCCTCGCCACTACCCTCATCATCCTCGCCGTCATACTTCTTATCCATATCAAAACCAATAGAAAACTGCACCGGAAACACCAATTGACCATCACATCTTTCTTGTTTCGGTTCTGGATAATCGAAACTGCCAGCTCGTGGCTCCAGCAGACGAGTTTACTCGTCTGCAACTCAAAAGTAGTCCGAAAACTTTGGTACAACCGTCCAAGGTCCCACTGAAAGTGCTCAATGAGTGGTAGTTAGATTTTTTGTGGATTCTTGCAATCATTAAGAGTTTCAAGAGCCTGTCAGATGATTGGTGTTTGAACTGGTATGATTGGTATAAGAGCTGCTCCTCGGCGTCGAGGTGTAGGGTTTTCGGTGTGAGGCAGATGTGATTTGATGTTGTGAAAGGGAAAGTGAAGGGTGCTTTTGATGAGTGAAAGAGGGAGGGATTTGGAGGGTTCGCGTTTAATGAGGGTTTTGAGGGAGATCAAGGGTTTGAGGCTTTTCTCGCGCTCCACCGCGTGATCCAGGCCGCGGTCGCGGACGGGCTTCAATGTGTGTCATCAAAGATGGTTCGGAGGAGGACAGTTCCGGGTTGGGGTGCGGCGGGACAGGAGGAGGAACCGCGTTACACTTGGTTGAGGCATTGGTGGCAATGGAAGTTTACCAACCATTGCCTTCCACCGATGCAAACAGGAAATGCCACCACAAATGCCATTTGGTTGCTCCATCGCGAGCACTTTCCTTGTCCCTGATAGAAGATCAAAACAAAGAAGAAGAGAACGAACAAGGGTTGCCATGTCATAATCTCTTAAATTAAATAAAAATTCCCCGTAATAAAATATTTTGACATCAGCTATACAACACGTCAGCACCAACTAACGTCGTTTGTTACAATTTAATGGTTATAGTAAAATTGACTCAATTTTACAAAAAATATGATCCAATTGAGACACTTGAAAACATGAAGACCTAACTAAGATTACCATAAAAAAACGAGGCGGAGGGTTTAAACCTTTTAAAAAATACTGACTGATATTTTGGAATTATTAAATACTGTTTAATATTCAAATAGTTTTTATATTTAAATCTAAATAAAATACTTTATGTAAAAGTAAATTTAAATTGCTATATTCAAATGAAATAGTTTAAAAAACTTTAGTAGTAGTTTTAACATGTATAGAGATATAAGTAAACTTAATTAAAAAAAACCTTTGTTTTGATTTCCATTTCATGGCTATAGGGAAAATAATATTGGCTATGTTCCCTTTCACAAAATTATAATAAAATCGTGCAAGTCATGCAACTTTGTAATCTGAAAACCAGTGAACTATTAATGTCAATCTCTCCAACAGTCAAATTTTTAAAATTTTAGTGGTAGTGATACTCAACTACTTGCTTTGGATGTAACTAATTATTTGTATGGGTTGGATCGTGTTTTTCCCTTGCAGTCTCTGCTGAAATTAATTTCTGATTGTGCGGTATCAGCCCTAAATCCAGGCAGAAATGATTCAGGAAACGAATCTCCGCTTAAGATCGCTCTGTTTTCCCTTGCAAAGATGTGTGCACATCCACTCTGTAGACAATTCATCCGTTCATCACCTTTGTTCCCTGTGATTGGAAGGCTTCAGCAGTCTCCAGAATCATCCATAGCCAAATATGCCTCCGTCATCATTGGTAAAGTTGCTGATCCTTGACATTTTAAAATATATCAATGTACATATATTGTAATGTCTATTCTAAGTGTTTAGTTTCTCTCTTCATGACCGTAACTTATTACTCAATCCTCTTAATTTTATTACCATTTATTGAAGAAAAATACATAAGTTAACATTATTAATGATTTCATAGTTAACAATGCAAAATTTATATCGAGTAAATAACTTTGATAACTGACACGTGCTTTATACGATATGCTTTATACGATATACCATATCATATTCTGAACAACCTGTACATTTAATAGTTTGTGTACTAAGTGAAAATTTTATTGTAATGTTATTTAATTATATATAATTTTTGTTTACTGTTAAATTTAAAATAATTTAGTGATTTAATTTTAATAAAAAATAAGACAAATAAAAAGGCAAAGTTCTTAATTTGCAAGAAAAAATTATAAACTGAGTTAACAATGCAAAATTTATATTAAGTAAATAACTTTGATAACTGACACGTGCTTTATACGTTATTTTGAAAACCTGTACATTTAATAGTTTGTGTACTAATAGGGTAAATTTTATTGTAATGTTATTTAATTATATATGATATTTTTGTTGACCTTTGTAGTAATTGCCTTTTGTAATGTTTACTAGTGTATATGATATTATTGTAATGTTATTTAATTATTTAATTTTGGTTATTTATTTTTCACAAATGAAAAATTACATTAAGATTTTGTTAAAAAAAAACAATTGTGAAATCACATTAAACTTGTGATAAAATTATATCATCCACGTCATGAAAATCATTATATACTTTGAATCTCATTAACTAAGAAAAATGTAACATCTCAAAAATATGGTTTAAACTATATAATAGAATAATCACACTTAATAGTAATTCAGATTAGTTTTACATTAAAATAAAATAAATGCTCATGACCGAACGACCTTAAATAATAATACGAGAAAATAAGACTGCACAAGAGTACCATTCTGACAGAACGGTTTACAAAACTTATACAAAACGGTCAAATAAAAATAAAAGGGGAGGTGATCGAACGATCATGTTACTATACTAAACTACTAATCGAACGTTATATTGTTCGGTCTTCAATTCTATCTTTACCAAATTTTCTTCTTCCAGCGCTTTTTCTAGCAGCTCAACTCTTTCTGCTCACATTTATTGCAATGACAAGGACAGACGTACAAAACCAGACAAACAATGAAAAACACAGGGTAAGTTTATGTAATTTAATTCAGTTATAATCATACAATTCATACCATCACACACAAGATAACTTAGTCATATACGTTCCATTTAAAACCTAATACTTGACTGACTGTCCGGACTGTATGAAATCTGTGTAGCTACGACGTTCGTGCACCCAAGTGATGTAGTAACTGGAATGTTCTCATCAGCTGCCACCCGAGGTTAGTCCTATCTGTCCAAAGTACCCCTAAGGACTAGGACCTCCTGCTGTTCCCACACATGACTTACCCTCCTCTACGTGAGGACGAGTACTTACGGAACATCAGGATGAATCGCTAGCTTAGCATAACCACATTCATACTTTACAATTGTAATGCTACAATATATTAATTATGGGATGTTACCTTAAATGTAATGCTACAATATATTAATTATGAATTATCAAGTGTGAGATTATGAGATGTTACAATGAACGTGTAAGCACTAGATAAACAAAATCAATTACTAAGTTAAAGAGCTATAAAATATGTTTATCACATATCTAACTTAAACCTTTTGCACTTGAAAGTAAAATCTAACATGATAATACAATGAAAGAAATATAATAATAAATGAGATAAAATTATAAATGGAGTATGATAAAAATTAAAGAATAAAGCGTTGGATGATCTTTTGTACTAAAATTTCAATTTGGTTATTATATTTTAAGTAGCTTCAATTGGGTTTTATTTTTGAAAATATGATGTAATTTGATATTTCTCGCTAATACACTGTTAACTCAATACCATGTGTCATTCTTATTTTTATTGTTTTTTAATTTATTTTCAAATCTTGTTTTTTTTTTTAAAAGAAAAACTGTCAAGTGTTAAATGAGAATCCTGCCATCTAGTAGAGATAGTTTGACTTGACAATGAAAATTCACTAGTAGTGGCAACTTGTCGGGTCAGGTACAGATAGTGTCTACCGGCTATCCGATCCGAAAAAAAAAATAATTCATCCACTACTAGTGCGGATACTCGTCTAAAGAATATCTACAAGTATTTTAAAATCCACGAATGCTCGTTAATACCCACAAATATTTAAAAAAGTATATTTTATAAAATTTTAAAGGCTTTTAATATCATTATTGGTACCAATTTTTGTCAACTTTGTTCGAAATGATCCTCATTTTTTTAAAATGTTCAATGTAGTCTCTTATATCGTAATTTATGTTGAATTTAGTCATTTTTACAAATGATGTTTAAATCGTTAACGACACTGTGTCAAAGTCAACAATAAGTAGATGATGTAATCTATTTTATCTAACGTGACTGTCTTTCGTCATCTTCATCCTAACCACTTCATCATCTTCCATCTTTTAAAATCTGGGAACCTTGGCTCAATATCATTATACAACTACATAAAAGTTAAATTTGATATAAATTTGGTGAGAGATGGAATTGTTTCAACTTTAAAAAAAATCAGGACTGAATTGAAACAAAATACAAATAAAAAGACTAAATTAAAATTTTTCACTTGACAATTTTCTCAAAAGTGACACGTGACACTATCATGGTTACTTCGCACTATCTACGTCACATGATAGTATTCTTATTTAACACGTGACAATTTTTTTAAATTAAAAATTAATTTAAAAAAATTAAAAGAAAAATATAAACTCACACATGACACTAGGTTAACGTGGGTGGTACTGACTGACCAAACTGCATCGTTTAAAACAAAATAGACAAAAATTACTACAACAATGCAAACCTTATCCAATATTAAACAATTTGAAGCTAAATTTAAAGATACGAGGATTTTGAAAAAATGGTATTTTCTTCTTGCTCATTCTCTTTTATCTTTTGTTATACTTGTAAATTATATTTACTGTTTTAAAGTATAATGAATACTAATTAAGTATTGAAAAAATAAAAATGTTTGGACTATTCCTTGGTTTAATTGATTCATAGAAAAATGTTTATTCTTTTTTGGTTAAAAAATTCCACTTTGGGTAGAACAGAGCCTTAGATTCTTTTTTTAGCAACTCTACACTAAATCATCTATTAAGAATATGAAACATACTTCCCATCTTTTATAAGTCTTCATCACAGTGTTTAGACTATAAAGTTTTTAGTTTCTAGAAATTTGTTTAGACTACAAATATTAAGTTACACTTTGTTTAGACTATAAATTTTATAAATTTTAAGTTAGAGATCTTACTGTAGATTTTAATTTTGACACTTTATATCATGTACTTGAATTGCACAATTTGAAATATATATTTTATTATGAAAATTTTGTTATATTTCAGATTTTGGTTTTATGATTAAAAAATTAAAATTAGAGAAAATAATAAATTTAATTCGTTCATTTTTATTTATAAATAAGTTTGTTGGATAAAAAAACTTAAAATTTAAGTTTGTTGGTCAAACAGATTTAAAATTTAAATCTTTTGGTTAACAACAAACTTAAAATCTATGTCTAAGTCTGTTATAAAAGTGACTTAAAAAGTTTCAAATAACATATTTAAAAAATCTATTTTATATTATGTTTATATCGATTTCAAAATTTATATAAAAATTTTGCATTTTATTTTATGATGGTTTAGGTAGAGAAAATCCACTTAGGTAGAGAAAAATATGTAATAGAAATGACCTCTTTATGCTGGTAAGACTACTAGTGATATAAAAAGTAAAACCTTCTATCTTGATTATCTTATATCCGAAATCATCAAGAATAACATAAAATATTTGTGATTCATTATGTATCACAAAAAGGTAAATTGTAAATTACTAATAAAACATACCATGAATTATTTTTATAATAAATTCATTCCTTCTAACAAGTCCATTCCTATTATTCCTTGAATCATTGCATAAATTTAAAATCATGAAATCAATTTTCTTCGGTGCATTCTTTAACAAAATCAGTTGGTGGGGTTTGAGTAAAAGCAACAGTCAATGAGAAAGTGCGAATAAATAATAAACTATACCATGTTCACTTTGTGTAACTCTAACCAAAAATCATGTTCTCGAATAAGTTTCAATTGATTGTTTTTGTTCATTAAAATAATTAATAACAAATAATAGAGTATTTTATTATTATCTAGAATATTCAACTTTACAAATTTAAGAAATTATTTTACTCCACTCTTGTATTTATTTATTGTGCATATAAAATTTACCCAACTTCCTTATATTGTTGTGAGTATAACACTACTTATGCTTTTAGTTAGAGCTAAAAACAACTAAACATATAGTCCAATTTGTGAACTCAACCATACCATTAAACCACAACACAAATAATTAATGATTTACATCTCAATTAAATATATTTAAACAGAAACCCAGATCCCAGTTTCATGCAAGGAAGCAATAGATAAATATAGAAACATAAGAGGTGAAAGTGAGATTGCCTCAGTTTTCTGTGAGGCAATCTTTAATTCAAACACAGATAAATAAGTAAATAAGTACAAACAAATAAAAAACGTATTTTCATTTTATTTTATTAGATTAAATCAATTTTGTTCATTCACATAATTTAGATCAAACAAAATTAAACTCAATAATTCTTTTTAAACTGTTAACTGACACATGTTAATAAGATTTCTAAAACAAATACTTCTTGTTTCACACTTTGTAAAAATGAACTACAGCTGTTTAAAGAAATATGCAGAAGCAAGAATTCTACCCACTCCATGCGTGTGGTTTCCTAAAATTAAGGAGCTAAACTGTTAGCCTCCTATATCTCTGGTCAACATGACCTAAATTTATGGAATCAGAAAACAAAACAATTTAAATGCAAAACAAAATTTAAATAACAATTACTAACAATCCCTCCCTTAAACTAAATGCTTGATAAAGCATCTAGTTTATTTCTGATGCTTCAATCATGCCCAACATTCTTCTAAACTTCAGAAATTGCTCCAGTTTTAGTGGCTTAGTCATCATATCAGCTATTTGATTTTGAGTGTTGCAATAGTCCAACTTGATTCTTCCTTCTTTAACAAGATCTCTTAAAAAAATGAAATCTAACATCAATATGCTTGCTTCTACCATGAAATACTGGATTTTCAGATAGTTTAATGGCTTAACTACTGTCACATAAAACCAGAATCTGTTTTGATATGTTAAAACCAATAGTATTCAAAATTCTTTTAATCCATATGCATTGACATGCACATGATGCAACAACTATATACTCTGATTCTGTTGTAGAAAGAGTTACTATTGATTGCTTCTTGGAAGACCATGAGACTGCTCCAGTTCCTAGAGAAAATACAAAACCTGATGTACTCTTTTTGTCATCTATGTCTCCAGCAAAATCACTATCTGTATAAGCCATCAATGTTGTTTCTTCCTCCTTTTTGTAGAAAATTCCCAATTCTGTAGTCCCTTTCAAATATCTTAAGATTCGTTTGATTGCAGACCAGTGTGTCTCAGTAGGTTGGGCCATAAATCTGCTAATCAGGCTAACTCCATACATCAAATCTGGTCGAGTTGCAGTTAAATACATGAGACTTCCAACTAATTGCTTGAATAAAGTGTCATCTACTTTAGTTCCTGCATCATTTTTGGATAGTTTTGTTCCTGGAACAATTGGATTTTTTAACTCCAACATGTCAAACCGAGCTAAGACTTCATTAGCATACTTCCTTTGACACATGAAAATTCGATGTTCATTTTGAAAAATTTCAATTCCAAGGAAATACCTCATCTTCCCTAAGTCAGTCATGTCAAATTCTGACATCATGGAGTTTTTAAAATCATTACACATATCTACATCATTTCCAGTGTAAATTAAATCATCCCCATATAGACTAACAATCAGGATTTTACCTCCCTTTGTTGATTTTGTGAACAATGTATGTTCATAGTAACATCCTTCAAAACCATTTTTTATAAAGTAGGCTTCTATTATGTTGTACCATGCTCTTGGTGCTTGTTTGAGTCCACAAAGTGCCTTCTTCAGTTTGTATACTTTCTCTTCTTCCCCTTTCTTGACAAATGCAGCTGGCTGTTTACATAGATTTCTTCCTTAAGTTCTCCATGAAGAAATGCACTTTTCACATCTAATTGAAATATGATCCAGCCATTATGAGCAGCCACTGATAGTATTATTTGGATGGTGTCTAGCTTGGCAACTGGTGCAAATACTTTTGTATAATCCACTCCATAGTGTTGTGCATAGCCTTTTGCTACTAACCTTGCTTTACACTTATCAATTTCTCCATTTTCTCTAAGTTTGGTCTTGAATACCCATTTTACTCCAATAGGTTTTGCTCCTGTTGGTGCATCAGTCAACTCCCATGTTTGATTTCTTTCTATTGCTTCCATCTCTTTCACCATTGCATCTCTCCACTTCTTACTTTTAAGAGCGTCTTCAACTGTTACTGGATCATTTTCTGTTACAATTATAATACTTTCTCCTGTTTCATAATCTGCCATCCATATGGGTTTTCTTCTTTGCCTTCTTTCCCTCCCTTCAATTTGAATCTCAGGTATTGGAGTATGAGATTCATTCCAGCTATCTGTTCCAGCATTGTGTGAATTTATCCCCTGCTGCTCCTCATTTTCTGATTCATCTTCAAGTTGATTTTCAGTGCTTTCTTCATGCTCATCTTTTTCAATATTTTTCTGTTGGTCTGCAGTCTTATTCTGCTCCCATTTCCAGCTCTGGTCTGCTGTTTTATTTTGCTCCCAGTTCCAGCCCTTATATTCTTCAAAAATTACATCTTTGCTGATAATAATTTTTTTGTTGATAGGATCAAATAGTCTATATGCCTTAGACTCATCACTAACTCCAAATAAAACATATGGCTTACTTTTTTCATCTAACTTGATTCTTTGTTGATCTGGTGTGTGAACATGGGCTAAGCAACCAAATACTCGAAAATAACTTACAGATGGTTTCACTCCACTCCATGCTTCTTCAGGGGTTTGATCCTGCACTGTTGTTGTAGGGCTTCTATTCAGAATATGGACACACCACTTGGTTGCTTCGGGCCAGAAAATCTTTGGAACTTGCCTTCCAATTAACATTGAACGAACCATGTTCATGATGGTTCGGTTCTTTCTTTCAGCAACCCCATTCTGTTGGGGAGTATAGGCAACAGTCAACTGTCTCCTTATCCCTTCACTTCTACAAAATTCATCAAATATTTTTGAGGAAAATTCACCTCCCCTGTCAGTTCTTAAGTAGATGATGCTTTCTCCTGCTTCCTTTTCTACCAAAGTTTTGAAATCTCTAAAGAAAGAGAAAGTTTCAGATTTTTCCTTTAAGAAATACACCCAAGTTTTACGTGATAAGTCATCAATAAAACTTAGGATATATCTCTTATTACTACTGGATGTTGGCTGAATGGGTCCACATAAATCTGCATGAACCAGCTGTAGCCGTTTAGATGCTCTCCGCATACATTTTTTTGATATTGAATTTTTGTGTTGTTTTCCAGCCAAGCAATGTACACAGAGCTCCTTAGGGTAGTGATTGTTGATAGTCCAGTCACCATTTGCTTAGTGACAAGAGTTTTTAAGCCATCATAACTTAAATGCCCTAGTCTATTATGCCAGAGTTGGGAGCTGTCTTCTTCATTTGTCTGAAAACAGGTTGTCAGTTCCCCTTTTATGATTGCAGTCAGGAAAACATCCTGTTTGCACTCATATGTACCTCCAAAATCAACCCTTTTTCTGAATGAACAATATTGCACTTATTGTTCTGAATTGTGATGCTTAAGTCCTTTTCTTGCAGCTGCCCTATACTCAATAGGTTATTCTTGAGTTTTGGAACATAGTATACATGTGTAATAACATGTATAATTCCATTCACCATCATTCGAACACTTCCTTTTCTCTTCACAGCTATGTGGGTATCATTTCCCAGCTTTACTTTGTGTTGAAAATTCTCATCTAGTGTTGAGAACCACTCCTTGTTACCACTCATGTGGTTACTGCATCCTGAGTCTAAGAACCATTTATCTTTCTTTCCTTCTTTACATTCTACCGAGGTCATCAGCAGGACCTCTTCCTCTTGTTCCTCTTGTTCCTCTATTTCAGCATAATGTGCCTTCTTTTCCCACAAAGGACATTCATATTGAAAATGTCCAAACTTGTGATGACACTTGAAGCATTCAACTTCGGCCTTGTTGAATGATTGTCTTCCTCTTCCTCTACCTCGAAATCCCCCTCTACTTCTTCCTCTTCCACTTCTGTCATCTACTAGGGTTTGCATAACCTGTTCTTCAGTTGTTGGAAGTATCATTCTTTGTTCATGAACTAATAGACTACTTTGTAATTCGTCTATTGTCATGGAATCCAAGTCATTTGATTCTTCAATGGAGCACACCGCATAATTGAATTGGATTGTCATAGACCGTAGGAGTTTCGCAGTTATGACACTTTCTTGCATACTTTCTCCAACAGCTTTCATGCTTTTGGCAATCTTCAATGTTCTGGCAAAATAAGAATTCACAGATTCTCCCTCCTTCATCTGTAGCGTTTCGTTGCGAAGGGCTTCTAATTGAGCACGTTTGACTCGTGTTGAACCTTGAAACTTCTGCTTCATGGAATCCCATATATTTTTTGACGTTTCATCATTGAGAATAGTATCCAAAATTTCTCTATCTATGGCTTGATAGAGATAGTTTTTTATCTTTAAATCCTTAAGTTTATGCTCCTCCATGACTTTAATTTCTGCCTCTGATGCAGTAGTTTTGTCTGGAACAACCTTTACTCCATGTTCCACCAAATTCCAATATTCCTTTGATCGAAGGAAATTCTCCATGAGTTTTGCCCAATGATCATAGTGTCCATCAAATTTAGAAATTGCAGGTTGTGCATACTTTGAATCAACCATTCTTCCAAATGATTGTTCCACTCACTCTCTACCCAATTTTTGATTTAAAACCTTCGGTGTATCACTCAACTCACCACCCTAACTCACTCAGAATTTTTGGTTCAGGCCCCTGTTACGGAGCTCTGATACCATATTGTTAACTGACACAGGTAAATAAGATTTCTGAAAGAGACGCTTCTTATTTCACACTTTGTAAGAATGAACTACAGTTGTTTAAAGAAATATGCAGAAGCAAGAATCCTACCCACTCCATGCGTGAAGCGTGGGTGGTTTCCTAAAATTAAGGAGCTAAACGGTTAGCCTCCTATATCTCTAGTCAACATGACCTAAATTTATGAAATCAGAAAACAAAACAATTTAAATGCAAAACAGAATTTAAATAATAATTACTAACATAAACAACTCAATTACAATGAAATTAGGTAAACTATAAAGGTAAATTACACAAAGTAAAATTAGCTACAAACAAAATCAGAAAAATACAATAGTAATTGTGTTGTATAATGAAGCAAACATTCTAAGCTAACCGTCAGACAAATAACGTCTTAATCAAGTGTTTTATTTAAACAAAGAATAGGGCATAAAGAATAGAGAACGAGGCTTAAAGCTGACTTACTATGTCGGTTTTAGGTGTGTAACTTGTATAAAAAATATTTTAATTTATTAAAGATTGTTATCGCTCTAATATTTTATATCAATTCTGGACACGAAGTAGAAAATCTTTTAATTAATTACGAAAATGTTATTTACCTACCTTTTTATATTAATTTTAATAATAATCAGTATAGAAATTCTTTAATATAATTACACTCTACCACGTATACATCACTTATTATATTATTTATATATATATATATATATATATATATATATATATATATTAATTATAATTGACATAATAAATCATAATAAAATTATAAAGTTAAACATATCCTAAAATTTTATTTTAAACTCAAATAAATTGTTAGATATACCTTCGTTTTATTCAAGTAGAGCACATATCCTAAATCTAAGATATTAAACTGTGATAGTTGCAAAATCAGCATAGAAATATTGTGATTTTGAGTAATGGACGATAATTGTAGTTGTGGTTTTCTTAGGATGATATTTTATATATTTATAAAACTTTCGCATATATTAATTAGTAATTAAAATTCTGACGTATGTGAACACCAGTACAAATAAGGAAAATGACATCGGTTCTTTTGGTTTATAGGCACCGGTTATAGAACCGGAGCATATTTAGACGAAGTAAAAAATATAGGTTTTATGACTCGGATTTTGAACCGAGTCAAAAGTGTTCGAATTCTGCCTCAGTTCATGTACAACCGAGGCAGTAGAGTGTTTTTAATTTTTTTAATCTCAATCAAAATCTCTTCTTAATTCGTCGTCTGTTCTTCGTTTTGTTGTATCATGTTCTTTTCCTTTCTCTTTTCTATGTTCTGAACCATAATTTCTTTCCCAGATTTTCAACCTCAACCCCAACCTGCACTAACAAAAACCTTTCCAGATTTTCAACCCCAATCATCACCATCCACCATAAAAGCTTTCCCAGCGAGCAATCAGAAGAGGCAGAGAAAACTAAGAAGCAGTACCCCAAATTCAAGAGGCCAATCCAAACCGCACCTGCAGAGAAACAGAGCCAAACACCCAAGGCAGATAAACATAACCAAAAACAGATCCACCGGCTACGCCCTCGCCGCACCGTCGCTGTGCCTCAAAACCTCTTCCACAAACAACACAACTCCTTCCTTCTCCCCCATTTTCCAGTTCAAGGAATCACTTTTTCAATCATGCTAAAACCCGAATCAATCTCTTCAGCCAACCGAATGCTGGTCAGACTCTGAAAATCGCAAAGGGGCAGCAGCGCATTCGCGTCGACGTTGTCGTCCTCGGCCTCCGAAGCAGAGTCGGACGGTCCCACCGCAGCGGCTCCGGCTCCATCACGGCACGGTCCCACCGCAGTGGCTCCACCACGGCACGGACCGAACCAGGCGGTCCACAAAAAAAGAGGAAGAGGTTTGTAGATCTGAGAAACAAAAAAAGAGGAAGAGAAAGGGGATAAGAGCTGAAGAATTGTAGATCTGAGAAAGGGGATAGAACCCTAGGAGCTTCACTCCCAACGGCCACCGCTTTATCTCCCTAGGAGTTTCACTCCCAACGGCCACTGCTTCATCTCCCTTGGAGCTTCACTCCCGACGACGGTGGATGAGAGGGGTAGAACCAGAGAGAAAACCGGCGCACTAGTAGTATTGTTTGGAAGAGTGAGAGTGGAGGAAGAAGCTGCAGGCGAGAGAGAGAGAGTATTGGAGGAAGAAAGCGCGAGAATGGAGGAAGAAAGCGCGAGAACGAGGTTAAGAACCTGGACGCTACTGACTCGGTTATTCAATTAAACGAAATAGTAGACCACTATGTGCCTCGGTTCTCATAGCAACCGAGGCTTATACACTTTATAAAAAATAAAATAAAAAAATTATTGATAGTTATATGCCTCAGTTAACTGTTAAACCGAGGCATAAACATGTTTTTACACTGGTTTTTCCCAAACTGAGGTAATAGGTCAATCTCGAAAAACTGAAAAGTCTGTTGCGCAGAGGGGTAGGTGGAATTGCAGGGTGTTAGGCATCGGTTGTGTACTTTAACCGAGGTAATAAAATTTATACGTTTCAGTTCCCTTTGAACCGAGGCGTATAAGTTCGACTAAACTACAAAAATGCCACCGTATTTTGATAGACTTCGGTTTTGCCTAAAACCGGTACCTATTGTGCGAGTTTAAATAGCGTTTTTTTACTAGTGGAAGGAGAATTTTTAAAAATTTGTTAGTTTTGATCCTAATATCAATGCATTTATAAATACTTGCTTAAGTTTAATTAGTAAGTAAGTTTAGGATTAAAAATTGTAAGTGTAATTTCATACTAATTAATTTGTTTCTCAGTAATAAAAAATAATATTTTGATCATCTGGCTGATTTTTAGTTAAGGACCTAAAACCTTTTGAAAAATCAAGTGTTTAAAACTACTGAGAAGAAATATTTCTTGACATTATTATAGCTAAGACTATAAAATCAATTTGCAGTGCAAATTATACTGCAATAAACACAAATAGGACACTGAAAATGAGTGAGTATATATATACAAAGAGTTACTCGCTCTTGAAAGAATATCGAAAACTATAAAAAGAGTTTGCATTTATTGGCTTATTACAATGATCACTGGCTGGTTCAGAGAGCTTCCAGTGGTGTGAGAAACTATAGTATCTGCAAATATTAAAATAAATGTTAGTTTTCATTTAGGGAAAACAATATTTCTTAAAAGACATTAACTACAATATTTAATTATGAAACAAAAATATTATTAAGCCTTCTTTTTAGTTAAAAATGTTCAAAATTTTAGTTTGGTACGAAAGCTTCAAAATAAAATTTAGTTTAATATATACTAACTATTTAGCCAACCTTTTCCTAATAATTAAGAGGGTATATTTAGTTTCTAGGATTATACATATATATTAAGAAAACATTTTGCTTGTGAATGAACTTTTGTTTTATTGTACCTTAGATATTACAATGAACCCTAAAACCCTAACTGGGTTAACATACAAAAATAGTATAACAATAGGGATGAAAAGAAATCGAAATTTAAGAAGTTGAAATATGTTAAGAAAAAAAAGAGATGAAAGAAAAAGTGTAAACCTGTGATGTGATTCCTCTTGTGTACGTATGTTAAAAGTATAGGAAAATGAAGTCAGAAGGTATATATACGAAAATGTGGTTTTGGAATTAATTTTTTGAGAGTGAAAGAAGTTTTGAAGCTGCCTCTTCTTCCTGCCATATTCATGAACATAGAGAGAGTAAAAAAGTGCAGAAAAAAGAGAGATGCAGTGTGAAAAAGAAGAGAAAGTTTAAGGTAAAAACGAACGAGTGGAATGTCAAAGAGGCTTCTTCTGCGTTTTCTTGTCTCAAAAGCACTTATTCTGAGAAAGTACTTTTGTGCATGACTTGCAACTTGTGTTGGAGTCTTTGTTCTCACATAGTTCTTTGAGATCTCTTTCCAATTCCCTTTTCCAACATTCTTCAAACCACACAAGAAGTGTCTGTGCTCTTGCTCAGTCCATGGTTTCCCTTAAATAACAAATCATTTAGTATCTTGTTAAAATTCCAATAGAGATGTAATTTGATATTTTCTTTATATATATATAGAAATAGATTTTATGTGTATACATTTTGTTTTAATTTACGATTTAGTATTTTTTAAATTAAATAATTATTTAACTTATCTTTTTGAAATTTAATTGTTTTTTTTTCAATTTGATTAGTTTATTCTAAAATTTTAACTATCTTTTTTCAAATAAAAATAACTATTTATAATAAAAAATTATCTACATAAAATTATAAAAAAAAATATTTAAATCTATTTTTATAATTATAATAATAATAATTTTAATATTTTCATTATCACAAAAAAGTAACACGCATACGTTATAAGAATCTTGTTTGAGATAAATTCTAAACAAATAGAATTTAGAAAAGTTATGAATAAATTTATATATAAGAAGTTTAGTTATTGATAAATGATAAGATTATGAAGATATTGATTTGTGTTTGTGATGTGTAAAAATAAAGAAGAAACATAATGAAAAATGCACCTTTGTTCTTAAATTCTTTTAAACTATATTAAAATGAAAATTACTTGATAATTATTTTTATTAAAATTCCAATAGATGTAATTTGATATTTTCTTTATATATAGAAATAGATTTTGTGTATACATTTTGTTTTAATTTACGTTTAAGTATTTTTTAAATTAAATAATTATTTAACTGTTTTTTTTTTCCATTATTTTATTCTAAAATTTTAACTATTTTTTTTTTCAAATAAAAATAACTATTTATAATAAACAATTATCTACCATAAAATTATAAAAAAATATTTAATATATTTTTATAATTATAATAATAATAATTTTAATATTTTCATTATCACAAAAAAGTAACACGCATACGTTATAAGAATCTTGTTTGAGATAAATTCTAAAGAAATAGAATTTAGAAAAGCTATGAATAAATTTATATACAAGAAGTTTAGTTATTGATAAATGGTAAGATTACGAAGATATTGATTTGTGTTTGTGATATGAAAAAAATAAAGAAAACATAATAAAAATGCACCTTTGTTCTTCTTATCAGGGAAGGATTGTCGTCGTTGAAGAAACATATCAGACCAATATCCACCTTTGCATGTTTCTTTCAATGACCAATTCATCATCGATTCTCTTCGTGCATCAAATTTTATCGGTTCATCCATCATCATAGTATTTCGACCAACATTTATGTTTGATCTTATAAATTCAGGATGATTCCTTAAATAATCAATATAAACATCTTTATGATTTTTGCTATTTTCATAGTTCTCTTTCTCTTCATAACTCAAGTTTACCATTGTTGAAAATTGGGAATCTCCAACTCTTGGACTTTTCCCTGAAAAATCACACACTTCATAATTTTAATTATCATTTCACATGTTATGCAAATATCAAAATATAAACTTCAAGCGTGAAATTGGATTTATTAAATGTAATAGTATAATTGTTCAATAAAAATCATAAAAGTTTAACTTGATTCTTTTTCTTCTTAAATAAGTCTTTATTTGATCTAAAATAAGTTAATGTATTACATTTTTTTTTAAAATTTATGTTAACAAAATTTAAAATAAGTTAATGTGTTAATTTGTTTTTGAAATTATATTAACAAAATTTAGAAGATGATTACATGTGAGTAAATTTAGAATATTCCAATTCTTTACTCTCTCTTCACAGTTGTTTCTGAAAAGAATAAAATATAGTGAATAAAAACAAAAAAGAGTAAAATCTTAAGAATTAAACCTAAAAATAAACATAATACACAAATATAAACAAAAAAATAAATATAACCCTAAACAATAATCACAACGTAATATTTAAAATCCTACAATTTTGTAACATAATACTCAAACTGAAACATAATGTCTACTAAAAAGACTTTTATATTATACATAAAATTTAAGTTCAACAAAAACTTTATGTATGCATAAAGATGAATTCTCAGTATAACAATCAAAGAACTAATCAACAGGAGTTTGCTTATTTAAACACAAAATTCTAATAATATAAGATAAGTTTATGGATAGGATGTGTTAAACTTAAACTCAATTTACTAGTAACAACCATCATAACATTACTCAATATTTATAAAACATATTCATTGTGTTGTTAATAGAAGAAATCAATATGCAAAAATGTAATCACATACCTATAGTATGGTTGTGATCAAGTTCTTCATACAAGTCTTCATCTTTGCAAAAAATGTCTTTATGAATGTTGTTCTCTTGGTTGCAATAAGTTAGAGATTGAGGATCACAAGTAATAGGTTTCCTTGGAAGAATGTTGACACCAAACAACCTCAAACAAGTAATAGGTTTCATTGGTTGTTCATTCACCATCCTTTTTTCTCTATCAAAAACCTCTTCACTTCCAAAACCTCTCTGCCTCTGTCTATATATAAACCTTTTGGATTTTATCTTTTTATTGTTTCCCTTTTTCTAGATTGGTGGGATGAAAAAGTCCATTTTATGAAACAACGCATTTATTTCCTAATTCTCAATCTTTTTTTATCTATTATCCTGGGAAAATATTTGGTCAACAATCTAATTATGGCATCAAATTTCATAATTTATTTCACTGATTTATTGTTTCTTTTATTCATGTAACTGAAATTTCACTTTTTCTAGATTTCATTCGTTTTCACTTCAGAGGATTTCTGGGATCTGATTTATTTTACATTTGTAATAAGGTAATCTTTGATATAAACTATATATATATATATATATATATATATATATATATATATATATATATATATATATATATATATAAATACACATATCGGAATCAAATTTTGTAAAATTAAAGTTCAAAGTTTATTAAGTACTTATATTTTCTTTATTTTTTAATTTCTTAAAGATAAATATATTACAAGAAAAAACGGATATGATAACATTAATTTGATGTTATTATTATTAAAAAGTGAAACCAAAAGGAAACAAATTAACATTATCTTTTGATAGAATATATATTTTTACTAACACGTGTGTTAAGAATACTTGTCTTATTTTAATAAATGTTGTTATAAAATATATATATTTTTATTTTATATTGTAATCTCACTTATTTGATTAACAATTAATTAGAAAAGAAACAGTAAAAAACGATACTAATCTCTACATTTAAGATTTGTAACCTTATCTTAATATATATAAATTTACCATACTGTATTCTTTAGGAGATTTTCTCTCTCTTGTATTCTATCTTTAATTAATAATTAAAGATAAGTTTTTTATAATTATTTTTATGGCATATTTTTATTTTCTTATTTATTATGATATGTTAAGATTCTTTTTGAGAAAAATAATGTTCATAATCATACTAATAATATACTAATATATAATATCACATAAATTAAATATTTTAAATAGTATTTTAGATTTCAATATATAATCGATTTTGTAAGTGGTATATAAATGAAAGTTTTAAATTTTGTTCCATTCTCTGCCTGCACTCTCTCTCCAAAATTCTGATCTTCTCTTTTCTCCTCTTTCTCTCTAAAAATATTTCATCTTACTTCATCTGATTTCCAATAGGACCAAGCTTAAAGTAATTTTGAAGTCAAAAACATCCTTTTCCACCGATCAAAGTCTTGTTTAGAGCTGGTAAGTCTCGATTTCTTGAGATCTTGTAAGATTCCAAAACTTTTTAACACATGCAAGTCAAGTTTCTGGTTTCATGTGTGTTCATCAACTTCCTCTCCCCATTTCTAATCATATATATGGTCTTTTGGTGAGTCTATTCTTATTAATTGGTGAATTTTAGGTTCTTAGGAACTTCTGGTGGTGAGCGAATTTTGCAATGGTTGAGAGTTTGGTTCGGTCAAAGAGGTAAGGGAAGTTATTTAATTTAATTGCTTGGTTTATGGTGCATGAAAATGCTGTTTGATGGTAATGCATGTGTGTGAAACTGAATGATTATGTGTTTGATATTATTACTGAAGATTATTAAGTGTTGAATTCATGTTGATTGTGATCTCGCATACTTTTGGTTCAATGATCGAGTGAATTGTGAAGAAGTGTGATGGTGAAATTGGAGAATTTGTTTTCGGTGTGAGTTTGGTTTGTATAGAAAATCTGGGCAAGTTATTTAGGACTTATTGAGATCCTTAAGTCACTCAAAATTGTACTAAAACAGAGAAATCTGGTTCTCGGTCCTTGAGTTCATGATTCTGCAAAATTGACTCTCAAATCTGAGATGAAACTCTTTAAATAATGTGAGGAATGTTTATATGTTCTTAGAGAAGTGTATAGGTCTGTATAATATAAATCGGAAGGATTAGAAGTTGGAAAGAATGAAGGAAATTTGTAAAAATTGCCTATTTAATTAAACACGAAGGCTGGCGTTAAGCATCAAAGCCCTAACGCTGAGTAATGACGTGTTGATGTATCAAAAATTGCCTATTTAATTAACTTCTCTCGAAGGAAACCAAGTTTTTGATGGTTTGGAAATATGTTTCACTCAGAAGAGAGCTGGAAGGTCTCTTAGGACTCATGGAAGGTCTCTTAGGACTCATGGGAACACTCCTTTCTTCCGCTTGGCTTCTCCATCTTCTTTCATGGTCATTTTGTAAGTTTGAGGCTCTTCATGCCAAACCCATCTTATTAGGGACATTTGTAGTCAGTAAAAACTCTCTTGTACCTTATTATGTTTATATTCCACATTGCATGACTATAAGTAAAATTTGATCAGGTTCACACGATGAAGTCAAAGGATTCCGAAGAAGCCTATAGCAAGCTCACCAGACTACAAGAAATTAAGAAGAATAGAACACATAAGATAGATAAAAACGAAAGTGTATATCACAGTCTGAACTACATTCACGTAAAAGATCTCTCCTTTGTTATGATTTATAAGCTTAGAGTCATTGGAAGTTGGAAATTGTGGTCATTGTTCACTCTCAGCATCATTTGGTGTGCACATATCTGTTGGCTTTATAGAAGCCGTTGGTGAATGGGCGCCAAGATCTTGTTGGTGCTCTCATGATACTTTTTGTACATATATGTTATGAATGATTATTTGTCCCATGGCATAGTTTTGAACTAGTCTTCCTTTTCTTTATGCTTTTTATATTAGGTGTATAAGTCAATTGTATTCTGTTAGACAGCTGTAACTACTACAGCATAACAGATGTCATTGTAATCTGTATAACAGACATGCAGTTCTCACATTTTTTTCAATAATACAACATCATCATTCAGTACTTTTTCTCTGTTCTCTCTCTATTCTTTCTCTGCCACTCGGTGCATACTTTCTTTTGCTGGTCCAACAGAACTGGTATCCAGAGCTAGGTTGCAAACTTGGGAGCTTCAGAAATCATCAAAGCTTGACGGAGGCTTGGCGGAAAGGTGGTTGAAGCATAAAGAAGATCAAGACCGTGTTTCTTGGTAAAAGATTGGAAGTGGGAAGTATGGCCAGCAGTGATATCTCATCTGCTAATCTACCAATTCTTACTGAGAAAAATTGGAGTAGATGGAATACACAGATGCAGGTTTTATTCCGATATCAAGATGTGCAGGAGGTTGTCGAAGGTGATTATCAAGAGATTCCTTCGGGTGCGGCAGATGAGAGAAAAGCCGAGGTGAGAAAGAAGGATAATAAAGCATTGTTTCTAATCCACCAATGCGTGGATGATGCGCATTTTGAAAAAATCCAACTTGCAAAGACGGCAAGAGAAGCTTGGAGCATTCTTGTTAGATGTCATACTGGAGGAGAGAAAATAAAGAAGGTCAAGTTACAGACATTAAGAAGGCAGTATGAATTGATGCAGATGTTGGATGGTGACAAAATCAAAGAATATTTTGATAAAGTGATTGCCATCACCAATCAAATGAAGGGATGTGGAGAGGCTATCACGGACCTAATGGTGATTGAAAAGATCATGAGATCTTTACCTCAGAAATTTGACTACATAGTTGTGGCCATAGAAGAATCAAGAGAGCTTGAAAAGATGAAAATAGAGGAATTGCAAAGCTCTCTGGAAGCACATGAGATGAGGATGTTTGACAGAAATCCAGTCAAGATTGATGAACAAGCCTTGAAGGTTCATCATGGAAAGAATGATGCAAAGAAAAAACAGAAGACATGGAAAGGAAAGAAGGGGAATTGGAAGCCCAACAGATCAAATGATGATAAAAATGGTGAATCAGATTCTGTGGAAGATAAAGGCAGTATGGAGAAGTATCAAAAAAAGAAAGACAAGAAGAGTATAGAGTGCTACAATTGCCACAAATTTGGGCATTTTGCATATGAGTGTTATGCCAACAAAGGAAATCAAAACTGGAATCATAAAAAGCACCAGAGCAAGGAGGCTTATCGAGCTCAAGAGGACTCGGACTCAGAACCTATCACCTTAATGGTAACCATGACTGCAACTAATTCTGAGTCTCAAGATAAGATGTGGTATTTAGATTCGGGATGTTCGAATCACATGACCTACCACAAAGAATGGCTGGTGAATCTTGATGAATCCAAGAAGAGTAAGGTGAAGGTTGCTGATGACAATGTCTTGAAAGTAGAAGGAATTGGAGATGTGATTATCAGGAGGGAAAATGGTTCACAAGCAAGAATCACCAACGTGCTGTTTGTTCCAGAAATGAAATGTAACTTGCTAAGTGTTGGACAATTGGTGGAGAAAGGATTCACAGCTGTGATGGGAAACCGTGACAGGATGGAGTTGTATGATGACAACAAAAACTTGATCTTGCGGTGCAAGATTTCAAAGAATAAAACATTCCAGGTTAACTTGAATACTGTAGAAAACTTGGAGTGCATGTCTGCTGTGAAGGAGGATGAAAGTTGGACTTGGCACCTAAGATTTGGTCACTTAAACTTCAAAGACTTGAAACACCTAGGTGAGCAGAAAATGGTATCTGGAATTCCAAGTATAACAATTCCAGACGGTGTTTGTGAGTCGTGTTTGGCTGGAAAGCAGTCAAGGAAACCATTCAAATCTCAGATCAGAATGAGAGCCAAAGATCACTTGGAGGTGGTACATTCTGACATTTGTGGACCGTTCGAGGTACCTACGTTGGCTGGAAATAAATACTTCATAACGTTTGTGGATGAATTCAGCAGGATGCTATGGATATATGTGATCAAGGTGAAGAGTGAAGCTCTTGACATCTTTATAAAATTCAAAGCCTATGCTGAAAGAGAGAGTGGGAAGAAGTTGAAGATTTTGCGCACTGATGGAGGAGGAGAATACAATTCTGGTGCCTTTGAGAAACATTGCCAGATTTGTGGAATTGTGCACGAGATCACAGCACCTTACACACCACAACATAATGGTTTGGCGGAGAGAAGAAATAGAACCATTGTAAACATGGCCAGATGTCTCTTAAAGGAGAAAAACATGCCACGCCATTTTTGGGGAGAGGCTGTGTCTACATCTGTCCATATTCTTAATAGGTGTCCAACTAAGAGATTAGAAGGCAAAGTGCCTCTAGAAGTCTGGACTGGAGAGAAGCCAGTAGTTAGCTATTTCAAGGTGTTTGGCTCACTTGCTTACAGCCATGTAGCAGACCAGAAACGCACCAAACTTCAGGATAAGAGTGAGGCAATGATATTTGTTGGATATCATGCTACTGGTGCCTACAAGCTATATGATCCAGTCAAGGAGAAGATGGTGTTAAGCAGGGATGTAATGGTGCTTGAGAAAGAAAGTTGGAACTGGAATGAGATGCAATCCAGCTTGAAGAAGACTAAGGTGACTGGAATTATTGATGACTCAATGCCTACAGAACCAGAAACAGAAACCACAGAAGTCAATAACTCATTTCAGCACACTGTGAATCAGAGACAGCAAAGGCAAAGGGTAATTCCTCAAAGATTTTCTGAGTTTGAAGTATACACTGATACTCAAATTGACGAAGGAGGAAATCTGGTGCACATAGCATTAATGGCTGGAGCAGAACCATTAAATGAGATGGAAGCTATGGAGCAGCCAGTTTGGAGTAAGGCAATGGAAGAAGAAATTAAATCTATAGAGAAGAATGCAACCTGGAGGTTAGTAGATCTTCCTGTTGGAAAGCAATGCATAGGTGTGAAGTGGATTTTTAAGAAGAAACTAAACCCAGATGGAACGATTTCAAAACACAAGGCAAGGCTTGTGGCAAAGGGCTTTCTTCAAAAGCAAGGCCTAGACTACTCTGAAGTATTTGCACCAGTGGCACGAATAGAAACAATTCGATTGGTAATTGCAATGGCCTGTGCAAGGGAATGGTCATTATACCAGCTTGATGTTAAATCTGCATTTCTTCATGGACCATTGGAAGAAGAGGTGTATGTGCAGCAACCACCTGGTTTCATTGATAAAGGGAAGGAACATCAAGTGTATAGGTTGCAGAAGGCTTTGTACGGGCTAAAACAAGCTCCAAGAGCTTGGAACAAGCGAATTGATTCCTACTTAATCAATCAAAAATTCTGTAGATGTGCAGTTGAGCATGGTGTATATGTAAAGGGAGAGACTGTGGAGGATCTGATCATCATTTGCTTATATGTAGACGATTTGCTTGTTACTGGATCAAATTCAGTGGATATTGATGAATTCAAGAAGGTAATGGAAGCAGAGTTTGAGATGACTGACTTAGGAAAGTTGAGTTACTTTCTGGGAATGGAGTTTACATATACAACCACTGGATTAATTCTACATCAGAGGAAGTATGCTGGAGAACTGTTGAAGAGATTCAATATGATGGAATGTAACCCTGCACGTAGTCCAATGGAGGCTAATCTAAAATTAATAAAGGAGGAGTCTGAAGAAGATGCAGATGAAACAAAGTTTAAGCAAATCATTGGATCATTGCGGTTTCTATGCAACAGCAGACCTGACTTGGCATTTTGTGTGGGGATAATTAGTAGGTTCATGAACAAACCGAAACAATCACATATGCAGGCTGCAAAGAGGGTGCTACGATACATCAAAAACACACTGGATTATGGAATTCTATTTCCTGGAGGAAGAAAGAAGACTGCAATGGAGATAACAGGCTACACGGATTCAGATTATGGTGGTGATCCGATTGAGAGGAAAAGCACATCTGGCTATATCTTCATGTTGAATGGTGCTCCTATTTCCTGGTGCTCAAAAAAGCAACCGGTGGTGGCTCTCTCAAGCTGTGAAGCTGAGTATATAGCTGGGAGTTTTGCTACTTGTCAAGGTGTTTGGATTAAGGAATTGATGGAAGAATTGAAAATGCCTATGGAGAAGCCAATACAGTTGAAGATTGATAATATTTCAGCAATCAATCTAGCCAAGAATCCTGTTAGTCATGGAAGAAGTAAACATATAGAAGTTAAATTTCACTTTCTAAGGGATATGGTGAATAAGGAAAGGATTGCTCTAGTCTACTGCAAAACTGAGGTGCAGTTGGCTGATTTATTTACCAAACCATTAAAGGTAGATAGGTTTGATTCTTTAAAACAGAGCATAGGAGTTGTATCCCTTAGACATCTGACTTAAGGGGGAATATTAGGTGTATAAGTCAATTGTATTCTGTTAGACAGCTGTAACTACTACAGCATAACAGATGTCATTGTAATCTGTATAACAGACATGCAGTTCTCACATTTTTTTCAATAATACAACATCATCATTCAGTACTTTTTCTCTGTTCTCTCTCTATTCTTTCTCTGCCACTCGGTGCATACTTTCTTTTGCTGGTCCAACATTTTAGTCAGTCATGTATTTGATCTCCTGTAGCCTTTATTATTGAAGTAATTGAACATTGAGAGTATATAAATATATTTTGTTGAATGCTAAAGGAAATATTTTAAAAATTAAAATTTATTGTTATCCTTCAATTTAAATTAAACATCTATCTATTAAGGGAGGGATTGAAAAGTCTCAATTGTTAACTTTGACTGTTTACAAAGAAATTGGGTCATCTCCTCTCTATTGGTTTGATTTGTATCAATTACATATGAATATATATCCGTCCTAATCACATACATATTTATTTGTAAATAATTATCTACAAATTTATTCAAAAATAATTAAATATAAATTTAATTTCGAATTTATCTGTTTGTAGTTATCTAGGATTTATTTATATGTAATTACTTACAAAGTATTCATATATAATTTATCTAAAAATAAATCTATAAGTAACTTTTTCTACAACTATTTTACTTATCAATTTTCATTATTATTATCTATAATTTTTTAGATTATTTATGGATTTTAGCTTTAAAAGATGGATTTTTCCTTGTAGTAGTTTCCACTATCTTTGAATATGACATCAATCCAATTTTCTAAGGTAGCACCAAACCAGTCATTTGAGTGTTCATCAACTATGTATGTTGATTAGAAACTCTTAGTAGCCAAACAGTTTAATTTAATAAATCTATAAGAAACGTCTTTATGATAAATTCAAATTTCCGAAAAAACAAAGATTCAGCATGAATATGTTACTTGGATTTCTTAATTGGTTCTATATATATATATATATATATATATATATATATATATATATATATATATATATATATATATATATATATATATAATATAATATAAAATAAAAGATAAGATAAGAAAAATGATAAAAGTGATTAAATAATTTATCAGAAAAAAAGAAAATAAATGAATTATTCGTCTGTCGGGGTTTAAATTTAAACCTTAATTTTTTCAGGGAAAAGATGGGAAGATATATTGTGAAGAGGTGAAGAAATTGAGCAGAGTTGATGATGGCAATGATTGAGGGCTACCTCCACATTCTCACTATAGTTGCTTAACCATTTTGTACAAAACCTTCCCTAATGGATTTGGAAGATGAAACATGGAAGGTGATTCCACAAAAATATAATCTTATTTTTATATTATATTTTTTCAAAACTTATTAATAGTCTTAAATTCCTGCCTTTTTTATATGTTTTATTCCTACAAGGTTAAAAATAAAAATAATAAAAGTATTTAAAATTATATTATAATATGATTTTATAACAAAATAAATAAATTATTTAAGAAAATTATTCAATTAATAATTATATTTTATTTTTAAAATAATTATTACTTTTAATTTTATTACATTATAAATATTAATTTTTATATTACATTTGTAAATAATATACTTTTATGTTCATAAGATATATTTAAAAAAGGTAAATACGTTTGTTTATTTTATATTATATTATATCATAAAATATACACGTCTACAATTTTATATGTTAAATATAAAACAACATAATTTACAATATGCAATAAAATAAAAAGCATATGTTATTATATTCTTTAATATTATTTTAAAGGACATGTTTTCTTGTTTTTCTTGAAAGTTTTCTTTCTGCAGTTGTTTGGGGAACGGCGTGTTAGTGCAGAGGCAGCTCCAAGATGCAAGAAACTCGTGTGGCTTGCATTCAAGGAGAAACTACCCGTGAGATCTTTGTTGTTTGCAAAAGAGATGTTGCGGCAAAGACAATGAGACAGCCATGCATGCTTTGCTGCAGTGTGAGGAAGCGAAGTGCGTTTGGTTTGGGTTGTGCGACGGCCTGCTCCATGTTATTTCCAGATGAATCGATTCCACCTCCTTATCCCCATGTTAAGGCCAATTTTTCTGCTTCTGTTCTAGACAGAGTTGGAACTGCAATGGGAGTAGTTTTTAGAAACTCTGCCGGTGTACCTCAAGCATCTGGTACAAATTTTCTTTTTCTTTTTTCTTCTGTATTCAGCATATGGAAATGAAAACATGTTACAGTTATATATGTGTAATGCAGATGCCCTAATAAGTGAAAAGAACAAATTTTGATCACTGGGTATAGTACTTAACATGTTTTGGATGAATACTGCAGCTACAAAATTGATGGAAGAGTGTTTTGAGGAGGAAATTGCTGATGCAATGTGCTATAGGTGGGCTTTAGAGCGAGCACGGGAGCCAACAGTTATAGGAACCGATTGATACTAGAAAAAGTGAACACTGATGATTGCTTCCTTGATTCACTTCTAAAAGATTGCAGAACGATGCTTGGGAGAACGAGATTGTGTCTCACATTGGTGGGTCGTAGAGGCAACAAAGTGGCGCGGTGTATAGCTTCGAAAGCTTTTGTTTATGGTGAACGAGTTTGGACTGAGAAGGCCATGGATGAAGCAACCCAGTTTGTACTTCACGATGTTCTTGCTCCGTCTCGTTCGGAGTATTCTAACTTTGCTTCTTTTGATGATTTTTGAGACAAGAAAATAAAGTTTTGGGAGTTTTTAAGTATAAATGAATTGTTGTATAATTCTTTTAATTTCTTTCTTATAATTTGGCTCAGGAAAAAAGAATTGGTCAAACAAGAAAAATATTACATTTTCTTAAAGGATCCACCATTCACTAAATTGTAGTCATGATTATTCTTATATTCATTCTTTGTTGGGATTTTTAGATTTTCCATGTTGTGTTATTGTGTATGGGGATTAGAATTTGGTTGGTGCTCTGTTGCAAATGTTGTGTATCCTTAATATCTGAAAAAAGTGTTTGGGAAAATGTCTTTAACTAAAACTAATGTGTTAAAAGAACTTATTTTTAATCTTTATTATTAGTTATTACTTTTTAAGTTTTGTTTTTGCAAAAATAATAATTGAATGGGTTCTGTAATACATTGCTTGCATTTTAATTCTTATTTTTATGTTCTACGGTTGACACAAAAGTATTTGGTGCCATGTGTATGTTATTAACAAGATTTACATTGTCTTTCATTAATATAAGAACATAGAAGCTAATTTTTACTTAAATTGTCTACTCACAGTTTCCTACCCTCACATACGCACAACAAATTTAAAAGAGTCCGAATATATATAAATCATTTTCGGTTTAAGTTTAATTATTTTTGAGGTAATGTAGAAACGTTTCAGAAATAGGTCCTTTTATTATTCATTATCTGAATTATGTTTCTATTCGTGTAAAATTGATTCAATTGCACTCTTGTGATCAATTTGAGTAAACAACGTTAAGATTGCATTCATGTGGCAAACTCACTTTGAAAATATGAACAATGTGGCAGAGTTAGGTCGCATTACGTGACACAATACGTTTTATTTGGTGACATTATTTGAGTTTAGTTATTTTAAGTTTTAAAAAATTAAAATTTGATTAAAATAAAATATTTTATGCTAAATTAGGGATTATTTAGGGATTTGTTTTTTGCATAGAATCAAGTAACGAAAGAAGGGTTTGATGGAGGATTTTATTGTCATCTACCAAATGTTGTTCGCTAGAATCGCCAAGTTGTTGGAGGTAAATCATGTGAAAGGTTAGTAAATGCGGTTTTGATTGGAAGCAAATTGACGGTGTAATTAAAGGAAACGTGATTTGCTTCAATTGAGTCTTGTACATGCTTACGCCACTACCCAAATCGCAAAGCTGCCGGAGAGCATCGCTGCAATTCACCCAACCTTCATCAAATCGCAAGAATCGCACAAGCAACCACACCTCCAACCACATATCATCATCTTTGCGTCTACACAGCCAAATACTTAGGGAGATGTATGAAAGAAAGGATCATTAGGAAATAGAATGGAGAAAGAGACTTTGTTATCAAGAGAGAAGGAGGGCATCCTATTAATAAGATAACATACAGTTAAGATGACATCCCTAGTGATGGACACAAATACGGGCACCAAGAAAAAGGGTACGAGCAGTTTCAACCAAGTGTCTATTTTTCATTCTACTATACTATTTTGCTGCGGTGTATAAGGACAAGTAGACTGATGTAAGATACCATGAGAGCTTAAGATGGTAGAAAAGAAGGATGAGAAATACTCTTTTGAATTATCACTTCTTAATATTTTGATTACTTGACCAAATTGATTCTTGATTTCATTCAAAAAGGATGTAAAGATAGCTAACAATTCAGAACGATTTTTCATAAAATAAACCCAAGTACATCTTGAATATTCATCAATGAAGGTAACAAAATATCTAAAACCAAAGGAGGAGATATGACTCGGTCCCCATATATCAGAATGGATGATGGAAAAACTAGAATTACATATTGATTGACACCTTTTAAGAAAGGAAGATTTAACATGTTTTCCTTATTGACATGACTCACATTCTATAAGATTTGGACAATATCCAAAGTGGTATAATCTTCCAGTTTCATATCCTTCTCCAATCTGTCTCCCTGAACCATATTCTTGTATAACAAAAGATTTGCGATCAAATGTTATTGAATAATTTAACATTTTGGTCAATTGGCTTAAGGAAATTAAATTAAAAGGACAATTAGGGACAAAAAGGACAAAGTTGAGATTGAGATAGGGAGACAAGGAAACATGACCGACTCCTTTCGAAGAAGTTTTAGATCCATTTGCAAGGATTATAAAATGAGGTTTTTCTCAAAAGGAAATAGATGAGAACAAAGAGGTATTAGCATAAATGTGATCAGAAACACCTGAGTCAATTACCTGTGAATTTTGACCTTTCATGGATTGAGAAATGCAAGCTGCTGATGTATTGGGAGATTGAGATGGTTGTGCCAAGCTGTTAGCCTTAACCTTAGACACTCTTGATATTCATCCTTAGTGAACTTAGAAATGGAAGTTTCAATCTTCGGACTGAAAGTTTCATTCTTTGAAATATTGGCGGTTTTGGAAGGGAAACCATGTAAGGAGTAGAAATTCTCTTGAGTGTGACCTATCCTTTTACAATATGTGCATTGAGGAAATCCTCGACCTCCTCATCCTCCTCCTGTAGTGCCACGTCCTCCTCTTCCTCGTGTGGCAACCATGAAAGATGGCTCCACTAGGTCAATGGCTTCCTTAGTTTGAGGTACTGGGACAAGCAGAAGGCGATCAATCAATGTTTCTATGGAGGAGACCTCATGACTGATTAGAAATTTATCTCTAAGATGATCAAAATCAAGATGTAGGGCATGAAGAATCAACACCATGTAAAATTTGTCTAATTTCTTCTTAATATCCTCTAATGGGTCCACTTCCAAAAACATCTTGAGTTATTCAATAGTAAATTGGGCTTCAACCATGAACGAAACTCTATCATGTCTGTCATTTTAAGATATGCAAGCTTGTTTACAATGTCAGAGAGACGTTGAATATCGTTAGCATAGATGCTTTGAGCTTCTTCCAAAAGGAGTGACAAGTTTTGAAAGCCCTCAGAGATATAAAAAGTTTGGTTTCTACTGATTGTTATAAGAGGGCACACAACTAGAAATCTGCTTGTTTCCATTAGTAAGCTTTTTTAGCAAGCACATGACTTCCATCTCGCTTAAGGTGGTCATAATGCCCTTGGCCAAGGAATTACATTTCAATGGCAGTAGACCAAGATATATAATTTTTTCCATTTAGCTTCCTAGAGGAAATTGATAGACTTCTGGAGAAGGAAAAGGTATTGTCAGACGCCATCTTTGAATAAGACGAATCACATGAGCGAGGAACAAGAAAACCCTAAGGGTTTAAATGGACGGAATTGTGACAACGACCGACGGTGAACTATGGCATGCAGCGGCAACAGGCATCGTTGTACAAATGATACGAGATAGAAACCAAAGCTGGATCGACACGCTTTGATACCAAGTTGAATATAGTGAAAACTACATATGAGATTAATCTCTCTATGTTGAATATACACATAGGGTCCTATATTTATGATAGAAGAAATATGGGTTAAGCCCAAAATACAAATAAGAAATAATAACAAACTAACTAAAGATAAATATAAAATAAAGATAATATATCTAACAATTTTTTAATTAAAAAAAAGTGAGATTTAAGAGGACTTTAAGCCTAACTCAACGCCACAAAACTGATTTGTAAAGTGAGGTTTGCATTCACCTATATATTCTTAATCGACCTTATCTCTAGTTGATGTGGGACTTCCAACACACCACCTCACGTCTAAATATATACATCTCAAGCGTGAGACTAGATATTAATGGGTTGTCCAATATCGAACCGATAGTAGGTGGAATAATATGTCCAACAAACAAAACATATCGCTAGGATAGGTTATAACCTGACTCTAATACCATGTTAATAAATGGACTTAAGCCTAACTCAACTCCACAAAAATGGCTTGTAAGGTGAGGTTTGCATTCACTTATATACTCTTAATTAGCCTTATCTCTAGTCGATGTAAGACTTCCAACAGTTGTAAACTAGAAATCTCATCTTGGTCATTTCCTATAACAATCATGGCATCTACATATATAATCAAACCTGTAATTTTTCATTTTTCTCTCTTCAAAAATAAAGTGTCATCAGAGTTACTTAATTATAGCCAAAAACCTTCATAAACTTGGTTCCAAACCATGCTCTTGGGGATTGTTTTAATCCATATAGAGCCTTTTTTAATTTGCAAACATTCATTTCAATTGAATCTGTCATGCCTAGTGGAGAATCTATATAAATATCTTCTAAAAAAATTTCATGTAGGAAAACATTTTTCACATTAAATTGTAGAAGAGGTCAATCTTGGTTTACTGCCAGCAACAGAAGTATTATCATAGTGTTGAGTTTGACTACTGGTCTGAACGTCTCTTCGTAATCTACACCATAAGTATATTTCTCAATAGTTCCATCAGTTTTATGCTTATTCGAATTAGACGTCGGGCTTCGTCTAATTGTAATAAAAATATTAATTTTGACACTTAGAAAATAGGCTTTTTTGAAGCTCCATGGCATCTGTATTAGACGTCAGGGTGGGGATTAGAGCTGTCAAATGAGCCCCTTTAATAAGATTTGGCCCTAGCCCATGTGGGTTGGGGCCAAAAAAGCCCATAGGGCCAAAAAAACTCTTCATTAAAAAAGCTCACAAGGCTAAAAGCTCCTAAAGCCCTATAGGTCAAGGCCAGCCCATGGGCTTTTCTTTTTACAAAATTTAACGTCCAGAAACATAATATCATCATACAAGTAATCACAAATCATCTTTATTTTTTATCCAGCTTTCATTTTATCTTTGTTAGTAATAACTTATAACCATAATTGATGCATGTGTAATTATATTTTTTTGCCAATAAAATTAATTTTTTACTTCATAATTATTTCTATATTAATTAGTTTAATAATAATGGTTTTATACAATTATTCCTTAATTTCTAAATTTTGTTTTGATAATTTTTTCATCTTAATTTTGGTTTGTAAATTTGACGGTTCAGATATATTGACATAAAATACGTTTAAAAGTTAAAAAATTTAATTTAATTTGTAAAATTTTGATGGACTAACGAATTTATTTATAGATGGTAATCTATTTTGTCACTAGTTTAAATCAATATCATTCTATTAAGATTTGTGATCAAAATTAATTTTTTTTAATTGGTGTGAACATTTTAAAATTTTTACTTAATAACACTTTTTACCCTTTTTAATTTTCCAAATTTAATAAAATTAATATTTATTATTTTATAAAGTTATATAATTCTTTTAGAATTCTTTTTATGAAACATATAATTTAGTCATTTACATCAATTTATATATTTTTATGTATTTTCATATATTTTATATTATATTCATTTGTCTTTTTTATTAGTTTCTTATTAAGAGACATGTAATTTATTTATTATTATAATTATTATAAATATTATTTATTTTATATGTTAATAATTAAATACAATAATAATTTTAATTTTAGTATTATAAATTATAACATTATATAGTATCTATTATTTAATTATTTTTTATTACAATCGACTCAATTATGATAAATAATTCAATAAAAACTATCTTTGTTGGATAAAGATAAGTTTGATTTTAAATTATTAATTTAATCTAAAAGGTTAAAAAAAAATCAGATTTTATAATCGTTTGTTTTACATCTAGATCTTGTATACTAACATATATGATATTTATAACAATTTTACCTAACAAGGATTTTTACTAAAAAAAAGTTAGTTATTTTATTATGTGAAATTAAATTTAAACTTCATAAAGTTTGTGGTTTAATTTTTTAATGTATATATATCTATACAAAACATTCAACAAAAGAATTTTATATGACAAACTATAAAAAATAAAAATTTTACATCGATATTAAAAATTCATCCAATAAGTAGATTTGAATTTAAAATCTATCCATAATTAATATTTCAAATATTTATATAGATATCAGAATTCGATTATTGAAAAATTAACTGTGTTACTTTTATACTTTTTTTTTAAAAAAAAATTCATTTTCTTTTAAATAAAAATAATAATAAAAAATTTCTTTTTTAACATTCCAAAATAATAAAATTATATATTTAAAATGTACTTATAATTAAAAAATTATATTAAAAAATTTGTTATAAAATCAATATTTATACATTTATATTTAATTAAAAAGATATTAAATATCATGTAAATTTTGGAAAATATTGAACTTCTAAAGTAAATAAAAGAAATAATTAAAAAAATATTAAAAGTGAATTAATTTAGTTTGGGGGCTAGCTCCATTCTAAACCTACCCAACCCACTTTATGTAGGGCTTTAGGGGTTGGGGCTTTTAAAAAGCCTCCTATTAAGTGGACTAGAAAATTAGGGCTTTATTTTAGAAGGGATGAGGATCAACCCATGGGTCAGGGCTCAAATGACACCTCGGAGATAATGGCCATATAAATACAATAAAATAATAACTTTTCAATTTTACATGTAAATTATTTAATGTTTGACCATTGGTAACTGACGTCTATAATTGTATTTGACGTCTCGAACTCTTTAACCAAAGTTTATAATAATGTTTTATTTACAAAATTGTCACTCATGATTTTTTATATTAATTTTTTTGTTAGACGTTAAACACGTAACATTAAAAGTTATTTCTACGTAAAGAACCGTTTTCATAAAACTCACTAAGTTTTCTATTATTTTAAAAAAAAAAACATACCCACCGAAACAGATAAAAAATAATTTTAAAAATTAAAAGTGTTATAGTAGAGATTCATGTGATCATTGTTGTGAAATGCTTAAATTTTTCTTAACTTTAATAATAATTTTATAGTTTTTAATTTTTAGAAAAAGTTAACTTTATGGATCATAATATTAAATTTTGGTCAACACTATTCTTTGAATTTACATGAAATTCTATCGTGTCTGAGTCCCGCTAAATATTGTCGTATGTTAACCGTTTCCATAAAACTCACTAAATTTTCTATTATTTTGCTAGTTTTTTATTTTTAGAAAAAGTTAACCTTTTATGGATAGTTAAAATCAATTTAACCTAATAATATTACATTTTGGTCAACACCATTCTTTCAATTTACATTAAATTCTTTCGCGTCTTAGTCTCGCTAACTATTTTCGTATAGTAACCGTTTCTATAAAATTCGTGTATTTTTCCTATTCTTTTGTAAAAATATATATATATATATATATATATATATTGTATTATGTGAAACAGTCCATCATGGAAACACATCAAAATTAATAGTAAAAATTAGAATGATCATTGTAGGGATTCATGTGAATGATTAATGTGAAATGCTTAAACTTTTATTAAATTTAATAATAATTTTATAGTTTTTAATTGTTTGAAAATGTTAACCTTATTATACGCATGGATAAAATGAATTTAACCTAATAATATACATTTTCACTAAAATAATCCGTATTATGTGGAATGATAGTACCAACTGAAAGACAGTAAAAAATAGTAGTGTCATAATCATCATCCTAATACATAGATGAAGTGCTTAAACTTGTATTAAATTTAATTAAGTCACTGATGAGATCTAATCACTATCATAAATTTTCAGTTTCAACCGAACTCTATCTAACTAACCAGTTAAAAACACATTCACACGCTCCCTAATGCTTAACATCCGTCTATTTAACCACCCGCAGAAAGATTATTCTTTGTGATTTTTATCTTATTCAGCTTTCTCATCGTTTCTGAAGCTGTTTCCATATCTTTTGATTCCTCCTCTTTCGGCATAGTCTTCCACTACCTTCTACAATTCACAGGTTATATATTCTTCCTATTCTTAATCACTAATCAAGTTCCCTAATTAGGTTAAAAGAAGTCGGCAAAAATGTATTCTTGTTCTTTTGTTTTTTCTTGATTTCAAATTTTTGTAGCAGTTCAAGATTCACAAGTTGTTGATTTTGTTTGGTTGCAGAAAAATGGTGTATTCGAAGAGTGTTTTGGACGCAAAGTCAAAGGTTTGGAGGGGTATATGGTACGCAGAGGCGCCTTCAAGGTGCAAGAGCGTGGCGTGGCGAGCGTGCAATGAGGAACTGTTGGTGAAATCTTTGTTGGTAGAAAAACGCATTCTGAACGACGCCACGTGTCCGTCCTGCGGCAAGGCCGCCGAGACGACGGTGCACGCTTTGTTGCAGTGCGAGGAGATTAAGCGCGTCTGGTTCGCATCGCCGCTGGGGCTGAAAGTAGAATTGCTGGGCGAAGTGACGAGTTTTTCGCAATTGCTCGAACAGTTTGCGCGCGTTTTGGACGAGAAAGGCATGGGCATGGTGTGCGCCATCGTTTGGTCATTGTGGCAGAGACGCAATGTGAGGGTTTTCGAAAACAAGAAACTGGATTGCAAGCACGTTATGGCGAAAGCCTGGTCCATGATCGCTCTTCAGAAATGGGTCCCGCCACCGGATCAGTATGTTAAAGCCAATTTTGCTGCTCTTGTGATAGACAATCTTGGTACTGGAATGGGAGTTGTATTTAGAAACTCTTCCGGGGTAACTTTAGCATCAGGTAAAATATTTTTCATATCTTTTCAGTGATTATTGTATGTTCTGTTTGGAATGAAAATTTGTGTGCATGAATGAAATGCTTCAGGCACAAATCTTCTGGAAGAAGAGATTTATGATCCTAAAATTGGTGCTGCATTGTGTTTCAAATGGGTTGCAGAGCAATCAGGGGAACTGGGTTTTTCGAATGTTATTTTCGAAACTGATTGTAAAATTTTGTACACTCATTGGAACCTAATATGTGAAGGACAAGGTATGAGTGAGATTTCGTACCTTGATTCTGTTCTGGAAGATGTCAAAGTTATGATCGAGGGGACAGGATCATCTTGCTCACTGGTGCGTCCCACAGCCAACAAAGTGGCACAACGTTTGGCCGAAGCAGCTTTTGGTTATGGTGAGAAAATTTGGATGGATGTCGTGCCCGAAGAGGCGTCACTGAATTTAAGGTCTGATATGGCAGCCATTGCTGCTGATAAATAAAACTGCTAGACTCTCCTACGTTGTTACAGTCTGAATTTACAGTATGTGCTATGAATTTTCTATATATTTCTATGCGCAGGAAAATTTAAACCTGTGATGCTTTTAAATTCCTTTTAGCTTATTCAATAGTAATCCTAATCCTAACTAGCAGTAATATAATTTTACTCTACAAAATCAAATTGACTAAGTAAGATTTGGGATACTCTGTCAAGCATTTGGAATCAAATTGTCAATACTAGTAATTAATTTGATTATAGTGAAACTTTAGAACCAAATTTTGGTATATTGGCCAGAATGTTTTTTTATTGTTTTTCAAGCATGTAGATAATCTTCCATTTTCACAATATCCATGATTATTTTTCTTCAATTTATTTCTCACTATTTTCGACTTTTGTTTTTCGTGTCCCTCGTCATCTTTTTCTTTTGATAGGCAAATATTTATTATTAAATTTTGTTAATTAAAAAATTAAATTCATAATTTCTCTTATCTTCTAACTTTAATCATTAAACCAATTTTAAAACTTATTGTTCTTTACCATTATTGTTATAATTATTAGCAGTACTTTATACTAATAGTAAAAATATTAAAATACTTTTCTCCATTAAACCATGCTTTGTTACCTATATAGTCACTATCGTATTTCTTTTCATCACACTTCTGAATGCATTCTCATTTTCTCTACTTGTACTCTTTGAAAAAACGAGCAGAAGATAAAGGGGAACTAAAACAATAGAAAATTTGTTTCTACTGAAATGCTTATTTTTAACGTTTTGGAAAACTTGTTCTGAAAAGTTTCTATTAAAAAATTCATTCAAAAAAAACACATGTAGAAAGCTTATTTTAAAAAAACAAAATCTCTGTTTTTTTCTTCGATTATAATTGTTTGATTTATTCTTCACAAAATTAACTAACCATTTCAAGATTCCAATATATTTTATACCTTATCACAATCTTAATCACACGATTCACTTAATTTCAATTAAACAATATTTTTTGTGACCTACATTTGATTATTTCTGTAGTATTTTTACTTTTGTTCACATAAAAATATTTAATTATCTTAATTTCAAGTGTTCAATATTTAGTTTTTGTTTTATTTGTAAAATTTTTTATTTCAATAAACAATTTTTATTATCTTTCAATTGTTCAATTAATTCGACAGGTAAAAAGTTTTCTCATATCTCCAAAGTAGTCACTATCTTATCATATTTTTGTTTACACATTTTTTTTCTATGTAATTTCGTTTAATGATATATTTTAAAGTAGTCACTATGTTTTTAAGACAATTTGATCATTATTATCTTTTAAATATTTTTATTTGTTATATTTTATGTGGAACATCTTTTAATTATATTTTATATAATTATTTTTATTTTCTAAATAATTTATTTTCATAAATATAATTTTATCATGGTAATTTTATAAAGACCTTTCATTTACATACTTGGAATTAAAATAGAAAAAATAATTTTAGAGTTTTAGAAGAACATCTCTCATAGTTTTATTTATCTCAAGCTAACTTGACTCGACCTTTTCTCTAAACAAACTCAACTCGACATACTAACTTGACTCGATCTTCGACCTTCGACCTAAACTGGTTTAACTTATTGTTCGATTCTATTAAGCCTTTTACCTAAACTGACTCAAATTGATCTTTTATCTAGGCTGACTCAACTTAACCTTCAATTGTAGCCAACTCTACTTGATCTTTAGACTTGTCCAACTCGATTTTATGTTTGAGCTCAGCCAACTTGATTTTATATTTAGGCCTGACGAACTCTGATTGACATTCAGGCCCAACAGATTCAATTTAATCTTTGTCCTAAGTTGACTTGATCTTCAACCTAGGTCAACTCAGTTCAATCATTAACCTAAGTTAGCTCAACTCAATTATTCAACCCAAACCTACTCAACTTTATCTTATGCATAAGTAAACTTAACTCGACCTTCATCTTGGATCGACTTGTCTTAGGTTTTTTATTGAGTCAAATTGACTTGTCATAAAGTGTATCCAACTCAACTTGAATTCTATCAATCTTGACTTGATCTAGACACAAATTAACTTGGACCAACCTGAACAATTTACTTAACTTGGTTCTGACCCAACTTTCTATTTTGACCTATGATCGAACTCAAACAGATTGAACCATGAGTTGATCATAACCCATAACCCATAACCATAAGACTTTTGTTGCTATTTTAATCATGAGTTTTTTTTACATGGACTTTTTTACCCTGTAAGCTTTTTAGTCCTAGAGACATTTTTTTACTTAGACCATGTGGGATAACTCTACTTAAATGTGACAATAACAAAAACAAGTTTACTAAAATTCAACTATAAGCTTCCAAATTCCAATTTCATCCGTGTGCCTAGCTTTTCATTTTGTTGCACTGAAAAACAATTACGATAAAGTGCAAGCATCAAGGCAACTTTTTCAATGCAAGGGTGACGTGCAAAGACAAGTTATGAATAAAAAAGAAAAGAAAACATAAACTAACTAAATTCAAACATATGATTCTTATTTCTAAGTAACTCAGCATATTACTGTGGGAAGTGAATATGGGAGAATATAAAAGCTAGCAAGACACCCTTTGATTCACATCCTAGCCGTAAAATCTTCAAACACGATCTATATGCTCTTCCAAGAAGAATAACAGAAAAAACACGTTAGTCAAAACCAAGAATTTACTCGTATCATCTTACGCTCTAAATCATGATTTTGATAACCATGCTTCTACCAATAGAGCAGAAATCATCAACCACATTTTCCCAGACGACGTGTAAGTGTCAAGACAATTCAACATGAATATTACTATAAGAGATTCAATGACAACTTTATGAAAAAAGTCATCAACCAGACTTCTCCTTTTTCAAGTTCCCTTAGTAGACACGACACTACATTAAACATACGTGCATCCTTGACATACTGAGCACCACCTTATACATATGAAATAATGATGCCAGTATATGTAATGTATGCATATCAACAGTGCCATAAAAAGCAGAACTAAAAGACAGTTTAAAATTTACACCTTCAAATGTAGATCCGTCCATTGCATTCCGGTGTTCCACAGCAGCAGCTATTATTCCTACACTTGATAAATTTTCCATTGAAGGAATTATAGTCATAAGTCAGCTCTCTACCAGCAGGAATGTCCTTTAAAGCAAACAGCATTTTGTGAGGAAGATTCTTGTCACTGTGATCATACATAACATCTTTGATACGGAGATTTGGAGCACAACCATGATTTATGAATCTTCCAACGTTTCCAAATTTGCTTGCATTGATGAAGACCTTTCCAACACCTGCAAAAGTAGAGACTGAAACTGTTACATTAAATCCAAACACAACAAAAGAAAGCATCCATCATGAACATACCCATGTGAAATATATAGTCATTATCTAGCCTCCATCTAGCCTCCATACAGTCACTGACTTCTCCAATATACTCACATACAAAGCTTCCAGAGGGAATGAAAGAGCGTGTTCTAACACCCCAACCTTTCTGTTCTGTCCTGAAGATTTCTAGCTGAAACCTAATACCATTCTGAGTTACTCGGTTGATGCAAGAAGAGGAACACTTGCAAGATGGGCCACACTCATATATAAGCGATGATTCCATCTCAGAAGCAAGTCTTTTATTACAACCATTTGGCATTTTGCTACCCTTTGTCTTCCTGAAGCAGACACAATTTTCTTTGTCAACACACCCATCAGCACAATCACAGCCACAAAGAATTGCCTGCTCGAACTTCTTTGAGTAAATGTTACTTACAACATAATCAAAGGATGTGGGTAGCTGAACACAATCAATTGGAGCCACCACCCTAACAGTAAACTTCTCCCGACCATTTGAAAGATCTTTAACTCGAATAACCTCCTTTTCGGCAACACAGACTTTTGGCTTGAGTTTCTTTCTAGGACTAAAATTTGCAAGTTGCCTTGAATTTTCGCCATGGTCCTTAAGGGAAACGCAAGTTTCAGGTTGTCCTAAAATTCTATGCAGTCCAAACTTGAATACAAGCTTTCCATATCTCCCTCTTTCTATGTTCATTGTATCCACCAAATACAAACCATCATAAACATATGAGTAATGAGAATTACTGCTACTGTAACTGAATGCACCATCAAACTTTCCACAAACTTTGAATATAACTCTCACTGGACTTCTAGCTTGCATGCTATTTTTCAGCGACAAATTTCCTCCTTCCAGTTTTTGATCACGAAGTGAAACTTTTTTCCCAAAGGTGGGATTTCCTCCTTGACCTTCATAAACCAAGGTACCATTAGATCTTCTAGAATTATCATAGCGATCTGTTACCACAATGCTAGTGGCCAACGTGCTGTTGTCCATTATCTTATAATCAATTCCATTCCAAAACTGCCTATGGAGACCAATGACATTGAGTTCAAGCCAGTACTGAAAAATATCACCCACATCGATTCCTGGTATATGTCCCACGCACTTTTGAGTGTTCTCCCATTGATGTTCTCTTCTCATTGTCATTGTTGCTTCCATCAGAGCTTTACTCTTAACCCTAGGATTCTCAGGTTCGTACACTTTGTACTGATGCATTAGCTTGTCGACCAAGTTCCTGAATGTCACCAATGCTCGATTCACCTTCCTGCGTTTCACAACCACTTCACTCAATTCTTTGCCAGAGGAAGAGCCACGGGAGCAACCTTCATGTCTTTTCCCAAAGGACTTTGAAGCATTCATTTCTACACACCAAATTTAAAAGAAAGAGACTTTGCATCAGAAATATCCATCAATGGTACCACAACATACCCACTGTAACAAAAATTCACATACCCACTGTTTAAAACAAATATAAATAAATATATATATATATATATATATATATATATGAAGAAAAAAAAAATAATCCATGACTAATGAGAATGCAAATGCTGAAAGCTTTTTTTCAATAATGGAAGGGTTCAAATGAAGAAAATTAAACAATAATGGGGGTTCGAGTGCAAAATAATACTGATGCAAAATGAAAATTGAGAAGCCGTGCAAAAAAAAACTTCATACCTGTTTAGAGTGATGAAAAGTTAGTTTTTCAGAAAGTGAGAAGAAACTGAACTTGAAAAATCACAGAAACAAAAACTTCTAAGAGAACACTTGAAACAAGAACGGCTTGAGAAGTATGACCAGTAAAGTTGAAAAGAAAAACAGCAGAAAAATAATTCATACAGAGTAAACATATTTAAAGGAACTAACTTTCCAGCAACAAGGACATGCAAAGCACAAAACAGAGAAACAAGGATGCAGAACTCATAAACCAAGTGAAGAAAAAGCAAAACTTTGGGGAAAACACGAAAGAAACCACCCCCGTGAAAACCAAGAAAAACAAGCAAAGAAAGAAGCTGACCAAAGAAGAAAAAATGAAGTAAAGCATCCCTGAAATCAACACCTTTTGCTATTTGTTGATGAATTAAAGACAGAGAAAATGGAAATGAAAACTTCGAAAGCATAAAGAAAAGACTCATTACCCTTCTTAAATGCTTGAAAGAAACGAGCAGGACGATGAGAGAAGCTACTGTCACGTCTCAGCTTGTGCAGTTAATTATTAAATATAAAATTGTAAGAGTTTGAATGAGCTGCGAGTTAAGGATGACAGAGATTTATATTATTGATGCATTTAAATTAAATTATTTTGTTTTTGTTAACTTTTTTTTTAAATCACAAAATTTCATGAGTTCTAAGTCATTAAATTTAAGCTATAGAAGTTTCTTAAAATATTTTTTAATTACTCTATATGTATCAAATATATTTTTAGTAAATAGTAATTTCTATATATAGAATTAGAAGACGAGTTCAATAAGTTTCTAAAAAGGTTAAGAGAATCAAAACAAATCAATTAAGATGAAGAACATCACGTGGCCAGGAAATTCAATAAATGCTTGAAACAAAAGTTTTAACTTTATCCTAAATTAGGTAATTACATAGATTAACTCAAAGTAGTAAGTAACTAACTTAATTTATGTCTCTTAACTACTTAATTATAAAATATTTAGGTTCATCTATAATTTCTAAAACAATTTTTTAGGATCGATAACATTTTTTTTAAATAATAACACTTAATTATTTTAATATTAAATATTTAATCATAAATAGAAATTTATATAACGAGTTTTGATGTTTTAAAACATATTATTATAGAAAATTATCTTTTAGAATTTTTTAACTTCTTTATTCCTTTTCTTACTATATGTTTGTTTGATTGAAGTACCCAGATTATATGATTCAGTGACAAACTCTTTAATTTAGACTAACTAATTTTTTAATTTGGATAATTTTATTCTCGATTTTTTTTAACCTATTTTTGTTTTCTGTTGTATATGAGTATTCTTTTATTTACATATGTCTTTTTAATCGTCAATATGAATTTATGCTAATCAATAATAATAGTGGTACGGTCTAGTCATATTTGTGATATTTTTATGTGTCAATAGAGCATCTTGTGGAATTAAAGGTATTTTGGTATATTTTGAACCTTTAGAGTTGTTTTACAAGTAAAGAAAGTTAGTTATTTAAATATATGTTGTGCTCGATATATAACTATGATGAAGTTGTGATTTAGTTGAGTTGAATTTATTTTATGGTTTGAATTGGCTGGTTAAACTTTATATGTGGTGCTTGGTCAAATTGATCATGTTATTCGAGTGGTATGTGTTCAAGCATAATTTGTTAGTGTGATCGGTCTCAGTAATCGGTAAACTAGACTTAATAGATTTTAAAATGGTGAAATAGTTCGATATTGAACTTGTAGTGATAATTTTGTAAAGTGTTTACTGTTGTAAGATTTAATTAAAGATACATGAGTTTGATTCAATTAGTATTAAAGAGTGTGTATTGTTCTTATAGAACATTGGTTTTGTTGTTGATAGGAATTCCTCGGGGACTTTTCATTGATCAAATTTGATACTTCTTGAACTAAGATGTAGTTATACTATAATTTTATAAAATTATTTAAGTGAGGAATAACTTAGGATGAATCAAATTACACAATTAAAACTTATAGAGAAATATTCAGCTTCTAGTGCAATACCGGCATCTTGTAGTGCCTCTGGGCACCAATCATGCAATGGCCACTGACTTTACTTGCATTAGACGAAACATAAGTATAGTTAGGCACTCCAAAGTTAGTGAATTCAATAACTTGTTGGCATTGGGCACAACTCTCAAGTTAAAATCTCAAAAAAATAAATTTAGGTGATTGACGTTGGACACTAGGTGTGGGGCGTTGGGTGCCACATTATTCCAAGCATCTAATCATTTTAGAAAAATTGTGATCCGACCAAGTTGAAATTTTGATAATTGGTTCTAGATACATGATTATTTATTTTGATCCTTGAAATATTTGATTTTAGGTTTATAATTAAAGTAATATTTTTCACCATTTTAATGTAGTTAATGAAAATATTACATGTGAATATTAAATTGATTGATGATATAACAAATAAATAATATATGATTAATCTTTTAATTGAATCAAATAATTAAATAATTAGAACAAATTGAATATATATATATATATATATATATATATATAATATTTTATGCATATTCTTTTTTTCATATTATAAATATTTAATTTAGTTTTATAACAATTAGTCAAAATAAATCATTTCATCATAATTAAAAGAATAACACAAAATTATGTCATCTTTCTTAACTTTTACTCATTAGATTATTAAATATTAAATCTTCAACCACAATTCTTCAAATCTTCATTTTATTATTAATAATATTATTATTGTTTCCAAATGGTTATTATCACAATTTCAATAATTGAAAACAATCTACTAATAATTTTAAAAACGTACCAAAATCTTCTTAGGGTGTGTAAAGAATAGATGTGTGAATATGCATGGAATAATGTAGTATCACATGTGGCATGATGTTTGGGTTTTAAGAATTTAGTATGATCATTGTAAGTGTGGATTTAGTGATGAAAACCTTAGGGTGTTAAGAAATTCTCCAATTGCATTAAAAAAAATACATTTCTCTATTGTGTACCGTTTAAATGTAGTTACCCGGCACTGGACAATAATTTTATGACATTTTTCCATGTTAGGTGGTTTATCACCTTTTAAATGATTTTTCTTTGTATGTTACATGTTATAATTAATTAAATTATCATATTTGAAAATAACATATGTTAACTTAGGATGAGTTTAAGTGTATTGAAGGGAACTTGTCTATCTTGACTTTATTAGTATTTAACTCAAATAAAAATCAGATGATGAGAATCTAAGGAGATTTTCGAGATCATATATTATGATATAAAAGAAGATCATACTTAAGGAACTAGTAAAGTTTCGATACTAAAATATATGATGTTCTACTAAAAAATAGAAGAAAATAATATAAAAATTCGATACTAAAATAAAATATATGATGTTCTACTCAAAAAGAAGAAAATAATATAAAAAGCCTTATGAATCCAGACTTTATATTATACAATTATATTAAGTTTTATTTTATTGTTTATATATAATTGTATATAATGGGATTGTGTTTTATATATATTAGTTGAGCACAAATTCGTATACTCCTTATATTCACAATTAATAATTAACAATGATACTCTTTTTTAATTTTTATATATATATATATATATATATATATCTTTATTTCTTTAGTTTTTTAACATTTTTATTGGTTTAATGATCTGTCAGAAAATTACTCACTATAAGTATTGAAAAAAATATATAATTATTTTATGTAAATACTTTTATTATAAATTTAATATTTTTATTTTAATAATTATTATAATATTTATTATTATAGGATAAGAAGTGAACATTTATGGATATGTTTTCTGCTGTTTTAAAATAATTGAAGATTATTTTTTCCTTCTATTTTTAAGACACCAATTAAAAATAATAGAGAAAGAATATAAATATAAATCACATTAAATCAATATGTCAACCTAGAAGATTCAGTTAAAATTCTTAATTTAAAAATTTAAAGACATAATCACAGACTGCAAATCCATATTCCAAATTGTTACCATTATTATCACCTTTTGCCAGCACAGACATCCACAGGACTGCGTGTCAGTCCAAGAAGACACAGATTGGATCCTTCAACATGACGTTTGCACGTGAGTGGCTTGGCCTCCTGTATCTAGAATTTGACTTTGAAATTTCGTGGAGAAGGATGGTGAAGGACATTTCCTTCAACCCTGTTGTCGCTCAACCGGAACGGTGAACCGAGGTTTTATCTTCAACTAGTGAAGAAAGACGGAAAGTTGGAGTTGACTGAAGTGAGAAAAGAGCAAAGGGTGGCCTGAGATTCTGCATGTGTGGTAAAGGGGACACGTGCTGTGGGGCTTTGATTATGTACTGAGGGAATGATTTGAACATTGGGATTTCCACTGCGGATAGCAGAAGAAAGGTTGGACGTATATACAGAGAAAACAGGCCTGCATGCGGTGGTGTTTGGTTGCACGTAAACGACACTACCAATAGGTCCATACAATTACTTTAACTTTAACGGCGTTTTGTATTCTTAGACAGGGAGAGAATGTTCGACAAGGGAGTGATTGTACTGTATTTACCAAATTTTGAAGATTATGTTAGATGCCAAAAACAATTCATTAACATATTTTCTTCAGTTTTTAAGTCTTTAATCATAATCATTATCAATATCTCAACATAGAAATTTTCTTTTTTAGGTCTTTTGTTAAAATATAATTCTTGCTACTTTATTTTGTTGGTATAGTTAATTTTCTTCATCTTGAGATTATAATGTTGTTAATTATGATATACTATTTATTTTTGTGCCTTTTTTATTTTTATTTTACTTTAAATAATTGTGATTAAAAACTCAAATTATCATTTGTGTGCAAAAATTATTAATATTTATATATGAAAAACAGTTTTTTAATTGCAATGAAAAAATTAATAGTATGAAAGGGTTATAAACAGAGCATCATTTATGTAAATTGTTATTGGTGTGTAAAAGTGTATAAGCTAAAAGGATATTTTTCTTAGTGCAATGTCTTCGGTGTTCTCATTATCAAATCTTTTATCTAATATATTTAATTAAATTTTGGAGTGAAAAGTGTAACTTTAGATTTTTGGTTATATATATATTAAAAGATGAAAATAAATAAATATTATGAAAATTTTAATTAAGTTAATAATATATTTATTATTGTCCTTAGGTAACAATTTTTATATTTTCATATATGCAAATATTTATTTATACCATCTTTGTAAAAGATATGATATATTCAAATTAGAATTTATTTTTATAAATATTAGTTCAGCCTTTATTCTGGTGTGTCCTAGGTTTTCTTTATATATAGTATTATAATAATGATGGATTTAGTTTTTAGAAAACTATATTAAGTCTCAAATTTATATCTAGAAGTATTTACTTGTTTTCTTCAGTCTAAATACTTATTAAATGTTTGTCTATAAAGTTTTGAGTTGTTACACTCAATATCGATTTTCAATCCTTTTATTTTTAAAAGAGGTATTAGATTTGTAGTTTTTTTTAAATGTTTGATTTTAGACTAATTGTTAAGATACAAAATACTATTATTTAATGTTATATTAAGTTCTATTTTTTTTGTTTATATATAATTATATATAATGGAATTGTGTTTTATATCTATTAGTTGAGCACAAATTCGTATACTTTTTTATATTCTTATATTCATAATTAATAATTAATAATGATACGGTTTTTTAATTTATATATATATATATATATATATACCTTTATTTCTTTAGTTTTTTTAACATTTTTATTGGTTTAATGATCTGTCAGAAAATTACTCACTATAAGTATTGGAAAAAAAAGATACAATTATTTTATGTAAATACTTTTGTTATAAATTTAATATTTTTAATTTAATAATTATTATAATATTTATTGTTATAGGATAAGTGAACATCTATGCACATGTTTTTTCTTTCTGCTGTTTTAAAATAATTGAAGATTATTTTTCCTTATATTCTTAAGAAACCAATCAAATAAAAATAATAAAAAAATATAAATATAAATCAGATTCAACACAATAAATCAACTTAGAAGAGTCAGTTAAAATTATTAATTTAAAAATTGAAAGACATAATCACATATACTCTAACTATTGTTATCATTACTATCAGGGCTCACCAGCACAGAGATCGACATTACTCCCAACGTTTAAGAGTCAACCACGTTGAGCCCAACAGCAATGCGCATCGGCCAAGAAGACACAGATTGGATCCCTAAACAATGAAGTTTGCGTGTCACAGTACCAAAAATCTGACTTGAGATATGTGATTGCTGGCGAAGAGATTTCATGGAGGAGGACGGTAAACCGAGTTTTAATCTTCCGCCAGTAAAAAAAGAGTGGCTGAAAGAAAGGTAGATGCACTGAATGAATGATTGAACGTTGGAATTTGCACTGCTGAAATCGGCAGAAGAAAGGTTGGATGTCTATACAAAAAAATCACGCATGCATGCGGTGATTTTTGGTTGCACGTAAACGACACTGCCGATACGTCCATACACTCTGATTACTTTAACTTTAACCGCATTTTGTACTCATAGGCAAAGAGAATGTTCGACACGGGGAGAGATTGTACTGTATTTACCAAATTTTGAAGATTTGTTACATGTCAAAAACAGTTCCTCAACATTTAACCATAATTATAATCAGTATCTTAACATATAAATTTTCTTTTTAGGTATTTTGTTAAAATATAATTCTTGTTATTTTATTTTGTTCGTACAGTTAATTTTCTTCATCTTGAGATTATAATGTTATTATGATGTGCTATTTATTTTTGTACTATATATATTCTTTTTAACTTTGCAGAATTGTGATTAAAAATACAAATTATCATTTGTGTGCATAAATTATTGATATTCATATATGAAAAATAATTCTTTTAATTGCAATGAAAAGAAATTAATATTACAAAAGGTTATAATTTAAATAGAGCCTAATGGCTTATGTAAATTGATATTTGTCCTATAAGAGTAAGCCAGAAGGATATTCTTCTCATTGAGTCTTCAATGTCCTCAATATTCTGTTCTTAAATCTTTCTATCTACAGTTATGTTTAGTTAAGTTTTGGAGTAAAAAGTGTAGTTTTAGATTTTTGGTTTATATATATATATGATCAAAATAAATAAATCACTAGTAAAAAAAACTTTTTTAACACGTTATATACGTTTCGGTTTAACTGAAACTGAAATGTATAAAAGCGTGGTGGTATTTTCGTAGTTTTAGGAAAGTTATATGCATCGGTTCAAAAGGAACCGAAGTGTGATAGGTATACGGCCTCGGTTAAGTCAGCAACCGAGACATAAAACATTAGTAAAAAAGAGGTTATTAAGGCGTTATATACGCTTCGATTTTTATATGACTCGGGGATCTGAAGCATAAGGGGTATATTGTTTCGGTTAAGTAAATAACCGAGACATATAACCCTGTTGAGAGCACATGTCCTTTCTGCAAAGTAGACTGTGCACATGATGTCTTTTTAAAAAATTATTACTACCTCAATTTCTTAGTCAACCGAGGCATAAAAGTCTGCCCTACCAAAATAATCTTCTCACACGAACAATGTTTTTTCTTCCTCCTCGAGCAAAGAGGGCTTTCTTCTTCCTCCTCCACGAGCTTTCTTCTTCCTCCACAGCACAAACAAGTTTTATTTTTTTTTTTATTTCAAGTTGGCAGGTTTTAATGTTTTTTATTTTCTGATTTCAAGTTGGCTTGTATCAGATAACCAAAATTAAGGGTTCATCCCTTCTTTCTTTTTTTTTCCTTGAACCAAAATATAATCTTCTTCCTCTTCTCTGTTCTGCATCGCGAAAGGGGTGTTTATCCTCTTCCTCTTCTTTGTTCGACATAGGAACCCTTCTTCCCTGTTTGGATCAGCGTCGTCGTCGCCGAGAGGGTTCTTCATGCATCCAACCCTTCCTTCCTCTTCTCTGTTCTGATTCGTCTAGGGTTCTTCGTGCATCCAACCCAGCCTAGGGTTCTTCGTCTCGCGTGGACAACCAACCTGGAGGGATCATCAATGGCGCAACATAGACACGACAGAGGCACGGCGGAGACGCGACAGAGACACGGTGGGGCTGCAAGGGCGCAATGGCGTTATTGTTCTTGCGGCGGACGCGCAAGGACGCGACAATCAAATAGGTTTTATTTTTTTTTTCTAAGTTTATTAATGGAGTTTCTGCTTGTTCCCTATTTCTGAATGGAATAACAAGTGAAGTGTTTTTGCATAATCGTTCCTATTTGGTTGATCATGGGAGTAGGTATTTTGATTTTATGAAGAGTTGATCTTTTTTTTATCTGTCACTGTCATCGAGGAAAACATGCTCCCTGACGACATCATGGTTGTCGATTAGGTCGTCGATGGCCTCAGCAAACTCGTTCCGCCGCCAAGCTCGACACTTCGTGTCAACTTCTTGAAATTGAAGGAGGACGCAACTGGAGAAGAGGTTTTGGGTGTGGTTAGAGGAATTCCTGAGAATTTCAAGCAGATTAGTGAGTTTAGTTTTGGGGAGAACTTTTCGCTGGGGAGAGCCAAGGGTTTCTCGATTGCTTTGAACCAAAATATAATCTTCTTCCTCTTCTCTGTTCTGCATCGCGAAAGGGGTGTTTATCCTCTTCCTCTTCTTTGTTCGACATAGGAACCCTTCTTCCCTGTTTGGATCAGCGTCGTCGTCGCCGAGAGGGTTCTTCGTGCATCCAACCCTTCCTTCCTCTTCTCTGTTCTGATTCGTCTAGGGTTCTTCGTGCATCCAACCCAGCCTAGGGTTCTTCGTCTCGCGTGGACAACCAACCTGGAGGGATCATCAATGGCGCAACATAGACACGAAAGAGGCGCGGCGGAGACGCGACGGAGACACGGTGGGGCCGCAAGGGCGCAATGGCGTTATTGTTCTTGCGGCGGAGGCGCAAGGACGCGACAATCAAATAGGTTTTATTTTTTATTTTATTTTCTAAGTTTATTAATGGAGTTTCTGCTTGTTCCCTATTTCTGAATGGAATAAGAGGTGAAGTGTTTTTGCATAATAGTTCCTATTTGGTTGATCATGAGAGTAGGTATTTTGATTTTATGAAGAGTTGATCTTTTTTTTATCCGTCACTGTCATCAAGGAAAACATGCTCCCTGACGACATCATGGTTGTCGATTAGGTTGTCGATGGCCTCAGCAAACTCGTTCTGCCGCCAAGCTCGACACTTCGTGTTAGCTTCTTGAAATTGAAGGAGGATGCAACTGGAGAAGAGGTTTTGGGTGTGGTTAGAGGAATTCCTGAGAATTTCAGGCAGATTAGTGAGTTTAGTTTTGGGGAGAACTTTTCGCTGGGGAGAGCCAAGGGTTTCTCGATTGCTTTGCTCGCGATTTTCGCAGGACTGACTGAGTTCGAGGCCGTGGATTCGAATAAGGAGTTGGTGAATTACCAGAAGGAGTTAGAGATCAGATCGACAATGTGGTCATTGTTGATTATGTGGTTCCACCACCTCCTCCTACCCAGAGTGTGAGCCTTTGATGAGAGGTTATTGCTTTGCTCTGCAATGTAACTGTCAATTATGTTTATTTGCCTGAATAATGAGTGTTTGATGATTCACTGAATTTGTCACATTGTTTTTGAGTTTAGAATGTAATTTTTACCTTGCTTTTTGCTTTAGTTGTTTATGCTTGTCACTATGGTTGTATGATTCTTACATAAAAAGAAAACAGACTGTTCGAGGTGTCGTAGACACTGGATGAAACAGTATAATGCATTACATTTGAATGATTGATCTTCTTGGAAGGGTTGAGTTGATACAGGAGGCTTTCGGTTTGGGCGGTTCTACTTGGAGCTTGCACTATCACAGCTGAATGTGTTGTATAAAAAGAAAAAAGACCCTTTATTGCCTCGGTTGGATTTGAATCGAGGCAAAAGAACACACCTCTCTACTGCCTCGGTTTTGGATTTGAACCGAGGAAAAATCCGACCCTTTTTCGCCTTGGTTCAGAACCGAGGCAAAAAGCATAACCTTTTTGCCTCGCTTGTATATGCCTTGGTTGTGGAACCATTACGTATAAGCGAAAATAACTGTTGTCGTTTCCCTTTAGTGCACTAGTGAATATTATGAAAATTTTAATTAAGTTAATAATAGACTTGTTATTATTCACGTCACATAAAAAGTTGTGAAGGATGTAACAAACTAACACAATGTCTATTATTATATCCAAAACGTAATGAAGTTTACTTCCACTAATGATCATGGAGAATCTTTTTCCAAAACATTGAATATTCTTTCAATGACATTTTTCAATGATGAATGACGATGATTAAATACTTCGCGTGAATATGTGACCTATTGGTGCGAACTCTTTAAAGTGATATCTTACAGTTCTATATGGAGTACTCTTCTTTGGAGCATAAATTCAACATTTCCAAATAATATTTTCCTATAATATTGTATATATAAGATTAATCAATGACTCACAACCTACAAATAAAAACCCAAATAATGCACTAACTTTCAGAAATAACTAACAGATCATCTCATACAAGAACATCTTTCAAAATTCTTGAATCAGATACTACGGCAGAAAAAAAGAGAGATGAACTCAAGTTATCAACGTCTCAAAACTTATACACTCACCAACCACCTATATTAACCACCTTGTCCATATTTAATGGCTCAATGAATGGTGTCGTAAAATTTTTCAAAAGGAAAGTATGTGCTCATTCATATAAAGAATCTCATTGTGGCTTATGGGTCTATGGATTATCTACCTAGCTAGAGTAAAGAAGCACGTGAACAAAAATAAATACAAGGATAAACAACTTAATAATACTAGTATTATTATTACGTAATATTTTTTAGGCTTAAATGTTTACTTTGTCCCCATGTTAAGAGGTGAATTTATGTTTAGTACCCGATTTTAAAAATGAAGACATTGGGTCCCTATGTTATGAAAAGTAAATAGTCCTATCCGTTTAACGGCGTTAAAATTGATAACGTTGAATTGACTGTGGATGTGAGGTGTGCAAGAAATGTCGTCGTGGCATCCAGATTTCTTTTCCCATCCAAGAACAGGGAAAACTTGAGGTTCCCTCTTCATCGCGGCAGCCACTGCCTATGCCCCGAACAAGATCAACGTCGCTCCTCCTGGCTGGCCAAGCACGTCGTTAGCATTGACAATGCCAACGTTGGAAGCGTAGCCGCCCTTCACGACCCTCCTCCTTTGGCTCGCTCTCTTTCACGCATGGGAGAGAAATACCACCAACGAGAGGCATCGCTTGTTGCCATTGCTCGTACCTATGTCGCTCGTCGTCGTAGCGACCAAGACTGACGACGTCGTCGACGTTGTCAACGCCGTTCTCTTTTTGCGTTGGATTTCTTCCATCCTCTTCATACTTCGCAACACTCATTAAGAGCGATGGAGACGCTGTCGCGGTCCATTACAAACAGTCTCGCCACCTATGGCACATGGAACAGCCAGGGGTGTTGTCAACGTCAGCGCCTTCTTCTTCGATCCACACCTCACAACAACTTCAACCCCAAAATCGCGTTGTTGTGCGTCACATCGCCGCTAGGACTTGATCTTCATTGAGTTCTCTCCACCACGATTGCGTTGCCGCCATTGGCGCCCCTAGTCGCCACCCATGGCCACCATCGAGAATGGTGTAGGTGTTGGCGAGACCACCTCCCTTCCTCTCTTAACTTTGTTCTGATTAGATATTGACAATGAAGATGGTGGTGACGGGTGGCTATCGGTTGTCGGTGTTGATAGAGAATGGAGGGACCAGAAGAAATGAAGCTATCTTTGTTTTTGTTTTTCGAAATGGTGATGGATAGTAGGGATGTGGGAGAAGAATTGGTGTAGGAAGGGTAAAGTTATGGTCCGTGATTGATGGGATGACTAGGGTGAACCCAATCAAGGTTAGTGGTGATGATGAATGGTCTCCCGAAAAGGTGAAATTGAAATTGAGTTGGTCTTTTCTGGAACTCTTTCTTTATGGTTCAATTTCGCAGGTGAAAGATGATAGACAGTTAAAGGAAATGTGTGGAGAAAATCTGATGCATTTGTGAAGGGTGTGAAAAATGAAGATGATTGTGTGTGTTGGTGTGTTTCTGTGATGCGCGTGATGGAGAAATTGGTTTCGGAACAGAGGAGTAGAGTGTAAAAGGGGAGTAATTTACGAATTTCTATTGGCTGCCACGTCAACTAATTTAGGCCAACTCATTGTCACAACGACATTTCTTGCACATCTCATATCTACAGTAACTTCAATGTTATCAATTTTAACGCTGTTAAATAGATAGGACTAAAGTCATACACTTTTCATAACATAGGAACTCAATGTCTTCATTTTTAAAATCAGATACTAAATAGAAATTCACCTTTTAACATAGTAACGAAGCCTATTTTTTATTAATGTTTTTATTATTTCTATTATTATTAATAAAAAGTAAAACAAAAACATATCTTCTCTTTCTTTCACTGGAATTGATTTCAAGGTTATGAGAATGGATTCTCTTTTTCTTTTGCAATGTCCTGAAATCCGAACCATGGGCTCTGATACCAGAGTTGGGAGAGGTTCAACACACACATAGAACTCCACACATGATAAGATATTGTCCGCTTTGGGCCAAGCCCTCACGGGTTTGCTTTTGGTACCACTCCAAAAAGCCTCTTATCATTGGAGATATCTATGTGTATATAAACCCTTGACCAGTCCTTATTTCACTCAATGTGGGACTTTGTTTGCACTCCAACAGAAAATATGTTTTAATTTGAAATTATTTCTTTGAAAAAAAAATATGTTAAGGATAAAAGTATATTTTCATACATTATACCGTGATATAAGTTCATTTGATGAGATATTCAAAAATCATTGACTCCCATACATCTCACCTTCTTTTATTTTCAAATATATAAAACATCCATTTTCGAGAATGTTTAAAAATAGTCACTCACCCGCAAGCAAACATAAAATAATTTTCTTAGAAGTAACCTAAAAAAGAAAATTGAAAAAAAAAAAAGACATACCAACCTGACACTAGTCACGGTCTGGACGCTGTCAAATCATTGAACAACGTGATGCTGGACAAAACCCACACCACCAATCGCACAAAGAGAACCGCAGTGCATACGACAACGGCCAAACAACCTACACCCAGCAGCCCGGCAGACCGCCACCAAAGACATAAGGATCCAATGCTCCAAGAATCCCAGCCCCGCTAAAGAAGATTTAAGGTTAATATACATTGACATAATTGATGCATTTTGCAATAATGTTTTTTTTTTTAAATAATTACTTCCTTAGAAACTGAATTCATGACCCATGATCAATAACAATGGCTTGGTTCAAACTTTTATTATTAAATAAAATATTACATATAATATTTAAAGCTCGAGTCTTTATGCAAGAATGTAAAGTTAAAGTCTTACAAATCGATTATGACTTATTGTACCTGCTTACTACATAAAATAATTAATATATTAACAAAAAAAAATTTTAAAAACAAATTATATAAAGATATTTAATTTTTTATAATTATAAAAAACATATAAGTTCTATTTATTATTTTTTTATAAAAGTAAATGTTTTAAATAATTGTTTACAGTTGCATTTAAAACCAATCTCGTGTTTAAGAAATGTTGAGATGATGAAGATAAATTTTCAAATGCTTTTTAAAATACAAAAGCTATGACAAAGAAGGAATTGCAAAATTATAGACAAATATACTTGAAAAATAAGTAAGTTGTAATTTTCTTTTAGCTCCAGAAATTGTTATATACAACTTTCTATCCTTACTAACCCACTTTTCACTTTTTACAGAATGACATGTATAATTTCTAATCTATATATCACTATTTGCACAACCTCTCTTTTCACATAGTTCTTATTGTTAGCTTTTCTTTGATTTTCAATTAAATGAAAACAACACACAGGATCTTGAATTTTCATGATACTCACAATTCCCACAATACACAGTAAAAGAGAACTAACCTGGATCCATTGTGCACTTCTTCCTGTCTCTTCCTGTTAAATGTTCTCTTTCCTCTTACTCCTCTTTAATGCCTTCTGGATGATATAGAAGTTGTAGGATGGTTTTCTCTGTCAGTTTCTCTTCTTTCCTGAGAACGTTACGTTCTCTATATCTCTTCAGAAACTTAATGTGTCCACAGAAATAAAACGTTTTCCTCTTTTATGATATTTTAATTAACTTTAATAAAATACCAAAATGTCCTTTTGGAGTGAGAAGAGAGGGATTAATTTTAATAACTCTAAAATAATCCAAATAACTTTAATACTTTAATATTCTAATAATCATCACATTAGAATCCTTACATTAAAGTTATACTTTAAATTACATGAACCAATGTAAATTATTAATATAATTTAACATTCTCCCACTTGGTTCATGTGATGACTTGAAGATCTAAAATAAACTTTAAGTGCGCACCATTCATTAGAATTATCAAGTCATCATCCGTATATGAATTGAAATAATCGGATCATGGCGGGCAAAAGTCATGAGCGACAAGATTCCTTCCATGTATCACATAATCAAAACAACTCAACATAACTTTAATCAATCTTATAACTTTTATGTCTCTAAAGGAGACTTATCATGTCACCACAATCAATAATACATGTATATAATTTAATGTGGATAACAATAGAATAAAGAGAAACATAACTTTAATTGAATTCACAAGTGTCATGACAGTACAAGCATATAACTATACATATCTATATAGATAGATAACAATATCATGTTAACATTGACTTATCCATAATGCCCATACTTTCAACATGGCCAATAAAAGTTTTGGGCGGTAGTCCTTTAGTTAACGGATCTGCTATCATCAAATCCGTACCAATATGCTCAATCAACACTCTATGTTTCTGCACTTCTTCTTTGACCGACAAGTACTTCAAATCCATGTGTTTAGCACCCTTTGAGTACTTATCATTTTTAGAGAAGAAGACGGCTGCGGAATTATCACAATAAATCCTTATCGGCCTAGCTATACTGTCAATAATACCAAGCCTCGATACAAAGTTCCGCAACCACAAGGCATGAACTGTGGCCTCAAAGCATGCCACAAATTCAGCCTCCATGGTGGAAGTAGCAATGACTGATTGTTTTGCACTTTTCCAAGAAATTGCTCCTCCAGCCAAAAGATAGACATACCCAAATGTGGATTTTCTTGAATCCACACACCCAGCATAGTCTGAATCCGAATAGCCAATCACTTCGAGATGATCTGACTTTCTATAAGTGAGCATGTATTCTTTGGTACCTTGTAAGTACCTAAGAACTTTCTTTGCAGCTTTCCAGTGATCCATTCCGGGATTACTTTGATATCGGCCTAACATTCCAACAGCAAAACTGATATCTGGCCGAGTACAAGTTTGAGCATACATTAAACTCCCAACCACTGACGCATAAGGAATAGACTCCATGGCCTTTCGTTCCAAATCATTCTTAGGACATTGCATTTGACTAAACTTGTCTCCTTTCTGAATTGGAACTATTCCGGGAGAACATTTTTCCATTCTGAATCTCTCTAACACTTTATTAATATAGCCTTTTTGAGACAAACTTAACAATCCTTGTGATCTATCACGGAATATTTCTATTCCTATCACATAAGATGCCTCATTCATATCTTTCATTTCAAAGTTGTTAGAGAGAAACTTCTTTACATCATGTAACATACCAATATCATTAGCAGCAAGAAGAATATCATCAACATATAGAACCAAAATAACAAACTTACTCCCACTGACCTTTATGTATATACACCGATCAACGGTGTTCTCTACAAAACCATACGAAGTTATGATATCATTAAATTTTAGATACCATTGACGGGAAGCTTGTTTTAGTCCATATATTGATTTCTTTAATTTACACACTAGATTTTCTTTTCTTGTTATGGTGAAACCTTCTGGTTGATCCATATATACTTCCTCTTCTAAGTCACCATTCAGAAAGGCGGTCTTTACATCCATTTGGTGAAGCTCTAAATCATAATGAGCCACCAAAGCCAAAACAATTCTCAAAGAGTCCTTCTTAGAAACAGGAGAGAAGGTCTCTTTGTAGTCAATGCCTTCCTTTTGAGTGAAACCTTTGGCGACTAATCTAGCTTTATACCTTTCAATATTGCCTTTTGAGTCACGTTTAGTCTTAAAGACCCATTTACAACCGACTCTTTTTGAACCCTTAGGCAATTCAACTAGATCCCATACTTTATTGTCATCCATTGATTTCAACTCTTCTTTCATAGCATTCAACCAATTCTCTGAATTATTACTTTCCATGGCTTGACTGAAAGAGACTGGATCCTCATCAATGCTTAAGTCACATTCATGTTCAACAGAGTAAACCACATAATCATTCGAAATAGCAGGTCTTTTCTCCCTTACAGACCTTCTTAATGCTGCTTCTTGTGGTTCCTCTATCAATTGCTCATTTATGACTTGCTCATTGACAACTGGCTCAACATTTATATGTTCATTTTGTGGGATTGGAACATTAATTTGTTGTCTCTGCTTGTTGTGTGACTGTGATACAACAAGAGGGATAACAACTTCAGAAGAAACACTATCAGTATGCTCTTGAATGTCCACTATTCGTGATTCCTCACTCCCACTAAATTGACCATTTTCAATGAACCGAGCATTTCCAGACTCAACTATTCTTGTACTATGGTTAGGGCAATAAAATCTATATCCCTTTGACTTTTCAGGATAACCGATAAAGTAACCAGTAATGGTTCTTGCATCAAGTTTCTTTTCATGTGGATTGTATAACCTTACTTCTGCTGGACAACCCCAAACATGAAGATGTCTTAAACTGGGTTTCCTTCCGGTCCATAGTTCATAAGGAGTTTTAGAAACTGCTTTGCTAGGAACCCTGTTAACCAGATATACAGCAGTCTTTAATGAATACATCCACAAAGATAAAGGGATATTACTATGACTTAACATATTCCTAACCATATCCATAAGAGTACGATTCCGCCTTTCTGCTACACCATTTTGTTGTGGTGTACCGGGCATTGTGTATTGTGCACATATACCCCGACTTTCAAGATACTTTGCAAATGGACCTGGACATTGTCCACTCTCATCAGTTTTACCATAATATTCACCACCTCTATCAGATCTCACCACTTTTACTTTTCTATCTAATTGCCTTTCCACCTCATTTATGAACACCTCAAGGGCATTCACTGATTGAGATTTTTCATGCAATAGATATATATAACAATAACGTGAGAAATCATCAATAAAGGAGATAAAATATTTTTCACTATTCCAAGATTTAATGTCAAAAGGACCACAAATATCCGTGTGTATTAACTCAAGAAGTTGACTGCTTCTTGTGGCAGGATTCTTTGATATGTGTTTTGTTTGTTTACCCTTAATACAATCAATACATACATCCCAGTCATCAAAATCCAATTGAGGTAAAATTTCATTTTTTACTAACCTCAACATCCTTTCTTTGGATATGTGACCCAATCTTTTATGCCATAAGAAAGCAGAACATTCCTTTCCTGCACTAGAATTTCTATCAACAACATGTTCAACATTAAACAGGGATTCAGAAAAATTAACATCAAGATTTAAACGGTATAAACCATCCAATAATGTACCAGAACCATAATAGTACGAAAGTTTATACAAATGAAAAATACCATTTTCAATCCTAAAGTTAAAACCTAAACAATCCAACTTTGCAACAGAAATCAAATTTCTAGCACAACCAGGAACATAGAGACACTTTTCAAGATTCAGACAATAGCCAGTGTCTAGAATCAATCTGTAAGTCCCAATTCCTTCTATTCGTGCCTTCATTCTGTTCCCCATATATAAATATTTTTCAGTTCCTTTTATGGGCTGGATTGAAAGGAATCCCTGCATAATATTAGAAACATGAGTAGTAGCTCCAGAATCCAACCACCAGGTATTATTAGGCACTTCAACTATATTTGCTTCAAAACTTACAGAAACATAAAAAGTACCTTTCTTTTCGAACCAAGATTTTCTTTTCGGACAATCTTTCTTGAAGTGACCTACTTTCTTGCAAAAGAAACATTTCTGGTCCTTCTGGATACCGCCCTTATTCACTTTCATTGGGGCTTTGTCCTTCTTGTTCTTCTTTCCTGATTTACCTTTACTGAAGCTAGCACCTTCATGATTTGTGAGATGGATAGAATGATCTCTCATTTTCTTTAATCTCCCTTCCTCTTGAACCAACATGGCTTTGATTTCTTGGAAGTTCCACTTATCCTTAATAGTGTTATAATTCACTTGGAACTGGCCAAATTCAGGAGGAAGAGAGTTCATGATGAACTGTACTAGAAAAGACTCATTCACCTCCATTCCCATTGACTTCAATCTTGCTGCTATATTAGCCATTCCAGTTACATGTTCATGTATGGGCTGTGACCAGTCAAACTTTTTGGTAGTCAGCTCACTCATAAGAGTTCCCACAATAGACTTGTCAGTTATGTCTGATTGTGAATACTCCTTGATCATTTTCATGAATTCCTTTGCGTTTTCCGTTTTGGGTATGGAAGGCTTTACGTTCTCTGCCATAGACATGCGCATCAAGTTTAATGACAACCTGTTAGACCTATGCCAAGTCTCATAAAGAGACTTTTCATCACTTGTACTGGTCTCTGTAATGGCTGCGGGCATTTCATCCATCATAATAGCCATATCCAAGTCTAGAACACCCAGTTGGAACTGGATTTGTTCTGACCAATCGGCATAATTGAGCCCATTAAACTTGACGACATTGTTGCTCAAACCTGCTAAATTCATGTAAGCTGGAAATAATACAGAAGCTCATACATTAATGCTTTGATAAAATTAATGGATTCAAACAAATTACTACACTAGTCATACATTCAAGTTCACCTTTGGGTGACACTTAAACTGATAGGTAGTCAATAAAGTCATTCATTTAAGTTCACCTTTGGGTGATTCTTAAACTGACAAATTCCATATATATACTTTAATAAACAATCAATCATACTTGAGACTATATGTATGCTATCTTTGGATATACAAACATATACTAAGTACATGAAATGTTTCACTTTAATGTCATCAATTATAAACCATGGTTCACCTTTGGGTAATCCATAACATCCTTATATCAATGACTTTCAAATAATTATATTCATAATTTAACATCATCCTTTATATTATGAATAATTCATAAAACAAAACATTATATATGTCATGCACATTATGTCATGGACGTCATGCACTTTTCCAATTAAAAGCATAACCTTCAAACTTTTAATTCACATCTGCATTCCAATTACCTTACCTAACATGCAGGAATTAAAGTTTCTTTAATGTTATAATCAAATAAAATAAAATATAACTTACTCGTGGATGAAATCATAAAAGTGCAACACTTTTAATGCAACTTTAATGCAAATCCCGTGCACCAGAAACCAAATAGAAAAACTTCACAAAAAAATTTTCCTTGAATTTAACTTCTTGAATTCCCGTGGCTGGAGTTGCAATATTAAAATTGCTCTGCTATAAGAACAATGCCGCAATATAAATTGCTTCCAAAAACGAATTCAAATGCTTGCAGATTTCATAATTCACGTATAGTGAATTCAATTCACTGACAATCAAATTAAAAACTTACGGCTTCCGAGATTCACACATTACATTACAGTGAATTTAATTCTTTCATGCCAACAAATATAAAATCCCTAAATTTTATAATTCAAAAAATTAGGGTTTTAAAATTTGGGAATATTACCATTCAAGGAGAATCATAAAATTCAGAACCGTGCTCTGATACCACTTGTTAGCTTTTCTTTGATTTTCAATTAAATGAAAACAACACACAGGATCTTGAATTTTCATGATACTCACAATTCCCACAATACACAGTAAAAGAGAACTAACCTGGATCCATTGTGCACTTCTTCCTGTCTCTTCCTGTTAAATGTTCTCTTTCCTCTTACTCCTCTTTAATGCCTTCTGGATGATATAGAAGTTGTAGGATGGTTTTCTCTGTCAGTTTCTCTTCTTTCCTGAGAACGTTACGTTCTCTATATCTCTTCAGAAACTTAATGTGTCCACAGAAATAAAACGTTTTCCTCTTTTATGATATTTTAATTAACTTTAATAAAATACCAAAATGTCCTTTTGGAGTGAGAAGAGAGGGATTAATTTTAATAACTCTAAAATAATCCCAATAACTTTAATACTTTAATATTCTAATAATCATCACATTAGAATCCTTACATTAAAGTTATACTTTAAATTACATGAACCAATGTAAATTATTAATATAATTTAACACTTATTGCTAACTTCTTTACTAAGATCTTTCTTCTATTTCCCAACGATAGATTGTAAACATTATTTTGGGACATTTTTGCTCCAAAAATACTTCTTTATGTTTTTTTTTTCTGTAACTCCCCACATAATTTTTTTGGAAATAATTTATTCTATTTCCTTAAGTTTTATATTAGTCAACTCATTTATCTTCACTCATTCCTCGACATATCTCTTTGATTCTTCGTATCACTCAGGGCTTATTCTTTTGAGTGGATTTGAGGGGATTTGAAGATAATTTTTTTTGTCGTTTTTTTGAGCAAATTTGGAGGTAAATGAGAGTGAATTTGAAAATATTTTCTTTTAATTTGTCACGTCAATACAATTCTATACTAATTCTCACAAATTTTATTTTCAAATTCACTCACATTTACCTCCAAATTCGCTCAAAAATACGACAAAAAAAATTATCTTCAAATCCCCTCAAATTCACTCTCTCAAATCCACTCAAAAGAACAAGGCCTTAGTCAACTCACACAATTAATGCACGGTCATAGTTTATCATTTCGAAAGTATTTGAAAATTCCACAAAATTAGTTTTTTATTTTCACAAAATGTCACTAAAAATAAAGAAATACTTTTTTATTACGCGACAACAAATTACCCATGAATTACCCTCTATTTTTTTTAACATTTATCAACTTATATACCTCTTTTTTTCACCATCTTTTCATTTTTCACCTTTACCAATTATACTCTTTGTAATTTCCTCCATTTTAAACTAGTAAATAAAGAGCTTTATTACACTTCGGTTTCAAAAAAACTGAAAGATATAGAAATGCAGTAGCAATTTTGTAATTTTAGCAACACTATATGTCTCGGTTCATTGTGAACCAATGCTTAAAGGTATATACTGTCTCAACTTCAGACCAACTGAGGCACAAAAATCCTACTGGCCTCATGTAAATTAGACTTTTTACCTAACAGCTTTCTCAAAACAGGCTTACTACCTCGGTTCTCTAACCAATCGTGGCAAAAAAACCCTTACAGCTTTTTCTAAAATAGGCCTACTCCCTCGGTTTTCTGACCAACCGAGGCAAAAAAACTCTGATAGCTTTTTTGAAATAGGCCTATTGCCTTGGTTCTCAGACCAAACCGAGGCGAAAAACTCTGACAGCTTTTTTGAAGTAGGCCTACTATCTCGGTTCTATGACCAATCGAGGCGAAAAACTCTGACAACTTTTTTGAAATAGGACTACTGTCTCAGTTTCTTAACCACCCAAGGCAATATGTCTTGTCAGAAAATGACAGCCTCTGATTTGGACGTTTCATATCCTATTTTTCAACCTCTACTACCTCGGTTCCATTTTTAACAGATGTCATGAGCCCTTTATGCCTCGATTAAACTGCGAATTGATGCCTATATATAGTAGATATTTTTAAATTTTCTGTTTACATTTTTAGTTTACATTTTTTCTGGAAGGTTTACGCATCGGTTTTTTTTTTATAACCAAGGTAATAGTCTCTTCGATAGTTATATTCCAGAACCATAACATAGTACGCACATTTTCACTTTTCTTCTTATTCCATCTAAGAGCAATGCGAACAACAGCTTCCCATCTCCTGCGAATAGGTTTTCCTTGTCGCTCCACCATCATTGCCTCCACCAGTGGCTATCGTCGCTCCCTCCACCACTGGCCGCCACCACTGCCTCTACCACTAGGCGTCACCACACTCTCCATCACTAGTTGTCGTCATAAGAAAATTCAACCCAGTGTTCCTTCTTCTTCCTCGCGTAATCATTCTCTCTCTCAAGCGAAGTTGTTGGTATGTTGCCTCCATTTCTCTTGTGCAAACGTTGCTCCCCTATTTCTCTCGTGCGAACGTTGTTTGTTGTTGCCACCTACCGTTCGCCGCCGTCACTGGTTGTTCGTCGCCGCCTTCGATCATTTGTTGTTGCCTTCGATCATTCATCACCGCCTTCATCCTTTTCGTTGTCGCCTCCATTGTCCATTGTAGATGAAAAAGAATTGATTTTGAATAAGCAAAGGATCCTATTTTCTTAAAAAAAAGCATCTACCACTTCGGTTCGAAACCAACTAAGACAAAAAAATCTCATTTTCTTCAAAAAAAGGCATATATCGCCTCAGTTCGAAACCAACTAAGGCAAAAGACCCCCACATACTACCTCAGTTCTGAACCGAGACAAAAATACTACCGCTTTTTACCTCGCCTGTATATACCTCAATTCATAAACTGTTGCGTATAACCGAAAACAACCAGTGTCGTTTCCCTTTACTTAAATTTTCATCTTTGCATTACAATTCCTTTTGCATACACCAAAAAATAACCAAACAAACTTCTTCATCTCCCACGAACACTTCACCTCCCAAACAATGAAATAAGATTTATGTTTTCATTTAGTTAATTTGATTTAGAAGTTTCCCGGCAACATATATACAACATCTATTTATAATCGAGCACTTTCAAATGATGAATATTTTCCTAATTCCTAAATGTGGGTTCCTCGTATTTTATCAAATCAATTCAATGTAGACAAACAAATAACAAAAAAATAACTGATAGGAGCAAATTATTCATGTGGGTGATTGCTAAGAAAATAATAAGTTATTTAATTGAATTACTTTATTACAAACATACTTCAATAGTAAGTTGAAAGACATTTATATCTATTATGTTGGTGCAACAATGTCATGGTGATAGTTACAATAAGGAGGATCGCTGCAGCCATGTGAAGGTCCAGAAGGTGGAATAGGTCCTTTGGGAAGAGCATGAAAATGAATGTTTTTAATAGTTCTAACTGCTAATCTTTTAGGAGGAGCTTTGATCTCATTGTCAGAGCCATCTGGGGAAGCTGAAGAAGAACTTCTGGAGAGAACATGAAACTTCGCACGACTTCCAACTTTAACTCTTTCTTCCATGTTCAAACCTTGAAGGTTAAGGATCTTCGAGTCAAATGTAGCATTTGCTATCATAATATTTGAGAAAACCAGAAATATAAGAAATGAACTTAATCTAAAATCCATCTTTCACTTCTTGACAAGAAAATGAAAAATCCAATTCCAATTTTTATAGCATGTGTCAAGAGGAAAACTTGTTTAATACTGATTTTATTTCTTAAAAAATGAAACCAAAGGTTGAAAAGTCATATGTATTAATTTTAGTAAACGCATTATTTATTTAATAAATTTTTAATTGATTGTTATTCATCATTAATATTACAGTTATGTATATGTAGTCAAACAAAAATTCAAAGATGATATATTAGGATATAATAAGAATAATTCAAACTAAAAACTACTTTTATTTAATAATTGTTAAATACATAGAATATATATATATATATATATATATATATATATATATATATATATATATAGTCATATTTATTAATTACGCTAAATGAATAAATTTTATTAATAATGTAATATTTATTATTTATTTTTTTCCTATAAATATATTATATTTTCAAAATTCAATAATTAATATCTATACTCTATAGTCAAATTTTAAATATAAACTATTAATTAAATATAATACATTTATATACTTTTTACTAAATATATTGTGTATTTAAGTATATAATGCCTACTATTTCTATAATTTTATTTGGTCAATGTTAATTTTTCCATCTTAATTTGTGCTCCATATATTTTACAATATCCACAGTTTTGATTTCTAATTTTTTTTCCAGCAACTTTAATCCTTGAACTTTAAATCAATTATTCCTAATTTTAGTTCTTGAACAATTTTTTTACGCAATTCCAACTCCTTAATCTCTAATTATTCATAAATTTATTTTTTACAATTTAAAAATATATTAAATCACTTTCATGGCAAAGAAAACAAAAAAAAAACATTTGGACTAAGGTTTCGTATGATTAAAAATTAAAGAATCAAAATTACATAACAAGACATTTAGTGACCAAAATCACGGATAAGTAAAAATTATGGGACAAAATTTGTGAATAAAAAAATGGGATCAAAATTAATATTAAATCTTTTTCTTTTCAAATTTTGATCCATGAACAATCATTGTCATAACATTAATGTTGTGTTCGTTTTAAGGGATGATACTGTTTAAGGTGATTTGGGAGGACGGATTGAAATTGTTTTTTATGTTCGTTTGAATATATTTGATAAGAAGGAAGGCAGAGGATTTGCGGGATGCTGAACTTATTTCATCTTCGCTGAGGGAAGAGATTTGCGGTGATTTTATATGAAAAACCTATTTTAGTCTTTTATTATCATTCAAAACGAGGTATGCGATTTTCTGTTTTAATGGTTCTTCACTCATTTATTTTGTATTGCAGGTTGTATGAGATTTAGAAACATGGAAGAAGAAGGGATAGGAAGACAACCCAGATGACACCAGAAGTAGAGGGAAGAAAGGGTTTAGGCTTTTTTTTCTCTTTTTAATATTCAGAGTTAAAAATTAATTTTTTTTCTTTTTATAATAATTTTAATAATTATATATAATATTAACAATTACAATTTTATATTACTTTTACTACTAAGGATATTTTGGTAATCTTTAAATTTTATCAATTAAACAATTTTTTTTATCTGTCACATCAATCAAATCCTACGCTAATTCTCACAAACTTTACTTCCAAATCCATTCTCAATTATCAACAAATCCACTCAAAAAAGCAAAAAAAATTATTCTCAAATCCACTCATATCCATTCAAATCATCTCCTCAAAATTTCTACAAAAGAACAAACCTAAGTAAACGTATAAATGGCAGAAAGATTAAACAAAGTAATTCAATATTATAAAGGATTTTTCTACAATGGTTTGAGCAAGTATAAATACAAGATGATGACAAGTTTACACATCAAAATCTTTGTATAATTGGAGAAATGAACTTTGTAATATTCTTTACCATGTGATGTTAAACTCTTGTAGAAAAGAAACCCTTGGAGGTTTCTGTTTTGAAGAAAAGACAAATGGGCTTCAAGTTTGGTTTGCTTCCACGCAGCCCCCACTTTTAATCTGCACCTCCATGATATGGTTTATTGGACAGTACTTCCTCGCCCACATGACAAAATAATAAGATAATAGTAATAAGATATATAATAATAAAATAACTAATAACTTAATAAAAGAATGAAAAATAAGGAATTTTCTAAATTTTTTATATTCAAATATAACTCCGATATTCATTCTTTTCAGAAATAGATCGCTATGCTGAGTAGTTAATTTAGTAAAGAGCAGGTTTAGCCAATCAACTTCAACATATGAGCACTTGGTCTTAATCGTAGCTTAAACAAAATGTTTCGTGGTAAGAACAGCTAGTTTAATTATAATAACTTATTTTTTAAAATTAATAAATTAAATTTAATTATATGGTTATTAGAATTATGATTATTGTTTGGTTGTTAAGTGATATAACTATTATCTGCTGTTACTGGAAATGATATGAAAGTTAAATAATTTGGAAAGTAAAGAAAGTTATTGAAATTATAATAATTAAATATTTTATTTTAAATTCATAAATTATTTTGATAATATGATACTTATCAGTAGTAAGAGAAATTAATAAAATTATAATATTTAATTAATTCTTTATAAATTTACTCTCATAACATGATAATTAGCAGTCAGAGATGCTGATCGGATTATAATAATTGTCTATTTAATTTAAATTAATTAATTTACTTTAATAGTATAGTTATTAGATTATTCTGTGGTAAACTCTTGGAAATGGTAATTTAATAGTAAGGGAATTTATTTTAATTATAATAGTTATTATATTTTTAAATGATTTTCATATTATATATTGTGGATGAAAATTGTTTGACAAATATGAGATGAAAGTTAGAAAATTGGGAAAGTAAAGGATGCTGTTATAATTATAGTAATTGCTAAATTATTTTTGGTAGGATTCCTATTTTATAATTTGATGAAATTTGTTTTATCCATATATGAAATAGAATTGGGATAATTAAGGTAGTAAGAGACACTTTTATAATTATAATAATTGCTAAATTATTTTTAGTAACATTCATATTATATAATTGTTATAAATTGATTTTTCATGGCATGAAAATTAATAGAGTAAGAAAAGTTATTTGAATTATAATATTTATATTTAATAATTTCATGAAAACTATTTTATAGATATTGAATGAAGATTTAATAATTGGTAATTGTAAGGGAAGTTATTTAAATTATGATAATTACTTTGTTTCAAGTGATAAGTTTATTTTGATGACTTGATTATTAGATGAATATGTTGTTTTTAGTTAGAGGTGTGAATTTGTTTGGTGGTAGTTTTCTTGTTTATAGTTTTTTTTTTCTATTTTCTAAGTTGTTCTGGTTAATTTTCAATTTTCATTTTCTCAACCGTTAGATCAATTTAAAAGTTTGATATATATAGTTCCTAATGTATACGTCTTCACTGTAATCGTAGAGATTTCTAATTGAATGTTTGTATATAGAAAAATCAGTTTTGCATTTTGAGAGAACTGAACGCTACCATTTTCCTCATTATGAGTTATTTATGTAAATCTTTAATTCCTAATTTATTAATTATTATTTTAGGCTCAAATTTTGATATGTAGTCCCTCAGACATATGTTTTCACTATAACCATAGGGATCAGAGCTAAATCATACTAATGGGACTAAACATTATATCAAATCAATTGGACGGATTAAGGTAAATGCCATTTTCGTTTCTCGATGAGAAAATGAGAAGGCCATTTCTATCTTTTATAACATGTTAAGAGGTTTACTCATTTAATACAGAACATTCTTTTATTAAATCTTTCTTGTATAAGATTCAACTTAAATAAATTTCGCATGTCATCACCAATTTAAGAGTGGATTTAATAAAATCAAATATTTTGTTCAATACTTTATAATTTATTATTCTTAATTTTAACTATTTACAATATTAATTTTTATTTATGATATAATATTACGGTAATTAACTGTAATAATTTAAAAACATGAATTTATAATTGTAATTATATATCAACATCAGTTTACAATACTATTATTATTAGCATAATTATAGGTTATTAATTATTATAAGTTTGTTTTTATACTTATTTCTTTTATATAACATTTATATTTAAACATATACATAATCAATACAACTCACACCCTTCAATACTCTTTTTCTACCTACATTTAGCATACACATCTAATTAAATAGTCTTAATACAAAAAATGTAAGTGGTAATAGCTCTTGAATCCAAATTTCTTTCCAAATATATTCTATTTTTATAAGTTTTTTCGTAATTTTCTTTATTACACAATGTTGACGATTCTTCTAACATTTTTAAAGATTTTCATCTTCCAGTGATTATCTCGGTTATATATATATATATATATATATATATATATATATGATTTCAATTTATAAAACGTTCATTATATATAAAAAAAAATCTTAAATTCTAATACTATCGTGGAAAAGAGAATCAATAAGTTTTTTTTTAATTTAAACAAACCAAGCAAAAATTAAATTGTGCAATAATCATATAACTCCTATTATTGTATGTGAGCATATTGCGGATGCATATTAGAGCGAGAAGATGCCTGAAATTTTTATGGAGAATTTTCAAATTTTATTTTCTTTTTTGACAATTTTACTTTAATGTAATGTTTTTGGATTATTATTTTATGCTTTTAAATTTTGAATTAATGTAATTTTTTCACTCAAATCTAACGATTAATAATTAAAAGTTGTTATTAATTTATTATTCTAAGATGGTTTCAGACTTTATTTCTTTTTTAAAAAAATGAAAATTTAATAAATTATATATACATATATAATTAAATATGTTTAGTCAATTAACATGTTGTATAATTTTTTTATATAAACAAGTAACTAATTTTTTGAAATATCTTACAAAAGTCTATATTGATACGATTAAAACGCCTCTATATAGTACATAAATTAAAAGTAATTATATTTATGATAAATTATGAATTAATTAATTTTTATTTAAAATGGATATTTTTTTATAAAAGAAGTTTATAGAATAGTCTTATCTAAAAGATTTTTGTAGATATTTTGACTATCTAAATTTTTCTGATTTTAACGGATGTGAATGAAACCAAACGAGTGAGCTAAATTGTGATGTCCACTCTTTTCTTTAACGTGGATACTACATATTATATCAAATCAATTGAATAGAACAAATAAAAAAAAAAGGATAAAGGGTGTGAGTAAGAAAATATTAATTTATTTAATATTAGCATTATTAAATTGTTTTATTTCATAAAGTAAAATTAGTTGACACAACATCTTTGGCCACCACGTCCACCACAATAAGGTGGATGGCTACAGGGAGGTGAAGGCCCAGAAGGTGGAACAGGTCCTCTGGGAAGAACATGAAAACCTTTGCTTTGAATGTTGCTAACAACATTTTTGTGTCCACAAGGTGGAGTGCAGCCATGGGAAGGTCCAGTAGGTGGAACAGGTCCTCTGGGAAGAACATGAATCCATTTGCTTTTAACGTTGCTAACAACATGTTTTTCTGCAGAAGCTATAACCACATTATTTCCTATCACTATGTTTGAAACAACCATAACTAGAAAACATCGAATTAAGGTAATTGCCATTTTGGTTTCTCGATGACAAAATCAGAACCCCATTTCTATCTTTTATAACATGTTAAGAGGTTTACTCATTTAATATAGAACATTCTTTTATTCAATGAACAGAAACGTTCGAAAACAATGTATCTATTTAATACATTAGTTATTGATTATTATTTTATATTTATTAGATTTAATGAAATATTTATTATATGTATTTATTGTCTTTTATTAATTTATCCTATGTTTATTAAATTTAGGGATAAATATATTTTTAATTTTTTTAATTTTGGACCAATTTAGTTATCAATTTTTACAATTGTGTAGATTTAGTCATTTTAACCAAATTTTGTTAAGTTTATTTAATATTTTAAACGTGTTTATCAGTGAACATTAAAGCAAAAATGTGTCAAATAGTGAAAAATAACTCAAATATTATTATAAAATGTGTTTGAAATATTAAATAAAACCTAATAAAATTTAGTTAAAAAGATTAAATCAACGTATTTGTAAAATTCGGAGACTAAATTGGACCAAAATTTTGAAAGAGATTATTTATTGATTATTGTTATCCTAATGTTATATTTATTTGATGTATTTATTGTTTGTTATTAATTTATCTCATATTTATTATTAAATCTAAAGTTAAATATATTGTTTGATTAATTTAGTCATTATTTTTACAATTGTGTGTATTTAGTCTTTTTAACCAAATTTTGTCAAGTTATTTAATGTTTTAAACATGTTTATTAGTTAACATTGAAGCGAAAATGTATTAAAATAATTCAAATAGTATCATTAAATGTGTTTGAAATATTAAATAAATCTAATAAAATTTAGTAAAAATGACTAAATCGACCTATTTGTAAAATTGGGAGATTAAATTGAACCAAAGTTTTGAAGATAGACTATTTCTAATTTTCAGTGAAAGTTAAAGGACAAAAACATATTTAACCCTTAAATCTAATATAAAAAAATATTTAAATTTAAGAAATCCAATATTTTAAGTTAAAAACCATTGTTTAAAGGATAAAATAGAAAAAAAATGTATACACCAACCATACATTGACTACATAGAGTATAAGAATACATATTAGACAAGTTTGTCTATACACTAATTATATCATTCTAACAAACAATATACCTTAGACACGAGTCTATCTATATACATATTAGATTAATCTATTAATAAATATTAGACGACTCTATCCCTTCTATGATTAGACAAGCCTTACAATATACATTACATAAGTTTGTCCATATATTAATTAGACGAGTCTAACAATACACATTAGACTAATGTCTCTATATTTTGATTAGACAAATATAACAACATTGAATGAGTTTTTCACTACATTGATTAGGCAAGTCTAATAATTCATATTACAACAATCTATTCATATGCTAATTTTTATTTTTAACAAGTCAATTCTACATAATTCTGTGTATCTTTTATATTTTTAGAGAATTTACTCTATTTTTTAACATGTTTTATCCTTTATATTTTTACAAAGTTTACTATTTATATTTATATAAATATATTTGTTTAAATATATAAACTATTATTAAAATTGATTCTATTCAAAACTTAATTATGAACAAAAATAATAATAATTTTTTTCTCGATTTATAATTCTCTTACAATAAACACACAAACCAATATCAACTTGTACAGATATAGATATGAGTTTAAAATTAATTAAACAAATATAAAACTGTTCACTTTTATAATTATATTTTTATAAAAATAAATTTAACTATCTTTTTTATTTTAATAACTATTAGATTAATAACTTTCATACTATAATAAAAAAAAAGTAAACACAATATACAAAACGCATACGTTATCAATAATAATAATATAAACTCAAATTAACAGTTACTTTTAATTAATAATTAATCGTTAACGTATAAAAGAATATAAAAATAAGATTTCTTAAGCTAAATTTATTAAACTTTATTAATAATGTATATTTATTAATCAATTTATTTTCTTATTAATATATCAGATTTTCAAAATTCAATAACTATTATACTTTTTGCGATTGTACTTTATACTAAAATTTTAATATCAATTATTCATTGAATATATATATATTCATATACTGTTATTGTATATATTTTATATTTAAATTTTATTAATATTAATACTTAAATTTTAAATATCTTTATTTTTATATATAGCCGTCTATACTAGAAACTGTTTTCTTTTAGTGTCTTGTTTTCCAATTTTAATATTTTAAATAATTTTTTTAAATTAGAATAATTATTTTATTTATTTTACTTTTTAAATGACTATTTCTTTAAATTAAACCGATTTTTTTAATTTGATATCTTTTTAAACTTAACTATTTTTTAATTCATTTTAAGTAATTATGTGTATCAGGTTTGTCTGTATATATGTGTTTTTATGTATGTGTATATATGTGTTTTTATGTATATGTCTATAGGTATTTGTATCAGATAAGGTTTCAAGGTCTCGTGTTCAACGTTAGAAAACGAAAGTCCAAGGTTAAAAATTAACAAGTGATATTTTTGTAAATAAAATTTCAATTAAGATGTTGGAATTTAAACTTTTCTAATGTCAATTGGTTATTTTGATGTCATATTGGGTAAATTTTACAAAAATATTTGGTGCAAAAGTGAAAATGTACTCATGTATGACTTTGAATGTTCTAGTTTCAAATTTCAAAAGGTTATAAGACATCGGAACATCACTTTTCAGATTTTATATGTTAGTGAATTCATTAAAAATTTGGGAGAAGATTGAAAATTCAGTCACTTTATCTTTGTGGAAAACCTTCTTCTCTGCTAAAACTTTTCTTGAACTAAGTTTTTGGCGACCAACACATGTAATTTTTCTTTCATTTTATACAAATGCATGTTGATTAACTATTTTACGATTTTTTTTTGTTTTGATTGATTGGTTTCATGCAAAGGTACTCTTCGAAGCATAGACACGTTCTCCTTTCTCTCTCACTGACCGTAACACTTTATTTCGACGATTCAAAAATGTTAGTTTTGTTTTCATTTTTGTTTTTATTTTCAAGAAGGTTGAACTTATTGGTATTGATATTGTTGAACTTGTTTGTTGTATTGTTGACATTGATATTGTTGAACTTGTTTGTTGTTCATATAAGTTATACATCCAAACTAAGGATAAAACTCAGAATATATTCAAAACAACTCCAAATGACTTAAATTTGTTCAAAGCACTAAAATATAATGAGAAGCCCCCACAAAAAATTTAGATTAAAATTCAAAGTTGTGAAATATTTTTGGAAAGTTTGGAGAAAACAAAAAAAAATTGACGAAAAATAGAAAACAACATTCTTTTTAAAATCTAGAAAGAACTGTGAAAGCAAATGTTATGGTCATTTAAAGATCTATCGAAATTGATTTTACAAATAAATTTTATACTTCACTGATATCCAAAGTAAGAGTTTCTGAGGGTTTTTTTTTTTTTTTCTAATATAGGAGTTCTAAGGAGTGGTAAAAAAAATCCAACAAAAACAATAAACATAGTTATCAAAACCAAAAATCACAAGTTAATTCTACTATTCACTTGTGATAGTTTTTGTTTATAGTTCATACTTCATATTTCAGTTTTAGATATATAAAATGTCAAAACTAGGCTATATTCGATTGTTTTCTGCTTTTCATAAAAAAACAAAGGAGTCGATTGAGATTGAAAAATAACAAAAAACAGACGTTGGTTGATTTATTTTTAAAATTGTCATTTTTCCACGTTAATTGATATAAAAAATTAGACAATTTTCTACGTCAATAAACATCAGAAAATGACAATTTCTAACGTCAATCAATGTTATATTTTTTTTCTTTCAACGTCAATTTAACATCTTTCAATATGATGTTGGTGTTCTTTTGACGTTAAAGGTTGAAAAACAACACCATCAAAGTCTTTTTTTTACTAGTATTGTGTACTATGTGTATTTTAAATTTTATTACTTTCTATCTTTAAGTAATTACTCATACAAATAATAACACTTTACAAGTAATAAATTTATAAATTTTAATGTAATAAAAATGTGAATATGCACGACACATGAAACCACATGTGTTTTCGTTAGAATATAGTTTGGATAAACTTCATTTGTTGTTTTAAAATTAATTGTATAATATAAATAGTTCTCTCAACATTATTTATTTGTGTATTAACCTTAATTTATCTTTAATAAATACACATGACAATAATTAAAAATCAATTACTTGCTACATTACATCAATAGTTAACTGAGTTAAAACAAAATTAATAAAATTAAAGTTTTTTCACTAAGAATTTTTTAATGTACTAAAAGTGAAACATACAAATACTTACTAATGGTTATTTACTACTCTATTAAGTGTAAATATGAATATAAAATGTTTAATAAAAAATCTTTTGGAAATTGTTATACAAGTAATAATTTTAATATTTTTTAAAATATAACCGAGGATAAAATAGAAATGTGAGTTCAAACAAAACTAATCTGTTCAAACAAAACTAATTAAAGTAGAGTTTCTATATTAAATTTTTTGTAACTTTTATTTGTCTCAATTTTTTAAAAAATTTAATGTAATTAGATTCGTTTCGTATATACTGTATCAATAAAGTTAAAGAAATGTCATTTATCAATTAATAATTTTTTCATTATTTTTTTTATTTTTATTTGTACTTTTTCAGGAGAAAATGATGGAGTTTGAGCTAATCCACGTGAGGAGGGCGAGTGAATTGAAAACCAGTTAAGAAGGAGAGGGTTACTCTATCCACCACCACAGGTTGTTTCGTGCACTTTTCCATTCTTATTTTATCTTATGGTTAAAAGATTTTTCTAAATCAAGATCACTTGAATAAAACATCTCTCACCTCTTCATTTTTTTAAAACCTTAATTCTACAGCCCCTGTTGCCTTACTTTACTCTTTCAAAAATTTATTATATTTTTTAACAATATTTTATACATAAAAAATATTACAAAAAAATTATTGTTTATAAATTAAAATCTACAAAAAAAAAAATTAATAAACTAAAAACAAAAAAAATAAAAGAGTTGAAACGCGAAGGCTTGAACGGATTTCGGAATTTGTTCAGCCTTTAACGGATTCGACATTCGTGGACAGATCACAAGATCAGTTGAAGACAAAACGGATTTTCCACCTTCATTCAAATGTTCCTGTTTCTCTTCTTCTTCCTCATACAGAGCACACCACATACATTTATTTACAGAGCATATATATATATATATATATATATATATATATATATATATATATATATATATATATATATATAAAGAACAAAAAGAAGAAAACTTTAACTACAAAAAAGTGCTAAGAAAGAATAAACGAAGAGAAAGAGGGTAGGGGCTCTGTGTGTGCGAAGAAGAGAGGAAGAGAGAAAGTGAGGGGGTAGAGGCTGCATAATTAGGGTTTTAAAAGAGGTAAATAAAGTTAAATGGTAAAAGTTAAAACATTTTAACCTAGAATATTTTTGGAATACGAACAAATCTGGAAAAGTGTAGGGAGCAATTCGGGTGGTGGAGGGAGTAACTCTCTAAGAAGGGAAGGAGTAGGAATGACAACGGGTCAAGCACGGATAGTGTCTATCCGCTACCCGACTCGCTACCCGCACGAGTACTCGTTTAGAAAATACCTATGGATACCCGCGAATACTCGCGAAAAGTAAAAAAAATTATTTTATACATTTTTGAAATAAAATTACAAATATATATATATATATATATATACATATATATAATTTAATATAAATTAAATTAAATATAAATGAAAACTTAATTTTAATTAAATTTAAAGTAATAGAATATTATTTGATTTTATTTTTAATTAAATTTAATTAAAAAAATATATAAATGAATTTATTTTTTTTATTTTTTACGGGTAAGCGGGTAGTATACTACTCGTACCCCATCAGTTAGAAGCGGGTATTAAAATACTCGATACCCCCTGGTAGTAAATATTTGTGGATAGTAACTACCTGCTGCAGATTTTACCTACGAATACTCGTGCTTGCATATTTTTTTACCATTTATAAAGAGAGACAGAAGGGTATATATGAACCCAGAAGGGCACATATGAACCAAAACACGTGTCACACGTAAAAGAAATAATAATTAATATAAGACTTAATACCTCTTTTGGTTCCTCGAAAGACGGGTTGTGTTCAAAATGGTCATACCTTTTTTAAAAGGTAACAAATGATCCCAACTTTTGAAAAAATGGGTCAAGTTAATCCTTTTTGCTAACAACGTCAAAAATTAAACGGTACAATTGCCCCCTTGGACAAAACTTAATTACGTGTCCAGTTTATCTTATTGTATGGTAGTTGCATGGCAGTGATGTTAAAATTGTGACAAAAAAAAATAGATTGGATGCTGTTAAGGCTTCCATTCAAAGGGGTTTTGAGACTGTTCAGATTCAAGAGTAAACAACTCTTGACTCAATCTGCTTCTTTGTCTTCTGAAGTCAGATTCTCTGTTCTACATTCCAAACAAAAATCCCTCATGCGCATTTCTGAGCTGTTCATTTTTGTAATATTAATTTCATTTCTTTAGAAGATTATTAATTATTAATCTATGTGTGGAGTTACTTTTCACAAGATCTTCAATCATCCTCCAAATTTTGAAATACCACAAATCTTTCAAAAAATTTCATTTATTTGAGAAGTGGAGGAGTTCAATTTTCGTATCAGAGAAAAGTGGTCAAGAAACAACCCACCTCTATGAAGAAACAACCTACCTCTACTGTGAAGAAGTCATGTATGCGCTTCCCTGCAAAACAACCAAAAACACAAAAGAAGAAGAAAAGGGTTTTCCTTACGCCACGAAGGGCCTCACAATTCCGCCATAGTACTCGCAGATCGCGCCACCGCGAGCCACCACGACCTTCTTCGACATGATCTCCTCACGAGATCCCTCATGAACACATCGCCAACCACCACAAAAGACAAAAACGTCGTCTGCTTCGCGCTCCCGCATCTCTATCGTCTTTGCCACCACAAGGCTTCTGCCTTAGCTCGAGACAAGGATAACTCTCAAAGTACAGTTGTTCGCGAGAAAGAAGAACTTAGGGTTGGGTTGTTAGTGTGAAAGAAAGAAAAGAAAATTGGGAAGAAGAAGACAAGTTCTTGATTAGGGTTTTGTTATTGAATCAGCTTTTAGAAATTTAATTAGAGTTAAAGTGATTTAAATTAAATTACCTATTAAGATTAGAGCTAATTAGAAATTGTTATTTACAGTAGTTAATAAACCCTAACTCTTCATAAATTTTTTAATTATAAATTAAAAGGAATCTTTGCCCAATTCAACATTTTTTAGTAATTATTTGATTTTTTAATAATTATTTATTTCCCTTTAAAGGATTATTCAATTTTTTATTTTACACCTCATTCACTTGACAGTGTCAGGCAATCATTAAAAGGGTGTTGCTCCCTCCACCACCACCACTTCTCCCTCCACCTCCCCAACCTTCCGCACTTAATTACAAAAATAACTTTTTTTTTACTTTTAACTCTATTTATTTACTTTAAACTCAAACCCTATCTTTCTACTCATTTTTACTTTTCACTCAGTCCCACCTCCCAACTCTCCTTCTCCCCCCTCCCCCTCCCCAAACTCCACCACATTCATTTGTTTTAATTACAAAAATATTAATATAATAAAATTATATATTTCATATAATTAAAATAATAAATAATTTTTTATATAATTATAAAATTGTTAAAGAATACAAAAACCATATATAAAAATCAACGGATGTCAACATCCGTTTAAGGCAAAACGGATGTCAACATCTGTTTAAGGCAAAACGAATATCGACATTCGTTTTCCCATAAACGAATGTTGACATCCACTGAGGGATGCTCACATCCGTTTAAAGATTATACGTTTATTTTTTTTAGGTTTTATTACACACCTTCACGACGAATCCTTCAAGCATCACCACACCACCACCACACATCGATCTTGGCACGGCTGATCAATTGCTTCCACCACCACTTGCAATCTCTCACTAAGCACACCGGCTAATGAAAGTCCACCACACTCTGAGACCACAATTCTATCACAATTAAAGAATGAGAGGAAGAAGTGAAACATGAAAAAAGAGGAAGAAGAACACAATGAAATAATGAGGGGACGAACGATAAAGAGGAAGAAGAGTTGCCACTACATAATTGGAGTGATTAGAGATTAAAAAATATTAATCCTAAAATTTTACTAAGGGTATAATAGGAATGGAAAAATAAAGGGAGGGGTAAAACAGGAATGGGGTGGTGGAGGGAGCAACACCCTCATTAAAATTGGACACCTCATTATGTTTTGTCCAGGGGCACCTGCATCGTTAAAATTTTGACACACTTGACCCATTTTTTCAAAAGTTGGAATCATTTGTTGCTTTTTAAAAAAGGTAGGACCATTTTAAACACAACTCCTCTTTTGAGGGACTAAAAGAGGTATTAAGCCTTAATATAATTAAGTAATAAGGTTATTATCCATTCATTTTTAAAATATAAATAACCAAATAGAAATAAAGTTTGAAGAATTTCAAAATTGAGTATAACTATAAGACTAAAAATATATTTATTTCTTTTTAATATATAAACACTCAAGTAAAAAAGATATAAAAATCAAAATAAATTAAAAATTTAAATATAAAACTAAATTATTAATTAAACCTTAATTTTAATATTTTAGCTTTTATGTTTCTAACTATTTTTTAAATTTAATTAACTACTTGTAATAAAATTATAAAAAAATTATAATTTTTTAATAATTACGATAATAATTAATTTTTATTTTTTTATTATAATAAGAAAAATGTGGACACTGTGAATGTATGTGTTTTCTCGAAAAGGAATACACATTTAATATATCTATTTCCATTTATGTCTAAAAATTAAAAGAAAATTTGAATGTCCAAATACTAAAATTGACCATGGTAAGATAATAATATTTAATATTTTTTTATAGATTACCAATATTAATATTATTTTTCCTTTTATATATAATATATAAAGTAACAAAGTGTCTATTTTTCTACTACTAAATTAGGATATATATATATATATATATATATATATATATATATATATATAATATGCGAGGATACATATGTAATTACACTAACATTTATATAAGTTAATTACAATTTAAATAAAGCTCGTGGAATAAATATTTTAAAAAATGTTATACTTACTAAAAATAAATTGAGGAAGTAGTGCTTTCAAAAGTAAAAATAACACGAAAATAAATTTATTAAATATATTATTTTCTATGACTATAATTTTTAATATTATTTTTTTCATATGAAGTTATTATGTTCCTCTCTTTCCAAATTTTCTTACTTGAGATACACACGGGATCACATTAGCATTTATATAAGTGAATTAAAAGGTAAGTAAAACACATATAACAAGTATTCTTTTAAAAAACAAAGCAAAACTATATTTTAACATACTTTTTTTTTTTACACAATTTTAACATAGATGTCATTTTTTAATTGATTCATTGTTTATTTGTTTGTTGTACTTATATACTCTAAACTTAATAAAAATAATAACATATATACATTGTCAATAAGTTATAAAAAAAATGTCTTAAGGTATCCTTATCCAAAAACAAATTGATAAAGTAACATTTAAAACAGTAAAAGCATTAAATATTTTATTTAATAAATGAAAAAGAATTCATTAAATATATTATATATTTATAATTGAAACAATGAATAATAATTAATTGTTTTAAATATGTTATTCAAAAATTAGTACTTGGTAGACGTCCTAACCTGAAGAATAGATGAGATATCTAATTATACAAAATTTATTAAAATGCTTTCAGAATAAACATTTAAAAGAAAAATCTTCCCGAATGAGGATCCGATCCGACCCCATTGTGACCCGATCCGATCCCATTGGTTATTTGAGTGGAAAGTGATAACAGTTAGAAACACAATATTTGAATGGCAACTGTATTTGGCGGGTGAAGAGAGAGGAATCACCATTTTCATTTCCTCTTTATCATCACTCACCATCGTCGTTTTCTTCTTAGAAATCATAATAATAATAATAATAAAATAATAATAAATGTGGAATCTTGAACATGATTGGTACTCTCCCAAGAGTCTTCTCAGCACTCCCACCCATTATGATTTTCCAGTAAATTATTCACCATCACTCAATCTCACTTTCAATCTTGCAAACTTTGTATTTCTTTATTTATTCTTGTTTTATTTTCTAGGGTGATCGCTTCATTCCCAACAGGAGTTTGATGGATCTTGATCAAGCCCAGAGTTTGCTCACAAACAGGACCAAAAAAATTCAGAACAAAAAATTCAATGTACCATTCCTCTTTTTCACACACTTTAGGTGTTTGTTTCTGTGTCTGTTCTTTTTTTTTTTTCATGCTTAAGAAACATAACTTTTGAACCTTTTTGAATTTTGATTGTTGGGATTGTACCCTTCTTCACTGATATACAAAGAGTTCTTCGTTTTTAAAGTCGTCGACTTTTTATTCACAACTCAAGAAAAAGCATTCTTGTTGAAGTTCTTGAATGTGTTTTTTTCCATGGTTGGCTGTGTTTTATCACCACAAAGTACATTTTTTTCTTGCCTCAGGAATATTCGGTGCATCAGATTTTGAACGTTTTTATATTTTATATCAATTGTTGAAGTTATCTTATTGGAGAACTCTTTATATTGTGTGTGTGTGTGTGTTTCCCTATAGGATGCGTACAGACAGATAGTGGAAGAGAAACTAAGTTTGGATTCAGAAGGAAAGCCATTTAAGATGTTGGTTTTTAGGGGAAGTCCAAAATCAAGCAGAAAATCCATTCGTTATATTGATGAGATGCGAGACGAAGAAGCAGCGTCATTGCAGAACAATAGCAATCAACATCACAGTTCAAGAAGATTGCCTAAGGTTTTGTTCATATCAGTCTGTGTTTTTCTAGTTTTTTTTGTCCATAATAATGTTTCTATTGTATATTCTATTTTTAGATAGAGCGATCAGTTCAATTTGTTCAAACATTTATTCGTTGTTGAGTGATAGAATTTATATCTGTATAAGGAAAATGCACCTTTATCTGCCTTTGGTATGACCTTGTTCGAAATGTTCTTCAGTAAAACCCCTAAACCATATCAACACAAATGCTTTACATTTGTGATTGTCGGCCAAAGCAATTCCTATGTTGCTGTTGACCAGTTACGAAGTTTAGCCAATATGGAGTTGAATGTAATGTTTTCCTATTTATCTGATTGAAAAGAACAACTGAACGCAATCAAGGTAATACAACAATTTTGCAAAACTATGAAACTCATGTCACTGTAAGAACATTCATGTTTATATAGGAGTAGAGCAGAACAACCATAACAATCTAATATGTCATAGATATATTAGATCATAGATCATAAATGTAGATAAAGACATCACAGAAGTCGTTCTTGTTGTTGTTAAAAGAAGGCTAATTTGATGTCTTGTGATTCTAGTTTTCTTGTTTTCTTTTGTTTGAGATGATTTAATGTTTATGATGGACCCGATTGGTATTATCATTTTTCCAATAAATCCTAATGCAACAAGTTTAATAAACTTGTAATGATATGAGCAGACACTGCTGATAGCAAACTAGTACATAAAATGAAAAGGGAGATAATTTTATAACTGGTAGTAACTTTTCCTCTATATATCCAATATACAAAGCCATGATCTTATGCTGTAGTCTGACTGGATGAATGGAATAACTACATTTGCAGGGAGAATCAAGGATATTGGATGCACCAAATATTAGAAATGATTACTACGCAAACATCATGGATTGGGGGAAAAACAACATTCTTGCTGTTGCTTTAGGCTCAAACATGTACCTTTGGAACTCAGACAATAGTAATGTAACAAAGTTGCTTAAAGCCTCTGGCAACGATTTTCCTACGAGTGTTTCCTGGTCAGAGGATACCAAGTACTTGGGAATAGGATTCAAGAGCTCAAAACTTGAACTCTGGGATGCAGAATCTTCCAAACCAGTATGCTTCTGTCTATTTATGGGGCTTCTCTAAGATCAAGTAGTTAGCTATACACTACAACTGTATGCACATAACTCAGCTTTTAACTTTCAGATAAGGATCCTTGAAGGTCATAGTGAAAGGATAGCAACCATTGCATGGAATGGTCATATTTTAACTTCAGGAAGCCATGACAAGTACATAATCAACCATGATGGTAATCAGTTGTTCCTTTTAACCCTTTTCAGATTAGTGAGTGTATAACAAGACAGTGATGAAATGAGATAGTTTAACATGTTGACTTTTCATCCTCTTGTAAGCAGTTAGAGCAAGAACAAATGTGATATCCCGGGTAAAAGCACACAGAGCAGAAGTTTGTGGTCTGAAATGGTCAAGGGGCAACATATTGGCAAGTGGTGGAAATGAAAATCATATTTATGTATGGGAATTGTCCAAAATGAGTTCATCCAATTTCTTGCACTGTTTTAAGGACCATTGTGCTGCAGTCAAGGCACTTGCCTGGTGTCCTTATGATTCAGGTGTGCTTGCCTCTGGAGGTGGCACTGAAGATAGATGTATCAAGTTATGGAATGTGAAATATGGAACCTGCATTTCCAGCATAGATACAAAGGCTCAGGCAAGACAGTAATCTGTTTCCTTGTTTTATTAACTGTCTTGTTATAATGTTGCATTAGTTGTTAAGTATTAAGCATTGTCATTAGCCAAAAAGAATAAATCATCATTTTCTTATCTGGACTTGCGCATCAAACTTTCTCTAGCTGAATGATGCATCAAACTTTCATGCAGGTTTGCGGATTAGAATGGAATAGACATCATAAGGAGGTATTAAGTGGCCATGGATTCAGTACAAGTGCACATCACAATCAACTTTGTTTGTGGAGATATCCATCTATGACTAAAGTGGGAGCCTTGGAACGTCACACTTCTAGAGTACTTGATATATGTCAGGTATGCTGCAAGTCATAATATAAAATTCTTGCATCAATGAGTCTGGTGGACTATCTGCTGGGTTTAGTGTAGTCCTCTGCTAAGCATTAAATATATATTGATGTTGGTATGTTAAAACTATTTTTAATATATGTTAAAATATCAAATTCATAGTTCATCAGTTCATTTTGAAGACACTGTAGAGAAACAACTCAGAAAAATCTAGCAAAGAATCCAAATTCAACATCAATGCTTCTTTCTGCAGTGTATTATAAGATTTTCATAGGTAACAAAGATTGAGAAGGAAGAACAGAATCAGGAATTGCACCAATAAAGACAATATGATATTCAATTAACTAAATATGCAGCAATAAGAATTTAATCTTTGATTTGGTAGTTTCTTCTTGAAAACAAAATTAAATTATGAATATGTTTTGCAGAGCCCAGATGGTTTAACAGTGGTGTCAGCTGGAGCAGATGAAACTCTTCGCTTTTGGAATGTATTTGGGCCACCTGTAAGTAATAACTATGAGACAGATCTGGATAACCTTTTGTCTCTCAAGGTTTCTCCAATAAGGTGATGGAAACAGAGACAATTTTCTTCATTCATGGTTGTTTGTGTAAATAGTAATGTTGACATTGGTCTTAATACATTAACAATTTTTTAATTTAACCTTACTGAGAGAAAGAGAAGTATATAATATTATTAGCAAAACATTGAAGATTCTTGTATTTGTTTAGACAAAAGAATAGGAAAATCCTCAAACTAGCTTATCATGTTGTTTAATTAGTGATACCTGTTTACGATAAATTTATACAATATTAAATATATAATTAAGTTCATAATGTCTGTTTTATGAATTTAGAAGAAGAAAATTATTCAAATATTTCGTTTTAAAAGAAGAAAATTACAATTATAACTACAATGAAAAATTTAGAAAGAACAATAAAATATTTATCTAAAATGATAAAAATAAATGGTTTACTATAATAACTAGAAAAAATGAAATATCAGTAAGGAAACAGAGATAAATTATCACAATAACAAATAGATTGAAAAACCAAAATACGGGCCATGGTCATCCTATACAATGAAAAGGCTTTTTCTTTTTGCGACACCACAGTTTCTAACTGCTGCTCCACAATTTTCAATATCATTTGTAGTGGTGACTTTGGAATTACTTGTTCCAAAAATCTTCTACAACGTAATTCAGAACAGAATTTTTGGATCACATTTAATGGAATACATTTTTCAGAATATATATGATATTTTCCAAATGGAAATTTTCAGAACTGAATTTTTAAAACACGCTTTTTGACAGAGGCAGCATGGTCAAAATAGTAATTTTGGTCTTTTTACTGGTAGAATGGGAGTGTAAATAGGAATAATAGGGAAGTAGTAATAATGGGGTTCAGGAAGGAAAAAGAGTGTGGAAATTAAACAGGTGAATACACGCCGCATAGACCTAAATCAGAGCAGGGTGCTTCTTCCTGTTCCTCACATTTTTCTTCCTGCAGCCTATATTAGCCCATTTTATCTTTCATTATTTTGTTTTTAAAATAATTTATAATAAAATGGAATTATTAATATGGTGTGTTAATGTGAGATTGTTCCTATTCCGGATTATTCAGTCCGATAAACACAACCCTATATTTTACTGTCGATGGATCCGGATTGTTTTGAATGGATAGATGGATTAGGTTTAAGTTTTCACAGTGACATATCTTATTTGTCAGGATTAAATGTAATAACTCAAAACATACTATAAATATTATAAAAGAGTTATCACAATTTTAATAAAATAGATTAATCATAAGACAAGGATAAAATTATTGTAGTCATCTAAACAAATAAATAAATATATATATATATATATATATATATATATATATATATATATATATATATATATATATATATAATATAGCTAGTTAAAGATACTAAATAAATATAGCTTCTGCATCTAAAACATGTTCCGAAAAAACCTTATCACTCTCTGTTCATACCTATTGAATGATCAAAGACAACAAAGAAGCAAAGAAAGATTTAAGCATAATCACAAATAAAAGAATAAGCTAGATACAAATAATTAATCATAGACTTAAAACATTTCATACATAAATCAAATGTAATATAAATCAAACTAAACATCTTAACATGCAATGACTTAGACTGGATAGTCCAGACTTAGAATGAATGTCGAACTATGGCGGGTTGTGCACTTGTGCTGATCTCTACTACTTTGCGAAGCCATTGCTAAATGAGTTTTGTCCTACAACCCTCAGTATGTTAGTCTGTAACGCGTCGTAGGTCATACTGGGCTCAAGTGAGTTCCTCTCGCAAAAACGGCGCCTGGGCATGATCCTCTCGGTAAAAGGGTGCTTGGAGGGCACTCAACGCTGCACCAAGTTCTAAAACACTCCTATCTTGACTTTGGTTACACTTTATACAAGTTTGAATGGTTCTTACAATACCATTGGCACTCAGAAACCTTATAAAACACACTTCTAACTCAAATTGACCAGTCCAAACACAAACTACCCATTCTAGACTACCTAACTCACTTTTACCGTTTCTTACACCAGATTTCACTAAACCAAAGATTTAGACAAGTCCTAAATGACTCAAATACATACCCAAAACTCCTTAAATTTGTCCAAACTCCTTACTTCAAAATTTCCCTAGCTAAACCTCCCATTTTACACTAAAACCACTCAAACACTAACCATGGGCCACCCTTTTTGGTTCCTTTTAGAAGTCTTACATCAACTAGAGATAAAGCCAATTTAGAGTATATAAGTGGAGTTCAAACCTGACCTTACAAGTTGGTTTTGTAGAGTTGAGTTAGGCTTAAAGTCCACTTCTTAACATGGTATTAGAGTCAAATTAGAGTCTATCCTAGCTATATTTGTTGTTTGTTTGGTATATTGTTTCACCTGCTATCGGGCCATTATCAAACCACCCATTAATGTCTAGTCTCACGTTCGAGATGTACATACCTTGGCTTGATGGGAGGGTGTTGGAAGTCTCACATCGACTAAAGATAAGGTCAATTTAGAGTATATAAGTGGGGTGCAAACCTCACCTTACAAGCCGATTTTGTAGGATTGAGTTAGGCTTAAAGTCCACTTCTTAACAGTTCTAGATCAGTTTCCGCCCAACACATACTTCTACTAGATCTTAATGGATCCCATAACAGACCTGAAAAACCAGATTCACCAAACCAACATTTTTCTCACCAACTTAACAATTAAAACCCCCTTTTTAGTTACTAAAATCATAACTTTGACCACTCCTTACTTCACAAACATTTCAGTCAACTACAAACATCAATACAATTCCATGGCATGCATTTAATGACAATATTAACAACCAAATTTCGTCATATCAAATTTCAACCATACCATACCAAAGCATATACATTTCATTGAACGAATATGTCATAAACATTGAAATTATTACTCTATCAAGTTAATACACATACAACAACGAAACTTACAAAACAATATCAATTTAGACATAAACATTAAGCTTCCCTTACCTCATAAGAAACTATCAAGCTCTAAGAACATTGTCTCAATTTCTTGAAACCCAAAAAATTTTTAGAAATACCTATAAAACATCGAATTGAGAACGAAAAAAGTCCTTAGGACCTCAAAATATTATAGATCAAGGAAAAGAAACAAAAAGGAGCATGAGACAATGAATCACTTCACTGAATTTCAATTTAGAATCGAAAGAGAAAAATTTACTTGCTCTATGTTAGAAATTAATCAGATAGAAGTGCAGACAACTCAGTTATGGTTTCCTAGGAACTTTCTGATCAAGGAGTGAGAAATCTTAGAGAAAAGAAAAAAAAAAGTTAAGAAAAGAGGTTTAAAAAGATAATTTTTTTAAGTAATGAAACGAGTTTAAAAAATTTTATTTATTTTATTAAATTATTTTAACTTTAAAACATTTATTCTCGTTATTTTAAAACTAATATTAGTCTAATACTTTGTTTCTAATACTCTATAGGTTTTTATATCAAACACTATCATATCTCTCACAACTTGTCAGGACACTGTTGACAGCACCGATTACCGTCAGGAGAGTTGTCGTTCTATGCTTCGTCGTTTTGCATTTTGCATGTGAGAGAATAGCAATGCCACAACACCTGCGATGATTCTCCATAATCGTCGACGAGGGTTGCCACCATCGTGGCCACAACTCATGATTGAGATCGTCACTAACGCTTGCAACGTCCTCCCTCCTAGTTTTTTCTTCTCCTAAAATACGTTGGTTTTATTCCCCATTCCAACGCCCAAATCAGAAGCTACTGTATTGAAAGAGGTGAAAGGAGTGAGAAGCTGCTGTATTGAAAGAGGTGAAAGGAGTGAGGGAGGTGGGCAGAGAGAAAAATGTCATGTAGGTTTTTGCCTAGTCAAAAGGATATTTTATTTTTGCCATTACGAAAAACTTCGGGTGTAGAGGAAAAACAATGGGGGTGCAAGAAGAAGCCCCGTCATAGCATCTTATTTTAGAAAGTTGGTAATGCTTAGGCTTATAGAAAATATCATTTGACAAAAATAGTCAGTGATGAATTTTACTGATTATAAATAATAACTTTTAAGTATCAATACTTTATATGAAATTTGTTATAATGTATTAAATATTTATGTATCTTTCTTTATTAAGCATGGTGATATATACATATATATAAAATAAACAAATTATGTCATCTTCATGTTATCACACACACTGATACCACTGCCAAAGCTCAACTATGTAAGATTTGTTTCACCTTTCGGAAAGCATCAAAGTCTGATTGGTTCTAGCAAGACAATCCATAAATTAAGCCTTAAAGCCATCAACACATGTATGCATAAACTATGTATGGTGCACTAAATTACAACATTTATCATAGAACAAAATTTGCAGCTTGAGGTGATTGAGCCTCTATACCACATCCAGCTAGAGCAAAGAATTTATACTTCTAAACTCCATATGAAAAATATTTTACTCATCTGCACCCAAGACAGCATCGCTGTCAGGATAAATCTCAGGAATAGCTTCGCTGCTCCTTGGTTTCTGTTCATCCCTTTTATTCCTCTCAGCTTCTTTCTCCCTCTCCACAATTCGAGCCTTAGCTTGTTCAAGTCTTGAGCTGACTGAATCCCAAGATACAAGCTTATCCATGAACACTGATATATAATCAGAGCGCTGGTTCTACAAAGATAACGAAGCAGTCAAAGACTATTGAGAAGAATTATCAAATATAGTAATCACAATGTAATTCCTTGAACTAAAATCTTACCTGAAAATCAATGTAGTAAGCATGCTGAATAAAAGAGAAATATTATTACAAAGTCAGTAAACTTTTTACCAAAGAAATGAAATGATAATTTTAATGTCCTCAAATCCAGTAAAACCAAGTAAACTAGATTAGTACCTCCCAAACATCAATGGTAAGGAGTGGCTGCAAGAAATTAACGGTGAATCTTGTCAGACATTGTAACCATGATGCTGAGGCCTTACCTTAGCATTCATGTTTTAATATATAAAATGAATTTTGGATATTATAGCTCATCCTTATAACTTACATGATAGTAGTTCCAAACAAGAGGGTTCACAGCATTGGGAGTCTTCACCACAACCAGCTTCTTGTCCTCGTCAGATGGAAGAGGATTCACAGCATTTCCCACATCAAGTTTGCTTTCTTTATCTATATATGAAAAGTAAAATGGAAAGGCCACTTGCTAGGTTAGATATTCCAAGAAAATTAAAAAGGAATGCCAGAAAATCAGAGAGTATGATCAGAAGGGTATTTTACTCACAGGCAAGCCATGCCCATCCTGAACCAAATTGTGTTGAAGCAGTAGTCTTGAACTCGTCAAGGAAGTTTTCAAACGAACCAAAGTCTCTTTTAATCAGCTTTAGAAGATCCCCAGATGGCTTTCCACCACCGCCGGGTTTCATGGACTCCCAGAAGAAGTCATGGTTCCATGCCTGCAAAAGGTTGAACATGATTTCTATGCAATGGTTTAGAAAAATAGACAAGACTTCATGATTACAAGAATGCATGCCTGTGCTGCATTGTTGAAAGCCGGAAGAAAGTCACCCTTATTGTATGAAATAACTACAACGTTCTCTAGTGACTTCTCGTCTAGATCCGTTCCATCGATTTGCCTGTTCAGATTATCTACATAAGTCCTGTGATGCTTCCCCCAATGATATTCGAGTGTCTCCTGACTCATAATAGGCTCCAAACCATTCTGAGAGTTTTCATTATGACAGTATTGGTAAAAATATGTAATATCAGTCCAGCATAAACATAAAAATCTCCACAAGTACAAGACATATGGTAGGTCATTGCAAAAACTACATGAAACTCTTGTGGAACTGTTTAATCAGTTCAGTGTAACCGATGTGCTGCACAGAAAGAAATTAAATGGCTAGTTATAATAAACTGAAGTCTGCCCAATAGAGTGATGGTGATTATAATAATTTTATGGCAATTGCTACGTTTCATTTGAAGCACAGTTCCCCTTAAAAGTTTGCCAACTTGAAGTAGAAGTTTGCCAACATGCTTCATTGGGAGAAGCACACCACTAAAGCAAGCCATTGTAGCTGGTGAGTCCAAAGCCTTATACACCACACACCAAAATCTCATTTCCAAGGTGAATTTCAAGTCCTCTTGCAATTGGATAATAAATGGAGTAATGGACAAACTCTGATCTTACCAGCGGATATGGTGGTGGTTTCAGCTCAAACTTTGCAGTGATTTTAATACGTCCAGCTTTCCTTATACATCTACTCTGCAGCATTGAACATATTTTCATAAAATTAAAGGCCAACAAAACAATATTCATCTTACATTTGTTTTCTTTTAAAATAGGAAAATTTTTTCCAGCCAGAAAACTTAAGTGAAAAGTCCAACATGATTGTATTGGCCATCAAGTTCGAGCATTTATTGCTGAATTGAAGTTCAGTGTTTGTTTACCAATTTCGTTCACATATTTTCCATAACTCGGTTTTCTAATAGATCAACTTACACATTTCAGCCGATTTTACCTCAATAGGCCTGGAAGTTTTCTCTTTATTTATAGGGTTTTTCTGGTCTCTAGATTTGAAGTGTTCTCACAACATAATATCTATATGACATAAAAGGATACCAAGCAACAGGTGATAACAGATTTGAGTTTCGCATAAACAGATTTATGCAAGGGATTCCAGAGACCCGGTAAAGCACACTTGGTGACAGTAAGAAACAAACATCTAGCATAAGACATTTCATATTTTCCTACATTCGGGGATCGAAATGAATATGTATTTGTGCTTGAGAGCTATTAATATAAATTCTGCAATACAACGATTGAGAAATTCTATTACCACTGGGAAAAAAGGCCAATATCCTCTTTCAAATGCTAAAACTAAACATATTATGCAGTACAGGTTTAAGAAACTAAGAGAATGTCATTGTAATGAACATGTTCTTTTTGATTCCTATAGCCCCACAGCATAATATTTACAGGAGAAATACTAGGAACACACTCTCCGTCACATTCTGCACACTCGTAATTTTATAGTTTTCAATCAATTTTAGTCAATTGCAGAATGTACAAAGTGTTATACTTAAAAATCTTGAGTATTCCAAAATTTTGAAAGTTCCAAAAGGCAACAAATACTTTATTGCTTAGTATTTTCACTTTCAAAGAGTTTGCATATGAAGACTTTCCATATACTTTCAAAGTGGATAACAAAGGTAGTGGGTCTTGCGTGATTGAAGTTGTGGACATCCTAGAAGTTCCTATTGTACAACAAACATCCTAACCCTAAGCCTCCTCTTGTGCACAGAAATAAAGGGTTCTCTACGTTCTACTTGTTTACTAGAGCCAACCAAAAGGGCACTCTAGCAAGGAAGAACTCTTATTTGAATTGCTTTCAATACGGATTCCATTGGTAAATACAGCAAGCAAGAGCAAAAGACACATGATAATAAACAATCAACGAATACTATTACTTTTCTGTTAAAAAAAAACTCAGATAAAAAAGTGTTTGATCCTTCATGAATTTAAAATTTTGAGTTCTAGTCCCTCTGAAAGTTTTTGCGAATTTTAAATCCACTTTTATTGCTTATAACCAGTACCAGACAAAAATGGGAACAAAAGGCTAAACCTTAAGTAACTAAGAGCGATAAAAATATGAGGAACTGAAAATAGGGAACAAGTAAAAATCTGAACCGGATGAGAGAACAAAAACTTATTCATCCCAAAAGAAAAAGAAAAAAAGAATATTTCTTAAAATGGTAAAATTGTGCGTTGGAAATGGAAATGGGTGACACATAATGGTTCGAAAGCAAACCTCTTTCTTCCACAATTTGAAGGTACCCAAAGAGAACCCTGCTAGCCAAACGAGAAACCCATGTAAGAGAGAGAAAGAGAGAGAGAGAAGAGAGAGAAAGGTGGAACCTTGAGTTTGGCGAGGAAGAAAAGCCGAAGTGGAAGGGGTGGAAAGGCAATTCATCTCTTCTGCCTCTGCTTCTCACTGAACTGTTTCAAAATATTTTGGCTCTCCTAATCTTCTTGTCTGTAACACAACTACAGTATAAGACAAGACACTGGAATACATGGTACAAACCTCGTTTCTACTTTTCTTATACTTGAGTTTTACCTCTTTATTCAAATTCACTTTTCTACTTTGTTATCAATATTTTCATTTTTTATTTATTTACTTTAATCTCATACTGAAGCTTTGTTTTGACTGGATATTCTTCTGAAGAAAAAGGAAAGAAAAGAGATAAGGAGGGTATAATAAAAAGAGAAATATAATAAAAAAATTATAGGTTTATGATTTTAGGTTTCTGAAATTTAAATAATTCTGATATTGGTATTTAAATTAAAAAAAATAATTTAGTTCATGATTCTTTTTCTAAACACTAAATTTAAGAAATTAAAATGAACTTTTTTTATTTCTAAAAATAAAGTATTACTTTTCAAAAAAATTATGTTATTTTTTATTTTAAAACAAAACTAATGAAAAGAAAAAGGAAATTGTTTCTCTTTCATTTCATTTCAAATTGTGGAAAAACAACTTTTATTGAGTTAGACATTACCCCTTCTTAAATCTAATATTTTTATTTTTTCTATTTATTATCACTTTATTTCTACCAAACCAAAGAAAAAGTATTACTGGAAATAGGAGGAAAATACTATGCAATAAGAAACAAAACTGATGTCCATATACGACTATTATTATATATAACTTGATTTTGTTTAATTTTATATTTGTACCTATAAATTGTACAAAAACGCATCATGCTCTAAAAACATTGGTTATTGTGGTTGAGACTGAGGGACGGATGAATTGTATTAAAATAATAATGAAAGTATTTGCGTGATTAGTCTTCATTTTGGAGGGGGTTGTGAATTTGTTTCATCATAAATTTACTTATCTATCTCTCTAAACATTAGACAATGGATCTTGTTAGATTTTAACATTAAGATCACACTTCCAAAGATTAGTTTTTCGCTGATTGTTTAAGATATATTTCGCAGATTCCATGTCCAAATTGCATACTTTTCACACAAATTAATAGGGTCATAAATCATTGTGTTCGATCCTTAGTTGAACCCTGAATATTCTTACCAAACAAAAATAGATATGACACTACAGACATGATGAGTAAAGAATTAATAGATTTAATCAAATAACACAAATTAGAGGTAATTCTATGTAGAAGAAAATATCATGGTAAATTGTTTTATGGTGCCATGAGGTCTTTATGCCCAAACCCTTTTCCTCGGGGCAAGATCTGATGTCTTTATTTCGTCTATCTTTGCAGCAACAATAAAATCATTCATACTTAAACCTCCTGCAAAATTTTGAACCATTTCAATATCGTGTTACAAGATGAGAATACAATGACATATTTAAGGATGTGAGAACAACATCTCTTGATCATATAACAACAATAATATGAACAGTTTACAAGAGATTTTAGGTTTAAACCTCAGCTACATCATTGTATAAAAAAGGCATAATTATCAAGATTAGAAATTCGCAGTCATATAAATACTTAAAATGATCAATATTTACTATTCTCATTTAAGTGCCTCCCAGAAATGAGCAACTCATATACACACATTGGTACCCACTAGATGATGTTCCCTGTGGGGGTTTTGAGTCCTCTACCAGGAACTTGCAGCTAGTAACTAAAACAAGTGCTTAGTAGAATGAAAGCAGCAACTGATTATATAGGAATTTTGATGAAATGCAACTAAAATGAAAATATCCTATGGTATTGAATGTGGTCAACAAGAAGGGTGGTTCGAGTTCATTGCTTACCGATGGAAGCTGTCCATAGTTCTGCCCTGACTTGATTTGGTTGTTCCAAGTAGATATTAGGGAAATGGCCTGCAGCCTCAACAACCTTAGAGATCCTGTTAATTAGTTCAACCCCACATTTAAAATCTCTCAATTTCCACAAGCACTGAAGTTTATGTCTACCTTCCTCATTCACAAGTCTCCAACCCACAACCTACAAAAATGAAGAGAAAATAAGTCCTGGGAAGGTGGAAAAAGTACAAAAGGACCATCACACAGGTATCCATTTTTGTTTCTTCAAAAGACAAGTTTACAACAGGTAAAATACTAAGTTTTAAAGTCCTCTTACCGACATGCAAAACAGTATTTAATTGAAAACCACTGTAAACAACATGAAAGCGATATTTTTGCAACTGTGTTTCAAGTAAATAAACATAACTAAATGTACTACAATAACATGGTCAGATTTTAAATCTCCTAGGCGGAAAATTAACAAACACTCACCATAAAAATGCAACTATCTGCTGCTTCAACATTACGCATAATTCCATTGCACAGTTATCATTGGACTATACTAACTTGTGCTGACTCAATCAAAAGTTTTCAAAATCAGATTACACATATGATGCTTCTCTGTACAGAACCAGATTACAGTGTACAGAACCAAACTAAGAAATCCACATTTTCAGAGTCTAAAAAAATGTGAACCTTCCCAAACATGCAATAGAATCAACAACAATTTAGCATCACTTGAATCATTTAATTCATATTCATAATAAACAACAATGTCATCTGGAACCAAAAAGTCAATCATCTTGTTTCAACTCTAAAGACTAAACGGATAACCAATCATCTCATTAATAGGACAATAGGTAGAGTGTACACACTAACATAACTTGAATCTGTTTGGATAAATTTCATATAAAAAAAGTAAAAAGGAAAATAAAATAAGTTTATTATTGTAGAACTAAATTTCGTTTATGCATATATATATCAATAAATATATTATTTTTATATTTATCTTTTATTTTTAGTTAATTTTATATTATTTTTTATTTATATTTTAAAATTAGTCTATATTTCTTTATGATAGAGAATAACTAAGTGTAAACAATATATAATTTTCGTTATATTCAACGTCAACCGTTCCCATATCAATCTTACACAACCTAATTTTTTTATTTAATATCTAAAGTGTTTCTCTATAAAAACAGTAGAAAAGAAAGAAAAATAAGTTTATCTACAACTTAAAAACAAGTTACGAATTAAAACATTTTTATATAATTTTTCTAAAAAAAAAAATCTTGCAACTGCTGGAGGGTACATTTCAAATTGTCTCTGGCAGCAGGTACTAGCAGGTGGATCATGTTACACAGAATCATGCTACGTTTTCAAGAAAAAGAAAAGTTACAGCCATAGATTTTTATTACAAAAACACTAATCCAACAGTTGGTATCACAATTGAGAAAAAAACTGAGATAGTTAGAAACTTGTTTTCTTATTTAAAATTCCTTATCAGTTTGCCAACAAATACCTAGTGATTCATTTCATTTTAGCAGAAACTAACTTCATTTTTTGTATGAATTCTATCCCGTGATTATCAAGTAATCTCTTCGAAATTATGAATGATGAGATGTAGCTGCTACCTTTCTGACGAGCATCTGAGCGTCCTGTTCTGAGATGGGGGGTTGCAAAGGGGAAATGGGAGCACAGTCCTGCTGCGCGAGAGAGAGAGCAGAGATATTGGGGATGAGGATTCTGTGTTCGGTGCTGCCGTATCCCAGCACCTTCTCTCCGAAGGAGCTCTCCAATTCCGCCGGAAAAGGGTCCCTGGCACCGAAGTCCCCCAGGAACTGGTTCGTGTCGATGGCGCGCGTCACCACCAGCGACGCCGCCCGGTTTCCGCGGCGACTCAGTGACGGGGCGCGTGTGGGCGACGTGACAGCCTTGGGGTGTTTGCGAAGAAAGACATGGTTAAGGTTGAGATTAAGGTTAAGGTTGGATGCGGTGGCCATCTAAAAGAAGAACACAGTGTATGATGTTGAGTAGAGAAGGAATTGAAATGGAGTAAGGTGGAGAGTGTGTGGCCTTGTGAAGAACTGCAATATATTATATTATCTAGTGGTGGAGAGAACTCTGAAGTCATTTTTTTCTTCCTTTTATTTCTAAATTAAAAATTTTTGTTGGCTTATATCAGTGGTTGGGATAAATTTTTCATTCAATCCAAATCTATGTTTTCAGGTTTTACATATTTGTTTGGACAACCTTAATTTCAGTCTAAAGATATCAGCATTATAAATTGTATTTTAATCTGTTATTGATGTTTTGTCATATATAACATTGACGCAAAACAAAATGGAAACATATACTGTAAAATATAGTTATTCCTACTGAAACTCAAACATAAAGATTTTAACCGTAAAAAGGTGACCAAAACTACAAGATTAAATAAATAATTATATTTTATTTAAATTCGAGTAAACTCATTCGTAATAATATAACCACATAATTTTATAAGAAAAGTTAATATACATAATTAAAATGATATGACAAAATAATTAAATTAACTATTTTTCATTAAAAATATTAAATAATATTTGTAAAAAATTTTCTACTGATATGGTCTTTTTATCGGATATATATATAGATAGATAGATAAAAGCACGTAAAAATTTTCAAGGTTCAATCATTTCTACTTATTGTCATCGAAACTGTAACATCGTTTCTACATATCGTAATAACAATTATTACAAAAGAATTAAAATACAAAAACACCAAAAAAAATAATAATATAAAACTAATTAATATGAACATACATAAATAGTTTCATTTCAATCTCAGTCAACTAAAATGAGCAATACAGAATCATGTCACCACCTATATTCTATCATTTATACAAAATTATAAATCTATTAGAGTTAAAGATAATTTCAAAGGAGTGTCCTAGCAATTGTATCTTACCCTACATTTTCTTCTTAGGAAGAATATAGTAATGCAACAAAAACATAACATAAAAAAGCAATATATCACATCCCTTTATATTGAAATAACCTTCTTGAAACCTTTCAGATTTTTTTACCCTCCTTGTTCATATATTCATAACACATATCTACAAAATATATAAAATTATTTCATTACATTGACAAACTTTACACTTCATATCACATACATTTATTATTTCTAAAATACACACGTTTATATTCAAATCAACCAAGAGCACATAACGACTTTCTAACCCATCAAATATAAATGTTCTTCATGAAAAAGAAACCTAAAACAAAACAATCATAAGAGATAAACTTTACTAGCTACAAACCTTAAATTAAATATCCTAATGGATAAAATTAAGAATTATATGCCTATAATCTATTGTCAAAATTTTAGTTTGATCTTACTTTTAACAAAACGAAAATCCTAATTTTTGCGACATGACTTGGAGCTAGAAAACCCAACTTGCCCAAGGAGAAAGTCTCCCATGTCCCTTTGCTAGATTCAAATTTAAAACTTGTTCAACGAGTCTACATAACATATACCACCACATTTTGACAATGCCAAATCAAAACTCATGTTGCACATAAGTCACAAACCACACCAAATTCATGTTGAACAACTTGTTCCAATAAAAAACTATAGCATTCACAAATTCACTCCTCCCTTCACATCTCAATATCAAATTGAACATATAAGCATGACTCTACATTTTACATATTTTACATTTCATATCATTTAAACTCAAATCTTAACAACAACAAAATTCACACCTTTAGACCACCAAACATATCAATTAGACAAATTCCATCTTCTACATATTACAAAATTATAATGATTAACCCAAATTTCAATTTACACTCTGTCAAGATAAATTTTACATTCCAAATTTAACCAATTATAACTATCAAACTCATTAATTGATTAACAAATCCAACATCTCATATCAATGGACTAATTTAATTATGAAATCACACTTTCAATATCACAATGCAATAATGAAAACACCAACTAGGAGGAAATAAAAATTAATTTTTGTCACTTTAGCCAAATGACAATTTTCCCAAGAAATTTATAAAACACTAAAACTCACTTAATTTCATAGAGAAACAACAAAAATCCTAACTAGAGTTATGAGTCTATCATTATAAAAATTAATGTTAGTTATTATAAACAACTTAATGCTTTAATTTTTTGTAGTGATTTGGGGAAGATGATTTGAATGGATTTGAGTGTATTTGAGGGTAATTTTTTTGTTATTTTTTTTAGTGGATTTGTGGGTAATTGAGAGTGAATTTGGAAGTAAAATTTGTGAGAATTAGGGTAGGATTTAATTGATGTGACAAATTTAAAAAATTAGTCTAATGGGTAAAAATTAAAGATTACCAAAATGCCCCTAGTTATTAAAGTAATATAAAATGATAATTGTTAAGGTTGTGTTTAATTGTAAAAATATTTATAAAAAGTAAAAAATTAAAAATAATTAATAAGATTAATTTTTAAAATTTAAAAAAATATAATTTAGTAAAATGAATTTTTAATTGATGTCTAAAATGAATTTATAATTTAGTAATGAATTTATAATAAAATTCATTTTTAAAATCTAAAAGTAAAATGTTATGTCTATATATATATATATATATATATAATTGATGTCCGAAATTAATTCATTCTTATTTTTATCCTAATTCAATTCAAACTCAAAATTTAGTAAATAAAAAATAGTAAAATAAAATAAAACTCAAATTGAACATACCTTGGTAGGAGCGTAGCCATGGTTGTGAACTAGAAACTTCATCAACTCACTCCCTACGAAGCAGTTCCTTGCAATCTTCATTTTCAACACCTGAATTGGCAACCTCAGTGATGGAAGACCATCAAAGAATCACATTGGACCTCTTACTAGAGACATGGCAAGGAAGATTCAAGAAGAAGAAGGATCACCTAACACTTTACTTCTATGTAAGGTTACTTATGAAAATCCTTCTTCTCTTGTCTAAACTAATATGTTTTGTAGGATACAATAAAAGCAAGAGCCATGGTCAACTAATCAAATTTGGGAAAAGCACTTCAAGGGATCAGCACCAGGGCCGCTCCAACGCCCTCAGCCAGGGGGGGCTTCAACTCAGATGCATCAAATGGACTTCCTAGCTCACGTGCGCTCCAGCTCCCTCAGACAGAAGGGCTCCAGCCCCAGCGGAGCAGCTTGAAGCACGTTTTGGCAGCACTATCCATGTGACCCAACATGCTTCCCTTGACCCAGCTGACTTGGCCTTCAAGCTCGTTTTGTATTTTGAATTTTGGAGGGAATTTAGCTCAGAATTGAGGCCCTTCTTCACCTATAAATAAGAGGGCATTCCCTTTGTATTTTCTCACTTTTGAGCTTAGTGAAAGGCTGCAGAAATTAATTTACAACTAAGAGAGGGATTTAAGCAAAGGTTCCAACAAAGGGACAAAGAGATAAGTGAGCTCAAGGATATGATTGGTCAACTTTTGATTAATCAAGACAAGGGTAAAAGGAAAGAAGGGTCTACACATAGAAAAGGAGAATACCTTGGAGATACATCCTCTCCACCTAGTGAGCATGAGCAATATAGTAGTCATCACAATCATTACCACTATCAACTACCTCCTAGAAGAAATCATAGAGAGAGAGAGAGAACATTACCCAAGGGAACCCAAGATTGATCTTCCTCCCTTCCATGGAAAAGATGATGTGGAAGAATATCTGGAATGGGAGATGAAAGTTGAGCAATTGTTTGAGTGCCACCAAATAAATGATGAGAGGAGAGTAACTATGGCCTCTTTAAGCTTTCAAGGCTATGCCTTATATTGGTGGACAACCTTGGTCAAAGATCTGAGATTGAGAAACCTACCTTCCATTAGGTATTGGAATAAGTTGAGGTCTGCCTTAAGAAGAAGGCATGTGCCAGCTTAGTATGATAGGGAGTTAACAGACAAGCTTTATAAACTCCATCAAAGAAACATGAATGTTGACGAATATAGGCAAAAGATGGAGTTACTCATGTTAAGAGCTGGCATAAGAGAGGAACCAAGGATAACAATTGCTAGGTTCCAAAGTGGACTTAATTATGACATAAGAGATAGGTAGAACTCTTACCTTACAATGATCTCAATGAATTAGTCCAGTTTTGTGTAAGGGTGGAACAACAACTCAAGAGAAAAAGCTCCACTAGGAAGGACTACCCTACTAGTTCTACCCATAAGAGAGAATATAAGAGGGAGGGTATTCTATCTAAGCCAAGGTATGATGGGTCTAGGGAGAGAGAGAGAAAAAGAAAAGGTTAAAGAACCTTCAAGAGACCACAAAAGTAAGGAGACTAAGTGCTTTAGATGTGGGGGGAAAGGGCTATGCATCTGAGTGTCGCAATAGAAGGTCAACTTACATTCTTGAGCATGAAAGTGAAAGTGAGAGTTCTTCATATAGTGAGTCTGAAACATCCACTTCTGAAGAAGAAGCCTTACCTTGTGATGGTGACTTGCTCATGGTAAGAAGACTCCATGAAAATAAACATGTTGAGCTAGAACAATCACAAAGAGAGAATGTATTCCACACAAGGTGTAAAGTTTTTGAAAAGACATGTTCAATGATTGTGGATAGTGGATCTTGTTGTAACTGTTGTAGTTCAAAAATGGTAGAGAAGCTAGGCTTAACTACTACTCCTCATCCTCAACCTTATAAAATTCAATTAATCAAAGAGGATGAAGGAATAGTAGTCAAAGAACAAGTAAGTGTACCCATTTCCATTGGAAAATATGAAGACCAAATTGTTTGTGATATAGTACCAATGGAAGCTGGGCACATATTACTTGGAAGGCCTTGGCAATTTGATAAGCAAGCTCTACATAATGGAGTGACCAACAAAATCACCATTCAACACAAGGGCAAGAATGTTGTTTTGTGTCCTCTTACACCTTCACATGTAAGATATGACCAAATAATTCTTAAGAAGAAGATGGATGGAGAAAAGAAAAAGGAAAAAAAGGAAGGAGAAAAAAAAAGAAGGATATGAGTTTGGTAAATAGTGCCTCAACCAAAGAAGTTGTCTAACCCCAGACTTTGAAAAGTTCTAAGAAAATTTTGCTTGGACAACCTCATTTTCTTCTCTATTGCAAAGAGGCACCTGTTTTAGTAAATTATGAACTTGGTTCTCTACCAAAGGGGTTGCAAAAACTTTTGAAAGAATTTGATGATCTGTTTCCTAAAGAGGTACCAAGTGGCTTACCACCTTTAAGGGGAATAGAACATCAAATAGACTTGGTGCCTGGGGCAAGCCTTCCTAATAGGACAACCTATAGGACCAACCTCATGGAAACAAAAGAGATAGAGAAACAAGTTAATGAATTATTGAACAAAGGGTGGATCCAGAAAAGCCTAAGTCATTGTGTTGTGCCTGTGTTGTTGGTTCCTAAGAAGGATGGATCTTGAAGAATGTGTACAGATTGTAAGGCCATCAACAACATAAATGTTAAATATAGGCACCCCATTCCTAGATTAGATGACATGTTAGATGAATTACATGGAGCAAACATTTTCACCAAAATTGATCTCAAAAGCGAATATCATCAAATAAGAATTAAAGAAGGTGATGAATAGAAGACTACTTTCAAGACCAAGTTTGGTTTGTATGAATGGTTAGTCATGCCCTTTGGCTTAACCAATGCTTCTAGTACATTCATGAGATTAATGAACCATGTTCTTAGGGAATGTATAGGAAGGTTTGTAGTGGTCTACTTTGATGATATCTTAATCTATAGTCAAGGTTTTCAAGAGCATCTTAGCCATGTCAGAAAGGTCTTGCTTCTTCTTAGAGAACATCATCTCTTTGCCAACTTTGATAAATGTACTTTTTGTCAAGAAAGTGTAATATTCCTTTGATTCAAAGTTGGAAAGGAGGGTGTACATGTTGATCCTGAGAAGATCAATGCCATACAAGAATGGCCAACCCCTAAGACAATAGGAGAGGTGAGAAGTTTCCATGGATTAGCCAGCTTTTATAGAAGATTTGTAAAAGACTTCTCTACTCTAGCTGCTCCTTTGAATGAGCTGGTCAAGAAAGCTGTTCCTTTTATTTGGGGTGATAAGCAAGTTTTATCTTTTGAGACCTTGAAACATAAGTTAACTCATGCACCTATTCTAGTCTTGCCTGATTTTTCCAAAGCTTTTGAACTAGAATGTGATGCATCTGGGGTAGCGATAGAGCTGTTTTAATTCAAGAAGGTAATCCCATAGCTTACGTCAGTTAAAAACTTAAGGGACCTACTCTAAACTATCCTACCTATGATAAAGAATTGTATGCCCTCATTAAAGCTTTAAAGACTTGGGAGTACTATTTGGTAAATAGAGAATGTATTATACATACTAACCATGAATCTCTCAAGTATCTTAAAGGGCAAGAAAAGTTAAACCAAGAGACATGCCAAGTGGGTGGAATACCTGGAGCAATTTCCCTATGTCATCAAACACAAAAAGGGGAGTACTAATGTTATTGCAAATGCTTTATCTAGAAGATATGCATTATTAGTAACCCTAGGTTCAAAAATATTAGGGTTTGATGATATAAGAGAACTATATGAAAATGATGAAACATTTGCATCCACTTATTCATCATGTCTTAAGAAGCCTTTTGATGGATTCTATCTTTCTGAGGGATATCTTTTTAATAAAGGAAAACTTTGTATACCCCAAGGATCCTTTAGAAAACTTCTTATCAAAGACAGTCATGGAGGAACACTCATGGGCCATCATGGAGGTGATAAAACTCTAAGCATTTTAAAAAATAAGTTCTGTTGGCCACACATGAGAGTAGATGTTCAAAGGCATTGTTCTAAATGCATAGCTTGTTTATAAGCTAAGTCAAAAATCATGCCTCATGGATTCTATATTCCTCTTCCTATAGTTAATACCCCTTGGGAGGACATAAGTATGGATTTTGTTCTAGGACTGCTAAGAACTCAAAAGGGGTATGATTCTATATTTGTGGTAGTAGATCGTTTTAGTAAAAGGACACATTTTATACCCTGCCACAAAGTAGATGATGCTAGCTATATTTCTAGACTCTTCTTTAAAGAAAGGTTTAAACCCTTTAGTTTTCCCTATTTATGTGGGTTTTTTCCAGTTTGATCCCTTTCTTATTATAATCCCCAATTGAGTCCTTATAAGTGCTAATTTTAATCAATTGAGCCCCTGCCGTTAAATTTAGTTAACGGAGTTAAGTTTTTGCACAGGTGGAAGATTGATGTGTTAAATTTTTTAGACGTGGCATGGTGAGAGTTGAAATGTGGCATGGTTTAGGTCTGCGTGGAATTTTGGTAAAATGTAATAATATAATATTAGGATTTATGAAATGGGATTTAGGGTTCAATCAAATTGAATGGGATTAAAAATTTGAGCAGTGATTGTAGATCAAACGAAGGGATGAAGATTAAGTGGTTGTAGATCTGAGAGGTGGTTGTTGATCAAATCCACCCCAATTGCATTTCAGCAAATTGGGGAAAATTGTTCTGCTGATGGCGCGATTCTGGTTCTTTGCTTTCCTTGTAGGTTTCGAAATCTCTGGAGGAAGAAGAACATGGAAGCGGTGGCGGATTCTGAGAAGTGGTTTCTTACAGGGTTTGCGTCACGATCTATGGAGAAGAAGTTCTTGGTGGTTATGGTCCTTTTAACTTTTCTGGATCTACAAGTGAAGGTGGTGCGATGTAGGCTTATGCGATTCTGGGTTGTGCGGCGGTGATGGAGGAGAAGACTCGTGATTTCAGGGAGAGTGGCGGTTTGGTTTTTTTTCTTAGCTTTTTCTGGATTTTGGGAATTACAGGTGAAAGAAGGAGATCGCGCGAGGAGATTCACGGTGGTGCTCTGGATGTTGTTTGGGTTTTTCCGGATTGGGTTTTTCTGGGAATATCAACAAAGTCTAAATTTCCCCCAACCGCGTGTTCCTTTCCAGCTCTAAATTTCCCAAATCCATGACAGATTTACTTTCATCTTCTTTGCCACATGTAGCTTCTTCTTCCTCTTCTATGAACCCTAAATCCCATTTTAGAAATTCATATTATTAAAATTTAAAAAGTTGGTAAATTCCACGTATTCAACTCTCATTATGCCACGTTTTAAAAATTTGACACATCAATCTTCCACATGTGCAAAAACTTAACCCCGTTAACTAAATTTAACGGCAAGGGCTCAATTGATTCAAATTAGCACTTATAAGGACTCAATTTGGGATTCTAATAAGAAGGGGATCAAACTGGGAAAAACTCACAAAAATAGGGACAACTAAAGGGTTTAAACCTTAAAGAAATAGTGAGATTGCATGGCTTACCCAAAACCATAGTATCTGATAGAGATGTTAAGTTCCTAAGCCATTTTTGGAAAATTTTATGGGAAAAGCTAGGAACTAAACTTCTATTTTCTACCACATGTCACCCACAAACTGATGGGCAAACTGAAGTAGTGAATAGATCTCTATCTACTTTGTTGAGGGTAATATTAAGAGGTAATAGAAAAAGTTGGGATGATCATCTACTTCATATTGAATTTGCTTATAATAGAGAGTTCACAAGACTACTAATCTTTCTCCTTTTGAGGTTGTTTATGGTTTTAACCCTATTACACCTCTTGATTTACTTTCTCTTCTAGAATCATCTTCTTTTCTTCATAAAGATGATGTATCTAAAGCAGAGTTTATCAAGAAGTTACATGAGAAGGTTAAAAACTAAATTGAAAAACAAACTCAAAAATATACAAAATATAACAACAAAGGGAGAAAGAAAATAGTCTTTGAAGAAGGAGACTTAGTTTGGCTTCATTTGAGAAAGGAAAGGTTTCCCTCTCAACGAAAGTCCAAACTTATTCCAAGAGGAGATGGTCCTTTCAAAGTGGTCAAAAAGATAAATGATAATGCATACATATTAGACCTTCCTGAAAGTTATGGTGTCAGTCCTACTTTTAACGTCTGTGACTTAATTCCTTTCACAAGAAATGATCAACAGGATGAAGCAGATCTGAGGACAGACCATTTTCAAGAGGGACGGTCAGATGGAAGACCATCAAGGAATCACATTGGACCTCTTACTACAACTATGGCAAGGAAGATTTAAGAAGAAGAAAGATCACCTAACACTTTACTTCTATGGAAGGCTACTTATGAAAATCCTTCTTCTCTTGTTTAATCTAATATTTGTTTTGTAGGATACAATAAAAGCAAGAGCCATGGTCAACTAATCAAATTTGGGAAAAGCACTTCAAGGGATCAACACTAGGGCCGCTCCAACGCCCTCAGCCAGGGGGGGCACTAGCTCAGATGCACCAAATGGACTTCTTGGCTCACGTGCACTTCAGCCCCCTCAGACAGGGGGGCTCCAGCCCCAACGGAGCAGCCTGAAGCACATTTTGGTAGCACTGTCCATGTGACCCAGCATGCTTCCCGTGACCCAGCTGAATTGGCCTTCAAGCTCGTTTTGTATTTTGAATTTTGGAGGGAATTTAGCTCATAATTGAGGTCCTTCTTCACCTATAAATAAGAGGGTCTTCCCTTTGTATTTTCTCACTTTTGAACTTAGTGAAATGTTGCAGAAATTAATTTACAGCCCCATTGCTCTTGAGTCACTTTTGATTTTCTACTTCTCCACCATTCCTCTAGCTTCCTTCCTTTGTAGGAAGGCCTTCTGAGCTGTGAGGCCTTAACCGGACTCTTCACTTCACCTTTAAACACTTCAAACACTTCACTATTTTCCATTTTCTACTGCACCTATTTCCATGGTTGTTCTACTCTGGTTTGGAACTCCTCCTTGCGTGAATCCAGCTGGAAGTAGCTTCCATCACTCAGCCTCAAAACCTTAACTACCTTCAAAGTCTCCTCGGCTGCTTCTTCCTTCACTACTTCCTCTGCCGTTTCATTGAACCCGTACATTGGAGTCATTGACCCCTCTTCTTCTACGTCTTTCAATTGTCTCTCCAACCCCTTGTTGCCGTCCTTCCGTAGTGCGTTGAGCTCCACTAGCCTTCCTATCACCTTTTCATCAAAGAAGATCTTCGACACCGTAATGCTCCCTGTTCTCTCCCTCAATTCCTTATTCCGTTCCGTGAACACATCCACATTTATTTCCACGAACCTCAGCACTCTCTCTGAAGAACCTCTGCATTGCGCTGCACTCTCAGCAGTTTGAGCGTGAGAAGAAGTTGATGCAGTGCTGTGAGAACGATGTATTCTTTTTTACCGCGAAAAAGATTTTCAGTCCAGAGAGGTTGAAAAACTCTGTCATGCCTTCAAGCTTGGTGGAGCACAATAACGCAGCCTGTAACCGAATTCAGGTCTACACCATGCTCACCCAATAACCTGGAACCGAATACAACCTTCTAAGAACCGAATACACCACCCAACATTCCTATAACTTTGCAGCGTAACCGAATAAGCACTCCCGTAACCGAATACACTGCATTCGTTATTTTTGTTTTGAGAAATGGAGCCAGATACAACGTTTAACTGAATACTAAACTTCATCTTCAACCTTTGCTTCTCCATCTTCAATGGCTCTTCCTGCTTCAAGCTTTCCTTGCCCATCTTCAACCCATCTTCAGCCACAGTACATTCGTGATGTACGAAGCAATGTCTCAGATTAACGTACATTATTATATATTAACTCAGCATGGAATCGATTATCACATGTAAGAATCGAATATCTTATTTTTCTCTGTTGCCTCTGCTGGTATTATCATATCTACTAAGGGTAAACATGACATTTGCTTTACAATCACCGCAAATAATCTCATATATGCGAGTGATACTAAAATCACTTATCCCGCAAATTCACTCAATTCTATCATTGCAAATCGGTGAAAGCGAACACAACGTCGCACTCAATTCCATCTTCAGTAATCGTTGTCTACGGTAAAATCGATAGAACGAACACACGCTAAATCTTTTAATATTAAAATATCACAGTTTTCTATTTTAAATAAAATTATCGATACTGTTAAATCATTTTATAAGATATCACAATTAAATATTAAAGATAAAAATAAATAATTTTTTAAAATTATCTATCAAACTAAAAATATTTTGATAATTTTAAACAAGATAGACAATAAAACCAATATGAAAAAAATAATATAACGGATATATTATCGTCCAATTTAAAAAAGTCAGATATCATCTATATATTTATGTAATGTAAAGTTTTTTTATCAAAATCAAACGAGTTTAAACAATATATAACTACATTAAAAAATTGTATTTTCTTTTTGTAAGAGAATCAATCCTCTTGTTAAATTATTTAGAGGCCGAAAGACACAGGCCATTGATATTAATTTTTTATTAATAAAAAAATGGTAATCTCTCCTTTTTTTTTCTTTTCAAACGTCTCTTGAACTTTTGTTTTCGAATTTGTTTGTCTTAAATTTTAATTAACTTTGCTTAACCAATAACCACTAACAGAGCCCAATAAAAAAATGGGTTAAATTAAACTCAAATCGAAACAAAGAAGCAAAACAAGGAAGGGTTTTCAGAAGAGTAGAGCCTAACGGCGTGCGTAAAGCAAAGACGAGACTGAACGCAAAGGCGAGCGTGTAGGAAACCTATAAAATTTCGAGCGCGTGGCTTTCGAATCCAATCTGCGTTACCAATGGCCTTCAACAACGCACTCAGATCCGCCGCAAAACTCATCGCTTCTTCTGAATCTTCCATCTCCACCTCAGGTCAAATCCTCCCTTTCGATAATATTTTTGTGATTTGTAATTTGCAAATCTTAATGCAATTCGTTTTTGCTTTTACGATGAGGTTCTTTATGGTTGTTATATGATGAATTCGGTTAAGGATGCCGAGGATTCTGTGACGATGAGGTGTTTTTTTTTATTGTTAGGGTTTTTATTTCATAATAGAAAAGAAATGGTTGATTTGCAGGTCACGATGTGTTGAAGATTGGGTTTTTTTTTTTATTTTTTTCATAAATTTAATAAGTTTTATAGGAAACTGTGAGTGGTGACATACATACTTTGGGGATGAACGCAATCAGTGAGAGGAGAAAGTGTAGGGCTGGATTGATGTGCAATTCGCGCTGTGTTCGTTTATATTGATTGTGGAGTTTGAGGGGAGAGGTGTTGGCAGTGACCTTAGTTGATGGATGTTTTCTAGTTGAATGTTGAAAACTGGACCAAGAGGCAGTGCAGGTTTGCGACTATCACTTTTCTGGCTGTGTTCCTTGAGATTAGAGGAGGTTTAGCTTGGTGAATTTCAAGTGGAGAATGATTGGGGTTGATCACGTTAAATGGCGAAATAGTAATGCTTCAAACAAGGGAGCTGGATAGAGATGAGACCATGTAAACCTAGAACCAAAGGACTTCTTGTATCTGATAATGTGTCCTTTTGTACTGCTTGGAAAGGGTGATGTTTGTTGAGGTAGAAGGAGTTTTGGTTTCTGTTGCATGTTTGCTGTTTTTTCTTTGTTTAGTTGTTCTTCTGCATGTGGGAGGTATCGCTGCATAGTGCATACTTCTACCCTACATAGACCCCTCTAATGTTGAGCTCCATGCAATAGATTGTCGTCCCTCTCCTCTTTTGGCTGCAAAATGTATACTGTTGGATGAATTCAGATATGAGTTTAATTTATAGTTACAAATTCAATTGGTTGTTGATAGTATGGAAGTGTTGCCTTTTGAAAGAAATGTTATTAAATGAAGGGAGGCAATTAAATCTTGTCTGTAGGATTTCTTTGCAGGAAAGACTGTAGGGAATGCTTAAGCTTTTCCTTTTCTTGTTAATTGCTGTAAAATCAAATTTTCAACTTTTCTGTACGTACCTGAGGCTTTTGTATAAATGTTTTGTCCTGTTAAACTCACATTTATAATCAGGTTTTAAGTTCCAAATCCACTATTGTATTTATTGGGCATTTAGTTTATTGAACGTTTGAGAGTTCGTAAGAGAAGGAATATAAAACAAATGGAAGGGAAGAAGAGAGAAGAAAAGGGGATGGAGTATTTAAGAGTAACTTTCCTTTCCTTTGTTAAATTATTTGTGATTGATTACTTACGAACTTTCGAGTCAATGCATAATGCAGAAGTCTTGGTTAAAATTAAATGATGATTCTTCAATTACTTCCTCTTATCTCCAAAAACTCCCAAACAAAGGCCTTCTCTATCCAGATCTACCCTTAAAATATATGTTGGATGTTTAGCGCCCACTTTTTCTTGTTCCAGTTGCTACCTGAATATTTGTTATATTTATTAGGTTGTCATTTGAATTTTCTATACTGTTTTCTTTTTTAACATGATCGAAAATTGCTGTATATTTAAGCTTGTCGATCCACTTACTGTGATAAGTGTGTAGAAAGTTGCATATAAACACCCTTTTAGATCCTTGGAAATTAGTTATTTAACAATCCCTAACATTTACTGATATCCTTACACACACAATTGCATATCAATACCCATTTAGATTCTTGGAAAGTCACTGTTTTCATCAGAGATCCGCGTTCTTACTGGAAAATAATATGTTGACAGTGAGCCGAGGTTTTCATTCAACTCCCATGAAGAGGATGGGGGGTGGACATGGCCATGATGAGCCCTATTATATTCATGCAAAACACATGTACAACTTGGACAGGATGAAGCACCGGGGGTTGAAAATGTCTCTTGCTGTATTCTCTGCTTTCAGCATTGGTGTTGCAGTTCCTGTGTATGCTGTCATTTTCCAGCAAAAGAAGACAGCTTCTGCCTAACTCATCTTTCGCTTCATTTGCAACAATAAGGTGGATTTGGGGATCCTAGACTAGACTATTGGTTTTGGTGTTTATTATTGTTTTCAGCTTTGTTTATGTTCAACCACTATGTGGATTTTCCTGGTATATCTGATAATAATCAATTTCTATGCACATCTGTTTCATGCGATTCATCAATTATTGTTTGATAATTTGGTTAGTTGCATGCTTGCAATCAGTTCTCATCTGTATCTTTGCATATGGCAAGAAGGCCCAAAAAGCAGTAAAACCGAAGTGTTGTATTTATTTTGTTTTATTTCGATTTTGAAGTAAATTGCACAGAACATTTTTTTAGGTGTTCAAGAAAATGATAATTGCAGAGGAATTGTTTGCTAAATCCTTTCGGGGTATATTTGAGTATTTTTGGAGAAAAAAGCAAAGTGAAGGTAAAGTTTACATTTTTAGTAATTGTTTCCAAAATTTGACAATTTCTTAAAATAAAAGGACGAGATAATATATTAATATAATTTCAACATTTCAATCTTTTGATTACTTTTGTTATTAATATTGTATGAGTTGCTAAACATTAAAATAAAATATTTCTATGCACTTCTAATTTAAATATTACTTTCAAATTTATATCCTTATACCAATTTTTTTATAGAAAGAAATGGAGGGAAACCATATTTTTTCAATATTACTTCTTTTGATTGGGAAACTTGATTAAGGGGGAAGAAATGATAGGGTTCTCGCATTTTGTTTACTCAAATGTTGGGGAATTTTGAAGAAATAAAATGTAGATGGGAAATCTAATTTGTTCGATATAACAAACTTGTCTTTCCCTAATTTAAAATAAAAATATAAAATAAAAATAAAAAATAAAAATTGGCAGCATATATTATCTATGCTTTTCCTCTAGTAAATCAAATAAGATAGACTTTTCCCTGTTGTTCCCTGTTAGAACGTTATCACTTTTTAGCTACACCCACTGTAAGAGAGAAACAGAAACAAAAGAAAAGAAATTTATTATAAGAAAGAAAGGTAAAGAGTGAAGTGAATTAAGTTTAAAAAAAAGTGTGAAAAAACTGGCTACAGTTCTACAGAGGGTTGGTTCGCTTGTAATTTGAAAAAGTTCCCTCGTTATTTTATTGTATCAACCCTATAATTAAAAAGAAGAAGAAAAGAATGTAATGGTTGCATGTTTTAGATTAAACTTTTAGAAAGTATTTTATAAATCTTCCAAATTATATGATTCGAAAAACAAAAATGTAGTCCTGATAGTATAATCTGTAAGTGTAAGGTTGAGAAAAGTACACCAAAGTAAATTCTGAGAGTTTATCTCAATTTTTTCTATTCCATAATCCGAAAATAAACTCTTTTCTGAGACAAATATGGATTTGAATAGAGTATATCATCAAAGCGACTTGTAGTGAAGATTTTGATAAGGATGTCAAATATTGTCGAAGAAGTGGATAATCTTTGCAGAGTCAGTAACAAAAGAGGTCTGGAAGAATTTGTAACAATGATGCACTTTTTCCCGATACTTGAATTTGATGTTATAAATCTAGAACGCAATTTTCCTTTTTGAATCCAGAATCAATAATGTTAGAGAGCCTCATTCAAAGTAATATTTATTGAGAATCACTGTTGATTCTCTTAACCGTCTTGCAACAGTTAATTTATTTTGGGTGTATTTTTCTGTTTTTCCCCCTTTCATGGAACCCTATATATATAGGGTTCCTTTCCCCTTTTTCCCTTAATGTCAAATATTCAGATTTTATCACTTTTAACAGAATAAAGAAAGTTTTAGTTTACGTTACTTACCGTTTTCCGATCTATGTTTTCTCCTTCTGGAGCTCCGGCCACCACCGTCTCAGACTGCCGTTGAGGGAGTCGCCACTCCCTTCTTCCTCCATCGCCTCTCGCTCTGCCTCGCTTTTCTCTCTCTTTCTCGATCTTTCTCATCTGAGTTATGCCACGCACGCAGTCCACTTTCAGAATAATAAGCCACATGGGCCAGGAAATAAATTGGGCCATCAACGTTGTAAGTGCACAGTGCTGGGCCTGTTCCAATATGGTATCAGAGCAGGTCTAAGTGCCTGCTCTGCTTCCGTTCATCTCTCTGATCGTTCTTGCCTTTTCTTGGGCCCTCTTGGTGGTTTCTTTATCCCACCATGGAACAATTTGAATCAGCTGCCAACCCTGCCAGTCCCTACTATTTGCACCCAGGAGAAAATCCTGGGCTCACTCTAATCACTCAAGTATTAAACGAAAATAATTACTCATCCTGGAGCAGGAGCTTAAGGAGAGCCTTACTGTCAAAGAATAAACTGAAGTTTGTTGATGGTTCCATAAAAAGACCTCAAGAAGATGACCCTGCCTATGACGCCTGGGAAAGATGCAATGTTATGATTTTGTCCTGGATAACTAAAACTTTGTCCCCCCACATTGCCGAGAGTGTGATTTACATTGAGGAGGCAAAAGAGCTATGGGATGAGCTCAAAGAAAGGTTCTCTAAGGGAGATTATTTCAAAATCTCTGACTTACTACAAGAAATACATTCTATTCGACAAGGTGATAGGGGGGTGAGTCAGTTTTTCACGGATTTAAAGATATTGTGGGAAGAACTTGAGTCTTTAAGGCCTATACCCACTTGTACTTGCGCCACTCCATGCAGCTGTTATTTGTCCAGAATTTCTTTGAAATACAGAGAAGCTGAGCATGTAATATGCTTTCTGAAAGGTTTAAACGACTCTTACAACACTGTCAAAACCCAGATACTCTTGATGGATCCTCTCCCCAATGTTAACCGTGTCTTTTCTCTTATTATCCAACAAGAAAGGCAAGAAAAACAATTCTCCACAGAGGCTAAGACTCTAGCTAATGTTGCAGGAAGAAATAGTCAATGGAAACCTGACCAGAATTGGAAAAATCAAGGAAGAAGTACTGAGAACCAAGGAAGGGGAACTTTTTTCCGTGGTCAAGGCGGAGGAAGGGGAAGAAACCCCAATTATGGGAAACAATGTTCTTATTGTAACAAAATGAATCATACCATAGACGAATGCTATTCCAAACATGGATATCCTCCTTGGTACAAGAAGGAAGACAAAAGAAATGAATGGTCAAGTGCAAATGCTTGTCAGAACAACACTGATTTGTTGAGACTTTGGCAAGTGTACCAAATCGTTCAAGTAATAAAACCGGTAAGACCGGATATCGTTTCCCAAGAGACTCGTGTCCTAGACAATCGTATAATAACTAACTAATTTAGACTAAAGAATGATTCCATATTTTTGTGGTTTTGATACGATTAAAGTAAAGATAATGCGGGAATGATAAAAGTTGATCTTTGATAACTTAAACGTTAGAAATGCGAGTGATTAGAAATGGTATGAAATGGTATTGTTGGGGGTATGATTTCATCTACTTCACTTTTGCGCATACAATTCACTTTCTTTCCATTAATTATCCAATGTCAATCAACTAAATTACTCCAACCCAATCCCTTGGTAGAAGGAGCCTAGACTTACTTCTTAAACTCTAATTCCTTAGAAACTTTAACAAGTTCATCCGCTTTAAGAGTTGAGATTTAAGACAACCAAAGGTCCAAGTTCTATCCCTAGATACAATTTCCTTTAGGTATTTAATCCAATTTCAGATTTACACAACATTTCCCAATATCAAGCAAACCCTAGAATCATGCAATGGTGGAACACAACATCGCAAGCTTTAAGAGAAGGAATTAAACACTAGAAATCAATGGAATAGACATATAATTAATCAATTCAACTGTAATTAGCACAAAAGATCCGTGATTACATCAACCCCCAACAATAATGAAACTAGCTCTCCATTGTCATGGAGAGCTTGGTCTTACAAATTGATGAAATGGAAGAAGGGAGAAGACCCAAGGTGGAAGGAGAAGTGTTTCCACAGCTCCAAGATCGCCTCCAGCTGCTCCAAGGTATAGAAATCACGTCTGGGCTGCCAAAGATGCCAAACCCTTCGCGTTCCAGAACTAAATAAGCCATTTCTGCCACATCAGCAAAAGTCACGCCCGGCGGCCCGACAGACAGGCGCCAGGCGCGCCTTCGGTCAGCATTGTCACGCCCGGCGCCGCCTAGGTCAGTAGGCGCCCGGCGTGACTCTCTTCAAAAAGGGCTCTGGTAATCGATTACAGCACCTCTGTAATCGATTACCCGAGAGAAATTGCAAATTTGTACAGAAAGTCCAACGCAGGTACCCAGTCAGATGAACACAGGTCACCATTGGACAAAAACTGACTTTTAAGCACTTTTGCACTTTTCTGAGGTTTGCAGCAGGCCTGGTTCTTCATCTTTTCAGCTACTCTTCTCTCTTTTCTTGGGTTTTGGCAATGTTCTTTGGTGAGTAGCTTCTTCCAGATTCTTTGAATGAGGATTAGCCAACAAATGGGCTAATTACAACTTATGATGTAATCACTTACAATTAACAATAAATTGAGTTAAACAAGACTAAAAGTAAAGGAAGAGTTGACAATTTCCATCAATTTGATGTTGGATAATGACGTAAAATTGGTCATTATCAACTCCCCCAAACTTAGAACCTTGCTTGTCCTCAAGCAAAAAGGTAAACTATCCTAAGATAAAAACATTCCAATGCATTGGTTTCAAATTTGAATTATCCTTTAAGCTCATGAAGTAAAAATCCTATGTTTGCATCTAATGGAAAGAACATAATGGATATATACAGCTTTCATCAATCAAGCACAACTGTGTTGTTCACCTGTCAACAATTATGATCACAATGCAAAGGGTGAAAAGAAGTCAACAAACATGACAGAGTGTTTCACATGATGTATGGAATCAAACCTCACCCAGAAAGTGTTTCACTCTAATGCACTGGTGTATATGGTTGTAAACAGCTCACTCTGCAATCATATTATCACACAATTTAACTTTGCCTTTCGTTTCAATCAATTCAAAATAATTTACAAGCAAGTTGATATCACAAGGACTTTGATTGGCTTGTATTGTGGTTGGGCTAAGAAAGAATCATGGTTTTTCTGGAAATCAAAGGTTCTCGAGCTGAGAGATTACATAATTTACTTCATTCATATAAGCTTTTCTCTTGCTCCTCATACATCATTACCAATTTCAAACTTACACCTAACTGTTTTTCATTCAGTACTTTTCTTTTTCTCTTTTTCTTACTTTTCCATCTTTGTCTTGTTCTCAATACACCATAATTCCCCCCCAAACTTGGATTGTTCTCCTGTAATGTAGATGCATGTTCTACTCAGCTCAAGGTACAAGGTTCAGGGAATTTTCAATATGTTTAAGGTACAAAGAGGCAAGATCTTTTTACATTTATGGTTGAATGGCTAATGTATGTGTAAGGTGAGAAGAGAATGCCTTGATCAAATTCAACAAGCAAGTAAAAAGTTCAAATCATAGAAACTCAGGCAAAATCAATTGTGATCTAGCATGATAGCATTCGCACATAAAAGAAAAATCTGAGGCACAAATTCTCACCCTGTTAATTAAGATTCCATACTTTGCTAACACAATGTCATGAATATTGACTGCAATTGATTCCCTAAGCATTATCATAACTCAGTGAAGACATCCACAATCAATGCTCAATTAACTCAACTATTTCCACACATTCAATCACATAAAGAAAACATAACAACCAGATTTTCACATATCATCAACTCATATTGTCAAACCAAATGCATAGAAGATATTTATGAAAAGGTTCTTAAAAGTAAAATAAAGACTGAAAAAAAATGAAAATAAGAATAAAGAAAAATCGACTCCTGCTGTGATGGCCATCAGTCAGTCTGAGTCCTCATCCTCGTCTACCTCGTCATCGTCATCATCCTCCTCCTCGTCGTCATCGTCATCCTCATCCATAGCAGCAGTGCCAGCCTGAGGTCTACCCCCCCCAGAAGGAAAGGACTGGTCCCCAGGCCAAGCAATGAAGGTGCTGTACTGGTCGGATGTCATAAAACCTGGATGGGATGCTGCATAAACATGCCTCATCATCTCTGCATGCGCCTGGCCAATCCGGTTCACCGCCTCCAACTTTGATTCAATCAGTGCAAGTCTCATGTCCATCATCTGGTAAGGATCGGACGTAGGTGCTGGTGGTGGTGGCTGAGGACGTCTGGGGATAGGGCGTTGTCTGGCATGTCTCCTTGGTGATCTGGGTGGTGGACTGGCAACTCCATCATCTGCATCCAAACAAAATTGGGTATAATACCCCATATCAATCGGTTTCCTGGGATGCTCGAATGGTGGAGTAGTAGTATCCACTCCTTCTTGCTTGCAGAGATGTGTGATCAGAGATGGATGTCCAAGGGGAGCTTTTGTTGAATTCGCACAGTTGCGTATCTCATGAGCAATTAGCTTCCCCAGGTTTACAGAGCGTCCAGTTAGAATGGCATATAAAATGACAGCTCTGTTAACCGTGACATCAGAGACATGTGTGCACGGTGAAATGTTGGAATGCACAAGAGGCATCCATAGACGGCTGAGAGAATTGAGATGTATCCTCTTTACATGCAGAGGTTGTTGCTGCCTATTTCTTTGAAATGTGCCTCCTGGAATACATAAGGCCTGCTCAATCTCCTCATAATCTAGCTCGGTCGCCATCAGCTCATCGTAGCCACATATCTCATCATCATCTTCCCACTCCGTGTTGAGGAACTCATTTATAGTGTCAGCATTGAATGAAATTCGCTGACCACGCACATAGCTCCAGAAGGGTTCTGCGTCCGGAGAAAAGGATTTAGCATTGGCATAAAACTCCTGGACAATTGCAATATTGGCGGGTTCTGGGTACGTGCATAAGGAGCTCCATTGCCTCTCCAAAATCTCATTGGAGAATTCTGGTACATCTTGAGGTAGAAGGGTCACTTTCCTCTCCATCAAAAGTTTTCTGTTCTGGACATTGGAGAAATGCTTCTGATGGTCCTTAGTTAAGAAGATATCAGAGTATATCTTCTCTTTCCTTCTATGTTCCCTGAGACCAGCAGTGGTCTTAGTTCTCTTGAACCCGGATGAAGAAGCCATAGCTGCAAAATAATGTAGAGTTCAAGAGAAGGACTGTGTTTAGATTCATGAGTAAAATCATCATTAGCGTACATCATGATGTACCAAAGGCTTTCAATGGTATGCACACAAACCACACAGGCAAACATATCACAGAAACGCCCTGATTAGGGAAGAGATGAAGCCAAAGCAGCAAAACAGCAAAAATTTTGGTTGCTGTCAGGGATGGTCACGCCGGGCGCCGCACAAGTCAGTAGGCGCCGGGCGTGACAGCAGTTATGCAGATTTTTATTTTTGGCCTCTCAGTTGCTGGTTCAGTTTGAGTGTATGAGATTAAGTTTATATGATGTAATGATGCATAATTCAGTGAAAACAAATCATCAATAGCCAAGGCACAAGCAAAACCCCATGAAGCAACACACTTTTGCTACATTAATATAGGTCAAACGCAGATATAATCACAGCTCAGTCAACAATTCATCAAAAACAACATTTAAACAACATGCAAAAGCTGCAGGACACAACACAACAAAGTTCTAAAATGGGGCAGAGAAAGTCGCGCCCGGCGCCGCATCAGCCAGCAGGCGCCTGGCGCGACATGCAGAATTGGGGTAAACCTAGATTCTGCATTCCAGCCACTATGATTGTGTGTGTTCGAATCTGTCTATGAAAGCAAGAAGTTGAGTCCTAACCAGCAGCTATCACATATAACACTCTAATTGAACTGAAATCAAACTACCCTAGGTCAAAATCAAAGCTTCTAGATGCTAAACAACCAAGATCAGGCATTGTGAAAATTATGGCCATAGTAAAGAGTGAACAACCTACTTGATATGCAGAGAAGATGATTAGCTAGATTTTGAGACTTTTGAATTTGGAGAGTGCTTGGATTGAGATGGCCCGAGAGTGGTTAGGAATGATGAGCAATGGAGGCAGCAGCAATTAGGTGTGGAGGTTAAAGATTTATGATAATGGAGTGAGTGTGGTGGTGGAGAGTGAAGAAATAGATGAGGCCGTGAAGTGGAGAAGAATTAGAAGGAGTGATAGTGTGCGTGAGGAGTTTCTGAACTGAGAGGAGTGTTGGGTTGAGTGTGGGGTGAAAAGAATGTGATGGGCCAAGCCCACTGTGCATTCAGACTTAAGTGAAAAAGATGTGCTGCAGAATTCGCGCCGGGCGCCTGTTAGGTCATGCGGCGCCGGGCGTGGGATCGTGACCCAGCCAGATGCTGAATCTGAGAAGTGATGGTCAGAGTGTGCAGTCTGGCGCCAGGCGCCGCCCAGTGCAGGAGGCGACGGGCGTGAGTTTCTGCAGAATTATGCAGAAACTGGTTTTTAAGCTACCTAACTCGGGTTTTTGAGAATTTGAACTTCAAAACACTTGAGATGCTCCAGAATCTCATATTATCATTAAACAAACTTGTTCAAAACCTAAGGAATTGAATTTGAGCATTCAAGTTGCAAATTGAAGTCATTCTTTCAAAACTTTAAAATTTCACAAGTGAGGCAGCATTTTTGGCTTTTGGCTTGAGTAAGGGAATTTGAAATCGTGTAAAAACAGCCCAGAAAATAGCCAAAACAGTTTCACATCTCCTATTCACATCAATTCACTATAGCCTTCACATATCTAACAATCAACTCAAAAATTCACCTTGGTTGTTCCTCACACAAACATGCTTCAAAAACACTTAAATCACATCACACATTACAACAAACAATCAACTAATCAAACAACATTCAAGAATTAAAATCACACAAGAGAAAAGGGGTAGAAAGCTGGGTTGCCTCCCAGTAAGCGCTTGTTTAACGTCATTAGCTTGACACCATTAAGCTCAAGTTTGATTTTTGATGTTGGAATGCTTCTTCTTGTCATGACACCAACATCCTCTCAGCAATTTCCTAGTCACCAACTTCACTCTTCTAGAATATGGGGCCTCTATCTCAAGCACTCCATTTATCTTTATGTTCTTGATGACCCATAACCTATTCTTGAATCTCACTGGTTTTCCAGGTTTAGGCTCATCGCTTGCTACCACAGAATTTTGGTGAACTAGTTCTTTTTCCTTCTCTTCTTCCTCTCCCTTTACTCTTGGAGATAAACAGCTGAGGCTCCTCTTGACCAACTTGGCAGCTTGTTCTGTTAGACTAGTAATGGATAGAATTTCATCAGTTGCTTCAATACTAGTCTCTTTATCATGATTTTGCTGCCCATCTCCAAAGACGTTGAAAGTCACTTCCTCATCTTGGTCTTTCAATTTCACTGTTCCTTCTTCCACATGAATGACAACCTTGGCTGTCTTCATGAAAGGTCTTCCAAGGATGAGTGGTATATCTGCAGATTCCTCCATGTCCATAACTACAAAGTCCACTGGGAATTGGAGTTTGTCTATGTTGACCACCACATCTTCCACTACACCATAAGGGTATTTGATGGATCTATCTGCCAGCTGCAGCATCATTCTTGTAGGCTTGACTTCAAGACCACCAATCTTCTTAAGCATGGATAGAGGTATCAGATTGATGCTAGCTCCCAAGTCAACGAGAGCTCTACCTATATCATGATTTCCAATTGTGCATGGAATGGTGAAACTCCCTGGATCTTTAAATTTGGGAGGAAGGGTTTTCTGCATGATGGCACTACAATTCCCTTGCACTTCAATTGTTTCCTCATCTAAATACTTATTCTTCTTGTTGAGGATTTGCTTCATGTACTTTGCGTAGGCAGGAATTTGTTGTAGTGCTTCGGTCAATGGCATGGTAATCTCAAGTTGATCAAATATTTGCTTGAACCGAGCCAACTGTTTCTCCTTCCCTTTAGTAGATGAGATTTTTGGGTAAGGAAGGTGTTTCACAATATCTTTCTCTTTTTGATTTTTCTCTTTTTCTTTCTTTTTATTCTCTTCTTCTCTTTCAACCATGTCTTCTACTTCTTCATTTTCTTTCTGATCTTCTTCTTCTGGCTTTTCTTCTTCTTCTTCTTCTTTTCTTCCAACCTCTTTCCCACTTCTTGTGAATATTACATTACACTCCTCCTTCGGGTTGGCTTGAGTGTTTGCAGTAAAATGTCCACCGTGTTGGTTTGCTAATTGCTTAGCCAATTGACCAACTTGCACTTCCAGGTTCTTTATGGATGCATCAGTGTTTTTCTGGTTTTGAATGGACTGCTGCATAAACATCTGCAATGTGTCTTCTAGCTTTGAAGTCCGATCATTTTGAGGTTGATAATGCTGGGCAGGTTGATACGGATTTTTACTGCTAGAAGCTTCTTGATTTTGTCTCCACCCTTGATTGGAAGGATTAGGGAAATGATTGTTGAAGAAGTGTTGTCGTCCTTGATTCCCCATATAGTTGACTTCTTCAGGTTGGGACGTACTAGGACTTTGACAATGGCCGTTGGGGTGGTTATCTCCACAGAAATCACATCTCATTACTTGATGATGTGGTTGAGGTTGAGCTTGCATTGCTTGTAACTGCTGAGGTAGTTTGGCCATATGTTGAGTTAAGAGTTCCATTTGTTGAGCCAGAAGCTTGTTCTGTGCAAGTAAAGCATCCTGGGCACTCAGTTCATAAACTCCTCTCCTCTGTGCTGGATTTCTCCCATGTTGGCTCCTCAAATCAGTGGAAGCCATATTTTCTATCACAGCAATGGCTTCATCAGCAGTCTTGAATAGAACTGAACCACCAAAGGATGCGTCTAATATCATCTTTGTATGAGGTTGCAAACCATTACAGAAAGTTTGCACTTGCATTTCTAGACTGAATCCATGGCTGGGACACTTTCTCAATAAAGATTTAAATCTTTCCCATGCTTCACAAAGTGGTTCATCTACTCCTTGGACAAAAGTAGCAATGGCAGCTTTCACCTCTGTGCTCTTTGATGGTGGAAAGAAGCGTGCTAGAAATTTGTGTTCCACATCTTCCCAGCTTGTAAGACTTTGATTAGGCTGTGACTGGAGCCAAGCCTTTGCTTTTCCATTCAGAGAAAATGGGAAGAGTCTCATGTACAATGCTTCTTCATCCTCCCCTTGTACACCCATAGTACCACATAGCTCATAGAAAGTGACCAAATGAGCATGGGGGTCTTCATTGTCCAGGCCAGAGAATTGGTTTGAACTGATGAGCTGGAGTAGAGCAGGCTTCATTTCTGCCAACTTGTCACCCATAGTGGGCCTCACAATGCTAGAGAAATTTCTCGGGCTTGTATAAGTGATTGAGTCCCCTATGGTTCTCCTTGGAGGTGGTCCTGCGCCAGCCATCCCGTTCACAGAAGAAGAATCAAAAGATTCTATGATTTGGTTGTTGAAAGAAGTTGAGGATTCAAGAGCGGCTTGTGCTGCTAGAGCTTTTCGTTTCCTAGTGTCACTATTGTTCCTTCTAGCTGCTTTCTCAATCTCAGGGTCCACAAGGAGTGGTTCAGATGACACAGTCCTCCTTGTACGGATGTTTCCCTGCATACACTAAAAAACAACCAAACTCGTGCCACAAGTTAGCCCGAAAATAAAGATAATACTTACAACAAAAAAGAAATTTATACACAAAAAGATAAAGCCTAAATCGGTTAAAAATCACACAAAAGTCTAGTTTTAACACGGGTCCCCGGCAACGGCGCCAAAAACTTGTTGAGACTTTGGCAAGTGTACCAAATCGTTCAAGTAATAAAACCGGTAAGACCGGATATCGTTTCCCAAGAGACTCGTGTCCTAGACAATCGTATAATAACTAACTAATTTAGACTAAAGAATGATTCCATATTTTTGTGGTTTTGATACGATTAAAGTAAAGATAATGCGGGAATGATAAAAGTTGATCTTTGATAACTTAAACGTTAGAAATGCGAGTGATTAGAAATGGTATGAAATGGTATTGTTGGGGGTATGATTTCATCTACTTCACTTTTGCGCATACAATTCACTTTCTTTCCATTAATTATCCAATGTCAATCAACTAAATTACTCCAACCCAATCCCTTGGTAGAAGGAGCCTAGACTTACTTCTTAAACTCTAATTCCTTAGAAACTTTAACAAGTTCATCCGCTTTAAGAGTTGAGATTTAAGACAACCAAAGGTCCAAGTTCTATCCCTAGATACAATTTCCTTTAGGTATTTAATCCAATTTCAGATTTACACAACATTTCCCAATATCAAGCAAACCCTAGAATCATGCAATGGTGGAACACAACATCGCAAGCTTTAAGAGAAGGAATTAAACACTAGAAATCAATGGAATAGACATATAATTAATCAATTCAACTGTAATTAGCACAAAAGATCCGTGATTACATCAACCCCCAACAATAATGAAACTAGCTCTCCATTGTCATGGAGAGCTTGGTCTTACAAATTGATGAAATGGAAGAAGGGAGAAGACCCAAGGTGGAAGGAGAAGTGTTTCCACAGCTCCAAGATCGCCTCCAGCTGCTCCAAGGTATAGAAATCACGTCTGGGCTGCCAAAGATGCCAAACCCTTCGCGTTCCAGAACTAAATAAGCCATTTCTGCCACATCAGCAAAAGTCACGCCCGGCGGCCCGACAGACAGGCGCCAGGCGCGCCTTCGGTCAGCATTGTCACGCCCGGCGCCGCCTAGGTCAGTAGGCGCCCGGCGTGACTCTCTTCAAAAAGGGCTCTGGTAATCGATTACAGCACCTCTGTAATCGATTACCCGAGAGAAATTGCAAATTTGTACAGAAAGTCCAACGCAGGTACCCAGTCAGATGAACACAGGTCACCATTGGACAAAAACTGACTTTTAAGCACTTTTGCACTTTTCTGAGGTTTGCAGCAGGCCTGGTTCTTCATCTTTTCAGCTACTCTTCTCTCTTTTCTTGGGTTTTGGCAATGTTCTTTGGTGAGTAGCTTCTTCCAGATTCTTTGAATGAGGATTAGCCAACAAATGGGCTAATTACAACTTATGATGTAATCACTTACAATTAACAATAAATTGAGTTAAACAAGACTAAAAGTAAAGGAAGAGTTGACAATTTCCATCAATTTGATGTTGGATAATGACGTAAAATTGGTCATTATCATGATTCTGAAGAAACCCAGAAATCTCAAAAGGTCAGCAATGGAAACAATTTCAGTTCTCTCACGCCAGAACAGATGCAAAAACTCCTCAAAATGATAGACAAAATTGATGAAATTCCCACACACAACATCAATCAGGTTCAAAGAAATGAAACTGAGAATGAACAAGGTATTTTTTCTTGGATTGTTGATACTGGTGCTACTGACCATGTTACTCACAGTAAAAACAATTTTATTACCTTCTACAAGATCAAACCTATTTCTATAAAACTACCAAATAACACTATTCTAATTGTTGAACATGCTGGAACTGTTCAGTTTGCCAAGGATTTTACTATTTTCAATGTTCTCTATATACCTGATTTCTGTTTTAATTTGATATCTGTGCAAAGACTTATCAAGGATATGAATTGTAGCCTAACTTTTTCTTCTAAGCATTGTCAGATCAAGGAAAATCACACTTTGAGGACGATTGGATATGCTAAGTCATGGAATGGGCTCTATTATCTACAAGTTTTACCTAAATCTATTCAAAGCAATATCTCAAAAGGTGTTTTCTCTTGTAAAAGTGTTGATGTTAACCTGTGGCACCTTAGACTAGGACACCCAGGACATAGAACAATGAAGCACATATGTGAGAATTTTTCATATATCAAAGCTGATGATAATTTTGTATGTGATACTTGCCATTTTGCCAAACAACACAAGTTACCTTTTCCTAAGAGTATTTCTGCTACTAATGAAAGTTTTGAAACTATACACTGTGATATATGGGGACCTCTAAGTACTATTTCTGTTCATGGTCATAGATATTTTCTAACGATTGTTGATGACTACACTAGACATACGTGGATTTTCCTAATGAATAACAAGGGACAAACAAGAGATTTATTGCAAAATTTTGTGATTAAAATCAAGAACCAGTTTAATAAAATGGTTAAGAACATCAGATCTGACAATGGACCTGAGTTCAAATGTGAAAGTTTCTATAATCTTCATGGTATTAATCACCAAACCAGCTGTGTTGAAACACCTCATCAAAATTCTATTGTTGAAAGAAAACACCGTCATATTCTTAATGTTACACGCAGCCTTTTATTTCAATCAAACATACCTAAAGGTTATTGGTCATATGCTGTTGGGCACGCTGTTTTTTTAATAAATAGAATGCCTTCACACATTCTCAACAATAAAACTCCCTATGACATGCTCTATGATAAATCTCCTGCTTACATAGACCTTAAGGTTTTTGGATGTTTATGCTTTGCTTCTACTCTTGAAAATAGTAGAAACAAACTTGATTCCAGAGCAAGAAAAGGTGTTTTTCTAGGTTATAAGAGTGGCATCAAAGGTTATACTGTTTTAGATTTAAATACTAAGGAGTTGTTCATAAGCAGAAATGTTATCTTTTATGAAAATGTCTTTCCTTACAACAACATGCAAGAAGACAGACAAGACAATGTCAGCAATGAAGAGAAGACTGAATCTCTCAATGATCTTCTAAAGGACTCCTATCCTTTAATTGAAGATAGAAATAATGAGTCTGATGGCCAGGAAGGACAAGAACAAGCCTCTGTTAACAGAGACAACAACAACGAGACTGGAGATCAAGAGAACCATATAAGCAGAAGATCCAACAGGCTTAGAAAGACCCCTGACTATCTAAAAGACTATGTCCATCAGGTTCATCAATCCTTATCCATTAAGAATACTTTTAAAACTGCCTATCCTATAAATAATGTGTTAAACTATAACAATTTATCTGCGAAATATTCTAAATACATCATGGCTATTACTAATAACAAAGAACCCCAATCTTATACTGAAGCTAAAACCAAGGCTGAATGGAGAGAAGCTATGGATAAGGAAATCAAAGCTTTAGAAGAAAATAAAACCTGGACCCTAACTCAATTACCTCCTGGAAAATTCCCCATAGGATGCAAATGGGTGTACAAAATTAAATATAGAACTGATGGTAGTATTGAGAGACATAAAGCCCGATTAGTTGCCAAGGGTTATACCCAACAGGAAGGAATAGACTATCTTGACACTTTTGCACCTGTAGCTAAACTTACTACTGTTAGACTTCTTATTGCTCTTGCTGCTTCCAATAATTGGTTTTTACAACAACTTGATGTTGATAATGCTTTCCTACATGGAGATTTAAATGAAGAAGTGTATATGCAATTACCCCCAGGTATGGACACTAGTAAAGAAGGTTTAGTCTGTAAGCTAAATAAGTCTTTATATGGTTTAAAGCAAGCCAGTAGGCAGTGGTTTGAGAAGTTATTTGCCTTTCTTATATCTGTGAATTACAATCAATCCAAATATGATCACTCATTGTTTACCAAAAGAACTGCTACTGGTTTTACTGCTCTACTTGTATATGTGGATGATATTGTGCTAGCAGGAAATTCTATGGAAGAAATAAACTATATAAAGGAGCTTTTGCACAAAAGGTTTCGTATTAAGAATCTTGGAGAACTTAAATATTTCCTTGGACTTGAAGTGGCAAGATCCAAGAAGGGAATTCATCTATGTCAGAGAAAGTATGCCCTGGACATACTTGAGGAAACAGGGATGGAAGGTTGCAAACCTTCTTCTACTTCCTTTCTAAAGGACACCAGCACTCTATACAAAGAGGACAACTATCTGAATGATCCTGAATCTTATAGAAGACTGATAGGGAAGTTACTTTACCTTACTAATACTAGGCCAGATTTATGTTTTACTGTCAATCTTCTCAGTCAATTCATGCAAAAACCCACTCATTATCACTATCAAGCTGTTCAACATATATTAAGATATATAAAGTCCTCACCCTCTGAAGGTTTATTTTTTGCAGCTGAGTCTCCAAAGCAACTAAAGGCTTTTAGTGACTCCGACTGGGCCACTTGTCCTAACACAAGGAGATCCACCACGGGCTTTTGTGTCTTTCTTGGATCATCACTCATTTCCTGGAAATCTAAGAAGCAGAAGACTGTTTCCAGATCTTCTACTGAAGCAGAATACAGGGCCCTTGCTGCCACTGTATGCGAAATACAGTGGCTTCATTATCTTATGCAAGACCTTCAAATTGAAGAATCTGGGGTTCCTGTTTTATATTGTGACAACAAATCGGCTCGTCACATTGCCCACAATCAAAGTTTCCACGAACGAACCAAGCACATAGAGCTTGATTGTCACATGGTTCGTGAAAAACTCCAAGAGCGTCTTTTACATCTTCTCCCCGTCCGGTCCGAAGAGCAGCTTGCTGATATCTTCACGAAATTCCCGCATCGCGTCAAGTTTGGAACCATTATTCCCAAGCTTGGACTGGTAAATATACACTGTCCAGCTTGAGGGGAGGCTATTGAGAATCACTGTTGATTCTCTTAACCGTCTTGCAACAGTTAATTTATTTTGGGTGTATTTTTCTGTTTTTCCCCCTTTCATGGAACCCTATATATATAGGGTTCCTTTCCCCTTTTTCCCTTAATGTCAAATATTCAGATTTTATCACTTTTAACAGAATAAAGAAAGTTTTAGTTTACGTTACTTACCGTTTTCCGATCTATGTTTTCTCCTTCTGGAGCTCCGGCCACCACCGTCTCAGACTGCCGTTGAGGGAGTCGCCACTCCCTTCTTCCTCCATCGCCTCTCGCTCTGCCTCGCTTTTCTCTCTCTTTCTCAATCTTTCTCATCTGAGTTATGCCACGCACGCAGTCCACTTTCAGAATAATAAGCCACATGGGCCAGGAAATAAATTGGGCCATCAACGTTGTAAGTGCACAGTGCTGGGCCTGTTCCAATAATATTAAAAGGTAGAAATACCATTGTATTATGGCCGAGATATTCACCTGAGACTATCTTAATGAGACTATCTTAAGCCTCCGTGATACCATTTCGATTCATATTTACCCATGATCATCTTGGACAGTCACAAATACCCACGATAACCGAGATATATCCACATCAATTATCGGTCAACAACATGACAAGTCAACTTTAGAAACACATAGCAACTTGATTAATTGAATGGTTGGTAGTAAAGGTCATTGGTCCGAAAATTAACTTTCTCAATTAACAAGGTGAAAACATACTTATATAATATTGAATCATGATTGGGCCTATATTAATTAAAGGTCCACTTAGAAACATATAAATACAAAAGTAAGATAAAGAGATAGATAATTGCATTTATTAAACATTTAAAACTTGATTATTATAAATGATCGGTAACTTAAGACTAACTTGAATGTTAGAGTGTCTTTAATAGGTACCCACCACTCGGACTTGGACTCTGCAAGGAGAAGAACAACATGTTGGAAGAAAGTAAAAGAGTTAAATGGAGATTAAAGACTAGGTTAAATTGTGAAAGTGTATATCTCGATCCTACATAGTGAAACATTTTGGCACCCACTGTGTTGGGAGGAAGAGTTTTGTACCAGGCTAACGTCTCCCCTTTGAGTGACATAGATTATGCTCAAGAACAAACTTACATTAAAATATAGAGTTTAAGACAATTAATGGGTCAGGTTTCATCCCTATATATAAGTTTCACTATATCTCTTATTTCAAGTTTAGGTTTCACAAGATTCTTCCCAAAACCCTATGAACCACAAATCAAACTAAGAACGTCCTTATTCAAGCAAACATTAAGCATAGAAACAAGAAGCTAGCACTCAGAGGAAAAGACATATATATAATGAAAGCATTTACAAGGTACACATAATTTCAATGACTACAAAATATCCCTAACAAGATGGGTTTCTCTTCATTTCCATGGAGAACCTCAAGCTTACAAAATGGAAGATGAAAGAAGAAGGAAACACAAAGAGGAAGAAGAGATTGTTCCCATAAGCCCTAAGTAGCCTTCATGAGTTCTTGCAATGAAGTCGCACCTCCAAACCACAACTTCCTTCGAGTTTTAAGAAGATATAGGGCTTTACTTGTCACATCGGCATACACGCTACTCAATGCATGTCTTCATAAGTACCATAGTTGCTCTTTGGAAAGTGCTCGTTTAGTTGGGCCCTCGATGGTGCGCTCTTTGAAATGAGCTCGCCCAATGGAAAGGAGGTGGCGTCTAGCGCATCTAAACTTCCAAAACTCCCTTTTTTATGTTCTTCTTGCTTCTTTGGGTTGTCAAGCTCTCTAATTTGGTATAAGGTATTCTTGTCACCAAAATAGAATAAAAAAGAGGGAATTAGAGATATAAATTAATAAGTGTTGCCCAAAATAGAGGTATTTACAAAAGTAAGATAAAATTGGGGGTTTAAGCAAACTATAAGCTATAAAAGAACGGATTTTGTCAATAAAATAAGGCTCAAATAATGATAAGAATTAACATTATTACCATTCTCCCTCAAAGCCACATCCATATCTTCATCTTCACCTTTCCCATTCATCATCTTCATCAATTTTCCTTCTCAAAGCATCGAGAACAGATAAGCACAAAGCTTTATCTACCTCTTTATTTCCACTATCTTTGCCCTACAAGCTCCATCTTTGCTTCACACTCTAGGAGAAACTTGCTGACAAACATAATGAATGTCAAAGGTGGAGATGAGAGAGCACACTTTGAATGATAACTGCACCAATATTTTTTATGACCCTATGACATTTAAAACTTTTGTAATAGATAACAAATTGGCTTCCAAAAGGCTTAAGGAGGTGTTGACTTCATGTTTTCAATGGAGAGCCAATGAAGAACTTGATTAGTATGAAGCATGAAGGAGAGTTGTGAAGGTCGATTATAAAAGGAATAACTTCAAGATAAACTTCATTGTATAGAGAGAACCTAAAAGGAACTTAATGAGAAATTATAACAAGTTATGATAGATAATCAAAGGCTTCAATATGAAATCATTTGCAAGGAAGGATCTTTTGAAGATATCAATTAGTGGTTTCAAGATGTAATCATTTCCAAGGAAAGTAGGGTTGATAATGCGGGTCGACCCGACTAGTTTAGGCCCACCGCATAATTGACCTGAAAAATGTGAGCTGGGTTGCCCCATCCCACTTTTAGAACGCAAGCTGAAAATTTTGACCTACCTCGTATAACTATTGGTTCGTGGGCCAACAGGCCGACCCACTTTTTTTTTCTTTGTTCTTTTCCACCATCCTCATATGATCTTATTACTCCAATATGTTCTCCCTACACATCTTCCTTATTCCATAATGCACCCACCATTAACAACAACCTTTATCAAATGTTAAATCGTGTTTCCATAACTCCTCCCCTTCATTTTGGCATGTACGCTCTCTACACAACATTGACCCTTTCTTCATTTCTCTTTTGCCTTCAAATTCTCTCATTTTCAGCACCAAGCTCTCCATTGTCTTCTCTACCATGCCTTGGTTTCATTACCCTCAAGAAAGCTGGTGAATTATCCCGTTCAATCAAAGACAAAGCTTAATGCTCATATAGTAGTTCTACCACTACTTTTTCATGCAAAAACATCTTCCTCATAGCCGAATTGCGTGTATGATATCCAATATAAAACAAATTCAGAAAATTACACAATCATCATAAGCAATTAAACATAATTTTCTAAACTTCATAAACAATGTAAGTCATTGCAAGGAATTATTTGCTTCAACATCTTCATTTGGTTTCAATAGTCACTTAGAATACCCCAATCAACCCTAATCACCCTTGGAATAAACCCAAATCGAGAAAGAACTAAATAAATAAAAAGGGGATGAGGGTGAAGCTGAAGCTCGTTTGCATTAGAAACAATGGTCTTGCTAGAAATGGGAGCAAGCTTAGTGGCGGTGGTTGAAGCGAGATCCAATGACAATACTAGAGAAGTGTGAAGATGAATCCAAGTGGGGTGTGTGCGTAGTAGTTCGAACCCGAGGTAAGTCACAATAAGGAGGTGTTTAAGGCAACTACTGTGAAGAAGGAATGACAAGTGACAAAAGGAGATAATAATGGCTACGGTGAACATCAATGGTGGTTGAAGTTTGTCGGAGATGGAAATATGAAAATGGCAAGGTTTGTGACCAAGGATGGCTAGCAGAGGTGGCGTATGACGAAACCTGGAAGTTTCACCTATGACCTATGGAACAAGAAGAAATAACTCGTAATGCATAATAACAGCGCTGACGTGTGAGGGAAGAAAAAAAGAGAAAAAACAATAGGGTTTCATGTTGTCGTTGAGACCATATTAGATTTACCATACCCGGTTAGATCAATTATTACCTTAACCAATCTAATAGGTCAACCAAACTTTTTTATTAACTAATATAATATATACATATTAGATCAATTTTCGCTACAACCAATCTTATATCTTGTTTCAATATCTTATTTTTCACTAGTGGCTTCATGAGGTGCTCACTTTGTCCTTTCAATTGAGAATCGATGAAGAACTTGTTAGCATGGAGCATGAAACGAAGCTATGAAGGTCAAGTTAGAAAAAAAAATTCAAGATAAACTTCATTATATAAAGAGATCTCACACATATCTTAATGAGCAATTAGAACAAGTTATGATAGATAATCAAAGGCTTCAACATGAAATCATTTATAAGGAAGGATCCTTTAATGATATCAATCAATGGTTTTATAATGAAATCATTTGCAAGAAAAGTAGGATAGTAATGTGAGTCAGTTCGACCCATTTAGACTCTCCTTACAAAAATGCACATCAAGTTGTCTTGCCTCACTTTAAGAATGTTGGCTAAAAAATCTAACTCGTCATGCTTAACTATTGGACTACAGGCCTAATCACTTTTTTCTTCTCCACTATTCTTTCTCCCCACTCCACCATCCTCACACGACTTTTTTAAACCAATTTGTTATTCTTATACATCTTTCTTATTCCATAATACACCCACAATTTTCAAAAACCTTTATCACATGTTAAATCATGTTTTCGTAACTCTTCCCCTTTATTTTTGGCATGTACGCTCTACACAACATTGATCCTCTTATCCTTTGTCTTTCACCTTCAAATTCTCTCATTTTTGGCACCAAGCTTTCCATCGTCTTCTCTATCGATCCTTGGTTTGATTACCCTGAGAAAGATGCCATTGACGCTAACGTCCATCCCCAATTTGCCCTTGATCGTCACCACTCAAAAATTCCTATTCGTTGTCACTAATATTATGTGGTAGTACCTTTATAAGGGATGACCCACCCAGTGCGCGTTATCGTCATTAACGATCCTTTGGCGTTAACCACCACCTTTATCATTGATGAACATTAGATTTGGTGCATCTTGATATGAAAAAATCAACCTTCCTAATCAAGAAGGTTGAAACAATGACCTCTGTAAAGCTAGGAAGGCAATAATACGTGTCTTTAATGTCACACTATGAGAACTACAACCATGTGTGTTGAAGTTGCTTGATGATTCACATTTACAAGGAGGTGAAAATGAGTTAGCAGACTGTCCTGTCCCGCCTTGCTCTATGCTGCGGGTTATGCGGGTCGGACTTCAATATATTAGCGGATTCAAAATATCAACCCACCTTATGTTTTTTCTAGTGAGTTTGTGGGCCGGTCCACTTGGGCTGGCGCGCTTTATCACCCAAAAAAGTATATACAACCATTACTAAAAACAATTTGTCTAGGAGATTCTGCTATTAATATCTATTGATGAACTTATGGTGTTTTTAGAATAACAAACGTTATAATCTTTAGATTTTCCATTTTACTAGAATATTATAATAAAATTGTAGAACAATTTGGTATTTTTGATAAAGTCTAACTTTTTTTTATATGAATGTACTAATAGATTGATTTATACTTTGCCATATTAGATGATTTTTAAAAGAATTTTAATAAAACAAATAATTAAAATATTAGTTATAAAATTATTGAATATATTTTGGAATTTTAATTTAAATAATTTTTGGTAGGTTTTGTGATAAGTTTTAATTGTCAAAATATGATAAAATATTGTCAAATAAGAGTGAATGTTGTTGCCATTTTTAGTCTTTTTTAATTTTTTCTAGCAATAATATGAATGTTAAAAATATTTTGTCACATACTATTTTTGACATATATAAATCTGTTATTTTAGTTGTTAAAATATAGATCTGACTGTTATTTTAGTTGTTAAAATTTTTATTTGTGTAAGTTTTTAACCACTAAGAGAGATTATCAAATTTTGTGTGTATCTCAATATTTTTTGAAATTACAATTAATACTTTAAAAGAAAATATCTAAATTTTTCTTGTTGAGTCAAACATTTCTTTCTTTACTAAATTCTTGCATTTTGAGTCAAACAGTTCTTGCTTTACTAAGAAACATCCCTTGTCAAGAAAGATGAGAATAAGTTCTAGTTCAATTTAAATTTTTCATCATTTTGGATCAATTAAATAATATAAATCAAATATAATCCAAATTAACAATAAAATATGACCATCGGTTAGGATATTAAATTTTTGAAAAAGTGTACCTTTTACTATATATGATATTTATAATTTTTTTATATAAACAGATTACAATTAAAATAATTGTTTATCTCATTTAATTATATATAATTATTTGTGAATTTTTAGATAAACATGTATTTTTCTTTTTCTCAAAACAAAGTTTTGCTTATTTATATATAACAAAATCTAATCTATTTGAATTGAACAATCCAATTTAATCATATTGGTTTAAGTTAAATTTATATATTTTTAAATTCAAACCAATCCAAAATACAAAACTTAATTGTTTTATTTATTGTTCTATCAAACTCCTACATTCATGATCTATATATTCTATCTGGAGTTGCTATAAATAACATTATGTTTCCCCTTTTTTTTCACCATCTAGAACCGTTTTATATACAAAACCATGACAGTTATTATAAATATTGACCAAACATCATATACTTAATATGTTTTTTAACTTAATTACCTGACATAAGTTAATGATGTTTACAATAATTTTAATTTTAAACAATGTTCCTCGTATAACATTAATGCTGAATTCCAGGTTTCGCTTATTCTTGTATGATAATTCCAAATGCCAAACAGAGTTTATCTAATTATTATATTATATAGTTCAACATTTACCATCATCCGTGGTCCAATAAACGAGTGGCACATTGACGAACGATGGTGACGGACATTACCAACACCAGCAGGTAATTTTAATGAAACCGCAAGATGAAAAGCGAAAAGGACAAGGAGGCACTATATCCGGATTTAAGAATCGCGACTTTCCTTTCTCTCTCTAAACATTCTCTCTCTAGAAACCTACAGCCAAACCCTCAGCACACTTCACTGTGACAACAAGATCTAACCCTGGTACCAACTGTGTTCTTTTTTTTATTCTTCTTCGTTTCTCTTTGATGGGTATCACCTGTTGAATTTGTATGTTATTTTTCCTTTCTGGGATTGTTGCAATATTGTTTCTTGTTCCCTTTGTTTCGGTGTACGTCGTGGAGAAATCTGTGCAGTTTTTTTCATCTGGGTCATTTACATTTTTCCAAATTCCCCGGGTGAAAAGCTGGATTTTTATAGTTTATTGAATGCTTGAAGTTTTAATTTTTGTTAGATACAATCTCCATGGAGGAACAAGAGAAGGGTTTGTGTGGAACATCAGAATCCGCAGTGAACCATGAGGGGAAAGTGGGGGGTGAAACCCTAGAAGGGTCTGTGGATTATAGGGATGAGGTTCAGATGGATGGTTCATTCACGGAAGAGTTGGTTGGAGAGGGTGGGGATTGTAATGGGAAGGATGTAATGGTGGAGGTTCTGGGGTCTGATTTGTACATAGATGGTGTTTGCACGCAGGGAAATGGTGCTGAGCTGAGTGGTGAAGTGGGTGGTGGTAGATCAGTTGAGGGTTTTGGGGAGGATGTGTGGTCTGGAGAGGTAGGTGGTGGGGACTCTCAGGGTGTAGAATCTGAAGAAGGTAGGAGGGAGAATGTGGCAGTGGAAGGTAGGACCGCAATGAATGTGCCCATGGAATTGGATAATGTGGTGTTGGGGAGGGAAGATAGAGATGAAGCAGTTGTTGGTAGTGAAGTTGATGTTGCATCTTCACAGGAGGAAACTGTTTTCGATAATAGAGCTCAGAAAGAAGTGGGGACAGCAATTAGCAATATCGAAGATCCTAATGTTGCATACATTGGGGTTGAGTGCACAAATGTAGTGGATGGGGGGGCCTCAGATCACAAGGTGACAAATAGTAGATGTGAGGATGGTTTAGGATGCCAGTTAACAGGTAGTTCTGTAAAAGGAGAGAATGTACAGAGTGAATGTGCTGAAAAGGATAATGGAGCAACAAGAGATGGAGATGGTGTGACCTTAGACGAAGAGAAGAACATTGCTAAAATGCATAGTGATAAAATATTTGAGAAAGAATGTATCCGTGACAAAGTTGAATTTGAGGAAAAGTTAAATTCAGATGTTGAACAACCCATGGAGATTAATAGAGTTGATGAAGACTCCAATAATGTACTAGAAGAAGTGGTTGGTGGAACTGATGTTACAATGGATGAGACTCTTCCAACTTCTGAGGAAAAACAGTGCTTGAGAAAATGCACTAAAAGAGAACAAACGTCCGAGTCTATTCAGCTGAATTCAGACACAGGGCAGGGAATAGTTGATAAGGATTTAACAAAAGAAGAGGAATTAAACAACAATGTTTCTGAAGCTAAAGGATGTGGTTTGCTAAAGGGGACAGAAGTAGAAGTCGAAGGTCAACCAGAGACAGAAAGCACTGAAACAAAGAACCACACTTCATATATTGAAGGTAAGATCGCTGTTGATCTGGTAACTGGTACTTTTCAGCTCAGTCAGTTGTAAAAAATGTTGTAACCATGAATACACATTTTCTACCATTCCTGTTAATGGTCTTTGTAATTCTGTGGATGAAGGTACATTTGTATCTTTCTAAAGTGAGAAAAATTGAGATTCTAATGAAATTTCTGTAATTGTAGATGACACTCAAATTGCAGACCAGGATAAGCTTGCCCTGATGGATGCTGGAAAGGACAAAGTCCATGATGACTCTAATATTAGGCAAAATGTTGAAGTACAAACTGGCATGTCTGAGCAGGTTGGTTCAAATGGAGCTCAGGAACTTGAAGAATTTGTTGAAGCTGGACAGAGAAAAATAGAGGGAAGAGTCACGAGACGGTCATCATTAATGAAGGCTGTGAATTCAGAACTATCTCATGCAAGATATTTGCTGCCAAAAGAAAAGGAAAGCAACTTTTCTGTGTCAAATATGGTTTGGGGAAAGGTGAGAAGCCACCCATGGTGGCCTGGGCAGATATTTGATCCCTCAGATTCGTCTGAGAAGGCAAGGAAACATTATAAAAAGGACTGCTATTTGGTAGCATATTTTGGGGACAGAACATTTGCTTGGAATGAAGAATCTCAGCTAAAACCCTTTAGGACACATTTCTCTTCTATTGAAAAGCAGAGCACTTCAGAGTCATTTCAGAATGCTGTAGATTGTGCTCTAGATGAAGTAACAAGACGAGTAGAATATGGGCTATCATGTTCTTGTATACCCAAAGATACCTACAACTTAATTAAATTCCAGACTGTAGAAAACACAGGGATCCGACCGGAACTAAGTGTCAGACATGGGGTGGATGAATCTCTAAATGCAAGCACCTTTTCACCTGATAAGCTTGTAGAGTACTTGAAAAAACTATCTGAATTGCCAACTGGTGGGTTTGACCGTTTGGAGCTTGGGATTGCCAAGGCTCAGCTGCTTGCATTCTATCGCTTCAAGGGTTACTCTTGCTTGCCAGAATTACAATATTGTGGAGGTTTTGACGATGACATGGACACCTTAGTTCATGGTGATGAGAATAAGGCTATTAATTACAAGAATGATGGTGAAGTGGGTTCTGGAAATTTAAAATCCCAAAGCAGCTCTCGCCGCAAACGGAAACATAACTTGAAGGATATTATGCAAGAAACACCAAAGGAAAGAAGCTTGTCTGAACTAATGGGTGGGACTCTAGACGATCCTGATGGTGAATATTGGTTTGATGAGAAGGTAACTGATAATCCTGTTTCACGGGGCCGTCCCAGGAAAAGGAGGACTGTTGATCACTATGGTGATGACTTTGGGCAGCAAGATGGAAGGAAAACAATTTCTGTTGCAAAAGTTTCTAACACCACAAAGCCGTCATTTTTAATTGGTGACCGAATTCGTAGGGTTGCTAGTAAACTTACTGGTTCACCCACTGTGGTGAAGAGTTCTGGTGACCGGTCTCAGAGGACAGATGGTAGCACTGAAGGTATTTATGGGAATGAATTCGATGTTTCCTTTGATGAGGCTGAGAGGTCAAGTATGGTTGTTACAATAGAGTATTCATCTCTGGATGATTTGCTATCTTCACTTCATTTGGTGGCACAGGAACCTCTTGGAGATTATCGTTTCCTGAATCCTATTATAAGTTTCTTCTCTGATTTCAGAGATTCAATAACTGTGGCTGATGATGCTGTAAAAGATATCTTTTGTACAGAACAAGTTGGCACTAAAAGGAAGCAGCCGCCTGTAGGTGGGTTGCCTGAAACATTTGAATTTGAAGATATGAGTGACACATATTGGACGGACAGGGTCATTGACAATGGCAGTGAAGTGCAAGCAGCACAACTGTCACAACCAACCCAACCAGCACGGAGAAACCGTAAAAAGGACTATGAACTTGTTTCTACCGAGCAAGGGAAGTCTGTTCCAGTTAGTCGAAGGCCCTATTCCAGGAAACAGCATTCTAACAGTAATCATGTTGAGTTTCCTCAAAAGCCTGCTGGTTATATAAATGAGAATGCCCCTGCTGAACTTGTTATGAATTTTGCTGAATTGGGTTCTGTTCCCTCAGAAACAAACCTTAATAGAATGTTTAGGCGTTTTGGACCTCTAAAGGAAGCTGAGACAGAAGTTGATACAGTAAGCAGCCGGGCAAGAGTGGTTTTCAAAAAGTGTTCTGATGCAGAGGTTGCTTGTAGTAGTGCTCAAAAGTTCAACATATTTGGTCAAATACTTGTGAATTACCAGCTTAACTATACTCCAAGTGCATTGTTCAAAGCTTCGTCTGTTGCTACAACCCAGGACCACGAGATGCATTTTGATCTCTCCAATTTTGAAGTTAATCTTGGTAAGTAATCTAAATTACTATTTCATACTCAGTATGTTAATTGATTCACTTTTAGGCTACAGTTATTTTATGCTATTGTTTGGGGTATTATGCACTAGCTTCAGGAAAAAAGTATGCTTGGGGATCCTGTTATCATGTAAAACGCTGTACCTTGAAGTAAGTTTGTTTGAAAATTTAGGTAGTTGGGGTGTGCATCCACCCTTACTTAGATCTAAGTTGCTTCTGGTCTTATTAATCTTCTAAATTCATATAAGGCTGGATACATAATCCTTGCTCATTTTATGGACGAACTACTTTAGTGGAGCCCACATCTTAGTTATCCAGGTATAGTTTTCATTTAGTGGTTGATTGAATTATTCAATAACCTTAATTTAGGGTAAATACATACTTATAAAGAAACATTCTAGCAGACTAATAAAATAGAATACAATCAAGATTAGCATGCTCAGAATTTGAATCTAATTTCTATTGACGCATCAGTGTAAAACTTTTTTACACAACCAAATGAAATTTTTTATGTTGCCACATCCTCCTTCTGTTAATTTATTTTGATGTGGCAATAAGGTGAATTCCAACTGGATGTCTATGAAAAAAAAATTTACAGTGCTTATAAATTAAACGCATAAGCTCATACCTTCCCTTAAACTTTTGAAGGAATGAAATGATTGTCTAGCTACAGTTTGAGACCACTAAAGGAAAAACTTTATTTAGAAAAGAACAAGGGTCTATGAAGTATATTCAACTAATTTGATCATAGAAATTTATGAAGAACACATGAAAGATGAAATCTGTTTTTGAGCAAAGCAAAATTTCAACAAAATAAACGCAGAATTCAAATACAAGACAACTATTTGTTGAAGATGTAATGAAATCACAGAACAACGCTAGAGTCATATGGATTTCATGGAATGAATCTCATGAACAAAAGTGGTTATGAAACCCATTCTTGAAGCTTCAAGACTTGGCCAAATGATGAATGCATTGAATTGATTTCAAAGCTTTCAGAAATTAAATTGCATTGGAAAAAAAAAATTAAAGGACAAATGATAATAAAAGGTGGAAAGAGATAGGAATGTAGAACATGCCACTTGAACAAGTTCAAGATAAGTGAAAAGAGCCAGTACTTAAACGCAAGAGATTCAAGATAAAGATCAAAGAGATATATTCATACCTCATGGTGAGAAAACTCACCGCCAAGCGTCTCTGATTCATTCAATTTCTCAAATTTGTGATTTATACAGTGAAGTCAACTGCATAAAAAAGAAGTGACTTAACATCTAAAACTTTAACAAGAAGCTTTTGTGGTGTTTGGTTACAATACTAGGCTATACTATCTTTGTCATTGTTGATGCCAATGCATCCTACTTATTTGTCTGGGAGCAAGCATTCTTTAAAATTTGATTGGTAAATATAAATCATTTGGTTTCTTTGGTAGACAAAGGATTTTTAATTCTGCTATCCCTTGTTTAGCTACCAGCATGATTAATGATCCCTCAATGCTATTGTAAGTGTAAAGAGTTGCATTGCGAACACTTAAAATATAAAGGGAGAAAATGTCATTTATTTGTTTGCGTCATTTAGAACTAATTTACTATGAACTATAAATGATATTTATGATTCTCATTTTAGGGAGTGTTGATGATGATGTCGTGGCAAGTTTGACTGAATGAACAGCGAAAGCATATTTTCACCAAGTGGCCTCTGTAGTAGGTAGGTAACCGGAGAATGTTAATTCATCTGGTCATCCATTTTTCTGTTAAGAGATATTTTTGGTTGTATCATTCCTTTTATTGTAGTTCTGTAGTTTGTAATTCATTTTCTAGTTTTCTGTATAGCCTTGTCACTGACCCTCTTTTTGTAGTTGCCATCATTCTCCAGCCTGATTGTTTTCAATTCTCTAGTCTGAACACTGGTTCTGTATCAATATCAATGCTACATATAATAGTCATAGGCAATTATAGTTAACCTTTAGTTGTTGCTAGTCATTTTGGTTATGTTTGTGCTCAGTCAGTAAAGACCATTAGTATGTTAATCGTTAACTTATGCTTGACTAAATTTTCATATAAAACATTTTTTGAGTGGTTACAGTATAATAGGCATGTGATATTTAGCAGATCTCGAGTACTTAACAAATGTTTGGTCGATATTATTTTTGATGAATTAATGACTTTTCATAACATAAGCTTTCTCTGGAAGTTAGCAAAACTAATTAATATTTTGAGATAAATCAAATATGTACTTGTTTCAGTGACTTGATTAAATAATATGGAGGAAGAACATTGTATTCTACCTAGACTATTGTGCTTTTGATTAACCTGTGTGTATATCACCATAAAGGAAGCTATTTTGAATGTCAAGCTGGTGAAGAAGTTAGTGGGGGATGACAACCGTAGCAAAGATGAATAATGTTGATCTTTTCCACAAGAGAAAAAGTATCATAGTAGTTGAAACCATAAATTTGAGTGTATCCATTAGCTAGTAGATGAGCTTTGAGATAATCTACTTCACTAGTAAGACCTACCTTAACCTGTAGTCTCATCTACAACCCACAAGGTTCTTAATAGGATGAAGGGCAACAACAAAACAAAAGAGGAATATGAAGGAGAAAAATGATGATAACTTCAAAAATTATAAACAGATATGGAGCATGAGTAGATCAAATACACTGTCTAGGAGCAATAGGCCAAGCATGATCAGAGTTAGGAGAAAGGCAGGAGGATGAAGGATTCATGATATGAGAATATGGTGGTGGAGTATTTAAGCCAAGAGGATCTTCAAACAAGGATGAAGGAGTTATTTTTGCTTGATTCTGGTATGTGAGAAGAGGTGGTGAAACAATGTCATTTACAGAGTTTGAGAGGAAGTAGGAATCATCGATTGATCATAGGATGTTACAAGAAGGACCTTGTTAAAATGATTAAGAATGCAATGAAGGACAAAAAAAAAGTGTGTTCTCAAGGAAGGTAATAACAACAAACATATAATATCTTTTGGTTGTGGGAGAGTAACACTTATACCCTTTGTAAAGGTGAGAATATTCCAAAATGCTTATTTAACAGGCTTTGTGAAAAGCTTGTCAAGATCTGGAGAGACATTATGAACAAAATAAGTACATCCAAACATGCATGGTGAGACCTGATATAGAGGTAATGTGGAAAAAGTAGAGTGAGGAATTTTATTTGCTAGAGAGGAAAAATGCATCGTATTGATTAGGAAACACAGGCAGTGAGGATTGCAACTCTCTAATGATTACTGGATTTATTAGCATTCAATATTAGGAAGCATGCAATTTCAATTGGGTGTCTATTTTTCCGCTCTAGTATACCATTTTGTTGGAGAGTGTGCATGTTGATTGATTGATGTAATAATAATTGGGATGATAAGAATGTAGAAAATGAAGTAGAAAAATATTCCTTGTCATTATATCCTAGAATTTTAATTATCTTTTTAAATTGGTTTTAATTTCTTTAAAGAAAGGCATACATATGAATAAATGTTCGTATTTGTCTTTCATTGCATAAACAAACTTATTTTCTCAATGGACAAGATTTACAATAAAAAACTGGAATTTGTTTTAGACTAGGAGCCATTACCTTCAATTTTGATAAACTTGGGTGATCGAAATGACCATGCAAAACTTTTGCGGCTAGAGTTGCAAAATAGGATATTGAGGGACTAGGTTTCAGATAATTAAGACCTTGTGACTATTGTCTTAAGGTGTTAAAGTGAGTCAACTCAATTCACATGGGTTGAGTTAAAATTGAGCCAACTCAACTTGACTACTTTTTGGTGAGCTAGGAGAAGTGCCAACCTTCATAATTTTACAAACAAATAAATTAAATATAAAAACTATTCAAACATTATTAAAAAACATTATAGTATTTTTAAAGATCAAATTGTCAACCTCCTTAATTAGAAGTAGGAAATAATTACAATTGTTGGAGATGGTATTAGAGCTATTCAAAGTCTATCTTAGTGATATTTGTTGTTTGTTTGGTCTATTATGCCATTTGTTGTTTGTTTGGTCTCTCACATTGACTAGAAAGAAAGTGAATTTATAGTATATAAGTGAGTGTAAACTTTACCATACAAGTCAATTTTGAAAGATTTAGCTAGACTTAAAGTCCCCTTAATAATAATAAAAACATAAAAAAAATGGTAAGAAAACAATAAAGGGTTGGTGTTGATGGGTTATAAGTCAACCCATTTTGAACTTGACTTGAACTTGTTTAGTCCATGAATTAATTGAGTTGATTTAATATGACCCATATTTAAAAAAAAAAAAGTGAATTTATTTCAAGTAAAGGAATTAACAACAAAGTTCACATAACTGTTTAAAGAACAAGCCACTCAACTTAAAGAGATTAAATTGTTAGGACGATGAAGAATGATTAGAACAATTTACAATTTATATTTAGTGAAGCGAATGAAGGAACTTGTCATTTTGAATCCATTGGCAACAAGAGAAATTTTTGTGTACAAAATGGAGAAAAATGAAGAAATGTTATTGGAGATATGGATCAAGGCACTTGAATCAAGAATTCATGAATTATGACCTTCCACGTGTTGAGAAAGACATGTTATTAACAACATTGAAGAGGATTGATCTTGATTGATTGATTTTTCCGACGACGTGTATCTCAAAAGTTCTCTGGAAGTTTTAGATTATGATTTTTTCAAATTTAGACATATATGAGCAATTTAATCTAAAAACCCATTGAAGGAATAACAATTTTCTTAGGCATTGCAATAGTAGCATTGGTGATGTCTACTCAACATTTGAAAGGTCATAATTCATGAATTCTTGAATTAACTTCCACATGTTGATGAAAAGGGTTTGTCATTGTAGAAGTTGCAATAACTTGAGGATGATTATCATCTTTCATCAGGTTAGGCACTCAAACGAGTCTAGTAATTAAACCCTTTTAGTTAGAATCTGATTACATAGATGATCAAAATATGAATGTAGGCTTTTCTCATAATCATATTATATGTATCAAATTTCTTGTTGAGTTCCTCTAGTCTGTCACTATAAATGTCTTAACTTCTATTGCAACCCTAGCCTTTGGCATTTGTGTGAGCATACCATGGTTGGTCATTGTAAGAGAAGTTATACTCTTTAAGTTGCATCAAAGGAATGCTAAATATCAGTAGCAAAGGGTCTTGTTCATTCTTCCAAAAATAGAAACATGTTTTGAATGATCTATAAGCATCTTTGAAACATTAGAAAAATGCTGAGAAAGAATGTGTCCCAACACCGAAGTACGCTAGATCAATGAAATGATGTCAGAAACGAAGAGAAAAGAGGAGGGTGTCGTCAAGTGGTGTCGACATCGAGAAGGTGTTGCGTGTGGTCCACGTGGATGATTGGTTGGTCGTGCACGTAACCCTGACTTTCAACTGAACAATATCAAACCCAAAGGCGGTGGTGGTATCGGTGATGACAAACTTTGCCAGAGACAATGAAGGAGAAGACAAAGTACCACTATTGGGCCTGAGATACCACAACGAGTTTTTAAAAACTAGTTTTTTTTTTTTTTTTTATTGAACTCTTCCTTCTTACTTTTCTTCTCAAAAGAGTGCAATAGAGGACGAAGATGCAGTGACAGCAATGGGGTGAAGCAGTGAGGGACAATATTTTATTATGTTATTGTTGATATAAGGTGCGGTTACTCATAATGGAGGTGTAGTAAGAAAAAGTCCAAAAGGAAACATTGGAATAAAATATAACAACGTTTCAAATTTTTTAGAAGATTGATACATTAATTTTTTTTTAGTCAACAATCATGTGAAGCATAAATAATTTCAATAGTTTATAGTAAAATTCCAAATGAGAAATTGGTTTTGATTTTGATATGTTTATTTGGCTTAAATACTAAGTTTTCCTTGTTATGTTTTGGTCTTCGTTTCGATGAGAGTTTGGATGAAATTTTTTAGAATATAACTTTTTTTTTTCTAAAAAATTGAAATGCTTTTTGTGAAAATAAATTGTTTGGAAAAGACACTTTTAAAAAAAAAATTAATATTTTAGGAATTTATGATAATTTTCATTGCATAATATTAGAGAAATTTAAATTATTGTTAAGAAGGAATTTAAAATCCTTTATACTTTCGAATTTACGTTTCTTTTTTTCATATTCTCTCTGTAATTAGGTTTCGATCACAATATCATTTCTTTCGAGTTAAAATTAATTATGGATATTCTTCATTACTATTATTGAAGTTATTATTTTGATCGCTAATATTAGTCAAAGTTTTCATTATTAATATTAATATTTTTTTTTGAATAAAATTTGTAGTGGTTAATTGTTTACATTTATAAGTATTATTTTTTAATGGATGTCTTACTATTATTTGGTGGATATTTGTATTTAGTATTTTATATTTTGTGATAATTAGAATATTCTATTAAAAAAATTAATAAATTTAGACTACTTTATTGAAATAAAGAAGTTGAAAGAATAAACATTTAGAAATGAAAGTGATTCGAATTCAATATTTTTAAATTTTTTGAAACCTGTATTTTTTTTTTTATCCAAATGTAAGTTTTTTTTTTAAATAAAAAAAACTCTAGTTTGATACTTTAAATGTTGTAGAATTAGTGAAACATGATCACTACCACAAAAAAAAAAAAGAGTTGTCTATCATACAAAAACTACAAACTACGAGAACAAAAATTGTTAAGATAAAAAATAAAGATATCATATACGTTTGAATTTAATATGGTTCAATCAAAGTGTTAATGAATTTCAATACGTGCTTACAAGTAAATTTTAATAACAAGTTCTTCCTCTAACGAGTTTCTTTTTCAAACAACTTAATAAATCTTACAATTCAAATTTACGCTCTAAATAACTTTATAAGTTTAAACCTTTAGTTGTCCTATTTTTATGTGTCTTTCCCATTTTGATCCTTTTCTTTGGAATCTCTATTTTGAGTCCTTAAAAGTGTTAATTTGAATTAATTGAACTCCTGCCGTTAAATTTACTTAATGAGGTTAAGTTTTTGCACAGGTGAGAGGTTGATGTGTCAATTTTTTAAAACGTGGCATGCTGAGTTGAAATGTGGGATTTGGCAACTTGTTAAATTTTAATAAGATGGATTTCTGAAATGGGATTTAGGGTTGAATGAACTTAAATATGGGATTTCATTCGTGATTAAAAATTTGAGACGAATGTGGTTGTGAGAGGAATATGGTTCTGAACCTTGCGCAAACATGGGAAGTTTTCAAACCCTATTTGGTTAATTAGGGTTCGTTGTTGAAGATTGGCAAGCATGTGAAGTTTCGAAACAGGGAAGTGCGAAAGTAGAAGACGCAATAATGTAGATGGGTCATTCGTGTTCATCTTCCACTTGCAATGAGTGTCGAAGAAAACATTTGCGGTCTATGAGCTCTCATGGAGATGGAGGGTGGAACAGGAATGAGGCTTCGCTGATCTACCATTGTGGAGAGAAGTCTATGTTGAGGACTGCAAAAACCAGTAAGAAACGAGGCACACAATTCTGGGGTTGTCCTAGGTATAAGGTTGGAAGTGAAAATGGTGGATGCAACTACTTCAGATGATGTAGTGATTGGGGAATTAAAGAAAGTATTAGTTGTGAGGTGTAGGAAGCAAATGATGAGAGGTTGCTGAAGAGTTTTGAAAATGAAAGTAATAAGAAGATAATTGGTGTGCAGAAAGTTGTGATGGGTCTTCAAAGGTGGATGAAATTTTTGGTTGGGGTTATTAGTGTTCTATGTGTAACGAACATCATTATCTTTGCAATGTTGATGAGAAGGGCTTGATAATTTATGTGTAGGTGTAATGTAGGTCTGTTTTGGTATTAGTTGTAGGCTTGATAATATTAATGTAGTTCTGTTTAAGTAGAGGTTGCAATGTATTTATGTTTTCTGCTATGAAGATGTATTACTTTCAGATGTTTACTGAAATGAAAATTTGAAAAAAATGAGTTCAATTGAAAATTTAGTTTCAATTTTATGTCAGCAGTTTCCCTATATAGCATAAAATGTGCATAGAACCTGTAAAACAGTGCTTAATAAAGGCTCCATCAACAATTGAGAACACATAACTACAAACATACACAATACACGAGTAAAATAATAATGCTATCTTGGGACCTGGATAAACAACTAAAAGAGGATACTTTGGTCTATTACAATAAAGAAACTACTTGCAATAAAGAAACTGCCAATGTCAAATTGAAGAAGTTGTATATTAATACCAAAAAGTAGTCATCCATTGTTCTTGCAAATACCAATAAATAGGATACTTTGGGCAATTACACTGAAACATAAAACATTGTTTATAAAACATGTCTAAAGCGGTTCTTGTCCATATAACATTGGGCAATTACATACTGAAACATAAAGCATTGTTTATTACATTTGCTACCAATAAAACATATAACATTTTTCAAGTATAAAGTGGTTCTTCTCCATGTGGTTGACTCTCAGACAATAAACCGGGTTGTTGTTCCTCTTCCTGCACTTGGTTTCTCTTCGGGCAGTTTCTTTTTGTTGTGACCCATTTCCCTACACATGCTACATCTCTTCAATAATCTCCCTTTTAATATTCTAGTGCTACTTTTCTTCAACTCCCATTGCTCTAACCTCCTTTTCTTCTTAGGACGACCAGTCATCTTTATTTTTTATGGAGGCATGACACCTGGATATTGGTTTACCTCCCACAGGTTGTTTCCATTAAGGGATAGATAATGGAGGAATAAATTTCTTCATACGTTGACTTTTGAAAGCATACAAGTATGTAGTCCTTTGCATCTATGTTGAGAAACCTCATTGCTGCCAAAGCATGAACACAAGGTATTCCACTCATGCTACATTTCCTGTAGGAGCATAAATATTGATCTATATCCACCACAAACTTTTCCCCACTTTGGGACACATGTCTGACTTCAAATAGCCTTTGTGCAGACCAACTATGAACATAAGCCAACATTAGTTATATGATACCTGTGAACATAAACAACGAAATACATATCGCATAATTCTTAGATACCTAGGAATCCAATTCTTTGTTAGTAGTGCCTCCTTTTGTAGTCTACTCAGTATTTTTGGACAAATTGTTGACTTAAATGACCTTACCCTAGACCTATTAGTTGCCCATCTCTTCATCATGTATAGTCTGATTTCCTCCAACATTGTAATAATTGGTTTTGTCCTCGTGTTTACCAAAACACTATTAAAGGCTTCTGGCATGTTATTTACCAAGGTATCACATTGAGTTGTGCTTGTGAATCTTGATCTGGACCAAAACCTTCAATGAAGATGTATGTCATACAACGACTATGTAAAATAATCACAAACTAAAAGATAAGTAAAATAAATGTAAACTGAAGGTGCCAAACCTTGGAGGAATAGCCATCAAGCATCGAAAAACATCTTGGTCCACCTCTTGGATACTTCTCATCTCGTTCTCCCATTTTTGTGGATGGGTTGTTGTAGTTGTCCTTCACATAAGCTTATTAAGATTCTTTCTAGGAAATTTCTTCCTGAAGTTGGCATATAAATGCCTTACACAAAATCTGTGTGCAACTCTAGGAACAACATCTTGTACAGCTTGTAACAGACCCTGTGAATGAGTCATAAAAAAGTTAGCTGATATTGATTTAAAGTCATTTCTATAAGATAAAAGAGAATAAACATAGTAGAGATTACCTTCTGTTGATATGATATCAATGTAAGTGAAGAACACACCTGAGGTTCACCTAGGTCTTCAATGAGTAGCTCCATAAACCATGTCTAAGTCTCCTTGTTCTCAACCTCTACGATGGCATACGCGAGTGGCAACATTCGGTCATTTGCATCTCGAACCACAACAGTTAATAGCTCACCATGATGTCTACCTTTCAAAAAGGCTCCATCAAGGCCAATGATGGACTTGCATGAGAGAAAGCTATCTTTGCATGCCTTTAGGCATGCGTAAAACTTCTTGAATATTGGTTTTCCATTATATGGCTCAACTTTCACTTTGTTTGTGGACATCGGGTTTCTTGCCAATAGCTCATGAGCATAATCATAAATTCTATTATATTGCATACTGAAGGAGCCTTCCACTTCATCTGATGCATAGGCTTTGACCCTGTAAATCATATTCTTAGATATTGCTATGTTCCATTTCCTACTAATTGTTTCTCTAATATCAACTCCCTTTACATTAGGATTCTCTCTGATTGTTTTTTCCAATTTTTTACTTAGCCATTTTGCATTAAATAGCCGCAACTTGTGTTCCCTACTGCATGTATGCTTGTCGACCACAGTCCTCAGTTGCCATGATTTTACTACATCCATGAAACCAAAGTAGGCCACCAACAGACATTCTCCTTTTGATCCCAAACATTTAACCCTTATTCTGTTTTTTTTTTTCATTTTTAAGAAGTTTCAAATTTGTCCCATTCTTTACTGCATAACTTTTGATGGCATCTAAGATGTCTTGTTTATGCACAAAATATGTTCCCACTTCCTAGTTGAAATCAAGCATTTTTTTCTAGCATACTAAATGTAGAAAAATTCTCATACCCCTCTTCATCTTCACTTTCTTCATCACTTGTGTCAAGAGAAGTTAAGTCCTCAGATTGCCATTCATCATTGAACAAACTAAAATCATTAATCTCATCTTCTTTTATATATGATTCAGACCCAAGTAAAAAAGGTTCAACCTCAACCTCCATATTACCAGAACTTTCACTAAATTCACACTGCACATTTATGTTTACTAACCAATCCTCACTATTCATCTCACCATCATCACCATCACGTGATGTACTCCAATCACAGACTTCTACTTCTATATCCTCCAAGTCTTCTACTTCTATTGTGTAAGCCTTACCATCCTGTACTTCTATCCTCTCAGCCTCAACATGACATTCCTCAACCTCTATCCTCTCACCCCCAACTTCATCTGCGCCTGTCCTTTTAGCCTCAGCATGACATTCCTCAACCTATCCTCTCACCCTGAACTTCATCTTCATCTGCTTCTATCCTCTCAGCCTCAACATGACATTCCTCAACCTCTATCCTCTCACCCTGAACTTCATCTTCATCTGCTTCTATCCTCTCAGCCTCAGCATGACATTCCTCAACCTCTCTATCCTCTCACCCTGAACTTCATCTTCATTTGTTTCTGTCCTCTAAGACTTAGGATGACATTCCTCATCCTCTATCCTCTCACCCTCAACTTCATCTTCATTTGCTTTTGTCCTCTCAGCCTCACCATCAACTTCCACAACCTTTATCCTCTCACCCTCAACTTTATCTGCTTCTGTCATCTCACCCTGACCAACAACAACTTTTATCCTCTCACCATCAACACGTACCCCCTCACCATCCTCATTCACCTCAGGTACAACTTCATCACCTCCTTCATCAACATTGTATTCATCATGTGAATCACATCAGGTTGAGATATAGTGTGCACAACATATAAATGAACTCGTCCATTTAACTGAGCTAAAGTGACCTTATGCATGGCACCTACGTCATCACACAAGGCTTCTAGCCTATCATCTAATACAGGACCACATCCAACAGAAAACCACAAGTCCTTAAATCCATCGTACCCAAGACTTTTGACTACACTCACTAGAACAAAATAACTCCATAAGTCAGGATCAAAATACATTGTATCACTTTCCCCTTCATACTTTAGGCAGCCGTCATTGAGGAACTTTCCCCATGGTGAATAACAACCTCTATATCGCCCATCACACACAACACAATCAAGAATATTCTACACCTAGAAATAACCATAAAATGACAAAAAACACCGCTTATTAAAGTGATAATGACAGAACAAACGAACTGTAACTATGGGAGACATGGGGGACCACAAGTGCAATATGCAAACACCACATTTTCAGACAACCCCAGCCCCACATTCAAAAAAGCATCCCCAGATAACAACATAAAGCACCGAATATTAAAGTCATATCTTTCTATAGTAGAAATACTAACCTTCCACCAAATTCCACTCGAACCACTTCACACACACGTAGAACGACTTCGTGATTCATGTCAAAACTCCAATCACGAAGCTCGAAATCCCTAATGAAGTCTTTATCCTCTTCACTAAGGACTTCGCATTGCACTCTCCTCTCATATTTCTAATCCCAAATTCTATTTTATTGAACCCTAAATCCCATTTCAGAATTTCCTAATATTATATTATTACAGTTTACCAAATTCCACGCATAAAGGCCTAAATCATGCCACGTTTCAACTCTCAGCATGCCACGCTTTAAAAAATTGACACATCAACCTTCCACATGTGCAAAAACTTAACCTCGTTAAGTAAATTTAACGGTAGGGTTCAATTGATTCAAATTAGCACTTTTAAGGACTAAATTGGGGATTCCAAATAAAAGAAATCAAAATGGGAAAAACCCACAAAAATATGGACAACTAAAGGGTTTAAACCTAACTTTATATTACACCATGTTTTACATGAAATATATATTTATGGATATTAATGATAATTAAGATAATGTTTATTTTACCTAGTTTATTTTTAGTAAGAGAGGAAGAGCGAGTGACAATTTTATTTAGATTAACAAATTTAATTTCATACGTGAAGATAGAGTAATTTATCATTCTTGTATAAGGAGAATGATAACATAAAATATATATTTATGCATATTAATGATAATTAGGATATTATTTGTTCCAATCAATTTACTTTTTTAGTGAGACAGGAAGAGGGAATGACATGTCTATTTAGATTAATGAATTTAATTTCATATATGAACGAGACAACAAATTATCATCTCGTATAAAGAGATTGATGTGATTTATTATGGTTGACCCATAAGATTATAAATATATCTTTACTTTTTATCAACTATGCTTCAAATTTGCACATGCATGCAATTTTTACGTTTTAACATAAATTGTATTTTGTTACAATTAAAGTTAAAAAATGTTAATGACAAAAATAAATAAATAATAATATTATTAATTTTTTTATAATTTAATATTTAATTAAAATTATTTTCAACAAATCACGTTTTATTTTAAACTAATTACATCTATTAAAATTTTATTTTGACTAAATATATTTTATTTTCCATTAAATTTAACAAAATACATTTTAACTTTTATTAATTTTAACCTTTTGTGGATGAAACTACATATGAATAACAAAATTTGACATATAAAACACATGTTTCACACTTGGTCCAAAACATATAGATAGGAAACACAACTGGTTCTACAAAAGCTCTTTTAATAAATGAGTTTTCAAGATGTTATTTAACACTGTTAAAGAGAAATTGTGAGGAATGATTTGCGAAATTATTTTTGTTCGAAAATGCGTTGATTAGCGAGATATCCTTCTTTTAACCATCTCGCTGTTTTGCTCGGATCTGCAGTGATTTACATGGAAATATCAGCCCTCGATTATTTGTAAAATAACATTGAGAATATTAACACTTTAAAATGTCATTCGAGCTTTGAATTTGAAAACAAAGAACGAGCTTAATGGAAGACGAAGAAGGCGCTCAATGTTGATGAGGTTGATGCATAAAGATGAAAAAAGTTTAAAGCAGGGGTTGAAGAAGAGTGTAGTAGTTTTTCATGGCCGTGTATTCGGTTCCACAAATCTTGTATTCGGTTTCACAGCTTAGAAGAAATTCCTTGTATTCTGTTATGGGCTTCTTTTATTCGATTCGAGTGCTTATGTTAAATGAAGAATCAGTTGTATTCGGTTCTAGTATCTCTTGTATTCGATTTCGGTCATTAGTTCCCCATGTTGTACATGTGTATTCGGCTTGTGGGTGCATTATTCGGTTCCCAGAGCTGCATTCATTCCCCTCCCTCGCACAGTAGGCTAATCCTTTCTATGTGTTGCACAATAATTCCTTTGTAATTTCATCCACCTGAACACGCGATTACAATGTTCAATGGACCCTCGTTGCGTCAACTCCTACAAAATCGAAAACAAAAAAACAAAACCACTAAAACTAGTGCACATGAAAATCGAAAATTGCAGAATACCTTAATAAGTTAGGGGAATTCTTGCGTGCGAAGCGGCCTATCCAACGGCTGAGTAGGCCATATGTCGTCGGAGAGGTCGAGCGAGAGGACGAGGTCGACGACCTTGGAAACTGTCCAGTCCTTCTGAAAGTAGTTTCTGACGACGCGGATGCGGTAGCGGGTGGTGATGTTGTCCTTGCAGAGGCTGGAGATTTTGGTGGAGACCTCGTGCAGGCCTCGATCGTAGTCGACGAAGCCTTCTTTCGTTTTCTTGAATGCAATCTTGTCAAATTTCTTCTTGCAGAAAATGGAAGTTCTACGGTGAGTGAACACGGTGGTGCTGGCGAGTTGGAGACAGTGAGTTGTGGTGGTGGCCATGGACTATGACGTGGAAGGAGTGTAGTTGGAAGAATGGATTATGGATAATTGTGCTCACAAACATTAGATTTCTTTTGGCAACTTCCTCTAGCATCTCTACACATTTCCAACTAATGTGCCCCTAAAATGCTTATTTTGGTTTTATCTTCTTCCTTTCAAAAATATTACAAAATAAATTCATTTTTAAAATATTACAAAAATATGACATTTAAAAATAAATTCATTTTATTAAATTAAAATTTTTATACATTTTCGAAATTAATTTTAATAATTAATGTTACTTTTTTACTCTTTATATAAATTTTTATAATTAAATATATTATTAACAATTATAATTTTATATTAAATTAATAACTAGGGGTATTTTGTTAATCTTCAATTTCTACCAATTAAACAAATTTTTTTTATCTGTCACATCAATTAAATCCTACACTAATTCTCATAAACTTTACTTCAAAATTCACTCTAATTTACCTCCAAATCCACTCAAATAAACAACAATTAATTCATCCTTAAATCCCCTCAAATTCATCCATTCACTCTCTCCTAATTTCTCTCCCCCAAGTGAACAAAGGCTAAATGTTGTCGATTAGACACATTTTACTTAATTGGAAGAAACACTTTCATAATATGAACCATGATGGACAAACATACATGCAACACCAAATGATCTTATACAACAAGATAATAAAATTTTATTGAACTAATTTTAAAAAATATTCATCTTGGTTTAGGACAAATTTGTTGAGCGAGACTCACTTCAATTGTCACTCAATTGTCACTAAGTCCATTACAAGATTAATCATAAATTAATTAGATTAAACCCACAAAATGAAGAAACGTGTTTGACAACTTTTGTAATCATAGGATTTGTTGGAATCTTCACTCCTTAACAAAACCTTCATTAATCAACTCTTACAATATTCATCCTGATATGAATGTATATAATTTTTTTAATAGTAAACTTAGTTCTTCCACAATTGCATGACATTGTTATTCTCACATTAGACTATGATAACTTGGTCTTATGTCTTTAGCTCTTTAGTTAGACTCCTTAACCATATGGCTTCCTTAACAACTATTGTCATATCATTCTATTAAGCTTCAATTATAGACAAAGTCCCAACTTTCGAAAAACTGACATTCCAACTAATAGGAGTGTTATACAAAGTAAATGCATACCTTGTGAGAGATTTCTTACTTAAGACCATACACAAATCTATTAATTTAGAAACAAAGTCCTTTTAGTTTTCTACATCAAATGCTTCTAATTACTATATAGATTATGTCATATAAGTTTGCTAAGAAAGTTGTTTTAACCTTCCTTTTTTCTAGCTCAAGGTGAAGCACAACAACCATAACTAACAACATTTGAATGGATTTGTGATACACCACTAGTTAGAACAAATCATTACAACTAATTCCTCCCTTGTGGGAGAAGCCTCTACCACCAATTTTGCTTTGATTATCTTATCAAATTCTAGAATTTTATTCTTGTGTTCGAAAATCCATTTAGAACTAACTAGTCCATAACCTATGGTCTACGAGTCAAAGTCTAGGTATTGTTCAAATAAAGTGAATTCATCTTGTCCCATCTAATAAACAATAAACATAAGGGTTCATCATTTAACACCTCACTAACAACTAAGAAAAAGAGTAATAAGCTTTTCATATTCATACCTTTTATGACAATACTATAACTATAATTTTCTCATCTATCTTCATTGTTTGATTCTTTGTCTACGTAATCATTTAATTCATTATTATGTAAACAATTAAAAACTTTATTTTCCACCTATAACATTTTCCATTTCACCATCACGACTACTTATAAACAATACTATAATCATATTGTGAAACTTTTGACTTATACATCATTTTAATTTCATTAAAATCAATGTTCCAATTGATAATACACTTCTTGAATCCAAGTTGAAAACAACATAGTTTGTTTCCCTTTATTGGTTTTAGGTATCTACGTACATGTAACAACACGTGCTTTCACTAGTGCAGTCAGGGGAAACAACAACGGTTATTTTCACCTATAGGCAGCGGTTCTTGAATCGAGACATATACAGATGAGGCAAAATGTCTATACTTTTATGCCTCGGTTGTGAACCGAGTCAAAAAGGTGGAGGATTTCGCCTCAGATCAAAATTAACCGAAGCAGTAGTATTTTTAATTTTTTTAATTTTTTTTACACAGGACTTTATGCCTCGGTTCCTCTGAACCGAGGCAGTATTGCAGAGATAACTTTTGTTGTTTTCTTTGTTTTTATTATGTCCATAACTGCGGTGTTGTATGTTCCTACAAGCTAAGAGATTGTTAGTGTTCTTCTTCAACAAGAGGGTCAAAGGGGAAGAAACTAAAAGGGAGTTCGTCACACTAGAAGGAGAAATCCAAGGTCCGACCGGACTTGGAGGAGTTCAAGATTAGGAGAGCAAAAATGTTCCCGTACGAGGAACTTGAAAGACCAACCGGTGGATTCAAAGAGGAGTCCATAGTAGGGAAGGGATGTTTCTCTTGTGTGTTCAAAGGGGTTCTCAAAGATAGCATTGTTGTTTCTGTTAAAAGGGCCATAGTGTATCCCAACATGCAGAAGAATTCCAAGGAGTTTCACACTGAGCTTGACTTGCTTTCTAGGCTGAATCATGCACACTTGCTCAATCTACTAGGCTACTATGAGCGGTAGAAAAGCTATTGACATGCAATATGAAGAAGGGAACATTGTTCAATGGGCAGTGCCTATAATAAAGTTAGGAGACATAGCTTCAATTCTGGATCCAATTTTGAAAGATGCTTCTGATGTTGATGCATTGATGGGGAGTCCTTCCATCAAACACTTGCACTGTCCTTCCATCAGAAGCCAACATCTTTGTTCTTCTATCAAACTCCAAATCGCATCGTCACTTTTCCTCTACATCAAACAAACCTATAGAGACAAATCCCTGGCCAAAATTTGATTCAATCAGATTCAAGTTTCTTTCATTTCCATTTTTGAATCCAATCATAAAAGAAAATACAAGATATGGGTTTCCCATTATCTGTGGTTCCTCCCATACTGTTGCCATCATCCACCGTCACCAAGCGTCGTGGGCGCCGTCACCAGGTTCACGCCAATCACCACCCTTCATCTTCATCGTCAATCATCTCCATGTTCTCTGTCAACCACAGCCACCGTGACCAATGCTCTTCCGGCGCGTCGCCATTCATCATCTCCATCCGCCATCGTCATCGCTGCCAAGAAACTTCATTCAACTCTTCTCTTTGCACCGTGGCACCATCGGCACCATCTTCTCTGCTCGCTAAATGCCTTAGATTGGCAAGCCTCCAATCATCGTCGTCGCGGTACTCGTCTCTACCATCGTGCCTCCCCTCCGCTTTCGACGCTGCCCACCATCGTCATCCTCGCCGGAGCGCAAGCTGCTGCAATGGAGGAAAGAGCCTCCCCATGCCGTGGCTGTGAAGTGAGAGAATGAAGATTGCTCTCTTTGTTTCTGTCAAGAGGAAAGAAATCCAAGTCATCTTCATCGTCGACTTCTGGATCCTAGACGTGGCCAATAACATGTTTTAGGGCCTTTACCGTGCCCTTCTCGCCGACCTCTCCGTCGGCCACCACCGCAAGACGCGCAATGCAAATGCCTTCTTCTCCTTCTTCATGGTCGTGGGCAACGTCCTGAGGTACGCAGTGGGGTCCTACAGCAGCCTCCACCGCGTCTTTTGAGCTCCAAAACCTTAGGAAACGAATGGACAACGAGGAATGGTGGAGGATGGAGGGGCTGGTAGTGAGGAGGAAAACAAGGTTGTTTTGGGGGATGTAGAGGGAGAAGAGGGTGGTGGGGGAATGATGGAGTTGAGGGAGAGGGGAGTGGAGAAGGGAAGGGTTGCGGGAGAGGAATGAGGGGATGAGGAAAGAGGGGAAACTGTAGGTTATCTAGGTAAGCAATACTACCTCGGTTCTACTCTCAACAAAAACAATACATTCATATATACCTCGGTTCTACTCTCACCGAGGCATATAGTCCTTAGAAAAAAAAAATATGAAATGGTTATACGCCTCGGTTCCCGCCTAAACCAAGGCATAAACATGGTTTCGCACGGGTTCTGAACGAACCGAAGCCATAGGCTTTGCACAGACTTCAAATTTCAGACCTGTCAACCCAAAAGGTGGGCTTTTAGGCATCGATTTTACTATCAACCGAGGTAATATGCCTTATACGCTTCGGGTCCCCTTGAACCGAGACGTATAAGTTCGCCTAAACTACAAAGATGCCACCGCGGTTTGATAGACTTCGGTTTCTCCTAAACCGAAGCCTACAGGATGAGTTAAAAAGCAATTTTTTTACTAATGTTTTAGTTTCCTTTATGAATATTAACTAGTTTTCTTTTTTTATATATATATATATATATAGACACACACGTAAGAAACAAAACAAAATATTATCATATAATCAAGGTTGTGAAAATTTCTTGATCGAATTTTCTTAAGATATGAAGTTGTCCACTTTTAGCTCATGTAAGAATTTTCTAATAATCTAAAACAAAGGTTTATGTAATTTTGTAGAAGAGTTAGTATCCTAAATGTTTTATTATTAATATATATATATATATATATATATATATATATATATATATATATATATATATATATATATATATGTATGTATGTATTTTGATAAAAAAAATTATGATAGTTAGTTCAAATAAAAACAAACTAACATCAATGTTATTTTATATTATACATAAGTTTAGGATAAATCAAAAGGAAGTTTAGTTTAAGTAAATACAACAATATGAAATATAAAATAAAAAACATTGGGATGATGTCATAATATATGTATTCTTCTGATAGTGTATTATATTTGAATATAAACCGAGTATTGAAATTTAAATGCTTATCAAGGTATGAATAATATGTTGCCTAAACTTTTTGTGGTAGTTTTGGTGTGCAATATGTTATGGTAAAAGTATGTTAGTTTCTTTTACTAGTTGATGGATCAATAATTAACATATTGTCAAATTTGTCTATAATATGTATAATGTTAATTAACTGAAAAATCAACTATCTCTGATTTTTTATCTTATAATTTCTTTTAATATAAATTATCAAAATGATTAGATTAAGAAAATTATTTACAAGGATGAATAGTAAATTTTATTTTAGGATTAAACTAATATTTTCCTATTCTCTCTATCCTCACTCTTTCTCAATATATGCTTACAAATGTTATAACTGCGTACCATAATTCAATAAAAGAAAGTATACATAAAATCATAATTCAATAAAACAAAGTATACATAAAATCATAATTCAATAAAACAAATATACATAAAATTATAATTAGGGATGATAAAAAAATTCATATCCACGAATAAAATCTGTGATAGGTAGTTGGTATTCGCAAATATTTACTATCTAAGAGTTATAGGTAACGAATATTTTAATACCCGCTTATAAATGGTCGAGTGTGAGTATTATACTATCCATAGTGGATATCTGTTACTCGCAAAAAAATAAAAATAAAAATAAAAATTTAATTTATATTTTATTAAATATAATTTAATTAAAAATAAAATTAATTTATAATTTATAAGGTTAAATTTAATTAAAATTAAATTTTAATTTATATTTAATTTAATTTATATTATATATATTTTTTAATTTCATTTTAATAATTTATAAAAAAGATATATATTTACGAATATTCTCATCTATCCGCGAGTTTTAAAATATCTGCACATATTTTTTAAACGAATATCTATGCATTTAACGGAAAAGAATTTTTTTTTCAAATCAAGTTGCGGATAGACACTGTCCAACCGACCGATTGTCGCTGATAATAATGTGTACTATAGTTTTAAATTACAGTTACAATAATAATTATTATTATTATTATATTATTATTATTTTCAACTTTTGCAAGTTCCATTTTTGTAATTTTGTGAAACATAAGATGTGAATCGTGGACAACTATAGGACGCTTAAAAAAATATGGATAACATGACAATGATTGATCCAAAATAATTGGCATTAAAGTGCTTGATTTGAATCGTGGAGGTTGCTAGGACTTCGGTTATTGGCTCATCTCATGAACATTTTGGTTTCTCTTAAGGATATAAGTATCTAAATTTTCATGTGAAGCTTTGTTTCATTTTGTAGTTGCACTTTTTTTTTTGTCAACTCTAATTCTTATTCTTATATGAAGACATAGTTATCAAATTCTAAGGAAATCAATTGGACTTATTGATCCTTATTTACATCATATATATATATATATATATAGATTATATACTAAATATTTATTATAATTTAACTTTCTATTTTATGTATTTTTTTAATAAGTAGTGTGACGGAACTTTGGAATCTTTAAATTTGGCTGTTCATTTTGTAAGTATATAAGTCACACATCTTCTCTTGAAATCTCCAATTTATTTTACCATGGTTTCTATGGTAGGAATGGGGTTTTGGAAATCCTTTATCTCCTTCATTTTTCACGTGTCTTCTTTCATCTTTCCATTATATTCTTTCTTGTCCATTCGTTTCTCTCTATCTGTTTAATCCTTCACTAAAACTAAAATAAACAAAATATAAAAAATAAAAATTTAGATTTTAAAATATAAAAAATAAATTACCTTTTGTAACAAAAAAATGAATAATCTTATTGTAGGAAAATTGTTTTAATATTTTGCAAGGTCATTTTAAATCACACATTCATGCGATAGAAAACTCTTGTTCGGTCATATATATATATATATATATAAACTCACCAATTAAGATATTCCTAATAAATTAATATTATGGAATTAAAATGTATAAGAAAGTGTCTTAGATGCACAATTCATATATGAAAGAGTCTTAGTTGCATAAAAGATTAAATGTGCATAAAATTGATTGTACTAATCAATTAAGCAGTGATCAAAATCAGTTCAAAGCATGACATAAACATAATAGGCAATACTATCTGTTTTAATTGATTAAAATAAAGAGTTGAGCCTAATCGATTAAGGTTTTAACCTAACCGATTAAATGCATTAGGATTTCATATCTTGTATATATATATGTGTGATCTAACTTGTTTCTAGCACAAAGTACTTTGCATCTTTATGATAAAACGTGAAACAAGAACACAAGAACACATCAAGGAGTTATCTTGAAACATTCTTGGAGCAATCAACCAACCATTTTAAATTATCTAAAAAATCTCCAAGGTTTCAAGAAAGGAAGAACATCTGTAAGATCTGCACAATAAATGGTGCACCCATGTTTTGTTTTCTTATACAAATTTCTTAGTCACCGTAGCTGTGTAGGCAAGGTGTGACAAAATGTGTGACACTAGTAAAAAATTGGGTTTTTACAGCGCACATTATGCCACGGTTCACTAGAAACCGCAGCATAATGGTGCGCGGTGGCAGTTTTGTAAATAAATCGAAGGAATATGCCGCGGTTCAGAGGGGAACCGCGGCATATACGCCAGTCAACCATCCCCTTTGACGCCACGTCTGAAAAAAAAATTAAATAACAGCATATATGCCGCGGTTCTCTGAAAAACCGCGGCATATACCCCTGCCAATTTATTGCAGGGGCTGACTGAGTCAGAGAATTTCAGAAGTTACAGGGGTATATGCCGCGGTTCTCAGAGTAACCGCAACCTATTCTCCTACCTGAAATAAATTTAAAATGAATTTGAAATATTTAGAGGAATATACCGCGGTTGCCCTCCGAACCGCGGCATATAGTTTAAAAATAATTTCAAAAATGTCATCTTATACCGCGGTTGCCGCCGAACCGCGGCATATAGTTTAAAAATAATTTCAAAAATTCCATCTTATACCGCGGTTGCCGCCGAACCGCGGCATATAGTTTAAAAATAATTTCAAAAATGCCATCTTATACCGCGGTTGCCGCCGAACCGCGGCATATAGTTTAAAAATAATTTCAAAAATGCCATCTTATACCGCGGTTGCCGCCGAACCGCGGCATATAGTTTAAAAATAATTTCAAAAATGTCATCTTATACCGCGGTTGCCGCCGAACCGCGGCATATAGTTTAAAAATAATTTCAAAAATGCCATCTTATACCGCGGTTAAGTAGTGAACCGCGGTAGATTCCCCAGTCAGAGTTAAAAAATAAAACTTTGGAACAGTATCGTCTTGTTCGCGCAGACGCTCAACAACTTCGAGTTTTCTTCTCCCGCCGACCACCCATCTCAGTTTCCTCGTTTCTTCACCGTTTAAACTCAAAATTGTTCGGTCATTTCCCATTTTTGACGATAAAAAACAGTTTTAGCCGATCAAAATCGTTTGAAACGCCTGTCATTCCTCTCCGCTGCCATTCCCCTTTGTTGCACCAAGCTTTTTCGCCGCCCCTGTTCCAGGTATTTATGCCCTTTTGCATTCTTAACATGATTTTTTCATTAGTGGTAACTTTAACAAATTTTGATAACTTTAACAAATTTTGATTTTTTCCCAAATGTTGAATTCATATACACTAACTAATATGAATTGTCTTTTGCAGAGATTCAAGACACTACTATATGCAGGTCTGTTTTTGTGGTAGTGGATATCACAAAAACAGACCTGCAATTTTAAAAAACTGCAGGAGAATATGCCGCGGTTGTAACCCGAACCGCGGCATATAGTGGACAAATTTTTTTTTTTAAAAAAAGGATTTAGGCAGCGGTTCTTTGGACAACCGCGGCATATTCCGCAACCTATATACCGCGGTCATAACCGCGGCCTAAAGTCTCTGACTTACTACCGCGGCTGAATATGCCGCGGTTCGTAAACCGCGACGTATAGTGAAAAATAACCGCGGTAAAAGCCCCTCGCTGCACTAGTGTGATTAAGTCACTCTTATTTGTAATTTTGTATATTGGAGTGGTTGAGGATACAATTAAGTGTGTATTTGTATTCTTAACTATTTGCAATATAGTGGAATTCCTCCAACTCAAGTTGTTAAAGGAAGACTAGATCTAGACTTAGATTATGAGTCGAACCAATATAAATTTGGTGTGATCTTGTTTTTAGTTTTTACATTTTCTTTATGTTGATCATAATCTTTTGTGAATTGATTCTAAGAATAAAGCTTTCAAAGAATTTTTAATTGTTGTACTAAATACAATTCACCCCCTTATAGGGACTTCATTTCTAACAAGTGTCGAAGGAAGAACTAAGTCGATGATATTGACGTGAATAGTTTTTTAAATGTGGCATTGAGAGACCATTATACGTGGCATTTGATTAAAGAAACATTTTAAAAATTGGGTTTCGAAAACTCCACCACCGTCGCGCACCTCGAACACCTCCACTGTCATCCCCAACTTTCCCTTCCTCCCTTTTGTCGCTCCCTGCATTCTCACCATGAACTGCTTCTTTCCCGTCACCCTAAAGTTCAGCTTCTTCGCCACCGCCTCTAGCTTCGCCATCACTGACGACGCCGAGTGCTTCGATATGAACATCGACGGCAAACGCTTCCTCGTCTCGAACAGATTACTCAGATCAAACCCGTGTGACAGCGATGATATTATCTCGAAAGCATTGTAAGACAGACGAGCCGGCTTGGCCCCGACCAGTTCCCTAGAATGGTTGTTGTTGTTGTTACCATCTTCACTACCGCTAACGTTTCCACTGCCACCATCATCGTCCCCGTTGAAGTCGATGTTATCCTCCACAACCGTCTCCTTCATGGAAAACACAATGGGGCGCATGAACCCAACTTGGAACCAAGGATCCTTCATGATGTTAGGAAGGGAATACCCCTTCTCTGGGTCCACAACCAGCAAATAAGAGATCAAGTGCCTCGCCCCGGGTGAAATCCATTACGAGAATGCATAGTCAACAAATTAGAGATCAAGTGTCTCGTAGACAAGGCGAAGTCTGACACTTTCTGGTCTTCGTTCTCGTTGAGGAGTAGATTCTCCAGCTTCAAATCACGGTGGGTGACGCCACGACTGTGAAAGAAGTCAACGGCGCTGATCAGATGTTGAAAATACTTCCGGGTGATTTCTTCCTTCATCTTTCCTTTGGTCACCTTGGCTAAGAGTTATCCTTCCTAATTAAATTTCAATGAACCCTAATCTCTGATTACAGGTTTGTGTCCAGCCTAATTTAGGGTTCGGTTGTGGCGCGAAGTGGTTGAGCGTTGGTTACGTTGACCATGGTGGCGATTTGCCCTCACGGTGCTAGATGAAAGGAGATGAATTAAAGCGAACATGGCGGAGTCATGATTTTGATTTTGTGGTTACATGTTTGTAGGTTGATGGTGGTTCTGAGGCGATTGGGTTCTCTGATGATGGTTCTGGGTGGTGCTTAACTGTAATGGAAGATGACTTTTTTTAAAAAAAATTTAATCAAAATGTTAAAATATTTGTAAATTCCACGTAGAGCTCTATGAATGCAATGTTTAAAAAAACTTGTCATGTCAACCCTTCACTTCATAAAAAAACCTAACCCCGTTAAGCCAATTTAACGACAAAGGTCCAATTGACTCAAATTAAAATTTTTTAAGACTAAATTGAGGATTCTAATAAAACGGAATCTAACTAAAAAAAACCCACATAAATAAGAACTTTTGAAGGTTTAACTGTATCTATGTTTATTATTTTGCATTTATTAGATCATGAATCAAATTTATATATATATATATATATATATATATATATATATATATTTATATATTTTAAACTAAATTTAGATGATACAATAATACTTGTATTTTTTTTTTCTTTTCACGTTTGAGCTGGAAATCCACATGCATCCTATCCGAACTTCTCACTATTAGATTTATCATAGTACATTTATATAACCATTCAATCAATTTGGTGCATTACGCGTATATGCATACACAACAAGATCTATAAATTAGTCACGTAGAAACTACAAAATGGAGTCAACGAAATCCCTCCAATTTTTTATATTTTTTAACCAAATATCCTAAATTCCAAAAAATAAATAATGAGCTTTTCTTTATTTATACGAATAAGATAATCATGGACACTTTTATCTTTTCTAATGGAGAGGAGGAGGTTGAAACATATATATTTTTTAAAATTTGAAAATTATCAGAATTAAATGTAGAAAAACCTTATGCGATCAATCTGAGCTTTTAAACTTTCGAAAGAAAAAAAAAATCATTAACAAATTAAGAGATATCTCCTTACCTTCGTTACCAAAAAAAATCCAAATGTTATGTCAATACGTTGAAAATTATTAAATAATAATCAAATTTAGAGATCTAAGTAGTTTTTATTATTATTAAAAATTTATATTTGATTTGTAAGTTAGAGTTTAATTAATCTTTAATATTAACTACTAAAATTTTATCTATTTATTATTGATAATAAAATAAATTTCTATTTTAAAAAATTTTCATTCAATAAAGTAAAACACCTTACAAGAAAATCAATTTGTTTATTTTTTTAGAGTAATTGTTTTAGAAAATTATTTTGTTTTATAGTTAGAAGTGGGGTATACGAGAATACTTCGAATTTTTTTTATCTTAAGAGGAGATTGAAAAGGAAAATCAGAAATGGTCTTTACACTTATTTTAATTAAAAGTGATTTTCGTATTTGTTTATAACCAATTTGTTGATTGGTGAAATTTTTAAGAGTTTTTCTAAGAAGAAGATGTAGTTCAAAAGTAGAGAATGAAACAATATAATTTTTTTGTCTTTTTCTTATAAACTCTATTTGATAAAAGAATTATTCAGACATTAAAAAGTCTTAGAAGTTTGAATAAATCTTTCTTCTAAAGTATGTTTGTAAACTTTTATGAAGAGGATTAATTTTGGGAAGAAGATTAATCACATTTCTTTTTATATTTATTCTTTTCACTTAATTTTTAGTAGTTATCATCGTCAGAATTTATATATTTTTTTTGTGTGAAAAACTTCCCTTATTTTAAATTCAAAATCTTACTTTATTTACTAGGTGAAATAATCTTTTTAAAGAATAATATTCATGTAACTCTACTATATTTTGAACATCTTCATTAAAATCATTTTGACATCTAAATATTTATCATGCAATTTTTCTTTTATTATAGTAGTTTTCATGTCTTTAAAATACACATCTACACTTGTTTTTCCTTTTTCTCCTTTATTTTTCATCTGTCTTCTTTCATCTTTCCATTACATTCTTTCTTGTTCCATTCCTTTCTCTCTCTCTCTTTAATCCTTCACTAAAACTAAAATAAAGAAAATATGAAAAATAAAAATTTAGGTTTTAAAATATATTAAATATTGTAGGAAATTTGTTTTAATATTTTGCAAGGTCATTTTAAATCACACATTCATGCGGTAGAAAACTCTTGTTCAATCCTCACTATAATAAAATAACATTATGGAACCAACTTAAATTAGTATCTAACTTAATGAGTTGGGCTTTATATTTTTAAATTTTTAAATATTTGATTTAAGTTTTAGTCAATACGATATTTTTAAATAAATTAAAGAAGTATATGTGGAATAAATAAGTGATATTTATAAAAAATATAAAAGAGATGAACACCTATTATTTCTACCATATTTAATAATAACATCCCGAAATCAAACATAATTTAAATATATTTTTTCTATCTTCATATTTGAATATGATAAAACTTTAAAGCAGAAAATAAGTAAAATATAAGATAGTTGATTCTATTAATGTTATTTTCAGGGATGAAAACACTTATAAAACTTTTTTTTAAGAGATTTAAGTGTTTGTTATTAAGATGATTATAAAGATCATCTAATATGAGTTATAAAAGGGTTATGTATAGTTTCCTTGTTTACATAGACACAGAAGTTATAATCCTTATTAGAAAAAAACTATAGTAAAATCAAATATGAACTTCATCCAAATTAAAATTAATTAAATCTCAATTATTATTTTTTTAATTAACTATTATTACTATTTTTTTTTATTCTCTAGAGTTCATGCTTACATTTTAGAAAAATCAAATCATTTTAAAACCTGGCTTAGCTGTAGAAACTTCATGAAAGGGAAAAAAAATGGAACGGAAAACATGAAAAAAAAACAAAGAATAATTCTTTTTGTGATATAAGATAAACACAAGAAAAAAATTGATGGAGATATTAAATGGATAAAATATTTGTTCCTATATAGATTTTTTAAAGATACGAGTTTCAATTTATTTACATGATTTCATTGTTTATTATTGTTTAATAAATAACACATAAAATCACGCTTTCTTCTTTCTTTTCTTTCTAAACTAAAAATATGCATGAGGTGACGTTACAATACCAAATTTAAACATTTAATAAATGCGTATACAAAAGATTTATTACGATAAACTCTCTACGATTGATAAGTAGTTTTATAAAACAAAATAAGAAAAATTTGGAATTAACTTTTTTTTAACATTAATTAATTTAAACAAAAGATAAAAATAAGAATTTAATTAAACTATGAACCAGTTCTACAAATTAATTTACTTATAAAATAAGGAATCTTTTTTTTTATTCTTTTTAAAAAAATTATGAATGAATTTATTCAAACATATCCAAAATAAAAAAAACAAGGAATCTTTTTTTCTTCTTATTTTTCTTTTTTAAAAATTTTATGAATAAATTTATTCCAACATATCCAAGGAAAAAAAACATGGACATAAATTGTAATGAAAAAGAAAAGATTTTGATTCTGGTAAATCTTATCAACATGCATTTTAGTTCTTATATTTTTACATTGATGCATTATTAAGCTACCTTTTAAAAAATAAATGGTTTTAGTTATTCTTTTGATTCAACACTTAGATTGTATTTCCATGTGATTCAAAACTTAAATACGAATAAGGCAAGTATTAAACTAGATTAGCCTTATCTGTTTTACTTTATTTTTATTTATAAATAGATTCAGTTAAATTGTAAACACTTTATAAATTGAAATATTTTTAATTAATCTTCTACCAAAAATTTCAATTTTATTAAATATTACATTTTACTTTTAAACATTTTTCTATTCAATCTTTTAAGCATTTTACTTAACATTAAATATTATGTCACCTTTGTTTCTCTCCTTGTATGTTTACCTTATCTATCGACTTCTTCATTCTCATTTTAATTTCCATCAACTCATAAAAAAAAATAATATAAGTGGCTATTTCCAACAAATTAAAAAAGATATTCAAAAGGATATTTAAAAAAGTTAAAAATATCTTAAACATTTAGTATTGGAATTGTTGGAAATTCAATTACGAGGAAAGTTGAAATTTTTTTAAGGAATATTTATTGTAAGATTTTTGGGTAGAAGTGACATTTTTTTTTATATAGATTTGATTCAGCTTTTATTAGTATTATATCTTTTTAGTAAATATGTTTGAAAGATCCATTGATATTAAAGTTGATAATTTGTTTTGGTGACTAATTTAACTTAAATAAATATTATATAAATAAAAAATCATAAATTTAAGAATTTATTGTATTTTTTGAAAGGAGGTTGAGACAAACATATTTAGTTGTTAACAATATAAAAAGGTTATGATTGATGTATTTTGATTGAAATTATTCTCGTGCAAGTAAAAGGAAACGCGAAAGAGATTGAATCTTGAAAAAAAAATGGTTATGAATTCAAATATGAAATTAAATCTCATATTAAATAAATATAAAAAATTAAAGACGTTATAAATTATATTTTTTTACAAACTTATTATATTAAAGTTGAGTTAGAATTGATGTCATATTTTTTGTTTTTTTTTGAAGTTTGACCCACGTCACATTAATAATGTTTTGTCTGATTAGTATTTTATTTATTGAATAAATACTATTTAGAAGGACATTTTTTAATAAAAAAAAAGAAATAAAAATGTGTAGATATATAGTGTCCTTAAAATAGAAGAAATGTGTTTATGGAGGAATATAGAATCCGGGAGAGGATGCAGAGGGCCAATTATTAAAGGCTGCGTATGGAGAAAAAGGTTGAAAGAATTAAGTGTGGTGATAGCCCACTCTATCTGTCTCTTTACTCATACTGCCTGCCCTATAATTATATCTATTATATCACCTTTCAATGTGTGACTCACAGGAGTTATATCCCTTTCCGGTTACCTTATGGACCAAAATCAAAACACTCTATTCGCCCATGTGTGGTCCTTTTTTTCATTCATTGCCTTTTCCTCTATACCATTTCTCACATGTCAAAACCATTTTTCCATCCCAAAACACAAATATCTACCTTCATTTTCTTTTATGCCATATTTCCTTATTTTTAGAACCATAATTCCCTCTTTTCTCACTACACTTTCTCATTAAAAAAATCCCATATTAGTTAATTTAATTTAGTCCTCTTTTCGGACATACCACAAATACTTTCTATTTTATATGCTCTAGAGTTATTCTATATTTAGTATTATTATGTCTTTCCCCTCCTCCTAAGCCCTTTTAGCTCTTCTCAAATCTTATCTTCTTGTCTTTAAGCTGGTTCAAAGCATATTTTTAACATTTTTTTTTATGTATGGGTAAAACCTTAAATTGAAAGTTAAATATATTCAATATCTTAAATGTAAACAAAAAGCTAATGTTGTGTCTGCTGAGTCTGCCCAAAAGATAAGAGCATGTGCCTCAGTTCTCACAGTTAGCATTTCTTTTCAATATCTTTGCATTTCAGGTAAATCACATCTCTGAGTCAGTCTCGACCGGTTCTTGTGCTTTATTTCCTTTTATGTTGGAACAAGCTCTTGTTCTTTATCCAATCTTCTCTCTCGTATCTTCCAGTAACCTTAATTTCAGTCTTTCTGTTGTTCTGTCAGATACTTTTTTCTACGCTCACCAATTCACTCTTCTATATTCTTCTTTTCCTTTAAAGGGTCCTCTCTCTCGTACCCAGTTTGAGTTTAGTTGGTTTGATTTCACTGCACTGGGAAGTACATGAGACTCTTCCAGAAGTGTGAGATTTGAAGACCAGAATCTGGTGAAAGAAGAGAGCTTTTCCGAGACATGGCTATGTTTGATCTCAATGTTGACATCAACCATGCTGATGCAGATTCTGGCTCAAGCTGTGCTCAAAAGGAGGCGAAACTGCAGAGTTTTCCTACTGAAATCTCAGATTCCAGAACCTCCAACTCCTCTGTGTGGAATCCTGCAGATGAAGATTCCTCAAACAATTCCTCTCCCCTGATTTTTGACATACTGAAGAAAGAGAGGGGTGGCTCAGAGTTCAACATGGAGCAAAACATGGCACAGAAGGGAGAGATGGCGACAAGGACCCTTTTCCCCGTCACTTCTTCTGATAAAGGAGGAAGAGTTCCTGATTTCAAATCTGGGTTGTGGGGTAATACTCAATTGTTGAAACCGTCCTTTCCTGAATCTGATGAACAGAATGAACTGAGAACCTTACAGCAGAAGCTACCACATGTGAGGAAAAACAGGAGAGGACCAAGGTCTCGCAGTTCTCAATACCGAGGTGTCACCTTCTACCGCAGGACTGGTAGATGGGAGTCACATATTTGGTATGGTTTATGATGTTGAATTTCTACTCCAAGATGCTATAGTTTCAATATATTTTCCTGATAGATCACAAAAACTAATATGCAGCTATTGATGGATGTAGTTAAGGTTTTAAGTTATAATCTATAATTACCAAGGTTTTGAATTGTTGTCACGATTACGATTTTGATCCGATCCATAACATAGTAGAAAGTTGTGAACAATTGTTGTTGTTGCAGTTATAATTGTGGTAACTATGTGGTGGCAGAGACCCAAAAAAGCCTTGATATTGCGGCTCCAATTGGTTGTAGAAAGTTGCTTAAAACTTTTGTGATTATAGTTGATGACATGGTTTCATAAATGTAGTTGCATTTGCCTATAATTTTTTAGCTACCATTGATCGACAACTTAAACCATGAAAGCAGTAATCTTAAAAATTGTCCCTGCTGTCACGAACTGTTTGGTGGTCTGGACTAACATAATTGAATATTTGCTCGAGTGCAGGGATTGTGGGAAGCAGGTCTATCTGGGTAAGTGGATGTTTGATTTGGTTGATGTTTTTCCTTAGTTGGAAGCTATTTCTGTGGTGATTTATTTTCAAGTATGAGTATTTGGTTCACTGAATTGGCCTAATTTGATGTTTGTTAGGTGGATTTGACACTGCTCAAGCTGCTGCAAGGTAAGAACTGCCCTTTGACTGAGCCAAAACCACTTTTTATGGTTTAGTTATCTGTAACACTTGTTGACAAAATTGATATTGTTATCTGCACAGAGCGTACGATAGGGCTGCTATTAAGTTTCGTGGAATAGATGCTGATATAAACTTTAGTCTGAGAGATTATGAGGAGGATTTGAAGCAGGTATTGAACGAAAAGCATGGTAGGCCATCAGTTTTATTTGAGTTTTCTGTCAGTTTAATTCATGATTTGATTGAGTTGCAGATGAGAGGTTTGAGTAAGGAAGAGTTTGTGCTTGTTCTTCGTCGACAAATCAATGGAATCTCGAGGAGAAACGCAACTTACAAAAGTGCATTAGCTCTTCACCAAGGTGGTCAAGGAGAGCCAAGTATGGGACCATTTCTTAGCAAGACGTGAGAACTTCTATTTCAACCATTATTATAACTTATTCTAATTTTACTCATCTTTTAAGCAATGTTTCATGTATCTTCTTGTTATTTAATTAAAGGCTTAATATATTTATTCATACAAATTTTGAAGACAGACACTTAAAAACATATTTAAACTTTAGTTGATTATATTGTTAGTTTCTCATCTTAGTTAATGAAGTTTTATATACAAAATATGTGGAAGTTATCAAACACTATTATCCAAAAGTTGTGTTATATAAAAATGAAGTACAGCTACAATTACTTATTTTATATCCTACCATGATAAGGTTTCATGAATTTGTGTGCCGCTGACAAGGTTATCAAAAAGGAAAGTCTGCAATAGTCGGTTATTGGGATACTGAATTTATTGTCCTTGTATGAATGAAATTGTGTAGAGATAATTAAGAGTTTAAGGGTTCTTCATTTTGTATTTTTTTGTGCAGATTTTATCCCAAGTCTTCCATCAAGTATGATGAAGAAAAAGTGGAGAGCAGTTTTAGAGCTTTTTCCTATAAGGAAAAAATAATTGGAAATTCCAGTATAGCAGGTTTTATATGTGTTTAATTTATTTTCTGCTCTGTTTCTTTTCTATGTGTTCTTGAGAACATTGACTGATGAAACTTGACTTTTAATTTAAGCAGGCACTTGCCATGATCTTGATTTGAGGCTGGGGATTTCTCCATGTTCTAAAAAGTTGAAGAATTGTGATTATGGCGGAGACTATTCCTTTGGATGTGTGGCTTGTAAGATACCCCAGGAGATAGGAACAATGGTACTTCTATTTGCTTTCCTTCTTCTTGCATTATTTTTTTTTAGCAGAAATGATCATTTGAGAAACATACATTCATTTTACACTATCATTCTTTATTTTTATTTATTTTTTTCTTCTAAAATACAAAACTTTCTTCTTTAATGATTATTTTACTTTTTTAATAAGTATTAAATGAATATAAAATGTTTTATAAAGAGTGTCAAATGAATATAATAAATTTATCAACAAGGTATGTGCTATTAATATCTTTCTATATGTATGTGTTGGGATTCATCAATTTTATGGTGAAATAAATTTTGTTAGTTAAGTACAATACTTAAATTTTAAGTATTTCTAATACAATCTTTATTAAGATATTTTGTTTTATCGAGTATTGGATTTTTTTCTTAAATTTTTTAAATTTGTTATCTTATTTACCATCTTATTTAATAATTTTATGATTAATATAAAATAATATCATAGTTAATATCAAATGATTAATATGATAATCCATTATTATCCAACACATTTTTAATAAAAATAATAAAAATTACTTATCCTTTTGTTTTAGTTTTAATATTATTTTACATTAACCCAAAATCTTTCATTTTTTATTATTAAATAAGTATCATTTGTTAAAAGAAAAATTAAATGAAAAAAAAAAAAACACTCAAATGTTGAACAGAGTCAATTAAAAATGGTCAATTTTGTAAAATACTTAAAAGATTTAGACATTTCTTTGATTGAACAATTAGATTGAAAGTTGAAGTTATATTTTATTTGCTATAAGTTTAAAAAGTCTTAGCAAGTGTAGCAAGTAGAATGGGATTTGTAATAGTGATAAATGATGTGTTAGTGTGAGGAGAAGAGCATGGTGGAGAGAATGAGAAGTGTTCCTCTGCAAAAGTTTTGCAGCAATGGCAGCATTGGCTCAAGGGCTTTGCTATCAAATGCAGCATCATCAGGATTCGTCACATATCAATTGTGCCAACACAACTCATCATTAACTCTCCAAGGTTGTGGTGTCACACTAGTAGATCAAATCAAACCACTATAATATTTACCATTTCCTTCTTTCTGCAACATTTTATCAGACAGCATTAATGCATCATAACCACACTCTGTAATATTATATTGCTTTCCTCATATATCATTGTGTTTAATAATGTTGCCAAGCATTCATTGCAATGCAAACCAGTAACTTGTATTCATCATTGTGATTTAGTACACTCTCTCGAACTATGTAAATATTTCTTTATAAAATGCAACTGCTTTGTCACTTCTGCCTTGTTAAGATTATGAGCAATGTCACGTACGTACAATTTTATTATTATAATATGATTGAATGAAATATGTGTATGACTATCCTAAATTCTAGAGAACTAGTTTAGGTCATATACCTATGTGTATAACTTTCTGCTTTTTACTTTTTCATGTAACAATGTTACTTTTTTATAAATGTGAAGTATTTAAAGGTTAATTTTATATTATCAAGAGCACCTATTTAATCTATATCAATATATACCATCGCATTTTTGGAATTGGAGTTTATCTTGAACAAAACTCTTTTATAAAAACATCTTTTATGTATTTAAAATTAACCACACCATGAGCATATACAACTATATTTGGTTGGTGTGCGAGAGATACATTAATTTTAGACTTAGGAAAAAATATATCAAGGTCTCGTGAAAAATTACATTTATAAAATTACATTTATAGTAATAAACATGTGATTAGTTTATATATTATAGCACTTATATCTGTTTTGGTGACCAACGTAGTAAGGAAACACTCATATTTTAGTTTTAGGACACAGCTTATTTCTTTGATGTTTGTGTAAGTGAACATACACACAATCAAAAACTTTTCTTGTTAGTTTACCAATTTTAGGACTTACCACTGCATCATTGAGTGATTTAAGAGGTGTTTTATACTTAAGAGACCTAAACAGTGTTCGCTTGATAAAGTATAATATATATGTGAGAGCTTCTCCCGTTGGCATGTGACTCTAATTAGTGTAACTTAGATTACCTTTAATAAATGTCAGTTCTTTTGTTTTGTCTAGAGATGAACTAATATTTGTGCACGTATATTATCTTTAATTTATATTTTATTAAGTTAAATTTAATTAAAATTAAAATTAATTTATATTTTATTATATTAGATTTAATTAAAATTAAAATTTAATTTGTATTTTATATTTGTTTTGTAATTTTATTTTAAAAATTTATAAAATATATTTTTTAAAGATTTTAAAATATTTGTGGATATTTTTTAAATGTGTATCGAGTCAGTACAAGTAGATAGATACCATATATGTTTAACCTGATTTATTGTCATCCCTAGTTTTTTCACCTATTATGTTGCGGAGTATTTGGACAAGATTTTTTATGAAAATTTTCTTTTATAGTAAAGTAAAAAGGATTGAAATTTTGATTACAGAAATTCTCCTTTTAGATTTGAAGCATTTTTCAAATATTTTGAAATAGTATTTTATTTTTACTTTTCAACTTCATCAAAGTACCAAGTCATTCAAGTATAGTTAATAATAAATGTTATAGACTATATTAATCACCTAATATTTTAAACTTAAATGGCCTCCATACATTAAAGTGATAAAGAACGTTTATTTTAAATTAAAAGAAAATAAGGTATTTGACTCTCAAATATCACAATTTAAATTTGATGTATCAAGTTGATTAAATACATTTAAAAATAATTTCTTTATGTAATTAAAAACATATAAATTTCTTTATGTAATTAAAAACATATAAACCTTTATATTTTTTATGCCATAATCAAATATCTTATCTTTTTCTCACTTATTAAGATCATTTTTTGTTGTTAACGCTTGATCAATTTTCTTTGAATATTTTTTAATCAATATTCACAATCCAAACATCTTTCTTGTTTGAATGTCGTTAAAAACATAATAGTCACAGCCAAAAAATTACAACACGTAAGAGAATTTTGGTTATTTGAGAAACTAGCAATAAGTAATATTTTAGAAAAATTACAACAAGGATATTGTCAAGATTTAGATTGTTTGAAATAGAGACAGTTCATTCTCCAATGTAGTGGATTTACTACGATTAGTGGCGAAACTGTTTTTTGTGAGGAATATTTAGGATTTTAATTTATCTAACAACAAAATTCACATTATCAAAACACACCGAGGCAATTGTCCATACATTATTCAAAACAATGAATGTGCTTATTAAAACCTTACCTTTTGAATCATCACTACCTAGACTTATACCAAATATCATGCTTTTATATCGTCTTACTCATTTTGTAATTATTGGAATAGATGAATTTTTTTTAATTCTTTTTTTATGCCAAACCACTAAGGGTATCCTATGATTTCATAACATCATCCATTGATGTGCCCATCCATATTATTAGCTTCTTGTCATAATAGATGTGGAATCACAAATCATATTTTCTATTTTCAAAGTTGTTGGCGAGACTATCTATTTCTATATCAAAGCATACCATTATTCTAAATAAGGTGTCACATTGTTTCTCAAGATTTTTCCACGAAGTTACTCAAAATCCAATCCAGTCAAAAAAATATTTGCAGCCTTAATATTTCAAATGGCTTTTGATATTTGAATAAAAATCTTTCAAAATAAAGATCTTTCATGGTGATGATAAAAATCTCAATCGACTTTTGTTGATAGGGGAGCAATATGAGTGCTGAACCCATTTCTTGATGTGTTTGTTTTTTATGATGACAACACATTGACGGTAACAATACAAATGTTGTCATGCCACTACAGAAATATGTTCTATATGATGAAATACATATGTGAATATGGAAATGCTTATTGTTGATAAATGCATATGTTGAAATATTGTTGGTTCTGCATACTACTGCTTATGATGTGTTTATATCTTTGTATGCATACTGTATGTTATGTGTAATGAAAACCACAAGCGCAAAAACATATCTGCATGACATAATCGATTACAGTTTTGTTGTAATTAGTTAAGGTCATCAGACAATTTATGTTTTGAACTGTGGCAAAACAACAAGTTATGAATCAATTACATTAGTCATTAAATCGATTAAAACTCGTATATTTGCAAATATCATTTTCAAATGTGTCGTGATGAGTTTTTGAAGAGAAAAAGTTTTCAAATTCTGTTTAAGTGTTAAGCTTAATCGATTACACATTTTATGTAATCAATTAAGTCTGTTATCTTGTGAAAATTGTTTTCAACTTAGTCATAACTGCTATAATGGTCATATTTTTAAATATGTCTGACTAACATTAAATGTAAATCAATTACATTAATTATGCACTTGGGTTTTATGTAACCGATTACATTACTAACATAATCAATTACTTTGCATCTGATATGATGAAAACTATAAATTGACGCATTGCTTGTAAATGAAAAAAGACTTTTGATTAATTTTACACTTTGATATCTGATAGTTTTGATATGAGAAAGACTTACAGATTACATAGACACTCCAAGAATCAAGAAGCGAAGATCTTGAAGAAACTTGAAGGATTCTTGAGAGTAAAAATTTGAGAGCTTGACTAGTTGATCTTATTCACACTACTGAGGTGTATTTGGTGTGATCAGAAAAGCTTTTTGCACTTGTTGATTGTGTTGTGTCCCTGGTCGTGTGCGACAAGAAGAAGAGTGAGGAGCTCTTGAACTTTGAGTGGGGTATCTCAAAGGGTTTCTGCAGCAAGAACGTGTGATTTTGTGTGTGCAGGTGTTTTCGTTTCTATATTTCATTGTGAGTGGGAAAAATGTTTACATTGTGATAGGGCTGGGTAAAATTAACTGATATGTACTGTACTATAGTTAACTATACTATATTATACTTAAAAAAACTGATCCACTTTTACTAAAAGTTCAGTATACTATTTTATGGTTTAGTTTTTAAAAACTGAACTTATAAGTTCAGTTAATAAAATATTAATAAAAGAAACCGTTCAAATAAAAAATTAATAATGAATTTTTTAAGACAAAATTTTTTTATCACAAATTTTTATATTTTTTTCATCAATAAACATATATTACTTTTTAAATAATATTATTTTAAGTAATAAAAGTAAAATATATATTTTTTAATTTCATTTTATTAAATGATTAAGTAATATAAATCATAAAAAAAAGACTATATAAAAGAAATAATACTTTAAATATATTATATTCTTTAACATATTATTAAATATGTAAAAATATGTTAAAAAAACTTTTAATGATATTAAAATGTGTGTAAGTGCACACACTAAAATAACTATTTATTTTAAAAATCAACTTACTTTAAAATAAATATCAATATTATTATTTTTAAATGATAGTATTTTACATACTAAAACTAAAATATATTTTTTAACGTTAAATTTTATTAAATGAATATATAATGAAATATCATAAAAAATAGTAATGTACCAAAAATAATTAATATTATAGAAATATCAAATGACAAAAAAATTAACAAACGTTTATTAAGAGTAATTTTTCTAATATCATCTTTTATTATATTATAATAATTAATAAATATTAGTTTAATTTTTACATAATAAAATATAAATAATAAAGAATTGATTAATAAAACAACTTTACGAGGGAACAAAATAAATATAAATAAAAAATTATTTTAAAATAAAATAAGTAGATAAAAAGATAAAATAAATTATACACTAGTACAGGAAGGGGAAACTGCATCGGTTAATTTTGCTTATAGGCACCGGTTCTGCAACCGAGGCGTATACGAACGAGGTAAAAAAGGAGTGGTTTTATGCCTCGGTTCTGAACCGGGTTAAAACGATATCGGATTATGCCTCGGTTCTTAAATAACCGAGGCAATAACATGTTTTTTTTGTCCGCACAGTCCCTCTTCCTTCCACATCCCTCTTCCTTGCACAGTCCCCCCTCTTCCTTGCACAGTCTACCGTCCAAGCAGAATTCAAGCACAGTTTAAGAAAAACAGTCCAGAACAGTCCAGAATTCAAGCAATGTTCAAGCAAAACAAAACGGTCCAAGGAAAAGAGTTATTGAATTTTTCTTCCCTGAACCAAATCTCAAAAATACAGAACCAAATATCAGAAGCAAATCTCAGATTCAAATCTCAGATGCAAATCTCAAGCAAATCCCAGAAGCAAATCTCAGAAGCAAAAATACGCCCTTGCCGTGACCTCACCGGGACCTCGCCGCCACCTCGCTACCGTCTCGCCGCGGCCTCGCTGCCGTCTCGCTGTGACCTAGCCGCCACCTCGCCTCCACAGAAACCACCGCGATTCGTTCAACCCTTAGATCGGCGAGCCACCATCGCGTCCCCTCTGCTTTCGACACCGGCCAACATCGCGCCTCCCCTCCGCTTTCGACGCCGGCCACCATCGCACCTCTCCTCCGCTCTCGACGCTTGCCACCATCGCGCCTCCCCTCCGGAGCGCAAGCTGCTGCAATAAGCCTCCTCGCATCGTGGCTACCAAGTGGGAGAAGACTGCGAGAGTTTCTGCTTTTGCTCTGCGAGAGGAAAGAAGAGCGTTTCTGGAAAATGAAAAAGGAGATACACTAGGGGAGGGAGGCGAGAGCGAGGGAGGCGAGAGCGAGGGAGGCGAGACCGAGACCGAGACCGAGGGAGGCGAGACCGAGACCGAGGGAGGCGAGACCGAGGGGAGGGAGACGAGACCGAGGGGAGGGAGGCGAGACTGAGAGCGAGGGAGGGCGAGAGTGAGGGGAGGGAGGGGAGGGAGGCGAGCGAGGCGCGCGAGGGGTGGGGGCTAGGTCTTCGCGTGTTTGGGGAAAATCTGGGGAGAAATAAGAGGCTTATATGCCTCGGTTTTTTTGGGCCCGAGGTAGTAGAGGCTTATATGCCTCGGTTCTTCTTATCAACCGGTGCAGTATACTCCTTTTACCTCGGGTTTCTCTTAACCGCGTTAGAAATTGTGTCAGAAATCACTCATTAGGCACCGGTTGCTTTTACAACCGAAGTGGTAACCCTTTTTGGCACCGGTCAAGTCTGAACCGAGGCCTATAAGGTCTCGTTAATTACAAAACTGCCACCGTGTCTGAATAGACATCGGTTTGGTATAAACCGAGATCTATTGTGCGAGTTTAAAAGCACATTTTGTACTAGTGATATACACATATAAAACAAAAAAATATAAATAAAAAATTAAAAAAATAAATATAAAAGTAAAATAATATTCATGACAAAATAAATATAAATAAAAAAATAAAAAATAAAATAAAATAAAATAAATAAATAAATAATAAAATAATTTCCATACACATATAATAATAAAAGAAATATAAATAAAATAGAAAATAATAATATCAAATAATTAAAAAGTTAATTTGTATGACACTTATGAATAAAGTAAAATAAATATTAAAATAAATTTCAATTAAAAAGAACATGTATTGTTATACTATTCAGTTTAAAAACTAATACAATTCAGTTTAAAATTAGTATAATTCAGTTTAAAATTAGTATAGTTAGTAGTTCAGTTTAGTTTATATTGTAGTTTAGTACAATTTAGTATAGTTCGGTTCAGTCCAGTTTGATAAAACAAGAAACAGTTCAGTTCAGTTTGTCTGAACTATTTTACAGCTCAGTTCAGTTTATACAAATTAGTTTTTAGTTCAGTACAGATTTTAGTAGTACAGTTCAGTTCTATTTGCCCACCCCTACATTCTGAGAGTGTGTTCGCTGTAAAACCTTTGGTGTAATTCTCAAATCATTATAGTGAAATATCCTTCAATCTATGGTTGATTGGAAGGGTGACTGGATGTAAACATTAAGGCCAAACCAGTATAAAAACATTGTGTTTATTCTTCTTTCCCTATATCTTTTACTTTAAATCTGCATACGCATTTACTTACATCACAAGAAATTTTAAAGATCATTCTAACTTTGCAAAAAGATTTGAAAAACATTCATTTTATAAATCACCAATTCACCCACTCTTGGTGTTGAGAAACAAACCTCTTTATTTCTAACAATTAGCACCAGAACTGATTTTCAAAAGTTATTTGAAAAACAAAATCGATTACCCTTTTTGTGAAATCGATTATTTGATCCCATAATGACTTTTTTTTTCTCAAACCTTTGGTGAAGGTGCATTTACAAACAAATCACATATGTTTGCTAGTGAAAACTACCCTTTTTAGAAAATTAGAATGAGAATCTTTCTTATGCTCGTTTGCTCTTATGTTAATTTGTTGACAACAAGTCTTTCTAGATAAATACTCTTTAGTATTATGATTTGTTGGATCTTTGAGTAATACATGTACTATTTATATGCCCTTTATCTTGTCCTTCAACCACATACATTTAATACATCTATTATCAAAATACAATTAATACAGCTATCCAACTATAACAAAATATGATCTAGTCTTAAACGCATTTAACTATTATCAAAATACAATTTAATAAACTCCATAATTATTACTAAACATCAATCTTATATTTTGCATTTTCCAAACTAACCTAGTTTAAGTTTACCAAAAGATCATGAACACCTAAGATTATTTTCAAAACTCACAATATTACACGAAAAAGAAAACACTAACTTTTACAATCTTAAACCGAGCCACGTTTTCTTACTTGGCTTACATATATTTGTCTCTGTCATAACTGTCACCTAGCTAATTTACCATAAATTCAGTACATATAGGTTCTCAAAGTAATCAGAATACAAAAAATAAAGATGTTAGAGAAAGGGACAAACAAACATATCTCTATCAATATCAATACCAATTAATGTGGATTTGCATTGGGTTTGGTACGAAACTTTAAGCGGTCAACGAATTAGGTGAAACCAAATCAATGAAACCTAAGCTAAGTATAACATAAAATAGTGAAAAGAAAGCTGGCACACAGAGTAATACCATTCAAAAGACTAGAATTAAACCAAAGAGGTCTCACATGTATCATTTATCAACGTGATAGATCTTTTAGCAAAAATTATGCTAACCAGATATAAATGGACTATATGCAACTATTGATCAAAATCATAGGTACTAAGTTTATTAATAAATTAAAATGGTAGCTGCTATGTCAAATATGATGTTCCTTAAAAAAATAGACATGGAAATAAAGTTTGTGATATAAAAGGGCCTAACCTAACATGAAAAATGGAATGAAAGAAGAAGAAGAAGAAAATGAGGGGGAGATGAAGTTTGAGGAGGAGCAGAGAAGATACATAAAACCCTCCATAGCCACACCACCACACCTTCAAACCTTCAAACTCTCTTTACTTGACCAGCTTTTCCCAAACATCCATGGCAACATCACCTTCTTTTATCCTCACACCACCACCCACACACTTCCACACTTCTCCACCAAATCCCAACTCCTTCAAACCTCACTCTCCCAAACCTTGACCCGCTTCTATCCTCTCGCCGGAAACCTCCATGACGCCACCACCCTCCACTGCAACGACGCCGGTGCCCTCTTCATCCAATCCCAGACCAATGTCTCTCTCTCCGACATCCTCAAAGCTCCGAGCTTTAACACCCTCCAAAGTCTCATCCCCTCCACCGATAACCAAACCTCAACAAACGCGGCCATGCTCCTCGTACGCTTCACTTCCTTTAGCTGCGGCGGCACCGCCGTAACCATTTCTCTCTCCCACAAAATCGCCGACATGGCAGCCGTCATCGCACTCCTCAAAACCTGGACCGCTGCCTGCGCCGGAGAAACCCCCACGAGGGACCCCGAACTCGCCGCCGGCGCCGCGCTCTTCCCTCCGAGAGAGCTTCCCGCAGTGACGGCATCCGTAAACACCGTGTCGTCGGAGAACTTCACGTCGAGAAGGTTCGTTTTCGAAACGTCCAAGGTGAAAGCGCTAAAGAAGAGAATAGGAGAAGGTTGCGCGTTCGAACCTTCGAGGGTGGAGGTGGTGTTGGCTCTCATATGGAAATGCGCTCTCTCGGCTTCTCGCCCGGAAACGGCGTCGTTCAAGCATTCGGTTTTGTTCCAAGCGGTGAACCTCCGTCCCCGGATGGAGCCGGCGGTGGCGGACGGAGCCTTGGGGAACTTTGTATGGCCATTCGCGGTGACGGTGGAGGAGGAGGAGCAGTTGGAGTTGCAGGTGATGGTGAAGAGGATGAGGGAGAGTATGAAGGAGTTTGTGGAAAGTAAGGCAAAGAGGTTGAAAGAGGATGGTGGTTTTGGAGTGTTTATGGAGAGTCTGAAGGAGAGAGGTGAAGTTTTGAAGCAGAACAGCGTTGTTTATAAGTGTTCGAGTTGGTGCAAGTTTCCACTGGCTGAGGTTGATTTTGGTTGGGGCGAAGCAGTGTGGGCATGCAGTGTGAATAAGATTGCTAGTAACACCATTGCTTTGATGGATACAAGGGACGGTGGTGTTGAAGCTTTCGTCACTCTCGATCACCAACACATGCTTCTCTTTCAACAACATCACCTTCTTCTACGCTACGCTTTGCTTAATCCCTCTGTTACGCTCTGACCTTCTCCATCCATATGTAATATTCTATTTCTCGCTTCAAAATCACAACCTTACATTACCTACAACTTTCGATACTGCATGGCTTTTTGTTTTGAACTAAATCATGAAGATATTTTGTCCCCAAGGATAAGCAACCACTAAAATATTCTCTATTACTGTAAGTTTCACTGCATGTTATTAAAATGTTTTAGGTAGGAAAACAAAATTTTTCTCACAAGGAAAAAGAAATCACTGGATCATGAATTCGTCTCTGGTCTTGTGTGACGTGATGGTCAAAAGGTGGTGTAATTAAGGATGACAACCCACAAAATCATGTGGTTTTCATTTATTTATTTTTAACTTAACGTGGGTTTTATGTTTTTTTATAAAATTCAATTTAGTTATGAAACTTTAACGGGAAAATTAATTTATATATAATAGTTGGGCTAAAGTGCTTGCAAATTTATACGTCTTGTCAGAGTCATTTTTACAAGAAAAACACACACACACACCAGTGCATTTATAAGAAAAACAACAACGATTATTTTCATCTATAGTCATCAGTTTCTGAACTAAGACATATACGGGTGAGGTAAAAAGGGGTACGATTTTGCTTCGATTCAAACATAACCGAAGTAGTAGGGTTTTTGCTTTTTTTTTTTATTTTTTTTGAATGACCTTTCGTCTCAGTTCCCCTTAACCGAGGCGGTATCTCGAACTCTACTGCCTTGGTAATTGGGACTTGAACCGAGGCAATAGAATATTTTCTTTTTGCTTTTTCGCTAGTCTTTTTGCCTCGGTTGTGACCTTTACCGATGCCATATGGGGGCTTTCTGCCTTGGTTATAGTCACAACTGAGGCGTATTCCTTTGTTTTTTAAGAATAAATTTGTTTCTGCAACATTCTTAACTACAGAAATATACCTATATATATTTAATAACCAGAACAATCCAAAAATATATATTTTCAATAAAAATTATATTAAAACATAAATCCATTCAATGTTATCATAAATCTCCTCTCTAATCATTTGTTAAAAAAATTTAGAGATAGTAAATAATTTTTGTATTGAATCTCAAACGGGAAACTAAGACTTACTCACAACAACAATATATTCAAGCAAACAAATAACTACATATGCAACATACAATATATTCAACCAAACAATATATTCAAACAAACAAATAATTACATGTTCATATTAAAAGGAAAAAAATTAAGAATAGGAACTTGGGAGTGTGAAAGCCGGTCAACAATGAAGAATGTCCCTCACCACAAAAATTCAATATCTAGACAAAAATAAACAACACATTAATTAGTCTTATGATTCCTAACCTCCTTAAAGTTTATTTTGTCACCATATCTCTAATTTGCATATCTTTAATTAAAAAATATAAACCAAAAGTATATTCCCCTAATTCCATATCCCTAATTTCTATATCCTAATTAAAAAATATCCCTAATTTCTATATCCCTATCTTCAAAATTATATTCACCTAATTTTAATAGCCTTAATTCATATGACTAAACCCTTTATCTCCCCTTGCATGGATTATCATCAACAAACCCTACCATTGTTATTTCCATCAATCTGAAAAGGAACAACAAAAAAATGGTGCAAGCAAAGAGAACTTACCACGTGAAGAGAGAAGAACCGTGGTTGCCACAACAAAAGTTGTCGGCCACGTCAACGGACGCCAGAAAACGGTGGAGGTAGCGAAGGGAGGTGCGGCGATGGAGGCCACGACGTGAGGGAGGAGGAGGTTGCAAGGGAGGCAGAGGTGGAAGCGCAAGCACGAGGATGAAGATCTTGGCAATAGAAGCACAACGGCGAGGCGCGAGAAAGGGAGGCAGAGGCGCGGCACGAGATGACGAAGGAGAAGAAGAAGCACTATGGAGGTGTTCTTGAGAGGAAGTAGAGTTCGCATGAAGAGGAAGAATAAAGAAAACTGTTCGCGTTTTTAAACATTAGAAAACCATATTACCTCAGTTTATTGTTATCTCTTCGGCAAGTGTACCGTATAGTATCAAGTAATAATAAAATGGTAAGACCAAGTATCGTTTCCCAAAGGACTCACGACCTAGACAGTTATGTGATTTCTTGATTAAATTAGACTTGTAAACAAAATAATTGTGTTTAAATTGTGGAAAATAAACATGAATGCAAGTTTTGATCAATTGGATCGAAAGAAGCAAAAGAGATTGATGTAAAATATGGAATGATGATGTTGTTGGGGTTTCCGACTTATCCTATCCATTCTCATGTATTCATGAATTCATCTTTCTTCATTAATGTTAATGTCACTTTCTAATTTACCTTAAACCCGTGTCTCGGTGAAGAAAACCTACTCCTAATCACTAGTTTACAATGTCTTGTTTCCCTGTCAATTATTCATGCATTCATTTTGCACAGAAGCTTAAAGGCAACCGATCCTCCTATTCCTATGTCTAGGTAATATTGCTTCCGGAAGAATTTCCCCAGTTTTAGATTTACCTATATGTGTCCATATAGATAACATCAATGATCATGCAATTGAATGAGTTAAACAAAGCATGCATAGAGTAAAGAGGAAAAACCCTAACAATTAATGAAGGAAAGCATATATAATCAAGAATCAATTCAATGCATGAGAGTTTCAAAGGATTACATCGGTTCCCCAACAACAATGGAGGTTTAGTTCACCATAGACATGGTGAAACTAGATGAAAAACAATGAAAGATAGAATCCTAGAATTTGAAGGACCTTCCGCATCCAAAATCCGCCTCCAAGGGGTGAAGGAAGTGTGATTTTGCCTCTTTTTGTCCAAAGATACCAACCCTAGGTTGACTAAACCCTTATATAGTTTATTAAAAATTACAGAAAATAGGCCCAAGCCCAATTAAATGGTGCTCAACGGCACTTTTGTCGCTCAGCGGTAAGTGCGGCTCTTCAAGATGACGCAACTGTAGTTTTAGCCCTCAGTGGTGACTGTGGTGCTTCAGAACGCAGTTTACAGATCCAACAAGGACTATAAAATCAAGTGTTCACTACAAGGCCATTGATCAGCCTCAAATAGCTCCAAACTTGAAAGTTGGAACTGTGATAATCCTAAAAGGTGTAACATTTTTTTAAAAAAAAAGTTACTTGTCCACGTTATATTCCCACATAAGTATATCATATAAAACATTAATGTGTAAACAAGTTGTAATTTTTTCACCAAAAAGCAGAACATACTACCTTAACATAACACTTAACAATGTTGTTGAGGTAAAATTTACAACTATTATGAATTGAGGTTTTTTACTTTTTTCTTAACTTATTTTGAACACTTTCAGTGATAGTTTAGGTATGTGTAGGTGTTTGGAACTTATATTGGTTGCAAAACTGATGACCTAGTATGTCTATCAGTGTCACTTGTTACCAACAAGCCTCTAACACGTACCGTTGATGACATCCTTAGCAAATTCATTCCGCTGGTTGACAACAATGACAAACCTGAAGGTAGTGGATCAAACAAGAACATTGATTATGGAAAAATTTGAGGATTTTGAAAATTTTCTGTTTTCTATTTAAGATTTATGATTATTGTCAGTGTGGAATATTATTCATCTTTACATAGATGTGTTTTGTAGTTTCATTGTTAAGTACTAAAGTCAGCTTCATGGATTTATTGCTGTATTAACTGGTTATGTATTGTATGTTATGTTGTATGTTCTATATTATGTTGTTTTGATATAAAAAAAACTTGAAAATATGGTGTAGTAACTGGTTATACCTTCAACATTATGTGGTTAGTTATTAAACTTGTTCTATACAACTCACGAAATGCTTAATATGGATATAAGGGGTCATCCAATCTTGCACTTCAATAAGACTTAAACCATATCACAGCCAAGTACAATGACTAAAGCAATTAATTATTAGCAACCTGCACATATCAAACACATATTAAACTGAAAATCACCGGAACTAACTAGCATTATAACATGAAGATAGATTTCCAAGCAATTATTGGTGTAATAATTGGTTATGTAGTCAGTGTTATTTGGTTATTTGTTCATTTAGTTATGTACAATTGAAAAAATGCTTAAGATGAATATCAAGGGTCAGATCAGTTAGTGCTGTAAGTGGTTATCTGATGGAGGTTGTACCTAAATTAAATTAATGTGCAATTCAAAATACAATGCTCAACACCCAATTTTGTCTGGGTAAGTAAATGAATTAAAAATAAAGAATAAGAGAATAATAATTAATGGTGGGTAAAGAAAAATGGAAGAAGAGAATAATAAAATAATTTTCCATAAAAAAATGTAACTTAAATGCAGGACACATAACTAGAAAATATTTTTGAAATATTAGTTTAATATGGTAATAATTTGAATCAATATTATGCCAATAATTATAAGCAATAATTAAAATAATATATTGATATAATTTGCTGCGTCAGTTTCTTTTAAAGAGAAAAATATGATTTTAAAAATGGACAAAATTTTCTGACAATAATTATATCCAATATCTTGAATATTATTTGATTGGTTTTTCATAGAACCAAGACCACTTCTTTTCCTATTTTGTTAATTGTCAATTAATTCAAAATTAAGACAAGATTACCTTAATATTACATTGTGTGTATATAAATACGCACTTTGTCATAGAAAAGGGGAAGAAAAAAAAATAGATAAAGATGCAAAAATAATACAAATAGAAAGAGAGAAATAGAGTATAAAGGAAAATAGGTTCTCACACATTAGAGTTCTGTCAACGACAACCATCAAGAAAGAACTAGGGGAGTACCAAAAGCTAAAAAGGTATGTCGCCTCTACACCATTATTTTTCTCTTTTTATTGTACTTTGAAGATTTTCTGAAAGGTATTAGTGTTTACTAGACAAATAACATTTTTTTTAAAATCATAAAATAAAGGGTACGGGTCGGCCTATGACCGATTTCTTTGTTTTTTCCACCATTCTTAAAATAAAAAAACTAAATATTTAAAACCAAAAAATGTCAATTTTGTCAAACTAAACCTTTTTGTACCAGAACTACGTGATCCATGATTTTCCATCATGAACGAAGATACGTAGGAGTAAGGTCAATCCTTGTCGGGTTCACTTTTCAAAAATCCAAAATAATCCATAATAATTTTCAAACAAGCTCAGACCTTTTTCTAGATAAAGAACTACGTGATTCCTGATTTTCCATTATAAATGGATATACGTAGGAGCAAGATTAATCCTTGTCGAGTTCATAAAACAAAATATTTTTTTGTTTCTTAATAGTTTCTTTATATTACTATTTTTTAGGGAAAATTAAATATTTTGAAAAACCACGTCAACTTTATACATTTAGTTAAAGGTATTGCTTTCGGGTAGGCGCGGTAGGGTGTTAATACTTCCTTACGCGTAATCGATTCTCGAACCTAAAATCTAGTTTTCGTAGACCACGCTTTTATTTTATGGTTTGTCATAGTTTTTTCAAAATAAATTATGGTGGTGACTCCCAAAATTTTTGCTTTAAACCCATTTGCTTTTCAGTTCGTCATCCCGTCGCGATCTTAGTTGCAACAAATGACGACTCCACTAGGGATGCTAGAGAATCAAGTCTTGTTAATTAAATGTGCAAATTGATGTGGTTTCTCTTTATTTATTTTTCCCTTTATCTATGTATATTATTGCTCTTTATTTATTTTGATAACTTATTTATTCTTTTTTATTATTATTGGAATAATTATTACTGTTCATATCATGAGTGGGACCCTATACCTGGGTTTGAGTCTAACATATAATTAGAGGGGTACTTGAATCACTATTTTGTACTATTCGTTTAGCTTTCTGCACTAAATTGTGTTTAATTCTCCATTATTGTCACATTTTCACTATTTGGGCCTAATTAGACTGTTAATTCTTATTTTAATTAATTTAAATTATTTGGGGCTAATTATTCGAATTATTATTTGCAGGACAATCAATGTTAGAAAGGTAGAGAAAGAGGGTTTGAACCTATTGCATAGAACCGACCGGTCTAAGCTTTGTTGCATAGAACGGTCTGAGAACGGTTACACCAAACGGTCTGAGAATGAACGAGCCTGCAAAGCACTATTGAACCGAACGAAACAGTTAGATGAAGTGACCAGAGAAAGAAAATATGACAGTTTTGGAATCATATTCTGGGACTAAAAGAGTGTTGCCACGTCATTTACCAATTTCCACATCAACATTAGATTTTAATTTAATTTTCTTTTAGTTTAGGTTTGGGCTCATTTTTGGCCATCATTTTTAGAAGTTCATTAGAAGGGAAAAATTGTAATTTGAGGTCTATAAAAGCACAAAAAATCATCCCTATGAGATTGCATATATAATCCTTAAACCTTAAGACATTGGACCTACCTTAAAAGCACCAAAAAAATGAATAAAAAACAAAAACCAGGGACAACTTATTGCATTTGTACTTTGTTTTTCTTCTAAATCAAGAGTTTAAAAAACAAAACGATCGTGATTTAATATGTAAACATGTTTCGTTATTAAAAAATTATCATTCTTTATAACCTATTTTGAGTCTTAAAAATAAAAAAAATTCTTTTAACTTTCCTTAAACAAGTCAGGTTGACATAATTCATCAATAAAATAATTTTTTGGGGTATGAAAAAGAAAGAAATGTTTTTGAAAAAAAAGAATCAAAATTTCAAAACACAAAAGGAGAAAATGAAAATGACAAACTCTTTTTTTTGAAGATTTTCATTCACTGTAATAAGAACAGTTTTTAAGCCTATTAGGCCTAATTGTCATACATAGTTTTCTTCAAATTCAATTTCCTGAAAACAACAAACGAGTGCGAAAAGAGGAAAATATATGGAAAAACATTTCTCAAAAAAGTTTTATCATTTTCATTTCACTAAAAACACATAGAAAAGGAAATCATTACATTTTGAGTATTTTATTATCGTACGTTTTTATCAAATATTTGAAATAACTAATAACATTTTCTGTTGAGATATGTGTATGCGCATTGCTTGAAAACACTCATCTTCTAGACTTCCCCCAAAAGAAAAAAGAGATTGGGTCTAAAAAACACTAGCACTACCCATAATAATAAACACAAATCCTTATACCATAGCATTTTGGTCTTGCCAAAGTTATTCTCGCTTGTGCTATTTGGAAACTCCCTAACTAGCCAAAAGCTTGCAAAAGAAAATCAAACCAATTGGGGCAATCCTTTTTTGGTAAATCCTTTCCATACTTATTCCCTATCTTGAACAAAACCCATGCCTAAAACTGGGGCAACTTTGACATTCATGGATCCATATCTCCATACTTTTTTCCAAACACCAACATCTTTTTGGTATGTTGTATCTCATATTGATATTCACATATTACAATTCCTTTTAAGGGAATATGAAGAATGACACACCAATGTGGTTATCCTAGTATCCTTTAACTCCTTTTAAATATTTACCACTTTTAACTTTCCTGTGAATTCAAGCATGCACATACTAATGTTTCAAAAGAAAATGTCAAGCACTGTTTTGAATATCCGACTCAAAATTTTTTGACATCCATTGTTTTAAAAAAATGTAAGACATACATGAATTTGATGATTTGAAAGAAACAAAATTAACTTCGCAAAAATAAAGTAATAAAAAATCAATCAAAGGTTAAAAAAATCAAAACACCTAGTTGCATAGTATTGCATCATGGACAAATTATCTGCACAAATAACTATCATGTATATCTTCGTCAACAAGATATTTATGAATAGTTATCAAACCTTTTTCATTCAAAAATACAAAAAGATCAACATGCATAGAGGTTTCCTCTTTCCAGTTAGTTAGGTCTTTCTATATCAGTCTTCTACCAAGCAATGGTCGAAACGAGGTTTTTCATTATAGTTCCATATATTCATGCATTCAGCATCATGCATGCATCATGCATGCATCATCATAGGTGTCCAAAGAAGAAAGCATAACCAACGTCCAAAAGGAAATCAGTTCAAAAGAAAGACATCAATGAAAAAATTAAGAACTTGAAAAAAGAAAAAAGAAAGAGGTGAACAAGGATCTCACACGGATTCTCACCCATACATCGGTACATCAATAAAATTCAAAGAGGGAAGTCCAAAGCTATAAGAAGATAAAAAAAGTTCACTTTTCATCCTGGCACCAAAATCCAATTTTCACACACATGAATGGACACTCAATGGCTACAAAGATGCTGAGAACGAGTTACTTTTGGTTAACCATGGAACGAGATTGTTGCGTGCATGTAAGAAAGTGTGAAAAATGCCAAAAGTTTGCACATAATATCAATGTGCCACGCATAAACCTAAATGTGTTGTCGGCACCTTGGCCATTTTCAATGTGGGCTATAGAACCGAAAGTAACAAATGGGAATCGCTTTATACTAGTCGTAGTTGACTATTTTACCAAATGGGTAGAAGCTGCCTCCTATGCCAATATCATAGAAAGGTAGTAACGAAATTCATAAAAAGAGAGTTGATTTGCCGATACGAGATCCCTGACAAGATTAAAACCAATAATGCCACAAACCTGAACAATCGAATGATGAAAGAGTTGTGCGAAGAGTTTAAAATTCGACATTATAATTCCTCACCTTATCGTCTAAAGATGAATGGGGCAGTTGAGGCGGCTAATAAGAATATCAAGAAGATCAATTCAAAAGATATATATACATTACTACAATGCCAGGAAATTTCAACATCCATAAGGAAATTCACGAGGTTCTTGCACCTCTCCAGAGAAATTTACGAGGTTCTTGGGTCTCTCCAGGAAATTTACAAGGTTTTTGCGCCTCTCTAGGAAATTTACGAGGTTCTTGCACCTCTCCAGAAAAATTTACGAGGTTTTTGCACCTTTCCAGGAAATTCACGAGGTTCTTGTGCCTCTTTAGGAAATTTACGAGGTTCTTGTGCCTCTCCAAAAAAAATTTACGAGGTGTTTGTGTCTCTCCAGAAAATTTTAGGAGGTTCTTGGGCCTCTCCAGAGAAAACTTACAAGGTTTTTACGCCTCTCCAAAAAATTTACGAGGTTTTTGCGCCTCTCCAGAAAAATTCACGGTGTTCATATACCTTTCCAGCGAAGTTCATACGACTCTTCAGCAAAGTTCACAAGGTTGCTACACTTTCTACTAGGTACGCTTTGAGGTAATCTTTTTCCTTCTCTTTAGACTCAAATGAAATTAATGTCTTTATCTTTATTTGACTTTTACTATGATAACACAAAAACTATAAGGTTCAGGTTATTTAGCAAAATCTAAATAAAGAGGGCAGTTGTCAACACCTAATTTCGTCCAGATAAGTAAATGAATTAAAAATAAAAAAAAGAAGAGAATAATAATTAATGATGGATAAAGAAAAATGGAAGAAGAGAATATTAAAATAATTTTCCTTAAAAAATTGTACCTTTAATGCAAGAAACCTAACTAGAAAATATTTTTAAAATATTAGTTTAATATGATAATAATTTGAATCAATATTATGTCAATAATTATAAACAATAATTAAAATAATATATTGATACAATTTGATGCGTCAATTTCTTGTGAAGAGAAAAATATAATTTTAAAAATAGATAAAATTTTTTGAAAATAATTATAACCAATGTCTTAATATTATTTAATTTGTTTTTCTTAGAACCAATACCACTTTGTATATAATTCACAAATTTGTTTTTCTTATAACCAACACCACTTTATACTTAAAAGAATTAGATTTAAAACTTTAAAATATAAATTTGAGAGATAAATCAATTAAAATAATTGATTCGGATAACTATCAATCGAATTTAAAATTTTAGACTTGTCCGTTCCTACTATTTTTGTATTAAACTATATATTTTTTTTAACTTAACTGAAAAAATTACAAAAATAATAAATTTATGATATGTAAGAAAAATCTTAAATAAAAAATTTATAAAATTGAACTATTTTTTTTTAACAATCATTTTTGAGTGATTGTATTTTAAAATTGAACTATTTTTTACTTTTTAAATATTGTTTTAACTGTTTTTTAATAGAAAAATGTTTTTTTAACAATATTTTTTTACAACATCCACGTGATCCGTTTCAAATATCTTTTAAATACGAATTCAAACATACCGATATATTAGACAAAAAGTTGTTATAAAAAATTTATAAACATATTAAAATCCTTTTAAATATATTTAAGTGGCCGTTTTTCTGAGTTAATATTTTTTAAAACTAAAACAACTATTTATAATAAAAAGTACTTATAAAAGTAGAAAAATATTTTTATTATACGAGCTATTTATTTTTATTTATAATTATAATTTTATTATTTTTTACTATTATACAAAAAAAAATTGAACAGAAATAATAAATAAAAAATACATGAGGGTTAGTTGAAGATGTGTAAGCGTCATTCTGTCTGCACCGAAATCGAAGATGTGGCGCACCTTCGACAGCACCACCCTGAGAGCCTTGCGCCACAGTTCCTTCCTCTTCTCCTCTTCTTCTTCTTCTTCACTCACCACCATTTGTTGCTCCTCTTCGTTCACCACTCTCGCCACAATCATCACCCATCCTCACTCTCAATCTTTTACCCCAACATCCCGCGTTTCCTTCACCCACTCGCGCAACTTCGCCGCCCCCGCTCCGCGCTGCATTTCGTCGCACCCCACCCTCGACTGGAACGACGCCGTTTCCTGCTCCGAGGTAGACGTGGAAAGCCGTGATGACGGAACCGTCGACCAAGATACCAAGCCTTGTATTCCCGTCAGAGCCTTCTTCTTCTCTACTAGGTATTTACCATTCCCCTCTCTTCATCTTCTTTTACTCCAATCATTTCCCAAATTCATTAGTATGATTCGTTACTAATTCGCTTATATTTTATTTTTCGTGTAATTTGAAGTTGAGAAACAATGTGAATGTGTAGGAAGAGCGTGGAGGACTGGTTAATTGGTCTGGGTCCTTCATAGTTGCAATATTGGTTATCATTATTGTTATTGTTATTACTAGAGAAAAAAATGCTAGTCCCTTTAGACTCAAATCTAAGAAAAAAGAGGTGATGATTGGTGGACTTTTATATAAATAAATTTCGATTCCCTAAACTGTATTTTATTTATTGTATGAAAACAAGCATTGTAAATGAACTTTACTGCTATTTTTATTAATGTGATAGTTAGTTATTAATTTTGCTTATAATTATTTAGTCTTGAGCAAGAATGGAGTTTTAACTGTCATTCAATTGCAAACCTAAGATGAACTTTACTCTAGCTACCTTAAAGTCATATCAACAGTGATGTGTAATTGTGGCAATATAAGATTGTTTTTTGCATTACCTATGCATAATCAAATTTCAGGGACCAAAAACATAGTCAAGTAAAAAAAGATAGTTGGCTGCTGCATCGATATGTTCCTGCAGTGGCTTCAGAATGACTGCAATTGTTTGAGTCTTGATTAGTTCTTTAGGTTAATTCAATGGGTTATCATTGAAGACTATAATAATGTGTCCCACCCTTCTCATTCACAAATGTAGTTCTGAATTTTGTAATATGCAGTAACCACAAGTGACTTCATTCTTGAATAAATTTGGCATTTATTTCTTAAATGTGAAAATTATGCCTTCAGTGCTCCAGGACAATGGTCATTGTTAATTCTCACGAACTATGCTTGAAGAGTTGTAGTTGTAGTTAAATCACTACTCTGGATATCAAGGTTGTCTGCCTCTCAAGAAGTATGATCTTGTGTGTGTTCTTCTAATTTTGTTGTTATTAGAAAACTATCATTTATTTTTGTGATAAATGGGTAACTAAGAATGTCTTCTCCAGTTATTTGTTAAATTCATGAACTGTTAGGACAGAGTAATCTTGCAGATTTTTTAAGTAGGATAACTTAATGTTGCTACCTGCTTGACAGCTTGTTGTTGTTTCATACTATATATGTATATCAATATTGATTTATTTTGTCTCTTTCATTTCTTTGAATTTAGTGTTGATTTAAAAAGCTTGGTGGAACAGAACAAACCAAACTTTGTGCCGCCATCATCACGGATGACTAATTATATAGTTCTTAAGTTTGGTGATATATGTCATTTGAAGGTATGTGGCTCTTGTGTTTTTGTTGTGTCCATTTTGTATTAATTGTTTATCCATGTTCTGCCTTATTTTCCTTGTTTATAATTTATCATTATTGGAGGTATGGTATCTAGTATCTAGGTAATACATATCCTGTATGTTAGGAATAATAAGTATTTGAGGATATAATACCAGAAAAGTTTACAAGTTTTTAGGCAATGATTCAGAGTATTTAATGCACACAAGTGCTTTTCAATTTTGATAGAATCCTCCGCAACGAACCTAATCAAGACTCCAAACTCACACCCAACACACCAGGTAATGAAGAAAGATCTCTTTTATTCACAAAAGAATATCAATATACAATGAACAATAGAGGCCTAACCCTCTCCCAGGATAGAACCTGTTTAACAAACAATTAACCAAAAAATCCCTCCTCCTACACTAACTCTCCTATTTATAATGGTTTCCCTCCTCACTTAACTGCTAAAGGCAGTTAAGTATCAGACCGTTAGTTAGTTACTCGTATCAGTTGTGCCTCTTCCTTCTCTCATACACTATCCACTTCCCTTTATTCCTTTCAGGTCTATCAATACCCTCCGCCTGAAATTCAACCTTGTCCCCAAGGTTGAAGTCAGGATATTGTTCTCTGATAGTTGCCTCGTCCTCCCAAGTTGCCCCATCCGAACCTCCTTCCTGCCACTCAATCAACACTTGTGGCACTGTCTTCTTTGCCTGTTGAGCTTGCCTTCTCCCCAAAACTCCCACTGGCCAGAAAGACGGCCCTTCTGCTTGCAACTCTCGCGGTAATTCCTTTTCTACCCTTCGCTCCCCTATAGCCTTTTTTAATTGGGATACGTGAAAAACGGGATGGATCCGCGCTGTATCTGGTAACTGCAACTTGTAAGCTACCTCCCCTACTCTCTGACTGATCTGGAACGGCCCAAAGTACCTCGCCGACAATTTTGGGTGCAACCTAGTGGGCATTGAAGTCTGCCTATGAGGTCTTATCCTTAGATAAACCCAATCTCCCACTTCAAAATTCGCTGGTTTCCTTTTCTTGTTCGCTTGCCTTATCATCTATTCTTGTGCCTTCTCCAAATGAAATTTCAACTATCTCAAAGCCTCATCACGGGTCAAAAGCTCTTGATGCACCGCCTCCACTAAAGTTTCTCCTGGAATGTATCTATGCAACGAAGGAGGTTGCCTCCCATAGACTGTCTCAAATGGGGTGCACTTTATAGCTCCTTGATAGCTGGTATTATACCAATACTCAGCCCAAGGTAAGACCGCCATCCATTCTGCTGGTTGCTCCGAACAAAAACATCGGAGGTATCCTTCTAGCACCCTGTTCACGACTTTAGTTTGGCCGTCCGTCTCGAGATGGTAAGCCGTACTCATTTTCAGCTTCGTCCCCAATCCCTTAAAGAGTTCTTTCCAGAAAAGACTAAGAAACAAGGGGTCTCGGTCACTTACCACCGACTGAGGAATCCCATGTAACCGAACAATCTCCCGCGTGAAAACCTCAGCAACCGTTCGGGCTGTGTAAGGATGTTTTAAGGGCAAAAAATGGGCGTACTTACTCAAACGATCCACCACAACTAATATCGCGTCATGCCCTCGGGATTTGGGTAGCCTCACAATGAAATCTAAGCTCACATCTTCCCACACCGCGTTTGGAATCGGCAATGGCTGCAGTAACCCCTGAGGAGAAGAAGACAGGTATTTGTGTTGCTGACATACACTGCATCGTGCTACGAACTCGGTCACGTCTTTCTTCATCCCCCTCCAAAATAGGGATTGAGCGATTCTCCGGTAAGTTCGATAAACTCCGGAATGGCCCCCTGCCTGCGTTACGTGAAATTCTGCTATTAATGTGGCAATCCATGAAGATTTGGCTGACAGCACCAGCCGACCCTTGTAATGAAGCCTTTCATTCTCCAGAGAATACGCAGGATGGGTGTTCGGTTCTGCTTTGATTTCTTCCACCACTTTCTGCAAAATCGGATCCGCTGCCACTTCCTTGGTTACTTCTTCAAAATCTTGCCAGTACGGTCTGGCCACCACCCTGAGTTCTCCCTCCTCCGTGCCTTCCTCTTCCTTTTTTCTCGACAAAGCATCAGCTACCTGATTCAACGTTCCCGCCTTATATACGATCTCAAAATCGTACCCCATCAGCTTCGCAATCCAATTTTGTTGGTTTTGGGTAGTGATGCGCTGTTCAAGCAAGTATCTTAGACTTTTCTGATCGGTGTGGACCACAAATCGCTGACCCAGAAGATATGGCCTCCAGTGTTGCATTGCCATCACCAGCGCCATTAATTCCTTCTCATAAATTGACTTACTTAGCGTCCTCTCCGACAACGCCTTGCTGAAGTAGGCGATAGGTTTCTTATTCTGCATTAGCACCGCTCCGACTCCTCGACCAGACGCATCACATTCAATATGGAACGGCTGCCGGAAATCTGGCAAGGATAATACGGGCGCCGTCGTCATTGCTTCCTTCAGATTTTCCCATGCCTCCTCTGCCTTATCGTTCCAAGCGAATCCCCCTTTTTTTAACAACTCCGTTAACGGTTTGGCGATCTTGCCGTAGTCTTTTACGAACTTCCGGTAATACCCCGTTAGCCCCAAGAACCCTCTCAGCCCCTTCAGAGTTTTCAGTCTCTCCCACTCCTTTACTGTCGATACCTTTTCCGCATCCATTTCGACCCCTTTTTGTGAAATCACATGGCCCAAGTACCTTACTTTAGTCTGCCCAAACTCACACTTCCCCTTATTGGCCACCCAGCCATCACGCTCCAGGACGGACAACACCGTCTCCACATGCTTCAGATGCTCCCCCCATGACCGGCTGTAAACTAAGATATCGTCGAAAAAGACGAGGACGAACCTTCTCAAAAAGGGTTGGAAGAGACTGTTCATCGAACTTTGGAAAGTCGCCGGCGCGTTAGTAAGTCCGAAGGGCATCACCACAAATTCGTAGTGCCCTTGATGCGTCCGGAATGCTGTCTTTTCTATATCCCCCTTGTCCATGTGAATTTGGTGATATCCCGCTTTCAAATCTACCTTTGAAAAGTAACACGCTCCCTTCAGCTCATCCAACAATTCTTCAATCACGGGAATCGGAAATTTGTCCGGTACGGTGGCCCGATTGAGCGCCCTGTAGTCGACACAAAACCGCCAGCTCCCGTCCTTCTTCTTTACCAAAATGACTGGGCTCGAATACGGGCTGTGGCTCGGCCGAATCACCCAGTTCGAAGCATTTCTGCTACTTGCCGTTCGATCTCACCCTTCATGACATGAGGATACCGATAAGGTCGGACGTTCACTGGGTCCATTCCCTCCTTCAGCTTTATCTGGTGCACCCCTTCTCTTTCAGGTGCAAGACTAGTGGGCTCTGCGAACACCTGGTCATACCGGCCCAATAATTTTTCCAGTTCCTCCCTCTGTCTTTCGAAAAGGTCCTTGCCATTTTGATTCACGTTCTGGGCCTTCCGCAAGCCCAACTCCCAAATCAGTAAGCAGACTTCCACGTCATCTACTTTTAATAAAGTTCTGGGTCCCACGATCTTTCTTTCTAATGTGGGGTCACCTTTAATGGTGATCTCCTCTTCTCCCTGTCGGTAAGTCATGACTAAGGTTCCTCAGTCGACCGTCACCTTCCCCAATTTCCTCAACCAGTCTATCCCCAAAATTAACTCTACCCCTCCTAACTCGAACAAATAAAACCGTTCAACGATATCAGCTTCTCCTACCTTTACTGCCACCTGTTCACAACACCCCCTAATCTTCTTCCGTTGACCATCCCCCAAGCACACGAGATACGGCTGGGTATCCTCCACCTTCAACCCTAGCTCATCCATTACTCTGCTACTAATAAAATTGTGGCTCGCGCCACTGTCGATCAGCACTGAGACCTCTCGCCTACCTATCCGCCCCCACAACTTCATCGTTTTGGGGGACGACAACCCCCCTGCTGATAAAGCCGACAGTTCCATTTGAGTGATGTTCATTTCTGTTTCCGTCTCGTCGCTGTCTTCCTCCTCCTCATCCACCACGATCAACATGCGTAGTCCCCGTTCCGGGCACCGATGACCCGGACCAAACGGTCCTCCGCAGCGGAAACATTTACCCTCCTCTCTCCTTTTCAAGTACTCCGCATAAGGTAGGTTTCGCGGGCCTCGATCTCTCCCGTCACCATTGGTTCTAGCAACACCTCCTCCTTGGGCCATCTCCCACTTAACCAACCCGACACTCTCGATGGCTCCCCCTCGGTTCTGCGTTTCTCTCGGTGGATCCACCCGCGTGACTGTTCCCGCAGACCGCCCCCACGAACTTAGATTTTTATAACCCGAACCTCCTCCCGTCTTCAACGGCGCACAAACCTTTTCAACGTCCCTCGCAACCCGCATCGCGGTCATAAGGTCTGGCGGATCATGCGGTCTCACCTGGTCGCTCACCTCTTCCCTGAGACCCGCCATAAAATAACCCAGGATTTGCTCCTCTGGAATTTGAGTCGTCTGACCCACTAACACCTCAAATTCCCTGGCGTAGTCTTCCACCGACCCCGTCTGTCTGATCGCCGATAGCTTCTCATAGACGGTTCCCCGAGTTCCTCCTCCGAAGCGAATTCCCAGTGCTCTTTTCAACCCCTCCCACGAGTAGTTCTTAGTCTTCTCCCGCCAGAATCGGAACCAGCTCCCGGCGTACCCTTCCATGCTGATAAACGCCAGTTGCATCCTCTCCTCTTCTTCCACTTTCTGTACCTCGAAAAACTTTTCTGCCCGACTCATCCAATTCCAGGGTTCGCCACCTTCAAACACGGGTAATTCCACCCGCTTCCGCCAATTGCTCATCGCCCCCGTACGTTCTGCTCCGGTTTGGCCCCCATCGTCTCCTGATCCTACGGCGTTATCATTTACAGACGATTCACTCCCATCCCGTCGCACCCCTCTATTGTCGGTCTTGCGGTCTTTCAAGATCGTCAAAATCGCTTGGATATCTTGGCGCATGATCTCACAATTCTGCCTCAGCGTCCCGGTTTCATGTCGCAAGTACACCGTTTCCGCTTTCGTTTCTGCCAACGCCACCTCCACCGCTTCCATCTGTTCTGCAACCGTCACCACTCTTCCCTCCATCACGTTCGGCTATCAATGGATCCGGCAGGTCGGACCAATTTGATAGAATCCTCCGCAACGAACCTAATCAAGACTCCAAACTCACACCCAACACACCAGGTAATGAAGAAGGATCTCTTTTATTCACAAAAGAATATCAGTATACAATGAACAATAGAGGCCTAACCCTCTCCCCAGGATAGAACCTGTTTAACAAACAATTAACCAAAAAATCCCTCCTCCTACAATAACTCTCCTATTTATAATGGTTTCCCTCCTCACTTAACTGCTAAAGGTAGTTAAGTATCAGACTAGTTAGTTACTCGTATCAGTTGTGCCTCTTCCTTCTCTCATACACTATCCACTTCCCCTTATTCCTTTCAGGTCTATCAAATTTGCTTTGATTTTACTTGATGGAAATATAAATGGTGAAATTGTGACCTCAACTACTATTGACCGACTATTATTTTTTCTTGTCTTTAATGTTTATACCCTTTCATATGAAAAACATCATGAGACTAGACTCATGCCAGTTGAGTATTATTCAAATCCCTCTACAATGAGTTCAGGATAGAATTTGAAATTGGAGAAACCATCTTTGTTCTAACATATTGCTATGATTTTTGTGAATACTGACAATACATGTTTACATTGTATTAAGTCAAATTGATTGCACTTCTTTGTATCCCTTTTCCAATTATAGATCACCGTTCTTATGTTACTGTTAAGATATTTATCCTATTTTATCATCATTATAGTGTGTCAAGGGTTACCCTATTTATCATGATTATATTATGTCTAGGATTACCCTATTTATCATGATTATATTGTGTCTAGGGTTACCATATTTATCATGTACTTGTGTATCAATTTGTTCTTATAAATAGAAGATTGTGAGAGGGATCAATAAAGCCCTCTAGAATTATTTTGCAGTTTCAATCTTAAGTTGGTATCAGAGCGGGTCGATCCCGCTCTGGTTTCTATCTCATATATATCTGTCCGGCGCCACATTCTTCGCCGCTGTCCGCCGCTGCCCGCCGCTGTCCACCGCTGCCCGCCGCCAGCCACCGTCGGCCACCGTCGTCCGTCGCCGGCCACCGTCCGGCCACCGCCGCCGCCGCCGTCCGGCCACCGTCGCCGCCGGCCGCCGCCTGCCGTTGCCGGCCACCGTCGTCCATCACTGTTACAGTTTCTTTGGTCTAAACCTTTAGGGTTTTCTTGTTCCTCACTAGTACTATTCGTCTTCTTCAGAAATGGCGTCTGGCAGTACTCTTTCCTTCTCTGGAAGTCCATCAATTACCTCCGAGAAGCTAAATGAAAAAAATTATCTATCATGGTCCTCCACTTCTATGTTTTCTGAGGATGAATATCAAGAGTATTTAAGGTTAAATTCTAACAGCTTGGCACAACCATCTCAATCTCCCAATACATCAACAGCCTACGTTTCTCAATCTATGGAATGTCAAAATTCATGGGTAATTGACTCAGGTGCTTCTGATCACATTTCTGGTAATACCTCTTTGTTCTCATCTATTTCCTTTCGAGAAAAACCTCATTTCATAACCCTTGCAAATGGATCTAAAACTTCTTCCAAAGGAGTCGGTCATGTTTCTTTGTCTCCCTCCCTCAATCTCAACTCTGTCCTTTTTGTCCCTAATTGTCCTTTTAATTTAATTTCCTTAAGCCAGTTGACTAAAATGTTAAATTGTTCAATAACCTTTGATCATAAATCTTTTGTTATACAGGAGCGTGGTTCGGGGAGACAGATTGGAGAAGGATATGAAGCTGGCGGATTATACCATTTTGGATCTCGTCCAAGGGTGTCTTGTGTTGCTACTCCTAATCCTAAAGTGCTGCATGATCGACTTGGCCATCCTCATTTGTCCAAATTAAAAAAGATGTGTCCTGAACTTAGTGGTCTCCAAACCTTAGAATGTGAGTCATGTCAATTGGGAAAACATGTTAGATCTTCCTTTCCTAAAAGGTCTCAATCAATATGTAATTCTAGTTTTTCCATCATCCATTCTGATATATGGGGACCTAGTCGTATCTCCTCCTTTGGTTTTAGATATTTTGTTACCTTTATTGATGAATATTCAAGATGTACTTGGGTTTATCTTATGAAAAATCGTTCTGAATTGTTAGCTATCTTTACATCCTTTTTGAATGAAATCAAGAATCAATTTGGTCAAGTAATCAAAATATTAAGAAGTGATAATGCAAAAGAGTATTTCTCATCCTCCTTTTCTGCCATCTTGAGTTCTCATGGTATCTTACATCAGTCTACTTGTCCTCATACACCACAGCAAAATGGTATAGCAGAAAGAAAAAATAGACACTTGGTTGAAACTGCTCGTACCCTTTTGCTTGGTGCCCATATTCCTGTCCATCACTGGGGAGATGCCATCTTAACTGCATGTTATCTTATTAATAGGATGCCCTCCTCCTCTCTTGATAATAAAGTCCCTTTCTCCATTTTGTTTCCTAATGATCCTCTCTTTCATACATCTCCCCGAGTGTTTGGTTGTGTATGTTTTGTTCATGACATGTCTCCAGGTCTAGACAAACTCTCCGCTCGCGCTCTCAAATGTGTCTTCTTAGGCTATTCTCGACTTCAAAAAGGATATCGGTGTTACTCTCCTGAAACTAAGAAGTATTACATGTCTGCTAATGTCACATTCTTTGAACAAACTCCTTACTTCTCTCCATCTGTTCAGGATGTTTCTTTCCTCCAACAGGTCCTTCCTATTCCAATGGCTGAGTCAAATAGCTCCACTGTCTCTGTCATTCCAACTCTTGATCACAATCCTTCTACACCTGTTCCTCCACATACTGAGATCATCCCACACAGGGCCCCAATGGATAGTCCACCTCCCCAAGACAATGGTGAATCTCCTACTTCAGATTCTTCTCCCTCGTCACCTCCTCCCACGCCTCCTGGTGCAAATGATTCAGCATGGCCTATTGCCCTCAGAAAAGGTACTCGTTCCACTCGGAACCCTCATCCCATTTATAATTTTCTAAGCTATCATCGATTGTCGCCCTCCTATTTTTCTCTTTTATCCTCAGTGTCCTCTGTTGTTATACCCAAGAATGTGAAAGAAGCACTTGATCATCCTGGATGGCGACAAGCTATGATTGCAGAAATGCAGGCTCTTGACCACAGTAATACTTGGGAGCTGGTGCCCCTTCCCCCAGGCAAAAAGGCGGTTGGTTGTCGATGGGTGTATGCAGTTAAAGTTGGCCCTGATGGTGAAATTGATCGACTCAAAGCTCGGCTTGTTGCAAAAGGTTACACTCAGGTTTATGGTCTTGATTATTGTGACACTTTCTCTCCTGTAGCCAAGATGACTACTATTCGTCTCTTCTTTGCCATGGCAGCCATTCGTCATTGGCCACTTCATCAATTGGATATCAAGAATGCCTTCCTACATGGTGATCTTGAGGAAGAAGTTTATATGGAGCAACCTCCTGGGTTTGTTGCTCAGGGGGAGTCTGGTATGGTATGCAAATTGCATCGATCTCTATATGGCCTCAAGCAATCCCCACGTGCTTGGTTTGGAAAGTTTAGCTCCATTGTTCAAAAATTTGGGCTAAAACGCAGTGAAGCAGACCATTCAGTTTTTTATCGTCATTCTTCTCTCGGGAAATGTGTTTACTTAATAGTATATGTTGATGATATTGTCATTACAGGAAATGATGCTGTTGGAATATCTCAATTAAAAGAGTACTTGTGTAGACATTTTCAAACCAAGGATCTTGGAAGTCTCAAATACTTCTTAGGCATTGAAGTAGCGCAATCAAAAGATGGAGTTGTAATCTCCCAAAGGAAGTATGCTCTTGATATATTACAAGAAACAGGCATGATTGATTGTAGACCGGTAGACAGTCCCATGGACCCAAACCAGAAATTAAGGACAAAAGAAGGTGAATTATTCTCCGATCCAGAGAGGTATAGGAGGCTGGTTGGCAAACTGATTTATCTCACTATTACAAGGCCAGATCTATCCTTTGCAGTTGGAGTGGTTAGTCAGTTCATGCAGGCTCCATGTGTTGACCATTGGAATGCTCTCATTCGCATTCTAAGGTATGTAAAGAAGGCTCCCGGGCAAGGATTGTTATATGAAGATAAAGGAAGCATTCATGTCTCTGGGTATTGTGATGCAGATTGGGCAGGTTCACCTATTGATAGACGGTCTACAACAGGATATTGTGTTTTTCTGGGAGGAAACATTATTTCATGGAAAAGTAAGAAACAGAATGTAGTAGCTCGATCAACCGCGGAAGCTGAGTATAGGGCAATGGCATCACTAACATGTGAACTTATATGGGTGAAACAATTCCTTCAAGAGATTAAATTTTGTGACATCCATACTATGAAGATGTATTGCGACAATCAAGCTGCTCTCCACATTGCATCAAATCCAGTGTTTCACGAGAGGACTAAACATATAGAAATCGATTGTCATTTTGTTCGTGAAAAGTTGTTGACCAAAGAAATATGTACTGAGTTTATTGGGTCAAACGATCAACTCGCAGATGTATTGACCAAGTCATTAAGGGGTCCTCGGATTGAGTTTATTTGTTCCAAGCTTGGTACATATAATTTGTATGCTCCAGCTTGAGGGGGAGTGTTAAGATATTTATCCTATTTTATCATCATTATAGTGTGTCAAGGGTTACCCTATTTATCATGATTATATTATGTCTAGGATTACCCTATTTATCATGATTATATTGTGTCTAGGGTTACCATATTTATCATGTACTTGTGTATCAATTTGTTCTTATAAATAGAAGATTGTGAGAGGGATCAATAAAGCCCTCTAGAATTATTTTGCAGTTTCAATCTTAAGTGTTACAAAGCATTCATGCTCGGGAGGATCAAGTGTTTTGTGTTCCTTCTAAACTGTTTTATTAACATTTGAAGTCATAAGATCAATGATAGTAACTGCAAACTACCTTTTTAGGGTTCGGGTTCTTTCTTGAGTGGAAGCAATGGCTGTTACATGGTGGTTTTTCAGTATGGTTCCATTGTATTGTTTAATGTTGCTGAGCACGAGGTAGATGGCTATTTGAAAATTGTTAAGAAGCATGCATCTGGTCTGCTTCCAGAAATGAGAAAGGATGGTGAGTTCTGATATCCAATTTGTATTTGCTTTTAAAATTTAAAATATAATGCATAGATTTTGATCTGTGTTATCAATTGTGGAATATCAAAAATGGCAGAAAGTCAAAAAGCTACCACGTGAAGTACCAGAAATGTTGCATGTAGCAAAGCAGTTGTAATACAACACGCGCATGTATCAGATGAGAACTGTTACATTTTGTGAATTGAAAACTATAAATATAGGCCATTAGATCATATTTATATGGTCAATATTGAAAGAAAATGCACATATCTTATTATAAGTGGTCATGTAACCATTAACTAACTTTTAAGGTTGATCACCCATGTATGTTTATATGGTCTAGATATGTAGTTCTTATTAGAAAGTAACTTTTAAGCCTAACTCAACCCCACAAAACCGGTTTGTATGGTGAGGTTTGCACTCCAATTATATATTATAATTTGACCTTATTTCTAGTCGATGTGAAACTTCCAACACACCCCTTTCATGCCGAGGTATAGACATCTCGAGTGTGAGAGTAAAATTAATGGGTGGTCCGATAATGGCTCGACAGCAGGTGGAGCAGAAGCCCGCATAGATCTCACTAGGAAAGACTCCAACCATGACTCTGATACCATATTAAGAAGTGGGCTTTAAGCCTAACCCAATCCCACAAAACCGACTTGTAAGGTGAGGTTTGCACCCACTTATATATTATAAATTGGCTTTATCTCTGGTCGATGTGTGACTTCCAACACCCCCCTCACGCCGAGGTATAAACATCATCTTGAGCGTGAGACTAGACATTAATGGGTGATCCGATATCGCTAGGATAAACTCTAACCATAATGATACCATGCTAAGAAGTGGACTTTAAGCCTAACTTAACCTCACAAAACCGGCTTGTAAGGTGAGGTTTGCACCTACTTACATATTATAATTTGGCTTTATCGCTAGTCGATGTGGGACTTCCAACAATTCTCATTTCTCACAATAAAAAAAGTTTTCATTGGTTTGTCTCCTATATATATATACACACACACATATATATGTATGCATGTATGTATGTATGTATGTATGTACATATATACATATATATATATATATGTATGTATGTATGTATGTATATACACACACATATATATGTATGCATGTATGTATGTATGTACATATATACATATATATATATATATATATATATATATATATGTATGTATGTATGTATATATATGTATGTATGTATGTATCTATATATATGTATGTATGTATGTATGTATGGTAATGAAAATATGACTTTTTTACAAGGGAGCATGGTAGTTGAATCAAGATACAAACGATGTATCTGAGGCTATCTTTTGAATTGTGAATCGTATTATTGGTAAATTCTGTATGTGTGATCCATGAACTGGTATAGTGTATATTACTGGGTCATTGAAATTGTTATTCATTCAGACAAACTATTGCCTTGTTTTTATTACATTTTTCTTTTATTTATGTTTCTATTGTCTTGCTGAATGCTTTTTATAAAATTTAACTTTTATTCTGTTTTGCCTTTTGAGATTTTAGAGTATGAAGTTAGAGAAAAACCATCTTTAAGCACATGGATGCAAGGTGGGCTAGATTACATAATGTTACAATACTTGAACATTGATGGAATTCGAACTATTGGTAGTGTTCTAGGTCAAAGTATTGCTCTTGATTACTATGGTCGGCAGGTATGTTTTTCATCTTGTCAGGATTTTTTGATACCTTATACTGGTGATATTCCACTAAAGGTCTACTTAACAGCTCCCTTCTGCTTTTATTCTAGGTTGATGGAATGGTTGCAGAATTTACTGACATAAACCGTGAGATGGAAGCAACTGGAAAATTTAAAATGCAAAGGAAGAAACTTTTCCAGTTGGTGGGCAAGGCAAATTCAAATCTTGCTGATGTCATTCTAAAGCTTGGACTATTTGAGAGGTAATAATCCTATATAGTAACAAATTTTGCAGGTCAATTTTAGTTTCCAAAGTTGAAAAGTAAAATTTTACTTGTGATACTAGTTGCTATTTATTTTGGAAGACTAATTTAGTTTCAATATCAAAATCTTAAATGGCAATCTATTGAATGAAACAGTTGGATCTAAAGAGGGTAGGTGTATGAAACCTTAAACCCACAAAGGGAAGGCTGTTTTCAAGATTTGAGTATTATTTCTATGTCACAAGACAACAACCTTGTCATTGCACAAGGTTTTCCCTCTCGAATGTATGTTGAATAGAGAAAAAGTTAATGGGTAAATTAAATATTACTGCATGATACATTGCACAAATGTGATGATGTCTTAACCAAGGCCCTCTGTCCTGCTTGATTTTCTGCTCTTTGACCAAAGCTCAAAGTAGTGGACACGTGTGCCCCTCACTCTTCAATTGCTTTGGGGCAAATATTGGAGTATAGTTTTACTTGATTTAATTTAATTTCTCTTGTACAGTAGTAGGTTGTTATTTTTCCACTTGACAGCTGTCACCTGTAAATAACTTAGAGTTAGAGATTAGAGATTCCATCCTATGACCTATATAAACCTTTTGTAATTGGGTTTGAGTTCGTTTCTTCATAATTACGAAACTCTATATTCTCTCTTTAAAACTCTACATTTGACCACAGTAATAAATATCTTAGAATTTGAATAATTACAAAACTAACTTACCAAGTGAGAACTTCCCAAGCATATAAGTGCTACAAAGAAATCTTTAGTCAATTTGAGATTTCAAGCTAAAAGCTGTCATCTCAAATCAATGGCTGCATTATACTGCACTTGGTCTTTGGTCAGCCCTCTAATAAGTAATTTTTTTCAAGCAATAACAATTAATTCTAGTAGGGTCGAAATTAAAGTGGGCCAGAGGTGACCACAATTCTAATAGTGCAAATTCAAGAATCCCCTAAAAGTTCTTGTATCTTCCCACATCATAACTTGTCCTTGTCATCTTGCAGCTGTGGCTGTCTTTTATTGGTGGAGATATTGTGTCTTTTTCTCTTGCTTATACAAAGCAAAAACAAAGTTGCAGCAAGTTTATTGTTAAAGGAGCTGAAGTGAATTGTTATGAGAAAAGATTAAGTACAAGGCTTAACTTGTGTGAACGAGTTAGTGAGTTTCCTTGTGGAGACACCAAATTGCTAATGGGAAACATGCTAATATCATACAGAATACTTTTCCTGATTATCACGTTGAAGTAAGGTAACCCTTCTTTTTCTGTGGGGGGAGGTTATTGTTAGTCTTCCTATTAAAAAATTATATTCTTGAAGGAAAAGAAGAGCTTGTAAGTATTCTGTAATAACAAAATAAAGAGAAGGTTATTAGCATTAATTGGAAACAAAGTCTGTCTCTGAGTGTTATGTTATGGAAATTAGAGAGGCAAGATCCATGACTATTGAGAGGGAAGGATTCCCAGAGTCCTGCCTGTTACTGCATCATGCTTTTTGCTTCACCACTGTAGCAATTCTTCTCTTTCACATTCGTAGCTTGTTTGCTTCTGAGGATGGAATATAAAGGAGGGAAGAAAAGAGACTAAAGGCATGAAAAAGAGAAAAATGAAAAATAGATAAATGAGGTGAGGAGGGTGCACTGAGCATTTTGCACTACAGTGGAAAGAAAGGCACATGAAGTTGGATAATTGATTGTGTTACGTGCCGCCTCAAAGACCCTTTGTCTGTATTATTTCAGCAATTGTCAACTCTGAACACAAACATCAGCTTAAAGGAAATCTCTTCCTTGCACACATGGTATTTCCTATCACAACAACTAAAACTACTTATTTCAACATCCTACAAGATAAGATAGCCCGTACGATTTAACTACCTTTACTTTTAAATTCCTTTCTATGGTACACTTTTCAAACCTTCTCAGTTCTTCCCTTCCTAATATTATGTCATGAATATTTTACTAATATTAAATTTATATAATTGATTATGTTGTAAATTTTATGTTTTTTATTATAATAATAATAAATAATTAAAAAAATAATATTAAAATAACAAATAAAAGAAAATGAAATTATGAATTACAAACAACTATTTTTCACTTTTTCATTTCCACTCTTTATCACTTAATCTAAAAACCTCACTTTTCACCCTTGTTCCCCTTTACTTTTCCATCCACTCACATTCGATCATCCCATCCAAACAAAGCATTAAGGAAATTTTCCTTGCAATAAAGATTCACCCTTTTCAGTTCTTTTAACCAATTGCTTTCACATTCATCTTCTATTATGGACACAGAAGGTCTAGTGCAACATCAAGTACTTTTAAAGATAGCTGGAATCAGTTCATCTTTTAAATCATCCACAACTAAAGGAAGCATACGTCAAAGGAGCTATGGTAGAGAACTCTAGATTGAAGGCTTCTTGTGACCTTGGCTTGTAAATCTAAGAGCACCATTGTCACTCTTTCCTATGCCTCTGGGGTTATACTTTACAAAATCAAACAGATTATCTTTATTCAACTGAAAACATAAAAATCCGGTCCGGTGGAATATCAAATCGAACTTTAAGAGAAGCAGAAGGTGGAATTCAGTTATAGAGCAAAGTGTTGATAGAGAATTGAGGAGAGAGACTCAGAGAGAAGTTTGTTACCTCTTGCATAAAAACCCATCATGTTGCGAAGTGCTCCAATTTATTGCTTTTCCTTGTGACTCTTTTGCTACTTCTCAACCCCACAAAATATGGATCCATTCCACTTGGTGATTTTGTGTAACTAACTTGATGCAAGGGTATTGTTATGTTTTTCATGTTACCCATTGTTAGTTATATTTTCTTTATTTTATCTTTATCTTTTTGTTTTAGTTAGTTTGTTATTATTTCTTATTTGTATTTTGGGTTTAGTCCATATTTCTTCTATTATAAATAGACTATCTTATGTGTATATTCAACAAGGAAGATTAATCTCATACATAGTTTTTATTATATTCAACATGGTATCTAGAGTCATGTTCTGTTGAGAATTTTTTTTTTGTCGCTTGTGCCACTACAACTGCCACTGTTGGCGGCAACACCGTCTACCGTTGCCACGGCCAGAGTTCTAGTTTCAACTAGCAACTACACGGTTTTGATCATCTCAACTAGGCGATCACCGTGCCTTCAACGACGCTTTCATTGGTGCTCCTATGCGCTCTCAACGCCTTTTGTTGTTGTGGATCTACTGCCTTTTCTGCCCTGTGTGGTAGCATGCCTCGTTTCCTCTCTGGCAGTGATTCAGAGATTCGAGGTCACTCTTTTTCCTTTTTCAGTTCTCCATAGTGTCTTTTTCACTATTGTCCACTATATGCTGCCTTTGTCCATTATTGTTCCCTATGGGTAGAGTCTGTTTCTAGGTGCTTTGATGACTAAAGGAGATTATTCTTTTGAAGAGCTAGATCTTCCACCTTCGCTGTTTATCATTCGCACATTGTCATTTTTGCTGTTCATTGTAAGGTGGATTTTGTTTCTATGTTGTCCAATCTAGTCCTTGTAGTCTATCTCTGTCAGCCACTATTCGTTACTGATGGCAATCTAATCCTTGCAGTTTTTCGTTGTCTGTCACTGATGGTCGTTGTCCACTACTAATGATAATCTTCTTTGTCAAAGTCATCACAGTTTAAGTTCTGCGATAGTCCACTGCTGTCCAATATTATTCTCCACAGCTGCTATTAGTTGTTTGTTGACCTCTGTTCACACTCTTTCTCAATTGGATGTCAATAATGCATTTCTCAACAACGCTTTGCAAGAAGAGATTTATATAGAGCAACCTCCCAAATTTGTTGCTCAGGTGAAGCCTTTTGAGTTGGTATTTCGTCTTCTATGTCGTCTTCGCAAATCATTAACAATTTAGTGTCACTCGAATGCAAAAGTAGATATTTTCACTAAGTCTTTATTGATTATATTAGTAACAAGTTTGATACATATGATTTGTATGGACCAACTTAAGAGGAAGTGTTAGATATATTATCTTTTTCTTTTATTTTTAGTTAGTTTGCTATTATTTCATATTTCTTCTATTATAAATAGAGTATCTTATGTGTATATTACATAATTTTCATTATATTCAACACCCATCATACGGAATGCTGCTCTCCTTATTTGTGAAGGTGACACAAAAGAAGCCTGTTAATGGAAACTAGGACCACATAAAGCTTATTTCCCAATGCGTCATGTTTCTCACTGATTTTAAGAAAAGAAATATATTTCCGCATAGTCCTGCTTTCAGCTATTTGTGGTGTATACTATAGTGTATTTGGTGAATGTTGGGTTTGTCGTTGGAAATGTTTTGTGCATCACGAATGAGTTCAGTTGAACTGTTTAAATATTGTATTTGGTAGATTACTCAGGGCTTTAAGTAGTGCTATAATGCCGTAGCCGCTCGCTCCTTCCTGCTACAAGAGTTGCCATAGTGGGGCAGTTTAGTGTAGCAGCACCAGAGTGGTGCTATGTTGATTCCGAAAACGTCCTATAAACAGGAAAATTATGGGTTTTATCGGGGGCCTACTTTTGGTATTTTAATTTTTAAAAGGAAATTAAAGTTGTGGTTGTAGTAGTAGTATAGGGGAACTACTTTTTATTTTTTATTGTGAACGTGATTTGTTGAGTAATTTTTCTAAATAACAGTTATCCGGCTTTAGTGTTTTTTGGGCTGGTTGCTACGCCCGTCTGGGATTTGAAACATTGATTTATATATTATATTACTGTTGGAATGCAGAACTATTAACGATTCTGATCACAGCATAGCTTATTTATAAATCGTATCCAATGATGCATTCTTTTTTACTTTTCATATATTATTCCAAATATAAATTGCAGAGGTAAATTAAAAAGCTTACCCAAGGTAAACAGAAATTGCCGTGTTTGTGATATTGTACCTGAAGATAGTAAAATTTCAAATCTTAGGAACTTTCTATATATCTTATTATAAAATATAAATGTTTTTTGCAGATCAGACATTGCTTGGAAAGATGCCAAATATGCTCAGATATGGGAATATCTCAGAGATGAATTTGAATTAACTCAGAGATTTGCAAGTCTTGATTTCAAGTTGAAATTTGTGGAGGTATAACTTCTGAATAACAATTTGTTGTTCGATTCTCTATCCCTACTTTCCGTTGACATTATTTTCCCCTTTTATTTATATGTTTGCATTTTAACTATATCCCCTTTTGATTTTGCAGCATAACATCCGTTTTCTGCAAGAAATTCTTCAAAATAGGAAATCCGATTTCCTCGAGTGGCTCATAATTGCACTGATTGGTGCTGAAATTCTTTTGTCTCTCTATGACATTGTTCAACGGTCTGGCATGAAATTTTAGCATCACTTCTTTTCTGGTCGCATGTAAGCTTAGCATGCCTTTGAGGGCTGTAGGATACTAGTTGTTGGCTTTACTCAGTTTTTAGATATTGGTGTGGCTCATGCTATATAAAACATTCTGTCTCTTGTAAATAACAATTTGAAACTCTAAATTCAGTTCTTTACTGTAGTCAATTGTATAACTTCACGTGTGGAATAATATCACTCACTGATTAATGTGCCTCTATGTCTGTTGTAACATAATTTTGTTTGTTGCAATCATTCATTTATTCTTTTCAATCATGATAATTCAGGAAGTTGCCAATTTTTATGATCTATTCATGTTATTATAGCAAATGAATCTCTTTCAGTCCAGAACGGTAAAGTAAGGCGCATATTTATAAAATAATTTTTCGTACTTTTTATTAAATAATGCATCATTAACTTATTAATTATAGTAATAGTCATAGTTGTGTTCAAAATAATAATGGTCTGATATGCACACGAATTTGAAGACAGTTTCTTCCTACATCTTTATAAATTATTTTTTCAATTTGTCTTTTTAATATTATACAATTTGTAAGTTATTTTTTAACTTTGGATCTTGCAAATCCGAAAACTAAAGATGACCGAGATTTATCTTTTAGCCGATAGATAATGAGAAGCAAGAAGAAACCGAGCTAGGAACGTCTGATTACAGGTTAAAATAGATTAGCCCAAAACTTGAAATATTAACTTTCCACCAAACAACTTAAATTGAATTATTTTTATTATTATTTATTTTAAATAAAGGCTAGAAAACACAGAATTACATTAAAATGAAAGTAAAAATACAAGATAATAATGAGGGACAATATTACTACTTTCCGTGAAGCATAAGCCTAAGCAAAACAAAACAGCATGTATTAATTAATCTTAAATGTTGTGTTATTTGTAGTAGTAAATGTGTTCATAAATTATCTTTAACTACTTGCTCATTTAGGTCGTGTAACTTTTAAACTATGATTACATTCTTATAAAATGCTTAGCTACATTTTATCAATTAAACTAAAATTAAGTTTTCTTTTTACAAATACTTGTGTTTTAAAAATACACACACTACATCGTTTTCTGATTTTAAAAGTAGTCAATGATTCAAATTGTTGAATATAGTGAAAAACTATATATGAGATTAATCTCCCTTTGTGTTAAACATACACATATGTTCCTCTATTTATAATAGAAGAAATATGAGTTAAACCTAAAATACAAATAAGAAATAATAACAAACTAACTAAAGATAAAAGATAAATATAAAATAAAGATAATATATCTAACACTCCCCTCAAGCTGGTGCATACAAATCGAATGTACCAAGCTTGTTACTAATATAATCCATAAAGACATAGTGAAAATGTTTACTTCTGCACTCGAGTGATACCAAATTTCTAATGATTTGCAAGACGACATAGAAGACGAAATACCAACCTAGAAGACTCCCCCGAGCAAAAAATATGGGAGGTTGCTCCATATAAATCTCTTCTTGCAAATCGCCGTTAAGGAATGCTACTAGTGGATAAAGAGGTAATTGTTGGAGAGCCACCACGACTATAAATAAACTAACAAGAACCATCTTTCCTATGAAAAAAAACATATATGGATGAGTACATTACATTGATTTATGCTTTAAACTTGATTTATGATTACATTGGATTGATTTATACATCTAAGAAGTTGATTTATGATTCCATTGAATGTACTTATGTTTTAATATAATTTTCATTCAAAATATACGTTTTTGGATTATTGTGGACTGTTCTGGTTGTAAATATATATGCAGGTCTGATTTTGTAATTGGGAATGTAGCAGAAACAGACCTCATTTAAAAAAAAATAGGGGAATATGCCTCGGTTGAGGTCATAACCGAGGTAGAAAACCTCCTATGGCCTCGGTTAAGGTCACAACAGATGCAAAAAGGCTGGCGGATGAAAAAAAAACAAAAATGGGCTCTACTGCCTCGATTATGGTTTCAACCGAGGCAATAGAGGGGGACATACTGCCTCGATTCAGAAGGAACCGAGGCATAAAGTCCTACGAGAAAAAAAATCAAAACATCTACTGCTTCAGTTAAGGCTAAACTGAGGCCAAATCGTCTCCTTACTGCTTTGGTTAAAGCTGAATCGAGGCCAAATCATCTCCTTTTATGCCTTGGTTAGACTTTTTGCCTCTCTTGGATAAGCCTCGGTTCGGCAACCGCTGCCTATGGACAAAAATAACCGCTATCGTTTCCTCTGACTGCACTAGTGTGAGAAAAGAAAGATCATAAGAGACAACAGCGGAAGAAGCCATAGATGAACATGAGAGAGAAACTATAAAAATCAAACATTCTCCAATTAAGGCATTTGAAAAAGGAAAAAGAGCAACCTCGATACTCTGAATAGCTGCCTTAGAGGAGACGGGACGTTCAACAACACACGATGAACTTGAAAACGGAAAACAAGCAACCTCGATGCTTTGAATTACTACTAAACATGCCACCATATACGGCGAAAAAGATAGCAAATCCATAACTTCAAAAGGTGTTGAGAACGTGTAGGAGCTCTGATGAATGCGTCGTTAATGACATGGTGATCGCATAGTCAAGACGATCAAAACCATGTGATCGTCGATCAAAACTAAAACTTCGGTAATGGTAGAGGTAGACGACGGCGCTGCTGGCAGCCGTAGATGGCGCCGCCATCGACAATGATGAATGTAGTGGTAGATGCACCAGAAACGTTTTCCTCAAAAGAACCTTAAGCTTTAGATACCATGTTGAATATAGTGAAAAACTATATATGGGAGTAATCTCCCTTTGTATTAAATATAGACATAAGGTCCTCTATTTATAATAGAAGAAATATGAGCTAAGCCCAAAATACAAATAAGAAATAATAACAAACTAACTAAAGATAAAAGATAAATATAAAATAAGGATAATATATCTAACATTCCCCCTTAATTTGGTGCATACAAATCGTATGTACCAAGCTTGTTACTAATATAATCCATAAAGACTTAGTGAAAATATCTACTTCTACACTCGAGTGACATCAAATTTCTAATGATTTGCAAGACGACATAAAAGACAATATCTGAGCAAAAAATCTGGGAGGTTGTTCCGTATAAATCTCTTCTTGCAAATTGCCGTTGAGGAATGCTACTAGTGGATAAAGAGGTAATTGTTGGAAAGCCACCACGACTATAAATAAACTAACAAGAACCATCTTTTCCATGAAAAAAAAACATATAAGAATGAGTCAAACGCAATGGTGAGAAAAGAGAGATAAGAAGAGACAATAGCAAAAGAAGCCATAGATGAACAGGAGAGACAAATTATAAAAATCAAAGATTCTCTAATTAAGGCACTTGAAAAAGGAAAAAAGAGCAACCTCGATACTCTGAATAGCTGCTTTAGAGGAGACGAGATGTGCAACAACACACGATGAACTTGAAAACGGAAAACAAGCGACCTTGACGCTTTGAATTACTACTAAACATGCCACCATGTACGATGAAAAAAGGAGCAAATCGATAACTTCAAAAGGTGTTGAGAACGCGTAGGAGCTCCGATGAAGGCGTCGTTAATGACACGGTGGTTTTCTAGCCGAGACGATCAAAACCATGCGATCGTCGTTCAAAACTAAAACTTCAGTAATTGTAGCGGTAGATGGCGCCACTGGCAGCCGTAGATGGCGCCGCCACCGGCAGTGACGAATGTAATGGTAGAGGCACTATAAACTTTTTCCTCAAAAGAACCTTAAGCTCTAGATACCATGTTGAATATAGTGAAAACTATATATGTGATTAATCTTCCTTTGTGTTAAATATACACATAGAGTCTTCTATTTATAATAGAAGAAATATGGGCTAAGCACAAAATACAAATAAGAAATAATAACAAACTAACTAGAAATAAAAGATAAATATAATATATCTAACACAAATCAAGGAATAACCATTGATACCAAGGAAACACATTACTATAGTTGATGTATTCCCAACTATGTTCATATCCCAGACTTTGTCTATCACACACAAGGAGAAAATAAATTATTTTTACAGAAAAGAAAACTATGTAAAAGAACTTTGAAGAACAACAACAAAATGTGAATGGTAGTATAACTGTTTAACATGCTAGTTTAGCACAGCGCTAACATGACACATATAAGCATGCATATTATCAATGGTTAAAATCATGTCATAAACAACATTCAAGACGTCCAAACACTATTAAAATTGAATAAAGTAAGAAGTTCATCAAAAGATAATATAAAATAGATTAAACAAACAGTTGTTGAAGATGTTCTTCCAAAAGTAGCTGTGTTCTACAGAAAAACCTTAGCAGTGTAGCCTCGGAACATAAAAGAAAGACATATGAGGAAATAGATGATCAAGAAAATTGGGTAGCCGAAGATGGTGAAGGTGCTTGAAAAGTGAGTGATGATTTTTCCTTTGGCGATTTGTTACCTTTGCGAAGATATTTTCTAGCCCAAGCATGCTTCCCATTGATGGAGAGCTTCACTTTATTTGTGCTCTCAAGCAAATAATCAACCAGATGAACTGCCTTAGATCGAATCACCACACGAGCATACAATGGTTGATCAGGCGGAACCACCTCTTGCATATACAGTTCTTCAACTATGTCACCATGTCTTCTATTTGTAACAGCAAAAAAGTTAAAAACAAAACAAATAAAGATCATACAACAATTAGATATATATGCTTGAATATACCTTTTCTTACTCTGTTTCATGAGTTTGTCCTTTGCTTTTTGTATTTTATATTACATGTCATCTTTTATAAGGAAGTATGAACTTATGTCCATTAAAATTAGAGATAAATTTAGCAGTACAAGGAATGAAAGAAAGTATTTTAATAAAAAATATATCTATTGATGTTATTGCACCTGTAAAGACTCATATATCTAACACTTAAATCTATTTTTAATAGGAAAAACTAATAAATTTATTATTTTAGGTTAAAAATGGTGTTAATTTCTTACTTAAGTTATATCCATTGCTACTGTATATTTCTCTTCGGTGAATCTTCTTAAGAAGTTCATCGGTAATATTACATATTCCCATAATCATAAATCTTTCTTTTTATTATTTATGTTGTTTGTAAATTTGATATTTTTATATATTAAAATAAACCAATTGGAGATATAGACTAAATATATTGAATCTATATGTTCAGTTAATAACTTCATAAAACACCTTCCTATTACATCTTAAAGTGTGCAAAAACTAATAAGTGAAAATCTTAATCAGCATATATAATATCAGCTTTGAACCTTTTTTTTCCCCTTCTTTTATGTTATGTTTTTCTAACATTGTCCGAAGCTCATAGTCAAAACTTATAGACATAATCAATCAGATAAATTATACAAATTTATATTCCAGGAAATCAAGCCTAGAACAATCCCAAGCATTTTGGGAGAACGTTTCTATTTAAGTAAAACATTAAGCATTTGACATTAAAAAGAATCTTTGAATCTATTTTGCACCTTCACTTTTGTCTTACTAAAGAAATATTGTGACAACGTTTGTTTGTCTTTTTTCTAATGGTTACAAGAGGGTCATTGATAACAATTTTAAACAATTACAAAATTGGATAGAAAAAATATATTTCTTTCTCCTAAATTTTCCTTCTCTCTCACTACTTTTTTTCTTCTTAAAATTGTTATAATTGTTAATTACTTAATATTTCATTAAGGTTAGTTAATTTTTTTTTATTATAGATGATGATAAAAAAATGTTCCAGGAGAAGAATGCGTTTTATATTTTTCTGTTCCATTTAATACTATCTATAACTCTAATGTTATAGAAAAGAGACATCAATGATTTAAAGTTGGATAATTTATATTTTTATGATTTTGGATATATTTATTTATTTGGAGTTTAAGTTTTAAAATGAATATATTAAATTGACTTTGAAATTATGTAAAGTTTATTTGGGTGATATTAAAAATTATCATTTAGTGTTTTTGTTATTCATGTATATTAATATAATATTTATAAGTATTATTTTGTATATATTAATTTATGTTATGGTTATTATATTTATATTAATATGACAACTTTTTGTCATGGTTATTTTGGTAATTTGGAATTCATTTGTAGTTTTCATATTAAATTAGATTGAGGGAAAAAATTAAAAGGCTATAACTTTTCATATCAACCTAGCTGTAATAAACCATCGTTAGATTATTATTATTTTTTTGTTGTGTAATTTTATTTGTTGCACTAAAACCTACCAACATACTTTAACATGTTATATATTGTAGATTGGTAATAAAAATAATTTTTTTTACATCTTAAATAAAGTCTATATAATTCCTAATCAAGTTTTTTATAAGTATCTACACTAGATAAAGCATTTTCAAGGATCAACCAAATATATAAGACTACAAAAGTTTACCTAGATTGAACTCAAGGTATTAAATTAAGTGCACACTCTTTCTCTATTTATGCATTAAAATGTTCATATTCAAAGGAAGTGCAATAAACTAATTGCAAATTGGAGAATATAATGCAAGAAGTTGGGATGTTGTAACTGACTATCTTTGACTAATTCATCATTAAATTAACCATTTCTCAATTCAAGACTAATATTAATTTGTTATATTATATATATTTTTTCATACAGATTATAAAATGCTTGATTATATCACAAATACTTAGATATGGTTAAGAGAGGAATTTCTCAAATTCTTCCACCTTGAAGAAAGTATGGTAAAATATATTTTTTTATGAACTTATTAATATTCTTTCTTAAGGAATTAGGCTGTTAGATTAGGTTGGAATCTATGCAAATTTAATGTTAGATAGGTTGTAGGTTGATTATAATGGTTAATTTGATTTTAGGTTTAAAACTAGACAAATTTGAAAATGTGCCACTGTTAGTTGATTAAGCATATCACTTAATCAATTAAATATATGAACAAATTTTAATCAGTTAAGATAAAAATATAATTGATTAAAATTGGTCTGAAACACACCAACACTTGTTTTCTGTTTTAATGAATTAAGAAAATACCTTAATCGATTAAAACAGTGTGTAGAGCTTAATCGCTTATGAAAATAACATAATCAATCAAATGCATGAGTGTGGTGTCTAGGTACGAAGAACATTTTTTTTTGAACAAATTGAAGCAAGAACATGTCTAGAGTTGTCTTGGAGCAATCTTGGAGGCTTCAGCTAATGTTTTGAAGAAATTCAAGGTCTCTAAAGCTTCAAGGAAGGGAGAGTGATCAATCAAAGAATCTGCAATGTCTACTGTTGTGAAATCTGCAATTGTTGGTGTACCAGGTTCTATAATTCTTGTGTAATCTTTGTATTAGTCTTACCTAGGTAAGCAAAACTCGTAGAGAGTGTGTGTATAGTCTCTCTAGATTTGATATTTTGTGCATTTAAGTGTGGTGAGAATACATTGAGAGAATCTTGTATTTTTGACTGTTAAAGACTAGTGAATTCCCTTCAACTCATGTTGTTGGGGGATGACTAGATGTATCAGTCGAACCAGTATAAATTTGTTATGTTCTTTTGTTTTTGTTAGAATATTTACCCTATTTATTATGATTATATTGTGTCTAGGGTTACCCTATTTATCATGATTATATTGTGTCTAGGGTTACCCTATTATCATGATTATATTGTGTCTAGGGTTACCCTATTTATCATGATTATATTGTGTCTAAAGTTACCTTATTTATCATGACTATATTGTGTATAGGGTTACCTTATTTATCATGATTATATTGTGTCTAATAAGGTTACCCTAATTATCATGTACTATTGTATCGATTTATTTTTATAAATAGAAAATTATGAGAGGGATCAATCAAGCCCTTAATAATTATTTTACAGTTTCAATCTCAAGTGTTTTGTTTCTATATATTTCTTTGTTGGTCAATTTTTTTTAAAAACAACATCAAACACTTACAGTTTTTTTTAAAGAATACTAAATTCTGTTTCCAATCTATTTCATTCATTTTTCTTTCATTTCTAATAGAGTGTGGTGTAATTCAAACCTCTCATTAAAATTTCAGTTTTCTGTTATGCAGTTACTGTTTTATCAGTAACTGTGTTTGCTTGTATATAAACTTTGTTTTTCTCATTCATAGTAATGCAATTCTATTCACTCATCTTGTTTCATATTATTCTCTTCTTCTATCTCCTGTTCTCTGTTCTATTAGTGGTATCCAGAGCGTAGGTTGCAGAAACTTGGGGTGTGTGTTTTCAACCTTTTCTCACGGTGACACTGTGGAGGCTGAAGGGTGTGGTTGAGACGGTTAAACGTGATCAAGAAGATTCTTCTTGGACAAGAAAGAAAAGGTGTCATGGCTGATATCCCTACTGCAAGCTTCCCTGTCCTCACAGACAAAAACTTGAGTAGGTGGAGTGCACAGATGAAAGTCTTGTTCTGTTATCAAGGCGTCAGTGCAATTGTGGAAGAAAGGGGGTATGGGTCTGGTCTTGATGATGACACAAAGGAGCTTAGGAGGAAAGATGATAAGGCCCTGTTTATCATTCATCAATGCGTGGATGATGTGCATTTTGAGAAGATTCAGAATGCAGCCACAACGAGAGAGGCTTGGGGTATACTGGTAAGATGCCATACCGGAGGAGATAAAATAAGAAAAACAAAGTTACAAACGTTGAGAAGGCAGTATGAGCATCTGCAGATGGATGAAGGAGAAAACGTAAGTGAGTATTTCAACAAAGTGTTGTCAATTTCAAATCAAATGAAAAGCTGCGGTGAAACTATTACTGATCTCATGGTAATGGAGAAGATAATGAGATCGTTCCCCAGAAGTTTGATCACATTGTGGTAGCAATCGAAGAGTCAAGGGATCTTGATAAATTAAAGATAGAAGAACTCCAAACTTCGTTGAAGGCACACAAGATGAGGATGCACGAAAGGATTCTTACCAAACCTGATGAGCAGGCTCTGAAAGTGCAGCATTACAAGAACGAAGAGAAAAATAATTTTAAGAAGTGGAAAGGGAAACTAGGAAAAGGAAAATGGAGGAAAGAAAATAGTAATACAGAAGAACAAGAAGAAAAGAATGATTCTGTTGAAGGCAAAGTGAAATTTGATAGGCAACAGAAGAAGAAAGATAGAAGAAACATTGAGTGTTTCAATTGTCACAACACTACAGAAATTTTTAATATTACCGATAGATTTTTACCGACGGATACATTTCCGTCGATAAATTTTCATTACCGACGGCATTACCGACAAATTTTAAATTTTATTTACTTTGCATATGAGTGTTTTTCAGGAAAAGGAAATCATGAGAAGAAGAAACAGTATCGTAATAAGGAAGTTCATCTTGCACAATAGGATTCTGATTCTGAGCCTTTGACGCTGATGGTAATGACCTCTACTGAGTGCTCTGATCCAACGAACAACATCTGGTAGTTGGACTTTGGTTTCTCAAACCATATGACATGTAATACAAGGTGGCTGGTGAATTTTGGCGAAACCAAGAAGAGCAAAGTTAAGTTTGCAAATGATAGCACATTGATGGTTGAAGGAATGAGTGATGTAATCATCAACAGGAAAAATGGTTCACAAGCTATAATCTCCAGTGTGCTATTTGTTCCTACGATGAAGTGTAATCTTCTTAGCAGTGGACAGTTGGTCGAAAGAGGATACACTATAATCATGGGAAACATTGATAGGGTGGAGTTGTTCGACAGAAATAAGAAGCTGATCTTGACAAGCAAGATCTCTAGAAACAGAACCTTTCAAGTCAGTTTGCAGGCAGTCGAAAGTATGCAATGTTTGGTTACTCTAAAGAAAGAAGAAAGCTGGTTGTGGCATTTGCATTTTGGACATTTGAATTTCAGAGATCTACAGAGGCTTGCTGAAAAAGGTATGGTATCAGGTATACCAAACATTTCTTTGCCAGATAATGCCTGTGAGTCATGTTTGACAGGCAAGCAAACCAGGAAATCGTTCCAGTCTTGGTCGAGAAAGAGATCAAAGGAGTGCCTTGAAATGTTACACTCTGATGTCTATGGTCCAATTGAGATTCCCTCCTTGGCAGGCAATAGATATTTCCTCTCATTTGTTGATGAACATAACAGAATGATGTGGGTATTTTTTTTATCAATGCAAAGAGTGAAGTCTTGGAGATATTCAAGAAATTCAAGGTAGGTGCAGAAAAGGAGAGTGGGAAGGTGCTAAAAATTCTCAAAACTGATGGAGGAGGAGAATATACTTCGTTGGCATTTGGAGAATTCTGTCAAAGTGAAGGGATCAAACACGAGGTGATTGCACCTTACACGCCTTAGCATAATGGTATGGTGGAGAGAAGAAATTGTACTGTGATGAACATGGTTAGGTCTCTCATCAAGGAGAGGAGATGCCACAGAGGTTCTAGGCTGAAGTTGTCTCGACAGTTGTTTACATTCTTAACAGGTGTCCCACTAAAGGAGTTGAAGGCAAGGTGCCTTAGGAGATATGGACTGGAATGAAGCCATCTATAAGTCATCTTCGTGTGTTTGGCTCGCTAGCATACACACACGTAACGGAGCAGAAGCAAACTAAACTAGAAGATAGAGGAGAACCTATGGTGTTCATGGGATATCACGATACAATAGCATACACATTGTATGATCCAATAATGCAAAGGATGGTGCTAAATAGAGATGTAATTGTTTTGGAAAATGAACGTTGGCACTAGAGTCAAATGCAGTCAACCATGAAGAAAACTTTGGTGCATAGATTGACAAATGAGTCTGCACTGGAAGGAGCCAAGAAGATACCTGATGACGACTGTGACTTAAATGAAACATCTCAAACATCTCAGAGACCCAGGAGACAAACAATGACAGCACCTAGATTTTCTGAATATGAGATGTATTCAGATGTAGGAATTGGTGAAGAAGGAGAGCTACTTCACATGGCTCTAATGGCTGGAGCAGAACTGGTTGATGTAGACGAAGCTTTGAAGAAATCGGTGTGGAGGGATGCAATGATGGAAGAGCTCAGATCAATCGAGAAAAATAACACGTGGAGGTTAGTAGATCTTCCACCGGGAAAGCGGTGTATTAGTGTTAAATGGGTTTTCTATAGAAAACTGAACCCAGATGGCACCATCTCAAAGTATAAGGCAAGACTCGTGGCTAAAGGCTTTCTGCAAAAGAAAGGAATTGATTTTGATGAAGTCTTCGCTCCTATGGCCCGATTAGAAACCATTCGTCTGGTTATTGCTGTTGCATGTGCTAGGAGATGGAAGATGTTCCAATTGGATGTGAAATATGTGTTTCTTCATGGATCATTAGAGGAAGAAGTATATGTTCACCAACCCCCTGGATTTAAACAAAGGGATAAGGAGGACAAGGTATATGAGCTGCAAAAAGCCCTCTATGGCTTACGACAGGCACCCAGAGCCTGGAATAAACGAATTGATTCATCTCTTCTCAATCATGGGTTTGAAAGGTACACGGTTGAACATGGAGTTTATGTGAAAGCAGACTCAAATGGAAATGTTATGATCATCTGCCTCTATGTGGATGACCTCTTGGTGACTGGTTCAAGTCTGAACAACATAGAAGAGTTCAAGGAGCTGATGAAGACTGAGTTCGAAATGACACACATAGGAGAGCTCAGATATTTCTTAGGTATGGAATTCACTCATACTGATTTGGGACTCATCATGCACCAGAGGAAGTATACGAAAGAGTTGCTTGAAAGATTCAACATGAATAAGTGCAATGCTGCTAAAAGTCCATTGGAGGTAAACATTAAATTGAGAATAGATGAATCAGAAATGAAGCTGTGTACAAACAGATGGTGGGTTCATTATGGTTCTTGTGTAACAGCAGACTGGAGCTAATGTTTTGTGTTGGCTTGGTAAGCAGGTTCATGAATAAACCCAAGAAGAGTCATATGGTTGCTGCAAAACACATATTGAGGTACATTAAAGGTACAACATATGTGGGAATTTTGTTTCCTTTTGGCATGAAGGAGGACGGGTTGGAGTTGATAGGCTATTGTGACTCGGATTGTGGGGGAGATGCAGTTGAACGGAAAAACACTTCTGGATACATCTTCTTTCTGAATAAGGGACCTATCTAATGGTGTTCGAAAAAACAAACTATAGTGGCATTGTCAAGTTGCGAGGCAGAATATATAGCAGGTTGTTATGCTGCTTGTCAAGGTATCTGGCTCAAGGAACTGCTGGCAGAGTTAAAGATAGTAAGTGAAAGTTATGTGAAGCTAAGAATGGACAATACATCTGCCATCAATATGGCAAAGAACCCTGTAAGTCATGGGAGGAGTAAATACATCGAAGTAAAATATCATTTTTTGAGAAATATTATAAATAGAGGGAGAATTGAACCTTCACATTGCAGAAGTGAAGAACAATGGATTGATTTGTTTACCAAAGCGCTGGTTGGTGTTAGTTTTGAGTTTTTAAAGAAAGGAGTTGGTGTTGTGTCACTTGATTAGTTTGAATTAAGGGGGAATAATAGAGTGTGATGTAATTCAAACCTCTCATTAAAATTTTAGTTTTCTGTTATATATGCAGTATTTTATCAGTAACTGTGTTGTTACTTGTATATAAACTTTGTTTTTCTCATTCACATTAATGCAATTCTATTAACCCATCCTGTTTCATATTATTCTCTTCTTCTATCTCGTGTTCTCTGTTCTATTAATTTATTGAGACTTAGATATAGTGGTTTTCCATTATAGATATCATATTTTATTAACTTTTATAATACTTTAACATAGATGATATATTAGATTTTTTACCCAATTTATTAGATATTATAGGGTTTTCGCCAATTCATTAATAATTAGTAGATAGTATACTCTTTTTTTTTTCAACATATTAAAATAATATTTTTATTTCATTTACATTGGATTTTAAGTTGTGCATTATCTTACGTCATGACAATAAACTTGTTTTACAAATAATTTTTATTTTACTCAAATTGTCTGAAACCATTCATTAATAAATTTTTGTTTGTTAACTGTGATTTCCTAACTCTACTTTAACACAGGTTAAGGATATAATCATAAAACAAAATAAATATTATTAATAAAAATATTGAAATGTCAATGGTTGAAGCAAGTACCATTTTTCATCTATTATACTAACGTACTGAGCCTTACACATATCAAGACAATTACATACATATTTAACAGTATTCTCATTCAAATTGTGTGTTGTCTTTGTTTTATAGTAGTTAAACTCGGACACAAAATTTAAAATCAGTTTATTTTTCAAATTTTGACATATTTTTATATCAGACTTTAAAAATAATATATATAATCGTTTTAATCTAATTACATTAATATTGTTTTATATTTTAAATAAAATTTTAGATTAATCTTTAAATTAAAACATGCAAACAATATAAATAATTTCAATGTGAACTTAAAACATCATTTAATATATCAACAAAATTTAACATAATTAAAATGATTATATATATTCACTTTTCAAAATTTAATATATACCCTAAAACCTAAACTTTTAAACTATAATTCTCAATTTTAAATATAATGAAATTAGAATAAATAAATTTCACTTTCACGATAAAAGTTTAGAAATAAAAACATATTTAATCTTAATATAATTATTTCCGAAATAATGCTCATCAATTTAAAGTTCCAAAAGCAATCCAAAGTTAAATAACTAAAGCACATGAGTGAATCTAAACCAAATATATGTATAATTTTTAGAGTAAGCAGAAGTTGTGTACCTTGAAAAGAAAGCTCGAAGTTCAGCTTCAGAAATAGGGTAGCCCTTAGAGAATGTCATGAAGATAATCCTATCATCAATAGCCACCTCCTGTGTTTGATCACTGCCTGTAGAAGTAATACTAGTTTGATTCATCATGGCAACAAGCTCATTGAAATGTTGATTTGAAACGTCATAACTCTGCATAGGAAGGTAGGCATTGACATTAGCATTGGCATTGCTCTCCCATTGTGGTGGTGCTGCTAATGCAGCAGGCACTGGAGCATGATACACCACATGTTTCACATAAGGACTTCCTCCATAGATATTTCCAAATTCCATCTTCTGTTCCCTCACACCCTTCATATACTGCACTTCTTTCACTATGTCTGCGAAGGCTCTCGAACAAACGTTGTTCAGCAACTTGGTCACTGCTCCTATGATGACCACACGGTTATGATAGAAGTATTGGAAGGATGTGGAATGGTGCAAGATGCTTCTGATCAAAGGCAAGTTCTCATCATTGAAAGCAGCATCATCATAAGGGAAATGGGAGCTCTCAATGCACTTCAAAACCAACATGACCTCATCTGCAAGGCTATTAATCATGGGGTCTGACCATTGGAGCAAGTTCTTCACCATGCACATGTCCTTGCACTGTTTTTCAAGCCACATGAGGAAGGCCATGACATGTGTGGAGTGGCTGGTGTCACGACCAAGCACCACCACCAAACGGCTGAACAGAAGACGATCGATGTTGTGGAAGCTAAGGAACTCTTCTCTGCTAACAGTGACATTGCTACCTAGGTCTTCGCATGGCAGGAAACACGCCATTGCTTTGTGATATGATGAACCAAACAAATGAAAACTAGAATGTATATACGAAGGTGTTTGATGTATGAAATTTTTTTAATGTAATGAATTAATTAATCTCCTTTCTTTCTCTTTATTTATTTATTTAATACCTTATCAATGTATAAAGATAATATCTTAATGCAATTTCTTGATATACACCAGAATGATGTTTGTGTCTAGAAGCATGATGGAACAACATATATAATGATTAAATTATTTCCTAAACGTATGCATATTAATTGATTATTTAACAAGTTATAATTCAATTAATAATTTATATTCATTCATTTATTAAATGCATTAAAATTTTTAATTTTCATATAAGTAATATTTTTATTTAAATATAGAATATTGTAAGTCATTTTCCATGTTATTGTTATTTCATTTATTACTTTCTTTCTCCACATTAACATTTCAACTATGCGTTTAATTATAATTATATTAATTGCATTCAATAAATTATGGTTAAAATACATTTTTATTTCTCATATGTCAACATATTTTAATTGCATTTAATAATATGGTTTGAATACTATTTGGTAACTTATTTTATTTTTAGCCTTTAATATTTTTTTTCCTTTGAAGTACATGTAATACCAAATAGTGCTTATCTCGATTGGTTATACCCTAAATGATATTATAACTTGGTTTAGGATCACTTGTGTTACCACTGTTTCCGGTCGGGTTAACCAGCCATGCTAGAGCGACGAAGGTCACTCATTCCCGGTCGGCCAATAGAGTAATACCCGTGAACTTGCTACAACCGTTTGTTGGAGACAACCTTTCAATGTCATTAAACGCATAATTAATGATGTAACGGCTATCGTGGAGTGGTTAAGGTTTGCATTGATTCTCGTTAAGAGATAAATTAATGGATTATATTCTTTAAAACCCTATAAATAAAGATTGATTAGGAAGGTAAACTCTCTAACTTCTGATTTTGATAGATTTGCGGAGATAAATTCTGACTTGAGCGTTAGAGTGTTTCCTACAGGTCACCGCTATCTTGATATTGAGAAAGGAAGATCCAGGTGGTAAGACAGGAGTACGGAGGACTGATCGGTGGAGGCGAAGCATTCTTGAGCAGAAGTAAGAGGAGTTTTCCTCGTCCCGTTCCAGCAGAAACATTTTGGCGCCCACCGTGGGGTCGAGGATTGTGAAGTTGAAGCCATAAGGATGGAATAGGACCCAACAACGTTCATGCAGGAGATGAGAAGAAGAATGAAGGTAATGCATGCGGAAATTGAAACCCTTAGAGGCGAGCATGATGCGGCTAGAGGGGCGCAAGCTAATCAACAACATTCTGCACGCGCTGCAACACCACCCATCGTGGAATTTCCGGAAATAGAGCGGGACTCGGAAGAAGACACAAATCCTGTTGGTAGCAGTCATCACCAAGGTGACAGTCATGGTCATCACCAAGGTGAGGATTACAGCGAGGCCAACTCGCGTAGAACCGCAATCCCTGAGAGAGCATTCCCAGTCTGGAGAAGTATGATGGATCAAGCGATCCGGAGGAACACTTGAGGTCTTTCGTTGATGTTATGACCATCTACTCCCCCAATGAAAATGTGTGGTGTAGAGTCTTTTCCTTATCAATAAAGGGAGAAGCATTAGCATGGTTCCATTCACTTAGACCCCGAACCATCAACGATTTCGCAACCTCGAGGGACATGTTTGAACGGTAGTTTTCTGCTAGTAAAGCTCGAAATTTGACGTACTTGGAATTGACAAACATTAAGCAAGAGAAGGGAGAAAGTCTCAGAGATTTCATGGACCGATTCAACAAGACCGCGTGGCAAGTAAGGGGAGTAGGCAAAAAGTTCACAATTAGCATTTTGGCTACGGCGTTGAGGCCTTCCCCTTTCGCAGACAATCTGTTTGTAGAACCCTCGATAACCCTGGATGAGTTACAAGAAAGAGCAGCAAGGTTCATCAGAATATAGGAGATGAGAGCTGTTCAGAGGCGACAACAGAAACAAAGTTCAACTTCAATACAAGAGAAGAAAGAAGGGAAGAAGTCGTTCGTGCCTGGCGAGCGTCCAAAAGGCCAGAAATACAGAGATGGTCCAAAAGAGCCCAAATTCAAAAAATATACCCTATTGAACATGCCAAGGGCTAGAGTCTTGGAAGAAGCCCTAAGTGCTTATCTTATCCTTGTAAGACCCTCTCGGTCGTCAACAAAGGCCGACGGGACTAAACATTGTACCTACCATCTAAATATAGGACATACTATGAAAGACTGCACGGTGTTGAGAGATAAGGTGGAGGAACTGATTCGGGCAGGCCATTTGAGGAAGTTTGTGAAGGAGGAACAGAGGACGAGAAGTCCACTGAGGAGGGCTAGGATGGAACGAAATGATAGAAGGGATGATAGACGCCCGGATCATATGCGAAGTAGAAGTCGTAGCCACGACCGATCACTGCACGGCATAATAAACACTATTTTTGGAGGTTTTGTTGGAGGGTCATCGACGTTAGCGAGGAAGAGGAGCCTGAGGGAGTTAAAGAGTGTTCATCGAGTAGATGTTAGGAAGCGCTCCATACCGCCAATCACATTCACCGACGAAGATTTTCATACTCCTGATCCTGATCAAGATGATCCGATCGTAATAACAACTATTATCGCTCGGTACAACGTATGGAAGGTCTTGATAGATCAAGGGAGCTCTGTTAATATCCTTTACTGGAAGACATTGCAATAGATGGATTTATTAGAGGATTTGATAGCTCTATATAACAAGCAGATAGTAGGATTTTCTAGAGAAAGGGTGGATACAAGAGGATATGTGGATCTAAGAACCTTCCTGTGGACCGAACAGAATGATAAGGAGTTGAAGACCAGGTTTTTGTTGGTAGAAGCGAACACATCCTATAATGTGTTGTTGGGCAGACCTTGCCTAAATGGATTTGGGGCGATTGTTTCCACGCCCCACCTCACTCTCAAGTTTGCGTCGGATAGGGGAACTATTTGTACCGCTTTGGCGGCCCAGAGGATCGCCAGAGAATGTTATGTAGCAGGGCTGAAGGTTCAGTCATCCTCTTCCCGACAGAAGATAAGATGATCAGAGGTAGCCATGGCGGATTTGGATCCAAGAACTAATACTGACGATCGGATGGAACCAATGGGAGAAACAAGGCCTTTCAGCTTGGGGCGTAAGGATAAACATGTTACTTCCATTGGAAGTGAGTTGAAAGAGGAACAAGCCAGGTCAATAGGAGCCGAGTTGAAGAAAAACAAGGATTTGTTTGCTTGGACTGCCGCCGATATGCTAGGAATCCATCCAAAAATTATGTCACATAAGCTGGCATTATTTAAAGAAGCCCGCTTGGTGGCTCAAAAGAAGAGGAGATTGAGGAAGAGAAGAGACTCGCAGCGGAGAACGAAGTTAAGAAATTATTGGAAGCAAAATTCATCCGTGAAATCAAATATACAACTTGGCTGGCAAACGTTGTGATGGTGAAAAAGTCAAGCGGCCAGTGGGAAATGTGCACGGACTTCACGGATTAAAACAATGCTTGTCCCAAGAACTTTTTATCCACTACCGAGCATTTATGCATTAGTGGATGGGGCGTCGGGATTCCATGTTTTGAGCTTCTTAGATGCATACTTGGGATACAACCAATTCCACATGTACCCCACAGACAGTGATAAAACGGCCTTCATAACCGAGTGGTCTAACTATTGTTACGAGGTTATGTCGTTCGACCTCAAGAATGTGGGAGCTACTTACCAGCGACTGATGGACAAAGTCTTTTGTTACCAGATTGGTAGATATATGGATGTGTATGTAGATGACATGGTGGTACGAAGCTGTTCGATGGAGAACCATGTGAAGGATCTTGCGGAGGTTTTTCTATCAAGTACGCAAGTATAATATGTGCCTCAACCCGACTAAATGCATTTTCGGTGTACTGGCGGAAAAATTCCTAGGTTTTTTACTGACGACCAGAGGAATAGAAGCAAACCCCGACAAGTGCAAGGTGATACTTGAGATGAGGAGCCCTCAGAATTTGAAGGAGGTTCAGCGACTCGTAGGACGGTTGACCTTGCTGTCACGTTTTATCCCAAACCTGGCCGAACGGATAAAACCTATTGTGAAGACAATGAAGAAGAGTGTAGGTACCAACTGGGATACCTAGTGTGAGCAAGCCTTTGGGGAGGTAAAAAGCATACTGGTAAGCCCACCGATCATGGGGCGACGTGATCCAAAGCATGCACTACAGTTATTCTAGGCGATTTCGGAAGACACGATCAATTCAACCTTGATACAAGAACAACCCGAGTTTAAACTCGTGTACTTTGTTAGCAAAACGTTGCAGGCCGCCGAGACAAGGTACAAGTGGGTGGAGAAGATTGCTTTAGCCCTGGTGATAGTGGCACGACGTCTAAGGCTGTATTTTCAAAGTCACCAAGTTGTGGTAAGAACAGATAACCCGATCGCAAAGATTCTACGAAAACAAGACCTGGTAGAGAGAATAATAGGATGGTCGGTAGAGTTATCTGAATTCGGGTTACAATTTGAACCACGTTGATCAATACGAGGGCAACATTTGGCCGATTTCGTGACCGAATTACCTTAGAAGGAAGAATGCTTCTAAACATGGACCCTTTATGTGGATGGCTCGTCCAAACGTTCCGGAGGAGGAGTAGGGATCGTTTTGGAGGGACCGGAAGGCTTTGTCATTGAACAAACAATTATCTTTCTGTTCAAGATAAACAATAACCAGGTTGAGTATGAATCAATGATCGCCGGACTCGAGTTGGCTAAGGACTTGGGGGCGGTTTCCATCAAATGTTGGACCGACTCCCAATTGGTGGTAAGACAGCTGAATGAGAATTTCCAAACCAAAGATGACCAACTGCTCTGTTATTATCATAGGACAAAGGATTTATTGAAGCAATTCCGAATAGTGGAATTCAAACATGTGCCTAGAGAACATAATACTAGAGCGGATGTTTTGTCCAAACTAGCCAATTGCAAAGGGAAGGATCAATTATTGTCGGTCATAAGACAGGTGATGATGAATCCTTCGGTGGAATGCTTGTCGGTTCACGAGGTTTCCAACAAACTCGATTGGAGGAAGGACATCAAAGATATAATTAAGAAACAGGTCGACGGCTTGCATATTCGAGCGGTTGATGCCAAGAAAGTTGCTCGATTCTTATTATTAGGCGAGGATCTCTACAAGAGAGGGTTCTCTTTACCTTTTTTAAAATGTGTGTCCTCAGAGGAAGCAAAATACATTATGAGGGAGCCCCATGAAGGGGCATGTGGAATGCATACTGGGCAGCAAGCACAACGGGCAAAGGTGATAAAAGCAGGTTACTTTTGGTCGACGGTTGAGAAGGATTGCAAGATATTTGGGCAAAAATGCTTGAAGTGTCAAGAACATGGCAATAACCTCAATTTACCGACGGTAGAATTGCATAGCCTAATGTACCCTTGGCTGTTCGCACAATGAAGAATAGATATTGTGGGATCCTTTCCAATAGCCCGAGCTCAGAAGAAATTTTTGCTAGTGGCAATTGATTATTTTACTAAGTGGATAGAAGCAGCACCGCTCGCTACAATAATCATGACAAGGGTCCAAAGTTTGTGTGGACACTTATTTGTCGATTTGGAATCCCTTGGACGATCGTTACCGACAACAGGCGGCAGTTCATTGATAAACAATTGGCAGACTTTTACAAAAGGCTAGGAATCAAGCATATAACAAGCTTGGTAGAGCACACATAAACGAACGGACAGGTTGAAGCCGCTAATAAAGTCATCGTTGCAGAATTGAAGAAGAGATTAGGAAGTGCTAAGGGGGCCTGGGCAGATGAGCTGCAAGAGGTTCTTTGGGAGTACCGTTGCACACCGCACGGTACAATTGGAGAGACCCCGTTCAACCTTACATATGGAACAAATGTCATGCTACCGGTGGAGGTGGGTGAACCCACCATCAAACGAGAAGTTCAAAGTTTACAGGACAACAATGACGAACTCCGAGTGGAGTTGGACACCTTAGATGAAAGAAGAGAGGTTGCAATGATTCGAGTAGAGGCCCAGGAAAGACTTACTGTAAAACGATATAACACAAAGGTAAAACCCCGACGGTTTGTCGAAGGTGACTTCGTCTGGCGAAAGATAGTAGAGGCCCGACGAAACCGAGCAGCAGGAAAGCTTGCCGCGAATTGGGAAGGTCCCTTCAAAGTGAATGAAAACCTGGAGAACTGAGCCTAACGTTTGGAGGGCGCAACAGGGAAGGTCATTCCTAATACTTGGAACGCGTCACACTTGAAGTTTTATTTCAGCTAAGAAACAACCCTGTACTTTTTATCAAAAATCAATAATATTATGGTTTCCATAATTTATCATTGCAGTTGAGCGGGGAGACATATTTCTTTTGTGAACTCTCACCATGGTCTTAGGGCACGCTCCTAGGGAACTCCTAAGACCTAACCGAGCAGTGAGGCAGATGTCTTTCGTGAACTCTCACCTTGGTTTTAAGGCAGATTTCTAATGAACTCCTAAGACCTAAACCGAGCGGTGAGGCAGATGTCTTTCGTGAACTCTCACCTCGGTCTTAGGGCACGCTCCTAGTGAACTCCTAAGACCTAAATCGAGCGGTGAGGCAGATGTTTTTTGTGAACTCTCACATTGGTCTTAGGGAACGCTCCTAGTGAACTCCTAAGACCTAAACCGAGCAGTGAGGCAGATTTCTTTTGTGAACTCTCACCTTGGTCTTAGGGCACGCTCCTAGTGAACTCCTAAGACCTAAACCGAGCGGTGAGACAAATTTCTTTTATGAACTCTCACCTTGGTCTTAGGGCATGCTCGTAGTGAACTCCTAAGACCTAAACCGAGCAGTGAGACAGATTGTTTTTGTGAACTCTCACCTTGGTCTTAGGGAACGCTCTTAATGAACTCCTAAGACCAAAATCGAGCAACAACAAACGCATACGACAAATCAAGCGCGAAATCTAGTATGAAGCATATGCATACGAAAGAAATGCTCATAACAGGCGTATTTCCATTCAAAATAAGTCTATTGTTTCATTCCAAATTGCAAAGGTAGAAAAGCGACAAATTATAAACTTAAAAAGCCCGAACGTTAGACATCAACCCCGTCGATCTCCTCGATCACTTCAACATGAGTCTGAACATTGGGGAGGGCCAGAGGTGAAGGCTGAGGAACATGGATCAGAACCAATTTTCCATCCACCACCACCATGCTCACATCGAAGATGAGGATCTTTTGTCAGAATTGGAAAAAGAACGTTACACTGGGCGAGTGCCTTCTCAAAACCAAGTAGATGTTCATTCACTACTTCATCACCCAAAAATGTGTTGTCTTCCTCCAGCTTCAACACTCTATCCCGAAGAGAATCTCGATCGGCAAGAAGGCCATCCCTCTTGGTCACCAACTCTTTGCATTTAGTAACTAACTTTTGAAGGTCAAGTTTCAAATCATCAGTGGACCGTTGCATTAGGCGCTGAGCAGAGCGGGCTTCGGCCAGCAAAGTGTTAGCCTTCTTTTTGTCCTCATTTGTTATCCTCTCTGTTTTGGCCAAGTGGAGTGTCAACTCCTGGTTAGACTTCACAGCTGCGTCATACTTTTCTTGAAGCGACTGAAGCTCTGTAAAAGCTACTACCTTCTTCTGAGCGGCATAAGCCAAACACATCGTAGACCGAGCGGCTAGCTCCAGAGTCATGCTAGAGGCTTCCCCTTCGGTCATCCCTTTCACTAGATCTTTTTCTTCAGCAAAAAAATTGAAATGAATGCGCTTCGCCACCCATGAGTTGGAACTCAGTGGCCCAGAGAGAGGAGGATCGTCGAGTAGAGCCCTCTTACTACGCTTGGATGAAATAGAGGATTCCCGAGCAGCTTTCCGTTTTCCCTTTTTCTTTGAAACGGGCTCAGAGTGTTGGACTTTATCAGCAGAGGGACGGGTGGATTTGGACGACGGGACTTCAGCAACGAGCGGGGGAAGTTGTGTTTGTTGGACCGACAAGGACGTCACAAGAATGGCAGCAATAGTTGGTGTGCGAGAGGAGCTTCCTTGCACTGTTTTCCTTATTTATCCCCCTCTCTGAGTGAATAAACGAGCGAAGGTGCTGCTTTTGGCTGGACCCATCTTGGTCAAGTAATCTACATAATAAAAATAAATTTAGATAAGTTACAAATGGCTTCTCAACAAAAGGCGGTTAAAAGAAGCTAACCGAACACATTAGAATGAAGACTTTTGTTGTTCAGAAAGCTAATCAACACGCGAGAAGAGGACTTGCGAGGAAGCTGACTCAATTGGCTTATTAAATCAAACTCTTCGGGTGTCATCCGGGACTTAGGTCATGTAATAACCTTCTTGGGATTGTTGGTCCAATAAAAGGGGAACTTAACTCGACCGTCTGGGTAACAGAAATTAGTATATCCAGCTTCCAAAGGTACGACTTTAAAGAAGTTCCCTTTAAAATCCTTGTACGAACCGTTAAAAAGCGAAAAAAGCTTCCTATCTGAAATCGTTCTAAGGGAAACCCACGGTTTAGACGGATGAGGCTGCACGTGGAAAAAATAAAGAAAGACACTAGGAGTAGGGTATAAGGTAAGGGCGGTACACGTGGCAAAGAACGCTTGGATAAACGCCCAACCGTTCGGATGCAGCTGGGTAGGAGCCACATTCAGGTCTCTAAGAACGCCCATTAGAAAATCCGATAAGGGAAGAAGAACTTTCAAATCCTTAAACATAGTAGCATAAGCATAGAAGAAATTTGTGGGGTAGTCCCACCGACCGTGACATACTCGCTCGATCATTTTACAGATAACAAGTTTGAAATGAGTGGTGTCCTCGGCGACTTTCACCAGGCAAACTTTGCCAGCCAATTCCCTGAAGGGACGACAATGATAGAAAGATGAAGAGATTTTCCTAACCTCAGGGGAGCCCAATCATAGTCGGGAACAATAGGCCAATATCTAGGTTTACCGTCCCAAGCACCCACGAAATCCACATGAATTGTGACTTCTTCGAGAGCATCGCTGTCCTCAAGAAGGTCAGAAGAATTCCCTTGATCCAAGGACGCAGCAGAGTCGACCACCACTGCACCTTGACCAGCGGCGACATCCGAAGGGGAAGACAAAGTAGCAAGCTTGTCATCGGCATACCCCTTGCGCTCTTCACCGGCGAGATCAGAAGACATGATTACTTGAAACACAAGATTAAGACAAGAAAGATATGCACGGGGAAGTAAAGGAGGTGAGGAGAAAGGGTGAAAAATTAGGGCAAATTTAAGGCTATTTATAGAGGGTAAAAAACGATTCGCCAAGAAAATCTAGAGCGTCAAATGAAAAAATATCAGACAGTCTAGGCGATGTGATGATTCATTTTTACTTTTCCCGCCTAATTTTTACAGTCATGACTCTACAACTCCACCTCTTCATGCCACTGCAAAGGTCAAGAATACGGTTAAGGGTCTTGACATGAGAGGATTCGAACCGATCAGAAACAACTTTAAAACCCTACAAAAAATATTTTGCTAGGGCCTGGGGAACTTATGTTACCACTGTTCCCGGTCGAGTTAACCAACCATGCTAGAGCGACGAAGGTCACTCGTTCCCGGTTGGCCAATAGAGTAATACTTGTGAACTTGCTACAGCCGTTTGCTGGATATAACCTTTGAATGTCATTAAATGCATAATTAATGATGTAACGATTATCGTGGAGCGGTTAAAGTTTGCATTGATTCTCATTAAGAGGTAAATTAATGAATTATATTCCTTGAAACCCTATAAATAATGATTGATTAAAAAGGTAAACTCTCTAATTTCTGATTTTGATAGATTTGCGGAGATAAATTCTGACTTGAGCGTCGGAGTGTTTCCTGCAGGTCACCTCATCATGATATTGAGAAAGGAAGATCCAGGTGGTAAGAAAGGAGTACGGAGGACCAATCAGTGGAGGCAAAGCATTCCCGAGCAGAAGCAACAGGAGTTTTCCTTGTCTCATTCCATCATAAACAACTTGCATCACTTTAATATATGTAAATAAAAATTAATTAATTAAATTCAACGAAAAAAAAAACAATCAAAATTGTTAGTGGTTCTAGTACTGGATTTGTGATTTACACATCCAATAACCCAAATTGAATAATTATGTTATTTTTCTTTTATTTTCAATTAGGCTTAATATCCTATTTTGTCCTTAGTTTCGTTTGAAAATGTCAAATTAGTCCATCCTTTAAAAAATGCGTCAATTACGTCCTCACTTAATAAAATTTGCATCAATGAAATCCCTTCCGTTAAATCCGTACAAACGACGTTAATTATTCAAGTAGAAGAGAGAGAAAAATAATTAACGTCGTTTGTACGGATTTAACGGAAAGGATTTCATTGATGCAAATTTTATTAAGTGAGGACGTAATTGACGCATTTTTTAAAGGATGGACTAATTTGACATTTTCGAACGAAACTGGGGACAAAATAGGGTATTAAGCCTTTCAATTATTATGCATGAAGTTAATGTTTTTGAAGGATTGAGTACTATCTTTAATATCCTAACGTCTTTGAGAGTTGTCTGTGTCAATCCTCTTTTCGTTACTCTTTCATTCGTCTTGTTCCGTCCAGTTAATTATCTGCAAAGATACTCCAAAGTTGAATTAAGTTTTTGGTTAAATGTAATAAATTCATATGGTTTATAAGTGTTTAATAAAAACTCTATTTACGGTATTTTTGTGGGTTTTTACCTTTTAAGAGATTTAATTACTGTCCAGTGATGCTCTAATCTTGATCACTGGCTATGATAATCCATCCATGAGTTAATCGCATAGTCCTAATATTTGAGGAACCAAGGGTTTACTCAAACATTACCAGATTGGTTCTTGTAATATCTGATCGGTATGTACTATTGTATGATTATATAATTTTTACAGGCTTTGCTATTATATGTTAGCCGACTAGAATAAGAAAAGGTTAATATTTTTTGTGAAAAAAATTATGCGAATGGTTTTCACAACTGTATATTTTTGTTGAAATATATATAAGAGTGGAACTCGACGTATATACTTCAAAACATTTTGCATTTTTAAAAGATATATGTTTTCAAAGATCAAAATGTATAACTGTAAGAAAATTTGAATTTGTCTATTAACAATCGAGGATATGATATTTGTCGGCAATTGTGATGTACGAAAATTATCAATTGATTTTTGTCCTTTGGTAATGCTACATCAGTTGGTGATTTATTCAAGGATTCGTTTATGAGTAAATTACCGACAGGTTAACCTGTCAGTAATTCTTCAAAGTTAATAATGAAATAATTTCTCGATAAAATTTTCCACGGACAACATCTTTAGACAATGTTCTATTTTTAAAAACTGAAATTTAAAATTTCTAATTGTTTTCGATTTTAAAAAATTTGTACTTTTATAATAATACAAGTAATTCCATATTAATTTGCATCATCATTAAAATAAGAAGTACCAACATTTTACTAACTTAGATAATCCTTATTCATCTCTTGAGATATAATAACATATAATAAAATATTTGAGAAGAGATCATAATAAACACACAATACATGGTTTGTTACATAATTCATGAATCGTGCTTGAAGCATGGATACGTGAAAGTGATAGCATTTGAGCAACTTTTGGAATGAGAAATAGAGGAACAGTTTTCAGTGAGCGTGTCCAGAAGCTTGAAGAGCCTTCCCAGTCAATCTGAGAAACTTGTATTCCTCCACAATCTCAGCACCCATGTCTTCGTAAAACCTAAGGGCATTAACATTCCAATCAAGCACAACCCAGTCTACCCTTCCGTACTTCATTTTTACTGCTTCCTTTGCCACTGCACTAAACAACATTTTCCCAAACCCCATTCTCCTGTAACACTCCCTCACGTACAAGTTCTCCACGTAAAACCCTGGTTTTCCCAGAAAAGTTGAATAATTTGGAAAAAACATCACATAACCTACAACAGTAACGTCATCCATGCTCTTGAACGTGTCGCGCTCGGGGTCCTCAAAGGGGAGCCTCAGATTCACGACTTCAGTCAGGGGTTTGAAGAAAGGGTTGGAGTCAAAGGTTGAAACAGGGAAGAGGGTGGGCGAAGCTTCTAGAAGCATGATGGTGAAGGAGTGGAAGGGTTGGACGGTGGGGGAGAAGAGGGTGGCAGACAGGGAGGACTCGGTGGCGGAGAAGAGGTGGGTCAGGCGTTCGAAGACGGCCATTTGGTGGATGAGTTTGTGGATGTGGGGAATATCGGATGGGGTGGCCAGGCGGATCCGCGTGAATAGTTGGTGGCCCAACGGGGTGGTTTCCGGTGTCGGAGTCTGCGGCGCTGCCGGGGCCATGATCTTGATTCGGAGCAATGTAAAATGGTGATGTTTTACTTTAGGTGTGTGTGCATGTATGGACTAATATAAGACCGTGAATAGATATGTTCAACCCCATTGTTCAAATTTGGTGTCGTAGTGGGCGGCGCTGCCATGGCCAATTGGTGAGTGTACGGGACTGATATAAGACAATAAACATGGACACGTGATACTGTACAAACTTCCAATTTTTCATTCAATACTCTTTTGAGACCAATGAAATAATATTTTTACTTTAAAATATAAAAGAAATTAGGACGAGTCAACTAAAAAAGAATAAATATTAATTTTTTAATAGGTCTTGGATAGCTATATGAAAAATACAAAAGGATAAAATAATAAAATATTTGTTTTAATTAAGAAAATTGTTAAATTTAAACTAATGATCATTTAAAAGATAAAAATGATTAGTTAATTACACTGCAACAAGAAGTTAGATAAGTGATTCCAAAAAAATCCAATTTATAGGAATAAAAATTGATGCTAACAATAGATTAGCATATGCTTTTCATAGACCAAAAATCCATCCTCCAACTCTTGGAAGTTATGCCGTTTTGTGTTGGCTTAGGAGACCAACTAACTATCAAAGTGACGTGAACGGAAAATTAATTATTAGACATAAGTACAATAATTACACTAATTTGAACCCAAACTAATGACGGAAACAATAGGAATACACTTGGATGTCCTAAGTGGATTTCACATGTCTTCACAGTAACATGTTGAAGGAAGATCCAATCTTCAATTCTCTTGAAAATAATGTGGAAGAAGTTTCAACCTTCACACTTTTCACAATTTTGTCATCCAATGTACATTATTTAGGAGCTTCTAGAGCATTCTTGAATATCCTGTAATATTTTATAATTTTCTAAAATTTTACAAGTTACTTTGCTTTCAAATTTGTTTTTCTACTCTTTCTACTCTCTCCCCAGTAAACAATTTGTGGAATTTATTATTTAATTGTCTTTCTTGTTTTTTTAGTCATGCTTGTTGAAAGAGTTCTTGAGAAGTTTCATCATCTTTAAGGCTTTCTCTTCCTCTTTGATTTGATTTCGCTATCTTTCTTGCATGATCATAAGGAAACGGGGAGAATGGAAGGGGAAAAGAGGTAATGCAAAAAGCATTAGTAGTTGGATATGGAAAAAGGAAAGGAGAAAAGGTTCTAAAAGGATAAAGTTGATAGTGGAATATATACAACTTATTATTAGATTTACATGTTATAATAAGTGTGACATTTTCATAATAAAAGTAATACTGTGACTCTGGTAAAAGGAAACTTGCATAATAAGTTAAAGGAAAAACTTATTATGACATATAGTGAACTTGTCATAATGACAAAATTAAAATTACTTTTAAAAGTTATTATGATAGCTTTAGGGAGATTTACCATAGTAAAACTTTATTACAACTGTTGCATACGCTTTTATCTCAAACTAAACATCATTTTTGAATCATTGGAACTCACCCAGTCATCTCCAATGAGATCACTGTTGACTAGAATCAAAGCCCTACCATTTTTGTGTCAGTAATTCTGTTACCGTTTGGACAATAAGGTTTTGTGTCTTTCCTTCACTTGGTTGTTTGGGTCGATAATTCTGCTACCGTTTAGACAATAAGGTTTCGTTTCTTTCCTCCACTAGATGTTTGATGTGTTGTGTTCGAGATTGGTTGCTTGAGTTTTTTTTTTCTTTTTGGATGATTGATTTAGTTTTCTTTCGATAGAAGTCAATTGAATTTAATCAATTTGAGTTTTTTTTGGACACTGCTTCAAAGATCAAGGAGAAACTTGTTTGGGTAAAGAATCCATTGGAAAACCTATCTTGTTAATTGCAAGAACTTTGATTTCCTACATATTAAAATATAGATTATGTTTTCCATTAAACATGGCTACGCACTGTGTTACTCTTCATTTGTCATTTGCTTTTGTAGCAGAGCAACTATCGTGAGTACTTGAAACAGGGAAGAGAGCGGGGTAAGCTTCTAGAAGCAAGATGGTGAAGCAGTGGAAGGGTTGGACGGCGGGAGAAGAGAGTGGCGGAGAAGAGGTGGGTCAGGAGTTTGAAAACGGCCATTTGGTGGATGAGTTTGTGGATGTGGTGAATATCGGATGGGGTGGCCAGGCGGATCCGCTTGAAGAGTTGGTGGTCCGACGGGGTGGTTTCTGGTGTCGGGGTCGGCGGCGCTGCCGGGCCATTGCACTTGGTTCGGAGCAATGTAAAGTGGTGTGGTGTTTTAATTTACGTGTGTGCATGCATGGACAAATATAAGACCTTGAAATGACATGTTTAACCCGATGTTTCAAATTTGGTGTTGGAGTTGGCGGCGCTGCCATGGCCATCTTAGTTCGGAGACAGTGATGTTTGTAAAGTTGAGTGGTTAGTGCATGTATGGGACTGATATAAGACAACAAAAGGGCACGTGACTTCCAATTTTTCATTTAACACTCTTTTGAGACCAATAAAATAACATTTTTAATTTAAAATATAGAAGAAATTAGGATGAGTCAACTAAAAAAGAATAAATATTAATTTGTTATTAGGTCTTGATAGGTATAGGAAAAATATGAAGGTGTGCACGGAAAATTCTCTATTATTGTTATTGATAGACATTCTTTAATCTTACTTAACTCTTATACTATTGGAAAAAATTGATGTTAATATCTAACTTGTTTAAAAGATTTTTCAATTATTATTATTATTTACTAATTAAAACATATCTCTATATGCGTGCTATATTTATATATTAATTAAGTTCTTAAAAAGAATTAAGTTTAAATATGTAGTTATTTAAAAGGATAAAATAATAAAATACTTATTTTAATTAAGAAAAACTGTTAAATTTAAAATAATTTTTCAATTTAAAATATTTATTGTTAAATTCTTGTCGTTAAATTGTTGTAGATAGTGGAGTTATTAGAGTTTTCTCTTATGTATGAAATGAAGGATCCCATAAAAGAACAACGTTTGACGGATTTTACTAGTGATTTACATCGTGACCGTGTGTACTTGATGTCCAATGATAGACCATGCACCCTGTACGTCGATGACCCTTCCAATCAAAAGGAGGCAGGAGCAAACATATTTCTTAACCCTTTCTCCCTTCAATGGATTTGAAACGAGTAATTGAGTGGATTTGAAGATAAATTTTTTTGTTGTTTATTTAAATGAATTTGAAAGTAACATTTGTAAAAATTAGTGTAAGATTTGATTGATGTGACATATTAAAAACATTTACTTCTAAATTCACTCTTACCTATCTCCAAATCGACTCAAATAAACAATAAAAAAAATTATTTTTAAATGCTCTCAAATTCATTCCATCACTCTTCCAAACGATGTTCTAATAGAAAAATCCCAACATTTCAGCTTCAAGATGTCAAATAATCAGACCGAGACCATCATAGCCGACTACACCTTAGGGATGAAAGTAGGAGCTAGTCAAACAATATGATGAACAGACTCCCGCCTTATAGTTGGTCATCTCATAGGCGATTACCAAATCAAAGATACACTACAATTGTAGTATTACCACCTCGTTACAAACCTAATCGACACCTTCACTAAGGTTAAACTTAAGCACATACCTCGAAAATACAACATACCATTGCAAAAAGACCTTTGACGTATGTTATTTTGGACTTTCAACATCCAACCTAGCCCCGACATCTTATTGGGAGATGTCAATTTGACTTCGTATTCCAAATTGGACGTTAATTGACGTCGGTTGCCACGTGGACATCAAAATTGAGGTCGGCTACTAGAGGACTGACATTGGTTTGTGCTGAACGAGCCTTTGCCTCACTGAGCTTGAAATTACTGGTTGGCAATTGACGTCGAACTGTGTACTAATTGACGTCCATTTTGTTTTTGTTTTAAATAAATTTGTTTTTAAAATAAAACCACACCTAAAATACAAAAAAATTATCTCAACATATCACAAAATTATAAATATTGTGCGTTTCAAGTGATTATAATACTAAATAATCTGAAAAGCAATGAAGTGGGCACAAGCAATGCGCACATGGTCCGAAAGTGCCACCTCCGAGGTCCTACAATGCGTACAAGAAACCACACCAAAAGTCAATGAAAGCGTACTTTAATTGGTGTAAATGAAAGATAATGGTTCTAAACATAATGTAATCAGTGCAAATGAAAGATAATGGTTCTAAACATAATATAATCAGTGCAAAATGATTTTAAACGATGTAAAGTGGAGGGAAACTTACCTCAACATCAATGGAAAAAAAGAGAAAGCAAAATGAAGAAGACAAAGGCAAGATGCATAACTGAGGCTCGCGTTATGGAGTTGGAGAAAAATAGGGATTTAAAGTCGGCTTCCCTTCTAGACGACGTCTAAGTCATAAAAAAATTAATAGTGCTGTCCAAAATGAGGTATTTTCGCACCTTTTTGACGTAGGGTGGGTGGGGAGTTGACCTCTAATTTGAATTAGAAGTCGAGGGGACTAGTAGCAGACGTCCAAAATCTATAAAACAGTGATTTTTCAGTTTGTATGCAGACCATTTGACGTCTGACTCTGAGGGAGCCCTCTGACTCTGAGGGAGCCAACGTTTGGACCATATTTGACGTTGGAGACCCCTTAATCCGACATTTATAATGGTGTTTGTTAACTCTCTATTTTTCCCCATTTTTCTGTGTTTAGAAGTCATTTTTAGTTCATCTTTGTTCTTAATTGTATAGAATTAGATTAGTTTTAGGTTTTTCTATTAAATCTTAGGTTTTGTGAATTTTTAGTTAAAAATAGGTTTCTAGGTGTATTTTGTAGAGTTTTCAAATAATTAGGAAATTAATCTTTTTCTGTTTTTTTTTTAGTTTTTTTAAATGGATTTTTAAATTTTTAATTGATGAATAAACTTTTTCTTATCTGCTGATTGGTCCTTGTTCTTTAACTTTTCTATTTTGCAGAGTGGCCCCTGGTCAAAGGGGCCAAGAATTGAGTCAACAAGAAGCAAATGGGTTGGTGTTGTTTGGGCCAAATTAAGAAGAGTTATTATTAATCAAAGGGCGTTACTCCCTCCACCACCACATTTTCTCCCTTCACCTCCCAATTTTATTACATATTTTTTGAATTACAAAACTAACCTTTTATAATTACAAAAAATAACCTTTTTACTTTTTAATCCTAATTATTTATTTTAACCCTAAAATCTATCTTTCTACCCCTTCTCAACCACCTCCCAACCCTCTCAAATTCTCATCCAAACTCCATGACATCCGTTTCTCATCTTTCATCTTTCTTCCATATCCATTATTCAAAAATAATATATCAAAAAATATAAATTATATTATTTAAATATCTTCAAAATTAATATAAAAAAAACTGTAAAATATAAACCATATAATCTTTAAACGGATGTGAGCATTCGTCAATGGATGTCAACATTCGTTTAAAGGAAAACGGATGTCAACATCCGTTTAAAGGAAAACGGATGTCAACATCCGTTTAAAGGAAAACGGATGTCCACGTCCGTTTTCATTTTTTGACCTCCTCTACGTTATTTTTCACACCTACCGTTTTTCCTCTCCACTTACAAAATACCACGTGTGATTTTCTCTCCCCTAACAAACTTTGTTTCTTTTCTCTAGCACTCAAATGGTTTCATCATCAAATCTTCACATTCAAGCGTCACTGGAGCTCCATCACTATTCCATTATCACTATCGTCTTCTCCAAAATTCTTCCTCCCCACGCCCATGGTACTTTCAAATACACTCAGTGACTCCATCAAATCACACACACAGGGGCACTACTTCACCTTTGTGCTTCACCCTCCATTATCACTCCATAAGCATTTTACCCAGGAACAGGGACAATCACACGACACCTGCTCAACCCTCAAACAGAGAAACCCAATCACGCGTGACCTTCTTCTTCCATTTTCATCACCCAACGACATCCTTTCATCACCTGCAATTCCAACACAATAAACACAATCCATCAACATTTTCACCCAATTTCCAATAGCTTCCATCTTCCATATTCAACACAGGGATCACACGGATCACAACCCAGGTCCATGTTCTTCCATTCTACCATTCAACTCCATCCTAAATCCTCTGCTCTTCCGCTCCTATCTCAAATATTCCAACAGTACAGGGTAATCAATTAATAAAAAAAACAAGAAACGAGAGGGGGCAATGTCTCGTGGTGGCTCGCCGGAGGAGGGGAATCAGTGTTGGCTCCATTTTGGATGTCTTGGGTAAAAGATGGTGGGCTCTGTCAGCGCCGGTTTTGGCAGCGCGTCTCCGATAGAGGGTATTGCAATGGCGGTCGGCGGCGGTGAATGAATAGACGGAGCGGTGGCTGGATCCGTGATTTCAAAATATAGAGGAGAGGAGTCCCTACGCGTTCGGAAAAGAGAGGGGAGGAAAGGTGCCGCCGCACCGTCGCATACTGCCCACCGCTGAAGGAGGAAGAAAACTTGTATGGAGGAAAAATGGAAGATGAGAATGATGGTGTTTGGATGAAAATCTGATAAGGTTGGGAGGTGGGTGATAAGGGGTAAAAATATAGATTTTATGGTTAAAATAAATAATTAAAATTAAAAAAGTATAAAGATTATTTTTGTAATTATAAAAGGTTAGTTTTGTAATTCAGAAAATATATAATAAAATTGAGGAGGTGGAAGGAGAAAATGTGGTGGTGGAGGGAGTAACACCCTTAATCAAAAGGGCTGGAAGGCCAATAGCAGAAATGAAGCTGACTGGAAGCAATTGGGCCAACGCCAGTGCTGATTAAAATGAGGGTGTTGCTCCCTCCACCACCACAGCCTTCTCCCTCCACCTCCCCTTTACTATTTTGCCCCTTAGTAAAATTTTATTTTTAGAATTATTGTTTTTTAATTTTACTCATTTATAACATATTTCACTGATAACCTACGTAGTTCCTTGTATGAGTAAAATATTTTTCTGCAAAGCTCAGTGATCGTGAAAAGAATTATCAAGCAATCTTCCTCTTGCTTTCGGTGCAGTACGTGGTGCAGTGCGTTTGTGGTGTAGTGTGCTTGTTGTGGTTCCTCTCCAGATACGTAGTCATAATCCTTCCAATAATCCTAAACCCTAAACCCTTCCAATAATCCTTCCAATAATCTTTCCAATAATCCTTTAACCCTAAAATGTAAAATGAAAAGCCTAAACGGATGACATCCTTCAACGAATGTCAACATCCGTTTAAGGCAAAACGGATGTCGACATCCGTTTCGACTTAAACTGATATTGACATCCGTATGTCATTCATTTAAGCTTTTCCAAATAGAGTGTGTCGCAGTCGCTTTTCCAAATACTAATATATTTATCTATCATAATTTCGTTTCATTTTTCTTGCCTTTGTTTATTTGATTGTGCCACCCAAGATTTCAATACTAATTATTTGTTTTTCAGAATTCCATCGGAACCGAGTTTAAAGCAGACATTCTGAAGGTTCGGCATGAGTCTGTAATTAATGGCTTGTATGGTGATCTCCCTAGACAATGCAGAAGTTGTGGGCTGAGATTCAGAAGCCAAGAGGAACACAGAAGTCACATGGATTGGCATGTGACCAAGAATCGGAAGCAGAGAATCTGTCGTGAATGGTTTGTGAGGGAGAGGATGTGGCTTAATGGTGCAGAGGCAGTGGGAACGAAGTCAGTAGCAGCTTTTTTTCCGACAGAAAGAAAAGAAGAAACGAAAGATGAACAAGAGTTGGCGGTGGTAGCAGAAGAGGAGCAGAAAAGATGTGCATTGTGTGAAGAGGCTTTTGAGGAGTTTTACAGTGATGAATGAAATGGAGGAGTGGATGTATAGAGGAGCTGCGTACCTGTATCAACCCACAGGAAAATTAACAACAAGCATGGAGAGGTCACAGTTAGGTCCCATAATTCATGCTAAATGCAGATCAGATCCTAAAATGCCTCTCTCCCGACATCTTCCAGAGGTATATTTTAGAACGCTACTAGTAACATATTTTCTTTTCAGTACACTTGATTTATTATTTTTGAATATCTTTTTAATGTATTTTAATAATGTATATTTATATTAGTTTATATTTAAATATTTAAATATTTAAATATTAAAATAATAAAAATAAAAAATTTTAACTTTAAGGATATAATTGGAATTAAAGATAATTGGAGAGGTGGAGGGAGAAGGCTGCAGAGGTGGAGGGAGCAACACCCTTAAAATGAAGTGCAGTGTGTGCAAGGAGTTGGGCTGAAGCCTTTAGGAAGATTAGTGAAACGCGCGTTTCGGCACCAGCAATTTTAGTGCAACACACGGTTTCGGTGTAAATTGAGCAGTGAAGATGAGCACAGGCAGAGGAGCTCGATCATTTAGGTTTTCCCCAATTTCTTCATGTGTTAGGGTTCCAACAAAGAGAAGAATAGCGATCCAGTAGCGATCTCCATGGTGTGAAATTGAAGCTGATTCACTACACGTGCGGAGCTTGAACCAGCAGGAAGATAGAAGTTGATCGGATGGCTGAAAAGATCGAAGTGGTTTGAGATCAGAGAGTTAGTTAAGAAGAAGCACCGCGAAGCTTCCAGAGTCTTGGTTCGTTATAGGTTCTTCTCCTCTTCCCCCTTTCCCATCTTTTCTTTTTCTGTTTTGGACTTTCCCTATATAAAGGGAAGTCTTGTAAAGTGAATAATATGGGTGGTGGGTGACAGGCACCATTCTTTGGTGGAGACATGCACTGGGTGACAAACGGTGTACTTAGACTAGGTTTTCGATTTTTTGCTTTTAGTTTCGAATTTTAAGCTTTCTTAGGAGTAGATACTTTGATTCTTGCATTGGAGTTCTTGGATCATTCCATTGGGTGACAGACGGTGGATTCTTTGAACTCTGGTATCACTTGTATTTTCGATTTCAGATTTCAATACGAAGTTTATGTTTCCATTTGTTCCAGTTTACGTTTCTTTGATTGCCTTTCAATTCAATTTACATTTCCTGCACTTGAATTTACTTTTTCATCACTGTTTTTTTGATTCTGCTTATATTTTAGATTGTAGTATCTTTCGTTCCTGCATTGATTCTATTCAGTTTATATTCATTTCTTAGTTTGATGATGTTTTCATATTATAGAGCTGATATTTTGATTCTGTTTCTTATTGCTTTTAGAGTAGTTTTATGATGTTTCTGATTAGTGATATGACATATTTCTAGATTGTACAAATACGGGGTTGATGAATTGAGTGAGAGTCACCATATTATGTTCTGAAATATGGACTCAAAGACCCCAAAGTGAGCTTTATTTTACAGGATGTCTTCCTAAGAGTGACTGAGACCCATTTGATCAGTTCAATGTTTGTTAATTCTAGAAATTGTTTTTACCTGAATTCTTTATATGAATCTTTACTTAGGTTTTTTGATAGAAGATAGCTTTAGGACAGTTGCTTTAATTCTCCTTCAATATTGTTGTTTTCATTTAAGATTTCTTTTTCAGACTTGGCATTATAGCTTCTCATTAGTTGAATTAGGATTTATCTTGTTTCGGTTCTTTCATAAATAGTTCACTTTCTTATTTTAGTTTTTAGCTTATTAGGTTTTGTTTTACATATTCTTTCTTCATTGCATCTGGTTCATAACAGTAGGTATTAGTTTCCCTTATGCATACATCATTTAGATAGGTAAAATTATGCATTTGCATTTAGTTTTTTTTTTTTAAAAAAATTCATTTGATTTTCCCCACCTAGTTTTAGTTTTAGTAAATAAATAATTAGGTTATAATTCTACAATTCTATTCTTAATAAGTACCAAGTCTATGGATTAGATCCTATGTTGCTCCTATACTACATTAGTGGGGAATTAAGGTTTGTTGACTTTTGTGCGACCAAAAGCCTTTCAACAACGTTTTATTTACAAAATTGTCACCGATAATTTTTTATGTTAGATTTTCTTTCGTTAGACGTTAAACGTGTGACGTTAAATGTTATTTTTGTGCTAACAACATGAAAGCATATGTGCTCTACAAGCTGGCGAAAACCAAGAAGAAGGTGAGGTTACCTCAAGTATTATCATCTCCACAATCATCAACCAAAGAAAGTCCCTTCAACTTAGTGTACGACACTGACACTATGATTCCTATGGAGATTGACAAACCATCCTTGCGACAACAACAATATGATGAAGAGGGCAATCAAGACTGTCTCGACACAAGTCTAGACCAATTAGTTGAAAAGCAAGAGAATGCCTAGATACGCGAGGTGGCTACAAAGTAGAAAGCGGAGAGAAGATACAATGCCAAGTTACAACCTAGGATCTTCAAATGGGGTGACTTAGTATGGCGAATGACCAACAACCCCAGGAAGAATGATGACATGTTCTTCGCAAATTGGGAATGACCTGTATAGTTGAAGATGCCAATAGGGGTGCTTATAGGCTAGAATATTTGTCGGGGAAGCCTATATCAAATACTTGGAATGTAACACACTTGAAAATTTATTTAACCTATAAACTTGTAGATAGTAGATCTATTGTAACCCAAATTATACTCTTTCCTTAGTCGGTTTTTTTTCCCTAAGGATGGTTTTGGTCCAAAATGTTTTAAAGAGACATTTCATCAATAAAAGGAGGGTTTTTCACTATCAAGATTCTTTATTATTATTTTGCAAGTAACTAAATTCCCTGCTGCTTAACAAGAAGGCATTGGTCGAACATTTCAAGCAGTTCCATGACGCTTACCAAGGTGGTCCTTGTTGAACCTTCCATGTAGTTCCATGTAATTCCTTGCCACCTACTAAAGTGGTCCTGGTTGAACCTTCCTTGTAGTTTCCTATTGCCTACCAAGACAATCTTGGTTGAACCCTTCATGTAGTTCCCTGTCGCCTACCAAAGAGGTCCTATTTGAACCGTCCTTGCAGTTTCCTATTGTTTATCAAGACGATGCTAGTTGAACCTTATCAATACTCGAAGTTCAAAACACATACTTAAGCGAATCACTATTTGATAAACACAAAATATTTAATCATACATGCTTCTACTACTCAAAGTATGACGAAAAAGAAAAGTCATGAAAACATAACACAAAGTCATCACGAAAGCCTATTTCATTGATTATGAAATTTAATTCCATCATTGGTTGCTTAAACACTCGACCACCCTTAAAAAAAAATCAATAAACACAACACAAAAAGAAATTACAAATATTTTAAGTTAACCTACTCATCGGCCTCAATTGTCATTGTCATCATCCTTAATCATTGGATCAACAACAACTGAAGGTTTGGCTCTAAGGGGCTCCTATCCAGATTCTTCACCAAAATTTTTTGCCACAACTGCGTTTTAGTTGCCTTAGCAACCGTTATCTCATGAAGATCTAGTAGTCGACCTTCAAAGATGTCTTTGTTAACGTCGTATCTTACATCTTTCAAGGAGACCATCCTCTTGGTAGAGGAACTCGACTTGGCGGATTGCCTTGTTGAAGTCGTTGGTATGCTTAGTAACTTTCTACTTATACAACTTGACCATGTCGACCTCCAATACTGCTCGACCTTGCTTCTCCTCCTCTTGTTCCTTCTTTATGGCCTCATTCTCTTTCTTCATATCTTTCTGCTTGTTCTTAGCTTTCTCGGAGTCGAGGCACTTAATCCTCCAGGTTCTCACCTACTTGATCTCATCCTCAAAGGTATTCTTCTGCTTGGCCTAGGCATTCTGCTCTACTCCATAAGCCTTTTGCAGAGCAGTCAGGTCTTCGGCTAGTTTTGTCTTGTCCCCGTTGACCATCTCCCTTATAACAAATTTGCTTCCCTCTGGTCGATAACAAGGGACTTACTTTGGAATTCAATCATTGGCACACATAAGGGTAGCCAAACTCATTTGCTTTTTAGGATAATTTGTACTTCTTTTCACATCACAACTAGAGGACCTTTCAAACCATCCAAGTCAGATGATTTACTCCCTAAAGTCATACCTAACCAATGGTCCATCAGTTGTGCTCTTACCCTCTATATATCCTTTCCAACTTCCTTCTGCATGGGGAGCACATGTCGCTTACCACCGCTTATAGGTCGATGCGTATCTCCTACTGGTCTCAATCTTCTTGGCTTCATCGACCAATTGGTTCCTTAGGAAACGAAAGATGTCCTCATTCGCTCCTATATTGTCAACATGTTGAACAATATAGCCTACAACCACACCCTAGCCACCTTGTTGCCCTTCTTTCGCTGCCATCATAGTGCCCTTGTCGCACCCTCGCCACACCCTAGCCTCGTCGTCGTCATTCTTTTACTGCCATCGCAGAGCCTTGTTGTGCCCTCACCACACCCTAATCGCCTCATCGTTGTTCTTTCGCTGCCATCGTAGTGCCATTGATGATCCTCCCAGGTTGGTTGTCTACGAGAAAGGAAGAAGAAAGAAGCTTGAAGCTTCTTGGTTCGTAGGTTCGCTCGAGATAAATGGCAAAGATAAGAGATTGAAAATAAAACCTCTTAATAGGGTTTGTTGAGAGAAACCAGTAATAGGGAAGATAAATTGGTTTTCCCCTCTATGCAATACCAACCTAGAACCAGTGAAAAAGGGGGAAGAAGATAGGTGTCCCCTACCAAACCTCTAACGCGAGACAAAGAAAGGGGAAAAAAGATAGGCTGGGTTATTTGAGAACATAATAAGACTTAGGGAAATTAAACTTTGAACATTGAAATTACGTAGGCCTTTATGCCTCGGTTCCCCTCTCAACCGAGGCAGCAGGCCACTTTCAGACAATGTGTCAGATGAAAAGTCTAACTTGCAGAAAAGCAAGTGGATTCTACATGTTATTATGCCTCGGTTGATCTTATAACCGAGGCAATAAACCCTTTTTACTTCGGTTTCCAAAGAATCGAGGCATATAACTTTGCTATTATTTCAAAAATGCCACCGTGTTTTTATATGCTTCGGCTTTTATAAAACCGAAGCATATATATGGCGCGTCTAAAAACATTTTTTTTACTAGTGTATTCACAACTTTAAAAAGGGTACTAGTGTTACTTTGCTAAAACCAAGAAGTACTACATGTCTACCAATGTTACATTATTTAAACATACTCTTTACTTCTCTCCATTTGTTCAAGATGATCATGTCATACAACAGGTCCTTCCTATTCCAATGGATGAGTCCAATATTTCCATTGCCTTTGTCAATTCAAGTCTTGACCAAAGTCCTCCTGAATCATCATTTCAACATATTGATATCCTCAAATAGAGGACCCCAACGGTTAGTCCATTTCTCTAAGAAAATGATGAATCTCTTACTTTAGATTCTTCTTCCTTGATACTTAATTATTAAGGTTGGCCCATTAATATCAGAAAAGGTAATTGTTCCACTTGAAATTTGCTTCCCGTTTATAATTTTCTTAGCTATCACACATTGTCATTTTCCTATTGTTCCATTTTATCCTCAATGTCTTTTGTGGTTATACCAAAAAACGTGAATGAAGCACTTGATCATCCTAGATGGTGACAAACTAGGATTCTATAAATACAAGCTATTGACCATAATAATACTTGGAAACTCATGTCTTTCCACTAGGAAAAAAGGTAGTTGGTTGTCAATGGATGTATGCAGTTAAAGTTGATCCTGATGGTGAAGTTGATCGGCTAAAAGCCTAGTGATTTGCAAACGGGTACACTTTATTTTAGGGTTGATTATTGTGACATTTTCCCTCTCGTGACTAAGATGACTACTATTCATTTTTTCTTTGCATTGGAATTAATTCGTCACTGACCACTTCATCAATTGGATATGAAAAACGTCTTCCTCCATGAACATTTCTCAGGAAATGTGTTTACTTAATAGTTTATGTTGATGATATAGTTACTACAAAAAATGATACTACTAGAATATCTCAATAAAGGAGTACTTGTGTAGACATTTTCAAACAAAGCATCTTGGAAGTCTCAAATACTTCTTGGGCATTAAAGTAGCTTAGTTAAAAGATGGATTTGTAATCTCTCAAAGGAAGTATGCTCTTGATATATTATAAGAAACATTTGTTATTGATTGTAGACTAATAGACAGTCCTATAGACCTAAATTAGAAATTAATGACAAAAAACGATAAATTATTCTTTGATTCAAAGAGATATGGGATGCTAGTTGGAAAACTTATTTATTTCATTATTACAAGGCTTGATCTATCTTTTGTAGTTTGAGTGATTAGTCAGTTCAACCAGACTCCATGTGTTGACCGTTGGAATGTTATCATTTACATTCTATGGTACATCAAAAAGTCCTATAGATGAAACATTCATGTCTCTGGGTACTGTGATGCAGATTGGATAGGTTCACTTATTGACAAATGGTCTACTATATTGGATATTGTGTTTTTCTTGGAGAAAATATTATTTCGTCGAAAAGTAAGAAACATGATGCAATGACTTGATCAACAACTAAAGCCGAATATAGGATAATGGTGTCACTAACATATGAACTTATATAGGTGAAACACTTCCTTCAAGAGCTTAACTTCTACGACATCCAAACTATGAAGATGTATTACGATAATTAAGATGTTCTTCACATTGCATCAAATTCAATGTTTCACGAGAGAACTAAACACATAAAAATTGATTATTATTTTGTTTATGAAAAGTTATTGAAAAAAGAAATATGTAATAAGTTTTTTTATCAAATGACCAACTTTTAGATATGTTGACCAAGTCCTTATGGAGTGTTGGAATAATTATGTGTATTTATGTTAGTGAAGTTGGAAGAACTAAAGTAAGGAGTAATGTGTGGGTTATCTTTATTTATGGTACCTAGCAGTCTAGGATAATCTCTTGACCTTACTGTATCAATTATTTTTCAATATAAATAGTAGAACATATGAGAAGGGTCTAAGTATCCCTCTAAAATTATATTTCTCTATTTTTAATCTCTAGTCTTATAACATTTTTCTTTAGTATGTCCTGAGATATCAGGTGCACCTAGGTCGGGTTTTCTTGACAAATTTTTATTATCAATAATTTCTCGTTGAGCCTCTTCTTGAAGGATGACAGAGAAAACGTTACTAATTGATGGAAGAGTATCAAATAGAAGAATTTGACCATTGGAAGAAGATGCAAACCCTTGAAAAAGGACATGACATACTCTAAATCAATGAGTTGTTAAAGTTAGTGAAGGCCACCGTAGGAACAGTTGAAACTGGGTTTGTATATAGAAAGATATTCCCATATCAATTTGAGCTTGGTGTAATAGGTTCTCACGCTGTCAGAATCTTTTAGGGACATGAGTTGACGTCGAAGTTGAAAAATGTAAGGATCATTTTTGCAATAAAACCGAGTTTGAAGATCTTCCTATATCTCATGAGGGGTGGAAGCGAAGAGGATGCTTATGACAATCTCTTTCGAAACAGAGTTGTATAACCATGAGATGACAACACTATTTGCCCTCAATTAAGGAGCGAAAGAAGGATCATTGTTTGGAGGTAGGGGAAGGGTTCCATCAGTGAGCGAAAGTTTATTCTTGACCGAGAAGGTAACCTTTATCGCACGACTCCAAGTCATGTAATTTCCATGATATAAGGGTTGAGAAGTAAGAAGAAGGCCAGGTCGACCCGAATCATGTAAGAAAATAGGATGGTAGGATCTTGATAGGGTTCTTTGATGGTGGTGATGCCACAACGAAAGTCATGGAAAAGCATAAAAACAGCAAGAAAGGCAAAGAATAGAGAAAAAGAAATCCCAGGAGAAACAAAGATAATTATTGCTCTATTGATACCATATTACAGAAGTAGAACAAAGAATATAAAAGAAGCAGAAAACCTAACAAAACATAACTAAATCAACCAAGCAATAAGAACAAAAGTAAACAAGAATAGTGTGGCACTAATAATAACCGATTAAACTCTCTTTTCGAAAGTAGATATGATTGAGGACAACTAACATGTTCTAAGTATAAATATTCAGTTTATTTCTGAAAGAAAAAATTAAACAAAAATCATTTAAAAATAGTTAAATTTTGATAACTTTTTATCCTTTATTTTTCGATCTTGCCCATTCTTTATTAAGACCAAAATGGATTTAAGATTTTAGCATCTTTGTTCTTAAAAAAAAACATTTAGCATCCATTGTTTATTTTTTAAGGTTAAATATGATTTTAGTCCTTGAAAATTGGAATTAGTTTCTCTTTAAAATATTGGTCCAATTTAGTCTCTAAACTTTAGAAATACATGAATGTAGTCTTTTTAACCAAATTTTATTAAGTTTATTTGACATAAACATAACAAAATTTGATTAAAATGACTAAACTCACACATTTCTAAAATTAGAAATTAAACTACGTCAAAATTAAAAAAGAAAGACTAATTTCAAATTTTACCAAAAGTTGAAAAACTAAAAACATATTTAATCTTATTACTTAAACCCCTTAATTCCTTAAAAAATCGAAAATAATCCTCATCCTTCTTTGATTTAAATTTGACATGTACTTTTTACCAACATTTCCATCAATAGTGTTTTCATACCACTAGTAAAAGAAATCACATTTTGAACTCGCACATTACGCTTCGGTTTCAGAAAAACCGAACCGTATCAAAACGTGGTAGTAGTTTCGTAATTTTTAGAATATTATATGCCTCGGTTGTCAAGCAACCGATGTCTAAAAGGAATACTGCCTCGGTTGGTAAGGTGAACTGAGGCATAAACCCCACAGATATTACACTAATAAGACCTTTCATTAGGTACCTTTCTGGTGGCAAAGATATTTCCTCGGTTGGCAAGATAGACCGAGGTACATAAGTCTTCCTAACAAGCGAAAGAGGAAATTTTCCTCAAATGCCTCATTCAAGCCAGGAAAACCTAGCGCCTCTCCTCTTCTCCTTTTTCTCGATGATGCTGAGATGGCGAAGAGATTATCCACGGAGTCGAAGAGAACATTGTCGGGCTTGATGCCGCAGTGGGCCACGCCCATGCGATGGCAGTGGGCCAGGCCTTCGAGAAGGCTCTTGATGAGGATGACTACTTGGGTCTCGGAGATGGGGTCGTTAACGATGCGATCGAAGAGCGTGTGGGGATGGCAAAGGTCCATGATGACGGAGAGATAATCGTCGTCCTTGAAGACATCAAAGATTTGAAGGATGTTAGGGTGAGGAGAGAGAAGGGTCATGAATTTTGGTTCATTCTGGAGACACTCACAGTTGGTGGAATCGGCGAGAAAAGACTTGTCGATGACCTTGCAGGCGTAGAGTTCGTTGGAGAGAGGGTGGAAACAACGGAAGATGGTTCCAAAGCGTCCACGACCGATCTCCTCATTTACCTGGTATTACGTCTTCAGCGCTTCACACATTCTTTGTTCGACATGCTTGGCATGGGCTGAATTATAAAATCATCCATCACCATGTAAGTTACTACTTCTTTCACAAAACCACTACTATCAGCAGAAATTTCATTTGCAACCTTTTCACCAACAAAAATCATTTGCGAGTTCACAAAATTGCCACAATAGCGATCAGGACAACAAGTAGTGTTATTAGATGTGATGTGACCATAATGACTTAGGCACTGGTAGAACACATTCGTGGAGTTGTTGGAAGAATTGTCATTGACTAAAGGAATAAGACTAGAGATTCATGAAGAAACGAAGGCACTTGGTTTCAACAGTAGATCCTTATACAGGTCTAGTTGCATGTAAGTTTCATCTAGATTCTCAACATTTTGATAGAGATTGGCTAAGCAGCCAACCATTTGATTCTTGTTAGAATCCTTATGACAGTATCGATGGGCAAGCATAGCAAGTTAAAGAAAAAGTAGAGCAACCTGGTATTGTGTCTTCAAAGCTTCACATATTCTTCGTTCGACAAGCAGCGACAATGGTCTTAGGGTGGATGGTGATTATTGAGGTTGAAATTTTGGGTTGAAAATATGGGTTGTTAGTGCAGGTTGAAGTTTTCCTAGAAAGAAATTTTGGTTGAGTGAGAACAAGCATTATTGTTATTCACGGTTTCTGAAGCTTCTTGTGAATGTGTAGGCATACCACAGTGCAATGAGAATGGTGTATGTGGACCTCGAGACTGGTGTAATGCAGGAACAACACAAGTTCAAGAGCTGTAGAGGTCAGATGTGGATCAAGACACAAAGAGAAGAAAAGAGAAACCAAAAGAGCATAGAAAAACAGAACAGAACAGTAAAAATTAAAAACACTCTATTGAGGCAGAATCTGAACCCTTGTAACTCGGTTCAGAACCGAGGCAAAAAATCTACCCCTTTTTACCTCGTCTGTATATGTCTCGGATGCGAAACTGCTGCTTATAATAAAAAATAACTGTTGTCGTTTCCTTTACTACACTAGTGCATATTTAATTTTAAAAAAAATTATTTATTTTAAGAATCTAAAAGAATAAATAAAAATAAAAATAATTTTATAAATGATATTTAATTATTTTATCGTTAAAAGGTGAAATTGTAAATAAAAATTAATTAATTAAGTTTTATTTTATAAAAATTACATTCTCTCCAACATTTAATCTTTATTTCTTTTTAATATTTTATCTAGATTTCTAAGCTTATTTTTTATCCTCTTATCTTTAACTTTTTTTTTAGGTTTAATAGCCAATTTAGTCCCCACTTTGGTTGAAAAATCTCAATTTAGTCCCTCGTTATAAAAGTGTTTTACAGTAGTCCTAACTTTTAAAATAGTGGGTCAGATTGGTCCCTTTCGTTAAATATAAGTTAACGAAATTAATGGATGATGATGTGACACAGCTTAAAGCTGATGTGTTAGATTGGTCCCTCGTTAGCTTTAAGTTGTGTCACATCATCATCCATTAATTTTGTTAACTTATATTTAACAGAAAGGACCAATCTGACCCACTATTTTAAAAGTTAGGACTAATTCAAAACACTTTTATAACGAGGGACTAAATTGAGATTTTTCAACCAAAGTAAGGAATAAATTGGCTATTAAACCTTTTTTTTATTAAGTCTATTCTTAATTTATTTCATCTCTGTCTAAAGTGCTTCAATGTCACTCAGACTTCAGTAAAACTGTCGGACACCGTACATCTATGATATGTGTAAGTCTGTCGGCCAATTATTGCTGTAAATTGATTACATTTAATACACATGTCATCAAATGGGCTTTTGAAATTAAAAGAAAATGAAAAAGTATGCTTAGAATTATTGTTGAATTGCCTCCACAATTTGCATTGACCATATATTACCATTCATTTAGGAGAATATCTTAATAACCTTTTAGGATTGATTTTCCATTAAAAACATGATAATTAATTTTAGAACCATTTTTATTGAAAAGTAATACAAAATATTGTACTTTTAGGGTCATCTACAATTGAAATAGGTCTACTTTTAATTACTACCGGTTTCTTTTTAGCTACAGTATTACTATAGCTAAAAAGGTTGTGAGTGTACTCTAAATAAATAATAATAATATGAAGACAATGTAAATCCGAGTGATAAAAATAATTAATTATTACGGATTAATATAGATTAAAATTTATAATTTAAAAATTATTAACAGTTAAAATATTTTTTATTATAAATAAAAAATTATAATTAATTTATGAATTAATATCTAAATTGGTAACTAATATTAGTTAATAAGATTTTGACTGTTAAATGAATTGATGACTAAATTTAATTAGAGACCAATTTAGTATATCACTTTTTTTAATAACCAAAACATTGACAATTAATATTAATAATTAATTTAGAAATTAATTTACAAATAAATTATATTTTTTTATTTATAATAAAAATTAGTTTTTTTATTAATGGTTTTTATTAATAATTAATAATTTTTTAACGTTAAAATAATTAATAATTTTTTAACGTTAAAATTAATCCTTATCTAAAGATTTTCTTATAATATAATAAAATGTATGCAAAACTTGAGGTGATATTTTCTTTTAATAATATTTCAATATTTGTATTTATGGAGAAACAATAATAAATGTGAACTCATAACGTAAATCGTTCATAATATATATTTTTTATATGGTTATATATAGAGCAATGTGTGAAGTGAGATTATTAATATTGGATAAAGAACTATTTTATAATGTATTAATACTTCAATTTAGATCACGTATATATTTGATAGGGGTTCGATTGCATTTCTCTTAATTGTTTGAAATATATCGACAGTGTTCGTTTCAAGGTGATGCATTGTTTCCCATGGATTAAGTAGATAAATTTCTATATTATATTATGTTTATTTTTAGGTATTTCGAAACAATGGAAGACTATGTTTGGCGGGATGTATAATTTTTTTATTCTTCGTTAATTTGATGAAATTTTGAGGTATTTATCATGAGACATTTTTACCCCTAATAAATATTCAACAAGCTTATGACAATGTATGAAAAATGCCTAATTATGAGTATATGAATAATAATAATAATAATAAATAATAATGATAATGATAATAATAATCATAAATAATGATAATAATAAAAATAATAATAATAATATAATTTGTATCATGTTAAAAATTAATTAGTAATAATAAATATAATGTAAAGACTGAGAGGAGTCAGATAGTAGATAATGGAACCAAACATTTAATAATAAAATAATGTTGATATATAAACGTTGGATTCAAAGTTCGTTTCATTATCTGATAAACCATTATCATTCTTCAAAGCTCTATTATCTTTTCTCCTCCTCTCTAGATTTTCTTCATTCTTAACTCATCCATTCAACAATCAGGTTGTACCTGATTAATTCTGGTGTCAAGGGCTTGCTGATACACCTATCAGTTTGTTGTGTTAGAACTGGTAAGTGATCTCTCCTGTTTCTCGTAATTTTTTGTGTTTTCTAGCACATGCAACTACTGTTCATCTTGCATGTGTTCATCATCTTCCATCTTGTTCTAATTTTTGTTTATGGTTGGTTTCTTTTCACCAATTTGAAGTTGTAGGTTGTTCTAGGATCTTTCGGTTGTCAAAAGTGTGAAGAAATTTATTTGGTCAAGTTGTTATAAGGTAAGGGAAGCCAATAATTTAATTGTATTTTCTGTGTTCAAATGTGGTGTGTAAATGATTATATAAATGTTTGATATTTTCTGTTGATTATGGGAAAACTGGAAGATTCACAAATTATGGGAAAACTGGAAATTTTGTGAATCTGTTTGGAGTTTATGCAAATTACCATTTGGTTTGTATTGGTTGTAGGAAGTGAGGAAGTGAAAATGAGAGTTTGGGGTGAAGAGTGAATTCTGGCAGTGGGGAGAATCTGGGTATGGGTAATCTGACTTGTTAGAACTCTTAAGTTATTTGAAATGACGTTTTAGTAGCGTTCGGTCTTAGGAAGGAATATGGTGTTTTAATAACGTTCGGTCTTAGGAAGGAAAATGATGTTTTAGTAGCGTTCGGTCTTAGGAAGGAATATGGTGTTTTAGTAGCGTTCGGTCTTAGGAAGGAAAATAGTGTTTTAGTAGCATTCGATCTTAGGAAGAAAAATGGTGTTTTAGTAGCGTTCGATTTTAGAAAGGAAAATGGTGTTTTAGTAGCGTTTGGTCTTAGGAAGAAAAATGGTATTTTAGTAGCGTTCAGTTTTAGAAAGGAAAATGGTGTTTTAGTAGCGTTCGGTCTTAGAAAGGAAAATGGTGCTTTAGTAACGTTCGATCTTAGGAAGGAAAATTATGTTTTAGTAGCATTCGGTATTAGGAAGGCATATGGTGTTTTAGTAGCATTTGGTCTTAGGAAGGAAAATGATGTTTTTGTAGCGTTCTGTCTTAGGAAGGAATATGGTGTTTTAGTAGCGTTCGGTCTTAGGAAGGAGTATGGTGTTTTAGTAGCGTTCGGTCTTAGGAAGGAGTATGATGTTTTAGTAGCATTCAGTCTTAGGAAGGAGTATGGTGTTCTAGTAGCGTTTGGTCTCCAACGTTAGCATTATATTCGTTCTCTTGGGTATTTATGTTATGGTTGTTTGTAAAATGTTTGAATTAGGTTATGTAAACTTTATTGTGTATGGATTATGGTATTAATATTTAATAAGGCATATGTTTCAAGTAATGTGGAAAATAATTCAATGGAGAAATGTCTCATGATTGGTTATTGAATTGTAAAGTATGAATATGGATATCGTGTTAAGTTGTCGTTCATCCTGAAATTCTATGATTACCATTCTCACATTACTGGATTTGTGAGAATATCAGGAGGTCCTTTAACCTCAGGATATCGAGGTAAACATTACTGGATTAACTTTGGGTGATAGCTTGATTGGTGTTAGTTGTTTCACCACCGCAAATGCAAGGACGATTATAGCTACATATTCATACAATCCGGATAGTCCAATTTAGTGGTCGGTTATTAGATGTTTGGTGTTCAGTCAATGTATGTTGAGTTCTCGGTTTGTGCATTGTTTGAACTTATGTTAAGATTATATATGTTGTATTCAATTAAATTATATTAGCTTACCCTTATTTGCCTGTTTTGTCCATGTTTTCTATTCGGTTCTTTATTTGCAATTATCACCTTGTGGCTGTGAGCAGAGGGAGGTGATTGTTCACTGGAGCAGGTGTTGGACTGCGAGGACTCAGTTGTTTAGCCTAAGACCATTCGGTCATATAGATATATAGTTGTATGAATCGTCCGGTCATGTACATAGTTTTGTAGTAGTATAGGAATTTTTGTAAAGTTTTAAATTTTATGGTTATTTTGGAATGACTGTAAGGTTAACTTTATTTCCAGTAACTGTCCTACCGTATTATTATATGATAACTCCTTTATAGAGTTTATTGCTATATTTTTGGGATGTTACATTAATTGTATCAGACCAGTTCTTTCCTTAGGAATCTTGTAGGGTTTTGAGTGTGCCTTGCTTGTGCTTGTGTGCTCTTAGTGGTGTATAGTGGTTGTACTTATCTCCTTGAGTTAGACTGATGGCTTTTTCTCTCTGTGTAAACAGAAGATGGCAAATGGGTCTCCTCCTTCTCCATCCCACAATTCGGATACATCCAACGTTATGAGAATGATGGAGTCAGTGTTGGAAGCAATGCAACAACAGAATACTGCATTAGTTCAGCAACATACTGTAGATTTGCAACAGTTGGATGATGTTAGGGTGTCAGCTGAGACATCCCAGAGGCAATGTTTGGATTTAATGTTAAGTAGCAGGGCTACATCAGGTTCTTCTTCATCCAATCATCCTCAAGAGTGGAGTTTGGAAAGTTTTCTTCAACATCATCCGGCCAAGTTTAATGGCAAGTGTAGTCCGAATGAAGCTGACCAGTGGTTCCGGGATATGGAACGAATTTACAACACCAAGAGGAGTCCAGACGACAATAGGTTGGCGTTCTCTAAGTACATGCTGACTGGAGAGCCCAATCACTGGTTGAGTAGCATGAGGATGCTACTAGAAAGCAGTGGTACTCTCATCTCATGGGAAGTTTTCAAGAAAGAGTTTTATGTCAAATACTTCTCTCATAGTGTTCGATTTGTCAAGGAGGTGGAGTTTCTTGAACTGGTTCAAGGAGGGATGACAGTATTCGAGTATGCTGATAGGTTTAAGCACCTACTGAGGTTTCATACGCTGGCCATGGATGAGGAATGACAGTGTAGGAAGTTTGAAAATGGATTGAGAGGGGATCTCATGTTGATGGTTGCCGGTTTGTGCATCAAGGAGTTTCCCTCTTTGGTGGAGAGAGCCAAGGTCTTAGAGAAGACCAAGCTGGAGGTGGAAAGTCAGCAGAGGCAGCAGTAGAGTGTAGGAGGGTCGATTTCTTCCAAGAGTGGTCTCGGTCCTAGGAAGAATCCTTATGCTCGGCCTCCTTCTTCAGGGTTTAGAGGACAGTCTTCAAGGCCTCCAATACCGTTTGGTCAGCCAAACTTCTCTAGGAATGTGAGGTGTTTTCCCTGTGGAGGTCGACATTATCAATCGATTTGTCCTCAGAAGAATAGTAGTAAAAGATGCAATGGGTGTGGAAGGAAAGGTCATCTGGAGTGTGATTGTCAATTGAACAGAAGAGCTGGTGCTCAGTCATAGAATGCAGGAAGGTTTCAGTGAAGAAGTGGTGGTGTTAGTGGAAAAGCCTAGGCTGCTGGCTGAGTCTATGCATTATCAGGAACTGAGGCAGCAAATTCAGGTAACCTTATTATCAGTACTTATTTCCTGCATGGAATATCTTGTTGTGTGTTGTTTGACTCGGGGGCAACACCTTCCTCTATCTCCAAGGAATGTGTTGAGAAGTTGAGGTTGTCTAAGAGAGAGATGGAGTTTGATCTGGTGGTGTCAACCCCAACAACTGGTGTTTCAGACATCTACCATGTGTGTTAGATGTCTAGTTGAGGTTGAAGGTCGTAGGTTCAAAGTGAACCTTATCTGCTTACCTCTTCAAGGTTTAGAAGTAATATTAGGAATTAATTGGTTGATGCCAATCACATTCTTATAGATTGTGGAGAGAACAAGTTAGTGTTCCCCAATGAAGATCAAAAGATGTCGTTGTCTGTCGGTCAGTTGAGGGAAGATATAATGGAAGGCGTTAGTTGTTTTCTGGTGTTATCTCACTTGGAATTGGTTCAGGATGAGCATATTTTAGACCATTCGGTCCAAGGTAAGCGGAGTATCGACCGTTCGGTCGTAAGCGATTTCCTGGACGTTTTTCCTGAAGAGGTACCTAGATTACCTCCTCCAAGAGAAGTTGAATTCTTTATTGATCTAGTGCCAGGAGCAGGGTCAGTATCAATAACTCCTTATAGGATGGCTCCAACAGTGTTAGCTGAGCTTAAGAATCAGATTGAAGACCTACTTGAGTAGCAATTCATTCGACCAAGTGTATCACCATGGGGTGCTCCTGTGTTGCTAGTGAAAAAGAAGGATGGTAGTTCTCGGCTTTGTACGGATTATAGGCAGTTGAACAAATTGACCATCAAGAACAAGTACCATTTGCCAAGGATTGACAATTTGATGGATCAACTGTATGGGGCTATTGTGTTTTCTAAGATAGACCTGAGGTCAGGATAGCATCAGATTTTGGTTAAGGAGGGAGATGTTCAGAAGACTGCATTCAGATCTAGATATGGTCATTATGAGTATGTAGTAATGTCGTTCGGTATTACAAATGCTCCGGTCATATTTATGGACTACATGAACTGCATCTTCAGATCATTCCTAGATAAGTTTGTGGTCGTTTCATTGATGATATTCTTATCTATTTCAAGACTCGTGAGGAGCATGAAGATCATATGAGGATAGCGCTTGGAGTGTTAAGAGAAAAGAAGTTGTATGCTAAGTTATCCAAGTGTGAGTTTTGGATGGAAGAAGTCCAGTTCTTAGGGCATGTGATATCGACTAGTGGTATTTCTATGGATCCGGTCAAGGTACAGGCGGTACTTCAGTAGGAGAGACCTTAGTCGGTCACTAAGATCAGGAGCTTTGCGGGATTAGCGAGCTACTACCGTCGCTTTATTGAAGGATTTTCTGAGATAGTAGCGTCGTTAACTCAGTTGAAAAGAAATATCAATCTTTTGCCTAAACCAATCAATGTGAAACTAGCTTCCAAGAGCTAAAGCAAAGGTTGACGAGTGCTCCTGTGTTAGTAATTCCATATACAGGTAAGCCTTTTGAGGTTTTTTATGATGCTTCCTATCAAGGTTTGGGTTGTGTGTTAATGCAAGAAAAGAAGGTGGTTGCTTATGCTTCAAGACAATTGAAGGTTCATGAGAAGAATTACCCCACTCATGATTTGGAATTGGCAGTAGTGGTGTTTGCTTTGAAGATATGGAGGCATTATCTTTATGGAGCACAATTCCAAGTATTCAGTGATCATAAAAGTCTGAAATATATGTTCGAGTAGAAGGAACTGAACATGAAGCAAAGATGGTGGATGGAATTCTTGAAAGATTATGAGTTTGAACTATTTTACCACCTAGGAAAAGCCAATGTGGTGGCTGATGCATTGAGCAGAAAGGTTGTTCATGTTTCTACGATGATGGTCCGAGAGCTGAGTTTGGTTGAGAGCTTTAGAGACTTAAGGCTGCATTTTGAGTTGGAACCGAACAGTATAAGGTGCAGCAGCCTTAGGTTAACAAGTGACTTGTTAGATCGAATAAAAAAGAAGCAATCGGTTGATGTTGAACTACAGAAGGCTAGGGTGTTGGTCGGTTTCGAACATGGAAAAGACTTCAGTATAAGGGTAGACGGTCTTCTTAGGTTCAAGGGAAGAGTATGTATGCCAGATGACGGAGAGCTGAAGAGGATGATCCTTGAGGAAGGGCATCAGAGTCGGTTTAGCATACACCCAGGTATGAATAAGATGTATCAAGATCTCAAGGAATCCTTTTGGTGGTCAGGTATGAAAAGTGATGTGGCTCGGTTTCTTTCAACTTGTTTGATCTGTCAAAGGGCTAAGGTGGAGCACCAAAGACCGGGGGGTTTGTTGCAGCAGTTGGAGATTCCTGAATGGAAATGGGATAACATTGCCATGGACTTTGTTACTCATTTGCCCTGTACGGTTAGAAATCATGATGTCATATGGGTGATAGTAGACAAGTTAACCAAGAATGCTCACTTTCTTGCCATTAACTTGAGGATGTCAATGGCAAAGTTGGCTCAGCTCTACATCAGAGAAGTGGTTCGATTGCATGGTGTTATAGTCTCCAACGTTAGCATTGTATTCGTTTTCTTGGGTATTTATGTTATGGTTGTTTGTAAAATGTTTGAATTAGGTTATGTGAACTTTATTGTGTATGGATTATGGTATTAATATTTAATAAGGCATATATTTCAAGTAATGTGGAAGAGAATTTCATGGAGGAATGTCTCATGATTGGTTATTGAATTGTAAAGTATGAATATGGATATCGTGTTAAGCTGTCGTTCATGCTGAAATTCTATTATTACCATTGTCACATAGAGAGAGGTAATTTATTTGTGAGAATATCAGAAGGTCCTTTAACCTTAGGGTATCGAGGTAAATATCATTGGATTAACCTTGGGTGGTAGCTTGATTAGTGCCATCTGTTTCACCACCGCAAATGCAAGGACGATTATAGCTACATATTCATACAATCCGGATAGTCCAATTTAGTGGTCGGTTATTAGATGTTTGGCGTTCAGTCAATGTATGTTGAGTGCTTGGTTTGTGCATTGTTTGAACTTATGTTAAGATTATATATGTTGTATTCAATTAAATTATATTAGCTTACCCTTATTTTCCTGTTTTGTCCATGTTTTCTATTTGGTTCTTTATTTGCAATGATCACCTTGTGGGTGTGAGCAGAGGGAGACGATTGTTCACTAGAGTAGACGCTGGATTGCGAGGACTCAGTTGTTTAGCCTAAGACCGTTCAATCATATTGATATATAGTTGTATGAATCGTCCGGTCATGTACATAAATTTGTAGTAGTATAGGAATTTAGTAAAGCTTTAAATTTTATGGTTATTTTGGAATAACTGTAAGGTTAACTTTATTTCTAGTAATTGTCCTACCGTATTATTATATGATAACTCATTTATATAGTTTATTGTTATATTTTTGGGATGTTACAAATAATAATAATAATAATAATAATAATAATAATAATAATAATAATAATAATAAAAATAGTAATAAGCAATAATAATAATAATATAATTTTTTTCATGTTAAAAAATAATTTTTATTTTTTTTCCTTATAATAAAATTTACAATTATATATAATATGAACAATTATCATTTTTTTATTACTTATACTACTATTAAGGGTATTTTTTATAATCTTTAATTTCTACTAATTAAATCATATTTTTATCTGTCACATTAGTCAAATCTTACATTAATTTTCACAAACTTTACTTCTTCCAATTTACTCTCATTCACCTTCAAATTCCTTAAAAAACACAACAATCAATTCATTATCAAATTCACCTTCAAATTCCTTTAAAAACACAACAATCAATTTATTCTCAAATTCACCTACTCTCTTTCTCAAATTCATCCTAAAAAATGAACATAATCTTAAAGATTAGTAGGGTTTGATTTCGCAATTTCTCTGATAAACATATATAATAACTATGGAATATTAACTATTAATGAACTTTAAATAAAATTAAGTAAGAAAAACTATTATATTAAGAATATAGTTTCTTATTTTTATTATACTGAAACCAATAATATATATCGAATTTATTACAATGAACTAACTATTTATAAATATTATTTTAATCGTAAGTGTATCTTTATTTAATTTTATAATTTACGTGTGTATGATGTTTATATTAAAGGTGAAATTCAATCTGTTTTATATATGTTGTTTTTCAGTCCGGATTATTAGGATGATAAAAAAACGTAGAGTAAAAGGCATGGTGTTATTAACTTCTGTGACAGAAAACAGTTATTAGCAAGAAACAACGACGACCCGACGACCCGACGACCCGGAAGAGTGTCAGTGCATGCAATGTTTTACCGTCACAGTGAAGCACGACTATGGAGTCTAGATGAACTTGTTGAGGACGAATTTGGCGAGATCTATACCTCCAGTGGTGATGCCATCTGAAAGCTCGGAAGCAAAAGACCAAGAGAGCACGTCGTGGGTTTCGGTTGACCCGTCAAACCCTGTGGTGGCAGAGAACCCAATGGTCACCCACTCCGGAAGAACGCTCTTCACGTCCACTCTCTCAGACACGATGTAGCTCGCTCTCCGAGAAGGGTGAACCAGAGAGGCCACCAAGAGCTGCGTCGAGGCGTCGTACGTGATCAGAATCTCCGCGTTTTGCCCGTTCGCCAAACCCCACGACGCCCATCTGATAGACTCGATGGAGTTCACGTCGATGCCAATGTGACGGGGTTCCGGGTCCCACTTAGGGTTCGAGTAGGTGTCGAACTCCACAGCCACAGTCTGGGCGGAGCTGTCGTAGGTGGCGTTGTCGAAAAGACCCAGAAAACCGGCGTTGGATTTGGGCTCAGACCCGACGGGTACGAGAGCAAATGCAAGCCCATCGGCGGTGCTTGACTTGTTGGGAGCGAAGATTTTGAAAGTGAAGGAGGTGGCGATGTTGGCGACGCTGCCAGTGGTGCTGTCCCAGATTTGGATGGGGGCGGAGTAGAAGGCGCGGCCCAGAGATGCCGCCGTGGGTTTGCCGTTGCCTTTAACTTTGGTTAATCGTAATTGGCCGGCGGATGAGACGGTGGCGTCACCTTGGAGGATAAGGTTGGATGAGTCGAAGGATTGGAAGTTGAAGGAGAAGACGTTGGTTGAGTTTGCTTGGGTGAGAAGCACCAGGAAGAGGGCTACGGAGAGAGAGAGGATAATGGAGAAGTTGGAGGAAGCCATGGCTGTAAGGTCTTACAGTGATGGATGTTGATGATGTATAAGGATGAGTCTGTGTTGTGTATTTATAGAACAAAAACAGGACTCTGTCTCCAGATTCACACTATTCAAACACTTTCAAACCACTCATACATTGTCTCCTGCTTTCTTATTAAATTACACATGTGTTTTGGAATTTTATATTTTATTGCTTATTTATTTTTATATGTTAAAAAATGCATGCTTTTCTAGTTAACTTAAAATTATATATGATTTTATTGTTAGATAACATCGTCATTTTTTCATGTTATCACCTACGACCACTATTCATGGTTATTCAGTTATTTGTCGTTTGAAGCAACATAACTTAAATGTCCGATTACGTGCTTAAACAACTAAATTCTCGAAATAGATTTGTAATAATATTTCTCTTCCTCAAACCATCGCTTAATTAACGGTTTGAACTTTCAATATCAATCCATCAAAAAATTAAGTTAATTAGATCAAAATTTAAAACCATCAATTTAAACCAAAATCACATCAATTTAAAAAAAATAAAAATCCAACTAATTTAATTCTCTAAATGTAGTCAAACTTAACATTTAACATTAACATTCTTAATAAATAATTAATCCACATAAAAGTTACACTTGAAAAAAGAAATCCTTCAAGAATACTTTATCAACTTAACTAAATCCATACCAGTTATCTAACCTAAGATTTACCATGATACATTTCACTCTTCAAGCTTAAAACTATGAAGAAATAGAAGAATGAATAATCTTTTTATGGCAAAATCTTAGCAATGACTTTGAGAGTTCTCATTCATCGAGTTAGTATATTATCTTTATTTTATATTTATCTTTTATCTTTAGTTAGTTTGTTATTATTTTTTATTTGTATTTTGGGCTTGACTCATATTTTTTCTATTATAAATAGATGACCCTATGTGTATATTCAACATAAGGGAAATTAATCCTATACATATTTTCTCATTATATTCAACATGGTATCTAGAGCTTGGTTCTTTTGAGGAAAAAGTTTATGGTGCCCTTGTTACTACATCTGTCGTTGCTGGCTGTGGTGCTATTTATTATCGGCGTTGGCGCCGTTGTCTACCTCTGTTGTCTATTGCTACCACTATCAGAGTTCAAGTTTCGATCGACAATCACATGGTTTTGATCGTCTCTGTCATGCAGTCACCATGTCATTAACAACGTCTTCATTGGAACTCTTACGCTCTCAGCATCTTTTGAAGTTATGGATTTGCTCCTTTTTCTATCGTGCATGGTGGTGTGTCTAGTAGTAATTCAGAGCGTCGAGGTCGCATTCATCGTTTGTTATTATTGCATGTCCCATCTCCTCTTAGGCAGATATTCAGAGCATCGAGGGTTTTCTTTTTCCTTTTTCAGTTGCCTTGATTGGAGAATCTTGGATTTTCAAAGTTTCTCTCTCCTGTTCATCCATGACTTCTTCCATTGTTGTCTCTTCTGACCTCTCTTTTGTCAATATTGTGTTTGAATCGTCCATATATGTTTTTTTGCCATGGAAAAGATGGTTTTTGTTATTTTATTTATAATTGTTGTGGCTCTCCAACAATTACCTCTTTATCCACTGGTGACATTCCTCAAGGGTGATTTGTAATAAGAGATTTACATGGAGCAACCTCCCAGATTTGTTGCTCAAGAGGAGTCTTCTGGGTTGATATTTCGTCTTCTGTGTCATCTTAAAAATCATTAGCAATTTGGTGTCACTCGAGTGCAGAAGTAGATATTATATTTATCTTTTATTTTTGTTTGTTTGTTATTATTTCTTATTTGTATTTTAGGCTTGCTCTATATTTCTTCTATTATAAATAAATGACCCTATGTGTATATTCAACACAAGGGAGATTAATCTCATACATATTTTTTTACTATATTCAACATATCGAAATGAGTTCTTGAGAAATATTAGTTATATTTATAAGATAAACATAGATAATTAGTCTATATTTCTAGTGAAATAATACCTATCTATAACATATAATAACAATATAGATGAAAATAACATAATGATAAATAATATAATAATAAATTGTTGAAATTAGTTATGATAGTTGATATGATCTAAATAGATATTGGTTTGACTGTTGAATAATAAAAATGTTTAATAGACCTTGAGTTTTATTTTTTAATATATCCATTGAGTTAGATAGAATAACCATGTTATGTGACAAGAAAAACAAAGAATTTGAGAATTTGAGATTTGAAAAATAAAATTATTCAAATCAAAATTTGATTGGTTTTAATTGATTGAAACTTTATTACCTTCTAACAGTAAAAAAAGAAAATCACTATAATATATATATATATATATATATATATATATATATATATATATAAAATAAATTTGTATATATATAACCCCATAACTTAAGATATTTAAATTATTTATTTTAAATCCTTTCAACAATTCTCAATAGTGAAAAGTTATTCTTTTCAAATTATATTTTAAAAAATAAAAAAAAATATATAATAAACTGTAATAGATCTATCTGCATTGTTGACAGCGGAAAGGAGTCCTCCAAAAATGTTATCATGGCAAAATGGGTTCTCTTTTTCTTACCTATTTTTGCTTTTCTCTTGCGATTTAATTAGGTCAAATTTTCTTCGCATTGTGGCTTTGATTTTACATAAATAGACATGTAGTGCAGTTTACTTTAAATGGTAAACTTATTTTAATAACTGTATTTATTAAACTTAAGCTCACTTTTTATTCCTGTCATTTCTTGAATCTGATATTTCAGTCCTTATGACATTATAATCTCAGAGATTTGATGTTCCAATTATTTAAAGTTAAATAATTTTAACCAAATATTAGTATCTTACATAATTCTTTACAGAAAATTTTGCAAGCTTTTAAATAATAATAATAATAATATTAATTATTAATTTCATAAATTGTATATAAATTTTAACAAATATTTTAACAATATTAAGTTTAATTTACTTAATTATATAAATGTTAATTATGTTATTTAGATATACTTATAATGGTTAGAGTCATATAACATGCTAGTGTTAATTACCGTTTTCAAGAAAATTTTCTACAAATTTTTAAAAAAGTAAAATTTTATATTAATAATTTGTTCAATAAGCTCAATCACTTTAAAAATTAATATCACCATAACTGTTTTCTTTTAACTCTTATAAATATATTTAAAGAACATAATTAACATTTATATAATTAAATAAATAAAAATATAAACAAATTTAATCTTGTTAAAATATTTAATAAAAATATCAATTTTAATAAAAATGTTTGTTAAAATTTATATACAATTTAAATTTGTTTTATATTTGGAGAGGAACAAAATAATTTAATTTTTAAAATTTGGACTAAATTGAGACAAAATAAAAATTGAAGGACCAAATTGAAACAAAATAAAAATATAAGGACCAAACTTAGACTAATGCAATGACATGTGGACTGACAATGACACATGACACTATAAGTGTCATGTCACACTGTCATTGTATGACATAATATCAGTTTGACAAGTGACATTTTTTAATTTTATTTTTTTAAAAAAATTAAAAATAAAATAATAAAAAATTTCATAAAAAAAGAAACTAACACGTGACACTTCCTTCAAAACGGTGTTAGTTGTGTTAGTGCAGAACTAACAACAAGAACTTAATTGTTTTAATTTTTTCAAAAACAAAAATCTAATTGAAAAAAAAAATAACTGAGAACCTAATTGAGATTTCTCAGCAAAATTAAAAACCTCAAAAATTATTAAATCTAAAATATTAATAGTAAATAATATGCTAACTTTTCTTTAACAACTGAATCATATATTAGCAGTCTATTAAAATTATATAATTTAAAAAACAAGCTAAATTCGTAATTTAAATTAAATTATGAGATGAATAATAAATTTAAGTCAGTTTCTCTCCTTTTATTAAAACTCTTTCAAAAAGTGGTAGCATATGGGGGACTTCCTATAACTGTACTTTTCAAGGCACCTTTTAAAAACTGAAATAAATTTTCGAGGAAAAATTGTTTAACAAAGAGAGCACACGTAAGTTTTCATGGATAATACAAATATATTAAAAGTAGATCGTACATCGCATCTCTTTTATAAAGCTGTGGAGCTGGTAGCCCACGTTCAACACGAGGGGTCATGATTTTTTTTATCTTTAATAAATGTCGAATAAGATAATGTGCATTTTTTTTTTCTAAAGTTGTAACTTGATTTTAATATTTTATTTATGAAAAATATTTTGGAAACAACACTAGCACTTGCAATCACTAAAACTTCTAAACACTCTTGTAATTAGTACCAGTAAATGATTGGGTCTGTTGAGGAGAGGTTCTATCTGAGTTATACAAAAATCAATAACATCTGAGTCAACTATATAAGAAATCAACATCACTCTTTATCTAAAATCTTAAGGCAATGGTCCCTCAAGGGTGAGTCCCTTCCACATAAATACACTTCCCCTCCAGCAAAAGCATTCCCAACCAACCACAACCACAAGTAACCCTTTTCAACCGCTAGTCACCACTAAAAACTATCGGCTCTAATACTACTGTTGGGTCTATCAAGGAGGAGATTCACTAGGGAGACATAATATCAATGATATATGCGCTCAACCATATAAGGGATCGACACCACTCGTTACCCAAAACCTTAAGGCAATGGGTTAGTGGGTCTTTCATCTTTACATACTGCTCTACTCTCTCATTTTTATCCAATGTGAAACTTGGACTCACACTTGGATTTCCAACATTTAATTGTACGTATAACAAAAAAATCTTATTCAACCTCTAAATATATAAAAGCTTAAGATAACTAAATTAAATTTATGAGATTATATTTAAGTATTATATATATATATATTGTTATCTAGGATCGAGATCGTTCTTCCTAACTTAGTTTGTTTTTGCATGATATGTTTTTCAAAGAGGTATCGAAACAATTATGAAAAAAGTGTCACTACCTCACCATCAAATCTGTATTTATATTTTTTATGGCAATCAAACCTATTAATTAATCATTAATAACCATTAATATACATGTTAACTGCTCATTAATAATTGTTATCTCATCAATTAGCCTTTAATCACCTTTAACGACTGTCTACACCGATCGATCTTGATTGGCAGCATATCCGAACATGTTGTCAATCGACATGCCAAGTAGTACAATGTATATACAATATATATATATATATATATATATATATATATATATATATATATATATATATATATATATATATATATATATTGTGTAAGAAATAAACATTAAGTCTAGTTCAGTATCAAAAATTGACTTGTATCATTTTCATCCACTTATATATTTAATAGAAGTCAATTTTATAGGATTGAGTTAAGTTTAAAATTTGTAGCATAACATTAAATCAATAAATTTGAAACTATCTCACAAGATTTATATTTGTTACACATATAATTTTATTCGTTTTCTAATTAGTATCAAATCCATTAATATTTAATTCCATACATAAAATATATATAAAGAACATTTATTATAACTTTCACAAATTAAAGATAAAATCAATTTAATATATATATATATATATATATATATTATAAACTAATTTAATAAGATAAAATTAAACTTAAAAGTCCATTTTTTATAAGTACATTTAAATAAAAAGATAGTTATTTAGTCTAAATTTTATATTCGTAAATCAAAGGCAGAATGAATTTTTAAGCTACACATGCTTACACGCACACAAGTTTTTTTATGTGGAGATCCTTTGTAGTTTCTTTTTCAAACGCTGAAGATACGGATGGATTTGATGTTTGCTTACATGAAAAGTAGTGAAGGTTAGTTGGCCACGAGAAACACGTGGTATTTACGAATTTTTGTTTTTAACCAATAATTATGAAATAAAATTATTTTAGAAACTAATTATTATAATTAACAAAAATATCAGTAATTTTTATTTAAGTAACTAGGCTTGTTTCAAGGATTAAAAGGTTTTTTTCCATTAAAAAATTGTTGACAAATAATCATATGTTTCAAATTTTAAGAACACTTACAATTTTTTTTGGTTTATATGAATGTAAGTACGATAGTTGGAGAAATGTTCATTTACCCAATCGTGATTGCAGCTTAGATCAATTTTTTATATAAATTGAATTCATAAGATATAAATAAAAAAATAGTCGTGATTTTTCATCTTATTTTTTTATATTTGAGATGGTGATTAAGGGTGTGTTCACTTGAGGTCATTGGGAGAGATGATTAGGAGGAGAATGATTGAATAGATTTGAAGAGATTTGAAGGTAATTTTTTTGTGTTTATCTGAGAGAATTTGGAAGTAATTGAGAGTGGATTTAGAGGTAAAGTTTGTGAGAATTAGTGTAGAATTTGATTGATGTGACCGTTTTAAAACTTTTTTTTAATTGGTAGAAAATAAAGAAGACACATTATGCTCTTCCCTTTCATTCAACTCATTATCAACCTCAGTAATCAATGGGTCATCGTTATCAACTCCACGAATAAAGTTGTGTAGAATACAACAACATAAAATAATGTCTGTCATTGTCTCCAATCCATAATGTGGTTCAGTGTTACTTGCAATGATAGGAAACCGTTTCTTCAACACAACGAATGTTCTTTCTATAACAGTTCTCAATGATGAATGTCTATGGTTAAAGAGCTTGCGTGCATTTTGTGGTCCTCTGCGTGTAAATTCTTTAAGGTTATATCAGACACCTCTATATGGTGTCATAACCGTACTTTTAAGCATAAATCCAGCGTCACCAAGATAGTACTTTCCTACAATAATGCATAACATCAACAATTACTAACTAATAAAAAACCAAGGTCTGACATCCCAACGAAGACACCTTACCTTGGGGGATGACTAACGGATCATCTCGATCAAGAGCATTTTTTAAGATTCTAGAATCAGATGATGTTCCTTCCCACCCAGCTAGAACGTATGTGAATTTCATTTCAAAGTCACATGTGGCAAACACATTTTGAGTTGGCCAATCTTTTCTTCCACGAAATCTCGGAGCATCTGTTCTCGACACCCTTACACGAACATGAGTTCCATCTATGGCCCATAAGCAATCCTAAACATTCAATTAAGAAGTCATCATACAACTTCATGTAATAAACATCGTTTCGTAAAATTAAATCAAAACGGATAGATTCATATGATTACCTTAAAGTAAGGATTAAACCGATTGTTGTTTAAGACATATGGATGAACCTCGTCTCCTGATGGCTAAGTTAAAAATTATGATTCTAGACTTAAAATAGCATCCAACACATTGTGAAAGTGTTTGCTAACCGTCGCCCAAGATCGATGAAAGAAAAATGCGACACTTCGATTCTTAACATTATGCCCAATTATATGAAGAAATTGAGCTACCTGTTCCTCCACTGTCGAGCGAATGACGTCTTTAACTAACCCAGTTGTTCTTAGTCTCTCACAAAGATTAATAAATGTCTCTGGACCCATCCGAATAATGTCACGACATCGATTAGTATGCACCAGGTATAACATTAACTATTGCCGGCGACGATCTTTGTCGGGAAGGAAAGTGCTAACACTAGTTGGATCACTTGAGCACATATTCAATATATTCAAGGCATGACAAACAATGCATAACATTGTTAGTGCAACCAGTGAAGTCGTTATTTGTAATTGTTGATGTAGCATTGCGACTATATTAAAGTCTACATCAACCACATCGTCATCTATATCTTCACGGTCCAAGTACGACAAATCTAATTCTTCTTCCATCTATTTTTACTTAAACAAATAATTATACTATAATTAAAATCATGCATTCATATATTCATTAAACATATTATATTCATATTATCATACATTCATATATCATATATTCATATATATAAACAAATTTAACAAATACATTCATATATTCATTAAAAATAAAGGAAATATATTTAAATAACACATTCAAAAGGCATTCTTATATTTATTAAAAATAAACAAACAATCACACTTACCTTTTCAAGATCTGTGTGTATGTGGATTTGCAAGTATGAATTAGGCTGAATATTGCACTCAAACTCCAACCACCAATGTACTCAAAGATTCACTGATTCTTGACTATAGAAGTTGGATGGTAATTTTCAATGTTTTTCAACAAAGTAACACCAAACCTGTGAATATCATAATATTAGATCATGGTTCAAAAGCCTTGTGTAAAAATGTTTTAATTCATAATCTACCTTCAACAAAGTCGATCCAATTCATCAACCATGTGCAGATAAATAAGTAAAATTCTTCAATGTTCAAATACAAAACTCAATTATCTTGGCTGCCCGAAAAACATTCACAAATAACCTTCTTCACCCATGCATAATAACTCGTGCTTGTTGGCCCAAAAACATACACAAAGAACCTTCTTCACCCACAACAATAACTCATGTTAAACACACATCCAACAACTTCAAAATACCAACAAAAAACCATGATTAACTCCTTCCCTTACCATCAAATTAAACTTCAAATCTAAAAATGATAATGCCCTAGACTACACACAAGACAGAAGCTGGTTCATGAACTTACACGACGAAACACCTTGCAATTGAACGTTCAAGCTTTTCCTTCACCACCCTCAAAACACCTGCATCACAAACCATCACACAAAAATCGTTAGGCCTATGATATTTGAACCAATAACGCTAGATTTGCACTCTTCTCAGCATCCTTTTGTGTGGCCAGCCTCCTCCTTCGTCCACTGCTTCACGTGTGTAAGCAACCTTGGTGCATCCTCCACCATCAGAGAAACTGTCGTCGCTAGTTGAAGGACCATCAAAAGCTGCCTCCATCATTCATCATCACGGACAATTTCATCCACTGGTTGAACCTGCATCGGATGCGCGCTGCATCATCCACCACGACCAACAACTTCCTTCACATAAAACCAAATACCTATGCAACCACAACCTTCGTCGCATGCCTACTGCGCTGTTGACCTTCTTCAACCATGGAGGCGCCAAACAGATCCAACGACGAAGTAAAACGGTGGAGTTGCAGGGAACCCAAGACCGCTTGTGTAATCGGATCCAAGCTACAACATCTCAAGCAAACTATCTCGTAACCGAATACACTTCTCGGTAACCGAATATGCATGAGTGTAACCGGATACGGTTTGGCATGGATTTCTTCATTCATTTGTAACTGGATACGCCATCTTTTATTCGAATACGCTTTAACCGTTCTTCGTCTTTTCCACCTTCACAAACTCATCTTCTTCATCAACCACTCTGTTCTTCATCTCCTCCACCGATCCAGCTGATGTTCTTCATCTACCTCCATGGCCTATAACATAAAAACGATATACACACGGTCTAAACAACTACAATCAAAGCTCACCTTACCTTTCTCTCTTCGAAAAGCACTCAAACACACTTGCAACTCCTTCACTTGCACAACACAATGTTCTTCTCGCTGGCTTAATTAACACAACAACAACCACACAACGTACCACATTTTAGTTGTTATTCGACATGGTCAAAACCTATTTAATACTATGTGTAGTGTGACTAGTGCATGCGGGAATTTTCACTGTTAAATGTCTATTTTAAGCAAAGGCTCAAGAATATCTTCTATAAATTACAACTTTGAGTTACACAGTTACGCGTGAATGTACAATAGCCAATTTCGAACTTCTAATATTATATTATAAATGCAACAGTGAACATGTAAATTTTAAATTGAAAAAGAACACATAAATAATTTATGCTATAATCCCTCCAAATCGTCTCAACATAGCGGTGACCAGAAAACAACACATCCCTCAATTCTTTCCCGTTTCTTCCCCGCAAATCCCTTCAATTTTATCGGTTACTGTTACTAGTGAACAATATAATACTCCCAAATGAAAAGAGTCTAATGGATATCTGTAGCAATTTGAAAGTGAAGATATGAAATGATTTATTTTTTCTTGAAAGCTTGATCTGGTACACGTCCATCATGTTTGTATGTCGTCTGACTATGTCCTATAAAATCATAGTACAATTATGTGTTTTTAGTATTATCTTCATTTACATCTTTAAACATTGTTTCCGTCACTGCTCATTAATTGTTGACAAAATTTTTAACTTTTAATGGGAAAAAAAATTTGGTAACTTCATCTATTTTAATTTTTAATGTTTTTAACTTTCATGAAAAGGCATACTGAAGAGAACTGAGAAAAAAGTGTTGAAAATCATACTTATCTCAGTATGTAAACATCAATTAACAAAGTTATTAACAAAAGAATGAAACAACCAACCAAGGAAAATTTTAGACACTTAAGTTTTATGTTTAAATAATAAAACTTATATATGAATTAAAAATAACTTATAATATATAAATAAATATAAATTTTATTTTATGAATAAATTTTATAGAATTTGAATTAAACTAAAAATTTACTCTTTAATATAATAAAAGAATAATGAGTTATGATTAATTTTAACAAAATTTATTATTGATAAATTTATTGTTCCACCTACTGAACTGAAAGTTATACATTAATTATAAATAAAATTAATTCACATATAAATTTCATTCCACCTACTGAATTGAAAGTCATACATTAATTATAAATAAAATTAATTCACATATAAATTTCATTTTATAAACCAAATATATAAAATTAAATAAAATTTAAAATTCACTTCTTAATATTAAAATTTTAAATATCAATAAAATGTCTTATATAAAATAAAATTCAGAAATATAAGTTTTAAAATTTATATTAAAAATGATTTTAATCTTTTGAAAAAAAAAACAAACTCATATACATCATGTAAAAGAAAACATTCTTGATTTTTTAAGTTAAGATAAACCTAAAATTTACTTATTGAAAATTTAAATATTAATTAAATATCTCACTTAAAATATAAATAAAAAAGTGTATGATACATGAGAAAAATAAAATTCATAAATATTAATATTAAAATTTTATGTTGAAAGTGATATTTATTTTATACAGACAAACTCATATTTAATATAAAAGAAAACATTCTTAATTTTAGGTATTCAAATGCGAAAAATTTGTTGGAAGTTAGAAGTTATTGAATTTTAGGGGTCTTAGATCTTATTTTTGTAAAACTAAAAACAAACACATGAAATATAACTTTTGTAAAAACTTGATGATATAATTTAATGTTAAATAAAAATAAATAAAATTATAATTTTGTAAATTTAAAACTAACTGCTAAATAAATTAAGTATATTTTAATAATAAATTAAATATGTTTTTAAGTTTTCAAACCATTTATACTGTATGTGTTTACCAAACTATATATTTATTTCATTTTTACACTATGTAAAAATTACGAAATATGTAAAAATTATGCAAAATATGATTCCAATATGCATCTCTAAAATTGTATCTGTCGTATAAAAAATATTCTACATATTATTTGTTAAAAACAACATGTACTACATTATTTTCATAATATAAAAATGTAATTTAATTTAATGAAAAATAGAAATTTTATTTTAAAAACAAAAATATATATTTAATGCTTCATTCATTTAAAAGAAAAAAGAAAATCTATATTCCATTAATATTTTTTTTTATCTCAAATATATTATTAATTTAGTCTCTCTCTATATACAGGGAAAATGGATTTGTGTAGATGTAGTAAAATGTGGTCTACATTCATTATTGTTTAATGGTGAGATGCAGCTAGCAGTAGCAGTGGGTACAACACCTCCATCATTGTTTCAGGAAAAAGACGTGACTCTCTTCATGATTTTTCTTGAAAGCGCCAACACAATAATAGTGGAATAACTTTTAATGTATGCGACAAAATTTTATTATGTTTTCAAAACTTTTAAAATCATTTTATACTATTCAGTGGTTTTAGTTTTAAAACAATTGTTATTTTCTTTTTTATTTTTCGCTTCATATAAACTATTCTTTTATCATATTAAATTAGGTTAAAAGAATGTGTTGTATGGTTGTATCGATGTTTTAAAAGAACTGTTTTTTTTTCTCTATAATTTTCATTAAACTTAATTTTAGTAACTATACTTTTAAGTTGATGAATTAGTCCTCGGGCTATAAAGAATGCGATATATTTCATTTAACTATGTAATAGTAAAAACATCACTCAACATAAAGTTTAAATATTTAAAAAAAAAAGTTAAAACCACTTTTTTTTTTTAAGTTTCAGGTCTAATTAATTAATTTGAAAAAAAAATATTTTTTTTATATATGTGCAAAAGTTGAACATATACAAGAAAATTTATATATATATTTTCGATTACTTTTTTATTTCTTCTCCCTTTCAGATAAAATTGTTTCTTATTTATATATATATTTTTTCTTTTTTCACTGTCTTGTTTCCTTCTTAGTCTTCTTTCTTTTGTTTTTTTTCCTAAAGAATCACAGGTCATGTGTGTATCTGTAATAAGATATGGTCTAGGTACATTTATGATGAGACATTTCTTTTCTCAAAGAGTAAGCTAGTTGTCATAAGTATAATTTTTTATGTTTTATTTTAACGTGTCACACTTCACGAGTAACTAATTTATTTGTTATAATGCCTTAATCCAAGATTACATACACAATACTCATAATTATACGTAGATTATATAAATAGAAACTAAAAGAAATACAAATAAAAGAAGACTAAATTGTAATGTAACAAATAATAAATCAACACAATTTTTTATTAGAATTAATTTTGAAACGAAGGATTGTGTAAAGATTAAAAAAATAACATTTTAGAAGTAACAGTTATTTAAAAACAGTGAGATTTTATAATTTTAATATTAAAAAAATTGTTATAAAGAAATTTCATTATTTTTAAATATGTCATTTTTTTGGAAATCATATTTTTAGAATTTTCTCTTACTTTTTTCTAAGGTTTTTTTCTCTCTACTTGTCAGATTGAAAATTTGAGATGGTAAGATTGATCATTGTAATAAATTTTTCAATTTGGATCAATCAATTTCACCATTCATATAAGTTGAGTTTTAGTATTTTTCTTGTTTTTTTTATTTGTTACATGTGAACATTCTTCCATTTGTACACATTTTTAGTTATCAATACGAGTCTCTGCTAATTAGTAACCATAACAGTATGTCATGATTGTTCTTGTAGTGCTTTTATCTCTAGATAAAGCATCTTGTAAGTTGGAAAGAGTTTTGCTAATTAGGGTCTTGTGAAGTAGAATGTTAGGTAAGGAATGTAACATCCCAAAAATATAGCATAAAACTATATAAAGGAGTTATCATATAATAATACAATAGGACAGTTACTAGAAATAAAGTTAACCTTACAATTATTACAAAATAACCATAAAATTTAAAACTTTACAAAGTTACTATACTATTACAAAACCATGTACACAATCGAACAGTTAATACAAAGTTAGAGTTGTGACCGAATGGTTCACGCAAAGCTATAAACCATTATATGACCGAACGATCATAATCTAAACATCAGGGATCTCGCCATCCAACGCCTGCTCCAACGAACACTCTTCCCCCTCTGCTCACACCCAAAAGGTGATCATCGCAAAGAAGAATTACCGAATAGAAAACATAACAAATAGAAAACAAAAGGGTAAGATAGAGTAATTTAATGAATCATATGAATCATTCAATTAAAATAAGTATATACAAGCATGCAACATACGAGCATTTCAAGCATACCAAGATAACCAGATAATACATGTTATGACTGAACCAATGACTTGACAATACGAATTGTATGAATATGTAGCTTAAGGTCGTTCTTGCACCCGAGTGGTGTAGTAACTGGAAAACCATTAGCTGCCACCCGAGGTTAGTCCGTTATAACTCACCCAAAAACTTATGGGCTAGGACCTCCTGCCAATCTCACACAATGCATTATTAATCTCTACTTGAGAATTGTAATCATCAGAATTTCAGGATGAACGACGTGAATTTAACTGTCCATATTCATACTTTACCACTTCAATACACATTCACTGGGACATTCCTCCTTGGAATTCTCTTTCATACCAAATTGAAATATAATATCTTATAATTCCGTAACAACTCGCGTAGTTAAAATTAACAAATTCTCAAACAATAATGTAAATTACATACAATGTCGAACACCCTATGAACGTTAGGAACCGAACAGAAACTCACTACCTATGACAAAACCGAACACCATTACAAGACTGTGTACCAGTACAAGACCGAACACTAGTACTAGACAAAATACTAGTACAAGACCGAGCACTATGACCTAAAACGAACACCTACAACATAGTCCAAACATTTAAGATTGATACTGAATACTATTCATAAAACCTATCACTACCAAGAGACTGAGCGTTACAACAATATGACCGAACTGTGTACAAGAACTACTATCCAATCATAACCAAATAATCATGAACAGGTAAAGCCCATTAGAAGCCGACCACCTATAACTTAGGCCGAACGTATTTAAGACCTAATACAAGTACAAGGTCGAGCACTAGTATAAGAACGAGCACTTATAAGAGACCCCAAAATCCACTAAGAACGATCGCTACTAAGAGACCACACAATCCACTAAAAGCAATCGCTACTAAGAGACCACACACCCACTAAGAACGATCGCTATGATCAACACTAAATCTTTACCAATTACCTTCGTTCTTCCCAACTTATAGTATACAGACCAAAATCACACCTACACAAACTCTCCATCTTTACTATCACACTTCCTCCCAAAATCACTCGGCCACTGAACAAGAATTAGGCAGAATCACAATCAACATGAATACAACACTTAAGAGTCTTCAATAACAATACCGAACACACAATCATTCAGTTTCACAAACATGCAAAGCCATCAAACATCAATTTCATACATCATCAAACAAATAATTAAATTAACTAGCTTCCCTTACCTCTTGACCGAACAAAAAGCTTTGACACCTTCAGGAAATTGTTTGAACTTTAAGAAAATCTAAAAACACCTAAATATCACCGATTTAAAAAGAAAGGATCAACCAAAAGACTGAGAACATGATTAGAAATACGAAGAAGAAGTTGATGAACACATGCAATGGAATTTCCTTTACATGCACCAAAAAATTGAAACAATAAGAAGAGAAGATGAAACTTACTGACTCAAATCACTGGATTAACTGGTTGACAAGAAATCCTTCAGCTCAAGGATAACCTAAACTCCTTCTGAATGAAGAACAATTGATTAACTGATGAAGATTTTTAGAGAGAAAAAGGAAAAAAATAGAAGATCATAATTTTGGAGAGAGAGTGTGTGTATGCAGAGAATGGGACGAAATTTGAAACTTTCCTTTATATACTACTCTCAAAACTGAACGGTCCAATCCAGTGTATACACCTGTCCTGCTCCAATTTCCTATAAATTTCTCGGCTCTCACAAGGAAAACTAGACTTGACTTACTATGTAAGGTTCTTGCTAAATTGATGAATGCATCTTGATGGTTGATTTTTATGTTGAGAATGAACTTTAGTTAATTTTTATGAATTTAGTTTGTGTGAATATGGTTGTTTTAATTTTCATAATTTAAATGATTAGTTCATGTTTTTTGTTTGTTTGTGCTTGAGTTTGTGTGATTAAGAGAATTTAGAATATGAGCAATTGATCAAAGTGGCACGAGTTTTCATGTTTAAAATTGTTTTGAACCAATGCACTAAGGGAAAAAAATACCAATTAGACAAGGATCTTTCCTGTGTTTGATAAACCTAAACAAAAAATTATTATTTGCACCTATTTAACAAACCAAAGAAAATGAAAAATTTGAATTCAAAGCATGTTTTATTCTGTAAGCAATTTATTTACTAAGAGTACTTAAGATGCTTGATATTCACACATTCGTCATTCCTCCTTTCTTGAAGATATTTCGTCTTGAAAATACCTATAAAAGAAAATTAATATTTTAAATGTTTCTTTTATTGTTGAATAAAACTAATATAAATATTTGTGTGCGTCTATCTTTTCATCGTGACTATGCTATCTTAGTTTTCTTATTTCATTGTAACCATTGTCATACCTTATATTACCTTCTTCATTGAAGTTTTACAAAGAACGATGATGATAGCAATAAGTCTTTGGTTTTTTAACCAATTCATCCATTGCTTGTGATTTTATCCATACTTTACCTTACAATTGGTATACGAGTTAATAAATTTTTTATCCTATACAAAGGACATCTAACTCATCTTTTTTTTTTTTTATAGAAAAAACATGATTTTAAAAAAATAAGAATGAAAATCTTTCTTGCATAAATTGATAAAGGAGTATGAGATGTAACGCTAAATGATCACTTTGAACCAACTAAAAATGTGATAATTTTTTTTGTTTCTAAAGAATTTTCTTTGTGGATACTTAATGAAAATAAAAGAGCACATTATGATGTAAGAATCAAGAACATAATGTCATTTGTTTTAATTCTTTGATGAAATTTATAAAAATTTTGTGTTCTTTAACTAAAGAAATGTGAGATGTTCTAAAAGGTTACAGATAAAGACACTAAAGAAGTTAAGAGAGCATGGAAAAATATTCTCATATAACAGTATTAGATGCTCAAAATGATGCAAGCGAAAAATATATATGATGTTAAAAAAAGTTCAGTTAGACAGTGAGAGTGAATCACCTTTTAGCTCCTAGGAAGACTTTTGACAGAGAAAAGTCTAATGTTAGAATCTTGAAAAGTTTAAATAGGTGATGAAAATCCAAGATTACTACTATATATCTTTAATAAAAAGACTTTACTATGATAAATATGACTACCTTATTTGGCAAATTGAGGGAACGTGAATTAGAACTTGTAAGATTGAAAGAGGAAGAAAAATGAAAGAAGAAGAAAGGATTACCTCTCGATGTTGATACCTGAATAAATGAGATATGCATGGAAGAGAAAGAGATGAACAATTCATGAAAAATTTTAATTTACTCAAAAAATTTGAAATGAAAAATAGAGACATTAGAACATGATATTAAATTGGTTATAGCAGAATCGATGTGATAAAAACATGATGATAATTTTTTTAAATAGTTGGAAGTATATTAAATTAATAGTGAAAGGAACCAAAATTAATATTCATATATTAGATCAGTTATGGAGGGAACCGATCTAATATGCTATTTTTAAATATAAAAAAATCACGATGTCATATTAGATCGTTTATAGGGAAAATCGATCTAATATGCTTCCTTTTCTAAAGCGTGAAACCCTTTTCTCTCTTCTTTCATGTCGCGCCTTCCTTGTCCACACCCATTGCCACTGCTCATGCCCTCCCTCTTGCATCTTCCCTCCATTGTTGAAGCTTCCATCTCCATTGGACCATATTTGTCACTGTCACCGATAGTCACGAACCCATCCAAGGCCATAACACCATTGAAGCTTTTATTTTCCTCCATGCACCATGAACTTGTCCAGGGCCACTGAACTGTTGAACTGTCCATTGCCACCGCCGCTCTGTGCTTTACACACTAGGCACCACCTCGCCATTGTTGCCATACACCTTGCACTACACCACACCGTCACACACCACGCTCCACCCACACATTACAAAACCACTAGTCATGAGAGCATGTTATTGAAGCTTTTGTTCAAGTTTCTCTACTCACTAGTCACGAGACCACCTCTTAAATCCTCTTTGTGATTGCTTCCCCATCATTATTCCATTGGTAAAAGGTTAGTTTCTGTGTTATTCAAAACTTGATTTGTGTTGAAATCTTTTGAGTTATGATTTTTTTTAAAGAATTACGCTTTAATACTTAGTTTGTATGCTACTTCAAGCTAGATTTGAGTTATAAAGTTTTGAAGAGAATTAAGCTTTAATAATAATAATATAGTACATGATATTGTGATAAATTGTATTAATGATTTATTGTATTAATATATCTTTTTTAGATATGTATAAACCTAAGATGTAGTTGAGATATTTTTAGTAGAGCAACCAAAATATGGTTGCAAATCAAACCTTAAAGTTCATCCAATGGAATAGTTTTCATTAATAAAACCATAATATGTAAATAGGTCCATAACCATTTATCTTTCTTTACACATCTTGAGTTAAGAATCGCGTAAACTTTCATACAAAGTGAATGTTTATAAGCAACACGATCATGTGACACAGAATTTCATAAAACAAAGTATACAACATGTCTTTTAAACCAAGTTCTTATGTTGTGTAGTAATGGATTGAAGTTGGATGAATGTGAGATAAATCACTAATGTGTATGATAATGGTGTTGAAGAGTTTCTACAAGTTGCTCAATGGAATGAGATTGAGGTGAATGGAGAGTATTATTGTCCTTGTGTTAATTACTTAAATGTGCAATAAATGTAATTATTGTAGGATATCACTTATTGCAACATAGAATAATGGAAGTTATCAACGCATAGGTGTAAGTTGTATGTTAGAGAGGTAGTTTCCATTGGCATATTTTATCTAGGGGGATCAACCATGCACACTATGCAAATTCCGAATCATTTGGCTAGAGTGGTAGTTGAAGATATTAGAGATGCCACAATTCTTTCAGTGCCCATAGAAAAGGTGAAATTTGTGGGAGAGACACTAGGAACATTCATCCAATGGCCTAAACAATTAGTTAATGTTATTTCAACAAAGAAGTAGGTAAACAATTAGAATGGCAAACTTCCTAAATTAACACAAACTTTTTATTTAACTTTTTTATTATTTTCTACAGGTCCCTAGTGGATAAAAGTCCACAACTGCATGTGATTTTCACCTTCCCAGCCCTAACCCAAGCAAAATGTTAGTTTGATTCATGATTAGCCCAGGTTTTAGCGGATCTATTTGAAACACCTTATGTCATTCCTTGGGATGCAATAGTCTTTGGCATTGGTAATGGTAATATACCATTAACCAAATGCTGGACATTATAGTTATTCAACTATGGATAATGTAAGTACACTTTATGTTATATTATCAATAATTTTTTTATGTTGGACATTATAGTTATTCAACTATGGATCATGTAAGTACACTTTATGTCATACTATCAATAATTTTTTTATGAAATCAATCATTGTCACTAAGCTTTATGGTTTCAATACATGTATGTAAACAAACACATTTTCAACACGAGGATTGCTCATGTTTATGGTTTCTTTGAGCCTCAAAATATACAAAAGTCTGAAAATAAAAATATGGAATGTTAGAGGTATATTCAAAAGTGGATAGAGAAATCCAAGAAAAGAATTTACACACTAGTAAAAAAGAGAGATATTACTGCGCCCGGTATGCCTCGGTGCACTAGAAATCGAAGCATAAAGTGGTATGGAGCTATTAGGCAGCGTTTCAGGTAAAGACTATTTTTCATGGTATGTGTAAGATCCTTGAAAATATTTGTAAGTCAGATACTAAATTAAAAAAATAAAAATAAATAGTGAATAGTAAATTGTGAATAGTAAAAAGTGAATAGTAAAAAAAAAATTATTTTTGGAAAGGATAAGTGTTCCACGTAGCTTTGAGATCAGAATTCACCAATTTGCAAATAAAAAATTATTTTTGTAATAGTAAAATGAATAAAAAAATGAATAGTAAAAATGAATAGTAAAATTTTTTACTATAAATAGCCAAGGGGTGAGGCTGAAAATTTACACCAAAGAACTTAGAAAATTTTTGAGAGAAGAGAGTTGGAAGAATTTCTAATTTCAAAGGGGATATTCTGGAAGTTTTCAGAGAGCGAGGAGATTAAGTCTGTAATAGAGGTAAGGGAAGCTAACCTTGAGTATCTCCTTTTGTATTATCTTGAGTCTTGAATATGCTATATTTTGCTTTTGTCTGATCTTAAATCTTGATTATGGAGTATTTTGTTTCTGTATGATTTTGAATTTAAATGAGAGTATGCTTTTGTGTTGATATCCAAGTGTGATAGTTGTAAAAAGTGATATTGATTATGTTATGCCATTTGTATGTTATTAGTTGTTTATTTTTGTATTTTGGAAGGATTAGAAATTGTCTAACCGGCTCTGCCAGATTCAATTTCTTGTTTCCCCAAACGTTTTATTTCTTTACTTATTTATTTTATTGCATTTTGGAAGGATTAGAAGTTGTCTAACCGGCTCTGCCAGATTCAACTTTTTGTTTCCCGAAACTATTTATTGCTTTACTTATTTATTTTATTGCATTTTTGGAAGGATTAGAAGTTGTCTAACCGGCTCTGCCAGATTCAACTTCTTATTTCCCCATACATGTTATTGTTCTTGTTATTTAATTATATTGTATTTTTGGATGGATTAGAAGTTGTCTAACCGGCTCTGCCAGATTCAACTTCTTGTTTCCCCATGAATTTTTATATTAAGATTATTTTTATGATTGTCAAATATTGTATTCTTCTATGACCATTTATTGTAATGTTTTATTATTGTTAATTGTTTATAATTATCTTGTATGAATTCTATTATGGATGTTTATTGTGATGAATTTATTGAATGAGTTTGTTGGCTGAAATTGATCTTGTTGGGAGGTTTGGAATAAGGGTTCTGTAATAACTTGTATATGGGTATTAAATAGATATACAGATACTGGTTGAGGTTGTTGTGAGAGGAAGTAAAATTAAGCATTTTAAGATTTAGAGCATAAGAAAATAAGGTAGATAAATTAAATAAATAAATTGTTAATTATTGAGGACCTCCCTTTGTTGGTAGGATAGAGGAACCTTAAAAACCTGAGTTGGCACATCCCTGATCATAGAGCAGCCCTGGCCTGGTCCAGTCAGTTGTGACTAGTCATATGTGCTGGCGTCGAAGGTGAGTTTGATGCGTTCAGACATTTGGGTCCTCTCCGGTGACCAATTGGGGTAAAGAAAAATCTATAATAGGATGAAAATAAAATAAAACAAGTTGATTGTAGATGCATAATATTATCATGGTAAAAATTTCATATATATTTTATTTATCATTACATTGAGCCCAGACTTTAATATGTAGTTCTTAAGATATGTTGATATATTTTGGTTGATCCATGATCTTTGTTTGGTGAAAATATGTTGAGTTATACTCGTTATAGGCAAAATGAGTTTATAATATGAAGCATGATATCTGGCAATATGTTTGATTTATTGATACCAAAACGGGTGATTATGAATTCATGATTAAAGAATGAACATGATTGAGTTAGGTGGATAAGAGGGTATGAATTGTTGGTTTTATGAAATGTTGGGGTGGATATGAGAAATCATTACTTATGAAATGATGTTTACTACCGGGAGTAGTTTGTTCGAGTTATACCATGAGAGTTTGGTATGAGCAAAGTAACACTTGAGGTTTATGAAAGCAAGCAGAAAGTGGTCTGACCATAAGGCTTTGACATAAACATATGATTCGTAAGTTTTATAGAAGCAGGCAGAGAGGGGTCTGACCTTAAGGCTTCAGAAAGTAAGACATAGTATATAAGTGAGGCTTAAGGAAGCAGGCAGAGAGCGATCTGACCATAAGGCTTCATGAGTAAGCATGGAACACTCGTAAGATTTATGGAAATGAGAAAGATGATTTTGATAATGATGAATTAATGACATCGGAATAATGATATTTTATCAATTGCAGAAATACATGATTATAATATTTTTATTACAAGTTTAATGATTTTATGATATGGTTGGCTTACCCTTATTTGTTTGTGCTATGATCATATAACTCATGTTATATGTGAATAGATAATGTCGCAGATGCGGTTGAAAAAGCTTAGAGATGAGAGAGACGCGGGGAAAAACTTTCAGGGATATTTTGTAAAAAGAATAAATTTGTATTGGAAAAATTATGTTGTGTAAAACTTATAAGTTGAAATTCGAATTTATGTTAAGTGGTGAAGACTATATTGTTTGAAGTTTGTAAGTTTGGTATTGTACTTTGGGAGAATTGAAATAAAGTTTGATGGTTTATAAAATATATCAAATTAATTTAGTCTCTACTATCAGTAATACCCTTTAAAATATTAGGGTGTTACAGTATGGAGCAATCAGAGGATGAGGTGAATGTGTCAGTAGATGACATTATCATACTAGATGCCTCAGTTCCTCTGCCCATATATGAGATTGTCACTGTGGCACAAACATTCAAGTCTTTTCTCGCTTGGCCTAAACACTTGGTTGGTTTGTTTCTGACCCCCCAGTATGGACTCCTACTTTAAATTTCTCAATTTTAAAGTTTACATGTTATTGATGTTGAAACTTATCCCATTTTTCCATGTAACAACAAACGTGTGGATAGGAGAAAATTCGTTTATCTGAGGATGATCCTCTTGGTGCATTGCAACAACTTTGTCACATCATTGCAAATGAGCATATGAAAATTGAATATGATGCTAATGTATTTGGGAGAGGCTCTAAGGTCCTAGTATACCTGCATAGCCAAGATGTGAAGGAGCTTGCGTCGGGAAGAGAAGAGTTGAATATTATTTTAATTCAGCTATGGATGATGTAAGTCTATGACCAATTATTTATATAAAAGTGATTTATATATCAAGTATACTTATATCAAAGGTAATTTTTGTATAAGGTATATGTTTGGTGTAAGTAACACATTGGGGTACAATGATGTTTATGGGTTCATTGATCCCCAAGTCACTCACGAAACAAATAATTTTGATGGCATCACAACATATCTCACCAGCAGCTTTGCAAGGAGGAAGGACATATATTTTATTCCTTATATATCTAGGTAAGTGAAGTTTGTAAACTTCAAAGTCCCATGTGATTTCAATATATAACAATTAAATTATTATCAATTTATGGCACCATTGGTAGCTACTTATTGTTTTCGTACCGGAGAGTTGTTCTGTGTGCTTATGCTCATTGCATAAGTCTCCTCCCAAACATCTCAGACAAGTAGTTGATTGGTAAGAACCTCAATGTTTGAATTTTCTTTGTTATATAACTAAAGCCTTTCTTTTATAGTTCCATTGCATCACGTATGATGTTGGTTGAGAGATCAACTACTTATGGTAGAAAGCTTGCATGGGTTGCTCTCAAGGTTTGACATATGCTAAAGTCATACTTTCTTATAGTTGTTTTGTTTTAATGATTTTTACTAACTATTTACAATTGTGATGATATATTGTAGTGTAACAGACAAAGTGGGTCATATGAGTGCGGATACTACATAATGTATTGGATAACACGCATTATTCGTGCCCATATCACAAGAGGATGAGAAACAATAATAATTAGATTTAGTGAATTTTATTTTTCTAAATCATTTGGAATTCATATACACTAATTAATATCACGTGTCTTGTGTAGAGATTCAAGACTCCTACTCCATTTCTTGAGAAGCTACTTACATACCTAAGGAAGACACTTGCAAAGCATTTAATTAGATTATTCTTTAGTTCATAGTTATTAGGATTTAAAATACATTAGCACATTTTGATTTATAGTTATTAGACTTTGTACATTATCCTTTAAACATTGTGTTGTTAAATATTGATTATGTATTGATTATGTGTTGTATATATTGTGTTTTAATAGTAGGTCTGTTTTTGTGAAATCACAAAAACAGACTTGCTATTAAAAAAAATTCCAGGAGAATAGGCCTCGATTATGAAAAAAATCGAGGTAGAAAGCCTATTTACCGCCTCGGTTCAACCACAACCAATGCCATAGAGTGCACGTGATTTAAAAAAAACAAAAGGCTTTGGCATTGGTTCTAGCCTGAACTGCTGCCATATTTTTTTCTTACTACTTCAGGTGTAGGGGAACCGAAGCAGAAACTTTTGACATATTATCTTGATTAGAACTGAGGCCATAAGTGATATGATCATAGATGGGCAACAACGAAGAGTTTTCAAAGTGACAACAAGCATAAAAAAGAGTAGAATAGGTTTTGTTGGCTTGTATTTGCCTCTTTTGTTCTTTCGTTATTTCTAGTTGTAGAGACGCTTATAAACTCTTCTTTCTCTTTAAGAACAAGCAATGTGGGACTTTCCATGGCTTGGTCTTAAAAAGAAAAGGAGAGGAAATGGGCGTCCTAGGCGTTAGTGCAAGGTAGCATAGGTAGTTTTCATGTTTTGAATTATAGGAGAACTAGTTGCCTTATAAACCCTTTGGAGTGGAGAGAATTGAGCAATGTGGGACTCAAAAGTCCCTAGAGGAACTGCAGCAGCTGCTGGATGACCTCCACACTCATAAGTCCCACATCTCCTAGATCTTGCATCCTAGCTCACTCCAAAGGTTATATAAGAAGGCTTAGGGGTCTCCTTTTTGTACCTTACCCTGAATCAATTGAATTTTGAGTTGATTTGCACTTTTGCAATCTTCTTTGAGATAGTATTCTGTCTCCAAAGTCCCTATTTTGGGCAGACCTTATCTTGCTCAAGCAAGTGGCGGTCCTCCTTTGATGCTTATCTTGGAGCTTCCTTCAAGTGGCGCATCTTCAAATCATAAGTTTCCTCTTCCTTAATCTCTTCCATTTTTAATTTCTTTCCTATTCTCTTAAATGTCATTTAGTATATTCTCTCTAGGTATGCACTTTCCCATCAATAAGTCCCCCACCTTTTTACCTTGCTAGTATATGCCTCGGTTCGAAAACAAAAGCATATTATCAAAAATAGTCGTTGTCATTTCCCTTCGCTGCACTAGTGACATGACCTCTTATATTAATGCATAAGTTGAACTCACTCACTTTAGCTATTAAGTAATTAATTCCAAGTCATTAATTAAATTTCTTGTTTAATAGGTCTCATTGGCAATCTATGATTATTTGTCTAATGGACAATACTATCGTTTGGTTATGCTCATTGCACAAGAACATGCCTGCAACCATGAAAAATATAGTACATAGGTATGTGGGAGCTATAAAAATATTGTTATTAATGCCATCAAATATGTTTAAATGACTAATGACTTTTTTTTTAGTGCTATATGAATGTCTACAATATGTTGGAAGGTAAATCCACTTGATCTTAACATAACTTCCAAGTGATTGTTCCTAAGGTATTAGTTTCCATTAAGCTTATTTTATAGTAACTTGTATTATTTTTCAAATAAAGGTTACATAAATTTCATATATTAGAGTGATAAGCAACAAAGTTGCTTTGAGTGTGGATACTATGTTATGTACTGGATGTGGATCATAGCTCGTGTTGGTCTTAAAAATTCTTGGGATGAGGTAAAGCATTAAAAGATTAATCTTTGATATATGTTGTTATGAAATAACTAATATACATTCCTTACTATAATTTTTTGACAATGTTGAACCATTGAGATTTGAGATGATTGAAGAAAATAGGACTAAACAGGTCAAATAGTTTTTGTTGGGTAAAAATTACTTCATATGTATCTTTCTTTTGTTATTTGTTTTAGTATTATCTTTATCATCTAGGAAAACTTTTGGTAAAATCCATTGTTAGATTTGAATTAGTATCGAATTTTGTCTACCTAGAACTGTATTGTGTTATTTTGAATGCAACAACTTTGAGTTTATTACAATTGTAATCAAAACTTTTGAAAAAAAATAACAGATAATAGATTTTTTACGGCATTAACCGTTCTAATACATAACCTATTAAATTGGTTAAGGTCATAATCTTTCTAATACATTTTTTTTTCAAATTGATGCAAATATTATGAGTTATGTAATAAATTCCATAACTAATGTAATAGTCCTTTCAAAAAAATGTTGTTTTGACTTTTTCAACCAAAAGTAAAAAACTAATTTCTTCAAAATCGATCTAATAGTTAAATATATTACATCAGTTATAGAGTCGATTTAATATATCTAAGACATATTACATCACCGCATATTATATTAGTTATATAACCAATTTAATATACATTTCAAAATTGATTTAAAATCTCTTTTTTACACTATAATACAAAAACAAAAGTAGAAACAAATTTATCATGCAAGGTTTTAAGAAGTAAGAACAAGAATCAAACTATACATATGAAACCTAATAGACCTAATATCATTTTTGCGTACCTAAAAATTATTTTTAATCTATCACTACAGGAATAATTAATTATAAAAGCGGTTTTCTTCCGACGAATTTGAAAACCTAGATAACTCTAAGCAGTTTTAGATGAAAACCGCAAAATTTTTTTACGGTTATAAAGAAAACCGCAACATTTATTATTTATTTATTTAAATAATAAATATTGCATCCCGTAATCATATATTCATATTTTAAAATTGTCTTTTTAACTTAACCCAAATGAACAAAGCAAAAAAAACCTTAGCTGCCTCATTTCTTTCTTTCCCTTTATCTTCCAGCTTCTTCTTGTTGTGGTTATGCGATTGAAGATCCTTGCGACAACTCCGAAAAGCCAGAGCCCCTGTGGTTTGGTTCACCGAAATGGGGATGATAACCCGTGCCTTCAAGTTGCGTCCACAGACGAAGAGAAGACCATTATTTACTGGCGACGAAAGCGACAAGGGAGGAAAAGAGGACTTGCGTTGCAACCAACAACTCTTGCCGAACGGAATGGGTGGCGGCGATTGACTTTGGCCGGCAGGGAATTACTTTCTTTCTCTTTGTTTCTATTTCTATTTTAACCTTTCATCTCATCACCATCATCATTTACTAACCTTTCTCTTTCTCTTTTTTTCTTCTTGTTGATTTTTGTTTTTCAATTTTTCTTTTTTCTAGGCTGGGTTGAATGTGCGGAACGAGAGAATGGGCAAAGTGCCGCCAAGGACTTTACTCAGCTTCGCTGCTCCAAGCCTTCAAGTCTTCAAGTTTGGCTTTTGCTGTGGGAAAATGTTGCTGCACTTGGAAGGAAAGGTGGCGGTGTTGCATGCCAAGTAGAGAGCGAAGGGTCTTAGAATGTCAATAAGAGTCCTACGATGCTTCCCTGTCAGTTTGGTTAGTCACGATGTTGGTTTCGTTGAGCCCCAAAACCCCTCACCTCACCTCGATTCCCTTTCTGAATCCAAGCTCGAATCTCTTCCCATGAAATTGCTTGTATTTTTCACTGAATTCAATTTCTTGGAGTTGTTAATTGTATGTTTGTTCGTGTGTGGTTTGATTTGAGGAAAATGAATGAATGCTAGTTTTCCAAGAAAAAAAAGTTTTTATATTTATTTTAGGATTTAATTAGATTAGAGGCGGTTTATCCATATATCCCAGAAATTTCGACAGTAAAAATAAACAACATACAATCACTACTGACGCTGGACTACCCTGCGGTTATCTCAACCGCGGAAAGTGAATTTTTTGGAAGTTAAAACCTTCGACATTGATAAAAATAACCCCTAATAAAATTCAAATTTTTTGTAGTGTATTTTGCATGTTATAGAGATAACAATACAATATACTTGAAATTGGACCAATTGGAAATTCCTCACACATTATCATTAAAATACGTCATTGGTATAATCAATTATAATAATGTTTTTGTTATAAATTCTCAACTTGCGCAAATATTATAATCAATTGATACAAAATCTAATAGATTATGTTTCTTAGAATCACTAACTCTTTCACATTTGCCTTTGCAAGTTTGGCCATCTGAATCACTATTCATATTTTCTTTTACTATTAGCACTTGCATTTGTCATTGCATGTGTGTTTGTCCCCTGATAGGAGAGCAATTAGGCACGGTTGACCGCTGAAGTCTTTAATGCAAAGCTTACATTTATCCAAAGAAATTCAGAAAGTGTCAATAATTTATTATTTTATAACAATTACTTATATTACTAATTAACTTATTTCATTATATGAAAGTCTCGTTAATTAATTGTCTTTAAATTCAATGACTTATGTTCATTAAAGTGAAAACTTAACAATGAAATGAAAAACTTAAAGAGGTAAATTTTAATTAGAGTATGATTAGTACTAATTTTTTAAGCGATTGAAGCAAGATTAATGCAATATATTTTCCTTAAGGTTAGGGATTTGTTTTAGGTGCATAAACTAATCAGTGAATATTTATAAACTTTTGTATACTTTTATCTTATGTGTTCTCCTTTACCTGTAATAAACTAAAGAATTAATTTGAATGAGAGTCGTCTTTATTGAGAGTATTATTGACTCTTGGACAAAAATAATATACAATGTACATATGCATTAACATTTTAGAATAAATTAAAATTTGTTTTTAGTGTTAACATATTTTAGTTATTTCAGGAATCTATCCTATTAGTCAACAATCATACGACAACAACATATCTCCTACAAATATATGGTACTTAGGTTTATTTTTTATTTATAATATTAAATTCTTTTAGGTCAAAATAAAATTTATTGAAATTTCTGATAAATCAACCAAGATGTTAATAGTTCAGAGGACCTTAATAAAAATATCTATGTTGGAGAAATATCTATGTTTATAGTTCAGTGGAGACAAATATATAGCAAACCTCAATGGCAAAGAAACGTAGAAGAAATATATGATCGAAGATAACCCCTTTGTTGGAGAAAACAAAGAACCCTTCCTTATGTGTGCGAACGAAGCCTCTGGTCACCCTCGTCGTTTTAGGTCCTTGTCATTTGTTTCTACTGCCATTGGTAAGTGTCATGCATGTGACCCTAATGTCGCAAATTCGTTCTCATCACTCATTGTCGCCATTCCTGCGTTTCGTAGGCAATTGCTGAGGCACGTTGAAGCTCCACAAAGGCGTAATTTTTTCTAGAGATATACAAATGTCAAATACCACCCATATTTTCTAGAGAAAACATAACTTTTCAGACTAAAGGAAAACAGTACTATACATAATATATTTATAAACACCCTCATGATGAAATTCATAATTTTTTTCTTTTCTTTATCCAGTAAGTGGACAAGTTAGAAGAATGTTATCTTGTTTTACAACAAACACTAACAAAAGCATATAAAATGATGAATAACATATACAATAGAATTTCCCTGTATAAAATCCAAAAGTTACATTCACCTATCTTGATGAGATGTTTCAACAAATTCATCTGCGAAAAGGATCATGCCAATTTGTATTGAAGTATTGAAGTTAATGATTTTGATGATGCTACAAAGTGAAGAATTAGAAGACTTTACATGTAAAATATTCAAAAGCACTTATATAGACTAAAGTGTATTAGGAATAACTTTAATCATGTAAACACTTAGAAGTTTTTCTGTCTTTAGAAAGTTTGCATCAATAATCGATTATTTGGTGTAATAATCGATTATCGGAGAGCTCATTTGAATAACCATTACTTGCGTAGATAATCAATTATTGCTCAGAATAATCGATTATTCCAGTATGAGTCAGTAATGTCCAAGTCTCACATATAATCGATTATCCCTCGGGATAATCGATTATCACTTTTTGAAAAACCCCATAACGGACAAGGATAATCAATTATTACTTACAATAATCGATTATCACTGGCCGTTGGGAAATGTTCTTTTAAAATCTGATCTATGGCCTCTATATACTCTTTGTCCAACTCTTTAGAAAACATATATGCCCTTATGAGAATACAGTTTGTCTGAGGAAGTTCTCAGGTGATAGTGTGCTCTTGTCAAGTCTTGTGAATAGGAGAAACTCGCGCTTAGTGTGTCTAAGGTCAGAGCAGTTCTATTCAGGTTGGCTGAGCAGTTTACTTCCGGTTCGTTTATCGAAGGAAGGTTATTTCCTTTCTTATTTGTTATTTCATCTTATTGTAATCTGTGAACAATATTTTAGAGAAAAGGTTAATCACTATTTATAGTGATTAACAACTGGACGTAGGATCTTTTTTATTCAAACCAAGATAAAATTTTTGTGTTGATTTTCTTGAATTCTACACTCTTTGCACTTTTAGCATACCAACTGTTTGATAAAAGTGCTCTAAGAAAATCAAGATTTTTAAACAGACTATTTTATCTTGTTTATTGACCACTACACGCTTAACGTTCTTTGATCGATTTTACTACTCTGCTATGCAACTCGTTGGTACCAACAAGTTTGTTGATGAGAGATCTTAGACGACACATGTAAGTAAACTCTTTTACAAACTTCAAACTTGTAGTATTTTGTTCCTTTTAAACTATATCCTTTTATTGACACTTTGCATATTCTTTAACAAGGATAATTATTAACTAGACTCTCACAGGTCAGATCGGAGCAAGGATCAGGGCCTTTTGATGATGCATGACATGAAAATACCGATGACGATGGCATCATAAGGACACAATGTTGGGTGGATGTCGTCAGTGAAAAAATAAAGGATGATTATATGGGACAGGACAACTTGCTACCAATTACACTGCTAGAAGATGTATATTGAAGCATCAACCATCTACATCCAATAGTGGTGACCATGGTTATGATGATCTAAGACAATAACTACAAGCTCATGACCAAGCTTATGATGATCTAAAATTAGTGTTGTCAAAATGGGTCAATCGGCCCGACCCGACTCAACCCACCACGGGTTGACAACTTAGTAAGCCAACCCAACCCAGCTTATTTATTAGCATGTCGAAAAAAATTGAACCCAGCCCGACCCACCACGGGTTGGTGGGTTAAATGAGTGATAGGCTGTCGTTGAAGCTATCAAATTAATACTACTTTTCAAGGCAACTTCAGTATTGCCAAGTAGTATTCAAGAAAGTAGATAGGATTAAAGTAACCCTGAGTCGTCTCCCAATGAATACAAAATTGCCTTTCAATATTTCAATCTTATGAATGCAATGCAATGCTCAAGAATAAAAGTAATGTTTGGAGAATGAAAGAACAAATAAGAAACTTAAAAACAGTTATGATGAAATAGGATAATTTCATTATTTTTCCAAGATAGATTCATCATCGGTTATTCACAGATAATTGTTCAATTGATTATCATTTAAGTTTCAAATTAATTAAAGTATGTTCTTAATTAATTTGAGGGGGATCATGCATTTAACCAAAGTAAATTCTCAATCAAATGAAAAACCTTTCTAGATTATTTACAATGAATTCAACCAAAGTACATTCTCAATCAAATCCTATTGTGTTTAATCATGTCTAGTCTTAAATCTCCTAACCAAATTAAAAGCTAATCAATCAAAGTAAATTCTCAATTGATTATAGTTGAAATTATTATTAATCAATCAAAGTACATTCTCAATTGATAGTAAAAATCATTTAATCATATGAAAGTTCCTAAATTAAATCAAAGTAGATTCTCAATTAAACCTAGAAACCCTAGAACTCATATAATCAATATGCATGTAGATTCAAACACATTATGATGCAAAAATCTTTGCTTTTAATTTGATAAAGAGATGAAAGACATAGAGAGAGAACAACTTAAATCAATAATCAAAATAAACAATTGCATTAACTCAATCTAACCTCAGAATCCATAATGGAAATACAGCAGAATAGCCCTAGATGCTTAGCTCTCCATGAATGGAGTTGAATACAAGATGAAATAAGAGAGAGAGAGAAGTATGAGAGAATGAATGAAGTGAAGTCCTTTTCTGCATCCCCTGGGTCTCTCTATATAGGGCTTGATTGGGCTTGGAGTCTGAATATTCAGTTGACAAAATCTTTTATCTTATATCTTCCAAATACCTAAAAGATTTAAATAATTATAACATTTATTGGAAGATATTTTCTGTTGATATTCCCAAATTAAATTAATTCAACAACTGAATTTTATCTTTCAATTTTTCTAGCTTTCCAAAATTGCACAAATACCCTGAAATTTCCTTTATCTGCACTTTAGCCCCTTTAGAATTCTCCAAAACTACAACAAAATTAGGGTTCTGTAGATTACAGGAAAGAGCTTGTCGTTGCGCCGCTAGAATGAGAGAGAGGTTTCGCTTTCTGGAGGCGCTGGTCTTCTCTGAATTTTCCTCCTTGCAGGTGCGACGGTGGCTGGTGCGATGATGATCGAAGATGGCGGCGATTTGCAGTGGAGATTATGTGAACTACTGTGTGGGATTCTGGGTTTTTTTCTGATGGGGTTTTCGTAGGTTGACGAAAACAGTGACGGCTTGCGGTGCTCTGGCGGTGGTGGATGGAGAAGATGAACGGAGGTTCGAGATTGGACGAACTCGCAATCTGGTGGAGGCCCTCGCGGTTCACAGTGATGCTTGTACTGACACGTTTTTGCTTCGCGGTTGGAGGTTGCAGATGAGTCGCCCTTGCGTTCTATTCCTGGGTTTCTGAGTGCAAGTTTTGAAATCCTTAGAGGTGTGTCGCGGCGGCTTGTTGATGTGGTGCGAAGAAGATAGATTGGTCGTGCATGACGACAATTGTGCGTGAGGGACTCGCGATGGTGGCGAAGCGGCACGGTTTCACGGTACGCGAAGACGAGCACGGTTGTTGCGTGACGGCGCGATGGCGCGGGGAATGTGGAGGAGGCTGTCATGGTAGAACTTGCGATGGTGACCGACGACAGTTGTGGATGTTGATGGAGGAAGAAGAAGTTGGCCAACGGTGAGGATGGTACGGCGGCGGCTGACTGCGCATGGATTGGGAATTAGGGTTTCAGTTGGTGGAAGATGATGATGACGTGGCAGAGGGAAGTGATGTGGCAGCATGTGGTTGGCTAAATATGTGTGGGAAGGATTATGACACATGGCATGATCTGGTGGAGTTTGGCTTAGGAGGGGTATGGGTAGGAAAATTTAAGAGGTGTATTCAGAACAGCGTTACTGTTTGGCTTAGTATTGGGCCTGGTTAAGAAAAGAGGGGTGTATGTAGGGAAATTGGGAGGTGCAAGGGTAAAAGTTTCCTGTTTGGCCCATCTGTACATTATTTTCCAAATAAAACCTGATTTTGAGCCTTAATTTGCAATTTAGACCAATAAAGCTTTAATTTCAGCTGCACAAATAAATATTAGAAAATCCAAGAATAATTTATGCGCTAAAACTCACTTTTTACATCTCTTTAATTCTCAAACCCAACAATTCCAATCATCACAAATTCACTTTAAATCAATCATGGAAGCACATTACTCTCATCAAAAATTTTAATTTAAAAGCATAAATGTGGGCATAAATATGCACTCATCAACGAGTTAGCTCACTACCTCACTTAACTTTTTTTCACCCTCTTCTTCGAGATTCTTATAACATATTACTTTGATCGATCAAATTGAAACAATAATAATTGGAACAATTGATATAAAAGATCATGAAATAAAAGAACTCTATTGTTATATATTCTAAGCTATCAAGCATAAAATTTTGCCAATTTAGTTTAATGAGACATACACAACCGTTTGACCAAGAAACTACATATAAAGTCGTTGGAATATTAGACAATTGTATTCCTACTTGGAACTCTTACTTATGGATTTAGATATAAAAGTAATTCTTTAATTCATTTATATTCAACAAAATTATATGGAACTTCATGTTGAATAATAGTCATTGAAATAAGACCATTTATACTTTTTTAGTTAATTTCTCTATATCTTAATTTCTCAACATGATCAATTATCATTTTCCCTACATCATTATCTTTTAATTTCTTTAGGGTTGAACACTTTGACAAATGACAGAACATTTTTGAGGTCCTTATTTTCATACCACCAGCAACATACTTTACTCCACATGCATTGCTTTTTGCCTTTACTTTACCATCTTTAAGACTAATTTTCGTAAAATGATCCCAAACTTTTGAAGTACTTACCCTACATCTCTTACTTTCTCTATCACAATCTTTACCCTCACTCTCAATGTCTTCTATGTTGGATGACAAACAATCCACTAGTAAAAAAGGAGGCTTTTAACGTGCTATATACGCTTTTAACCGAAGCGTATAAACACATTGTGGCATTTATGTAAATATTGAAACATTATATGCCTCGGTTATCCATAACCTGATGCTTATTCCCTCTACTGCCGCAGTCACTACGAGAATTGAAACATAAAACTACGTGCCACCTCACCATCCCCGTCTGCCCCATCTGCAAAAGCAGACTTTTTCAAGCCTTTTGCCTCAGTTTTACTTAGACCCGCGGCAGTATGGCCTGCCAAACACAATTTATATTGCCTCGGTTGGCGCCTACCTAAGGCCGTAGGGACTTTCTTCTTAGCTTAAGTTGTAACCCGAGACATATAAGTTTAATTTAAAATTTTTTTTAAGCGTTTAGGCACCGGGTTTTCGTTTAACTGAGGTAGTAGCCTTTGTTAGGTAAAAATTTCCTCGTGTTGGTTTCTTCCTTTCTCTCTCACACTTTCTTCTTCTCTGATGGTGCCTCCCTGCTGCCACCGTTGTTGGCTCTGGTGCTTCGTCCAAGGAGTCCATGATGCTGCCTCCCCTGTCGCTCCTCCATCGCGTGCTCGCCCCTCCGTAGTGTGTCACCCCTCCGTCATGTGCTCGCCCCTCCTTCGTCGGTCCTTTTGTCACGTTTCTCTCGCTGCGTCAAAGGCCGCATCGCCACAGTTCGTCTACCACCAGCGCCTCCATTGTCTCCGACGAAGTCCTTCCAAAAATTAAAAACCTATTGCATCGGGTTTGGTCTTCCTTGCGGCGACACGAATTGGGGTTTTCTGTGTAGGTGCGAATTCGCGATTAGGGTTTCCATGGTCTAATTTGGGGATTTTTATGCAGGTTTCATGGACGAAGTATGAGGAGGTTGTTGGAGATGAACGAACTCACGATTTGGCTCACGGTGGTGATGGTGAAGCATCACGATTTGGCTATGCGAATTGGTAATTTTTGAATTGATTTTGTGATTCTGGTTTGTAGGTTTCTTCGAATGAAGGTTTTGGGTGGTGCGTTGGAGAAGAAGTTATTTTTTTGTAGTGTTCACAATGGCGAGGAAAGCTCTATGATTAGGGTTCATGGTGGTTTCTAGGATGAGATTTCTGGTGTGAGTGGGTTTTGGCTTGTACTACAGGTGGTTGGATGATTGATGGAGGCATTGCGTAAGAAGGATGATGAACTGGGTTCCTGGCTAGGTTTTTTTGCAGGTCTGGAAATTTCTGATGATGGACGAAGAAGATGGTGATTCGCAAATTAGGGTGATTCTCGCGAAGGACAAAGGTGGTCTATGGTGGTGTTTTGGGTGGTCCGATGCAAGAAAGACGAACCTGCAATGGTAGATCATGGTGGCGCATGGTCGTGTTGGCGGCATGTGGAGTGGAAGATAATTCAAACTGAACGAAGGTTCAAATATGACGATCTCGTAGTGGTCGACGGCGTCCTGATGGGAAAACCAGGAAGACCATACTGCCTCGGTTCCCTTTAAACCGAGTTCTAATCCTATATCTTTTTGTCTCGTTCACAGCCGATGCATAAAAGTGCAGACTTTTTACCTCGTCTATATATGTTTTGGGTCAAGAACCAATGTCTATAGCCTAAGTGTCATTGCCTCTGACTGCATTAGTGATCATTTAAATTATCATGAATAATTTGATAATTTACTGTTTCAAAATTCATTTTCTTGTAATAATTATACAATATTAATAATATAACGGTCACAACAAAAGATACACAAAAAATATTTTTAAACAACAATTCATTCCACATTGCATTCAATGATCAAACAGATAAACAAACGAAAAAATTGAAGATTATAGATTAAAGAAATGAAAAAATTCATTCCACATTGTAATCTGACTCTAAACCCATACCCAATGCATGGTTCACTCTCAAAATAAAACACCCCACTAAGTACACTTTATTATGACAAAAAATACATGAGCAAACGAGATCTGAAAACTGTAAAAATCAAAATCGTTGCTTAGCTAAGATATTTGAGAGGACAGTAAGGTTTCATGAAGGGGATGGAGAGGGTATGCTACACGAAGGGGAAGGGTTGTGTCGCATGAAGGCAGCGTAAGGGTTTGCTCTGCAGAGAGGGGAACTTTTGGATACGTAGCACAACGCAGCGTGAAGGCTATATTGTGAAGTAAGGCTTCGTTGTGAATAATTAATAAAATAAAAAATAAGTGGATTGGTGAACTAACCTAGCTCACCACGGGTTCAATCTGGGTGAGCCGGATTCTTAGTAAGTCAGGTCAAAATGGACTCGCATCAAAATTTTTGCATTTTTTTCTAACCTAACCCGGCCCGAACTCGTGGTGATTGGGTTAGCTCACGAGTTTCAACCCATTTTTACAGTACTATTTAAAACAACGATTTAAGAATCTCCAAAATCTGGTCACGAGATCCTTGCCTCCAAATGTATAGTAACACCGCCTCAACAGTGACATTCTCCAGTGTAGCCCACCCTAATCGAGCCACCTCTCCAACAACCCGAGATGAAATAAAATAATTATGATGACTATGCTTATTATTAGGACCTCTGTTAAATTATGTAGATTTACTTTAAGACTTCTATGTTTGTATTAATGACAATATAATTATGTTTTTAATGATATGGATTTCATTGTCAACTGCATTGGTTGATTGATGTCTTGGTTGTCTACATTCTCTGGTTTTGATTGCTTCTAATTATGTCCAAGTTCAATGTGGTGGGTATCAAATGTTGCCTACTACTTGAACTTGTTACACCATTTACCAACGAATAATTGATGGATTTGTCTGTCGGTAATTATCGAAGACCAACATCCACAGGTAATTACCGGTGACTATATCCACCTGTAATTACCAATGAATATAGTGTTAGGATACAAACAAAGTCCCATATTGGATAAAACAAGAGATGGACATGGATTTTTATACACATAAGTACCTCATTTGGTAAGAGGCCTTTCGGAGTGGTACCAAAAGCAAATTGGTGGCAGCTTGACCCAGAACGGACAATATCTTACAAGTGTGGAGGTATACGTGTGTGTTGAACCTCTCTACAATTGGTATCAGAACCGATGGTTCATGTTTGGTGACTGGGCTCAAACGAGTACGTATCTCCATGGTAAGGTGAAGCCCTAACAAGTAGCCGATGACAGACAGCCAGATGAATCATGGGAGGTGGAGAGCAAGAGATGCTCAGTGGTGTGACCATGGGTCTATAGACCATAATGTACTCGAGGAAGACTTCTTAGGAGAGGTAGAGAACCATAATCCTTTATTTGAGGAAAGGATTGTTAGGATAAAAATAAATTTCCACATTGGATAAAACAAGAGATGGACATAGATTTATATACACATAAGATACCTTCCTTGGTAAGAGACCTTTTGATGGTTGAAAAAGAAAATTCGTGAGGATTTGACCTAGAGTAGACAATATCTTACTAGTGTGGAGGTCTTTGTATGTGTTGAATCTCTCTACATATAGGTCGTCGGTAATTATCAATGACCTATATTCGTCGATAATAGTTTTTGATAAGGACATTATCAATGGATTCTAGTCCATCGATAATTTGTCGAAAAACTTGAATTACTAATGAAACTTGGACTTTACCTTCAAGATACATTTATCAATAATTTCAATTTTTTTTTTGTAGTGACAGTGAAGTAATAAAAATATTTATATAACATAAATATAAGTTTTTGACTATAATATTAAGAAGTAAACTTTAAATGTAATTAAAACTTTTAAAACGGATTTGTACAATGAGTTTTGCACTAACATATATATTTTAATTTTTGAATTTTAAGCCTAGTTCAACATCAAAAAATTGACATATAAAATTAGGTTTGCACCCGCTTTTATATTATGAAATTGTCTTATCTCTAGATAATGTGGAACTTTCAACACACTTTCCTTATATGTGAAGATATATATTTCAAATTTGAGACTAGACATTTATTATCATAAATAACAGTGAAAAAGAGACTTAATTTTTCAATCTCATCATTTAACATAAATTAAAATTAGTGTAACATTTTATAACAAAAGAATTTTTTTTTTAAATTGGTGTATGATTATTTAAAAAACAAAACCTTTTAGAAAGTATGTGAACATGACGTTAATTATAAATTTTGTTAAATCTTAAAAAGACAAAGAAGAAAATTCAACTAAAAGAAAATAAGTTCATTAGATTGAAATAATTCTAAATTTAAGTATTACATTAAGTAACTATTTGAACTTTTAATAAGTTTATGAACAACTTTCTTGTGATAATTCAACTGTAAATAAAAAACACAAAAAATATAGAAAATACAGATGGAACTAAGGACTACCTAATTATAGGGTTACTAAAATAAAAGACAAAAGTTAAAATAAAGGTTAAACTCATTCGAAGGTCCTTATTTTTGTGCGGTTGTTTCAGTTACATCTTCGTATTTTCATTTTTGCCAATTTGATCCTTTTTATTGAATAATTGACTCAATTGAGTCCCTGCCATTAAATCAACTTAACCCTGTTAAGTTTTTGATGACCTGTGAGGGTGACGTGGATGTAATTTCAGACGTGGCTTGCAAAGAGCGTTATACGTGGTTTTTAATAATCATGTGGCATTTTCCTAAAAGAACATTTTAAAAATTGGGGTTTTTCTAAAAAATTTTATGATTCTCACAATTGCTCGAGGAGGAGAAACAAAGGTGTTGGAGCTCTCACAGCGTGGTCTCGCGACGACGCAAGGAGTTCGCGATTCTCACGACACGCTAACCAGCCTGGAACACCCTCTGGAAATTTCAATCAACTCATATCATCAGCGCAGTTACCAACAGACAAAGACTGAAGCCCATGGCAGAGAAAATCTGAAGTGGTCTGTGCAAGGGTTTCATCAATTAGGGTTTCATATTGGCAAGGGGAAAACACTTTCTTGCTTTTGGCGGCTACTCGCGTTCTATCATGGCTTCAGTGAATTGGATTGGTGTTGATGGTTTCCTGGGTGACACAATTCTGGTTTGATTGGTTGTCATGGTTGCCGGATGAAGGTTTGAGTGGCGCGAGATGGAGAAGAGGGGTAGATGAAATTTGCGCTTAGGGTTCTTCATAGGGCCATGAGAGGAGGTTCGCGTCTTTTGGTTCATGATGAAGATGGTGATTTTGGTTGTTGATGCGGAGGCGCAATTCTGGGTTGGTTTCTGTTTATAGGTGAATTTGGGCTTGATGGTGAACACAGAACGGAGATGCTTCCATGGTTGACGTCCTTCCAATTTGAAGCTTAAGATTTTCTCTTCTCAATTCAAACTTCAATTAACCCTTATTTTAAAATCTTTCAGAAAACCCCAATTTTAAAAATGTTTCATTTATAAAATGTCAGATACAAAGGTTTCATTAATAAAAAGTCACGTATAAGGGTCTGTGCACGCCACTTCTCCAAAATTATCGATGTCACCCTCACAGATAAGCAAAAACTTAGCCCTGTTAAGTTGATTTAACGGCAGGAACTCAATTGATTCAATTTTTCAATAGTAAGAACTTAATTGACAAACATTAAAAGACATAAATGTAATTGGAACAACCCCACGAAAATGGAGACCTAATGGATTTAACCTAAAATAAAAGAAAAATGCAAAGCAACTTCATGATTTCAGCAATTAAGAAAGGGGTCGTACAACTTAAATATGTGTTGCTTCTACCCTTCTTACAAAGAATATGTAGACCTATAGGCCGCTGCAATCATTCAAGATTTTTTCTTCTATATCCTCATAACTTTTAACAGCACTTACATAATTTTCAAAATCACTATTTTACATTTTTAAAAATGATTTTTAGATTATTTGTTTTGAAAATCTTCTAAAACATTATTTCTGGAATAAAAAACTTTTAGAGCAGAATTTTCAGAAAAGGAATTTGAAATGCATAAAATACATTCAACAACAAGCCTTATTTCTGAAACAGATTTCTAGAACACATGAAATATTTTCGGAATGAGTTTTTCGTAACACATAAAATGCATTGCAGAATAAGATCTCTCTTCTTCTTCCGGTAATAACAGTGGTGGTGTGATGCAGTGAGATATGGTATTTTAGTTTTTTTTTTAACAAGGATTGCGGTTAGTAATAATTGGGTGCAAGAAGAAAAGACCTCATTCAACCACTTAGGATTCGGCATGGTGATCTTGGGCTTGGGCCGGAGTAATCATGGGCTGGTGACCCAACAAATTTTGAATAGGCAAGCTCAACATGGGGCCAGTTTATATATATGTATGTAATGTTTAGTTTGGATAATGTGTTTTCTTGCCAGCCTTAGGTAACAAAAAGAGATTTGTAATAAGTTCGTTTCTTAATTTTTAAATGTAATTTTTTATAATATTATTGATAGCTATTGAGCAACTTTGCTTCAATTTTTATTGTAAACAAAATATATATATATATATATATATATATATATATATATATATATATATATATATATATATATATATATATATATATATAATATTAATAGCATATTTTTTCAATTATGTTTATTGTTAGTAATGAATCTAGGTATGATGGCGCAGGTAATGACAGTTACCACTTATGTCTATGTCCAAGTAAATTTGCTCTATTATTCATCTATTTATTCAGTATGTGAAATTTTTTATATATATGTGAGTATACATGAATATTTATAGATATTTTTTATATATTTCAAATTAAAACATTTAAAAATAAATCTTTAAAATATAAAATAAATAAAAAATTAATTTAAAATTCAATTCAAATAAAAATACACATTAAAATGTTAATACAAATAAATTCTAGAAAGAAAATTTAACTGCACAGCAACTTTTTATCACTTGATTTTTTTTAAAAAAAATATTTAAATAAAATTCACTAACAATAATTAGTGACAGTGGTATCTATCATTTTATTTGTGATCGTCTCATTAACAAATAAACAATGAAAATACAATAAAAATACTAATCTAATATTCATTATGGATTTTTGTCGTATTTGCTGATATAGATATTTTTAATCATTCTATATGAACTTTGTCTTCTATAACTACTATATGTTTAGGTTACCTATGAATAGACAGTTATATAAGGTCTATTAATTAATACACAGTTATAAATGATAAATAATTAACTGTTCCAAAGTATTACATATTGACCTTTCATGCTTAGAATATTAATTATAAAATATTAAAAAAAATAAAAGGTTTGTTTTTTAGGTTCCTAAAATTATAGATGCATGGCATGCAGCCCTAGACAAGCGCAAATCTGAAAACATTGGCGTAGTTTTCTCTTCACCACACATGCGAGAGAAACCTTTAATCGACATATATAAAGAGAAGATAATACTGAACTTGATAACCTGGTTAGAAAAAGAAAAAGAAAAAGTATATTAAGAAGAGTATGGTGATCTCAAAGAAAACAATAGCTGGCATGTTGATATGCTTGGTGATTAGCATGGTCTGTGTTAAAAGGGCTGAAACTCTGTCAGAATGTGCCAAACAATGCATGCCTGTGTGTCTCAAAGAGAAGGGTGCTACCATTGCTGTGTGTGGCCCAGCTTGTGAGAAGTATTGTCAACAAATTTCTGGAAATAGCAGACTCAGAGCAAAACAATCATAGTGTTTGTGCTTCTTCTTTAAATGCTTCATATCCAAAATGTTTTTTTTTTTCCTTTTCTTGCTCTATAAATCTTTCAAGAACACAACTCTCAAATTGATGGAACCACTGCAAATGATCTTCCCAATGTCTGGTTTTTTTTTCCAACCATTGCTGTCTAACTGGGTGTCTTTGGATCATGAAATGATTTAAGGATATTGTTAGGGGAAACAAAATACCTGGTTAGAGAAGTTGTGTCAAAATGAAACTGTATATATGTTTTTACTTGGTTCTATTTTTAACTGTAAATTATGTAATAGTAAAACATTTTTAAAATTTTGTTTAAAAATAATTCATTCCCCAGATCGCTACTTTTTCAATATATGGTTGAATTATAATTCAATCAAAAACTATAATGATGATTATTATTTTAGCAACATTTTTAAGCATTTAAGGTGAGTAAAATAATTCATTTTTTTAATACAGTTTAATACTTTTGTTAGTATTTATTTCAATTTCTTTAAAACACTTAAATTTGTATTCTAATAATACTTTCTATATACGTTACAATTTTTGTAACGTAACTTTAAAATATTGTTTTAATCCATACGTTACAATTTTTTACAAATAAATAAATTAAATATTTAAACTATTTAAATATTACTGAACAACATTTTAATGATAAAAAAATTAAATTATCAACCTACTTGGTAGCAAATGATTATACTAAAAAAATTGAAAAAAATAGTAAAACTTTAAATTTGATAACCATTGTATTCACTTTAAAGTACATTTGTCTTTAAATTTTACTATTTTCAGGAAGTTTCTTTTCTTGATTTGAATTGGATTGATGTTTGTGATTAATTATTTATCTTTGTTATTGTTTGATGTCTTTTATTTTAATTGGAAGATCTATAAACACATTAATAGTAAGAATTTTTCTTTTTACGATACCTTACATATCTGCACACATCCACCACTTATGTACGTTTGTATGTAATAAAAAGTTAAATTGGAGTAAAATTCTCTTTTAAGGTATAGTGTTATAGGTAATGTTTCTTATTTTACTTGGATTAAGTTAGAAAAAACATCATATAACTATGATAATTCCTTTTTAAATTATGGTTATTGAATTTAACATGAATTGCCTATTCCACTATGATCATCCTAAAGACTCTATAGGCTTTTTCATGTGTTGGAGTATCAGAGCAGCATTGGAACAGACGTAAAAATTGTAATTATAACTTTATATATTATCCAAAATATAAATCTAAACCTTAAAAGTCCTAATTTTTATTTTAATCCTCACACATTATAATCAATTTCAAATTGAAAAACACTTTGAGAGTAACTTGACCAAAATTTAGATCAATTTAAATCTTACAAGACCAATTTATAGAAATTCATTTCAAAAATCTTACTTCATCAATAAACACTTCAAAATCCTAACAAGTACACTTTGAATAAAAAATACACTAAACTTGCACACGAGATATATATTAAACTAATAACAACAAATATTACACCTGATTTTTTGAAGGCTAAGAAATTTCTAAATCATTTTTCAACTCAAATTCCTAATTTAAGAGTTATTTATGTCTAATATATTTGTAATTAAAAGAACTTTTTACATGGGATACTTAGGGTTCAACACAGTTTCAAAATTTACATTGGAGTGTGCTTTGGTCCGACATAAATTTTGAAATTATCTTACTATAGAACATTTGACAAGTGTCTTTCGAATCTTTGTGAGCAACTTCATCTTTCTCACTTTCTCTTTGAAACTTATCAAACTTGTTTCTCTCTTCATTGATGATCCAAAGGTTGTTCTTTCATTTTTGTGAATGATTTTGCATTTTGTCCAATTAAATTATGATTAAGGTCAGTGGTATAAATCTCCATTTTATTTTTTAAAAATGATGTAATTGTTTAAATTATATTAAACAGGGGACAACCTTCCTATCCTTATATAGTAATTTAGGTAATTTTTTGTTTAATTCGCTTTTAGATTGGATTTTTATTCATTAAAATTTTACTTTAAAAGTTGTATTATATTAAAAAATTTATAATTCAAACTTTAATTTAAGTCAAAATTTAAAATATACATCAGATCAAACTAAGTCTGACGTAAAAACAACATTTTTTATGATAATAATTTACCTAATAAAAATCCATAAAAGAGTTACAAAAGAGGACCACAAATTACATATTAAATCAGTAATCAAATAAAACCCACTAGTGAACTAACGTGATACCTAACATTATACTCTTTTCATTCTGTCATTTTTAATCTAGTCATGAAACTTTTAATATTAGATCAAGTTGCTGACTCTATCAAAATATTAGAGATTTAAAAAGAAAACAAATTTACTAAATTTATAGAGACTAAAAATATATTTAAATCTAATATTTAAATACATATATATATATAATATTAAAAAAACTATTGAACATAAAAATAATACACTAACTGTTACTAATGTTAAGAAACAAAATAAATACTAAGAAAACAAATTAACCAAATTTGTTATATGAATTATGGTAAAATAAAATGAACTTAAAATATATTTAAATCAATTTTGAATAGTTAAGGTTGAAAAATGGTTTATGATAAAATAACTCGAGAAATTTATATATACACTGTAATATTTTAAGTTAGTTTTGAAGTATATTTTTGGTTATCAAAAAATGTATTCTTTTTTTTTCTCTATACAAAATAATTTTTTGATGACCCTTGTATGGTTTTTTATTTTCATTTCTTGTAATTAGGTTTTATTCCTTTTAATATATATTTTTAGTTTTAGCTTACAGCCTATTTGTTTATGCTGCGTAAGTCTCTTTGAAAATAAATTATTGGACCAAAACTTTATTCACATAGTACAAAGACAAACTAAAAAAAATACCACATGGGTCAAAATGAAATAACAAGAATAAAAATTAAAAAAGAATTATAAGAACAATTAAAAAAAAGTTTATCAAACTAAAAGCAATAATCTATAATAGAAACTAAAAACACATTATTTAACACTGTTTCAAAAACATTTTTAGCAATGCTGAATAATAATAATTTCATAAGAAATTTCTTGTCTTGCGATCCATTGGGAAGAATTTCTCAAACGGATATGGATTGTTGAGTGTCCCATGTTTCCTTCCAACTTACGTAACTATACATTAATAATGCCAAAAGGAAAATAGAACAAAAAATAAAGAGAATAAAGAAATAAGTAAATGACAACTTTAAAGACAGTCTGTATATGTTCCTGGATTAGGACCTTTAAATTGCTTATATCCACAAACATATGTAACAACATTAGAATATAAAGTTCACTCAACAATAATTCAATCATACATTAATTCTCGATCAAATCATATTACATGTCCTTTTGTTTTCTTAGTATTTATGATTATCAAAACCAAAAAATATACTAAATCAACCAACTTCAAAGGTCTTTAATTAGTATCATCTCCTTCTATATACATCCACTCACAATTATTATCTTCATTCATAACTTTTAGGTTAAATAAGTTTTCATACAACAAAATTCATCCTATTAAAGTTGTTCTTTCCAGACAATTTCAATTTAATTTTTTAAAATCAATACTTAATAAATATGTTATTTTGGTTATTAATTTTTTATTTATACTATTCTCACGGAATCATATTAAGATATTTATATATATTGACATGTTACAATTTAAAAGAACATATTAGGAACGAATAAACATATTTATTGAATATTGAATATCATAAAAGTACTAAAACAATATAAAATTTAATTTAATTTGAAAAAATAGCACTTTTGTAGGATGATATTGATATATATATATATACATATATATATATATATATATATATATATATATATATATATATATATATATATCTACTCCCAATTATTATTATTATCTTTACCAATAAATTTTGGGTTAAAAAAGTTTGTATACCTACACAAATTAATCCTATTAAAATGCGTATTTCCAAAAGAATTTAACTTTATTTTGATACTTAATATTTGACGAACATGATATTATTTACATATATAATCACACATATGCTAACATGTTATATATATGCTGGTAAAACTAATATTCCAAAACAACATTGGCAAGAAACAAGTTTAGTAAATGTTTTATATCAGAAACACTAAGGTTTTGTTTGGAGACATGAAATTTAATAAGAAGAATTTTGGAAACAGGAGGAACTTATTGAGCTATGAGTGTTGAAGTATTGTGTGAAGGAAATCCCTATGTGCAAGGACCTATGACAGAGCTTGAAGGGAACATGAAAAAGGGAGGATCCCAGGCATAGGAGAAGTTAACAGTGTCAAAACCCTTCAATGGATTTCCACTGATGAGGATACAGTTATCACCTTCCATGGAAAGAATTGATGGGTCAATACTTTCTGAGCTTTGAAACCCTTTGCATGATAACTTTATCTGACTCTGTTGGCAAGAACAATTGTTGATCACAGTAACATTCCACTCTGGTTGCCCTCCTATTACTCTACCAGTTCTTGCTGTGCCTATGTTGATGTTGTTCAAGGAACATTCACAGGACCCTGATCAAAATTTTTAACAGCAATTATGCAGAAAACAGAAATTAATAGAAGATCATGATGAAATTGCAAAAGGGTTGCCTTGGATGAAAGAAAAATTAAAACTTTGGAGAAATACCTTTGTTGATAAGGAAGAGGAAGATGATGGAAGTGAAGAACTTCAATGCTCTTGTTGATGTTGCCATGATGATTGACTCTTATGGCTTTGGTTGAATGATTAAAAAGGCCAAATGGTTCTCTCTATGTTTCAACTATTATAGAGCAAAGCAAATGGGTTGGGCCTAATTGGTCAAAATTGCTTTTCATGAAAAATGGAAGATTGAGTTGAATTTTGAGTGTGGATTAAATATTTTTAGACATGTTAGTAGGATTTTGATTAGGTGTTGGAAGGATTTAACTTGGAAGTGAAAATCCCTAAAAGTAGGGTGGTCATGGATTAGAATAGAATCAAAAGTTCAATCTCAATCCACATAATTAAATTCAAATTAAATCTAAATTTATACTTTCTAAAATGAAAGGATATAGTTTATCTAATTTTAAATAACTGGATTCTATTTTGAATTTAAATTCATATTTTTTAAAAGATAAAATAGTTCGGATGTTTATAACTTTGTTTGATGTAGATTTTAGAGTTGATATTTTTTTTTTAAGTTTGTTTTAAATTTAGAATAATTATATATTTTGAAAGAAAAAAAATTAGATTTAAATTTTTGTGGAATCGTCCATGTTTTTGCAAATGTATAACATTAATTAATTAATAATAAATTAAATATGTTTTTAATCATTAAATTTTAATTTGAAATGAAAATTCATTTATATCAAAATATTAATATATTTTGATTTTTAAACTTTTTTAAATAATTATATATAACCTTTTAATATAATTATGTTAAAAAAAATTATATATTAAAAGAATTTTATACTAATATTTGAGTTCTTTGTCTGACATATTCTCACTTTAATATCAATTAAAAAATATGTTCAACACATAAAAAATTAATATAATTGATTAAAAAATTTATTTATTTATTTTTAAAGTTTGAAAAACAAGATGTACCATAATTTTATATACAAATTCTAATTTTAAAATCAAAAACATATTTAATTTATTAATAATTAATAATTTAAAAAAATAATTCATTGTTTATATTAGATACCTGTTTTCCATGTACCTGTGTCCTGAAATTGAGTGTGTGTGTGGCTTGTTAATTAAAGTAAACAGTGTACTCTTTCAAGAGTTTAGTGTTGAAATGTAAGAAAAAAGTGTTATGCATTTATTATCGTTGAAAAAAAAAACCATAAATATAAAAGTACAAAATATATGTTTGATTTTTGTTCTTATTTTCCCAGTATGCCAAATAAATGCAATTAATGAAATTGCTTAAAAGTGAATAATAATATACTTTTATACCTTTAATTAATATTTATTTAAATAAACGATGTTTATCTATCTATAACGTTTCATAGTAAATTTATGTTGAATAAATTTCAGTATCCACTAAATCTATATACTATCCTTGATTTTAAATTATTTTAGATTTACAGTTGAAAATAAAAATCCAACTTTAAAATCGATGTTAAACAAGTTTATAAATATTAAAACTATTTTATTTTAGAAGACTGTGCATTTGAATTTGAATTTTATAAAATTTCAAACCAGTCGTTTTGAAAAATATAGATTTAGATTTAGTTTCTATTCAATTTATTTTAATATATAATGTTGTGAATTATTTGAGTAATACAATATATCTAATTCTGTGGATGTAAACCCCTAGCCAATAAGTTTTCATTGCATTTGAAATTTATTTTAGAAATTAGAACATTTTTTAATGGATACTGTAATAGAATAGGACTTGTAATTGGAAAATAGTCTAATCAAATTAAATACCCGATTTTGCAAGAGCGGGTTTAAAAATGGATGAAATTGATAGATACATGCTGATTCAAATAACATATTTAATGAATATTTTAATTTTTTTCAAATTTTAATTTTAAACATGGTTATATATATATATATATATATTATTTAAGACATGAAGATATTGTTTCTAATTTTCCAATTAAGATTTGTGGTCATAAGAGAAAGGGAAAAAAAATTGAAAGTGAGAATTCCTCTCCATCTTCTCCTTCTAGATCTTGTTCTTATTAGCATTCTATAGTGATGTGAGTCTGTTATTCTATATGAATGTTTGGTTATGTCTACAATTTGGATGAATCAAATTAAGAAATGTTTTTCATACAAGGTGTAATTAATAATAAATTTTATTTTCTCATCATCGATAGAAGAAATATTACTAATGTGACATGTATAAGAATACATTATTTAATTATCAGTTCTTATACTAAACCATATATATGTTTGATACCTTCTCATTAGAAAATAGAGATGAGATTTTGTGTGATGTTATCTCCATGAAATCTTCATATGTTCAAGGAGTTTAACAATTAAACACTCTTAATGCTTAACATATTAGAAAATTTTCAAGCACTTATGGATAGATTGTTAAGGCATATACACTCAGACATAAGTTTACATAATCTTTAACAAGTTATAATAAGTTTCAATTATAATAAATAATATAAAGTTTTGGTATATTTAACAAGTTTTCAAATGTAAATAAACTTAAATTTCTTTAAGGCTAAATAGACATCATCTCATTTAATGGACATTTAGAGAAGAATAGTTAGATCACCAAAGATTACACAATAAGCAAAACAAAAAGCTTAAGAAGTCTCATAAGTTATTGTCAAACGACTCTAGATTTGGACATCTTATACTAAATCTTAAGATGATCAATCTAGAAACAAGAAGAACACAAAGTTTTAGGCGATCGAAACCTCAATAGACAACTCCAATGTACTACAACATCATTTACGAGTTTGAAATAGTAAACTCAAAAGCTTTAAAGAAGATCATAACACACAACATGTTCTTTGAGTGATGTATTCTCATTTCAATGTGATTATTATGGTCAACATAGTTGCTTAGATAAAAACATGTCCTTTACTCAACAAAAGGAGTATAAATATGGAGTGTGAGTACATAACATTAGTTCATAATGGATCTATTGTGTCACTTATAAATAAAAATTTATCATGCACTTAAAGACTTGATAAAACAATTATAAAGAATTCATATATGTTAAAAATTGTATGTTTCATTATTTAATAGCTTGTAATGCTTTGCTTGATGACTTGGAAAAGAAAGTGTTTAATTTATATACCTTTCATGTTTCTGTGAGTAACCTGGAAAGAAGAAAAGTTTGTATTTTATATCCACTTGGTTGAATGTGAAACCTTGTAAAAATAATTTTGTTATTCTATAAATTAAAGAAGCATTGTATACTTAGTCTAAAGAGGCATTGGGTATTTAGTATAAAAAAATGTTTTGTGCTTAATTTGAAGAGACATTGTTTACTTGTTACTAATTTCAAGGAAAGTTTAAGAGATAACCTAAAGAGGCCTTTTGTACTTATATAAGCCAAATGTAACACCAAAAAATGTTAGATTATGCATTCAACATGGATTCATAATTAATGAGCAATCAAAACCTTTCATACCATGAACAATCTTAAATATTCGGTAGTAGTATCCATAAACGTACCTGGATTGGCCATTGGAACGATGTAGATGGATAATGGTATCCGATCTTCCAACTACAAAGCACCTCAAATTTTCTCTTGATTTTCTCTTCTGATGAAGATGAAAAGAAAAGAACAAGAAAAAAAATGCATGTACTAACAAACAAGGACGATAACCCTTTTATGTAACATATGTTCTTTTCATTTCGCTTATAAGACATTAATTCAGGTGGACATCCCATACACGAAAGTGTTTTAGACTACGCTTTCACCCAACCCAAAGCTCATGAGATGTTGTGGCAGTTGCCTTTGTTGACACTTTATTTAAAATGAAAGTTGCAATCTTTAGTGCCTTTCCTTAGAGTGACTCTAACAAGGTGGAATGACAAATCATGTTTTTATACCATATCTTGAAGAGTTTGGTTTCGTCTTTCAACCATACCATTCATATTAGATGAATCCAACATAATGTAGTGTAGGACGATTCAACATTTCTCTAGGAACTTGGCAAAAGGCCTTGGACGTTGTTCACCTAAATTGTCATATCTACCATAGTATTATCACCATGATCATATCTAACACTTTTCATCCTTTTGTTATGCTGATTCTCAACTTTAACCTTAAATGATTTGAATACGACCAAAGATTAAGAATTTTCATGTATAAGATATAGGTATGCATATCTAGAGTAATTATATATGAATGATATAAATTATTGTTGGGCATTCCATGAAGGTATATGGAATGACCCACAAATGTTTGTATGCATCAATTCTAAGACATTTGTAGCTCTATATGTCTATAATCTCATTGTTTGTGTCTGTTTACCATTAACTTATTCAACACAAACATCAAATTTAATGAAGTTAGTGAAATCCGAGATCCATTTTGATACAAGTCATTCAACTCTATTTTTAAATATGTAACTTAAATGTTTGTCACAATGATCTTGAAGTAGCATCATCAATTTTACGTTTAGTTCGATACAATTCCAAATTTAAAAATTTATTATAGAAAGTCGCTATATCAAACATAAATAGATTATTATGAGCTAAAAGTGAATTAGTTTTAACCACATATGAATCTAAAAAGAATCTTCGTTATTTTCAAACGAACATATATTTTTAAAATTAATACATTTATCTTTTAGGATTTCTTAATAAAAAAATGTTTTTTTATCCATTGAACTTGAGAGACTAAATGAGTTTACATTACCCTAAAATTAGTTAGTTTTATGAAAATATGTTTTATATTTTAACACTAGATATCTTAATAAAGTTAAATTAAATTAGATTTTATATATATCCTTGATTAGCACACATCACACTATTATGATGAGATATTTTGAATAAAATCATCTTCATTAACACACTAGAAGCATAAGGAAGTTCCATTTGCCTATCTTTTTTCCAAAATATCCAGTTGACTCCGCAGTTAAATAACATCACGGGTCCATTAAAATTAGGTGATTAGGTACTCTTTAATTACTTATTATTCCTTATATATAAGTCCAAACACATCAAAATTCCAAAGCTCTCTTGTTAGGTATATAAGAAAATCGGAAAGAGGGATCCAAAAATAATACTTATTTTCTGTTTGTAAAGAAAATCATACGAAAGAGAGAGAAAAATTAATAAATACAATTGCACCTTTTGCGATTACAACAAATTTAAACACAATTATTATATTTCATTTCTATTTCAAAATATTTATGTTGCTTTATAAATATATTTTTTTCTTTCACTTTTTATGAAAAAATAATTTTGAAATATTTTCTCCCGTCAGTTTCTTTTCCTTTTACCCTTTTTTCACAAACCATATGGTTCCTTCATTGAATTTATGGAACCACACAACATATATAGAGAACTTCATTATTTGTTTTAGGTACCAACTTTTAAAAGTTTGAATCTTATCGAAGGAAAAAGAAAATCAAACTTAACCACTAAGCAATCCTTTTTGGAGTTTGGCACTTTTTCATTTGCTATCGTTATATGATTACACGTACATTTGCCTCTCATACTTTTCTTCTTTATATATATATATATATGATCAATTATACATCTATGTTCAAGTTCTTATTTTGCGTTTATACCTAACTATTTATATTTCTTTTTAATAATGCTACCAATATGAAATATTCATTAAATTAATGATTGATTATCATCGGAAAAAAACTAACGTTCTACTTTGGTGTTTCACTTATCACAAGATTTGAACTTGAAAATTTGACGACTAATCGTTTCTCTCAAACTATATTTTTAAAACTTATTGTGTCATATATTTTATATTATATATTTTATTTATTTTTATTTTTAACTTTCATTTTCTTGTTTCTTTGAAATAAAATTACCTGCATTCATTAATTTTGATTTGAATTTTAAATCTTAATGCTTTCTACCAAATTAAATATATGTATTTTTTTTTTTACTTTAGAGTAAATATGTTTTTCGTGATATTAGAATTTAATATATTATGATTTGAATTTAATTTTTCCCCGTATCATTATAAGAAAAGTCAATATTATATATATATATATATATATATATATATATATATATATATATATATATATATATATATATATATATATATATATAATCACAAAAATAAAGAATTCAATTACAGAAAAATTTTACAAGTTTCTCAACGAATTTAAAAACAAAATGAAAGGCATGGGCGTGTTTGAATTGCATTAGGTGGTTGGGATGATTGCAGCAATCTTTTTTTCTCAAAACATATGTCTTAATGATTTTGATTTTTATACCATTGAACGTCAAAACCAATGTTTAATAATCAGGGAACTACTCTTTTACTTAATGTAATAATTTAAACATTATGATTCAATTATGAATTGATCCACATTATCTATTATCTATATCATAGGATAATTGATGCATCATGCAACACAATATTAATCCTCAAATAGAAAATCTAAATAATAGAAAATCTAAATAATTTCGCTCTAACCGACAAATGTTGCAATCCTACACTGATACAATTCAACACAAATAGTATTTCAATAAACTAATTTACATCATAACAAAAGTATACAATACAAAAGTTGTAAATAAACCATGGAAATCAATTATTGATATCTGATTCGATTGTTAATAATACTCAATACTAATCAAAATTCAGGCTCATGTCATATATATTATTAATCATTGAAAATTACTTAACTTCTTTACTTAAGTATGCATCTTGAAAAATCATGTGATGACATTCAAACTTTTGCTCAAACCAAATATTTATTGAAAAAATTATTCATAACATACAAAGTAATACTTACATTGACATAAGATTCACACTTGACTTTTATTTGTCTAATTTTAATTAAATTTATCACTAGTACAAAAAAATCTTTCATGATATAAATTAAAGATGATTAAAATATCACATCCATCGAATGAAATGTAATAACAATTTTATAATAAAAATAAAGTTTTCAACTATGGTTAAGTCTAACCCATTATTAAAACTGGGATAGAAGGAATACAACAAATATTATAGTTAAGGATATAACTATAGTTTCAAATCCATTAGCCTTTGTCCAAAAATACGTGAACTAAGAGTTATATATAATAACTTAGTAGACAATTTGTTCATAGAAAATTAATATTTTTATTAAGTTTTGTTTAGAATATATTAATGATTTGTCCTGTTTTGTTGCATAATGAATTTGTATTTAAAAATTTACGAAAAAAAATGACTTATAACTATTATTAGGGTAGCAATTGTCATCTATATTATTTTTTTAAGAATGGTTGCCAATCTTGAGTATATTTGTGCTTTTTTAACATCATTCTAAAATCATCGATTGCTCCATTTTACAACTACGCTTAAAATGAAGGTTGTAAATTGTCATTATAGATGCTATTTTTGAAAGTTCAGTATAATGTAGTGTATGTTCATGTTCTTTCTTTTCCTTTCATGGAGATTTGACTATTAAGTAATAAAATTTCAATACTCTAAATAAATGCTAAAATATTTTCTATATATTATTTAATTAAGTTTTTTTTCTAAATATTATTACATAATTTTTTATTTTTTATTTTAGTAAATATATAAAACAAATTATATGTGAAATAACTCATGCCATTTTCCAATTCTTTTATTTTTACAATTTTAAAATTAAAATTTTCCGCTTCATTCTTTCTTAATCAGTTTTTACTTGAATAAAAAAGTATGAAAAAATTATTTTTGTTAATAATAATTTCAAATTAATTATTACCATTATTTTTAATATTTTTTTATTATTTAAAAAAATAATTTTGGTCAAATTTATTCAAATAACTTTTCTAGCATTTAAAATTAAGAAATCATTATAATAATAACAATTTCAAGCACGTAAAATAATAACACTTACAATTTCATCTCTAAACTTTAGTATACAACTAAATGACAAATTAATCTTTTTAAATGTGAAGTTAATCCTTAAAAAATATGACTAAATTACATTGGAAAGAGTATAATGACCATTTCTCATATATATTTTTCCTCTTTTATCATAAAGTGGAAGGCAATTATTTCCTACATCCTATCATTTTATTCCTTCGTCCCATCATTTCCAAAATTTATTTTACGGAACACAATAAAAAATTTCAGAATTTTTTTTTCGGAAGTCTAACATCTTCTCCTTTGGCGGAAAGTATTTTCCAGAAATTTTTTATGGAGTGAGAGAAAAAATTTAACGAAATGGAGGATTCAATTGCCTATTAAGAAAAACCTCTATTTCTTAATGGACTTGAGACAAATTTTATAGGGTGTTGCTCCCTCCACTACTACACCTTTTTATCTCCACCTCCCCAATTTTTTTCAATTCCAATTATATCCTCAAATTAAAATTTTTTATTTTTATTATTTTAATTTATTCCAAACTTAGTTTTCCTACTTTATACTCCCTGCACCCAATCTTTCCATCTCTCAATTTCGTTTAACAATTTGTCTTCTGTTTTACTTTACAACTCCATTTGTCTTCTCCGTTTCACTTCTCCGTTTCTTTCTTTTTCATTTTCCTTACATTATTAAAATACATTAAAATATATTAAAAAATAATAAATCAAAACATTTAAATTAAATTATTAAAATATTTCCAAAATAAAGAATAAACTAATAAAACAAACCCTAAAATTAAAAACGTAATTCAGAGTCCGTTTAAGGATAGAACGGATGTCAACATCCGTTTAAGAAAAGAACGGATGTCAACATCCGTTTAAGGAAAGAATGGATGTCAACATCCGTTTAAGGAAAAAACGGATGTCAACATTCATTTAAGGAAAAAACGGATGTCGACATCCATTTTACCTTAAACGGATGTTGACATCCGTTGAATGATGTTGACATCCGTTGAAGGATTTTGACATCCGTTGAAAGATTTTGACATCCGTTGAAGGATGTCACCTCCGTTAAAGGTTACGTTTTTTATTTTAGGGTTTTATTTGAGGGTTTATTCGAATACGCACCTTGAGAAAGCAACACATGCACTGCACCACTCCACACACTGCACCACGAGAGCGACACTACACCACGAGAGGGAGACTGCTTGATAATTCTTTCCACCACCATCAACCTTTACAACTTGTAGTATCTCACCGCGACAAAAGAAAGAGAGGAAGAAGTATAATGTTAAAATAAAAGAAAAGTATTTTACTCATGAACGGGGAACTAGAATAGGTTATTAGTAGAATAGGTTATTAGTGGAATAGGTTGTGAATGGGTAAAATTAAAAAATAACCCTAAAAATAAAATTTTACTTAAGGGCAAAATAGTAAAGGGGAGGTGGAGGGAGAAAGGTGTGGTGGTGGAGGGAGCAACACCCAATTTGTTTTTAGAAACATCTAACCTGAGGGTGTTACTCCCTCCACCACCACACCTTTCTCCCTCCACTCTCCAATTTTTTTTAATTCCAATTATATCGTCAAATTAAAATTTTTTATTTTTATTATTTTAATTTATTCCAAACCTAGTTCTCCTACTTTACTCCCCACACCCAATCTTTCCATCTCTCAATTCCGTTTAACAATTTGTCTTCTGTTTTATTTTACAACTCCATTTGTCTTCTCCGTTTCACTTCTCCTCATCCGTTTCTTTCTTCTTTATTTTCCTTACATTATTAAAATACATTAAAAATATATTAAAAAATAATAAATCAAAACATTTAAATTAAATTATTAAAATATTTCCAAAATAAAGAATAAACTAATAAAACAAACCCTAAAACTAATAAAACAAACCCTAAAACTAAAAAATGTAACTCGGAGTCCGTTTAAGGAAAGAACGGATGTCAACATCTGTTTATGGAAAGAACGGATGTCAACATCTGTTTATGGAAAGAACGGATGTCAACATCCGTTTATGGAAAGAACGGATGTCAACATCCGTTTAAGGAAAAAACGGATGTCGACATCCGTTTTACCTTAAACGGATGTTGACATCTGTTTTTTCCTTAAACGGATGTTAATATCCGTTGAAGGATTTTCACATCCGTTGAAGGATGTCACCTCCGTTTAAAGGTTACGTTTTTTATTTTAGGATTTTATTTGAAGATTTATTCGAATACGCACCTTGAGGAAGCAACACACGCACTACACCACTCCACATACTACACCACGAGAGCGACAATGCACCATGAGAGGGAGACTGTTTGATAATTCTTTTCACCACTACCAACCTTTACAACTCGTAGTATCTCACCGCGACAAAAAAAAGAGAGAAAGAAATATAATGTTAAAATAAAAGAAAAGTATTTTACTCATATACGGGGAACTAGAATAGGTTATTAGTAGAATAAGTTGTAAATGGGTAAAATTAAAAAATAATCCTAAAAATAAAATTTTACTTAAGAGCAAAATAGTAAAGGGAAGGTGAAGGAAGAAAAGTGTGGTGGTGGTGGGAGCAACACCAACTCTATATCCAAATTATCCAACTAAGATAGTAATGGGTTGGAGGAGATTTCTTCCTACACCTCCATAAGTAAGTTGAAAAGACATATCTGCCCTCATCTTCTTTTTCACTCCTGATGAGGTTCATAAGCTTTTTAATAAATTTAAATATTTAATAAAAAGGTTTTTGATAAAATTTAATTAAAAAAATTAAATTTATAGAAAAATATAACAGTTTTATATCATTAAAATACTTAAATTTAATTAATCCAAATCAAGTTAATTTATTTATAATAACCTAGGTTCGTATAAACATTACTTACCTTTTTACATTTCTAGGATTTGAATGTAATTTTGAATCTGAAATAGACAGTATAAAGAATTTTTGTTTTAGCCCAGAATTCTTTCTGTGAAACAATGATTGGTATTACGTATAATTAATTGTCACAGTGTACTATTGGGTGATAAAAAAATGAAACAGGAAGAATTATACTAAATTATACGTAATATTCACTGACAGGAAGAATAAATTTAGTATATTTTTATCAAAAAGCTAAATTTTCTTTCATGTTAAATAATTACTCATACACATCATTATAATATAATTTACATTATTTATAACTTAATTTGAATTACTTTATCATTATATACTCCCTAACTTTCATCATCCTTTTTTTTTTTATTTCTCTTCAGATCTTACTCTCTGAAACCCATTCCCAAAAACAAATACACGTAAGAAATTGGTCTCTAAACTTTAGTATACAACTAAATGACAAATTAATCTTTTTAAAACGTCAAGTTAATCCTTAAATAAACTATGACTAAATCACATTGAAGAGTGTAATGACCATTTATCTTAACTTTTTCTTCTCTAGTCCAAAAGGTGCAATCTGGAGAAAAACTTGTTTTTTAACTGAACTTGAACCAAACTTAATATCCAAAAGATGAAATCTTGCTTCAGACAAACTCAAATTAATCACCACCAACAACTGCAATATCCTCAAACACTAACACTTGAGAAACAAATGTATAGAAAAGGCAAAACAACATTAAAGATAAGCATCACTTCACATTCAATAGAAAACAGCATGATTTTAACTTTGTCTAAGAAATGTCAAGACCCGTTTTTACCAAAGTCACTCTAAATCATCGTAATACACTCATAATTTCTTAATTCCACTAAAACATTCTTTTGGTTTCTCATATGGTTAGAAGCCACTCTTACTCCACAAAAAGCTTTCTTAAAAGGAAATTGGTAGGTATGACAGAGACATGAACTTCAAAACCAAACAATGCGGTGATTAATGTACATCATGTTATTAACATTGTCTGTTAGAAGAACAAAAGAGAAATTCAACGGTGGACAAACCCATAACTCTTTCCCTTCCAAGAACAAAATCACGAGCTTCTAAAACATGATCAAACACTTTCATCACAACATAACAACTCAAAGTAACACGATCACGATCTGAAAAAAGACAACAGTCGTTCCTAAGGCAGTAAAACCTTCCCTAAAACCCATATTGTGATTATTAAAGAAAAGAAAGAAAGAAAGAAAGATTTCTAATGGGCACCTCCATAAGCCTGAAGAGCCTCCCCAGTTAACCTGCAAATCCTCCACTCGTTCAAGAGATCGGCACCCATCTCTTCATAAAACTTAATGGCATTCACATTCCAATCGAGCACCACCCACTCCACCCTCCCGTACCCCATCTTCACCGCCTGTGTCGCCACCGCCGACAGAAGCATTCTCCCAAACCCCTTTCTCCTGTAACACTCCCTCACGAACAAATCCTCCACGTAAAACCCTGGCTTCCCAAGAAAGGTTGAGTAGTTCGGGAAAAACAACACAAACCCCACAACCGTCACATCATCCGTCGTCTTGAACGTCTCTCGCTCGGGGTCCTCAATGGGGATACTCAGATTCACGAACTTCGTCAGGGGTGTGAAGAACGGGTTCGAGTCCACGTTTGAAACGGCGAAGGGTTTGGGAGAAGCTTCTAGAAGGAAGATGGTGAACGAGTGGAAGGGCTGGGCGGTTGGGGAGAAAAGGGTAGCGGCGAGGGAGGACTCTGTGGCGGAGAAGAGGTGAGTCAGGCGTTCAAAGACGGCCATCTGGTGGATCAGTTTGTGGATGTGTGGAACGTCGGAGGGGGTGGCCAGGCGGATGCGCGTGAAGAGAGGGGTGGTTTCCGGTAACGATGTGACGGGCTCCGGAGCCGGAGTTGGGGCCGGAGGCGGCGCTGCGGCGGCCATGGGTTGAGGTTCGGTGGAAAAACTAAAGAAAGGGTTTATGGTTCTTTGTGCGAGAGAGTTCCAGATATGGTGTGTAACACCTTTGTTGGAAGTTGGATTGGTTAAATGGATGAAGAGTTTTTGTTTTTGTGTGATAAGATAACCTTTAAAAAAAGTAAAATATAATTTTCTAAAAATTAAACTTAAATATAAATTTATATGAAATAAATAATACTATAAAACTAGTTTATATACTAATAAAAAAGTTTTATTTCCTTATTCTTTTTCTTAAAAATTCTTATGTAAAACTTTATGTCGGCATATTTATTATTTCGAAATCTCAATAATACACATTTTGTTCCAACATGATAAAAGTTTTATTGGACTGACTATGTATTTAAATTATAAAGTGATTTTGATTTTAGTTAGTATTTTAAAGTTTTATTGTATTAGGATTTTATATCTAATATATAATTATTTTCGCTCAACATTGTTAATTTTTTCCTTTGTTTGTGGACATGTATTTGTTTTGGGTTTAAGTCTCAAGGGACAATCTACGACACAAAGAAGTATAATCATACAAATATTCTAGTTCCCATCGTGATAGAGTTAGATCTTTATAAACTTGGTAGAAAATTATGCTTTATTCCATATCCTACCATAAAAATCTTCTTCAATTTTCACCACTTATACTAAAACATTCTATAAGTTTATAATTTCATAGAATTTAAGATAATTTCACACTTATTTAATACATAACTCTAAATTAACAATTATCACACTTCTTATTAGAAGTACTAAAATCATAAAATTTCATCCATTGCATTCCATTCCACTATATTATCTCATATCATAGACGCGAAATTGATCACTTAATCCTCGTTCATTCCAAACATCCATCAAATCTTCATAATAATCCAAATCAATGTAATTTATTTATATTAACCTACGTTGGTATAAACAATGGTTATTTACCTATATTTCTAGGATTTGAATAAAAGAATCTCAAATAGACAGGATAATTATATATATATATATATATATATATATATATATATATATATATATATATATATTAAAAATTGAAATTTCGAGATCTAACTAAATTTCTCTTTTGTTTAGATTTCTGCCTTTTGGTGTTTCAAAAGGTTTCTTGGTTACAAAGCAAGAATAATTGTTGTTTATAGAACCGCTTCCACGTGTCTCTTGCTTAACTTCTTCTTTTTCCTCTTGGTTTATTATATCATCATCATGACTATACCGTCACAAATTTCCGAATGTTTATAATTTATCTTCTTAGTTTCTTTTTCATATCCCTGTTATCACATTTTTATTTTAGTTTTATAATAAAATTTTAGGCGAGGTGTATTTTTTTTCCCAATAAAATGTAAATAATTTCTTTTCTAGCTTCCAAAACTGTTCTTTTAGACAAAAGTAATATATGTCAAATTTTGTCTCAATTAATTATTGACTTCTTTTAAGTAATGGCTTCATGATAATTGATATGATACATTTATTACATTTATAGTTTATTATCTTATATTATTTATCTTTTAGCAAAATGGATTCAGACTAGGAATGACAAAATAATAACTGCTTGTATCATTTATTTGTTACTGTTGGAGAATTGGAAGAGAGGAATTAAGAATGAAATGTCTGTATTATTTAAAACTGAATAGTGATGCAACATTATATACAACGTATATGAGAGATGTATCAGTAGAGAAGTAAAATTGATAACAGTAACAATAAACTAACTAACTGGTTTGACTTGTTTTCACTTAATACTCCCTTTCAAGTTAAACATTCACAAGATCTAACTTCAATCTCTTTTCTCAACCACTCAAATCTTTCAACTTTTACTACTTTTGTGAAGACATCTGCCAGTTGTGCTACAATGTTGCAGTAGGTTAATGATATTCTTCTTTTGTTCACCATATCTTTAAGGAAGTGGTATCTCACATCTATGTGCTTGCTTCTACCATGGCTTACGGGATTTTTGGAGAGATTGATTGCAAACACATTGTCTATCTTCAGTTGTAAAGGTGCTTTCACAGGAATCATCAACTCCCTCAATACTTCCTCTAGTCATACCCCCTGACATGCTGCATAGCTACCCGCTATATACTCCACTTCGCAACTGGGCAGAGCCACCACTGGCTGCTTCTTGGAGTACCACGAAATGGGAGATCCATTTAGCATAAATATATAATCTGATGTGCTCTTCCTCTCAACACAATCACCATCATGGTCTGAATTTGTGAACCCAACAAGTTCCAAGTTTCCTCCATCAGCGTTGCGCCTTCCAATTGGAAATAATATGTCAAAGTTTGCAGTGCCTTTGACATACCTCAACACCCTCTTAGCTGCAAGCATATGCGTTTTCTTCAGTTTCCCCAAAAACCTGTTTATCAGTCCTAGATTGAATGATAGATCTGGTCTACTATTGCACAAGAATCGTAGAGAGCCTACAATCTGTTTGAACATGGTTTCTTCAACATATTCTTCATTATCATTACTCATCAACTTCAGATTCACCTCTATTGGACTCCTTGCTGAGTTTCACACGGACATGTTGAATCTTTCCAGCAACTCCTTAACATACTTCCTTTGATGCAAGATCACACCCGTTGCAATATAGGTGAATTCCATGCCCAAGAAGTAGCTCAACTTCCCCAGATCAGTCATCTCAAATTCTGACTGCATAACCCTCTTCAACTCGTCTATGTGTTCTGGATTTGACCCAGTGATAAGCAGATCATCCACATACAAACAGATGATCAGCAACTCCTCTTCTTCACCCTTTTTTACATACACGTCGTGTTCAACAACACATCTAGTGAAGTTAAGTTTCAGCAAGAATGAATCTATGCGTTTGTTCCAAGCCTGATCTTCCGTAGCACCAAGACCAAGCTTTCGGTCATCACCTTCAGTAACATCGCTCACATCTTGAAACCTGAACAACACCCTCATTTGTGTACTCCATCTCGTTCAGTTCTTCTCTGTGAGTATTGGAAGGTTTGTTGTGGAGATATCGCTCCCCGCCATTCTTCAAACACATACTCTGCAAGAACTCAAGTCTTGACAGTCACCTTTCTTTCTCTTGCTTCAACCACCGATCAATGGCACTATGTTCATGATCTTTGAAGCACCACAGGTCTCTTCACAACCTGGGCTCTGGATACCAATTCTGTTGGAGAATTGGAAGAGAGGAATTAAGAATGAAGTGTCTGTAAACAGAAAAGTGAAACTGATAACAGTAACAATAAACTAACTAACTGGTTTGATTTGTTTTCACTCAATAGTTACCACATTGGTGGTGGTTAAATGTTGTGAGAGAGGGTTTCCCTTGTGGGTTATTTTGTTTGTTCTAGAATGCTCATTCCGGAAGGTATATTTAGATTTAGAAAAGCATTTTAAAATGTTTATTTCCGAACAAATAAAATAGTATTTACCCAATCTAAAAGCATATCTTGGAATGACTGTTCTATAATAAACAAAATAACATCATTTTAAAAAGTGTTATTAGATATGAAAACACATTGTAGATTCTTTTTTCAAAATCCAACAATAAATAAGTTTCTAAAAAATATTCTAAAAGAAATATATGATAAAAATTAGAGGTGGAGCACCTAAAATGAAGGTAGTAGAGGTGATGAAAGATAAAGACTCACAACATCCATTCTAAGGAGAAATTATGGTGAATCTTTTGATGTAGATCCTTAGATATAGTTGTAGTTGATCCTGTTGTTGCATATGCACTTTCGGAGATTGATGAGGGATAAAAAATTAACACAAAAAGGGATTATTATGCCACACTATTTATGTTTGACTTATAAAAATCAAACGTGAAAAATGCACAGTGATTTATTTTAGTTAAGTTGTCAAAATTTGTTTAACATATAACCGTTAGACATAAATTAATGTCTGACCCATGGGTTAGACCTAAACACTTATAAGTTATACGTAATCCTAGCATGATCTCCTTTTTTTCTTCACTTTTTTATTGTGCAAACAAAAACCCCTGACAGTTGGACAAAAACATGAAACATTGTGTGAGCTTTTTGTCATTGTTGTATAAGGTTGTGTTTTGTGCCAAGATTGCATTTTCTATCATTGTTATGTGCTTAAAGGTTTCTTTTTTTATTATTATTATTGAGGTTAGTTTTTCTCATCTTCTCCCCTATGTGTAACTATTTTAGCTTAACTCATGATCTTTGATGTTGTAAAATTTCCTAAAAATAGGTAGACAATGATTTTTTACTCATTCTTTTTGTGATAACTTCTACTAGGTTGTATTCAAATGTAGAGTGTTTGCATATGATATATTAGTCACAAATTTGAAGTTGTCAAGATTTAATAATTAAAAACTTCAAATGGTCATAACTTTTGTTATGAACATCAGGTGAAGACGCTCCAAAAATGAAAGTTGTTGGAAATGAAGTGACGAATGTATTAACTAGTACTCAGAGGGGATTAGGAGTTTGAAATTTCAAAAATTCCATAGTTTATACTTTTTTTTCTTAGTATTACCAATTTTTCTAATACCACACAACTTAGAAAATTTTGCAAATTTGTATTATATATTTATTTTTCATGGTTTCAGTGGAGGTAAATTTTGCCAAAAAAATATAATAAAAATAGACCACAAATTTATGTATAATATTTTACCATACGTAAATTTACATTTTTCACAATCATATTTAGGTCATATGTAAAAGGCCTGAAATATCATACTTCAAAAACAAACTTTTTTTGTGAGTGAAAGACTCAATAAGGGTTTCCTCGAGGTCCATTGAATACATCTTTGCACATGGACTGCATTAATCATCTGCATTGAAGATATGGGATACAGAAATTAGTAAATAAGATATTTTGATGATATTTTGATGATAATTTTGCATTTTATATAGTATAACACAAACATTATGTCTAGGATAAAGAGAACTCAAATTAGTGTTTCATGGATGCAAGTTGAGTAAAGTTCTTAATGGCAATATTGAGAAATATATTATGAATTCTTGATTATTTCCTTTATGCAACATTAGTTATGAAATGACCGATAAGGATTATTATCAGTCTTTGTTCAGAGGTGGTGAGCTGACAATGAATAATGTATTTGCATTACTTCATCTCCCTAATATGGGACAAAAATTTCCAATTATGACTTTGGAGTTTATTGTTGTTGTGCTAATATTGGTGGACTTGTTAGGAGAGAGCAATTAAATGTCAAGTAAAAAATGAGACATTATATTGGGTCACATGTTAGACTTGGTTGAATGAGATAGGTAAACCAGGACTTATACATTCAACAATGCTAGGAGTTTGTAGTACAAGCCTCCTTGTTTCATCTTCATACTCCATTTTCTTCCTTCACGGACAAAATTCATCTCCACACATTCATCTTTTTGCAACACTGAACCACACATCATCAACACAACACACAAAAAGTTTCTCTATGTTATCTTCCTTTTCACAAAATCAACATATCCAACACTGCTCTCAACCATAATAAACTTTATATTCTTCCCCACTTAAGAATAAACCTATACATAACCATACATAATCAATTGAAGCTTCTTGAATTCGAAATGGAGACATATGATTGGGATTTTATGAATTTGTAATAGAGGTATGAGATTAAAGTTTTTTGAATTTGAAATGAAAGTATGATATTGAGATTTCATGATTAGAGTTTTCTGAATTTGAAATAAAGCTATAGGATTGGAGTTTCTTGAATTTGAAAGGCTTAATACCTCTTTTGGTCCTTCGAAAAAGGGGTTGTGTTCAAAATGATCATACCTTTTTTAAAAGTAACAAATGATCTCAACTTTTGAAAAAACGGATCAAGTTAATTCTTTTTGCTAACGGTGTCAACAATTAAACGGTGCAGTTGTTCCCCTAGATAAAACTTAATGACGTATCCAGCTTATCTTATTGCGTGACAGTGAGGTTAAAATTGTGACAAAAAATATATATTGGATATTGTTAAGGCTTCCATTCAGAGAAGTTTTGAGACTGTTCGGATTCAGTTGTAAACAACTCTCTATTCCATGTGCTTCTTTGTCTTGCTGAAGTCAGATTCTATGTTCTACATTCCAAATAAAAATCCCTCATGCCTTTCTGAGCTATTCATTTCTGTAATATTAATTTCATTTCTTTACAAGATTATTAATTTTTAATCTATGTATGGAGTTACTTTTCACAAGATCTTCAATCATTAAGATCCTCCAAATTTTGAAATACCACAAATCTAGCAAAAAATTTCATTTATTTGAGAAGTGGAGGAATTCAATTTTCGTGTCAGAAAAAGTGGTCAAGAAATAACCCGCCTCTGCGAAGAAACAACTCTCGCCTATGTCATGACTACTACGCTGCGAAGAGGTCGTGTCTGCTCTTCCCTCGAAACAACCCAAAACAGAGAAGAAGAAGAAGGTTTTCCTTGCGTCGCGAAGGGCCTCGCGATTTCGCCACAGTACTCGCCAGATCGTGCCACCGCGAGCCACCACGACCTTCTTCAATATGATCTCCTCACGCTGTCCCTCGCGAACGCACCGCCAACCACTACTGAAGACGAAAATGACGCGTCGCACTCTCGCATCTCTGTCGTCTTTGCCGCCACAAGGCTTTTGCTCAAGACAAGGATAACTCTCAGAGTAGAGTTGTCCGCAAGAAAGAAGAACTCAGGGTTAGGTTGTTAGCGTGAAAGAAAAAAGAAAATCCGGAAGAAGAAGACAAGTTCTTAATTAGGTTTCTAATAGTGAATCAGCTTTTAAATATTTAATTAGATTTAAAGCAATTTTAATTAAATTATCTATTAAGATTAGAGATAATTAGAAATTGCTATTTACAGTGGTTAATGAAACCCTAATTCTTCATAATTTTTTTAATTATAAATTAAAAAAAAATCTTCGCATAATTCAACATTTTTAGTAATTATTTAATTTTTTAATAATTATTTATTTTTCTTTAAAGGATTATTTAATTTTTTATTTTACACTTCATTCACCCTAACAGTGTCACCTAATACTAAAACTGGATACCTCATTATGTTTTGTCCAAGAGACACCCGCATCGTTAAAATTTTGACACCGTAACAAAAAAGATTAACTTGACCTGTTTTTTCTCAAGTTGGAATCTTTTTTAACTTTTTAAAAAATGTAGTATCACTTTGAACAAATCCCTCTTTTGAAAAATCAAAAGAGATATTAAGCCAATTTGAAATGAGGAGATATGTGATAGTTTTTTTTGTTTTGGATAAAGGTATACGGAGATGAATGAATAATGATAATTTTGTTTGGTGTGATTTGTGTTGATGATGGGTGGTTCGGTGTTGTAAGAAAATGAAGGTGGTGATGGAGTTATATAATGAGTCCCAAAGGCTAAGATGAATGAGACAAAGTCTCTCGGATTGATGGAGAGAAGAAGAAAATGGTAATGAGATTGTGTCATGTTGAAAAATGTATTGGTGCTAAAGATAAATGATCATACCTAAAATAAAAATATAGGTTGACATTAAAAGGATTTAAATAGAATGTGATACTCATATGCTTAATTCTTCTCAATTTTTAAAATAATTTCACTAATGTAAATATAAATAAAAACATAATTTTTTTTGGTTATCACTTCTCAGTCTGTCTCAAAAAAACAATTTATACTCAAACTTCAAAAAAATATTTTTTCCCATAATTAATGACATAATAACAAACAATTTATACTGATATAATTTGGAGTTCTCTTAATACTAAGAACAGAAGGTTGTAAATATTATAATAAGAAAATAATGCAAGATAATCTTTGATAAAGTTTGTCAGCCATTCACTTCAAATCCATAGTTTTAAGCATAAATATTTAGACATTTCAATCGTTACCGTTACATTTCCTTATTTATAAAAAATCACTTTTAACATTGACCAAAACAAATACAAACTTACTCATTATATTTACTTCTATGTCAAAAACACTTTTACGAATACAACTTTAACGCGTGCAATTATTAGACCTCCTAATTAAGTATGACGACCTTAAAAAGTGTAGTGGCATTTCAACTACATATAACATATTAAAATGTCCATTTACATAATAATATCATTATATTTAATAATTATTCTGTAATTTAATACGCAAGTTTGCAATATAATTTAATTATTCTGTAAAACATGCGTATAATAAAATCCATACTAAAGTTTAGTGAATCTAAATAATAGGTTCGGATACGGAAATATAAGCAGAGTTTGTGGAGACACATGTATTAAAACTATCCACAGATACAAATCTGAATACAGTTTCGAGGTAAAATCGTAATATTGAATCGAAATTCTACTCATAGTCATTCTATCTTTATAAACCTTCATAAAAAAAATCATAAAGCCATTCCTCAGTAATTAATTTCTATAAGCATTTGAAGTATTCCAAGTTGCTTGTATACTTGAAAATGAATCCCTGCACTGTCTCTGTTGTAAAGTAGGAGTTTGCATCAGATTTGTAAAGTAATTTCAATCTTACCTACCGCATGAATCCTGATTTTGAAGATCATCTCTTGTGTTTTCTTTGCCATTGTTTCTCAATGTCCTTTAGAATATCAAGCACACCAAGAATACCCAAAAGGTGGAGACCACCTGAAAACTTACCTCCGCCTCCTCCATTACCACCATTTCCATCATCGTCTCGAGGTGGCAAACCAGGTCCGTTGTTATCAAGTTTAGGGGACTTCACTTTGTCTGCCATTTCAGATAATGAATTAGCATTTTATACATGTATAGAAACATATAACATAAGGGTAATGGATCGTTTATGCCAAAGGGTGTACTGGCATCTATATAACATTTTAGGATAGAGAAAAAAAAATGCATACATACATATATATACATATATATACATACATACATATATATATATATATATATATATATTATTGTACAAGGGTATCATACAATATAGATAATAAACTATAAGGTTTTACTTCAAAACAAACACATTAGAAGAAAAACAGAAAAGGATCAAGCACAGCAGCCCAAAAAATCTACTAGGAAACCCCTCTGCAACAGGAAATACATAAATTAATAAGAACACCTAACACTATCTTCCTTTACCTTTCAGCAAAGAAGACAGCGTTGAAGCTTCAAAAAAAGAACCTTTTTAAGCCCTCTAAATCCTTTAGACACTCCGTAATGTACTAGTTTGCTATAATAATCCAGTTTAGCCTTCTGCTCCTCGTACAATACATACTTGGAACAAAAGCTACCATTGCCTCTTGACCAAATAAATGGTTTAACCAATATATAGACTCACGGATTCAAGACGATAAGTAGACTTTTTAAGCCCTCTAACTTTCAGTTTTATAATTATAATGAAAATAATTCAAGAAAATCATCAACTATGCACTTTATAGGACAGCTATCGGCCCGAAACAAGAATTTGAAAATATATGCCATAATTCTTAAATTATCTAAGTTCTCACCTTCACTCCTAATATAACCTAACAGTTCCACGCTGTTTTGTTATGTGGAAATTACACAGATGGATGTGACTGGGAAGAAAAATAAAAGGAAGATTACAAATATAATCAAATGGTAGGGGCTAACATTGAGAGGTTATTACCAGGTGTTATAGTCATTGTCCGAGCATTGCGTGTTAGGGTCTGGGATGCACTTGCCGCTGCAGCAGCACATTTAGTATTCTGTTCACAACAAACAATCATAGTCATTAAAGATTTAAGCCCAGCATCAAGACTTGAACTGAAACTAGCGACAAAAATAACGACCCAAAAATCTTCTGTTATATAAATCTCAAATTAAGAGTTGTATTAGGATGACAAATTCAAGATTTCAAATGATTTGAAATCCATCAAATTTGGGTTGCTTTGACTTAAGTTTCCTTAATTTTCTAAAAACATTTTGTTTGGACAAATCAATTGAATGTTTTTTTAAATTTCAAATTATTAATTTCTACTAGATTTACTTTCCACTTTATGTATTTCTTTAAAATACAAATTTAAAAATTAAAATTTCAACATTAAACCTTAATCGTAAGTAAAATTAGCTAATTTTTCAAATACTTGAAAATATTTAATGATTTCAAAATCAAATTAATTCCAATATTTAATACTTCGGAGAGAGAGAGAGAGAGAGAGAGAAAGAGAGAGAGAGAGAGAGAGAGAGAGGAGAAAGATGTGATAGAGAAGATGGGAGAGGTGGTGAGCACCAAGAATTTCAAATTTTATAATTTTAAGTATTTGGAAATGCTTCCCCAAATTATTAGAATTTTAAATTCTTTTTAAAATCATTATTTCAGAGAAAAATATTTCCAGACAAAAAAAAAATCAAATTCCCACATAAGTTAAATTGCAGACTTAGATTTCCTTCTCAAAGCATAACATAAAAGATAAACTATTAATGTGTATGAATAATAAATAAACGCCATTTTTTGAAAACCTTACCAGACTAGAAAGTTCTAAGTGGGAATCAATCTTATTACTGGTCCATTAACATAAAACTAAAACAGAGCATCTCAAAACAGGTAGATAACCCAAAACTGGTTTTGTATGCTGCAAACAGTCCGTAAGTTTTAGTTTCTCAATCTCTTAATTTAATTTAAGTTAAAATAGTTTTAAGATACATATAAAAAGCATAATTAAAAATTTCACATAAGTATAGATTATTTAGTGAATTATTACTAACTTTTATTTTATTAAACATATAATCTAGCCATTTTTATTAATTTAAAATAACCATTTCTGATTATTTTATTTTATTACCACAATATTGTATAATATTAAAGATCTAACTATAATTACTACTAGTTATCTATTAACTATTACTACCGGTTTTACCACAATTAAAGTAGTTCAATCACCAGAACATTGATCAACACAAAACACTAAGAATAACTGAACCTAATAAACAACTTAACCAACAACCAAGGGGAGAACTGAAATCACCTGCTACCCTATGCCTATCCATTACCTTATCCCTCCAGCAGAAAAAAAAAATCACAAAAATAAATCTTTAAATTCTCTCTTAATATACAACTTTTGTTCTCTCTCTTAATTAACAAGTTTTTTTGTTTTCTCTGTTTTGATGTTACTTTTGAATTACAGGAAAGGAAACATAGATGAGGACACGTGAATTGATTCTAGAAGGGGATGTGATATAAGATATACACAATCAGAAAAAGGACTCAAAGGAAAATACAAGTGAGTCAAAAGTTTGGTCTGTATAAAAGGATAGGCAAGAAAGGAAAAAGAAAAATATCAGGGTGCTAATCTGAGTATTGAGATAATTACGGAATGCGGGGAAATACATGTGGGATAAAGAGTATGAGAATGTGAATGGATGAGGAGAATCAGGTTTTGGGGAATTTTCTATTAGTGGGCACCAAAGAATTGTCTGTCTGAGGAGTTTGATTTTGAGATTATAGGGTTGTAACATTTCTTTATTTTAGTTTTTGATATTTTGTCATTTGGATTCGTAGCATTGGTCCAACCTGCCGGATTTGCTCATTGGAAGTTACATGGAAAGCAAAAGGAATCAGTTTTGTCATTCATGGTGCTCGAGTTTGGAAGCAGTTATGAAGTCTATTTCCAAAAATGTAAAAAAGGTGCAAGAGCAGATGTAGGAGGATGTCCCAAGTTGTTTTCAAGGATTGATGGAGGAGACGAAGATGGAGACTCATATATCATAAGGGACTGATTATTCACATGTCAGTACTGCATCATCTAGCGAAGGAGGTAGAAAAGATAGACCAACACCTAATTGTGGTGGAATGAAGGGGATGCAGAGTGAATTTGTCGAGGATTTTTGTTTTTGCTGTGAAGTGGGTTGAACAATGTTGGATGTCCCAAGTTGTTTTCAAGGATTGATGGAGGAGACGAAGATGGAGACTCATATATCATAAGGGACTGATTATTCACATGTCAGTACTGCATTATCTAGCGAAGGAGGTAGCAAAGAAATCTTAAAAGCGGCTTTGTTGGTGCAGTTTGGTGGTTTGAAAACAGAAAACCAGTTCAAAAGTCTCTATGAATTGCAACAAGGAGGGTCTTTCAATGGCTCAAATACTTGTTCAGCAGTTCTCTCTCAATTGACATTTTTTTTTGTTTCTATGCTTCGGTGTTATATTTGAATGATAGTGAACTGAAGAGTAATAAGCCCAATGAGGGCTTACATGTGTATGTGAAAAGATAGAAAGACGGAAAAAACGTACTGAGGGAATTTCAACTAATGATAACAAGGAAGTAGGGGATTTAATTAGAGAATAGAAGCATAAAAGATCAGAGAGCTAGCAGCATTTGAATGGAAAGGATCCTGACAAGATAAGATAGAGAGCTCTCTATACAAATGGTTTTGTGGGTTGTGGGAAGGTACTAGTACAAGAGAATTCTGGGCAAGATTGGAGGTCTCCTGTACTTTCAAGAGGGTTTCCTCTCTTGTAAGGAGCCAGATTCCTATTGTTGGATAATATTCATAGATTACTAGTGTTCTACCTGAACTCACAAACTTTTTGGTTCCAGCTAATTCTACATTGCAAACAATACAAAGCATTGCATCCTCTTTACAACTACATCAATATATAACATGGATAAAACAAACAAATAATAGGTAATAAGAACCAAAAAAGTAAAAGAATAATAATAACTTACCAAAGCAGCTGCACGTCTAGTATATGATGAACTCTGCAATGTAGCAGTCTTAAGTTCTCCTTTTCTGATGTTATATGGTAAGGGTTTAAGCCCAACAATGTTTGGTCCATTACGCTTAACATCAGTTTCAGGCTGACTTCTAATGCCAACTGCATATATAAAAATGAACAATAACTTATTCCATGATTTAAGCAACTTCTAAGACACTAAAGTCATGGCTTTATGTTGCTAGAAGTGAGCACTGTCAAGATGTATACAATCGTGGTACCTAGAAAAAGTAGAGGTGAAGTGCCAACACTACTTGCCATTGTGGTCCACTTCTTGATTATGACCAAATGTTATCTGTTTGCATGATGAGGCAGATAACAAATTATCAGTTTCAAAAAGAATATATAAGATGAGCTGAGGGGTAGATGACAAACAGGAGATGGAGAAATAAGTGCTCAGTGCTGTACTTTAATTCATTTTACATCAGTGTACGTATAGGCCATTTTTTAACTAAGTCCTAGCAAGAATTCAGTTTAATTCATTCTTGAATTATAAACGAATTCTAGTGTTTTCCATCATTTGAGAAGGTACACATAACAAGCCTAAGAGAATATAATCCTAAATATAGTGATCAATTACAATGTAGTTTTCTAGATAGGGAAGGTCGATACTTCAAGTACAGTAAAAGCTACAAAATTTTCAGTTACAGAAAAACATTGCATTCTAAGAATTTAAATGCATCCCTTATGGTATGATGAAATAGCCCAAGAAACTCGGCAGCTAACTTTTAATAGGAAATATTGAATGAAAAAAGCCTAGTCATAAAACAAAGACTGGTCCTCAATGATTTGGCATCCAGTTGAGCAAAAGACATCAACATTAACAAACAGGAATACAGAACATTTGGACATTCATTACCAAGCTATTTTATGTTTGTAGGATGATACAACATTAAGCAGATAGAAGTTGAAAAACGATTACTCCATACCAAATTTTATCAAAATATTGACTTGTTAAATTTCAATATACAACACTAAACAAGGTAATTTAACAAACAAAAGGGAAGTGGTGGCTATTGTAGTCTCCTGTCTACACTTTTTATATGACTTCAGTTTTGAATTTGACTTGACCTAATAGTTAACATAAAAAGGCCCATAGAGCTCATAACCAGAAAGAGATAAAGTGGAAACGAAACTGAATCCCAAATTGAAACATAATCATAAAAAAGAAGACAAACTGACATGCTTAAACAAACTGAAATTAGATCTCAAATATTTTGTTATCGTAACTCTTAAAAAGTTGAATTTAAACCTAACTTATCCTCACAAAAACCGATTTGTATGGTGAGATTTGAATTCACATTGAGAATTGAATATCTCAAATGTGGGCCTAGGGGGAACTTGATAGCAAGTGACATATTAGGCCCAACAAACTTTGACTAGGATATACTTTGAATGACTCTAATACCATCTTAGAAAATGGACTCAGTCTAACAAAACCACATCAGCTTATCAGGTAAAATTTATATCTATCTATATATTATAATTTGGTCTTATCTCTAACTAGTGTGGATATCTATTGTTACTTTTTACAGTTGTTAACTTTTATAACTGTCAGCTATTATTAACATTCTTCCTAAGATCCAATGAATTGTGAACTCTCAGATCTTACAACTTATGATGGGATTTGAAAATTTTGCAGAACTCATTCTAATTTTTCTGGCAATTTGACTTAAATATTAACCAAAGTTAAACTACAATTGAGGATCAAATTCTAAAAATTTCAGTTTAGGGTGTGTTCCGGAGACAAATTTATCTTTTCTACTAAATATTCTCTAATGTTGATAATTTAATGAAAGAAACAAGACGAAATATTAGCCCAACCTTAATATCCAAATCTTTTGTTTATCTTTACAAACATCACACACCCCTAAATTGAAAATATAAAAACTGTCCTCCTGTCCCTCCCCCTCCAAAATCCAAAATCTGACCCCCAAACATTTCCCAAGGAAAGGGATACTACAAGAGCATTATTAAATCTTGATGATTTTTTCAATTATTGATGTAGCAGTAACCATGCAGCTTAATAAATTACAACTAATTTTGGTCGTAAACATAGAAAAAAAACACTCACGAAAGCCACAACAGAAACCAAATCGCAGTTCAAATCAGCAGTCACCAAAACCATTGTTGTGAGAAATTGACACATAACAATTCCAAGCCCACCTTACACGAACAACAAATAGTAATCAACAACATCCAAAAAATTTCACTAAAGTCAAACAGAATTGAACCACCAAAGATAAGGACATAAAAATGAAATTACCCACCTCATAAGCAATCACCAAAACACCAATAACACATAAGAAGGGCACAATACCAAACAGACAAAGGGAAACATGAGTAATAATCAACCTTTCCTGGATAAGAATAAATCAAAGTGTAAATAGAGTGCATAAGATTATTGTTCTTCTACTGCCTTATTATCAAGATATCATATGTAGGAATTAAGTCAATTGATTCAAGATAAAACCCGATTTTTCAGGTGATTGAATAAAGTAATCCATAACAAAAAAGACAAAAACGCGCAATCAAAACCAGCCTTTTGAAAACCTGTATAGGGTGATTGCAAGGGAGAGAAGAGAAGAGAAGATTACCTTGGTATGGATGGTGCTTTGGTGAAACTTCCGTATTCTTTTTCTTTCTGAATTTGGGGTTCTAAAATGGAGAATGCCGCCAATGGGAAAGAAACTGGGTTGGGTATGAGATGTTTCTAGAAAAAAAAAAAAAAAAAGAAAGCTCTATATAAATGATGTAATGATACTATTGTAATATTTTTAATTTTAATTTTAATATCCTTTTCACTATTGGTAAAAAATGCATCAAATTACAAACTATTAATCATAAATATATATATATATATATATATATATATATATATATGTGTGTGTGTGTGTTTAAAAATATCTATTTGCTAATAAATTTCAACTATATGGAGACCACTTTTTATGTTTAAAAAATTTATATGAATTTAAATACTATGTTGTGACAATTCTTCAATAACTCAGTTAAAAAATTACATTAACTGATTGAAGAAAATTTAAAATTTCAAAGAATATGTTATAAAAATGTAAGTTATAATAAATAAGTTAATTTATATTGAAATATGAATTTTAGAATTATTTTATGGAATTACATACTTAAATATATTAATTAATGATTGTGCTTGTGCAGTCTCAAAATTTTACATTATCAATAAAATAAATCATCATCACTATTATAAGATTGTTATTATAAAAGTTTAATAAATGATAATAATTATGTGTTATTAAATGGTTGAGAAAAATCTAATAGATATTTACTCATGCTTATACATTTTTATTTGGATAAGTAGCTAATTTAAAAGAGATTACCTTAGTCTTTTTTGTTCAAAGAGAAATTAGTATGTTAAAAAAATGAAAATTATTTTTTACTTTATGTAATTTTTTAATTTAAATTTAAATTTAATTAAGTTTTAAGTTTTTCACAGATTTAGATATTTTTAATTAAATATTTATTATTCTTTTCAATATATTGAATAAGTAAAATTTTATATTTTTAATTGAATTTTTATTATTTTATTTTCCATTAATTAAATGTGGTAATTGTATATTAATTTGTTACCTTACTTTACCATTTTCAGTGTTATTTATAAAATAATATCACAATTAATATAAATGATTTTTATTGTTTTGTATGTGTTAGCTAAATATATTATATATTTTAATGAATATAAACATTAATTAATATAATAAATAAAATAATATATGATTAACCTTGTGGTGGATCAAGTCACAATTTAATAGTGAAATTTTTAGTGATAATTATTGAGGAAGGAATTTTTATATGAAACTTATCCATTTGGTTTTTCTCACATTATTGTAATTTTTAAGATGTTGAAAATTTAAATATTTTTAGTTTGTTAAATAATTATATTACGAATATTTTAATCACACTAACAAATAGGTTGTAAAAGTTTTAATAAATTTGATTCTTTGGTTAATATTATACAATAATATAAAAAATTTAAATCCTAAACATATTTTTTTTTTTTCGTGACTAAACATATTTTAAAGTATATATAAAGTAGTTATTTAGTTTTGGTGGGCGAAACATCCGTACATATTTGAATACAAAATAAATAAAATATTTTAATTTTAAAATTTAAAATAAAGAAATTATGAATAATAATTTTTTACTAGAATGTGGTGTTTGAAATTTTACCAAATTACATACTTTTTTATTAAATGTTATAATTTTCTCTTTTAAGAAATTAATAAAATTAATAAATAGATTATAATTAATAATTATATTAAACTATATATTATATATATTTTATCAAATAACATATCATAAAAACCTTAATTTAAATATAATAAAATTACAATATATTAAAACATCTAATAAAATATATAATTTTATATGTATATAAATGATAATTAATTCATTAATAATGTAAATATTTAATTAATATTTGTATTCAACTTATGATTTATTTATTTATTTATTTATATATATATATATATATATATATATATATAATTTTCAATTAAATAAATTAGTATTTTACTTAAAATAATTATGAAAGAAAGTGAAAATTTGAAGTAAATTAATATCAAGGGATTATTCCTACCAAAATCCGGTCTCAATCCCTTCAAATGGGATTTCTTGGGCCAAGGGTTTTGAAATAACCCTTAATTGAATGAAAAAAAAAAAAGACATATTTTTAGAGGGGACAGAATCAATCTGTCTGTCATTGACCTAAATGACACCTTTAGTTATATATTGAAATTAATTGTTCCATCATGAAAGGAGGTCAAATAGATTAAGTCAGAATCAAATTGTGACCTTTGGGTTATAGCATTCTTAAATAAAAATTTTAATTGCTATGTTGGTTCATATTTTTAAAGTAGGTATCTATTTGGTTTTTGTTTTTAAAAAAATATCAACTTTATCCACATCACTTTAATGCTTGGTTTTTGTTTTTAAAAAAATATCAACTTCATGTTTAGTTTAACCTCCATTAATCAAGTTTATGTTAATTCAACATAGTCAAATCCAACCGATTTCTTTTTCTTTCCAAACTCAAGAAAGAACATAACTTTTCTCCGCTCATACAACAACAAATAAAAAGGTAAACTTTTTCGTTCACAATTCAATTTTGTATATCAAGATGTATGATTTTTATGATCAGTTCATTTTGTTGGATTTTACATTGGTACAATAAGAAGTTTTGATTGTTATGAATATAAATTTTCTACACTTGAACCAAGAGATTCATTAATGTGATCTTCATTAATTTGATCTTGTTGATACTTTTACATGTTTAAATATATTTAATATACATACATGTAATGGGAGAGTATCCTTCAAAGTTTCGTGTTTTCGTGTTCAAAGAAGAATCCCAAAAGGCTAATCAGATTTTTGTGGTGACCCGAGAAAGAAGTTCAATTTCAAGTTTGAATTCTTTTGCTCCCTACTTTGACTCTTTTTTAGCTCGCTTTATGGCTACAATTTTCCTTGTAGGGAGAGTTGATTTTGCAGTTTCACTTCTTCGATCTTCGAAATCTCCAAATGTGATGCTTTTTTTTTATCTGTTTGAAACCCCAAATGTGATTCTTTGTTATTGGCTTCCTAATTGAAATTCTCTTTTTCTTTGTTTGTAACCTCGATCATAAATCATATTTTTCCCTGTTCCAAATCACAAACTTAATATGTCTTCCTTTATTAAAAATTCCCAAATTTTTTTTTTCGAAAAACCTAATTCTATAACATTTAATTTTTTCTCCAAACCTAAACCCTAATTGTAAAATTTCTACATCTTCCTCTTATTGGCTTACACGTCACAGTAGATATTCCACAACAATATCATTACAACAAAATATACATAATACAATTTCACAAATAAGTTAACTTTATTCATTTAAACACCATCAATACAATTGGATTTCATTGATGCACGACAAAGTTGATGCTTTTTTAAAAATGAAAACCAAGTTGATACACAATAATGAAAAGTAAGGACAAACAAAACAATTAAACCTAAATAAAAAGAGTTGCATCCTAACTAATAAGTTTTGGCCTAATAAAAAAATGCTAATCCAAAAAACATTTAATAACAAATAATCATTCAAAAATATAAAAAACTTAGTTATTTAATAAATAATTGTTTAAAACACTAATTTAATTAAAAACACTTAAATTTATAAGAAATCTTAAAATTTAATGAAGTTTTTAATTTAAAATTAACATTATACATGTAGATATTCCAGAATAAATATTTCACAACAATGCCACTACAACAAAACATGCACAACACAATTTCACAAATAAGTCAACCTTATTTATTTAAACACCATTAATACAATTGAATTTTATTGATGCATGACCAAATTAATACTTTTTTGAATGAAAAACAAGTTGACACACAATAATAAAAACAAAGACAAACAAAATAATTAAACCTAAATAAAAAGAGTTGCATCATAACGGATAACTTTTGGCATAATGAAAAAATGTTAATCCAAAATACATTTAATAACAAATAATCATTCAAAAATATAAAAAAACTTATTTATTTAATAAATAATTTTTTAAAACAATAATTTAATTAAAAAAAATTAAATTTATAAGAAAACTTAAAATTTAATTAAATTTTTAATTTGAAATTAACATTATACATGTAAATATTTAACGAAGCTCATCTACAAAATGCTTGAAGAAAAGTTTATCCTAATAAGGCCTAAACCTCATTATAATCGATCAACTAGAAATGATGAAATCTAGGACATGTAAGATCTTTCTAAAGTTTTATTTAACAATTAAAATTATAATTAATTTAGCTTTTAAAATAATTATGGTGGGAAAAGGTAACATTATATAATAGTTATCTATACTGTTATACTATATAAAAGAGATATTATTTTTTATATGTCCCTTTATATTATTTTTACATTAAATTATTTTTCTTTTATTTTTAAAAACATTTTCATTATTTAACATTAGTACAAAAAATATAATTAGACAATGTTCATGATTTAGAAGTGGATATGATTCTTGTACAATATTATTACATTTTTTTTATTAAAAAACACAATTATTTTTGGGTCATCATTAATATAAAATTATTGCTTTAAAAGTTTTTTCTTAAAACTATATTATCATTTTAGATATTTTGAAATAAACTGATTTTGAGAAAGTGAGAAAATGATGATATAAACTAAATTCTAACACCACCTTGTGCTGGCTGCACTATTTGTCGGGTTTGACCAAGCAATACTCTTTGTATCTTTCAGAGCTTTCCGTTCTCCTTCTGCAATGTCACACCATCTTCGCACTCTTCAACTTCCACCACTCTCCTCGAAAACCCCAACGATCAATACACATTCTTTCTCCCTCCATTGCTTCCGCTTCAGCTTCGGCTTCCATTGCTCCGTCTCCTGCGGATGCGCGCGCCAAATCTCTCCGGTTCGGTTCAGTCATCAAGCGTCTTTGCAAGAGGAAGGAAAACCTGTTTCCCTTTTCTTTCAACCTGTCTCAAGCGAAACCCACTTTGATCTTCTCCTCGACCAGGCTCAAAGGCTCCACCAAGCTGTCGTTGTGGTTTGGTAGGTTCCTTCTTCGTTAAGACTCCTTTTGCCTTTTCTTCAAATCTTTACTATGCTTTTGTTTAGATGAGTCTTTCCTTAGCAACTTGAGAAAAATATGAAAGAAAAAAAGAATTTGACTTCTCTTAACTTCTGGATAAATTAATTTGTAGACATTCTCTTGTGTAGTTTTTCTTAAATTTGTACATTTTAACTTAATTTTAGGTTTTGGTCAAGGGAATTTCCTTTTCTTGTTTATAAATTATGGTTTTCTGTTACTGAAAAAAAAAAGGAAAATGATGAAGTAATTTGTAGAAACTATTTCTTATTACTTTCCCCAAAATCTGATATTTTCCTACTTTCCATGACTGAGTCTGCTTCCAAATTGAAAAAAAAAGAGAGCAAATGTTACATGTTATATAATCTTAAATTGATGGAAATTGGTGCTTGTTCTTCTGCTTTGAGTTGGGAAATCAGTGTCATGGTTTGTAGCTATGAGGATACCTTTCTTCAAGGAAAATCTGGAAACTCGTGAATTGTCATTTTGTATTTTTTTATAATGAGTAAATAAAAATAAAAATAAGTTATAAGGTGATTTCTGTTGGTTCAGAGGAGTAAAAACCTTAAAATAACAGTATATCAAAATTAAACTATTGTTATTGTTATTCATGACTTTTTGGATTGTTGTTTCCTTTTTGAAACTTTTGATCTTTCAAGTTTCAGGCTAGGAGCTTTGTAGGGAAACAGAAGTATTTGCCAATCTTATTTAGGGAGAGAGATTTCATCCAAAGGGAAAATAACTAGATATATGAATGTGTATGGTGTAATGTGCTCCTTGAGCCTGGTCTATTGTAATTGTGGGCCTTACAGAAAGATTTTCTAGAAGTAATTGAGCATCACTCAATCTATTTTGTTTTTTCTTTTTGGTTTAAGTGAACATGTTAATCAAACTACATTTTGAGGTAGTGAAACCATGGTTTTTGCTTACAGGTTTGTGTAGTCCAAATTATCATTAATAATAGCAATTTTTTAATTGGTATTTTCTAAAATTAGTTTATGTGAACAAAAGCAATCTTAATAATTCAGAATTTAACTTGTAAAAATCAACTAGTGACGCACTTGGATAGAGGAGGCTATGTAATAATCGGGCACCGGCTTGTCTGTTTGACAAATGTTAGCTGTGCAATTTTTTAAGCACAAATTTTAGTCCTTTATTAGTAGGGTGAAGGGCATCTTTGAATGGGTTTCTCCATAATCTGAGTTTTTGTTTTCTTGAATAGATGTATAATATTGTGCATTACATAAAAGATAAACTTATTTGTTTCATTTTTCTGATTAGTGAATATTTATTTTACCATTATGGCCTTTGAGGTGAGCTTATCTGGTTTGTAGGATGGCAAATTGGTGCAGAAAATGTATATATTTAAAACCAAAATTGGAAAAGTTGGCAGCAGATTATTATCCAAGGTGAGATTAGATTTGTTTTCCTCTATCTACATAACTAGAATAATTTCTGAGCTTATCGATCATTTATAGGTGTGCTTGACCTAATGGAATCCAGACTATACTACATTGACCAATGTGAGGGAGTTTTCTTTTATAATCCTTAACGTGGATTGAAAAGCACGTCTGGTGTTATTTAATGTAGTATAGTCTATAAAAGCACGTCTTGAAACATAAATCTCTTTTTTTGAGCAAGAGTCTTTGGAGAAATTGTGGCATGTTTGCATGCAATCCAGCTTATTTACCTATAAGTGCTTTAACTACAGGTTTTAGTCTAGGACTTGTGTATTTGATTGACATCACAGATGTGCTAAATATAGTAATGAATCTAGATTAGTATTTTAAAGCTGAAGCTTATTAAATTTGCAATATATTAAAGTAAATATGAACACAACAGAATATTGGGTTTCACCCAAATTCCTGTTTTCACATTCATTCATACTTTACTGTTTTATTGGTAGATTCAAATTAACTATAATAATCTATTAATGCTGAGATATGTGGAATATTTGTTTTTTTTTTAAAATAGGAAACTAGGAAAGTTCTAAATTAATGAGTGTGTATGTTTGTTTTCTAAATTTTAAGCAATGAAGTAAGGGAGAGTTTACAACTTTGTCTGCAGAAGTTGTAATAGCAAAGGAAAAAGGAATGAAACTTCATGCTTTCAAAAGTTTGAGAAAGGGTTTGCAGATTTTTTCTTTTAATAAATTGTGCTGTATATGTGTGACGGGTTTGTAATGCTTTACCCTATTGTACTAATTATCAAGCATAGAGTGGGATGTGATATTCTCCGAAAACTAAAATCAAATAATGCCAAAATCTTAAAAGAGCCCCAGGCCTTCTCAACCAACGAGGTCATGCTAATTTCATACCCATGGAATAATAAGATTTTGTTGATGTCCTTGGCAGATAACTATTAGAGATCCTTGACCATTACTCTCCTCATTCCTCAACCTTGGTCTAACTTTCTTCTTGGCATACTATCAGTCCTATCATGTACAGATCGACAATGACCCAGACTTTGTAGTTCTTAACCATTCTCTCCAGTTATCCCTTCAATCCCAACCTAGTCATTTTAGAACTGGATTTCATACAAGTAACTCACGGTGTACTAGTGCTTAAAGTGTTTCAATCCACACCTATTTGAGAGCAGAATAGAGATCAACCCAATAACTTCAACTGACACTTGAAATCATTAAAGAAGCACTGGTTTTTTCCTTAATTCTGTTTGAAACCATTTCAGACAGCTAACTACAACTAAACTACAAAGTACAAATCCCCTGATAATTTTTTTAGAATCTCTGCAATGAAAAATGGCAAAGCTACATCTGAACCACTTTCATCGAAGACACACAACAACTATAGCTTCTCCCAAGTCATGGAACTACAATAACATAATTAGGCTTAATTATTTGTTTGGTCCCCACTTTGGTTGATTTCTGTGTTTGAAAAAGTTTCAATTGGGTCCTAACTCTTGAAAAAGTGTCTCAATTAAGTCCTTTTAAAACAAAATTACTAACGACTTTAACGACATGTCATGTGTCAATCTGTGGTTTTTTCAATTTTTTTAAAACTTTTTTTGCAAAAACTTTTGTTGTCATGTGTCAGGTCCCTAATATGACATGTGACACTATCAGTACCACGTGACAGGGAAATGCCATGTATCAGAGTGTCACTGTCTTGATATCAATTTAGTTCTTATATATGTCTCTCAAATTGAATTTAGTCCTTAGTCCTATTTTTTTTTCAAAATAGAGCTATATTGTCCCCCTCCAAATTGAGACCAAATTTATTATTTATATAAATGTTCTACTGATATACCAAAATCTGAACCACCAATTGTCAGATTCAAACTGACTGATAAATGTCACCAGCTACATTATTAGGCTGGGGCATCTAGCCCTCACTAGCAGCAAGCTCTATCATTTCCAAAGACCGGGTCATGACATACCTAAAATGTAACAGAAGGACTTAACCTGAAATGAACATGGGATTGGACAGAACTGGTTCTGACTTAGTAACAAAATGAAAACCTAATATACAATGGAATTCCATGTGAACTTAGTACGGACAATAGATACAGCTCATGGTGGATGGTAATGCTCAAATACTGCCTTCAAATAGAGTAATTGAGAAGCGATGCATATTGTGTATAAATGGTCCATTTTATTCTACCTGTGCTTTAAGCTAGAAATCTAGAAATGTTAACTGTAGATCAAATTGACTGCAATAACTACAACATCAATGTAGCTGCTTGATATTTTGAGATGTGTTTAGTATGATAATGATTGTAAGCTACTCATAAGCTACTGAATCTAGGTTGATGCACAAGATGTTAACTAATATATTACTGAGGTATTTGTATTTTAGAACATAGAGATGATACCTCGCATGTGGAATTGTTTGGTTATGTTATGATATTTTAATTCATACTTTGTTTAATAATATGTGATAAGGCTTATCAACGCATTAATCTAGGATTTGTTAATGTGGATATCATGCAGGCTGCAGTTCTACAGTGTAGATGTTAATACAGTTTCACACAAACTTGTTGCTCGTGCAGGTGTGACTGTGAGTTTCTCGTAGCTTCCCCATTATGTTCTTTCTCCTTCAATTGTTATCTTAGGGTAATGTATTGAAAATTTTCTGATATTTTACATCATGAATTTATCAATGTCTTTCCATGAACAGATGTTGCCATGTGGGTACATCATGTGTGCCTGTTAGGAAAACCTATATTCAAACTCGTTGGATGAATATTTTTAGTTTCCATAAAATTATGCAGTTACATCGTATGCATTGTGCTTTGCGAAAATGTTCTGGTATCTTTAATTAATATATTGTTTGGAGAAGACCAATCAAAGTCCTAGAAAGAAGTGTTGATCATGAGGATCAAGGAAAATGCTATAGAATTTTTCTGTATAAGGCTTTTGTCTAATTGGACTTTCTGAAAACATGTCAGCACATTGATGTTATTTGAATTTTAATCCATATCCCACTTAATGGGAAAGGCTTTTGTTATGATTATTTTTGTTTGTTCTTTGAATGCTTTACTCAGGAGCAGCTGAGGAAAATTTGTGGTTTTTTTAACCTCTCACTAGCAATATATGATAATTACATTATACCTCTACCTGATTAGTCAAACAATTGATATGCAACCATTTTTATATTCGTTTCAACTAAGTTTGCTATGTAGACATTTATCTTGATACTTATTAGATTCCATTTGTCATGTATTCATATGTTGTCGGCTCTCAATTACTGCAGAAAATGCCAACCATACAAGTAAGCACATTTTTGTTTGATTTGATAAATTTATTATATTCTTCTCTGTCAGTGATTTAAATGTTTGTTGTTGCAGCTGTGGAAAGACAGCAAGAAACAAGCTGAAGTTATTGGTGGCCATAAAGCACATATAGTAATAAGTGAGATTCAGGAGATGATTGAGAATGAGTGACAAGTTTTAGTGAAGTGGACTTATTTTCCGCTATTTTGATATATTTTATTAATTGGTTTTACATTACTGCATTATTTTTTTTCCTTTTTATTTACCTAAAACAACTACTTTTAAAGTATCTTACTTACGTTAAAAGGTATTCAAATCCTTATAGTTGAGGTAATGTGAGATATCTCCTGATATTCGAATCTTTGTCTTAATGAATGAGACTTAAAAGTTTATAGTTTCTTCTTCTGAAGGTTTTTTCCTTACTTTCTTATGTTAAACATTTGAGGTGTATGGGATGAGGATAAGTGGCCTGTTGTCAAATATTTGATGTATACCCCAATACGAAAGATGAGAGTTAGAGCTGGTTAATTACACCACGAGCTCTAAAAACAATTGTCAAATTAGGACTGTTCATGTGAAGACCACCTTCAAATGTAACAAGATTGCATGGAGATGGATTTCTTGGTGACCTGTTATCACCTTCTAATGCACAAAGGTACCCTTTGCTATCTTTTTCTGTTTTGAATGTTGAGCTCACACGATTTCGAATGATCATAGTCATTGTGAATGTTATTTTCTCTCTTCGGTGCGTAAGTTATTATCATTCCACATGATGATAGGAGAAAATGAGTGAAGGTGGAAATAATATTGGTTGTATAGTTGAAGAGAAATAATGTCAAAAATGGTGGAGCTTATTGTACTTACTCATCAATTTATATTCATATATTTCTCATCTGATCTCCTTCCTATTTTTGTCCCAACAAACAACTTTAATTTCTCATTTACTTCCACTCGACCATCTTATTTCCTTCTTACGTTTTTCTCCCTTGTATATCAAAAGATTAGTTTTCCATTTCATTAAGTGACATGGTTGTTAAGTCTACGTTGCAGGTTGCTAGTGGCGCATCTCGGGTTTAGGCCAAAGGACAACTTGGAATTTGACATGGGCACTTTATTAAAGTTGCATGGCATCCAAGAGAAAGCGGACACAGTTTGAAACCAGACTTTACATTCAAAGTCACAACCAAGTCAATGAATGGCACGAGCATTTGAGTCGTATGTGGAGTGGATTTGCACCAAACTTTGAACCAAGCCACAATTTTCCTTCCACTCGGTCACAAATCTTATCACCAAACTTATCCTGCAAATCAACCTTATACCTTAGTGTCAACTTCAGCACTATTGATCTGAAGCACTCAAATCTCACACCACTGGCCTGGAATAATGACCTTTCTTTGGGTTTCTCTCTCTGTATGACGTGGCCTGAAGAAAGTTAGTGCAATATGGCTACTTATTTCTTCAATTCATTGAAAGTCCAAGTTACAATTCTAATTAGGTTAATGCAACATTTGAGGCATAATTGCAAGTTAGAAATTCTAATCATCATTATTAGCCAATAAAGTTTTCCTTCGGAAGCCTAAGGCTCTTCTTCTAAGATTAACTTCATAAAAAAACTTCCCCAGTTTAATAATAGCCTACTTTCATTGCATGCTTACTATTCACTTAAGTAAGATAAACTGTTGGAGTCATTCTTCTGTTAATTACATTTGAATCATATAGTAATCTCCATTGATCCTTATGGAAAGTGGGAAGGACTAATCCAACAAGGGATATCTCACAAGACTAGACCATTGAAGAATTTGAAGATTAGGTCCTTTTCTTCACTTTGGAGCGGAAGTTAATTTTGACCTACTCTTTATGACGTTATCAAAAGGATGGGTTAAAGCTCGGCAAATAAATGGGAATATATTAGTTGAATCCTATTCAAAATAAACCATATTAAATGGATGATAGGATATTAAGGTAAAATTTAGATAAGCTAGCATAAGATAAAAGTTCTAAATATTTTAAATTCTTGTCATTTGCACCTTAGTTTTAATAAACATAAATAAAATAGTCTTATGTCTAATGTAGTGATACTTATTTATGACTTGGACTAAGTCTTTATAAAAAAAGACAAAAGTAGATGTGGTCTTTTTAGATAACCTTTAATAAGATAAACATTATTGTTAAATGTAGTCTTTCATATAAGCTATATGATTATATCTTTAACAAACAATTCCAATCTTTATAGAAAAAGATCAAGAGAAGAGAAGATGTTCAAGAAATTCTCTAATTTGGTGAAGAGTCAAAAGCTTGCATCATAGAAAAAGTAAGAAGACAACAAGTCATATGATGCTAGAAGAAAGTCATGAACCTTTAAGAAAGGTATTCAGGTGAAACAAACTCCATAAGCACACATTTTCAATTATCTTTTAAATACTTATATAAGAAAACACAAGAACATTGATGAAACACATATTTTCAATGATCCTTTTAAATACTTATACAAGAAAAACTCAAGAACAGTGGTAAATTTAGTAAGGCAAATTCATGAGAGACATCATCAATGTTACAAGTGCATGTAAAAAAATGTTAAAGTCATAGGTGCACTAATAATAGTTCGTTGTCAGATGATTAACTTAAAAGAGAAATTATAACCACGAATCCTTCACCTATGTACGAAGAAAATATTTAAGAGGAAGGAAAATTGTATATTTTTATCCACTTTAAAAAGTGTGAACCTTGCATCAAACAATTAGTATAGTCATTAATCAACTTTTAACTTAGCCTTGAGATTTTTTTTCTTTTCCTAGAGAAGTCTTCTGTGCTTAAATAGCAAGGGTAACCGGTGAGATAGAAAAGAAGTTAAACATAAAAAATTATTATAAACCATCTTAACAATTCAATATGAAAAATCTAAAATGTAACAATTACATGAACTTAAAAATTAAATCAAACTAATTAAATACTAATTTTCTAAAGAAAGATCTTAGCAAAAATAGTGGTACAAAATGATAGTAGAAGAAACAAGTTAAAAGTAAGAGAGAAAACAAAACAATGGTCAGAACAAAATGAGTAGCACAAATTCGTGAGAAATGATGACGTAATGTGGTCTGAGGCGTAGTAAGAGTGTGATATGGTGTGGGAGAGAATCTGGATGGGAAGCATGGGAGAGAAAATTGAAAAAATAATAAGAAAGATGGAAAAACCCTAATTGAGAGAAGACAACCTAATAAAATTTCCTGATAAAATTATAATTTTAGACGTGTAATATCTACTATACGGATAGTATGATATTTGTTCTTAAAACATAACTCAACGGATACTAATATAATTGTTACGTGTGTTAGATCTACCAAGAGTAAATTTAGTCAGTGTATTAGTTAGATATTCAATTTTTTCAATATGAGCATGTCAATCTTTACAATCCTTCTCAAAGAACTTTAATTTCAGATTTAACATTTATAGAAGATTGTCAAGTTCAATTTTCAACTTATCATTTTCTTTAACAAGGTTATTGATTCTGTATTCAAAATCTCTTATTTTAGAGTTTAATCGATTAACCTTATATTGAAGTTTCATTGCTTCAGCATGGAGTTCCTGAAATGCATCCAACAGTTGATAGTAGTTGTCCTCAATATGCTCATCTTTGAAACTGTTGTTGCTTTCTGAGTTAACTAATCTAGCCACGAGACACAAATTTGTCTCCTCCTCTAGGCTTTGGTCATCTTCATCACATGAAGATCCTCCTGAATCACAGTCTTCCCATGCTATGTAGTCTTTCCTTTGCTTATTCTTCCTTCTGTCCTGATTGTGCTTCTCATCAGCTTTATGCTTCATCTTCAAATCTAGGCAGTCAGGTTTGATGTGTCCCTCCTTTCCACATTCATAACATGTAAAAGTTGTAGATTTTCCTTTCCTCTTGCCTCCTCTAGAATTGCCAGCAAATTCAGATACAATATTTCTATTTTTCATTAACTTATTAAATTTTTTTACCATCATGTTCATCACTTCTTTCTGTGGAATGTCTGTATCAGAATCGTCATCAGATTCATTTCTCTTGGAGGCTTTCTTGTTAATTGTTTTGAGAGTTATATAATGTTTTTGTTTAGATTCCTCTTCCTCTTTCAGTCTTCCCAACTCTAATTCATATTCTCTGAGTTTTCCAAAAAGAGTAGCCATATTCATATTAGTAAGATCTCTTGATTCAGAAATGACTGTTACCTTTGGTTGTCAGCTTCTGTTAAGACTTTTCAAGATCTTTATATTGATCTCTTATTTCTCAAATACTTTGCCAAGTGCAATCAAATGGTTTACTATGTGGGTGAACCTTTTCTGCACATCATAGATATTCTCCACAGCCTTCATCCTGAACATCTCGTATTCCTGGATTAGAGAATTCTTTCTAACTCTTTTTACGTCATCAGTCCCTTCATGAGTCACTTCTAGGACTTCCCACATTTCCTTTGCACTTTTGCACGTTGATACCCTGAAAAACTCATCAATGGTAAGTGTAAAAGAAATAACATTTCTAGCTTTTATATCATATTGAACCCTTATATTTTCCTCTTGATTCCACTCAGAAAAGTTTTTCAATACAGGTTTTCTATAAACTAATTTTGTAGGCTCAAAAGGACCATTAATCACAGCATCTCATGCACCCTTATCTACAGAATCAAGAAATATTCTCATTCTTATTTTCCAAAAAGGACAATTTTCTCCCGCAAACAAAGGTGGTATGTTTGTAGAAGCACCTTCACCAAAGGTCTGAGAAACAGAGGCCATCAAGATCAATTAATCGATTTCACAGAAAATGTAATCGATTATTTTTCGAGTAATTTTCGAAAACCAGCTCTGGTGCCAATTGTAAGAAAAGAAATGGCTAGTTTCTCTTAACAAGAGATGATTAATAAAAACAATTACTTTTTCAATCTTTTCGCAAACTAAGAATGATCTTTAATCTATCTTGAAATCCAAGCAATAAAGTGCATGCAATGAAAATAAAAGAGATAAGGAAAGAAATACAAACACATGGTTTATACTAGTTCGGCCTTAATGCCTACATCCAGTGTCCTTTCAATCAACCTGAGATTGAAAGCCAATTGCACTATAAAGATATGAGTTTTTACAATAAGACTTTACAGAGACCACCTCTCAAATGTAACCACCTCTCTAACTCACTAATTTAATATAGCCAACAACACAACCATGTAGCAAGAACAATCCTCTTCTATAGTCACCCTTTGAGACACCTCTCAAAGTTCAAAGAACTCCTCGCTCTTCTTCTTGGCCGAATGCACAGGGAACCACACAATCCAAGATTGCTAAAAATGAATTTGATCAGTTAAGAGTACACCTCAGTAGTGCAGTAGTTGATCAGCAGTGAAAACCCAAATATGTTCTTCAAGAAACCTTCAAGATAATCAACTCTTGTGTATCTTGTTTCTTGGAGTGTCTCAGCACATCTGTATCTCTTTTCTAAATTCACAAAGTACCAGATATGAAAGTTTAGAATGATCAAAAGTCTATAGATCATTGTGCAATGTGTCAATTTATAGTTTTCTCATAACAAACACAATCTAATCGATTACTATAATAATGAAATCGGTTACCTTAGTAACAGAGTTACACTTGAAAAACATTCAAACATATTTAAAAGATTAGGCACATAATGTAATCGATTTACTATATCATGTAAGTCAAAACATATAAAAAATATGACCATTAGACAATTAAGACTTGTCAACAAACAATTTTAAAAGTATAAAAAACTTAATTGATTACATAAAATGTGTAACTGATTAAGTACAACACTTAGGCATTTTGAAAACATTTTAAACACAAAACTCATCACAACACATTTCAAAAAGATGTTTGCAAAGATACGAGTTTTAATCGATTTTGCACTTATGCAATCAGTTAAAACTTGTTCTTTTGCCACAGTTTAAAACATAAGCTATCTCATGAACTTAATTGATTACAACATCACTGTAATCAATTATTTCATATAGAGTTGCTTTGTGCTTGTGGTTTTATCACAAAAAACATTTAGTTTGCATACAATAGATATAAACCCAATTATGATCATAGAAGTATGCACACCAGACAACATATTATCATATGTATCAATCATAAAGAAACATTTACATACCAACACATGTATTAATTACAAATACACATTTCTGTTGTTGTTATGAAAACATATATGTGTTGTTACAATCAATGTGTTGTCATCATATAAAACCAAAACCACATCAGGGATTGAGTTTAACACTTATATTGCTCCCCCTATCAACATGCACCCGTTAGAATGAAGTGGGTGAAATGGAAGTCTTACTAAAATGACAACAACTTTCTGAGAGTGAAAATAACTAGGAATCTATAGACGTCATCACCAAATAATTTCTAGAGTTTCACCTTGAGAACAAGGTGAAACTTCAAGGCCATGGTATTAATAGGTTCAATGGAACTTCAAGGGCGGGGTATTAATATTCTATCAGTTTGTTGTCGATCTTGTTGCCAAGCTATGTTGCCGAGCTAGGATACATAGCTGGGATGCCAAGCAAGGTTGTCGAGTTAGGATGCCAAGCACGGTTACCAAGTTGGGATGTCAAGCTTATTAGAAGTAGAAAACATACCCTCTTCCGTTTGTAACATTGTAAAACATACTAGTATAAGTAGTTTGTGTCTAGGTTATTAGTAATGTCAATTTTCGAAGTTTAAGGGGAAAATGGGTGGGAGAGTTTAAGTCCTTTTGAAAGACTTGTTTGTTGAAAACATTTGGGCGTTCTATCACAATGGTTATAACCAAATAAGTATCATCTGTTTGTGAGAAACAATGATGCCACTATGCCTTACGGTGAACTATTTGTAATAAGAGTGTAATGTGGTGAGAGAAAATCTAGGCAACAAGAGAAATTTAGAGGAGAAATAACCTAATAAATAGAAAGATGAAAAACCTAAGGCCTTGTTCACTTGAGTGGATTTGAGGGAGAGTAATTGAGGGGATTTGAGAGGATTTGAAAATAAATTTTTTTGTTGATTATTTGAGTGAATTTGGAGGTAAACGAGATTGGATTTTGAAGTAAATTTTTTTAATCTGTCACGTCAATTAAATCCTATACTATTTCTCACAAACTTTACTTTCAAATTCATTCTCACTTACCTCCAAATTGACTCAAATAAACAACAAAAAAATTTATTTTCAAATCCTCTCAAATCCCCTCAATTCCTCTCCCTCAAATCCACTCAAGTGAACAAGGCCTAAATGAGAACAGAGGATAACTAATAAAAATTCAGGATAAAATTATAATTTTAGATGGATAACAGATAACGATGGATATAGATAATATTATACTTGTCCTTGATTCGTAATTGAATGAATATTAATGTACCTTTTACCCACTTATTTGTTTAATGTTATTAAATTTATAAAAAATATATTCCTAAAAAATTAATTATAAAATAATGGATTCAAAATTTAAAGGATAAAATAATTATATTAATAAAGATAAAATCAACAATAAAATGTGTATAAAAAACTATTGCAATTACCAAAAAGAATTCCTTTATATTAGTAGATAGAAAATTTAAATATAAAAAATTATATTAATAAGGATAAAATCAAAATATATAGGTTTAATATCTATTTTGATCCCTATTTTCGTCAATTTCATTGAAAGTGGTCATCAACTTTTTTAGACTTTTAAGATGGTCCCAATTTTTGTTCAATTTAATCTTTTTTCCTGACTAGGTCTAAATCGTTAATGACACAATGTCCACGTGAGGTGAATGACGTGACTACCATTTTGTCTAACGTGGCTGCCCATGGCATTTAGAAAAAAAAATCAAATTAAATAAACAAAGTTAAATTCAAAAGATCATTGAGTAAAATAGATAAAATAATTATTTAAATTTTAAAATAATACTTAATTGGAAACAAAATGTACACAAGAAGGAATCTCACTTATTTGTGATAAATAAATTTAATACAATTTTATTATGGGTATTTTAAATAATTTTTAAATTATAAATAGTTATTTTGATTCAAAAAATAACCAAATTTAAAAAAAAAGGTCAAGTTAAAAAGAAATAGTTAAATTGGAAAAAGAATAAAATTTGTAAAATAATCATTTTAATTTTAAAAAAAATACTTAAAGAGTAAAATTAGAAAGAGAATACGTAAACTAAAACTAAGAAGAGAAAAAACTTGTGTACCAAAGGAAAACCTCTCTTATATGAAATATAATATAGGATGTGTGTTCACTTATGATTATAAAAATAAATATAGATATTTTTCACAGTTGTAAATAATTTTATTTATTTAGTAGATAATTTTTTATTATAAAACATAATTCTAATTTTAAAAAATAATTAAATTTAAAAAAACGGTAACAAAAATTAAAATTTTAAAAGCAATTACTTGAAATGAAAACTTAAACGTAATATTGAAAACAAATTTGTGTACACCGAAACAGGGAATCTCTTACCAATGAAAGCACATAATACATTATAGGAATGTACTCGAATGATCTTTGTATATTTGTACGAGAATCTTAGTTGGGTTCTCATATTTGAAACTATTTTAATTGGGTCATAATATTTATAAAATTAAGCCAATTTTATCCTATTCGTTAAGTTTTTTCAAACACCCGTTAATTTGAGCTAAGCTGTATTTTATTTTTTTTATAGTGTGACATTATGTATTAAATTGAATAAGTGATGTGTTTTAGAATCATCAAATCTACGACGATGCTTCTTCTTCCCTCCATTGATCACCTTTCACCTCTTCCGTTCCTCCGCCCAAGTTGCTTCCTTCCCACTCCCACCCTCGAACCCTCACTCTCCATACACACATCCTTTCTCCCTCCCAAACTAAAAAACGTCGTCGTCGGCGTTTGTCGAACTCCTCTTCTCCTGTGTAAGTGTTTGTAAGGGCTGAAGGGCCCATTCCCCTCACTCCTTCCAGAAGCCCAAACACAGCTGTTACTCCAGCTCCAGCTGTTGAGAAACTGTTAGAGGAGAGAGCCAAAAGAACCACAAAACAGCCACGTTACCTAAAGGATTATGTGGTCACGTGCCCAGCAACCAGTAAGAAGGGGAATTCGGTTAGCAAGAAATGATTGGAATTATTTTGTATTTTTTCCTTTATTTGTTATATGCACATGATCCGTACTGCAAGGCAGAGCCAAGCGCATATATAATACAATATTGTAATAGAGAGGGAGGGAGAACAATATAACAGAAAAATTCCCTCTGAAATTTTCTCTCTTCATCTCTGAATATTCTCTTTCCTCTGTCATCACCCTTTTCTATTTCCTGCAGCATCCTTACATTGGTGCTTTCATTGACCCTTACTCCATGGCAGAATCTTCCCTTCCCCATGATGAGCTCACCAAATTAAATATAAAGCTTGAACAACTTTTACTCTCCCATGCTAATCTTTCCAACACCCTCCACGATATCGCCAACCGCACCACAATACTGGAAACTCAACCTCACCAAACCCACTCCCCCTCTCATACCCGCCCCTTAAAATTCGACCTCCCTATCTTCAATGGCTCCGATGCCCTTGGTTGGATCTTCAAGGTCAACCAATTCTTCGACTATCACCAAACACCAACAGACCAACGCATCAAGATCACATCCTTTTACCTGGAGGGTCAAGCCTTAGCTTGGTTTCAATGGATGTTTAACAATGAACTGCTTTCATCTTGGGAATCATTCTTACGAGCTCTTGAGTTGCGTTTCGCCCCCTCTAAGTTCGATGACCCCATTGCAGATCTGTGCAAGCTTACCCAGACTCAAAGCCTACAAGATTATCTATCCGAGTTTGAAATTTTGGCCAATCGCATCTCTGATTATCCACCCAGCTTTTACCTAAGTTGTTTCCTCTCTGGCTTGAAACCTTCTCTCCGCCGCGAGGTCACCGCTTTCCAACCCCCTGATCTACCCCATTCTATTGCTTTAGCTAAACTACATGAAGACAAATTTCGTTCCTCCCTTCCACCACCCAACCGTTTCGGCTGCACAACCATACCTCCTCCGCCCTTGACCACAAACCCTCATACACAACCTAAACCTCTCCCTCCTCTGCTACCCATACCACCCACCAAACTTCCCATTAAACGCCTCTCTGAGGCAGAGATGCAGGCCCGCAGAGAGAAAAACCTTTGTTTTAATTGCGATGAGCGCTACACACGGGGCCATAAATGCAAACCGCAATTTCTACTCCTCACCGCATTCGACAGTGACAACCAAGAGGAGTGTCTCTCTTCTGAGAACTCGATAGCTGTTGAGGACACCTCACAAGAAGCGGGGCTCATCAGTCTTCATGCCTTTTCGGGTCAATGGACTCCTAGAACATTTCGGGTCACAGGATCCATACAAGGTTATGATGTCCAGATTTTGGTCGATAGTGGGGCAACACATAACTTCATCCAACACAAAGTAGCCCAATTCCTCCGTTTACCATCACAACCCACACCAAGCCCATTACGTGTAATGGTAGGTAATGGTGAGTTTTTGCCATGTTCTACTTTCTGCCCCAGTGTTCTACTCACTTTGGACAAACAGGAATTTCCTATTGATTTGTACCCACTTGAATTGTCTGGCACTGATGTGGTTCTTGGGGTTCATTGGCTTTCATTGATAAGCCCGTTTGTGATGGACTATAACGGCCCATTTATGCGGTTCAATTGGAAAAACAAACTTGTGGAGTTACAAGGGGATCCGGGTCCAAACCCCTCACCCATTTCAGCCAACTAGCTCCGACGTTTACAATCCACTAATAGGGTTGAAGCCCTTTTTCAACTCACCATGGACTCCCACCCTCTTCCATTTCCTCCAATCATCACAACTTCATCCCCTTCAACTACACCCATTCCTTCCTCACCTGAACCTACACTACAATCCCTAATCTCCCAATACCACACATTATTCTCCATTCCCACTGCCCTTCCTCCACCACGCGCTACTGACCACTCAATTACATTAAACCCAAACACAACTCCTATATCAGTGAGACCATACCGCTATCCTTATTTCCAGAAGCAAGAAATTGAAACCCAAGTTCAGAGAATGCTGGATTCCGGTTTCATCAAACCAAGCAACAGTTCATTCTCCTCTCCAGTCCTTCTCGCCAAAAAGAAAGACGACATGTGGCGTTTTTGCGTGGATTACAAGGCCCTCAATGTGGCTACCGTTAAGGACAAATTCCCAATACCCACCGTCGACGAATTACTCGATGAATTGGGACATGCATCCTGGTTTTCTAAGTTGGATCTTTTCTCGGGTTTTCATCAAATACTCATGGTACCTGCTGATTCTGAGAAAACTGCATTCCAAACTCACAATGGACACTTCGAGTTTCGAGTAATGTCGTTTGGCTTATGTAACGCACCCTCCACTTTTCAAGCTACTATGAACGATTTATTTCGTCCTCATTTACGCCGCTTCATCATAGTGTTCTTCGATGACATCCTTGTGTATAGCGCAACTCTCTCTGAGCATGTCAGCCACTTGGAGACCACTTTCCAGTTACTGTTTTCAAACTGTTTCAGACTCAAGGGAAACAAATGTTTTATAGGGCACCAATCCATCCAGTACCTTGGGCATATGGTTTCCCATGAGGGTGTTAAACCAGACCCGGAAAAGCTCGTCGCAGTAAGGAATTGGCCTACCCCTACTACAGTCAAATCCTTACGTGGCTTTCTTGGCCTTACAGGGTTCTACCGCAAATTTGTTTCAGGCTATGCATCCATTGCCCATTTCCTCACTGAGCTCCTTAAGAAGGATAAATTTTTGTGGCATGATATAGCTTCTGAGGCTTTTTTACATCTGAAGAATGCATTACTAGCTGCACCTGTTTTGGCTATTCCAAAATTCGACTCTCTGTTCATTGTTCAAACAGATGCTTCAGGAATAGGCATGGGGGCAATTCTCTCACAACAGGGTCATCGAATTGTGTGCCATAACTACTGCCGTTCAAAAATGGCGCCAATACCTCCTAGGTCGCCATTTTGTCATCCAAACAGATCAACAATCCATTAAGGAATTGTTATCTCAGACACTTCTCACACTGGAGCAACAAAAGTATCTTTTCAAATTGTTGGGCTTTGACTTTGAAATTCAATATCGACCTAGAAAAAGCAATGCAGCAGCTGATGCTCTCTCTCGACTTGATGCTTCTACTCATCCAGCCACAAATTCGCTTATGGTGTTGTCTATCCCACATTCAAAATTCTTGTCCGATCTCAAATCATCCTTACAAAGTAATCACGAGTTTATCACTCTAAGAGACAAGATCACGGCTGGCCCACAAGATTTCCCTCTTTTTTCATTAAAGGAGGATCTCATTCTCTTCAAAGACAAAATATGGCTCCCTCATACGTGCCTTTTCATTCCACTCTTACTACACGAGTTTCATTCCACTCCAATGGCTGGTCACACGGGGATTTCACGGACCTTGAGTAAGCTAATGACTAATTTCCATTGGCACACCATTCACAGAGATGTTAAGGCATTTGTTGAACAATGCATCACATGTTAGCAAACTAAACTCCCTACACACGGCCAATCTGGTTTACTTCAACCAATTGCCCCCCCTTCTCGCTGTTGGACAGATCTCTCACTTGACTTTATCATTGGCCTTCCTCCTTACAAGGGATTCACCACTATCCTGGTCGTCGTGGACAGGTTCTCTAAGGGCGCTCATTTTGGAATGCTCCCAAGATCTTTCACCGCATCCAATGTGGCACAATTATTTGTTGACATAGTTTGCAAACATCACGGTTTACCACACAGCCTCATTTCTGATCGTGATCCCATTTTCCTGAGTCATTTTTGGCAGGAACTGTTTCGCCTAAGTGGCACTAAGTTGTGTATGTCAACTGCCTACCACCCCAAACGGATGGTCAAACAGAGGTCACCAACAAGGTATTGCAGCAGTACCTTCGCTGCTTTGTCCACCATAAGCCGTCCCTTTGGGGAAAGTTTCTTTCTTGGGCAGAATGGAGTTTCAACACTTCAGCCAATGCGTCAACTGGATTCACACCTTTTGAGGTAATGTTTGGTAGTAAGCTCCCACTCATGCCTCCTTTCCTTCTAGAAGAAACTTCTAATGTAGCGGTGCACTACGAAATCTCCACCCGTGCTGAGATTCTTCAAAAGCTTGCCTCTAATTTGCAAAAGGCTCAAGCGACAATAAAGAAATGGGCGGACCGACACCGACGAGACTTACAGTTTGAGGTAGATGATTGGGTTTATATTCGTCTTCGCCCTCGTCGTTAATCCTCTGTGACAGGCACTACCCATGGGAAACTTACAAAACGGTTTTTTGGCCCTTTCAAAATCACGAGGAAAATTGGCGAGGTTGCGTATGAAGTAGACCTTCCCCCTACTGCCAAGATCCACAACGTCTTCCATGTTAACATCCTTCGTCCTCACAAAGGGCCACTACCTTCTTCCCCCTTGTCACTCCCACCTGACATTGAGGATAATCAGCCTGTGTTAGAACCAGCTGCCATTCTGGATTGGAAATGGTATAATTCTAATTCTCCTCCCAAAATTCAAGTCTTGATTCAGTGGCAAGGCATACCTCTTGAGGAAGCAAGCTGGGAACCTTGGCTACAGTTTCAACAACAATTCGACCTTGAGGACAAGGTGTTTCTCGAACCAGGAGGAGATGTAAGGGCTGAAGGGCCCATTCCCCTCACTCCTTCCAGAAGCCCAAACACAGCTGTTACTCCAGCTCCAGCTGTTGAGAAACCGTTAGAGGAGAGAGCAAAAAGAACCACAAAACAGCCACGTTACCTAAAGGATTATGTGGTCACGTGCCCAACAACCAGTAAGAAGGGGAATTCGGTTAGCAAGAAATGATTGGAATTATTTTGTATTTTTTCCTTTATTTGTTATATGCACATGATCCGTACTGTAACACCCCTTATCAGGGTGCCACTAGAAAAATAACGAAATCAAAACTTTTACGCCAAATTTTTTTTTTTCAATTAACATCGCGGAACTAAACCATCAAAAGTTTAAGCGTCTTACAACATAAAATTTAAGCGTCTTAAAACATAAAGTTAAAACCTTACAAATATCAAATTCAATATTCAAAAACATAAAATTACTTAAAACATGATATGTCCCCCATAGTCATTCCCATAACTCTCGTCGTGCTACTTCATCTCTGCCTCATCTGCAACGCCATCTACTCCCGTACAAGTACGATCATCGTAGGTGGAAACCACAACCACAACATTTCAGGGTGAGTAACGAGGAACCTAACATAGCATATAATTTAAATATCAAAATATCATAACTTAGATTATCCTAATCACAACCTTACAATACAACACAATATTCAACTCGTAACTCAGACCATCACCACTCAGACTATCAAGATCATAATATTACAATACATCACAATATTAAGCTCACAACTCAATCATTTACTCAAGCTTCTGTTGTTTCCTTGAATTTTGTCGTATCAAACCTGTTTCGCAAAACAGGGCGATTCGAGCCGTCCTCTATCGCAACTTCAGACCTATCTCCCCGACCTCTCAAGGAATTACGAGTAAAAACTTCGGTTAGGCGCACCCACCAAGCACTATACTCACACGAGCCGAAGTCATTGGGCGAGACATTCAACCCCCTCTAGTCCCCGCGCACGAGGAAAGGGTGACACTCGAATCTCAGTCTCCGCAGAGACTCAACACACTATCGTATCGCAATACGAACACCATCGATTCGACAAGAATTCTAAGGAAATGATAGAACACTTGCTCTCACAGTTTCACCATCACACTCGAACCTCAATCTCTTTTAGTCCTCTCATTCTCATAATTCATTCTTTCCTCTTCCAACAATGGAAGAGAATTCTCAATACCCTCTTACCCACACTCTTGGCCAAGGAGTGTAGATTAGTATTCCCAACGAGTAAAAATTGAATGCTGTCCACACTGACCTTTGCTTGTTATTTTACTCATAATTCTCTGTACATAACTTCAAATGAGTTCATTTCTTTTTTATTGGAAACTAGACTCAAATATCTTTCTTTGGACATATAAATCTAAATTTTTGGACTACAGATCTAGCTGCAGTAAAATTATAAAAAAAAACTGAAACTTTCACCACCATCTGGTCTTCTCAGTTTTAACCTTTGCTGACTGTTTTACTCATAATTCTCTCTACCAATCTCCAATTAAGTTGATTCTTGCTTTGTTGGAAACTAGACTCAAATATCTTTCCTTGGACATATAAATCTAAATTTTTGGACTACAGGGCTAGCTGCAGTAACATCATTAAAACTCGGAAACATTAATCACGCTCAGGTATGTTCAGCTTTGACCTTTGATGACTCTTTTTCTCATTACTCTCTCTACCGAACTCCAATTGAGTTGATTCTTGATTTCCTGGAAACTAGACTCAAATATATATCTTTGGACATATAAATCTAAATTTTTGGACTACAGATCTAGCTGCAGTAAAATCATTAAAACTCGGAAACATTAATCACGCTCAGGTATGTTCAGCTTTGACCTTTGATGACTCTTTTGCTCATTACTCTCTCTACCGAACTCCAATTGAGTTGATTCTTGATTTCCTGGAAACTAGACTCAAATATCTTTCTTTGGACATATAAATCTAAATTTTTGGACTACAGGACTAGCTGCAGTAAAATCATTAAAACTCGGAAACATTAATCACGCTCAGGTATGTTCAGCTTTGACCTTTGATGACTCTTTTGCTCATTACTCTCTCTACCGAACTCCAATTGAGTTGATTCGTGATTTCCTGGAAACTAGCCTCAAATATCTTTCTTTGGACATATAAATCTAAATTTTTGGACTACAGGACTAGCTGCAGTAAAATCATTAAAACTCGGAAACATTAATCACGCTCAGGTATGTTCAGCTTTGACCTTTGATGACTCTTTTGCTCATTACTCTCTCTACCGAACTCCAATTGAGTTGATTCTTGATTTCCTGGAAACTAGACTCAAATATCTTTCTTTGGAGATATAAATCTAAATTTTTGGACTACAGATCTAGCTGCAGTAAAATCATTAAAAAGCGGAAAAGTTCACCACTCTCTGGTCTTCTCAGGTTTGACCTTTGCTTACTGTTTTGCTCATTACTCTCTCTACCAAACTCAAATTGAGTTGATTCTTTCTTTGTTGGAAACTAGACTCAATTATCTTTAATTTGACTACTCACAAGACTAATTTGCATATCGGGAAGGGTCTCAAATAAATCTGGGAACAATCGCAACAGTTCAGTTTTAGATTCTGCGTTTTATATCCAAAACTCATGTTATACTAAAAACTCATAAAACTCACAACAAGGAAGAAAACACATGCTTCAACATATTAAATTTAATCTCAACACACAAGGAAGAAAGCATGAAACAACTTTATATGGTTACCTTCTACCCATCATACACTATGTTATATCCCAAGTTAAACCCCCTTACCTCTTGAAGACCTCCTTGTGACACCTTGAATCCTTCACTACAAATCTAGGCAGCACCTTACTCCAAAGACCTCTAGAAAACTTTCTCACGGGCCACTTTCTTCTTTGTAATTCAGCACCTAAGTCCAAGTGCAGATCCCACCCCTTTCTCTTATTCAAATCTGCCCCAAGGGACAACCATGGCCCTTCACTCCAAAAAGAATCACTCAAAATTGAAAAAGAGAATCATCCCATGTTCTTCTCTGGCCCAAAGGACCGAAATGTTGGATCTGGAACAGATTCCCCAACTTTCCACGTAAGTCCCACGTGTTTTAGATCCAAAACGCGAAAACTGACAACTCTCGCGCCGGGCGCCCCACAGAAAACGGCGCCGGGCGCCATCCACCCAGACAGCACATCTGTCACAACTTTGACAGTTCGATTGAACCCCTTACCGAAGTTGAAAATACGCGTATGAGTACTCAAATCGAAGATCTTTGAGTCTACTATCCAATACAAGAAGAATCAGCTAAATTCATATTTTCTACAAAAAGTTATAATTAAAATAGTAAACCATGTCAAGTCTGGCAGCACTTTATTTTTACATTATAACTTAAACTTTTTACAACTAGGTAAGTTCATGAGGTTCTAGGGTCTTACACGTAATGCAAGGCAGAGCCAAGCGCATATATAATACAGTATTGTAATAGAGGGAGGGAGAACAATATAACAGAAAAATTCCCTCTGAAATTTTCTCTCTTCATCTCTGAATATTCTCTTTCCTCTGCCATCACCCTTTTCTATTTCCTGCAGCATCCTTACAGTGTTTGTCCAAAGACAACATTGTAAAAGACTAAGAAGGCAAAAAAAAAAGTAGAGAAATGAAGGATTCTACAGAGTTTAGTTCCCTCTCCTTGTCCAAGAACAATGTGAGCAAATTCTTAGAAAACCCATTAAGCAATGCCACTCCTTTCTGAGTTGCTGGCACTGGGTGGCCTTATAGTCTCTCAGATTCCAAAAAATCATCTGAGGCACCACATCGCCAAACCCTTTCTCTCCAAACTTCCTAGTGATTGCTTGGTAATCAGTCTCCCAAGGGTTTGTTGAGGCTTGATCAAACTCCATGTCACTAAACACAAACAACTTCTTTATCATCTGATCTGGTTTCAGATTCCCGCTCACAGCCACCTCCAAGATAAGATCAAGCACCTTCTGAAAATCAGTGTTCCAACCCGCATCCATGTTCTTCACAAACTCCTTCTTAGACTTGAGATCATCCCCTTTAATCAAATGAAGTTTAGGGTCAACAGAACCTTCCCCTTCCAAGGTTCTTCACACAACTCAGACACCAACGACCTCAATGCCACACACACCTCCATGGGCAACCCATCCATACTGTAACACCCCGAAATTTGATATTACGCCGACTAATTTTTCCGTAAAACACGTAAGTAAAAATTCAAATTTTAATATTCAACCTCAACGGAAAAACAGTACGATATTTATTACAAACCGATTATTCCAAAAATAAAACGTTTAAATAGTCAGGATCGAATATAAACAAATACATTCCCAGTCATCTATCCCATCTCTCTTTCATCCTTTATGCATGTTCAGAAGCATCAACCATCACATCTGCAATAACATCTGCTCCCGTATAACATCACACACTATACGATCATCGCATTCACATGCACAAACAAGCAAGGGTGAGCTAACAAAAATACAATTCATATACATCATAAATATACTCATAATAACATACTATCATCCACACCTTAACCAGATCAAACTATATACCCAAGTACGAATTATGCTTCAACCTTATGCATATACCAATATGTATCAAAATATCAAATTAGAATGCATACACCAATATGCATTACAAAATAAATCAGACTACATCCACCAATATTACAGATCAATCAAAATACATACACCAATATTTACTAGCGTCACTCCCATCACTCTTTTCAGAGCTTCCCCGGGCCGTTACACATTACCCTAATGTGTAGTGCTGCTTCCCATCACTCTATAGGGAGATTCCCCGAGCAAGTACACAAGTCACCCTCCATCACTCTAATCAAGAGCTTCCTCGGACAAGTGCAAGTATACCCCTCATCACTCGCCTAAAGAGATTCCCCGGGCCCGCAAGCACAATGCCAATTTAATTATCTCGAGCTTCACCGGACTAGTACCCCACGTCACCCCATCACTCTTACATAAATGTAAGAGATTCCCCGGGTGGTTACACATTACTCCAATGTGTAGTGCTGCTTCCCATCACTCTATAGGGAGATTCCCCGGGCAAGTACACAATGTCACCCTCCATCACTCTGAACAAGAGCTTCCCCGGACAAGTGCAAGCATACCCCCCATCACTCACCTAAAGAGATTCCCCAGGACAACACGCACAACGCTTACTATCCACCACTCGTTTAATAACATCATCTGACCAAAATACCCATATACAATAATCCTTACAATACCAATCCAACCATACCATAACGCCCATATCATATCATCATCACATATTCGCCAACCATAAACTTAGCATATGTTCAATATATTCAAATGCATAAGGGAGATTATCACAATACCATATCATTAATAACCTCAATTCTTCATTTAACATGAAACTCATAATCAAATCATATACAACCATGATTTCAACAGTACTTAACCATCCAACATCATTCTCATATCAATTTGCAATGTCAAACCGATCACACAACATTTCCATATCAAATAGATATATCTAACAACTCAAAACAATGTACACATAACACATTTTCTTTATAACACTTTATTACCCACATAAATATAACTCAAACAGCTTTGAAACCATCACCAACAGCTCCGGAAGGGTCAAAAACCCCCAAAACGAACTAAAGAACGTCCAAAACGGACATCCAGAACCCCCAAAACTCCCAAAAACAAAATCTGCAGCATGCTGCTGCGTTCAGTGGTGCCCGGCGCGAACGGCACCAGGTCCAGCGGCGCCCGGCGCCATGACAGCAACCAGATTCATAATTCCTACCCAGTTTTGTCCAGATTTGATTTCCAGCAAAGATTCCACACTTCTAACATGTTCTCAAACATATTTGGAGTCTAATATCACTCCACAATCAACCACAAACATCAAACCATCCATTTACTCATGCAAAATCAACTCTTTAAGTGCATAGCCTCATATTTTTCTGCATAATTTCTACCAACTTTTAATCACTCAAACAACTCCCAAACTGAGTTCAATCCATCTCAAAACAGTTTACACACATCACCAATTCATCAATCATCACAAACAGATTTGAATTTGCACTATGCTTAAGTGAGTTTCCCAAAACTCATAACTCATACTACTCATCAAACCATACTTATAAATTCCATCATTTTCCACAACATAAAACTTTTATAACATCAACATCTTAAATCCTAACTCACCATACTTTCATCTTATTAAAGATTTCTACACAAACCATCAATTCATCCATCCAAAATTCATCAACCAACCAAAATACCCAATTTTCGTATTTGATCAAAAGGAAGGTAAAACCATCATGTTTCTCATCCCATTTCACAACCTAATCCAGCAAAAGCTTCATATACATGTATATCAACATCCTAGAACGAATTTCCACCATCAATCCAATATATTCATCAATTTTTCATCATAAAGTTCATACAAATTTCATATATCAAAGTTATAACAAAAACCCATTTGATTCATCTTTTTACCATCAAAACATACTCAACAACCATCATCTAAGAATAGGACATTTCCAATCCAAGATCTCACAACAAACATTCACATCCATCCCATTCAAACTAATCATTTGTTCAAGAAGTATGATTTTCGGATTTGGAAAAAGCTAAGGGAAAACCACCATGTTCTTCATCTCATTTCAAGAACCAATTCATCCAAAACTTCATATCTATATATACAAACACATTAGAACGAATTCTCATCATAACTCCCATCATTCAATCCATTAAAACTCATCACATTTCGTAGAACTTTCATCAAACAACACATGTGCATTTTTCCAAATCAAAGTTAGCTCCCCTTACCTCTTGAAGACCTCCTTGGGACACCTTGAATCCTTCACTACGAATCTGGGCAGCACCTTGCTCCAAAGACCTCTAGAAAACTCTCTCACGGATTCTGCAGCAAGGACTTCACTCACACAAGTGCAGAGCCCATTTCCTCCCTTCCCACACTTGTAGATCTGCCCAAGAGACATCATGGCCCCCTTGATCCACAAAGAACCACTTAAACAATGCAAAAGAGATCTGCCCACGCTCCTCTCGGACCCAAGGGACCAACATTATGGGTCTGGAGCATATTCCCCAACTTTCCACGTAAGTCCCACGTGTTTTAGATCCAAAACGCGAAAACTGACCACTCTCGCGCCGGGCGCCCCACAGAAAACGGCGTCGGGCGCCATCCACCCAGACAGCACATCTGTCACAACTTTGACAGTTTGGTTGAACCCCTTCCCGAAGTCGGAATTAGGCGTATGAGTACTTGAATCGAAGCCCTTTGAGTCTACTTTCCAATGGAAAAAGAATCAACCCAAAATATTAATAGTATAAAAAGTTATACATAAAATATTAAACCATGTCAAATTTTGACAGCATTCTATTTTGCACTACAACTTGAAAATTTTACAACTTGGTAAAATTTTGAGTTTACAAGGGTCTTACATTCTCCCCTCCTTTAAAAATTTTCGTCCTCGAAAATTGTACTTGTTAACCAAAAAGATGAGGATAAAGATTTTTCATTTCTTCTTCCAATTCCCAAGTCATTTCCTCAGTCTTCTCATTCCACAACACTTTCACTGTACGAATATCCTTCCCTCTCAACTGCTTCGACTGAACATCCAGTATTCGCACAGGTTTCGTATCCAATGACAAGTCTTCTCTGATTTGAACATCATCCAATTCGAGTACATGATCAGGGTTGGACACATACTTCCTCAACTGAGAAACGTGAAACACATTGTGTAAATTTTCCAATTGAGGAGGTAGTGCAATTTCATATGCTACCGGTCCTATCCTTTTGATAATCTGAAATGGTCCAACTTCCTTGACTTGATGGCTCTTCCAACTCCTGTCATCTGAGAGACTCGCAGAAAAACATGATCTCCCACCTCGAACTCAAGAGGTCTCCGTCGTTTGTCTGCATAAGACTTATGCCTACTCTGTGTTGCACGCATCCTTTCTTGTATCAGCTTAACTTTCTCGGTTGTCTTCTGTAACAACTCTGGACCCACCGATATTACTTCCCCATCTTGGAACCAGCACAAAGGCGTCCTACACCTTCTCCCATAGAGAGCTTCATACGGTGCCATTCCAATGCTCGCATGAAAGCTATTGTTGTACGTGAACTCCACCAAAGGTAACACCTCACTCCAACTTCCTAAGTGATCCAGCACACATGCTCTCAGCAAATCTTCCAAGGATTGCATAGTCCTTTCAGACTGTCCGTCCGTTTGGGGATGATAAGCTGAACTCATCCCTAACTCTGTACCCAAAGATTCTTGCATCTTCTTCCAAAATCTTGACGTAAATCTTGGATCACGATCTGAAATAATGCTCTTGGGCACTCCATGCAACCTTATTATCTCCTTAATGTAAAGTTCTGCTAGCTTATCCAATGACATCCTCTGGTTGATGGGTAAGAAATGAGCACACTTTGTCAACCTGTCCACAATCACCCATATAGAATCATGACCTCTTGGGGACCTTGGTAAATGAGTCACAAAGTCCATTGATATGTCATCCCACTTCCATTGGGGAATTTCTAATTGTTGCAGTATTCCTCCTGGTCTTTGATGCTCAATCTTAGCCTTCTGACAAGTTAGACAAGAGGAGACAAATTCCGCCACATCCTTCTTCATTCCAGTCCACCAAAAAGAATCCTTCAGGTCCTTGTACATCTTAGTCATACCAGGATGTATGCTAAGACGACTCTTATGTCCTTCTTCCAGAATCTTTCTTATTAATTCCAACTTTGCTGGAACACACACCCTGTTTTTGAACCGCAAAACTCTGTCAGCTCTTAGACTAAAATCCTTAGCCTACTCTGTCCCTAGCAACTCCACCGTCTGTTGTAAGTTTATGTCTTCTCTTTGCTCTGCTTTAATCTTCTCCAAGAAGTCACTTGTGATCTTCAAATGACTACACCAAATATGATCTTGGTTCAACTGTAAACCCAAGTTCATATCTCTAAACTTTTCGATTAGCTCTAGTTCCTTAACCATCATAGCTGACATCTGTATCCGCTTCCTGCTCAAAGCATCTGCAACAACATTTGCCTTTCCTGGATGGTACTGTAAGTCAAAGTCAAAGTCCTTCAAGTATTCCATCCATCTTCTCTGCCTCATATTTAACTCCTTCTGATCGAAAAGATACTTCAAGCTCTTATGATCACTAAAGACCTGAAAACGTGATCCATAAAGATAATGTCTCCAAGCCTTCAGAGCGAAAACAACAGCGGCTAACTCGAGGTCGTGTGTTGGGTAATTCCTTTCATGTACCTTCAATTGCCTCGATGCGTAGGCCACTGGTCTCTTCTCTTGCATTAACACACATCCGAGTCCTTGGTGTGAAGCGTCGCAAAACACTTCAAAAACCTTCGAAGTATCTGGGATCATTAGCACTGGAGCACTTGTCAGCCTTCTCTTCATCTCTTCAAAGCTTGCTTCACACTTGTCTGTCCAAGAGAATGGTTGGTCCTTCCGAGTCAACTGCGTCAGTGGACCTACTATCCTTGAGAAATCTTTGACAAATCTCCTGTAGTACCCGGCTAGGCCCACAAAACTCCTCACTTCGGATACTGTTTTTGGACGTTCCCACTTCAACACTGCTTCTACTTTGGTTGGATCCACAGAAATTCCTTGGGCAGAAATCACATGACCTAGAAACTGTACCTCACCCAACCAAAACTCGCACTTGGATAATTTCCCGAACAACTGGTGCTCCCTGAGTGTTTCTAACACTGTCCTCAAATGTTTAGCATGCTCTTTCTGATCCTTAGAATAAATGAGAATGTCGTCTATGAACACAACAACAAACTTATCTAACCAAGGCCGGAAGATTCGATTCATGTAATCCATAAATATTGCAGGAGCATTGGTCACTCCGAACGGCATCACCACAAACTCGTAGTGACCGTAACGTGACCGAAAGGCTGTCTTCTGTATGTCTTCAGGCTTCACTAGGATCTGATGGTACCCAGACCTTAAGTCGATCTTTGAAAACACGCTAGCTCCACGCAATTGATCTAACAAGTCCTTAATCCTCGGTAATGGATACTTGTTCTTGATCGTCAGCTTGTTCAACTGCCGGTAGTCAATGCATAACCTCGAACTTCCATCCTTCTTCTTCACTAATAGTACTGGTGCCCCCCAAGGTGAAGCACTTGGCCTGATGAATTTCTTTTCTAACAACTCTTCAATCTGCTTCTTTAGTTCGACCAATTATACCGGAGCCATCCTGTACGAGGCCACAGACACTGGTCCAACTCCTGGTACTAGATCAATGGAGAACTCTACTTCTCTGCTTGGTGGTAATCCTGGAACTTCATCCGGAAAGACATCCATAAACTCCTCTACCACTGGGATTCTAATTGCTTTTTCTCCAGAACTCTTCTTCTTCTCCTAAGCCATCACTACAAAACATGTGGCTCCATTACTGACCTCTTTCAAGGCTTCCTTAGTCGTGATCAACTTAAAATCGTCAGAGTCCGGAAACACCAACTGTTGTCGTCCACAGTCGAGAAGAATGTGATTTGCAATCAACCAATACATTCCTAGGATGAAATCTAAACCGTAGGATGGTAGAAAATCAAGTTCTCCTTGAACTTGTGTCCAGCCAAAAGATCGTGATTCCAACACAGACTAAACTGGTTGAGATCTAACCCGATATGTGTTGTAGAAAACACTAGTTTCTCATAAGAAACTACACCAACAATTCCTTCGATTCTCTCAGTCACATTGTGAGAGTTGCAATTCTCAGTTCTCTGAGACATGATGCTCTTTACACGCATAATAATAACACAATCAATTTCGTAAACAAATAAGAAAATTACAAGAATGCATGATAGAATTTCTCACTCCCCAATCCCAAAAATTTTATTTTCGAAAAAGAATCACTGCTCTGATACCACAAGTGTAACACCCCGAAATTTGGTATTACGCCGACTAATTTTTCCGTAAAACACGTAAGTAAAAATTCAAATTTTAATATTCAACCTCAACGGAAAAATAGTACAATATTTATTACAAACCGATTATTCCGAAAATAAAACGTTTATATAGTCAGGATCGAATATAAACAAATACATTCCCAGTCATCTATCCCATCTCTCTTTCATCCTTTATGCATGTTCAGAAACATCAGCCATCACATCTGCAATAACATCTTCTCCCGTATAACATCACACATTATACGATCATCGCATTCACATGCACAAACAAGCAAGGGTGAGCTAACAAAAATACAATTCATATACATCATAAATATACTTATAATAACATACTATCATCCACACCTTAACCAGATCAAACTATATACCCAAGTACGAATTATGCTTCAACCTTATGCATATACCAATATGTATCAAAATATCAAATTAGAATGCATACACCAATATGCATTACAAAATAAATCAGACTACATCCACCAATATTACAGATCAATCAAAATACATACACCAATATGTACTAGCGTCACTCCCATCACTCTTTTCAGAGCTTCCCCGGGCCGTTACACATTACCCTAATGTGTAGTGCTGCTTCCCATTACTCTATAGGGAGATTCCCCGAGCAAGTACACAAGTCACCCTCCATCACTCTAATCAAGAGCTTCCCCGGACAAGTGCAAGTATACCCCTCATCACTCGCCTAAAGAGATTCCCCGGGCCTGCAAGCACAACGCCAATTTAATTATCTCGAGCTTCACCGGACTAGTACCCCACGTCATCCCCATCACTCTTACATAAATGTAAGAGATTCCCCGGGCGGTTACACATTACTCCAATGTGTAGTGCTGCTTCCCATCACTCTATAGGGAGATTCCCCGGGCAAGTACACAATGTCACCCTCCATCACTCTGAACAAGAGCTTCCCCGGACAAGTGCAAGCATACCCCCCATCACTCACCTAAAGAGATTCCCCGGGACAACACGCACAACGGTTACTATCCACCACTCGTTTAATAACATCATCTGACCAAAATACCCATATACAATAATCCTTACAATACCAATCCAACCATACCATAACGCCCATATCATATCATCATCACATATTCGCCAACCATAAACTTAGCATATGTTCAATATATTCAAATGCATAAGTGAGATTATCACAATACCATATCATTAATAACCTCAATTCTTCATTTAACATGAAACTCATAATCAAATCATATACAACCATGATTTCAACAGTACTTAACCATCCAACATCATTCTCATATCAATTTGCAATGTCAAACCGATCACACAACATTTCCATATCAAATAGATATATCTAACAACTCAAAACAATGTACACATAACACATTTTCTTTATAACACTTTATTACCCACATAAATATAACTCAACCAGCTTTGAAACCATCACCAATAGCTCCGGAAGGGTCAAAAACCCCCAAAACGAACTAAAGAACGTCCAAAACGGACATCCAGAACCCCAAAACTCCCAAAAACAAAATCTGCAGCATGCTGCTGCGTTCAGTGGCGCCCGGCGCGAACTGTACCAGGTCCAGCGGCGCCCAGCGCCATGACAGCAACCAGATTCATAATTTCTACCCAGTTTTGTCCAGATTTGATTTCCAGCAAAGATTCCACACTTCTAACATGTTCTCAAACATATTTGGAGTGTAATATCACTCCACAATCAACCACAAACATCAAACCATCCATTTACTCATGCAAAATCAACTCTTTAAGTGCATAGCCTCATATTTTTCTGCATAATTTCTACCAACTTTTAATCACTCAAACAACTCCCAAACTGAGTTCAATCCATCCCAAAACAGTTTACACACATCATCAATCATCAATCATCACAAACAGCATTCTATTTTGCACTACAACTTGAAAATTTTACAACTTGGTAAAATTTTGAGTTTACAAGGGTCTTACACATACTCCTAGACACATCACAAACAACCATACAACTCTTCATCGTCCCTTTCTTCTTCAAATCATCAACCACCCTCTTCCACTGCAACTCAGTCACATCCTCACAATCCCCATTATCAAACACAATCCCCATTATCAAATGACCTTATGATCCGATGGGGAAGCAAAGCACCAACAACAATAGTACTGTTCCCTGACTTCACATCCTCCAAGTAAGCCTCAAACCTCTCCTTGTCATGCTTCAAAAACTTATTTTTATAAAATTCCATAGCCACAACAGCAACCCTATTGTAAGGAATCAAATCCCAACGTCCCCTGTGAACACCTCAGGCAACTCCAGCACCTTCCTCAAAGGCACCAACACCTCCTTCCTCAACCGATAGCAAACTCTATAAGCATAATGGGCCTCCTCAACCCCCTCGTACTCATTATATTCCTCACGAGGAAAAATCCTTTTCGCAATTGTTTCACACAACAAAGTTTGTCGATCGAAAGATGGGTCCATAGAGGGACACCATTTTGCGGCAAAATAATCAGAGACGCGATCATGAAGGAATCGAAAATATGGGTCGCTTGTATAACGATCAACGAGCTTCTTCGCCAATGCCTTCCTTTTCTCTTCTCTGGCAACATGTGAAAGTTCTTTCTCGGAAGACTCAGTTTTGTCCTTCGCCGCGTCGACTGTTTCATTCAAAGCCTCCCTTTTCCCCTTTTGCGTCTCAGTAGTCCTACGTTTTTTTCTTCTGTTGATCATCCGTCATTTTGCCTTGCACCGCAGTTTTTCCTTGCACCACTCTCTTTTTTGAATTTCACGGGCATCGGAACCTTCTAGAAGGAGGTAAAGGATTTTTGGGAGGTCCTTGAAGTATCCAAAGTTAGCGAGGGAGGGAATGTTAGCAGCAAGGGTTTTGGGGTGGTGGCGATGAAGCGAGGGCCCATGCAAGTTGGAGTCTTTGGAGGAGGGTCGCTGGTGAGGTGTCAGGAACCACGTGGAAGAAGAAGTCCAGACATGGGTTCCCCATGGTGAGAAATGTTGGGGATAAATTTTCCATTAAGGTCATGTTTGGGGTTGATGTGGTGTTGAATGCGGACACCATTTGGTCCATGAAGGGGTCACTTGGAATGGTGCATGTAACTGTTGGAATTGGAGCCGGATCGGGGGTTGTTTGGGCGAGGGTTGCGGTGGGTTCGGCGATGTAGAGTTTAGGTGGACCTATAAGGGTTGGGTTGCTCATTGTGTTGACTAAGATAATGGATTATGTTGTGATAGAATTTAGAATTGAAAGAAAAAGTTGTAACTTGCAGACTTCGGTTGAATCCTTCGGTTGAAGCAGCTTGGGCGGAGGAGCGGAAGAGGTGAAGGTGATCATTGGTTGGAGGGAAGAAGAAGCACCATCGTCATCTCGATTTGATGATTATAAAACACTCATTCAATTTAATGCACAATATCACCTCATATAAAAAAATATAACTCAACTCAAGTTAACGGTATCTGGGACAAAAATTGTCTTAATTTTACAAATATTATGACCAAATTAGACAGTTTCAAATATGAGAATCCAACTGAGATTCTCATATAAATATGAAGACCATCCGAGGGTTTAAATTTATTTTTTAATAATAATAAAAAATAAAAAAAATTATAATTATAAAAGTTAATTTAAATAATTTTTAAAATTTTATTGTTGATAACTTTGTTATATATATATATATATATATATATATATATTCTAATTTTTAAATGATAATTATTTTCCCTCTCCATTTTAATTTTAACAAAGGAGAATAATCTACTTTATGCTTTTAAAATGAATAAAGGAATGCTATAAAGACCCCTTGCAAGAAGTGACACATGTGATGGGGGACATATCATGAAAGTTACAACCTTTATAACATTAATTAGGTGCATAAACTTGTTTTTAAGTACCTAAATTCTTAGTTAATTAAATTTATGTATCTTCTATTTCTATTCATCTTTCTGTTAGGTTCATGACAATTGTAAACATCTCGACAAACTTCTAAAACATTCTAGAATCTTCTTAAAATTTACAAATTATTTTGCTTTTTAACTTTTCAAATCTTTTAAGTTCTTTCTAAATATTTCTTTTGGGTTGTTGCTAACTCTTAATATTATTTTTTTTTCAAATATTTTATTGTGTTTAATCTCCACCCAAAAATTACATAAATTAATAATCTATGTTTTAATAAAGATATCTCTAAACAAAACACCACAATTTTATATGAAATGCATACTCATGGGAGTGTAGTGTTTGGACTAAATAAAATTCGATCAATTGGATTGCATTTGATATATTATAGGATACTTAAGAATACATAACTCAAAAGATATTTCTAATATGGGTAAGTTTATTATTTTTGTTGCACAACATATGGAATGATTTTTTATTTCTGTTACAACATAGTAAATGTTGAAAATGAGGAAGCAACAAATGATTGAACACAATCCATGATCAAGCGGATACTTGTATAAGATGTTGGAACAATTTTCCAAGAATTTAGGGAAACAAGATGAACAACAATGTAGACTTGATATAATCTTCTAGGCGTGAATACACACTTTCCTAAAAGCAATATTTCGTCCCTTATAAGAGTGAAGGGGACCACGAAATCCGCTTTTGAGATACAAAGAAGAAATACAACGATGATACTCACTCTTAGTATTAACGTTAAATAAGAATATGATTCTCAGGAATTGATTTGTGTGTTAAGAGAATGACCGAATTCTACTTTGAGTAGAGCACAGGATCCCTTTATATAGATGTTGATCAGGCATCTTTCAAATCCAAGAGATACCAGATTCTGATTAGTTACATTTCTTGATTGTAACTTTTCATGAATGATTATAACTCTTCATGAATAAATGTAACTTTTCATGAATGATTGTAACTCTTCATGAATAATTGTAACACTTCATTGGTTATAACTCTTCATGAATAAATGTAACTTTTCATAAATCTGAAAATTGTCTCTAATACTCTTAAATTCCAACAATCCTCCACCATTTGAGAGTATTGTATAATTACTTAACACAAAACATCAATTTAATAATTGCAATCTTACACATAAATGAAAGTGTACATAGACTTGAACTTTCACTTAGTAGAATACACATTTCAGGAATTCGAATTTTATTGGTGTCGAAACGATTGAACCAACATAATGCATAATGAAATCTTGAAGATACTCTACATATAAGATAAATTACATATTCTTATTATACTTGACACAATAGGGCCATGCGTCCATATCTATTCATAAGTGCAACAAAGTCATGCCCCCTTGACTTCTTGAAGCGGCCAAACTTCGCACTTACATAGGTTGATTTCTTAGGTAAACATGTTCCTGTGACAAAACATAATTTCAAGAAATCAATTAAGAATTAGTCAACCTCCTAAGCATCACAGATCTAAAGCACTCTTGAAATACTTATTTGTGCTTTCAATCATCAAATAAGAGATTTAATCTTATTGAACTTAAGACTCAATGTCATATTAAGCGTTAAGTTAAGATTCTCTTACTTGTGATTAATTGTGGGCTCCATTCCTATTCCAATTGTCATTCTGGAAATGGAATCTTTAGCCAATGCCTTAGTAAATCCATCAGCCAAATTTAACTTTGTTCGTACGAAATCTACTGTAATAACTCCATCTTTGATTAGTCCTTGGACATAACTATGTCTCACACCAATATGTCTTGATTTGCCATTGTATACTTGACTATAAGCCTTTGCCAATGTTGCAGCATTGTCACAATGTATTGCTATTGGTGATATTGGTTTTGGTAACAATGGTATTTCGAACATGAGATTCCTCAACCATTCGGCTTCCTTTCCTGCCGAGGCTAGAGCTATAAACTCTGAAGCCATAGTGGAATCTGTAATGCAAGTTTGTTTCTTGGACGACCAAGAAATTGCACCTCCCCCAAGGAGGAAAATCCAACCACTAGTTGAAGAGTGATCTTCTGCATTTGTAATCCAACTTGCATCAGAATATCCTTCCAAAACTGAAGGATAACTACTATATGTTAATCCATAATTAATAGTTTTCTTTAAATACTTAAGTACTCGACGTACTGCTTGCCAATTCTTGGCCTTGGCTAGACTCGCCTTGACCCTGTTTACCGCCATTCTTGGCCATCTTCCTTTTCCAGATTGTGCAATCCCTCTTTAAATGACCAAGCTTGCCACATTCCCAACAATTTGCTTGTTGACTTTCTTTACCAAATTTTGGCTTTTTGTTTATCTTTCCTTTATGGAAATTATGAGGCCTTTTCTTGTTATTTGGTATTGTTTTTGTTTTTTCATCTTCCACCACATTAATAGTAGAAGAATTAGGATGATTGGAATCCTTTTGACCATCTTGCAGACGGATCCCTTCTTCTATCCGAAGATGAGCAGCCAATTGTTCAACATTCATATCATCTTTATTATGTTTTAGAGAATTTCTAACATCTTTCCAATTTGGTGGTAGTTTGTCAATTATAGAAGAAACAATGAATGTCTCATCCATTTCAATACTATGTTGCTTGAAACTTCCTAGGATTCTTTGGATTTCATGAAATTGTTCCATTATTGGTCTAGCATCAATCATTTTGTAATTATTAAAATTACTAACCAGGAATTTCTTGCTTGATGCATCTTCAGAAATGTATTTGCTTTCAAGTTGATCCCAAAGTTCTTTTGCAGAATCCATATATTGATATATGTCAAATAAAGGATCAGACATACCGTTCAGAATGTGACCACGACAGACATAATCATCATTCTCCCATTTGTTCCTTTTCCGTTGTTCCTCTAATGTCTCGTTTTCGCTTTCTTTGGGTTGGGGAGAACTTAGAACATATGCCACGTTTAGAGCCGAGAGAAGGAAATGCATCTTCTTTTGCCATCGTCGGAAACCAACACCTTCAAACTTGTCTAATTTGTGAAAGTTTGCAGACATCTCACGAATTGTTGTCATCTTAGAGAAAATATTGCTTTTAGACTGTTGGAACAATTTTCCAAGAATTTAGGGAAACAAGATGAACAACAATGTAGACTTGATATAATCTTCTAGGCGTGAATACTGTAACATCCCAATTATATAATAACAAATATTACATAATAAAGATGTCATCATTACAATATAGAGAACAGTCAGAATATGACGTGTAATTTAATTGTTAAATTACAATCATCCAAATTAAATGAGTGAAAAATTAAACCTTGAACAGCTAACAAGAATTGATCACTACAAGTGATCAATCAGGAAACTTCTAAGAAGACTACTCTGCAACATCAGCAACCTCCAGCTCCTACTCCAAGGGAAACTCTTCGACGCCATCTGCTCCCATCCAAGTGGATGATCATCGCCGAATAACATAATCCAAATTGGCACACAACACAAACAATGCAAGGGTGAGCTAGATATAAAAAGCATGTTATCTCCTAGCACAATTAATTCATATCATCATAGATTTAAATACAGAAATATTTATGCATGCTTATTAAACCACAATCCACATATTCATATGACTCATCCGGATTTTGTATAATTGTCGGACTATTGGTCGTCTCTACACCTGCTAGTTCAGCTGGTCTTTCTCCAACACTAGCAATATAAGTCCCCCAAGCTGCCTATGTCTAAATTCAAAGATCATAGACGAGGACCTCCCTCTACTCTCACCACTCACATTGTTCTTCTCTACTTGAGTGTGAACAATGCTTTGAGTTTAGGGATAGACAACCATTTCAAAGCCCCTACAATTATACAGACACAACCACAATATTTCACATAACCACTTTCATCCATCTCTCCCTGAGATTTCCGAATCATACTCACGTTCATCATTCCCATCATATATTCACAGTAACTTATCGTATTTCATGCATTCTCATATTTTCTCATAGCTCATATCACCACATATATTACATAAAATTCTCAAATTACCACATTTACATCAGATGATCACAATACTCTATCATATTTCATACATTGCATGTAATTTAATTCAAAAGAAAAAAAGAATTTAAAACTAAAAAGAATTACAATTGGATGGTTACTGTTCATCACACTCATGGACGAACGCTCGGTTTAGAACGAACGCTCGGTTTTGGGACGAACGCTCGGTTTAGAACGAACGCTCGGTTTTGGGACGAACGCTCGGTTTGGGACGAACGCTCATTACTTAAGGACGAACGCTCACGGGTGGAACCAAGGACGAACGCTCACCAGATGAAGCTTTGGACGAACGCTCACCAATTGAACCAGGGACGAACGCTCAACTATTGAACCAAGGCCGAACGCTCAAAAGTTGAAGTCACAGACGAACGCTCACTTGAAGTGTTGGACGAACACTCCCTAACAATTTTGAAGGACGAACGCTCACAGGTGAAGACAAGGACGAACGCTCGCTCCAGAAATTTAGGGCCGAACGCGAGCAATTTGGACGAACGCTAATCTCAAACGAACGCGAACGCTCGTCAACTGAAAACCGAACGCTCAGTATTTTAAAAACCGAACGTTCAGACTTTGGCTAAGTTGGACGAACGTTCAGAAAATACCGAACGTTCACTCGGACGAATAACTTGGACGAACGTGAACGCTCGAATATTTTGGACGAACGTTCAGTTCTAGCTAAGGACGAACGTTCAGATATTTCGCACGAACGTCCAATTTGAAATTTCAAATTGGACGAACGCTCGAAATTACGGACGAACGGAGTCAAAATTGGACGAACGTCGCCATTTTCGGGCGAACGCTCATCTGCACACACAACCGCAATTCAAAGTGCGGTCATCAATAAACGCACTTCGAAGTGCGGTCCCCAAAACACTAAACGCACTTCGAAGTGCGTCCCAAAACAGGGCGTGCATAATATTTTCCAGAAAACGTCTAAACCCAGATTTTTCATGCATTTCTAAATTTACTTCAAAGACCGTAAAATTCAAAAGAAATATATCTAGCTCCCCTTACCTCTTGAAGACTTCCTTGAATCTAGAAATGCAGTGTGCAGATCCCCTTCCAACTCCTTGAATCTACCAACTCATCTCTTTAAGAAGTAGAACCCGTGCACTCCCAGCTTCTCCCTTCCTTCCTTAGTGTTGTGCCTACTGATGATGGAGATGATGGTGTTCCTTAGTGGTTGCAGCACTTCAAAGTGGGAAGACCTACCAAACCATCAGTTGCACCACTCTGCAGACAGGGAGTCCCTCCATTTTCTCAACGTGCAGCCACCTCTTTCCCCCTTCCAGGAACGTGCCTCCCTTCTTCTTTTAAAATGAAACTCGGTCCTTACAGCCGCTCCCTTCCACTTCCAGGAACTTTCCTCCTTCCCTCCACCACTTTCCTCTTTTTAAAATAAAAAGGACATTCGGTCCTTACAAATACACACTTTCCTAAAAGCAATATTTCGTCCCTTATAAGAGTGAAGGGGACCACGAAATCCGCTTTTGAGATACAAAGAAGAAATACAACGATGATACTCACTCTTAGTATTAACGTTAAATAAGAATATGATTCTCAGGAATTGATTTGTGTGTTAAGAGAATGACCGAATTCTACTTTGAGTAGAGCACAGGATCCCTTTATATAGATGTTGATCAGGCATCTTTCAAATCCAAGAGATACCAGATTCTGATTAGTTACATTTCTTGATTGTAACTTTTCATGAATGATTATAACTCTTCATGAATAAATGTAACTTTTCATGAATGATTGTAACTCTTCATGAATAATTGTAACACTTCATTGGTTATAACTCTTCATGAATAAATGTAACTTTTCATAAATCTGAAAATTGTCTCTAATACTCTTAAATTCCAACATAAGATAATAGACTACATTAAGGATAGTGACGGATCTTTAACAAATATTTTAGAAAAGTCAAATTTTTTATATAAATGTGTACAAATTTTTAAGTCGTTCAAATATATAAAATATATTAAAGTTGTTTAAAAAATATTTTAAATTATATATATATATATATATATATATATATATATAATAAAATTGGAGAGTTCTAGATTCTCTCCACTCTCCACTAAACATTGCTAATAAGAGATACATGACAATCAATATGATTGAGTGAATATATATATGGTGAAAAGGACTAGAAACCTTCCAATTTCTTTCTTGGTGAAGGCTGCATACATATAATATAATAAATGTTTCACCCAATTAAAGATGTATATTACAAAGTAGCTACCAAATCATTAGAGATATATAATGAAAGATAAACACTCATATAGAGCTTGAATTTGATATATCCAACACAATATTTAAATAGAGGAAATCATAAATTGATAGAGGTGTAGCAAGCTGAAAATTTTCATAATCAAAATAAATGAATCATGGTATGAGTGTGAGAAGTTTAGATAAACCTTGAATTCACTTTCATGTCTACTTACTCCAATACAGTACACATAATCCAATTCAAACATATACAATAATAATATCTAGAAACTCAAATAAGTATTCAAGCTTTATAACATATCACAAGAATAATTAAGGAACAAATACTATTAATCGCCATACACACAGCCCATTTTGTATCTAATTCCTAAAGTATGGAGATCATAAAATTTTTGCCTAAAATCAATTATAAAAAAATAAAAATGTATATTTAGAAAAAAATCATAAAAAATATTGATGTCACTAAATACAAGCTTCTCAACAAGTTTTTAACTTCAACTTTAAATCATTAAATAAATACTAAACTATATTACGTGTATCATGATTTTAATTATATCATCAATACATTTTTTTTTTCTTTTTACTAACATTAATAATATCGAATATTTACCTTTAAATGAAACTATTAAAATATATGACGCAAAAACTACACAAACCCATTAAAATTGAGAACATTTTAACTTAAAAAAACAACAACTTTTCTTCTTCACATATTTCATTAAAACTTTAATTTATTAATATGAATGAATTATCAAATTTTTATATTAATAATTATAAATTTACTATTATGGTATTTTATATAAATTATTAAAAATATTATTAATTAATATAATAATAAAATTAATAATTTAATTTAAATTCTTATCAGTATATACTTAAATCACTAATATCAATTAATAATATTCAACAAACATTTAAGTCAATAATTTCAACTTTATAATTTGCTTTATAATAATTTTAGCTAACATTTTAAATTTCATACTAAGACTGGCATAAAGTGTAATTTAAATTAGTCATTATTCTCAACTTTACAATTCACTGCATAATAATTTAAATAATATTTTAAAAGTTAACCATATATATTTTTATTATTTCTATGTTGGCACAATTTTAAAATAATAATTAATTATTAATATTATTATTACTGATAGCTGTATTTTATAATATTTTAAATCGTATTCAAAATTTATAATTAAATATAATTAATCATTAATTATAAACTCTTAATTCTTATTAAACAAATATTTTTTTACGTTAATTAATTACTTTTACACACCATTTTTCTAAAGTTACATTAAATATATTAATTATTAAATAAATTAACCAATAGCTTTTCTCAAATTAAACTTAAAACCAATAAACCTTAAATGAAAAAGTGAATAAAATAGAATTCAATTTTGAAATAGTAGAATTTCGATCAATTTTTCCAATATCAACAGTGAATTAGAAGGTAAGAAAGTATTCCTGTAAGACCATTTCTCAACCCAAATTATAAAATGTTTATTCAAGAACAGAATTTTGATCCGTTTTCTAGTGCTGGATGGGGAAATTGAAGATAAGAAATCGAATTTAGAAGAAAAAAAAAATGATCTCCCAGGTTTATTTGGAAAATCAATTTTTTAGAAATATTTGTATAACTTTTTAAGAAAAAAATGTAGAGAACAGTGAAACATTTCCTTTGAAATTCTCAATTTTTTTCCTCGTATTTTTGTAGCCACAATTTTTTTTCGTCAACTCAAAAAGGCTAATATCACCAAAATTCAGAACCCTCACAAAAAAACACCCACAACAAACCATCTTTTGTCTTTTCAATGGGACTGTTTGGGAGAACCCCATTTACGTTTTTTCTGAACTATTTTTCCTCTACCATTCTTGCATCACTTAGTTGTTAGCTTGTCGAAACAGAAACAGAAGAACTCTACATTACATACGCACAGAAGTTTCATTAAGTAGACAGAGAATCTACTGAAACTTCTGTATTGTTTTTGTGCTCCAAATTTTTCGTCAGTGAATACCATCCATTTTTCGTAAGATTTTATAATTTTTTTTTTCTGTTTTACCTTCGAGAAAAACCAGGCCAAGGTGGTGTTTCTCTCTTGGAGGAGGTTTTTACTTTAACGCCAGAATCTGAAACAACAACAACATGCGACGTTTGTTGATATAATATTAATAATAAAAGTTAGACTTGTGTGTCTGTTTCTGATTTTGTGGTGTTACCGTGAACCTCCATCCCCTCTTAATCCAACGTTTATCCATTGCCTAGACCCGAATCAAAACCCAACCTTTGCCTCAACGCAACACCAAAAATATTATTTTCTTAAACAAAAAAAATAGGAAGAGAAAAAAAACGTAGCTTTTAGCTTTGGGTATCGACTGTCGACCACCCAAATTGAACCCTTTTAATCCGTTTTCTGACAAGGGGAAGGACAACAATCTAGTGCTTTTCTAGGTTGCATCGAGGCCCTTGTTGTTTTTCATTGATCAGTGGCAATTGGCATTAAAAAAATTGGATTTTGATTTGTGGGTGGTTGGTGGATTTGGTTTTCCCTCGATCTATTGATCCGGGGTTGTGGCTTTTGGGTTTTTGATGTTGAGAATGAATAAAGAGTCACTTGATTACTGGAGGAATTACTTTGGAGCTGCGAACTCTGACATATTTGGCATCATTGACCATGCGATCATGGTGGCTGCTTCTGATTGCCCCGAGGAGTTCAGGATGAGGAGGGATGGGATTGCAGAGAGGTTGTTTTCTTGCAGACTGAGTCGATGTTTGGGGTGTGAGCGGGTGGAATTGTCTGTCCCAGTGGATCATGATGGTGATGGTTGTAAGAATGGCTTTGAAAGGGCCGGTGCTGAGTTTGAGTCTGAAGCAGGCGCAAGTAAAGAGAGCAAGGTCAATAGCGCCAGCGTTGATGATCCTGGAGTGATGAACACGAACCGAGCTAGCAATTACAGCTATGGGGAAGCTGAGGCGTTGACTGATGAGATTGAAGAAGAGTCACAATATGTTGAAGAGGTAATCAGGATCAAGGATGTTTTGCTTAACTGTGAAGAAGAGGTACGGTATTTATTTTAGCGCAATGTTTGGTTTTTATGTGCCAGATTACCTCTCTACCAACTCCACCCCTACCTTTTTTGTTTACTTCTGCATCAATAGTTGCTTCTTTGTGTTGCAATTTGGTTTTTGTTTTTGAGTTTTAATGAAGAATAAGTTTCTCTTACTTCTGAGAAGGGTTCTGGTTAGTTATATTTATAGAATAAGGTTTTAAATTATGGTCATTGCAACTTTTGATGTTCGATAAGCCTTGCTAATGTGACTGCCATCATGTGAATGGTCTTGCTGCAACCACAGTGGCCGTTTTCTAAAAGTCTAGTCTTAGAATGTAAAGGGTTTTATTGGATGGGAGTGGAGTTCTTGCATGAAAGACTAAATTGTTTTGTGTCCTGCGGTCCCCTGATTCATGGCTTTATATTTGATGTTGTAACAGTCTGATTCAGTTTTGTTTGATTCATTGAGGAGGCTTCAGCTGATGGAACTCACAGTGGATCTTTTGAAGGTTTGATTTGAGTCATCACTTCACTTGCTCATTCATTAAGACTGCCATTTTTCTTTCCTGCTGTTTGGCTTGCAGATGTGTTTTTCTCCTCCCGTTGTCTGAAAAATTAATTTTGCCAGGCAACTGAGATTGGAAAGGCTGTCAATCCTCTTCGAAAGCATGGATCAAGTGACATTTGTCTACTAGCGCGGACTCTTATCGAGTATGAATTGGTTTCTCTTTGATAGTTGTGTTTCATTTTTATATCCTCAGGATCTATAGATGATAAATGGTTTTTTATCTTCTCCTACATGGATTGATGTTTGTAAATAGTTTCCTTCCTTGCCAATTAGTGGTTTGTTACTCTTTGTGATATTATTTGTGAACTTTAGTAAAGGTCAAAGAGTTCATTCACTATTGTTTTTCTAATCCATTCATCTCACTGGCATGAATAGTAGTAAATGGCGCATTATTGTAGAGTGGCCTTTGGCCGCTAGGGGATTCAAATAGTGGAGGGATTTTCCATTATGGCCATTGTTACTTCAATATAACAAAAATATCAGCTTCAATAAAACCCATTTTAACCCCCAAAACAATGTTATTAATTTTTTTATTTGGGTAAAATTGCAATTTCTCATCCATTTTCTAGTATGCATGTTTTTTTATTAGAAATCACAATAAGATTTGAAACCCTTCTTCCCTGATCATTCCACACAAGCTTGCCTCTGTTTTTACTTTTGTTCCTTCACATTTTATAGGACCAATATTTTCTAGTGTTTCATTCTTTCTAGTTTCTCTAAGCTTCCTAATTAAATTGGTAATTTTATCTACTTTGTTATGTTCTCTTTCAATTAATTTCATTATCATCTTTCATTTTCTGAATTTATTACTATGTTCTTATGGCTCATACATGAGTTTTTTATTTATTTTTATTTCATTATCTTCTCATTGCTTGGTTAAATGGTGATCATGTGTATAAACAGTGAGTTTGTACTGTTTGTCATGACAATTTTTAATTTTGATTTTTTGTTTCATGTCATCCTGATATAGGCTTTTTAGATTTTGTTTCTACGTGCCACTATTCCAGATTGACACCCATTTTATGGGTTCTGAAATTGCACTTTTACTGGTTGCTTGGTGAATCATGTCTCATTCGCTCAAATGTGATGCTTATCAAATATAAAAAGTGTCCAACCACCATGTTATTTCACATGTTAGCATTATATGCAATTTAGGTGCACTTCTTTTTCTTTCTCTGCATTCTGTTTTTTAATGAAAAATGAGTTGGTAAACGGAAACTATTGGGTTCTTTTCTGTGCTTTAGCATGGAGACTGTTCTAGTTATGTTTGATGCAGATCTGAATGTAGGTGCATGACTCATGACTGATTTTAGTTCAATTTATCAGTCTGTATGCTCAAACATCTCACGTTGTTAAAAGTCTTCTATTACCTATTTTATTCATGTTAGTGTAGTAGTTTTGCATGAGATACAAGCTATACATTCTAAACATTGTTATTGAATTGTAGAGGCTGGAAGGAAATGGTGGATGATTGGGTCAAGGCTACCACAGCTATTGCAGGTATAAACATTTTATCTGCCTTGTTGTTGAAGTGATCCATAAAAATCTTCTCTTCTTTCTAATTTTGAAATATATTCATACTTATAGGTTCAGAAGGTACTCCAGATTCAGTAAATCCATCTGTTATTGATGATGAAGAAGGTCTTCCATCACCTCCTATGGATGAAGGGGCTTTATTTGCCCCACCAACAGGTTCTATGGAACTCTCCCAGGTACTTACTTCAATGTCCTTCCTCTACCTTTATTGTATTAATGCCTTGCAATATTTGATAGTTAGAATCTAACTTCAACTTCACTTGGTTGGATGTCACATAATTTGATGATGCAAAGTTCTTTGATGGCATGGATGATGATGGAAGTGAGTTGACTTCACAATTTCTTAATGCTAGTCTAGCTAGCTTTTTCTCTCTCTACGGTTCTTTATTTGAATCCCCACTTCTTAGATTGATGATTATGCTTGTGGGTTGCTATTTCAGATCCTCGACATAGTGGGGAATTCATCAAAAACCGTGATCATGGAAGAAGTCCATCCCTGAGGAGGAAACCTCAAGCATCAAATGAGGCAAACATTATTGCCAAGGAGGGTAAGGGTCAGCAAGCAAAGAAAAATGAGGTTGCTGTGAGGCCAAATAAACCAGTTATCAGTGATTCTGGTCCTGGCAGACCACCAAAATCAACCATGCAGAAGAAAGGCTCTATTGAGCCGAAGGTGCAACAGAATACAGTGAAGAATACTATCCCAAAAAATTCTCATGTTCGTCAGCTAGATGTAAGGAAAAGTTTTCTTGGGTCATCAAGTTTGTGCATTTGAATTTTGTTTGAATTTCATTTCTTGTCTATCAGAAACCCAGGTGTTCGGATGATGCTTCAGTCCAAGTGAAGTTAGAAGCCAGTAAGAGGAAACTTCAGGAGCGGTATCAACAAGTTGAAAATGGTTTGTCTTTTCTTTTCCAAACTCTATGTCTATTTTTCTTTCTAAGTATAATTTTTAGATTCTAGATCTCTTGAAATTTACTCATAATAAAGTTAAATCGAGCAACCTAGTGAGCACTAGTGAAGGGAACATGGTAGAGTCCTAGTGAGACTGTTTAAAAGATTTGAACTTATAACCTCAAAGAGTGAAGGCAACAATCTTAGCTGTTAAGAGTGGTACATTGGTTGAGAAGAAAGTGTACAGACTTATATATAACCAGTGTCTTATGGAAATTTCTAAACCCAAAAAGTGCTTCAAGGAGCCAAGAATTTTCATCTTGAATAGAGATTGAGGCAGGTGGATTGTTGGTTTAGGTATGGTGTTAGGAGGATGACATGAAGGGAGGAGTAAGAGGGATTGGATTTGGAATCATCCATGTTAACCATGGAGAACCAAGACAGATATCTATAAAGAAGAAAAATATCTCAGAAAGCAGAAGAAAATCTGTTGTTACCATATTGATAATGTAGTAAGGTTTTCATTGATTGAAAAGAAAGAGTACAAACTTACATAAACAGAATAGCAAACTTTCACTTAATATACTCGTGATAGTATAGCCTTAAATGTAGGATTTGGTAGATCAACCTTCCAAAATTTAGAGCTTGATTTCATTACTAAATATAGTGATGAAACTGCTTCTTGATTCTCATTTTCAGCTAAGAGGCAGAGGACAGTACAGGTTATGGAGTTGCATGACCTCCCAAAGCAAGGTATTGGCCACCGGAATCCGCATTTGAAACCCGGAAATCACAAGAGGCAATGGGGTAATGGACGAAGATAGAACAGTTAATTTCCAGAATCTGGACAAGAACTCCCTTTGCTATCCACTATTGAAGCTTCATAATCTCTTGACCATACAAAAACTATAATTGAGTTCACCATTCTTACCTGTATAGAGCTGTTCTGATGGGAAGGGAAGTAACCTCTGTGTCACTGTTTCATTTTTCAAGTTAAAAAAGGTTGAATTGAATATACATAGAATTTTGTTGATCCAAGATTGGATTTGGAAGAGGATTCTTGAGCACTTAATTGTTGATGTGGTTCTAAATTGGGTATCCATTGGTTCCATCTTCATCATCGGTCATTTAATTGTTGAACAATTTTCTTGTCACACAACATTCATCGGCTCTTGCCTTGGGGTCTCAACTTTTCAGCTCCATTGTCACAGATTCAAGAGCTCTTGAGAATAAACAATAGCATTTGAGTATCATCATTTTGTTATTAAAACTCTTTTAAACCTTTGTTGCATGCTGTGTGATGCAAGAAAATGCTGTGAGAGTGTGTGATGCAAGAAAATGCTGTGAGAGTGTGTGATGCAAGAAAATGCTGTGAGAGTGTGTGATACCTCATGATATAGTGGACTGAATTACCAAGGAAAATGCTGCAACATAACTTTTCTATCTTTCTTTATCAATTGAACTCAATTATAGTTGAAATTTTACACTTAAAATAAAAGCCTAAATGTATAATTCAACTTAAAAAACATCTCATGAAATTTATGCAACAAAAAAGAGAGTTAGATTATAAATTATTAAACGCAAAAAGAGTATGCATGCATTAGTTTCATAGTTTTATATTTTAGGCCCATAAAATTACAAAAATCATGCTTTGTGGAATAAAACTGAGAGTTGTTCTCATAATTGAATATTTCACGATACCAAACATAAAAGGAGGAAAAAAAAGAAAAAGAAAATATGAACTAAAAACTTGCAAATTACGTCGTATAATTTTGACTATCTTCAGCGATAGAGAAGTTAAATTCAACGTCTTGGTACTAAAACCTAAAAAGGAAAATGACACTTAAAATGGACCACTCAAATTTAGACACGTGTGCGCGTGTCTAAATGTTGTCAAAAATGGTTGTTCAAGTATCATTTTCCAAAAAGGAAAATGACACGGGTCAATATTTATTATAGATACTAGTGAATAATATTTTTTTTGGATGTATCATTCACGCTGCAAACACTGTTTAGAAGCTTTTGACATGGGTCAAGATTCCTATTATTGCATTATGACGAGCCATAAACCATAATATGGTATGAGAGCGGGTCATTTCCGTTCTGCTGCACCTACTATGATTTTTCCCTTTCTTCCCACCTCTTTCTTGCTTCTTTCTTGGTTCTACCATGGCCATTGAAGCCAGCGATGCTACACAAAATCCGTCAAGCCCATATTACCTGCACCCTGGAGAGAACCCAGACATGATCCTTGTTACTCCTCCTCTTGATGGACGAAACTATCACTTTTGGTGCAAGGGATGAAGCGAGCCCTTCTCTCCAAGAACAAACTAAAGTTTCTCCACGGTAGAATTGAAAGAACGCTTCTCGCAAGGAGATCAAGACACCTTAAAACGATGGTAGGAAGTATCAAGTTTCTAATTCCTCTGCCCCTCAACAGATCGATCAGTTAATGAAACTTTCACGAAGTGTTAACGCTCAAAGCAGAGTGAATTAAATGCAAACGGGTGAGTCTGCTAATTCACAAGCGTCGAAAGGAAACTGGATCTTGGACACCGGAGCCACAAAGCCACAAATCAGGTAACCTTTACAAACTCTTCTTATGTTAGTTTCTAACGAATTTACGTTTTTCTTTTTTTTTTTTACGTAGGCAAAAAGATAACGAATTTACATAATTAGGCAAAATTTTTTAAGATTACGAGTCCATGTACGACTTCAACTTAACATAGTGAACAAAAGTCAAGTCGTGCATCCCAAAAGTGATAAGAGGGACTTGTAATTGATTATTAGGCCTTGTAATCGATTACATCTTGGTGAAATCGTGCATGTTGCTGAAGTCGGGCTGGGGGCACGACTCATCTTATATAGGCAAAAACTCTAATAATCAATTACAACAGGATTGCAATCGATTACTAGAGAGTTTTAGTGTTAAACAAAGAGTTTTTTTTGGTTCTTTACGAACCTAAAATTGTTCTCAGTCCTTTCTCTTTCCTTTATTTCTCATTTCTCTCTCACGAAAGAAAATCCGTTCTTTCTCCACACTCTCTGTGTTGGGGTTCAAGCTCTATCCTTTCTCTTGTTCAAGGTTGAAGGTCTCTCCTTTATCTTGTTGAAGTTGTTGTCTTTGTCTGTTCAATTTCATGTAGGAACACCATCAATTTTGAGTGCATGAACAACATCTTATTCCATTTCAATGTGGACAAAAAAGGCCATATGGGTAATAGGAGTAAGATAGGTGAAGTCCAAAAAATGGGTAATAGGACCATCATTGCACTTAAACACCACTCATTCACATTGAACTCACTCACCCATCTCAAAAAATGGAAAAATTGACCCAAAATAGATTAAAAACTATCATGAGGACTGCTATTGTTCCAGTTGGGGAGTGACATTGAACTTTCTTTACAAATGACCCTTAGACCCTTGGTAATCGATTAAAGGGTTCATGTAATCAATTACCAGGGGCCTGAGGGTCATTTGTACAGAAAATTTAATGTAACTCCCCAACTCGAACAACAACACTCCCCATGATAGTTTTTGGTCTTTTTCGGGTCAATTTTTCCATTTTTTGATCCAAGACACGATAATTAACTTTAAAAGAGGACAAAGTGATTGACATCAGTGAATGAAACATTTTCTTTAATTTTAATATAATTGTCTTGCATAACAAAGTCTGAAACATGATTGACATTATGCCTATTCCTAGTTGGATTTCTCCTTTCCTGTGGATGTCAAGGTGGTTCTTCAGGTTGTGGTTGAATATGTTCCCACAACTGTCATTCGATGCCTGAACCACATGTTGTAGTTACTCTTGTTATAGAGGAAGATCCTGTTATTTAAGCTATATCATGAAGGAGGTGGTTGTTACGTACCTTTACTGCATGACAATAATCAATGTGTGACAACTTTACGATCACCACACTGGACAATTTCACTGATTTGAGTTAAGAGTTCATTGAATGTAGAATTGTGATTGATTAAGGTGTTGACTGCACAATTTGATCAGAATTGTGATTCACTATCGTAGTTGTTCATGTTGTGTTCAGGATGACGTGTGGAATGACTTGAAAATGAATGAGAATGGGGAATTGAGTTCAGAGGAAATAACAAGAACGAAAAAGTGATGTTTTGAGCTTGTGAGGCTACATGACATGTTTGGTTCTATTTATAATGGAAATGTGTGATGTGCATTCATTCAAAGCAATTTTATTGACATGCCTGCCTTAATATTCATATAATTAGAATATTGATATATTTGATTGATTATAGAAAAGAAATAATTAAATACAATTTATTAATATTTGCACTGCCTATATATGTCCGTTAGTATCACAACTTGGCTGTCTTCTTTGTCGTTGCCCTTGTCTTTGTTGTTGTGGTGGGGGAGTCTGTGTGTCTTCATCATTGTGCTCAAATTCAATGGACTGTTGTTGCAGTTGAAAATCCAAGGTCGGTCGATGGAAGTTTTAAAGAACGTCCTTGGTATGCAGATGGTGGAGTCATTGTGGACGTTCCAAATATATGCAAAGGACTCGCACCAAAAGTTGACGGACCCCACTAACGAAGGAAGGACCTGCAATAAATGTTGAAGAACCTCCACTAAATGCTGAAGGAGCTGTAGTGAACGGTGTTGTTGGTGAAAAATAGTCATAAAAGCTTCCAACTTGAGGATATGATGATGTATGTGGGATGTTTTGTTGGGAGCTTGGATATGGTGATGGATACTGCAGGTGATCATAAGATGATCTATGCGGGTCATGGTACGCAGGTGGTGGTGGAAATTGTTGTTCATGATCCATGTCATACTGTTCAATAAATTGTTTAAGTAAGTTTGTGAGAAGAAAACATATATTATTAAATGGAAATTGAAAATATTCTGGTACATCTTTATCAGATGACTGTTCAATCAGGGCAACATAGCGAATGATATGACTTTTATACCATTGCATATACTCTGTATCATTGCACAAATGACCATTTTTGTTGAATGGAACTCCGTTAAATACACGGTTGTGCCGGTTATTCCTTAATGCAATCCATTGTTGATGGTGTTGTTGCTAATTCCAATTCGCTCGTCGTCTCATATCCTCTTTATGAACATCATCTAGATTCATTGGGGTTGACGGGATGGTATGTCGAAACCCAAACTGACGCATCACACGTTTTGATTATTGATATTCTACTATAGAAAAACATATGAGAGGCACTACTGCCCGACAAGTGAGGGGCAATTCCACTTGAATCATCCGACGAATGTCATCACATTTATAGGGAGTCCAAATGAATTGGAATAATGATATTATTGGTTAGAATAATTATATTTTTATTACACTGCCTGACATATAAAAGATACTGTCAGAAAGGAAATTTTGATTACCTATCTCGGTTGAAGGTCGTTAAATTTTTGACGAAATTTTTGAACGGTAGTGGTGTCGTGGAATATTGACTGTGTGATTTGACACCATCTTTTCGCTAAGGGAAAAATAGCACCGACAACAATATCTCATCCGTGACTTCATGTATTTATGGAGAAATACATGTAATTCATTCCCATGCCTAACACTATAACAATATCATGCAACCTCCGATATTGTCTTGATCAACCCTTGTATCATGATCAAGGGCACGATACAAGCAGGACAACACTGTAGATCCTCAACTGTAGTTCGACATATTGTGTAAGTTGGCTAAAAGTGGGAGATACAACAAATGTACCATACTTGCAGATGTATCTGACATTAATATGCTCCCAATTATCATCAAAATATACGCTCCAGCGTATTGTTGAATGTGATCATCATTGATATCATGAGGCAATTGTCAAAATATGTTATTCAGCCATGATATTTTAATTTTGTTGCCTCTAACATATGTCTCTAACGAAACATCCCCCAATAATATTTGACAGTAAAATATCAGTGGACCACTATTGATGCGAGTGGTAGCCTCACTTTCAATCGGAAGGCCAATTTGCAATGCAACGTCTTCCAGTGTTATAGTTGTTTCCTCAAGGGGCAAGTGGAAGGTATGTGTCTCCATTCTTGACCTTTCAACCAAAGCGGTCACTAGCAGGTAGTTTATTTCCATATTTGAAACTTTTATAATATGTCCGAACCTTGCTGCATCAAGTAAATTGACGACTATGCATATAGTTCGTGCACATGTTTAACAATCCATATTGCATGTCTTCTAGGACGAAAAACTCTTTTAGTGCCCTCCTAAATGACCTTCACAATGTGCTTCTCTTGAAGTAGTAGAAGTGACATATCTAATGGAAGATGATGTGTGAAAGTCATTACGCAATGTCGTTGTCTTTGGACTTTGACGTAAAACAAATAAAAGAGACGAATCTTTGGACTACAACAAAGACAAGAGAAAGAACTTATGCTCCATAAACAATTGTTTTACAAACCGTATAATGTGATGGTATGGTGCACAAATGCTTCCAATCATTTATTGAAGGGGAGAATTGCTTCCCCTGGCATATCTTGACGTGATGCAATTGATGTCATTGATGAGATGAATGGAAATAATCAATAATGTTAGGTGCAATAGTCTTTGGTCAATGCATGATGTGGTTCAAAAAAAAAAACAAAGGGAAAACAATGGTGCAGAGATATGATTGCAAGCAATGGTGCAAATGCATGCAAATGAGTAGCGATGGTATAGGTAAGTACATGAGTTTTTTTTCATAATTTTAAAATTTATTTTCATTAAATTATAAAATAAAATTATTTATTTATTTAATTTTACATACAACTAATTATGTTTAATTTTTAAATTATATTATACTTTTTTACTAATTATAACTAATTATTAACATTCTTTTTGATTTAAAATGATTTAAATTAATAAGAAAATAAAAAAGTAAAAATGTAGGGGATGACTTCTTCTGTTGAAGTCGTGCACGTGTACATTTTCAATTTTTTTTATTAATTTAAATCATTTTTAATTATTAATTTATATTTTTAAATGTATTTAAAATAATATATATTGTATATAATTAATAATTTCAAATTTTTAATATTATTAAAAATAAAAACTTTTAATTATTTTTATAAGTAAATAAATATAATTAAATAAATTCAGAAAATATTAATTAATTATGTTTTAAATATATTGTAATTAAACTAAAAGATATATAACTAATAACAACAATTTATTTTGTTTAAGTGTAATCTTTTTATTTCATTTAGTATATTATACTTAATTTCAAAACAATAATAGTTTAAATAATATGAAATAGTCTTTTCATTACTGAGTGTATGAACACTATAGTTTGAATTACATACTATACTAGTGTGAATTTACTGCATCCTCCAAGGCTATATATTTAGCTAACTGCATGCTTTCAATCTTGACGTAAATGCATGATGTTGTTAGGCTATATGTTTAGCTATATGTTTTGGCAGCATATACAATAAAAAATGACATGTGCATATTGGGAATCCTAACCAGAATTATATATATATATATATATATATATATATATTGAAACATAAAAAATTCCATAATTCTTTACAACTTTTCTTTGCAATTGTTTTCTATATCTGCAAATTCTCGTCAACTTCCTTTCTCAAACCCATATTCCTAATGACATCCTAGAACTTCGGAGCATCAACATCATCACAAATCATCAGCAATGAACCTTTGATATTAGATAATGTTGACAAAGTTAGCTCAGACAATGAGTTGGATAACTTAGTTCGCGATGAAAAGAATGATGACCAACAAATCACACAATCATCTCAACATGCCATTGCAAAACTGCACGAGTGTATGTAATTCCAATTGAAGGAAGAGATAGTTTTTGCAATCAAACAATATCACATCAACAACGGATATAAATTCAGCGTTGTTAAATCAAAGTCTAAAATATACGTTGTATGTTGTCTAGAATACCACAATGGTTGCTAATGGCGTTTGAGGGCGGGCTATAGTAAAGTTCGTCAACATTGGGAAATCAAAAACATCGACGACCCACATACATGTTTCTCAACCATACTATCTCAAGATAATAAAAATCCTTATAATAATCACATTTTCGCCATCGTATCAAATTCTGTAAGGATAAACCTTTTCATTCCCATCACGAGTTTGATTGTAGACATCAAACATTGATTTAGATATTTTGTGTCATATAGAAAAGCTTGGATGGCCAAACAAAAGGCTCTTGCTGTGGAGTTTGGTGACTGAGAAGATTCTTATAACCATCTCCCTAGATGGTTACATACGGTCAAAGATGCAAATCATGGTACAATTCTGCAATGCACTGGTTCTCTAGTGGAGATTGATGGAGAACCTGACGGTGATTGCTATGTTATAGAAAGAGTTTTCGGTCTTTCGATCCTTTCATAAAAGGATTCAAATATTGTAAACTCATTTCCTAAGTAGATGAAATTTTTCTAACGAGAAAATATCATAAAACTTTGTTCACCGCAATCGCTCAAGATGGCAACAAAATTCTTTTTCCATTGGCATTTGCTATTGTAGAAGGTGAGACAAAAGAAACATTGATATGGTTCTTTCAATTACTTCGACAACATGTTACCCCTCAACAAAATATTTACTCATCACTAAGAGAGGGAAGAGTATCCTATTAGCCTTAAGATCAGAAGAAGTTGGTTGAGAAAAAGGATAGTTTGAACTCTGTTTCTTAAATACATCATCTAGCCTCCAAAATCAACAACAAATTCAAGAATCACGAACTGAAACGACAATTCATCAATTTAGGTACTACTTAAATAAATTTTACTACCAATCTAAACTTTCAATTTTCTACACAAAAGTCTTCAAATTTTTATTTTATTACGTGCTTACAGCTTACGAGGTGAAGCAACCCATTATGACGGCAAAAATTACTGTAATGAGAGACCAATTCCCCCAACATGTAGCTTGGATAGATAAAATTCCATTGAAAAAATGGTCTCAAGCTTTTGATGGGGGCAGAAGATATGAGCATATGACTATTAATCTTGCTGAGTGCATGATCTCCATTCTAAAGGGAGTACATTCAGTACCAATTTGTACTATGATCAAAACAACATTTGAGAGGACACAATCATGGTTTCTTGAACGAGGCTTAAAAGCATAGTACATGCTACAAGCAGGCCACCAATATCCAGAAGAAATCACTGACATTATTCGCAAAAATCAACAACAATATGCATTTTGTCATGTTTATCGGTACTATATCCTTAAATGTGATGCACGACATTCGGGAGACTAACTACCAATAGAATCCGTAACGAGATAGATCAATCCACATCCGATCAACCAAAAAAGTGCTCTTACTGCTACAACGAAGGTCATCATAGAGGAACATGCCCATATCGTCAATAATTATTTTTTTCAATCTTACCTTTTTATAATCCCTTCATTAATTAATAAAATAGTATATTGTTTATAAAATTTATTTTAAGGCTTTAATTTATTTTTACACTAAATTAATGATCATTTAATTTTTTTTATCTCTTTAAAACCCTCTGGTAATCGATTACAACCCTGCTGTAATCGATTTTCAGAGAGTTTTTGCCTATAGAAAGTGAAGTCGTGCTCCCTGCATGACTTCAACACGTTGTAGTCAATTACCAGAGGCTTTTGGTGTTAAAGCAAAGAGTGTTTTTGACATTGGCATACTTTTTGAACATATGTTTGACAATGTTGATTACATGATTATTTTAGAGAGAAAACAAATTTAAATGAACATTATTTAGTGTAAAAACAAATTCAAGCCTTAAAAGAAATTTTATAAAAAATATACTATTTTATTAATTGATGAAAGAATTACTAAAAAATAAGATGGAACAAAAAAATATTTGACGATATGGGCATGTTCCCCTATGATGACCTTCGTTGCGGTAGTAAGTGCATTTTTTTGGTTGATCAGAGGTGGATTGATCCATCTCGTTACAAATTATATTGGAAGTTGGTCTTTCAAATGCCTTACTTCACATTTGAGGATATGGTATGAAGTTTGGATCGGTATACCAAGACCAATAATCTTCATTTCGGATGGGGTGAAATTGTACTTCGTATGCCTTGTAAATGTTGTTAAGATTGTACACTGGATCAATATATTGGGTTAGTGGTATATGGGAATATGCATAAACCGCAATGACATGATGACATGGGAGGCGAGTAACTTGGAAATGACCACAATCACGCCACCATTCATTTAGCCTAACATTAAACGAACTTGAATGTAGGCGATTTTGGTGGGGTGTTGAAATTTCCTGAACATCAAAATCTGAATTTTCATGATCGTTCCAATGAACATGACAAAATGCAGATTGTTGTTTATTTTTGCGAATAATGTCAGTGAATTCTTTTGGATATTGGTGGCCTGCTTGTAGCATGTACTGTGTTTGTAAGCCTCGTTCAAGAAACCATGATTGTTGCAATAAACAGAGTTCAAACATCCTATTCCCAACCAACTTCTCCTGATCTTAAGGCTGATAGGATACCCTCCCCTTTGTCAGTGATGATGCAAATATGTTGTTGAGGGGTAACATGTTCTTGAAGTAATTGAAAGAACCATATCAATGCCTCCTTTGTCTCACCTTCCACAATGACAAATGCTAATTTTAAAAGATTTTTGTTGTAATCCTATGTGATCGCGGTGAGGAAAGTTCCATGATATTTGCCCGTTACAAAAGTTCCATCTACTTGGAGAATGAGTTTACAATATTTGAATCCTTCTATGCAGGGACTGAAAGACCAAAAAAATCTTTTTATAACATAATAATCATGGCCAGGTTCTCCATTAATCTCCACTAGAGAACCAGCGTCTCGCATAATTGTACCAGGATTTGCATCTTTGACCGCATGTAACCATATGGGGAGATGGTGATAAAAATCTTCCCAGTCACCAAACTCCATAGCAAGAGCCTTTTGTTTGGCCATCCAAGCTTTTCTGTATGACAAAGAAAATCCAAACCGATTTTTGATGTCTGCAATCAAACTCTTGATGGGAATGGAAGGGTTTGTCATCACGAAATTTGATACGATGACGAAAATATGATTACTATCAAGATTTGTATGATCATGAATGGTATGGTTGAGAAACACGTGTGGGTTGTCAATGTTTTTTATTTCCCAATGTTGACGGACTTTACTATAGCCCATCCTCAAATGCCATTAGCAACCATTGTGGTATTCTAGACAACGTACAACATATGTTTTAGGCTTTGATTCAACAACATTGAATTTATATACGTTTTTTATGTGATATTATTTGATTGCAAAAACTGTCTCCTTCTTCGATTGGAATTGCATATGCTGGTGCAATTCTGCAATGACATGTTGAGATGATTGTGTGATTTGTTGGTCATCATTTCTTCATCGCAAAATAAGTTATCTAACTCATCGTGTGAGCTAAATTCATCAACATTATCTAATATCAAAGATTCGTCGTTGATGATTTGCGATGATGATGATGCTCCGAAGTTCTAGGATACCATTCGGAATATGGGTTTGAGAGAGGAAGTTGACGAGAATTTGTGGATATAGAAAACACTTGTAAAGGGAAGTTGTAAAGAAGTAAGAAATTTTGGGTGTTGCAATTTTAAGACAACGCATAAACTTGGTCAATATGTGTGTGTGTATATATCATTCCGGATAGGATTCTCGATGTGCACATGCCACTCTTTATTGTATATGCTGCCAAAACATATAACTAAACATATATCCTGACAACACCATGCATTTACGTCAAGGTTGAAAGCTTGTAGTTAGCTAAACATATAGCCCTTGAGGATGCAATTCATTCACAATAGCATAACATGCATTTAATTCATACTATAATGTTCATGTACTCAACAATGAAAAGACTATTTCATATTATTTAAACTATTATTGTTTTGAAATTAAGTTTAATATATGAAATGAAATAAGAAAAAATTATAGTTCAACAAAATAAATGATTGTTATTAGTTATATATATTTTAGATTAATTACAATATATTTAGAAACATAATTAATTAATATTTTTTGAAATTATTTAAGTATACTAATCTACTTACAAAAATAATTAAAAGTTTTTATATTTAATAATATTAAAAAACTGAAATTATTAATTCTATATGATTTACATTATTTTAAATACATTTAAAAACATAAATTAGTAATTAAAAATGATTTAAATTAATAAAATAAATAAATAAATAAGAAATGTGTTGGTGGACGACTTTAATTGAAGATGTCGTCCCCTACATTTTTACTTTTTTAGTTTTTTTATTAATTTAATTAATTTTAAATAAGAAATGGTTAGTAATTAGTTATAATTCGTAAAAAAGTATGGTATAATTTAAAAATTAAACATAATTAGTTGTATGTAAAATTAATTAAATGAATAATGTTATTTTATAATTTATTGAAAATAAATTTTAAAATTAATAAATTAATTTGTACTTACCTACACCATAGCCTTTGTTATTCATTTGCATGCGTACCATTGCTTTCCCTTTGTTTTTTTCCTTTGAACCACATCATGCACTGACCAAAGACTATCACGTGAAGATGTGCCAAGGGAATGAATTCTCTCTCTCAATAAATTGTTGAAAGCATTTGTCCACCATACCATCACATTATACATTGTGCAAAGCAATTGCTCGTGGAACATAAGTTCTTTCTCTTGTCTTTGTTGTAGTCCAAAGGTTGGTTTCTTTTCTTTGGTATACGTCAAAGTCCAAAGACAACGACATTGCGTAATGACTTTCACACGTCATCTTCCAGTAGATATGTCACTTCCACTATTCAAGAGAAGCACATTGTGAAGGCCATTTGGGAGGGCACTGGAATAGTTCTTCATCCTAGTAGACATGTAATATGGATTGCTAAACATGTACACGAACTAGATGACATAGTCATTAATTTACTTGATGTAGTAGGGTTCAAGCATATTTTAAAAGTTTCAAATATGGAAATAAACCACCTCCTAGTGACCGCTTTGGTTGAAAGGTAGAGAATGGAGACACATACCTTCTACTTTCCCCTTGGGGAAACAACTGTAACACTGGAAGACGTTTCATTGCAACCGATTGAAGGCAAGGTTGTCACTAGCATCAGTAGTGGTCCACTGATACTTTACTGTCAACAACTATTGGGGGATGTTCCTCTAGAGACATTTATCAGAGGCAAAAAATATAAATTGTCATGGCTGAATAATAGATTTCGACAGTTGCCTCATGATGCCAATGATGATCTCATTCAACAATACGCTAGAGCGTATATGTTGATGATAATTGGGAGCATATTAATGTCAGATACATCTGCAAGTATGGTACATTTCATGTATCTCCCACTTTTAGCCGACTTGCACAATGTGTCGAACTATAGATGGGGATTTTCAGTGTTGTCCTGCTTGTACCGTGCCCTTGATCATAGTACAAGGGTGGATCAAGACAATATCGGAGGTTGCATGATTTTGTTACAGTGTTGGGCATGAGAACGAATTACATGTATTTCTCCATAAATACATGAAGATATGGATGAGGATATTACTGTCAGTGTTATTTTCTGCCTAGTGAAAATATAGTGTCGAACCATACAGTCAATATTCCACGACACTAATACTATTCAACAATTTTGTCAAAAAATTAACGACCTTCAACCGAGACAGGTAATCAAAATTCTGTTATGATAGTGTCTTTTACATGTCAGGCAGTGTAATATAAATATAACTATTCTAACCAATAATACCATTGTTTAAGCTCATATAGACTCCGTACGTGATGGCATTAGCCGGAAGATTCAAGCGGAATTGCCCCTACTTGTCGGGGAGTAGTGCCTCTCATATGCTTTTATACAATAAAATATCAACAATCAGAATGTGTGATGCGCCAGTTTGAGTTTCGACACACCATCCCGTCAACCCCAATAAATCTAGATGACTTTCATAAAGAGGATATTAGAGGACAAGTAGATTGGAATTGAAAAATAACACCATCAGTAATGGATTGAATTATGGAATGACAGACATAACCGTGTATTTAACGGGGTTCCATTCAACAAAAATGGTCATATGCGCGACGATACAAAAAATATGCAATGGTATATAAGTCATACCATCCACTATGTTGCCCCGATTGAATAGTCATCTGATGAAGATATACCATAATATTTTCAATTTCCATTTAATAATATATGTTATCTTCTTATAAACTAACTTCAACAATTTATTGAACAGTATGACATGAATCATGAACAACAATTTCCACTACCACTTGCGTACCATGACCCGCACAGGTCATCTTATGATCACCTGCATTATCCATCATCATATCCAAGGTTCCAACAAAACATTCCACATACATCATCCTATTATCAAATTGGAAGCACTTACGTCTATTTTTCACCAACAACACCGTTCACTAGAGGTCCTTCAACATTTAGTGGAGGCCCTTCAACATTTACTGCAGGTCCTTCCTTCGTCAGTGGGGTTCCGTCAACTTTTGGTGTATGTCCTTCGCATATATTTGGAACGTACACAATGACTCCATCATGTGCATACCAAGAACGTTCTTCATCACAAAACTTCTATTGATCGACAATGGATTTTCAACCGCAACAACAGTCCATTGAAACTGAACATAGTGATGAAGACACGCAAACTCCCTCACCACAACAACAAAGACGAGGGCAATGACAAATAAGACAACCATGTTTTGGTACTAGCGAACATATATAGGCAGTGAAAATATTAATCAATTGTATTTAATTATTTCTTTTCTATAATTAATTAAATATATCAATATTCTAATTATATGCATATTAAAGCAAACATGTATTAAAGTTACTTTGAATGAATACACATCACACATTTCCACTATAAATAGAACCAAACATGTCATGTAGCCTCACAAGCTTAAAACACCACTTGTTCGTTCTTGTTATTTCCTTCGAACGTAATTCCTCATTCCCATTACTTTTGAAGTCATTCCACACGTCATCCCAAACACAACATGAACAACTATACATTCAATGAACACATAATTCAAATAAGTGAAATTGTCTAGTGTGGTGATCATAAAGTTGTTAGACATATTGATTATCATCATGTAGTAAAGGTACGTAGCAACCACCTCATTCATGATACAACTTAAATAACAAAACCTTCCTCTATAACAAGAGCAACTACAACATGTGGTTCAGGCATCGAATGACAGTTGAGGGAACATATTCAACCACAACCTTCATAGGAAGAACCACCTTGATGTCCACAGGGAAGGAGGAACAGGCGGTGACCACGTTGTGGAACTGGACACCATTATGGAGAATTATTAGCTAATTACTAGTTTTAATGTTCGATGTAGTCATAATGCCAAACGTGTTTCAAACTTTGTTATGTAAGACAATTATGTTAAAATTAAAGAAAATGTTTCATTCATTGATGTCAATCACGTCGTCACTATTAAAGTTAATTATATTGTCTTGGGTCAAAAAATGGAAAAATTTATATGAAAAAGAATAAAAACCATCACGAGGAGTTATGTTGGACCTTTTGTACAAATGACCCTTAGGCCCCTGGTAATCGATTACATGAACCCTGTAATCGATTATTGAGGACCTGAGGGCCATTTGTATAGAAAGTTCAACTTCACTCCCAGTTGGAACAACAACACTCCCTATGATGATTTTTGGTCTGTTTTGGGTCATTGTTTTCTTTTTCTGAGATGAGCGAGTGAGTTCAATATGAATGTGTGGTGTTTAAGTGCAATGATGGTCCTCTTACTCATTTTTCCATTTTTTGGACTTCATTTATCTTACTCCTATTATTCCTATGGCCTTTTTCCTCCACATTGAAATGAAATAAGAGCTTGTTCATGCACTCAAAATTAATGTTTTTCCCTCACATGCATTATGCCACAAAGAAAATACCTAACATCTTTATTGGGTAAGCGTGCCAAAACCCATCTTCAATGTCAGTAGACTTTAATCTGACATGTACTACAAGCTAACATATATAATGATCTCACATGCTTTGAACCGAAAAGATGACACTAAACTTCCACTATAAGACCTTAATGGAAACCCATCAAATCTTTTATTCCATAATACACCTACCACTTGCAACCACTCTACATACATCAACACATACACTTCTTAGACATGGAACACATTGACATGAATGAAGAACACAACCACTCAAATTCCTACCTCGTTGCCTTATTTTCAAATGGTTAAATGACTGAGTCTGAAGATGGTGTGCAGTTTCGTTATAATAAAATCCAAAATTATTTTGCATTCCATACAAATGCATATTAGACCTCCTAAAGCAAAAAATGTGCACAACTTTCGAATTACAAAACATAAACTCTATCAACAAGGTCTACTTCAGAAGACATAAACTAAATGAAGAAGGGTCCATTGCCTATGATGCTCCTGAAATATCAACTGATGGTGACATTGCACAAATGATTATTTGTAAGTCCAACTTTCCTATTAACACAATAATTGAGTTGTTTGTTACATTCAGAAGGTCAACTAAAGAAATACTTTCTCTTATAAACCAAACTCCATCATCTTCTTCCACTACTCCAAACTGTATCTCGTATTCACCAACAATAGTTTATTATGGCATACGTCTGAAAATGGTAGAAATCACATATAGTCCATATAGTTACGATCAATACTTTAGATCAGACAGCCCTTTGACCATGTCAATCCTGCACAATTACACCTCCAATGACCTTCTACAAAAAATAACCAAAAGAATTTGTGGAGATCACAAAATAGTAACTCAAATTGACTACCTTCGTCCAACGAGAGTAGTTAATAACAAACTCATCCATGACACGGTTCAAATCAAATTGGATAATGATATCAAACAAATGATAAATTGGTGACAAAAAATTCAACGTATAAATTCATCTGTGTATCATCCTCACACTTGGAAACATATCGAATTGTTTGTCGGAACCATAGACATACATCCACCAACACGTGTCGAAGAATGGGAATATATGAAACCTAGAATTATGTCAACTAAGTTATGTATAATATTTATGACATCACTAATGTAATTTGTTTTCTTTAATTCCATTTTGAATTATGTCAACTATGTCAGTTTGTTTTTCATTATTAAAAATTATGTACTTCAAAAATAATAAAATAATAAAACAATAATGAAAGTAACACAAATTTTACATACAACTATAATGCAAAACATTTATGGACTTCATAACTGTTAACCAATTATGTCAAGTTGGTTTACCCCTGATATTTGTTTAATCTTAACAAATGTTCATCTTAACATTCAATATCATTGTCTTTAGTTCATTGCAAAGGGGTAAACTCTCATGCATATAACAACTGACATCCTTTCCATTAATATTTGAAGTAGGAAAAAAAGGAAAACCAATCAACCCTCAAGCATATAAAAACTCACATCCTCTCCATTAATATGGTAAGTATGGAAAAATGGATCAAATTGTTTAACTAGTTATATAAATAATGTCTCACAAGAAAGGAGAAATCCAACTAGGAATAGGTGGCGACTACGTTCTAGAACTGAATACCATTATAAGGAATGATTAGTTAATTAATATATTTAATGTTCGATGTAGTCATAATGTCAACCGTGTTTTAGACTTTGTTAATGCAAGACAATTATGTTAAAATTAAAGAAAATGTTTCATTCATTGATGCCAATCACTTCGTGCTCTATTAAAGTTAATTATCGTGTCTTGGGTCAAAAAATGAAAAATTGACCCAAAATAAAGCAAAAACCATCATGGGGAGTGTTGTTGTCCCAACTGGGGAGTGACGTTGAATTTTTTGTACAAATGGCTGTTAGGCCTCTGGTAATCGATTAAATAAACCCTGTAGTCGACTACTAGGGGCTCGACGATCATTTGTACAAAAAGTTCAATGTCACTCCCCATGATGGTTTTTAGTCTGCTTTGGGTCAATTTTTCCAGTCTTTTTATATGGGTGAGTGGGTTCAATGTGAATGGGTGGTGTTTAAGTTCAATGATGGTCCTATCACCCATTTTCCATTTTTTTCATATTTTGGACTTCTCCTATCTTATTCTTTTTATCCATATCACCTTTTTCGTCCAAATTGAAATGGAATAAGATGTTGCTCATGCACTCAAAATTGATGTTGTTCCCACGTGAAATTGAACATACAAAAGATGACAACTTTAACAAGAGAAGGGAGAGATCTTAAACATTGAACGAGAGAAATGACAGAGCTTGAACCCCAACATAGAGAGAGTGGAGAGAGAACGAGTTTTCGTTCGTGAGAAAGAAAGGAGAGATAAATGTTAGAAATAAAGTTCCTAGTTCTCAACACCAAGGGGGTGAATTGGTGAACAATGAAACTGTTAGAAATGATGAGCTTTGTTTCTCAACACCAAGAGGGGGGTGAATTGGTGTTTTATAAAAATACTCGTTTTCAAATCTTTTTCGCAAATAGGATGAATCTTTAAGCCTTTCTTGAAATACAAGCAATGTGTATGCAACATACCAGTATGCGTATTCGAATGATGACAATATGTAATCGATTAATGCAGAGAGATAGGGAGAAGAAAAATCAAACTTTGAGTTTTATACTGGTTCGGCCTCAATGCCTACATCCAATGACCTTTGAATCAACCTAAGATTGAAAGCCAATTTGCACTATAGAGATCTGAGTTTTTACAACAAGGACTTTACAGCGACCACACTGTCAAAATGTAAATCACCTCTCTAACTCACTAATCTAATATAGCCAAAAATACAAAAACCCTACAGCAAGAACAATCATCTCCTGTAGTCACCCCTTTGAGAACCCTCTCAAAGTACAAGAATTCCTCGTTCTTCTTCCTGGCAACACGCACAGGGAACAACAACACACAAATTGTGAAACTTCTCCTGATCACACAATAAACACCTCAGTTGTGCATAAAGAATAGACTCTTCAAATCAGTCAAGCTTGTCTCTCAAGAAATCTTCAAAAATAGTTCACCACTTCAATTTCTTATTTCTTGGAGCGTTTGATCACCTCTTTAAGACTTTTCAACACAATTTAAACAGATATGAAAACATTAATCTCAATTGTCTTACAGAAATCCAATCAATGCGTCTATATTTCACAATAATCATATGCAACAATCAACATATTATATGTTCAACATATGTGACAATCACAATATGTGCATATTTCACAATAATCATAAACACATACAACATATGACATATACCACAGTACATATTCATGTATTTTTATTATCAATGTGTTGTCATCATCAAAATCCACTATCACAGGGATTGGGTTCAACTATCACAGTGCTCCCCCTATCAACAATCTTCCCCGTTTTTGATGATGCAAAACCATGATTAATAAAACCATGTTTGTACAGTAGATAATCAACAACAATTTACACACTTTCAACCATGCTCAATTATCTCAATCAAGTTTCAATTATCTCTCCCCCTTTTGGCATTAGCAAAAAATGGTATGTAATATGATGTAATTGAAACATAGTTAATGAACCATATAGAGATGCATCAAACAACTTGTCAGAAATATAATGATGCTCCCCCTTTCAATAATATTCATATGAATTTAACATTTTCAACATTTGAACCAGCATATATTTGAACCAGCATATAATGATGCTTCCCCCTCTCAACATTCATAATGTCAAATTCACTTCTCAACCTAGTCAACAATCAATATTCCTGCATAACCTTTCAAATTCATCTAGATCAAGCATTTTAGTATTTATGCAACAACAAGATGTAACAATGAGATATGTAAAATGCATGCATACATTCCAATGATTGAATCTATTATTAATCAGCTCAATGCAATCAATCACAATTTTTTCATTCACACAGGCTGATTAATAACCAAAAATATAATTTTCATTCATAGTCCAAACGATTACAACCAGACAAAGCAAAATACATGGCATGTAAGGCCATTCATTACAAAACAAAACATAGTAAAACAAAACAATTTTTATATGTTTTTCTTATTCTTCTTTTTCTTCAAGTTAGAGATTAGCATGTCACTAACACTTTCTTCCACAACACTGTCCCTTTCACTTACTTCGTCTTCTTCATTCTCTTCGGCAGTACTCTCTTCTTCACCACTCTCTTCTAAAGCTTCAGACTTCTAATCAGAATCATCCATGTTCAGATGCTTTTTAATTTCCATAACATCTTGACGAGTAGTTTGATAAGGGATGGTTAGAGAATGCAACTGCCTCACAACATGTTTTTCAAATTCTGATCGAGGCCTGTAGGGTGCTGTTGATGAACCAGTAACTTCTTCTTCTTCACCAACATACTCGTCTTTGAATAACCAACCATTCAGACCATGTTGGAGTCCCATATGATGTAATGCAGACTTATCAATAATATTGCTTCTGCTAGAGGATTCACTAGACTCATTTACACAATTTACTCCAAAATGAATCAGTACTTTAGAAATAAACACGCAGTAAGGTAACATTGAAGATTCAAGTATAGTAACTTTGAGCATGTTTTCAGATATTGCAACAGGTCAATCAACTTGAACATTTTCTTTAATTGCTTTCAGAAGATATAAATCCTCAGTTATTGCTTATGCATGATTGCTTCCTCTTGGCATCAGTATCCAAGAGATGACAAAAGCGCATAGACGATTATCCTTTATCATTCCACCAGTTTTATAGTGGGAGTAATCCCTCACTACATATGGATTTCTTAAACAGTCTTAATATATAGAGAACTTATGAAATCCTTCCATACCTAGATGGCATTGCTCATCACCTAACCGAAATTCAGCAATTTCTGTCCAAACAACATTTGTTAGTTTTATGTCAACACCTTTTACCTTGGAACAAAGTGTTCCATCACTGATCTTCAAGTTTAAGTAGAACACTCTTACTAGTTCTAGATACCATGGGTCAGTCATTTCAACAAACGTTTTCAGGCCTTGTCTGTTGAGCCATCTAGGAAAGATAAAACCTTCTCTTTTGAAAAAACATAGCTTCAGATATTTGTGTGAAATGAGTTTCCTCATTTTCCATCTATCCAGGAATTTGGATTTCGCACTGTCATCGCTAATCTATCCATCAATGTTCGACCGTCGCTGCATATTTTTGTTCCTTAGTGTTTTAATCCTCTTTCTTTGAGACGATGAAGATGCCATAGATATAGTGTGTAGCAGATAAATTCCATAAAACCTAAGAAGGAAAGATTACAGAGTTTGCAGAGAAAGTGTGAGTGACAGGTTTCTTGGTTTAGAGTTTATAGGTCAGATTTTCAAATTTGGGGAGAACACGAAAAATAAGCTCCAGCGCCAAAATAGTATAATCGATTTTATTACCCATTATAACCTCTCATAGTAGATCCTACCATTACACCCCGCTACAAAACAACCTTGTCCTCAAGGTTGGAATCGTGAAATTTGATCTCCTAGCTTCTCTTCATCATCATGTAATCATATGAAGGGAACCCTCTAATACTTGTCTTCCAATTCAAGTCTAAAGGTTTGAGTGGTGGCAATTCCTCCTCCAAGGACTTCCATTCTTCTTGGATTTTATTAGCTTCTAGCATTTTGGTGACCTCTTTTCTAGAATCATAAGCCCTGGGGAAATGGTCTTCGATGTCTTTTAATGCTTCAAACAGCTCTCTCCCCTCTACGGGTGTATCAAGAACGACAAGGCCCTTTTTTTGTTCGCTGGTCCACCTCTTCACAAAATTCATCCTTCTCTCCTGGGCATTGATTCTTTCATCCACCTTTCCCTCCCTAGCCTTCATTCTAATTGTAAGACCGTTCGATAAATGACTGGGAGACCATTTTGACTGTAAGATCGTTCGAGTCCAGCAGTCCTCTTGTGTGCGCATCTGGCAATCCTCTCCTGTTCGGATTCGGTCGTCCTCTCTTGTTTGGATCCGGAAGATTCCGAGTGTTCAGTACTGATCCCACACTCTCAACGACTTCCGATTTGCTTGGGTGATTGGCCTCAGACTTCTCGAAAACTCTCGATCTGCTTGGGTGATTGGCCTCAGACCGCTCGATGACTCCCAACTTTAAATGTAAATGCAACAAAAGTAAATAGGAATGAAAATTATTCAATTGAGGCCAATCACTAGAATGAATGGATGAAGTTGATAATATGAGATAATAAATTTGTTGGGGTTTAGATTTCACCTAATTACTCTCATGCATATAAGAATTCTTCTTATTTATTAAATGTCAATGTCACTTTCTAAATTACTTAGAACTTGATGTCTCAGCGAAAGAAGTCTATCCTTAATTACTAGACCACAATGTCTTGCATCCCTAATAATTAATTCTACATTATGAACGGAAGCTTAAGAGAACCAAGCGTTTTATCCTTATGTCTAGGCAATAGTTCTCTTAGGAGAAATTCCTCAGTTCTAGATTTCTAAGTATTAACAATTAATGAAAGAAGCATATATAAATCAGAATCAATTCAAATACATGAGAGTTTAGAGGTTACATCTTCCCCAAAAACAAATGAATTCAGTTCTCCATTGTCATGGAGAAACTAGATGTACAATGGAATGAGAATGAAAGATAAAACCTAAAATAATAAGAGGAGAGCTTTTGCATCCAATTCTGCCTCCAAAGAGTCGAAAAAGTCTGAATTTGTGTCCCTTCTATCAAAAGATACCCACTCTAGAACATGCAAGTCCTTAAGTATAGCTGAATTGGATCATGGGCCAACGTCGCCAACGCTCAACGCCCCTACTTAGGGCGCCCAGGCGAGCTTGCGAGAGAAGTGGCGCTCAACGCCCTAGGAGGACAGCCCATGCGTGAAGTGGTACTCGAAGTCTGGCGCTTAACGCCCCTGGAAAAGCGCCCAGTCGTGGATGCGAGGCCTTCAGCGCTTAGGGCCCATAAAAGAGCGTGGTTGGGAGACAACTAGCGCCTAAGGCCCTAGAAAAGGGCGCCCAAGCGTCCTGCGACCTTCTGCAGCCTTCTCTTCTAGTGCTTTTTCTATCCTTTCTGGGTTTCAATTCCTTAATAGTTTAACTCCTCTTCCATTTCATTCCAATTTCCTACAAAATCAAGAGAATTTAGTCATAAAATCCTCAAGTATAAACTCAACTCTCTTATTCACAAAAATAAGCTAAAAGCAAGAGATCTAGCAAGTTTCTAAGTCAAAAAGGGTTCATTTATTATCAAAATTGAATCCCAAATAACGGTGAAACCAACCGTTATCACAACCCCAAACTTTAAACTTTGATTGTCCTCAAGCAAAACAAAACCTGGCTTAACAACATAGCCAAACTACAATGATTTAGCACACCAAAAAGCATTTTTATCTAGGACAAGTAAATCACTAATGTTTGCTCCTCATAGAAAGATCAGTCAAGATATAATGATGTTTTAACCAATCAAGCTCAACTATGGTGCTGACATAATCAAAACATACACAACAGATGCCAACCTCATTAACAATCAACAACTAAGAAAGAATGTTATCATAAAGGACATGGAACAATTCCTCACCCAGGATAGTTTTTCACTCAAGCTTAAAGGTTTATAGTGAGGTGACACTCGTACACTCTACTATTACAATGTCACATGAATCAACTTTGTCTTTCATTTAAACACATCAAACACACTCACAAGCAAGTTATCATCACAAGGACTTTTTCTAGGCTTGTAACATGGTCGGGCTAAGAAGAAAATTAGTTTTTCTAGACAAAAAAATTCCTTGAGTCAAGATTTTCACAAAGTTCTTTCTGGTTTCTCACAACCCCAAACTTGAACATTCTCCATTACCATATAAACATACTCTACTCAACTCAAGGTACGGATTTCAAAAAGGTTTGTCATATTTAGGCTCAAGGTTCAAAGGATAGAATAAACATTGTTCTTTATTGGGTTCACATATTGACATTGGCTTATATGGGAGAAGAACAAATGGCCTTGATCATGTGTAACAAGCAAGCAAGTGGTTCAATCCTAGAAAATTAGGAAAAATCAATCAAAGACTCTGGAGTCCAACTCTCACAGGTTAACTTCAAGTTCCACAATTTGATAAAGATCATGCCCAGCATATTAATCACAATTGAAAACATGCATATGTTTTAAACAATTATGATCAACCACCATCTATGCTTCCAAGCTAAAGCAATCATTAACTCAACATGAATCATAAGACACTCAAGCAGACACAAGAATGTTACTTCTCACAATCAAAACATTTTATCACCAAACACCAAACCGTTGCAGCAACTATCCATTTCGGCAAGTACATAACTCAAACTAAAATCAAAATTCAAAATTGCATAATCTAAAGAAGGAAGTTTAGAAAGTTGGGTTGCCTCCCAGTAAGCGTTTGTTTAACGTTATTAGCTTGACACCATTAAGCTCAATCTGGATCTTTAATGTTGGCGTCTCAGCAATTTTCTTGTCACCAACTTGACTCTCCTAGAGTAACGAGCCTCAATCTCAAAAACTCTATTCGCCTTAATAGTCTTGACAACCCATAACCTGTTCTTGAATTTCACTGGTGTGCCAGGTTTGGGTTCATCACTTTTCACATCAGAGTGTTGGTGAACCAGTTTTCCTTCCTTCTCTTTGTCCTCTCCTTCCACTTTTATAGAGAAACAATTAAGGCCTTTTTTTACCAACTTGGCAGCTTTATCAGGTAGACTAGTCACTGATAGAACTTCATCTATTGTTTTAAGACTAATATGCTTTTCTTGAATTGGCTACCCAGCTTCAAAAACATTGAAAGTTACCTCTCTCTGTTGGTCCTTCAATGTTAAAGCTCCATCATCTACATGAATGACAACCTTAACTATCTTCATGAATGATTGTCTAAGGATGAGAGGGATTTCTACATCTTCCTCCATCTCCATCACCACAAAATCAACTAGGAATTAGAGTTTATCAATCTGAACCACAACATCTTCTACTACACCATAAGGATGCTTGATGGATCTATCTGCAATTTGCAAGATCATTCTTGTAGGTTTGACCTCCAGACCACCAATCTTTTTGAGCATAGATAGAGGAAGGAGCTTCTCAATTATTTTTTCTTTTATCCTCTCATCCTCTTCTCCTTTCTTTTTCCTCTCATCTTTCTCACCTTCTTTTCTTTCACCTCTTCTTTTCTCTCTTAATTCATCTCTTCTTTTTCACTCAACTCAGTTTTTTCTTTTTTCTCAACTTTTCTCTCATCTAGCACCGTGCCACTTCTAGTCATAATGACATTGGACTCCTCTTTAGGGTTAACTTCAATATTAGCCCCAAAACTCCTGTCAGGCATCTCCTCCAACTTCTTAGCTAGTTGACCAACCTATATCTCCAAATTTCTAATGGCAACTTCAGTGCTTTTATGGTTGGAGATTGACACTTGCATAAATTGTTGGAGTGTCTCTTCTAACTTTACAGTTCTTTTAGATAAGGAGGAATGTTGTTTCCATTGTTGTTGTGGTGGTCTATTGAATTGTCCAGCTTGCTTGACCCATGCTTGGGTGAGGTTTCCACCCTTGGTTGTAGTTACCTGGCGGCCCTGATTACCCATAAAATTGACTTCTTCTTGGGTAATAGCTTGTATGGCGCATTGTCCATTGATATGATCTCCACCACATAGCTCACAAAGTTGATGTTGAACTTGAGAAACATTCTGATTCTTGAGGAAGTTGAGAGATTTTTTTCATCAGAGTCTCCAATTGTTGAGTCATTATTTTTTTCTGAGCCAACAGAGCATCTTGAGATTGTAAATGTAGAACTCCTTTCAGTTGATATCATTGGCGGCCATATTTTCAATCAACTCATAAGCTTCATTTGGAGTCTTGCACTTGATATTACCTCCAACTGAGGCATCCAGCATCAATTTAGTCTGTGAACTCAATCCTCAAAGGAAAAGAATGACCATTGTGGGTTCATCAAAGCCATGTGTGGGAGTCTTCCTCTATAAACCTTTGAATCTATCCCACGCTTGACCTAGAGTTTCATCCATGCCCTGTCTAAAAGAAGAAATTTCATGCTTGCCTTTGTTGACCTTGGACTGAGGAAAATATTTGTTCAGGAACTTAGCCACTACATCTTCCCACTCAGTAAAGCTATTCTCTAGGAATGAATTAAGCCAAATCTTAGCATTGCCTCCTAAAGAAAAGGGAACAAGCTCAGTTTAATAGCCTTATCTGGCACACCATTAATCTTCACTGTATTATATATTTCATTGAAAGTGGTCAGATGCTCATAGGGATTTTGATGTGATAATCCATTGAATTGGTTGCTCTTCACCAATTGAATCAAAGCAGGCTTCATCTACATGTTTGCGGCATTAACCCTTGGCCTTGCAATGCTATTAAAATGAAGAGGACTTTGACTGTTGCATAGTGTGTCAGGGTACATCTACCATTATGATTGTCAGCCATATCTCCTGTCTCCTGGTCAGATAATGTGAAAGGTTGTTGATGAGTCTCAGGAGAAGGGAAAAGTTCTCTGGAAATCCTTTTTCTCCTTCTTCCTTTCCTTCTATCCTGACCTGTAAGAAGAGGTTCAGAAATTTTCGTGCTTCTAGTACGAATTGTACCCTACATACACTAGATAACAAAACATTAGAGCATCCAATTAGCACCAACAGATAAAAACAAAAATTAAAAACAATAAAAAATAAAGTCTAATTGGTTAAGAATCTTACAAAAGTATAGTTTAAACCACGAGTCCCCAGCAACGGTGCCAAAAACTTGTTAACACATCGACAAGTGTACTGAATCGTATCAAGTAATATAAAATGGTAAGACCAAGTATTGTATCCTAGAAGACTCACGACACTAGACAATTGTGTAATTACTTAACTAATTACGACTGAAAAGATATTTTGTTGGTTTTTAAATGCAAATGCAACAAAAGTAAATACAAATGCAAATTGATCAATTGAGCTAAACACTAGAATGAATGGATGAAGTTGAAAATATGAGATGATAATGTTGTTGGGGTTTAGATTTCACCCAATCACTCTGATGCATATAAGAATTCTTCTTCTTTATTAAATGTCAATATCACTTTCTAAATTACTTAGAACAAACAAAAGCTTATCCTTAATTACTAGACCACAACGTCTTGCATCCCTAATAATTAATTTTGCATTATGAACGGAAGCTTAAGACAACCAATCGTTCTATCCCTATGTCTAGGAAATAGTTCACTTGGGAGAAATTCCCCAGTTTTAGGTTTCTAAGTATTTGTCAATAACAAAGAACACCAAAAATCATGCCATGAATGAGTTAAACATAACAATCATAAAGCAAAGGAGAATTACCCTAACAATTAATGAAAGAAGCATATATAAATCAGAATCAATTCAAATACATGAGAGTTTAAAGGTTACATCTTCCCCAACAACAAATGAATTTAGTTCTCCATTGTCATGGAGAAACTAGATGTACAATGGAATGAGAATGAAAGATAAACCCTAAAAGCCGAAGAGGAGAGCTTCCGCATCAAATTCTACCTCCAGATAGTCAAAAAAGTTTGAAATTGCATCCCTTATGTCAAAAGATACCCCCCTAAAACGTGCAAGTCCTTAAATAAAGCTGAATTGGATCATGGGCCAACGTCCTCAGCGCTCAGCGCCCCTACTTAGGGCGCCCAGGCGAGCTTGCGAGAGAAGTGGCGCTCAGCGCCCCAGGAGGGATGCCCATGCGTGAAGCGGTACTCGAAGTCTGGGGCTCCGTGCCCCTGGAAAGGTGCTCAGGCGTGGATGCGAGGCCTCCAGTGCTTAAGGCCCTAGAAAAGGGTGCCCAAGCGTCTTGCAACCTTCTGCAGCCTTATCTTCTGGTGCTCTTTCTGTCCTTTCTGGGTTCTAACTCCTTAATATTTTAACTCCTCTTCCAATTCATTCCAATTTCCTACAAAATCAAGGGAATTTAGTGATAAAATCCTCAAGTATAACCTCAACTCTCTTATTCACAAAAATAAGTTAAAAGCAAGAGATCCAGCAAGTTTCTAAGTCAAAAAGAGTGCATTTATTATCAAAATTGAATCCCAAATAACAGTGAAATCAACTGTTATCAATCGCCACCATCAATTCTTGGGGGTCATGAGGTTGGACTTTATTCGGATGTCCTCTTGCAATCCTGCATGAAAATATCCTAATAGCTGCTCGTCCAACACCCTCTTCGTTCGACCCGCCCATATCTTGAAGTATTGTACATACTCGTCCACCGTCCCCGTCTGTTTCGATGCCGCCAAACACTCAACAATGGTTCCAAACCTTACCACGTACTCATCCTTCAATCCTGCCCAAGAACGGTTCTTGGCCTTCTCCCTCCAGAATGGAACCAGTACCCTACGCTACCCTCCATACTTATGTATGCTAATTGGACCTTCTCGTCCTCCGATACCCCTTGTAACTCGAAGAATTTCTTTGCGCAATTGATCCAGTTCAGTGGATCGGTCCCCTCAAAGACGGGCAGCTCCATCCGTTTCCGCCCATTGTTTTTCCCCTCGGTACGTTCGACTTCCTTGTCTCCTTTGTCTTCCCACCTCGCCCTCCAATGTTCGTTGACGGACGCCTAACTTCCGTCCGATAGCCCTTCCTGGTCGTGAGTCCTTCCTCCCAAGATTCGCATGACTTCTTGCAAATCTTTCCTAATCGCCGCCGAATCTTGGCGCAATGTCGTTGTCTCGGCCTTCATTCTATCCACTGCGATTTTCACCGCTTCTATCTGACCCTCCATTACATTCAATCTTCTGTCGATTATGTCCTTCATTTTTCCTCAATTTGGATCCGGCAGGTCAGACCAATTTGTTAGGTTCTTGGTTATGAAACTTAACTCAGACAATCACTCATACCCTCACAACAAGCAAAAGAACAATGAAAGAATAAGCTATTGTTATTGATACTGATAGAATGTACACAGATAACGCTAATGAAGGTCTAATCCCCTCGGAGGCCTAACGAAAGCATAATCCCCTCACAATATCCAAGACCTGTCTATACAAATGAATACTCAAAATTGTTCTCTCTACTAGACCTCTCTTGTCTTCTTACAGACAACTCACTTCTAACTACCAAACCAATTAATTCCTAGCATCTATTACCCATTAGATCCTATCAGCATATCTAGTTTAACTTCGTTGAGCCACTTAAATCTGTCCTGCAACAACCTTTCAGGTCCAATTCCCAAAGGAACCCAGTTGACAACTCTTGATGATGATTTTATTTATGCTGGCAACCCTTTTCTCTGTGGACCTCCACTGCCAAATGAGTGTTTTCTTGATGATTCTCAACATGGCCTTGAAGTTGAAGAGCAAAATGAAAATGAATGAGGATAAACTGGAGAAAATCTGGTTTTACTTTGTCATAGCAATTGGCTATGCTATTAGATTTTGGGTTGTCATTGGAAGCTTATTCATGAGCAGGACTTGGAGACATGCACACTGCCAATGCATTGATGAGATGGTGAGAAGAATAAAATCCTTGCAATGCAGTTGGCAAGGTTTGAGATAAATATGTATAGGAAAAACCTTCTTTTGGAGGCAGTCTTTTTGCCTTTGGAATATCTCAAGTTTATTTTGCTTCCATGTTTGTAAAAAATATAATAATTCGAGATCTTGAATTTCCAGTTGCATTATTCTATTCAAGTTATCAAGAGTTTCATTACAATAATTATCATGAATTTCTTGACAATGGTTGTATAAATAGCATAGAATAAATAATTAACCTTCTCTGTTCAAGAAAATTCTGTTAAGTAAACTCAATTTTGTAGAAACCAGATGTATTATTCACTTTTTATAATTAGTAATAACATATGCGTCTATAACTTTCATGATATAAACGAATAATATGACATTCCACATTCTAAGACTTGGAGAGACTGATTCGCCTGCAACATTCACCTATGAACCATGAAAACTCTGCACTTTTAACAACATTCCGGACTTGCACACATTTTTTATTTTCGTTTTAAATGAATTTTATTTATCTTACCTTTTGATTATATAATTTGAAATATATTTTTTATTTCGTATTCTTATTTATAAAATTCAAAATATATATAAATTATATAATTTGAGATATAAAATTCATATTTTGAATTATGTAATCTTAAATTTAAAATAAAAATATATATTTCGAATTATACAATTTAAAATAAATAATAAAAATTACATAATAAATTATATAATTATAAATATACACTAAAAAAATTGAAACTTTTTAAATATATGGAGGTACGTGAAGAAATCTCCCTTTAAAAGGAAACTTTGGGGCTAAGTGACCCTTATATAATTAACATAAAATCCATACATTGACCAATCAAAATCCATGAAAGATGTAAAAAAAAAAAATATAATTAACATGCATTTGAAAAATAGTATTATGGACATTAGTAAAGAAAACTTTGAGTAACATTAATTCAGAAATAACCTTGGCTTATGTAAGTGAAGAAAACATTCCACCAAAAAATAACTCTTATCAATATTGATTGAAAAATATTTACTTACATTGGTTAAAAACAATTGATCAATAGAAAAACCTTACTAACATTGATTGAGAAATAATCCTACCAGTGTTAATAAAAAAAAGTATAGTTAAATAAACAACTATAGTTAACATTGGTCAGAAAATAACCCCAATAGAAAAAAAAAATATTTTCACATTAACCAAAATGCACCATTGATGTTGACAAAAAACAAAAAACAAAAAAAAAAACCTAACATTGGCAAAAAAATAAAAAATAAAAATAAACCTAATGATATTATCTGAAAAATAACCATGATTAAAGAAAGTACCACCAATACCAATTAAAAAAATATCAAAGTGACAATGCTTGATATCAATCAAGTTAAGGTGTTGTGATTTGATTTGAATTGATGATGTCCCAACTAAAATCAAGTCAAACCATGAAGAAAGTATAAAAGAAATATAGATAAGAGAAAGGGAAGCACGAATAACTTAAAATACTTACCTTTTTTATAAATATGAAATTCTTTAATTTTAATTCGTGAAATTACTCTTATGGTTTTTCACAATTTCAATTTCTTTTAAAATTATCCAAACAATATAATTTATCATAAAACATTTCAAATTATTAATAAAAATAAATTACCCTTTAAATATTCCTTATCAAAATACCATCTAACGGCTAGATATGTCTTCTACGAAGGAGAATTTGAATGGGATTTACAAAAAAATCAAGCAGATCACAAAAGAAATAGAACTTTAGAATAACAAAAATCTAAAACCGGTGTTCAACATGAACTTGTCAAATAATAACAATTTGAGTGAAACTATTTCTGAATAAATAACATTGCTCTCTGCATAACTAAAATCTCTTGACATCTCTCATAACTAACTTCCAGACACAAACGTCAGATAGCATATCAAGTTTAACTTTACTTAGAACATTCAAATTTTTCAATCAACAACTTTCAAGACCAAATCTCAACGTATAACATCTGTCAACCTTTTTTCTGCATGCTGACAACCCATTTATTTACATCTCAACTCAATGATTTTAAACTTGATATTTAATGCATGTGCCCTTAAAAATTGTTAAGCCACAATGCCAATGAATAACTTGTATGCATAGTACAACTTGAAAAACTTGAAGAAATTAATGAAAACTGGTTGAACTAATAAAATGTAGCCTCCAGTTTTATTTAACAGCAAAAGAATGTTCTATCTTCCACAAACAGCATAAAATTTCAGTGTTAAAGAGTGTAATTTTCTATAAAAACTTGTCACTTTTTATTTCTTAGGTAACACTGTTGAGGCAATGATAAACAAAATTGATGCTCTTTATTAAGTTACATTTTGTGCTTACACATTCCTGTCCATCTTAAGTACACACAATTGAACGGTTCCAGTGTTTGAGTCAACAGCAAAATTAGAAGCATTTATGTGGTATTTTACATTTGGCATGCTTATCATGCCGAGTATCGATGACATCAATGATTGAATCCATATGTTATGTGTTCAAACATCAATAGTAATATAACCGCATCTGTTTAGCTTACAAATAAAAGTAGAATCCAGTGTTTGGCTGAATCCTTGAGCTCACGGCAAAGTGACGAACAAAAATACAATGAAGCGTATAAATCTTACTTCCATGTTTCTGAAACATGGTAGGAAACAAATACAGAAAACTAAAATTCTCAAAGGCCAAAAACATGCACTTTATTATAACTTAACACATAGACAGAGAGAGTGAGAGAGTAGTTCACGTAATACGAAGGCTTCCTTCATTTTAGGAACAACCAATATTAATGATTATCCATTCAATGTTACAACCAGTACACAAGATTCAATGATGTCTGTCTAAGTGATCAACAACCCTAACACCTCTATGAATGTCTAATATCAATTTGTGTGTTTAAAACCTAATCTTCTCACAAGATATCTTAACAACAAACAAAAAAGAGAGAAGAGATGCAGCAGCCAGAAAAACTAACTCTTACATAGGTGAGGCAATGCGTGTAGATTGGTACATGTTGGCAAAACTCAGACATAAGTGACGATCTCTATGATCCCCCCAACCTCCCCAGCCTTTAAACCCTGCTTTATAACCAGGTTGATTCTCATATGTGTGGACACTCCAATCTAATTCAATGTTAGAAACTGTGTCAGGCTGTTCTACATTAATGTTCACCATGCCATTGTCCATGCAAGCCTTATTCTCCCCCTGACCCTGATGCAAGCCACATTTCCCAAAATGAACAGCACTTGTCTTAGGACCTCGTAATGAGTAAACAGGACTACCAAATGAAGGATAAACAGTTGCCCACATTGTGATATCCCAATTATAGTCATCAAAAAAACAAAACTCTCTAGCCTTATTGTGTATTTTCTTCCAAACAGTTCTATTGAAAGAGTAACCCACATTTCCCATTCTCTCAGCAATCAAAGTTGCCCACCCTTCACCTCTAGAGTTCACATCAGAAGGTGCTAAATTAGCAGCATAACAATCAGGACATTTCTTAGGCTTCAACGAAGTTAGAATCTGCAAGTTGCGATAGGCATTGGGAAATATGAAGTGGTCTTCTTCAATGAAAAGAATATGACCAGAATGATCCCTCGTTTCTCTCAAACCATCCCACACTGTGTTCATCATCCACCACCAATGATGCTTCAGCGATACAATCTTTGGTGTGCGATGGTTTCCGTACTGATCAGGATTCCCTTTGCAATGCTTTACTGTGGCATCATCCTTATCCTTGCAGTCATCAGCCGAAACTCCAGGAAAACTATCAGAAAACAAATGGGGTGAATAGGGTGCATATATCTGTTTAACTTGGCAAAACCTGATACCCTCAATGATCTTGTTCATCTTCTCAAAGTACCCATCATGACTAACAATTAGTAAGGTCTCGCCGATCCCCACCACATGAGAAAGGCTCTCAACAACCACCTTAAGATACTGAGGCCGGTTGTGAACATACAGAACAACAATGATATGATCCTTCGCAAGAGTCGGATACAAATCCAAGTTTCTTGGAGGCAACCCATTTATCTTTTCCAATCTAAGTGACAAGTCACTCTGTTGGGGTAGATCATGCCACTTCTCAAACTTCAAGTCATGATGGTATGCATCAACATTGTCAGTATCATGAGTCACAATTGTTGTTGATGTTGAATTTGATGCAAGAAGAAAAATCAGAAGCAAAACTCCACATAAAGTAACAAACACCACAGATAACAGGCGGCACAAGGCCACATCTCTAAGTCTAAGGCGGGGTTTCTTGTTAGAAGCCATAACAGTAATACAGTGGCAAGTCAGAAGGACTCTAAATTCATTCACAAATTACATCAAACATGATATATACAAGCAAATCGACCACAAAATATGAACTACCGATAAAAAAAATAGATACATCATAAGAAAGAGAAAGAGTTTTGAGTACCCAAAACCTATAATGATGGCTTTGATGTAGAGATTGAAGCACTCATCGCGAAAAACCACTTTTACTTGGAGCTAAAGAACAAAACTTTGCACTTCCTCTAACATGGAAATAGAATCAGACACAAAAACCAAGGTTGTGGTGGTAAAATAAGCACGACCCTTTTGGGTATGGGATCAAAAGTGGAGTGGAAAGAAGAAACGTGGAATTGGATGCAGAAAATATGAGAAAGACGGAGACTTGGAAGAGGAAGGGAAAAGATTTTTTTTTTTTTGTAATAAAACGTATAAAACACGACAGAAAGAGAGGTTTGAACTGCAGGCAGGGCGATGGGAAAACCAAAGATTTGATGGATCGGGTCGGGTATGACGGCTATGAGAAGCAAGAAAGTCAAGGGAAAATATCAATTTAATGCTAATTAGTGGAAACAAGTGAATTTTCAGACTTTAAAAATTCATGGTTTCTACTTTTACTTTTATTATGTGCTTTCATTATAATTTATCATAATTTCTCCTTAAATATTTTGTAATTCTAGTATTATAAAAATTAATAAAGAGTATTTATTTTTTTAATTATTTTAATATTGATTTTTCTTCTAAATTTAATAATATTTTTCATTTTAATAATAATCATAATATCTAATTTTTTACTTTTTATTTATTGTTATAAAAAATTATTATATTATTTATTTCTTATCATAAAAAATAATAGATTCACATTGTATTTCCAATAGTTAATATAAAAGTCATTTTCATTTTATTTTTCCTAATTTATTTATGAATTTTTGTTCTTGTAAATTTTGTGTCTTTCTCTTTTTTATATATAGTATTTTTTTACTATTTTAAAAATATGTTTGTTCTTAGAGTAAGTTATTATGGTACCTTTTTAATTCTTCCTCTTAACAAACTTTGTTTTGTATTTTTTAATGTTTTGGCCTTTATTGAAAGAAATATAACTGGTATTGTCTCACTTTTAATTTTAGTTCTAAATTCCTTTATTTCTTCATTCTTTTTATGATTTTAATAGTGGATTCATTGTTTAAGTTTAGTGTATTTTATAAAAAAGTGGAAGAAATATACTTAATAAAATTTATTAAGTATTCAGTTAATAAAATATTAATATATAAATTATTTAACAAATATTATAGTAATCTTGTAAATTATTTATTTCAATAAAAATTGACTTATTAATTTTTTAAATAACACTATTGTAAAGCCCTTATAAAATATAACCAACAAGTGTATACACGTGGCAGCATAGGATAGGTTGGGCAAAATTAGTAAAGTAAACATTCACATCTAAATTGTGCTTCAGAAGAATGTTCTTTCTTTTCTTTCAAGCACTCTCTCTTTTCTTCCTTGCCTTGTCACTATCTCTATTCCAACTCCAAAACTAACTATTTGTTTCCCGAATTGAAGCTACCTAGAGCTTCAGAACTCCAAGAGCTACGTTTCTACCGATTGATTTTCCGTTTTCTCCAAACGGTAAGAAAACCCCCTTTTCTCGTGTGTCCTAGGGTTGTAAGCATGCGATTGAACTTGTTGCATGCAACCCCTTTCGTTTTCTTCCATAATCTAGCTTCTATTTGGTTCTAAGATTCGTTTTCCATCATCAATTGATGATTTATAGGTGATTCTAACATTTTGGGAGTGCAAGCAAGTGGTCTAGGGTTGCTACTTGAGCTTGGTTGTCTACACTAGAGGTAAGGGAAGCTGGGGGTTTTGTGTTGTTATGTGAAATTCTTGAATTTTCATGAGTTAGATTTAGTAGATATAGTGATAGAGAGTGCATGTAAAATTTATGGGTTGGATTTTAATTACGAAAAATCTGAAAACTTATGATTTTGCCTATTTGATCGTATACTGCTGGTTGATGTTGATATGAATTGTGAATTTGATGATTAGGAACTGGTATTGATACAATGATGTGATAATTTTGAATGCTTAGAAGAGAACTAAGTTAGTCAAAATCTGAATTTTGTATTCCAGGCTGTTAGGATCAGTTTAGATAACTTAGGTAAGTTAATTGTGACTCATTAGGAGTGTTAAAAGTGTTAAAAATAATTTATAAGTGGTAGATTTAGAATTGAGTACCTAGGTTGATGAAATTGAGGGTTTAGAGTTTAAATCAACATTAAATCACTAGATAATAAGATTTGGAAGTATTAGAACCAGTTATACAAGTTTATTTCATCATATAGATCAAGTTTGGAGTGTTAGAAACTCATTAAAGTGTCTAAGATGCACCAAAACCAGAAAAATCACGTTATTGTCGAAAACTGATAAGAATAATCGATTATCTCACTTGATAATCGATTATTTTAGTCAGAGAGTTGTATCCTCTTCAAAGCACTCGCAAATAATCGATTATCACATATGATAATCGATTATTGTTGTCGGAAAATCATTCAGGATAGTTTTTGGTGGTTTTAGGGGTTCCAGATGTCCGTTTTGGACGTTCTTTAGTTCGTTCTGGGGGTTTTTGACCCTTCTGGAGCCATTGGTGAGGGTCTCCAAGCTGTTTGAATTACTTAAGTATGGATAATTAAAAGTTCTAAAGAAATTTGTGTTAATAAGTGAGGGTTTTGTGAAAGTATGTAATGTATGAGTTGTTTTATGACATGGTTGATGTTGTATTATGGTGTATGGGTTTGGTATGAGACAATATAGTAAGAATGCACTTAAATGACTATGAAATTTTATGTTTGATGAATCCCAGTGGTTTATGAGGTACATTATTGATCCAAGAGGAATATAATATAATTTAAAGTGGTCGGATTGAATATGAAATTAAGATCTCTCGATGGGATCAGTTAGTGTATTGAATGAATGTGAGAGGCTTCATATGGGGGTTTATCCCTAACACTCCAACGGTCTTTCATTCTCACTTAGAGAGCATTGACGCGTGTGGTGGGAGTAATGGGAGGTCCTAGAGTAGGCACTATCACTGAAGGTCTATTCTGCGGTAACGGACTAGCCTTGTGTATGGTCGGGTGGAACCCCTCGACAATGGCTTTGCAAAGCAGTAGGGGCCATCACAAGTGCACAACCCGCCCCAGCTCTACATATATTCTATGTCCGAACATGTCTAGGAGTCTTAACATGATAGGATGCTTGCTTTAATGAGTTTTGTAAAATAAATATTTATGTTTATAATGACTTGCATGTTTATGTGTGTATGGACGTTCTTGGAAATGCTAGATTGAATTGAAATTATTTATATGTTTGTTTGAGAACTAGCTCACCCTTGCATTGTATGTGTTGCATGTGTTTATCTTCTCCCTTGCGATGATCATCCAATCCTTTGGATGTAAGCAGTAGGTGATGATGTACCATTGGAGCAAGCTTTGGAGGTTGAAGAAGACCCAACCCCTAGTTCTGAGGCCTTCTACTAGCTCTTAGTTGATTAGCTTGTTATTTTGAAAAACTCCTAGCTTTTATTTTATATAGTTCAACACTCTTGGAAAACTTTTTAGGTCTCTTTAAAATTTCAATAGCTTTGTATTTTGGAGAACTTTGGAAACTTGTACTTAAGTTTGATTTCGTTTTAATTCCCTCTATCTTTTGGATGACTGTATACATATTTAAATACTATTATCTCTATCTCTAAACTGCTTTTACATATTATAATAAATTAATCCTATTATATTATATGTGTATATGATATTTTGGGATGTCACAACTATTAACCTAATAATTATTTAATTAATAAAAAATAATATATTTATTATTTAACTAATAAATAATAAAATGCTAATATTATTTATTTAATTAATAACAATTAATATATTATTTATCTAATTAATAACTAATAATTAATTAATTGGTAAATATTAACCTAATAATCACTGAATAAATATTAATATAGTAGTTGTTTAATAAAAAATATTAAGTTTTGTATTATTTGAATTTTTATTACAATAAAAAGTAATATTATTCTTTGTTTAAATTATTTTATTCCATTCAAATGTAGGGATTATAAAGTGCAATTTGTATGTCTTTTCTTTCCTTTTATTTTCTTTACTCTCTTTTTTCATTTTTCATTTTTGTTATGTAAATACTTGAATGATCACAAATGTTCATTTTACTTGGTCACTAATAAATCTTTATTAAAAATGCTGAATGACTTTGTTATGAATCAATTTGAATCATCTAATAACTTTAGTGTTGAAAGAATGTCTAAAAGGTAGTTACATAAATCACTTTAAATTTAAATTGGCTCTCTCTATGTTTATAATTTACAATGTTTGAGATAAGTTTTAGTATAGACAAAGACAATTAAATTTTATAACTATCTTCTACCTTGCTGCAGATAACAAGGATATATTGTTCACAATTTTCTTGTAATTTTAAACTTTAATCCTTAAGACAATTATGTTAAACTTTCCTTTCCTTTTGCCTTTTCATTTATAGTTCTATTTGTTAGATTACATAAATAATTTTATAATAGGTCACTTGTGAGAACATGAAAAATAGAGTTAAAAGAGTAAAAATGAGTATTATGTTAATGGAACCAAACTTTAAATAGATTTTTCAAACATCCTGGTCCATTAGCTTAAGCATTCTATATCTCTCTAGAACTCAGTTCCTCAGATTCTCTTTACCTTTTCTCTACCATTCCTCCTCTCTGAGCCATTTGATTTCCGATCAGGTGGTGCCCAAGTATTCACAACGTAGAGGGGTTCCGTATTTGACCGATCAATTTCTTCATTTTGACCGGTAAGTAGTTCTTCCTGTTTTCTCCGCTGTTTTTGGAACCTAGAACATGTGGTTCTGCTAGTTGCATGTAACTAGAACGTTTTCTCTACTTTGCTGTCAAACTCTAGCTCTAAGAGCTGTTCTTGATCACCCAATGGTGGTTTGTAGGGTGTTGTTTAGGTTTCTCACCACTCAAGGTATTGTTGAGGAGTCTTTGTGAGTTGGGCAGTTCAACTTTAAGGTAAGGGGAGTTAGAATACTTCATTAAATTTGTGGTATGATATCATGTATGCTAAAATTTAACTTGGTGTGCTGTTTTGGAGTGGTATTTTAGGTCTTAAGTATATGGTTTGGTATGTGCTGAAACTAAAATGTATGAAATTGTGTTGTGATGCTGGAATTGATTTGGATGAGTTTGAATTGTTATAATTGATCAAATTAGAAGTAATTGAAGTGTGGAATCTGCTATAACTTTGGTTAGATAGAAAATTTGGAGTTTTGGGAGTGTTTCAAGTTACTTGGGAGGAGGTGAGATAGGGAAATTAAGAGTTAGGAGTCTAGGGCTCTTGTAGCTTGTTGGGTCGGTATAGGGAGGTTATTTGTGACTTGTTTGAGTCATTAAAATGGTCAAAAACATGTTCATAATAGTAAAATTGGATTTGGGTCCCTAAGTTATGGAAATTGGTGTTTTAGAGTTAAATTTGAGTCGTAATCACTCTAGATTGGTAGTAAGGAGGGTTGGGATCATCTAGATAAGTTTAATTAAGTATAAAACACGAATTAGGGGTGTTAGAAGTTGGGGAAAATGACTAGAAATGGTAAAGGGTGTGTGAGTTGCATAATTCTGCAGAATTTGCGTTCTGCAGATTATGCAGACTCGTTATGCGAATGGTCTCGCATAGCGAATCCCTGCAGGGGGTGCTCTCTGTTTGAGTCATTCGTTGTGCGAGCTGGTTCGCTGTGCGAATGACTGAAGGGTGCTGTTCTCTGTTTGGTGATTCGCATAGTTAGTCGTTGTGCGACTAATGGTGGCTTGAAGCCTCTGCCAGTTTAATTTGAAAGGCGAATTGGGTGCCTAGCGAGGGGTTTTAGGGGGTTGGTCTCTGTCTAGGCTCTCGCACAACGACCTGAGTGCGTTATGTGAGAGGTTTGAAGTCTGGTGCATTCTGCGAGTTAATTAGCATAGCGAGAGGTGTCGCTGTGTGAGCAAGTCCTGTCTCGCCTTGTGAATCAGGTGCATTGAGCGAATCATCTGAGTTGTATGTGCTTCTTAGTTTCTTATCTTGGTTTCGTTTTAATACAATGTTGTTTGAGATGTAAAGTGTAATTGATGTATATGGTTAAAGTAAAAGTGTATGAATATAAGAGTGATGTATATGGTTTAAAGTGAAAGTGTAGTTAATGGACGTAATTCCATGATTCTTAAGGAGAGGATCCATGGTGGTGCCCTTGGTATGTTTAGAATGATGTGCATGGAAGCTCAGTCTTGAGGGTTATCCTGAAGCTCTAATAGTCTTTCTTCTCACTCAGAGAGGATCGATCTATGTCGTGAGGAGTATCAGGAGGTTTTAATCTTGGAGGCTTCTAGTATGCTCAAAGGCGTGGTACAGACTAACCTCGTGAGTGTGAAACCCATTAGCAATGGCTTTGCAAAGCAGTAGAAGCCACCACGAGTGCATGACCCGCCATAGCTCGACAATCATTCTAAGTCTGGAAGAGTCAAGTTTTAAAGTGTAACAACTTATGTTATGTGATCCAATAACTTGGAATTAAACTTGTATATTATGTGTGATTGTTATAACATGATTTTTGTATATCTAGCTCACCCTTCTGTTTGTTTTGTGTCTACTTGTGTGTGGTGTGTCCTTTTTGCAATGATCATCCATTTGGATGTGAACAAAGGTAGGTGAAGTGTTTCTAGAGCAGACCTTGGGTGAAGATGATGCCGCTGCTTAGCCTAGTTAGGATTCATAGGCGTTTTGTGTATTTTTGAAATACTCTTTTGTGTTTGAAATTTTAAATTATAGCCATTTTGGTATGACTATAACCTTAAAACTTTATCTGCAAGTATTTTCTAACTGTTCTATTATATTAAAATGTGGACTACTATATTATATAATTTTATATAATCTGGGATGTTACATCACTTTTCTTGTTGACATGGAAATTTTAAAAATTTTAATATTTTTATTATGATAATATGAGTTTACAAAATTATAAACTTAGAACAAAAGGTAATAAAACTCATGTATACTAGAAAAAAAATGTTTTTTTAACGCGCTATATACGCCTCAGTTTTACTGAAACTGAAGCGTATAAAAGTGCAGTGGCATTTCGATAAACTTAGTATACATGAGTTTTATATGACATTATAATAAAACTCATGTATACTAGAAAAAAAATGCTTCTTTAACGCGTTATATACGCCTCAGTTTTACTGAAACTGAAGCGTATAAAAGTGCAGTGGCATTTCGATAAATATTGAGTGGTTGTATGCCTCGGTTATATATGAACTGATGCCTATAGATGTTACTGCTTCGAGTAGAAGTCCTATTGAGGCATATAATATGAATTTTAAATGGTTTAGGTACGGTTTGCTGTGTAACTGATGCACTTAAAGGGTTTAGACACCGGTTTTAAATATAACTGAGGTAGTACCCTTAGGTTAAAATAAAAAAAACCAAACGATTTCTCTCTCGCTATTCTCATCTTTGCCTCCCTCCGCCTCACGATTTCTCATCTCCACCAAACCCTATCATCAAGCCGCCACCATCACCAACCATTAGGTCGCCGCAAGCATCGCTGTTCAACCACGCCGCCAGCCACCACTCGCAAACTCGCAAGCCGCCACCACAACGCCTTCATTCTCGTTGAAACTCCATGGACGCCGCGACCACCATCTTCATCTTCTCCGCCATGAGCACATCCATGGCCCCGGAGAACGCGTAACCATTCCAAGTCGCACGCAGCCATCACCTGCAAAGAGGGAAACTCAAACAGATCCATAAACAGAACCCTCGACGCGAATTTCATCTACCCCTCTTCTCCACCGTCGCGCCAGCCACCGCATTTCAACCTTCTTCCATCACCATCACCAGACCTGCAACTCTGCGACCAAAACCCTTAATCGCGCCACCGTCACCAGAATCCCTAAAGCATGTCACCGCCATGGCGAGAGTTGCCATGGCTGTGCGATTAGGGTTGATGCAGTTCGTGTTGCTTCCGGAGGCGCGATTTCTGAATTGGATCCCTGCGTGATGGTTATAAGGTGTTAAATCTAGTTTCTGCAGGTTTGATTGTGGTTGCAGGGGGAGGCGCGATTCTGATTTAGGGCTTCCCGTTCATTGTTCGCACATGGAGGCTCACATCCCGTCGGCATGGTCCTCCCGTTTCCAATCTCTACTTATTTTGCAGATTTTTCTAGAAGAGGCTTTATTGGTATTCTGCAGATTTTTCTAGACTCCTTGGATGACAAAGAAAATGGGAAAGATCAAATTTTGAAACCTGTGAAGGTTCGATCACTAGTTGTTTCCTCAAAGGGCTTAAAGAATTTCACGTCTCCAACCATTTCTACTTCCTGCAAGATCAATGAGTCTCCCGAAAGAGAGTCCTAACTGAACGAAATGATGACATTCACGGAGGGTACTCAACCTGAATACCCAATCTGAAGACTCCCAGAAGAACTGATACTGCCTCGGTTCATTGAATCGAGTCGAATCCTAGACATTGGTGCGGTTAAAGAGAACTGAGGCAGTAGAGTGGTAGTAGGGTAAAACTATGAATGATATTCATTGCTCTTAGAAGGTTATGTGGAATATGAGGAATAAAGACTTACCCCCAATTTTATCCTTTAGAGTATAACAAAATAGTACACCCCTTCCTTTTTACTCACTAGCAACTTGTTAAGCTAGCACTAAAGGCAACATTTGTTCCTTAGGAAACACTACTCGTTTCTGGTTGCAATCACTAAGGATATGAATAGAAAATAACCAATTCATTCCTAAGATTACATCTAACTCTTGTAGAGATAGGCAAATTAAGTTAACTTTAAATCTACATCCCTCTACCACAATAGAACACTTAGAGAAAACCATGGAGGTAGACACTTGAAAGGAGCCTAAAGTTGTCACTACAAGATCAAACTTCAAAATCATACAACACCCACAAATTCCTACCAACTAAAAAACACACCCATATTATCAAATTACCTAAGCAAACAACTTCTACCCTTGCAAATCATAGACCCTCCTAATTGTTTGATAATGGTCACCTTCTCTTCTTCCTTGTTGTTATTGTTACTATGATATGGAAATCCCTATAATTCCCTTTTGTTGAGACATCGATTAGCATAGTTCCATTCTCTTTGACAGTGGAAACATCTCACAGAACGAGCAAGTTGAAGGTAATCTCTTCTCATATGAGAACCTCACATTGGAAACATCTCTCTCCTTTTTATGGTTGTTGTCTTAATGGTTATTCTTGTGGTTACTAAGAAGAAAACACCCCACCCCTAAAGCTTGGTGGTCTAGAGTAAGATTTCTTCCCTCCACCTCCTTTGGTCTACTAGGATCAAGGCCTTCCACTGGAGTCTTTATTGCCAATTATCTTTTTTCCTTCAATTTCTCCATCATCCTTACATTCTCAACTAAAGCAGGAAATTCCTTATTTGTCATGGACACAATTACTTTCCTTCAACTCTTGTCTGAGGCCATTCCAAAACTTTCTACATCTCCACACCTCATTGGTGGACAAAGTACAAAAATGTGTAAGATTCTTAAACCTTTTAGCATATTTGACTACCGACATTGATCCTTGGACCAATTGTAGAAATTCTACCTCCTTAGCATATTTCATATTGCCAGGAAATTAATCCTCTAAGAACTTGGCCTGAAAGCTACTCCATGTGATGTCGTGAACCTTCTCCTCCACCATCATCTTAGTCCTCACCCACTAGTGTTCAACTTCTCCAAATACCATGTAGGTAGCATAAGAAATCTTGTTCTCATTAAGACACAACTTGGCATAAAAACCTCTCTCTAGATCTTTCAACCACTAATACACTTCATTAGGTCTTCCCTTTCCATTGAATCTCTTAGGATTATGTCTTCAAAAATCTTCCAAACTCCATATATTTGAAGATTTAAATGCTACCCTCGAAGACTCAAGTTGTTGAATGTCAATCAAGTGTTGTTGTTGTGAGGTCTCGATTTAAAATCTGACAATCTCCATTTGTTGTAATGCAGCTTGATGTTGTTGTGCCATCAACACACTTTGTTGTTGCAAGGCTACATCCATCACCTATATAGCCCTAACTAAATTGGGCATATCATATGTAAGAGAAGGTGAAGGATTCGGAGGCCTATGTGCCATGTTGTTGTTGTCATAAAAAGGGAGTAGTTATACCATTCTACACACAAACAAACCAAACGACTACTCACATCCCATAGTAGAAGCCTAGTAATTCCTTACCCACAAATTTTCTATGACCATGCCAAAATGTAAATCCTAATTATAACATTCTAAGGTATAAGTGGAATTTACATAATCATGGCAAAGAAAAATTCACAAAAATAAAGTTCATAATGTTACATACAATATTGATTTTATCATAAAATAAATTCAAAGAGTATTTCAAAACGTACTAAGAATAGTGACTCATACATAATGCTATAAACTATAAATATGAAAACATGGTAGAATTCCCTCCCATGAGTACATTATCAATCCAATCATATACATATTTATTTGCACAAACATTACTCAAATAAATAATAAAATTACAAGAAAACAACAAAACATAACATGACAAACAACATAGGGTAACACTTGACGGTACAAGACAGACACCCAGTGCTCTAAACTCAGGGACTCATTGTCAAGTGAGTGCCCAACATTGTCATACCAACCTTAAAGTTGAGGACCCTCGAGCTCATTATGAAGTGAGCACCCAACAATGTAAATGCAGTGCCCGCCACCCTAGATCTTAGAGCTCTTTGACTTTGATTTTGAAGCTAGCATACAATGCCCTACATCTATCGCCCAACATCATTTCAAGAAATCAATTAATGTGAGCATCTTAACTTGCTCAATTTGTTCTAATTGATACTTTTTCTCCTTTACAAATTTAGTTTTAATGCCAAATCAATTTTTAAATATACCATAATAAACCAATTGTTCAAACCCCCAATACTTTCATTTAATCTTTCTCAATTTCAGAAACAATCAAACATATATACTTTTATTTGATAAAGCTCATTCAAAATATTTTATCCATAAAAATTACACGTACCAAATCATTTCACCAATTCAAACCAAAATATCATATATCCTAATCACTCATAAACTACAATTCTCAACAATTATAACAAGTAAGAATCAATACTAGCTTCTCTTACCTCTTTTGGAGTTCTTAATTTAAAGTTGCTTCTAAACTCTATGTCTCAGTGATATAAAAACACAAAGATAGCGTAGATTAATGATCAAAACACATCTTTAGAATCTCAATAGAACAAGAAAAGTTATAAAGCTTCACTAACAAGTCCACATGCATATAGATCAAATTTTGACTAAGAACAAGATAGAAAATAAACTTACTTTATTTAAAAAATTGATTTATTGAATACTTTATTTAAAAAAGTAAAGATAAAATCAAAATTTTAGATAAAGAACAGAGAAGTTCTACGTTTATATATATAAAATAAAGGGTATCATGAAATCTTATAAAATGGCATCACAATTTGAGAAATGTGAAAAAAAAAAAATTTCTTTCAAAATCTAATTTCTGATATGGGGTACCGAAAATTTCAGTCCACTAACACATAACTTGTGTTGCTACCAAACCCTTTCACTTCAATAACAAAATGGAAATTACTTCCTGCACCCCATCAAAGACTAAAACACCCTCTACCATTGCTCCACATTACTGCCACCACTCCCACTCCCACTCCCACCATCACCGCCTGAAAGAAGAAGAATGCTTTAGAGGAAGAATAAAAGATACGAAAAAAAAACTTGTTCCAGAAAACCTTTTTCGAAATATATTTGTATATTTCAGGAAGACCCTTTCGAAACATACTTTATGTATAGTATTATGGAAAACTCATTTTGGAAAACATTATATGAATTTTCGAAAGTTTACTCTGAAAATTCTATTCCGATAAACTTTTCCAGAACATACTTCATGAATTTCGGAAATTATATTCAGAAAATATGATTCCGGAAATTTTATTCTGAAAATATGATTTTGGAAATTTTATTCCAGAAATTTTTGAAAACTTATTCCAAAAATTATTCTTTTAGACGATAAAATGATATGATGGGGAGTGGGAAGGAATTAATGGGGTGCAGGAAGTAACTCTTGATAAGGTAACAATGAACTTATTTTGAGTCCAATTGAGGGTCATAATCGTAATTCTCTGTAGCTCTCCTTCAATAATTGTTCTGTAACTACAAAATTTAAAATTTCATTATTACAACAGAAAAGTTTCCTGGAACACATGAATTTTTTGACTTTTATACTTTTGGAAAGCATATTTCATATTAGATTTTAAGTTATTCCGAAAAATTCATTCCATAAGGGTAAATTTCATTATAGATTCAAATTACACATTTTTTTTGGTATTTTTAATTAAGAATATTTTTTATAATGCTTTGGAGTATTTAATATGAAATATTTTCAATACATTTCACATAAAAAAATTTCAAAATGAGTAAGGATTTAAAAAGGCTATTCCTGTCATTTCACTAAAATGCATGGGTGTAAGAAATAGTTATTGAGGTTCAGATAGCAAAGTTACCTTTTCCGCCCTAAAGTTTTATTACATTGAAGAAATAGTTTTATTACGTTTAATTTTAATATTTGAGAAACATAATTGAAATGAGTTAAAATAAATTGGGGGGAAAAATTCCCAATATATTTTATATTCTGTGGTAAAAAAATTCTTGCTAAAAATACAAAAAATATATTGAGATTTATTTATTTTTAAGTAAACATATATCAACTTAAAAATGATAAAGTGGATTAAAACTCAAAGCTGACTTGGGTGAATGTAGCAGAATAATTTAGTTCTTCACAATGAAGAAACTGGTTTAAAATTTTGCTCAGAAAAATGCTTATATTTATTGTTTGTTAAAGTGAAATAAAAAACATTGATTATGTAAATAAAGGAAACTTAAAAAAAAAATAGGTCTCTCAAATTGTTTGGAATAATGATTAATTAAAGGAAGTTGAAACTATAAATTTGAACTTTTACTAGAACATGTTTTCCTTTCATTTGGAAAAGATAATGAAAATAATAGACTTTTGAGGAGTTTCAGACAATACCAACTAAGGATTTGGTATCATGTTGAACTCAAAACTTTAAGATAATAAATAAATTTATGAATCTTTTATTTTATAAAATATTTAATTTTTTTTATCTTTATTAAATATAAAATTTACATTCATACTTAAATTCTTAACATATAAGAAGATTATTTTTATGTATATTAAGCACAACAATATTTGTTGTTATCACGTATTTGAGTCCTTATTATCTATTTAAAGTATGTATGCTATTTTAAACAATTATTTTTTCATACACCACATATACACAACATATATTCACCCTTCAAGAAGGCATAGAAAGAAAAAGTGGTGGGTGATAAAGCATAATTTTTGGTACTAATTTTTTATCGTTCCTTTAAAATGATGCATGAGTTTTAAATAGAGAAAATATTATTAGGAAGCAAGGAATAAAAAAGGGATTTTTTGTGAAAGAAGATGGATGATAAAAAAGATAATATTAGTTTTGGAGGTTGCTAGGTTGAGCATATTTAATTATTTGGCTTGGTGTGTGTTTCTTGGCATTTTGTCAAGCACATGGCATTCTTATTTGGTGATTTAAAGGCCATTGACCATTTCCTGAGCTAAGGTCTCAACCTTTGTTGTCGTATTCCTTTTCTCCGAACATTCATGTGATCACATGTGTCTCCATGTTTCACATCTCTTTCTCTCTCCCACCAGGGAACATTTTGACTCAATATTATACTCTACATATCCTACTATTTCAGTTATTACAGTTATGGAGTTAGTTGCATTTTAATACATCTTCATCTAACCTTTTTTTATTATACCATCTCTATATAATAATTCATGTGTCAGACTTTTCTTTCTTTTTTTAAGTTTTCCTCGAAGTTTATATCACTTCGATCTTCCAAACTAACTAGGGTTAGGGCAAATTTTAATGTTCGAAGATCATTTATGAAAGTATTTATAGTTTTCTCTTCTTTCAATTTCACATTGCTAGTGAAAACTTAACTCACTTTTTTACAGATTTAATTTGTTATTCTCGTGAGGTATACGAAAAGTTAGAAATAAGCATGAAAAAAAATATTTCGTAATAATATAACCCAATACCTATAATTGTAACTTATCGATATATTTTCTCTTTAAAACTTCTCATCCACTTATAGAACTATTATATTCAAATTTTAAAATATATTGTTATAATATTATTTGTTGTTACTAAAGTCGAGGTGACTTCACACCTTTCATTTTTTTTTCCTATGCTAATGTGCTCTTAGGGTGATGTCTTTCTTATGACTTGAAATGTTTTCAAAGATTCTCCTCTCATTTTTGTTTGAAATAATGGATATGTTTGCAAAACTTAAAGTTAAATAAAATATTGAAAAAGTATTAAATATATAATGAACAACAAAGAGTATTTATTTATATATTATAATTTTATTTTATTTTTAATTGATATGAAATTTTTAATTCTTTTTCGTATTAAAAATATCATGAATTTAGGTTATATCAAATGTGGAAATAGAAGAATTTGAATAGCGAGTAATATGATAAACTCAAATTTTAATTGGAATAAGTTTTTAAAAATTTTGATATTATAACAAGATAATAAAATTTAAATATAACTTAATCTCATAAAATAATAATTCAATAAAGGGAGCTTTATTCTCATTTATATGTTATAACTTAACTTTAATTCTAATAAAAGTGAGATCTCACACACTCTTTACACTAAGAATATAGTAAATTTTGATCCCACTAAACCAACTATTTATCCTTATTCTTATAAATATAAATTAGTTTATTTTTCATTGATATGAAATCTTTTATAAGATTGTAGTTCTTCTTAAGATATAACATTAGAGAAAAACATTTTAATTAATCATAAGGAGATTAAGCCCAAAGATAATATAAATGTGAAATTGTTCCTTATTGATTATGGTAGTTTTTATTTTGGATTATAATTCAACCTCACAAAAATAAATTCAATAAAGAGAGGTTTGTTTTTTTTTATTTGATCTTACATCTAAAGTTAAGATCTCCAACACATTTTTTTCAACCTAACTTAATCTTCTTTAATCATTTATATATTACAAAATTAGTTTTACTCTAATTAAAATAAGATCTCCATTAAAACCTGAATTCTTATTAGATTAAGATATCGTATTAGTGAAAAGTAAAGTTTTTAATCATAAAGAAAGTAATATAAATATGAAGTTTATGTTTAATGATTGTAGCAGTTTTTATTTTGGATTGAAAGTGGTTTTATAATTTCCACTTGAAATACGTGGTCTTATTATATACAATTGCTGAGAAGCAGACAAGGATTGGTCTCAATAACTAACTGCATGTTCCACATTCTAACTTCTGATTGCGTACAATATCAAACGTATCATATCTACATTCATTGAACTATCTGATTGCCAGTAAAATCCATTTTTAGATTCCCCAAATCATCACCCAACTAAAAACTTCTTTCAACTTCTCTCTTTTCTTTCTAACTTTTTTTTTTTTATTACAACAAACCAACAAATCCATTATCTTTCTTCAACCAAATTATGTACGTTCCATTTGACTTCACCCATTCTTATTAATTAGTCTCAAACAAAGAATAATCTCATGGTTTCATATCGATTTAGTCTAAATACTGATCTCAACTATGAATTATGGACTTATAATCATTTAATATTATTATTTGAAATATTCTTATCCAACAACTTCTAGAATCACTTAAAAGAAGAACAAAATGCAACTTAATAAAAATAAACTATAGGTATTTCTCTTCAAACATAATGTGTTTCATAAGTAGTTTCAAAATAATATATGCAAGTATGTTAATTCTAAACTACTTATATAAATTGCTTACCGCCTATATTGATAAGTTACATCAAATTGATTAAGTGTTTGTAGTTTTATTCTCTAAATGATTTTCTTTTCATTACTAATTAAAAGTGAAATAAATAAAATATGATACATGTTTATATTTTATTAGAGACAATACCACAAGTATTCACAATTTTATTTTTCTAAGTTTTCCCTTTGCCTTTTCAATATCTAATTTATGTCTTTTGGATGTTCCCTTTATTCTTCATTCCTGTAATTTAGGTTATATTTTAAATATGTTTACATGTGTTTCTCTATAACACCTTTTATAAGAGAAAAGAAAATTAAATTTCATGTTGTCATAAGGAAAAGTAATTTGTACATAAACTAAAAAAAATGTGTATGGTATTATTGGTGGTCTAACACTAAGTCGTATTTTGTCTCTCTCGAAGCTTTACAGACACTTACGTTTAAAAAAAATTAATGTAAGTAATTTTCTAAAAAAACGAGAAACTGACCTCAGAAGATTTCCTTTATTAATTAATTAGCCAATGATAAATGTTATTGGTGATTTTTATACATTGGTATTTCCGTGGAAAGCAAAGTGATTACAAAATTGTAACTAATGAAATAAATAAAAAATATTCGCTGAAAAAAATGGTTTGATGTGATTTTCTTTTATTTATAAGTTAGGAATTCAAGAAAGAATTAAAGTTCCACATTTAATAATTTAAAAATGAAAACATTAAGTGATATATAAAAATAAAATCCAAAAATAAGGAATTTTAAGGTTTTAGATTAAGTTAATATTAAACTTTTTGTATGATTTACTTTAACTCATTGATAATAAATTTCCTCAATCTACATTCCTACAAAAATCCTAACGTGTAAAAACGTTAGGATCAGAAAAATATTTCCTATAAAAAAAATCAAACATTATATTATTATGAATTTAAATAAAAACATGACGGGTATAATTCTTAATTAGGCATCATATACTTATGTATTATTGTGAGGATGATTCATATAATAAAATTGTGAAAACTAAATACAAAATCTAGAGAGTTAGAAAAAAAGTATTGACAACAACAAAAAAATCATATGAGAAAACGATATATATATATATATATATATATATATATATATATATATATATATATATATATATATATATATATATATATATATATATATATATATATTATATACCTTTTTCAGAGAAACGATCATACTTTTATCCGTAGACTATCCGTTATGGGAGTTTCATTAAATAATTTTTTTTTATTTAATTAGAGTCTTATAAAATCTACATAATAATGAAGATTGAATATATTGAAAGCATGTTATCATCTTCCACGTTTTCTTATAAAGCATGTTTAAGTTAATGTTAATATTGAATGAACCTTTGCCTGAAGGCAAATACGCCAATGATTTAACTCTTTATAAAGGCAAAAATGACGGGAGGCCTATCTGACCTTTTGTTTGATTCCATTTTCCAACCCTTTCTTGAGAACCAACTGGAACGCAAACAAGGAAGGAAAGGGTTGAAATCTCCATATCTGATCCAGCAAAAAAAAACCTGACCTTAGCAGTGATAGAGATAGCATAGCTGTAGACAGGGGGAGGGCCCGGATTACCTTTTCTATTAGAAGAAGGAAGGGAATCGCTTTGATTGCTTGCGACAGCTTATCGATGCTCGTTAGCGGTGAAGTCCCTCAAACCAGAAGTTTCAAAAGCGGGCCTACGAGAGAAATTAACTTTACATACTGATATCGCATACCGAGGGGAAGGCCTAATTGTACCACTCCCCCTTACCTTCCGCCTGAACTGATAGAAGTTGGCTTGAGCTGAGCGTCTCTTACAAAAAAGGTGCCCTAGTCGCCTCGGTGGAATGCATTGAAGAAAGGAATCCACTCTCAACCCTTTCATTATGTATCAACTGCAAAAAGAGCGTATGCAAGTTAGCAAACCCTATATATATATATATATATATATATATATATATATATATATATATATATATATATATATTATCGAATAATAGATATATTATGAGATATATCTATTAAGCAGTAAATCTTATAAAAAAAATAGTTGATCATTATCACACCACAAGAAATCGATGAATTTGTGATGATATAATACTTAATTGATCACTCGTAAAATGATTATGTAAAAAATTAATGAGAAAACAATAAAAACAATGGGACGTAATTAAAATATAGGTAGCTAAGTAGGGAGGGAACTATTTAGTTGTTAATTGTTGTCATTTTTGTAGCAAATATCTTTCTAAAGCCTCGTTAATGAATTTTAAAAAGTGTTATTATTTATTGCAAAAGATAAATATAACGTTGCGCAAGTTTCGTGCAGTTGCCAATGTTAATTTATTTTTGTTATGCAACGTGTTGTTTGTTATGCAACGTGCTGCCAACGTTTTCCGCAAGCAAAGGTCTCCAACTGATGTCGCTTCAGTCTCCCTCGGTCCATCATCACGGATAACGACCGACAGTTTATTGACAAGAAACTCGCCGAATTCTTCAAAGGATTGGGGATTAAGCACATCAGCAGCTCTGTAGAGCACCCCTAGACGAACGGTCAAGCCGAAGCAATGAACAAAACTATAGTCTCGGAGCTTAAGCGGCGTTTGGGAGAAAAGAAGGGAGCATGGGTGGACGAGCTACCTGAGGTCCTATGGGCCTATAGATGCACACCTCATGGAACCACAGGCGAAACCCCTTTCAACCTAACTTATGGTACTGATGCCATGTTGCCGGTTGAACTGGGCGAACCGTCCCTAAGGCGGCAAGTCAAAGACTTGAACCTCAACGACCAAGAGTTGAGGATCGAGTTAGACTCCCTGGACGAACGGCGAGACCGGACAGCATTGAGGGCCGAAGCATGCAAGCGCATGGTTGAAAGAAAATACAACTCCAAGGTCCGGCCAAGAAGCTTCCAGGAGGGGGATCTAGTGTGGAGAAAAGCGGGCGACGCCCGCCGAAACCCAGCACATGGAAAGCTTGCGGCCAAGTGGGAAGGGCCATTCCGGATAGTGGAGGCCCTAAGAAACGGGGCCTACAGGCTGGAACGCATGGACGGACATCCAATCCCCAACACTTGAAACGCCACACATTTAAAGTTTTACTATAGTTAATTTCCATGACTTGATTTAATGTACCCCCATGATTAATGAATCAAGATATCCATTTTCTCCTACGAAGCTAACTTCATTTTGTAGACATCTAATTGAAACAAAGTGTTCCAACGAGAACAACTCTCAGCTCGTCCGGGCAAGAGAGCGAAGGAACGTCCATCCCAGTAAGACCAAGACTGGTGAAAAAGCGTGTTCCAACGAGAGCAACTCTCAGCTTGGCCGGGCAAGAGAGCGAAGGACCGTCCGCCCTACTAAACGCCAAGCTGGTGAAAAAGAGTGTTCCCACGAGAACAACTCTCAGCTTGGTGGGGCGACGAAGCGAAGGACCGTCCGACCTACTAAACGCCAAGCTGGTGAAAAAGAGTGTTCCCACGAGAACAACTCTCAGCTTGGTGGGGCGACGAAGCGAAGGACCGTCTGCCCTGCTAAACGCCAAGCTGGTGAAAAAGAGTGTTCCCACGAGAACAACTCTCAGCTTGGTGGGGCGACTGTCAGAGCGGCTGCAGCGGAATGGTTAGCGTGGAAACAAACCAAGAGGGGGGGGGGGTGAATTGGTTATATTCAAATATTATCCCTTTTTAATATTTTTCTCTTAATTTCTTACTAAGCAGATAATTTAACGTAAATAACAGAGTAAGGGAAAGAGAAACATTACACAGGTATTTTATCCTGGTTCAGATCACTAGGATCCTACGTCCAGTCGCTTATCTCAAATAAGATAAACCTTTTTCACTATCACAAAACTATTACAAATATTAGTCACACAGAAAAACAATTTGTAACAGTTTAGAAATTACCACCTCTCTTGAAACCACAAGAGATGAACTTACACCTCCTTTGAGTCTTCACAAAGGATGATCACCTCCTTCGAATGCTTCACGAAGGATGATTCTCTTCCAGACACTTCCTCAGACACACCAAGGATGATCAAGCTATTCCTCTGTCACCGCAGTACCACTTCAGGACTTTGCAGACAAGAGTTTCCTTAGCTTCAGCAATTTCACAGAGTTCTCACAAGAGTTCAGAGTACTTGAGCACAAGGGAAGAGTTGGATTTGAGAGAAAATGAGAGTCTATTTATAGACTCATCCAAAGGCTCCTCCATTTTCGCTTTTAGACTTTCTGACTGTGTTAATCGATTAGCTACAGTGGTTAATCGATTAACAACCCAACGGATACTTCAACGTCTCTAAAAACGGCTAGTTTTTCAAACGTTCACTATGTTAATCGATTAACAGCCCTTGTTAATCGATTAACGTTAATCGATTAACACCCCTTGTTAATCGATTAACACTGAAATGCTGTGCTTTGCCATTTGCCTCTGGAACAATCGATTAACGCCCTCTGTTAATCGATTAACGTTAATCGATTAACATCCCGTGTTAATCGATTAACACTGCACAGATTTTGCTCTTGATTTATTTTTACATCACTTTTGAATACATACAAGAAACTACTAATTTTCCTATGTTCATACAATTTTTTACAAGAGGTTACAAGTCTTCAAAGATCATTCTTCATGAGTCTTGTTTGTTCTTGACTTGATTTGGACATCATCAAAACTTCATCTTCATCATTTTGCTAACAATCTCCCCCTTTTTGATGATGATCAAAACCTTCTTGATTTAAAGCTTTTGTGAACCAGCTGTATAAAAAATAACTTAAGGAAGAAAAAATTGTTAGTGAACTTAGAAAAAATATTTTAAGGCTTTAACTATTTCTCCCCCTTTTTGATCATTATTAAAAAGTGATGTATAATTGCTCCCCCTTAATATATTAGAATCTATACTCCCCCTTAATAAAAGCATAGATGCATAGAAATATTAAGATAAGAGAACACACATTTTTATTGAATTTTAAAGAGGCATACAAGCATAGAAGCATACATAAAGGGCACACACTAATAAAAACATAGAATCATAAAGATGCCTAATCATCATCACTATCTGGGACATACAGTTTGGCAAGTTTGTCATCAATCTCCTTAAGATGAGTATTAATCTCATCATAACGAAGATTGTGATATGCCATCATATCGTCCATTCTTGTTTGTTGCATTGTGGCCATGGCTTCAATTTGTCTAGAAATACTTTCTAGACTATATTCTTGTGGAGGATTTGATGGTCCTGCAACATTGGTTGGTTGAGGCATAGGGATATCTTCCTCCTCTTCAGCTGAGGCATCATCTTCTTGTGCAATATCTTCATTAGCGCGGACAAACAAATTTCCTTGTCTTATAAATCCCATTTGATGCAAAGCAGACTCTTCAATTTGATGGGTAGGTAAGACAGTGAGATGTTTTTCTCCGGTGACATCCACCCCTTTATAGATACATATCAATGAAACAAGGAGAGGATATGGGAGATGACCTCTGTCATACCTCTTGGCACGGACCATAGTATCTGAGATGAGACTTGCCCAATTGATGTTGATATTTTGAGTGATGGCGGACATAATCATCAAATCAGTTTCAAAACATTGAGCAAGGTTTGTACCTCTTGGACAAAGCAGCCAAACAATGAGATAATGAAGGACCCTTTCCTCCATTCTTAGATTTCCCACTAGAAGATATCGCCTATTTGGTAGAGGTTGTTGAGGATTCCTCATAAAGGAGCGATATGCCAAAATTTTGTTAAACTCACCAAAATCATTTGGCACATGCATGGCATTTTCTAAAGGAGGAATATGAGCAACATTTAACCAAATATCGTGATCTAGAATAATATCTACTCCTTTGACGCGAGTGTGAACAATACCGTTTTGGGATTTCAGATTGTAGTAAAATACGCGTACCAAATCGGGGTAATAGCGCCCTTGAAGTTGCAGTAGATATTGGACGCCTTGAGCCATCAATTGTTGAGAGAATTGAAATTGATGTACCGCAAACCAATTAAGATCCACAAATTTTTGGCAAAGAATTTTGCGTTCTTTCCACCATTGCAAGTATTCGTCGTGCCTTCCTTCATCGGAGATCCAACCGTGAATGTTTGGACCGCGAGCGGGAGGAGTACTTTCAGAGCCATAGCTTCTTCTTCTTCTTCTTCTGGATGGTTCAGCCATGGAGTGAAAATATTGTGGACAGCAAGAACAAAATGTGATTTGGAGTGAAAGATGAGGTGAATATGAGTTTTAGAGGAATGGGAAAGTGAATGGGTGAAAAGGAGGGATGATATGGGTTTATATAGGCTGGAATTAGCTCCCTCAACGTCCAAATTCCATAAAAGAGCCGTTTTTAACCGTTTATAGCCGTTACAACGGCTAGAAAATTTAAAATTTTTCAGGCTGTACGTATGTTAATCGATTAACAGGGTGTGTTAATCGATTAACGTTAATCGATTAACAGGACGTGTTAATCGATTAACAGACGCTGATTTCCGAAAATCAGCAAAAATGACCTATTTTCACTTTTTAAAGGATTTTTAATATTCCTAAATCTCTTCTAAGCTCATAGAACCTATCCTTAGGCAATGCTTTGGTGAAAATATCTGCTAATTGGTGTTGAGTATCAATATATTCTATCTCACAATCTCCTTTTTGCACATGATCTCTAAGAAAGTGATGCCTAATCTCAATGTGCTTGGTTCTAGAGTGCATTATGGGATTCTTTGTAAGGTTTATGGCACTTGTATTATCACACTTAAGTGGTATATGATCTAAGTGAATGTCATAATCTTCTAATTGCTGTTTCATCCATAAAATTTGTGCACAACAATTTCCTGCAGTAATATATTCAGCCTCAGTAGTAGATAAGGCTACACAGGCTTGTTTCTTAGAATGCCAAGAAACTAATGAACTACCTAGAAGATGACATGTTCCACTAGTGCTTTTTCTATCTATCTTACAACCTCCATAATCTGCATCTGAAAAACCTACAAGACTAGGTTCCGTTCCAGATGGATACCATAAACCAAAGGATACAGTTCCCTTAAGATATTTCAATATTCTTTTAACTGCTGTAATGTGAGATTCTCTAGGACTAGATTGATATCTAGCACACACACAAACACTTTGCATAATATCCGGTCTACTAGCAGTAAGGTATAGCAAAGAACCTATCATGCATCTATATTGAGTTTGATTTACCTCTTTTCCTGACTCATCTTTATCAAGATAGCAAGATGTTCCCATAGGTGTAGATGCTTCCTTTGCTTTGTCCATTTCAAACTTCTTAAGAATTTCTCTACAATACTTGGTTTGAGAAATGAACGTACCTTCTTTCATTTGCTTAATTTGAAGACCAAGGAAGAATGTTAATTCTCCCATCATAGACATTTCAAATTCACCCTGCATAGTCTTAGCAAAATCCTCACAAAGAGATTTATTAGTTGATCCAAAAATAATATCATCAACATATACTTGAATAATCAAAATATGTTTTCCGACTCTTTTAATAAACAAAGTGGAATCAACTTTTCCTCTATTAAAATTATTTTCTAAAAGAAAATTGCTAAGTCTTTCATACCAAGATCTAGGTGCTTGTTTTAAACCATAAAGTGCTTTCTTTAACTTATAGATGTGATTTGGAAATTTAAAATCTTCAAAACCGGGTGGTTGTTCAACATACACATCTTCTTTTATAAAACCATTTAGAAATGCACTTTTAACATCCATTTGAAATAATTTAAATTTCATTATAGATGCATAAGCAAGAAGTAGGCGTATGGCCTCTAACCTGGCAACTGGAGCATATGTCTCATCATAATCTATACCTTCTTCTTGACTATATCCTTGAGCCACAAGCCTAGCTTTATTTTTGGTGATATTTTCATCTTCATCCAGTTTGTTTCTGAATACCCATTTTGTTCCAATTACTTGATGAGTATCTTCTCTAGGAATCAATTCCCAAACTTGATTTCTTTCAAACTGGTTGAGTTCTTCTTGCATTGCTATACACCATTGTTCATCTTGAAGAGCTTCCTTAATGTTATTAGGTTCTATCTGCGACATGAAAGCTACATTCATACAAAAATTTACTAAATTTCTTCTAGTGTTTACCCCTTTTGATATGTCGCCAATGATGTTGTCCAATGATAATCCTCTGGGTTGTTGCCATATTTTGTTTAGATCTTCATCATCTTGAGGATTATTCATTTTCTCTTCATTTGTTGTCTTTTGCAAGTCTTCATTTTCACCTGCATCTGATTCATCTGACTCAAGAGGTTTTGCCTCAAGGTCCACAATTTCATCAAAGACAACATGCACAGATTCTTCTATTTCAAATGTTTTTCGATTAAAAACTCTGTAAGCTTTGCTAGTGAGAGAGTATCCTAGAAAAATAGCTTCATCGGCTTTAGAATCAAATTTTCCCAAATTTTGTTTTCCATTGTTTAGGACAAAACATTTGCATCCAAAAATTCTTAAATGTGAAACATTTGGTTTTCTACCTTTAAAAAGTTCATAAGGAGTACATTTCAAAATTGGCCTAATAAGCATTCTATTTAATACATAACATGCAGTACTCCCAGCATCAGCCCAAAATTGTTTAGGAACACTATATTCATTTAACATAGTTCTAGTAAGTTCCTCTAAGGATCTATTCTTTCTTTCTACAACTCCATTTTGTTGAGGAGTTCTAGGTGCAGAAAAATTATGAGAAATGCCATATTCTTCACAAAAAGTTTCAAAAGATTCATTTTGAAATTCACCTCCATGGTCACTTCTAATAGCCTTTATTTTCAAGTCCTTTTCATTTTGAATTAAATTTGCAAACTTTTTAAATTCTTTGAAAGCTTCACTTTTAAGAGTAAGAAAGAAAGTCCAAGTATATCTTGAATAATCATCTACAATAACTAAAGCATAATAATTTCCTCCAAAACTTTTTATCCTAGAGGGACCAAATAAATCCATGTGCAAAAGTTCTAAAGGTTTTAAACTGGAGACAACATTTTTTGAATGAAAAGATGATTTCACTTGTTTTCCCTTTTGACATGCATCACACAATTTATCTTTCACATATTTTAGTTTTGGTAGACCAATTACTAAATCTTTAGAAATGAGTTTATTCAATTGTTGCATATGAATATGTGCAGCCCTTTTATGCCATAACCATGGATTTTCTTCTTTTACAACTAAACATGAAATATTCCTATTTGATGCATTTTCTAAATCAATCAAATAAATATTGTTATGTCTAATTCCTTTCAAAGCAATTTCAGAAGAATCATTTTTATAAATGGTGCAAGAATTTTGTTCAAAGGTTACCTTGAATCCTTTATCGCATAGTTGGCTAATGCTAATTAAGTTGTGCTTTAATCCTTCCACATATAGCACGTCTTTGATCATCAAGGTATCTTCACTTCCAATATTTCCTATTCCAAGGATTTTTCCTTTGTTGTTGTCACCATAGGTGACAAAGCCTCGTTCCTTTTTCTGGAAGCTTGTAAATTTCTTCTTATCTCCGGTCATGTGTTTTGAACATCCACTATCAAGACACCACATATACTTCCTTGGTTTTAATAATTCCTACAACATAAAGAGAACAAGCTATTTAGGTACCTAACTACTTTGTATGGGTCCTTTGGGTTAGATTAAGAAGATTAAAATCATTTTACAACCCAAGCATATCTACCACTTGGAACACCATAATGCTTAATTTTACATTTATTAGATGTATGACCCTTTTTCATACAATAAAAGCATGATGCAGTATTTGTGTTCCTATAAGTTGTTCCTTTTTCTACCCAAGTTCTATAGGTTCTATAATTATGCTTATTTTTAATTCTAGGAACATACTTATTCTTAACAACCTTATTTTCATTGATTTTACTACATTCTCCTAAGGTTGTTTCATCTAGTAGTTTCTTATAATTAATACAGGATGCACATTCATTACTACTAGAAAATTTGCCTTTTTCATAATGTAAAACTTTACCTTTTAAATTTCTAATTTCTTCTGCTTGATATAAAAATTTATTTTTCAAACTTTTGTTTTCTTCAGATAAATTTGTAAATTCAGTTTTCAAATTATCATTTAATTTAGAAAAACTTTCAGAAGTAAGCTTCAAATCTTCATTTTCTTTAAGAAGGCTATTAAGTTCAGATTTCAAATTTTTAAAGTCCTTTTTCAGCTTTTTATGAGCAACATCTAATTTTTCAGATTCAATTAATAATGCAGTATACATTTCATTTTCATCAATATGACTATCATCATCAGAATAGTTTGAACTACTTACTTGGCTGTCATTATCGTCATCTGCCATCAAACAGATGTTTGCTTCTTCATCTGAGTCGCTTGAATCTGTAATTGTTTCATTGTCGTCTTCCCAAGCAATGTATGCCTTCTTTTTCTTGAAAAATTTCTTTTCTTTCTTTTCTTCACCCTTCTTTTGATTTGGACAGTCTGCTTTCAAATGTCCTTTTTCTCCGCAACCATAACATCTATAGTTTGAGGAAGATCCTTGATTTTCTCTCTTTTCATTTCTGAATCTTCCTTTGCCTTTTGATTTCATGAACCTGTTGAACCTCTTGATTAACAAACTCAAGTTTTCATCTTCATCTGAGTCTTCATCTTCCATCTTGTTTTTGCTCTTTTCTACCTCAGATTTGAATGCTAGAGTCTTTTTCTTCGTTTTTGCTTCTTCTTCATCTAATCTTCCAAGGTCTAGTTCATGCTCTCTCAACTTTCCAAATAATGCCGCCATGGTCATTGTGTTGAGATTTTGTGACTTAGAAATTGCAGTCACTTTTGGTTGCCAAGCCCTGTCTAAAGATTTCAAAATTTTTATATTAAGTTCGTCAGTATCGAAAGACTTACCTAGTCCAATAAGATGATTTACGATGTTGGTGAAGCGTTTCTGAACATCTACTATTGTTTCTCCTTGCTTCATCCTGAACATCTCATATTCCTGGATCAAGGTATTCTTTCTAGCTCTTTTAACATCATCTGTACCTTCATGGGTTACTCGAAGTATTTCCCAATTTTCTTGTGCAGTTTTACAAACAGATATCCTGTAAAACTCATCAACAGTTAAAGCAGATGAAATAATATTGCGAGCTTTTACATCATTACCAAATTTTTTCTTGTCTTCAGCAGTCCATTGGTCCCGGGGCTTTGGTTCCTGCATATTGTTAGTTGGAACAAAAGGACCAGATGCAACTGCATCCCAAATATCTATATCAATAGACTCCATAAATATTTGCATTCTTACCTTCCAAAATGCGTAATTCTCACCAGTGAATAGTGGTGGTCTATTGATAGAAGCACCCTCTGCAAAGGTTTGATGTGATCCTGCCATTTGAATGACTATCAAAGCAAGCTCTGATACCAATTGTCAGAGCGGCTGCAGCGGAATGGTTAGCGTGGAAACAAACCAAGAGGGGGGGGGGTGAATTGGTTATATTCAAATATTATCCCTTTTTAATATTTTTCTCTTAATTTCTTACTAAGCAGATAATTTAACGTAAATAACAGAGTAAGGGAAAGAGAAAAATTACACAGGTATTTTATCCTGGTTCAGATCACTAGGATCCTACGTCCAGTCGCTTATCTCAAATAAGATAAACCTTTTTCACTATCACAAAACTATTACAAATATTAGTCACACAGAAAAACAATTTGTAACAGTTTAGAAATTACCACCTCTCTTGAAACCACAAGAGATGAACTTACACCTCCTTTGAGTCTTCACAAAGGATGATCACCTCCTTCGAATGCTTCACGAAGGATGATTCTCTTCCAGACACTTCCTCAGACACACCAAGGATGATCAAGCTATTCCTCTGTCACCGCAGTACCACTTCAGGACTTTGCAGACAAGAGTTTCCTTAGCTTCAGCAATTTCACAGAGTTCTCACAAGAGTTCAGAGTACTTGAGCACAAGGGAAGAGTTGGATTTGAGAGAAAATGAGAGTCTATTTATAGACTCATCCAAAGGCTCCTCCATTTTCTCTTTTAGACTTTCTGACTGTGTTAATCGATTAGCTACAGTGGTTAATCGATTAACAACCCAACGGATACTTCAACGTCTCTAAAAACGGCTAGTTTTTCAAACGTTCACTATGTTAATCGATTAACAGCCCTTGTTAATCGATTAACGTTAATCGATTAACACCCCTTGTTAATCGATTAACACTGAAATGCTGTGCTTTGCCATTTGCCTCTGGAACAATCGATTAACGCCCTCTGTTAATCGATTAACGTTAATCGATTAACATCCCGTGTTAATCGATTAACACTGCACAGATTTTGCTCTTGATTTATTTTTACATCACTTTTGAATACATACAAGAAACTACTAATTTTCCTATGTTCATACAATTTTTTACAAGAGGTTACAAGTCTTCAAAGATCATTCTTCATGAGTCTTGTTTGTTCTTGACTTGATTTGGACATCATCAAAACTTCATCTTCATCATTTTGCTAACAGCGACGAAGCGAAGGACCGTCCGCCCTACTAAACACCAAGCTGGTGAAAAAGAGTGTTCCCACGAGAACAACTCTCGGCTTGGTTGATCCAAAAGCTAAACGAAAAGGGCAATCCCCGCCCCGGCCGGACCATTATTAAAACCAGTTCACTTGGTAAAAATAAATGCGCTAATAACGAAACATACGAAGTTGAAAAGAAACGATTGTGTATTAATCATTTGCGCTAAAAGGCGCCCAGATTTACAAAAGGACCGTCCGGCCAACATCTGGACAATCCGAGACATTGGGCGGACGACCACAAAATACACATCAAAATAAAAGAACAAAAACTAATTATCTCCCCCATCCCCGGCCTCCACAAGCGGCACACCCTCCTCGGCGGCATTCAGATCTACCAGGACGCCGTAAAAAACGTCCTTTTCAATATCCACGCCGAGGGAATACGGCTCGGGAATGCCCGCTAAAAGGGACACCTGGCGAAGAGCTTTGTTGAAGCCTTCCTCATGCTCAAACATGGTTGTCGACTCCAACTCCGCAATTTGCTCCTTGGCTTTGGCCAATTCAAGGGTAAGCGCCTCGTTTGCCTTGATGCGCTCGGCCTCGGCGTCCTTTAGACGGGCCACCTCCGCCTTCAGTTGGCGACCTTCCTCCTCCATACGCTCTTGCTCGCCCCGAGCGGCTGTCAAACCTTCGGTGGCCTCCCTCTTGGTCTTTTCAAGATCGGCCTCCAGCTGCTCGATCTTCTTATCATATTCATCTTGGTTGAGGACCATCTCTTCCAAGGTCTGCTGAAGGGAGGCCGAGTTCTTCTTCTCTATATCGAGCTCGGCACGAATCTCCGCCACTCCAGGGTGGTCAGCGAACTCCTTAAGATACCAGGCCAAGGCGGACGTCCGGGTAGACATCTCCAGCATGGCATTGGTCAGCTCCAACTCAGAAAGAGGCTCGATGAGCGCCCGTTGGGAGGAGCTCATGTGAAACTTAGCCCGGTCGCTCATGCTAAAGGCGGGACTGAAAATGCCACCCGGTAGAGGGACGGCCGAGGCCTTCCCCCGATCTTTCTCCTTGTCTTTGCCCTTCCGGGCCTTCTTTGAAGCCGAACGAGACGAGGAGCCCTCCTTGTCTCTACGCCCCTCCGCAGCGGGATCTTTTCTCTTGCACTTTAAGAGATCAGCGGAGGCAGTGGCCGCCTTGGATGACGGGTCCACTTGGGCGGTCGCCAACTCTGGGGGGGGATTGGGAGGCGGCACCTTTATGTTTGAACCCCCAGTCTTGTCGGTAGGGGAGACTCCGGCCTTCGAAGTTATACGCACTGTCGCCTGGCGGCCGCCCAAAGGAGGGGGACGGGGCACATTCGGAACACGCGTCGGCCGGGCGGTCGACGAACTGGCTCCGGACTTCTTCCGGGTGGCCATGAAATTGGATTTGCGGGGGCCCGGAGTCGTCATTAGTTCTGCAAGAAACAAAACAATTCAGAAAAATTAACATCAGTATACGAAAAACAAACACACCCAATGTGACAAGACCATACCGAACGCCTTTGGTCCACAATCCTCGAGACTAAGGCATTCGACCAAGTGACGGGCGGAGATCTGGCGAGGGAGGGCGTTAATGGTGCGCACGACCTCTAGATCGGGTGCTGTCAAGGCCCCTATAGAAGTCGCCTTTATTCGTCGAGGATCCCTCGTCCAATAGAATGGGAATAGCGGCCTCCCTTCACCATCAGAAAATTCATGGAGGCCGACTTTATCAATGATTATTTTGAAATAGTGTTGTTTAAAATTTTTGAAAGAATCAGAGAAGGGGCGGAACAGGGTCCTGTCCCGAACTGACGTAAAGGATACCCAGCCGCTAGAGGGAGAAGGGCAGACTTCGAAATAATGAAAGAAGACCGGGATGGTGGGAGTGACGCCCACAGCTAAACACATCGCCAGGAACGCCTGCACGGCCGCTCAAGAGTTGGGGTGCAGCTGCGTGGGAGCCACATTGACTTCTCGAAGAATGGCCGTTTGAAACTTGGTAAAGGGAACCCGGATAAAAAGATGGGTGAAGAAGGTCACATACATGAAGAAGAAGTCGTATGGACTCGACCTCCCATCATGGAAGACCCTTTCATTTAACAAAGTCACCCCGGCACGAATCAACCTCGAGTCCTCTATATCTCGAACGATATGGGTATGGCGGACCCTCCATTCCAACTCCTTGCGGAGAGCATAGCAGGAAGCATACAGGTTAGGATCATGGGGAACCCACTCGGACGCCACCACCCCTTGACCGTGCGGCTCGAAGGGAGACCCGACTATACGGACACCGCCTTTGAGCAGGAACAGAGGCACGCCATGGAAGATCCGGTCGCCCGTCGAGACCGGTAGCTCATGGGCCGCCCCAGAAGACCCAACCGCCTCATCCAGAAAATGAGAAGAAACCGAGCTAAGAGAATCGCCGCTGTCGCCCCTCGCCGACCCCTCCCGGACTCCGCCCGACGACCCAGAACCTGACTCAACGGAAACAGCTGCCATTTATTACCTGAGGGAAAAAGAATTTGAAATCTTGAATAATGAAGATAGGTGAAAATGACCTCGTCTAATCCGCTATTTATAGGAAAAATTTAATAACCGTTGGGCGCGTCCCAGCCGTCTAGATCTAGCACGACCAACGCTCCAGATCTGGCGACGCTTCGCCTTCCATCAATGGGAATGCGCCACGTGTTTTCCCGCCTAAAATCCAAACTCAAAAGCCCACTGGATATAGCCCAATTGCGGATTCCTGGCCTAACGTGCGCCGTACTCAAAATCCTACGTGCACTACGCGCACTAGGACTTGGGGGGCTTATGTACCAGGGGGAGCCGGGCGCCGTACGGAAGGACCGTCCACGAAAGGACCGTCCGCCTGTTTCGATGACCGTCCGCCCAATGGATTTAGCGGAGCCCACTACAACCTGAACGATAATGCCTATACGCAATCGTGGTAGAAATGCTCATACATCAAAGTGGAAGGTAAGCCATAAATGTCAGTCCGCCCAACTGGATAAATGTCAAGGATTGAACCTAGACCCGGTATAAACTCTCCTATACTAGCGAGCGCCGGGCGCCGCACAATGAAATAAACTCTCCTGACCCTTTTATAGCAAAGAGAGAGACCTACTAGCTGGGCAGAACCTATGTTTGTAAGAGAAACTTTGAAGGACTCGCATGGAATTCCATCATCACAAGACAGCCCCGCACTCTCCATGCTCACAAAAAGTGTTCTTCAAAAGGTGTTCTTCAATAAAATACTGAGACGACCGACGACCCTTACCGCGCTTGATGGTGAATCCGGAGAAGGAAAGCAAGAGACTGATTACGCTAGCCACTGCGTCAAATCTTTTCTTGTTTTAGAAGTTACTCGAAGTCCTACGTTCACTAAGTGCACTAGGGCTTGGGGGGCTTGTGTACCAGCAAGGGCCGGACGCCGTACGGAAGAGCCCGCATGGGCGGACGCCCATATCACGTGCCGCATCCTCCGTGCTCCCAAAAGGTGTCTTTCAAGAAGAGACTGAGGCGGACGCCCAAATCGCATGGGCGAACGCCCATACCTCATTACCGGCCAAAACACTAATCAACGTGAATTAAGGTAAAGTAACCTGGCTTAAAGGTAAGAAGAAATTAGAAGCTATTGGGCTGTTTTGGGCCGAGATTAACTTTTCACTAATCCCAAGCCCATAGCGAAAACTATAAATACAGGTCCACGGTGAGTGGTAGATAGGTTACATTGAATGCACATTTATTGCTATCCCTGAGAGAAGCCATTGCTCTGAGACTGACTTTGGCATCGGAGAATCTTTTGCAGGTCTCCACCCCTCGGGATTGAGCGAAGGACTGAGATTGGAAGAGAAGATCAGCTACCAAGACAAATTGGCAGGAGGACCTGGAGGTTTGGAATAGCACAGCCCTACACATCCGAAACACCAACGTTTTGCAACGTTTAAATTAATTAAAATATTATTTTTCTAAAAGATATTTTGGACTTTTGGGATCATGGGCTTGATCTATGAACTCTATAAATAGGGAGCTCCACCTCCACTCCAATACACACAAAATTTCATTCTTTCTTATTCTCCTCTTTTCTGAGTTTCATTCTCTAGCTCTTTTTCTCTTCTAAAATTTTTCTGGGTTGTTCTTATACTCTATTTAGAGTTCCTTGCTAGTTCTGAGATCCTCAGAAATTCTGAGAAGTTCCTGTTGTATCCTGGGGGGCTTGCGCAATATACCGCGGATAAGTCCTTAAGGGCAGTGATCTACACGCCTCAGGAAGTATTTTTGTTCGTGATCTTTATTCTACTTTTGTCAGCTTTTACAACAATCTTAAGGACTTATGGCTGACAACAACAACAACTCAATCCCGGAGAATCAGAATAATGTTTCCGGAACTCAGACGGTCTTCGCGAAACCTTTCCCGGATGTATCAAAAATTGAAGTCTTCTCTGGTCAGAATTTCCGGCGTTGGCAAGAACGCGTGTCGACTCTCTTAGACATGTACGGAGTCGCTTTTGCTCTTTCATCTTCAAAACCCGACTCCAGTCACCTTCCAAATTCAAAACAAGTTGAAGATTGGGTTCATGCAAACAAGGTATGTCGTCATACTTTACTTAGTGCACTCTCTAACGATTTGTTCGATGTATACTGTTCCTATAAGGAAGCGAGAGAAATTTGGGATTCGTTGATTCTCAAATACACTGCTGAAGATATAGTCAGACAAAGATTCATCATTGGGAATTACTATCGCTGGGAAATGGTTGAAGATAAGGACATAAAGTCGCAAATTAATGAGTACCACAAGCTACTCGAAGATATCAAAGGAGAGAACGTTCTTCTTCCAGATGAGTTTCTTTCAGAGCTTCTGATCGAGAAACTGCCGCCTTCCTGGACTGATTACAAGCAACAACTAAAACATAGGCACAAGCAAATGTCACTTTCAGAGCTGATCACTCACATAATTATTGAAGATACCAACAGGAAAGAATCTGCTGCTGTGAGGGCCAAAGCATTGTCTGCAAAAGCAAACATGGTAGAAGACAAACCTGCTCCAAAAAGGTACGAACACAAACCTGATCACAATAAGAAAAATAATTTTCGAAAATTTCGCCCCAACACATCTAACCCCACCTTTAAGAAGAAAGGAAATTGTTTCGTATGTGGGAAGCCAGGCCATCATGCACCGCAGTGCAGACGCAGAGTAAGAAACGACAATCCTCCTAAGGCTAATATAGTCGAAGGAGATGACATTATTGCTGCGGTCGTTTCTCAAGTAAATCTGATGACCAATGTGAGCAAGTGGGTAGTAGACTCTGGTGCTACTAGGCATATCTGTGCAAACAGAAGTGCTTTTACCTCTTACACTAGTGTAGGGGATGGAGAAGAACACGTTTACCTCGGTGATTCCAGGACCACTCCTGTTCTGGGAAAAGGGAAAGTTCTTCTCAAACTCACATCTGGAAAGACTCTGGCCTTGAGTGATGTGCTATATGTGCCATCAATCAGAGTTAATTTAATCTCTGTAGCACTACTGGGAAAAGTGGGGGTTAAAGTGTCATTCGAGTCTGACAAGATTGTAATGACAAAAAATAATGTTTTTGTGGGGAAGGGATATTGTGATCAGGGTCTCTTTGTACTTAACATTTCCGAAAATATTAATGAATCATCTTTTTCTGCTTATATTATTGATTCATATGATATATGGCATGCTAGATTAGGACATCTAAATTCTTCCTATGTTATGAAATTAAAACAACTAGGATTAATTAATATGCATGATAAACAGAGTAGTAAGTGTGATATATGTGTAGAATCTAAAATAACAAAGAAAACATGTTTCTCTGTAGAACGCCAAACTGAATTGTTAGGGTTAATTCATACTGATTTAGCTGATTTGAAACAAACAATGTCTAGAGGAGGTAAAAATTATTTTGTGACCTTTATAGATGATTATTCTAGATACACCAAAGTATACTTAATCAAACATAAAGATGAAGCCTTTGATGTGTTTCTTACCTATAAAGCAGAAGTAGAAAATCAATTGAATAAGAAAATTAAGAGGATTAGATCAGATAGAGGTGGTGAGTATGTGTTATTTAATGACTATTGTGTTAAAGAAGGTATCATCCATGAAGTAACCCCACCGTATTCACCTGAGTCTAATGGAGTAGCTGAGAGAAAGAATAGAACTCTTAAGGAGATGATGAATGCTATGCTTATTAGTTCTAGTGCACCTGATAACCTTTGGGGAGAAGCCTTGCTTACTGCGTGTTTTTTACAAAATAGAATACCTCATAAGAAAACTGGTAAAACTCCGTATGAGATGTGGAGAGGTTATCAACCTAACCTTAAATATTTAAGAGTGTGGGGGTGCCTAGCTAAGGTGATGTTACCCGATCCTAAGAAAAGGAAAATAGGCTCTAAAACCTCTGATTGTATGTTCTTAGGTTATGCTGAACATAGTGCTGCCTATAGGTTTCTAGTTCTTAAAAGTGATACACTTGAAAGAAATTTTATAATGGAGACGAAAAATGCTGAGTTTTTTGAACATGTTTTTCCTTTAAAGGTTAGTGAGACGTCTCAACCTATAGAAGATAATAATAATAGTGATGCCTTGTGTGAGGAATTAAGAAGAAGTAAAAGACAGAGGAAGGAAACTTCATTTGGTAATGATTTCTATACCTATCTAGTTGATAATGATCCAAGTAACTTTGTAGAAGCCATTAGTGCTCCTGATGCAAAATAGTGGGATAAAGCCATTAAGACTGAAATTGAATCAATTCAGAAAAATAATACTTGGACCTTAGTAGATTTGCCTAAAGGAGCAAAACCCATTGGTTGTAAGTGGATCTTTAAGAAAAAATATCATCCTGATGGATCTATAGTGATGGATCTATAGAGAAGTATAAGGCAAGATTAGTAGCTAAAGGTTTTACTCAAAAACCCAACATAGATTATTTTGATACTTTTGCCCCTGTGACTAGGATTTCCTCTATTCGAGTGTTGTTAGCTTTAGCAGCAATCCATAGGCTAGTGATACACCAGATGGATGTTAAAACTGCTTTTCTAAATGGTGATTTAGAAGAGGAAATTTATATGACTCAACCTGAAGGGTGTGTTGTACCTGGTCAATAGAATAAGGTATGTAAACTTTTAAAATCTTTGTATGGATTGAAACAAGCACCAAAACAGTGGCATGAAAAACTAGATAATGTATTGTTATGTGATGGTTTTTCACCTAATGATGTTGATAAATGTGTGTACTCTAGATTTGAAAATGGTGATTGTGTCATTATATGTTTGTATGTGGATGACATGTTAATTTTTGGTACATGCAATGAGATTGTTACTAGAACTAAATTATTTCTAGGATCGAACTTTGAAATGAAAGACATGGGTGAAGCCAACGTAATTTTAGGTGTTAGAATCATAAGGAAGGGAGATAGTATATTACTATCCCAAGAACAATACATTGAGAAACTTCTTAAGAAGTTTGGGTATTATGATTTCAAACCCGTGAGTACCCCTTATGATGCTAACTCCAAATTAATGAAAAATAGAGGAGAATCATTATCTCAGCCTCAGTATGCCCAGATAATTGGGAGCTTACTGCACTTGATGAGCTTTTCTAGATCCGATATTGCTTATGCAGTAGGTAGACTAAGTAGGTACACTCAATGTCCAAATCAAGAACATTGGGATGCACTTTCCAGGCTTATGAGATACTTAAGAGGTTCAATGGATTATGCCATTGAATATAGTGGATTTCTCGCTGTACTAGAAGGGTATAGTGATGCTAACTGGATCTCTGATTCAGATGAGACAAAATACACTAGTGGTTATGTATTCACACTTGGGGGTGGTGCGATTACATGGAGATCTTCGAGACAAACTATTATTGCAAGATCAACAATGGAATCTGAGTTTGTCGCTCTTGAGATGACTAGAAGTGAGGCTGAGTGGTTGAAAAACTTCTTAGCAAACATTCCACTAGGAATGAAACCAACCCCATCAGTGTCAATACACTGTGATTGCCAATCGGCAATAGCTATAGCTAAAAACAAGAATTACAATGGAAAGAATAGACATATTCAATTGAGACATAATTTGGTGAAGCAGCTGCTAAAGAGTGGAACTATTTCCATTGACTATGTGAAGTCAGAACGGAATCTAGCCGATCCTCTGACAAAACCCTTGGGAAGAAATATGATCTTAGAAACATCGAGGGGAATGGGACTTAAGCCACTAGCAAACAAACAAGTGATGGTAACCCAACCTTTGTGACTGGAGATCCCATGAATAAGGTTCATATGGGTAAAAACAAGTCATTTGTTAGTTCTGATAGCACTAATTTGATTTTAAATCAAATATGTCCATTCCTATGGTGTGTGTGAAAGTGCTAGAGACTGCATAATTGAGAGGTTAAACTTTGTAATTAAACAAAGTTTTTAATGATCTTCATATCCCTTACGGATGGTGTATGAATTGCAGCATACACTTGATGAAATCACCTATATGAGTGTCAAGTGGGGCCGCTTGCATGAGATCTTGGCATGATCTCTAGAGCACTCATGAATACCGGGCACGCGCATGGCCTATTAAGCGCATCACAGCGATAACAACAAGGATTGTGGGGGTGTAATGTGATTGATAAACCTCTAACACACTCAAGTATCTTTGGTTCATATAGCTTGCTATACCAACTATACTGTGTATTACGTTTTTCATTCTAGGACTGGTTCATATAGCTTGCTATACCAGCTCTGATGCATTACATCTTATAAAACCCAGGATATTTTTCTTTCTTTCTTTCAATCATTGTTTCTTATCTTTTGCAATATGTGGGGGATTGTTATTATTTATTGCAAAAGATAAATATAACGTTGCGCAAGTTTCGTGCAGTTGCCAACGTTAATTTATTTTTGTTATGCAACGTGCTGCCAACGTTTTCCGCAAGCAAAGGTCTCCAACGTTTTGCAACGTTTAAATTAATTAAAATATTATTTTTCTAAAAGATATTTTGGACTTTTGGGATCATGGGCTTGATCCATGAACTCTATAAATAGGGAGCTCCTCCTCCACTCCAATACACACAAAATTTCATTCTTTCTTATTCTCCTCTTTTCTGAGTTTCATTCTCTAGCTCTTTTTCTCTTCTAAAATTATTCTGGGTTGTTCTTATACTCTATTTAGAGTTCCTTGCTAGTTCTGAGATCCTCAGAAATTCTGAGAAGTTCTTGTTGTATCCTGGGGGGCTTGCGCAATACACCGCGGATAAGTTCTTAAGGGCAGTGATCTACACGCCTCAGGAAGTATTTTTGTTCGTGATCTTTATTCTACTTTTGTCAGCTTTTACAACAAAAAGAACATGGCCATTTCTAGCTAATTCATAGTTGATTTGTAGCAAAACTTATAAAAAATCCCTTGTTGATCGAAAACAAACTGACTAATGTAAATTTCTCGCTAATTTATAACAAATTGGTTATAGTAAATCCCTAATTGATCCATAACAAATAGGTTGTAACAAATCCCTTGTTGATTTGAATAAAATCAACTATTGTCAATCCCTTACTTATTCATTGCAAACTAGTTGTAGTTAAGGATGGAAAAATGGGTTAACTTAGCCCCTTTTAGCTTGATCCATCGTTGGCTCGCTGAAAACAAGTCAAACTAGCTCGCCAAATGAAAACGAGCTAAAACACATAACTTGACCCACATCAAGGTAGGCTAGCAAATTGACCTACTAGTTTTTATTTTTTATTTTTTACTGATTTAATAGTTAAGGCCTCATTTGAGATGTTTTTTTCCCTATAAATGCAAGCCCAATTCAAATGTGAAATTATCACTGAGATTGACATTTTGATTCTTAACAACATCTCAAATAAACTTTCAAAAATTGTGCATAATAACAAATCCATAGAATAAATCATGAAAATAGGTAAACATGTAAAATAGGACAAAACGAGAAACATGTTCCTCAAGTCAAGGTGGTTGCCACTACCTCAGAACCGTCGTTGTTCGTTGAGTCACATCAATGTGGTCGTCACTCTCTCTCTCTCGAGGATTTTCTGTTTGTGGTGGTGTTGGATCGCATATGTGGTGATGTTGTGTTATTGGCTCGTGACACACTCGTCCTATACTCATGGTGGTAGTTGCTTCTTCGACATCGTGTTGGCTGAGTGAATGAGTGTATTTGAGTGTGAGAGTGAGATGAGATGACAATATTTGTTTGAGATGTGAGAGTGTTTAAGTAACAAAGCTCGTAAGCAAGCAAGTATTGAAAGGAAACAGTGCAACACACCTTTTTCTTTCTAGAAAAAAGGTTGCGGGCTAGCCTAGTTAGACACATGGGTTAGCCTATTAGGTTGACGGGTTGAGCGACATAGGCTAAGGCGGGCTAGGGGTTGAAATCTTTATCTTGAGCCATCTTTTTGTGGCGGGTTGGCGAGTTAGGGCTAACTAGCCAGGCCTGACCCATTTTGCCATTCCTAGTTGTAGCAAACCCTAATTGATCTGTAACAAATAGGTTGTATCAAATCTCTTGTTATCAATAACAAACTAGTCGTAACTAACCTTTAACTGATCCATAACAAATTAAATCTTTAACTAATTTCTAATTGATCTCTAGCAAATTATACCATCTTATCTTTAACTCATCCTAACAAAAGTTTGTTGGAAGCGATTTAGATAGCTAAACGATTCTCACAATAAATTATATTATAACAGGTTAAATGATTGATATACAAAACTCTTGGAAAACATAAATGAGTCATTATAATTAATAGGAGACTAATGCTACAATATAATATTTTTTTTTTGCTAAAACAGAGGAATAATAATTTTTTAATTACACTAGATGATAAAATCCTATTATTAAATATTTGATATTGTTATTTTCAATATTCTTTAAAATTTTAAAGCATATAAATCGATGCAGATAAAAATGTATAAGAATAATAAGAGTAGAACATAAGAAATTATATTATTTAATTGATCAAATCAATCTCCTAAATTTTTACATTTTTCAAGAATCGTTCAAGAAAAAATAAAAAATATGTGACACAATAAAAATCTTAAACCCTACAAACAAACTAAGATCCCATCTTATACATAATCAATGACTAAAAAAAGTCAATAATAAATTTTTGCGATTAATAAAAGTTTAGTGTTTTCATTTAAATTATCCTCTTTTCTTATCTCGTCAACTGTTGTTTTATAGTTTATTAATATAAACCAATTAATGTAATAAAAATGTTTTACATATGTTTTCAGTCTTTGTAAAATTACTAAAATTAGCGTGTTTCTGTTTTTGTCTTAATAACTTTTGATTTGCTTTTTATACTATAAACAATGAAATGCCTTCTTTTAGTCCTTATAAAATATGTCAATTTTGACTATAGTTCTTGAAAAATACTTTTCTATAATCTTTATCTCTCAAACACTCAAAATCATTACTTTCAAATCTTAATATTCATTTCAAGATAGATAAAGAAAATTTATTTTAAGATTAAATAAGTTTTTAATACCTATACAATTAAACCATAATAAAATTGGTGCCTTCAAAATTTGTTCAGTATTTTTTGTATTTACATTTAATAAATATGTCAATTTGATCTTCATATTTATTTTGTTACATTTAAAATCGCTATCTTAATATTCATTTTAAGACAAGCTAAATAACATTTATTTTGGATTTCAACGAGTTTTTATTACCTTTAAAATTGTCCAGAATTAAAATTGATACCCTTAAAAATTATTTAGTATTTTTAATATTCTTCGTGTAATAACAAGTATGTGAATTTGATCTAGACATTTATTTTGTTACTTTTAAATAATGTTATTCTCGTGCCAATTTTGATAGTTTCACATGTTAACACATACCTCTACATGTTATCAAATATTTTAAGTACCTACTTTAATAGGGGTCAATTTTGAAAGTTTTAAAACTCTAGATGCTCTTGTACCCATCTAGAGGATTTAACTTCTTTCAAGATATTTTTTTATGATAACAAAAGCTAAATTATCTTATATATAAAATCATGTCCTATTCTTAATTATGAACATATTAATGTATATTTTTTTCTAATTTTAAATCTTATAATCTTTAATTAATATTAAAGTTAGTGTTTTATGTCAAATTCTCATCAAAATAATTGTTAATAGAAAGATTATTACAAGTAATATTAACTGTTTCCGTGGTAAAAGATAAATAAACAAGTCATTGAATCGTTACATTTGAAATATAGAAAAAAAAAATTGTACTCTAATTATCAATAATAACTTCATAATGATAAACACTTAATCCAATACGAAGTTATCAAAAACTTATTAATACGAAGTTATCAAAAACTTATTAATTATTTGTATTTTAAGAGTTTTTTTTAGATATCACATAGTAGAATTTTATAACAACACTCTTATTTATTACTTGAAATGATGGTTTGAACTTCTATGAACCATCAACTAATGTCATATAATAGTTGAGATTAAAGGAATGATTAAGAGGTAATGAAATTAAAACTTCATTTTTCTACTGCTGAAATTGTATCGAAGCCCAACTTTTTTATTTTAATAAAATATCTATAAAATTTTGGCCTAAATCCACCTTTGTCCCACTTTTTCAAAATTAAGCAATTTTGATCATTTAATTTCTTACAACCCACATGCATGTCTAAACTAATGATAGTGTCAATTACTCATTTATGTAAGATATTGATAATAAGTTTAACAATTAACTTTAATGCATGTTATTTCAACATATTTGTTAACATTTTCCATTATATTACTAATTGAATAATATATTAAGGTTGACCAAAAGTTGCTTACTTTTGAAGAACTCAATGATCAAATCTGCAATTAAAATCTTATATGGGACAAATTTAACACACTGAGAAAACAATAAAGATTAAAAGTGGATTTAAACCTAAAATTTCTATTATATCTCTCTTCATTTCTATACATGTAACTTACGAAAAATGGGTACAAATTTAAAACTGGTATTTATTTACGTATTTTGTTATTTAATTTTTTTTATATAAAAACACATGACAATCCAAACTCAACAATTTTAAGATGATGAAGAGTTTTGTATTAAAAAGAATACCAACTTTAATATTGAAAAAAAAAAAGATGAATAGTTTAGTATGAAAGGAAAAAAGTAATAGAGTTTTGAGGGATTAAATATACATTACATGGTTATACTACAAAAAATTTAAGGTCAAAACCTAAACAACCACGAAAGCTTATAAAATAATATAGTAGTAAATAGAGTGTATCTCGAGATCAATCATCACATGACCATATTTAGTTATGTTTTTCAGTATCTGATATTTAGTGGTCAAAGGCACCAAAAACATGTACAAAGATTCGGAACGCAAGTCTTTTAAAATTTATAAACAAAGTTAACAAAAAGAAAAATCTTATACTATATTAATTAATTCTTAAGATGACCCAAATTAAAAGAACTTGCCAACCCCATTTATTATTCTAAATTAATTATCTTAACCGACCTCAAAAACTGTATCAAATATCATAGAAAAATGTGTTAATTATCATTGCATCTGAATTATTAGAGCTAATGCCAAACTTACCTACAAATGTTCCTTCATCTTTTCCCCACATCATAATAATTTAGCTTCATTTTCTTTTTCTTCAATAGAAAAAACAATTCATCGTAAAGTATAATTTACATTTTCTTTATGAAATTTTGGTATTGTTTTCATCTGTATTTTTAAAATACATTAATTTTGATATTCTAATATATATTATTAGAAATTCGCATATATTTAAAATAACTAAGATAGATTTATAATATATCAATGAAAATTTTATCTTATAAATTAGTTTTATAAAATTAAATTAAATATAAAATTTATTTTTCAAGATAATATCAAAACTCTTTCACATAGACTATTATTACAGTAAAATTATAATGAATAAATTGATGTAAATTTTATTTTACAAATCAGTTTTGTAATATAAGAAAATTTAAGTACTTTAATATTATTTTTTTAAAAGTACTTTTGGTTTAAATCTGTACACATCTTCAAAAAATATGATTCAAGATTTTTTTTTTATGAAATAAAGGAATTCAAGAAACTTAATTAACTTTTTTTAATTAATATAAAACTAGTGCTTTACTTAAATTGAGAAGCAGTAGTTTTCTTAGTTATAACTATTTTGAAATGTTTTATTTATTATTCTTACTTAAAATAGTTGGAGACTGACACTTATTTAAAAGCCTATAGAGACATAAAATTAAATAGAAAATGACAAAAGAAGAAAAAAACAAAAGAATAAAAAAGAAGTTTAAAGAGAGTTTCTGAGGAAGGGGGGACTTAAAGAAGTTGAAGAAGAAGCAATATAAGTTGTAATCAATTTTAGGACATTAAAACCTCTATGTCCCATAAATAAAGAAGTTAAAAGACTAAAAACACAAAAGAATCAAATAATAAAGTAGTTGAAAGTTAGTTCAAATATATTGTAACTACTTTGTCTTAATTTCTTAAACACACGTGTTTATCTAAATTGCTAAATTATATAATGTGATTTTTGAGAGATTTTGTCCCGGTTAGATATGACAATTAAACAAATATATACAAAAATTTTAGTCTTGTAATTAGTCATTCACATAATTATTTAATTATTATTTAATATTTTAATTTTAAATTTATTTAACTATAATTATTTTCTAAATATCTAACATTAAATATTAAAAATGTATTATTTTGATATTAAGTATTTAATATATCATATTTATTTTACCATGATTTGTATTTTCTTAGGAAAAATAAATAGTTGGAATTAAAACAGTAGGAAAGTGAGTCAGACCGAGATCCTCGTCACAAGAAATCAGATGGTACAAAAATGTGATATCCACTTATATAGGTACAAAAGTTTTACTTGCTAAATTTTAACTGGTTGTTTTTAATTTCTTCTTATAGTTTTTATATCATTTATCACATATCTTGATTTTCTTCTTTACCATTTTGAAATTGCAAATTCCTATAAGCTTTTATTGTCATTATAATAAATATTCTAATGAACTTTGTTACTTTTAATTTCTCATCATTCTTTATTAAATACACAATTAAAAAGATAGAATTAATTTTGCATTTTTATCATCATTTCACAATTTTTACCATCCAATTTTTCTTTTCATACATTTAAATGAATTTTATTAACCTGATAAATCTTCAAATTTGGGGCAAACTATGTTTTATCCTCTACGTTTATAGAAGTTAGTTGTAATACCTTAATCCAAATGACGTTAAAATAATCTTTATGTTAAAAAGGCACATGTGTACGGTTTTTGATAATAAAAAATATAACCTCAAAATTGATTGTTGTATAAACCATTTATAATTTGTTGGTCATTTGATGAAATTTCTATAAATATTGAGCAGAGATATTAAAATATATAACTATAGAGAATAATGCTTAAATTTACTACCACTATTCCAAATTTGTAGAAAACTAAAATCATTAAAGGAAAAAAAATATCATTTTGTTTCTTATTAACACGCACTATTCCAAACATGCAACATCGTTTGAGCCATGCTCCCTACCATTAAGGCATCAAACGCGTACTCAACAACCACATTAGTCTCGTTACCAAACACCATTTTTTTTTTCAGTTTTCAATTATCAACATTTGATTAATACATTGCAATTTATTCTCATAATGAATCAATAAAAATTGGTTTTTTATTTGTTGCCAATATTTTCATAGCCACTAAGGCATGTTGTAGAAAAAAAAAATCAAGTGAGACCTACTTAGAAGGGAAGTGAGAAATTTAATTACAGTGCAGTGTGGATTTTGTTGCATGCCCTGATTCAATGAATGAATTAATATGTGGTTAGAGTTTTGTTTCGTTAATGACATTTTATACACATTAAACTAATATTAAGATATCAGAGTTTTTCTATTTAATGAACTTTAATATCTGAATTATACTAAAAGGTGAAATAATACAAAAAATAAAGATTATATCAAATAAGTTATAAAAAATTATACTGCATACAAAACATAGATAAATTATATTTATTATAAAAAAATAAATGGTGGCCAAGATACTAAATCACGGATCATGTTAAAAATATCGAATATAGAAATTGAGGAGATCTTAATAACAAATAGTAAAGTATAATTAAACTTTTTATTAGAACAAACTTTTATATCATATTAATATAATAAATTTTACATTAAGTTAACTTTATTAAACCACTTGGCAATGGATAATCTTAGTACCGTTAAAATGGGTTGAAACTCATGAGTCAACCTGGCTCACCACAAGTTTGAGCCGGGTTGAGTTGGAAAAAAATGCAAAATATTTTATGCAAGTCAATTTTGATCCAGCTCACTAAGAACTCGACTCACACGGGTTGAACCCGTGGTGGGTCGGGTTGGCTCACCAACCCACCTATTTTTTTAATTAAATTAAATTAATTATTCAAATCCTATTTTTTTATTGAAACCAAATTAATTATTCAAAATGCACAACCTTTACTTAGCAATAAACCCTAATATTTATAGATTGAATAATATTATAAATGGAGATAAAGAAGAAGATGCTTCAAGAGAGCATAATTAACTAAGTCAATGAGCCAACCCGTTTAACCCACCAACCCATGGTAAGTCGGGTCGAGTTCAAATTTTTTTGGCTCGCTAATAAATGAGCCGGGTTGGATTGACTCACTAAGTGACCAACCCGTTGTGGGTCAGGTTGGGTCGGGCCGGGTTACCTGTTTTGACAACTATAGATAATATTGTTAATGTATTTATAGAATTAAGATGTATTTATAGAATTAAGAGGTGCTTTGCAAAAACTTTACAATTTCTTTAATTTTTGTTTCCTAAAGTGTTCATTTTACTCTTCTTTTGAATTGTATTCCTTAATATGAATGAGGTGTTGCTTGTAAAAAATATTCTCATAATCAAGTCATCTTCAAAAGTAAAATATTTTGTGTAATTAATGAGAACATAAATTATTTATTTCAATGATTGTATTATTTATAATCTAATTTATTACGTTTGAGGATCTTAGGTGAATAAGTTTGATTGTAGGCCTAATGGTCCATTTACCTTTTCTATATTAGTTAGGAATAACAATTTAGTATCCGTAGACAGTGGGTAGTGAGTAATTTAGTATCCGTTCATTAACGGGTCAGATTCGAATATCATACTACCCTTAAGAAATTAAGTTGTTTTTGAAATTTTATCCATAGATGTATTTTTTGTCAGTAATATTTAAGAAAACACCATTAATCAATTAAAGATATTTTAGAAACATAGAAATGAAAAATTACATTATTGTAATATTTACATATAAATATTAGAGTTATAAGATGCATATAGACCCTTATGCTTTCCCATCAAACTCACTCATTCATATGATGGTATAGAAATTGGAGTGATGCAATAAACAATTTGTTTCTCATCAAACTCATTCATTAGATGGTATAGGAATTGAAAAGTCACTTGTTCACATATCTCATGCCTACATATAGTTGTAACCTTTGCACTCTCTTTTCAAATTTATCTTCTCTCTCAAAAATATATCCTTTGGTGTTTGAAACTTGTTTTTTAGATTATTGTCACTCATATAATTATTTCAAGACTTAATCATAGTTTTCTTCCTTTTTATTATCTTCACTTCTTGCAATATAATTTGGAACTCATTTAAAAACTCATAAAATATTTTTTTAAATATCATAGATATCCAACGAGTATCTGCTGATTGAAAAAATATATGCCAGTTTTTTTATGCGAGTATCCAACGACTAGCGAATCATGTAACGAGTACGATTTTTTCATGCAGATCAGGTAGCAGGTAAGCAATATCTGTTCTTGACCCAATCCCATTATCATCCCTAATATAAATGTATAATCATTTTCTGCTAAGATACAAAGTAATTGGTATTCCACTAATAGACCAACAAATAATTAGTCATGCCATTTAATGGTAGTCATCATGCAAGTTAGACCTATTTTAATGCATATATTTTAAACACGTTTAGTTGACCTATGTGTCATGTCATCCTAAAACAAAACTAATAGTCACGTAACTCAAAACTAATAGTCATGTAACTCACGAGATACTTAACCATATACAATATACACTACAATTATATATAGATATTATATATATATATATATATATATATATATATACACACACACACACACACACACACACACACATATATATATATATATAAGGTTGCTTTGTACATCCACTAGTGCAGTAAGAGGAAATGACACCGGTTATTTTTGCTTATAGGCACCGGTTCTACAACCGAGACATATACAAACGAGGTAAAAAATGGTAGGTTTTATGCCTCGGTTATGAACTGAGTAAAAACGAATAGGATTATGCCTTAGTTTTTAGGTAACCGAGGCAGTAACTTGTTTTTTTTTTTAATTTTTCAACCTTTAGGATGCTGATTCACTATGGAATGATCTTGTTGATGTTCCCAGAGCTGGTAAACAACCATCCTCAGCCATCCTCATCTCCTTGACATTGCTTGTTGACCATTGCTACCTTCAAGCTTTCCTTCCTAATCACCATTTTCCTCACTTCTTGCTCCTTCTTTGGCTTAGGCATCATCTGTTCATGGTCAGCCAACCAATAAGTTTGTTTCAGGAGTGGAGGGTCAAAACTCAAGGCTTCATTTTGGGGGTTCATAGTATAGTAAGAACAACAACATATCAAAAATTCCTACATACACCATAAAGCAATACACAACACACAAAGAAGCTTCATCGCACCTTCATTGTACAATATACAACATCATCAACAAAAGAGAAGCTTCGAAGGCCGTCGGGGGACCATCGAAGGTCATTTCGCAGAGAGGACTCTGAACTCCTTCATCAAAATGAAGTCGTTTCACGTGCCCCAGATCCTGACGGTATCAGAGGCATCGGCGGAGGTGACCTACTCGCCGTTGGGGGAGAAACGCGCGATGGTGGTCGAGGTGGAGGCGACCCACAAATCTGGCATTGGTGTAGACGATGGAGTTGAACTTGGCGTCGCCGGAGACGAGGCTCACGATGTCACAACCGACCAAGCTCTGTTTCAATTGATGCAATGTAGGGTTCAAAGCGGCGTGAGGCTCGTGTATCTGATTCAATTGTTGTAGGTACCATTGCGAGGAGACGAACTCGCGAGGTTGAACAATGACCAATTGGGATTTTCTGTTTAAGGTTCCATTGCGCGATTCTGGTGGTGCGTTGATGGCAGGTAGTGAGGGTTTTAGCGGAGAGGCCATGGGCGAGGCAGGAGAGGACCAAGGCGATGTGTGGCTTGAGCTTGTCCACGATGTTTTTGAAGATGGGGGTAGAAGAAGTCGTAGAGGGAGGCGGTGGTGTTGGGGTTGTTGTTGTTGTTGGTGGTGGCAACGTTGGGGTTGGGAAGGAGGAGGAGGAGGGGCGCAGTGAAGAAAATGAGGGAGGCGATGGAGGAGGAGACAAAGGCAATGGTGAAGAAAAGGAGGGGACCATGGAGGAGGAGAGGAGGAGTGGAGGAGGGACAAGGGGTTAGCAGTGATTGATGTGAGTGAGTCGGAGAGGAAGGAGGTGGTTGGGTCGAGAGAAAATGTGGAGGTGAAAAGCTAATATCAGATTTACCCTCTCTCACCTCCTCTATTGCCTCGGTTGGTCAGATAACTGAGGTAGAACCTTTATATCAGAAAAGTTGTCAGGTGAAAAGTCCTTTTTGTAAGTGGAATAAGAGTTTTCTGATTCTATTGTTTTCAAAACCGAGACAGTATCCCCTTTAGGTATCGATTCCTGGACAACCGAGGTATATACTTTTGTTAAAACTATGATAATGTCACCGCACTTTTATACACTTCAACTTCAGTAAAACCGAGGCGCGTTAAAAAACTTATTTTTTACTAGTGATCCCTACAAAATTATTCCTTAGAACCCATCATTTTATAATATTTTATGAGAACATTTTTCACATCCATAATAACAAGATCTTTCAAATTATACTCTCTAGAATGCACCAATTTAGAATATTTATGATAAAATTAAGAAGATTTTGCACATAGTAAAAAGAAGGTCATCTCGAGATTGCATTGGTTAATGTAATCCTCATTCATAATTAGGTAACGCAACAGGCTCCACCCCAGGTAAAGGAAGAGTTAAGAATGAATCATATCCATTTAACATAACAATAAATGATTTATTTGGGAAAAAGTTTTGTAAGTAAAATTTCAGGATTCAATATTGTAAAACAAAATCTTTACAGATAATTAGTTATATATATATATATATATATATATATATTCTTTTTATAAATTGTTCATAAATATTTTGCATTTATTTAATTCATAAATAAAGTGAGCCGAACTTTAATAGACTATATACCTCGAGACTCGACTCATATATAGGAAAATGATAAAATAATATGGGTTTAAATTACGTTAATTGTTACTCTGTAAAGAACTTATACAGAATGCAATTTTTACTAATCTATTTGTTCAATTATAGCTCACCTAGATTTTTCGTGCCAAATTCATATAAAAAAATAATAATGAAATAATAATAATTTTAAATCAAGTTAAACTAAGTTGGATAAAATCATTAATGGATTTAAATAAAGTCGAATTTAACACAAATAATTTATATCAAACTAAAAAACTTAAGCTAAAGAAATTCACACATTTGATATGAAAATATAATGGTGGGTATAGTCAAATATAGACTACGATTCTAGTTTTTTAGATATATATATATATATATATATATATATGTCGGATGACCTTGTGAGATAATGTATACTACATACTACATAGGATTAGACGACTTTGGAAAATAACGAACAATTATACAGTGAATAGATACCACTCGGACTTCGATAGAGAAGATCGAAAGGTTGCAACAGTATGATACAACCTTACTCGATAGATAAGTTTTCTTTGCAAGAATTAAGGAAAATAGTGATTAAGGGTATTAGACTGAGATTAGGTTGAGATTAAGGTGTCATTAATCTCAAACCTATCTCAAAAACTATAAATATAGGTTAAAGATAAAAGGTAGGTGTTGACATTTATTGTGCATTGAATATGATTGCTCTGACTACCGTACAGACTATTTGCTAACTTAAGCATCGGAAAAACTTTGACAAGTACTCTCTGGACGGTTGTCTCAAGGTAAGAAAACGATAAAGAGCTTGGAGATAAAGACCGATCGTCCCTACCCGTCGCGCCCTCGCCGCCTCTACCCAACGACTCCTCAGACGAGATAACATGCACAATAAACATTATTATTACCTTGGAAAAAAGAATGCGAAAAACAAGCAAGATAGTATGCAGAGCAAAGAAATGAAAGTGGTGAAAATGGCGGCACACCCACCACCCTATTTATAGGAAAATTTTAAAAATCGTTAGTCCATCACTGTCGTTAAAGTCTGCCACATTTAACAGTTCTGATTGAGCGACCTTACACTACCCGAGAAAAAGATTGCACGCGCACACGACACGTGTTTTTTTCGCCCAAATCAAATTTCAAAATGCGCGGAACGACCAAGCTAAAACCACATTCAATTATTAATGATGTCTCCTGTAACAAAACCCAACGGCAACTATGATTTTTAGGACTTGGGGCTTGTGTACCATAGGGGCCGGACGACCCTGTGAAATAATGTGTACCGCATAGAATTGAACTACCCTTGAAGATAGGGAATAGCTACATAGTTGATAGATACCATCTGGACTCCGACAAGGAAGACCGAGTGACCCCAGCAGTTCCGGACAACCTTACTCAACAGATAAATTTTCTCTGCAAGGATTAAGTAAATAGTGATTAAGGGTATTGGACTGAGATGGGGCCAAGATTAATGTGTCACTAATCTCAAGCCCATCTCAAAAAATATAAATATAGTCAAAGGTAAGAGGTAAGTGTTGACATTTACTATGCATTGAATACATTGTTTTGACTACCGCACGAACTATTTGCTAACTTAAGTATCGGAGAACCTTTGACAGATACTCCTTCAGACAGTTGGAGTGAGAAAGAAGACAAGACAAATATTCTACTACCTGGACAACTTAGGAGAAGAAATATGTTAAAAGTTATCCGAAACAAAATATTATATATATATATATATATATATATATATATATATAATTAAATATATTTTTAGTTTTAAATTTTAACATAAAATTAGAATTATTTATATTTCAAATTTTGATATTACCTCCAAACTCTAAAAGCGAGTAATTCGACTGTAATTTTTTATAGGTTTATTCACCTTCTTTGTTAAGAATTCAACTTTTGAAATTTATGTATAAAATAATATGGTTTACGATCAAAGCACACTCTTAGGTTCCTACGTAGTTTATTTTAATAAAAATAGTCCATAGTTCTTACATGAAGTGTACCTTATTAGAAATTATGTTAAAATTTTAGTCATAGTTGAAAATGATTCTTTTATACTTCGTAGGCTTTGATAGACTATGATTTTTTAACTATAGGCAAGCATCTTAAATGATGTATATGTTAAAAACATGGAATTGATTTTCTCTAATTAAGATCTCCAAGAATTCATAAATGAAAACCATAAGTTCTAGTAATAAATTAAAATATATTCATTCATTTATATATATATATATATATATATATATTATACAGAGTATGTCGGTTAGAGATATTATCGATTCATTATGGGACGTTAATCTGTTGAGCTAGTTGATCGGTTACACGACAAGTTTGCAGGGAGAGTTAGAAGGTATTAATAATTAATTAATGGAATCATTAATGCGATGATGCGAATATGTGGTATGAATGAGTTATTAACGAGTTTCATTGCCTAAAAATATATGACATTAATGGATAGCTAATGGGCTTTATTATTTTGAAGTCTATAAATAGAAGGTCAAACAACCAGGTAAATACACTTTTTTTTTTCACAATTGCATTAAGACCATCTTGAATAACATTTCTGACTTGAGTATGAGTGTTTCCTGTAGAGCAACCATCAATCGGTGAACAATCTTAGTGCAGTCTGACGATCGATAAACATATATTTAAAGAATGAAATAAGACTGCTTGTGAAGACTCAAGAAAGGCAGGATGATGTATTCTTATTTTACATTTGGTTGTAAAACCTTAAACATCTTTTCCACTTGTTGATAGTCTTTTGAAAAACAAATTATAAGTAAACAAAAAAAGAAATTAATTTTTCTCACAAATTAAAATTAACTTGTGTAAGCTACTTTGTAATAACACTCATATAATCTTTTCAAAATTTTACTTATAACCTAGACATAAATTAGTTTTTATTCATTAAAAAGATTATTATTTTTTTCTTCGTATTTTTCAATTAAGCTAATTCAAATAGCCCATGGTGTTGAGTTTTCAAAAGGTAATGAATTTGGCAACTCATTTTGGTGGCTGTTGGTTATAGAGAAAACACACTAATCTTATATGCTCTAAACTCCTTATAAATTGCTTTCTTATAATTTCATTCAATTATTCAATTTCTTACTGAAAACACAATTTAGTAAAAAACAATTATCAAGATATTAATTAACAATTATTTGTGGAAACCTTTTCTTTTCCTTTTACTTTATATGCCTTTGAAAGAAGAATCGATATCTTACTTTTCTTCACAACAAAAAGATTTAGGTTTCAATTTATATTGCACATGAAACACTTTTAATTTGGCCAATCTTTTGAAAATCGAAGAAAGTACTTATTCTTTTAGCTACAAAACACCTTTCATGAATTTCATAAGACAACCAATCATGGTGACAATTTATATCATTCAATCATTATGGATAGCATCTACAAAATTAAAAGAAAGATCGAGTGTGTGTGTGTGTATATATATATATATATATATATTATAACGTGCAACTTATCTATACGGAGAATACTTTCCAACGAGTTTTATAAATTAATTAAAATATTCTTTTTTCACAATTATTAGAATTGACTTTAGCATAATTTGTTGTTATTCACTCATTGAAACAATGATTTGATTCAATCACTTGCTTATTTGATACTTTCAAAGCAGTTTTAAAAGTTCTCATGATCGAAGATTTTCACTCGGTATATATTTCACACACAAAAAGAAAAAATACTCCTTAAAGACACAAAATCTACTAATTTTATTATTACTTTAGTTCGTAAATGATAAATATTATGAATTTGTAATTTTTTTCCCTTCTTATGAAAATTGAAAAATAAAGAGTTTAATTTTAAAAATTAAAACTCTATTAATATTCTAAAGAAAAATATATAACCATTAATTTAAGGAAAATTTTGAATTTTTTTACAATAGATAAATTAATGGGGTTAGCTAAATTAACCAACTTTCTTAATAAATGTAAAATAATTATAAGTGTCCAAGGTACAGCTTAAAAAATAAAAAAAATGGAAATTATGAAAGTGCAATAACGCACTAAAGAAACATGGAAATCCATTTCTATGCATTCTACTAAAAGAAATAATCTTTTACTAAATCTTTAATAAGTATCCTTACGACAAATTTTTTTTAGCATCAATATTTTTAAAATTGAATTTTTATTCAACCCTTTTTAAGCCGATACTTTTAAAATTATTTATCAGTTCGTAGTACATAAAATAATATTAATGAAATTTGAAATTACAATTTTATTCTACATATTAAAAATAAAAACAAATTTAATTTTATAAATTTTAATATTTAAAATACACAGAAACTTTTATATAAAATATATTATAATATTTAAATTGAAATTTCATATATACACATCCATCTTGTGACAATAAAAATTTTATGTTTAAAATAAAAAATAAAGTAACAAAAATTCTAACTATGTTATATTTTAAGAAAAATAAAAATTCAAAATGATATTTATTACGTATTTTTCAATGTCATAATTAATTTTTCAATGGGTAAAGGGTATATATTTATGTAACATCCCAATTTTTATACTATTCAACCATCATGGGATTTCTCACTCTTCAATATTACAAAAAATAGTCAGCTCAAAGAAACATATAAATTGCTATTAAAAATATCCATAAATAAATTATAATATCAAAAGATATACAATATCCTACATAACTATAAGATATTATACTCAACCAAAAATGTAATAGGTATTCCAAAAACAGATGAAACTAAAACACAACATCCTACTTAATGACTCAACTCTATCTCTTTCGAACACCTGCTCACCAAAGACATCCATGTAAGCTTATACAATTAAGGTGATCATTGCAAAAGAGAAGAAATAAGACAAACAATCAAACAGAGAAAAAAGGGTAAGCTAACGTAAAAAAAAAACATTTATACAATTTAGTTTAAAACATACATAATAATTACATCTTCAATTCAAAAAAGAAATCAAACAAATTTATAACATTAGACATGACCATTCAGATATGTGTATTTATGTCAGACTATGACAAGTAGTACATGTAGTGGTGGAACAACTTGTTCCCCAAGCTACCACACAAGATTAGTTCGTCTACCACCTATATCCAAAGAACACCAAACCATAGATTAGGACCTCCTACTACTTCTCACCACATAACCCCGTTCTCTACTTGAGATGAAACGATTATTGGAGCATTAAGATAACTTCCAAGAGTGAGTTCCTACATCAATACATCACACTAATGAACGCCACCATAGAATCTACTCATGAGATCCATGGAATTACGCCAACAAATTTTACTAATGCATGTCACCATGGAGTCTCACCACAAGATCCATGGACTTATGTCAACCACATCTACCATGCACACAATCAACAACATACTCATCATCATCATACATCATACATAATCATATACATAACCTTATTTCTAATTCATATTGTAAATCAACTCATAATTCATAATAAGTATTAAAGCATTAAGACAACTAAACTCGACAAGGATCAAAAGAAAAGAAAACCAAAAACCAATTAAAAGAAAAGAAAACCAAAGTCGCTGAGCGTTATACCAAATGACAGTCACTTCAAAACTTGATTTGGGTTCCTCTAATACTTATCCAAATGACCAAAATGGCATCCTGGACAGTAGAATGGATTCAAAATCAATTTCATAACTTAAATTGGATACTAATTTGGTTATTTAGTCAGGAAACAAGGTTCATATGATCATCCTACAACTCAACACTCATGTATGAGATTTCTCATGCTTTAAACCAAATTTCTAGTGCATTATATGGAAAACTAAGTCTTAAGTGGCATCAATGTAAACATCAAACAACAAATTTACTCATAAGACCATTCTTCCAAAATTTCACCTGTCAAAACTCGCATTTAAACCAGACCAACCATTTCTCTAACCTATTGTAAAACTAAAGTTCAACAGCTAATTGATCAACCAACACAACAACTTATCATTCAAAAATCATCAAGAATCCATTACCATTAAGCAAGCATCTCATCATATCAACAACCAATTTCAAATTCATAAATCATTCAAAACAAACCAGTTCAGAAAATCAATAATTCATCATACTAGCCATCAATTTCACAACATTTCAAGCAAGAACACATACTCATGAACCTCCAAATAAATAAAAATATAGTTAGCTTCCCTTACCTTATAGAGGACCCAACTGCTTTACTAGAGCTAAGATAATCAAACAACTCAAGGAACTCTATCTATACCTACAACTCATAGAAACATGATCAGGATATACCGTTAAAACCACTAATCAGAGAGTCTTATTTGCTTTTGACCACTTTCCTAGCATCATTTAACTACTTTAGACTTGTTAGGATGTTAACATTACTTAAAATGACTCTACTTTAGGTGAATTGGCAATTTGTGACCATTTAAGTGAACTTTTTAGGTTAAAACTACTCAAACATTGAGTTTAGGTACTTGTTTGCTTTTAAGTAATTTCCTACCTTCACTTAACTACTTTAGACTTATTAGGATATTAACATTAGATAAAATTACTCTACTTTTGGTGAATTGCCAATTTCTCACCTTTTTAGGTTATAACTACTCAAAATTTGAGTTTTAGGTACTTGTTTGCTTTTGATTAGTTTCCTAGTGTCATTTCACTACTTTAGACTTGTTAGGATATTAACATTAGTTATTGTTAGTCTATTTTAGGTGAATGGCCTCTTTCTCACCCTTTTAGTAGATTTTTTTAGGTTCTACATACTCAAACTTTGAGTTTGAGGTAATTCTTTGCTTTCGACAAGTTTCCTAGCTTCATTCCACTAGTTTAGACTTGTTAGGATGTTAAACATTTCTTAAAATTAGTGTACATTAGGTATAGTTGCAATTTCTCACCCTTTAAGTACACTTTTTAGGTTCTAAATACTCAAACTTTGAGTTTGAGGTAATTCTTTGCTTTTGTCAAGTTTCCTAGTTTCATTCCACTAGTTTGGACTTGTTAGGATGTTAACATTAGTTAAAATTAGTCTACTTTAGGTCAATTTTCAATTTCTCACCCTTTAAGTACACTTTTTTGGGTTCTAACAACTCAAACTTTGAGTTTTAGGTCATTCTTTGCTTTTGACTCCTTTCGTAGCTTCATTACACTACTTTAGACTTGTTAGGATGTTAGCATTACTTAAAATTGGACTTTAGGAGAATCACCACTTGTCACCTAGGTCATAAGATAAGAACTCCTAAGAGAGGAAACACTCTTACTTTCTAAACTTTGATTAACCACTAACGCCACACAAGAGATAAGTTATGGAATGCCATTCTAGTACAAGCAAAGGAGGGGTGGCTCCCCATTTGAGATATTACACACTCAAAATATGAACATACATAGTTTTATTATTTAAGTTGTCAAAGTGAGTACACGAGCTTTCCATATGTAGAGTGTGTGGTGGGAAGGGATTAGACAAACACTTCCCTTCCTTAACTCTCTAATTGGCTAACACAAAAATAATTTCCATAAAAGTCTCTATTTTAAAAAAATAGAAAGAATTACAAAAGTCTAATATAGGCCCAATACAAAAAAATAAATTCCATTATATTCTTAAGTCTCCTATTTGGTTTTTAATTCATGCACTCATCACAGGTTGGGAACGGTTGCATTCATATCTAAGTAGAAGTGCCACTATGGTTTAATAGATGGAACAAGAAGAACCAAAACTGGATTAGAGCTACTTTAAGGAATTTTCTTATGTACAATTTGTACCACTTATAAATGGTCACACTGGGCAATATAAAGTAAAGACGTTTTGTGAAAGATTATCATCATCATTTTGGGCATCTACTCTCCAATTGTGAGTAATAATCCCTTTGGAGTACTTGCCAAAACTGTGTCTTTTTCTATAGTCACCACTTTGCTCTCTGAGAAAGTGTCCACTTCTGGTTAGCGCTATTTAAGGCGACAACCTCTACACTCAAAAATGGATTTCTTTGAATGTTTTATTTTTGTCCTAGTTAAGATCATGGTGATATAACTGAGATTCAAATTTTGAATTGGAAGGTTGATATTCCAAATCATGAATCCTATCATTTTGTGCATTATAATAATCACGATCAATAATAAGAACATAACATATATAACTTTTCACGAGGACATATAAAGCACATATTCAGGCTGAATAACCAAATATATAACACTAGAAGCAATGTAACATAGAGAAGCACAACAAACCCCATTCACAAAAGAAATAACTTACCTCTACGGCAGCGACAACCCTAAGTGTATTAGCACCTCCGATACCCTCTCTCACGAAGCCCTTCTCACACAGCGAAAGTCACTTCGTCACACAACCCATGGATTAGCCTCCCTCGCCAGCTAGAAGTTTTGCCCATGCCATGACACCAACTCCTGACACAACGACAACACCTCCTCATGTCGCCAAACCACCGTCATAGAGAAAGAGGAGCTCGAGAAAGTGAGAAACAATGGCAAGTAGGGAAGAGTTGATACAAAGATTAGGGCGGGGGAGAGTGAAAGCGGGAAATGTTTCGTTAGGAGTGTATTTGGGAAAATGGAAGAGAGAAATCCCAAATTTTGATTTCATTAAGTGAATGCCTATACCGACGGGAAAAAGCCTTTGGTAAATTCGCTGCCAAATACCGAAGGGCAAAAGCCTTCAATAATCACCATCTTACATGACTGTCTCTAAATTCTTTGGTATATCAACTTTATTGACGACCCAGAGACCTTCGGTAATAATCGTTCGATAATCAACACATTTCTTGTTAGAGATTTAAGAAAACTTTTTAAATATCAACCTAGTTGAATGTTTAAGAGATAATGAAGATAAGTTTTTATATTACATAGTAAATGAAATATTGAAATATTTATGATATTGATCACTTCAATTGAGAATTAAATATTTTCATATGAGAAATACGTAAAAGTATTAAAAGAAAAGTATATGTATGTATAAAGTTACTTAATATTTAAATTAAAATAGGACAAGGACGAGAATAGGATGAATATTTATAGACTTACCTCTATTTTTATATTCAATTGAAAAGGTTAATTATGATCCATATATTCATGATCAATTAATGAGAAGGTTCTTATAAAAATGGAGATGGGTTAAGACAATATTACTATTCAAGTTTATTTTGATTCCTATAGATTCAAAGCTATTTTTATTGGTTATTCTTCAAACTGATTTTGTTGATTAGTTAAATCAATCACCTCATCCGTTCATTGAATTTGTCTACATAAATTCAAACTCGTTCTCAATCTGTTCTCATTTGTATGAAAAAAAAAACTACATTCATCTACTTTGAATTGATAAGTTAATTGCATTAAATATTTCCCTAAATGTTCTTGCTAAATTGCCCTCGTTAATATTTTACTCATTCCTCAACTTTCGTCCGAAGATGAATGATACTTTATCTAAATTCAAATATATGAATTTTTTTGTAATTAAACTTATTAGAATTAAATTTGAAATTTCTAAATCCCCTTAATGTGCTATTATTTAAAAAATACCTTTATCTTTTGATTTAACTATTAAAGTAATAATATTAAATAAGTTTAACTACTATTTACTTAATGGATAATAATAACAAGTTATTATATTAAGTTTATCACTGCATAGTTGTAAGTCTCTGAGTGATTAGTCATATGTTTTAAATAATAAGATTTATTTTAAGAGATCGGAATTTGATTACAACAATAATCAAATGTAAAAGCAGTTTTTAGTTAGTATATAAAAAAAGAATTAATTGTTGTTATAATTGAGTCTAGAAGAAGGAATGGGTTAGCATTTACTTTGACAAGTACAATGAAACATATTGGGAAAAAAGTGTGACAACAAATATCTAGTCATAGCGTGGTTCTCTATGATAATGAAAAGTGAAGTTGAGAAGATCAAGGTTCCATGCACGTGAGGTCGGTTCCTTGTTATGGATGATCCTATCTAACCCTAACCCTATTCTCAATACAACACCACTAATTTCTCAATCTTAGTATAAAAACGAGGTGTGTTTCATACACTCTTCTTTGGTAGAATAAACCAATAGTGGTGGCTTCAATGTGTAAAACGAATACAATGGTATGAACCCAAATTCCATAAGTTTGCATTGGTGTACGAGAGAGTTTCAATTTCAATGGCAGCGTGTGAATCTAGGAGTCCATGTTCAACTAGTTCTCACATGTATAACCACCGCTACCCTTCTCCTTCTCCTCCATTATGAGTTTGTGCATTCATCATAACAAGTGGATATTTGCTTGTGCTTTGTAATTATTCAACCATAACTTTTGTTTCGTGAGGATATGGTTTCTCGACATGTTAACCAATGGCATTTTTTTTGGGACAAATGGTGATGAATGTGTTGATGATATTGGTTAACGTGTATTTGGATAGAAAATTTTGTAATTTTTAAGATAATATTTTGTAATCGATATTATTATTTTTGTTTAATCAAAGTTCTTCTATATTTTTTTATTTTATATTTTAAAAATATTTTCTTAATTTACATTAAATGAAATTATTTTCAAATTATAAAATGTTAGATCAAGTTAGATTCGAATAAGATAGCATCAAGACAGACTTAGGCAAAATTACACTAAATTAATCAAAATAAAAGATAAATCAAGTCAATCCAAGCTCAACATAAGTTGAGGCGGTCTAGGCCTAGATCGGGCAAAGTAGGCTTAAGGCTCGATAAAATCGAGTTGGCCTAGGCCTAACTTGAAGTGAGTTGGCTTAAACCTAGATTAAGTCAAGTTGGTTCAAACCCATATTATCAAACTAAGTTAATCTAGGTCTAAATCGAGCCAAGTTGGTCTACACTTAAGTTAAGTCAAGTAGATTTAGGTCCATGTTTAGTCAAGTCGAGACAACCCACTTTTTGTAGAGTCAGAGCAGGTCCATGTTCATTCAAGTCAAGACTGATCCACATTTAATCAAATTAGCTTGGAGCTCAAACTTTTAATAATTAAGTTGAGAGATGATTAAATATATATGACACCAAAGTGTTTGATATTGGCACTTTTATGAGTTTTTCCACTAACACATGGAAATAAAAGAAGATGTGATTTTAAGATTTTGGCAGTGATGCTTTGTTCAAAGCAATTTAAACGTGTCATATATAAAAACATATGCTTCTTAACCTTCTCAATTTTGCTTATTTTGATTAAGCTTTCTACATAGTTATTGCATTCTTTACTTTTTTGTTCATCATTTGTTTTAGATTTTTCAACAAACAATTATAAGTACATCATTCTTCCTTATCTTTTTTGTGATTTCTAGTTCTTCCTTGAGTTTATATAATGAGGATGTAAGCCTTAGAGAATCTATGGTTTTGAAAAAAAATATTAAACACAATAAAGAATTTAGATAATAATAACCTAGTAGAATTGGTGTATGTGGGGAGTTTTCTTTTTTCTTTTTTTTTTGTGAGGATGTAGGACCTTGAACCCTTGAAGAGGAAAAGGAAAGTCATTCAAGTTGTCCATGGCTAGCCTTCAAAATCAAAGAAAACCTTTATGGTTGGACCAAATACAAATAGAAGACATAGGAAAGATAAACATCCTCCCATTGTCACCTACAAGTATATCTTGGTATATAAAATCATTCACTTATAGACTTACATGTACTTGATGCATTTGTTAGTGCTTAACATTGAAATCAAACATATAGACCTTCTAATAACTAAGGAATGCTTAACTTGCAATATGGTAAATATGACATCCTTAACTAGTTTTGATGATTTCATGTTTACATATAACTATTGAGTCAAAGAACTAGATATACAAATTTATCATGGAGTTCAAATGAAATGTGTTAATTGAGTTCAATGTGGCTCATACCCAAGTTCACACAAATATTTAGGTGTTTCTCCCAGCCTTCCAAATCTTGTGTTCCTTTCTTAACATTTGTTGACTAACTTTTTTAAGATCAATTCCAACAAGTGTACTAAGTACATTACAATATCAAGCAAGTGTCATATTTGGAAGAATTTGTTTAAGATCATCCAAGATTCAAATCTAGATTAGATTCAATGAAACATTGTTTGATATAATTGCAATGATTATAACAAAGAAAAAAGAGCTAAATAAGATTTAAGAAATATAATGATAAAACTTGTTGAGATTGGATTTCATCTCTTCTTATTCTACACATTGTTATTGATACTGTATATTTAAATACAAATCATTTAGCATCTTGGAACTGCTTAAAAGTAATTATAATCCATTACTAATATCTAGAACCTAAGGACTTTAGACTTAGTGTGACTCCTCAACTCCTGATTGAATGAAACCTTTAAAACCTTTTATCCAACTAGAGTTTTAGATCTATTTCTAACATTTAAAAGTAAGAGATGATTTGATTGGGCCACATCTTGATATTAGTTTTCCAATTCAATCTAAACTAGTGAAATAAGTTTAATGATCAAGTCATCCAAACAATAAAACATGAATCAAAACATAAACATTAAATGAAAATGTATATAAGTATCCAAGATGCAGCAACATAGAAAGTTGTAATTGATTACATCCAATATAAACATAAGAGAGTTTAACTACTTATAATGATATCAAATGTTATAAGCCTTTAGATTTGTTGTGTCTCCCCTATTTCCAAATAAGATGTTCTAGTTAAGTACAAAGAGAGTGCCTAAAAGAAGCAAGAAAAATGATCTTTTAAACAACTCTATTTTTGTAGAGCTCAACTTCATCCATTAGGGCTCAACAACATGGGTTTCCTCTTATGGTGTATTTTCTTCTAGCTCAGTCCTTTGTTACAATCATTAGCACTTGAGGTTACCTCCTTTGGAGGGTTTCCTTGGTGGCTCATCTTCTTCGTCTAGTGCTTTAGGTTTCTTAATACAAAGGGATTTCTTGTGTGGCTTAGGACAAGGCTAAAATTTCAATTCTTTCTTTATTGCCTTATGTTCTTAGCACTACTTCTTATGGCTTAGTTGTGTCATTGATATTTTTGTCCCAAAGTGATGTGAATCCAACTGGGTATAATAAAAGGATGTGAGTCTAAACAAGTATAATAAAAAGGATGTGCCATGATTTCAATAAAGCCTAATTGTCATAATTTCAATTCAAGAAAAGGAGTAACACTTGTTGATTTGGAGCAGGCAACAAAGGTGTTTTCGGTTGCACTAATTTTAGTTAAGCTTGTTTTATTTTCTTGCAAATAATTTCATGAATGAAAAGTTACAATACCAAGAATGTAAACGACTAACTTTGTAAGTGATGGACTGCATTTTATTGCTTTTGGGTGACTTTTGATTGCCACAATTTTAGTTACAATAAGCCTTATGTAGTAAAATTATTATTAACTTAAGTGGATCATTATTAGCTTAAGTGAGATCATTATTAGCTTAAATGGGATGTAATTATAATTAATGAATCCTTTATAATTCTCATGTTAAATCTTTTGTATAAGTTGAAACATTTTTATCAATGAAATACGTTGGGTTTTATCATCAAATATTAGAGTTTATCTCTTGTGTCTTAGTGAGAGTGATTCTCTTAAGTTTTTGAGTTATTCAAGAACTCCTTTGGTTGTATCAAAGGAATTTCCCATCCTTTGTGTTGTCTTTTTTGGGAAGAGTGATTCTTTCCTTCCATCTTTTCATTTTCATCTCTTATTCTTCCTTCACTCAAATTTACAAATGCACTTCTATTCAGATTTATCATCTGTTGATATCTCTCATTTTACTCACCCAAATTAAGTGATTCTTGAGCCTAAATTGAAGTCCCAAAGGTAAACTTTTACCTTGTTTCGGAATCACCTCAATTGGAGTTCTATAATTGAGATATCAACGTTTCTAAAATATTGTCCAATCCACCTTCTCAATGATTTTCAAATTTCCTACATGGTTCTAACCCTAAAGATCCTAATTAGTCCTTGAAAAAATGGGGTTTACATGATTTTGTATCAGAGCTTCGACTTTAGGTTTGGAATAACGATGGAAATTTGCTATACAAGGTGTTTAGTTGAAGGTCACCCATGTTTAGTTGCATACAATTATGGAAGTGACAACAATGTTGTGAGTCAAAGATTGGTGGAGAAAATCCACTTACCAACAAGCTCTCATCCGAATCTATGTGTGGATTAGATTCACTACTGGATAGTATGTGAAAAGAATATTATGTGATACCACTCATATGGACTCTTTTCATCTTCTTTTAGCATGATCATGACGTCATTTTAAAACACTCAGTCTTGATGACTTCGTTTTAAAACACTCAATCTTGATGAACACTCACTTTATTTAAGGCATGAGGGCCATAAAATTAAGTTAAAATTTATGAAACTAAGACAAGTTAGTAAGCAATAGAGTGAATAAAGAAATAAGCAATAGAGTGAATAAAGAATGAGAAAAAAAAAGAAATAAGAGAAAATGAAGAAAAAGAAAAAGAAAACTAGAGAAACAGAGCATGGAAAATTTAATTGTCATTGATTTTTCTTCTACTATTTGTGATGTCATTTTGTAGGACCAATGGATGGACATGCAAATGAAATACACCAATTGTCATGTTTAATGAAAAACAAAGTCTTGAGGATATTGAAACACAACACATGGAGTTATTTCGTGTTACATATAAAGGTGAGAGAGTGTTGGCAATAGAGGTTCTCAACGAATTGCAACCATTGGATGTTAGAATTGTAGGATCAATATATCTTAACCAAGAGGAAGGCGAATAAGTTTAAAACTAGTTTTATCTTTCCTTTAAAACTAAGTATTTAACTAACTAGAATTAACTCCTTAAGGTGAAACTACACACACTCACACTAGAACCCTTGTCTACACAACAAAGGATACAATAGTTCAAGAAATTTACAAAAAAAATAAAAGAAAAGAACTGATACCCCTTTAATGCATGTATTACAGATAAAACTGACACTAGATGCTTCTTAGCTCTTTCCACTCATTCTTGCAAGCTTATAGCCTTGATTTTCGCTCAATTTATGTTTTTCTCTCCAAGAATGCTCAAAGGATGTTCTTATCCACCAAATGAAAGCTCATGTAATGTTCTTAGTCATGGAAAAGGAACCAAACACATATATATATAGCAAATGCACAACATTGTCAGTTTTAATCGATTAGGTAAATAACTTAATTGATTAAAATAGAGAGTTTGACTTCCTGATTTGCATTTTCAATAGATTTGACAACAAAGACAATTTAATCGATTAGTTAAATAATTTAATCGATTAAAACAAAGAACAAACTTATTTTAAATACTTTTAGCAATTAGTTAATAATCTCATGTTTTCAACACAAATTTTAACAACACATTCATTTTAATAGAATTTATCAATTTGTTAATAATAAGATCAACATTTAAACATCATAAAAAACAAATTAACCAGATTTGGATGGATCCCCCATCAACATTTAAAAGGAACAAATCTAAATTTTATTCAAGTTATATTTGATCATGGAGGAGAAGAATTAGTTTGAAGTTGTGGAAAAATAAAATCCTTTATAAGAACATAATAAACTTGTATTAAAACTAGTAGGAAAATAAAGCCTTAAGATTTAGGACAAATTTTCTCAAAGACGGAAGACATAATGTGAATCCAATCGGGTAGAAGAAAAAAAAGGTGATATGAATTTTAATGAAGTCCAATTGTCATAATTTCAACTCAAGAAAAGGAGTAACACTTGTTAATTTTGGAAGACCAACAAACATGTTTTTGGCTACTCTAATTTTATTTTATTTTATTGCAAATAATTGCATGAACGAACAATACCAAGAATGTGGACAATTGGCTTTATAAGTGGTGGCTTGAGTTTTATTACTTTTGGGTGATCTTTGTTTGTCACAATTTCATTTACAATCAACCATTATATAGTGAGATCATTATTAGCGTACTAATGGATCATTATTATCTTATGAGATCATTAATAACTTAAATGTAAAGTAATTGCAGTTAATTAATTCTTTGTAATTCTAACAGCTAAAGCTTCTATATAAGTTAAACCATTTTTATTAACGAAACAAGTTGAGTTTTATTCATAAATATTGGAGTTTATCTTTTTTTTTATCTTAGTGAGAGTGATTTTTCTATGTTCTTGCGTAATTTAGGAGCCTTTTTGGCTTTCATTTCACCTTTCATATTCACCTCTTATTCTTCTTTCGTCTGAATCCTAAAACTCACTTTTATCCAAATTTATCTTGTGGTCATATCTCTATCTGTTTATATACTCGCCCAGATTAAGTGATTCTTAAGTCTAAATTGAAGTTCAAAACTTGAACTTTCACCTCGTTTTGGAATCACCCCAATTGCACTTCTTTAGCCATTTTCCAATCCACCATTTCATTAATTTTCTAATTTTCCTACAAGGTTCTAACCTTAACATCCTAAATCACCCCTTATGCAAATGGGTTTACTTCATTTGGTATCAAAGCTTTAGCTCTGGATTTGGAATAACAATGAAAATGTTGTATACAATGTATTTGGTCAAAGGTCACCCATGTTTAGTTGCATACAATTACAAAAACGACAACAATGGTTTGAGCCACAGATTGATGGAGAAACTCCACTTATCAACAAGCTCTCATTCGAATCAAGTGTGGATCAGATTCACTACGGGGTAGTGTATAATAGAAATATTATGTGATATTACTCCCACAAACTCTTGTCATCTTCTTTTAAGATGATCATGACTTTGTTTTAAAACACTCAATCTTGATGAACACTCACTTTATTTGAGGCATGAGGAACATAATTTGAAATTTATTTCACTTTTTGTCTTCTACCCAGTTGGATGCACGTCACAAAGTCACTTAAATTTATCAAAACAACACTAATTTCATAAATATCTAATTCTTCATACTTCATAATGTAATATTGATTTACTTCATATTATGAACAATTCATACATTTTAAATAAATAATTCTTCATACTTCATTATGTAAAAATAATTCTTTTCTCCCATTATTTATATAAAATGAATAAACAAATATATTAAATTAAATAAATACTCTTAATGAAAAGATACTATAACAATTCTCACTACAAGAAAAATGACAATTATATACGAATTATTATATACAGATTTTTATCCGTATATAATAGGAATGTTATATATGGATGTTATATATGGGCATTTTCGTAAATTATTGACGTAAATTATTGACCGGTGGCATTTTGGTAAATAAGTGGGCATACAGACGTCGGTTAGGATGGTCCCGACGTCTATAATATTATCGACGTCGGAGCCCTCCTAATCGACATTTTAATGCCTGACAGGTAGGTGAAAAGTCATTTTTTTTCTGTCTTAGAGACATCTGATCTCGTCATCCCAACGTCTATATTTGATTATACACGTCGGTGCCCCTCCTAACGGACGTGTATATGTCTGACAGGTAGATGAAAAGTTATTTTTTTCTGTCGTACAGACGTCGGATCACGCCATCCGACGTCTAAATGGCCTGATGAAAAGTTGTTTTGGACGTCATATGAGTGAGGGTCCCGACGTCTAGGCCAGAATAGACGTTGGTTCACCTGGGGAGCTGATGTCTAGTTTGCTGTTAAATCAGACATCAAACCCGCTGTTACGAGCACTTCGTCGTCTTCCTTCTCGCCTTTTCTCTTTGCGACATTGCTTTTCCAGGTGCATTTTTATCTCTTTTGAACTGTTTAAACGTACTTTTATTCTTATTATGTTAGTCTTTGGTTGATTGTCTTTCATTTGAACTGATTAAAATGAGTTTTTGTTGTGTTTTGGTGCAGTTTTTCTCGTGTCTTTGGGTAGCGTTGTACTGCATTCTCCCTTTGCTAGTTTCCTCGTAATAAAAGCTTGCGTCTTTTGGATGTCTTATAGCATTTCAACCCAAAACCGAACTTCGATCCTTGCCTAGTTATATTGCCACCGTTCGTTTTCATTGGCGGTTTTAATGGAACTAGGTGAGAACCCAGATTCGATTTTCGGTTGAAATGCCATAAGAGATCCAAAAGATACAACCTTTTCTATGATGAAATTAGCAAAGGAAGAAGGTGCTACTACGCTACCCAAAGACCCGACCTGCAGTAGACGTCGGTTAATGCAATGTTCAACGTCTATGTAGCCCTTTAGCTGTCGGGGTCATGTAGTAACCGACATCTATAAAGACGTCGGGCCTGTTTGAGTCTAACGTTTGATGAACGTCACCCACAAAGAGGTCAGTTTTGGAGATGACGTTAAAAGGCCAAAGTAACAGACGTTAAATGTCTTTTCTGCACTAGTGTGCAGAGGTTCAATCCATAAGTGTTGACTGTATTCTCAGAATATTAAGAAAAGATTTTAACATCTTTCACCACTTGACCATATCATACCATACTATGCTTCTATGGTAAAGCCTCCTGTCTGATTAAACTTTAGTCAATATAAATTCCCCCTAAAATGTAGCATACGAAGAATCTAAGTGTCAATTATAAGAAACTAAAATTTTAGTCGCTTTGTTGTTTTCTTAACCATGAAAACTTATAAAAACATATGACCGAAATAAGTACTTTTAATATGTAATGTACTTCCAAAAGGTATTCTCAGAATAGTGTTAAGAAACTAGAATGAATGAATAATAAACATAACTAAAATTATAAACTGACGGGTAAAGAAATGCACAACTAGCTAAAACTTGGAGCACTCAACTTTCATACTGAAGAACCACTTTTCACAGGGTAACAACTCTCTAACTTCTGGCTTATGACAGTAGAAATCATAACTTTGTATAGAGATTTCACCCAATTTACTATTTCAACTTCCCTCCTTTCCCATAGTCACATTGAAACCTATTTCTACCAAGACAAAACCGAGAGAGCACCTCTGTATAAAAACTCATCCCTCTGCATTTTCCCTTTTTCCTTCCTAAAGAAACTAAAAATGTTAAAGAAACATATCAATGTAGGTGGCTTTGTATCTTTGTGGCTGGTTAAGTGTATGTGAAGTTGTGTATTCTTAGTATGGGGAGCTAAATTTGCCTTGTGATTGTTTGACGTTGAATTGCATTGTGTCATTTTTGTTAGTCTCTAAACTTTGGTTATAAACAAGGTACAAATGGAAAAACAAGTTTCCCCTTTAAAAGGGGGGATAGATAGTGAGGAAGCCATGAATGGAAAAGTGAATGATAAGGAAAATCAAAGTGAGAGAATGAATATGCATATTCTGGGATAACAACTATGAGAAAACTAGCACCAATCACTTATTCCCAATAGATGGCTATGGTTCATAACAAGGAACAAAGGGAACAAAAGAAATATGGTGGCATGAGAATATGAAAGTAAAAGGGGCAGGTGACAAAGAAGAGCCGTAGAGAAGAAAGTTGACATTTATAAAAATAACATTAGTGAAATGCTTTCTTTGGCATACAACCACAGAAAACATTAGTTTTCAACTCTAAGAGCAGTGGCATGACCTTTTGGTTTAAAAAGATGTTTGAAACAACCTCAACTTTCTTATGTTACATAATGATAAATTATTAAACTTTGCGTAATAATTAAGTATTATTAAATTTTTGTGGTTATCATGTATCAATTAATAATTGTATTAAATTTGTTATTAAGAACTGTTATTGAGAATGTATTATTTATAGAAGAGAATGCAAATACCCTAGTATGGTGAGCATGGTTGTGCTAATGGAACAACAACTACTTCCCTCATTATCTGTTCTTGGATTCTCGCTTGTATTGATCCTAAAGGGTTAATAATATGCATTCTCTTTCTACCTCCTAAGGAAACTTGGGACCACTTACATAAGTTTGCAACTGTTTCTTTTGTTTGGTTGTCCTTTTTCTGTGAAATTCTTTATTTTGTTATTATACTAGAAATATTAGGTAAAATGAATTACTATATTGTTTTGAGTAAGGTTGTTTGATAGAGACTTTCATACATAGGGATAATGCTTGTATGTATATTCTTTTCTCTTAGTGAAACTTTGCACAAGTGTACAAGGACATAATATTGTCACATTATGTCTAAGATTAGATTCAACAATATTTTAACATTATCAATCATATTTCTTGCTATTTCTTTTTGTTGCTAGCCCTCTCTGTTTCTTTCATGTATCTGACCCAAATTCCATATCACAATGGTAATAAAGAAAGTTAAATCCGACTTAGACCTCTAATACCAAACCACATGAAAAAGAAAAATCATCTACTTTAACGACTTATGCTTTTAATTATGAAAGAAATTAGAATGATAACTATGAACATCATTATGTATAAGTTAACTGTAGTTAAAACTGATGTGTATATGATGGTAGCCAAGACTGACTTGTTGGAACAATTGACACCGATATAGAGTCGCACAGTGGAATAAGATATTCGGAAAGCGTGTTACAGTCACAAATCAAGTTTCGATGGTCCGTTTTAGAAAATCAATTTTCTTAGAGAAAATTTATCAAAGAGTTGAAGTGCATAAAACAGTAAAGAGTGTAGGGAATAGAAAAATTGACACACTGGATTTTTATCCTAGTTCGAATCAAAAGATTCTACGTCCAGTCGTTAATCACTATAAATAGTGATTAACCTTTTACACTAAAAATATAGTTGCACAGATTACAAGATAATCAAATGAGCATGGAATAGAAAACACCTTCCTTCGGCAAACGAATCAAAAGAGTGCAAAAAGTAACTTCCTTCGACAAATGAACCGGAAGAGCTTCCTTCGACACATGAACCGGAAGCCACAACTCTGCCAGCTCGAAGAGAACCGCTCCGACCTTTGACACACAAAGCGCGAGCTTCTCCTATTCACAAGACCAGGCAAAAGCACTTTATCACTTTGAGAACTTCCTCAGACAAACTGTATTCTCAAAATGGCATAAATCTTTTTCACTCACAGAGAGGTTCCTTTAGGCACAAAGCTCTAATACTCTCAATTGAAAAATTCTTTTCTAAGAGCTGTGAAGACCTCTATTTATAAGCCTAGTTTCGTGTAGGGACAAAAACTGGAAAGACATCTCCCAACTGCCACTGATAATCATAATCGATTATCTGTGTCCGTTATGGGGTTTTCAAAATGTGATAATCGATTATCCTGAGCAATAATCGATTATTCCAAAGACTTGGACAATATTAAATGAAACAGTGATAATCGATTATTCTGTGTAATAATCGATTATTTGCGCGAGCAACTCTCTTCTAAATTGGCTCTTGATAATTGATTATTTGCGTACACTAAATACGAAAACTTCTAACATTTTTTACATCATTACAATTTATCCTATACATTTGTTTCTACAAAATGAGTTTAACAAAGATGCATTTAGATTCTTCAATTCTTCAGCTTTTATCATCATCAAAACTTCACAGTAGCTTCAAGATACCAATGCTCCTCATTGGTAACATGCCTTTGTTGTCTGTAAATGTTTCTTCTGTTTTAGTTCAGATTTTTTGATGATGAAATGTAGACAGTTTAATCTTATTTTAGCAAAATAAGAAAATCCAATGTGATATTTTTTGAATAAGATGTGATGTTATCTGTTTTGCAGTTGTACTTTGGAGGTTGGTACTTCCAATCCAGTATGCAACAAGCTTCTTTTGACAATCGGCCAAAACTCCTAATAAGTTGTCAAGAGAAAAGGTGAAATATTGAATTGACATTTTAACTTATACATAATGCATACCTATGTGATTCATAGAGTTTATTTACATTGAAGCATATAACATGAATATACTTTAAGACTATGTAAAATTAGGAATTTAACGTGCTAAAATAAATTATATTTATGACAATGCATTTTTGGTTTGGTATAATTGATATACTTTTGAGATGGTTGAACCCTGTCTCAGCACAAGTTCCCATATTGTAACCCATTTCTTGTAGTTTTAAGGTTTCACCTAAGTTTTGTATAAAATCATGGCCTTTCATTAACAAATTTTTACTTTAGCTTTTTGGAATTTATCACTTATACGAATCAACCTTGCCTTGAACCAAACTTGCTTCTTTTGTCTTCCACCTTGTCGTCCATTAGTTGGTTTAGTTGAGTTGAAGGTTGTCCTTGGTCAGTAGTATAACAAGATCTCAAAGACCCAAAGAAAACACTAGCTCTCTTCACTCTTTCCAAATCAACCCACATCTACTTCTACTCTCAACTCATTTGTAGTGTCAACTCCTTTCTACTTTAAACCCACATCCTCTTAACACAGTCTAAGGAATCCTACTAACCTTATCTATTGTTTCAACAAATCCTCAACTCGCCCACTCATTTTCTTTACTTGATCTTCTTTTAACCATGCAAAAAGCACAAATTAGGGAGCACATTACTAGTAACAAATATTGTGAATTTTTGATTTGATCTTTGATAGGAACCCAAGAAACAATTTTGAAAATGAAGTTCTATTCCACTATGAGGAGCTCATAACTGTTTGGGGGAAATAATCCACACTAGTCTACCTCTCTGCACACACACTCCCTGCCAATTTTCTGCTTACTCTCCATACTACTCCCTGCCAAATAAACCATATCATTTCACTGTACTCATGGTCTTCCTAGGTATAAAAGTTGGATTTTTCCAAAAAGAATTTTAATCAGTTAAGTGGCATTTGTAAGAAGCAGCTGCTCAAAGGCAGCCTATAACCCCTTCAAAAATTCGTGCACATCACAATGAGTGTTGCTAGCAGCTCCCACTACTTGGTTTGTTTTACTTACTCATTGATTTAAGGCAAGGTTTAACAGACACAATTTCTTCATGTTTATATACTAGATGTTGGGTCTGTACAAGTACCAATCGATGTGCATTCTACAAATGTAGATGACAGTTTTAAAGACAAAGAAGGCCATTTTCTTTTCTACTTTTGTCATCTTTTTATTTTTTATTTGTTAACTATAAGAGATGAAGTTATCAAACCAACTTGATTTTCAAAAAAATGTGTATAGACAACATGTAGAGATTCTTTAATGAAATAATACCTTTGCATTCAGCTACAAGTGTTGTAGCATAAACCCACGCTAAACGGGTTTCATGAGTTACCTAAACTTTCTTATTACTTATCCTTGAAGGAAAACTTGTAACACATAATTTAGCCTGGTATTAACTACTGGCTAATTGTTCGTTAATTGGTATGTATACAGAACATGGATCATGCTCCACCAAATTGTTCATGGATGTACAATAGGTGTTATAGAGGAAGAGGTGCTTTGAAAGAGTCTTTTGTATTGGGTGTTGAAGAGTTTATAAAGTAAAGCTCTTGAACAAGAACATTATCAAAGAGATGGGGGGCTTCGATGTCCATGTTTAAAGTGCGATTGTACAAAGATTCTACACGAAAGGGTTGTCAAGGTTCACCTCTACAAAAATGGTTTCAAGCCTAATTATTTCATTTGGGAGGATCATGGGGAAACCATGGCAGAACCTGATTTAGATAATGATGTCACTTGGAGGGGTGTGGAGACAGAAGGTGAACCAAATGAACAAGTAATGACGATGGAAGACATGGTGCATGATGCTCTTATGCAAAGACAACCCTTGCAAGCATCAAATTCTTCTAACATGGAAAAGGCTCCAAATGAAGAAACTCAAAGGTTTTATAACCTTTTTTTGGAGGCAAATACGCCTTTGTATGAAGGAGCATCGGACTCCAAATTATCAATGTGTGTGAGGCTTTTAGCTTGCAAGTCGAATTGGAATATTCCTAACCAATACATAGATTTTTTTGAAAAAGTGTTTGTGGATGTAACACCCATCAAATCTGGTTTGCCGAAAACTTACTACGATGCAAAAAAGATAGTGTCGAAGCTAGGATTACAATCATAGAGGATTGATTGTTGCGTGGATGGTTGCATGTTATTCTATGATAATGAATATGGTAAGAATGATAGAGCGTTGGTTGAATGCAAATTTTGTGGGAAGCCAAGGTATCAACAACATAAGGTAGGAGCAAGTTCTAAAAAACAAGTTCCTGTTAAATCCATGTTCTATTTGCCAATAATTCCAAGACTCCAAAGAATGTGTGCCTCAACAGAAACTACAACAGAAATTACATGGCATCATCACAACAGGTCATCAAATGGTGTTTTGCGTCATCCATGTGATGGAGAGGCGTGGAAGCACTTTGATAGAGTACATCCTGATTTTGCCATTGAGTCACGCAATGTTCGCCTTGGTTTATGCTTCGATGGTTTTAACCCATATGTGTAGGCATCAAATATACCATATTCATGTTGGCCAGTAATTGTGACGCTGTACAATCTTCCTCCAAATATGTGTATGTCTAAACCCTACATGTTTTTTACTTGTCTCATTCCGGGGCCATTCAATCCAAAGGTAGGCATTGATGTATATCTAGAGCCCTTGATAGATGACTTGAAAAAGTTATGGAATGTTGTCCTAACATACGATATTTCAAGACGACAAAACTTTAACATGAGGGCGATGCTAATGTGGACAATTAATGATTTTCCTGCTTATGAAATGTTGGCTGGTTGGAGCACTCATGGTAAACTAGCATGTCCACATTGCATGGAGTATACAAAGGCTTTTAGATTATATCATGGACAAAAAAATTCGTGGTTTGACTCCCATCGGAGGTTTTTACCAAATGACATGCATTTAGGAGGAATAGGAATGCTTTCAAGAAGCGGGAAGTGGACGTGGATGATGCGCCCCTATATTTGACTGGAACAAAAGTTTGGAATATAGTCAATGGTTATCCTAAAGTAACTGATAATGGTGCACCAAGAATAGATGGATACGTTGAGTGGCATAATTGGACAAAAAGAAGCATCTTTTGAGATCTACCCTATTGGAAGGATAATTTATTAAGGCATAATCTTGATTTCATGGACATTGAGAAAACTTTCTTTGACAATACCTTTAATACTGTGATGAATGTTGGGGGGAAGACAAAAGACAATGACAAGGCCCGAATGAATTTAACTTTGTATTGTAGACGAAAAGATTTGGAGCTAAAAAGTCATAGTAATGGAAAGATGTATAAGCCAAAAACAAATTATACACTTTTAGCAAACTCATTGGGATGAAAAATCATTACTGTCATGTGTTTATGGAATGTTTACTTCCTATAGCGTTTAGTTTTTTACCAGCTCATGTTATAAATCCAATTACACAAGTTAGTCATTTCTTTAGAGATTTGTGTTCTACGACATTAAATAAGGATAACCTTCAGAAGATGGAAGAAAACATTCCAATCATTCTTTGCAAGATGGAGAGAATATTCCTCCCCCTCTCATTCTTTGATTCTATGGAACATCTCCTATACATCTTCCATATGAGGCAAGACTTGGTGGACCCATCCAATATAGGTGGATGTACCCATTCGAAAGGTGAGAATATCATGTTGTACTATTGATCTTAGATGCCATATTTCATGATTGTAACATACAACTTTCAAAATTGTAGGTTCATGGGATGCGCTAAATGTTCAGTAAAGAATGAAGCTAGGGTTGAAGGATCTATTTGCACATCATATTTGCACAAAGAAACAAACCATTTTTGTTCCCACTATTTCAAGAACTTTATGTTAACACCACAAAGCAATAGAAATGAAGTAAAGATTGAAATTGATAGGACAACATTATCAGTGTTTAACCAAGTTGGTCGTTATTCCGGGAGGGAATTAACTCATTGGCTAAGTGACGAAGAATTGAGATCAGCTCATGTTCATGTCTTGATCAATTGCAATGAAGTTCAACCTTATCTTGAGTATGGCTCCAAATAAAATGTTTTTCTTAAGTTTTTGTTTTTATCTATTAAATTGATATTGACCGAATATCATCATACCTATGGACAACTTATTCTTACATACCTATCAACTTTCTGAGTCAAACAGTTCGACAAATATACATGCAAACTTCCAGTTGTGGTTCAAGGATCAAGTATGACTTATGAAATTCTTCCCCACTCATTTGTCATTCACATATTTATTCATTTAATTATATTGAATAGGTTCATATATTTTGTGGTTGTAGGTTCATAACGATCCTTTAAGTGTCAGAAACCAACATCTTAAAGATTTATCACTTGGTCCTTTAAGATGTGTAAAGGAATGACATACCTAATTTGTGAAAGGATATACATTTCATACCCACATGAAGCAAGGGCAAGAGGACGATAAATAATGGGGTTCATGTTAAAGGCCTTATAGAAGGGGGTGAAGATAATTTCTATGGTGTCATTAAGCACATATATGAGCTCGAGTACAATACCTCAACCATTGAAAAGAAGTGTTAACAGTTGAAAATACTGTTATTTGTGATGTAATTTTGATACTAAATACACCATTTTTCACTTAGAAACTTGCTTCGAATCATGTTTTTTCATTAAGTTTTGTGAATAAGAGAGTTGAGGTTGAATTTGATGATTTTATGACTAATTTCCCTTGTTTTGATAGGTAATGAGAGAATGCGGAAAGCAAAGATGAAGTGCTAATGAGTTAGAGCTCAAAAAGGCCTAGAAAAGCACCTAAAGGAGGAACCGCATGAAGCTTGGGTGCCCTATCTAGAGGATTGAGCCTCAGAAAATCGACGTCCATCGTCTGGGCGCCCTCCTAGGCCGCCCGAGCGGCGACCCGCAAAGCTTGGTATTTGAAGGCTCAAGACCTACATGAGGATCGTCCACCGCCCAGGCCCCCTAATTGGGGCTCCCGAGCGTCGTGCGTCGCAGATCCGGCCCAATTTGTGCTCTATTTTGACTCTTTTGGACCAGACCTTGTTTATACTCTTTTCCAACTTTATTTAAAGGACCCAGGCACTCTAGGTTTTGTATCTCTGGCTGGAGCAACACAACAGCACACTCTTCTACTCTCTAAAGGCAGATCTGGAGGCGGGAGCTTCCTCTCTTACTCTTAGGGTTTCATTATCTCAGGCTTTTCCATTATTCATATACTTTCTCCATGTCTATGGGGAACTAAATTCTATTTGTTGTTGAGGGATGATGTAACATTGTTAACTCTCATGTATTTGAATTGATTCTTAATTTATATTCTTTTTCATTAATTGTTAGGGAATTCATCTGTTTTAATGCTTGCTTTATTTAACTCATTTAGTAGCATGATTTATGAATTGCATGAGTGTCGGGAGGTTCCTTACAATTCAGGTTCTTGTTGAATTCTCCCAAGGGTAATATTTTTGAAGGATGAGGGTATGAGTACTTGGTCGTCTTAAGCTCTTGATCTTCAGACTTGGTTTTCTTGGAAAGCTAGGAATTGCACAAACTACGAATTAAGGCAGGCTTATTGCGCCGAGAGATCAGGTTCTAAGTAATTTAGTGAGTGAGGTTAACATTAATATAAAAAGAAGAATTCTTATATACATGAGAGTAAACTTGGTGAAATCAAACCCTAACAACAAATTCATCTCATATTAAACCACATTCGTTCATCTCTGTGTTACTCTACTATTGATCAATTTGCATTCATATTTAATTTTATGCCTTTGCATTTGAATCCAACAATCTTGTTTTATTTAAGTCTTAATTAATCGAGTTATCACATAACTGTTTAGTGCCGAGAGTCCTCTGGGATACGATACTTGGTCTTACCATTTTATATTACTTGTGCGATTTGGTACACTTGCCAATCCATCAACAAGTTTTTGACGCCGTTGCTGGGGATCAAAAATATTGTTAACAAGAAGATTGTATTATTTTATGATGATTGGTTTGATCCATCAAGAATAGGGACAAGAGTAGATTCAAAGTATGGCATTGTGGATATTCGAATGGATAAAAGATATTTCTTGTTTGATCCTTTTATAATTGCCCATAATGTAGAACAAGTGTATTATGTACCATATCCTGCATCACGCACGGATAAACGGGGTTGATGTGTTGCAATAAAGACCAAGCCTCGAGGTCGTATAGATTCTAATGAGGTAGAAGTCGAAGTGTCATACCAAGTGGAGGAAATGTCACATGTTAATTACATAATTGAAGTTGAAGAAGTTATCCGATTGCAAGATATAGAAGCCAGTCTTGAAGAAGTAGACCCCAACAATGTACCATCAGTTGAAGGGTATATGGATGAAGAAACAAGTGAATCAGAAGAAGAATGAAATAAAGGAGAACAAAGTGAAGATGAGGACGAAGATTCATTTGACAGTTCTAGCAATGAATAGAGTTAGGGTGTGTTGGTGTATTTAGGAACTTGTTGAAAAGATTGTCATATTTTGATCATGGTACAAACATTCAACAGAAAAAATGAATTATGCAAAAATCCTCTCTTTCTCTCTTTGGTGCACCCATCTATCAATTTCTATGTGACACATGTTAAATGGTAGAAAGAAAAAGTGATGAAATCATTTATCTAATTGCAATTTGCATGTTATAACGACACCCTTTTGTGTTTGAGTAGTTATTTTCATGATTCTATTTGCCCTCATTATTGTTGCTACCACAAAGATGCATAATTTTTTTATTTTTTGCTGCAATGCTTTTGTGTGGATAAAAAGTTGAATCATGTGCTCATCACAACTGCATCGTCCCACCATTATTCCTGAATAGTAAATACCCTTCCACAAAATTAAAGGGAAGAAGAGAATATTATCCCAAATTCCAATTTCTTATCCCATACTTTTGCATCATCATCATCTTCTTCTCTTACTTTTCCTTTCCATTCAATTCTAAAAAGTATATTCACCCAACAATTTTGTTGTTTTGTTCAAGAATATGGTATCAGGTGGTTGTGACCCTCCTTTTCCACCTTCAGGAAAATCAGATAATGAGAAGGGGAAGAAGAAATCTTATGTGGTGAAGTTGTTGTCTCGTTTAAATAATGTCAATATTTCAAGTACGCAGCCATCTACACCTACCTCTACCTCTACACCTACCTCTACCTCCACTAGTAGATCTGTTCCACCACCATTTCAAGTTCCTGGCTTCACACCTACTCCACCATTTATTCCACCTTCATTGGAAGTTCCTGCCTTTGCACCTAGTTCAGAACAAGTTGTTGTTGATCAATGGACATCACTCTCCCCCCATGTTGGTTCTAACCCAACAACTCCCACAAATATTGCACCATCACCTCGTACAATAGATGCAGGTTCACATTCAAGTTCAGCCGCTAATGAGTTTGAAGATGTTTTCCACTCTCGTCCAATCATTGCACTTGTTGAGGAGGGTAACAAACATTTTAGATAATAATTTCATGTACAAAATCAATTTAATGTTGCTACAATTGTATAATGTATTATTCTAATATTTGACTTTTATTTTGGTATAGGTTTTATCCAACAAAAACGACATCCAAAGCAATCATAACCACCATCAAGCAACAATTTGATGAGCCATGGCTGACATAAATCCCTCAGAAAGAAAGAGCTCTTTTCTTTGAGCGTTTTAAGGTATACTTGTGTTTGAATAAAAATTTACATTATGTACCACAACTTATTTTAAATGGTTGTATATGTGGCAGGGCAGTGTCAACCAGTTTTTGTTTATCTTTGATCATTTGAATTCACTAATATATTTCTTTTCTGTTTTGAGTTTCCTTTTCTGATTTAGATAATTCTTTGTTGTTTTAATTATGTTGAAGTATCATTTATAGTTTTCTAAAACTTTGTTGTTACAGTAGTTTTATATACATTATGTACACTAATATAGTTTTATATCAAAATGCTATAGTTTTATGAGGACCAAAACGTTATTTAAGCCTTAAATTAATCTATACATAAAGTTTTTACTTTTTGTGTTTTCAATTTCAACCCTTTTATCGCCATCTAAGTTTGTGGTTTGAGTCTCTGGATCAACTTCGATGTCTTCATTATTTCAGTGAATTTGGACTTTTATTAAGTTTTTCTCTAGACATAAAACTTGGTTGTAGAGACTTTGATATATCTCAAGAATCAACAACTATTAGTTAATGCTTGCTTTAAATTTCAATAAACCGTTGTAAAAAGCCATTGTAGTATGAGTTTGTGTGTTTGGTTTTTTCTGGTTGTTCTCTTTTCCTGCATGGAATTACTTGCAGTCATTCTAAATGGCTTAGTGATAACATGTTATGTTTTCTAGAGTATTATTCATAGAATTTCGAATTTTCCAATCAGGTCTTAACTTCCTTAGGGAGTGTTGAACAATCGAAAAGAGAGAAATATTGAATTGACACCCTGTATTTCTTGAGATAGCTATTGAGAAATATATGTTTATGTGATGTTCTATTTAAGTACTTATAGAAATGGGAAATAAGAAAGCAAAACAAAATTAGTTCATTGTATGTTCAATTCCATCTAACTATATTAGAGCAAATGGTCCAAAATATATACTTCTAGGTATGATTTGATTCCAACCCTATCAGTTCTTTACATACCAGAATGTTGTTTGGTGAAGAGCTGGAGATTAGGTACAACAAGTTTGTTTATGTGGTTCTATAATGTATGTCAAACATCAAAACACTAACATGTATGCTTCAATTTGTGCATCCAATATATATCTTTCCTTGAGCCCCATCATGCACTTCACATGCTTACCTTTGAGAATATCTCTGGTCACTCTTGATTCATTAATTAGCTGCAAATAGTTCAAAAGATAAAATAAAAACAGTCCCAATTTTTTTCTGCTGGCTATATACATGAAAAATTTTGAAGCATGGAAACTACCTCAATCATGGAAACTATTTTCTGCTATCTTTCTATATCAATGTAAACCTAACCTATTAGTTGTAATAACAGAGAAAAGTTTCATGGAGGAGTGAGCATGAGGAAAAGGTAAAAAAAAATCACACCAAAGCATCTCATAGATTATCAGAGATGTTTAAAAAAGCTCAAACAGAAGGGAAAAAGCCTAATTGGATGGGGGACAGTGTTTGGAATGGTCTTTTGGAGAAGTGGAACATGCCACTTTATAAACAGAAGTGTGAAACAACCAAGAAGAATAGGACATCTGACAAGGGTGGTTGTTTGCAAACTGGAGGATCCATTAGTGTGCATGAGCACGTTATTCGTCTGGTATGATGACATCTACATTTATTTTTTAATTTCTAGTCATAATAAACTTTAAAAATATTTGTTGTTAACAACTTATATTTTGTTTGCTTGCAGTCACAAGAGCTTGGTCGATCAATGCATGTCGATGAAATATTTCAGCAAACACATATTCGTCAATCAACAAGACAATTTATCGATGAAAGGTCTAGGCGGACACATGTTAGTTTCTACTAATTCTAATATATTCTTTATTATGTTTTAAATCTTATTTAGGTCTATCTATTTAACGATAATCATGTATTCATTTAACAGAAACAATTTCAAGCAAGATTTTATGAAATAAGATCTGAGACTGCATTTGTTGGTGCTTCAACATGTACTCCCCTAGACCCTGTAGAGGAAGAAAGATTGGGGAACCAATGTTGGTTGGAAGTTGTGGGTGGAAGGTACAAAGGACATGTATACGGCATTGAAAACATCATTGCTCAAGATGACTGTAAAGTCCTACAAAAAAAATAATAAAATAAAAATAATAATGATAATAATAATAATAATAAAAAAAATATATGTATATATATATAATATGAATGCAAAATGACAAAGAACTTTTCAGAAGTGGAATGGTGAGCAAGACACTTTCGGTAGTGAAGTCAAAATATTATTTTTTATAAAATAATATTTTTAATAAAATATTTAAAAAAAACAATAAAAATAAATAAAAAGACAAAACTACTTTCAGAAGTGGAGTTAAGGGGGAACAACTTTCTGTAATGGGATTTAAATATTATTTATAATTAAATATTATTAAAAAAATTAAAAAAAATCTAAATAGTGTCAAATCTTAGCCTATAAATAACAAGCATGAGGAAGGCTGAAACATGCACCAAATATTGAGAGAAATTTTGAGAGAAGAGAGTTGGAGGAAATTCTAGTTGAAAAGGGGAAAATTCTGGAAGTTTTCGGAGAACGGTTTCTAAGGAGAAGATTAAGTCTGGAATAGAGGTAAGGGGAGTTACTCTTAAGTTTTTGTTTTGTATTATCCTGATTCTTGAATATGTAATATTTTGCTTTTTTTTATCTTAAATCTTGAATATGAAGCATTTTGTTTCTGTATGATCTGAATTTTGAATAAGAACATGCTTCTGTGAGGAGATCCAAGTTTGATAGTTGTAAAATGCGATATTGATTATGTTATGCTATTTGTATGTTATTAGTTGCTTCTTTTGTATTGTTGGAAGGATGAGAAGTTGTCTAACCGGCTTTTCAAATTCAACTTCTTGTTTCCCCAAACTTTTTACGGCTTTCCTTATTTATTTATATTGTATTTTTGGAAGGATGAGAAGTTGTTTAACCGGCCTTGCCAGATTCAACTTCTTGTTTCCCCAAACTTTTTACGGCTTTCCTTATTTATTTACATTGTATTTTTGGAAGGATGAGAAGTTGTCTAACCGGCCTTGCCAGATTCAGCTTCTTGTTTCCCCAAACTTTTTACGGCTTTCCTTATTTAATTATATTGTATTTTTGGAAGGATGAGAAGTTGTCTAACCGGTCTTGCCAGATTCAACTTCTTGTTTCCCCAAACTTTTTTATTGCTTTCCTTATTTATTTATATTCTATTTTTGGAAGGATGAGAAGTTGTCTAACCGGCTCTGCCAGATTCAACTTCTTGTTTCCCCATACTTTTTTTGTTTTCCTTATTTATTCATATTGTATTTTTGGAAGGATGGGAAGTTGTCTAACCGGCTCTACCAGATTTAACTTCTTGTTTCCCCAAGAATTTTTATATTAAGATTATTTTTTATGATTGTCAAATACTTGATTCTTCTCTGACCAATTATAGTAATATTTTATGATTGTTAATTTGTTTATAATTATCTTGTATGAATTCTATTATCAATGTATTTTATGATGTTTGATATGAAATTATGCATTTGAAATATAGTATGAGTCTCGGGGAGAGACTCTATAATGGTATGGTATTAGTGTATATGTTGATGTTGAGGGTCCTGTTGTTGGTGGTTATTCTAAAACTCTAATAATTGTCCAGTCTCAATTAGAGAAGGATGTGTTATATGGTGAGAGTAGTAGAAGGTCCTAGTCTATGTTCATAGACGCTAATGGACTAACCTTGTGGGTGATGTGATATATTATATATGGCCATAACTGTGTTGTAGATGTCACCACAAGTGCATGACCACCCGAGACTTCCATCAACATTATATATGGATAATAGAGTATAGTATGATAATTGCATCTTACAAGAATCTATGGTGAATGTTTTACGTATAACAATAGTGTAATGCTTTTCTTTGAATTTTGCCTGGTAGCTCACCCTTACTTGTTTGTTTGTGCCGAAAAATCTTATTTTTGCGATGATCGTATAACATAGAGCAGATGCCGAAACGACGTCCGAACCAATACAAGTGAAGGAGGAAGCAGCAGAAAAAGGAAGAGTAGTCCAATAAAAGAAAAAAAATAAATAAATAAATTTAGGAGTGTTTTAATGATGTTTTAAAAAAAATATGTATTTCCAGTGTGAACTATGTTACTCCTAAATGGATGATTGTAATACTGTACGATGTTTATATTATTAATGAAATAATTTTGTGTGTGAGATGTTTAATTTTTGGGGTGTTACATTGCATGTCTTTTAAAAATTAATTTTTGGGGTGTTACAATGACTGTGTCAATAGTTACATACAACAGACACAAGCATCTTCTTCTCAGCAACCGATTGTAGAGGACATTTTTAACCTCCAAACACAAGTATCAGCCCATGATGACCAACTTCGACAGATGACCTCTCAATTTCAAGGCTTTATTGGCGTCATGATGCAGTACCTTCTGCCTCATACCGTCGCAATTGCACAACAATTTCTTCAATCCCAAGATCAACCACAAACTAATGTTCAACCACAACAGCCACAACAAGCAACGAATCATCCAGAAGATGGAAATGTTTTTCGAGATTACTAGTTATGTTTTTAGAAGTAGGGCATCTATAACTCAAACTTATTCTCTCAAGAACTCATTTGATGTTATTTGAACTTATTCTAATTAAAAATTATGTAAACTTCCCTATTATGATTAATGTTAAATGCTTTGGATTTTAAGACTTAATTCATATGTCAAATGTTTGAATGGATATAATGGACAAGTCTTGTGAATTGGTTGAGGTTTTTTATATGTGATTTGTCTGTTTAGATATGCGTAGGTCTGTTATTCACATAAATGATCTATATATAACTTATATACGGATCATCCGTATATAACTTATATACGAATCATCCGTATATAACTTATATACGGATATATCCGTATATAATCTTATTTACACTCCAATTATATATGAATTTTTGGTTGTTTGTATATAACATCATTTTATTTTATATACAGATTTTGAAAATTATATACGAATTTTGGCTATATAAAATTATTGTGATTTTTTTTAGTAACTATTTATATGTATTTTTATGCCGGAGAAAATTTCTTGCTTTTATTTGATTTAGAAAGATTGTGACTTACATATTATGTTATCCTCCTTTCAAAGTAGAACACTACTAAATAAAGAAGGAAAGTAAATCTTATCCTTTCTCGAAAAACTGAACAAATGGTTCTTTCACGTGAATTTGAAATAATTAGAATTCTTGGGTTTGAAATAAATAAATAAATATAAGTAAAAAAGAACAATTATAGAAAAAAACTACCTGAAGTTCTTTGGGGACAGTGAGAACTAAGGCTTTCTTCAGTCGATTTTGATTACAAACCTTGTCGCTTTAACGAGTATCATTATACATTCCATGTTGGAACTTGAAAAGTTATTAGATAATCATTTTGAACTCTCTAGAAAAATGAGCAAAACAAGAAATTGAATTCATCAAAGATGGTGAAGAATTTTTGCTCAATGGATAGTATTCTCATGTCACTAAAACCTTCAATCTATTTGCAAGGTGTCACTAGAAAATAGCACTTCTAAATTTGTTTGTTCCATCAATTCAAGTGACAAACCCTAATAATATGTTGCTACCTTTTGTGGCGTCAACATTATGATAATTATGTGTGATCACCATCATGTATATATATTCATGTGACATATATACCCCCATTTGAAGCTTCGAAATTTCTCTTCATTCATTTCCCTTCACCAAGAACTTGATAGAGTATAAAACTAAGAAAAAGCCACCATGATGAACAATCCCTTTCAACATGAAAATTTATGAAGGGTAACCCTAAATCAACTATTAATTGGCCCAACTTTTCACCAAGTATAAACATGTGGCAGTTGCTTAAATGATGCACTACTTGTTCAAATCTTGATAATTGACAAGTTGACCTTGGAGATGGAGATGGATTAGGTTGAAATCTTGTGTTGATTAGCATTTGACAAGGATTACTAGAATGTTCATTTTAATATAGAGAAATTAGAAGAAAAAAAGTTAACCCTTTTATATGTTATAAGTTAATAGACATGTATCCCCCAATTTTATTTATAACTAGTTTTTATTAAAAATAACATCAACAATGAGTTTATTAAAAATTTTATTCTCAAACACTTCTCGTGCTTATAAATTATAATTAACTTTTTATACAAATATTTGTCATATTTGAAATTTAATATCTATTTTATAAGGATAAAATCAACAAGTGATTGTCAATCACTAAATAACAAAAGACTAAAATTTTAAAATCGATAGAATTTGTTTTTTATAAAAACTGATACTATCTAGTTCCTGACACAGAGTAAAATGCACATGCTAATATTCAGTCATCTAAACTATGGAAAAAAAATAACATCAGGACTAATACTATGACCCTTTTAACCTGTGGGTTCATATGGGTTTCTCTTCCAATAATAAATTGATATTTTGCATGTACATTTATCTACCCTTTTAAACAATCAAATCATATCATGAATAGATTAGCTTTTAAAACTAAAATATTAGTTGTAATAAAGAAGAATGAGACCCACAAGCATATCATTTGAGAATCCCCATGTAAATGTACCTTTATATTCATCATAACAGATAGAATGAAATGACATAAAGTAGTGTTAACTATTATTGTTCAAATGATAAACGAATTAATCAAATTCATTTTATTTTTCTTAAGAGACATAACTTTTGTAGCGTATTTTCAATTACATTTACGTTTTCTTAACTAAATTTAACTGAAAACACTTTTACTTTCCCTTCATCAAAATATCTTTCTCAATTCTTAATTTAAACGCAATAAAATTAATTTATCATATATAATTTCTTTAACTTTTGTCCAATTCCATGCACGACAATTTCAAATCATGCTCAAACATTAAAATATTCCAAAGGAAAAAAACCAAGTAATTTAACTCCAAAAGAAAACTATCTACTCTACATACGTAATGATTAAATTAGCATAATGTTTTGGTTAACTTAGTGTAATAGTTAATTTCATATTTAAACTAATATATTAAATAGAATAGATCTAAATATTATATAACTCTTAGAAAGTCTTCTTAACAATTATCAACTCTAAAATAACATGAAAAACCAATTTTTATTTAATTATGATGGGAAAACATAAATCTTCATTATTTATTCTAAGATCATACTACTTTAATTAAACCAGTTGAATATTTTAATTAAATTAATTCAATTATGAATTAAAATATATATTTTAGTAGTATACATTTTATATTAAGCGGTAAATAAAATATGGATGCAATTATAAAGTATTATTATTATTATTATTATTATTATTATTATTATGAAAGTAGTTTATTGTGTAGAGTCTAATCTGATTCCTCAATGATTAGATATCTCCATACACATGCTGCTCTGAACTCTCCACCCTTTCCCTATTTATACCCTTCATGGTTCCCTTCACCCTCTTCACTCCTCAATTCAACTATAAATCTCTTTTCTCTCTATCTTTCTCTTCACACATATCCTTCATCAAAAGTCAATTTCATCACCCTCTGTCACCATCAATCCACTCAACATACTCTTCACCTCTAAAGAACACTGTTTCACACAAATCAAAGGTTGTCTGAAGCCAACAAAAAATGCATGACATTTGTCTCAACATGGCCCCAATGGTTCAGAACTTCGACCCTGAGGATCTCTTCTCAAGGCGTTGCATTTGGGTGAACGGACCTGTGATAGTAGGTGCTGGTCCTTCGGGTCTTGCAGTGGCTGCAGGCCTCAAAGACCAAGGTGTTCCATTCATAATCCTTGAGAGAGCAAACTGCATTGCCTCTCTCTGGCAAAACCGCACCTACGATCGCCTCAAGCTTCACCTCCCCAAACAGTTCTGCCAGCTTCCAAACTTCCCTTTCCCTGAGGACTTCCCTGAGTACCCCACAAAGTTTCAGTTCATAAGCTACCTTGAGTCCTATGCCAACCACTTCAACATAGCCCCACAGTTCAATGAAACAGTGCAGTCTGCAAAGTACGATGAGACCTTTGGCCTTTGGAGGGTCAAGACCATCAGCAGGAGGAAAGGCCCCTCCTCAGCTGCTGAGTGTGAGGTCGAGTACATTTGCAGGTGGCTTGTGGTTGCCACCGGCGAAAACTCAGAGAAAGTGGTGCCTGAGTTTGAAGGGTTGGGAGACTTTGGTGGCCGCGTCATGCATGCCTGTGAGTATAAATCTGGAGAGGGTTTTGCTGGACAGAAAGTGCTTGTTGTTGGGTGCGGGAATTCAGGCATGGAGGTCTCGCTTGATCTATGTAACCACAATGCAAAACCTTCAATGGTGGTTAGAAGCTCGGTGAGTGCTAAACACTCTCAGCATTTTTATATGAACATAACTCAGATAGAGTAGTTCAGTATGTGTTTTAAGTTATTGCTTTTCATTCAGAATTAGAGCTTCACTATAGAAAACTTTTGTTACATGCTCTTGAAGGGAAACTCTAATTTTGTTCTTTCTATTTTATCTGATAGTTTTGTTTTGTTTCGTGATATATCAGGTTCATGTTTTACCAAGAGAGGTTTTTGGGAAATCTACTTTTGAAGTTGCTGTGATGTTGATGAAGAGGTTACCTCTGTGGATGGTTGATAAGATACTGCTGATTCTGGCACGTTTGATTTTGGGGAATGTTGAAAAATATGGTCTGAAAAGGCCTTCTGTGGGTCCTTTGGAATTCAAGCACACTGCAGGGAAGACCCCTGTGTTGGACATTGGGGCCCTTGAGAAAATTAGATCTGGCAAAATCAAAGTGGTTCCTGGAATCAGAAGGTTTTTGCCAGGGAAAGTGGAACTTGTTGATGGCCAAGTTCTTCAGATTGATTCTGTGGTTCTTGCCACTGGTTATCACAGCAATGTACCATCATGGTTGAAGGTTAGTCCTTCTTTATTCAACTCATATTTATTCTATACACTTTCTCCTGCATTGGATTCTTGCCCACAGTTATGGATTGGGTTTAGCCCTGAACTTTCTCTCTCCTTCTCAATAAAACCAAAAACCATGTTAGATTGCTAGTTTTGGCAGCTGGTTTTTGTTTTTCTTTTCTTTGTAAAAGTAAAACACATGTTTCTCCCACTATTCACACTTTCTTTTTAGTTCAGTTATCTTATATCAGAGTGAAAAACAGTTTTATATTATTATTTAGTTATAAATCAATAATATGATTGAATATAACTCTACATAGTAATTTTTAAAGTAAAGGTAGAAGTTTTCTTCTGTTGTTTATCTCAGTTGTGGTGTACCCTTAAGACTGAGCCCCCCACAGAGCCTTCTGGCCCTATTGAAAGACCAGGGAAGGTGTGTGTCTGTGTGTTGGGAGAATCAATTTCAATGAATTCTGAAAATGCTCCAAATGTGTAGGCATCTGTGTAGGTACTTGGTTGCTTAGTACACATTATCATGTTTCTCTTCTAGGGACAAACAACTTAAATGCAGTGACTTGCATGAGTTTTTGACTTAGTGTAAGTTATCTAAAATGCAATGTTATGTGTGGTGGTTGATCAGGAAAATGAGTTCTTTTCCAATGATGGAATTCCAAGAAACCCTTTTCCAAATGGATGGAAGGGAAAAGGTGGTCTTTATGCAGTTGGATTCACAAGGAGAGGCCTTTCTGGTGCATCTTTGGATGCAATTAATGTGGCTCATGACATTGCCAAGAGTTGGAAAGAAGAAACAAAACAGAAGAGGAAAACTGTGGCAGCACGTCACAGGAGGTGCATATCACACTTCTAATCAAGAAACTCACTTTGATCACAACCATTTTGAGGTTGTTTTGTTTCTTTCTCATCAATCCAAAACATAAAGAGATCATGCTCATAACTTACAACATAGTACAGTCCCAATACCAGTTTAACTATGTTTTCAGTCACTAAAGTTTAGGGTGAATTCGGTTTTGGTTTTTCAAATTATAAAAAAATATTCATTTTAATTTCTTGAAGTTAATGTATAGGAATATACTTTTTTTTAAATAGCTAAAATGATTTGAGATACCAAAACCGAATTTATTTTAAACTCTAGAAAACTCAATGCATAGTTAAACTTTAAGAAAATTTAGTAAGTGTGTGATCTCCCACAAATAAGCTTTGTTTCTTTCTCTTCTTTAGGAAAAAAATATGTAGTAAAAAAAGGTAGCCCTCTCCTTAAGGAAACCTCTCTTGTGAAATTAATTTGGCCATTTTGTACAAAGGAAGATGAGGCTTGTTTGCTTCTTTTTTTGCTTAATGTAATTGTTTATTGTATTTTAGTTGTAAGGAATATTGATTCATACTTGATTAATGTTGAATTACATTATTTATGTTTAATTAATAAAGTCAATGGTCTTTCTCTCCCTCATAATATGGTGTCGTTTCTAGGTCAAAGACAAAGTCATTCACAAGACATGTTAATGGGCTTTTGTCCAACAACATTGGCCCAATGAATATTGACATCTTTCAAAGCACATGGACAGATATCCTAATGTCAAAAGAAAATTAATTAATTTGAGAGATGCTTTGGGATAGGAATGAAATTGAAAAAAGAAATACAAGTAAATTGACTCTTCTGCATCATATAGTAAGATTTTTAATTTTTAATGCTTATTTAAGGGATATTCATGTGGTCAATGGAGAAAGAGAGAGAAATAGCTCATTGACTATGGAGATTTACAATGTGCCAATATGAATATTTAATGAATTATCAAGGATATAAAAAAAGTTATTAAAAACAAATTAAACGGTAAATATAAGCTCCTCTTTTATATTGACATATGAAGTTCATTTTCAAATATGCGAAAAAAAAAGTACAAAAGCAAGTATTTTAGTTTTAAGATAAATAAATAAATAAAATATGCAACACAATTATTATACAAGTACTCTCGAAATGGGTTACTCAGTTTGGTCCGGCTCGATTAATCATAGGTTGGTCATTTAGTGAGTCAACCCAAGTGAGAAGAATTTTTATCATTTTTAACTCCAAATACAATCCAAAAGTACAAAAATGCAAAACAAATTACTATCTAATATCAAATCATTATTGTCACTTATCTATTTATAATACTAAAGTCTTGAATGGATAAATCCACAATGTATGAGAGTTTAGGTTTATGGTTTTTCATTTTCTTAATATAATTTAACATTTATAGGTGAATTGATTACTCAACCTAGCTCACCACGGGTTCAACTCAAGTGAGAAGAATTCTTACTAAGCTGGGTTCAATTTTGACGTGTGCTGAAATTTATAATTTTTTTAAAACTCAACTTGACTCAAACTCATAATAGGTCAGATTGGCCCCTAGATTTTAACCCATTTTAACAATATTAATTGTAACAATGAAATGAATATAAAAATGTATAAGAGAAATGTCAATAACTAGGGACGCACCCAACAATGGGAGTGGACATTTATATTCTGATACTGCTAAAAAAACACTAAATATGCTATTTTTATTCTTAAATTATTATAAAAATTATATTTCATTCCTAAATTAATTTTTAAGTTATTTATATTTTTTTTTTGCTTTTTATGAGAGTAATATAAAATATCTTTTAAAAAAAGGAAATATAGAATGTTTTCACAAACAAAGTTTTATGATAAACTATAAAACAAATTTCTTAAATTATAAATTTTGTACATTCTTATCAAACCAAATTTTATCTAGCACTTTATTTGTTCAAAATAAAAGTAGTAGTAAGATTGGCAATGCATTATCGTGTATAGTGCATCACCTAAAAAATGCTTGAGTAATTTAGCATTTGAGAGTATACATCTTACCTTCTCAAGTAATGTCTTGTTCATCCTCTCAACTAAATCATTCAGATGAGGAGTTTTAGGAGGAGTCATCTCATGTGCAATATCATGTTGTTTGCAATAAGCATCAAAGGATCCACAATACTCACCACCAATATTGGTATAGATACATTTCAACTTCTTGCATGATTGCCTCTCGACTAAAGCATGAAATTCTTTGAAGTTTTCAAGTAATTTATCCTTTCTATGAAATGCATAGACCCCTAACTTTCTAAAACAATTATCAACAAAAGTAATAAAGTTAAGTGCACCATTGAATGATTTTACCTTCAACGGACCACAAACATCATAATGCACCAATTGTAAAAAATTTGTCTTCCTTGAGGCTAGATGCTTCTTGAAGGATACTCTAGTTTGCTTCCCAACCATATAATGAGAATATTTCTTCAATTCTGCACTTTTTAACCCTTGAAGAACATCGTTGTTAGCTAAACAATTTAACCCTTTTTCACTTATATGACTGAGTCTTCGACGCCACAAGGATGTCGCCATATCCATGGTGTTTAGTGTACTTAGCAACCAAAGATTTTGTCCGATATAAGTTGGTTTTTCTTCTCTAGCCATAACCAAGTTACCTTTGGTGAGTTTCCACTTTCTAGAACCAAAGTATTATCCTAATCATCATCATCAACCACATGCACTAAGATTAAATTAAAATGGAATCATGAGCATTTTTTACTCCTTTAAGGAACAAATGTATTATCATGTTAGTTTGCAAGCAAACATCACTAACATCAATCACCTTAACCACACCACCATTATCCATCTTCAGCACTCTAAAATCACTAGAAGTGTAAGATGTGAAGGACTCTTTCATCGGTATAACATGCAATGTAACATCACTATCAATAATCTACATGTTCTCATCAATTACAAGTTTAATTGACTCATAGTCACATAAAAGAACAAGATCACCACCTTTAATAGTAGTGGTGACACAATCATCATCGTGATCATTCTCTCTATGCTTGCCCTTCTTGCCTTTGTTGTCCTTTTTTCACTTAAAACAATATTCCCAAATATGCCCAATTTTATTACAATAATGATACTCTATATTCTTCGATCTTGAATTGAATTTGCTTCTACTTTTCTCTCTACCACCTTTTAGTTCCTTTTTTTGATTTATCCCCCTAATTTCTATGACAAACATATCAAACTAAGACAAAGAACTATGTGTCTTCCTTCTCATCTTTTCATCAAGAACACCGCTATTTTCCATATGAAAATAAACAATGTCATTCGGAATTGAGTTTGTAACTAAGACTTGAAATATCTTCCAAAACTCTGGTAGAGTATTCAATAGCTATAGTCCCAAAACTTCATCATCAAAGTTTATGCTCATTCTTGACAATTGATCTAGGAGCCCCTTGAAATTCATTTAAATGATATGAAATGGAAGAATTCTCCTTATACTTGAAATTCATCAAGCAAACCAACAAATATAGTTTATTATTGTCCTGACTTAGATAAATAAAGACTCAATCTTTTCCCCCAAAGTTCTAGTATGTATCTTGTAACATCTTAAATTTATACTACAATAATTCAGTATTTTAACACTTAAAATTCTAGAATACACTACATTTCATATACACATTAAAGTTATATTATTTATATTTCATTTTAAAAAAAAAAATATATATATATATATATATATATAAGTGAAACTAATTTCTTGGTAGGAAGAGATAAAGTCACTAATAATTCTTAATTCTTGCAAGTAAGATGCAATGAATGAAGAAGATTGACTGCAAATTATTAGCTCAAATCCTACAAGATAACCTAGGTATCCTATAAAAGGGGTTAATAGCGTAGTGGAAGGAAAAAAAAAAGAAAGGAAAAGGGTGAAAGAAAAAGAAAAAAATTATGAATTTCTTAATGTCATTATTAATTTTGATATCTTAAAAATTAATACAAAGCATGAGTAACTACGTCAAATATGATAAAAGTTACAATTTTCCACATCAAAAGATCAAAATCCTGTAATTGGATCAATGAGATATTATGGTAGAATATAAGAGATATGGGAGGTTGATTACACTAAGTTTTCTGTTGCACTCTTCAAATGTAAGTGGGTCGAGAATAAGAGTGGTGTCAAAATAGATGAATCTAGTATGACACTAAATGATTTTCGAAAGGTTGATTATGGAGACGAACCGTTTATCATGGCATATCAAGCAAGGCAAGGTTTTTATGTCAAAGGTCCTACGTCTGACCATTGGTATGTCGCTCTTCAAGAAAAAAGACAAATTGAAAATAAAGAAGAGAATCTAAGTAATCTTCATATTGCTGACAACCATCCATTTAAAACGACAATTAATTTGGATGACGACCCTCTAATTGATGATGCACACTTTCCAGGAAAACTTCCCAGAAGGTCACCCATCCCAGAATTACTCCCAAAAGGTCACCCATCCTAGAATTACTCCCAAAAGGTCACCCATTCCAGAATTACTCCAGGCTAAGCACGCTTAACCATGAAGTTCTTATGAGTTAGGCTACCGAAAAGCAAATGCGTTTTGGTGATATGAGTAGCCAAATCAATCCCTTTAAGATATCTTTCAACTGTATAGTCCCATACCTACACAGTCTCCAGATCCCTCTCATTCCGGTGTATGTTCAATTCATCCATGTGCCCCTTCCACTGGAAGCCTGCCAGGAGCCGCTCATTGTCTGTGTCCCCTGCACCATGCTCCCTGCACCGGCGTCACTCCCCGCCCTCGTCAGTGCCCGGGTGTCACACTTACCTTGGAGTGGTAGCACATGATTGTATCTCTATACTTACTTCATCCTTTGACCATGTATCTAAGGCTGATCGGAATCTTATCTGGCAAGATCTATTGGTAAGTTACACAATATTGCTTCAAATTCTAGATTCTACATATTGATAAATTTGTATTGATATAAGGTTATTACTTTCTTTGTTGCATATGACATTTTATATGCTAAATGTCGAGAGCCTAAGGAGTAAGTGTTTATCTGCAATTGTAGAAAGATTTTGAGGGTTTAAGACAAAAATTGACGTCCAAATATATATTTGGAGCAAAAGTAATGAAACTCTATGTTCTAAATATTCTGCAATTGACGAAGAAACATGGTGTCAGTTTGTACAGCTTAGGACATCCGAGACGTAGCAGGTAAGTGTAGGTAAAATCATTCAATTCATTATTCATAATTTTATATCATAAAAATTGTTTCATTTTGTCATAGGAAACAAGGTCAAAAACACAAGGTATAAGTGCTTAGAATAAAAATACACACCTACTGTCTCGTGGTGGATACAGGAAGCTTGAGGAGAAAATAATGAAGCAAAAGTCAGATAGTAGACTTTCAATTTCTGAGGATGGTGACCATCCTCCTCCTCCTTCACCACCATCTCGACACGAGAAGTGGAAGTTAGCCCGTTTAAGATCATTGGGCTCCTACACTTCTGACACTGCCAGAGAGATATCTGAAAGAATTGTAAGAAGTCATTTCTCATATTTAAACAATACTTTTGTTATATATATTACATAGATCTTTCAAATAATTATGAAGTTTTGTTATGTTACAGGACTCCTTGGTTGAGCAGAGCCCCCAAGGTCAATTCACACAAGAAGGTTGTGAGGATATTCTTGCCACAACTATTGGACGACGTGAGCACCCAAGACAGGTGCGTGTTGCTGGGACTGGCATAGGCATATGACGGTTCTTTGGGTCTTCCTCGTGTCCATCTTCATCCAGATTAAGTAAAGAGTATGAACAAAAGCTGAAGGAGGAAATAAGAAAAGAGATGACGCAGGATATCACAAAGAAGGTTCGGGCAGAGTTGTATAATGAAGTTGATGAAATGGTTGCGCGTTAGTTCCAGCAGCGTTATGAGGATTATGGCAATCGTCCTCCGCCATCTCTTGCAGCAGAACATGTTGTGCCCCCTACAGGTAAACTTAATAATTACTTTTTTTTATTAATTTACTTTTTCTATAACCTAACATTTAATTTGACAAGTAGAAGCAGCAAAGGAAGTTGCTCAGCTACCGATGCCCTAGGGGACGATGCTAGTGGCTCGTGACACAATCTATGAGACAACCACTATAGTGCGTGGTGTACAACTAGTAGAAGATGAGGTCAAGGTCACGGTGGATGAAGTTGTCGTACCAGATGTCGTTCTTCTTGTGCCTATAGATGAGTTTTTCACTGTGCAAGAGGCATTTAAGTCCTTTGTCGCCTAGCCTAGACATTTGGTTGGTGATGTATCTGATCCCCCGATAAACACTCTTATTATATACTTCTCAATTTTAATATTTACTTCTTATTGACGTCATAACATAACCATTTTTTCATGTAATAGCAAACAGGTCAATAGGGAAGTCCTACACTGAAGAAGACTCATTTATCTAAGGACGACTCTCTTGGTACGCTAGACGAGCTTTCTAACATCATTTCAGAAATGCCGATGATTAGACACTGGGATTCTACCACATTTGGAAGAGAAGCCCATATCCCATTGTACTTGCATCAGCAAGATGTTAGGGAACTTGCGTCGGGGAGAGAAGAAATTAATATTACACTCATTCAGTTGTGGATGATGTAAGTTTATGAGAACCTTTTTATATAATTCTTTTTTATCAAGTTACTTATATCAGATTATTTCTTCATTTTAGGTATATGTTTGATGTTAGTAACAAGAAGGGGTTCAATGATGTATATGGGTTCATTGACCCCTCTATGACTCATGAAAGAAAGAAATTTGATGATATCCAAACATACATCACCACTTGCTTTGCAACAAGGAAGGAGATATATTTTCTCCCTTATATACTTGGGTAAGTGAAGTTTGTTAACTTTAAAGTTTCATTTATTAATTTTGGTACATGACAATTAATTTATTACCAATTTCAGGCGTCATTGGCAGCTACTTGTGATCTCCATACCGGAGAACACTGCTTTCTGGTTTTTTCATTGCACGAGTCTCCTCCCAACCATCTTAGACATGAAGTAGATCGGTAAGAACATCAATGTTTCAACTGTATTTGTTATATAAATGTATGGTAAAGTAATTTTTTTTAATAATTCCCTTGCAACACATATGATGTTATCTGGGAGATCTACTACTACAGCTAAAAAGCTTGCATGGGTTCTCCTTAAGGTTTGGTATTTTAGTCCATACTTTGTTATATTTTGTTTCATTCCAATGATGTTACTTAACATTTTATAATTATGATGATATATTGTAGTGTAAGAGACAATCAGGGTCATATGAATGTGGTTACTACGTCATGTTTTGGATGATGACCATTATTTGTGCACATTACACCAGTGGATGGCAAACGGTAATATTTAGGTTTGAATTTTATTTTCTCTACAGTTTATATTTCATATACACTAATTGAAATCATTGTGTTTTATGTAGAGATTCAATATGACTGCTCTAATTCTAGAGAAGTCACTTAAACTCGTGAGGAAAACACTGGCTAAATATGTAATTCAATTATATCATAGTATGTAGTAGATATTACGATATAGTAAGTTCTAAGTTTATGTTTCTAAGTTGTTTTATGCTTTTGTACATTATTATTAGCTTAACTTTGTACATTGCATTGATTTATGCTTCAAAGTTGAGTTATGATTACATTGGATTGATTTATGCTTCTAAGAAATTGATTTATGATTATATTGAATGTATTTATATGTTAATATAATTTTCATTCAAAATATACGCTTCTGAATTATTCTAGACTGTTATGGCTGTAAAATTATATGCAGGTCTGTTTCTGTAGTTGGGCATGTAGCAGAAACCTTATTTAAAAAAAACAGGAGAATATGCCTCGTTTAAGACCATAACCGAAGTAGAAAATACCCCTATGGCATCGGTTCAATTCTCAACCGAGGCTGAAAGGCTGGCGAATGAAGTAAAAAAAAACAAAAAAGGACCCTACTGCCTTGGATAAGGTGTCAACCGAAGCAGTAGAGGGGGACATACTACTGCTTCGGTTAACTTTGAACCGAGGCAAAATCCTACTCTTTTATGCCTCGACTCAGAACCGAAGCAAAAAGTCTACCACTTTTCGCCTCGCCTGGATATACCTCGGTTCAGGAACCGCTGCCTATGGGCAAAAATAACTTTTGTCGTTTCCCTTGACTGCACTAGTGTATACTTTTGTTTAAAATGTATTTCACACTCAATAACTTTATTAGATATATATATAAACAAAATATCAATATCTTGTATATTATAAAAAACATATTACTTTCAAATTAATCTTCTATTTTTATTGTATAAACTTATTTATATTTTAACAATCTTCTATTTTTTATTATGACAACTAATATTAATATCCATGTCCATGTTATTTAGTGTATTTAGCAACCAAAGATTTTGTCCAATATAATTTGGTTTTTCTTCTCCATAACCAAGTTACCTTTGGTGAGTTTCCACTTTCTAGAACCAAAGTATTATCCTAATCATCATCATCAAGCACATGCACTAAGATTAAGTTAAAATGGAATCATGAGCATTTTTTACTCCTTTAAGGAACAAATGTATTATCATGTTAGTTTGCAAGCAAACATCACTAACATCAATCACCTTAACCACATCACCATTATCCTTCTTCAGCACTCTAAAATCACTAGAAGTGTAAGGTGTGAAGAACTCCTTCATCGGTATAACATGCAATGTAACATCACTATCAATAATTTACATGTTCTCATCAATTACAAGTTTAATTGACTCATAGTCACAAAAAAGAACAAGACCTTTAATAGTAGTGGTGACACAATCATCATCGTGATCATTCTCTCTATGCTTGCCCTTCTTGCCTTTGTTGTCCTTTTTTCACTTAAAACAATATGCCCAATTTTATTACAATAATGATACTTTATATTCTTCTATCTTCAATTGAATTTGCTTATACTCTTCTCTCTACCACCTTTTAGTTCCTTTTTATGATTTATCCCCCTAATTTCTATGACAAACATATCAAACTAAGACAAAGAACTATGTGTCTTCGTTCTCATATTTTCATCAAGAGCACCGCTCTTTTCCATATGAAAATAAACAATGTCATTCGGAATTGAGTTTGTAACTAAGACTTGAAATATCTTCCAAAACTCTGGTAGAGTATTCAATAGCCATAGTCCCAAAACTTCATCATCAAAGTTTATGCTCATTCTTGAAAATTGATCTAGGAGTCCTTGAAATTCATTTAAATGATATAAAATGGAAGAATTCTCCTTATACTTGAAATTCATCAAGCAAATCAACAAATATAGGTTATTATTGTCCGGACTTAGATAAATAAAGACTCAATCTTTTCCCCCAAAGTTCTAGTATGTCTCCTGTAACATCTTAAATTTATACTACAATAATTCAGTATTTTAATACTTAAAATTCTAGAATACATTACATTTCATATACAATTAATGTATTAAAGTTATATTATTTATATCTTCATTTTTTTACAATATATAAATATATAAATATATATATATGTATATATATATATATATATATATATAAGTGAAACTAATTTCTTGGTAGGAAGAGATTAAGTCACTAATACTTCCTACAGGTAAGATGCAATGAATGAAGAAGATTGACTGTAAATTCTTGGCTCAAATCCTAGAAGATAACCTAGGTATCCTATAAAAAGGGGTTGATAGCGCAGTGAAAGGAAAAAAAGAAGAAAGGAAAAAGGTGAAAGAAAAAGAAAAAATTATGAATTTGTTAACGTGATTAAAAATTTTGATATCTTAGCTCACATTCCAAAATTCATTAATCATTTATCATCAGATGAAAATTTTATTAAAAAAAAAATTAATACAAAGTATGAGAAACTACGTCAAACATATAAATTCACGAAACACAGACAAATTATATCTATTATGAAAATTATCTAAATATATACATGAAAATAAAACATTAAACCACTTATATTTTTATCTATAAATAAAAGACCAATTAGCTAAATTATGGATACAATGATTTTCTTATACAAAACATAAAAAGCTTTGAACTGGTTTACAAAATTTAAAATACCAGCGTTATACCCTTTTAAAGACTTAAAAAAGTTATTATTTAATCTTATACATTATGATAAACTAAAATAAAATCATTTACCAACTAAAACTTCTAAAATATATCCATATTTTATTGTAATATTGGTTAGTATTTTATTATAATATAATATGTTATTAAAAACCAAGTGTCAAATGTATGTTATTTATTAACATCGTCAAAGAAAAATTTTCTATAACATATAATGACCAAAATATTTAAATTAAATCAATGTGAAAAAACTATTTGATTTATTTACTCCCTTATACATACATAGAAGAGTTTCAAATGCACGAGAAAAAAAACAAGAATAATAAAAACAATTATATAAATTTTATAAATGAATGATAAAAATTAAACTATAAGTTAAATATTTTTTAGTCTTTAAATTTAGACACAAAATTAAACTTTGTTATTGTCTCCTTTGATATATTTTGGTTTTCTAACTTTAAAAATGAATTAAAATAGTTCTTTCAGTTCAAATGCATTAATTTTTTATGACGTTTAAGTTGTTTTTGGTCCCTCCACCTTAACCTTAACATGAATTTCTGTCTAAAAACTTTGATATATTTTGATTCCCAAATTTTAAAAATAAATGGATATATTGCTTTAAATCCAATTACATTAAAACAAATTTACCCATCAAATATTTGAGTTGTTTATACTTTTTAACATTTTCTCGCTTCAATGTCAATGGGAAAACATTTGACTTATTAAAAAAATTTAATGTAATTAAATTAGATAATATATATTCATTTTTAAAGTTTGGAGACAAAAAAATGGATTAATTCTAATTTTAATTCTAATTTTGTGTTCAATTTAAGAGACTAAAAATATAGTTAATCTTTTGAATGTTTTTTTTTTTTAATCTTTGTATATGCATCTTAAATTTGGCATAGACATATGACATATTTTTTATATATAATTTGACTAGTTTCGTTGTGTGATGTACAACTCTATCAACCATTACGTACAGAAAGACAACTTGCATGGCCTTCAATGGCTACCTTACCTTATCAACTTTAAAAAATGGCTACTTTTAAGAAAAACCACAAGCCCACATAGACATTATCCAAACCCATTGTTTTGAATTATATCATTTTCATGTTTATTGGAAATACATTTTGTTATTTTTCTTTATTCCTTTCATTTCATACATTATTTTTATATTTTTCTTAAATATATAAAAGTAAATTTTTATGCTTCTTTTTCTACCACACTAAACACTATCTTGGTGACAAGTGAAAGAAGATAAATGTCAAAAAAGATTTAATTGACTAATATCTCACTCAATTCAATTGTATTTTTCCTTTCTCATTAATTTGAGAGAAAATGTGAGAAATGTGTTAAAGTAGAATGTAAAATGTATACTGAATAAAAATAAACATATTGAGCAATATATATTTCTTCATCATATTTTTTAAAAAAAAAATTCATTTCCTTGTATTTTTACAAAAATATTACATTAATTTCCTTTTATTTATTATACTAATTTTAAATAATTCATATATGTATTATTGTGTGTATGGAAAGAGAAAAAGATGTAAAATAGAAAATTTCGAAGTATTTGATTGAATGAAAAAGTTATTGAATTTCTTGATTCCTATAAAAAATGATTATTTTGGAAATATTTGGATGGTAGTTAGTTAGGAGAGAGAGAAGATCTTGTGCATAATTTGGCAAAGTGAGAGTGTGATGTGAAGTTTGTCATTTATTCCGTACTTAGGGACACCGTAATCATCATCTCCTTTCTTTGCCTTCCTTTCTATCAATCAAATTATCTCAACCAATCAATTCCTCCATCTCTCATCCATATGTCTTCTCCTTTTAGACATTCTCGTATTTCTTTATCATGGATAAATATATTTTAGAGGATGAACCCAATTCATTCATATTTTATTCTATGGTTATTCCGATTAATGAATTAATTTTCTAGTTGTATATAGTTCAATTTTTTCTGTTCTTATAAACTATTACATCTTAATTAAAGTTAGTAAGATAATGGTAAATAAGAAAATGATGAATGAGATACATAGAAAAGAAAATTGTAGAAATAACGCTATAAAAAAATCATTAAATAATAATTAAATTTAAAGACCAGAAATATTAATTATTATATTGATTAAATTAAACTATTTTATAAATTGAAAATAAAAATAATCGATATTTAAGTTAGTTTATATTATTAATAAAAAATATAATTAATGTACTCTATGGTGTGGACGATCAGTATCGGACATTGTGGACGATCTATCGAAGGCGACCAATACAATAGAAAATAACCGATCGGTAGGCAGTTAATCTCATTAATATGCAATGAATGTGAGTAATTCCTATATCGCACGAAGGGCATTTATAGCTAATTAATGAGTAGTATCAGGCACATTATGCTGAATATAAGGAGGTTAGCGAATGATTAGGCACAAGATGTGTGACATTAAAGGGCATTTAATGACACCCAATGGGCTGGATAATTACAAAGCCTATAAATACAGCACCGATGACCAAGTACATTTGATTTTTCTAAGATTATTGAAGACCTTGGAGGACACCCCACTAACTTGAGCGTCAGAACGTTTTCTTGCAGGTCACACCCTTATGATACAATCGAAAGAGGAGATTCGAACCCTTAACCATACACCGGAAGAGAGGAGACACGTGGAATAAAGACCTCGGACATTAAACATAAACAATTAATATGAAAATTCGAGTCTAAATTATTTTTTAGCATCACCAACCAAGATTTTAATTTTTTACTATTAATTTTAAGTTATAATTTGAAAAAGTCAATGGTTAAAAAAGTTGTCAAACCGTTACATAAAGTTTAGATCTCGATTATTAGCTTGAACCAACATTTTTAATTGTTTTATAAATTAAAATAACAGTGTAGTGCTTTGCGTCACTGTTCATAATTCCATGCGATTTGTTTCTTTCAATCCTTCAAAATGTTTATCCAACACAAAAATCACAATCGCGTAGCAGGCCATGATAGTCGAATGTATTTAGATTTTTAATTTAATCATTTTAATAGTCCCTTCAGTTTTTTAAATAGGTTTCTTTTTTTAATTTTTTTAATTGGGTTCTTAAAATAAAAAAAATCATGAAATATGTGTAATTAAAAAAACAATTTCTAAAAATTAAAATTAGGAGATCATGAAATTAAGATTCATTATCTTTAACATTTCCTCGAATTAGAAACCCTAGCAATTCTAGGATTCCTATAACTCTATTTTGATTGCTTGGTTTCTTTTTGCAAGTTTGATGCTTAGCGAAGAAGATGAAACTCACGATGAAGGGGGATTAATTTTGTCGGTTTGCAATTGGGATTGGAAGTACGATGACGGCGTGATTCAAAGGGGTTTTGGCTGGTTTTGTGTTTGGCTTCCCTTGCAGGTTTTGGTTTGAGATGAAGGCGTAATGACGGCTTTGTGGTGGCTAACGAAGGAGCAACTCACAATGTGTGAAGAAGATTTCGTGATCTGTGTGATGAATACGAAGGAGTTTTGCGATTTGGGTGCTTCTGCGTTTTGGATGCTTCTAAGCTTCTGGGTTGAAGGAGATTGACTTGAGTTTCTGTAGGTCTGGAATTTGGGATTTGTGCGAGAAGGGAGAAGAAAAATCGTTGAGGATTTTTCTAAATTTCTACATGTTTAGACTCGCTGGAGAGTTCTCATGGTACTTGTGGTTTGAGTTGCTTCTTGGCACAAGGATGAAGAGAAAACGAACCTAGTTCACAGTGATGGAGCATGGACGTTGGCTGGCATGGTGGTTATGTTGATGCTTTGCGGGTTTCACGATTGTGTGAAGAAGATGAACATGGTTTTGCAATGGTGGTGGTTGTGTGGAGGCGCATGAAGGCTAGTGGTTGTGTTAGGATTTCTTATTTGAGAAAAGGTTGAAGATAATGACATGACAGAATGTGGTGACAACTCAACTTAATGTGATGATCTGTATCTGCCACATCAATTAATGCTTACACCTCACAACTCAGCTTAAATTTAACCTGTTAAACCAATATAATGGCAAAGAGTCAATTGCAGTGACTTTTTCACTTTTAGGCCCAATTAAGAAAGAAAATAATATACTTATTTGAGAAAACCCGACATAATTAGAGACTATCAGAATGATTAAACCAATAAATTAATACCAAATATTAACTTTAATTTATTGTAATTAAGAGGCCTTAAACTTAATAATATTCTCTCTCGTATTCAATTATGTAAAGTATGTAATTTATAAGTGATAATGATTTAAAAGTAGTGAATTTTCATTATTTTAATATTTAATAGTTTTAATATAAATAGTTTCTTTATGAACGAATTTTATTTTAAAGTTATGTGACTTCTCTCTAGGGGTTCTTCAATTTGCGAGATTGAAGAACTAAGATAGTAAGATTAATCCTTGCAATGAGCTTTTCAATTTGAACCGACCAATTTTTTCGTTTGTGTAAGTTGTGTTTCAACTCTTTTTCTTAGTCTTTTTATGTTATTTGTTACATTTGAGTCTTCTTTCACTTGCATGCGTCTTTTTAATCATCTATATAAGTATATGTTGATCAATGATTCTAATGGTGTGTTCTAATCATATTTGTGTTATTCACAGGTATAAATAGCACATCTTAAGAGCTTGAAGGGTTTTTGGGTTTCTTAGAGCAAAATCATATGTTTCTCAAGTAAAGAAAGCTAATTGCATTTTTTTAAGTTATAAATACATTGAAATGTCGTTTTGAATGATTGAATGTATGACGATGTTTGATTTGATGAACTTGATTTGTGTTTGATGTTTGTTATATTATTGTCTTGGTTGAATTGATGTTGATATAGAAACTTAGGATCTGATCATTTGAGTCACTTGGTGTATGCCTTTATATTAAAAGTTATTTTTGACCAAATTACTAAAACGAAAATACCAATTTGACCACTTTAATAGGTTTTATTTTTCCCCAATCATAGAATTTTGTTTGTTGTTTTCTAATATGGCGCTAAGCAATGGTAGATTGACTTTGAGCGCCAGTTCATTTAGCATGTTTGGCGGCATTTTAGCTATAGGTCATTGAAAGCTAGTTTTGAACTAATAAGCGTTATATATTGTGAATGGTATAGCGTTGAGCGAAACCAATGTGTTGTTGAACGCCCATTTTTGTGAATGGTTTAGCGTTGAGCGTAGTTTAGAGCATTTTAACTTCAGAGTGTTGAGCAACAGAAAGTGTTGTTGAGCACGACTTGTTGCTAGAAGAATGGTGTTCAGTGTCATGACTAGCGTTGAGTGTTATCTTTTGCGAGAAGTCTAGCGTTTGGTGCCACTTTTGAGTGCCAGTGTGTATCTATGAATCTTTTTGCCTGCTTTGACTGTTTAAGATAGATTTAAAATTGACTTTATGTATGTGTAATAGTATTATGATGATCTATTGAGGTGATGATATTTTGTGGATATGTGCGGTGATGGTGTTGTGAGAATTTCAAGAAAAAAATATTTGTAGTGATGTGATTGTGTATGCATTGACATTAGGAGTCCAGTAAGGAGGTATTCTAATATACTACCAATCATTCAACTCATATACAGAGAAATCGGGTTTGGGGGGAGAATGATAGGAGGTCCTAGCCACTACACTGTTTTGGTCCTAGGTGTGAAGAGGACTAAGTTGAGGAGTAGAGTGATAATCTCTTTGATAATATCTTTGATAATATCTTTGATATTTAAATTCTATTATATATATATATATATATATATATATATATATATATATTCGGTTTGCTAACTTAGCATACGTTTGTTTTTCAGTTGGTACATTTTAGCAACGTGTACCGAGTTTTAGTAGACAAAAATACCTTAATATATCATGGATTTTAAGTTTTAAGGTTAAGGTTATTTTAATAATTTTAATTTTCAAAAAAAAAAAAAAAAAAAAAAGAAACCCCCAAACCATTGCTCAACTCTCTCATTTTTCTCAATCCTTTGTCTTTCATCTCTTTCACTCCAAGATTTTCTCTGTCATCCTACGCTAGTCCCAACTAAAAAAATCAGAAACACTCGCCTAACCATCAACATAACCATAATGGAATCGCTATTTCCATTTTCAATGTCAAGTTTTTTTCTCCTAGAATTTTCTACAATCCCTAACCTAACCGCCTCTCATAGTAATGATGAAGAGAATATCCAAACACCAAGTAGGGTGTTTAAGTGTATAAGAAGATAAACTACTAATTCTAAAATTGAAAAACGAAATTTAATAATAATCAGAAGGAAAAATATATAACACAACACTTCAGTAAAAAAATCAACATTAACATCATCAATTATTTTGTTATTAAATTGGAAAACAAATGAACGAACAGAGAAAAAGCAACAAATTGCGATGTTGCGGGTTATTGTGTGTGAGGGAAAGTATGGAGATGAGAGATAAACAAATTGGATAAGTGAGGAAGGTATATTAGGGTTAGGCGAGTGTTTCTGATTTTTTTCAATTGGGACTAGGGTAGGGATGACAACAAAAATGTTGGAGTGAGAGAGATGAAAGAGAAAGGGTTGAGAGGAATGAGGAAGGTGACCAAGGGTTTGGGAGTTTCTTTTTTTTAGTTTGATAATGAAAATTATTAAAATATCTTTAACCAAAAACTTAAAATTCATGATATATTAAGGTATTTTTGTTTACTAAAACCCGGTACACATTGCTAAAATGTATCAACTGAAAAACAAACGTATGCAAGTTAAGAAACCCCTATATTTATTTATTTATTTATATATCTATATATATATATATATATATATATATATATATATATATATATATATATAACTTTCATGTCACACACAGCTATGTATATATATTGAAATTATTATGGAACATAAATAATATTTATAATGTCGCTGGCAATTAGTTGTTATTCTCATAGTGACTTAGGTTGTGGATGAGATAAACCTGTTATTCTGAATGACAATGACATTGTCGAGAAAAGATAAATTCTTATTTCAACAAAACATAACATGCAAATGTCACGCTACACATGTATATAATTTTGCCAACAACTCTATCACATGAGAAGAATTTAAAAAATGCAAGGTGAATTATCTTTATTCTTGCAATGATTGTTCAGAGCATGTTGATTCCATTAACTTTCCTCATAATTAAGGATTCCCGATAATTGGGACAGACTATATTTTATGAAGAAATACACTTGTTTTCCTCGCCCTTTTTTCCTACAGTTAAAAGAGGTGAAGTATTCTTTACCTAGCATTATAAACCCTTGCTTTGACTTATTGTTAAACATGGAAGAAAGGTTTATTTTATAACTTTTTTCGAAATTCTATGTTAATAAGGTGTTTTTTAATATGTATTTATAGATTTGTAGAACTCTAGTGCTAATGCTAGACAACCGATTAATATTTAATTTTTAATTTATTACTTATTAGTAACTAATAATTATATATATATATATATATATATATATATATATATATATAAACAAAAAGTCCCTCCAATGTGGATTTATAATGTTTATTGTGTTATAATAGTAAAATCAAAAGGGCAGTGTCATATTCATAAATACAACACATTTAAAATTTTGAAAAATTAAATTGTGAGGGTTTTCTTAGAAATTGTCATGGAGGTTTTAAAAATCGCGATGATTAGACAAAGAACGATGATTAGACAAAGACCTATCATATAACTAAATATTGTTATTCAATTTAAATTTTTTAATTATATATGATTTCTTGGTGTAAGATTCTCTAGTTGAGCAATAAACTCATGGTAGTTTCAATCCTCGTAGTTGAAAGAATATTCTTAATATTGTTGTTGGACGATTTGAACACCTTGAACGTATTCATACACTAGTGCAAAAAGGACTTTAGACGTTTGTTATTTTGGGCTTTTAACGTATGATCTTTGTCCGACGTCTATATGGGTGACGTTAATGAAACGTCGGACTCTTTAGGTCAAACATCTCTATAGACGTCGGACCTATATAGGTCCGACGTCTATATAAACGTCCGATCCATACATGTTAGACGTCTCTGAGGTTGCTCCTGACTCATGGTGATTTGAGTTTCCAACTTTATATTATAGTTGAAGAGAATGTATTGTACATTTTTTTTATTGGATGGTTTTAAAAACATAGTGGAGGGAATTGGAGGAGTACAAAACGCAAGAAATCGCCACCACAAAATGCCGCCTAAAGACACAAGAATAACTGCACCAAAACCCAACGAAAACGCATTTTAATCGGTTCAAATGAAAGATAATGCATCAAAGAATGATGTAATCGAAGTAAAATTAATTTAAAACAGTGCAAAAGTGAGAAAACGAACCTGAAAAGTGTAACCCGTAGAGAGAAAACGCGACGAAGATGATGAACAATAAGTGCGCGTAACGATTGTCTCGCGTTCACGGTGTTTTAATGCCAAAATTTAGACGTCAATTCCCCCATTTAATAGACGTCTAAAGTGGTTTAGAATTCGGAGTGACGGGATCATACGTCTAAATAGAGTCAAAAAGTGATTTTTTAAATTTCTGGATTTAGGGTTTAGACGTCGGTTCCTCCAATTAACAGACGTCTAAACTGCTTTAGAAGTCAGACTAGCGGGATCAGACGTCTAAACGGAGTCAAAAAGTGACTTTTTTAATTTCTGGATTTAGGGTTTAGACGTCGGTTTCCTCAATTAACAGACGTCTAAAGTGCTTCAGAAGTCGGAGTGGCGGGATCAGACTTCTAAACGGAGTCAAAAAGTGACTTTTTAAATTTCTGGATTTAGGGTTTAGACGTTGGTTCCCCCAATTAAAAGACGTCTAAAGTGCTTTAGAAGTCGGAGTGGCGGGATCAGACGTCTAAATGGAGTCAAAAAGTGACTTTGAAAATTTCTGGATTTAGGGTTTAGACGTCGGTTCCCCCAATTAACAGATGTCTAAAGTGCTTCAGAAGTTGTTGTGACGGGATCAGACGTCTAAATGGAGTCAAAAAGTGACTTTTAAAATTTCTGGATTTAGGGTTTAGACGTTGGTTCCCCCATTTAACAGACGTCTAAAGTGCTTCAGAAGTCGGTTCCCTCCATAACAGACGTCTAAATAGAATAAAAAATTATTATTTTTTAACTTTTTCGTTTAATTTTGATGTCTATTCGGGGGAGCCGACGTATATGAGTATTTAGACGTTGGGTCCTTCCATAACCGACTTCTAAATAGTTGTTTTATTTACGAAAAATGTCACTGGTCATTTTTTACGTTGGATATTCGAAGGTCAGACGTCTAAAGGGTGACATTAAAGGTCTTTTTTGCACTAGTGGTACTACTAGATATGGTGTGAGGATTCGATCTTACTTTAGAGCCTCATTACAAAGTCAATGAGTATATGAAGATAATGAAGTGTGTGACCTTGTTGAAGAGCTACGGGAGGAGATGAGACAAGAAAGTGAGGAGTTGAGACAAGAAAGGGAGGAGTTGAGACAAGAGCAAGAACAAATGAGACAAGAACAACAAGAGATGATTGATGCAATTAGCAAGTGTCTAGAAAGCTTACTAGCCTCGTAAAGGAAACCCATTATAGTACAATTTGACATTTCTCCCATTCTTAGAGTTAGCACTAATGGGAGTTCTTCAGCTACAACTGAAATGAGGTTGATATTGGCTTTGGTTCTCAATGTGTGTTGTACACGATAATTGATAATGTATCCCCCCTCGATTGGTGGCCCACAGGAAGAACTTTGAAAGTTCAACCATGTTAAATGATTAGCCTCTCCCCTCTCATTTGGTACAGGTTATGGTGGAGACATCAAAGGTTCGTATTGTATCAGAAGCATTACAAACCTTCATTGCCTGACCCAAACATCTCGTCAGGATGACACTATGTTACACTTTGGAAAATATCTACACTAATACTTTTACATATGCAATATTTAGATTCCTATCTAATGTCATGTTTTTTTTTTGTGTAGCAACATGAAACAAAGTTGCAAGTCACTACAAAAAGAATATTACCTCTCAAGGATCCACTGACCACATTGAGGGAGGTTGTTGCATCCATAGGTATAGACTTAATGGAGATTCCATGGGATGTTAGTGTTTTTGGTAAACAAAGTGAACTTCCATTATACATTTACTAATCTAATTTGGAGTATATCTTATCAAGAAATCAAAAATTAAACATATTTGTAGTGCAATTATGAATGATGTAAGTTAACTTTTAATCATTTTTTTGTTACATTATACACATTAAAGAAGGTATCAATGTATAAAATTTAGGTACTTGTATGGTTTGTGTTTGGAAGCAGGGAAGGATGACAAATATGGGTTTATAGACCCTCAAGTCACAAAACCAATCGGTAACTCTCCTATAGATAGACGAATGTACATCAACAAAGTCATACTAGATGGAAATAAAAAAACTTACATTGCTCCATATATAGCTAAGTTAGTCTATCCTTATTTAATAAGTTATATTACATATGTTTTAACTAATTTTCAATGCAGTCGTCATTGACAGCTACTAGTTATTTCAGTACCAAATCATACCGCTATATTATTTTGCTGCTATCATAAAATGCTTCATAGTGCATTGAAAAATATAATAGATACATAAATCTATTTTAAGAAAATCTTACTACTTCATTGACTTTGAACATACAATGTCATGTTTTCTAACATTAAATGTTATTATATTTAGTGCTTTTAATGGTCAAAGCAAAATGATTGGTAGATCAAGTGTCAAAACTCAACAAGTAACATGAAAGTTCCTCAAGGTATTTATAATACTATACCATTAATTTACTATGTATTTATCAGATAATTTATTTAATGAGTTTTAACTATATTGTAGTACAATAAATAAATTGGTTATGTCATGCAATAAATGACTATCATTATGGAAACATGTTGGGATAAGGTAATATGATATATCCCATTTAAACATATGTCTTAATTCATTTCATATATAATAATTTTAATTTCAATTTACTTTTGTAGAATTTTGTTGACAAACTCCCACTGGATTCCAAAGCATTATACTATGTTCAGAAAACGTGGGCAAAGTATTTTCCTTTTAGATATAAGAATTTAGAAGTTGGTAGTTAGATTTAGTTTAGCAATTTTAAATGTTTAAGAACTTTGTTTAAACATTAAATAGTTATTATGGCAAAATTATCATGATATATGCTACTTTTATGAGGTTTATGGCAAAAGATTGTTGTGATATATACTAGACCCAAATTATTTGAGTTTCATATAGAAATATAAGGTGGTCAAGGATATGCCTATCGAGATAGTGTAATTCCAAATTATAATTATTTTGATGTAATTTATTTTTTTAATATTAGTGATTGACACCGTCATGGTTTACAATAATCACAATAGTGGCCTCAATGTCATGATTTGAGTTTAAATTTTCATGATGGCGTGATCAACGATAGTGAAGTTGTCATAGTAGACAGAATCTTTTGATCGTTGTGATATACTTTTTCTACAGTAGTGTGTGTATATTATAACCTTGAGTTTGAAAAAATGTGGTAGTTACAATAGTCAATATATGGATTCTTTCTTTCATATATGATATGACAGAAAAATATATAAATTAGTTTTCTGCTCATTAAATTAAAATGTTACTATTAAGGTTTAAGAGAGGAAACTAAATTAACTTTTAAAATGTTAGGTATCATGTTTCCACTGTCTAAGTAACGAGGGATAGAAATCTTATTAGTTTTTAAACTTGAAAGTGATTTTATTTCGTTTCTATATTTTTATTTATTTGCTAGTTAAGAAAAATAGATTTAATTATATTTTTATTTCTCTAAATTTAGCAAACTCACTTTTTTATCTCTAAATTAAGTTTTAAAGGTATTTTTTGACTTCTTCAAACTTATCTTAATCAATAGTGCAGAAAAGGCTTTAGACGTATGTTATTTTGGGCTTTCAACGTCGGATACATATCCGACATCTTTGTGGGTGACATTAATCAGACGTCGGACATGGTATACCAGACGTCTATATAGACGTCAGACAGGGTATATCAGACGTCTCTATAGACCTCGAATGTGGGATATACTAGACGTCTATATAGACGTCAGATATGGAGACATCCGACATCTATATGCCCTGAAACGTTTTGTTCACTGTAATTCATTGGACGTCTGTTTGGGCATTGACAGACGTCAATAGACGTCGGACATGGCATTAACCGACGTCTACTAGGTGTTTTTTTTTTAAATCAATTTATTGTTGCAATAAAACCACACTTGAAAAACTGAAATTTGTCCCAAAACAATATACTATAATATATATATATATATATATATATATATATATATATATATATATATATATATAAAGAAAGTTCTACTTAATGTAAAAAACAATCCAATACCAAAACTATCAAAATATAAACTTAAACTAAACCAAAGTAATGTTCAACAAGAAATATAAGTGCTCCTAGCTCCATCTTTGCAGAAGATAAGTTGTCTACTCCTGCCTTATTTGCCTAATTGTGTCCTTTGGTATAGGAGATGTACTCTTGAAGCACTGCAAAATGAAGAAAGATTCATTATGGTTTCATATATGTTTAAAGATGATTTTGGTTTGTAATGTATTCAAGGTACGCATTATTACCTCATTCCAGTCATCTGTAATGACAGCTTGAATGATGATCTTAATCCAACACATGACATAGAAGCCACATTCCCATGAATCTAGCTGCTTGTTACACTAAAATGACAAACTAAATAGTCAAGAATTTAGATCATTCAATAACATAGAAAATGAACTAGAAGTATAAATGACTTACAACCTTTGGATACAAAATTTGAACTAGTTGACCTCGGGATTTACCAATAATTCTATTTAGATTGAAAACACAAAGTAAAATTAATATAACTATATTTATCATAAAATTTTAAGGTGAACATCAAATTCAAAGTCATTTTTGGAGAAACACTTACCCTTGAAGCATGGTTCTCAAGTCAGTTTTCATCTTCTTGTGCAGCGAACAAAACCATATAATTTTACATTGTTTGGGAATGATGACCATCAACTGCCAGTGCGACCTATCACGAATCACAAATGGTTAGTTAACTAATTAAGTAAACTTTAATGAACTTTTACATATAACAACACTTACCCATCAATGTATGGCACAAGGTATACGTCTCTTTTTGACTCATCCATCCATGTTTGCAAATAATGTTGTTTGCTTTCAAGTGTGTTACTAGAAGGTTGAATGGTCTGAGGTTCAACATATTCGTACATGGAAGACCGACCTTGGTCTACAACGATTGTGTCCATGTACCTAAAACAACAAAGTTAAGTTGTTAGAAACTAGGAATCTAAATAAAATTAATATGGAAGACAAAATTAACTATCTTACATGCACCATAGTTGAATGATGGAAATATTCAACATCCTGTCTTCCCCAATTACCTCGAATGCATCATTCAATATGATATATACTGGCACATGGGGGGGAGACCAAATACTCTCAAATCTCAGTATAGTTCTAATGGTGCTCTCTTCAAGCTGGGTAATCTTATCATTAGCTTTGATAGAGGATCATCCTCCGCTTGAGCCATCTCATCATCTTCATCTATGATTGTATCATGAATCGACTGCTTCTAAGGATGTGTGAACTGAAGATAAGAATTTCAAAGTTATCGATAAATATTTTTAAATTTAACATAGAAATACTAATAATAAAGACATTATACTTGTGGAGTAGCAATGTGTGACATGATCAATGCTCTAGGCCAGGCTATAAATGATCCTATGGCCTCTCCCACAAAATGAATTTCTGGAGTGGGTACAGGCACATGAGCCTGGGGATCCCGAACCTCGTCAATCGTCACACACACATGGTGTGGTAATATGGGAACACCATGAATAGTCTGCCCTCCCTCAAGCACTCGTCTGACAGCCACAATGTGTGGGGGATCCCCATCAACCAATAGCTCATACTGACTGCTATATTGAGTAGGTTCTACAGCAGAGCATGATCCTCTAGTGCTGACACGAGGTGGTGTGAGAGCTGCAGTCGACCCCATGGTGCCCTGCGTCATGGAATGCATCTTCTCTTCAAGCGCTCTTTGTATTTCTTTTTGTTCTTGTAGTTGCTCCATGAATCGTTCTTCCATTGATCTCATCCTTTGGTTGAGTCTTTCCTCCCACTGAAGATCCATCTGCCTCAGTGCCTCCTGACTCATTGATTGAGTGTTTTTCTATGTAGGGTCAAAGTAGTCATGAAGACCAATCGCCCTAGGAACTCCACGTACACGTCCTGCGTGCTCGGGCTTTCCAATAGCCGTAGTTAGAATGTCGTCCCTACCTTGGACAACAATATTCCCTGAGTCTGCTGCTCAACCAACTCATCCTGCACATAAAAAAAACTAAGTTACTTAGAAAACATGCTATGATAAATACACAATCAAACAATATTTAGAATTTTAACTTACAATTCTTTGTGAGATCGAGGCAGTTGAGGAAGATGCCATGTTCCCATCAGATTTAGTCTGAGTAGCCTTACACAGCTCGTACCTAGCAGGTGCAGGTGCTAGGTCCGAGGACTCAAGCCCCAAGGCATCCGCTCGAGACTTTCTAATTTTCTTTTCCAGTTTAGCATAACCACCTCGTGATAATAAGTGTAGTGCATCGTTCAACCTTTGCCTTTCTTGGGCGGCTAACCTTTTACCCTGTGAAACCATGTATATTCATAAGTGTAAAATCATAAAAACTCAATGAAAGACTTTGTAGATGTTAAGAAACATACCTTCCATTCTTCATACTCTCTAGATGCACGAAACTGCATCCACTCCTCCTTTGTGAAAGTATAATGCTGACATGAATTTTCATGTTGTCTATCTCCAAAGACATATAGTTGTGTCAGCCTTGTCTTGGAATCCCTCCATCTTGTCGCTATATGCGATAACACTTTCTTTCTAATCTGTATTGTGTTTGGAATATCATAATGTTGTTTAAAACAAAAAACATGTTAATGACATAATAAGATAAAAGAAATAAGTATATCAAAATTCTTTCAAGTATACATACCTGAATATCTTGCCATAAGAGGTTCTTCTCGACCTCTAGGACGTCATCCCAAGATGCATGAAGGATAGAGACATGACTTTTTGTTAGCTTACCCAGATAACTCCTAAACCTATCAACATTTGGCCCTGATGCCAGACTTGATATGGGGTCAATGTCAACATGTCTCCTCTGCCCATCAATGTGTTCGGATGTCACATCTAGCAATCGTGTGATGCTCAATAACCACGTCTGGTCTGTCCTGATCCTAAGTCTGAGGTGGACATACCCGAAAAATATATACAAGGTTAGTAATAATTCAAATATGATGAAACTACATATAAAGTCATTACAAAAAATATCACAACCTATTAAGATATTGTTTTCTCCCAGATCCCTTCATTGTGATCACTACGAATTGCCTGGATGTCATCGGCAACGTCATCAACTGAATCTTCTATGGGTCTTGATGCAACAGATGTTGTCTCAAGTATATCAAGAGAATCTTCATCATCATATTCGTGCATGTTTTTTCCTTCTAAAACCACTAACCATTTTTTATTCGCTGGATCATTTATGTAGAATATTTTTCTTGCTTGACTAGCCATGATAAATGATTCATCAGTGTAATTCATCTTGTTCAAGTCTACCAATGTGAAACCAAAGTCATCTGTCATGACACCAGAATTTATATCAATCCATTTACACTTGAAATCTGGGACTCTAAAACAGATATAATCAACTTCCCATATTTCTTGTATTATTCCAAAATAACTCATGGATGCTGTGATTGGATTTTTGTCTTTAGAACTAGCAAAGTGCGCAACCTCAGCTTGTAGTGTAACATCACTATTTTGAACTCTACTTTTGTCATCTTCTACCTTTGTCTGAAAAGAAATATTGTTTATATAGTACCAACCATATGTAATGACATCTGTGTTCGGCCCACGAGATAACCTCAATAAACTTTCAGAAACATGTTGAGTCGCATAAATCTTTTTCTTAAACCATTTTAAGAAGGTTTTGACATGTTCATTAAGATGCCATTTTTCACTCATTCTTGGATGTGATGCCTTTATTTCATTAACGTGTTCAGAAATGTAAGGAATCACATCAACAGTGTTGTCTAAGATGTACAAATGAGCTTGGTCAGCTTCTTTTCTACTAACACTTTGAATTCCCACACCTCGAACATCCTTACCTTCACATTTTCCTTCATGCCTGCTCTTGGGAAGACCCACTAGTTCAAAAGTTGGCATATAACCTGAACAAAATTCAATGGCTTCTTCTGTAATGTATCATTATATGATTGAAGCTTCTGGTCGATACTGATTCTTGACATATCCCTTTAAGATATTCATGTATCTTTCAACTGGATACATCCACCTTAAGAAGACCGGCCCACATATTCGAATTTCTCTGACTAGATGAACAATCAAATGAACCATGATATCAAAAATAGAAGGTGGAAAATACATCTCCAATTCACATAATAGTGTTATTCCTTCATTTTCCAATTAATCTAAACCTCGAGGGTCAACAACTTTCTTGCAAATTGCATTAAAGAACAAACTCAGACGTGTTAGAATACCCCTAACAGAAGGAGGTAATATGCCTCGAATAACAACTGGTAACAATTGTTGCATCAATACATGACAATTGTGAGACTTCAAAGACTAATTAACTTTAACTCTTGCATAGAAACAATGTTACTAATATTTGAAGAATAACATTGTGGAACCTTCACACTTCTTAAACAGTTACAAAAGCTTTGTTTTTTTTTTAGAAAGAGTGTGACAGACTGGGGGCAGATAGGTGCGTCTTCCTATTATCTGTGGATGTAACTCAAATCGGATTCCCATGTCAGTTGAATCTTGTCGTGCTTTTATTCCGTCTTTGCTCTTCCCTTTCTCGTTTAATAAAGTTCCGATGACACTACAAACATTTTTTTCAACGTGCATCACATCAATACAATATCTAACATCAAGTTTAAACTAGTATGGAAGATTAAAAAATATTAACCGTTTCTTCCAAATGTTTTTTACAAAGGTACTTTTATGATGTTTTCCAAACACAATGTCAATGTTTTTGACTTCGTTGTACACCTCTTCACCATTCCGGGGTCTGGACACAACCTCATCCTCAGCACTTCCATTAAATACTTTTTTCAATATACGATAAGGGTGATTACAAGGAAGGAATTTCCGATGTCTTGTATATACTGTCATCTGACCATGCTTCAATTGAAGGTAACTAGTGGTTTCTTCACAAATGGGACATGCAAAAATTACCTTTAACACTATAACCGCTCAAGTTTCCATACGCTGGGAAATTTATAGTGCAAAACAACATTGCACGCAAATGAAACTGTTCTTCAACATGTGAATCAAACACTTCCACCCCTTCTTCCCACAACAAATTCAAATAATCAATTAAAAGTTTTAAGTAAACATTAATGTCATTACCAGGTTGTCTAGGACCCGATATCATCATGGACAACATCACATATTTTCTTTCATGCACAAATTAGGAGAAAGATTGTATATCATCAACATAACTGGCCATGAACTGTGTTTGCTACTTAAGTTCCCATAAGGATTCATACCATCAGAGTCAAGTGCAAGTCTTAAGTTTCTTGGATCTACACCAAATTCTGGAAATTTTTCATCAATCTTCTTCCATTGTGGTGAATCAGCTGGGTGTCGAAGAAGATTATCGCACTTTCTTCCGACAACGTGCCATTTAAGGTTCTTTGCATCTTCTTTAACAGAGAACATACGTTTGAACCTACGTATTATAGGCAAATACCACATCACCTTAGTAGGTGCACCATCATTACCTTCATCAGCAGTGTTTCTGTCATATTTCTTTTTAAAACGGGATAAACCACATGATGGACAATACTTTAGCGAAGCAATTCCTTTATGTACAAAACACAATCATTAGGACAAGCATGTATCTTTTGATATTTAAGACCCTTGGACATAAAAAAAAATTTGCCTCGTAATTACGAATAGGTAGAGTATTATTTTTTGGAAGCATCTCCTTCAACAACTCCAACAACTCTGTGAAACTTTTATCGGTCCATTCATTCCTTGCTTTTAAACTAAACAACTTCAAAGTTGCAGACAAACGTGTAAAGTTCGAGCATCCTGTGAACAACGGTTGCTCTGAATCATTTATAAGAAAATCATACAAATTAGCTCTTCCAAAATTATCTTCACCGACATCACGTATCATGTCCTCGAAATGGTCATTCATCCATTCAGCCACATAATCTGTTCCTCGTGACGTGGTAGGCTAGTCCAATACTTCTCCATGCCAAGTCCAAACGATATAAGTTCTCATTATGCCGAACATGAATAGATGGTCACACACATTGCCTAAGTCTTGCCGTATTTGATTAAGACAACGAACACAAGGACAAAAATATGTCTCGTTCACAGACTTGGCATTTTATTCAACATATTGCAAGAACTCCGAAACACCCTTCTCATATTCTTCACTAATGCGACGTTCATTCATCCAGCTTCGATCCATACTATGTTCGTAACATACTTCATCAATTTCAATTTTTTAACTCTCATAAGGTTAGGCCCTACCCATTAAGAAAAATTATTTTTCATAAATCGCTAAGACACATGCAAAGAAGTCTACATCATAAATTTGACAAGATTTCGACAACATTTCGCATTGGTCTCCGAAATACATGAAATGAGAGTAGTTAAGGATGACCACAATCAAATATGCATTCGGAGAACAACACAAATACTGAACCAAAATTTCATCAATCTTATCCATAAACTCAACCATACATGTTATAGCAAATTATGAAAAATATTTTTTCCAAACTGTCCAATCGGACAATTCAAAATTTAATACAAACGATTAAAAGATTAATCGTTTGTGTTAAATTTCAAACGGGAACTAAGTTTCACTCAATGATTTCATACTTATAATCTAACATGCCAATTATAATAATACAACTATTACAAGCATATTCAAAAGTCAATAACACATGCATTCCTAAAAGCCAATAACACATGCATACCTAAAAGTCAAAAACATGCATACGCAAAAGCCAATAAAATGCATACACGAAAGCCAATAACATGCATAAAACAAAAGTTTTCAACAAATCAGCTAACCTTTTTAGGAAATCAAAATAGCAATTGAGGGAAATGGAGTAATGCACGCCCAAAATCATAGGCCAAAAAGAGTCAAACACGCCGCCCAAGCACATGCTAGAAACTGCACCAAAACGCAACGAAAACGAATTTTAATTGGTTCAAATGGAAGATATTTCATCAAAGAGTAATTTAATCGGAGTAAAAGTAAATTTAAATGGTCCAAAAGAGAGAAAACCTACATGGAAATGCAACGCCTCAGAGAGAAAACGCGAGGAAGACGATGAACAGTAAGCGTAACTCCCCGCGGGTTCGCGGTTTCCTGTATAATAGGTTATAGATGTCGGGTGCTAGGGGGGTCCGACATCTATAATAGTATAGACGTCAGGGCCCTCACTAATATGATGTCTTTCTGATTTAAAAATTCATATTCGCGAGGCTTATAAGCGTTGGTTTAGAGGGGCCCTAATGTCTAGGTGAACGTTTCACCTACCCTGTCAGGCATATAGACATCCGTTAAGAGGGGCCCCGACGTCTATAATATTATAGATCTTGGGGCCCCTCCTAACAAACGTATATACACTAGTGCAGAAACAACGTATAACATCACATGTTTAACGTCGAATCACTAAATAGTCAACGTTAAAAATGATCGGTGGCATTTTTGTAAATAAATGCAATTATTAAACATCGTTTATAATTGTAATTGGACGTAAAAGGATATAAAATTTCGAATTTCCTAGCGTTAGATGTTAAAAGGTTAGTGAATTCAATAAAAATTTGAGCGGGAGATTGAAAATTCATTCACTTTATTTTAGCGCGCGAGACTCTCTTCTCTTCTCAAACTTTTCTCGAATGAAGTTTGACAACCATCACATGTAATCTTTCTTTCATTTGATACAAATGCATGTTAATTAACTACTTTATGTATGATTTTCATTTGTTTTAACCGATTATTTTCGTGTTCTTGTCCATCATAGATGCATTCTGCTTTCTCTCTTACGGGTGATGACACTTTATTTCGATGAACTCACCATTTGCAGGTTAGCTTTCGTTTTCGTTTTGAAGAACTTATTTGTTGAACTTGTTTTTTTTTTTTTGAACTTGTTTATGGTTGTTGTTTGGTTGAACTTGTTTGTTGTTGTTTAATTGAACTTGTTTGTTGTTGGTTATTTTTGTTTGTTGTTGATCAAAGTTCACGCTTTATAAAATACCAAAAACTTGAAATTTTTTGTTTTTCTGCTTTTCAAATCTGGGATAGAGTTGTTAAAAAGGATCACTTAATTAAAAAAATAAAAAAATGATTAACATCGAATATTGACAAAATTCGACGTTAAGTTAACGTCATATATTGACAAGTTTTGACGTTAATTTAACGTCGAATTTTTTAAAATTCGAAGTCAATTTAACATATCCTGATATGACGTCGTTTGTGAATTCGCCGTTAAAAGCCCAAAATATTTGACATTGTACGTGATTTTTGTACTAGTGATATGGCGGAAAAAAATAACTTCTCACCTACCTTGTCAGCCATATAAACGTCTGCTAGGAGGGGCCCTGACGTCTTTAATATTATAGACGTCAAGGCCCCTCTTAACGCACGTCTATATGCCCATTTATTTACAAAAATGCCACTGGTCAATAATTTACGTTGGTTATTTGGTGGACTGACGTCTACGGGATGACGTTAAAGGCCAATTCTGCACTAGTGAATAATACTTCTCGCCAATTTAAACTTCATTTACTCAAGTTTAGAAATGTTGTTTTTATAAAATGTTTTCTTAAAATCTTAAATGTAGAATTCAATTTTTTCTTATTGTGTATTTGAGAACTTTTCACTATTGGTAATAGATTTCAACCTCTAAAAAGTTCAACATAGAAGAACATTTGATTACTAAGATAGCATCCCTCATATGATTATAAAAAATTGAATATAAAAAGGTTTGCAAGTTGAAGGCTTTCAATGAAATACATGGCTATTTGAACTGGTTGTCGATTATCCAAGCTTTGCCATATCCCAAACCTAAGTATACAAATCAGAAATTATCATAAATTCAATCAGTTTGGAACTTAATTAACAGAGGGTTTTATATTGAAGAGGTGAAGGGAAGAGCAAATATGGAGAAGAAAAGAACCTTTAGTGATAAGTCATTCTTTGCAACCATATTCAACAACTGCATTGAAGACAAATTAGAGTGAGTGTGACTAAAACATTTCTAAGGAGCCAAAAAAAATACTAGGTACTTTTGTTTTGTTAACAACGAACAAAAGTTGTCCTAACTCGAATTTCAGTTGAGCAAAGAATCCCTCATCCAATCTACAAAGTCAATTGGTCATAAGAAAGTGAATGACTTAAACTGAAAGGAAACAAAGGATTAAAGATAAAGTAGGAACCGTAGTCTTATTCTTGCAATCTCAAACTCAATCTCCTAAGCTTTAGTGTCAAGAAAGTATTCAATGAGCTCTTCTGGAGTATCTGGAAGAATATGGGACTGAGAAATGAAAAACAAATAATAAAAATTGAATGAATAATGAAAGAAATAGAGAATAAGAAAAAAAGGAACACGAAAGGGAAATACTTGTTGAAGGGTTTGACTATGTTCTTTCTCTTCTTGGACTTAACATTGGAAGGCTTTACAGGCTTTTGTTTCTCTCTTTAGCATCTTGAAAATCTATTTAAGGTGTGCACACTAGTTTGTTGAACCCAGTCCAACAAGCTCAGCTAAACTCAAGCAAGCGAGTGCAACGACGAACGCAATTAAACCTTGACCGACAGCAATAACTGGGACCACCATAGATGAACTGAGAACCATGATGAAACTTGTTGTCGATTGATGAACTTAGAATCAAGATGACCCACGAATGAACTCAGAACAACACAACACTAGGAAAAAAGGAAATATGAAATGTGTCACGAAGTTAAGAAAATTTAGGGAATAGTGGGAAATTTGAATGTAGGAGAGAAGGTATAATGGTAAAAAATGTATTTTAATTTCTTGAGGTTATAAACCTCTTCAAAAAGAATTTCTTGTTGTCCTTGAGACAACTTATTACAATAATCTTAAATAATGTTAATTTGTTGAGCATTTTTATAACCTCTACAAAATAACTCTCACTTTTTTTGTAATATAAAGAAAATTTTCAACCTCACACACCAACACCAGTATGAGTCTTCACCATGAGAGATGTTAAGGTCATGAATAATATGTTTGGAATAGTGCAATTGCTTCTAAATGGTTTGAAGCTTTAGGGTAAAGCTTATTTAAAGAATATATCAAGCTAAAGCAACCAAATAATATTGCTAAGGTATTGGAGTAAAAAAGATCACCATTATTGAAAAATGTTTTTGACAATGCATTTATCTTATCAAATTTGTATGTGTATTAGAAAAGCTGACAAAATAGTATTTCCTAAGGCGTGTAGTTTCATTGTCCTTAAGGACTTATCCGCAGTGTATTTTGCAAGTCTCCTAGGATACAACAGGAACTTTCCAAAATATTTTTGAGGATTTCAAAACTAGTAAGGATCTCTAAAAAGAGTATAAAAAGAACCCAAAATATTTTTAGAAGAGAAAAGAGCTAAAGAATGAAACTAAGAAGAAATGAGAAAGAGAAAGACTGATTTTGGTGTGTTTTGGAATGGAGGAAGAGTTCCGTATTTATAGAGCTAGAAAAGAATAAAATCAATAAAAGAAATTAAAATTAATAAATGTGTTAACATTGCATAGAACATTGTAATTTATGACCATTGCAAATAAAGCTTTGCACAATGTTCTTTTGCAATAAATATTTTAACGTTGCAATTTATGAACGTTGCACAACATTTTATAATATTATACAACAATGCCTCACATATTGCAAAAGAAAGTTGAAAGAAAAAGTCTTTGACTCAATAGTTCAAAGATTAAAAGAAAGATAGAAACTTTTATCCTGGGTCTCATAGATGTACTACATCAGAGCTGGTATAGCAAGCTATATGAACCAGTCTTAGATTGAGAAACTTAACACACAATGTAGTTGGTATAACAAGCTATATGAATCAAAGACACTTGACGTGTGTTAGTAGTTTATTAATCAGAATACACCTCCCACAATCCTTGTTATTATCGTTGTGTTGCGCTTAGTAGGCCATGCACGTGCCCGATATTCATGAGTGCTTTACAGATCATGCCAAAATCTCATGCAAGCGGCCTCACTCAACACTCATATTGGTGATTTCATCAAGTGTATGCTGCAAGTCATACACCACCCATAAGGGATATGAAAATCATTAAAAACTTTGTTTAAGTTAAAATTCTTTCACCACAAAGAATTTTAATGACAAAGTTTAGCTTCCCAATAATGCAGTTTTTAGCACTTTCACACACACACACCATAGGAAGGGAAAGAATTGATTAAAATCAATTTAGTGCTATGAGAACTAACAAAAGTGACTTGTTTTTAGCCATATGAACCTTATTCATGGGATCTCCAATCACAAAGGTTGGGTTACTGATACGTTGTCGTTGAAGCTATCAAATTAATACTACTTTTCAAGGCAACTTCAGTATGGCCAAGTAGTATTCAAGAAAGTAGATAGGGCTAAAGTAACCCTGAGTTGTCTCCCAACGAACACGAAATTGCTTTTGAATATCTGACTCTTACTAATGTTATGCAATGCTTATGGATAAAAGTAATGTTTGGAGAATGTTTAAAGAACAAATAAGAAACTTAAAAACAGTTATGATGAAATAGGCTAATTCCACTGCTTTTCCAAGGTAGATTCGTCATCGGTTATTCACGGATAATTGTTCAATTGATTATTGTTTAAGTTTCAAATTAATTAAAGTACATTCTTAATTAATTTGAGGACGATCATGCATTTAACCAAAGTAAATTCTCAATCAAATGTAAAACCTTTCTAGATTATTCTTAATAAATTCAACCAAAGTACATTTTCAATCAAATTCTATTGTGTTTAATCATGTCTATTATTAAATCTCCTAACCAAATTAAAAACTAATCAATCAAAGTAAATTCTCAATTTATTATAGTTGAAATTATTACTAATCAATCAAAGTACATTCTCAATTGATAGTAAGAACCATTTAATCATATGAAAGTTCCTAAATTAAATCAAAGTAGATTCTCAATTAAACCTAGAAACCCTAGAACTCATATAATCAATATGCATGTAGATTCAAACACATTATGATGCAAAAATCTTTACTTTTAATTTGATAGAGAGATGAACGACATAGAGAAAGAACAACTTAAATCAATAATCAAAATAAACAATTGCATTAACTCAATATAACCTCAGAATCCATAATGGAATTACAGCAGAATAGCCCTAGATGCTTAGCTCTCCATGAGTGGAGTTGAATACAAGATGAAAGAAAAGTAAGAGGAGTATGAGAGAATGAATGAATTAAGCGAAGTCCCCTTTTCTGCCTCCCTTGGGTCTCTTTATATAGGCTTGATTGGGCTTGGACTCTGAACAGTTTGTTGATAAGATATTTTCTGTTGATATATTATATCTTTCAAATATTCATTAGATTAAATCAATTTTAAAGAATATTTGATAGATATTAACTCAACTATCTTATATCATATATCTTCTAAATAACTAAAAGATTTAGATAATGATAAAATTATTTGGAAGATATTTTCTGTTGATATTCCCAAATTAAATTCAACAACTGAATTTTATCTTTTAGATTCTCTGACTTTCCAAAATTGCACAAATACCCTGAATTTCCTCTATTTGCACTTTAGCCCCGTCAGAATTCTCCAAAATTGCACCAAAACACCTGTTTGACCAACTTTTACCAACTTTGACTGAGGAAGGGCGCGACCAATGAGAGCTTTCCATGTGGCAACCCTCGTTCTCACCCAATTAGGATTTCAAATAAAATCTTATTTTGGTCTTAATTTGCAATTTGGACCAATAAAGTTTCAGTTTCAGCTACACAAATAAATATTAGAACATCGAAGAATAATTTATGCAACTAAAAATCACTTTTTAAGTCTCTTTTTATTCCCAAACCCAAAAATTCCAATCATCACAAATCCTCTTTAAATCAATCATTCAAGAACATGAATTTCATCAAAAATTTAATATTAAAGCATAAATGTGGAGAATTCAAAACATGCGGAGAATTCACATGTCCTAGTCTAGCATGTCATATATCATACGAGTCAACAATATAAACAGAAGTACTTGATTCAATAATATTTTCAGAAATATTTAGAATGAAGAGTCCTTGGTCACAATATCCTTTCCCCACGAAAACATTATTTTTTGTCATAATGATCTTGTCAGACTCAAATGACACTTTAACCCCCACCTTTCCCAATAGTGCTACATAAATTAAATTAAATTAACTATGATTGATGACACATGTAGCACATCACTCAAGGTTAGAATCTTTCTAGATGTGAGCTTAAGAAGAACTTTCCCTTTTCCCAAAACAGGAGTGGTCTTGGAATCTCCAAGGTAGACATGTTCTTCTCCATCCCCTACACTAGTGTAAGAGGTAAGGCACTTCTGTTTGCACATATATGTTTGGTAGCACCAAAATCTACCACCCATTTTCTTACATTGGTCATCAGATTTACTTGAGAAACGACCGCAACAATAATGTCATCTCCTTCGGCTATATTTTCCCTAGGAGGATTATTGTTTCTCACTCTATGTCTGCACTATAGTACATGATGGCCTGAGTTTCCGTATACAAAACAACTTGCTTTCTTCTTAAAAGTGAGTTTAGATTCATTGGGACGGGATTTAAGAAAATTATTTTTCTCTTTGTGATCAGGTTTGTGTACGTACCTTTTGGGAGCAGCAACAATTCTATACATGTCTAAAAGGGTGGACATGCGTTCTTGCAAGTGTCAGAAGTTTTGTCCAAAGGAAACCTCGACTTTGGACACGTTCAGAAGTGATTTTGCGAAGATCGTCTAAGTTCCGGAAACAATGGTTTGGCTCTCCAAAGTCATGTTGTTGATGTCAGCCCTAAGTCCTTAAGATTGTTGTAGAAAAGCTAACAAAACAGTATTTCCTAAGGTGTGTAATTTCATTGTCCTTAAGAACTTACCCGCGGTGTATTGCGCAAGTCTCCTAGGATACAACATGAACTTTCCAGAATATTTCTAAGGATCTCAAAACTAGTAAGAATCTCTAAAAAGAGTATAAAAATAACCCAAAATATTTTTAGAAGAGAAAAGAGCTAAAGAATGAAACTAAGAAGAAAAAAGAATGAGAAAAACTGATTTTGGTGTGTTTTGGAACGAAAGAAGAGTTCCTTAGAGCTAAAAAAGAATAAAATCAATAAAAGAAATTAAAATTAATAAATGTTTTAACGTTGCATAGAACTTGTAATTTATGAACATTGCAAATAAAGCTTTTCACAACGTTATTTTTGCAATAAAGATTTTAATGTTGCAATTTATGAACATTGCACAACTAAGATTTGTCAAATACATCTCTTAGAAAAAGTTTAATAATGTGTCTATCTAACTTATACTTGATATCATCAAGTATACAAACCTTGTTTTTACAAAAAGATTTTGAAAAATCTTAAATACATTATTTAATGGCTTAATACCCTATTTTATCTTCAGTTTCGTTCGAAAATGTCAAATTAATCCATCCTTTAAAAAAATGCGTCAATTACGTCCTCACTTAATAAAATTTGCATCAATGAAATTCCTTCCGTTAAATCCGTACAAACAGCGTTAATTATTTTTCTTTTTCTTTAATTAACGTCGTTTGTACGGATTTAACGGAAGGGATTTCATTGATACAAATTTTATTAAGTGAGGATGTAATTGACGCATTTTTTAAAGGATGGACTAATTTGACATTTTCGAGCGAAACTGACGACAAAATAGGGTATTAAGCCTTATTTAATCATCCATATTTGTGTATTTAAAATTTTTCAAACCCAAATAAGAAATATTTTTCACTTTAATAATTTATATATATTCTTACATTATATTTATAATTCATCTTATAGTGTGAAAATTTAGAGATGAATAATCATTACTTTTAATAATAATCAATGATATTAAAAATAAATGAAAGTACAATATTTTAAAAATCAAGATAAATAATTACATGTCGGAGACAATACAAATTATTTAAACTTTTTTACAATGTGATTGTTTCAAAATCTAAATTATATTTTTCTTGGCATTGGCTTTTCTTTACTAGTTAAAAATACATTTAAAATAGATAACTCATAAAAATAGTAGATTTCTATGTAGCCATAAGATGTAAAATGTATATCCTTTTATAATCATTATGATTATAACTAATCATATTTAACATTTGTTTTATAATTCAACATCAATAGTCAACATAGTGAGTAGAATATGTAGATATTATACATCGGATATGTAGTAAGCAGTGTATAAAATGCATATTTCATATCGAAGGTTAATCAATTGATGACGTTTTTTCACACCAATTCTAAACTGATATAGGATTCCTTATTAGAATAGATGATTGTAGTCTTCTGGAATGAGATCATGGTAGATCTCTCTGGGCCAAGCAAATCACACATTTTGGGCCACAAGGATATCATCAAATTGCTAATTCATCAACTGACTTTGCCTCTCAAACTCACAAAACATTTAATCATGGAAAATGTAAAATATTATCAAATCTAGACTTGTAACAAAATTATTATCAACATTGCACAACACTTTTTAATGTTTAACTGTTGATAATATATGTATAATGTGTTCGTCCAGAATCAGACAATTAATTAAATGGTATAACCAGACAATTAATTAGATGGTTAATCAGTGGTTCCGTTAAAATTAATCAAAAAGTTGAGTGATGGGATTAAAACTATAATCAATATTAAGTATGATTATATTAATATAAGATATTTACTAATTAGAACCTAATTCGATCAAAATTAATTATATTTATTGTATATTTACAATTAATACTTTAATGTTAATGTTGAAAATCTCACATTAATTTGACTTTATTTTGAATCGATGTGAGTTAAGAAAGACTTCAAACATGACTCTGATATTATGTTAAAAAATAAACTTTAAATTTAATTCAATATCACAAAAGCAACTTATTAAGTAATTTATACTTTATTTATATATTATAATTTGACTTATCTTTAAATTCGTACTATTTTTCATAAATAATTTTTAAGTTGAACAAATAATAACAAAGATACAGTAAAGAAAAATCCTTAACCCGGAGATTGAAAACTATTTTAGAAAAGACATGACCTCGACGAAACAATATTTTTAAGTGTATCTGTTTTTATGTTTTGGAAGCAGACATCTAAAAATAATGAGTGTGGAATGTGTTGGTCCACAGATTTCAAAGGAAATAAATAAGGAGTCCTGAAAAGGAAGACAACCCATGATAGAGAGCATTTTCATTTGGATGGTTCTGAGAGAAAAGCAGCACTGTTACATGTCACTGAACAAAGATTTACTATTAGAATTGGAATCCATTACCTTTCTGCACTGCAGCACTGTACTTTTTGTCTCTCTCACGTTACAACTTCCAAGGTTTCTCATAAAAGCTCTGCAGCCACTGAGCTATGAATGGAGAGAGAGAAGCACATGGGTGGCACCACCACCCTTTCGTAACCCATTCCTCCATCTTCTCCTCTCTATTCATTCTAACCATTTATATTATCAAAATTTTAATCTCTAACACCTCTTCTACACATTCACATCTTCGTTACAATCTTTTACTTAAATCACTCTAATTTTTACTTCCAATATCAATTAATACGTAATTTTATCCAGATATTGAATTTGATTGTTCTTCCTTCCTCTATAGTATCACTCAATCATCAGTCTTAAATTATTTTTATTGTGATTCATGTCATTTGATGAATCTTAAATTATTGTTCTGAATCTTTATATGTGATGCATTAATGAAACAATGTGATTTTGTATCTTTGACATGAAATCACATGATTCAACTGTTTTTCTTTTCACCAATTCTCGTACAAAAATTACAAGATTACACTTAAATTATTAAACGAAAAGAAATAAAAATAATATTGAATCGTCCTATTTAATAATTTTATTACTCTAACAGTAGTTGATTCAATGTGGTAGTTATTTTATTTATCTCAATTTCATTCTCATTAATTGCTTAAAATTCCTTTTTGTGGTCGTAGAATGAGATACCTATTTTTTGTACAAATAAAATAAATAAAAATAAGAAAATTTCTCATAATATCCTAATAAGGTCATGTTACTATGCATCTTGAATTCTTATAATATCTAGTACTATCAATCTTAGGCTGAGTAATCAAGGTATGATAATAAAACTATGTGTGTGGCAAATTATCCTTTTTGTTATACTTGGATTTTTTTTAAAAATAATAATTACTAATATATTTGTAAATTGCGTACACTATTCCTTTCTAAATTTTGAAATTATACAAACAGAAACTATATTTAATATTTTTCTCACACATTTTATTTTCTAAATTGTAAAAAAAAAGTTAATATGATTTTTTTTTCAATAAATCGCAAAGAATGTGACAAAATGAATGATAACTGTAACGAGGGAAGACCATGAAAACATGAGGGTGGAAGAAACACGTGGAAGCAGGCGCGTGAGGAAAAAGAATATTAGACTCAATGATTATGATTGGACGGGGATTCATTAAATAGAAGTTTGTTAGAGGAGAGAGGGGGGACTGTCATTTTACGTATTCTCTAACTTCTTCTTTTTGTCCTATGCATTTCTTCTCTGCTGCCATTTCCTTTTTCTGTTATATGAACTTTTATACTCAGAATAATTGGAGGACGTTTCTTTTGGAGAGGATTACGAAAAACCATTATAACGTCATTTCATTTTCCTTCCCAAATTTTATTACTGTTATATTGTTGTCTTACACTGGTGCTTTCATTCTCTGAACTATGGCCGAAAACACGAGACTGAAAGAACTAGCTACTGAAATAGCTCGCCTCAAGGACCTTCCAGCGGAAGTTGGTCGCATCGCGGAGGCCATGGAAAGACGTGAGCGAGAGTTACAAAAGTGGATGGAACATTTGACATTACGGGAACAAGATGCAGAAAACAGATTCCAAACAATTGAATCTACGTTGGGGTCCTTGCTTCAAACGAAACCACCACCCTCCACTGAGCCACCACTGTTCCAAGTGCGTAATGTTAAAATTGATTTTCCTCGCTTTGACGGTACTGACGTTCTTCAATGGATTTTCAAAGCAGAACAGTTTTTCAATTACTACCGCACAACCGATGATCAACGTCTGATCATAGCTTCCATTCATTTGGAGAAAGAGGTAATCCCTTGGTTTCAGATGTAAAATCGTGCAAATGCCTTTCCAACTTGGGTTGCTTTTACTCGTGCTTTGGAAACTGAATTTGGTCCTTCACCATATGAATGCCCCAGGGCCACTTTGTTTAAACTCACCCAAACATCATCTGTTCATGACTATTATACGCAATTCACATCTCTGGCCAACCGTGTCCAAGGCATCACGACGGAGGCTCTCCTAGATTGCTTTGTAGGAGGCTTAAAACCAGATCTCAAACGTGATGTTATTGCCCAAAACCCCACTTCTCTGCTGCGTTGTGTGTCCTTAGCCAAATTATATGAGGAGAAGTACATTCCCAGAACCAGGTTCCCAAACACTTCCTATTATCCCAAAACACAAGCCACAAACACCATCCCCACAACCTCACAATCCATACGATCAACCACCTTACCTCCCTTATTATCCTTACCGCAGTCATCTACATCCAGTTCCCACCCCAAACCTAATTTCATAAAAAAACTTACTGCTGCAGAAATGCAATTACGCAGGGAGAAGGGCCTTTGTTTTACATGTGATGAGAAATTCACCATGAATCATAGGTGTCCCAATAAGCAGTATTTCGTTTTACAAGTGGATGAAGAGGTTCCTATTGATGTCCAACATGACCCTCCGGAGGACATTGTGGAGGCTGAACCTCCATCAATCGTGGAACAACACCTTTCATACAATGCATTAAAAGGGTCTTCAGGACTTGGTACGATGAAATTTAAAGGGTCTATCAATGGTATGATGGTCCAGGTTTTATTAGATAGTGGCAGCTCAAATAATTTCCTTCAACCCAGAATTGCTCACTGTTTGAAACTTCCAGTCGAGCCTATTCCCAATTTTCAAGTGTTAGTGGGCAACGGTAATGCCTTGGTAGCTGAAGGATTCATCAAGGACTTACAAGTTAAGATTCAAGGTCACTTGCTACAATTGCCAGTATACTTACTTCCCATTTCAGGAGCTGATTTGGTGTTAGGAGCCGCTTGGTTGGCAACTTTAGGTCCTCATGTCTCTGATTATAGCAGCTTATCTATCAAATTTTATGTTGGGAATAAATTTGTGACTCTACATGGAGATCATTCATCCCTGCCACAGCCAGCTCAATTCAATCACTTCAAGAGAATGTGCCATACCAAAGGAATTGTTGAGTTATTCTCCTTGCAGGTTCAAACCTCTCCCACCATAAAAGATCAATGGCTGGATCTTCCAAAGAATATGGAGCCGGGAATTGTATTGTTGCTCCATCAATACAAAACAGTTTTTGACCTTCCAACAGGACTACCCCCTGATAGGCAACAAAATCATTTTATTCCCTTAGTTGAAGGTGCTAAACCTGTGAAGGTACGTCCATATAGATACCCTCACAGTCAAAAGCTGCAAATTGAGAAAATGATTTCAGAAATGCTGCAGGAAGGAATTATTATTCCATCCACCAGTCCGTTTTCGTCACCAATCATATTGGTTAGGAAAAAGGATGATACTTGGAGATTTTGCACAGATTATAGAGCTTTGAATGTTATAACAGTTAAAGACAGTTTCCCTATCCCCACTGTGGATGAATTACTTGATGAGTTGTATGGGGCACAATTTTTCTCTAAACTAGATTTAAGGTCTGGGTATCATCAAATATTGATTAAAGAGGAGGATAGGCACAAAACAGCTTTTAGAACTCATCAAGGGCATTATGAATGGTTGGTCATGCCATTTGGTTTAACCAATGCCCCTGCCACCTTTCAAGCCCTCATGAATGACATTTTTCAAGGTATTCTAAGAAAATTTGTCTTAGTCTTCTTTGATGATATATTAGTATACAGTCCCACTTGGGAAGAACACCTCCAACATCTTGAGACAGTCCTACAGATTTTACAGCATCATCAATTATATGCAAAATTATCAAAGTGTGCTTTTGGCCTAAAAGAAGTTGATTATCTGGGTCATACAGTATCTGGAAAAGGTGTGACCATGAACAAGGACAAAATTGAAGCTGTGATGCAATGGCCAGTTCCCACCAATCTCAAGCAACTGAGAGGGTTTTTGGGACTCACAGGTTATTATAGAAGATTTATTAGGCAATATGCCTCTATTGCTGAACCTCTAACTAATCTTCTAAAAAAGGACTGTTTTATATGGACTGACAAAGCCACTCAAGCTTTTGATGCTTTAAAAGTTGCTGTTACTCAAGCCCCTGTGCTAATTCTTCCAGATTTTTCCATTCCTTTTCTGTTGGAAACTGATGCTTCAGGGTCAGCTATTGGTGCAGTGCTGATTCAAAACAAACATCCCATAGCATATTTTTCCAAGAAATTGAACCCCCGACTTCAACGCCAATCTGCTTACGTAAGGGAGTTTTTTGCCATTACGGAAGCTATAGCCAAGTTTCGACATTACCTTTTAGGGCATAAATTTGTGATTCGAAGAGACCAAAGAAGCTTAAGAAGTCTCACTGAACAGGCCATTCAAACATCGGAACAGCAGAAATGGTTACATAAATTACTGGGGTACGATTTTACGATAGAATATAAATTGGGCAAGGACAATGTGGTTGCTGATTCTTTATCCAGATCATTTCTTATGGCATGGTCACAGCCCCAACTAGATTTCCTACCAGAATTACGAAAGGCTCTAAATATAGATGAAGAAGCAAAAAAAATCATTACGGATTGTGTAGCCAATAAGCAGGTTGTTCCACATTATGCAGTCCATGATGGCTTACTTTACTGGAAGGACATGATAGTCATACCTGCATGTCCTGAATTAGTTCACAAGTTGCTTAAAGAATTTCATAATTCTCCTATCGGTGGGCATGCGGGAATCACGAGAACATTTAGCAGACTTGCTCAGCAATTCTATTGGCCTAGAATGCAGCAGGATGTGAAACATTTTGTTCAGAATTGCCTGATCTGTCAGCAGGCAAAATCAGTTAATTCTCTTCCTTTGGGGTTACTACAACCTTTACCGGTGCCAACTCAGATCTGGGAGGATGTGGCTATGGACTTTATCACCAGCCTTCCAAATTCTCAAGGCTATACTGTGATAATGGTAGTGATTGACCGACTCTCCAAATATGCTCACTTCTGCCCTTTGAAAGCGGATTACAACAGTAAACAGGTAGCTGAAGCGTTTGTCAAAACTGTCATCAAATTACATGGGTTTCCAAAGACTATTGTTTCAGATTGGGATAAGGTGTTTGTAAGTCAATTCTGGCAACACTTATTCAAATTAAGTGGAACTACCTTGCACATGAGCACAGCTTACCACCCTCAATCCGATGGACAGTCAGAAGCTCTAAATAAATGCTTGGAGATGTATTTAAGGTGCTATACGTATGAGTCTCCTAAAGAATGGGTCAAATTTTTACCTTGGGCTGAGTTCTGGTACAACACTGCTTATCATCACAGCAGTGCTATGACTCCATTTAAGGTAGTCTATGGGAGAGATCCTCCACAATTGACTAAATACATTCCTCATGCTTCTAATCCTCCAGCAGTTCAAGATGACCTTACGACGCGACAGGAAATGATCAGCAAACTGAAACTGAATTTATTACGATCACAGAACCACATGAAAAAATATGCTGATGTCAAACGGAAGCACATGGACTTTCAGATTGGTGATATGATGTTGGTAAACTTAGAACCGTACAGACAAAAGTCAGTGGCCCTGAGAAAGAATCAGAAATTAAGCATGGAATACTTTGGCCCATTTCCTATCATTGAACGAATTGGCTCTGTTGCTTATAAGCTGTTGTTGCCCCCCAACAGCAAAAATTCACCCTGTCTTCCACTGTTCTCAACTAAAACCTTGCAGGGGAGATCATACTCAGCAATATGTTCCAGCACTCACTATTGATTCTGAGACTCCCCCTGTTATTCAACCTGCTGCTGTGCTTCAAGATCGTCAAATTATGCAAGGGAATAAGATAGTAAAACAGTTCTTGATCCAATGGGAAGGGTTAGAAGAATCAGCTCCTACATGGGAAGATGAAAATGCCTTGTGTAAAGCCTATCCAACATTCAACCTTGAGGACAAGGTTAATTTTAAAGGAGGAGGAATTGTAACGAGGGAAGACCATGAAAACATGAGGGTGGAAGAAACACGTGGAAGCAAGCGCGTGAGGAAAAAGAATATTAGACTCAATGATTATGATTGGACGGGGATTCATTAAATAGAAGTTTGTTAGAGGAGAGAGGGGGGACTGTCATTTTACGTATTCTCTGACTTCTTCTTTTTGTCCTATGCATTTCTTCTCTGCTGCCATTTCCTTTTTCTGTTATATGAACTTTTATACTCAGAATAATTGGAGGACGTTTCTTTTGGAGAGGATTACGAAAAACCATTATAACGTCATTTCATTTTCCTTCCCAAATTTTATTACTGTTATATTGTTGTCTTCCAATAACTTGAAAACTTCACTACATTTGATATATTTATTATAATATATGTTTATTAATTATAAGCATATTACATAGTATATCATTAAAAAAAGTATACATCATCTTATGCGAAAATTATAATATAGAGAGGTTATATTATACCAAACGAGCCTTAAAACTAAGTTGTTTTAATTATTTTAATTATATTGGAAGCTATGTTTTCCTTCCCTCTTTTCTTAAACAAATTGGCAATTGGATGTAATATATAGATTCATAGTTCAAAATTTTTTAAATTGTTTTTAGAGTAATATTTGATTAATTTCTCCCAAAAACAATTTGTTCAAACTTAATATGAATTATCTTTCCAAATATCCAATATAATTGTATATTAAGAATTTGAACTTAATTAAGTTTGAATAACTCATACTAGTTAATCCAGGTGTTTAGTGGTAGGTATTAAAAATTTAATCTTTTTTGTAAAAGTTTAAATCTTGATTAACCTTAACTGTATATTTAAATCAGCAGCCAATCAGCAGAAGATAAAGATATTCTTAAGATGCTCTCATTGCTTAGCCACACGATGCCTTATCATTTCATACATCACCTACATATATCATTTTATAACACTTTTATCAAAAACATTTTTACTGCATAATTTTAAAATCAACTTCTTATAATAGACTAATAATACTCTTTATTAGCTGAGTTTATATTCAGTTCAACTTTACAAAATTAATTTCTAAACTAAAAAGTACAGTACATTTATATATTATAATTTAACTTTATTCTTAATTTAAGATTTCCAATACGTCATTTCAAACGAAAAATATTAATATCTCAAACATGACATACGAAAATATTAATATCTCAAACATGATATTAGATACTTATAGATAGTTTAACATGAGTTTGATAATGATGATATAGGTTAGGTTTCATATATGACTTTATTTAAGTAAGTTTAACATCACAAAATCGATGTGTAAATTATATTTTACTTATTTATATTAATTCAAACGGATTTATATTTGGTGTGAGATTTTCAACTATTAGCCACTAAATAATTAAATAAATTTGCATACTTCTTAACAATTAGAATTAAAAAAAAATAGATAAGCTAATTTAAAAAATATTATGATTTTTCTTAATTATGTTTTTATCTCTACTTTGTTTCATGGTATATTTAAAACTTGGAAACAATACTAATAAAGCACATAATTCATGTTAAAGTTAATATATGATTGTTAATTGTATTTATTTCAATTTACATGTTAATTATATTTATTTCAATTTACATGTTAATTAGGGTTGAGTGTGCACGTACATTGTTTCCATTTTTGGTATCATGATGCAAGCACAATTATCCACTTGCACGTGTTATGCTTTCCATATCCATGCATTGGACATCATGTCTTGTGTGTAACTCCAAACCAACCACTTTTACGCTCTTCTAAGGGATCGTTTGGTACACAAACTTTATTATTTCTATGTTGCCAAAATTTAATTCCTACACACCATTTTTTTCATATATACATATATTAAAAAATATTGTTATAATGTTATTGAATTTTCTTAAAAAGATGGAAAAATAACGTTACATCATACTCTAAATACTTATATTGATGAAGCAATGAATATAACGTTATATTAAAAATCTCAAGACAAATTTAGAATACAAATTTAAAATATATACGTGAACGTAAATCTTATTTTATAAATCGATTTTATATAGTTGAGTTAGATTTAAATGTATTTCTTAATTCGTTAATAAGAGTGAACTATATAGTCATTAATAAGTATTTAAAAAAAAATTAATCAATAATTTGTTTTTCTTGACTTATAAGAATATCTCAAATACCTATAATACTATTGGACACGTGTATCTCTACATTTCTATTTGTAAAATAAAATAAAATTTTAAAAAGTAAAATATAAATAATTTTGTTAAAATAAATTGAAGAGTTGAGATGATTATATTTTTAGTTGAAAGGTTACATAGTTACTTTTAGTTAAGAGAAAATGCATAGCTATTATTTTTGTTAAATAATAAAATTATTTTAATTTATTAGAGTAAAATTATGTTGTTAAAAATGACATAAAAAACAATTATAAAACTGTCTCCCCTATATAATGATATAGATTTAATAAAGAGTAAACTTTTCTACTTAAAAACGACAAAAAAACAAGTTATATAAAAATGTATTTACTGGTATAAATTACCTTTGGGTTAAAATCTCCCTTAATCTCTTTTACAATCATGTAAATAGGAAGAAGACTAATAAAAAAAATCAATATAATTTCAATGATATGAGTCAGGATAATCTTAAACATTTTCTATTGGTTAAAACAAGTTTAAAAAAATGTCCAATTGAGATTCTCTTTTGATCTTAGAAAATAATCACTTACTTTGTATTTCACAAAAAAGTTAAAATACAAACTACTTTTTAGTTCCTTTTTAACTTCAACATTTTAAATAATTTATCTTTCTGATTATGTCATTTTCAAAGTTTTAGATAATATTAATTATTTTTTAAATTAATGTTTGTGTATTAAGTAGAAACGAAATGAAAAACCTCAACTATTTTATTAAAATTTATATATATATATATATATATATATATATATATATATATATATATATATATATATATATATATATATATATATATATATATATATTTCCTAACTTCTACATACCAACTTTACATAAAATATAAGTAGCAAATATATAGGAGTAACAACATAAAATTTAATCATTTCTACAGAAGCTCCAAATTTAAATGAAAGAAACCAAACCAAGTAAATCAACCCATTCATGATGATCTTTCTCTTAAGCAAGATTGTTTTCATGAAAAATGTTTTAGACTAACATTCAAATGGTTCAAATTGGTTAAAGAATTAATAAAGAGCATTCCCAACTCAAAAGAATGGTGGCAGATGAATTTTCATGTTACTTGATCAGCACTGATTTACAATCTGTCATGCAGTTTGGAGGCGAACCAAGATGTATCAAGAGATTTTCTTAAAATTGATTTAGGAACAAAGCATTTTAGAATTTGGAGTCATAAGTTTCATATGATGCCACAAAAGTAACAAACTTTTTTTCTCACATTTTACTTGTTACAACTTGCAACACAATCTTAAAAAGCTCAAAATTCAGAAGATTGTTATCAGTAAGTTCGAATTTAAATCTTCAAATTTACTCAATACTCTATCCTAAATCTTCGTATGAACAGTACAAACTGCTAATCAGTTCTTTAGCCAAATATAAGCTAAGTTATGATTGATGATCATTTTCATGAATTCAATGTAAAATGAAAACTAGAGACTCCATCACCATGCATGCTTTGAAGTTATCTATGACACTGAGAATCACTTGTTAGAAATCATCTTCTCAATTTGACCATTCTGGTTGTACAGATCCACAATTTTCTTTGCATAGGTGGGCAAGTGCCTATCAGCCCTGCAAACATTTACATTTCAACAATATAAACAAACTTCATATCCTTAACATCCAAAGGTTCTGCTATAAATTATTCTAACTTTAAAGGCTTGTGGATAATACAAGGACACATACGTGTATTCTATGTAGATTAACTAAAAAGAGTCTCATAGAATCTGTACAAATCAATTCCATGTAATCAAAGTTAAGGAAAAAATCTGAAAAATACAATCAATATCAATTTTCAAGTTAATCAATGAATATTTTTCATTCTCAGTTTGGCAATGGGAGTTTGAAACCACGTTCGGAGTATTCCCCGAGTGCAAGAAAAAAAAAAGTTAATCTAAGGTCTTGTTTAGACGAGCTTCTCCAGAAAAACCTTATAGGAGAGGAAAATATGAATAAAGCAAATGAAATTGATTTCACTTGTAAGGACACATAGGCTTCCCTAAGAAGACAACCCATATTAATAGAAAAGCCTTATAATTCTGGTTTGAATAATACGTAATCAATAACAGAATGGTTGCATAGCAGAGGAATCTTTTCTGTTTTAGTGAACATTCTAGAACAACAATGAGCTGTCAATAGGTAGTACAAAATATGTTTTTATCCTCCAAGATTTTAGGACACTTATTCCTCTTGCACAGAATATATATATATATATATATATATATATATATATATATATATATATATAATACACGATGTAATCATTTTGAGAAATAATAGACTGACTTTTATGCAGATTACCTTTCTTCCATTTTTACTGTTATGGTTTCTGTTATAGTATCAAGAGCCCTCTAAAGGTTCAAGCTTTTTCTAGCTTACCTCTTTCATGGCCGATTCAGGCTCCTCTGGAAATGAGGACGAAAATATTCTACCTCCTCCTATCTTTGTTGATCCCAACCAAAATCCTTCTAGCCCCTTCTACATACACCCAAGTGAGAGCCCTTCATCTGTTGTGGTCTCCCCACCTCTTTCGGCCAACAACTTCCAGTCATGGTCTCGTTCCTTCCGAATGGCCCTCATCTCTAAAAACAAGATGGGTTTCCTCAATGGCAACATCCCCATCCCAGCACCCACTGATCCCTTATACCCCTCTTGGGAAAGATGTAACACTCTGTTAATGTCATGGATCCTCAATTCCCTTTCTCCTTCAATCGCTCAAAGTGTTGTGTTTTTCGAACGAGCTATTGATGTCTGGACTGATCTTCGCGAGCGTTTTTCTCAAGGAGATTTGCTTCAAGTCGCTGAGTTACAGGAAGAAATCTTTTCTCTCAAACAAGGTGCGCTCTCCGTCACCGACTTCTACACCCATCTAAAATCACTCTGGGAAGAGTTGGACAACTACCGAACACTGACTCCTTGTTCTTCCTCTGCTCGCACCTACCATTCACAGGACTTCATCATCCGTTTTCTGAAAGGGCTCGACGATCGATTTGCCATGGTTCGCTCACAAATCTTATTACTTGACCCTCTTCCCTCTGCTAATCGTGTTTTCTCCATGATCATCCAACATGAGCGCCAACAGCATCACCCATCTTCTCCCATGGAAACCAATCCCTTCATCAATGTCATCTCTGGTAAAGGTCGAGGCTATCCACAGCACGGGGGGACAAAACCAACTCGCAAATGTGAATTTTGTGGCCGCCTCGGACACACTATTGATTCGTGCTTCCAGAAAAACAACATCAACCCGACAAAGTGCACCCATTGTGATCGTGTTGGACATAACAGTGATGTGTGTTATACCAAATTTGGCTATCCCCCTGGACATCCCAAATATCCAGGAAAACCACGACTTTTCAACCACAGGAACACCTTTGGTAGCAGCGGCGCAACTGTCGGAGGCAACATGAATAATGTTACTGCTTCTTCCTCTTCAGATGCTGCGCCGGCCCTAATTCATGAAGGAGAAAGAAAAGATGTTTCAACTCTGGGCCAAGGTCTTCACATTACTACAGCCCAATTCCAACAACTGATGAGCCTTCTTAACAAAGCTTCTGGATCTAGTGGGGGAAACTCAGAAATCCCTTCAAGGGCCAATCTCACTCACTCAAACCCAAACCAATCTCACAACTCTGGTTTTGGCAGTAGGTTTATTTCCATTAACACCGCACATACACTCAATAATTTTTCACACACCACACCATGGGTAATTGATTCCGGAGCCACCAATCACATCACAACTTCATTAGATCATTTTTTTGAGTATTCTGAAATCCAGCCATTAAACATCAATCTACCAAATGGGTCTACTGTTCATGCCCATATATCTGGAAGCATACAATTTTCTCCGGATTTCATTATTCATGATGTTCTTCTTGTTCCAAATTTTATTTTTAATTTATTATCTCTTCCTTAATTATTAACCACTGTTCCTTGCCGTATCATTTTCTTAAATGATTTCTCTAATATTCTTTGTCAAATATAGGACATGAACACATTGAAGATGATTGGTTCATCTGACTTAAAGGAAGGACTTTTTCATTTGACAATCGGAAAGGAAAGAAACCCATCTACCAACAATATTACCACCACCATCAATAACTCCAACCTTTGGCATTTTAGATTAGGACACTTATCTAGTATCTGTCTTAATGTCTTGAATCAACAATTTCCTTTTATTTCAAAGGATTCTCATGAAATCTGTGACATTTGTCATTTAGCTAAACAAAAGAAATTGCCTTATTCTCCTAGCTCTAGTAGAGGTTCTAAAATTTTTGAATTGATTCATATGGATATTTGGGCCCCTTTTCCAAAACATCTATTCATGGGCACAAGTATTTTCTCACTATACTTGATGATTTTAGTAGATACACATGGGTTGTTCTATTAAAATCAAAAGGTGAAGTGAGAATGCACATACACAATTTTATTAACTTAGTTGAAAATCAATTTGAAACCACAATTAAATGTATCCGATCCGATAATGGATCAGAATTTTTTCTAAAAGACCTTTTCAATTCTAAAGGAACTATACATCAAACTAGTTGTGTTTACACACCTCAACAAAATGGGAGAGTGGAACGCAAACACCAGCATATTCTCAATGTTGCCAGGGCCCTCATGTTTCAATCCAAAATCCCATCAAATTTTTGGTCCTATGCTATCAAACATGTTGTTTTTATCATTAACCATGTTCCCCCACCCATCATTTCATATAAAACACCTTTTGAACTTCTAAATAAAGTTCCGCCTGATTTTTCAATGATCAAAATCTTTGGTTGTTTATGTTATGCATCCACTCACAATCAAATTCATAAATTTGAACCTCGATCTAGAAAAGGTGTTTCTTTGGGTTTACAAAATTGCACAAAAGGATATGTTATTCTAGACATTAATACAAGAGAAATTTTCATTTCTAGAAATGTTATTTTCCATGAAAGTGTTTCCTTTCCACACTTCTCCCTCACTCCCTACACTTATAACCCAACATACCTTAACCATAGAACCAACCCAGACTCTCTATCCACACCACAAGGAAAACCCCCAGAAACTCAACGCCCCAACCCAAACACGTCTTCATCTTTACCAGAACAAAGTTTCTCCCTTTTCCCTGAAACCACAACCTCCAACCCTAATTCCATTTCACCAGAAATCCAAACCCGCCACACACTAACCCCAATTGCTGTCCCACCACCGCGCCGTTCAGAACGTGACACCCATCCTCCTCCATACCTTTCCGAATATCAATACAAGCTTCCTTCCCTTAAGTCTACACAATCATCCACAAGATGTTCACATCCGATTCAAAGTTTTATCTCCTACACCAATGTCTCCCCTTCACATCATCGTTATCTCATGGCCATATCTTCTGAGCGTGAACATGCCAGTTTCTATGAAGCAGTAAAGCTACAGTGTTTGCGTGACGCCATGCAATGTGAGATCAAAGCCCTCGAGTTCAATCATACTTGGGATGTGGTTGAGACTCCTCCCTCTGTTCGACCCATAGGTTGCAAGTGGGTATACAAAATCAAGAGGTTACCCGATGGAAGCATAGAGCGCTATAAAGCGCAATTGGTAGCAAAGGGGTATTCACAAATTGAAGGCATTGATTATTTCGAAACATTCTCCCCAGTCGTCAAAATGACCACTGTTCGTATAATCCTTGCCTTAGCTTCTATCAACCATGGCACATCCAACAATTAGATGTCAGTAATGCTTTCCTACATGGAGACCTTGTGGAGGATGTCTACATGGAGATGCCACCGGGATTATCAGGAGACCGTTCTGGTCAAAGCTGCAAATTGCGCAAATCCCTCTACGGGCTGAAGCAATCAAGCAGGAAATGGTATGAAAAGTTATCTAATTTGTTGTTAACATGTGGTTATAAACAAGCTCATGCTGACCATAGTCTCTTCACCAAAAAGCATGGTTCATTTTTTACTGCCTTGATAATAAATGTGGATGATATTGTGCTAACTGGTAACTCTGTTCAAGAAATCAACCACATCAAACAGATCCTTCACAGCAATTTTCATATCAAGGATTTAGGAAAGCTCAAGTACTTCCTAGGAATTGAAGTGGCTCACTCTTCAAAGGGGATTTCACTTTGTCAACGCAAGTACTGCTTAGACTTGCTTATGGATTCAGGAATGCTTGGCTGCAAACCCTCTTCCACTCCAATGGACAATACTCTTAGGCTTCACAATGATGCTTCTGGCTATCTTGATGATCCCTTGTCATATAGGCGCCTTGTCGGCCGATTAGTTTATTTGACAAATACTCGCCCTGATATTGTTTTTGCAACACAACAACTGAGTCAATTCATGTCCAAGCCCACCAAAGCTCATCATGCTGTGGCCATGCATGTTCTTCGTTACCTTAAAGGTTGCCTGGGTACAGGTCTATTCTTCCCTAGAATCTGTCCTACTCACGTCTCTGGTTTTAGTGATGCTGATTGGGCCACCTGTGTGGATTCAAGACGTTCCATCACAGGTTATTGTTTTTTTATTGGAAGCTCTCTTATCTCATGGAAAACCAAGAAATAAACCACTGTGTCACGATCATCCTCCGAGGCTGAATATAGAGCCCTCGCTTCCGCTACTTGCGAGTTACAATGGATCAATTATTTGCTGAAAGATCTACATATTTTCCCCTCTCAGATTTCTCTACTTTACTGTGACAATAACAGTGCCCTTCACATTGCTGCCAATCCCGTATTCCATGAAAGAACGAAACATCAGATATAGACTGTCACATTGTGCGTGAAAAATCCCAAGAAGGCTTGATGAAACTACTCCCTGTTCCTTCTGCCAACCAGCTCGCAGATATTTTCACAAAAGCCTTACCTCCACATTCCTTCAAGCTAAACTTATCCAAGCTGCAATTATAAAACATTTTTGCACCTCCAGCTTGTGGGGGGCTAATAGAAAAACCTTATAATTCTGGTTTGAATAACACGTAATCAATAACATAATGGTTGCATAGCAGAGGAATCTTTTCTGTTTTAGTGAACATTCTAGAACAACAATGAGCTGTCAATAGGTAGTACAAAATATGTTTTATCCTCCAAGATTTTAGGACACCTATTCCTCTTGCACATAATATATATATATATATGTATATATATATATATATACACGATGTAATCATTTTGAGAAATAATAGACTGACTTTTATGCAGATTACCTTTCTTCCATTTTTACTGTTATGGTTTCTATTACATATCTCCAAATATGAGAAGGTTGATACCAAAACCACACATGAGAACTTGTTCCTCTTCTTTTTGGAAAAAATACAATTGTATGTAGCTGGGTTTGTTATTAAGGTTAGGTCAATTTCTCAAATTGACCACCTTAAAGCAAGACTAGGTTCCAAAGGACAAACACATGTATACGATCTTCAATATGGTGATATCTTTTCTCATATGGCCCAAATTACCACTGTTTGACTTTTCTTTGTTATTGTCGCCCTTCGTCATTGTCCCCTCCATTAGCTGAATAGGGAAGGAAATCTACATCGAGCAACCTCTCAGGTTTGTTGTTTAAGGGAAGCATGGGTTAGTTTGTAAATTGTGTTAATCCTTCTATGGTCTTAAACAATCTCCTCACGATTAATTTGGCAAATTCAACAACACCGTACAAATTTTGGATTGAAGCATAGTAAAGCAAATCATTTAGTCTTTTATTGTCATACCTCTCTAGAGAAATGTGTACTTAATTGTATGTGTTGATGATGTCACAAATTTCTCAATTGAAGAAGCATTCATGCAATTATTTTTAGACCAAAGATCTTGGACATTTCAAGCATTTTTTTGGATATTGAAGTAACTCAATCAGAAGAAGGTATTGTTATATCCCACGGAAAATATGCCTTAGACATTCTAAAGGAAACATGTATGATTGATCATAAAGCACTGTATAATCCAATGGATCCAAAGCAAAAGTTAATAGAGTTATGCATTCTCAAACCTAGAAATATATAGAAGGTTTGTTGCGAACTAATTTATTTTGCTATCACTAGATATGACTTGTATTTTGCACTTGGAATGGTTAGCCAGTTTATGTAGACTCCTCATCTTGATCACTAGAGTGTTGCCATTTGCTTCCTCAGATACCTTGAAAAGGCTATAGGACAAGGATTGCTCTATGAAGATAAGGTAAATACTAAAATAATTGCGCACTGTGATGCTGATTGAGTAAAATCTCCTACAGGCATCCACAACCAAAATATTGTGTTTCCATTAGAAAAGCAAAAAGAAAAATGTGGTTGCTCGATCTATAGTGTTGAAGCTTAATATAGGGCAACGACATCACTCCCTTATGAACTTGTGAAGGATAAAGCAATCCCTTCAAGAGATGAAATTTTGTGAGATACAAAAATGAGCATGTATCATGACAACTAGACAACTATTCTCATCGCTTCCGATCCTATATTTCACGAGAGCCAAACATATGGTGTTTATTGTCATTTTGTTTAGGAGAAGTTGTTATCCAAGGAAATTTGCACGAAATTTGTCAACTCCAGTGATCAACTTGCAGATATTTTCACTAAGTCTTTGTGAGGATCTCAAATTCAAGTATAGGTTCCAATCTTGGTGTATTATATGTATGATCTAGCTTGAAGGAAAGTGTCAAAATTGGTTAAGTCGGTGAAGGGATTAACCTGTCAGAATAAGTTAACTCATCTTCTGCATTACCTATTTGGCACTTACGTGTAGAACATCACATTTTTTTGTATTTCACTGATGTAAGAACACATAAATGCATGAATCAGCTAAAGAGAAAACTGTGCCCTCTTAGACATTTTTTCATATTTTCCATTAAACTCTTCCTCAATTTTGAATAAAGATGTATTTTGGCTGAAGGATTGAAGAATCTCCAAAGTATTAGCTAGTTGTACAGAAAAGGTTTGAAAGCTACATTTGACGTAAATCATTGCTTGATTTGCAATCAATACAAAACATATATGCGATGGATTGTGATGTCAGTGGAATACGAAAATAAACCAAAATCTCTTCTGGATCAAAGAAATTTGTTTCTAATGAAAACCTTTAAAACTTTTTCACATGGATCTTTTGGACCATTTAGAACAAAGAGTTTGGGTGGAAATTACTATGCATTTGATTAGTTGATGATTACATAGGCTATATCTATTATCTATCCTAAGCTAATTAAGGAACTAAAATCAAACAGAATCTGTAAAAAATATCAAATTCGTCCTAATTATTGAGTATTCATAAAGAAATCTCGACATTATGATCAAATTCAAATCATAGCAATTATGTTAATTAGGTCTCACAATACTCTACATACCTTTCCTTGCCCCACAAACGATTCACGTGTAGATAGTTGCGAATGGTATGATAGTCAAGTGAATAACGTGCAAATTCAAGACCCTTAGGACCAATCTGAACACAAAAGCCAGAGCCAAAAGTATTGTTATGTCATGCATAATATACAAGCAATAAATGGATAATCTGCTATGAATCTTTTACCAGGTTTAGTATAAAAGCCAGCAGATTTCCAACAAATTTTGGGGCAGGTTGAGAAGGACCTCTTCCTGATAAAGAATTTCAAAGAAAGAAGTAATCATCTCTGGCAGTATACAGTAGTACTGATCAAAACAGAGAAGAGAACTCTAAGCCTAAGATAATGTAATAACTGTCATATTATATCATAAATAGATGAATCCAAAAAATCCAATTTTATCACAAAGAACATGTTATATATACCTAACTTAGCTTCATCATCAGCCTTAACAGTCTCCATGACAAATGATCGCCTATCCCCCTGAATCAAATGGAAAAAATCACACTCTTCTTTATTTTAAAATAAAAATAATATGCTTAAATGGAAAAGTATTTACAGAACTAATTGTTGGACTAATCTCTAGTAAGTTCTCCACAAGACTCAACATCTCTCTTCCACGTTCATTCCTGTCATATCAAGAACAACATTTTATAAGAAGGTTAACCCTAACCCATTCATAACAAACACCCCAACTTCGGAGGCTGACACCTGGCAGCCTAATGAATTCGGTACTCCCCCTTCGTTGGAGTAGGAGCCTCAACGACGTTCTAACTCAAGATGTTGGGTTCGTTTCAAGGCTCTGATACCATTGTTATGAAAAGGTTAACCCATTCATACAAGGCCTCAAAATTCCTTTAACAAAAATATACAAGGCTCAACCCTTCCAAAAAGCAACCCTTCAAGAAAGAGTAATGCATGATTTGGAAAATAAACATTTATGAAATATGAACAGCATATATACACCAAATGATATTGTGCAAAAGGAAGAGACACTTGCGTTTTTTAGTCCATCAAGTTACCTGACTGTAACATATTGTGGATGTTGTGGCATGCTGATTCCAGAATATTTTGGCACTCCCATATATCCAACCACCATGTCCTGAAAATTATTTTTCTACTTTCAACTAAATTTCTTAACATGGAAAAAGATGCACAAACAATGTGAACATCAACCAAAACAAGCCTAATAAGGACAAATCACTGAGCAAAATTGGCAATAAACAATAGTTCTTCATACTTCACACACATAAAACAGAAAGTAAATGGAAGTTTTTTTTCTGCAGCTTCTAGTTATATATTAACAATATCAAATTGAAGGTGTATCAAGCATGAAAAATTGATTCTTAGAACAGGAAAAAAAATGCCTAAGGTTTTTAATTAAAGAATGAAGAGAAGTGAGCTCTTACAAAATACTCTTTTCAAGTCTATCCTAAAATACAACAAAATAAATGCATAGATAAAATACAATATCTAATCAATAAGTTGTCATAAGTCATCTCATCCGTTAGACTATATTGCCATCTTAAAATACAATTTGAGATCAAATTTAGGCAATAAAAGGGAAAGTGCAAGCAAGAGTATAAAAGTACTCACATATGTAATCCTTAATAAAACTGAATATTTAATCAAGTATATTACGGCTTAATATATGATGACAATTTATTATGTCTTAATATTTAAGGAATAATTAACAAAACCAATTTTGACATATATTTTACAAACAAGAAAAAAGTTTAAACATTTTAGTATCATGGGAAGTGATTAAACAATATATGGCAAAAGAATTTGGTGCATGAACAGTTTGTACTTTGTAGACAACTTTACAAACACTTAGAAGATATTAACATAATCCTCCTTAGTCAAAGTAAAATATGCTTGTCAAAAAGACTAGATGTTCAAGCAGATAAGGACTTACAGCTAGAGCATTTGTATAGTCAAAACAGCTGCAAGGAAAAGAAAAAATTCCCAATGTAATGCAACATATAATGAAAGAATAATAAGAAATTGAAGTATAAAGAAAATCATGATTCCTGTATATAAATTTCAAGCCATCACATTATGCAAAGTAAAATAACAATTACCTGTAACAAGATGGAGCAATAACATCTACCAAATCATTTGCTGGCAGACAGAAATAAGGAACCTGTACAGGATAAATTTTTAAACTGAACAAAGTTTCATGCTTGAGAAACACATGAATAAAGTAAAATAAAGGGGAATTATATACCTCTTCTATATGACCATCCAAATGTTTCAAGTGAACCTGCCAGAATGTTTGAAAAAGCAACTTAGGAACATAAAATAAGCTGTAAAACACAAAGATGTTATGATAAAGCACCAGTCTGAACAAATCAACTGGTGGTTCTACAATCATAGATTATCATTTCAAAACCAAAACGTTTATTTGTCCATAACTGCTCTAAACCAGAAAGGATTTTTCAGCTGAAAACCTTGTAATCTTGCATAAACTCATAATGTAGAACTGTTTCTGGTGATTCACTCGCAGCTTTTAGAAACTTATCCAGCCCTTCCCTAGTACCATTGTCCACTGCAGAAAGAGAATTTTTGCAAGTCCATTTTTTTTAAAGCAAGAATTTACAAAACTAAACAGATCCATTAAGAAAATACTGATATTTCTGATTTTATAAATATTAAACAAATGATTCAAAGGGTTATATAGCAAAACACTAGACCTTTTCCATACCACAATTTGTGCCTAAAACATAGAGCTTATCCAAATTTAAGTGATGCTCCACAGATCTTAATGCTGCAATCGAAGAAATTATTCTGCATTACAACATTACAAGTCACAATGGAGAAAACGATGAAAAACTGCAAAAAGTAATTCTTTATAGTAGTGATACCTTGCACCTGGCAACCTACACCACAGAAAAGAAGACGCTTGACACCAGCAGCCTATCCATAATGATAATTCAGAAAGAATAATTATGAATATAAAAGGCAGCCTCGGAAGAGTACAACCAATAAATTTTATGACAGCTGAAATTTTATGATAAGCTATATGCAAAAAATATCATGGGCAGTTCACAGGTTGGCTTTTATTTGTATCACGACATTTCAATCAACTTTCTCCAAGTTAAAATTTCCTTTTATACATCTAAGAGACTCTTGAATAAACAACTAGTTTACAGATCTTTCTCGTATAAGAGGCAGAAATATAAGTCACCACCCACAAAGAAAAGAATAAATTTTTGAAGAACCAGATGCTCTTGGGCAGTATGCCAAATTAACAAAACCAGGAAGAACAGTAAAACCTCGAAGGAGAAATGGAATACTAGTCTTGAAATTAAATGCAATGGTCTCAAAACAATAGAATGGGTTCAATTCTATCCAAAGCCAAGGTCCATAAAATGAGGAAAATACAGTGGATGTAAACATTTTTGTTTCCACAGCTCATACAGAATGTAAAAACAACTGAATCTCACAGAGAAGATTCTTAATACTTTCCTCATTTGTATCTCTCAATATCTCTTATATTTTGAAGGACAAAGGTCAAAATGCCCTCGGTTCTCATTCCCATATATTGTTTAGGATTATTTTATCAACATACTCATTCCCATTTATTTACTAGCCTAGATGATGGTTTTTTCATATTCATAGATAAGTTGATTTGCATAAATAATTTGGTAGAATATGCAACTGAAAATTGTATACAAGATTTATCCTAGATCATGACAAATTCTTTCTTCAATGGAAAGATATTTTGCACACCTCAACAAGAGCCAGGGTATTGAGGTTAGGTGATAATGTTGGCTTGACACCTTTAGCAGCCAACACTTCTTCAGGTGTCCTGCAAGAAATTTGAAGAAATAAACAGTGTTTTAAAAAGAAAAATACTTAATATCATGTTGGGAAATTAACTTAGATCCATTTGACAATAAAAAAATGCAGACCTTGCTAAAACAGGTCTTGGAGCAAATCTGTCATCGGGATCACTATACATCAAAGACATTAACAAAGAAAAAGTCAGTTTCAGCAATTAAAAAAAAAATTAGAATCTTATTTACCATCTAGAATTGCAATTATGTTCTATTACCTTTGCACACAAATGACAGCCTCCACCATCCCTGATTTAAGCATTTCTATTGCAATGGTTGTTACTATACCAGTCCATTGAGCTCCTATTAACAGAAAGAGTTTTATATGTAAAACTTAGTCAAGAAACCTGGTCTAAATCAATGGGAAATAAACAGAACTTTTGTTTATATGCAAAGGCCAAATAAGGAAAAGTTTTTATATATGTCCCTATCAATACGTTAAAGAGTACTCTTTTCATCTTTTCGATTTTATTGGAAATGGTTAATATATAAAGAACAAACATCCTCATGAGTCATGACTTCTTGGCTTTCCACAGAAGCATAAAATATAGAATCAGCATTCAGATTGGTCTCCAAATTATGCAATCATTTCGACCCTTTGTTTAATTTACATTACGATTCAGTTATTTCAAATTTGTTTCACATGACTTTATTTACTATTTATGATAAGGTCAATGACATTATGAATTTGAATAACTAAAGGACAAAATGCATGCATAATTTAATCAGCGACTAAATTGCCAGAAACCCATCTCCAAGGACCAAAGTATCATTTTACAAGTAAAGAAAACCTTTATTTCCGATTGTTGTAGTATGTCTGAAAGCCCAGTGGATAAAAATATCAATATATGGGAAAATTCTTTCTTTTTTGTATCTATTCTAATTCTCACCGTATTCCTTACACCTCAAAATTACCAAAAAGACTATGTCAAACTGTTAGGTCCCTTTATTCAAGGAACCGAATAGCAGCTTCTATTCTCACTCACACACTCAACAGTAGAAAAGAAACTGTATGTATGTGTATTTTTATTTCCTCTGTAATGTGTAGAAAGAAAAATACAAGTATAGATCTCCCCCAAGGAAGCCTCCCTTCCTCCACTGGCCAAAAGCTCCAGTCTAAACCCAAAATAATATCTGATACCCTCCTCAACAACTCAGCTTTTATTTTATACTCTCTCTCCCTTAACAAACTAACAACCTTTCCCGCTATTTACTTCCCTCCCCTTTTATTCCTTCTTACATAAACTTGCAACTTCCTAAAACAAATCGAGTAATGAATGAAAATCATTAGATCTTAACCTGTAAAAGCTTCATATTAAAAAGGTAAAATCCATCAAGTTAAGGAACCCAAACTGAAATCCATGCAAACTACAAATGATAAAAAACCTTAAATAGCATGGCTAAAAACAATTTCAAAGTAACAAGCCGAGTACAGAACCATGATTACCGTGAATCATACCAATTTAGGATTAGCCACCAGAACCACATATCAGAAATTCAACTAGAAATAAGGCATGTTAAAATATGAAAAATGAATCAAAGACCCCTCAATCGAAGACCCTCAAAACTGATACAACAACAAACCCAGGAAGAATGCATAAGTAACAAAGACACACCAAAATGAGAAAGAATCTTCTGTTTCCAACTCAGAAGAAATACCTTCTACAGGGAGAAGTTTCCGAGCATATAAAAGTTCCTCATATACCCCTAAGTACGTCTCATCCAAGTTATCAGTTTTCCTTCCTCTACCATGAACAACGGGTTCCAGTCTCTGAAAGGGAAAACAATAAGCAACTTTAGTTCGGCAAAATATTTTTACAAGACTAAAATTCTGGATTCAGTTATATCAGCCTTAAAATTCCCAATTAGAAGCAAAGCATGGCAATAAAAGTACATAGGTAACATTCGAAATAGGCATGTATAATTTGAAGTTCAACCACCAGAGCCAAAATAAGAAACAAATAGCTATTGCCCATTGAAATTTCAATTTGACATGTGTGTGGGTCTGTTTAGAGGAGTTTTTCCATAACTTATTTCTGAGAGAAAAATTGAAATAAGTTTCTCAATATGTTAATTTTAACATAAGCTTGTTAATTCATAAATGCTCTCTCAGAGGTATCATCATTTGAAACACTTTATAAATCGTACATTTAAAAATAAAACAAAGGATGGCACATAACTTATGCACTGCAGATATATAAGCAACAGAAGAACGAAAGAGACTTACTTCAATCCTAGACATTCCATCTCCCAAGAAAGCACATGCATTCTTGACATGGGCAATGTAATATGTATCACACAACCCACAACGACTGTCCCAAAAGAAAAATAACAATACCAAACCATGAGAACTAACAACATGGAAAATAATGTATAGCAACTACAGCATGTTCCATATCATGGTTATGCACTCTCAGTGTAATAGTCTGTTAATCAGAAATATATGATTCTTAAGATAATTATACATAATGATTTATGCTTAAATTATGTGTAAACTTGTTTACTCTTTGACAGAAACAGAAAATATGTAAGTATGTATATACCTGCAATGATCTTTTGCTGGGTAGATGCCACCTGGTGGTATAGGTTTGGACTTTTTCCTCCAGTCCTTTCTCAAAGAACTATCTGTATCTGCTTCCCAAATGGAAGTAAAGGAAACAAAAGATGGGTGAGAAGAGAATCAGATAAAGCATATTAGAGAAATTGAAGGGTTGTTATGAGGATGGAACCTTTGGATGAAGAAGAACAAATGGAGAGGGAAATTGGTAGAGAGGAGAGGTTGGCATGGAGAGATAAGGTAGACATTGTTGAGTTGAAGTGGAAGAACTGAGATTTCATGAGTGAGAAAGGTGTCTTAGATTGTGCATTGTTGTAGCTTCTGCTCCACTAGTTCATAATGATGTGGTCCCAACATGCCACGTACAAACAAATATCTAACATTTTTTCTTCATTTTACTTTATTTTTATAATATTAATACTTTGTGTATCTTAAGATGATCGTAATTTGAGTTTTTTTTTTTAATAGAAGTAACAATAAACGTTATTTATTGAAATAATTTTATATTTTCAATAAATGTGTTATTTATAAATATTGATATAATTCATTAAAAATAAAGTAAAATTTTACTTAAAACTAACAACAGAGCATATTTAAATTTCTTTCAAAACTTGAAATTTCAGTTATTTTCACAAAGCCGCAAACCCTAATGTTGTGACCACTACCCACCACCGACGGCGGCAGCACCGTTCCTCCTTTCCATAGCAACAAAGCTAACAGCGTCGCCCTATCAACAGCGTCCGGACGTGAGTTGCGCCTCTCAGCGTCGTCTGCCTCTCAGCGTCGTCGGCTTCTTGGCGTGCGGGAAATTATCAATCCTTGTCTCTTGTGCATCTAATCAACCTTAGCCGACACCTTTTCGTTCCACCTACGTTTGATTTTAATAGCAAAGGCTTCTCCTTCCAGAGGGGGGGACCTGGAAACAAAAGAAAGAAAGAAACGAAAAGAGTCTGTAATAGAGATTAAGGGAAAACTGCAATTGAATATGACTCGCGGCATAAAACACCGGAAGAACAAAAAGAAGGGGTCTAAGAAAGAGGGTGGGTCTTCTTCATCTTTGGCTCCAGAAATTCCAGCTAAGGTGTGGCAACCCGGGGTGGACAAGTTAGAGGAAGGTGAAGAGCTTCAGTGTGACCCTTCTGCTTACAATTCTCTTCATGCTTTTCACATTGGATGGTCCTGTTTGAGCTTTGATATTCTACATGACTCTCTGGGTTTGGTTCGAACAGAATTTCCACATACAGTATATTTCATGGCAGGGACTCAGGCAGAGAAACCTTCTTGGAATTCTATTGGAATTTTTAAAGTATCAAATATTTCTGGAAAGAGACGGGAACCGCTACCTAAACTTCAAACTGATGACTCTGGAATGGATGGTGAGGATAGTGATAGTGATGATGATGATAGTGAGGATGAAGATGAAGATGTTGCCCATGGTCCCAGTTTGCAGTTACGGAAGGTTGCACACCAAGGATGTATCAACCGTATACGCTCCATGCCACAAAATCCCCATATATGTGCAGCTTGGGCAGATACCGGTAATGTACAGGTCTGGGACCTAAGCTCTCATCTCAATGCTCTGGCTGAGACCGAAACAGAAGGTGTCCAAGGAGTTGCAGCAGTTTTTACTCAGGACCCATTGCATATATTTAAACACAAAGACGAAGGTTATGCTATAGACTGGAGTCTTCTTGTTCCTGGAAGGCTTGTATCTGGGGATTGTGGTAATAGCATTTATCTGTGGGAGCCTACATCTGGTGGAACATGGAATGTTGATAATGCTCCATTTACTGGACATACTGCTAGTGTTGAAGATCTGCAATGGAGCCCTACAGAACCTCACGTTCTTGCTTCTTGTTCTGTGGATGGAAATATTGCTATATGGGATATCCGTTTGGGGAAGTCACCGGCTGCATCTTTTAAGGCACATAATGCTGACGTGAATGTCATATCATGGAACAGGTTGGCTAGTTGTATGTTGGCCTCGGGAAGTGATGATGGGACTATTTCTATTCGTGATCTCAGACTGCTCAAGGAAGGAGATTCTTTGGTAGCACATTTTGAATACCACAAACATCCAATCACATCCATTGAGTGGAGTCCACATGAAGCCTCTTCATTGGCTGTTTCATCTGCTGATAATCAGCTTACAATATGGGACCTTTCATTAGAAAAGGATGAAGAAGAGGAGGCTGAATTTAAAGCTAAAACCAAAGAACAAGTTAATGCTCCTCAAGATCTGCCTCCCCAACTATTGTTTATTCACCAGGGACAGAAAGACCTCAAGGAATTACATTGGCACGCACAGATTCCTGGAATGATTGTTTCTACAGCAGCAGATGGATTCAACATACTTATGCCTTCAAATATTCAGAGCACACTGCCATCAGATGGTCCTTTATAAGACACACTCTCGTCAAGTTTTCAAGCCAACCGGTTACAAGTTGGATAAGCTGTTTGCAATCACCGTGAATCTACTTGAATATTGGAGAAAGTTACTTTGTACTCTTTTTTCGCTTTTGGTTCTTATTGTTTCTTCTTCGCCCATGCTGTAAGTTTTGTGGATTATCTGCTTCAGCTTGGTATGCTTCACTTGATTTTGATGCAATTTTCGTGTATGCTGTCTAAACTGATGCTGATATAAGGTTAGAATGGAAACAAACAGGCTAATTTAGCCGAATATTTCTTTATATACCCATCTTAATTTTATAGTTATATTGGTACGGAATTTTGGAAAAAAAAATCGATTTTATGGACTGAGTTAGACTTAAAGTTTTATTCTTTAACATGGTATGAGAGTCTAGTTAGAGACTAGTGATACTTATTGTTTATTGTTTGTTGTGTATATTGTTTCACCCCTTATTAAATCATTATCAGATCATTTATTAATGTCTAGTCTCATGCTCGAAATGTATATATCTCGATGTGAGGAAGTGTGTTAAAAATCTCACAATTTAGAGTATATAAGTGGATGCAAATCTCAAGCCGGTCTTATGGGATTGAGTTAGACTTTATTCTATTGGTGCGGAATTTTGATAAATAAAATAAATTTATTTTGTGAAGTTTAGTTAGGCTTAAAGTTCACTTCTTAACATGGTATGAGAGTTTGGTTAAAGTCTATCCTAATTATACTTATTTTTTATTGGGTATTGTTTCACTTGTTATCGAACCGTTATTGGACATATATATATATATATATATATATATATATATATATATATATATATATATATATATATATATATATATATATATATATATATATATATATATATACACTTTAGTGTAAAAGGATATATTGGAAGTTTCACATCCACTAGAAATAAAACTAATTTAGAGTATATAAGTGGATGTAAACCTACCTTATAACGATTTTGTGAGGTTGAATTAGACTTAAATTTTACTCTTAATAAGTAACGTTATTTGAAATAATTTTATATCTTGAATAAAATTTTTATTTATAAATGTTGATATAATTCTTTAAAAATAAAGTAAAATGATACTAAAAACTAACAAGACAGCATGTTTAAATTTCTTTCAAAACTAGAAATTTCAGTTATTTTCAAATGGGGAAGTGTATATTATAAGGAAAATGTTATGTCGACAACCAATATTTGCTAACAATTTGACAACGCCAGGTGGCGTCTTTGCATTGGCCAAATTTAATAAAAAGAAAATAGAGAGGTTATCAGACTAAGGGCAAAATTGGAAGAAAAGTTTACAAGTTTAACATTTTTGGTTTTGCGGTTTTCGTTTTCGTTTTTTCTCTCTCACCTCTACACTTCTTTCATCCCTTCTATCTTCTCTCTCGATTTAACCTCTATCTTCTCTGTCGTTCTAACCCTAGTTGCGTTTTACCTTGTTATGGGATTTGACCTTCACTTCTTTCATCTATGTCATTGTCATCTATTCTTGTATCTTTTTTCTGATTCGAAGTCTGGCGACGGTTTGGGTGTCATGAATTTAATTCTTTTTACGTTGTGTGTGTTATAATGAATAAAGGTGTTATATTGAAAAAAGAACGCAGAATATTAATAAGTATTTAAAATGTAGGTAATGGTTTCAGAAATGAATATAAGTTGTGGAATTTGTTGACCAAAAAACCATACAAGTGAATTTAAGGGTCATTACTGGTTGGGAGGTTATGTTTGGTGACCCCAAGAAGTGGAGAAGAAGCCATTCTTACTGAGGGGACCAAGTTGGACAAGTGCAGAGCTAATCTGCAGAAAAAACATTGTGGTAATCGTTTACAGTGGCCTGGTAAACGATTACACGAGAGAAATCAATGTTTTGTACAGAAAGTTGAACTGAAGTAGTCAGCTGTGGTGTCCTGGGTGATCATTGGCAAAAATTGTTAATTTAAAACACAAGTCCACTTGTATTTACTTGGTGTTGGTGTTTAACTAGTGGTAGAGGGTTGGAGGTGATGGGAGGTGACCCGAAGAAGTGGAGAAGACGCCATTCTTACTGAGGGGACCAAGTTGGACAAATACAGAGCTAATCTGCAGAAAAAACATTGTGGTAATTGTGACACCCGGGCACGGAGACGAGGGCGGGGAGTGACGCCGGTGCAAGAAGCATGGTGCAGGGGGCACGGACAAGGAGCGGCTCCTGGCAGCTTCGGGTGGAAGGGGTACATGGATGAATCGAACATACACCGGAATGAGAGGGATCTGGAGATTGTGTAGGTATGGGACTATACAGTTGAAGGATAGCTTAAAGGAATTTATTTGACTACTCATATCACTAAAATGCATTTACTTTTCGGTAGCCTGACTCATAAGAACTCCATGGTTAAGCGTGCTTAGCCTGGAGTAATTCTGGGATGGGTGACCTTCTGGGAAGTTTTCCCAGAAAGTGTGCGAGTGAGGACAAAGCACACTGGAAAGCCTGGTGGTGGTCTGTGGGGGCAGTCAACGGTCCCTGTGAGCTGCCGGGGCGTTACAGATGGTATCAGAGCCTAGCCTCTCCCAGTACGGTGTGGTTCGAGGACGAACCAAGCGGAAGCTGGTGGGCATGTGACACCCGGGCACGGAGACGAGGGCGGGGAGTGACGCCGGTGCAAGAAGCATGGTGCAGGGGGCACGGACAAGGAGCGGCTCCTGGCAGCTTCGGGTGGAAGGGGTACATGGATGAATCGAACATACACTGCAATGAGAGGGATCTGGAGACTGTGTAGGTATGGGACTATACAGTTGAAGGATAGCTTAAAGGAATTGATTTGACTACTCATATCACTAAAATGCATTTACTTTTCGGTAGCCTGACTCATAAGAACTCCATGGTTAAGCGTGCTTAGCCTGGAGTAATTCTGGGATGGGTGACCTTCTGGGAAGTTTTCCCAGAAAGTGTGCGAGTGAGGACAAAGCACACTGGAAAGCCTAGTGGTGGTCTGTGGGGGCAGTCAACGGTCCCTGTGAGCTGCCGGGGCGTTACAGTAATCGTTTACAGTGGCCTCGTAAAGGATTATACGAGAGAAATCACTGTTTTGTACAGAAAGTTGAACTGAAGTAGTCAGTTGTGGTGTCCTAGGTGATCATTGGCAAAAACTGTTAATTTAAAGCACAAGTCCACTTGTATTTACTTGGTGTTGGTGTTTGACTTGTGGTAGAGGGTGGTAGGTGATGGGAGGTGACCCCAAGAAGTGGGGAAGAACCATTCTTACTGAAGGGACCAAGTTGGAGAAGTGCATGGCTAATCTACAGAAAAAACACTGTGGTAATCGTTTACAGTGGCCTGGTAAACGATTACACGAGAGAAATCACTGTTTTGTACAGAAAGTTGAACTGAAGTAGTCAGCTGTGGTGTCATGGGTGATCATTGGAAAAAATTGTTACTTTTAGGCACAAATCCACTTGTATTTACTTGGTGTTGGTGTTTCAGTGGTGGTAGAGAGTGGTAAGTGATGGGAGGTGACCCGAAGAAGAGGAGAAGAAGCCATTCTTACTAAGGGGACCAAGTTGGACAAGTGCAGAGCTAATCTGTAGAAAAAACATTGTGGTAATCGTTTACAGTGGCCTCGTAAACGATTACACGAGAGAAATCACTATTTTGTACAGAAAGTTGAACTGAAGTAGTCAGTTGTGGTGTCCTGGGTGATCATTGGCAAAAATTGTTAATTTAAAACACAAGTCCACTTGTATTTACTTGGTGTTGGTGTTTAACTAGTGGTAGTGGGTTGGAGGTGATGGGAGGTGACCCCAAGAAGTGGGGAAGAAGTCATTCTTACTGAAGGGACCAAGTTGGAGAAGTGCAGAGCTAATCTGCAGAAAAAACATTGTGGTAATCGTTTACAGTGGCCTCGTAAACGATTACACGAGAGAAATCACTGTTTTGTATAAAAAGTTGAACTGAAGTAGTCAGTTGTTGTGTCCTGGGTGATCATTGGCAAAAGCTGTTAATTTAAAGCACAAGTCCACTTGTATTTACTTGGTGTTGCTGTTTGACTGGTGGTAGAGGGTGGTAAGTGATGGGAGGTGACCCCAAGAAGTGAAGAAGTCATTCTTATTGAAGGGACGAAGTTGGAGAAGTGCATGGCTAATCTACACAAAAACCACTATGGTAATCGTTTACAGTGGCCTGGTAAACGATTACACAAAAGAAATCACTGTTTTGCACAGAAAGTTGAACTGAAGTAGTCAGCTGTGGTGTCATGGGTGATCATTGGCAAAAATTGTTACTTTCAGGCACAAGTCCACTTGTATTTACTTGGTGTTGGTGTTTCAGTGGTGGTAGAGAGTTGTAAGTGATGGGAGGTGACTCCAAGAAGTGGAGAAGAAGCCATTCTTACTGAGGGGACCAAGTTGGACAAGTGCAGAGCTAATCTGCAGAAAAAATTTGTGGTAATCGTTTATAGGATCCTTGTAATCGATTACAATGGCAAAAAAGGTGTAAACTTGATTTCCAAGGCATAATTTGAAAGGTCTTTGAGTATAGATTCCAAAAAAACAAGAATCAACTCATTTGGAGTTCGGTGAAGAAAGTTATGAGCAAAAGAACAAGCAAAGGTCAAAATTGGCAAGAATATATGAAACGCTAACTTGAAAAAATAAACTGTACCAACTCAGATGTCCAAAAATTACAAATTAGTAGTCATTGGAAAGCTTTTTGAGTCTAGTTTCTAATAAAAAAAGATTCACATCATTTGGAGGTCGGTGGGAAAAGTTATCATTAAAATAGCCAGCAAAGGTAAAAGTTGACAACATGTTATCTCACTCAAATTGCCTTTGGCTACTTATGTGCGCACAGGTGGCTCCTGCAGCACAAGTTTTTGTACAAAACTATACTTTTGTTCGTGTAATCGTTTACAAGGCTCTTGTAATCAATTACAAGGCACAAAATGGCCTGCACTTGTTTCAGCACTTGAACCAACTTGGTCTTGACACCAACATTGGGTCTTTCCTTCACCATGGACTGCCCAAACCCTAGTTTCCTCCCTCTACTCACACTTAAACACTAAAAACAACTCTCATCAACTGAAGAAATATGGAAAAATAACGTAAAATGTCTTTCACTACCTGTGTGCCCAAACTAGCTCCTACAGCACAAGTTTTTGTACAAAACCATATTTTTTTTCTTGTAATCGTTTACAATGTCCTTGTAATCGATTACAGTGTCAAAAAAGGTGTAAACTTGATTTCCAAGGCATAATTTGAAAGGTCTTTGAGTCTAGATTCCAACAAAACAAGAATCAATGCATTTGGAGTTCGGTGAAGAAAGTTATGAGTAAAAGAACAAGCAAAGGTCAAAATTGGCAAGAATATATGAAACGCTAACTTGAAAGAATAAACTGTACCAACTCAGATGTCCAAAAATTACAAATTAGTAGTCATTGGAAAGACTTTTGAGTCTAGTTTCTCATAAAAAAAGAATCACATCATTTGAAGGTCGGTGGGAAAAGTTATCAGTAAAATAGCTAGCAAAGGTCAAACACCAACATGTTCCCCAGACAAGTGCAAATGTGGCTCAATCATACTGGTTTTCACAATGGTCACCCACGTTAACCTGACTGACTACTTCAGTTGAGGTTTCTGTACAAAACCTTGTTTTCTCTCGCGTAATCGTTTACCAGGACTATGTAAACAATTACAGCAGGGTTTTTTCACACGACAAACTTAGACCTTGCCCAACTTTGTTCGCCCACTGAGAATGGGTTCTTCCCCATTGCTTGGGGTGACATCACATCACCTACTACCTTGTAAGACCACTCAAACACCAACATCTTACAAACATAGCTGCAACATATCGAACACAAAACTTCAGCAGATACTCAAATCCACAAACCGACAAATCATAATAACAATGGTATTCAAAAAAAAAATATGTACCAAACCAAAAACTCAAATTATATATTATTAAACTAAATCCGATACATTACACTTTGTTTTCTTAATCTATTTACAATGACCATTTACTTTCCATTAATCAACTCAATACACATATCACTCATTTTTTATTCTAAGCATTACGGTTCCGGTGTATGGAGTCCTAAGTGCTCTTTCCTTGTAACACCTTCGTGAGTCCTAAGTGCTCTTCGCAATCAATGACCGATACTCGTCTGTTAAGCGTTCGTTCAAAGTACATATATACTTTGTCGAAAAAGAGTGACGAACGGTCAACTGCATCAAACAAAATAAAATAAGCAAAACTACTAAACCCAATAAGCAAAACAAAACGATACAAACTCCAAACCTAAACCTAAACCAAAAAACCATGTAACGAAATGGAACGACAAACCACTTACTTTCGTCGTCGGACAATGCTCACCAAACCTTGCCATTGCGCACTATAACGTCTACGAAAAACACCACCTTTACGAAAATGGAGGGAGACAACACGACACACAGAAAACCATCACAGAGAAAGCAAAATGAAGACGCAGGGAAACGAGACCTTCATTTCCAATGAAACAGACAGGGGTATTTTCAAATTATCACTTCAAACAAAGCGTACCTACGTCTTTTAAAAAAAAATTTACAATTAAACCAATAAACATGCGACACGTGACGTTGTAAAAAAAATGTTAAAAATTCGTTGTTGGAATATCACGGTCCATATTATAAACAAATTGAAAGATTTAGAGAATATAATTTAATTATTTTCATTTTTTTTTCAATCGGTGCTATAAAAATATTTAGTTCGACGTATCCGTATCCTCCTGACAGTGAGTGGAGATGCAGCACATTAACATATACGTAAAGATTTCTATGACTTAGAAAATAGGATTTTCTTTTTCATTTCTATTCTAATTTTAAATTTTACATATACCGTATTTTGTTATTCAGGTTCACATTCATTTAAGACTCTACTAACATAATTTAACTAATAAAAAATGAATATATGAAAATTGTGAACTACAGGACTTCTTTATGTAAAAGTAACTTCCAAAATCTTAAACGAATAGTCCTTCCTAATGATGATAATAATCTTAAAAAAAACATTAATATTTTAATAATTGATTAATCATTAAATGTCCTTCACTTTAGTTTGTGGGCTGAGACTGGAAAGGGAAAGGGTACCTATTTTCGAATACGAAGAGATGGTGAATTGTAAATTGTTTTTGGTAGTCCTTTCTAATGATGAATATGAAATATTCTAACATAAATAATCTGAGATACTAAAAATGAATTCCAAATTCTACGTTCTAGAAAATATTCAGAATTTCGGATGTCAGTAATGTTGATTAGATAAATAAATTTTCAGGTACCTTCTCCCATACACTCGTAGCCATTTTATTAAATCGTTTAAAATCTCGAATTTTAATTAGTCTCCTTGTTTGAAACGCAGAATGCACTAAAATTGGAGTACTTGAACAATTTTCACTCAAACTTGAGAAACTCTTAACCTTCAAATAACTAGTAAATGTAGTTCACTGTATATACTAAGGAAATATAATGTTCATAAGTGAGGTGAAGCACTGAAAAATACACACTCCAATTACATGTCAATATAATAATCTTTTGTTTGCCCTTCTCTATCTAGCATATACATTCAACAAATGTTCTCACATCTCATTTTTCTCTAACAATTCATCTGTCTCTCTCACTAAACTTCTTAGTACGGTCTCTTTCATACCCAAATGTTATATACCACAAAATTTGGAATTCAATCAGAGACAAAACGGCACAACAGATTTTATTACCATCTTCCAAAATAATTGCAGCCGGATTCACCACCGATCAATAAGCAGCAGCTCAGAAGAGAAAGTCAATTCTTTTCAAGAATTTGTTGTATAATTCACTCAAAATTTACAGATCACGACCTCCAATCTGTTGAGGAGGTTACAAGAACAAAAAGCAACTCGGTAGACTTTTGTCGACATGTTACTCATGGATCTGGGGTTGAAATGTGCTGATTCTTTTTACCTTGGTGGCAACTGGGAAACAGCTTCATGATTCATACAAACAGTTGGGTAAGACTTTGGTGACAACAAATATAAGTCCGATGTAAATCCCATCAAAGAAGTTTGCTGGTTCTCCTTCTTGAAGGTCCACCAGGAAACAGCTTCATAATCCATCCCAACACCCTTTCCACAACCTAGTACCAGAAAATCACATCAATTCCTTTTTCTTCATTTTCAAGTTTTCTAAACTCTATAATCTTAACTACTTGATATGGTTTCAGAACAAACCCACCACTTCTAACTAACAGCATAAACAAGGTATCTAATGTTTCATATTTGCACTACTCGCAAGTAGTGAAGCTTTCAATTACAAAATAGTATGCTGGGATTCGTCATCAAAACCTCAAAATAAAAATGAGCATTATAAATGACGAGCACTAGACATGCAGACGATAAGATCACATGACCAAAGTACAGTGAAAATGAACATAGGTTACCTCGTCACCCTCATCTGCATATTGGGTGTTCTCATACACAGTGCGGGAATCTGGTTGCTTAGTAGAAATATTTTCATGGACCATGCTTTGAGCCGTCAAAAGCTCTAATCGTTGTGTCTGGACCTCAAGTTTTCGGGACAACTCCTTGTTTATTTCCTTCAATCAGGAAAAGAAACAACATATATTACCAGGTTAGACTAAGACAACCAAAATAACAAAACAGACCAGAATGTGACAAACTAAGGCAAAAAAAATTTCTGAAAACTTTAGAGAAGCAGCTCCGAAATTTTTATTAGTGTTGCAAATATATGCCTCAATCTGTAATTTGAATTTAAATAATTTAGTTTTCTCGAACTATTATGTTTCACATACAAAGGACGTCGTGTATCCTTTAGATTTGGGATGCTAGCAGTTGACTATAGGATTACAAGTGTTTGAGTAAGTAAAATAACGAGCTATTCCGCGTATTACATCTCCCATTTTAAAAATGCTTTCTATATTTAATACAATGCATTCTAATTGAATTACCTTCATCCTGGAACACTCAGATGATTCCAATGTCAAGGATTTTATCAATTCTTCTTTCTCTAATGCCAGCTACACAACAAAAGGTAGACAGGTTAATGTGGGCTTGTTTGATAACAGTTTCACTCTACGCTGTAAAATATGGAAGGCAAGATGGGTGACAGAAGAAATTCTCCAAATAGTAAACAAAAAAGAGGTGGGGTATATACCACCCACCGAATTCTCAACAGACCGAACCCTACCTCAGAAATAAGTGCATTAATGTTCTCAATCATTCTCATTTGATCATGAGGAATATTAACAGGAGAAACGCCAAGAGATGAGCGTCTAGTTTCAGGAACTAAGGACGACGAACTAGAGGCCTCGGCAGCATTATCATTGATTTCTGAGTTAGAAGAGTTAGAAGCTGGATCTTCACTTGCTGCATTAAATATAGATATATAAACATAACGAGATACAAATACATTAAAATACTAAAAGCAATAGCAAGTACTTTAATCAGCATCAGTTGCCAGCCAGTCATGACTCATAACTCAAACAAAAATCCTTGAATGAAGAGGAGCATATGATCCAAAAGAAAACCTTACTAATCTTTCGTGACTTTAACCAAATAAGAGCAAATACCAACAAATGTTACATTCGCTATAAAAATATAAGAAAGAACACACGATTATATAAGCTGGAAAAATCGGATACCAGATCTTGGTTACATTACCCGTGTATAAGACATTCTTGCAATAAGTTACATAAAAGAATGATTTAAAAATATTAAGAAAAGACTAGTTGCACCTACTGTTAGGCTGCGTTTGGATTGGGGTGTTTACTGTAGACAACGATTGGGAGGCACGAATTGGAGGCGTTTGAATCCAGTAATTTGGAGTAAATTGCAAGAAGGGAAAAGCAAGATGGGTGGTGACTGGTGCGATATTATTATCATTTTAGTCAAATACTGTTGAGAAAGGACTAGTTGTTTCGGCTGTCAGAAAAATAGTCTTGTAAAGCTTTATAAAGTTATTTTATTATATAGTCTGAAAAGTCTTTACATAGGTGCAGGCTCTCCTAGTCTCAACTGGTCGTCCTATCATCCATTTCGTATACTCCTTTTCTATAATATATATTAAATTACACTTAGTCCAAGAATAAGTGATACCGGTCACTTTTAATTTGGAACATGTTTTTAACTTTACGTTAACAGTCCAAATTTAGTGCATAAAATGCGACTTGTGATGAAGCACGAGAGCTTTGTTTTCCACTTCCTACCTTTGTCTTCTCCCTAAGCTGAGCAATGGTGACAGGTACACTCCCGTCATACTTATTTGCCGCTAATTCACCCAGCTCACCATACCGCTGTCGGCTAATGTCATATTTCACAGTAGCACATGTACACAATTTAGCATTTCATATTTTTAACTAAATGTTGAAATCATGTCTCTTTCACTAACTGATGCTTTTTTAAAATACTATATTTTATGGTGTTCATGCCTAATAAAATATGATTCTGAACACTGTTTATTTCTAGTTTATGTAAATAATTTGTAACACAAGAAATATATTTTTGCAAGTTCTTATTATTGAAACAATGTAACTTCGTGCAGAAATTGTCTTGTTTAATGATAACATATATTTGATAATTGTCCAAGACAACAAATTGAACCCATTAATGTTATGCATACAGATACAGGAACTTCCTTCGAAGAGGTTATACCGCCAAATTCTTCAAGTGTTGAAGAATTTAATATCAAACCCTGTGTTGGGATGGAGTATGAGTCTATTGAAAAGGTGAGAAATTTTTTAGTTCATTTGCCAAGAAGAATGGTTTGGTATATGTGTTTGATCAGGTACTGCACAACCTGTGGTCTTGGTTTGTTGCAGTAAAGGTCAACAAAAAGTGAAAAGATGCGTGGATGAAGAAATCAGGATATCATTTGTCAAATAAAGAATGTGCTCCGCTTTTTGAAAAGGTTGTCAGGCTCTGCTTACTATTCAAGAGGTGGACACTGAAAGCTATTGGGTTATTAAATCATTCAATAGCGATCACAATCACGCCAAGCTTAGCCCCAAAAGTGTACTATATGAGGTGTCCTAAAATGATTGTTGCTGCAAAAAATCTGGTGGAAAAATCCGAGGAAGGATTACATCAAGGAAAGGTAGCTACTATTTTGAACAATGGTGGCTCATCATTCTCTAATAGAGATTGTTAGAATCATAACAGAAATCTTCGAAAGACAAATTTAGATATCGGAAATGCTAAAGTTGTTTTCAATTAAGTGAAAACAAGTTGAAAATCCTAATTTTTTTATGTAATCCAATGTGATGATGAATCTAGAATGGTAGCTTACCAACAACAGGAGATGCTACAAATTTTGATATAACATATTAAGCATTTCATTTGCCCCATTTTTGGATTGAATAATCACTGTCATATGTACCCAAGCACTTCAGGAACTAACCCTGAAAAGCTAACTATTTATGGAAGTAAAACCAAACATTTAAATACTCCATTGAGCATCTCTTCTATTCGACCACCAATGGGACCTCCAGGGCTCAACTCTTGCACTATGTTGAAAAAAGCAGAGATGTGGTGGTTAAGTGTGTGGATAGGATCAGAGTGAGATGGTGGCACTGTTGCGCCACAGCACCAGTTTGCTGCACTTGCAACAGTGCAATGAAGCCATACTGAAGTTGTTCTCTTGTGGTGACTCCCCTGAAGTAAAATGCTCGGAGAGTTTTATGATAGGGGGACAATTTGTTTAAGATAAGAAGACGGAAGCTTACTTGTGAAAGATGGGTCACGTGAGGAGATTTAGTTATTTAATCTAAACCATTGATTTGAATTCAAATAAATGGTCCAAATTAAGAGCAACATTCTAAATTTACTCCAAAGTACGTGGATCCCTCCCCTTTATACATACATATATATTTTGTATGCATATTGCTGCTGAGCATAGATATTCACTCAAGTCTTTCCAGCAAACACTAAATCTTCAAGTATAACAATATAATAAAATAAAATTAACCTAAGCTAGGTATATTACATCATATATTCATATGCTTGTCTGCATAAGAACTTTTATAGACCTTAGACTTTTTTCTGTTTTAAGCATATTTTATTAGTGGATACTAAGCATTTCATTCTCTCATTCCTACTTAAGAATAATGAAACAAAGAAAACAGGCTTGAGTTGAAGATTAGTATGCAAAATTGCCCAATTGCTGCCGAATACACAACATATGTAAATTGAAAAACCATAACGAATACCAAAAAGAGACAAAGTAATAGTGCTAACTAAGGCAAACAAACCTAAGTCCTCGGTGGATGTAGAAATATCCCTTTTACTTGTTTGACTCTCGATAGACTTTCCAGTCGTTGAAACCTTTCGCATCTTAGAAAGCAGCAGCTTCTTTTCTGTATCAGGGTAACGGCAAAGCAAGAACACGGGTTTCTGAGTTCATAATATTTCAACTTAAACAAAACTTGTTTGCATTTGATTCATATTAAGAGGTTGCCATGAATGGTTTACTAGGATTTTTTTACCACATCTCCAATATTTTTGTCTTCATAACGAAAAGACAAAAGTAATTCAAACGGACAAAATGAATTAATCACATGATATACACCAATAAAAAGAAAAGGACAAACAAATCAATTCACTTAACTCTATATTCAGAAAATTTTAAACAGTTAAAAGCCATAAGCATAAAATAATTCTGCAATATGCACTATGATAGATTTCCAAATATAACAGAAAAAACAATAAATGTAAAAACATCAACAATTTAAGTCCTGAATATATCAAAGTAGGCATGCGTTAAGACTTCCATGCAAAAGATAGTATTTGTTTCAAAAACAACAATTTGAGAAAACAAAAGAGTACACATAGAGTTATAGATATCAGACTTGACCATGTTGCAAAGTTAAAACAAAGGATAAACGGTTTTTTTTATAGAACAGTGTTAACCACCAAGTGAACCTAACTAGGGACAACAGTAACTGTGTAACATTTGCTCTTCAAGTACATAAGATCAGCATTATTTTCAATAATATAAAACCTAAAGACTAAAAGCACAGTACTCAGATTATTGGAATTTGGATAATGAACATTATCCGTTTGTATGACTATAAGCTACAGAGAGAGATGTCATATCTACAATCCAAAAACATTTGTTTTCTATTTTCTATTCTCATTGCCAGCTTATAAGCTTCAAATAATTATAGGCGCCAACCTTAAACACAATCCGGATGGCCAATAATAAATAAAAATTACAACTTAAAATGGAACATCAAAATTTGTCGAATTGAAATGCAGAATAAAAAACAGCTAAAGTCTTATTACCTTCTTGTAGAGCATCAATAGTGGAGTGCAAATCATGGCGGTCTTTATCTAGGCTAGAAATTTTCTTTCTGCAATATTTATTAAGAATAGTTATTGCCCCAGATGAAATAAGAAAACTATTTTAAAATGCCCAAGAATCAACCAAAAAAAAGGGGAAATTAGGAGCTGACATCATGTCAAATTCCATCAGAATGGGTCAATTATATTTAAACTAAAAAATGCAGAAAAAGTTATCTATACAATAAAAGCTTCAATGTCTAGCTGCTAACCCAATGTTAGATAAGGGCCAAAAACAAAATTAAATTCAGTGAAAGGTAATTTCAACTGTTCTTTTCTCAGCCACCAAAAATTAAATGTGGGTGATTCTCCCAAATAATTTCATAAACTTCTCTTAAAACACTAGGAAATTTCATTTCCATATTCTACTAGGAAAAGTAAGAACTTCAAGGAAAAGAAATCTCCATACAAGAAACATATGCATGGGAGGGAAAACCAAGTATGAGAACAATGATTTTCAAAATTATTTCTTCAGATATAAATTCTACTCCAGCAATTCTGCACCAATTACCCAAACATGCATGAAAAGTGGTGTGAACAGGGATCTTAAAGGCTTATGCAGAAAATGAAGGATAAGGAATGGCATGCTTTTTTTTCTTTAAGTTTTTGGCTCTAACTTCCTAGCACCAATTCATCTATTCACCAATGACCTCAAATTTCTTTAAATAACTATGCTTTGAGCTTATCCAATGATTTCAAATATTCAGAGATGAGACAAAATACCATCGAATTTGGATATCAACAACCCAATATCATCAAAAGAAATTACATCGACACAAGAAGTTTCAATTGCAAGTCCCACCTGCAAGATTAAATATAAGACCGGACTTCCTAACACAGATACCCTTCGTATTAGTGCTATCTTTTTGGCTGTAATCAATGATTGAACATTCAACAAATCACAATCTTGCCATCTATAGTTCACTTGAAGGAAATTTAAAACCTCAAAAGTACCTGTATGAAGAAATTTCAGCTTGTGCATTTTCCAACTGCTTCTCAAGCTTTAGCTCACTGGACCTTAGTCTGAGTGCCTGACAGGTTTGTTGAACACGACAGATTAAAGCTATAATCTAATATATTTGCTATATATATATATATATATATACACACACACAAAAAAAAATCTACCTATATGAGTTCAGATTGGAACACTGACATTTGCATGCCACGATTTAGGGGACAGACATTACATAAACCCTGTGCACACATTAAAATATGGATGTGGAATTCCTTCTTTTAAACAAGTGAACCATTTAGCACTTCAAACCCAGACATCGCACTGATCCATTTTACTTTGTATTGAAAGTTAATTTAATTATAAATTCTAAAATTTGGAGTTACCCTTCCATTAGGCTTCATTAACAAATCAAATATCAGTTCTCCTAAAAAAGTTCAATTTTTCAGAGGAAGTTTATCAATGGTTTTACATCTCTGTTCTCTAAGATACAAATATTGGTAAACTGTTACATGTAAATTTTTTCCACAGTACAAAATCAATTTTTTTCTGATATGTACTCCAAATAATCCAAGCTATTATACTTTTATCTTTTGAAGCCTCCATAAAAAAACATCATTGGATCATCAAACTCAGATCCTATCTGGGATAAGATGAGGGATTGGCACTAAACATGAGTTCAAAACATAAAACAAGAATGAACCTCTAATATAAATTTATATCCAAAGAATAAATATAGGAGGAACATACGCAGATAGTAAAATGCAAAATATAATCTTCCAAACTTGTACGAAGTTACTTTTAAAGTTCAATTATGTGTGCATATAATAGTTTAAGCATCATATATATATTTGTACGAAGTTACTTTTAAAGTTCAATTATGTGTGCATATAATAGTTTAAGCATCATATATATATATATATATATATATATATATATATATATATATATATATATATATATATATATATATATATAATATAAATTTAAAAATTATAAATTTACTTAAAATTAACAACATACTCATCATTAGCAATAAAAAATAATCTTCAAAATTTACTTAAAATACTAGGGCATTTGACTCCTTTGACTGAATCAAAAGGGGACAAAGTCGTCTGATTAACTGATTGGCAACAGAAAACACATTCGATAACATGGCAAACAGTCAAAAGGAGTTTTTACCCCACTGTTACAAATTAAGATTGAAGCTTCCAAAAATGGACATCATTTCTAGAACTGAGGCAAGTGCCCAAATACCCAATTGCTAGAATAGAATTCACCTGCGTGCACAACCAATATGATGCAAAACCAAGCCGGTGCACCCAATAACTTCCACAACAAACACACTAAAAAGTAGGGGTGTTGTTTCAATTCAAATGTCAGTTTCAGGACAGTTTGGCTCTTGGAATTAAAAAAATTCCTATGCTATTTCAACCGGCTCCTAGAATAGTTTGGATCTCTAGATTCTATGGAATTTTCACAATGGGACACAGGCCAAAAAGAAAAAGGTTTTGATCAGGAAAATTTTACCCACATACGTGTTATCTTCTGTAAGTTAAGTGAATTTTGAATATGTTGTATCTAGATTGAAGCATAATGAAAAAGTCAATAGTTAACTTATCAGTTTCATTGATTCAATTCATTACATGATAATTCCTTCAACAAATCATTAGAACATATATCAATACCACTATTTCTTAATTTGTCATATCTATCTGTTTTGCATAACATTTTAGTCGTCAATTAATTTCAAATGACAGTAAAGTAGTAAATCAAATATAAGAAAATGCCAACATGATGAAGATTAAAAAATTTCAAAATAAGTTAACAACTGGATTTCAGATAAAAATTGGGAAAAAATACATTTTATCCTGAAAAGAATAAAAGGCAAACATACCAAGAAAAATCAGTACCTTCTCCTCTAAACCAATAACTTCAGATGCTAATAATTTTGCACGCTCATCAGCTGCATTACATTCTAGTTGAGCATTTGTATACTCACTCTTGAAAGCATGAAGCTCAGCCTGTTGACATGAAAACAGTCTATTTTCAACCAAAGATAATCAACAATCAATGTGGCAGAAGTTAAACCAAGCTTAATGCACTAAAAACTTTAGCTCCAAAATAGGACCACAACAATCTTAGATTTTGGGAAAAACACCACACTGCAGAAATAAGTGATGGCACCTAAAAGAAATATATGAGTAAAGGAGTTCGAGGGATTTTAACTCAGATATTTCTACTGATTCAGAATTATATATTATAAGGATAGTTAGCTTACAACGGCTTTTGCAGAAATTATGGAAAGATGACAAAACAAGAGAATCCCCTAGGATACTACTAGGTTTCAAATAGATACAGAGCAGCAATTTGCTTGAAAGATAATATAAACTATTCTAACACTCCCTTCAAGCTATATATAAATTGTATGTTCCAAGATTACAGTGCAGTAGTTCTTGCTTGAAAGATAATATAAACTATTCTAACACTCCCTTCAAGTTAGAGCACACATACTTTTTCTCCCTCATGAGTCATAACTACCTGCATAACCCATAAGCATCCAAACATTTAGTCAAATACTCTTAAAATCTTTATCAATGCCCCACCCCTGGAAGGCAACCGCTGTCCTCCTTTCTTAGAAATCTTTCAGAATCAACTTACACGGCCTTTTTGATTTTTAATTTCCTTATGGGAATATTTTTTATTTTTCATCATTTATATTAATTATTTACTTCTTTAGTTAAAAATTCTTTTCAATTCTGTTTTTTTAATATTTATACCTTTTTTTAACTCTTCCTTCTCAATTATGTTTTATTCAATACTTTTTAATGTCTATGCTTCTTTTTCTTATATTTATACTGCTTTATAATTATTTACTTTCAATAATTATACTGCCAATTTTTTCAATTCTGCTTTTTTTAGCTTATTCTTTAAATATTCTTTATTCAGTTTATTCCATATAGCTTTCTTAATATGTAATATACACACACAAATATACAAATTTTATTTGGTCTGCCATGGCTTCCACCATAAGCCGCCATGCCATCAATTATTAACAATACTGATAACCACATACACTTAATAAATAAGAAAAAAGACTATGGAAAGCACGGAAAAAGATTCTACAAATAAAAGGTAATTGATGACCATGAACAACTTTTGTTGTTTTAGCACCTTTCCTAAATTTGTGGTGACCCAAATAATCCTCGGTGGTGCACCATTTCAGGAAACCAAGGATATAAAGTGAAATGGAAGGGTATCAAGAAAGTGAAAACACCTATCGTGTATACCAAATTATATCATTCATATTCCAGACAAAATGATACAAAGAGCCATCCAATTAATCCAACCATAAACTTTCTACTTACTGAAGACATGGGAAGGAATCACAATGAGCTCAATAAGAAGCTCAATTCAACAAGCTCTGTACGCATCGCTTAATTCGATGCTTGATTATCTCTGCATCAAGTTTTATATGAGGCTAAGTATACTATCTCAATTAAGCTTAAACCCCCTAATATTGCAGTTCAAAAGACTGTGAGCAACTTCATGGATATATAAAATATTTTTTAATTTTTAACTTATAATAACTACAAATTTGTAACAATAATTAAATTTATAAAAATATTTCCAATATATGATCTAGTAATATAAATAGAAGCAAGTGCGCAAATGAACTTGCAAAACTACCAGCACAGCCAAAAAATTATGCAACTAGATAGCCAATAGGAAGTGTTGATACAAACCAGTTGGGCTTTGATATCTTCTTGTAACTTCTCCATATCTGATCTTAATTGGTTGACAACACTTCTCTACAAAATCAAGGAAACAAAAAATTGTGACTGCTTCATATCCATACAAACAACTATCTTACCACAAAAGTAAACATGATGCACCAAGTTAAATTCAAAATAAGGTTTGAAGTGAAACCAAGATAACAAAGATCAGAGTACTACACAATTAGCATGTTTTAAATTATTAAAATTAAATAACACAAATGCAATATCATAATATGTGCAATGGAAAAACACCTTTAGTTCTGAAACACTGAAGCATATTTTATAACTGTAGTAACTAATAAAGTTGTCACTTACCAGTAGTTTAGATTTTAAGAGAAATAGATTAGAAAGTAACGTAAAAGAAATAAAAACTGCAAAAGTGTCAAAGTTGAATAATCCTCAAAATTATATACTGCAATACATGGGCAAACCTGTTGATTATAATTATCAGTTAGAGTTGAATTTTCAGTAGCTAGTGACTCTGCTAACACTTGAGAAGCCTCAAGAGCACGTTGCAAGGAAAACTTCTCTTTTGTTAGATCTTCAATATACTGCAAAACAAAAGAGAACAAAAATATAAACAAATATAACCTTTATTTTTCCCATATATAAAGGAGTGGAAAACTAAGATGTCTATTACATGAGTGCATTTTCACTACAATAATTTCAATACGAACTCAAAATTACAATTTACAAATTCAGTTAAGGCATAACAATTACAAACTTTTGAGAGTTGAGGGTCATATAAAAGACCTACCAACCAAACAAATATGCAAAGCATAAAGTATGCCTACCCACGGAAGAAATGATAAACAAAAGTAAAAAAGATAAGATACAAATATACTCAGCTTCTAATGCTGTTTATACAACCAATATGCATCATTTCAGGGTTGCATGTTCAAAACTCAAATAAAATATTTTTACACCCACAAACCAAAGAAAGAATCAAATCATACTTCACATATCAAAAGTAGGACCCCACACTAGTAAATAGTGAGGTTACATCCCTAGTGTGTGACTGATACAAGACCAGTTAATAAAGAAACAAATTATAATATTGAGCACCGAAATCAAACACAAGACAGCACTAGAGTTTGCTGTTCTAGAGACAAAAGTCTCCAACAGAGTATTCTCTGTCCACAAACTGCAAATAACTTCACATTGGGTAATTACAAAACTTACTACAGATGGAAGGACCTCGTACATAAGGTTATTTTCAACATATAACTGCCACCTGAAGTTTCTAGTACAAACTGTTTTCTAAAGTGGTTATTTGCAACACCTAAATGTCATCCTGAACTTTCTAATAGAGAACTATTTTATAATAAATTTGCTACTACATGACACTTTAGTTTCTAACACATACGCATAATAATTAAACTATCTCCAATACGTTAATGGAACTAACTTGGATATAGTTACCCACAAATAATAACTAATATTCTGCTGCTTGAATGGGTGAACCAATCTGATGGATAATTTGTATCCACATTCCATTAATTTAAACTAGACAAACATCAACATCACAATCACGTACAGAAATATATTAGTTCTAACCTACTGACATTTCTTTCACCATTTAAGTACAAAATCATAAAAAAATTCTCCAACTCTAATAAAAAGTAGGCACATTTTAGCTCATATTTAGCGTATACATATTCCCATCAACCAAATGCTTGTACAAACAGACATTTGTAACTAGTAAATTAAGCAGAAAACTCAATAAACAAAACAAAATCATTTTTTTATACTAATTCATCAAAAAAGCATACACAAAGTAAAGCACTAATCCATCGTATAACAGGCTCCAAGAAAGTATTATCATGACCATAACTAGCAGAAATCACCTGTTCTAAAGCAGCAAAGTCTTCATTTTTTGAAGACGAGTAATACGCTTTCTTCTCCATGCCATTTTCCTTAGCACTTAACAGAGTACCATGATTATCATTATCAACATTCTCAGTTCTAAAATTTGGGAAAAGCGGCACACTTTTAGTCTCTTCAGGTGGCTTAGGGAAATAAGTAGAGCCTGGTATATCATTGCTGCTTGATTCTAGATGGTTGGACATAGAGGAACTTTGCTCTGATTGATGAAATGGAGAGCCCAAAGAAGTTTTGGTGACATTTAGAGAATCAAGAAAAGATGGACGTGACCTCCTAGAACTAGATTCCACTGGCAATGGAAGTATTGGTCTATTATAAGAGGAACTTCTTGCTTCCAAACCTGTGGAATTAAATTTTGGCATATTTGCCCCATGAAGACTAGGCAGATTATTATCAGAGCTACTAAACTTGGAGCTGAAAGACTCACTGAAACCTGAAATAAAACATAGATTATGCACAACTACGTCAGCAAAGAGCACTAATGTGATTGTCAGGTTGTATGGATGAAAAAGGTAAAACAAGAAACAAATTACAAAAGTTTGAAACTATAAAAGCAAAGTGAAAAATAAACTCTTACCTCCAGAAAGCGAATTATGTGAGTATCCACTATCTAAAGTGCTGGAATTTGTCAGCTTGATTTGCTGTAGAACATCAACAGAGTTTTGAGGTATGCTTTTTGAAGGAAAATGTGAAGTGAGATTATTAGTAACAGCATAATCCTTCAAAGAGCTGCTACTCTTGTTTGACTGGTCATCATTCATCCCATGTAAACTAAATTGACTAGTACTATCAAATTCTTGACTTTCCTGCGGGTGTAGAAGAACACTTTGGTGGTTTGTTGCCCCTGATGGAATTCCATATGTATCATTCACATTATTTGTCTCATTGTTTTGACTAAAATCCGCAGATTCGGTAACTAAAGCATTATATCTATTATATTCATCAGTATTGGAATTTGCCTCCACCAAATTTGTAGGTGTACTAAGATCATTCCTCACAGAAGAAGTTTTACCAGCCAAAGACCCTTGATTACTACTTTGGCTAAACAAATTCTGAGTCTTGTCATTACCAATCCCCAAAGTTGAACTGTCAGTAACAGCTCCTCCCACACCATCAGATGTCGTAACTCCATCAAACTCGTTAATGCGTACATTTTCAACTTCAGAAGATTGTTTTTTATTCAAGTTATCATCAGAATTGTTAACTTGGCTAGAGTTTGAAGTCCTCTTGGCTCGCTCTGCAGCTTTTTTTTTACGAAACTCCTCCAGCTGCAAGACCAAAAAATCCAAAATATTTGAGATTGACAAAATAAAAAACATAAAAAAGAGAATAGCTTTTCAGAAGTAGTACAAACTACAAAGTAGCACAACACAATAACTAGGAAGTAATAATGAAATGAGTAATCAAATTGCATTGAAAATATAAGGAATCTATTAGATATAAACCATTCATCTGTGTCTTCATGTTGAGCTTAGGCGTGATGTATTTCTTGACAAGGTCTCAAAGCCTCTAATTACAAGTTAAATTACATGGCCCGATTCATTTAATTACAAGTTAAATTTCAACACAGACTGAGGTAGACCAATGAATTGCCCACACTTCAAGCCCAGAGGGTTATTACTTAAGGCGAGGTGTCAAATATAAAAAAGCACATTCATGAATCTTCACCAAACAATTTTAGGTAGAGATACTGGGTTCTTAACAGAATAGGGGGATTATGCAGAACTATCACAGTGACAGTGACATGCCAATATAGAACCTCTAAGTAAAAGTTAGAGACAAAAAACACCCCTTTTCATTCAAAGAACCCATGTAATTAACTGAGAATTCTGAGAACACTTCTATAGTACGACAGCTGAATTCAATAACATTCCAAAAGGAAATAATATTCTAAACCAAATAAAGGACTGAATCACTTCAGAATAACTACATAAAGGGACTAGAATTAAATTAACTAAATCAAGATTTACTGAGATATACTACATCTTACAAAGCATGTAAAGTCCAACATTTAAGACAAAAACATAACTTGAGGCGTTTAGCACCCAAAGGAAAATCTTATTTAGACATATAAAAAACGGTTATTAATCCCAAATAGCCGTACAAAATGGCCAACATACCTAATCTGTTATGGCCAGAAGACCACTATTATGAAATTCCAGATATAAGTTAAATAGTATATACTACATAGATGTGTGTGTGTTTGTGTGTGTGTGTAAAATAATATATATATATATATATATATATATATATATATATATATATATAGATAGATAGATAGATGGATAGATGCTCAAGAATAAAAAAATCCACAAATAAAGAAGCAAAATCCCAAGAATTCACGCCTTAAGCAACACCAAATGTTGTCATTCCAGAGGCAAATAGAAAGAAGTTTTGTCTTTGAGCCAACATAGTGGTTGCTATGGCCAATCCATGACACCACAATGCTGCTATAGTTTGCTATTGACCACTCTGGAAGTAAAAGGAATCTTTCATAGGAAAATTATTAATATACAATATTAGTATTCAGTAAATGGCTTCCTTGGTTGTATGATAAACTAACTAGTTTATTCTTTTATATGGTATAATTTCGTAAATTCACTCCCCAAATGCACATGGTAAATTATTATATGCTTGAATTATTTACGTTTACTGAAGCTTATTTTAAAATAGGACTCTTCAAAAAAGGGAACCGGGAAAAGGATAAGTATTATAATAATGTAATATTATTATTATTCAGCAAACATCTTCCCTGATTGTATGATGCAAATCAAACCCAAGAGTCGGTGCAAAATAAGCTGGTGGTTAAAGAAACAAACCTGGCCACCAATGAAACTAGCTAGTAGATATCAAGTAGTCTAGTCCTAAACAAAAAGCACAAGTGCGGCTGAGTTTAATGCAATAATGTATGAGTAACATACAAAAGAAGGATAACTAAATCCTTAGAAGGGAGAAAAAGTTACTCTCACAAGATTATTATCACTATCCCCAAAACAAAAGATAGCAACTAAGGTTTTAAAAAAACGGCCTGCCACCGCAGCTTTGGCTGTAATGCCTTGGTTTTTGGTTTGAATATCCGCAACCACAATAGCAGCCACATTTGTCTACAATTTCCACCAATATCAAGTCAGATGACTGAACCATGACTATAATTGAAAACCGTGGAAGCAGCCTAAAAAATATCATAGGCTTTGCAAACCCAAAAATGGATCCTCAAGCAAGAAGCTACTAGATCACCAAGCTCCATCCAACAGACCCTCCTCTTGCACAAACTCAGAAACAACCACCCTCATTATTCTCTGCCCCTCAACTACCTTAAAAGAGTGACAAGTAATGCGTCATTGAAGATCACAAATTCCAGTTCTTTTCAGCTCCCCTCCGATCATTTCACTATTCCTTTCCCTTTACCATCCCAATCACGATCAGTAAAACAATCCAAAAGCTACAAAATGTTCATGACATACAAAAATAAAAAAATTCCATCCAGGTCCAGCCACAAAAATTAAAACCCTATACCGAACTACCCACATTACTCCCACGTGCACAAATGCGCGACATTATAACGACAGAAAACACAGCATTAAGCAAATCAACAACACATTTCCCAATCTCAATCTCCAACAAGTCCACAATCAGGACAAAAACGAAACTGCAAAATCAAATCAACCAAATCCATACCCGGCGCTTGCCAGCTTCAAGATGCTCTTGCTTCCGCGACGACGCGGAGGAGTTAGGTAGCACCTGAGCCGATGCCATTAGAGAACCACGAACAAACGATCTAGAACGAAAAAGAAAAACGCAGAAATTCAAAACCTCAACGCGTAAAACGCCATCACCCTAGCATCAGAAGGAATTTCCCAGATCGCGGAACTGAGGAACAATAACGGTGCAATGAAAGGAATTCATAAAAATTGGGAAATAATTTCAAAATTTGAGAAAATAAAGTTTGGGAGAAACAAAGGAATCGAAATTGCGTGCGGTGTATTGCGTTTCGCGGAGGGTGTCCGATCTGATCAGAGAGAGAGATTTGAGTCTCTCTCTTTGTCTTGGATTTGGGGTTTTCTTTGTATTTTTTGCTTTTTATTTTTGTTTATATATTTAATTTAATTTTTGGCTCTGGTTTGCAACGTTTTTATTATTTGAGAAGATGGAGGCAGGCAGGTGATGGAGGGTTTGAACTAATTTGGGTGCATCGCTGGGAATCACCAAAAGAGGACATGTGTCCATGCCATTTCACTTAATCCATTTCTAATGTAAGAAACTTATTTCCTCCAATTTTCTTATAACAACTCATAAAAGTTTTGAAAAAAAATATAAATTAAAAGAATTATAAAAATTTTATTGCATAAATTTTGTAGAGGAAAATTGTTTTTATTTTTTAATTCATACAAAAAATTGTTGAAATAAAATTTTTAATTATTTTGCAAAAATAACATATGTCAAATTTTTATAAATAAATAATCAATTTCACATAATATATTTTAGTTTTAATATAATAAAAAAATTAATACATAATTTTTAATTATATTTTAAATAATTAAAATAGTTAAATAATTAAAGTAATTAAATACGTATTGTGTTCATTTATTTCAATTATTAATAAAATTTTAAAAAATACTGTATTAAAAAGGAATGACATAAATAGTTATTTATATTGTTTATTTAAATATTTTGAAATAATTTTATAAATGAATTTATTCATGAAATATGGTTAAACTTTAAGAATGTTTTCAAGACGTGATTTACCAGAACTTTGTAAAGGAAATGTTTCATTATTACTTTAATACGAAAATCTAGTATAATTTCTAAACTTAGCTTTGTATTTTAAATTTTTTAAATCATTCATTTTAGAGAAACTCAATCTATTAGGCAATGTGTGTAAGACCCTGAAAATTAGAAGAAAAAGTAAGTTTTGGGTCATTAGGAGACTAAGAAACTCAAAATGTAACAAGTTGTAACAAAAGTACAAAGTATAGTACAAAATACAATGTTGTCGACTTTGATAAGGTTTAGTATTTCAATTATAATTTTTTTTATAAATTAGATCTTGAGTTAATTCTTCTTCCATTAGAAAGTAGACTCGAATAGCTTCGATTCAAGTACTCATATGCGTAATTCCGACATCGGGAAGGGGTTCGACCGGACTGACAAAGTTGTCCCAGTGATTGAACACGTTTTTGACGCGTTTTTACTGTTTAAACGCGTTTTACTGTCTAAACGCGTTTTATGCCAAATTTTTGGCTATTTAAGGACGTCCCAGGGGCTGAAATGGTTCCTAAGTTGAACCAGAGGCTAGAGCACGAAGATTTTGGAGCAGGGGGACTTTAGAGCTGTGAGTTAAGTCGGGGGAACGTTCGCAAAGTGTTTTCAAAAGGCTAGCTAAGGAGAAAACCGTAAGGAGAGCTAACCTTGAGTCTTTTTGTTTCTGTATGATTTTAAATTTGGTATATGTTTAGGATTTTGACTCTCTTTATGATTTAGAATGAAATTCTGCTTCTATTGTATCTTTTGAATGGATGTACGGTTTGGAATTGGGATATGTTTCTGTTTTGATAATTTTGAAGAGATCTTGTTCGTGGTAAGTATTTTGAATCGGTGGAAGTTTTTTTTTGGGTATACGTATAGATCGAAAATTTTGAATCTGTTTATGGATTTAAAAGGAGACCAGGTTTTTGATATGAAATTTTGGATCGTACTATTTATCCGCTGCCTTTTTGGTTATAGGTTTAGTTTAGATGTTTATAAGATTTGGATGAATATGGGTTGAGATAGGAGATGAGTTTTTAGACGTCTAGAAAGTCAGTATGATGGAAGGAACAGTCGGTATAGCCCGGAAAGTAAATTTTCATGATTTTGGAATAGTAAATTCGCTAGAGTGAATGACTCAACTCGCTGGAGCGAGTTATGCGTGACAAATTTAGTGTTTTTGATGTTTTTGACGTTTTGGGAGTTCTGGATGTCCGTTTTGGACGTTCTTTAGGTCGATATGGGGGTTTTTGACCCTTCCGGAGTCATCGGTGAGGGTATCTAAACTATTTGAACTACTTAAGGGTTCGAATTATTAGACCATAAAGAGTTATGTGTTAATAAGTAATGTTTTCTGTGAGGATGTGAAATGTCTGAGTATGTAAGAGTTATTTTCTTGAGATATGACTAAAGATGATAACATGTTGACATGTGTACTTATGAATGGAAAGTGTGGAATAGAGTTCCAAGGAGGAACTCCTGGTTGATTTTGTGTCAAGTACTGTACGTATGAATATAGGAACTCCGATTTAGTAGTTCATTCTTATGCTCTCAATAGTCTCGATCTCACTTAGAGAGAAAGCTATGTAGTGGAGAGTGGGAAATCCTTACCGAAGATCCACAATGGGGGACAGAGTAGGAAGGATGTAGCTTCAGTGGTTGTATTCATATCCGAAGATCCAGTTTGGGGGACAGAGTAGGATAAAATAATTGGGCTAGCAAATAAGTGCATCCATATCCGAAGATCCAGTTTGTGGGACAGAGTAGGATAGGATGTAGCTGAGTAAAGTACCACTGCAAGTGTAGAACTAGCTAAGAGTTCAATATTCATACGATGATCCGGATGAGTGAGTTTACGATGGTTATGGTATGTTTATTGTATTATTAAGTAATATAATTGTAAGTTGGAAATTTGGTTATTAATTTAATTTACCATGACATTTTATGTTGCATTAGCTCACCCTTGCTTTGTCTGTTGTGTGGTTGTTCTTTTGTGTTATGTGTTTTGTCTGGCGATGATCATCCGGTGGATGGGAGCAGAAGTTGGTGATATGCCGGTGGAGCAAGCATTAGATGGAGGATCGACGGAAGCTTAGTTATAAGAATGAGCCTTATAATTTGTCTATGTTTTAAGTGTGAATTGTATTTGGTTTGAAATTTGAGTGTGGGTTTGTATAATAATGAGGAAAACTGTGACATCCCAAAAATACAGTCATGACTATAAATTTAGAAAAATCACATTTAATAATAATCTCAAACAGTTTTTCACTAAAAACAAAAGCCAAGCCGTATGTCACGAAACACAATCAGAAGTCGAACGTAAAAATAAAAACCTGACTGAACGGTTTACACAGTATAATTACCGAACGGTCGAACTTAAAAGAAAACGAGTGGGTAGGTCGAACGACCACTCACGCCAACAACCGAAATAGCCGAGCGTCTCATTGCTAAATCTTCACTTCGACTTCAACCAAGATCACTTCGTTCAGCATCTCTTCCAAACGCTCGTCTTCATCTGCTCACATCCACACGGATGATCATTGCAATGACAAGACGGACGTACAAGGACAATAGACAACACAAGGAAACGAAAGGGTAAGCTTACGTAATTTAACTCATGCATCAACATACAATTTCAGGTAAACAATTCAACATACATGCATATCTCAACATACACATTCATTACATAACAACCCACTTTAACGTATTCACAAATTAAAACTCAACACGACTGACTGTCCGGACTGTATGAAATCTGTGTAGCTTCGGTGTTCGTGCACCCGGGTGATGTAGTAACTGGAACTCTCATCAGCTGCCACCCGAGGTTAATCCTATTTGTCCAAATAATCATCAGGACTAGGACCTCCTGCCATTCCCACACATGACGTACTGCCTCTACGTGAGGACGAGTACTCACGGAATATCAGGATGAACAACCGGCTAAGCTTCCCACATTCATACTTTACAAATCTCAATAATCAATTCTTGAGTCGTTCCTCCTTGGAACACTCTTTCATAAATCAACATTCATTTCATCTCATATATTGTTCATCATTCATTTTTCATCAAGAATTCGTATTTTCATTTCATCTCATAAACTGTTCATCAGGTACTATTTATTAATACATAATCATTTCCACCATTCATAAGAAGATCACCAAGACCGGACGTTCTGTCCCCAAAGACCGAAGACGAACGCTGTAAATGAGACCCAAAAGGACGCTCGTTCGAATCAAAGAACGAACGGCTTAAGTTCAAAAATTTCTAAATCTGGTATTGTTCAAAATAATACCGAGCGTCATTCTGGACGAACGCTCAACATAAGGTCGAGCCTCACTTGAGCGAGCGCACGTTATAAGAACGTGCCTAATTTAGGACGCACGTTCAGTGTAAGACCGAACGCCTTCCAGTACGATCGTCCGGTGTAAGACCGAACGCTATTCTGGGCGAACGTCAGGTGTATGACCACACGTTCAGTGACTCAGATTGATAAGTCTTTGAAAATAAACTTAGAGAATTTTGGAGAAATAATACGAACGGAAATATGCATGGTTATATATATATGTAAGTACAAAAAGAGAGAGGTTTATCAAACGTACAAGATTTCTACAGTGCCAAACCGAACGTTCAAACAGAGTATTCTAAGGTGAGGACGCTCGTCCTCAACCAAGGATTTAGCCAAATAGCAGAATCAACATCTCAACCATATTACTAAGGGAAAAACCGAACGCATATTATCAATGGGAATAAAAACATGAAATTTGCCAAGGAATACTAAGACACAAACAGTGCTTGGCCGAACGCTCAAGCATAGTTTTTAGACGCGAGGACGCTCGTCCTCAACAAGGAAAAACCGAACGGTCAAGGACCGTTCAGGACGAACGTACAGTATTTCATGGGAAGTTCATTTCTCATCAAAATCACATAATTGCATTCGTTCATATCAACTCAAAATCTCAGATTTCATATATCTCATTTTATCCAACATCTCATGCATCATACGTAACTTAGTCATATATCATTTTCATCCCATAAATAACGAACGTTCATGCTATCAACCACATCAACATCATACAGTGAAATAACGAACGTTAATATCATCATTCATATCATCCATCATGCATTTCTTATAAAATAACGAACGTTCACACACATACATACATCAAAACAGTTAAATTAAGTAAGCCTCCCTTACCCGGAAAATGAACGAACGTCATATTCAAACACCAGCCAGATTTGGACGAACGTCATCTAACAATTTGAACAAACGCATGAGCGAACGCTCGTCAGCAAAAGAAAACGAGTACTCAAATCAACGTGGACGAACGTTCAATTCGTCTAGTTTTGGACGAACGTCCAATTTGAAATTTCAAATTGGACGAACGCTCGAAATTTGGGACGAACGTTCGGGCGGGTAATCGTTTACAGGACCCCTGTAAACGATTACCCGAGAGAAATGGCCAATTTGTACAAAAAGTCTAACGTAGGTACTCAGTCAGGTGAACACAGGTCACCATTGGCCAAAAACTTCAGAAACTTCATTTTCAATCTCTAAAGCTTTTAAATTTCTACAAAAACAGTAAAATTAACTAATCAAAACGAAAAATCTAGCTCCCCTTACCTCTTGAAGACTTCCTTTGTGAATCTTGAACCTAGAAATACAAGTGTCTGGATCTCCTCCCAACTCCAAAGTTCTTCACTTCTTCTCTCCCACCAACTTTGGACTTCACGTTCTTCACCAAAATGCAGCAGCAAAACTCTCTCAGTGCAGAACCCCTCAACCCCTTTTATCTTCCAAGCTTGTTGCTGTTCTTGCCGGACATCACTCTGCTGCTAGCTGCTGGAGGAGGACGCTGATGTGCTCCTCACTTCTTTACGGTGGCATATCCACACACATCCCAGCTCTCTTCCGTACATGCTGTAATGAAGGTCGTGCGTGTTGCCGCTGCTCCCAGTTTGATCTAGGCCGTGACATGCTTTCATCCAAGCTCTTGGACTAAGGTTGTTGGACGTGGCAGCTGGATCGTTCCCAAGTGGTGAGACTCTTAAGCCTGCTGCCCACTTAAAGCTTCTTCCCCACCTCTTCAACAGCTGCTGCTGATGGAGGACGGCAGGATGTGCTCGGACGTCTGCAGCTCTTTGGTTGGATGCTCTAATGCTAGGCCGAGAAAATGGTTGCAGCTGGAAGTTCTCTGCTGACTTGCTGGAGCTGCCACCGTTTTGTTGTTGGGGTGGTGGAGTGCTTGATGGTTGTCTGCATGCATGGAGCTGCTGGACTGTGAATGAAGTGTTGGATGATGAACCGCGGCAGTTGCTGGAGTTGCTACTGCTGGAACGCATCTTCTCTTTGCCGGATTACATGTAGCTCTTCTCCTGGTGCAGACCGTGAAGGTTCACAGCTGCTGGAATTGCCGAGAAATGCTAAGTGCTGAACGGTGTGAGGATGGTGATGCTTGGACGTTGTATGGAGGCCATGGTGGTGACGCCTCCCAGCTGGACCGTGGGCATCTGCTGGTTCTGTTAGCCAAAGAGAAGAAACTTTGAAATGAAGAGATGAAAGGAATGAGTTGTTCCCAAGGAGCTATCCTTTACGTGATGCTTTTTCATGTGTGCAGCTCTCCAAATTTGATCGTTCACCCGTGAAGATAATAGTAAAATATACTGTTTGCATGTGAACTATAATAATGTTCACGGGTGTGGCATATCTTGCATGAACGTGGGACAAAACTTTCAAGTAGAATACGGCTGCTCTCCTATGCTGAACGTGAGCTCTGTGTGTGTGGCATGTTGTTCCCCTGAAATGAAAAAGGGTGGGTGACCACCGTGTCCCCACTACTCTTAAAATCAAGATCCTTACAAAAACTGTTATTCCTCCTCCTATCAACTGTTCTATTGTATCAATGATGTAAGAACTCTATTATAGTTTAATGCTATAATAATTGGGATGTTACATTAATGGTATCAGAGCAGTTCTGTCCTTAGGAATCCTGTAGGTTATGAAGATATCATGTTTTAGTTGTATCTTTCGACTATAGGAATTAATTTTTGGACTAATGGTTCCTCTCGTTGGACAGAACCATGGCATCCAGACCATCTTCTCCTCCTTCACCTGTACGGTCTGATGTTTCTAATCTGGTAAGAGTAATGGAATCATTTGTGGTGGCGATGCAGCAGCAGAATGCATCCTTGATGCAACATAACACAATGGCATTACAACAATTGGAAGCTGCTAGGGTGTCAGCCGAGGCACACCAAAGACAATATGTGGAATTAATGAACGGTGGTGCAAGAATTTCCACTGACCATTTTTATATTCCACCTACTCCAATTCAAGAATGGAGCCTAGAGAATTTTCTTCAACACCATCCAGCTAAATTCTGTGGCAATACTAGTGCTGATGAAGCAGACCAATGGTTTAGAGATATGGAGAGGATTTTCAATGCCAAAAACTGCCCGGAAGAAAATAGATTGGCTTATACTGAATATTTATTGTCAGGAGAGGCCAGTCACTGGTGGACCAGTACAAGGACATTATTGGAAAGGAGTGGTACCCCGATCACCTGGAACTTATTCAAGAAGAAGTTCTATGCTGAATATTTCCCTGACAGTGTAAGGTTTACCAAAGAAGTGGAGTTTCTTCAGCTAGTGCAAGGGGGAATGTCCGTGACGGAATATGCTGATAAGTTTAAGCATCTGATCCGCTTTCACACTCTGGATATGGATGAAGAATGGCAATGTAGGAAGTTCGAAAATGGTCTTGGAGGAGATATCAAATTGCTAGTAAAAGGTTTATGTATTAAGGAGTTTCCTACCTTAGTGGAGAGGGCCAAAGTGTTAGAAAAGACCAAGAATGAAGTGCAAAGTCAGCAAAGACAACCACAGAGGATTGGTGGACCATCTGGGTCCAAGTTCAGTCATGGAGACAAGAGGAAGCCGTATTCTAAACCTCCTTTTCAAGCAATCAAAGGACCTTCGTTTCATCCATCAGGTCAAGAAGGGCAATCTAGCGTGGTGAAGTGCTTTCGCTGTGGAGGACCACATTATAAGTCTGTTTGCCCTCAGTTAGTTGGTCCTATGAAGTGTTTTACCTGCGGGAAGGAGGGACATTTTGCCAGGAATTGTCCCACATCTGAAGGATCAAGGCTTCAACAACTGACTAATCAGCCTCAACAGATGGCAGATACCAAACCTCAGGCTGTGGGCAGAGTGTATGCGATGACTGGAGCGGAGGCAACTGGGCCAGGTAATCTTATCGTCTGCAATTGTTTATTGTTTGGGAAAGCTTGTTGTGTTTTGTTTGATTCTGGAGCTACGCACTCCTTTGTGTCTGATAATTGTGTGCGAGAGTTAGGACTGCCTGTGAGTGAGCTACAGTATGACTTAATAGTATCTACTCCAGCTTCTGGCTTAGTTAAGACATCTCTAGCATGTACTAGATGTCCTGTAGTAGTAGAAGGACGTTAGTTTAGAGTTAATCTTATCTGCTTACCTCTACAAGGTTTAGAGGTAATTTTAGGAATGGATTGGCTAACTTTCAATCACATGCTCTTAGACTGCGGTGCAAAAAGATTATTGTTTCCTCAAGAGGAAGAGTCGAGGATATTATCTTCGGGAAAATTGTGGCGCGAAGTACAAGAAGGGTCGTGTTGCTTCATGGTGTTGACACACATGGAGGTTAACCAGAGTGGAGGGAACATGGATCACTTAGTGGTAAATGATTTCATGGATGTGTTTCCTGAAGATGTATCAGGACTGCCTCCTCAAAGAGAGATTGAGTTCGCAATTGATCTAATACCAAGCACCGGACCAGTATCAATTACTCCGTATCGGATGGCTCCAGCTGAATTAACAGAATTGAAAAAGCAGATAGAAGACTTGCTTGAGAAGCAATTTATTAGACCAAGTGTTTCACCTTGGGGTGCGCCAGTGTTGTTGGTCAAGAAGAAGGATGGGAGCTCTAGATTATGTGTGGATTACAGACAGCTGAATAAGTTGACTATCAAGAACAAGTACCCGTTGCCAAGAATCGACGACTTGATGGATCAGTTACATGGAGCGAAAGTGTTTTCGAAAATTAATCTACGATCAGGTTATCATCAGATTTTAGTAAAGGCAGAAGATGTGCAAAAGACTGCTTTCAGGTCCAGATATGGACATTTTGAATACGTGGTTATGCCTTTTGGTGTAACCAACGCTCCAGCTGTATTCATGGACTATATGAATAGAATATTCAGACCTTTCTTAGATAAGTTTGTCGTAGTCTTCATAGACGACATTCTTATATACTCCAAGACTCAGGAAGAACACGTGGATCACCTTCGAACAGTTCTTGAGGTATTAAGAGGTAAAACGTTGTACGCCAAGTTGTCCAAATGTGAGTTTTGGATGAAAGAGGTGCAATTTTTGGGACATGTCATATCGGCTGGTGGAATATCTGTAGATCCGGCTAAGGTCGAAGCTGTGCTTCAATGGGAGAGACCTAAGTCCGTAACTGAGATCAGGAGCTTCGTAGGATTAGCAGGGTATTACCGCAGATTCATAGAAGGATTCTTTAAGATTGTGTCGCCATTGACGCAATTAACTCGTAAAGATCATCCATTTGCTTGGACAGACCGATGTGAAGCCAGTTTTCAGGAACTAAAGAAGAGGTTGACAAGTGCTCCAGTGTTAGTGATCCCTGACCCAAGAAGATCTTTCGAAGTATACTGTGATGCTTCATATCAAGGACTGAGATGTGTACTTATGCAAGAAAAGAAAGCGGTAGCTTATGCTTCGAGACAACTTAAGAATCATGAGAAAAATTACCCCACTCATGATTTAGAGTTAGCAGCTGTCGTATTTGCTCTGAAGATTTGGAGGCATTACCTATATGGCGCACAGTTCCAAGTGTTCAGCGATCATAAGAGTTTGAAATATCTTTTTGATCAAAAGGAATTAAACATGAGACAGAGAAGGTGGATGGAGTTTTTGAAGGATTATGAGTTTGAGCTTCTATATCATCCAGGTAAGGCTAATGTAGTGGCAGATGCTCTGAGCAGAAAGAAAGTGCATGTATCTACTATGATGGTAAGGGAGTTAGAATTGATCGAGAAATTCAGAGATATGAAGTTGTATGTTGAGCTGAAGGCGGATTTCATCAGGTGCAGCAACTTAATGATATCAAGTGATTTGTTGGGTTTAGTCAGAGATAAACAATTATTAGATGCCGAGCTGCAGAAAACAGTGGGTTTATTGGGTACAGATCAAGCCAGAGAATTCATGTTACGAGCTGATGGCATTTTGAGGTTTAGAGACAGAGTCTGTGTCCCAGATAACGTTGAGATAAAAAGGTTGATTCTCGAGGAAGGACATCAAAGTCGTCTTAGCATGCATCCTGGTATGACTAAGATGTATCAAGATCTCAAGAAGTCTTTCTGGTGGTCTGGAATGAAGAGAGATGTGGCACAATTTGTGTCAGCATGTTTGACATGTCAAAAGGCTAAAGTAGAACATCAACGACCTGGAGGTATGTTGCAACCACTAGAGATACCTGAGTGGAAATAGGACAGTATCGCTATGGATTTTGTAACCCACTTACCACGGACAGGAAAAGGTCATGATGCTATCTGGGTTGTGGTAGATAGGTTGACAAAGAGCGCTCACTTCTTGGCGATGAATCTAAAGATGCCAATGTTGAAGCTCGCCCAACTGTATATAAGAGAAGTAGTAAGACTACATGGAATACCATCGAGCATAGTGTCAGATAAAGATCCGCGATTTACATCAAAATTCTGGCAGTCTCTACAACGTGAATTGGGTAGCAAATTACAAATGAGCTCTGCGTATCATCCACAAACTGATGGACAGTCTGAGAGGACGATTCAATCCTTAGAAGATCTGTTGAGGACTTGTGTTTTAGATCACTTGGGTATTTGGGATGAGGTCTTACCATTAATTGAATTCACTTACAACAACAGCTATCATACAAGCATTGGCATGGCACCATATGAAGCACTATATGGTAGGAGATGTAAGACACCCCTATGTTGGTACCAAGAAGGAGAAACAGTGATGTTAGGACCAGAATTAATTCAACAAACCACAGAAAAGGTGAAACTGATACAGGAAAAGATGAAGGCATCACAGAGCAGACAAAAGTCTTATGCAGATCATAGGCGAAGGCCTCTTGAGTTTGAAGTGGGAAGTCACGTGTTTCTACGAGTTTCTCAGATGACTGGAGTAGGGAGAGCTATCAGATCCAAGAAGTTGTCTCCAAAGTTTCTTGGTCCATTCCAAGTTATCAAGAGAATTGGACCAGTAGCATATGAGATTGCTCTACCCCCTCAACTGGCAAACTTGCACAATGTATTTCACGTCTCTCAATTGAGGAAATATGTGTCAAGTCCTGATCATGTACTTGAAGTGGATGATGTTCAAGTCAGAGACGATTTGTCATTAGATGCAAAACCAGTACGAATTCTTGATGTTCAGGCGAAGCAACTAAGAGGAAAGGATATTCGTACGGTCAAAGTATTGTGGAATGTGAAGACCCAAGAGATGACATGGGAATTGGAAGAAGAAGTGAAGTCCTTCTATCCTCATCTGTTTGATTAACAAGTGTATTTTTCGAGGACGAAAAATTTTAAAGGTGGGAAGAATGTAAGACCCTGAAAATTAGAAGAAAAAGTAAGTTTTGGGTCATTAGGAGACTAAGAAACTCAAAATGTAACAAGTTGTAACAAAAGTACAAAGTATAGTACAAAATACAATGTTGTCGACTTTGACAAGGTTTAGTATTTCAATTATAACTTTTTTTATAAATTAGATCTTGAGTTAATTCTTCTTCCATTAGAACGTAGACTCGAATAGCTTCGATTCAAGTACTCATATGCGTAATTCCGACATCGGGAAGGGGTTCAACCGGACTGACAAAGTTGTCCCAGTGATTGAACACGTTTTTGACGCGTTTTTACTGTTTAAACGCGTTTTACTGTCTAAACGCGTTTTATGCCAAATTTTTGGCTATTTAAGGACGTCCCAGGGGCTGGAATGGTTCCTAAGTTAAACCAGAGGCTAGAGCACGAAGATTTTGGAGCAGAGGGACTTTAGAGCTGTGAGTTAAGTCGGGGGAACGTTCGCAAAGTGTTTTCAAAAGGCAAGCTAAGGAGAAAACCGTAAGGGGAGCTAACCTTGAGTCTTTTTGTTTCTGTATGATTTTAAATTTGGTATATGTTTAGGATTTTGACTCTCTTTATGATTTAGAATGAAATTATGCTTCTATTGTATCTTTTGAATGGATGTACGGTTTGGAATTGGGATATGTTTCTGTTTTGATAATTTTGAAGAGATCTTGTTCGTGGTAAGTATTTTGAATCGGTGGAAGTTTTTTTTTGGGTATACGTATAGATCGAAAATTTTGAATCTGTTTATGGATTTAAAAGGAGACCAGGTTTTTGATATGAAATTTTGGATCGTACTATTTATCCGCTGCCTTTTTGGTTATAGGTTTAGTTTAGATGTTTATAAGATTTGGATGAATATGGGTTGAGATAGGAGATGAGTTTTTGGACGTCTAGAAAGTCAGTATGATGGAAGGAACAGTCGGTATAGCCCGGAAAGTGAATTTTCGTGATTTTGGAATAGTAAATTCGCTAGAGTGAATGAGTCAACTCGCTGGAGCGAGTTATGCGTGACAAATTTAGTGTTTTTGATGTTTTTGACGTTTTGGGAGTTCTGAATGTCCGTTTTGGACGTTCTTTAGGTCGATATGGGGGTTTTTGACCCTTCCGGAGTCATCGGTGAGGGTATCTAAACTATTTGAACTACTTAAGGGTTCGAATTAATAGACCATAAAGAGTTATGTGTTAATAAGTAATGTTTTCTGTGAGGATGTGAAATGTCTGAGTATGTAAGAGTTATTTTCTTGAGATATGACTAAAGATGATAACATGTTGACATGTGTACTTATGAATGGAAAGTGTGGAATAGAGTTCCAAGGAGGAACTCCTGGTTGATTTTGTGTCAAGTACTGTACGTATGAATATAGGAACTCCGATTTAGTAGTTCATTCTTATGCTCTCAATAGTCTCGATCTCACTTAGAGAGAAAGCTATGTAGTGGAGAGTGGGAAATCCTTACCGAAGATCCACAATGGGGGACAGAGTAGGAAGGATGTAGCTTCAGTGGTTGTATTCATATCCGAAGATCCAGTTTGGGGGACAGAGTAGGATAAAATAATTGGGCTAGCAAATAAGTGCATCCATATCCGAAAGATCCAGTTTGTGGGACAGAGTAGGATAGGATGTAGCTGAGTAAAGTACCACTGCAAGTGTAGAACTAGCTAAGAGTTCAATATTCATACGATGATCCGGATGAGTGAGTTTACGATGGTTATGGTATGTTTATTGTATTATTAAGTAATATAATTGTAAGTTGGAAATTTGGTTATTAATTTAATTTACCATGACATTTTATGTTGCATTAGCTCACCCTTGCTTTGTCTGTTGTGTGGTTGTTCTTTTGTGTTATGTGTTTTGTCTGGCGATGATCATCCGGTGGATGGGAGCAGAAGTTGGTGATATGCCGGTGGAGCAAGCATTAGATGGAGGATCGACGGAAGCTTAGTTATAAGAATGAGCCTTATAATTTGTCTATGTTTTAAGTGTGAATTGTATTTGGTTTGAAATTTGAGTGTGGGTTTGTATAATAATGAGGAAAACTGTTATTCCTCCTCCTATCAACTGTTCTATTGTATCAATGATGTAAGAACTCTATTATAGTTTAATGCTATAATAATTGGGATGTTACAATGTGTCTGGTATTATTTTTATTTTCTTATTCTTGATACACTAAATCAATTTGAGAAAATAATTTGTCTATCTATTATCTACAATATGGATTGATAAGTAAACATATTCAATCCATATATTATAAAAATATAAAAATAGTCAATCGAATGAAATTCATTCCTTCATTTACAACACTCTTATTTATCTTTGATAAAAAATTTTTTTAAAAATAAACTAAAAATTAAGTTAGGTGAGAGAAACACTATATTTGTATTTTTTTTAAAATGTCTTTTAATGAAATAAATAACAAATATTTGAGTTAAAGTAAGATAAAATGAAGATTTATGATGAATAACTTTTTAACTTTATCCTTTTATCTATATTAATAATATTGTTTATCAATTAATGCATTTTTCTAAACGTATATGCTAGACTACTAGGTTTGTCTTTTTTTTCTCTATGAACAACTGATTCAAAGTATCTACTGTATATTCTTAAAACTCTCCTACATGGTATAATAATGTTTTATGACATTATTTCAGCCTTATAATTTAAATTGTAGGAAACTTTTCACTCGTAGTATGATTCCCTAACTCACTTACTATTTTATTTATTAAAATTGAATATTTATTTTTATGTTTACTATTTTTGTAAAAGACATATAAGTATTTTTTTTAATATTCAAATCACACATTAAATGCAATTATCTTTAATAAATTAAAATAATTAATTATATTATTAATAACATGTTAAATATTTCTCAAATATTTTAGTAGTATTGCATTGCATAGTTTTAAGATAATTGATTATATTTTTAATTGAAGAGATATATTTAAAAACTATTTGAATGAATGAGTAAAATTATTATTGCAATATGTAGTCAAGGGAAGAGACAACAATTATTTTTGTTTATAGTAAGCGGTTCCGCAATCGATGTATATACAGACGAGACAAAAAAGTAGACTTTTTGTCTCGATTGTGAACCGAGGCAAAAAGGAGTAGGATTTTGTCTCGGTTCACAAGTAACCGAAACAGTAGAATTTTTTATTTTTTTATTTTTTGTGAACTTAGTTATTGTAATAATATTGAAATTGGTTAATTATATAGCATAGAGATGGAATGTATTGGAAGATGAAGGTAGTCTGTTTATTTGTCGTTGAAAAGATGATAAGTTACAAGTTTTAATATAAAAGTCATGTTCAAGATACTCATATTTATAATAACATATTTTGATATTATGATATTCGTAACGAATTTATCTAGTGAAGCAGAATACATAGCTGGATGTGCTGCTGCTTGTCAAGGGGTGTGGTTGAATGAATTGTTGATGGAACTGCAAATCCAGAAAGGAAGATCTGTAGAATTGAAGATGGACAACACTTCAGCTATTAGTTTGGCAAAGAATCCGGTTAGTCATGGAAGAAGTAAACATATTGAAGTTAAATACCATTTCTTACGTGATATGGTTAACAAAGGCAAGATTGAACTGGTGCATTGCAAAACTGATATTCAGCTGGCAGATTTGTTCACAAAAGCTCTAGATACTGCCAGGTTTGAGTATCTCAGAAAGGAGGTTGGAGTTGTGACACTAAACGGCTTGAATTAAGGAGGAGTATTAGTTGTGTAATTCAAGTCTTTAATGTCTGACAGTTTTGTTAGTTAAATACCGTTTTCTGTTATTGTTGTACAGACACATATAAAAACACTTTGTAACTCTCTGTTTCTCAGTTCTTCAATTTACATTTTCATTTCACTATTTCTCTGCTTATCTCATCTCTGCTCCCATTTTCTCTGTATCATTCTTCTGCTATTAAAGTAGATATTAAAATCGTCTAACAAAATGTAAAATGCTAGGTCAAAAGATTAAATGAATTTCCTAAAGATTGGATGAGATGCTAGATGCATATGAAAATCAAAATGAAGTCTTATAGCAAAACACATAAAAAAAATAAATATGTTGATCTTTTGATGTCATGTAAGAAGATCAAAGATGAGTATCTTGGACATGGAATAAAAGTGTTTAGTATTAAATACATCACATTGACACATAAGAATGACTAAGAGTCACAAAAGTTCCCTAAAAATATATCCCAATGATTTTAACATAATGCATTAACTACCAAAATTTGTAAGTTCAATATGGCGTTGTAAGAAAAGTAGACAAATAATAGTGATAAAGATTCTTCTTTACATTAAGGATTATGATAAGTTGTCATTTATATGACAAAATTGTCAAATTTAATGTTATTTTAAATATGAGGGGTCTCACCTCGTATAATGAAAGATGGGTGATTTTGTAGGGGTAACTTTGTAGTTTTACAACAAGGTTTGTTTTATCCTTTTTTATTTTCGTAGGTTTGTACTTTCATTTTCTCCTTCACTTTCATCTTCCATTTTGATTTTTTATTGGCACATTCTCTCTTTTCATATAGATTTGTATATTTGTTTTGTAGTTTTAGTTTGGGTGAATTTGGTTAGTTTTTATCCATGGGACACTTGAACTAGTTTGGGTGGCTTTTTAACTAGCGTGGGTGTTTTTTTAGGTGTAATAATAGTTTAAGGTGGTTTCCAGCATCTATAATCATTAATGAGTTTTAGCGAAAACAAAGGTAACATCTTTTATTAGGTATTTTTCCCAAAAGTGGAGTCGCCCAACTTTTTTCAAATTGAAAATGAAAGCAAATGGGTGGTGCGATGACTGATGCAAACCCTATTTTTCCCAATTTCACTCGAAGATAAGAGTGTCAAATAGAAGAGTTTGAAAAAGAAGATCCACACTTTTCGTTGTAGAACGTGTTAAATAAACTTCAAATTAAAATTAAAAGGCTTAAAGTTGTTTTTTCGTTTATAGTTTTTATTAGTGTCCTGGTGACCCTTGGACGGGGTAGACGAACACTACCCGAGGAACATCAAGGCCGGACAGTCGAGATAGGTGGATTTCCGAACATGATTAAGGTAAAACACTGATTAAGGATAATTGGGTTGTGGATTGGGCCGTGATTAAGGCTTTGCTAATCCAAAGCCCACGACTAAAACTATAAATACAAGTCAAAGGTAAGAGGTAGACAGGTTCATTAATTACGCATTTATTACAACGCTTAACTTATCGATCAAACTATTACTAACTTTGGCATCAGAGCACCTTTAATAGATACATCTCCGGTCGGTGCACAAGAGACTGAATAAGACTTAATAAGACAAGAGAGCGTGGACCGGACGACGTGTGGAGGAAATTGTGCAGGGCTTAGGTAACTTGACCCATACCGGAACAATTAGTGTCCGTATTATTGTTTATGTTTTTTTTTATTATACCGAGCTTATTTTATTTAGATAAGATATTGGTCAGCTAATAAAAATAGGTCATTTGGTGCAATTTTTATTTTGTTAAGAGAAATTAGTATGATTTTAGTTTTTATTTCCTAATAGTGTAAGTGTCAAGGCTATTTAAAACCCATGAATGATCAATGAATTTAAGATTCAATTTCACAAAAATATTAGTGTGTAATGTGAGATTTTTAACAAAGTGGTATCAGAGCTTTATGTTCTGAGTAACGAGAGGAAAAAAGAGAGAAAAGAGTCAAACACCATGAGGGAAATAGTTAGTGCTTGAGATTTTTGTGAGAGAGATGACAAAGGTTGTCAATGGTATGAGTGTACCACAATTAATGAGAAAAACCAATTATGATAATTGGTGCCTACAGATGAAGGCATTATTAAGATCCCAGAACATTTGGGATATGGTGGAAGATAGATACATTGAACCTGATGAGGACGAACATCAAACGGTGGCACAAATGACGTTGAAGAAAACACATGCAAGAGATGGATCAACATTTTATTTTCTTTACAATGTAGTAGATAAGTCGGGATTCAAAAAAATAACGAATGTCGCATCAATAAAGGAAGCATGAGAGATATTGGAGGTTGCATATAAAGGTGACAATCACATTAAACAAGTCTGAATACAAACTCTTAGAGGAGAGTTTGAACAGTTGAATATGGGGCCCAAAGAGCATATAACCGAGTACATAACTTGGGTGGAGAAGGTGGTCACCCAACTCGGCAAGAAAGGAGAACAAATGCCTGCTAGTCGAGTTGTGGGAAAAATTTTGAGATCCCTTACAAAAGATTTTGAAAGTATCATGTACGCCATTAAAGAATCGAAGGACTTGTTAGTTCTCACAATGGATGAACTTGCTGGGTCATTAGAAGCCTACGAACAAAAGAGAAGGAGTTGAGATGAACGGGTTGAACCTCTCGATCAAGCACTACAGGCACAATTTAACTCGAATGAAACTCAGATTACTTAGAGTTGAGGTCTTGGAGGTCGACGACGAGATGGATGTGGTTAAGGTAATTTTGAGAATGATAGTGAAGAGCAAACCGATCAACATAATTGGTATGACTGAGGACAAGGGAAAGGTCGATGAGATCGGTTGGAAGTTGAGTGTTTTAAGTGTGGCAAACATGGTCACTCTGCAAACGAATGCAGATCGAGGAAGCGTTACAACTGTGGTAAGTTCGATCACATTTCTAAATTTTGTCGAGCAGAGAAGAAAAGTAAGAGAAACCTTCTTACAGAAGAAGAAGATGAAGAATAGTGTCAAATCTTGTTGATGGCAAAGAGCTCGGATGCAATGGGCATGGAGATCTCGGTCCCAACAATGGATGAAGTGATCTCGATAAATGTTGCGACAAACCTAGAAAAGGAAAACTTGGAGAAGATACTCAAATAAAAAGATGAAGAGATTTAGCGGCTTCTAGATGAACCTAATGAGAATATGAGTAAACAAATGGTTGAGCTTGAAGAGCTAAAAAAGGCAGGTGTTGACAAGGAGGAGGAAGCATCTAGTGTTCTTGAACTAGATGAAAACAGAAAAGAGGAAGATGAAGATGTTGAGAAGAACTAGGGTATGAAAAGCTCGAATATTAAGATAGCAAAAAATATGATGAGTAAAATTTTGGACAAGATGAAGAAGTCAACCAAGATTGTTGAGAAATCGCCTATGGTCAAAAAAAGTTGGTTGAGGTTATTGAGAAGTTGGGCATAACAAAGTCAGTCAAAGCATTAAAGAGGTCAACCAAGGTAAAAGACAAGAAGGTCATAAGGAAAAAGAAGAACTTGAATCTTATTGAAAGAAACAAGCTTGATGTGGGGTGATGCACATGGGAAGCCGAATAAAAGATAAAGATTTTAAGTTTATGGGGGAGTTTTGTTAAATAAACATAAAATTAAAATTAAAAGGGTTAAAGTTGTTTTTTCGTTTATAGTTTTTATTAGGTATTCGTATTATTGTTTCTGTTTTTTATGTTGATTTTATTTATTTGGATATTGGCCAACTAATAAAGCTAGGCCATCTGATGCAGTTTTTATTCTATTAGGAGAAGTTAGTATAATTTTAGTTTTTATTTTTGTAATATTGTAAATGTCACGGCTATTTAAAGCCCCTAAATGATCAATGAATTTAAGACTTAATTTCACAAAAATATTAGAGTGTGTAACATGAGATTTTTAACAGAACACATAATTCGTATGTGACCTGTTATGTTTATTGAGGAAGAGGTTCACTAGGAAGACACAATAATAATCAGACTTGAGCCCAACCACATAAGGGATTGACACCATCATCATCCCAAAACCTTAAGACAATGGGTTAATGGGTCTTCACCTTTATATGGTGCTTCACTTTCTCACTTCTATCCAATGTGATAGTTAGACTCATACTTGGATTCCCAACAAATCTCCCATTCAAGGGTGAATCCCTTCTATATTGATATATTCCCCCTCCAGCGGAAACATTCCCAACCATGAGTACCCCTTCGTACCACTGTTCATCGGTCAACAAAGACTAACATGGCTTTGATACCACTGTTAGGTTTTATTGAGGAGGAATTTCATTTTGGAGATACAACACCAATGAGACATGAGCTCAACCACATAAGGGATCGACTCCACTCTTTACCCAAAACCTTAAGGTAATGGGTCTTCATCCTTATATGATGTTTCACTTTCTCATTTCTACCATTGCTAGGAAGACTTTTGATACAAAGACCATATTTTGATTGACATCTTGTGATAACTAGTACATATTTGAGGGAGAGATATAGGATTATATTGATATCTTGCTATTTATCTATATTCTGGATTAATTATTCTTTTCTTTTTAGTTTTTAATTAAGAACGTGACCTTCAAAAATGAGATATATCACAAGCCTTCAACAAATTTTTGATCATCATAAAAAAGGGAGAGATTATTAGCAAAAGAAGACGATGAACATCTTGCTTCAATAAAGGATTTTGATGATGATGTTTCATGGAGAAGTGTTGAAGATTTAAAGAATGTTTGGATTCAAGAGATACATTAAAGTATTAAGAATGTAGTTGTTAAAGTCTTGTAATATGTGTATTGTATTTAATTTAGTAGTTCAAGAGTCAATAAGTAGAACCCAAGTAGCAGAGCACCCAAAACAAGTTTTATTTTTCATAAGAACCTCTATGATAATCGATTATCACTAATGATAATTAGTTATCCATTAAAATCAATCATTTATAAAAATCCTTTATGATAATTGATTATCATTGAGGATAATTGATTATTATCCATTATCACAATAAGAACTTGTTATTTGAAAATGTTTCTGGAATAATCAATTATAACTTATGATAATCGATTATCAGTAGTACTTACGAACCTGACTCCTAGTTTTCTGACCTAATTTTCAAATGTAAGAGTCTATAAATACTTAACTTAAACCTAACTTAAAAGAAGTTTTCACTTAAGAGTATTATTGTTGTGTGTCTTAGGGAAACTCTTTGTGTTTGTGAAAAGAAACTTGGAAAAACCTAGTGTGGGTAGAACAAAATCTTTCACTAAGTGTGTCTTGTGATTGAGTGTCTTTAAGATATTTGAAGTCCACTCTTGGAAAAATAATTTTGTTCTCAAATCATGGAAACTTAATGGTAGAAGAGTACACTGATGCAGATTGTGCAGGTCCAAAAGATCATAGAAGATCTACCTCTGGATACTTTACTTTTGTAGGAGGAATCTTATAACTTGGAGGAGTAAAAAACAATTGTAGCAAGATCTAGTGCTGAAGTAGAATTTAGAGACATGACACTAGGTGTACGTGAACTTTTGTGGATTAAAAATGTTCTATCAGATTTGGGCTTTAAACCAAATGAAACTGAGTTTGTATTGTGACAATACATCGATTATAGCAATTGTTCACAATCCTGTGCAACATGATAGAAAAAAAGTATGTGATTGATAGACATTTCATCAAAGAGAAGCTTGAAGCTAGAATAATTTCTTTTCTCTTTGTAAGATCAGAATTTCAGACTGATGTTCTCACCAAAGGAGTGTCAAACAGAGTATTTAATGAGTTTCTATTCAAGTTAGAAATGTTTGATACTCATGCACCAACTTGAGAGGGGTGTTAAGATATGTCAAATATTCTATTAGCAAGCATTATGCAATTAAATATTGTGTTAGCTATAACTTAGACATTATTATAATTTGTACAGATTTGTGCAACCACTAGTATAAAAATCGCGTTCAACGTTGAATATTTTGGGCTTTTAACGGCGAATTCACGAACAACGTCATATCAGGAGACATTAAATTGACGTCGAATTTAAAATATTCAATGTTAAATTGACGTCGAATTTAATATATTCAACGTTAAATTAACGTCAAATTTTGTCAATATACAACGTTAACTTAACGTCGAATTTTGTCAATATACGACGTTAATCAATTCTTTTTTGTTTTTTTAATTAATTGTGATCCTTTTTAATAACTTTACGGACCTGAAAAACAGAAAAACAACAAATTTCAGTTTTTAGTATTTTATAAAGCAAGAACTATAAACGCGTAGTGTAGTATCAACAACAAACAACAATAACCAACAACAAACAAGTTCAATCAAACAACAATAACCAACAACAAACAAGTTCAACCAAACAACAACAACAAACAAGTTCAACAAAAAAACAACAAACAAGTTCAACAAAAAAACAACAAACAAGTTCAACAAAAAAAACAACAAACAAGTTCAAAAAATACGTTCTTAAAAAAAAACGAAAATTAACCTTCAGAAGAAGGTGGGTTCGTCGGAATAAAGTGTCGTCACCAATGAAAGAGAAAGCAGAATGCGCCTATGAAGGACAATAGCATGAAAATAATCGGTCAATACAAACGAAAATCATACATAAAGTAGTTAATTAACATGCATTTGTATTAAATGAAAGAAAGATTACATGTGATGGTCGTCAAACTTCATTCGAGAAAAGTTTGAGAAGAGAATATGGTCTCGCGCGCTAAGATAAAGTGAATGAATTTTCAATCTCCCGCTCAAATTTTTATTGAATTCACTAACTTTTTGACGTCTAACACTGGGGAATTCGACGTTTTATATCCTTTAATGTCGAATTACAATTATAAATGATGTTTAATAATTGCATTTATTTACAAAAATACCACTGGTCATTTTTAACGTTGGTTATTTAGTGGTTGGACGTTGAACGCGTGACGTTATACGTTGTTTTTGTACTAGTGAACTGTCATTCCTTTAATAGATAAAGAATTATAGAACCCTTGTATATATATGGTACAATAATCTTTGAAAGAATACATTAGGATTATTCTTTAAACCTTTTTATAGGAAATGCATGATAATGAACTGGACAATAGAGAGATTAATACATACAAAACATAAAAATTAAATTAAAGTCTCTGAAGACATTGTTGAGAGGGGGAGCACAGGTTTTGCTTAACCCAATCTCAGAAATATCTGTGTTTTTTATGATGACAACACATAATTAATAACACATGTATATTTTGTGTTACATGTTATGTGTTTACATGTTATATGTTGTTCTTTACTATGTTAAATCTGTATGAGCATATATGAGAACATGATTGTGTTGTTCATTGCATATCACTGTGTTAAATATGTGATTTTATATGTATATGCATCACTAGTGCATAATTGACTTTTAACGTCCCCCCATAGACGTCTGTCCACACAAGCCCCAACGTATATAATTGACCGGTGGCATATTCGTAAATAAGTGAAACTCGAGACGTTTATAATATTATAGACGTCCGTGGGAGGGGGACGGACGTCTCCTAGGCTCCCCATGGCAGCCCTTAAACGTCCGTCCTGGGTCGAGACGGACGTCTATAATATTATGAACGTCCGTATGAGGGGGACGGACGTCTACTAGGCTGAACAAGTGAACGTTTCAGTCCCCATGGTCAGCCCTTAAAACGTCCGTCCTGGAGCGAGACAGACGTTTATAATATTATGAACGTCCGTGTGGGGGGACGGACGTCTAGTAGGCTTAACAAGTGAACGTTTCAACTCCCCATGTCAGCCCTTAAACGTCCGTCTTCGGTCGAGACGGACATCTACTAGGCTGAACAAGTGAATGTTTCAGTCCCCATGGTCAGCCCTTAAAACGTCCGTCCTGGAGCGAGACGGACGTTTATAATATTATGAACGTTCGTGTGGGGGGACAGACGTCTAGTAGGCTTAACAAGTGAACGTTTCAACTCCCCATGTCAGCCCTTAAACGTCCATCTTCGATCGAGACGGACGTCTACTAGGCTGAACAAGTGAACGTTTCAGTCCCCATAGTCAGCCCTTAAAACGTCCGTCCTGGAGCGAGACAGAGGTTTATAATATTATGAACGTCCGTGTGGGGGGACGGACATCTAGTAGGCTTAACAAGTGAACGTTTCAACTCCCCATGTCAGCCCTTAAACGTCCGTCTTCGGTCGAGACGGACGTCTACTAGGCTGAACAAGTGAACGTTTCAGTCCCCATGGTCAACCTTTAAAACATTTGTCCTGGAGCGAGACGGACGTTTATAATATTATGAACGTCCGTGTGGGGGGACGGACGTCTAGTAGGCTTAACAAGTGAACGTTTCAACTCCCCATGTCAGCCCTTAAACGTCCGTCTTCGGTCGAGACGGACGTCTATAATATTATGAACGTCCGTGTGAGGGGGACGAACGTTTACTAGACTAAACAACTGAACGTTTCAATTCCCCATGTCAGCCCTTAAACGTCTGTCCCCCGATATCGGACGTCTATAATATAATAAACGTTCGTCCCCCGATATCGGATGTTTAAGGGACTGAAGACAATTAAATCTCCAACCACCCTGTTAGCCTCTTGAACGTCCGTCTTGGAGGGGGATGGACGTCTACTATATTATAAACGTCCAGCCCCCTCCAAGACGGACGTTCAAAAGGCAGACGAGTTCAACTACTCTGTCAGCCTTTTGAACGTCCGTCTTGGAGGAGGACGGACGTCTATTATATTATAAATGTCCGGCACCCTCCAGGACGGACTTTCAAAAGGCTGACGGGTTGACCTACCCTGTTAGCCTCTTGAACGTCCGTTCTGGAGGGGGCCGGACGTTTATAATATTATAGACGTCCGTCCCCCCAGGCCGGACGTCTAAAACCACCGCGAATATCTTATAGACGCTCGGAGATACAACAGAAGGAAATCCAAAAACTTCGCGAGCAAGAGAAGCGCAAATTGGAAGCGAAGTCGCAAAAGCGCCAAGCAACGTCCTCCGACCCCGCTATCGCCGCCCCCACCTCCTCGAACACCACCTCCGCATCATCCTCATCTTCCACTGTTGCTGCCTCCACCTCCCTTAGTGACGAACAAAACATCCGCCGCCTCCGCTTCCTAAAGCAGCCAGTCACGCTCTTCGAGAAGGACGACGATGCGAGGCTGGACCGAGAGGGTGGAGGTGGCAACGACGACTTGAGCGAGGGAGGCTCTAGCGGCGCTGATGCCGATAAAGATTTGAAGCGTATGAAGGCGAATTTTGAGGAGCTGTGCGACGAGGATAAGATTCTGGTGTTTTTTAAGAAGCTCCTGAACGAGTGGAAGCAGGAGTTGCACGAGAAGCCTGAGTCGAAGAAGTGCACGGCTAAGGGGAAGACCATGGTTGCTACGTTTAAGCAGTGTGCGCATTGCTTGAATCTGCTGTTCAGAGCGAACGTCTATATAGACGTCCGGCATGTCATAGCGAACATCTATATAGACGTCCGTCCTGACACAACGGACGTCTATATAGACGTCCAGCCTGACACAATGGACGTCTAGATAGACGTCCGGCCTGACAACCGATGTTTTGAATGACGTCGGACGTCAAAAGGCCCAATGACCGGACGTCTAAAGCCCTTTCTGCACTAGTGCATGACATATGTTTTTGGAAAAGGAAAACCACATGTACTTTAGTTGAACTTTAAATATGTGGCAAAACAACAGTTTTAAGTCGATTACATTATGGGGTGAATCGATTAAAACTCGTGCGTTTGCACAAAATCTTTTCAAGTGTGTTGTGAGATATTTTAAGAAGAAAAGTTTTCAAAACTGTGCTAAGTATTGTTGCTTAATCGATTGCATGTGATTTGTATTCGACTAAGTTGATTGATGTTTTGAAAATCTGTTAAATGCTTGTCATAACTAACATAACGGTCATATTTTTAGTTGTGTTGACCAAACAATAAATAATAGTCGATTGCATTAATTGTACATTCAATTAATTGTTGTGATTGTTGCTAAACTGTTATAACTAAATGGTGTATTTGATTACATTAGTAGTAAAGTCTATTAAAATGCGTCTGATATGTGTTTAACTATAAATTGACGCTGATTTGAATTCTGTAAGAACTTTAGTGATTCTAACACTTTTATATTTTTTAACAGAAAGTGGTGTGATCTTACAAAGAAGGGAAAAGCTCCAAGAATCAAGATTGACCGTGGTGATCAAGGATTCTGAGATTTGTTGAGGAGCAGGACTTGTTATGTTTTAAACGTCTAATCAATCTGCACATTGGGTGTTTACTGCGTGATTAGGATTTGTAATCTTTTGAAGATTGACTTGGTTTCCCTGTTGTGAATACAGGAAGAAGAATTGTGGTGTTCTTGACTTTGAGGGTGCCTCAAAGGGTTAGACAACAGAAGAGGGTGTTCTTGCTGCTAGTCTTGTTGTTTGCTGCCTATATTAGATTAGAGGGTTAGAGAGGTGTTTTATATTTTTGACGTGGGGTCTCTATAAAAACCTTGTTGTAAAAACCTTGATCTTTATAGTGCATTTGCTTCCTATGGTTGGAAGGACACTAGATGTAGGCTTGGCCGAACCAATATAAAAACACAACATTTGAATTTTCTTATCCATACTCTCTTTTATTCATTTGATTAAGTTCTTTGCATATTCGATTAAGTTTTCGCTGCATTGTTGATCATTTACCTTGCGATTCAAGAAAAGTGTAAAGGCATCACGTTTTGTGAAAAAAGATTTTAAAAGCTTTTGTTTTTACAGTTCACCAATTCCCCCCCCCCCCTCTCTTGGTTTGAGAAATTGAGTCATTCTATTTTAACAGACATGGTGCATTTCGAGTAGGTGCATCACATAGTTTATGCCGAACTATATAATGATAGTTTTACAAGAAACTGTTGTCATTTTTCAATTATATAACGACAATTTCTCCTTGAATCGTCGTTATTTTTTAATTTTACAATTATAACGATGATCATCCTTAAAATCGTTGTTATAATGTTACACTTAATTACAACAATGCAATTAATTCTTTTATTATTACGTTATTGGCATAAACATCATTGTTTAGCATCGATATTAAATGTTTTTGCACTAGTGTCGCAGTGGATTTGCGTATTATAGCAACTGAGTTTTGCACGATCTGATGTAGGGGCTACCGTGATGTTTGTCTTGGTTTGTATCACGGTGACTTCCTGGTGATTACTTTGGGGGTGCGAGGAGGTTAATCTCCTTCATGCATGCAGTAAAGGTACGTTTTTGTGTGGGTCTCTAGCAAATTGAAAGGAGGAAGTTGTGGTGGTTGATGAGGTGGTCGGTGTATGTTCAATAGTGTTATGGCATTGCTCGGCGAGACTTGGTGATAGTTCATCTTGGACGATATCAACAACAATAGTCCGATTGTGTCTTGTCCTATGTTATTCTAAAATTGTGATTTTTGAACAAAAATCTTAATGAAGTGTATGTACGATTTCCAACACATCTTATCATGTTGAGGAATAAATATTTTGAACATAAGATTAAATATTTGTAAATGGTTCAACAAGAGTTCATTAGTGATGACATAATAATTATCAAGAAATCTCAATAAAAAAGACTTTTAATATGACAATGGTATTATTTTAATATGTTTGTGACTAACGTAATCTTAAAATTAATTTATAATATTTACACATCACTTTATATATATATATATATATATATATATATATATATATATATATATATATATATATATATATATATATATATATATATAATATAATTTGATCTTATTCCTAAAGATTTCCATATATGTGATTAAATCATCAAGGTATTGTTTTTCTTAATTTCATCTTTAATGTTTCATAATATTGTTTAAGATATCCTCACCACACATCCCACAAGATAAACATACTCACATGCATCAATACACCCATAAAATATCATAATAAGTATTTACATACAAAACACATCACTATGTATATCACACCATTACATATCATTATAAATCCAATCACGTATTTCAACATAAAAAAAGTCTTAAATACAATTCATGTCATTTCTCATAATTATATAACTGCCAAAATTCTCATTTCTCATGTAAACTTGTTTAAGTGACTAGTTTGTCACTTCAATGAAAATCTCTCATAGAAAATAGATTATTCTCACTCAAATTTTTTCTTGACCGAAAATCTGACCAAGATGAACAACTATTTTCGCCCACATTTTTTTATTGAGGAAGAATATTTTGCTTGAACAAGTGTTCAAAATTTAGATTTAGATATTAGGTCTCACTTAGGGTAAGAAACTCTAATTTTGTTTCATACAAGACAATCACTAGTGCAAAAATACCGTATAACGTCGGTATTTTTCGGCCTTTCACGTCGAATTCGAGGTCGACGTCATATTGGGAGATGTTAAATTAACGTCGAACATAGAACAATTCGACGTTCACGCAAAATAACGTTGAATTATTTCAATATTCGACGTTGATCAATTTTTTTGTTTTTTAAAATTAATTGTGATTTTTTTTACAACTCTGCGAGACCTGAAAAGCAGAAAAATAACAAATTTCAGTTTTTGGTATTTTATAAAGTATGAACTATGAACGTGTAATGTAGTATCAACAACAAACAACAATAACAAACAACAAACAAGTTCAACCAAACAACAACAACAAACAGGTTCAACCAAACAACAACAACAAACAGGTTCAACCAAACAACAACAACAAATACATTAAAAAAAACCAACAAACAAGTTCAACAAATAAGTTCTTCAAAACGAAAACGAAAACTAACCTTCAAGAGGTGGGTTCGTCGGAATAAAATATTGTCACTAGTGAGAGAGAAAGCAAAATACGCCTATGAAGGCCAACAACACGAAAATAATCGGTCAAAACAAACGAAAATCATACTTAAAGTAGTTAATTAACATGCATTTGTAACAAATGAAAGAAAGATTCATGTGATGATCGTCAAACTTCGTTCTAGAAAAGTTTGACCAGAGAAGAGGTATCGCACGCTAAGATAAAGTGAATGAATTTTCAATATCCCGCTCAAATGTTTATTGGATTCACTAACCTTTTAACGTCTAATGATGGGGGCATTCGACGTTTTATATCCTTTTGACGTTTAATTGTAGGGAATTCGACGTCATACGTAAATACATTTTCACTTTCACACAAAGTATTTTCACAAAATTTACTCAATCTAACAAATTGACGTCGAATTACAATTCTAAACGACGTTTAATAATTGCATTTATTTAAAAAAATGTCATCGATCATTTTTTTAACGTTGGCTATTTACTGGTTGAACGTTGAACGCATGACGTTATATGTTGTTTTTGCACTAGTGAATTTCTACTACTCCATTGTTCCTAAGTAATAAAGTGAATAATAATTGTTTCTAACTCTATAAATAGACCTCCACATTATCAGTGTAAAAGGAACACAAAATTGAATGTTCTAGTTGAAGCTTCTTTTCAGCTTTTGCAGGAACAACACCAATGCAACTCCATCATTAGAAATAAGTAGATTATTTGAATAAACCATCAATATCTTTTAAATACCCATGTTCTCAGCCAACACTAACAATCCAACTGAATTTGAAATTAGGTGAACTAATTAACCCTACTTATCTCTATTTTAGCTTCTCAAGGGTAGATTTCAAAACAAAACCAAATTCGAAAGATCCTAACTTGTTCTAAGATAACTTGATTCACAAATAAAACACATAATTCTCATCCTAGACTAGCAAATGTTAAGCCAATTCACTTAGATTCGACATGCAAAACTAAAACATAACTCACGCCAAAAATCATTTCGAAAGAGAGATTTATTATTTAAGGAAAACAAACTTAATCTAAAATAAAATGTGATCATATCAAATTATCATAGTCTCTATTATTCTCTGCAAGACAACTTTTGATTGGAGAAAAGATGAATAATTGAGCTAGAAATTGAGACTAGAATTTGGTATTTTTTTTAAGACTGGAACTTTTTTGGGTAATGATATTTCAACTCCAAAATTTGACAACCTTTTAACTCCAAGACGTGTAGGCATATCATTGGTCGATGTGGACAACTTAAAAAAAATTAAAATGACATAGCATTAGATGAAATTAGGGTTCGAGGGTTTTTCTTCTTCGCAAGTTTCATTTTTTGGGATTTAAAAATTTGATTTGTGAGGTGCGAGAGAGAGCCTCCTACCACCCAACAACCTCCGTTCACCCAGAAATCGTCATTCACCCATAAATCACTGTTCACCCAACACCACCGCTGACGAAACCTATCTCCACCATCGTTCGGGCCGAACATACCGCTGTTTCAAAGCACCGTTGAAGGTCGAAACCACCATTGACGCAGGTTTTGAAGCTTTTTGTCGTTCGTTTCTTTCTAAGTGCCGTTTGGAAGCACTGTTGTAGGCAAAAACCACCATTGAAGACGAAAAAGCACGTAAGTTACTGTGGTTTGTTTTGGTTTTCCTTACTTGTTGTTGTTCGGTTATTTTCACTTTTTTTAAATATTTGATTTTTTTTATCATTTTGCAGTTGTTTTGCTTTTTTGGGTGCAAAGTTACAATTTTTTTACATGTAAAATAATTTTTGGGTTTGTGGTTGTTGTTAAGTTATTTTGACATATCTTTTGTACAATGTTTCATTTGACAATCATGAATTTCATTGGACAGCAAGATGAAAACAATGTAAGTAAATTTGTTACTTTCTTTGAATAATGTTTTTTAATGGTTAATTTTGTTAAAAATTATTTGTAGTTTCATGAGCACTAGAGGTGTGAAGGATTTCGATTCAAGAGTTTTATTGGGAGAAGTTTCGAACCAGGTATGGGGATCTACTTACTTTAATTGTTTGCTTGTATATGATTCATTTATATGTTTAGGGAAGAAGAAATTAGCGGTTGATGTTTTGATTTTATTAAGTGTATCAATTTGTATGGGTAGTTAATCCTATGTTTATGATAAATGACTTACTGGATTTATAGTTAGGTATGTCTCGTGAATAAATTTTTTTCACAGTTAATTATTGGTTTGAAGGTCGAATGGGTACTTGTGGTAATGGTCAAATAAAAGATGAGACTTATATGAATTAAGAGTTTGAGTTAATAAGATTTTTGGAATAAAATGACATGTTGTACATTCAAATTATAGCCATATAAGGTCGTATATGTTAGGTGCTTTAGGGGTTAGCCATGAAGACATTGTTCAGTGCATCAGGTTTAGTTATGGGAATGTTTAAAAGAAATTGGAAGTTTTTTCAATGCTAGATGTTATCCATGAACAAGTATTCTTGGCTATTATTTATAATATGTTTTAATTATGCGGTAAAAAAAATTGATCTTGTGTGCTTGGTAATATGTCTCTAAAATGTTATGTGAATAGAAAATGATGTTATTAACTACATGGCTTAAATCTAAAGGTTAAAGAGCAAGTGGTTGAGAGTGATTAAATAAGAATAAATGAAATAAGACTAAAAACACAAGTTAGGATTAAAGGGTTAAATATTTACAAGATAATTAAGTGTTGCACCAAATATGTTGTTGTTTTAACTCTAAATGCTTGTTGTTTTTAGCGCTAAATGTTTGTTGTTTTGGCCTTAAAAATTTGTTATTTTCTTTAAAAATCTATACCATAATTGTTGTTGTTTTACTTAAAAATCTACACCAGAAGCTTTTCTGTTTTCTTTAAAAATCTCCATTAGAATCCTTGTTGTTTAGTGTTGTTTTGGACTGAAAATTCTACATTAAAAATGTTGTTGTACTCATCGTTGTCTCATATGATGTTGTCTATTTCTTATATTATTTTAACTTACACTTATGCAACAATTCATGAAGCAACTAAACCTGATGTAGTGAATAATGTCTCCATGGCTAACCCTAAAGCACCTAACATATATAACCTTATATGGCTCTAATTTGAATGTACAACATATCATTTTATTCCAAAAATCTTATTAACTTAAACACTTAATTCATACAAGTCTCATATTTTATTCGACCATTACCACAAGTATCCATTCGACATTCAAACCAATAATTAACTGTGAAAAAAAATTATTCATGAGACATACCTAACTATAAACGCAATAAGTCATTTATTATAAACATAGGATCAACTACCCATACCAATTGATACACTTAATAAAATCAAAACATCAACCCCTAATTGCTTTTTCCCTAAACATCTAAATGAATCACATAAAAGAAACAATTAAAGTTAGTAGCTCCCCATACCTGGTTCGAAACTTCTCCCAATAAAACTCTTGAATTGAAATCCTTCGCACCTCCCATGCTCACGAAACTACAAATAATTTTTAACAAAATCAACCATTAGAAAACATTATTCAAAGAAAGTAACAAATTTTTAATACGACACACTTACTTACATTGTTTTGAAGTTGCTGTCCAATGAAATTCACGATTGTCAAAGGAAACATTTTATAAAAGATATCTCAAAATAACCGAACAACAACCACAAACCCAAAAATTATTTTACGTATAAAAAAATTGTAACATTGCACCTACCCAGAAAACAAAACAACTACAAAATGATAAAAAAAAGTCAAATATTTAAAACAAGTGAAAATAACCGAACAACAAGAAAGAAAAGCCAAAACGAACCATGAAAACTTACGTGCTTTTTCGTCTTCAATGGTGATTTTCGCCTACAATATTGTTTTTAAATGGCAGTTATAGAGAAACAGACGACAGAAAATTTCAAAAACCCACGTCAATGATGATTTCAACCTTCAAAGGGGCTTCAAAATGGCGGTATGTTTTGTAAATGACGACAGTTCGATAAATGACGATTTGTGGGGGCGCGGCGGTTTCTAGGTGAATGTAGGTTTATAGGTGATTGGAGGTTTTCTCTCACACCTCATAAATCAAATTTTTGAATCCCAAAAAATTAAACTCGTGAAAAAGAAATACCCTCTAACCCTAATTTCATCTAATGTCACGTCATTTTAATTTTTTTTTAAATTTTCCACATGGACCAATGACATGTCGACACATGTCGAAATTAAAAGGTTGTCAAATTTTGGAGTTGAAATATCATTATCCAATTTTTTTAAATAATGTTTTAGTAGTTTGTATTTAATTTATTTGTTTATCTAATTATATAAGTTAGCACTTTCAACTACTATATTTATAATAATAATTGGTGCAATATGTAAACATTTTGACTATACTATTAAAAAAAAAGTAGAGTCAATACACTTTGATTGTATCATAATAAATATATAAATAACAAATTAGAAGAACAAACATTTTTTAAGTAAGATAATCCATCATCCGAAGAGAAGGGTTGACTTACAAAATTTCTTATTCACAATTAACCTGTATAAATCATATTTACCTAATTTGACACATTTACTAAATATTACTAGAGATCTCACAATCAATCTATAGTATAGAGTATAGAGTGTATAACTACTCTTACTTATTGAGTTCATAATAATTATACAATGGTAATGTAAGAAAATATATTTAATCAAGAAATAAAATATCATGGTTAATTTGATTTTTAAGATAATTAATATTTTAAAAGTCCATATATTATAATGCACAAATTTGTATTATAAAACAAAAGGGTTTAATCATTTTCGAGGTCTTTATTTATATATAAACATCTCAAATAGGCCCTTCAATTATTTTTTAATTCAATTAGGTTCCTATTTGTGTAAAATTGATTCAATTGCACTCTTGTTCTTAATTTGAGTGAACAACATTAAGAATGCATTCAGGTGACATACTGACTTTGCAAATCTGAATCATGTGGTAGACTGAGAGTGTTAGGGACGTGGATTTTGTAATTTTTAAATAAAAAATAATTGGAATTTCATTAAATTCTTAATTTGAGAAAATCCCTAATTTGTGAAACCTACGAAGAATGGGAAACAATTTTGGGGCTAGGATCTCTGCATCGAATCTTTTCAAACAAAGCTCTAGCCTCTTCCATCTTTTCTTGTTTACAAAACCCAATAATCATAGCGATCCTCACGCACATCATTTGTTTACAGCATTCTCCCAAACACTTCTCATGCTTCTTCATACAACCCATTTTCCAGCAACCTATTGATCATCACACTCCATGATACCGCATTCCTCCGAGGCATCGCTTCCAACATTGCCCTCGCGCGCCTATTAGATGAATGCTTCAAAAGTGATGACATCAAGCATTATTTTATCCATTTATTCAATCCTCTCACCTTTTTATATTTTCTCACTTCTCATAAGAAAGATTCCAATAACTTGATAACAAACCAAATGGTAAACAATTAAATCTGAATTTACTGTTACTTTTTTTTTATGTTTTTCAAAGTTGTATGCTAATACATGCTTTGTTATGAGAATAACATCACTAGTACAGGAAACGGAAATGGCACCGGTTAATTTCGTTTATAGGCACCGGTTCTGCAACCGAGGCATACAAAGACGAGGTAAAAAGGATAAGTTTAATACCTCGGTTGCGAACCGAGTCAAAAAGAGATTGGTTTTCGCCTCGGTCGTCCTTTGAACCGAGACCGTATCTTAGAAAATTCAATAAAAAAAATTCAAAATACTGCTGAATCTGTTGGGATTCATTACAGAGCATCAAAGTTCATTACAGAGATCAAAGTTCAGATACATTACAGAGCATATAACAAAAGCCACTGGGATGAAAGAATTCATGTTGTTCATTACAGAACATATAACAAATGGAAACAAAATCAGAAAATAGAATCCGAAAATCATTACAAAGAATCAAAGTTCAGATACATCAGAAAATCAGAAAATAATAGTTCAAATATATTACAGAGCATATAACAAATGGAAAAAAAATCAAAGAAATCAAGGATTCATAGTTTTGAAACCCAGCCTCAAACCCCATTTCCCAGTTTCTGAAAATCGTCAACGGCAAGCGGCTCCCGACGGCAAGCGGCAAGCGGCAAGCAGGAAGCGGCTCCCAACGACAAGCGGCGAGCGCGAAGCGGCTCCTGACGGCAAGCGGCAAGCGCGAAGCGGCTCCTGACGGCAAGCGGCAAGCGACTCCACCACTGGCACGGGATCTGGATCTGGATCTGGATCGGCCACCGCTTGCTCTTCACTCGAGAGGCGATGCAGTCGCAGGCGAGGTGGAACGGCGGTGCTTGCGGGTTTGCGCGTGGTGGCCGGCGGCGTGGTTGAACGGCGGTGCTTGCGGCGCTGATGATGGGGTTTGGTGGAGAGGAGAAATCGGAGGGAGGGAGGGAGGCAAAGATGAGAGCGAGAGCGCGAGATATGAGAGCAGAGTCTGAGAGGTTTTGCGGGAAGAGATGTTTTGCGGGAAGAAGAATAGTGAAAGTGAATAAAGTTTTGAACTTTAACCCTAATCGAGGCAAATATAGGCCTCAGTTATTTCAAACCGGTGTAGTAAACTCTTTTCAAAAACGGGTTTAAAAGAACCGGTGCAATATACTTTTTTCAAAAACGGGTTTAAAAGAACCGAGACATATAGTGTCTCTAAAATTACATTTCTGCCACCGCGTTTTTATATGTCTCAGGTTTTCAAAAACCGAGGCATAATACGCGATTTAAAAACCCTATTTTTTACTAGTGCATGAAAATGTAAGATGTTATGAATTTGACAAATTACCTATATGCATGTGTATGGCAATGTTTGGATACATGTTATGCGCTATATAAGGTGACATGAGCATGTAAGACACTATCATGAACTATAATGTTTTCTTCACATATACATATATGATATATTTTATAATCCTTGACATTGTACCTTAACAAATGGTTATAAGGTAGGAAATGATTGATGGTGTAAAATAATAATGGATGCAACATGAAAGTTTTATAAGCAAAAATATTAAATATTTCAATCCTATCATCTCATAACAACTTCAAATATTCAATTAAAGACCTACATAAACATCTATCATTTTCAAGTTGTCTTGGACCAAATATATCAATTAATCCTTTGGCCTACTTGGATGTTTACCTTAAATAAAACCAATTAATTCACTCAATATATCAATTAATCCTCTTTTTAACATCCACTTTTTCACAAACACATTTTTTTTCTTAAAAATAATAAAATAATGTTAAAAGTTTTAAAATTTAAAATTAAAATTAAGAGTGAAAATATTTATAAATATAAAAAAATTAAAATTCTTTCTTTTACTTTTAGGTGTAAAAAAATTAAAAGTTGAAAACTAACATTATTCTCAAATAACTTTTCATTTAAGAAGTACATTATCTCTATTTTTTCATTCTAAATGAAATTACATTACATAGGAGCCATAAGAGTTCTAAATAAAAAAATCAAATAGTTTTCTAAATAGCTTTTCGGCTAGAAATACGAAAATACTGATTTTTGAATAAAAATATATAAGAGTGAAAATTAATCTTTGTTGAATTCTTATATTCTCTATTTTTTTTTCATTTATATTGTATTGTTTTGAAAAGATAAATGTTTTAAAAATATCACATTTTTTTCATATTTAATTAAAATTACTATTAAGAAAAAATTCTAATACTTTTGTTGCATATAATCGACCCAAAACTCAAAATCCGATTTCATATATATGTTTTATTTTTTCAGCTTTTATACAGTTTTTCATCGTGAAACATGAAGATGATTCTAAAAACTCTTATTTTAGAAAATACTTTTTTGAATAGCCATATGGTTCCAATTAATTAATTTTTTAAAAATATAAACACACAATAATATTTTAAGTTAAATAATTAACATTTATAAACTAAATTTTAATTATTTATTGTAATAAAATAATTTAACATATAAATATATAATAATTATTTTAATTGATTGATTAGAGATATTAATAATGAATTAAAAAATTAAAAATAATTATTAAATAAATATATTGTTTATATATATATAATTTGAAATAATAAATTTAAAAAAAATAAAGAAAAATGACGGATGTTCCCACCAACTGATATATCTTAATTTTAAAACTTCATGGAAAAATTAAAATATTAGGAATTATTTCTAAAATATGCACTAAATTATTATTAATTTTAGATACTTCTTAAATTATTCTCTTTTCATCTTAAATTCAGTCACATCACTTTTATCTGTTTCATTGTTGTTAAAAAATTGAACATAACTAGATTCTCATCCTTGTTTTCTTGATTTTGGAGAAAATTAAGTTTATGTACAATTGTATGCTTGTTTGATAGGAAATTTCTGTTGCGCATGTTTCTTATTTGTCGTGTAAACGGTTTTAAAATATGCAAAAGTTAAAGTCGCAATATTTTATAAACAATATGTAATATTTTATGTTTTAATATCTACTTTCTGGATTTTGATATTATTTTGACTGGAAGGATAAGTGTGTGGAAAAGTTGGTACGAGATCTTTACTTTAACCTATAAGAAAATACATAAAGACTATTGCTGTCAGAGAAAATTATGGAAGCTAAAAGTTTGAGGCTTTCTTTACTTTAGGGTGTTTAAATGAGATGATTTAAAAGACATTTGAATGAATTTGAAGGGATTTAAGATTAAATATTTTGTTGTTTGTTTGAATAAATTTAAAAGTAACTGAGAGTGTGAATTTAAAAATAAAGTTTGTAAGAATTAAAGTAGAATTTGATTGATGTGATAAATTTAAAAAATTTGTTTAATTGGTAAAAATTAAATATTATCAAAATGTTTTTAAATTTTAAAATAGTATAAAATGATATTTGTTTATGTTATATTTAATTATAAAAATGTTTATAAAGAATAAAAAATTAATATTATTTATTAAAATTAATTTTAATTTTGTAAAAAGATTTAATTTTTGTAAAATGATTTTTGTTGTAATTATAATATTTTATGATTTTATTTGTTATCGAAGTGAAATTAAATATTTTTAAAAAAGAAATATTTAAAGAAAGTTAAAATAAAAATATTATAAATCAAATTGGATCAGCCGGAGAATTCTTGAGCACAATTAAAACTAAAATCAGTCAATAAAGACACTCCATTCGCTTAAAATAACACCACATTTTATCATAACAAAAGGGACAGTAACAATGATTTAGAAGAAAAGCAAAACAGAACAATGTGTTAACCATGTAGTGTGCTTTTTCCTCCCTTGGCTTCAAGAGCTATGACATTCTGCTCATTCAAACAAAATCATCATAACTAGCTTGCTTAGTCATATTTCATCTCTTCCGAAAGACTAGGACAGATTGAGATGCCTTTCTTTCTACAAGCTTCCCAGAATGCATGCAAACTGCACCTAAGTAAAATCAACATCATAAAGAAACCTCACCTCACTTTCAGGAACCAACAACACTTGGCAATATACTTCATCGCTCCCTTTCTCTGCCTGCCCAGAAAAAGCACAACCATATTACATTAAAATATATATGCAAAATAAAAAACAGACCACCCCATATTTCCCTTTATTGCCCGATGAAGGGTAAAAAAGTGACGAACCGAACCACACGTACATGGAGCTTGACATCAAGAACACGACAGAACACATGGGGTGGATATCATAAGCAGTGATCGAAAAATCTTGGACATGCTCAAAGTGTCCCTGTGACAAGTACACAACAACACTTCCTTTCTTCGGCAGAGAGATCAAAGGGCCCGCATACATGCCACAGCTCCAAGCAGACGGAAGAAGGAGGAGGAGGCGGAGGAGGACCAACTAAGGAAGCAAAAGTGCTTATCCCAGAAGAACAAGATGAAGCGGCAGAAGAAGCAGATATTAGAGCTTCATCATCCTCGGTGGTGTTCAAATCCCATAAGAGCTTAACCGAATACAACACGCTATGTAACCGAATAAGCGTTGTGTGCAATTTGTTCAAAGTAATGGAACCAAATACGTGTTGTGTGCAATTTGTTTAAAGCAATGGAACCGAATACGTTTGAGATAGAACCGAATACGAGAAGATGTGGATTTTCTTCTTACCACTGGAACCGGATACCCCATTTGTAGAACTGAATACACCCCCCTCTGAAGAACATCAAACTCTTCTTCAACCGTTGCTTCTATCGCTGCTTCAACAGCTGCTTCAACTGTTGCTTGAAGTTTTCTTCGTCTTCATCCATCAACCTCTCCTCAACATGAAGCTATGGCTATAAGCGCTGCAACAACGAAACTGCATAGCTTTGTTTACTCGTGAATGCACAGTGTATACACTTCTTGGTATTTTACAAATATTAGAGGACAAATATGTTATTTGAACGTAAATAAGTGCAAATCTCTTCAAGACAGTGAGATGCTTAAAACACTCTCATCTTACAAATCAGCGCATTTCTTTCTTTGCAAATTAGTGTAAACGAACAACAAATGTCTCACAAATTACCGCTCGTTTTTCCTCATAAACAGTATTTCCCTTAAAGTGAACGCAACATTAGTAAAATCTAAGAGAAACTAAAATATATGTTATTTATATTTTTCCTATTGATAATTTTTTCTGATAATAGTTAATATGTTTATGTGTAAAAATTTAGTTGATATTTTCTTTATTGATAGTTTTATTCCAATAATCCATTTTCTGTTAAATTCTTGCGTTGTCAATGTAACATCCCATTTTAATTATATAAAACTACCAAAATGAAACGTTATGTAGATGCTAAAAGAACAACTAGTAAAACAAACTTTCTTCAAAGAAGAGATCTACTCCTGTAGATCCATCTAATAACTCATTTGCTTCTCCCTCAACTTTTGTTGGAACAACTGAAAAAAAAACATCTTCCTAAGCTCACACCATTTAGGTGGTCATTGCAAACGTGAAGAACAACATGAAGACAAATAACATAAAAGCAAGGGTAAACTAGATATAAGACAAAATATATCACCTTTATAACATGACATACATAAATAATTTATATAACATACATCAACTCAAACATCTTAACGTGCAAAGACCTAGACTCACTATCCGAATATTGTATGGAATGTCGAGTTACAAAGGTTCTTGCACTGATGTGGTAGAACAACTATACTACCCCAAGCTACCACACTAGGTTAGTCCAACAAACGCCCTTTTACCAAGTAGAGAAAGGCACCTTAGGCTCAGACCTCCTACTATTCTCACGACATGACTTATCACTCTCTACTATCAGGATAAATCCCAACTTAACTCCGACCATTCATACTATCAACACATGAAACTACCACCAATAAGTTTCTCCTTGAAACTCATTTTCACAACTTTGAAACCATTGATATCACTTCACCTTTACATTGAATACATTTGAAACCATATACATATTCTTGTTTCCAATTCAAATTATAAATCAATTCATACTTCATAATAAGTATTATCAATCAATTATTCAAACACTTACATACATTGAACACACTTTAAGAAAATATATAAAAACTTAGTTAAAAATATGATATTTTTGCTCAACCACCAAGTATACTCGCTCAACTAAAAGGGTCTGTCAGCCCACTCGCTCAGCCACCATGACTCGCTGTGCGGAAACAAAAACAGTGGGTCTTGCTCGCTCAGCAGCTACACTCGGTCAACGAGAAGTGTTTTGCTCGCTTAGCCATAATCCACTCGCTCAACGAGACTACATAATTTTGCAGTGCCAAAACTGTAGATTTTGCACCTTTCAACCACTCATGACCTATCCTATGCATCTTTCCCAACTTCTAACACTCTTAGATTGTATTCTAAACTAGATTTAACCTAACCAAACATATCTAAACCAACCTAAACTCATTTTAAAGTGATTGATCATAAGATTCCAATTCAAAATTAACCAAAACCTCACTTTAGAGACCCAAATTAAATTCCACAAGTTATAGCTCATTTTTAAACAACTTAGGGACTCCAACAAGTCACAATGACTTACCAACACCCACTAAAATGACAATTTATACATAGAACCTAAAATTCAAAATCTCACTAGTTCAAACCCTTAAAATACACTTAAAAACTTTGTAAGTACTCCAAAATGACTACTACTCCATTCTAACACACATATAAGCTAATTCTCATCCCAAACAAATTACAAATGACCAAATAACAACCCTAAAACAATTGTTTCTTTATCCTAACACCTATTTCTCAAACTCACCTATTAAAACTTCCCTTTTTAACTTCACCACCCAAATATTTGATCCTTCTTCCCTCTAAACACTTTGAATTAAATTTCCAACATCAAAGCAACTTCATATTATATCATTCAATACGACAAAGACATCCAATTTCATCATATCAAACATAGATCATGCAATACAATAAGATACACATCGAATTGATCTATAGCATAATTACTCAAATTAATACTCAATCAAGTTGATAAGCAAACAACCACTAAACTTACAAGACAATTATAGTTAATGTTAAAACATCTAACTTCCCTTACCTTACACTAAAGCAACTGAACTCTATAAACACCAAACCCTTGCTTACAGCTCAAGGAACTCTAGAAACACTTACAAAACACCGAACAAAGATCAGAGAGAGTCCTTAGGACCTCTGATCAACAAGAAGTTAGGAAAGGACATTACAACTCACATGCAACAAGAGCTCATTAAGCATGATCTAAATTAAGAACGAAAAAGAAAAATAAGTCGAAACTTACTTGCTCTATTGAAGAAACTGATCGAGTAGAAACGTAAAACTCGTTGTCGCGGTCGATTAGGTATCTCCTGATCGTCAAAGAGATGACTCAGTTAGAACTCTTAGAGAAAAGGTAGAGAACTTTAGAAAAATGGTTTCTAGAGAGAAGATATATTTTAAAATAATGAAACTCATTTCTAATAAAATTATTTATAAATAAATCATTTAATATTAAAATAACCGAGTCTCACTATTTTTAGACTATCACAACTTCTAACTTACCATTTTCTTAGATTTTACATGTAAACTTTAATACAATTATAACCTAAGAAATAATAATTTATCTAACTTTTAAGAAAAATAATTATAGCGATAAAAAAATAAATTATACTTAAATATATTATCTATCCCTTTAATTTGCTTTTTGGTTCCTAAATTTTATTTTATTATCCCAAATTTTCTTTTGTCATTTTAGTCAATATTAAATAATATTTTGCTATTTAAATTTGATCTATGTCGATGGACATATTACATCATCAAAAGATAGCAAAACCAAAATAATAATTTTAATATTACACATGTTTCAAAATAATAAATATGAATATATTTTAAGAATCATTTACAAATTTATAAAAATTAAGCTAGATTAGACTAACTTAGATAAAAGAACTAAAATTGAATATCAGCAATTAAGAAGGTTTATAGAAATATTTACTAACACGTACCATTACTATTATACTTTGACATGTATCTCTTGCAGGATTATCCACTTTCACCAGTCTGAAGAATCTCGATCTAAGTTTAAATCAAATCAACAATTTTGTGGTCTACGAAGGTATTTAAGAACATTAAGTTTAATTAATGGTTTACCTATGAAAGAGACATGTTTAGGATAAAATCATTGCATTTTGAAGCTGCTAAATGTGATTACTTAGGAAATGTTCATATATATTTGCATATTTTTAGTTAATTCACATTACATCTTGCAGGCTTACAAAGTACAAGCACATTGGATATGTTTGCTTTAGATATAAATGTTATAGATGGAAAGAAGCTAAGGGAGTCTTTACGAACTTTATCATCAATTAAGATGCTTTTTTATGTGTAAGAGAGGTGCATCTCCATGTAAAATCCAACTTGAAATATATATAGAAGTGTTGTTGAGATTACTCCATACCTCTATATTTCGAGTTCACCTTCTAGTGCCAATTTCGCACTCCTTCCTCTAGCTTCCTTTCCCTTTGGATGGTCGTCTGAGCTTGAGAAACCTTACACACTCATCCAACCTCCATTAAACCTTTCATCAAACACTTCGCATGCACCAGAAACTTTCTCCATTTCTCTATTTCGTTGCGTCCATTCTGAGTTTGGAAGAGCTCTATCTTAAAGAGTGGAGTTGCATCCATCAATTTTGTTTGTGGTTTACAATTAAATTGATATTTGGTGTCGAAAGGGTTTAATAGAAACTATGGAGTATATGTTCTATATACTATAGATAGCATTTAGGGTAACCATAGATTAACATAGAAAATTGTTAGTGAAAACAATAGTACGAAATATTAGTGTAGTTTACAATCATAGCCACAAAGTTAAAGATAGCCAATTAGTGGACTTCTATTATCTAACCTGGCAGTACTATCCTGATGTTGCTAAAATGAGTCATTCAGTTTGATTGAGTGTTGTATCCTAATGGGTTGATAGTTCTACCTTGATGTTTTTTATTTAATAGTTTTGTACCTTTTTATAATGTAAATGTAGTGTTATTTGGGTAAATAAAATATAGTGTTATTTGGATAAATGTAGTGTTACATCAATATATTTGTTATAACTTTTATACTTTTATTCATTACTTTGATAGGGACTTTTGCCAGCAATACAAGAATTTCTATCTGGTGTGGACCAAAGGTTGGGGGAGGTTGGAAAGAGGCTTTTGGTGTGGAAAACAAAGAGGGGGAGAAATCAAGTTCTAAACTCGAAGAACTTATTGAAACCCATCGTCTGTAGGTAATGACTGATGACGATTACTAATGGTATATTGAGGAATATATCCACCAATAAGTAACAAAATCCATTACCAACAATATTTGATCTGTGAGTAAATATGTATTTTGCATTTATCGTCGATAATAATCTCTCGATAATATACTAGTGGAAGTTATAGATAAATGAAGGAACTATAAATAGTTAGAGGATAATGTTTAGGAAAAAAAAAGTTATATAAATCAGTAAATTGATAAATATAACTTTTCATGTATGCATAACCATGATTATAGGTATTGTATCTGTGTTAAAGCTATCTTATTTTTAATAGTTTATTCTTACATTTGTTATCTTAAGTCCTAATTTTACAGAGATTTAAATCATCATAAATAGTGTGCTTGGTAACTAATACATATAGTGATTGGTATCTTTTTTTGTAATCAATTCATTTTATCAATGGAACTGTTTGAACAATATATTTAAAGAAGAATTAGACATATAATTTGTAAGTTTGAATCAGCTAACTTAAAATTACTTTTTCTATTTTAAACCGTTACTCTAGTTTTATGTAAAAAAAATAATATAAAGCTTCTTTCAATACTAGAATTATATATATATATATATATATATATATATATATATATATATATTGACTTTTTAAAATTATAAATAAATATTTATGACAATTCAATTTAATACTAATTTATAAACTTAAAAATATTGATTATTTATTTTAATATAATATACATTCATTAAGATAAATATACATACATAAATAATTTATTTAAGTAAATTCATTTTATGAATTGAACTGTTTGAACAATTTATTTAAGGTGGTAAGTTTGAGCGAACTAACTTAAAGTTACTTTTTCTTGTTTGTATTGCTTTATGTTAAATCGTTAGTCTAGAAACAGTTACAAATATTAGTCACACAGAAAAACAATTTGTAACAGTATTTTGTTAGCTGTGATGTGGGTATTTTGTTAACTATAATATGTATTTGGATGCTTAAAATGTCAATGTTAATGACAGTTTATCTTTTCAATGTCAATTTCAAAGGACCAATTTTTGATTATAATGTCAATTACAATAGAAATTAGTTGTGGTTATAAAATGTCGATTTCAGTCCAGCTTACCTCATCTACACTTATGAGGTGCTTAAACCACTTCTTCATGATGTGCATTCAGTGATGATTGTGCTTAAACCACTTTTTCATTTTATTTTTATTTCAAATTAAACTTCACAGTGCTTATGTTGTATATATCAGACAACATACCACAAAGTAATATATGAGACAACATTTAAATTCACACCACAAAGTAATATGTTGTTGACAATAAGGCCAAACTGTTCTTGTCATTCTTTACAAAACATCATATTACAATAACCAATAAACAATGATGATGTTCATCATAGTAGAACACATCATGGACTACTAAACAAAATACATAAAACGATGACATTCATCAACCCCATCAAACATACCATCCCCAACCACATCTTCTCCCTTTTTTGACAACCCATAAGAGATTTCTCCAGAGTATTAATCTTTCTCCTTTGCCAAGCAATAATACTACCACCATCATCTACATTATCATCATTTCGCCATTTAAAGAAGTTGCATCCTTGAAATTCTTCATTTCTTGTCCGCTATTCAAAGTATCCAACCATTAACATTTACTTCATCACCAAAACAATTGATAACAAAAATAAAACTACAAACCTTGTAATTAGGGCAGCCCCAGAATTGCTTCCCCTGATTCTTAACTGTTCTTGCCACTCTCAACACAGCAACCTCCCCACAATGGCATATTTGAAGGCCTGTAACCAATCCCCTCGATGGAGCACCACGAGAGCTCCCCCATGAGCAAGACGAACAACCTTGATTGAAAGACATTGCCAGTACGTCGCGAAGCTGAAAGCGAGACAACCACCAACCATGAACCACTTCGCCAACCAACTGTGCACGACCAAACACCAACTCGCCCAACACGAACCGCGAAAGATGAACCACGAGCTTACTACCAACTCAACATAAATTTCTGGAATGGAGAAGAAGAAGAAGAAGACCCTTACTGCCAACTGAACTTTAATATTCAGCGTAATGGAGAAGAAGAAGAAGACGACCCTTATTGCTTTTTTCTGTGCCCTAAATCACTGCCCTACCCAATGTTCAGTTACCGCACACACAACAAGCTATTGCCACGTTGCAAATAATTACTGCCACATCATCAACGCGTTAACTCCGTTTCGTAATAGTTAACGGAAGGAATAAAATTGACGCTAATTTGCTAAACTTTGGACATACTAAGATAACTTTCATAAATGGGGACTTAATTGACATAAACCACTGAAACTGGGGAGATATTAAGCCTTTAAAAAATTGCTTCTCAGGAAATTTCTTAACTAGGGATCTTCTCAAAGTAGGTTCACTATTATCCGTCACACACCACCCTAGATCCAAAATATTGAACTTCGTAAGTCCTGATACAAGCTGTGGTAATACAACAATTAAATTGGATACAAATTTCTAAAAGTTAAAAAAGAAGAAGAAAAATCTAGAAACAAAGGAATTTTGCTAGAAAGACACATAACAAATAAATTAATCAAGAAACTGATGATGATTCAACAGATTTTCCTAGAAAAAACAAGTAAATTGATATCGTTTATTTCAACCACTTTGGTGGGTTGCTAATTGCTATTCCTGTTCTAATTAATTAATGTAACTATGATTTAAAAGGACAAGTTGGTGACAGGGAAAAAGAAAGTGCATCTTGCAATTATTCTTCTGCAGCACTGTTTAAGGTTGAAATCTTAGTAGAAAAAGTGGAAGATCTGGTATTGTATTTTTGTGGACAACAACGCTTTTTGCTGTTGCAGTTGAAGTTTTTCCCTGTACAAGATTAAAATTTTGATCACTTGCACTCCAATGATCCACCACACAATTAGTGTTCTTTAGATCATATAGTTAAATCTCAATAACAATGAGTATTGGATCCAGGTGATAATTTCAATACCAACATATCTATCTATCTAAAGCTACTTCAGAATTTTCATATCGATAATTTCATTCCAGACGAACATTTTCTCATAATTCAAATTCTAGGAAAGGCATAGCACAAGTACCAAACACAACAGAGACAAAAAAAAAAAGTGACCCTGAAATAAAATCCTCACCTGACCAGGCTCCCAAGTTAAGTAGAAGTTGCCCCGACTTGACACTGCAACATACCTTCCATCTGGATAAGTGATGTCTAGAGATAAGTGATTCTTTGTGCTATAAAAAAACATTGGTTTAAGAATTGATTTACAATTATACTTGCTTAATAATTTGTTTTTGAGATTTTACTTTTTATTTAATATTATTTCATAAGTTACACTACTTATAATTTTTAAGTTTATATTTCTATTTTTTTATTTAATTTCCAAATTTTTTTATTAATGTGTTTATTGTGAGTAGAAAAAAAATAGAAAATTTTGTAAATATTTATTTATCACTTAAGAGAGGAAGTAATTTTGAAAGTAGATATATATTAGAAAAGTATTTCTTCTATCTTTTTATGGGTGTTGCTCCCTCCACCACCACAGCCTTCTCCCTTCACCTCTCCTTTACTATTTTGCCCCTCAATAAAATTTTATTTTTAGAATTATTTTTTTTAATTTTACTCATTTATAACATATTTCACTGATAACCTACGTAGTTCCTTGTATGAGTAAAATATTTTTCTGCAAAGCTCAATGATCGTGAAAAAAATTATCAAGCAATTTTCCTCTTGCTTTCGGTGCAGTACGTGGTGCAATGCGTTTGTGGTATAGTGTGCTTGTTGTGGTTCCTCTCCAGGTACGTAGTCATAATCCTTCCAATAATCCTAAACCCTAAACCCTTCCAATAATCTTTCCAATAATCCTTTAACCCTAAAACGTAAAATGAAAACGAAGCCTAAACGGATGACATCCTTCAACGGATGTCAACATCCGTTTAAGGCAAAACGGATGTCGACATCCGTTTCGCCTTAAACGGATGTTGACATCCGTTGAAGGATGTCATCCGTTGAAGGATGTCATCCGTTGAAGGATGTCATCCGTTTAAGCTTTGTTTTAATTTTATGTTTCTGTTATTATTTTATTAAATATTTTAATATTTTGATTTATTATTTTTGAATATCTTTTTAATGTATTTTAATAATGTATATTTATATTAGTTTATATTTAAATATTAAAATATTAAAATAATAAAATAATAAAAATAAAAAATTTTAACTTTAAGAATATAATTGGAATTAAAGATAATTGGGGAGGTGGAGAGAGAAGACTGTGGAGAGGTGGAGGGAGCAACACCCTCTTTTTGTCTATCTCGATTTTGGAAAAAAAAAGTTTTAATTTTATCAGTTTCTTTAGAAGTTCAATAACATATTTATTATTGTTTTTATTATGCCCATTAGTTCTTATAATTTAGAAGAAATAACTTACGACATGATAGGATGTGAGGTTTATTATATTACACATCAAATTAAGTTTTGCACTAAAAAATGGTTACTATTAGCATATAATTTGGTAAGGATTTAAAATTTATTCTTTCCTTGGAAAGTTTTCTTTCATCATAATCGTTACATCAACAAAGTGTTTTCTTTTTATATATTTAATAAAAAAAATTCTAAAGTAATCAGATCTTATCATCCAACAACAAATAAGTATATAAATCAGGCCAACTATATTTGTTCATAGCTTCCACGCTTGCTTTCTACCTTCCAACCCTTTACTCATCTTTACCTAAATGAAACTACAAAATTCTGAAACAGCAAGACTTTTAGCAAATTCAAGTATCAAACAGCAATACTTTTTGGTGCATAATTTTAAGTCAAGATGAAGGGAGCCTACGATAATAACGTTGTAACATACCACTTCTATTTTGCCCAGAGCATTTTCCAGCTTTGCATTTAGTCGTTGATTTTCTGCTGTCAAAGCTTCAATCTGCATATATGTATGTATATGTATATATGTATATATGTATGTATATGTATATATGTATATATCGTACCAAAAGATAAGCTTAAAAGATGCATCAGAAACTTAAAATTGTAAACAAAGAAGAGAAAACAACCTTCTTCTGTGAATTAAAGTACATACTCCTGTAACCTATAGGTGCCACAGAAGGAGATTCAGAAAAGCTTTCTTCCACTTGTTATGCATTCAGCATACAAAGCCAAAGATCACAAGAAAATAACAATGGCGCGAAATGTTGAATTTAAAAAGACTTATAGAAGACCTTGGATTTCAACCATCCCACGATCTTATCAAGAGAATCTATTGTACGTAAGACAGAGTCAACTTTTTCATCCAAGCTCTTCTCACTTTGTTCTTGCTCTGACTCTGACTCATGCTCCTGCGGGGGCTCCAGACTCCTTTCATAGGCCTTTTCACTCCATCCACTAAGAAATTTGGTTGCTCTTGTGGGGAAAGTCCAGCGTGTTGTGCTTTCTCAAGTGCCCTTTCTTCTCTTCTTTTTTTTACCTTTTCAGTTTCTGCCTGCATTATGATTTTTACCAAGAACTTAGTGAATAAAGGGAAGACAAAGATAATTGTTAGTTGTTTGACAATTTCATCATTATAACTTAGTAAGGCGGGAAGGCAAGAAGCAAGAAGCTACAACAAATATTTATTTAGTATTGCCTACAAAGTAGTAAATATCTATTTTATCTTTTGCAGAAAAATGCATATCATCCATTCTCTCTGTCTCATTTTTTCAGCTTTAACTGAAAATGCATCAATAAAAAATTCAGAGAAGGAGACTTCACCTACGATATCATCACCAACACAGGAACCCGCAACAGGGGACAAATAAAAAATTCATCACAAGTTTTGCAAAAACGAAATCATGCAATCCCAAATTAATTTCTTTCATCAGAATGTTGAAAAAGTAACCAATTTGTTTCAAAACTTAAAAGCGTCTAACATTATACGATCAGAATCAATGATATCGCACACATTTTATTATACTAACAATACCATAATTACAAAACAAACAAGAATACATATTATAGATGCTATGCTGAGGATATACATATGAAACACAATTATTAAAGAAAAACCAATTCATACTCGATAAGAGTCGGCGCTGGTAGACAAATGTCAGTTGATCCATGCTTTCGAAGAGGATTGACAGCCTTTCCAATCTCAATTGCCTAGCAAAATTAATTTTTCAGACAATGGAAGAAGAAAAACACATCTGCAAGCCAAACAGCAGGAAACAAAAATGGCAGTCTTAATGAATGAGCAAGTGAAGTGATGACTCAAAGTAAGTTTGAGCGAACTAACTTAAAGTTACTTTTTCTTGTTTGTATTGCTATGTTAAATCGTTAGTCTAGTTTTATGTAAAATAAAATAAAAAATTTCTTTCAATACTAAAATTATAAATAAATTTTTATGATACTTCAATTTAATACTTATTCATAAAATTAAAAATATTTATTATTTATTTTAATTTTTTAATATAATATACATTTATTAATAAATACTAACTCGTCCTAGACACGAGTTTAAAATTAACAATAGAATAAAATATTAACACGGCAATTTGAGGTGTGACCTGAAGTCTAAACCATTTGTCACGGACACACCCGTAGTCAAACACGCGTTTGTTACTTTTGGATGAAATGATTAAAGAATTAAATAACATTATCACGTTTATAAAAGAGTATATTTAATTTGGTATAAAAAACCATACAAACATTATTAAAACGTACTTCTTTACTTAAAATAAAAACACATAAAACATAATCATCATTAAATAATGAAAATTTACTACACAAAAAGAACACTAGAAACTATTAGAATTTTATTTGAAACTAAACAAGGTTAAACGAAATGGAGAAGTAATTTTCAAACGAGAAGAAAAATTGTAAAGCTAATTATTTATTAAGACACGTAATATCTGAGTCTATCCATATGATGTGATATGCTAAGGCACAAAAATTTAAATTTAGTTTAAAACCAATTAAATATAAATAATAATTGGAGAAAGAATATTTTCTTGGTTGAGCTAAGAGAAGTTATGGTCTTCCCTGTTGACCTGAAGTCAAGTGTCTTCATTTACACGGCTTGACAAAATAATGAAATAAGGAAATTTTCCTTTTATTTAAGGGATAGGTTGAGACGAAATCCTTGAAGTGGATGAAAAAGAAAATGAAGAGTTTGAGAGTGTGTTTCCTCATTTTCCTTTTATTGGAAGCCCTGTGGTGTGAAGGATGTTGGAGGGAAGAGAGAGAAGCACTTTTAGACCTATGTTTCCCTAAACACGGTGATTGCTGTGAATGGGAAGGAGTGCACTGCAATCCCTCCACGGGGAGAGTGGCGCAACTCGATCTTCCTATAATCTATGACCAACAATATATAAATTACTCTGATTTTTCTGTCTTCAAAGATTTGAAGAACCTCTCTTTGTCATATAATATAGTTGGTTGTGTTGGGGATGCAGGTATTCGTTCCTATAATTGCTCTATGCTTACTCAAAACTGCAAATCTGTGTGTTATGTTTTATGGAATACTCATTATTTCAACTTTCTTTTACATACTTTCCAGAGTTGCCAAATCTCCAGCTCCTTAGCTTCAATTATAACTATCTGGATAATGCTACCACCATTCTATCTTGTTTGGATGGACTTCCATCTCTTAAGTCTCTTTATTTAAGGGAAAATAATTTCAGTACATCTTCATTAAACCACGGTGAGTACCAATTTTTAATTTATTTAAAGAAAAATGATAACAATATTATTTTTTATTATCACGAAGATCTTCTATTTTTTTATACTTTATATTTTTTGTTCACATTTTGTTGGGTTCTTTGACAAATTTTGGTGCATATATGTAAGTTTTTGAAAGTGTGTCACGAAAGCTGCGTCGTAATCTGGAGGTCCTTGACATAAGTTGGAACCCTTTGACTAATGAGATCTTGCCATCCCTTGAGGAATTCACATCTTTAAAGGAACTGTATTTGGGTGGAACTAAATTGGACTCGGATCTTCACTTTGACGGTAACTTTTCCACTTCATTAATAGAGCTGAGTAGTTGTTAATTAATGGAGGATATATTCCTTGCTTGCAGGTTTATGCTCAACATTGAGGAATCTTGAGGTCCTTGACTTGTCCGATAACAACTTCGACCAAACTGATATTGGCTCTGCTCTCAGTGGATTCTCATCCCTCAAGTCTTTATATTTAGATAACAGTGCATTGAGTTGGAGATCGATTTACAGTACGGCCCCATATATACTTTCCATATTATAAATCTTGATTACAAAATATATCCAGCTGTCTATAATCGGGATATGTATTTTTAGATATTTCAAAATTGAGTTCTTTGGAGTTCCTTCACTTATGGGGGAACAACTTAAACGAGTTTGGCAGTATGTTGAGGCCTTTCAAAGGTTAGTTATGATTAACATTTGATAGCATTTTATATTTAAACAAGATATTACTCCCTTTCAACGTATGGATATGCATCCTCCTTATTATTTAATTAATTAATATGATAAGTTAATGTTTTCAATTTTGTTTTATCAGATAATCAGACTTTTAAATGGCCAACCAATTTACGACATTTAGACCTGCGTCTAAACGGTTTGAGCAACAAATTTGTTTCATATCTGAGGGGTTTTCCACGTCTTCAGTTTCTTGATTTAAGCTTGAATCAATTCCAAGGAGAGCTAGATATAAGCGGTCAGTATTTTATAAATTTGGAACTTTATGTTTTTATTATAAAAATTTTGAGTATTTGATGTTATTTATTTTATTTTTTATAGAATGATGTATATAGTTAAGACTTGGGTGATAAAGTGGGTTAGGATATGTGGGTAGGTCCGACCCACTTAGTTCACTAAATCAGTTGGTTATAGGTGGGTTAGTCAATCAGTTCTACTAGTCTGCTTTTTTAAATTAAAATTTTAATAATTTAAAAGATTAATTTTTTTATAGGATTAAATATGTTCTTAGTCTCTAAACTATTGGTCGTTTCTGGTTTTCGTCCCTCTTTCAAAATAAGATACAATTTGGTTCTCATTCTTTTCGAAACATTCGTTTTAGTCCTCCAAACTTAGTTTTAGTCCTCATTTTGTTGACTAAATGAGGACCAAATTTTTAACTGTGTTAATTTTCGAGGACTAAAACGAACGTTTCGAAAAGAATAAGGACCAAATTGTACCTTATTTTGAAAGAGGGATGAAAACCAGAAACGGCCAATAGTTTAGGGACTAAAAACATATTTAACCCTTCTTTATATCATTTTTTTTCTTAAATATTAATGTGTAATATTATTATAGTTTAAATCATTATTACTTACAAAATATATTTCAATTATTAATTATAACAGAGTAATTTAATATATAAAATATAATAATTATTTTATTTATCTAGATAAAAACATTAATTAGTCAAATAAAATCTTAAGAATTTTTTATATGAGTAAATATATTTTTAATATCCATATGTATATGTATGAACAAATTTTAAAAAAACATATTTAACTAACAAAATTTTCAAAATTCATTCATAAAAAATATAAAACTTTAACTTAAGATAATTACAAAATACAAATATACATATATAGTAGATATCTGTTCAGAAAATCTCACATTATATACACTCAGATATTTTTCTAAAAATGAGTTTTGTTATTCATTGATAATTGAAGGCTTTAAATAGCTGTAACACTTATAATATTATGAGAATAAATAAAATTTGAAAATAAAATATCAACTATCTTAAAAATAAAATTTGTTTAATCTATCATAAAATAATATTGTATGTAGATAAATAAAACATCATAACTACGTATCCCAATTTTATCTCTATCAAATCAAACTAAATATTACTAGACCCAAAAACTAATAAAATAAGATTTAAACAAAATTATTAATAAAACCCTAAAATTTAAGTTTATCCCAACAAACTCTCCCATAAACTTAAATTCTTCCTTCCTTCATTCGGTTTTCCATGTGCATCATCCCACACCGGGTTTGCTTCTTTCAACCAGATTTGAGTTGGGGTTATCCAAGCTCTTACTAGTCATACCTTACTTCAAGCACCTTCTCTCCAATATTTTCAGCTCTAGTTCATACAACCGGTTCTTCTTCGCTTTTGCTTGGGTTGCTAGACGACCATGCTTATCCTTTAAATACAGTACCTGGTCCTTCATAAAAATTGAATTATCTTTTTAAATTATCTGTCCAATGCCTAAAATATTGCTCTTCAGTTCGGGAACATAGTAAACATCCCTAATCTCTCCAACTTGTCCATTGTTCTGCATATGTCGAATTGTTCCACGTCCTTTCACGACCACCTTAGAGTCATCTCCGAAAGACACAAATTTGGCCTCCACCTTGGTGAGTTTATCAAAAAAGTTCACGTTTTCACACATAAGATTGCTTGCCCCAGTATCTAGATATCATACCGAGTTGGTAGAAATCTCATCAGTCTTTGATTTCAACCATGTTCCGACATCCGCCTTCTTTAGCTCCTCAAGCTCAACACTCTATTTATTCATAATCTCATTAGCTTCATCCAGAAGCATCCGTACGCTGAATCTCTTCATCTTTTTGTTTGAGTTCCTTTTCCACATCTGTCGCACCTTTTACCGAGATCAATTCATCCATTATTGAGACCGAATTTTCCATGTCCACTGCATCCAAGCTCTTTACCAGCAACAGTTCTTCTGCATCTTCAGTAAGGAGATTAGTCTCCCCATTTGTGTCGGTCTTGCAATACTTTGCAATATGGCCAACATTGCCACAGTTATAGCACTTGATTGATCTACACTCATTTGCATAGTGGCCATACTTGCCACACTTAAAACACTCAACTCTTGACAGATCTCCTCGGCCTTTCCCTTGTCCTCGGTCACACCAATTCTGTTGATTGGTTTGCTCTTCACTATCATTCTCAAAATTACCTTGGCCACGTCCACCTCGTCCTCGACCTTCTCGCGCTCTATCGCCAGGACCTCGGCTCTGAGTAATCCGAGTTTTATTTGAGTCAAATTGTAACTGTAGTGCTTGATCATCGGGTTCAACATTATCATCCCAACTTCTTCTCCTTTGTTCGTGGGCTTCTAATGACCCAACAAGTTCATCCACTGTGAGAACTGACAAGTCTTTCGATTCTTCGATGACACACACGATACTTTCGAAATCTTTTGTAAGGAATCTCAAAAATTTTCCCACAACCCAGCTTGGTGGCATTTGTTCTCCACTCCTTCCGAGTTGGTTGGCCACCTTCTCCACCCGAGTTATGTACTCGATTATATGCTTTTTTGACTCCATCTTCAACTGTTCAAACTCTTCTCTAAGAGCTTGTATTCGGACTTGTCTAACGTGTTTATCAACTTTATACGCAACCTCCAATATCTCCCACGCTTCCTTTGTTGATTTGGCATTCGCTATTTTTTTGAATCCCGACTCATCTACTGCATTGTAGATAAAATACAATGCTCACCCATCTCTTGCATGAGTTTTCTTCAACACTGTCATTTGTGCCACCGTCTGATGTTCATTCTCATCAGGTTCAACGTACTCGTATTCCACCATATCCCAAACATCTTGGGATCTCAATAACGCCTTCATCTGTAGGCACCAATTATCATAATTGGTTTTTCACGTCAATTGTGGCACACTCATACCATTGACAACCTTTGTCATCTCTCTCCAAAACAAAAAAATCAAGCACTCACTTTTTCTCTCGCGGTGTTTGACTCTTCTCTCTCTCTTTTATTTTTTCTTTCTCTCTCGGTACTCAGAGCATAAAGCTATGATACCACTATTGAGAAGGTTTGATATACACATATATCTCCACACTGGTAAGATATTGTCCACTTTGGGTCAAGCCCTCACAGATTTACTTTTGGTACGGACTCTTATCAATGGAGGTATCTTATGTGTATATAAACTCATGTCCATCTCTTATTTTATCTGATGTGGAACTTTGTTTATACCCAATATCCTCCCCTCAAACAAAGGAGTATGGCTCTCCACCTCCCCTACAGCGGAAGTCTTTTTTCTCATCCTCGAGTACACCATGGTCAACATTGAGCATCTCCTTGCCCTATTTCACAATCCATGGTCACAACACTGAGCATCTCTTGCTCTCCACCTCTCATGATACATCTGGCCACCTGTCAGGCTTCACCTTCACTTTATCATGGAGGGACGTACTCGACTAAGCCCGGTCACCAGACCTGAACTTGGCTCTGATACCATTTGTAGGGAGGGACAACACACACATAGCTCTCCACATTGGTAAGATATTGTCCGCTTTGGGCCAAGCCCTCACGGATTTGCTTTTGGTATCACTCCAAAAGGCCTCTTTCAATGGAGGTATCTTATGTGTATATAAACTCATGTCCATCTATTATTTTATTCGATGTGGGACTTTGTTTGTACCCAACAATATCTATGTTAAAATATTTTTAAAACAGGATACGATAGTGAGTTTTTTAAAATATTTTTTATGTGTGTAAACAACATACATCACAAATATCAAACTCAAACATCTAAGTCTAAAGGAACCTCAGTCAACTCTCATCGCATAATATCTTTCTTTATGTAAATATAATATTAATAGAGTCCAAAGAATCTCATTCTCAAAATCCTTATTAAATAAATATCCTAAAACCACTTAATGTAGTATTTTCTTCTCGGAAATAACTACATTCATATTAATTACATATATACATATCAAATATCATTCCATGGTAGATTTTTTGCATAACCGTAGACCCTACTAGACCAAACACACACTTAGTGGAGAAATCCCAGACTTTACTAGATCAAACACACTTAATATTCTTGACAAAATCCTAGGCTCTACTATACTAAGCACACTCAATAGATTTTTGGCAAAAACTTGAGCTCTACACTTTAAAATTATTTGGATTTTCATAAATCAATGTTAGGAATTGATTTAAACTTTAAAAACTTTGTAAATACTCCAAAATGACTACTACTCCATTCTAACACACGTATCAGCTAATTCTAATCCAAACAGCCCTGAAACAGTTGTTTCTTCATTCTAACACCTATTTCTCAAACTCACCTATCAAAACCTCCCTTTTTAACTTCACCACCCAAGTATTTGATCCTTCTTCCCTCCAAACACTTTGAATTAAATTTCCAACATCGAAGCAACTTCATATTACATCATTCAAGACGACAAAGAAATCCAACTTCATCATACATAGATCATACAATACAATAATATACACATCTAATTGAACTAACATATCACAATTACTCAAATTAATACTCAATCAAGTTAATAATCAAACAACCACTAAACTTGCAAGACAATTATAGTTAATGCTAAAACATCTAGCTTCTCTTACCTTACACATATAAACACCAAACCCTTGCTTAGAGCTCAAGGAACTCTAGAAACGCTTACAAAACACCGAACAACGATTAGAGAGAGTCCTTATAACCTCTGATCAACAGGAAACTAGGAGAAGACATTACAACTCACATGCAACAAGAGATCATTAAGCACGATCTCCATTAAGAACAAAAAGAAAAAAAGGAGCCGAAACTTACTTGCTCTATTGGAGAAATTGATCGTGTAGAAATGTAGACCTCGTTACTGTGGTCGATTATGTACCTCTTGATAATCAAAGAGATGACTTAGGAGTTAGAACTCTTAGGGAGAAGGTAAAAAACTCTAGAAAAGTTGTTTATAGAGAGATGATACGTTTTAAAGGTAAAAAACTCTAGAAAAGTTGTTTATAGAGAGATGATACATTTTAAAATAATCAAACTCGTTTATAACAAAACTATTTATAAATGAACCATTTAATATTAAAACAACATAGTCTCACTATTTTAGACTACCATCACTTCTAAAATATAATTTTATGGAATTTTATAGTCAATGTGTAAAAATTGATACAGTTATAACCTAAGAAATAATCATTTACAATTTTATATTACACATGTTTCAAAATAATAAATATGAATATATTTTAAGAATCATTTACAAATTTATAAAAATTAAGCTAGATTAGACTAACTTAGATAAAAGAACTAAAATTGAATATCAGCAATTAAGAAGTTTTATAGAAATATTTACTGACACGTACCATTACTATTATACTTTGACATGTATCTCTTGCAGGATTATCCACTTTCACCAGTCTGAAGAATCTCAATCTAAGTTTTAATCAAATCAACAATTTTGTGGTCTACGAAGGTATTTAAGAACATTAAGTTTAATTAATGGTTTACCAATGAAAGAGACATGTTTAGGATAAAATCATTGCATTTTGAAGCTGCTAAATGTGATTACTTAGCCAAAGTTCATATATATTTGCATACTTTTAGTTAATTTACATTACATCTTGCAGGCTTACAAAGTACAAGCACATTGGAGGTCCTTACTTTAGATGATAATGTGATAGATGGGAAGAAACTAAGGGAGTCCCTACGAACTTTATCGTCAATCAAGATGCTTTCTATGGGTGGGAATAAATTTAAAGGAGCAGTTGTGGCTCGAGGTACTACCTAATACTTCTTAACGTTTCTTGGTAAATTAATTTCCTTTCTGTTACATTAAGCTTATCATTTTCTGTTTTCTGCAGATTTTCATGATTTAAAAAACCTAGAAAGTTTGATACTAGATGGAAGTTCTAATCTGGAAAATGATTTTTTTCAAAGTATTGGAGATTTGACTTCTTTGAAAGTTTTGTCACTTATCGGATGTAACATAAATGGCACACTTCCTGAAGTTGGTAACGTTCTTATTAAATCACCTTTAAATTTACTCAATACAACTTTTTTTTTTCTCACTTTGTTAAAATATTTATATATTCTCATTGTGTCCCTAAGTAATGAATTTTATTCTCAAAATTTGAATTTTCAGATTGGTTTAATCTGAATAAGCTGGAAGAGTTAGATCTATCCTATAATCACTTCGAAGGATTACTTCCGTCGTCTTTTGTAAACATGACATCTCTTCGAACGCTGAAATTATCTTATAATTACTTCATTGGAAATTTTGCTTCTAACCTTGCAAGTCTTACTTCACTTGAATATTTTGGTTTCGAAGAAAACCAATTTGAGGTACCTATTTCTTTTACACCATTTGCCAATCATTCAAATCTTAAGTTCATTTATGGTGATGGCAACAAAGTCATCATGGACTCATTGTCCCCTTTGCAAAATTGGATTCCGAAATTTCAATTACAAGTACTTAGTTTGTCATCAACAACAGACACAAATTCTATTCCTTTCCCCAAGTTTCTTCTTTACCAATATAACATAACTAGTCTGGATTTTACCAGTTGCAAGTTGGATGGACAATTTCCTAACTGGCTGTTGAAAAATAACACACAAATGGAAGTCATTAGTGTCAGAGATTGCTCTTTTAGTGGTAATTTTGAGGTACCATCACGTCCTCTTCTTAAGATAAGGAGGATTGATGTGTCTGACAATTTCATAACTGGTCAAATACTTGGCAGCAACATTAGTTCAATCTTTCCAAATTTGATAGTTCTGAACATGTCTATAAATGACATCCAAGGTTCAATTCCTCGTGAATTCAGCCAAATGCACTTTTTGTATAAATTGGATCTTTCTAACAACAATTTTTCAGGAGAAATACCGAAAAACATATGTGGCGACACGCTCCAAATTTTGAAACTTTCAAATAATAAGCTACATGGACCAGTGTTTTCTACTTTATCGACTTTGAAGTATTTGGAAGAGTTGTATTTGGACGGAAATGGTCTTTCTGGAAGTATAGATAGTTTTTCTATGACATCGTTGGCGACCTTGGATCTAAGCAATAATCATTTAGTGGGAAATTTACCAAGTGTGATGGGAAATTTTTCGAGGTTGACCGAGCTTTCATTGTCAAACAATAATCTGGGAGGATCTATTTCAACAAGATTTGTGGAACTGAACGCTCTGGAATATCTAGACATCTCAGGAAATAATTTCTCTGGCTTTTTACCGTCTTTTGCTAATTCTTTAGTGAAATTCGCCTACATGAGCAATAATAGGTTTACTGGCTTGTCCAAATCGACATTCAGCAGATCTTCATTGATGATTCTTGACCCAAGTTACAATAGAATAACCAGTAAAATTCAAGACATGATATTGGATTTTGAAAAATCATTATTGAACATTCTCATATTGAAAGGGAATAACTTTTCAGGTCATATACCACAAGATGTATGCCAATTGGAAGAACTATTTATACTAGACCTTTCATCTAATAATCTTTCTGGTTTGTTACCCAGTTGCTTGGGTAAAATGCCTTTTGTGGACGAGAACTTTAAAGAATTAAGTCTTACTGGTGATTTTTATTCTAGGTGGGGGTATACAAATGTGAAACAAAAGGTGAACTTTACTACAAAGAAAACATCCTACACTTACAAAGGGGATATCCTTGGTTATATGTCTGGCGTTGATTTATCCAATAACAAATTAACTGGGAATATTCCATCTGAATTTGGAAACTTGACAAGAATCAGAGCATTGAACTTGTCCTACAATGATTTAATTGGACAAATTCCAGCTTCATTTTCCAATTTGGTACAAATAGAGAGTTTGGATCTTTCTTTTAACAAATTGAGTGGGAAAATTCCTCCTCAAATAAGTAGATTGTCTTTTCTTGCCGTATTTAGTGTAGCACATAACAACTTAACTGGTGAAACACCAGAGCGGAAAGGTCAGTTTATTACGTTTGATGAAAGCAGTTATGAAGGTAATGCTTTTCTTTGTGGATCGCCACTGCCAAGAAGTTGCAATCCTTATATACAACCACATGCTATTTCACCAAATAATTCTCACACTGATGGCGGCAATTGCAATTTCATTGACATATTTGTTTTTTGGATAAGTTTTGGTGTGTCATGCACATCGACAGTCCTGGTAATTGTAGCAACTCTCTATATTAATCCTTACTGGAGACGAAGATGGTTCTATAATATAGAATTTGTGTGTACAAATTGTTACTACTTTATTGAGGACATGGTTTTGCTCAAGTTTTCAAATAAAAGAAGTACATAACATGTCACCTTGTGATAATGATATGACTAAGTGAGATGTAAAACAATTAAGAGTTTGGAGATTGATTTGGGAATGCATTTTATTTTATTTTGGATGTATTTTGAATAATTTTTAATTATTGAATAGTTTTAAATGTTTTCTTATTATTTGAAATATATGTTATTGAACGGAACATTTATTTGATGAAATAAATGAATGTTTAAATTTTATTTTTAGATGCAAGATACATAAATTTAAAATATTGATGAAAAGTTTGTAAGTTTTAAGTAGCATATGAAATGGTGATACACCTGGCATTCGGTAACTGATATTTTATATGTGAGTATATAATCATTTGTTCTCTTGAAATACTTCGTAACTTTTTTAGTTTTTTTTCCAATGATCCATTCTTAGATTGTTTAAATATCTGCCTAATATGCCAACTATGTATGCCATATGTGGACACATACATGTTTAGACATACACCAAACTAGTTGAAGCATAGGGAATCTTCTATATTTCTTGAGTTTCTGAATATCCATTTGGGCATTGGTTGTGACTGAAATTGTCTCCCTTAGTAACTAGAGTATTCCTTAATTTACAATGTTGCATGTGAAACCTTTTAAGCACCTTTCTTGATGTATCTCTTAGTAACTAGGGTATCCCCTTAAGTTGATTGAAAGAGAGCTACATGTTGGCATTAAGGTCGAACTAGAATAAAAATTTGTGTTTGTCTTTCTATCCCTTATCTTTTTTATTGCATTACAATCTTTATTTGCTTGTGTTTCAAGAAAAAATTAAAAAATTTTCATAGAATTTTTAATATAGAGCCAATTCACTCTTCTTCGTTAAGAAAATATTTTTAAGAAGTATTTTTGTACCAGTGATTATACTATTAACAACAGTTTTTAATTATATTAACAATTTTTTATTATATTATATATTTCGCAATTTTAAGAAAATACTTTCTATTATAGAAAAGACATCTCTATTAAGAGTATATTTGGATATGATATTGTGTGAGTCAATTCATTTAAAATTTTAATAGTAAATATTTAATTTAGTCCATAAAAGAATTTTATATTGATAGGTGTATTTCTGAATAAATTTCTATTATGCAAATAAGCTTTTTTATTTTTTATTTCAATTAGGCATCTAAGTTTAACGAGAGTTTTATCACAAATAAACTAAACTAAATTTTAAAAGTATGAATAACTAAGCTACATAAAATGAAAAAGTGGTTACTACGTCTTTACTTACGTTGGATTTTCATGTAAATAAATGTACGTAATATATTTGAAAATGTAAGTCTAACCCTTTTAAATTGAACGGTTTAGGCTACACATAAAATAAAATCATTTTTACTTGGCTCAATCGGTCTTTTAAAATGTAGTTGTAGCGCAACGAAACGTGATTTCAAATTTCTAGCTTCTCCGACGGCGGGAAAGATTAAAGAATAAAAAGATGAAAGAATAAAGCAGGGAAATTTCTGCAAAACTGCAAAATCTTTGTACGACAACAGAACATTTTTAAATGCAGATATAAAATTAGCGAAAATGAAGAAAAAGACACTAAATAGAAGGACTAGAAGTAAATATAACTCAGTTGTCCTCTTTCACTTTTGTTAAGTGGCTGAGACCTAATGTTAGGGCTGATATAGAACTCAATGACGCTTGTAATATGCGCACACCCTGCAACAACACCATAAACTTACTGTCACTGCCTGCCAAAAGTTAACACAAGCTGAAAATTGAAAAGTACATTGACAAATACATTACCATATTTTTAAATTCATTTAACAGATCAATCTTTACTCTTAGAAAAGATGAAAAGCATTTTACGTAGAAATAACACTACGAATTTTCAGTTTAGTGGTCTTACCTCCTCCATGCCAATGCTAACCACTTTCTCTTGCAAGTCATCAACGGGAATGCTCATACTGCTCACCAAAGACATAACAGAAATGGATGACGACGGCGTCACGACCAAATCATCTGTTACCATATACGTTGTCGGTCCTTTTAAATATCCTTTACCATTGTCATTTGTATAAGATATGGGGTCCACAAACTCTACAGAAATACACCTTTCCGAGAATGAGTCGTATGACTTCCACACGGAAGTTAAATAGTAATCTTCAATGATTCTACTAACATGTCCGTGTCGTTTTTTATTGTCAAGCTTAACGTAACAAAAATATTTGGGGACATAGTCGCACGTTAAAGGTAGCAAACTATTCAATTTGAACTGTGGGGCAAGTAGAGGATCAACAAACTTATTCTTCACTTTCTTTGTGGTAAAATGATCTTCATCCAAATCAACAACACTATTATATAATCCATCAAGACTACCAACACAAGAACACCCTTCCATCAAATGTACCGCTCCTCCTAAGGGAATAGTTAGCAAATTAAACAGAAAGTCTGCAAAATCTTCTTTTCCTTCAGCAAACACTATCTTCCCGTTAGATTTTCTCTGCATTATCTTCACTATGATTTTATTACCACTGTCATTTGCTTCAAAATCAGAGGGAGCGATTCTTTGCCTTTTATGTAATATCTCTCTGGGAAGTTTTTCTAAGAATAAATCTGTCAAAACTGTCCTTGAGGACAAACAACATTTCAACATATCTACTACCTGTAAAAAGGAGAATTCGAAGAATAATCATCACAAACTTAAATCAGTTGCTAAGTAAACAATCCTAAGAAACTGAAAGGAAATGCAAATTCATCGTTCGGACTTAAACAAACCTGATTTTTAGTTATATTTACCGACATTACGTTTACTGAAGACATGCTTTTTATTCCGCTGTTCTTTAGCACATCAACGATTTTATCCATTGAGTTTGGGATGACTTTCAGATCGTCCATGATCATAAAACGGGAATCACTCTTAACAAAGCCATCAGAGACACAAGAGGTTTCAACAGAAATCGGTTTTGCCAGCATGTGGCCACATCTGCATTGTTTATTTTTGAAGGTGCTTAACTTAACTGGGCTTGTGTATGAACAACTGATCAAGTTGTTACAAACAAAATACTCCGTGGGTTCTGTGTCGTCAATGTTTAGCTTCAATCTCCTACAGTAAGCTTCCATGGAGTTTCTGGGACGCAGCAGCATTTCTCTACACGTATCTGTGCAAAGATACCCATCGTCAAGATTCTCTACGCTTTGATAGAGGCTGCTCAATGCAAGTTCAGGTGGCTCCACCTTGGACTCCTCACGCACAAGTCTTGCAATGGTTCCTATAGGTAATGTTAAGAAGCTAAACAGAATATCCACAAACTCCTTCCCTGCCTCTGCAATGACAACCTTTTTTTTCCCTTTCATCACCATAAGCTTCAAGGTAACATGTTCCTCAGTTCCATCGGCAGCCATTGTAGAGGAAAAGATCAAATTTTAATGATCTAAGAGGATACAACCTTTTTATGAAGAATGCTTCAAAGTATCTCTCTTTTATTTTTAAGGGACTTTCTAAGCATTCAGGTATTTATTTATATTGAAGATGTAAAGACACTTTGAACTGTATCCATCGCCTTTTCGCTTTCTAACATTGAAAAGACGTTACCATTTTATGAATTTACATTGTGCAATGAAACGTTTCATTAGTGTAGAGAATCATTCCGTAGAAAGGGAGTGGAAGAGTTACAAAGAGAGTGGAAGAATATGCAGAGTCCAGAAGTAACAGAAAGAATCTGTTTATAATCTCTTGGGGTTTGAATGAGATAATACCCTCTCATTTTGTCAGTATTCTATTTCAATAACTATATCAACTAAAAGTTTACTAATAATTGAATCACAGCTGAGATTAATAATATTGTTTTGGTTTTTGTGTACAAATATATTGATAAGATGGAGTACAAGGGGATATCCTTTATAATTAAAGTTGGTTTTTAATGCAATCAACAACTACAACTTTCCAGATTGGAAAAGATTTGTCCATTCAAATTTTCTTAATCGAGATGCATATTGAAAATTTTTATTTCGATTTCAACTATTGAAATTATCCATAATTTGTATAATGAATATTTGAATTGACATGAAAAAGTTTATATCTTTTGAGAAGAAGAAGCAAGGATATATGACCTATGGGATAACAACAAAGGTATAATCATTGGAACTGGAGACATTAGAGGAGGAAACACATTGATAATAAAGGACGTGTTATGTGTTGAAGGTCTCAAACACAATTTCCTAAGCATAAGTCAACTATGCGACAAGGATCTCAAGGTAACCTTTGAAAGTGATAAATGCACTGTATATTTTAAAAATTCTACTGAGATTGTTTTGCAAGGTGTTAGGCATAATAACATTTATTTGATTGATATTGAAAGTGCATCTAGTCATAGCATAACTTGTTTAGTTGCTAAAGAAGAAAATCCTTGGCTATGGCATAAAAGAGCTGCACATTTTCATATGCAACATTTGAATAAATTGATTTCAAAAGATCTTGTGATTGGTTTGTCCAATTTAAAATTTGAGAATGACAAAATCTGCTCTGCATGTCAAAAGGGAAAGCAAACAAAATCCTCATTTTCATCTAAAACCATAATTTCAACATCAAAACCTTTAGAACTTTTGCATATGGACTTGTTTGGTCCATCTAGAATTAAAAGTTTTGGTGGCAACTACTATGCTCCTGTGATTGTTGATGATTACACTAGATTTACTTGGACATTTTTCTTAACCTTGAAAAGTGAAGCTTTTAAAGCATTCAAATCGTTTGCAAAACGTATTCAAAATGAAAAGGAATTGAAAATTAAAACTTTAAGAAGTGATCATGGTGGTGAATTTGAAAATGAATCTTTTGAACAGTTTTGTGAAGGACATGGAATTGCTCATAATTTTTCTGCTCCAAGAACTCTCCAACAAAATGGTGTTGTTGAAAGGAAAAATAGGTCATTAGAAGAACTAGCTAGGACTCTTTTAAATGAATCTAATGTGCCAAAATACTTTTGGGCTGATGCAGTTAGTACTGCTTATTACGTGTTGAACCGAATGCTAATTAGGCCTATTCTTAAGCTAACTCCCTATGAACTGTTTAACGGTAGAAAACCAAATGTATCTCATTTGAAAATCTTTGGATGCAAATGTTTTGTTTTGAATAATGGTAAAGATAATCTAGGTAAATTTGATGCTAAATTTGATGAGGCAATCTTCTTAGGATATTCTTTAACTAGCAAAGCATATCGGGTGTTTAATAGAAGAACCTTGAAAATTGAAGAATTGATGCATGTTGTCTTTGATGAAATTGTGGACCTTGAGGTGAACCTTCTTGAGTCAAATAAACCAATTGCAAGTGATGAGGATTATTTGAGGGAAGCTCTTGAAGAAATGTATCTAAATGAAAACTATCCTCCAGAAACTCAAAATGAACATCAAGCCGTTGCTCCTAAAAACTATCAACAACCAAGAGGACTTTCTCTGGACAACATCATCGGAGATATATTAAAAGGGGTAACTACTAGACAATCTTAATAATTTCTGCTTAACAGTAGCTTTTGTATCTCAGGTAGAACCTAAGAACATAAAGGAAGCTCTTCAAGATGATAAATGGTGTGTTGCTATGCAAGAAGAACTGAATCAATTTGAAAGGAATGATGTTTGGGAACTCATTCCTATACAAGATGATTATCAAATCATTGGAACAAAGTGCCCAGAAACAAGCTTGATGAAAATGGAAACATCACAAGGAACAAAGCCAGGTTAGTTGCAAAGGGTTACTATCAAGAGGAAGGTATCGACTATGATGAAACTTACGCCTCAGTAGCCAAGTTAGAAGCAATTAGATTGTTACTTGCTTATGCATCTTTGATGAAGTTTAAATTGTACCAAATGGATGTGAAAAGTGCTTTTTTGAATGGTTTTATTAAAGAAGAGGTATACGTTAGTCAACCTCCTGGTTTTGAGGATTTTAAATATCCTGATCATGTTTATAAGTTGAAAAAGGCCTTGTATGGTCTTAAACAGGCACCTAGGTCTTGGTATGAAAAACTTAGTACTTTCTTGATTGAAAATGACTTCTCTCGAGGAAAGGTTGATTCAACCTTGTTTATTAAGAAAGTAGGAACACATATCTTGATTGTTCAAGTATACGTAGATGATATCATTTTTAGGTCTACAAATGATTCATTGTGTGAGGGATTTGCACAAATAATGCAAGGTGAATTTGAGATGTCTATGATGGGTGAGCTTAACTTCTTCTTAGGACTGCAAATAAAGCAAATAGATGGGGGAACTTTTGTCTCCCAAACTAAATATTGTAGAGAAGTGCTTAAAAAGTTTGGTATGGATACTTGTAAAGAGGCCAACACACCTATGGCAACATCTTGCTATTTAGATAAGGATGAATCTGGTGCAGGAGTAAATGAAACCATGTTTAGAGGAATGATAGGATCCTTACTGTATCTAACTGCTAGTAGACCAGACATTATGCAAAGTGTGTGTGTGTGTGTGCTAGGTACCAAGCTAATCCTAAAGAATCTCATCTAGTTGCTGTCAAACAGATTTTGAAATGCCTTAAAGGAACCACATCTTTTGGACTTTGGTATCCTTCTGATGCTTTACCTAGTTTGATAGGTTATTCTGATGCAGATTATGGTGGCTGTAAAATTGATAGGAAAAGTACTAGTGGAACGTGTCATTTTCTGGGTTGTTCTTTAGTATCTTGGCATTCAAAGAAACAAGCTTGTGGAGCCTTGTCTACCACTGAAGTTGAATACATTGTTGATGGAAATTGTTGTGCCCAAATCTTATGGATGAAACAACAACTAGAGGATTTTGATATCTTCCTTGATCACATTCCTCTGAAATGTGATAATACTAGTGCTATCAACCTAACTAAGAACCCCATAATGCACTCAAGAACTAAGCACATTGAAATTAGACATCATTTCTTGCGAGATCACATTCAAAAGGGAGATTGCCAAATTGAATACATTGACACTTTACATCAATTGGCTGATATCTTCACTAAAGCACTACCTAAAGATAGATTCTATGAGCTTAGAAGAGAGTTAGGAGTGTTAGATATGTCCTAAACTCCAGATTTATGAAATTTTCTCAATTCTCGCAAGTTCAGCGCTTTTAATCGATTATCCTAAGATAATAATCGATTATTTTTTGCTTTGGCAAAAGCCTCTATACGCAGATAATCGATTATACCATAGAACAATCGATTATTCATATTCAAACCCAAATTGGAAATTCATGAGAAGATAATCGATTATCTCCATACATAATCGATTATCACACAATTTCTAGAAAGTGATTTATGAGTAGATAATCGATTATTACTTACAATAATCGATTATTACGCGATCTGTTTTAAAAACAATAGTCGTTACAGTGACTTCTAACGGCTGCCAACGGTCATAAATGACTAGTTTCTCCATTTTTCTTATAAATAGCCCCCTATAATCGATTATCACTCACTTCTTTGCACCCAGAAAACTGCTGCACCCAAATCTGAACCAAATCTCTTCATTCTTTTTCTTCTTCCAACGTTTCCTTTTGCCCACTTCTCTCATGGCTGATTCAAGAAGAACCCGAAGGAGGACTGTTGGTGCTTCTTCCTCTCGTTCCCGAAATGTTCGTCCTGCTTCTATCGAAGGTTGGATTTCAGATGAGGAGCAACATGGTGACTATGTCCATTTCTGGCAAGAACGACGAATCATGGCGGTAAAGTTCATCCGCCTCGACTTTTATCGTTTTTATGGCTTTCAATTTCCATATATGTTTCATGCTCAAGGACTTACTCATCTCGTGGAGCAAAAGGGGTGCATCTACCTTGATCTCATCCGTGTCTTCTACTTCAATATGCGTTATCGTGACGACATCATCACCACAAAAGTGAAAGGTGTCCCTATAATTCTGGATGATGACATATGGACAAATGTCGCACAACTCACACTATGGGATGATGCTGTCAAAATCCATCTTGGAGTTTCGGACTTCAATCGTCTCCTCGCTTTTCAATCCTTTTTGCGCCATCCTGAACACCAAATCAATCATCGCCAGCTGCTTGTGGGTGGATTCAAGGTTGAAGAAAGGATGATTCACTACCTAATTGTATGGATCCTATGTCCTCGTGCCACTAACCATGCTCAATGCTCGGAGCAAGATCTTCTACTACTATATGGGCTTTTAAATCACATCCACATTGATTGGCCAGCCCTCATCTCCGACACAATGGTAAAGGCCAAGAAATATTCTTCTTATCATTTTCCATATGCCCTTCTCATCTCTCGAATTTTAGAATACAAAGGTGTAAGTGTGGACGGCGAACTCACTACCGTCATTCAAGCAATTGGCACTGAAATTGGTGAGACAACATTTCGCCAAATGGGTTTTGTTGCTCGTGGCCATGTGATCATTCACAAGGATGATGATCACCACGCAGAGGCCAATGACGATATGGACGCCCTTATGGCTGATCCAGTCCCAACTGCTACCTCTGCTGATGCTGGTCCTTCTCCCATGCCTTCCACTTCATCCCTGACTATGGAGGAGCATTTTGCAAACTTGTCAAAACAACTGGAGGATATGTGTCTTTTTCAACAGACTCATTTTGACCAAATATATGAGTGGCAACAAAATCATGAAGAATTTGTGATCGACCAGTTCAATGACCTTAATACTCGCATTGGAAACATTGAAAATCACTTTAATCTCCATCCTCCAGAGAGACCACTGATAACAGTTGAAAAACTATTATTTTCATGCTTAAAATTGATACTAAAAGCAACCTTTAGACTTAAAAACTAGCTTGAAATCATGTTTTTATCTATATTTTCAGAAATAAGAGAGCTGGACAGGTTTATGCTTGATTTAAGTGTTTTTGTGCAGGTTTTAAGGTGAATTTAGTGAAAGAAGTGAAGAAGGAGAGAGATGGGATCAGAAAAGAAATCAAAGAGTGCAAAAGGAGAAGCCGAAAGCACCGCTCAGCGGCATTTTACCGCTGAGCGGCACTCAGGAGGTCACGGGAGGTCCGTTGAGGGGCAAACTGGCCGCTGAGGGGAAGAAACAAGACGCGCAGTCACCGCTGAGCGGTATTTACCGCTGAGCGCCATTCTCAATGGGCTTGGACTTGTTTTCTGGCACTTTTATGGGCTTGGGCTTAGATCTTTTGTAATTCTAGAATAGTATATAAGGACTTGCACGTCCTAGAGTTAGTATCTTTGGCAGAAACAAGGCAAACACTCTCTTTCTCACCCCTTTGAAGGAGGATCTTGGATGCTCAGGCTACCTCTTCACCTTTATTGGGTTTATTCTTTCATTCTTTCATTGTTCATCTAGGTTCACCATGAATATGGTGAACTAAACCTTGTATGTTTGTTGGGGAATCAATGTAATCTCTTGAAGCTCTCATATATGGAATCTATGCTTGCATCTTTTAATTAAGATTTATGCTTTCTTTCATCATTAGTTAGGGTTTTTCCTCTTTGCTTAATGCTTGCATGGTTTAACTCATTCGATGCATGATTATTGGTTTTGTCGATACGGGCACGTACGGGAAAATCTAGATCCGGGGAATTTCTCCCAATATTATATTGGTTGTCGTTAAGCTCCTGCACTTATGAACTAATCATTAGGAATGCTAGGAATTGTATGAACTCGTGATTAGGGAGAAGCCATCTAGAATGGTACTTTAGAGAGTGGCATTAACAATGATGATTTGAATGTTGAATTCCTAAAATATATGAGAGTGGATGAGATGAAATTGACTCCCAACAACATATTCATTCATATATTTCATTGAAAGTGTTTATCTTGTGCTTTTGCCATTGATCAAAAACTCATGCATACATGTTTATTTTCGCCTCTTGCATATAAAATCCAATTAATTTGTTTGTAAGTCTTAGCTAATCAACAAATCATATAACTAAACTAGGCCGAGAGTCCTTTGGGAAGAACGATACTTGGTCTTACCAAGTTTATTACTTGAACGATTCGGTCATACTTGCCGATTGTGAAACAAGTTTGTGACATCATATTTTGGTGCTCATAAATTTGTCCATCAAGTTTTTGGCGCCGTTGCCGGGGACTCGTGGTTTAACTGGTTAATTTGTGTGATTATTGATTATCTTTGACTTTAATTTTGAATTTCTGTTTTTATTTTCTGTTTTTATCTTTTCGGTTTTTATTAGAATAGATTAGATTTTATTTTATTTTATTTGATTAGATTAGATTAGATTTTATTTTTAGATTAGATTTTATTTTATTTTATCTTCTAAATCTTTTATCTTCTTATCTTCTGAATCTTTTATCTTTTTATCTTTTGAATATATATCTTCTCTTATATCTTTTTGTGCTAACAAATATTTTCTAGGGTTTTGTTTTCTTGTGTATGCAGGAGGCAATTCGAACTAGGAGTAAGAAAACAACAGAACCTCTTCTTGAAGGTCTAGAAGAGAGTAGACGGAGGAGAAGAATCAGAACATCTAGAGAACTTTTCCCTTCTCCAGAAACTCTCTTACAATCATCACCACAAGGTTCTGTTCATAGCACAGGGAGTATGGAGAACAATAATGTTAGAAGAACTCTTGTAGACTACACCAATCTTGCTGGGCCTCAGCACTTTAACAGCATAGCTAGACCTAGAGTCAATGCAGCCAATATGGAGGTCAAACCAGCACTGATTCAACTGGTGAAGAGTAATCAATTTAATGGGTTATCTCATGAAAGCCCATATGAGCACCTCACTACCTTTAATGAGATTTGCAACACAGTCAAAATTAATGGGGTGCCAGACGAAGCTATCAAACTTAGCTTGTTTCCTTTCTCATTGGGAGGCAATGCTAAGCTTTGGTTGAACTCTTTTCCAGAAGAAAGTTTCACAGAGTGGGAAGCAGTGGTCATAAAATTTTTAAACAAATACTTCCCACAATCTAAGGTGACTAAAGGCAAGCAAGAGATTTCTTCATTCAAGCAGGGCATGGAAGAATCACTGGGGCATGCATGGGACAGGTATAAAAGCTTGTTACATAAAACTCCCACGCATGGCTTTGAAGATCAAGAAGTAGTCTTAACTTTCCTTGGAGGGCTTGGTTCACAAACCAAGATGATGCTGGACGCCTCAGCAGGAGGCAATATTAAATGGAAAACTCCAGAGGAAGCAACTGAAATTATAGAAAATATGACTACTAGTGATATTGAGCTGCACAGTGAAAGAGGAGCTCCTATGCAACAAAAAGGGGTTCTTCAATTACAAACACATGATGCCTTGCTAGCTCAGAATAAAATTCTAACTCAACAGCTGGAAACTCTGACCAAAACTCTTGCTCTATTACCCAAAGAGTTAAAATCTGCTGCACAGATACAAACCCAGTTGTGCGAATTATGTGGGGGTGATCATATCAATGGCCAATGTGCTTTTCCTGTGGAAGCCGTGGAGGATGTTAATTTCATGGCTAATCAATTTCCATACCGTCAAGGGAATTATAATCAGGGTTGGAAACCACATCCAAGCATTGGCCAAGGACAAACTGGGCAAGCTAATCAATATAATAAGCAGCAGCAGCAACCAACCTTGTGGCAACAGTTATCTATGCTTAATGAAAGATCAACAAGGTTGGAAGAAACTCTTCAGTAATTCATTCAGAAAACTGAATCTTCTCAAAAGAGCACTGAAGCTGCTATAAAGAATTTGGAGATTCAAATGGGTCATATTACCAAGCAATTGGAAGAAAGACCGAATAGAAACTTTGGGGCTAATACTGAGGTTAACCCCAGAGAAGAGTGCAAGGTGGTAGAGAGTGTTGATGATGAGAAAGTTGAGTTAGATACAGAAGAGAGAAGTGAAACAGAGAGCAAAAGCACGTTTCCTTTTCCAATCCATCAAGGGAAACCAATGGACTTCACAGAGTTATTTAAAATGGTGGATAATGATGCACCTTGGGAGCAAATTCTGCAACAGATTACGGTTTACACCAAATCTAATGAAGAAAGCTCTACAAAGAAGAGGCGTAGAGATGATGAGGAAAAAAAGTGTATAACTGTTAAGGAAGAGTCATTCCCCCCTAAAGCATCAGATCCAGGTAGTTTTTCTATCCCTTGTACTATAGGGAAGAAAAAGGTAAAGAAAGCTCTCCTTAATTTAGGTTCAAGTGTTAACTTGATACCTTATTCTTTACTGGAGCAAATTGGCAATGTTAAAATGAAACCTGTAAAGGTTAATTTAGTAATGGCCGATGGATCTTCAAAGGAGCCATGTGGGATTGCAGAAGACATTGTAGTTTGTGTTGGCAAACTTCAGTTTTTGGCAGACTTTGTGGTGATGAAGATGGAAACCGAGAAAATACCTATCATACTTGGAAGACCGTTTATGAAAACGGCCAGGGCTATCATAGATGTAAATGAAGGTATAGTGGTGCTCCAGGATAGAGAGGAGAGAGTGGTGGTGGATGTCTTCAAAGATGAGACACAAGCAAAGGAGGAAGAAGCCAGTTATAAAGCTGCATTTCGAGATGCACCCATAACTAGAGGTAAAGATGAAAATCTTGAGGTTTCTGGTAACCATTGTTTATTGTTTCAGGTTCTCAAGGAAGAAGAAATTGGAAGAAGAGAAGAAATTCCTAGAAACTGGAAGAAAAGAAGACTCCAACTTGGCACACCTGTAAGACTCGAGAACAAGTTGTGGGTTGTGAAGGGCTTTAAAGAAAAGGAGATGATAGAGATAGAGTCTCCATATTCTAGAAGAACCAAAACAGTTCAAAGGAAGCAATTGAGAAGTTGGTGGACTGATAACATCAACTATAAAGAAGATGGAACTTGAACTTTACTGGGTCAAGCTAATGACGTTAAAAGAGCGCTTGCTGGGAGGCAACCCAGTGATTTACAAACTTTTGACTTTTGATTTGGTTTTGTAACTTTTAATTTGTGGACATTATTTTGTGAATATTTTGTTGGACCTAGCATCTACTGAAGGATGCTAGGTAATTAAGTATCTACTGAAGGATACTAAGTTTGTAACACCTACTGATGGGTGTTGGTGAGAAGATTTTGCACCTACTGATGGGTGCTGGTAAGTTTGAAACACCTACTGATGGGTGTTGGTGGATTTTGGGTCAGGCTCGTGACGTTAAACAAACGCTACCTGGGAGGCAACCCAGTTGATTGATTGTTTTCTGTTTGTTTATTTTAGTTAGGGTTTGCATAAGCATTTTTAACATTGAATTGCAGGGAACTAGTGAGGGGTATGTCTAGGAGGCACGTAGGTCAAGAAAAGAAGGAGAGGAGCACTTCACGAAAGTGCCGCTGAGCGGCAATTACCGCTGAGCGGTACTATCGCAGATGGGCTTAAGTTCCCCTTAGCGGAACCCGAGCCCATTAGGGTATTTTTAAACCCTAAGCTGCGCAATTTCTCATTCTTTCAAGTTTCTCTCTGCACAAACACTTCCACATACTTTCTTCTAGGTTTTCCACATCTTTTCACTCTTCCCTCTTAAGAAAATATCTCTTCCACTCACTTTTACACTAGTGTGCCATCAAAGTTTGGGGTTGGAAGAGAGTATTCTAGCTTGGAAGCATTCTCATTGCATCTAGTATCTCCACCCAAGTAAGTAAAATGCATTTTGTTCATTCTAGGGTTCTTGAATTTGAATGTGATTGTCAAAGCATGAATAATTAGGGGTTTTGATTTCTATGCATGATTTGATGATATATTTGATGTTTGAACCGATTAAACTGCATGATTATGAACTGGAAAACTGAAAATTGCATTTGGGTGGAGTTAGGAAAGCTTTAAAACAGATTTTTCAAAAATCTGCAGAGTTACCGCTGAGCGGCACTCTGCCAGATTTGATTTTTCTGGTTTGTTGCGTGTTGGATTGTGGCACTGGTGGCGCTGAGGGGAAATTCTGGCCCTCAGCGGTGGTTTAGCTTCGAAAGGAGTTGTGTTCTGTGTTTACTAATGATTAACATCATGTTCTGTGGTTTTGTATTTGTGTTTGAATGCAGGAATGGCATCCTCTTCAGGAAAGAGATTGAAAACCATGGCAACCAAGAGAAAGGAAAAGGAACCAGAGCAACCCCATAATAGCAGGTTCCTCTCTAGGAAACATGAGAAGCACTTTAGGGTGGTTCAGGACAGGAGACTTCTGATGGAGAGAAAGGTTGGAATGATACCTAACTTTGCTCCTCAATTTGGAGAGCAAGTGTTAGGGAATGATTGGGGAAAGCTAGCCACTTATCCTGCACCTGCCAACATAGCTGTAGTAAAGGAATTTTACACTAATGCAAAGAAGATTGGTGATTATCCAGCTGAGAATTATTTGGGCTATGTTAGAGGCCATGCTATTAGGTATGATCCTGATTCTATTAACAACTTCCTGGATACTGTGTGGGCTGGTGAGCAATGCCAGTTTGCTCTTTGCATGGAGGAAGGTGCTGATTGTGAGGATGTGGAGAGAGTGCTGTGTATACCCGGAGGACACTTCCAAATGAATAGATCTGGCGCAGTGGTTAACATTAGAAGGACAGATTTGACTCTTCTTGCAAAGTATTGGATGGCATTTTCTCATGCCAACATTCAGCCATGTTCAAATGTGTCAGATATCACTCTCAGCAGGGCACTATTCATCTACTGTGCTATCAGAAACTTGAATGTTAATATTGGGCAGGTGATAGCTGATGAGATTAGTGTGTGTGCTAACACCTCAAACAACAAAGCACCACTAGGACATCCTTCTTTGATCACTCACCTTTGCAAGCTAGCTGGGGTGGACACGTCTGTTCCACCATTTGAGAGGCCAAGAAAAGCTATTGATGAGGCTTATTACAGACAGTATTGTGGAGGTGAGGATGCAGCTCAGCCAGTTCCACCCCGCCAGGCTCGTAGAGAGAGAGGGCCAGCACAGAGCCGGACATCTGCTGATACACATGAAGCAGAACCATTCCAGATGAGGGACATGTATATGTCTCTTATAGGTGCTCAGTTGCAGTCCATTCACAGAGGGCAGGTGGCCACTACTGAGATGATAGTAGGGATGTATGATACACCTCCAGCCCACAGGTGGACTATGGATGAATTCCATAATGTGGTAGCTTGGCCAGAAGAACCATTGCATGGAGGAGGAGCTGAAGCTTCAGCTCGAGACATGGAAGAAGATGAAGCTGAGGAGGAGGATGCATTTGATGATGATGATGAGGAGGAAGAAGAGGAAGATACAGAGGACAACTCAGATTGATGAGGAGCTGAGATAGCATTTACTGATGAATGCTATCATATGATTATGCTTTTGTGGTTTAAGTTTTCTGAACTTATTTGTTTTTGTTTTTAGATTAGGGTGATGTACTCTATTGAACACCTGGTTTCTTATGATGGTTTGCTATTAACTGTGATTGTTTGATAAGTAATGCTTGATGATGCTTATTGATTGATTGATGTTGAGATTATGTGCACATAAAATGCTTATACAGGTGATTCACAAGCTTTGTGAACAAATGCATGACATCATGATTGTGATTGTGAAATTAAGCAGGATGTGTATGTCAAATGTGAATGAGCTTATATGTGAGGTTTTGAGCTCCAGAGTTATTATTGATTGAATGCTATTACTTTGGAAGCATGAATGACTTTGCCCAGGTTTTCTATGATTAAATCAATTGCTTGTTTTGCATCATGTGATCAAGGCCATTTGTTGGAACCCTTTTTATTGGCCAAATTCATAAAGTTAGCCCACTAAAAGAGAACACTTTGTGTTCTATCCTTTGAACCCTTAGCCTTGAATATACACTGAAACCCTTGATTAAAAATCTTTACCTTGAGTTAAGTAGAAGATTTTGTGTGGTATTGTTAAATGTTCAAGTTTGGGGTTGTTGGGAAAACATGAAAAAGGAAAAGCATTAAAGAGCTAAAAAAAAGTAAGAATATACAAAAGAAAAGAAAAAGAAGCAAAGCTCAATGCAAATGCAAAGGCAAGTTGGGAATGAATAAGAATAATTGTGTTGTTATGATTCTCTTAACTCAAGGATTTTGTGATCCAGAAAAACCAATTTTCTTGTTAGCCCAGCCACATTATAAGCCATTGAAAAGTCCTTGTGATGATGCATGCGTGTGAATGTTTTTGATTGTGGTAAAATGAAAGGCAAAGTTGATTCATGTGACATTGTGATAGTGGAGTGAATGAGTGAAACACTTTACCTCTTATACACTTGTGTGTTGAGTGAAACACTTTACCTAGTGAGAAAATATTCCATAAGCACATGAACATCCATGCTTAATTGATTGATCATTCATGAAAAATAGCATTTGTTGGAACTTAAATGACTTTGTGAACACTAAAGCATGTGCACATCTTGAATGAACTATTGGTCATAAGTTTGAGTGAAGTTGTTACTTATCTTGAAAAAGAGGATTTTTGAATGAGTGAACCATCATATGAATTGGTTGGAGATTGAGTTACATTTTGTTTGCTTGAGGACAAGCAAAGTTCTAAGTTTGGGGTTGTGATAACAGTTGAAAAACTGTTATTTTCATGCTTAAAATTGATACTAAAAGCAACCTTTAGACTTAAAAACTAGCTTGAAATCATGCTTTTATCTATATTTTCAGAAATAAGAGAGCTGGACAGGTTTATGCTTGATTTAAGTGTTTTTGTGCAGGTTTTAAGGTGAATTTAGTGAAAGAAGTGAAGAAGGAGAGAGATGGAATCAGAAAAGAAATCAAAGAGTGCAAAAGGAGAAGCCGAAAGCACCGCTCAGCGGCATTTTACCGCTGAGCGGCACTCAGGAGGTCACGGGAGGTCCACTGAGGGGCAAACTGGCCGCTGAGGGGAAGAAACAAGACGCGCAGTCACCGCTGAGCGGTATTTACCGCTGAGCGCCATTCTCAATGGGCTTGGACTTGTTTTCTGGCACTTTTATGGGCTTGGGCTTAGATCTTTTGTAATTCTAGAATAGTATATAAGGACTTGCACGTCCTAGAGTTAGTATCTTTTGCAGAAACAAGACAAACACTCTCTTTCTCACCTCTTTGAAGGAGGATCTTGGATGCTCAGGCTACCTCTTCACCTTTATTGGGTTTATTCTTTCATTCTTTCATTGTTCATCTAGGTTCACCATGAATATGGTGAACTAAACCTTGTATGTTTGTTGGGGAATCAATGTAATCTCTTGAAGCTCTCATATATGGAATCTATGCTTGCATCTTTTAATTAAGATTTATGCTTTCTTTCATCATTAGTTAAGGTTTTTCCTCTTTGCTTAATGCTTGCATGGTTTAACTCATTCGATGCATGATTATTGGTTTTGTCGATACGGGCACGTACGGGGAAATCTAGATCCGGGGAATTTCTCCCAATATTATATTGGTTGTCGTTAAGCTCCTGCACTTATGAACTAATCATTAGGAATGCTAGGAATTGTATGAACTCGTGATTAGGGAGAAGCCATCTAGAATGGTACTTTAGAGAGTGGCATTAACAATGATGATTTGAATGTTGAATTCCTAAAATATATGAGAGTGGATGAGATGAAATTGACCCCCAACAACATATTCATTCATATATTTCATTGAAAGTGTTTATCTTGTGCTTTTGCCATTGATCAAAAACTCATGCATACATGTTTATTTTCGCCTCTTGCATATAAAATCCAATTAATTTGTTTGTAAGTCTTAGCTAATCAACAAATCATATAACTAAACTAGGCCGAGAGTCCTTTGGGAAGAACGATACTTGGTCTTACCAAGTTTATTACTTGAACGATTCGGTCATACTTGCCGATTGTGAAACAAGTTTGTGACATCATATTTTGGTGCTCATAAATTTGTCCATCAACCACCCAGTCCTGAATTTTAGATTTAGGATTTTATGTTAGTGCGCTTTCATGTTTGTTTTGTTTTTGAATTCCTAGGATGTTTTATCATGTCCATGTCTTGCTTTATGTGTCAGTGTAATCTTTAATGTTTTTTATGAATAAAATGATCTATTGTTTTAGTACATACAATGTTTAATTGAGGGGGAGCCCATATTAAGGGGGAGCATTATCACTCTTTTTGCTTCTGATCAAAAAGGGGGAGAAATATGTGCAGTTACTACTAACTCCTACTGTTGTCTGTCAGTTTTTATCTTTTGCAGATAACTCAAAGTTGCTTTTAAAAAGTGATTTTTGATCATCATCAAAAAGGGGGAGATTGTTACCAATGAAGAGCATTGGTAAATTTGAAGATAAATGATTTTGATGATGCTGAAAGACAATACATTGTTATAGTTGTTTTAAAAGCACTTTGTAGATTATAAATGTATTAGGAAAAGCGTTAAACATGTAATACTTAGAAAAATTCGTATTTCTAGAACTGCTACGCATTTAATCGATTATTAGAAGCTATAATCGATTATCCTGAGCCCTTCTGAAAAACCTCGTTGCTCTGGAATAATTGATTATTACTCCAAATAATCGATTATCACTAGTTCTGATGAGAACTGCCAAAGTCTCTGGAATAATCGATTATTCCTCAGGATAATCGATTATCACTTTTTGAAAAACCCTGTAACGGACTCGAATAATCGATTATCACTAACAATAATCGCTTATTTGTGGTAGTTATAATTCATCTTTGCGAACTTAGACCAGTTGGCTATATAGGTTAGTTCCAAAACTTTTAGAAAAAGCGAATCTGAGCTTTTGAGAATACAGTGTGATCTGAGGAAGTTCCATAAGCTAGTTCATTGCACTGCCTAGTCTTGTGAAAAGGAGAAGCTCGCGCTTTGTGGGTCAAAGGTTGGAGCGATTCTCTTCGAGTTGGCAACGCTACTGTTCTTCAAATTCGTTGGTCGAAGGAAGAACTGTTCTGCACTGTTCCGGTTCGTCAGTCGAAGGAAAGTGTAAATTGCTTGCTTCCAATTCGTTGGTCGAAGGAAGGTTTTATCTCTCTGTTTGTTTATTCACTTTTATTGTAATTTGTTGAAACTGATTTTAGTGAAAGCGTTAATCACTTTTTATAGTGATTAACAACTGGATGTAAATTCTTTTGAATCGAACCAGGATAAAAATCCAGTGTGTCAATTTTTTTCTCCCTATACTCTTTTTTGTTTTATGCACATTAACTGTTTGATAAATTTTCTCTAAGAAAATTGTTTTTCTAAAACGAACAATCAAAACTTGTTTTGTTACCATAACACGCTTTCCAATTATTTTATTCCGCTGCGCAACTCTATAACGGTACCGATTGTTCCGACATCTTCTGGCCGAGGCCCGCGCTGCTCAACGTCGTATGCAAAGGTCTTTTGACGATTTAAAACTTGACCTTCAAAAAGCGACTTCCTCGCATAAAGAGCTGGTGACTGAGAGGGATGGCCTCCGGGCCGAGCGGGATGTGATCCGAGATCAAGTGTTGAAACTGGAGGCGGACAACAAATTCTTGGGTGATGAAGTCATGAACGAGCATCTGCTCGGTTTTGAAAAAGCTCTTGCCCAATGCAATCTCCTTTTTCAAGTTCCCACCGACGATCCTCGCCTTGACGTGAGCATGATGGTGGTGGGTGATAAACTAGTTCCAATCCATGTTCCTCCTCCCTCACCTCCGGCCATCCCAAATGTTGAAACTGTCGATGAAGTAATCGAAGAGACCGATGGGGTTGAGGTCCAACCTTAGGTCTTAGACATAGAATTTTACTGCTTTTTTACCTTTGTGCCTTGTAATAAACTTACTTTAAATGAATACACGCCTGTTGAGCACTTATTTCGGACGTATATGCTTCATATTTAATTTCATGCTTTATTTATCAAGTCTTCGCGAATGGTCCTTTATTGCCGCTCGGTTTAGGTCTTAGGTGTTCACTAGGAGCTTGCCCTAAAACCAAGGTGAGAGTTCACAAAAGAAGTCTGCCTCACCTACTCGGTTTAGGTCTTAAGAGCTCTTTAGAAGCGTGCCCTAAGACCAAGGTGAGAGTTCACGAAAGAAATCTGGCTCACCTGCTCGGTTTAGGTCTTAGGAGCTCTCTAGAAGCGTGCCCTAAGACCAAGGTGAGAGTTCATGAAAGAAATCTGCCTCACTTGCTCGGTTTAAGTCTTAGGAGCTCTCTAGAAGCGTGCCCTAAGACCAAGGTGAGAGTTCACGAAAGAAAGTTGTCTCACCTGCTCGGTTTAGGTCTTAGGAGCTCTCTGGAAGCGTGCCCTAAGACCAAGGTGAGAGTTCACGGAAGAAATTTGCCTCACCTGCTCGGTATAGGTCTTAGGAGCTCTCTAGAAGCATGCCCTAAGACCAAGGTGAGAGTTCACGAAAGAAATCTACCTCACCTGCTGAGTTTTGGTCTTAGGAGCTCTCTAGAAGCGTGCCCTAAGACCAAGGTGAGAGTTCACGAAAGAAATCTGCCTCACCTGCTCGGTTTAGGTCTTAAGAGCTCTCTAGAAGCGTGCCCTAAGACCAAGGTGAGAGTTCACGAAAGAAATCTGCCTCACCCACTCGGTTGCTATAACATAAAATCTTTGGAATGTGATGAAAATCATAGTATTATTGATATGCAATAAGAAGTACAAGGTCGTTTCTTAGCTGAAATAAAACTTTAAGTGCGACGCATTCCATGTATTGGGTATAGTTTTTCCCGTCGGATACTCCAAACCGTATGCTCCGTTCTTTAAGTTTTTGACCACTCTGAAGGGGCCTTCCCAGTTTGCAGCTAACTTTCCTGTCGTTCGGTTTCGTCGGGCTTTCGCCGTCTTTCTCCACATTAAATCTCCTTCAATGAATTGTCGGGGTTTCACCTTGGTATTGTAACGTCTCGCAAGAAGTCTTTTCTGGGCCTCCGCTCGGATCTTTGCAACCTCTCTTCGTTCATCTAAGGTGTCTAACTCCACTCGGAGCTCATCATTATTATTCTGCAAACTTTGAATCTCCCTTCTAATGGTAGGTTCCCCTACCTCTACTGGTAACATAGCGTTCATTCCATATGTAAGGTTGAACGAGGTTTCTCCAGTTGTACCATGCGGTGTGCAACGGTTTCCCCAAAGGACTTCCTGAAGCTCATCCACCCAGACTCCCTTAGCACCTCCCAACCTTTTCTTCAGCTCTGCATAAATGACTTTATTGGCCGCTTCCACCTGTCCGTTCGTCTGTGGATGCTCGACTGAGCTCGTTACATGTTTAATTCCTAGCTTTTTATAGAAATCCCCCAATCGTTTATCAACGAACTGCCGCCCGTTGTTCGTGTGACACCCGGGCACTGACGAGGGCGGGGAGTGATCGCCGGTGTAAGAGGCATGAAGTGCAAGGGGCATAGACAAGGAGCGGCTCCTGGCAGGCTTCGAGTGGAAGGGACACATGGATGAATCGAACATACACCAGAATGAGAGGGATCTAGAGACTGTATAGGTATGGGACTATACAGTTGAAGGATAGCTTAAAAGGATTGATTTGGCTACTCATATCACCAAATGCATTTGCTTTTCGGTAGCCTAACTCATAAGAACTTCATGGTTAAGCGTCCGACCGGGAACTATCGGCTTCCATCACCCTTACGTGCCCGGTCGGTCGGATTGGACTATCGATCCCACCTACTCGGTATTGACTAAGCTTGTCCAGTCGGTCGATCCTACTTGGTAGTAACAGACTTGAATACTAACAAATTTTCAAATAGAAAAATTTTCTTATTCATGGTGTTTTAGCCAACTACGTCCATAAAGTCTATATGTCGCTAGATTTGGTTAAGGTGGTTGGCTGTTAGAAAAAAGGTAGCATATATGCCTTTCGGAGTGTACTTGGAGCATGATTGTGGGTAATTGAGGAAAATATGTTGGCTAAACTTGTATGTAACATACATTAATTAATGATAGAAAGATTTATCTTCTAACTTAATTGTTATGCTTTCGTCTCATTTGTAAATATCATGACTTATCAATCTCCACCGTAAAATTCGGATATAACCTAATTAATCTCAGACATCATAATCTAGAGTTGTCTTATGTTTTATTTCAGATAAATCTTATTAGAGAACAGTATTGTTGATGAAAGTACTTAAAAGGAAAAATACAACATGAACAAATAAAAATTAAAATATCAGGCACCGAAGAGTGGTCCAGTGTCGTTATGCAGCAGAGGCGGTAGAAAGAGGAAGCAAAGTTAGAATGAAGGAGCTGAAGGTGTTTTTTTTAATTGTGAAATGGCATTCAAAAACATATTTTTTATGAATACAAAAAGTAGGTATACGTAGAGCCGTAGACAGAATATATCTTTGGAAACAAAAACTGTTCAATTCCTATTATAATTAAACTAATTCCTATAACTAATCCTTAAAATTAGCTAATGCAGTAAATCAACTTATATTTGGTAATTTACTATACAGTGAATCAATTAGAAATCTTAACACTTGTAAGATCCTATAAAAATGTGATCATTAGGGAATAATGTGGTTATAAGACTTGGACATTATTATTAGTAATTGTTGTTCGATTATTTGATGTTATTCTACAATTATAATTATTATGTTATTATTTAATATTATTATTGATTAAGTAGAACACATGGTTGGTATATTGTTTATCATGATGATTTATGTGGTGTGTGTTACCAATATGATGTGTTGGATTGATGGTAGAAGGGTGATTTGAGATTTAATAGGTGTGTGCCAAATTTTAGAAAGAAAGAGAGTTAAAGTAAACTTTTTAGTTTAATTTGCATTCTGGGACCCAAGGGTAAAAGAGTCTTATACCCTCATTAAGTGGTGTGGACATTAAGTAAGGGGGTGTAGAAAGAAAAGGAATAAAAATAAAATCTAAAACAAAATAGAAAGATTATGTGAATTTTTGAGCTATTGGGTGGTTGGTAATATTTTAAATATTAGATAAAATAAAATAAGAAAGGAAATCTTGGTGGTTTTATAGATTAAATGAAAGATATTATTTTTAATTAAAAAGATAGAAATAGAATAGAAAAAGAGAAAATAGAGAAGAGTAAAAGGGGGTTGCATATTGCTACCCTAAAATCCAGAAACGAAAATTTGAGAGTTAAGGGAGAGAAGAGACATTTCTAGGAGAGAAGAGGAAGAGTTACAAAAAACCCTAGTGCAAGGCAAGACTTGTGGTATTTTTGAAGTTAGATAAAACCCTAGGTTTGGCCAATGTATGGAAAACTTACCTTTGTTTGTTAATTGTTGTATGATATATCATCACAAAACCTGCACTGGTGTTTTTCTCTTTACGAAGTTGATCACCGTTGGATCGGGCTTAGTTTTGGACAGTGGGTTCCAGACATATGGTTATTCCTTTTGACCGTACAGATCGTCAATTGGAGGTGTACGTTGGGAGAAACAGCCTAAACGAAAAGAGGAAAGTATTTCCGCATATCACAAAACCTGCTCTGGTGTTTTCGTCGTTGCAAAATCGTTCACCGTTGGATCGGACTGATTTTTGGACAGTAGGTTCAACACATATGGTTCTTCGTTCTGACCATTCGGATTGTCAATCGAAGGTCTATTTTGGGAGACAACAGTCTCGCATCAGCAGCTCTATTTTGGACAAGTTGTAGAACGTGATGAGAATCAGAGAATGAGTTTAAGGGTTCTTTTTAAGGTCAAGTTTGACTTGTGGATGAGATCGGAGCAATATAAAAACCTTGATCTTTATAGTGCATTTGCTTCCTATGATTGGAAGGACACTAGATGTAGGCTTGGTCGAACCAATATAAAAACACAACGTTTGAATTTTCTTATCCATACTCTCTTTTATTCATTCGATTAAGTTCTTTGCATATTCGATTAAAAGCTTTTGTTTTTACACTTCACCAATTCCCTCCCCCCTCTTGGTTTAAGAAATTGATTAACAGAAATGGTGCATTCCTAGTAGGTGCATCACATAATTTATGCCGAACTATATAATGATAGTTTTACAAGAAATTGTTGTCGTTTTTCAATTATATAACGACAATTTCTCCTTGAATCGTTGTTATTTTTTTAATTTTACAATTATAATGACGGTAATCCTTAAAATTGTTGTTATAATGTTACACTTAATTACAACAATGCAACTAATTCTTTTATTATTACGTTATTGGCATAAACATCGTTGTTTAGCATCGATATTAAATGTTTTTGCACTAGTGTCGCAGTGGATGTTCGTATTATAGCAACTAGGTTTGTCACGATCTGATGTAGGGGCTAACGTGATGTTTGTCTTGGTTTGTATCACGGTGACTTCCTGGTGATTACTTTAGGGGTGCGAGGAGGTTAATCTCCTTCATGCATGCAGTAAATGTAACACCCCAAAAATCCAAAATTTTACACCAATTTTTTTTTTTAAAATTAACATCGCGGAACTAAACATCAAAAGTCTAGGTGTCTTACAACATAAGGTTAAAACCTTACAAATATCAAATTCGTTATTCAAAGACATAAAATTTCTTTAAAACATGATAAATCCCCCATAGTTATTCCCATAACTCTCATCGGGCTACTCCATCTCTGCCACATCTGCAACGCCATCTACTCCCGTACAAGTACGATCGTCGTAGGTGGAACCACAACCACAAAATGAAAGGGTGAGTAACTAAGAACCTAACATAGTATATAATTTCAATATCAAAATATCATAACTTAGATTATCCTAGTCACAACCTTACAATACAACATAATACTCAACTCATAACTTAGATCATCACCACCCAGACTATCAACATCACAACATCATAATACATCATAATATTAAACTTACAACTCAAATCATTGACACAAGTTTCTGTTGTTTCCTTAAATTTTGTCGTACCAAACCTGTTTCGCAAAACAGGGCGATTCGAGCCGTCTTCCATCGCAACTTCAGACCTATCTCCCCGACTCCTCAAGGAATTACGAGTAAAAACTTCGGTTAGGCGCACCCACCGAGCACTATACTCACACGAGCCGAAGTCATTGGGCGAGACATCCAACCCTCTCTAGTCCCCGCGCACGAGGAACGGGTGATACTCGAACCTCGGTCTCCGTAGAGACTCAGCACACTATCGTATCGCAATACGAATACCATCAATTCTACAAAAATTCTAAGGAAATGACAGAACGCTTGCTCTCACAATTTTACCATCACAACCATCACCATCATATATAAAGTCAACTAAATTCATTGACTAACAAATAATTAAATCACTTAATTTAATTATTTATCCTACTGCCGCACCCTCTGAAATTACTAATTTCACACTTCCATCATGTTCTTCTTCTACTCAAGACATCAAACTTTCATTCTTCTTCACTGCTTTTCATCAAACACATGTACCCCAACTCACCAAACATCTATTTCACTCCTCTCATTCTCATAACTCATTCTTTCCTCTTCCAACAATGGAAGAGAATTCTCAATACCCTCTTACCCACACTCTTGGTTAAAGAGTGTAGATAAGTGTTCCCAACGAGTAAAATTGAATGTTGTCCATACTGACTTTTGCTTGTTATTTTACTCATAAATCTTTGTACATAACTCCAAATGAGTTGATTTCTTTTTTTATTGGAAACTAGACTCAAAAATATTTCTTTGAGCACCAAATTCGAAATTTTTGGACAACAGGGCTAGCTGCAGTAAAATTATTAAAATCAAAAATTTAATCTTGCTTTGGTATTCTCAGCTTTGACCCTTGTTGATTGTTTTGATCATTACTCTCTCTACCAAACTGGAATTGAGTTTATTATTGCTTTGATGGAAACCAGACTCAAATATATTTCTTTGGACATAAAACTCGAAATTTTTGGACTACAGGGCTAGCTGCAGTAAAATCATTAAAAATCGAAAAATTTAATCACACTCTGGCATGCTCAGTTTTGACCTTTGATGACTAATTTGCTCATTACTCTCTCTACCAAACTCCAATTGAGTTGATTCTTGTTTTGTTGGAAACTAGACTAAATTATCTTTCTTTGTACATAAAACTTGAAATTTTTGGACTAGAGAGCTGGGTGCAGTAAAATCATTAAAAACCAGAAAATTTAATCACGCTCTGGTATGCTCAACTTTGACCTTTGATGACTGTTTTGCTCATTACTCTCTCTACCAAACTCCAATTACGTTTATTCTTACTTTGTTGGAAACTAGACTCAAATATCTTTCGTTGGACATAAAACTCGAAATTTTTGGACTACAGGGCTAGCTGCAATAAAATTATTAAAAATCAGAAAATTTAATCACGCTCAGGTATGCTGAACTTTGACCTTTGATGACTGTTTTGCTCATTACGCTCTCTACCGAACTCCAATTGAGTTGATTCTTGATTTGTTGGGAACTAGACTCAATTATATTTAATTTTACTACTCATACGACTATTTTGGACTTTGGAAAAGGTCTCAAATACATCTGGGAAAAATCGTAAAAGTTCATTTTTAGCTTCTGTGTGTTATATCCAAAAACTCATAAAACTTACAACCAAAAAGAAAAGTACATACCTCAACATGTTAAATTTAATCCCGACACACAAGGAAGAAAGCATGCAACAACATTATATTGTTACCTTCTACCCATCATACACTATGTTATATCTCAAGTTAAACCCCTTACCTCAATTCCAAGCTAGCTTCCAAAGGCTCTTAGGTTTCTTTCCTCACTAGACAACAAGCTTCCACTCCTCTTGGTCTCCTACAAGTGATGTCCAAAAACTCCAAGGCTAGGGTGGCTCTTCCTTTCTCTCACCAACTTGGTTGCTCTCCAAAATCTCTTCTCCACTCTCCAAGCTTTAACCTCCCCAAGGTCACTTACAAGCCTCCTAAGACTAGAAAACATGTACCCACCCAAGCAAAGTGGAAAATAATATGTGTCCACCCAATCAAAGTGGAGCAATATGTGCCCACCCAAGCAAAGTGGAAAAAAATATGTGCTCATCCAAGCAAAGTGGAGCAATATGTGCCCACCCAAGCAAAGTGGAACAAGGCTTTGGAAGCCACTTCCACGCTCATCATAACACTTCAATTTCCACTTTGGTATGCTCAGCTTTGACCTTTGATGACTATTTTGCTCATTACTCTCTCTACCGAACTCCAATTGAGTTGATTCTTGATTTGTTGGAAACTAGACTCAAATATCTTTCTTTGGACACAAAAATCGTAATTTTTGGACTACAGGGCTAGCTGCAGTAAAATTATTAAAATTGGAAGTTTAACCACGCTCTGGTCTGCTTTGCTTTGACCTTTGATGACTATTTTGCTCATTACTCTCTCTACCGAACTCCAATTGAGTTGATTCCTGAGTTGTTGGAAACTAGACTCAAATATATTTAATTTGACTACTCATACGACTATTTTGGACTTCGGGAAGGGTCTCAAATAAATCTCAACATGTTAACTTTAATCCCAACACACAAGGAAGAAAGCATGCAACAATATTATATTGTTACCTTCTACCCATCATACACTATGTCATATCCCAAGTTAAACCCCTTACCTCAACATTGTTTTTCATCATAATTTATTATATAATACCACAAAATAAAATACTTAAGGTAAGAAATCATTTTATTTATACGAGTCTTACAGTAAAGGTGCGTTTTTGTGTGGGTCTCTAGCAAATTGAAAGAAGGAAGTTGTGGTGGTTGACGACGTGGTTGGTGTATGTTCAATAGTGTTATGACATTGCTTGACGAGACTTGGTGGACGATATCAGCTACAATAGTCCGATTATGTCTTGCCCTATGTTATTCTAAAATTGTGACTTTTGAACAAAAATCTTAATGAAGTGTATGTACAATTTCCAACACATCTTATCATGTTGAGGAATAAATATTTTGAACATAAGATTAAATATTTGTAAATGGTTCAACAAGAGTTCATTAGTGATGACATAATAATTATCAAGAAATCTCAATAAAAAAGACTTTTAATATGACAATGATATTATCTGTTTGTGACTAACGTAATCTTAAAATTAATTTATAAAATAATATTTGCACATCACTTTATTTATATATATATATATATATATATATATATATATATATATTAATTATAATGTGATCTTATTCCTAAAGATTTCCATATATGTGATTAAATCATCAAGGTATTTTTTTTCTTAATTTCATCTTTAATGTTTCATTATTGTGATTTTTTTACAACCCTGCGAGACCTGAAAAACAGAAAAATAACAAATTTCAGTTTTTGGTATTTTATAAAGTATGAACTATGAACGTGTAATGTAGTATCAACAACAAATAACAATAACAAACAACAAACAAGTTCAATAAAACAACAACAACAAACAAGTTCAACCAAACAACAACAACAAACAGGTTCAACCAAACAACAACAACAACAAATACATTAAACAAAACCAACAAACAAGTTCAACAAATAAGTTCTTCAAAACGAAAATGAAAACTAACCTTCAAGAGGTGGGTTCATCGGAATAAAGTATCGTCACCAGTGAGAGAGAAAGCAAAATGCGCCTATGAAGGCCAAGAACACGAAAATAATCGGTCAAAACAAACGAAAATCATACTTAAAGTAGTTAATTAACATGCATTTGTAACAAATGAAAAAAATATTCGTGTGATGATCGTCAAACTTCGTTCTAGAAAAGTTTGAGCAAAGAAGAGGTATCGCACGCTAAGATAAAGTGAATGAATTTTCAATATCCCGCTCAAATTTTTATTGGATTCACTAACCTTTTAACGTCTAATGATGGGGGCATTCGACGTTTTATATCCTTTTGACGTTTAATTGTAGGGAATTCGACGTCATACGTAAATACATTTTCACTTTCGCACAAAGTATTTTCACAAAATTTACTCAATCTAACAAATTGACGTCGAATTACAATTCTGAACCACGTTTAATAATTGCATTTATTTAAAAAAATGTCATCGGTCATTTTTAACGTTGGCTATTTACTGGTTGAACGTTGAACGCATGACGTTATACGCTCTTTTTGTACTAGTGAATTTCTACTACTCCAATGTTCCTAAATAATAAAGTGAATAATAATTGTTTCTAACTCTATAAATAGACCTCCACATTATCACTGTAAAAGGAACACAAAATTGAATGTTCTAGTTGAAGCTTCTTTTCAGCTTTTGCAGGAACAACACCAATGCAACTCCATCATTAGAAATAAGTAGATTATTTGAATAAACCATCAATATCTATTAAATACCCATCTTCTCACCCAACACTAACAATCCATTTCAATTTGAAATTAGGTGAACAAATTAACCCTACTTATCTCTATTTCAGCTTCTCAAGGGTAGATTTCAAAACAAAACCAAATTCGAAAGATCCTAACTTGTTCTAAGATAACTTGATTCACAAACAAAACACATAATTCTCATCCTAGACTAGCAAAGGTTAAGCCAATTCACTTAGATTCGACATGCAAAACTAAAACAAAACTCATGCCAAAAATCATTTAGAAAGAGAGATTTATTATTTAAGGAAAACAAACTTAATCTAAAATAAAATGTGATCATATAAAATTATCGTAGTCTCTATTATTCTGTACAAGACAACTTTTGATTGAAGAAAAGATGAATAATTGAGCTAGAAATTGAGACTAGAATTTGGTATTTTTTTAAGACTAGAACTTTTTTGGGTAATAATATTTCAACTCCAAAATTTGACAACCTTTTAACTCCAACACGTGTCGACATGCCATTGGTCCATGTGGACAACTTAAAAAAAATTAAAATGACATAGCATTAGATGAAATTGGGATTCGAGGGTTTTTCTTCTTCGCAGGTTTCTTTTTTTGGGATTCAAAAATTTGATTTGTGAGGTGCGAGAGAGAGCCTCCTACCACTCAAAAAACCTCCGTTCACCCAGAAACCGTCATTCACCCACAAATCGTTGTTCACCCAACGCCACCGCTAACGAAACCTATCTCCGTCGTCGTTCGGGCCGAACATACCGTTGTTTCGAAGCACCATTGAAGGTCGAAACCACCATTTACGCAGGTTTTGAAGCTTTTTGCCGTTTGTTTCTCTGTAACTGCCGTTTGGAAGCACTGTTGTAGGCAAAAACCACCATTGAAGACGAAAAAGCACGTAAGTTTCTGTGGTTTGTTTTGGTTTTCCTTTCTTGTTGTTGTTCGGTTATTTTCACTTGTTTTAAATATTTGATTTTTTTTATCATTTTGCAGTTATTTTGCTTTTTGGGTGCAAAGTTACAATTTTTTTACATGTAAAATAATTTTTGGGTTTGTGGTTGTTGTTCGGTTATTTTGACATATCTTTTGTATAATGTTTCATTTGACAATCATGAATTTCATTGGACAGCAAGATGAAAACAATGTAAGTAAATTTGTTACTTTCTTTGAATAATGTTTTTTAATGGTTGATTTTGTTAAAAATTATTTGTAGTTTCATGAGCACTAGATGTGTGATGGATTTCAATTCAAGAGTTTTATTGGGAGAAGTTTCGAACCAGGTATGGGGATCTACTGACTTTAATTGTTTGCTTGTATATGATTCATTTATATGTTTAGGGAAGAAGAAATTAACGGTTGATGTTTTGATTTTTTTAAGTGTATCAATTTGTATGGATAGTTAATCCTATGTTTATGATAAATGACTTACTGGATTTATAGTTAGGTATGTCTCGTGAATAAATTTTTTTCACAATTAATTATTGGTTTGAAGGTCGAATGGGTACTTATGGTAATTGTCGAATAAAAGATGAGACTTGTATGAATTAAGAGTTTGAGTTAATAAGCTTTTTGGAATAACATGATATTTTGTACATTCAAATTAGAGCCATTATTAGGTGCTTTAGGGGTTAGCCATGATATGTTAGGTGCTTTAGGGGTTAGCCATGAAGACATTGTTCAGTGCGTGCATGAGGTTTAGTTGCTTCATTGAATTGAGATGGGAATGTTTAAAAGAAATTGGAAGTTTTTTCAATACTAGATGTTATCCATGAACAAGGATTCTTGGCTATTATTTATAATATGTTTTAATTATGCGGTAAAAAAAATTGATCTTGTGTGCTTGGTAATATGTCTCTAAAATGTTATGTGAATAGAAAATGATGTTATTAACTACATGGCTTAAATCTAAAGGTTAAAGAGCAAGTGGTTGAGAGTTGATTAAATAAGAATAAATGAAATAAGACTAAAAACACAAGTTAGGATTAAAGGGTTAATATTTACAAGATAATTAAGTGTTGCACCAAATATGTTGTTGTTTTAACTCTAAATGCTTGTTGTTTTTAGCTCTAAATGTTTGCTGTTTTGGCCTTAAAAATTTGTTGTTTTCTTTAAAAATCTGTACTAGAAACCTTGTTATTTAATTTTAAAATCTGCACTAGAATCTTTGTTGTTTTCTTTAAAAATCTATACCATAATTGTTGTTGTTTTACTTAAAAATGTACACCAGAAGGTTTTATGTTTTCTTTAAAAATCTGCATTAGAATCCTTGTTGTTTAGTGTTGTTTTGGACTAAAAATTCTGCATTAAAAATGTTGTTGTACTCATCGTTGTCTCATATGATGTTGTCTATTTCTTATATTATTTTAACTCTTTCTACACTTATGCAACAATTCATGAAGCAACTAAACTTGATGTAGTGAACAATGTCTTCATGGCTAACCCTAAAGCACCTAACATATATAACCTTATATGGCTCTAATTTGAATGTACAACATATCATTTTATTCCAAAAATCTTATTAACTTAAACCCTTAATTCATACAAGTCTCATATTTTATTCGACCATTACCATAAGTATCCATTCGACATTCAAACCAATAATTAACCATGAAAAAAAGTTATTCATGAGACATACCTAATTATAAACGCAATAAGTCATTTTTAGAAACATAGGATCAACTACCCATACCAATTGATACACTTAATCAAATCAAAACATCAATCCCTAATCTCTTTTTCCCTAAAACATCTAAATGAATCACATACAAAGAAACAATTAAAGTTAGTAGCTCCCCATACCTGGTTTGAAACTTCTCCCAATAAAACTCTTGAATTGAAACCCTCTCATGCTCACGAAACTACAAATAATTTTTAACAAAATCAACCATTAGAAAACAATATTCAAAGAAAGTAACAAATTTTTAATATGACACACTTACTTACATTGTTTTGAACTTGCTGTCCAATGAAATTCACGATTGTCAAAGGAAACATTTTATAAAAGATATGTCAAAATAACCGAACAACAACCACAAACCCAAAAATTATTTTACGTATAAAAAAATTGTAACATTGCACCTACCCAGAAAACAAAACAACTACAAAATGATAAAAAAAAAGTCAAATATTTAAAATAAGTGAAAATAACCGAACAACAAGAAAGAAAAACCAAAACGAACCATGAAAACTTACGTGATTTTTCATCTTCAATGGTGATTTTTGCCTACAACATTGTTTTTAAATGGCAGTTATAGAGAAACAAACGACGAAAAATTTCAAAAACCCACGTCAATGGTGGTTTCAACCTTCAAAGGGGCTTCAAAATGGCGGTGTGTTTGGCCTGAACGTCGACGGAGACAGGTTTTGTCAACGACGATAGTTCGATAAATGACGGTTTGTGGGTGCGCGACAGTTTGTAAGTGAACGTAGGTTTATAGGTGGTAGGAGGTTTTCTCTCACACCTCATAAATCAAATTTTTGAATCCCAAAAAATTAAACCCGCGAAGAAGAAATACCCTCTAACCCTAACTTCATCTAATGTCATGTCATTTTAATTTTTTTTAAAGTTGTCCACATGGACCAATGACATGTCGACACATGTCGAAATTAAAAGGTTTTCAAATTTTGGAGTTGAAATATCATTATCCAATTTTTTTAAATAATGTTTTAGTAGTTTGTATTTAATTTATTTGTTTATCTAATTATATAAGTTAGCACTTTCAACTGCTATATTTATAATAATAATTGGTGTAATATGTAAACATTTTGACTATACTATTACAAAAAAAATAGAGTCAATACACTTTGATTGTATCATAATAAATATATAAATAACAAATTAGAAAAACAAACATTTTTTTAAGTAAGATAATCCATGGAAGGGTTGACTTACAAAATTTCTTATTCACAATTAACTTGTATAAATCATATTTACCTAATTTGACACATTTACTAAATATTACTAGAGATCTTACAATCAATCTATAGTATAGAGTGTATAACTACTCTTACTTATTGAGTTCATAATAATTATACAATGGTAATGTAAGAAAATATATTTAATCAAGAAATAAAATATCATGGTTAATTTGATTTTTAAGATAATTAATATTTTGAAAGTCCATATATTACAATGCACAAATTTGTATTATAAAACAAAAAGGTTTAATCATTTTCGAGGTCTATATTTATATATAAACATCTCAAATAGGTCCTTCAATTATTTTTTTAATTCAATTAGGTTCCTATTTGTGTAAAATTGATTCAATTGCACTCTTGTTCTTAATTTGAGTGAACAACATTAAGAATGCATTCAGGTAGCATATTGACTTTGCAAATCTGAACCATGTGGTAGACTAAGAGTGTTAGTGACGTGGGTTTTGTAATTTTTAAATGAAAAATAATTGGGATTTCATTAAATTCCTAATTTGAGAAAATCCCTAATTTGTGAAACCTACGAAGAATGGGAAACAATTTTGGGGTTAGGATCTCTGCATCAAAGCTCTAGCCTCTTTCATCTTTCCTTGTTTACAAAACCCAATAATCATAGCGGTCCTCACGCACATCATTCGTTTACAGCATTCTCCCAAACACTTCTCGTGCTTCTTCATACAACCCATTTTCCAGCAACTTATTGATCATCACAGTCCATGATACCGCATTCCTCCGAGGCATCGCTTCCAACATCGCCCTCGTGCGCCTATTAGATGAATGCTTCAAAAGTGATGACGTCAAACATTATTTTATCCATTTATTCAATCCTCTCACCTTTTTATATTTTCTCACTTCTCATAAGAAAGATTCCAATAACTTGATAACAAACCAAATGGGAAACAATTAAATCTGAATTTACTGTTACTTTTTTTTATGTTTTTCAAAATTGTATGCTAATACATGCTGTGTTATGAGAATAACATGAAAATGCAAGATGTTATGAATTTGACAAATTACCTATATGCATGTGTATGGCAATGTTTGGATACATGTTATCCGCTATATAAGGTGACATGAGCATGTAAGACACTATCATCAACTATAATGTTTTGTTCACGTATATGATATATTTTATAATCCTTGACATTGTACCTTAACAAATGGTTATAAGGTAGGAAATGATTGATGGTGTAAAATAATAATGCATGCAACATGAAAGTTTTATAAGCAAAAATATTAAATATTTCAATCCTATCATCTCATAAAAACTTCAAATATTCAATTAAAGACCTACATAAACATCTATCATTTTCAAGTTGTCTTGGACCAAATATATCAATTAATCCTTTGGTCTACTTGGATGTTTACCTTAAATAAAACCAATTAATTCACTCAATATATCAATTAATCCTCTTTTTAACATCCACTTTTCACAAACACATTTTTTTTCTTAAAAATAATAAAATAATGTTAAAAGTTTTAAAATTTAAATAAAATTAAGAGTGAAAATATTTATAAATATAAAAAAATTAAAATTCTTTCTTTTACTTTTAGGTGTAAAAAAAATTAAAAGTTGAAAACTAACATTATTCTCAAATAACTTTTCATTTAAGAAGTACATTATCTCTATTTTTTCATTCTAAATGAAATTACATTTTTCATTCTAAATGAAATTACATTGGAGCCATATGAGTTCTAAATAAAAAATCAAATAGTTTTCTAAATAGCTTTTCGGTTAGAAATACGAAAATACTGATTTTTGAATAAAAATATATAAGAGTGAAACATGAAGATCATTCTATAAACTCTTATTTTAGAAAATACTTTTTTGAATAGCCATATGGTTCCAATTAATTAATTTTTAAAAAATATAAACACACAATAATATTTTAAGTTAAATAATTAACATTTATAAACTAAATTTTAATTATTTATTGTAATAAAATAATTTAACATATAAATATATAATAATTATTTTAATTGATTGATTAGAGATATTAATAATGAATTAAAAAATTAAAAATAATTATTAAATAAATATATTGTTTATATATATAATTTGAAATAATAAATTTAAAAAAAATAAAGAAAAATGACGGATGTTCCCACCAACTGATATATCTTAATTTTAAAACTTCATGGAAAAATTAAAATATTAGGAATTATTTCTAAAATATGCACTAAATTATTATTAATTTTAGATACTTCTTAAATTATTCTCTTTTCATCTTAAATTCAGTCACATCACTTTTATCTGTTTCATTGTTGTTAAAAAATTGAACTCTTTAATGATAACTAGATTCCCATCCTTGTTTTCTTGATTTTGGAGAGAATTAAGTTTATGTACAATTGTATGCTTGTTTGATAGGAAATTTATTGTCGTGTAAACGGTTTTAAAATATGCAAAAGTTAAAGTCGCAATATTTTATAAACAATATGTAATATTTTATTTTCTGGATTTTGATATTATTTTGACTGTGTGGAAAATTTGGTACGAGATCTTTACTTTAACCTATAAGAAAAATACATAAAGACCATTGCTGTCAGAGAAAATTATGGAAGCTAAAAGTTTGAAGCTTTCTTCACTCTAGGTGTTTGGAGAACATGTGGAACGAATTTGAAGGTATTTAAGGGTAAATATTTTGTTGTTTGTTTGAAGAACTTGGAAGTAAAGTTTGTTACTATTTATCATATTATAAGTAAATCTTGGTAGTTTAATATGTTGGTTACTATTTATCATTATATTACTATTTATTATATTATTATTATATTCCTCACTTAAGTATTATTTTAATAGGATTATAGGTTCACAATCCATGTTGATATTATAAGTTCAACTAGTATGCCAAGGGAATGCATAGTTCATAACACTCACTATCATTTATATATCATAACTCTCTTGTTGACTTTAGTGTCGAAGAGTCTTTGTAGGTGAATCTTCTCCTCTCATCAATGAGAAGACCCTCTCTAAACTAAAAGATCTATCAAAACACAATTAGGATCATGTCACCTCTCCGTAAAGTCCACACTCAAGATCCAAATAAAAACACATATAATCTTGTATAAATAGAGAAGGAAGTAGTTGTGGTCTTCATAAGGAACATCAAGCTAACATGATCTAAGTTAAGATTTTCCCTATATGAAGATATTTTTATTTGAAAGAAAGTCATAATGGAATTGGTTTTTGCACAGGGATAGAAACACTATTTTTGTTGAAAGTCTCACATCGACTAGAGATAAAGCTAATTCATAGTTTATAAGTGGATGCAAACCTTATCCTACAAACTAGTTTTGTGGGATTGAGTTAGACTTAAAGTCCACTTCTAACAACTTTTTTCAAATCATTGCTTCATATAAAAGAAAATCTATTATATTATCAATTCCCAATGATGGTGATCATGTTGTTTTGTGATATGTTGAAGAAAATTGATTATATTAGTCATTTCCAAGGATAGCGATTGTGTTTTTGCAATAGAAAGAGATTGAAGAACACATCTTAAATTTCTATAAATCATTGCGTCAGATCTTGTGGCTAGCGGGGACTTGCTTGCGGTGTATATTTGTCTTGTGGTGATAGTTGTCAGTGATGGTGGATTGATTGTGCGCTCATGGTGTGCATACGTTTCAGGGTTGGTGCGCATAGGAATTCTTTTATTTTCTAACAATTGAATTGAAATATAAACTATATGTTTGTATATATTCTTTTAGATTTTAGAATACAAATATAAATATATTTTGGTTTTGGAGTTAATAAATATTCAAATTTTTACATTTTTTATATAATTTTAAATGAGTTATTTGAATTAAGAAATCACCAAAAAGTAAATCTTTTTTGTTCAGTTAGTTCATGAGAAATTTAAATGTTTATTTTTATGTATATTCATTTTTGTGTTTAATATTTAACTAGATTTCATACACACTGTGATGGTAAACTATGATAATTGTAAGGTTTTGCTTGTCAATAATAAATGAATCCAAAGATAACTTTGTTGTTAGACATGCTTTATTGTCAATGTTTGAACATTATAAACCCCTAACAATTAATATTATTCTGCAAAGACTTTAAATTTAAGGTGCATTAGGTGTCTTGAAATAGGTTGGACTATTATTTGAAAATATTTATTATTTAATACTTTATTTCTCTTGTTCTAAATCCAACAACAATTGCTTTTGTATCTACTAATCTAAAATCAATTTTGATCCTCAATGGAACAGATTTTAATAACTGAAAAGAGAACATGAAGATAGTTCTTGGCTTTATGGATCTCAACCTTACATTAAGGATTGAGAAACTTCATTTTCTTACAGACTCAAGTACCTTTGAAGAAAGGAAAGATTATGAGAAGTAAGACTGCTCAAATTACATGAGACTAATGATTATTAAGCATGACACTCCAGAGCACTTTAGGGATGTTATATCTTAAGAAATAACAAGTGTTAAAAATATCCTTGTTCAGATTTAAAAGAGTTTTGCATAAAGTGATAAGGCAGAAACAATTGCGCTTCTTTAGATCTTGATTTCCATGAAATATATGGCAAAGGAAATATGAGAAAATACATCATGAGAATGTCGAACATTGCTCCAAAACTTATGGTGCTAAAACTTGAGGTGTCAAAATACTTACTCATATACTTAGTTTTGACATTTTGGATAGTTTAAGATATCTTATAACTATTAGAAGGAGAAAATGTCTCTTGATGATCTCATTTCATACTATGTAAAAGAAGAGGAAGACTAAACCAAGAAAAGAATCAAAGTGCTCACTTATCAAGTACCTCTAAAGACAAGGGCAAAGGGAAGAAAACTAAGAATCCCAAAAATGAAGTTGCTAAAGGTCTTTACAAAAGAAAAAAAACAAGATAATAAATGTTTCTTTTGTAATGTGAGGTTCGACTTGTAAAGAAGAATTGTACAAAATATCACACTCGACCTGCAAAGAAATTCAAGTTTTCGTCGGTAATAAATTTGTCAATAAAATTCATCGATAATTCAAATTTCATAATTCGTTGATAAAATCCATCTATATTTCAAATTTACTTGATCAAGCTCTACCTTTATATTTTGTCTTTTATATCACTTTCTGAAATTTCTACTAATGATACTAGCTTTGCTAGTGCATTTATCGATTCTGCAGTCCTAACTTTATAGAACATGTTTTCATTAAAAGTAACATTTCTACTTCTAATAATTTTCTTATTTTGGTCATCCAAAAACCTGTAGTCATACATGTTAGATCCATAACCAATGAAATAACATAGTTTTGCCTTAAGTTTTGAATTTATCTCTACAATTAGAGTCTAGTAAAATATATGAAGCAAAACCAAAGACTTTCAAGGGTGAAAGACTTACCTCATTTCAGACCACACCTCTTCAGGTGACTTATATTCCAAAGCAACTAATGGTCCTCTTTTTATAAGATAAGTTGTTGTGTTTATTGCATTTATCCAAAATATCTTGGGTAATCCTGAATGGATTCTTATATATTTTGCTCTCTTATTTAAGGTTTTGTTCATTCTTTCTGCCACTGTTTTGTTATGGTGTTCTTGGAACTGTGTTGATCATTCTGATCCCATTCTCTGAACAAAACTCCTTAAATTCAATATTATCATATTCTCCACCATTATCAGACTTCAAACATTTAACTTTTAAACTTGTTTGAGTCTCAACCTCCTTTTTCCACCTTTTAACCACAGAAAAGACATCAGATTTATTCTTAAGAAAGTATACTTATACCTTTTTTTAGAATCATCAATGAAGATTACATAATATTGTGAACCGCCAAGGGATTTCATTAGAGCCAGCCCCCAAACATATGTATACACAAATTCTAGTCTTTCAACTTCAAACGTCTTACTTATTTTGGAGAAGCTAATTTTTTTTCTGTTTTTCAAAAATATAATGTTCACAAGACCCAACGTTAAAATGCTTCAAGTTAGATATTTTATCTTTTGAGATAATGAGTTTTATTCATTTCTCACTCTTATGCCCATGCCTTTATGCTGCAAAGAGTAACATTTTCCAACTTCTGCAACCAATATCATCTCTTCATCTACAATCAATTAAAGAGATCCTTGCAATATCTTACATTTTAACTCCTTATTTAATTTTTTCTATCAATTAATTTTTAGTGTATTACTTATTAAATATATTGATATAGAATGAGTCAACGTTTCATAATATTTAAACTTGTGACTTTAATGTTGAGAACCACTTTATATACAAAGGCTACAGAATTACTAAAAGTTGAGTTAAAATAATATAATTTGAACTCATCTTCATGGATCCTGAAGAAAATTTCTCCTCTTGCGAGAAGAAAATTGTACTGTTGATTACCGTGTTGTGTGCAGTGAAAAAAATTTGGATTTAAAATAGGGATTTTGCACTGACAAAACCTTTGTTAAGCTCCTATCTTCTCTTGATATTGAAGAAACATAACATTGCATCACTATGCCCAACTAGGAAATATTTTATGAGAATTACATAGATATGATATAAGTAACTGTCATTTCTTGATACTTCCTTTCCCCAACAAAATAAATGTTTTGGAATATTCTAATTCACAAAGTCAAGAGAAGTTTTATTCTCTTGAAAATAAAATTCTACTGAAGAAAATTCTACAGCAAACTGTTGGAGGTCAAGCTGATTCTAATCTTTTGACGTACATTTTAGCCTGCCAGAGGAAACACAAAAACAAGTGAGATTGAAAACTGCCCAATTTAACATGTTAAAGCAATATGAATAGTGTGAAAATATCAGTCTGAAGAGACTCAGCCCTTAATCACAATTGTCATGGTTAAGTCAATACAAAATTCTTGCAAATTTTGGGTTTTTAGATCTCTATTTCAATAGACAAGTGTGCTATTAAAACATGTAGAAGGTGATGAAAAGGAAAGGATAAATTCATGGAAAGCTATTACAAAGCATTCAACTTGCACCTGCTCTAAAGTTAAAAACATGATCACATTCCATGATCCTAGCCGTCCAAAATTTGGTATGAACCCCTTGTAAAAAGAAAAAGGTCCCTGCAAAAATTACATTCCATTACCAATTAAGTGTGACAAATGTCCAATGATGTAATGTAGCCAAAGCTAGAAATTATCAAGGGAGTTTTTTTAGCAGATCGTGCTTAGTCAACAACCATTTAAAGTTTGACAATGTAAAATTTTGTGATTCATTTTAGTAAAAAGCCAGAGCAATTATATTCATGAAGTATACTATTTAAAATCAAAGAAAACAAGCAAGAGAGAAAAATAGTGATAGTGGAAAACAATCATACGTCATTTTTTAATGTCTTGATGAAACAATCAAGGGTGCTTTTGTAACTAGAATCTCCCATCATTCTTGACTTAACCTGTCCATACAACAAAAGAATATATCACAATGAATTAGGAGAATGATAAAAATAGAGAATAATGAAAAAGCTCATTGAGCAGGCCCAATGAAGAAGTAATAAAAGAAGATGTTGTCAACAAATCTACCCGATTTGATATAAAGATCATCTGTCACAGACAAAATCTTCTTTTTGGTTAAGAATTTAATGTATTAACAACTTCAACCCTTTTACAATTATCACTGGATTTATCAGTTTATCATAGTTGAATGAAGAAGAAAGTCAGAAACTTATGGTAAATTGTAGGATATTAGCACACTACGCACAAAATGACAAATTAACTATGTATATTCACAAGTAAACACCAAAAGATTACCACATCAACAGGGGAGCCAACACAAACTGCAAAAAACCCTGCCCCTAGACCAGCTAGAAGATGAGTTAAAACATTGTCAGTGAATCCTGGAATTTTCAAAATAGTCTGCAACAAAAGAAATAAAGTTATACAAAAGTAAAATGAAGAGATTACAAAGTTTTACTCCAAAATTAAGCTCAGTGTCTTTTGCATTACCTGTTTCACTTGATCATAGCTGGCCAATTCAGCAGCATTAATGATACCATTTCTTGTTATGTTGGGTCCAATCCCAGTCCAAAGAGCACCAACTCCTTCCTGTGTGTAGGAAGCAAGTGAACAAAACTAAGTATAACCAGAAAAAGGACTGAATACACCTTCCCATTTTCACAAACCATATCAAGTTATATGAAAATACCTGTCTCACTATTGTTGAATAAGCATTTAATGATCCAGTGTAGCGCCTGGGCACACCGGGAGGCAATTTTCCTTCAGATTGAAGTCTAACTTTCACAAGATCTGTTGGATTGGCCACAGCAATTGCCATAGCACCTTATGATAACACAAGTTCATGTGGTTCAACATTATGGTTTTGCATAATGTATTATGAATAATTCTAAAACAGCAACACAATGTCCAGGAATGGGCTTTACCAGTTGTAAATCCAGCAAGAATTTTCTTAGACAATGGAACATCTCCGACATGGTCAGGTCCAACATAGAAACTCTTCACCTGTTATAAACCCCATGACATCTATGTCATCAGATCACATAAGCAAACGGTTGAAATGAACTGAAATAAATAAACATTCTCCAATACAATGTTCCAAACTCACAGGATCATATAATGCAATTCTTAAACCTCCATTCACACATTGACGTTGTAGGCCTGGTACAATCCCCTTCCAAAGTGCTGAAAGACCTTCTTCCCTGGAAATGGTTGCAACGGTTCCAAGCATTCCCCTATATTTAGGTAAGGCCACCACATCACCAATCACAGCCTGTTTTTGAAGCTGAAGCCTAACTTTTGCAGTGTCCAGAGGAATAGTACATACCTGAATTATTGGAGCAATAATTTCAAACAACTAGTTATATTCAACACAGGGACTAAGTATTTGTAACAGCAATATGACAAGTGAACTTAAAACACATGGCAGCTTAGTAAATATATAACAAGCAGAACCAATTACCAATCTTCACATACAAAATTCACAGCTAAGGAAAAGTTTAGTACAAATCTTTAACTGAAAGATATGTAATTTAAATATTATTTGTTTCTTATGCAATATTTTCACTGCAGCCTGAGATATGACAGGTTAGCCATACAGGTATTATGATTTTAGAGTAAATCAATTGGTACCACCCTTCTAATTCCAAGATCCACAAACCATAGAATAATCAAGATTTGAAATTGCAGTTGTAGTCATAGTGTTGTCGTGATTGCAGCCAAGTGGCCATAGTTACAATTGTAGAGAGAATTCAAAACCTTTCGTGTTGTGGCCAAAATAACAGATGCGGAAGGTTTTGAAAAACCACAGGAATATAATCATCCATATTGGATGAACCATGAAAAGCAAACAGAAAAGTGCGAAGACCTTTCATCATCATATCAGTAAAAAAAACACCTTTCTTCTATAGCCATTGTTCAATAATACACAGAAGCAATTGGCTAGACAGTTATACAAGCACACCGTATTTGATAATGAAACACAGTTCCACCTCCCATATTCAATTCAAAAGGGTATCAAAAAAAAAAAAAAGCTCTCAGATGCTCATCCAATGATTTGTCACACTATAGCGCGATCATCCAAGACTTGTAAGAAAAGGTCCAATACGCAAAAAAGACAGGATTTTTACACATGATCACAACAAAGAGAGATTACCCAGAAGAGAAAGTTTGATAAAGTGAATATCCAGATGAGAGTTATTGAAAAGAGAGAGATATTAGAGTCACAGATATACCTCGGCGAAACATGCAGCGAAAGCACTGCTGGCGAAAGTGCCAGCAAAGGAGATGTCGGATTTGGAACTGCCACCTCCCACCATTGCTTCGACGAGGCCTACACAACAAATGAAGAAAGAAAGAGAAGAAGAAAATGTTCAGAAGAACGACATGAACACAGTGAAACTCAGTACTAGGCAGAGGAGTTCTTATATAGCTGTTTGTTCAATAACTGAATCTATAATAAAATCTAAACATAAAAGTTAATTTTAGAATGCAATTACACGTATTAACGTGTAATTTTTATAGAATTAATTCAAACATCCTTTGAAGATTTATTTTCCTTGTTTTAGCTATAGATAGATGGATAAGGACACAGTCATGAATTGACTGAACTGTAAATCCCTGTGTCTGCAGATAGTGATTAATTAAGGGCCATAACTAAGATCTCAGGAATGTTTCATTTTGACCCTTTAAACTGAGATAATCATGAATACACCTTCTCAACAAACACATTATATATTCTTCCCTTCTCATTCATGTCAGGTTTTAGTTTCAATCATAAAACTCAACAATATTATGCATTTATACCTACCCAATCTTACATTTGTACTGTTTATCATTTTATTTATTTATTTTACATGTTTATATTTTTCCTGTCTGGTAGCTAGTTTAGCAAATAAATGCATTCTTATGGTGGAATTGACAGTTTTTTGGTAAATTAATAAAGCTATACTTTTTAGATCAAATTACATCATGTCTTATACTTATTTATTTTTAAAATTCATCAACTAATCATTTTTAAATCATGCAATATAATGCGGATTTAATATATATCATGCAATGATAAGTTATTTAAAATGTATGATCAGTTTATTTACTTAAATGTTAAACAAATTAAAATTCTCATTATATATATCATCACGTTTATGTTCATAAGATTTTGTTTAGAGATTTGAATATATAGAATTAAGTAACAATGATAAGAGTTTGAGTAAATATATATTTAACTTTCTTTAATTAACTGTATTTTGTATATAAAATTTTAATTTATAAAATAGGAATTCCTAAAATATGCTTAAATTAGTTGATGTATATAAAAATAATATAAAATTATAAATTGAGTAATTACAATTTTAAATTATTTATCATTTATTAACTATTACTTTTATTTATTTTTTAAAAGACATATACTTTTTTCTTTACTTGAAATAATTATTTTATTTAAAATAGTTGAACTATTAGTATTAATGAAATTTAATTTTCATTTATTTTTAAATATTTAAATTTCTTTTCGATTTAAAATATATTATAGAAAGGAAATATCATACGTAATTTTCAGCGTTAAATTATGTGTGAAATATTAGCTATTTCAATTTGTAAAGTTGAATATTTTACAATTTGAAGTACATAAACAATTAAAAGTAATCTATAAATATTAATAATAGTGAAATAATTGTCTCTAGAAAATTGAAATGTTCAACACTAGATAAAAAAGGTAATTGGAGATAAGAACAAAATAATTAAAATATAAAAAAGTAATAAGAGGAAAAGCTTAGGTATCTCTCAATTAACTTCTAACTTATAAAATAGAAATTTTTATATGTATTACGTCGGACCAAATGACTTTTACATCGCCTTATATATTTTTTTATATATTTCCACATTTTGAAAATAACTTTGAAATCCGTTAAAAAAAATTTCAACAAATTTTGAGATTAATTGAAGAAGAAAAAATTATCCAACAAATTTTAAAATTGGATGAAAGTTTAGAAAAATTTTCAATAAATTTCTAAATTTTTTGAAAAATTTCTTCAACAAATTTTAAAATCTAATGAAGAAAAAAAGTGGAGTGTAGAATTTTTTAAAATGTACCAGAATATAGAATTTTTTAAGATGTACTTTTAGAAGAAATAGACAAGTGTTCGTTTTACATCAATTATACTGTTACTTCTCAAAATGTTAAAAAAAATATTTTTTTTTACTGTTCCTTGTATTAATTAATTATTTTTTAAAAAATTATTAATTTTCAATTTTTTATTTATCTCTCATTAATCAATAAAGATTATTGTATTATTTAAGAAGGAAGACGTTAAAATGAATTACAAGTTTAAAAATCTTTCTATAATCTCTCAAATCAACATTTCCGGAAGCAAAAATTTTAAAATTAAAAATTACAAAGAGAAGCTTATTTGGTTTAGATGAGAAAACAAAATTGTTTCAATGAAAAATAATTTTTATGGCCTTTTCATGAAACACAAAAAGATAGCATTTGTTATGAGAACTTCACATTCAATGGTTGGTCCAATACCTATATGATAAGAAAAAAAAATTTCTTGATTTACTTTAACCCGAATATTCAACATAAATAAAAGAAAAAAAATATTAATAGGGGTTTTTCTTTCTTGATTCTTTTAGTATTTTGGTATAATTTTATTATAAAATGATCAAAATACTAATTCACTTGTAAACAAAATTTAAACTATGACACATCATGATTTCATAAAAAAAAATTATTTTAATTGAAATGAAGTCGCTTCATATCCAAACAATTTTTATGAAAAAGTTGAGATTATTATAACTTGAGACAATTTCAGTATATTTTATAAAAAAATTAAAATCATCACATGATTTTAGTACGTTCGACATTCAGTCCATTTCATAAAGAATTAAATTTGTTACAACATTATACTATCAACATATGTAACATTTCAACAGTAATCACCATAAATTAGAATTAATTACATTTCATAATAAAACAGTGCAATTTTACATTAATACTACGCTCAAAAGCTGAACGGCATTAAGTACAGCTTTATGTACAAGATAAAAGAAATTAGAAAGACCTAACAGCGAACGGTTTTACAAAACTTAATACCGAACGTTCAATTACAAATCTAATAACATCTAATACTACTGGACGATCTAAGGCTCGGTTTTCACTTCGACGTCCACCAGGTTCTCTTCTTCCATCACTTCTTCCAACAGAGTGTCTCCTTCTACTCACATCCACACGGATGATCATTGCATTAACAAGACGGACGTACAGATACAGGACAACACAAAGAAAGAACACAGGGTAAGCTTATGTAATTTAATTCATGCATCAACATACAAATTAAGCATACCAACAATACAAGAATAGCTCAACACATATAACCATCCAAAAACTCTCATTAGACAGACTGTCCGGACTGTATGAATCTGTGTATCTACATGTGTTCGTGCACCCGGGTGATATAGTAACTGGGAAACACTCAACAGCTGCCACCCGAGGTTAGCTCTATCAGTCCAAAGTACTCCTAAGGACTAGGATCTCCTGCCGTTCCCACACATGATCTACCCTCCTCTACGTGAGGACGAGCACTCACGGAACATCAGGATGAACTGCCATCAGTAGCTTTACCACGTTCATACTATACAAACTTCCCATATTCAATGCATAGAGTCGTTCCTCCCTAGAACGCTCGTTCAAAATCCATCGTCATATATTCATCTCATATACTGTTCATTATTTATAATATTTCACTTTATTTTCACTTTCATCTTCCAATCCAAGTTCACAAAATAACGAACGTTCAGTCCTCTTTATAATGAGGACGAACGTGAAGAAAAGAACGAGAAACATTAGTTCAAGAGCAGAATAAATTCGACTACAAATACACATAATTTTTTACGAACGTCATTTACTATTTGAATCAGTTGAATGAACTGACCCTCGGAAGATTAGATCAATACTCAAAGAATAATTTAAGTATAAAGACTCTAGACCGGATCCAGTGGATAAAGCCACCTCAAGACGATTTCAGAACTATAACGAGAATAATTCTATTTTAGAGACCAACTGTCCGTCTATGACCGAACGCGGTAAGAAGATTTTACTGAATTTGAACGTACGTTATTTCCACACGTATGATATTTAAAGACGAATCTGAGCGTTCGGTATAAGACCGAGCACTACTTATGACGTACGCTAGGTGTAAGACCGAGCGCTACTTATTACGAACGCTTAGGTGTAAGACCGAGCGCTACAAATCTTAAAGCACAAGATATATATATATATATATATTACTTTATTTCGAAGATTAGGGTACGACTATTCTGAGCCGAACGCTCCAAGATAGTATTTCCACATGAGAACGCTCGTTCTCGATCAGAGTTCTTTCCATTTTAACCAGTTTACTAGAAAACTGAACGGTAGAGGATCGTTCGATGGCGAACGTACATAATCATAGTAAGAAGTTCATATTCAAATTTTCCACTATTTTCCACTTAAGTTTTTCAACACACCAGTTCATACTTTATACTTCACATCAAATATCAATTTTCAGACTTTATAGTATGCACATTAATGATTCATACTTCGAATTAATAACTCATTTTCACATTCATACATATCAACCATCATGCTTCATACTCATACTGGATACATACATTCACTCATTCAGCAACATGCATTCATTTTCAGCAAGCATACAACAGCATACGAATTAAATTAATAAGCTTCCCTTACCTCTAATGTGAACGATCATCCTAAGTTTGCAACTTGACTTGCCAACTACAGTCCCTTCTACCCTCAACGCTTACTACTCTTTGAATCAACATCAAAGACAGATGAAAAAGGGTTCAATATTTAACTTAAGAACTCATGTACCTAGAGTTGGGTGTGCATGTTCACTAGAACGAACAGTTGAAGGAAAATGAACTTACCGGTTTCAGAACTCTAAATCGTTCGGTTCAGGTGGAAGCTCGAGACGACGGGAATCCTTCTACGGTGCCTGAACAGTGATCGGAGTAGAGAAGAGTGAGTTATAGTAGAGAGAAGGGAAAAGTTTTCTAGAGAGAAGGAGGAGAAAATGGAGGTCAGAGTTTGGAAGGAGAAGGTGCATGCAGAAGAGTGTGGGCAGATTTTTCAAAAATCATTTTTGTCTGTCCCACGTCCAAACGGTCGTGCGTTCTTCTGTTGACACCTGCACTCCACTGACTGACTTCTGAATCTTCCATTGTGACACTTGGCGTGAGTGCAGAGAGTATGGAAGTGCGTTTTTAATGTACCGGGAAAGGGTTTTTGGGTGTAATAATGAAAGTAAACAGGTGGAGTTAGTTTACATTTTCCGAGATCTGACACAGTACATTTTGTAAAACATAGAAATCGTTTTTGTAAGATATGTAAAAAATGAAAATATCTTCTATTTTATTTTTATATTTTGTAGTATTAAATATTTAATTACAGTGTGTACTGGTGCATAAAAAGTATTAGGAAATTGATATCATCGATATTAAAAATTTATTAACGAATTTATTTTCTTTAGGAAAATTTTATTACTATTATAAAAATTCTTATAGTGATTAATGAGTTTTCTATAAGGTAGTTATTATGTGGGTTTTCTTAAGGTTTAAGGATTTCCAGAGAAGTTAAAAAGGTAACTTGTAGTAATTTTGTTTAGTAATAAAAGAAAAAAAAAATCACATGAAATGGATAACTAGTTGTTTTGATGCACTTTTGTTTTTATGCCTAAAGATATCAATAATCTTGGTTCATCCGCGTAGGCCTCAATCTCTTTCAATGGAGTCTGGGCTTTGCTTAGGTTTAACAAGTGTGCTACATTATATATATGGAATAAATAATTACCTCTACAAAAGGAGTTTGATTCACCTTAAACTTGCTTGGAAAATTAAAAATTATAATTATTTTTCTTACAATAAAATTTCATCAGAAAAAACATTAATAATACTATAATTATATATATATATATATATATATATTATACATTTTGTAATTATTTATATATTTAATAAGTTAATTTACAAAAAAATCTAACAATTTTTTAATTCTTATTAAGTAAGTTTTTCTTCTATTCCTACAACACATACGTGTGAAAGAAGAAAAAAAAATGAGATTTTTGCAAGGTTTAAATATTAATCTCATTGGGAACTCATGATTTGACCTACATCCATAAGATTCAATCTCTTTTTATCATACATATGAGTTTATATTTCACTTTTGATGATTCAACATGAACATCAAAAGTTATATTGAAAAGTAATTAAGTAGTTGAGTATTTATCATAAAATCATTAGTACAACTATAATTTATTTTTGGAGAATATCAGTCATTTATTGATTGACATAAGAAATATATACTCATTATCTAACCTTGACAATGTTGAAGGTATCCTATAATCCAAACTTAGTCTTTGAATATTCTAGTCTAAAGCATTGTTCTAATAGATATTTACCTAGATAAAAATTTCCTTAGACTTCACCATAGGTCATGTCTTTCATACCAATACATTAGTTTGATCTCAATTTATTGAAATCAAACTTAAGACTTTTTCTTAACTAACATAATCTTGACGTCTCCAACTATAGTAAGATGTGATGACTATCAAAATATATCATTTTCTTTATCTAATAATATTATACCACATAGACAAACACAAATAATATAAAATAATAATAAAACATATCCATAAATTTCTTTTATTCAAGTTCACTAAATAAAAATTATTTACTTTTAACATATATATATATATATATATATATATATATATATATATTGAATTATAAAATAATGATATTTTTAAAATAATACAAAATAAAAATAATAATAATCAAGAATTTTAAATATATAAATATATATGAATTAGAATGTTATAAATAAATATAATAACTAAATATAAATTAATATAAATGACTGGTACATAATTGAATTGAAAATAAATTCAATGAAATAAATACAATGTAATTGAAAAAAAAACTATATGAAATAAATAAATAAATAAAATTAATGATAAATTAAATTAATTAAATAAATAGGATTAGTGATTAATTACTCCATCCTAGAATTACTCCAGGCTAAGCACGCTTAACCATGGAGTTCTTATGAGTCAGGCTACCGAAAAGCAAATGCATTTGATTATATGAGTAGCCAAATCAATCCCTTTAAGCTATCTTTCAACCGTATAGTCTCATACCTATACAGTCTCTATATCCCTCTCATTCCGGTGTATGTTCGATTCATCCATGTGTCCCTTCCACAGGAAGCCTGCCAGGAGCCACTCCTTGTCTGTGCCTCCTGCACCATACTCCCTGCACCGGCGTCACTCCCCGCCCTTGTCAGTACCCGGGTGTCACATTTAGTGTTGAGAGTTTACATTATAAGTATTGCATTATATATTTAAATACACTCTTAATTTAGATTGTCCTAAAATGTATAAGATTGAATTTTCTTTTTTGACTCTAAATTGTATCATTTTGAGAAGATAAATTTCAGTGGTTAAAACTTTCTAAACTAGTCGATCTTTAAAATTTTCAAAGAAATAAGATTAAGGTAGTAGATATAACCATATTATTAATAAAAATAATATTATTAAAACTAATTCTTATTTTTTCTAACTTATTTTTTTCTTCTATTTGATTCAAAATATTTAGACTTCCTAATTTCGTTAGGTGTGTTCAAAGTGGTCCTTCTATTTTTCAAAAGTTTGTAGTGGTCTCATATTTTGTAAAAACGGTTCAAGTTGGTCATTTTTGCTTACAACGTTAAAAACACTAACAATGTAATTTCCACCCTAGCCAATAGAGAAACACCACAAGTTGTCACATCACCAAGAGCTGTCACATCACCACATTTTTTCACGTCATCGCCTTCTTCTGCCAAAAACCCTAATTCCCATTGCCTTCCCCTTCCACCGTCACCTACCATCTTCGTCGGCCACCACCTTTGCCACCGTCAGCCTTGCACCACCAATGTCCAACCTCGCACCAATAACCTCGTGCCATCACATCCATGGTAGGGACTCAACTTCTCCACCCATTAGTCGTCAGTCTTCGTCCACTTTTAAACCAAAAACACAGCACCACCTAAAACACCACATCAAATCCTAAAATCACAAAGAAACAAAAATCTACAATTCGTTCAGAACCCTAATCGCTAAAAATCCCTAAAATCACGAGTTTATCTTCTCCTTCGCAAAGAACCCCTTCATCCAAGTCAGACATCCACATCAAATCCCTAAAACCACAAAGAAACAAAAATATTCCAATTCTTTTAGAACCTTAATCACTAAGAACCCCTAAAATCGTGAGACCAAAATCGGGAGTTCATCTTCTCCTTCCCGAAGAACCCCTAAAACCTAACATTGTCACATAATTCACCTCATTCACTTTTGACTAGGGTAGACACTACACCACTATAAGCAAAAAGGACCAACTTGAACCATTTTTAAAAAATATGAGACCACTATGAACTTCTAAAAAATAGGAGGATCACTTTGAACACACCTAACAAAACTAGAGACCAAAATTAATATTAAGCCAAATATTAAATTTGTTAGTTTTACTCCTACTAATGATGGTCATTAAAATTATATTTATTCAAGGTTTTATTCTTTTCAATAACATCAAACATTTTTAATGAAAAAAATGTGATACAAATCGAGTTACTTCTCATATTCATTCATTTTTAACAGCAAGATCCAATAACACCAATCACCATTGTTTTTCACTTAAATATAAGATTTCACTTAAATTTATGTTTTGTAAACTATAAAATTAAGAAAGAACATTAACTTCTAATTTCTTATTTTAATTTTCACTTTAGACTAAGTTTAAGTTAAAATAATTAGCCAAGCGCTGCTTAAATACAAACATACTTTCAACTAGTAGTTCGAAAGTGATGGAGGGAAAACGTAGCTACAATCAAAATACCAGAAATGTTATATGTAAATCTCCGATTAATCTGAGAATTACAAGAAGTAAACCAGTACGTATACTCCGAACACCAATAACTAATACTCAAATTAGTTAAAATATAGAAAAAAACTAATATCATAGAAAACAAACTAAAATTGTAAAATAAAAATTTCTAAATTTGAGCAAACTTCTATATTTTAAACAAAAATAAAAACATAATATAAAGTTGGTTTGAATTTAAAATTTATTTTAGATGTAATCATTAAAGCTTTATTGAGTAATTCTCTTCTTATCGTTTTCAAATGAATTCAAATATATAGAATTATCTACAATTAGAAATTATAAAATCAGCACACACACACAAAAAAAACACAGAATTTTTTAAGACATTATCCAATTTTACGCAATATATATTTAATTTTTTTTGCCTATTCAACGTAATCTTTTTCATTGATATTGTTTTCATATAAAAAGACACTATGGAATATTTATGGTATATAATTTTTCTTTTCTATTTTAACTTCAATAATATTTTAAATTTACAAAAGAAATTTTTTTAATAAACATCAACGATGTAAAAAATAAAGAAATTGAAACATAATAATGAAAACAAAAGATAAAAAAGAAACTAGCATCCTAAAAAGCTCACGTAGAACAAAAACAAGTAACAACTCCAAATCTCTTCGTAATTAAAAAAAAACTAATATGCGTTTATAATATTCGATCCTATGTAATAAAAGTGATTTAACTGAGAAAAATAATTGCAAATGACAAATAGCAAAAGAACGCTTTCATAGTTGATTGCTATAGGTAAAAATAAGTTACATGGGTGATATTCATCATTCAAACGCCATCTGATTTCATGGTCGACTTGATTCTAAATCATGTGATTTGTACTTTTGCACGAGTCTGGGTATAAAATTTAAAAATATTCTTTTAAAATCCCAAAAGACTAAAAATCTATGAAGCTTGTTCATTTAAATTTAATTTATGTGTAGGGAATACCTATGATGCAAGTAAATCCAACGGAATCAAACGTGTTGTTTTCTACATCCCTAATTTTTGCCTCACCCTTTTCACCCTTTCTTTTTGAAAACTTGCCAATATCAGAGATGGTATGATTCAAGGCTCTCACTTGGTTTCTGATTCCTCAAAACAATCAGCCTCAAACTTCTAATCACACATATTTGAGTGTCCAGAGTCAGGCACCAGTTCTTTATAGGAGTGTTGCCATTCCGTGCTCACTTAATCACTACTAAGGAAATATGAAACAACGAACATAAAGATTTTCCAAATAGTTAATGACCAAGAGGGTGGAGAAATGGTGGAATTAACCCTTCTTTCCTCCAATTAAGTTTGCGTTTTATTGTTCTAGAAATCAGGCTAAGATGGAGTATTCTCTAGCCCCCTACATCATCATCAAAGCTATTTAAAAACTGTTAAAAATTTCACCATTTCTCTCTTTTTGGGTTTGAGACTTGTTCTTTCCCCAAGTTACGAAAAAAGCGCACAATTTGTAATGCCAAGAATGTGCATTTATATACTGACATACATCGGAGATAAGTATTATTGCCAACATGAAGGACAAATACAAAATGCATTCTTGTTTTAAAATTTCGCAAAAAAGTCACAAATATTCCAGATACAAATTTATTTTAGAGACTGGACAAAAGTACCAGAATGTAACGAACATGCAAGAAGCAGCACAAATTCGGATGGAGATGGCTGAAAAAGCATCACCATATATCAGGACGCAACTCACCGCTGGCTGGGGGCACCCATCTCCCAGAATTGTACACACTTTCACCAACCTTCCAACCAGGCACATCCTTCATCACTTCTGCCTCATACGCGAGGTATTTATGCCACTCTCTAACAAATCTAGGAAGAAAACAAAAAAATAATGGAGATGCAAAATGCTTAGCACAATAGTAGCCCTATGTGTTGATACAAAATAGGTGAATGCGTCTCAAATACCTCTCGTCCTCTTCAGCCTGTAGCACAGGCAGTATGGATCGGCGGGCAGCATATTTTTCTTCCTTCAGTGCCCTATAGGAAGTGAAGCATTATACATCAGTTTAAGTTTTTGACTAGTAACTGAAAGCAAACCTACGTGGTCTGATTCTTCCATGAACGGCTATATCTATTTTTCAGTATCACATCCCACCAATCCCCAAAACCAATAATAGACGAAGAATAAAATACAGTAAAATCAGAGACTCGTGGTGAGAAAGAAATATCCAATAATATGCACTAATATACATTTATTTTTATGGACAAAATCTACGAGTAGTACAGTAGGTGCTTTTGATACTTTTTTCAAATCAAAATTGGAGGTCACCTCACCTCTCGTTACCTAACAGAAACTTAAATTTTTTAAGAAAAATAACACCGAGAGCACTAAAAGAGTTTTGTCTTCTGTCCATATCCTTTTCCCACAAAGACCAAAGAGAAACAATTTTCCAATAAAAAATTAACTTACACAGGAAAATACAAGCTGCTTTGTTTCTACTTTGCAGAGAAATTTAGAATCGACCCAATCCAGTTTCTTAAAAAATATTAATAAGAGTGTAAAATATTTTTTTCTGGTCAACTGGAACAACCCTTCAAAGGAAGGGAAAAACATTTTCAACTGTCCCGTATTCTATGCTCTCACCTGAAAGTATTTCTTAGGAAAGTATTTCATGTATTGATTTAATTCAAGAAGCTCATCTCTACCGAAAACATTTTACATGGTCAAATTTTCGGTAAAATTGGATCCTCAAGTATTTCGTACTAACTAGATTGAATAAATCATTTTTCGAATACATGGCTTGCATATAAGCTATAATCAAGCCAGGTTGTTAAGAAAATAGAAGTTGGAAATCAATGAAACAACCAAATCACAGAGGAAGCAAAGAAACCAAAAATGTTTGGTTTGGATCATTAGTTAACAGAATATTCATTCAAATATGCTAAAGAAATGCACAATCCAAGGTAGCCAGTTTGAGAACAAGGAAAGATGCAGATTCCAGCAGTAACAATTAACAACTTATCACCATAATTGAACATACAAATCACTGCACGAAAAATCTATCCCTCTGTTAGATGTTAAGTTGTGTGTTTCTATTAATTGGGCTTAGCCCATTCTGTATTTAGGGTTTAACCCTTATCTTACATTATAAATAAACTACCCTATGTGTTTGCTAAAACACATTAGGGAGATTTCTCCTAATCTTCTTCTCTATATTCAATACCCTCTTTATGATTCATAAATTAACAATTGCTCTCAAAGTCCTGAGGCCTGTCATTCTGCCTCCGCGTTTGGAATAATGTGGATTTTACTCTCAAAGTCACAGTTCCTCTTGGTCATGTATTACATCTTGTAGATGGGAAAAGAAAAACAACTATTGATTATATCTATAAAGCAATGGAGAAGACCTATGAAGTCTTTTCAATAAGAACGAAAGTAAATACGATGATGTTACCAATGGCTTGTATCTAGAGTTCTTTCATTCCAACCTCAAATTAGAATATGATTTAGAGGTTACCAATGGGTCGTATGATTACATCAAGAGGTTGGCGTCAAGTAATGTTGTGCAACATTTTACTAAGGTTTCCCTTTATAAAAGTGGAAGTGAACCATTTGGTTGACTTTGCCAAAGAATCAAGGAAGACCACTGCTTATGGCAAAAACACTTTCATAGAAGTTATTCCAGGTGTTCTAAATTGCTTTACGAAAAGCACTAAAACTATGAACACCTATTGATTTAAAAAATTAGGTCAAGTAGTAACCCAAGCCGTCTTGCTGTAAAAATGGTTTAACAGCCACAAGTAATTGAAATAAATAAATAATATAACGAAATCAGCGATAACAACTACAACACTAACTGTTGAATACAAAATGGAATCAGTACTCCTACAGAATGAACAAACGTCAATTGCAAGGATGATCCTCAACAACGGGACAATTTGTTAACATAATTTCACTCAAATTCAATTACAGTAAACAAATCTAAATTCCTAGCAAAGAAGCAGATTCCTACAGTAATAATCCAACGCCACAATTAAACCTACAAGTCAAATGATTCATAATAGTCTCGAATAACAGATCACGAGCTCATATGCTCAATTAAATCCCAGAATTTGTCGACAACACTTCAAATTGTAAGATTTAAAAATATAAATTTCTGTATTAATAGATGCTGTTAAAGAATCGTGGACAAATAAAAAAGATAGAACAATAGCCAACGATAACTGAATATTATAATTGAGAACATGTAATTGGCAATAGGATGCACAATTATAAAGTGACACAAAAACACTAAAAAGGTTTTGTTTGGACTAGTTTATCCATTAACATCAGTAGAAGGAGAAACTAAACAAGTTTCTCTCATAAGCTAAACCTTGATCATGATACGGAAACATTCTAAAGAAGCAAAATGATTATGGCATCTGTTCAAATAAGCTTCTCTATAAACACCAACAGGAGAAGGAATAACAAAAGTAACGACACATGAAATTAAAGAAATAATATTAAGAAAACAGAAAGAGGAAACCTAAGATGATTCCTGGATTACATTATAAAACAGGTGAATACAATGGAATTCACTCCTCATACAGAATGTAAAAACTTCAATTGCTAGAAAGATTTCGAACATAGAGAATTAAATCAAAAAGAAGAAAAACCGATGGAAAAGAGAAGAGAAGAACCTTCTGATCTTGTTGCCCTGGCCGACCTGGTACATGCCCCAAGAGAATGTTCCGAATGTAGCGAGGAATATGGCGATAGCGCTTGGGCCCTTGTTAGGGATGCGGCGAGCGAACCGGACCGGTGCGAACCCGCCCGGCGGTGGACCGTCCTGGAGAACCGGCATGTCCTTCACGCTCGCCATGCCTGGCTTGTTCCTTATATAGGCCTCCGTCATCTTTTTCCGATCTCCTCTCTTCCGACACTCGTCGTGTGGAATACAGAAACAGTAATAACAATCAAGCACGCGAATCTCTTCTCTCTGTTTCAGTGTGTAAAGGGGAACCGAAAGAGATTCGGGTTTTACATTCGAGTCGGAACCTGAAGTGGATAGTCCTACAAAGCAATCCGTTTTATTGGACCTTATCCCAGCCCACAACGTACAATAGGTCCAAGCTTTTATCTGCACTTCCATAATTTCAATCTGCACCCTTATATACTTCAAAATTCTAATTTTATTTTCTAATTTTTCATTTTAAATTTTGAAATGGAGGAAAACCTTGTTGCTTTATGAGTCTTGAGGAATTATTTTTTATTGCAGATACTCTGTATTTTTTAAAATTTATTAAAAATAAATATTTGGAAAAAGTATTTTTGTAACCATTTTCCCATCTGATCGATAAAAAACCAATTTAATGTTGAAATTGAAAATCAAATCCTTCCTGTATAATTACTATTTCACTTCAACTTACATGTCACTGTTCAAACACTTTTTTTAATAATAAGGAAGAAAATTTTAAACTTACATACAAACACAACTTCAAAAATTATAAAAAAGAAAACAAAATAAAGTCATGCTTTAAAGCTTGACTTGCTTATGGGTATCTTTTTTAAATTCTGTCTATTTTGATAATTATATCTCTGTTGGAAATAAGAGAATAAGTGGGTGGGTGTGTGTTTGATTGAGGAAATTGATATATATATATATATATATATATATATATATATATAAGAACTTCTTTTCCATTTTGTTTTTTTTTCTCTAATCTACTAATTACACATCCATATGCGTGACACGTCTTTAGATTATGTTCTAATTTAATTTGATGCAAAACTTTTTGCTAAAATTCATCATATTGGATAATATATTGGTTAAAAAAGTCTTATTTTATTATTTTAGTGTTACCTTTCGTATCTTTGATTTATATTATAAGTTAGATTACTATAATTTCAACCTCAAAAATAATGTTTTTTTTTATGTATATAGTATAGATGGACTAGTCATTAGATGATACAATGAACGAGTGATCAGATATATCGTACTAATTTTTATCGAAATTGTTTTACTATATGGTGATTAAGTGTAGTTTAATAATCACGTTTGGATACGTTAGAATACAAACAAAGTCTCACATATATGAATTTATATATATATATATATAAAATATTTCTTTTACTAAGATGTCTTTTAAAGTGATATCAAATATAAATTCATAATAACATAACCCAACACAAATAATATCTTATCAATGTAGCAATATTATGTATTTGTTGTCTCTCCTTATAATTGATATAAGAGATTTCCACCTTCAAACCTAGAGACCTAAAATAATACATCATAAGTAACTGAATAACTTACAAACCACACCAACATCTATTAAAGAATAGAGTATTTTGCAAGAATTTTGTAACCATATCAAATAATAATGAGATAACTAAAGAAACTAAATTTATATTTCATATTTTATTTATAACTCAATTTATTTCTCACATGTATTAAAACAAAAGAGAAATATTTCTTTTATTAAAAAAACATGAGCGATCATTATATTTCAGTCTCTTCTATATCTTATTCAATTTCTTTTAATGTAAATGAGTTTTACAACAACTTCATTTTTCATGTGTATTCCCAAGTTGGTATTGAATTATACGATCATATATATCTTTTTTCATCAATATGATTATTGTAACATTCCCAACTTCAGTCTTACACTAGAATCGAACGCACGCTCATGACCGAACGGTCTTATAGAGAGAGTTACAAATTTAAGATAACCAAACCTGACCGAACGGTTACAAAAGACAGAAAAACCGAACGATCATACTTAATAAAAGGGAAGGTGATCGAACGACCACCTTACTATAACTAGACTATTGACCGAACGTTCTACTGTTCGGTCTTAATTTCTTCCAAATTCTCCTTCTTCCAGCGGCTCGTCCCCTTCTGCTCACATCCACACGGATGATCATTGCAATGACAATGACGGACGTACAAGACCAGACAACATAAGAAATACACAGGGTAAGCTTATGTAATTTAATTCCTGCATAAATATATTTATCCAACAATCCAACACACAAGATAATTTTATCATACGTATCATACAAAGCCTATCACTAGACTGACTGTCCGGACGGTATGAATTATGTGTAACTACGACGATTCGTGCACCCGGGTGATGTAGTAACTAGAATATTCTCATCAGCTGCCACCTGAGGTTAGTCTGTTCCGTCCAAAGTACCCCTAAGAACTAGGACCTCCTGCCGTTCCCACACATGGCCTACCCTCCTCTACGTGAGGAGAGTACTCACGGAACATCAGGATGAACCGCCAGCCAAGCATTACCACATTCATACTTTACAATTTCAATATTCATCCATGAGTCGTTCCTCCCCGGAACGCTCGTTCATAATTCCAACACATTTCATTCATATCATATTCTTTTCATCTTCCATTATCAATTATCTCAGTTTCATCTTTCATTAATCCTCATCTCAATGTCATCTTTCATTATTAATCATGTCAATTTTCTCCTTATTCAAAAATTTATAAAGACACTAGACACCGAACGTCAATCCTCACTCAGAACGAGGACGAACACGTAAGGTGAGACAGATAGGTCTCCAGTTTCATAATAGAATAAAACCGAGAGGTTTACTGTCGGTTTGAGAGAGAAACCGAGTGTAATAGATATAGCAAGGAACGAATGAACCGAACATTCATTACAAAGTGAATCAATTATATGAACTGACTCTTGATAACTCTGATCGAACGCTGAAAAGACCTCGCCAAAGGCTACGACTATATGCTGGAACCAATCGATACAGACACTTCCAGATATTCCAATAATAATACTTAGAAGAATTCTCAGGAAGAAACCAACGCTTATGAATATTTAACTTATTTGATTTTACATCAATAAACCCGAATGCCAGTAAATAACCGAGCACGGTAGAGAAAATTCTATTGAAGTTAGACGAACACTATTTTCATCAAGATAGATTATACAAGAAACGAGTACGAGCGCTTGGTGTAAGACCGAGCACTACTCAGTACGAGCGCTTGGTGTAAAACCGACCACTCCTCAGTACAAGCGCTAGGTGTAAGACCGAGCACTACTAAACTTATGATAAAAGGCTTAATAAATATAATAAGATACTATCAAAGTAGTGTTTACAATCAACGGAAAATATACTATTATATATATATATATATATATATATATATATAAATTGAGTTTATCACAGGATACCCAGGTACAAAAGTGCTTTGCCAAACGCTCAAGCATAGTATTACCACACGAGGACGCTCGTCCTCAACTAGGGTTCTCTCCAAATGAAAGAATCCCATTTTACTATGTTCATTAGGAAAACCGAACGGTCAATGACCGTTCACTAACGAACGTACACTTTTATATGAGAAATTTCATACTAGAATCAATTTTTTTAAACTCATTTCTTGACATATAGTTTCATAACTTTATACATTCGTATAAAAATCAACTTTCATACTTCATAAATTCATATCATATAAGTTTCATATAGTTCATACATTATAACATAACTCAGCCATATTTCATTTCCACTCATTAAATAAACGAACATTCATGCAATCCAATCATATCAATCATCATGCATCAAAGACATTCAATCAACTAACGAATATTCATACAGTACAACAACATACAAATTAAATTAAATAAGCTTCCCTTACCTCTGAGTGTGACCGAACGTTCCCAGACGCAGAAATACAATTTCACCACTACCAGTTTCCCTTCCGTCAACGCTCGACAATTCCAACTACACCAAGTGACAATCCAACACTATCAGAACCACTCAGTTTGAGAATGGTGATCAACACAAGAACTCAAAACTGTGTTTGCATGTTTAGGAAACGAACGACTGGGTGGAAAGAAAGACTTACCAGCTCAGCTTCACAAATCGAACGGTTTATCTGGAAGCTCCTGACGCCGGGATTGCTTCTACGGTGGCTGAATGAAGATCAGAGAAGGAAAAAGAAGTGTGTTCTTAGAGAGAAGATGAAGAGGATGTAGAGAGAGGGAGGAGAGAGTGAGATTCTTCAGAAATTGAAAAGAAGGTGCATGCAGAGAGTGGAGTAGTTTTTCTGAAAATCCAAGTTTTGCATTACACGTCAAAACAAACGTCCCCCCTTCCGTCGACACCTGTTTCCCACTAACTGATTTTCTGATCCTCTTCGCTTGACACCTGACATCCGTCATCTGAGTGTCGAGCCCTCCTCTTGACATGTGAACTACACTGAATCGATACATGCGTGGATTTTACCGGTCCTGACAATTATTTAAAGAGAAAAGTTGAAAAATTATTTATCATATTAAATATTTTCAAAATCAACATTTTAAATATTATTATAATTTTTATTAATATACTTTGAAATTAATATGAAAAATAATTAACGTGTGTTTTGTGGATGCAAACATACAAACTCTAGTTTTTATTTATTTATTTTTTAATATTTCAATTTAATTTTTCAAAATAAAAATTTCATGAACTGAACGTGTAGTGTGGGGGTTGATGGCTTAAACCCTAGTAGACGAAGCCGCTTCTTCCAGACCCTTCTCTTTCTTTTCATAAACCCCACGCACACTCTCTCCATTTAAAACTTTGCCTTTGCACTAGCTGCTCCATTCCTGCATTTTCTTTACTTTCTATCTTCATTTTTCATATTCGCATCATGTATCGCTTTGCTTCTAGCCTCGCCTCCAAAGCAAGGTCACCCTCCCATCCCCTATTGCTTTTGTTTGTTCTTTTTTATTCCTGTGTTGTGTGGAAGTCAAATTGTTCCTTTGGGTAATAGAAATTTTTGCAAAATGGATCAAAATTTGATTTTTTTTTAATTATTATCTCATTGGGTATTATGTGTTTGCTTCTTACATGTTGGGTGCTACTTGGTGGGTTTGGAGGCTAGCACTTGATTGGGATTGATGGGGATTTTGTTTTGACTTTGAATTGCTGTTTCTTTGATTGCAGGATTGCTAGGAGTGGCAGCAAACAGGTGGAACTCTAATGATTTAATGACACTCTTTTTAGTATTGTAACGTTCGCATTTGAGAATGAGATTTTATTTTTGGAGCTTGTGTGGGTCAATCCTTAGTCTTTGTTCCTTTTTTGTCTGTTTTCTTTTGCTGCATGATTTAGCTTGGGAGTACGTTGAGCTGGAGCCGAAATTATGCGGCTAAGGACATTAAATTTGGTGTGGAGGCTCGGGCTCTGATGCTTAAGGGTGTTGAAGAGCTTGCAGATGCTGTCAAAGTAACCATGGGTCCCAAGGTAACCAAGTGGATTGTTTGTTTGCTTCTTGAGTTTGTTGTTTTCTTACATTCATTGTTGATGTTAACATGGGGAGAGTTATTGTTTGTGAAGGAGGTAGAGTAAGGGGTAAGTGTAGAAGGAATGTCACTTCTGTATGATTGTGGCTGCAATCTCATTTGTTTATGAAGTCAACTTATTTCTTTCGAGGGACAAAACCACTATTTGACAAAAGAATGAACGATATTAATGGTAGTCTGTTTTGAGGTATTGCTATTGTTCAATAGTTGATTAATGTTGAGTTTATTCTCTTTAAGGGGCGTAATGTGGTTATTGAGCAAAGTTTTGGTGGCCCTAAAGTAACTAAAGATGGAGTAACTGTTGCAAAGAGCATTGAATTCAAGGATAAAGTTAAGAATGTTGGCGCCAGTCTCGTAAAGCAGGTTGCTAATGCTACTAATGATGTGGCTGGTGATGGTAAGCTGATATATCTAGCATGTTATATCATATTGGGACATGGTAGATGCTAGAAGGCTGTACACTGATATTTAGCATGCTTTTATTTTTAGCAATTTCAATTTTACCATGACTGAATAATGAGGGAGGATTTTAATTGTTTTGAAGGAACCACATGTGCCACGGTCCTTACAAGAGCCATATTTGCTGAAGGCTGCAAATCAGTTGCAGCTGGAATGAATGCAATGGACCTGAGGCGTGGTATAAGTATGGCTGTTGACACTGTTGTAACAAACTTGAAAAGCAGAGCTCGGATGATTAGCACATCTGAAGAAATAGCACAGGTTTGTGGAACCACTTTGTTAGAATCTTTCATTGCACATTGCAGGAGATACTAACATGGACTTAAGTTTTGAATTGGAATTGACAGGTTGGGACAATATCTGCTAATGGAGAGCGAGAAATTGGTGAGCTGATTGCCAAAGCTATGGAGAAAGTTGGCAAAGAGGGAGTCATCACAATTTCAGTAAGTTTTGATCTGATCATGCTATTTATTGGTGTTTTATATGTCCGTTTTACTTGTGGAAAGATTTTTATTTTTATTTTTGCTGTTTTACTTTTCTCTGTGGAAATAAGCATGAGGGTTTAGTTTTGAATTTGTACTCCTTTTATATTTCTAGCTGACAAGCCTTGATCATGGAACTATTTCAGGATGGCAAAACTTTATATAATGAGTTGGAGGTTGTTGAAGGAATGAAGCTTGACAGGGGCTACATATCTCCTTATTTTATAACAAATGATAAGAACCAGAAATGTGTATGTTCTTTCTTATCTATGTACTTCACAGCATTAGACTATTTATAGCAGTCTTTGAAATCCCTTGCTCATGAATCTTTGTTTGTTTTATATACTTACCATGCATGTCTTGTGCCTACAGGAACTTGAGGATCCTCTCATTCTAATCCATGAGAAGAAAATCTCAAGTATAAATGCTGTAGTTAAAGTTTTAGAGTTAGCTTTGAAGGTGAGAAGTATCATTCACTTTCTTTTGCATCTGATTTTTAAAATATTGATATTGGCTGACTGACACCTACTCCCATTTCTAGAGACAAAGACCATTGTTAATTGTTGCTGAAGATGTTGAAAGTGATGCACTTGCAACACTTGTTCTAAATAAGCTTCGTGCTGGAATTAAGGTTTGTATTGCCTGCTTGGCTTCAGGTTCCTAAAATTTGGATTGTTAGTTTTGTGTAGTTGATATACGAAGCTTTGCTTGTAGGTATGCGCTATTAAAGCCCCTGGTTTTGGTGAAAATAGGAAGTCCGCTCTTCAAGATCTTGCAGTTCTAACAGGAGGAGCAGTAAGTTTACTGTTTTGAGGTTACTGCTGCATTAAATCTTATTTTGTTTACTTATTAATGATATCTTTTCTGTATCCCAATAGCTTATCACTGAAGAACTTGGCTTGAAGCTTGAAAAAGTGGACTTGGATATGCTTGGCACTTGCAAAAAAGTAAGAATTTAGCTTTATTTGTAAAACATTTGAATGTGTAGAACTTTTGATGTTGTTTACTGGTTCTGATTGAGGATGTTGAATTTCCTGTAGCAACTCTCTTGTTTGATATTGGTGTATAGTTTTGTTGTGTTCTCTGTTCTTATGATGGAAGTACATAGGGTTAGTATGGGCAGCTCACTTAGGTTCTCATTGTTGCAGATAACAATTTCTAAGGATGACACTGTCATTCTTGATGGAGCTGGTGACAAGAAATCAATTGAGGAAAGATGCGAACAGGTTTGACTGAGTCGATCAATAGATTTGGTTTTCCCATTATACATGTATTCTATGTCCAGTCGACATGTCAGGTTTAATGGCACATCTGACTTGTTTGTTATGACTTTTTATAAACAGATTAGGTCAGCAATTGAAAATAGCACCTCAGATTATGACAAGGAAAAGTTACAGGAAAGATTGGCCAAGCTTTCTGGTGGTGTTGCAGTGCTCAAGGTATACCTACTTATGTCATCTTGTATAATGGTTTGGCTGGGGTGAAAATCCCACTGAGGTTCTACGATGACAAAAGTAACATTTGAAAAATACCTTTCTACAGATTGGAGGAGCCAGCGAAGCCGAAGTTGGTGAAAAGAAGGATAGGGTGACAGATGCCTTGAATGCAACTAAGGCTGCTGTTGAAGAGGGCATAGTACCTGGTAAAATATCAGTGCATACAGTTTATCAGTTTTACAATCACGAATCAAATCTGACCTCATTTTGTTCTGGTATTTTAGGTGGTGGTGTTGCTCTTCTATATGCATCAAAAGAGTTGGATAAACTTCAAACTGCTAACTTTGATCAGAAGATTGGTGTCCAGATTATCCAAAACGCTTTAAAGGTCTGTTTTCTGAATTGCTTTTCTGCTCCTCCATATTACATTTTTTATTCTGACATTTGTGCAAGCAAAACTTGCTCAATGGTTTTTGTTTTTCTCATCCTAGTGTTCATTATACTACATGATTGATATTCCTAAGATCTATATTGCTTATAACTGAAGTTGCTTGTCCCCAAATATAATGCAGACACCTGTGCTCACAATTGCATCAAATGCGGGAGTTGAGGGTGCGGTTGTTGTTGGCAAACTATTGGAACAAGACGATCATGATCTAGGATATGATGCTGCCAAGGGTTAGTGTTCTTTTATTTCATTTTCCGTGGTTGTGATTTCATTCCTCGTCAGAAGAGAAACTGATTTTGCTGTTGTATTTTTATTTGTTTTTCTTTTGCGTAATTAGGTGAGTATGTGGATATGGTTAAATCCGGAATCATTGACCCATTGAAGGTGATTAGGACAGCCTTGGTTGATGCAGCAAGGTAGGATATTCCGAAATTTTTTATGTAGATATTGATGCATTTAACTATTTGTTTGTGATGTACACACCGTTATATCCGGGCCTTCTAACTCTGGGTTTTTAATAATGGTGTCATGTGATCTATATAGCCTCACCAGCTGTACCTTTTTTTTTGTTATTATGTAGATTGCATAATGCTTATGACCCTTTTTCTGCAGTGTCTCATCTTTGATGACAACAACTGAAGCTGTCGTGTCTGAACTTCCTAAGGATGATAAAGATACTCCTGCTATGGCTGGTGGAATGGGTGGCATGGATTATTAACCGGCTTCGATTGATTTGATTGCACCTCAAGACAAGAATTGGTGCTGAACCCACACAACCTTTTTTAGTTGAATTATTTGTGAAGGCATCACTGTAATCATAGTGAGAGAACGAGATGTAGGTAAGAAAAGTTAACTACAATAATTCAAATTATAAGACATTTGGAAAAATTTTTACCCCCTAAATCAAGGTATTGTTCCGGGAACGTTGTCCGTTTTAGGTATTCTTGATCATCCAATCATATTTAGCACAAATATCCTAAACTGGAATAGATAGTTATAATAAGTACCTCGATAAATCAGTTTATATTATAAATACTCCATGGTCGTCTGAACGAAAAGTAGAACCGAGATTCTTCCCATCTGGTTGCGGTTTTCACTTTAATTGTCTCCTGATGATCATGATTTGGTTTATTCTCGTTTAGTTCATTAGTGCAGAATCCATGGCCTGGGGAAGAACAATACAGGACCAGATAGTTCTAAAATGTGTGCAAACCAATTAATTCTTCATACAAGAACATATACATCATACAAATGTCGTTGGAAATTAACTATTTCAAAATTTCCCGAATAATAAATAACACCCTTCTAGAGATTAAAATGAACATATACGTTCGTTTTTTAAGATTATTCTTATTCTTCTTTCAGCCTCATTTGCCTCTACGCCGATTTTTGGTTGCTGCGCAATTTGAACAGTACCATTTTCCTTTTGGTTGCTCTTTCAGACCAACACAACCGAAATGGAACCACTCTATTTTGCACTGTAAATTTGAACAGATAAAGGAAATATGTAAGCAATGTAGGTAAAATGGACAAAAAATGTATACGGGGAAAACAAACACCTACGTTGGGGTTATCACATGCCACCATCGCTCCATAGCTAACTTGATTACAAAAGCAGTATGTGGGTTCATTTGGATCAACAGGCAAATCTAATTCCATGCCAGTTGGCTTTGCTGTGGTTTGTGCTTCTGTTGCTGCCGCTGTGACCAATGTGGTTTGTCGTGTTCTGGAGAGTTAATTCAAAATATGTATCACCTTGTAACTTTTTTTGTAAGCTCTTCATAATGAATGGGAAAACAGGAGAACAAAAAAGAGAAAGCTAAATATGAATACCACTTCCTCATTTCATAAGCTTATATATTAAATGTTTTAAGGATAATGCTGTTTTTGAGAGTAAAATGAAACCTGTTGCTGTTAACGAAGTTAGTCAGTAGGAATTATAAAAATAAATTTGCCTTCCAAACTTTTTACTTCTAGGGTTTTGTAACAGAATAAGTAGTATTTGAGGATCTAGAACTTTCATATACTAAAAGTATTTAGGATCAACTGAGGTTTAACTACATATAGAGATGCTATGATTGATGATAGTAAGGTATCCGGACACCAATGTACAAGCATATAACAAGTATAGCATAATGTCAAATGTCTTGAAAAGAAAAAGCATATAAACATGGGATGATAGCGGAAGAATTTATGAGTCAACAATGCTTTTAGGTATCACAAATTGAATTCTAAGTAACAACATTCTATTCTTCACCAAGCGTAAAGTAGAGACTGGGTGCAGGTACAGGTTCTGTTGCTAATAATTAGGAAAAAAAGATGTTTAGTATCATGGCAGTAAGCATTTTCCTTGTCAAGAGTATGTTCAAAAAGGGAAGAAGGTTATTGTTTTCAATGTTGCCATTGGCAAGCCCTTTGGGATCCTTTGAGGTGTTCTAAAAGGAAGAGCACTTATTTAGGGGGAGAAAGATAATTCAAAGGTCTTGAATTGATGAAAACAAAATCAGTGCTGATCAGCAAGGAATATTTCCTTATTTTAGGCATTGAGGACAAGGTGGTTTACCGGGAGGCATTGATAGGACCAAATCCGATTCAGGCACTTATAATATGTAGGCTTAATACCCTATTTTGTCCCCAGTTTCGTTTGAAAATGTCAAATTAGTCCATCCTTTACAAAATGCGTCAATTACGTCCTCACTTAATAAAATTTGCATCAATGAAATCCCTTCCGTTAAATCCGTACAAACAGCGTTAATTATTTTTCTCTTTCTTTAATTAACGTTGTTTGTACGGATTTAACGGAAGGGATTTCATTGATGCAAATTTTATTAAGTGAGGACGTAATTGACGCATTTTTTAAAGGATGGACAAATTTGACATTTTCAAGCGAAACTAGAGACAAAATAGGGTATTAAGCCTAATATGTAATATGAAGTTATTTTTGCATTAATTTTGGATTAGGCAGGTTATTATGACGTGGGTTGGGTGACAATTATAAGTTATTTTATATTAATTTGGGTAACTGAGGTATGATATTGTTAGCTGGAAACCCCGCATTTGTACTCAAGAAGTATTTCAGGAGTTCATCACCTAACAGTACCGTAAAGGCAGGATTCCTTATTTAGGAAATGCACGTGTGACAGTCAAAAAGCATAAAGGATAAGTTAAAAGCTATTACAAGATCGATTAAAATAATTTTAGAAGAGTTACATACTTTTTTCGCCCTCCTCTACCAGTCCCACTTTCATTGCCCCTTCCAGATTTTGTATTACCCTCTGGACCTGAAGCAGCCACTCCAGTTATTGCAGCATTTTCTCTTTCTGTCATTAATCATATAAAATTAGGTTTTATTCACAAATAGAATTAGTTTGTTATCAAATACCATACACTTCAACTATATCACACAAAGAAGACTATTAACAACATTTACACTGCATATTATGAGCTGCACAGAAAAGTTAGGAAGTGCAGTACCACGCCGAAGCTCCTCATCAAACTTTTTAAGATACTGATCAAGTTGTTGTATGTGTGTATCTACCTGGAACAAAATGATGAATATGTAACCACTAAATTCATGAAACCAGTTTTCATTAACTTCACAGTAAATTTATCCCAATATCTATTCCTGAACTGAATTTCTCTTACCAAACCATAATACTTGGACATATAACTCCTTACCCAACTCCCAAGAGGTTAAGCCAAATGAAGTGTGTAATAAAAGGAAAATAATATACACGAACCATGTTTGTGTAACTGTTTCACAGACAATAAACACCTGAGTGTAACTAAAGTTATTGACAACCTAGAAAAGAAAAAAGAGACTAGTAAAGAAGCAAGATACAGATAGCAGGGTTGCCGAAATACAATTTTTTGATCCAGTTATATCACAGTAGGTATTAGCAAAACAACGCAATATCAAAGTTCAGGCAGATATATTCAAAGACAAGCATTACCGAAGGTCTTAAAAACGAACATAACAGGATAAATATGGACTACCAAATCATATGCCTGGACAGCCAAGGCTACTTTTTCATCAGCAACCCTGATACTATGCTTTTGCTCATCAAGCGCTTCATCAGAGAATCTAATAACTGAAGTATCAGGTGTAATGTTTCCAGACCTAACTCCCCTCCTAATATCTTCAATTTCATGTTCACAACGCTGTTCATTTTGCCTTTGAATATCTGTTTACACACATCACAATGCTTATGTTGAGTGGAAACCTTAAACAAGAGCGAAGATGTGATATGATAAGAGTAGAAACAGACACACAACTACGTTTTTCTTCTTTTTCCTTTCTTAATACAGGAATGGGCATTGCAGATATTTATCACAAATATGAAAAATAGTACACTGTACCTTTAATTTAATATCTAATGCCTAATCATATTTATGGGTAATCACTAGCAAGATAATGAACATATAACATATATTAAATCTAGAAAGTGAACTTTAGACTTATCGCAACCTCCCAAATGAGTTTGTAAATTAAGGTTTGGATCCACTTATATACTATATTTTTTGTTATGCCTTTAGTCAGTATACAGTCTCTAACATAGCCACTCATGCTAAGGATTGAACATCCTGAACATAGGATTATTTATTTGTTGGTGGTGTATTAGCAAATAACATAATAGGCCTAACAAATTGAATTTTAAACTTAACCCAACTTCACAACAACTGGCTTGCAAGATAAGATTTACACTACTCATACACTATGATTTGGTTGTTTCTTTAGTTGATGTGATATGAGATCTCCAATAACATTGATTGAACTTTAATGTCTTCAAAATTCAAAATACAAACTTATCATAATGTACTGAAATTACGATTGAAAGTTAAAAATTCTAGTCCAAGTAATGTTTAACATTGTAATTGTAGCATTTGGCTCGGCATTATAGTGCAACACTGTGATGGGTACAGAACCTCTTTTCTGTTCTACTCTTCTTACTTGTCCCCTCTTCTCATAAATTCTATGATCTCTCAGTTTCTCTCCTCTTTCCCTGTCTCTTCTCTATTCTGTTCTACTCTTCTTACTTGTCCCCTCTTCTCACCATGTTTTCCAAGGCTCCCATAAGCTCAATCTTGCTCTTAGGTACTAGAGCCCTATAGGATTCTGTAAAAAGTAGGTCCAGTTTCCTACAGTTACATCTTCCCAAAAACTCTCAAATAAACTCAACATTTCATCTCTCTTTATGAAAATGATGTCAAGACCCCTCTGGAAAAGGTATGTCCAGTTGCCTAGTTACAGGCATGCATGGTATATACTTCCTGAAAAGATCCCCAACAAACATGTGAGAAGGAAGAAAAATCTTATCATCACAATATTTGGTGCTCTAGTGTGGCTTCCTTGATGAGGAGGCTACATGTGTTCATCTATTCAAATTTCAGCAGCAATTCACAATGTTTGAAATACACAACCTTTGAGGACAAGAATCATCATTTTGGGGAGGGATATTGATATGTGAATATAAAAGAAAATTATATTAGTTAATTATGTCTGATAACTGCTTACAAATAAGGTAGATATTTCGCGGTAGACATATGGTTTGATCTCTTTGTTTCTCCCTCTTTCCCAATATCCTCTCTATATTGTTATCTTTTCCCCACTTCTAGTTATGTCTTTCAGTTTCACTCTCTTCCCCTACTAAGTTCTATATTATTGTCACTCCATAATCACATCCTAATAGAAAAGTGCACCAAGTCTCACGCTACATAGAATGATATAACAGTCACTAACCTACATAACATTGCATAAAAATAGAGTTTTTACTTGTCATCATGGGATAAAAAAAAGTAAATAGTCATATTATCTCTCTCATTCAATCACAATTATCGTGTATGACATGTTTATTGATTTTTACAACCACTTCACCATTTGTATTTGGCATGATTTGATTTCTTATTGTTTAACTGTGAATAGATTTTTTTGTTCACTGACAGCACATTGAAATTAAACTAAAGAAAAATAATACAGACTCTTAATAAACATGCTTTCATCATACTGGAGAAGTAAATAAATAAATGGAATTATAAAATTACAATTACCCTGTAAGCTCTTATCTAAGTCACGTAACAACGCATACTTCTTTTGAAGTATAACAGGCAGCGAATCCAAATCTGCAGAAGAAAACAAAGTAATTTGTTAATGCGAAATTGAAAGCACAATCACATAATTAAACCCTAAAAATCCAAATATGCAAAAGGTATGAGAGAAATAGATAAATAGAGGAAGGAATTACTGGCTTGAAATTCCTCAAGGAACGACATTAGGGTTTGCGGGAGAGCGCTGAAAGGAAACTCAATTTTAGTTTAAGATGAAAAAATACAATACATTATAAAAGTGTACCAATTGAATTTTGCATATTTTGTGTCAAACCTTTTTAAAATCTTCATTATTTTAATTTTAATGAATGGTTTTATACATTCAATTAATGCAATTAATTAAAATTCATTCGAAATATTTGTTAAGTAATTATGGTAAGAATTAACCTTTTAATTATATAGAAATATACATACATACATATATATATATATATATATATATATATATATATATATATATATATATATATATATTATTAGAATTATAAAAGTAGAAACATAAATAATTTTTATAATTTTATTATACGAAACTTTTATTTATTTATAGATAACGATTTTACCGTAAATAATTATTTCAACTTCTTAAATTAGAAAAACAGTTATTTTAATTTAAAATAAGTGATTAAATATTTTTTTAAAATTAGTGAAACTAATAAAAAAAATTACTATGTACATAAAAAAGAAAATTTATCAAATGTACATAACTAACCAAAGCAAGACCCAGAAAAATAAAGTCTTAGGAAAATAAAGTCTTAGAAATAAAATAATACTGAGACGTAGGTGTTTTTGTTTAATAAGTAATGTTTTTTTAGTGTATATTTTTGTTAGAACATAATTGTTATTTTATTTTATTTACATTTTGATTTAGGGGTTTTACACTTTATTAATTTAGTTGTAGAAATTAAAATAGGAGAATATAGAAAGGAAAAACATGGATTTATACAAATTTAATAAAAAGATAGGTTTAATACCTCTTTTGGTCCCTAGAAAGGGGGCCAATGTTCAATGTGGTCCTACCCTTTTTTAGAAGTTTAATGTGATCCCATCTTTTGTAAAAAGTGTGCAATAAGTCCTTTTTGAAAACGGCGTTAAGTTTTTAACGGAGCAGCTGACAGGGTGGACTGAAGTTAGCTACGTGGCTTTGTGTGGGTAATATGTGGCAATGAGAGGGTGATACGTGGCTGTGAGAGGGTAAATCAGAAATTAGGGTTTGAGTTGCAGAGAAATTGGAATTTATTGTCGTGTTTCTTCTGAAGGATGTTCATCATATTCTTCATGTAAGAGCACTGAATTATAATATATAATATAGAATCACAAATTACAATATATAGACAGGAAATTTGTTCTCATCCTTTTAATTCACCAACACGCGATTCTATTACTCATCTCCTTCATCATTCATTTCTTCTTTCTTCTTTCTTCTTCAATTTTATTTAGACATAACAGATGAGGAGGAGAATCTCTTAATTTTCTTCCTTCACTACGTTAATTCATAACTACTTGAGAATAATATCCAGGACTTCAATTTCCAGCACAATCACTAAACACTTCAACCTCTTCTACAACACAAGAACCTTAAACTTTCCAAGTCTCAACCAACCCATCAAGCACACCGTAACCTTTATCTTCAACCTCCGTTGCTATAATTTTCCATTCACCTAGCACAAAATCCTTCACCCAATTTCTAACAATTTCTACGCATAGAACAAAGAGGGAGTAGAAGATTGGATGACAAATGGAAAAGTGTGGCAGCGAGACACACTATGATGGAGACGCGTTAGAGCCCTTCGTCTTTGATTTGTTGTGAACTTAAAAGGGTAGCAGAAACAAGGTGGAACTACGAGCAGGTGAATCGCAGTGATAGAGACTATGATTGTCGCCGTTGATGCCTCTAATCGTGGAGGAGACGTAGGAATTCGTGATTGGTCGTTTGGTTGTGTCGCCGGAGATCTCGAGGAGGAGTTTCGCGTGTTTAACGGGGTAAAAAGCAAAGGTTCGTGCGACGATGGCAGCAGCTCTAGCTCCGATTGACGTTACCGGATACACCCTGACCGGCTGTGAGAAGCGCAACCATGGTGGACCTGGAAGAAGGAGAAAACCCATGTCAGTGACGTTCGCAGCTCTGGTCTCGACGAGGTGAGGTTGCATAGCCATGTTTTCACGATTTGCAGATCTGAAAGAAGGAAAAGGTGCGGCGACGATGCCGGAAAGGTTTTGCCGAGGCCACTGGTGCCGCCGCCGATGACTCTAGCGAACTGGGTAAGAAATGTACACACCGAGAAGATCCTTTACCCCAGCTTTTCAAACACGACAAACATCCTTCAGAAGAAACACGACGATAAATCCCAACTTCTCTGCAACTCGAACCATAACTTCTGATTTACCTTCTCACAGCCACGTATGACCCTCTCTCAGCCACATATTACCCACACAAAGCCACGTAGCTAACTTCAGTCCACCCTGTCAGCTGCTCCGTTAAAAACTTAACGCCATTTCCAAAAAGGACTTGATTGCACACTTTTTACAAAAGATGAGATCACATTGAACTTCTAAAAAAAGGTGGGACCACATTGAACATTGGCCCCCTTTCTAGGGACCAAAAGAGGTATTAAACCTAAAAAGATATTATGTAAATTTTTTTAGAAGATTTACTTGTTATTTTAAAAAGTAGTTGAAAGAAAATAGAAAATATAATTTTGATCGGTTTAGATATTAAAAGAGATATTATTATTATTAAATATTATAGATATTTTAAATGATATATTGAGATATTATTATATACAATTAGATATCAGGGCTAAATAATAATAATAATATATATTATTGATAGACTCATTATAATAAAATGTATTATTATAAGTAAGAAAATATTATCGATAGAGTTGGGTGAATTTATAAATATTAAGATATAGAAAAATAGATGATTTTATGTTTAGAAACTCTAAAAACTCTAAAAGAAAGAGAGAAAACAGAGGAAGAGATGAGATTGGTGTTTTGGGAGAAGGAGAGAGAGAGCGACAAAAAACTCTTAGTGTAAAGGAAGATTAGTGGTGTTTTAGTGTTGTAGATAAAACTTTATGATTGGCCAAGGTATGGCGAAACTTACCTTGGTTTACTTATGGTTGTATGTTACATGTGTTCTTAATTATCTTGATTGATAATCATTGTTTTGATACATGTGTATATGATTATAATTATCTATGGGTATTGTAGGGTAAGAGTTTGTGTATGAATGAACATAGGGTTTATGTAATATTTGTGATGAGTTTTCCCTATGAATGTATTATGTATGTTTCTTTGGTTATTCCAACAAAGGGTTTGATGCTAAGGAAGAACAAAGTTATGATGCTTGAGAGTTTCCATGCAAATATATGTTGTAAGTGTTGGTTATTGAGCTCCCTTCCTATGTGGAGAATAAGCCAAATAATGCTGACCATTATGTCTCACTTTGTTTTAGTGGAGATGAGTCAGATTAATAGGACACATTAAAGTCATTTAAAGAGATGGAAAAGTCGAGTGTGAGAGAAAAGAAGAGAAGAAGTCATTCCCGCATAACATAAAACCTGCACTGGTGTTTTCGTCGTTGTGAAGTCGTTCATTGTTGGATCATGTTGATTTTTGGACAGTGAGTTCCAGACATATGGTTCTTCATTCTGACCGTTCAGATCGCAAATCTAAGGTCTAGTTTGGGAGAAAAAAGTCTCGCATCAGTAGTTATGTTTTGAAGAATTTTCATCTTTTTGTTTCTCTTTTGAAGAACTGCTGATGTAAGACTATTTTCTCCCAAACTAGACACCTACTAATGATCTGAACGATCAGAATGAAGAAACATAGGTCTGGAAGCCATTGTCCAAAAATCAGCCCGATCTAACCGTGAACGACTTTACAACGACTAAAACACCAGTGTAAGTTTTATGTTATGCAGGAATGACTTTTTCTCTTCCTTTTTCTCTTCCTTTTTCTCACTTGACTTTTCCCTCTCTTCAAATAATTCTAATGTGTCCTCCTAATCTGACTCATCTCCACTGAAACAAAGTGAGACATAATGGTCCACATTATTTGGCCTATTCTTCACATAGGAAGGGAGCCCAATAACCCAACACTTACAACATATATTTGAATGAAAACCCTCAAATGTCATAATTTTGTTCTCCCTTAGCATGAAACAACAAAACATACATAATACATTCATAGGAAAAACTCATCACAAATATTACATAAACTCTATGTCCATTCATAGACAAACTCTTACCTTACAATAACCACAGATAATTATAATCATATACACATGTATCAAAACAAGGATTATCAATCAAGATAATTAAGAACACATATAATATACAACCAAAAACAAACAAAGGTAAAATTCTCATACCTTGGCCAATCATAAGGCTTTCTCTACAACCCTAAAATATCACCAATCTTCCTTTACAGTAAGAGTTTCTCGTTGCTCTCTCTCTCTTCTTCTCCCAAAACACCAATCTCCTTTGTTCCTCTGTTTTCTCTCTTTGATTTAGAGTTTCTAAACACAAAACCACTCATTTCTGTATATCTTAATATTTATAAATCCACCCAACTCTATATGTAATATTTTCTCACTTATAATAATACATTTTATTCTAATTTATTATAATGAGTCTATCCATAAGATATATTATTGTTATTTAGCCATAATATCTAATTATATATAATAATATCTTAATATATCATTTTAAATATTTCCAATATCTAATAATAATAATATCTCTTTTAATATCTAAACCCACCAAAATTATATCTCCTATTTTCTTTCAACTACTTTTTTAAAATAACAACAACTAAATCTTCTAAAAGATTTACATAATATATTTTTATTATATTTCGAGATTATTTAATTTGCATGTTTTTTCTCTCTACACTCCCTTATTTTAATTTTTACACTTAATTAATAAAGTGTAAAAACCATTTTACCGTTAGACCAAAATATAAATAAAATAATATAACAATTATGTTCTAATAAAGGTATACACTCAAGAACACTCGTTACCAAACTAAAACACCAAAGTCTGAAAATTACTTTATTTTTTACCCATATTACTTTAAGAAATATATAATTTTATTATTTCTATGAGTAATTAATTAAAAAATAGATAATATAATTTAATGCGTACATATATAATGTTATAAAAAACAGTATTTTAAAAAATATTTAATCATTATTTTTTGAAATAAAAATGTTTTATTTATCTTAAATTAAAAAAGTTATTCAATTATTATTTTATAAAATGAAAATAAATTATTTTTATTCATTAAAGAATAAAATTATCCAATTAAAGGAATATGAAAATAAGTTACCAAATGATTATATATATATATATATAAAATAATATAATATATATTTATATATATATATATATATGTTAAAATAATATAATTTTATAATTTTATTATTTATATTACAAAGATCTACAAATTTACATTTTAAAAGTGATAGTGATTTAAAAATAGTAAGACTCGATTATTTTAATATTAATTAGTTTTAATATAAATAGTTTCGTTATAAATGAGTTTCATTATTTTAAAACACATCATCAGTTTGCATGTGTCTTTTGAGTCACCAATTTAAGTCTTTGCTGATTAGTGATTCTAATGATGTACCTTAGTTTGGTTTCTATTGTTCGTAAGAGTCGATAGAACTTCGTGAGCTTTAGGAGCTGTTTTATGATTCCTAGAGATTTTTGGTTATTTGTCAGGTAAAAAAAGCTAGTTACTTAATTAATAAACAAGTTTTGATTGATGATTACATGATTGTGTGAGAGTTAATTTCCAAAATTGAGTTGAGTGGTGAATTTTGACCCATTGGGTTGAGATTGTGTAGTAGAGTCATCTTTAGCGATGGGGTGTTTGAATTCTTGCTATGATTTATGTTTGAGATTGTAATTGAGGTCAATTATTGTTGAATTGCATAGGATATGATTATTGGTTGTTTTGCTATATATGGTTAGTGTTAGGCTGAATTGAAGAGGCTTGTGAGGAATAAATCTGCAAAATTCATGTTCTGTAAAATTCTTGCTGGATTAATATATTCTCAGAAAACGTGCAGTGGAATATTTAAGCGTAGGATAAACCAAGAGGGGGCGGGGTGAATTGTTTTAAGTTAAAAATCGCTTTACTTTGAACAATTTTTTTCTTTTAAAAATTTCTTCGATAAAAATAAAAACTCGCGTTGTTCAAAAGCAAATAATTAATGTAGATAAGGGAGAAGAAGAATTACACAAGTAATTTTATACTGGTTCGAATAAAAAGATTCTACGTCCAATTGTTAATCTCTCTAAAAGAGGGATTCACTTTTTCACTAAATGTAAAACACAAAAGGATAATAAGAATAAGATTAGAAAACACCTCCTTTAACAGACAAGAGATGAACAACTTGATTCTGGTTAGTAGAAAAGCACCACCAACTTGGACGCACTAAGTAACAACTTCTCATTCTTTAAGTACCGAAACAATCAAGCTAACTTAAACACATAAAGTATTTCAGACTAATCTTTATGCTAAGTAACCTCTAAAGAACTTTGAAACACAATATTTATAATCCAAGGTTCGAGCTAGGTCAGAAGCTAAACAGACAGCTCCCAACTACTAGAGATAATTGATTATCCCAAGTGATAATCGATTATCTGCGAATCTAGGTAATTCATGCTTTTGGGGATAATCAATTATCCTAAGTGATAATCAATTATTGTCGAATCAAGGTGTTTTCTTCATTTTCTTGTGATAATCGATTATTGTCGTAAAGCTTCTAAACTAAAAAGTAGATACATGACTTCTTTAAGTTACATTTGAAAATCTAAAGCTATTACAATAAAATCCTCAATAAAAAGTTTTAACATAAATTCTTCCAGTCATGTAAATTGTTCTTCAAGTCTTTGAGTGCATCATCATCAAAATCTTTCAAAGCTTCAATCCATCTTATTGGTAACACTATTATATTCTAATTGGGTGAGATTAGAATCAGGAAGCCACTGAGTTGTCGCTGGGCGAGATATTCTCATTGAGTAAAACCAAAGTCAGGGGATTCATTACTCGACTATATGGTCGCTAGGCGAGCTAAAAGTCAGAGGGTTGCTGACCTAGTGGTCATTGAACGAGAATATTCTCGCTAAATGCCACGAAAGTCATAGAACTCTCTGACTCGATAGTGGTTGAACGAGCCATCTAATCGCTAGGTGGGTATACTATTAAGTACTAATCGCGAAGTGAATAAAGTAGTCTTTCTGGACGAGATTAACAAGGTCTAACACTAATTTTTGTATGTGTTTTATGTAGTTATGATGTGTTAAAGGTTGATTTATGAATGAGAATATGATGACTAGTTTGTGATGACTAGTTTGTGATGTCTATTTGAGAGTGATTGGAACCAATCTAAGGAGGAATTGATGGTGATGTTATTTAGTGTGTGCTTTGACATATGAGAGTTCTGAAAATCGGTATCTTGATATACTGCAAACCATTTAACTCATATAAAGATGAATGTGGTGAGAGAAAGAATGACATGAGGTCTTTAATATGGACTTTTGATCTCAGGTGTGAAAGATTAACCTCGTAAATAATAAGGTGATAACTCTTGTGTTTATGACTCTCCAAGTATAAATACTACTACGGGTGCACACCTATATTAAATACATATGTCAAAACATGTACCCAGATAATTGAGTCTAGAGTCAAATGATTATATATTTATATGAGTTATAGAATGTTATAAATGTTGAACTAATATGTAATGTGTTAAATTGTTTATGAAGTTTTCATTTGAACACTAGCTTATCCTACTATCTCTTTTGTTGTCTTTGATGTGTTATTTGTTTCTTTTGTGATGATTACCTTATTGGTATGAGCATTTGATGGATAAATGTTGAATCATCTTTGGTGGAGGACACTCATGATGCATAATGTCTTTTTGGTTGTCTAATGGTTACATTTAACTCTTTTAAATATATTTATTATTATAGTTATTTTCTTTTAAATAAGTGTATTAATACTAAATCACTTGAGAGAAATCTGTTTTATTTTATTAATTCTATAATGTCTTATTTTTTGTGAGTAGTAAACTACTAAAATTAGTATGTTACATATATACTTTTTACTATTTTGATAAATAATTAATTAAAAACATGAAAATAATCTAATTTAAAAAAATATATGTAATTTTAAAAAAATTGTATTAAAAATTACATAGAAGTTATTTAAAAAATTTGATTAATTAGTAAATATGATCTATGTATGATTTAGTCAATGCTATAATTTCCTTTTATGAGGATATAAATGTTAATGATTCGTGATTTAATAACGACAATAATGTTTTTGGTGATCCTAAGTAAATAATTTTATTAAAAATAGATAACAAGAATAGAAAATACTATAATATAGTTTTGACTCAAATATGGTTATGGTTATTGCTAAATTATTATATTTCTCTATATTTTTTAAATATTCACCGTAATATTTTTTTTTTTAGTTTAGACAGTATTTTGAATACTAGTTTTTTTAATCATAAAAAGATAACAAAATGTTATGGACAAAAAAATATTTGTCAGGGATTGAATATAAAATTATATAATTTAGATGATTTATATGAGATCAAAATATACTAAATACTACACTTTTTTTAAAAAAAATTCTTAAAATTAAATTAATTTTTATATATGTTTTAGTGAAAAATAAATTTGATACAATGTTTATGTTTTCTATTTTTTTATTAAAAGTGAAAGAGTGAGTATCTTTTATAATTGATTTTCTATTTAGGTAGTAGATTTTGACATGATGATTAGTATACGGTAGCTTCCAATAAACCTTCTCTATTCTTATACATGTATAAAAGTTAGTGGGTCAAAGTTATGTTTAATTTACTTTTATAATTATATTTTGAGTAAATTATTTATTTTTATTATATATATATATATGTATATATATCAAATTTGTCTCATATTTCAATTAATTATTTTGAAAAATAATAATAATAATATAGTACACATGTATCATTTTTGTTAGTCTAACATATTATCTATTAAATTGTTATAAAAAAAATTATTATCATTAATTTAACGAGAAAAATTATATTAACTCGATTTAACAAAGGAAAAGCATGGTAGAATTGAATAACAATAATAATAATAAATTATTTAAATTTATTTAGAAAGTGTTATATATAACTAACTATCCTTCATTAAAATATTAAGATTTATATTGATTTTTTTATTATAGTCAAATACGAGTTAAATTTATAATTTAAGTAAAGAAAAATAAAAAGAATTAAAGTTATAATTTAAGTAAAAATAGATAAAAATTAATGATTTCATCTTCACCTTCTTCGTTTATTTTAATTAATCAAAACACTTGTTCTCTATCAGAAACATATATTTTCAAATTAATTCTTATCAACCTTTACCAAACATACTCTGCGTGCATGGTTTCACAAATAAACCCCTCAGTTACAAGTTTTCTGACTCATACCTAACCTCAACATATATTCAAATTCTTTACAAATAAGTTAATTGTAATTGAAGGATTAGGGCAAAGTATACAGCAAGGAAACTTATAAGTTTTTATGCAAATAAAATTAATACAATCTTAATTTTTCGTATTCAGGTTTCTATGATTATTATTTTGATTATCTTTTTCGTTTTCAATATGTAAGAGTTTTATAACCATGAGAACAACTCAGGTATGTTTCATGTCATTGCAAACTAAATTCACGCTTACGAAAAAGTATAAAATAATTAACGATTAGCAATCATCTGTAGAGAGTTTTTCATATCTTCCTGATCAGAACTAAAAGCATGATAAATTCATTTTTATTCTATTTTTAGAGACATTTTAAGGTTTTGAGGTATATCTATCTAGAATAATTATGCATCAAAGTGAATCTCTGTTGAATATTGATTATAATGATATGTTTAGTGTTTTATTTGATGTATGTGTAGGTAGTTAGAGGATATGTGTGATTTAAAGCTTTAGAAGTATCTATAGAGAAAGTTTCTATAATAAACAAGGAAAACTAGTTTTAAATTAAATTATACTTACCATTGATGATATGTGATGAATTGTGTGTGAAATCTATTTTAGAATGATAAATTACGTGTAAGAAGTGTTTTGCTGAATTGATTGATTGGTTTGTGGTTTTGAGTTGTGTCTTGATGATATATGTTAGTTGGTTGTGTGACCTAATTGAATTTGTTTGAGACTCTTTGATAAGTAAAATTATTCATGTTTCAAGTGGAAATGATTGGAACACTTTGACAAATTGGTCAATAATACATTGTTAGTAGAACTATCCTACATAATTATGCAAACTTGTTGGACGATCATATGGTTCGATGCTCGTAGAGCGAGAATGCACAATTTGGTAGTCATAGAGCTCTAGCATTTTGATTTGCTAGGCAAGTTATTCTTTGCTAGGTGAGCTTAACAAAAGTAGTCCTATTGGGTATACTCGCTAAGCGAGTCAAAGCCTAATTGGGTGAGTTTGAAATTGCTGAAAACCTAAGAGCAAGATGTGCACTTGCCTCGTTGAGCGAGAGAGTCTCATTGGATGAACATTTAAGTAATTTAGTCCTAATGTTCTCTCGGTGGGCAAGTATGTACGTCACTAAACGAGAAGGTTTAGCAAAGTTAGAGAGCATCAGAGTAGCCTTCTCGTTGGGCGAGCAATGTGGTCATTGGGCAAGTCCCCTTCTAGGAGACACTGGTTAAGCAAGACATGCCTTCACTAAGCTAGAATTTACTAATATGGAATTATATAATAGTTTAAATATGATAGTTTTTGTTATGATTGATATGAATGGAATGGAATGAGGAAGTAGTGATTCCTAGGGTGAGAATACTACCATGGTTGTATCATGTAGTGTATTGATAACATGGACTGAAATGAAACCATCCCGAATCTACTAGTAATTAGATTCACATAGATAAAAATAACTAGTTATGAGAGTCGAGGAAGGTTCATATCTAGAGTGTCGATTGTTGTCGAACTCGTGAGGTATACAATTGATCTTACCATGCTTTATGAATTGGGGACCAGCCTGTACATGTTATATAGCTATAATTCTTAGAGGCATGAGAGTTTGAGCAATGGAAGATGCATGGTCTCATGGTGCTAATCAATATATTAGTTCTCTAAAAGTTGTTACTCTTTATATATGAATGGACTATGAGAGCCTTTATGTTTGGATGCATATTGTATAATTTGTGAAAACTACTACTTATTTTTTGTATTGCTAGTATATTCTCTTTTTATTTAAAATTTATAAGTTTTAAATTAACTCTAACTTATCTTTTGTGCCTTTTTGTAATGTTGTTATCAACCTACTATGACCGTGTACTTGAGGAGAAGATAATGTTGGTTCTAGAGATTAACAACTTTGAAACTACTTTGAAACTGATAATGGAAATTGTATATATAAATAATTTAGTATAAGTATAGATAATAGTGTGATGTACTCCTTTCTTTTCTTTTGAGATACTACTTGATACCTCTACTTAAGACTCTACATTATGTCATAAACTATATATTATATGTGCACTTTCGTATAATAATTTAATTATCTTTTAATAGTGTTTTTATATCCTATAATTGACTCATTGCATCAACTAAACTATAACTGAATTTTTATTTAATATAATCGTTATCTAAGTAAGATATAATGGATTTCGCTAAAAATATTACCCGCACATTTTTTTAATATATTGTTTTTGTTATATGAAAAAAAAAATTTAAAAATTAATGAATCTCGTATTTGTAGTGAAGAATTTCTCTTAATTTTTTTTTTAGATTTTACTTAATAATATGTTAGCCATATATGTTGGATAGTGTAACATTATATAGAGAAAAAAATGTGTTTTGTGATATCAAGAAGTTAACAAAACAGAAAGTTTGGGATAAACAATTTCAAAGTATTTATTTTAAGAGATTTTATTTCATAAATTACAAGTTGTTTGACTAGTTTCTTTAGTTTGAGTTTAGACTTTGGGTTTCGAAAATATAAGAAGTATATTATATTGCAATTTGTTATTGATTTTATTCATATATTTTAAGTAAATAAAAAATATAATAAAATAGAAAGATCGATAATATTTTAATTTAATTTTTAAACATTTTAATTTTTTGTGTAAAAAATATTTTATATAAATTGAAAGATTTTTTTAAAATAATTTAAATAAAAGATATTTAATGTTTTTCTTGTCTTAATATCTATTTATTCGAAATTTAAATTTGTATTCATATTTTAATGTTTATTTTTTTTGTCTATAATTATTTTTTATTACTTTATTCAACTTATTAATATTAATTATAAGTTTAATGGATGTTTTTATCGAGATCTAGAGCGTGAACTTTCCTACTTATGATAAGATCTGAGTGGATTGATGATTCATAGTGTAGACCTTTATACAGGTAACAAGATCTAAGTGAATAAAAAATTCTGACATATGTTCTTCAAGGCTAGAGCACAAGGAAAGATTCACTTGCAAAAGATTTTCTCACACTTAAATCAGTAAGAGAGTTTGAATCTTTTGAATAAAAGAGTGAATATAAGAGAATGTGTATTTCATGTACAATGTGTATTTATAGGGTTTTAACTCGATAAAAATAAATAATATCAATAAAATAACAACTTACCACATATATGATAACTAGTAAAATCATAACAGTGATATTTTACCTAATATATTAAATATTTTGCAAATATATGATATTAAGAAATATTATGATGTAATTAAACTAGGTGACATATACTCTTAATATATGAATATTTGCACCAATAAATATATCTTAGAACATTCTCTAACTACTTTAGATAAGTAAAGCTTAATAGGCTTGGTTGGACCATATTACTTAGCCTATTTGTTGGACCATATATGTATATTGGTAATTAGAGTCTCTACTTTCATAACAAAAAAAAGACTCAATATGATATCTTCTATTAAATTGATCTTAAAGTTATTTAGATGTGTCACGTGTCAAAATTTGAGTTCGTTACGTGTCAAAATTTGGATCATCTTCTACTTGGAAGTGTCCTATGTCAAAATCAAAGGGGTTCTAAGATAGAAGATGACTCAAGTTTTAACATGTGACAGACATAAATTTTGATATGAGACACTTCTAAATGGTGTTATCACTAATTTAACTAAAGTGGTCACATTTAGTCTTTTTACAAAAATAAAGACTCAGCAAAATCAAATACAATAACCAAAACAAATCAAAGGACTAAATATACGATAAAATTACTAATGAAACCTTAATTTTATTTATTTATTTATTATCAATTTCATCTTCTTTTTGTGTCATATTAAATTTTATGGCAGTGATATTTAACCTCTGATGAATGTTACAAGGTGCTTTTTCATCTACTTTTCCTACCATCTTATTTTATTTTGATTTTTCTTTTATATATTCCTCATTTGTAAATAATAATTCTTTCATCAAATCTAATGTAAATCGTTTATCTTTCTTATGAATTTTGAATAGTTCTAGGTTTGTATATTTAATCATACATTTTTTTCTTCAAAATATACCCGATAATCTTTCTCTAACAATTGAGAAACACTTAACAAATATGAAAAACATACACAACATAAAAAATTAATTTTACAATTAAATGAGTTTTAATTACAATTGTTCTTATACCTTTTAGAACAAGTTGTTCTCCATTCTTATTTCTTACTTTAGAATTATTGAATTCATTGAACTCTTTTGAAAAGTTTTTAATTATGAGTAATGTGGTTTGTACAACTAATATAATAGATCTTTTGAAGATTTGATGTTATAAGAAACAAATTCTGTGACATCCCAAAAATACAGCATAAACCATAAAATCAGAAAATCACATTTAATAATATTTCAATACAGTTTTCCAACTAAAAACAAAACAACGCTCAAGGACGAACGTCCTTGAGTACAGTCTTACAATAATAACAAAGCGGACGCGCAAAGCCGCACGTCTTCAGAGTTACAAATGAAAAAGCTGAACGTACACGAAACTTAACCGAACGGTTTACACAGCACAAATACCGAACGGTCTATCAGAATAAAATAACAAGACAAGATGGTCTAACGACCACTCTAATACTGGCTACATAACTGGCCGAGCGCTTCACTGCTCGGTCTTCACTTCGACATCAACCAGGTTCTCTTCATTCAGCGCCTCTTCCAAACGCTCGTCTCCCTCTGCTCACATCCACACGGATGATCATTGCAATGACAAGACGGACGTACAAGGACAATAGACAACACAAGGAAACGAAAGGGTAAGCTTACTTAATTTAACTCATGCATCAGTCATACAATTCATTACATAATTCATCACACATCAAGGCATTATAACGCATGCACAAAATAAGACTCGACACGACTGACCGTCTGGACTGTATGAATTCTGCGTAGTTACAGGCGTTCACGCACCCGGGTGGTGTGGTAACTGGCATTCTCATCAGCTGCCACCCGAGGTTAGTACGTCCGTCCAAAGTACCTCTAAAGACGACGACCTCCTGCCATTCCCACGCATGACGTGCGCCTCTACTTGAGGACGATCACTCACGGAATATCAGGATTGAACAGCCAGCATTAACTTCCCACAGTCATACTTTACAAGTTCTCATAATCATCCAAGAGTCATTCCTCCCCGGAATGCTCATTCAATATTCATACTTTCATTTCATATACTGTACATCATCCACTATTCATCATTCCATAATCATTTTCATCATTCATAGGTAAACCATCAAAAACGAACGTTTTGTCAACAATTAAGACCGAGGACGAACGCTGTGAGTGAGACCAAAAGACGCTCGTTCGAATCAGAGTACGAACGGCAGAATTTCAATGACGTACACTGTTCACTGGACGAACGTTATTTACCTGGAAAATCATGAACGGACGCTCGTTAAAATCAGAAAACGAACATGGTAAATCTAAAGTTGGACGTACGCTTTTCAATAAAACCGAACACCATTTTGAGCGAGCGCTCAGTGTAAGACCGAGCCCCATTTTTAGGACGAGCGCTCAGTATAAAACCGAACACCCCATTTGGACGAACGTTCACAAAAAGAAACCGAGCACCATTAAGGACGAACGCTCAGCTTAAACAGAGCACTTTAGGACGAACGCTCAGACCGAGCACCAATTAGAACGAGCGTTCGGTTTAAGACCGAACACTCCTAAGTACGAACGTCAGGTTTGAGACCGAACGTTTAATCTGTGCGAACGCACGAAGGGATTTTCGAAGTATTTACGAATGGTAAAGTATACTATTGCATACAAATTTAAATGAATGGGATTTATCAAAGCATACCAAACATCACAGTAAATGACCGAACGCTCAAACAAAGCTTTGGAACATGAGGACGTTCGTCCTCAACAAGGTTCCATCCAAATGAACGAACCCCATTATGACTATTTAAAATAAGGAAACCGAACGGTTAAAGACCGTTCGGCACGAATGTTAATGATCACGGAAGACTCTTTTTCAATACATTTATATTCCAGTTCAATCTCAACATGCCATTCTCATAACTCCATACGTTCATATCAACATTAACTTTCACATTTCATACGACCCATATCATGTAAATTCATATATTTCATTTCACCAAATTAACGAACGTTCATGCATCTCAAGCACTATAACATCATGCATTATACTCATCCAGCAAATAACGATCGTACAAACATGTCAATTTCAGCAAATATCATGCATTAATTTCATGCAGTAAATTAACGGACGTTCATACAAGGCACACCACATGAATTAAATCAAATAAGCTTCCCTTACCTGGAATGAACGAACGTCCACAGACGCGCAATTACACTTCTCCACTACGTTGCCCTTTCCCACGCTCGTAAACGCTCGTTAACCAAACTACAATGAACGAGCCCCAACCAAATCAGATCTAATCAATTCTAAGAAGGGTAACGTACGTACACAAAACTGGTTTCGTATACCAGTAAGACGAACGACCGAGAGGGAGAACGAACTTACCAGTTCAGTTTCTCCAGACGAACGTTTCTTCTGGAATCCTTCACGCCGTGCGTCCTTAAATGTTGCCGGAATGCTGATTGGAGGAGATGAATTGGGTGGTTCCTTAGAGAGAGGGTGCAGAGAACGTAGAGAGAAGAAAGAGAGAATTCAGAAACGGAAAATGGTGGAGCGTGTGGAGGGTGGAGGATTTATCAGAGTCTCGTCCATTTTTCCACCTCGCCAACGCACGTTCACACTGCCAGCGCACGTTCACACTGCCAGCGCACGTTCACACTACGTTTTGACTAAATTCACGCGCATGGTTGACGTTCGTTAGCGGATGTCGGACGCTTGCTGTCTCCACGAGCGTCGCTGAGGTGGCGCGCTCGAGGCTCGCCACGTCATCATTTTTTTTATTTTTTTTTTTTTGAAACCTCACAAATTCTCTTTTGATTCGTCCTTTACAATTTTGATAGATTTTTTTTTGAGATATTAAGATTTGCATATCTTTATACTTTTTCTAAGTGACCATATTTTTAGTATTTTCCATCTTATCTCTACCAACACTCAGTGATTTTTTTTTTTCCTGCAATAGAGACCAAATGGAAAAACACGTGTGCTTGTAGTTTAGTTTTTGTTATATTTACTCCTTTTACAAATTTTAACTTCAAAATCAGCTTTAATAGTACAAAGTAAAATAACTTTAAGAGCCCAATCTTCTCTCATTAATCTCTCTTGCTTTTTTTCTTGCAGGACATGTATTAATTTTGTTAAATTAATTGTAAGCAAATCTTTTGTGTTTTTTTTAATGAAGTAATATAGGCTTTGTATCTCTGCAACTTTGTTATAAAAAAAATTTAATTATTTCGGAAAAAGAAAACTATTTTTACTTAATAATTTTATCTTGTTATTAATATCTAAAAATTTGTTTGAGTAAACCCTTTATCCTCTACAACTCAAACTTTCCAAATTCTTTCATCCTTTACAACTAAAATGATCAAATTTAACATTTCTTGTCTCGATTTTTCATGTTTTCTTTTCAAAATTTTGACTTTGTGATCATATGATGATGATCATTTGTAAAACATTAACCGATGAATATGACTTTGTCTTTACATTCATTATTATTTTTTATTTGGAACGTAATGGGATTTTTAAACAAAATATCAATAAGGTAATTCTCTTCCACAACTTTCCATAAATCTAGGTCATTTAAATAAGTTTACATTCTTTACAATAAATATATCATAAAGTTTACATTCTTTACCATAAATATATCATAACTTTCAACGTCTCGAGGTGGATTAGAGGTGAGAAATCCTCCTCCTTGTATTTTACAAGTCATATAATTTCAATTACTTTAATACCACTGGTGAAATTTTAAATTTTGAAAACATATTATAAAACTACAAGAGATATCTATAATTATATATAAAGATATACATATCTTTGTGTCTTATTTTGTTTTTCAAATTTAACCATCTTAATTACTACTTTTTAAGTTTAAATAATAATGAGTTAAATATGTTTTTCGTCCTTTAACTATCATGAGTTTTTTAGTTTAGTCCATCTTTCAAAGTTTGTTTCGTTTTCATCATTCTCCTTAATGAAACTGTAATTTTTAGTTCTGCATGACCACCTTAATGAAACTGTAACTTTTAGTCCTCCATCGTCAACGACGTTGATGTGACTAACGGTGTACCACAGGCCCATTCTAATTTTATTTATGACTTTAATTAACATTAAAAGAAAAAACATTAAAATGTAGGGTCAAAACTGAAATCCCTTTTCTTCTTTGTTCAAGGATGCATCTTTTGCATACACTCTTTTCTTCTTCATCTTCAACCAGTCATGGCGAACACCAGTTCCTCCAACTATTACACTCACTTTCTTCTCACCATGATTCCATCTCTTTTTGACCTCATTTTTCCTTTAGTCTATTTTAAACTCAAATCACAGTAATTATCATATATTTTCTATTGTCTCTTACTTTTTCTTTCCTTCCTCCCTTCCCTAAACGTATTTCCCCAAAAATTGGGGTGGAGGGCATTCCACATTTCTTCCCCCTTCTCCAATTCTAATTATTAATTAACAAAACCTCATACCGAGAACACGAACAATCTCCCAGTACTTTCATCATCGTCGAAAATAGGAAGAATGTGAGCAACACAGTTAGAGAAATTCTTGAGCTCTTTGATGACGTCGTTGAAGGTTGTGCCTTCAGAGAAGACTAGCAAAACCCTAGAGTAAGGGAATCACTTGTGCGAGGGAGATCGGCAATTGTTATCGTTCTGAAGAGTTCTAGGGAATGCGAAGAGTTCTAGGGTTCAAAGGAGTAAAGGAGAAGAAGAATCCAAGGTTGATGAACTAGTTCTAGGGTTCGAAAATTATTCGAATGGAATGCGAAATGTGTGAAGCTGCGAAAACTGGTGGAAAGGGTAAAGCAATGAGGAAGAGCAAAGTGTCCAGGTTTGGGGAGTTATTTTATGTTGATGGGTTAATTGATTGGATAACAGTCTCTTATGTGTCCTATGTGTCGATTTTTGTACCAAACTAGGCATATTTACCTTTAATATTACTGAAATGGGCAAATTCAACCAAAATTACGAAAATGGGAAAGTCGTGGGGGACCCAAACGACTTCAATTGAAGAAGTCGTGCCCCCCCTCCACGACTTCACCATATTCATTTGATCAGGGTTGAAGTCGTGTACCCCAAAAACGACTTTAGGGTATGGTAATCGATTACCATATGTTGAAATCGATTACCATACCGTTTTTAATAAACAAATATAAAAAAAAATTGAAATCGTAGGGGGGTTTCACGACTTCAATAAGAGAAGTAGTGCACCCCCATCACAACTTTACTTTATTTTAAATTTTAACTTTTATTAACTAAAATCATTTATAATTTCTAAAAAATATTTTTAAATGTATTTAAAATAATTAAAATCATCTTTAATTAATAATTAAAGTTTTCTAATATTATTAAATAAATAAATTTTATACTTTTAATCATTTTTGTAATTAAATTAAATTTTTTATAAAAGAATTTTAATTAAATAATTTATAACTATAATTATTATAATTATCTAATTAAAAATTCAAAAAATTTTATATTTCATTATAATTTATTTTTTTAATTTTAATTATTATAGTATATCTTTTTACAAATTATAATTAATTAATAATAATTTTTTTCATTATAAATTATTTATGCATTTTAATTAATGTAATTACAATAATAATAGTTATAAATTATTTAATTAAAATAATTTTAAAAAATGTGATTAATTTAATAACAAAAATAAGTTTATACTTATTACTCGCGGATAATAAATATCCGCAGATAGTAGATTTTATTTCCGGATACCCGTACCCGCAGATTTTTTTGTCATCCCTAATAATAATTAGATATACTTTTTATTTTCATGTAAAAAATAATTTTAAAAGTAAAATATTTCTTATACACTCTAATCTAAACAAAAGATATTAAGAAAATATTTTGTTACTTATTTCATTTTTCTTTTATCCCTATCATTTTTATTTTAGGGAAACCTTAACAATAAGTAGAGAAAGATGGAAATGGATCTTTTCATTTTATATGTTGGAATGTTTATTATGCGTTCCTACAAGTACTTTTATTTTCTCTAATTAACCAAGTTTATGAAATAATGCATCATTATTCATCACTTAAAATTTTATCACTTTTCTTTTACACTTTTAATATAATTTTCATTTTTAACTTAATTAAGATTTTAATACCTTATAAATTTTGATACCCAATTAAAAGTTAAACCTTTAAATTGTTTTAAAAGTTTTGTGATCATATGTTAAAAATTACATAAAAGTTAATTAATTTTTCATTTTGCTTAAGAACTTAAAAAAAATATAAATGAAAGTTGACACGCGAAAGATACACCCAACGGTTACTAATCCCTATTGAAAACGCGTTAGGGCGTGTTTGGATTGGGTCCATCTATTTTACTCAATCATATAGGGAATGCTGGAAAAAAGGTCTTCATGTGGCTACCCATTCTTGTCTTCACCTTCTTTGTCTATATTCCAATTTCTATTTTTAATCACCCAAAACTCTTTTAATTCAAACTAACTTTTTCCCATCTCATTTTTTCTCCAACGTTTTTAACAAAACCCTAATCAATCAATCACCCATGTGCCACATTTCATCTAGATAACTTCAAACTTTCAATTAAATCAATAATTTAGTATTTAAATTTATTACAGTAAAAATCATATATAAAACTAATTTTCCCTGTGTTGACAGATAATTTATTTATAACAGAAAAAATATGAACTAAATTTAAAATACAAATAAAAAATAATGATAAATTAACTAAGATAAAAAATAAAAATATTAATATATCTAACATAAATAATGATAATTAAGAAAAAAATAGATTTAATCCATATAAAAATATATAAATTAATTTGTTAGACATTTTACAATTACTAAAGACAAAAAAATTATAGTATAAATAAATATAATAATCTCCTTATCAAATTGATGTTATAGAAATAAGTTAATTTTTTTTTCAAGTTCTTAAAAAATAAGTCTAAACTCAATCAATTTCATTAGAATAAATTTATCATGATTTTGATATCATATTAAAGAATAGATTTTAAATTTAATTTAATTTTATAGAATCAACTTAGAAAATAAAATTTATATCTATTTATATACTGAAAATCTGTCCTATATTCACTAGTACGTTCTTCAACAAAAATAAAATAATTATTACCCTTCTTTTGAATTAAAGGGTTAAAAGGAAATTTTATTCTTTTATAGACAAATTTAATGACAATTTTTTGAATGAAATAAAGTACACCGGAAAAGTAATTATATGTACAAGGTTGGACAAACGTCCAAACTCTTTAAATTGAAAGTACTAAAAGAAAATGATGATATAGTTTTGTTCATATATTAATTATCTTAGTATGTAAGTCATATAAACTTGGGTTGCAATTTAACAACTACACAAATAAGGTGTATATCCAAATTATTGGGATATTAAATAAAGATTCCTAAAATCTATTTAGTGCAAAAATGATTAGATGATCATATACTATCATGATCCCTAATAATATGTACATGACACATAATTGAATGTTATTATTAACTTTAATCATAAATAAAAAATTTAAATACATGTCACATACAATTTCTTGCTATCAGTACATGACATATAATTGAATGTTATTAACTTTTATCATAAACCAAATAGATGTATTGGTTCTAAACCACCCAATACTTTATTGTTTTAGCTGCTATCAAGTTTAAAACACAGCAATTGAGTGAGTCTTACAATAGGAGTTTGAAATAGCATAAGAACTTGTGACAATTTCATCAAACAGCTGTCTTTATCTAGTCGTAGAAGGTAATTAGATTTCTTAACAATATATCTATTTGCTGTTTTCTCTGTAACTTAGAATAATATTATGGATAGCAGAAAATGTGAAGATTTACTGAAATGATGCACAAGTCAAAAAGAAAAGACAAAATATATACTTGATGTGTAAAAGTATCACAACATGTCAAATGTGGACACCAACAACATTGCTCCTATGAATCCATTCCAACGGGTGTGAACACAAGTTTCAAGATACTACTCTTCTGTCTTCAAATACACTTCTCAACCTGCTGCTTCTGTAGCTCAGACTTGCCATTTTCTTTTAACAAGACACCCTTTATCTATTTCTCCATTTCTGCTGCGTCTTGCTTCTGAGACTGCACTCTTACCAAAATAAGGTGAGAACTTTATAGTTGGTTCATGCAATAACAGGCATTTCCTGCATTGAGTTCATAACTTTTACTCCATGATCTACTTGAAATCAGAGGTTTTTTATTTATTGAATGTTTCTTGTATGAGCATCATTAAGTTGGCTTTGTTCTCCTTTAGTAGTTTGTAAGACGAACATCTTTGTGGGGTGTTTCCATCTTTTGAGCACACTTCACTATCTTTTAACTTAAATCTAGTTTCTAGTGCAACATTAGTACACATTTTGATAGTTGGTAATATTTGAAACACTTTTGGTATGTGACACTGCTGTTGTTTGATAAGTGCTGTTGATGGTGGTTGATCAAGTTGTTTGGTTTGATTGTAGAATGAGTGCCTCTGAAGTAACAACCGAAGCAACAGCAGCACATGTTAATCTAAGGGACTCACTGAGTGTGCTTCAGGTACAAGTGATTGCTTCTTTGGAGTTAAACAGGGTTCATTATACAGAGGGAAGAAAGAAATCACTGAGAGCTCGCTATTATTTTGGCATTCTATTCCTGATAATGAATTTTATTGCCTGGTTTTTCCGTGACTATGGACAAGGTGTTCTACCATTTATTCATCGTAAGTTAATTTTCTATCAATCTATCAGAAGTTTTTTACATATGCTCCCTTGAAAGTTTGATCAAATGGTTAATTCAAAGTTGATCAGGAGGGTCATGGCAAATGATTATGTATCTCCTAGAAAAATCTTAAAATAGACAGACTTATTGTTGCAAAAAGTTATATGCTCCAATTTCTTAATGATGAAGCTCTCAAAGTGGAAAGATAATCCATTAATAATTTTTCAGGAACCTGGAGATCTTGAAAGTGAAAGATGTTAGGGCTATTTTGTCACTCACTCTTGTTGATACTGTGTTCTACTTTCTACAGATATCAAAGCTTGTGGAAAAGAAGGAGAAGACTGTTTTCATGCTCTGGGAGTTCTTCGCGTGAGTTTAGGATGCTACGTATCTTTCAGTTATCAGAGTTTCTGCTCCCTGACGAATCATTATATACTGCTACTGTATCTCTGGATATAACCCTCTAAACAAAGCAATTTTCATTCATTAACTTACTATGTAGAAATCTAGTATCTTCTGCGAACAACATCCTTAAACTGACAACAGAATTTATAACTTTCTAATTTGGATTCCCAACAGAACATGTTAGAATGATGATTTATAACACGAACTATCTTCCTTAACAATGAAATAGATATTTTTCTCAGTTATGTTTCTCACAACAGTCAAAACAAGAAAATTACATGAAAGTTGGAATTTATGGCATTCTGGCCACTGGGAAGTGAAGTTTATTATACTGCTTGTATCAATGGCACTCCCTTTCTTTTTACCTTCAGAACTTGTTCAAATATATGGTAAGTTTCTTTCTTTTTCATAGTTTTAACCATTAGACAGTACTAAAAGTAATTGGGGTTATCATTCAAGTAGCTTTGAGTAGAATATTGTTTTTCATCCATTGAAAAGATAACTCCTTTCTTTCTTTTCCTTTTCCTTGAATATAGTTGGATAATGGAAATAATCCATGTAAGTATAAGTCTTACATTAAATAAAAATGACAAGGTTAAACACCATGTAAGAAAAAAAGACTAATAAACTTAATGTTTCGAGTATATTAGATTCAAGTTACATATATATAATCTTTTTTTAATGATCAGAAAAAAGTGGTGTCAATCTTTTATTTAGTTTGAACTCATTTCACATGTTTATATAATTTTTCTCTAATCTTGCAGGAGAGGTTGCTCGTATTGGTGCAGGGTAAGCTTCAAATCTTTCACCTTTTCGTTTTACCAATACAAGGTTGTTATTTACATGAATGGGTGGTTCATGTTCACAGAGTTTTTCTTCTTCTACAACTTGTGAGTGTCATCCAATTTATCATTTGGTGGAATAAGTACTGGATTCCAGATGAAGAAAGGAAGCAGAGGTAGCTACACATCATTATTGTTGCAAAAATTCATAGCTAAACTTGAAAAATCAATGTTCACATGTTTTCAACACTTTCTACTCACAGATTGTTGACTTAACTGGATATCTGCATATCTAAATTTCTCAGCACATACAATTTACAAAATAACTGAGTATCTTAATTAATTACCCTTGTTAACTAAATGAGTATTAATACTCTCATACTTGTGAATCTTACTTATCACCACTTGATAGTGATTTTTATTTATTTATATCTTTTTGATGATAAAGTCATCAAAAGTTAAGTTATCAGGGAAGAAAAAGTTAATTATTCAAGAATTGTTAAGATGATTATAAAGTTATGTTTTTATTTAGTTATAGAATTAAATAAAAACGTTGTATGAATTTGTTTTCTAAAGAATCTAACTTTTTATGATGTAATTTTATTTGGATTGTATTTTAACCGTAAATGAGAGATAATGTATATAATAGTGTGTTAGTGACAGGTGGTCCTTTGGACTTTTGATGTCAACATTGTTTTACGTTGCCTCTATGTGTGGAATTGTGTATCTGTACACAACATATGCTCCAAGAGCTTCATGTTCTCTCAATCTATTTTTCATCACTTGGACAGCAATTCTACTTGCTGCAATTATGGTTGTTTCCTTACATTCAAAGGTACAATGCTACTGTTATTTCTAACCACTCTAGATTCTCAATTTGGTTTTTTTACTGTCTTTTTTTGAACGTTAAAAATACACTGATGCTGACATCAAAATCATTATCTATCAATGTATTTTGGAAACAAAAAAATCAGCACGGACTCCAAATTCATTTCTAAAAATCTGCATTAGCAGGAAAAGTATATAACTTTTTCATGTTTCTAATTTCTTTCTTTATTCCTGAGAGGATATTAGTTGGACTAAAACATGTTTTTAATGTTTGTATATAGAATGAGAAATTTATGGGTGACAGAAAGCTGTCCTAATATCTTAATTTTCATCAAAATAATTAAAAAGTATGGTTTATCATTTATATGTTTAATTATTACAGGTTAATAGAGGTCTTTTATCTTCAGGGATTATGGCTTCTTACATTGTTTTTCTTTGTTGGTGTGCATTGAGAAGGTAAAGATTCTGAAACATACTCTATAACTGTCCTTAGATTTCAAAAGTCCAACCAAACACACTATAATATCACTTTAACTCAAATATTAGTTTATTAATCTATAAAATATAGTCATAAATTTTTTGTATAATGATCATTACTTTGATTTTGCTAAAGAGGGTTCGATTTGATTATATATGTGATAGCTTGATTTAGTGTGAACTTCAAATCATGTTTTATTTGGAAATTCCTTATAGAGATGGTATACTTATAGATCGCCATCATGGAATTTCAGTGAGCCTGCAACTGCAAGATGTCAGACAAAGAATCAAGAGAAAGGAAACAGTGATTGGATAACTATAATTGTAAGTTTTTGAGTGCATCTTCATGTTAAATTTCAAAAACAAAAACTTTTTTTACTTCCTCTTCATTTCCCTGGAGTCCAAAACTCCTGAGCATTCATTCTTTCCTCAGTCTTTTATAGGTAATTATTGAGGTTAGAAAAAGTAGATTTTCTGTTTCAGTGTTGGCAGATTTGGTAGAATGTTTACTATGATATTAAAATATATTCTAATAATGTTTGCTTAGTTTATTATGCCATACTTATTTGTTTTTCTTTTTTTATTAAAATTAAAATGCAGATTTTATGCTATTATGATGTTTGTTTACATGAATGTTTCAGTCACCCTGTTATTTTACATCATATATTATATTCTTAACAGGGTTTCCTTATTGCCATATTTGCAATTGTGATAGCAGCCTTTTCCACAGGCATTGATTCCAAATCCTTTCAGGTGAATCATACTTTCAACCAAATATTTTAAGTACTTCTTAATATTTTAAAAAATTCTGATTAAGAAATAAATTTTAAACTTAATTTTATAAAACTGGTTTATAAGACGAGGTTTGTCTCTGTTTATATACTTTAAATTAGTTTTACTTTTAATCGATGTAAGACTTTTCACCGTTCTGAACTCGATATCCATTCTTTGATCTAACAAGACAAGTTGAATAAAATTTTATGTACAAAGTTAAGAGAAAAATATCCCTCTATAAAAAGTTAAACCATAATCTTTTCATGGCCTTTTCAATATCCAAAAAAGGATTAATGTTGAATCAAAGCAAAGCCAGTTCCTTATTATGACAGATAGAAAAGGTCAGTGTGATATTGATGATAAAATCGTAAAAGTAGTGTTTTTTTTTGGCCCCTTTCAGTTTTCAGAAGACAAAGTTGAAGAGGAAGATGATATTCCTTACAGTTATGGATTTTTTCATTTGGTATTCTCCTTAGGAGCAATGTACTTTGCCATGTTATTCATCAGTTGGGATCTGAATAACTCAGCAAGAAAGTGAGGAACCTAATTCATCTTATAGTCATTCTATGCTTTGTGTATGATCATGATACGATTTATGACATCTTAATTATATCTTCTTTTCAAACCACCAGGTGGAGCATTGATGTTGGCTGGATGAGTGCATGGGTGAGAGTTATCAATGAGTGGTTTGCTGCAACAATTTACAGTAAGTTAATCTATGTTAGGTACACATGCACACAAAAAAAAAGTGTTTTCCAATTTTCACCAGATTCATTCATATTAACAACACAACAAATGTTATGTTTATATATTAATTGTTTTCTTTTTATTTGATTGTAACAGTATGGATGCTGATTTCACCAATTGTGAGAGAGAACAAAGTCATGAATAATGGTAGAACTGTGCAGGAGACAGTTGACTCGGTTATGCCATGATTAACAATCACAAAAATCATCAACATTCTTACAAGAAAAAGGGAAATTCTCCCCTTTAAATTTTTTCTGCTCCTTAGTATATTTTACTCTTTAACTCACTTTTTCTTTAATGGTTGAAAGGAAAAATAGTGGAAAATTAAATAAAATGATAATATATTTGCTTTACGTGGTAGACCTGGCTGAAATATATTTTCAAATGTAGTATATAATCATGGTTCTGATATCTCAGTTTGTGTTAATTGCCACAGTATTTAAATTCAAATAATGGTTAAGGTTATGATATGATGTAATGTTATAAAAGTTGTGATTGGATTTGCTGTTGTGGACCACAGATTTAATGGTTTAGTTGGCAGCAATTTGTGTTAAGTGTTTGTTGACTTCATTATTTAAATTTACATCAGGAATATGTTAAAATAAATTGTTGACAACTTCTTCTGATATAAATTCTCCTAACAATTACGCTTTTATATACATTATAAATAAAAGCTATTTATTTACTTGGTAACAATATGTGTGGAACTTTTTTTCCTTTAAAGTAAAAGTTTATTAAAGTTTAAAAGCATAAATGACTTTTGGATCAAAATTTATAAGTGATATTTTTTTTAATACACAGGTTAGTAATAAATTATAAAATTTTAACTTAAATTCTTGAAAATAAATATTTAGTTATGTTTTGTTTTTGTTGTTGGCTCTTCCAATGATATAAACTATTTTAAAATTCTTGTTTTGGTTACTGAACTTCATTTTTATCATAACCACTATTACTATTGATGAGATAAGTAACAGAAGAAACTAAATACATATATTTTTTCAGTATTTCAGATAATTAACAATTATTTTAATTTAATAAACACGTGAAATGATAATATCATATATTTTAAAACCAAAATTTTTAATTTCTTAATTATCCAACTTAAAAAAAAACAGTACCAAAAACTTGAGAATAAAGTCATTTAAGTGAAGTTTAAATTTATCTGGCGATTAAAGTTGCGAATCATGTACATATATTTTGCATAAACATAAAAAGTTTAAAATATGGCTTATGAGTCTATTACAACGTATAAATTAACCAAAAACTCATACACATTTTTTAAAGCCTAAAACATTGAAGTTTCCTTGTGTAGAATTTCAAAAATTTTATAAATATGACTTGAACTTAACCTTCGTATAAGAATTGACATCACTTTTAATTTAAAATTTCAAAGCATTAAGTTTATGAATTTTGTTTTTCTTATATAATATTTAACTCTGTTTAATTCCTGTATTCCTATCTAATGTAGAAAAATCACTCAAAAGTGAAACCAATCTAAATTTGGCTCATCCAAATTTGCTCAAGGCACAACTAATCAGTTATAGTATTAACAACTTCATTACCACTATTTCTCAGAACTACTCCAACACAAACAGACACAATGCGTTAATTCCTTAGTATATAAGACCAAGAGTTGAATTCCATTTCAGTCAATCCAAAATAACCATTCTATTCTCCCAAAACAAACAAATTAAGCACAAAACATGTCTTTGGGATCATCCACAGCAGGTTTTTGTGTTGCAATGTTGTCTGCCTTTGCACTTATGGCAGCGCCAATTGGCATGGCAGCCACAGAACCTGTGATGGAGTTGTACATGCATGACATTCTTGGGGGCAGTAACCCTACAGCACGGCCTGTGACAGGGTTGCTAGGAAGCATATACAGTGGTCAAGTGCCATTTGCCACCCCAGTAGGGTTCAACACTCCACAGGGTGGAATTCCCATTCCCAATGCAAATGGTGCCATTCCCACAGTGAATGGGGTCACTGGCATTCCACTGGGCACTGGCTTGGCTGGAACCCTCTTTGCACCAAACAACAACAACCAAAACAATGCACAATTGGAACTAGGACCTGATGGATTAGGACTTGGTTTTGGCACAGTAACTGTGATTGATGATGTGTTGACCTCTCAACCTGAGTTGGGGTCACAACTGGTTGGGAAGGCTCAAGGGGTGTATGTGGCTAGTTCAGCAGATGGGAGCAGACAGATGATGGCATTCACAGCACTTTTTGAAGGAGGGGAGTATGGTGATAGCTTGAACTTTTATGGCTTGTACAAGATAGGAAGCACCATGTCAAAACTGTCTGTGATAGGAGGCACAGGGAAGTTCAAGAGTGCAAGAGGGTTTGCTGAACTGAGATCTCTTATCCCACCAGGGCAAGTTTCCACTGATGGTGCTGAGACACTGCTCAGAATCACTGTTCATTTGTATTGAACTACTGAACTATGGTGGTGATGTGGATGCATTTGTGATTAGTGTTGGTCTTGTGTTTTTGTTAATGTATTTGATGTAGTAATTGAGTTGTTCCTTGAGAATTTGTAACTTCTAGGTTGGTTGGCTATGGATCATATTATGATTGATTAATGGGATGACTAATGATCAATTTTAAATCTTACTCTGTTATTTTTTAAAATTAGAAGGAAAGGTTTCTATGAGTTTAATCTTCAGCATAGTTAATCTTCACTAAGGAAAAATATTAATGTAATATATATATATATATATATATATATATATATATTAAAATGCTTTGGAATGGCAAACAACTTGAAAGCTAGTGGCAGTGGTCACCAGACTGTAACATTGAATGAAACCAAGGTGTATTATTTAAAAGGCTTAATTACCTACTTAGTCCCCATGTTAGGAGGTAATTTTCTGTTTAGTACCCGGTTTTAAAAATGTAGGCATTTGGTACCTATGTTTTGAAATTTGTATCAATTCAATCCTATCCAGTTAACGGCGTTATAATTGATGCGAGAAATTAAGGACGTTAATGATAGCCTGGGTGGAATAGCTATCAAATGTTTGAATGCATCTTCATTAACGTCCTTAATTTCTCGCATCAATTATAACGCCGTTAACTGGATAGGATTGAATTGATACAAATTTCAAAACATAGGTACCAAATGCCTACATTTTTAAAACCGGGTACTAAACAGAAAATTACCTCCTAACATGGGGACAAAGTAGGTAATTAAGCCTATTTAAAATGCAAAAAAATTAATCAAATTTTTATTGGGCTATGATAATCAAAACTTTGTTTACTTTGTATATGTGTAGTTCATATCATTTCCTTCTTGTTATTTTAGTTAACTTCATATTCTTCATTGAGGTGCATACCTTTGATGCATGTTTTACCTTCTCCTTTACTTTGAAGATGGGTTGAGATGTTGGTGTTGTTAAACCATGTAATATGATAGAAAAACTATACAGTGTGAATAATAGTTTCTTCTTCTAGAAATGTATCGTTTGACCAATTTTCAAATAACATATATTTAAGTTTATAAACTTAAGATAAAATAATTAATTACTTTGATAGAGATAAGTGAATTAGGAATGTTAAAAAAACTAAACTGAACTAAAAAAAAAAGAGTAGCTAATTGAACTATACTAAACTAAATAATAAAAAAATTGAACTATACTATTTTTTTAGTTCACTTTTCTAAAATTAAACTTCAAAAAATTTCAGTACATTATCTAGACTGATGTAAGAATTGTAGAAGTGTCTGCATATAATATCTACTATCTGTTATTGTGATTAAACCTAATAATTATATTATTCTATACCATAAAAATGACTATAGTTAGTTTAATTCCATGTAAAGACTAAATTAATTTATTATATACAATCTAAAATTGGAGGCGATAGATATTGCCCACTAAAGACAAAACATATTACTCCTGCTACTACTGCTAGAGATAGATATTTCCAAGTTTGGAAGCTATTAATGGAGGGAAGATGTGGTTTAACTAGAATAGTATCTGAAACAGGTTTTGGTGGTCCTTACATAAGGAAAACTAACTCCACAGAAGTTGAAATATTGAAAGAAACCAGCCAATGACGTCCTTTTGTTACCTAAACTAACAATAAACATGATTAATTTGAATGAAAATAATTTCATCTTTTTTGTTTGAACCAAACTATCTTATGAGTAGTTTTTATTGTTAATTGGTCAACAATCATTTAGGTGGAGTATACAGGTTAACTTCGTTGATAAAGTGGCCAGTTCAGGGGAGGATGGTAGTGTTGGTGTTTGAAGCTTGATTTCTGAATAAGCACTGCATCCGAACATTCACTTACCTGCCTGACATGTTGGTAAATCAATTTCTTATGTCATCCTCCCAAGAGGCTTAGGTCTGATTGCGTTATTTCCCATTACTACAAATAGGTAAGTTTGAATTGTTTTTAGGCTTAAAAGGTACCAAGGTTTTAACATTTTATGGTGACATTTTGTTATAAGCTGTGTTATTGTCCTGCTACTTGGTAAGATCACACTATCAGCTATCTCTTAAAATAGTGTTCTTGGCCATAATACTTTAAAAGATATGCTCCCAACTAAGAATAAATAATTTAGCTTATGAATAATAAAATCTAGTTCAATTTGATGTTATTCTTTTTCAAGGGAGGAATATAACTATAAATCAGAGATAATCTGCAGTAATATGTTTGTTACAGGTGCTCCTTTTCTCTTTTAATGTCAAAGGTACACTGCTACTGGTATTTCTAACAGTTTGCATTAGCAGGAAAAATCTGACTCTTCATATTTCTGATTTCTTTCTTTATCTCTGAGATGATATAAGTTGGGCTTAAATATGTTTTTAATCTTTATATTTAGAATGAGTTTTTTTTTTTTTTTAACAGAAAGCTATCCAAATATTTTAATTTTCATTAAACTAATTGAAATATATGGTTTGTCATTTTTATGTTTAATATTACATGTTAAAGGGTGATTATGACACAGCACACTATTATTTTTCTTCCATGGCAAAACTACACAATGAACCTCATAGCACAGGAACTTTCTTTCTTTACATCTAAACTATGCCATTGAACACAAATGTTGACTGATTTGGTTGAGTATAAGGCACAACTAATCTACTTTCCTGTTAAGCTCAACAACTTCATTATCATCTATGTCTCAACCACTCCAACACATTGTGTGTTCCCTCCTATATAACACTAAGACATGCATTGTACTTCACATCCTCTCATAAAACTCAATACCATATAGAAGAAATGGCGTCTACCTACGAAACACTTGGAAATAAGATGCCTATGGGATCACTAACTGCAGCTTACCTTGCAATTTTGCTTGCCTGTGCAAATTTGGCAATAACTGTTGCAGCAGTTGACCCCATTGCAGCCACCGGGAAAGAACCTGTTATTGAGCTATACATGCACGACATTCTGGGGGGTAGTAACCCAACAGCTCGACCAGTGACCGGCTTGCTGGGAAGCATATACAGTGGTCAAGTACCGTTTGCAACGCCAGTAGGATTCAACACACCTCAAGGTGGGATTCCCATCCCCAATGCCAACGGTGCTAACCCCACTGTCAATGGAGTTTTTGGTATTCCACTAGGAACTGGATTGGCCGGTACTTCATTTGCACCAAACTCAGGTAACAACAACAACAACCAAAACATTGCCCAGCTGCAGTTAGGACCTGATGGACTGGGACTAGGCTTTGGTACAATTACTGTCATTGATGATATGCTGACCTCTCAACCTGAAGGAGGGTCCCAACTAGTTGGGAAGGCTCAAGGAGTATATGTGGCAAGTTCAGCTGATGGGACTAGACAGATGATGGTTTTTACAGCCCTGTTTGAAGGAGGGGAATATGGTGATAGCTTGAACTTTTATGGCCTGTATAAGATAGGAAGCACCATGTCAAGAATATCTGTGCTAGGGGGCACAGGGAAGTACAAGAATGCAAGGGGTTTTGCAGAACTGAGAGCTCTTATCCCACCGGGACAGATTTCCACTGATGGTGCAGAGACGCTGCTGAGGATCACTGTCTATTTGAAATACTAAAACTGGGTGCTGTTTGATCACTGATGACTGAGATTGGTCTTGTATATTGTCAGTTTGATACCGTTTGCAGAATGTATTTGAAATCCTAGTTGTGTTCCCAAGAAAAGATATGCTGATTTGGTTTTTCTTCTTTTTTTTTTTACAGAAAATGATACACTATGGCGCTTTAAGTATTTGTGGTCGGATTTTGATTTTTTAATACAAGCAGTAGCAATAAATGCCTCAAACTCAGTCAATGGCAGTTTACAAGTAAAACTAAAAAATGAAGCAAATCAGTAATTGTTAGGTTCCTAATTCAAGAACCTAAAGTAAACGCACACTAAACACACCCGAAACTTCTGTATAACTCTCGTTGTATTATCCACAAACCCGAATACAATGCCTGAATACAGCTAGAGAGCTTAACCTCCCCCTACAGGAATCACGCTTCCTGTACAGTTCACAAAAACAATCCCCCCTTCTCTATTCAATTATTCACCCTTTTATACTACCCATCCCACCTTTCCTAAATGTTAAGGCAGTTAGGCTAACTAACTTCTACTTATTTCTCTTTCTCCTCTCATATACACGTAACTTCCTAACAGTAATAAGCTATCATTGTGTTCTAAAGGCATTAGCATTGTATGGTGTCAACATAAGCTGCAAAGAAAAAAAAGCAAAGCATGATGAAAGATAATCAAGAAAAATTCAGACAATGAAAGAGAGTTTACTGCATATGAATCGTGAAATTGAAGAAAATGTCACTTATTAGTTCATATTCATACACTAGTCTACCAGTTGACAATATGATTAACAACGCAGCAGGAGTTCATAAGCGTCTTCCACCAAATCAAATCCTATACACGAAACAAATTACTAGTTAAATCTGAACAGGAAAACCTATACATACAAAATGATGACCATACTACTGATAAAGGATTGAAATCGTGAGTTATTTTAAACCATATGAAGATTCTGTCGTTACTAAGTAGCTACCAGTGATTGTTCATAGGGATCTCTGCTGCACCATGTCATCGAATTAACAATCCAGATTCATCATGTTCAATCAATGGATACCATTGATAGGAAATCGAGAGATGTACGTGAAATTTTTTCCTAGAAAATTATGGCACATCAGGATTTTATGATAATTACCATTTCGCATGCAGGATCTTCATATTTTTAACACAGACTGGTGATATTAACATGAGAATTCAAGGCAGCTTCATCAAGTCCATAGAGTGCATCGATCAAGTGCATTCGCAACGATGCTGGACCTTTGGCCATCTTCATTCCTAGCTCACCAGCGACGCCAAATACTGCTAATGCTGACACTGCCGCATCCAAAGCATGACTCTTGTCAACAGCAACAAAGGCAGCAATCAGTGCAGTGACTGAACACCCAGTTGCTGTTACTTTCTGCATCATGGCCACCCCATTGTGAGCACCAACAACTCGAATTCCATCCGTCACAATGTCAGTGGCTCCTGACACTGCAACTACGGCACCACTTGTCTGAGCTAAGAGCTTTGCTGCTTCAACTGCATCCATTGAATCGTGAACACTGTCCACACCCTTGACAATGGAGCTATATTACATAGCGTAATAACAATATTTTCAGATTTAAGGGAGAGAAAAAGTCGAAAATGTTTGGCTGAATTTTTAGTGAGACTCAAACGTATTTATTAAAATTAAGTTGACTCGTTTGTACGCTCGTGATAAGTCACAAACGTATTTAAATCGTACTTCATTTTTAAAAATATTTTTTGTTATTTTAGGCTTAAAAATATTTCCTAGTCTCCAAATTTAAAAGACTTTTAAATCTTCCAATTTGAAAATAATTGACCGTAGTTAAAAATTTGTTAGTGTTTGAAATGTTTCTATTTGTTATTTTTTCCTCATTTTTCTCCTTTCCTTATAATTATTGTGGTTTGAGTTTGTATTGATACTACCACATCAATGTAGTTTCATTTTATCTTCCATCTTCTTGTTTTTGGTTACATTATACTAACAAAATTCATTTAAGCCTTTATTTTAAAATTAAAATATAATGGATGAGCTATAACATATGACAATACAATTTTTGTTTTCCTTCCTACGTTTTAGCTTTTAAGTTTTAATAAAATTACTCTTAAAACGTTATTTAATAATTTAACTTTTGAAAATTTAAAATTATGATTAACCATATCTCCAAAATTGTTAGAAGAAAAAAAATGTTATTAACCACCTAAACCTATTCATGCTATAAATAAATTCTTTTAAATTAAAAATTCGACCTCTAATATTTAAGTTATGTCAATTCTAAATAATGAATCTACGTCAACTAAAACATTGTGTTTCAAAGATTCCTTTTAGATTTAAATATTTTCGATTTAGGAAATTAACATTTTAAATTTGAAAAGACTAAAAAAATATTCAAGTTTGAATAACTAAAATGACACATAATTTTCTACTATCTACTTCAATAATAATAATAATAATAATAATAATAATAATAATAATAATAATAATAATAATAATAATAATAATAATAATAATAATTTACTGTTATTTATTATTATTTTAAGAAATTAAATTGTTGTATTGATTAATTACCTTGGAAGCACTGGCGTTCGGTTCCGCGGAAGCGAGTGAGAGCGCGATGATCTCAGAGGCGTTTCCTCTGACGACGGTGGGCTTGAGACGGAGCAGTTCCCGGCAGGCTTCGAAGCGGAAGGCGGAGGCCGAGGCGGCGACGGGGTCCAGGACCCAGGGCGTGTGGACCGTGTTGCAGATTTGGGCGGCGGTCGTCATGGCGGGAAGCCAGGAGGGGGAGAGAGTGCCGACGTTGACGTAGAGGGCGGCGGCGCGGGGAGTGAAGTCAGGGAGCTCCTCGACGGCGTGGAGCATGGCGGGGGAGGCGCCGGCGGAGAGGAGGGTGTTGGCGACGATGTCCATGGAGACGAAGTTGGTGATGCATTGGATGAGAGGGGATTGAGCACGAACCAGAGAGAGAAGATGCCATGCCTTAGAACCCCATTGGGTTTGGTTAGAGTCCATTGACAAAGATAGAGAAGGTGTGTGGAAGAATTGAAGAAAAGACAGAAATTACTACACAATACAAAATGTGAATAGGTGGTTTTCTCTTGAATGAACTAAAAGTCCAAGAGTCGCTTTTGTCTAATATTAAAAGAAATTAAAAATGATAAAAAAATAATAATAAATATTTAATTAACTCTTTTAACCCTATTTCGATTAAAAAACTCGTTCTGTAAACTTTTTTAAATAACTTCTAATTTTATTTTGTTTTTATAGGATGAAGTAGATAAATTATTTAAAAAACGTCTCAAAATAAAAAATATATTTATTTTATTTTTTAAACGTAAAATATATTTACATTATTTTTAGCCAATAAATTATACATGTGTTAACATTTTTCAAATCATAACATTATTTCATGAGAAAATTGTGAGTTGACATAGGGTTAAACCAAAAGTATTTTAAACAAAAATACTTTTAACAAAAATTTAGTTAAATTTATAAAATATTAATATTTATTTAAATCAATAAATTACAAATTGTTACAGAAGTTTTTGAGAGAATTTTAGGGATAGTAATGTGAAGCAGTCATACGAGCTGATCCACAAGTCCGCAAGAAAATACGCTAGACAAATGGAATATTTTAGTTCAGGAGTTTTTTTAGGCCTTTAAAAACTTATAAAAGAGTGTTTTAGAATTGATAACGGTTAAAAATAGTAGTATTTGATTATTTTAATATTAAAATATTTTAGTATAAATAATTTTTTATAAATAAGTTTCACTATTTTAAAACACAATATTTTTAGAAATCACTTTTTTAAAGTTTTATGATTTCTCTCTAGAAGTTCTCATTCTCGGTTTATTTGTTTGAAGATATGATATTTCTTCGTTAGATTTTTGTTCCTTTTTTCTCTATCCAATCTATTTTGTCTTTGCATTTAATTATACTTTTGGTTGCATATGTCGTTTAAGTCATCAATACGAGTCTTTGTTGACTAATGATCATAATGGTATGTCTTGATCGTTCTTATAATGGTTTTATGTGTACAAAGAGCATTATGTAGAGTTAGATGTGTTTTAAAGTCATTTGAGCCGAGTCACAGGTGAAGAAAGCTAATTACACTATTTTTAAGCTCTAAATATGTTAAAATTACTAATTGTATGATTGTACTATGAATTACCTAAATGATTGAGCTATGTGATGAATATGATTGTACTATGCAGAATTGTTGGACGAGGAATTGTGTCGTTGGTGAGGCCAAGGCCAAGAGTCACTGACTTGATAGTTGTTAGGCAAGAATATTCTCGTTAAGTGACTTTAGAGTTATAGAGTTCATTGACTTTGTGGGTGCTGAACATGACAACTTTTTGTTGGAAGAATTATGAGTGATTTAATCTCCAAGTTCCAGAGCTTGTGTCGCTAATCGAGTGGCCTTCAAGCACTACTCATTATGCAAGTGGATGATCTCATTAACCGAGATTAATAGAATTATTCAATCTTCTATGTTCATTGTTTTGTATATTTAATGTAACCTTATAAGTTTTAAAAGAATTATATGTATGTGATATGTGTGAAGATGGTTGATACTCTTTCATAAAAGGATTAAAATTTGGTTTCATTATTTTATGTATTAACATTTCAGATGTTGAAGATTGTCCTGACACTCTAATTATCATTTAGGCTCAAGTATAGTAGAATTGAGTATGTGGTGAGAGGTGTAGAAAGTTTTAATTTAGGGGTTTTATCTTGGCTATAAAGATGTTAATAGACTGACATTGTGTATGGTAAGGTGAAACTCATTGGTCATCACAACTACAAGACCCCACAAGATTCAATATCCATGTCTGTATCTGGACAATTGAGATTTTTATAGTATTTTCTTGTGAATTGTTTGTATTAATGAATGATTGATAAAATTTTATAACTTGAATTATATGTTTTATGTAGATACTCTTTTTGTAAATTAGTTTACCTTTTTTGTTTGTTTGTTATATGTTGTGTTTTTCTTTTTGCAATAATTACTTTATTGGTATAAGGAGAAGAATATGTAAGTATAGAGTCACCTCTTATTGTTGAGGAGTCAATTGTTTGGACGGTTATAATAAAATCATAGTAGTTTAAGAATATATAGGTGATATTATTGTAGTCCTAATAAGACTGTATTAATATATTATATACATTGACTTATTTGTTTTCTTAAGATTCATAATAAAATATTTTATTTTAATAGTTAAATGTTATTAAAATGAAATATTACAAGACAGACGATAACCTACAGTTCTTATTGGCCAACGACGAAGTAACCTGGATAACTCATATTACTTAAATTTGTAAAATATAGCAACTCTAACATACATAGTGTGTTTCTCCAAAATTAGTTTGTTCATTTACATTCAGTCCATAAAAAATAGTTTCTTTATTCACATTTCTTTTACACAATTCTTTTATATTTCTTCTTCTCAACCCCTATCCATTTTTATTAAAGTTATTATTAAGAATGAATTATCCTAATTTTACAATAAGAAATTACATAGACCGTTAAATTTTTTATTAATAAAACTGAATGTGAAATTAATGATTTAAATTAAATTTATATTCACATGCACTTACATTATTGATATTATTATTAATATTTAAGAAAATGTAAATCTGACTTAAATTAATAATAATCAACAGACTTTTAATTTATTATAAAATAATTTAAATCAACATTTTAATGTATTTTTAAAAAAATTATATTAATTTTACCACAACATAATTTTAAAATAATTAATCATTATTAGTATTACTCTTAATTATATTCTGTATCATTTTTAATATTATCTTAAACTCAAGTAAATATTAATAATCGTAATCATAATCACATATTAAAAATATTTTTAATAATTATAAATTTTATATATAATTCTTTATTCTAAATTAAATTCTAGTTATTAGCTAAATTAATTCATTTTTATATTTATTTTTCCTACAAAATTAAAGTAAGAATAAATTAGGTGAAAATTCAATTTTTGAAAAAATAGATTCCAACTGATTTTTGTTAACGGTACTACAATGATGGGAGAAACCGATCCCTGGAGCCCTATTTCTAAAATGGCACAATGACTAGGCCTATTTAAGTAAATATTTTCGCAATGAGTTTATTTGAGTAACTTTTTAAAAATAGTATCTGAAAAAAAAAATTGAAGTTAAATCAAATGATTTTGTTATTATCAGAAGCATAACATATGATATATACTGTTCAAGAGATATTATACTTTTGAATAATAAAAAATTAATAGAAAGATATTTTAAGTATTAATATGTAAGATAAATTACAAAATTTTAAAAATTAAAGTATGCACCCTCTTAACACCATGAAGAGTGTTTACCGAAAAATAACTTTTCTTTTTCCTTTAGTTTCTAGGATGGTTTTTACTCATTTTATATATATATCATTGATAAAATATTAAATCTACATAAAAACAAATGAAAAATATATAGAAATTAAAATAAAAGGATCATCAAAGAGGTCCATATGCAGTTTTAACTTGACTACAGAAGTTACCACATATCAGAAAGATGCAGACCCATTAGTTAGAAACATACCTTAATACATTACATACATCACTGGCATAGATAGTTATCATGCTAAAGAGTTCTTAACACAGTCAAAAACACCACAGGTGTTTGACTAAAACGTTAACCCTCTTAAAGTCAGAAACTTTTCTTGTATCTCAGCTACACGTCGGACATTGTTGGCTTTCTTCAGATCCCATTTTGATTTCTGGGATATTCCATACTGAATCTCATGAACAAGGGTTGAAATCGAGTGGGTAACGTTTGATAGCTCAGAACTGATCTTATCTTTATCCTTTTGCATGGTTTCAAGGGCACCAGATATCCTTTTCCGTTTTGCTTCAAGTTGCCGAATTTGATCATCAATTTCTGTGATAGATAAAGCACTTATGTCCATTTCAGCCTCTCTCTCAGACAGTTTTTCCTTCAAATCGTTGTACTTTTTTTTGAGACTGGGAATTCTGAGTTTCTTTGCCATTAGCTCAGCCATGACTTTGTCTACCTCTTCGATGCTCTCCTTGGCCTCAAGGAAGGCCTCACCAGCCAAGGGAACTTGTTCCACCAATTTTAACTTGAACAGTTGATCAACGGTGAGATTGGGATCTTCACGAATTTGCGATGCAAGTATTGCAACTTCTGCAACATCATTGCTTGAGACCAATGAAGGGAAATCTAGAGCAAGAAGGGAAGAAAGCTTCTTCTTGCAAGACTCTATCGATTCAATATCTGCATTAGTAGGGTGATTCGATGCTGTCGTTTCAGTAAGAGGTATATCAAGCATGTCCTCCAAGTTATCAAGATAACTATCGAAATTTGCAACTTGTAGAGGTGTTACATGGGAGCCGACAGGAACTAGGGCGAACCGTTTCTTAGACTGGCGACCGCTACTTTTAGTCGGGCCACCACTATTTTTAGTCAGGCCACCGCTACTTGCAGTTTTCCGTTTTGACTTTCTCAGGGTGCCAGTATCATCATCTTGTAGTGTCTCTGGTGATTGTAAGGTTAGAAGGCCATATACATCGGAATAAGAAAAACGCATAAGATGGAGGGGCAACAAAAGTTGCAAAGGTACGAGTTAGAAGTCAAGTTACTACGTAGCAAATAAGAGGATAATGACTTATTTCACAAACTTCAGAGCAAAAGATTCTTGCTTTGCTCCTTTCTAGCAAATAAGAAGATCCCAACTCATCTCATCAATTAGAAAAACAACTGACCCACCACACAAAAAGAAAAAACAGAGGAAATATACAAAACATGAGCCATCACTGGCCTCTTAGTAGTACTTACCCTCACACAAGGAGAAGCATGAAGGAAGAAAGTCCACCATCAAATAATAAAAGTCGTGAACCATTTTGGTGTAGGGGCTCGTGATACTCATGGAGGAAAAGTATCAACTATGACTAAGTAAACTGAGACAAATAGAAGGGCTTTTATGCAGGAAAAAATAATTGAAATACTTAGACTACAGCCAATGGAAACAATACCAAAATAAAAACAATTAAAACAACCGGGCTAAGATGAATGAAAAAATAACAGAACAGGGTTGAAAAAAAAAATTGTAAAACTGTTTTGAGCTAACCTTTTGTGGGGGTTTGCTCAGCTGAGGGAATCAGCCAGGTAAACAAAGCAAAGAATGCTTCAGTTCTCATGTCAGGAAAATTTGAGTGAAGATATCTACTGACAGCAGTCTTGCTTGAAAACTCTAGCCTGCGAGAACCCTTCCGAAGAGATGCTGGGGGGATAAGGTATCTGTCGGTAAAATATCCACCCTTGGCAGTCCTTGCCGCCACTCTCCAGCCCCATACATCACCAGCATTAGGCCACCCTTCAGGTGCATATGGCAAACCTTTACCAGAAGAGTAACATGGCACAGGTTGAAGATCAGAGGTTTTATAATTTGTCACATCCTTATAAGCATTGTTGCCAATTGCAGAGTCATTCTTCAAGGATTCTTTTTCATCCTTAAAACTGCAATAACAAAAGACAATCTCAACTGCTCAAGAGTCCATACAAACACACAACTGCTTACTTTTTCCTCTATATTAGGACTGTATAAATGTTTATGTACTCGTGCTTGTAGAATAATAAAATTCCCTAAAACTTAACCTTACTACTGAAGTACTCCATTGTGCAAATGTAAGTCAACTAGTGTGAAGATGATCACAAAACTATTGTGAGTTACAAAGATGGTAAGGGTAAGACCTTCATTGAATCTTCACATAACACACAACTTGACATTACGGTCAACAACTGAGAAATCAACAAGGAAAACAACAAATAATCAATAACTACTAAGAAATGTGACTGAAATTAGTTTATTTTGAGGTTTTGCTTCAATAAACTTCACAAGTTTGTGCACTAATTAGAAATCATGTTTTACTGAAACATGTCAATTAATTAACTTATACACTAACTAATTTAGAGAAACATGCTTATGTTTTTTTTTCTTAATTATTTCACCTAAAAATACTTATGAAACCAAACAAACGGTTAATTTGAGTAAGTTTGAATTCAAAAGTAGAAGAGTTTTTGAGAATTTTCTGTGAGAAAAATAAAAACTATATTTTCAGTAAAGATCTATTGACTTCTCTAATTTGCATGCAGCTCCGGGTCTCTTATATTACCTTTTTTTTTCTTTTCTTTCTAAAAGTTGGTTTTAAGCTTTATAAAATGAATGTTTAACTTCCTTCCAAGGTTAAAAGAAAAAAAACATTCCCATTTTTCTCCTTCTGGGCTTCTTTGGAAAAGTTTAACAGAAATACTCCGAAGAGAGAAAAATAAGAAATGAAATGAATTTCTCAGGAAAGTTAAATTAAATCATGCAGATGATAAAAAATAAAAATAAACCTATCACATGCATTTTGTTTTTCTGATTTTTCCTTCTTCTTCCAGAAGTATGTCTAAACCATACCATTTATTCTCTTCTCTAACAACTGTTTGTGGATCCAAGACACATATCCAAACATAACATAAACAAAAAGCCATGCATGGATTCTCTGATCATTTATTCAACCTTCTTCATATTTCATAACTGCACACATTCTTTAGCAGTTAGAAAAACAAGAGCAAGCCACCCAAAATAAAAAAGATGATCTTTTTCCAAAGGAGAATGAAAATAATGACAAATTAACAAGTGTGACAGCAGAAAAGAGAAAAAGGGATGAAAAATAACCTCGCTGGGGTGACAGTTTCATCTGAGAGATCCATGGATGAAAGAGAAAAAGGTGGCCAATTAATTGAGACAAACACTCAGAAATTGGAAATGTCAGAACTAAGGGAATTGGAGGGCACACATCATCGGAACATGAAACGGAAAAAATACCGGCAAACAGTCACCGTTGCTGGAGACAGTGTCAGGGAGTTTGAGGAGAACCATTTGGGATGAAAAGATATGCTTCAGTAATCAATGTTCACGTAGAAAAAAGATTAAGAGCATCTCGAGGTTTTAAATATATTTAATTATATAATTCAATTATAAAAAATAAAATAAAAGTATGAAAAATTATAAAAATATGATTTTTATTAGATTTTATTATTTAAATAAATTTATTATAACATCTTAAATCGTATACCATCTAATATAAAAGATGCTCCGAAATACTATAAATTAATTAATGCTCAGTTCTTATCTTATTTTTTGATTTTTGTGCAAACAAAATTATTTTATTTTTTGTTTTTTTTGTAAAACAAATTTGGCGTAGATTTATTCCTCTGTGAAGTATTATTGCTTTTTCACTGCATATTTCTAGTGAGTTTTTATTATTAGATAATGTGATAAAGGTAGATTCAACATAATATATAAATATGAATAGAAAAAAACATTCATATTATTTTCATTCTATTAGTAGGTGAAATTCTCTGATATATGATTTTTAATTTTTAGTTTATTTTCTATTAAATAAGTACAATTATAATATACAAATTTATTATTATAATTCTATAAAAAAATCGCTTCTAGTTATTAAAAAGATCATTTAAATTATTTAAAATTTATTTTCTCTTCCTTTCTTAACAAAAAAAATGATAGAGTTTACAATTTTTTCTCAAATATGGAAAATAAATATTAATAAGTAAATCGTCAAAAACTGTCATTTATGTATTTAGAAGACTCTTGATAAAACAGATTTATAAAACTTAAGTTTAAAGGTTTATCAAGATACAAAATTTAAACGTATAATAAAAAAAAATGAAAATTTGTTTTATACTTGTTAATATCAATTTTTAGGGTTTTCTAAATTTAGATTTTTTATACATTTTATTTATATACTGAATATATTAATATGCTTATAAATTATAAATTTAGTGAAACGTTATATATTTTTAAAGGAAATCAAGATTACTTTTTTGTTAATTTATTTACACAAATTAATTTTTTTATGTTTAAATAGTTTATTTCAATTTGGTTTGCTTATTGTTTAATTTAGTTTCAGTTGATTTTGAAGTAACAAAACTTTAAATTAAATTAAATTAAATTAAACTATTCTGTTTTGAAAAAGGATATCTTAGTCAATAAAAAAATGTTCAGTTTTTGGATTTATTCTGTTCAAAACAGCTCAAGCTATTATTTCAAACTCAGATAGTTTAAGTAGATAGCCCAAAAAAGTGATAAGTATCAAATGTTAATATATCTTTAATCCTAATTTTGATTTATATTTGAACACTTACCATTCTTTTATATTATCATTTTAGTTGCCTTTATTTAAATTTAATCTTTATTAATTTTATTATGATTTTGTAATTCTTTTATTAATTTTTCATGTAAGAAGAATTATTCTCTCTCAAATAAAGCTAAATTGCTTGAAAAGAATTTACTCACTCAAATAACCTAAGTGAATGTTATTTGCTCATATAGCTTAAATGAGGGTTTTTAGATATTGATGTAGAAACACTATCCATGTAATCTATATATTTTTTTAACATAATTGGTTATTTAATTTCTTTTCTTTTATTCTTAATGTTTGATTTGTTCAATTAATAAAATCAGGATTTCAAGATTTTAGTTGCAATTGGAAAACTCTTTATAAATTTAGAGTATGAATTATCAGTCAACTTTTAAGTATACAATTTTAATGTGTTTGATTAACAAACTTCACCAAATAATTTAAAACTTCCTTAAATAATCTATATATTTACTCTTTAAGGAATCATGTTTAAATCAAATATGTAAATCATTGAATTAACTGGGTAATTAAATTTGTTGGATAGGAAGAATGAATTAAATGAAAATATTAATAAAATCAATTTTCGACCTCTTCTTATTACATTTTCATCTTCATCAAATTTTTTATTTAATTATTTATTATTATTATTTACTTCTCTCTTATTCTAAAAATCCTACTTTTTAATTTGAAAACAATAAATAAACCCTATTGTTATTTTTTTTATTAAATGTTCTTTTGGATATACTTTTGTCCACATATTACTCTCAACAATCTGTCCCACACAATATTCAAGTTAACAGTGTCGTTGTTTGCGACTTGATGATACCATTATTATATATTGATTATAATATTTTTTAAGATTTGGTGGGCATTTTAAATTTTTTTCCACATATTTTTAATTTATTTAGTTATTTAATTTTTTTTATTTTAACTTGGGAATTTCTGATTTAATTTGAATTTTTTTAATTAGATCTCACTTAGTTTTTCTTTTTAGTTTAAGTGAGGTAATTTTAGAAATACAATGGTTGAATTTTTTCTTGATCTTATGATTGAGAAGATATAAGTAACTTGAGTTTATTTTGTTTGAATTGTGAATAAAAAATCGTTCAATTTTATTGAAAGATTTATTTATTTTAGGTGATCAATGATTAATCATTAATCATGTTTAATGTTTTATAACCATAATGATAGGATTTGTTATATAATTATTTTTTAACATTTGAAAACAAGGATTAGATGTATTTTTAATTAATAAATTTTAACACTAATTTTTTTTTAATTTAATATTAATTCTTGATATATTTTTTTAAGATTTTCATGTACTTTTCTAAGTATATCCATCTAAAAAAAACTAGTCCACACAATCAAATTTTCTTTGTTAAATGAACTATCAAATAAACTATTATATAAAAAAATGAGGAAAAAAATACATTTTCAATTGACACAATAATGTTATTTTACAAATCATCTAACACTTGAGGATTGATAATTTTATTGCATATGGCATTAAAGAAGAAACTCAAATGTGTTAGAACACTTCTAACAAGTAGATGACTCAAATAATAATCGATAAAAGTTATTGCATTAGTACATGACAATTGTGAGACTTAAATCAACTAACTTTAAATCTTGTATAGAAACAAGACTACTATTGTTTGAAGAGTAACCGTGTGAAACTTTCAAAGTACTTAAACATTGACAAAAACTTTGCTTTTCTTTTTTAGAAAAAGTGTGATAGGTTGGAGTGGGTAAATGTGTCTACCAATTGATTGTTAATATAACTTAGAAGGAATGTTCATGTAAGTCAAATCTTGTCGTGTTTTGACTCCATCTTTTGTCTTTCCTTTTACATTTAGTAGAGTCTCACTTACATTGTCACATAGATTTTTTTCCAATGTGCATCACATCTATACAATGTCTTACATCAAGTTTATCCAAATATGTAAGACTATAAAATATTAATTGTTTCTTCCAAATGTTTTTATCAGTGATTTTCTACTTTGGTGCTTTTTGAACACAATGTCAATGTTTTTCACTTAGTTGTATACTTCTCCACCATTACAGGTCTTGATACAACTTCATTTTAAGGAGATCTATTAAATTCTTTTTTCATTCTACAATAAGGATAATTTCAAGGAAGGAATTTTCAATGTCTTGTATACACAATTTTCTGACTATGCTTCAATTGAATATAATTTGTGTTTTTTTTCACAAATGGGACATTCAAAATGATCTTTTAACATTATATTGACTCAAGTTACTATATGTTGGAAAATCATTTATGGTGCAAAATAATATTGCACGCATACGAAACGTTTCTTGATAATATGAGTCAAACACATTTACGCCTTCTTCCCAGACCAATTTCAAATCATCGATCAACAAATCAAGTACACATTAATGTCATTTCCAAGTTATCTAGGTACTCATATCATCATAAACAACACGATATATTTTCTCTTCATGCACAACGAATGAGTCAAGTTAAATCATCAACAAAACTGACCATGAACTATGTTTGCTATTTAATTTTCCATAGGGATTCATGTGATTTTTAGCAATATAAGTTTTAAGTTTCTTGACTCCATCAAATTCTAAAAGTTATTCATTAATCTTCTACAATTGTGGAGAGTTTCGAATAATTTCTTCCATCGATGTGCCATTTTAGATTCTTCACATCTTCTTTAATGGCAAACAATTGTGTAAACTATGGTATTATGATAAGTACCACATCACCTCAGAAAGGGGACCATTTATGTCTTTATCAACATTACTTCCATCATTTTTGTATTTTTAAATTGAGATAAACCACATGTTCGGCACACCTTTAGTGAAACAAACTTGTCTTTGAATACACAATCATTAGGGTATGCATGTATCTTTTTATACTCTAAACCCATTGAACATAAAATTTTATCCTCCTTGTAGTTACGAATAGGTAACATGTTATTATATGGAAGCATCTCCTTCAACAACTGCAATAACTATGTGAAATTTTTATCTGCCGTTGATTTCTTGCTTTTAAATTGAACAACTTCAAAGTTTCTGACAATCGTGTAAAGTTAGCATATCTGGGGTACAACTCTTCTTAGAAATCAGATTTCAACGAATCATATAAATGAGCTATTTCAAAATTTTCTTCACCAACATCACGTATCATGTTTTCTAAATGACCACTCATCCATTCGTCTGCATATTCTGTTGCTCATGACATTGTAGGCTTATGTAATACTTTTTCATACTAAGGCCAAATCGTATAACTCTTGACTATATTACTGATGAACAAATGATCACGCATTGTGTCCAAATTCTGATATATTTGATTTAAACAACAAATACATGAATAAAAATATGTCTCGTTCACAGATATTGTGTTCTTGAGCATATTTCAAGAACTCTAAAACTCTCTTTTCATACTCTTCACTTATGCAATGTTTGTTCACCCAACCTCAACTCATACTACATTTGTAACAAACTCCATCATTATCAAATTTTTAACTCTCACAAGGTCAGACACTACCCATTCAGAAAAAATATTTTTCACACTAACACGTACACTAAGAAATCTAAAATAACAAATTTGATACAATTTCAACAACATTTCGCATTGGTCACCAAAGTACATGAAATATGATCACTCATGACCATAATCAAGTATGCATTTCAGCCAACAACACAAAATGGTTTTAAACAGAATTTTATCAAATTTATGCATAAACTTTAATATATATATGTTATAACAAATTATACAATTTTTTTTTTCAAACTGTCCGATCAGATAATTCAATATTTAATACAAATAATTAAAAATTTAGTTATTTATACTAAATCTCAAACGAAACTAAGTTCACTAAATATTTAACTTGAATTATTAATAATAAAAAAAATCTAAATTTTATAAAATATAAAATTATAATTATAATTACAATTAAAAATATAATCTAATCAGTCCCTAAACCTTAAAACAAACTAATGAACCTAATAATTAATCAAACATCTAAATTACTTTTTATCTACTAAAAAACACCACAAAATGCCAAAAACTTTACTAAAACAATTTAAAAAGTTCCTAATCGCTAAAATCGATTAATAGAAAGTATTTTCATCCAAAATGCAATCAACATATAACTAATTAATATCATGCCATCAACATATAACCAAAATACAATGTTTTTTTTATGGAAAACTAACCTTATATCCAAAAATCAAAGTTGAGAACCGAGTTTTGAGCGAAAACACAATACTAACAATAACGAAAACGTTAATTTTGTGTTAAGAATTATAAAGATGTTAATGGTCATTTTTAACATTAGTGTTACTCACTTGAAGTGGGTGACCTATACGGTTTTTGTGTTAATGACAAATTTTTTCACGTTGGTTTTTCAAAATTAAAACATATAATTTATGCCTATATTTTGTACCTATATATAAAGAGATACTTAATTTTTGTGTACAATTTTTATTTCTATTTTATCCTTTTATAATATAATTGTTTTATAATTTTTTTAAAAATATCATTATTAATTTTTTTGTTAGAAATAATAGCTATTTTAAAATATTTTGTATAAAACTATTATAATTTCTCTTTTTTCTTTTTCTCATTTTTATTTGTTATTGTTTTTCTCTCGTATAACTTACAAATATTTGAAAAATACAAACATACATACAACACCTATCTTTACGCTAATACAAATATAAATAATCTTGTTCTTTTTGTTATCAAGTAAATACATTTTTAAACTAAAAATATTAATAATTGAATCTTGTCCTCACAATTTTAAAATTACATCTTGACAAAAATTGTAAGAAACTATTTTTTTTCTGTAATTTGAAACTACTAATGTATTAATATCAGTTTTGTTAAATCTAATATATAAGATCCATTAAAAACAACATATAATAATCCCATAAATGGAGAAATTCTCCTCCCTAAATACTCAAAACAAGTAGTTTCAAATTAAGACACCCTTAAAAAGAAATGTAATGAACCTTTTGAAATAAAAATTAATTATTTATACAATTTTTTTTCTTATGTACAAACTAATATTAGCTTGTATGATTTATTTTTAGGTATTATTATGAATTTCTTTCGTCCAAATAGATCATGTCCTTAATAAAAAGGTAAGAATGAAGAGAGAAAGAAAGTAATAGAATTAGGAAAGAAAGGAAAGAAGCAATCCAAAACCCACACTTAGAAGCAAACAGACATTTGAGAAAAATCACACACAACAACTGAACCATTTCATCACATGAGAAAAACACAACTGAATCAATCTAACAACATTTGAATCAACCAACCAACCTTTGATAACATCAAAGGTGAAGAAACCAAAAAGCAACCATTTTTACACACCCCACGTTGAAGAACCAAAAAATGCAAAACCCGACATCACCGCCACCACCACCACCACCACCGTCATCGTCATCATTTTCCTCCACCTTCTTCAACCTAAGAGATCCAAAGCCCAAACCCACTCTCATCCTCCTTTACACCTTCCTTTTCCTCTCTCTACTCTCCCTCACCCTCATCCTCTACCTCTCCCATTCCACCATCCACACCCACTCAGGACCCGACCCCTTTCTCCACCCGACTCATGCCCACCGCCTCGTCTTTGACCCCCACAAACCCTCTCCCCCTCCGCCGCCCTCCGTCGCCTACCTCATCTCCGGTTCCCGGGGCGACGCCGCACGGATCCTTCGCCTCCTGGACGCAGTATACCACCCTCTCAATGTCTACCTCCTCCACCTCGACGCTTCCGCTCCTCATACAGAGCGCGAGCTCGTGGCCATCACCGTGCAGTCCAACCCCATCTTCAAGGCCGCGCAGAACGTTCATGTCGTGGGGAAGCCCGATTTCTCCTACCCCAAAGGGTCCTCCCCTGTCTCGCTGCGCCTCCATGCCGCCTCCGTCTTGCTCCGCCTCTCGCGGGACTGGGACTGGTTCGTTAGCCTCAGCGCCGATGCTTATCCTCTTGTTACGCAAGATGGTATGGGTTGTGAATGAATTCGGGTGAAATGCCATTTTGGTCCCAAAGATTTGAAAGTGGTGGTGGTGGTAGTTTTGAAAGAGGAAAATGTGTATGGATTTTGTTGTCTTTGGAGACTACTTAGATGTTGAGATTAAATGATTGTATTGTATTGATGGATTTTTTAATTTTGAGGGGAGAAAATCAGTCTTTTGGAACAATGTGATTGAATTGGTGAACAAGTGCTTTTGAGAGCTTCTTTTCTGGAAACATAGAGTTGGATTGGTTTAGTTGTTTTTAGGGACTGAATTGGTGTTTGAATGTAGAGCTATAGGGGATTATGGATTGCCTTTTTTAGTCTTGAGGGGTGAAAATGGCGTTTTTTAGATTTTGGAGCTTTTGGACTAATGTGACTGCCATTATATCTTTGAGTAAGCAGTGAGTGTACAGTCTAATTCAATCACAAGTTGTGTATGTGAGAAGTTTGTTCATTTTCATGATAACTATATAGTAGAGATCGTACTGACAATGTTTCTGATTGATTGACGGTGCAATGACGGGCTTAAAAGTTAAAGTTGAAAAATCTTTTAGTGTTAGGTACTAAACTGAGGTTTTTCTCTCTTTATGTGATATTACTGATATTTTTTGGTAATGAAAGATTCATAGTCTGTTTTAGTCTTTGAAAGATGGAATCACTATTTTAACCTGCTAAAAGATTAGAATGTGAATCAATTTAGTAATTTTAAGTGTTAAAATTGATGTTGAAATACAGGACTATAAAGGTTGAATTTTTCAGTTTTAAGGGATGAAAATGATGATTTTTGTCTTTAGGGAGCTAAAGCATTGTTTTGCTGTTCTTATATGTTGCCTATAACCATGTGTTTGGTATTTTGATGATGAAACTTTGTGGTTTGTCAGATCTTCTCCACATTTTGTCGTTTCTGCCTAAGGATTTGAACTTTGTGAATCATTCAAGTTATATTGGATGGAAAGAGTAAGTTTGTGTTCTTGTGTGATTTTGTTGCTGTTGGTATTATTTGTTTTGCATTGGAACTGTAATGATTGGCGGTTGATGTTATATGGTCTGCAAGAATGATATTTGTTTTCCTTGTGTTTTGGTGATGTAGAGCAAGGAAATTGAAACCTATTATTGTTGATCCTGGACTGTATCTATCCGAAGGGACTGAAATGTTTTATGCTACTCAGAAGAGAGAACTTCCTAGTGCTTACCGTGTGTTCACAGGTATTAATGTGTTTTAGAGCAATGTATTTGAGTCTCTGCATATTTTTGGCTTTTCATTTTATTTAGCTAGTGTGCCAATAACAGCAATTGTGGAAAGGAGCTGTAGTGGTAATATACTGATGAATGATTGACATTCATTGAGAAAAGAAGATAACATGAACATCAAATGTTTTTACCTTTTAGGACAAAATTTGTCAATTGGGTTGTATATGTATTGAGCTGAAGATGAGAAATTTGTCTAAGGTGGGTTGGACATGTGAGTAAAACACCAGCAAAGGCTCCAATTAGAAAATTTATCAGATGAAAGATAATCCAATTTTATTAAGCGGAGGAAGACATGAGAAATTAATATTTGAAGAACAAATCACGCCATTGGTCCAACCATGCATGTAGGTAGGAGCATAAACTCAAACAAAGATAAAAGGTAGCCATGAAATAAAAAGGAAATGAAGCCTAGCTTCACAATCATGATCCCTGAGTGATCTTGCCTGCAGTTTGATTCTATGATGCATAGTATAAGGGATTAAACTATCATTTGGACTGATTATTTTATTGTAGTTTTTGTAGAACTATTTTTATACTTTTCTGTTTATGTATGGAGAACACAAACAACGCTTGCATAGCATTCTTTAGGCCTCTGTAAGTTCAGATAGGAACTAGGTTGGTTCAAGTGTTTTGTTAGGACCTGGAGGGTTTATGAAAGGAGAAAGATAGTAGAGAAATAAAGATGAGTACTTAACTGTTGAGCAGTTAAGGGGGCGGGAAAAGGTCTATAAAAAGGACCTCTTTTATAGTTACAAGTAGACAGTTTTTACCTTTGAGTTTGTAGATCAGTTTAGACCTGGTGAAGGAGGTTAAGCTCCTAGATTTTCCTAGAGGTATTCTTGATTCTTTTATGTGAATACAGTTCAATTCATTACCATTTCTTGTTGTGAGTTTTACTGAGGTGTGCGAGTGAATTAGAAAGTTAGGATTCTTACCTTGATTCCTAACAAAGTGGTTTGACCTACCGGATCCCAAACGGAGGAAGAACATGATGGAAGGAAAGTTGCATGCGTTGGAGAATCGAATTGAAGGAAGAATGAACGGGGTGGAAGGACAATTGGAGCATATTGAAATGACCGTGGACGGTTTGAAGGCGGAATCTGCGGCAAATCGTCAAGATTCGATTGCGATGCGCAAAGATATCCAAGAACTGATGAGGATCATGGGTGCGCGAACCAAACAGATGGAAGAGAACTTCGACGGGAGTCAGGGGTAAGTCAATGGCCAACGGAGGGACGAGGTGGAGAGAGAGATGGGGAACGAGTGGAGGGGCAACTCAATTGGCGGCGAAAGGTAGAGTTACCCACCTTTGAAGGACCGAACCCTCTGAATTGGATTAATCGAGCATAAAAGTTCTTTGAAATTCAGAAAGTAGCAGAGGCAGAGAAGGTCGAACTGGCATATCTTAGCATGGAAGAAAGCGCCGGCTACTGGTTTAAGTTTTGGAAAGAGAAAGCGAGCGACCGCTCGTGGGAGGGGCTCAAGGAGGCTTTGTTGATCAGCTTTGAGAGTCGTAATTGAGGGGGGATTTTTGAGAGGATGGCGGCGATAAGTCAAACGGGCACCGTGGAGGAATATGTGTGGGATTTCAAAGCGTTGGTCGGACCGACGAAGGCGTTTTTGAACGACCAGCTATTGGGATATTTTTTGGCGGGCCTAAGAGAGGAACTGCGGTGCCAAATACGGCCACACGATCCGCGAAATTTGATGGCAGCAATGAAAATCGCGCGGGAGGTTGAAGAGGCGCTACACGGGTTAGGTCTGAGTGGGTGGATAGTGCCCAAGAATTTCCAATCGTGGGGTCGAACGACGGGAGGAGGAGCGGTTGTAGTGAGAATCGAACCGGTGAGGAGTAACCCAGGGAGAAATGCTGCAACTGAGAGTGTCGGATCAGTGAGACGAGACAGCGCGACAGGGAGTAGTTCGGCGAGAGGAGGAAGTCACGTGGGAAGTGAAAGTAGAGGAAGGAACTCGTGAAACCTTCTCTACCCAGAATTTCTGCAACGAAGGGAAGAAGGGAGGTGTTTTAGATGTGGGGGGGCCTTCAGCCCTGGGCACCAATGCCCTGAGAAGAGTTTACGGGTAGTGTTATTAGCAGAAGATGAAGAGGAGGAGGTCGAAGCCGAGCCACAACGAATGCAGCTATCGGCTGTTTCGGCCAGCGGATTTGCGGATGGAGGGGCCATCTTGCTGGCCAACCAAGGTATTGGATAGAAGGATCCAACAACAAGGGGAGGACAGGCGGGAGCAGGTTCTAGTTGAATGGCAAGCAGGAGGGGAGGATAGTGCAACTTGGGAAGACAAGATAACAATGCCAAAGCATTTTCCAGAGTTCAACCTTGGGGACAAGGTTGATCTTCAAGGGGGGAGTAATGTTAGGACCTGGAGGGTTTATGAAAGGAGAAAGATAGTAGAGAAATAAAGATGAGTACTTAATTGTTGAGCAGTTAAGGGGACGGGAAAAGGTCTATAAAAAGGACCTCTTTTGTAGTTCCAAGTAGACAGTTTTACCTTTGAGTTTGTAGACCGGTTCAGACCTGGTGAAGGAGGTTAAGCTCCTAGATTTTCCTAGATGTATTCTTGATTCTTTTATGTGAATACAGTTCAATTCATTACCATTTCTTGTTGTGAGTTTTAATGAGTTGTGCGAGTGAATTAGAAAGTTAGGATTCTTACCTTGATTCCTAACATGTTCCCACTAAGATTTTGTACCCACAAATACGTAGATATGAACCCCCTCCTGGTTAAAATTTTGAGTAGTTGTCATCCTTCCCTAAGGTGATCTTTCGGCATCCAAGGGCCATATGTCCGTAGCCTCCGTTTGGGAAAATCCTTAAAGTGTGTCCCCTGAAATATTGTTACCTGATAATGCAAATGCAATGCAGTGTGGTACAAGAACAGGTACATTGGTTGTTACTTTCTCTAATATATGGTACTTGGGAGAGATTATTTAGTTGATTTGCCATTTATATTTTAAAAAATTTCAAAAAAATTGAGAACTTCGTATGCATGCGCTGTGTAGAGGAGATTATCTATTTAAACAGTATTTTATGTGAGAAAGAGAGGAGCAACTCTTATCTGTACAATCCTACCTTGATGATCAAGAGTAGAACGAACTTAAGGTCTCACGAACACTTAAAAAAGGACAACTTTTTTAAAAAAAAATTCCTGGCTTAACTTTTTTCTTTTATTTTATAAAATCATGTTAGTCACGGATTTAATGTTTCAATTAGGACCATTCGTAGTAATTTCTACTGATGAATATTTATTTGTATCTCTCAGTCTAACACAAAAAAGGCTTTTTATCTGATACTACTGATAAACCTCAGTTGGTCGAGGTGAAAATCTGAAATGTGTGCTAGGTCGTGGGATGTCTGTTAGAATGAACTGTTACCAACCAGGTCGTGAAAACCTCTGGTCTTTTTTGTGCAGGTTCATCTTTTTCTATCTTAAGTCGGCGTTTCATGGAGTTCTGCATCTTGGGAGAAGACAACCTCCCAAGGATTCTACTGATGTATTTTGCAAACACACCTTCATCCCTGTCCAACTATTTCCCCACAGTTCTCTGCAATTCTCGGCAGTTTAACAGGACAGTGATAAATAAAAACTTATTATATGCGGTCCAAGACAGCCAAAGAAACGATCTTCGACCACTTAACTCCACAGATTTTGATGACATGATTCAGAGTGGAGCTATCTTTGGTGAAAAGTTCCAGAAAGACGATCCAGTGCTTGATCTCATCGACCGAAATCTTCTGGGTCGAAGTTCTAGATCGGTTGTTCCCGGTGGATGGTGCTTAGGTGAGCCTGGGAACAACACTTGTTTAACTTGGGGTGATGCCAAGATCTTGAGACCAGGTGCAGGTTCTCAACGGCTGGAAAAGGCCATCGTTGAATTGCTGGCAAATGGCATTTTCCGATCACGGCAGTGCATATATGAATGAACCTGACTCCACCCTCACATCTCAACACTGTAAGAATGGTTTCTGTGCCTTCTCTATAGTCAGGGTATGGATTCTTTTGCCATGATTAAGATTTTTGCCTATGATTTAACACGGATGCCAATGTAGCATGTACCTTCAGATTTGGTTGCTGGATATAGTATACACAAAATTCAAGTTACTTGCAACTAAATCTAGTCTTACATACATAATAGATTTGTAGGATCGAGTTAGATTTGATTTAACTATGTCATTTGTACGATTGAATTATACTTGGTCTGACTATGTCACGTTATCACGTTAACTACTAAATACAGTACCATGCACTGAATTATAGCAATCATATCACTTGCATTCCTAATTGGAGAAAAATCATAGCCAAAGTGCTATTGTATAAAATTAAGTGAAAATGTGCTCTGTGAGACATACATTGCATTTATGTGCTTTTTATTTTTAAGAATTGATTTAAATTTTGAAAGAAAAATAAATAAGATTTTATGGAGTATTTTTTATTTAAACTAGCAGTGTCATAAATATTTTTAAATATATTAATTTTTTATAAATTAACCGAACTCTCATCCAAAAAATACACTAAGTCGATACCATATATTTGTAAAACTAAATTAAATGCATAAATTCGTTTATTTTATGAATATGAAAAAAAATGAATTTTAGTCATTGTTATACATAAGTAAAATTTTCAATTGATTAACTTGCATCTATGTATAAAATTGATTGTGACCAAAGTAAGTTTCAAATGCTATTTTGAATAAAAGGGTCATTAAAAGAAAAATATGCCAAAATCGATAAGCTTTCTAAACAAATAAATAAATAATAAATCATAAAACATTGAAATAAACAAGCAAGAGAATCTATCCGTAAAATCAAGAGTGAAGAAAGTAAATCAAGTAATTGAAAATACAAAAAGTAAAATAAAATAAATGACGATAAATATAAATGAGAGAAGTGTAAATGGCAACGAAAGTAAATGCGAGAACTCACGAAAAGGAAAATATAAATTGGTGAAAGAAATTATAAAATTCCATTATTAAGAATATCATTCCTAATTTTTTAACTGTTATTTTCAGTTATTGGTATTATAATATTTCTCATTACAAAGCAACTTTTGACTACCTTATATACTTGTAAGTCATCTACTACCTTATCCATTTTTTTATTATCCTGTGTTTCGTCATCCCACAAAATCAAATCATGCATTTATTGCATAATAATCATTGTATTATTTTTGACAATGCTTGAAAATCCCTCCATAAATAAAAATAGCATATTTAACAATTAACAGAAGTAAAAATTCAATAATTAAGCTTCATTTATTAAGTGGCAACAAATTAACCACATGATTCACCATGTAATAATTGATTATAACTTATAAAATCCCTCTTCATCCTTCTCTTCAATTTGACCTTTGTTAAACCCTTGAATTGTTCTTACTCTTTGTAACTTCTCTCAATCTAGCAAAACGATTGATTAATCAAACATTCTCATCCAACTAAAACATTTATTTTTCTCCTCCTCCAGTAATTAAAGTATATATCTTGGATTTCAATGACAAATTTTGCTCCCATCTTGAGCTTAGAAGAGAAAACAAAAAACATATGGTAAACTTAAATATTAATATCTTACTCCTCTTTGGACCACCAATATGCTTTCCTTGGTGGATGTGATTCAAAAAAATAAAAGTAAATGTGATGTAGTTTTATTAATACAACAAATCAGCACACTCCTACTATTTTTATTAATACAACAAATAAGCACAACCCCACAAAAGGTAGTCTCCAGAAAGAATTGCACAAGTTTCTCTTCGTACCTTACTCTAATGGCACATTTCATGCTTCTTATTCTCTACCAATGTCAGCAATTTGCTCCTAATCTCTGCTAAAGAAATTTAACAAAGTTAAAATATGAGCTTTTCTCAGTTCTCTCAGCAATCTTTCTGTGTTATGAGTATGTGTTATTCCTTCCAACTCCATAAATGATAGATTACACACCGAAAAGCAATGAATCAGAAAACCCCAAAAAAGGTGGCCACAGCAAAAATTAGAAACAGCCCTCCACCCAAGTAGCCAACCTGATGAAAGTAAGTTACATTATTAGATATCAAACTACAAATTCAAGCATTCAATGTTCAATCAAGTTATGACTTTTACCAGTTTTTCAGAAATGTAGTTAGCAAGGAAGGCTCCTCCAAGAATGGCAATAGTTGTTGCGACTAGGTGTCCAGCAATGGCTCCACTTGCCACACCCCAAGGAGACTGAAACAAATAAGATATTATTGAACTTAATACACACACACACACACACACATACATATAGATATAAAGCAGAAAGTGTTGAGTCATCAAAGAATTTAATAGTGCACCTGAGCAGCTCCTAGTGCAATAGTTGCAAGCATAGAGCGATCTCCCCATTCCTACATAATCCCAGTAACTAAATTAAATTCATGCTGGATAACACAATTGCTTCCAGCTATAAATTAAGTGTTCATTAATCACTACCTAGTGCCACTAACATATAGAGTCAGAATTCAGGCGTAAAAAGTAACAAGTAATTTCAGGTTGTCTGCATTCATGGAAATCAGGGGGAACATTTTGAGCAAATGCAACATACAGTAAGATTTTCACAATGTATTAACACAATTGTTTCATTATAGTGGTGATTTTACAATAAAAAATTTATGCTAAATTGTTCCTCGATAAAACAGGATAAAGAGGAGTCTTACAGCAAAAAATACGAGGCTGAACGACTTCCATATAATCTCTAGAGGATTTGAAAGTTTTTTTGATACCTGAAGATAATTCAGAAAGACATGGTTAAAGGGTATAAATGACAGTTGAATTGCAAATTTGAAGGTAGAATAATGTAACCAAATGTTGCCGGCCTTGGATATGTTACTGAGCTGTGTAGTATAAAAACTTAACCAAAATGTTTACATGTGCACAAATATTCAGGACTGTTAGCCATGCGTTTCTATTCTAACCTTCTCTTTCACAAGCTCCTCTGCTTCAGCAAGTTCATCAAGTTCGGGACTGCTGCTATCACCCTTCTTAACCACATCAGATGGAAGATCCCATGCATCTTTTATTGCTTTTAGGCCGAAAAACAAAAGAAGGGTTACTGCTGCATATTCTCCAATTGGCACGGCTGTAGGTAGACCACATAAAGCAGAAACATCAGTTACTAGTATAACAAATGATCTAGATCAACTCTCTCCCAGGGTGAAAAGAGAATTAAATACTACAGAACAGAGATTACCTGAAAGTAAAAGTGTTGAATTAAAGTAGGACAAAGACGAAAGAAAATTATGAAAAACAAACTTCAGATATTTCTATCTGATGTAAAAAGTGCAGTTAATAATGAAAACAGAGAGATACACTGCAAAAACCCAAAAGCTACTTATTGCAGATCAATAAAATTTAAGCTCTCTTATAGTGGAACTTCAGAAGGACCAACTTGGCAGGTCTGTTTATATCAATGTTGAAGAAGGTAATTGTAACATGCATTCCAGTCTCAGAAGACTTAAAACAACTTATTAATATTTGTAATAACAAAAAAATTGATTATTTTCAATCAGCGTAATGTTCCCAATGGCTAATTCTACATACATTCCTAATGATTCTGAAAGACATTAACTGACCCAAGTTCATTCTTGAAAGCTAGTCAAAAACAGAGGATTACCCAAGTCTTATGGGGAATACTCTGGCCATATTAAGAGAATGTGGAAGATCTCAACAGTTTTCCAACGCTCTAATTTCTACTGCCATCATTTCCATTTCCAACATAATCCATCCAATCTCAATTGTGAAGGGAGAGTGGGAGACAGATGTTAGCATGCATGTGGACATGGCATAATTATGTGCCAAGGGAATGCTTTCAATTTAACAATGCAAATCAAGAGGCTTTCTTACTTGCCCAAGTAGGTGCAAATGGAAAATTGCATCATATTTTGATTGAAAATAAGAACAGTGAAAAAGGTGGTTCTGTACTGTATCAGCAGCAATTTTCTTTCTTTAAAATATATTATAATGTCAGTTTTTTACTTATTCATACGACTTGACACAGGTACCAGAGGCTTTACAACAACTCACACGCACTGCTCGACCAATTGAACTTTACCTCCTTGAATTATAATGTCAGTTTGGAAAGAGCATTCAAAGTCATAAACAATGTGTAGTGTGCACAACCAGATGGAACTCTTTCCATGAGAAGCCTAATTTTAGGAAGTTAATTCTATTTGGTACTGACTGCTGTACATCAAAACAGATTTAAAACAAGAGACAAATATGTGGATATAATTGGAGAAGTTAAAGCAAGCCACAGTGTGAAAAAGAAAATAATAACAAAAACCACTCCCTAGTTCTAGTTAAACTATAAAACTTATGAAAATTTTCAGAAAAGCATAAGATATAATACATAGTAATTTTCTTACTCCACTTCATACACACTACCAATTCATTATGAAACTTTAATCTGTGGTTACCAAACAAATTACAATAAATCAGTACTTCAGAACAGAATGCATTGCCTAAAATGCTGAGTCAAATTCCTTTACTAGAAAGACATGCTAAAATGTGCTAAATCTGAAAAGTACAAGAAATACCATATGCTACAACTTACTTGTCTGAAACTGAGCAGGCACTGATTGAAAGATTCGGCCAATTACAACAGATAGGATTGACATGAGTCCAAGAGCACCCATTGAACCCAATAGGACCTGATCAATACATAAAATCTCAGTTGAAATATAAAATGTTTCAAAATGTAAATTACACTGCTTGATAGTCAATTAATTAGTGTGTGTAGGAAGAAACTGCTACACAAGTTAAGAACTCGTATTTGAGTAAAATTGTTTGTCTAGCCTTTTACAATAAAACAGAGTAAAGACATGTAATAATATACCAGAAACAGAAGAATTTGTTGAACAGAGAGGAAATAAACCATAGAGAGAAGAATAACTCCAATTCTAAAAATTAGGAGTATATAAGCCAACAAAATTAAAACAATAACAAAGAAACTAGATAATATTATATCAATGATGGATTTGATGGCAATAAAAGCTGGAGAGGGGGAGGAGAGAGAAATTATCAAGAAAAGAAGTCAGAAGACTCACCAATCCCTTTTCAAATTGCATTGCCAAGAGTGCAGCAATAAAGAATGTCTGGTCAAAAGAATAAATGCCAACTTTAGGTTCATGAATACATACAAGGATAACGAATGTTTAATAAAAGACTAGAACACTACTAAACCTGTACTTGTCATGATTATAGAAATCCATAGGGTAAAAAGCAATGCAATAATAATAAAAAATCTAAATAAAGTTGTAAGGTGAGATATGCATCTAGATATATACTCTAAATTAAGTGGACTTTAAGTGTAACTCAACTCCACAAAACCTTCTTGTAAGATGAGGTCTAGAACCATATATATACTCTAAATTGTTCTTATCTCTAATCAATGTGAGACTTCTAACAACACAATGTATATTGTTTATCTTACAAAAGTATTATTTTTTTATTTGTTATCAAAATCATAATATTCTCTCACTTTATACTCTAAAAAAGTATATTAGTTATTACAAATATGAATAAATAAGATAATAATTGTTTAACAAAAAATATTAATTCATTTAAATAAGTATTTTATCTTTGAAAGTTGAAAAGCTTGACCATCTCTATTAATTAACTTCAATTCTCTTTTTCAATTCCTTTTGCTTCATATTCACTTAATATTTTTTCCATTTTTTTATTCAATAAAAAATTTAGATTAAAAAAATATCGTAAATGTAAAAAAAATACCTTCAATATTTTCAACTAATTAATAAAAGCCATTTTCAATAGTTATACGAAAATTGTAATATTAAAACTAATAAAATCTAAAACAAGATAATATCTCAAAAAAATAGCTTTTATCTATAACATTAATAAAGATTTTCTCCTATGAGTACAAATTCTTACCATTTTATTATTAAAGTAACCATTTTTTTAAAACTAAAATAACTCCCTATAATAAAATAAATACCTACAAACTAAATAAAACCTACCTACAATACATTTATAAAAATTATTTATAGTTATTTTATAACAGTGATAGTTAAATACCTTGTCTCCAATCTCAGAAACAAATATCAATGTAAATGCAGCAGTGAATCCTGACTTTGCAACTGCTGCTAAAACTGATGAAGGTCCTCCTTTGACAAAGGCAATTAGTGAAAATACAAAAGCACATCCCAACAGCACAAAAGCTATAGAGAGAGGATAAGGGATCTGATTATGAGGCTTCACACTGCCAAACCATAAAATATATGTACATTAGAATTGTCAGACACATGAACAATCACATAAATAGTATACTTAAAAGAGCAACAGGAAATATTTCATTGACATGTTAATTCATTCAACAAAACTAAACAGTGGATGTAGACGCTAATGTCAATCAGCTAAATAAATTGGAGAATTTTTTCCCTTTGAAAGCAACCACATGCCTGACTTAAATAGCTAATCTTTTAAATGATGATATGAATACTGCCAATTTTCTCTTCAAACTTTTACCTAATTTAGTACAAATCTTTTAGATCTCATCTGCAAGAGGAATATATTTCATAATTTAATAGATTCATCAGGCTAAGTAGGTATGAGCATTCGATAAGTGTTATACTACACAAAGGAATGCAATTTCCTCAAAAAAATAGTATCACATACCCAAGCTTTTAATTTGATGCTATATGAAGCAGAGGATCATCTAAGATTTTTCGAACAAAACTTATTTCTGTATGGCAAGTTTACAACCTAATTTCACATATAGAAGCTGAGATTTCAAGGGAGAACACAATCATAAAAGCAAATGAACATTACACCACTGAAAGTTCTAAGACTAAAATTACAATGTGCTAAGTTCCTAGAGCTACCTTTCATCTCATGGTTTGATGGTCTAAATGGCCATCTGTTGCATATCAAATGAAATCAATCAAGTGGAACTGTGGAACTCACACTTTAGAAGAACTGTCGTCTATGGCATTCTTTTCAAAGACATTGTGACCATCTTTCTCATTACTGCTTCCATAATCTCCTGGTTCAACACCACTAATATTGGATGCTAGGGCTCGAATTGTGCCACGGGCAAAGCTCAACCCTGATTTCTGTCTGCGTCTTACTACATATAATTCAGGCATAATGTCACCCACTAAACAAAAAAACATAAGCACAAACAATATAATCTGCATGAAAAGCTCTAAGTAGCTAATCGTTGCCTAATAAAAGTTAGAGAGCACAAAATCCACTCATAAGATTTGATTCATACCTCAAGGATCAGAATAATGGTAAACGTACGAATACAACTACAACTACAACTACTTTCACTAAGCAATAATCTCACCAATTTCACTACCAAAAGTAATAGCATTGAAGACAAGGCAACATCACTTCAAAGTACAACACAAAACGTAAAAACCTCAGGTTAAAATCTTAAATTTGTTATCATAATTACTTGGAAAAACATGGTTTTCTTATCAAACGCCCAAAGGGATAAAATCATGGAACTGAGCCACCAAATTGGACTTGACCCATCTAAGCAATTTTTTTTCATTGTCACATAAAGAAAACCCATTCAACAAGTACCACCAGAAAAAAAGAGAATAATTCATAAAAAAGAAAACTTTTGAAATGGGGTGTAAGAAAACATTTTAGATGTTGGTTAGAACTTACATGGGTATAGCGTGGTGGTTCTAGTGAAATGAGAAGAGGAAGGCAACGCATCCACCACTACCAAGGAAGGAGGAGGCTTTCCCCTTGAAACCAAAGGGGCATGAGGTCCTAACCCTCTCATGTTTTCTGTGAAAGAGGTTCTACAATTTCATTTCTGGGTTGAGTGGGTTCTGTCAAACTCGAACTTTGAAGGAATCAAGTTGAGCTAAGGCTGGTACATGAAAGAGAGTTCTTGAAGGTTGCCACGTATACAATGCAACGGGAGAGAAATTATGGATGAAGTAGACACGCAGTCAATCAATCCTTTTATCTTCACCATATTTGACTTGTGGAATGCACGCGATTTATTATTTCACTATTTAATATTTAATTGCAATAATAAATTTGAAGTTATATAAAATCCAGATTAATTATATTTAAATTAGAATAATAATGAAATTTATAAAAGTAATAAGAATAAAAAATAATTGTAATTGATTTTTTTTAGAATTATTTGATATATAAAATATGTTGATTTTTTTACACATATTGAATAATAAATTATTTGGATAAAATCATTATGTATTAGTTATAATAAATAATGCTTTATTTTTATCATGGGATCTATCTAAATTATATTATATCATTTATAACAGTACCATAGGTTTAGTTTATAATATTATGTAAAATTAGAATTCACGTCTCATATTTTAATATATTTTATTCTTAAAATTTGAAAATATAATTTTTTAATTAATTTTATTAAACTTTTGTATATGTCAAACACATTTTAAAATACGAAAATGTTTCTATATTATTTTTAAGGTTTAATACCCTATTTTGTCCCCAATTTCGTTCGAAAATGTCAAATTAGTCCATCCTTTAAAAACTGCGTCAATTACGTCCTCACTTAATAAAATTTGCATCAATGAAATCTCTTCCGTTAAATCCGTAAAAACGGGTAAATTATTTTTCTCTATCTTTAATTAACACCGTTTGTACGAATTTAACGGAAGGGATTTCATTGATGCAAGTTTTATTAAGTAAGGACGTAATTGACGCATTTTTTAAAGGATTGACTAATTTGACATTTTCGAGCGAAACTGGGGACAAAATAGGGTATTAAGCCTATTTTTAAAAACAATATAGAAATGATTAGTGGGAGGGCAAAATAGGAAGGGTAATTTATAAAATTTGGTTTCGCGCTTTTTGTATTCTTCTTTCATTCGTTACACTCTCATCTCTGGCCTTCTTTCATCTCTCTTGTTTTCTCATTTATCATTCTTTCATCTCTGTCGTTTGAACCCTAGTGCAATGTTGTACGTCGTCATAGTTGTGGATCTCCGTCTTGTGCCTTGTCGCTCTTTTGGACCTCCGTCTTGTGCCTTGTTGCTCTTTTGGACCCCCGTCTTGTGCAACATTGAAGCCGTCTTCGATGTGGCTGTCGAGCATTGGTATTTTTCCTTGTCGTTGTGGTGGTGTTTTTTGGTAAGTAAAACTGCGCGAACCCTAACCATGTTTTCCTGGGTCAGGGGCGCTGACCGTCACCTACACAAACTGCATAGAAGCTGATTTTTGGTGTGCTCGCGTTGAGTGTCCCTTAACAGAGGGCGTTGAGCGCCCCTTAGTAGAAGGCGCTGAGAGCCATTATGCTGTCAGAATTTCTTGCTTAAGTGCCCTCTAGGGGCGCTGAGCGCCACAACCTCACAATTTCGCTTGGGTGCCCCCTCTATGAAAGCTGAGCGCCACCTTTGTTGATGTGGCACTTTGAACTTATTTAAACCTAAAACGCGAAGGGGTTTGAGTCTTTGGTGGTTTGGAGGCGCGATTTCACTTATAGGAGAGCTTGGAGGGCTACTAGGGTTCGTAGAAACACTCCCTTCTTCCTCTTTGGGTTCTTCTTCTTCTTCCATGACCATTTTGTAAGCTCTAAGGCTCTCCATGAAAATGGAGAGCCAAACCCATATTGTTGGGAATAGATATAACCTTTGAACTTTTGTATATTTGATAAATGATGGAATATATTTATGCCTTTTTAAATTATAGAAAGCAACTATTAATAATCCCACGGATTTTGAGAATAATTAATCACGTATTCTATTTGAATAGATGAAAACAAAGTTGGTTCTACATTCTTACAAAAATTTTACTAGGTAATTAAAAATTATTCACTATATAATAGTGGTTGTGTTATTGGAATATAAATAAATAATAATAATAATTGAATAACTTTAATGGTATCTTCAAATTTTTTTTCAATAGAAAAGAAAAAGATTAATTTAAATTATAATTGAATAAATTATACAGTTTTTATTCACATTTATAATTTAGAATCCTCTCGTTTAAACATGAATTTAGTTTCACAACATCAGAATTACTTAAAATAATATGGAATATTTTTTTTAAACTTTCAAAAACAACAACAAAATAACATAGTTTAATTCCTTAATAGAAAAACTTATATGTAACAAAAACATTTTTCTCTATAAACAACTTCATATAGTTTATTAGTTATGCATATATAACGTTAAAGATAAAGTTCAATCTTTAAAAGTGACTTCCGTTGACTCTTACTTATGGTCATTAAAATGGTCGAACGTGATCCTAAATAAAAAAGAATCAAATCCATTTGGTATACATATTTTTTCATAAGTATTTTTATCCGAAATTTTATGTGATTTGGTCAATCACATTTAGATTGGACGTTCAATAGAACTCATAGGTAGATTAGTTATTCAGTCAAACATATAAGTAGATTGACCATTTAATATGTTGATTGGTTAATCGGTCGAGTTGATAGGTAGATTGATTATTTGATCGAGTTCGTAGGTAGATTAGTCATTCGATCGAGCTTGTAGATGGATTAGTAATTCGGTCAAATTTACAGGTTGATTGGTCATTCGGCCGAACTCGTAGACTGACCATTAGCTGACCTTGTAGGTAGACTGACCATTCGACCTAGTTCATAGGTAGACTGACCATTCGACCAACCTCGTAGGTAGACTGACCATTCGTCCGAGTTCATAGGTAGATTGGCCATTCGACCGAGCTCATAGGTAGATTAATCATTTGACCGAACTCATACATAGATTGGTCATCCGGCCGAGTTGTTCAAAAGCTTTTGTTTAATAATATTTCTCCTGACTTGTGTTACTGACTTTAGGCAGACTTCTTGATAGGTTGTCAGCTTGTGCAAACTTTATTAGGTGTTGTCAACTTTAAGAAGTCTTTGCTTAATGCTAACATCCTTAGGCATGCTTTGTTTTAATGTGGCCGACTTCGGTTAGGTTTCACTTTGATATCGTCATCTTGGGTCAGGCTTTGCTTTGATGCTACTTACTTCAGGCAAGCTTTACTTTAATGTTGTCGACATTAGGCAAGTTTCACTTTGATGTTCTTGTCTTTGGCCAGGCTCCACTTTAATGTTACCGACTTCCAGCAGGCTTCACTTTGATTTTGCCAACTTCTCGCAGATTTCACTTTAATGTTGCCGTCTTTGGGCAGGCTTCGATAAGATGATGCTAACTTCCGGTAGGCTTTGCCTTAGTGTTGCTAACTTTAGGAAGGTTTCACTTTAATATTTTTGTCTTCGAGCAAGCTTCACTTTGATGTTGCCAATTTATTCTTCATCAATCATCCAACTTTGTTGCTCGTTTTGGTTGAGTTGATGAATACTTTAAACTTGCTTTTATATTAGACTTTGTTCTTCATTGAGCATCTCTTCGCCATTCTTCAAGTTTTCTTTGTGCTTGTCCTCGTGTTTCTTGTGTTTTCTTTCGAATTCACTTGTTATTGAAGGAAGTGAAGGCAGCCGAGGTAAAGGCCAAGAAGAACAACTTGGTTGACTTGTATATGGAGGTAGCCAAAAGTTGACGAGCAAAAACCTGGAGGTGACCTAGTTGAAGGGGAATGAGGAGGAGTATGGGGCTTTTTAAGTGAAGGCGACCACGTGAAGATGGCAACCTAGGTGGCTTATGTATTGAAGTCGGTTAAAAGCTACTTCTATATTTGGGTACTTGGTTGTCAAGTTACTCTTGTGCTATGTCGAGCTTTTTTTTTTGTTTTTATCCTTGGGTCAAGTTGTTCATATACCGAAAGGTCAAGTTGCTTCAGTGCTTGGTCACTGGGATTCTGGTTCGTTTTTGGGTATTGGAATGCGTGTTCTTGAGAACTTCGCACTGGTACGCCAATTTACCTTTTATGCTAGGGCACTGTAATTTCGAGCTTCTTTTGTCGCCAAATTATTTTTTTATGCTTGAGTACTGAAATGTTGAGCTTCTTTATACTTCGTGCTTTTCTTGTACTCGAATACATCTTGGATTGCTTCTTTGTGCTCGGCTACCAAAATGCTGAGCTTCTTTTGTGCTCGGTATAATGCTTTGAGCTGTTTGTTTTAGCTTTATATCTCCTCCATTTTGTTGATGCCTTCCTCGTATAAAGGTATTTTCAACTAAAGTTGTTGTCTAAGTAGTTTGGGCGCCACATTTGTGGAATTTTATTCATGTTACAATCTAGTAATTCAGCTGCCTCGTTTGAGAGATTGGGTGCCATGTTCATGTCTTACGTTAAAATATAATAACTCAGGTACCACGTTCGAGAACTTTAATACCATGTTTGTGATCTCATGTTACAATCGAGTAACTTGGATGACTCGTTCAAAGTCTTCAGTACCACGTTCACGATCTTCGGTTACAATTTATTAGATTGGATGCTTTGTTTGAGGTCTTGAGTACCACGTTCCTGGTCTTACGTTAAAATCTAGTAACTAAAAAAATGCCTCATTTGATATTTTGAGTGTCATGTTTGCGGTTTTACGTTACAATCTAGTAACTCATATGCCTTTTTCTAGTTCATGACTGCCACATTTGTGGTCTTTCGTTATAATCTAGCAAATCAGATGCCTCAATCGAGGTTTTGACAACCATGATTATGGTCTTACGTTAAAATCTAGTAACTCGAATGCCTCATTTGAGGTCTTGAGTATCATACTCATGGTCTTAAGTCTTAGGTCTCATACTCTCGATCAAGGTCTTGAGTACCAATTTTGTGGTCTTATGTTATAATTTAGTAACTTAGATGTCTTGTTCGAGGTCTTGAGTACCACATGTGGTCTTACGTTACAATCTAATAGCTCAGGTACCATGTTCGAGGGCTTTAGTACCATGTTTGTGATCTCATGTTACATTCCAGTAACTTGGATGACTTGATTGAGGTCTTGGGTACGACGTTCATGATCTTACATTACGATGTAGTAACTTATATTCCTCATTTGAGGTATTGAGTATCACGTTCGTGGTCTTAGGTTACAATCTAGTAACTTATATGCTTTGTTTGAGGTATTGATTACCACGTTCGTGGTTCTACATAACAATATAATAACTCGAATGCCTCCTTCAAGGTCTTTAGTACCACATTCATGGTCTTTCGTTACAATCTAGCAACTCGGATGCCTCAATAGAGGTTTGGAGTAACACGTTTATGGATTTACGTTAAAATCTAGTAAGTCGAATGCCCCGTTCAAGGTCTAGAGCACCACATTCGTGGTCTTTCGTGACAATCTAGTAACTTAGATGCCATAATCGAAGTTTTAGGTACTACGATTTCGATCTTACGTTACAATCTAGTAACTCGAATACCTCATTCGAGGTCTTTAGTACTAAGCGCATGGTCTTAGGTTATAATCTAATAACTAGAATACCTAGTTCGAGGTATTGGGTACCACGCTCGTGGTCTTATGTTATAATTTAGTAACTCAAATGTCTCGTTCGAGCTCTTGAGTACCACCTCCGTGGTCTTATGTTACAATCAAGTAACTTAGATGCATCGTTTGAGGTCTTGAGTACCACCTTCGTGGTCTTACGATACAATCTATTAACTCGGATACCTCATTCAAGGTCTTGAGTACCATGTTCGTGGTTATATGTTATAATTTATTAACTTGGATCCTTTGTTTGAGGTCTTGAGTACCACATTTGTGGTATTTCGTTACAATATAGTAACTCAGATGTTTCATTTGAGGTCTTGAGTTCCACGTTTGTGATCTTACGTTACAATCTAGTAACTCAGCCTCATTCGAGGTGTTGAGTATCCTGTTCATGGTCTTACGTTACAATTTAGTAACTTGAATGTCTCATTCTAGGTCTTGAGTACCAAGTTTTTGGTTTTAGGTTACAATATAGTAACTTTGATGCTTTGTTCGAGGTATTGAGTACCATGTTCTTGGTCTTACATTACAATCTAGTAACTAAATTGACTCATTTGAGGTCTTGAATACCACGCTTGTGTTTTTATGTTACAATATAATAATTCGGATGCCTCATTCAAGGTATTGAGTACCACATTCGTAGTCTGTCATTATAACATTGGAAAATATGAATTCAGACGTTATATGTTTGACATGAACCATTTGAAACTTTCAACAAAGATCTTTGGGTTGCTCACTGACCACCTAAACGTTAGAAAAAGGAAAAATCTAATGTTAAATTGCTCAATAGACATAGCAAAAGTTATTTTCTAAGTAGAGGTGAAATGATTTGTGCAAATATATAACGTCGAAAATGTTGTTTTTTGATGTCTAACTAACCTTTAGGGTTACTTAAATGAAATAAAATTTCCCATTCCTTTCATTTCTTATCCCCTAAAGTTTCCGTCTTGAACGTATTGAGAGCCATTTTGAAGCTTTCTTGGAGATGTCTCATACAGTTAGCTTTCAAAACACTTATGTGCTCTAAATCAAATTTTTGTTGTCTTTGGATTTCAATCAGATGCGTCATGTTCACAATACATATACATTAATGTACGAAATGAATAGATTTTGTGAAGATGAAGGAGCTATTTGAAATCCAGAGACAGAAAAATATGGTTTTGATGATAGAAATGTTATGAAAGCTTACTATATGAGACATCTCTAGGAAAACTTAAAGAATGGCTAACAATATGTCAACAAAGAAACTATAAATGATAAGAACAAATAAATGTCGAAATTGCACTTTTCTGACGTCAAATTGCTCCATTGATAGCCTAGTGGTCATTATTTTGGAATTCATCCAACTATATAATGTCTGAATTTGCATTTTGCGAGGTCTAAATGAGTTGAGGATTTCAAACAATTCCTTATGGTCACAAAACCTATGCATAAATGTGAAAATTCTACGAGCAAGAAAAACAAATTTTGTGAACACGAAGAAGCTGTTTGAAATCCAGATCTAGTAATTTTCAGTCTCTGGATTTCAATCACTCTTTCAAGGTTCACAAAATCTATACATAAATGTGATGAATCTACGAGCAAGAAAAACATAGATTTTGTGAACATGAAGGAGCTAATTGAAATCTAGAGACAAAAAATTAAAGACTTTAGAGGATACAAATGTTCTGAAAGCTCTTTAGAAAAGGAAAATATTTGGGATAAGGTGTTTCGGTGAGATATTTCTCTTGTAGTAATTGAGCTGTTAGAACGTTACATTACTTTCAAACATCCAAAAGACCTGAATCATGCAACAATATAACGTCTAGAAAGGAGAATTCAAACGTTAATTAACGTCATAATTCTCTTTCCCCGACGTTAATTTGTTATATGACGTTGAAATGTGATATTTTTCAACCTCTAAATTGGACAATTATTTATAACATTGTCACCGATCATTTTTTATGTTGATATTTTTCGTTTCTAACGTTGAAGCCCTTTATTGTACTAGTGATTTCTTAGTGAAACACTAAGTGTATTTATAGGATATCTGACCCTATAACTTATATGATAAAAATAGACAATATCAAGATAATATCAAGTAATATAAAAATAACATCTTATTTTATATATATATATATATATATATATATATATATATATATATATGATAATTAGCATAATAATGATAATAATAATGTTAAATCTTACTTTGGTCACCTGTTAATATATAAATATTTGTACAAATAAATATATCTTAAAAAATCTTATTACCATTTTAGGTTAGTAATATTGAATGACTCTTATTAAACTGCATTATTTAAAACATTTGGTCTTGTTAAACTGCATTTTTCTAGTTTTACTAATTTGTATATTTATATATAACAAATTGTTTCATTAAAAATTTAAACTTTTTTTATAAACTAATGTGAATATAAATTTAGAAAACGTCTTTAATTTAATATTTGTAAATAAATTGGAAATATAAAATTTGAAGAACAATTATAATAAATAAGATAATTTGAAGAACGTTTGAATTTGGACAGAAACCTTTTTCTTCAACTCAATTACTATTTTACGTCTCATGTATATGTTAAGAATGTTAATATGTAACAGCTATACTGGTTATTAAATGACTGGTCACCAAATTGTTTTATAGAATGTATTTTTTATAATATTGAAAAACAATTTAAAAGTGATTGTTTCATTATCAAATCAGCTAATGACATGATAAGTTAATTCATAGTTATACTTATTATTACATTATCAGTTAACGTTTTATTTAACAAGGTACGTTAAAAGTGATAAAGAGAAAAAAAGCCGTGGAGAGTTTCTCAAATTAAAATGATTAAATATGTTTTTAATTTTTAAATAAAAATTAGAATTCGTTTTTTTATTAAATTTTGATATATTTTAGTCTTAAAGAAATTTAATTGTCTCAATTGATTGAAAACACAAACAATATTAATGTAATTGAGTTAAAAAGATTATATGTATTTTTTTTAGAGTTTTGAAATCAAAATATGTTAAAAATTTTAATAGAGATAAATTCAAATTTCGTGTTAAAGTTCAAGTACTAAAAATATATTTAACCAGATTAAAATTAAGATGAAAAACAAAAATCACAACTACAAAATAATTTGAGTAAAAAGAGATAATCAACTTCATTTAAAATTTGGAAACATCGATGTTGACAGGGTAGCTATATCTAGAAAAACCCATCTCACATAAGGAATGTTTTATAGTTTTTTGCATAATAAATGACATAACAATTGCTTGATCTTACTGTGTTTGTGCTTGAAATGATTGATATATGCATTCATGGTATGAAAATGAATCATAAATTGAAACATATTGCACTTTGTATATCTGGAAGAAATAATCGATTAAATTGATTATATAATCTGTTAAATTTTTTCAGATTCTGGTACATGCTTAAGAGGGGCAAAATAACTACGTTTTAACTTATTAAATTAATTGTATAATCGATTAAAACACATTATGCCAACATGTGTTTGCTAAGTGCATTGATGTGTTTAGAAAGCAAAATGATTTTGAAATTTTCTTAAATAAGGAACTTAACCGATTACATAAGTTTTATAATTAGTTAAAGTGTTTATCTTGTGAAAATATTAATTTTCATTAAAAGTCATAATTGCCTATAATGATCATATTTGTTTGTTGTTGGTTTGTATGATTTACATAATTGATTGCATGCGCCAGTTAATCTATTAAATCTGAAAAAAATGTAAAACTGTTAAAGCAGAAGGAAAACTTAACAGATTACATTATGTGCTTAATCGATTAAACTGGGTCAGTGTGAGAAAATTTTATACATAGACACGTTGCACGCTGCTTCAATACGAATTCATGTACTTACACTTTCATAGCTGACAGCAAGAGTGTCCTAGACTTCTTAGAGAATCAAGATTACTTATTTGGAAAGAAATTCATCAAGATTCTTGCAAGATAGTTGTTCTTGCACATTGCTGATCATATTCTGCATTTGAGGTGTATACTTTGAGGATCAATGTCTTCACTACAGTCAAGAGGATTTTGTTTCCTATTGCTGTGACCCAGGAGGAGAACCGATGTGTTCTACATTTAGAGTTGGGATTGCTCTAAAGGTTACATAAAGTTGGGATTACTTTTTGGGTTGTGAGATTGTGAGGTGATTCACATCTTGTACTATAGGTGATATGGAGTTAGGGAATGAGAGTGCATTGAGATGGGAGTTCTCTGTATTTTTGCTTGTATAACTCTATAATTATAGTGGTTCCCTTTAACTAAGGTTGTTGAAGGAAGATTGGATGTAGGCTTGGTTGAACCAGTATAAATCTTTGTGTTGGTCTTTCTATCCCTTCTCTTTTATTGTTGTTCATATACTTGTCAAATTGATTTCAAGAAAACTTAAAGATTTTGAAAAACTTTTGAAAAGAACAATTTTTAAAGGGCTAACTAATTCACCCTCCCCTCTTGGTTGAGATACAAGGCATCACTTTTTCTATAATGGAGTTACTAAGTTTCTCCTCTTATAATTTGGTTTGAGCACAAAAGTTTTAACCCATACCCTGTAAAACAAATGAACATGTCTACATAATATTACAAATGAACCTCTTGTAGAGTAGCATCAAACTAGTTTGTAGTCGAGTAGGAACATGCAGACTTGCGGTCGAGTATGAACAAACTGACTTTCGGCCGTGTAGCATCAAGTCGGCTTGTGATCGAGTAGGAACAAGCTGAATTGTAACCAGATAACATCAAACTAACTTGTGGTCAGATAGGAACAAACCAACTTATGATCGAATAACATTAGGCCAACCTGTGGCCAAGGTCATATTGTTAATACTTCGGCAAGTGTACCAATCTTATCAAGTAATAATAATGGGTAAGACCAAGTATCGTTTCCCGACTCACGGCCTAAACATTCATATGATTTCTTGATTAATTAGGACTTGTAAACGAAATCATTGTGTTTATATTGCGGAAAATAAATATGAATGCAAGTGTTGATCAATTGGATTGAAAGATGCAAAGGTGATTGATATAAAATATGGAATGATTATGTTGTTGGGTTTTCGACTTATCGTATCCACTCTGTCAACACCCAATTTCGTCCGGATTGACAAGTATTTATTTTATTGCATTTTCCCATAAAAAAAAAAAAAATAAAAAAAATAAAAAAAATAATATGTATATAAAAAGAAAAAAATAATAAATAACCAAATAAATAAATAAATACATAAGGGAAAAATAAAATATAATAAATAAAATAAAAAAACAAAAAAACGTTCGTCCTCCACTGAGCGCGTTCGGTTCAATCCTCTGCATGAAACCGCTCGTCCTTTAATTTTCACGAACGTTCGTCCTCCACCGTTCGTACTTTACTTTAATCGAACGTTCGTCCATTCTTACATTTAGGACGTTCGATCATGTTTTGTGTTAGTGAGCGTTTGGTTTCATTGTTTAATGAGCGTTCGGTTTTAGGCGTTCGGCCTAGAATCAAATAGCGTTTGCTAAAGAGTTTAATGAGGTGTCCGTCCGGATCCTGCCTTTCTAACGCTCGTCCTCTCTTATCCGCCGCTCGTCTGCCGTTCGTCCTCAACCGTTCGGCCGTTACGTCTCATTGACGTTCGGCAACTCTCAAGCTCAATCGTTCGGTTATCCACAAGCTTTCCAACTGTTTGGCTGCTCGTCCTAAATCGTTTGGCCATTTGGTGTCATGGACGTTCGGCAATTTTCAGCCTCCAGCGTTCGTTCGTTCAGCCGTGTAGCGTTACCGTTCGTCCTTTAATTTTGTCAAACCGATACCTGTTGCTCTCAGGTAGAGAGCGTTCGATCTTGGTTTACTAGTGATGACTAACGTTCGGTTTTGAGCGTTCGTCCTAGTATCGCATGATCCCGTTCAGCAAACAACGTTCGATAGTGTTCTTGTTCAGCAAATAACGTTCGGCCTTGATATGTTGAACGTTCGGTCTTGATTTGTTGAACGCTCGGTCCTGATATTGTTATTCTCATTTGAACGCTCGGTCTCCCGTCCCTCTTCAGCGTTCGTACGATGCTTATTTTCGTCCAGCGTTCGGTTTTTGGGGCGTTCGATCCCTTTTGGTTTGATCATCAAATGGCGTTCGGTAAATACTGTGGTGGGTCGCTCGTCCAAATAGTGTGGCGTTCGGTTTTTATTTTGTTGCGCATTATTTGTTTTAATAAAATATATAATAATAATAAAAAAATAATAATAAAAATAAAAAATAAGTAAATAAAAAAGGGAATAAAAATAAATAAAGGTAAGTGTTACTATGTGCCAAAACAAAAATCTATAATTAGGGATATTGTCCCTGAATTTCTGAAAAGTTGTTTAAAAATAATAAAAGAAGACAAAAGAGGTTAGGGAATGTGTTTCAGGAGCGTGTAGGGAGCTCCTGGAAAGGAGTGAGGCGTTGGCTTTTTCTCAAAAAGGGATTTAATTATTTTTGGCTTGACCTTGTGATGAACGGGTCGCACCGCTCACAAAATTTGATTGCAAATAAGAATGCAGTACAGTGCTAGGAGGTGACTCCTAGGTCGTCTCTCAAGGACCAATTTGAGTGGTTCAGTCTCATATTTACACACGAAGTGGGGGGGGGGGGTTTGTTGGTGTTTTTGTTATTGTGCGGAAAATAAAATTAAAACTGGAAATTAAATAAGACAACAAAAATTGAAAATACTGAAATAAATTTAAAAGACAATAAAAACTGAACAATGAAATAAAAATAAAACAGTAATTATGCAGAAACGGTAAAAACATTGTAATTAAAATTTACCAAAAGTATCCATAAAAATAAACGGTAAAAACAACGTCTGAAAAGAAGATGTCCAGAAAAATACATTGACATAATTTAACGGTGTAGAAAAACATTAAACGGTAAAATAGAAGAGACGGTAAAATTAAAAGCACTGAACTGGAAATGAAATTCATCAAAACTTTCAACACTTAAATTAAAATGACTGAATAGTGAAGATAAAAATAAAATGGACAAACTGTTTTAATTGCTGTAATAGACTACATCTTCAGAAATAAAATTCTACATTGCACTGTTTGGAGTTGAAACTGAGAACCTCTGGAAGAGAGGCACCGAGAGTCTACACTACTCCTAAGATCTACTTCCCCTCATTCTCTGCTGCTGCTACTGGTTTTATAACCAAAAATCTGAACAAATAGTCTCCTCCCCGTGAACTTCTGGACGTAACTTCTGGACCAAATTCTCTGACAGCCCATACTTTTACCTATGCTTTTCAATTTGGATTTTGGACACATTCAATCATATATTTTGTCAAGACAAATGCTCTGAAACGAAAACCAATATCGTTAGTGGTGGCCCCATGTTTGTCGTCCAAAATGCTGAATGGCCGTGTGGAGTGGAAGGCCAAAAGTAATCTTCACATTCTTTTCCTTTCCATTCAACCATGGCTTCCTCACGTTGCAGCTGTCAAGCTGTTACTGCATTTGCTCTCTGCTGTACCTACCGCTGGACTCTTCTCTAACTTCATTGCTGGACCGAAAAGCTTCTTCCAAACTACAGGGTGCTTTCTTCCAAAACGCTGCAGCTCTTCTTCTTCTTGTAGGTGGCTGGACCGTGACACCTCTCAAGCTGCTGCTTCTTCCACTCAAGCTGGAATGTGAAGTGATTCTTTCTTTCTAGATCAAAGTGTGGCAGCTGCTGGATTCTCACGATAGTGGTAGCTGCACCAGTTCCAGGCTGAGACATTCTTTTCCTTCCAACTGTCTTCCATTCTCTCTTTTGCCTTGATCGAGAACTCTACTGGATGCGTTTTCTATCCTCCAATGTTGTTTTGCTCACGGTGCTGGACAGTGCATCTACATGTGTGTGGCTCTTCATTTCTTGTTGACAATCCTTCATGCTGGACTTTGGTTATCACTCTTCCAGCTCTGGAACGCTACCTACGTGCTGCTGCTGTGGAGAGTTTGTTTGTTGGATGTGGCTGCTGCTTCCAGCCGTGACAGCTCTCTATTCAAGCACCGTGCTTCCTTCTCCAGCCACCACTGTGACAAAACTCTTTCATCAGGCAGCTGTGTGCTTCTTCTTCTCCAAGCCGAGCTACTCCTTTAAAGAAAGAAACACTCAATTGCTAGAGAGCTCCCACTGTCCATGTGATTCCATTCCTTGCAGCGTTTTTTTCTAGCACCTCACCATGACAGCACCTTCTTTTGTTTGCTGGATGTGTACCGTGATCTTCCATGAACTGCACTACTCCAAGATGGACCAGCTGATGCACACTACTGCTGGACTTGATTGTGTTGGCAGCCGTGAGCTCAAGAGGATGGTCTCTCCTGGTTGCACCTTGTCTTCACTTGAAGCTCATCAACACAAAGAAATAATTAATTTCGGTAGTGCATCTAAGAGAAAACCGTGAAATGTTAGGTGTATTAGTGGTCCCTTCATTATGTTTTATGTTGTCTCCAAGAAAGAATTGAAATGTAATTGCTCTGCCGAGAGTTTTGTCATGATGTGAACTTCCATCCTTATCCAATTCCCATGTGTCACATGCATTTGTTTCTGAACTTCACATCCAAATAATGTACCAAAATTAAAATAAAGAAACATGGCTGCTGTCCAACGTGTATACTCATTCTTTCCCTTTATTTCATTTCTTTGCTTCACTCTTCCATTTTGCTGTCAAGGCCGTGAATCCATTGTCCCATGCACATTTTATCCAATCATCAAAAATAGTATAGCTCCTTCCAAGTAATTTTCACAGTGTGCAAACAAAAATTTTCTTCAAAATGTCCTAGAACATTTTCAGAGTTTTCCCTACAATTTATAATGCAAAATATTAGTCTCAGATAATTCAAATTAATTAAAATAAGAATTTCTGATCAAATTAAGCACAATTTAGAAAAATAGGAAAATACTGGACAATTAAGCACAATTCTCTGATTAATTCTAATAAAATAAACTAAGCGAAGTGAGCAAAATATCGATTCATCAAAATAGACCACACTTAGTCTTTTGCACTCCTGGGCAAAATTAAAACACAAATCAGAGAAATAGTTCAAAGGACTTCTAGGAAGGTGACACACACTCAGCACGCAGAAAACAAAGACTCAAGAGAAAATAAACAGAATTTACACAGTTCTCAAGAAATCTAGACAGAGAAAAGATGTAGTTAATATCCAACACAAAATCAAGGAAAGCAGATACTTACAGAAATCATCGAAGCAATTCAATACATAGCAAAATGATTAATCAGTTCAAGAGGTGATTCAAAAATAACAAAACCTCACAGATGCACTCACAGTGTTTCTCTCAAGTGTCTAGGGTAAATCAATGTCACTCAATGCACTCAAGAAAACAAGCACAAATAGACTTGGCAAGCTTCTAATATCAACACTTAAAACATATGCATGTTCAGATCTAAAGGTCTTTCAGGGTTGTAATGGGGCCAAGGACAAGGGAGGATAAATATGGATAAGTAGCTACAGCTCAGAAGAAATAGAGGAACACTGGGGAACAAGTGTAAACACAGTGAAATCTTACCCAAACCTCTAATTCAATCCTCTTCTCGACTCCATTATTCACACGATTATTTTTCAATTTCATTTTTTTTTTCAGTTTTTTTTTTTGCACTCAATTGTAAGAGACAAAATACACAACATATTTACAAAAATGAAACACGAAGAGGAACCAACTCGCCAATTCACTAGAATCCCCAGGAAGACCACACTTGTTCCCAAAACACTTCTAAAGCTCCAAAATTCCCTAAGGTTAAGGTAATCATGGTTTTTCACTTAGGGCTAGTGTATGAGCTTCAAAACAAATAAATGGGGAAAGTATAGGCTCAAAAGGGGTTATCAATGAATAATAACAAGGTAGGCTTATTTGGCTAAAGAGGCTCAAGAACAAAAATGCCTTTATCACGTCTGAACATGCATATCAATCAAGTATATCAAAAAGAATCAAGCCAAGGCATGTGTGCAAGCATTCAAGATACATATCACACACAAGAAAGAAAATTAAGTGGCTCAAATCTCACACAGGGTATTCGTCACAATCAAATCAACCTCTTAAACGTATAATCATCTTTCCAGGCAGAGAAAAGCAAGGATCTTAAACCATAAGTATTAAGTAAGTGAAGGAAAAATCTACAACTTATACATCATCCAGAAATCAAGAGAAAAATGTAAAATTTATTGCACACAAAACTCGATAAAAATAACTTAAAACAGAAAAAATTAACACTCAAAAACAAAAAATTTAACACACAAAATACAAACTTAACAGAAACTAACAGAAAATCAAAATTTCTCCCCAGTAGACCACACTTAAGTCACACAATGTCCTCAGTGTGTTACAATCATCAGATTATCAATTTCAGAGCAGTCAAATAATATAGACAAGTGCAATAAAATGTTAGGAAATGGGAAGAAATTTTTAGTAACATCCATCAGTAGATGTTATCAGTGACATCCATCAATAGATGTCTAAATCACCTATCACCCATCAGTAGATGCTAATTAATTTTTATTATTTATTTATTTTTTTTTCTGAAAAAGGAGACCGGTACTGTGACAACAGTCTCGGTGGCAAAGACCGGAACTGTTGCTACAGTGGCAGAGCTTTGGCTACAAATAGGCCACTCCTCCGCGTCCAGCGCCATTTCCAGACCTGCCCATTCTCTCACTACTCCTCTCTTCTCTTTCTCTACTCTCTCTCTGCTCTCTTCTCTCTCTACTCTCTCTCTGCTCTCTTCTCTCTCTCAACCTGAGCGTCTGGAATCTCTACGGAGCCTCTACCCCGGTGCCATCTGAAGAGTGTGAGAACCCCGAGGAGCTTCTCTGCCAGCCTACTACTCCAGGTAAGTCCTTTGCTCCTGGATCTGCCTTTCCTTTTTCCATTTCTTTAAGCTTTCTGTTCTTTCATTTCAGTTTTCCTTTTCCTGCTTCGTTCTTCTTTGCTTTCTGCCTCCTCTTGTGCTTTCTCTATTTTGCTCTCCCTTTCCCTTTTCATTTTTTTTTCATATTTTTGAAACTGAAAACACTTAAACACATAAAACACAACTGTCTAAAAACTTAAGGGGTATATAGGCTGGAAACCAGACGTTAATCTCCCTTCGATTGAAGGTATTGCAGAGACAATCGGGTAGAACAACGCCACGTACCCCACTTAAAAATAAACACCAAATCTTAATTTACAAGAACAACAAGGACAACAGGACAACTGGACGTAGATCCATTTAGGACCCTTTTGCAAGGACCGTGAAACAGATCTGAGACCAGACACAGAAATATCAAAGACTGATCGGACAAAATAAACTGAAAAGGAAACAAAAACAACCAAATAAAGAAAAAACCGAACTAAGAATCTAATATATTTTTATGCTTTTTTTTTTTTTATGTTTTGTTTTTCTTTTTTTTATGTTTTTGTTCTTTTTATTATTATTATTATTATTTTTTTATTAAGTTTTAGAATATTTCAAGAAGAATGATGACGAGTGAGATGGAATCAGAGAGATACACTAGTCAGCGATGGCGTCCTACAGATGATCAGATCAAGATGATGATGAACATCTACAACTATGGGGTCACACACCCAAGCCGAGCGCAAGTCGTCGAGATCGCGTCTCGACTAAGGACCTTCGCAGATGCCACCGAATATAACGTGCACTGCTGGTTTAACAACCATGGCAATCGGGTCAGGCGCTGGCAAGCGGAGATAGACCCCACTGGCACTCTCTTTTCACAACTGCCGCTATACATGTATGGTAAGACCTCTGATCACACCTCCATTGAATTTTCCATTCCTCTTCTATTATTAACACAAGTTTTTTATTTATTTTTTTTATTTTTTTATTTTTTATTTTTTTGTTTGAAAGAAAACAACTGGGTGATAATGAGGGCACCGAGGCTGCTGGATTTGTTTCCAGTTCCGATCATTATCGATGACGACAGAAATGAACGAGAAATTCCTCCACCAAAGCCTCCTGTATTTCGAACCAGAACTCCCTCAACGGAGCTCTCCCTTAGACCACCACAACCAGCTCGAGAATTCTTCCAGTTTTAATGTTTTGGGTTTTATGTTTTTTTTTTTTATGTTTTTGCTGGCCGAGTGTGGCCAGAATATTAATGAGGACTGTAATATGAACAATTAATTTTTTTTTTTATGTTTTTATTTATTATGGTGTGTAATATTAACGATCAGAAATGATCGACCCCCGAACAACTTAAATTTCATATATCAACTGCAATTTTATTTTCAGATCTGTTAAATCTCTATTTCTCCATTACTGTAATTTTTGCATTGATGAATGAAATATTTTCTTAGTCTAAAAATTTTTCAATCAATAATCTGTATGCAAACAACTAAGAAATTATATTTACAGTGAAGGAAAATAAGGAAAAATAAGATCTGAAGTGAAAATTTTTATTGGTATGAAATAATAAGATCCTGAGGGTCGAAATAAAATCAAGGAATACGCAAAACAATTTTTGAATTTTTGAATATTTTTTTTTATAAGGATAACAATGTGAAAACTAAGAAAGAAGAAAAAAAATATATACATATCAGAATACAGATTTGGCACGCTTTAAACAAAAATTTTTATCACAAATTGTTTTTTATGTTTTTTTTTTATTTATTTATTTATTTATTTTTTTTAACAATTCGAAAACTAAGAAGAAAAGGAAAAACAAACTTAAAAGAAAAAATTGCAGAATCTTCCCCAGACCACACCTAAACTACAATGTCCCAAATCAGTTAAAGGCATAAGATCATCAATTGAAACTTAAACAGATAAAGGACAAATGTAATAAAAGTCAGAAAACGGGGAAGAAAGAAAAAGAAAACTCCCCTGGATTATGGTGGCAGTTGCCAAAATTGGACAATCAGGGAGATGTCTTCTTCAGGATCCAAGACGGAAATTTTGAGGAAAAATTGCTTCATCCTCCAAATCTGATCAAGCAGAGAAATATCCTCCACCGCCGGATCTAAGCAGCAAATATTGTCACTGAGCAGATTCAGTAGGTGCCTTTTGATCTTCGAACTGCTGTATGTACTGGCACCTTTGTCTTCCAGCGTGGGTGCATGCTGATCAAATTTATATGTACCTCCTTGATACAGCTGTCGCGGCCGATCAAATTTGATGTGCAATTAAGAATGCAGTACAGTGCTAGGAATTGACTCCTAGGTCGTTTCTCAGGGACCAAATGTCGTTCAGTCTTTTGTCAACACGTAATGGGGGGGTTTTGAAAATTGTTTTGGTTGCGGATGAAATTTAAAAGCGTTGAAATAAAATTAAAATAGTAAAACGAAATTAAAAAAAAATGAAATTGCTACAGTGAAAATGAAAATACAGTAACGTAAAACAGTAAAAATAAATCTGGACCAAAAAATTAAATACAGAAAACAAAAATACAGTAAATAATAATTATAGAAAACAGTAGAAACAGAAAATAAATTACAATAGTAAATAATTACAGCAAAACAGTAAATACAGGAACAGAAAAAATTCAAATATGAAAACAGAATTAAAATTACAGCAGCAAAATACAACAAACAAAAATACAGAAAATCATTTCAACATATGATATAAAATATTTTAAGACAAGAAATAAAATTAAAATGTGTCTACCATTAACCATGAACCATTTTACTAGAAGAAAATAATTTAAATGAATGCCTTTAAAGCTTGAAATGAAAGACGTTACACTCCTCCTAGATTGGCTTAGTTTTCCACTTGAAATACAATTAAAGAAGACCTTTAAAACTAACAAAACAAGGACGTGCAGCAGCTATAAATTGGCATATGTTTCCATGTGAAATGAATTAAAATAAGGCCTTGGAACTAATACATAAAAACGTGGCAGCAGCACTTGAATTGGTTAAATCCACCTATTTACCAAGAGCAATTGAAAGCTATTAAAATGAAAGCAATTAACGTGCAACCATTACTCCATTATAGTCATGTCTAATTCCAAATAGAATAAGAAATGCAAGAAAGGGGTCGTGGGCCACTTCTTCTCAATCACATGAAAGAAAGCACTTGGTTTAAGAATTCTGAAAAGTTGTTTCCATTCACGTAAATTCCTCCTCCAAAAGATGCTCTTTGAAAGCTTTTGTCTTCTTCTCCAAAGCACTCTTCACACGGCTCACCCTCCTTACTTTCCATCTAAAATCAATCACTACTTCTTATAATAATAACAATAACAATCCTATTCTAACAAACCAAACTCGGTGCTGCATAAATGATTCACGTTTCCCTTCATTTTAATCAAAACAAAACAAGATGGAAAGGTGCAAAGGTGCTGCTCCATGGACTCAACACTACACGGCATTATATAAAAGAAAGGCAAAGATAACATAGCATTTAGAAAAAACAAGTAGGACCCTACTACTTTCTTCAAAGCTAAATAAAATTGTATATGCTGGCTGAATTCATATCCACATCACCATGCAAACAATTACTTGGCCATGTTCAAATGAATAAAAAGATGCAAGACCGTGGACACTTGCACTTTTTCTGCAGAATTTAATGCACACACCCTTTCTATAAGCTAATGACCGTCCACTTTGCTGCATCCATTCCAGTTGCACTCTCCTTTCCTCCTTCTTCAACTACGTTCCCTTCTCATCAAAAATCACTTCTCCCCTTTGTAACAAATCCTTCTCTTCCTCTCTACTCTTTAGCAAGCAAATAAGTGTGTGTGGTTTACTCTTCCATACAGCAGAAACAAATCAGCATCTACAAGGTTTCACTGGCCTCTCCTCTTCTCTTTACCGTGAACTCCCATCTCATATTAAACAACTTTCTTTTTGTGGTTTTTTATGTTGAATAGGTGACGGCAGTTCCTTTCTACTCTACTATGAAAGCAAAACAAATGAACATGATATTTGGTTCTACACAAAGCCATGAATCATCTTTTCAAAGGTTACAAGATGCTAAGAGATTGTATGAAAATGCAGAAAACCAAAATGGAAGATGCAATTACAATTCAAGAAAGAAAATAAACATAAGCTATTCATTCATCATGAACATGTTTCCAGTTCTCAAGGAAAAGCATTCAAAGTACAAAGAAGCAAAGCAAAGTAAAGGAAACAAACTAGCTGCCTCTTGGTCTTGTGTCTTCTTCCAGTAGTGTTTCAAGAATCAAATACAGTTTTGCTTCCCTCTTCTAGCTCTCTGGACGTATCATCTCACACCAGCACCTTCTCTTTCTTCATGAAGCCATGATCTCTGTAATACTCTTGCTATACTCCACGGGAAAAGAGAAAAGATAGGATGCCCCCCAAATTGCCGAGAGGAAGGAGGTTTTAAGAGACCCCAAAAATCAGCATGTGTGTTGTCTCTTTGTGCCATAGAGTAGCGACTGATCCACCACCTAGTAGTTAGCCTTTTTCATTTTTCTTCAATTAATCCCCTGTGCTTGGATTTAGCTCTCCAATTGGTGTTTCACGGGATGACTTTGTTCTTGGATTTAGCTCATTCTACCTTTTCTCAATTGTATGTTGAATTTTCCAAAGGTGGTATGTGTATGGCCGAGACTTTCAAGTATGGTCACTTCCCTCATTCCCTCATTTAATTTGTAATGTGAATTGTATACATAAGACAATGCTATTCTTTTCCAAAACAATTCATAAAACAGTGGGCTGCACTTGGAACTTGGTGGTCTCTTCTCTTTCATTCCAACTTAGGCTAAATGTTTTGCAAAATTCTTCATTTGAATCCAAAGAGTTGCCGTGAGGTGTAATGATGCCAAGCCTATTTTGCTTTTACAAACTCAAGAAAAATATTTCATTATACGGATCAATACACAGATTAATTCAATGCAGTACGGCTTCGACTAGATAACACAGTGTGTAAATAAATATTCTTCCTAATGTTCTAAAATATTTACAGAATTTTCCCTGCATTCACTAATGTAAATAATTATTCTCAGATAATTCAAATTAAGTAAAATAAGAATTTCTGATCAAATTAAGCACAATCAGTAAAAACGGGAAAATACTGGACAATTAAGCATAACTCCCTGATTAATTTTAGTACAGTAAACTAAGTGAAGTGAAGAAAATAATGATTCATCACTCCTGCAATATGGTTAGTGCAAAATGGTTCCACAGAAATATCATGCAGAGGTATAACACCCAATCCCAATTCATCATACCGAGCCTTAGATACAACCTCATAACATGAATCCGTTTCAAATGTAGAAACAATATCTATAACAGGTTCAGATTCATGTTCAGTGCATGGAGAACAAATATTTGAATGTGATAGTAAAAAGCGGTCCTCATCATGCACAGAGGAAAAATTAAAATCATGCTCAGCAACAATATAGTCATCAGCATACCTCTCAACAACATAGTCATCAATATAATCAATTTGCGGTATGCTTCCCTCCACTTCCTTGAAGATTTCTAAAGTGTGGGAAGATGAAGGTGGTCTACCTGGTTCAGGATTACTGCTTACTTCTGCCGGGTCCCCAAAATTTTCATCAGTCTCCTCAGGTACAAGAGTGGCCATCTGCCTGATCTGATCACTCAGATTCTACATGGCAGCTTGAGTTTCCTGCTGGAACTCCATGCTCTCTTGCTTGAACTGCATGTTCCCTTTCTGAAACTGAATGTTCTGCATTGTCATCTGCTCTAGTAACTCCTTTAATGTAGGTTCAGAAGTAGAAGGCTGAGGAGTTATTTGAATAGGAGAATCATACTGCTGACTCTCATATTGTGGAACTGGCTCCCAAAGAGAGCTCTCAGAAATTGGATGATGGAACATATTGTTCTCATCATAAAAATCAGCAGATTTAAAATCAAAGTAATATGCAGAATAAGAATCATAATCACAGACATTGGCAGAATAAGCATTATTCACAACATTAAAATAGGTAGACATGGAAAAATAAAAAGTAAAAACTAAAAACTAAAAATTACGAATCAGATAAAACAAAACACATTTATACATGCTACAAGCACACACAAGACATAACATCAATAGTAAAAATTTTTAATTAAATTTTTTTTTTTTAATTTTAAATTTTTTTTTTTTAAATACAGTAACTAAATACAGAACACAACACAATAAAAATATAAAAGACAAAACATATATTAACACAGTAAAAATCAAAAAACACAGCAAAAATCTAAAACAAAAAACCTGGAACTGAAGTGACAACGCCGCCAAAATTTGCTGAAGGTGTCGTTGTCGCCTACAAAAATACAAAACACAAAACACACAAAATACACATATTAACAGAACAAATATTAACAGAACAAAAATCTAAAACCAAACCGTTATTGATCCCCGGCAACGGCGCCATTTTGACGAACGGGTCGCACCGCTCACAAAAGTTTGTGCATAAAAGAATGCAGTATAACTAGGAAGTGACTCCTAGGTCGTCTCTCGAGGACCAATTTGTGTGGTTCAGTCTCATATTTACACACGAAGTGGGGGGGGGGTTTTGTTGGTGTTTTTGTTATTGTGCGGAAAATAAAATTAAAACTGGAAATTAAATAAGACAACAAAAATTGAAAATGCTGAAATAAATTTAAAAGACAATAAAAACTGAACAATGAAATAAAAATAGAACAGTAATTATGCAGAAACGGTAAAAACATTGTAATTAAAATTTACCAAAAGTATCCATAAAAATAAACGGTAAAAACAACGTCTGAAAAGAAGATGTCCAGAAAAATACATTGACATAATTTAACGGTGTAGAAAAACATTAAACGGTAAAATAGAAGAGACGGTAAAATTAAAAGCACTGAACTGGAAATGAAATTCATCAAAACTTTCAACACTTAAATTAAAATGACTGAATAGTGAAGATAAAAATAAAATGGACAAACTGTTTTAATTGCTGTAATAGACTACATCTTCAGAAATAAAATTCTACATTGCACTGTTTGGAGTTGAAACTGAGAACCTCTGGAAGAGAGGCACCGAGAGTCTACACTACTCCTAAGATCTACTTCCCCTCATTCTCTGCTGCTGCTACTGGTTTTATAACCAAAAATCTGAACAAATAGTCTCCTCCCCGTGAACTTCTGGACGTAACTTCTGGACCAAATTCTCTGACAGCCCATACTTTTACCTATGCTTTTCAATTTGGATTTTGGACACATTCAATCATATATTTTGTCAAGACAAATGCTCTGAAACGAAAACCAATATCGTTAGTGGTGGCCCCATGTTTGTCGTCCAAAATGCTGAATGGCCGTGTGGAGTGGAAGGCCAAAAGTAATCTTCACATTCTTTTCCTTTCCATTCAACCATGGCTTCCTCACGTTGCAGCTGTCAAGCTGTTACTGCATTTGCTCTCTGCTGTACCTACCGCTGGACTCTTCTCTAACTTCATTGCTGGACCGAAAAGCTTCTTCCAAACTACAGGGTGCTTTCTTCCAAAACGCTGCAGCTCTTCTTCTTCTTGTAGGTGGCTGGACCGTGACACCTCTCAAGCTGCTGCTTCTTCCACTCAAGCTGGAATGTGAAGTGATTCTTTCTTTCTAGATCAAAGTGTGGCAGCTGCTGGATTCTCACGATAGTGGTAGCTGCACCAGTTCCAGGCTGAGACATTCTTTTCCTTCCAACTGTCTTCCATTCTCTCTTTTGCCTTGATCGAGAACTCTACTGGATGCGTTTTCTATCCTCCAATGTTGTTTTGCTCACGGTGCTGGACAGTGCATCTACATGTGTGTGGCTCTTCATTTCTTGTTGACAATCCTTCATGCTGGACTTTGGTTATCACTCTTCCAGCTCTGGAACGCTACCTACGTGCTGCTGCTGTGGAGAGTTTGTTTGTTGGATGTGGCTGCTGCTTCCAGCCGTGACAGCTCTCTATTCAAGCACCGTGCTTCCTTCTCCAGCCACCACCGTGACAAAACTCTTTCATCAGGCAGCTGTGTGCTTCTTCTTCTCCAAGCCGAGCTACTCCTTTAAAGAAAGAAACACTCAATTGCTAGAGAGCTCCCACTGTCCATGTGCTTCCATTCCTTGCAGCGTTTTTTTCTAGCACCTCACCATGACAGCACCTTCTTTTATTTGCTGGATGTGTACCGTGATCTTCCATGAACTGCACTACTCCAAGATGGACCAGCTGATGCACACTACTGCTGGACTTGATTGTGTTGGCAGCCGTGAGCTCAAGAGGATGGTCTCTCCTGGTTGCACCTTCTCTTCACTTGAAGCTCATCAACACAGAAATAATTAATTTCGGTAGTGCATCTAAGAGAAAACCGTGAAATGTTAGGTGTATTGGTGGTCCCTTCATTATGTTTTATGTTGTCTCCAAGAAAGAATTGAAATGTAATTGCTCTGCCGAGAGTTTTGTCATGATGTGAACTTCCATCCTTATCCAATTCCCATGTGTCACATGCATTTGTTTCTGAACTTCACATCCAAATAATGTACCAAAATTAAAATAAAGAAACATGGCTGCTGTCCAACGTGTATACTCATTCTTTCCCTTTATTTCATTTCTTTGCTTCACTCTTCCATTTTGCTGTCAAGGCCGTGAATCCATTGTCCCATGCACATTTTATCCAATCATCAAAAATAGTGTAGCTCCTTCCAAGTAATTTTCACAGTGTGCAAACAAAAATTTTCTTCAAAATGTCCTAGAACATTTTCAGAGTTTTCCCTACAATTTATAATGCAAAATATTAGTCTCAGATAATTCAAATTAATTAAAATAAGAATTTCTGATCAAATTAAGCACAATTCAGAAAAATAGGAAAATACTGGACAATTAAGCACAATTCTCTGATTAATTCTAATACAATAAACTAAGTGAAGTGAGCAAAATATCGATTCATCACCTTGGCTTTTGGGTTGTAAACCACGAAGGGTGGTATCCCTCTTGCATGGCTGCCCATCTTGCAAGTCTGTAAAGTCCCTTTACACTCCTACAAGACTGTCCTTTTCTCACAAAAAAAAAAAAGAGATGACAATTCTTGGAAGAGGGAGGCTACTGAGCCGAAGGAGAGGGGATCTTACAAAAAAAATCAGCAGAGACTCATTGGATACAAAAAAAAAGGTTGGCAATAGCTAGTAGATCTTCAAGAGGTAAGTGATGTCTTGCACTCTGTGTTTTAGGGAATTGATTGCTTACCCTTCAACATATCTCTGTTACGTTACTGTTATGATTGCATATGATTGTTGTTGAATACATTTCTAGTGCTGTGGATATCTGTATATGCTCATTATTACCAAACATCATCAATCTTCACATCCAATACTTGATTTCCAATACACGTGATCCTCTATTTTCCTTGCTGCAACTCCCACCCATCATCACGGGCACACACGCAAACCTTGTATTCCTCCGTTTACTCAACCAAACACTAAAATCCTTTCCCCACTCATCTCTTCAAAATTTTACTGCATCTAGTCCAGAGGTCCAAAAATTATGTGTGAGTATCCAAATGAAAGCCCTTTGAGTCTAGAATCCAACCCAAAAAGTTTCATTGCATTTAGAACTCTGTGGAAAACGATATGAGCCAAACAGTAAACCAAGGTCAGTGCCAGAAACGAAACAGTCAAGCCTAATTTCGAAATTTTACTGCATCTAGTCCAGAGGTCCAAAAATTATGTGTGAGTATCCAAATGAAAGCCCTTTGAGTCTAAAATCCAACCCAAAAGGTTTCATTGCATTTAGAGCTTTTTGGAAAACGATATGAGCCAAACAGTAAACCAAGGTCAGTGCCAGAAACGAAACAGTCAAGCCTGATTTCGAAATTTTACTGCATCTAGTCCAGAGGTCCAAAAATTATGTGTGAGTATTCAAATGAAAGCCCTTTGAGTCTAGAATCCAACCCAAAACGTTTCATTGCATTTAGAGCTTTGTGGAAAAAGATATGAGCCAAACAGTAAACCAAGGTCAGTGCCAGAAACGAAACAGTCAAGCCTGATTTCGAAATTTTACTGCATCTAGTCCAGAGGTCCAAAAATTATGTGTGAGTATTCAAATGAAAGCCCTTTGAGTCTAGAATCCAACCCAAAACGTTTCATTGCATTTAGAGCTTTGTGGAAAAAGATATGAGCCAAACAGTAAGCCAAGGTCAGTGCCAGAAACGAAACAGTCAAGCCTGATTTCGAAATTTTACTGCATCTAGTCCAGAGGTCCAAAAGTTATGTGTGAGTATTCAAATGAAAGCCCTTTGAGTCTAGAATCCAACCCAAAACGTTTCATTGCATTTAGAGCTTTGTGGAAAACGATATGAGCCAAACCGTAAATCAAGGTCCGTGCCAGAAACGAAACAGTCAAGCCTGATTTCGAAATTTTACTGCATCTAGTCAAGAGGTCCAAAAATTATGTGTGAGTATTCAAATGAACGCCCTTTGAGTCTAGAATCCAACCCAAAAAGTTTCATTGCATTTAGAGCTCTGTGGAAAACGATATGAACCAAGCAGTAAACCAAGGTCAGTGCCAGAAACGAAACAGTCAAGCCTGATTTCGAAAATTTACTGCATCTAGTCCAGAGGTCCAAAAATTATGTGTGAGTATTCAAATGAAAGCCCTTTGAGTCTAGAATCCAACCCAAAACGTTTCATCGCATTTAGAGCTCTGTGGAAAAAGATATGAGCCAAGCAGTAAACCAAGGTCAGTGCCAGAAACGAGACAGTCAAGCCTGATTTCGAAATTATACGGCATCTAGTCAAAAAATATGTTTTAAAGGTTTAGGCACATGTGTGATCGCACGCATCGTCCTTGTGTTAAAAACCTTTTCTCTTTCTAAAAAATGCCAAAAATACGTTTTAAAGGTTTAGGCACATGTGTGATCGCACGCATCGTCCTTGTGCCAAAAAACCTTTTCTCTTTCTTCAAAAATGCCAAAAATACGTTTTAAAGGTTTAGGCACATGTGTGATCGCACGCATCGTCCTTGTGCCAAAAACCTTTTCTCTTTCTTCAAAAATGCCAAAAATACGTTTTAAAGGTTTAGGCACATGTGTGATCGCACGCATCGTCCTTGTGCCAAAAACCTTTTCTCTTTCTTAAAAAATGCCAAAAATACGTTTCAAAGGTTTAAGCACATGTGTGATCGCACGCATCGTCCTTGTGCTAAAAACCTTTTCTCTCTTTTAAATAAAATTATAAAAATATGTTTTAAAGGTTTAGGCACATGTGTGATCGCACGCATCGTCCTTATGCTAAAAACCTTTCCTGTTTGATTCATAAAAATACAAAAAAGGAAAACATAAAATCATCAAAAAACTAAAAACATTGACAATTTCAAACAACAAACAATATCGCCTGGCCAGAACTACGTGATCCTTGATTCTCCATCAAAAGTGGAGATACGTAGGAGCAAGGCCAGTCCTTGTCAGGTTCATTTTCCCAAAAATCCAAAGTCATTTTCTTAAACAAATTTCTCAAACAAATTTTAAAGCAGTTTTCTAAAAGAACTACGGAACCCTGATTTCTCATTCTTAATGAGAATACGTAGGAGCAAGGTCAATCCTTGTTGGGCCCAAAAAACTAAAAAATACATTTTGTTTCTTTAGAATTTTATTTTAGGGGATAGTTAAACATTTGGAAAACCACATCATATTCGCATATTTAGTTAAAGGTACTGCCTTAGGGCAGGCGTTGTAGGGTGCTAATACCTTCCCTACACGTAACCGACTCCCGAACTTAGAATCTCAGTTTCGCAGACCATGCTTTATCATTTTATGGTTTTTCTGTAGTTTTCCAGAATAAACTATGGTGGCGACTCCAAAATTTCTTCTTTTTCAAATATGGCCATTTTATTTTTCGGATCGTCGTCCCATCGCGATTCCGGTTGCGACAGATGGCGACTCCACTGGGGATGTCCAGAGAGTCAGGCCATTTAATTAGATGTGCGAGTTCAATGTGGTTTTTCTTTGTGTTTTCCTTCCCCTTTTTTCTTTATCTTTGTTTAACATTTGGCATAATTGCATGTGTGTTTGTTTTGATTATATTGAACCCTAGGATAGAAAACATGTTATATCTGCCTGAGAATCTTCTGGTTGTTTTGCAGGTGAGGGTTTGGGGTGTACAATTGCATTCTCCCTTCACACACATTTAATATGCATATCATGAGTGAGGCCCTATACCCGGGTCTGAGCGCAACTTAGAAATAGAGGGGTTGTGTAGCGGTGTCATTTGGGACATACTTCCTGTTTGGCTATCGTGAGAACCCCAGCTAGAGTCTGTTCTCTTCATTTGTGTCTCCACATCTAGTTGATTACTCTGACTGTTGTGGAGAAACAGTGAAAAGAGCCATAGCTCTGGTGGCCTTGATTTAAGAATTAGGAAGCTATCCTTGTGAGTGCATTTATTTGGCCTTAGAACTTTAGTCATTCTATCCTCAACTAAGGCACAAAGGGAGAAATGTGTACTGCTGCCCTCACCTTGTTTGTTCTTTTTGAAAATAATGACATTGCATTTTTATGCTACGCATGCAATGGTGTTGTTGGTCATGTTTTACTTCTTTATGTTATTATGCATCATGTCCATACATCATTTGGTGACATACTGGTGTTAGGGGAAATCACAGGTGTTCACTTGATTTACTACAAGATGGAAGTTGATACAAGATCTGGTGCTACACAACAGACCGATTCTATCATTTTAAGAAAGAAACCTCGCTTGAGGATTCACGGGGGGAATCTGACAGGGTTGATAAACTTGGGAAAACGACTAACGACCATAAGAAGAGAAACTTTCAAGAAGAAGTATGGAAACCTGTTGGGCCTAATGGAAATGGAGGTACAATTGCCTGCTATCACAGCCCTTGCGCAGTATTATGACTCCCCACTAAGATGCTTCACCTTTCAAGACTTCCAACTAGCACCAACCATAGAAGAGTTCGAGCATATCCTTGGTTTACCACTGGAGGGTACCGTGTCGTATCAACACTTAGAGCATCACTCTTCTATCTCAACTATTGCTGCCCTAATGAAATTACCGCCTCAGGAACTCGAAGATAGGTTGGTGACGAGGCATCAAGATCGTGGGTTGACACAGGGGTATCTGGAACAGTACCTGCAGCATCTGGATGATAAGGGAGAGTGGGAGACTTTTATGGATGTGCTAGCTCTCACCGTGTACGGCATTGTTTTATTCCCTAAAATAGAAGACTTTGTGGATTATACCGCAATAGATGTCTTCGTGGCAAGAAAGACGAGATTGGAGAATCCCGTAACGGCAGTCCTTGCTGAGGTTTATGGGACCATGAGTTTCTGTCACGAAAGGAAGGGTAAGAAAATCCTTTGTTGTGTATCAGCATTGTACGCTTGGATGGCTGCACGTTTGTTTGAAGGCGCGATCAATGTCAAGCGTCCTTTGGAAGGTTTGTCAGGCCAGGGGCTTACAGACAAAGGAGGAAATGAGTGGGCCCATTTCTTTGCTAGTTTGAATGGAGGAAAAATAAAATGGCGCCTTCCTTGGCTTGAGACTAAACCATCTATCCAACATTGTGGCAACTTCCCTAACGTACCTCTCATAGGCGCTAGGTATTGTATTAACTACAACCCTGTTTTGGTCCAAAGACAGTTCGGGTATCCCATGAAGGGAGCGCCTTCACCAGATTATCTCACAGCTTTCTTCATCTACTATGAGGATGGACATTGTACTGAAATGTTGAGGAGAATCAGAAGTGCCTGGGAAAATGTGGTGCGAACAGAGAGGGACCTGAGGAGTGGAGCGATAGATAGCGGGGTTAGTTACCATACCTGGATTTTGGAGAGGGTAAGAGAAGTAAAATTGCCTTTCAAGCCCATCAATGATCAATCGGCAAGCAAAGGAACATCCCAAGCCCAAGAAAGTGAAGAGGTGAAACAGCTAAAGGCTGAGATGGAGAAATTGAGGGTGAAGAATACTAGGTTGGAAAACGAATTACATAAGGCTCGCAATGATTTTATCGATATGAGGAATGACAAAGAAGAAAAAGCACGGGCCTATGAAGAAATTGTCAGAAATCAGAAGGCCGAGAGAGATTATACATTCCGATTGAAGCGAGATCTCGCAGTCGCAAGCAAAGAGTTGGCCATGAGAGTGAAGGAGAAGAATGCGGCGTTAGAAGAGGGAAAACAGTGGAAGCACCTCTACGAAGAAGCCAAAAGAGATAAGCGAGAAGCCCTGAAAAGACTAAGAGAAGCGCAGGTTCAGGTAGAAAAAGCGGGGCATGAGATGAAAGAGATGGCCATGTCGTTTGAGGCGGATATGAGCCAGGAGCGTTGGAAGCTAGCAGAAGCAGAAGCCGAGCATCAAACTCTTATAAAACAAATGGAGGAATATATTGAGGAACAAGAGGAGCGGTGGAGGTCAATGGAGTTTGAAGAAAGGCATCAAGCCTTGGTAAAGCGAATGGAAGATCACATCGCAGAGCAAGAAGAGGCTATGAAGCACTGGAAGGGGAGTTTTTCCCAATTGGCTATGTTGGCAAACGGGGCAATTGAAGACATCCCCAAGATGGTGTTGGACGCCGAAGCTAGTACCCACTTTTGTAATCCGCCGGAAGAAATCAAACTTTTTATTAATCATTGTAAATGGTTAGTAGGCGAGATGAAATCCTTCATCGCTCGAGCTCAGGAGTGATGAGATTATTGCCTTTAGGCAATGTATTGAACTGAATTTTCTTTAAATGAAAGATGCGGAATGTTCGTTTGGTACCTACTTGTGTTAATTTCCATCAGTGATGTTATCGTGATCCTGTGATTTCCACCCGTCACTAGCATGCATCATATTTTTCTTTAACATGTCTCTTTCTCATCTATTTTAATTCGATTAAAATAATAAAGCAGTACGAGTGAGGGACAACGGCTAAGTTTCCACGACATCCCTACAGGACTCGAGCCAATTCAAGAGTCATGGACAACTGGGAATCCATCAAGGCTGATGTTAGTTTGTTGAAAGACCAGGTTGGCCAGATCTTGGCAGCCCTCGAATCCCTAAAGACTATGGGGGAGTCTTCATCTGCACGAGTTGAGGGGAATGCTCACTATTATCCCCCGATGTTCAACGCTGTAAGCCAATCGGTCCCTTTCCCGATGTATGGCTTACCTCCAGGTTATACTCCTCCTACAGGAGAATACGCAGAAGTAGAACAAACTTCAGTCTCCCTTCCCCCAACGGCCAATGTAGTACTGACCGGCACTCAAGGACCTGTTTCAGTGTCGGCTCCCATAGGGGGCACGAGAATGAATGAGACCAACACAACTGATGGAATTCGGGTGACCCCAGTACCGCATATGGGTACCGGAGAGGGCTCTTCAGCCAAAGTCATACCACACACCATGTTGCAGGGAGTAGTCAGTAGTGCTGATAGGGCCAAGAGCAGGTTGGAAATTCTGGAGGAGAGACTGAGGGCCATTGAAGGGGTCGAAAGCTATGGGTTTGGAGATGTTGCGAGGCTGAGCTTGGTTCCTGGGGTGATTATACCACACAAATTTAAGACGCCGGAGTTCGAGAAATACAGAGGTAATACCTGCCCGAAAAGCCATCTGACCATGTATTGTAGAAAGATGGCTGCATACGCTTACGATGATAAGCTACTCATCCATTTTTTTCAAGACAGTTTGGTTGGGGTAGCGTTGAACTGGTACACCCATCTTGAGCCGTCTCGAATCCGTTGCTGGGCAGACCTGGCAGACGCCTTTGTGAAGCAGTATATATACAACACGCACATCGCACCGGACCGACTACAACTGCAAAATATGTCAAAGAGGGACAACGAAACTTTCAAGGAATATGCCCAACGGTGGAGAGAATTAGCTGCACAAGTTGAACCACCTTTATATGACAGGGAGGTGGTGGCAATGTTTGTGAACACTCTCCAGCCGCCATTTTACGAGCACATGGTCGGGAACGTGTCTGCCAATTTCGCTGATATCATTATAATAGACGAAAGGATAGAAATTGGGGTTAAAAGTGGGAAGATTGCATACAGTTCGCCCGCAACCGCAAATTACAAAAAACCCAATCTCAATGCGGGAAAGAAGAAGGAAGGGGATGTGCATGCAGCATCGGCAATGCCTGTGTGGAGAGGTCAAGCCCCCACTCATAGCTTCCGACCATACTTGGGGCAACCCCCTCTTGCAGCTAATGCGACGTTTGCTCATCAAGCCAGGCCTCAACAACAACAAGGGTATTATCAACCGCCATTGCCCCCAACGGATACTTGGAGGGCTGGGGCAATTGCAGGTCCAAATCAGAACGCTGGTCAAAATACTTACCCAAGAAGGAACCAACTTGTTAATTTCACCCCTATCCCTACAACTTACACAGAATTGTTACCCCATCTTGTCAAAAGAGGTTTGGTTGCTATTTGTCCGATGAAGCCCATGCAACCTCCGTATCCCAGGGGTTATGATGCAGAGGCCAAATGTAGTTACCATGGGGGAGGTGCTGGTCACTCAACTGAAAGGTGTCTAGCTTTTAAACACAAAGTGCAGGCTCTAATTGACTCGGGGTGGTTAAAATTTCAAGAGGATAAACCTAGCATCGAGACTAATCCGCTTTCTGGGCATGGGAGTGCCTCGACGAATGCCGTCGAGGATGAAAAACATGAGTTGATAAGAGACGCGGGTGAAATCCGAAGTTCCAGAGAGTTTATCCTCAAGGCGCTGATAAAAGTGGGCCTTTTAAAAGGCGATTATGACGAGGACGTAGCATGTGCACTTCATCCGGACGATGGGCACTCTATTGAGGAATGTGGTGAATTTGAAGATATTCTACAAGACTTGCTGGATAGAAGTTTAATGCAAGTATACTACAAGGATAAGGAGGGGGAAGTGTTCACACAAATTGGCGGGGAATCCGACGTAACTCTGCCTGAGCCGTTGGTGATCCATTTCACTAGAACCACCCCTGTGACAGTGGCTGAAGAAAAGCCGTCTGTCGTCATTCGGGCGCCGTCTCCCTTTCCTTACAAAAGCGAGAAGGCTGTCCCTTGGAGGTATGGAGCACATGTGTTAGATGAGGGAAAAGGCGCAGATTCGGCCGTTGAGAACATAACAGGCATAGGTGGGATGACAAGAAGTGGTCGGATCTTCGCGTCACCAATGGTGACAAAAGAAGGGACCAATAATAATGAAACAACAATGGCCGCAAAGACCAGGGAGGTCTTAAAAGGAAAGGGCGTGCAGGTAGAGGAGACCCCTAACAAGGAGGAGAAGAAAGAAATATCCGAAGAAGAGGCCTGCGAATTTTTAAAATTCATTCAACAGAGTGAGTATAAGGTGGTGGAGCAGTTGAATCGCGTGCCTGCTCGGATTTCCTTGTTATAATTGCTTATGCATTCTACCTCTCACAGAAAGTTGTTGATGAAGGTACTCAGTGAGGCTCATGTTGAGCAAGGTATTTCGTTGAACAAGTTTGAGGGCATTGTTGGCAACATCATCGCTAATAATTACCTCACCTTTACTGATGAGGAGATACCCACTGAGGGGAGAGGGCATAACAAGGCTCTTCATGTCTCTATGAAATGTTTAGATCACGTTATAGCGCGTGTCTTGGTGGACAATGGATCCTCTCTGAACTTCATGCCAAAATCGACATTGGAGAAGCTACCCTGTGATGGAATGCATATGAAGCCGAGCTCTATGATTGTGAGGGCATTTGACGGCAGTAAAAGGGTAGTGATGGGAGAAATTGAATTGCCCGTTCAAGTCGGTCCTTGTGTCTTTCAAGTGACCTTTCAAGTCATGGATATCCTCCCGGCTTATAGTTGTTTGTTGGGTCGCCCGTGGATCCATTCTGCAGGAGTTGTGCCTTCCACCCTACACCAAAAACTGAAATATGTTATGGGAGATAGGCTGGTGATAGTATCGGGAGAGGAGGACCTCCTTGTGAGCGGACCATCGTCCGCGCGATATATTGAGGTGGCTGAGGAAGCTCTTGAAACAGCCTTCCAGTCATTGGAGATTGTGGGAAATGCCTATGTGGAGCCATTCCTAGTAAGCCCGCATTTGTCATGTGCTTCTATCATGATGGCCAAGGTCTTGCTGAAAGTGGGGTATATACCTGGTAGAGGTTTAGGCAAGCATGGGCAGGGGCGAACTTTCCCCCTAAAGGTCGTTGAGAATAGAAACCGATACGACCTAGGGTACAGGCCCACCAAAGAGGACAAGAGAAGGCTGATGGAAGAAAAAAGAGAGCGCGGTCTGGCTCGTGTAGAACGGCGTGGACCCAGGGTGGAAAAGATTGGTATTCGTGACATCAAGGAGAGCTTTCGTAGTGCTGGATGGATCAACGCGGGCCATATAGCCGCCGTGGAGGATGAAGATAGCTCTGAATGCTCAAGTTTCGTGCGAGCCTGCTCCCCAGATGCACCACTCAACAATTGGGAAACTCTGAGTTTACCCGTGATGCTTAAGTTGAATAAAATGTAATAGTTTTAATTAATCCTATAGCTTCACCCGGGGCTTTAGGATTCATGACTTACGGGTTGACGTTTAGTTTTTGTGCTCAGCGTGATAATCAAATCGTGTTTGTTTGTGTTTTATCATCATGTTGCATTCGTCATCGGTTTTTCCTTTTTATTTATTCTCTTTTTTTTTATAAATTTAAATAATGCAAATATGACAATGAAAGTTTTGAAAATAACAATGTTGATATTCCTAATTTTGAGCACCCTATCGATAACACGGAAGATGATTATGAAGACGATCCGGAACCCTCTTCAGAGCTCTTGAGATTAGTGGAACAAGAGTCTAAAGAGATAAAACCCCATCAGGAGGATGTTGAAGTACTCAACTTGGGAGAGGAAGGAGAGATAAAGGAAGTAAACATCGGTACTGGGATGAAAAAGGAAGTGAGGGAAGGGTTGCGAGCCCTATTGAAGGAGTTTAAAGATGTGTTCGCTTGGTCTTACAATGACATGCCAGGGTTGGATGCCGATATTGTGCAACACAAGCTCCCACTTAAACCGGAATGCCTTCCAGTCAAGCAAAGACTAAGAAGAATGAAACCAGAAATGTCATTAAAAATTAAGGAAGAGGTACAGAAACAATTCGACGCAGGATTTCTGGCTGTGGCGAAATACCCTCAATGGGTAGCAAATATTGTACCAGTGCCTAAGAAAGATGGGAAAGTTCGAATGTGCGTTGACTATCGTGATTTGAACCGTGCAAGTCCGAAGGATAACTTCCCGTTACCACACATCGACACTTTGGTTGATAATACAGCCAAGTACTCGTTATTTTCGTTCATGGATGGTTTCTCTGGGTATAATCAGATTAAGATGGCGCCTGAGGACATGGAAAAGACAACCTTCATCACGTTGTGGGGGACTTTTTGTTATAAGGTGATGTCCTTTGGGCTCAAGAATGCTGGGGCAACATATCAGAGGGCGATGGTGAGACTTTTTCATGATATGATGCACAAGGAGATCGAAGTTTATGTGGATGACATGATTGCAAAGTCTGAATCGGAAGAAGAACACATCCTCAACTTGAAGAAATTATTTAGGAGATTGAGAAAGTATAAACTCAGGTTAAACCCCGCCAAATGCACATTTGGAGTGAAATCCGGGAAGTTGTTGGGTTTTGTGGTTAGCAAAAAGGGGATAGAAGTGGATCCTGACAAAGTGCGAGCGATATCAGAAATGCCTACGCCTAGCACGGACAAGGAGGTTCGCGGTTTTCTGGGTAGATTGAACTACATTGCTAGATTCATCTCCCAATTAACCGCTACCTGTGAACCAATGTTCAAGTTGCTACGAAAGAATCAGGTTATGGTTTGGAACGAGGATTGTCAAGCCGCTTTTGAAAAAATCAAACAGTACCTGCAAGACCCACCTGTATTACGTCCACCCAAGCCAGGAAGACCACTCATTTTGTATTTAACTGTATTGGAAAGGTCAATGGGTTGTGTATTGGGTCAACACGATGAAGCTGGAAAAAGGGAGCATGCAATATATTACTTGAGCAAAAAATTCACACACTGCGAACAACGATATTCATCTTTAGAGCGAACTTGTTGTGCATTGGCATGGGCTGCTCATCGCCTAAGGCAATACATGTTGAGTCACTCTACATGGTTGATATCCAAGATGGATCCTATCAAGTTTATTTTTGGAAAGCATGCTCTCACTGGAAGGATAGCTCGGTGGCAGATGCTATTGTCAGAATATGACATCGTATATGTTACTCAGAAATCCGTCAAAGGTAGTGCTCTAGCAGAATATCTGGCTCATCAACCCATTAGCGATTATCAACCAATGCAACCTGAATTTCCAGATGAAGACATCATGGCTCTACTAGAAGAGAACGGAGAAGACCGAGACGAAAAAGCATGGACGGTATTATTCGACGGAGCCTCGAATGTGATGGGACATGGAATAGGGGCAGTGCTTGTTTCTCCAGGGAAGCAGTACATACCAATGACAGCAAGGTTGTGTTTTAATTGTACGAATAACATCGCAGAATATGAGGCTTGTGCTATGGGTATTCGGGCGGCAATCGAATCTAAGGCAAGAGTTCTAGATGTATACGGAGATTCAGCTTTGGTCATCCACCAGTTGAAGGGAGAATGGGAGACTAGGGATACAAAATTAATTCCCTACCAGGCCTACATCAAGGGATTGATAGAGTGTTTTGACTCCATCACATTTAACCACATACCGCGAGAAGATAATCAATTGGTAGACGCGTTGGCTACCTTGTCATCAATGTTTGAAATTGACCAAGATGCAGAATTACCAATGATTAAAATGAAGAGCCATGCAGAGCCAGCGTATTGTCATTTCATCGAGGAGGAATCAGACGGTAAACCTTGGTATTTTGATATCAAACATTATCTTAAGACCCGAGAATACCTCGAGAAAGCATCTGAAAACGATAAAAGGTCGCTAAGGAGATTGGCGGGCAATTTTATCTTGAGTGGGGATATTTTATACAAGAGAAATCACGACATGGTCCTCCTCAGGTGTGTGGATGCAAAGGAGGCTGAGCTGATATTGAAAGAAGTGCACGAGGGTACCTTTGGCACGCACATGAACGGACACTCGATGGCCAGGAAGATATTGAGAGCTGGTTATTTTTGGCTAACCATGGAAAGTGATTGTTGCACACATGTGAGAAAGTGTGAGAAATGTCAGAAGTATGCGGATAATATCAATACGCCACCTACGACTCTAAGTGTGTTGTCTGCACCGTGGCCATTTTCGATGTGGGGGATAGATGTCATTGGAGCTATAGAGCCGAAGGCGTCAAATGGACATCGTTTCATACTAGTCGCAATCGATTACTTCACCAAATGGGTGGAGGCTGCTTCTTACGCCAACGTGACTAGAAAGGTGGTGACCAGATTCATAAAAAGGGAGTTGATCTGTAGATACGGGCTTCCTAACAAAATCATCACTGATAATGCCACTAACCTGAACAACCAGATGATGGCAGAGCTATGTGAGGAATTCAAGATTCATCATCATAATTCTTCTCCTTACCGTCCAAAGATGAATGGGGCGGTAGAGGCTGCCAATAAGAATATCAAGAAAATCGTGCAAAAGATGGTGGTCACCTATAAAGACTGGCACGAAATGCTTCCTTTTGCTCTCCATGGATATCGCACATCGGTACGAACCTCAACCGGAGCAACACCTTTCTCGCTTGTGTATGGGATGGAAGCAGTACTTCCATTTGAGGTGGAAATTCCGTCCTTACGAGTGTTAATGGAAACCCAACTAGAAGAAGCTGAGTGGGTTCAAGCTCGATTTGATCAGCTCAATTTCATTGAAGAAAAAAGGTTAACAGCAGTGTGTCATGGGCAATTGTACCAAAGAAGAATGAAAAATGCATTTGACAAAAGGGTGCATCCAAGAGAATCCCACGAAGGCGAGCTGGTGTTGAAGAAGATCTTGCCTGTACAAAAGGATCATAGAGGCAAGTGGACCACGAATTATGAAGGGCCATTCGTAGTGAAAAAAGCATTCTCTGGTGGGGCACTAATCCTCACAAGGATGGATGGAGAGGAGTTACCCTTACCGGTTAATTCAGATGCGGTCAAAAAGTTTTACGCATGATGATTCCGTGATAGGGTAATGCTGTTAAGGGATATTGACATGATTTTTACAGTTTGTTGTACTCTGTGTTATTTCATTCAATAAATACGGCACAATTCCATTCATATTTTTGTTCGTACGCGTTTTGAAATATTGCATGTCGCGCTGAGCTTTTAGGTAAATAAGAGAAAATAAAGGCAATGATAATTAAGCACACTTGAGTACAAGCATCGCGGGTATATTCAGTTGGCACAAGCTCGTTCCTGAGGGATGTCGTGAAAGACTAAAAAAGGAGAGAATAAAAATGCACATGTTGAATTCATTGTCAATTAAGTTGTCTAGGGCATGGTGCGTTCAAAAAACAAACAAATAACTTGAAATGGCAAAGATGTGGAGTCTTCTCCTGATTCAGGGTTTCGGGGTAGCTTGCATCATTTCTCGTTAAAGCATCTGTTTTCACATCGCGTGAACCCGTAACCTTTTTCATTTCCCTTCAAAATAAAGGATTGTCGTGGATATAACACTGGGGCAGGTTGGCCTGGCCAAAGTTTCCCTCACTTGCGCTAGCAGGGTGATCCCCAAATCCCTTGAGACAAACAAGGGAACTTTCAAAAAAAAAATAACTCATGTTGAGGTCATCCAATCGTAGAGTTAATCTTTTGAAAATAAAGCAATCAGAGTTCGAAATGATGTGTGGCCTCCTTTCTTTATCAAAAAAAAAACACAAAAAAAAATATATCCATTGTTACCCTGTTTTGAGCCAAAAAAAATAAATCCTTTTTCAAAATTATTCCCAAGCGAGGGTTATCATCAGTATGAGTCAACCCAAGAAGCAGATGAAGAGCACTCAGTGATCAAACGGGAGAATCCTTCAAATAGTAAAAAAAAAAAAAAAGGGGGCAAAACAAAACAAAGTGGTGATAAATGAAAAAGAATGAAAAAATGCAGTTCAAGGAAAAGAAAAAGCAGAGTGCTCAAAAAGTCAAATAGTTGATGCGATCCCTAGATGATAATCCTTGTTTCAAAAAAAATATCCGACAAGCATTCATTTGAGCCTTTATCCCTTTTCTTTCGATACCTTCTAGCCCTAGCCACATTACAAGCCTAATAAAGTCCACACAGATTGAATAATGTTTGCTCAAATTTTCATAAAGCTTAATTTTGCGATAATATGAGATGACTTGCAATTTGTCAAAAAAAAAAAAATTGAAAAAAGTAAGGGTTCAAGAAAAAGGGATCCCTTTGCCAACCAGCCAACAACATGCAAAAGAAAATCAAACCAACTGGGGCAATCCTTCCTACCCAAACCTTTTCACCTTCCCCCGCACAGCAAAATTGGGGCAGTCTTGTGGGCCCTACATGTTTCTATGTTAACCATACCTCCCCAAAGGAGAACACAAATGTTAGCTCCACAAACAATCATTCAACTATCTACTTCTCGTCCCTTTTTTTTTCCTCACCTTCTCGGGTTCAAGCCAAATTGGATTACAGGAAGCGATAAAGAGAATTTGAACTCATGGTTACACCCTTCTCTTTCTCATTAGAGGGTTCACTGTCTCTTGGCATTTTTTTTATGATTACGTTTTGAACGTACATCAAGTTTGATGATGATGTTGACAACGAGTTCCGAACATGGGCAGTCTAATTAAAAGAGGGATGTTAAAAATAAAAAAATAAAAAATCTTTCGGATCGAAACCCTCTTCATTGATATGAATGGTTGTCGAATCCTTCTTCAAAAATACAAAAGAATAACATTATGGTTTTCTCTTTCAAGTCATGTTGTTTCATGGTGATCATGTTTTTTCTCTCATTTTGTGGTTTTGACACTCACAACTTTACACATTGTTCATCGCTTTTAAGTTAAGTTTCGACATTCTACCATGGTCTTTACACTTTGTTTCTCCTGTTCGCATATTAGGACCTTCTCTTTGGAAATGGTCACTAATGCCTTTTCAAAAATCAATTTTTTGTCAAAAATTACAAAATAAAAAAAAACCATTTCACAAAACTACAAGTTTCATGAATTTCCAAATTTGAAAGCCCAGTTTCTACACTGGCCCACCGAGCCCAGTTCCACACTGACCCACCAAGCCCAGTTTCACCTGGCACTCTAAACTCAATTTTTTCTTTTGACCATCTGCTCGGCAATGGTCGAATTCAGCTCGTTATTCTTCGTTGTCGACCCACTGCTAAGCAATGGTCAAATTCTAGTTTTTGTTATATTACTGACCCTTTCCTCGGCAATGGTCAATTTTAGCTCGTTATTTTATGTTGACGACCCTCTGCTTGACAATGGTCGAATTCAAGTTTTCTTCTGCGATATTGACCTTCTGCAAGGCAATGGTCAAGTCCAGATTGTCGAGCGGCCCTCTGCATGGCAATGGTCGAATTTAAGTTTTCTTCTGTGATATTGACCTTCTGCAAGGCAATGGTCAAATCCAGATTATCAAGCGGCCCTCTGCATGGCAATGGTCGAATTCAAGTTTTCTTCTGCGATATTGACCTTCTGCAAGGCAATGGTCAAATCCAGATTATCAAGCGGCCCTCTGCATGGCAATGGTCGAATTCAAGTTTTCTTCTGCGATATTGACCTTCTGCAAGGCAATGGTCAAGTCCAGATTGTCGAGCGGCCCTCTGCATGGCAATGGTCGAATTTAAGTTTTCTTCTGTGATATTGACCTTCTGCAAGGCAATGGTCAAATCCAGATTATCAAGCGGCCCTCTGCATGGCAATGGTCGAATTCAAGTTTTCTTCTGCGATATTGACCTTCTGCAAGGCAATGGTCAAATCCAGATTATCAAGCGGCCCTCTGCATGGCAATGGTCGAATTCAAGTTTTCTTCTGCGATATTGACCTTCTGCAAGGCAATGGTCAAGTCCAGATTGTCGAGCGGCCCTCTGCATGGCAATGGTCGAATTTAAGTTTTCTTCTGTGATAGTGACCCTCTGCAAGGCAATGGTCAAATCCAGATTTTAGTGTTTCCAACGGCCCTCTGCTTGGCAATGGTCGAATCCAATAATCAAAATCAAATCATTCACTTCATCCATTAGGGTTACGACACCCTTCACGAGGTGGTTACACTTCATTTCTTTTCGTTGTGTTCTTTTTGTTTGTTCTTTTTTCACTTTGAAATCCGGACGAAATTAATGTTTCTATCTTTACTTAGCTTCTACTTCGATAACACAAAAATATCAAATTTTTATCTTATCTAGTAAAATCTAAGTAAAGAGGGGCAGCTGTCAACACCCAATTTCGTCCGGATTGACAAGTATTTATTTTATTGCATTTTCCCATAAAAATAAAAAAAATAAAAAAAATAAAAAAAATAATATGTATATAAAAAGAAAAAAATAATAAATAACCAAATAAATAAATAAATAAATAAGGGAAAAAGAAAATATAATAAATAAAATAAAAAAACAAAAAAACGTTCGTCCTCCACTGAGCGCGTTCGGTTCAATCCTCTGCATGAAACCGCTCGTCCTTTAATTTTCACGAACGTTCGTCCTCCACCGTTCGTACTTTACTTTAATCGAACGTTCGTCCATTCTTACATTTAGGACGTTCGATCATGTTTTGTGTTAGTGAGCGTTCGGTTTCATCGTTTAATGAGCGTTCGGTTTTAGGCGTTCGGCCTAGAATCAAATAGCGTTCGCTAAAGAGTTTAATGAGGTGTCCGTCCGGATCCTGCCTTTCTAACGCTCGTCCTCTCTTATCCGCCGCTCGTCTACCGTTCGTCCTCAACCGTTCGGCCGTTACGTCTCATTGACGTTCGGCAACTCTCAAGCTCAATCGTTCGGTTATCCACAAGCTTTCCAACTGTTGGCCGCTCGTCCTAAATCGTTTGGCCATTTGGTGTCATGGACGTTCGGCAATTTTCAGCCTCCAGCGTTCGTTCGTTCAGCCGTGTAGCGTTACCGTTCGTCCTTTAATTTTGTCAAACCGATACCTGTTGCTCTCAGGTAGAGAGCGTTCGATCTTGGTTTACTAGTGATGACTAACGTTCGGTTTTGAGCGTTCATCCTAGTATCGCATGATCCCGTTCAGCAAACAACGTTTGGTAGTGTTCTTGTTCAGCAAATAACGTTCGGCCTTGATATGTTGAACGTTCGGTCTTGATTTGTTGAACGCTCGGTCCTGATATTGTTATTCTCATTTGAACGCTCGGTCTCCCGTCCCTCTGCAGCGTTCGTACGATGCTTATTTTCGTCCAGCGTTCGGTTTTTGGGGCGTTCGATCCCTTTTGGTTTGATCATCAAATGGCGTTCGGTAAATACTGTGGTGGGTCGCTCGTCCAAATAGTGTGGCGTTCGGTTTTTATTTTGTTGCGCATTATTTGTTTTAATAAAATATATAATAACAATAAAAAAATAATAATTAAAATAAAAAATAAGTAAATAAAAAAGGGAATAAAAATAAATAAAGGTAAGTGTTAATATGTGCCAAAACAAAAATCTATAATTAGGGATATTGTCCCTGAATTTCTGAAAAGTTGTTTAAAAATAATAAAAGAAGACAAAAGAGGTTAGGGAATGTGTTTCAGGAGCGTGTAGGGAGCTCCTGGAAAGGAGTGAGGCGTTGGCTTTTTCTCAAAAAGGGATTTAATTATTTTTGGCTTGACCTTGGCTTTTGGGTTGTAAACCACGAAGGGTGGTATCCCTCTTGCATGGCTGCCCATCTTGCAAGTCTGTAAAGTCCCTTTACACTCCTACAAGACTCTCCTTTTCTCACAAAAAAAAAAAGAGAGGACAATTCTTGGAAGAGGGAGGCTACTGAGCCGAAGGAGAGGGGATCTTACAAAAAAAATCAGCAGAGACTCATTGGATACAAAAAAAAAAGGTTGGAAATAGCTAGTAGATCTTCAAGAGGTAAGTGATGTCTTGCACCCTGTGTTTTAGTGAATTGATTGCTTACCCTTCAACATATCTTTGTTACGTTACTGTTATGATTGCATATGATTGTTGTTGAATACATTTCTAGTGCTGTGGATATCTGTATATGCTCATTATTACCAAACATCATCAATCTTCACATCCAATACTTGATTTCCAATACACGTGATCCTCTATTTTCCTTGCTGCAACTCCCACCCATCATCACGGGCACACACGCAAACCTTGTATTCCTCCGTTTACTCAACCAAACACTAAAATCCTTTCCCCACTCATCTCTTCAAAATTTTACTGCATCTAGTCCAGAGGTCCAAAAATTATGTGTGAGTATCCAAATGAAAGCCCTTTGAGTCTAGAATCCAACCCAAAAAGTTTCATTGCATTTAGAACTCTGTGGAAAAAGATATGAGCCAAACAGTAAACCAAGGTCAGTGCCAGAAACGAAACAGTCAAGCCTGATTTCGAAATTTTACTGCATCTAGTCCAGAGGTCCAAAAATTATGTGTGAGTATCCAAATGAAAGCCCTTTGAGTCTAGAATCCAACCCAAAACGTTTCACTGCATTTAGAGCTTTGTGGAAAAAGATATGAGCCAAACAGTAAACCAAGGTCAGTGCCAGAAACGAAACAGTCAAGCCTGATTTCGAAATTTTACTGCATCTAGTCCAGAGGTCCAAAAATTATGTGTGAGTATTCAAATGAAAGCCCTTTGAGTCTAGAATCCAACCCAAAAAGTTTCATTGCATTTAGAGCTTTGTGGAAAAAGATATGAGCCAAACCGTAAACCAAGGTCAGTGCCAGAAACGAAACAGTCAAGCCTGATTTCGAAATTTTACTGCATCTAGTCCAGAGGTCCAAAAATTATGTGTGAGTATTCAAATGAAATCCCTTTGAGTCTAGAATCCAACCCAAAACGTTTCATTGCATTTAGAGCTTTGTGGAAAAGGATATGAGCCAAACAGTAAACCAAGGTCAGTGCCAGAAACGAAACAGTCAAGCCTGATTTCGAAATTTTACTGCATCTAGTCCAGAGGTCCAAAAACTATGTGTGAGTATTCAAATGAAAGCCCTTTGAGTCTAGAATCCAACCCAAAACGTTTCATTGCATTTAGAGCTTTGTGGAAAAAGATATGAGCCAAACAGTAAACCAAGGTCAGTGCCAGAAACGAAACAGTCAAGCCTGATTTCGAAATTTTACTGCATCTAGTCCAGAGGTCCAAAAATTATGTGTGAGTATTCAAATGAAAGCCCTTTGAGTCTAGAATCCAACCCAAAAAGTTTCATCGCATTTAGAGCTCTGTGGAAAAAGATATGAGCCAAGCAGTAAACCAAGGTCAGTGCCAGAAACGAAACAGTCAAGCCTGATTTCGAAATTTTACTGCATCTAGTCCAGAGGTCCAAAAATTATGTGTGAGTATTCAAATGAAAGCCCTTTGAGTCTAGAATCCAACCCAAAAGGTTTCATCGCATTTAGAGCTCTGTGGAAAAAGATATGAGCCAGGCAGTAAACCAAGGTCAGTGCCAGAAACGAGACAGTCAAGCCTGATTTCGAAATTATACGGCATCTAGTCAAAAAATATGTTTTAAAGGTTTAGGCACATGTGTGATCGCATGCATCGTCCTTGTGTTAAAAACCTTTTCTCTTTCTAAAAAATGCCAAAAATACGTTTTAAAGGTTTAGGCACATGTGTGATCGCACGCATCGTCCTTGTGCCAAAAAACCTTTTCTCTTTCTTCAAAAATGCCAAAAATACGTTTTAAAGGTTTAGGCACATGTGTGATCGCACGCATCGTCCTTGTGCCAAAAACCTTTTCTCTTTCTTCAAAAATGCCAAAAATACGTTTTAAAGGTTTAGGCACATGTGTGATCGCACACATCGTCCTTGTGCCAAAAACCTTTTCTCTTTCTTCAAAAATGCCAAAAATACGTTTCAAAGGTTTAAGCACATGTGTGATCGCACGCATCGTCCTTGTGCTAAAAACCTTTTCTCTCTTTTAAATAAAATTATAAAAATATGTTTTAAAGGTTTAGGCACATGTGTGATCGCACGCATCGTCCTTATGCTAAAAACCTTTCCTGTTTGATTCATAAAAATACAAAAAAGGAAAACATAAAATCATCAAAAAACTAAAAACATCGACAATTTCAAACAACAAACAATATCGCCTGGCCAGAACTACGTGATCCTTGATTCTCCATCAAAAGTGGAGATACGTAGGAGCAAGGCCAGTCCTTGTCAGGTTCATTTTCCCAAAAATCCAAAGTCATTTTCTTAAACAAATTTCTCAAACAAATTTTAAAGCAGTTTTCTAAAAGAACTACGGAACCCTGATTTCTCATTCTTAATGAGAATACGTAGGAGCAAGGTCAATCCTTGTTGGGCCCAAAAAACTAAAAAATACATTTTGTTTCTTTAGAATTTTATTTTAGGGGATAGTTAAACATTTTGAAAACCACATCATATTCGCATATTTAGTTAAAGGTACTGCCTTAGGGCAGGCGTTGTAGGGTGCTAATACCTTCCCTACACGTAACCGACTCCCGAACTTAGAATCTCAGTTTCGCAGACCATGCTTTATCATTTTATGGTTTTTCCGTAGTTTTCCAGAATAAACTATGGTGGCGACTCCAAAATTTCTTCTTTTTCAAATATGGCCATTTTATTTTTCGGATCGTCGTCCCGTCGCGATTCCGGTTGCGACACACTCTCATGTATTTATGAATTCATCTTCTTCATTAATGTTAATGCCACTTTGTAATTTACCTTAAACCCGATGTCTCGGTGAAAAAAGCATACTCCTAATTACTAGTTCACAATTTCTTGTCTCTCTAGCAATTAATCATGCCTTACATTCGCACAGAAGCTTAAAGGCAACCAACCCTCCTATTCCTATGTCTAGCTAATATTGCTTTTGGGAGAATTTCTCCAGTTCTAGGTTTTCTCATATGTATCCACAGTGACAAAATCAATAATCATGCAATTGAATGAGTTAAACAAAGCATGCATAGAGTAAAGAGGAAAAACCCTAACAATTAATGAAGTAAAGCATTTTATAATAAGAATCAATTCAATACATGAGAGTTTCAAAGGATTACATCGTTTTCCCAACAACAATGGAGGTTTAGTTCACCATAGACATGGTGAAACTAGATGAAAATAATTAAAGATAGAACCCTAAAAGTTGAAGATCGGAGCTTCCGCATCCAAAATCCGCCTCCAAGGGGTGAAAGGAGTGTAGTTTTGCCTCTTTATGTCCAAAGATATGAACCCTAAGTCGTCCAAAACCTTAAATACAATGCAGAAAAAGTCCAAGCCCACAAGACTTGCGCTCAACGCCCCACTTATGGCACTCAGCGGTAGTTGCGACACTCAAATGACGCTTAGCGATGGCGCCCAAGCGTGAAACAATGCTGTCAAAACCAAACCGGTGCTCAGCGGTGGCGCCCAAGCATGAAACAATGGTTCTTCTATGTGCCACTTTTCCAGCCTCTCATGACTCAAATTCCTTGCTACTTCAACTGCTTCATCGAATTCATCTTAATTCCTGTCAAAACAAGAAAAAACAAGTATAAAACCCATCCAATTCTCACAACTTAATCAAAAGCATGAGTTTAAGCTAGTTTCTAAGTCATAAAGAGTGTTTTTAATATCAAAATTAAGTATAAAATTAACAGTTTTTCAACTGTTATCACATATACAATACAAAACACAGTAAAATAAAATAAAAAAATATAAACGAAAGTACGAGATGTTCAAAACAACAATTAACAATCAAATTTTTACTTTACAAATTAATTTTAATTCTAAGGAAAAAGATAAAAGCGATAAAAAAAGATAACAAAAATCTAAAATAAAAAGAGATATATTTCACAATTTGTAAAGTAGAACAATATTCAAATAACATAATAAGTTAGTATAAGTTAATAATAAACATCACTATTGAAATTATATCACTCACGTTAACTAAGATTAGTGAATAGTACAAGTTCAAGATAATGAACAACACAAGGAATATACGATACATCATTAAATAAACACATAAATGAACTCTTAAATATTAATTTCATAATAGGTTTAATGAAGATTAAACACATAGTAATTAAGAAATATTCAATTAATATAATTATACTCGAGAACAAAATTATCATATCTCATTCAGGTTAAACAAGTTCAAAATACAAAAATTTTAGGAGAAAATTTAGTTGTTGATAAGTTAAAATGAAAACACATCCACTACCTATAATAAATTATTCGGACAAACCGATGGATCATGGTTTACTATATCCAAGTTCAGCATTCCAATCACATTCTTCAAAGCCTTTTTTTCCTTTCACCAAGTCTCTTCTTACTTATGGATTTACCTTTGCTTCAATCATTTTTGTCTTCAAAGTCGTTGCTTCCATCTCTAAAGTAGCCAAAATCTTCTCCAAAGTAGTCACATTCTCCTCCAACCTTTTCACAACAAGAACTTTCTCAACACAAGTTTTCATGCCCAATACAGATTTTACATGAAGTTTCAACCATTACAATTCAAATCCACATGTCTCAAGTACCTCCCATAAAGTTTGGAGGTGATTGCAAGCATCATCATCCATGTCTCTCACCTTTTTAGTGTTGAGAAAACAAAGAACTCTATCAAGTGCGGTAAAAGCCCATTTCATTAAATCTTTTACTTTTTCTCTTCTTGTTATCAATAAGTAAGGGATATTGTTAAAACACGAATGCTTCATTCGATGTCTTGAGTACCATGGTTTTAGGTTACAATTTAATAACATGAATGCCTCGTTCAAGGTCTTGAATACCACGTTCATGGTCTTATGTTATAATTTAGTAAATTAGATACCTCGTTCGAGGTCTTGAGTACCACGTCTGCGATCTTACATTATAATCTAATAACTCAGGTACCACGTTCGAGGGCTTTAGTATCATGTTCGTGATCTCATGTTACAATCTAGTAAATTAGATGACTCGTTCGAGGTCTTGAGTACCACATTTGTGGTCGTACATTATAATTTAGTAACTCGGATGCCTCATTCTTGGTCTTGAGTACCACATTCGTGGTTTGAGGTTACAATTTAGTAAATTGGATACATTATTCGAGGTCTTGAGTACCATGTTCCTGGTCTTACATTACAATCTAGTGACTAAAATGTATCACTCGAGGTCTTGAGTACCACATTCAGGGTTTTACGTTACAATCTAGTAACTCAAATGTCTCGTTCAAGGTCTTAAGTACCACATTTGTGGTCTTTTGTTACAATCTAGTAACTCGGATGCCTAAATCGAGGTTGAGTATACCACGATGCTGTTCATTACAATGTAATAACTCAGATGCCTTGTTCGAGGTCTTAAGTACCATGTTCATGGTCTTATCTTACAATCTAGTAACTTGGATGCCTTGTTCAAGGTCTTGAGTACCACATTCATGGTCTTTCGCTACAATCTAGCAACTCAGATGCCTTAACCGAGGTTTTGAGTACCACGGTTATGGAATTACATTACAATCTAGCAACTTGAATGCCTCGTTCAAGGTCTTAAATACCATGTTCATGGTGTTAGATTACACTCTAATAACATGAATGCCTCGTTTGAGGTCTTGAGTAACTCATTTGAGGTCTTGTGTTATAATTAGTCATTCGGATTCCTCGTTCGAGGTCTTCAGTTCCACGTCCATGATCTTACATTACAATCTCATAACTCAAGTACTATGTTCGAGGGCTTTAGTACCATGTTCGTGATCTATTGTTACAATTGGTAACTTCGGTTACTCGTTTGAGGTCTTGAGTACCATGTTTGTGGTCTTACATTACCATTTAATAACCCAGATGCCTCATTCGAGAGGTCTTGAGTACCATGTTTGTGGTCTGAGGTTAAAATGTAGTATTTTGTATGCTTTGTTCGAGGGCTTGAGTACCACGTTTCTAGTTTTACGTTACAGTCTAGTAACTAAAATGTCTCATTCGAGGTCTTGAGTACCACGTTTGTGGCTTTACGTAACAGTCTAGTAACTCAGATGCCTCGTTTAAGGTCTTAAATGCCACATTCATTGTCTTTCGTTACAATCTAGTAACTCAGATGCCTTGTTCGAGGTTTTGAGTACCATGTTCATGGTCTTAGGTTACACTCTAATAACTCAAATGCCTCGTTCAAGGTCTTGAGTACCACATTCTTATGCTATAATTTAATAATTCAGATGCCTCGTTTGAGGTTTTGAGTATCACCTCCGTGGTCTTACGTTACAATCTAGTAACTCAGTCTCATTCAAGGTCTTGAGTACTATGTTTGTGGTCTTACATGACAATTTAGTAACTTTAATGGTTCGTTTGAGGTCTTAGTACCACATTTGTGGTATTTCGTTACAGTATAGTAACTCAGATGTTTCGTTCCAAGTATTGAGTATCACATTAGTGATCTTATGTTACAATGTAGTAACTCAAATGCCTCGTTCAAGGTTTTGAGTATCCCATTCGTGATCTTTATGTAACAATCTAGTAACTTGGGTGCCTTGTTCAAGGTCTTGAGCATCACATTCATCATCTTATGTTAAGGAACTTCAATATGAATAAAAAAAGGATTTTTATGAGGGATTAGGATGTGTCTCATTTAGACCTTGTCCGTCAAAACCCAACTTAGTGACAAAATTTGGGGAAAGAAAAAAAAGTACACACATCCTCGTACTCTCAATTATAATATGCGTGTCACTCCACGTCCTTATGATGAGCTTTCCTCCAAACTCCTCTAACTTGTATGAATCGTTATAGAGTGCATCAATTTTTCTTTGGTTTCCCTTTCTTTTTTCGCTTTGTCAACATGTAGGTTTTACACATTAACATAATTCTTTCTTTTCTTTTCTTTTCACTTGCTAAGTAATCACGTACACATGCAAAGTCTTCTGGGAGTGTAAAATATTTGCGTCAATATGTCGCATATCAAATCCATGCATTTCTTTGATGGTAATATGTCTTTAAGGGCATGACACTCCACATCTGTCACGCCAATTTAAAAACTAAATTTATAATTTAGTTCTACTTTTAACTTGATATACACAAAAAACTCATAGTGAAAAGAAGTTATGAAATATATTTTAAATTTATTCAAACTTTCTTTCATTATATATTATTTCTAATTAAAATATGGACATTATAGCGCAAACAATTTTAGGAGCAAGTGTGTTACTTTATTCACCAAGAACCAATTTTATTTTTGTCAATATTAAAATGAAACTTTTCTTTCCCATTTTTATTCTTGAAAAGATACATGATCTTTCAAATGATACATTGAGTTTTAAAAAGTTAAAAAAAAACGTAAATTTTACGCATCAATAATCTAGAGAGATTAATTTATTTTGCATAATTACACGTGAGTCTTCATTAATGACGACATTCTAAAATATACCCTAAACCTTTCAAAGGATCGACTTTTAAATGTTAACAAGAGTCGTGTAAAGTTTTATTTTTCAATTAATATTTAGATTTTGCACATTAATATTATAGATACCAACTTACTTTATATAGTTACAAGTATACCTTTATTAATGACAACATTTTAAAAGATATAATGAACCTCCTTCAAAGGAAGCATTGACTTTTACAAAATTAATAACATTTATGTAAATTTTTATTTTGTAATTAATATTTATAGCTTACACATTAATATTCAAGAAAACGATTATTAATAACAATATTAAAAGAGATATATTGAACCTTTCAAAAGATAAATTGAATTTTACAAAAATTAATAAGATTTGTCAAATTCTTGTTTTTCAATTAGTTAATATTTAAAATTCATACTTTAATATTTCTGAAATCAGTTTATTTTATATAATTATACATGAATCTTCAACGATCACACTCTAAAAAGTAAAACTGATAGCATTTAAGTTTTTCATTAAATATATGTAAGAAGTTATATAAATAAAGTTTCAAGTTGAGCGTTTCAATAGGTTCAACTCTATTTCATGTATATAAAGATAAATGTACACAGACAGGTATTAATCAAAAAACAGAAAGATTCTAAGAATGTCTCGTTATTCACTGATCTCAATTTTGCTAAAAGTTCTCCTTGCAGTTACGATGATGGTCGTAATTTCATCTGGTATGTACAAATTATATTTTAGAACATATATTGCCAATGTGTTTTAGATTTTTTGTTGGCAAATTGATCTTATATATTTTTACTGAATGTGACGAACATATTATATTTAATAATACCATAATTAATAAATAAATTGTATGTAAAATTGATAATCTAATAATATTATTGAACATTCTCAATGATTTCTTGAATCTGAAATTTTCACGTGCATGTACTTTTGGTTTTGATGATTTTTTGGTAATTTGAATTTTGAATAACCCATGAAATATTGTAGGAGTGATGAGCAGCAAACAAATCTGCCATGGAACATGCACTCAGTTTCCTGATTGCAATGGTCACTGCAAATTCTTAGGGTATGAACATGGAACATGCGTTCCATTTCCGCTTACTAGGGGAGCTAGTTGTTGTTGTTCCTAAGATTAATATTATGTTGTAACCAAACAATGCATTCCTTTAATAATCATAAGCTCCACTATTCAAAATAAAAGGCATTATTAGCCATTCTCTATAATGTCTGCCAAGCTTGTCGAGCTAATTGCTTCCTGACTTTGATGAGCTTTTTCTTTTTCATTTTATTACATATCTTTTTTGTGAGTAATTTTTTTTATAATTTTTCATTTTCAAATAATCAATAAAGAGAAGTATTTGTTTCTCTTCTTTATATTTCTTTGTCTCTTCGGAGTTCTTTCTGCATTTTATTTGCGTCATGGATCAAAATTATTTTAGTATAATATCAAAGCTATTTTGTTCTCACTTGTAATATCTTTTATTTTATTCTGGTGTATTTTTTAATGTTGTTCAGATTTTATTGTCCAAATTATAGAACTGCATCGCACCATTTTCAAGCTCAAAATGATATCGTAAGACCCTTGAAAATAGTTGTATTTGAGATGTTAGATTTTTTTTATAAATACAGAAAATTTTTATATATAATGCTACAATAAAATGTTACAATAAAATATGTATAATGCTACCGTGAAATACGTACGATGCTACAATGAGAATACCTCGTGAAATATGTGTGGCTACAGAACTGTTACAATACTGTTACAGTAAAGATGTGTAGTTCAATTACAATACTACTATAATTAAATGTAGCATAACTACAGTACTGATACAGTAACCCTAACTTCAACTATAAAATAAGGGTGAAAAAATGAAGTTTTTCATCAAGAGAGTGAAATTGAGCACGAGTTTAGTAGTAAATAATGAGATTTTAGGGTTAGAATATGAGTCATAGAGAAGGCAGAAAGAGCTCCTAAAGAAGTGTTCTTCAGTAGAATCATGTAAGGGGAATTGACCATTCTCTGTTATTATTTTGTAATAAACATTGATAGTTTAATATTGTTGTGATTTGAGAGTAACTATCCTTATTATTGGTTTTCTATGTGAACATTATTGATGAAAATTGTTTATGATCTTGTATTGAATATATGAATGTGCAAATGTTAATATTGTAAGTAGATGTTAATTTTCTTTTGATTGTTATATGTCCTTTGATTCAAAATATATGATGGGTGAAACTGTTGGGTTGTGAAAGTTTGATTACTTGATTGATTTTTTTTAGATGAGGATAATGTGAAAATTGGGAAAAACTAGTTGGGCAACACTTTGTCTAAAAAAAGACAAAATACTTAAGTTGTCCATTGAGACACACCTCTTTTTCTTGGAAATCTACTCAACAAGCTTTCACTTATTCATTTTTCTTCTTTCAAAAATGAAAAATAATTTTTCATTTAGAAATAATCAATAATGTGAGGATTTTGGTTTTCTTTGATTAGGTCTTCCTTATTTTTTCATTTTCTAAGTTACTTTAGTAAAACCTCAATTTCCAATTATTCTACCGTTGGATCAACCTGAAAATTTTATATGTGGTTCATAAAACATAGTAGTCCACTTTGACCATCTGGATTTATAATTTGAGATCTGTACTTAGAGAAATTAATTTTGAAATTTTTGAGTAAAATGACCACCACTGTATTTATGTCTCTAAGTAACCTAGGTAAAGTCTCAATCCTCACTTCATTTATCGTTAGGTTAAGTTAAAATTTTGATTTATGATTCTTGAGATATATTACTATACTTTGACCACTCGGATTTTCAATTAGATGTTTGTACTTAGGAGAATTAATTTCGCATCTTGGGTAGAATATTACTAAGATAATGTCCATTAGTCCATTAAGTGCGTGTGAAGGAAAAGAATTGAGATGGGTCCAATAGTTGCGTCTGAAGGACTAGTGTCCATTAGTTGTGTGTGAAGAATGAAATCTAAGATGGGTCTATTAGCTACGTGTGAAGGACCAATATCCAATAACTATATGTGAAGGACAAGAATCGATAAGTCTGATAACTGCGTGTGGAGGACGAGAATTGAGTCATGTCCGAAACTGCATGAGGATTGATTTGTTTTGCTTGGTAAAGTATGGGAAATTATGAATGTTTTGCATTTGAAGATGGAGTGACAGAGGGGGGTTAGATTGACCAGTACAAATATAATCCGAGTAGATTATTAGTAATGACGCTTTATTGACACTTTAATACTATTGAAAATAACTTGAATTGGATGTTTTGAGTAGTGAATATGAATGTGACTTGTGATTTCTATTTGTGGTCAGCTCAACCCTACTTTTTTGTGTTGTGCGATGATCATATAACGTATGTGTTGTACGAGAACTGATAAAATTTCAGGAGAGGCAAGAGATGTTTAACGCAATGAGATGTGTTGAGAAATTTATTTGGGATTTTGGAAATATATTTGAATAATGTTACTTTTGTAATGTAATTTTAAACAATATTCTAGTTTGGATTTTGGGATGAATTGTTTTATCTTTTAAGTTCAATATCTGCATGGTATAAGACGATATTTTATTTAATGAATGTATGTTTTGAAAAAAATTTCTCTGTGATACTAATAGAAAAGGTGTTACATATACTACCTAGGAAAATCAACCATGACAAGAATTGAAGTATGTGTTTAAGTTAAAAAATAAATTGAGTGACATAAAAATAAATATTTATAAATTGATTATGTTAAGATTTTGAATCTAAATAATTTCATAATATATTTATGAGTTAAGTTACATGCGGTATCAAATTTTCCTATATCTCTTCTAGTAAGAAATTAACAAAAATCAAACAAACCTTTATCCATATAAGAAAACCTTAACTCCTCTCACTGACATGGGAGACTTCATACGATCAATTCTTTGATGATTATGATAAAGACAAATTTAAACGACGATACTCAAGCTTATTATGAAGTCGTATCTAATACTTATTGAAGTTTTCAAAAACCTAAAAATTCAAAATATTTCTAAAGAGTTTGAGAATTTAAAAATAAGTTTGAACCAATAGACAAAGTTTTTAAAAGCATAACCTTGAGTTTCGTACTGTGAATAAAAGTTAAGAGAAAAAAAGTTTTTTGCATAACCTTAAAGCTAAGGACGAATATTCTAACAAATTAAAGAAAGAAACAATAAACTAAAGTAGAAGATGCTAACAAGACAATAACAAAACAATAAACTATCTACTGTACGAGAATGCTTAATTAAGAAAAATCCTATGGTGATATGCTATTGGATGACAATATCTCAATCTTCTTAGAAGAAAATCAAACCCCATGATAAAACAATCATTGGTTTTGAACAAAATTTCCTTAGTAAAGTGTGTAACATCATACTGCATCATTTAGTAGCCTTTGTAAGTAGGAACCACATAAACATACTAACTAAAAGTAGAATAATCCATTTGAATATATTCTCAATGGAAACATGAAGACCAGTACCAAGACGATAGATGCTCGCAATATATGACATACAAAATACAAAAGGTATGTTTCAATAACTAAAAAAATAAGAAAGGAGGTAGGATAATATTCAAAGAAAACAAACATTAGAGGATAACTTGAGTCGATCGAATAAGTACAAAATATTTACCATGTATTGAAAAAAAAAATTCTTTTAGTAAATGGTGTGAATCACATTAATCTACTTAGCATAAGCTAATCGTGTTTTAGTGAGTGTGATGTTGTTTTAAACAAATATTGATGCGTAGTTTGAAATATTGAAGAGATTAAATTGTTTACTTCATATAGATAAGGAAAACTTCATAAAATTGATGTGGATGAATTGTTTGCTTAGAATGTCTCTTGCGTCATGATTATTGAAGAAGATAATTGATTCTAACATATAAAGTGTGGACTTGCTATCATGAGGTCACCCTTAAACTAACGAAAACTAAACCTCGAAAGGAATTTGCAAGAAATGTCATTCAAAGCAAATGCATGTGAATCACGTATATATTAAGGTAAGAAATTCAAAACCTATTTTAAAGGTATCAATGAAGTTCTCAAATACCTCTTGAGCTGATATATTTGGTCTTGTTTTGATGTATCAGATTGCATCTATTATTGATAAATGATACAATCTAGTGATGTGTTTGTTGAAGAAAGTTATAAAACATTAGAGAAACAAGGCAAAAATGTGAACAAAGTTACAAAAAAAAGTAGAAATTTGATTAAGGCTATAAAAGAGAAGAATAGACCACCTTGAGAAGTAATTCCAATGTTAGGTGCAAGAGACACTAGTGCAAAATACACTCTTTATAGCTACTTTTTTTACTTGTTTAAATTCACCAGCTATAAAAAATGATGCGATGACATTATCGTAAATAAGGTAAGTTCTTTTTACTTATATTAGGTATAAAAAAGCAAAAAAAAAAATGTTTTGAAACCGCTTTAACTTATAACCGGTACGGAAATAATTTAAAGAAATTTTTCTATACCTAATAAAAGCTAAAACCGGTACAGGAATAACTTTAAAAAAAACTTCTATACCTGATAAATGATAAAATCGGTATAGAAGTTTGGAAAAAAAATTACAGTTCGACAATTAGACAGAAAACGAAATTCTTTCCTCTTCCCACTCTGCCTCCTCCGCCGTGAATCTCATTCCTTCCGCTCCAACCGCCACCAATTCCCATTCTCATTCTCTAATAGTCACCAAGTCACCAATGAAGCGCTCAATGTTATGATTTCTAGGGCTCCGACTTCTGGAAAAGTACGGTTTGATCGTCCCCCATTCTACTCACTTCGTTTTCTTCTTCTCCTTCAACGAAGAACCTTCTTCTCTTTTGGCTTCTCATAATTTGTTGACGAAGCATTGGTGTTTGTTGACGAAGTGTTTGTGTTCGGCCTTCTCTTTCAGTTTTCTCGTTCTGCCTTCTCATTCGACCTTCTCGTTGGTGTGGTTCGGTGCATTGAGGTCACAAAGTTCGTTGTTGTGGTTGCTTAAGGTGACGCGTTCAACAGTCCCTTCATTTCGTAAGTAATCCTTCTCTTCCTTCATTCCTTAGTAATCCCTAAAATCGTAAACCACAGGAACCCTAATATGCTTTTTGGTTTTAATTGGGACATTTGTGGTTCAGCAAGCTGTGTTTCATTCTTTCCAAAGTTCGATTAAGGCATTGTGTTGTGGTTTAAGAAGGTTGGAAGTTGTATTAAGTATACTCCTACCTCCTGCTCCGTTGAGGTTGCCAAGATCATTACGACACTCGTTGAAGAGTTGGACAATCCAGAGGCTAAAATTAGAATTGCCTCTTGAGTTTCCATGTTTCCCTTGTGTTTCGCTTTTTGTGTAGATTTAAGCCTGCTAATATGGTTGTTACTGTGGTTGTCACTTTTGAACTTCTAAAATGTTTTGATAGCTTCTTATTCTGATTTGAGTTATGAACCATTCCAATGATACCAATCTTTTAATGGATTGAAAAGAAAAAGTGCACTACCTGATGACAGGTGTTATTACTTTGTTTTACTTTTGCTGAATATTTGCTCCATTTAAAAATTGAGTCAATTCATATTCATTCATGCATTCTACCTTTTTCTCCTGTTGTGCTCCCTGCAATTCATAATTGTTGGGCTGAGTTTCTTCTGATATAGAGGTTGCACAGCTTGCATTTTTTCAAGTTTGAGCTTCTTGAGCTAACTACCATATCAAATTATTTCGATTCAGCTAAGCGTGTTGTGAGGGAGCCTCCTCTGCCACTAGACATAGATCTTGGACCGGACCTTGATGACATCAAATTAAAAATAGACCGTGCTGCTGATATTCTCTCCAACAAAGTTAGCGCTAACTCAAAGACCATACGCAAAGCCATAGATGTAGTGTAAGTATATAAACTAAGATTTCATTTGGTTTTTTGAAATATTTCTTTTGCTAATCATCGATATTTGTTGTGATCATCTGCAGAAGACTGGCTCTCGTTATCGTTGTTGTTGTTTTGTTCTTTGTTGCATTTCTCCGGCTCTGTATGTTTGAATTTGTCTTATTCTTTTCTGGACCATATGCTAAGTGTTTATCAGATTTTATAGGATCTCATTTGGGTTTCGTGTGTATGCAGTCTTTTGTTTACTTGCGTGGAAGTGTCCAGTGTACACGTAAGTTGAATCAATTTATTTTTCTTCTGGATGCTTAAATCACTGGTGGATTTGTCTTTGAAGTTTCTGTTCAATAAACAATGTTTTCTTGTGGCTGCAGCTTGGTAGTTATTGGATGAATTCTTGTCACTTGTACCTTGGTACTTTGTGCTGCATTTATTTTTGTTCATAAGTAAGTTTCTCCTCATGAGTGCATGCTCACGTGTTTTTAGTAATTGAAGCTTCAATACAATATAAATGTTTGTTTATAAACATTATTATGGTGAGAAATTTTACAAAGTGAACAAATTATTTAGACATGTTAATTTATTGCACCTTGTTTATTCATGGATTTTACAGAGTTATTGAGAAGAACAGGTACTTGAAGTTTTGCTTTAGTACAAGAGCTCATTGCCATTGGTGAAAAACAGGTTGAACTTTTTCTGTTGTGTTTTCCTATCATAACATTTTAAATTCAGGTATTGGTTACTCAATTGGTGTAAAACATAGCTTAGAAATTTAGCTTTAAAAGAATTCTGAGGTTAAAAGATTACTTTCATTTATTTCATTCTTAATTGATGTAAACCACAAGGAGAATGAATTACTTTCATTCTTGTAGAAACAATTTTCTGTATTGAAAACAATTGTGTCAATAACAAACATGAGTAAATCCACTACACTAAAAGGCTAAGAGTGATACCTGCAAGTAGGCCTCTAAAGAGATCATCAACACCAGATAGGTACACTGCAATAAGGAGAATCTGAAATCTCTATCAGGTGAAGGAAATTATCACGGATGGGAAAGGAAAAGCCTCAACAATATGTAGTGTGAATAGGGAAATATCATAGGTGTTCACATAGCAACAGTGGTTCGATATCTAGCAGGATGTTCCTAAGCATCATTCTGTCAAAGTGTATTATTAGGACATATGCTCTTAGGTTGAGATGGAAAAAAATGAAATTAAGAGATGAGAATGTAGCAATTCAAATAATATAGTTGCTGAAAAGAAAAATTCTAACCCACTACGAATGGTTCACAATACCATTTCAGAGGATGAAGAAGATAAATTCAGGATTAATGCATTAACTAGAAAACAAAAATAGATCTTTTTAGGTTCAACAAATGAAAGAGAAATAACTTCTGTGAAAAAAAAAGAAGCACACAAGACAAAAAAACATTAGTTAGCCTTTGGAATTGTAGTCACAAGACAAAGGTACAAAATTGTGAAATTTTGTTTTAAAAATTATCCAATGATACAATTTTAAACATAAAAAAATTGTAACAACTTGATTTGAGTTCATTCAAAAAAGGGGTCTTAAACTCATATAATTTAAATTTAAATTTTAAAAAATTATAATGCATTATTAAACTAGTACGACTCTAGTTTATATCATAAAATAATACCACACTAAGAAGATTTCAATTAAAATTTAAAAAAATTACAGAATACTAAATGATGTAACTACATACCAGAAATCAGAACTAGTGAAATAAAGATAATTTTGGGAAATTACAGTAATGATAACTAATCATTAAACTAACTTATTACGTGTCAAAGTGTGAAGTGTTGTGAGTCTGAGTAAAAAAAACTTTCTATTATTAACTTTAAGCATTACTAAAGGGTCAAGAATAAGAAATACAAAAGATATAAATTATCACATCAGAGATTATTTCAATTTAATCGGTCTAAACTGTATAACTTAAACTTAATGTATTTAACTATATTACATACATAAATATTACACTCTCTCTAGTCCTTAATATAACTTATATTTATGAAGAAATTGGTGGTTTTTATATTAGGCATTTTTTAATATCTATGAAATATTAACTTTTTCTTCTTTATTTACCATTTTAATAATTTTTTAAATATTTACATTAAAATTAACAAATTTTAATAATAAAATTAAAGAAAACTCTTAAAAAATTATTTTTAAATCTAACCCAATTTTATAAAATCATCCAATTTGGATACACTAAAATATCATACCAAAACATATATATTAGGGAAGATTTATGCATATATATTAAGTAAATTGACTAGAATGAATAATGTTTGGGCATGTTTATACAATCTCTTACAATGGTTTATTTTACTTGCAAAAAGGACTCGAGTTACACATTAGCCAATAATGAGAGCTAGAAAAACAGTGATGGGGAAATGTTTTGTGTACATTCAAAACTCTGCAACTAGAGAGAGAAATGACAGATGCTATGGATAACATGATGTCAAAAAAGAGAAAATTAAAACTGATATAAAAAAATACTCATACGTCAGAAGATTAAAAAATATCTTGATAAAAAATAAAATCTCAATTTGTCAATTGCAAATAAAGACCTAAATCAATAGTTAAACATTCCCATCAATTGGTTATCTTAATTTAAGACAAATTGTCACAAACGTACTTTGTTTTACAAAGGATTAAGACAGATTGTCACAAATGTGACTCTCCTTTTAGATGTAGTTGATTTTTTTTTCATAAATTTCTAATAAAATTTTACTATTTTATTAGATTACTTGTTGTTTTCTAATAAAATTTTATTAAATTTCTAATAAAGCACACAAATGTTATTCTAATATGAATATTTTGTAAGTTTTTAAATATGTATACCAGGTTGAAGCACAAGGGCAGGAAGATATGAATAAATCACTGCAACAACAGTCGCAGCCGTCACAACAAATAATTCTAGAACAACTTGGTGTGTTAGCAGTGAAGATCTCCCTTTCTCCTATAGAGTTACAAATGCCTCCTGAAGTCACAAACAGGACATCTTCGCTCTCTTTCTTCATATGTCAAAAGGATATTTTTGAAATTCTCTCTGGCACTGATATGTTATGTATATCAATACTACAACTTTGGTTGTTGTAAGTAAATTTCTACATTTATGAAGTTTAAATATATTCAATATTTTATTCTAACATTATTCATTTTCAATGTTTAAGATATTTACATCGGTTGACCATTGAAAAGAAGAATGATCACATTTATGGTTTTATTGACCCTGTTGCCATTCAAGGAGTTGGGAATAAAGGTGAAGAGGTCCAAAACTACCTCTTACAGGCTTTTGTAAACGGAAAAAAGCAAGTGTACTTAGCACCTTATTTGCAACAGTAAGTATATAATTTTTATTAATAAAATTTTATTTACGTAAATGTTATTTAACACTATTATTGTTTGAATCTACAGGGGTCACTGGCAATTGTTACTAATTCTTCCTCAACAATTTCTTGTAGTTCTCTTATGTTCATTGCACAAAAAACCTCACACTTTGACAATTAAAAATACACTAATATTGTAAGTTTTTAATAATTTATTTGTAGTGTAGACATATCTGACTTTACTAAGTTCCTTAAGACTCATTTCAATATACATTTAACTTTATAGAGTGGTTGAGGCATATTCAAAGTTGCAGGGAACACATATTGTCTCTAGAAAGAAGTTGCAGTTCATTGCACCAACTGTAAGTAGTTAATCTTTCAAACTATAAATACAATTATAAATTTTATGATACTTTATAAATTTAACTTGTAGTGCTCACGTCAACCGGGAAGCTTTGAGTGCGGATATTATGTCATGAGACACATGCAGAAAATTATATCCGCAAATGTCGTTGACTCATGGAAATTGGTAACGTGAACATTTTATAACTAAGATTTTAAGCCATTAATATTATAACTTTACTCAAACTATTCATTGTATAGATATTTGATGACACATCTCCAATAGAACAACAAGTCATAAAGGATGTTCGGGAGCAATGGGCTGCATTTCTTTTAACCATTTGTAAATGATTGGATGCTTCAATATTACATTTTGAGTTTAGGAACTATTATATGTGTAATATGTTAAGTAACCATGTTAGGTAAATATAGCTAGGAACTTTGTTAGGTAAATATTATATTTTGACGTGTTAATGAAAACAATATTGATTATTTTACTTGTTATTGATTATTTAAATTGTATTCTGGGATTGAATCTTATGCAGGTCTGAATATGGATAATAGTTCATACAAATAAAATATTTAAAAAAAAAACGTCACTTTTTACACCGGTCAAAGCCACATCAGGTATAAAAAGTCTTGTTTTTTTACACCTATTATAGCACTAGTAGGTATAAAAAGAAATTTTTTTACTCGGTGTAAATATAAAAGTTTTATATCTATTATGAATAAGACAGGTATGGAAAGTAAAACATTCTACACCGATTCAAGAATAGGTATAAAAGATCCTAAACTTTTTATACCCCTTGTTTCTATACCTACCCAAAAATAGGTATAAAAAGTCTTTTTTAATAGGTTTAAAAAACCATTTTTGTACTAGTGAGAATTTCACCACTTAAAAAAACTTTTCAAAATAAGAATCAAAATAAAAAAGTTTCATACTCTTGAGACACTTAAGTATTCTCACAAATCTCTTTGATTTTCATGTTCCAGTGTAAGTTTACCGGAAAGGCTTGACCTTATTTATATGATAGGGTTTTGACCAAAGCTTAAGTAAAATAGTAAAAGCAATGTAAGCATATGAAAAGGACAAGTATGTGTGAACACACAAAGAAATGCCTATTTAGAGTAAACATAATCTTAATAATGATGTTCAGCTAATTATTACACTTAATGTACCATTAATCATATGATTAACATAAATTTCTAATCTTAGTTTGTGCAAATGAGATGTCTCTTGAAATATGAAGATGTATTTAGACTAGTTATAACCTTTACATACATTTGGAAATACCATGTGTAAGTTTGGCATAAAAAACTCACAGTTACTGGGTATGTGCGGATAAAATCTATTACGGATAGTTAGTACATGCAGATATTTATGATCTACGAATAGCGGGTATTTTAATATCCGTCGCTTGTAAATAGGTCGGATGAGTATTATACTATCCGACCTGCGGGTACCTGCTACCCGTAAAAAGTAAAAATAAAAATTTAATTTATATTTTATTAAATTAAATTAAATTTAAAATAAAAAATTTATATTTTATTAGGTTAAATTTAGGCTTAAATCCCCTCTGTTGGTCCTAATATTTGTATGGAAATCTCAGTTCAGTCCTCATTTTTTCAACTGTCTTAATTGAGTCTATATATTTGTAAAATATCTCAATTGAGTCCAAATATTTATAAAATTGAGCCAATTTTGCCCTAACCGTTAAGTTGTCACAAACGGCGTTAAAATGTGCTGAGGTGGATATGCTGAGGTGGATATTTTATTAAAAATAATATGCTGCTAGTGACATGGAATTTAATAAATTAAAAAAATTAGAAAAATTATACCATTTGGAAGCTCTTTGTTTCTTGTGGGTGGATGAAGGCAAACATTGCTCTCTTTCTCGAGAAACAACCTGTTGTCTCCATCACCACTAACCTCCACACCGCGTTCCTCTTATTTTTATCACTTCTCTTTCTTTTTCATCACTGTTTCATAGAACTTAAGTAGGAATCCATAGCCATATTGAAAGCATATTTTCATTTTTTTTCTGTTTTATCCTTCGACACTAACCACTCCTTCACTCTGAAGAAATATTGAAAGCATATTTTCATTTAATTTATTTTTTTTCTCGTAATTATTATTTTCTTGAAGAAAAGTGTACAATCTATTTCCATGGAGCCTGCCACAAGGAAGTCGACCTTACTCAGAAATGTTGACACAGTTACTCATCATTGGCCTTCTCATCGTCACCGTAAGGTTTGCTTACGTCATCACCCTCACTGGAGAGTCTTGCACCCTCGACGACTTCTGCTTCTTCTCCTCGGAGGTTCGCTCCGCCTCCGTCGCCGCGACGGCACTCGAGCGCTACGCCAGCAAGGATTGGATCAGCAACATTCGGTTTTACTTGTCTATGTTCCAGGAAATTCGTCAGTCCATCCCAAGCCTGAGAACTCTACGGTCATCCATCACCGCAACCTCTATGGTTGCTCTGTTTGCAGCAACCACCCACAGCCACTCCGAACCAGGACCTTAAAACGCATAAAAACCCAAAATTTCTCAAAATATAACCCTCAATTCCAAAGACGAATCTCGTATCGCACCCATCAATCTTAATGGAACCACAAGAACGTGGGAGAATGAAACCCTACATCTAAAGTTGCGGAAGAGATCAGATGATCGAACAAAATAACCCCCAAATCTTCAGAACAACTGAAACCCTAATCGCAATCTTAGAAGAGGAAGAGGATCAAGCCCTGAATCAAAACCTGCAGAAACAGGAAATCAAAATCATCCACCCAAAACGTCTCGCCGCACCACGAGAAAGGAGGAACTCTACTACTAGGCCCAGCGAAAGAAAGGACGCCTCCTTGAGTCGCGTCATCACCTCCCTGAGTAGCACCATCTCCTCCCTGCAACTTTTAAACAGAACCAACAAAAAAAGAGGGAAAGAAGAACGTTCAACACGTAATAAAATATTTTGACGTATTAATTTTTTCTTAATTTATTAAATTCCATGTCATCAGTGCCAATATATTTATTTTAATAAAATATCCATCTCAGCTTATCTACCTCAGCACATTTTAACGCTATTTGAGACAACTTAACGGTTAGGGCAAAATTGACTCAAGTTTAAAAATATTTGGGCTCAATTGAGATATTTTACAAATATATAGACACAATTGAGACAGTTGAAAAAAATGAGGACCAAATTGAGATTTTCATACAAAAATTAGGACCAAGGGAGAGTTTAAGCCTTAAATTTAATTAAAAATAAATTTAAATTTAAATTTAATTTAATTTATATTTTATATACTTTTTTATAATTTTATTTAATTTTTATTTTAAAAATATTATATTATATATATATATATATTAATATTTGTCGGTATATATATATATATATATATATATATATATATATATATATATATATATATATATATATATGGATACCAGTAAATTTTAAATAATATCCGCGAATTTTTTTAAAGATTTGAAAGTTTTTATATTATTTTTTATAATTTTTAAAAGTTGATTGATTTGTTAACATTTTATAAAGAAAGTTATATAAATTTGTTTTTCTTGTTTTAAATTGAATTTTTATAATTCAACTTATTATTATAAATGTAATAAGAGTAACCCATGCATTTTATAATATGTTTTAATAAGATAAACAAAAATCTTTTATTTAGTTTTTGAGTGATTGAAATTATCTTTCCTTTTAGTTTCTTTAAAATTTCGATTTTTTTCTTTCTTTTCTTTATTATTATTATATTATTATTTTTCTTTTCTTTTTCGATAAATAACTAATTCTTAAGATTTAATTCACAAAAATAAAAATCATAAAAGTCAAGATGGGTTTGCATTAATAATTAAGTATTCCAAATTATTTTCTTAATTTATTCATATTTTAATTTTATAATTTAATACAGAATATATTTATTCATATTTTGATTTAATTCAATTTTTTAGTTGAGGAAATGTTTTAGGTAAAACGAGGGAGACAGAAGGCGAGAAAAACAAACAGACAAAACATCTTCAACGGCTTCAAATTTGGTTTTGAATGTATTTATTTTTTATTAAAAAAATTAATTGCTAAAGTTTCTCAACTGGAACGTTAGAAGTAAAAAAAAGAAACCACCATTTATATTTTATTGAACTACTTTTCTTATTTGATAATTCTTTTTAAATTTTATTTTTCTGGTTTATCATTTTCAAATTAAAATAAAAATTGATTTTACACCCCTTAAAAAAAGTTACTTCATTTAACAACCCAACTTTTATATTAGCAACATGAGGCAAGCAATTAGACTTCGCCATGTGTTCACTCCCAACAAATGCCTTGGCCTTAAGAAAACAGATTCCCAAGCATCATGAGCCGTCAGATCCATAACGGTCAAAAACACAGGACGGTGATTTCTACGCTGTATATAGGCTCATTCCAAAGTTCAGAACCTCTGCATTCTTCTCTTCAAGATTCAGCCAGTGCGTTTGGGAACAGCTAGTGCGTTCAAGGTTAGTTCTTCTTTCGCGCCTGTGTAAATTACATTGAATCTATTTAATCTATTTTGGTTCTTGAATTTGTTAGGGTTTCGTCTTCTCACCTTTCGAACTTATTGCATTGAAGTGATATAGAGCTTGCTTCTGTTTAGGGTTTGACAAATGATTGTGTTGATTTAATCATCCATTCCATCCTTTTGCATTGCTTGTTCGTCTATTAAACTGGTTAATGTTCAACCATTCAGACTTTGCAGTTCTCTTTAGAACAGTTTAAATTTAAATTAGGGTTCCAGTTATTTGAATGGTAAAACTCTAAGGATTAGAGTTTTGAATTCTTGTTATAGTGAGGTAACTAGTATTGTTAGAGAGGTTTCTGTTTACCCTGCTGACATACCCAATTTCCCCTGCCTTCTGACATACGCATTTTGAATATCTATTAATTAATATTCTTAATTGATTATATACACATTTCACTATTATTTTATTTTTATTAATATAAATTATTTTATTTTTTTGGAATATAAGTTCTATAAATTTAATATTTTTATTTTAATAGTAATTAAAAGAACTCATTTTTATTTTTTATTATAATAAAAAAGTAAAATTAGGTTTATGGAATGTGATATGTAACATCCCAAAAATACATTAATAAAACCATATAATATAATTGTTTACATTTAATAATAATTCAGTTCAGTCTTATATTAAAAGTAATGCACGTCTATGGCCGAACGGCCATACTTAAGTTATTTAAAACTTAAACAGTACAAATAAGAGAAAACATGAACGAACGGTTTACAACAGAATCAAATACCGAAAGTTCAATTAGAAACAAAGATAAATAAGCGGCGGCGGAAGGATACAAAACAAAATAACAAGCCGAACGCTTCTATTGTTCGGTCTTCACTTCTACTTCTATTAGGTTTTCCTCTTCCAGTGCGTCTTCCAACAGTGCATCGCCATCTGCTCACATCCACACGGATGATCATTGCAACGACAAGACGGACGTACAGTGACAGGACAACACAATGAAAAACACAGGGTAAGCTTATGTAATTTAATCCATACATCAACATATAAGGTAAACATTTCAATACACAAGAATAGTTCATCACATATAACCATACGAAAACTCTCACTAGACTGATCGTCCGGACTGTATGAATCTGTGTAGCTACAGGCGTTCGTGCACCCGAGTGATGTAGTAACTGGGATACACTCAACAGCTGTCACCCGAGGTTAGCCCTATTTGTCCAAAGTACCCCTAAGGACTAGGACCTCCTGTCATTCCCACACATGACCTACCCTCCTCTACATGAGGACGAATACTCACGGAACATCAGGATGAACTCCAATTCCAATATTAATCCATGAGTCGTTCCTCCCTGGAACGCTCGTTCAAATCCACATCATTTCGTTCAAATCACATTCTCTTCCTATTTCATTCATAATCATTCTCAATTTCATCTTTCATTATCATTTTTCTCAAATTCATCTTTCATTACCAATAAGTTAAATTTCATCATCAGTTCTAAGAACATAAAATACCGAACGTTCAGACCTCTTTAGAAAGAGGTATGAACGATAAGAACGAGACCGATAAATCTCCCGTTCCAGAACAGAATAAGACCGAGAGAGTTACTTTTAGATTTAAGAAATGAACCGAGTACAATAATACAATATGTGACGAACGTTATTTACCACGTGAGTCAGTTGAATGAACTGACTCTCTTGAGTTCAAACCAATACTCGAGGAATAATAAATTAAGTATGGAGGCCCTAGGCCGGATCCAATGAAAGAAGATTAGTCAAGATGTTAAGGAACTATATTTAGAATAGTTCACATACAGAAATCCAATGTCAGTAAATGACCGAACATGGTAAAGGAAAAATATTACTGAAGTTGGACGAACGCTATTTTACCAAGATTGATTATACAAGAAACGAGTACGAGCGCTTGGTGTAAGACCGAGCACTACTCAGTACGAGCGCTAAGTGTAAGACCGAGCACTACTCAGTACGAGCGCTAAGTGTAAGACCGAGCACTACTCAGTACGAGCGCTAGGTGTAAGACCGAGCACTACTCAGTACGAGCGCTAGGTGTAAGACCGAGCACTAATTAGTACGAGCGCTAGGTGTAAGACCGAGCACTATTAGTCTTAAAGTACGAGGGTATATATATATTACTTTATCAAGGGATATCCGGGTACAACTATGCTTGGCCGAACGCTCAAACATAGTATTTCCACACGAGGAGCTCGTTCTCAACTAGGGTTCTCTCCAAAGGAAAGAATCCCATTTTTACTATGTTTACCAGGAAAACCGAACGGTCAATGATTGTTCAGTAACGAATGTACTTTTTCATATGAAACTTTCATACCAGAATTATTTCTTTTCAAACTCATTTTCTAACATATATTTTCATACTTTATACATTCATATCAAATTCAGCTTTCACACTCCAACAATCCATATCATATAAGTTTCATATAATTCATACATTATAACATAACTCATCCATATTTCATTTCCACTCATTAAATAAACGAACGTTCATTCAATCCATTCATATTAACCATCATGCATCAATACCATTCAGTCAAATAACGAACGTTCATGCAGTAAGACAACATACAAATACCAATTAAATTAAATAAGCTTCCCTTACCTGGATACGTGATTGAACGTCCTAAGAGTAGGATTTTGGTTCGACCGACTACAACTTTCTACCCTCAACGATCACTTAACTCTTCCAACTAAATCAAACCACATAAAAATCAAAATAACTTAGACTACACCCCTGCATGCAACCAGAACTTGGCTTTGCATGTAACAAAAGAACGAACGACTTAAGGGGAGAAGACTTACCAACTCAAACTTGAAACTCAATCGGTTCAAGATGAAGCTTGGGACGCTGGGAATGCTCCTATGGTGCCTGAACGGTGATCAGAGCAGAGAAAAGGTGAGTTACAATAGAGAGAAGGGGAAGTTTCTAGAGAGAAGAAGGAGAAATGGAAAATCAGAGTTTGGAAAGGAGAAGGTGCATGCAGAGGATAGTGAGTAGGGTTTTCAGAAAAAATCATTTTTGTTTACCCCATGTCCAACAGACATACACTCTCCTGTCGACACCTGTCCTCCACTAACTGATTTTCGAATCTTCCATTCTTGACACCTGGCGTTAGTGCATCAAAGTTTGGATGCGTTTTTAATGAATCTGAGCAGGGTTTTGGATTCGTTTTCCGAGGTCTGGCATGATTGTTTATGTTTTTCTTCTAAAATTTATTAAAAACACTAAACTAAAATTATTTTAAATTTGAATTGTTTTATTGACATAAAATAATTGTAAATTTTTGATTTAATATTAAATAATAGTTAATAATTTAAAATATTAGTTAATTATATTTTCTTCTCAATATAGATTGAGATTATTTTTCACTTAAAAGTTCATCAATAATTGATGTAGGATAAGATTATTATTTTCTTATAATATAATTATTTCAATTTACATACATACAGATTATTCTTTTCAATATTCGTGGTATATTATTTTATGGTCACTGTTGCTCAGAAATTTCTTTTGATAGATTGATAACCGTAGACAAAATTTTCTCAATCAATATTATAAAATATTTTGACTGATTTTCAACAAAACAATATGGTGTGATTTTGATAAAAAGGATTGATACTGTACACAATTTTCTGTGAAAGTTAGTTGACAATTTTCTCAATATTATAAAATATTTTGACTGATTTTGAGAATAAAAAACATGGTGATATTGATAAGACGATCTCAAGAAATGTGTTTAAAAAATAAAATTGTCATATTTTATTATAAATATAATATTTTAATAAATTTTGTATTTAAAAATTATTAAATTTACTCTCTCTCTAATAAAAATTTATTGTATTTACTATGCACAATTTTTTAATCAATTTTATTCTTTATCCGATTTTATTATCTTTAAATTTTTATAAATATACTTTTTGAACTTAATTAGTTATCTTTAACTAGTGAAAAATATCCGTATAAATATAAGTTTTTTTACTATAACAAAAATGTTAATAAGTTCTAAAATAATTTTGTTATTAAGATAAAAAAGAGTGTAATTTTTTCTTTTCTAAAACTATTCTATGTTAATTTGCTACCTTTTGATTGGTTCAAAAGTTGTTACTTCATCTGCTCCTGTGTAACATGTACGTTATATGATTATCGCAAAATATGATTTTTTCGGTACAAACCAACAAGTAAGACTGAGCTATCATGCAAAATTCTAAAAGGAGGCATAACATTATTATTATGCATAATGCATTCACCATAAATTCATGTAAGATGCAACTATTATACTAGATTCTATTTTCCGGATATAATGTTGATGAAAGTCTCGTGTGGTCATGCACTTGTGGTGACCTCTACTCCTCTCACAACATAATTTTGGTCAAATACAATCTATCATATCACCCATAATGTTAGTTTGTTAACATCTATGACCATAATTGAACATAAATTAGGACCTCCTACCATTCTCACCACATAACACATCATTCTCTATTTGAGACTGGATAATTATTAGAGTATTAGGTTAATCACCAACAACAGGACCCTCAACATCAACATATACACTAATATCATGTCAATATAGAGTCTCTCCCCGAGACTCATACTATATCCGACATCATAAAATACATTCATCACAAAAATCATCACAGAAATCATACAAAATGCAAATTAAATTAACAATAATAAAATATCATTATAAATGGTCACTGGAGAAGAATCAAATGTTTGAAGAATCAAATGTTTGAATAATCAAATGTTTGAAGAATCAAATGTTTGAATAATCAAATGTTTGACGAATCAAATGTTTGACGAATCAAACTCATCATAAACACCAGTACATATGTCACAACTTACTGGATCAGACCAAGTCTGTTTTATGATCAGGGATGTACCAACTCTAATTTTTAAGATTCATCTATCCTACCATCAAAAAATAACCTTAATAATATAAACCAAGAAGTTGAATCTGGCATAGCTGGTTAGACATCTTCTTATCCTTCCAAAAAGATGTAAGAAAAAAAAAGTTTTAAACCCTCGGATTGTTCTCATATTTGTTAGGCAATCTTGAGTGGGTTCTCGTTTTTTCAACTGTCTCAATTGGGTCCATATATTTGCAAAATGTCTCAATTGGATCCAAATATTTGAAAAATTAAGCCAATTAAGCACTGTCCGTTAAGTTTTCACATATGGTGTTAAAATGTGATGACGTAGTCCACGCTGATGTAAAAGTGTTTTATTAGGTGGATTTTTTTTTAAATCTAAGAGTTTTTGACGTGACAAAATTTATTATGAGAATAAGGTTTGCTCCTTCTCCTTCGCGGCACTGTCTAGGCGAGCTTTGTGATGACAAGAAATGAAGATGGTTCGAAGAGGTGCAAGGAGAAGGCGTATTGTTCTGGGTTTCTGCAATTTTAGATTTTAACAAATGGGGTTTTGTGTTCAGGGTTCTTTGTGGTTTCTGTTTTCTGATGTAGGTGGAAGGTGTTGGAGTTCACGATCAAAGGAAGGTGAAGGCGTTAGGGCTGCACGATTCTAGGTTTTTTGTTTCTAATTTTGGGATGATTTGCTGGGTTTGCAGATTAAGAACTGCCAAGGAGAAAACATGATTTGCGCGAGATGATGGGGACACTAGATCGCTTCTGCGTCGCGGCGGAGGTGCAGTTGTTCACTATTGCATTTTTGGATGAGGGAAGAACTCGTGAGGGAGGTTTGAATGACACTGCTTGCGGCGCGAAGAAGAGGCTATGGGTGGTGGCGCGTTTCGCTCTACGGTAGGCGGCAAGGTTGCTCACGGTGGTGGTCTCGACGGTGCGGTATAGGAGAAGGCATTGACGACGGCTTGCGGTATTGACGCCTTTTGTCGGTATCGTAGAGTCACGTAGCGGAATAAAATAAGCGTAAAGCGTGTTACGGTCACAAATCAAGTTATGATAGTCTGTTTTTATAAAATTTATTTTCTTAGAGAGATTTTATCGAACAGTTAATGTGCAGAAAATATAAAGAGTGTAGGGAGTAGAAAAATTCAGACATATAGAAAAATTGGAAAAGAAATGTTTTTTCTGTCATGGGTCTCTCTGATTTTCTCACTGTTTAGTGATTTTATTCCAGAAAAATCAAACGGGATTTGGGAAATGGCTGCTGCAAGAGGATTGGTCCTGTCACGTCCTGTTACTTTTGTGACTGGAAATGCCAAAAAGCTTGAAGAAGTTCGTGCCATCTTGGGGAATTCCATTCCTTTCCAGTCGTTCAAAATTGATTGTAATAATAATAATCATTCTTCCCCTTTTCCTTTTAAATTACTTTTTCATCTTGAGTTGTTTATTCTTTTTTTCTACTTGTCTATGTTGTCTATTTTGTTGAGACGTTTAGGGTGTGTTTTGATTTCTAATTTCAAAGGCTGTTTTTAGGATTGAAAAATGCAACTAAAGAAAGTTTCTCGAACCACTAGTGTGTTGGGTGGAGCAAGGGGTATAACAGAGTGCGGAAAACACAGAGCAAGATACAAGTGGGAGAAGAAAAAAAGAGATGAGAAAGAAAACATCTTTTAACTGCTTCTACTTTTTTGGTTTTGAAACACTTGTTTTGAAAACAATTTTCAAAACATTATTCATTTTTTACTTGGTCAGTGGTGTGAAATTTGATACGTGAGAAGTGAATCAAAGGGACAATTATTTTGTGTTCAGTTGCCTTTCTTGCTGATAATTCTTCTTAGACTTTGTTTTTCCATGCTTTTTATATCAAGTGCCCGAGTTGCAAGGAGAGCCTGAAGATATCTCTAAAGAGAAGGCTCGAATGGCTGCCCTTCAGGTACCTTGTTATAATTTTTTCTCAAATATGCTTGGCCTTCTGTGATTTTAGGTTGTCTTTCTGCTTTTTATTGTTTGTATACTTTTTTTTACGGTGTATGCTTAGGTGAATGGACCTGTGTTGGTTGAAGACACTTGTCTCTGCTTCAATGCCTTGAAGGGTCTTCCAGGTGGATATTATTTTGTGTTTTTTTTATGCAACGAAGCTGGCATTATTATACAACCTGACTGATTTTGATTGACTGTTTTACACTTTTTCAGGGCCTTACATGTAAGTTCATTTTCACCCTTAACCATTGTACTCAGTGAACTTTACCCCCTTTTGTTGTCATAATTTGTTCAAGCCCTCATATTACTTTTATTCATTTATATTGTAGCTTTTTAGCATGAAACTGATGTAGAAAAGTACAAGAAGCAGATCGTTTCTTAAAATAGGCTGAAACTATGGTAGGAAACTGTTAGGTTCCTGGGTATGGAACCTAACTCAGACAATCTCTCACACACACAATCAAGAACTCAACCGTAAAAAGTATGATTTCTGTATTGATACGAAAACAATGTACACAACAAACACTAACTGAGGCCTAATCCCCTCACAAGGTCCAAGACCTATCTATACAAAAGAATATCACTAACTAACTTTCTACTAGACCCCCTTGGCCTTCTTATAGAGGCAACCCCTTCTAACTACCCAACATACTGTTCGGTCCTTCACCCTCCATTCCCTTAACCGTTCGGTCCACGTCCCCCTGTCTTATATCCTATCATTACACCCCTCTCCAAAACAACCTTGTCCTCAAGGTTGGAACAATGAAGCTTGAGCCCATGGCATTGTGATATGGTCTTAGCATAGGAAGGGAACCTGCTGGCTATTACCTGCAACTTCAGGTCTGGAGGCTTGGATGGTGGCAAATCCTCCTCCCATGTCTTCCATTCTTCCTGGATTCTATTAATGTCCAACATTCTGGTCACCACCTTTCCAGAATCGTAGGCCTTGAGAAAGCGATCTTTAATATTTTTCAGTGCTTCAAGCAACTCTCTCCCCTCTGCAGGTGTAACACAAACTGCAAGCCCCCTTTGCTTCCCTTGGTTCTCGGTGGCCACATCCGCCACCTTTACTGTTTCAATACCACTGATCGCTTGCTCCGCAACACCTTCACTATTAATTTTATTATTATTATTATTCTCTTCAATAATCACCACGTTGTGCTCACTCTCTTCTCTTTTCACCCAGTGAAAGAATGGTTTTTCCTCATGCTCTTCTTCATGGTTGTCCTCGTGCCTTTGTTCAAGTTTGGGCTTTTGAATGTGGTGCCTGAACTTACTACGTTGCTCCTTTTTTTTGGACCCAATTTCCACGGGGCGCAAGCGCATAGTTTTGTACTTCGGTATCGCTCTCTAGATCAGCCATGCTCTGTTCTTCACTCGCTCTCACAACACGTTCGACGACCTCAATCAATTCGTAATCGAAATTCGGCGGCAATTTGCCTCCAACAGCAGTGGTTCCCTTGAAGCGGTCGTAGTCAGAGAGCAACACATGCCACTTGCGGCAGCACTAAGCGAGGTTGCGCTGCATGTCCAAGGCCACGCAGTTCTGGGCGATCATGTTCCTCTGAACCATCTTTCTTTCTTTTCATGGCAGATTCATCACTTTTTGCTGAGTCCCTGAATCTTGATATTCTGCATCATTTCTTTTATTTCTTGGGTAGTTCTTCTCCATTCTGCTAGCACTCTTTTCTGTTCGCTGGCCCACCTTTCCACAGTATTGATTCTTCCTTCCATCACGTTCTCCTCTCCAAGGGATCCGGCAGCTTCTTGATCCGACACCCCCACTTCGATCTGACAGTCCTCCCTTGATGATCCGACAGCTTCTTGATCCTGCAGGTCAGACCAATTGTTAGGTTCTTAGGTATGAAACCTAACTCAGACAATCTCTCACACACAGTCAAGAACTCAACAGTAAAAAGAATGATTTTTGTATTGATATGTAAACAATGTACGCAGAAAACACTAACGGAGGCCTAATCCCCCTCACAAGGTCCAAGACCTGTCTATACACAAAAGAATATCACTAACTAACTTTCTACAAGACCCCCCTGGCCTTCTTATAGAGGCAATCCCTTCTAACTACCCAACATACTATTCGGTCCTTCACCCTTCATTCCCTTAACCGTTCGGTCTGCGTCCCCCTGCTTTATATCCTATCAGAAACTGATGATGATAAATATTAGAGAATAGTTTTTTCTTTCTTTTATAAATATGTACTTATTATTATTAGGTCATTTTGTATTTTTGGTCTTGGCTTATCTTTCTTGTGCTGAGACAGTTTGAAATAAGAAGGTAGGTTGAGAGAGCGTTAGTGACACAAAATGATCTTGTGATTTGGGGGAAATTGGGTCCTTTGGGCTTCAGGCGGCATAGATCCTTAAACCCTGTTTTCTGTCCAGTAATTTGGTGACTTCTCCCCACCATTATTCTCTAATGAAGTACCAAGTATATTTCATTGTGTTGACTCTAGGGATTCTAGTCTGTCATTGTGCATGATCCTTATTTTTAGGTATATGGAGCTTGATTTGCTCTATATCCTTTTCAATAGTCTCGAACCTTTTTTTTTAGGGTTTTTCTTTAATCTTCATTAAGGGGGATATTGGTGTTTGTTGTATCCTCACATTTTTTCAACACATTTATATTTCATCATTTTATACTGCAAAACCACCACCGTAAGCAATTTTTCCTCCATAGGATCCAGGTCCTGGTATGCTGATAGGTTTATTTATTCAAGAAACCAGATCTATAACACTCTCCTTACCTCAACACTCAATCTACAGAAATGAATGTATATGTATACGTATTGTTAACCCTGTAAAGTATAGAAAAATACAAGTATGCACTCCCAAGGAAGCCTCCCTTCCTCCATTGGACAAATATCCAGTCTATACCCAAAAGTAATATCTCATATCCCCCTCCTCAGCAACTCAGCTTTATTTATACTCTCTCTCTCCACTAACAAACTAACCACTTTTCCTGCTATTTAATTCTCTCCTCTTTTATTTCTTCTTACATATACCTTTAACTTCCTAACATATGCTCACACCTTTAACCATGCAAAGTTTGTGTTCAAATAATGGTATAACCTTTCTCTAATAATTGAGCAACAAAATTTGAATAATCTCATGAACATATGGGACATCAAAAATTAAAATCAAACCTGGGTGACTGTTAATTGTAGCTGTTCATATAACTTTCATAGCAATAAGTTCTCCATTTCCAATTCTTACTTTCGAAATGACATATGTGTTGAGCTCTTTGAAGAGCTCTTAATCATGAGCACACGGTTTGTACAACCACTACCTATAAGTTAACCTTTTTGTGGAGTTATTGGTTGTAAAGCATGATATTGCAAATCTAGTTAATCCTTTGCAACCTTGTGATAGGATGCTTGGTGGAGTATTTAAGTGTTTAGTTCTCCCTCCTTAATATTGGCTATTGAGGGTGGGTTCCTCAAGTGCTTGGGTACTTATCAATTAGTATTAGAGCTGGTAATCAATGTCTAGAAAAGGGCTTCCTACGATTGATGGAGGGTGTTGATGCATGAGGGTTTTGAGCGAGGTGTTATCGAGTAAAGTGTCATAGTGTGAAAGTTGTCGAGACGTTGGCTCTTAAGGCCAATGCTTTATAGGAACTTTGGTATTATGGATGCCCAAGTCCCCCATCAAATAGTATTGGTGGAGTATTTAAGTGTTTGTTTCTCCTCATTAATAGCTAATAATATTGCTTGCATCCTTTCTTAGTTCACAAACTTAAATTTCAACATATCACTTAGACCCACCCAAAAGTATCTTACCCGAACGCACATTTCCTCCACTGATCATAGACTGACAACTTACTATAATACCAATTGATAAGTACCCAAGTACATGGGAACCCACCCTCAGAAGATAATAATATTAAGGGAGAAGAACCAAACATTATACTACTTGATGTGAGATTCCCAGTTCCTCTCACCTTGACAATTTCTTGTTATTGTTGAGACTTGTATATCTTTTTCATATTTCCCACTTGACCACACTTGTGGAATTTCATATTTGGCCTCAGATAACACTTGTTGCATGGGTGACTATTTCTCTCGCAATGTGGACAAGGTGAAAAGACACATGTATTGTTGTTTTGGTTCTATTCATAACATTTGTAGTTGTTGGCATAGAAAGCTCCTTTTACAAATATTTCTTGCCTCCTTAGTTTTTGTGTCTGTAGTTCATTCAACAATTCTGCCAGTAATGCTTGATGAATCCCCTGCAATTGATTATGCCGAGAAGCTTGTTGGATTATTCCTTAATTGTTTCTGATTCCTTCATTCTCTGCATCTCAAATTCCTGGGTCAAGTTCAGCACTTGCATCCTTTTCATTGGAAGTGATTGTACTCTTGGATGTTTTCACTGTCATTATTCTGGTCAACAAAATTAATGATACTGCAGGCAAACAGGGTTGTTCTTGCTTTTGATTTTCTTGGCTTCCTCTCTATGGATTTTGATTTGAGCATTTTCTATCTGATAGGGTTGAAACTTCGTACTCATCTTCAATGACTTCCCTTAGAATGTAGGTCATTGTCATTGAATATTGAATGTAATATTCAATTTTGCATTTCCTTTTAATATTTATGTAATATTCTCATCCATGTAGGTCATTGTCATTGAATATTGAATGTAGAAATATGTTAGGTTTCTTTACTCAAGAAACCTAAATCGTAAACTCTCTTCTCACTCACACACTCAACAGCTGAAATTATACTGTATTTTTATTCAATCTGTAGTGTAAAGAAAGAAGAAAAGAAAATACAGGTAAATGTTCCCAAGGAAGCCTTCCTTCCTCCGCTGGCCAAGAGGTCCAGTCTAATCCCAAAACAAAATATTCCATCCTCCCTTTCCCCTCATTCTGTTTATTATTTATACTATCTCTCTCTTCTAACAACCTAACATCTTTTCCCGCCTCTACCGTTCGGTTTCTGCTCACTCCTCAAATTCTACCGTTTGGTTTCTACTTTCCCTAACACCGCTCGGCCACCAACTTCCAATACTGTTCGGCTACTCACTTCTCTAATATCGTTTGGTCATTCGTTCTCCTCGTCTCTTCCAGCCTCCGTTCGGTAATATTATACTATTCGGCTCTTACTTCTCTCCTCTGACCCTTCGGCCCTTACTTCTCTCCTCTTACCGTTCGGCCCTTACTTCTCTCCTCTTACCGTTTGGCCCTTACTTCTCTCCTTTTACCGTGTGGCCCTTACTTCTCTCCTCTTACCGTGTGGCCCTTACTTCTCTCCTCTTACGGTTTGGCCAGTACCTCTCTCCTCTTACCGTTCGGTGCTTACTTCTCTCTTATATTCCTAACAAAATATTCGTCTGAATTCTTTTACGCTTTAGTGTCTACACAATTTCGGGATCATTAGCATTTAGCAAGTGAGATTTTTTAGATTCATGATCAGTACTTCAGAATGATTATTGTCTAATTTCATTGATGTATCATGCAGCAAATGGTTTCTGCAGAAGATTGGCCATGAAGGTTGTAACTAAACTGCATAATTTTGGATAAGTTTTCAATTTTTCAGTACATGTTTTCAGGAATAAGGATATCCCACAAAATTTGATTTACTCATTCCTCTTGTTCATTTTCCAGGTCTCAACAATTTGCTGATGGCATATGATGATAAATCAGCATTTGCCTTGTGTGTATTTTCCTTTGCGGCAGGTCCAGATAGTGAACCTATCACATTTTGTGGAAAAACTACGGTATCTCTTTGAATCCCTTTATACATAATTACAAATTCATATATTTTCTTTGCCAATTTAATATTGGGGTTGTAATAATATGAATCTTCTTATTTACATCTGGTTACTAATTGATTCAAATTCTAGGATAATCTACTTTTCCAAATTGAAAAATGCTAGCAGCACTTTCTTCAACACTTCTTTAGGAAAAAATATATTTTTAATCTGATAATTTTTGTTAAACTTGATTTTAGTCCATATACTTTTAAATTGATGAATTAGTCTTTCAAACTCTTAAAAATATGTGAAGTTAATTCCTTTGGAGGTGCTTAAATTTAATGTTTTTTGCCACTAGAACAAAGTTGACTAAAATACATATTTTGTGGAGTACATAATTCATCAATTTGAAAGTACATAATTTAAAATACTAATTCATCAATTTGAAAGTACATAATTTACCAAAACCAAGTTTGATGAACATTACAACGAATAAAAACACAGGTTTCCCCTTTCCTACACATTCTTCATTATTTAGTGAATGGTTCTTACTTATTCAACGAGTTTCACTTATGATGATCAATTCACTTAGACTGTAACTTAACTCAACAATAGAAAGTGGTTGATATGATATGTATACCCTCAACAATTGTTGTTTTAGGAATTGAATAATTCGATTGTAACTTTCTCACCTGACCTATATTAAAGGATAATTGATATAACTTGTAAAAATTTCTCCCTTAACAATTGTCTCATTATTGAATCAAATCCTTATCGTTAGGACAAAAGCTATAGCTACAGTTAGGACACAACTTTTTATACTTAAGAACATAACAACTTAAAAGCTAAAGAACATAACAACTTAAAAGCTATAATTCAATTGTGATTTGGTTCAAGTGAGTTATGGCACAAGACAATTGATGCACTATGCACTATATACTATAGTTTATACATAATTTTTTATGTTTATTTCCTTGATTATTATGGCATATTATGTGCAAGAAAGAGAGAGAAGAAATTGTACAAATGATGTATGAGTGTAACTACTTTTTTGGTGCATGGTTAGGGGAAGATTGTTCCTCCGAGAGGGCCTAATGATTTTGGATGGGATCCTATTTTTGAACCTGAAGGCTATGATCAAACGTATTTCAATCCCTTCTTTCATGCCATTTTTCGTTCAAACGTTTCATAATTTCTTGCAAAACCTAATTCCTCCCATTTACACTTTGTAGCTATGCAGAAATGCCCAAAGAAGAAAAGAACAAAATTTCCCACCGCTCCAAATCTCTTGCATTGGTCAAATCTCATTTTGCAGAAGCTGGTTATACTTTTCAGATCAATAACGTCTGAAATATCATTTGGTAGATTATTATACACTTCAAAGGGATTTTTTAATAGTACCAATTATGGCACTATTTTTATTTTTTTTGGTACAACTTCTCCCGTAGAAGGACAAAGATCACACACAAAAAACAGAAAAGTATACCAAAAAAGCAATCTTTCAAGTTTATAGACGTTTTTTATCCGAACAAAATTGCTGAAGAAAATAAAATATAAATTATTGTGTGAAAAGAAGCATAAAAAATAAAAGTGCAATTGATGAAATATTGACTAGATTATTTTTTTATTTAAATTAAGAATGTTTGATAAATAGTAAATGTTCGATACTTTCCAATTTAAATAATTTATTTATTTTTAAATATGACAGATCGAGTTTCATTTAAGGAATCCTTGAATGTATGGTTATAAATTTAAAAGATTAATAAAATCCATTAAAATCTCCGTTTTGTTATTAATATCATCATTTAGATTGTACGCATTTTATTTTCTATTCTACTTTTTAAACAATTTAATTTATATTAAATTAATTATATAGTTTTTGAAATTTTTTTTATTTTTTTTTTTTTTGACTTTTATATATTATTTTTATTATAAATACATATGTTTACACTGTCTGTTATAAAGATGTTAATAAATCGTTACAACAGTTGTATTAACATGCTTAATTTTAAGAATAAAAAGAATAATTAACATGTTATTGAAAACTGTGTAGTAATTAACATTTATTTTAAACCATGTCATTTTTTGTTCATTAAAATACTTTAACGGTAAACACTAATTTTAATTGAGAAAAAAACATTATAGTAAATATGATCAATAGTTTTTTAGATATTAATGTTGAACGAAATTGGTAAGTAGTTAATACCATGATTTATTTAAATTTACAATAAATAGTTTTGAAGTATAAAATTTAAAATAAACGAATTAATTAATTAAAATAAACGAATTAAATAAATACATCAAAATAAAATGTGTAACAGAAATAAACTAGTCCAAAAAACACTTATTCTAAAATTTTCCAATTCTGAAAAACGAATAACTGTTTTCCTTCTTTGTGTTGTGACTACACTACAAAACATGTAATAATATATTACACTAATGGATTTTTTTTAAGGAGATAAATTTAATAACTCATTTTGATAATATAAAACTACTAAAATAAACATTACATATATGATGATAGAACAAGAATTACATATTTGTGATGAGAAAAAATTTTCATCTGGAGAACAAAAAAAATTATCTTTATTGTTGCTTCACTCTCGACCTCACACTAAGACAGCTAAAAAGACGATATCTTTAAGCTCATCCCATTAAGGTCATCATCGCAAAGAGAAAACAATATACAGTCAAACAACACAAAAGCAAAGGTAAGCTAGTGATACAAAACAAATCGTATAATATTTAGAACATAGCAACCATGAATCACATATAACATACATCAACCCAAACATCTTAACATGCAAGGACCTAGACTGACTATCCGAATTTAGAATGAATGTCGAGCTATGGCGGGTTGTGCACTTATGGTGACCTCTACTGCTTTGCAAAGTCATTGCCAATGGATTTCACCCTACCATACTCACAAGGTTAGTCTATTCCACGCCTTGGATCATACTAGAAGCACCCAAGACCAAAACCTCCTACTACTCTCACCACATGTGTCAATCTTCTCTACTTGAGAATGAAAGACCATTAGAGTTTCAGGATAAACCCCCAAGACTGAACTACCTGCATTCATTCTAATAAGACTTGAACAACACTAAGAAGTTTCACCTTGGAACTAACTTCCATAACTTTGAAACCATTGATATTACTTCACTTTTACATTGAATCCATTTGAAATCGTACACACATTCTTGTTTCCCATTTCATACTATAAATCAATTCATACTTCACAATAAGTATTATAAACTAACCATTCATACAATCACATACATTGAACACACTTTAAGAAAATATACAAAAACTTAGTTGAAAATCTGAAATTTTCGCTCAGCTACCAAATCCGTTCACTCAGCTAAAAGTGTTTGTCAGCCCACTAGCTCAGCCCTAAGACTTGCTTATCGAAAACAGAAACAGTGGGCTCTGCTGGCTCACCTCTCGCTCAACGACAACTCTTGCTCAACTAGAAGTATTTTGCTTGCTCAACGGACACACATTCGCTTAGCGAGACTACATAATTCTACAACATCAAATATGTAGAATTTGCACCCTTCAACCCCCTCACGGCCTATCCTATTCATCTTTTCCAACTTCTAACATCCCTAAATTATATTTTAAACTAAAATTGACCTACCCAAACATATCTAAACCAACCTAAACTCGTTTTAAAATAATTGACCACAAGATTTCAATCTAAAATTTATCAAAACCTCACTTTAGAGACCAAAATTAAACTTCACCAGTTCTAGCTCATAATTAAGAACCTTAAGGGTATGAACAAGTCACAAATGACCCAATAGCAAACCCCAAACACTCCACTTGATCTCAACTCACTTACTCTGGAAACTCACTACTTAAAACCTCTAAAATTGACAAAAACAACTAGGACATAACCTGTTTGCAGATTTACTAATTCAACATCAGATTTTTACTCAATTAAAAGTCTAATAAGTTTCAAATGACCAAAATAACATGTCCTAACTACCAATTCTCACCTTAGACTGGTAATTCTAAAATTCACCTATCAAACCTTCATTTTTACTATAAAAAATGACTTATAACTTAGTCCAAATCACTTCTCCTTAACTTCCTAACCAAAGTGATACCATCAAGCATTTCAACAAAAGCATTCATGAAATTAATCAATTCCAAACAAAAACAGCAAGGTACACTACATCATTCAACCAACTTTCATCCTTTCAAACACTCACTATTTAATAACAATAATCTTTAACACAACCAACAACATACCTTAGTTGTACACACCATTAGATAGCAATTCATACATCATAATTTAACTAAGATAAAACATTAACTTCTCTTACCTTACGCCGAAGCAACAAAACTCTATAAACACCAAACCCTTGCTTAGAGCTCAAGGAACTCTAGAAACATCTACAAAATACCGAACAGAGATCAAGAGAGTCCTTAGGACCTTTGATCAACAGGAAACTAGGAAAAGACATCACAACTCACATGCGACAAGAGATCATTAAGCGTGATCTTAATTAAGAACGAAAAGAAAAAAAAGGAACCGAAACTTACTTGCTATATTGAAGAAACTGATTGGGTAGAAACGTAGACCTCATTGTCGTGATTGATTAGACTCCTTCTGATCGTCAAAGAAATGACTCAAGAATTAAAAATCTTAGAAAAAAAGTAGAAAACTCTAGAAAAATGATTTATAAAGATGATACGTTTTAAAATAATGAAACTCGTTTATAACAAAACTATTTATAAATAAATCATTTAATATTAAAATAATTGAGTCTCACTATTTTTAAACTACCATCACTTCTAAAATACCATTTTCTTTTCTTGGGTTTTACTCAAATTTACTCAAATTATAATTTCTAAATTTTTTAAATATATATATATATATATATATATATATATATATTATTTCTCAAAATTTTAATTTAAAACTTTTAATTCTTAAAGCTATTTTATTTTTTTTTTTACTTTTTAAAATTTTCAGTCAAACTATGCACGTGGAATCAGAAGATAATTATTTGGTGGCACCGACATGAATCAAATGTAGCAAAATACATACATCTCATGTTTTCATGGCATTTATTGAGTTCAAGATCTGAGGAATAAATTGCACTTTTGTTGAATCTTGTGTGTTTCATGACAAATTGACTACACTTTTGTTTCTTCCTGAAATGCTTCTATCATGCTTCTTTTCTGTATTTTGAAGACTTTCTCTGTCTTTAAATATTATTTACGGCTTTTATTGGAAAAACTAAAAAGTTCAATAAACTTCACTGATTTTAGTAAAATAAATGTAGAATTTTCTATTCCACCATTTTCCCCTAATAGTTGCATATACGTAATTAATTAAAGGTCATAAAAAATAAAGATATGAATGAGAAAATAATAACTAAAGTTACCTTAAGAAATTACATATAAATGAAAAAAGGGTATTTTTTACAAGAGTTTTTAAAAAAAGAATGCAATTATGTTTAAAAAACTCATGCTTGGATAATTTTTTATTTAACTATCACATAACTAAACCATTTTAAGACAAAACAAATATTATTCTATTCTTAAAATCCTTACTTTAAAATGATATGTTATGTGGGCATGCAAAACAAAAGCAAATATTTAAAGTTTTTTATGAAAAGTAATTATAAGTAAAATCCAGAAATACTTTGAACGAAGAGCAACGTGATTAAAAAGCAACATGATTAAAGAGCAACAGTGTCCACTGAAAATGAATGCAGACTCTGTGTACTTAGAAAAATGGAACAACGAAAGTCAGACACAGAGATACTATTTTACTGCCAACCTTGCAAAACTCGAGAAAGACACGCTCGTTTTGTCGGTATTGCTATTTTCAAGATCTTACGTTGCATTCTCGTTACGTTTCTTAAGCTTCATCACACATTCCCAATGTTTTTTCTCTTACCAACATTCTTAGATCTTCTTCATTCTTCATTCTTCATTCTTCATTCTTCATTCTTCATTACTATGATGTCTGAAATGTGGAGCAAGTATAGTTACATTACCACCACTAATGTAGAGATCAACATCTAAACACTGTTAAAAAACTTAGTGGAACATAGTTAGCTAAGTGTGCATAGAAAAAAAAATATATTAAATATGTGTATAGTTTTTAAATTTAGATACAAAATTAAATCTTTTTTAATTTTGATATATTTTTATATTTGCTTTTTTTCTAAATAAAAAGATATAGTGATTTTTACACTAATAACGATGGTTAATTTTTTTATATGTTATATGACAATCGAGACTGATATTTTGTAAAAGTGGGTAATATGAACTCTAGTGTTAAAAGACACTGAATCAAAAAGTAGTTTTTTTTTAAATTAAACTGAAATGAAAATTAATTTAAAAGAATTAAATTGAATTGTATTTTTTCAAACATTAAATTATATGAAAATTTGTTTTTTATTTTGATGCACAACATACACAATAGGTTGAGAAGGATCGAGTTAAATTAAATATTGAGACAAGTCAACTTGACTTAAATTAGAAACGATTCAGACTAAAGATTAAGATAGGTCAAGTCCAGTAAAATCTTGAGACGAATTAGGTCAGACTCGAGGTCGAGATGAGTTTGGAAAGACTAAAGGTCAAGACGGGCCAAGATGAACCACAGTTCGAAACAGGTCAAGTTAGATAAAGGTTGAGACGAGCCAATTTGGGTAAAATGTTGAAACAAGCCCAACTGAAATTCAGTCTGGACAACCACGATCGAGTGAATCCCAATTGAAATTTGGACGAGTCGGCGCCAATTGAAAGTCTTTCAAATTCAACCAAAACTTGATTGATTCGATCAACCGAAATTCGACCTAATCAACCTTAGACAAAAATTGGTCAAATTCAATCAAATTGACCTCAACCTAATTAGGCAACATCGACATTGGTCGAATTAGGCTGAGTCGACCTTGGCTGAATTATATCCAGTTGGCCACGATAGAAAGTTGTTTGAATCGGTCTAATTAAATCTGATCAAGTTGACCTCTACCAAAAATCGATTGAATCCAGCCAAATCAGTTATTGCCAAGAGTCAATCAAATACGACCAAGTTAGCCCTAACTAAAGTTGGGTCGAGTTGGTAGTTGCTAAACAAAACTCCATTAGAGATTCTCAAACAAGTAAAAGTTTTGAAACATACTGGTTTTAAGTTAATAAGTAGTTGACTGAACTACAACTTTAGAAATTCATTTTTTTTAAATTGAACTATAAAATAGTATAAAATTCAATTTTTATTGTAAATTGTTCAATATATTTTTTATGTATAATTTATTAATAATTCAATAGTTAATTACGTCCATTTCTAGAAATTTGAATTTGAAACTCAAACATCACACATGAGTTTACATATAAAAAAATTAACAAAACTAAATTAAAAATATTATATTCATTTATTTTTAGAATTTGAAAACGAAATTATATCAATTTTAACACAAAAATGAATTCCAATTTCACTGTCAAATATTTAAATACTTGAAAACATAAATGAAAAAAAAATATTCATGAATCTATCATAATTTGTTAATTATACTCAAGTTCAATTGAAGGTAAATAATAAGTTAAAAAATAAAAAAGACTCACATACAAATTAACATGTTTAATAATAAATTTCAAAATATCTCTATGAAAGAATTTACTAAGTTTAGATATTATAAAAAAATAGGGTTAAATATGTTTTTAGTCCATCAACTATCAAGCGTTTTTATTTTTCGTCCCTATTTCAAACTTTGTACGATCCCTCTCTTTAAGGAAACCATTATTTTTGGTCCTCCAAAACAAACGGCGTTAAAATTCGGGTGAGGTGGCTAACGTATAGGCACGTGGGATAACATGTATCCTTTATAACATTTGCCACATGTGTTTACATTTTAAATTGAAATTGATTAGTGATTAAATGAGATGACGGAGATAAGGGCTTATATACTTACTAAGGGATGGGATCTTCTTAAGCGAATCAAAGACGAGCAAAGACGAACACATAATTTCAGCTGGAAAAAAGGTTGAAGGTGAACTGCAAAAGGTTGGATTTCATCTTCTTCAACATTGGTGTAGTTGGTCACGTAAGTTCATTTTCCTCTTTCGTTTCGTGTGAATGGATGGATTTGAGATATAGGGTTTTTGTTGGGAGTAGTCGAACTTGATTTAGTTTGGGAAATTACTGTATCAGGGAAATGGAAGCTGACAGAGGAGGAAATGGTTGCACGCGAAGGAGTATTGGTTCTGGAATGTCCCAAACATGTGGATCCTCCTCTCACTTAGCTTCAAGAAATTGTGGTTGTGGAGAAAGATTGCTGCTGTTGAAGGCAACTACATTGAAGAACAAAGGGAGACTATTTTATAGATGTAGAAATTGGGCAGTAAGTGAGAAAATTTTTTACTTATTGTGATGAAGTTTGTATTCGTGATTTGTAATTTCTTTTGCAGAGTAATTCAAGTTGTAACTACTTTGAATGAGTTGATGAAGGAGACTCTAAAATTGAAGAAAGCTTACAAAGGAGGAGTGAAGAAGTTGAAGTCTGTAATGAAAATGTTGTGTTAGATCTAAGGAAGAAGAAGGACAAGTTGAGGAGGAAATTAGAGCAAGAGAGAAAAAAGTTCAAAATGATGTTGGTCTTATTTGTATTGTCAATATGGGCATTACCAGTGATGTTTTGTATTATGTTTGTGCTGAAGATAAATTGTAATTAGATTGGTAATGTTGTGTTGTGGATGTACTTTGAAGTTTTAAATTGAATAAAATGTGGACAACATATGTGATTACGTTGTGTTATGTGCATTTTTGTTATGTGATTATAGTTGTTATTTTAAATCAAAGAGTTTGACAGCATATCCACAGTTCACAACCTAATTTAAGTCTTTCAATGATGCATAGTTTATAAAAATTAGTTACACCCAAAATCTCAACCAGTAAAAGCATTATACTGTTATGCGTTATTTGGACATGTGAATGAAGTCTTGAACCAGTAAAAGCATTATAAAGAATGACCAAGTATCATTGGATGTGGATGGTTTATATAAAAATGTGACAAAAATACTTATAACATCAAAAAGCACAATGTGACAGCAGAAAGCACCAATATTGAACCTGAGAAGGTTTTTCACTTATAACATCAATCTTGCAAGATTATTGAACCTGAAAACATACATCAGAAATAGAAACTCTGTCTATTATGAGATGCCAACCCCGTACTGCTTTGAAAATAACTAATCCAACAAGTAATTTAAAGCATAATGACTGAAATGGACAGTGGATAATGAAGAGTAAAATGTCATCCAAGTACAGAGCATTGCATTCAACAAAAATAACACAAGAAATTACAGAAGTGGTCCCCTAGCAGTTTAATTAACACAAGAAATTACAAACTGCCCTCACTCTCTTCAAATCATTTTTAACAAACTTCACTTCTTTGCCATTTAATACGCTATGCTCCTGTAAGGCACTTTTAAAATCTTTCAATGACTTAAACTCCATCCCCAATGTAAATTTGAAGCTCTTGGTCATATCATCTGCTCTATACTTTGGAAACTTCCTCTTATTCTCACTAATAGCCTCATCACTATCCACATTTGAAGACAATTCATCGGTATTGTAATCTTCATTTATCTCATACTCATGGTGTCCAACATCTTCGTTAATCATAAATGACCCCTCACCACCACCGTTTCTTCTCCTCACACTTTTCTTCCTCTTTTTCATTGTACTCCACCTCTCTTAAACATGATTAATATTTCTTCTTTCTTCCTCCACCCTCTCATCTTCCACCCTCTCATCCTCCATCTCGAACCCATCATCATCATTTTCCATTCTTTCCTCTTCACTATCATCCACATTTTCCACCACTTCTTCCTCAACCACATTGCCATCTTCCTCTTCCTCATCAACATAAGTCTCTTCCTCACCCCTCTGTACATATTCGTCCTCAAAATTCCCCTCTTCCTCTTCGTAATCCATTAGGACATCTTCTACTTCCACATTCCCCTCCACCCCACCAACATAACCATCTTCTTTATCCACTGCATCATCTTCTTCAGCCACATAAGCATGTGCTTCACCAACATAACCATCTTCTTTATCCACTGCATCATCTTCTTCAGCCACATAAGCATGTGCTTCACCAACATAACCATCTTCTTTATCCACTACATCATCTTCTTCAGCCACATAAGCATGTGCTTCACCAACATAACCATCTTCTTTATCCACTACATCATCTTCTTCATCCACATAAGCATGTGTTTCACCAACATAACCAACTTCTTCATCCACAATAGCATCTTCTTCAACAACATATGCATATATATGTTCCACCTCTTCTTCCATATTTAGCTCTTCCTTTGTCTCCTGTACTGCCTCTTCACCAAAACACAGAAACTTAACTTCATCTGGCTGACTAGGTTGTACATGTTGGACATAGATTTCAACTTCATCATTATTTGCCTCTGCATAGTTAGCCAAGAACAGTGATTCCCTGTCATCACTGAGTAATCTCAGGTTGTTCATCGCCTTTTGTTTTGCCCCCTTCCACCATAGCTTGAACTCTGCATCATACTTGAATTCTCTAACATATCCCATTGCTTCAAAGTAAGACCACCTGTCCGAATCAATTCCTTTTATAACATGTATTTCTCCTTCCACATATTCTATTCCCTTATTCTTCACGAACTTCCCCATGTGATGTAGAGAAAAATCAAAAACCATTGCTAATCCTACATTGTAAAATGCAAATTTTACTCACACAATGCACAACAAGCAATAAAGTGACAGTAAACGTAAACGAAAAGAACAAAATTACCTTCTTCGAATCGCCTTCCTTACACACAATGCAAACGAACACTGGAGCAACAACAATCGTCAAACCAAATTGATGGAACCACAACCCTAATTACGACTTAGGTTCAAGATAAAACAAAGTTATCAACCCCAATTTTGATTCGCTTAAGAAGATCTCATCCCTTAGTAAGTATATAAGCCCTTATCTCCGTCATCTCATTTAATCACTAATCAATTTCAATTTAAAATGTAAACACATGTGGCAAATGTTAGAAAAGATACATATCATCTCACGTGCCTATACGTTAGCCACCTCACCCGAATTTTAACGCTGTTTGTTTTGGAGGACCAAAAATAATGATTTCCTTAAGGAGAGGGATCAAATCGTACAAAGTTTGAAATATGGACGAAAAATAAAAACGTTTAATAGTTGATGGACTAAAAATATATTTAACCCAAAAACATAATATCATTACCACTCGCCCCGTAAAATACATTTACATTAACGAAAAACAAAAAAAAAATACAAAAGTGTTTCTCATTAATAATATCAAACATTCTAAAACTCAATAGAAGTTAAAAAAACTAAATAATCTACTAATACGGTACTAAGTATAATAAGGAGAAGGTTAACTGGTGTTTTAAGGCATTGATTAAAATATAATTAATAATCATTGATTCCATTATATTTATATTGAAATCTGAAATAATTAATACTACTAATTAAAAATAGGATACTTTTTAAAGTATAATTGATGATACTTAATTCCACCACGTTTATGTTAAAATTTGGAATAATTAATTATACTCATTAAAAAATATAAATTCATATAACAAATTTTCTAAAGCGAAAAAAATATCGTTTTTTTGTGTTTTATTTTCTAAAAATTGTTTTCTAAACACAAAACAAACATTTAAGAATTTCTAACATTTCTATCAAGAAACAAGTAAAAATATCTCTCTGACGATTGAAGACAGTCTCTTGGTGAAAGCTTGAAATGTGAAGACTTGAAAGGTGGAGACATGAAAAGTTGGAAATTATTAGCCTTTTTCAAATTCTTCTGTGATGAAAATATTACACATTTTCATAGAATTTCTTTTTCTTTCTTTATATTGTTTACTGTCACTCCTTCAAATTAATTTTCTTTATTTGTTTTGAATATACGTAAATAATAAATAGGGTGATAAATTATCAATTATCATATATGTTGCTTTTGTAACGTATGTAAATTTACATATGTTATAAATGTAAATTTACTTAACGTAGATTATAAATGTAAATTTATATATGTAATGTACTTATATTTATAATCGACATAAATTTATGTTTTCACAATTACGTTACACTTAAACCTAACCTAACATGACATAAGTAAAAAATCAAAGGTTTTTTTTAGTGTTTTGACAAAAATTTATAATGAAATTATCTATTGTGAAATATTTTAAATTTGTCCATGAATACATTGACTTTTTTTTATTAATAAAGTTATATATTAATATGATTTAGTAATTAATGATAATTATTCTATTCAAAAGAGTTTGAAGGTACAGTAGTTCTGTTTTATGTAAACAAAATCATCTCATTAAAGAAAAGTTATTACATTTAATCTACCATTAAACTATATGATACCCTTTTTTATAAGTGTTTAGTTTCTTATATGAGAAAAAAAAATCATTTCAATCTCAAAATTTTGAAAACAAAAAACGTAGTTTTGGCTCCTAAAAAATAATTAAAGTTGTAATTATCATGGCTTGATAAGCAACATAATAGAGTTGCAATTATGCTTTTGGGGCCAAGAGACTAACCCTAACAAATCCAATTTTTCACATCTTGAGATCCAAAAATTCACCATCTCTCTAGGAATAATAACAACAATAATCATAACTTATCATTTGTAGAAAAAAAAATTGTTTTCTTGAAATGTAAAATAAAATCTCAAAGGGTGGGGTCCTTTGTTTGTTCTTAAAGAAATAATTACGATAGTTTCAAAAGTGTGTAAAATTTTCTCGAGCCCCTCACTCTCACTCAAAGTTGACTACCATACAATTCTAGTGAATATTGAAGAAACAAAAATAGCATTAAAAAATTAAATATAGTTTTAAGGATATTACTTAAATAATGATATTAACATTAATAAAGCAAAATTAGAAACACTAAAAAGAGTTAATAATTTAAAACTAAGTTTTGGCAACAAAAAAAGTAATGAGAGGGATACATTCTTAACATGAAAGGGTTGTTAGAGAATGCGTGAGTGACTTGTTTGACCTTGTGAACTTTGAATGCCCTTCTTAAGGGTAGTATTGATTGAAGCTTTTTCTTTGTGGGACCATTAGGGCTACGACTAGGACTAGGACTACCCTTTAACGTTGTCGGTGCATCGAATTTAGATTAATTATTCCCTTTTTCTATCCTTCTCCTCAAAATTACCATTGGATTGAAACTTTGCAACATGGGTCAAATGTTGCCAATGGCATTACTTTTTCTTACTAAATACATAACATTACATTTTTAAACAGACAACTTTTCTTTCTATGTTTCTACCCATTAAATTCACCCTCCACTTACATGCATAGCTACAACTCTCACCAAAAAAAAAAAAAAATTAAAATACTTTTATAGTAAAAAAGTATTAAATAAAATGGACTTTTTCTATTTTAAACCGAACTTATATTTTTAATAAAACAACATTCTTTATGTTACCGGATTAGGATTATTTATATTTAAGTTGTCCTTTTACTACCTTGTTATGAGAAAATGTTAAGTTGGTGAAGAATGATATACCTATAAATAACTCTCAACTTTAAAACTATATGAAATATTTAAATACTCTGGAGTGACTCACTTTGGAAGCTAATCGACATATTTCCATAAAAACATCATCTTTATGAATAACAAAAGCTATCTCTTAAAATAGTAAAATATTGAAGATTTGAATTTGGGATTATTGATGAATAAATGTACACCCATTGATTAAGGTGTTTGATGATGAACATTTGTTGTTTTATATTTTGAATGGAAAACTAAAAACACACAATATTTAGATAGACAAATTTAGGGCCAGACATTAGTTCGTACCAATCTTGGAAGGATAAAGAAAATGATGGGCCTAAATGTTTAATTCAAGCATTTTAAAGTTACGTCTTAAGAAAAGATTCTACATACCAATAATACTTATATATAAATCATACTATGCCATTCATTTTATCAGATAACATTTCATTCACTAGTCATCTAACACAAAAAACACACACAACAATTACATGTATTAACTCTTTAGACAATAAAAATCATCTAAGTTAATTCCTATTTGATGTATTCTAATAAATAGTCTTAGTCTTCTTCATTTCTCAAATATCATCATTTAGAATCTAAATTTTATTATCACTGATAAACTCAATTGGGGTCATTCAATTAAAAATCTTACAGTGTAAATAGAAAATCATAGTGTCAAGTTCTTCAAGTGGTTATTAGAAGAATTAAAAACTTAGAATTGAAATTTTGACAAGTTTCAAACCATGAATCAATATATAAAATATCTTATATCACCTTTAATTTAAAATTTTAAAATAATGAATTTATAAAATTTTTTTAGACCACAAATGTTTCATATATAAAATATTTGACATCACTTTTAATTTAAAACCTTACGATAATAAAATTCACCTAAATTAATTTCTATATTATAATAAATAATCTTCTTCATTCCTCATAAAATATCTCCATTTAGAGTCTAAACTTTACCAATAATAAACTCAATTGGGTTATCTAATTAAAAATCTTATAGTGTAAACAGAAAATCATATTGTAAAGTTCTTCGAGTGGTATTGGAAGAATCAAAATACTATAATTAGAATTCTGACAAGTTTCAAACCATGAATCAGTTATATGTAAAATATCTGATATCATCCTTAATTTAAAATCTTAAAATATGTGCATCTTTTTCTTGAAAAATGAGTGATCCATATACATAAAATATCCAATATCACTTTCAATTCAAAAACATTAAAGAAAACAAATTTAAGTGTTTCTCTTTGTATATTAGTGATTGGACTATTGATTCCTTATAGATGTTTATGCAATTGTGAGTGGAATAGGTGGGGGATTAGCAAAGAAAAAGTGGATAGGAAAGTGAAGGGAGAAGTTTGGTATCTGAAAACCAATATGATCTGTAACCTAAATTTGGGGAAGAAGTAGCCACATGGCCTATGGGTCCTATCTCACATGCAGGGGAGATATAGTCTTTATTACAAATCTAACCATGTGCATTCACCACTCATCACTGTCTCTCTTTAGCACTCTCCATTGCTCTCTCCGCAGGCATTTACTACCTCCCTCCAACCACTTCTCACAGCCCACAACACAGACTAAGACATTTTAACAATACTCCTTTTAATTCTACTCAAACTTCCTTGGAGTTAGTTTATCTTGCTTTTCTCAGTGACATTTTGTAAGAGAAGTGATTACCCTCCTGCTAGAATTATCCACCTTTGATACTGCCATTAGATATTTCAATAAATCTGATATAATATTAATCATTTTAAAGGCTAAATGAATTTGATTACAAGTAATCATTCACATAACCTTGTGACATTAACATTCAAATATGTTTTGTAAACAGTCTAATGAGATTATTGAAATGTATCATAATTAACTGTTGCTGAGAATTCTAAAAGATGATCCTTTTTTCTTTTGTGGAGAGTAGGTTTAGCTTTTCAATTAACATTACTTTCTTGGAGGCCTTTAGAGACTTCAATTGTTTCACAAGCATTGCTTTGTGTACAAAGGAAAAATTGAGGACAAAGGTAAATGTAGAACGATACTTTAAAATGATGGTATGTCTTGTTCAGTATTTCAGCCATGATAATGAGAAAGGCAGGGAATATCTTAAGAATTTGCTAGTTAACATTAAGGGGAGGGGGGACAACTTAGGTAAAGGGGGTCATCATGTTAATTAGAAAGATAATGACGGAGGGGAGGATCATGGGGTGCACATGAACGAATCCAACATGTTGGTAGAGAAACGAACACGGGAAGATATGTTTAATGATTTACAGCCATAATTGCATAACAAAAGCAAAGATTACTTCCATTGACAAGGGAAAAAAAGGCTAAAAAAGTTAAAAAGCAACACCACAGCTATTACAATTCCATAATCGTCATTGATAAAGTGTTTCCATATAACTCAACTTTGACAATCATGTTTTTGCTTGTATAATTAACTCAGCAAAACAAATAGTAAAAAAATAACAAAAAGGAAAAATCATATATATATATATCTGGGCTCATTCAAATCCTATAAAAAAAAACTGAAAAAGACTGAACAGTATGTAAGGAGACATGATTTGACATTTGGAAAAATATGCATATAATTGGTGGTGGGTAAGGTTGATTTGATGAGATGAGATGAGATGAGCTGGGAAGGACCAAAGGGAAAGGCAAAAATTGAAAGGGAAACAATGGATGGCGCTTCTGCACCTGCTCCTACAATTGCATTGTTTGTTTCAGCTGGAGCAAGTCGAGCAGCTAAGGTTGACCAACAGCAAAACACACAATGTGGCAATGAGGTAACATAAACCATATTGACATGTGTAATTAATGTACACTTGCCAAGAATGCAGGATGACGACGGAGTTCTGAGGAAAGCAATGGATATATGATGATGTTCTACTATAATATGGTAAAAACTTAGAATCAAACACAAAAGAAAAATAATTGCTCTTTCATTCACATGGCTGGTGGTTGATATGTATGCTAGCACTGACGGCCTCTTTTGCAACCTAGTGCACCGGCATTGGAAGTCATGGAACCAACCATGGAAGAAGATTTGGCACCTAAGCTTGAGGCCCTGGCATAGCTGGCTGAGGCTCCGGCTCCTGATGGTGTGAAAAAGGCACCATTCAGCAACAAATCTCCCTCAGACCTCCAATTCCAACCCTTCCACTGACTTTCTGCTGTTTCCACTCTCTTAGTCACCTGTCAACACCAAGAATTTTTTTCTCAATCAGTTAGTGAAAGTGGCTTAACTAAAACGTCATCAATTTACAGCATCACATGGATTGATTGTCCTATTGTACCTCCTTTGCAAAAGGGTTAACAGGAGCATTGTATCGGTTTCCCTGGCTGTTAATGGTGGGGTTAGCACTTCCACCAATGGCATACATTTCCCAGTGAGTATAGTCATTGTTCACCACGTGAAAATATCCATGTCTACACCTGCATTATTCATGACCAGTCTTTTGTTAGATTAGATAATATAATATTCCACCTCTGATTTGAAATACATCATTGCAGGAGGGGACAAAATAGCCCTATCCAGTTGTTGATTAATGGCTACACCATCTGGTCCCGCACAACTAATTCGTCTAAAAAAATTGTGATTTCCTTAAACTGAAGAACAAAGCTTACAAACAAAATTAATGCACCAAAGAGGGTCGCTGCGAGTCTGCCCATCCAGACCAACCAAACTTGTGGTTACATTTATTTGCATTTAAAGCACACAAAGAGGAAAACAAGCAAAAGAGTTTTCAATGCAAAAAGTCACATTAAATATTACCGTGGCATTCTCTGGATAAGTCCCTCTCCGAAATGGTTGTATGCGATGGTCACTTGCATGAGTTTGTCTCTTGTGTAAGAGTCACTGTGGCCCAGCAGAATCACCTGAATTTGCAAAGAAATACAAACTTAATCCATGATTAAACAATGGAAAAAGTGCACTTTGATACAGGAAACGAGAGTGAAAGTACCTCATTGTGGTGAGTGAAGTGGTTGTTTGAAATAGTAATGGCTGTTGAGCCCAAGACAGCATCCACAAGGCCATCAGCACAGTGGGACAAGGAGTTGTGGTCAACCCAAATGTGGCTTGAGCTAAATATGGAGATGGCATCTCCATCAGCCATTGTCCTCCACCCAAAGTGGGTGGGGGAGCTCCTCACCATGGCATTTCCGGTAGGTACGCAATCATGAATATGCAGGCCATGGATGATGACATTGGTAACAAACTGAATTGTGATACATGCCCCATTAGCAATGTGCACATTGGTTCCTCTTCCATCAATGGTCTTGAAGCTGTTCATAATTAGCTCTTGCTTCAACTGAATAACCATGTCCCTCTTGAACACAATCCACAAGGGCCTGTCCTGGATCACAGCATGACGAAGAGTGCCAGGTTTGGGGTTCACAGGATCATCATCCCTGGGGTCAGTCACAACATAGAACTTTCCATCACGACCACCAATGGCATTTCTGCCAAATCCAATGCCACAATCTGCAAGACGCTTCCTGTTGCGCTGCCAGTTGGGGTCACAACGCCAGCAATCATCAATGGGGTTACCAGTTCCACAAGAGAAAAACCCCAGATTCCTTCTCTGTGTACTATTTTTGATGCTCCTGTAATATCAACAACATTGTTTTCTTAGTGCCATCATTGTCAAGCAACTATCTTTATTTGATGTTATCTTAACAAATAAATAGTTTAATAAAATGCCAAGATCTGATACAAGTTGAAGACATTCGGTGTTACAAATTGAACAACATTGCTTTCATGATGCCATTACTGTAATCATACACCCTTGTTAGGTATTGTACAAGTTCTTTCAATATAGACTAAGCAATCAGTCCTCATGTAATTTCCAATTTTGTTTCCTTCAAACATTAACAGTTTAAAACCATGACTATGGGTTAAAAATTTAACACAATTTGTTTGCATATGCTCGTGTTAAATTCCTCTGAGGCATGTATGTGAATGCAGACAAAATGTTCTCTGGCTTTTTGGATCCACAATAATTAGACCTCATCTAAATGAGTAGAGTCAGCTAACGGGAATAAAATAAAGCAACTGGACACTACCCAAGATCAAACTTTTAGTAAATCTCCTTGAGCCTAGTGGAGGAAACAACGATGTCAAAAATAATTTATCCATGTGACGAGTGAAGACAAAAGGAATTTTCCTAATTGTAACGGCTAAAAATTCTTGCCTTTTTTTTCTGGAATAGAAGATATGGTAAATATGCTTTTCTGTCTTGACATGGATCTTACCCAAATATGCAACTGTGGCCACGTTGCAAGGAATCACTAACCAACACATGGTAAATTTTTATGCAAAAAACTCAATCCAAATATCAAGCACCGAAAATTTTGGTCAGAACTGCTAGAAGTAACTGTTTTTAATGGGAGAGAAAGAGTTGTACTCGGAAGTACAACACATTTATGAGGAAACACTCATTAATTTGCTTGTAGGCAAAGGGATTAGATTTATAATGGCATGTAAAAGCACCATGAGCGTGAAGAAGGGTATATCATGAGAAAGTGCATGTGACTGAACCATGAAAAAGAGAGAGAGAGAGAGAGAGAGAGACCATGACCGAAAACGTTTCTGGTTAGTGACAAGGTAATTTCCCAACTTGACATGCCACAAAAGGGTCAAAAAGAAGAAAAGGTTTAGTCTTCAAAGCTTCAAATTCATTTAACTGTGGCAAAATCAGGAAAGTAAAGTGATTGAAAAAATGGGTGAGTTGGATAAATAGTTAGGTCCCAATTCTCAAGAGGGGAGTTATGAGTGCCACCAAAATGCCACGGCACACCACTATCCTACCCTCATTACACTCAATAGTCCCTACTCCCATGTGAATGAATAAATTAATAAAACCATATTAAAACATTATAGATCATTATAGGTTCATGTAATTTTGTCTTTTACTTTAACTTATGTGCTTTGCTACGAAGGGACATTGCAACAAGGTTGGTCTGTGTACAGTGAAAATGAAGAGAGAGAGAAAGAAATAGAGACCCACATCTCAACCATTGAAACCACTTCCTCTGGGTTAGCCACTGCAGCTTGTTCATTTAATTTTTCAGCCTCCAGTGCCCTGAAAGAAACAGTCACAATCTTAAACAATAAATAAGCAAACAAACTACTAATTCAATGATTATATTATTTCACTAAGTAGGGTTAGTTATAGTAGCCTTATGACAACATTAAACTTTATATAATGAATCAATTTTTCTTTTACTAAGAAAACTTTGACTAATTCACTAAATGTAAAGATAGCAGCAATAAATAAACTACACCTTTTGGTGAAATTGTAAGGAAAATTAATATATATATATATATATATATATATATATATATATATACTTTATTGCAGTCGGCAACCGTGACCTGTTAACAAATGTCCTTTGTGTACTATAATAAATTAAATATTTAATAAATACAAAAGGAGAAACAAATTGTTTTCCTTCAAAACAAATAATCACTTATTTTAGAAAAACAAATTGACAGCACAATGTTAAAATAAAATTAAAGGAGAATAAAAAACGCAACAGGGACACTTGTCGGTGAGAGATTTGAGTGAGTTCCGTGAATACATTTGCTCCGTAAAAAGTTAAAGTGAAAAACAACAACTTGATAAAAGCCGTTAAGATAAAAATTTATTCACCTTATCCTCCGGATAATGACCAAAATACTCTTAAGAGAAAAAAATATTTTAACACCTTGGGAGGGTAGTTTTGGAAGAGGAAAAAAGTTTGTTGACGGTTAACCAACTCTTTAATGAGGTGGTGTGGGGAGTTATTTTGCTTTTGCAGAACCCCCAAAGCAAACAGACAGAGAAGAACGAACATAACCGAATAAACGATCCAGATCGAAGCATTAACGATTTTTCAACGGCTGTGATCGTTTGCTCGATCCAATGGCTGAGACTTAAAGTTATAACTCAGAACACAAGGTCCAGATTAACCGGCGTTTCATCAAGGAACCAGGACCAGAGTTAACAGTGGAAAGAAAGAACACTAACCTCTCCGCCATTGACGAGTTCTGCAAGCTCGGCAACCTGTGTTTTTTCACTTCAACATTCCTATAGCCAAAACAAAAAGGAAAAGGAAAAAATGTCTCAGTGCAAGATCTTCGTTTTCTCGCTGTTTTCACAAAAAACGAAGTGGAATTGGGATTTTCCTTTTCAAAAACCAAACAAGTCGCAATGTGTTTAGCTTTCTCTGTTTTGTAGTTAAAAGCTGTATAGCAGTGGAAATCACACTTCAATGGTTTTCGCATCAGAGATCGCACATTGCTTAAAAATACAACCGAGAGAGTGTATATAAACGAGTTGCAACCCAAATCACAGGAAGTTTCTTTTGGGGTGAGAAAGTAATAAGAAAGAGCGTTTCGGTTTCGAAATCCACACAATGTAGCTAAAGCTAAACCAACCCAACACAGAACACATAGAAAAGAAGCTTCTGACACTGAAACAGAGTGTTTGTTTGTGTTGAGACCTGAGGTGAGAGATCTGTGGAGTGGTGGTGGCCATGGCTGCTTGTAGGTGAATGAACAGCGCCAGAAGGAGAAAAAAGAAGACCCACATGGAAGAAGAAGAAGAAGAAACCACCGCCATTGCAGAAAGTTGAATTCTCTTCGCTCTTGTTGCTTGGGAGAGAATGAGAATGTTGAAGAGAAAAAAGAGAGAGAGAGAGAGAGAGAGAGAGAGAGAGAGAGAGAGAGAATTGGAAGGAGTGGACTCAGAAGGACAGGTTCCAACATAACGGTTTTTTATAGACACTAAACGAGAAACGCCAACCTTATGACGGCGTTAAGTAACTGATCGTTTTTCTTGTTTGCGTGTTGGACGTCCCTCTGACGGCGTTATGGAAGAAAGTACCAGTGTGACTGTTGTTTGTTGATTGTTGCTTTTAGCTTTTGCTTTATTTTCTTCTTCTCCTTCTTCTATTTGTTTAACCCTTAGTCACTTTTTTACTCTCTCTCTTTCTCTCTCGCACGTGGGTGCAGTAGCTGTCACATGCCGTCGCAGGGTATGGTACTGTTACTAATTACTGATACTAACGCTAATACTAAGATCTAAAATCTCACATCACCACCACGCACCACTTTCGCTCTTTTTACTTTCTACTTTTTTTTTCCCGCTTTATCCACCAGTCACTGCCCAACTAACTTCAAACGGTTTTTAATTTCTCTACAATATCATTGTGACTTAATAATTCACTCTTCTTTGTCTTCTCCCACTTTTCATTTCTTATGATTCTTTTTTTTTTAATTTCATTTGCCTTATCTATTGCTTAAAAATTCATGTTTTCAAGGCTTTCATCACTCCAATGGGATACATAATACTTATCTTTTAACTAAATATGATATAAAATATGGAAACTAACCAAATTCTAATAAGAATACATATGAAAATTTACATAACTAAATAAAGTGCTTGGATGAGATAAATTAGAAAGTAATTTATTTATTTGAAAATTTTAAAATTTTCATATTAAAAAAATATTGAATAAAATAATTATAAACAAATTTGAAATTTTAGTAATTTTGAAATGTATTTTAAACAAATTTTAAATATTGTAGAAAAAATAAAAATTTAAAATTTTATAATGTACTAGTATTCTATTTAAGTAGAAATTATTTTATCAATTGACTTGAGTGAAAGGTAAAGACATATTGACTCAGAGTTAGAGACATGATGAATCGAACTAAATTAAAGGTTGAGATAAGTCAGTTCGAGAGTATGATCGAGACAAGTTGGAGTCAAGCTAAAGGTCGAGGGGTCAACTCGGGATAAAAGTTGAAACATGTTAACCAGACTAAAGGTCAAGACAAGTCACAAGCCTAAGATCAAGTTAAGTTTGTTCATGTCGGAGGTTGAGATGAATCGTCTCAAGACCAAGGTCAAGACAAGTTCACCTAAACCAAAGGTCAAACAGGGAGACGAGTAAGTTCGAATCCAATGTCGAGACGAGTCAATTAGTGTTAAGGGTCAAGACAAGTCGACCTAAATTGAATGTTATTACAAGTCGACCAAGGCCAAGGGTCGAGGCTCGAGACAATTTAGCCAGGCTAAAGGTCAAATGGAGTCGAGTGGAGTTAACTTGGGTCGATGGTCTAACAAGGTTGGCCTAGGTCGATGGTTAAGACAAGGAAGCCTAAAGCGAAAGTCGAGTCGACCTTGGTCGAAGTTCAAGTTGGATTGATTTGGATTAAAGGTCGAGTGGATCGAAGGTCGAGATGAGTCGACTAAAGCCAAGGTTTAAGATGATTCTGCTTGGACTAATAGTTCAGATGGCTCAATTGGGTCGAAGGCTGAGTCGATTCAGCATAGATTGAGGGTTAAGCCTAGTCGGCCCAAAGTGAGGGTTCAATCGAGTTGACTTGGGTCAATGATCAAGCCGAGTCGGCCTAGGTCAAAGGTTAAGATGATTCAATCCAAACTAATGATTAAGATGAGTCAATCAAAGGCGGAGGTCAATTCGAGTTACCTAGATTGATGATCTAGCCGAGTTGATTTGGGTGGATGGTTAAATTAAGTTATCCCGAGCCTAAAATTGAATTAGGTTGTCCTAAATCATTTATCAAAATGAGTAGGTCGAGATCAATGATCGAGCTGAGTTGACCAATTAAAAAATACAAACTATTCATCATAAATTAAAGGTAGAATTAAGTCAGTCTTGGTCGAATGTTGAGACAAATCAGTTTGGATTGAATGATTAAGATGAATTGGTTATATTAAAAATTGAGATGAGTTGTCCAAATTAAATGTCAAGCTAAAACGAGTCTGTCCAAATTGTAGATTGTGACAAGTCATTCCAGATAAAAATCAAACTAATTTAAATTAAACTGAGAAATAAAACTAAATTATTATATTTTAAAATAAAATTTTATCTTAAAAGATAAATTAAAATTTATTCGAACAAAATCATTGAAATTTAAGACATTACAAATTTTATATCCAAACTATTTAGTAAATGAAATAGAATTATTAGCTCTTCTTATATGTTCCTTCAAGAAAAAAAAATGAAAAGGTCAGACAAAGTTGGAAAAGTCACAACTAGCTTCCATGAAACCTAATAAAGAGTAAAACATATCACTGTTCATTTATATTAGTAGAGATTAAGTTATTAAGCTAAAATATCACCTGAATGTATAAAAACATATACATATCAACCATGAAAGAAAAGTGAAAACTTTATATATGAGAAAAATAAACATTTACTCAAAAACACAAGTTGATTCGTCTAATTGTCTTAAACTTTGTTATATTCTAAAAATGTGGCATCTGATTAGAGAAAATATGAGAAATGATATCATAAGATAGAAAGTGGAGAGAATTTTACAAAAATGAAACTATCTTCCAAAATGTTTTCACACACATGAATAAAACATATTTTAGAATTTTAATTTGAATTCTCTTTTTTTAAATCATCATTACTAAGCACAAAAATTGGCTCTTAAAAGATTAATAACTAACAAAAAGCTCTAAAAAAATTGCTCACTTAGAATTTGTTTAATAGTATGCCAAATTGATTCTTAAAATTAATATAATATTAAAATAATACTTTAAATTAAACATCCTCAACGCTTTACTTCTGAACATTTGTTACATTTTTTACTCTCATATAAAGTATCAAGGGTTTTTTCATTACACTAATAAATCATGTACTATATCTTCTTTCTCTAATGCATAAAATACTCAATACTAAACCAAGCACAACATTGATATTTGGTAACCGTTATCTCATATCATATATAACTATTTAAAAATAATAGACATAATCTTTTAATCTAATTGTTATAATATTTTTGAATTAATAATTGATATTTGAGATCAACAATTGAATTTAAATATGTCAAAATAATGTAAACAATTCAAATATCATATATAAAAAAATTAATCCATTTAAATTAAAATAATTTTATTTATTTATTTTCAAAGTTTAAATATCAAAATTTAAGACAAAAGCAAAATTTTAATTTCTAAAATTTAAAAACCAAAGAACATATTTAATCATTCTAAATTATAAAAAAAATAAATTAATTTTTTAACTTATAATTGAAAAGCGAATGGTTTAAGGATGAATGACAGATGGGAGAGTGAAGGGGGAAAATGTTGAGCTAAAACCCAGGAAAGAAATAAAGGAAAAAACACAATACTAAAAAAAAGTGAAAAATTAGAAGAAAAAAAAAACTTATTTAATCATCACACTAACTTCTATAACTAATTATATCGATTTTCTGTTATAACCGTTTACATGGCTACGTAGAATTACCTTTTTAAACTACTTCCATACTAAAATTTCAATTTTAAGAAATAAAGTAATAGTTTACGCTTTAATTTTATATAGTTTAAATTCATTTTCCTTGATTTTAATTTCCCCTCTTTTTTTTCTCCTATAGAGACAGTACACGTAAATGATTAAACAAACATAAGAAGGTTATCTGAAATGCTGAAATACCTCGCAATGACGCAATTGTATAAGTATATATTTTGATCGGTTTTTGTTTTTATTTCTCTTATAAGAAGGTCGATTTTGATGGGGCGCAATTAATGTTGTTTTCATGTATCGTTCAAGGAATTCAATTTTCTTACATCACAATCACAATTCAATTGATTATGCTTCAAGTTACCATTGTTAAGTAACGAGAATACTCAAAGATTATTATAATTAGACACCATAATATAGTAGTTATGATATTAAGTTTTAATTTAATCTCATTTGTCTAGTTATAAAAATTAATTAAAAATGATAAGGTTGATGATCTTTACAAAATATTTTTTTACACTTTTTTTTTAAGCATGTTGAAGTTATTTTGAATACTTTTAGTTAATTTTTTTTTATCATTCATCAAATCATCCAATCTACCTGTTAAAAGAATTGAAGTTACTGATTATTCCGATCAAATTACAATAAAATTTTAAATTTGTAGTAAATACAATCATTTACCGATAAATATATAAAATTTTAAAATAAATTTATGGTTAACCAACTTTTAATCAAAACTTATTAACAAATAAACAAAATTTATCAATAATTTTGTTTTGAATAATACTTAATGATATCAATAAGACATATCCATCTTTTAATAACAAACTCTTAAAATAAAAAGTCATAATGTAAATTGCATGTATGGTATGATTGCATGAAAGGAAAGCGTGGAAGTGAGATGTGGAATTATTATAATGTAAATTGTATAATGGGAATAATAGGAATGAATAAGTAGCATAAGTGAAGAGAGAATAATATGTGCAATAAATTAAGGGTGGATGGTAGAGAAAGTGGGGACCACGGGAGGAATGGGTGGGGGCAGAAACACAGGATGATATCCCGGGGAGTTGCGACCGTACGATTATATTTGGATAAACACAAAAGAAAACACCAATCTCACAGTTTACTGCTGATTTCACGCCCAAAATGCACACACACAACGCGTAAGAATAAAGACAACTATAAACAACAACTAAAAGTTTCTAATAAATATATATTTTTATTTAATTATCTAACCAAAAGCGTTTCAATTTAACCGATTAGTTTTATAAAGTATTATTTTAATCTTAGTCTCCCCATCAAACACGTTCACCAATCTCTCAACTAAAGGTTAAAATTCAAACCATAGTGAATTCAGAATCTAGAAACCAATTAAGATCATTTAAGAGACTCCCTTATAGTAAATCAAGGTTTTTTATTTCTTAATAATTGTTATTAATTTTTTTTTATGTACATCCCTCTTTATTAACATATATACATTTTTTAAGATAAAATTATAATTATAAAAGTAAGTTTTAAAATAGATCTTATATAATTTCAAAGACTATTTGCATATGTATTTTTTTTAATTTATAAGACATATTTTAAAGACAACAATTGTAATAAGATATATGATACTCTAAAATAGACAATAGATTGCACGTGACAATTAATTTCGATAATGTTATCTTAATATTAAGGTAATAAGTTTAAGTCTTCATTAATTATACATGTAAAATAAATTTTATTTTCATTTTATATATTATAATTTGATTTTATCTTTAATTATATATGTGAATTCATATTTTTTTGATAAAAATATTTGAAAACATCAAACATTTACATCAAAAGAAATATAGATTTAGATTTCAACTAAAATATTTAAATCTCAATGAATTCAATAAATCAATGTTTGTCTTTATTTATATGATGTAATTTAGTCTAAAATCTCTAACCATAAGTATTACAAGTATGAAACTTGATTTCTTAATGAAATTCAAAATTTAATAAACTAAAATATGTTGATGAAATAGGTTACATTAATTAGAAAAAGAAAAAGAAAAGTAATGGTGAATATTTTGTTTTCTTTGGTTGTTTTAGGGTTAGTAAATTTTTTATTTGGCGAGATTGATTCCGCGGAAACGTACGTTGAAAATGCGCGCTAATCACGGGCAGTGACTTTCTTTTGAAGATTAATGAGTTTGACGACTATTATTCCATCACCATTCAACCCTTACCAATAAAGTTACACTTTTTTATTTTTATTTATTTTTCTTTAATTTGCTACAGTTTTATATGACAGTATTCTTGATTATATAAAAAATTAGAAATTGGAAAAAATTACTTTATTCTCTTGATAGAAACTTGACATTGCACTTATATGTTTTGGGTGGGGTAGGTTATGACAACTTCAAACTTATAATTCTAACATATTCGAGTAGATAGATCAACTTCTTATCATCAAATACAATTCAACCTACTCGATTTTAGGTGTCGGTTCTCTATTTTTTATTACTTTTCTTTCACCATTTTTCAAATTAATTTTCCTCTATCAAACTCATTATAACTTTTATTTTTATGTGTTAGATATCTTTTTTGATAAATCATTGTTGACTTTTTCATTTAAGAAAACTAACGATGATAATAATAATAATAATAATAAGTTGTTGAGTGTTTAAGTTAGTTATGTATGTAAAATTAACCTTAATTGATATATTTTAATAATATTATCTATAATGGGATTTTTATTTTTGAAACACACACATTTTTATTTTTTTGAGTAATTGTTTATTTAAATTTAATTTTTCTTTAAAATTAAGATTCAAAGAAGATAAAATAAATTTTCTTTCTAAAAAATATGTATGTGCATGTATTTCAATTGTTGCAATACTGTTTTTGGCAATATGAACATGCTTGAGTTATAATTATTGATTATTTGAAAGTTGAGTTATTTAATACTTACACTAGTGGAAATCACCTTTTTTAGACTTCTGTCCTCAAATATCTAACGTAAAATCGAATATTCAACGCAAAAATGACCGGTAACATTTTTCGTAAATAAAACAACTATTTAGACGTCGGCTATGGAGAGACCCGACATCTAAACACTCATATACGTCGGCTTCTCCGAATAGACGCCAAAACTAAAGGAAAAAGTTAAAAAAATTTTTTTATTCTATTTAGGCATTTATTATGGGGGAATCGACTTCTAAAGCACTTTAGACGTCTGTTATTGGGGGAACCGATGTCTAAATACACAACTCAGAAATTTAAAAAGTTACTTTTTGACATCATTTAGACGTCTGATCCCGCCACTCCGACTTCTAAAACACTTTAGACGTCTGTTATCGGGGGAACCGATGTCTGAATACACAACCCAAGAATTTAAAAAGTCATTTTTTTTACTCCATTTAGACGTTTGATCCCGCCACTCCGACTTCTAAAGCACTTTAGATGTCTGTTATTGGGGGAACCGACGTCTAAATACACAACCCAAGAATTTAAAAAGTCACTTTTTGACTCTATTTAGACGTTTGATCCCGCCACTCCAACTTCTAAAGCACTTTAGACGTTTGTTATCGGAGGAACCGATGTCTAAATACACAACCCAAGAATTTAAAAAGTCACTTTTTGACTCCATTTAGACGTTTGATCCCACCACTCCAACTTCTAAAGCACTTTAGACGTTTGTTATCGGGGGAACCGACGTCTAAATACACAACCCAAGAATTTAAAAAGTCAATTTTTGACTTCATTTAGACGTCTGATCCCGCCACTCTGACTTCTAAAGCACTTTAGACGTCTGTTATTGGGAACCGACGTCTAAATGTCGTCGTTAAAACACTGCGAACGCGAGACAGCCGTTACGCACACTCATTGTTCATCATCTTTGTCAGTTTTCTCTCTACGAGTTACGCTTTTCAGGTTCGTTTTTTCACTTTTGCACCGCTTTAAATTAATTTTACTCTGATTACATCACTCTTTCATTCATTATCTTTAATTTGAACCGATTAAAATGTGTTTTCATTGGGTTTTGATGCAGTTATTCACGTGTCCTTGGGCGACGTTCTTCGGCGGCGATTTCTTGCGTTTTGCACTCCTTCAATTCCCTTCACTACATTTTTAAAACCATCCAATAAAAAAAATGTACAATAGATTCTCTTCAACTAAAATATAAAGTTGTAAACTCGAATCACCATGAGTTAGGAGCAACCTCAGAGACGTCTGACCGGTATGGATCGGACGTCTATATAGACGTCTGACCTATATAGGTCCGAAATCTATATAGACGTCTGACCTATATAGGTCCGACGTCTATAGAGACGTCTGACCTAAAGGGTCTGACGTCTTATTAACGTTACCCATATAGACGTTGGACATAGATCAAACGTTAAAAGTCCAAAATAACAGACGTTTAAAGTTCTTTTTGTACTAGTGTTAAATATTTTAAGTGTGGAAATGAACTATATGGTTTGATTTCATGTTAATTTTCTTTTAAAGTAAATTAGCATTACATACTTTTTTTTTTATAAAGTTTATAAATCATGTCTTTGTAACATATGCTTGAGGTATATTAATTATGCTAAAGCCACTGCCACATATTAGTAACTTATTTTATCATAAATAGAAATAACAAATTTTCGTGAAATTTAGTAAGGAATTAGAATTTGGATTATTTCTTTTGGTGTTGTTTCTCTATTGTGTAGTCAAAATACATTGATTTTGATGTTTTATGGTATGATATTTCTATGTTGGGTATTCAAAATACAACGATTTTAATGTTTTAAGGTATTTTAACAAAATTTAATATATCTAACATCAATATTTTAAAGACTCACATGAATAAGTGGAGAATTCAGACTCAATAATTATTATATTAAAACATTAATTTCAATTGAAAGTTCTTTCATTTTTCTATAAAGTATAAATAGTTTTGAAGTAATTGTACTTTTCTATAAAGTATAAATAGTTTTGAAGTAATTGTACTTAATGTCCATTGCTTAATAAATCTAATTATAAATTATATGGTCATCTAATAAAATATCATGTTTAAAAGGGTAAAATTAAGAAGAATAACTTTATTAATCACAATGCACTAAATTATCCAATAAACATTAGTCATCAATAAAATCAATGACCATTTCATATTAACATTAGATGATATTTTATTAATAAATATTGCCTATTCATGTAGAATTTTAGATATAATACATTATAAGTTTACATCTCTCATCTTAATTATTTATAGAGATGTAAATTAAGACAACTTTCCTTATTATTTGTTATAGTTTAAAGAGAAAATTAACAATTGTTTTTTTATCTCTTTCTTTCACATGATTATATATATCATAATGAAAGATAAAGATAAGAAAGATATATATTGTATGAAATGTTGTACAAATCATATTTCTCATTTCAAAATAAATAATTAAAAATAATAATTCTTTTTATATATTTTTTTTCAATGTGACTACCTTGTCACTTGTTCCTCTATAATACAAGGGGTTGAGTTTGACTTGTGATCTTTCACTTTCTATTTTATGTTGGCAAAATGAGGAAAATTGACTTTAACCTAAGTCTTATATACAAGAGTGTTTCAGTTTTCAATGTTTTGTTCACTTAACTTTCAAAACTATGAGCATGGGCCACATGCCAAAAACTACTTGACTTATATATACTATACTATTATTAAATAATTCTTTTCTTTCTAGTCATTTTCACAATCATCAAGAAAATTACTGTATCAAATTTTTTATTTTACATTATCTGAATACTTTACCATTGAACAAATATTCATTAATTAGAAAACAAATAATCATTTAATACTTTTATCTATGTAGTATAATATATTCAATCAAGTGTGTATAATTCAATGTTCTAATTTACTTAATTAGGATCAAATTTTAAATTTCCACAAAGAAAAAAAAAATCGCAATGTTCATTCATCCCGAGATCCGAATTAATTAAATATTTGTTATCATTATTAATTCTAAAAGTACATAAAAATATGTTTTTTTTTTCAAAAAATATAGGCTTAATTACCTACTTATTCCCCATGAGGTAATTTTCTGTTTAGTACCCGGTTTTAAAAATGTAGGCTTATGTTTTGAAATTTGTATCAATTCAATCCTATCCAGTTAACGGCGTTATCAATTCAATCCTATCATTAACGTCCTTAATTTCTCGCATCAATTATAACGCCGTTAACTGGATAGGATTGAATTGATACAAATTTCAAAACACAGGTACCAAATGCCTACATTTTTAAAACCGGGTACTAAACAGAAAATTATCTCCTAACATGGGGACTAAGTAGGTAATTAAGCCAAAAATATACTATTTACACAATGCATAAATCAATTTTGTAAATAACTTATATTTGCCTCGGAATCTTACAAACTATATATTATAAAATCAGAAGTGAAACTTTCCTGAAGCATTTAAATTCAGTTATACTTGAATTAAAATTTTATTGACAAAATTTATAAAATGATTATTTTAATTTACAAATAATTATTATTTAAAATATTTTTTATTTCTTTGTAGGTAAAGTTAATTAATTATTAATTTAATGTCCATGTTTTCCATGTATTTAATTTATATATATATATATATATATATATATATATATATATATATATATATAATTATTACAACACATGGAAAACAAAGTTATATGGATAAGTTTTTCGACAGATACATATCTTTTGAGATTTTGTTTAGTATGAAAGACATTATTAAAACTTTTTCACTTTTTCTAATGTTTAGAAAAAGAAAAGAAATAGACAGCAATCTCCAACCAATTCCCACACCAAACTACTTTTGACAAACAAATCATTCCTCAATCCATGCCACATGTTGCTGCTCATTTGCCCTAATTTCCCTTTTCTTGTTGCAAATTAGGATTCTCTGAAAGAGTGTGTGAGAAACTGAGTCAAAACCTAAGACTTGCCAACCCCTAAACCAAAATAAGAAAGAAAATTGAAAGAAAGATTACAATGGCATAATGGGCAACATGTGAATGCATCTATTGGTGCATGTGACACAGTCTGCAGATTTCAAGTACACTCTTAATTAATGTATTTTAATACATTAAATTCTTAATTGCTATATCAGTCAAACTACACCAAAACCCTATATTACGTCTGTGTTTTCTGTGTTCTTCTCAGTTTTCACATTGTGCATATTAGTTACCTAAGTTTAATAAAAAACCGTTCTTTATTTAACACTTTATTAAACTTCAGAAACTGTTTATATTGCAACAATAAAGAAAGAAGGGTAAGGATTCATGGTTTTGGAAAAATTAGAAAGATAAATATACTATCAAATCTGAATATTAAAAAATGAAAAACTTTTCTAGTTACACAATTTTTGGCTTGCAAGGCTAATCATGAATAAGGTGTCTACAAAGATAAATATTAAGAGGAGATGAGTACAATTAAATGAAGTTTCATGTGTATTGTGTGGGTTGGAAGAAGAGACTAATACACACCTATTTCTCACTTGTAATATAGCAAAAAGATTTGGAACATATGTAACAAATGAGTGGAAGTCAGAACAGCACATCATGATAAACTAAAACCTCATTTTCAACAATTCACATAATAGTAAAGGAAATAAGTTATGGAATGATGTATGAATTTCAAACATCACTAGTAAAAAAAATTTTAACTCGCGCATTTGACATTAGTTTAATTGTAACCTAAGTAAAAAATGGTACGGTGACATTTTTGTAATTATAACAAACGTCTATTACCTCAGTTGTTTAGAGAACCGAGACATAAAATAACTAAATTCTTTTAGAAGGTTTAGGCAGCGATTCTTTAAAGAACCGAGGTCATAGACCTTTATTTTTCCGGTTAAAAAAATAACCGAGATAATAGCAAGTGTTTAGGATTAAATTTCACGAATAGAGACATTTTCAGTTAGCACCAAATGAGAGTCCTTAGTTATGTTTAATTATTTTTTCAAGAATTTTGTCTTATGACTCTTAACATATTTAGAGGACAAAACTAACAAAATCACACATAACAAAAGTCTAACAACAAATGGATGGGAGGGACTAAACAAAAATTTTAGATCTAATGTATTATGTTATCTGATAACAACCCTAATTTCTTTGGTCTTAAATCTAAGAAGATTGATTTTACAATGAATTTTTGTGGAATGAAGTAATTTTTGGAATGTTTATTAAGAAAAGCTTAGTTGGGCAGAGGTAGTATGATTACTAAATGGACATATAGTTGCAATATTTTGTTATATTTGAATGTATCATGTCTATAATAGTGATAATATTTTCATAAACATGAGTATATGTCATACTTTATATAAGAAAATAAATAAATAAATACGAACGCATGCATAAAACCATACCCAAAGTTAAATTAGCTGCAAGATTGGTGGCATAAAAGACAAAAGAAAATGTTGTAATTCTTGATTTATAAATGAAATCCATACTTTAAAAGATAATCCTATAGAAGCATATGATTAATTGGTTCTGCTTATTCTTTTGTTTATACTTAAATATAAGTAGATTCACGTGTGATCTTGCTCTCTCTGCCATTTAATTAATTTAGTTTTTCCGCTGCTACCTTTTTGTACTGCATTATTCACGGACATAAGTTTGGGGAATGATATTAAATATTTATACGTATTACGTACACTTCATATTTCATCCAAAACTACTGAATTTATTAATACCCATTTTTTTGCTTCACGAGAACAACAAACACCAATCTGATTCATTATCACAAACTCCATTACCTACAAAATATTAATACAACATTGCTTATGCCACTTATTGCAAACTATCATGTGTCAGACTGCTATTTAATACCACCATTATCCCCATTCAGTTTCTTATGTCTTTCATCTTAAATTATCCATTCAATTTCTTATACATCTATTCTTTGGGTTAATAATATCTTTTTCTTTTCGATTTGAATATATAATTAAGTTAATGAGGAGGCAACTTGTAGGGATATGAAAGAATATCTCTACTTTTGATTGAAACAACAAATTAGATGGGAAATTATCATAATCATTTGTATAAATAAGAGCAAAAATGCAGCAAAGGCTAATTATAACCATATAAGTGAGTAGAGTTATGTAAAAGTTATTTGTTTTATTGTATTTTATTATTACGAAATAAATAAAATTATAGATGTATTTATTAGATGGAATAATCCTATAATTTTGATTTATAGTTTGTGATTAGCCTTGGAAGAAAGTTTCATTTAGTTCACTTCTATTAATGATCTTATGTTCGACTAAATATAAGATTAATTTGGGAAAAAGTTTGATCTAGTTCACTTCTATTAAATAAATATAAGATTAATTTATAGTATATAAATAATTATATTATTATTATTGGATTAAATATAAAAATTGAAATTAGTTTTTTAAATTTAGTTTTTCAATTTAAGATATGCGTGAGTTTAGTTGCTCAACTTTAAATATGTTTGAATTTGATTTTTTTAATTAAATTTTATTAAATTTATTTAATATTTTAAACTCATTTATAAACTCACATTAAAATTTTAAGTATAACAAACTATATAAACAACTTATGAAATGTGTTTGAAAATATATTTAATCCATTATTATTTTATAGGTAAATTTTATAGTTTGACTTAATTCAGTTTTTAATATAGTATAAAAGTTTATTATAATAAAATTTGTGAATTTTGCCCCTTTAAAATGCTATTTGATTTATGTCTGATTGTGTATGCTTTGGTTGGAGATTTCGTGGACATTAAAAGTAAAAATAATTTACATAACCACCTTATCATAACGAAATTTGTTGAACCTATTACGATGAGGTTTGCTGAATACAATGAATTTTAATTTACATATACTGATAATTAATACAAAATAATCTCTCACTACGTATAGAAATTTAATAATTACTTCCATTGTTCTTCACTTTATGTGTCCTTTAGTTTTTTATTGTCATAATTTTTTAAATTAATTTCTATTTACTTTAATATTGCCTCAAATAAATGTTTATACTAATATATGTTATTTCATTATTTGCCATAAACTAAATAGTTGGAGATAAGTTGTGAATTTCTCATACAATTATTAATTAGAAAGATAATATCTGAAATAATATTGCCCAACATTCAGTAATATATATTCTAATTATAAATAAGTTAAGTGTGACCCAACTTCATACATGTAAAAAAAAAAAATAAACAAGGATAATAAAATGAAATGAAAGGCATAATAACAAAATTGTCAAATCATAATTTAAAATTAAATTACAGCGTAAAAGTGTGACTTCTTTCTTTCTTTCTAAAAGAGTACAACATTTTATGATAAAACATCACCCGTTAAATTTACGACACGACGTAGTTTCATTTTAAAAATCCAATTGCTTTAGTATATTATTAGGTTTAAATCCTTAGATGATCTCGTATTTGTATGAGAATTTCAAGTGAGTCTTCATATTTCTAAGGGTCTTAATTGGGTTTATATAATTGCAAAATATTTCAATTGAATCTAAATATTTGAAAAATTAAACCAATTAAATCCTGTCGGTTAAATTTTCACAGACCGCGTTAAATGTGCTGAGGTGGATATGTCGATGTGGATATTTTATTAAAAAAAATATGCTGCCAGTGATGACATGGAATTTAATAAATTAAAAAAAATAGAAAAATTATTCAATTAAAAAAAAAGGGAGAAAATGACTTGCACTCAGAAAAAGCACATAGACCCAATTTGGAAAACTCTTTGAACCCCAAATCGCCACTGCCTCATCATTCTCGTCATCATCTCCTTTGCAAAACCTTAGCCTCGGAAACCGCCGCGAAGATACTACCATTGCTATGTCGCAAAGCTGAATCGCGCCACCCAGAAATCCCAAGTCGCAATTCCATGACTACAACCACAAAGCTTCGCACCTCATCATTGTCACCAGCAACCTCAACCTGCAAAGACAACTAGAAAAGCACAAAAACCTAATCGTGTTTCTCCTTATCAGGGCGCCATGCCTCCGCCATTAAGCAACACCACGAGCAGCCCTTGCCTTTGCAAAACACGAAACCATCACCACCTACAAATCAAAGAAACAAAAAGAACCAGAAAACCCAGATTCGCATTTGCCTCGCGACGTTCCTTCACCTTTGCCCAACCTTTGTGCCACCGCGAGCTTTTTCTTTACATGCCTCGCAACCTCCATTAAAACCATAGATCGCGCTTTCATCAATAACCAGAGAACACATAAGAATCGTGACCTAAACATAAGAGAGCTTTTTCACTCTCTTAGGGTTCGAGCAAAAAAAGGGGAAAATGGCTTGCACCGAGCTTCTCGCGTCTATGGTGCCTCTCAATGGCGCTGCTTCTGGGTTCTGAATCATCCATTTTCACAATTAACTTTTTATAAGTAATTAAAAGAAAAGAAACCTAAGTTGTAAATTATTTCTCCTAAATTTTTTTCCTTCCAGAATATTTTAAGAAATCCAATTTACCCTCTCTCAATCACACGATACCCATAAAATAATCTCTTTCTTATTTCCCAGCTACCTCCTCTCTGCAACTTTTGAACAGAACCAGAAAGAGAAGAGAGAAGAAGTTCATCCTTGCAACGCAAAACAACACAAAAAATAGGGGAAAGAAGAAGAATGCTCACGTTGCCGCGAGCCACCACAAATGCCGCTTGGTCGTGCCATCATGACCACTTTCCTTGCACGAGATAGAAGATTAAAACGAAAGAAAAGAAGAGAACGACCAAGGGTTGTCATGTCATAATCTCTTAAATTAAAAAAAATCCATGTAATAAAATATTTTGACATCAGCGTATTAATTATACAACACGTCAGCACCAATTAACACTATTTGTGACAACTTAACGGTTAGGGCAAAATTGGCTCAATTTTACAAATATTATGACCCAATTGATACATTTAAAAATATGAGGACCCACTTGAGATTCCCATAGAAATACGAAGACCATTCGAGGGTTTAAACCTATATTATTTCTATGTGAGCTCACTAAATTCTTTTCTCCTTCTTACTATATACCTTATGAGATGCTAATGTTATGATATAGTTATTTATTTTATTAAATCTATTTTTAATCTTGAATATATGAAATTGAAATTTATTTTTGTTTAAAATTTTAATATATTTTAGTTTCAAATTTTTAAAATAAGTTGATATAATTTTTTTAATTTAATTACTTTATATTTTTAATATATTAAATTAACATTTGAGATGTTTATGCTATTAAACCACATTTAACATATAAAATAAATTTAATATAATTAGATTAAAATAACTATATCCATTTATTTTTAAAATTTGAGAATACAATATATTAAAGTTTTAATTTCACATTAAAATTCACAAATTAAAAACATATTTAATATTTTTTTAATATGTTGACATCACTGTAATATTGTCCAAGTTACTTACAAAAATTATTGTCATCAATAGTATTATTTTAATGCAAGCTTAATAAACATATACGTTTTAAAAATAAGATTTGTTTATATATTTCTTTTAGTGAATTGAGTCTTAATATTTGTTAAATAAGATTCATTTTATCTTTTTCATTAAATATATATTAACGTTGTTTGAAACATGTCAAAATTTAATTTATCTTTTATTTGTTGTAAAATAATAATTTAATGCAAAAGAAAAGTTGGATTTGAACATGCACAACATTCAAAAGTATGAACGGTTACTTTTTTATTATTCGTTATTGTTGGTAAAACGTTTTTTTGGTTAATGTTTAGTTTTTATTTATTTATTTATTATTCATTATTATGACAACGATCTTTAACCTAGTTTTTCACTTAGAGGGAGTGTCTCATGTTCTATAGATAAAGCATTTCGTGCATTCTGAAAGATATAACATTTTCTCTCATTCTCCTTCCTCTTAGTTTCATCCTTTCTCCTTTTCTTTTCTAAAAATATCCTGAGTTTATTCTTTTACTCTATCTTTAGAGTTCCTTGCTAGTTCGGAGATTCTAAAAAACGTCTAAGAAGTTCCTATTGTATCCTAGGGGCTTGTACAACACACCGAGAATAAGTCCTTAAGGACAGTGAAACTACACGTCTTAAAAAATGTTGTTCGTGATTTTGTCAGCGATTTCTACTACAATCTTAAGGACTTATGGTTGACAACCACTTCCGGACGTGTCAAAAGTCGAGGTCTTCTTTGGACAGAACTTCTGACGCTGGTAAGAATGTGTGTCTGCCCTTTTAGACATGTATGGAGTTTTTGTTGCTCTTTTATCTCCGAAGTCCGACTCCAGTATCCCTTCAAACTTAAAACTAATTGAAGATTAGATTTAGGTGAACAAGGTATGCCGACACACTTTACTTAGTGCTGCCTATAGGTTTTTAGTTCTTAAAAATGAAGTGATTAAGCGTAACACTATAATGGAAACAAAAAGAATGTTGAGTTTTTTGAACATGTTTTTCCCTTAAAGGTTAGTGAGATATCTAATCCTATTGATAATAATAGTGATATCTTAAATGGGGATTTGAGAAGTAAAAGACAAAGAAAAGAAACTTCCTTTAGAGATGACTTTTATATTTATCTCGCTGATAATGATCCAACTAGCTTTGTAGAGGCTACTAATGCTCCTAATGCGAAACAATGGGATAAAGCCATTAGGAAAAAAATTGAATCAATCAAGAAAAATAATACTTGAACTTTACTAGATTCTCCTAAAGGAGCAAAGCCCATTGGTTGTAAATGAATCTGTAAGAAAAAAATATAATCTGATGGATTTGTAAAGAAGTAAAAGGCAAGATTAGTAGCAAAAAGTTTTACTCAAAAACCCAACATAGATTACTTTGATACCTTTGCCTCTGATTTCCTTCATTCGAGTATTGTTAGCTCTAACAACTATCCATAAACTAGTTATATACCAGATGGATGTTAAAATAACCTTTTTGAATGGTGTTTTGGAGGAAGAAATTTATATGACTCAACCTGAAAGGTGTGTTGTCAAGAGAATAAAGTATGCTAACTTTTAAAATCTTTGTATGGGTTGAAACAAGCACCAAAATAATGACATGAAAAACTTGATAATGTATTGTTATGTGATGGGTTTTCACCTAATGATGTTGATAAATGTGTGTACTCTAAATCTGAAAATGGTGATTGTGTCATTATATGTTTATATGTGGATGACATGTTAATTTTTGGTACATGTAATGAGATTGTCGCTAGAACTAAATTGTTTCTAAGATCGAATTTTGAAATGAAAGACATGGGTGAAACCAATGTAATTTTAGGTATTAGAATCATAAGGAAGGGGAATAATATATTATTATCCCAAGAATAATACATTAAAGAAATTCTTAAGAAGTTTTAGTTTTATGAGTTTAAACTAGTGAGTACCCTTATGATGATAATGCTAAATTAATGAAAGAAAGGGAGAATTTATTTCTGAGTCTCAGTATACCTAGATAATTGGGAGCTTATTGCACTTGATGAACTTTTCTAGACTTCATATGGCTTATGTAGTAGGTAGGCTGAGTACGTACGTTCAATGTCCAAATCAGGAACATTGGGATGCACTAGTTAAACTTATGACATACTTAAGAGGTTCAGTGAATTATGTCATTGAATATAATGGATTTTCCGTTGTACTAGAAGGGTAAAATGATGCTAACTAAATGTCTGATTCATATGAGACAAAATCCATTAGTGGTTATGTATTCACACTTGGGGGTGGTGCAATTACATGAAGATCAGCTAGATAAACAATTATTGCAAGATTAACAATGGAATCTGAATTTTTCGCTCTTGAGATGGCTGGTAATAAGGCTGAGTGGTTGAAACACTTCTTAGCAAACATTCCACTAGGAATGAAACCAATCCCATTGGTATTAATACATTGTGATTGCCAATCGACAATAGCTATATCAAAAAACAAGAATAAACATATACCATTGAGACACAATTTGGTGAAGTAACGACTAAAAAGTAGAACGATTTCGGTTGATTATGTGAAGTTAGAATGAAATCTAATAGATCCTCTAAGAAAACTCCTAGGAAGACTAATGATATTAGAAACATCGAGAGGAATGAGACTTAATCCACTTGCAAACAAACAAGTGATAGTAACCTAACCTTTGTGATTAGAGATCCCATGAATAAGATTCATATGGGTAAAAACAAGTCAATAGTTAGTTCTAATAGCACTAAATTGATTTTAAAAAGTTATGTCCATTCCTATGGTATGTATGAAAGTGCTAGATACTGTATTATGAGAGGTTAAACTTTGTCATTAAAATTCTATATGATGAAAGAATTTTTAGCTTAAACAAATTTTTTAATGATTTTCATATTTCTTATGGGAAGTGTATGATTTGCAACATACACATGATGAAATCACATATATGAGTGTCGAGGGGGCTGCTTGCATGATATCTTGACATGATCTCTAGAGCATTCATGAATACCAGACACACACATGGCCTAATAAATGCAACACAACGATAAAAACAAGAATTGTGGGAGTGTATTGTGATTGATATACGTCTAACACACATCAAGTGTCTTTGATTCATATAATTTGCTATGACAACTACACTGTGTGTTAAGTTTATTGATCTAAGACTGATTCATATAGCTTGCTATACCAGCTCTGATGCATTACAACTTATGAATCAGTCTTAGATCAATAAACTTAACACACATCATATAATAATTATGTTCGACACTCTCATACCACAATTCCTATTAGACACTCGTCCCACAATACCCAATAGACACCACTATACCCAATAGACACTACAATACCCAATATACACTCATCCGGATGATACGTTGATGAGTGGTCACGGGAGGTTGTGCACTTGGAATGACTTCTACTTCTTCTTACAAATACACTTCCAAAATACTTCATACCATTCACAAGGTTAGTCCCCTCACTATGTCCAAAACCGGCACATAGACCAGGACCTCCTACTCCTTTCACCACATAATTCATCCCTCTCTACTTGAGACTAGATGATTATTAGAGTATCAGGATAACCTCCAACTACGGGACCCCATCAACATATACACAAATACCATAATATTATTGAATCTCTCCATGAGACTCATACCATACTCATATTCCTCAACTCACATTATACCCCTACAAAATCTCCCCATAATACTTATATCATGTTCAGACGCATAAATTCAATTGCACTATAATAAAATGTAATCATCACAATTATAATTCATAATTCCATATCTACCATAATAACATGAATTCATCAAACATTTCCATTCCAACAAGATATATTGCACAATAATTTAACAGTACAAAATCTGTTCAATAGGATTTAAGTTAAAAACTTGTCGAGTAGACTTCCAGGAAAGAGAGGTGCGTCACAATGGACAACTTAAGTACCAAATCTTTCCTTAGCCAAAGTGTTCCTCAACTAGTTTTTAACAAATTTCTTATTTACAAATTCAAAACAACAACATATAATATTAACACCGAATTTCAATATAGATAAACATACAGTAAGCATTAACAGTATTCACACAAAATTTCAAGATATGAATAGTAATAAAACAATACTAAATCATAATATAAAAGCATAGAAATACTAAATCATAATATAAAAGCATAGAAAAGTTAGCTCCCCTACCTCTATTCCAGACTTCTCTTATTCCAAATTTGTTTCCCCGAAAACTCTTCAGAATCTCTACTCTTCTTGCAACTAAAAAAATTTCTCTCTAACTCTTTCTTCTTTATTTCTCAAGCTCTCACTTGATTCCTCTTCTCTTGGTGCAGAATACCCTTCCCTCCCATGGCTATTTATAGTTAAAAAAATTTACTATTCATTAACTTTTTAATATTATTTATTATTTTAATATTATTTAAAAATAATATTTTAATCATCCACTTGATTAAATCTGATCCTAATTTCTTCGATGCTAAGGAATTCTTATTCTAATTCCTTCCATGCTAAGGAATTCTTATCTTTTTTTTTTCACTATTCACTATTCACTGTTTACTATTTACTATTCATTTTTTATTATTCAATTTTCTAAAAAAAAAATTCTAAATAAATTATCAAAAATTTGAACTTTTCTTTCTAGAATTACTATAATTTTATATCCAAAAATTCAAATTTTTTCATCCACTAAAATTATTATTACTAATAAAATAATAAAATTTACTATTATAAATATTTTTCATGAGTCTTACACTATAAATAAAACATTTCTTGCAGTCCGAAAGACAAAACATTTTTTCTCATTCTCCTTCTCTTAGTTTCATCCTTTATCCCTTTTTTTTCTAAAAAAGACATGAGTTTATTTTCTACTCTTTTTAGAGTTGTTTGCCAATTCTGAGAGTAATTTTTTGGAAGTTCCTTACAGTTCGTGATTCTGGCAACAATTTTTACTAGACTATCTTGGAATAACTTTATTTTTCTTTACTTTTTTTTCTTCCTCCATCTTTCCCTACATTCCTCCACCGTCCTTCTTATCTCTCTGCGCCTATGTCACTTTCCTCCACCTTCAAGTTAATATTCATTTTTCATAATTTTCAGGAAGTAAAACACTACCATATCAAAATGGTAAACTTATTTATGTAATTTCATAAACAAAGTTCTCGAAAAAGCATACTAAAACAAGGTGACAAACTTTTTTTTTCTTAATTTGATAGTAATTTAGAACCTCAATTTTGTTTTCTTAACTATTCTTAATTATTGAAGGAAAGTAGAAGAAAAAAAAGGTTCCAAGATAAAAAAAGAATCAAATTTTGACGCGTGACACTTTTAAATGACATTAATATCAATTTAACGATAAAAACCAAATTTACTTTATTTAACAAACATTAAAACTCAATCAAATAAAAAAAACATAATAAGCAAAGTAAATCATAAACTTAATTAACTATAAAAAAACTAAATTATTAATTAAATCTAAAATACATGAATACCTATGTTACACCAATTATTTATCTTATAGTATAATTTAATCATAATAGTACATTACCAACGAATAAAAATCTCAAATAAGAAATTATGCTCTTATAATCCTGTTATAGACCTAAATAGTCGTCCAATAAACAACTTATAAGACATGATTTTAGGAAACTCAACTCAAATCCACACTTGAAAAACTTAAAATTTAATTAAAGCAATGGGTTAATTATTGAACCCTAAACAACTTACCTTTTGGGAGCACTATTGTGTTCCCTCTTGTCATGCAAGAAAGAAGCAAGGTGTGTGTGATGATGGCAAAGCTCCATGCCTATGGGACTATGCCTAGCATTCTTTTTCACGTAATTTTCACTTTTTTTTGTCCTCACGCTATCATCTTCATGTAATGAAAAAAAAGAAAGAAGCATTATCATGATGGAATGCAAGCAAAGAGAACCTTTGATTAGGTGGACCAATGCTCATGCTCGCATGGGTTAGTTATGACCTTTTGACTTTTTCAGTTCAGAAGTTAAACACAAATCATTTTATTCATACAACTAAGAGACAAAATCATTGTTTTATCAAAACTCATGCATAACATAAAATATTTGAACAAATGTCAATCACCCTGTCTATTTGTCTTCACATTAAGCCTTTTCACAAAAAATAAAATAAAAAAACATTTTTAAGCTAATAAAACCAAGTTCATTTTTTGGATTGCCAAGTAATCATAAGCCCCTATGGGTAATGACATTCTTGATTTTTATAATAATTGCTTTCAGATTTATGTTCATGACCTCTTTTAATTGACTGCTACATATATAATATTTTCAATATCGTTTAATAATTTAGTAATATTTGATCCATGGTTTTGGTCTAATTTTAGTTATCAAATTTTAAAACATTGCAATTTTAGTATAATATTTACTTTGGTAGAACTTAATCCCTTTTATATATTTACTTTGACTAAATTATTTGTTGATGGTACTTTAAATTATAAGTCCCAGATTCAGCTAAATCAAAATAAAATTATAAAGAAATTGGAGAACCAAAATTGCGAATCAAAAGGGAATCAATATTTAACCAAAATTTGTGTGGGGTTTGGTGTTGTTCGTTTACCCTAAATAAATCCAATTTGCATATTTTGAACTTGTGATTTCACACTCAGCAATTGGGCTCCAACCCACTATCTCCATCTTTTCAACGCATAGTATGATAATGCCAAGCAATTGCTTCCAACTATGGTGGGAAGAGTTACTCAATTTTGTACAGGGGTAAATGAAATACAAATAAAGTACATTTTTATAAAAAATATATTAAATTTAACCACTTATAAATGAAACACTTATAAAGATTTATTATAATGACCAACACCTTTGTTTAAACACAAAGTAAAAGTAGAATGTAATATTTCATTTATTATGTTATGAGATAAAATATACAATAAACCACCAAATAGCATGATAATATTTTGGTTTAAATAATATTACTATTTTTAAAATAAATGAGTTTTGTGTTTTTTTTCAAAAGTGCTTTTGTCTAGGTTTTAAGAGAATTCTTTTGAAATTAAAAGATAATTTTTTTTTTTGGTGAAATTTTTTCTAAACATTTATATATATATATATGGTCAAATCCAGTAAGTTGTAACTAGTCATATGTACTAACGTTTATGGTGAGTTTGATTCGTCAAACATTTGATTCTTCTCCGGTGAATATTTATGGTGATATTTTAGTATTGTTAATTTATTTTGTGATATATTCATTTTGGATGATTTTTGTGATGATTGTATTTTATTATATTGGATTTGAATTTATGCGTCTGAACATGATATGAGTATTATGGGGAGATTTTGTAATGATATAATATGAGTTGAGGAATATGAGCATGGTATGAGTCTCGTGGAGAGATTCTGTAATGATATGGTATTTGTGTATATGTTGATGTTGAGGGTCCTGTTGTTGGAGGTTATCCTGATACTCTAATTATCATCCAGTCTCAAGTAGAGAAGGATGAATTATGTGGTGAGAGGGGCAGGAGGTCCTGGTCTATGTGCCGGTTTGGACATAGTGTTGAGAACTAACCTTGTGGATGGTATGAAATATTTTGGAAGTGTATTTGTAAGAAGAAGTAGAAGTCATCACAAGTGCATAACCTCCCGTGACCGCTCATCAACGTATCATCCGAATGAGTGTCTATTGGATATTATATATATGTATATATGTGTATATATATATATATATCAACTAGGAATTATCAAGTGTGAGATTAAGGGATGTTACCTTAAATGTAATGCTACAATATCAATTATGAATTATTAAGTGTCAGATTATGGGATGTTATAATCTAAAAAAATTGAAAATGGAAAAAGAAAAGCATTGGTCAACCCATATGCAATAAAAAATCGAAAGAATAAAACAACTCATACCAATACCACTATTTGATGCAATTGCTTTTCTTTCAGTTAGGTTTATGAGTTGAATTGTGTAGTGAACATCTTTGAATATAAAATTATTTTTAATTTCATATTGAAATTGCAATGGTGCTTTTGAACTATAGTTCTAGATCTATTCATTAGGATTCATTTTGAGTGCTTAAGACTACATTTGTCTTATTTTTTATTTGTCATTCTTTTTTAATCTCTTTGACTTTTATGATTTTCCTTATCATTTGAAAGTATTCTAATTCCAATTGAGTTTTCTTAATTTTATTCTTCCTACTCTTAAGTTGATTGAAAATGCTTAACTCTTCGATTATTTCTTGAGAACTGATATGTTCCTAAGATAATATTTTAAGTGTTGTTAGAGAACTATTGAAACTACTTCTTTGTTAATTATAAGAGGTAAAGGAAAACTTATAAAAGAGTGCAAACACTTATGGGTAAGACAATTTGAGAGTTAGACCAAAAAATACACAGAAATCCATCAAACACACAGAGCACATTAGTAATGGAAAATTTCATCACAAACCAAATTTCGTTACCAAAATTTGTTGGTAAGGTATGCTTGTATTCTTACTTGTTTTTTCACAAAGTTTTGTTGCAAGTTGTATTTCATTGATTTTGTGTAATTTTCTTTCCTTTCTTGGATGTTTTAGGAAAATGTTTTTGGTACAATCTCATTTCCTAAAGTAAAGAGTGAAATAGTATTTGTCTTATGGAAGTGTTCCAAGGAGCTCAGTAGTGTCAATTGGATTTTCTCATTGGACATAACTTACATTTTTGTTAAGTTTACTTTCTTTATTTTAGTAGCCTTAATCCATGGGAAAAAATAGGATATCATATCAACACGCTTAGTAGATGTTTGTTTAGTCCAAATAAGGATACGTGAATACACACTTGAAAATCTTTCGAAATATTGAAAAAAAAAACTTTTTGATAAAAAAGAGAGTGATCATTCTCATTCTAGACATTCTAATGCTCATGAAAGTTATAAGGATCGTGATGAAGAGTTGAATCTAAGAGATGAGATTAGAAACTTAAAAAAAATATTTTAATAGAAAATTTGGTAAAAGAGATATAGAAAAAGAAAAAGAAAAAGAAAAAAAAAAGAGAAAGGAAAAAATCCTATTTATTTTTCTCATAGTCTCCTTGACCCTTGATCTTACCAACTCAAATTTTCTTGGATTGAAGAATTATAATTAGGTTAAAAAAACTTATAGTTGATGGTTAGGATACAATTCTTTCTACTTAGAAGTATAACAACACAAACAACATGATTTGATCATGACTTAACATGCCTAACCTACACCATGAATAATTGATGTTAATGGCAATAATTAGATCTATATTTTTTTTAAGTTTCCATCTTCATTTTACCGATAATTCTTGATTAAAAGTATCAACTTGGAGTTAAATTGTTAACCCTTTAATGCAACCAATTGGAAGAGAATGTAAACCTATTCCATGTTTGTGAAGCTTCCAAAAAGAAAATTATGGTGCAAAGAGATAAGATGTATAAGCAATTACATTAAAGGTGACTTAAATAATATAAATGATAGAAAATTGATATAGTTTTATAATAAAGTTATGAATTGTGAAGTGGAGGCTTTGAAGGCACCTTTACCATTGGAAGCATCCATGCCTGCAAATATGACAGAGAAAGGTAGGTAGTGGAAGTTTGGGACCGATTCACTGCAAAACAATGCAATCCATGGATACATTAATTCATCACCATGCCTTTGTTTTCATCATGCACTTTCATTCTGGAAAAACACATTAATTATTTTTGCTTTGAGGCCAAGTTTTCGGAAGGCCAAGTGTGGTAAAAGATTTGTGCATACATGAACCATAAAGAGCTATAGATGAAAAGCATAACTGTTTCTATTTAATCATATTTTTAATCTTAACCATTTTTTGATTAAAGAATTACCTAAAAAAATATATTTATAATAAAATTATAAAATTATTTAACTAGCAAGTAATTTTATAATTAAAATAATAACAATAAAAATAATTTTATTATTTATTATTACAAGATATATGAATGTTTTCACTAGTAGGTAATAAAATGGATGTATATTATTTAACAATTTAAATATTATTACATATAGTGTAACATCCCAAAAATACAGTAATAAACCATATCATAGAATAATTAAAAATAATAATATTTCAGTTCAGTCTTACACTAAAAAAGCGTACGATTACGGCTGAACGACCTTACAGAAAAAGTTGCTATATAAAAACAAAACATAAATACAAGTTTGACCGAACGGTTTACAAAAGTCAAATACCGAACGATTATACATACAAAGATGAGAAAGAGGTGAAAGACCGCCTTATTACAAAAACTATTCTACTGACCGAACGTTCTACGGTTCGGTCCTAACTTCAACGTCCACCAAATTTTCTTCTTCCAGAGTATCTTCTAACAGCGCATCTCCTTCTGCTCACATCCACACGAATGATCATTGCAACGACAAGACGAACGTACAAGACAAGACAACACAAGGAAAACACATGGTAAGCTTATGTAATTTAATTCAAATATAAATATACATTTCTCACATTCAAACACATAAGATACATTTCAACATACATTTCAATCAAGGCCTACAACTGGACTGACTATCCGGACTATATGAAATCTGTGCAGCTACGACGTTCGAGCACCCGGGTGATGTAGTAACTGGAATACTCTCATCAGCTGTCACCCGAGGTTAGTCTATCTGTCCAAAGTACCCCTAAGGACTAGGACCTCCTGTCGTTCCCACACATGACCTACCCTCCTCTACGTGAGGACAAGTACTCACGGAACATCAGGATGAACCGCCAGCTAAGCATTACCACTTTCATACTTTACAAATTTCAATATTCATCCAAGAGTCGTTCCTCCCTGGAACGCTCGTTCAAAATCCACAACCTTTCATTCATCTCATATACTCTTCATATTTTATAATTCATTACTTTAATATCATATTTATCCCAAATTCTAGGAACTTCAAATACCGAACGTTCAGCCCTCTTCAGAATCGAGGACGAACGATAGGAACGAGATCGAGAAATCTCTCGTTCCAGAATAGAATAAGACCGAAAGGGTTGCTGTTAGATTTAGGAAATAAATCAGGTACAATTATACAATATATGACGAACGTTACTTACAACATGAATCAGTTAAATGAACTAACTCTCGTAACTCCAACCAACACTCGAAGAATACATTAAGCACGGGAACTCTAGATCAGAGACAATGAATGTAGATGTGTCAAGACATTAAAGAACCATACGTAGAATAATTTCTATACAGAAACCTAATGTCGGTCAATGATCGATCACGATAAAGGAGATTCTACTGAAATTGGACGAAAGTTGTTTCATCAAGATTGATCAATTAGAAACGAATACAAACGCTTGGTATAAGACCGAGCGCCACCCATTACGAGAACTTGGGGTGAGACCTATCACTAATTTCAACTTATAATAGAAACATTAATAATAATAAATATAATAAGATACGATGGAGACAATGTTTAAGAATAACTAAATATACAAATACATGTTTACAAGATTTTCAGTTCATCACATAACACTCAGGTACATCTACGCTTGGCCGAACGCTTAAACATAGCACTATTACAAGAAGGCGCTCGTCCTCAACTAGAATTCTTTCCAAATGAAAGAATTAAATTTCATTGAAATTTACTAGAACACCAAACGGTCAAGGACCGTTCAATGACGAACGCACATTATCATAGTGAGAATTTCATATTCAGATTTTCATTTATCTTCAACTCATTTTCATAACCTTATAACTTCACATAAAACATACATTTGCATACTTGGTAAAATCTATATCATGTTAATAAATCATACTCCAAACAAATACTCATAATCGCATTCATACACTCCAAACCTATCAACCATCATGCATTATATTCATTTAAGTCAATTAGCGATCGTTCATACAACCCAATAAACAGATAAATTAAATTAAATAAGCTTCCCTTACCTTGATACGTAGACGAACGCTCAAACGAATCAGAATAAAACTTCTCTCTACCATAGAGCTAACGTTCAGCTATCACGTTGTTAAGAATGCCGAACTACAGAGAAAACCAGAAACACTAAGACTACTACCACCCACTCAAACAACCAGAACCAAGGGGTTGCATGCAAGTCGTAACCGAACGTACTAGCGAAACGAGACTCACCAGTTCAGAATCATAAACCAATCGGTTTAAACGGAAGCCCTTGACGCCGGAAGTACTTCTACAGTCTCTGAATGATGATCGGAGAGGAGAAAGGGTGAGTTTTCTTAGAGAGAAGATAAGAAGATGTAGTGAGAAGGAGGAGAAATGAGAAATTCAGAGTTTGGGAAGAAGGGTGCATGCAGAAGAGAGTGGGACGGAAGTTTCAGAAAACAATCATTTTCTTCTCATGTCCAAACGAGCGTCCTCTCTTCTGCCGACACCTTCCTTCCACTATCTGATTTCAAAATCCTAGTTGCTTGACACCTGGCGTCCGTGCAGAGGAGTTTTTGGATGCGTTTTAAATAAGGTCTGACATATATTGGACACATTAACATTAAAGATTTAAACTAAGATTTTTAATTTATTAAATATCCAAAATGAAAAAAAAAATCATTTAGTACTCAAAATAAAAACCGGTTATATATATAGGATATTTAAAATTTATTTAAGGCTTAAGATATTACACTTAAATAGGTTTTCGTTCCTAAGATATTATATACTTTTTACTTTTATTACCTAATTTTTTAAATTAGATATTTAATGAATTAAACATTTTGATTTAAGTTCTTTTTTACCATGTTTATCAATTTCGTCCTTATTGTTAAATAAATTGATGTGTCACACAATAAGTCACTTTTGTTTCCAGTATTATCAGTACACGTTAAGAAAATTATGATAACGTATATATTGTTATGACAAAAAGAAATAAGTTGAGAAACTACAAGAAAAATTTAAATATTATACTCGGTAAGAGTGACACTGTAAAAAAATTTTATAATTTACTAAATACTCAATTTAAAAAAGTTACTGGGTAAATATTACATGACCAAAAATTTATTTAAAGTTAAATATTATGTGCATTTTATTTTCTTAAATAATACTACACATAAATTTTAATTATATAAAATCAAGCTACCATTCAACAATTCATTTTGTGTTTTGAATAATAAATTAAAAGACAATGTAATAAAATTGATATTAATTAATTATTCTCTCCTTCATTTCTTATAAAAAAAATTTCCAAAAATTATCAACAAAGGTAATATTTATATATTTGGAGGCAAAAAGTTATTTGCTAAGTTCATTTAGATAAAATTGTAACATACAAATTCAAGCTAATCGGACTAAAGTTGTAGAACATCAACCTACAGCCCACCAAAGACTCAAAATCAATCCTTGCTCATAATCACCAATTAATTATCGTAAAAAATACTATACAAGATACATTTAAACATAATAAAGAGAGAGAAAAAATATGAACAACCTAATATAAAATAAGATTGAGTAAGTCCACCTAAAAATAATACGAATTTATGAAATGTTACTAAAATATAATTAATTAAGATTGTTTTGGTTGAATCCAACATTTATCAATCAAACTTTATAATTGATAATTAAATAACATTTTTTTATGTAAGAATATAACATCTTTTAAAACCTACAAATATTTTTTTTCTCATCTCTCAAATAATCTAGACTTTGACTTTGATACTAAGTATTGGATTAGGTACTTATTACAAAGTTAAACTATATAGTTATAATTACATTACATCATAATTTTTTATATTTATAATTATAGTAACCTAAACATTATAATTTAATTGTGAATCAACGTACTTAATCTTTTTTACAGGACAATGAATATCGTTTGTAAAAGTTCCTTACACATACTAAAAAATAAATATTGTTAGAAAACCTTCATCAACTTCTCACTGCTAGATAAAAAATTAAAAGATTTTATTTGTGAATGTTATGTATGTATGGATATATGTATAAAAAATTTTAAAAAGATTTATTTGGGAATGTTATGTATGTATGGATATATGTATATATCATTTCTTAATTGTATTTAAGAGACATCTTTTTTTAGTTGTCATATAAGAAATATCATAACATTTTTATATATTGAATAAAACATTTTGAATTTTAAAAAATTCATAATATGATAATATCTTGATGTTTAGATAAATGATCTAATTGTTAGAAAATGATTAAAATTTTATAAGACATTTGCAGAAAATAGTCAAACTTTGGTTTCAATAAGTAATATACAAGACAGAGCAACCTTGATTTTTTTTTAAATGATTTAAATAAGCAGTAATAGTCACAAGTATATATTGTCACTCATGACTTATACAGGACACAAAATCAATCTTATTTAATTTTTTATCTTCCCCAGATAAAATACAAATATTTCACAAAACTAAATCGCTTATAATATTTATTTTATATCTATTACTTATTTTTTTTAAAATATTTTGTATTTGTTATTCATAACTTGTATGTGAAAAGATTACAATAAAAACTCTCACTAAATATATATAATGCATATACAGAGATAAAAAAATAATTTCCTTTAATAACTTTTGATAAGCCAAATAAAAGATAAATAAAGGCAAGTAGTTGAAATCTAAATAGGTTCAAAAAGACATTTGAATTTGTTTGATTCTATTTTAAAAAAAAATTAGAGCATCTCAATCTCAAGAAGAATGTGTTGTATGATTAAGAAAACACATAATATTGATTTAACCACCACGTTTATGGTCTCTATCAACCTATCACCTTAATTAATTAGGAAGCACAATTAGTAACATTGATACAATGAGTATAAAGTTATATTTCCAAATATTAAACAAACTTGTGATTGCATTGTCAACTATTACTTTTTTTTTTGTCATTAATAGCCATATTTGCACATAATTGTAAAAATTTATTAAGTGGTTAATCCTCTTTCTTATGAATGCAATTAAGTGCTAACACAAGAAACTATTGATATATATATATATATATATATATATATATATATATATATATATATATTGATTACTTTTAAAGTGAGTATTAATTGTTATTGGTGAAGTAATCCATAATTTGTTTGCTTGCACTTCTTTCTAAAAATAATAAAAAATGCTTAACTAATAATCAACATATACATGATTGCTAAAAGTTGTTGTATATGCCACTAAAAATTAAAATAAATTATATAGGTTAATTGGGTTGTAACTTTTTTTCCATTCTTATTAAACCCATGTTAATTTTTTTTTCACCACTTTAAATATGATTATATATCTTAATAATTTTCTTTATAATAATCTTATTCTATATAATTTATATCAATTTTTTTAGCCATTTTTTTATAATTTATATTATACCAACTCGATGAAGTGGCGTAATAGTAAGATATTACGTACTTGTGATGTTGATTTATTTGCCCAAAAATTTTATGTTTAATTATCATATAATCTAACTTTAACAAGATTGGTCTCAACAAATATGAAAAATGATCAATCTTGCATAATTTCCAACTTTCTCTATTATCACTAATAATAACAGTATAATTATAATTAAAAGATGAAAATTATAATTATAAGAATGTGTTGATGAAACCGACAAAAATTGACTAGTGTTTTTTTAATACCTAAGGAGCATGTGTGAAGGAGAAAAAAAAAAGTGGAGTGAGATAGCAACACACACAACATAGTATTAAAAGTTGACCCTAAATGTTCCAAACAACACCCAAACAAAGCACATGGGAAGAACCAATGAACTTCAAGGAGAGGAACCTTTTCTCAATTGGTTTGATCACCAATCATGTTCATTTGCCTAAATTTTTCATATACTTTTTGAACAAAAATATTATGTATTTATGGTTCCATTTTGACAGGTATAGTGATTTAGGGTTCATATGGTATTTGAATACAAGATTACATGGTCCAATTTATCAACCATATTCGACCAAGCATGTGACCTCTAATTGCTTATACCTTCATATATGCCTCACATGCCTCAAATCCTTTCACACTTTTTCGCATATTAATACTTCTATCTATAATCATAAACAACATAACCTTAAGTTAGGCACAAATTATTCATGTATTAAACACAATATCCAATTTTAATTTTATTTTTTATTTAAAATATTTGTTGTAAATTCGTCCCTACTTATATTGTTTATTATTGACCTCACTTAGATAAAATAAAATTAGTAAGAAATTTTTATCCTTAATCACGTCTATAGAGAAGCAAAATCTAGCAATACTTATTATATATTTAAAATAATTTAAAAATTAAGCATAGGAATATGTTGGTCACACATTAATTATCTTGAAATATGTTTGTTGAGATAGAGAGATGTATAGAAAGATATGATATTCTAGATTCCAGGCTTGCAAATAGATAGGGTTTTGGCCAGCTTTCATGATGGTATAAAGTGGATGAGGCATCTATTAGAATTGGAAATATTATTCAATTTGTTTTAAGTCACTCTCGTGTCCCAAGTTAAAAGCTACAAGAAAAGAGAACAAAATTTTGCTCTCCAACCATGTATGAAGAATAATAAAAAAAAATAAAAATTGAAAGTTTATATGGAAATAAAAATTTTGTATAGTCAGGTATTATTCCATAAAGTATGGTTCATATTTCTCTATACACGTGTTGGAGTTCAAGTAATAAATTATATATATTAAGGTAAGTTAGATGTTAAACCAAAAGCATTATACCCTTAATATGATAAACCGTTACATTTAAAATTTTAATTTATAAAAAAATTGATAATACTAAACTGTGTATCAATTGGAGATTAGTTAAAATTATACTGGTTTATGCAATAATCATTTTTTATTTAATTTTATTAATTCATAAAATTAAGAGTAAAATTCATTATGTCAAAAGTGTGAGATCTCTTAAATTTTACAATTTTTGAGTTATTTATTCTTAGTGAAAACAAATAATGTATTTTAAAGATTATATTAAAGAAGAATTTTGTTAATAAAGAAAAAGTTGTTGTTACATATGTGAAAATGTAAAGTTGGTAGATTTATGAATACTCTTTTGAACTACATCCAACTATTCTCCCATTAAATTGGGATGCTTCAAATCTTGATGGGTTTTATTTTAATTAATTAATTTATTTATTTATTGTGATTAAAAGGTAGATCTAGAGAATGTATTGATCCATATTTATGGCATGGTTTGTAAGAAGCATCCTTTCAACTAACATTCCTAACGTTGTACTAATTCCAAACACTTCCAAAGTTACCAAACTATATTTCTGTTTGTACTGTGTCCTTGAAGTCAATAGGTTTGGTTTATGTCTCTTTATGTTATCACCATCCTTTAATATATTACTTACTATACACGATTTTTTATTGCTGTGTTAACTTCATGCAACTTCAGGAAGAAGTTAAATCCGTTAGCAACTTTTCACCAACTAACATTATTTCTTTCGTTAGCCACGTAACTTCAACACAAGCTCTGGGTGAATCCACAAATTTTTCTTTCTTTTTAGTTTTCAAATATGCTTTTATTTTTAAATTATTTTTAAAAATTGTGGTTCGTCTTTTAATTAAATTATATAATCTCCATGTGTGGTTTGTTATAAAAGATATTTCATATGTAATTTATTTTAGAGACAATACAATTTATAAAATTAATTTGAAAAGAAAAAACATATTTAATTTTATTTTAATTTTATTGTCACTCTATTCAATTTAAAATCTTTTCACACATTCTTTTCCAATAGAAAATGAAATATCTTAACAACAAATTTACAAAACTAAACATTTCATAATATTTGTTAAATGTTTAATAATGATGACTTCATAGTCTCGGAGAAATTTATTAAAATAATTCTGACATCATATTAATATTACTAATTTTTTCCTCATTTTTATACTTTTCAGTGTATATTTAGTTAATTAAAAATTTTAACACATTTTAATCCTATTAATAAATTTTAGATATAAGAGAAAAGAAAGTGTACCTCTATTAATATATAAGATTATACATTAAGTTGTTTGATAACTATTCATATTACCAAAAGAAAGTGTACCTCTATTAATATTCTATGTATATCAAATTAATATTCACTGGATTCTTAATTTGATTTTAAAATAAGAAACACAATTTGTAATTACAAAATAAAAAAGAAATGTTGAGAAGAGAAAAATAAACTCAAAGAATTCATGATTGATATAAAACTCAACTAATTTTGTTTGATGTGAATTGATTCTAAGAAAATAATTCTCCATTGATGAAGAATACAAAATGAAATTGAAAAAACTAAATAAATTTGAGAGAAAAGTCTATAAAGAAACAATTCATAAAAGTGAAAATTAAGGAAACCATTTATAATCATCAATTATTTGTCTACACTAATGATTGATAGTTTATAATCATCATTAATTAACAATAACAAAATTTGAATATAGAACTTTGCATAAATTATAAAATTCGCCATTACTAAATTCGAATTAATGGATTTAATTAACCCAATCAACTAATTACTGTGATAGGATCTCCCAACTTGTTTATTGATGGGATTTGGTTGTAAAAAATTATCCATTACCGATGAGTTTTTTTTATCAAACCCTTTTTTTAGAGTAAATAATCTGTATTGGAGATCGAAAATGTATTAATATATAAAATATAAGGGATAAAAAAACAATAGGCTAATTAATTTTTTCTTCAACTGGTTATTTACAGAGTTCATTCCGGTCTCTGAAATTTTAAAACATTCAATTTAGTATTTTAACTAAACAAATCATGTAACGTAATTTATATTTGTCCAAAGTAGAGTTGATAGAGTCGAAATTTACAATCAACAACGGTTCTAACGGAGGCGAGACAAATTAATAACATTTTACTCAATTTCTCACATTTCAATTATAAGATATTTAAAATTAAAAAAATAATTAAAATTATATTTTTTAAATTATCACAAGTTCAAACCGTCTTAATTAATGTTAATTTTATTTTATTTCAAATTAAATTAATAGTTAATTAATAAAAATTTGAAATTCTAATGCAATGAAAATAAAAATTAATTTTTATCTTATTTATTATTTATGTAAACTTGAAATACATAAATTATTTATGTACGAATTAATTTTCATATTTTATAATATTGTGGAAAGAAATTATAATAAAATTTATTATACTGTAAAACTAAATTTCTACTTTATATTTTCATAGATAAATAATTTTAAACTATGTTTAGTGAAGAGAATAATTTAACATAAAAAAATTGAAAATGAAATTTAAAAATAAAATCATATCATTTTTCACTTGTGAAATTACTTTTGTGATAATTTTTATTTGGATTAAGGGATTATTATGTTGACACCATTGGTCAATTCCTCGGGGAAAATAATTTTCTTACTTATTATTCCTTTCCAATCCATTATATTATAATCGACTTCCAAGGAAAATTATTTATTAGCATTTTATAATGTCTAAATTGAAAATTATATATAATCTATTTTGATCAACTACTTCATTATATCTTTCAATCCATTGAATTTATATAATTAAGCTTATCAAAATGCTCTTCATTATTCTGTTAATTTTTACCATCGAATTTTTCGTTCTTCAATTTATAACTTAAAATCTAAAATTGTTTTTAATTTTTCAAATTTATCCTTCAATGTAACATTTCACTAAGAATTACATTATTACTAGTTAAGATAACCTAAATGTAATATTTACATTCTCTCTAAAAAATTTCAAAATATATTTAAATCATAAAAATAAAATCAAATTTGAACTATATATATTTTAAACCATATCGACCTATGTTAACTTGATACATTTTAGCCTATGTTGGTTTGGTACATCTCAATCTATGTTGATTCGGTACATCTCGACCTATGTTGGCCCTGTACATCTCGATCTATGTTGACCTGATACATCTCAGTCTATAATGGCCTGGTACATCTCAACATATGATAGCCTGAAACATCATAACTTAAGATGGTTTGGAACATCCTGACCTATGATGATCGGGTTCATCTAAACCTATGAATACTTAGCATATCTCAGCCTATGATGGCCTAAATGTTCTCAAACTAAGGTGACTCAGATCATTTTAGTTAATTGAAAATATGACTTAGGTTTAAAGAGGATTACATAGGTCACCAATCAAGGTTAATTAAGGTAATTATTCGTAGGTCCAAACCCAACCAAATAAAGGCCTATAATTCTAGTAAAAATAAAACTATTCATGATGTCATTACTTACGTACTCATTATTAAACATTTACTGTTATCTAATGCACTTGACCTATGTTATCTAAATGTTATATATTTTAAACCATATCGACCTATGTTAACTTGATACATTTTAGCCTATGTTGGTTTGGTACATCTCAATCTATGTTGATTCGGTACATCTCGACCTATGTTGGCCCTGTACATCTCGATCTATGTTGACCTGATACATCTCAGTCTATAATGGCCTGGTACATCTCAACATATGATAGCCTGAAACATCATAACTTAAGATGGTTTGGAACATCCTGACCTATGATGATCGGGTTCATCTAAACCTATGAATACTTAGCATATCTCAGCCTATGATGGCCTAAATGTTCTCAAACTAAGGTGACTCAGATCATTTTAGTTAATTGAAAATATGACTTAGGTTTAAAGAGGATTACATAGGTCACCAATCAAGGTTAATTAAGGTAATTATTCGTAGGTCCAAACCCAACCAAATAAAGGCCTATAATTCTAGTAAAAATAAAACTATTCATGATGTCATTACTTACGTACTCATTATTAAACATTTACTGTTATCTAATGCACTTGACTAACTTCAATGTCAGAGTGTCTTTTGTAGGTACACCCTATCTCAATCTTAAAGAGAAGTGGGCCTAAAACATCTCAACTTGAAGGCGTGAAGTTGGAAGCACACCTTCTCTAGGTTTGAGGCTACATCCAAGTCCTTGAACATTTAGATTTGAAGTGTAAGGAGTCTTTGCTAGGAGTTTGAAGGGTCTTCATAGGGTGATTTCAATCTTGTAAGAACATTGACACCCACCGTGGGATTGAGATATATTTTGTGAAGAAAAAATTATATGGTTTCTATAAGAAGTAAGATGAAGAGTACAAGAGAAGTTGGATATCCCTTTAGTGAGATGGTCATGCAAAATGCCTTTGTTGACATCTAGGTCTTAGGTTCTCGACCAAGCTTTATTAGTCTTGACAGTTCGACCTCATCCTCCTGGCTTCTACATATCGACTTCAATATCTTGGCCTCAACCTCTTGGTTTCAATATCTTGGCCTTATCTCTTGGCCTTTACATCTCAACACCAACCTTTTGGCTTCAACCTCTCGGTTTTGACATCTCGACCTCAACCTCTTAGCCTCAAGCTATCAATTTCAACATTTTGGCCTCGACTTCTCGATATCAAGCTCTCGACCTTAACTTCTTGGTCTTGACATGTCGGCCTTCACCTTTTGGCTTTGACTTCTCAATTTTGACATATCAACCTTGTTCCTTTCATCTTAGTATTAACATCTCGATCACAACCTCTCGAGCTTGACTTTTCAATATTGACATCTCAGCCTCATTCTCTCAACCTCTACCTATCATCCTTAACCTCTTAAACTTGACTTCTTAGTCTTGACATATTGGCCTCAACATCTCGTTATTGCCTTTTTAGTGTTGACATCTTTGCCTCAACTTCTTGGTCTCTACCTTTCGGGCCTCAATTTTTCAGCCTTGAAATCTTAACCTCTAGTTTTTAGCCTTGAAATCTTGGCCTCAACTTTTCAGTCTTGACATGTCTACCTCAACCTGTTGGCCTTAACATTTTTACCTCGACCAGACTGCTTCAAACTCTTGGCCTCTACCTCTTATTTTTGACATCTCGGCATCGACTTCTTAATCTAGACATATTAGCCTCAGTCTCTTAACCTCTACCTATCAACCTTGACTTCTAAACCTTGACATCTTTGTCAGCTACCTTGACAGTCTGGGTTGAATATCATTTTCAATTCCCTGCCAATTAACTTATGTCATGGTGGAACATTCTTTATAGTTCCCTATTGGGCACCTTGTCAATCTTGGTTAAACATCCTTGTAGTTTCCAATCGGCTACCTTGTTGGTCTTAATTGAACAATTCTTGTAGTTCACTACCAAGGTCCCCTTTAGTCCTAGTTAAACATGCTTTTAAGTTCCCTACCAATGTCCTTCTTGGTCTAGGTTGAACATGCTTATAAGTTCCTTATCAAGGTCCTCCTTGGTTTTGGTTGAATGTGCTTCTAAGTTACCTATCAAGGTCTTCCTTCATCCTGGTCGAATGTGCTTCTAGGTTTTCTACCAAAGTCCCCCTTAGTTTTGGTTCAACATACTTCTAAGTCCCCTACCAAGGTCCACCTTGGTCATGGTTGAATTGGTCTAACCTTCATCAAATGTTTCCAGCTAAGAGTTATCTCAATCATGCATCCCACTAAGACCTATCTCAATCTTAGTTAAACCTTAATTACCTCCCATTGACAACCTGATAGTTTGGTGAGATTCCAATCAAGCCTTTTCGTCTCTTTGAAATGCCCTTTTGCATTACTATGCATCATATCGGCCCATTGTATCCTAGATCATGTCGGTATTTCAAAACTCTCACTTGGGTCATATCGTGTCTGAGGGGCTAGTATAACATATGTATCTAAAACCATCTCGACCTATGTTGGCTTCATATATCTTAGCTTATGTTAGTCTGATACATCTCGACCTATGTTAGCTCGATACATATCGGTTTATGTTGGTCGGATACATATAAGCATGTGGTGGCATGGTATATCTCAACTTATGTTGGCCTGATACATTTCAGCCTACGTTGGTTAGGTACATCTCAACCTCTGTTGGTCAGGTACATATCGATATGTGGTGGCTTGATACATCTCAGCCTATAGTGGTATGCTACATCTTGATCTATGATGGTCTTATACAAATCGGCCTAGGACATTTTGGCCTATGTTGGCTTGATACATCTTAGCCTATGGTGAGCTGATACATCTCAACCTATAATGGCCTGAAACATCATGGCTTAAGATACCTTAGAACATCTCAGCCTATGATGACTTAGATGTTCTTAATTTTGGTTAACTAGAAATATAACTAAGGGCTAAAGAGGATTACATAGGTTACTAATTAAGTTTAATTGAGGTAAAAAAAATTTAAGTTCAAGCCCATCAGGTAAAGGCCCATAAGAATAATATAAATAATTCATGAGGTCATTACTTACATACTCATTATTAAAAACTTTATTCTTACCTAACGCACTTAGTTAACTTGAGTATTAGTGTGTCTTCTATAGACACATCCTATCTCAGTCTTGAAGGGACATGTATCTACATCCAAATCTTGTAACATTTTGATTTGAAGAGTTAAGAGTTTGAATGGTCTTCAGACAATGATTTCACTCATATATATATATATATATATATATATGTTTATCTCTATTAAGATTTTCTTATATGTTTATCTCTATTAAGATTTTCTTCCTATAATATTGTATATCTTAATGTAACACGTAATCATTATTTCAATAATATTAATTTCATTTCAGCAAAAATAAAGTAGAAATTGGGTTTGAATTTTATTTTTATTTTTAAAAAAATATCATAAATTAATCTCATTAGATTAAAAAAAAGACTTAAATGCTTACTTCGTCCCCATGTTAGGAGGTAATTTTCAGTTTAGTATCCAGTTTTAAAAATGTAGACATTTGGTTCTTATGTTTTCAAATTTGTATCAATTAAGTCCTATCCGTTTAACGGTGTTAAAATAGATAACGTTAAATTTACTGTACATGTGAGGTGTGCAAGAAATGGTCACATGTCGTTTAGTTGGCCTGAAATGAGTTGATGTGGCAACCACCACTTCAAGGCTATCTCCCATCTTCCTCTACGCAAGGGAGGCAACAGTAAAAAAAAACGATAACACCCGTTAGACAAAAAAGAAGGGATTGAAGTTCCCTGTTACAACAACTCAGATCTTGATGCATTGCTTGGTGACGACGCACAACCACTACCTGTTGAGACTGAACCAGAGGGCATGGATAATAGAGTCAGCATCCCACATGGATAATAGAGTCAGCATCCCACAGCAAAATAACTTTATCTCCTCCAAGCACAAAAGGAGTGAGACAACATCTTTATTTGCAGGTTGCCCAAGTCAACTTCACCATCTCCATCGCCGGAAAACGCGAAAAATCCTCATCGAAAAGGGTTGCCGCCCTCGTCGCCGCTGCTCGCAACCGAGATCGCCGCAGCACTATCGCTCCCCCGCCGCATTGCCGCCGCGATTCTCATTCGTCTTCATCACACAACCTGTAATTAGGAAACAATGAACTCCCATGGCATCCATTGACGCCACCTCAGCAAAATCGTGTCTCTTGCGGTTCAGATCCAACGCGCCTTCGAAGCAGAGGGAACGCTCAACTCAGGTTCGTCCACCAGCCTTCGTCGCGCCACTAGGCACCGCTATTACTGGAGCATCGTGAGTCTGTCTCCTTCGCCTCCAACCTCGCGTCTCAAACCCTGCGAAGCAAAAACCAGAACAGCGGTCGCGACGCTAAGAGAAACTAGTTTGTGTCACTATCAATCTGCTCTCAAAGCAACCCTATCCACCAAATTTACAACCATTTTATAGATCTCCCGGATGCCATTAAAGCTGCCATGAAAAAAGGTAAGAGCTCCGCCTCCACATTGGAGCTAGACTCCGACAACCACCACCGTTGGGGTTAATGGGTTTCTGTCCAGTAGCCACCTCCGCGGCGACCACTCCTATCACGAGCACCAAGGCGCACGCCAAACGCCGTCGGACAGCGCCTCATCATCACGCAACTGCTAGAGTCAGTTCACGCAACTGCTAGAGTCAGTTCACGCAAGCAGCCCAAATCACATATTCTTGAAGATAATGAGGAGGGCGTACATTTTTTTTTTTATACTATACCCATGTTTGCTACATCTTTTAGTTTATTTGCTTGATTAAGGTTTCTCTGTTATTCTATCTTTTCTGTATTTGTTGTTTAAACTAGTACATTTTTGAAACATGGAAGATGTTGGAAATTGGGTGAAAATGTAGATGAGTTGTGTTAATTGTGTTGGAATTGCAGGTGATGAAATGATGTCTTTGCCTTTAATAAGATATAATATTATCTGCTCATGTCAATGCAGAACTAAGAATGTAGACAAATTTACCTCCAAATTTTTAGATATTCATTCCCAGATGCTACAGATTAACAAAACAGAGGTAAGTGTATGCTGGTATGAAATTTGTACCACCGAAACTATTAAGAGAGAAACAATTTTAGTTCCTACTCTAATTATTATTCTTTTTAAACAACTAAAATACTAGTAGTTAAGGGAATTTTTCCTGGTATTGATTTTTCTCTGGTCATAATTTTAATAGGATATATGCTTGGCAATAATGCGTTCGGATTATATGGTTGATGATAAGACTAAATCACTTATGCAAATAGAGATGAACACCATTTCCACTTCATTTGCTTTGATTGGATGTCTTATGACTGGACTTCATAAGTAAGGAATTGATGTAAATTTCACTTATTGGGCTTTCGTCTCTAATTTATAATCTCTTCTTTTTGAGGTCTTTGTTTCATTGTTATGGGTTTGTTTAGGAAAATGTGTAAATTTTTGTTCTCAATAAAGATAAAAACACACATGTCTAGGAATACATTTGAAGTTTCAAGTGGTTAGAAATCGATGTATTTGAAGACAAAATATTAACAATGGAAGAAGAAGTTGGGTGATGTCCTTGGTGATGAAAATGAAGGAGTGTATCAATGGGAAAATTAAAGCTTTCCCATAAAACAGAGCTTCTATTGGCTTATTCTCGATGTGGTGCAAATGCAACTCCAATGGCTTCTCCGACAAAGTCTTGGTGTCTTAAACATCAATCTGTCCAGCGTCAAACAACACGAGGAGGAAGAGCGAGGAGCGTTTCCCATTCACCAGAACGTCGTGGTTAGCTACCACGTTAACTGATTCTAGGTGAACTAAATGCCACGTCTACATATTTTGTACAGCTCACACCCACAGTAACTTCAAAACATTATCAATTTTAACATCGTTAAACGAATAGGACTGAATTGATACAATTTTGATAACATAGGAACCAAATGTCTATACTTTTAAAACCGGGTACTAATTGAAAATTACCCCTGAACATAGGGACCAAGTAAACATTTAAGGCTAAAAAAAATTGAAAGTTTTACCCAATATCAATATAAAAGTTTGCAACATTTAGACAACTAAAAAAATTCTTATAATTTTAAATTGTCCAAATATCACAAATATTTATAAATTCTTTAACTTCAAACAACTTATAAACACATGCCTCAACATCATTCAATGACCCTCAAAATTTAAATATAAACTATCAAAATCTCATATGCTTATTAAATATATAAATTCAACAACTTTGATAAAGTAACATCTCTGCATAAAATATATACTTCATAACAAAGTTAAACGTTACATACAAAACTTTTATCAATAATCAGAACATACTTTTATTATCCAGAACTATGAAGTAACTAAGATCAACTTTGATAAAAAATATATGCATGCAAATCTTAACCTTATACATGCAATTAAATTCCATAAAATGAACTTTGAGAAAATATGACAAAACAAATTTACTCAAAAATGATTTTTAATTGGAGAGAAATATTGTACTACCGACCAAGATTTGTAATCCGTTCTTTTCTACATCCGTGCAACATGAATGTGAACGCAAACATATGTTCAATTTATACAAACCTTTCAAGAAACAATATCTCAAATTTGGAGTAAACAAATTTTCTTGCATAATTAAAGTAAAGTTTGCTTATCTTTATTTCTGGATAGATTATACGAAAAGTAGTTTTAAGTAAAATAAAATACATGGCTTTGACTTACGAGTCTCTTTAAAAAGATTCCACAAACATTTTCATTTTTTAAATAAAAAAAACAATATTCCGTTAAGATAAAAATAAAAATCATATTTAAGAAAATATAATACAAAACATCTTCTACTAATAAACTTTTACATAATTAAAAAAGAGAAAGTTGCATGGCATGGCATGCAAATGCAATGCAAGACAGCTAATGAATTTGATACAATCTTTGAGAAAAGTTATAGAAAAAAGTGTTATGTCCCACAGGCAAGAAATAATGAACAATATATATGCACCCAACAATCACCCACCATATGAGATGCAAAACTCACTCACTCACTCACATGGCCTCCAACCCAACCGCTCATTAAGGAGCACTCAAAGGAAACACAGACTCATCTTCTTTCGATCCTTATCTTTATTCTTCATCCTCTTTTCATTTACTTCTATATTTCACTTCAACTTCCTCTTCTTTTCTTTATTCTATTCTCACTTTTTTCTTCTTTTCAAATTTATTACTTCCATTTTTATTTCTCCTTTTCTCTTTCTTCATCATGTCAAAACACCATTAAGAGATTAAAACATAATTTATACCTATTTATACAAATGAAACAAGTATCTCTCTCAACAAGAAATTAAACTAAAAAGTTAAATCATTTTAAGAAGTCAAAACTAAAAAAATGAAAAAGAGAAATCTTCTCCCGCGCATTTCATCATCCAAAAAAAATATTGTAATTACTGTAAAGTAACCTTTTTTATATTGTAAAACAATGTGATATTGTTTTAGAATTCTGGATTTCTTTTCCTTGTAATTTGAGTGTGGAGATATGAAACGTAACATCAAGTAGAGGCAAGCAAAGCCTATGTGGTCACCAAAAGCTTTTGATAGAGAAACTTTGATGAGTAGCTTTATGTCACACCTCAAAGATTCATTCACATATAGTAATGTTATGAAAATAAAAGAGAAAACTTCCTAATGGCCCTCTTCAAATGCTATTTATATATATCCACTTAGGGTTTTGGACTTTCTTAACCTATGGATAATGTTATGAATTCTATGATCATTCAATTCCTTTTAGAGATTCATCTTCTCCAAATTATTGCTATTTTTTATTCATCTCTTTGTTTTATTCAAGCTTTATTTAAATTTTAACTGTGAAAATGAGATCTTTTAGTTCTTATAAGTATGTGGTTTTACTTTCTTAACTCTAATTATAACCTTTCGTTGTCATAATTGTACGATTTTGTTTTTTATATTTAAAATTTGTTTACATCACATCGAATAATAATAGTTTGAAAAGGTATAACTATACAATTATAATATGGGAGATCCAATCATTTGGATCATTTTTATAGCTTTTTAGACAATACTACTTTTAAAAAAGTGTTTCTATAAAAAATGAAAATACACTCATTTCTTAAAGAAAATTTAGAATCAAAGCTAAAGTCTAACTGCACTTGTTTTTAAAAATTACAATACTATATTAATATAAATTATATTTATAATTTAAATTTTTAATAATAAAATATTAAAATATTATTTATAAAATCATTTATACTCTTATATAATTTTCTAGATTCTCACTATAATTTCCTAGTATATCTCATTATTCAAATTTTCGTAGTAAAACATATACTAAATTATATAATTTAAAATTTATTTTTTTTAACATTTTATTTAAATCATCACATAATTAATAAAATAAAACAGTTAATAAAACATAAAGTCTCATTAGAGTTATCTACACATAACTATAAATTAAACATTATATACAAATTATAAAACTAAAATTATGTACATAAGGTCTTTCTCAAGTGATACTATACAAAAGCTTTATTATAAAAGAAACTATGCATATGTTGCATCACCCTTCGAAGCTTACTCTAACAAAGCATTAACATCCTCTATTCATACCTACCAAATGATCATTACAACATGAATCAAACATATACAAACAGACAACCACATAAACATACAAAAGGATAAACTAATGATAAAAAGAATCAAACATAGTGTATTAAAATTTCATCATAAATTACATTTCACACAAAGTTAATCAAACATTCTAATCACATAAAGTTAATAAAAATATTTTTAAATTATACAATTAAACATATTTTTTAAAATTTAAGTTATATAATCTAAAATACATTTGCATGTATTTTAGACTTTTAGATTTCTGAATCTAAAATATATTTTTAATCTATAAAATGCATTTTAAATTTCTAGATTAGATAATTCATAACAGATTTATCAATTAGTAATTTGGAATACATACATATATATATATATATATATATATATATATATATATATATATATATCAAATCAATAGATACATTTATATACTGTGTACAACTAAAAATACATTAATATGCAATATATCTTTAGTTACATGACTTGAAACATTCTAATCATGCCATAAACCTAGACTTGACCATCCAGATATAGTATGAATGTCGAGCTATGGTTGGTTCTACACTTGTGTGGTGGAATAATTGACTCTCTCAAAGCTAACACACAAGGTTAGTCCATTAAAACGCCCTTTGTCAAATGGTGAAAGCCCCCAGGATAGGACCTCCTACTACTCTCACCACATGACTCACTTTTCTCTATTTAAGAATAGATGATCATTAGAGTGTAATGATAACCCCCAAATTTGAGCTTCCTACATTTATATCAACAACTCTTTGATACAACCCAAAATGCCCATACTCATTCGCCCAACGCTAGAATCATGGTGCCCAGCGAGCAGATCTCGTCACCCAGCGAGAGCTCAAACAAAGAGCTTCTCCAACCTAGCGAGCTAGCTTGCCTAACCTCTAAAGCCTACTGCCAAAAACACTCCAAACTCGCTCAATGAGCTACTTGCTCGCCCAACCACTCTATAGAATTCTGCATAACACCAATTTTGTAGAATTTTCAACCTCACATGTCCTATCTTATGCACTTCTACCAACTTCTACCACTTCCATTTGGCATTCTACGCCTCAATTGACTTATCCAAGTGTATGTATCTCAACTTAAACCGTGTTTAAACTCATTTTACCATGAAATCCTAACTCAATCCAACTAAAACTCCATTATATAGACCTTGAATCAATTCTACCTTTTCTAATGAATAAATTAGAACCATAAGGGTCTGAAAAAGTCACAAATTATCCAAAAACAGACCCCAAACACTCCATCTTTGCCTCATGCCTTCTACTTTATAAACTCATTACTCAAAACCTCTAAAATGCACTTAAAATCATTCAAAAACAAACAATTGGCTACCACATTATTCTAGATCACATATATACTAACTCACAACCCAGACAAGTTTTAAAGGACCATACAACCTGTCCTGATTCCCCATTTCTCCCCTTAGACCATTGTTTCTAAACTTCATCTATTAAAACCTCCATTTTGGATAAAAAAATGACCTATAACTCTACTAACTCATTTTTACTCAACATTTCAACCAAAATAACACCACAAACTTCACAACAACAACATTCACAAGATTAAATCACATTCAACCAAAATCATGTAACCAAGTTTAATCATTCAAATACACTTACTACTAAAAACACTCATTTCAAGCATAAAAATCAACATATATTCAACTAACAAACTATTAACTATCATTTCATGATTCATAATCCAAATTAAAAGAAAACATTAGCTTCTCTTACCTTAATAGGAATGCTACCAAGCTCTATATATGCACAACTCTTACTTCAAACTTAAGAAACTCAAGAAACTCCTACAAACCACAGAATTATGATCGAAGTAAGCCCTTAAGACCTCTAATCAACAAGGAACTAGAAAATGAACTTAATTGACACATGTGAAGGAACTTCTAGGCATGACCTTAAACGAAGAATTAAAAAAATGGTAGAAAATTACTTGCTCTAAAATGGAAAATGATCGATAGAGAATGAAGAATTCACCACACATGATCCCTTAAACACTTCCTGGTCGTTAAATTGATGATCAGGAATCAAAAATTCTAGAGAGAATGGAAATAAAACTCAGAGAAAGAGTTATAGAGATATGACTAATGTTTTAGATAATGAGACAAGTTTATGAAATTTTATTTATATTATCAAATTATTTTAACATTAAAATATTCGATCTCATTATTTTAAAACACTTATCAATTATAATACTTTATTTTCTAAGTTTTTATATTTTAATAAAAATATATTTTAAATTATACAATTAAAAATATTTTTTAAAATTTAGGTTATATAATCTAAAATACATTTGCATGTATTTTAGACTTTTAGATTTCTGAATCTAAAATATATTTTTTATCTATAAATGCATTTTAAATTTCTAGATTAGATAATTCATAACAGATTTATCAATTAGTAATTTGGAATACATTTATATATATATATATATATATATATATATATATATATATATATATATATATATAATCAATAGATACATTTATATATTTTGTACAACTAAAAATACATTAATATGCAATATATCTTTAGTTACATGACTTGAAATATACTGAATTATACAATCGAAAATACATTTGAATTCTAAATTGTATAACTTCTTAATTATATTAATCCAAATATTTCTTATTCATCGGTCAGTTTTAAGGTTTTTTCAGCCTATGGAGGTATGGGAAAAAGGTACTCACGAGTTCATATTACCACCGCCCTTTTTACTAATGAAGTCTTTGCTTGCTGCACCTCTCAAATTCCTAACTATAGGCCCAAAATTAATGAGCAATGGAAGTAGTCTCAGAATACAATTCCAAAATAAAAGATAGGTAGAATCCAAAAGTAATAAAATCAACTTTAAATTTATTTTTCAATTATTTCTTTGTTGAATAGATAAAACGTGTTTATAAAATTATAATTTCAAACTTGTAATTACATGAAAAATTCACAAAGATATTTGAAAAATCTGTACAAAGTGAAGATGGTTCCAAAGAGTTCAAAATAAAGATAGTTGAAATTAAATGAGTTATATAGAAGTCACTTTTTCTTTAAATTCCATAAACTTTACTACTTCTAATGCATATTTTGTTCCCTCCTTTAACCTTTTAACCTTTTAACTTCAACAACCTTATTCTATGTTTATCTCTTTATCACAAAACATTACCATATATTCCTTAAATTTAAGAAAAAGTCGGAAGATAAATGTCCCCCATTAATACCAATGTAAAAGTCCACAATAATCTCTTTCAACAAACTTAATTAATTACCTTTTGCACCATCATTTATGTATTTAATTGAATTTTTTCTCCATCTTATTAAATGATTCAATCCAATCTCTTAGTTTTCAAAATTATAATAATATAATTCTTTTAATATTCAGTACTGGAAAGTTTTAATAATGATTTTTCAATTTCATTATATCTTTTAAAAACGATTTAAGGTAATATTTTTAGTAAAATTCATGATGATAAAAATTATTTTAATAACATCCATTTTCCATTTCTCGTGTGCCACGTTTTTTTTAATTACAAAGTCAACTTTCATCAATAATATATTACTCATTATTTATTTTATATGCCATTTTTGTAATATCATTACAATTAATTTTATACCATGCTTTATTGTCTTAACATTATTTCCATTAATTTAAAAAAAAAAAAGAACATTGCTTGTTTATAACATTAAATTGAGAACGTTCAAACAAATATGATAAAAGTAAAAATATAATACGATAAAATTAAAAAAATATTTAAAAATCTTCGGATGGTAATAGCACAAATATTTCATCTACTAAAATTGATATCATTAATTTCATAAATCATTATTATGATTTTTATTTAATTTCATAAATCATTATTTTTTTTATAAATTGTGTATGTGTAAATTAAAATTAATATTTTTTTATCATTGAAAAAAAAATTCGTTAACTTGTGCTTTTCAAATTTAAGAAATTTGATGGAATTTTTTGTTAATGGATAAATCAAACTGAAATAAAATAAATAAATAAGTTACAAGTAATTGAATCCGTAAAGAATATCTAATTCACGAATCATTTTTTTTGAAAAAAAAATGCAAAAGAATATAAAATGAACAAAGTAGTTACTTTGCTTTAACAGAGAATAAAGTAAAAGGATAATAAAGGTAGTTAGTTAGTTGTAACTAACAACTGAAAAAAGTGTTTTTGACTAAAGAATGAGAATTGTAGTTGATTCTTTTCAGTGGAAAACTCAAAGTTTTGAATGGTAATGGATAATCATAGAAAGGCTAATGTTGTTAATGGCACTCCCTATATTGTTTATTACACCTCCTTTTTTTTCTTACAAAAAATAAGTGTATGTTAGTTCAATCACACAATTTAAAATCTGTTTCACATAATTGCTCACAAAATACTAACATTAGGCTTTTGCTTTCTAGACCCCACAATTTCTTTGAGCACCATCAAATTTCAAAATGAAAATTTTACCCTCAAAATGATTTCTGGATCACATGCTTTGAAAAAAATATTGGAACAAATTTTTTGAAATTTCTAGAATAATTTTTTTTTACAAAAGATTTGAGAATACATTCCGAAATAAGATTTCAAAAATAATATTTCCAGAAAAGCTGTCTGCACTGACACTGAGAATGATGATGGCAACGGTGATGTGATACAACGATTAAGAATAGTTTAGTCGTTTCGTATTAATATGGGGGTGCATTTAGTATTATGGAAATGGAGGAGGCAATACCAATATTGTCCAAAATAGGTGTTGTTTTTAAACTTCTTTTTTTAAATGTTGATTTATTTTGAAGTTATATATAAGCTTAATATAAATTGAGTGAATTTTTATTTTAGTCTGTATATTTTTTTTATCTTGTGAAAATTAAAAAAATTTATTTCCTTGTATCATATAACACTATTTAGAAAGTTGCATATAGAACAAAAAATATAACGTCAACATGATACATTAAAAAAAAGTCTTAAAATTGATAAAATACAATTTTATTCATTTATTTCAATATGAATAAAAAACTAAATACATTGTTTTAAAATTTTTGAAAGATTTAAAAAATAAAAATCATAAGAAATAAAATAAAAATTTAGACATTTTACTATAGTTGAATTCAATTGTTTTGATTTCAATTGTTTTGATTGAATTTTGTATGTGAATCTAAGTTACAGGTAGGTAGACACTCTTCGTGTCTGATCCGATCTTTTGTCATCCTTACACGTAATTGATCTAGAGAGTATTTTTACCTGATAGAATGACCTTATCGAAGAAGGATTCACGTGTTCAGAAACTCGTTAAGAGTTTTGGATTAAATAATGTGTAAGAAGAGAGTAATTAACTTAAGTAGGTAACACTCCCTGATCGAGCCTTTTATATTGAATTGAATGCAATGTGGTTGTTGAGCAGTGAATTTATGAAAAGTTAAGCTAAACAAAATACCACATAAAGAGAGGACACTATGCATAGAATGTCCATTTATTAGTGAAAACTGTTGAGCTTTACGAAGGAATTGAAGTCTTTCTTTCTTGGGTAGGATGTCGATACAAGTTCAGAAGTTTTGACATGTGTGCCACAAATGCGTTTGAATGACTTTATTGACCTAACTCTTTCCGAATTATTGGAAAAGGGTAAAGTTTTTTTGTTGCAGTGATGACCAGTTAGTTTGGTCAAGGTGAGACTGAATTTCATATGCAAGTAGATAGTCAACTAGCAAGCTTTAATTATGGTTTAACATCTGTCTTTAACAATGTATGTTTTATATGATTATTTTTGTTTTTATTTGAATGAATTATATTACATAAAAATATTTGCTAAATTGATGAGAATTATATGAAATTATAGCCATATGTGTGGGATGACATGTGAGTTATTGTTTGTGTTCTTGTGGTAGCAGAGATCTCCGTAGTTCACTAATAATCTAAGTAACGTAGACTAAGATATTAGATAGTAAAAAATAAATGAAAGAGTTCTTAACATTGTGACGTGTGTGGATGTGTAACATACGTTATAATGAATTTATCTTCGTCATCTCTCTTAGATTCGTTTGTAAATTTTAGTTTTTTTTATTGATTTATATTTTATTTTCTTGTAGAACATTTTTAATATACCTCTTTCCTAAAGGTTTCAATTATCTTAGTGTATATATATATATATATATATATATATCTATATATAGTGTTTGTGATTACTACATGTTGGATTTGAATGAAAATAAATTATCATGACTTGTTAATTAAAATATTATATATATATATATATATATATATATATAACACGTGTGAAATTTTTTATATTAATCAATTCAAACCATGATATACATATCTAAAAGTTATGTTAAAAATTAGTTAATTTTTAAAACAAATAAATAATTACTTCTATTAATTGATGTCCTTAAACACATTTTAACAATCATTAATTTTTAAACGATATTTTCAAAATATATATTATTAAAGAATAACTGATATTTAAAATATCTTATTTTTCTATAATTTCTACTTGATTATTTAATAAAATTAAATTTAAAAATTAAATTTTAATTTTATTTATTAAAATTATATTATTTACAAAATTATATATATGTGTGAATGTATTAATAATTAAATAGTTTGTTAATGAAAAATTATGTTTATCATTTTTTTATATCAAAGTATTATATATATATATATATATATATATATATATATATATTATTGAATATTCTTTGTATTTTTACTATAAAAATTAAATTGATATTATTTAAAAAAATTTAACATGAATTATGTTTACATTGAACTTCGTATAAGTTTTAAATAATTATATTTTTAACAACATAAAATAAAAGATAATAGCTTTAAAATATATATTTATAATATAAAAAACACACTTCATAATATTATAAAAAGAAATAATATTTATGGAGTTTATTTTTATTTTATTTTTTAAAGCAGACGTGTTTTAGAATTAATAGTTTTTCATAGAGATTCGATTATTTTAATATTAAAAGTTTATAATATAAATAAAATTTCTATAAAAGAGTTTCACTATCTTAAATCACATCATTTCTCTAAATTCTTTTTATAGAGTTTTCTCACTTCTCTCTAGAGTTTTTAACTTTTTGTTCATTTGTTTGAAGATTGAATTACTAGGGTGATCCTTGAAGTGAGCTTTCCACTTCTATCCAATCAATTTCTTTTATAGAGTAAATTGATTTTCTGTCATTTTTCTTATAGTATGTACATTCTTCCTATGCGTATGGATCATCTAAATTTGCATTGTTGTTTGGCTTTCTTTAAGAATATATGATTGCCAGTGGTCCTAATGGTTTGCTATGATCATGTTTGTGTTGTTCATAGGGGTCGACACAATTCTTTGAGGGTTTAAAAGTGTTTTAGGGATTATTGAGTGGTTTGGTTGTCTCTCAAATAAATGAAGCTAATTGTCTTATTTTAAAGTTATAAATGATTTGAGCATGATAATTTGCATGTTTGATTTCTCTGAATTTGGTTGATTTGTTAATGTTGGTTGTTTTAAGTGTTGTCTTGTTGAATTAGTTATGTTGAGTCATGGGGAAATGAAAACCTGATTAATTGAGCCAATTAGTATGTGTCCTGACATTAAAAATTATTTTTGACCCAAGTAATAAGAATAAAATATCGATTTGATCAGTTGAATAGGTTCCACTTTCACAAATCAGTTCCACTTTCACAAATCACTGAATTTTCTTCTATTGATATCTAATATAACGCTGGCGCTAAGCGCCAATTCATTGTGCAAGTTTGGGAGCATTTTAGCTTTAGATTGTTGAATGCCAGACTTATATCGTTGAGCACGAGAAAATGCGAATGTTTTGTCACTAGGCGGTGACAGGGCACCACTAAGCGCCACATCTAGTCTTCTTCAACAATCTTAGTTGAAGGATATCACTATAATGATTGAGTTACAAGCAAGAATACAAAGAATACCTCTCAATGCACTCTCCTTCCCCACTCAAAATCAATTACAGTAAACAAGAGGTGAACACCCTTACACTCTCACAACCTAGAAAGCAATCCCAACTTTCAGTAACCTTAGAGCAATTCCACTCTCTAAGAAAACCTTGAGAGAGATCCCAACTGCAAATAAGAACACACACAGTTCTCTCCTATGGCACAAACGCACAGAAACTCAATCTACACATTGAAAAAGATAAACATGATCTTCACACTAGACACTCAAATAGTGCATATATGATTAGCAACCTTTAAGCAAACTTCTTGATAGAATCTTGATGTATAAACCCAAAGTTGATCCTTGATTCCTCAATATGGTTCTTGGACACTTTCTACAATCAAACTCAATCAAAATATTAATTATGAAATTGAATGTTCAGATATTAGTTTGAAACAATGCGCAAGACAATTATTTATAAGATTTTTGAAATCCTGACGCATTTTAATCGATTACGCTATTAATGTAATCGACTACGTTTTTCCTACTAGTTTAGCAGCTTTTTGACAACATTTTGAAATTCAACTTTTAACCAATTTAATGGTGCATGCAATCAATTAAACAATTCTTAACAACCAAAAATAAATGCAATATGAGCGTTATAACTGTATTGACTTGAAAGAAATTAAATTCATCATATGAAAATGACTTAACCGATTATACAACTTATGTAATCAGTTATGTCCAACACTTAAGCAAAATTGCAATTTCAACTTTATTTTTCAGATTTTCATTGTTTTGAAAACACATAACCATATTTTCGCTCTTTTGAAAACATGTAATGGCTAACTTTCTTACTTAATCAGTTATACACATTGTATACCATATTATGTTAGAATAGTTTGTCTCCAATAAATGATATAAGAAATCTAAACAATTTAACAGATTACATGGATTGCTTAACAGATTAAGTTATACGAAAAATACATTTTCAATATGTTTAACCATGTAAACCTTTTTCCAATCATTAATACATGTATCAAGTACACACATCAATAATATCAAACATTTGTAATGCCATTTTGTGCAAGATAACTATAAAACATATCCTCAATGTCCATCAACAAAAATGTCCATTATATAATGTTCATCATCATGTACATAATCAAAAACAACATATTCAAAGATTCATTCTTAAACAATGAATATGCATATCACATATATAATCACAATGAATATACATAACATATAGTTCAAGCACAAACAAATATATAAACACAATTTTGCATAATATGTGCAAGAAACAATTAAAACATTTTTGTTGTTATCATGGAAACATATATGTTGTCATCATCAAAAACCAAACACATAAGGGATTGAGTTTAGCATTCACATTGCTCCCCTCCCTATCAACAATCTCCCCTTTTTTTGATGATGCGCAACCATGATGTATAACACAACCATGATGTACAACCAGAAATTGTTTTATCAAGGTTTAATCATTCGCGAGGTCCTTATTTGGGTGAGAATCTCAAATCAGTCCTTTTCTTTTTTGGCATCTCAATTGAGTCCTTATTTTGTGAAAATTGCAACAATTACACCTTTACCGTTAAATTGGGTCTAACGGCGTTATAGTCACTTTGAAGTGGCATGCTGATGTTAATTTTGTTAATTTTTTAAATGATGTGGCATGCTGACGTTTGACAGATTAGGATTTGTGTAGAGGGTTAATTGCACCGTGAAGAAGGGTGTTGTTCGCTGATGGCGGCACAAAGTCACGATTCTGGGTTTCTTGCTTGGTTCTTTTATTGCAGGTTAAGGTTTCGCGAATTTTGGCTATGGAACTCGTGGTGGCGCGATAATAAATGGGTTTTACGGTGTTTTTAAAGAAGAATGGTTCATGGATTGCTTGAGTGCGATTTTGTGGTTTGAGTTTTCTGTGCAAGTGCGAATTGGGAATGAGAATGAAGGTTGGCTTCATAGTGGTGGTTGCTCGAGGAAGATAGAGGTGCGGTTTGCACAAACTGAGTAGACGAACTTACGATTGGGTTTGGTGGATTCGCTTTGAAAGGAGAAGATTGGTTGCGATCTGGGTGAGTCACGGTGGTCCGATTTGGTGGATGCGCAAGGAAGGGTCTCACAGTGGTGCGTTAATGGGTTTTGCAGGTTGCGAAAAAGATGGTGGGTTTTGTTTACTATTGGGTTTTTCTTCTGTTTCTGTGTGTGCAAATGGATGCTCATGGTGGTTGTTTTCCATGGTTGTGGTGTTGCTGTGATGGAGAGAATGGTTACTGATGCAAACTAATTGCGTCATGGTGACCTAAGTTCGTAATGAAATTGGTGGTGCTGCCATGGTTGATTTGAGAGTTTCTAAAAATTGGGGTTAATTGGGTTTCTGATTTGTTGCAGGTTTCTAGGGATGAAGAATTTGGGAAGCTCGTGATTAGGGTTCTTGAAGAATTGTGGCGGCACATGGTGCAGCTCGTGGTGATAGGAGGTGGTTGATGGTTGAGGGATATTGACGACGAAATAAGGAAGGAGAAAGAGAATTAGGGTTTCTAGTGGAAGAGATGAAGCTAATGTGGCAAGATATGATGAGGTGGCTACCTCCCATTGGTTGATTGGGTGTTTAACGTCATTTAAAGCCAACATTACCGTGCCATGTCAACTTAACTATAATGTCGTTAGGCTCAATTTAATGGCAGGAGTGTAATTATTGTAATTTTCACAAAATAAGGACCCAATTGAGAAGCTAGAAAAGAAAAGGACCAATTTGAGATTTCCACCCTAAATAAGGACTTCACAAATGATTAAACCTTTTATCAATTATTTTCAGTTTTACCAATTTCTAATATCAATAATTTCTCCCCCTTTCACTAGCATCACTACTTTCTCCCCCTTTGGGTATTATCAAAAAAGGTATCATGAATTAGAAACAGAATAGCATTCAGAGATACATCAATATGTAATTTTTACAGATTAATATCAAAAATTGATGTTTCCTTATCATTATGCTCAATAGCTCTAATTTCTCTAAAAACTAACAAACTAATTGTTTTAAAATATACCACTAATGTTTTTACATGTCATTAGATGAATCTAGAAATATATGTTAGATATACATTGATTAGATGAGTATAACAACATACACCATATAAATATATAGAAAAAAAATTAAATGAATCTAGCAATATATACATTATTAGAGTATATTCATAAACTGATCAAACATTTATAACAAAAACTATTACACGAGTATAACAATACGCAATAAACAAGTTTGTTCATACACAAATTAAATAAGTATAACAGAAAAAAATAGATAAGTCATTTTATACACTGATTAGACAAGTCTAAGAATGCATTGATTAGACGAGTATAACATAAAATAATAATTGAGTTTGTTAATATACATTAGATGAGTTTGTCCATACAATCACTAGACGAGTATAGTAAAAAAATTAGACGAATTGTTCCATATATTGATTAGACGACTCTAGGATTATCCATTATACGAGTTTGTCCATACATTGATAAGACGAGCCTCATAATATAAATTTCACAAGTTTGTGCATACACAAATTATGAGTCTATTAATATACATTAGACAATTCTTTCCATTCATTGATTAAACGAGTCTTGTAATATATATTAAACAAGTTTGCACATACATTGATTAAACGACTTTATCAATACACTAATTAAATGAATCTAGCAACGTACACTACATGAGTATGTCTATACACCAATTAAACATGTCTATCCGTATATATTAGACAAGTTTGTTCATACACAAATTAGACGAGTCTACTAATACACATTAAACGAGTTTGACCACTCATTGATTAAATGAGTCTTGCAATACACATTACACGAGTCTAAATATATATTTTGATTAGATGAGTCGAATAATACAAATTATACGATCATGTCCATATACTAGTTAGACAAGTTTAACAATACATATTAGACGAACTTGTCGATGTATTAATTAAATGAGTTTAACAATACAAATCAGACAAGTCTTTCCATACATTAATTAGATTAATATAAAAAAATTATATGAGCTTAACTGTACACGTTGGACAACATTGTCCGTACACTAATTAGACAAGTAACAAAAATTATTAGACAAGTCATTCCATACGTTGATTAGACGAGTATAACAAAAATTATTAGAGAAATATGGGAATACATTGATCAAATGAGTAAGTAAGAAATCATTAGACGAGTGTGTCGATGTATTGATTAAATGAGTCTAATAATACACATTAGACAAGTCATTCATATATTGATTAGATGACTCTGGCAATATACATTAGAAAAACCTTTCCATACATAAATTTTATGAGTCTAATAATGCATATTAAATAAGTATGTTCATTTACTAGTTAAAAGAATCTTGCAATACACGTTAGACGAGTATGTTCATACACTAATTAGATGAGTATAGTGAAAAACATTAGACAATTTTAAGAGTACATATTAGATGAGTTTGTTCATACACTTGTTAGACAAGTAGAACAAAAAATATTAGATAAGTCATTCAATACATTGATTATATGAGTTTAACAATACACATTAGACGAATATGTTTATACACTGATCCGACAGATCTTGTAACACAGATTAGATGAGTTTGTCCATATATTGGTTACACGAGTCTAACATTAAACAAGTTTTTTCATACTTGATGAGGTTGTCTATATACCGATTAAAAGAGTGTGTCCATATACTAGTGAGATGAGTTTAATAACACATATTAGATGAATTTGTCAATGCACTAATTATATGAGTGTGACAATAGATATTATATTAGTTTGTTCATACATTGATTTAGATTTTTTATCAAATCTACATTACATATCTTTTATACTTTAAAAAAATCTACTCTATATTTCTGCATATAATTTATGTTTAGTATTTTTATAAAGTTTGCTAGTTATATTTTTACGTAACTTTCTAAATCTATAAATTAATTTTTATATTAATTCTATTAAAAAATTTAATTATAAAATTAAAAATATTTATTACTTCTTTCTTTAATCTCTAAATCTTTTAATAAACGGAAAAACAAATATAATATAACATATTTTTTTCTATAAAAACACAATATGATTGGTCTAAAATTATCCTAAAATTAATAATAATAATCATAAATAATAACATAAATCAATTATAAAATAACACATAAATATTATTAAAATATTATAAAAAAATGTTATCAAAATATATCTATCTAAACCGAACTTTGATCCCAAATATTCCGTGATGTTCTTCCTATTCGACACTGTCTGAACTAAAGTGAGTGGACTTGTTTAAGAATTTTCTTAAAAGGAAAGGATAATTTGGGAAAACAGTTTCTACACAAAACGATGATTCTCGAAGTGTGATATATGTTGGGTGGTATCATCGAAGAACACGTTCATTTCTCTTCTTCCAAGTCCCGTCCCCATCTCAAACAGTTGGTACGCAGCACCACTTTCTCGTGTTTTTCTCTCTCTAGATTTCTCTCTCACTCTCTCACGAGATTTTCTCGCAGAAGAGAATCCAGCACGATGCAGTACAGGAACCTTGGGCGATCGGGGCTGAAGGTGAGCCAGTTGTCATACGGGGCGTGGGTGAGCTTCGGGAACCAGTTGGACGTGAAGGAGGCGAAGGCGTTGCTCCAGTGCTGCCGCGACCACGGCGTCAACTTCTTCGACAATGCCGAGGTCTACGCCAATGGCCGCGCCGAGGAGATCATGGGGCAGGCGATCCGGGAGCTCGGTTGGAAGCGCTCCGACGTCGTCATTTCGACCAAGATCTTCTGGGGCGGTCAGGGCCCCAACGACAAGGGCCTCTCGCGTAAGCACATAGTGGAGGGCACCAAAGCCTCGCTCAAGCGCCTCGACATGGACTACGTCGACGTTATCTACTGCCACCGCCCCGACATCTCCACGCCCATCGAGGAAACCGTGCGGGCCATGAACCACGTCATTGACAAAGGCTGGGCTTTCTACTGGGGCACCAGTGAGTGGTCGGCCCAGCAGATCACCGAGGCCTGGGCTGTGGCCCAGAGACTCGACCTCGTCGGGCCTATTGTTGAACAGCCTGAGTATAACCTCTTGGCCAGGCACAAGGTTCTTACTCCATTCCTCTCTACCTAGTGACATACTAATTGTTTTTGTACTTATCTTATTGCATGATTCAACTTCTCTGAATAAGCACTTACGTGGGACGGAAAAAAGTGAATTATACTGTTTCTTTTCGATGTGTTGAAGTCCGATTTGGTTTTATAAGCGGTTGATAATAATTTGAAACAGGAAAATAGTGAAAGGTTCAGCATAAACTATGATTAAAAAAATATTAAAGGCTGATGCAGATAGTTGAGAGTTGAAATTTCCTCATTGGTCGGATAGATCAGGGAAATAATAGCATCTTTTGAGAAGAAATCACTCACAAACCTAACAAAAAACAAGTGGTTAAGGCTGAAGCATTTACAAAATCCAATGGCTCACAGTTATTTAACTGCACGATGCTTTTGGTGTTTTAGCATCACTGAATCCTCTCTCATAATGCATGAGTTGAGAAGGAAAAATTTGTTGTTTATGGAGTAAAAGTATTTTTTTTGTGATGTTGAACTTTTTTATTGGTATTGAGGTGTTCTAGGAGTTTGTTAGATATTGTATTGTAGTATTTCTTTTTTTGTTTCACTACTCTTTTTTATTTGGTTCTGTTTATTTGATTGACCTGATTTGACTGTATAATGGTGTAGGTTGAGTCTGAGTATCTTCCTCTGTACACCAACTATGGCATAGGCCTCACTACATGGAGTCCTCTTGCCTCTGGAGTGCTCACTGGGAAATATAAGAAAGGAGCTATACCGCCAGATAGCAGATTTTCTTTGGAAAATTACAAAGTACTTTTCCATTTGATGAAATCATTAACAATCCTCATTTTAGTTGATTCTATCTGGCCTTTACTTTAGTGTTTTTTAGACAAGAAATGATTTTGTAAAGTTTAGGACTATGGTTATTTTGTGCTTACAATCTTGGTACTGGATCTGGGATTTTTTTGTTTAATTTTTATTGACTATTTTGGCTTTTGTCTAAGTACGTTTCGTGTGGTTCTTTTTGTAGAATCTGGCATCGCGATCACTGGTTGATGATGTGCTTAAGAAGGTTGATGGATTACAGCCAATTGCGGATGAGCTTGGTGTTCCACTGTCACAACTTGCGATTGCGTGGTGTGCTGCTAATCCTAATGTTTCTTCTGTTATCTGTGGTGCTACAAAGGAGTCTCAGGTTAGTTCTTTTAGCTGTTTAACGAGATATCCAGTTTATCTATTGTTGAAATGTTTATTGTAATTTGTTGAAATGTTGTTCGGTTGTCAATTCCTATGACCTAGCAAAGTGAATTTTGTTCTTGATAAGTTCTGAGATGAAATGGTAAGTGATTGTTCTTGTTTTGGTTATGTGTGGAGAGATTTTTGGTGCCTGTTCTTTTTTATTAAGTGTGGTGTTAGTGTGGTAAGATTGTTATTATGAAACTTCGCCTGGGACCAACTAAAACACCTAGAAATGGAAGACTTATTCTCGCAACCCTTAAAAGAAATCAGACACTTTTGCTGACATAGCCCGTCCTAAATTAACACTTTTTTAAGAAAATAATTTCCCAAGATGATATTCGGATCAGGTTTGGCCGTTAGAAAAAGCTTAGAAAGATATCTCTAATTAATAGAATCATAATTAACCATATCCCAATTGATAAAAGGAAAAAATACTGAGATCACTAATTGATATTGTCATAACACTTAAACTATAGGAAAGATAGAGATAGAGCTGAAACCATGTGTTTTTGAGACAGCACAAATGTTTAATTTATATTAAGAAAACATAATCAGTACAATAAAAAGAGGAGATTTGATATCCTCTAATAGTAAAGATTTGATATGTGAATGGATAAAAACATTGTTAATAATACATAATCTAGATATTCTTGATTATATAGGATATACTCCTTATTTTTACAATTAATATTATCATATTTCTTAAACTATAGGAAAGATAGAGATAGAGCTGAAACCATGTGTTTATGAGACAAGAACACAAATGTTTTATTTATATTGAGAAAACATACTCAATAAAAAAACAATAAAAAGAGGAGATTTGATATCCTTTAATAGTAAAGATTTGAGAAGGGAGTAAATAAAGACATTCTTAATAATACATATATAATCTAGTTATTCTTGATTACATAGGACATACTCCTTATTTTTGTAATTATGACACTTCCTCTCAAGTTGGAGCATACAAGTCATGTGCTCAATTTTCGGCAAATGTGATCAATCCTTAGTCCTCTCAGTGACTTGGTGAATATGTCTGTCAACTATTCACTAAAGCTGACAAATCTAGTAGTGATGTCCCAACTCAAGTTTATCTCACAAAGTGACAATCTATCTCTGTGTGTGTCCTCGCATGAAAGACATTATTAAAGGTAATGTGTAATGCAGTATATAAGGTGCATTTGGGAACCTTTTTCAATTTTAATCTCTTTGTGGAGTCGATTTAGTCATATGAGCTTACAAGTGACTAATATTAATGAATTCTATTGTAACTATGAGCTTTTATTTTAAGGATTACAAGATTTATGAACTGAATTAAATGGGAAAAGGAGGATAAAATGTCTAAATGGCTGCATTTAGTGTGGAAATACGGAGCTTCTGTACTCAGAAGTATAGTATAGCTCATAGAAAGAACCATCTGAAATGTGATGGTTTCCTGAAGGCACACAGCTGAATGGTTTACATGTGGACAAACTTACACAGTCAATCTCAGGATTCACTGTTTAGTTTACTTGATTGAGCAAAGAAGATATAAACAAAACCGATGTATCCTGTAGTAGCAGAAGAAAAAGAAATACTCCTTTAACCATATGCATAATGTATATTCGTAACTTTTAGAAATTATTTTTTCGTAATAAAGAGGATTAAAAAATATATTGTACATATAGTTGAGCAATGCAATAATTGCTTAAACATCCCTGTGTGTGCACAGTTATAACTCGCCTGCGAGAATGAACTTTACCACTCCATTTTCATATTTTTTTCTGTTTCCTGTTTTTTATTCAACTCGTAAGAGAGCATGAAAAGAATTGATGTCATTCTTAGTTTGAGATATAACTTGCAAGAAGGAACATTGCTTTTGTAATATTATCTTATTTTTTTGATTTCTTTTGCTCAGATTCAAGAGAACATGAAAGCAATCGATGTCATTCCATTATTGACTCCTGTTGTGATGGAGAAGATTGAAGCCGTTGTTCAAAGCAAGCCAAAGCGCCCTGACTCGTACCGATAAATATGTATTAGTTGGAATACTCCTTCATCCCTGGGCCTGGAATGGAAATTCATGTTGAAATTGTATTGGTTTGGTTGATGTGATTTCCTCTTAAAAGACTTTATTTGTGTCTTATATTTTCCTTGTGGAACTGAATATGCCTTCTTTTTTATGGGTTCAAACATTCCAAATTGATTTTGGAAACAAAGCATTAAGATCTTGGAGTTTAGGCTTACGTTTGCCTTCCGAATTAAATGTGATACTATTATTTGTGGCACTACGATTTGGATTTTGAGAGTCCAGTTGCATATGTGGATCCATTATCATGTAGTTAATGTCTACCTCGTGGAATAAGGCTTGGTTAATTAGTTATTTTGACAACGGCGTAAATTCACTTCATTCCGGCATTTGAAATATGGGTGGATACCTGTTTTGGTGAAGAAGAACATGGTGGGTGTCAAGGATTTTTATGCCGTTTTAGCGGAAAACAAAGATAACCATAAAGAAGGTTTATTATAGGCTTAAATGCTTATTTTGTTTCTGGGTTAAGAGGGGAATTTTTGTTTAGTATCGGGTTTTAAAAGTATGAACATGAATTGAGTTTCTTGTTCCAGGTTCTTTTTATATATTTTTATTAAATGGTTTTCTTACAAAACCTACCTTCATTATCAACTTAGAAAACACCTTCATGTTACTGCACGCAAATAAGCTAAAAGCTAATCACCTAACACACACTTCATAATAATAACAACAACATAACTAATAAAACTGTGTTGAAATATACCCTTTTCTGCAAAATACTTCAGCATCACATATAATAAGGTTGAAACCATCAAATGAATCTTGGCTCCATGTTAGCAAAATATTGACTTATTCACAAACACAGAGTGCAGATTATTTGCCTCCACTTTGCCCCAGTTTGATTAGATATCATGTCAAAAATCACGACTTTAAAAGAATTATTGTAGACTTTTCTACCATTATAATGTAATTTTATGATGAAACTATAAAAACAGTGTAATTGAAAACAATAACTTTAAGTAAATTATGACAAATAACACGACTTTAAAATGAATAAATTGTATTATACTGAAACGAATTTCATTGAATGAACGTGTCATAATAAAACTTGCACTATTCTTATAATTTCATAATAAAATTTTATAAGAAACTTCATTATGGTATTTTAAAAATTAAATATGTCTTCACATTTTGCAAATCGTTAATAAAGCCGAATGTGTAAATTATGTGAAGAAAAATAGTGGTATATGCTTTTCACTACACTTAATTTCATATTAATGGTTTATATAGCCGCAAATACTATGAGTTTGTTTTAAAAAAAGAAAATTTCAACAATAAAATATTAAAAGTTAAAAATAATTACAAACTTGCATATGTATCAATTGACACTTTGTTATCTTTAAAAAAAGTTTCAATACGGAGGATTCTATATTATATGCAAACATGTTAAATCTTCAAAGAAAGAATTTTATCGCTTGTTATTTTATTAACTTGTTCATATGCTGACAAAGAATATTTAAATTGATTAGTATAGATTTATATTTGACTTTTTTATAATTAAGTACTAGGATGTGAATATATACTTATTCACTTATTCTATTTTATGTTATTAAAGAATTTTAGTTTATTTAATATTTCATTTAAAATTTACGTAATTATAATTTTTTTTTAATTTAAGCATTGAAGAAAAGAAAATATTATATACTTTTGTTATTATTACATTTTTTATAATATAATATTTTTTATTTTCTATAATAAAACATTAATAAATATCAGATAGATATGGGATACAATTTAATGTCATATTAAAAGATGATATATATATATATATATATATATATATATATATATATTAAAAAAATTGAGATAATATCTAATGAAGGCTTAATACCCTCTTTGCTCCTAACTCTTGTTAGAAAATGTCAACTTAGTTCTCATTTTTAAAAGTGTTTGGAATATTCCACAGACAGTTAGTAAAATTTGCGTCTAATTTGTCCCTTCTATTAAGTATAACCAAATGAAATTAGTGTGTTGATGATCTGGCACCAATTATTGATAACGTGTCAATATATTGTTTTGTACGGTGCTGACCTGTTAATAAAACACCATATTGAGGTTTTTTAAAGTTAGGGAAAAAATTGATTTAGGGTTTCTACATCGCAACACGGACGTCAACCTCTCCCTCCTCGGCGACGCCGACATCAGCCTCCATCCCCAACCACCTCCCACTACATCCATGCCAATGTCCCAAATCACGGAAATCTTCACCCGTCGCGGCTTCACCCGTTGCAGCTTCTCCGTGGAGAAGTTCGTCGCTTTGAGTGGGGACCACACCGGTACAACGATGGGTCTTTTTCTTTAAATTTGTACAGTTGCCACCTGCTCTCGCCTCTCCTTCCTCCGCCCTTGCTCGCTGCCTTCCCTCCCACTGCCCCTCCCAATGCAACCTCATCAAAACTCCCTCCCACCTATTCCCTGACTGCAGATCCACCCACCACCCCCTCAGTACTCAGACTCCCCCTGCCTAACCGACATCCTCGGCTTCCTCCAACAGTTCCTCAATAAAGGAATCCAACTCGATTGGGACCAAAGTCGTGATCCATATTTCATTAACTACATTGTCTGTCGCGCCAACAATGACACCTGCGGGTTCAACTCATCCTCCTAGAACAAACCATTCCTCTACTTCCGCTACCACTCCCAATCCACACTCACCCCACCATGGATTCGCAAATACAAATTGAACAAAATGACTTTTTTCGCTGCCGCTACCCACAACTTCGACCCCAAGCGAAAAATCAAGGACAGCGGGTTTGGGTTCGTCTACCTTGCGCAGCTCCGTGACGATTGCCTTGCGGCGGTGAAGTACCTCCACTGCAACCACTCCTCCGTCGTGTTCTCTACCAAGTCCTTCTGTAACGAGATCCTCATCCTCTCCTCGATCCACCACGCGAACCTGGTGAAGCTCCACAATTACTGCAGCGACTTGAGGGGAAGGAGAGGAAGAAGACCCACCGTTGAGAAGAAGACAAATTTAAAGAAGACTCTATCTGTGCCCTAAATCACATTTTCTCCAATTTAAAAAACCCTAAAAAATTATATATTTTTTAAGTCAATTACACGTCAACACACACAAAACAATATATTGACACGTTGTCAATATATTGACACTTATATTGACACGTTGCCATAACTGGTGTCAAATCATTAATGCACTAACTCCGTTTGGTTATACTTAACGGAAAGAACAAATAAGACCCAAATTTTACTAATTGTGGACATATTTCAAACACTTTTAAAAATGAGAACTAAATTGACATTGTCCAACGAAAGTGGAGACCAAAGAGGGTATTAAGCCTTAAATAATGTAGTGTAATACATTTAATATATATATATATATATATATATATATATATATTATGAAAAATAAAAAATTTAAAATAAAAATTAATTTTTAAAAGTATAGCTACAAATTAATTAAATATTTTTTATTTTAATTACTTAATTTGTTATAGAAAAATATAGATGGTAAGCATTTAGAAAATATTTTAAATAAAAAAGAAAAATAAAATTATTTTTTAAAATTATAGTTAGAAGTTCATCAATATTTTTTATTTTAATTTACTTGTTTTTGTTTTAAAAAACAAAAATTTAAGGATCTAGGAAATATTTTAGAGTAGAAATGATTTTATAAATGATATTTATCTATTTTGTTGCAAATTTTTATAAATTTTGTTTTATAAATTTTTATTATTCAAGTTTCATTTTATAAGAATTATTATCTTTCTAAAACATTTTATTTTATTATTTTTATCTTTTTTATCTGAATCTTTGACTATGTCTTTTATTTGTTTGACAATTGAAATATATCATAAGAGTCTTGACGAAGAGTGTTATAATTTTTTTTGGTCATAATTTTAAATAGAGTAGGTTCATATTTTGTCCTTCTTCTAAGTCTTAATTAGATTTGTTTCATATAAGGGTTGTGGATCTCTTATGTGATGTTTAAGGGTTCAAATAGAATGTGATTAAATTGTTGATTGTAAGTAAGGGTCTTTAAAGATAAAGAAATTAGTTTTGATAATGACTCACAACTGAGGTAAGAGAAAGTAGTTTAATTATATAATTTCAATTTTGCTTGATAAATAAATTGTGATGAGAAAATGCTACTGTTGGTACTTTCTAATATGTATGTTTTTATGTTGAATTAAATTGATGTTATTGATTGTTTTGATTAAATGGAAATTAATATTTATGACATTAATTCGTTATAATAGGATTGTCTAATTTATTTTGTCTAAGGTCTATTTTGAATTAAATTATGGTATTTTTGAACTAAACCCGAAATTAAATCATGGTATTTTTTACTATATAAACAAATTGGGTAGCTTGATGTGATTAGTTAGGATTTTAGTATTGGTATGATAGTGAGTGGTGTCTTATAATTGTCAAGTGTCGTGTTAAAATTAATTATCTTTTATTTTTTTTTTATTTTCTCATATAGAAAAATTTGTAAATACATCTTATATATTTATTATTTATTTTTACTTTTTCTTAATTATATAATACTTTAAATTAGTAAGCGATCCTACTAAATTCAGGTCTTACATAAGTTATACAAAAGATATAGCCATTTCACTTTTTATTAATTTATTGTTTAAGTAGTTAGATATAAAAAAAAAGTAAATAAAAAATAAACATTAAGGATAATTTTTTTATAAAATATGAGGTTAGTGAACCTAACTTATATATAAATTTTTTTATAATATATATATAATCAAATTTCAAGTATATACGTAAATAATAATGATCCTGATAAATACTTATAATATAATCATTGTATTTATTATAAACTCCACAAAACCTCACAAAATCGGCTTGTAAGGTGAGGTTTACACCCACTTATAAAGTATGAATTGACTTTATCTCTAGTCGATGTGAAACTTCCAACACACCCCCTTTAAGCCGAGGTATAGAATCTCGTGCGTGATAGTAAAAATTGGGTGGTCCGATAATGGCCCGATAGCGGGTGGAATAGAAGAATAAAATGCCCACTTAGAACTCGTTAAGATATGTTCTAACCATGGTTCTGATACCATATTAGAAGTGAACTTTAAGACTAACTCAACTCCACAAAACCGGCTTGGTTATAGGTTTTAGGTTCACTAACTTGGGCAAGATTAAAGACATATGATTTATGAAGAGATGATAATACATTATAAGATAGATATGAAGAGATAAGATATAAGGTACCTGTGTATGACTGAGTGGCGGGAGAAGTAGATAATATATTGCAATAATAGTCCTGCAGATAAGACGGTTTATGTTTTGGCCTGATTGATTTCCTTTGTGGAAACAGGTTCAACAGAAACAAGTTGAGAAGAAAAAATAACAGAGTCTGAAACAATAAAAGGAGGAGATGTAGGTAGTAAAGAGGGTTGATGAGTAACTTCTGAGAAAAGAGGTGATGGAGAGGAAATGATTTTGGTAACAAAATCCAAGGAATTTTGTGTATCAATAGGTGAGTGCTTGTCACTAGTAAGAAAGGGAAATATGTTTTCATAATATAATACATTCCTTGATAGAAAAATTTCCCTAGAGTTTAAATCTAACAAAAGGTAGACTTCCACTCCTTTTTTAAAACCAAGTAAATCACATTTTCTTGCACGGGGTTGAAATTTTGTTCTATGAGCTTGAAGAGTTGAAGCATAGAAAAGTGAGCCAAAAACTCGTAAGTAAGTAATGTCTGGTTTAACATTGTGTAAGAGTTGAGATGGAGAAAAATATGCCAAAACTTTGGAAGGTAAAATATTAATGGGTTGCACAACATAACGAACAACAAAAGACCAAAAAGTTATGAGCAAATGAGATTGAAACATTAAAAATCTAGCAACATTGAGAATGTGTTGATGTTTTCTCTCAACAACTCCATTTTGTTGAGGTGTTTCAACACAAGATAATTGATGTTGTATTCTTTTTTGTCTACAAAAATATGTCATTGCAAACTCATTACCATTATCTGATCTAACAGCTTTTACATCAATGCCAAATTATGTTTTGATATAAGAAACAAAGCCAATAAGTTGTGATCTTGCATCTGACTTACTTGCCATCAATTTAATCCATGTGTGTCTAGACATATCATCCACTATAGTTAAAATATATTTGAAACCATCAACAAAAGAAGTAGAATAGGGCCCCTAAATATCAACATGAATTAAATCAAAAGGAGCTTTTGAAACAGTAGTTTTTAATTAAAAATGCAATTTCCTTTGCTTAGAATAGTGACAAGTATCACAATGAGTGTATTTTGTATAAGTAAAATGGCATACATGGTGCGTAATTTGATATAACAAGAAGAAGAAGGATGCCTTAGTCTAAAGTGCCAAATATCTATAGAGTTAGGTCTTATTGTAGAACAAGCAATGAAATTCTCAAGAGTAATAGAAATGGGTGAATATATGTTTATATTCTATGAATTGACCTTATTTCTAATAAACATTGATAACATTTTAATAATTATGAATATATGTTTATATTTTAATAAATTAGATTATTAAATTAATTAAATAAAATAAAGTAAGTTAGTTTACTGTTATATTAATATATAGGTATGTTATAAAGATAAATAATTAACAATATTTAAAAAACAAATAAATAATTTAACTTAATATTTTAAATATTTATGTTCAATATTTTAATTTATTTATATTATGATATTTATTAAATTAATTTTTCAAAATATTTTTATCTCGGAAGATAATTTTTTTTATTCATTAAAATTATATAATATTTTTTATTTTGATCTAAAATTTATTTTAACTTTAATTCAAAATTAATTGTATATCAATATACATTTTAAAAGTTAATTTCTAAACATATTAATATATTAATATGTGTAAAAAATATTTATTACGTTAAATAAAATACATATTTTTCACGCAGTTTTACCTTTTTTTTTTTCTTTCAATTAAGATAAATCAACATTTTACATTTTCCTTTTTCTTCAAGAAAATATGACATATATATTTCGCTTATATGTTTAAATAAATAAATAAGCGAATGTAAACGATGGAACAAGAATTGACGTATATCCACAAGTACGTGTCCCTTACGTATCAATCTTGCTTCATCAAATCACACGCTTAGCAACAATTCTGGATTAGATATTTTTTTACAAACGCGCTTCTACGCTACGTGAGGACACCTCCCATATTTTCAATTTTTCATATACATTCTTTTTGAGTTTCTTCTAATCATGTTTTCTTTTCTACTACTATTATCAAGTAAGTCCTAGTGTTTTTAATATTGCTTTTAGTCACAATAAATTTTAAAGGGATAAATTAGGATTTGTGTTCACTGTAATCCCTGAAATATTAAATGTATCTTTTACAAAAATATGTGTTACCTTCGTCTCCCTATTTTCACATTTTTTTGTTTATATTTTTACGTAACATTTAAAAATATTATTTTAGATTTTGGTAATAATGATAACATATTTAATTTAAGTGCATTGTAGTTTATATATATATATATATAATCTTCTATAAAAGTAAAATTATAAATAAAACTTAAAATAATTATAATTGTAACACTAAATTTTTAATTTAGTAAAATAACGAAAGTGTTGGGTTAAGTTAAATTATAATTTTTAAAATAAATTTAATAACAAGTTATATAGCTTATTTAAGTTAGAGTATTTGGATAACATGTTAAAGGGATCTAGTTCAACTCTCATAAGTATCAATCTAGGTAAGGGATTTGTGATTTGTTTTCCTGTTTGGTTAGAAAGTTTTAAGTTGGTATTTATTTAATTTTTTTTTAATTGTGTGTAAATTTTTAAAAAAGTATTTCAATTAGATTATTTAAAAAAATATATAAAAAGTAAACATTAATAAAATGTCATGTTTTAATATGTGATTTTTTTAAATATTATTTATTTATTGTAAAATTTATTATCATCCATGTATCAGGTCCTTAGTATAACATGTGATATTATTAATGTCGTGCTAGGATAATGTCACATTTATTAGTGTCAATGTTAAATGTCATTCTCTTCATTTTTATTTAATCCTTATATATGTCTATTTCATTCAATTTAATCCAAATTTGTTTCAAAATGAAGTAATATTCTCCCTCTCTAAATTAAGATCAAATTATATTGATTATATAAATGTTATACTAATATATTTTTTTAATAAAAAGACTTTTTAAAATATTACATTATTGTAAATTATTAACCCATGTTTTTTTAATTAAGTTTTTCTAATAAATTTTAATATAAAAATTAGTACAACACTTATACAAAAATAAATTTGGTCCCAATTAACACGTGACTTAATTAATTAATTCTTATAAAAAAATGGATTAATAATATATTAGTTTTATTTTATTTTTAAATTTGGTTTCAATTTGGAAATGAACAATATTGATTATTTTGAAAAAAAAAATAGGATTAAATTGAAATAAAGACATTGATGTTGATATTGACACTAACATTTGACATTCATTAACATATGGATTGTCCTGCCATGTGGCAATGTCAATGTCAAGTGTTACATGTCACTCACTCCTGTTTGAACTAGTGTTTGAAACCAAACTTATTCTTAGGAGGATAGTTGAGGTGATTCAGGTGAGATCTAATGTAAATCCAACTTTCTCTTCACTTGTGAGATTCGAGGGGACATATCACATCAAGAATCTAACACATGAGCAACAAAAAGTTTTGCAAAAAAGAAATTAAAAAATCACATATTGACATATGACATGTTGTTTGTTGGAAATCTAAGTGTGAATCTATGTGTTACATTGGATAAGAATGAGAAAGTGGAGTACCATATAAGGATGAAGACCCATTAACCAATTTTCTTAAGGTTTTGGGTTGAGAATGATGTTAATCTCTTATGTAGTTCGGCTTAGGTCTAATTGGTGTTGTATCTCCCTAATAAGCTTCCTCCCTTCATAAACACAATAGTGGTATCAAAGTCGATGATTAGTCTTGGTAACCGGCTTAGATAAGTAGAATATAGTCCTTGTATTGAAAGTCTCACTAACAAAGCTTTTAGGTAAGTGCGGGCTGTTAAAATGAATAATGGTACGAAAATAGGTACTCATGGTTGAGAATGCTTATATTGAAAGGAGAGTGTACCAATATGGAAAGGACTCATCCTTGGGAATCCAAGTGAGAGTCTAACTCCCACATTAGGTGGAAATGAGAAAGTGAAGTACCATATAAGGATGAACACCTATTAACCTATTACCTTAAGGTTTTGGGTTGAGAGTGGTGTCAATCCCTTATGTAGTTGGGCTTAGGTCTTATTGGTGTTGTGTCTCCCAATAAACTTCCTCCCTTTATAAACTCAAAAATTGAAGTACTTTTTCAAAAGTTATGATGCAGTTGAAACATAAAGTCAAACAAGTACCAATTAAAACTTCTGAACCAAAGTGGAGACCAAACAAGTAATTAAACCTTGATTTAATTCCAAATTTTTAAGTTTTAATTTTGATTTGTTTGAACAAATAAATGAAAGCTTCAATTTCTGTTAATCTTAAATAATGGTATTTAAGTTGCGAAATGAAAGATTTTGAAATTTACAAATTTTAGTAAGTATCTTAACAGCATTCGAACTTGATTGTTACAATAAATAACTACATCAAATCTTTATATTTAGTAGCAATTCTTCAGAAATTATTTTAAGATATAAAAAGAAGTTTCCTTTTCATATTATTAAGCTTTGCCATTGCTCTCGTATCCACTATAATATATATATATATATATATATATATATATATATATATATATATATATATATATATATATATATATATATATATAAATAGAAACTTTAATTTATAATTTCAAATTGGAAATTGAAAATAAATTGAATTTAAATTTTTATCATTTTATTGTTTGATAATAAATGTAAGAATCTAGAATATTGTGTTTTAGATGTGATAGAATGTTTTAAATAATGAGACTCGGTTATTTTAAATTAAAAGTTCAAAAGTATAAATAAAATTTCTAGTAACTTCATTATCTAAAAATACACCATCTTTAAAACTCTTTCTCTAAGAGCTCCTTACACTCTCTCTAAGTTTTCTATCTCCTTGTCTATTTGTTTGAAGATGAGAGATCATTTGAGTGATCCTTGAGGTGAGATCTTCGAGTCTATTCGCTCAATTTCTGTGAAATAGTAAATTGATTTATGTTATTTTCCTCAATTTGTGTGTTTTTTCATGCATATGAATTGTTTTAGCCGCATGTGTCATCTAAGTCTTCTATAAGACTCTATGTTGATTAGTGGTCCTAATGGTATCCCCTCATCACGTGTTTATAGTTTGTAGGAGCAGATAAGGTTCCTAGAGCTGTTTTTGGGTCTTTAAAGTCGTTTAGTCATCTAACAAGTAAGGGAAGCTAGTACTCTAATTTTTAGTTGATAAGCAAGGTTTGACTAATGCTTGTATGCTTATATGGCTGAGGGATTGTGTAATTGAGTTGTATGCTGCAATTTGACCTGTTGAGTTGAGATTGGGGAATGCAATTGTGTTTAGAGATAATATGATTTAAATTCTACTATGTTGAATGCTTGAAATTGTATTAAAAGTAAATTATGTGGTTGGAATGTGTATTATCTAAAGAATTTTTGTTATGGCATATGTGGTTAATGTTAGGCTGAATGGGGGATGCTTGTAAGGCATAAATCTACATAATTAGTGTTCTGCAAAATTATGCAGACTTGTTGGGCGAGTATATTCTCGATGAGCGAAATCGAAGTTAGGAGACTCACTAACTTGGCTTTTGCAAAGTGAAAATATAGTCACTAGGTGAGCTCAAAGTTAGAGAGCCACTGACTTAGTATTTTTTGGGCAAAACTAAAATCAAAGACTCATTGGTTTGAAAATGGTTGAGCAAGACCTTTCTCGTTAGAAAATTTATTAATTTTTTAAGCTTGTGCCATCTAGTGTGGATCTCGCTAGGCAATTTATCTAGTTCCTGAGCGAATCAGTATTCAATGAACGAATAAATACTCTTGTTGGGCGAGATTTACATAATGTAACACTTAATTTATATGTGTGATTTGCTAGTTTATGATGAGTAAAGGATGTTTTGTGAATGTTAATGTGATATCTAGTTTGTAAATTATTTAAGAATGATTGTAATCAATCTAAGGAGGAATTGGTTGTGCTGTTGTTTAGTGTGTATGTTTTGACATACAAGAGTTCAGAAAGTAGATATTCTAATATACTACCAACCATTCAACTCATAGAGAGAAGAATAAGGTGTGAGAGAGAATTGTAGGAGGGTTCTACCTTAGACGATTAGTCTTAGGCGTGAAAGATTAACCTCATGAGTAGTAGGGTGACAACCCCTTCGTTTGTGACTATGCAAAGTAGAAATACTATTATGGATGAACATATACAATGAGCTCTATGTCAAAGCATGTATCCAGATAAATTGAGTCAAGTCAACTACTTACATGTATATTTGAGTTATAGAATGTTATCATTGATGAACCAATATGTGAAGTGTTAAGTTGTTCATGATATTTTCTTTTGAAAGCTAGCTTACCCCGCATTCTTTTGTGTTTATGATGTTTTCCCTTTTGCAATGATCAACTGTTAGTGTGAGTAGAGAATGAGTTAAGTGCTCATATGTTGTTGATGGAGACCGATGGTGTTGTTGAGTGATCTGTTAGGTTTAGATAGATATTGTATAATCGATTCTATCTTTGGAGAGACTTGTTAGTTTTCTAAGACCTTATACGTATATTTTGATGGTAAAATTATTATTCTAGATATATGTATCAATATTTTGTATGCCTTTTATCTATCTGTTGTGCATTATCATATGTATGATGTTTTAATAATTTATATTATTAAATGAAATGTTACAATAAATCCTAGTCATTAAATTTTTAATATGGCTTATTTATTTTTCTATCAGTAATTGTTAATATTACATTGTTATTTAGTTTTATGTTTATTCAATATATATTAAAACTTAACTTTAATTTTGTTAATTTCTTTTATCATTTTACTTTTTATAGATATTATTAGATCTTTACATACATCATAAGCATGAGTTGACAAGACATCCTTCAAAACCAATTAGTTATTTTACATAAAAATGACTTTTAAGAATTTTAAAAGGAAGCGGTAAAAAAATAAAAATATAGAAGCTAATGTATATTTAAAATAGAGTAAACTTATAAATTTTATTTGATTGCTAACTTGATTAAATAGTCTACCTCCTCGGTAAAATAATTTTTTGTTTCCAAAAAAGGCTTAATACTTATTTTGGTCTCTATATTCTTTATTTTTGGTCAAAGTGGTCATCAAGTTCTTATGATGTTCAAAGTGGTCTTCTTTTTTACAAAATTTGTTCAATTTAGTCCTTTTCGTTGACGGCGTCTAAATCTCTATCGGCATAGAGTCCATGTAAGAAAAACGGAATGAGCTTTCACACAATAGAGCTCACAATGGATGACTCATGATTCAGTAGGATTCAGTAGGATAGAGGTTGTGTTGATGTTTCTAATTCTAGTTGCACGATTTGGCTTTTCTATGGTGGAATTCTAGTTTTGGTTTTATTTGCAGTTTTTGGCGAAGATGATGATGCAAGGTAGGAGATAGCAGAGGAGGTACGAACTTGATTGCACGAACAATGATTGATGATTCGCGAATGACTGTTTCATTTGGATAGTTATCTAGGTTTAGGGTTTGCAGGTTCACGAAGGTAATGATGTGATGGAGGGAGTTTCGCGATTTCATGTAGGTGCTTCCATGGTTGTTTTTCGTGTTGGTGTGGTTTTAGTGAAGGATGCTTGCGGATCTCAACTATGGTTTGAGGTTTTTGCGTTTTCTAGTCTCAGTTGTGCATTATCATATGTATGATGTTTTGTTTAATAACTTATATTATTAGATGAGATGTTACAATAAATATTGGTTATTAATATTACATTGTTATTTATTTTATGTTTATTCAATATATATATATATATATATATATATATATATATATATATATATATATATATATATATATATATATATATATATATATTAAAACATAACCTTAATTTTGATGAATTTTTTTTATCATTTTACTTTTTATAGACATTATTATATCTTTACATACATAATACCCATGAGTGGACAAGGCATCCTTCAAAACCAATTAGTTGTTATACGTAAAAATAATTTTTAAGGATTTTAAACAGAAACAGTAAAAAATAAAATATAAAAGCTAATGTACATTTAAAATCGAGTAAACTTGTAAATTTTATTTGATTGTTAACTTATTAAATAGTTTCCCTCGTTTTCAGAAAAAACTTAATACTTATTTTGGTTTTGAGTTTTTTGCGTTTTTAATCTCTGTTTGTAGGTTTATATATGAGGAGATAATAATGGAGAAGATGAGCGTCACTACTCCTGGGTAGTTGGTGATTGATAGAGGAGGAAACTACTATCATGTTTCTACGTCACATTCCTTCCTCGTACACAAAAAATTGACAATATATTTAATATTGACTTATATGAACACTATACTCTTAACGATTTAGACGTCATCATCAGTAAAAATGATCAAATTAAACAAATTTAAAACATTACTTAAATACTAAAAAAACTCAAAGTTAGAAATATGGAAACTAAATAAATATTAAGTCTTTACAAAATGTGAAAGAAACGTACGAAATGGTAAACACGCGCTCCAAGTCGCGAATGGAAAAACATAAATTTTCAATTATAATTATCGTCACTGGTCCTTTGTTGAACAATATTACGATACATTCTTCCCACGTTTTTTTATTATATTTGAAAAAAGTAGTAAGTGAATGTAGTATAGGTTTAATATGTTCGGAGGTCCCTATATGTGGGTTCGTTTTAATTCGGTCTTCTAATTTTGAAAGTGATCAATTAGGTCCCTAATTTGGTAAATGTGATTCAATAATAGGATCTCCGTTAAATACAGTTAACTCCGTTAACTTTGTTATGAAGTGGCAAGCTGAGCTGGCATCTATAGGCGGAGCAGTTCCTCGTCAGCAACCTTTCTCTGAATGCGGAGGCCAACCTGACCTCCTTCGCCGTCTCCGCCGTCCCCTGCGGCCACTGCCGCCAATTTCTCCAGGAACTCCGCCGCTCCCTCGTTGCTCCAGTTCCAACCATAATATTTAAACCACGACCTCCGAACCTATTAAACCTTAAATATGCAAGTGCAACCTTGGAAGCCAACTCTAGAAAACTAAAACACAATCTAAAAAAAAAAGCAAAAAAAAAAGAGGGAAGAAGAATGGGATGAAGCTGGAAATCGAAATCTTGCAGGGCAAAGAAAAGGCATTGACATTTGAAAGATGGAGCAACGAAACCCTTCCTCGTCACCGCACCCGTTCGAGTCCTCATTCGCCCTTCGATGGCGTGGTGGTTGTCAGCTTCATCGCGCGACGGCATGACGATTTCGCGCAGCTCCTCGACCGTGTCATCGACTCCAACGTCTTTGCCTCCGGAAATCTCGACGCCCCGCTCCTCGTCGACGATGAGGAGGCGAGGGAGTGGTTCGAGCGGAGGAGAATTAGCTACTTTCACGACCATGAGAGAGGGATTTTGTTCCTTCAGTTCTCTTTCACTCGCTGTCCCGCAATTCACACGGTTGCGGACGTTGCGACTCCGGGATTTGATTCTTCCGTCATGGGAAGAGTTAAGGCGTTGTGGTGGGTTTCCAAGAGAAGGGGAGTGCCATGGGAGAGGAGGTCGTGGGGGCCAAATTGGTGAGGGAGGAAGTGAGAGAGAGGGGTGAATTGCGGCGTGTCATCGGAGGTAATCAGGATATTCACGTCGGAGGCAGCGCAGAGTTCCGGGAGGAATTGATGGCAGTGGCTGCACGGGGTGGTGGAGACGGAGAAGGAGGTCAGGTTGGCCTCCGCATTCAGAGAGAGGTTGCTGATGAGGAACTGCTCCGCCTATAGATGCCAGCCACCTGGATGCCTCAGCTTGCCACTTCATAACAAAGTTAACGGAGTTAACTGCATTTAACGGAGATCCTATTATTGAATCACATTTACCAAATTAAGGACCTAATTGATCACTTTCAAAATTGGAGGAGCCAATTGAAACGAACCCCCAAATATAGGGACCTCCGAACCTATTAAACCTTTAGTATAACAAGTATTGTAATATTTTATTTTTAGTCCAATAAAATAAATTAGAGAACTTCCTTTAATGTTAATTGAATATTAAATTTGAATAAATAAGTGTGATGATCATTAAAATTTAAATGTGTTAACTCTAACAAAATCAATATAACTAAAATTTTATATCAAAATTGTATTTTTTTTATTATTATACTGAATCCACTATTTTTCTATTTCAAAATTCTTTAAATTAATATGAAAAATAGTAAATATATTATTTGCAATAAATTTATTAACTTGAATAATTCCCACTTTAAAAGCATATCTATTTTATTTTTAAGTTATATTAAATTATTCTAATTTCAAATTTGTCAAAATAATATTATCATATCTTAATTATTATTTATCTTATAATTTGATTATAAATCTTTTGTCTTAAAAAAGGTAAACAAAAGATTAGCCGACAAAAAGCATATATATAATCTCTAGTCTCAACTTCTAAGTGTCTCAAAAAAAATTTTTATTTTGATTTTAAAAATAATTTAAATATATTTTTATTTTCTAATTCTTTCTGGTAAAGCATTAAATTTTAAAACAAAATATTTTAATGATATTATCTTAAAAGACTTAAAATCGAAATATAAACATGTCAGAACCCATAAACTCCAAGTTAGTGGAAGTCAGGTGTCAATGAAGGATTTAGAATTTCTGAGAGTGGAAGACAGGTGGCTGTAGGAGAGTGGACCGATTGGTTTGTGCAGGAGGTATATAAGTTGAAATTTTGAAATTTGGTCCCACTTTTTACGTGCACCCTTCTTCTTCAAACTACTGAACCCCATTTTCTCCTCCTTCTCTCTAGATTCCTCCACTTTCTCTCTAAGAACTCTTATCTTTTTCTTCTTTTGATCACCAATCAGGCAACGTTGAACTCTCCCGGCGTTAAGGGCTTTCATTTAAATTGATCAAGTTGTGGTTTTAAGCCGGTGAGTTACTCCTCTTCTTAGAACGTTCGTTTTCTGATACCTGCAAGCCAAATTTTGGTTGCATGAGTTTATCATCTCATTCTAAACACATTTCTGATTTTTTTTTGTTTGGTTTAGTTTCACAAATAGTGACAGTAGGATTCTAAGATGTCTGGTTGTGAGCTATTCTATAAAAATTGTAAACGTTCGGCTACGTTTAGAGGTAAGGGAAACTTGTAATTTAATTATGATTCTTGTTTTATAATTGTTTATTGGATGGAATGATGTTATGTTTGATGAGTGGGTTGATGTTGTAATATTGCATGTTTGTTTAGATGTATTGTTAATTGAGGAAAAGGAACAAATTGGGTAGGAATATAATTTGATTGTGATTCTGCAATAATCTGCAGAATTCTGTAAACTATTAAGTATTATTGGTTTAATGGATCACTGTTTTAAATATAGTAATCATGTTAGGTTACGTGTTAGGTTAGTTTCTGTTTTTCTGTTATTTTCCCTTCCACTTCAGAACTCTATAAATAGAGTTTTCCCCCTCACATATGTTTTTGTAATGAACATACATTTTCCAGCAATAACATAAGATATTCTTTTTCTCTAAAGAGCAAACAAGGATCTCTTTCACTAACCTTTAACCGTGTCTTTCTTCTTCTTCTTTTTGGCCCTCTCTCCCATCGTCTCCGGTGAAGGCAACTTCTTGCTCCGACGACGGGTTTCCATGGAAGCCCTAGAACCTTCCCTTTCATTCACACGATGCATCCTACATTACCACCCACTTGCCATCTGATCTCGAGGCAGCCTCTAACGAAAGTGTGGTTTTGCGTTTTTGTATTAGTGGGTGCGTTTTGGGTTAAAGGTCGTTGGGCCCATTCTTTACAGTGTGGCCCATTCTCTTTATGGTATAAAGAGCAGAAACCATACCCACCTCATTTTCGCTGCCCAGGTTTCGTTCTTTGATGATTCTTGCTTAGTTTCTTGCACTGTTTCTTGCTTCCTTCTACCATGGATACCACAGACCAGTTTGCCAGCCCTTTCTACTTACACCCAGGGGAGAATCCAGGATTAACCCTCATCTCTCAAGTCCTGGGTGAGAATAATTACTCTTCTTGGAGCAGAAGCATGAGAAGAGCAGTCCTATCCAAAAACAAGATCAAATTTATTGATGGGTCCATCAAGAAACCCAAGAAAAATGAAGTTTTGTTTGATGCATGGGAAAGATGCAATATAATGGTACTCTCGTGGATTATAAAAACACTTTCTCCAGAAATTGCAGAAAGTGTAATATATGTTGAAGAAACCAAAGAATTGTGGGAAGAGCTAAAGGAGAGATTTTCTAAAGGTGATTATTTTAAAATCTCTGACCTTCTCCAAGACATTCATTCAATCAAACAAGGGGAAAGAACTGTTACTCAATTCTTTACTGACTTAAAAATCCTCTAGGAAGAATTGGAATATCTTAGACCCATACCAAACTATACCTGCGAAATACCTTGCAGCTGTGAACTCTCAAAAACTTCTCTAAAATACAGAGAAGTAGAGCACGTTATATGTTTTTTAAAAGGGTTAAATGACACCTATAATACTGTCCGGACCCAGATTCTGTTGATGGAACCTCTGTCAAACATCAATCGTGTTTTCTCTCTCATTATGCAACAAGAGAGACAAGAAAGGTCTGAATTTGGCACTGCAAGCCATAATCACTCTACTGAAACCAGTAGAGTCATAGCCAATGTTGCTAACAGGAACAACAGTTGGAAACCAGACCAAACCTGGAAAAATCAAGGTCATGGTGTTGGGTCACATGGTCTGGGAAGAGGCAGAGGAAAGAATCCTAATTACGGAAAACAGTGTTCTTACTACAACAAGATGAATCACACTGTGGATGAGTGCTACTCCAAGCATGGTTTTCCACCTTGGTACAAAAAGAATGACAGCAATCCAGAGAAGAGAAGTGGTTGGAATTCTACTAATGTCTGCCAAAGCAGTTCTGGACCAGATAATATTCATCAGGGAGACACCAGCACTACTTTCAACAAACTCACCCTAGACCAGATTGAAAAACTCCTAAAAATGATTGAGAAAGCTGATGAACCTACACATAAGATCAATCAGATGCAGAGGAATGACAAGGAGGACAAACCAGGTACTCTCTCTTGGATTATTGACACTGGGGCCACTGATCATGTGACCCATGAGAAAAGGAATTTTGTTACCTTCTATAAGATTAAACCCATTACTGTTAAATTGCCTAATAATTCTGTTATCACTGCCAAACATGCAGGAACTGTTCAATTTTCTAGAGACTTTATGATTTTTAATGTGCTTTATATCCCTGATTTTCTTTCAACTTAATCTCTGTTCAAAGTCTTATAAAAGACTTGAATTGTAGCCTAATTTTTTCTTCTGAGGTTTGCCAGATAAGGGAGAATTCTACATTGAAGATGATTGGGTGTGCTAACTCTTACAAGGGTCTCTACTACTTACAAATCTTTCCAAATTCTGATTAGGACCTTGTTCCAAAATCTGTTTTTTCCTTTAAACATGTTGATGTAAATCTATGGCATTATAGACTAGGCCATCCTGGACACAAGGCTGTCAAACAGATTTGTGAACATTTTCCCTATGTCAAAATGAATGCTAATACAGTTTGTGATGTTTGCCACTATGCTAAGCAACATAAATTGTCTTTCCCTATAAGCAATTCTTTATCTACTGAATGTTTTGAAATGATTCATTGTGATATATGGGGTCCTTATTCTATTTCTTCTATTCATGGACATAAATACTTTCTTACTATTGTTGATGATTATAGCCGACATACATGGATTTTTTTTGATGAACAATAAGGGCCAAACTAGAGACTTATTACAGAATTTTATTCTTAAGATTAAGAATCAGCTTGGTAAAATAATTAAGACTGTTAGAACTGATAATGGACCTGAGTTCAACTGTGTTAACTTCTATAACTTGCATGGTATTAGTCATCAAACTAGTTGTGTAGAGACCCCTGAGCAGAATTCAGTTGTTGAACGTAAGCACCAACACATTCTAAATGTTACCCGTAGCCTTATGTTCCAATCTAGTATACCTAATGCCTATTGGTCCTATGCTGTTAGCCATGTTGTCTACCTAATAAACAGATTGCCTACTCCCATTCTTAACAACAAAACCCCTCATGATCATATCTACGATGTTCCCCCCACTTATTTATATTTAAAAACTTTTGGATGCCTCTGTTTTGCTTCCACCCTTGCAGCTGGCAGGAGCAAACTTGACCCAAGAGCAAGGAAAGGGATTTTCATTGGATACAAAAGTGGAGTCAAGGGTTATATTGTCCTTGACATCAACACTAGAGAGCTGTTTATAAGTAGGAATGTTATTTTTTATGAAGATATTTTTCCATGGAAGAATCAGCAGAACAACACAGGAGTGGATGGTGAAGAAGCTGGCAGAATTACCTTTCTCAATGATTCCCTAGGCAATTCTGCCTCTAATAAATGATGAAAGGTTTGCAGAAGAAGAAATACAGCATGACATTGTCGACGAGAATAACATTGAAGCATTCAAGATATACCATGGCTATCACTGCTAACAATAAGCCCCACTCTTACAATGAGGCCAAAGATGTGAGTGAATGGGCAGAGGCAATGTACAAGGAAATAAAAGCCTTGCAGAATAACAACACGTGGTTTCTAACACAGCTTCCTCAAGGGAAGACTGCCATTGGGTGCAGATGGGTATACAAGATTAAATACAGGGCTGATGGCACCATAGAAAGGTACAAGGCCCGCCTAGTTGCTAAGGGTTACACCTAGCAAGAAGGGATAGATTATTTAGACACCTTTTCTCCCGTTGCCAAGCTAACTACCGTTAGATTACTAATTGCGTTGGCAGCTTCTAAAAACTGGTTTTTACATCAACTGGATGTGAATAATGCCTTCCTGCATGGAGACTTAAATGAGGAAGTCTACATGGAGCCACCTCCTGGTCTAAATATTCATAAAGAAGGCCAAGTCTGCAAACTCACAAAGTCAATATATGGCCTAAAGCAAGCTAGTAGGCAATGGTTTGAAACGTTGTCCACTTTTCTTACCTCTGTTAGCTATATATAGTCCAAAAGTTATCATTCTCTCTTTATCAAAGGGACACCTACTGGTTTCACAGCCTTACTTGTTTATGTTGATGACATCATATTAGCAGGGAATTCCATGACAGAAATCAATCACATAAAGAGTCTTTTGCATAACTGATTCCAAGTAAAGGATCTAGTAGAACTCAAATATTTCCTAGGATTGGAGGTGGCAAGGTCCCAGAAAGGAATTCATTTGTCTCAAAGAAAATATGCCTTAGACATACTTGAGGAGACGGGAATGTTGAGTTGCAAGCCCTATTCAACCCCCTTTTTGAGTGACACGAGCACCCTATACAAAACTGACAGTTATTTGAAAGATCCAACCTCATACCAAAGATTGATAGGGAAGTTGCTCTATCTCACTAACACTATACCTGATTTGTGTTTCTCTATTAATTTATTGAGTCAATTTATGCAATCTCCAACTGACTACCATTATCGGGCTATTCAACATGTTCTTAGGTACATAAAGTATAAACCCTCAAAAGGACTATTATTCCCAGCTGACTCTCCCATACAGCTAAAGGCCTTCAATGATTCAAATTGGGCAACTTGCCCCAACAGTAGGAGGTCCACTACAGGTTTTTGCGTCTTCCTTGGGTCATCACTAATCTCTTGGAAATAAAAAAAAACAGAGTACTATGTCCAGATCCTCCACTGAGGCTGAATATCGTGCTCTGGCAGCTACTACTTGTGAGCTACAGTGGATACACTATCTCTTAGAGGACTTACAGATCAAGGAAGCTGGAATTCCAGCCCTATACTGTGACAACAAATATGCCCGACATATAGCTCAAAATCAGAGCTTTCACGAAAGAACCAAACATATAGAGCTTGATTGTCATGTTGTTCGTGAAAAGGTGCAAGCTAATCTTCTACATCTTCTTCCCATTCGCTCAGATGAACAACTAGCAGACATATTTACCAAGTTCCCTCACCGTGTTCGGTTCAAATCTATTGTTCCCAAGCTTGGACTCGCAACTATACACCATCCAGCTTGAGGGGAGGCTACTAAGTATTATTGGTTCAATGGATCACTGTTTTAAATACAGTAATCATGTTAGGTTACATGTTAGGTTAGTTTCTGTTTTTCTGTTATTTTCCCTTCCCCTTCAGAACTCTATAAATAGAGTTTTCCCCCTTACATACGTTTTTGTAATGAACATACATTTTCCAGCAATAACATCATATATTCTTTTTCTCTAAAGAGCAAACAGGGATCTCTTTCACTAAACCTTTAACCGTGTCTTTCTTCTTCTTCTTTTCGGCCCTCTCTCCCATCGTCTCCGGTGAAGGCAGCTTCTTGCTCTGACGACGGGTTTCCATGGAAGCCCTAGAACCTTCCCTTTCATTGACGCGATGTGTCCTACATTGCCACCCACTTGCCATCTGATCTCGAGGCAGCCTCTAATGAAAGTGTGGTTTTGCGGTTTGGTATTAGTGGGTGCGTTTTGGGTTAAAGGTCGTTGGGCCCATTCTTTAGAGTGTGGCCCATTCTCTTTATAAACTGTAACCGAGAGTCATTGTTGATCGTTCGGTTTATCCTTGGGTATTCGGTCTGAACTGGATTCTTCTTCTGTGGAGAAATTCAGTTAATGATCGATCGGTTTTCTCTTAGTATATTTGTAAATAAGCGTTCGATCTAAGTATAATTTTCCCTTTTATGCTTCCTAATCAGTTAGTTAATATATTCTATAATATTTAAAGTCATAGACATTATCTTTATCCTTCATTGAAAATAAGTGTTGTGTAATTGTATATATATTCTCCTTCATTCTTAATATAAGTTCAGTAGCGTTCGGTCCAAGTAGTGCTCGGTTTTGAACCAAGCGCTCAATCTCCATAGTGTTTGGTATTTAACCAAGCGTTCAGTATTTTTATTATACTCCAGTATGTACTATATTTGAACTTAGAGTGTTCGGTCCAAGTCAATAGTATTTGGTTTAAGCTTGTAAGGGTTCGGTTTAAGTTCGTAGGTTTCATCAATAGTTATTATGATTTTCAGTTAAGTCTAAAATATATGTATTCTTTAGTATTCGGTACATTCTTAGAAGTTTTGTATAGTAAAATAACGTTCTATAGTAACTGTTGAGTAACCAGTAAAAGTCCAAATAGTACCACGAGTGTTCGGCTGATGAGGAATCATATCTAGAATGGACCATTCGGTCCTGTTTCGTATATAAGTGGAAGGGCGTTCGGTCTTACACTAAGTGTTCAGTTGTGTTAGTCTAGAAAGTATTCAAAATGTTCGGTCGTCTTTTCCGGTTGCAATGATTATCCTATGGATGTGAGTAGAAGGAGAAGAGCTGCTAGAAGAGGCCCTAGAAGAAGTGGAAGTCAAAGTTGAACCATAGGACCGTTTGATCATTAGGTTTGGTCTTATTTTGTATAACCGATCGGTATAAGCATAGTGTTGGGAATCGGTCGGTCTAGTAGTTAGTTTTGTAAAAGCTTAAATCTTGTAGTATCTTTATAAGGTCGTTCAACCATGAACATACTCCTTTGTTTCCATAACTAAACTATAATATTGTTAATATGTGAATATTCTATGGTATGATTTATAATGTATTTTTGGGATATTACAAAACTTGTGAAATTAGAAAAATGATTTCAAAGAAAAGTCTTTTTATTTTACGTAAGAATGTAAGAGTGATTCCAAAAAAGAAATATCACTTTTGTTAATCTTAAAGTGCAAAATTTGTTTTGATAAATTTAATAATCCTATAAGATTAAAAATAATTTAAATATAAAATTCTCTTTTAACTTTTTTTTTAAAGATAAATATGTGATAAAATTTTAAGCTTAATAATTAACTTGATGTTGAACTAAAATTCATATGGAAAAATGTATTTTATATTTTAATTGATTGATAGCCCTGTTTTTATATTCTCCATGCATAAAATTAATCTATTAATATTTAGAAAAAAAGTTCTTTATTTTTTTAAAAATATTACCATATTTCTCTTTATAGAATCGAGTGGTTGAATTAGCTGAAGTGTTAAATATTTTATATTTTTTTTATCATTTGCTACATTTGAAAATTAAAGTTATTGTTACCACAATCAAGTGAACAAAAACACTTATTAAAATAAAAAAAAAAACATAACAAATAGTAAAGATAAAATATATATCAAAACAATATTGAAAGTGGAATCATTATATATATTAGTAAAAATAATAACTCAAGAAAAATTCTTTTTACTGAGATAAATATTCCTCTTAACATATTATTAAGAGTTTGTCAAAATTTTCTATTAGAAAATGATCAGAATAACTTATTAAATAAGAAGTGTAAAATGTAACTTGTTTTAACAATTATATAGTGGTTAGATTAGAAATTAGGTTTTCTTTAATTCTCCAATACTTTTTCATGTTTTAAGTCTTGAATTTCATAGTAAATTATTATATTTTTTAATATATTGAATTCAAGGTATGATTTATTTATTTACTTATAATAAATCTTGACATAACACTTTCTTTTTTAAATATGATGAAAAAATTTAATGAAATAGATATAAAAGACAAACTCACAAAAATGAATATGTAATAAAAATTATGAAATTTCTAAATCTGTAAAGTAAAATCACAGAAAAAATAAGGTGAAAAGAAATACATTGAATATTATATAAAAGCCAAAACTACAATTTAGTATAATAAATTTATAATAATATGTCAAAATGATTATGACTTTTTTGTTGCTTCGAATGGATAAATAGATGGAAGTACGAAGTGATCAAATCAAATCTGTTCTCTGAATCTCACCATCTATTCTTCCTTTCTCTGCGAATTCGCTTCAATTTCCAAATCACGAACTCAAAAGATGGAGAAAGCGATCAACAGACAGAAGATTTTGCTTCATCATCTCAACCCTTCATCATCTACCCACGCAATCGAATCATCCTCTCTCTCTGTTAGTTTGTTTCACTCCCTCTTTCTGTCTTCACTTTCTGATCACTAACATGGCGTTTTCGTCGTTACCCTTTTCTTTTAATCTCTTGATGCTTGTTTGGCTTTTGGAAAAACTATCCCTTTTGCTAACTCTGCCAAAATCAGCTTCCTTGATTGGTTATTAGCTCAAAATATTTGTATATTCATTTCATAGGTTGTTTGGCTTGTGTGTTGATTACCCTTTTGTTACTTCTGTGACAATTTGTTCTCTTCTTTGATTGCTAGCTCAGAATTTTATAAAAGTTTTGATCTTGTATCTTGTTCTCTTGATTGATTGTTACCTCATAATTGTGTAGAAATATTTTTTTCTTGGATGTATTTTGTGATTTTATAGGCTGCTAGAGTTCGAGTGGGGGGTTTTGGAAGAAGGCAAAACATGACTCTTTTGCTGGTCTCCTTCATTTATTGTTAGGATTTTGTTATTTATAATAAAATAATATGTATATAGACGTGTTCATGTTATGTTTGTTCAATAGGTTGTTTAACTTGTTTTGAAATAGAACGTGTTCATATCTGAACGTGTATTTTGACATTTAAATTGAAATTTATTTTCTTGATTAATTGTTTGCTAAGAATTCTTTAAGTTTCGATCTTGTATATATTTATGGTTTTATATGCTCGACAGGGTGTTTGAGAAATTATGAACATATGATTCTTATGATGCACATGGTTTCCTTGATGGGTTGTTAGGCGCTTGCTGTATACTTTTATCACAACAATTTGTATATTGATGTTTTTGTATGCTTTCAGTTGATTGTTTCTTTGTTGAACTCTTGATCACTAGGCTTCAGCATGTGCGGCGGGGGATAGTGCTGCTTATCATAGGACATCTACATTTGGGGACGATGTTGTAATCGTGGCGTAAGTTCTGCTCTTACTCAATTGAAATATGTCATGTTAAATAAGTTTTATTTATCTAATGATAGTTTACAGCTTTAACTTTTACCCAAAATGATGTATTTGCAATTTTGTAGTGCTTATCGGACTGCTCTTTGCAAATCTAAGCGTGGTGGTTTCAAAGACACTCATGCTGATGATCTACTGGCTCCTGTTTTAAAGGTTTCAGTTCTTTGCTTTTGATTTCTAGTTTTTGTGCATTTTCAATTTTAGATGAGTTCTAATAAATAACTGCTTTTTCTTAAGCTGTGGTGATTTATGCAAAGGTACTTTGTACTTTGTACTTGGTACTGTAGTTCATAGTTTACTCTATCAAATGTTAACTTTCTATTCTATAACTCTACATGAACGTGGGTTTTCATCTTAGGCTGTAATTGAGAGAACCAATGTCAACCCAAGTGAAGTTGGGGATATTGTTGTGGGTACTGTATTGGCTCCTGGATCTCAAAGAGCTAGTGAATGCCGAATGGCTGCATTTTATGCTGGTTTTCCTGGTATGCGTACATATTCCATGCTTGTGAACCTGATGTGTGACTCTTATTTGTTACTGATAGTACATGTGATTTTATTTCCAACCAGAAACTGTACCTGTTAGGACTGTTAATAGGCAATGTTCGTCTGGGCTCCAGGCCGTTGCTGATGTAGCTGCTGCTATAAGGGCTGGATTCTATGATATTGGTAAAGGAGGCACCATTTTTCTTTGTTCTTCTTGTGATTGTTAATGATTTTTAGTGTCTTATGTTATCTTTACTTATTTTGTTTAGGTATTGGTGCTGGTTTGGAATCTATGACAGCGAATCCAATGGCATGGGAAGGATCAGTTAATCCTAAAGTATTTTTCCCTCTTTTCATCACTTCGTCTCCTCAGCTTTATTATATAATCTTCATTTTGGTTTTAGGAAATAAAACCTCTAACATGGCTACAAGGTTATGATATTTTCTTTGGTGTTGTGACAGGTAAAAATATTTGAACAAGCACAAAACTGCCTTCTTCCAATGGGTATTACCTCTGAAAATGTTGCACATCGCTTTGGTGTTTCAAGGAAGGAACAAGATCTGGCTGCAGTAAGTTGGATACATGTTTTAATTCAATATTTTGTTCGATTTTATAATTTAATGACTTTGAACTGAAGCTTCTTAGCAATTATCCTGTTAGGTTGAGTCTCATAGACGAGCTGCTGCAGCTACTGCTTCTGGTAGATTTAAAGATGAAATTATCCCAGTTTCCACCAAGGTATTGCCATTACAGGGTATATTGATTCTTTCTTTGGCTTCTTGGGTGTTGAATATAACCTCTTTTTTTTCTCAAACAGATTGTGGACCCAAAATCTGGTGATGAGAAACCTGTCACCATTTCTGTTGATGATGGAATTCGACCTGGGACAACAGTGTCTGATCTAGGGAGGCTCAAACCTGTCTTCAAGAAAGATGGAACCACTACTGCTGGTATAAGATCATAAAAACATGATCCATTTTCCCTAATCCCTTCTAATTGATGCTCTAAATTTAATCATATGATACCTGTGCTTTAGGTAATTCTAGCCAGGTGAGTGATGGTGCTGCAGCTGTTCTGCTTATGAAAAGAAGTGTTGCACTGCAAAAGGGCCTACCCATTCTTGGTGTATTCAGGTACATAGTCTGTGACATATAAGCTTTAGTCCCTGGAAATATTCATATATTCAGAGCATATTGGCCAATGCTCAAGACTAAAGTTTGAATTAAGTTTAAAAATAAAATTGAGAAAAAATATAATTTGGAATAGATATTAGCTGCAGAATGATGCCCTATTTGTCTGTTTTGGCCAAACAACACGCATACATACTTCATCTGGTTTAGTAAATGATACATCTAGTTTCTCATTGTACTTGTTTATTTGACTATCAAGTCCTACTAGGTCAGTACCAATTTTTTTGCCAACTACACCAGCAACATTTTGGCACACGTTTTCACCGTATAGTGCTCTATTCATCAAAAGCATAACTGCACAGAACTCAAAATACATTCAAAAAATAAGTACTGACAAGTTTCTTTTTTGTCCAGTTTCTTATACGAGTGTACTCGATAGAAAAATAGAAAGGAACTTGCATTCTCTATAATCTCTAAACATAAGATTCATACAATATTATCTGGGAAGAGAAAAATTTATTGAATAAACTTGTCAAGCATTTCTTTAGAAACTGGAACTTCATATTTATATATTTATCTTTCTTATAATGAATTTTGTTCCATTCTAAAATCATAAACTGTATTATCAATGTACTTAAAATTTGAAATTGAATAATTGATAAGATAGAATTATGAACATTATTTATTGGGTGTAATCCAGGACTTTCACAGCAGTTGGTGTTGATCCTGCCATCATGGGTGTGGGCCCTGCTGCTGCAATTCCTGTTGCTGTTAAGGCTGCAGGTCTGGAGCTTGATGATATTGATCTTTTTGAAATAAATGAGGTACTTGACCAATGTGTTGGTATTACATTTTCCGTTTTCTCTTTCTGAATTTACATATACTAACTTCAATAATTTGCTTGTGTTAAGGCATTTGCTTCCCAGTTCGTGTATTGCCGAAACAAGCTAGGGCTTGATCCAGAAAAGATCAATGTTAATGGAGGTGCAATGGCAATTGGACATCCTCTAGGTGCAACAGGTGTATATCACAACTTTTTATCTTACATTCCATATGCAACAATACCACTGTTATCTATATACCATACTCCAATCCCTTGTTGCATCGAATCTTTACTACTAAGTCAAAAGTTATAATTTAATTCTTTCTATTCAAGAGTATAGCAGTTAATTTTCTAGGACATTGTACTTGGAACATGATTATTGTCATGTGCACTTGCTAAATACGAATAATATACATGGCATTGTTCATGTCTTTCAAGCATGGTTTCAATTTTTTTTTTGTAGGTGCTCGATGTGTTGCTACACTGTTGCATGAAATGAAGAAACGTGGCAGGGACTGTAGATTTGGAGTTATATCTATGTGCATAGGTACGCTAACTGTATGTTTGCATTTGTGCATAAACATGTTGCAGAAAATGATGGCTTGTCTGGTTTGAGCAGGTACTGGAATGGGAGCAGCTGCTGTTTTTGAGAGTGGTGATTGTGCTGATCAGCTATGCAATGCCCGGAAAGTGGATGACCTTCTTCTATCCAAGGATGCTCGCTAGAAATTACAATCAAGAGGTCAACCACTGTTCAACAATTTGAACCTTTCTATTCATAAGACCAGAATTATTTTGTGATGTGTTTTCTTTAATTATCAACACTTACCTTTTTTTTTCTCTCCTCCTCACACAAGTTATTACATCTTTTTACTCTCTCTTTTCTATGCACTTTATCCACCCTAATTATGATGAACACCCTGCTTTGCATAACAAGAAAAATAAAATTATAGTTCACATGAAAATATTCTCCAGCTTTACTTTACTGTTAAATGATTTTTGATTGTATTATAGGTTGATTATATTATGAGTAATAAGTACATATAATAGTGATTATAACATAGTCAATTATATTTAAATATATAATGTAAAATATAATCCGTTATGTTATATCGTATATTTGATTATGATTATGATAACAAAAATTAATTTAGTTAGATTTTCTAATTATATTAGATAAGCTTTTATTTTATTTAATGTGGACCAAGTTAATTATTAACCCATCAATTCGATCACTGATGACTTCATACTAACCTTTAATTTTGTTTTATAAAAATGTCAAAAAATCTAGGTGTAAAAAGTCGATAACATTGGTAATAATTTCATATTGTTTTTTTAATTATAAAAACAATACTTCTTATTTTACCATACTTATTATATAGAAAATAGGGAACAAAAATGAGTAAATAAGACTATTGGAAGTGTTTAGAGTTAAAAAAATATTTTTCATTTTTATTCTATTTTTAATTACAAAAACATCATTTTGTTCATGCCTCGTTTAATTTGAACATTTTTCTCATTTTCTTACAAAAATTAAGAAATAATAATAATAGTATATTTAGTTACATTTTATAAAACATTTTCAAAAATCTCTTTATACAATTTTCTCTAAGAAAAAGTGTGATGATAGCACGAAATAAGAATAGGATATGGTGTTATAATCTAATAAATTGATAAGTAAATGACAAAGATGTTAATTTTTAATAATTAGTCTTCTGATTCAAGAATATAAGAGAATCATCTTTTTAAAAAATATAAATGCATATCATATGATTAAAAAATGTTTTAAATTAGTTTTTAATATCTTTACATACAAGTACATAAGTTTAAAAAAAAATCTACAAACCTTAAAAGAAAAACTCTAAACACATAAAAATAATAAAACAAAAATTACAATACTTTTATCTAGTGAAACCGGTTCGTCCAACAAATGCAAACTAATTTCACCAAATAAATTTAACATTATTTAAAATTAAAATTTATTTAATTTCTAAATTATTTTTAAGTTTTCTCTTTTCATTATGTTTTGATCTTTGACCTTGTTATCTATTTTTTGAATTTTTATATATGTTTAGGAGATAGTTTCTATCATTTGTTGTATACTAAAAAGGCATAATTGTTATAAAATATAAAGTTGATAGAAGAGAAAAAAGAAAGAAGAAGAGGAGAGAACAAGAAATAATGAAGACTAATTTTTGTATTATTAAGAGAAAAAAAAACTATTTACATATACAAATAGTTAATATAAATAATCAAATCTATATAAGTAGCTCTGGGAATTAATAATCATTAGGTTTAAACCATCCCTTGGTCCTCAAGTTTGTATGAAAATCTCAGTTGGGTCCTTAAGTTTTTTTCTGTCTCAATTGGGTCATATTTTTTTGTAAAAGTGAGCACATTGTACCATAACCGTTAAGTGGTGTAAGACGGCGTTAAATTGGTGTGAGCTAGATTTTTTCATTTACTGATGTGGCCTTGTGCACTAAAATTGAAAGGCCACGTGGTGATGTTTTGACTAGAACCAGATCTTCTCCTCCCTCCCCCTCTGCTTCCTTCCATCGGCGCCACCCAACTGCAACCTGTTCATCTTCCATGGCTTTGGGAACACTACCAACCTGTTCAAACTTGATAACTATTCTGGTAACTAACCTAACTCTTCAACTTTCTTCAATCCTCTTTTGCACAGTGTTCTTTCCTTTCAATGATTTTTTGTTAGATCTGCTTCTTAATAGACACTAAAAAGCACTGCAATATTTAACATGTAAGTTTTGGGACATTGCAGGTGCTGGGTTTGGATCCAAGAGCAAGTACATGTTCAGAGATTGAAACAAATGCGTTGGCTGACACCAAAAAACTCACTTAACAAAACTATTCCATAAATTAAAACAATAACAAAAAGGAAAAACCACACTAAATAACAGAAATCAACAACAAATTCAGAGATTGAAACAAATGCGTTGGTTGACACCAAAAATATTAAACAAAATGGCACATCTCTTTTATGGCGTTTGAAAACGCACATTGCGAGAGATCTCTTCGGCGACAACAACGGCAGCTTTCTGAAGATCGGAGAGAAACGAGAACTGCATAAAGCCCCACCCTCCCGACGACGGTTTTGGCGGTTGTGATTCTGGCGCAACCTCCTTGTCGTCGTTTTGCTTACTCTTGGACTGAGTTTTGTCGTCCATATTTTTTTTCTTTGGTGGAGATTCCAATGAGAGATTTTCGGGAATTGGTGAAAGAATGTGAACTGAGTTGTGGGATTGTTGTTCCTTAGGCTATGGTATTTCGATCTGTTGTGTGTTCTGTCTTTTTGGATTTGGGTGGAAGATGAGACTGTGTTAGCAGAGCAATGCCAGATGTCGTTTTCGATCTTTTAAGCGTGTGAACGACCAAACAAGAGTTAGGTTAGTTACCAAAATAGTTATCAAGTTTGAACAGGTTGGTAGTGTTCCCAAAGCCATGGAAGGTGAATAGGTTGCAGCTGGGTGGCGCCGATGGAAGGAAGCAGAGGGGGAGGGAGGAGAAGATCTGGTTCTAGTCAAAACATCACCACGTGGCCTTTCAATTTTAGTGCACAAGGCCACGTCAGTAAATGAAAAAATCTAGCTCACACCAATTTAACGCCGTCTTACACCACTTAACGGTTATGGTACAATGTGTTCACTTTTACAAAAAATATGACCCAATTGAGACAGAAAAACACTTGAGGACCCAACTGAGACTTTCATACAAACTTGAGGACCAAGGGAGGGTTTAAACCTAATCATTAATGTATAACTATCTATCTCCTTTTTAGTGTCTATTTATAAGAGAGTGTTAAATATAATATTGTTTATTATATATTTTATTTTATCCTAATGTAAACTATATCATTAAGATGATAAAGTTCAATCTTGTGAACTAATTGTTCAAAAGTTATAAGATTTCGTAAATAGATTGGCGAGACTTTCAAATGAACAAATCTTTTGAATCTTTATACCACAACTTACCTTATATAGGGAATAAATGTAGCTTGCTAACAAATTTACAACAAATGTTAAATCAAGTCAAGTATATTTTCAAGATATATTAGTACTCCTATAGCATTAAGATATGGTTCTTCTGGATCAAAAAATTCTTCATCCTTTTCTTGAGGTCTAAAAGGGTCTTTTTCAGCATCTAATGACCTCACAACCACTGGAGGAGTGCATAATGGATGTCACTTGTACATATAAAATCTTTAAGCACCTTCATTATATAAGACTCTTGGTGTACAAAAACATATTTAAATACTCAATTTGTAATCCCAAACAAAACTTTGTCCTTTCAAGACCCTTCAAATGTTTTCTTTAAGCAATCATTTGCCTTTGTGAGCTCATTCGAAGTTCCAACTATCTTTATATAATCAATATAAAACACAATTATGACAAATTCATTTTATGATATTTTCATACAAATACAATGACAAAAAAAAATCATTTTTGTACCTTTTTGTTAACAAGTACTCACTAAGATGGTTATACCACATACGTCTTTATTGTTTTAATCCATAAAGGAACTTGTTCAATTTTATTGAATAATTTTTTTAGAATTTACATTGTTAGACAAATTAAATTCTTTAGAAATTTCATATAAATTTCATTCTTAAGATAACCATACAAATAGGTTGTAACAACATCCATTAGTTATAAATGCATACCTTCTTGTGCAACCAGGCTAATCAAATTGTTGTTGCATCCAATACTGATGATTATGTCTCTTTAAAATCAATACCAGGTCTTTATGAAAAAGCAATTAACCATGCTTTTTATCTAACAATTTCATCATTCTCATTTCGTTTATGCACAAAAATCCATATGTACCCAATGGGTTTTACACATTCAAGTATGCAAACTATAGGTCCAAAAACTTTTCGCTTAGCAAGCAAATCTAATTATGCTTTGATTGCATCTTTCTACTTTGACCAATAATTTCTTTGTCAACAATCTTCAATGGTCATTAGTTCTTGATCCTCATTGTCACTCTTAACATTATCGCTACATTATCCCTTTAATGACATAATTGTTTGATATCTTATCATTTTAAACAATTTGAGGTACTTAAGGTTCTTTTGTAACCAAATCATTAATTATGTCAAATGAATTTTTTAAGATTTTCACCTCCTCGATTAGGTCATCTTACCTTTAGTTATCTTTGGAACCAAGAGGCCTACCATGCTTCAAGCGTGTAATGATAATTCATTCCAACCAATATCCTTTTTATGAACCAATAAGCCTACCACACTTTAAGCATGTAATGATAATTTCAACTAGTATCCTTTTCTAGTTGTTTTCTTTCTCTCCCTAATTTGAAAAATTGATTCATCAAAATAATAATTGAGAAATCGAGATGTAAATAAGTCTCATGTTGATTATTCAAGATATTTTACTATATATTTTACTATTGATGGAGGATCATATCCAATATGTATTTCCAATAGTTTTTGATACCATCAGAGTCCCTTTTTGATACCCATCAAAGTCCCTTTTTAGTGGGAAAATTGAAACATATACAACACCTAAAATTCTTAAATAAGAAATATTAAGTTGTTATCCAAAAACCAAATGCAAATAAGAGTATTTGTGATATCTTGGCCTCATGTAATCAATACAACAAATAAATTTGCAACATATAAATTTGCATATCTCCAAGTAACCATGGTAAGATTAACTCTCATAATTAATGGTCTTGTAATCAATTTTAAACATTTTATTAATGATTCTACAGCAATATTAAAACAATTTAATATTTTTAAAACTTAATGTAAAATAAATTTTTTTTTTTTTTCCGATCAAGGCTAACATGGACCGGGTGTCATTGAGAGACTAAGAATTTGTTCTTAATTTGTTGAAATGATAGAAAAATACATTTATATCTTTGAATGAAAATACAAAAAGTTGCGCCTGAAAGGAAGATGAATTTGTAATTTTTCATCATCAATTTGATGTAATTTTTCATACTTTGTTTTCCTTTATTTTAATAAACTTGTATATAATAATAAATGATTAATAATCTTTAAATTATTAATGTTAAAATTCATAATAATACATTGTTTTGGAAACAAAAATGAGGTGTCTCCTAAAGGATCTAAAACTTTGAATAGATTAAACAAGGAGAATTGTTCTCATCTTTAAGGGGAAGAAAATGTGAAAATTGGGCTCGTGCCAACTCTGCACTATTTAGCAGCAGCAGTACAAGTAAAATTACATCATTCATAACAACATGCATTCATCCTTGCCCCACAACAAATCACAATTCAAAAGACAGTAACAGTATATCAGAACTGCCTGCAGATCTTTCTGTAACTCTATTCGCTTTTGAATATCTACTGTATCAAAAGATAAATAAAGGCACTGTGATATTACAATATCAGGTTTTACCTTTTTTCCTGAGAAAAAAATGAGGTGGCCGATTGATTAATATCTAATGCATCAAAAGATAAATTGACCACTTAAGTCCTAAAATAGATTAGGTGATTGATGACTTGCATACAGGGCATGTTGTTTTTCTCTGGAGCCAAGGATCGATACACTGCCAAATATAGATTAGAGCAAATTAGCATTTTACAACTTCTACATAGACACAAACAAATGTTTAATGGTCTCACATCTTTGTGAAATTTGTGCAAACAGGGAAGGTGGCGAATAGTTTCTCCCTTGGCTGGGGTCTCAAGACATATAGCACATGGCTCTGTCATGTTGTCATTCTGTGACAATGAACAGGAAACATATCAGCATAGAATCGAAAATCAATTCCATTTTCCCCCCAAATCCTACTTTCTGCTGTCCCAGAATTGAAATTGGACCAGCAGATCATGAAGGGCTGAGGGAAAAAGGAGACACTGTTAATCGTCATCCCAAAAGTGGATAAAGAATTTCACCAGAAAATAACTGACCTGGATGGTGGACTGTGGAAGGCTATTTATCAGATTAGTAGACGCACCGGTATGTTGATGATTTCTCTCGTCAAGGGCCAATAACATTTCATAATCACTTCTGCAAGAAAACATGGACCACAAATTCATTTTTGCAGAACAGAGATAAAAGAAATAAAACTTTCTGTAAACAATTGCGAAAGTCACCATACCCAAGAACTTAATTCAAAAATTCAGATATCAAGGAATAGAAACATATGCAAAACTGAGTAACAATATGGGGCTCCTGCACAACAAAAATACTTGCATTTTGCTGACCTACAGTACTACTTAACATACAGAATGACGAACTTCTATGCTGCCTCCTCACATTGGTACTTTTGTCTCATTCCGTCCTCTCACTTTCTAAGTTGTATTACTATTCTAAATTTTAAGAACCAAAAATTAAGCTTAATTTTAGAGATTAAAATAAATGAGAAAATGAGAATGAAGCATAGGTTATGCGCACAAAGTATAAACTATTCAATACAAACTTACTCATTGAAATCACGTCGCCCATTAAAGATGCCATCAGCCATTCCCATATCATTGAAATCCCCCATTGAATTTTCTAAAGCTTCCAATATATCAAGTCTCTGCACAGGAGAGATGGATGCCATGGAAAATTAAAATTATACATGTGCAGTACAACATAATCCCAATCCGAAAATTACAAATTCAACGATAACAAATTCCTGACATACAAGAAGCAGTGTATGCTTGTACTAAGAGACTCACTTTGATGTTAAGATTAAGCAAAAGTACATTACTATATAACAATTTGGTGTGGAAGCTAGAAGTTATGGTGAAAATTTTTAGAGAAATACATGTACCAAAAATATGAGAACACAAGCCAAAGTCAAGTACCAATATGCTAAAACACCAAGGCAGAATACAAACTTTTGTACTTAACTTGCTTTTAAGATTTTACTTTTGTCTCGAGTTCTGTCTGTTCAAAATATCCCCTCACCTTATTGTCAAAAGTTTTCCTTGCACATAATTCCAAAGCTAGAGCAGTGTTATCAAGATCGGCTATGGCAGCACCATGTCAGAAACTGGTGACAGTTGTAGCTGCCACCACATAAAGGTGGAGGTGGCAATGCTGGTTTGACATCATGGCCACTTTGGACGTCACAGAAAAGACATCGTGGAAATCACATTTCAGGATGCAAGAATGTCCAGAGAATAGTCAGATTTGTGACAAGAAGTCAAAGGTCAATGCAACCTGACCCAGACCCGATGAAACAAATCCTAACTTCTAAAATGCAGTTTTTGGTCCTTTATAACCCAACTCAAGTCCAATAAATTAAAAAAAGAAAAGAAAATGGACTGGATTATGTCATAAACCTAAGTCAATCCATGTCCAAAATTAAAGGCTAATCTAGCCTTAAATGAACATAGTTGCAGACCTGTTCCGCCACCTTAGTGATAGACGCAGCACCTCAGTGACAGACGCTGCTGCCTACAACTAGTTCCACCACAGCCGACATTCAGTTTAACCTCCGCCAACACCTGCAACCTGTTTTTTTTTTCCCATTACTGATTTTATTAACATCTATCTTTTAGTTGTATGGGTGAGCTAAAACTTCAAATCTTTAATTTAAATTCAATCCATAAACATCCAAATTTATATTACTTTGTCTATTTTAATGGATTTATCTAAAATCATACTTTTGGATTCTATGTCCAGTCCATTTACTTGGATTTGGATTTAAATATAAAATAGATTGGATAACTTTTCGGATTTTGAAAATCCAAAATTAAGGTGAGAGTCTTGGATCAGTTCAAATTATGCAAGTTTAGGTTGAGTTAGACCCATGTAAGATAGAACCGGGTTGGATTGAGCCAAGTTGGTCTAAAGTCATGCAAAGTTGGATCAGACTAGGGCCTGAGTCAAGTTGGGCCAGGCCAGACCAGTCCTTGCATATAAATGCAAAAGGTAAATGCATACTTAAATAAAAAATAAATAAAACGGAAACTGGGGAAAAAGAATTAGAAATACAAGGCACCGTAGTTCCGTGCTACAACGACCCCGCCCCCCCATATTAACCGTGGAAACTCCCTTTAAAAAACCAGCTAATAGAGTATCAAAGAAGGAACTTGGGTGAATTGAAAGAAATGCCTTTAAACAAGTCCACAATAAAATACTCTAGAATTTCTTTATTAAGATAATGAATTAATAACAAAAAAATGACTGCATGCTGCTAAGACATGACATTGCAAGAAAAATTACGTTAGGAAGTCATGAAGGAATGCAAAGAGAAGAAAGATAAGAAAAGAAAGAAGAAAATATCAGGGGGAAAATGTATGACGATACCATGTCTAAGTCCATATCCAGAGGAAACCGGGGGGCCCTTCCTCTAGATGACATGTTAGGTGTCCGAGCCCTACTTGTGGCACGACTCCTCAACTGTGACACTCTATTAGAGAAAGAAACTACAGGCATAGCTCTCCTTCTTGAAGAATTCTGATTAGGCAATATACGAGGCTGTCTGTTTGCCCTAGGAAGCCGTGCCTGTACATTGAAAAAGTAGATTTGTCAAAACCCCCCTACTCAGCTATCAATTATTATATCTCTAAATAGCCCAACTTTTCAACTAACAAAAAATTGCCCAGGCAACAAGATATCCTCTTACTTAAGGCTAAAAGTTCCGATAATATTTTTCTAGCATCCTATTAACTTGGATACAGAATAGCATTGAAATACGCTCATCACAGATAAATTCAAGAATATTGTACAGTTATGCCAAATAACAAAGATAACGGTTATGTTATATGTAGCTTTCAAGTTCCCTACAGACATTTCGACCTTTAATTCAACACCATCCATAAATCATCTAAGTTTGATAAAAATATTTGCAAGGGTTAAATATGTACATACAGGACAATTTAGCATTGCTGCATAAAAGGAAGCCTCTTAACAACATAATATTAAGTGAAACATACAAGAAACTTTGTTTATACAGAATGGAGTTTTCTGTAACATTCATTTAAGAAAAAGAGAGAAAAAGCTTAGTTACATGATGATTTATGCTGTGACTATCAATGGATGTAGGCAGAAGATCCTCTGCATGCTGCAACTCCCACGCTAAATGTTCATCAATCTGCAACAAGTCAACATATGATGAAGTTGTTGTAAAAAAAGAAATATATGCTTAAACTACATCTCATAAGAGGCGAGAAAAATAAGAAAAGAGAAAAACCAACCCCTCTGTTTTCTATGAAATCATCATGATACAATTGTTCTTGGAGTTCACGTGCCAAAATCTCATCTGCTTCCACTTGTCTTGCCCGAGCTTCCAAGCTATTGTTGTCGTTATCATCTAAATCTTCAGATGATTTGTGCCTTGGTGTGGATACCAACTCAACCACTTCAGGATCCAAGCCACGGCTCCGGGATGAGCTTGCTGAGTTCCTTGGTGTGGATAACAACTCTACCACTTCCGGATATGAACTTGATGACTCCCCAGGTGATTCACGTCTCCTTTGCCTTTTAGTCAGAATGTCAGCAGTAGGACGGTTAACAACTGACTGGTCCACATCTGGCATGATCACAGAACTTGGTTGAGCTATATGATCTGATTGAGAACTATGTTGTACATGTGTGCTGCTTTGACCACTCCCAATGTTTCTTCCATCCACTATGTGTGTATTCCGCCTATTAATAAATCTTCCAACACCATTATTTCTCGTCATGCGATGCTCATCATACGTGTGCTGATTAGCATTCCGATCATTATGAGTAGTTCTCCAACCACCTTGTCCTCCAGGGTATTGAAGTGAATTTCTTGTATCATTATTGGTACCAGTGACCTCTTCATGATTGATGACAGGGCTAATGAAGAAGTATGAAATTCCTTCTCAGTATTAGCCAAAAGATGAAACATGAATTGCAGGTTATAAGGGCTATCTATGGAGACTCTGATCAGAAAAGCTGAGTGAAGTCTCTAGAGGTCCACTCTTGGTGGGTTTAGATTTCACATCAATTAGAAATATGGTAAATGTAACCCCTATAAGGCTTTTTGCTAATCCTCACCATAAGATCCAGTTTTTAGAGGTAGACAAAAAGGCCAAATTCTTAAGACAATCAGAACTACCCTAATGCTAGATGAAGACTTTTCTAACCCGTTATTTTTCTGAATGACCCTTAGTTCTAATTAAATGTACTTGTGTCAAAAACTTCATGAAGTTCCAATAGCCCAGTCTAAGATCAATGATTATGACGATCAAGACTCAACAAATATGCATTTTTATGGTAAAACTTTTTACTGCAATAAATTAATTGCATGCATGCCTTTTGACCAAGAAAGAAGAAATAATCTCATTTCATTTTCAGTTGTAACCCCAAAAATCAAATCCATTTTAAGAGTGTTAAACTCTAAGAAAGAGAGAAACGTTGGGCTGAAGCCATATGTTTCTGAGACAGCAGAGGTGCCTTTTTTTTATATTGAGAGAAAGGAATCAATCCATCAGATGAAGGAGATTTTATATTCTCTAATAACAAAGACATGATACAGAAATAAAAACATTCCTAATAATACATATATAATCTAGATATTCTTGATTATATTGTATCAAATCCTTATTTCTATAATTATAACAAAGAGAACCAATTTCTAATAAAATGTAAACATATTGGATAGCCTTAGCAAGTAATTTAATACATTTATACGTTATATGATTCACTAGCTTGTTAAAGACTTTACAGCACCTAGTAAATTATCAAGCTACTAGCAGTTTATTCATATAATGTAATACAAAACCCACGGAGATAAATCTTGTAGAACTCTTGATGCAAGATTACCAGCAAACAATGATTTTACATTCAAGTCATCAACCAGAAATTAGAAAGAACTTCAATGTGAACCATGGTCACGTTACCTGTTGGCAGCGCAAAAAGTTCCAGCACTGCGTCCATTGAATGGAGGAGAAATAAGAACTTCCTTTCCTTTAACTTTACCATTGCGCCTCTCTCTAGCAACTATGTCATGAACACTATTCGGTGACACTGCATTGCTAGAATGCGCACGATCAGCATGGCTCTGTTCAACATCTTCATTTTGAAGGCGTCTCTGTTCAGCTAATTGTTTAGCCCTTGTTGCAATATTATCAGGTAAAATACACCCATTTCGAACCAATCTCTTATTCCCTCTACCTCGTGGAGAGCTGGAAACAAATGGAGGAAAAGACACTTGCTTATCATTTTGGGATTGAGAATCCTGAGACAGAGAAATACCCTTGCCACGATCCACAGATGTATTAGAACCTGGAAGTTTACACTTTCCAGTGAAGGGATTTCTAGATGTAACAGAAGAATCTGAAATGGCTGGCAACAAAGAGTTCCCAATAGTTGCTTTGGGTGCTCTCTTGTCTTCAGTTGCATGATCTCTTGATGCACCAAGTGAGAAAGCTGGTTTCAGTTGTTGGCTCGGTCCATTCTCTTCAGTCAAATCTAAAACAGAAATATCACGGTGAGATGATTTAGAAGAAAACTTGGAGTATATACTTTTCCCTTTCTCCATCTTTTTAGCTCCACTAGAATGCATTGTTTGGCCTCTCCTAAAGATGGGAGCATTTTGAGAAGTATAAGATTTCTCTGACGGGGACAATGTAGTACACAAATTATTATTCATTTCAACTGCAGCATTAAAAGCTCTGCTCCTCTTCTCAGGATTACATAAACGTTTCTGATCATCACCCCTCACAATTATTCTATCTGGGGTATCAGGAACTTCCACAATTTGATCAATTTTCATATCTTCTGCCATATCCTGTTTTCAAATCATAAGAACGATAATGAAACATTGCAAAAAACAGTAATAAATGCAAATGACAGTAACTTATGCACACGAAAAAGTTCCATGGACCATATAAGAACTCTCCATATTCAGATGCTATTAATGTGCAAAAACACTTTACAGCCTAATCTATTTAACCAAAAAATTATTGCAAACCAGATAACTATATATAATTCCAAATTTGAACCCATTACCAGCTGAACACCAAGGCGCAACTTTGCTGCTGCACCAGGGATCGCCCTCAAATACAATATATTTTAACCAAAAAAGTTTAACGGGAAGAAATTTGAAAGTACAGAGTGGAGAAGAATGCAAAAGGAACAGGAGGACAAACTCCTTAAAAGAAAATAAAAATCAAACAGGACAGAACAAAAAATATCAGCATAGAAAAACAGAACAATCCAAACCCTCAACATAAATGGAAGGAAGCCCTTTAAAGGAACATGTGTTTTACACTATATAGAAGTCAAACACCAAAGTAGAAATAGTGTTCCTTAAGAATGCAAGAATTTACAACCACAGCATAGAAAATATTGGACATTGTGAAAAAAAATTGTCCTCTTTCCATATACCAAAAATTAGTAAAGCTAGTAAAAAAAGGTTCCAAGTATAGATGTCACACCAAATATTCTGTAAAAAATTCTGAGCTTGCGACACACAATAAAACATATCAGTGGTACTTTATCCACATTTTTCATATTCCAAAATAAATTATTTCATTACAATTTGTAAAAGTACTAGTTAATCAAATAGAATCGAGTGAATAACACAAATCTAAAATATAAGAAGAAAAATTTAAAGCTTAGCACAATTTAAAATTGCCTTATTCCAGCAAAAAAGAATAAATTTTTTTTTGAAAGAAACAAAGAAAAAATATAAAAGGCTTTTAGCATAGTAATATAAAAAACCTTGAGAAATATTACAAAAAAATTAACTATAGAAACGTAATAGTTAACAGAAACAAAATACGTAAAACCGCCGAATTGTTTGAACACCATAGTTTAGCACCCAGAGGTCACATATTGAAGCAAAAGCTACAAAAAAACCTTATGCAATTTCCCAATCAAAACTGAAATGTAAGAGGCATACATAAATGACTGGTACCAACAGGAACAGAAACTAAACCCAATCACACTGACCTGAAACCAGAATGGCTGCTTCAATCAAATAAAATAAAAAACAAATTGAACTCAAATTTGAAGGCAAGTTCATCATTCATCCCAAAATGATGAAATCACATAAATTACAAATTATCATCTAACTTCACTGAATGATTTTCCTAACAATCACAAAAGAGATCAAAATTGGAGCAAAACAATTCAAATTCTTAAAAAAAATGTGAAAACAAAGTTACTTCACTGTACCCACAAAATCATACGAAGAATAAAAAAGCCGAAACCTGAAACAAATCGATAAACAAGCACCATCGACCTCAGATAAAAATTCGACAAGCGATAAAAAAATGATAGAATGAAAACCTAACCACCAACACAAAATGAATCAGATAGACAATAAAATCGAACAGTTCACAAACAAAAAAAATAAAAAAATAAAAAAAAAAAACAAACAAAAATCTAATCGAGGAAACGAAAAGAAAGCATTGAAGCGCATTTCAAAAGCATAAACGAAGCAAAAAAAAAATTAAAAGATAAAAGGGTGAAAAGAATACCAGATTAGTAGAAAGTAATTTTAGTAAATTTGAACGATGAAGATGAACATTACAGAGAAGAGAAGGGAAATGGATTTATGAGTGCGGGAAAGATGCCGGGTCGGCACGATCCGACCCTAATTCAAGGTGGATAGAAGAGCCCAAACCAAATTCCTGAATAAAAGAGATATGAACAGAGATAATTTTCATATGTTATTTCTGTTGTATAAGAAATTTTTAAAATTTAACTAATTATTCAAACAATAAAGAATTAAAATAGTGAACTTTGATTGGTATTTGTGTATGGAAAGTTTAAATAATGTAGTTATAGAATTTAAATAAATGAAATAAAAATTTTGAAAATAACTCAGCTTTTACATTAATATTTCATTTATGTAGATCATTACATATTATAATTAAAATACATCTTAATTAGTCTCTTGTTAAAATACAACTTAAGTTCAAACATTTAAGAACCAAGTTGCTTCTTAGTAATAAAACGTCGAGATCTGTTCGAAAAGAACCCTGATTCTGAAAATTTGAAAGTCTTCTTTTAAAAAAATTATTTCAGTTTTTAAAATTTGATGATTTGATGTATAAATTTTAACAAAGATCTAACGTTAATATAACATTAAAAAATATTAATTAGATATTTTAAAATTTAAAAGATTAAATTAAATCTAATTAAAAAATTTATAAAAATTGGAGAAAAAAAAAGATTTTAGCCTAAAATTATATATATGTTTTATTTGTTTTCAAATGGTTTTTACGGATAGAAACGAGGGAATCTCCACCCTTATATTGGTTAATTTGTAGTGAAATAAATCAATTGATTTCCACAACAATGGATACATGCACATAAACTATAGTTTGTATTATAGTAATAAAGGATTAATTTATTATATAACATAATTAAAGGAAAAACAAGGAATATTAAATAATAAAATAACTTTATAAAGTAATAAAAATATTAATACTAGAAAAATAAATTTATACAATAATGGATTTTATCAAGAAAATTTCTCATAGTCACTCTCATTTTCAATACATTTACAGTAAAGTTGTAAAAATGAATTAAAACTTCGAGTCAACATGGTTTAACATGAGTTCTATTTAGCTTGGATTAAAAAAATTACAAATTTTAGCACAGGTCAAAAATGATCCTAATTCACTAAGAATCTGATTCACCTGAGTTGAACTCATGGTGAGTCATGTGGGCTCACTAATCCATTCATAAATTCTAAATATTAAATTATATAAAAAACAAAAACTCTAAAATTTCTTATATCTTTAAATATATTTAGATTGTATAGTATTTTTGTGATTTTAGATTGTATTTAGATTGAACATTATTTACATTTAAATTAGAAAAAATTTGTATTTTTTTTAAATTAAAAAAATTGTAATTAAGTGAGCCAATCTTTCTAACTCACCAACCTCGTGGAGAGTCGAACCAAGTTCAAATTTTTTGGACTCACTAATAAGTGAGTTGCGTTGTGTTGACTCACAAAGTAACCAACCTGTGGCAGGTCATGTGACCTGTTTTGGCAACTGTAGGTTGCAGGATTCATATCAACTAAATACACTTCATATTTGTTCTGATATGGTTTTTAACTCTTTGATGTATAACGAAACTCGTTTTTATTAATAAAATTTCTCATAGTCACTCTCATTTTCAATAAATTTGTAGTAAAGCTGTAAAAATGGATTAAAACTCTGAGTTGACACGGTTTAGCACGAGTTCGATTTGGGTTGGATTAAAAAAATTACAAAATTTAGCACAGGTCAAAAATGAATTTGACTCATTAAGAATCTGACTCACCCGAATTGAACTCATACTGAGTTTGGTGAGCTCACCAACCCATCAATAAATTCTAAATATTAAATTATATAAAAAACAAAAACTCTAAATGCTCTTATATCTCTAAATATATTTAGATTGTATGGTATTTTTGTGATTTTAGATTGTATTTAGATTGAACTTTATTTGCATTTCAATTAGAAAAAAATTGTATTTTTTTTTAAATTAAAAAAAAATGCAATTAAGTAAGTCAATCTGTTTAACCCACCAACCTAATGTGGAGAGTCAAACCAAGTTCAAATTTTTTGGACTCACAAATAAGTGAGTTGGGTTGTGTTGACTCACAAAATAACCAATCTGGGTAGGTCATGTGACCTGTTTTGAGAACTTTAATTTGCAGGATTCACAACAACTAATTACACTTCATATTAATTATGATATGCTTCTTAACTCTTTGATGTATAAGGAAACTCGCTTTTAGGAAGAATATAAATTATTTTATAAATCACTACTACAAGAAAAGGGCTTTGATGTCTGTTATTTTTTAACTTTAATGTCCAAAAAAATACGAATACCATATTAAGAGATGTTAATTGATGTCAGAAGGTAAAATTGATGTTAATTGAGGTCAAGAAACAACCAAACTCGACGTCCAATAACGTTGTCTATAGGGTGCTCTTTGTATTGGTAAAATGAGGTATTTGACGACAGAAGGATGTATTCCAACGTCCTTGTTGCTAGGTCACGCCCCCATCGCTAAGTGAAGGTTTGTCTTTGGAGTGATATTGTAAGGATTTTGACATCGAAAAGTGCACTTTCTAATGTCCCTTCTATGGTTTTTTTAATAAAAGCTTTGTTTCTACAGTTTTACCAAACCTGAAAAGTTGAACCAATTTTGGCATTTCATATATCTAGAACTCATATGAACAAAGTGTGTACTAATCAGAATTCAAACTATAAACTAAAGTTATGACAATTCTAACTAAAAATTAAAGTTATCAAAACACAGAATTGAAACTAAACTATTGTATGCCTAATTCCATCTATCCAAAAGATATTTTGCTTATTCTTTCTCTGTCTTCATCATTGTGGCCTCTGTTATTGGGGATGGATTTTGAACTGCTGCAAAAACACGATAACTTTACCATCAATTTGCCAAATATTCAAAGTCGAATGTGATTTGTAAGATGTGAAAGATATATTCTTACCTAAATCCAATCATTTATAATTCTTGTTTGGATGATGGTCTTGATCGAAGACATGATGTAGTACCCGCATGCCTAGAAATTTGTCTATCCGTTACACTAAACATGACAAAGAAAATAGTCAAATATGAGGGTCTAAATTTAACATACGAAAATTAATAAGTTAAAGATCAATGAAGTTCAACCTTTGGATAGATTATTTGAATTTGCTATGCTCTAAGCCTACCCACAACTCTAATTAAATTTGAAACATTTGAAATATAGGTTAGTATATGAATATTATAACGAATTGATAAGAAAGAATGTAATACTTACGTTTGTAACAAAGATTTCAAGTTAGGTTCATCTTCCTATGCAAGAAACAAAACCATACAACTTGGCATTATCTTGGTATGATTACCATCACTTGCCAATGACCTCTATCATGAATTACAAATAGTGAGTCGATTAATTAAATCTTCATAAAATTCTACAATGAGTAACATATACCCATCAATGTATGGCACGATATACATCTCTCTTTTGGACTCAACCATCCATGTTTGCATATATGATTCCTTGAATTCTACTGTGTTTCAATATGGTTGAGTGGTTTGAGGTTAAAAAAAGTCATACATGAATTCCTGACCTTGATCCATAATGATAGTGTCTATGTACCTATAACAATAAATTTAAGTATATATATTAAAACGTAACCGTTTGAATATTTAAAAAGGGAAGACAATTAAAAATCTTATAGGCACCATAGTTGTATGATTGAAATGTTCAACATTTTTTATCCACCAACGACCTTCAATGCATTATTTAGAGTATACAATGGCACATGACACTAGAAGCCAAATACTCTTAAGTCTCAATTTAGCTCTACCGATCCTTTATTCAACCTGTGTAATTTTCTCATCAACTTGGATAAAGGATCATCCTCTTTTGCTACTTCATCATCTTCATGGCTCACAAGTTCAACCATTGGTTGTTTCTCAGGATGATAGAACTGAAATAAACATTTATAAAAGTTATGAATCATTTATTTATAACTTGAACATAAAAATATTAAGAATAACAATATAATACCTACTGTGGGCCAAAATATGGCATGATCAAAGCCTTAGGCGAAGCTATAAATGTGTCTAAGGCATGTCTCACAAATTGTATTTCAGAAGTTGGCACAAACACTTGCGCGTAGGGGTCTTTGACTTCATCAATTGCTACCCGCACGTAGTTGGGCTATAGAGGAGCACCATGAAGGGTTTCTCCTCCTACAATCTGTCATCCCATAATCATTACGCACGGGTGATCTTCATCAACCAATAACTCATACTAATAAGTGCAGTCACTATGATTTGCAATAGAGCATGAACCTTTGGTGTTCTCACGACATCCTATTGGAAATTCATTGGGGATATCGTTCTTCTGTTGGGTCATGGTCTGAAGTCTTTCTTCAAGTGCCCTTTAAATTTCTTATTACATGAAGCATTGCTCCATAACGTTGATGCTCTCATTGAATTGTTCCTTCATCTGGGGCTCTACCTTCCTCAACGCCTCCTAACTCATGGATTTTGTACTTTTTGGTTTAAGGTCAAAGTAGTCTTTCATTCCAATAGATCCTCCAATGCAACACACATGACTTGGGTGGTTTGGCTTTCCAATGGTTGTTGTGAAGATTTTTTACCTAACTTGGCTGACATCTTGATGAGTGCATATTTATGTCCACATTTTAGATTTAATTTCAAAATTTTAGTGAGATTCTTGTGCTTAAATGGTTGATTTAAAGTGAATTTGTGACCATTTGATTTATCGGGTTTGGGAATGAAAAAGACTTAAAATGTGATTTTTAGTTGCATAAATTATTTTGGATAGTCTAATGTTTGTTGATGCAACTGGAATTAAAGTTTGAATTGCAATTTTGAAAAAGAGAGAAAGGGCTAAAATGTAAATAAAGGAAATTTTTAAGCTTCTCTGCAATTTTGGAAAATTAAGAATGGTGTAAATGAAATTTAGGAGACAATTCAGTTGATATTCCAAAGATAATTAATTAAGTCTAGAAATATCAACAGAAAAGATCTTCTAAATATTTTTATAATTATCAAAATCTTTTAATTATTTGGAAGATATAAGATTATCAACAAAATATTTAGAGTACAAGCTCAATCAAGCCTTATATAAAGAAACACAAGGGAGGCAGAAATCATAACTCATTCATTCATTCATTCTCAAACTCCTCCATTGGAAGCAAGCATCCACCACTCCTCTCACTTTTATTTTATTATGTTTTTCACTCCATTCATTGAGGGCTAAGCTTCTAAGACTATTCAATTGTAATTTCATTGGATTCCAAGATTAAGTTGATTAACGTATTTGTTTCTTTTAATTATTGATTTGAGTTAATTCTTCTTCTATGTCTTTCATCTCTCGATCACATTAAAAGTAATAATTTTTGCATCATAAGGTGTTTGAATCTACATGCATATTGATCATATGAGTGCAAGGGTTACTAGGTTTGATTAAGAATTTACTTTGATTAAATTTAGGAACTTTCATATGATTAAACGAGTTTTTGCTACTAAATGGGAATATAGTTTGATTGATTGTAAGAATTTCAACTATAATTAATTGAGAATTTACTTTGATTAATTAACTTTTAATTTGGTTAGGAGATTTAAGAATAGACATGATTAAATACAATAGGATTTGATTGGGAATGTACTTTGGTTGAATTCATTGTGAATAATTTAAAAAGGTCTTGCATTTGATTGGGAATCTACTTTGGTTAATTGTATGATCGTCCACAAGTTAATTAAGAATGTACTTTAATTAATTTGAAACATGAACAATAATCAATTGAACAATGATTTGTGGATAACCGATGATGAATCTATCTTGGAAAAGCGTGAAATTAGCTTATTTCATTATAATTGTTTCTAAGTTTCCTATTTGTTTCTCAAACATTAACTTCATTATCATAGTTTCTTACTTTTATTCTAGGGAATTGCTTAACATTCATAAAAGTCAAATATTGAAAAGCAATTTCGTATTCATTGGGAAACGACTCAGGGTTACATTAACCTTATCTACTTTCTTGAATACTACTTGACAATACTAAAGTTATTTTGAAAAGTAGTATTAATTTGATAACTTCGACAACATCATATCACATATGTACCCTAAGTCTGTTAGTCAACCAACTCATCCTACATATCATAATGAAGTTTGGTACGTGAAAGAGTTTGTTACATTAAAGTCATATGAACTATGGTAATGGGTTAAGAGTTTGTACTTACAATTCTTTGTGATATATGTTGAGCCGTTTGTGATGTCATTTGACCCACATACTTAGTTTGTGCAGCCTTACACATCTCATACGTAGCAGGTGGAGGTGCTATGTTAGATGACTCAAGACCTAAAGCCTCTCCATGAGACTTTTTCATGTTTCTCTAACAATGCATAACCACCACGTAAGAGTACACAGGGTGCATCATTAAGTCTTTGTCTCTATTAGGCGGTTATCCTTTTTTCCTATGAAAACATAAAACTTAATAAGTTTAAATAAAAAATGAATGTCTTGTATGACTATAACAAAATATTTAAAACAAACATGTAAATCCCATATTGTCTAGATATTTTAAACTACACCCACTCCTCCTCAGTTATTTTATATTTTGCACAAGGAATGTCATGTTGTTTATTGCCAATCACGTATAGACGTGTTAGTTTGGTCTTAAAGTCCCTCCATCATATTGTAGTGTGGGATAATACCTTCTTTCTTTATTTTCTCATTATTTGAAATGTCAAAATTTTGCTGTTGAAAATAAAAAGAATGTTATGATTGAAGTAAAACATCTTAAACAATGTATATGTTTTAAGTAAATATACCATAATATCTTGCCATATGAGATTCTTCTCCATATTTGGAACGTCATCCCAAGAGGCAATGACAATTGAGACATGTGTTATGGCCAACATGACTAAATAATTCCTAAACTTGTTTACATGTACGCCACATTGGTGTTAGGTCCACGAGCTATCCTCAATAAGTTAAGAAAGTTTTGTTATGTTCATGAAGTGACCATTTTTCACTCATTCGTGGGTGTGAAGACTTTATTTCATCAATGTGTTACATAATGTAAGGAATAACATCATATGTGTTGTTTAAGTTGTAAAAAGAAGCTTGATTAACTTATTTTCTACTAATCCTTTCAATTTCACTCATCGAACACCCTTACCTTCACATTTACCTTGATGTTTATTCTTTGAAAGCCTTACTGGTTAATAACTTGGCATATAACTTGAACAAAATTCAATTTCTTCTTATGCAATGTAGCGTTCTATAATTAAAGCTTTCGGACGATATTGATTCTTAACATATCCTTTTAAGATTTTTATGTATCTCTCAACTGGGTACATCCACCTCAAGAAAACTGACCCACATATTCAAATTTTCCTTAGTAGATAGAGTATCAAATGAACCGTGCTATTAAAAATGGGGGTGGGAAATACATTTTCAATTGACACAATAGTCTTATTGCCTCATTTTGCAAATCATCCAACAGTGGAGGATCCACAACTTTCTTGCAAATGGCACTAAAAAACAAACTCAAACGTGTGAGAACACCTCTAATAAAAGCAAGTAATATGGCTTGAATAGCTACTGGTAAAGTGCATTAAGACATGAAAATCGTAAGACTTTAAACCAACTAACTTTAAATCTTGCATAGAAACAAGGCTACTGATATTTGATGAGTAACTTTGTGGAACATTCACACTACTTAAACACGGAAAAAAAAATGTTTTTTTTTTCAGAAAGAGTGTGACAAGTTAGAGGAAAGTAAATGCGTCTTCCAATTGATTGTGGATGTATAGATGAATAAATGATCAAAAATATTGTCCAAGTCTTTAAATATTTGATTAAGAAAACGAACACAAGGACAAAAGTATGTCTCATTCACTAGGTTTGCGTGTTCTTGAACATATTGTAAGAACTCAAAAACTCATTTTTCATACACTTGACTAATATGACGTTCATTCATCCAACTTCAATCCATACCACTTTTAAAAAGTTTATAAAAAATAAAAAAGCAAACAATTACATAAATAAATTAATCTAACATACAATAAACATACAAATATCAAAGACAAATACAACAAACAACACAAAAAGTACAATAACGAAACTAAAAATCATGTATGAAATAATATATGACTACATTGCAATGTCAACTTTTGAAAAGTCAACTTTTGTTTTTGCATGAGAGAGGGTTTAAAGCTAACAAAGACATGTTTTTCTCTTAGGTGTGAATCAGAACCAGAAGGGGTGCAACCCAAGACCTATTGCTTTGGCACATGGGTTCTCAACCTAGATTCATAGGGTGGTGAGTAAAACTAAGTAAAACAAGGACGTTTTAGGCAGAAGTGAATAAGGAAAAATCTAGCCTAGTGTGGGAGAATAAATAGGAAAACTTGGAATGTGAGTTATTAGGGAAAATTAGGAAGTTTGTTGGGCTGAAAAATCAATTAGTTTAAGACCCAAACCTTTGTTTCTATTTTAAAACCTTGAACCACATAAGGAGTATATTATAAGATGGAAAGCTAAACCTAGGAGGGACACTTTTGACCTAGATAAAAGAGAAAATAACGGCGATAGAGAGTGAACTGAAACCAGTGGTGGTAGTGATAAGAAGATAGAGACCAAAAGCGGAGCACCAGAAGAGGAGGAGAAACAATGACAATTAGTACAATTTTTTGGGTATTCTAGGAGGTAAAAAGCATAGGAAACCATGTAAGGGGAGTAACCTTACAATAAATATACAAATATCAAAGACTAATACAACAAACAACACAAAAAGTACAATAACGAAACTAAAAGTCACATGAAATAATATATGACTACGTTGCAATGTCATTTAAAACCAACAAATTAACCTTGATAGAAGGGAGTCATTAGCAGCAATGGATAGTGACTTCATTTGCGATGGACCTTCATAGAGAACAAAAACACCAAATGGGTACAAAAACACAAACAATATCGTAACAACAACTTGAAAAACACATACATTTATGGTAGATATCATAAAACTGACATTTGTTCTTCCTTGGCTTCGTGAACGAATAAATTGGTTCACTTAAGGGGATGAAATTTCAACTCGCGTAAGCACGACAATACTAAACAAAAAACCAAAAACAATTGGTCAAAAGTAACAAAATACACCAACAAAGTAAAGGGAAACACTTTCACAAGATTTGAGTAAAAACTAATATTTCTTCTTTCTCACATTCATCTCCGAAAACGTAGGTTCAAGCAGTATGAAAGTGCGAAAAAACAATGTGCCTAAGTTATGTTTTTACAAATTTTTACACGCCATGTTACATCAGAAAAAGTGTAATTTCGACGTGTTATAGCAATTTGATGTCGAAATCTAGAGTTTCCGACATCTTATGATAATAAATTGTTATAACTACCCACAAAATTCTTTAATATTTTCACACAATTTGAAAGACATATGACGTCGAAATTCACCTTTTCAGACATCTAATTCGTTAGACATACCAAAAGACTTTTGAAATGATTAATGCAAAAACGTATAATGTCCGAAGGGTCATTTTCCAACATTAATTGATGTCGAAAATCACCTTGATGTCTAATCAACAGGTTATTTAAATGAAGTATCAATGTTTAGGATTATTTAAATGAAGTATCAATTTCTCATTCCATTTATTACTTATCCATTAAAGTTCTCTCTTGCCTGTATTGAGAGTCATTTTAAGCTTTTTTCTTTAGGGATGTTTCTTTCTGTCAGCTTTCATACCTAATTTTTTTTCACAAATTTGGTATAGTCTTTTTTCATATTTTTATTTTTATTTTTTAATAAAAAAATTCATACCAAAAGTTAATTACCAAACCAAGTTCATTACAAAATGGTGGTTATAATTCAAATAATTACTTTACATTCAAAGAAATTTGAAGTTGTCGATACTAGTGAGGGAATATTTGAAGCTGAAGAGTTAAATATACCCATCAGTGACCATTAAATGAATAAATAGTAGTAGTGCTAGCAAGAACCAAACACACAACCTTTTCTATTTCTCTTTTGACAATGAATATTAATTTTCCTTATATTCTTAGTATGTGTGATTAAATTGTTCAACTAAGACTGCACTAATTTATAATTTTGGTTTGTTAATGCTCTATTCACTTGAATTTATGTAAAAAGCTCATTTTAATTTTTGAATAAATTTCATCTATACCTTTCATCAAGTTCTTTAAAAAGTGCAACAATAACAAATTTAGCCAATACCCTTAAATGTTTTCATGCTTTGGCACTTGTTATTATTTGCCAAATCATGCTAGGTTATGAACAAAGAAAAAGTCTATGTAATTCAACCGAACGTGAATTTCAGTCTTTATTTGCTTTTTATTTTATACATTCAAAAGTGTAAAATATATTTTTAATGCATTCTAAACTATGTTGCTTGAATCCTCCTAGAGACACGGTTCACAACAGAATAGACACAGACGCTTTGACACATATAATTTCTAAAATATAAAACATAGAGACACATATCTATATATTAAATATTAAATCGTTATGAATTATGTAATTTAATAACTAATATTTGTAAGATCAAAATCATCTATAAACAAAATTAATCAAATATAATAATTTAAATATATTGTCACCTAATACAAAAATAAATTTAATCTATATATCTAATATCTAAAAAGTAAAAAAATAGTGATAGTATTAAGATTTGGAAATAAATGTAAGAAAAGTTGTAGGTTGAACTCCTTATTAACATTTGAAACATACAATTATTGATATGAATATTTTGAAAGAAAAAAAATAAGATAGTAGGTTCAACTATACTAACAAAACTAAAGCTTAATACCAATTTTGGTTTTTAATTTTTGTTAGTTCTGTTTAAAGTGATTCTCCTATTTTTTAAGTTGTACAAAGTGATCTTATGTTTTGTAAAAATGGTTTAAACTATCTTTTTTGTTGGCATTAAAAAAGCTAATAACTTAATGTTCACCTTAGCCAATATTGAATGACCTAGGAGTTATTTTTTACTTGGCAAGTTCAGGTGAACTACCTTTTACCTTAATCAAAGTTTTAGAAACTCTTGGCTTTCATTTTCGGGACTTTCTTTCTTTCAAACAAACCTAGCAGTGTGGGTTCCTCGTTGCTCTAGGAGACACCCTCCTCCTTCCTTTCCTTTGTTTCTAGATTGGCATTGCAGGGAACCTTTCTTCTTTCCTTCTTCTTTTTCTGGTTTTGTTCTAGCTTTGTTCGTATTAGGACTCCGAATTAGGGTTCTATTTTGGGATTCTAATCTCGCAACATTGGGTTTTCTTCCTTAGATTGAGTTTCTATTTTGTTTTCTCTGCAGGTTGGTGGCGCAATGGTTGGGGTTCTTCGTGATCTTGTGATTTGGGGATTTTAGGGTTTTGTTCGGGATTGAGGGTTCTGATTTATGAATTTTTTGTGTCTTGTTTCTCCTCTACAAATTGTTAATGTGATTTGGGGGTTAAGGTTTTCGAATTGGGGTTTTGTTTTATGATTTCATGTTTTGGAATTATTTGCAATTGTATAATGATCTTGCATTTTGAGATTCTTTGGGTTCTGATTCAGAAATAAAACTTTGATGTTGGATTGCTTCTAACCTAATTGTAATTTTCTTTAACCTTAACTTCAATTTTTTGCCATGTAATGAATAAATGGACAAGTCATTCATTATTGACTAAGGTGGACATTACACCGATAGCAGACCGTGAACAAAAAATACCAACTTGAACCATTTTTTACAAAACATGAAACCACTCTGAACAACTCAAAAATAAAAAGATCACTTTAAACACAACTAGCATAATTAGGGACCAAAATTAATATTAAGCCTAAGATTAACAACTAACATTTGTTATACATACACACACACACACACACACACACACACACACATATATATATATATATATATATATATATAATATTTGTTCCTTATTTTTATAATTATAATATAAACTTATGTAATAAATTTATAATATTTTGGGTTTTTAAAAATCATTGTATATGTCTTTATTAACATGGTATTAGAGTCATGTCAAAACTATGTTAAATATGAAAAAAAATATCTTTCAAATTAGATTTCACCAATAAGTATCATACAAGTGTAGTAGATTTGTTAGTGTCCCATACATGTTGGAGCGGAAACACACCATTTGTGAGGCATATTCGAGCATCTTATGTTCCAAACACATCCTAAATTACAATAAATTAACCTTCAAAATCGTGTGTAACTTGTATGTTGTTTTGTTGTTTAAAATACTATCACAATTTGTGCTTTGATCTTTGACACTACTTCTATTTGAAAACCATGATCAAATAACACTACTTCTATTTGAAAACCATGATCAAATAACACATAAAAACAACAAAGGATGTTGTTAGGATATATTGTGTGTTGAATAAAAGGAAATAGATTAGTAATTAGTTGTGAGTTGGTTAGCTGGTTAGGAGGGCCTTTATAAGAAGGCATGGACGTCTTGTGTCAGGGTACTTTTTGGATAATCTTGTAGATTGAGCTTTGGCTCTTTGTGAAGGGAAAACCCTTGGAGGAGGGAGTGCTCTTTTATTCCTATATTCTTTGGTTACAATAATAATACAGTTCTGTTTCCAGTATTCTGGTGAGTGAGTGTGTGTTGTTTTGAGTGATAGTTAGACTTCTTGATTGAAGAAGCCTAACAAATTGGTTTGATTTGCTGGATACCCTTAGGAGAGGACGGCCAGATCAAAGGTTGCAGATCAAGAAGTGATCAAGAAAGGGTGGAAGCATGGAAGGAAGAGACAATACCTTAGAGAGAAGGACGAGCAAACAAAAAATGAGCAGGGCAGAACCAAAAATGAGTATGGCAGAATGGAGAATAAATATGCAAGAATGGAGAAGAAATATGAAGAAATGTAGTAGGAAACCAGAGAACTCTTGCGAGTTCTTGGAGGAACGATGTGGAACCAGGAAAAAGGATTCAAAGGCAGTCCAGGGTCTGTAGATGGAGATCAAGATTATGTTAATAGAGGAAAAATATAAAGGAGAGAGGAATTTCTTTCAGATGTCTTAAAAGGAAAGAAAGAAGAAAAGGTAAGGACGGAGGCTGGGCAAGATAGTCTATTAGACATGAAGAAAGCCAAGAAACCCTCATATGTAGGAGAAAGTTCAAGCAATAGTGAGAAGAAACGAGAAACAAAAGTTGTTGTTTTGAGTGTTGATGGTTTTGCAAGCATTAGAGGACAGGATAAGAGAAAAGAAAATATATGTGGAGAGGAAGGCAATGACGAAAACTATGATGGAGACATTGGTGTGACTATTGCTGAAAAGGTTGCTAAAGCTGTTGTTTTTACTACTGTTGAGAAAGTTTCAAAAGGTGTTGCTTTTACTTCTATTGAGAAAGTTGCAAAAGCTGCTGGCTTTACTGCTGCTGAGAAAGTAGCAAAAGTTGTTGTTTTTACTGCTGCTGAGAAAGTAGCAAAAGCTGTTGTTTTTACTACTGTTGAGAAAGTTGCAAAAGTTGTTGTTTTTAGTGGAGATAGTCTGGTAGGTAGTGGTATGTATGTCAAAACAGTGAACAAGGGGGAAGAATTGTTGAGGCATGGGTTTAAAACAAAGGTGTCAGGTAGCAACCCAGTTGAGTATGCAACAGAGGAACTTTTGTAAGACCTCAAGAAAGCAATGAAACACTTAGAACAACAAGTGTACTTGGTTAATGATGAACAGAAGAAAGAAGAAAGAGGTCCATAGTGGAGTAAACCAGATGAAGAACCACTTGTCACGTGGGTTGAAGGAGTGGAATTGTCCACAACTGAAGGGAATGACACCTAGGGTCAAACAACAAGTGCAACAAAGGTTTTTGAAGTTCAGAACATCAAAGGATCAATAAAGGTTCACCCAATAGGCAATAATATGGAAGAAAATGCAGTCCAAGGGTTCAAGACCTGGCAACAAAAATTCAAGAACCTTTCTTGGAAAAATCTGACAACAATTCTACTAAGGATAGTTGAAGGGAACATGAGAAGCATGTTATGTGAGAGTTGGGCAGCAGTAACACATATTGGGAGTGTGGCAATTTTAAGTGAGAATTTGAATGTAGACGAAGGTAACCTTGTGAATCATTCAAATTTGGTTGGATCTTCATTTAATTTTCTTGGAACTAGATTTAGTGATGATACGTGGTTGAAGAAAGTTTTTCGCTTTAAGTTATTCTCTAGTTATACTGTTAAATCTAGTTTTCTTGAAAATAAGGGAGCAGCAACTGCCGCAAGTGTTGTTGCTAACATAATTGATGAAGTCAAAGATGTGAATTTGAGGATTTCACAAAATTGGGCTAAAAGAATCCAGGAAGAGTGGAAGTCATTGGAGGAGGATCTCTCATATCGACTACCACCCAAGCCCCCAGATTTAAAAATGCAAACAATAATAGTTGTATTAGATGGTTTGACAACAATAACAAGGACTGGGAGTGGGAAAAATTTCATCAAAAAATTCAAGATATAGTTGTCACAAACATATAAAACACCAAAAGACCAATGGTAGGAGTATTTCTTTGCAGGGTTGTAATATAACATTCAGAGGAAACAATTTAGGGTTCGAACCTTGAGGACAAGGTTGTTTTGCAGCAGGGTGTAATGTTAGGATATATTATGTGCTGAATAAAAGGAAATAGATTAGGAATTAGTTGTGACTTGGTTAGTTCGTTAGGGGGTCTTTATAAGAAGGTAGGGAGGTCTTGTGTTATGGTACTTTTTGGATAATCTTGTAGATTGAGCTTTGGCTCTCTTATTCGTGTATTATTTTGTTACAATAATAATACAATTCTGTTTCCAGTAATCTAGTGAATGAGTGTGTGCTGTTTTGAGTGATAGTTAGACTTCTTGACTAAAGAAGCCTAACAAATTGGTCTGATCTGCTGGATACCCTTAGGAGAGGACAACCAGATCAAAGGTTGCAGATCAAGAAATGATAAAGAAAGGGTGGAAGCATGGACGGAAGAGACAATACCTTGGAGAGGAGGACGAGCGAACAAAAAATGAGTAGGGCAGAACCGAAAATGAGCATGGCAGAATGGAGAATAAATATGCAAGAATGGAGAAGAAATATGCAAGAAATGGAACAGGAAACCAGAGAACTCTTGCGAGTTCTTGGAGGAAGGACATGGAACTAGGAAAAAGGATTAAAAGGCACTCCAGGGTCTATAGATGAAGATCAGGATTATGTTAATAGAGGAAAAATAGAAAGGAGAGAGGAATTTCTTCCAGATGTCTTGAAAGGAAAGAAAGAAGGAAAGCTAAGGATGGAGGCTGGGCAAGATAGTCTACTAAACATCGAGAAAGCCAAGAAACCCTCATATGGAGGAGAAAGTTCAACCAATAGTGAGAAGAAACGAGAAACAAAAGTTGTTGTTTTGAGTGTTGATGGTTTTGCAAGCATTAGAGGGCAGGATAGGAGAAAAGAAAATATATGTGGAGAGGAAGGCAATGACGAAAACTGTGATGGAGACATTGGTGTGACTATTGCTGAAAAGGTTGCTAAAGCTGTTGCTTTTACTACTGCTGAGAAAGTTTCAAAAGGTGTTGTTTTTACTGCTACTGAGAAAGTTGCAAAAGCTGCTAGCTTTACTGCTGCTGAGAAAGTAGCAAAAGTTGTTGTTTTTACTGCTGCTGAGAAAGTAGCAAAAGCTGTTGTTTTTACTACTGTTGCGAAAGTTGCAAAAGTTATTGTTTTTAGTGGAGATAGTCTGGTAGGTAGTGGTATGTATGTCAAAACAGTGAACAAGGTTGAAGAATTGTTGAGGTATGGGTTTAAAACAAAGGTGTCAGGTAGCAACCCATTTGAGTATGCAAGAGAGGAACTTTTGTATGACCTCAAGAAAGCATAGAAACACTTAGAACAACGAGTGTACTTGGCTAATGCTGAACAGAAGAAGGAAGAAAGAGGTCCACAGTGCAGTAAACCAGATGAAGAACCACTTGTCACGTGGGTTGAAGGAGTGGAGTTGTCCACAATTGAAGGGAATGACACCTAGGGTCAAAAAACAATGGGAGCAAATGTTTTTGATGTTCAGAACATCAAAGGATCAACAAAGGTTCACCCAATAGGCAATAATATGAAAGAAAATGCAGTCAAGGGTTCAAGACCTGGCAACAAAAATTCAAGAACCTTTCTTGGAAAAATCTGACAACAATTCTACTAAGGATAGTTGAAGGGAACATGAGAAGCATGTTATGTGAGAGTTGGGCAGTAGTAACACATATTGGGATTGTGGCAATTTTAAGTGAGAATTTGAATGTAGACGAAGGTAACCTTGTGAATCATTCAAATTTGGTTGGATCTTCATTTAATTTTCCTGGAACTGAATTTAGTGATGATACGTGGTTGAAAAAAGTTTTTCGCTTTCAGTTATTCTCTAGTTATACTGTTAAATCTAGTTTTCTTGAAAATAAGGGAGCGGCAACTACCGCAAGTGTTGTTGCTACAAGAATTGATGAAGTCAAAGATGTGAATTTGAGGATTTCACAAAATTGGGCTAATAGAATCCAGGAAGAGTAGAAGTCATTGGAGGAGGATCTCTCATATCGACCACCAACCAAGCCCCCAGATTTGAATTTGCAAACAATAATAGTGGTATTACATGGTTTGACAACAATAACAGGGACTGGGAGTGGGAAACATTTCATCAAAAAGTTCAAGATATGGTTGTCCCAAACATATAAAACACCAAAAGACCAATGGTAGGAGTATTTCTTTGCAGGGCTGCAATATAACATTCAGAGGAAACAATTTAGAGTTCGAACCTTGAGGACAAGGTTGTTTTGCAGCGGGGTGTAATGTTAGGATATATTATGTGCTGAATAAAAGGAAATGGATTAGGAATTAGTTGTGACTTGGTTAGTTCATTAGGGGGGCCTTTATAAGAAGGTAGGGAGGTCTTGTGTCAGGGTACTTTTTGGATAATCTTGTAGATTGAGCTTTGGCTCTTTTTGAAGGGGAAATCCTTGGAGGAAGGAGTGCTCTCCTATTCGTGTATTCTTTTGTTACAATAATAATACAATTTTGTTTCCAATAATCTAGTGAATGAGTGTGTGCTATTTTGAGTGATAGTTAGACTTCTTGACTAAAGAAGCCTAACAAATTGGTCTGATCTGCTCGATACCCTTAGGAGAGGACAACCAGATCAAAGGTTGCAGATCAAGAAGTGATCAAGAAAGGGTGAAAGCGTGGAAGGAAGAGACAATACCTTGGAGAGGAGGACGAGTGAACAAAAAATGAGTAGGGCAGAACCGAAAATGAGCGTGGTAGAATGGAGAATAAATATGCAAGAATGGAGAAGAAATATGCAAGAAATGCAGCAGGAAACCAGAGAACTCTTGCGAGTTCTTGGAGGAAGGACATGGAACTAGGAAAAAGGATTAACAGGCACTCCAGGGTCTATAGATGGAGATCAAGATTATGTTAATAGAGGAAAAATAGAAAGGAGAGAGGAATTTCTTCCAGATGTCTTGAAAGGAAAGAAAGAAGGAAAGATAAGGATGGAGGTTGGGCAAGATAATCTACTAAACATCGAGAAAGCCAAGAAACCCTCAGATGGAGGAGAAAGTTCAACCAATAGTGAGAAGAAAAGAGAAATAGAAGTTGTTGTTTTGAGTGTTAATGGTTTTGCAAGCATTACAGGACAAGATAAGAGAGAATAAAATATATGTGGTGTGCAAAGCAATGACGAAAATTGTGATGGAGACATTGGTGTGATTGTTGCTGAAAAGGTTGCAAAAGCTGTTGTTTTGAATGATGTTGAGAAAGTTTCAAAAGCTGTTGTTTTTACTGCTACTGAGAAAGTTGCAAAAACTGTTGTTTTTCTTATGCTGAGAAAGTAGCAAAAGTTGTTGTTTTTACTACTGTTGAGAAAGTAGCAAAAGCTGCTGTTTTTATTGCTGCTGAGAAAGTTGCAAAAGCTGTTGTTTTTAGTGGAGATAATGTGGTAGGTTGTGGTGTGTATGTCAAAATAGTGAAGAAGGGGGAAGAATTATTGAGGCCTGGGTTTAAAACAAAGGTGTCAGGTAGCAACCTAGTTGAGTCTGCAAGAGAGGAACTTTTGCAAGACCTCAAGAAAGCAAAGAAACACTTTGAAGAAGGAGAGTACTTGGCTAATGATGAAGAGAAGAAGGAAGAAAGAGGTCCACAGTGTGATAAACCAGATGAAGAACCACTTGTCCCGTGGGTTGAAGGAGTGGAGTTGTCCACAATTGAAGGGAATGACACCTAGGGTCAAACAACAAGGGCAACAGAGGTTTTTGATGTTCAGAACATCCAAGGACCAACAAAGGTTCACCCCATAGTCAATAATATGGAAGAAAATGCAGTCCAAGGGTTCAAGACTTGGCAAAAAAATTCCAAGAACCTTTCTTGGAAAAATCTGGCAACAACTCTACTAAGGATAGTTGAAGGGAACAGGAGAAGCATGCTATGTGAGAGTTGGGCAGCAATAACACAGATTGGGAGTGTGGGCAATTTAAGTGAGAATTTGAAAGTAGACAAAGGTAACCTTGTGAATCATTCAAATCTGGTTGGATCTTCATTTAATTTTCCTAGAACTGGATTTAGTGATGATACGTGGTTGAAGAAAGTTGTTCGCTTTCAACCATTCTCTAGTTATACTGTTAAATCTAGTTTTCTTGAAAATAAGGAAGCAACAATTGCTGCAAGTGTTGTTGCTACAAGAACTCATGAAGTTAGAGATGTGAATTTGAGGATTTCACAAAATTAGGCTAAAATAATCCAGGAAGAGTGGAAGTCAATTGAGGAGGATCTCTCATATTGACTACCACCCAAGCCCCCAGATTTAAAATTGCAAACAATAATAGTGGTATTAGATGGTTTGACAGCAATAACATGGACTGGGAGTGGGAAAAACTTCATCAAAAAATTCAAGATATGGTTGTCAGAAACATATAAAACACCAGAAGACCAATGGCAGGAGTATTTCTTTGCAGGACTGCAATATAACGTTCAGAGGAAACAATTTAAGGTTCTAACCTTGAGGACAATGTTGTTTTGCAACAGAGTGTAATGTTAGGATATATTGTGTGTTGATTAAAAGAAAATAGATTAGGAATTAGTTGTGAGTTGGTTAGTTGGTTAGGGGGGCCTTTATAAGAAGGCAGGGAAATTTTGTGTCAAAATACTTTTTGGATAATCTTGTAGATTGAGCTTTGGCTTTTTGTGAAGAGGAAACCCTTGGAGGAGGGAGTGCTCTCCTATTCGTCTATTCTTTGGTTACAATAATAATACAGTTCTATTTCTAGTAATCTGGTAAGTGAGTGTGTGCTGTTTTGAGTGATAATTAGACTTATTGACTAAAGAAGCCTAAGAAATGTTGTTGTACTACTGAAGAAGTGAGATGCTGGTTGCTCAACTAAAATAATTCTATATATTTATTAATAACAAGTTACAGAGGTTCATAACATAAGCTAATGGCAATTAACAAGACGAAGGGGAAAATTCAAGAATACCATACACATCTTACAACGATTAAAAATTATTATTATTATTATTATTATTATTATTATTATTATATATATATAATTTTCCTTTCTTTGTCCACTTTTTTTTTTTACTTTTTCCTTTCAAGTTACTTATTTATTTAAATTTAATTAATTTTTAAATTAAATAAATAAAAATCATCTAGGAAATAATAAAATTTATTTATATTAAATTGTAAAAATAACTTATATTTATTTTTATAATAATAATTTTATTAATTTTTTTTATTATAAAAAAGTGAATAAATATACTGTTTTCACTAAGTATACATAAAACACATATTGCAGTTACTGACAGTTAATTGTTTCCCTCATTTTGGATGAATAACTTCCAAGTTTTTCGTCTCAGTTTACTGCGCCTTGGTTCAATTTATATTATGTTTATCTCCACTTGCAATTGCCACATAATCCATATCAGATGTCATAAAAATAAGGCCAATTCTAACAAATGATGATCTTTGTCAGTCACATGCGAAGTGAGTCTAGCTATTGCTTGTTCTTTTGAAAGCATCTCATCTTTACGTTAAAAGTTTTCCTATATTTTTGTTCAACCATGTGAAGTTCCTACTTCAAATCTTTGTAACTTTTGTTACTACTTGCTTCCATCCATTTTACTTTTCCTAGCTCTTTTCTGTTTTGCCTTTTCTTCTTCAGTAAACCATTTATAATCTGAGGGAATAGCAAACAGATCCTCTTCATCAAATACCCTACTACTAGATTCCAAAATAGATGAATTAGATCTTGAAGGGGCCTTTATCCACTGAAACCATGATGATGATGAAGAGGAGGAGGAATTTTCTTCCTCTTCTAGGTTCTTTTGGTCACCAGTAGGACTTGATGGGGCTGATTCAAACTCATCTACATTTTCTTGTTGTAATTCTTCAAACTTTGTGAAAGTCACCAATACTCTAACGGTGGACACCACAGGGATGGCTACCTACATTTCCAAAGTTAATAACATGGTAGAGTTTGAAATAAAAAAGGTAAAGATTAGATAAGCATGAAAAGAAGGTAAAGAAATCATAAACAATGTCAAAACTTCCCGCTTGGCAGCTAATAATTACTGTTAAACAATAAAAGTAACAAAGGAATACACACATAGATTTCCGTTATGGAGAGATATTTTCCGCTCTTAACTAATCTCTCATGAATTTGTTTTTGGTACCATTTTAAAAGTATCTTATCTATATAAATTCATGTTCATGTTTTATTTTATTAACATGAATTTTTGTTAGTATCATAACAATTACCATCTCTAAAATCTATGTTCTCGAGTCCGGAGAACTCTTGGTTTAGTTGAATTCTTCTCTTATATTTCAGGTCATGTGTTAATAACTTTATTATCCTTTTATTCTATTTATAGAGAGAATCAAGAAAGCAGAATTGGTTTTCCATTTAGAACTATAACCTTTTATTTATGTATTTTTTTCTTGAGAAGGTCCTCAAATTGAGTTCTGTGCTACTCTTACAGAAAACTTCGAGGTCTTGCTTGATAAATGTGAATGAATGTTCCAAAGATTATGTATGGCTAGATACATTCTCAAAATTTTCTCCTTCCTTCTTCAATATTTTCATTTTCATACCATTAGTCTCTGACATAACAATTACTTTGCACAATCGTAGCTAAAAAAGAAATGCACTATATCTAACCAACTTCTGTCTAATGTCCAGGTGACATGGTTATATGTGGTTAACTCAATTCAAACAGGAAAAAATGTTGCCACATGTTAGCTAAAACAATCTTCACTCTTCATGAATTAACTGTATATAGATAACACAATGAATTATATACTTTATGTTGATATTGGTTATTGAATTGAGCAACAGTATCCGTTTCTAGCTCAGATCTATTTCTGACTCCTAATCTGCACCTACTTTCACTTGATATCCTCCCATTTATAGACCAACAAATGATGTGCAGCAAACTACAGCATAGGTAGAATAAACAACCAAGTGTAACTAATCCTAGGAAGTGACACAGAAGAAAATAAAATGGAAGCAAAGCTTAAAAGAGTTCAACATACATATGCCTAGAATATTCATACTTCTAATAATAGGCCTTCAAAAGATGATAAAGCACATAACTTAACAGGGAAGGTTCCCATTGGAAGTTTAGTTGAAAGGAGTTCTCTTAATCTGCGAATTGCTTTAACTTTGTTTGCAGCAATGGCAAGAGTTCTTTGGTCACTTTCATTGGTCATGTCTGCCGAATCCAGCCAATGCGCATCTTTCAAATGCCTTCTTTCCTCCTCAGTCAATATATCATTGAATTCTTCACTCTCAGTTTCATTTTCATTGCAAGATGAGAAGAGCTCATCATCTGTCATAGCTCTAGGGACTCCTCTAGACTTTATGCTCACAACCACATTGTGCATATCATATACCCTAGCTTTCCAAGGGCCTACCATTTTTGTTTCCTCCTGCCTCCTCCAAGTCAATTGAGGCAAAAGAACCGAATGAGTTACATCGATCCCCGGCCAAAAAATATTTGTTTTAGACATTGCAGCCACTTCTTGTTCAACCTCCCACTCATTTGCTTGGTCAACATATTTGAGTTAGTCATTTGATCTAACAAACTCGGTACATATTTCTTTTGTCAACAATTTTTCTTAACAAAACGACAGTCAATTTTTATATATTTAGTTCTCTCGTGAAACACTGGATTTGATGCAATGTGGAGGACAACTTGATTATCACAATACATCTTCATAATCTAGATGTCACATAAGTTAAGTTCTCAAAGTAACTGCTTCACTCATATAAGTTCACACGTTAGTGATGTCATTGCCCTATATTCAACTTCAACAGTTGATCGGGCCATTACATTATGTTTCTTTTCAAGGAAATAATGTTTCGTCTAAGGAAAATACAATATCCAGTAGTATCGTTTGTCAATATGAGAACTTGCCCAATTTGCATCACAATACCCAAAGACCTAAATGCTTTCTCTATCTTCATATAAGAAACCTTACTTGAGAGCCTTTTTAAGGTACCTTAGAATGCGAATGATAGCATTTCAATGGCCAACATGTGGATCCTGCATAAATTGACTAACCACTCCAATTGCAAAAGATAGATCAGGCCTTGTAATAGTAAGATAAATCAGTTTTCCAACCAGTCCCCTATATCTTTTTGGGTCAGAGAATAATTCACCTTCTTTAATCATTAATTTCTTATTTGGGTCCATAAGACTGTTTGCTGGTCTGCAATAAATCATATTTTTTTCTTGTAAGATATCAAGAGCATACTTCCTTTAAGAGATTACAACTCCATTTTTAGACTGAGTTACTTTAATGTCCAAGAAGTATTTGAAGCTCCCAAGTTCCAAACACATCCTAAATTACCCTTCAAAATCGTGTGTAACTTTTATGTTGTGGTGTTGTTTAAGTGTGGTTTCTACAAAATCAAAGTTTTAAACTACTATCACAATTGTGCTTAGATCTTTAACACCACTTGTATTTGATAATCATAAGTAAATAAAGCATAAAAACTGCAAAGGATGTCATAATAAGATGAGTTCTAACAAATGATGGTCTAGATGTGAAATGAGTCTATAGCTCTTGCTTGTTCTTTTAAAATCACCTCATCAAAAAGTTTTCCTATACTTTTTGTTCAACCATGTGAAGTTCCTACTTGAAATGTTTGTAACTTTAGTTAGTTATTATTTATATCCATTTTACCTATCCTAGTTTTTTCTGTTTTGACTTTTCTTGTTGAGTAAGCCATTTATAATATGAGGGAATACAAATAGATCCTGCTCATCAAATACCCTAGTACTAGATTCCAACCTACATTAACTAGATCTTGAAGGGGTCTTTATCCACTGAAACCATGATGATGATGACGATGCTGATGAGGAATTTTCTTCCTCTTCTAGGTTCTTTCGGTCACCTGTAGGACTTGATGAGGCTTATTCAAACTCATCTCCATTTTCTTCTTGTAGTTCTCCAAACTTTTGAAAGTCACCAATAATCTAACAGTGGACACCACAGGAATGGCTAGCTATATTTCCAAAGTTAATGAGATGGTAAAGTTTGAAAAAAAGAAGGAAAGATTATAGATAAGCATGACAAAGAAGGAAAATAAGTTATAAAGAATGTCAAAGCTTTCCTTTTTAATCCTAACAAGTAGAACCCACTTGGCAGCTAATAATTCCTGTCAAACAATAAAAATAAGAAAGGAACACACCAATGGGTAACCAATTACCATGTCTAAAATCTATGTCCTTCCCTAGCCAAGTTCATGGTGAAATCTATGTTCTTGAGTCCTGAGAGAACTCCTGGTTAATTATTTACAGAGAGAACCAAGAAAGCAGAATTCTGGTTTTCCACTTAGAACTATAACCTTTATTTTTTTTTCTTGAGAAGGACTTCAAATTGAGTTTTGTGCTACTCTTACAAAAAAGTTTGAAGTCTTGCTTGATAAATGTGAATGAATGTTCCAAATGATGATGTATGGTTGGATACATTCTCAAAGTTCACTCCTTCCTTCTTCAATATTTTAATTTTCATCTAACAGTAACGCATTGCATACCATTAGTCTCTGACATAACAATTACTTTGTACAACAACACTGATAGCTTCAAAAGAAATGTACTATATCTAACCAACTTCTGTCTAATGTCCAGGTGACATGGCTATATATTTTTAACACAATTCAAACAGGAAAAAGTGTTGCCACATGTTAGCTAAAACAATCATCAATCTTCATGATTGAGCATCAGTGCTTTCTGATAATTTTCATGAAATACTGTCTTGGAGAAACAACTTGCCAACAATCATAGATTAGTTTAGATTAGTTTCCATCATTGAAGATCAAACATCAAATAATGCAGCTTTCAATCATTGAAAAACATAATTGTACTATAATCAGAACATGATGTTCATTGTTAGATGTCATAAGATAATGGTAATGATAATTTTCCCCTTATGAGTATTGCATCAAGGCAAATAAGAGGGAAAGAACTAATGTAAAGATATAATGAATGTATTGATGTGGAAGAACTAAATCACTTAAGATTGAAAGTAATTCTTGGGAGCTTGATTGATCCCTCTCATAATCTTCTATTTATAAAAATAAATTGATACAAGAGTACATGATAATTAAGGTAACCTTAGACACAATATAATCATGATAGGGTAACCTAGACACAATATAATCATGATAAATAGGATAACCTAGACACAATATAATCATGATAAATAGGATAATCCTAAACACAATATAATCATGATAAATAGGGTAACCCTAGACATAATATAATCATGATAAATAGGGTAAATATTCTAACACTCCCCCTCAAGCTGCAGCATACAAATTGTATGTGCCATGCTTGGAATAAATAAACTCAGTCCAACAAAATCAACTTGTCTAAAATGTCGAGGCAATAGACGTGGTAACTCTGGCTTCGAATAAGATGTACATATGCTTCAGACCGTCAAGAGAGAATGTCTATAAACCAAATTGTACTCACAAACCAGCATAACCAAAGAGACTCCTCATAAGCTTATGGAGAATAATATTGGACAACCACGAAACTTCATCTAGCTTCATGTAGGATGATTTTGACAAGTTGATTTCCATCAAAAGTGAATGATGAGTGTAGACAAGGATAAACTGCAGAGACTGGATTGCTATCAAGTAAGGATGGGGCCTACATGGCTAAAAGCGACAAAAATGCAGGGACTGCCATCACTGACTGATGAGGCCTGTAGTGACTAGAAGCGACAAAACTATAGGGAGTGTCATCTTTGACTAATTGGGGTCTACAATGGCTGAAAGCAGGGACTGTCATCTCTGACTAGTTGGGGCCTCTGACTAGTGGTTGGAAACATATTCCCCTCACTGCAGGAACTAAATTGTCATTACTGACTGATGGGGCCTGCAGGACTAAATTGCCATCACTGACTAATGGAGCCTGCAGGACTAAGTTGCCATCACTGACCGATGGCGCCTGTAGTGGCTAGAAACATACTTCCCCTCACTGCAGGGACTAAATTGCCATTACTAACTGATGGGGGCCTGCAGGGACTAAATTGTCATCATTGACTGATGGAGCCTGCAAGGGACTAAATTGTCATCACTAACTAACGAGGTGATGACTGGAAGCGACAAAACTGTAGGGACTGCCATCACTGACTGATGGGGCATGCAGTGGCTGAAAAAATATTACAATGGCTGAAAACATACTCCCCTCACGACAAACGACGGAAATGACGATGCGCCGATGACAAATCATGAAGGTGGAAGATCATAATGGTCTCCTTTAATCATCAAAGGATCCAAAAACAGAAAGGGACTGGTGAAATTGTTTGATTAAGATTCTGAATCTTGCCAGAAATAGACTCTCCTCATGCCATGAGAACCTCAAATTTATGACTTTGGTGTTGAAATTCCTTGGTGTTAATCAGCTAATAGCACCGACTCTCCTTAGAGACTTGTAAATAAATGACATAAGCCATCAGGAATCATAGTTGCTACAATATGCAAAGCTAAACACACATGATGAAAGAGGCTAAAGAACAATGCTGAAACAAAGATTTTTTTTTCTTTTGGTCCAGCAAGATGAACAGTAGTGGCGTGATATGATTCTGACATTGGGAGGGTGACTTGTGACAAACACGTGCCGAAGCTGATCGGAGAGAAGTCGTTCGTGACGGTGCGTGTGGAGGCGAATGAGGCAGCAACCACCAAGGATGGGTCATGCTTCTTGAGGCAACAAAACCCCTAACTTTGCCGGAGAAAACATGACGGCGGTAGGGGACGTCAGACAGATGTGGTGCACGTGGCGGGGTCGGGATGAGAACTAGTCCTCGACACCGACGGTTGGTTGTTGATCAAGGAGGCGATCCAGATCCACTTGGTCGTCGAACTACATACTGAGGCAGCAGATGGTGGCAGACGACGGTGGGAAACAGCTAAAAAAAAGGCATTGGAAATATCTGAGATTATTAGGAGAGTGAGAATACTCATCGAGGTATTTTAGAAAAGATGAAATTTTTAAGGCCGCCGTTGCCACCGGCGGCAACAAAGACCGAGTAGAAAGAGACTCGGATAACCTGCTCTGATACCAACTTAAGATTGAAAGTAATTCTTGGGAGCTTGATTCATAATCTTCCATTTATAAAAATAAATTGATACAAGAGTACATGATAATTAAGGTAACCTTAGACACAATATAATCATGATAGAGTAACCTAGACACAATATAATCATAATAAATAGGGTAACCTAGACACAATATAATCATGATAAATAGGATAATCCTAAACACAATATAATCATGATAAATAGGGTAACCCTAAACATAATATAATCATGATAAATAGGGTAAATATTCTAACAAAATCAAAGAACAAAAAGGACATACCCTGACTGGAAAGGACTCCTTTGGAAGTTTTGTTGTAAGGAGTTCTCTTAACCGACGAACTGCTTTAAGTCTCTCAGCAAGAACGTCAAGCATAGGTAGCAATTCATCAATTGTTAGTGGAAAGTTTTGGGAAAGCCAAAGAGAAGGCATCATCCCTCTTGTGTACTGGTTTTCACCATTTTTGGAAGTAAAGTTCTCATGGTTTGCATTTGTGGTTTTGTCCTTGTGGTCTCTATGTCCACCAGACTTTTCTTTCTTTTCTTTCTTTTCTTTCTTTTCTTTCTTTTCCTTCTTTTCCTTCTTCACACGGTTACCTTTTTCACACGGACCATTTTCATCTGTTGAATTAATTGCAGCTTCCAATTGCTTCTTTTCGTCATCTGTCAAAATGTCATCAATTTTTTCACTATCCTTCTTCTTCCTTTGTCTGGCCTCAGGTGGTGGAGCTCCAGGGATACTTTTGGATTTCACACTGAGAATCACATTGTGCATGTCATACACCTTGGCTTTCCATGGCCCCACCATTTCTTTCCTCTCCTTTTTTCTCCAAGTTACCTGGGGAACAAGAAGTGCCTCACTCACATCAATCCCAATCCTACATGAGTCAGTCCTATACTTCTGATTCAATTTCTTCTTAACCTCTTTCTCAGAAGGAGCAGCTATGCTGGGTGAAATCACAAGTACTTCCTTCTCTTTGTGTGAGACTTTGAACAAGGATCCAGGGAATTTTCTATCATCATCTTTATCACCATCACCAAAAAAAAGAATGCTCTGATTTGACCTCTTGATTTTCAAACCATCAAAGCCAGCCAAAGTCATGTCTGCCCTCATATTGCCACCCCTTTTCCAAATCTTGTAAGTGTCTGAAGGTGCAATCCTTGAGATGAAAGGTATCACAGAACTCTCAAAATGGAATGTAATCTCCATGTAGAAGTCCTTCATCCTTCTTAAAGTCCCTATATACCTAGGCAACCTTCTAACATACTTTTTCTCATAGTCACTCATATAGTACCTCATCATAACGATTGCTATTTTATCTTGTTTGTGAATGAGAGCTGCTCTCAGAGCAGTCCATCCTTCCTTGTTCTTCAACCTACCGTTTGCCCCAGCATCCATGAGCATCTCAGTTGCAATAAAATCACCATGTTTCACAGCAAGGTGAAGAGGGGTGTCACCGTTTGGTACATCCCTTCTGTCTACCGTAGCAGAGATCACTGCACCCTTTTCTTCCTCCGCTAATGAAGCAGCCTCGGTTTTAATCTCTAAGGGGTTAACTAGTTTTGGAAGACGCCCAAGTAACTCATCAAGAGCAATATGATCCCTCAACAGTATGGCCTTGTGCACAGGGCTATGCTCATATGCTGAGACATCAATGCCTTCCATTGCAGATGTTTCCTTTCACACTATTATATATACAAAAATCGTGTAACCACAACGCATGATTCCATGAAATCAACAATTTCTGTCATCTGAATCAAGACGAACTCAAAAATTCAAACAGATCCATTCACAAGAATGCATGGATAGGTTTATGAAACTCGTGAATCAAATCAACTTCTATTTTGATCAAAAACAAGAAAAATAAGAAAAAATAATACTTATAATGGAAACTGGAAGTGAGGCTAAATTCATTTGAAGCAAAAGTCTTAGAATAGAAAATATTAGTTTAGAGTAACTCTCCAAATTAAGCCACAGAAAATTGAGGGTCAAATTTTTCATTTTCATAATTTAGCCGATTTTCATGTATAGGAATGGCTCATTGAAATAGGCTAAAGCAATGACCCACAATTCTTCAATCTTGACAGAGTTCCAACAAAATTTTCTTATAAAAACTAGACTTCAAATTTAAAATCCTAATTATACGTTATTAAACAAATTAATAAAAAAAGCGTTTAATTCTTTTGAAAGTAAAATTATAAATTTAAGAATTCATGTTATCTAAGGAATGAATTCCAACTAAATGGTGTTAAATCTTTTTTCTAAAGTTTTTACAATATAACAGTTTTGTCGTTTCATAATTTCAAAAATTAATAGAAAAGAGTGTTATATGATATTTTTGTGTTTTAATTAAAGTTTTAGATGGTACACTTCATAGATATTTTGGATTATACGTTGTAAATTATATTTCGAATATAAATTTAGAAGACAATCTACACTGCAAAAATTATATTCCAAAATTATAGAGTCCATAACATAAATTTATATTTCAAACAATCTGTAATATAAATGTAAATTATATTTTTAAATTGTATAATCAACAAATGTAAAACCTATATTTCAAATTATACTATTTATAATATAAATTTGAAAGATAATCCAAAATACATTTCAAATTATATAATCCATAATACAAAACAACATTAGTCGCAAACCTTTTAATAAGGGATAACTAAATCATTTCACCAAGACTACGGAGGTGTAGGAAGAAAACATGGGGTGGAAGAAGAAGTCCCACTAAGACAAGTTCAATGATAACTGATACCAAATTTCATTAATAATAACAATGCTGAAATAGAATAAAAAGTAAATGATAAAGATCAAAGTGAATAAGCAAATTGTTGAGTTTATTTACATGAATGAAATCAGGGAAAAGAATTATTATAACCAAACAAAGGTGAATTTAAACTGCAATCATGAATATGAAAAGTTTGATTGCTGTGATTGCAACTATCCTGAGTTAATAATGGTTTTCCACATGTTCTGAAACACAATCAACAAATTCTTTGCAGATATCATTGCATGAATCACAATGTTTCTTTTCCTTATGCCACATGCTTCAAATAGTTAATGCATAACTCCTTGGATAATCCCACCCCACATGAAAGATAACTTCAAATTCAATTTCCAGAAAATGGCCAAAGTTCTCTAAACAACCAAAGCACTTCCAAGTTTGGAGCTTGCTCTTGAAACGTCACTCACACTGGCACAATTAGCTATGACTTTTTCCTTTCTTTGATTTGTTCTTCTCTTGCATCTTCTTTTTCTTTGCTTCAGCACTGATCCAAGTATAGTCAGATGGAATTGCAAATGGGTCTTGAATATTTTCTATCCTACTGCTGGATCCTTGAGTAGATGTACTTGAGCGATAAGGAGCCTTTATCCATTGAAACCAAGATGATGCCGAGAAATGTGGCACTGCAGGGCTCTCTTGGCCGGTTGCAGACGGACTTGACGGCGGCGTCGTGAATTCTTCTACAGGCTGTAGTTCTTCAAACTTTGTGAAGGTAACCAACACCCTGATAGTAGGAACCACAGGGATGGCAACCTGTGTATCATGCAAGAGAAAATGGATTAACATCATTTGCAAAGAAAAAAAAGAAAACATGTGAAGAGAAATCGAAAAGCCAACAAACACAGTAATCATGTGATGTACAACAAAGTTAAATCTCCCTTTCCTAAAGAAGCTCAATAGATATGGTTCAGTTTTTGTTGTGAAAATTGAGCAATCTTTGATGTTCCTGTATACTAAAGTGATGAAAACGTGCAGCCTAAGTGAACTAATGCTTTCTTCTTATCGTCTGTATACTTCCATCTCGTCTTCAGGACGGGTACAAACCAGTGTGCACATGATTTTTCACTTATTCTAATCACCAAAACACTTAAGAACTGAAATTACCTCCTCTAACACAAAACCATTCATGAATCCCCACTTAAAACCTTAAGCTTTTAAGTAGTTGGTTCATGAATACTACATTCTGCATTACTAAGAGAATAAGCTCTGAGCTTTTCCACCCAGTGAAACTTATTTTGGTTTTTCTGAAAGTCTCTTAAAATGGGAATGTCTTTCATTACAAGAAAGAAATCTTAATCATTGATAGAGATAAAGTATGTAACTCTCAAGCTATCTGTGAAAAATTAAAGTTGCAAAAAGAATAATACAAATGCCATCATGGTTTTAGCCCAAAATTACAATAATGTTATTTTTTTTTTCTAAAATCAAATAAGAATAAAAAGTTATCTTAAAAATGAAAGGAAAGAAAAGGCATCAAAAAAATAAAAATAAAGAAACTAAGACAAAAGAATAACTCAGCAAGGTATAACTGTGTGTATACACTTATGTATAAATAAAGAGATAATAGCAAAACACTAATACACTCTTTGAAACACACTTTACTATTGACTGAAAACAGCAAACCACAATGCAAAGTACAATATTTTTTTTGTATCCAACCTAATCCCAAGAAAAACAAATTACAATGCAAGCTCATTGGCATGAATATTAAACTGTAAAACATTACTACTGGTTGTCAGAACAACAATTGGTAACTAACATTGACCAGCTAGCACAAACATTTTTTACTTTGCAATAATAATGATACTGACACACAATGACACTTAAGCTGTCATTGATGCAGACATTATTATCATTATCACCTATCAATTCATACAGAATCATTATCACATACTCCATGTTGTAGGGTTTTCTGTTTTTCAGCAAAGGGCTATTTTTGAGTTACTTAAGACTGCGTGGTTATTATGTTGGGTTCCCCTTGAACTATATGTAGATAATACAATGATTTATATATTTTCTCTTGATATTGGTTATTGAATTGAGCAACAGTATCCGTTTATAGCTCAGATCTATTCCCAGCTCCCATTTTGCAACTACTTTCACTTGATATCCTCCCATTTATAGACCAACAAATTATGTGCAGCACACTACAGCATAAGTAGAATAAGCAAGTCTAATTCATCATAGTAAGTGATACAAAAGAAAATAAAATGGAAGCAGAGCAATTAAAGAGTTCAAGATACATATGCCTAGAATATTCATACTTCTAGTAACAGGCCTTAACAAGATGACAAGCACAGACCTTAACAGGGAAGGTTCCCATTGGAAGTTTAGTTGTAAGGAGTTCTCTTAATCGGCGAATTGCTTTAACTTTGTTTGCAACAATGTCCAGCAACGGCAGGAGTTCTTCAGTTTTCAGTGGAAAGTTAGGGGAAAGCCAAAGAATAGGACGCAAACCTTTCTTGTATTCATTTTCACGATTTCCATCTTTTTGACGACTTCTGCCATCAGAACTTGCAGAAGAAGCCTTGGCATCTTTTTTCCTCCTGGACTCATCACCCTTCACAGCTATCTCAACAGAATGTCTTCCTGGCTTAGTCTGATTTCTTGAAGGAGAATCCCCTAACAAATCACTCACCTTTTCTTCTACACAAAGAGAACTTCTTGGTGCAGCAATCTTCTTTGGCGCCTCAGGTTTCGAATCCTTTTTCCTCCATCCACCAAACCATCCTTTCTTTTCCTGCTTATTTTCTCCACTCTTGTTACAATTTCCATCTTCAATGGGAATATCTCTATGTTCATAGCAGCTGTGACGATGTCCAATGACAATCTCATCACTCTCGTTGGTCATGTCCACCGAATCCAGCCGAAGCGCATCTTCCAATTGCCTTCTTTCCTCTTCAGTCAATATATCATTGAACTCTTCACTCTCAGTTTCATTTTCATTGCAAGATGAGAAGAGCTCATCATCTGTCATAGCTCCAGGAACTCCTCTAGACTTTATGCTCACAACCACATTGTGCATATCATACACCTTAGCTTTCCAAGGGCCTACCATTTCTGTTTTCTCCTGCCTCCTCCAAGTCAACTGAGGCAAAAGAACTGCCTGAGTTACATCGATCCCCGGCCGAAAAATATTTGTTTTAGACATTGCAGCCACTTCTTGCTGAACCTCCTCCTCATTTGCTGGAAATCCAGCATCATCTAGGGCATTGAGTACCTCTTTTTCTTTGTGTGAGATCATGCAGAGTGACCCAGGTGGAACTTTCCCATCCTCTGAACCATCACCAAGGAAAAGAATGCTCTGATCTGATCTCTGGATTCTAAAACCATCAAAACCAGCCAAAGTCATGTCTGCCCTTAGATTTGCACCCCTCTTCCAAATCTTGTAGGTGTCTGAAGGAGCAATCCTTGAGATGAAAGGAATCACAGAACTCTCAAAATGGAATGTAATCTCCATGTAGAAGTCTCTCATTCTCCGCATGGTCCCTACCAATCGAGGCAACCTTCTGCACCATTTTGCCCAAGCCAGAGGCTGGTAGTGCTTAATTATTATCTTGGCAATAGCCTCTTCTCTGTTGCAAATAGCTTCTTGAAGAGCACTCCACCCCTGCTCATTCTGCAGACTCCAATCTGCTCCAGCAACCATAAGCATCTCCGTGGCAACTTCATCCCCCAATTTCACAGCCAAATGAAGAGGAGTATCCCGGTTTGGCACATCTCGCCGGTCAATCAAAGTGGAAATGGCATCAGCCTTTTCTTCCTCCGCAATCGAAACCGCTTCGGTGTGAATCTCCGCCGTGTTACGCAGCCGTGGGAGGGCGGCAAGAATCTTCCTAAGTTCAGCATAATCCTTTGAAACTATGGCCTTGTGCACAGGACTATGACCATACTTTGTAGCATCCATCCCCGCCATACCTCAACAGCACAAGGGATAACACACCACCACCAACCCCCACTACCAATCACAAGCATAAAACACACGCCACCATGAAAAAAAAATCTAAACTTTACGCAATTGGGTGCCCCACTCAAAATTGCTCAATCCAACCAACCACCAACCAGCACTCACACCACAACGTCGGATGTAACAAATGAAACAGACCCTTATGCGCAATTCCCCTCCAGAACGCAGCAGAAAAAGGTCGGTCCCTATCAAGATCAGAAATTAAAAGAGAGCCCTTTTGCATCAGAAACATAAAAGCATAACAGAAAATCAAGAATCAAAGAAAAGCATCTTGTGGGGTCCTAGATCAAGGATATCTCAAAAGAGGGTGAAAGATGCTAACACACTAACCTTGTTCCTTTCTTCTATGTTTTGCTTTGTCCTATGAATATGATTGCCCAAGAGTCCAGGGATTCATATCATGTGTTACTCAAACAAACCCCACCACTCCACTCACTACCCCTCAAGTACCAAACAAAAAGTGCAGATGGCAAAGATCCTAGTGATCCAATCCAGATCAGACAAGCATGAAGAGAACATGCATGTGGTTGCGTGAAACACAAATTCTAGAATAAAAAACTCACCTTTGAATATTAAATTCAATTTTCCCTTTTTAAAATATTGAAAAATTACAAAACACAAGAAAAAAGAGGAAACGAAGGTGTGCGAGGAGGGGAAATTGGTGAGAGAAAAGGTGAAAGTTGGAATAACAAAGCCATGGATCAAGAAAGAGAATAAACCCCACCACTCAAGCAAAGAAAGAGGAACTAGTTTATGTTGAAAGGGTTTAGCTAAAAACGGATAGAGAACACCAAAAGTGATGAACACTTGGAAAAGAAAATTACTTGCAAATGAAATAAGAAAAGAATATAGAACAATCAAGTTTCAAAGAAGGGTGTGTCATGTTTTCTTCAGACCAATTGAGAAGAAATTTCTCACCACTAAATTAGTAAAATCAAAAATTAGGTTTCTTATTTTGTTTTAAGAAAAGTCTTTCTCATATCTATTGAAATATTCAATTGAAAAAATATATTGATGTGCCAAAGATTTTTCTTTGTAGTCAATTTCAATTATGATGTTACAAAAAAAAAATAATGATTTTATAATATTTATTTTAAGAATTTAATTATAGTGTTTTTGTAAAAGCTCTTTTGATATTCTTCTAATCCAAGATTGCTTTCTAAAGTGAGTTTATTTATTTTATAATAACAATTTTAAATTTTACATGAGAAAATTGTTAAGATTATACACTTTCTTTACACTAATATTGTATTTAAAATTAAATTGTTGTTTAAAACATGTTCAAGAGGACTTTTAATTGATGGGTAGTATACATAAACTATCTACATAATTTAATAACAATAAAATATTACATTCTTTAAAAAAACATGAAACTTTAAATATTGTAAACCAACAAAAAATTATTTTTAAATAACTATTAAAAACCCAATTACAATATATATATATATATATATATATATATATATATATATATGTACTTTCCATTAATATATTATTTATTCATATAAGTAAATCATTTTTGAAAAACTAAAATATAAAATTAGAAAATTATTGGATATCAAAAGTAATTGTAAGATAAAAATAAGAAAAGTAAACATTAAGATTTATAAATATATTGTCTTAAAATTTTATTAATTATTTTCATATATTGATTAGATTTTATTGGTAAATTTAATTGTAGTGGTAGTTGTGACATTACTAGTTTTAGAGTAGAGAGCATTTAGAGTGATGAAAAGAAAAGGAAAAGAGGTTATTGAGTTTTGTTGAAGAAGTTTCCTAAAAGGAAGTTTGGAAGAAGGGAAGAAAGAAAAAGAAGAAAGGTTGATTGGTCAGAGAAGGAAAGGGTCCATTGATGCATGTGACCCACAAAAGAAGGAACCTGCTTCTCTATTTCCTTTCTTTTTTTCACTGTTATTTCCATTATCACATTTTAATCTACTTTCATTATTTCATCATTGATTAAACATGTCTCCCTTTTTATTTCAAACAATATTTTCAATCTTCTTTTATTTATATCTCTTATATTAAAAAGTTTTTTTCTAAATTACATTATTCCTCAAGTGTAAATTTTGTCTTAATCTTCAACTACAAATTCTAGGATTAGAACAGATCTTTTAAATAATGTATTATTTTCTGTTTGTTTAAGTAAAATAAATAAATGACGATAGATAAAAAAAATACACTTTTATTTTTCTATTTTATTTTTTATTTATCTTTTTAATTATAAAATATTTCTATATTTATAAATTTTGTTTCTGGTATTTTAAAGACATAATATAAAATTAATACAGAAAAATTCAAAAAAAAATCTAAAATCGAATATTCTATAGAAAATGCTGTGACATCTATTCTAAGCCACAGTTGGCACTTTCTCTTTCTTTACAATTAAGATTCAGTTATGCTCCATGCAAGTTTTGCTTTTTCTAAGAATTTTGTAATATCATGTAAATTTTGTAATTATAGTGTATTATCATGCAATATAGTCATGGACAATTTTACACACCCCAACATTCTCCTTAACATGCTAAAATATAGTACTTATTTGTGATGCAAAATTGTTCTTAGTCTAATAGTTTCTGTTTAGTGTTAATAATCAATTTGTGTTCTAAAAAGTAAATTCATCAATTTCGAATAGGATTGTTTAAAGTTTTTTTTTTCAAATAAGGATATAGCTCAAATAAAAATAATGATTAATTTTTATTTAATAAAATGTTCACTTATCAATCAATCAAGTATTGTGTCACATAATAAATAGATTTTTATGATTTAATATACAATATTTTATATTTAATTTGTTTTTCTTATTCAATTTAATTTTAATTTTTTTAAAATGGAATTAATTTTGTCTTTTTTCAAATTAAAACAAAATTTAATTTTTATATAAATATTTAATTATTAAAATTAAAATTTTAATGAAATATTTTTTGTTTAGTATTATACTTAGTTTAAATTAGAAAAAAAATATTAAGAATGAAAATTAACACTACTGATTTAAAACTTTATAAGAGGTTAAAAAGCATATAAATGTTAAACATAAATAAAAAAAAATTACCACTAGATTTTATAATCTTATTAGATATATAAGCAATAATTGATATGAAAACCAAAACATTACCTTGAATATCAATTATCGGCTCAAACGACATAACTTTTGACCTATAATAACTTAGTTTGAATATTGGCTCATGTTGTTTATTATAACCTTGACTCAAGCAGACTTATCTTGATGTTTATTTCTAAATGACTTTTATTAACATTCAGCAAGAGCTACTCATCTTGACCTTTAATCCAGCACGATTCAACTCGATTGTGGGGCTAAGATAACTAAATTCTAAGTGAGCATGTGGGTCAAACTCTTATGGTTTGTGATTAATTGACTCGAGCTTTAGCTCAAGTCAACTTGTGTCGACCTTTTGTTTTGAGACATTCTTGTCTCGACTTTTAATTGTGTTAATTTGACTCGATCTTTGTCCCAGTCCAACTTGACTATAACCTTTTTTCAATCCAACTTAATTTAATCTTTGATTTGAGTCGATAAAACTCGAACTTCAATTCAAGTAAATTTAGATTGAACTTCAACAACTTGATGTTTGATAAAGGATATTTTAAATTTAGAAGTAGGATACAATGCAATTATCTAAACATCGTTATCTTATCTTCTAAGACGAAGGATCACAAGAGTTTCATTATACCCATCATCATAGAGAATTTTCAATGGGAAAAGTGTTAATTGATCTACGGACTTACGTTAAGTCCTTATCCTAATTTTCAAAGATAAGGACAACCAAGTCGCCGAATGACCCGTTAACTAATGGATAACATGGTTAAAATTCTCCAACGGGTGATGATAAACATATAGTAAAGGTTGATGATACATTATAAGAAGACAAAGAGATACCCATATTTTGTGGAGACCCTCTATAATAATAACTGCAACAGCTTGATGTTGAAAAAGATTAAACTAAATTAAAGGTAGAAGTTAAAGAACTCACTTTTGAAGTTTTAAAAAGCAAGGAAAATCTGAAGAAAAAAAGGATCGATGTGGTTAACAAAATCTGCAAGAAACACTTTTCCATGATATCTGTCTATTCACAGTCTCGCATATACTTCCATAACAAGTAGCAACAAAACAAGAAAATGAACAAAAAAGTAGTAAAGAAAAATCCCATTTACGAAACATGAAAAAAAATGGACATGTTAGAACATTATCAGTATTGAAACATTTGTAGTATTTCTATCCTGACCGGTGCCTACGTAGAACAGAAAAATCAAAGCAGTTTCTGGTTGGATCCCAACGAAGACCAATCTCATCCCCTCTGTGCAGAGCCCTTCTACACACAAAATCATTGATCCAGTTGTTGACTAAAATATAAGCATTAGACTTTTTCGTGAAAAACAGAGAGTGTTTGGTGTGAGTGTCCACATCCCAAATCTCAACATCAATACCTTTTTCAATCTCATAATCAGTAGCATTCAACACAGGTAGCATGAAATTTCTTGCCAACGATGGTGCCACCAGAAGTCGTAAAGTCAGATCAAAATCTTGCAGCACTTTCTTGATTTTCCAAGGCTCTTCTTCACTCGAAGATTGCTGCATTGCAGGATTTGCAGAAGAAGAATGTTGTTGCTCCGTGTGTTCTTGAACCTTCTTCTGCCCCGTGATTTCCATAGCCTGCTGATCTGCAACATTCTGTTGTTCCGTGTGAATCTTCTGCTGCGCCACCAGAGCATTCTGCTGCTCCGTCAGAATTTTCTGCTGCCCCATCAGAATATTATGCTGCGCCATCAGAACATTCTGCTGCTCCGTCAGAATATTCTGTTGCGCCATCAGAATACTCTGCTGCTCCATAAGAACAGTCTGTCGTGCAGCCAGAAGATTCTGCTGCTCCCGTTCCCTACCAATTACAACACCAAAGCCGCCGATTAAAGGGTTTGTTTCCACATATATAATCATAGTCTTTTTCTTGGAAAGAAAATACACATTCCAAACATGAAAGAAAAAAGAAGTGATTAATGTAAAGAGAGAGATATGAAAGATGAAAAACAGTACCGATCGCGTCTCAAATTCTTCTCATTCCCCATAGTCTCATCAGTTTCTTCCTTTGCACCAGACATTGTTCTTGTTTCTCTTTCTATCTTTTGTCGCTTCACTCTAATGAATCATATAACTGAATCAACGTGATTCAACGATTTGGCTTGCATGGCTACTATAATATATATGTATGTATATATAATATGTATGTATCTTCAGGGTGGCCTAAATTAGGTATAAAAAATGTAAATGTTTTTACTAAGTATTAATTGTCTTATTTTTTAATTTTACTATAACAAAAAAATTTTAAACTTCATAATATATATTTAAGTAATCATGATATGTAAAATTTTTAGAATGTAATTTTTGCCTATAGAACTTACTTAGGCTAAGTTTAAAACTAATATATATTTAAGTACTTATAATTAAAACTTCATAATTCCAGTTCAGCTTTAATTATAAGTTAGTTTATCAATTTGTTTGTCGATTTGTTTTCTTAAAAACGCTCCAAACCACTGATAAGACCAATAGCTGCAAGAGTAAGTTACAGATCTTCAACAAAATTTATTACACTAATTTAACCAACTTAAGGCCAGTGGAAACGTCAAGACAGATGTTTTATTTACAAACAAGCAAATTAAAAACAAAAAAATTTATATTTTAGTTTTACTACGTCATAATGTTGATATTTTTTTATTGTTTGGCTATAGACATTCATTCATCACTTGCTTTTTGTAAATTTTACTTTGGAATTTATGAAATTTGAGAATTGAAAGGAAAGTTATTTTCAATTATTAAGAGAAAAGTGGAGATTCTTTATTAAACTTATAATGAAGACGAAGGTTTTGTCCATTTTAAAGTGACGCTCTTCTTCAACTCTAATAAGTCTTTTCATCATTTTGTTTTTTACTATATCTTGTTTCTTATGCTTTTGTGTATGTTTTTATCTTCTGTGTCTATTTTAATTTCTTGTATTGCGTGTTTAATTTATTTTTATCTCCACACTTACACAATCTTTGTTATTTTACATTTAAATAAATTACATAAAATAAAGAAATGATGAATAACACTTAAGGATATGTATTTATTCATATTTTTTTTTAAAGCATAAAATTCTTCAATCATGTAAAGACTCTATGTTCATCCATATCAAGATTAACCTTTATTATCAATTATTTTGATGTATGTAACAAAAATATGAACCAACTTTTAAAATATGTGGGTATTCATTTTCAATTAGAAGGGAGGATAATTGTTAGGAATTAGTGAAATAAAATCTCAGTTTATTTGGGATTCTCTTTTTGTTGGTTAAGAATTTAGGAGTAACTCCTTGTTTATCGTATTTTTCAGTTTTGGTTTCTGATGTATTGACTATTTAATAGTCTGATGCTCTGCATTCAATATAGATCCGTTTTCTTTCAAATTATTTCTCTCACATAATCATTTTACGTTAACATATGGTATCAGAATCGGAGAAGCAGAAATCCTCTTAATTTTAAACAACAACAATGGCTACAGAATGGACTTTTGTTCAACTAGTAGTGCCAAGATTTGATGGCCACTATAGTCATTGGGTGATGATTATCGAGAATTTTCTTCAATCAAAGGAGTATTACCTTATGGTGGAAAATAGAGTTTCTGAGAGATCTTTTACATTACTGATCGTCCTTAACGCTTGTCATCACTGATGGGCTCTACTCTCAGACGATCGGTTTGATAGTGATCCTTTACATTACCGATCGTCCTTACTGATCGTCACCACTGATCGGCTCTACTCTCGACAGGTTCAGTTATCTTCTCACTACCAATCGTCTCCAACGGCTCTACTCTCGGACGATCGGTCGTACCGCTCGACAGGTTCAGTTGTCTTCTCACTACCGATCGTCTCCACTCTAGGATGATCGGTCTAGGAAGCTGCTCGGTCTGCGTTTCACTTTTCTTAGTTGTTTCTTTATTTTTTTCTGTATAAATACTTTGCTTTGTTGTAATTTCTGTAATTTTTCAATATAATTCATTCTTTAGTTTGTTGTTTCTGGTTTTCTCTTCCTCGTTTCTCTGATCACTTACATGGTAACAGAAGACAGATACTTTTCTGTTTTATTCTCATGGCTTTCTCCAATTCCACCACCGATTATCTTTCTAATCCTGCTAATCCTCTATTTCTCCATCCCGGTGAGAACCCAGCTCTTGTTCTTGTTACTCCTCCCCTTTCTGACAACAACTATCAACAATGGCGGCATGATATGCTCGTTGCTCTTGAAACCAAGAATAAAGAAAAATTCGTTCTTGGTACTGTTTCTTGCCCTCCTGCGGATGATATCCTTCACGAAGCCTAGAAACGCTGCAACAAGATGGTGATTTCATGGCTGACGCGATCCATGACGCTTCCCATTAAACAATCCGTTATGTGGATGGAATCTGCCTACGAGATTTGGACTGATCTCCTTCAACGTTTTTCTCATGGTGATAAGTTTCGTACTGTTGATCTTCAAGAAGCTCTTCACTCTTGCAAACAAGGTGATTCCACTGTATCTCAGTATTATACTCGTCTTCAAATAATTTGGAAAGAGCTTTCTCTGTATCAAACCATTCTTGTTTGTACCTGTCATTCTCCTTGCAATTGTGGATTATTGATCAAGATTCAACAAGATCGCAATGATGATTCTGTAATCAGGTTTCTACGTGGGTTAAACGATGAATTCTCTTCTGTACGTTCTCAAATCATGCTAATGGAACCCATGCCGACTCTTACCAAAACTTTTTCTTTAATCCTTCAACAAGAACGTGAATTTCACAATTCTTCCTCACAAATTCCACAAGATTCCATGGCTAATTTCAACTCTCACGATCCTCAGTACAAGCCTTATAAGACCGATCGTCCTGGTGTGTTTTATGGTCGTGGACGAGGACACATTACTAAATTTGGTGGTTGTTCTAAATACTACGATCATTGCAAAAGAACCAATCATACTTCTGATAATTGCTGGATCAAATATGGCCTTCCTCAAGGTTATAAACCCATCATCAAACCTCATTCTGCCATCTCCAATCCTTCTGCCAACCTGACTGATGGTGTTTCACACACCTCCAATGATTCTTCCGCTGATAAAACTCAAGTTCAATGCACTTTTTCTCAAGATCAGTATGACGCCATTCTTGGTTTATTGAAACAGTCTCAATCTCCTACTACTAGGGAGGCCAGTGTTAATCAATGTACTCCACAATCATCAGGTTCTTTTTCTTCACTTAATTTTTCTTCTTGGATTATAGATAGTGGCGCTACTGATCATATATGTTCTTCAAAATCTCTTTTTCATTCCTTACATCCCATCACTCCTATTTCGATACGTTTACCAAATCACAGTTTTGTTACTGCTAAATTTTCTGGCACTGTCATTTTAGGCAATTTGATTTTGCATAATACTCTTTTCGTTCCCAATTTCTCTGTTCATCTTATTTCTATTTCTAAATTGTTACATTCCAATAATTTCCTCATTGTTTTTCATCAAAATAGTTGTCTCATTGTGCAGATGGATACTTACCAGACGATTGGAGTAGCTAAGAAATACAAGGGCCTTTTTTATCTTCTTAGTAATAATCCAACAACTACTTCTGAATTAAACATTTTTCATTCTGCTTTTCATAATAGTTCTAGTGATTCTTGTAATCTGTGGCACATGAAACTTGGACATCCTTCAAATAAAGTTTTTCAAACTTTAGCTTCTCAATATACTGATATTTCCTTTCAATCTATTGATGCTTGTGATGCTTGTGCTTTTGCTAAACAAAAACGTCTTCAATTTTCTGTTAGCAAAACTAAATCTCCTTGTTTTTTTCATCTAATTCATGTTGACATTTGGGGCCCTCTTTCTATTTCTTCTATTGATGGATACAAATATTTTTTAACTATTGTTGATGATTATAGTCGTTTCACATGGATTCTTCTTTTAAAACACAAATCTGATGTTAAAACCTTACTTCCAAAATTTATTCTTTTAACTAAAAACCAGTTTTCCTGTACACTTAAAATTCTAAGATCTGACAATGGCAAAGAATTTCTTCTTAATGATTTTTATTCTACTAAAGGTATTTTTCATGAAACTACTTGTGTTGCTACTCCTCAACAAAATGGCATTGTTGAAAGGAAGCATCAACATAGTCTCAATGTTTGTCGTTATCTCCTTTTTCAATCTAAAGTTCCTAACATTTTTTGGTCTTATGCTATAAAACTTGTCATTCACATTATTAATAGACTTCCAACACCTTTTCTTCACAATAAATCTCCTTATGAATTAGTTTATTCTATCAAACCTGATTTTTCAAATCTAAAAGTTTTTGGATGCTTATCATACTCCAGCTCTGCTACTGCAGGACGTACAAAACTTGATTCCATAAGTACTAAATGCATTTTTCTTGGATACAAATCTGGAACCAAAGGGTTTGTGCTGTATGATTTGCATTCTCATTCTACTATCCTTTTAGGGAATGTCATTTTTCATGAATATATTTTTCCCTATAAAAATTGTCTAACTTCACCTTCCTCTCCTACACATGATGATAATTCTGATGTTATTTTCTTTGATTTTCCTACTGTCTACCTATTTCCACTGCTCCAAATCATTCACCTAGTAACATTTCTCATCCTACTTCTGATAGTATCATTATTCCCACTGTTGAACAAAGAATTTCTCTTAGAAACAAAACTCGACCTAAATATCTAGATCATTACTACTGTGGTACTACTTCTGGCATTCAACCAACCCATACTACCCCGTATCCCATGCATTTGTTTCTTTCTTATAATAATTGTTCCTCTAACCATACTTCTTTTTGTCATAATATTTCTGCTCAAGTTGAACCTTTTTCTTTTAAAGAAGCTAGCAAGTTTGAATGTTGGCAACAGGCTATGAATTTTGAACTTGCTGCTCTTGAAAGAAATCAAACATGAACTTTGGTGAATCTCCCTACTGGTAAGAAACCTATCAGTTGTCGTTGGGTATATCGTATCAAGCATAAGTCGGATGGCTCTATTGACAGATATAAAGCTCGTTTAGTGGCAAGAGGTTTCACTCAAATTGAAGGATTGGATTACTATGAAACTTTTTCACCTGTTGTTAAAATCACCACGGTTCGGCTCGTTCTTGCTCTTATTGCCATCAATAAATGGTTTCTTCATCAATTGGATGTCGACAATGCTTGTCTTCATGGTGATTTATCTGAAGAAATATACATGAAGCCTCTTCCTGGTCTCTGTTCATCTACTCCTAATCTCGTTTACAAACTTCAAAAGTCTCTTTATGGTTTAAAACAAGCTAGTAGAAACTGGAATCATAAACTCACATCTGAGTTGTTTTCTCTTGGTTTTAAACCAAGCACTGCCGACCACTGTCTTTTTATCAAACATTTTCCTTCTACTATCACTATTATTCTGGTATATGTTGACGATATACTTCTTTCTGGAAATAATCTATCTGAAATTACCACTGTCAAAGATCATCTACACAACAAGTTTCACATTAAAAATCTTAGAGATCTCAAATTTTTTCTGGGTTTTGAAATTGCTAGATCTCAAGCTGGGATATGTATTAATCAAAGAAAATATTGTCTTGAATTAATTTCTGAAGCTGGTATGTTAGGCTGTAAACCTGCTTCTACCCCTGCTGATCCTTCTATCAAACTTCATGTTGATGACGACCCTCTTCTCACTGATCCTTCTTCTTATCGGCGTCTTATTGGTCGTCTTCTTTATCTCACTCATACACGGCCTGACATTACTTTTGTCATACAACAACTTAGTCAGTTTATCTCCACTCCTCGCTAACCTCACATGCAACAAGCCATGAGGATTATTCGATACTTTAAGAATGCTCCTGGTTCTGGTCTATTATATGCCGCAAATAACTCCTTCCGCATTCATGCATATTCTGACTCTGATTAGGCCACCTGTTCTACCACTAGAAGATCCATCTCTGGTTTTTGCGTTTTTCTTGGAACTGCTCTTATCTCCTGGAAATCAAAGAAACAAACCACCGTTTCCAAGTCTTCTTCTGAAGCCGAATACAGGTCTTTAGCTTCCTTAACCTGTGAATTACAATGGTTGCAATATCTTTTAAAGATTTGCATATATCGTGTCTGATCCCTTATTCTGTTTACTGTGACAACAATTCTGCTATCCACATTGCCAAGAATCCAACCTTTCATGAACGAACCAAGCATATTGATATAGACTGTCACGTTACTAGACAAAAGCTTCAAGATGGTCTCATCAAACTTCTTCATGTTTCTTCTACCAATCAAGTTGCAGATGTTTTCACCAAATCTCTCTATCCTTCTCCTTTTAATACTGTTACTTCTAAGCTAAACATGCATAATATCCATGTTCATCTTGAGGGAGGGTGATAGAGATCTTTTACATTACCGATCGTCCTTAACGCTCGTCACCACTGATGGGCTCTACTCTCGGACGATCGGTTTGATAGTGATCCTTTACATTATCGATCTTCCTTACCGATCGTCACCACTGATCGGCTCTACTCTCGGACGATCGGTCGTACTGCTCGACAGGTTCAGTTATCTTCTCACTACCGATCCTCTCCAACGGCTTTACTCTCGGACGATCGGTCGTACCGCTCGACAGGTTCAGTTGTCTTCTCACTACCGATCGTCTCCACTCTAGGACGATCGGTCTAGGAAGCTGCTCGGTCTGCGTTTTACTTTTCTTAGTTTTTTCTTTATTTTTTTTCTGTATAAATACTTTGCTTTGTTGTAATTTCTGTAATTTTTCAATATAATTCATTCTTCAGTTTGTTCTTTCTGGTTTTCTCTTCCTCGTTTCTCTGATCACTTACATGCAATACTAGAAGGTGTCACTTTATTTGAGGCACAAAAGAAAACTTATGAAGAGCAGAAATTGAAGATCTTAAAGCTAAGAACTATCTCTTTCAAGCTTTAGATCGTTCAATTTTGGAAACTATAATGAACAAAGATACATCAAAGAGTATTTGGGACTCCACATGAAGAAGAAATATGAAGGAACAACCCGAGTAAATCATGGTCATCTCCAAGTCTTGCGGAAGGAATTTGAAACATCCCACATGAAGGAAGGAGAATCATTGAATGAGTACCTTGCTCGTGTTATTGTCATTAGTAATAAGATGAAAGCCAATGGTGATGATTTGAAAGAAGTTGCAGTGGTAGAAAAGATTTTAAGGTCAATGACACCAAAGTTCAATTATGTTGTGTGTTCCATTGAAGAATCCAAAGATACATGTATATTGTTAATTGATGAGTTGCAAAGCAATTTGCTTGTGCACGAACAACGCATGAGTAATATTGTCCATGAAGAACATGCTCTAATGATTACTCAAAGCAACCAATACGTTGCTCCTGCTGGACGAGGAAGAAGGCGTTGGAATTCTTAAGGTAGAGGTCATGGGAGAAGCATGCAGAATATTAATAAAGCAACCGTGGAATGCTATAATTGTCACAAGCTCGGCCACTTTCAGTGGGAGTGTAAACAAGGAGTGACAAATTTTGCCAAAATTCATGCAAAAAGTGTCGAAGAACACATGTTGTTGATGACTTATGTTAAAGTAAAGTAGCAGCAAAAGACAAATATTTGCTTTCTTGACTCAGGTGCAGTAATCACATGTGTGGCAAAAAGGAATATTTTTCTAAGCTTGATCAGAACTTATCAGATTCAGCAAAGCTGAGAAATAATTCAAATATGGTGGTTAATGGGAAAGGCAACATGAGACTTGATGTAAATGGAGTTATTAGCATTATCACGGGAGTTTTCTTTGTTTCAAAATTAAAGAACAATTTACTGAGTCTGGGACAATTGCAAGAGAAGGGATTGAGCATTTTATCTCAACAGGGAAAATGCAGAAATATATCGTCTAGACAAAGGTTTGATTGTGCAATCTACTATGTCATCAAATCAGATGTTTATGTAGCAAGAAAAGGTATTTGCTTACTTTTATTGATGATTTCAGTCGAAAAACTCCGGTTTATTTTCTTGCATAAAAGTGAGAGGCCTTTACTATTTTCAAAAGATTTAAATTACATGTTGAGAAAGCAACAAATATGTCGCTAGAAGGGTTGCGCACAGATCGTGGTGGAGAGTTGACATCTCAAGAATTCAATAACTTCTGCAATACGCATGGAGTGCAAAGACATTAACAGCTGCATATTCACTGCAACAAAATAATGTTACAAAACAGAAGAATCGAACAATTATCAATATGGTTCGCAACATGCTATCTAAAAAGAAAGTGCCTAAAACCTTTTGGCCAAAAGTAGTAAATTGGGTTGTGCATGTGTTAAACCAATGTCCAATGCTAGTAGTGAAGGACAAAACACCTGGAGAAGCTAAAGCGGAATCAAGCCGTCAATCCATCATTTCAAAGTCTTTGGTTGTGTCTCTTATGCTCACGTAACTTATAATTTAAGATCTAAACTAGATGAGAAAAGCTTGAAGTGTATTTTACTTGGAATCAATGACGAACCAAAGGTATACAGACTTTACGATCCTATCTCACAAAGGATTATAGTAATTAGAGATGTGGTTTTTGCAGAAAATGAAGCATAAGAATGGAAAAAATCATCAGTCCACTACTATTTGTGAGCTAGAATGGGAAGATGATGGTAAAGTTGTTTAAGAAGAATCTTTTGAACCAGATGTTGTTGATGCACAACCGGAGGAGTCTTTTGCCACTAATCATGAGACTTCTGAAGGTCTTATGGAAGGGAGGGGTAGGAAGCAATCAACTTGGCTAATAGACTATGTGTCTGGTGAAGGGTTGTTTGATGAAGAAGTTGTCTACATTCTTTTCCTTGTATACTGTTGGTGCCGACCCACTCAATCTTGATAAAACTGTGAAGATAGAAAAATGGAGAAATGCCATGGATATAGAGATTGAGGCGATTGAAAAAATGACATTTGGGAATGGGCTAAAGGAAGCTAAAGTAGTTGGAGTAAAGTGGATTTACAAGACCAAACTCAATGAAAAGGGCGAAGTTAACAAGTTTAAAGCAAGACTGGTAGTGAAAGGAAATGCACAGCAGTACGATATAGATTACACAATATTTTGCTCTTTTAGCTCATATGGAGACTATGTGGTTGGTAATTGCATTTGCAACACAAGAAGGGTGGCCATACATCAACTAGATGTGAAATTTGCCTTTTTATATGGAGAATTAGCTGAAGATATCTTATTTGAGCAATCTCGTGGTTATGTGCAAAAAGGGAAAGAAGAAAAAGTGTAGAAATTAAACAAAGCTCTTTATGGGCTTAAATAGGCTCTTCGTGCTTATTATAACCACATTGAAGCATATTTTGTTAAGGAAGGTTTCAAAAAATGAGCATACTCTTTTTGTTAAACAAAACAAAAGAGGTAGCATGCTCATTGTAAGCTTATATGTTGATGATCTTCTATTTACAGGAAATGATGAGTTGATGTTTACTGAGTTTAAGAACATAATGATGCTTGAGTTTGACATGACTGATCTTGGAAAAATGAAGTATTTTTTAGGTCTTGAAATCTTGCAGACATTAGGAGGAATCTTTATCTATCAAAAGAAATATGTTGATCAGATGTTTCAACATTTTAAAATGAATCAAAGCAACTCAGTTCAAACTCCTATAGTTCCTGGTTTTAAGATTTGTAAAGACGAAGGAGGACAAAAGGTGGATAAAACTTGTTACATGCAAATGGTGGATTGTCTTATGTATCTCACTTCGACTCGTCCAAATTTGACGTTTGTTTTAAGTCTTTTGAGCAGGTTTATGGAGAATCTCACTCACACTCAACTCTATTTACAACTAGAGAAAAGGGTACTAAGGTATATACATGGAACTATCGAATTTGGAATTTTTTACAAGGGAGGAAGTAATAAACTCATAGCATATACTAACAGTGGATGATAGAAAAAATACAACTAAAAATATCTTTCTTTTTTGATCTGGAGTTGTATCATGGTGTTCAAAGAAACAACTAATTGTCAGTTTGTTAACCACATAGACAAAATTAATCATAGCAGCAACATCATGTTCTTGTGAAGCTATTTGGCCAAAGATATTTGTATTGTTTTAAACAAAACTAATTTTCACCATATTTGGAAAAAAAATCAAAATAAACAAAATATAACATCCCAAATATAGTATTGAAACCATAAAGAAAACATCACATAGTCAATAAAGTAGATTAATTAACAAATTGGAAAAAAAAATATAAAATCATTTCTAGGGTCATCCAAGATAATCATAAAACTAATTTTATGTACAAGTACCAAAACTATATAAAAAATAGTGTAAGATAAACTAATTGTAAAACAATTATTCATATTAAGATAAATGCAACATACAATTTTAAACACACATCATTCTCATTCACACTTACTTGAACTTGGTCAAACCCTTTAATATATAGTATATCAATATAAAATCTAAAATACATATATGTTACCGTCCAGAAGATACGTTGTTCCTAAGACAGTTATGCAAAATTGATGTTATTTTTAAAATTATTTGTTTTCTCTAAAATATCTAATAAATAATTTTTAATGATTTATTTAATCTATAAAATAGTAAAGCTTCTAACTCTATAATTTCTTAGAGACAGAAAAAATACGAACAAGTATGCAGAACAACCTTCTCAAAACTGTTACTTCTTCTTTATGTGTGTGTGTTTATGATGCTCCAATGGAAGCTCTTCGTTATCATGAGAGGAGAAACCTTTCGCTCTCTTCTATCTCTTTTTCTCTAAATGTTGTTTCGCTGTTATACAAATCTCTCCAAATATTTTCTCTTGGTATTTTTTCATCCCTGATCTGCTGCTTCTCCCTTATTTATATGGAGTGAGAAGAGAAAATGAGAAATCTGAAAAATAAAGTTACTTGTCAATGTTGACATTAGGAATGACAACGGGTCAGGTTGGGCACGGATAGTGTCTACTCATAATTCGATCCGAAAAAAAAAAAATTCACCCGCTATTCACACGGATACCCGTTTAAAAAATATTCGCGGATATTTTAAAACCCGCGAATACTCGTGGATATCCGCGGATACCCACAAATATTTAAAAAAAATATATTTTAATAAATTATTAAAATAAAATTTAAATATAATTACAAAAAATATATAAAATATAATATAAATTAAATTAAATATAAATTTAATTTTAATTAAATTTAATCTTGTAAAATATAAATTAATGTTAGTTTTAATTAAATTTAACTTAATAAAATATAAATTAATTTTTTATTTTTATTTTTTGTGGGTAGCAGGTATCTGCGGGTACGGATAGTATAATCCATACCCAACCCATTTATAAACGGGTATTAAAATATCCGCTATTCACGAGTTGTGAATAATAAATATCTGCAGGTATCAACTATCTGTGTCATGCATATATCTGCTGACACACGTGGATTTTTTTGCCATCATTAATTGACATATATTAGAAGAGAGAGCGGAGAGTGAATAGAGGAAAAGTGGGAGAGAAAATAGGGAATTGGAAGGAGTAAACGTCATAGTGCTTTTTATTTTATTATATAAAAATAACCTTTAAACAACTAACATTATTATTATTATTCTTATATATTTTAGAAATATATTTTCTCTGTTAGAAATATTTTCTATTTTCTATTGGTTTATTAATAGTTTTCTAAAGATTTGCATCAAACCACAAATCAGACCGAATCATTTGATTTTGGAAAGTATTTCTAAAACATCCAAAACATTTTTCATTTTAAATGATTATTTATTTTTTGGATGGTTCAGTTTTAAATACTTTTACTCGTTTGTTTCCTACTCTTTATAAATTCAAAACTAAATTAAAAATGTATTAATTAAATTAATATATTAAACTTTATAAAATAGATTAACATATTAATCAAAATAAGCTTTTAACAATATTTCTCAATATTTGAATAACAAGATATAATATTATTTGACTTAGAAGAACCATAAAATAAATATACTATTCTTTTTATCCCTTACAACTCTACTTAACATTAGAATATGGACAAATGTGATACTCCAACAAGTTAACTTATCACCAATGACTTAAAAAAAATACTCATTCCTCATTCATTCAATTTGCCATTACCAATGTTTAATTTTATTATAAAACTTAAATTTATTACTATTACAGATGATTGAATAATCATTACTCTCACAAACATCTAAATATCCCATTTATATGCTCTAGAACATTAAGTGTCCAAAATGAAAATATAACAAATAAACCAATTAACATATTTAAGAGAGGTAAAATAAATACTTATTTTCTTCTAAAGAATTTTCCATAGACATTATAAGTCAATATCAATTATTCATTATCTATATATAAATTAATAGATAAATTTATTATAATTTATTCAATGAATACCATCAAGCATATATTTATTTACCCGAATTACTATTATCCCTTTTTTTTCACAAAGACTTAATAAAACAAAGTATTATAAATATAATAAAGAAAAAATCATTATTGAGAAAAAAATATATCTTTGGGAAACACATTTCTTCTCAATAATTACCTTCCTCCTAATAATTACAAAAATATCTTCTTTTGATAGCCAGCATACTTTACTTCACATTTGGTTATTCTTTTAGTTAGTAGCATGAAAATAGATAAAATATTGGTTATATATATTTGAACTGAGGTTTTTATTTTTTAAAATTATACACAATTGTGTGGCCTAAGGCACTAAGGTATGCATAATTATCTTACAAAAATGTATCACGTATTAATCGTGCTAAAACCCGAGACGATAATCTGCTAAGAACATCAGGAAGCACTTTAACAGAGATGCCCGGCAGCACTGGGAGAAGCTCTTGAATAATTTGAGGAATATTCAATCCCTATGACATCACAAACAAGACGACAAATAAATAAATAACTATCTTGAACTGCATTTAGAGTTTTTTTATTGGTTAAAATTGATAGGGAATTGAAGAGATTCATTAAATAAAATGAAACCAGCCAAATTTTGTAATTTTTAATAAATTTCAAGTTTGTCCAAAAGTGTGTGCTTGCATTATGATTTTGAGCGGGGAATTCTTCATTACCTGACCAGATTTTCTTGATAGGGAACTTCCTGCAGTCAAGAATTCCACCACCATCTGCACATTGTTCAATATAACTTCATCCTCTTCAGTTATGCTGGGTATTAGAGCCGCAGGCTTAAAGGGTCCCACGGTCGGTACCATACTGAAAACAGGGGTTGCATTCTGAATTCCTAGTATGGACATTATTCTCACCAATTGTTCCCTTGTTACTGCATCAATTCCCTTAACAATCTGCTTCCACCAGCAATAAAATCAGTCAAATATTTGGAAGCCATAAACTCCATAAATGCTCAGAAGGGAGGCATTAGAAGTCATTCAAATCTCAGTATCTTCAACAGACTAGTTTCTCTCACACACCATTATTTTATTATGATTTATGATAAAGAAAATTATTAACAAAGAAGACATGCAAATAAAATATCCTTAAAGACACAACCCAAAATGAAGGGGAAAACAGAAAACTTCATCAATGTTCCTGGGTTTAATTCAAAAGAAAATATGCATAGCATAGAACATTGAGCAAATTGAATGTCACGAATTATTTCAACAAATAGTAAATCTATTTCTCACATATAGTAAGTAGATAAACATTGAAAGTCCAATTTTAAAAACTTCTACAGATTTTAGTTTTATACTACTTGTAGGATACAACAAACAAACAACAAATCAAAGAGTCAAGGACAAGAAGGTGAAAATAAATATTTCTTCTGGAAAGAGTAAATAACAAAATTCCTTTGTAAATAGAAAGATCCAGAGTAAGCAAGATATGAAACTATATTTAAAAACATTGATAACTATCAGTTGAAAAAGGTGATTTTAGATATAGAACGAGGAAAAGAAGTGAAATACAATGAGTAACACAAAATTGTTATTGAAATGTGACAATGTACTTATACATTCATAAAACTGCACTAACAGTTGTTTATACTAATCACGACCCTATTTTAAAGAAAGAAATCATGATAGGATAATTAGATATGGTAACTATTCGAAGAGGACAATCAAAGATATGATAAAATATTTTTTCTATTTCCATATATTCTAATGACAACAAACAAATGTTTCTTCAGTGCCTCAAGAGAGTACCTCATCCAAAAGAAATTCTCGGAAAAAATTCCCCCTGTCAGACAACAGAAACGCTAAAGCTGCCCTTGTTTGCACTGGCTGCTGTGGTTGAGGAATAACAGATTGGATTCCTGGCAACAAATATTCTGACTGGCTGGTAGTGAGAATCCCAAGCTCAGCCATATTCCCATTCATATCCTCTCCACCACCACTTTTGGCAGCTGTAATAAAATTCTCAAAGGCTTGCATGACATCAATAAATCTTTCAGCATCAAAAACTCCAGATTTCCCATATATAGTGTAACGTAGAGCATCCCTTAGCCGAGGAGATTCATCTGTGAGGAGCCTCTATAAGAGAAAATTATCAATATCAATTCAGATTACTCAGAATAATAAAAAGAATGTAATAAAGTAACACCAGTCAGTTTGCAGTGTGGGGATGCAAAATCATAGTGGTTCCATGTTCAAAGCAATAAACTGGACGAGGAGATTCATTCTTTTGTGTCAAGTGAAAACAATTAAAAACTAGTCAAGAATTATGATTGGAGAAAATTTGGATGAAGTGTTTATTCTAATTAATAACACTAAATAGAGGTTGTTTTTCTTCCTATGTATACTATTAGAAATTGATATTTCTACTTCACGTGCCTCCTCTGGACTAGGAACACCTCAAATTGAAACAATGTTAGCCCATTATTTCCAGGCGCAGGACAGAATTTTTCATTCAATCCACATGCTGTTGGCTTCATCCCTTTTTCCATTGAATGATACGATCTAACCAATATAGCCCAATAAAATCTCGCTGATTTTCCCTTTAGCACAGTTCATGATTCCGTTATTGGAAATAAAAACCAATGGAGAATCTTATGCATCAAGTAAGACTCCAAGTCTCAAGTAAATACACAGTGATCAATTATACAGAAAATTAAGATGAACATGTACCCATTGGGAAAAAATATAAGCCAACATCTAAAGAATGAGACAGATAACTAAAAATTCCTCAGGATATTATACCTGAGCAATATATGGATAGGCCTCATCAACGATGGCAAAATCAGAATTTCCTACCAAAGCTATCCCTTCCAGAACACCAATAGCTCTAATTATAAGCGCAAAGTATGGGGGTATCCTGAAAGGATAATCAAAGGTAATTTGAGCTAAATCTGAAGCCAGCTCCTGAAAATTGATGTTTTTAGCCCCTCCACCTTCTAATGCCTGATCAAAAACCTTGGCAAGGACAGGCAATATAGGCTCCAAATTGACACCATCTGGAATGAATCCAAGTATAACAAAGTCTTTTACTATGGCTGGATAATCCCGATGGATGAGATGAGCAATTGCTTCAATCATGCCATACTTTTGATCATCTGTCAGTTTTGTCACAAGCCCTGGGTGCAACATAAAACTTCCATCATTTGTCATGAAGATTAGGATCTTGGAACAAAAGTAAACTAAGCAATATAGTTTTTCATTCATGTCATCAGAACCACTGTGAAGAACAATATCCAGGCACAGTTACAAATAAAGCACCACACTTTTCTATTTCTTTTAAAGATAGGCGATAAACAACGACCAAAAAAATTTGGCATGCTTCCAATTCCAGTTTGCTTCTATATTTTTGTAAATTCACATTTAATTTTCCATAGACAAATTGTTCTTGGTGAACCACAACAAGAGTTAAATTGCATCATTAGGTGATGGAAGCACTTGTTTTATATTTAGAGTCTATGAAAAAAAAATCTCACTATTCCCATCTTTAAATTGAACAATCCTAAAATCCCCAACAATACCTTTCCCAATAATCCTTAGTTGCTAAATATAGAAAGTATTGAAGATTTTTTTACGTATCCCATACATTAAAGATATAGTTCACCAAAAATAATAAATTAAATATATTTATTCTTTCTTAAATACTTTTTTTATATGGAAATACAAAGATTCGTAAGAAGATACAAGTTACAACTCATTCATTCAATTTATATTGAAAATATTTGATAAATTACTGAAAGAAACAATTTTCTAAAATAGTGTTTTAAAATAATTTTCTGAATCTTATCTAATTAATCTTTAACCAGTAACTATATAATTGTCAAATTCGTCGTATGATCAGGAATGAATATTCCTTTTCCAGCCAAAAAAAAGTGGATATTTTCATTTTCAAATTCAAAATTCAAAATTGAAAAAACCATGACGATGAATGGTGCTATGAAAATATCCTCTTCATGATTATATATTAAATATATAGTTTCTTTCTTATAATACTTCATTAAATAACAATTATTACCCGACTTAACAGCGGACCTAGCATTAAACGAAGTGGCATCTACCTCTTCCTAAACACAAATAAAAAATTAATCTACAAATATAAAATAATTCAGTACTAATTACAACAACAAAAAATTACCAAAGTCAAGAATGGCAAGTTTTCCATCAGGAGTGCGGATCAAATTTCCCGGATGTGGATCAGCATGAAAAAATCCAGTATCAAGAAGCTGAAATAAAATGAAAATATATTAATACAAAAAATATAATAGCTAAGCAAGAATTTATTTATTAATATATAACAATATTTTCTTGGAATACAAGACTGCCTGCACACTTGTAAATTGCAATAAATAGTCAATGCAATATGCACATGAACCCAAGTTTGGGAATGTCATCGTCTGTTACGGTCTACTGAATATGTAAAAATCTGAGTAAACAACCTACCTATTGTAAGGATAAATAATCAAATATATAAGATGAATGATATACAATGACTGCATAAAGAAATGTTAGCTGAAAGCTGAGTGATTCTAATGCATAATACCAGAAAAAGTACCAAAATTACCTGTTTCAGATAGCAGATGACTCCAACATTAACTAGCTCTCCAACATCACTTTCTGTGCTCTGTGAAAGCTTCTCTCCATCAATCCATTCTGTGGTAAGAACCCTTCTTGATGTATATTTATGGTAGGTTCTTGGTATGACAACCTGAAACTGAAACTGTCAGAAGATACAAGAAAATTCTCCATGACCACTTATACTATTTGCTGATACTGATGAGCATTGGCTTAAAGTAATATAATTCCATCCTGATAAAAACTCAGCCTTGTTTCTTTTTAATTTTTCTTCCATGAAATAAAGCATTAGTTCATTTAGAGTACTCATACAATGTGAATGAAGTTATATAGGTGTTTCTACTTTCTGTAAATTACAAACCCACAAATCAGTACTCCACTATACATTCGAGTAACTACAAATACATCTATAAACAGCCAAAAATTTTAAGGAAAAAAATGAAAAAGAAATAACTATTGTCCCTATCACTCATTCCATAGACACCAGTCTAGTTTTACCAAATTTGGAAGTTTAGATATTGACTATAATCCATGTGCTCTTAGGTCCCATAGTGAGAGACAGCTGACTTCTAGTTTTCTCTGGTGTAAGAAACTTACTAAAAATTTTAGAAGGTTAGAAAGGCTTTTTCTATTCAGTCACTAAATCAAATTAATGGTCATCCATCTAAATAACATATCCTTATTTTCCCTTTCTGCGCTCAAGTATGAGTTAGTTGGGGACGTCAGGTAATTAAATGAAATTTCCTTTGTACAGCAGCCGGTTATTATAAGGAAGATGATCTAGTTAGTGAATTACGATGTTTGCTGTGATGCACAGGCCTAGAAAAGAGAATGGTTGGATCACTTACGACTACCATCATCTGATTCACGATATATATTGAAGTTGAATAAAAGAAAATGTATGATTTATACATGATTAAAATTTAAAAATGGTAAAAAATGAAAAATAAAAAACTAACAGACTTGCCTGCGGTAGGTCTTTCCTCATCATTTCAGCAAAACGGTTCCCATTTTCTCCTTCATTCACATAGTCCAATTCCTCAAAAAATCGAGCAGCCCACTCATCAACCAACCCAACCACATCAATAGAGACCTGCAAAATATTAGGTAAAAGGAGGTTTGGTTGAGCAAACGACATTTATAATGATTAATTAATTTAGTATCTCTAAGTTACTACCAAGTGCCATCTTTAAGAAATAAATTTGGATCCGAATTTAAGTCTATGCTCTCAAGAATTTTACTTGCCTGAGGAAACTTTCGAAGAGCCAAACCAAGGTTCCTGATAATGAATAAATCAATTGTAACTGTCTCGAGAACAAAAGGTCTTTGCACTTTAACAGCAACCAAATCCCCATTTTCCTTTAGGCGACCCTTATATACTTGTCCAAGAGATGCTGCATAGATTTCAAAGAAAGATAAATACCTGTTGATTAATCAACATAGAGAACCAGCTCTTAGAGACTGTACTTTTCTACTAAGAAAGTAATATATCTAACTGGTTGTCGGGAGAGCTACCAGCAGCAATGGGAGAAGATGATAGCTCAGAATAGATGTTTTGCCATGGCTGACCAAGTTCCTCCTCAATTAGAGCCATAGCCACATCATCAGCAAATGAAGGAACCTTCATATTTTATGGTGTCCCACCACAACCCCATCAAAAAAAGGCAATCTCAGCAAGAAGAATAATACTTGCAATATCAGAAATCAAGATGAGCCTGTGCGAATGCTTATATGCGATTTTTGTTTAAAGGGATCTTGATTCTAAATAATTAAATAAGCTAACAGAAGAAATATTGTAAGTTATTTCAAAAATTAGAACAAAAATTTTCAAAATGATACCAGTCTAACTTGTTACATTTTTACTGAAATGAAGAATACGAAATTTGTTTTCACAGTCCTCAAATTGACTGCAGAAATAAATCAAAGTTGTCTAACAAATCAAATTGTTAAAAGAAAAAAATTCTCTTACTAGGTATTGTCCCAATAACAAAGTATGAGACTTAGATATGTATTTTAAAATAGAAACAATAACATGTCTTGAAGAGAAAACAACAACGAGCTTACTTTATCACAAAGCTTCTGCAGCTCCGTCATTGCTACAGGTGAAAGAATATCAGGTCGAATGCTCAATGCTTGCCCAAGTTTAATGTACGCTGGACCCAAAGATGTCACAATTTCACGTAGCTCAATGGCTCGAGCAACTTCATTCTGGTTATGCAAAAAAGACAAAAAAAGAGTATCCAAAATGTAATCTTGAAAATCGCATTTTTGAACAATGACTACAAAAATAAGGAACCATTAAAAGCTTAAATATCAACCCATACATAACACAAAGCTAAGTCATAAGGTCTTCAATACTACCTATTTATTCATTATTTGGATATAAAACAAACATGTACAGTATTACTTACATATTTATAAAAAATATAGTAATACAGTTAATTTATATATTTACAGTATACAAAGTCATTAGACACGATTTATGTTGAGACATTATGTCATTGTTTCAGTTTCAGCCTTGTAGTAAACTCCACCTAGGAGGAAAAAAAAAGCCTTTAATGTTTAAATTGTTACGATATGTTTATTGTGTACTGTATATTGTATAATGACAAAAAACCTTCTATTAAAATTATCACCTTTTCGAAAACTAGAAAACTTCTTATATATATTTATGTTAGTGGGTAATTCAAATAGCTATAAGGGTAGTTAGTTATTATGTTATGTTCATTGTCTAGTTTGTATTTTCACCAATGCGTTTTATTTAGGACTATTTTGTATTTTTTTTTTAAAAAAAATTAATTAAAAAAATTCGCTTAAAAAATTTATAAATACATAAATTCTTCAGGAGAGAAAAACATCAACTATTTTAATGTTTTCCATAGAAGCAAAAAGATGCAGATTCCACAGTTCATAAAAACTCTAAAAACCTATATCATGATTTTTTTTAACTTATTCTCCGAAGCAGCGTAACTAAGAAAACACAAGAATCACAATGCAGCAAGCAGAGGGAAGAAAATTACAGCTACAGAAACCATCAGCTTAAGAATGCAGGTAAACTATTTTAGTTCATAGGGACATTGAATATTTATCATCCACAGCAACCATCAGCTTAAGAATGCAGCTAATCTATTTTAGACCATAGGAACATTGGAGAATTACCTCCTTAACCTTCTTGTTAATCACATCCAAGGCAATACGTGAAAGAAAACCTCCAGCAACAGATAACAATTGCACAATGCGGGTTGCAACAGCCCGTGGTCGTTTTCCCCAATACGCAGAAATGCTGGCAGGATCATACACCAAAGGCAAAAACTCACTACTCTCCTCCACCTACAGAATTTACAAAGTACCAATGTCTGTTATATTCCTCATGTAGCTACTTTCCCATTGATAATTAACAACCACCTGAAATTATCATAGTAATAATTTTCACCTAAAAATATGTCTTTTCTCAGGGGAATGTTATATGTTACCAAATTTTGTTTTCCAAAATGAAGTACAGACAGATTTACTTCTGAAAGAAAATACTACAAAGCAATAGCTATTCAACTTTACCAGCTATAGGAAAATTTAATAATAAAAGGAGTGAGTTGATAGAAATCATAAAACATCAATTATTTATAGCTTGTCACTTTTCATGCAAAAAAAAGGTTTAATTTATTAAGAAATTTTCCTTTTATTTAAATTCTTATCCAAAAAATTTATATTTCCATTTCTAAATATTGTAAAAATTTGGTGATTTTAGTCTTAAGGTAACCAACTAAAAATATACCACGTTCATTACACATATAAAATTAATATATATATATATATATATATATATATATATATATAATAATAATTGAACATATTTCTTTACATTGAAAATATTTTTAAACTTTGGTGAATATTATACATGCGTGACAAAATAAGAGAGACTAAGTTCTTACATTTGTCCAATCACAATTCAACATGCATGTTAACTTTGTTGAGTTTAATAACAATAAGTTAGAAAATTTTAAATGTGAAAGTCTTTCATATAATTTCTTTTAGGGTAATTGTGGTTTAAGCAGTGTAAAACTTTAAATACATTAAACTCATAACTTTTTTTGAAAGTTTTTATTGATTTAAGTATAACATTTTATGAAGCTTACAATTTTATTCAATATTTTTTATAATTGATCATACACAAAAATTAACCTTAAAAACAAAACACATATGGAACAAGAGCATCTCATGAAATGAACAGATACTATGATGATAAACAAAATTCAGATTATTTCTTCAGAAATAATTTCGATTCACCACCTCTACAAGACGAAGCTCAACATCATCCTCAGCGAAGAGAGAGTCCCTCAAATTCTGGCCTCGAAGACCTCTCATGAGTGTCGCTAACTGTTCGTCCTCTTCCATTTGAGCCCTCACTCTCTTAATCTCCTTCGAAACATCTCCAATTCTCTATCACCATTGCAAGCAACAACGCAAAAAAACAAGGGAGACTAATTATCTTCAGTTAATTAAGCAATAACTCGTTTGAATTTTTGAACTAATTCCTGTTACGAAACCCGATTCGACATATTCAGAATCCGAGAGAGGTTACCGTGGAGACTCCGTTGACTGTTCTGCTCGAATTCGCTCCATCTACAATTTTTTGCCGCGCCGGTTTTGGCTCGGCAGAGACAGCAAAGACGCGGCCGGAGCGGCGACGGAGTTGGAGGAGGCTGTTGCGACGGCGCGGCGATGGAGAGCTTCGAGGAAAGGGATCGATTCCGAGGTAGACAAGCTGCGAAGCTGCATCCATGACGGAACTCGTGACTCTTTTTTCTTGAATTTGGTTATAGCGCGAGAAAGTGAAGGCTTCGTGGTTGTGGCTGTGGTTTTGGTGGGAGAATATGCTAAGTGTGAATGAATGAAGAGCACTTGTGATGCAAACAAAACGGTGGTAGTGTTTGCAGAAGGAGCCAAGAGAGAGAACTGAATTTTTAATTTAATTTAATTATATTTAATGTGAGCCACTTAACTGAAGTTCCCACGTGTGAGAACTTTTTTGGTTTGTTAGTGATTGGAAATTTTTTTAGTGTTGTTTATTTTTGGTTGGCTTTGAAAAATTAGGTCAATAAAAACAGTGATGCCTTTTATTTTACGTTTTGTAATAATGAGTGTGATGTTTTTGTAATGGTCGGAACTTACAAATTTACCTACCCAGAATAATGTTTGGAATTTTAGTTATTTCCTAAGTAACTAATTTATTTTAAGTTGAATGGTGACTTTTATAAATAATTTATGTTTAATTTATGTTATTATTTATTTGATGTCTTATATCGAAGTACTCAATTTGTAAACATTTTATAATTAATGTCGTACAAATATATATTAAATTTATCACATCATAACACATTGAAAATTAAATAGTGACTCAATAGTAATTTTTTTTTCACATATGCAGTTTAAATTCAACATTAAATTCATAAACATCAAATTATTTAAAGTTAAAAAGCAAAAATATAATTAAATCTACATTTTTCGAAAAGACTAGCATGCACTAAATTTTATTTTATATTTTTCTGTTGTGTCGCTTTATTATAAATAAAGATTCTTTATAATTGATCATTCTATTTTTTATTCTATTATATTCTTCTTTTTTTATTAGTTTTAAAAGAGAATTAGTGATGGAGAAAAAGAATAAATATGTTTTAGTTTATAATTAAGTTTTGAATGAAATTAATATTAAGGTTGTCTTTGTAAGGATAAATTTGAGGGAGAATGAATGGTAAGAATCTATGAAATAGCCTCTTAAGAATAAATAGATGTATTAAAGTAATGAGACCAAGTATTTGTGTTAAAATAAGCCAATAGAAATTTAAAACATTCGGTTCGTTATCTAAATATTTTCTATCTCTCTAAAAACATTATTCTCTACTCTTCCTTTCCCTTTTCTCTATAATTTCTCATTAGTGGCTTCGAAGTTGGAAAAAATGTTTAGTTTTGGTAAAGTCTAGCGTGTTCATCATTCTGTAGAAGTTCTATAGAATTATGCATAAAGCTGCCATGAGCTGTTGACCGCTCGATCATGCGCTGCTGACCGCTCGGTCATGCGCTATTGATTGCTCGATCATATTTAGGTACTCGGTCATTAACTCGGTTCAATCTCTTTAGAGTCTTACTCGTTCATGACTATTAGGTCATAGGTGGGTGGGTGGTCTTGTATTAACACTCGGTCTTGAACTAGCACTCGGACTTGTATTAGTTATCGGTCTTGTACTAGCACTCAGACTTGTACTAGTTTTCGGTCTTGAACTAGCACTCGGTCTTATACTAGTTCTCGGTCTTGTACTAGCACTCGGACTTGTACTAGTTCTCGGTCTTGAACTAGCACTCGAACTTGTATTAGTTCTCGATCTTGTACTAGTACTCGAACTTGTATTAGTTCTCGGTCTTGTACTAGCACCCAGACTTGTACTAGTTCTCGGTCTTGGACTAGTACTCGGTCATGTACTAGTTCTCAGTCTTCTACTAGGATTCGATCTACATTAGTATTCAGTTTCGTTAATGTGTTCGGTCTAACCTTAGTCATTGGCCTTGCTATAATATTTGAACAAGTTGTAGTATTCGGACTCTTCTAGTGGTCGGTTCTTAATAGTGTTTGATCACTTCTTCAGCCTTACTTATTATGGACCCTTCGGTCATGTTCTTTGGGTAGTGAGAAATCGTTCGGTCTCCAACGTTCACAGGGTGTTCGGTCTTGCATGTGGTTTCCGTTGTTGTTTGAGAACTTGTTAAATTCAGTTATATGAATCTGTTGTGCATGAATAAGGGAGTGGATATTTCAATAAGGTATTATGTTCCAACTAGTATGGAAGAGAATTCCAAGGAGGAATGTCTTAATGATTGGTTATCAAGGTGGTAAAGTATGAATTAGTGAAATACACGACGTTCATCCTAACATTCTAATGATCACTGATTCTCAAGTAGAGAATCCTGAGATATGTCGTGAGAATAGCAGGAGGTCCTAACCTAGGGGGACCTATAGTGAGTGATAACGGACTAACCTCGTGTGGCAGCTGATGGGTTTCCAGTTACTTCACTCACGAGTGCACGAACGACCATAACTACATATTCATATGATCCAGATTGTCAAGTCAAGTGGTCGGTCTTTGCTTGTATTAATGTGCTCGGTCATTGCATGATTTTAAGTGCTCAACTGTTACATGTTATGTACTTGTTTGAATTGGATGTTTATTTTGATAAATTAAATTACACTAGTTTACCCTTCTTTTTTGTTTTGTCATGTTTATCCATTCGGTTTATCCTTTGCAATGATCATCATGTGAGTGTGAGCAGAGGGAGAAGAGTTCCCTCTGGAGTAAGCACTGGAAGGAGATGATCCATCTGTTTAGTATAAGACCGTTCGGTCTTGTACATAGTTTTGTATCAGGATAGAATTTTGTAAAGTTGTTAATTTTATGGTTATTTTAGCATAACTGTAAGTTAACTTTATTTAGAATAACTCTTCTACCTTATTATTATGTGATGACCCTTTCATATAGTTTCACACTATATTTTTGAGATGTTACAAATGAATTTGAAGGGATTTAAAAATAAAGTGTGTTATTTTCTTTTAAGAGATTTAGAGATGATTCAAAGTGAATTTGAAAATAAAATTTGTAAAAAAATTGAATTATATGATAGATTAAAAAGATATTTTAATAAATAAAAAATAAAGATTATCAAATTGTTCTTAACCATAATAATAATAATATAAAATAATATTTATGAGTAACATATTTTTTTTGGTAAAAATTATTTGAAATAGTAAAATTTTAAAAATTAAAAAATAATTAATACATCTTAAAATATCTTTTAAGATATTTTTTCCAAATTAAAAAATATGTCTTAAAATATCTTTTAACAAATTTCAAATAAATAAAAATTATATATGGTAAGCCTTTCACAAAGGGAAAAATAAATAGAAAAAGGAAAGAAGAAAAATTATGTGAAAAATAAATCCGTTTGCAACAATTTTCATTAATTTCTCACGCAAGCGAATACAACATAACATTTATATTTATATATTAAAAGAATTTGTTTTTTCTTTAATTTTTTTAATTTTATCTTTTAAATAATCTTTATTTCAAACTGAAATAATTATATTTTTATTTTTATATTTAAATAACTAATATTCATCCTTTGGTAGGCTAAATTATGTAAGGTTTATAAATTCCATATTAATTTTCAATAAGTAGATTTTAATATCTATTAATAATTAATTAATTCTTAGTAAGTTATTTTTAATATCTACTAATAATTAATTTTTATTGGTGATATCTTTAATTCTCACTTATATTATGCATTATTGCTTTTCATCACGAGAATATGAACAATTCATTTGAGACATTGCTTCGTTTGACTTTTGATTTAACCCATAAATAACTGGCTAATTTTACATAGTATTAAATAGGCTTATACTCTATTTTGTCCCAGTTTCATTCACAAATGTCAAATTAGTCCATCGTTTAAAAAAATTACGTCCTTAGTTAATAAAATTTGCATCAATGAAATCCTTTCCGTTAAATCCGTACAAACGAAACTAATTATTTTTCTCTTTTTTTAATTAACACTGTTTGTACAAATTCAACTGAAGGAATTTCACTAATGCAAAAGGAATTTCATTGATGCAAATTTTATTAAGTGAGGACATAATTGACATTGACATATTTTTTTAAAGGATGGACTAATTTGACATTTTCGAGTGAAACTGAAGACAAAATAGGATATTAAACGTATTAAATATAAGAATACGTTTAATTTTAAAGAATAAAATTAAATATTATTTGTTAAGAAGTCAAAACTAAAGCTATTCAGTTAAATAGACCTGTTTAATTTTTTTTAATATATTTAAACTATATTTTACATCAGCTGACGTGTAAACATCGCATTCAAGTGTTCTCTTTTCGCATGAAATATTGACACGTCATTGACACTGTTGACAACAACACTTGCTAGAAAAAATAAAAACATCCAATGAGATTCACACAACCTGTGAGGCCCCAACAAAAACAAGTATCATGTCTTAGTGCCCTTCATAAAATACTTTTTTTCAGGTAAGAGAATTTCCTTTTTCAATTTTTTATTAAGCAAATTGTTTACTCTTAGTAAGCAATTTTTTTATTAAAAAGGCTTAATTAAATTTTTAATTTAATTTATAAATTTGATGTTTTTAATTATATTTTTATTAACTTATTAAATATTTTTTAGCTTTTATTAGTTTATTTTTCTTAATATATAAAATTATTTTTATTTTATATATTCATCTTGTTTCACGTGCTTAAATTATATAATTTTATGATTAATACACAATGATATTATAATTACTTATGGGAAACCTATTTTATACTTAAATATTAAATATAAATATAAAACAATATTAACTTTATGTTTTTTTTAAAATTTAGAAAATGAATTTTCCGATTTAGAAGTTGTACCAAAATTAAGTTTCAGAAAATATTAAAAACAAAAATATTTTTTTTAAAAATAATATTATTCAAGACATATTCATCTTATATTTCTGAAGTTGTGATATTTAAGTAAAATTATTAGTTTGTATAGAAGGTATAATTATATTCCATTAAATTTTGAGAGATTGTAAAATAATAAGATATTCAATAAAGAGGTGAATGAATTACTTTGTTGATAGGATTGTTATTTTAATGAATTTTGTTTGATTTTAACATTGCTATAAATAAATGTTTTTTGCAAAGGCATGTGTTAAGATTTTGAATTCTTACTTTCATTTTTCTTAATAAAAATTTAATTATTATTTTTAAGATCCTATAATCACTTGCCTCCTTTATTATTATTCTTATATGATATTTGGTACAGTCTTCTCAACAACTACCTAGAGATTTTGACACTCAAACTACGTATAACTCTTTGATAATCATAAATGCTAATATAAAAAGTCAACTTCACTCACCTATGAGACATGTCTTATTTCCCTTTTTTTTTAAGGTTTAATACTTTTTAATTTTTAAATGTAAATGCAAAATTTGAAATTCATTCATTCTAAACTTTAAAAGATAAATAAAAATAGTCAGTTTAATCCAATTAATATAGTTTTTAAAAAAAATAAACTATGCATTTAGTCCTTACATTAACACAAAATTAAAATTGGTCTTTTCTTCTAAACTTTATACAAACTTCAAAAATAATATATATAGTCATTTTAATCCAATGTAAAAGCTTTCTAATATTTGACATTTTAAATTGGTTTTTTAGATTGACATTTGAATTGTTTATATAATTTAACATATTTAAACTTAAATGTTAACTTAAACGATCTTTTAAGATAAAAAAAAATGTCATTAGATTAAAAAAATTATATCCATTAATTTTAAAGTTTTTATCAAAGTTTGAGACAAAGATCAATTTTAATTTTGCATTAATACAGAGGCTAAAAATAAATTTAATCTTATTTTTTATACTATTCCTTATGTCCTTTTATCTTGTTTTGAGTCCAAGTAAGTTCAATTATTATTGTCCTTTATTAGCATATAATTATGATGATTAGATAATTTTGCCTTAATTAAGTAATTAATAATTATTATTGTCATAGTTGAAATAATCTCAAACTTCAAACTAAATAACCCAGATTACTTGAGTTATCCTACAAACTTATAGGACAATGTAGCTGGTCCGAGAAGTTGAATGATAAAAAAGCTGAATCATATTTTAAATTATATTATTGATTTTTAAAGTTTATATCAAAGTTTTGGAAAAAGAGTAATTCCAATTTTGTGTCAATATAAACATTAAAAACACATTTAATCATATTTTTTATACTTTTCTTTATGTCCTTCTATCGTTTCTTTGGTCCAAAGTACATTCAATTGTTATTATACCTATTTCATTAGCACACTAATTATGATCATTAGATGATTTTGTCTTATTAAATAATTACTAATGATTATTGTCATAGTTGAAATGATCTCAAACTCTAAACTACATAACCAAGATTACTTGTGTTATCCTACAAACTTACAAGATAATGTATCTGGTTTGAGAAGTTGAATGATAAAAAAACTGAATTATATTGTGAATTATAATATTGGTTTTTAAAATTTATATAAAAGTTTTAGAAAAAAAACCAATTCCAATTTTGGGTCAGTATAAATATTAAAAACATATTTAATCATATTTTTTTATACTTGTCTTTATGTCCTTCATCTTTTAAGTCCTAATATGTCCAATTGTTATTACACCACATTATGATAATTGGATTATTTTGTCTTAATTAAATATTTACTAATTATTATTGTCATAGTTGAAATGATCTCAAACTCCAAACTAGGTAACTAAGATTACATGAATTATCATACAAAATTATCAGACAATGTATTTGGTCCAAGAAGGTTAATGATCAAAAGACTTAATCATATTACAAATAATAATATTGATTTTTAAAGTTTGTATCAAAGTTTCAGATAATGACCAAATTCAATTTTGCATAAGAGACTACAAATATATTTAATAATATTTTTTTATAGTATTTCTTATGTCCTTTTATTGCCTTTTGAGTCCAAGTAAGTCTAATTATTATTTACCCCCATTCCATTAGCATACTAATTATGATAATTGGATAATTTGCCTTAATTATATAATTAGTGATCATTATTGTCATAGTTGAAATGATTTCAAACTCTAGCCAATTGAGATGACAAAAATTATCCTACAAACTTATCAGACATATCTCATCAAAGAGGTTGAATGATCGAAAAATTGAATCTTATTCTAAATTATAATATTAGTTTTTAAAGTTCGTGTCAAAGTTGGGGACAAAAACCAATTTCAATTTTGTATTAGTATAATGACTAAAAATAAATTTAATCATAATTTTTTAGTATTCTTTATGATCTTTAATTGTCTTTTGAGTCCAAGTAAGTCAAATTATTATTATCCTCACTTCATTAGCATACTAAGTAATTAAATACTTTTTTCTTAATTAAGTAGTTATTAATCATTATTGTCACATAGTTGAAATAATCTCAAACTCCAAATTAATTAATCAAGATTACGTGAGTTATTCTATAAACTTATATGATAATGTATTTAGTAAGAGAGGTTAAATAATGAAAAAACAAATCATATTGTAAATTATAATTTTACAAACATTTTAAAAATTTGAGAAATTTTTTTATAACAATAACTTGTAAGATACAAATTTAATCTACTTTTAATATTGAATTAAAAGTCATTTTAAGAATTTTAACACACACGCACACGCATATATAAGTTAACTCTAATAATTTATCTTTGGAATAAATGTTTTATAGTTAATTAATATAATATATTATTAAATAAAGGTTTTATTGAGATTGTTGATAAGGAGCACTAGTTTAGCTCAACCCATAATCTTAGTAATATCTGAGTTTTTGATGATGACAACGCATAATTAATAACACATGTGTTTTATGTGTTACATGTTATATGCTTACATGTTATATGCGTATATGAGAACATGATTGTGTTGTTGCTGTGTTGTTCATTGCATTTCAATGTGTTATATATGTGATTTTATACATGAATGCAGGACACATGTTTTTGGATGGAAAAACCACAAGCACTAATGTTGAACTTTAATTGTGTGGCAAAACAACAGTTTGAAGTCGATTACATTATGAGTTGAATTGATTAAAACTCGTGTATTTGACAAACTTTTTCAAGTGTGCTATGAGAGTTTTTCAAAGAGAAAAGTTTTCAAAACTTTGCATAACATTGTTGCATAATCAATTGCATGCGATGTGTATTCGATTAAGTTTGTACTGTTTTGAAATATGTTAATGCTTGATATAAACTGTCACAACGACTATATTTTTAAATATGTTGACCAAACATTAAATGTTATTCGACTGCATTAATTATTAATTCAGTTAATTGCTTTGACTACTACTATCTGTTATAGATGAATTGGTGTATTCGACTGCATTAGTAGCAAAGTCAATTATGTTGCGTCTGATACAAGTTCATCTATATATTGACGCGAATTTGATTTCTATAAAGACTTTTGTGATTCTAACATTTTCATATTCTTTTGCAGAAAAGTGTAAAGTTTTTTACCGTGGTGATAAACTAGTTGTGATTTCTTGAAGAGCAAGATTGCTGAGTTTTGAAAGTCTGATCTATTTGCACATTTGGGTGTCTATTACAAGATCAGGTTCTACAATCTGCTGAAGATTGGGTTGAGTTCCCTGTTTTGATTACAGGAAGAAGGACGTGTTGCGTTCTTGACTTTGAGGGTGTCTCAAAGGGGTTGGACTGCAGGAGAGGGGATTCTTGCTGCTAGTCTGTTTATGTATTGCCTATATTTTGATTAAAGGGTTAGAGAGGTGTTTTATATTTTTGACATGAGGTCTCTATAAAAACCTTGTTGTAAAAACCTTGATCATTATAGTGCATTGACTTCCTGTGGTTGGAAGAACACTGGATGTAGGCTTGGTCGAACAAGTATAAAAACTCAGCGTCTGATCTTTCTTATCCCTACTCTATTACATTCAATCGATTATACTTTAAACGCATTTGATTAAATTTCCGCTACATTGAAAATCTTTTAACTTGCGTTTTGAGAAAAGTATAAAGGCATCTCTTTTGGTGAAAAAGAATTTGAAAGTTTTAAATTTTATACTTCACTAATTCACCCCCCTCTTGGTGTGAGAAATTGAGTCATTCTATTTTAACAGGTTTAATAGTTTATTTTGTCCCGACCTTTGTTGAATAATGTCAATTTAGTCACCCATTGTAAAAGTGTTTGAAATGTGTCCTCACTTATGAAATTTTGCGTCAAATTTGTCTCTTCTGTTAAATACGTACAAATGACGTTAACTTTTTTTCTCCCTCCTCTGCTCCTCTGCAACTCAGCAGACCTTTTTCTTCTTTTGGTCAGTAGTCTCTTTTCGTCTTTTGCAATACCTTTTTCACAACTGCATCGATATTCTTTTTCTGCTTTTAAAAATATTTTCGTTCTTTTGCAATACCCAAAATAAAATCTTTCTTTCTTTTAGGTCTGCCGCCACGATACAGAGATTTTGTTCGGGCCATTACTCTAGGGTTACATCTCCTTCACTTGTTACTCTTTCGTTCGGTGCAACTGTCTTCTACCGTTCGGTGTAGAAGTCCTCTGCCCTTCAGTGTCAACGTCCTCTGTCGTTTGGTGCCAAAATTTCTTTCACTGTTCTATCAGTTACAACAACAATATTATGTCGTTCAGTGCAAAAGTCTCTGCCCTTCGGTGCCAACGTCCTTTGTCGTTCGGTTCCAAAGTTTCTTTCACCGTTCCATCAGTTACAACAACAGTCTTCTACCGTTCGGTGCAGAAGTCCTTTATCCTTCGGTGCCAACATTCTTTACCGTTCGGTGCCAAAGTTTCTTTCCGTGTTCCATCAGTTACAAAAAGATAAAACAAAATGAATATAGCGGAGGATGCTTGCATGTTCAACAACCTATATGTATTATATATATATATATATATATATATATATATATATATATATATATATATATATATATATATATATATATATATATATATATATATATATATCAAACATATGTGTGCTTTAAATTTAACTTTCATCAATTTTAACTCAAGTCGTAACAGTTCGTAGGTAATGTTTTGTGTGTAGAGAATATGAATATGATTCCATGAAAAGAATAAGTAAGAGAGTTACGTGTCAAGATGTTTTTTTCATTCAAAAGCTAACAATCAATTTGACGCACTAACAAAAGAAAGAGAAAAGTATGTTGTGGTATAGAGAGGAGCAGAGGAGAGAGAAAAAGAAGTTAACATCGTTGTGCGTATTTGACAGAACGATTTTACTGTAAAATTTCATAAGTGAAAACACATTTCAAACACTTTTAAAACAGATGACTAAATTGACATTATTCAACAAAAATGAAAACCACTATTAAATCTTAAATAAATATAATACTTGGTATTTTTATCGATATATTAAAACTTAATAAAATGTGTTATAAATAACTATATATATATATATAATTAAATGTGTTACAATTAAATGACTATATATAATATACACACACAAGTACATTAATATTAATATTACTATTATGGTTTTTCTTATATGTTAAACATTAATTAATTTTAATTTATGAAAAAACTGAAGTTATTTTTGTCTTTTTAATATTATAAAAAAAATGTTCTAATATTCCTATTTCTATTTGTTTTTTTAACGTAAAAATATAAGAATTTAAACTACCTGTTTGGACTCAATGAAAAGGGCCTGATAATTAAAAAAGACAAAGTGTCAAGAAACTCATAAATGTTAATTTTTTCATATATATATATATATATATATATATATATATATATAATATACTAACAAATTTACCTTAGTATTCATTTTATTTTGTTGATAAGTATTTTAAAAATTAGTTTTTTAGTCCTATGACATTTTAAAAAATTTTATTTATATTTATTTTTTTTACATAAAAGTTATTTTACTTTATTTATTTATTTTATTTCTAATTTTTCTATTTTTATCTATTTTGTTGTTATATGTGTATAAATTTATTTTATATTTGTATCCATTTATTATTTTAAATTAGTTTGCCTATACTATTTTTTATTTTTTATTTTATTTATAACTTCTAATTAATTAATCATTAAATAAACTAATAAAGAATAACTTCCATTTAAAGTATAAGTTTTAAATTAGATATTTGTAATAAAATAATCATATTTTTTAATATTATAAATTTTATTTTATATTTTTTGAATTTTCTCTTTATCATTTTCAATTTCAAAATACAGAGTTCAAGACTTATTAAAACAAAAAGTAAAAACTAAAAAACTAATTGTTTTAATATATTACTAATGTATTTATATTATAATCATTCGAGTCTACAAATATATATTAGATGTACATTGGTTAGACTAATCGAACAACACACAACGGACAAATATATCAAAAAAACGTTATATGAGTATAATAGTATACATATTGTACGAGTTTGTACCTACGTTGATTAGACAAATATAAAAAAATCATTAGATACAATAATGGAGTTTGACCATACATTAATTAGATAAGTATACAAAAATATTAAATAAAGTATTATATACATTGATTAGATGACTCTAAGCATATACGATGAGTATAAAAGATATAGTAAACAACTTTGTCAATTTATTGTTTAGACAAGTTTAATAATATACATTAGATGAATATGTCCATACAATTACTAAACAAGTATAGTAAAATAATATTAGATGAATTATTCCACCCATTGATTAGACAGGTCCAAGAATACTCAATTGTCCATACACTAATTAAAAAAGCCTAGCAACAAACACTAGACGAGTTTGTCTATAAACTAAGAAGACAAACATTGCACAAGTTGGTTTGTCCATACACAAATTATACAAGTCTATTAATACACATTAAACATGTTTGTACATTAATTAGATAAACAAGTATTGCAATATAGTTAAACGAGTTTGTAGATACATTGATTGGACGATTATGTTTATACATTAATTAAACGATTATAGCAACAAACACTAGATGAGTATATCTATACATTAATTAGACAAAGTCTAGCAATATACATTAGACAAATTTGTTTATACATAAATTAGACGAGTTTATCCATTCACTAATTAGATGAGTCTTACAATACACATTACACGAGTCTGAATATACACTTATTAGACAAGTTTAGCAGTACACATTATACAAGTGCATTCATATAGATTAAACAATTCTAGCAATACATATTATGTAAGTTTGTTGATGTATTGATTATATGAGTCTAGCAATATACATCAAACGAATCTTTTCATACACTAATTAGAAAAATATGACAAAAAAATTACACAATATTGTTCGTACAATAATTAGATTAATATAACAAAAAATATTAGACAAGTCATTTCATACGTTGATTAGACGAGTATAACAAAAAATATTCTTGATAAGTTTGGAAATATATTAATTAGATGAGCAAAGCAAAAACATTATCTAAGATTGTTGATGTATTAATTAAACGAGTTTAGCAATATACATTATACGAGACATTCATATATTTAATGGACGACTCTAGCAATATACATTAGATAAGTCTTTCCTCACACAAATTAGATTATTCTATTAATAAACATTAGACAAGTCTCTTCATTTGCTGCTTAGATGAATCTTGCAATACACATTAAATGAGTCTCTTCATACATTAATTAAATAAGTATAGCAAAAAACATTACATAGGTATATCAATCTATATAATAATTATCTCTTATTTCTGATTGTGATTATGATATGTTGGGTTGTAAACCATATTTCTTTCCCATGATTCCTAATAATAAGTTTCACTATAATTCAAGTGATTATTTACTCGACCTAAGTATTTATAGACGTCTAATCAATGGATTACTTTATTTAATTATATTTACACCTAATATTTGTTATACAATTCATAAACTGAGTCAATTTGTGTCTAAACCTTGCTATGAGTATTTAAATGTTGTATATTTTCTTCTTAAAGGTACTTAAAAACACATTGTTTGTCAATGTCTGTTATTTGAATTCATTTATGATTACTCTTTATATGCATGTGGATGTTGATTAGGTTCATGTCCTAACACTAGGAAATCTACTACTGGTTTTTGCATATATTCTTTAGGAATTCTTTGGTTTCATGGAAAGCGAAGAGACAACCCAACAATAGTAAATCTTCCACAGAAACTGAGTATAAATTCCTTGCATATGTTACCACAAAAATCAGTTAGCTTAGAAATTTACTTACCGACTTTCACATATTTACACCTTTTCCTACAGTATACTATGACAACAAGGCTACAATCAGTATTGCATCCAATCTAACACATCACGAACGAACAAAACACATGGAAATTAATTTCTATTATGTTAGTGAACAGGTGGCAAAGGTGTTATCAAACTTTTTCACATTATAAGACATCATCAACTTGTCAATGTCTTCTCGAAATCTCTACCAAGACATGTGCACTGTATGGCTTGGCCACCAGCTCGGCTTCCAAAATCGCACGACCGAGCTCCACAACAACTTGGTCGGTCGGCTTGTTCAATAACTTGGACATCAGGTCGTTCGTCCATGGCAGATCTCCCAATGGACATCCACCGACAGATTAACACCTTAATGAAGATTAAGGTATGATTGGATCGTCATTAGGTCGACGAAAGGTAAATGTCTATCTCAACTATTATATAGAGGTCTCAGGTATGACTTTAGATCAGGCACACAATATGCATCTTTAGCCATCTAAAAGGTCATCTACTGACTTAAGCATCAAAGTGTTTTCTACAAGTACCCTCCCACATGTTATGGATATGTGGAACAAAATATAACTGAGCTTCCAAACAGCTCAGCCAGGATCCTTAGTAGCCTATTTGGTCTGCTACAATGCTTGGTCAATATTCTACACGTCTTGTTGGTCTGCTATAATGCTCGGTCAGTCTCCTGTACGTCCTGCTAGATTTGCTACAATGTTCGGTTAGTGTCATGCACGTCCTACTCGGTCTGCTACAATGTTCGATCAGCCTCTAACATGTACTTCCTAGTCTGTTACAGTGCTCCTCAACCATCTTCAACCTCGAATTTGACCTAAGACCCTTACACCCCGAAATATTTTGTTGCCCACTGTTGAGCCCAAGCGGGCATTCCATTGCAATCACAAGGAATTAGACGAAAGGCACAGGGGAGGATGACTACCCATCCCGCTAATCTCATTCAGCTTCAATCTCAACGACCTAACTTTCATTTTAGTGCACAACCATCTTCGTCTAAGCATCAAGCATAGACCATTCGATCTCCCCAACTTCACCATTCATCTTATAGCCTAAATGGTTTCCAATATTACACTACTCAATCTCATTTTGCACCGACCTTTCGATTTTGATGTTTTTGACCATCCAATGTAGATTGTTTTTTCCTTTCTATACAAGTCCCATGACACTGCCTACCGATCGACCAATTTTGGTCAAAGGGAACAAAGTCGATAGGGAATTTTCCTCATGAAGTCCTATTGCATCTTTAACAGGTCAATAGGGAGCGCTCTTTGTGAACTCTTGTCGTACCTTCAAGAGGTAGACATGAAACTTTCTTCGTGCACTCCTACTACACCTTCAATAGGTCAGTATGGAACATTTTTCATGAGCTCCTGTTAGACCTTCAATTAGGTCAGCAGGGAACGTTCTTCTTGAACTCCTACCACACCTTTAACAGGTTAAAATGGAACGTTTTTCTTGAACTCTTGTTGCACCTTCAATAGGTTGGCAGAGGACGTTTTTGTGAGCTTTTGTTGCACCTCCAACGGTCAACATGGAATGTTCTTCGTGAACTTGTGTCACATTCTTAATAGCTTGGCCTCTTAAAGCCTCAATTCTCAGCCAACCTTAGCCTCATTAAATGCTTAGCCAACCATGGCCTCATCAAATGCTCGGTTAACCATGGCCTCATTAAGTGCTCGGCCAAGCCAACCATGGCCTTATAGGTACTCGATAATCCTTGGCTTCATAAAGTCCTAGGCAAACCTGTGTCTCATTAAGTGCTTGGTCATCCTTGGCCTCATTAAGTGCTCAGTCATACTTGGCCTCACAAAGTGTTCAGCCATCCTTGGCCTCATCAAATGCTTGCCCAACCTTGGCCTCATCAAGTGTTCGACCAACCATGGTCTCAAAGTTATCGACCATATTGGTCTCAACTTCTCAACCAATCCTTTGCTCAATTTCATGGGGTACTTCAATCATCAACAAGCCCAAGTTAATCAATGTACAACAGCACACAAAGACAAAGTGCCAACTGAGAATTCATCTTCTTCAGAAATGGCATGTTAACCCCTTCGCACATTATATCATTCTCGGGCCTAGGGAGCTTGTGTATCGTACGGTTCAGCCACCAACCCGATCTCCAAAACCGCATGGTCGAGCTCCATAACAGTTTGGTCGACCGACTTGTTTAATAGCCCGACCACCAGGTCGTTCATCCATGATCGATCTCCCAATGGCCATCCACCGACAAATTAGCTCCTGAATGAAGATTAAAGTATGATTGAACCTTCATTAGGCCGATAAAAGGTAAAATCCCATCTCAACTATTATATAAAGGTCTCGGTTATGACTTTAGATCAGACACACCATATGCATCTTTAGTCATCCGAACAGTCACCTACTGACTTAAGCATCATAATGCCTTCTACAAGTAACCTCCCACATGTTTTGGATAAGCGAAACAAAATGTAGTCGAACTTCCTAACATCTCGGCCAATCTCATCGGTAGCCTATTCGATCTGCTATAGTACTCGGTAAGTATCCTACACATCCTGCCTGGTTTGCTACAATGCTCAATTAGTCTCTTATATGTCTTTCCTGGTCTATTATAGTGCTCAGTCAATCTCTTACATGTCCTATCCGGTCTACTAAAGTCCTCAATTAACCTCCTACATGTCCTGCCTAGTCTGCTATAGTGCTTCTCAACCATCTCCATCCTCGAATTCGGTCCCCAAAATAATATTCATTTTTATCCATCATTTCTAAGATGATAGTTGACAACATTTTCCTCCCATTTTGCTTTTTTCATTTTCGTGTAGTTTGTTAAATACACAATATTTTTTTATTCTCTTTCATGATCCAATTATACTTTCCTTTCTTTTACTATAATAAAAAGAATTTTTTAGTATATTATAAAGAACCTTTTTTTTTATAAGTGACAAATAATTTTATCCCTTTGATTCTTCTTCCTTATCTTCCATAATCATTCTTCCTGCTCTTTCACCCTCTCCCGCGATTCTCTAGATCGAGTGAAATTTAAGCACTCAAGTCTATGAACAAGTGAAGAATCAAAAGAACCATACAGTACATGCCACCCACTAAATTGCGGAGTCATGTATGCATGATTGAAACTTCTAGAAAGGATCGATGTTGCTTGCCCTATTCTCCACAACCTTCTTGAGTGCAACACAACCCACAACTTTAAGAGCCTTCAATTATAATGTAACATGTTACGTTAACTATCAAACTACTTATAATTGTTTGTATATAACCATGTTTCTCCATGTACAAACCTATAATTTGAATGGGCAATTGGAATGAGCAATTGGGTTTACAGGTAAGGATGATGTTTTCTTTCCTTTAGAGTGTGACACGAGATAATGTCCTTAAAAGAAAAGGCTTTGTTGGTGCCACTGTTGTTGATCCTCTAAGTACTAGCAAAGCAGCCTTTTCAATCTCATAACTTGTGTTGTGAAATTTAAAATTGAGGTTTTAATATTTGATCTATGTTTTGCTGGGGAGGGACCTAAGGATTCTTTGCTTCTTGGGTAAACAAGACTTGGACAATGTAAAAAATCCATTCTTTTTAATATGTTTTATAGTTGAAATTGGCTATGAAATTATCGATTATCTTGAGTGACAATTGATTATGATAAGTTATGGAACCTAAATGACGAAACAATAATAGATTAATCTCGAATGATCATCAATTATTGCAAGTTTCATAACGTTATGATTTCAAAACCGACCGTTACAATGGCTAGTTTTGCAATTATGTTGGAGAATATGACTATTGAGGACCTGGGATTATAAATAGGAACTTAAAAATCAATTATTGTATCAAAATATCTCATATTCGAGTTTTCCATCTTCTAACCCTAACCTCTTCTCTCCATCTCCAAAATTTTTGAGTTCTTAAACTCTATACTCTTCTCCACCTACATTCAGTTTCGAAAAACCTCATTACCATGGTTGAATCTTCCCTAAAAAAAATTCAACAAGAATAAGTGACAAACTAGCTCATAGACATGAAATTAGGCCCACAAGCATTCAAGGATGAGTTTCTGACCTAGAAAGAAGACAAGAATTTATCCCTTTCTAGAAAGACAAAAAATTTATAGCTCCCAAGTTCATCGACACAACTTGGTTCAACACTGTTGGGTTTCAATTTGCTAAATTGTTGGTAAACTAGGGGCTCCAATACCTTGTGGAACTATAAGGTTCTTATTAACACGATCTCATTCCAGCCTTTTAATACAACTTCAAATACAAAAATGGGGTAGCCTTCACCAAAGTAAATGGTATTGATATCATTCTTGTTTGAGAAGATATAATAAATGTACAAATAGGACTTGAAGGATTCAATGGGGTGTTAGCATTTAGGTATTTTTTAAAGAATCCTCAACAACTATTATATCAAGGATAGAGAAAAATAGCACCACAAAAGTGGAAGGAAAAACAAACATGAAAGAAGAGAAAAAAAGGAGAGAGGTAATAGAAGGTACACTGGTCAATAATTTATAGTTTTTAAAAATGTTAACATGACTTATCACATTATATAAAAATAAGTACTAGAACCTAAGTTTCATATAAAAACGAAATAAAAATCACAATATAGTTTAAAGAAAAAAATATATCTATCTTTAAAATAATTATATCATTCTAATACATTAATAATTTTTTAATCAAAGTGCTATCAAAACTGATTTGATATGAAATGAAAACATATAGATATGCTTCTATTTTGACGGGTAAATTAGTTTTATATAATAAGTAATGATATATTTTTAATAAAATAAAAATATATAGTTTTAATATATTAAGTTTAATTCCGTTAATTGTTTTTTAAATTTTATTAATACAGATAACATAATTAAATACATGTTTATTAACTGGTATATAGATGTATTAAAATGAGTATGAGTATTCATATACAAATATAATTTTAAATTTATAGAATAAGACGAGCAAATGATAAAAGGTTTATTTAAAAGATAATGTATAGTAAAATTGATTTTTTTTATAATAAAATCACATAAAATTTATTAAAAAAAATTATTGCACTGAAATTATATTTATTTATGTATTAGAAACAAAAAATATCAATATTTATCATAATGTTATTTACCTTGCTTTGATATATGTACATATTTAACAAATATTAGACATAAGCCGATTCATAGATAATATAATTAACTAAAGAATAATGAGCAATGAGATTAAGAATATAGGCACAAATGTAACAAATTAAATCTTGCAAAATTGATCAAAGGAAAGGAAAAAACAAAAAGCCTATTGTAAGCAGCTGATGCCACGACATATTGACATAAACATGATCAAAATTAATGCTAAGACGATGCCAAAAACAATTAATTTGATCTTCATATTTTGAACCCACATCTTCCTTTTAACCTTTGTGCCCTGTGTTCTAAAGTCTTGTGCCTGCGACAACAAGTGATGGACAAAAGGTTTAAACATATTTTCAATTTCTGCTTCTTTTCTTAGTGCTTTTAAAATAATTTATATAATGTTCAATATTTGTGTTAATTTTCTACCATTATTTACATGCTTAAAAAGTCAGAGATTAAAATAAAAATACCATAATGATTAAAATAAAACGAGAGTATAAATGCATGACTAAATTAAAATGTAATAAAGTAGACTAGTCATCATTAAAGTTTCAAATTATTTATATTCTTGACTCTCTTTTTTTTTATCTTAGAAATAAAGTTTCATAATATTTGATTTTATTCTATTTTTGCTATGATTTGTTTATCATTCAATTTTTGGATGACTGTAGAATAAAAAAATTGAAGTTCTTCAATATGTTTACAGAGACTAAATTAAAAATATATAAAACTATTTTTAATCTTGTAAATTTTTATATTTTGTCTTTTTGCTCTAATCCTTTCAAAATTATATTGAAACAATATTTCATAGTTAATTTTTACTATTTCATAGGCATGGTTAAAGATTATATATATATATATATATATATATATATATATATATATATATATATATATATATATATTTTACAAATTTACAGGCTTTTTTTAGTTAGTATATTTTAAAATTATTAAAATATTCTTGAATTTAAAGTTAATTTTTTTAATAGAAATTCTTTTGTGTTTGCTATACTTACTAACTTAGCAAATATATAAACTAGATGAAAAATCATATAATTTTTTTTTGTTCTTGTGTTATGTTTTTTTTTCTGTGTTCTGTTTTAGTATTTTGTAAAACAATTTAGTTAGCATTTAGTTTTGGTATTTCCTTTTCCTACTCATCATTAGTTTTTGGGTGACTGGAGAAAAAAAGTAAAAATAAAATTCAATTTGTAAGAACTAAATTAACAATTATGTAAAAGAACATGTCATCACATGACATGTTGCAACAGTAATTAATATATCTAAGTAAGACATAAGCAAAAAACTAATGTAAAACAATTAAATATTACGAAAAAAAATACTAAGAAAAACTAAGTAAAAATTATCATATTATAGACATTAAACATATATTTATCTCAGAAAAAAAAAACAGAAAAATTAATGGAACCTGTGAGCGAAGACTGTCAGTCTTATCCACCAACATCTCAATCTTTTCTCCTCGATCAAGCACCTATAAAATAAACCAAATTCATAGATATTTCAATCAAATCATCAATAATAATAATAATAATAATAATAATTAATGGTGGCAGAAACCGTTTTAAATAACTCTAAATTAACCATTTTTATATAAATCTTGCCTTCTCGATGTTTTCCATCATTACACCCTTCACTTCAGAAACTTGAGCCTTCACTTTGGCAAGTTTGTTGATCTCTTCAGGATGATCAACACAGTATTGCATTTGCTGTTTCAGTTTTGGCCTGAACATTTCAAAAACCATGCATTCATTATGTTTAAATTTTCAAAATTCTCATGATAATTCTTTTATAATTAACTATATAATGATGAAATAAAACTCTATCTAATGATAAATAAAGTATCAGAAAGAGTGTTAGAGACATTAGGGTTTCTCATAAATAATTGAACGACATCATATAAAAAGTTATTTGTTTTTTCTCAAGTGCATGAAAATGTATCATAGAAATTAAAAAATGTACCCAAATTCTCTGTTTAGGCTCTTAGCAGAAGCAGTTGCAGCTTTTCCTGCACCATATTTTTTGCTGAATTCTTCCTTCACACGTTCCAGAAAAGCAATAGGAAGCTGTCTACCAGCAGATTCAACAGCCACCACACAGTAGGCTACAAAATCCAAAATTTCAACCAAATATTTTACAAAAAATCCTAAGAGAAATTAGTACTGTCAAATTTTATATTGATCTGTTTAAAACATTATTAAACTTTGATCCCCTTTTAACTGTTTCTATTTTCTTAAAGTCAAACATATACAATCAAATTCTGATCCTACGATCCTTGTTTCTTTTGTAAAAGGAACAACATAATATGAAACAATTTCTGTTAAAAACACTTCAAAATGATATAACATGTTGATGGTTTAGGCTGCACACAGCAAAAAGGATGCATAAATCAGTTGTTTTCCCTGATGAAAACAAAACAAGAAAGGAAAAACAGAATAGGGAAAATGAGGGTGTGTTTGAATATATTTTCATTTATGGTTTCAAGGACTGTTTTCTAAAACAATTTGACACTACTCCACGATATAATATTTGAACAAAAACAATGTGTGAGATGTTCTATGATGTATATGTTTTCGTTTGTTTTCACGTCATCTTGTTCAGTCTGATGTTAATTTTACAATTTGTTTCTTGTATCAACTTCCACTAGCTGTTTATGATGCAATATTAAAGCTATAATCTCTTTATGAAAATATAAACCATAACTTTTCCACTTTAATCTGCTTCAGATAAAAAGATGATAAGAAAATGTGTTAGTGAGAAAGGGACAATTCACCTTTTATCATGGCTATCAAACATGTGCAGTAATTGAAACCAAAAAAATGGAAAAACAAAAGCTAGAATCATCAAGATCTAGATCAAACGACGATAAAGGTATGGATGATGAAATGAATATGATGCATGACGTACTGAATCCACTTTCAACAAGATAATTGAAAGTGTGGCCATCACAATTGTAGGTGAATCTGTTGTTTGTAGAAGGAAGCTTCTGCAGGCATTGAGAGGCAATGGTGGTGAAGTTCCCAGAAAATTCAGTGTACTCAGCAAGAATCATGGTGCCTCGAGCCACAAAGCTGTAGATCAAAGATTGTTGCCCCATCTTCAAAAACCACACAAAAAGTTTTGAATATCTCAAAATGCAAAGAGAATGAAGAGAGGGGCAGAATGAAGAATAGACAAAAAAAAATGGTAGGAGTAGAGAAGACAAGACTTTTGGTTTGGAAATCTCCAATGTTTGTAATGATACCCCGAAAATGCGGCTATTCAAGCTCTTCGCAAACAATTTCTTCTCCTAATTTTTCTCTTCTACGAATTAAACTTTTCACTCGGCTATTTTAACTCCATGCTCAATTTATATATATATATATATATATATATATATATATATATATATATATATATATATATATATCAAACTAAACTTAATATTATATATCTTTTTGACATATTTAATATTTGTGAAAAATTGAATAGTCACCAATTTAATGTTCATTGTTGTTACACAATGTAAAATTAAATAGTGGTCACGTTTTCGAAATGTTTAAAATTTAAATTTAATGAAAGTAAGTGATTTGATATGTCACATTCTACACTAATTTTTTCAAACTTTACTTCCAAATTCACTTCCACTTACCTTCAAATTCACTCAAATAAATAACAAAAATTTAGTCTCAAATTCATTCAGCCACTCTCCTCCAAATCATCTCGCCAAAGTAAACACACCCTTAAATACATAATCGAAGGGTGACAAAACATGAAATAGAAGACATAAGCGATAACATAACTTTTATAATGCCTTTTGCAAACTGTAACCTTGTGTTTTGGACAAGAGATTTAAATAATTTTAAAAAATTGAAATACATAATATTTGAGTGATTGAGATTTTTTTAATTTTTTAAATAATTTATTTGGATAAAGTAATTAAAATAACTTAAATTTTAATTATTTTTGTTTGGATAAAATAATTTAATTTATATTTTAAGCAAAACTCAACTTTATCATTGAGTCTAAGTTGAGTTAGTTTAACTTTCAATCTAGAATAACTTGTTTTAATTTCAATTCGAGACAACTTAGTTCAATATTCAACACAAATCGATTTGGGTTGACATTAAGCCCATATCAACTTGACTCGACATTTGGGTTAGGCCAACATAACTAGACTTTCGCTCAGATGACTTGACTTGACCTTTAGTCTAGATCTGACTTTGATCAACCTTCGGTCGAGACCAACTTGGCCCGACTTTGGCCACACTGACTTGGCTCGACCTTCGACTGTGACAACTCGGTTCAACCTTCGACATGAACCTACTCAGCTCGACAATCGGCTTAGGCCCTATCAACTCGACATGAACATCGGCCTAAGCCAATTTAGCTTGACCTTCGAAACAGGTTGACTCAACTCGACCTTTGGGATGGACTGACAAGGCTCAACCTTCGGGATGAACTGACATAACTCAACCTCGGACCCAAACCAACTCAGCTCGACCTTCCCCCTATGTCGATTAAGCTTAACTTTTCTCGGGCTGACTTGGCTCGTCATTCGACCTGTTCTTACTCAGATCTACCTTCGGCCTAAGCTTGACTTGGCTCAACCATCACTGTTGCTCGACTTGGCTTGACCTTCGACCTGACTTAATTGGCTCGATCATCGACTTAAATTATCTTGGCTCAACCTTCGACCTAAGCCAAGTCCCTTGACATTTGGCCTAGGGCACTTCATTAATCCTTCACCCTGAGCTGACTTCACTTAACCTTCAGCCTCAACTAGCTCGAGTGGACCTTTGGCTTGATCTTCAACCCTGACTAACTCGGCTCGACCTTTGGTCCAAGCTATCTTTACTTGACCTTAGGCCTGGATCAACTTGACTCGACTTTCAACTCATACTGAATCAACTCGACCTTCGACCTAGGTTAACTTGGCTCAACCTTAAGCTTAAACTAGCTTCACTCGACCTTCATCTTAAACCAACTTTACATGACTTTCAACCTGGGATGACTCTGGTCAACATTTGGTCTGGGCCACTCCACTCCTCCTTTGTCCCTGTCGACTTTGCTCGACCTTCGACCTCAATTGATTGACTGGACATTCACCCTAGACCAACTCGGCTCGAAGTTTGACCCTGATTGTCTCGGCTCATGTTTGGCTTGGGCTTATTCGACTCGACCTTCGGTCCAGGCTGGCTTTATTCGACCTTTAATCTAGGTCAATTCCGTTTGACACTAAGTCGTACCATTCCAATCGTCCTTTGGCCTAGGTTCCACTCGACCTTACCCCAAACTAACTCGACTCGGCTGCTCGGGTTAACTTAGTCTGACCTTTGGCCTAGTCCAACTCAACTTGATCTTTAGTCCTGGTTGAATCGACCCGAGCTCTGGTTTTTGTCTAATTTACACGAACTGACATAACTCAACCTTTAGCTTGATGAATTGGGTTGAATTTCGGTCCCAATCCATTCAACTTGACCATTGATCCAAACCTAGTCCACTTGATATTTGGTTTTGACTGAAGGTCAAGTTAAGTTTGTCCAAACTCATAGTTGAGTTGAGTCAAATCAAACTAAATGTCAAGATGATTTGATCTAACCAAAACTTGATATGAATTAACATTTTGGATTTATAAACTTTCTTCATTCTGACCAATGAAAAATTCCATAACTTGTAAAATTTTCAATTTCTTCTTTTCTTTTAGTAAATTTTAAATTATATTATTTTAGTTATTTAAAATACATCCTTAAAATTCTTTACTTTTAAATTTCTTTTAATGTTTCATCCAAACGAATTATTTTACTTCAAAATATTTTTAATTTCCCAAATAAATAAATCTATTCTTAAATTACTTCATCCAAACACAATTTTAAAGAATGAATATTACAAGTATGGATGACAACTGGTCGGGTCGGGCACGGATAGTCCTACCCGTAACTCGACCTGCCGAATAAAATTGTACCCGCTACCCACGCGGGTATCTGTTTAGAAAATACCCACGGGTATTTTAAAACCCGCGGATACTCGCGTACTCGCGGATACCAAAAAAAAATATTTTAACTCTTCTTGCTACTCATTTTAAGTTGAGTGTTAAACAAAGTTCTTCAAGTGAAGCTGAGAAGATAGATGTGAGCAAAGTTCCTTATGCTTTTGCGGTGGGTAGTTTGATGTATGCAATGGTATGTACAAGGCCTAATATTGCACATGTTGTTGGTACAGTTAGTAGATTTCTGTCAAATCCAGGTAGAGAGCATTGGAATGCTGTAAAATGGATTTTGAGGTATCTTTGCGATACTAGTGGTTTGAGGCTTTGTTTTGGAGGTGATAAATCTACTTTGGTGGGTTACTCATATTCAGATATGGGTGGAGACATTGAATCAGTTTGCAGGGGAGCCTTGGCTTGACAATCAAAGTTATAAAAGTGTGTACCGTTGTCTACAATTAAGGTAGAATCCATTGCACATACTGAGGCATGTAAGGAGTTGTTATGGGTGAAGAAATTCTTAGAGGAGCTTGGTTTTGGGCAAGGTAAATACTTGTTGTATTGTGACAGTCAAAGTGTTATTCATCTTGGTAAGAATCCAAGTTTTCATTCTAAATCCAAACATATTGATGTGATGTATCATTGGATACATGATGTTTTGGACGCTAAGTTGTTGGAATTAGATAAAGTTCATACAAATGATAATGGTGCTGATATGATGACCAAGGCATTGCCAAGAGGAAAGTTTGAAGTTTGTTGTGAGATCGCTGATTTGGCGGATATCTCCACATAGTCGTGAGGGGAAGATTTGTTAGGTTATTGGGTTCCCTTCCTATGTGGAGAATAGGCCCAAATAATGTGGACCATTATGTCTCACTAGGTTAAATGGAGATGGGTCAGATTAGTTGGGCACATTATAGTCATTTGAAGAGAGGAAAAAGCCAGATGAGAGAAAAAGGAAGATAGAAAGCATTTCCCGCATAACCCTAAACCTACATTGGTGTTTTAATTATTGTGAAGTCGTTCACTGTTGGATCGGGCTGATTTTTAGACAGTGAGTTCCAGACGTGTGGTTCTTCATTTTGACCAGTCGGATCATGAATCGGAGGTTTAATTGGGGAGAAAACTATCCCGCACCAGTAGCCCTATTTTGGAGAATTTTCATCTTCTTTGTTCTCATTTGTAAGCATTTGTGCTTAGTTAAATTGGCTGATTGAAAATACCATTTGGTGTTATTATTGAAGACTCTTTTGTATCCTATTATTGATCATGGTGGATTTTTCTTTGGTCTGGATGACTTGTGGTTCTTACCCTTATATTGAGGGGTTTTACACGTTAAAAATTGTGGGTGTCTCTTTGTGCTTTGGATTCTATTTTTTGTTTGGTCCTCCTCGCATATTCTCGCAAGAAGGGGGATTGAATTTCCATTACGTTATTACCTTTTGCTAAGTTGTTATATTTTTCGGCCCTTTCCCCATTAAGCATATCTACCTATAAATAAAAGGCATCATTTGTATAAGTTTTTCAGACTTGATTAATGAGTGACAAAACTTTGTCGTTTTGGAGAGTTAGTGTTCTTGATTGAGAGTCTTATCTTGAGAAAGGCGATTCAAGTGACAACTCATTCACTTGTCTTGGAATATTCCAAATGACATGGATCAAACAATTGTCGTGCTTTTAATGAAGTGTTTTAAGTCCAATGTCTAGAATTCATTTGCGTGGCTTCATCCAAATAATTTGACTCTACAAATCATGTTTATGCATCTGTGTTTGTTGAACTCGAGTATAAACAATGCTTATATTCTTTAATCAACTTGTATCAATAGTAGACAAATTTAAGTAGTCGTTTGATATTGTACCAAAACTAATTGTCTTATCGTTGAAAACCAACTTGTTTGATCAATTGTCTAATCAACTTATACCTTGGAGCGTTTGATAACTTTGTGTCATCTGGCTCTAATCTTTTGGAGTGTCTGATGAACACATTTCATTGTATTGTCTTATGGGTTTAAATATCCATTTAAAACTTAGCTTATATGTTAGACAATATAATCTTATCTTCATTTGTTCCTTGCAAAACTCTTTGTAATAGAAGGTTTATACACTTAAAGACCTTTTTATGAAAATATGTTAGAGATATTAACATATATATTCATTATTGTATAACTTTTATTATCATTAAAACATAATTAAAAAACCACTTGGAAGCTTTCCTCTAGGTTTGTATCGTTAGAACTTTAACAATCTCTCCTTTTTTTAGGGTTAAATATGATTTTAGTCCCTAAACTATCAAGTGATTTTGTTTTTAGTCCTTCTTTCAAACTAAGGTACCTTTTGGTCCTTATCCTTTAGAAAAACATAATTTTTCATCCTAAAAAACGAACAATGTTAAGTAGAGGCTGAGTTGGCTAACGTCTGGCCACGTCTTCAAACATATTTCCTTAGTAAGGTTTGGCACGTGTTATTGGAAAGTTCGATGACATGTCTTCAGAGAGACAAGGTTGTGAAAGAAATTAGGGTTCTTGGGATTTATTCATGCGAATGAGATTTGGTTTCGCGATTGTTGGCTCGAGTGAAAGAAATTAAGGTTCGTGTTCGATCGATTTGCTTTGGCGATTGTTGTGGCTCGAGTGGTCTCAAGGGTGAAGAGCAACGACAAGAATGAAGCTTCAAGAGCAGAAGGTTGAATTTCATCTTCTTCAGCATTGTTTTGGCTGGAGTGGTTGGTGATTATTTACTTTCGCGATTAGGATTCGTCTTCCATCGAACAAGGTAATTATTTACTTTTGGTTTACTGTGGATGCGGTGTTTGCGGTGCATTGTGTGTGTAAATTTTTCATATTACCATGTTGTGGATGCATTATTCATTGAACAAGGTAATTATTTTTCATTGTCGATGCAGTGATTAGCAATGGTTTTTGACGTTTCTCTGCATCACATGGGAAAGTTTATGAAGAACAAGGGGCTAGAATATGTGGGAGGAGAAATACATGTTATAAAAGGAATTGATTCCAACAGGTGGTCTTACTTTGAAGCAATGGGATTTGTTAGAGAATTCAAGTATGATACAGAGTTCAAGCTATGGTGGAACGAGTCGAAACAAAAGGCCATGAACAATCTGAGAATACTCAGTGATGACAGCGAAGCAATTTTGTTGGCTAACTATGCAGAGGCAGAAAATGATGAGGTCGAAATCCATGTCCAACCTAGTCTGCTAGTTGAAGTTAACTTTGTTACTTTTGGTACAGAGGCACCTGAAGTAGAGATAGAGGAGATAGAGGAAGAGGTAAATGTAACACCCCTTATCAGGGTGCCACTAGAAAATAACGAAATCAAAACTTTTACGCCAATTTTTTTTTTCAATTAACATCGCGGAAATAAACCATCAAAAGTTTAAGCGTCTTACAACATAAAGTTTAAGCGTCTTACAACATAAAGTTAAAACCTTACAAATATCAAATTCAATATTCAAAAACATAAAATTACTTAAAATATGATAAGTCCCCCATAGTCATTCCCATAACTCTCGTCGTGCTACTTCATCTCTGCCTCATCTGCAACGCCATCTACTCCCGTACAAGTACGATCATCGTAGGTGGAAACCACAACCACAACATTTCAGGGTGAGTAACGAGGAACCTAACATAGCATATAATTTAAATATCAAAATATCATAACTTAGATTATCCTAGTCACAACTTTACAATACAACACAATATTCAACTCGTAACTCAGACCATCACCACTCAGACTATCAAGATCATAATATTACAATGCATCACAATATTAAGCTCACAACTCAATCATTTACTCAAGCTTCTGTTGTTTCCTTGAATTTTGTCGTATCAAACCTGTTTCGCAAAACAGGGCGATTCGAGCCGTCCTCCATCGCAACTTCAGACCTATCTCCCCGACCTCTCAAGGAATTACGAGTAAAAACTTCGGTTAGGCGCACCCACCGAGCACTATACTCACACGAGCCGAAGTCATTGGGCGAGACATTCAACCCCCTCTAGTCCCCGCGCACGAGGAAAAGGGTGACACTCGAATCTCAGTCTCCGCAGAGACTCAACACACTATTGTATCGCAATACGAACACCATCGATTCGACAAGAATTCTAAGGAAATGACAGAACGCTTGCTCTCACAGTTTCACCATCATACTCGAACCTCAATTTCTTTCAGTCCTCTCATTCTCATAAATCATTCTTTCCTCTTCCAACAATGAAAGAGAATTCTCAATACCCTCTTACCCGCACTCTTGGCCAAAGAGTGTAGATAAGTATTCCCAACGAGTAAAAATTGAATGCTGTCCACACTGACCTTTGCTTGTTATTTTACTCATAATTCTCTGTACATAACTCCAAATGAGTTCATTTCTTTTTTATTGGAAACTAGACTCAAATATCTTTCTTTGGACATATAAATCTAAATTTTTGGACTACAGATCTAGCTGCAGTAAAATTATTAAAAAGCTGGAACTTTCACCACGCTCTGGTCTTCTCAGTTTTAACCTTTGCTGACTGTTTTACTCATAAATCTCTCTACCAAACTCCAATTTAGTTAATTCTTGATTGCCTGTAAACTAGACTAAAATATCTTTCTTTGGACATATAAATCTAAATTTTTGGACTACAGATCTAGTTGCAGTAGAATTATTAAAAAGCGGAAACTTTCACCACGCTCTGGTCTTCTCGGTTTTAATCTTTGCTGACTGTTTTACTCATAAATCTCTCTACCAAACTCCAATTAAGTTGGTTCTTGCTTTGTTGGAAACTAGACTCAAATATCTTTCCTTGGACATATAAATCTAAATTTTTAGACTACAGGGCTAGCTGCAGTAAAATCATTAAAACTAGGAAACGTTAGTCACTCTCAGGTATGTTCAGCTTTGACCTTTGATGACTCTTTTGCTCATTACTCTCTCTACCGAACTCCAATTGAGTTGATTCTTGATTTCCTGGAAACTAGACTCAAATATCATTCTTTGGAGATATAAATCTAAATTTTTGGACCACAGATCTAGCTGCAGTAAAATTGTTAAAAAGCGGAAAAGTTCACCACTCTCTGGTCTTCTCAGTTTTAACCTTTGTTGATTCTTTTGCTCATTACTCTCTCTACCGAACTCCAATTGAGTTGCTTCTTGATTTCCTGGAAACTAGACTCAAATAGCTTTCTTTGGACATCTAAATCTAAAATTTTGGACTACAGATCTAGTTGCAGTAAAATTATTAAAAAGTGGAAAAGTTCACCACTCTCTGGTCTTCTCAGTTTTGACCTTTCCTTATGGGTTTGCTCATTACTCTCTCTACCGAACTTCAATTGAATTAATTCTTGATTTGCTGTAAACTAGACTCAATTATCTTTAATTTGACTACTCACAAGACTAATTTGGATATCGGGAAGGGTCTCAAATAAATCTGGGAAAAATCGCCACAGTTCAGTTTTAGATTTTGCGTTTTATATCCAAAACTCATGTTATACTCAAAACTCATAAAACTCACAACCAATAAGAAAAACACATGCTTCAACATGTTAAATTTAATCTCAATACACAAGGAAGAAAGCATGAAACAATTTATATGGTTACCTTCTACCCATCATACACTATGTTATATCCCAAGTTAAACCCCCTTACCTTTTGCCTTGAACACTTTAACTTGATCTCTTCCACAACCTTGGTAGAACTCTAGTTTCTTGGAATCCCTCTCTTCTTTCACAGGCCAAGACAACCTCCACACTTAGCACACTTAGAAATTTCGAAATACTCTAACTAAGGGCCTTTCTCTGCTGTCCAAAACACTCATTCAGCTTTGGAATTAAAGGAAATGATTCCTAGACACACAAGGACCCATGGAATTGTTATTTAGCAAAGATAATTCAATAAAACAATGCCCCATACTCCTTTCCAGCCCCAAAACATGGAGGGAATGTCTGAAAGGGTCCCCAAAATATTCTCACAAAAGGAACCGCAGCCAAGCCAGCTCACATTGCCTACAATCCAAAAAAATTTACTGCTCACGCAAATCCCCAACAGCAAAATTTACCGCAACTTTGACAGTCCGGTTGACCCCCTTACCGAAGTCGAAAATACGCGTCTGAGTACTCAAATCGAAGCTCTTGGAGTCTACTATCCAATAAAAGAAGAATCAGCTAAATTGATATTTTCTACAAAAAGGTATAATTAAAATAGTAAACCATGTCAAGTCTGACAGCACTTTATTTTTACATTATAACTTAAACTTTTTACAACTAGGTAAGTTCATGAGGTTCTAGGGTCTTACATTCTCCCCTACTCCAAAAATTTTCGTCCTCGAAAATTAAGGCTACTACGCAAACAGAAATGGGTACTCATTCCTCATAAACTCTTCAAGCTCCCATGTCATCTCTTGGGTTTCCTCGTTCCACAACACCTTTACTGTGCGAATTTCCTTTCCCCTCAGATTTTTCGTCTGCACCTCCAACACTCTGATTGGTCCAGCTTTGATTGTAAGATCTTCATTAACTTGTATATCATCAACTTCTAGTACATGAGTAGGATCTGGAATGTATTTCCTCAATTGAGACACGTGAAACACGTTATGCAGGTTTGCCAACTGCGGTGGTAACGCTATCTCATACGCTACGGGTCCAATCCGCCTAAGAATATCATAAGGACCAAGAAACTTAGGAGACAACTTCCTCGCCTTGATAGCCCTACCCACACCTGCCATCGGCGTCACGCGTAAAAACACATGATCACCTTCATTGAACTCAAGCGGCCTCCTTCTCCGATCAGCGTACGACTTTTGCCTACTTTGTGTTGCTCTCATTCTTTCTTGAATCAATTTCACCTTTTCAGTAGTTTGTTGCAACAACTCAGGTCCTACTGATATTGCTTCCCCATCTTGAAACCAACAAAGAGGAGTTCGACATCTTCGCCCATACAAAGCTTCGAAAGGCGCCATCCCAATGCTAGAATGATAGCTGTTGTTATATGTGAACTCTACTAATGGTAAGATCTCACTCCAACCTCCAAGATGGTCCAAAACACAAGTCCTCAACAAGTCCTCTAATGTCTGAATAGTTCTTTCAGTCTGTCCATCTGTTTGAGGATGATATGCTGAACTCATGTTCAACCGAGAACCCAAAGCATCCTGTAACTGTTGCCAGAACCTCGAGGTAAACCTTGGATCCCGGTCAGATACAATGTTATCTGGCACACCATGCAGTCTTACAATTTCTCTTATGTACAACTCTACTAACTTCTCCATCGACATCTTCTGATTGATGGATATAAAGTGGGCGCTCTTCGTCAACCGATCAACTATTACCCATATGGAGTCGTGACCCTTCGATGACCTCGGTAAGTGAGTTACGAAGTCCATCGAGATACTGTCCCATTTCCACTAGGGAATATTCAGCTGCTGTAACATTCCACCTGGTCTTTGATGTTCGATCTTTGCCTTCTGACATACCAAACAGGAAGCTACAAACTCTACAACATCCTTCTTCATTCCGCTCCACCAAAAAGATTCTTTTAGGTCTTTATACATCTTAGTCATTCCTGGATGTATACTGAGACTACTCTTATGCCCTTCCTCCAATATCAACTTTCGTAACTCTGCTGTTGCCGGCACACACACTCTTCCTCGAAATCGAAGAATACCATTCTGGCATAAAGCAAAATCTTTGGCTTGATCAGTTCCTAACAACCCCACAATTTGTTGCAGCTCCGGATCAGTTTCTTGTTCTGACTTCACATGTTCCAAGAAACTACTCGTAATTGTGAGATGACTACACCACATGTGATCCCGACCCAAAATAACACCGAGATTCATGTCCCTTAACTTCTCTATCAGCTCTAACTCTTTGATCATCAGAGCTGACATCTGAATCCGTTTTCTACTCAGAGCATCCGCCACGACATTTGCCTTTCCTGGATGATAAAGCAACTCAAAGTCATAGTCCTTCAGATATTCCATCCACCTCCGCTGCCTCATGTTCAACTCTTTTTGATCAAACAGGTATTTCAAACTTTTGTGGTCACTGAAAACCTGAAACTTCGCTCCAAACAAATAATGACGCCAAGTCTTCAATGCAAACACTACAGCTGCTAACTCAATGTCATGTGTCGGATAATTCCGCTCGTGTATCCTCAACTGGCGAGAAGCATATGCCACTGGTCTTCTATTTTGCATTAATACGCATCCCAATCCTTGATATGATGCATCACAATATAACTCAAATGCCTTGTCTATATCTGGAATAATTAGCACTGGTGCGGTTGTCAATCTTTTCTTCATATCTTCAAAGCTTGCTTCACATTCATCAGTCCAGACAAACGGTTGGTCCTTCCTCGTCAACTGAGTCAGAGGACCTACTATCTTGGAGAAACCCTCTACAAATTTTCGATAGTAACCTGCTAGTCCAACAAAACTCCTTACCTCCGTCACCGATGTAGGCCGCTCCCAGTTCAACACAGCTTCAACCTTGGCTGGATCGACTGATATTTGTTAGTCCAAAAACTTGTTGGGCTCGATTTCGGCAAGTGCACCGAATCGTTCAAGTAATAAACCGGTAAGACCGGGTATCGTTTTCCCAAGAGACTCGTAATACTAGAGAATTGTGCGATTAACAACTCATATAGACTCAATAACATAACATCAATTTACAAAACAAGTGCAGAAACATAACTTCACAAGTAATTACAAGGTTGGACTTTGGTGTTGAAGGTACTTGAAAATGGAAAAGACTGGAAATGGTATGAAATGACATTGCTAAGGTTAGTTTTCACCAATGCACTCTTGTGTATGACCAAATTCATCTCCTCTCTATCAATTTACTAAAGTCAATCCACTAAAACACTCTAGCCCTAATCCCTTAGGTGAAAGTGCCTAGGTTTTCCTTATCAAACTCCAATCCCTTGGACAATCTAACAAGCAAAACCCGCATTAAAGAGCTGGGATCTAAGACAACATGTGAATCATCTTCCATCCCTAGAATCAATGACCCACAAGGACTCATATTTTAGTTCAAGGTTTTATCTTACGTCCCCATAATCCATAAAACCCCAAAATCAAGTCATGAACGTCCCCATTACATGCAAGCTTTAAGATCGGAAACAAGAATACTAGCAATTGATAGAAAAGGCATATATATATTCAAATCATTCAACAATTACACAAGAATTCAAAGGCTACAACTAATCCCAACAAGATGGGTTTGGCTCTCCATTTCCATGGAGAGCCTTTAAGCTTACAAAATGGCCATGGAAGAAGATGAAGAACCCAAGAGGAAGAAGGGAGTGTTCCCACGAACCCTAGCAGCCCTCCAAGCTCTCCTCTGAGTGAGATGCACCTCCAAAGAACCAAATACCCCAAATGCTTCAAGACAACTTGAATAAATAGACATTTTTGACACATCAGCAGCGTCACCGCTCAGCTGCACCCCAGCGGCAGCCCAGCGACAGCATTCCAGAGAGCTGGCGCTCAGCTGCACGCCAGCTGCACGCCAGTGACAACATTCCAGAGAGCTGGCGCTCAGCTGCACAAAACTTGTACCGCTCAGCGGCAGCAGGTCGGATCAAGTGGCGCTCAGCTGCACAGGACTGTACCGCTCAGCTATAGCAAGTCGGATCAGGTGGCGCTCAGCTGCACGCCAGCTGCACCCCAGCCACAGCATTCCAAAATTCTCTCTTTTTTACTTGCTTTTGTGACTGGTTAAGCTCTATACATTGGTGGAGGTTCTTCTAAGCTTAATATTACCTACAAAATAAGGGGATTAGTGATGATAATACATCAATGTAGCCTAAAACACATTTATTTAGAAAACATGACAAAAGAAGAGGATTAAACAAGTTACAAGTTAGAAAGGAGTTGATTTTGCTACTAAATTGATGCTTAAATAATGGTAAAAATTAGCATTATCAATATTCCTTGAGCAGATATCACATGACCAAGGAATTGAACTTCATCCAACCAAAACTCACATTTCGACAGCTTTCCATACAACTGGTGCTCCCTTAAAATCTCCAACGCTACCCGTAGATGTTCAGCATGTTCCTCTCGGTTCTTTGAGTATATAAGAATATCGTCAATGAATACAACGACAAACTTATCCAAACAAGAACGAAAGATACGATTCATGTAATCCATGAATATAGCTGGAGCATTCGTTACACCGAAAGGCATTACAACGTACTCATAGTGCCCATAGCGTGAACGAAACGCTGTCTTCTGCACATCATCAGGCTTGACAAGAATTTGATGATATCCTGACCGTAGATCAATCTTTGAAAACACTCCAGCTCCTTTCAACTGGTCTAACAAATCATCAATTCTCGGCAACGGGTACTTGTTCTTGATAGTGACTTTATTAAGTTGCCGGTAATCCACACATAACCTTGAGCTTCCATCTTTCTTTTTCACTAGCAACACCGGCGCACCCCATGGAGACACACTTGGTCTGATGAACTTCTTCTCTAACAGATCTTCAATCTGCTTTTTCAACTCTGCTAACTATGCTGGAGTCATACGATATGGAGCTACAGATATTGGCCCTGTACCCGGCATTAGATCTATTGCAAAGTCCACTTCACGACTCGGTGGCAAACCCGGTACCTCCTCAGGGAAAACATCAGCATATTCCTCGACTACTGGGATTCCACTGATTTGCTCATCTATGCTCTTCTTCTGCTCTTTCACTATCAACATAAAGCAAACAGCTCCACTCTTGAGATCTTGAACAACTTCCTTTGACGTTGACATTTTAATGCCCTCTGGTTCTTGGAAGACTACTCTCTGACGTCCAAAATCAATCATAACATGGTTATCAGCTAACCAATCCATCCCCAAGATCACATCTAGACCTTCAAGCGGTAAGCACACCAAATTGACTCTGGACTTGTGACCTGTCACCTCGATCGGACACCCAACGCAGATTGAACTGGTTGAAACTTGTCCAGATGTTGGAGTGGAGACAACAAGCTCACACCCCAAGTCAAACATAGAGAGTCCAAGATTCTCAACACACGACAATGATATAAACGAGTGTGTCGCACCCGAATCAAACAGAACATGCACATTTCTACCAAACAAGGAACAAGTATCAAGTATGAGGTTACCTGACTTCTCGGCTTCTACTCCAGTCGTGGCAAACACTCTGCCAGCAACCTGCGGCTTTTCACCATTAGCTGACTTCTGAGGCGTTCCACCAGTTGACCTCTTTTGAGGGCAATAAAGAGAGATATGCCTAGGCTTATTACATGTGAAACACATTCGCGCCTCCTTCTTGACGCCACTCAGCTTTGGACAATTTCTTCGGAGGTGATCTCCACCACACTCAAAGCACTTCAACAACCCCGGCCTAAATTATTGTGGCCTCTCATACGGTTTCCTCTGTGGCTTGCCCAAAGAAAAGCTTCCCTTCTGGTTCCTCATCACACGCCCAGACTCATCCAACCTCTCAGCTATCGTGGCCTGCTCCACTAACTCTGGAAATTCATTGATCTTCAAGTGAACAAGTGCCTTCAAAAGATGGTGGCGCAATCCTTGCTCAAACCTTCTGCACTTCCAATCCTCACTCATATTCTGAGTATAGAAACGAGCTAAATACTCGAATCTCTCCTTGTAGTCATGAACAGACATACTTCCCTGCTGAAGAGCCAGAAACTACGACTCTCGTTGCTGCTTAGCGCTAGCCGGAAAGTAACGCTCAAAGAATCTAGCTCTGAAGTCTTCCCAAGTAGCAACTTCCCCTCGGGTATCCATGCTCCTCCGCATCCCACGCCACCAGTACTCAGCTTCTCCTGCCAACATATATGTAGCAAACACTAACTTCTGCCCCTCAGTGCACTCGATTGCTTCAAAGATCTTCTCAAGGTTACAAATCCAGTCATCTGCTTCATCTGGAGTTGCCTTGCCATTGAACTTTGTAGGATTGTGACGTAAAAAGTCATTCATACCCACTCTTGGCCTTGGTGCCTGCTCAGCCTGTTGTGCCTGTTGTTCTTGCAAAACATGAGCAATCTGCCGCATTGCTTGCGCCAGCTCTGCAGTAGCATCTACTGGAGTAGGATTTCTTGGTATTGCTTGCGCCAGCTCTGCAGTAGCATCTATTGGAGTAGGATTTCTTGGTCGTCCCGACATCCTTTTCATTTATAAGGAGGGAATAATAACCACACGAACAATATCAAGATTACGTCAACGTACTAGTCGAGCTCACTCCCCAAAAGCCCCAAAGATTTTTTTTTTTGTTTAAAACCAGGCTCTGATACCATCTATAACGCCCCGACAACTCGCAGGGACCGTTGACTGCCCCCACAGACCACCACCAGGCTTTCTAGTGTGCTTTGTCCTCACTCGCACACTTTTTGGGAAAACTTCCCAGAAGGTCACCCATCCCAGAATTACTCCAGGCTAAGCACGCTTAACCATGGAGTTCTTATGAGTCAGGCTACCGAAAAGTAAATGCATTTTGGTGATATGAGTAGTCAAATCAATTCCTTTAAGCTATCCTTCAACTGTATAGTCCCATACCTATACAGTCTCCAAATCCCTCTCATTCTGGTGTATGTTCGATTCATCCATGTACCCCTTCCACCCGAAGCTGCCAGGAGCCGCTCCTTGTCTGTGCCCCCTGCACCATGCTTCTTGCACCGGCGTCACTCCCCGCCGTCATCTCCGTGCCCGGGTGTCACATGCCCACCAGCTTCCGCTCTGGTTCGTCCTCGAACCACACCGTACTGGGAGAGGCTAGGCTCTGATACCAAATGTAACACCCCTTATCAGGGTGCCACTAGAAAATAACGAAATCAAAACTTTTACGCCAATTTTTTTTTTCAATTAATATCGCGGAAATAAACCATCAAAAGTTTAAGCGTCTTACAACATAAAGTTTAAGCGTCTTACAACATAAAGTTAAAACCTTACAAATATCAAATTCAATATTCAAAAAACATAAAATTACTTAAAACATGATAAGTCCCCCATAGTCATTCCCATAACTCTCGTCGTGCTACTTCATCTCTGCCTCATCTGCAACGCCATCTACTCCCGTACAAGTACGATCATCGTAGGTGGAAACCACAACCACAACATTTCAGGGTGAGTAACGAGGAACCTAACATAGCATATAATTTAAATATCAAAATATCATAACTTAGATTATCCTAGTCACAACTTTACAATACAACACAATATTCAACTCGTAACTCAGACCATCACCACTCAGACTATCAAGATCATAATATTACAATGCATCACAATATTAAGCTCACAACTCAATCATTTACTCAAGCTTCTGTTGTTTCCTTGAATTTTGTCGTATCAAACCTGTTTCGCAAAACAGGGCGATTCGAGCCGTCCTCCATCGCAACTTCAGACCTATCTCCCCGACCTCTCAAGGAATTACGAGTAAAAACTTCGGTTAGGCGCACCCACCGAGCACTATACTCACACGAGCCGAAGTCATTGGGCGAGACATTCAACCCCCTCTAGTCCCCGCGCACGAGGAAAGGGTGACACTCGAATCTCAGTCTCCGCAGAGACTCAACACACTATCGTATCGCAATACGAACACCATCGATTCGACAAGAATTCTAAGGAAATGACAAAACGCTTGCTCTCACAGTTTCACCATCATACTCGAACCTCAATTTCTTTCAGTCCTCTCATTCTCATAATTCATTCTTTCCTCTTCCAACAATGAAAGAGAATTCTCAATACCCTCTTACCCGCACTCTTGGCCAAAGAGTGTAGATAAGTATTCCCAACGAGTAAAAATTGAATGTTGTCCACACTGACCTTTGCTTGTTATTTTACTCATAATTCTCTGTACATAACTCCAAATGAGTTCATTTCTTTTTTATTGGAAACTAGACTCAAATATCTTTCTTTGGACATATAAATCTAAATTTTTGGACTACAGATCTAGCTGCAGTAAAATTATTAAAAAGCTGGAACTTTCACCACGCTCTGGTCTTCTCAGTTTTAACCTTTGCTGACTGTTTTACTCATAAATCTCTCTACCAAACTCCAATTTAGTTAATTCTTGATTGCCTGGACACGAGACTAAAATATCTTTCTTTGGACATATAAATCTAAATTTTTGGACTACAGATCTAGCTGCCGTAGAATTATTAAAAAGCCGAAACTTTCACCACGCTCTGGTCTTCTCGGTTTTAATCTTTGCTGACTGTTTTACTCATAAATCTCTCTACCAAACTCCAATTAAGTTGGTTCTTGCTTTGTTGGAAACTAGACTCAAATAGCTTTCCTTGGACATATAAATCTAAATTTTTAGACTACAGGGCTAGCTGCAGTAAAATCATTAAAACTAGGAAACGTTAGTCACTCTCAGGTATGTTCAGCTTTGACCTTTGATGACTCGTTTGCTCATTACTCTCTCTACCGAACTCCAATTGAGTTGATTCTTGATTGCCTGGAAACTAGACTCAAATATCATTCTTTGGAGATATAAATCTAAATTTTTGGACCACAGATCTAGCTGCAGTAAAATTATTAAAAAGCGGAAAAGTTCACCACTCTCTGGTCTTCTCAGTTTTAACCTTTGTTGATTCTTTTGCTCATTACTCTCTCTACCGAACTCCAATTGAGTTGATTCTTGATTTCCGGGAAACTAGACTCAGATATCTTTCTTTGGACATCTAAATCTAAAATTTTGGACTACAGATCTAGTTGCAGTAAAATTATTAACAAGTGGAAAAGTTCACCACTCTCTGGTCTTCTCAGTTTTGACCTTTTCTTATGGTTTTGCTCATTACTCTCTCTACCGAACTCCAATTGAATTAATTCTTGATTTTCTGTAAACTAGACTCAATTATCTTTAATTTGACTACTCACAAGACTAATTTGGATATCGGGAAGGGTCTCAAATAAATCTGGGAAAAATCGCAACAGTTCAGTTTTAGATTTTGCGTTTTATATCCAAAACTCATGTTATACTCAAAACTCATAAAACTCACAACCAATAAGAAAAACACATGCTTCAACATGTTAAATTTAATCTCAATACACAAGGAAGAAAGCATGAAACAATTTATATGGTTACCTTCTACCCATCATACACTATGTTATATCCCAAGTTAAACCCCCTTACCTTTTGCCTTGAACACTTTAACTTGATCTCTTCCACAACCTTGGTAGAACTCTAGTTTCTTGGAATCCCTCTCTTCTTTCACAGGCCAAGACAACCTCCACACTTAGCACACTTAGAAATTTCGAAATACTCTAACTAAGGGCCTTTCTCTGCTGTCCAAAACACTCATTCAGCTTTGGAATTAAAGGAAATGATTCCTAGACACACAAGGACCCATGGAATTGTTATTTAGCAAAGATAATTCAATAAAACAATGCCCCATACTCCTTTCCAGCCCCAAAACATGGAGGGAATGTCTGAAAGGGTCCCCAAAATATTCTCACAAAAGGAACCGCAGCCAAGCCAGCTCACATTGCCTACAATCCAAAAAAATTTACTGCTCACGCAAATCCCCAACAGCAAAATTTACCGCAACTTTGACAGTCCGGTTGACCCCCTTACCGAAGTCGAAAATACGCGTATGAGTACTCAAATCGAAGCTCTTTGAATCTACTATCCAATAAAAGAAGAATCAGCTAAATTGATATTTGCTACAAAAAGTTATAATTAAAATAGTAAACCATGTCAAGTCTGACAGCACTTTATTTTTACATTATAACTTAAACTTTTTACAACTAGGTAAGTTCATGAGGTTCTAGGGTCTTACAGTAAACATGGATAACGAAGAACAAGTTATTGTGGATGAACAACATGGTGATGTTGTTGAAGAACATGGTAATGTTGATGAAGAAGAAGAGGATGGGGAAGAGGAAGAGCAAGAGGAAGAGGCCAATGTGGTTGAGGCCGAAGTAATGGACAATCTTGATGACAGTGAAGAGGAAAGAATGACAAATGATGATGATGGGTTTGGGATGGACAATGATAGGATGGAGGCAAAGAGAAGAAATATTAATCCTGTTTTGGATAGGTGGAGTAGAATGAAGAAGAAGAATAAGACTATCAAGAGCAGAAACCAAGAGAGTGATGGGTCATTTATGATTAACGAAGAAGTTGGAGAGCATGACATAAATGAAGACTACATTTCAGATGAGTTGTCTTCAAATGTAGATAGTGATGAGGGTGTGAGTGAGAATAAGAGGAAGTTTCCAAAGTATAGAGCAGATGATATGACCAAGAGCTTCAAATTTAAATTGGGGATGGACTTGAAGTCATTGAAAGATATTAAAAGTGAGCTACAGGAACATATTCTTTTAAATGGAAAAGAATTGAAGTTTGTGAAGAATGATTTGAATAGAGTAAGGGCAGTTTGTAAAAAGGGATGTGGTTTTGTAATCATGGCTAGCAAGGAAGGAGGTAGCCAAAATTTTAAAGTGAAAACATTGGTTGGGCGTCACAAGTGTGGAAGAGTTTTTGGTAACAAAAGTGCAAGTGTACAGTGGATTGCACAAGTATTGATAGACAAATTTGTTAATGTCAGAGGCATGACTGTGATCCAAATCGTAGATGAAATCAAAAAATCTTTTAGTGTTGGAGTTACTCCCTAGAAAGCTGGAAGATCAAAGCAAATTGCCATGAAATCTCACCCTTAATGCAAGCATAACACACTTATTCAATTTGAATCTTTATTGAAGTAAGTCGAATGGTCTAACACTCTTAATTTGCTTTACTTAACGCTGATACATATGACACAACACAAAATCATTCATTTTGAAACTTTAGTGAAGCAATCTGAACAGTCTAACACTCTTATTTTGCTTTGCTTAACACTGATACATATGACACACAACACAAAATCATTCATTTTGAAACTTTAGTGAAGCAAGTTGAACGGTCTAACAGATTCTCTTAATTTGCTTTGGTTAATGCTGATAGAAATGACACATAACACAAACTCATTATTTTGAAACTTTAGTGAAGCAAGTCGAACGGTTTAACACACTCTCTTAATTTACGTTGGTTAATGTTGATAGAAATGACACAAAACACAAACTCATTCATTTTGAAACTTTAGTGAAGCAAGTCGAACGGTCTAACACACTCTCTTAATTTGCTTTGGTTAATGCTGATAGAAATGACACAGAACACAAACTCATTCATTTTGAAACTTTAGTGAAGCAAGCAGAATGGTCTAACACACTCTCTTAATTTGCTTTGGTTAATGCTGATAGAAATGACACAGAACACAAACTCATTCATTTCCATCTTTACTGATACAACACCCACTTATATGTTCAAACTCATTCATTTCAAATTACAGCAATAATGCCGATACAAATGCACAGAACACAAACATCAGGCCATAATTCTGCTACATAACACCATTACCAATCTAATTATAATTTATCTTCAACACAAACATAATACAAAACATTATTGTTAATGCCCATGACAATACAAAGAAGAACATCATCATCTTCAAATTTTTTCTCTCTTGCTCTAATTTTCTCTTCAACTTCTCATTCTTCTTCCTCAAATCCAATACAACCTTTTCAATACAGACTTCAACTTCTTCAATCTCCATTTGGAAGCTTCCTTCAATTTCATAATCTCCTTCATCAACCCATTCAAAGTAATTACAACTTGAATTACTATGCAAAAAAATTACAAATCATGAATACAAACACAATGTAGAATAAGTAAAGCACTTCTTCTCACTTACTGCCCAATTTCTACATCTGTAAAGTAGTCTCCCTTTGTTCTTCAATGTAGTTGCCTTCAACAACAACAATTGTTCTCCACAACCACAGATTTTTGAACCCAATTAAGAGGAGGATCCACATGTTTGTTACATTCCTAAACCAATGCCCCTTCGCGTAACCATTCCTCCACTGTCAGCTTTCATTTCCCTTCAACAGTGATTTCGAAAGTAAAGAAAGATCCCTTTAGTCCCAACAAAACTATAAATGACAAATCCATCCCTTTATTCAAATGAAAGAGAAGAGTGAACTTACGTCACCAAATGCAACAATGCTGAAGAAGATGAAATCTAACCTTCTGCTCTTAAAGCTTCTTTCTCGTCATTACTCTTCACTCTTGAGACCACTCAAGCCACATCAATCACAAAAGCAAATCTCATTCGCGTGAATAAATCCCAAGAACCCTAATTTCTTTCACAGCCTCGTCTCTTTGAAGACATGTCATCAAACTTCCAATAACACGTGCCAAAACTTACCAAGAAAATTTGTCTGAAGACGTGGCCAGACGTTAGCCAGCTCAGCCTCTACTTAACGTCGTTCGTTTTTTAGGACGGAAAATTATGTTTTCCTAAAGAATAACGACCAAAAGGTACCTTAGTTTGAAAGAGGGACTAAAAACAAAATTGTTTGATAGTTTAGGGACTAAAATCATATTTAACCCTTTTTTTATGCCTTTTTTTTATGATGACAAATCTATAGGAATAAATCATAAGCATTTAACTATATAAAGTATCATAGTACATGTATTACTTTATGAACCATCTTTTAGAATTTCATTGTATCAATGTATAACAATTTTCAGAGCTTACGTCATACAATAATTGTTAAGTCCATACAGTACAAACCCCATGCTTCAAGTGGTTTTCCCGACTATGCTTTACAAGGAATAGACAAAGAATGGATTATATCATCTAACACATAATATTTTAGTATACAATTGGTTATTCAAAATCATTCAAAATAATCATATAATACCGTGAAAAGTATTAATCAGACCATACAATAGTTACATTGATCAGGCGCTATAAGTGATAACAGTAATTTTTACCATTATCTTTGAACCAATTTTCGTACCAAATCGCCCCTTTTAAAGCTTGAAACATGTTTAATCCTCCCTTTTTAGATAAGTTTGTGAATAAATTTAGTGTATGCTTTATATATAAGTTTTCATCATTAATTCCTCAAATTTGTAGGCAATTTGCATGTATTGGAGAAGTACTTAACTACTATGAGTGGGAACCAAGGAAAAGATACAAAAGCAGGAGGCTAGAGGAGTAAGAAAGGCATCTCGCGCCCGGGCGTGACAAAGGGGCACCGGGCGCGACTTTAGAGAGAACCTCGCGCCCGAGCGTGACAAAGGGACGCCGGGCGCGGCTTTACAGAGAGTCTCGCGCCCGGGCGTGACTTTTCCAGAGACTTTCGCGCCTGGGCGCGACTGAGAAAGGGGGGCTGGGCGCGACTTTTGCTGACCTGGAACCCTAGGCCTATTTAAAGCATTATGGAACTGAGGGTGCTATCTTCTTGGCGGCTGAAGCTTGAAACACCCTATTTGGACCTCAGGGAGCTGGTTTTGGGCAGTGGGAACTCTCCATTCTTCCTCCTTGGATCCTCATTCTTCCATTTTTCTCCATTGTAAGCTCAAGTTCTCCATGACTACGGAGAGCTAATTTCAATTTGTTGGGGGAATGATGTAGCTACAAAACTTTCATGTAAATGCACTTGAGTTTAATGAATTTAAGCTTCTTTCATTTGATTGTGAGTGTTTAATTTCCTTCTCTTAAAGCTTGTTGTGACTTGATCAACCATAACATGAACCTTAGATTTGCTTGATATTGGGAAATATTGTGTAGATCTTGAACTGGAATTAACACCTATAGGAGATTGTATCTAGGGATGGAGCTTGACCCTTTAGTTGTCGTAAACCTCTAATTGGAATGCGGATGAACTTTCTAGGTTACCAAGGGATTAGAACTGCGAAAGTAAGTCTAGGCTCTTTCTACCAAGGAATTGGGTCTGAGTATAATAGGAAGGTTGACAAAAGCAATTAATTGAAGAAGTAGTAATGTGCATTTGCATGATAGCGTAGTAATTACAATCATTCTCCAACATCTCAAATCCATATTGTTTCATCATCCATTAACCACTTTCAATCTTTTAGTCTCTAAGAAGTTCATTTTATCACGTATATATGAATTGAAATTGTATAGCACTTGAATCATATCAAAAAGATGTCATTCTTAGTCTAAGTTAGTTAAGTTATTATACGATTATAAAGTGTTACACAAGTCTCTTGGGAAACAATATCCGGTCTTACCAGTTTATTACTTAGAACGATTTGGTACACTTGCCAGAAAGTTAACAATAAGTTACATTGCTCAGTTGATATGAGCCCACTAAAGTTGATCCTCATACGACTACCAATGAGGAAAAAATGAAACCTTCATTAGACCAAATGGTTCAAAATGTCATGATCACACGATTGAACAGAATTGAAATTGTTTCCTAATAACCATCAAACGATTATACGAAATCACCTAACACTTTAATGACTGACATGTTTATTAATGTTTTGATTCACTGTTTGAATGATTTATGCTTTGAATTAAATAATTTTTTATATGATTAACTTGTTATAATTATATCATTGGTTTTGTAACATCCCAAAAATAATACTATAGAATATTCACAATTAACAATATTACAGTTCAGTTCTGAAAGGGAAGAGGTACGCTCCTGGCCGAACGGCCTTACAACCAGACTTCAGAATTTAAACTCTACAAAACAATAAACTAGACCGAACAATTCAAAAACCAAACCTACACCGAACGTTTATATTAAAACAAAACTAATTCTATCGACCGAACAGTCCTACGGTGCAGCTTTTACTTCCACTTCTTCTGGAGCCTCTTCCAGTAGACACTATTTTCCTCCTGCTCACATCCACATATGATCATTACAACAGGAAATGACGACCAAACGGACAATACAGACAAGACAGTAAATAGGGTAAGCTTATGTAATTTAATTAATTCAGTAAAACATATATTTCACATAAACCTAATATAATTCAATAGTCAATCATGCAACAATCAATCATGCATTTCCAATCATAACCATACATCAATGCATGCAATGACCGACCATTTTCCTCTGGATGTCCGGACTGTATGAATTTTATGTAGCTATAACGTTTTTGCATCTGGGTGATGTAGTAACTGGGATGCCCTCAACAGCTGCCACCCGGGGTTAGTCCGTTATACTTCGCCCATCTTAACCTTATGGACTCGGACCTCCTGTCATTCTCACACATGATTTACTCCTCTCTACTTGAGAATGAGTAATCATAGAATATCAGGATAAACGTCATCTTAGCATGACCACATTCATACTTCACCATTCCATAACAAATCCTGAGATATTCCTCCCTAGAATACTTTTTCATATCCATACTATTCAATTCATATCACATTTTAAATATCATCATATTTCATCATCAATACAATCAAACTGAACACTGAAAACAAAATCCCATCTTAGAACAACAATGAAAGAAACAACTTCCATCTTAGAAGCAAGATCGAACGAGAGAATATTTTTTAGAATAATCTAATGGGATACTTAGTGTAAGACCGAGTGGTCTTTCACTTATCCACAGAACAGGACCGAACAGTCCATACTAGGTAAGACTTTGGTGACACAAAACGTTTACTTGATACTCAACAGTTATGACCGAACGGTATTTACTATACAGAACTCTAAGAATGTACGAAATGCATATAATTAGACTTACCCTAAAATCATGAAAACTTTTAACCGAAACCTAAGAACTTAAATTGAACACTACAAGCTTTTAACCGAACACTACTAAGTTGGACCTAACACTCCCAGTTTCAAATATAAGTACATAATTGAGGATTATGACAAGACCGAGTGCTTAGTTCAAGACCGAGCACTACTGCGCTTATACAATGAAAGAATATATTCTAAATACAAATACATATAACTTATTTTCATCAAAGGATAAATATAATATTTAAGAATTTAAGTATTATTGAATACCTTAACTAAGCTGATTTAAGAAGTAAAAATAGAAAACTATACATAGACCAAACACTTATTTACAAGTATAATAATATAAAACTAATCGGTCATTAACTGAAATTCTCTACAGAAGAAGAATCCAGTTCAGACCGAATGCTCAAAGTAAAACCGAACGGTCAAGACTGACTTTCGGAAACAATTACGAAATACTGCAGATTGAAACTCAGACTCTATTCATACCGAGTTTTCACCATGTATAACCATCACTCACATATAGACAATCATACAACAACCTTTATAATTCATCTCAACCATATATATATATATATATATATATATATACACACACACACACAAAACATTAAACACCCAAGCCAACATTCAAAACAAGAATCATAATTAAATTACAAGCTTCCCTTACCTCTTAAACTTAGTCAAACGCTCACAGTTTGTATAGAATAGCTCACCACCTAAAATCTTAGAATCCTACGGGTCACGATTTATGAAACTAAACCAAAGAAAAGATCAGAAAGGTGCTTAGAATGAGATGATAAACTCATGCAACCAGAACTTGACTTGCATGTATCAGAAAACGAACGTTCTAAGAAGAGAAGGAACTCACCAGCTTAAAACCACAACTTGATTGGTGCAAAGTGAAGCCATTGACACCAGGAAGACTCAGGCACTGCTTAAATGATGATCGGATGAAAGAAAAGGTAAGAATTTGTAGAAAGAAGAAGAAGATTGTAGAGAGAAGAAGGAGAAAATGAAGAACTCAAAAGGTTGAAGATGAAGGGTGCATGCAGAAAAGTGACACGAAGTTTGAAATTTTGCTTTAAATACTACCGTCACTAAACCGATCAGCCACTCAGCGCTGCACACCTGTCTTCCACTTTCTGATTTCCAGAAACTCTTGTACCTACACCTGTCTTCTAGGAAATTTTAAGGGTCCTGACAGGTTTATTGACATCAAATTTGTTTCATTCTTTGATAAATCATATCAAGAGTTATTTGCTCTGAATATATTTGAGATATTATTTAATATGGTAAAAAGGTTTCCTAAAGAAAAAAATTCAGAAAGTCGGAGACAAAATATCCAAGCCTTCTTAATCAAGAAAAGGAAACAAGATAATATGATGCAACAAAAAAGATTTGTATAAAATGAGCCTATTCTTGAAGATTAAAGAATATTTCAATCAAGAATTTCTAAATGCCAAGTTGAGCATGATCCTCAAATTCATCAAATTACACAAATATATGCTACAAGGTCATCTACAACTATGATTGAAAGAATGAAGTAATTCAAGGAAAGAATGAAGATAGTGATATAAAAACGGAAATAGATGCATTGAAGAGTTAAATCAAGATAATCCATGAAGATGAGGATACCGATACAAAGCGATGATGCTAAGATCTCAAAGTAGAAGTTGCAAAAGTCAAGCAAAAATAAAGTTATCCAATTATCCAAAAGCTTCAAAGCTGCAGATTACATCGATGACTCCATGAAGATTTTCAAAGCACAAATCAAGCTGATCATAATTGGAGATCAATAAAGAACAGAAGTTTAGTTAGTACCCAATACATTCTGAAGAACAACAATAAAAGAGCAAGAGAAAATAGAAAGAAGTTGACGAAAAAGCTGAAAAACGTACATATACTCAAACAAAGAGAACATACACATAAAGAGATACGTTGTCTGCAAGTATCCGTTTGTTTCTTGATTCTAATATCAACTAAAGTATCCGTGTGTTAAGTAGAGTTTCAATTGTATGCAACGGACTTCTATTTCATTAGTTTTTCTTATTTTTATTAAAGTACTCATTCACAGTTAATCTCATCAACCTAGAACACATTATTTGACAACACAAAAATTCTGTTCCTTTGATTGAAAGGCAGAGAAAGAAGTAATAATAATAATAATAATAAATAAGTTAATATCACAGGACACATTATTTGACAAATTTGCTTTTGGTTTTAGAATTGCAGCACCCTTTGAAGCAGCTCCGCTGGAATTAGAATCCAAATTTCATCATGAACAGCAAATATCCTAATTTCGTAACTGATTTCATATTATAAAATCATTTTTCTATTTAAAACTTACGAAAAAGAAAGACAAAATATCAATATTAATTATCCAAATTTCAACATAGGACTAACTCATCAAAGAGAAATCGTTAAATCTGAGGGGTGACATTCAGTATTGAGCATGCAAAAATAAATCTTCGTCATGCCTGGTTTAGATCAGCATATACACAATCCTAATGCTCCTAACCTCACGGCGAAGATAATGAGTCATTCAAGCTGATGATAGTACACTACAAAACACTCACATTGCTTGCATTTTACATCACATACAGAATTCAGTTTTAATCCCTCGTTCCCAGTTAAATGAGTAATTAAGTCGGTATTACAAGGAAATACCCGAAAAATCTGCATTCTTGACAATCCAAGGATGTTCCATTATCTTCTGAAGAGAGAGCCTTCGTGAGGAGTCCTTCACCAGAAGCTACATTATTTTATAGATTGCTGTCAGAAAGACGACTAATTTGTTCACTGAAAGAATTTACTTTGGCCAAGATATCAATACTGGGATGTTAACTTACCCGGCTAATCAGACTTTGAGCATCTAAAGAAACAGAAGGGTTGGAAGGGAAGCTTAGGTCAACCTTCATTATCCTACACAAAGCTAAATACATTAAATACACAATGAAAGAACAACTTCTACTTTAAATAAACATATAGCCCAAGAAGTTTTGTACCTTTTGAAGGTATCAGCTTGACTCTCAGCCTCAAATGGAGGGGCACCAAAGAGGAACTCATAACAAAGGATACCAAGAGTCCAGTTATCAACAGCATAGTCATGAGCTTTATTTTCAACCATTTCTGGTGCTAAATAATCCAATGTGCCACACATGGTATGTCTTTTGCTTTTAGACTGAACAGACCAACCAAAGTCTCCAATTTTAAGACGACCCTGCAATCAAGTCACTATTAGTTGAACATACAAGTGCCCTTAAACCCCAAATATAATCAATTGGCTCCAACTATCTACCGAATGGATTCACTTTCATTTAGTCTCTTTTTGATGAGAGTGGGAAAAGGGTGTTGTAATTAGAGGAAAATCTTCCTAATTAAAGAAAATATTTATAAAATCTTTAATTTTGCAGATGGAAGGGCTGGAACTACAGGAAGGTTTTTTGTTATTTGAACTAGGAGGAGTTGACCTTATTTCAGGGGTGGCTTGGTTAGCAACACTTGGAGAAGTTAGAATCAATTGGAAGGAGTTAACAATACGTTTAATGTTTCATCCAAGGAGGAAAAGAAGTGATAATCAAGGGGGATCCTTCTTTAACCAAGAATGTTGTCGTATGAATCATTATTTTCTCCTATTCACTTAGCTATTTGTACCAAATTTAATTATTGAATTCTGCTTAATTGTCCATTATTTTCTCAATTTTGCTATTTGGACACCAGTAATTTATATTTTAATTAATTTGAATTATATGAGCTTAATTATTCCCATTATTACTTTTAGGGCAATTCTGGAATTATATTTTAGACTTCAAGAGGGCTGCCACGTCATCTACCATCGTCCACCTTAGCGTTTTATTTTAATTTCGTTTGGAATTTTATTTGGGAGTTGCTCCCTCCACCCCCACACATCTCTTCCTCCACCTCCCCTTTACTTTTTTGCCCCTTCCTTCACCTTTCCTTTACTATTTTGCCCCTCAGTAAAATTTTATTTTTAAAATTATTGTTTTTTAATTTTATTTATTTATAACATATTTCACTGATAACCTACGTAGTTCCTTGTATGAGTAAAATATTTTTCTGCAAAGCTTGGTGATCGTGAAAAGAATTATCAAGCAATTTTCCTCTTGTTCTCGATACAGTAGGTGGTGCAGTGCGTTTATAGTGTAGTGTCCTTGTCGTGGTTCCTCTCCAGGTACGTAGTCATAATCCTTCCTATAATCCTAAACCCTAAACTCTTCCCATACTTCCAATAATCCTTTTAATATCCAAGCCTATAATCTTTGGATGAGCCATAAAATAAAAACGAAACGAAAAAGCAACACTGCCTCTGGACGGATGACATCCTTCAACGGATGTCAACATCCGTTTAAGGCGAAACGGATGTCGACATCCGTTTTTTAATCTATACCACACTAAATATAAAGAGACAGTGAAATTGGAGAGATTTATGAAAAGGGGGAATGCATATGCATGGTGGTGATTGGATGGGAAAAGAAAAGGCAAAAGAGGATAATGAGATGACATAATCAACAAAAGCATTGAAATGAAATAATGGATAAATCATGTGTTGTGTGGCAAAATACTGTTGACAAATATTACAAATTCTTTTGCTGTGATGTATATATAATAATGATGATTATAATGTTGATGATTTCACGTGTGTGATCTTGTTGAAATTAAACAGATATACTCTGAATTCAAGTTTCCCAAAAAACAGGTTGAGTCAAAGATTCTTTATTTAATATCTGTGGCAGTTGTCTGTTTTGCAACTGAAACCAAACAGTGGACTACATGGTTGTTTGTTGTCAAATCCGAACTGTACTTTAAAATCTATTGTTCCCACAAAGAACAATGATAATAGGTCAAATTATTACAAGTACTTCTGTTTATTTTCAACTTGTTGCTTGGTTTTTTCCAACGTTTTTTCTTCTTCATAAAACAGTGTGACATCACAAAACGGATGTCGACATCCGTTTCGCCTTAAACGGATGTTGGCATCCGTTGAAGGATGTCATCCGTCCAGAGGCAGCGTTGCTTTTTCGTTTCGTTTTTATTTTATTTGTTTATTTTATTTACAGTAATTTATATTTAAATTTATAATTTTAAATGTTATATATGAACGGTCTCCACCGCACCAATCACCAACGGCCCGCAAATGCTCTCCCGGAAAATGAAGAAGAAAGAAATGGAGAAATAGAAGTGAAAGGTTGATGAGGCTTGAAGAGAAAATGATAAACGGAAATGGAGAAATGGAGAAGAAGCTTTACAGAAGAGAGAAAGGTGAACGGAAATGGAAGAGAGGAAGAGGTGCAGAGAAGTAAATCAGAAGTTTTAAATAAATTAAAATAATAAAAATTAAAAAATTTTAACTTTTGAGGATATAATTGTCATTTTAGAAGGATATAATTGGCATTTTAGAAAATTGGAGAGGTGGAGGAAGAGATGTGTGGGGGTGGAGGGAGCAACTCCCATTTTATTTCCTTTGTATTTTGGGTCCGACTTAAACTTTGGGCCCATTTTTAGTATTAGGGAGAAGCCCATTTTAAGGGTTGTTGCCTAGGGTTTTGTACCTATGCAGTTGAACTTTGAAACATTTTATTCCATTCCATTGTGTTGGGATGTAAAGAGTTGCTCTGTGTTAGGTTTTTGCATTTTTCGTTTTCCAGTTTTCATTCTAATTTCATTTTCATTGCAATTTCATTTTCCTACTCTTGCTTATGCACTTTCATTTTCCAGTTTCACGTGTTCCAGTTCATTTTCGTATTCCAATTTCGTTCTCCTTTGTCTTTGATGTTTTCCAATTCGTTTTGTTGTTTCCAATTCGTTTTAGTGAAAGCTTGAATCTGCTGGGTTGGTAACCAGGGAGATTGCATTGCTTCTTTGAGATTACTGCACTGTCATTGTGATTCTGCTCTTCATACCTTGCATCATATGTAATCTATTATGTGCTTGCAATTAGGTACACACTTAGTGGTCTAATTTGTGTTTAATCTCCGCTTAGTTGATTAGAGCCGCAGTTGCTTAATCTGTGGTGGCGCAGAAGTGATTAAATATGTGCATTGCGTTTGCTTAATTCACTATTATGAAAACCGTTTTAATCTTCACTTAGTTGATTAATTTGTGTTGGATTAGTGGTGAGAGGAGCGGATGAATTATTGTTAATCCAGGATTGGAAGCATTGCAATTGAACTAGTAGTCAACCTATTTTTAATCATTGTTTAGTCTAAGTTGTTCGCTATGTTAATTTCAATTAGTAAATCTCCTCAAAAGCCCCCACTACGTGTTTGATCCTTTGACGGAACCAAAATTGGTCCTTAAGGAATGACCTAGGAGTCACATCCTAGTATATTGTACTTAATTGCACAATTCAATTTGAGTCGAGTGCGGCCTCGACATCAAATTTGTTGTTGTTGTCGGGGACCAATGTTCTGTCTTATGTTTTGTTTAGTGTGTGTGTGTTCTGTTTTTAATATCCGTGTTTGTGTCGTTAGTGTTTGTTGTGTTCTGTTTGGTGTGTTTGTGTCGTTAGTGTGTGTTCCGTTCTGTTTTTAATTTCAGTATGTTTTTTCCTTATTTCCTTTTTTTAGAAGATTAGATTGTCACAAATAAAGGTAAGGAGAATGTAATAGACATGAATGAAAATAATAAAATTCATTTTCTTTTTCAAGAAAGGGCATTAGAGATTTGACATCAATATCTTTTAGCATTACAGCAAAAAACAGATTCGAGCACCTACACTAAAACTCTAGGCACGAGAGTTCCAAACATTGCCATAAGTGAACACTAGTATGGAAAAATACATCGTTGGCGGAGGAAAGATATTTTAGCATACCTCGTGATCCAGCAACAAATTTTCAGGCTTGATATCCCTATGAATAACATGCTTCTCGTGGCAATAAGCCAACGCCTTTGTGAGGCTCAAAATATACTGGAATTATTAAAATAAAAGACGAGTTATGAGTCAACATAAAACAATTTACCTCAATAAAGGAGCAAACAAAGATAATGACACAAAGTGATAGCATGTCAGAGTAATCAAGGCCCACCAGAAAAATATGAAAGCCCATATGGTTCAAAGAGTACATTTAGGTATTAGTTGTTATTATGTTACACTTGGAAATATTTTATGCTAGAATAAGCGACAGATGCCTCTTAGGGTTTTATTCACCAAAATAATTCAAGGTATTTATAAGACCTATCCATGTAACAAGAAAGATAGAGAGTAAAATTTGCATTTTCTTCATATCTTTCATCAGTTTATTTTCATCTTCTTTCCGGTGCATAACATTCTGGTGCTTTCAATGACCTACTTCCATGTCTCCTAAACCAAAAAATGACCCAGATGAAACCTTGGATACCTTTTTGGACAAATTAGCCAACCTTCAAACACAACTTCTCACTACTCAAGACCACGATGGTCGCTACATCACCCTTCAACAAGCTTTGGAATCTCATCAAACGGCTTTGGAAACCAAGCACGACACCATCAACCATGCGCTCACTACTTTACTATCCACCTTATCTTCTCATACTACTACCACAATACCACCCCACAATATACCTTTTGACACTCTTCAATATGTCCATAGGCACCACGCCTTCCACTCCACCCCAATTCCCAATATTTTCCAGACCATTTTTACTACAGCAACAACCACCACCATTCCACCTTTTCACTCTCCTCCACCATCAATCCCTTCCCCTATCTATCCACCAAAAATCCATGTTTCCTTTTTATGGAACAGATTCCTTAGATTGGCTATTTCAAGCTGACCAAGTTTTTGAATTTTATAATATTTCTTAGGATTTTTTATTAAACATGTTTGTTCTTTATATGAAAGGCGAGATACTCAGTTGGCTCAATAGGATGTACTAGAATCAACAACTCAGTGATTGGAATTGTTTCAATCATGCTCTAGAACTCGTTTTGGCCCATCAACATATGCCAACAATTAGGCCAAGCTATTCAAACTCTGCCAACATGGCACTGTTACAGCATATCAAACAGATTTGAAAAACTTTCCAAGTGTTTTGGGCCTCACTCCCGAGATGATACTTAATTGTCTAATCTCTGGCCTCATCCCTGAGATTCACAGAGAAGTAGTCGTCCTTCAACCCACTTCAATCACCCAAGCTCTATGTCTTGCCCAGCTTTTGGAATCTAAAATAACGATTCCAATACATGAACCCTAAACACCCTTCCTCAACCCTCCTAAAGTCCCTTACCACAAACTCAAAGTCCATCTTCAACACTGATAGGTTTCTGAATATGAAACCTATCTAAACTCTACACACGCACCCAAACAAGAACACAGATGACAAAAGAATGAATTTGTATTGATATCTCTTCCACTGTACAGTCCCAACGCCTCCAAGGGAGCCCAATTCCCCTCCACAGGATAAAAGAGTCCTGTCTATACAATGAAAACAAAAACTAACTCTGTACACAATACAACAGCTCTTTATATGAGCTCTTTTCCCGCCCCCCTAACTGTTATTACAGTTAAGTTTCATTAATTCTTCTCTCCCCCTCTCATAGCTCTTCTCTTTCTCTCATAAACCCTCCATATCCTATCATTATCCACCGCCTGATGATCAACCTTGTACTCAAGGTTGACATTAGGAAACTGATCATGGATAGTCACGATGTCTGCTCCTGAAGACCCCTGCATACGACTCCAACACTTGCTCTAACTCTTCCTTTTGTTCCCTCATCAGCCCTTGACTAGCGTTATCCTCCCCACTCATCTCTGTCCGCCCCAAACTCCATACTAATGTAACAGCCACCACTTCCTTCATTTTTAACACTGCTTCTTGTTCTACTACTTCTCTTGCAAGTGTGGGATCTCCCTAGATGGTCACCTTTTTTCCCCCTTGCCTAAAAGCCATTGTTAGCTTCCCCCAATTGATGGTAACCTCCCCCAGTTTGGCCAGCCAGTCCACCCCCAATATCAAATCAACCCCTCCTAACTCGAACAAATAAAATTGTTCCTTTATATTTGTTTCCCCCATCTGTAACGAGACTCCCCTGCAACATCCTTGGGTTCTCTTCTTTTTACCGTCACCTAGACACACTTGATAGGGTCGTGTGTCCTCCACTGGCAGTGCCAAGTCCTCAACTAATTCCTTAGCTATGAAGTTGTGGCTAGCGCCACTCTCAATCAAGATCAGTGATAACAGTTGATTTTACCGTTATCTGTGATACAATTTTGATAATAAATCAACCCTTTTTGACTTTGAAGCTTGCTTAAACTCTTGTTTTTAGTTTAATTTTGTGAATAAGTGAATCGAGGTTATACTTAATGATTTTATCACTAAATTCACTCGATTTTGTAGGTTATTGGTATGTTTTGGAAGAGGAGTAAAGTATCAAGGAGTTGGAACTCAGGAAGGATAGCAAAAGCACAAGAAGAGAAGGATGCAGAAGGCTTAAAGGACGATTGGTTGCCATTTTTTGGGGCACTGGGCACTGGTTGTCACGCAACCACGCTTGGTTGCCCTCTTTAGGGGCCCTCAGCGCTGATGGTCACGCAGGACGCCTGCTTACCTCTTCTGGGGTGCTCAGCGGAGATGTTCATGCAGTCACGACTGCTTGCCCTCCCCTGGGGCGCTCAACGCCAATTTCATGCACCGAAGGACGCCTGGTTTCCCTCAACCAGGGTATTGAGCACCAGTCTCCTCGCAGCTCGCCTGCTTGCCCCTAGTTACGGCGTTGAGCGCTGGCGACGTGGGCTTATGGGCCACTTTTGATCTATTTAAGGGTTTGCTCGCATTAGGGTTCACATCTTTTGACGGCTGAAGCACAAAAACTCTATTTTCAACCCTTTTTGAGGCAGATTGGGCATGCGAGAGCTTTCCTTATCTCTTTCTAGGTTTTCCATCTCATTTTCATTCTTCCATTGTAAGCCAAGGTTCTCCATGACAATGGAGAATTAAACTCATTTATTGTTGGGGAAGATGTAACCTCTGAATTTCATGTATTTAAACATGTTTTAAATATTTTATGCTTCTTTCATTGAATGTTAGTGATTTTCTCCTACTCGTAATGCTTGTCTTGTTTTGGACATTCATGACTCGATGTTTGATTTATTTGAGTATTGGGAAATATCTTATGAATCATGATCTGGAGAATTTCACCCAAAGGGAATATTGTCTAGGAATAGGGATAGGACGTTTGGTTGTCTAAGCTTCTTTTCGTAATGCGGAATTGGTTATTAGGGATTCAAGGGATTGAGGTCTAATAATTAAGGCTAGGCTTTTTATGCCGAGGGATCGGGTTCTAAGTAATTTCGTAAGTGACATTAACATTCCAATGAAGAAGATGAGTTCTAATATGCATGAAAGTGAAGTAGGTGAAATCTAAACCCCAACATCATCATCTCATATCATTCAATATCATTTATTCATTCTTGTTTTAGCCTCAATTGCAATTTTACATTTTGTTATTATGTTTCCTTTTATTGAATTAAAAATTAATTCAAATAAATTGTTCTTCAGTCTTAATTAGTTAAGGTATTACATAATTGTTTAGTAACATGAGTCTCTTAGGAAACGATACTTGGTCTTACCATTTCTTATTACTTTATACGATTCGGTACACTTGCCGAACCATTAACAATCAACACCCTCCTTCCTCTTACCCACCCTTGCAGCTTCATTGTTTTGGGTTAGGTGAGGCCTCCCGCCGAGAACGAATAGAGTTCCATCTGCTTTTGAACCATCTCTTCTGCCCGTTCCTCTTCGGCCTCCTCCTCCTCCTCGTCTTCCCCTAGAATCACTACTCTTAGACTCCTTTCGAGGCATTGATGGCCCAGACTATAGGGACCCCCACAGTGAAAACACCTTCCCTCCTCCCTTCGTTTGATATACTTAGGGTATGGCAGGTTTTTTACTACGCTGCCTCTGCCGCGAGCGTTGCTCACCATGTTGCTCCCCGTTCTTGACGCCACCACTCCCAGAGTTCCCTTTTTCCTGGTCGCACTTTCGTTCTCGTGATCCCCTACCTTCGCTGATTGTAGCATGAAGGATCTGATCTTGTAATTGCCCCATACTTCCCTAATATCGCCCCCACGATTCACCACTCTTGGCCATCGTTCCTCCATTTGTTTTTGCCCCTCGGTGCGCCTCTTCCACATCCTGCGCGACTTCCATGGCAGTCAGCAAATCTCTCAGGTTGTGCGGTCGAATTTGACTCTTTACGTCGCCTTGCAAGCCAGCGAAGAAATATCCTAGGAGTTGGTCTTTCCTCACCCCCTTCGTCTGCGCCACCAACATCTCAAACTCCTGGATGTCTTCATCCACTGAGTCTTTCTATTTGATCGAGGCGAGTCTCTCAACCACGGTTCCTCTGTCTCGTCCGCCAAATCGTCTCACCAAAGCTTCCTGCAGTTCCTCCCAAGAAGGATTCTTGGCCTTGGCTCTCCAAAATCAGAACCAGTAACTAGCACTCCCCTCCATGCATATGTAAGCCAGTCGAAGTCTCTCTCTCCCCGCGGCGTTTTGTATCTCGAAAAACTTCTCGGCTCTAGAAACCCAGCCTAGTGGGTCAAGCCCTTCGAAGGTGGGTAAGTCAACCCTCTTCACCAAACTGGGTTGTGCCTCGCCACGATCGTAGTCTAATTCCTCGTCGGAGCCCCCTCTCCTCCTCCTTCGATTTTCGTTCACAAAAACTTGGCTCTCCTTAGAGTTGCGTTCAAGATTCCTTGCTCGCCCACCAAGAAACCATGTGAGTTCTTTAATTTCTTGGTGTAGCGCCATCGTCTCCGCCTTCAAATCGTCCATCGTCGTCTCGATTGTTTCCATTTGACCTTCCAAGACATTCATCCTTCCCTCCATTCTTCCTTCTAACACACTCAATTTACCCTCCATTCCTCCTCTCTCACGAAGCGGATCTGGCAAGTCAAACCCAATGATAGGTTTTTGAATATGAAACCTATCTAAACTCTACACACACACACACACACCTAAACAAGAACACAAATGACAAAAGACTGAATCTGTATTGATATCTCTTCCACTGTACAATCCCAACGCCTCCAAGGGAGCCCAATTCCCCTGCACAAGATAAAAGAGTCTTGTCTATACAATGAAAACAAAATCTAACTTTGTACACAATATAATAGCTCTTTATATGAGCTCTTTTCCTGCCCCCCTAACTGTTATTACAGTTAAGTTGCATTAATTCTTCTCCCCCCTCTCATAGCTCTTCTCTTTCTCTCATAAACCCTCCATATCCTATCAAACACCTTCCCTTAGTATAAAAAAACTTACCTCAACTCAACTCCAAGATAGATGGGCCACCGGTTTATGTTACATTTGTGATGAAAAGTATTCTCTGGCCACAAATGCACAACTAGTCGTGTGTTAGTTTTGATAAGTGAAGAAGCCACACCAGAATACACCACTGCCGCTTAGTCGTAGATGACCTCACTCATGTCTATCTCTCTTTCCAAGCTTTATCCGGTAGTCCCTTAGCTCACACCTTAAGTTTCAAGGCCATATCGACAACTTCCCGATTAAAATCTTAATTGATACTAGAAGTTCCTATAACATTTTACAAACCCACGTAGCCCATCACCTTCACCTTTGTACTATCTCTATTCAATGTTTCCCCGTTATGGTTGGCAATGGGAAAGAATCCAATGTTTTTTCCTTTGTCCCAATGTCATGGTTTTTATCCAAACACAGACATTAACTATTCACTTCTACCTCATTCCTTTGGAAGGAGCTGACATGATTCTCAGTATGGATTGGTTACATTCTCTAAACCTTTTATAGGTCAATTTTTCCAGACCCAACTTTCTTTACTCACAATGGCTCCCTCATAACCCTACACGGTACAACCAAACTCTTACACAACCATGCTTCCCTTCACCTCCTAAGATTGTGGGAGTGATATGCTAAAAATAAAAACATAATACACCCAGTAGACAAAATTAAAAACAATAGAAATCAAATCTGAAACTTCCTAAAATATCTTAAAAAAGGCCCACTACGAAAATATCAAAGTTCAAAAATTGCATCTAGATATTAGATGTCAATGTCATTATCTAATACTTGGGAATATTTTCGTTAGAATTAGAGACAAATGTCAGTTAGGGATTGACTCACAAAAACAATTCAAGATCTTTATAAGATCTATTTGTGTAAGAAGAAAGACACATGAAAATTTGAAATTTCTTCTTATCTTTTGTTAGATCTTGATGCATAACACAACCTTGTCCAAAATATAATATAACATAGTGTCCATTTATTTATTTTATAAACAAAAGGAATTCTCTTGCACGATTTTTCAGTACTTCCAAAAAAATTATCATTTGCTCACAAAAATCCCTAAAATATTGTTTTTTTCTTGTTTTAATTCAAAGAATACAAAAATATCCATAATTTGTATACATATCTTTTAATTTAAATCACGTAGAAAAAAAATACACAAAAAAACGTCTCCATGGACTTTTCACGAAGTTTACACAATTAACATCTCTATAAATCAATGAAAAATGATTCATGAATATTAAAAAGGTGCATCAACACTTAATATACACCTAGAGAGAGTAAAAATGATAGGTTATAGGTTATAAGAAGAGAGAGATAGAAAGAAAAAATAAGTATAGAATAGGTATTGATAATATGGAGGTGTATGTGTATCATTGCTCTAAATTAACATTTCACACTGCAGGCCACTACAACTAGGACATCTGCTGCAGTCATCATAAACAACTCATAATTTTATTTTTAAAAACTTTTCAAAGATTACTCCGACTTTGCATTCTGTTCAACCTCTTCAGAAACAAAAATCAAATGTCTAAAATTAGAAAAACTACAGCTGCTTTCTTCTCATACTCATCTTTTCTCAAGAATTAAAACCCAATAATTGAAAAATGGCAAGAACCAATTAAAAACATTTATCTTCCTTGCAAGTAGAAAGATGAAAGCTTCCTCCAAATCAAGCCAGAGGAAAGTAATGATAGAGCTAGGTTCTATTTGGATAAACTTCTCTACAAACACTCACAGGGTAAGAGAATAAGATGGTAAAAATTGAATTTATCTCCAATACAAAAATCAATCATAAACTTAACTTTCAGAAAACTCATAATTTCTTCAAAAACCAAAGTACACAAATCAATTTTGGTAAGCTGGAAGGAAAAAGAAAATCCCTCATGAATTATGAAAGATCTTCAAAACATTGCACACACTTGAGAAAATAGATTACCGTAGCAGCTTGTTTCTCTGTAAAGTGACCCTTCTTTCTCATCTCTTTGTAGACCTCACCTTTATGAGCATACTCGAGAATCAAGAAAACACGGTCAGTGTCATGAAACCAACCATAAAGACGCAGGATATTAGGGTGCCGAAGACTGGTCTGTATCTCCATCTCTCTCCTTAGTTGGTGATGAATTTTATACTTATCAATTTGTTCCTTAAATATAATCTTCAACGCCACAACAAAATTGCTCTGAAAACAAACTCAAATTATATTAAATACAAAAATTTAACTCTATTGGCTACTCAGAGGACAAAATCTACACTTCTAAAGATCATTGCTTAAGTGAACATTCTAATATTTCAATTACTTGAATGAATCAGAGAATATATGCTAAAGAAAATAGGAATGAAGCGAGAATTAAGAACCTTGACTTCTCTGGCAACATAAACTCTACCAAATTTGCCCCTGCCGACAGGTTTACCGATCTCGAAGTCTTGGAGGGACCAATTTTGCTTTGAGTTTTCTTCTTCCGCTGGATTTTGAGAAGCCATTTTTGGAGGAAAATTCAAAATTCCGTGGAGCTTCTGATACACGGCGGCTCGAGGCACATCAGCGAGAAACATGAAATCTGGACTTGATCGAGCTGAAGATGGGATAGGTGAGATACTTAAAAATTTAACTCAACCAAATACTTAAAAAAGGAAATTTAACGAAAACCCAATATTTATAATGCCGAGAACAAATCGTAGATAGAAATTCCTTAGTGCTTTTGGTGTTCTCTGATCAAAATTAAAGTTTAATTGGCATAATAGGTTTGGGTTAAAGATCAACAAAGAAGTATTTAAATTTTTGGATCGCAATAGGTTGACAACGCAAATTAAACAACGGTTTGAAAACGCCACATGTCAGTGTATTGGCTTATTTTGAAATTATTTTTTTTAAAAAAGTTGATTTGGAGAAGGGGTCAGGTTTGACATTTGCTTATTTCGAAACCACGCTCTTTCCTTTCAGCACTCTCTCCTTGTTCCGAAACATTCTCTCCTTGTTTCCAAACACTCTCTCTTCTCTCCATTTTATTTTAGTTTTATCATTTGATATTCTCTCCCTCCATTTAGTGAAGTTGAGCAATTTCTCTCTCGACGTTGAGAAAGTTTCATCATCAATGGCCTCGAAGTCTCTCTTTCTCTCTCGAGTTCATGATTTCAACGATATACATTTAGCGATTTTTGTGGTTGATCTGTTGAAAGTGTCTCATTCGGTGTCAATTTTGTCAAAGTTTTGAGCTTTTTTTGTGCAATGGGTTCGTCCGCTGACATTGGTTCTTCTAACAAGGTATGAACTTTTCCCTTTCCGTATTTGTGTTTTGGGGTTGGGTTTTTGTTTTTGGCCTTTGTTGGACATTTTGCTGGTTTTTACTTTTAGGTTGTGACTTTTGTTGGTTATTTGTACTAACAAATATTTTTTTTTGTAGTTGTTTGTTCGTCATCATTGAAAACAAAGTGTATTGCTACTTTGAATGGAATTTTGAGTGAGGAGCACAAGTCCATTATTTCGAAGACACAATTTGGATGTTTTTAGAAAAATCCCCTTTTGTACCAAAAGTTGAAGAGTGCTACCCAGACATGGCTTAAGCACTCTCCAGGGGTCCTTACGAGTGTGTTTTCAATGTTGTGTGGATTGATTATCCCTGTTGGCCATGGTTGAAGGTGTTCACGACAATAAATTTCAAGTTAGGTCAGTCCTATGTGGATGGAAGACCAAATTAAGGTGTTTATAGGTTGAGAGGTGAGTTCTTGCACCATTGACATAGGACTGATGTTGTTGTAATCGATTACAGGGAGCTGGTAATCGCTTACCAGTAGAAAAAAACCCCTTTTGTATCGAAAGTTGAAGAGGGCTACCCAGACGTGGCTTAAGCACTCTCCATGAATATTTTGGATTCGTTATGACTGTCTTTTGAAAGTTTTGTGGATGGATCATTAATGGAACACTTCAAGTTGGAATACTTCAATATTAAACAAATATAAAAGAAATAATGAAGGGTATTGAGTAATGAAAAATTATAACAATATTAAAAAACACATACATCAATCAAAAAACGTAATGACATTTCACGAAACAAGTTTTGAAATGAAAAGGTACATAATAGTATATAATGTAATGTAATCTAAGAAGGTGATTGTCGATCAAATTGATTGCGGAAGTTAATAAGTTCTTGCTCTACGAGTTGTGCAAAAATTGTCATGAACTTGAACTACCTTGGTTCAAACACTAAAAGAGTTTTTACCTCCACAATTGAGTGTGGGGAAACTGTGTTTTGATACACTTCACACCATCAATGATGACCAACATGTGTTTCATCAACAATTGAGTGGGTCAAATTGTGTTTTGATGCACTTGATACCAACAATGATGAGCAACGTGAGTCATCCATGCAAAAAAAAATAGAAAAAATCACTTATAGGGACACAAAATCGAATTTGGGGAGTAATGTTCATGTAGCTGGGGAGTACAGTTGAAGTTTCTGTACAAATTACCCTTTTTCCTCTGGTAATCGATTACAGGGGTCTAGTAATCGATTACTAGAGGAAAAAGGGTAATTTGTACAGAAACTTCAACTTTACTCCCCAGCTAGATGAACACTACTCCCCATGCTCTATTTTTGTTGAATTTTTCATTTTTTGAGATGAGTGAGTGAGTTCAATGTTATTGGGTATGCTTCCTGCACCAATAATAAGGTGAGGTCATTGATTTCTTTAAAAAAATGTCCATTTAGGTGGTTTTCTCTAACTGAGGTGAGGTGCATGACCATTGTTGTAACATTCCTTCTCGGAGTCTCATAGGAAAATTTTTTATTTTATTAATTAAGAACTATGTCATCTAATGTTGTTACAATGCACAAATTTTAAAAGGCATTTTCAATAACTAATAGATCTCTCAACAAGAGGGAAAGATATACGTATAAGATAACCCATGCTGTCAACTTTGGTCTTTGCTGACTATTTTAATCATAAGTTTTTCCACAGATCTCTAAATGATGTGATTCTTTTTTTATTAGAAAGTAGACTCAAAAATATTTCCAATGATTACTAATTTATATTTTTTGGACACCTGAGTAGGTGCAGTTAATTCCTTAAAGTTAACGTTTTATATATTTCTATCACCTCTGACCTTTTGCTGGTTATTTTGGTCATAACTTTCTACACCGAACTCCAAATGAGTTGATTCTTGTTTTTTTGGAATGTAGACTCAAATATCTTTCAAATGATTACTAATTCATAATTTTTAGACCACTTTAGTACATGCAGTTAATTTCCCAAAAATAACGCTTTTCTAAGCTTCCTAAATGAGTTTACTTTCACGTTATTGTCTCATGTTTCTTATATTATTCTAATTTATTCTATTTCTGTATAAAATGTCCATAATTCAAGGTAAAATAGTAGTATAATTAAGGTGTAATGTGATTCTACTAGCACAAGCCAAACACTTATATGGACTTCACCTACCTTGGTTTAAACACCTATATGAACTATTTTGTCCACAATTGAGTAGGGTAAATTGTTTTGATGCACTTGACACCTATTTGAAAGCTCTTTGAGTCTAGATTCCAACAAAACAAGAATTAAGTCATTTGAAGTTCAGTGGAGAAAGTTAAGAAGAAAACAAGTAGCAAAGGTCAGAAAAACGAAGTTGGGGAGTGTTGTTCATCTAGCTGGGGAGTACAGTTGAAGTTTCTGTACAAATGATCATTTTTCCTCTGATATCGATTATAGGGGTCTTGACCCCACAAGAGATTTGTCGCACTCTCACAACTCCTTCTTCTGGCATCATTTCCTTCACATCTCTTAGAAACTTTCTTCCACAATCATTCTCTTACAAGCACAAACCTACTTCAGTATCTAAAATCCCAAATTCAAATATAGAGAACACTCCCCCGCGATCCCAACATCTTGAACAAGCATGACCAATAGTTGCCTTCTACAATCAAGCAATCACTCTAAAAAACCCCAACTTCTCAAAACAATCTCCACCAATCAAAACCCCTTTTGAATTAGACCCTCCATTGAAGGTAAGTATATATTTTTTTACATAGCTTTTAAATGTTGAAGTTGTAATATGTTAGTATGAAGATGCAGAATATATTCGAACGGTATGTGATTGCTAATTTTGATAGGGAGTTGGATTGAATGATTACTAACTATAATTCTGAAGTATCTGTAAAATGTATGTTGTGAACATTGCTTGTCCAGTTAGAAATTTTATTTTAAATTTGGAGTTAAACGTCATTGAAAGTTTGCAAGATTATTTGAATAAACTTCTCTGCCATCCGAGTAAGTAGCACTGAGAGAGGATCAAGCATTAAAGCATGTCTTTAATCTATGAAAGATAAATGATAAACTGAAACATTTGAAGGGTAGGAAGTCCCAGAGACGTACTAAAAAGTGACACCATTAATTACTAATGATGTCTAGAAGATAATGACAACCCACAGCTATTCAACTCTTTCTAGCTGGGCGTTTTTTCTTGTGAGTAAGAGTGTGATAGCAATAAAGACAAGTCTTAGATTTTCTCATAAACAGACGAAAAATGTAGGATACATACAAATATATAACAGATTAGGAGAAATTTGCTAAAATCTGTTAGATTTCCCAATTTGAAAAAGATATATTACACCCGAAGATCAAGGCACCGACTATATCATTATGGTGCAGTCAGTTTCTTTCTTTTGTTAAATTTCAGTAATTTGTTTGTCTTGGCTGTTAGAACTTAGTACCTGCAATGCAAATCAAACTGATACTGTATGAAACACCAACGAAACACTGAAACAAAATCAATAAAATCTACTGATCCATGCTTCCTACTGGCGCATGTTTAATTTTTTCATGACCTTGTCACGTGAATCAATAAAATCTGAATGATCTATGTTTCAGATATATATATATATATATATGTTTCTGTATGAATGACATTCTGATCCTAGAGAGAACAATATCAGGTGAGATAAATTGGTTTTACACTTATTTCGGTTGTATACTTATTTCGGTTGTATATATACTTGTACTCTTTCTTTTGGTTTTCAAACATTTGGGAGTTTAATAAATTGGTTTAAAATGTTCTGAATGCAGAAAACTGTGAATTTTAGATCAGACCAAGATAAATTGGATTAGAATGTTTAGCCTTCTTTAATTACTTGTGTGAAGGCTATAATCACGTGGAATGATTTTATAAGATCGATGTTGTTTGTTTTGATTCATTTTCAATAGGTTTGTTAGATTTATAAGCACTCCAAAACTTCTAGATAGGTTTGTGACAATAGAGAAGGAGATTGTGCAGATTGAAGAAGGGTTGATTCAGTCAAGTGAGAGGACCAATTTGGTCGCAGAAGCAGAAGGTATGAACACAAAATCTTATTCTCGTTATTCTCAATTAATTTCCCCTATCATCATTTTTAATTAAACTTTCTTGTCCTAAATTCTTATTTCTTTCAATAATTCTGCAACTATTCAATTACAAGGTCATTACTTTTTTTCTTCTTTGAAAGTTCTGAATAGTATTAGATGCTAAACTAACATGTTATGAAGACCGAACGGTGCCAAACACAAGCTGAACGGTGTTGAGTCCAACTAATACTATAGAAGAAAATGTTCAAGTTGGAAAGTTTACAAGTATTGAGCCGAGAGGTGGAGATCATGACCGAGACCGAGTAGTGGAGAGCATAACCGAGACTGAGTAGTGGAGAACATGACCGAGACCGAGCAGTGAAGAGCATGACCGAGACCGAGTAGTGAAGAGCACGACCGAGACCGAGACCGAGACCGAGTAGTTAGCACCGAACGCTGAAAAACTGTAAGGAGAAAAGTCGAACGACAGAAGGCAATAAGGACTCAAGCCGAATGATCAAAGGCAGTGAGGAATAGAGCCGAACAATAGAAGGCAATCAAGGCTCAAGCCGAATGATAGAAGGAGTTGAAGAACTGAAGCCGACTGATTTGAAATGTCAATATTCAAACTATTCCAAGTCTTGCTGATAATCGATTATCACTTACAATAATCGATTATCACTGGCAGTTGTAATATGTCGTTTCAGTTTCAGTCCAGCATGCTATATACACTCTCTTTCAAACCTTTCAACATTATGTATGTCATTTTGAGAATAAGTTTGTCTGAGGAAGTTCTCAAAGTGATAGTGTGCTCATTGTCAAGTCTTGTGAATCGGAGAAGCTCGCGCTTTGTGTGTCAAAGGTTAGAGCGGTTCTCTTCAAGTTGACTGAGTGGTTTCTTCCAGTTCGTTTGTCGAAGGAAGGTTTTTCTTTGTTGTACTTAATTTCTATTCATCATATTGTAATTGTGAAACAATATTTTAGTGAAAAGGTTAATCATTATTTATACTAATTAACGACTGGATGTAAAATCTTTTAATTCGAACCACAATAATAATCTTCTGTGTGATTTTTCTACTCCCTACATTATTTACATTTTCTGCTCCCTACATTATTTACATTTTCTGCACATCAACTATTTATCAAAACGATTATAAGAAAATTAAAGGAACCATTTTTTAATTTGACCGAACAAGCTCTTTGCTTTTAACAATATGTATCGTACTTTGTTTTATTATTTCTGTTGCGCAAAATCGATACCGATAATTCCAACAACAATTGGTATCAGAGTTTGCTTTGATATTCTTTCAAAACTTTTCGAAAATTGGCCGGTCATCAAAATTAAGTATATGCTGAAGGTGCTTCCATCAATAAACCACCCCTTTTTACTAGTGATTAATATGCCTTCTGGAAAGTCAGAATGGAAATTTTTATGGGGTCTGTTGATAGAGGCATCTGGGAAGTTGTACTAAATGGTCCCTTTCATAAAAGAACGGTTGATGATGTAGAAGTAGAAAAACCATACTTTAACTGTACTCCTGATGAAAATAGAAGAGCCCAATTTGATATTAAGGCTCGCAATATTATTTCATTTGTTGTTGTGCTTGACGAATTCTATAGAATTCCTGTTTGTAAGACAACACAGGAAATGTCGGAAGTCCTCAGAGTCACACATGAGGGTACTAATGATGTGAAACGCGCAAGGAAGAACACGCTCATCCAAGAGTACGAGATGTTCAAAATGCAGCGTAGAGAAACTATTTCTGATGTCCAAAAGCGCTTCACTCATATTGTGAACCACTTAACTGGGTTGGGTAAGACATTTGATATTGATAAATTAAATGTAAAAATTCTGAAATCATTGGACAGGTCTTGGCAACCAAAGGTAACAGCTATCTCAGAGTCACAAAATCTCACCCAAATGTCGATGATAATTCTCTTTGGAAAGCTTCGTGAGCACGGACTTAAATTGAATAGATTGGCTACGGAAGAGGATCAAGGAAGGAAGAAGACTCTTGCCTTCAAATATGAAATTTCTAAGGGAAAAAGTTCAAAAAAAAAATGATGACGATGACTCTGATGATGAGGAAAACATGAGCCTTATGATAAATAAGTTTGTCAAGTTCATGAGAGCAAAATGAAAGGATAGATACCATGGAGAAAGAAAAGAAAATCAAGGTTCTCCATCAAGCGTGAAGTGTTATGGATGTGGAGAAAGAGGATATGTGAAGACTGACTGTCCTAAGAACAAGAAAAGTGAAGAAAAGAAGGAAAAAAGATTTCCTAAGAAAAAGAAGGCTTACATAGCTTTGGAAGAAAATGCTACTAGTTCTTCAAGCTTAAGTGAATCAGATGAAGAAGCAAATATTTGCTTAATGGCTGACTCAGAAGACATGGAAAGTCAAGTAGAGTTTAGGTTCAAAAAGGGACTTTTGTGAAAAATAAGGTGCATTATGTTTGTTGTTTTTATTGCATGAAAAAGGGGCACACTTCTAACAAATGTAGAATCAAATATTTTGATGTTTCTAATGGAAAATATGTTTGGATTCCTATTATGAAGTAATTTGTCTCTAACCTCAAAGGACCCAAATAAGATTATGGGGACCAAAAACTCTCTTGCTTAATTTTGCAGGATAAGTTTACAAAAAGGAGAAAAGAGCTCTATGGTATGTTGCTTTTGGAATTGATGCTCCAGGCCAGAGAGTGACTTCATCAAGTGGTATCCAAAGCCTTGGTTTGAGCACCATGTGATTGAGCTAAGTGTTTTTTAAACTGTGTTGTTGCATTTATTTTAGTTTATAAATTAGTTGTTGAATCATTAATATCTTAACTGCTTGAAAAATTACTGCTAATTTCATGAATTAATTAAGTTTGATAAAAGCTGAATTTGATTTGCTAAGAATTATTGAAACTGGTTTGGAATTGCAAATACTAATCTGAACTGGCTTGTAAGCATTTCTGCATTGCATTGGACTGAACAGATCTTAAAATATTTTTCAAAATTTGTTTTTGAGTTTAAGGGAAATATCACATTTAAGGGGAGAAATTTTTGTTTAACATCTTATGTCATCATCTTGTGATACTTGATACTCGTTTAAGGGGGAGATATATAAGGTTGTTAGATACCTTGTTATTTATCTACACTCTGGTATTTCATCGTGTATTTGCCTCTCATTTTATAAAATTTCATATTTTATAATATTTGAATTACATCGTTCTTTTGTTGAGGGTGAAAGTCACTTCAGAGGCTGTCTTTATTTTTATGACCTAATAAGAGAATTGGGAGTAATAGATATGTCTTAGAAGTAAAATTCATAATAGTTTTGAGTTTTTCGTAAGTCTAGCGTATTTAATCGATTATTAAGAGGCTGTAATTGATTATTCTAGCTCGTTTTTTTAATTACGTCATTTGCCTGGTGTATTTACCGAACGACGCATGCTCTGTTGTTCGGTTATAGTTGTGATACAGACCAGACGGTTCATATGGTACATAGGGAGAAGTACGTCAGCTGTCGAACGGGTTTAAGAAGTATATAATAATTGGGTTTTCCTTCTTTTAATTAAACCGGACGGTCCATATGGTACATTAATTTCTTCCTCTTGTTATCATTTCTTGCATAAATTGATTTGTTGAGGGGGAGAACAACATGAGGCGGAGTGCTTTTAACTTCTTTTTGCTTATAATAAAAAAGGGGGAGAAAGTGTTTTCAAGTAGTGCAATTACTTCTAACATGTCTTGGTTTGTGAGTTTGTATTGTATGCAGATACACAAAGATGTTTTTAAACAAGGGATTTTTTATCATCATCAAAAAGGGGGAGATTTTTACAAATGTGGAGCATTGATGTATTAAGATTAAAGATTTTGAGGATGTTACAAAGTGAAGAATATGAAAACCATATTGAGTTTAGAAACATATTAATATGTTGATCGACGAGGAAAAGAACAAGAGCGCAGATACAAACGAACGACAAATAACAATTGAAGGCACTATCAATCAACGACCGAATGACATATGAAGGCCAAACATAGCTGAAGGCAGAACACTATTCATGGCCAAACACAGTTCAAGACCAAACAGACATTCACAGGACTAAACGGAGTTGAACATTGGCTAAACTCAGTTGAAGACTGAACAATCACTAACAATAAAGGTCGAACACCATATCGTAGTTCAAGGCCGATTACAGAATGGATGACGAACATTGGCCGAACACAAGTTGAGGACCGAACGATGTTAAACACAGTTGAAGGCTGAACACTACTAAAAGACTGAATGACACATAACAGTTGAAGACCGAACGGTGTCAAACACAAGTCGGACGATGGTGAGTCCAACTAACACTATAGAGGAAAATGTTAAGGTTGGAAAGTTTACAAGTATTGAGCCGATAGGTGGAGAGCATGAACGAGACCGAGCATTGGAGAGCATGACCGAGACCGAGCAGTTAGTACTGAATGCTGAAAAACTGTAAGGAGACAAGCCAAACGACAAAAGGCAACAAGGACTCAAGCCGAATGATCAAAGGCAGTGAGGAATAGAGCCGAACAACAGAAGGCAATCAAGGCTCAAGCTGAACGGTAGAAGGAGTTGAAGAACTGAAGCCGACTGATTTGAAATATCAATATTCAAACTATTCCGAGTCTTGCTGGTAATCGATTATCAGTTACAATAATCGATTATCATTGAGAGTTGTAATATGTCGTTTCAATTTCAGTCGAGCAGGCTATATACACTCTCTTTCAAACCTTTCAACATTATTTAAACCATTTTAAGAATACAGTTTGTTTGAGGAAGCTCTCAAATAGATAGTGTGCTCATTGTCAAGTCTTGTGAATAGGATAAACTCACGCTTTGTGTGTCAAAGGTCGTAGTGGATCTCTTCAAGTTTACTCAGTGATTTTTTCCGGTTCGTTTGTCGAATGAAGGTTTTTCTTTGTTGTACTTAATTTATATTCATCATATTGGAATTGTGAAACAATATTTCAGTGAAAAGGTTAATTGCTATTTATAGTGATTAACGACTGGACATAGATCTTTTGATTCGAACAAGATACAAATCTTCTCTATAATTTTTCTACTCCCTACATTATTTACATTTTCTCCACATCAACTATTTATTAAAATGTTTATAAGAAAATTAAAGGAACCATTTTTTAAATTGACAGAACAAGCTCTTCGCCTTTAAACAATTCGTATCGTACTCTATTTTGTTATTTTCGCTGCACAAAATCGGTACTGATTGTTCCAAGAAGGTTGACTCAACTCAACCTTTGGGATGTGCTGTCAAGGCTCAATCTTTGGGACGAACTGACATAACTCAACCTCAGACCCAAACCAACTCAGCTCAACCTTCCCCTGTGTTGATTTAGCTTAACTCTTCTCGGGCTGACTTGGCTCGTCATTCGACCTGTTCTTACTCAATTGTACCTTCGGCTAAGCTTGACTTGGTTCAACCATCACTATTGCTTAACTTGGCTTAACCTTTGACCTGACTTAATCGACTCGATTATTGACTTAAATTATCTTGGCCCAAGCCTTGTCCCTTGACATTTGGCCTAAGCCACTCCATTAATCCTTCACCTTGAGATTACTTCACTTAACCTTTGGCCTCAACTAGCTTGGGTGGACCTTTGGCTTGATCTTCAACCCCGACTAATTATATTAACCTTTGGTCCAAGTTGTCTTTACTTGACCTTCGGCCTGAACCAACTTGGCTCGAGTTGCAACCTAGGGTTACTATGGTTAACATTTGGCTTGGGCCACTCCACTCCTCCTCCATCCTTGATCGACTTTGCTCGACCTTCGACCTCAACTGACTGAGTGGATATTCACCCTGAACCAACTCGGCTCGAACTTTGACCCTGACTATCTCGGTTTACGTTTGGCCCGTGCTGATTTGACTCGACCTTCGGTCCAAGCTTACTTGATTCGACCTTTAATCTAGTTCAATTCTATTTGACACTAGGTTGTACCATTCCACTCGTCCTTTGGCCTGAGCTCCACTCGACCTTACCCCAAACTAACTTGACTCGACTACTCAGGTTAGCTTAGCTCGACCTTTGGCTCAGTCTAAATCAACTTGATCTTTGGTCCCGATTGAATCGACTTGAGCTTTGGTTTTTGTCTAATTTACACGAACAAACATAACTCATCCTTTACCTTGATGAAGTGGGTTGAATTTTGGCCCTGGTCCATTCAACTTGACCATTGATCCAAACCTAGTCCACTTCATATTTGGTTTTGACCGAAGGTCAAGTTAAGTTTGTTGAAACTCATAGTTGAGTTGAGTCGACTCAAACTAAATGTCAAGATGATTTGATCTAGCCGAAACTTGATATGAATTCACTTTTTGGATTTATAAACTTTCTTCATTCTGACCAATGAAAAATTCCATAACTTGTAAAATTTCAATTTTCTTTTTTTTAAGTAAATTTTAAATTATATTATTTTAGTTATTTAATACATCCTTAAAATTCTTTTAATGTTTCATCCAAAGAAATTATTTTACTTTGAAATATTTTAAATTTTCCAAATAAATAAATCTATTCTTAAATTACCTCATCCAAACACAATTTTAAAAAATGAATATTACAAGTTGGGATGGCAAGTGGTGGGCCGGGCACAGATTGCCTACCTACAACCCACGTGGGTATCCGTTTAAAAGATATCCGCAGGTATTTTAAAACTCGCGGATACTCACGTACCCGCGAATAAAAAAAAGCATTTTATAAATTTTTAAAATAAAATTACAATATATATATATATATATATATATATATATATATAATATAAATTAAATTATATATAAATTAAAATTTAATTTTAATTAAATTTAACCTAATAAAATATAATATAATTTTTTTGATTAAATTTAATTAAAAAATATATAAACTATTATTTTTTATTATTTTTTGTAGGTAACAAGTACTCTCGGGTCGGGTAGTATACTACCCGTATTCTACCCATTTAGAAGCGAGTATTAAAATACTCGCTACCTGTTACCCGTGGATAGTAAATATCTACGAACAATAACTACTCGTGAATTTTACCTGTGAATACCCGTGCTCGCATATTTTTTTGCCATCCCTAATCACAAGCATCATTTAAATATTTAAAATATTAAGTAATTATTTAGAGTGTCAACAAACACATAAAATTACTCCTAACTACTAAAATACATAACAAATGAGTTTAAACTTATGAAATAATTTGAAATAGTTTAAGAATTCATTGTATTTTTATGTCAAGAGAATTCAAGATAGATAAAGAAACTCAATTATGCTCACCGCTAAACATATTTAATCCATCGAATTAAGTGTGAAAACTTTCATTTGAGTAAAATATAGGAACATAAAATCAAATAAGACAATAATATATCAATATAAAGGTGGAGTAAGTAATAAGATAATAAAAGGAAATATGAAAATACTTTTGGGAGTGGATAGTAGAAAAAAGAAGTAAACTTCATTTTCTCCAAAATAAACTCAAACCTCTTATCTCCTAAGAATAAGATAACATTCAAGAAATCATTTCACACTCAATGTTCCGTAAGTTACTCTCCAAATTATAGTTATTAATGAAAGAATTAGTTATAAAAACTAAGATCTACCAATTTATTTTGAAAGAAAAGATTTCAAAACTATGTTTATAAATAAAGAAATATCTTTTTAACCCATCATTATGTATTAGTGTAACCCGATTCAATCAAAAGACTTCACAATACTTAGATTATAATAATTATTTATGATACAATACTTAGATTACAATAATTATTTATGATACAATACTTAGATTACAATAATTATTTATGATATGGCGATATAATTAAGCTGTAAAATTATATTTATAACGAATCAACACAAAAGATCACTATTCTTTCTTTACTGGAAACTTTTTACTCATGAATTTTTAATTGAGAAAAATATATAAATATATTCTTTATTGCATGAAACTATTTAAATAAATCCTTTCACGAAAAATTATAAATAAACAGCCAAAAAATACATTTAAAAAAACACTTAATTAAATATTTTAGTTTTCTAAAAAAAAACCAAAATGAATACTTTTTCTAAATTCTGGATAATAGAAAAAAGAACTATTTCAAGAAAATAATAGTATATCAAAATGTATTTTTTCAAATCAAACGTTGCTAATTATATTTCTTTTCCACATGAAACAATTGCGGTCAATATGTCGTACCTTATTCTACTTAATCAACGGTTGATCAGCCTCGACATGCTTTGTTTTTTGCAATACACTTGTATAACATAACTCACGTCACAACACAGCACAGATATGGCACCTTTTTGCCTCATTCCCGCCAAAACCTTCTTCAGTTAACCCAAACCCTTTCTCCTCACACAAGTTGAAACCTCATTCTCTCTCTCGCTTCTTTGTACCACGAATCAAACTCCAACAATGGACATAGATGATATGGAAATGGATATTCCGCTCCCTGATGAACTGGAGTTTCTGGAATCAAATTTTCACGAACCCGAGCAAAATCAAGAAGAAGGAGAAGATCATCATTATCACTTCGCAGACCTCGAACCCCCGGCTGAACCGTACTCTCCACAACCGCCACCAGATCTCGAGGCTCCTTCGATGGATATCGAATCAAGCGGTCACAAGCGGTTGCGTTCGAGTTCACCTCCCGAAGAGGACAAGAGAGCGAAAGTTAGGGTTACTGTCGAGGATGTTTCCTCCGCCGAGGAGGCCGCCGACGAGGACTGGCTTCGCTACTCTCCTCCACCGCAGGAGCCGGCGGCGAAGGAAACAACGTTCGCGAAGGAGAAGACGTTGTCGAGATTCGCCTCGGAGATTGACGGCGAGTGCATGCCGATCACCGCACCCAACGGCGACAGGGTTTATGCGAAGCTTACCCGGTTTCAAGGAGAAGAGCGCGTGAAGACGCTCGATTGCAATGGATATTCTGCTGGTAATTTTTTTGTCTCGCGAACTGTCTCTCTCTCTACATTTTTTTTATTACTTTTAATTGTAAGATTTGAGATTAGTTTGATGTTTTTATTTTCTTTCAATGTTTGAGGTACATGGATTTTAATATTTCTAAGTCTACATGAGTAATTTATTTTCATGAAGAGCTGCTTAGGGTAAAGGCTAATAGTTTGGTGGTTGGGATAAAACTGGTAAAAATGAGATTAATGTTTTTTCTGAAAGAAAAAAAACCCTGAACTGAATATGCACTAATATTATCTGTGTTTATCACAATTTCAAGTCCTTTGGGCGTTTTTGGAGGAAAGGTTTTGGAAAAAAGAAGGAAGGGTAACTTTTTAACTAAGGGAGTTAATTTAATTTTTGTAAAATAAATAGATGCATATAATCGGGGGAGATTTTGTTCCTCTAGATAAGATATATGACATGCTTATAAAAAACTATTAAATAAACACAAAATATTCGATTTGATTTTCAATATAAATAAATATATTCCCTTTTTTTCCATTGCAAAATCCGTCACCCAAACATGTCTTAAGGAATCCTATTATTTGGGTGTGAGGTTTTGGCTTAAATTTTGATAACGAGCCTTGTTGATTACTGAGCTTATTTGCATGAATTGTATTTGGTTGCAGAGCTTAGTTCCGAACCAATTAACGTTATACTTGAGAGGCTGGACCAAGAGGCTTTTGCTAAGGTTTGGACTCAAGGTTAACAATGTGCTTTCTGAGCTTCTAAGGGCGAAACTTGAATGAAAATTTCAATGTTTTTGTGTTGTGTTGTTTGTTACGTGGAATGCATCTGAATTTGGTAATCAAATGTAGCTTTTTGATGTTAGTGATTGCTTATTCCTGTTCTTGTGATGCTGAAGGCCTTGGAAGCTAGTTCTGAAGGTCAAAGTGTTCCAGATGTTCCTGAAGCACAAATGGTTAATGAGAAACTTTGGGTTGATAAATATGCTCCGAAATCCTTCACCGAGCTTCTCAGTGATGAACAGACAAATCGTGAGGTATCTAAAGTACCATTTAGTTATGGAAATAATTTATTAGAACTGCTGCATTAAGGATTTCATTCTTTAGTTTTCTAGGCTTGGCTTATGTTGCCGTGACTAATTTGATTGGTTGACTAGGACAGGTACTGTTATGGTTGAAGCAATGGGATTCTGTTGTGTTTGGATCTGAAATTCGGAGCACATCAGATGATGTTTTGTCTGCTTTGAAACGCCATTCTTCTATTGTCCACAATCAGAAACATTTGAATTCAAAGTTTCCTAGGAAGAATGGAGGATCCAAATCGAGTAATGGGGGAAGGTATGTAAATTCTGTAAGTATGGATGACAGTGGTAGTTCAAAGAGTACTCAAGATGCATGGAGTACGAAGTCAAGGAATATTGGTCCCCCAGAACAAAAGGTATATATAAGATTCTCAGTTTTCCATTGTTATTGTGTGCAACAACAGGGACACTCCCTGTGTTGATTTTTTCTTGATTCAATAAAAATCTCAGTTCCTATCAGAACATAACCATCTTTGGTTAGCTTGCAACCTTCTACCACTGGTGAGAAAATTGGACTTGCCGCTAACATGTTGGTCTTTGAAAGTATATCCTGAACATACTTGGACCGAGTAAGATAAAAAGATCCATTAAACTAATAACAAACTTTATTTCCAAACTTGATATCAAAGTGGGATCAACAAGGGCATGTTTCATTGATATTGATTCAACACGAGTAAGTAATCGAGATGAAGATGTCTTTAAACTATGCCAAACTTGGTTCATATTCGAATAGGATTGACTTTTTATGAAAGATGTGTATATCAAAAGTTGAGGATGGAATGAGCATAGAGGAATCAACATAAACATCTTGACAAGTTGAGGATGTAGATTGGGTCGTGGTTTGTAATGATGAGTGAGGATGATGGGGTCACAAGGAGAAGCATATGAAGTTAGTGGAGAAGGGACAAATTGAGAGGGTGAGAAGCTGGGCAAGTTTGAGGTATATAAGGAAGAAAAATAGAATGAGGGGGTGAGTGTTAAAGATTCCACATGGACGAGAGATAAAATCAAATTATTTTGTATAAGTGAAGTGCAAACATTACTAGTTTTGTAGATAGAAATGAGTATAGACCTATTTACTAAAGGATGGTGAGGTTGCAAGTAAGGAAATAAAGTGGGATTTGGAAACTTGTGCTCATTTTAAACATAATCTTTGGAAACAAAAATGTGACCACGGGGAGACAAGCACTTGTCTCCTTTGAGAGAGATAAATATCATAGAAAGACGCACTCTTGGGACCTAAAGGAACATTTTTGTGTTTTTTATACGGCCTAAGGGAAAAAAACAACTATGGTCTTAGAAAGTGATAGTGAAGTTGTTTATTGATAATTTTGACAAAATTGGTTCTTGATAATACTATGTTCAGTTCTATGCAAAAGAGACTAATAAGTAAGTTATCAAGACCAATAAAAGTTGGTTAGTTTTGATTAGCAATGTCATAAATTGGAGTTTTATTTCAAAAATACACAGACAATTATGTTTTGCCATTGTTCTAATAATGATTTTTCTACATATATAAGCACAGGAATAATGGTTTGCCGTTCTCATACATATATTGTTACCATTGTTCCTATAATTTTTCTGCCAATGTGTGCCTTATGCTGTTAATAGGCCAAGAAATACATGTCTACTTTCATGGAAAATGGGTGGATATCTTATTAACAAACTTTACAATAAATTACCGTATATGGAATTTAGCAATTAATACACTTGAAATGCATGTATCCTATAATAAGCATAAAAAAGTGCTCTCTTTTGTTTCTATATAAAGGACTGGAGGTGGTATTATTATCCTTGTAGTCTTGCAATTGCAGTATGCTCTTTGGTTGTTTGTACATGACATAAGATGGAACCATTTTATTTATATTAATGTTTTATGATATCAATCATATTAGATGCCGAGTGTTGAATCCCATTGGTAACTAGATTTTTAAAATGATTACAGATCCTTCTGCTATGTGGACCACCAGGTCTTGGAAAAACAACACTAGCACATGTAGCTGCTAGGCATTGTGGATATCATGTGGTAGAGGTATTTTGAATTATTTTACATATGGAATCACAAGTCTTCAAGTTGTGTACGCCTTTACTTTTTTAGAATAATTTAAATTATTTTCTAAGCAATAATTGTTTTTGTGCTGTAACTATTTGTATTCTAGGTTCTAGTGATGAAGTCTTTTTTTTATTTGTTTTGCTCTCTCTTTGCACTTTTGTTATGTATTCTAAGTTCTAGTGAAGTTTTTTTTTTATTTGTCTTGCTCTCTCTTTGCACTTTTGTTACAAGAATATGAAAGTGAATCTAAAGAGATCTAAGTTGATATCTCTGAAATTCCTTTCCTCATTTTTTTGAAGTTGGTATTAGAGCAAGTAGATTCTGCCATTCTTCTCACTATTGACAAAGGAGAAGGAAAATAAAATGTAATTTGCCTCTGCTTGGCTGATGACCTCTATATCTGCAGCACCTTTTCCGAGTAAAGTCAAACTTGATCAGTCACAAAGGATGTTTCCTCACCACCTGGCAGCAAGCACACTTCTTTGTGTGGCTTACATAGCTGCGTGACATATACACCCCAACCTTCTTATCATCAGGAGGATGTTGTGACACTTCCGTTGGTTTTGTTGACTTCCCTTGTCCCCATTCACCTGCTTTTTGTCTTCTAGCTTTGCTGGAATGGAGGTCCTCTTCAACTTTTCTTTTGGTTCCCGATTATACCTTTCCTCCATTTCCTTTTCTTGGTCAGAGGATGGGATATTTTTCATCCCATGTAAAAAATTTTGGATCCTCATCACCCTTTTCCAAAACATGACAAAGGCATCCCTTTACCTTAAGATAGGTCCAAACAAGTTAGGGACCATCTGAGAGTGTTTTCTTTGTCTAGTCTTTATGAAGCCTTGGAGTTCCCCAGTATTGTTTGAAAATTTGGATCCTCCATTTTGGTTTTTGGATAAAAAATCAAGGAGATGCAAATCAATGACTTATTATCTGATGACTGATTTTACAAAAAAAGTAGCAATAAAGATTGGCAAGTCGAAATTGCAGCAATGGAGGCTGAACCCACCTGAAGATAAAGTGTCAATGAAGGCCCAATGTGGTAAGAACAAAGACCACAACTCTAGGAAAACCTAGAGCTGAGATGCTGCTGCACAAATTGTGTATGCAGTACGCAATAATTGTTGGATTATTTTCCTTGATTCCAAAATGAAACATTATATAGGTATTTTAAGGAAAATATAATCCCAATTAAAGGAGACAAGTATCATGAGATAAAGGGAATAAATCTTTGGAAATAAAGACTATAAATTAGGAATGTCTAATCCCAATCCCTTAAATGTAGGGATTTCTTGCAATCAAATCTATATTTATTATACAAAATTCTGTATTTAATTATACAAGAAGTGTGCAATATTTATACCCATATTCTACACGGACCAAAAGAAGCAGACAAACAATATTTGATAATGAATTGAATTAAGCTTAGGAAGACAACTAACGAGTGCATTGACCAAGAAAAAACTGTTGTGTTGTTCAAAACATTTAAGATTAAAACAAAGGGAAATTATATTTTTTGAAGGCTTAAAGGACCTTTCTCATGTTCTTCTATTTATATTGATGGAGAGTTGATACAATGGGGAGATGAAAGATCAACAGAATGTCTTAGATTGCTAGGCACAAAACTAGGTATAGTAAGAAGAGATAACCCAATAGACTACTCCCTACTTTAGTCCTATTGAATACATTAACATAAGTACACTTAATAATTATTCTAACACTCCCACTCAATCTGGAGCATACAAATTGTATGTATCAAGTTTGGAACAAATAAACTCAATCCGAGGTTCCCTTAAGGACTTGGTCAACTCATTTGCGAGTTGGTAATTTGATTCAACAAACTCAATGCATATTTCTTTTCATGAACAAAATGACAATCAATTTCTATATATTTATTTCTCTTGTGAAACATTGGATTTGATGTAATGGGAGAGCAATTTGATTATCACAATACATCTTCATAGTTTGGATGTTGTTAGAATTATTGATTATTGTGTTTAGAGCTGAGTGTGTATGTGCTGTATGCGAGTGTGTGTGAGGTGTGTTCCATTCACTTAATCCTATAAATATAGGATTAAGGAGAAGGGTGTATCATTCAACAGAACCAAGTTATTCAATAGAATTCCATTTTCACGTGGTATCAGAGTAGGTTCTCTGATCTTCTTCTAGGTCTCTGCTATCTGCCAGCGACCGGCCGCTAGGCCCTAAAATTTTAGCCGGCAGCTCCTAAAATTTCACCCTTTCTCTTCTTAAATTTGTGCCACAGTCAGCACCAATGCAGTCAGATCTCTCCACCGTCGCCGCCGCTTCTTTCCGGCCAGTGAATAGCCGCCTTCGGCCACCGTTGCCGCCGCCATCGCCACCGCCGGCCACCGTCACAGTTTCAACCGGTGACCAGCGGATCGGAAGCGCCTCCTCAAGCGACGGCCAACCATGCTGGAGTCAAGAGCAGACTCCTCTCCACGCGCCGTCACGCGCCTCCTCTCTCTAGTAGATCTCGGACGCGTGTTCATCACGCGCCGCCTTCTCGGTGTCGGCATCAAACCACGCCGCTGCTGGTCGTCTCGTCGGACCTCCCTCTCTCTGTTCAGACCTTCCAGAGCAGCCATTGTTGCCATCTTCGTCTGTCTTCGTCTCCGCCGTTAATGGTCCAGGCACTGTTTTCCGCTGTACAGGCACTGTTTGCCGCTGTCCAGCCACCGTTTGCGGCTGTCTAGGCACCGTTTTGCCTCTGTCCGGCACCGTTTTGCCGCTGTACGACACTGTTTGCCGCTGTCCAGGCGTCGTATGCTTCCAACCACTGTAGGCCCCCATCACCTCATCAGTTAGTGATGGCAGTCCCTGTAGTTTTGTCGCTTCCAGCCACTACAGGCCCCATCAGTCAATGATGGTAATTTAGTCCCTATAGTTTTATTGCAGTCAATCGCTGCTGCAGGCGGCCGCCTCAGACAGACGCAACTACGTCAGTTCTTTTTGGGCTAGAGTTTAACCCGATCTTCTTGTGATACACTGCTAAGTATCACCACTTGGGAGTTATCCAACAAAGAATTTTGGACCTCCAATATATCTTTGGATCTTTGATGCCTTTGTTTCAGCATTGTAGCTTAATATTTTGTTTTGTTTTAGTGGTCTAGCAACTGTGATATTCTACATTTCCGCCCTTCATACTAAGGGGGAGTTCACACTAAGGGGGAGTACGTTTCAAAGACACTGCAAGTCACATATATATGGGTGTAGTCCCTGCAGTTTTGTAGATTTCAGCTACTACTGTTGATCCCGTCACCCAGCCATCATTGATGAGAATTTAGTGTAGTCCCTGCAGTTTTGTAGCTCTTAGCTTTCAGCTACCACTGTTGATCCCGTCACTCATCCATCATTGATTGGAAATCAGTCTTTGTAGTTTGTCATTGTCTACCACTGCTTTCCTTCATCCACTTTTGAAGTTGAAGTTTCACAAGCTGCTGTTAGTCCATCTATGTTTGCCTCACACTCTTGAAGACAGATCATCTAGTTCAACACTGAGTTCATCTATTCCAAGCTTAGTTCATACAATCTGTATGCTCCCGCTTGAGGGGGGTGTTAGAATTATTGATTATTGTGTTTAGAGCTGAGTGTGTATGTGTTGTATGTGAGTGTGTGTGAGGTGTGTTCCATTTACTTAATCCTATAAATATAGGATTAAGGAGAAGGGTGTATCATTCAAGAGAACCAAGTTATTCAATAGAATTCCATTTTCACAGATGTCATAGAAGTTAAGCTCTTTAAGGAACTGCTTCACCCATTTAAGTTCACATGTTAGTGATGCCATTGCCCTATATTCAACTTTAGCTTTCTATCGGGCCCCTACATTTTGTTTCTTACTTTTCCATGAAATACTATTTCATCCAAGGAAAACAATATCCAATAGTAGTTTGTCTACCAATAGGCAAACTTGCCTAATTTGCATTTAAGTACCAAGAGACTTGAACGCTTCCTCTATCTTCATATAACAACCCTTGTCTGGAAACCTTTTAGAGGTACCTTAGAATGTGAATGATGGCATTTCAGTGGCCAACACATGGAGCTTGCATAAATTGACTATCCACTCTAACTGAAAAAAAATAGACTAGGTCTTGTAGTAGTGAGATAAATTAGTTTCCAACCAGCCTCCTGTATCTCTCTAGGTCATAGAATAATTCACCTTTTTCGTGAATTTTTGATTTGGGTCCATATGATTGACTATTTGTCTACAATCAGTGATACCTGTTTCTTGTAATATATCAAGAGCATACTTCCTTTGTGAGATTACAACTCCATCTTTTGATTGAGCTTCAATGCCCAAGAAGTATTTAAGGCTTCCAAGGTCCTTGGTTTGAAAATGTCTAAACAAGTACTCCTTCAGTTGAGGTATTCCAACAATATCATTTCCTGTAATGAGTATATCAACATATACTATTAAGTAAACACATTTCCTGAGAGAGGTATGACAATAGAAGACTGAATGATCTGCTTTACTGCATCTTAGCCCAAATTTTTGAACAATGAGGATGACCAAGTCAATCATGTAACATTTTAGGACTAGAAGTTGCAATACAGGACAAACGTGAACAAGATCCAAAATGGTATAATCATCCACTTTGATATTCTTCTCGAATATGTTTCCTTGAACCACATTCCTATATAACAAGATTTCTTGTCAAATGTTATTGAACAATTTAACGTTTTGGTTAACAGGCTTAAGGAAATTAAATTGAAAGGACAATTAGGGACAAAAAGGACAAACTTTAGATTTGTGGAGGGAGACAGGGAGAGTTGACTGAGTCCCTTTAAAGAAATTTTAGAGCCATTTGCAAAGGTTATATAAATGATGTTTTTCTTAAAAGGAAATGGTTGAGAACAAAGGTATTACCAGATATGTGATCAGAAGCACATGAGTCAATTACCAATGAATTTTGACTTACCATGGATTGGGTAATGCACGTTGTTGATGTACTTGGAGTCTTAGATGTTTGTGCCAAGCTAATAGAATTTAACCTTAGACACTCTTAGTGAATTTGGAGTTGACAATTTCAACTTTATAGACATTGGCTGTTTTGGTAGGAAAACCATGCAAGGAAAAACAATTTTCTTGGGTATTGTTAAGAAGTAACTTTAAGCCTAACTCAACCCTACAAAATCGGTTTGTAATTTGAGGTGTGTACCCACTTATATACTTTAAATTGGTTTTATCTGTAGTCGATGTTGGACTTCCAATAGTACGTTCACTAAGGATGCCCCTGACTTCCATGTTCTCCTCCTTTAGTGCCACGTCCTCTTCTTCGTGTGACAACAAGGATAGATGATTACATTAGTTCATGAGCTTCCTTAGTTTGAGGCATTGGGAATCGAAGAAGACATGTGATCAAGCTATCCATGGAAGGGTCCTCATCATGACTGGTTAGAAGTTGATCTCTTATTTGATCAAAGTTTGGATGTAAAGCACGAAGGATCATCACCATGTAATATTTGTCAACTTTTTTCTTGATTTCTTCCAAAGATTCGACTTCTATGAACATCTTTAGTTCTTCCACGGTAGATTGGGCTTCAGTCATGAAGGATACCGTATCATGGTTAGTCATTTTAGGAGATGCAAGCTTGTTTTCAAAGTCAAAAAGATGTTGAATATCATTGGCATAAATGTTTTGAGCTTTATTCCAAAAGGAGTGACATGTTTTGAAATCTCTAAGGGACATCAGAAGTCTTGGTTCTATATATTGCCATAGTAGAGCACACAGTTGAAATCTACTTGTTTTCATTGTTCAACTTTTTTGGGGGCACATGGCTTCCATCTTGTTCTAGGTGGTCATGTTGACCTTGGCCTAGGAACCACATTTCAACGAATGTAGCCCATGAAAGATAATTTGTTCCATTTAATTTTTCTGAAGTATTGGATGAACTTCTAGAGAATGAGACAAGAATAGTTCCTGTGATCATTGTTGGCAAAGAGGAGAAGAAAAAAACTAAGGTCAAGAAACCCTAAGAAGACTTTTGTTGGGACGGCTTTTGGACTTAGCCAAATGAAGTTTTGAGGGTCAGAATAGGGAGAGGAGGCTCCAGCGATCCCCACAGTGGTGGCGTGACGAAGTTTCGACAACGAAGGGGTGGTGCGTGGGAGACACATGCTTGATTGTAGGGTAAAGAGGAGGCATGTGACGGCGCAAGGGGAAAAATTAACTTTGGAGACCGATGGGGTCGGACAACGGCGGACATGGCTGTCGTTGATGACGGAGATAGGTAGATTGGGATCAACCCATTTTGATACCAACGTAATATTAAAACATAAAAAACTTATATTTTTAGAGGGCTTAAGGGACTCTTCTTATGTTCTTCTATTTATATTGATGAAGAGCTGATACAATGGGGAGATGAAAGATCAAGGGATTGTCCTAGATTGCTAGACACATAAGTACTGTAAGATATAACTCAAGACACTACTCCACTTTAGTTGTATAGATTATACTAACACAAGTAGACTTAATAATTATTCCAACAGAGATGTTGTATTACTTTATTATCGTAAGGCTTGTGATTACGAAAATCAACAATTAAACTATCAAGTTTAGGTATGTTCACATGTCAGCATGTCCATGGTTTATACCTTAACTGAAATAAGGTTGTAAACAGCATTGTAGAATGATAAATGTCATTTGAGTACATTTTGGCCTTATCTAGGCATCATAGCATGTCTTAAACGCTTATCATTGAGATTGCTGTTGGGATCCAATATCAATGGAGAAGCACAAAATTTGGTGATAATGAACTTGGACCTTGGTTGGGGTATCCTTGGGATAAAGTGTATGTTCGTCAACCTTTGCCTTGAAGCCACAATTGGACAGTTGTAGCCTAAAGTTTGTAGCAGTTACACACTGAACCAGGCCAAAAAAGCACTACGGTGTGCTTGGGGTTGATGAGTAACTAGGGTTTGTGAAGAGGATGCGTTGATGGGAAGAATGTGATGGGATTGCATGGTTGGTGGCAAGCTCAATAACTAAGTATGCCTCTGGCTGTGGTGGCCTAATCATGAAAGGAGCATTGGTGTAGAGATCTGAACTAGGGTTGGCTTGGGGTTATGGAAGCTACAAAAAGAGAATATTACGGTTGGCTAGGATCTAAACCTAAATTTTATTAACCTTTAGAGATCCGACTTTGATTAAAAATAAGGTCAAATTATAATATAAAAGTAGAGTGGGATCCTCAAGTTATAAGTAAGTTGAGTTAGACATAAACCTACTTGCTAAGATGACATCAAAATTCATCCTAGTCAAGTTTTTCTGTAGCTATTATGTCATCGTTATCGACCTTTTGTTGGACCACCTGTAAATATTTAATAATGCACTCGAGATGTTAATTCCTTTATGCAATTGAGTGTGTTGGAGATCACACATTAACTACGAATAAAACTAAATTATAATATGTAATTGAGTTGCAATTCTCATCTCACAAGTCAATTTTGTAAGACTCTGTTAGTGTTAACCCACTGATTAAGAATAACAAGTTGAAAAGATGAATGTTGGAATGTTGAATTTCAGAGGTTCGCATATTTGTAGTGAACAAAAGGGATAATTGAATTTCATAAACACAAAGCTGTTCCTTTATTGCAATAATAATTATCTTACAAATATTAATAATGATTACATTACAAATATTAACTTGTTCATGTTTGTATTATCATGTGTGAAATTTGCTATACAATGGTGACAGTGTAGTAGGAAAGGCTAGTTCCCCATAATATGGTGAACTGATTTGAATCTTTGTTGAAGAAGATGCCTACGTTTAGTTCCTAACCATACATTGAACAGCATTGCTTCAGAAGGAGGGGTATTTGTGGGAATGAAAAAACAGTGGGTGACTTATCTCTGATGATGAATAATACTACTGATCATTTGTATTGGCTACAACTCACATTTGTTGTCTCTGTCCCAGTTTCAGTTTAACCTTGTCTTTAGTCCAGTATTCCTTGGTCTTGTCTAAGTTGTTGAATGCCATTATGATATATTTACCTTTTTTCTCTTTTAGCTGTTTAATTATAACACCCTCAAAAGCTTTGTGAGATTTACATTGAAGGAGAATGTTATAATCTCTGGATAGTATTCTCATGTTCTTATATATGTTAGAATATTTAAAGTATCATAATGGCATTGGTCATTGAATATCAGGATATGCTTCCTTATTTAATTGGGTCTAGATGTCTAGTATTATCATAATTAGGGGTTAGTGGTAATAGTTGTATTTCTTATCAACTCACATCAATACCAGATCCTAATTATTCGTTGGCTTGCTCTCTCTTTCCTCCCACTCTACATAAATTCCTATAATTTCAACGTATATACTAAACAAGAGTTTTAAAATTTGTAGATTAATGCTAGTGATGATCGTTCTACATCAACAATTGAAGCCAAGATTCTTGATGTGGTTCAAATGAACTCTGTCTTGTCTGATTCAAGGCCGAAGTGTCTGGTATCTTTTCTTTCTTTCAATATTTTCATTTTGTATCTTAGTATCAATGCATGAAGGTGAAATGCTTATCTGTTTCCATTTCCTTAGGTGGTGGATGAAATTGATGGAGCTCTTGGTGACGGTAAGGGTGCTGTGGAGGTTCTTCTAAAGATGGTTAGTGCTAGATGCAAATGTTGATCTGTCTCCTAAAGTGTGCTGTCTAAGCAAACCTATTTAATTGTAGTCATATTGAAGATTCTTTTAATATTGTCCAAGGTCTCAATTTCATCACAATGATCAAACAGGTTTTATACCTCGATGTTTTTGTGGTTTCAATATAATTCATTTACTGGTTGTGTTCACTATTTACGCATTCATCAATGAGAACAATATAAGAACATAAATTTTCTTACTAGACATGTGATAGGCTTGCTGACATTTGTATGTAACTGAATCAATTTTTTTGTTTTTCTGGTTTTAAAAAGTAGATATACACTTTTGATAGGGTAGAGTCGGGGATCTGAACAAAATGATTATCTGAAGTATTGTTTGTATGCATTTTGTTTTAGAATTGTACCTTTTTTAACAAACTTCCCTAGGTTGAGAGGACTGAAGCTCCTTGCCAATTGTTTCACTTGTAATTGACTAACTACCTTTAATTAAAATACAAATATTTACCACTAATATGTAGCTTCTTCCAACCAAATAAAATTATATAGGTTATTAGAGATCCCGCAACAGCTATTTCAGTTGAATGTCTTTCTATTTCATAATATAGTTTAACATTGGTAAACCTACAACGAATAGGGTAGGGGAAGTTGGGATTGAGGTGGAGCCCCCTTTTTCTAGGAAAAGTATAAACAACAGTAACATGGAAATATTTTAATGAAAGTTTGTTATATGAAATCATAAATCTCTATACAAACCAAATCATGCAGATTTCTACCGAAAGGAAGTCTTATGCAGGGAAACAAACTGTGGGCAAAGGACAACTGGAGAGAAAGTCATCAAAAAAGGGTTCGAAAACTGCTTCGCTTTCAAGACCTGTGAGTTTTGGATGTTCTGATATTCATATTGTTAGTATTGTTTACCAGACAAATCATTTGCAGTGATGATGATATTGATTGTTAATGTAGGTGATATGCATTTGCAATGATCTATATGCACCTGCCTTAAGACCATTGCGTCAGGTAGCTAAGTAAGTTTCTGATTCAGATAACTAATCTCCTTGGTTTTTTAGGTGTTAACTATTCCATAGTATCGTGCATTGTTTTCTTTGCATAAATTTACTATTATTATTTCCCACAACTTTAAAAACAAAATTCATCCCTAACAGCTGCGACTGAAGTCTTATCCTGCTATTTGAGAAACCTTTGACGGAAAACTTTCATTGGAAATCGATTCCTGAGTTGTTAGAGAATCATGGTATCTCATTAATAGGAAGGATTACTGTCAGTTACTCTATTTGTGTCTCATTCCTAGTTATTAGTGTTGTATAATACTAGTTAATTTTGGGAGTATTTTTTGTTTTATTTCTTTTCATTTTCTTCCTTCTTTTCTTTGTATATAATTTATCTCTGCATATATGAAATAATCGATAAAATTATTTTCTTCATGCTAATATTTTTTTGTTCTCTTTTAACTGACTTCGAGTCATGTTCAAGCCATGCACTTTGAAAAACTGATGTCCTTGCCAGTGGTCAATTGTCAACCACTCTACCAACAACATCGCTTATGTTTTGGCCTTTGCTGAACGGATGCTTACAGCCAGCAACTATCATCAGCCAAACCCCTCCTCACCTTATACAAACTTTTTCTTCCCATTATTGCTGAAGTAAAAGTGTTCCTCTGGGCTCAAACAATCTATTTATAATGAGTTCCTTGACTGTGCTCAAACACACAAGGATTCGTCCATATGGATAATCATCTTATATTCTTACACCTTTTAATATATTGAATTTCAGATGGCGTTTCTTTTGCTACTCCTTTGATTCTTTATCCCTAAATACTACTCTTTTCTAAGCTAGCATTCCTGTCTTTCCTATTTGCTTCTTTTTAATTTGTATGTCCAAATGTGTATATAATCTGATTTGTTGACAACATACTTTTGTTCCATGTCAGGGTTCATATATTTGTTCAACCAACAGTCAATCGTGCAGTGAGCAGGTGATGATTAACTTGAAATAGTTCATACCTCGTACAGATATATTACAAAATTGACGTTAGTAAGACTGTTGATTAAAAAACGTTTGTATAGATTATATTATTAATGTTTAAATTAAATTAGCAAAGGAAGATGATTGAAGTTATCAAGTGTTTGGATGACAATGGTGGAAAAAGAATGTGATGTGGTTTGGGTCCATGGAAAAAAAATTAAGGAGCTTTGGATACTATGTTAGAGAAGAAGAAAATGTAAAGGGGGGTTTTCATTATTTCAACACAAAAAATAGTGTGCAAAGGAAGCATTTTATGGAAGCTATCTTTAAGGTATAGTTGAAGAACTTGAATGAAGTAAAAACAGTGTATTTTTTCTTATTACTCTGTTACAATTTACTATTTATTTATAGAGTACAAAGGTGCAGAATACAAAAGGTCAGACACCTCCTAAAACCCTAACCTAACAGTTGGGTTCCCACACATAAATAATAATAATAAAGAAAGATTACATTTCAAGAGAGTGCTAATACAAATATCAAAATAACAAAAGGATAGTTTTCATAGCAAACCGAGAGTACAACAAAAAAGAGAATATTCTAGAATAAGGGAAAAGTAACATGGTGTTATTATTCTCCAATATTTGGGTTGGGGTTCTGTCAACAATTGTCTTTTAGTTAAATCTTTTTCCTTCTCAGGTTCTTATGGTTGATTCTCTTTTCTTTCACCGTTTTCAAGTTTATCTTGATTATATTGATCTACACTCCGATGGTTGTGTTTGTTTTGTCCAACTTTCACCTCCTGAACGTCACAAGAATGGGGTCTAATCAATTATGTGTGCATTCTTAGGCTATTGTATCGTTCAAAGGATTTTTTGTGTTATGATGCAACCTCTTGTCACTTTAGTATCTCTAGGAGTTTGGTTCTTTTACCATTAGATATTTTTTATATTTTAACTCTTTTAACGATTTTGTTATCCTCTGTAAGTGCTTTATGTTTCTCATTCTCTGGAATTTTTCAAACCATGTCATGTTTATGTTAGATGCTAGTCTACTGTGCCTCTTCACAACACTATGCTGAATCATCCAGAGTACTTCTCACGCACCTTGCCCAAAGGCTTGAAATTCAATTTTAAAACTCGAATGAGATGCTCTATGGTAGGATACTAAGAGTCTACGAGAGAAGGAAGATAATATAGACTGTTAATGTGTTAGTTAACTACTGTGAGTAAGGGGAGATGCATTTGTTTTAATGTAGGGGGTAGTTAATTAGACTGTTTGGGAGGGGGGCGGGGAGAGCAACCTATATAAGGGTTGTATAACTCTGTAAGAGGGTTAGCGATTGCTTTGATTGTTGTATAGACAGGACAATTCATATCCTGTGGAGGTGGGATTCATCCCCCTTTTGGATGCTTGTACAATTGGGAATACTATACAGAGGAATATACAATTCTTTTCTTCTTTCTGGTGTTGGGTGTGTGTTTTACTGTTGCGTCTTGTTAGTTCTTGGACCTTCTTGACCAAGAACCTATCACTCTATCTTGTTTTTTGCTTCTCTAGGTTACTAAACTTTCTCCAATAAACATATAATACCCAAAGGTAGATTTTTATTCATAATAGAACTTGCATGGTTTGTAGTAGTATATATCCCAAGGTTTGAAGTGTTTTTTTTTCTTGAACAATAACCCCTCACATGATTTTCAAGTATTGAAGAATTTTGTCAACTATATGCATGTGTCTTTCTCTTGGAACATGCACTAAATGACTTACCACACTTAGTTCACAAGTAATGTTTGGTCTCATGTGCAATAAATAAGTTATTTTTCCTACCAATATCTGACATTAAGTCTTTTTTACATGAGAACCCTCTTTAGTTCCAATTTTGTGATTCAATTCAATAAGAGCTTTTGAAGTTCTACATCCTAGCTTATATGTTTCTTTGAGGAGATTGTTATGAAATAAATTTTAAGTTTATTTCAATCTCACAAAACCGGCTTGTAAGATGACATTTGCGCCTATTTATATATTGTAAATTAGTCTGATCTCTAGTAGATATAGAACTTCCAACACACCCCTTAACGTTGAGGCATATTGATATTAGGTAGAACAATAGATTCAGGAGTTACAAACTTTGTTCGGATAAACTTTAACTCATGACTCGAATATCATGTTAAAAAGTACAAAAACTTGTAAGGTGAGATTTGCACCCACTTATATACTGCAAATTGACCTTATCTTTAGTTGATGTGACATTTCCAATAGAGATTTCAAGTACATATTTTCCCTTAGGGATGAAAATCCTTTTTCTTTTTTCAATATGCAGCCTCAATTCCAAGGAAATTCAAGTTTTCTAGGTGCTTCATTTCAATTTGGGCTGCCAATTTTTTTGTTTTGCCATCCCCGCAATAATTATATCATCTAATAATAGAGTGCTTTATATTCCACTGGTTTTGGAAGGACTGGAAGTGATAGAGAAATTCTACCTCTTTGACTTGGGAGGAGTAGATGTGATATTAGGGGTGGCATGGCTAGCAAGACTCGGAGAAATTAAGGTAAACTGGGGAGAACTTATGATGCGATTTGAGTCAGAAGAAAAAGGAAGTAGAAATTTAGGGGGATCCAACATTGACACGTAAAGTGGTTATTCCTGAGGCATTGCTAAAGGAGAGGGAGATAGAAACCATGACTGTAGTTTGGAGCTTAAGCCAAGTAGAAGTGACTGAGGGAGAATGGGAAGCAGAGAGATTGGCACCAGTGCAGGAAGCGGGGTTGCAACAAATTTTGGCAGATTTCGAGGGGGTGTGTCGAGAACCCCAGGGGCTGCCACCTGAGAGGAAAATAGACCATCGAATTCCATTGAAGGAAGATAGACTTCAAATTCAAATTAACTTAGTACAATTTGTGAGCGAAATGGAGGTTCTGTACACGAAGCTCCATGATAAGTACACCGAAGTCAAGACTGCGAAACTATCTGATTTGGAACACCTTAACGAATAACAACAACTTAAATTCATCAATTGCTTGTCCGCTGCAGAAGAGGTCATAGAGCACTTGAAGACCGAGAAGGAAGAGTTTCTTGGACAAGTCAATGATTTGAGAGTCGAGCTCGCTTTGCTAAAGGCTGCCAATGACAACAGTTAGCGGACTATTAGATGCTTTTGATGAAGGAAAGCCACAAAAATGAAACTCTTTCTGAAGAAGTGGAGAAATTGCAACAGCTTTGCCAGGAACGAGCATATCATGATTTGAATAATAGCACAAGGATCGTAGCTGTAGATAATCAGTTTAAGGTTAAGTCTAACAGATCATATATAAGAATGACTAGAAAACGTATAAGACAAAATGCTTTAAGGACGAAGCAAGGTTTATATCTTTTGAAAATGATCAAGTTAATTCTGTTGAGAGAGTTAATGCACAATGCCTGCAAGGAGACAACATCTGGTACACTGTTGGAGTGCAGTAGCGAGGCTAATGTTCTATCAGGCCTTGATTTACAGGAAACTGGCCATGGTGATTGGCTTATTCTAGTTCTTTGTGAATATACACTGGGAATGAAATTTTCCACTTACTGTCAAACTGGACGGATATGCCTTTCTGCACATCTATCAAGTGGCTACTCCTTCGATTATCATGGATTTGCAAAGTCCCGGAAAAGTGCTACAACGAAGGAACCAGCAGCAGTAAGGGGAGGAAATACCCCAAGTTTTAATACAATCGCAAGAGGGTGGTTTGGATGGTGCTACTTGAGGAGGAACACTACATCAGACAACAGTTTCCTGACTTCAACCTTGAGGACAAGGTTGATGTTGGGGAGGAGGGTAATGTTAGGAAGTTAAAAGTATATGAGAGGAGGAATAAAAGAGGAGGGAAGTAAGGGCCGAACAGTTTATATATATTAATATTGAACGGTGGCTGCAAGGGAGGAGGGAGTGATGGGCCGAACGGTTTAAAGTGATAATACCGAACGGTAGAGAGTTAATGTTAGAGAATTAAATAGCGGGAAAGTTTGTTAGTTTGTTAGGGGGAGAAAGAAAGTATAAATAAAGGTTGAGTTGGCTGAGGAGGGTATTAGATATTTTCTCTTTTGAGTATAGACTAGATATATTGTTCCAGTGGAGGAAGGGAGGCTTCCTTGGGAGGGGGATACTTACATGTATTTTCTTCTTTCGATACATTACAATGTTAATAAAATACATACATATACTATCATATTATGCTGTTTGAGAGTTGTGTGAGAATAGAGTGATCTATTTTGGTTCCCTGAGTAAAGGAACCTAACAGGTTCACTTTTTATGGCTTCATGGATTGAGGTAGGAATTTTTGTGGCATCAATGACAATAATAAAGTTTCGATTCATTAGAAAGATTGTTAGTGTAGACTTACTGAGAAATAGGATATATAACACTATCTTTTTCCTTTTCTCGATGAAATGTGTAGATGCTCTCGAATAAAGAAGCCAAACACCCTAAGACAAAGGGCCAATAGTATTAAATGTACAGGGTATATGATCTAGGGGACTTAGTCATTAATTGACTCATTGTTTAAAAAATTTCAAGTTCTTCTTTATAAGCTTTTCATATCAGACCTTGAAGAAAACTAAAACAAAGACATAACAAAGAACCTATTTAGCAAAAGAACCAAAAGGTTTATATTTACTGAAATTGGAGCCAAAAGAGATGTCACACTCCTTGGAATGAGCTGAAGAGGTCCTGTCAACCCTCTTTGTGGCAATGGATAGTGTTCTATATGTGTTGATATCATTGTTGGCATGTGATGGGATTTGGCAACTCTATTGTTGATGCAACTATCTATGTTGTCATCGCTGAAGTGAGGTAAACCTTTTTGGGCCTTCATTGGCAAGTGATGGCGAATAACAACCGTGATGGCTATTAAAGTGGCAGGAGAAACAAAGCTCCCAAGATTAGGTGCTCTGATACTAACTTGAACTATGTAAGAAAATAAATAGTTATTTATAACAATCACACTAGTTACATTCTTATCATCTCTATTTGTAATAATTAGTTCCTTAAAATAAGGAAATGAAAATATGCTGAAATAATTAGGAAGATTCTAGATATACTTTTCCTAATCACTATGGGTTATTGTTACATATCCGAGTAGGAGACGTAACGAAATCACCCTCTCACACACTCACAACAAGAAAAAGAATAATGAAAGAATGGAATTGAACGAATGTATATCTTTTATTGATAAGAATAACTGAATCAAATAGAAAACAAACCATAATTGGGAGCATAACCTCCGTCAATTATTTCTAATAATTGGGAACATAACCTCCATCAACTATTCTGGAGCATAACCTCCTTTACAAAACTTAATAATCAAAAGCATACCCTTAATTATACTAATTATTTCCCGCCCCATCTCTTACTAAATATTTCCTTAGAATATATCTGCATTTAATATAAATATCTCTATATTTAATATGAATATCTTATATTGAATATTTCCTAGGATATATATATTTATTTACTCTAATTAACTTATACTGAATATTCTCTCCTATTGTGGCTCCTTTTACTGTAATTAGCTCTCGTCCCCCCTAACTGCTGTGCAGTTAAGATGGTGATTCTTCAACCGTAAGCCTCCGGTCCTTCCCTGCTTCCCATCGTTCGGCCTGGTCGCTCCCTGCATTCCACCGTTGGGCCTGATCACTCCCTGTCTCCCACCGTAGGGCCTGGTTGCTCCCTGCCTCCCACCGTTGGGCCTGGTTGCTTCCTGCCTCCCACCGTTGGGCTTGGTCGCTCCCCATTTGTCCTCCGTTCGGTCCGACCATTCCCCCTTGTCCACTGTTTGGCCTTATCTCTCAATGCCTTCCACCGTTCGTCTTTACGATCAATACCGTTCGGCCTCACTTCCCTCCTACCTTTCTCATTACCTCCCAACCCTTATCATTACCTCCCACCTTATACCCTAACAGTTATTGAGAATTTCTTTTAAATTGACAATATGCTATTTACAACATTACCTCTCTAGGCTGGTCATTTGCTCAAATTGTTCTTAAGAAGGTCTTTCTTCACAATGACTTGGTAGAAGATATTTATGTGACTCTTCTTCCGGGCCTGTTTTCCTTATCTAATGGCCTGTGCAAGCTTAAAGGTTCTTTGTATAGCTCGTGACAAGCTCCTTGTACATGGTTTGAAATGTTTTGTTCTACTCTCTTTGGTTTTCTTTCACTTAGTTATGACTTCATTCATCATAGAAACATTGGAATTGTTGTTCTTATATATGTTGAAGACAATACAATAATATTAGTTTTGATCGTGCAACCATTCAATGTCTTAAGCAACAATTCCAAGCTTCTTTTCATTTGAAAGAACGAGTTGTCTTCACTAGTTTATTGCCCTTGAAGTTTATATTGACTCCCCAAGTGTTTTTCTCCAATGGACACTCCTCCCGAGGTTAGTGTCAAATTTCATTGCGATGAGGGAGGTCCTTTAATAGAGCCTTTACTATACTACTACTTTGTTGGAAGTCATAATTATATGACCATTACATGCCCTGCCATTTCATTTGCAGCCCAACAAGTGAGCCAATTTATGCATTCCCTTTGCATCTTCATATGGCCATTGTTCAATTTATTATTTGTTTCTTTGAAGACACTTTGACTTGCAACCTATTCCTTCCTATGGAGAAGCCGCCGTTGTGGTTGGCTACAGTGTTACAGATTTAGCTGGTTACCTTGATACAAAAAGATCTATCACTAGTTGGGGTGTGTATCTCAGCCCCACATTGCTCTCTTGGACGGGTAGAAAGCAATCTTGTGTATCTAAGTCCTCAACTGAATTAGAGTATTAAGCTAAGTCTATGGTTTCTTCTGAAATCATTTGGCTCCATGGACTCTTGACTTAGCTACGATTCTTGATAATTCAATTTTTCATGAGCGTATGGAGCATATCGAGGTGAATTTCCATTCTATTCAAGAGACATTCCACATGTTAATTCTTTCCCCATGTTACATCTCAATTCAGCTTGTAATCATCTTTACCAAGGCTGTATACCTTGATCAACCCTACAATCAATTTGTTAGCAAATTGATAATCAGCCTCATCAGTTTGAGAGCGGATGCCAATAAGGGATTCTGTTAATTATTTTGTTTCCTGTTATAAGTTGTACATATTAGGAGTAAATATCTGCCTACTCATTGTAGAATATAAGCTTTCCTAATTTGGATATAGTAAATTAGGAAATAGAATTATTAATTACTATTAATGGATCTGTATTTTTTAAAGAAGAGAAATTCTGACACCAAGCTTAGAACCAAGTCACAAATTTCAGAAACTTACCAAACTAGCTATTCACTGTTTTTAAGCCACATATTAATAAGATATGGATTGAGGTTGTACTTTTAACTTTGATTGAATTGTAAACTCTATGGATTAGTGCTCGTTGTTTCTAGACTACATATTTGATACCTCATTAATCTTTTGCAGTGTCTTCTCTGTTCATTTAATTTGATAAATTCATCCTAAAACAAATTATCTTTGTAGGCTGACATACATATGCAAGAAGGAGGGGATGAAAGCCAGTGCAATTGCACTCACTGCTCTTGCAGAATATACAGGTATTTTTCTTATAATTTTTAATTTTGTGCCTTTGTGCAAGTTAATATTATTTGGTGCTGCTGATACATTTTTGCATGCTTTAGTGTCTGGCGTTAATTATGGGGGAAAAAGTGGAAAGAAGTCTATATAAGGAGTTTTTTCACTCTTTATACTATTGAATATAGCAAAGAGAATCTGTGTTGTAGAAAATGAAACAAAAGGTACAGCTTTATATATGGTCATAAGCTGCTGCTAAACTTAAAAGACACTAATAGATTACAGCAATTAAAGAAATGTACAGTGCAAAACAAAGGGAAATGACGTTCACTCACTGGCATACAACATACTGTCTAGGCTTATGTTCAGCATACAAGAATTCCTTTTCTAGATTTGCCTTGTCTTGACGAAATAATGGGTCACCATTTTAACAACATTCACAACCTCTCCCATTTCAGCAACAAGAACTTCCATTTTGTGATCTACCACATGCTCCCATGTTCAAAATATTGTGTTAATCTTTATGTAGTACGGATAGTGTTTGTCGCATCTTGAATGGTTGATTCATGATAAAGGTAATGATTATGTGATGTGTCCATGTTGACACCTTGTCTAGTTAAAGAGTTTTTTTTGCTCAATGTTACATTCTTCAATTCATCTTTGCAATCATTTAATCCTTCTCTTGCTCTCCTGTTTATTCATTACAGAATGTGATATTAGATCATGCTTGAACACTCTCCAATTTCTCTCAAAGAAGAAAGAAGCTCTCAATGTGGTAAGATTTAGTGTGATCACGAAGTTCTGATAAATTTTTTAACCCTAGTGAATTCATATAAGTATTAAATTTGTTATATGGATATTGTGTTAGAATGTTTTGAAAGTGGGTGCAACAACAGTGATAGTGTGTCGTTTGAAATGTGTGTTAGAGTTTGTCAATACTAGAGTTGTGGTTTGAGTGAAAAAATCAAATCAAATAGAAAGATAACTTTGTTACATTTGAGATGTTGTCTCTAAAACGGAAAACAAGTTTGAGAAGAATAACATTTTAAATGTGTTCTCATTTTGTGGTTCAAAAATGGATCAGGGAGAACAATATTTCAGAGATATGGGTGCCTACAATACATTTTGCAGTTCTGCGAGACAGAACTTATAGAGAAAAAGAAAGAAGTTGAGTAGTTATGGGTGGTTACAAACTAGTGTATAACCTCCGAAAATTACAGAAATAAAAAGAAAATAAAGAAACAGAAAAAGAGATACAACTGTATTACAAAATAAGAAAAATAAAACAATGAATAAACAATGATCAACATAACTTCTTCAGGCTTCGTTTCCTTCTCATTTTTGGGTTGAGACATTGACCATTGTTGTCTACTTGATCAATTGCCTTCCCTCCCAAGTTCTTGGCCTCGATTCTCCTTTCTTTCATCTTTATTCCAGACAGCTGAGTTATGATGATCGTCACCCTTTTGGTTGTTAATGTTTTGTACACCTTCCACCTTCGGAACGTCACAAACTTGAGGCCCAGTCTGTCCAATGTGCATTTATGGGTTATTGTACCACTCAAAGTGGAACGGTTTAAACCTGGCTATGCATATACTAGCACCAGCCTACCCCACACCTTCCCAACTCTGAACCGTCACCTGACCATATGCCAATAGCACCTCGTCAATCCAGTTGTATTATAAAGCTCCTGTCAGCATATAGTATTATAAAGAAGAGAAACCTGTCTCTTTTTGGCCTTATAATTCATGAGCATTTTTTTGGCTTTATGTTCACTTCAGAACTTGGAGAACAATTTTTTTTGAGTGAGGAAATGTGTTTTTTTTTTTCATTACATGCTGCATTATTTTTTACTTGTTTTACTTGGTGCACAGTTTGATATTGGTTCTCAAGTAGTTGGCCAGAAGGACACATCAAAGAATGTTTTTGACATCTGGAAAGAGGTAAGATTCATCTCTACTAAATTTGTCTATTTATTCAGTAGCTATCTAATATTACAACTTTAAATTGACCTTGTTCATTATTGATTGATATTCTGTGTAGATTTTCCATAAGCGAAGAACAAAAAAGTTGGAAAGAAAATCTCATAGAGGGAATTCCTTTGACTTTGACTCACTGTACTCCCTTGTGTCAAAACGGTTGGCCATGTTTTACTGTCTTACTTGTTTCTTCCTCTTTTCTTCAAATATATCTTCATGGTAAAATAGGAATATTTATATGCAGAGGTGATAGTGACTTGATTCTGGATGGAATTCATGAAAATGTTTTGCGGCTCAATTATCATGACCCACTGATGCTGAAAACTGTAAGCATTTATCAAACACAACTTATTTCCTTGGATTCATTCACTTATTCTTTTGAATCATTTAGAGTTTTGTTTTGATATCTGTTTGAAGGTCAAGTGCTTCAACAATCTTGGAGTTTATGATCTATTGCATCAATATATAGTGCATACACATCATATGTCCCTTTATGGTAAGAAAATAATTGGCCTACTTTAATTTTTGTTTACAAGTTAAATATCGCTCATACTTCTCTATCTTTCCTTTCATCAGTATATTTGCCCCTAGTTGCAATTACTGTACATCATATAGTATCTCAAATTCAGAAACCAAACATTGAATGGCCAAAGTCCTATCAGAGGTATCTTGTTCTTCTTGTATTTTGTTTAGAAAAATTTTATGGTGCACTTTTCATACAAAACAAATTTCCTGATGTATCTTATAAACATCTTCAGATATCGTACAATGATGATGGAAAAGATGGACATTTTGAATAATTGGCACCACAAAATCCCACCGCATATTGCAAGGCACTTATCAGCTAGTTCCTTTGTAGAAGACTTAATTTCTCCATTGTTACATATTCTGTCCCCGCCAACTATAAGACCGGTGATGTACTAATTCTATTTGTTCTGAATATGGTTTTGTTATCCAATCAGTTGTCACCTTGTCTTCATCCTCTATAGTTGCTTGAATAGATTTAATTGCAGATTCCTTGTTATTTGATGTTCAAGTGTGTTGGTAGAGAGAGACCATTCTTTGTTGATAAATTATTTGTGGAAATGTTTATGACAAAGAAATTGTCAAGATGAAGAAAGCCTTAGTCTTATTATTTATTATTGAATTCAGTTCGAACAAAACCTTAGTCCAGTTTGATTTAATCACTAGAACTTATAAATCCCCAATCTCTATATTCACAGCCTTGCAACAGACTGTAAGACTGTTTTTACAGTTCTGTTTATGAAGATCCTTCATTGTTAGTTTTCTTTCTTTAATTTGTTTTTTAATTTAGCTCATGTATTTTGTTTATGTTTTCATTAATAAATTCCTAACTGTATAAAGACCAGTTCTTTGATTTTTAATCCAGTGTTTGTAGTAACGGACTTGGTGTCTTTTTCTGAAAGACAAGTTGACTCATTTGCTCGGTTCAGCCCCAGTTGCACTGTTTTTTTTTTTTTTCCCTTTTTTGATGTGGATTTATTGTCTTTAGGTGGCATTACAAGTACTATCTGACACGGAGAAGAATGATCTTGCTCAATTAGTTAGCAAAATGGTATCATATGCTATAACATATAAAACTGTGAAATCAGATATGCCGTATCAAACCCTGAAGTCTGAAGTAGCAGATGGTTTGGCACTGTCTTTTGTTCCTCCTATCAGTGACTTTATAAACTTCAAGGTTGGGACTTTGGATTATGGGTCATACTTCTGTCTTTGAAGTATGTCAATCTCAGCCAGATTTTAATATCTTTTCTATTCTCTACATTTCTGCAGGATTATACTTCAAATCATTATGTGCTTTCTGTAGCTATGAAGCAGCTTTTGGTACATGAGGTTAGATTTCATTAACTCTGACGTTTTAGTTTAGTTACAAATTTTTCTCATCCTTTTCTATTTAAGGAGGATATTCAAACCTTGGCCTCTGTCTCCTCTTGTATAACTTATTTTTATATATGCAAAATATGTCTGTTGACCAATGATAGTCCATTTTGTTTTTAAATCGAAGGAAAGAAAGAAGGTTTTGGCATACAATATAAGTTGCAAGCCCAACTAGGTTAGCTCTACAACTTGTATAAACACCTATAGTTATACCTATTTGTATAATTAATGCTCTGACTGAAGGGTTAACAATTATTTTTGCTTAAAGCTTCAAGTTTGAAAGAATGAAAATGAAATTTGAATGTCAAATATAAGGTGCGTTTGTTTGCGCTATTTTTTTGAGAAAGAAATATTTTTTAATAAAATAAGCAAATTTATGTTTTTTTTTTGTGTTTATCTAACTTGCTTATTTTAAAAGTAAATATTTTTATGCTTTTTTTTAATAAGAAAGTTCCCATTTACTTGTAAAATAAGTGATTTTTAAAAAAATTTGCTTATTTCAGAAATACTTATTTTTTAATTTTAAACAAACTGACTCATAATCTGACTATCCAAAACTTATTCAAAATATAGTAGTTATGTTAGGGATGTCTATATCCATTTTTCATTTCTATTTATGCTCCATTATTTTATGGTTACAGGTTGAAAAGCATAAGATTTTACAAGTTGGTGTTGACAAAACTAGGGCTTTAGCAAATGAAGGGCATGGAATCATTGAGACTGAAACTCACAACATCCCATTAGCCAATACCAATGCTGTGGCAAGGAAATCAAATGCAAATCCCACAATAGTTTCATCAAACTTGAATACCAATAAAAGTTCAAGTACAACAGATATTGGGAAACCACAAAACGTGGGAAATATTAAAAAAGCAACCAGAAGTTCCTCCAGTTTCTTTGATAGGTGATTCTTCCTGAGTTATTTGTATGTCGAGTCAATTATTATTTCTTAAAGCTATTGGGTCTATCGAGGAGGAGGTTCTCTATGAGTTACACAAATGCCAATAACATCTGAGCCAACTATATAAGGGATCAACACCACTCTTTACCAAAAACCTTAAGGCTATGAGTTAATGTGTCTTTCACCTTTATATATTGCTCTACTTTCTTATTTCTATCCGATGTGGGACTTGGACTCACTTGGATTCTGAACAATCTCTCCCTGAAGGGTGAGTTTCTTCCACATAGGTACACTCCTCCTCTAGCGGAGACATTCCCAACTAACTACAACCACGAGTAGCTCTTTTCAACAGCCGTATCTTAACAGAACTTGCTTACCTGGAAGACTTTCGGTATAGGGATCATTACATTCGTCTGAGTCGGTTATCAAGACAAACTTGGCTTTGATACCACTGTTGAAAATAAGACTTATGAGAATCATGTTTGCTAAACTAATCTATATACTGTAATAAGAGCTAATTTGGGAAACTTAATTAAGGGTATGAAATTGGAAACTTATTTTGTCTTTTTAAATTTAAACCTAGCTGAAGTCCATATTCCTTAATAAATTTGTATGTCCAGGTTGAGATATTTCCTGGGCTTGCATGGTATTGATTTCAGTACATAAAAAGTATTTCTAGAATTTAGTTCAAATTTGATGTTCTTAATGAAATCACGTCTTAGACCTCCTTTTATGGATTTTTTATACTACGAGAACAGAAAAGGGCTCAACGTGAAGTGGTTCTTTAACTGGGTGAAGCTACTTTGGAGAAGTTACTTGGTTGATGTTGTTATCACTGTTGTCAAATAGAAAATTTTAGGAGGGAGAAGCACCTTGGAGTTGTAAATGGTTGATTAGGAGAAATCACGCACTCCAAAGTCCTTTTTCCTAATAGGTTCAGTTCAATAAATCTCTTTGGTCTTATCTCCCATAGAAGTTATCCAGCATCATGATTCTTGAAACAGTTATTCATTTTCTTACCTACATCTAGTACGAGAGCACATTATTTTGTCTTACAGTTGTTCATAGTATATCACTATGTTTATATATGGTAAAAATATTGATTCTGTCGGCAGCTACATCAAGGCCTGGATCAAGGTTATTTTAATTATTGCCTTTTTCTTTGATTTTTATTTTTGACTTTGGTAAAATCGGGCAAAGACACAATGAAAATCTCCTCTTCAACTGATTACTACTAATTAAAAAAGATTTTATGTCCATTGGTTTTTGTAATGGTTCCACTTGGATGTTTATATTGTACTGTTGGGTTAATGGACGACAATTGTTCCTTACTAAATGATTGTCTTTCTATAGTCCTTATTTACTGCTTATCTTTCTATGCTTCATGGCAGGTTTAAAAAGGTAAATACAAAGGGCGTACAAAGTAATGACAGATCTCTACCAGAAGAAGCTATCTTGGAGAAAGATCGATACCCTTTACTTTTTAAATTTAATGAGGTACACTACATTTCTTTAGTAATGAATGAAAATGGACATTTCTTTATTTTATCTTGCACTTGATAGAAAAATAAAATGTAATTGCATTTAATTAATAAAGATGCATTGTTGTGGTTTCAAAGCCATATTCGAGAGCATTGGAGACGATAAGAAAAACATATTATCAAAATTATTGCATGTAATTTCGCTACTTTTAAGAAAAATGGAGCTATGATTTAAGTTAATAACAATATTTGTTTCGTTAATACGGTCATTGTGTCTTGTTGATTTCTTTGCAGGGCTTTACTAATGCAGTCAAAAGACCTGTCCGTATTCGGGAATTTCTATCTTAATGGGTGTAGCAAATAATATATTTATCTTCATGGGCTCCCCTAGTTCCCTTTAGATTAGCTTTGTTGTATGTTTCAGAATCAAAGTTCTTACCAATTTTAGTTGTGGTCTTTTTTGCTGTTTATCATTTTCACTTGCAAAATGAAGGGAATGGAGTGGCAGGGTCAACGAAACTAATTGTTTATGATTACAGTTTACTCATCTAAAAGTTAATTTGTTCAGCAAAAACTAATCGGCTATGTTCCCAACCAGCCAGCCCCTTGCTTCACATAGCTAAATTTCAATGCAGATTTTTATATAGATAATGCAGGTTAATTGAATCTTGTCAAAATGTGAATTGGAATTCAAATTTGGGAGTAAACTACTATTTGGTCCCTCAAAATGCATCCCATTAAATTACAAAACTAAAGAAATATAATATATGTTTTTCAAAATTTCTATTGTTTTATCCTAAATATAAGTTAGCATTAAATACTTAAATCATACATATCTTTTAAAATTTTGATATAGTTCACAGATTATACTTTTAAAAACTCATTTATGAATTCCTTAATTTTAGATCGTAATTTGATGGCTAAATATATGCACTTTGAAGGATTTAATTAATAGTTTACTGTTGCACTTTTTGAATGATGTTAGTCAAAATTGTTTGATATTAGTTGAGGTGGTTGTAGGACTAATTTCAACAAGAGTATGTTAATTACTTAAAGTTGTATAATTTCAAATTTCACTTATAAGAATTTACTATTCTTCATATTCTCCCGTTTTTAAAATTCTTGTTTCTTTTCTTTATATTTCTCGTCAACATTATTTTGGTGAAGACATCATTTGGTCACTTTCATTTATGCCGTCAACTTAATAATCTTTTTGTTGACTAATATTGTTGGTGGTTTCTTTCATATTAAAGTTGAATTCGATTATTTTTTGGTAGTTAGTATTTAGGTGTCTTTGTGAAAGCTTGATATGGGGTCAATGTTATTTTTCAATTAATATTAGTTAAGTCTTTTTGGTTAACATCAGTGATAATGTATTTTTTATTAGTGTTAAACACATTTTTTGATCGAGATAACTTTCAATTAATGTTATTCTTTTTCTTGAGAATATTAATCAACATAATGGTCGAGATGATTTCTTCACCAATACTACTTAGGATTTTTTTTGTCAACACTTGTAAGACTATTTTTGCACTTGTGCATGTCAATACTTTTGTCAATGTTGAAAAATTTTATGTTTTGGTTGATAGTGCTAAGATTGTTTATCTGGTGATGTAGGTCAGGATTATTTCAGTATCAACATTAGTCATGATTTTCTTTGACCAGTGTTATTGATGTTATTTTTTGGTGAATGTCTATCATATTTTTTCACTTGAAGATGTAACAATTATTTTATGGTGTATTTAGAAATTGTGGTTCATTATTATTAGTGAGTGAGAAATATCTGGGTTGCTCCCTCCACCATCCAGGTGTTTCTTTACTATTTTCTTTTATTTCAAAAATATCTTACACCTCTCCATTATCCTTAACAATATTTTCTTTTATATTTTAAGTATTTAATAATATTTTTATATCATTTATCTAATAAATTAAATTCCTCATTCAAGTTATTTAAGACAAACATGTCGGTAAGTTAAAACATAATATAATGTTAAAAATTATAGATATTAAATGTTAAAAAGAAAAACACACACACACACACACACACACACACACACACACATATATATATATATATATATATATATATATATATATATATATATATATAAACATTTTTCTAGAAATTTAGAACAAAATTTTACCATTTATTAAGTAATTTGAAGAAAAAAAATATATTGAACAGTGAAAATAAGATTGAATCAAACTTATTTAAGGAAAAATGTAAATAAAATTTTGTAATATATCACAAGTTTAAATCTAAGCCATGTGAATGCTCCATTAATATGGAGAGAAAGAGAAAGATTGTTGAATATAGTGGGGAGGTGTAGGGTATTTTTGGAATAAAAAAAATAGTAAAAATGTGTAAAGTATTTTTGGAATAAAAGAAAATAATGAGGAGGTGCAGGAGCACTTGGGGAGGTGGAGAAAGCAACACCCGAAATATTTTAACCAACAATTCCTAGGATTGTGGCCAATATTTGCCGGAAAAAAATGTCAACTAATAAAGATATAGAAGTTGGAAAACAAATGTAAGCAAAAAAAACTTTAAAGAATAACTAATTTTTGTCACAAATAATTATGGTTAATATAAATTAAAAGTAACATATGTTAAGACTGATAAAGAAGATAAACACTTTGTTAATTGAAACGTTTTTGGTGCACTTTATACAAAAACAAACTAAGCTAGCGTGTACCGAAAAATTATTAACAAGTATTTTTTAAATTAATAATTTTTATTTAATGTTAAAATATTCTTTTTTTTTATTTTGTTATAATTGAAATATTCTATAAAAAATTAAATCGTCTCATCATAACAGTTATTTAAAATATGGGTTAAATATGTTTATAATCTTTTAATTTTTAGTGAAAAATGAAATTTATTGAAACTTTGGTTCAATTTAGTCTCTCGTGTAAAACCTAAAAAAAATAGATTTTAGAAGTGGTGGTAGTGTAAAAATAGTGAAACTGGATTATTTTAATATTAAACAGTTTTATTATAAATAATTGTTATAAATGAGTTTCATTATTTTAAAAGACATCATTTCTTTAGAAACTCATTTTCTAGAGTTGTCTACCTTCTCTTTAAATGTTCTTGCTCCTAAGTCATGTGTTTGACGATAAGGAGGTACCTAGACGGCGTCAAGGCCTACAAATCCAACCGATCAATTTTTGTTTTAAAGCAAGTAAGTTTCTACTCATTTTTTTATCCTCTTTGCTTCGATCAATGCATGTATCATTTAGTTATCTTTTCTTGCTCTTGGTGAATTTAGAGATCTAAGAACTTTGTGTGTCAATTTTGGTGCTTCGTAGGGTCCGTTTAGAAATTTCTTGCGTTTCAAGCAATCGGTGGGACGCTTTCGTGGATTGAGTTGTTATTTTGAGGTAAGGGAAGCTAGACTTTGTTTTAGTTGTGTTTGTTGTGTAAACTTAGTAATTATATAAATTTTAGACGTTTTAGTAAAATATGGTGTGTTTGGATAAATTGACGTATGTAAATTAGTGATTTTAATGATATGATGTTATTGTAATTAATGTGATAATATGTTTGCTACTGTATAATATTTTAATTGTGTGTGATAAGGATATTTGATTGTTTGAAAATGAATTCAAGTGGTTGTGAGAGTACTTTAAGCTTAAAAGAAGGGGTTTTGGGTAGTGAAATTTAGAAATAGGTATGGGAGTGCCATGGGATCTGTTTTGGGACTGTCATGAGATAATTTAGAACTTGTTAGGAGGGATTATATGGTTAAAAGCTGTGTGAAATAAAAAAGGTAGTTTATAGAGGTTGTTTTCAAATGTTTTTGGAGTAAAAAGAGGGTGTTGAGTAGTGAAATGTTGAGGTAAGTGGTCTGCACTGTTTTGGAAGGTTAGAGGTATGTTATTACACCTATTAGGACTTGTTTAGGTGCTTAAACCGGTAAAATCTGTTCTGAAATGGAAAATGACTTCATTGGTTGAATTTTTAGCCCATTTTAAAGGTTCTAAGGGATGAAAATGAGAAGTAGGACAGTTGGGAGTATTATGTGGTTTTGGAGTGTCTTAGCAAGTGCACTTGAACTTGTTTATGCAGGTTGCAAACTGGTTTAAGGGTTTAAAAGGGTAGAAGTGAACTTGGGTAGCTTGTAGGATTGAAAAATGAGTTTTCAAGTGTCAAATTGAGTGACAACAAGGTTCCCTAAGTTTTCTCAAGTTTTGGAGGGTCCTAGGGTTTTATAGAAGTTGGGGGTAAGGTCCCGAAAGTCAAATTCGTAGTAGTTTTGGGGGGTTTTGGACCCTTCCAAAGTTGTTGATGAGAGTTTCAGAGTTGTTTTCCTTACCTAAATGTGAGTATCATGATACCATGAATAAATTGTTATTGGGTGATTTCTGATGACTTGTATGATTGTTTCTATTTCTTTAATGTATGATCAGTAGTCTCATGTATTGGTGTACTATGTGAATGTGAAGTGATATCAATGGTTTCAAAGTTATGAAGGTTAGTTCCAAGGTGGATCTTCTTGGTGTGGTTTCAAGGGTGTTAGAATTAATGCAGGAAGCTCATTCTTGGGGGTTATCCTGAAACTCAAATGGTCTTTCATTCTCAAGTAGAGAAGATTTACACATGTGGTGAAAGTAGCAGGAGGTCTTAGTCTTAGATGCTTCCAGTATAATCCAAGGCATGAAATAGACTAACTTTTGTAAGTGTGGTAGGGTGAAACCTATTAGCAATGACTTTGTAAAGCAATAGAGACCACCATAAACAACCTACCAATGCTCGACATTCATTTTAAGTCTGGACACTCGGTCTAGGTCTTTTTACATTAAGATGTTTGAGTTGATCTATGCTATCTGTATGATTATTATGCGAGATATTTCAATTGATATGATGTAATGTTTTGAATCTAGCTTACCCTTGCTTTTGTTTTTGTTTGTCTGTATGTTTTCTCTTTTGCGATGATCACCTTTATGGGTGTGAGCTTAGAGAAGACATCTTTCCAGTTGTCTTAGCATAGGGGTTGGTAGTGAAGCAACAATATAGTTAGTCTCTTTTGCTTTTTAGGTCTAGATTTTTCTTCTATTGGAATCTCAAAGTTTGTTGTAAGTTATGTTTTTTGTATCTCTTATTTTAATAATTTTATATTCCTAAAATGGGATGCTACACTCGACAACTTTAGACATGCGTAAATTTAGTTATTTAAACAAAATTTTATTAAGTTTATTTCACGTTGTTTTAAACATAGTAGCATTTAAGTTGTATACATATTTAACATATTTTTACTTCAATGTTAATTGAGAAACATATTTAAAACTTCAAATAAACTTAATAAAATTTGAAATTTGAGTGAAATGATTAAATGCACACATTTATAAAAATAAGATACTAAATTGATCTAAAAGTTTTAAAAATGGATTAATTCTAATTTTCACGTAAAATTAAATAACCACAAACATATTTAACCCATAAAATATTAAACAATCTGAAAGGAAATCCTTTACAATTTAGTGTATTCAAATTTGTTGAAAATTATAAAATTAAACTCTCATGATATTGTATTCTTTTTATATTTACAAATATTTTATTTTCTCTAATAATTAAAAGAATCGCACTTTTTAAGTGTAAAGGAATAACATGTTGTTAGGTTTTAGGAATTAATCACTCTGGTTTTTAAATATAGATCTAAACTTTAACTTTGTACGAGTGATGTTTCCATATAATATACCTTTTCTAGTTATAATTAATCTTTTACCTTTTTTTTTTCAAATTCCTTTGCTCTATTTTCTTTTATTCCTTTACCATCATACAGTATGTCATCATAGTTTCTCTTATCCAATGAGGTAAAAATGATTAGTTTTTGGAGTCTAATCCTAGATTATTTATTTAAGTGGAAGAAGTCAAATGTTTCTCCCATGAATCATCTTTTCCAAAAGCTAAACTTACAAAGAGAACATTAGTGAATTGTTCTACATTATATACGTAATAGGTAGAAGCTATGATTGATCAAACCCATTGTTAATCATCTAGGTTATGTTACTTGACTACACTGTAAATTTGTATCATAGTTCCTTGTGATTGCTTGCCCATCATTGCATTTATCTTGTCTAACTTGATGAGGGGCTTTGATCAGTAGCCAGACCTTTCAACCTTGCAAAGAGAGGATCAGAGAGGTTTTGTTTGCCTTCCATGTGTTTGCTGCAAATCCTGATCCTTAGTGGCCTCGTACTTGATGACTCAATTTTGGGACATCCCCTCAGTTGAACTTCCTTCAAACTTGGCATAAGGTCATGCATTTGTTCAGGCAGAGAATTCAACTTCTGACAGTAGTTGATGGTTAACAAAGTGAGCTTTGATGCTGCAAATCCACCCTTGGGAAATGATGTGAAATTTGGACAGTGCCTTATGCGCAAGGAATGGAGGGACTTCAAATTTGGACGGGTTGCATCTGATTCTGAAACAGTAAGTGCTTCAAGATTTTTACATCCCCATATATCCAAAGACTTGATATTGGGGAAGAGATCTAAAGGCAAGAACACGAGTGAGTCACAGCTACCATGCAAGAACAATGATGTCAGTGATTGGTGGCACAGAGGTGAGTGTACTTTGAATTCTAGACTCTCACAATTCTGAATGTTCAACACGCGCAGAGATGGAGAATTAGGAAGTGAACAAAGTAGACGTTTACAATCTCTGATTACAAGTAATGTCAAAGATGGAAGATTATCTGGTAAATTCCCCCTCAGTTTGGGACAGTTTCCAATATGAATCTCTCTAAGATGAAAGAAAGCTTTACTTCCTGCATTTTCAGCATTAGGATACCATTTCTCCCAAAATGGCATAGACTCAATCCTTAGAATTTCTAGTGCAGGAAAGCAATTAGTTGAATAAGAGGTTCTATTTCCAAGAAACTCAGATCCCACACTCACTAGTCCCTCAAATTTACTGATCTGAAGCTCTTTCAACATTGGAAGTTGTCCAAGGGGAGGCAGCCTATAGCAATATTTACAGCCATTAAGCATTAAGGACACCAAATTGTAGAAGGAGTGATCCCCCAACCACTCTGGAAATTCTGTACCTGGATAGTCATAGATATCCAGCTTCTTCAAATTTGTATGTGGTTGCAGGCTGTTCAGTATGGTTTTTTCTTTCTGAGAGTTCTCAGTTTCACCATTCCCACACCAGTCCAAAGACAACTTTTCAAGACCATGCTTTTCCTTCAACTTTGCCTTTTCACAATCCTTGTCACTAACAATGTGTTCTAGGCAATGAATAAACAATTCTCCATGTAAGCATATTAACTCACCCAATTCACCGAGGGAAGATCCACATCCCTTTCCCACAAAAAAGTCACTCAAATTTTGGAGGCTGTTTAACTCATTGATTTGCAATGGCATCCACCTTAAACTTGTTCCTCTAATATCCAAATGGCGCAAATTAACAAGCTTATGAATACTTGCTGGCAGTTCAATAAGATTGTGACATCCAACTAGCTTGAGAGTTTGTAAATTGAACAAGCTGCAGATGGATTCGGGTAACCTCACAATCTCAGTATCAGCCACTTCCAGATAGCGGAGATGCTTTAGTTCACCTACTGAATTAGGTAAGCTATAGATATGTGTTCCTACCAAAGATAACACCCTTAAGGACCTTAACTTTGTTAACAGATCATTTGGCATGTTGTTGAACAAATCAATGGATGTACCTACTGGTCTTATTTGCAGAAAAGTGCGTAGGCAATTTGCTTTGCTAACATCTTTCAGGTTTACGTATGAGGAACTATCTGCAATAATGTGTGACAAATGGCGAGTTCTTTCTTTGATTTCATTAGAATTGCTACATTCCATTCTGATAGAAAATGTTCCTGACACAAACTGAGCCAAATCATTTACAAGGTGATGCATTAAAAAACATGACTTGCCACGCCTTGATTGCTGGAAAAACGATCTAGATACCAGTTCACAGAAGTACTCATTGCCAACTTCTTCAATTCTTCTATGTCTTTTGGATTGTTGGAGAAAACCCTCTGCCATCCACAACAAAACCAGGTTCTCCTTCTCAAATTCATAATCTTTTGGGAAAATTGCACAATAAGCAAAACATCTCTTCAAATGTGATGGGAGATAATGGTAGCTTAATCTTAAAGCCGGAAGAATGTTACTCTCAGAATCTTGCAAATCCCACATCTCACTGTCCAGTACTTTACACCATTCTTGTCTATCACTTTTACACCTCAAAAGTCCTGCAAGTGTCTTCACAGCCAAAGGCAACCCTTTGCACTTCCTCACTATTTCTCTCCCAACTTTGTCTAAACTTTGATGCAATTGCAAACTTGAATCACCATAATCAAATGCATGTTTTGAAAATAAATTCCAGGAATCTTCATTGGACAACTCTCTGAGATTATAGGGTGAAACAGTCTGCATGATGGATGCAACACACCCACTTCGAGTAGTTACAATAATCTTACTTCCATGTTCCCCAGCATGCTTAAATGGACTCCTGAACTTGTCCCAATTGTCATAATTTTCATTCCACACGTCATCCAACACAAACAAAAACTTTTTGTTCATTATATGCATTTTTAGATCCCTCTGCAGAAAATTTAAATCCTCAACGTCACAACTACAAGACGTGACAGCCTCCAAAAGGGTTTTTGTAATCTTACAAATGTCAAATTCCTCCGAGACATAAATCCAGGCTTTGACATCAAATTCCTTCTGCACTCTTTGATCATTGTATATCAGTTGAGCTAAGGTGGTTTTTCCAATTCCTCCCATTCCAACAATGGGAATAACACCTATTTTCTCATTATGAGTCAACACCAAGTCAACCAAGGATTCTTTATCATTATCTCTTCCGAACACATCACATGCTTCCATTACAGATGAGGTTGGAGTCTTGTGTGCCATTTTGACTTCCTTACCCACTTTCAGATCAAGCACTTCTTTCTGTCTCATGATAAATTCTAATCTCTCATGGACATCTTCAATTTTCTCTTCAACCCCTTTACAATAAAAACTCATAGGACCAGAGTGGAGCGTGTTTACCTGTTTTGCCTTGATCTTTGCATCAGTGTAGATCTCATCAAGTAGGTCCTCAGCAGCAAAGGCCACATCTTTGAGTTCCTCAAGCCACTCCTTCACTGCCCCATTTTTCATTTGCTTTTCCTCAGCATCATTGAGAACAACATTGACTGACAGCAAGATGATCTTCAACCTTTTGAGCAACTTCTCACAGTTTTTGTTCTTGAAGAAGTTGACAACCTCAGTGGAAGCTATCCTTTCAAGCAACACGTTGAAAATAGCTTCCATTAGTGGTCCAGCGACAAGTTCCATAGCCATGCTGTGTGTGTTCCAAGATCATAGAGTTTTGGTGTATGGTAAAGTGGAGTAACTACTGTAATTATGTTGCTTGCTTGGCTTTGCAGTGTTGAGAGATTGTAGAGTGGAAGGATTATTTCAAGTCAATGTTGGTATTCTGCAGCTGGCAACCACTCCAAAAAGTTTACCGAATCTCTGAATTACGTGGAATCCCGTTTCTATAAAGCACAAAGGTTAGATAAGGCTAATTAGCTAGTACCTTGTTTAAATAACTTTAATGCTTTGTTTAACGCAAGGAAAATAGAAAAGATGATGGGAGTGAATGAATCTATGGATAAATTATTTTTGTTATTTATTTGAGTAGATTTGAAAGTAACTGAGAATAAATTTTAAAGTAAATATAGGAAAATTAATTTAAGATTTGATTAATGTAATAAATTAAAAAATATTATTTAATTGATAAAAATTAAAAATTATTAAAATATTTTTAATTATTAAAATAATATAAAATGATAATTGGTAATGTTATATTTAATTTTAAAAATGTTTTCAAAGAATAAAAAATTAAAATTATTATTAAAATTAATTTTAAAAATGTAAAAAATAATAATATTATCCTATGTTGAAAGCTTTTAGCATTTTAACATAATTCTGTCAAACAAAAAATATATAATTTTTAACTCTCTTTTTCACGTAATTTACCTTGAATTCAAAATGTTTGTTCTCTTTCGTTATTAATCACAATTCATAGATATGCACCTGTTACCACTAATCAAAACCATTGGACAGATTAAACAAGAGAAATTATATTACATTTGATTACAACGTGGACTTCTAGAACTGGATTCGTCACCAATAATCAAGGTCCGATATTGGCAAAAACTGCTAAAGGCGCATAGGGTACAACCCGAAGGAGAATTTACAAATGTTGTCGAAGGAGAATCTCATGAAGACATCCTGCAAATCCAGAAACCGTCGTTTTGTTTGGAGAGAGCAAGGAGAGGGAGGAGTCGGCTGGATTTCGAATCTAACGACCTCGAAAGCGAAGATTGTATGGAGGCTTTGCTGAGTTCTAAACTGGCTATCTTCCTCCGGAAGCACCAGACTCTCCGTCCACGTTGAAGATTCCTCCCCCGAGGAAATTGGCGAGGATGGTGGAGAAGGTTTTTGCCATGGGGAATTTGTGGAACCTGGTGTTGAGAATGTAGTGGACGGTGGAGAAGAGGTGCATGAGAGAGCACAGAGTAAAAGGTTGAAACTCCATTCTTCACTGATAGGGACGGAGGATACATACGTAAGAGTGTGTTGGTTCTGCAGAATGGTAACTGAATATCACCCACTGCGAACCTACGGGTTCTGTACAAATTCTTCTTCCATAAAATATCTTAGATATTTTTAACGGTTAAAATATTTATAAGTAACTAACCACATTTTTAAGTAAGGTGGTTATTTTAATTTGGCTTATAAATACAATGACAGAAAAAAAGTTTAGGTACGTTCTCTCTATGTTCTAGAGAGCCTAAATAATATTTCAGAGCAGTATTATAATCACTCTCTTGAGAGCTGAGGCTCCATAACTCACATCTGACTTGAGCGTCGGAGTATCTTTGTAGGTACCTCCCCCTTTTGGCGAGTATGAACAACAACAATTGGAAAAAAACAAGCGTCCCAGACAGCCAGGAGCAACAAAGACACACTGAAAAACCTCTACACCGAAACATTTTGGCGCCCACTGTGGGGCCGAGTGTCATCTCACAGAAGCCGGAAGAGGAGCACTCGGCCTCGATGAATCACTTCTTCGGATAAGGCTACTCCAACAAGATGAAGCTGCCGCATCACCGCCAGGATTCTCCTCCGTGAGCCACTGACTCCACCGCGAGCACCTCTGCGAAATCGCGCTAGTGAGTGCCTCTTAGAAATCGCACCCCTTTGCGGGTCAGACCCAAACCAGAGACAAGCCCTTTCGGCGCCTCCAAGTCCGCCGCATTGTCCGACCCATCTTCCGCGTCTTCCGCAGCACCCACGGCATCCACGCGCCGTTTTGTTTCTGCCTCCACGACGTCCAAATTTCTATTCCTCATATGTCAAACTCCGGTTATCATTACCTGACCACCAACATCATCGATAATTTAGGGTTCGCGAGTGAATCTCTGAACAGATGATTCCTTCTCTGTGATGGAGGGTTTCATCCAATCTCTCCTCTGTAGGGCCTCGGCCGGCGTTGCCGAAATCCGTCGCCATCCATTGTGAACGCAACAATTAATTTGGCCTGAACCCTACTTTTACTGAACTGTCCGATCCGTTCAACACATGGACTCAACGATGCTCCAAGGTCGTCCATCTATGTCGACCGTGACCGATCGGCAAAACCTTCCTCATTGCCGTTCGACAATGTCTAGGTCGACCATCAAGAACGAGCCACACTCCAAGGTCGTCCATCTAGGCCGACCGACAAGACCGAGTGTGTATCGTGACCGATCGGCAAAACCTTCCTCATTGTCGTTCGACAATGTTTAGGTCGACCGACAAAACCGAGTGTATATCGTGACTGATCGACAAAATCGAGTGGCTACCCACCCAGGATTGACATCCTTGGCCGCTCACCCCTCTGACCGGGCCTCACTACCATTTCGTAGCCACAAGCGTTCCACCACTCGTCCGTCCGGTTTCACATATTGTCAGTTCTTCGTCCTCAAATACTCCAACATGCGGACACTCGGCTCCACCAGCGTTCGGTCATTCGACCAAAATGATGCTCGGTTATTGAGCCTCCATGACGTTCGACCATTCGGTTTATCAGACATTTGGCCTAACTTACGTTCGGTCTCAAGCGTCCAAAACACAGTCTCGTTGACGCTCGACCATGTGCGTCTCCAGCGTTCCGGCATTCCTCCTCACGAACGTTCGGCCTCTTGCATTCGGCCACTCATCCTCAGGGACGTTCAGCCTTTCGGCCTATATCGTTAGGCCATCCGTAGCCTCAACCATTCGGCCACCCGTCTCAATGACGTTTGGACGCTTCGACTCAACCGTTCGACCATCCGTCTCACTAACGTTCGGCAACTCGGTTCCAACGTTCGGCCATCCATGGCCTCAATCGTTCAGCCACCTGTCTCAATGACGTTCGGTCACTTGTCCTCCATCCTTTTGCCTCAATCGCTCGGCCATTTGCGTCTCACACGGTCCAGCATTCGTTCTCGCGGCCCTTCGGCCTAAAGCGTTTGGCATTTCGCTCACAATTGACGTTCGGTCTCTAGCGCTCGGCCACACATGGTCGTCATATGAGTTCAAACATTCAACCTCGAACGTTCCTGCTTTCAACCACTCAGCCTCATTGACTCTCGGACGTTCGGCCTCTACCGCTCGACCATACATCAACACGAACGCTCCAGCATTCGGCCGTACTCATGCTCGGCCTCCTGACGTTCGGCACCTGGGCCTTAACTGTTTGACGCCTCGGCCTCCGTGACGTTCGACACCTTGACCTTAACCGTTCGGCACTTCGCTCTCACTGACGTTCGGCAGCTTAGCATCAAGCATCCAGCACTCAGTCTCCTTGATTTCTAACATTCCAGAATTTCAGTCTCACGGACTTTCGACCCTACTGATGTTCAGCCATTCGGTGCAACTGACGTTCGGCCTCAAGTGTCCAACACTCTCCCTTACTAACGTTCGGCTTTTCGACCTCTATCGCTCGACCATCCATCGACACGAGCACTCAAGCACTGGGCCACCCGACCCCATTGACGTTCAGCCAATCGAACTCAATAACATTCATTCGCTTGCCTCAATCGTTCGGCTGTAGGTCTCAATGACGTTCGGCCGCTTGGCCTCCACCCTTTTGTTTCAGTCGTTCAGCCATCCGCGTCTCAAGCGTTCCAGAATTTGTTTTCACGGACGTTCGGCCCAAAGCGTCCGGCATTCTGCCTTCTTGACGTTCGGCCACTCGGCCTCTACCGTTAGACTATCCGTATCTCGAGCGTTCTAGAATTCGGTCTCAAGGACGTTCGACTAAACTGATGCTCGCCCATTAGTCCTGACGTTCGGCCTCTTGGCTTCAACCGTTCGGCCAATCGCTTCATTGACATTCGGTAATTCCCGCAGGAAGCATTCGGTCATTCGGTTCACTGACGTTCGGCCACTCGATCCCATTGACGTTCGGCCTCAAGCGTCCAGCATTCGGCCTAACTGACGTTCGGCCGCCAGGTTTACAACTCGATCGAACGGTCTCACCTATATGCTTAATATTATGTATCTTACAGGTCACAAGAAACAATCAACCCAAGACCGAGCGATCTTACTCTCTCAACCGAACGGCTTTATAACATAATTTATGTTCTACGCTAATTTTCTAACTCCTGTAAATGCATTAATTTGTTTGGCTACTCTTTTTCTCGTTCTACAGTGCATATAAGCACATGTTGTACATAAAGGCGGACACTAGAGAGCCGTTCATGCTGAAGCACTAAAATTGGGTAACACTCCTAGACATGGTAGATGTTCGCCCTAGAACACCCAGGTGCATTGAATAAAGGGATACACTCCCGCTGGTAGATGTTCGCCCTAAAACACCCAGGTGAATTGAATAAAGGGATACACTCCCGCTGGTTGATGTTCGCCCTAGAACACCCAGACCATCAAACCTAGGGGACCATCCCCTAGCCTAGCTTATGTTCGCCCAAGAACATCAAATTTTCAAACATTCGGCCGTTCGGCCTCAAAGGTATCCGCCCTTTGATTTCAACCGCTCGACAATCCATGTCAACGAGCGTTTAAACAGTCAGCCGTTCGGCCTCAAAGGTATCTGCCCTTTGATTTCAACCGCTCGACAACCCATGTGTACGAGCGTTCAAACAGTCAGCCGTTCGGCCTCAAAGGTATTCGCCCTTTGATTTCAACCGCTCGACAACCCATGTGTACGAGCGTTCAAACAATCAGTCGTTCGGCCTCAAAGGTATTCGCCCTTTGGTTTCAACCGCTCGACAATCCATGTGTACGAGCGTTCAAACAGTCGGTCGTTCGGTCTCAAAGGTATTCGCCATTTGGTTTCAACCGCTCGACAACCCATGTGTACGAGCGTTCAAACAGTCAGCAGTTCGGCCTCAAAGGCATTCGCCCTTTGATTTCAACCGCTCGACAACCCATGTGTACGAGCGTTCAAACAGTCGGCTGTTCGGCCTCAAAGGTATTCGCCATTTGGTTTCAACCGCTCGACAACCCATGTGTACGAGCGTTCAAACAGTCAGCCGTTCGACCCCAAAGGTATTCGCCCTTTGGTTTCAACCGCTCGACAACCCATGTGTACGAGCGTTCAAACAGTCGGTCGTTCGGCCTCAAAGGTATTCGCCCTTTGGTTTCAACCGCTCGACAACCCATGTGTACGAGCGTTCAAACAGTCAACCGTTCGGTCTCAAAGGTATTCGCCCTTTGGTCTCAACCGCTCGACCATCGCCACGACCACTCAAGCAGTAGGCCGTTCGACCCGACTGATATTCGACCTTTCGGCCTCAAAGGTATTCGTCCCCTTGGCTTCAACCGCTCGTCATTCCATGGCCACGAGCGCTCAAGTATTCGGCCATTCGACGCCACTGATGTTGTCCATTCGGCCTCAATGACGTTCGTCCGCTTGGATTCAATCATTCGGCCTCAAATGCTACTCGGCCTCTACCGTCCGTGGCGTCAAACATTCAGCTTCTATGACCTTCGGCTATACAGCCTCTACCGCTCGGCCATACATGTCCTCACGTTCGGCCTCACTCGTTCCAGCTTTTTGCCGTTCGGCTTCGCATCTTTTTGGTCCTTCAAACTCAGCCGCTCGGCCATCCTTGGTTTGAAACGTTCAGTCCACACATGAGCAACAACCAGAAACACGCTCTCTAATACAGTGAATACAGCCTCCCTCAAACTCATAAGTCCTATAGTTACCACGTCCATAAAACGGAACGGTTAACTCGGACTTGGGGGGCATGTTATGTAGTAAGATATTTATTACATAAAATATCTTAGATATCTTTAACGGTTAAGATATTTATAAGTAACTAACCACATTTTTAGGTAAGGTGGTTATTTTAATTTGGCTTATAAATACAATGACAGGAAAAAAAGTTCAGGTACGTTCTCTCTATGTTCTAGAGACCCTAAATAATATTTCAGAGCAGTATTATAATCACTCTCTTGAGAGCTGAGGCTCGATAACTCACATCTGACTTGAGCGTCGGAGTGGTGACATTTGTGTTTTAGAAACCCTAAATCAAAGAGAGAAAATAAAGGAAGAGAGGAGATTGTCATTTTTGGGAGACGCAAGGAGAGAGCAACAGAAACCCTTATGTTGAGATTGTTGATAGGGGGAGCACAAGTTTAGTTTAGCCCACAATCTCAGTAATATCTGAGTTTTTAATGATGACAACACATAATTAATAACACATGTATATTCTGTTACATGTTCTGTGTTTACATGTCATATGCTTTTCTTTAATGTGTTAAATATGTTAAAGCATATCTGAGAACATGTTTGAGTTATGTTTGTGTTATTCATTGCATATCACTGTGTGAAGTATTTGATTTTATATGTGATTGCATGACATATGTTTATGGGAAAGGAAAACCTCAAACACTTATGTTAAACTTTAAATGTGTGGCAAAACAACAGTTTTAAGTTGATTTCATTATGGAGTGAATCAATTAAAACTCTTGTCTTTGCACAAACTATTTTCAAGTGTGCTGTGAGAGTTTTCAAAGAGAAAAGTTTTTCAAAATATGCTTAATATTGTTGCATAATCGATTGCATGCATGCTGTATTCAATTAAGTTAGTTGTTGTTTTGAAAATCTGTTAATGTTTGACATAATTGTCTTAACGGTCGTATTTTTAATTGTGTTGACCAAACATTATATGTTAGTCGACTGCATTAATTGCGCATTCAATTCATTACTGTGTATGCTGCTAACTATTATAACAGAATTGTTGTATTCAACTGCATTAGTAGCTAAGTCGATTAAAATGCGTCTGATATGTGTTATACTATAAATTGACGCAAATTTGATTTCTGTAAGAACTTTTGTGATTCTAATATTTTCATATCTTTTGCAGAAAGTTGTGATCTTATAGAGAGAGAGGAAAAGCTCCAAGAAATAAGATTGACCATGGTGATCAACAACTTGTGATTTCTTGAAGAGCAAGACTGGTGTGTTTTCACAGACTGATCAATCTGCACATTTGGGTGTTTACTGTGTGATCAGGATTTACAATCTTTTGAAGATTGGGTTGAGTTCCCTGTTGTGATTACAGGAAGAAGAATAGTGGTGTTCTTGACTTTGAGGGTGCCTCAAAGGGTTAGACGGCGAGAGAGGGGATTCTTGCTTCTGGTCTTGTTGTGTACTGCCTATATTTTGATTAGAGGGTTAGAGAGGTATTTTATATTTTTTACGTGTGGTCGCTATAAAAGCCTTGTTGTAAAACCCTTGATCATTATAGTGCATTGGCTTCTTGTGGTTGGAAGGACACTGGATGTAGGCTTGGCCGAACCAGTATAAAAACACAGTGTTTGGATTTTTTCATCCCTACTCTCTTTATTAAATCAATTACGTTCTGCATTCATTCGATTAAGTTTCCGCTGCATTGAAAATCTTTTACCTTACGATTCAAGAAACACTAGTGCAGAATTGGCTTTTAACGTTCCCCCATAGACGTCCGTCCACAAAAGCCCCAACGTAAATAATTGACCGGTGGCATATTCGTAAATAAGTGAAACTGTAGACGTCCGTTGCGGGGGGGGGGGGGGGGGGGGGACGGACGTCTTTAATATAATAGACGTCCGTGCGAGGGGCTCAGACGTCTAAGAAGCTGAACAAATGAACGCTTCAACTCCCTTGTCAGCCCATTAAACGTCCGTTCAAGAGGGGGACAAACGTCTATAATATTATAGACGTCTGTCCCCCTTTAACGGACGTTTAAAAGGCTGACGGGGGGTTGAAGAGTTGATTGCGTTCAGCCTTTTAAACGTCCGTTTAATCTTACTTTTATTCCGATTAAATTGTTCAGTGATGAAATATCTTTCATTTGGACCGATTAAAAATCGTTTTCGGTGCGTTTTGGTGCAGTTTGTTGCGTGTTCTTGGACGACGTTTTTTGGCCTACGTTTTAGGTCGTGCACTCCTCCATTTCCCTCCATTTTCATTTCGAATCTGCTCTTCATGTTAGTTTCTTCGTTAATAATTTTTTGATAGGGTTTTGTGTATGCATGTTTTTGACGTGTTATTTCCATTTCCCTTAGACGTCTGACAATGCACAAACAAACGTCCAAACCCCGTAACCCTAAATAACCCGTTCAGCCATATAGATGTCCGTTCCGACACAAACGGACGTCTATATAGACGTTTGTTGTGCCGGAACGAACGTCTATATAGACGTCTGTTGTGCCGGAACGAACGTCTATATAGACGTCTGACCTGGCACAACAGACGTGTGGTTAACGTCACCCACAAAGACGTCGAGTGCAGGTCAGACGTCAAAAGGCCAAAATAACAGACGTCTAAAGCCCTTTTTGCACCAGTGAAAAGTATAAAGGCATCATTTTTGTGAAAAAGATTTTGTTTTTACATTTCACTAATTCACCCCCCTTTTGGTGTGAGAAATTGAGTCATTCTATTTTAACACCTTAGTACAAAGGAATATTGATGGTGTTTTGGGGTTGTAGATAAAGCCTAATATTAGCCAAGGTATGTGGAAGCTTACCTTTGTTTATTGTGGTATGTTATATGTGTTCTTGGTAATTTTGATTGATAATCCTTGTTTGATACATGTTTATATGTTTATGATTATGATTAATGTTGCTATTGTTAGGCAGAGGTTTGTGTATGCATGGGCATAAGGTTTATGTAATATTTGTGTTAGGTTTTCTCTATGAACGTATTATGTATGTTTTGTTGGGTTATCCTAACAAAAAGGTTGATGCTAAGTGAGAACAAAATTATGATGCTTGGGGGGGTTTCCATGCAAATATATGTTTTAAGGGTGTGGTGATAGTCATATGTAGAGTAATTAGTTTTATTGGAGTGTAACATGTTAGTAAATAGAATTGGATGATTCAAGTGATGTATTATATGTGTTTGAGTATGTTTATATGGGTATGTGATGCTTGAATGCATGTATGACATGTTAAGTATGTTTTCATGTGATCAAGGGTTGAGGTATGTGTGTTTTAAATGCTTGAATCATGTTTAAGATATGTTTCATTTTGACAATAATCAATTACTATTAGTGATAATCAATTATATGCGCGTTAATGTTGACTTTGCTTACGGGAATAATAGATAATCTGGGATGATAATCAATTATCTCTTCATGCGTGATGTTTATAGGTAATTTTCACCGAGATAATCGATTATCAAAAGGGATGTCGATTATCACAGTGCATTTTTGTGAAAAATTACAAATTTCATGAAGAATGGATGTGGATTAAGCTTGGGGAGCTATGAAACATGATGATAATCAAATATTGAGGCTAGTGGTTATGGTTAGGGTTAGGTTTGACTTGTGGTTGAGGATTGGAGCATGAGTGAGTGTTGGGGTGTACATGAGTATGTGACTGATGAGCATGAGAGTGGAGGATAAGTCTATTTGTTGTACCTTGTAAATCCTGGTGCTATTTGCAATCAAGTGCTTCCTTTTGTCTTGTGTGCATTGGAAGGGTTGTTTGGGTATTGAGCCTTCCTTGTGTGGGGGTGAAGATGTGGTTCTTGTCCTTGTGTGGCAGGATTACATGTTCCTTAGCTGGATGTGAGTTGTAGGAGCGGCCACAGTCAGTGAGGTAGGGTACAAAAGTGAGATATACTCTTTCCATTGTGATGTTATGGTACGATGATGTTCATGGTGTCGTTCATGACTAGGGTAATCATGATGGTGATGTATCTATGATGGTAATCATGGTATTTGAGATGCTCTAGGTGATGCTATGTGTTAGCGATGTTACTATAATAGTTATAGTAAGTAGTTAGCATAAGTGCTAATGAGTGGATAGACCAAGGTTCTATGTGTGATGTAAGACCCTAGGAAATTGTGGTAATTAGGAAATAATGTGGTCATGAGACTTGGACATTATTGTTTGATAATTGGTGTTTGATGATTAATTGTTTTCTAAAATTATAATTATTATATTTATTATTTAATGTTATTATTGATTAAGTGGAACATATGATTTGTATATTGATATTTTGAATTAATTGTGTAGTGTGTTGTTATTAATACGATGTGTTGGATTGAGGTAGAAGGATGATTTGAGTTTTAATAGGTGTGGGCCAAATTCTAGAAAGAAAGAAAGAAAATTAAGGTAAACTTTTAGTTTTAATTGTATTTTTGGCCCAAGGGCAAAAGAGTCATTTTACCCTCATTAAATGGTGCATAAATTAAATTATGAGGGGAAGAAAGGAAAAGAATAAAAAAATAACAACTTGAAACAAAATAGAAAGATTACGTGAATCTTTGAAATATTTGGTGATTTTTTATATTTTAAATAATACATAAGTTAAAATAAGAGAGGAAATCTTGGTGGTTTTATAGATTAAGTGAGATATATGATTTTAATTAAAAAGATTGTGATAAAATAGAAGAAGATAATAAGGAAAAGAGATAAAGAGGTCTGCACATTGTTAACTTAATTCCTAAAAACAAAATTTAAAGAATTAAAGGAGAGAAAAGGCGTTTTCTAGGAGAAAAGAGGAAGAGCTATAAACACCTTAGAGATTGATGGTGTTTAGAGTGTAGATTGACTAAGGTATGGGGAAGCTTATCTTTGTTTGTTAATTATTGTATGTTATATGTGTTGGTTATTTTGATTAATAATCTTTGTTGATATATGTTTATATGATTATAATTATGGTTATATGTTGCTCTTGTTGGGCAAGGGTTTATGTATGCATGGACATAGGTTTATGTAATATTTGTGTTGGGTTTTTCCTATGAATGTATGAATGTATGTATGGTTTGTTGGGTTATCCCAACAAAAGGGGTTTGATACTAAGGGAGAATAAAGTTATGAGGCTTGGGGGTTTTCCATGCAAATGTATGTGTAAGGGTGTGGTAATAATCATATGCATTATAATGGTGTTGTTTGGGTTATAATATGTATAATAATTGAATTTGTATGATTCAAGTTTTGAGATGTATGTGTTTGAGTATGTTTACAAGGGTATGTGATGCTTGAATGCATGAATGATGTTTTGGGGGAATTTCCTCGTGATTTATAGGGTTGTTGCATGTGTATTTGCATACTTGAATTATGTCTAGGATGTGTTTTGTTTCGTAGATAATCGATTATCACTAGTAATAAACGATTATTGTGCGTTGATATTGGGTCTAGGTGATTTTCACTAAGATAATGAATTATCAAAAGTGATAATTGGTTATCATAGTGCATTTTTTGTGAAAAATGGTGTTTTTGATGAAGAATGAATGTGATTCGAGCCTAGGAAGCAGTGGAACGCGTTAGTACTAAAGAAATGAGAGTAATGGGCATGTTTAGGGTTCGTTTTGACTTGTAATTGTGAATTATGAATGAGTGTTGGGATGTACTGGAGTATGTGATTGATGAACATGAGAGTGAAGGAAGAAGTCTACTTGTTGTACCTAGTAAATCTTGGTGCTATCTATGGATATGTGCTTCTTTTTGCCTTGTGTACATTGAAATGATTATACGGGTATTGAGCCTTCCTTGTGTGGGGGTGAAGGTTTGTTCCTTGTTCTTGTATGCCAGGATTACATGTTCCTTAGCTGGTTTGCGGGACAACTCGAATATATCTATATAGGGAATCTACAAATGGGGCTATAGAAGCGACACAATTGATGAGGTAGGGTACAAGAGTGTGATTGATTTTTTCCACTATGGTGTTTATGGTATGGTGATGCTCATGGTTTTTTTAATGACTGAGATAGTCATGATGGTGGTGTATTTATGATGATGATCATAGTGGTTGAGATGCTCAAAGTGATGCTATGTGATAATGATATTACTATAAGAGTATAGTAAGTAGTTAACATAGGTGCTAAGGAGTGGATAGACCAAGAGTATATGTGTGAGATGTTAATGATGACATTAAGGGTTCGAGGATCAAAGATTAAGGATCAAGTAATTCGTTTGATTGAATTGTTATGTTAGAGGATTAGGAATCCTATTATTATTACTACTATGTATGAGATGTTTGATTTTTGTTGATTTAATCAGTATGTTTATATCATGTTATTATGATTGTTTTACCGGTAGCTTATCCCATACATGTTTGTGTTTGTGCATGTGAATGCGATGATCGTATAATATGTGATGTTATATAGGAGCAGATGATGCTATAGATGAAGATAAAGCATGATAGTTCCGTGAGATAACAGAGGACAGACTTTGGGTTTTATTTAAAGCTATTGCAATTAAGTTTTTAAGACAATGTAATTTGAGTTATTTTATTTCCTTCGTTATTTTGGTAGTGCAATTGGACAAGTATTTTGAAACTATCATGCGATGGAAGTTTAAATGTTGAGGTTTTTGAAAATATGTTTTCGCGCTATAAGAAAGTTTTGAAAATTATCAGTTTTTGTAATAACTCGTGCGTGACACCCTGAAATTTGGGTCGTTACATGTGAGATGTTAGTGATGACATTTAGGGTTATAGATCAAGGATCGAGGATCGAGGATCAAGGATCGAGGATCGAGGATCGAGGATCAAGGATCGAGTAATTTGTTTTGATTGAATTGTTATGTTAGAGGTTTATGAATCTTATTGATATTACTAATATGTATGAAGTGTTTGATTATTGTTCATATAATCAGTACGTTTATATCTTGTTATTATGATTGTTTTATCGGTATCTTACCCCATACATGTTTGTGTTGTGTAGAGGATGTTGCAGATACGTGTGTAGAGGATGTTGCAGATACGTGAGAAGAAGATGTTGCAGATGGTCCTAAGACATGATAGATTTGAGAAATGTGAGACAAACTTGAATTTTTATTCAAAGTTATTGCTATTGAATTTTAAGACAATGTAATTGAAGTTGTTTTATTTCTTCGTTATTTTTAGTGAACAAATGTTTTTGGAACTATTATGTTTTGAAGATATTATGTCGTTTAAAGGTTAAGAGTTTTAAAATTACATTTTTGCACTATAAGAAAACTTGAATTTTATTGATTTTTGAATAATTCGTGACACCCTAACATTTGAGACGTTACAAAATAATCATGTTAGAAAACTTTCATGAAAACTAGATTAGTACAATAATTGAATTAAGAAATGTTAATAGTTAGTTTATCAAATTAAAAAGTTCTCTTTTTTATAGATTAGCTTCTAATGTAATTTTACCAAATAAATCTAATTATTTGAGGTTAACGGACATCATTGGTGTTGTTTTTGCACAATAAACCCATATTAATTTAAAGAAAATAAATAAATAAAAAGTGATATAATTTAAATGATTTAATACAAAACAAATTTTAAAAAAAAAATTCTATTGTTTTTACCAAAAATGAAAGGATAAATAATTAACTTGATAATTAAGTGGGTAAAGTACTATCAATCTAGTTTTGAAAAATTAGGTTAAATATTAATTTTAGTTTCTAAATATGTAGAAGGTTAGGCAATTGAGTACTGATAAGTTTGTGAGGTTATTATTATATTAAAATATAAATTTAAATAAAAGTTATTTTAAATTTAGATATTTTTATTTGAATTTTTATTAAATATTTTTAGTACATTAAGTATTCAAAACTTTTAAATTTTATAATTGAACCGTTTAATTTCTTTTCAATGGAGTGTTAATATTGTTTATCTTGATAACATGATTTTTATTTTATTATGTTATCTTTGTTCACTTGTTTCTACATGATATTGTTTTATATTCATTAATAAAATCTTATAATTTTTAATACATGGAAATAACTAAGTAAGATGATAAAATAAATAAAAAAAATAAACATTTTATTAAAATAATAAGTATAAATTATAGAAAGTCAATTGAGAAATATAAATTTTTTAAATATTTAATAAATCGAAAAATGAAAAAAAATCATAAAAAATATCTAAGTTTATGAAGATTAAAACTTAACTAAATTTAAAATATATTTTTAAAAGAAAATTTTGATAATATAAGGGAAGCCGATTTTGTTATTAAGTTATAATGTTAAGAGCACTTTCACCTGTTTATACATTTAATGACTAAATTAAATTTATCCTATGATAGTAAAGTTGAGTAATTAAAAAAAAGTTAAATATATTTTTAGTATATTGTGATTTGTTTTTTAAATTGTGATATATTTTTGTTGTCAAACTTTAAAAACGAACTAATATAGTCATTTTAACATAATAATGTTAAATTTTTGGGCTTGTTAAATAATATTCAAAATTGATATTTAAGTTGAAATAAGTAAAATGCTTAAACAACTCACAAGTCATCCTAAAACACCTTTAACAAGTTAAAAAAATTCAATGTAATTGAGTTAGAAAGATTATATCTATTTATTTTAAAAATTTGGAAACCAAATATATTAAAGTATGGGACATGGACAAATTTCAATGTCATGTCGAAATTTAAAAATTAAAACATATTTAATCAAATAAAAACACATTAAGTTTGACTAAATACTTGAATATTGACTCTTGGTTTGTAGTACATTGAGATTCATTAATTATGAATAACTAACTATTATATTTATTTTTTACAGAGATGATAATGGACATATATTCATTAGTTTGAGTAACACAAGAAAGGTAGGTAAGTTCGAAATCCAAAAATGATAAAAAATAACAAGTTGATTTGTTCATTTTAAGAATGAATGATCTTATTATACCGATTGAATAGAACTAACAAAGGTTGATAATAATAGAATACTTGGTAAAATCAGAAGTGACTTTTAATGACAAAGAATACTTTTTATGTGCTTTATCTCATGGGAGATAAATATGGAATAATTAGGAGTACTTTATTTTCTTGTGTAAGGAAAAAGTGAAATGAAAAATACTTACGTAATCTTCTAATTGGAGTGGTATATAATCTTGTTATCCTTACACAATTTTGGAGTGGTACACATTCACTTGAATCTTATTATCCTTACACAAGATTTGTAATTTTTTTCTCAAGTAGTATATAATCCCATCAAATCACTCATAGTGTCTTTCTAAAAGATTTCACAAAGTATTTTAATCTATTAAAACCTATTTTAAAGATAACATGTTGTTTGCCTTATTATATACCTATTGAGAAAGTAATGTAAATAAACACTAACGAACAACAGCATATCCTCCACAAACACGAAATGATAGTTGTAATTAAAGCAAATTAGAAACTCATTACAATGATTATGGACACACTTATGAATTTTCTTTCCATATACCCACTGTTGCTCTCGAGAAATTTCAATGTCCTATTTGTATTATGTATACAACTCATGATGCATTAGTAATCTTTGTTGAATCTTCATACCTTGCCTCTGAATGGCTTCTAGTAATGACGTGATAATTTATTATTACATTTGTACTCATATTTAGAACATCTAATCTTAGCTTTCTCAAACTGTATTTGATACTAAAGCCACTGTTTTAACTAAAGTTTTCTTAATTACTATTATCTAAGTTTTAATTGAAATAAGAGATGAAAAAAAATAGTTCTTAAACCTTTATAAACGATAGACAGTCTGATTTGTTGAATTTCATTATATGATCTGATAGTCATTTAGGTGTTGAACATTTTGTTACAATTGACTTTGTTGTTTGAATGCACACATGCTTTCTCGATGTTCTAACATTTGTTTTGTGCAACTGAGAAATAAGTGAGGTTTTAGAATGGGTAGTCTATTGAGTCTAACTAGAACATCTACTCTGATGAGTTGCGATAAATAGTCTGGTGGACATTTGTACGTGCCAACATAAGTTATATTTAATTTGTTTATTTGAATTGAATGATTTTGTGCAATCCAAACACAAATAAGTGATTATTCTCTTATAGTAATATGGAATATTCTTTGATTCATTTTCTTAAGCACAAAAGAAGAAAATACGTTTTCAAGATATTCTTAGAACTTTTCTTATAGAACATCTTATGCCAAAAGCATGAAGCTACATGTTTGATACTGTAAATTTCAGATAATAAAGTATTTACTGATTTAGAACTATAAAGATTATTCATCAAGGGTCACATAAATATTTGAGGGTTTAAGAGGGTTATCATTCATCAATCATGCCTCTCTGTTTTGTGCTTAGTTACACACTAAATTTTTCTATTTTCTCTTTTGTAATTCTTTCTCCTATCTTCCATATAGAAGACTAAATCTTTTTAGGTTTATTCTCTAGTGATTTCTTAGTGAAGTCTAAGAATTTATGATAAACAAATTCAATTGTCTAGTTTTGTAAACAAAATATGTTTATGTAATTTGTTCTTTCATAATTTTTAATTTTGTTAATAGAATTGTTTTTGAATGCTTGCTAATAATTCAAATATTTAATTGAAATTTTTCTTAATTTATTTAATTCTAACAATATATTGTATACTTAATTCAAGAGGTAATTTCAAATGTAAATGTTTGGAGATTTGAGAGAGAGTTAATGAAGTAATCAAAAGTGTGTTTATATCATTTGTCCCTTTTTTATTTTAATCTATGCTTTTGAAGTTTTAGAATGCTTATTGATAATTCAATCATGTTGTTTAATTGAAATTTTGTTTAATTCTAACAAGTTTATAAATAAATACATTAATTTAATAAGTTTAATTATATATATTCATTATACGAGTTTTTAAATATAATAATTTATCTAAATAACTATGCGGTCATAAACATAAATCAAATTAATTAATATTGCAAAAATTAAATCTTTAATTTTTTTCATAAATTCATATTTTAAAAAAATAATTTATAATAATAAAATAGGGATAAATATGTTTTTAGTCCCTAAACTATCAAGTGATTTTGGTTTTTGTCCCTCTTTGAAAGATTTATTCATTTTAGTCCTCTTAGTTTGGAAATTCTTATTTTTAGTCCTTAAAAAGCAAAGACGTTAAGTTTTCTGTGAGGTGGCAAACGGCGACACATGTGATGTCACCTTCCCTGACTACTTTTAATTGACGTGGTAGTATCGGTCTAGTGGTCGGTCGACCTATTGGGTGGTCGACCACTCGGTCTGGTGGTCGGTCGGCCTAGTGGGTTGTCGGCCACTCGGTTTGGTGGTCGGTCAGCTGGTGGGTGGTCGGCTTGGTGGTCGACTTGGTGCTCGGCTTGGTATGTGGTCGGCCTGGTGGTGCCATGAGACTGCACAGTATTCAGAAACAAAGTCAAGCTGTATAAAGCAAGCTTCATAAAAACGAAGTCAATAAAGCACAAACACCGACCTTCGTTTAGGCACCACCAGACCGACCACCGACCACCGACCACCAGAACGAGTGACCGACCACTTGGTCGATGACCAGGCCTACCACCCACTAGGTAGACCGACCACCAGACCGACCGACTACTAGGTTTTTATGGCTGACCACCCATTAGGCCGACCGACCACCAGACCTTTACTGCCACATGAATTAAAAGTGGCAAGGGAAGGTGGCATCATGCGTGGCTTGCCGTTTGTCACCTCACAGAAAACTTAACGTCGTTGGTTTTGAAGGACTAAACATAAAAGTTTCAAAACTAAGAGGCCTAAAATGAACAATACTTTTGAAGAGGGATGAAAACCAAAATCGCATGATAATTTAGGAACTAAAAACATATTTAACCCTAATAAAATATGTAAACCTTTTTGCCATAATAATGCATAAATTTAATTACTATTACATATATTATACACAAATCTATTTATAACTAAATATTTCCACTAGTAAAAAAGGAGGATACTAACACGCCTATTATGCTTCGGTTGATTAGAAACCGAAGCATAATATGGCGCATTGGCATTTTTGAAATTTTCGCTAATGTATATGCCTTGTTTCTTTGTTAACCGAAGCCATAGGGTCCATACTGCCTCAGTTATGAAGGTAACTGAGGCCATAAAGTCTGCAAAACCTACCAACAAAAGACCTTTCACCTAAAAAATATCTATGCAGGGGTTTTGGAATCAGTTGTTCTCAGAACTGAGGCCAAAACCCCCCTGCTCCAACTGACAATTCTATCTGCAGCTTGAAAAAATCTTTGTGCATGGGTTTTGGCCTTGGTTACTCTTAGAATCAAGGCTAAAACCCTTTGCCCCATTGACATTCCCTCTAAGCACGCTAATGTTTGAAGTGACAACTTTTTTTGAGTGGGGTCTATGGCCTCGGTTGCTCTCAGAATCGAAGCCAAAAACTCTCCGCCCCAGTGGCATCCCCCCTAAGCATTCTGATGTTTGAAGTGACAACTTTTTCTTAGTGGGGTCTATGGCCTTAATTCCATTTAAATTTAATTTCAAATTTTTTATGAGGAGTTAAGGCTTCGGTTCTTTGTAGAAATGAGGTAGTATGTCCCCTACTGCTTTGGTTCTTTGTAGAACTGAGGTAGTATCCCTTGTCTAGGTTAAACTTTCACGAAAACGTGAACAATTTCTTCTTCTCCGTTTTCTGCAAGTTCTTATCCTGCTTGCCACCACCGCAAGTTTTCTATTTTTTTCCTTGCCATTGTTGTGCCGCCGTCTTCACTATAGAAGGGCTTCCTTCCTCATTTTTCATCACCTACATTTGTATCTGATCAAATTTGGCTTTGGTTGCCGAAATTGTTTTTGTTTTTTTTTTTGTGTTTTTAGGTTGGTTTGATGCCTTGGTTGGTTTTATTGTTTTGTCTTTTTTTGTACGGATTGTGTTTTTGCTTTTAAATTTGTTTCGTTTCAGACTGTGGAATGTCGCATCTTCTCCATTGTTATGTGGTTTTTCATGCTCTTAGGTTCCTATTATTTTGTTTATTAATTTTCATTTTGTTAATTTTTAATTTTTTGTATGTTGAATATGATTAATTATGTATGATTGTATGATTGAATTGATTGTAAGTTGAATATAGTGTATAATTGTATGATTGTAATTTTGTAGAATATTTACGTATGGATCGAAATTGAATTAATTTACCACGCATTAGTGTTGAGTATGAGAGAGGAGTAGAGGAATTTATACAATTTACGCAACGTATTGAGGGTAAAAGTGATGATGAAGTGAAGTTTAGATGTCCTTGTGTGAATTGTTTGAATGGGAGAAACTTGAACACAACCCAAATTAGGGAATATCTTATATGTTATGGTTTCGTATGATGCTATACAACATGGATATGGCACGACGAAGAAATACACTTTCCGACTGTCTCCCAAACTTAAAATGTTATTGATTCCACCAGGAAGAAGATCGACCAGATGAAGGCAAATTAGAGGACATGATCCGCGATGTTGGCTTAGAAAATTTTGTCAAAGCTCATGTGTATGAGACGATATCGACTGACGGAGAAACACCTTTGTATGTCGGTTCAACTAAGTTCACATGGTTGTCAATGGTGTTAAGGCTCATGAATTTGAAGGCGACCAATGGATGGACTGATAAAAGTTTCACAAAATTGTTGACATTGTTAAATGAAATGCTGCCAGATAGAAATACACTACCCACTCGTAATTATGATGCGAATAAAATTCTTTATCTAATGGGTATGGAGTATAAAAGGCTACATGCTTGTCCCAATAACTGCATTTTATATAGGAAAAAGTTTGAATTTTTGAAAAATTATCCAAAATGTAGGTTATCACGATACTAGTCAAAACACAATAGTGAACATAATGGTCGGATAGAAAAAAATGAATACGCTTTCATTTATTATTTAATTTTTTTTTCATATTATTAATTGTTTTCATATTGTAAAATTATTATATATATATATATATATATATATATATATATATATATATATATATATATATATATATATATATATATATAAAAGTTTGATAACTTAAGCAATCTCTTAAACTGTACTAAATTTTAGTTGATAAAAATACTCTTATATATTATAGATTCTAAGTTTTAAGATTAAGGATATTTGAATAATTTTTGGTTTTGTTTTTATTTTTTATTTTAAATTAAAAATAAAAATTATTAAAATACCCCTGTCTTTAAAGTATGTCTTTTTTGTATAAATAGAGATTTTTTATCAACTAAAATTTGATATATATATATATATATATATATATATATATATATATATATATATATATATATATAATAAATTTTAAAATGGATATAATTTTTTTTATTATAAAGACTTAGATTAATACTTGACTCCTAACCTTTTAAATTCTAAAACTAATTGTTTTGGTATGGATTTGTAGGACCGAGAGACTAACATTTTCTGACGTGTCTTCCTTGTTTCTGAATGTCTGGATCGAGTGCTCCGCTCGCTTGGACTCTGGATGCCGTTCGGTTGGACTTTGGATGTCGTTCGGTTGTACTCTGGATGTCGTTTGGTTATACTCTGGATGGGGGGAGGTACCTGTAAAAGGCACTTTGACGCTCAAGTTAGGAGCAATTTTATGAATTGTTTATCATAATTTAATATTTAAGTCCTGGCCTTTGGCCCTGTTAGTGTATTTATAAGTGTTTCATAGATCAAATAAATGCAACCTTACCTGAAGATCTAGTTAGTTACTCATAAACGGATTTATCAATATCTTAACCGCTTATCAACATCTTCAGATCTTCAATAAGATATTCTTGATTATTTTATTCTCCTTTGATTATTTTATCTTCTGCTAGACTATTAGCCCAAAAGTACCTTAAGTGTTGGCCCAATTATGGCCCAACACTATTTAACGCGGTTGACTTTAGTTGATGCGGTTCATAATGGCCTGGTTGACCATTGTCGTGGTCATGACCGAACGACTTGTGATGTTAACTGTTTGGTATACACTATATCCGATACATGCCCCCCAAGTCCGAGTTAAACGTTCGACTTTAGCCATGATTAACTATAGGACTTATGAGTTTGAGGGAGGTTGTATTTGCTGTATTTAGTAATGCCCTTTTAGATTGTTGTTCACTGAGCCAGGCTGGAACGATCGGTTAATGGCAAGATGCCAAAGAAGTTCTCTTTTGAAACTTTTTCTAAACTGAGTGGTGGTTGATGAGAGTTTTTTTAGAACCTTCTCTCATGTTAATTGGTAACCAATAATATCTCTTTACCTGCACTGGGGAATAATAATTGAATTTGAACTGTGAAAAGAATGCGCATGATTATGCTAACGACTTCTCAAGGCAATTTGGCAAAACAAGCAAGACCGTTCGGTTGGCGATTGATGGTCCATGATCACATCGTTCGACTTTTACCACCTAGGAGCCCTAGGCGACGAGAACGACCGTTTCGCTCGGGTTTTTCGCCCCCAGGTGTGCTGGGCGGCGGGAATGATCGACCCGCTCTATTTTTCACACCTGGGAGTTCCAGGCAACGAGAACGACCGTCTCGCTCGATTTTCGCACCCAAGGTTGTTGGGCGGTGGGAACAACTGACCCACTCAGTTTTTCGCACCCAGGGTTGTTGGGCAGCATGAACAATCGACCCGCTCGGTTTTTCGCACCTGGGCGTTCCAGGCAACGAGAACGACCATCTCGCTCGATTTTTCGCACCTAAGGTTGTTAGGCGGTGGGAACGACCAACCCGCTCGATGTTGACCTAGAGGTTCCTCGAGAATGTCCCTAGTTTTCTTTAAATGGTAGGCTCACATTAGCCAAATGATTTATGCGCAATATCCTGTCATCTGCACTGAGGCCATGAAAGGTTGTGCGGTTGAGGCTGAAGGGTTGAATATGTGAATGCCGAATGACCTAATACTTGAGGCCATGGAAGGACGAGTAGTAGATGTCGAATGGTCGAATCCTGAGCAGTCGAGGCTGAAGGGGCCGAGCACCTGTGAGACCGAATGGCCGAGTACCTATAAAGCCGAATGGTCGAATATTGGAACGCTTGAGGCCTTGGAAGGCCGAACGGTTGAGGCCGGGTGGGTGAACAACTGCGAGATCGAAGGACCGAATGGAAGGCCGAACGGTTGAGGCCGAGTGGCCGAATACCTATGAGGCCAAATGGCCGAATGCTAGAACGCTTGAGGCCATGGAAGGTTGATCGGTTGAGGCCGAGTGGCCGAACACTTGCGAGGCCAAATGGACGAATGCTGGAACGCTTGAGGCCATGGAAGGCCGAACGGTTGAGGCCGAGTGGCTAAACACCTGAGAGGCCGAATGGCTGATTACTGGAACGCTTGAGGCCATGGAAGGCCGAACGGTTGAGGTCGAGTGACCAAATACCTGTGAGGCCGAATGGCCGAGCAGTAGGGGCCGAGAGGTTGAGTACCAGAGAGGACGAATGACCGAATGCTGGAACGCTTGAGGCCATGGAAGGCCGAACGGTTGAGGTCGAGTGACCAAATACATGTGAGGCCAAATGGCCTAATAGTTGAGGCCAAAGGGCCGAATACTTGTGAGGCCGAATGGACGAATTCATCTGAGGCCGAACGACCAAATACATGTGAGGCTGAATGGCCGAATTCCTGTGAGGCCGAACGGCCAAATACCTGTGAGGTCGAATGACCGAATTCTTTTGAGGTTGAACGGCCAAATACCTGTGAGGTCGAATGGCCTGATAGTTGAGGCTGAAGGGCCGAATACTCGTAAGACCGAATGGCCGAATACATGTGAGGTCGAATGACCGATTACTTATATGGTCGAATGACTTGTTGGAGTATTGGTTCCCTTCTTTCCCAACCGTTCGGGCTAGTGTGATGGGAATGTTGGACCTTCGTGCTTCTGTTGCATCTCCTTGGTTTTCATGGTCATCATTGGGTTTCTTCAGCTTGCTCTTGGCTCCACGGTGGGTGCAAAAATGTTTCGGTATGGATTTGTAGGACCGAGAGACTAACCTTTTATGATGTCTCTTCCTTGCTTTCAAACGCCTAGATCGAGTGCTCCGCTCGCTTGGACTTTGGATGTCGCTCGCTTGGACTCTGGATGTCATTCGGTTGTACTCTGGATGTCGTTCGGTTGTACTCTGGATGCCGTTTGGTTGTACTCTGGATGGGGGAAGGTACCTGCAAAAGGCACTCCGACGCTTAAGTTAGGATCGATTTTATGAAATGTTTACCATAGTTTAATATTTAAGTTCTGGTCAGACGTAAGTAAATCGTGGTGGAGTCTCAGTTGAACGTACTTGGCCTTTGGCTTTGTTAGTGTATTTATAAGTGTTTCATAGATCAAAATAAAGCAACCTTACTTGGAGATCTAGTTAGTTACTCATAATCTTATCCACTTATCAACATCTCCAGATCTTCAATTAGATATTCTTGATTATTTTATTTTTCTGTGATTATTTTATCTTATTCTGGACTACTGGCCCAATAGTACCTAAAGTGTTAACCCAATTATGACCTAACACCATTTAACGCGGTTGACTTTGATGTGATTCATGATGACCTGATTGACTATTGTCGTGGTCGTGACCGAACGACTTGTGATGTTAACCGTTCGATACACACTATATTCGATACACTAATTATACTTTTTTTTTTCAAACTGATAAATCCGTTATATATGGCTCTCGTGCCTCCGATGTTGAGTGTGTGCTTTTCAATATGATTACAAGTCATATAAATAGTGATTTTGCATAATTATATAATAGTATAAAAAAGTATTTTACATAACTTAAAATGTGATGATAAATGTGCATAAATCTAAAAAATAATTATACTTTATGGAGAAACAAGATGAACTCTAATAGTTTGTTAACAAAGAAACAAAACAACAATTTTCTTTTGTCAATGTCGAAAACACAGCATGGCATGTCGACATCCAACCATCTTAATCTGGTTTATAAAAGGTACACCATTCAAACAAATGATATTCTTTACAAGGAAACAATTATCCTAATAATTAATTAATGAGTTAAAAATGCTTTCTGTTTCGGATGTGTAGGGCTGTGCTGGTCCAAACCTCCACGTCTTCCTGCCAATGTCCTGGTATCTGATCTTCTACTCAGACTCTCAATTCCCGTTCGCAATCCCGAGGGGTGGAGACCTGCAAAAGACTCTCCGATGCCAAAGTCAGTCTTAGAGCAGTGGCTTTTCTCAGAGAAAGCAATAAATATGCATTCAATGTATCCTATCTACCACTCACCGTGAACCTGTATTTATAGTTTTCACTATGGGCTTGGGATTAGTGAAAAGTTAATCACGGTCCAAAACAGCCCAATAGCTTCTAATTTCTACTTACCTTTAAACCAGGCTACTTTACTTTAAATCACGCTGATTAGTGTTTTGGCGGGTGTGGGCGTTCGGCCATATGGGCTCTTCCGTACGGCGTTCGGCTCTTGCGGATACAGGTATTATTGTTCGGGTTGTAGTGGGCTCCAATATGTCCCTTGGGCGGACAGTCATTGGACAGCCGGACGGTCCTTCCGTACGGCGCCCGGCTCCCCTGGTCCGGTATATCCCTTGGGCGGACAGTCATTGGCAGGCCGGACGGTCCTTACGTACGGCGCCCGGCTCCCCTGGTCCGGTATATCCCTTGGGCGGACAGTCATTGGACAGCCGGACGGTCCTTCCGTACGGCGCCCGGCTCCCCTGGTCCGGTATATCCCTTGGGCGGACATTCATTGGACAGCCGGATGGTCCTTCCGTACGGCGCCCGGCTCCCCTGGTCCGGTATATCCCTTGGGCAGACATTCATTGGACAGCCGGATGGTCCTTCCGTACGGCGCCCGGCTCACCCTGGTACACTTTCTATCTTCAAATTATTTTTATATAATAAATAAAATTCTACAATAAATTATAGTATTACTTGTAATTTGTTAAAGAAAATGACTTACACATATAATTTAATTTAAAAAAAACGCACTTTTTAAAAATAACTTGAAATCCACAAGTATATTTAACTTCTAACTAATTAATTAGGTAATCAATCCTCATGTTTTGTCATTATTGAAAATGGTGCTTGGCATGTTGGCGTCCAGCCATATGTGTACTCTTCGGTCTGAATCGTTACCCTATTCGTGTGCTATAACAACAGTTTTTGTATTTCTATTTCCATAAATTAAGATCTAAATAAAATAATAATTAATTCTAGAGATAAATTAGAAACTAATTAAATAATTTTTAAGGTGATTAATTATTTTTAATTTCTAAAATTGATTGTTATTTAACTATTATCTTACTGTGATATCTTTTTAAATATTTTTTGAAATGTGTTCAAAGTACGTCCACGTTTTACGTGACAAAAACGAATGCCACGATGGTTTCTATAATCTTCCACTTGTCTTATACAACTTTTAATAGCATTTTGGCCACCCGTTAGCTATAATCGTGTTACTAATATTAACCACATTATATTTACTATATCATAATTAAGACCACTTATTCACAATACTAACACTATGGTAATAAACAAATTAAAAGTCTAACTTATTAAAAAACCTTCTTTACAAACATTCTTAAGTTAAAATATCGAGAAGAAAAGAAATATATAAACTATTTTTTTAAGAAATATCACATATTAACCTTTAAATTTATATACAAGTTAATTTTGTTTATAAAAAACCTTTTATTTTATAATGTTTATTACATACTTATAAAGAAACATCACTCGAAAAATAGTTTTGATAAATGTTAAAAAACACCGTTAATGATGGTTTTTGAAACTGCATTGTTTAAACCGTTATTAAGATCTAAGATTTTTAATTAAAATTGTCCAATAAATTGTTCTTGTATCATATATGATGTTGGTTATAAAGAGAATTTTCATTGCATGTTTATCTATAATTTTAATTTATGTGTTAACATATACTACAACAAAATTACCAACTCCTAAAGTCAATTTCAATATCCTCGACAAAATAATTAATACAAACAATCAAAATATTTTAAAACTAAATAAAGTATGTTGTTTTTCACAATGTAAGCAAAATTTAAAACATTAGAAAAACAAAAGTGAAAGAGAACACAAGATAACCTATCAAAATGAAGATAATAAGATGTATTGAGGACATTGATGGTGATAATACAAATTAAATCGGAACAAATATTGGTAACAGTGCAATCAATGGAGTTCTGAAAGGCTAGCAGTTTAAACCATTAGTGAATATAATGGGTAGTAACGCAACGATGGTGGACACTTCGTGCCGAGGATAGGGTATTTTTCACTTGTTATTGAACCACTTTTAGACGACTTATAAGATATATATACCTCGAGATACAAGATCTATATATCTCGACGTGAGATAATTGTGTTGAAAGTTACACATTGATTAACGATAAGACGATTTTATAAGTGTCTATAAATCATGATGGAGGAATAATAAATAAAAGATCTTATTATTTTATGAGTACATTTTTAATAATAATTAGTTTGTCCTTTTTAATCATGGTTTAGTTTAAATAAACTTTTTTAATTGAAATTTTGTCTAATTGGGATTAATTAAAATGTAACTAAAATCATTGATTAAAATAAACTTTTAAAGCCTTGGTAAACATTATATGTTCTAGATAAACGAGTCTAACTAAAGAGTCTAGTTTGTTTGACTGCACAACATAATTTGATATACATGAGTAGAGTTTTAATATGATGTGATGCATAAATACTTCTTGAACATTCTATCTTGTGTTTGGTGCAATTGAAGTATAAGAAACCTCATAAGTCATCTATAGGTGATACTCAGAGAGATTATCTAATGAATTTATGAACAATGCTAGTAAGATGATTTTGTAGGATTTGGTATCACGCAGCAGAATATTTAAAAGAGTGTAATCAGACACAAAACTAAGAGGAGAGAAGTGAATTGGTTTTATTAACAATTATTGTTTTCTGTTTTGAAAAATTCTTTGAACATATTGAATTAAAGAGATTAAGGAATAAAGAAAATCACACAGAGAATTGTTATACTAGTTCAAATCAAAAGATTTTACGTTTAGTTGTTAATCACTTTAAAGTAGTTATTAACTTTTCACTAAAAATCACTTTGAAGTTGCAAGATGAACAATAAAATAATTAGTACAAAAAACACCTTCCTTCGACACATAAGGGAGTGATCACCAATTTGAACAACTTGGTAAAGAATAGCTTGAGCCGTAGACACACTAATAACAAGCTTCACCTTCTTCAACACTTTCGATCAAGCAATCACTTAAAGACAAGAGCTTCCTCATAACCAATTTTGATTTCTCAATAGTTTAGGTAACCTTATAAAGGTTTAGGAGACTTCTATTTATAAGCTAGGGGTTAGAAAAGGAAAAGACAACTCCCAACTGTCAGATATAATCGATTACCAAAAGTAATAATCAATTATCCTCAGTGCTAAATCAATTTTACTAATGATAATCGATTATCCCCCGTGTTAATCGATTATTGTCGAGAGAAAACTATACTTAAGAGAGGTTACATGAGATCTTAATGCTTACAATTGAAAGTTTAAAGCCTAATACAATTGTTTCTACAAAGAATGATTTTAACAATGTGTTTAGATGTTTCTTCAAGTCTTCAAGTGTATCATCATCAAAATCTCTTTAAAGCATCAATGTTTCTCATTGGTATCAATCTCCCCCTTTCTACTGATGATCAAAAATCATTTTTGTCAAAAGCACTTTTGTCTATCCTACATTGTGTTTTTACTTAAACAAGACACAAATATCATTAACTTTAAACAAGAATAACACATATAAGTTGTTAGCAATTGTTCTCCTCTTTTTTAATCATAACCAAAAAGGCTCTTTAGTAGGAGAGACTCCCCCTAAATTAGGTAATTCAAAAAGAATTTAGGTCCCTTTATATCATTAAAATTACTCTCCCTACATGTAATATTTCCCTTAAAATTTAACACAGATTTTTTTTATCCTTTATAAGTTAAGATAATCGATTATCACTCTTGATAATTGATTATTGCCGAGCAAAATTTATATGTTAGAGTTAAAATGAATATTTTGAGACCTTGATAATCGATTATCATTATTGGTAATCAACTATTGCCCGTTAATTTCTAAAAAAAATGTTATTTTAACTATTGTTGGGCACTTAAGATATATCTAAGATTCATAAATAATTTTAAAGCTCTTAAAATTTATCAGGATACCATAGTGCCTTATTTGCCTTTTTAAAATTTAACCTGCAAAATAAAACAATAGGGTTATGGTCCCCATAATCTCATTTGGGTCCTTTGAGGTTAGAGGCAAGTTACTTTATAATAGGAATCCAAGCATATTTTTCATTAGCAACATCAATATGTTTGATTCTACATTTGTTAGAGGTGTGTGATAATGCTAAATTTTACCATATTTTAAGCATCAATTTAGTAGCAAAATCAACTCCTTTCTAATTTATAACTTGCTTAATCCTCTTCTTTTGTCTTGTTATTTTGAATAATTGTGTTTTTGGCTACTTTGATGTACTTTCATCAATAATCCCTTATTTTGTAGCTAAAAATGAGCTTGGAAGAGTCTCCAACAAATTATAGAACTGGACCAAGAAGTTAGCACGAAGAAATGCCATCAGCAGGACAGTGGACGTTCGTCCAGGCAGGAGGACGCTCGTCCCAGAAGCGGGCGCTCGTCCAAGAGAGGAGGACGTTCGTCCAGAGAAGAGGACGCTCGTCCAGAGGAGAGGACGTTCGTCCCAGGCAAAGGGCGCTCGTCCAGCCAGGCAGAAGTGGACGCTCGTCCAGCCAGGCAGAGGACGCTCGTCCAAATTGCAGAGAGGACGCTCGTCCAGAACGCTCGTCCCAGCCAGGAGGACGCTCGTCCAGGAAAGAGGACGCTCGGCCAAATTGAAGGACGTTCGTCCAAATGCGAGAGGCTCGCGCTCGGGCGCGAAAACAGAGGGGCGCCCGGGCGCGACTTTTCGCCAGATTTGAATTTTTGCGAGAGCTTCGCGCTCGGGCGCGACTGACAGAGGGCGCCCGGGCGCGACTTTTACTGATGTGGCAGACAGCTTATTTAACCCTAAAACGCGAAGGGGAAAGGGTCTTTGGTTCCTTGGAGGCGCGATTTCACTCAGAGGAGAGCTTGGAGGGCTGCTAGGGTTCGTGGGAACACTCCCTTCTTCCTCTTGGATTCTCCTTCTTCTTCCATCTTCCATGTTGTAAGCTTTAGGGTTCTCCATGGAAATGGAGAACCAAACCCATCTTGTTGGGATTAGTTGTAGCCTTTGAATTCTTGTGTAATTGTTGAATGATTTGATTATATATATGCCTTTTCTATCAATTGCTAGTATTCTTGTTTCCGATCTTAAAGCTTGCATGTAATGGGAACGTTCATGACTTGATTTTGGGGTTTTATGGATTATGGGAACGTAAGATGAAACCCGGAACTGAAATAGGAGTCCTTGTGGGTCATTGATTCTAGGAATGGAAGATGATTCACATGTTGTCTTAGATCCCTGCTCTTTAATGCGGGTTTTGCTTGTTAGATTGCCAAGGAATTGGGGTTTGATAAGGAAAACCTAGGCTCTTTCACCTAAGGAATTAGGGCTAGAGTGTTTTAGTGGATTGACTTTAGTAAATTGATAGAGAGGAGACGAAATTGGTCATTCACAAGAGTGCATTGGTGAAAACTAGCCTTAACAATGTCATTTCATATCATTTCTAGTCTTTTCCATTTCCAAGTGCCTTCAATACCAAAGTCCAACCTTGTAATTACTTGTGAAGTTATGTTTCTGCACTTGTTCTGTAAATTGATGTTATGTTATTGAGTCTATGTGAGTTGTTAATCGCACAATTCTCTAGTATTACGAGTCTCTTGGGAAAACGATACCCGGTCTTACCGGTTTATTACTTGAACGATTCGGTGCACTTGCCGAATTGAGCCCAACAAGTTTTTGGCTTAACAAGTTTTTGGCGCCGTTGCCGGGGACTCGTGTCAATACTAGACTTTTGTGAGGTTTCTAACTTGTTTAGACTTGATTTGTATATAGAACTAACTCTTTTGTTGTAAATAGATTTTCAATTTTACTTGGGCTAATTTGTGGCTTTAGCCTAGTTGTGTCTAAGTGTATGCAGGGGGATGTTCACATAAGGAGGACTGCAGCCTCAAAAGCATCATGAAGACCCTGAGCTTGATGGAATTATAGGACACAAGGAGACAACTATGTTGAGCATCACAAGCTGCCCCAAATTCTTCCTCCCTTGAAGATGCTCCAAGTGCTAAGTGAAAGATGAAGAAGAAAGGGAGAAGGAAAAGAGAAAGACTAGTCACCACCACCCTTTGATGAGAGATAAGGAGCTCAAGCCTAGTAAGCCAAGTTGATCAAGAGGATTGAGTATTTAAAGATGTCAAGGTAGTGGAAGGGCTAAGATGAGAAGAATTGAAGCTTTGAGAGTTGATTTGGTGGCTAGAAAGTGGTTCAAGAAGAGTTGGTGGAAGGAGCACACCAACAACTAAATCTGCACTTCATTGAGTAATCCGTCAAGCTAATGACGTTAAATAAGCGCTTTTGGGAGGCAACCCAATTTTCTTACCCTTTTTACTAGTGTTTGTGTGATTTTTGTGTTATGTGCATTAGTAGTTTGTGTTTTGCATGTTTGTGTAATTTTGCATTGTTGTGATTTTTGAGTTTTGATGTTGTTTTTATGGTTTGTATAAGTGTATTAGATTAGTTTTAGCTTCTTTGGTGCGTGAGTGCATTGAATGAAGGTCTAGAACCAAAAATCACATGGTGAGTGGCCAATTTCGCAGAAATCTGCATTATGCAGAAAACTGATATGGCGCCCAAGCGCCCCCTGCTGAGGGGCGCCCGGGCGCGAGCTGCATCAGGGCCATCCTGCATCAAACTGACCGAGTGGCGCCCAAGCGCCCCCTGCTGAGGGGCGCCCGAGCGCGAGTTGCACCAAAAATTCTGGTTCTGCACTTTTGTTTTTCTTGATTTATGATGAGTTTCCCATTCTTTTGCACTCTTTCACACACTCCTTTTGTTGTGTTTTTTAAACCTTTTTGTATTTGTGTACCTTTGGGAAGCTTAATTCTAAGACTTCCCTCTTTGTTCATGTACTTTTGTGTTTGTTTGTTTTGGATTTCTTTGTCCTGTTCTTTGCTTTCTTTTGCAGATTTCTTTTAGTTTGTTTTATGGAATCTTTTCTTCAGTTGTTGACTATGGGATACTAATTTTGCCTTGAGCTTTCTTGTCTAGGATAACATTTTCCTTAGGAGTTTACAGGTTTGAAAACCACCAGTGGTCATCCTTTGAGGCATGCTTGAGCAGAGCAACATATGACTTGAAGATTTTTGCTGCTCGTGTAGCATGGCCTGGGGGCCAGGCCCCTAGTGATGGGGGAGGTGGAGCAGTTGCGGAGTATAAGCTACTGTTGGAGGAAGATGTTTCAGATGAAAGTGAAGATAGTGTCCTACACTGCTGGAGTTGCAAAGAGTCCATTTTAAATCGGTTTTTCCGTTTTAATTTCAAGTTTTATTTACTTTCAGTATTTGTGTTTTTGGATTTCTTTTTGACTTGCCTAGTGGATAGTTCTTGTGCAATTGGTCTGGTGATTTGAGCGAATCATTTGTTATGCTTGAATTGAATACAAATCTGTTGTGCTTGCTCTTTATCCATGAGAATTGTTTTGAAAATCTGATTGAGATTATGTGGTTGAGCTTGTTGAACAGAGATTGTGGTTGCTTGTATTTGTTTAGATAGATGCTTGGTTTTAATTGTGATCAATATTCTTGGCATGATGTTTATCAAATTTTGGAACCCTGAGTAAACCTGTGAGATGTTGTGCCTCAGAGTTTATTGATGAATGTTATTACTTTGGAATCACAGTTGATTTTGCCTAAGTTTCTCTATTTGAACTATTTGCTTGCTTGTTACAAATGATCAAGGCCATCTTGTTCTTCCACCTCTTCTACATTTTGAATCTAAAAGCCAATGCAATAACCTTTGAACCTTAAAGAAAACTTTCTCATTCCCAAAACCTTAAGCCTATTGAAAAATCCTTAACCTCCTTACCTTGAGTAGAGATGAACATATATGTTAGAATGAGGAGAATGGTCTAAGTTTGGGGGAGTTCTTGTCAAAAGGGGAGCATTGAGAAAACAATAAGTTGAGTCAAAAAGAAAGAAAAAGAAGAAAGAAGAAGAAAAACAAAAAAAACATGAATTCAATGAAAAAGAGTTGGGAAATAGGTTGAGAAGTGGGTTATTCAAATTTGGAGAAAAAGAGATACTATGCTATATCATAAATTAAATTGTTTGGTCTCTTATCTCAAGGTGCTTTGTTGTCCAGAAAAACCAATTTTTCTTCTTAGCCCAGCCACAATACAAGCTTCAAAAAGTCCTTGTGATATAACTTGCATGTTAATGTGTTTGATATTGTTGAAATGAAAGGCAAAGTTGATTTGTGTAACATTGTGATATTTGAGAGTTAGACACACATCCTTATACACCATTGTGCTTGAGTGAAACACTTTCCTTGGTGAGGATTGGTTCCATGCACTCATTGAGAACAACTTGCCATGTTTGTTGATCTATCATTTGCATCTATCATGTGATTTTGAACTATTAGCACCATGATTGAAGTTTAGCTTGCTAAGACTATATTATCTCTTGAATGTGATTTCCAAGTTGAGCAAGCATGATTGATTTTTGTTTATTTGATTGAAAGTGTGCTTAAAGTTACTAGACCATTGTGCTTGAATTGTTTGCTAGGTGAAGTACTTTTGCTTGAGGACAAGCAAAGTTGTAAGTTTGGGGGTATTTGATAATGCTAAATTTTACCATATTTTAAGCATCAATTTAGTAGCAAAATCAACTCCTTTCTAATTTATAACTTGCTTAATCCTCTTCTTTTGTCTTGTTATTTTGAATAATTGTGTTTTTGGCTACTTTGATGTACTTTCATCAATAATCCCTTATTTTGTAGCTAAAAATGAGCTTGGAAGAGTCTCCAACAAATTATAGAACTGGACCAAGAAGTTAGCACGAAGAAATGCCATCAGCAGGACAGTGGACGTTCGTCCAGGCAGGAGGACGCTCGTCCCAGAAGCGGGCGCTCGTCCAAGAGAGGAGGACGTTCGTCCAGAGAAGAGGACGCTCGTCCAGAGGAGAGGACGTTCGTCCCAGGCAAAGGGCGCTCGTCCAGCCAGGCAGAAGTGGACGCTCGTCCAGCCAGGCAGAGGACGCTCGTCCAAATTGCAGAGAGGACGCTCGTCCAGAACGCTCGTCCCAGCCAGGAGGACGCTCGTCCAGGAAAGAGGACGCTCGGCCAAATTGAAGGACGTTCGTCCAAATGCGAGAGGCTCGCGCTCGGGCGCGAAAACAGAGGGGCGCCCGGGCGCGACTTTTCGCCAGATTTGAATTTTTGCGAGAGCTTCGCGCTCGGGCGCGACTGACAGAGGGCGCCCGGGCGCGACTTTTACTGATGTGGCAGACAGCTTATTTAACCCTAAAACGCGAAGGGGAAAGGGTCTTTGGTTCCTTGGAGGCGCGATTTCACTCAGAGGAGAGCTTGGAGGGCTGCTAGGGTTCGTGGGAACACTCCCTTCTTCCTCTTGGATTCTCCTTCTTCTTCCATCTTCCATGTTGTAAGCTTTAGGGTTCTCCATGGAAATGGAGAACCAAACCCATCTTGTTGGGATTAGTTGTAGCCTTTGAATTCTTGTGTAATTGTTGAATGATTTGATTATATATATGCCTTTTCTATCAATTGCTAGTATTCTTGTTTCCGATCTTAAAGCTTGCATGTAATGGGAACGTTCATGACTTGATTTTGGGGTTTTATGGATTATGGGAACGTAAGATGAAACCCGGAACTGAAATAGGAGTCCTTGTGGGTCATTGATTCTAGGAATGGAAGATGATTCACATGTTGTCTTAGATCCCTGCTCTTTAATGCGGGTTTTGCTTGTTAGATTGCCAAGGAATTGGGGTTTGATAAGGAAAACCTAGGCTCTTTCACCTAAGGAATTAGGGCTAGAGTGTTTTAGTGGATTGACTTTAGTAAATTGATAGAGAGGAGACGAAATTGGTCATTCACAAGAGTGCATTGGTGAAAACTAGCCTTAACAATGTCATTTCATATCATTTCTAGTCTTTTCCATTTCCAAGTGCCTTCAATACCAAAGTCCAACCTTGTAATTACTTGTGAAGTTATGTTTCTGCACTTGTTCTGTAAATTGATGTTATGTTATTGAGTCTATGTGAGTTGTTAATCGCACAATTCTCTAGTATTACGAGTCTCTTGGGAAAACGATACCCGGTCTTACCGGTTTATTACTTGAACGATTCGGTGCACTTGCCGAATTGAGCCCAACAAGTTTTTGGCTTAACAGTGTGCCCCTTTTTCATCCAATAAAAACATGTGACAACATTTGGGTTCTTATAATAAGTTGTTCCTTTTTCAACCCATACCCTATGTGTTCTTTTAATTCGGTTCTTACTTTTAAGAACACTTTTATTTTTATAAACCTTTTTAACAAGTATAGGCATTTCAACATTATTATTTATGATTGCCACTCCAAGCAGATTTTCAGGAATATCAATATCAAACATGTGCCTCTTACATGACTCACATTCAACATTTGAAACATTTTTCTTTTCTAGATCTAAAATTTTATTTTTCAAACCTTCTTCCTCTTCTATAGATTTTTCAAATTTTAATTGCAACTCTTTAAACTCCTTTTTTAAATTCTCACGAGCAACATCTAACTTTTCAGATTCATTAAGTAATTCAAGAAAATCTTTTTGCAAGTGAATTTCATATGTTTTCGATTTAGAACAACTTACTTGGCTTGTAGTGTCATCAATATTTTCCATCAAACACAAGTTGGCTTCTTCATCGGAATCACTTGAACTAGAGGTGCTTGATGTATTATCTTCCCAAGCAATGTAAACTCTCTTCTTCTTGAAAAACTTCTTTCCTTCATCCTTTTTGATATTTGGACAATCCGCATTAACGTGTCATTTTTCTCCACAACCATAACACCTGTAATTTGAAGAAGATCCTTGTTTCTCCTTTCAATCATTTTTGAATTGTTCCTTATCTTTAGATTTCATGAACTTGTTGAATTTTCTAATCATGTGACTCATATTTTTGTCATCTAAGTCTTCATCTCCATTCCTCATCCTTCTTTGAACTCTTGCCTTTTGAAATTTCAATTTTGTAGGCCAATGTTTTCTTCTTTCCTTGGTCTTCCTCAACACTTAGTCTATTCAATTTGAGCTCATGTTCTCTCAATTTTCCAAAAAGCACAACCATAGACATGGACGTCAAGTCCAAAGACTCAATTATCGCAATATCCTTTTTTTCCACGTCTTGTTCAAAGACTTCAAAATTTTAACATTTATTTTGTCAGTATCAAAATTTTTACCTAAACCAAAAAGATGGTTGACGATATGTGTGAAGCGTTTTTGCACATCAACGATGGTTTCACCCTATTACATCCTAAACATCTTATACTCCTGTATCAAGTTGTTCTTCTTAGCACGCTTCACATCATCGGTTCCTTCATGAGTTACTTGAAGAACTTCCCACACCTCCTGAGTCGTTTTGCACATTGAAATCCTGTAAAATTTATCTAATACCAAAGCAGTGGATATTATATTACGAGTTTTTATATCAAGTTGAGCTCGTCTTCTTTATTTAGTAGTTCATTAAAAATATGGTTTTTCTTTGAAAAAAGGGACAATCGATTATCCCAAGGATAATCGATTATTACCGAATCCTAAAACAATTATAACATGCGGTGATAATCGATTATCCTTACTGATAATTGATTATTGCTAAGACGAAACATTTTCTAATTTTACTTATGATAATCGATTATTCCCTGTGATAATTGATTATTGTGGAGAGAAAACTATACTTAAGAGAAGTTATATGACATCTAAATGCTTAAAATTGATAGTTTAAAGCCTAATACAATTATTTGTACAAAGAATGTTTTTAACAATGTGATGTAGTTGTTTCTTTAAGTCTTCAAGTGCATCATCATCAAAATCTCTTCAAAGCATCAATACTTCTCATTGGTAACAAATTTTGAGTTTTTCTGGTGATTGCAAGAAATTGAGATTATAAGGTTAATGAAGAAATAAAAGTCTTTTTGATGATTGACAAGAAAGTTGTTTCATGAATGATCTAGTTAGTGTATTACTAGAAACGTGTAACAGTGTACAGATAAATTTGTTTACTTATGGGACCACTAGACTCGTTTGATGCTTTGAAGACCCATTAGATCGTTAGCCTGTTAGACATTCTGCAAACAAAATCTGTTACCTTGGAGTATCTTCTATGCTGGATTTTCTACATCAAAATATGACATTTTAGATCATCTAAACTTATTGAGTGCTTTGCAATAAAGTTTATTTATATTTCTTTTTATTGAGCATCTACAAGGGAATCTATCAACATAGATTGTTCATAGTTTTAAAATCTTTGCAACCAAATTGGTTACTTTGAATCAAATGAATCAAAACCCAAAGTTTCATATTTTAGGAAGTTTGGTTCAACAAAGACTGCTATAAAAGAAAGGTCCAATAATGCTCATCACCTTATTACCCACCACCCATCATCACTTCATCACTGACCACTACACATCATATCACATTTTAATTGTAATGCCTTTTGTTGTTTTTCCCTTGGAAGGGTAAACCCTTTAGGTTGATTCTCTTTTGATTTTATATTTAATTCAGAGGTTATGTGCAATTAAAGTGTTTTGAAAATTTCAAAAATAGAGTCTAGTTCCTTTATTCTTTTTTTGAAATATGATTTCTACTCTTAGGATTATTTTAGAACATTTTTCGATAATTCAATTTTGTTCTCTAATTAAATTTTTTTAGCTTGCTTAATTCTAATAACATCTTGTTTTCTTAAGTCAAGAGTTAAAACAATAAAATCTCACATATATGAGCTTGGAACAAATTTTGATTATGTGTATTAAAAAGTAAGTATAAAACATAATTTGATACAAATAAAATCATGTTGGATGCAAAGGATCTAATTTATCCCATCTGTCCAAAGTTATATGACTGGACAGAAACAAATACTACTTAATTTACGCTTCACCTAATAGACACAAGTGTTGTGCATATGCATAATCTGATAAGTTGTTGTAAAGACAAACACAACCGAGTATACTTAGTTAAATGAAATATTACTTGAACAAATGATATGTATACTTTGTCTAACAAATGAATTCCTGTAGAATTTAATAGTACATGTAATACTCTACAAATTCTTATTTTATGCTTGCAAGAAATGTACACTCTTTTGTTTTTTCAAGAAGATGCTACAACTCTTTGTCAACATCGAAGATCCTCACATTTGCTACAAAAGATTTCTAATGACTCCTTTCTTTTAAGCCACATATATAGAATACATCATTGAAGAAGGAAGAGAGACACTTAGGGAAGATGATGAAAGTCCTTGCATAAGAACGTAAACAAGATCTAAAGTTGCCAAACCTTGTAAGTGTAGGAAACAAAAAATGTGGTGTTCATTAGTAAACTAGTAGAGTGTTTTATCCTTGTCTATGTTGAAAGACGTTGCCCTCACTAGTGAGTGAACTTTGTGATTATTTGTTAAAGAATATTGAATGGGTTAGCTAGGAGTAGTTGCACTCCAAATAATACTTGAGTTTTTTTTATCTAAGAGTGGCTAAGTCTTCAAACAATACTTGATAGATTAGGTAGGAGTACCTACGTTTCAAAACAATACTTGACAAGTTGGCGAGGAATGCATGATGCAAAAGAATACTCAGTTGTATCTTACAACATTAGCCTATACTTAAACTTAATCATTTGATTGAAAACTTAATGTAGTTTGTAATATCAAACAACCTGTTATAAAAGCGAAAGAGTAAATTCTTCTCTTTATCTTGTTAAAATTAAATGTTTTTACATTTATGCTAACATAATGAGTATTTTCAAATTTAAGTTTTTGAAGGCTATTGACAAAATCATCTATTTAGATAGAAACTATTGTCTCACTATAAATCATGAAGCGATATTTTTTTTTAAAACTATACAAGATTTTAAGGTACAATTCAAACCTTTCTTCTTGTGTTTTAACTTGTTTTCAAAGTTGGTATTAGAGATCAACCTCTAAAGTTAAGTGCCTGACAATGTGTAAAGGAGAGATCCATACATCTAAGATGGAAGAGCAATTCACTGCTAAGGGAGCATATCTCATACGATCATTAATGTTTCTACAGGAAGACACTAGTACAAAAATATCGTTGTTTTTTGGCCTTTCACGTTGAATTTCGATATCGACGTCATATCGGGAGACGTTAAATTGATGTCGAATTTAAAAAATTCGACGTTAATCAAATTGACATCGAATTTTGTTAATATTCGACGTGAGCAATTTTTTTGTTTTTTTAATTAATTGTAATCCTTTTTTACAACTCTATGAGACCTGAAAAGCAGAAAAATAACAAATTTCAGATTTTGGTATTTTATAATAAACCATGAACTATGAACATGTAGTATAATATCAACAACAAACAACAATAAAAAACAACAAACAAGTTCAATTAAACAACAACAATAAAGAAGTTCAACCAAATAACAACAAACAAGTTGAACAAAAAGCAAACAAACAAGTTCAACAAAAAGCAAACAAATAAGTTCAACAAATACGTTCTTCAAAATGAAAGCAAAAACAAAAACTAACCTTCAAAAGGTGGGTTCGACATAATAAAGTGTTTCCACTGGTGAGAGAGAAAACAAAATGCGCCTATGAATGAAAAAAACACGAAAATAATCGGTCAAAACAAATGAAAATTATACATTAAGTAGTTAATTAACATGCATTTGTATCAAACGAAAAAAAGATTACATGTGATGGTCGTCAAACTTCGTTCAAGAAAAGTTTGGGAAGAGAAGAGGGTCTTGCGCGCTAAGATAAAGTGCATGAATTTTAAATCTCCCGCTCAAATTAAAAAGGGAAAACTTTTGGCTGACAAATAATATGTCGAAGCTCCTACAAAATTCGACGTATTATATGTGGTTTAAAAGAAAAAAAGAATTAAAAAGGGGTTACTTTTTTGGCTTCTGGCTGACAAATAATACGTCGAAGCCCTTAAGAATTCGACGTATTATTTGTTGTTTAAAAGAAAAAAGGAAAAGTAATTAAAAAGGGTGACTCTTTGGTTTCTGACGAGCAAATATTACATCGAACCCCTACAGGATTCGACGTACTATTGATGGTTTAAAAGAAAGAAGAAAGATAATGACGCGTTGGTTTAAATAATTACCATAATAGAACGTCGAATTGAATGGGGCTTTGACGTTCTACAATTGCATTTATTTACAAAAACGTCACTTGTCATTTTTAACGTTGGCTATTCAGTGGTTGGACGTTAAACACATGACGTTATAGGTTGTTTTTGCACTAGTGAGACTACTCTTATATAACGACAAGATCGATATATACAAGTGCACATACCATAAATTAAAATTTGTTATAACCAAAGGAGATATTGTCATTAAAGCTCCAACAAAAGACCATACGTTAAAATAATTTAGCTCCATACAACTGAATAATAAGGAAAGGTACATTTTTATTTATTCATTCTCTATAATTGAATAAAATAAAATTTGAAGGTGAAAAATTGGTTACAAAGATCTAAAATCCATGAAGATAGAATATAAAGGGATAAAGAGGTTCAACTCAAGAAAATTGCAACATTCACATACTAATATGAGTTTTTTTGTTAAGATAATATCGTCTAAAGACAATAGATTGTCTAATATATCAAGTTTTGATGTTTAATGAGTAATAGTTAACGAAATATTGTTTAAAAAAGTATAACGTTTGGACATTGTACACATTAGAACATTATTACTAAACGTTTATAAGATAAACCATGACGTGTCAAGTATAAATATTAAACAGCATTTGACAACGCGTCTAGTGAAAGAAGCCATAAACACTATATATCCTATCAATTGTCACTACCTAAAAAAGATCAAACTAGCACTAAACGCTTATTATACGAAAACACTCTATCAATGTATAGATCATTAAATACAAGTACGTATTGTACCTTGTCTGCTCTACTTTTTCCCTCTTTATCTGTGCAAATATTGACAATACCAAGATATACTTAAAAGTACTGCATGAGGATCAGAAAGACATTGCAAGATTAGAAGTCATTCCTGGAATGGTTTCTAAAGCTTTATGTTCTATCAGAAAAATACATATCTTTATACGAAAAGCCAGATACTCTCAACAAGTCGACTATGTCTAGGTAACGGTCGTCTCTCGAAGAAAGCTATAAAAGAAGGACTTGCACAAGAGAATACAAGAACTTTTGCTATCATTGTATCGTTGTGTTGTTATTATCTCAATAAGCTTATTTCGTTTGAGTCTGTTCATAGAACAAAAGAAAGAATTTCACAAGTTCTCAAATCTCTTTGTATTATATTTATCCTCTCACACAAAGTTATCAGAATCTATACTTGTAAGCCAACACTAGTTGTGTTGGGGAATTCTGAAGATAATTAAAGCACTTGTATTGTTTCGCTCATGAGAGTTAAACGTTCTAGACAATTGTCTATGGTTGATACCCGGAGTGGTTAGAATACTTGGATATTATGAGTAATTAAACTCGTACTAGTCAAGATTGATTAGGGATACTAGGAGTCATTAGAATACTCGATGTTTACTAGGAGTGAGTGAACTATAAAATACTTGTGTTATTGCTTTCTCTACTTAAAATGTTTTCCTAAATAGTTGCTTAGAAATACAAATGTCTAACAAATATTACAGACTGTCTAACCCTTATAATAGTTATTAAGTGTTAGTTTGCAAAAATAGTTTAGAAACATTATTCACCCCCTCTCCCCTCCCCTTCTCTTTCTAGTGTTTCCCAGTGATTTCATTTTTCACCTTGATGGATGGGGAGACTATTGATGACATGTTTGGAAGATTGTTGGTTCTTTTAAATATGCTATAAACTCTCTGACAGAACTTCTCCAAGGCTCATGTCAACCTAAAGTTGTTAAATAGCATGCCAAAGGTTTAAGAGACCAAGAAAAAAATCATTATAAAGACCCATGACTTGGAAAAGCTTGCATGGAATGAGCTTTTAGGAATATTGAGAATGCATGAGGTGCATCTCCAAGATCATAAACAAAAAGAGACCTTTACATCGTCTAGGCAAGTATCTAATGAAAAAACTTACATCAAAGTAGACACAACATAGAAAAAAGGAAGAGCTCAAAAAGCTCAAGTTGAAGAAGACAATAATTTCGAAGTTAAGTTTGACAACTCAATCGATGAGGAAATATCCAGGTTGTCAAGAAAGTTTAAGAAAATTCTTAAACCAAAGGATAAGGAATTAGAAAACCAACCTACGTGAGGAAGGAAAATCATCAAAAATTCATAAAGTCATACACTGTGAATGTAGATAATAACCAAGGCCAATGACAAGCTATCCGAAGTTGAAGAAGAAAAGTTTAAAGGACACATAAGATTACTAAAAGTTAAGCTCCAACTTTGAGTCGAGAAGACAAATTTGTCTCATGGTAGGCAAAAAAAAAATATGATACATTTTTACCTTAAACATTAATCTTTTGAAACCTCTTCAGACTCATTAGATTCTTTGCCACATGAAAATGATGTCTTATCATGATCTTCTTAAAAGATGCAATAAGATCCCTAAGCAACATTTAAAAAAAAAAGAAAATCAGTTTTATTTTCAAAAATTTAAAAGTTCAAACCAGATCTACTTTGATCCAATGAAAATATGTCATGTCTTGAACAAACTCATGACTCTTTGATGCTTTGAAAATTAAAAACATGGTGGAAGAAGTTACATGTTGTAAACAAGTTTTTGAAAATTTTGTTGAGAGGTCAAAAGCTATAAACCTCCTCTTTTCAAACGCTATACATGCATGAAATAAGTATAGCCTGATTTAAGAGGTAAAAATGCATATTCATAAGCATGATAAGCCTACTTGCATTCACACTGATAACTCTAGGAAAGGATGTATTAAATGTAAACTTTAAAGGTAATAATCCATAACTAACAAGAAAGAGCCGAAGAAAATATGAATATCAAAAGAGTTCATAATTATTCTTGCAAGAACAAATAAAATTTGCTTCTCAACAATGGATGTTGGGTGATGAAGATAAACTTTGGTTGAGATTTTTATATCCATTAGGCTTAAGCCCAGAAACTCCCGCCTCACACAATAGTGAGTTGAAATATCAAGTTTTAAAAGAATTATTCAATTGTGTGACCTATTAACAAGTGTACAAAGTTAATTGTAGTATAATCGAGTAAAAGTCATCATTTCCACACGATTTGGCAAGTACATTGGTAGTTGATGTTTTGGAGTTTTTGTACAAAAATATGGATATTATATTGATTGAGTTGAGTGGAGGCTATGACTGGATTTCATCTCATCCCTTTGTATTGCACAACTAGTGTATGTTCTTATCTATTTAATATGTAAATCATTCGATGTCTTGGAAGTGCTCTAAAGTAGCATCTAGAACCTAAGAATTTCGTAAATTGTGTGATTCCTCAAACGGTAATTGAATAAATTTGTCTTAAGTGTAGGATGTTTTATCACTAGAACCTTAAATTTATTTTTAGCATAAAAAACCACAAGATGATTTGATTGGACCATAATTTGAATCTAGTTTTCTAACTCAATTCAAACTAGTATGATTTTTTATTTTAAAACTTCATGTTTGATGTTTTGATGTTTCATGATATTGATTGATTGTATGAATCCATTAAGTGCATTGATAGTTGATGATATTGATTGGCAAGTTTATTGTGGTTGATAAGGAGTGTAACCAATGCCAGTATAATGCATTGATCAATATCGATAAATTTACCGACAGATAAAATTCTCGATAATAAATCTAGTATGCGGTTATAAATAATTACTAACAAATATTATTCATCGATAATTATCGACGATCGTTATTCATCGATAATGATTTCTAACAAACATTTTATAAAAAAATTTAGTTATCAATAATCCGTTAATAAATATTCATTACCAATATCCTTTTTCAATTATGATGGATTTTTGTATAAAACAAAATGATTGAACACATATATATATTTACATGACAAATTAACTTTTCCGTATAACTTATATTATTAGATTATACATACTTTATAAATGATTATGATCTGTGCTTTAGATTCCTTTTGATTTGAATGCATTGAAGACCAGTTACATCTTGCACATGCCTCCATAATTGTTACTGTAACCCATTCACCGTCCACATATATACGACTGGATGATATTAACTGCTGTAGAACATTTTGGCTTAAATTTTCATTAAGGTCTATGATTTAAGTTAAGCGTATTATTAAGATTATAATTATTTAATAAATTAAGAAGTTTGACGAAAGTTAAAAATTACAGAGAGAGATGCATTGGGCCAATAAATGTCACCTTAAATGTTCGTGTTTGACATCTCCATTATTGTCCTTTAATTTGGGTGTATTAGCATTGTCTCAAGGGAAACATATTCGTTACACATCACAATTAAATGACTGTTGACAATTCTAGTAATGCTGCCACAAAACTTCATAAAGTCAAGCATTCTAAGCCTTCCAATTTTTGTGATACATATTAAGGATTCTACATCATCTCTCCTACGATATTTTTTCTTCCTTGCCTTTCCATTACGAATTTCCATAACTATAATTATAATAAGGTTTTAGTTTCAAAGATTAAAAATTAGTCATCGATACAATTATTGGATCTTTTCCATGAATAATATGGTAATCAGAAATATTTGATCAAAATAATTTTATTCTATACCAAGAAAAAATGTCGAAGATTTAATATACGTTATAAATAAAATCAATTTACAAAATATATATATTTATATAAGTGAAAAATAAAATCTATCTTACATAAAATTGACTTAAAATTAAAGTTAATATCATATCAAGATTATTTAAAGTTTATCCTATTCTAAAATTTAAACCAGTTTTGTAAAAATATATTAAATTTAAACACACTTTCTAATAATAAATAATTCAGAATCTATTCCATCAAGATTTTAATCCGATTTTATGATGATGAATATGACTTAAACTTACTTCTTAATAAATAAAAAAACAAGTAAAACTTTCCAAATATCAGATACGTTAACAATGTTTATAAAGAACTACAATCAATTAAGATATTCCTAAATTTGGAAGATGATATTTTTTATTATGTGGTGTGCATGTTTGAGGACGAAGAAGATCCTAAATGAAGAAAAGAAAGAGTTGAATAAATGAAGAGAAGGTTGAGGTGGCAATGGGGCAAACAAAAAGTTAGGGGAATGCGACATGGAAGGATGATTGGAGAAAATAAGTATGGGGACAAGGGAGACAGACCCACATGTTTGATAAAGGTTGGAAAAAAGTAGCAGGATTTATGATCATTCATTTTGAGCAAAGCTATACCTCTTGCTTGGCAGTTAGCAAATAATAGATTCACATACAACGTGTGCAATTTATAGTCTTTGGAGACTTTCATCGTTACATTCCTGTTTTCTCCAACTCTAACCTTTCTTAGTCACACTCCCAGCTAACCATTACAACATGCATATTTCATCCTTTAGGGTTTCTTCTTTTTGAGTGGATTTGAGAGAGTGAATTTGAAGATAAATTTTTTTATCGTTTATTTGAGTGAATTTGGAAATAAATTTTTTTAATTTGTCACGTCAATATAATTCTATATTAATTCTCACAAATTTTATTTCCAAATTCACTCTAATTTACCTCCAAATTTACTCAAATAAACGACAAAAAAAATGTATATTCAAATCCCCTCAAATTCACTCCCTCAAATCCACTCAAAAGAACAAGACCTTAGCTCCTGTCTCTCATCTTAATAATTAGCTTCAATACGAAATTAGATTTGTCTTTCTTTACAACATAACTTACTTTGATATAATTTAAATTTTGATAACATGTGAAGGTCTTTTTGGTTGAAATATGGAAATATTTAAGCAATTTTTACTTTTTATATTGGTATAGTTTTTGTTATCAAAACTCAATTAATGAGGATGATTCTTACTATGGAACTTACATTGCTCATGGTTGGTCCAATATATGGCTTGAATGTGATTCAATACTTGTTTTCAAAAGCCTAATATTATTCCATAGTCTGTTAAAAATCGTTGGAACTGTTATTGGACTCTATTTAATGTTATTGATTTTTTTATTACTCATTTTTCAAGAAGAACATAATAAATGAGATTTATAAAACGGAAATAAAAAAATTAAATTCTTATAAAATAAATTTATTAGTTCAATTCAAATCAACTTGTAAAATAAAATTTGTATTTATTTATATTATAAATTTATTTTATTTTTAATCAATATAAAATCTATCACATTTTCTTTTATAATTAAATATATACATTTTCAACATATAATTAAACATTAATAAATAATTTAATAACAACCATGATAAATCTAATAAATAACAAATGACGGACATCAAATAAATTTAACTAATAACAATATTTGTTATGATAAGTTTAGGATATAATATCATCTTAAAAACATATTTTAAATTTAAATTAATTTTATAAAAATGATTTATAAAATAAAATTTATACTTGGAAATTCATTTTCATATAGAATCTCTAAGGAAAACTGACCTAAGAGAATATAAAGTAACTAAATATTTTAATTTGGTAATTTGAGCAGTGCTTCTTTTTAATTTTTTTCCCAATAGTTAGTTACTTTTACGCTAGAATATTTGCACAGTTCTTTCTAATGCTTGATGTGGATATGAATGCTTGAAAAGTCCTGTGGGGACAAAAAGTGCAAAAGCACCTTTTCTGACCATAAAGTGATGATATCAAGTTTTACACTAATGTGACGTAAAAGTGTATCACTTTAATTAGGAAACGAGTTAATTTTTCTTGCTTGTAACTTTTATCTAATAAAAATTAAATCATTGACGACATAAATACTGAGTTTGTATTAGTTAAATGATAATTATGATTAGCAAAATTCTATCTATAAGAGAAATTGGCCTTTTTTTCTTGGCATTAATGTGAAGACATCAATTATTAGTGTACGTCATACTGCTAGATAACTTTATAACATTAAGATTTTAGCTTTTTAGAGAAAAGTTAATTGTACTGTTAAAATAAATCGTAACTCTTTTTGTGATTGTAGTTGTCTGAAAAGTTTCTCATTTTATAAAAACAAAGGACTATTTCTTACCAATGATATGATTTAATCTTTAGATACTCATTTGAAGGTAATTTCCAAAAATTCTTTAGAATTATTTTTCCTTGTATTTTCTCTAAATATGAAATGTCCAAATATGATTTTGAATACACATCATTTGGGTAAATTATCAAACAATGTTTTCTTTACATATCTTTACTATAGCAAAAACTAATTACCATTTCTCTTTGAAAATTTATTTTAATTTCCTTTACCATTGATTACTTTGAATCCATTCCCATTTCTTGTAAAGTAAATTTGAAATTAGAGGATCTTAGCCACGAAGAAAGAGCATCCCCAAATCCATTAAATTTCGGAGATAACAAGAAACAAAAAACGAAACCCTAGTAATTAGAAGCAATCATTGTTTTTTTACAATGGTTTCCTCTCTTTCATATAAAACATATATTCTTTTACATTTTGTATATAAGGGTGAGAGAAAAGAAGAAAAGAGGAGAAGTGTACGATATAAATGAACAATTTAGAAAAAAGGAAGAATTGTTAAAACATGCAAAAATGGTAAAAGTATTTGGGGGCATAGGAAAATCTTGCTATTAATAACCTAAATTGATCTTGAACCTTGACAAGGAATCTAATTGGAAGAAAAGAGAGTCCAAAACACAAAGGAAACTAGAAGAAAATGAATTAGGACCACCCAAAAAAAAACTTTCTTTATTTAACATAGTACTTGATTCATGTAACTGAGTTAATTATTATCTCAGTTACATAAGAATCATATAGACATATATTCATGCAGAATAAGATGATGGGAAAACTATCTCTCTCTCTCTCTCTCTCTCTCTCTCTCTCTCTATATATATATATATATATATATATATATATGATGTTTCAAAGGTCACCTCCTGAATCTTGCCAGCAAACAAGCATTGCAACACACTTTCGGAAGATATAGAATCTTGCCCTCTGCTCTTTAGCGAGTTTACTGCATCTGTGTGCAAAGGACGTGAAAGGGTGAAAGAGATGGGAAATGCAGCAGTTGATGACTTTGTTCTTCATCTCTGAGTGTTGTTGATGAATAGTGTGAAGCAGTCTTGTTTTTGCAGAATGATTGGTGATGATGATGATGATGATATTGAAGGGAGTATGAATGAGAAGAAAGAGAGTGCAAGAATTTGTGATTTATAAGCACAACGTACGACTCAATCTGAATTATTTTTTTGTTACACTGTAACCTACATTTTGTGCTCCTGTCTTATCTTGTACAGGTAGGTATTCCATACCATCATCACACCATAATAATCATAATATATACCCTCAAATCATTTATCTACTCTAATTATACAGTTTTTTTTTTCACTTTTTAAGGAGGTTATCTTATATGAAAAAAAAATGTTAATGTTCAAGTCAATGTAAAAATTATGAATAATAAACCTTGTTGAGTTTGTCTTGGAAGATGTTAATCCATTAATAAAATTTTTAACGAACATTTTTAGTTGAAACTATATTAACCTACTAGCTAATTATCTCTTGATTAATTTAATTATGTAGGTAATTATGTCTAACCTTATAATCTTAATTGTCATTTTCTATTCAATTTTACTGAATATAATAATACTAGTTAAATTGTTGGAAATAAACCTAGACTATAATTTTACATTTTTGTAACTTGAAAAACACCTCAAAACTTAGAAGACCAATATATATAGACCTATGTTGTCTCTACTCTAAGGTATATAATCAAACTTACATGGTTTTTTAATAATATACTTTTTTTGTGTTGATTCATAATATTAAGTTTACTTTTAATCTCCTAAACTTTGTTCGTTAATTTTAATCCTTAAAATTTTCGAACCTTCTAAAATAAATATATTTTGCCAACATATATTCATTTGTTGATCGATGACCTAATTTAATTAAACTCATATAACTTTACTATTAAGTAATATTATAAGTTACACCGAGAATTAATTCCAAGACTTTTGAATTAAAAAAAAAGAGAGTCAATCATATATATATATATATATATATATATATATATATATATATATATATATACATATACATATATATATATATATATATACATATACATATATATACATATATATATATATATATATATATATATATATATATATATATATATACACACATATATATATATATATACACATATATATATATATATATATATATATATACACATATATATATATACACACACACACACACACATATATATATATATATATATATATATATATATATATATATATATATATGGTATGTATAGACTGAAAACATGTGTCAAGAGTTATTAAAATATTAACTAGTTTTGTTTTACCATTGAAATGGTTACTATGATTTATAGAAAAAGAAGTTATTGTGCGTAAATATCTGGTTTATATCACATCATCACCGATCACGATCAAATCATCAACAATGGCTACTTACTTATCACCATTTGTCACCACTGATCACGAAAATGATTATCACGTAACACATTTTGTGAATCACACTGATGGCTGGGGATATTGTAGCAAATTTCCTAAATTGTTATTGTTGACAAACAACGTGTTATCACTGTGCATGGGAATGTCATTCCATTCAACAACATTGCTTTATACCCGTGAGTATATCACAGTGCTTGGTGCTGCAGGTAAAGCATCGACTACAAAAAACAAATTAAACAAGGAAATATTTTGAATTTATCTTAGTATAAACATTTTTTAAAAGAGCATATTAACAAATTTTAATTTATCCTTTTCAAATACTTTTCAAAATATTTCATTTCAAAAGTGCATCTTAATATTAACTAAGATTTTGTTCTTTTGTATATTAGAATTTGGCGTTATAACATCAGTTTACGTTAGTTACAAACATAGGTTTTTGAAGGGAATGGATTAGTATTTTAAAAAAAAATTACTTAATAATAAATTTTCAAATAACCTTCTTACAACAATGAATTAAGAAATTAAAAATATAAAAAATAACATCACATGTTAACATGAAAATATGAAAGAATTTAAAATATAAAGAGTTAAAATGGTGTGAATCATCACCACTTTAACTAGTCACAGTCTTAAAAGATGGATTGTAATCATATGTCACGTATAAAAAGTAAGGACCGCGATACATTCACAACCAGTTTTAATAATATTTTGATAACGAATACGTGTCAAAATATTATTGGAATATTTTAAATAAAATTTTATTTGAAAAAGTTAGCGTGCTAAGAGTTAATAAATTTAGTATCCGAAAATACCCTTTTCATTTTCGTTTTCATTTTCTCTTTATTGTGCATTTTCATTGTAATTTTTGTGTGCGTTTTCTCTCCTTTCTCTCTCCTGAAACAAGCCTAAAGGGTCGTCTTCTCTGGTGAAACTCTGGTGAAGCAATGGAAAGCTTCAGTGACAAGATATTTCCTTTCTTCTTTGCATTTTTCGTTTCACATTTCTTATTTCCCCTCTCCCCTTTCCCTTTTTCCCTTACTCCATTTTCATTTACCTTTTGACGTTTTGGATGTACCTATTTCCATTTTGAGTTCGACCATTGGTTATTGTTTTATTTTTCATGCAGTTAATTTGTTGGTGGGTTGAATGAAAGATTGATCCCGGAACATAGGACCGTGATTGGAAATACACTATTCATATTGGTCAGTCATGGAGAAAACCCCATTAGTTGGTGGTGAGGATGGGGTGGGTTGTCACGACGACAACGTGTCGCTGTGAAAAAAAGAAGCCCTTTACTTTTTCTTAGTGTGTTCTGCCATTGGGGATTTGTTAGGGTTTAAGGGTTTGGAAGGGGGAAGAAATTTTGAAGGGTTTAGATATGTGAGGGGAAGTAGGAGAGAGAAACAACTATCACTACAAGATTTTTGCTTATTACCGAAGGTTAATTACCGAAGGCCTAGGGACCGTCGGTAAATAAAGTTTTTCGACGGTCAAAATGAGCATTACCGAGGGACATGGTGAAATGAATTTACCGAAGGTCAAAAGAGCATTACCGAGGGGTTTGGGGCCTTCGGTAAGAGGCTCGACCCCTTAAACTGAGTAATTGGGCGTATTGGCATAGGTCGTTCCTAATTTCGTAAGACAACACCCTATTCCCTCTCTGTTCTCGCGCCCAATTTTGTAAAAGGTAAACTCTGTGTTGTGCTCCCTCATCCCCTCCCTATCCGTTCTTGTCCCCAATTTGTGCTTCCCATTCTCGTCGCCCAAGTTTGTCTTCCTCTCCCTCTCCCTTTCCCGTATGTCCGGTTAGATTGTGTGGGTAGGGTTCAGTGGTGTTCCAGCAGTGCATTGGCATTGCCGTTAAGAGGGTGGTCCGTTAACATTACGAGGTCTGCGAAGGCGTAGAGAGGAGGGTGCTCCCGTGACGTGAGGGCGGCTGTCGTTGTCAAGGGAGGCTATTGGGAGACGCATTGAGGTATGTTCTTTACTGGCTTTTGGATTAATAAACTGGGACAAGTTTTCCTTAATATTATTGGAAAGTCAAAATAAAATGAAAAGCAAGTTATTTTGAATTGGTTTAGTTAAATGGGAATAGGAATAACAAGAAAGAAAGATGTAGATTAGTTGGTAGAAAAGTGGTTCGTGTTGATTTGAGGAAGGAACAGATGCAGTATAGTTACCCATTGAAGCATGTTTAGATGACTGAGTTAACATAGTAGAGATGAGAAGCAACATGCAGAGGAAGCAAAAGAAGAAAGTGGTTTTGGTATTAATATTTACTACTAGGTTAAGAGTTAGTGTGAGATACAAAGAACCTAAAATTAAACTACCTAAAATTAAACTACCTAAAATTAAACTGGAATAAATTGAATAAATTGATTGGCTTGTTCTTCCGTAGCTGTGTGCAATGTCAAACATCTCTGAGAAGTCAAGTCTCCAGTCAAGTTGTTTCCATTTTCATGTAAAACCTGTCTGACAATACAAGTTGTTTCCATTTACACGTGGAATTGTATCAGCAGCAATTAGACTTGTTGGTTATTTGCTCTTGCAGCCATTTATGATTGAAATAACTCTTTTGTTCTATATTTTCTTTTGCAAGATAAAATGTCTTATAAAGTGAATGTACTTCTGTGGTGAGTAAGTACAGATGCTTTCAGCTTTGATTTCTCATGATTGTAGATCATGATTCACTTTAAATTAACCCTTCATACATGTAATTGTCTTGTCACAGTCCTAGGTAAATATATATAAAAAAAACCATGGTTAAATATATATAAAAAAAAGCTTTATGAATTAACCCCCATTTTTTGTTGTTGTTCCTAAAATTGTTAAGTTTGGTTTCAATTGTAGAAGTTGCTGGTGCTGAAGTAGTGGAGTGTGTTTGTGTGATTGGTCTCTCTAATCTCAAGGTAATGGCTAAACTGAATCAATGTTTTTGTAAGTTGTGTTTTAGTAGCTAGTCTTAGAAAATTCCATCTTGTTCTTGACATGCTAAAGTAAAGTTCTTTACCAATTTGATTACCTTTTTGTCATACTATGAGTGATCCCATAATATTTAGAAATAAGTGTTGGAAATCCCATGTAAGAACAAATTACACTGTGTGAGTGTGAGTGAAATCTCACATTACTCAAGTTAGGATTGATAGAACGTTAATCTTACTACTTTAATATCATTTTAAGATATGTATAGTTTGAAATTATTAGCAAAGTGTTAGATTAAGCAAGCTGTTGAAACTATTGATGTAGAAGGATAAAGTACCTTAAACTATTAAAGGTTGTACACACATTCTCAATGGTGCATGATGTCCATTGCTACGAAGCAAGGAATTCTTAATCTTCAGCTAATCGAGAGTTTGAACATAGTTTTGAACTCTTTTTACGTTAAAAATTAATTTTTCACTAACATTAGAAGTAGAAGTGCCTAAACAAATGTAATCTGAGATACACTGAGTCAGAAATGGACAAGGTTAAGAACCTTGTCCTTCCTAGGCAGTTAGTCTTTGGTTGATTCTTACCTTAGTGTGTAGGTAGAAATCTTTCAAAACTTTTTCAATGCAACAAAGCTATCAACCTAGAAACCAAAAGAAGGTTTATCTATATGAAACACGCTCCTAAGTCAAAGTCCAAGTGCAAGTGACAATTGGAGCTAAGTGTGGGTGTTGTTTCACAAAGTGCCGGTCCAAAATCATGAGCAAAAAAGGCTTATGGTTGCTGAAACTGCAGCTGAAATTGGTGCTGGAACAGCAAGAAAGAAGTGCAGTCGGAGTCCAGGCTTGAAGCCCTTTTAAGACCTTATCCACTTCCTAAAAGATGCTACCCCCTTGGACCAAGGAATGTGAGGTAAAACAGCTGCACCAATTCGTCACGACACCCAAAACCAACACCAAACAGTCAACAAAAAGCAGTTGACACCTCAAGCAGTTTGAAATTAACACTTGGAGTATGTGCAGACTGTTCAACAGCAAAGAAAGGAACCACAATAGAAAATCAATAGTCCACTTGGCAAGATCAAGCAAATTCAATGGTTTGGATAGTGAAAAATAAACTTCCAATGGTGTTTGCAACTGAAAAATGACCAAATGAACAGTGCACACAAGTTTGAAATGGTGAAATAAACTTGCAGAACTGTTTAAATCCCACTGAAACAATTAGATTCATTAATTCACAATAACTTTGGCCTAAAATGCAGCAAACTTTGATGGTTTAAAGGTGAAGTCTGCATATAGGCTTTTGAGGACCATTTGACAAGTTCACAGTAGTTTGTAATGACCAAATACACTTGCATGAGTGGTTCAAAAACAGAAAGGTACACAACTTCTCAAAATCACTATTGTAGTTGCTATTTATGCAGCAAAAAGTGCTAAAACAGCACTATAAATGACCAAAACAGCACTATAATGCAGAAATAACGTGACAGCAATATATGGAAGCCAATAAAAGTGATTTTTAAACACTTTGGGGCTGGAAGAAAGGCTAGCACACAAGAGGAACTTAAGATAGGGTCTAGAACAGATTAGAAAAGCAAGAAAAACCCAAAAATAGTGATTGAATTCTGTGCTGGAAAAGTGTTTGTTGAAAATTCAAAATTGTTTGATAAAATGCCACAAAGAACAACAGATTTTGTGTTTTGTGGTTTTTGACCTTTCAAATCTGGATAGGAGGGTTTAAAGTGCTTTTTATGATTGCTATACACTTGGATAAGTATATAAATGTATTTGGAAACCTAAACCCAGCTTTTGCCAATCCAAAGATGAAAAAAACCAAAGATAAACAATGGCAAACAGCAATAAAAATGAACTCTGCACCTTACAAAGTGGCTGGAAAAATTAACAGCAGTGGCTAAAATGAGCAACAGTGATTGTGAGGTTCAAATGATTTGTCAATCAAGTTTATATCATCAAATTGGATGTGTACCAACACTTAAACAGCCAAGGAATACACTACAACAGAATTTCACTAGTGCACTTCCAAATATAGGCAAAAATGATGGTTTAAAAGGTGATTTTGCATATAGGTTCAGAATTCACCAAATGAACAGTGCACACTAATATCAAATGGTAAAATACACTTGCTCAATTGTTCAGAATGCATAGAAATAGCCAGTAGATTCGTATGACAGTAGGAGTTGCCAAAAATCAAGAAAATTGGACCAAAACTGCATCAGATTTGAAAACTAAGTGGAATCAAAGCTGGAAAGCACCAACAAAGATTATGAAAGTCCTAATTGACTAGATCTAGCTTTAGAATATGAGCTAGCAGAGAATATGAAAGTCCTCATCTTCCACCTTTGTTCATAATTCACTCAAATGTTAGCTAACCAAATCCAATCAGTGATCATTATCAAGCACAACACTATTTTTTCCCTGCAAGCCTCTGTACTTGCAAGCTGATTTCTCAGATTGATTCTGCAGCTTTCTCCATGTTAGCATTGTTTGTTCTCTCTAACAACCTGTTGTCTTGACTAATAGGGTGTTCACTAATAGGGTCTTGACTAATTTGGCTATCGAAGTTGCCAATTTCATAAAATTTGATTGGTGGACAGCCCCTTTCAATTGACAAATTGTGCTCCTTGTCCACTACCTAAGATGCCACCTTAGTTGGAAAGTGTTTGTAGAACTGGACTGCACCCCAAAGTCTTTAGAAGACCACTATTTCACACAATAATTAGTACCAAACTAGATGAAAAAGTGGACCAGAGTTTAAACACAAATAAAATCATCAAACAAAGTTGCTTGAACATTGAGTTGTGTGTTTAAATACCTTTTTGGATACTATTAGGTAATGCTTAAACTGTTGCTATGGTTATTAAATTAATGGAACAATATGTAATGAATAACCTTAAACACACTTCTATTTGATGTCTTAGGTGAGTTTTTAAAGCAATTTGGGCCAGAAGGGGAGGAAGGGAGTCTACAAAGAAGACTTGAGCAGGAAAGGATAACAAAGGCGAAGGTATGGTCACCTAAACTAAAATTGCATGATTATATGTGATATGTTATTTTCATTCTTGTTTCATGAATTTGATGTTGTTATAAAATGTTGTGAATGTCCACTTTGAATGTTAAGTTATGTTGAATGGAGTTTATGATACTGTATACATTGAGTTTTGTATGAGTGTGAGTGAAATCTTCCACTATGAGCAGCCATTATGGAACGTAAGCCTCCTACTATGCCTTGTTTACTAATACAAATTAGTTTTATCAACAAAAGAAGAGTAGAGTTTCTACTTTTCCATTCTAATCTTGGCTGTTTCATTTCTCTTGGTAATTGAGCAAAATAAAAAAGAGATAACAGAGAAAATTAAAGATGAGATATGAGATATGAACAAAAATTCCCAAAAATTATTAAACTTTACATTATAAAAAGTTTACAATGTTTCCAAAATGGTTGTTTGAATACAACACATAACAAGATTTAGGTTCAGATGTTTAAAGCAATAAAAAAGGGTGTAGAAATGAAGGAGGCACACAAATAGACCTTAGGAATGGATCCAGAACAAATTATAGAAGACCAAAAAAATAGAAATGCAGATTGAAACCAAGTCTGCAGATTGAAATGCAGATTAAAATGGTTCTTAAACAATCAGTATCCTACATTACTGATATCTACAGTCTAGTTTTGTTATGACTAGACCAGAACCTATATGTATTTAAACATAACTACAGAAAACAACAAATTTAATAGCTTCTGTTCTGTTTTTTCCTAACAAGCAAAGTTAAGAAATGCTTGTGGAATTAACTGTTCAAACTTTTTGATATGACAAGCAAAGTTAAGAATCCTTTTTAACACTTTGCTTTACTTCTTTTAATCATTTAGTTCTATTTTAAATCACTGAACCAGGTCTTGCTGCAACCGAAATTGAATTTTAAAGCAACTTCATCAAAACAGTACCTCAATTTTCAACTCTGCACCAAAAATTGAATCAAGATTGATGGTTTTAAAAGTGAATTCGTGCACAAGTGATTCTGACACTTTGGTAACACTTTCAACTGCTTTAATTCATCAATTTAAACTTTTCTGAACTCTAATTGGGTTCAAAACCAAACTGTATAACAGATTCACCCTTCTACTTGCTAATTTCACTCAAAATGGAGGTTTGAACATACTATTTTGCACACAGATGAATCTGAATTCAATTGGAATGTTCTAACAGTTTTATAACAACAAATATGACTTGTTTAAACTGAAAAATAGCACAGAATCACACAAGCACGAAAATGACAAGTGTAGCTTCTTTTTCCCCTTCCACTGGACAATGTAGCTTCTTTGTCCCCTTCCACTTGACAATGCAGGAACTGATCAAAATAATTAAAACAAAGAGCCTCCAAATAAAATGTCTCTTCATAAATGTCCTTGATGCATCTTCCACAGCTAATGCAGCGTGTTATGCAAAGAAGTAGATGAAAAAGCTCAAAATACTACTCAAACCTCCAAAAAAAATTTCACAATTTGCAAAGTGCACTAAAGTAGGAAAATATACTACAATAAACTATCCTAACAAGTTAAGAATGGTAGAACCTACCTATTTAAGAACTCACAGTAAAAGATATAGGTAAAAGTAGTAGCTTAAACTAAAATTTTGACAACTTAGAACCTAAAACTAGTATCTCAAATACACTAAAAGTGCAAACCTGCATTTAGACCATCAGTGAATGTTCATCTATATGTTGTATGTTGATGTATATATTGTATGTTCGTATATATTGTATGTTGATTTATTAGGCTACGAATTGATTAAGTTAATTAGTCATTTAAAGTCATATGGTGTTCAAAACATTCTCAGTAGAATGAGAAGGGTAACACTACCTTAACCACTTACAATTGACAAAATATATGAAAGTACTCTATAAAAGAGAACTTTAGTAATGTCAACATATTGACAACCCCCAAATTTTATTTACAACCACTTAGGATGTCAGAGGCATTTCAATACTGAGGACTTGTCTCTGCATGCCCTTATTGAATGCCTATGACCATAGTGTTGAAATTGCCTTCCATGTTCGACTTCAATAGTAATAGGTTTATTACTTATGTCACATGGAGTGTTGCTGTTTTGGCTAAATTTTTATTTGTTTGGCTTGTCACAGAACATGGCCCATTATCCCAACCATCGTGGATGGATGTACGACCGTTGTTATAGTGGAAGGAGAGGTTTGAAGGAATCTTTTGTCATTGGAGTTGAAGAGTTCGTGGAGACGGCCCGACGATATCAATATTATGCCCTTGATGGAGGGATTCGATGTCCATGCAGCAAGTGCGAATGTACAAGCATTCTGAAAGATGAAGTCGTCAAAGTTCACCTTTACCAAAAAGGGTTCATGCCTAATTACACGGTCTGGACATTTCATGGTGAAGAAATTCCTTCGACCTCCACTGCAGCTGAAAAACGGCTAGCATCAGGTTCGAATACTGTTGTACATACGTGTGAGATAGATCAATTTGCCTACATGCAAGAGATGGTCGACCACGCTCTTCGTCACCATGCTGCAGAAGCAGACGATAGTCATGATGAAGAGCCTCCAAATGAAACGACGCAGAGGTTTTACAATTTACTGACAGAGGCAAATCTACCTGTCTTTGAAGGTTCATTTGAGTCAAAATTGTCAGTGTGCATTAGACTCATGGCTGGCAAATCTAATTGGAACGTTCCCATTCAAGCAGTGGACTTCTATACAAAACTGATGTTAGATTTGACACCACCAAACAATTTGATGCCGAAGAATTATTACCAAGCCAAAAAATGTGTTTCAAGGTTGGGATTGGATGTGAAGAAGATTGATTGTTGTGTTAATGGATGTATGTTATTCTATGACAATGACAGTGGCAAAAATGATGCACTGTTGGTTGAATGCAAGTTTTGTGGCTCACCTCGATATCAGACAATGCATGCTGGACGGAGGCAAAAAAAACCAATTCCATTAAAGTCCATGTTCTACTTACCTATAATTCCAAGATTACAAAGATTGTTTACTTCAATTCAAACAGCAGAACACATGACATGGCATGATGGTAACAAAACTCCGGGACTTTTGCGTCATCCTTCTGATGGTGAAGCTTGGAAGCACTTCAATCGTAAACATCCATCCTTTGCTAGTGAACCGCGTAACGTCAAACTTGGTCTATGCTCTGATGGGTTTACCCCGTACATTCAAGCGTCTGCATCACCGTATTCATGTTGGCCCGTGATAGTTACCCCATACAATCTACCACCTGAGATGTGCATGACAAAGCCTTACATGTTTTTATCGTGTATAATACCAGGTCCATCTAATCCCAAATCATTGATTGATGTTTACTTGGAGCCTTTGATTGATGATTTGAAGAAGTTATGGAATGGTGTTTGGACGTATGACGTTTCAAGGAGGCAAAATTTCCTTATGAGGGCAGCCTTGATGTGGACTATTAATGACTTCCCAGCGTACGGCATGTTATCTGGTTGGAGCACACATGGTCGATTAGCTTGTCCACATTGCATGGAACATACAAAGTCATTCCAATTGAGTCATGGCCGGAAAAGTAGTTGGTTTGACTGCCATCGATGGTTCTTGCCCATTGATCACCCCTTTAGAAGAAACAAAAAGGCATTTCGAAAAGGACAAGTTGAAACGAATATGCCCCCGCCAAAGTTGACTGGATCACACGTGTGGAGAAGAGTGAAAGACTACCCAAAAGTGACTGAATCTGGTCAGAATAGGCTAGAAGGGTTTGGGGAATGGCATAATTGGACTAAAAGAAGCATATTCTGGGAACTTCCCTATTGGAAGGACAACTTGCTAAGACACAACATCGATGTCATGCACACAGAAAAAAATTTCTTTGACAATGTCTTCAACACAGTCATGGATGTTAAAGGTAAGACAAAAGATAATGAGAAAGCAAGAAAAGATTTACCTTTGTATTGTGGACGAAAAGACTTAGAGTTGAAGGCACAAGGTAACGGCCGATTATTTAAACCAAAAGCAAATTACACCATGTCAAAAGACGAGACAAGAATAGTGTGTGGATGGATCAAGGAGCTTAGAATGCCAGATGGATATGCTTCTAACTTGTCCAGATGTGCCAATGTTCAGACCGGTACTATTCAAGGGTTGAAGAGTCATGATTGTCATGTATTCATGGAGACTTTCATCCCTCTTGCGTTCAGTTGTTTGCCAACACACGTGTTACATCCACTGATAGAAATCAGTAACTTCTTTAAAGATTTGTGTTGCACGACACTAAAGGAAGATTCCCTTAAAAAGATGGATGAAAATATCCCGATTATTCTCTGCAAATTGGAAAGAATATTCCCTCCTGCATTCTTTGATTCAATGGAGCACATTCCAATTCATCTTGCATATGAAGCTTGGCTTGGGGGACCCGTGCAGTACAGGTGGATGTATCCCTTTGAAAGGTTTATGGGAGAATCCAAACGCTCAGTTAAAAATAAAGCTAGAGTGGAAGGCTCAATTTGTGCAGCTTACTTGCACAGAGAGACAACTTATTTTTGTTCACATTATTTCAAGAACTTCATGTTGTCCCCCACTCATGTCAGAAATGAAATGCAATGGCAAGTTGAACCACGTGAAGGTGCATTATCAATTTTCCGACAAACAGGCCGTCACGCAGGGAAAGAATTCACTCACTGGTTAACTGATGTTGAATTCAACTCTGCTCATGTCCATGTCTTGATCAATTGCAGTGAAGTAAAGCCGTACCTTGAGTATGTCATCATCCATCTCTAGCTTGCATACGGTTTAATTGTTATACACTAATGAATTTCATTTGTACCAGCTCATTTCTTGTGGCTGAGCAAGTCGCAGAAGGAAATACTTCTGCTAGAATTCACTCAGAGTTTCCGCATTGGTTTAGAAATCAGGTCCGTACTTTTTCCTACATTTAGAGCAAGGTTAATTTGACCATTGCTTTTATAATTTTGTTACTACCTTTGTAGGTTTTTAATCAGTCATTAACTCCCACGGTTCAAGAGTTAAGACATCTCTCCAATTGGCCAATGAGATGTGTCAAAGAATGGCACACTTACTTCATCAATGGTTACAAATTCCATACACATGAATGGTCTAAAGGAAAGAAAACATCAAATTGTGGTGTGTATGTCAAGGGCCTAACAGAGGGGTCTTATGATGATTTCTACGGCATCATTCATAAAATATATGAGTTAGAGTACAACAGCACTACTTCTCCAAACAGAGTGGTACTCTTCTATTGTGAATGGTTTGATCCTTCTAGAGCTGGTACTAGAGTTGATCCACGCTTTAATATTGTCGAACTGAACCAGAGACTAAGATATGGGCCTTTTGATCCTTTCATTCTACCATCTAATGTGAGACAGGTTTATTATGTGCCATATCCACCATTTCGCAATATTGACAAGCGTGGTTGGGCCGTAGCAATACAAACGAAGCCTAGAGGTCGCATAGACTCAAATCAAGTAGAGGAAGATGTAGCCTACCAACTTGACCAAATGTCACAACCACAAGAAATTATCGAAGTTGAACGTATAACCGCATTGGTCGACCCTGATGGTGATGGAGATGAATTAGAAGCAACAGTACAACGTGATGAAGAACAAGAGGAAGAAGAAGAACAAGAAGAAGAAGAAGAAGAAGATGAAGAAGAACAAGAAGAAGAAGATGATGATGATGATGATGACGATGAAGAAGAAGAACAAGAAGAAGAAGACGATGATGAAGATGAAGATGAAGATGAAGATGATGATCAGGATGACGATGATTGAATGTTGAACATCTATTGTAGCAAATTGGACTATCATTTCATTACCATTATCTAAAATACCATCTTTAAGTTGTATGCAATTATTTGCCTACATTGACTTTGAAAACAATTCATCCTTCTTTATTTATTTATATTTATTCGCTTTGTTTGTAACCATTTCAATGCAGTAATGACAGGACAAGGTTCAGAGCGTCCAGATAAAGGAAAAGGGGTAGCAAGACCTACGAAGAGGAAACGGCAGGCACCAAAGTATGTACTTAGGGTGCCTGCTACACTACCTACCCCTGCTCCCGGTAGTTCATCATTTGTGGGGCCTCCTCCTACCCCTAGTATACAGACTCCTACACCAGCAGTAGACCCTACTCCTCCTCCTCGTGCAGTACACCCTTCTACTACCACTGCAGTAGACCCTTCTCCTCCTCCTGCAGCACACCCTTCTACAACCCCTGCAGCAGACCCTCTTCCTCCTCCTCTTATTGCCACCCCCACTCCTCCCCCTATTGTTATTACCCCCACTCCTCTCCCTGACCCTACTTCTATACCTTCCTCATCTTCTATACCTCCTTCTGACACTGGCACACCACTTGCTGATCCAGATTCAAGTGGTGATGCTGAATATCTTGACCCGCCCCTCGGTGATCGACCATGGATTGAGCCCTATGGTAAAGGGTAAGTTTATAATCTGTTGATATTGATTGATGTTTAAACCATATTGTAATTGAAATGACTTTGGTTATGCAGGTTTATTCCATCTAGGGTTGCTTCCCAGGCCATCACACGTTCAATTAAGCAGCAGTTTTTAAGTCCATGGCCTACTTGGGGAGCAATACCTCACGACGACAGAAAGCCATTCTGGGAGCGTTTTCAGGTGACCAATCCACTAAACTAATTGTCCCTCTTATTTTAGTATGTTCTGTAATCAATGTTTGTTCTGTTTAATGTTACAGATGAAGGTGCAGTGGAAACCTGAACATGAAACTCAGATACACAGAAATTTCCACATGAAAGCATCTCATCGGCTGTCAGAGATGTTTAGGGATGCCCGGAATGCAGGACAGCGCCCTAACTGGCTGGGTGAGCACATTTGGAACTCTTTACTGGCCTATTGGAATACAGTAGAGTTCCGCAATAAGTGTGCCAAAGCCCAGCGGAACAGAGCGTCTGAAAGGGGTGGCACCCTGCATACTGGTGGGTCGATCACCATTCATGAGCATGCCATTCGTATGGTATAATCTCATTACATAACTTTTTCTTTCTTCAATAAGTTATGTATATTGTATTTTATATGTACGCTTGTAATTCTTAATTATGTTACAGGCACAGGCTCTAGGACGGGCGGTCCATGTTGATGAGGTCTTTGCACAGACTCATGTTCGGAAGGGAACTAATCAATTTGTTGATGAAAGATCTCAGAAGACTCATGTAAGCAAATAACACTAATACTAATTGTTCATTTATGTTATACTATCGTTCCCTGACATTGCTTTTAATGTTTCAACAGGAAGACTTTTCTACGAGACTTTCACAGGTTAGATCTGAACATGAGTCAGCTCCTACACCGGATGATGCCAGTAATGCAGATGATGACATCCGTAGGACGCAGTGCTGGATCGACACCGTTGGTGGGAAGAAAAAGGGACGAGTGTATGGTGCGGGACAGCTTGCTGCAAACTATACAGCATCGAAAGGAGGTACACTGAAGCATCAACCTTCTTCTTCCACCACTTCTGCTGACGAGGCCATCCAGCGCTTGACACAGCTACTGGACCAACGTGACCAGGAAAACCGTGCATTGAGAGAAGAATACAGTGACTTGAGAGATGAGTTCTCAAGCTTCAAGGCCCTGGTCATGAGAGCGCTGCCTCAAACTTCAGACACTCCTTCCATTGTCCCTCCGACCCAGCCACGACCCTCCCCGTCACCCGCCGTCCCTCATCAGCCCACACCAGTCCAGCCATCTACAGATGACCAGGAGGATGAACATCTTTCTGAAGACTATGTAGATTTTTAGTTTCATTTTGTTATTGATCATAGTACATTTAAATGTTATTATGATATTGTTAGAATATAATTGATGTTAGTACATTATGATAATACAGTTATAGTACTTTATGCTTTTCCATCAATGAATATAAAATTTTGGGATGGACAATATATATATGCAGGTCTGTTTGTTTGTAAATTGTAACTGTTATACAGGTCTGTGTGTTGTGAATATGATATGCAGGTATGTGTGGTAGAACAGCAAAACAATTAAAACAATTATGCAGGTCTGGTTGTAATTGAAATTTGTTTTACAGGTCTGGGTTGCACAACAAAAACCATTTTGCTGAAACCTGCCCTGCATATTACCGAAGGCTTTTGCCCTTCGGTAAATGCCCTCGTATGCCCATTACCGAAGGCTTTCGTCCTTCGGTAAATACCATCGTATGCTCATTACCGAGGGCTTTCGCCCTTCGGTAATTACCGAAGGCTTTTGCCCTTCGGTAATTACCGAGGGCTTTTGCCCTTCGGTAATTACCGAAGGCTTTTGCCCTTCGGTAATTACCGAAGGCTTCTGGCCCTCGGTAATTACCGAAGGGCGAAAGCCCTCGGTAATGGTTAGCGACAAGGGATTTACCGAAGGATTTTTGGCCGTCGATAGGCCTTCGGTAAACACCCATTATCGACGGCTTTTGGCATTTTCCGAGGGCTTCTGGCCTTCGGTAATGCCCTACTTTTTTGTAGTGTATGACGACATAAAGTATTGGGGAACAAAATAGGGTTTCATTATGCAATCGATTACATAGCATTCGTAATCGATTACGACTACTCTTTTTTGGAATCCCTGAATTTGAAACATTGCTCAGTGTAAATTGTGCACATAATTCCAATAACAGTTGTGATATACTTTTAAACGAAATGAAGACATCGAAAGACATTTGGACAAACAAGCAAACAATATATTATCTTGAATTACATCTATTGATTTGGACAACACAAACACAATAAAATAGACATAAGCTGAAAATCATATACATAGAAGATGAAAATGATATATATCAAAATTATGGTTATCAACAATTGAATAGGCAAACGTGGTAATTGGAGTAGGGAACACAACCTTTCACATTGAACTCAATCATCCATTTCACCAAATGGAAAATTTGACCTAAAACAAAGCCAAAAACATCTTGGGGAGTGATGTTCTTACAACTGGAGAGTGTAGTTGAACTTTTTGTGCAAATGATCCTGAGGTCCTTGGTAATTAATTACATGATCTTTGTAATCGATTATCAGGGTATAAAAAAGGCCATAATGGTCTTCCAACTCATCTCACGTGTTCATTGATGCACTAAAAACAACCCGTGACCATTAAACTCACTCACACATCTAAAATAAGAAACATGAAACAATAACTTGAAAGTAAACTCATTTAGGAAGCTCAGAAAAAGGTTGTTTTTTGGCAAATTAACTACACCTAGTAGAGTAGTCTAAAAATTATGATTTTTGTAGTCATTTGAAAGCTCTTTGAGTCTAGATTCCAACAAAACAAGAATCAACTCATTTGGAGTTCGGTGGAGAAAGTTAAGAGCAAAACAAGCGGCAAAGGTTCGAAAAACAGAGTTGGGGAGTGTTGTTCATCTAGCTGGGGAGTACAGTTGAAGTTTCTGTACAAATAACCATTTTTTCTCTGGTAATCGATTACAAGACCCCTGTAATCGATTACCAGGGCAGAAAATGGCCAGAAATGCTTATAAAACTCATTTAACTTACCTGAAAGCATCCAAATGAAATTTTTTTCTCAACAATTCAATGACCTAACATGTTTGTTTGTGCACTAAACATCACTCGTGACCATTAAACTCACTCACCCATCTAAAATAAGAAACATGAAACAATAACTTGAAAGTAAACTCATTTAGGAAGCTCAGAAAAACGTTGTTTTTGGAAAATTAACTGCACCTAGTATAGTGGTCTAAAAATTATGAGTTTTTAGTCATTTGAAAGCTCTTTGAGTCTAGATTCCAACAAAACAAGAATCAAGTCATTTGGAGTTCAGTGGAGAAAGTTAAGAGCAAAACAAGCAGCAAAGGTCCAAAAAACAAAGTTGGGGAGTGATGTTCATCTAGCTAGGGAGTACAATTGAAGTTTCTATACAAATAACCATTTTTCTTTGGTAATCGATTATAAGACCCCTGTAATCGATTACCAGGGAAAAAAATGGCCAGAAATGCTTATAAAACCTATCTAACTTACTTGAAAGCACCTAAATGAATTTTTTTCTCAAAAATTCAATGACCTAACATGTCCATTGGTGCACTAAACACCACTGATGACCATTAAACTCACTCACCCATCTAAAATAAGAAACATGAAACAATAACTTGAAAGTAAACTCATTTAGAAAGCTTAGAAAAACATTGTTTTTTGCATATTAACTACACCTAGTACAGTGGTCGAAAAATTATGAGTTAGTAGTCATTTGAAAGCTCTTTGACTCTAGATTCCAACAAAACAAGAATCAACTCATATGTACTTCGGTGGAGAAAGTTAAGAGCAAAACAAGTGGCAAAGGTCAAAGCTGACAAGAATATATAAAAGGCTAACTTTAAGGAATTAATTGTACCTATTGAGATGTCCAAAACTTACAAATTAGTACTCATTGAAAAGAATTTTGAGTCTGTTTTATAATAAAAAAAGAATCGCATCATTTGGAGGTCGGTGGAAAAAGTTATCATTAAAATAGTGAGCAAAGGTCAAAATTGACAGCACGTTATCTTATACGTATATCTTTCCCTTTTGTTCAAAGATCTATTATTTATTGAGGACGCCTTTTAAAATTTGTGCACTGTAACAAGATTAAATGACATATTTCTTAATTAATAAAACGACAACGTGACTCCCTTGGTTGAGTTTGTTGTCCTCAAGGGTGGCTTTTTCCATCTTTTTTGTGGGTGACTCGTGTTATTGATGGTTGATGGTCCCAAGTGCATGAAAACTGTGTTTTGGATAGTCCATTTTCCATCAAGGAGCCCATGAGGGTGTTTCCAACAGGGGAGGTGAATTTATTTAGAACTTGTAGGCAAAAATAGACTAGTAATCGCTTATAGGGTAGTTGTAAGCAATTACTAGAGGCCAAAATGCGTTTTGTACAAAAACTTGACCTACACTCCCCAACTATGACAATGTAACTCCTCAGAGTCAGTTTGCTATCCTCAAGCGTGCTTCAAGGGATGATTGATGTTATTTAGTCCATTTTCTTATATGGATGGCTGAGTTTATTAATAGTATTTAGTATTTGTACCATTCATTGTTAACAATGAAGTGTATTGTGGTTCAATTACACAACTTTGATGGTCAAAGTATACCAACCTCGATACTGCGAAAACCCAAAACCTTCGATAAAGAACACATCTTTTTACTCCTTGATGGAGAACGGGACAACGACAGAGAGACGCAATGCAACAGGGAGAGAACGCGACAATGACGCCAACAAAAACAGAAAGCGAGTGCTAACAAGAACAACTTCAATGGTGATGGTGAGCGAAATACTGAGAAGGAGAGACGAACGATGAAATGAAAGGAAATCGCCAAATGGTGGGAAGAGAGTGAAAGCTCGTGAGGAAGAAGATGGTTATGTGAAATGAAAATGAAATGAAACCACCAAATGAAATTTTCCTTCCAAATACGCCCTTGAAAAGAAAGTTTCTGTTTTTTAAAAACTTAAACAAACAACCCAATAAAAATGCATGACGTATAGTTGTCAAAAAGTTAACAAATATGGGTTGTAAACAAAACATTTTCCAAAAAGTAATGAACTCAATAAGAATAAATAAATTTCTTTAAAATCTATAAGAAAAAATTATAAAATCATGCAAAACTCTATTAAGACCTCTCGTGAATGTTCAAAATATTAAGACCATGAGTATATTGAATTATTTCACCTATTTCATTCGAGTGCAAATTCTAAGAAAAATTTATGGATTAAAGTCTTAACTCATCTTGAAAAATTCTTAAAAGGTGGAAATTCAATTCTAAATGATTAAAACTAATTAACTCCAAAATTCTTTAGGAAGGCTTTTATATATAATAGTTGATTTAATATAGATCTAAGCGACTAATTCGTTATCTTATCAACAAAATTTTTATTTAAACTAGACTCCATATATTCAATTATTAATTAGTATAATTGATTGTCTTACTTATATTTAATAATTAATTATAACATGATATAATCAATTATTTATAAATTTTTCGCTGAAACAAATAACTTATGTTTTAATTGATTATGATCCTTATAAAACATTTTCAAACTATTTCAAAAATATTTAAGGTTCTCTAAAAGGAAATAAAATAAATATTAATATGCATAACAAAAACTATATATTCTAATACATAGACCATTCACACATATTCAGACATAAAACTAGAATTACACACTTAATTGTTACATAAAAAAAACAAATTATATTTTAAAATGTTTAAATCTTGCGAGTCTTGATAAACCATGTGTCTTTTTTTATTTATTAAACAAACAAGTTTCCTAGTATGATGATACAAGCAAATTGATGGAAAACCAAGGAATATATTGAAACCTTGAAAATAATTATGACTAAGAGATATAAGAAGATGAAATAAGGTTCGGAGTTGGGAGAGAGGGTTTTTGGTAGAAAATGAAAATGGGAGAGGGAAACAAGGTTTCTGATTTTATAAAGTTGAAGAATTTATTGATGGTCATCTCTTCTTGATAATGACTGGCGTTTATCGATAGTATTACCTGTAGATATATATGTTGATAAGTAAAACAAAGTTCATTACCAATAAGTTTGTTGGTAAATTTATCGATAAATATGTTTTACTAATGGATCATTAGTCATAATAATTTGTTGATAATATCTTATTTTTTTTAGTGTGAAGAGTATAATAATAGAAATTTATTCTTGTCAATATTGTAAAAAATTATAAATATGTAATTATTTGCTTATAATTTTATGATTTTATAGAGACACAATTAAACCTTCATTTGAGGCTTCAATTAGGTCTAAGACAGAGGTTGAAGGATGAAAGATAGGTATAAGTACAAAAATGATTTTTTATGATGGGTAAAATTGACCTATTATACCAGGTGGATTAACGTTATAATTCTGACAATCATAATAGGTCTGTGCATTTTATGATGTAGTGAAAAAGAACATCATAATAGGTTCATCCTACTATGACGTAGTTTATGTCACTTGTCATATTATATTTAGTATATTATGATAAACTTTTGGTATAATATGGTCAATTTACTATGACGTAATTCAATTTAACTATTATAATACGTGAACTTTACAACGTAGTTACTTTCACCTATCATAATATCTTTCATGTATTATGACAAGTAATTGTTTACTTGTCATAATACATGCTATTTAGAATTAACCTATTATAACTAGTGTTGTCAAAATGGGTCACCTAACCTCACCTAGTCTGTCCCATCATAGATTCACCACTTAGTGAGTCAACTCAACCTAATTTATTTATTAGCTAGTCGAAAAAATTCGAACCTGCTTGATTCACCACTGGTATGAGTTAAATAAGTTTTTTCACTAACTCACTTAATTACAAGTTTTTTTTAAATCCAAAATAACAAATGATGTAAAACTTCAAAGACCATTCAAAATATAAAAAAAATAACATACAACTTAAATATAATAAAAAAACAAACTTTACAGGCTTTTTCAAACTTTACTTACTTAAGGTGTTAAATAAACAATTTTACTAGCTGTTTCAAACATCTTTGCCAAGTACTTTTACACCCTTTTGATTTATTTCCTATACTTTAAATGATAACATGGTAAGGAAATATCGCGGCATTATCTTTTTTAAAACAAGGGGATAATATCTTCAATATGAGCAAATAATAATATTAAAATAAATACATGAATGCAATATGATATAATTTTGATGGTGAAAAATATTAATTAATTCCACTTAAAAAGAGACTCTCAATTGAACAAACATCTTATCATAGCAACAAACTTACGAAACAAATAAAAAAGTTCCATATGTTTTCTTACGTTCACTTGTTTTCTTAAATTTATGATTTGTCCAATTAAATTTTAAAAATGTATTTTTATAACAATATATATTTAAAATTAATTAAGAATACATAACTGAAATCTTGGTTATTATAATACATGAATTACGTCTAGATTTATGTTATAAAAGTGGCTTAGAATTTTAAAATTCAATGTTATTACTTTTTGACAATTTGATTACCTGAAATATAAAAAAAGCATATAACAAATCTAATTTACCCTTTTTAATACAAATTGCTCTCATCATTCAAACTTCGAAATCTTTTTCTCCAGAATCTAGTTCAACTTGCTCAAGTTAAACACTTATAATGGTTCCAACATGTTTATTTTTTATATATATAAAACTCTATCTATCACTGTTCTTATGTTGATTTACAGCATAATTACAAAATCAAATTGCAATGCCACTTGTTGAGGAAAAGTGAGAGGGTCGTGGCATTAGCCTCAGCCACATATCGTCTTTCTCAAAGTACCAATACTCTAATCACACACTATCAATCCATTACAACAGGAAGGAATCCCCGTTTGGGCATATCCCCTCAATAGCATAAGCATATATAAACTGCACTACAGTCATTTTGTAGTTTGATGGACCAAATGGGCTTCAATTTTCGTAAGTGACATATGAAATACGGTATCTAACGTTATACACAACCTTGTTCCTAAAAATTGTTCTCTTTTGTTGTATTTACAGGAGGAAAATTATTGGCATACTTTAAGTGGTTTTGACATGAACTCTGTTGGAGAAGAATTTAAGGGGGACAGTTCAGTGGTGCCTACAGACGACTCATTGAAAGAAAACAGCATTATCCTTCTAAGCAAATTTTCACCTTTGGAAAATAACACTGGCTTTGACATGACAAGTCTCACACAACAACATGCTTCTCCACGACCAAAGTCTTGTGTTCTGTCATTTGAGAATTTCACTTCAGTGCCAATTTTGATAAGAAAACATGCCAACATCTTGGTGAACACTTAAAGCAGACACAAGAAAAAACCAGAAAACCCCTCAAGAGGGAAAGAAACTCTTCTCAGACACTTGATCACATAATGGCTGAGAGAAAAAGGAGAGAGAATATCACCAAAAATTTTCATTGTCTATTTTTACACCTATTACTGAACTCATGTAGATTGTTCAATGGGTGCAAAGAAGATTTTGCTTTGCATGAAGTCCAAAAATGGATGTAAGAAACTTGTAATTTCTAAAGATGTGTGTAGATGGACAAGGTTTCTGTTCTTAACAAGGCCATAGAATACGTGAAGTCTCTTGAGCAGCGTGTGAAAGATTTGGAGATAGAGAATAAGAAGAGGAAGATAGAATAAAAAGGGTGCTTGAAAGTGAGCAAAAGCAACATGGTTGGTTATGACTTTTCATGGACCTCTCATGCTTGTTATGATGGTGACGAAGCTACCAAGAAATGTTCGAAGGTTGAAGCAAGAGTTGCAGGAAAAGATGTACTTATCAGAGTAACGTTTGAGATGCAAAGGAACATTGTGCAGAATGTAATGGCCAAGCTTGAAGCTCATAATCTCTTTGTTCTTTGCAGCAATGTTTTGCCTTTTGGGAATTTCCCAGGTTTGGTAGTCAAGGAAATCCATTTCATTGTTCACCAACAACTTCTCTTTGGTCATAGTATCAGAGCAGATAGCACATGTCAAGAGTTTTGCAGTCCGATAATTGAAAGTTCAACTTTTGTTTCTAAACTTTTGTCCTGTTGTAGACTTATATGTGCTTTTAACTGTATTAGCTTTGCTCGTCCTCCACACATTTTCTCAATAGATTATATTTTTCTTTTAAATTACTCAACCTGATTACCCAACCCAATTATAACTGTATTAGGTTGCTAAATTAATAAAACCGAACCCAACCAAACTCAATTACTGTTAATTGGGTTCAATTGAAAATTAGATTGAACTTGAACCAACCCAAGCCACTTGCACCCCTGCTAAAGGGATCAGTTTTATCCATCAAACCCTAATCTGACTCATTTGCATAATACAATTATAGTTACACATTACATAACATGCGTATTACTAACAATGAAGAACAAAGAATTTGACCAACCTCGGTTGTAGAAGGGTTACAGAACTTACTGCCTATAGGATTATAATCCAACCTGCAAAGAAAAGAAGAAGTTATTTAGGCAATTTTCAACACCAAATAATTCAAAATGTTAGTAAATCCTCGTGAACTTGAAAAAATTATATCAAGGTAATAATATCATCAACCAAATTATACGTCCTTGGAGATGGTTAGTGCCAATAACAACAATAAGTGCAAAAAAGATTTCTTCTCCAAGAGAAACAAACTATTCCTTCATGTGGTGTGATGAGCAATTAACTACTGCAACGAAGAGAAACGACCGCGGTTGTTTTTTAATGTACGCTTTGGTTTTAGAACCGCGGCATATACGGGGCGAGGTAAAAAGGTCTGGGACTTTTGGCCGCGGTTCCAATCGAGGTAATATCTTGAAGGATACTGCCTCGATTCTTCAGCAACCGAAGTAGTAAAGAAGAGAAAAAAAAGGGGGAGGGGGAGGGGTTATTACCTCGGTTCAACTGAGCTAATAACGTGGGGATATGACAACGGTTCTAGCGTGAACCGCAACCAAAGCACTATTTTTTAAAAAAAAAAAAATCACGTGCACATTATGGCTTTGGTTGTGGTTGAACCGATGCCATAGGTAGGCTTTCTACCTCGCTTTTGGCCACAACCACGGCCTATTCTCCTACAATTTTTTTAATAGCATGTCTGTTTTTATGATATCCACTATCACAAAAATAGACTTGCATATCAAACAATATCATAACAACATAGATTCAACAGATTCAACACAATAGTCAATATTTACATCACATAATGTACAAAGTCTAATAACTATAAATAAACATGTTCTAATGTATTTTAAATCTAATAACTATGAACTATTATATAATCTAACTAAATGTTTTGCAATTGTCTTCCTCAATAATGTAAGTGGCTTCTCAGGAATTGGAATAGGAGTCTTGAATCTCTGCACAAGACAATTGATATTAATTAGTGTACATGAATTCGAAATGTTGGAAAAAATCAAGATTCATTAAATTTAAATATTACTATTTCCCAGCCTCTTGTGATATGGGCACGAATAATGTAGGTCATCCAATACATTACATAGTATCTGCACTCATATGACTCGTTCTGTCTGTTACACTACAATATATCATCACATTTGTAAATAGTTAGTGAAAATCGTTATAACAAAACAACTATAAGAAAGTATGGCTTTAGCATATGTCAAACCTTGAGAGCAATCCATGCAAGCTTTCTACTGTTAGCAGTTGATCTCCCAACCAACATCATGCTTGCTGAAATAGAACTATATATAAAAGAAAAGGTTTTAACATTCATTTATATAACAAAGAAAGTCCAAACATTGAGGTTCTTACCAATCAACTGCTTGTCTGAGATGTTTGGGAGAAGACTTGTGCAGTGAGCAAAACCACGAAGCATAGCTCTCCGGTACGGAAATAACAAGTAGCTGCCAATGGTGTCTAAAATTGATAATAACTTAATTATTATATATTAAAATCACATATGGAACTTTATTAAGTTAATAAACTTCACTTACCCAAATATATAAGGAATAAAATGTATGTCCTTCCCGCTTGCAAATCTGCTTGTGAGATATGTTGTGATCTCATCAAAATCATTTGCTTCGTGAATGACTTGGGGATCAATGAACCCATAGACATCATTGTAACCCAAGTTGTTACTGACACCAAACATATATCTGAAATCAAAAATTTCCTTTGATATAAGTATACTTGATATATAAATCAATTTTATATAAATAATTGCTCATAGACTTACATCATTCATAGCTGAACTAATGTAATATTCAACTCTTCTCTTCCCGATGCAAGCTCTCTGACATCTTGGCTATGCAGGTATATTGGGACCTCAGAGCCTCTCCCAAATACATTAGCATCATATTCAACCTCCAAAGGCTCATTTGCAATGATGTCACAAAGTTGCTTCAATGCACTTAGAGGATCGTCCTCAGATAAACAAATCTTCTCCTGTGATTGCGTATGTTGTTACATAAAAAAAAAATAAGTTTTGACATCAATAACATGTAAACTTTAAAATTGAGAAGTGTAATGTAGATTTCCATACCGGGGGTCAGAAACCGAACCAACCAAGTGTTTAGGCCAAGCGATAAAAGACTGGAATATCCATGTTGTATAGCATCTTAGGAAACCATCACAGATAAGATGTTCTTTAATTTGGGTTGAGTTCAACTTTCTCGCATTCAAACAGTTCACACAAGGACATCTAAATTTCACTTCATCATCACTTCTACCCTCATTACGTTGCGCAAATTGTATAAATTTCTCTACTTCTCTCTCATACTCAGCACTAATGCTTGGTAAATTAATCTAATTTCGATCCATAAGATCCATACGAAAATATTTTAAAATATTCTACAAAATTTTATTTTGTAGTAAACATTTAACGACAAATTCAAGTTAATTCAATTCAATCATATAATCATACAATTAATAAGCATTGAAATAATCACATATTCAACATAACAAATTTTAAAATAACATTGTAAAATTAAAAAAATAAACTTTAAAATCATACCATCATATAAAATTATACGATCATACAAAATTTTTAATCCTAAATATTATACACATATTATATGATCATCCAATCACATATTCAATCACACAATCATACAAAATTATATAATCTTATTAAAAAGTAAACTTTAAAAATTAATATAAGAACCTGATAGTGTGAAAAGCCAATAACAAAGAACAACCCGCGATCCAAAAGGTAGAAAATTGAACTCTGCAAAATTCAAACATACAACAATATACAAAAAAAATATTAGTTTTAGAAACAAAATCAAACATCAAAACGCAAAAAATAAAAATAAAAAAATCGAAAATTTACCTCTAAGGGGGAGAATCGAAAAAACCAAATCAAAACGACGTTTAGAACGATTTTGATCGATTAAAAAGTTTCCTAAACGTTGATGATGGCACGACAACAACCAAAATTAAGATTAAACGGTGAAAAACGCAAGAAAATGGCAAAGAAGGCGCATAACACAGTGGTCTCGAGAGGGAACGCAGAGAAACTGTTTCTCGCGAGGAAGACAACATTGTTCGTCTCCTATTTTCTCTTTTTTAACCTACGAAAGGATATTACCTCAGTTCTCAATAAAACGCGGTAATATCAGGGATATGGCCTCGGTTATCCACACAACCAAGGCCTATTCTCTTAAAAAAAATTCAAAATCAATATGAAATGACAATTTTGAAATTTTTTTAAACCTTTTTGCCGCGGTTGCCTGCCAAACCGAGGCCAAATCCTCATTTAAAAATTAAATTTTACTTAAATATTTAGATTTTGTTCAGATCAGGGTCTATGGCCGCGGTTCGGAGGGGAACCGAGGCCATATCTCTGACGGTCTAACTGCTATTAATTAATGTATGACTGCAAACATCGAATGTCAGAATTTTGGCAGGGGTCTATGGTCGCGGTTCTAGGGGGAACCACGACCATATATCCTACACAGGGATTTTCAATAACCAGTAGACTGGACTGTCAGATTCTTGCAGGGGTTTTTGGTCGCGGGTGTTTGCAGAACCACAGCCATATACCCTCTTTGGCATTGGTTCAATTGCAACCGAGGCCTATATTGTTGAGAAAATTTGAAAAATGTTACCGCGACATTTTATGCTTCGGTTTCTGGTGAACCGATGCATAACGTGCGCGGTAATATCCCATTTTTTACTAGTGAATTGAAGATTGTTCAATTTGAAGGGCACAAAATTTTCACCCGCAATGTTACTGTTTTCAAGTCATAACCCCAAACTCTAGATGGAATAATCAACATGAACCTGTTAATGCCTGTTCCCATAAATTGCAATAATAGAAAGGATATCTATTGTTTCTTAAAACACTATAGTAGACCAAACGAAAATTGTATGCCTAATCATACCATTCTTGTGATTGGAAGGGAGAGTGGAGTTCAACAAAAACCATGGAAGAAATAGACAATGTCATGGAGTTTAGTAAACACTACCTTAGAGTTCAACAAAAAAACACATAGAACATAGAGATCATTGGGAGATGACATCGTCTTTCATACACGACGTGTGGGAGACGACAGCGCAAAGGTGTTGAGAAAGTGGAGAGATTGTAATTATGGATTTACACCTATTATGATAGGTAAAGAACTAACAATCATAGTAGAGTCTTACTATGATAGGTCTTCTAAAACCTGTTAGAGTAAGTTTTGATCATAATATCAATTTTGTCATTGCATCTAACTTATTATAATAGGTAGCTTTTACCTGTCATAATACATGTTACTTTTATTACGAAAATGTCATCACTACACCTATTATGACATATTTCATAAAATACGTCATAATAACTCTTATTTTTATTATGAAAATGTCACTGTTAATATATTATGAGAGATGGATTTCACCTGTCATAATAAGCCATCATAGAAACTTTTTGTTAACTAGAATTTAAAGAAGAGAAAGTTTAGGAGAAGAAATGTCTCCCATTACCTTTTTCACAAAGAAAGTCATAATTGTGTCAATGTGCTTTATTAGCTCATGATAAAGTTAGACCTTCACCAAACATATTATACTAAAATTCTCCAAAATTTATATAAATTTTATAATTTTATTATTATCTTTAATTAATTGTAGCATTTGCTATATAAAAAATCAAATTTTGTGTTACTTTTACATCTAAAATATCATGAATTACATAAATATTTCAAAAGTAAAGCAAATTAAAATCATTAATATGCAAAACTAATAACCAAATAACTAACAAGTGTCATCAAAGTATTAAACCATTGTTACACATCGAACTTGAAAGATGTGATAAAATATATCCAAGTAACTACTCATTTTTTCTAAAATATGTAAAAGTCAATACTTATAACAAAGAAATAGTCTTATTTATGTTGAGAATCATTTGAAGATTGATTAAGTTGTGTGATGGCTGTATACTCCAAACACCTAAAATATAATAAAAAAATATAGTTAATAATAAAAAATATAATGTATAACAAATGTATGATCAAGTTAAAAGGATTAAATTAATTATGTCGGTAGAATGTTTGGAAAAATTAAGGAAAGAAAGAAAAGAATTAAATTTATTCATTTACTTGAATAAGATTTCATAATATTTTGAAAGGCACATTGATGAACGGGTCGCACCGCTCACAAAAGTTGTTTGCAGATAAGAATGCAGTACAGTACTAGGAAGTGACTCCTAGGTCGTCTCTCAAGGACCAATTTTGGTGGTTCGGTTTTAGATTTTTTTACACGAAGTGGGGGGGTTTTGTGATTTTTGGTACAATGAAAATTAAACACGACTGAATTAAAAAAAAAACGTTAAAATAAATTTTAACCACAGTAAAAATTAAACGGTAAAAGACGGTAAAAATTAGAAAATGGAAACTTCTAACCGAGCTTGAAATTGAAATGCAACAAGAGTAAATATGCAGAAAACGTAATTATTCCCCAATTTGAAATGCACCAAGTAAGCTGAAAAGTAAAATAATGAAATGCATATTCATCACAAAAAAAAATGGTAAACAACACGTGAACAAGAGCAAGATGAACCAAACTTTGCTAAATTGAACAAAATTAAATGTTCACAATACAGTGTGCGAGTGGAAAAAAAAAGAAAACTAAAATGTTGTTCTGAGAACTGAGAGCTAACTACTGGAAGAGAGGGAATGAAAAATGAAGCTCCTGGAAGAGAAAAATAAATACTGGACTGACATAGGAGAGTAAAATAAATACTGGGAACAACATAGAACGAATTTGAACAAACGAAAAACTATACGTGAAAATAGACATCCATACGAAACTATGAAAAAAAATTGCATGGAAAACGGATAAGAATTGAACCTGAACGGGGACAAACAAGTTGACACAAAATTCACGCAGCAACCAGCGAAAACTGAAATGGCTGAAATACATTGGGCTCTATTTCCATTTCTTATTTAACCTTCAAATGTCCCAAATTGTATTTCCAAATTTTCCTTGTAAAATAATTAGCTCAGATAATTCAAATTAATTAAAATAAGAATTTCTGATCGAATTAAGCACAATCAAGCAAAATGGGAAAACACTGGACATTTAAGCACAATTCCCTGATTAATTCTAGTACAATAAACTAAGTGAAGTGTAGAAAATATCGACTCATCACACATGTTGTGATGTACATTGTCTCCTATATGAAGTGAGTTGAGATCTTACTTTGTAGGAATGAGGATTTTTGTTTGTCTAATTTTGTCTGATAATGCTATTTTAGTGTTTTGATAAGTGAAATCGAGTTCAATGCATGCACACATTAGAATGACATTGAATATAATTATAAGTTAGACTAATATAAAAGATGTTTTAAGAGTCATTCTTTCAAGTTTATACATTATTTACTCATTTGAATACACTAGTGTAATAAGGATTTTGGTATAGTGTTTTAACATTAAGGTTTTTTTTTTAAAAAATATTTGTTAAATAAAAGGTAAGTTAATCTCGTCTTATATCCAAGAATAATAAACAGGAAAAGGAAAGAGAGAATAGTTAAATCAATAAGAGAGATAAACAAAAAAAGAAAAGAAAGAATAGTTAAATCAATAGAGTTTATGGGGAGGTTAGTAATTAAGTTTGATTATATTTAACAATGTACAAAAACTACCATTAAAGCTTCGATTTAATAGTTAATTCCTTGATATTAGTATGAGGTAACTCTTTATGAGACGATTGAGGGAATGGAGAAATGTATACATTTCTATACTTGAGATAAGCTTTGCAATCAAAAGTGGTAAGTGAAAACAAATGAATAACTAAAGTCTTTATTTAGACATGGGAGACTTAAAATTCTTAATGGCAAGAAAAAAATTTGTTAAATTTGATATTACATTTTGTACTAGCAGAGTCCGCTCAAGCCATTCAGTAAAGGGACGCTCACCCATGATGTCAACGAGGACGAACGTCTAGCCATTCAAGAGCTGGACCGTTCGCCCAAAGATGGGACGTTCGCCCAAGGATGGGACGTTCGTCCAAGGACTGGACGTTCGCCCAAGGACTGGACCGTTCGCCCAAGATGGGACGTTCGCCCAAAAATGGGACGTTCGTCCAAGGACTGGACCGTTCGCCCAAGATGGGACGTTCGCCCAAAAATGGGACGTTCGCCCAAGGATGGGACGTTCGTCCAAGGACTGGACGTTCGTCCAAGGACTGGACGTCCGCCAAAGAACTGGACGTTCGCCCAAGATGGGACATTCGCCCAAGGTTGGGACGTTCGCCCAAGGATGGGACGTCCGCCCAAGGATGGGACGTCCGCCCAAAGATGGGACGTCCGCCCAAGATGGTGAGCATCCAGCCATTCATGATGGCGGGCGTCCAGCCGTTCATGAAACAAACGACTGCCTAAGAGCGTCCGTCCAGTGTGACAAGTAGAACCAGGCGGACGCCCACCCAGGGTAACATCCCTGATCGACCACCATTCCCAACCAACCTGCACTTTGCTGATTACACGGTTAAATACTAATGACACATTAAAGTCCTTAATAAAGATTAAGGCATTATTGGGTCGTTTCCGGGCCCCCAAAAGGTAAAAGGCTTATGTACTAACAGGTCCGCCCGGCATAGGACGAGCGTCCAGCCATTCGGGATGGGACGTTCGCCCAAAGTGGCAATCAGGAAACCGAACGTTCACCCCCCCCAAAGATGGGCGTCCGCCTTAAATGGCAATCAGGACCGAACGTCCACCCGTGTCAAGCACCAAGACCGAACGTCCAAAAAGAACGGTTGTCCGAGCTCTCATAGGGGCTTTCATAGATCCAGAGGTCTTCCAATGTCGCCCATACAGGCATGCACAACCCCTTCGCACAATAAAATTATGCTCGGGCTTGGGGGGCTTATGTACTAGCAGAGTCCGCTCAAGCCATTCAATAAAGGGACGCTCGCCCATGATGTCAACGAGGACGAACGTCTAGCCATTCAAGAGTTGGACCGTTCGCCCAAAGATGGGACGTTCGCCCAAGGATGGGACGTTCGTCCAAGGATGGGACGTTCGTCCAAGGACTGGACGTTCGCCTAAGGACTGGACCGTTCGCCCAAGATGGGACGTTCGCCCAAAACTGGGACGTTCGCCCAAGGATGGGACGTTCGTCCAAGGACTGGACGTTCGCCCAAGGACTGGACCGTTCGCCCAAGATGGGACGTTCGCCCAAAAATGGGACGTTCGCCCAAGGATGGGACGTTCGTCCAAGGACTGGACGTTCGCCCAAGGACTGGACGTCCGCCCAAGAACTGGACGTCCGCTCAAGACTGGACGTTCGCCCAAGATGGGACGTTCGCCCAAGGTTGGGACGTTCGCCCAAGGATGAGACGTCCGCCCAAGAATTGGACGTCCGCTCAAGATGGGACGTCCGCCCAAGATGGTGAGCGTCCAGCCATTCATGATGGCGGGCGTCCAGCCGTTCATGAAACAAACGACCGCCTAAGAGCGTCCGTCCAGTGTGACAAGTAGAACCAGGCGGACGCCCACCCAGGGTAACATCCCTGATCGACCACCATTCCCAACCGACCTGCACTTTGCTGATTACACGGTTAAATACTAATGACACATTAAAGTCCTTAATAAAGATTAAGGCATTATTGGGTCGTTTCCGGGCCCCCAAAAGGTAAAAGCTCATTACGATCAGTATAAATAAAGGTCTCAGGTATAATTTCTGGACAGATTGCTTAGAACACAACACATACATGCATTATATAACGTTCTGTCATATTACTGACTTGAGCGTCGGAGTGCCTTTAGCATGTACCCGGCCCCTCCCCAACTGGGAGTGTGGAGCAGCGCCAGGAGAAGGAGGACGTCCGTCCAACTGGGAGTGTGGAGCAGCACCAGGAGAGGGGAGCAGCGTCCGTCTGCCCAGTCTACGTCAACTAGAGGAAAAGCCGCCCGCCGCTAACGTTCGCGATCGTCCGCCTGCCTCTACGGTTCAGGAGCGTCCATCCGCCCAGTCAAGTTTGTGTTTTAACAGGGTCCTCTCGGATCCGGTCGAAACACATTTTTTTTTCTTTCTAAATGTAGAAGGGATATGAGGAGGGGGAAGGAAAATGCATTAATGAAGTCTTATAAGCAAAAGTTATTTTCAAATGTTTCCTTGAAAACCATTTTGTTATGTGTTAATTGATTAAAATGTGAATCAATTCATTTAAAGCAAGAGAATATATTTAATGTGATTTCAATCATTGAAATGTGAATCAATCAAATGAAAAATCTTCATGAACTCAATTATCCTAGCTTCAATATATTGAAATTGGATTTAACCTTGTATATATCATTTCAACAAAATCAATTTCTATATCTTGTTTTAAGATAGAAACTCAATATATTTTTAAGTTTACAATTATTTTCTTGAGGAGTTCTTGTGCAAGATTTTTTTGGAACTCACATTTGTGAAGAATTGATAAAAAAAAAAAGTTTCAAATTTCAAGTGTTCTGTTACTTTTATTGTAAATCACTTAATATTGCTTCTAAAGGAAGTTCTTTTATTTTTAGTTATCCAGTTCATTTTGTTCCCCTTTTGTTATTTTGTATTTGTAAGTAGTTTCTTAAATAGAAAAATCAACATTTGCTAGTGGAAGGGTTTCACAAGTGTGGTTGGATCCTGTAAGATTTCAAGATCAAATGTACAGTGTTTTACTTCTCAATTAGTTCTTTTAAAGAGTTTATAAAAGCAATTTATACGATTTTTTGAAATTATAATTACAATTTCAATTGATTAAAATCTATCAAAATGCATTGTTTATGAGAAAATGAAAATAACTTGGAAATTGGTTATATTTTCATTTGTGAATTTTTATCTCTCCCTATTAAAACATATAAAACCATGCTTTATCACATGAATAAAAAACTACTTTGCTTTCTCTTCTTGATTTTTCTTGTTTTTCTTGCTTTGTATTTGAATGTGAGTGTTATTAGTCTATATCTCTAATTCTACATTGGTCTTATGATTTTACCATGGCTTCTTCCATAATTCATTTAGAAAGAGAATGAATAGTTTTATTTGCCTATCTAGACCTTGTGGAGAATTTTTATACAAATATGGATTTTGAAGGTATTGTTATGAAGTCAAAAGGAATAAAACTATACAAAAAGAACTTTTTGTTATTAGTGGTTGTGACAAGGTAAGATGTATAAAGTTGTTTGATGGAAAAAATCTCCAACATAAAGGTTTTCATTCAAGAGGTATGAAGATTGAAGACAAAATTTTAGGTTTCATAATTTCTTAAAAGCTAATCTTAGGGGAGCAACTATCATTTTTTTCTCAATGAAGGGAATTTGATGCTAATATATGAAAATAATTTTTTTAGGAGTGTTTAATGGTTTATACTTTTGATTGAATTTCACTTTATATCTAACATTACATTGAGCTTTAATGGATATGTTTTACATTGTTTAATGATTTTCAATTTGCATTGTTTCAACAAATTGCTTTTCAATTCAATCGATTGAAATCACTTAACAAAAAACTAGGGATTTCAAAGGATTTAAAGTAGTTTTAACTTGTTTAAATATTCATACCTTATTGGAAACACAAGTTTAAACATTTCAAAGGATTAAAACAAAGTTTAAATAGTAGAGCTCATAACCAAATTCTCACTATGTCAACCCATTAAAATGTGAATCAATCTATTAAAACCATTGAAACGTCATTTTAAGTTATTTAATCAATTAAATTGAAATTCAATTGATTGAAATTTTTTTAGCAACTCATTATACAATATTTCAATCAATTAAAATAGATTTCAACTTGTTCTTTTTATCAGCTTAACAAACTGGGTTTTGATTTTTAATTGTCTCTAAGATAAATTAAAATAGTTTTTTAAGTGTGTCTTTTACACATTTGAAACTTATATTGGAAAATCAAAATACCTTTTGCGAAACTCTTTCAAATATTTTTAAAAAAATCAAGACTCAAGTGTTAAAATCGCACTTTTATTGTAAATCACCTACCATTACTTGTAGAAAGAATTACTCGTTGCTTACTAATATAAAAAGGTTAGTAATTACAATAATGATTAAATCGAATATATAGAAGTATTATGTATGCGAATATTGTGGAATTCACTTGTTATATGATGCAGATTTTATAATTTGTAGAAAACAATATCAGTCATTACTAATTTTGATATTCGATGTGAAAATTCACATTTTATATATTTATAAATAGGTTAGTTTCAGTTTACTTTTTTGAAAGGCAAAGATATATTACATTACATCCAAAAGTAACGGATCTACAAAAAAATTTTCAAGAAACTTACTGAACCTGAGAAGCACTGAAATAATAATACATTAATGTTCATTATATATCGACGTAAAATATAGCCCTTTTTATTTTTCAACATTGTAAATATAATTATTTTTATTCCACAAAATACGAATTCCGTTTTTAACCTTTTCCATCACAATAACTATTTTAGAGATTTAAAATATAATTACAATTAAAATAAGTGACAAAATTAAGTCAATTGCTCAAACAAACCAACTAGTTCCTGTTATCAATAAGATTGATAGAAAACAGTTCAACAGTACACAACTTTCATAAACTGCTGAATTAAGTCACATGAAATGAGTTAAAAGCACACAAATTTGAAGAGTATAGAAAAGTTGCATCAACACTTCAGTAGTTAGGGTTAGACAAACATTGGTTCCAACCCTTTGCAAGTGGGGTTCTTTCTCTTTTTTATTTTTTTAACTCTATTGATAAATAGAATTATTTTTTCAGCAAATATATTATATGCAGCCTTTAGAAAGTTTGGCTGGAGAATTTAGTAGTGAGGTGATTTAGCTGCAAGAATAGGAGCTTCACCTCTTCTCTCCTTCACATAGGAGACGTATTCACTATAGTGCATGGTAAATAAGGTGCTTTGGTATCTGGTTAGCTGTAATTGCATCCTAAGTTCATCGGTTATAGGACCATTGTATCCTGATTTACGTATCAAAGAATCAATGGCCTCTATTTTTGTCCAACCTGAAACCGAAGCACAGAGAAGCAAGGAATGCATGTTCATTTCCACCGTAAATGAAATAAATTCCAAGAAAATTGTCTTTGAAGAATTTTAAAAATGATGCATACAAGATTACCCTACAGTTTGAAAAAAAAAACATAGGAAACGGGCATAAGCAAAAAAAAGTTGGACCCTTTGGTCAACATAAATCGTAATTATGTAGATTAAATTGCTACAAGTTCAACAGTTCTCTCATAAATGTCATTATAGATCAACTGTCTATAGAATATATGGAAATATTTAATGTTTTCTTGGTTTGTTCTTTAAGATAAGTTTCCTAATTCCTCACTATCACTTTAGGATTGTTTGAAATATCACCATTTCATGATTCACTTCCCTCTAATATGATTAGTATAAATTTATTGGTCAAGGTTGTAAGAAGAAAGGATATATATCATTAATTCAGTGTTTCATTCATTACCTAGAATTCCATAATTTCAATCTTTGTCAATGCTTATATACCAACCAGTCTTGTTACTACTAGTTGACTATTGAGCTCCCAAAATTTGAAGCACTACTTATAGTTCTTCCTTCAAATCAACTTTAACTCCTATAATCTGACCCCATTTTTGTACCCTTCTGGCACGTTCAATTTCCGCAAGTTTAGTTTCAGGTTTTCAGCCATGTTCTCTCTATCCTGGCCATCTTCTTCATTAGCTTTTCCTAAAATGCATTTTTCTAGTGTTTTAATCTTCTCCACTGTCATCATGTCATCACTAACCATTCATTCAGAAAGTATCAGGTAGCCCCATGATAATTCTCAAGAATCATCCTACTCCCTCCATTCTACATTCTCAATTTATGAGCTTTAACATGCAGGAGAGTTTTGGAATATATGAAATATTTATTAGAATAATTACATCTATGTATCATCATTAAGCCTAAGTAGGGTGTAGTGTGCTAGACAATTATTAGTTGTACACATAGTCATACTTAATTCTACACCTTGGTGTCTAGTACAGTCCCTTAATCTTCCATGTACTTTTGTATCAGTTTTTAATCATAAATAGAAGATTATGAGAGGGATCTCTCAATCCCTTCAAAACATATTTCTCTTGTTTTTAATATTAAGTTAGTATCAGAGTGAGTTGATCCCTCTATGCCACTCTCCGACACAATTTTTGCCGCTGTTGTCCGCCAGCCAACAGAGTTTTTGCCGACGACCACTAGGTCTGGAGTGCCTCTTTAAGCAACAGCCAACCCCATTAATACCCATCAATGCTGGAGGCTAATTCTCATCCAAGCAGCACCATGCGCTTAACCCAAGTCTGGTGTTGCCAGGCATATGACGTCCACACGCTGCCTTCCTCTCGCAAAACTCTGTCGCACCACTGTTTCCAGTCTCACCAGACCTTGTTGTCTCCATTTTGGCCTTCAAAGCTTTGCTCCAATGTGGTTCGAAGTCACCCTAGGGCTTTTGTTTTTCCTTGTTGTTTTCTCTCCTTCTCGTGGTTCCTTTCTGTTTTCATCTCCTTGGTCAATTATGGCTACTAGAAACGCTATTTCATTCTCTGGAAGCCCCCGCATTACTTTCGAGAAGCTAAATGGACAAAATTATCTATTGTGGGCTGCATTTGTTGAAATGTGGTTGTTGAAATGTGGTTCCTTGGCTAAGGACATCATGACCACATTGAGAAAGATGGAAGCCATGAGCCTGCTGAAAATGCTAAGCAGTGGAAACATGCAGATTTCCAGCTATGTGCCCTGTTGTAGCAATATGTGGAACCATGACTTCTAATGTCCCTTAGAGCTTTCAAAACATGCAACTCCTTTTGGAAAAAAACTCAAAACATCTATGCCAATGATATCTAATGTCTCCGATTCTGCAAAGAAACTTGCATCTCTCAAAATGATTGACCATCATGATATTGTGTCCTTAATGATTGAAGCCCAATCAATTGTGGAAGAACTAAAGATGTTCTTGGAAGTCAAATATCTAGAGGAAATCAAGAAGAATCTTGACAAATATTATATGGTGATGATCCTTCATGTTTTACATTCAGACTTTAATCATGTTAGAAATCAACTCCTGCCAAGTCATGAAGTCTCTTCCATGGGTTGCTTGACCACACGCCTTCTTTGAGTCCCAAAGCCTCAAACTAAGGAAGCTCATGAACTAATGGAAGCATCTGTCATGGTTGCCACATGGAGAAGACGAGGATGTGGCACTAGAGGAGAAGGATGTGGAGGTCGAGGGCATCCTCAATGCACATACTATAGAAGGATGGGCCATACCCAAGAAAATTGTTACTCTCTACATGGTATTCTTGCCAAGACAGCCAATGTTTCTAAGGTTGAAACATCAAACTCCAAATTCACTAAAAATGAATATCAAGAGTATCTAAGGTTAAAGTCTAATAGCTTGACACAAATATCTAAAACTCCAAGTACATCAACAACTAGCTTTTCTCAATCCATGAAAGGTCAAAATTTGTGAGTAATTGACAAGGGTGTTTCTAATCACATCTATGGTAATGCTTCTTTATTCTCATCCCTTTCCTTTCAAAGAAACCATCATTTCATAACCTTGGCAAATGGCTCTAAAACTTTCTCAAAGGGAGTCGGTCAAGTTTCACTTTCCCCTTCCCCAAATCTCAAATATGTTTGTTTTGTTCCTAATTGTCCTTTCAATCTAATTTCATTAAGCCAATTAACCAAAAATTAAATTGCTTAATAACCTTTGATAACAAATCCTTTGTTATACAGGAGAGTGGTTCAAGGAGATGAATTGGACAAGGATATGAAGCTGGAGGTTTATACAATATTGGTCCTCATGTGTCTTGTGTTGCATCTCCAAGTCCTAAACTATTACATGATTGGTTGGTCATCCGCATTTGTAAAAACTAAAGAAAATGATCCCTGAGCTCAGTAGTCTCCAAACCTTAGAATGTAAGTCCAGTCAGTTAGGAAAACATGTTAGATGTACCTTTCCTAAAAAGTCTAAATCAAGGTGTAATTCTAGTTTTTGTATTATCCATTCCGATATTTGGGGACCTAGTTGTGTCTCTTCTTTTGGTTTTAAGTATTTTGTTACATTCATTCATGAATATTCAAGATGTAATTGGATTTATCTTATGAAAGATTGTTTTGAATCATTGTCTATCTTTACATCTTTCTGGAATGAGATCAAGAATCAATTCAGTCAAATAATAAAAAATTTTAGAAATGATAATGCCAAAGAATATTTCTCATCTAATTTCTCTATTGTCTTAAGTTCACATGGTATATTACATTAGTCTACTTGTCCTCACACATCACAGCAAAATGATATAGCTAGCAGAAAGGAAAAATAGATACTTAGTTGAGACTCTTCGTACCTTATTACTTGGTTCAAATATTCATGTCCATCATTGGGGGATGTCATCCTAACATCATGTTTTCTTATTAAGGGGATGTCATCCTACTCCCTCAATAATAAGGTTCCCTTTTCAATTCTCTTTCCAAATGATCCTCTCTTTCACATTTCTCCATGTGTGTTTAGTTGTGTTTTGCACCTAGGTGTCTAGTGCACTCCCTTAATCTTCCATGTCTTAGTATCAGTTTTTCAATATAAATAGAGATTATGAGAGGAATCTCTCAAGCCCTCCAAAATATATTTCTCTGTTTTTAATCTTAAGTATTTGAAAGTGGATTATTTACATTTGACAGATATATTTACCCATATTATCACACTTGGTGACCAGCTGGTCATGGATTCGAACCAAATATAACCTCTTTTCATAACCTTTGTATAGAGAGAGCCTCAGGCTGTATATTAGCTTCTCTTTTTTTTATATTCAAACCCCAACCATATACTTTCATGTGATTTAGATAAAAATGCAATTTATGTAAAAATTTATTTTCATATTAATCACAAGGTTTGTAAATAGATTTTTTATCAATTAAAAATCATCAATCTAATTTTTTAATCACAAACATAATATAAACCTTTGTACAACTATGCTTTGTTTTGAAATATGGTTAAAAATGTTCGGTATTAATTACTTGAATTAACCGTTACAAAAGGGCGGCAAGTAATTGCATTTGAAGGAATAGTAAAATTTAGTTTGATAGGGAAGAGGTGAGGAGCAAATAACTTTATTTTTTGAAGGCTGGAAATCCTTTAAGTATAAAGGTTCCAATAATTTTGTTTGTTCACCAGTAGTAGGACACTTGCGTTTACACTATATGGTGCCTTTTTATAATTGTTTTGGGTATTTAGTTAACATTAGATGTTTACCTTGAGGTAGTTGCTCACTCTTTCAGAATTTGGTTAGAATGAAATGCCTTTGTTTGAAGGTATCTCTCTACTTAACATATTAGCAGTAAACCCAAGCCATACAAAGTAATGCATGCAATAATTCTGATAGGCAATGGAGAGTATACGAAAGAAAGAAGAATAATTAGTTTTAATAACCTAACTGCTTCTAACAGTTAGAGGGAGCGGGAAAAGAGGTTGTATAAATAGTTTGTTGGTTTAGTTGGGAGGGGAGCTTTTGGAACTTTGATTGTTGACAGGCCTTAGACCTGTGAAGGGGATTATGCCCCTGTATCTTGACCGTACAGACTATTCTTTGCTGTGAATAATACAAGTTTTCTCTCATTCTTTCCCTTATACTGGTGTGAGAGTGTGTGAGGGTGTTCATTGATTAGGTTTTTTTGTTCAGAAACCTATCAAATTCACTAGATTCTGTTAAATGCAAACCATTATATTAATTTTAAAATGTAGTATACACAATTGGGATATCCACTCAGGGTAGATAGGAACTGCTCGTCTAAACCCTCAACTTGCTATGGTACAAGAATTGTAGGAATTATTTGCCTCTCCCTGCTTGTTGCTTCCGTTATAGGATTATCATGAACTTTCTTCCTAATAAATTTTAGAGAGTCTAGTGTAAAGGAATACACGGCAACTTTTATTTGTGGCATTTCAATTTGGTAACTTAGATGTCATTTCCAAAATGTAAAACAACATTCAATAGGGAACATAAGTTACCTTCATTGGCAGCCACTTCAGGCAGGTATGTAGCACTACGCCTTGTGCTATACACAGGATCAGAAAATTCAATAATTATACCATGCTTTTCTATCTGCAAACAAACACAAAATCTAAAAGTGAAAACGACAGTATAAATACAATAGTGTCCTAGAATTAATATGTTATATCACTTAAAATTGTACATTATCTTGCAAGTCAGTATTATCTGCGTGTTTGAAAGACTCAACATCAATTAAAAAGTAAACAACTTTTAGCTCCATGACATTGATGGAACAAGTTAACCGTATATATCATTACCCATAGAATCCCCGAAAATAAATAAAATGCAATCTAATAACAAAATTAGTGAACTACTTTCTTCATGAACACAAATGTAAAACTAATCTTTACCATGTTAAAGTTCAGAATGAGTTTACATTAGTGCAGTGTTGCCAGACTACTAAGGTATTGAGGTCAAGCACCTTCCTAATGGTGCAGTTTTGCTCTTTTAAGACAAGCATATTCATCACCTACTCGCCAAGGCAAACATGGAAGATAACAAACACATAGTCGACTGTAGGTTCCTTGCAATATGCCACTCTCACAAGACATGAGATTAGTTACGGGCATGAATACGGTAATTCTTTAACAGCCCTTGAAGGGAATTGGAAGGTGGTAAATTGTATACTAATGATACCTGAAGGTACACATGGAACCAGACTTGCTTTATATCCAAACGATGGTCATCAACAGTCAATTAAGCAATTGATGTTTCTCACTATGTCATCCAGGAAAACACGAGTTACACGACAAACTTGGGGCCTCAAACCAATTTTCATGACTGTATTCTGCTTGAGAATGACAGGAATGTTAGAGCAACTACCAGCTATATACAGTATGTTGTATCTACATTCAGTTATCAGGTAGTTAGTTAATCAGGTCATTATAATACATAATTAACCTCTCTACAACAAACTGCAGAGTCAGCATCTAGCTAGGTTTATATGTATTCCTACATTCTGTAATAATATAGAGAAGTTTCATCATCTACAAGTTTATTTTCATTTTTCTGTTTCTGTTATAATCTAGTAGTTATTAGAGTTTGTTGCCAGACTTGAAATAAATTAGTTAGCAGGGTTCTCATTACAGCCTTTAGGTTGTTAAGTTATACGTTGCTTTCCTAACTCCTGATAATTCAATTTTCATTGTTAAGTCAATTCAATCCATTACCTTCTCACTAATTGAAATTTCAAATTCTCTCCAAAATTTTCTTGCTAGTTCTCTCACTTTCCTTCTGAAATTCACAATACTGTTTTCTATCATAGGTCGTACCAAAACATTTGAAAAAACCAATTTATAAGAAACTCATATGCAAACAACCCATTTATAAGAAACGACAGGTCAGCAAAGGACACCTTTTCAGCAAGTAATAAAACCTTCTTTAACATTCTAACAGCAACTCCTATCAAATCATTAAAATCAGAAGTCTATTGCAAGAAAAAAAACATTGCATGACACTATTAGGGCAGATAGGTTCTATAGATCTCCTTCTGTTCAAAGGGAAGGATCAGACCTAATGCTTGAGTCTTTGGGAGGCATCCTTACCTTGCCTCTATAAGAGGCTGGCTGATTCCAAAATTTGAATCTGTAACCTCTGGATCACCTGACAACTGTTCCATCTGGTGCACCAATGCTCCCTTTCTTACACAACATTACTAGGCCCCATCAAATGTTCCAGAAATCCATTTTTAAATCAAGGTCATTTTTAGTTTCTTCGAAATAAACTTCAGTCTTCCTCTATCCTTTATAAATAAAACTATTTTCTACTTCATCCACTTTTCTCTTGCAGTCTCAAATGTTCTTCTCTTTACAAAACAAATCACCAAAGATAAATTAGAACATTACTACTTGATTCAACACCAATTTTCTCTTACAAATTTATTGTGGACAAGGATGATGCTTGCATTTAATCAGATTATGTCAACTACTGAAAATGCCAAAAACTTTCAAAAGAAACATCAAAGGCAAGGGAAAATAATTATTTGGTTACAATAACCAAGGCAACCTGATCAGAGAATAACTACAACTCATAAATATTTACACAAACTTCTAACAGAAGGCAAAACTTATTTACAAACCCAGATTTGTTATCCAAATACATAGTTCGTAAAAAACAAAGAGAGTTATGTTAGACGTCCGATTATCCAAGAATCACATGAGAAAGTAGAGAAAGAGGAAGAACAATGATGAACAAGAATAACATAGGATTAGATTTATCTTGTTATACCAAAATGTTTTTAAGTATGAATGTGTAGAAATATGGATCATAACAGAATAATAAAACAAGATAATGGAGTTTGTCATTGGTGAGTTAATTAAATATAGAGGGAAAGTCTAAGAAAAAGGGAAGAGAGGATTTGAGTTCGAATGGAGGTTTCCACCACTTGAAGTGCTTCCTGTACAGTATGTTCATTGTTTTACATTCCGTAAGTATTTATCTACCTAACAGTGGTGGTAAGGGGATTTCTTATTATTTGGTTCCTAAATGTCAGACGTTGTATACATATTAAAAGTAATACCCAAACTACCCACCAATACAGGGAAAATCCACAACACAAGTACCTTAAGATCTCCTTTGAATGGAGTACTCATTGCAAAAGCAATATTGTCAATAGTGGATGGTGGAAAATCACATAAAGCTTAAACTTTGCTACATCATGATAGCGACAGCATTATAGGCAAATAGCAGAAATCACATAGTGGGCATGTTTTAAAAGCTCAAAGAAGTTGGGGCAAAATAAAGACAAAGGTAAAAATAGCCCAGAAACCAAAACAAGCAAATCAGCACATACCTCCCAATCTAGATAATTGTTAGCAGTTTCATAGTCAGTAAGAATAGACACTGTACACTCCAAAAACGGAAGCTCATTAGCCTGTATGGGTGGAAACCTTCTGTCCCTGAGGGCACTACAAGATGATGCAAGCAGAGAACACAAACACATAAGTACTATATTAATAATGCAAGTATGAGGAGCAACGTAATTAGTTCAAATAAACGCATGCAAGTGGAATTTGTGTCAACACAACATGAGATACCTATAACATCAACAAACCTTGTCAGTGCATAATCTTTGAGCCCACTGATCAAGCTGCGTGCTTCCAGAGTTCCAATGCATCCTCGAAGTCGAGGATCTCCTCCATTCACCACTTTCTTCCATGTAACAAACAATGGGCTAAAAACAAAACACAGTTGCTTCAAACAACGACACCATATCATGGCATGTTGTTAACTCACAAGTAGAATTATGTTTGGAAAAAGGATATCTATCTCCAATCAGAAATCAGAGATTAATCCCTTTCAATGCAAATAAATTTCTTAACGAATACGTCTTGTAAAATATTCTTCTCCATAACACAGCTCAGCTATAAATTCTGACTAACTAATCATTAAACAAATATTTTCTTTCTTTAAACCAAGGATATTTGTTCCTCCATTTCCAATTCCCATTTGTAATTAAGTTCTGTTTGGATAAACTCCTCTATAAACAAGAGAAAAAACCTCCCAGAAGTTAAAATCAACCCATGCACTTCAATTTTACAGCAGTTCTCTTCTCTAACTCCTCCAAGAGGTGCGTGGATTGATTTTTAACTCAGAACAAAGCTCAATTCATTTCACTTTTTCCTTCTCAGGTAAGTGACTAAGAAACTTATGACCTTATTTGAGCATATTCCCAAGGTAGAACGAGCAAAAATTAGGAAACTTTTAAACATCATAAAACTTAAACAGTAACTCGTGAAAAAACCACAACGATTTTATTCCCATTTACAAAGAAAAATACATATTGTGCCAATAAAAAGAAAAAATTATAAATTATTTAAAAAAAAAAAAAACGAGAGAGGAATTACTGCTGAGCCTGATCGAAGGCCGGAGGAGGAGGTTCCTGGTTGTTGTAGTGAGCGACGAGGGTGTCAAAGCAGTAAACAACCATTTCCTGGTTCGCCGACACCATTTTTGTGTATTTCTCCGAAAAGGATCTTCTTGATTCGTTATTATGTAATTGAAATCAGTAATCGGTGGTTGTCGGGGGATTTTAGGTTTGGATGAAATAAACTTAACAGAGAGAAGGAAAGAAGGTTTTCCTTTTTCTCTCTCCCAGCTTCTTGCTTGCAAGACCAGCACTTTAAATAAATTAATGAAAAATATATTCAACCTTCGAACTTTTGAGGTTAAATTATTCAAATGATTTATATTTTTTTTCTTTTATTTCATTTTATCAAGAGGTGTAAATGATAAGGTTGACAAGTTTGGTACAATTTCCAACACTTTTCAAGTAAACTTAATTATGTCGGTTTCTTATACATACTATACTATGTTAAGGCATATATTAATTGTATGTTATTAAACGCAGAGTTCTTTTAAAATACTTAGTAATAAATGATATTATGTTTTGGTTTATATAATAATTTGATTGGTATGAAAAATAATTTGAAGTCTCTTAATGACAAAATGCTTCATAAAAATTCACATGAAGTCTCGTTAAAAACTATAGGAAGAAACTTGTTTAGAAATAAGATAAAAGCTTAAAAATAAGATAAAAGCTTATTAAATGAATAATAAAGATTAGAGATTTCAACTTCATCATACTCCATGAGTCACTTCTAACCTATTTTTTAGAAAACTTTCTTTTAGAAGATTCTTCTAAACGAGATTTAGAAAAAAAAAATCAATTCCTAAAATCTCTTTTAAAATTAATTAAGATCAGAATTAAGATAGATTTAACTTTATTACAAAATTTTAATTAATTCTTATAAATAATATAAATTATATACATATGAAAACTCTATATTTTATTAAATAATATAATTTATTATATTTAAATTAATATTTTAATATCATTCGTATTGTTATATAATTCAACATAATATATACTTTTATTCATACATATTAAAAAAATTACAAGAGTAAAAAAAGGATAAACAAATAAACTACATGTTGTACAATTGAACTAATAACAACTTGTTTAAAAAATTGTAAACATATATTCATTCAAATAATAATAAATTTAATGAATATTAAAAATGATACATTATAAACCACTTAATATTGTAAATAATTTATTGTTGATTTTGATAAAAGTTCATTAAAATTAATAAATTACTTAAATATGTTTAATATGAGAAATATATTATTATTTATATTTAAAATATATATATATATATATATATATATATATATATAAATTCCTCCTATAACAAAAATTAAATGACTATTTTATTTATTTTAAAAATATGTTTAGTCACTCAAAAAAAGTCAAATATGTTTGGTAAATTAAAAATTTCAATATTTTAAATTGCTGTGTATTTTTTTTATATAAAAAAACAACTAAATTTATTAAATATTCTTACATAGTATATGTTTGTGGTGAATATTTTGATTTCATAAATTTTTTTTCGCTTAAAAAATATTTTAGTTTTGTAAATTATTTTAATCCCAATTTCTACGGGTCAGGATGAAAATCATGTAAGAGAAATCATAATGAAAAATCTATTAAAAAGATTAAATGTGTTTTCACTGGTGACAAACAAATCCATCAAACATGAACAAATGACATGTTATCATTAGACATAGCTCTTTGGTATACATCATGATAAACGGACTTGAAAAAATCGAAGACGAAGTGCTAGAAAATACGTTAAAAGAAAAGAGTAGACAAGGTTGGTAGAATAAGTTTAAGAAGAATAGACAACTTGAAAAGTTAAGTGTCCAACACTATACCCATCTTTTATGATGTTTATTTTCTACAAGTTGTTTCAAAACAACCTTATAAGGTTATCCTAACAAATAGTACGAACCTTCAATCAGCAATCCGCATTTTTGTATTATCAATGATTGATGGAAATAACAAAGATAAAATAGTCTATTTCAACTACCTAAGTAGAGGATGTCAACAAGAAGACATGAAGCTCAAAAAAAACTATGACAAGGGATACACTTCCATGCAAAACAAAACTAAGGATCAAACAGTGATTTAAAATTTTATAATTTATACTTATAAATTATTAAATTAAAAAAATTATAAATATAAAACTATAAAATTATGATTTTAAAATTATAAGATCATAAATTATAAATTTTTAAAATAATAAAATAACACAACAATTCAGGTAACATGACATAACAGCAACCACATAAGTCACTTAATAGCTCTATCACCTTGTTAACAGAAAAAATTAATAGCAAAACCTCAACTAAAAAATAAATTTATTAAAAAATTAATAAACATAAAAATTTATCAGGGATTTCATTGAAAGTTTATAAATTTGTGAAGGAAACACAATTAAGCCTGAAATAAATAAGAAATAATTCTTTTTTTATAAATATGCGTAAAACGTTAAATATAAAGAGGCAGCAAAGAAGGAGAAAAAAAGAGAGAGAAATTTTTTTTAAAATATTATTAATCTAATTTTAGTGTACCATACACGGGTAAGGGAATGAGATATTCTATACATTTAATTATTTATTTTATAATTATCTTTGCTAAATGAAATATCCCAAATCTCATAATATTTACTTATTTATTTCATAATTATTTTTGTTCATTAAGGTATGCCTAACTTCATCTCTTTATTTATTTGTTAATCTTACAACTATTTTTGTTTAAGTGTTTCTAACATCATCTTATTTATATTTCTTAATCTTATAATTATATTTTATCATTAAAGAGTTCTAACCTTATTTTATTTATTTTGTTACTTTATAGTTATATTTGTTGTTTGACATGCCTTTAACCTCATTAAATTTTATTTAATAATTACTATTGTTTCATGTGTAGGTTCCATAATTAGGCGAGTTGTGTTGAAAACTGGACGGATTCATAGTCAGGGAAGAGCTCTTGTAAATTGACGAGCTCTATTGCAGACTGAATGAGCTTCATTGTAGACTGGATAGACTCTGTTGCAGTCCTACCTCATTCTTCAAGGTTTCCCACTCATTCAGAATTGCTCGGAGAGTACCTGCATAAGGTACTCTAATGTAAAGTTAGTAGATGATTGGTTGGCAAATGATGATATTATGTGCATGATCTCTCAAAATCATACCTAGGAGCTGGATAAGGCTAGGAATAAGCCAAATCAGGTTGACACTAATTAATTGACCTCTTGTAGGAAAGGACGAACAATTATTTATAATAGAGTGATAGGTGGCCATGCTGTGGAGGCTAAACAAAAGCCAAAAGTTTAAGGCTAGAGATAATCAAACAGTTTACGCTTGGACCAAGCCAAGACATAAGGCAAACACGACTTAATGGTTGATCGAATAAGAGCCATTGACTTAAGGTCGTCGAGGTCGAGCTATAGGCACTTAGTACCCTATAACTTGCACAGAAGAAAACGAGTGACCCAAATTGTAAAGCTAAGTGGCTGATGGAGATGAGACCGAGTAGTTAATATTGAAGCCAACTTTGGTTATAAGGCTAGACGATCAAGTTGTTGAGACCGAACGCTTTATTCTTATATGGCTGAAAATGCAGAGATAATAAAGCCACATTAGAAGACGTTGAGGTCGAACAATTAGAGGCTTGAAGAAAGCTAAGATGCTCAATTTCTGCTAAACAATCAAGGCATTGTGGCCATAAGTGGTCGTCTAAGAAAGGCTCGATCAAAATGAACAGTAAGGTTAGAAGCAACTAACCAGTTTAGCTTAAACATCGAAGGGTGAAGTAACTTGTGGTCGCTCACTTGAGGCTTGAATAAAGTCAAGGCTTGACGCATAAGGTTGGCCGAATAGTTGGTGCTTGAGCAAAGCTAGGACGAGACCATGCCCTGCTGGTTAAGGCTGAGGGATTCTAACGAACATACCGATCGTGGCAGCATTGAGGGGTACTGTTTGAAAGAGGCCAAATCAATTAAGATACTTAGTTGATGTTGAACCAAGCCAGGAGCTTGAGACCATAACTGACCCTATAGTTGAGGTGTTGAACAAAAACCACAAACTTAAAGACAAAGGTGGTCATGCACTTAGACAAGAATCAGGTTCTTAAGGCCAGTAGTAGCCATGCTGTTGGAGCCCAATAGAAGCTAAGTGCACGGTGTGTTGAAACATACAAAGAAACCGAGTGGTTAAACTTAACAATGATGCTTGTTGAGGCTGTAAGAGGTCAAAATGTTGAACAAATCATAAAGGCTAAGTGTTGAAACATATTGTTCAGTTAAAGTAAAGATCTTGGTGCCACAATAGACCATGAGACTATTCGAGGCTAGTAGACACGACTGAACAAAGCAAACAATATGTTGTATAACTAACATTGAAGCTAGATTAGGCTAAGACGAGGCTAGAGCATTGATATTGAAGCCATACTAGGTTGTGATGAGGCAAGGCAAGGTTTAAGCCTATCATTCAAGCATATCAGACCAAACGATCTAGAAAATTATGTGTATAAAACCAATGATAAAGTCGAACGAGGTTATTTTACTTGGCCTGACCATGGTCGTGTTGGGGAAACAAGTCGACCAACATGATGAGCCTAAAAAGGCTATGATGATAAAGCTGAACAAGGTTGGAAAGAACCCAAATGAGGCCTATATTGGTAAAGACTATTCGGAAGAGGCTAAGTGACCAATCATGGAGCCAAATTATACTAAGACGAAGCCAAAATAAACTTATACTGGTAGAGACCGTTTGTGAGAGACTAAAACGAAATCAAGATATTTGTTTGATGTTGACTCGAAGCCATGAAACGTTTGAAAAAAGATCGAGCAATCTGAGGCTGAGGCAAGCTACATGGTTGGAAATACTTATTAAATGTCGGGTTGAGGCCAAAGTAGCCCGAGATGATGAGGATTGACAACAATCAGGCTGTTAAATCCAAAACGAGGCTAAATGAGAGAAATGCTTAAGGTTAGAGATGGCCATGTTGATACTTGAACCATCACTAGCACGATGCTACTAAACAAGTCTTAAATGTTCGGTCATGAAGGAAGTCATTCTGTTGAAGTCAATCAAGGCCTGCGTGCTAAGGCTGAACATAACAAAAATGATGGGATCGAATAGTTACACAATTGATGTCTTCCACCCTATCGCTCACTAGTTCCTTATGACTACAAGGGGATGCTCGCTCGACGGTGGGTGTCAAAATGTTTCGTAGGGTAGGGGTCCTTAGGTGGGCTTGAGGTTGATGCTGACAAAAAAGTTGTGGTGTAAACCGACGAGCTGAGTTGAGGACTGGACAAGTTCATGGCTGATATTAAGAGAAAAGTATTTGTAGATTGATTGAGCTTTATTGTAGATCCGACGAGCTCTCTTGCGATCTTACTTTGTTTCCTAGGATTTCTTGCTCATTCAGAACTTCTCGGAGGGTACCTATAGAAGACATTCTGATGTTAAAGTCAGTAGATGACCGTTTAGTTGATAAGAGATGCATATTATGTGGATGATCTCTTAAAGTTATACCTGGGACCTTTATTTATAGTGGTAGGGATATGTCTTTACCTGTTTTGATCTAATGACGGCCTAATCATACTGTAATCTTCAGTAAGGAGTTAATTTGTCATCACCGTTACTAATTTAACCATACTTTGATTAGTCAATCATGGTGTGTCCAATCGACCATGGTGTGCCTGATCGGCATGGTGTGCCATGAAAACCATGGTGTTTAGTTTGGCCATGGTGTAATTGCTCGCCATGCGGTGACCAACTTCTCGGCCATGCAGGGACCGATTATTCTAAAGTGGACAACCTACCTAGAAGGGACTTGACGTACAAGAGCTCAACATCAAAGCTCAACCTGAAGAAGATGGTCTAGAATTCAACTTAGAACTTAACCTATGTGGACGACCTGAAGCTCGGCCTAGATGGAGGACGACCTGAGTGGTTGGCCTAAAACTTGACCTTGGTGAAGGACAACCTGAGTGGTCGACTTGAAGTCCAGTCTTGGTGGAAGCCTTCTTGATTGGTCGGCCTAGATGAGTAAATGATAACATTATTAAGGGTTAAATATGTTTTTAGTCCCTAAACTATCGAACGATTTTGGTTTTCGTTCCTCTTCGAAAGGTTTGTTTATTTTAGTCCTCTTAGTTTTGAAACTCTTATGTTTAGTCCTTAAAATTGATGTGGCAAACGGCGAACCCACGTGTGATGTCACCTTCCTATGCCACATTGCTTTTCTTTTTCTGAAATGAAATTAAGTATTTGCCACATTTTTTCCTTCTTCTCACCTAATCACTCAAAATTTCCGCTCATCTCTTTCACATCCATCATTGTTCCCTCCCCTAAGTCTCCATTTTCATCCATTTTGTGAGCACATACCACCATAATAATCAAAGGTACAAACTGAAATCTTTAGTAAAACCAATTGTAGGTTCATTCCAATCAACCACATGGAAACAATATGGCTCAATTACACTTCCAATATTATAATGTTCCTTCACTAGTACAAAAATCGCATACAACGTAACGTGGCACAGGAAGGTGGCATCACACGCGGATTCGCCGTTTGCCACATCAAAGAAAACTTAACGCCACTCAATTTTAAGGACTAAACATAAGAGTTTCAAAACTAAAAGGACTAAAATGAACAAACCTTTCAAAGAGGGACAAAAACTAAAATCTCTTGATAGTTAGGGATTAAAAACATATTTAACCCAATATTAATTGATGAAGTGTCTTTGACTTATTCTACTTAATTTTTCTTATTTAATATATCAATATATATTTATGTATTTATTTCTTAATATTATATTTTATATCTTCTTTGATTGAATATAAATATTTTTTCTCATAATTTTTCTTAATTTTACACTATCATATACAAAATAATAATAATAATAATAATAATAATAATAATAATAATAATAATTCACACGAACCTTTATCTCATAACTTAATTTTGTTAAAATTTGGTTGGAATTATTTACCTCTTAAAATAATTAAATTAATAAAGGCACTATATTAGAAAAAGGTGTTACACTCTGTCATGAATTTGAATTCAAGTAACGCTATTATCGAGGGGGTTATTGGTGGCATGACATTACATTATAAGGCACAAAAAAAGAACATCTTAAACAAAAATAAATAAATAAGAGAAAATCTTAAAGTTGTGAGAACACTTGAATCAATATAAAAACAATACAGATTTAAATATTTCACTCGTCTCTCCAAAATTTGGTAATTAAAACATTTACCAAATATTTCAAATACATAAAAGATATATTCGCCTTAAAAAAATTCTTTTAATATATTTAAAAATAGATTCACTCCTCTCAGTTGTAAATACAAAGTCAAATTCCAATTGAAAAAAGTCACATACATATACATCGTTTTCCCTCATAAAATATTTATTTTGGAATCAAAACAAATTTACGGTTCAATATGAATTTAAATGGAAATTTTTTAATAAATAAATTAAATAATTAAAATTGAAGTCAATGTAAAAGTATAATTGTTATAATTAAGAATGTCTTGAATTCTTGAGTATAATAGATCAAGGAAGCATGTTTATAAAAAAAAAAATATGACAAATAAAATAAAAAACGGAAGGAGTGTTTGTAAACCATAAACGAAATAAATTACATTTTTTTACTGGTAAAATAGATATTTAATAGTTTATTTTGTCCACAATTTTGTTAAATAATGTCAATTCAATATTTCGTTTTAAAAGTGTTTGAAATTGGTTTTCGCTTATTAATTAATATTATATTTTTTGTAAAATGGAAACAATAGTTAATAAATTGATGATCCGACAAAATTTAATAAGTAAAGACTAATTTCAAACACTTTTAAAATAAGAAATAAAATTAATATTATTCAAAAAACTCAAAATAAAATAGATTATTAAATTTAAAATAAAATATACCGATAAGTCCATTCTTGTTCATACAATATTACATTTCTTTTATATTTATTTTACCCTGTAAAGCAGTCAAAATGTAAATATAACTGTGGTAAAAGTCAATCATTGACATCATAGAAAATCTTTACAATCTTAAACTATTTAAATTAAATCCTTATCTCTATAGAAAACGAGGAAAGGCACATGGGATATTTAGGACCCACTGCGATATTTGGGTGATAAAGTGACGGTATGAGAACGACGTCGTCCGTTTTAAGAAATTCAAATCAAATGCACCGCGAAACCTGGTGAAAATGAAATTAGTTAAAGAAAATTACACTGTTCTTTCGTTAACGTAGCCGTGAAAGGAGGATATTGGCCGTCAAACCAACTAGTCTGCATGTTCATCCAACGGTTCATAATTACGATACTGATGCTCCTGTTGGCCCGTATCGTATTCTATAGATTGAGATCACATTTTATGATTGAAGATAAAAATAATGAATAAAAGATTAAATGTATTTTTAGCACATATTTAGACAAACTTTTTATAAAAAATTTTAGAAAAATAATAAATAAATTTCTTTATAAATTACAATGAGTTTATTTATAAGTTAAAATTAGGTAATAAAGAGATTCTCTAAAATAGTTTATGATTCTAAATACAAAAACCTTAACAAAGATAATCAAATACTCGTAAAATAATGTCTAAAGAAAAATAATATATATATATATATATATATATATATAGTTATCCATTACATTGCTGATGGAAGGAGATAAGAACCAAAGAATGAATATAATGTATCATAAACATTCAGTCAAATAAAAAAAAAGGGAAGTATATAATAATTATATGTTTGTCAAATTAATATACTAGTTAGTTAAACTCACACTTATATAGAGTAATTACATTGCATAATTGATAAGTGTTATCCCTCAAATAAGAAAGAGTAAAGTATATGATAATTATAGGTTTGTCAAATTAATATACTAGTTAGTTAAACTCACATTTATATAGAGTAATTACAATGTATAACTTATAAGTATCCGATTTACTTATGTTTTTTATACTTAAATTATATGAATTTAATGTATTGTTAACTAAATAAAATCTTTTTAACTTAAAAATAATAATAAGGTACCGAGAATTAGTTAAGTATGATTTTAATGAAATTATATATATATATATATATATATATATATATATATATATATATTTGTTTGTTTTTTTTTCAGTTTTAGAAAAACTATAGAATTAAATTTTGTAGTAGATGTTGAGTGTTGAGATGCGATTAAGAAAAATTCAAAATAATGTTTACACAACTAAACATCAAAGCAAGAAACTAAGCCACGAAAGAAACTGCTTGATGAAGAAGTTTAAATTGATCAAATCTAAATAACCTAAGCATAAGAGGAATATTTCAACCCAAAGGAAACCTTCCTAGAGAGGAAACTTCAAGGCTAAACACCAAAGCATAAGCCCGAGTCACAAAAAAACCTTGCACGAGAAGAAACCTCTACTGTTAAGCATTGAAGATTAGAGTTGAACGTCAATCTTTATTTTCTATAAAAATATAGTGCTACTTTATTTTAGGGAGCTCTTCTACCTTTTTTAGGATATTCTCTCTATATTCATTGTAACATTTTAAGAGAGTTATAAGAGAGAGACAACAACACCTTGTACTTGTAGTGATAATCGTCAACATGAGTGTCTTGTAGGTTAGATGTAATTTAATCTAATTATTTGTACTATTCTGTTTTATATATATCATTGTTGTTATTCATGTGTTGATGATTTGGTTTATGCTTAATGTTTGGATGAATTGATTACTCAACTTACATAATGCGTATGAATTCTAGGAATATATTTAAATATTTTAGTTGAGTTAAGAGTCATGCATATCTGAAGCAAGGAGAATTTATTAGTGATTGAGGAATCATCGTTGTGATTGAAATCCTTAGATTCTAAACTCAAGGGATTGATTTAAAATGAGCTAATAACTTTCATCGACACTAAATAATTGCATTGATATATGTTGAATCGGTAAAAGTACAAATGAAGAAGATAGGTGGAATTCAATCTAAATACACATTCATATAGTCATTATTTTCAATCTTGTTCTAGCTTTGTTTAAATCATTTCCACCAACCATCATCAAAATTGGTTAGAGTAATCTCATAGAAAGTCATACTAGATTAAAAGCTATTTGAATTTCTACATATAAATTAAAACCTCTTATAGAAATGGTATATGGAAGGGACGGGTTATTATCTCCTCCCATTTCATAAGAAAAAATTCATCTCTATCTTTGGATTTGAAACTTTTATCTCGTCTCCATTCCCATTGAGTAATTATTATATTTATATTTATATTCATATCCACTTTTTTATTATTTTAATATTAATTAATTAATTTTTATAAAAAATATAATATTATCAAATATTTAATATAAAAAATAAATGTATTATGAAATATTTTAAAATAATATTTGATCTAAAATAATTAATTAAAATTTTATTAAAATAATTAAATTACTTAAAATCATATATAGTTTTAAAATTGATCTAAAATATAAGAATTTGAAACTTTAACATTTTTAAAGTAATGTATCTTCTGTTTTATAATTTGGTTTAATTTTGCTTGGAAGATCGTTGACTTTATTAAAATTGAGACAGTATCAACTTCATCGATGTTTGAATGTTATAATTTCACAATATGTTTATAAATGTCCATGAAACTTATTAATTCAAATTAATGTAGATTATATTTATTTTTTAGACAATAGTATAAAAGTTATGCTATATTGGTCATCATTATCTATCAACCCTAGTTCAAATTTTCTTTAACATTAATAATATTTTTTTTATTATTATTGATGTCAATCACATTATTTTTAAATTTATGTAACTTGAGGTTATTTTCATTTGATGTCATTTGAGATGGTTTTCAATCAATATCAATTAAAGTTAGGCTAAAATTATTTTTCTATTAATGTTAATTAGAAATTTTCTGACCAACACCAAAAAGACCTTTTTAGGGTGATATTGACTATGATTTTTTTATTAATGTTAATATGGACTAATTTTTATTCACGTTGTTAAATACTTTTTTAACTAGTCGTATTTCTTATTTGATATTAGTTGGATTTTTCTCATCGGCTATTTTTTGACATGCCAATTAGATAATTTTTAAGTGGATATTTATATGTAGTTTTTTTAATGTTTCCATTGATATTTTTTTTATCAATGACACCAAGTTTGTTAAGACTTTTTTTTAATGCTAACTATAGAAAAACTGCTTACCAATATAAACTAAAATATTCTTTTTGTAAGTAGTTTCTTAATAAATAAAACTTGAAATTTGCAATGTAAAAAAGATGAAAGACGCTGAGAAGGAAGCATATTAACATATAAGAGTAGGGGAATTTTGTATTATTATGTTCTATAAGAAAAATTTATGTCGTTATGTTTGGGTATCGAGGATGGATATGGATTCGATTTTCCAATATCTAATCCATATCTAATAAAATGGATTGAATCTACAATCCAAATGATTTAATTAAAATAGTTTTGAATTAAAATTTATATCTATTTTAATTAGATTAACTAAATATCTATTTTTCTTAGATTAACTAAATTTAATTTGTTTTCAATATAATTTAAATTGGATTAAAACTAGATTTAATTTACTTTGTTAATGAGATTAGATTTAACGTCAAACCATTCTTAGAATTTGACGTTCAACATCACTTCGACACTGCTCAACGTTATCCCATTCGCAAAATAGGATGCTCAATGTCACCTTGGTGTCACTTAGCGCTATACTAGACATCAACACTTATATTTTGTGCTTTTAAGGAAACTTATACGCGTTCAATTGATTAAACTAATACTCTGTTCTTAATGTATGAGTTCAAAACAATTTTAAACATGAAAGCTCGTACCACTTGTCAAATTATTTAGATTTAAGACCTCTTAATCACATAAAACTAAGTTCAAATCAGTCACACATCTAAGAATCAAATGTTCAAATCACATATGCTAAAACATGCAAATTTTAGATTTTACAATCTTCGCTAACTCAATAATTTCATCTGAAACACAAATCAAACAACATTTTCACATTTCAACATATCACACTCATCATACATATCAATCATTTAGTCAATTATCTATACAATCATAAAATTAGAAATTTCAAAGTATTTCAAACTTAAAAACAATGTAATTAGCTTCCTTCACTTGAGAGACAAATGAACATACTCTAAAGAATCTCAAATCCTTCAAGCGAACAGGACCTTAACCAACAAAACTCTTCTCAACTTGTAAGATGTTCTATCTATACATAGAAACATAAAAAAAATAATCATTACATACCATTATGATCACTGATTAGAAGAGACTCATATAGATGACTAAAATAATGCATGTAAGTGGAAGAAGACTTATGTGCATCAGATAACAAAAAATGGTTGAAACTCAACTTACATGAACAAAGAAACTGACCGGTCCAAATTAAAGAGCTCGTTGTAAGGATCAATCCTATGATTTTGGCTCTTCAATTAGACGAACAGAGAAGAAAAACTCTTCAAGAAAAGTTAGAGAAGTCTACAAAAATGGTTTCTAGAGAGTTAATGTGTTTTAAAATAATTAAACTCATTTATAACAAAATTATTTATATTAAAACATTAACATGGAAATAATATCACTATTTTTAAATCACTATTACTCATAAAATTCCATTTTCTAGGTCTTTACAAGTTCGATTCCGAAAACAACAATAGTAAATGCGTAATTAATGAGTTACCTTTCACTTTACCATAAATCTCTATTTATAGTTTTTTCTAATGGCCTAATTATGGCCTAAACTCCATTAACTTTGATTAGGCAATTAATAATAATGGTCTTTTGTCTCAAACCATTTCTCCTTGGTCATTTGGTCTTCCTAGTAAAAATACCGCCTTAACCACTCAATTAATTATAACAAAAATAACCTATTTCATTGATTGAAAGGTTGATCATCTGACCAACTTGTTGAATGGAGAAGACATACTATATAGTTGTAGAAGAAAAAAATGAGATAAAAACCTACTTAATGGAAATTTTAATATGAAAAGAGATTATAGAGATTGTGATAATTAGATGATGCGATTTGAAATATTTATATGTATCTCAAAAGACCTATGAAAACAAAATTACTTTAAGCTCATAAGACCTTAAAGAATCCCAAATCCCTTCAAGCTCACAGGACCTTAACCAATGAAACTTTTCCCAACCTGTAGGATATTCTATTTACACATATAAACATCACAAGAATGATCATGACATACCATTATGATCAATGATTAGCAAAGACTCATACAGATGACTAAAATGCAAGTGGAAGAAGACTTATGTGCATCAGATAACAAAAAAGGGTTGAAACTCAACTTACATGAACGAAGAAACCGATCGGTCTAAATTAAAAAAGCTCGTTGTAAGGATCAATCCTACGAATTTGGTTCTGCAATTAGACGAACATAGAAGAAAAACTCTTAGAGAAAAGTTAGAGAACTCTAGAAAAGTGGTTTCTAGAGAATTAATGTGTTTTAAAATAATGAAACTCGTTTATAACAAAACTATTTATATTAAAACCTTTTAACATTGAAATAATTTCAATATTTTTAAATCACTATCAATCTTAAAATGTCATTTTCTAGGTCTTTAGAAGTTCAATTCCGAAAACAACAGTAATAAATGCGTAATTAATGAGTTACCTACCACTTTACCATAAATCTCTATTTATAGTTTTTTGTAATGGCCTAAACTCCATTAACTTTGATTAGAAAAATTAATAATAATGTTCTTCTGTCTCAAACTGTTTCTCCTTGGTTGTTTAGTCTTCCTGGTAAAAAATACCGCCTTAACCACTCGATTAATTATAACAGAAACCACCTATTTCATTGATTGAAAGGTTGATCATCTGACCAACTTGTTGAACGGACAAGACATACTATACACTTGTAGAAGAAAAAAAATGAGATAAAAAACATACTTAATGGCAATTTCAATATGAAAAGAGATTATAGAGATTGTGATAATTAGATGATGTGATTTGAAATATTTATATGTATCTCAAAAGAAATATGAAAACAAAATTCTTAACAAGTTTGGATGGGAAACTTCACACTATTTTCATACCTTTTAGTTTCACATATTGATTAATGTACATTTTCCTTCAGACGGTGGGGGAATAAAATTATATGGATGATATTTCATGTGAAAACAATATTGTTGGTTCTATAATGTATCTCTACAAAAATAATGTAATATAGAAGGAGTTTATTTCTGTCAGTATTGAAAACCACCAAAACTTTTTGACAAATTTTTATAAAACCTTAATTAGGTTTGGAATTTTCTTAAAGAAATTTTTGACAGTTTATGAATAAAACCATTGGTAAGTGTTGAAATATTATTTTGTTTCACGCAATCCCTAATTCTCTCCTTCCATGATCGCGTTCATCTTTTGTTCTTCTTCTTCAGTTCACCTTTTTTTCACTTCACTAGTCTTTCTGCTTTAGTTCACCTCTTTTTCACTGAAATTGATTCGTTCTTTACTTTTCACCCTTCATTATTGAGTCTTAGTCCTTCACCCCATCCTTGTTTTACTATTGTTGCCTGAGCTTTGTCTCTCACCCTTAATTTCTCTTCTCTTGCAATCCCTAATTCCCTCGCCTGAACCTCGTCTCAATTCCCTTTCTCTTCCCCTACCCTCTTCCGAAAACCTTAGAAATTAGAAAACGTCATCTCATTCAAATTTAAGATTTTTTTCTTTATTTGTGGCATATGCTTCTTTCTCTTGATCATTTAAATTAATCCTCTTCAATTCATACCTCATCTACTAATGGTTTTTGTTTACATATTCAAAGAAGAAAATAGCATGCTCTCAAGTTTATGTGTACTTGGTGTAAGTTACCTTGGGACTTATGATGTAATTGGTTGCATGCATTCTGGGTTTACCGACATAAAAATAATGGTTTTAATCGGTGGGTGGATTTTCTTTGTAGATGAAAAGTTGCCCCCTTTAGATTGGAAAACGAGGCACAAGATAACTATTGAAACTGCTCGCGGCCTCCACTACTTGCATAAGGGCTGCAAAAGGAGGATAATCCACCGGGACATTAATCCACAGGTCCTTTTTAAATCTGTATTATTATTAAGGATGATAACGGGTACGGATAGTGTCTACCCGCAACCCGATCCGCATGCAAAAAATCGTACTCGTAATCTGATCCGCTACCCGATCCGCTATCCGTTGGATATCCGCATAAAAAAAATCCTCGGATTTTTTTTCAACCCACAGATATTCGTTGGATACCCATTTTCAACCCACAAATATTTAAAAAATATATTTTATGAATTTTTAAATAAGGTTTAAATTAAATTACAAGTTAAAGAGAACAATTTAATATATTTGCTAAGATATGAAGTCTCAATTTAGTCACAGGATTAACCCACAAATACCTATCAATGTATGAAACAGAGAGATAAAGAATTTTCAAGAGACGCAAACAGGAACCCTAAACCTAAATTTTGATAACATAGGCAATCACATAAATCTCCAAATCGCGATAACCACCACGGTCTTCAAAAATCCAATCTGAAATTGCGTCATCAATCAACAGGGAAGAAATCAAGAAACAAACTCCCAAAACGCGAATCAAAACGTACAAAAAAAACCCCCAAAATCAGAAAACAAATAAAACCCTAATTTCAAATTCCAAATCGGAAAAAAACCTAATCAAAACCAAGAGAGAGGAAGAGGGAATGAAGCATACTCCCTACGCAAGCTGAACCATAAGGAAGAAGAAAAGAGTAACATAACCCTTTTTTTCTTTTCTTCTTTTGAAAAAAAGGTAATTGAAAGGAATCCTAAGTCATTGTTATTAAAATTTCCCCAAATAAAAAATATTAGTTAAAATTTTATTATTTTTTTTCGAGTAACGGATATCTGCGGGTTGATAGTATAATACCCGCATCCGACCCATTTAGAAGTGGATATTAAAATACCCGCTACCCGTTATCCGTGGGTAATAAATATCCGCGAATAGAAACTATCTATCATGGATTTTATCTGCCGATATCCACGGGCGTAGTTTTTTTTGTCATCCCTAATTATTATAGTCACTTTTTCTAATTTAGTTGAATCAATATTTCAAACAATGTTATTTTATGGGTTTATTTTTACCCAAAGTATTCATGATGTTTTATGATTGTGGTAGATATCTGATTTTGAACTAGGAAAATGGCTTCCATCTCAGTGCACTCATCATTCTATTGCCCTAATAGAAGGGATATTTGGGTACTCATCTTTCCATGGACCCTTCAATGATAAACATCATGGATAATATAATTTGAATAAAATACATGCATGGAGTTTTGGATGAGAAGACATTGGTGTGTTCTTGCTGGAAGTAATCTCTAGTAGAAAACTAGTGGATGGGTCACACCAAAGCTTACACAGATGGGTAAGTAACCCCTCCTTTTTCCTTTGTGACTTTGTTCTCTAGTTGTGAACTTGGCGTGTTCCAAGGGAACACTGGTTGAAATATGAAGTTAGATGTCTCGCCTTTGCTCAACAAATTCACATATCACTAGTAAAAAAAGCCTTTTTTAACGCGCTATATATACCTCGATTTTACTGAAATCGAAGCATATAAAAACGCGGTGGTATTTTCGTAAATATTCAGTGGTTATATGCCTCGGTTATATATTAACTGATGCCTATAAACTTTACTGTCTCGAGTACAAGGCGAACCGAGGCATATAATATAAAGTTTAAATGATTTAGGCACCGGTTTAAATTTGACCGAGGTAATACCCTGAAATTAGGCACCGGTTTAAATTTGACCGAGGTAATACCCTAGGTTAAAATCACGAATTTCTCTCTCGCACTCTCGCACTCTGCCCTCTCGCACTCTCGCCCTCTGCCCTCTCGCCCTCTCGCCTCCAGTTTCTCTTCTCCACCAAACCCCAACATCAGGGCACGCCGCAAGCAGCCGTTCAACTCTTGCCGCAAGCCGCGTTCATCCCTTGCCGCAAGTCGTCGTTCAACCACACCGTCGGTCGCTGCCGTTCCACGGTGCTCGAGAGAGGGATCTCCTCATCGCAAGCCTTTCATCGTCACGGTAAGCCTTCTGCACTCACAGAATCATCTCCATTTCTTCTATCCTTCATTTTCCACCGAAACATTCATAGATCTAAACCCTTCGTTAGGGTTTCTTCTCCTTTTCACCATTTCCCTTCGATTCCACCAATTAAAAACCTTGTTTTCACCGTTAGAAACTTTTTCCACTGATTAAACTTTGATTTACACCGATCAATCGGTCCAGAATAAGTTTCCTTTTTCTTCTAGGGTTTCTAGGGCGGAAGAGGGCTTTAAGGGCAGCGACGGCGGCAGTGGATAGAGGTTTGCGAGCAGCGGCGAGGCTTTTGTTGTTGTTGGGGTCGAGGAGGACGAGGCGTTTGCAGAGGCATGCGGGACAGAAGCCGATGAAGGCTTCGTCGGGGTGGCGGGGCAGGAGGTGGAGGGACGACGGGCTTGCGACGGTTGGGGTTTGGAGGAGCAAAAGCTCACACTGTAAATCTCAGACTTTTGTATTTTATAAACCTTTGGACCTCTGACCACGCCGTTGGGGGAAGAATAGAGAAACTTGGCTTTCTGTTTCATCTCTGAGTTTCTTCTGTTGTTGTAATATTGCTTCTGAGTATGTAATTTTGCTGCTTCTGTAGAGAGAATTTTGACATTGGATGTTGTAATATTGTGTCTTGTTTGATTCCTGTTATGAAATTCTTGTTTGTTTTAGATTTTTGAACTGAAATTGGGAGAAATCTTTGGTTTGTTTGGCGTGACAGAATGTACAAGAATGAATGAAGTGAGTTTTGTTATATGACTTCTTTCATTTTTAACGTTTTTCAATCTGAGGTTCTAGGGTTTGAAATTGGAATAATTTAAGAATCCATGCACGTTAAAGAAAAAAAAGATCCTACTACCTCGGTTTAGGTTGTAACCGAGGCCGTAGAGACAGACAAAATAACTCGGTTTGGAACCGAGACAAAAAGGCTACCACTTTTTGCCTCGCCTGAATATGTCTCGGTTCAAAAACCGATGCCTATGAGTGAATTTAACCGGTGTCGTATCCTCTTCCTGCACTAGTGTATTTTTGTTGTCTTTTGAAGTGTCCTTTAGTGTCTATACTGATGCATGCCATGATACAGCTTCATGACATGATAACTAGCACATGTTTAGGGAAAACCCTCATTCCTGAAAGTAGACAAAATTGAAGCAAGAAGTCTCCTTCATGGGAGACATAGCTCAAGAAACAGAAAAACTGATACTATAGCAAAAAGAGAAAACTGGGAGACTGGTGCATGAGTCTCCCACTAAAACTTTATTCACTTAAATGGACAGGGGGAGAATGATTGAAGGAATTAGAGAGAATTTGAAGGTAAATTTTTTTGTTGTTTATTTGAGTATATTTGGAGGTAAGTGAAAGTAAATTTATAAGTAAATTTTTTTAATCTGTCACATCAATCAAATCCTATACTAATTTTTACAAATTTTACTTCCAAATTTGTTCTCACCTACCTCTAAATCTACTCATATAAACAACAAAAATATTATTTTTAAATTCTTTCAAATCTCATTAATTATTCTCTTCCAAATTCAGTGAATAAGTTTAAGTAAGGTTTTTGGGGGAAGGTGGATTTTGCATCCTTACCCACAAAGGTGTATATGGACAAGTCCTTAGGTCTCATACTTCTTCTAATGAAGAAATCTTGTAGGACGTGCATGATATTTGCATTGCTACAATAAAAAAGTGAAGTCTTGCACGTCATACTTTTTTTCATCTTATTGATAATTGATTATTGGCATTTGTAATCGATTATACAGAGTTAAAATCATGCAGGATACATGACTTTTGTGCAGCGAAAGAAATTTGAACCATATACCTCTACCTAATTAGTTATCAAAGAGAAAAATGGGAAAATTAAAATATAATTAAGATATAATTAATTATGATTAAGATTTAGTTACAATTAATTATAATTAAGATATAATTGATTATGAATTATTATGATTTAAGTTTTAGTTATAGTTGACTATAATTAAGATATAACTGATTATGTTTGGTTATATATTAATTTATTATATATTATAATTTATATTTCCAATAATGATAAAGTAAAATTGTTTTTATAAGTATATGACTTTTGTTTATGATGAGAATATAATAAAGAACATTTATAATATAATATTTAAACCGAATATATATATATATATATATATATATATATATATATATATATATATATATATATATATATATATATATATATATATATCCTAACCTATTAAATTACATTTTCTTGTTTTGATTATATCCATGATTTTAAAAATTGATAAATCTTAAAATATTTCTGGAAAACTAAACCATTTTTTATCAACTTTTTTTTATCTTATTTGACTAATTTATCAAAAAACAATTCTGTCAAGTAAGATAAATGTCAAGAGTATTTTCTATTGACCGAATTATTTTCTCACTTATGTTAGTTAGAGAATTTTTTTTTATCTCTGAACTTATTTCTCAAATCTTTTTTTATTCAGAGTTAACACATTTTATTGACAGTATTACAGTCATTGATTGATCCATATATATTTGAACTATTCTTTTAACATTTTTTAGATCTTTTGTTGTTTGTTTTTTATTGACTAGAGTCATTGATTAATTCATATAGATTTGAACTATTTTTTATAACATTTTTCAGATTTTTTGTGATAATGAAATTATTTTTTCTATTAATTATTTTTCATTAATGTCTACAGAATTATTTTTATCAATGTTTTTAGTGACAACTTTTGTATTTAATATTTCTATATTTGATAATGATTGAAATATTATTTCAAAACAAAAAAAAATTAATAAATTTTGTCTTCCTTAAATAAAATGTTTGGGTACGTATGTATTGTTGTGTTATTTATTTTGTTATAATCACTTGTGTTGTATACATAATAAATTAACATATAATTAACCATAATAAATTATATCTTAATTATAATAATTTATAATTAAAACTGAAATCATAATTATTTATAATCAATTATATCTTAATTAATTACAATTAATTGTAATTAAAACTTAAATCATAATAAATTATATCTTAATTATATTTAATTTCTCCATTTTTCTTTCAGTAATTGATTACAACAATATTGTAACCAATTATAGAGGCATGTGATTCAAATTTCATTCTCTATACAGAAGTGTTGCACCGCATGTACAAATTTAACATTGTGTAATCAATTATAGATGTTTGTAATTGATTACAGAGATAGAAAACGTGTGGGTGCACGATTTCACTTTTTTTTATCAAGGCAATGCAGAAGTGGTATATTTTGGTATGATTTCTTCATTTAAGATCGTGTGGAATTGCATGACTTTCTCATTTAAAATCGTGTAAGAGTACATGACTTCTTCATTTAAAATTGTACGACTTATCCATATATAAATAATTAAAAACATTTGTCTAGAACGATAATATCCAAGGTATTTTTATCGAGAAATGCAAAAGAACCGGTACCTTAGACTTCTTTCTTTTCATTCCATTCACTTCTTTTCCTTCTTTTACCACAACAATACACACGTTAACAAATCATTAATAAAATAATTTACATTGTCATCTAAAATAATCTCAGGTACACTCCATTGTCAAATCAAGTTTGTAAATATTTTGTTTATCAATAATGAGACGAGGAAAATTGGTGTATAGACTGGTGTGGTGCAGCCATGCACACGGTTTAGTGGTTCAAGGCTGGAGGTAAATGTTTTCATGGCTGTTTTTGATTGTGTGGGATAGGAACATCAATTTTTAAGGGTTTTGCTTATTGTAAAAGCTATTGGACGTCATGTTAATAATCGTTAAATTTATGAATTAGTTATTTTAATATATTATTGACTAACTACTATTTTATATTATAGTATATGATTATACAAATGTATCAAATGATAATATAACGAAGAAAAAATAAAATTAAAGTATTGTTATTATTACTTTTTATTATTTTTATTTTTTATTTGTTGAAAATATTATTTTTTATGATGAATAATTAAATATATTGAACAATATTTAAAATTTATTTTATATAATAATATTTAATTTTAATTTTAAATTATTTGATTATGTTTTATTATTAAAACATTTTTGATAATTAAATAATTTCAATAATATAAAAGAATTTAAAATACTTTTAGTCTTGGCGATTGAAAACTTCAATACCGGAAGTTCGAGAAAACTGCCTGTAATTATTTATCAATGTTGTTTTCGTAACGGTGAAAAATATATTTAGTAGGAATTAAAACCGTTGTTAATGTAAAAATAAACTCTTGGCAAAATTTGAAATTTTTTAGTGTATGCAATGATTTTTAGTTTTCTTAGCATGTCCTATGTTGTTGTTAACAAATTCATGTCAATCTAGGACGAGTTTACTCTGAAACTTTTAAGTTGATTCTTCAATGTAGAAGTCACTTGCAATTTAGTTAGTTGTTATAGAACTAGATGATACGTTAGAGATGTTTCACCAGAAAGATTTGTTGATTCAAACTATATTATTGAGCGTTTAAATAGTAGAAAATCTCTTATGAATTATGTGTTTATTACTTATGACACTACTATCAATTTGAAAACCAGTCTACCAAAGATAGGTATTTTGTCAACGGCTAAAGTAGAATACACTGTCATAAATTTTACAGAAAGGTTTCATAAATGATCTGGTTGCTTTGTTAAAGATGTGTCTTGTAAGAACTAGAAGATAATAATCTAAGTAACACTACTCTTTAGCCTCCACTTGTTTCAGTTTGTAGGCATGTATTTTGAAATGCTACTCCTTTTACGGAAGTTAATTATGAGTATTTATGAGGAATCTGTAACGATAATTTACAAATAAATGAGAATTGTTATTTAGAGACTCAAAGTTCTCACTCATGAATTAAATATAAATACGTCTTGTTTTGCGGTTCAGTTTGCCTCGTTTGCTCCTATAAATACCATACTATGATGCCATATTTCTTACATATAGCACGAATTATCACCACCTAGGGAAGTAACAGCATCCCAGTGATACTCTGATAGCATGTCTTATACGCTTAAACATGCATTCTCTCATTCACTCACTCTTCTAGCTTCCTTTTCAATACTCTTAGTGGTCCCTTCCTCTTGTTTCAACCCTAAAAAGATTGTTAATGCTTCAATTCATTCATACTCTTCAGATGGTTCATGGTCATCTGCTGTGGCTACTTGGTATGGACCTTCCACTGGGGATGGAAGTGAAGGTATTAGAAAAATTTGGAGACAAACTAGATTCGTAAAGCTTTAAATAATTGTTGAAAGTGTTAAATAACAAAATTTGTTAATTATATTTTGACAATGGTACATTGATACGAAATTTTTTTATTCTCATTTCACGTATCTTTTACTATTTTTTGAATTAAATATATTTTTGATATCTTAATTTTTAAGTAAAAATTAGAATTAATTCATCTTCAAAACTTTGTTCCAATTTTATTCTTCATCTTTAAAACTTCTTGGATTTAGTCGTTTAATAAAATTATGTTTGGTTTTCAAACATGTTTCATAGTAGTATTTTACTTGTTTATATAGTTTGACATATTTGAGTTATTTATACTGTTTGATAAATTTTTGTTTTAATGTGTTTGACACGTTTGAATTGTTTAAATCGTTTGACAAATTTTTACTTTAATGATAATTAAAAAACGAATTTGAAACATTAAATAAACTTAACAAAACTTAGTTAAATAATTAAATTCACTCATTTTTATAGATAGATATTAAATTGGGTCAAAATTTTGAAGATGGATTAATTTTAATTTTTATTAAATTTTAATAGACTAAAAATATAATTAACCCTAATTTTCTTTTTAGAAATTAAAAATTTCACTTTTACTAGGATCATTTTATTCTCGTTAAGCGTGGTAAAATAGTAATTACATGTGTGAAATAACATTTTTTTGCATTATATACGCAGGTGGTGCTTGTGGTTATGGCAGAACTGTTGGGGAACCTCCAATCTCATCAATGATAGCTGCAGGAAGCTCTCCTTTGTTTGATTCAGGCAAAGGCTGTGGTTCTTGTTACGAGGTGCCAATTAAAACATGTGTATTTTAGACATGTAATCGTTTATAAACAATATAACAGAAAATGTATTACTAAACATGTCATTAATATTTATCATTCAATTTTGTTACAATATGCAGGTGAAGTGCACAGGGAATAAAGCATGCTCAGGCAACCCTGTGAGGGTAGTCATCACAGATAACTGTCCTGATTGTGGCTCTGACATACATTTTGATATGAGTGGCGCTGCTTTTGGTCAAATGGCAGTTTCAGGTCAAGCCGATCAACTTCGCAGTGTTGGCAGAATAACCATTCAATACAACAGGTAACGTATCTTAATTTCTATATTATAATCGGAAATCTCATATAAAATAAATTTAAAGTATATTATCATGATTGTCGAAAAAAATAAATTTAAAGTATATAAATAGATGAGACGTTATTTAATAAATAAATTTTGTAAGATTAAAAAAAAGTTTAATAAATTTTATTCTTTATTTATATATATTTATATAATATAAATTAATTTTATCTTCTGTAAACTTAGAGTATATCATCAAATTGAGAAGATCATGTTAGGAATTTTTTAATTATAAATGTGAGTTTAAGTCTCAAATAAAAATAAAAAATAAAAAATAGAACCCTAGGTCTTAATATTTTAAGTAAAAAATGATATAATTTTTTATATGGTTGAACTTATATTTCATTTACGTTATAAATCTAAACTAATATAATTTATATTTTTATGTATCTCTTTCGCAGGGTTGCATGCAACTACGGTAGGTCAATAGTTTTTCATGTGGACTCTGGATCGAACCAAGATTATTTAGCAGTGATGATTGAATATGAAGATGGAGATGGTGAACTTGAGAGAGTTGAAGTGAAGGAAGCATCTTCAGGGTCATGGGAAGCCATGGAAAAATCTTGGGGTGCAGTTTGGAAATATAACAAACGGTCACAACTCAAAGCACCATTCTCTATAAGGCTAACCAACTTTGAGTCCAAGACTATTGAGGCTAGCAATGTCATCCCTGCTGGCTGGACACCTGGTAGTTCTTATGTATCGAATGTTAATTTTTGAATCTTTCTTCAGTTTGTTTCGATTGGATTATCACCTTGTAGCTCTATTACTTAATATATAATATAATAAAACAAATTGTCCATTAATTTAGCTTCCTTCTTAAGTTTTCTGTAGGTTGATTTTTTTAGGGTTAAATATATTTTTAATTTCTAAATTATCACGTGATTTTGGTTTTCGTCCTTCTTCGAAAGATTTGTTCATTTTAGTTATCTTAGTTTTGAAACTCTTATTTTTAGTTCTGTGAGGTGACAAACCGCAAGTCACGTGTGATGTCATTTTCCCTTATCACTTTTAATTGACGTGCCAGTAAATGTCTGGTGGTCGGTCGACCTGATGAGTGGTCGGCCATAAAAACCTAGTGGTCGGTCATCCTGGTGGTTAGTCTGCCTGGTGGGTGGTCGGCCTGATCATCGGTCAGGTGGTCGGCCACTCGTTCTGGTGGTCGGTCGGTCTTGTGGGTGGTCGGTCTGGTGGTGCCTGAACGAAGGTCAGTGTTTGTGCTTTATTTACTTCGTTTTTATGCAACTTGCTTTATACAACTTGACTTCGTTTCGAAATACTATGCGGTCTCATGGCACCACCAGGCCGACCACATACCAAGCTGAGCACCCAGGCCGACCGACCACTAGACCGAGTGACCAACCACGACCGACCACTAGATCGAGTGGTTGGTCATCCACTAAGCTGACCGACCACCAAACTTTTACTGCCACATCAATTAAAAGTAGAGACAGAGAAGGTAACATCACACGTGGCCCCGCCGCTTATCACCTCATAGAAAACTTAAGGTCGTTGTTATTGTTGATAAAAAAAAAGTGTTCATTAGTTTGAATTGATCTTAGTTACCGTTATAAATTAATATGGTCATTGAAGAAACCCTAAATGAATGCCTTTTGACAAGTGGTAATAACTCAATTTATTGAAGAGAGAAACATTTTAATTGCTCTTTAAATGTGCAAATGTTACTATGTTATATATTTTGCCCTTAGGTTTCTTGAAAAGTAGTTTTATTATAATATTTATGGATGAATGTGACGCTTAATTACATTTTTTACTCATCTTTTTTTAAAAAAAGTATAATTAGTAAAAATGATAATTAATATATAATCTTAAACTTTGTAATCAATATATAAATAAAAATAAAATATGAACATAAAACCGAGAAAGAAACGCAAGAAATAATTGTTACACATTTTATAAATTCAAGAACTAAATAGGAATTTTTGTTCATTTTACACTTTCAATGAACAAAATCATCATTCACTTTTTGATTTATTATAAAAGTTGATTGTTCGATAATTAGAATTTTAGTGAGTGAATTAATTAATATGATACAATTTTAAGCTCGATTTTTTATTTTACTAAATTTGAAGACAAATTTGATAAACTATAATTTTATGGATTAAATTTGTGATTTATTTGTAAATTTATTCACTTTGTTACCATATTTATACGTATTTTTGATTAAGGTCTTCTTTTTCACCCCATTTTATATATTCCAAAAACAAATCCTAGTACTTTGTCCTGTCATTCATTATCACGAAGTCTCCCAATTGAGTTAATATAATAAGTAAAACATAAACTAATATTTTAACTTTTAGCAAGTAACTAATTTCTAGAATGTATTTTAAGATTCACTAGTTTCCAAAATAATTTTAATTAAGAGAATTAAATATATTTAGAAACGTTATACGATGCTAATAATGTAAATAAATGTATTTAGAAATGTATATTCAATGCTAATAAATGAATTTAATAAAGGGAATCAAATGTATTTAGAAACGCGTATACAATGCTAATAAATTAGGGTTCAGCGATTTCCATAAAATATCACATTTGTATATTTTAGTTTTAATACCTATTTTAATCCCTAGTTTTGATAGATATATTCAGAGTGGTCTTATATTATTTTTTAAATGTTCACTGTTGTCCTATATTTCGTGGTTCAAGTTGGTCTTTTTTAGTTATTCATTACTAGACAAGCTCAGCTAATAAGGGACTGTCACGTGGTAGTCTCCTTCTCACCTTAATTAGGGTTTCACACAATTGGAGAATGGTGTTTAGGGCGCGAGAAACACTCTTTCCTTCTCGAACCAGGGTTTTCGACCCTTATCTGCGACAGCTGTTAGTTCTTTCCATTGCACGAAGGAGCTCGTAGTGGCGTAATTAGATAAGATTTCTATGTTGTGGTTCCTTCTCTATTTGTAGGTTTGGAGAGTGATAGAAATGACGTCCACTTTTTTTCTACGATGAAGAAGATGATGTTGCGAAGAAGGAGATGTTTACTGGCCATGGTGGTTCGCGAGAATGCGATCTGGGTTCTTCGAGTTCGTGGACAAGACGAAGATGGAGGAGAATTGCTTGCGGTGCACAAAGGTGATGGAGGAGGTGAACTCGTTGTTTCAGTGTGATTTATTTTAGGGTTTTTGAATGTTGGTCGTGGAGGTTTGAAGGGGTGAATCACGATTCTGGTTTGCGATTGAACGAGCATGGTTGCGATGAAGGTGAGGCGCGGTTTAAGGTTTGATGCGTTTATGATTTTGTGCAGGTTGCCATGGCTGCTGAACGTGCATAGTGAAGGTGGATGATGGTTATACAATTTAGAACGAAGATGGTGTAATGTTCGTACATGGAGGTTGATGACATGGTAGCTATTAAGGTTTGATTACGCGAGAAGATGAACATGTTGTGATGCTAATGGTGCCATGTTGGCCTTGTACCATAACCCTTTCCTTTTACCCAATCACTTCAACTTTTAACATTTCCATCTCATCGTGCCACACAATCAATAGCTAGACAATTCATTCACTTTTGACCAGGGGACGATTACACTATTAGTGTTTTTAAAGCTGTAAACAAAAAGGACAAACTTGAACCGTTGTTACAAAATATGAGACAAATGTGAACATCTCAAAAAAGGTATAACCACTTTGAACACTTACCAAACCAAAATATGTATTAAACCTATATTTTATTAGTATAAATCCAATTTCTTACTCTTGGCATTTTTACCCTTAGTTGGCTTCTACCTCAACTCATTGGTTCCAAGCTGTCCCACTTTCAAGCCCTGTTCAATTAAAAACATTTGATTTGTTAATTTTGCGTTCTTGTAATTTTTGGTTCTTGTTTATTCTTAAACTATATGATATAAGTTTTTACAATTTTCTAATATTTGAACAAACTGTTTTTACACACTACCCTCATTTGAGGTGATGCTTTATATTGGATGGATTTTAATTAGGCATTGCATTATAATGTTTGGATTTTCTAGGCTTATTTTGAAATTAAATAATGCCTCGTGCCTTCAATCCAATTTTATTAAAACAGACAGAAAAATGACAATTTAAAAATGCAATAATATTTTCTAAAAATAAAATTAAATTGCGGCTCAACGCATATTAAAGAACACTACCCAAAAATTAAGTATTTAAAAATTATTTTGAAACTTTGTCAGCAACACAGAAAATAAATATTAAATTATCTTCATTGTCAAGCCAGTTAATAATATTTTAATTTATCCATTAGCATCGACTTTTAGGCCAGTTAAGTACAAATAATATATTAAATTGTAATTACATAGTGTTAGTTTAACTAATTACTATTATATAGTTTTCTATGTCTGTGTCGTTTGCAGCGTGGCTCAGACAACGTCATTAGGATCAATTTATTTTTACCGACACTGACATGTTAATATATATATATATATATATATATATATATATATATATATATATATATATAAATACTTTTAGTCCGAACATCAAGAATATTTTAATAATTTTCAATCTCAAAACTAAAAAAAAAACAAGAAATCTCAAATCTTTATTCATCTCCCTCATTCCACTAGTACAATCAGAGAAAACGACAACGGTTATTTTTGTCTATAGGCAGCGGTTTCTGAACCGAGGCATATTTAGGCGAGGTAAAAAGTCCAATACTTTTGGTCTCGGTTGTGAACCGAGGCATATAGTCCCACTCTACAGCCTCGGTTCAGATCTAACCGAAGCATGAAAGTTATAGGTTTTTTTAATTTATTTTTTTCGTTGGACATACTGCCTCGGGTCCCTTTAACCGAGGCATAAAGTCGCACTCTACTGCCTCGGTTTAGGCTACAATCGAGGCAGTAGATTCTTTTGACTTCGGTTGTTACCAGAACCGAGGCATATAAGTACGTTTTTTTTTTAAAATGATGTCTGTTTCTACAACATTCCCAACCACAGAAACATACCTGCATATATTTTTATAACCAGAACAGTCCAGAATATTGCAGAAACGTATATTTTAAATGAAATTTATATTAAAACATAAATATATTGAATGGAATCATAAATCAAATTCTTAGAAGCATAATCCAATGTAATCATAAATCAAGTTTCAAGCATAAATCAATACAATGTACATGTTGAATATATAGTAATGTAGAAAAGCATAAAACAACTTAGAAACATAAACTTAAAACTTAGTATATCCTAAAATCTACTACATACTATTATATAAATGAATTACATATTTAGCAAGTGTTTTCCTCACAAGTTGGATTGACTTCTCTGGAATTGAAGCAGTCCTATTAAATCTCTGCATAAAGTACAATGATTTCAATTAGTGTATATGAAATCCAAATATAGAGAACATAAAATTCAAATCTAAATATTACCGTTTCCCATCCACTGGGGTAATGTGCATGAATGATGGTCATCATCCAAAACATAACGTAGTAACCACATTCATATGACCCCATTTGTCTATTACACTACAATATATCATCATAATTATAAAATGTTAAGTAACATCATTTGAATGGAACCAAATGTAACAAAGTATGGACTAAAATACCAAACCTTAAGAGAAACCCTTGCAAGCTTTTTAGCTGTAGCAGTAGATCTCCCAGATAACATCATATGTGTTGCCAGGGAACTATTAAAAAAAAATTCTTTTAGCATACATTTATATAAAAAAAAGGACCACACATTGAGATTTTTACCAATCTACTACATGTCTAAGAGGGCTGGGAGGAGACTTATGCAATGAACAAAACCAAACAGCCGTGTTCTCCGGTATGGAGATCACAAGTAGCTGCCAATGACACCTGAAATTGATAATAACTTATGAATGATATACCAAAATTAATAAATGAATGTGTTGAAGTTAACAAACTTCACTTACCCATGTATATAAGGGAGAAAGTTTTCTATATCAATACCACAAATTACATGCCATGTCCTCTCGGTGTGGTCACCACAAATTACATGCCTAATTTTCTATATCAATACCACAAATTACACAAACAATGAAGATGGAGAAAGTTTTAGAATCAATTACCTGGGAGCGTGGCAGCAAGTTGGCGAGAATGAAAGTCGCGACTGGAATGGAAGCACCGGTAACGGAGATGGAAGCACCAGCGACGGAGATGGAAGCAAAGGCAGAAGCAACACCACCAAAACTGAGACGCGGCGGAGATGGAAGCAAAGCACACGCGAGAGGTCACCAACAATGGAGGAGACGACGACGATTAACGGTGGTGACCACACCGAGAGGACGAGGCGATGGCGCTAAACGAGGAGTCCAGCGGAGCAAACGCGAGGGCGAGGGTTGTTGGTTTGGTTTCTGTAGCGGCGCGCTGGGAAGAAGATGAAGGAGGGCGGTTCGTTCGCGAAGAAATTTAAACACCTTACTGCCTCGGTTCATCACTCAACCGAGTCATAAAAAACTTACCACCTCGGTTTTTATACAACCGGTGCATAAACAGCAGCTGAAGCGACTGAAACGTCAGAGGTTGCAGAGGTTTTTGCAGGTCTGAAGCAAGATATATGCCTCGGTTCTTCTCAAAACTGAGTTCGAAGGTGTGTTTAGGCCTCGGTTCTGATACAACCGATGCATAAACAGCAGCTGAAGGGACTGAAACGTGAGAGGTTGCAGAGGTTTTGGCAGGTCTGAAGCAAGATATATGCCTCGGTTATTCTCAAAACCGAGTTCGAAGGTTTGTTTAGGCCTCGGTTTAGGTTCAACCGAGTTAGTACGTTCAGCTTTACGCCTCGGTTCTCGTGAGAACCGAGTTAATAGCTCGTGGCAGGTGATGGCAGGATAGGTGGCAGGTCTGAGGCAGAGACATATGCCTCGATTCTACTCAGAACCGAGTTAGTATCTGGCTTTAGGCATCGGGTTTTGGGCAACCGAGACATATAAGTTACCTTTATTTACGCTTCTGCCACCGCGTTTTTATATGCTTCGGGTGTGCTTAAACCGATGCGTATGTGGCGCTTTCAAATCCCTAATTTTTACTAGTGTTCTCTCAACCATTTCTCTTTCATCTCTCTTACTTCAACATTTTTTTCTCTGTCATCCCTATGGTAGTTCCAACTGAAAAAATCAGAAAGACTTGCCTAACCCTAAATCACCTTCCTCACTTATCCAATTTGTTTCTCCCTCATCTCCATACTTTCTCTCACCCATATACAGTAACTCGCGACACTGCAATTTGTTGTTCTTGCTTTGTTCGTTCATTTGTTTTCCACTTTAATAACAAACTAATTGATGATGTTGATGTTTATTTTTTATTGGAGGGTTGTCTTATATCTTTTCCCTTTTGATTGTTATTAAATTTCGTTTTTAAATTTTAGCATTAGTAGTTTGTCTCTAGGGAGATTTGATATTTTGACTATTATCCGAAAATATTTTTTAGAAGAGAAAAATCGTTATGTGGAAAGGGGATTCCGGAAGGGGTAAGTCATTGTCCAAGAAATGGATTTCTGAAATCAACTCTTAAAAATAATTCTAAAAACATATTTTTTGCTGAAAATAAGATTTCAGAATATATTTTTCACCTTCCTACATGTAACCAACATCAAAACGCAACAAAAAATTAAGCTCATGCACATCGTACTAAATGATTAACAGGAACAAATTATTGAAGAGAGTTATGAACACAGAAATTTGTTGTTGTTGACTATGTCCCCTTATTCAGAAAAGAGATCACTACTCGTTCCCTTTCGAATGTTTCATATTGATAAGCATATTTTCATTTCATTTTTGTAAAAAAGAATAAAAATATTCTAACAAATTACACATAATCTAGATTTGAGAAGATTGCATAATATTGAGTAGTTTCCAAGAAGAACCTGCTGTTAGCTTCCAGTTGGACCAGAAAATTACTTTCTAAAGCAAATCACATCATGTAAGTTTATTTTAAATAATTCACATCTCCAACTTGTTTGGTCAATATAAACATGAAGTTGTCATTCTGATTTATCATTTGTCACATAAGTGAAATTAAGAAAAACAAAACGAACTAAATTTCAAATTGGAATTTAAACTTAATAAATTTGTTACCATCACGCTCATAGTTTAACTTATACTCCTTTCATTTATATGATTTTATCAAATATATAAACATGATGTTGTAATTCTGATTTATCATTTGTCGCAGAAGTGAAATTAAGAAAAACAAAACGCATTGAGTTTCAAATTGGAGTTTAAACTTAATAAATCTGTTACCATCACGCTCATAGTTTAACTTCTACTCCTTTCATTTATATGATTTTATCAAAATTGGTATTAAGAAACTAAATTTTTTGCAACTATTATGGGTTGATGCTAACATGTTTTCGTGTGGGGTTTCTTGTTTTTTTTTGTTTAGTTTTGAAATTATTGTACGCTTTAGTTTTTTCCAAATTTAATAACAATCAGGGGAAAACATATAACACAACCCTCCAATAAAAAATCAACATCAACATCATCAATTATTTTGTTATTGAAGTGGAAAACAAATGAGCAAGAACAACAAATTGCGATGTCGCAGGTTGCTTTGTGTGGATGTGAGAGAGGATGGAGATGAGAGAGAAACAAGTTGAATAAGTGAGGAAGGTGGATTAGGGTTAGGTGAGTGTTTTTGATTTTTTCAGTTGGAACTACTATAATGACAGAGAATGTTGGAGTGAGAGAGATGAAAGAGAAAGGATTGAGAGGAATGAGGGATGAGAGAGAGGAGAGTAAGGGTTTGGGGGGGTTCTTGTTTTCTTTTTAGTTTTAAGAATGAAAATTATTTAAATACCCTTGACTTTAAAACTTAGAATCCATAATATATAAGGGTAGTTTTTTCTAATAAAACCTGGTACACTTTATTAAAATATACTAACTGAAAAAAGAGCTTATAACTAGTGCAAAAAAGGCTTTTAACGTATGTTAGCTAGGGATTTTAACGTCTGATCACTCTCCGACATCTTATTGGGAGACACCAATGGGACGTCGGACTCCACAGTCAAATGTTTATATAGATGTCGGACTGTACAAGTCGGACATCTATATAGACGTTTATTTGTGGGGCAGCCGATGTCTCATCCCCCTAAAACGAATTTTGCCACTATAATCCATTAGACGTCTGCATGTGCACTGACATACGTCAATAGACGTCGGACAGTACCATAACAGACGTCTACTAGGTGTTTTTTTTTAAATTAATTTATTTTTACAATAAAACCACACCTGAAAAACATAAAATATTCCAAGAACAACATAATATAATATATGTTATACGTTTCAAGTTAACAAAGTACTAAAAAATAATCCAAAACCTAAACTATCAAAAGTTAAAGTTAAACTAAATGTAAATGTTCAACAACAATAGCAAATCTTCCTAGGTCCATCTTTGGAGAAGATAAGTTGCTCACTATTGTCTTATCTTCTTAATTGCATTCTCTGGTATAGGAGATGTACTCTTGAAGCGCTACAAAATGAAGAAAGATTCATTATGTTTGCATATGTTCAAAGATGAATTTGATTTGTAATGTATTGAAGGAAAGAATCATTACCTCAATCTAGTCATCTGTAATAGCATCTCAAATGATGGTCTTAGTCCAAGACAGAACATAGTAGGCATATTCCCATGAATCTAGCTACTTGTTACACTAAAATGAGAAACTAAATAGTCAAACCTTTAGATCATTCAATAACATAGAAAATGAATTAGAACTATAAATGACTTACAACCTTTGGATACAGGATTTGAACTAGCTGACCTCGGGCTTTACCCATAACTCTATTTACATTGAAAACACAAGGTAATATTAATATAACTATATTTATCATAAAAATTAAAGGTCAACATGAATTTGAAACATAAAAAGAGAAACACTTACTATTGAAGCATGTTTTTCAAGTCAGTTTTCATCTTCCTATAACAAAATCATATAATTTTGCATTGTTTGAGAATAATGACCATCAACTGCCAGTGAGACCTATCATGAATCATAAATAGTTAGTAAACTAATTAAGTAAACTTTAATGAACTTTTACATAAAACAACCCATACCATCAATGTATGGCATAAGGTATATGTCTCTATTTGACTCGATCATCCATGTTTGCAAATAATTTTGTTTGGTCTGAATTGTGTTACTAGAAGGTTGAATGGTTTAAGGTTTAATAAATCCGTACATGGAAGACCGACCTTGGTCCACAATGACTGTGTCCATGTACCTAAAACAACAAAGTTAAGTTGTTAGAAACTAAGAATCTAAATATAACTAATATGGAAGACAAAATTATTTATCTTACATGCACCATAGTTGAAGGATGGAAATATTCAACATCATGTCTCCCTCAATAACCTCTAGTGCATCATTGAATGTGATATATACTGGCACATGGCAAGGGAGGCCAAATATCTCAAATCCTAGTGCAATTCTACTAGTCCTCTAGACAACTTCGGTAATTTTGTCATGAACTTTGCTAGAGGATCATCCTCCGCTTCAGCCATCTCATCATCTTCATCTATGACAGGCTCATGCATCGGCTGCTTCTGAGGACGTATGAACTGAAGATAAAATTTTCAAAGTTATCAATCAATGTTTATAAATTTATCATAGAAATATTAATAATAAAATATTATACCTGTGGTGTAGCAATGTGTTACATGATCAATGCTCTAGGCCAGGCTATAAATTTTCCTATTGCCTCCCCCACAAACTGAATTTTTGAAGTAGGTACAGGCACCTGTGGGGATCCCGAACCTCGTCAATTGTGGGAGCTTCAGTGGGCAACCCCATGGTGCCCTGTGTCATGGAATGCAGCTTCTCTTCAAGCGCTCTTTGGATTTCTTTTTGTTCTTGTAGTTGCTCCATGAATCGATTCTCCATAGATCTCATGCTTTAGTTGAGCCTTTCCTCCCATTGAAGATCCATCTTCCTCAGTGCCTCCTGACTAATTGATTGAGTGTTTTTTCGTGAGGCCCAAAGTAGTCACGAAGACCAACCGCCCCACCAACTCCACGTACACGTCTCGGGTGCTCGGACTTTCCAATGGTCGTTGTTAGAATGTCGTCCCTACCTTGGCCAACAAATGTTCCTTGAGTCTGCTGCTTAACCAACTCATCCTGCATATAAAAAAAACTTTGTTACATAAAATACATGCGATGATAATACACAACCAAACAATGTTTAGAATTTGAACTTACAATTCTTTGTGAGATAAAGACAGCTGAGGAAGATGTCATGTTCCCATCAAACTTAGTCCGAGCATCCTTTCACATCTCGTACTTAGCAGGTGCAGGTGCTAGGTCGGGGGACTCAAGTCCTAAGGCGTCCGATCGACTCTTTCTCGTCTTCTTCTCAAGTAATGCATAACCACCTTGTGATAACACGTGTGGTGTAACATTTAGTCTTTGTCTTTCTTGAACGGCTAACATTTTATCCTATGAAACCATGTATATTCGTAAGTGTAAAATCATAATAAAATGCAATAATTAACTAAAGAAATATGTTAAGAAACAAACCTGTCAGTCCTCAGACTCTCTAGATGCACGAAATTGCATCCATTCCTCCAATGTTATTGTGTACTTGTCACATGGAGACTCATATTGTCTGTCTCCAAAGACTTCACTTTCATTACCTCCATGAAGTGTAGAATCAACATAAAACAATTCATTTTCATTAAATGTCACATCCATAGAGATATAAAATTTCTTTCATGGTGGATGGTAACCACGATAACCTTTTTAAGTTGATCCATACCCAACAAAAACACATTTGATAACCTGTTCTTCAAGCTTTATACATTGATGTCCAAAAACATTAGGTTGTAAATGAACTATGGAAGGAAGGATACAATGATCAAACAAAACATCGAAAGGACTTTGAAAGTTAATCACACTACAAGGGGTTCGTTTAATTAAATAAATGACATAGCTCATAGCCTCACCCCATAAATGAGATGGGACTTCGAACCACATCACATACATTACTTTAATGGTTAAGAAAATATACCCAGGTTACCCAAGTACAATCATCAACAAAATTGATAAACCATTTTTTTTCATTATATGTAAATTGTAGGGCAAGGTCCCAAACATCTGTGTGAATTAATGAAAAAGGAAATCAATTTTTTATTGCTTAAAGGAAATACAACATGATGCTTTTTTCCATAACCACAAAGAAAATTAGAAATATTGCATTTATGAAATAATGATGGAAATAATTTTTTAAAATAATCAAAAGAGGGATGTCCTAACCGTCTATGCCATGCCAAATTTTCTTTTTGTTTTTATCTTGTATGTGATCATTCTCAAGACAAGCCAACACTCTTTTATGGGTTCGTTATGACGAGATATTTTCAAGATAATACGATCCTTCACTTTCTAAACTACTGACAATCTTCTCCTTGGAATGAATATTCTGAAAAAATTAATGGATTGGATAAAACAAGACAACACAAGAATGATTTGGTTAACTTGCTGGTGGAGATAAGATTATAGTTTAATGTAGGAACAAATAAAACATCAATAATTGATAAGGAGGGTGAGAGGGATATAGTAGCTACACTTTCAATAAGAGATGAAACCTCATTGGCATTAACAATAACTGTTTTAGAACAATTAGAGGAAAAATTAGTAAATATATGAGGATCACAAGTCATATGGTTAGTGGCACCTGAATCAATTATCCAATCACTATCCTTAGTAAAAATAGAAAGATTAAGAGCAGAGTTAGATATATCTGACTTGGTCACAAATTCGACAGTAGTAGAAATATAATTCTTGAAAGTCGTGGGAGTCCCAGAATCGGGTTTCTCTGGAAGAAGCCATCAGAAATATTCAATGAAAAAGAAGAAGCATTGATTTCTATATTGTAGAGGATATTGGTGTTTGGCTCTTGATATCATATTAAATAGTTTAAAAAATAATTCTAATTATTATGTTAAAGAGTTGAACAAATCTACACAAAATATAATAATGACTAAATTATAATCAATATAATATTTGATTACATGATATTTATATTAAATATAGTCTTTGGTTGCTCACCAAACCACCAACGTAAAAAAAAACTATTAAATGATGTTATCGCCTATCACTATCACCATCGGTTTGATACCAAATGATGACAGTTTAATTCACTTGTCGTCAATTATTTAAACTTATAACAACAACTTAATTAACGACGTTCTATGATTGTCTTTGAAAATCCTTTTTAGCCGTCCATCGTTAAAAGCTTCATATGTACTAATGAATGTATGAATACAACATAATAATCCACATTTCTTTTTCATTTTACTAAAAACCTAGATAACTCTTATGCGTTAATATTTTATTCTAATTGCGTTTTTGATAGAAAAGAAATATGTATGAACCAACTGTTTAATTTGTACTATTTTCAATTATATTTTAGTTGTTTTACATGTTAAATGTATATAGGATTAAAGGGTTTTTAGATATTTGTGATGAAATTTTTGAAAATGATGACAGGATCTTTGTGATGATCAGTACACAATCATTCTTGGTTCTTTCAAGTGCACAAAATCACTAGTGTTAGAGGAAAACTCTTAAAGATATAAAATCTCTAAACACTCTTTACACTAGAGAATAGTTTTACAAAAGTGGAAGATTTACAAATATAACTCCCTCTAAGTCATTTAGCATATGATCTTCAAACCAAGTTCAAAACACTTGTGAATATTTTACATACAACATTTCGTGTAGTTTGTGTATAGAGTACTAGTTTATTTTGCTTGACTTTGCTTATATACATCAATTTTACTAATAACATAGAATTACGAGGGAAAGGTAGTGAGGACAAAATTTGGATGTTATATGAAAAAAGTTGGTGGAAATTAGTTTTTTTACCACTGATAGATGTGAGCCAAATCTACTGCAGTATGTTATTCATAAAATGTTGGATATACTCTATGACGTTATTTTTGTTATGTATAGACTCTAGGGATTTAGATAGTATTTTGTAATGTTTAGGATTTGAAAAGATCACAAGTTGTATCATAATACACGCTTTTTTTAACTTTATAAGCAAACTTGATTGTCTTATTATAGAAGTAGATAAAAAAAATTTAAAATTACGTTTATAGGTAAGTTGTGTAGTCCTTACACAATTTCAACTAAAGAAGTCATTGAAGGAAGTATACGACTTTAGTTATAAACGATCTAAAAAGTTTGTGCACTTCTCACTTTTTTTGACATTTGTAATCGATTACAAAAAGTTGTAATCATTCACAGTGAAATTGTTTGGGGGATGTACGAGTTGTAATCATTTACTACTGAGAAAATGGTAAAATAAGATATAATTAAGATATATGTGATTATGATTGAAGTTTTAATTGCAATTGATTATAACTAAGATATAATTGGTTATGATCAGAAGGTATCTACTAATTTTCTTGATTATAATTAAGATATAATTGATTATGAATTATTATAATTTAAGTTTTAATTTCAATCGACTATAATTAAGATATAATTGATTATGATTATTAAAACTTAAATCATATGCATTTATAATCATATGAATTTATAATCAATTATATCTTAATTATAATTAGAAAAAGCAACAAATACCTTATAATCATAATAAATTATTTTAATTATAATTTATTGTAATTAAAATTTAAATTATAATTCACTATATCTTAATTTATCTATTTTTCCTACTGTAATTTATTGTTACAATAAATATATAATCGATTACACATACACCTAACAATTTCAAGATTACTTAATCGATTACAAGTTTTGTAATCGAGTAGAGAAATCGTGTAAGGTGTAACACTTCACTTTTTAAATTGTTCAAAATTAAAGTCATGCACTATACATGATTTTTTTTTTCATTTCAAGTTGAGTAGATTAGCTTGCCTATAAAAGTAATTTTAAATTTTTTTATCTTCTTTAATAATAAAACAATCATATTTACCTTTAAACGTATAAAATCTCATAATATAAAGTTTGTTAAATGGAGATTATTTTATTTTTGTAATAAGATTAGGATTTAGGAATAGTGATCTGGGTTCCAAAACCTACTTATTTACATTTCACATATTTTTATTTACTGATTAATGAGAGAAAGTGAAGGAGTTAAGGAGACTCTGAAATAAGATACATCAACAAAGAAAAAAAAATTGGAGCAAAAAGAAATCCAAAACAGACAACATTATCAATAGAAAATAGTGCAACAAAGTAATAAATCCAATGAACCACCCAAACTACCTCTGACACAACTTAACATACTCATTTGAGAAAACATAAGACAACTTAATTCCGATACGGAAAGACCAAACTCTGAACATAATCATACGAGAAAAAATAAAACTTGTCTTCATTGAAAAGTTCACGATCATCAATTCTATTGTCTTTCTTATTGTATAGAATAAATTCCGCAGTATCGTAGCTTGCAAGCAGCATAACATTATCATCCTCAGACAAACACAAAATGACTGGAAGAGCAGGCAATCCATGAGGATCACGAATACGAAGATGTTCGTAACTTACATTCAGCAACAGTGTCCATGATTTTGCAACTCCAAACTCCTTCATCATCCAAACAACAAAACAAGTCCCTTGATGATGAGAAAGACACAAACAACCCTTCAAAACCTCAAGCACAGGCACATCAGGAGGCACTTGAGAAAGACCATCAGGCATAGACAAATAACTGCATTTCTCATTCTTCAAATCGTAAGAAAAAATTTCTAAGTCCTTCATTGTAACAGTTGCCCATCGATAACCAGAACCGCATTTGGGAAGTGCTAACCAGTTTAAATGGCCACACGCATAAGCTCCATGAAGACCCAACGCAGGGAAAGCATCACATGTTAAAGTGTTTCTCCAACAAGTGTCACCTAAAGAATAAACCCTAATCTCCAATTTCTGTGATTTATTATCCAAAAAAACAACTTGGTATCTGTCACTCCAATCATCGTAGCCAAACCCAAACATAAACAAATAAGGGTAGTTGTAATCACCGGAACGAATACGTATGTGTGGAGAATCTTCGCACATGACCCTTGTGGATGGATTCCAGAACCGAACCCAGTATTCTTCAAATTCATCTCCACGGTAAGAATCTTGCAAGCAAACTAAGCCGTTGCATACACCCAAGATAGTGTAATCGAGGTTGAATCGGTGACAAACGTCAACGGTGGATGTTGGGTTGTGAAGTAAGTTTTGTAAGGAACATGGTGCTGCACAGTGTCTGCTTTCATCGTTCTCGTAGTCTCTGAAGGTTAATAAGATGTGTGTGTTTTTGGAAGACCTTTGAAGGTGCAGTTTAACAAATGTCGGATCGAATACGAGGTGGTTCAACCATGTTGAAACGCACCTGAATCGCATCAGATCCTTCACTGGAAGCCTCGACAAAATTTCTGCCATGAGTTCTTGAGGAACAACCGGAGAATGTTGAAAAGAAGACATTTATGTGATGAGATGCACACGAAAGAAGGAACGTGAAAAACCTTACTTTACGCAAACATGCCAACGTTAGTTGTCGGAGAGAAAAATTGTAAATCCCATAAGAAACAAAGAGATCTGGGGGAGATGTTTTCCGAAAAAAAAAATTAGGGATGATGATCCGAATTTTGGAAAAGATAATTTACTATGTCTATGATCCTAATGTTTGCATTGATTTTCTCCACAATATTAAGAATGGATGATCTTTATAGATAAAATTAATGTGTAGCTATAAAAATACGTGCGAAAATGTAATAAAAAAATATTTAAAGAGAAATAAAGTGATCATGAAGAGATACTCAACCACATTTTTCTTTTTTTTTTAAATTTGATTTACATTGAGACTGCGTCAATAATGCATGTAGTTGCTCTCTCTATGGATTTTTAAATATTTTTATCAACATCATTTACATCTTATAAATATCAAATAATTTACACTCAAATATTTAACAACATCTTTCAAGAATGAGAAGGAGGATTTTTCCCTACACTACCACATGTTTGTTCCTCCACCACCCTTCCACAATTATTTATCAGTCAAAATTAAACTACTGTGGTTAAAACAATTTATTTCTTCACCTAATTTTTAAATTTTCAATCACTCCAATAAATATATTCCCACTATTTTAAGCCACACCCCGTAGAGACTCTGCTATTCTCATTCTCATCCTTTCATTTCTCTTATCTGCTTGCTTATTGTGCATGGTGTGGTTGGTATTGGTGTGTGGTGGTGGTGTGCTTTTGTGCTGGTGAAGAGGTTTGGTGGAAGAAGGTGGTCTAGTGATCGTCACGGCGGTATGGTGGGTGGTGTTGGTGCCTTTGAGCAGCTATTCGCAGGTGCAAATGGAAGAATATCGTCATGATATGGATTCTCAAGTTCATTTTAGTTTTATATCAGATTTTTCTTCTTTCATAAAAGAAAAGTTGAAAAGAGAGATTTCACAAATAATTTTACTACAAATGAAATATTTCCTTTTCGCGATCACTTATGTTGATAGGGGGACTGTGTATAGCTGAACCCATCTCACATATATGTTTTTGATGATGAATAAAAGAAATGTTTTATAGTTTCTTGCACAACAAAATGGCAAAACAATTGCTTGATTATATGTGTTTGTGCTTGAACTGTTTGGTATGTGTATTTATTGATTGGAAATGGACCATAAGTTGAAACACATTGCACATTGCATATCTGATAGAAATAATCAATTACATTGTTTTATAATTTGTTAAATTTCTTCAGATTTGTGTTTATGCTTAACAGGGGCAAAACAACTTTGTTTTAACCAATTACATTAAGTGTATAATCGATTAAAACACATTGTTATGCCAACATATGTTTGTTGAGTGCATTGAAGTGTTTTGAATGAAAAATGTTTTCAAATTTGCTTAAGTATATGGAACTTAACTGATTAAATTATTTTTCTAATCGGTTAAAACGTGTTTTAAGTGAAAACATTTTTCTTGAAAAGTCATAACTACCTATAATGTCATATTTGTTTGTTGTTGGCTTGTGTGAATTATATAATTAATTACATGTTGCACTTAATCTGTTAAATCTTATACTGGTGTAAAACTGTTAAAACAGAGAGAAAAGCTTAATAGATTACATTAAGTGGTTAATCGATTAAACTGTGTTAGAGTTGAAAATCTATAAATAGACGCATTTCTCTCTGCCTCTCAATGATTTTATGATCTTACACTTTCATAACTAATTGGTTTCTTGAGAATTAATTACAGGAGCATCATGATCTTCTTGGAGAATCAAGATTACTCATTTGGAAGGAAATTCATAAAGATTCTTGCAAGATTGAAATGCTTTCACATTGTTGATCAACTCAGCACATCCGGTGTGTTCTGTTGTGATCAATGTTCATCTGCAATCAAGAAGATTGTGTTTCGTTGTTTTTGTGAGCCAGGAAGAGAACGTGTGTGTTCTAGTTCTTAGAGTTGGGATTTCCTCTAAGGTAATAGAGAGTGGGATAGCTTTCTGGGTTGAGACTGTGAGGTGTTCACGTCTTATGCTATAGGTGATATTGAGTTGGGAAAAGAGAGTACATTTGAGAGGGTAGTTCTCTGTATTTCTTTCTTGTATAACTCTATCAATATAGTGGTTCCCTTCAACTCAGGTTGTTGAAGAAAGACTGAATGTAGGCTTGGCTGAACTAGTATAAATTTATGTGTTGATCTTTCTATCCTTAGTCTTTTACTTTTGTTCATATTCTTGTTTGATTGCATTCCAAGAAAACTTCAAAAATTTTGAAAAAGTTATGAAAGAACAATTTTTTAAAAGGGAAAACCAATTCACCCCCCGCCCCCTCCCCTTCTTGGTTGAGATAATTGGCCTAACTTTTTCTACAACTTAATTCAATGGGTGAGAGAGATCGCTTATGATTTGAGATTTGTCATGGTTATAGCTATATCTGACATAGCTATTGGTGTACGAAAAAGAAAGATATTTGTCTTACTTGCATGTGAAGGAAGTGGGAAATATAAAAAATACAAACCTAATGTGGAGGCTAGTGTATACGATACTAAAAAATGTGAGTATTCGTTTAGGTTAAAAGGTAAACCATGTTCTGATGAGGACGAATGGGTGTTGAAAGTGATGTGTAGACATCACAATCATGATTTTGCTGAAACTTTAGTTGGTCACCCATATGCTAGCAAGTTAAATATAAGTGAACAGTCATTCCTCGTTGATATGACAAAGAGTAAAGTTACAACTGCAAATATTTTATTAACCTTGAAAGAAAATAATGAGCATAATGTCACAACGATTAAACAAATTTACAACGCAAGACATGCGTATAAACGATCATTAAGAGGATCCAGAACAGAACTACAACAACTTATGATGATGTTGGATCCGGATAAGTACATTCATTGTAGTAGGTTTGTCGATGAATTAGATGTTGTTAGTGACCTCTTTTGAACACATCCTGATGCGGTGAAATTGTTAAACGCATTTAACATTGTATTCTTGATGGATTTGACGTATAAAACAAACAAATATAGACTTTTGTTGCTTGAGGTTGTCGGCATCACGTTTGTGGGATTAACCTTCTCAGTCGCATTTGCATTCTTGTCAAGTGAAAGGAAAAATAATTTCATTTGGGCTTTGGAAAGGCTGAAAGGTTTATTTTTGACATCTTAGGGTGGTCCTAAAGTTATTGTGAGTGACCGAGACTTGGCTTTGATGAATGTCACTTGAAATGTATTCCCTAAGTCATATCAGATGTTATGTCGGTTCCACATCCTTAAAAATGTTAAAGCTAAATGCAAAATGTTAGTTGATTCTATTGAGGCATGGGATGTGTTGATCGACCATGTTTAGTGACTATGTGAATCGTCTTCAATACGTCTCTAGTTCATGGCATTTATTCTTTGAATATGTGAATCATACTTGAATTATTTCATGCAGTACATACTTTGTAGAGTCCTAGACAAACAAAGTAATGCATTTAGGGAACACAACCACAAATAATTATGTTTTAATGTAATTTTACTTAGTTGTTTTCTATAAATATTTTTTCACTAGTAAAAAAAGGAGATTATAACTCGCACATTACGCTTTGGTTTTAGGAAAATCGAAGCGTATCAAAAAGCTGTGGTAATTCCGCAATTTTCACCACACTATATGCCTCGGTTAAAAGCAAACTGATGCCTTAAAACGATATTGCTTTGGTTTTTACGGCCAGTCGAGGCATATAGCCCTCCAAATATGACCTTTCAACTGACACCTTTTTGGAGACCAAGATATTACCTCGGTTATCACAAGCAACCGAGGCATATACCCCTACACACTCTGTCCTTTCAGCTCTCTTCCTGCCAAATCCCTCTACTGTCACTGACTAAAGAAGCATACTGTCTCGGTTTTGCAAGCAACTAAAGCAGTATATCCTGCCACAAACCTGCTCCCTGTAAAAGAGAACGTTCTAAATTCATATAAATCAATTGATACTGCCTTGGTTGTTGGGAACCGAGGCCATAAAGTCTTTTCGCTTCGCTTGGGCACCTAACCGAGGCATATATGGTCAAATTATTTTCAAAAATGCCATTTACTGAAATCTTTACGCATTGATTGTGCCAAAAACCGAGGTAGTAGGCCCTTTCTTCTTCAGTTAAGTGGATCAATCGAGGTAATATCGTTTTCTAGTGTTACATTTCCAGAATCGCGAACAGTTTTGTTCACGCGATATTTCTTCTTCTTCTGTGCCACTACCACTCTTCTTTATCCATCACTGCCTACTTCTACCACCTCCGTCGCCGCCCCTCTACCTCCGTCGCCGTTCTTGCCCTGCCTCCATTTCTTCTTCTTCTCTCCCTCGTCGAACCTCAACCTTCCAAACCTTTGTCTCCTTCTCTCGCGGCTCAACCTTCCTCGCAGCGCCTTCGCCTCTATTGTGGCAGCCACGGTTCTCTTCCTACTCGTGGTAAGTTGTCTTTGTTGCCACCATTTTAATTTTTTTTTTCATTTTCAGATTGATTATAGTAGCAATGGTAGTGTTTGTTGATGATAATCCAAGGAAGGGGATAGAGGGTTTAGCCAAATGTATTAAGAATATTAAAATTAGGTGAATAAAATTTTAAATTGTTTGTGTTAAATTACTTGATAATGTAAATTGATTGATATATATTTTTGAATTAGGGATATAGAAATTAGGGGAATAGAAGTTTGAATTGTTTGTCTTAAATTGGATGATAATGTAAATTGATTAATAATGTATGATGTTGTCTGGGAGATCTACTGCTACAACTAAAAAGCTTGGATGGGTGAACCTTAAGGTTTGGTATTTTAGTCCATACTTTGTTACATTTTGTATCATTCCAATGATGTTACTTAACATTTTATAATTATGATGATATATTGTAGTGCAATAGACAAACCGGATCATATGAGTGTGGTTACTACGTCATGTATTGGATGATGACCACTTTCGTGCACATTACACCAGTGGATGGGAAACGGTAATATTTAGGTTTGAATTTTATTTTCTCTATACTTTAGATTTCATATATACTAATTGAAATCATTGTGTTTTATGCAGAGATTCAATATGACTACTCCAATTCCAGAGAAGTCACTTAAACTCGTGAGGAAAACTGCTAAATATGTAATTCAACTATATAATAGTATGTAGTAGATATTAGGATATAGTAAGTTCTAAGTTTATGCTTCTAAGTTGTTTTATGCTTTTGTACATTATTATTAGTTTAACTTTGTACATTGGATTGATTTATGCTTCAAAGTTCATTTATGATTACATTGGATTGATTTACGCTTCTAAAAAGTTGATTTATGATTACATTGAATGTATTTATGTTTTAATATAATTTCTATTCAAAATATATGCTTCTGGATTGTTCTGGACTGTTCTGGCTGTGAAATTATATGCAAGTCTGTTTCTGCAGTTGGGAATGTTGCAGAAACAGACATGTTCTTTAAAAAAAAGGGAGGAATAGCCTCGATTGTGACCATAACCGAGGCAGAAAACCCTCCTATAGCATCGGTTCAGGCCACAATCGAGGCATAAAGGCTGACGAAAGAAGCAAAAAATAAAATAAAAAAAGACCATACTGCCTCGGTTATGGTCCCAACCGAGGCAGTAGAGACGGACATACGGCCTCGATTCAGGGAGAACCGAGGCATAAAGCCCTGCGAAAAAAAATAAAAAATTCAAAAAGCATATGGTTTCGGTTAGTTACGAACTGAGACAAAATCCTACCCTTTTATGCCTCGATTCAAAATGTAACATCCCAATATCTCACGCTGGATAATTCATAATTTATATATTGTAACATTACATTTACGGTAATATCCCGTAATCTCACACTCATAAATTCATAGTTAATATATGTCTACACATGTTTTAAACTCAGATTTCGACTATAAACTCATAAATATAATTCGAATTCTTCTAGCTTATTCTTCTGTCTCTCTCTTCATTGGCATTGGATCAGACGACATTCCTTCATCTGCTCCCGTATAACGAATTATACGATCATCGCACATACCCAAACACAAAAAAAAAAACAAACACAAACAAGTAGGGTGAGCTAACATGCAACAAATCATTTATAAAAGATGTATAATTACCTTGATATAAACATCATATAATAATTATGTTCGACACCCTCATACCACAATTCCTATTAGACACTCGTCTCACAATACCCAATAGACACCACAATACCCAATAGACACTCATCCGGATGATACGTTGATGAGCGGTCACGGGAGGTTATGCACTTGTAATGACTTCTACTTCTTTTTTCTTTTTACAAATACACTTTCAAAATACTTCATACCATTCACAAGGTTAATCCCCTCACTATGTCCAAAACCGGCACATAGACCAGGACCTCCTGCTCCTCTCACCACATAATTCATCCCTCTCTACTTGAGACTAGATGATTATTAGAGTATCAGGATAACCTCCAACTACGGGACTCTCAACATCAACATATACACGAATACCATAACATTACTGAATCTCTCTACGAGACTCATACCATACTCATATTCCTCAACTCACGTTATACCCTTACAAAATCTCCCCATAATACTCATAACAAGTTCAGATGCATAAATTCAAATGCAATATAATAAAATACAATCATCGCATAAATCACACAAACTCAATATATTGCATAATAATTTAACAGTACTCAATCTGTTCAATAGGATTTAAGTTAAAAACTTGTCGAGTAGACTTCCAGGAAAGAGAGGTGCGTCACAATGGACAACTTAAGTACCAAGTCTTTCCTTAGCCAAAGTGTTCCTCAACTAGTTTTTAACAAATTTCTTATTTACAGATTCAAAACAACAGCATATAATATTAACACCGAATTTAATATAGATATCAAAAAAATAGAATTTAAGCAATATTGAGATCCCTAAGAAGATACGAAATTAATATCTCTAAATCTGTAACTCCGATTTCAAATCGGAATGGTCACAATAATTCACTATTTGTTATAAACTACATATTAAAATTTCAGGTTGATCCAACGGTTAACTAGATAGATATTGAGGTTTTACCTAGGTAACTCAGGTGCAGAATTTTAAGTGGTTTTCGGTTATACTCAAAATGCGGAACTAATTTCCCTAAGCACAGACATTTAATTACAAATCTGAACGGTCAAAATGACTTAATATGTCTTATGAATTACATACTAAATTTTGGGCTTAATCTAACGGTAAATGAAATATATATGAAATTGTTACCATGATAACTTAAGAACAGAAATATAGTGTTCATCAGATTTTTCAAAACATAGAAATTATTTTCTCCAAACATAGACTTTCAATTAAAACTCCGATCGGTCAAAGTGTATTAATATATCTTAGGAATCATATATAAAATTTTCAAGTTGATCTAACGGTCAAATAAGTCATAATATATATTTTACCGAGATGACTCAGTAACAGATCTACAGGGGTAATTAATTTACTCAAACATGCAGGATTTATTTCTCTAAGTACAGACATCTAATTACAAATCCAAACGGTCAAAGTGAAGAAATAGGTCTTAGGATTCATATATTAAAAGTTTAGCTAAATCCAACGGTCAAAATAATTAAAAGAAAAGTTTTACCATACTAACTCGAAAATAAGAAAATTATAATAATGAAAACTAAATTTATATAAGTAAATAGATAACTACCATTACCAAAATTTTAACATACTCATAACTCATATTCATTATCATAACATGAATAAAAATCATATGCAAGAAAGATTAGCTCCCCTACCTCTATTCCAGACTTAATCTTCTGCTCCGAATTTGTTTCCCCGAAAACTCTTCCGAACCTCTACTCTTCTTGCAACTAAAAATTTCTCCCTAACTATTTCTTCTCTATTTCTCAAGCTCTCACTTGATTCCTCTTCTCTTGGTGCAAAATACCCTTCCCTCCCATGGCTATTTATAGTAAAAAAAATTTACTATTCCTTAATATTTTAATATTATTTATTATTTTAATATTATTTAAAAATAATATTTCAATCATTTTCTCACCAAATCTGATCCTAATTTCTACCTACTACTTTCTTCCATGCTAAGGAATCCAATTGCTGAAAATTTATTTTTTTCTATTTATTTTTTACTATTTACTATTTACTTTTTACTATTCAATTTAAAAAATTTACTAAATAAGTTACCAAAAATTTGAACCTCTACTTCTAAAATTACTATAATTTTATATCCAAAATTTACAATTTTCTATCCATTAAAATTATTATTACTAATAAATACTAAAATTTACTACTATAAATATATATATATATATATATATATATATATATATATATATATAAATTTTTTTTTCATGAATCTCACATTCTCCCCAACAACAAAAATTTTCGTCCTCGAAAATTCGAAAATAAAAATTTTTAATTTAATACTCATCTGAACGCATTCAACTAGAAAAGTCTCACACTCATAACCTGAATCATTTCTCTACTTATTTTGTGCATAAAATTTCTAGCATCTCAAATTGAAATGTACTCACAAAAATTAAAATCATAAACCTTCCAAATACTCTTACTTTAGCCCTATCACAACCATCATTAGACCTACCTAACTAGTCTCAAAATAATCCATTAATGTTTTAAAAGAACTCATCTCTCATAATCTATAAATCACAAGATTAGAGAAAACTTTTCATTCCTACTATAATCAGAAAGTGATTCTCCTTAGAGTCCTTATTTAAGACTTCTATGACGCTCTAAAACTCTAAGAATCATTCTTTTTCCGTAACAACTTTCCATTATATTTTCTCAACACAGTTTCCACTCCTAGAAATCGTACGCCTCCAAAAGCCACTTATGTTTACCAAAATTTTATACTAGATTGCTCCACCTTACCCTATACTTCTATTTTTCGTAAAATTTCTAATTACTCTAATGATTACACAGAGTCCAAAACACTATTACTAAATATTTCATCCTTATGTTTTCTTTTCTATACTCATTTATCAAGAACTTGTCCAAAAGTAATACCTATATTGAGTATGCTTTATAACATCCATAGAAACCCTTCCACACTTATGCATCATTTCCTTCACTCGTCCTTGATGAACTTATCTGATTCTCGGTAATATTGTCTTTACCCTTAACTACAACGGTCAACTCACAATTCTTGAAGACCATAAACTTCTAAAAACATATTGGAACATGACCAAACCATTCTTTCGATCATACTCTAGACTACAATATCTATCCTTCCCTTGCAGTCAGATATCCCTAAAATACTAGTCCTCATCCTTTATTTAACCTACACTAAATGTTGAACTACTATTTTCTTCACCTGATAAAACTTCTTAACAAAACTAGAATAATCAAACTTCTTTCGAGATTATACTCCAAATTACCTTAACCTTCATGTAATTATTTTCCTAGCAAACATTACTAGCCTAAGTTAAAACATTCTTCAAGAATTAACTTATAAACTCTAAATCTTAGGAATATAAACCTTGTCCTCAAAATACCTTCCCACATCCTAAGCTAATATGAATTCACAAACTTAATGTTGTCTCTAATCCAGTACCTAACAATTGTGTATCTCTGATAAGACTCAGCAGATCACTCAATCAACAATGTTATAAATTCTGAAACCACTTATTTTAATCTCAAGAAGGCCGAATTTAAAACTAACTAGATTCCTTATCAGTACTGCACCCACTCATTTAAATAAACCACTTATGCCACATAAGTTAAATGATCTAGAGATATTATCAGGGCAATCAACCACAACCCACCTCAATTATAACGTGTTTCCCGAGATCAAAACCATACCCCAGGATATTTAGTGTTAACTAAATCTAAAATTTTTATCTTATGCGAACTAAAAGTAAGTATCAACAAGTTCACTCACACACATCACTTGATAGAGATCAAGGTGCGACATATAAATCTTTATCTATCCTTTACATCACCATTGAGGTTTGAATACTACCATATAACTATGCCTGATGAAATTGCTCCAATCACAACCTACAACTTCTTAATTATTCCTAATTCCCTAATCACATTAGTATTGCAACCCTCCTTTTTATCTATTTCCAAACTCTTCTTCTTCCTTATCTTGCCATGTTCATAATAATATCAATTCAACCTACACTACCTCTACTAACTTTAACATTCCAAAATCAATAAAATTTACAATCGTAAATCATGACATTTTAATCCTATCATAAAATACCGAATATTTGCATAAGCCGAAAGCCAAAATTTTTGTACTTGAATTTTCTCCACTACTCCTCATACCAAAATCACATACTCTCAAATCTTATCTCTAATACATTTTACTAAAAAAAAAATCTAACCATCTCTTTTTAATCATCCATTTAGCTTAGAATCCTTTCAATACTTCATTCTTCTCTAAAGACCTTGTGTTCTCTTAACTTACAAATTTCTCCTCCTATTAAACTTTCTCTCAATCCTCTTTATGCCTTATACCACTTCTCATATACTCTTCTTCGTCTAATATTTGATTTATTCTTAATCTACTTTAATATTCCTATCCCTTTTTATTTTTAAACTTTATGTTCAAATCTTCCACCATTTTCTTTCTTCAGATTCCAATCTTCACTGATACATCAATCCATGTTACCAATCTCACACAATGCCACCCTGTTTCTTATCATCACTTCCTTCTTCTGACTTCTAACGTTACTGATATACTAAACCAAACTGATTTCTCAAATCTTGCTACATCCATGCTTATCCAAAGCTTCTCTTAATCTAGCCTTCGAACTCAACTCCTTTTTATGAAACGTAAGATATCTCATCTATTAATTTTGTTCTAGAAACTTCTAAAAATTTTACTTCTAAACATCAACATCTTCACTCATCCTTTGAAACTTAAACTCTAGTATTATATCTTCCTATCAAGGCTTTAACTAATTCTAATATCTTTCCTCAAACCCTCAGAATTAAGAAAGGAAAATCATCTATAGTAAAAGTCATGGTAGTTAGACACAATACTCTACTATCTAGATTTGGAGGAAATGGTAAATTATACCATTTAGACTCAATTCTTCACAGAGAAGACACGGAAGACCCACAACACAGAGGTCATCCTAAGGACGAACTGCTCTGATACCATTAATGTAACATCCCAATATCTCACGCTGGATAATTCATAATTTATATATTGTAACATTACATTTACGGTAATATCCCGTAATCTCACACTTATAAATTCATAGTTAATATATGTCTACACATGTTTTAAACTCAGATTTCGACTATAAACTCATAAATATAATTCGAATTCTTCTAGCTTATTCTTCTGTCTCTCTCTTCATTGGCATTGGATCAGACGACATTCCTTCATCTGCTCCCGTATAACGAATTATACGATCATCACACATACCCAAACACAAAAAAAAAACAAACACAAACAAGTAGGATGAGCTAACATGCAACAAATCATTTATAAAACATGTATAATTACCTTGATATAAACATCATATAATAATTATGTTCGACACCCTCATACCACAATTCCTATTAGACACTCGTCTCATAATACCCAATAGACACCACAATACCCAATAGACACTCATCCGGATGATACGTTGATGAGCGGTCACGGGAGGTTATGCACTTGTAATGACTTCTACTTCTTTTTTCTTTTTACAAATACACTTTCAAAATACTTCATACCATTCACAAGGTTAATCCCCTCACTATGTCCAAAACCGGCACATAGACCAGGACCTCCTGCTCCTCTCACCACATAATTCATCCCTCTCTACTTGAGACTAGATTATTATTAGAGTATCAGGATAACCTCCAACTACGGGACCCTCAACATCAACATATACACGAATACCATAACATTACTGAATCTCTCCACGAGACTCATACCATACTCATATTCCTCAACTCACGTTATACCCTTACAAAATCTCCCCATAATACTCATAACATGTTCAGATGCATAAATTCAAATGCAATATAATAAAATACAATCATCGTATAAATCACACAAACTCAATATATTGCATAATAATTTAACAGTACTCAATCTGTTCAATAGGATTTAAGTTAAAAACTTGTCGAGTAGACTTCCAGGAAAGAGAGGTGCGTCACAATGGACAACTTAAGTACCAAGTCTTTCCTTAGCCAAAGTGTTCCTCAACTAGTTTTTAACAAATTTCTTATTTACAGATTCAAAACAACAGCATATAATATTAACACCGAATTTAATATAGATATCAAAAAAATAGAATTTAAGCAATATTGAGATCCCTAAGAAGATACGAAATTAATATCTCTAAATCTGTAACTCCGATTTCAAATCGGAATGGTCACAATAATTCACTATTTGTTATAAACTACATATTAAAATTTCAGGTTGATCCAACGGTTAACTAGATAGATATTGAGGTTTTACCTAGGTAACTCAGGTGCAGAATTTTAAGTGGTTTTCGGTTATACTCAAAATGCGGAACTAATTTCCCTAAGCACAGACATTTAATTACAAATCTGAACGGTCAAAATGACTTAATATGTCTTATGAATTACATACTAAATTTTGGGCCTAATCTAACGGTAAATGAAATATATATGAAATTTTTACCATGATAACTTAAGAACAGAAATATAGTGTTCATCAGATTTTTCAAAACTTAGAAATTATTTTCTCCAAACATAGACTTTCAATTAAAACTCCGATCGGTCAAAGTGTATTAATATATCTTAGGAATCATATATAAAATTTTCAAGTTGATCTAACGGTCAAATAAGTCATAATATATATTTTACCGAGATGACTTAGTAACAGATCTATAGGGGTAATTAATTTACTCAAACATGCAGGATTTATTTCTCTAAGTACAGACATCTAATTACAAATCCAAACGGTCAAAGTGAAGAAATAGGTCTTAGGATTCATATATTAAAATTTTAGCTAAATCCAACGGTCAAAATAATTAAAAGAAAAGTTTTACCATACTAACTCGAAAATAAGAAAATTATAATAATGAAAACTAAATTTATATAAGTAAATAGATAACTACCATTACCAAAATTTTAACATACTCATAACTCATATTCATTATCATAACATGAATAAAAATCATATGCAAGAAAGATTAGCTCCCCTACCTCTATTCCAGACTTAATCTTCTGCTCCGAATTTGTTTCCCCGAAAACTCTTCCGAACCTCTACTCTTCTTGCAACTAAAAATTTCTCCCTAACTATTTCTTCTCTATTTCTCAAGCTCTCACTTGATTCCTCTTCTCTTGGTGCAAAATACCCTTCCCTCCCATGGCTATTTATAGTAAAAAAATTTTACTATTCCTTAATATTTTAATATTATTTATTATTTTAATATTATTTAAAAATAATATTTCAATCATTTTCTCACCAAATCTGATCCTAATTTCTACCTACTACTTTCTTCCATGCTAAGGAATCCAATTGCTGAAAATTTATTTTTTTCTATTTATTTTTTACTATTTACTATTTACTTTTTACTATTCAATTTAAAAAATTTACTAAATAAGTTACCAAAAATTTGAACCTCTCCTTCTAAAATTACTATAATTTTATATCCAAAATTTACAATTTTCTATCCATTAAAATTATTATTACTAATAAATACTAAAATTTACTACTATAAATATATATATATATATATATATATATATATATATATATATATATATATAATAATTTTTTTTTTCATGAATCTCACACAAAACCGAAGCAAAAAGTCTACTCTTTTTTACCTTGGCTGCGTATTGGCGAAATTATCATACCAGAAGCACGTTGGAAACTTCATTCGCAACACAACACTTAAATCTTTGAATTGTTTTAGAGCTCTTAAAAAAGGTGTGTTGATCGAAGAAAACAAGTGAATAATTGCTTGTAAAAATTGTTAAGCAAAGACATTTGTTTTCCTTTTAAAATATCTCAAAACCCAATTCGCAAAGTGAAAAAAGAATGCATTTAATCACTTATATTAAATTGTAATCGATTATTCTTACTTAATTTAAAAAGAGAGTTCCAACGCCTCTAAAAAATAATTGACTATTTTGTTCATTTAATCAACTAAGTACATTTCTCATTAAATGCTAAAAACCACTTTAACGAAATCGCAACCGATTATTTAACTAGAACAAAAAGAGCTAAAAAAAAACTTATTCGCAAATAATTGGTTATATAATCGATTATACTGTTATTCAAACCTCTGAAAAATAATTCAATAGATTATGTAATTGATTAAAATAGTAATTTTTGTTTATAATTTATTTTAAGATTTTAGAAAGAAAAAAAACAAAACACTTTAGCTTATTTTAACCCAATTTTAAGTGTTGCGCGCTATGATCCAAAGTTTCAACAAGTACGTTGTGTGAATAACAACAATAAACACAAAGAAAGCTAATATATATTCTTGAATCTTTATCAACATCATCTTTCTTCAAAGCTGAAGGTTGAATATCAATAATTGCATGATTATGTGATATCTTGAATTGATTTACATATATTATTTTCGTCAATTTATTTTATCTAAGGTATATTTTGAATTAAATAGTGGTATTCTTAAACTAAAGGAGTATAATTGTTAAGATAGTCCAAGTTGGCTATATGATATATCTATAGTTTCTGTAAACTCATTTGATATATGAAACTTTGAAAATCTGGAGAGCTCGAGTGGTCTTATTTGTTGAGCGAGCTAAGACTCGTTGGACGATATGATATATAATTTTTGAAGATTAATTTTTTTTTAATTTGTAAAAATTTAGAAAATAGTTAAAGAGTAGAAGTAATTTTATAAATGACACTACATTTCTTTTATTATTTTAAGGCTCAACTATAAATAGAAAAAATGAGTCTCATTGTATAAAAGTTACATTTTCTCTTAAAATTATCTTTTAACTTTTGTTTAGATTTCTATCTCGTATCTTTCATCTTTTCAAAGATCAGATATTATATAAAAGTCCTAATTAAGAGTAGAAAAAATTAACTCAACAAAATTTGTGATTAAAATAAGTTCAATTTTTCTCTTTTTTTGAGTTATTTGAAACATTTTAAATTTAAGTGTGTACATATTACTCAAGAGAGTTAAAAAAGAATCTTTGTTTATTTATGATCATTAGGGTATGTTTATATCTTCATGTGAGTTTTCTTTGTGTAGATACATCATTAGAATTGTTAGGAACAAAGTTGAATTAGAATTCTCCAATCCAGTACAATAAGCTAGTTAATTTATAATCGTGTTTTAATTTAATGATGTGATGTTGAAGAAAGCCTAATTTTTCTTTTCTTAAGAGAAGTTTAGTTTTAATGAATTGAAAGGTACAATTAGGTTGTTGAATGTTGAGTACTGAGGTTGAATTAGAATGTCGTGGATTGTTGTTAGAAAAAGAAATAGGTTTGGTTTAAACCGAGAGAATGATAAATTGGTTTTATGTTTTTTAGGTTTGGTATAAAAACAAATAAATTTGTTTTTAAAAGAAAAACAAGAATTGACGTTTGTTATGACATTAACAGGGGTCTATTGATGTCTGTTATTAACAGACATCAATTGACGTATGTTATGGCAAGGTTCAACGCCAATTTTCTTCTTTTTTTATTTTCAAAAACTTGCGCTCAATAATGTTGGTCTTGTCACTTAGCAATCAATTAACATCAGTTGGATTGAGGGTTAATGTCCTTTGACATTTGTTTTCCGAGTTGGACATTAAAATGATGTCTCTATGATGTCTTTGAAAAACGATATCAAAGTTTGGATTAACTTCAAATATCGAAAATAACTGATATCAAAACTTGTTTTTGTAGTAGTGCATTTATCAACAGACATATCTGTCAATAAATATCACATATCTTAAGTCATGTTATTACTAAAAAATATATTCGTCGATAATTACTGAAATATATATTTGTCAACAATTATCAAAAAAATCTATTTGTCAGTAAACCAACTTTGTTTTTATCAACAAATTTTTAATCTCCAGTAATTTGTAATTAGCAACAGATTTTTGCAATTATTGATTAATAGTGACTATTGGTAAATTCATTTTTTCAGTGGGATTTGATTTTCGATATTGTGAATTAATATTTATGATAACTTATAGTTTTATGATATTTTACAAATCACTAATTTATTTTTTCTTATATCTGTGTTGGTTTTAATTTTAATGATTATATGAGATACAGGGGAACAAATGTTATTTTAGGTGCAACTGCTATATAAGAATGAGCAGTGGTGAGAGTGGTGTTTTGGAATACAAATATATGTATCATAATAAATAATTATGCATATATAAATTGATTGAAAATGAGGTAATAAAAAAAGAATAATTAATGATACAAATTGAATTTATGTTATTAAAAAAAGAATTTGATATGTTATTAAATTATAACTAATTTAATATAAAATTGTTTTTTATTAATCTTATAAGATTAATTTATTTTCTTTTATCAACAAAAAATAAATGAATTAAAGAAAAGAGAGTAATTAAGGTTTTCAAACTCTTTTATGCATAGCCTATATACTTCCCGTACTACCAGCATTTGTAAAAATATCAATAACTACTATTAAGGAGAGAATATGGATATAAATTGTTATATCACCACCAAGATTAAATTTATTGTTTGAAAACAATGCACTGATATAATAAGATCACTAGAAGATACACAGTTTCTTTAAGATTAATTTATATAAATAAAATGATAAGTTTGTATATATTTTTTAAAATTTAAATCATAATTATGGTTAAAAAAGTTAGTAAGTTTTAATCATAATTATATATTATATATTATACATATACAATTACTTTTAATATATCACAAATTTACATAATTTATTTAACTTTAAAATATAATTGATGGAAAAACAGAAATTATATGTTATTTAAATGGTATATAATTTAATATTGAACTATTTTTATTTCCTTTATGATTAATTTATAAAAATAAAAAATAATTAATTAAATAGTTGTATTTTTTTTTCTCGTCACATATATGTATAAATTATTTAGTTTCCAGTTGTTTAGTATAGTAAATGAGGGTGAATATTATGTTTGTATGAAGTGTGGTAGATAACAAAAATTTGAGAGGAAAGTTAAGTCAGTCGAAACGTAATTATCATTTTATCCTCAATTCTTTTTTACTTTCCACTAACATAAATAATAATAATAATAATTTATTTAAACTATTTAGCCATAATCTATTTCAACTTGATTTCTATCAATCTCATTTTATTTGAATATAATATCGTCAATTTAAATAATAATTAATATGTTATTCTAATATAATTTACACTAATTACTTTTTATTTTAAATTATTTTTATGATTAAAGATAAAATGTTAATATTTTATTTTTATTATTAGAATATATCTTTTCAATTTATTAAACTTATTTCACCAATAATTTTTATAAATTTTCATCATTTTTTTCCTTTCTTACTATTTTTTTTTCTTAATCTAAACAACACCATTATTATGACCATTCATTCTCCTCAAATTTACTCTCTAAATTCATTCTCAAAAACAAACAATTTTTTGTGGGAAGAAGAAAATATTCTTTCTTAAAACTTTCAATATTTGTTTTAAAAAAGTATTTCTTTAAATGCATTAGTTATTGGAAATAATGCACTCAATTTATATTAAAGAGACTAATAACGACATAAATTAGAAAGTTTGTATTGGGAAGTTAATATTAAATTTTCGTTTGTATTCAACACAAATTTAAACAATCAAAGCAACTTCTTACCATGTATTTTTCTTCCTTTTTAAGCCACTTTTATTTCCAAGTTTTAACAGAATATAATCTTTTTCTCTTTATGGGAAAAATATATTAAATGAATTAATTAAAAAAATAGAACTGATAATCCTATGGACTCAAAAGATATATTAAGAGTGTCTAATAATTATTATAAAATAATTTAAGCTTACATTTATTTAAAATTATATTCACATATTATAAATTATAACATTGGTTATTACTTTTTCTATCTGTTATTATTTATTAGACCGTTATTTTAGTACTATTTTAATGGAAACATATACGTTGATATTATAAATACAACAAATATTTTTTTAAGAAATAATTATTTCATATTTAATATTTGATAATCACTCTTATCGAGGAGGAGATTTTTTCACGGGTGTTTTCCTCTGTACTTCAATCCTTTCACTGTGTACCTTCAAATTTTAAGAAAATATCAATTTCGTTTTTAATTAAAAATGCATTTTTGTAGAAAATTAAAAAAAAATCTGATCAAAGATTTTTAAACACTTTTAATTCAGGGTGTTTGACATGCATCTCTAACTTTTTTTTTAAAATTCAATTTTTAACATTAATAAATATTTTTTTATTAAATATACTAAATCTGATTCAAAATTATTATTTTTATTTTTGTTTTTTTACTTTTATTATTAATATTTTTATTTTAATTATTTTAATTTTAATTTTTTTAATAAAAATTTTATAAAAATATAAATCATATTTTAATAATTATTAAAATATAAAAATACTATAAATAATGTAACATCCCAAAATATATAGTATAAACTATATTAAAGAGAAACTACAAGCATGATAAAGTATACAGTTATCCATCTAAGATATAAAGTGTTATCTTTAGTCATCCAAAAACAACTATAAATTTTAAACTTTATATATACATACTAAATGATGCTCCAAAACTATACACAAACATCTACTAAACTAAGCCAACTATTCAACAACATCACCTCCATCCAAAGCTTGCTCCAGAGAAACCTCTTCTTCCGCTGCTCACATCCAAAGGATGATCATTGCAGAAGAAGAACATCAGAACATACAAAATACAAGCACACAACAGGGTAAGCTAGTTTAAACAAAGATTAATCATACATGAATTTATTTAACTTCATACAATCATACTATTCATTCACATCACATAAACTCTTCACACATAACACCACACTACTTTAACTGTCCGGACTTAGAATGATTGTCGAGCTATAGCGGGTCGCACACTCATGGTGGCTTCTACTGCTTTGCAAAGCCATTGCCAATGGGTTTCACCCTACCACACTCACGAGGTTAGTCCGTTATCACTCACCTTGGGCCATACGGGAAGCACCCAAGACTAGGACCTCCTGATACTCCTCACGACATGGATCAATCCTCTCTACTTGAGAATGAAAGACCATTGGAGTTTCAGGATAACCCCCAAGACTAAGCTCCTGCATTCATACTAAACCTACTTGAATCTCAACTAGAGATTTCACTTTGAATCACAACATAGGGCACCACCATGTCTCCTCTCCTTGAGGATCATGGAATTACGTCCATTAACCATACTTTGAACTTTACACTTTGAAACCACCAACTTACACTTTGAAATACAACATACATCAATAACTAATGATATTACATGATACAACTTCAACTTACTTCATACAGCACTCAGTGTTTCACTTAGAACAACTTAAGATCAAAAGAAAATCGAACTAGAACTGAAACCCTCGTACAACGCATACATTCGCATAGCGAAACTAGAGGCTTATCGCACAACGACCTAGCTCGCTGTGCGAATCCTCAAACAGAGACCACGCCCTCTAAACCATTCGCATAGCGTTACTCTCGCTATGTGAATAAATCGCGATTTGAATCAGACCCCATACCACTCGCATAGCGTCCCAGCTCGCTATGCGAGAACCTCAGACAGTGGCTCATGCTCCTCAAGCACTCGTAGAGCGAAACTCATTCGTTGTTTGAATAAAAAGAATAATAGTTCCAAAACCCAACCAATAGCATAGCGACTTGATTCGCTATGCAGATCGACAAACAGAGAGCAACTCTCTCAATCCATTTGCACAGTGCACCCATTCGCTGTGCAAATGCCTTGGCAGAGAGCACGTCGCCAAGGTGACTCGCTATGCGAATCCATTCGCACAACGAGTTTGCATAATCTGCAGAATGAAATTCTGCAGAATTATGCAACTCAACCACAACTTACCAATTCTACTCAATTTTCCCAAATTCTAATACTCCTAGATTGTTGTACAAACTTAATTAAACTTGACTAAGTGATTCTAAACCTTCCTAACATCAACCTAAAGTGTTTATGCATCAAATCCTACTCTAAAACCTCAATTTCCTCAACTTAGAGACTCAAATTCCAAATGACCACCTTGAACCTATTTTTGACCATTTTGATGACTCAAACAAGTCACATACGACTTATCTAAACTACCCCAGCAGACTCTAACAACACTTGACCTCTAATGTTAAAATTCACTACCTCACTTCCTTTAAATTGACTTAAACAAGCACAATTCACTTCACATTTTATTTGATCACCACTATAACAGATTACACACAATGTTATATTCAACTACAACAGCACACAACATCCAATTCAGTTCATAATCATCATTTCACAATTTTCACAATTTAACATTCAAAGAGCATACACTCACAACCTAAATTTTCAACCAAATAACACTATAACACAAAATTTATCACACACAAAACAAACTAATAACTGAAATACAACCTAGCTTCCGTTATCTTAGAGATTAACAGTCCAGAACACATAATCGCTCCAACCGTACCTTGCACTGCAAGGGAACTCAACAGAAACCTATAACTCACCAATTGGTGATAAAAAACAACTCTTAGGACCTAAGTTGAGCTGAAAATTGAGAAGAAAACTGCGAGACACATGCAACAACATTACTCTACATGATCCAGAATCAAGAACAAGAGAAGAAAGGGGACAAACAGCTTACCAATTGGAATCACAGAATTGATTCGGTCAAGATTGAAGCTCTCAACGCCAGGATCGCCTAGGCACCTCCTGATCGTCGAACAGATAACTCAGCAGTGAGAGATTGTAGAGAGAAGTCAGAAAACTCTGAGAAATAGAGTTCTAGAGAGATGAAGTGTTCTTAGAATAATGAGAAGTGTTTATAAAATTCTATTTATATTATAAGATTATTTTATAGTAAAATAATATGTCTCATTATTTAATACACCTATCTGCTCTATGATACTCTATTTTCTAAGCACTTACAAATAACATTAAAATATTAAATTAAATTAAATAATTATTAAACTTTAAATAAAATACAATATTTTAAAAAATAACTTTATTGGATATTCATATCCGATAAAGAAACACTTTTAACCGCCAAAATCCGCAAGTTTTTCAAAATTTAGTTTTCTTTTATTATTAATACTTTTATTTTAATTATTTTATTTTTTATTTTTTTAATAAAAATATTCTAAAAATATAAAAATATTATAAATAATATTAAAATTTTAAATTAAATTTAACAATTATTAGACTTTAAATAAAAATTATTTTAAAAAATATCTTTATCGAATATTGATATCCAATCAAAAAGAAATATTTTTAACCTCAGGTTTTGATATGCGAAAGTTTTTTAAAATTTAGTTTTCTATGTAAAATTCAATAATTATTTAATTTAATTTAATATTTTAATATAATTTAATATATTGAAATATATTAAATCAAATTTTATATTAATATTTTTTTTATCATTACTATTTTTATTTTAATTATTTTCATTTTATTTTTTACATAACTATTATTATAATATAATTATATTTTAATTATTCTTAAAATATTAAAATATATTAAATAATATTAGAATTTTAGTTAAATTAAATAATTATGAAAATTTAAATAAAAAAATTAGAAAAATATCTTAACCGATTTGGATATTCGACTAACCAATTTTTTTTGAAATTTTATTTTTATTTAAATTTTAATAATTATTTTATTTAATTTAGTATTTTAATATAATTTAATATATTTAAATATATTAAACCAGATTTTATATTATTGTTTTTTATATTTTTCTATTTTTATTTTCATTATTACTATTTTTATTTTAATTATTTTTATTTTTTCTTTTAATATAACTATTATAATAATAAAAATTATATTTTAATAATTATTAAAATAAAAATGTATATCAAATAATATTAAAATTTTAAATTAAATTATATTATTATGAAATTTTAAATCTAAAAACAAAATTTAAAAAAATTATGAATGGGATTTCAAAATCTACTGATTTTAAAATTTGTTAAAGAGATGTAGTGTTAAAGGGGTACTTTAATAAGAATGAGAATTTTTTTAAAAAAATATATGTTTTTTAAGATTAAAAGTTGAATTTTTTGGAAAAGTTAGAAGTACATAATGAAACCCTAAAACTGTTTAAGAATGTTTGACCAGATTTTTTTAAGGTGAAAGGGTTAAAGATGGAGGATGAAACACCCTTTCTCATGTGTATTAAGAGCGACTCAATAAGATCTTTCATTGTAAAGTAGTCCAAACATATATCTATTTAGACTATATATTTACATATTATAATTAACTCTTAGTATATTGATTATTATTTATTTTTCTATTATTATAATGTTATTATACTCTTCCTTATTATTCTAAGAGAAACATAGATGACCTATTTTACATTTATAAATACAACTAATATTTTGAAAAATATTTATTTCATAATAACTTCTCGTGGAGACAGATCTTTCTTTCTCATCAAGCAGGAGGTCTTTTCCACCCAAAAGGAGCAACCAAACCATCTTTAGGGTTTCTCCACTTATTCCAAAATCAACGTTCAAGATTCGGTAAGATGGAAAAAAAATGTTCTTTTGATTCTCTTTACATTTTTACAAAATAAAAAAATTATGGATTATTAAAAGAATGTTATATTGTTAAAATAAATTAGTGATTTGTTAAAATTTGTTGGGTGTGTGTGATAATATAATTTTCAATCGTATTTCTTCGTCTTCTTGAGAAAATTGAATGCGTGTGGATCCACATTCTGTCTATAAAATCTTGCAGCACGCAACAACTTTTCATCGTCACTGTGATCACTTGTCTTTCCTTCTCTTGTTTTTCCTTCTTCAATCTGCATTTTTATTTTTCTTAACGGTTAAATATTTGCACCTTTGTGTAAAATAGGTTTTCTCCTTCTTCATCAATGTCTTCTTCCAAGACTAGTTGTGTTCTTTCCCAAGATATGATCATGGAAATTCTATCGTGGCTTCCGGTGAAAGATCTCCTGCGATTCAAGTGCGTTTCAAAAGGGTGGAACCAACTTGTCTCTGATTCTGCATTTGTGAAACTTCACCTTCAAAGGTCCTCAAAAACCACTCACACGTTATTGACCTTTTTGGATTATTCCCCTAGATATAGAACAAGACATTATGCCACCGTTTGTCCTATACAAGATTTATTTGAAAACCCATCATCCACCCTCGAAACTTTACCTCACAGACATCTCCCCTTCAACCGCAAGAACAGTTTTTTGGGTTCCTGCAACGGCTTGGTGTGCTTACAAGATTCTTGTGTTGACGATGAATTCGAATTTGAAGAATACTGGTTTTGGATGTGGAATCCCGCAACAAGGGTGATGAGTAATGAGTCCCCACATATTCGTCTTAATCGGAGCGATTATGAATATCCTTTCTGGTGGGTGTATGGGTTTGGGTACGATGAATGGAGTGACACTTACCAAGTTGTGTTATTGGATAATAAGAAGAATCAATCACAGAAACTGGAGGTAAAAGTTTGTTCTTTAGGGGATAATTGTTGGAGAAATACTTTAACTTGTGATGCTGTTCCGTTTCTATTTGAGCATAGGCTTCGTGGAATTGTTGGTGCTTTAGTGAGTGGTACTTTAAACTGGTTAGCATATCCGAAATCCCGCGCTGGTGGTGATGAACGAACTAAAATGAACGAGTTAGAAATATTTTCTTACGATCTAAAGAAGGAGAGTTGCAGTTATTTTTCTATGCGTGATGGGATTTTAGAAGTTAGTCCGGATGAGGCTGCGCTTGAGGTTTTGAATGGTTGTTTGTGTATTTCTCATTATCATGAGAATGATTTTATTGTGTGGCTGAAGAGGGACTTTAGGGATGAAAAATCTTGGTCAAAGTTGCTGCATTATAAGAATCGTCCTTCAATTTGTTACTACTGTCCACGTTACATAGACATTATTTGTATGCGTGAGAAGGATGATGTCGTGCTGCTTGCAGACACAGGTTCCGAATCAAAATCAGAATTTATTTGGTGGAACATCAGAGACAATAGAATGGAGGGTCGTGAAATTTACGACAAGGACAAATTTAATCTTTCCTCTTATGATTATGTTCATAGCTTGGTTTTGCCGTATAAGAATTAAGTAGCTTTATGTGTTTTTAATTGTTTCAAGATTTAAGGTTTAAGATTTATGTTATTATCTATTTTTGTTGATTGATTTATAAGGTGTATTCAAAGTTGTCATCTTTTTTTTTAAGTTCATTAACTTCCTATATTTTTGCTTACGGCCTTCTGACAAAAACTTGTTGAGTTGGACAATTATTGTTGACGTGGCATTGTGAGGTCATATGAGGTGTTATTTATGGGAATAAAAGTAAATGATATGGAAATTTTATAACAGAGGTTAAAATGAATTGTTGATTTGTGAGTAAAGTTGTTGTTCCCAAATTAAACTACAAAGGGTTAGGGTTGTGGGTGATTCGTGTTGTAGTGAGCAAAGTTGTTGTTCTTAAATTTAAAAGCAAGGATTAAGGTTAGCAATGACTTCTTCACAAAGTTGTTCTTCTTGTTCGAAGACATGGGGCAAAGGATCTTCGCATTCCTCACATGGTGTTGTTTCGAGGGAAGTTGGGATAACCCTTATTTGCTACTGTGGTGATATTGTTGTAACGAAAGTTATCAGAATTACAAGGAATGTTAGGAGACAATTTTGGGATGCCTTCATTACAAGGTTTTTTGAATACCCTAGTCACTTTATGTGTATTGGATTCGATGTGTTCATACATTCACTGTGTTTGACATTATTTTGCTGCCTAATTTGATGAATAATAGGGTGAGTTTTCAACTGAGATGTCATGTAACTTTTCAAGTGGTGTTCTGAAGACAACGCTGATGATAAAGATGGTACAATTGCAAGGCAAAGCAAGAGGATATGTAACCTCGAAAGACTTGCAGAGAAGGATAAAGTTCTTAGTTGGAGTTGTGTTTGTTCTGATTGCGTTGAACATTAGCATATTGTGATTGTGTTTAGGTTGATGTTAGGTGGGCAATGTGTAATGTATGTTTTGTTGATGTAATGGTTTAGGTGTTTAGCTTCATGTTTTATTCATGTAAAGGATGATTATCAGTTTCATTTTGTAATTGAAATGAACAATATGGATTTTTGTAAGAAAGTTCGTTTTAGTCCCTCCTATGATTTAAAAATGTTAAATGTGGTCCCCCTTTTTTTTTTAAATTGTGCAATTTTCTCCCTAACTATATGGCTATCATCATATTAAGGATAGCTGGCAGAATATACTATCAGATATAATAACATAATATCGGGACATTTAATATGACTACATATACATCAAAAAAGTATTTAATGAAAGTGCTTAATAACATTACAAAATACATAATTAAAGTGTTTAATATCACTACATAATTAAAGTGCTTAATAAGAGTACAAACTACGTCCAAATTTTGTGAATGGAAGTCAATAAATTGACATTTATGGAGCTTTTCTTCTAACATCTAATTTTTTCTTTCTTATTGGCGAACTTAAATCTGGGATGAATTCTTGACTTGGTTATGTTGGGTAAAGGGATTCGGGACTTGGTGGCTGTGATGGTTGTGTTGGTTCTGTTGGTGGTATGATGTCTAGACGTAAAAGGCAGTGTTTTTTGTTGTGCCCCACTTCAGGGCAGATGCTATATTTCTTTCTATGCCCACCAACACTCATTTGAGTCTCATCTGTAGTTAGCTCCCATGGCTACAACCTTCTTTTTTTTCTTTGGCCTCCTAGTCAACTTCCTCTTAAGTGGTGGCAGTACATCACGGAAGCTTGTTTTTTCCCATATGAGGTGGCCATTTAAAGGATAAATGATAGACGCATATGCCTCTTCATATGTGGATTTTCTAAAGCAAGTTGGTATAAAATTTTATGGGTCTACATTTGAATAGTTCATTGTTGCAATTGCATGACAACATGGGATGTCAATGATCATCCACTTTCTTCATTGTCCAGGTCCACTGTGAACTTGTTCCCAATGACTAAAACATGCCTATGAGGTGTTTATATGCTTCTTCATTGACTTCTCTCATATTCAACATTTCTCTTTCCCAAGCCTGAAGATACGTGTTTGTGGTAGTCCTCCACATCAAATTCTTCAATATATGATCAAAAAATCTTTTTCTAAACTTTGTATAAAGTTGTCCGATGCAGAATCTTTGTTCTGCCCATGCAAAAACTCTTGGATAGCTGACATAAACCCCTGTCTATATCAATTTTTTGTAATTATCGATTGATAGTGAGAGTTGGTAAATCATTTTTTTTTCAGTGGCATTTGATTTCCAATATTGTGAAATAATATTTATGATAACTTATAGTTTTATAGTTTTATGATATTTTACAAATCACTACTTTATTTTTTCTTATATCTGTGCTGGTTTTAATTTCAATGATTATGATACAGGAGAACAAATGTTATTTTAGGTGCAACTGCTATATAAGAATTATATAAGAATGAGCAGTGGGGTGAGAGTGGTGTTTTGGAATACAAATATATGCATCATAATAAATAATAATGCATATGTAAATTAATTGAAAATGAGGTAATAACAAAAGAATAATTAATGATAAAAAATGAATTTATGTAATCTATATATTTTAAGCAATTATTTGATATGTTATTCAAATTATAACTAATTTAATATTAAATTGTTTTTTATTAATCTTATAAGATTAATTTATTTTCTTTTATCAACAAAAAATAAATGAATTAAAGAAAAGAGAGTAATTAAGGTGTTCAAACTCTTTTATGCATAGCCTATATACTCTGTACTACCAGCGTTTGTGAAAATATCAAAAACTGCTATTAAGGAGAGAATCTGGATATAAATTGTTATATCACCACCAAGATTAAATTTATTGTTTGAAAACAATGCACTGATATAAGAATATCACTAGAAGATACACGGTTTCTTTAAGATTAATTTATATAAAAAAAATAATAAGTTTGTATATATTTTTTAAAATTTTAATCATAATTATGGTTAAAAAAGTTAGTAAATTTTAACCATAATTATATATTATACATGTACAATTACTTTTAATATATACATAATTTATTTAACTTTAAAATATAATTGAAGGAAAAACAGAAATTACATGTTATTTTAATGGTAACTAATTTAATATTGAACTATTTTTATTTCCTTTATGATTAACTTATAAAAATAAAAAATAATCAATTAAATAGTTGTATTTTTTTTCTCGTCACATATACAAAACAAATCAATATATGTATAAATTATTTAGCTTCCAGTTCCAGTTGTATAGTAAATGAGGATGGATATTTTGTTTGTATGAAATGTGCAAGTGTGACTCCTTTTTGTTAGATAACAAAAATTTGAAAGGAATGTCAAATCAGTCGAAACGTAAGTATCATTTTAACCTCAATTCTTTTTCACTTTCCACTAAACATAAATAATAATAATAATAATAATAATAATAATAATAATAATAATAATAATAATTTATTTAAACTATTTAGCCATAATCTATTTCAACTTAATTTCTATCAATCTCATTTTATCTGAATATAATATCATCAATTTAAATAATAACTAATATTTTATTCTAATATAATTTACACTGATTACATTTTATTTTAAATTATTTTTATGATTAAAGATAAAATGTTAATATCTTATTTTTATTATTAGAATATATCTTTTCAATTTATTAAACTTATTTCACCAATAATTTTTATAAATTTTCATCATTTTTTTTCCTTTCTTACTATTTTTTTTTTCTTAATCTAAACAACACCATTATGACCGTTCATTCTCCTCAAATTTACTCTCTAAATTCATTCTCAAAAACAAACAATTTTATGTGGGAAGAAGAAAATATTCTTTCTTAAAACTTTCAATATTTGTTTTAAAAAAGTATTTCTTTAAAGGCATTAGTTATTAGAATTAATGCACTCAATTTATATTAAAGAGACTAATTGTAACATCCCAAATTCTCACAATTATGTAACATCCCAAATTTTCACACTTGATACATTTACGGTAACATCCCGTAATTTCACCCTTTAAAATTTCCTAGTTGATATAAGTCTATATATGTAAAAAGGTCCTAATTATACTTCTTCTACTCCTCCCTTCCTTGGAACTGAGTGAGGCGACATTCCTTCATCTGCTCCCGTATAACGAATTATACGATCATCGCACATACCCAAACACAACAACACAAACAAGTAGGGTGAGCTAACATGCAACCAATCGTTATAAAACATGCATGCAAACCTCATATAATAATTATGTCAGACATACTCATACCATCATACAACAATCACATCATACATACTTATCTATTACTTTGATACACATGATAAAATGACATCACAAGACTTGTTACTTTATATCCCGACTCGTCCGGACTAGAATGATTACCGAGCTATGGCGGGTCTTGCACTCGTGGTGGCTTTATGAAACTTGGCACTACCGCCTTATGAAACTTGGGCACTACCGCCCGGCACTACCGCCCGGCACTACCGCCTTATGAAACTTGGGCACTACCGCCTTATAAAACTTGGGCACTACTGCCTTATAAAACTTGGGCACTACCGCCCGGCCACAGTCACGAGGTTAATCCGTTATCACTCACCTTGGATCATATGGAAGCACCCAAGACTAGGACCTCCTGCTACTCCTCACCACATAGTTCAATCCTCTCTACATGAGAAGAAAGACCATTGGAGTTTTAGGATGACCCCAAAACTGAGCTACCATGCAATCATCCTATACACCCCCAAATCACCACCATGTATCATCTCCTTGAGGATCATGGAATTACGTTCATGAATTATATTGTTACTTTGAAACTTAACCCAAGACATGAATAAACGGATACCATCATATTATCACAGTGAATCCAACATATCTCATACATTCACATACTTTCCACATAAATCACATCATTATAGTTCACAATCATGTTCAGATGTATAAATTCAAATCTAATAAAATCCAATCATTTCAGAAATCATACAAACTGAATATATTCCAACAAGATATATTACACAATAATTTAACAGTACATAATCTGTTCAATAGGATTTAAGTTAGAAACTTGTCGAGTAAACTTCCAAGAAAGAGAGGTGCGTCACAATGGACAACTTAAGTACCAAATCTTTCCTTAGCCAAAGCGTTCCTCAACTAGTTTTTAACAAATTTCTTATTTACAGATTCAAAACAACAACATATAATATTAACACCGAATTTCAATATAGATAAACATACAGTAAGCATTAACAATATTCACACAGAATTTCAAGATATGAATAGTAATAAAACAATACTAAATCATAATATAAAAGCATAGAAAGGTTAGCTCCCCTACCTCTATTCCAGACTTAATCTCCTGCTCCGAATTTGTTTCCCCGAAAACTCTTCAGAACCTCTACTCTTCTTGTAACTAAAAATTTCTCCCTAACTATTTCTTCTCTATTTCTCAAGCTCTCACTTGATTCCTCTTCTTGGTGCAGAATACCCTTCCCTCCCATGGCTATTTATAGTTAAAAAAATTTACTATTCATTAATATTTTAATATTATTTATTATTTTAATATTATTTAAAAAATAATATTTTAATCATTTACTGATTAAATCTGATCCTAATTTCTTCCATACTAAGAAATCCTAATTTCTTTCATGCTAAGAATTTATTATTATTTTTTTTACTATTCACTATTCACTGTTTACTATTCACTTTTTACTATTCAATTTTAAAAAAAATACTAAATAAGTTACCAAAAATTTGAACCTCTCCTTCTAAAATGACTATAATTTTATATCCAAAATTTACATTTTTCTATCCACTAAAATTATTATTACTAATAAAATGCTAAAATTTACTACTATAAATATATATATATATATATATATATATATATATATATATATATATATTTCTTTTTTTCATGGGTCTTACATTCTCCCCAACAACAAAAATTTTCGTCCTCGAAAATTCGACATAAAAATAAGGTTATGATTATTTCACCTTATTTTCTAGTTTCCTTGTAAATTCATTTACTCTTCTTTCCCAAATTACTTTGACTAAGTTGATGATCTTTCCTCTAAGTCATTCTGTTCGATGGTTTTTTTTATACTTATGGGTTGCCCTTTTAATGAGACATCTTCTTTGTTTGTAGTCGCATCTACTTCTAAAATGTGAGAAAGATCTAACACACACTTTCTTAGTTAAGTAGTATTAAAACTAAATGAATGTTGACTAATGTGCTTAAGAGAAATTTCCTCGTGCGAAGAGCTTCTCCCACACTCGTGGTTGAACTCACTAACAAGAAGATATTACTCTAACGGTTTTCTCCTAAAATCAACATACGACTTCTACCTACTGAGATTCCTAAGTCATAATTGACTTAATAATAGACCCAAAATCTCCTCCTTTTACAAAAACTTTTTAATTTAAAATCTCATCACCTAAATACAAAACAAAAATAATCAACCATTAACTTCCATACCAGATTTATGTAACCTAACCACTCATAGTAATAACTTATGCCGAATCATCACTTATAGCTCAAAACTTTCAATTTACCAACTTCCAACTTTGTACTCTAACCTATAATGAACTACTCTTGGTTTTAGATCAGATTTTCCCCAAATTAGACTTCAACACCAAAACAACCTTAGGAAACTAGATTATTCAAATAACCTCAGTCTCACATATTTGTCCCTTGAAATCTCTATTTTCAACCACAACACGCATGTCTTAGACCATTTATACCTCTTAAAGATAACATCCAATCAAATATCATATACTATCAACCATCACAACAACAACCATTTCATAATCCCACAGTATTGAGGATCCAATATTCAAAATCATCATCTAAACAGAATGAATGTTTGAACAATGTTTTTTTTTCACATTTCTAATTACAACATATAACTATGTATGAACATACTAAATGTACGTAGCCTTAAGAAAATGCACATTTTATTAAAACATTGTCTAAAACAAAACCAATAGTATATAAAAATTTGACAACAAAAATTTTAATTTAATACTCATTTGTACGCATTCAACTAGAAAAGTCTCACACTCATAACCTGAATCATTTCTCTACTCCTAGAAATCGTACGCCTCCAAAAACCCCTTATGTCTACCAAAAATTATACTAGATTGCTCCACCTTACCTTCTACTTCTATTCTCCGTAAAATTTCTAATTACTCTGATGATTACACGGAGTCCAAAACACTATTACTAAATAATTCATCCTTATGTTTTCTTTTCTATACCCATTTATCAAGAACTTGTCCAAAAGTAATACCTATATTGAGTATGCTTTATAACATCCATAGAAACCCTTCCACACTTAAGATCATGCATCATTTCCTTCACTCGTCCTTGATGAACTTATCTGATTCTCGGTAATACTGCCTTCACCCTTAACTACAACAGTCAACTCACAATTCTTGAAGACCATAAACTTCTAAAAACATATTTGAACATAACCAAACCATCCTTTCGATCATACCCTAGACTATAATGTCTATCCTTCACTTGCATTGGTCAGATATCCCTAAAATATTGATTCTCATCTTTTATTTAACCCACACTAAATGTTGAACCACTATTTTCTTTCCTTGATAAACACTTCTGAAATATTTAACAAAACTAGAATAATCAAGCTTATTTCAAGATTATATTCCAAATTACTTCAACCTTCATGTAATTATTTTCCTAGCAAACATTTCTAGCCTAAGTTAAAACATTCTTCAAGAATTAACTTATAAACTCTAAATCTTAGGAATATAAACCTTGTCCTCAAAATACCTTCCCACATCCTAAGCTAATATGAATTCACAAACTTAATGTTGTCTCTAATCCAATACCTAACAATTGCGTATCTCTGATAAGACTCAACAGATCACTTAATCAACAATGTTATAAATTCTGAAACCACTTATTTTAGTCTCAATAAGGCCGAATTTAAAACTAACTAGATTCCTTATCAGTACTGCACCTAACCACTTATGTCACATAAGTTAAACCCATCCTATGACATTAAAATATAGTGTAATGGTTATACTAATTAATCCTCTAATACTTGAAATAACTCCCATAGATATAAAGAATTTATGGGTAATCAAAACATGTCATAGAACAAAACCATTGTGCCAAGTATCCCTTCCCACTACTATATTCAAGAGCTTTTTCAGGCAAGTACACCCTCCCAACCATTTAACCACCACGTTACTTCCTACCACTCGTCTAGAGAGATTATCAGGGCAATTGCCACCACTTAAAGAGCTTATTAGGGCAATCAACCACAACCAACCTCAATTATAACGTGCTTCCCTAGATCAAAACCATATCCCCAGGATATTTAGTGTTAACTAAATCAAAAATTTTTATCTTATGCGAACTAAAAGTAAGTATCAACAAGTTCACTTACACACATCACTGGATAGAGATCAAGGTGCGACATATAAATCTTTACTCATCCTTTACATCACCATTGAGGTTTGAATATATAACTATACCTGATGAAATTGCTCCAATCACAACCTACAACTTCTTAATTATTCCAAATTCCCTAATCACCTTAGCATTGTAACCCTCCTTTTTATCTATTTCCAAACTCTTCTTCTTCCTTATCTTGCCATGTTTATAATAATATCAATTCAACCTAAATACCTCTACTAACTTTAATATTCCAAAATCAATAAAATTTACAACCATAAATCATGATATTTAATCCTATCATGAAATACCAAATATTTGCATAAGCCGAAAGCCAAAATTTTCGTACCTGGATTTTCTCCACTACTCCTCATACCAAAATCACATACTCTCAAATCTTATCTCTAATACATTTACTGAAAAAAAATCTAACCATCTCCTTTTAATCATCCATTTAGCTTAGAATCCTTCATATACTTCATTCTTTTCTAAAGACCTCGTGTTCTCTTAACTTATAAATTTCTCCTCCTATTAAACTTTCTCTCATTCCTCTTTATGCCTTATACAACTTCTCATCTACTCTTCTTCGTCTAATATTTGATTTATTCTTAATCTACTTCAGTATTCCTATCCCCTTTTTTTTTTAAACTTTATGTTCAAATCTTCCACCATTTTCTTTCTTCAGATTCCAATCATCACTGATACATCAATCCATGTTACCAATCTCACACAATGCCACTCCATTTCTCATCAACACTTCCTTTTCTTCTGACTTCTAACGTTACTGATATACTAAACCAAACTGATTTCTCAAACCTTGCTACATTCATGCTTATCCAAAGCTTCTCTTAATCTAGCCTTTGAACTTAACTCCTTTTTGTGAAACGTAAGATATCTCATCTATTAATTTTGTTCTAGAAACTTCTAACAAAATTACTTCTAAATACCAACATCTTCACTCATCCTTTGAAACTTAAACTCTAGTATTATATCTCCCTATCAAGGCTTTAACTAATTCTAATATCTTTCCTCAAGCCCTCAGAATTAAGAAAGGAAAATCATCTATGGTAAAAGTCATGAGTAGTTAGACACAATACTCTACTATCTAGATTTGGAGGAAATGGTAAATTATACCATTTAGACTCAATTCTTCACAGAGAAGACACGGAAGACCCACAACACAGAGGTCATCCTAAGGACGAACTGCTCTGATACCATTAATGTAACATCCCAAATTCTCACAATTATGTAACATCCCAAATTTTCACACTTGATAATTAACATTACATTTACGGTAACATCCCGTAATTTCACCCTTTAAAATTTCCTAGTTAATATAAGTCTATACATGTAAAAAGGTCCTAATTATACTTCTTCTACTCCTCCCTTCCTTGGAACTGAGTGAGGCGACATTCCTTCATCTGCTCCCGTATAACGAATTATACAATCATCGCACATACCCAAACACAAAAACACAAACAAGTAGGGTGAGCTAACATGCAACCAATCGTTATAAAACATGCATGCAAACCTCATATAATAATTATGTCAGACATACTCATACCATCATACAACAATCACATCATACATACTTATCTATTACTTTGATACACATGATAAAATGACATCACAAGACTTGTTACTTTATATCCCGACTCGTCCGGACTAGAATGATTACCGAGCTATGACGAGTCTTGCACTCGTGGTGGCTTTATGAAACTTGGCACTACCGCCTTATGAAACTTGGGCACTACCGCCCGGCACTACCGCCTTATGAAACTTGGGCACTACCACCTTATAAAACTTGGGCACTACCGCCTTATAAAACTTGGGCACTACCGCCCGGCCACAGTCACGAGGTTAATCCGTTATCACTCACCTTGGATCATATGGAAGCACCCAAGACTAGGACCTCCTGCTACTCCTCACCACATAGTTCAATCCTCTCTACATGAGAAGAAAGACCATTGGAGTTTCAGGATGACCCCCAAAACTGAGCTACCATGCAATCATCCTATACACCCCCAAATCACCACCATGTATCCTCTCCTTGAGGATCATGGAATTACGTTCATGAATTATACTGTTACTTTGAAACTTAACCCAAGACATGAATAAACGGATACCATCATATTATCACAGTGAATCCAACATATATCATACATTCACATACTTTCCACATAAATCACATCATTATAGTTCACAATCATGTTCAGATACATAAATTCAAATCTAATAAAATCCAATCATTTCAGAAATCATACAAACTGAATATATTCCAACAAGATATATTACACAATAATTTAACAGTACATAATCTGTTCAATAGGATTTAAGTTAGAAACTTGTCGAGTAAACTTCCAAGAAAGAGAGGTGTGTCACAATGGACAACTTAAGTACCAAATCTTTCCTTAGCCAAAGCGTTCCTCAACTAGTTTTTAACAAATTTCTTATTTACAGATTCAAAACAACAACATATAATATTAACACCGAATTTCAATATAGATAAACATACAGTAAGCATTAACAATATTCACACAGAATTTCAAGATATGAATAGTAATAAAACAATACTAAATCATAATATAAAAGCATAGAAATACTAAATCATAATATAAAAGCATAGAAAGGTTAGCTCCCCTACCTCTATTCCAGACTTAATCTTCTGTTCCGAATTTGTTTCCCCGAAAACTCTTCAGAACCTCTACTCTTCTTGTAACTAAAAATTTCTCCCTAACTATTTCTTCTCTATTTCTCAAGCTCTCACTTGATTCCTCTTCTTGGTGCAGAATACCCTTCCCTCCCATGGCTATTTATAGTTAAAAAAATTTACTATTCATTAATATTTTAATATTATTTATTATTTTAATATTATTTAAAAAATAGTATTTTAATCATTTACTTATTAAATCTGATCATAATTTCTTCCATACTAAGAAATCCTAATTCCTTTCATGCTAAGAATTTATTTTTGTTTTACTATTCACTATTCACTGTTTACTATTCACTTTTTACTATTCAATTTTGAAAAAAATACTAAATAAGTTACCAAAAATTTGAACCTCTCCTTCTAAAATGACTATAATTTTATATCCAAAATTTACATTTTTCTATCCACTAAAATTATTATTACTAATAAAATGCTAAAATTTACTACTATAAATATATATATATATATATATATATATATATATATATATATATATATATATATATATATATATTATATTTTCATGGGTCTTACACTAATAATGACATAAATTATAAAGTTTGTATTGGGAAGTTAATATTAAATTTTCGTTTGTATTCAACACAAATTTAAACAATCAAAGCAACTTCTTACCATGTATTTTTCTTCCTTTTTAAACCACTTTTATTTCCAAGTTTTAACAGAATTTATTATTAATCCTTTCTCCTTATGAGAAAAAAGTATATTAAATGAATTAATTAAAAAAATAAAAGTGATGATCCTACGGACTCAAAAGATATATTAAAAATGTCTTATAATTATTATAAAATAGTTTAAGCTTACATTTATTTGGATTATATTCACATGTTATAAATTATAACATTGGTTATTACTTCTTGGGTTAAATATGTTTTTATCCCTTAACTTTTAGTGAAAATTGGAATTAGTCCCTCTTCAAAACTTTGGACTAATTTAGTCTCCAAACTTTAGAAATGTGTGAATAATTTAGTCTTTTTAACCAAATTTTGTTACCTTTATTTGATGTTTCAAACGTATTTCTCAGTTAACATTGAAGCAAAAATGTGTCAAATGGTATAAACAACTCAAATGCTATCATGAAACGCACTTGAAACATCAAATAAACCTAATAAAGTTTAGTTCAAAGAACTAAATTCACACATTTGTAAAGTTTGGGGACTAAATTAGGCCAAAGTTTTGAAGAGGGACTAATTCCAAATTTCACTAAAAGTTAAGGGATCAAAATCATATTTAACCTTTACTTCTTCCATATGTTATTATTTATTAGACCGTTAATATTATTTTTAGATAAACACGATTCTAATGGAAACATATAGGTTGATATTATAAAAAGGTTTAATTCCTATTTTGGTCCCACTTTTCGTAGGGTCTGTTCAAATTGGTCCTACTTTTTTTCAAAAGTTCACTAAGATCCCACTTTTCGCAAAAACGGTGCAAGTTTGTCCTTTTTGGTTACGGCGTTAAAAAACTAACGGCACAGCTGCCCAGCTGGAAGAAAACTGATGAGCTGTACATTTTTTTGTTGACGTGGCACTGTGAATTGGTGATTCATCCTGAGAGCAGAGGATTCATGGCTGTTTTACCCAAATTGAAAAGCAAAGTTAGGGTTCTGAAATCTAAAAGCAGGAGGTTTCAGCAAAGTTAGGGTTCTGAAATTTAAAAGCAAAGGTTTAGGGTTAGGGATGAATTCATCACAGAGTTGTTCTTCCTGTTCGAAGGCAACCTCCAAAGGATTTTCGCAATCCTCACACGGTGTTGTTTCCAGGGGAGTTGGGATAACCCCTATTTGCCACTGTGGTGATATTGCTGTAATGAAAGTTGCTAGAACTTCAAGGAATGCTGGGAGGAAATTTTGGGGATGTCGCCATTACAAGGTGTTTTGAATAGCGTACTGTCCACTTCCATGTGTTTTGGATTTTATTTGTTTTAACATTTTTGTGTTCTTGGTGAATAATAGGGTGGGATATCAAGTGGGATGTCATGTAATTTTTTCAAGTGGTGTTCTGAGGACAATGCTGATGATAGAGATGGTACAATTGTGAGACAAAGCAACAGGATATTTAATCTGGAAAATAATGTCAAAGAGTTGCAGAGAAGGATAAAGTTCTTACTTGGAGTTGTGTTTGCTGTTATTGTGTTGAACATTATGACATTGTGGTTGTGTTTAGCTTGATCTTAGGTGTGCAATGTGCAATTTATGTTTTGTTCATGTAATGGCTCAGCTGTTTAGCATCATGGAATATCAGTTGTTGTAATATGAGTGAACAATCTGAGTTCGTGTAATGAAGTTCGTTTTAGTCCCCCCTTTGATTTAAAAATGTTAATTGTGGTCCCCCTTTGCTTTTAAATTTGTTCACGATGGTCCCTTTTTCCTTTAAAAATTGTTCAAATTGGTCCCTTACTACATTACTATAATACATATTAAGGATACCTGGCAAAAAACATATATAATGACATAATATCACTACTTTCAAATATCACAACATAATATCAGTGCAACATATTTAATTAAAGTGCTTAATAAGAATTCAACATACAGAATGAAAGTGTTTGATAAGAATTCAACACAGACAATGAAAGTGCTTAATACTTCCACAATTAAAGTAGTTAAGAAGAGTACATATTAATACATCCAAATTTTCAACTAAATCTATGGATCTTTTCTTCTAATGTTTAACTTCTGCAAGGGATGAGTCAGAGTGTTGAAAAAATGGTCTGGTAATCGTTTACAGAATCCTGGTAAACGATTACCCGAGAGAAAACTGGATTTTGTACAGAAAGTCCAACACAGGTACTCAGTCATGTGAACTGGGGTCACCATTGGCCAAAAAGGTGAGTTTTAAGCACTTTTGCACTTTTCTTAGGCTGGTCCTGGTGTTTCAGTGGTGGGAGAGGGTGGTTGGTGATGTGATGTGAGTCCAATGAGTGTGGGGTGACCCTTCATTAGTTGGAGGAGCAAGCTCTGCAAGGGATGAGTCAGAGTGTTGAAAAAATGGTCTGGTAATCGTTTACAGAATCCTGGTAAACGATTACCCGAGAGAAAACTGGATTTTGTACAGAAAGTCCAACACAGGTACTCAGTCATGTGAACTGGGGTCACCATTGGCCAAAAAGGTGAGTTTTAAGCACTTTTGCACTTTTCTTAGGCTGGTCCTGGTGTTTCAATGGTGGGAAGAGATGTTTTGGCACCCCATGATGGAGGAAAAAAACAATGTTTATGAGATGAGCAACTTGGGTGAGATAACATGCTGTCAACTTTGACCTTTGGTGGCTATTTTACTGATAACTTTTCCCACCGACCTCCAAATCATGTGATTCTTTTTTTATTAGAAACTAGACTCAAAAATCTTTCCAATGACTACTAATTTGTATTTTTTGGACATCTGAGTTGGTACAGTTTATTCTTTCAAGTTAGCGTTTCATATATTTTTGCCAACTCTGACCTTTGCTTGTTCTTTTGCTCATAACTTTCTCCACCGAACTCCAAATGAGTTGATTCTTGTTTTGTTGGAATCTATACTCAAAGCCCTTTCAAATTATGCCTTAGAAATCAAGTTTACACCTTTTTTGACACTGTAATCGATTACAAGGACACTGTAAACGATTACCCGAGAGAAAACTGGATTTTGTACAGAAAGTCCAACACAGATACTCAGTCAGGTGAACTGGGGTCACCATTGGCCAAAAAGGTGAGTTTTAAGCACTTTTTGCACTTTTCTTAGGCTGGTCCTGGTGTTTCAATGCCTGGTGTTTCAAAACAATGTTAAATATGCGTTGTTGGAATATCGCGGTCCTTGTTGTAATATGAGTGAACAATCTGAGTTCGTGTAATGAAGTTCGTTTTAGTCCCCCCTTTGATTTAAAAATGTTAATTGTGGTCCCCCTTTGCTTTTGAATTTGTTCACGATGGTCCCTTTTTCCTTTAAAAATTGTTCAAATTGGTCCCTTACTATATTACTATAATGACATAATATCACTACTTCCAAATATCACAACATAATATCACTACTTCCAAATATCACAACATAATATCAGTGCAACATATTTAATTAAAGTGCTTAATAAGAATTCAACATACAGAATGAAAGTGTTTGATAAGAATTCAACACAGACAATGAAAGTGCTTAATACATCCACAATTAAAGTAGTTAAGAAGAGTACATATTAATACATCCAAATTTTCAACTAAATCTATGGATCTTTTCTTCTAATGTTTAACTTCTGCCTTTGTATTGGCTCACTTAAATCTCGGATGGAATCTTGACTTGGTTGTGGTGGTTGAGGAGATTGGGGACTTGATGGCTGTGAAGGTGCAATGGGTTGTGAACTTTGTGCCTGTAAAGGGCACATTTTTTTGTTGTGCCCCAGTTCACGGCAGATACTACATCTCTTTCGCTGCCCACCAACACTCATCTTGGTCCCATCTTTTGTTAGCTCCCATGGCTCCATTCTTCTTTTTTTCTTGGGTCTCCCAGGCATGTTCCTCTTAGGTGGTGGCAGTACATCAGGACAAGTAGTTTTTTCCCATAAGAGGTGGCCATTCACAGGATAGATGATGGACGCATATGCTTCTTCATATGTGGATTTCCTGAAACAAATTGGTATAAAACTTTCTGGATCTACATTTGAATAGTTCATTGATGCAACTGCATGACAACATGGGATGCCACTGATCATCCACTTCCTGCAGCTGCATTCTTCATTGTCCAGGTCCACTGTGAACTTGTTCCCAATGATTGAAACATGTCTAACCTCAAATATCCTTCTTGCAGACCAGCTAAATAAATGAACATCAAAAAGGCACATCAACAGTTGGATATGAACATAAATAAGCCATAACAACAACTGGATATGAACATAAATAAGGCATAAGAACAATATTACCTTGGGATCCAATATCTTGACAAGTTACATTCCTTCATAAGTCTCTTTTTGATCTTTGGACAGACATTGAAATCCATACCTGCCACCTTCGTTCTGTTGGTGGCCCATCTTTTCATCAAATACAGTCTAATATCCTCCAGCATGGTTATTATGGGTTTTCCCCTGGAATGCACAAGAACACTGTTGAATCCTTCACTGATGTTGTTATCCAGAGTATCACACATTGCTTGAGTTCTGAACCTACTTCTTGACCAATACCTATTGCACGAGAATGAAGAAAATGAGTTACCAAACATGAGTAATGCAGAATATTTGTGCATGTAATGGTCAGAATATACCTTGGGGAAATGGCTATGAGATATTTATATGCTTCTTCATTCACTGCTCTGATATTCAACATCTCTCTCTCCCAAGCTTGGGGGTATGTGCTTGTGGCAGCCCTCCACATCAAATTCTTCAATATCTGACCAGAAAATCTTTTCCTAAAGTTAGCATAAAGGTGCCTGATGCAGAATCTTTGTTCTGCCCTAGGCAAAAGCTCTTGGATAGCTGGCACCAACCCCTGCCAACATCAATTATTTAATCAAACACACATGCATAATAAAGTTTGCAAAATAAAATAATAAAAGTACTGCATGTACCTTTTGCTGGTCAGACATCCACGTATATGCCTCACAAACTTCATTGCCCCCAAGATCTTCAACCAATAATTGCAAAAACCAGGACCAACTATCTTTATTTTCGACTTCAACTACTGCATATGCAAGGGGTAACATTTGCTCATTTGGATCCCTCCCAACAGCAGTAAGCAGCTCTCCCTTATAAAGACCTTTCAAAAAACACCCATCTAAACAGATGATGGGTCTACAACTAATAAAACTATCCTTACATGCTTTAAGACAAACATAACATCTCTGGAATATGGACTGACCATTATCACTGTTGACTTTAACCTTAACCGTTGACCCAGGGTTACTTCTCAATACCTCATGTGCATAGTCATAAATCCTTCTAAATTGTTCTTTAAAATCCCCTTCACGTTGACTTGATGCCATTAACTTCGCCCTTCTTGCTTTAGAAATTGATACATTGGTGTTCCATTTCCTTAATGCTTTGGTACGTATGTCTTGGACCTTTATACTAGGATTGTCATTCATAGACTTATCTATTTCATGACTCAACCACTTACTATTCATCAATTTTATGTTCAGTTGCCTGCTGCAAGAATGAACATCCACAATCTTCCTTAATTGCCAAATCTTGCGTGATGGCAAATACCCACAGTAAGCTACCCATGGACAGTTTTTTTGCCCACCCATGCATCTCACCCTTACCCTACGCTTATCATTTATTACAAACTTAAGAGCCCTCCCAGCATGAATAGCATAACTTCTAATGGCTTCCTTAAACTCATCCTTATCGGTAAAGATAGTACCAAGTTCCCATTTGTAATCTGACATTGACTTCTTTTTACCAAATGTAGGAAAGGGACCTCTACTTGGTCTGTCCTCAATTTCATCCTCCTCACTTGCACTATTATCTGGAGTTAACAGCACATCTGACTCCCATTCATCATCTGACAACCCCCTACCATGTCCTTCTGCTTCATAATCACTGTCTTCCATCATGTATTCTGAATCACTATTATCCAAATTCCCTACCTCCTCCAAGTTCTCTTCAACAAAAACATGTGCTTCATCCTTCTCAGTATCCACTTCCACTTCTTCCTCACTGTCCACTTCCAGTTCTTCCTCACTGTGCATTTCCACTTCCTCCTCCCTGTGCACTTCTTCCTCACTATCCACTTCCAGTTCTTCCTCACTCTGCATTTCCACTTCCTCCTCCCTGTGCACTTCTTCCTCACTATCCACTTCCAGTTCTTCCTCACTCTGCATTTCTACTTCTTCCTCTACTCTATCTACTTCCTCTGTGTCAACCTGCACTCCATCATCTTTCTCCAAGTCACCACCACAGTTAAGAGGACCTTCCTCAACCTCCTGTTGCACTTCAACAACACCTTGTACACCAACCTCAACACCACTACCCTCACCACTGTCTGCAGGTCCTTGGCAAAGGTAAAGAATTTCATCCTCATTTTCTACAACCACTGCTTCGCTCACTTTATGTACAACATACAAGTTGACTTTCCCCAACAATTTTCCCACATTCATCATGTTCAAAGCACCTTTATCGTCATATAGCTTATATAAAACATGGTCAATATCGTAATATAACTCATGTACTTCAATATACCCCAAATCCTTAAGTGAACCTACTACTCCAAAATAGCTCCATGTATCGGGGTCAATGTCCCAATAACATCTTTCCCCACCTATATATTTAAAGGGCACTTCCTGTATCAAGGTCCCACCGTGGTGGACCACTACCTCAAAATTATCGTTAGACATCCCTACACTGCAAATGGAAAAGGGGGACCACTCATTAACTTAATTTAACAGACCATGGGACCAATTCCAACACCCAACGACAGTACTTTTTCCATTAACCCCCCACCATGCCACAAATATAACCATATTTTAAACACAACAAATATAGAATCCACCCATTAAAGAAAAAGCAAAAACATAAGAACAGTAATGCGATCACTAACCTGGAATTTGATTTCACCAAAAATCAGAAGTTGCACTCTTCGAAACGAGATTCTGGAACCCTAAATTGCATGCAGATTTTACCCCAAATGTAATTGTCAAATTTTTTTAACCCTATCTTTTAAATTAATTTAAATTAATTAATTTAACATATCACAGTGCCACGTCAACAAAAAAATGTACAGCTCATCAGTTTTCTTCCAGCTGGGCAGCTGTGCCGTTAGTTTTTTAATGTCGTAACCAAAAAGGACTAACTTGCACCGTTTTTGCGAAAAGTGGGATCTTAGTGAACTTTTGAAAAAAAGTACGACCAATTTGAACAGACCCTACGAAAAGTGGGACCAAAATAGGAATTAAACCTTATAAAAACAACAAATATTTTTTAAGAAATAAATAAATATATTTAAACCATTCTCACCAAAGAGGAGGATTTCTCCAAAAGGTGTTTCACCCTAATACCTTCAACCTCACTTTCAAATTTTAAAAAAATATTAATTTCGTCCTTAATTAAAAATGCATTTAATTTGTAGAAAATTTAAAAAGTTTCATAAACGATTTTTAAACACTTTTAGTTCAGGGTGCTTGACCTGCATCTCTAACTTTTAAAAATTCAATTTTTAACTTTAATATATATATTTCTATTAAATAGACTAAATCTGATTCAAAATTATTATTTTTATTTTTGTTGTTTTACTTTTATTGTTACTTCTTTTATTTTAATTATTTTAATTTTAATTTAAAAAAAAAATTCTAAAAATACAAATCATATTTTAAAAATTATTAAAATATAAAAATACTATAAATAACATTAAAATTTTAAATTATATTAAATAATTATTAAACTTTAAATAAAATACAATATTTTAAAAAATAACTTTATCGGATATTCATATCCGGTAAAGAAATATTTTTAACCGTGAAAATCTGCAAGTTTTGCGAAATTTAGTTTTCTTTTATTATTAATACTTTTATTTTAATTATTTTATTTTTTACTTTTTTAATAAAAATATAAATCATATTTTAGTAATTATTAAAATATAAAAATACTATAAGTAATATTAAAATTTTAAATTAAATTTAATAATTATTAAACTTTAAATAAAAATAATTTAAAAAATAACTTTATCGGATATTGATATCCAATAAAAAAGAAATATTTTTAACCTATACCCGAAAGTTTTTTAAAATTTAGTTTTCTATTTAAAATTTAATAATTATTTAATTTAATTTAATATTTTAATATAATTTAATATATTGAAATATATTAAATCAAATTTTATATTAATCTTATTTTTTTATCATTACTATTTTTATTTTAATTATTTTAATTTTATTTTTTACATAACTATTATTATAATATGACTATATTTTAATTATTACTAAAATATTAAATAATATTATAATTTTAATTAAATTAAATAATTATGAAATCTTAAATAAAAAAATTAGAAAAGTATCTTAACCGATTTGGATATTCGATTAACCAAATTTTTTTAAAATTTTGTTTTTATTTAAATTTTAATAATTATTTTATTTAATTTAGTATTTTAATATAATTTTATATATTTAAATATATTAAACAAGATTTTATTTTATTGTTTTTTTATATTTTTTTCTATTTTTATTTTCATTATTCCTATTTTTATTTTAATTATTTTTGTTTTTTCTTTTAATATAACTATTATAATAATAAAAAGGGTTAAATTTGTTTTTAGTCCCTCAATTGTTTTTCGTCCCTCTTTCAAAGTAAGGTACACTTTGATGCTTCTCCTTAAGAAAACTATAATATTTCGTCCCCCAAAACTAAGGCGTTAAAAATTGGCTGAGGTGGCTAACGTTTGGCCACGTGTGATGACATCTTTCCTTTTTAATCTTTCCTTTTTAATATTTGCCACGTTGGATTTTTTTCAATGGTCAGCGTCTCCTTCTATCCGCAGTCGCCGCAATTTCTTTTCTTCTTCCTTAGACAAAACGGGGGTTGATGAATCAATAATTTCTTCACTTCGCTTAGTTTATTATACTAGAATTAATCAGGGAATTGTGCTTAATTGTCCAATATTTTCCCGTTTTTCATCATTGTATTTAATTTGACCGATAATTCTTATTTTGATTAATTTGAATTATCTATGGTTAATTATTTACATTATTAATTTTAGGAAAATTATTTGGATAAAATTAGGGACTAATTTATTTTATGAAGCAATTAATTAAGTGCACATTTTATTTTGAATCAAAAGCAGTGTCACAGCAATGGAGGTGCAGCCACCACTAAGCTCACGTCCACATGAGAAAGAGCTCTAAAATGCTAAGATTTGTTTTACTTTCCATGCTTTTCCACTCCACACTTGTTCAAGGAGCTCACGGTTTTTATATCTAATTGGAGGATAGTAGGTGTTGTTCTACAAAAGGGATTCATGCACCTTTGAAAGTGGATTCTAGCTAATCACCGTTCACACATCATCAACTCACGGTGCACATGAAAGAGGCCATACGGCTGCCACTTACATTAAAAAATTACAAACTCATGGAACAAGGAGCTCACTTACTGAATTCTGAATTCATACACATGGTCCCCGTTTTCTTCTCTTTGACAAAAGTTGATTGAATAAACATTTGCAAAGGACAAGACATGATCAAAGAAAATACATGGCACATGTTATGGAATGAGGGGTCCACCATGTTTATTGGGAGCACACGGTTTTAGGTAATGGAGAAAGCCTACATTTCAGAAAAATATGAAAGTGGTGCCACGGCCCACATGCAAAAGAGAAGTGTATTTTAATTGAAGTATTGTGGAATGGGTGCACAACAAGAAGCAAAGCACACACGGTCCTCCATTTCAGCAGCCTGCACGCATCCGGTAGACACAAGTCCAGCGGCCAAGAGAAGATGGCAGTCCAGCCACCACCTAAGATGGGAGAACATCACGCTCCATCCACTTCCACGGTCCAGCAGTTTGGATGAACACGATGGCTTCACGTGCACTGCCTGGAAGAAACGCTCCACTCTTGAACGTCCAGAGGCAGTAACAACACCGTCCAGCAGTTTGAGATGGTCCAGCTTGGGAGAGCTCACGGCTGGGAAAGCCACCACATTCACGTTGATTCTAGAGAAGATGAGAGAAGGAAATGGTGATTCTCGGACGCGGAGAAGGAGCTGGAAGCAGGGAGAAGTGATGCGTTATTCCAGCAGCTCTTGGTTTTATTTTTCTTTAAAGAATAGGATGTTGTTCAATTGATGGTGGGAACGTGGAGTGATGATTCAGAGTGATGATTCAGAGATGAAGAGCTTGTGATGGGAAAGAGAATGAAGCGGTGCTGAATGAGAGGATGCTTGGGGAGGCCACGCACATGTTGCAGGATAAAGAATGGTATGCACGGTTAAGTGTTGGAAGCTTGGGGTGCCACGGCTGAAAGCAAAGAAGTTAAGTGTTGGAAGCTTAAGGTGTCACGGCTTGGCTGGAGGAGAAGAGAAGATTCATTTATCTTTAGATAGAAGAAGAGGCACGATGCATTCCAATTGGCTTTGAAAGAAGTATGTACAAGCTGTGCTGGAAAGTGAAGCACGGTGCACTTTAATTGGATAAAAAATTGGTGAATGGAAAAGCACACGGCCCACACTTGCTGAAAAATTGGTGAGCCAACTTTGGAAGCACATTGGAGACAATTAACACGGAGCAGCATATTTGGAGTCACATTTTCACTGCACTCATCCAACAATCAAAATGAAGAAAACAAAAGAAGGGGAACAGCATGCTCCACACACAACTCACGTTCAGCATAGGAGGAAGCAATGGTATTCACGGGGCTGGATGTCCTGGCTATAAGAAGAATGGGTGTGGGCGTTCAGAGAGCACGGCCTGAGGCCTGAGAGAGGTTCCAGTTGCCTTCTCTTCCAGGAAGCTCTCTCTAAAATTTTCATTTTTTTCCAAACAGTGTAATAGTGTAGAATTTAATTTATGAAGCAATAGTGTTTGCAAGTTTGATCATTTCATTGATATTTTCACATGATTTTGTTTCAAGTGTTGTTTGATAAATTTCATTTTTCAATTAAGTGTTTTTACTTCATTGTCTCTTTTATTTTACCGTTTAGTATTTTGTGTACCGTTAAGTTAAGTTATCGTGTTTTACTCATGTTATTTTCAACGTCATTTTTTTTACGGTTTATTTTTACTGAAGCTTTTGGTAAATTTTAATTATAATGTTTTTACACTTTTGTGCATGTTAAAGTACACGAAATTTTATTTCCAACACTTTGTAATTTTCTATTGTCTATTTTTATCATCTTTTATCGTTTAGTTTTTACCGTCTTTAAAATTTTATTTGAACGTTTTTACTTTTACCGCACAAAACCAAAAATATCCACAAACCCCCCCACTTCGTGACTGATCTAAGATTGAACCACCAAAATTGGTCCTTGAGAGACGACCTAGGAGTCACTTCCTAGTAAACTATGCTGCATTTCTTTTATGCACAATTTTTGTGAGCGGTGCGACCCGATCACCAAAAATGAGAGACGACCTAGGAGTCACTTCCTAGTAAACTATGCTGCATTTCTTTTATGCACAATTTTTGTGAGCGGTGCGACCCGATCACCAAAAATGGCGCCGTTGCCGGGGAACAATAACGGTTTGGTTTTAGATTTTTGTTGTATAAAGTTTTGTTATGTTAATATGTTTGTTTTGTGTGTTTTGTCTTGTATATTTTTGTAGGCGACAACGACACCTTCAGCAAATTTTGGCGGCGTTGTCACTTCAGTTCCAGGTTTTTCGTTTTAGATTTTTGCTGTGTTTTTCGATTATGTTGTGTTAATATATGTTTTGTCTTTTATATTTTATTGTGCAGTGTTCTGTATTTAGTTGCTATATTTAAAAAAAAAAAAAAAAAAAAAATTCTTATTGATGTTCTGTCTTGTGTGTGCTTGTAGCATGTATAAATGTGTTTAGTTTATCTGTTTCGTAATTTTTAGTTTTTAGTTTTTATTTTTATTTTCCATGTCTACCTATTTTAATTTTGTGAATAGTGCTTATTCTACAAGTGCCTGTAATTATGATTCTCTTTCTGCATATTACTCTGATTCTTGTGCTGATTTTAATACTGAGAAAAATATGGATCATCCTCAAATTCCTGAGAGCTCCCTTTGGGAGCCGGTTCCACCAGTTCAGCAATATCAGAGTCAGCAGTATGATGCTCCTGCCCAAGTAGCTTCTCAGCCTTCAACTTCTGAACCTACATTGAAGGCGTTATTGGAGCAGATGACCATGCAGAACATTCAGTTTCAGAAAGGGAACATGCAGTTCAAGCAAGAGAGCATGGAAACTCAAGCTGCCATGCAGAATCTGAGTGATCAGATCAGGCAGATGGCCACTCTTGCACCTGAGACTGTTGATGATTATTTTAAGGACCAGACAGTTGATGAATTGGAAATTCATGAGAAAATTTATTATGAGCAGCATGTTTTGGATTCTGACACTGATAGCCCTGAGGATGCAGCTGATAACTTGGAGTTTGGTAAGAAACTTCTGAGTGAGCAAAAACAGGTTTATTCTGAACCTGAGATTCCAACTTTACCTGATTTCCCTACACATTCAAATGCATGTGATTTGACGCACATTGATTCTATAGGGTTTATGACTGATATTGATACAAATTCGATTGACCAATCTAAAATTTTTAATTCAGTGTCAGCCATTGAACCCATTGGTAAAAGTTGCGTCAATATTGATTTTGAAAGAGAAACTGTGCAATCTGATGATTTTATAGAGTCAAGACTAAACTTTGATTTAACACAGTTTTCTGAAAATTTTGAATGTGACTGTGAATCTGGTTTTTGCTCCATTTGTGCCGAAATTGATTATGTGTTACACCCAGAGTCTAAGTTTATAACAGATGCTATTAATTGTGAGTTTGATGACAAGAATGCAGAGTTAAAAGAAAATGCAGGTGCTGACATTAAGGAATGCATGATTAATGAAGGAAAGATATTGTCGAAACAAATTGTTGTTAAAAGAAAGAAGAAAAATCTTGTTGTGAATGATATGGCAATATTGATGAAGCAGTTCCTCATAAAAATCTTATCGCTGGATCCTGAGGCAAAAGACATCTCCCTGATAATCCAAATTTGGCAGCTGCCATCATAACCAGGGGAGTTTTCATGTTCCTTCTTCCCTTAATTTTCTAAATTTGCGAATTAGGGGAGAATTTTGATTTTTCTTAGTTTACAAATTATTATTATTTAAAAAAAAAAAAATTATAAAAAAAAATAAAAATAAAAATGTGTGTTCTCTTTCACGCGTGTTATTTTGTTAATGTATGTATTGTAAATATGTGTTTTGTCTGCTGTTTTTGACATTTGCGTTTTGTGTGTTTTGATTTTTTGTGTTCGATATTAGGTCTTTTGTTTTGTTAAATTGTGTTCTGTTTTATTTATTTATTTAGTTTTTGTGTAAAAAAAAATATATATATATATATATAGTCATAAGAGTAGAATTAACATGTAAGGCAGAGAAGTGAAGTTTTAACAGAGACACTAATCTGAGTGCATTTATTGAAACATAACAAATTCGCAGTAAACATTCTGTCTTACATTGATAATAAAAATAAAATTCATAAAAATAAAATAAAGATGTCCGAGGTTCGATCTTTAGTGATCGTTAATATTACAATCCAAATAAAAAACAAAAAACATCATAAAAACACAAAAAAATAAAAACAACAAAAATATAAGTGTTCATATTACAGCCCATATTCTGGCCACACTCGGCCAATAAAAACATAAAAAAAAAAAATAAATAAATAAATAAACAAAACTTTAAAAATGAAAGAACTCTCGAGCTGGTTGTGGTGGTCTAAGGGAGAGCTCCGTTGAGGGAGCTCTGGTTCGAAAAGTCACGAGCGGAGGCTTTGGTGGAGGAATTTCTCGTTCATTTCTGTCGTCATCGATGATGATCGGAACGGGAAACAGATTCAGCAGCCTCGGTGCCCTCATTATCACCCAGTTGTTTTCTTTCAAACAAAAAAATAAAAAAATAAAAAAATAAAAAATAAAAAAATAAAACATGTGTTAATAATAGAAGAGGAATGGAAAATTTCAATGGAGGTGTGATCAGAGGTCTTACCGTACATGTATAGCGGCAGTTGTGAAAAGAGAGTGCCTGTGGGGTCTATCTCCGCTTGCCAGCGCCTGACCCGATTGCCATGGTTGTTAAACCAGCAGTGCACGTTGTATTCAGTGGCTTCGCCGAAGGTCCTTAGTCGAGACGCGATCTCGACGACTTGCGCTCGGCTTGGGTGTGTGACCCCATAGTTGTAGATTTTGGTCATCATCGTGATCTGATCATCTGTAGGACGCCATCGTTGACTGGTATATCTCTCTGATTCCATTTCACTCATCCTTCCTCTCGTAATATACAAATACATAAATAAAAAATAAATACATATAAAAAGAGCTAAAACTAAAAAAAAAAAAAAAAGAGAAGCATAAAAAAATTAGATTAGTTCTCTGTTTTCTTTATTTGTTCTTGTTTCCTTTTAGATATATTTTGTCCAGTCTGTATTTGATGTTTCAGTTTTTGGTCTCAGATCTGTTTCACGGTCCTTGCAAAAGGGTCCTAAACGGATCTACGTCCAGTGTCCTTGTCCATATTGTTCTTGTATATTCAGTTTCTGTGTTTTAGTTTTAAGTGGGGTACGTGGCGTTGTTCTACCCGATTGTCTCTGCAATACCTTCAATCGAAGGGAGATTAACGTCTGGTTTCCAGCCTATATACCCCTTAAGTTTTTAGACAGTTGTGTTTTATGTGTTTTAAGTGTTTAGCAGGTGAAAAAGAAAGCAGAATAAGAAAAAAAAAAAGAAAAAAAATGATAGATCTGAAAGCTGTAAAAGGAGAAGAACTGAAAAGCAAAAATAAAGAGCAGAAAGCTGAAAATAAAGATGGAAAGCAGTAAAGGGAGAGCAGGGCAGAGATGAAAAATAAAGGTAATACAGAGAGAGAGAGAGCAGAAAAAACGGAAAGAAAGGCAGATCCAGGAGCAAAGGACTTACCTGGAGTAGTAGGCTGGCAGAGAAGCTCCTCGCAGATCTCAGACTCTTCAGATGGCACGGTGGCAGAGGTTCCACACAGCTCCAGATGCTCAGAGGAGAGGCTCCCTGCAGAGATCCAGACGCTCGAGAGAGTTGAGAGAGCAGAGAGAGTTGAGAGAGCAGAGAGAGTTGAGAGAGCAGAGAGAGAGAGAGAGCAGAGGAGTAGAGAGAGATTGAGCGTTCAGAAATGGCGCTGGACGCGGAGGAGCAGCCTTTTATAGCCAAAGCTTTCCACTGTAGCAACAGTTCCGGTCATTCCCACCGAGACTGTTGTCACAGTACCGGTATCCTTTTTCAGAAAAAAAAAAAAATAAAATAAAATAAAATAAAATAAAATAAAATAAAAAAAAAAAAATATTATAGCATCTACTGATGGGTGCTAGGTGTTTTAGACATCTGCTGATGGATGTCCCTGATAACATCTGCTGATGGATGTTACTGAAAATTTCTTCCCATTTTTCTACTTTTACTGCACATGTCTATATTATTTGACTGCTCTGAAGTTGATCATCTGATGATTGTAACACACTGAGGACATTGTGTGATTTAAGTGTGGTCTACTGGGAAGAAATTCTGATTTTTTTTGATTTTTCTGTTAGATTGTATTTTGTGTGTTAAATTTTTTGTTTTTGAGTGTTAATTTTTTCTGTTTTAAGTTATTTTTATCAAGTTTTGTGTGCAATAAATTTTACATTTTTCTCTTGATTTCTGGATGATGTCTAAGTTGTAGATTTTTCCTTCACTTGATTAATACTTATGGTTTGAAATCCTTGCTTTTCTCTGCTTGGGAAGATTATTATGATGTTTAAGAGGTTGATTTGATTGGAACAAATACCCTGTGTGAGATTTGAGCCACTTAATTTTTTTTCTTGTGTGTGATATGTCTCTTGATTGCTTGCACATATGCCTTGGCTTGATTCTTTTTGATATACTTGATTGATATGCATGTTCAGACGTGATAAAGGCATTTTTGTTCTTGAGCCTCTTTAGCCAAATAAGCCTACCCTATTATTATCCTTTGATAACCCCTTTGAGCCTATACTTTCCCCATTTCTTTGTGTTGAAGCTCATACACTGACCCTAAGTGAAAAATAATGATTACCTTAACCTTAGGAAAGTCTGGAGCTATATAAGTGCTTTATGAAAAAGTGTGGTCTCCTTGGGAATTCTGATGAAATTGGCTAGTTGGTTCCTCATCATGTTTTGAAATGGTGATTTATATCCTGTTGTGTGATAAAGAAAAAAGAGAGACAGGATGAAAAAAATGATGAGAAAAATGAAAAATAATTTTGTAAACAATGGAGTCGAGAAGAGGATTGAATTAGAGGTTTGGGTGAGATTTGACTGTATTTACTCTTGTTCCCCATTTGTCCTCTATTTTCTTCTGAGCTGTAACTACTTATCCATATTTATCCTCCCCTGTCCTTGGCCCCATTACAACCATGTAAAGACCTTTTGATCTGAATATGCATATGTTTTAAGTATTGATAATTAGAAGCTTGCCAAGTCTGCTTGTGTTTGTTTTCTTGAGTGCATTGAGTGACATTGATTTACCTTAAACACTTGAGAGAAACACTGTGAGTGCATCTGTGAGGTTTTGTTATTTTCAATTCACCTCTTGAGCATATTAATTATTTTGCCATGTATTGAATTGCTTGGATGATTTCTATGAGTATCTGCTTTTCTTGATGGTGTGTTGGATATTGTCTACTTCTTATCTCTGTCCAGAATTCTTGAGAACTTTGTAAATTCTGTTTATTTTCTTGCGAGTTTTTATTTTCTGTATGTTGCGTCTCTGTTAATCTTTTAAAGTCCTTTGAACTATTCCCTGATTTGCGTCTTAATTTTGCCCAGGAGTGCAAAAGACTAAGTGTGGTCTATTTTGATGAATCAATAATTTCTTCACTTCGCTTAGTTTATTATACTAGAATTAATCAGGGAATTGTGCTTAATTGTCCAATATTTTCCCGTTTTTCATCATTGTATTTAATTTGACCGATAATTCTTATTTTGATTAATTTGAATTATCTATGGTTAATTATTTACATTATTAATTTTAGGAAAATTATTTGGATAAAATTAGGGACTAATTTATTTTATGAAGCAATTAATTAAGTGCACATTTTATTTTGAATCAAAAGCAGTGTCACAGCAATGGAGGTGCAGCCACCACTAAGCTCACGTCCACATGAGAAAGAGCTCTAAAATGCTAAGATTTGTTTTACTTTCCATGCTTTTCCACTCCACACTTGTTCAAGGAGCTCACGGTTTTTATATCTAATTGGAGGATAGTAGGTGTTGTTCTACAAAAGGGATTCATGCACCTTTGAAAGTGGATTCTAGCTAATCACCGTTCACACATCATCAACTCACGGTGCACATGAAAGAGGCCATACGGCTGCCACTTACATTAAAAAATTACAAACTCATGGAACAAGGAGCTCACTTACTGAATTCTGAATTCATACACATGGTCCCCGTTTTCTTCTCTTTGACAAAAGTTGATTGAATAAACATTTGCAAAGGACAAGACATGATCAAAGAAAATACATGGCACATGTTATGGAATGAGGGGTCCACCATGTTTATTGGGAGCACACGGTTTTAGGTAATGGAGAAAGCCTACATTTCAGAAAAATATGAAAGTGGTGCCACGGCCCACATGCAAAAGAGAAGTGTATTTTAATTGAAGTATTGTGGAATGGGTGCACAACAAGAAGCAAAGCACACACGGTCCTCCATTTCAGCAGCCTGCACGCATCCGGTAGACACAAGTCCAGCGGCCAAGAGAAGATGGCAGTCCAGCCACCACCTAAGATGGGAGAACATCACGCTCCATCCACTTCCACGGTCCAGCAGTTTGGATGAACACGATGGCTTCACGTGCACTGCCTGGAAGAAACGCTCCACTCTTGAACGTCCAGAGGCAGTAACAACACCGTCCAGCAGTTTGAGATGGTCCAGCTTGGGAGAGCTCACGGCTGGGAAAGCCACCACATTCACGTTGATTCTAGAGAAGATGAGAGAAGGAAATGGTGATTCTCGGACGCGGAGAAGGAGCTGGAAGCAGGGAGAAGTGATGCGTTATTCCAGCAGCTCTTGGTTTTATTTTTCTTTAAAGAATAGGATGTTGTTCAATTGATGGTGGGAACGTGGAGTGATGATTCAGAGTGATGATTCAGAGATGAAGAGCTTGTGATGGGAAAGAGAATGAAACGGTGCTGAATGAGAGGATGCTTGGGGAGGCCACGCACATGTTGCAGGATAAAGAATGGTGTGCACGGTTAAGTGTTGGAAGCTTGGGGTGCCACGGCTGAAAGCAAAGAAGTTAAGTGTTGGAAGCTTAAGGTGTCACGGCTTGGCTGGAGGAGAAGAGAAGATTCATTTATCTTTAGATAGAAGAAGAGGCACGATGCATTCCAATTGGCTTTGAAAGAAGTATGTACAAGCTGTGCTGGAAAGTGAAGCACGGTGCACTTTAATTGGATAAAAAATTGGTGAATGGAAAAGCACACGGCCCACACTTGCTGAAAAATTGGTGAGCCAACTTTGGAAGCACATTGGAGACAATTAACACGGAGCAGCATATTTGGAGTCACATTTTCACTGCACTCATCCAACAATCAAAATGAAGAAAACAAAAGAAGGGGAACAGCATGCTCCACACACAACTCACGTTCAGCATAGGAGGAAGCAATGGTATTCACGGGGCTGGATGTCCTGGCTATAAGAAGAATGGGTGTGGGCGTTCAGAGAGCACGGCCTGAGGCCTGGGAGAGGTTCCAGTTGCCTTCTCTTCCAGGAAGCTCTCTCTAAAATTTTCATTTTTTTCCAAACAGTGTAATAGTGTAGAATTTAATTTATGAAGCAATAGTGTTTGCAAGTTTGATCATTTCATTGATATTTTCACATGATTTTGTTTCAAGTGTTGTTTGATAAATTTCATTTTTCAATTAAGTGTTTTTACTTCATTGTCTCTTTTATTTTACCGTTTAGTATTTTGTGTACCGTTAAGTTAAGTTATCGTGTTTTACTCATGTTATTTTCAACGTCATTTTTTTTACGGTTTATTTTTACTGAAGCTTTTGGTAAATTTTAATTATAATGTTTTTACACTTTTGTGCATGTTAAAGTACACGAAATTTTATTTCCAACACTTTGTAATTTTCTATTGTCTATTTTTATCATCTTTTATCGTTTAGTTTTTACCGTCTTTAAAATTTTATTTGAACGTTTTTACTTTTACCGCACAAAACCAAAAATATCCACAAACCCCCCCACTTCGTGACTGATCTAAGATTGAACCACCAAAATTGGTCCTTGAGAGACGACCTAGGAGTCACTTCCTAGTAAACTATGCTGCATTTCTTTTATGCACAATTTTTGTGAGCGGTGCGACCCGATCACCAAAAATGAGAGACGACCTAGGAGTCACTTCCTAGTAAACTATGCTGCATTTCTTTTATGCACAATTTTTGTGAGCGGTGCGACCCGATCACCAGGGGTCGTCCCCTCTTCTTTCTCCGTGAGAACAGCAGCACCCACCGAGCTAGCAACCCCCTCGGCCAAAGGCGTCGCCGACAAAGCCGCTCATCAACAGACTCATCGCCGGCGACCGCCTCCTTTACGTATTCTCCTCCTGCGTGAGAGAGAAACACCCTCACTCAACGGAAGAACCCATTGCTCTTTTTCTTCACCACATCAGACTCAATGTTGGCGGCGAGGGCGTCCTGCAACGGTGGCGTTGTGAGGGAGACCGACGCGGCAGTGGAGTGAATCTTCCGTTTTGGCGTTTTAGGGTATTGCAATTTACTGCTTTCAGTAGCTACAATGATTTGGCACAACATACGAGGCGCATAAATATGATTGTGACTGTATTTCTGCAATCAAGCAGAAAAGACCCGATTGATGACGAATATATTTGGATCTACATTTCTTATTTTTGATAGTTCAATTAAGGGTTCAATCCAATGTTTTCAAATTTTTAATGGGTTGAAGGATATATGTATTCAAAATTGTTGTAATTGGAGAAAATATCTTTAGAATCTTCTTAATTAGAAGATATAAATATATAATCTTTAATTTTATTTTGTTTTCCTAATTTCCCTATTTCCCTTTTTAGGAGAATTATATTATTACAAATAGAGGATATGAGAATGAATTTTTCATGATTGAGAATAATAAATTAGTCTCATTTTCAACTTGGTGTCAGAGCTCCATATCTTGAGGCTCCATTCCACTGCAACAGTCGCACCGTCGCCGCTGTCGTCATCGCCGGTTGGGGTCGTTGATAGGGCAGAAAGGTGCGCCCAACATCGGCGATCACAACGCCGAAAGTCGCTCTGTGAGAGGAGCCGCCACGCGCCGCCATAGTCGCCAGCGCGTGTAGCCCACGCACCCACCTCCGGCGAGACCCACTCGCCGCCGCCGCCACAGACAGGGTCGTCGGAGCCTCTTGAATCCGTTCCTGGGGTCGATGACGACCCGTTTGGCATATATTTGAGCAGATCTGAGTTTGAAGGTTTTGCTCCTCTTCTCGGTGTGGCCCACACGCCGTTGTTGCTCAGAAAAGGTCACCGGAGACTCCTAGTTCCGTTCTACGCGATGTCTGAAGTAAAAAGGGTTCCTTTGGGAATACCTAATGACCTACCAAATATAGGAGGTACCGATCGGTTGGATGGTCAGAATTACTTACAATGGAGCCAATTTATTCGAAGGGTTCTCAAGGGTCGTTCAAAACTTGATCACATAAATGGAGGAGGACCAGGACCAGATGAAACTTATTTCTCAATTTGGGACAATGAAGATTCATTAATTATGACTTGGATGTGGCAATCCATGATTCCTGAGATAAGGAGAAATTATATGTTCCATTCTTCTGCAAAAGAAATATGGGATGATTTACAGAGCACTTTTTCTTTAAAAAAGGATCTTGCTGCTTACTATGACATTGAGAATAGGATATTTAATACAAAACAGGGCTCCCTTTCCGTATCAGAATATCACGGAATCCTGAGTGGTCTTTGGATGGAATTCGATCAGAACCAAACAATAAAGATGTGTAAAACAGATGCTGCTGCTCTTGCTGAATTCATTGAAAGGGGAAGAATATTTAAATTTCTCCAGGGCTTGAATAATGAGTATGACCCTATCCGGGTTCAGATTTTTGGAAGAGAAAAATTATCATCCCTGTCAGAAGTTTTTTTTATGGTAAGAGGAGAAGAAACTCGGAGAACTGTCATGCTAAATGGAGGGATCTCCAACACAGGCTCTGCCATGACAACTGGAAAGGGAGTCCACAAGGGAACAAATACTAGGGGAAAGACGTTTGAAAAAGATACTCATGGGACTATTGTTCATACTGTAAAAGATCTGGACATACCAAGGAAATATGCTTCAAACTCCATGGAAGAAAGAATGTTCTCGAACGCATGGGAAACAACAAAGGATCTACTAAAATATGGGTAAATCATACTACCTCAGAACAGGAAGCCACCAATCAATCTAGTTCTTCACAATCTAATCCACAACCACCAGATCTTGATATGAAAGCTTATAAGGAGAAACTAGAGCGCTTGGAAGCAATGGTTGAATCAATGAGTAAGCCCTCTGGATCATGTACTCTGTCCATAAAAGGTAAGATTTGTCTCAATAGTGTTGGTCAAGTGTCTCAAGGTATTTGGATTCTTGATTCAGGTGCAACTGATCATATGACACCATTTAGTGGGTCTTTCGACTCATATGGTAAAAGCAATAAAGCACAACTTATTACAGTTAGAAATGGTCAGGGTATACCTATATGCGGCTCTGGGAATATAATTTTGGACTCATCTATTATATTGAAGGATGTTTTACATGTTCCTCAATTAGCTAATAGTCTTATCTCTGTGCAAAAACTCACAAAGGATTTAAATTGTTCAGTAACATTTTTTCCAACTTATTGTGTTTTTCAGGACCTTGCCACAGGGAAGACGATTTTAACTGCTAAGGAGCAAAGTGGGTTGTATTTTTTAGACTTTGATGACCAAAGCAACACACAAATTATGAGTCAACAAGCTACATTTGAGACGTGGGCAAATTCCCAAATATGGCTACATCATCAAAGGCTTGGGCATCCTTCATTTAGTCTTATCAAGTCCTTGTTTCCTCATTTGTTTACCAAAGAGTCTGTTGAGTCTTTTAATTGTGATATTTGTCAATTGTCAAAACACCATCGTGCGTCTTATCCTATTAGTAAGAGTATTTCTCCATTTGATTTAATTCATTCTGATGTTTGGGGTCCTGTCATAGATTCTATTTCCGGAGCCAAGTGGTTTATTACCTTTATTGACGATTGTACTTGTGTCACGTGGACATACCTTATGAAAAATAAATCCGAAGTTTTTCAAATTTTTGTTAATTTTTTATGTCTTGTCCAAAATCAATTTTGGAAAAAAATATCAAAAGAATTAGGTCTGATAATGGTACTGAATATGTGAATCATGAATTTCTCAATTTTTTGTCTCATAATGGTATTGTTCATGAACTAACCTGTGTTAACACCCCTCAACAAAATGGGGTTGCTGAAAGAAAGAATCGTCATCTTCTTGAAGTAACTAGAGCTATTCTTTTTCAAATGTCTGTTCCAAAAAATTACTGGGAGAAGCTGTGTTAACTGCCACATATCTCATCAACAGGTTACCTACTCGTATCTTAAATGACATTAGTCCTATAGAGTCTCTATTGTCTTTTGTTCCTTCTTCTTCCATAATAACGAGTCTACCTAGTCGAGTCTTTGGATGTGTTGTTTTTGTTCACTCTCATCATCCTAACCGTGGTAAATTAGATCCCAGATCTCTTAAATGTGTCTTTATTGGGTATCCTTCTAATAAAAAAAGGGTACAAATGTTATCATCCTCAGACTCATCGCGTCTTTATCACCATGGATGTCACCTTTCATGAAACACAATCCTTTTATGTTAGTCCACCACTTCAGGGGGAGAAAGCACTTGAAGTGGATGAACTCTCCTTCTTGTCATTACCACGTTTGTCTTTGCAGGATGCCTAAGACCTGAGCAATGAAGCTACCATAGTCCATAGTAAGGAAGAAGAGGAAGAAGACAGATTTTTTGGCAACAAATATGAAAGAAGAAAACAACCCACTTCAACTCTCGAGCAAGAAAAATTGTCTAATCCGGAGGTGAGGATCCCTGAAGATATCAATGAGGAGGAGGTAAGTATTATTGAGGATTTACCCATTGCATTGAGAAAGGGAAGAAGATCGTGTGCTAAATATCCTATTTCTCAGTATGTTTGCACTAACAATCTCTCTGATAAGCACAAAAGTTTTGTTGTTGCCATTGATGCCACAGAAATTCCTACCTCAATCTAGGAGGCCATGAAAATTGAACATTGGAATCAAGCCATGAAAGAAGAGATTAATGCATTAGAAAGAAATTCAACTTGGGATATTGTTGATAAGCCAAGAGACAAGAAGGCAGTAGGGTGTAGATGGATATTCACTATAAGAAAAAGGCCATTTATATACGAATTATTACATACGGATCTAAATCTGTATATAATAAAATTATTACATACGGAAATTATGTACGAATGTTAAAAAATAAAAAAAAATTAAAAATTTAACCCTAAGTGAAAACCTAATAGCCTGAGAATTAATTGAAAAGTTCTCAAGTCATTCCCAGCTTTCCCTCTCATCTCTTTTGCTCTGAGCTTTCCCTCTCATCTCTTTCGCTCTGAGCTTTCCCTCTCTTCTCTTTCCCTCTCGATCACAAACCATCGGCACGTGTTTTTCATTAATGAGGTTTCGAGAAATGGAATAGGATCGCGGTGCCGTTGAGGGCCCTCGTGCTCTGGTCTAACCGAGGGTTTGGATCGACGGCTGTTGCATAGTGCTACTACAAGGATGACGAGAATAGGAGTGTGCGACACACGGCATGCTTGACACACAGGGTTGCAAGCCGAAGTGTGGAGTGTAGTGGGTGATGATAGGGAAGCCTGGAGCTGGGAGGAACCTCTTAGCGTAGAGGCTCTCGAAGGTTCTAGAAGTTCCTCACATTTTCATGGCTATGCTCTTCAGCCAGAACCTCAACCCTTGCTCCTACCTCTATCACCAACGAGCAAATGCCTTAGATCATGGAAAACTTGTCCGAGAGGAAAATACTCTTTTATGGCCATCACACTTCGTTCTTTTTGCACTCACGGTCACGCTAACAAAGTTCCTTCATCTAGTAAGTAATCCCTTTCTTCTTTGATTCATAAATCCCTAAAATTGCAAAACTCGAAAACCCTAATTTGTTTCTTCTTTCTTCCTATTGCACGTAACGATATGTGGTGTAGTTCAGAAGACGTTGTTCCATTGTTACCAGATATCGATTGAGGCGAGGGTGTTGCATTTTGAAAACATTCGAAGTGGTAGTAAGGTATGTTTCAGTGATATTTGTTTTCTTCCGAGGTTTTTGTTATGTTGTTTTGTTCATCATTATCTCTGACCTGGTTTGGACATGTTCTTAGGTCTTAATGAATTAATTAGTGGGCATTCAGGAGCCTAACTTTGTGCAATTGACCAAGTCGATGGATTCATCCTTATTTGCAAACACGATATGCATGTAAGGAGTTTTATGTGGAGTTAACATGTTCAGTGGCTAGCCTTATTTGTGGTATTTATTGGCACTTCAGGTTTTTACTGTTATATTGGTAACTATTTCCTAATGAGTTGACCATTGTTGTTACAAGTAAAAGTATACCATGCTTGGAAGTGAAACCCACCTGTTGTTATCATTCCATGAGAAAGAAAGTAGAGATTTGTGTTTTTCATGAATGAGAAATTAATGAAGAAACAAAAGAAAACTTTATCCTAGAAGCCAATTTGGCAAAGTAACCTTTCATTACTAGTATTCATACTCTTTTTTGTACCCTGCTGTATTTTACTAATAAGACAAGAAATTTACCATAGTGATTCATAAGTTAATTTGTATCTATGAGATTTTGAATCCTAATTTTGGAGATTTTAATGATTTGATGATCTCAATTCCTGCTAATGGACATGACAATTGGTTTTGCTTATGTGATTTCATAATCGACCAAGGTGCAGGGTATGCTTAGATATGCATAAACAAGTTCAATATTCTTCAATGTGACATATGATTGCAGGCTATATACAGGGAGAATATCAAATAAAAGTAACTAAAAGTGCCCTGGCCTTGTTGCTAACCAGCAGGTACAATGAATTGGGAAAAATACATGTCCATGGCCAAATCTGCATGTATTGGTTAGGGATCACTTGTAACACAAATCTTCATGAACTAGTTGAAAATTAAAGTACCAAAGCTTATCAACTTTAAGCTGACTGTTAACTTTTTTTCCAGGATATTACTTCTAGCTCTTTTGATTGCAAAATTGGCTTTCTTATGGAAATCTCATCTATCAGAGAATTACCTGATATGGTAAGAATTATGAATAACTCATGTAAATAATGATATTTGAATATGAGGATAACTTTTCTTTTGTTGTTTATCTGTCTTTATGGGCCATTGTTAGCCCAATTATTTTGACACATGTTCTTTTGTTTCTTTTGGAGGTTGATAAAAAGATGATTGTAAAAAAGAGAAAAAATTATGCTAATTTTACGAACTAGAAAAATAATGAATTAAACCTACAATATTAAAATAAAAATAATGAAGTTGTATTTTATTAATTTTTTCCTTGTTCATCCTTTTTGCTAATGCTATTAAAAGTTTAATGAATAGACAAAGAAAATTAAGATAATGGGAGTGAATATAAGGTACCACAGTCTCCATTCCAACTTCAATAGGATTCTGGGCCAAAATTTGAAAAAAATCATGTATTATTATTTATAAAAATAATAAAAGTATTTCATGATGGAATAGTTGCATTTCTCTTTCTTTTTAGATAAAATGTTTGATTATACATTTTAATTCTTTTCTCCTTTAACAATGTGTTATTGATATGTTAAAAGTTATAGATTTCATTTGCAATTAAATGACTTTATTACTTTTTTTCCAATATTGGTTTGACTGTAATTATTGTTTTTTAATTAAAGACTACTCGATGTTAACTTTTCAATTGGAATAAAGTTTCATTCAAAGTTGCCACTTTCATAGATACATGTTTTCTCAACAGGAATGAACCCAAGGGTGTTTGTGGTGTATTGCCATGTTCTTGCAACCATTGTAATTGCTCTAATAACTTATTTCTCACAGTATTCATCATGACCTCTCACTCCCATTTCTACTACCCTTCAATCTCAGCTCATGTCTTCACTTTCTTTTTAGAAATTCTTGCTCCTATTACTTTGATATTTTAATTTGATATTTTTGTAGGAATTTATTTAATTTAATATTTTTATGAGAATTAAAGTTGGCAACGCTATTGTCAAGCAGCTGGTGAGTACTTTTTTATGAGTTTCCACTCAATATATATTTATAGATAGCTATGCTTACAAATGTTACTACTGTGAACTGTAGGATGATCTCAATTGCCAATGTTGTTCCATTATGGTGTGTTTCAATATTTCTTTTGTTGTTTCATCTGTACCTAATTTCATTATTAGAGATGTGCTAGTCCAACTATATGTGCTTCGATATATCTGGAGATTCTCTTGGTATCAGGGGTAGGTATCCAATTGAACATGGTTTTTGGTTTGTGAAATTTTTTCGATTTGCATTTTCACTCTTTGGACCTAAATGAGTTTGATCTTGTTTTGTAGGTGAAACCTGATGACATATGTTCCCAAGTTGGTTTATGTTCCGCCAAAAGGATTCAATCTAAGAGGTTAGAAATGTCTATGGCTCTTTTATATAGATGTCTCTACTCTCTGCTTCCCTTGCAAGTCTACTATAGTTATGTCATTTCTTATCCCCTCCCTTTGTTTTCAGATTCCATCAAGCTTGAAGAAGGTCTTCCTGATACGACTGTCGCGGTCATACAAATTTGATGTGCAGAAATTAATGCAGTATAACTAGGACTTGACTCCTAGGTCGTCTCTCAAGGACCAATTTTGTGGCGGTTCAATCTCAGATTTAACACGAAGAGGGGGGGGTTTGTGAATGTTTTTGTTTTTATGCGAAAAAATTAAAATGAACTGGAATTTAAATAACACCAAATTAAATACGGTGAAGTAAAATGCAGTACAGTAAAAACCCAATGGTAAAAGACATCAAAATAAAATAAACGCGGGAACATTAAACGTATAGAAAACGTTAAACATTAAACACAAAAATAAAAGCATATTTAAAAACAATACGTAAAATTTAAAACTAAAATGGTAAAAACGAAATTAAAACAGTAAAACAAATTTAAAACAGTAAAAAATGATTTTGCTACAGTAAAAACGAAAATACAGTAAGGTAAAATAGTAAAAAATAAATCTGGAACAGAAAACTAAAATACAGAAAACGAAAATACAGAAAAACGAAAATACAGTACATAGTAAATACAGAATACAGTAGAAAGAGTAAAATAGTAAATTTTAGAAACAGTAAAAACGAAAATACAGTAACATGAAACAGTGAAAATAAATCTAAAACAGTAAAAACGAAAATACAAAAAAAACATAAAATACAGAAAATGGAAAATACAGAAAATAATAAAAACAGTAAAACATCAAAAACAAAAATATGAAATTACAGCAGTAAACAATAACAGTAAAAACAGTGAATACAGAATTTCAAAATCAGTAAAGCAGTAAAAGTAAAATACAGAAAATAAAAATACAGAAAACAGGAAATACAGAAAAACAGTAAATTTCAAAAACAGTAAAAACAAATTCAAAATTACTGCAGTAAAATACAGAGAACAGAATTAATCAACATGCAAAAGATAAACAGCAGCAGAAATTAAATTGCATAAAAAATGTAATACAGAAATTAAAATACAGCAGAAATTAAATTACAGCAGTAAAATAGAAACAGTAAAACAGAATTGAAAATTCAGAAACAGTAAATGAAATCAAACTTTGAATTGAATTTAACTTGTTCACAAATTTATTACAGCAAAGAAAATAAAATTTGATACTAACGTACACTGCTCAACCATATCCTTCCATCTTTGTAGTGTGCTATTCTTCACTGTTCCAGCCCCTTTGCTCTTTTCTGGACTGAAAATTCCAGCTTTATTGTGCTGGAATTATTCCTCTGCTGGAAAGTATCCAGCCCCCAATTTCCAGCCCCCTGCTGTCTGCTGTAACGTCCTCTACGGTCTCCCCCTACTCTACACTACTCCTCAAACTCCCTCCTTTGCTTCAACTCTCGGCCTTCTCTTTATACACACACGACACCCCTTTTCGTAATTAGAGATGCTTGTCTCTATTTGGCTCTCTTCCATCCGTGAATATCCCACTAATACATTCTAGAAACCAAATTAAATATTCTATTCTAATGCAAACATCAAAGTCACACTACACTGCTTTTTCTTCCAGCAAGGGTGAATCACCGTTTCCATCACTCGTGAACATCTCTCCAAGCCGTGCCAGCACCTCTTCTTTTCTAAAACCACTGCTCCTGGAATCGGCTATTTTGTTTTTCTCCAAAGCTAAATGAATGCAAATAAAAAGGGAATTAATCACCATGGGGTTCCTCTTTTATATGCTTGGACGTGACTGCTCCCTACTACTACCGTACTGCACTTCTTCACTATGAATCACCACATCTCAATGCTTTTCTTTTCTTCATCAACGGGATCCATGCCTCATTCCAGGATGTTGCTTCCAGCTCACACGTCAACGTGCTTATCTTCTCCCATTAAAATAAAATGAACTCTGCTAAAAACATGTGCTGCTCCAGATTCTCATCATTCCAGCCCCCATCCAGACCGCTTCTTTTCTCTTCAAGCACACACACCTCAACCGTGGCTTGCTGGACTTCTTCGTGTTGCTGGATGTTGCTTCATTTTGTCTGCTCAAGCACCGTGTGTCAGCCGTGAATGAAGCCTTCCATGGACGTGTGGGTCTCTTGCAAGAAAGAAAACTAATTCCCAGCAGGAGAGAAACCATGGGCATCCATCCTTCCAACAAGTGGTGGTCCCCCTTGTCCCCAATTTCTTCTTTTTTTTTTTCTCTCTGGCTTCATTTGGCCGTGTGATGTAATTGTAAACCAATCAATAATTCTCAAAGTTTAATAAACAAAGTGTTGCTAAAACGTTATTGCTTCACGTGAAAGTTATGTGACGTGGCCCTCTTAATTCTTTTACACAAAATGATTTGACTATGAGGCCATATTTTTCAAAAACTGTGGGGTCCTCTCCAATAGCTTCACGGTTTATCTCCAATGTTTGGTGGCAAAATAAAATAAAATAAAATGAGTTGGCATTTTGCTTTGGCCGTGTGATGTTCCGAGATTTGTTTCACAAACAGCTTCTTCCGATTAAATAACACCGTGTACAAATGTATGCTCTTCCAAATGTCCCAAAAATATTTACAGAATTTTCCCTGCACTCAATAATGTAAATTATTAGTCTCAGATAATTCAAATTAAGTGAAATAAGAATTTCTGATCAAATTAAGCACAATCAATAAAAACGGGAAAATACTAGACAATTAAGCACAATTTCCTGATTAATTTTAGTACAATAAACTAAGTAAAGTGAAGAAAATAATGATTCATCAAAATAGACCACACTTAGTCTTTTGCACTCCTGGGCAAAATTAAGACGCAAATCAGGGAATGGTTCAAAGGATTTTTAGGTGTATGACACAAAAACTCAGCAGACAGAAAAATAAATAAAATGAAAACTCACGAGAAAATAAAAAGAATTTACAGAGTTCTCAAGAAATCTGGACAGAGAAAATAAGTAGAAATTATCCAACACAAAATCAAATAAAGCAGATACTTACAGAAATCATCCAAACAATTCAATACACGGAAAAATAATTAATCAGTTCAAGAGGTGATTCAAAAATAACAAAACCTCACAGATGCACTCACAGTGTTTCTCTCAAGTGGCTAGGGTAAATAATTTCAACTCAATGTACTCAAGAAAACAAACACAAGTAGACTTGGCAAGTTTCTAATATCAACACTTAAAACATATGCATGTTCAGATCAAAAGGTCTTTTATGGGTTGTAATGAGGCCAAGGACAAGGAGGGATAAATTTGGATAAGTAGCTATAGCTCAGAAGAAATAGAGGTGCACTAGGAAAAAAATGTAAACACAGTGAAATCTCACCCAAACCTCTAATTCAATCCTCTTCTCGACTCCATTATTCACAAAATTATTTTTCAATTTTCTCTTTTTCTCATCAAATATTTTTTTTTTTTTTTTTTTTTTCACACAACAGGATATAAATTATCATTTCAAAACATGATGAGGAACCAACTAGCCAATTTATCAGAATTCCCAAGGAGACCACACTTATTCTCAAAACACTTCTGTAGCTCCAGACTTTCCTAAGGATAAGGTAATCATTTGTTTTTCACTTAGGATCAGTGTATGAGCTTCAACACAAAGAAATATATACAGTATAGGCTCAAAGGGGTTATTAAAGGATAATAACAAGGTAGGCTTATTTGGCTAAAGAGGCTCAAGAACAAAAATGCCTTTATCACGTCTGAACATGCATATCAATCAAGTATATCAAAAAGAATCAAGCCAAGGCATATGTGCAAGAAATCAAGAGTCATATCACACAAGAAAGAACATTAAGTGGCTCAAATCTCACACAGGGTATTCGTCACAATCAAATCAACCTCTTAAACACATAATCATGTTTCCAAGCAGAGAAAAGCAAGGATTTCAAACCATAAGTATTAATGAAGTGAAGGAAAAATCTACAATCTTAGACATCATCCAGAAATCAAGAGAAAAATGTAAAATTTATTTCACCCAAAACACACTAAAAACAACTTAAAATAGAAAAAAAATTTAACACTCAAAAACAAAAAATTTAACACACAAAATACAATCTAACAGAAAAATCAGAATTTCTTCCCAGTAGACCACACTTAAATCACACAATGTCCTCAGTGTGTTACAATCATCAGATTATCAATTTCAGAGCAACAAATAATATAGACAAGTGCAATAAAATGTTAGGAAATGGGAAGAAATTTTCAGTAACATCCATCAGTAGATGTTTTCAGTGACATCCATCAGTAGATGTCTGAATCACGTAGCACCCATCAGTAGATGCTAATTAATTAAATTTTTTTTTTTTTTTTTTTTTTTTTTTTTTTTTATTTTGGAAAAGGAGAAAACCGGTACTGTGGCAACAGTCTCGGTGGCAAAGACCGGAACTGTTGCTACAGTGGAAACAATCTGGTTATAAAAGGGTACCTCCTCAGCGTCAGAGCGCCATTTCTGACTTCCCTGCTCTCTCTCTCTACTTCTCTTCTCCGCTCTCTTCTCTGCTCTCTTCTCTCTCTACTTCTCTCGAGCGTCTGGATCTCTGCAGGGAGCCTCTCCCCCCGCGTCCGCTGAAGAGTCTGAGATCCTCAAGGAGCCTCTGCAAGCCCTACTACTCCAGGTAAGTCCTCAGCACCTGGATCTCTGTTTCTATCTGCTTGCTTTACATTTTCCAGATCTTTCACTGCTTTCTTTTCCTTTCTCTGCTTTCCATGTTCTGCTTCTCTTTAAAGCTTTTAGATCTTTCATTTTGCTTTATCCTGCCTTCCTTTAAGCTCTCTGCTCCTTTTATTTTTCTATCTTAACTACAACAAAAACAAGAACACACTGTCTTAAACTAAGGGGTATATAGGCTGGAAACCAGACGTTAATCTCCCTTCGATTGAAGGTATTGCAGAGACAATCGGGTAGAACAACGCCACGTACCCCACTTAAAAATAAACACAAAATCTTAATTTACAAGCACAATATGGACAAGGACACTGGACGTAGATCCGTTTAGGACCCTTTGCGAGGACCGTGAAACAGATCTGAGACCAAAAACAAAAACAATCAAAGACAGACAGGACAAAATAAATCTAAAAGGAAACAAGAACAAATAAAGAAAACACAGAACTAAGAATCTAAAAATTTTTTATGCTTCTCTTTTTTTTAGTTCTTTTTATTATTTTTTTATGTTTATTTTTTCCTTTTTTTATGTATTTATTTTTTTTTATTTATGTATTTGTATATTACGAGAGGAAGGATGAGTGAAACGGAATCAGAGAGATATACCAGTCAACGGTGGCGTCCTACCGACGATCAAATCCAGATGATGACCAAAATATTCAACTATGGGGTCACACACCCAAGCCGAGCGCAAGTCGTCGAGATCGCGTCTCGACTAAGGGCTTTCGGCGAAGCCACTGAATACAACGTACACTGCTGGTTCAACAACCACGGCAATCGGGTCAAGCACTGGCAAGCGGAGATAGACCCCACTGGCACTCTCTTTTCACAACTGCCGCTGTACATGTACGGTAAGAACTCTCATCATACCTTCATTGAAATTTTTTTCACTTCCTCTTCTATTATTAACACATGTTTTTTATTTTTTATTTTTTTTATTTTTTTGTTTGAAAGAAAAAAACTGGGTGATTATGAGGGCACCGAGGCTGCTGAATCTGTTTCCCGTTCCGATCATCATCGATGACGACAGAAATGAACGAGAAATTCCTCCACCAAAGCCTCCGCTCGCATTCCGAACCAGAGCTCCCTCAACGGAGCTCTCCCTTAGACCACCACAACCAGCTCGAGAGTTCTTTCATTTTTAGTGTTTAATGTTTTTTTTTTTTTTTTTTTTTTTTTTTTTTTTTATTTTTATGTTTTTGTTGGCCGAGTGTGGCCAGAATATGGGCTGTAATATGAACAATTGTTTTTAATTTTTTTTATGTTGTTTTTTTTTTTTTATTATTTGGTTTGTAATATTAACGATCACTAAAGATCGACCCCCTGAACAACCTTATTTTCACATATATCTACTGCATCTTTATATTCAGATCTGTTCACGCTCCTTACCCCCATTACTGTAATTTTTGTTATTATGAATGAAATCTTTTCTTAGTGTAAACAAAATATTCAATGAATTATCTGTGTGAAACAACTAAGAAATTATATTACAGTGAAGGAAAATAAGAAAAATAAATGAGATCTGAAATGAAATGTTTATTGATATGAAATAATAAGATACTGAGGGTCGAAATAAAATCAAAGAATACGCAAAACAATTTTTTGAATTTTTGAATTTTTTTTTTTTTTTTTTTTTTTTTTTTTAAGGGAAAACAACTCAAAAACTAAGAAGAAAAAAATAAATATACACAGATTTGGCACGCTATATAAAAAAAATTTATCACAAATTTTTTCTTTTTATGTTTTTAAAATTTTTTTTTTTTTTATTTTTAAAAATAATAATTCGAAAACTAAAAAGAAAAGGAAAAACAAACTTAAAAGAAAAACAAAAATCAGAAACTTCCCGAGACCATACTTAAACTACACTGTCCTAAATGTTTTCTAAGCATAAGATCATCAATTAAAATACTAAACAGATAAAGGACAAGTGCATTAAAAATATGAAAACGGGAAGAAAGAAAAAGAAAACTTCCCTGGTCATGGTGGCATTTGCCAATTTTGGACTTGTAGGGAGATGTTCCCTTCTTCAGGATCCAGCATGAAAGTGTTGAGGACGAACTGCTTCATCCTCCAGATTTGATCAAGCAGTGAAATGTCCTCCACCACCGGATCTAAGCAATTATTGTTGATAACTAGATTCAATAGGTGCCTGTTGATGTTGAAATCGTTCTGGGTGCTCGCACCTCTGTCTTCAATTGTGGGTGTCTGCTCATCAAGTTTATACGTGCCTCCTGCAACATGGTTAGTGCAATGTGGCATTGCAGAAATTTCATGCAGAGGTATAACACCCCATCCCAATTCATCATACTGAGCCTTAGATACAACCTCATAACATGAATCAGTTTGAAATGTAGAAACAATATCTATAACAGGTTCAGATTCATGTTCAGTGCATGGAGAACAAATATTCAGATCTGATAACACAAAATTATTCTCGTCATGCATAGAGGGAAAATTAAAATCATGCTCAGCAACAATATAATTATCAACATACCTCTCAACAGCATAATCATCAAATTGAGGTATGTTGGTGGAAAATGAAAGTGGTCTACCTGGTTCAAAATAGCTGCTTGTACCTGCCTGGTCCTCAAAATATTCATCAGTCTCCTCAGGTGCAAGAGTGGCCATCTGCCTGATCTGATCAGTCAGATTCTGAATGGCAGCTTGAGTTTCCTGCTGGAACTCCATGCTCTCTTGCTTGAACTGCATGTTCCCTTTCTGAAACTGAATGTTCTGCATTGTCATCTGCTCTAGTAACTCCTTTAATGTAGGTTCAGAAGTAGAAGGCTGAGGAGTTATTTGAATAGGAGCATCATACTGCTGACTCTGATATTGCTGAACTGGTGGAACCGGCTCCCAAAGGGAGCTCTCAGAAGTTTGAGGATGAGACATATTGTTCTCATCATAGAAATCAGCAGAATTAAAATCACAGTAATATCCAGAATGATAGTCATAGCTAGAGGCATCGACAGAATAAGCAGAATTCACGTAATCAAAATTGGTAGACATGGACAAATAAAAAGTAAAAACTAAAAACTAAAAATTACGAATCAGATAAAACAAAACACATTTATACATGCTACAAGCACACACAAGACAGAACATCAATAGTAAAAATTTTTAATTAAATTTTTTTTTTTTAATTTTAAATTTTTTTTTTTTAATAACAACTAAATACAGAACATAGCACAATTAAACACATATATACACAATATATATTAACACAGTAAAAATCTAAAACAAAAACCTGGATCTGAAGTGACAACGCCGCCAAAATTTGCTGAAGGTGTCGTTGTCGCCTACAGAAATATACAAGACAAAACACACAAAACAAACATATTAACAGAACAAAACTTTATACAACAAAAATCTAAAACCAAACCGTTATTGGTTGGTCCCCGGCAGCGGCGCCAAAATTTGATACGACTGTCGCGGTCATACAAATTTGATGTGCAGAAATTAATGCAGTATAACTAGGACTTGACTCCTAGGTCGTCTCTCAAGGACCAATTTTGTGGCGGTTCAATCTCAGATTTAACACGAAGAGGGGGGGGTTTGTGAATGTTTTTGTTTTTATGCGAAAAAATTAAAATGAACTGGAATTTAAATAACACCAAATTAAATACGGTGAAGTAAAATGCAGTACAGTAAAAACCCAATGGTAAAAGACATCAAAATAAAATAAACGCGGGAACATTAAACGTATAGAAAACGTTAAACATTAAACACAAAAATAAAAGCATATTTAAAAACAATACGTAAAATTTAAAACTAAAATGGTAAAAACGAAATTAAAACAGTAAAACAAATTTAAAACAGTAAAAAATGATTTTGCTACAGTAAAAACGAAAATACAGTAAGGTAAAATAGTAAAAAATAAATCTGGAACAGAAAACTAAAATACAGAAAACGAAAATACAGAAAAACGAAAATACAGTACATAGTAAATACAGAATACAGTAGAAAGAGTAAAATAGTAAATTTTAGAAACAGTAAAAACGAAAATACAGTAACATGAAACAGTGAAAATAAATCTAAAACAGTAAAAACGAAAATACAAAAAAAACATAAAATACAGAAAATGGAAAATACAGAAAATAATAAAAACAGTAAAACATCAAAAACAAAAATATGAAATTACAGCAGTAAACAATAACAGTAAAAACAGTGAATACAGAATTTCAAAATCAGTAAAGCAGTAAAAGTAAAATACAGAAAATAAAAATACAGAAAACAGGAAATACAGAAAAACAGTAAATTTCAAAAACAGTAAAAACAAATTCAAAATTACTGCAGTAAAATACAGAGAACAGAATTAATCAACATGCAAAAGATAAACAGCAGCAGAAATTAAATTGCATAAAAAATGTAATACAGAAATTAAAATACAGCAGAAATTAAATTACAGCAGTAAAATAGAAACAGTAAAACAGAATTGAAAATTCAGAAACAGTAAATGAAATCAAACTTTGAATTGAATTTAACTTGTTCACAAATTTATTACAGCAAAGAAAATAAAATTTGATACTAACGTACACTGCTCAACCATATCCTTCCATCTTTGTAGTGTGCTATTCTTCACTGTTCCAGCCCCTTTGCTCTTTTCTGGACTGAAAATTCCAGCTTTATTGTGCTGGAATTATTCCTCTGCTGGAAAGTATCCAGCCCCCAATTTCCAGCCCCCTGCTGTCTGCTGTAACGTCCTCTACGGTCTCCCCCTACTCTACACTACTCCTCAAACTCCCTCCTTTGCTTCAACTCTCGGCCTTCTCTTTATACACACACGACACCCCTTTTCGTAATTAGAGATGCTTGTCTCTATTTGGCTCTCTTCCATCCGTGAATATCCCACTAATACACTCTAGAAACCAAATTAAATATTCTATTCTAATGCAAACATCAAAGTCACACTACACTGCTTTTTCTTCCAGCAAGGGTGAATCACCGTTTCCATCACTCGTGAACATCTCTCCAAGCCGTGCCAGCACCTCTTCTTTTCTAAAACCACTGCTCCTGGAATCGGCTATTTTGTTTTTCTCCAAAGCTAAATGAATGCAAATAAAAAGGGAATTAATCACCATGGGGTTCCTCTTTTATATGCTTGGACGTGACTGCTCCCTACTACTACCGTACTGCACTTCTTCACTATGAATCACCACATCTCAATGCTTTTCTTTTCTTCATCAACGGGATCCATGCCTCATTCCAGGATGTTGCTTCCAGCTCACACGTCAACGTGCTTATCTTCTCCCATTAAAATAAAATGAACTCTGCTAAAAACATGTGCTGCTCCAGATTCTCATCATTCCAGCCCCCATCCAGACCGCTTCTTTTCTCTTCAAGCACACACACCTCAACCGTGGCTTGCTGGACTTCTTCGTGTTGCTGGATGTTGCTTCATTTTGTCTGCTCAAGCACCGTGTGTCAGCCGTGAATGAAGCCTTCCATGGACGTGTGGGTCTCTTGCAAGAAAGAAAACTAATTCCCAGCAGGAGAGAAACCATGGGCATCCATCCTTCCAACAAGTGGTGGTCCCCCTTGTCCCCAATTTCTTCTTTTTTTTTTTCTCTCTGGCTTCATTTGGCCGTGTGATGTAATTGTAAACCAATCAATAATTCTCAAAGTTTAATAAACAAAGTGTTGCTAAAACGTTATTGCTTCACGTGAAAGTTATGTGACGTGGCCCTCTTAATTCTTTTACACAAAATGATTTGACTATGAGGCCATATTTTTCAAAAACTGTGGGGTCCTCTCCAATAGCTTCACGGTTTATCTCCAATGTTTGGTGGCAAAATAAAATAAAATAAAATGAGTTGGCATTTTGCTTTAGCCGTGTGATGTTCCGAGATTTGTTTCACAAACAGCTTCTTCCGATTAAATAACACCGTGTACAAATGTATGCTCTTCCAAATGTCCCAAAAATATTTACAGAATTTTCCCTGCACTCAATAATGTAAATTATTAGTCTCAGATAATTCAAATTAAGTGAAATAAGAATTTCTGATCAAATTAAGCACAATCAATAAAAACGGGAAAATACTAGACAATTAAGCACAATTTCCTGATTAATTTTAGTACAATAAACTAAGTAAAGTGAAGAAAATAATGATTCATCACTTCCACCCAATGATTATTTGTGCAACATTTGCAGAGCTAGCAACAATTGTTTCAGAGTTTCTTTCTGAGTAGAGCTTGATTATTATGTGTAAATTATAGTTTAGTTAATATTCAATTCTATATTGTACAAGGGCCGATTTGTTTTGAATTCTATTTATAAAGTCTTTCAATAAAATTTTTATGTTTTAATTATTTGTTTTAAGCATAATTATATATTATAAATTCTTTACATTTGTTGAAAGTTGAAACTAATAGCAATAACCTTATATAATATTATATTTGTAAGTTTTTTTTGTTTATTTTAAAGCTTTCTGTTTTTTATAAATATTTTTTTTTCTCTATTTTATGTTACATACGGATTTATCCGTATGTAAAAGAAAATTATTTTTTTGATATATTATATACGGATATATCTGTATATAAGTTACATACGGATTTATCCGTATATAAATTACATACGGATATATCCGTATATAATTTATATACGGATAAATCCGTATATAATTTAGCTACGATAGTTTTATATACGGATTTTTGTCCGTATGTAAGCCGTATGTAATCAAGTGTTATATACGGATTTTGGGTTTTATATACGGATTTTGATGCTATGTAATTTATTTTTTTCTTGTAGTGATTCAAAGTGAAACATAAGGCAGATGGGACAATAAAAAGATATAAAGCTAGATTGGTGGCAAAAGGATATACCCAAACATATGGGATTGACTATGAGGAGACATTTGCCCCAATGGCAAAGATGAATACAATTCGAGTTATTCTCTCTTTGGCTGCCCATTTTGGATGGGACTTACACCAGCTAGATGTGAAGAATGCCTTTCTTCATGGAAATCTAGATGAGGAAGTGTACAAGGAGATTCCCCCAGATTTTGAAGTGAAAAATGAAAGAAACAAGGTATGCCTCCTGAAGAAAGCATTGTATGGTCTTAAGCAATCCCCTAGAGCATGGTTTGGAAGATTTACAAAAGCAATGGTTTCCTTAGGATACAGACAAAGCCAAGGAGATCATACTCTATTCATAAAGCACTCTTCTACAGGTAAAATCACTCTATTACTTGTCTATGTGGATGATATGATTATTGTAAGAGATGATGAAACAGAAAAGTTGGCATTAAAAGATAAATTGGCAACTCAGTTTGAAATGAAAAACCTAGGAAAACTCAAATATTTTCTTGGAATAGAGGTTGCCTACTCCAAGAATAGAATTTTCATCTCCCAAAGGAAATATGTACTTGATCTCTTCAAAGAAACAGGAAAGTTGGGATGTAGAACCTCAACAGTTCCTATAGAACAGAATCACAGAATTGAAAGTGAAAAAAGTGCTCCTATAGAGAAGGCCCAATATCAGAGATTGGTAGGAAAATTGATTTATCTATCACACACAAGACCAGATGTTGCTTATGTTGTGAGTGTAGTGAGCCAATTTATGCATGATCCAAGAGAGAGACACATGCAAGCAGTTGACAAAATTCTCCAATACTTGAAGTCAAGTCCAGGAAAGGGGTTATTATTCAAAAGGGAAGACACATTGACTATGAAGATATATACTGATGCGGACTATGCAGGTTCTATTACCGACAGAAAATCTACTTCTGGGTATTGTGTATTTCTTGGAGGTAGTCTGATAACATGGAGAAGCAAAAAGCAAGATAGAGTATCTCGTTCTAGTGTAGAAGCTGAATTTCGAGCCCTTGCTCAAGGAATGTGTGAAGAACTCTGGATGAAAATCATTTTGGATGATCTTAAAGTCAAAGTGGAGAACCCGGTGCAATTACACTGTGACAATAAGTATGCTATGAGCATAGCCCATAATCCAGTACAACATGACAGAACCAAACACATTGAAATTGACAAACATTTCATCAAAGATAATCTTGACAGAGGATTTGTGATTACAACTCATGCTCCTACAGAACTTCAAATAGCATATATTTTTACAAAAGGGCTTCCTCCGGATAGATTTCAAGATCTTGTAGGCAAGTTAGGAATGATTGATATTCATTTACCAACTTGAGGGGGAGTGTTGTAATTGGAGAAAATATCTTTAGAATCTTCTTAATTAGAAGATATAGATATATAATCTTTTATTTTATTTTTGTTTTCCTAGTTTCCTTATTTCCCTTTTTAGGAGAATTAGATTATTACAAATAGAGGATATGAGAATGTATTTTTCATGATTGAGAATAATAAATTAGTCTCATTTTCAACTAAAATTATCTCTCTTTGATTGCAAAATGTATTGGCGAAATGAGAATCAGACACCTTTCATGGCAAGCCTTTGGCAGAATATAAAAGAAAAAAATTGCATGAGATTTTATGATTGAATTCACGTTTGCTTATTAACTGTACCAGGGGGAGCCGGGCGCCGTACGGAAGAACCGTCCGGCTGTCCAATGACTGTCCGCCCAAGGGATATACCGGACCAGGGGAGCCGGGCGCCGTACAGAAGAACCGTCCGGCTGTCCAAGGACTGTCCGCCCAAGGGATATACCGGACCAGGGGAGCCGGGCGCCGAACGGAAGAACCGTCCGGCTGTCCATTGACTGTCCGCCCAAGGGACATACCGGAGCCCACTACAACCCGAACGATAATATCTGTATCCGCAAGAGCCGGACGCCGTACGGAAGAGCCCATATGGCCGGACGCCCACACCCGCCAAAACACTAATCAACGTGATTTAAAGTAAAGTAGCCTGGTTTAAAGGTAAGTAGAAATTAGAAGCTATTGGGCTGTTTTGGGCCGTGATTAACTTTTCACTAATCCCAAGCCCATAGCGAAAACTATAAATACAGGTTCACGGTGAGTGGTAGATAGGTTACATAAAATGCACATTTATTGCTATCCCTGAGAAAAGCCATTGCTCTGAGACTGACTTTGGCATCGGAGAATCTTTTGCAGGTCTCCACCCCGCGGGATTGAGAAAAGAACAGAGGATTAGAGCAGAAGACCAGCTATCAGGACAAATTGGCTTGAGGACGTGGAGGTTTGGAACAGCACAGCCCTACACTTCCGAAACATTTGGCGCCCACCGTGGGGCCGTGTGATTTCAAAAACTCAATGGTGACCACAAGAAACATGGGCATGGACGATCCAGTTGAGATGATCCGCGCATTGCAGCAAAAGATGGATGAGATGCAGCAGCGTCATGAAGACGAGCTGGCCGCCGTAAAGGCCGACTGTGAGGCTCGGATAGCCCGGGAGGTCGGGCGGATAGACGGAGGAGATCAGCCGAAGGATAAAGGAAAGGCGGTGGCGGGAGAGCGCCCGCCCACGGATACCGAATGTGATAGAACCTGGAGGCCTACCGGGTCCGATGCGGAAGGAAGCAAGGTAAAATCGGTAAATGCGGAGAGCGCTGCCGAAGACGGACGGATGGTAGTAAAATCGGAGCCCTCGTCCATCTTGTTGCTTCCATTTACCCAAAACATCATGAATGTCCAAATTTCGGAGCAATTTGTGGCTCCACAGTTCAAGATGTATAACGGGACAACAGACCCTGCGTCCCATATTCAGACATTCTCGAACGCCATGGCGTTCCGAACGGGTAATGACGCCATCTGGTGTCGAGCATTCTCGCTCTCATTAGAAGACGAGGCATTGGAGTGGTTCAACACCCTCCCTCCCAATTCAATAGAAAACTTCGCTGGATTAAAACAGCTATTCATCAAACAATTCGCGGCCAGCAGCACACAAGACTTGACCGTATTCGAACTGATGACCCTCAGGCAGGGGAAGGACGAAACACTACGGACGTTTATGGACAGATACCAGAAGACCGTCCGGCGCGTAAAAAGCCTAACCCCAGAGCTAGCCCTTCACTATATCCTGCCGGCCCTAAAGCCAGGACCGTTCAAGGATAGTGTCTGCAGGCGAGCACCTAAAATTATGGAGGAGCTAAGGGAGAGAGCAGCTGACGAGATAAGGGTGGAGGAAATGAAACTCTCCTACAAAAAGGAGAATCAAGAAGTTAGGGGAGAAAGGGTGGACGGTAATAAACCCGCCTCGTCGACGGGAAAAACGTTCGGCCCTAGACCCAGGGAGCAGCAGAAAGGACCCCGCTTCCAACAATATACACCTCTAAACGCCTCAAGGGAGAAAATTCTCCGAGAGGCCTTGAGTGCAGAGCTGATAACGGAGCATGCAGGGCTCCCGACTTCGAAGAACGCCGACCGGAGCAAACATTGCTCCTACCACAAAAACATGGGTCATAGCACCGAAGATTGCTGGAACCTCAAGGACAAAATAGAGGAACTCATCCGGGCGGGAAAGCTTAAGAAGTACGTCCAAGACGAGCGCCCGCCGCAACCGACCGAACGGCCTGCTCAGAGACCGGCCTACCGTAAGGATAAGCCGCGGAACCCAAGAACGGAGCGGCCCCGCTCGAAGAGGCGGCCGAGCCGAAGCCGAAGTCGCAGCCGAGAACGCCCCTTGAGAGGGCATATCAATACCATTTCTGGAGGATTCGCGGGAGGAGGATCATCTTCCTCCGCCCGTAAACGTCATGTTCGGGCCCTCCAATCCGTCCATCTGGTCGACAAGCCGCGCCGCTCCATGCCGCCCATCACCTTCTCGGACGAGGACTTTCACGCCCCTGATCCCGACCAAGACGACCCAATGGTCATAACGGCAGGCCGGTCCTACGTAAGTTGAAGAAAGGGGTCGGTCCGTCGTGGGACGACGAGTGCGAGCGAGCATTCCAGGACGTCAAGACCATCCTTAGCAACCCGCCGGTCATGAACCGCCCGGTCCCAGGTGGAGATTTGCACATCTTCTTGGGAGTGTCCGAAACGGCCGTCAGCGCAGTCTTGATGCAAGAACGGCCTCAGGCGAGACTAATTTACTTCGTGAGCCGCACGCTCTTAGATGCAGAAACCCGGTACCAGCGGGTAGAGAAGGTGGCCTTGGCTTTATTGCACGCGTCCCGAAGACTGCGTCCATATTTTCAAAGTCACCAGGTCATAGTCCGGACCGACTTCCCAATCTCCAAAATCCTCAGAAAGCCGGACTTAGCTGGACGGATGGTGGCATGGGCGGTAGAGCTCTCAAAGTTCGGCTTGCGCTATGAACCGAGGGGATCGGTTAAAGGCCAACATCTGGCAGATTTCGCGGCCGAATTACCCCTATCCGGCCAAGATGACTGGAATTTGTATGTAGATGGGGCGTCCGACCGTTCGATAAGCGGGGCCGGCATCGTACTAGAAGGTCCCAATGGATTCTTACTGGAGCATTCTTTGATATTCAAATTCAAAGTATCCAACAATCAGGCCGAATACGAGGCCCTGGTGGCCGGCCTCGAGTTGGCAAAGGACATGGGGGCAAGGAGGATAACCTGCCGAACGGACTCTGAGCTGGTGGTAGGCTAAATGAATGGCAACTTCCAAGTCAGAGAGGAGCGCCTTTTGCGGTACTACCAGCGAGCGACGGAACTCGCAAGAGCGTTCGATAAAGTTGACATACAGCATATTCCCAGAGAACAAAACACGAGGGCGGACATACTGTCTAAACTCAGTTCGGGAAAAGAGAAGGGACAGTTGACTACCGTCGTACGGCATGTTCTACTTCAGCCTTCAGTAGAATGCTCGGCGGTATCCGGTGGAGGACAAGACTGGCGTGCAAAAATCAGGGAGATCATGACCCGCCAGGACGAGGGGCGGACGGTAGGTCCGGGCGAAGCCAAGAAAGTCGCCCGTTATCTGGTCGTAGGGGATGACTTGTACCGAAGAGGATTCTCCTCCCCCCTCCTTAAATGCCTCGGGGATGAAGAGGCGCGCTATGTCATGGACGAACTCCACAACGGCGTCTGTGGCTTCCACACGGGTTGGAGAACGTTAAAAGCCCGGCTACTGAGAGCCGGATATTATTGGCCTACCATGGAGGCGGATGCAAAGACGTTCGTCCAGAAGTGCCTCAATTGCCAAGCGCACACCAACAACTCTCATCGGGCGCCACATGTTTTGAATCCAATATCCTCCCCTTGGCCGTTCGCCCAATGGGGAATGGATATCGTGGGACCGTTTCCAGTAGGGCGGGCGCAGAAGAAGTTCCTTTTGGTGGCGGTGGATTATTTCACCAAGTGGGTAGAGGCCGAACCCTTGGCAACCATCACAGCCGCCCAGGTCCAGAAGTTCTGTTGGAAGTTGATATGTCGCTTCGGCCTCCCTCGATCCATCATCACGGACAACGGCCGGCAGTTTATTGACAAAAAGCTCGCCGAATTCTTCAAAGGACTAGGGATTAAGCACATCACCAGCTCTGTAGAGCATCCCCAGACGAACGGTCAAGCCGAGGCAATGAACAAAACCATAGTGTCGGAACTTAAGCGGCGTTTGGGAGAAAGGAAGGGAGCATGGGTGGACGAGCTGCCCGAGGTCCTATGGGCCTATAGATGCACACCTCATGGAACCACCGGCGAAACCCCTTTCAACCTAACTTATGGTATTGATGCCATGTTACCGGTTGAGCTGGGCGAACCTTCCCTAAGGCGGAAAGTTGAAGACTTGAACCTCAACGACCAGGAGCTGAGGATCGAGTTGGACTCCCTCGACGAGCGGCGAGACCGGGCGGCGCTAAGGGCCGAGGCATGCAAGCGAATGGTCGAAAGAAAGTACAACTCTAAGGTCCAGCCAAGAAATTTCCAAGGAGGGGATCTGGTGTGGAGGAAAGTGGGCGATGCCCGCCGAAACCCGGCACATGGAAAACTCGCCGCCAAATGGGAGGGGCCGTTCAGGATAGTGGAAGCCCTCGGAAACGGGGCCTACAGGCTGGAACGCATGGACGGACATCCCATCACCAACACCTGGAATGCCACACACTTAAAGTTTTACTTTAGTTAATTTCAAATATTTGTTTTGATGTAATCCCATGATCAATGAATCAAGATATCTATTTTCTCCTATGAAGCTAACTTCATCTTGTAGAAATTTAATAGAAAAGGTATTCCAGCATAACACTCGGCTCGACCAAGCACGGCACTAAGGGACTGTCCGCCCTACCAAACTCCAACCTGGCGAAAGAGTGTTCCAACGAGAACAACTCTCAGCTTGGTTGGGCGACACAACGAAAAGACTGTCCGCCCTACCAAACTCCAAGCTGGCGAAAGTGTTCCAACGAGAACAACTCTCAGCTTGGTTGGGCGACACAACGAAAGAACCGTCCGCCCTACCAAACTCCAAGCTGGCGAAAGAGTGTTCCAACGAGAACAACTCTCAGCTTGGTTGGGCGACACAACGAAAAGACTGTCCGCCCTACCAAACTCCAAGCTGGTGAAAGAGTGTTCCAACGAGAACAACTCTCAGCTTGGTTGGGCGACACAACGAAAGAACCGTCCACCCTACAAAACTCCAAGCTGAGAAGCGCGCTCCAACGATAACAACCCCCAGCTTGGTAGGGCGACGAAGCAAAAAACCGTCTGAAAAACTCGGACGGAAAACTAAAGCTAAACGCTACCGTCCACCCAGAAAATCTCCGCCATGACCGGACCATTAACTTAAAGAAAAGTTATCGTCGCAAGAAAAATGACATAATAAGGGAATGCACAGAACTAAAAGGGTCACTGTGTATTAATCGTTCGCATCAAAAGACGCCCAGATTTACAAAAGGACCGTCCGGCCAACCTCTGCACAATCCGAGACGTTGGACGGACGGCCACAAGTATACACATCAAAAAATAAAAAGAAAATAAACTCCTAACTATTCCCCCCGGCAGCAGCCTCCTGAGCCGGCTCATCCTCTTCAGCCGCCATCAGATCCACCAGGACGCCGTCCACAACATCCTTCTCAATGTCCACGCCGAGGCTGTACGGGTCTTCGATGCCCGCCAAAAGAGTTACTTGGCGAAGGGCTTTATTGAAGCCTTCCTCATGTTCGAACATGACGGTCGACTCCAACTCGGCAACTTTCTCCTTAGCTTTAGCAAGGTCTTGGGTAAGAGCCTCGCTCGCCTTGGCACGCTCTACCTCGGCCTCCTTTAGGCGGGCCACCTCCGCCTTCAGCTGGCGATTTTCTTCTCTTATGCGCTCCTGCTCCCTCTGGGCGGCTGCCAGCCTCTCGGCGGCCTCTTTCTTTGTCTTCTCAAGATCAGCCTCCAATTGGTCGATCTTCTTGTCGTATTCCTCTTGGTTGAGAACCATCTCTTCCAAAGTAGACTGAAGGGAGGCCGCGTTTTTCTTCTCTTTGTCGAGCTCGGCACGCAGCTCCGCCGCCCCGGGGCGATCAGCGAACTCTTTCAGGTACCACGCCAGGGCGGACGTCCGAGTAGACATCTCCAGCATTGCGTTGGTCAATTCCAACTCAGTAAGAGGCTCAATGAGCCCCCTTTGGGAAGAACTCATATGAAACTTTGCCCGGTCACTCATGCTGAATTCCGGGCTAAAGATACCGCCAGGAAGAGGGATGGCAGGGGCCTTCCCACGGTCCTTGTCTTTGCTCTTTCGAGCTTTCTTTGAAGCCGACCGAGACGAGGACCCCTCCTTGTCTTTGCGCCCCTCCGCGGCGCACTCTTTCCTCTTGCGAGCTGAGAGGTCGGCAGAAATAGTGGCTGCCTCAAATGGCGGATCTGCTTGGGTGCCCGCCACCTCCGGTTGAGGGTTGGGAGGCGGCACCTGGACGCTGGAACCCCCAGTCTTATTGGCAGTGGGGGCTCCTCCCTTCTGGGTTAGACGCACTGTCGGCTGGCGTCCGCCTGAGGAAGCTCGTCCGGCAGGAGGAGGACGAGGTATATTAGGAACGCTGGTCGGCCGGGCGGTCGACGAGCTGGCCCCGGACTTCTTCCGGACGGCAATGAAGCTGGATTTGCGGGGGCCCGGAGTCGTCATAAGTTCTGCAGAAGATAAACCAATTCAGAAAAATTTAACGTCAGTATACGAAAAATAAACATGCCCAAAATGACAATCATACCAAACGCCTTTGGTCCACAATCCTCAAGACTAAGGCATTCGACCAAATGACGGGCGGAAATCCGGCGGGGGAAGGCATTAATGGTGCGCACGGCCTCCAGGTCGGGTGCTGTTAAGGCCCCTATAGAAGTCGCCTTTATTCGTCGAGGCTCCCTCGTCCAGTAAAATGGGAACAACGGCCGCCCTTCCTCATCAGAAAACTCGTGGAGGCCGGCTTTATCAATAATTATTTTGAAGTAATGTTGTTTGAAATTTTTGAAAGAATCAGAGAAGGGGCGGAATAGGGTTCTGTCCCGGACTGATGTGAAGGACACCCAGCCGCCAGAGGGAGAAGGGCGAACTTCGAAATAATAAAAGAAGACCGGGATAGTGGGAGTGACACCCACGGCTAAACACATCGCCAGGAATGCCTGCACGGCCGCCCAAGAGTTGGGATGCAGCTGCGTGGGAGCCACATTGACTTCCCGAAGAATGGCCGTCTGAAACTTTGTAAAGGGTACCCGGATATATAGATGGGTGAAGAAGGTCACATACATGAAGAAGAAATCAAACGGAGTAGACCGCCCATCATGAAAAACCCTTTCGTTCAACAAAGTCACCCCGGCACGGATTAATCTCGAGTCCTCCTCATCCCGGACGATATGGGTGTGCCGGACCCTCCATTCTAACTCCTTGCGGAGAGCATAGCAGGAAGCATAGCGGCTAGGAACGAGGGGAGCCAACTCCGATACCACCCTCCCTTGACCGTCCGGCTCGAAGGGAGACCCGACTACACGAACACCACCCTTAAGCAGGAATAAAGGAACGCCATGGAAGATCCGGTCGTCCGTCAAGACCGGTGCCTCAAGGTCCGCCCCAGCAGACCCAGCCGCCTCCTCCACAACATGAGATGAAACTGAGCTACGAGAATCGCCGCTGTCGCCCCCCGCCAACCCCTCCCGGATTCCGCCCGACGACCCAGAACCAGACTCAATGGATACAGATGCCATTTATTACCTGAGGGAAAAAGAATTTGAAATCCTGAGTAATGAAGATAAGTGAAAATGACCTCGTCTAATCCGCTATTTATAGGAAAAATTTAGTAACCGTTGGGCGCGTCCCAGCCGTCCAGATCTAGCACGACCAACGCTCCGGATTTGACGACGCTTCGCCTACCATCAACGGGAACGAGCCACGTGTTTTCCCGCCTAAAATCCAAATTCAAAAGCCCATTGGATTTAGCCCAACTGCGGATTCCTGGCCCAACTCACGCCGTACTCAAAATCCTACGTGCACTACGTGCACTAGGACTTGGGGGGCTTGTGTACCAGGGGGAGCCGGGCGCCGTACGGAAGAACCGTCCAGCTGTCCAATGACTGTCCGCCCAAGGGATATACCGGACCAGGGGAGCCGGGCGCCGTACGGAAGAACCGTCCGGCTGTCCAAGGACTGTCCGCCCAAGGGATATACCGGACCAGGGGAGCCGGGCGCCGAACGGAAGAACCGTCCGGCTGTCCAATGACTGTCCGCCCAAGGGACATACCGGAGCCCACTACAACCCGAACGATAATACCTGTATCCGCAAGAGCCGGACGCCGTACGGAAGAGCCCATATGGCCGGACGCCCACACCCGCCAAAACACTAATCAACGTGATTTAAAGTAAAGTAGCCTGGTTTAAAGGTAAGTAGAAATTAGAAGCTATTGGGCTGTTTTGGGCCGTGATTAACTTTTCACTAATCCCAAGCCCATAGCGAAAACTATAAATACAGGTTCACGGTGAGTGGTAGATAGGTTACATAAAATGCACATTTATTGCTATCCCTGAGAAAAGCCATTGCTCTGAGACTGACTTTGGCATCGGAGACTCTTTTGCAGGTCTCCACCCCGCGGGATTGAGAAAAGAACAGAGGATTAGAGCAGAAGACCAGCTATCAGGACAAATTGGCTGGAGGACGTGGAGGTTTGGAACAGCACAGCCCTACACTTCCGAATCATTAACCATTCTGAGATCTAAGTTTGAACACATTGCATGTGGCGAGGTGATAATTCAATTGTAGCATGACCCTTTGCCTATTAATCATTATACTATATAAAAAAAAATATTTCCATAATTTCATAATACGATGTGCTGTATTCCAAATAATATGTCATAGTTTAAAAGAACACGTGTAAACGGTGAGATTCAGTAATTCTGTGATTACATATGGTAATTAAACCGAGGCTGATAAGCTCTTAAACATCACTGCATTGTAATATGCAGAAAATTTACTCATTGCTAGTTGATTCAACACAGTATGTTTTGTTCTCTGCATTAGGAATTTCTAGTTAACCGAGCCCTTGCCCTATCGCTCACTGTGAGTTTCAATGGTGTCAGTGCAACACTATATACCCTTGTTGCCAATTCTATTGACCCTTCCTCTAGTACATTCTATCTGCTTTTGAATGCTCTCGTTCTCCTTCTTATTTGTATAGTAGCACTTGTTCCTATTCTTCGCCAACTGACTTTAGACCCTCTCCCTTCTGATGCAGTAAATTGGGACTCAGTTATATTTCTAATATTGAATATCCTAGCCCTTTTAGCTGGTCTTTATCTTCTCCTGTTTGGCTCTTCCACTTCTGGTGTGGCTTCTGCTCGGCTCTGTTTTGGTGGAGCTATTCTCCTCCTCATCTTCCCACTATGTATTTCAGGCACAGTATATGCTCGGGCATGGTTTCGGAATACCATCCATTCCAGTTTTCGGATGGAAAGCTCCAACTTCATTCTTGTTCATGATGATGATCTTGAGATGCATAAAGAACTTCATAGCCGTCACAGTAGTCTTGTTAGCAATGGAGACACTTACAACCTGCTAAGTGACAATGGATACATGTATGGCAGTCAGAACGCAAAAGATAGTGATGTATGTTGCGATAGGGTAATTGGCCAAGATCAATTAGCAATGCTAGGAGTAAGTATTCTCTTCAATCTGAATTGAAAGTGAATCTTAGAAAAAGTCAACCGCACCACTTCACCAACTCTAGCAATGCGGGTCCCACTTCACCAACTCCAGCACCCTCTTGCCATCGCTGTCAACCGCTATTTGGCTACCCAAGTTAGGGTATTTGGCGACCCCTGTCGGGGAAATCGTCGGGGATGCCAAAGAGGGTTCTGCAATGGTGGCTTTTGCTGAAGGGGATGCGGTTGTGCGTGGACATCATGAGGAGTTTGCGAACCTTCTCCACGCGGCTGAGTTCCATTGCGTCCATATTGGAGTGCTCCTCAGCGAGAAGGTCCTCCATGAGATCAGTGAAGCCGAGCCAGAACTTGCCGTCGAGGTGACGGTAGGTTTGTAAGAGGAGGGGGTGGCGCTGGAGGAAGCAGGAGACCTTACGGCCGAGGGAGAGCGGAGGGAGTGGAGTAGGAAAAGGTTGAAGGATACCGACGATTTCTTATAAGGAGTTTAAGGAGAAGATTGAGGAAGAGGGAGGGAGAGAAAGGGAAAAAAGCTGAGAAAATTTGATTGTGTTAGAAAAAAGAAAATGACGTGGTATCACCGTTAGCTACTTTAACCGATTTTTAACCCGTTCGAATGACAAAAAATTATAGTTTTTTTTTAAGGAGAATGATTAAAAATAGACTAAAAACAAATTTGTTTGACAGTTTACGAATTAAAAATATATTTAACCTTAATAAAAATTATATTTTAATAATTATTAAAATAAAAATGTATATAAAATAATATTAAAATTTTAAATTATATTATATTATTATTAAATTTTAAATCTAAAAATAAAATTTAAAAGAATTATGAATGGGATTTCAAAATCTACAAATTTTAATATCTAACGGATGTAGTGTTAAAGGGGTATTTTAATAAGAATGAGAAAAAATTAAAAGAAAAATATGTTTTTTAAGATTAAAAGTTGAATTTTTTTCAAAAAGTTAAAAATACCTAATGAAACTCTAAAACTGTTTAAAAATTATTAACCAGATTCTTTAAGGTGAAAGGTTGGAGGTGGAAGATGAAACACTCTTTCTCATCAATTATATTAAGAGCCACCCGATAAAATATTTCATTGTAAAGTAGTTCAAACATATATCTATTTGGATTATATATTCACGTATTATAATTAAATCTCATATATTAATTATTATTTATTTTTCTATTATTATAATGTTGTTATACTCTTTACTATTATTTTAATAGAAAAATAGATGATCTATTTTAATTCTATAAATATAATTAATATTTTGAAAAATATTCATTTCATAATAACTTCTCGTGGAGACAGGGCTTTCTTTCTCATCAAGCAGGAGGTGTTTTCCACCCAAAAGAGCAACCAAACCATCTTTAGGGTTTCTCCACTTATTCCAAAATCAACGTTCAAGACTCGGTAAGATGGAAAAAAATGTTCTTTTGATTCTCTTTACATTTTTACAAAATAAAAAAATTATGGATTATTAAAAGAATGTTGTATTGTTAAAATAAATTAGTGATTTGTTAAAATTTGTTGGGTGTGTGATAATATCATTTTCAATCGTATTTCTTTCTTCTTCTTGAGAAAATTAGTATTTTTTATTTTGTAGGTAGATCTCTTTTTTTCGTCAATCAGGAGGAGTTTTCCACTCAAAACGAGCAACCAAATCATCTTTAGGATTTCTCCACTTATTCCAAAATCGACGTTGAAGATTTGGTAAGATCCAAAAAAAGGTTCTTTCGTATTTCTTTGTTTTTCTAGAAAATAAAATAAAAATTATCTATAAGAGTGAATAGTAGAATGTTGTATTTTTAAAATAAATTAGTGATTTGTTAAAAACTATTGGGAATGTGATAATATAATTTTCAATAGTATTTCTTCGTCTTCTTGAGAAAATTGAATGCGTGTGGATCCACATTCTGTCTACAAAATCTTGCAGCATGCAACAACTTTTCATCGTCACTGTGATCACTTGTCTTTCCTTCTTCAATCTGCATTTTTATTTTCCTCAACAGTTAAATATTTGCACCTTTGTGTAAAATAGGTTTTCTCCTTCTTCATCGATGTCTTCTTCCCAGACTAGTTGCGTTCTTTCCCAAGATATGATCATGGAAATTCTGTCGTGGCTTCCGGTGAAAGATCTCCTGCGATTCAAGTGCGTTTCAAAAGGGTGGAACAAACTTGTCTCTGATTCTGCATTTGTGAAACTTCACCTTCAAAGGTCCTCAAAAGATACTCACACGTTATTGACCTTTTTGGATGATTCCCCTAGCTATAGAACAAAACATTATGCCATCGTTTGTCCTATACAAGATTTATTTGAAAACCCATCATCCACCCTCGAAACTTTACCTCACAGACATCTCCCCTTCAACCGCAAGAACAGTTTTTTGGGTTCCTGCAACGGCTTGGTGTGCTTACAAGATTATTGTGTTGACAATGAATTCGAATTTGAAGAATACTGGTTTTGGATGGGGAATCCCGCAACAAGGGTGATGAGTAATGAGTCCCCTCATATTCGTGTTAATCGCAGCGATTATGAATATCCTTTCTGGTTGGTGTATGGGTTGTTATAATATTTTATTATTATTGCAAAAGTAAAAACGTTTTGCAATGTTGGTATGACAACGGGAAAGAGCAACGTCTCTTTTTGGCCAAACGGTAATGCAACGGTTTGTTTTTGTCATCTATAAATGAACCCTTTTGTTCATTTCCAGATTCATGAAAATTTATCACCATTAAAATTCTCTTCTCTCATTCTCTCATTTTCTTTCCTAAAATTATCCTGGGCATATACTTTAAGAGATCTTTGCTAGTTCTGAGATCCTCAGATATATTCTGGGAAGTTCCTGTTGTATCCTGGGGGACTTGCGCAATACATCGCGGATAAGTCCTTAAGGACAGTGACTCTACACGCCTCAGGAAATTTTGTTCGTGACTCTGTCAGCCAATTTTACTACAATCTTAAGGACTTATGGCTGACAACAACAACAACTCAATCCCGGAGACTCAGAATATTGTTTCCGGAACCCAGACAGTCTTCGCAAAATCTCTTCCGGACGTGTCAAAAATCGAGATTTTCTCTGGACAGAATTTCCGACGCTGGCAAGAACGTGTTTCCACACTTTTAGACATGTATGGAGTTGTTGCTGCTCTTTCATCTCCGAAGCCCGACTCCACTATTCCTTCAAACTCAAAACTAGTTGAAGAGTGGACTTATGCAAACAAGGTATGCCGACACACTCTGCTTAGTGCACTTTCTAATGATTTGTTCGATGTGTACTGTTCCTACAAGGAAGCAAAGGACATTTGGGACTCGTTGATTCTCAAATACACTGCCGAAGATGTCGTCAGACAAAGATTCGTCATAGGAAATTACTACCGTTGGGAAATGATTGAAGACAAGGACATAAAAACTCAAATCAACGAATACCACAAGTTGCTCGAAGACATCAAAGCAGAAAACATTCTACTACCGGATGAATTTGTTTCAGAACTTCTGATCGAGAAATTGCCGCCATCCTGGACAGATTACAAACAACAGTTGAAACACAGGCATAAGCAAATGTCTCTACCAGAACTCATTACACACATAATAATTGAAGATACCAACAGGAAGGAGTCTGCTACTACAAGGGCCAAAGCTTTATCTGCGAAAGCAAATATGGTGGAAGGAAAACCTGCTCCAAAAGGTACGAATACAAACCTGATCACAAAAGGAAAAATAATTTTCTTAAATCTCGTCCCCATGAATCTAAACCCAACTTTAAAAAGAAAGGAAATTGCTTCGTATGTGGGAAGCCAGGCCATCATGCACCGCAGTGCAGGCGCAGAGTAAGAAACGACAATCCTCCTAAGGCTAATATAGTCGAAGGAGATGACATTATTGCTGCGGTCGTTTCTCAAGTAAATCTGATGACCAATGTGAGCAAGTGGGTGGTAGACTCTGGTGCTACCAGGCATATCTGTGCAAACAGAAGTGCTTTTACCTCTTACACTAGTGTAGGGGATGGAGAAGAACACGTCTACCTCGGTGATTCCAGGACCACTCCTGTTCTGGGAAAAGGAAAAGTTCTTCTCAAACTCACATCTGGAAAGACTCTGGCCTTGAGTGATGTGCTACATGTTCCATCAATCAGAGTTAATTTAATCTCTGTATCACTACTGGGAAAAGTGGGGGTTAGAGTGACTTTTGAGTCTGATAAGATCATTATGACAAAAAATAATGTTTTCGTGGGAAGGGATATTGTGATCAAGGACTCTTCATTCTAAATGTTTCTGAAAAGATTAATGAATCATCTTCTTCTGCTTATATTGTTGACTCGTATGATATATGGCATGCTAGATTAGGACATCTGAATTCTTCCTATGTTATGAAATTAAAACAACTAGGATTAATTAATATGCATGATAAACAGAGTAGTAAATGTGATATATGTGTAGAATCTAAAATAACAAAGAAAACATGTTTCTCTGTGGAACGTCAAACTGAACTGTTAGGGTTAATTCATACTGATCTAGCTGATATGAAACAAACCATGTCTAGAGGAGGTAAAAATTATTTTGTGACTTTTATAGATGATTATTCTAGATATACCAAAGTATACTTAATCAAACACAAAGATGAAGCCTTTGATGTGTTTTTAACCTACAAAGCAGAAGTTGAAAATCAATTGAATAAGAAGATTAAAAGGATTAGATCAGATAGAGGTGGTGAATATGTTTTGTTTAATGACTTTTGTGTTAAAGAAGGTATCATCCATGAGGTAACTCCACCATATTCACCTGAGTCTAATGGAGTAGCTGAGAGAAAAAATAGAACCCTTAAGGAAATGATGAATGCTATGCTTGTTAGTTCCGGTGCACCTGATAACCTTTGGGGAGAAGCCTTGCTTACTGCATGTTTTTTACAAAATAGAATACCCCATAAGAAAACCGGTAAAACTCCTTATGAGTTGTGGAAAGGTTACCAACCTAACCTTAAATATTTAAGAGTGTGGGGGTGCCTAGCTAAGGTGATGTTACCCGATCCTAAGAAAAGAAAAATAGGCTCTAAAACCTCTGATTGTATGTTCTTAGGTTATGCTGAACATAGTGCTGCCTATAGGTTTTTAGTTCTTAAAAGTGATATAGAGAAATTCTATAATGGAGACGAAAAATGTTGAATTTTTTGAACATGTGTTTCCCTTAAAGGTTAGTGAGATGTCTCAACCTGTTAATGATAATGATAATAGTAATACCATAAATGAGGATTTGAGAAGAAGCAAAAGGCAGAGAAAGGAAACTTCCTTTGGAGATGACTTTTATACTTATCTTGTTGACAATGGGAAAATACTGGACAATTAAACACAATTCCCTGATTAAATTCGGTACAATAAGCTAAGTAAAGTGAAGAAAATAATGATTCATCCAAATAGACCACACTTAGTCTTTTGCACTCCTGGGCAAAATTAAGACGCAAATCAGGGAATGGTTCAAAGGACTGACACAGACGCAACATACAGAAAATAAAGACTCACGAGAAAAATAAACCAAATTTACACAGTTCTCAAGAATTCTAGACAGTTAAAAGAAGTAGAAATTATCCAACACAAATCAAATAAAGCAGATACTTATAGAAATCTTCCAAGCAATTCAATACATGGAAAAATAATCCATCAGCTCAAGAGGTGATTTGAAAATAACAAAACCTCACAGATGCACTCACAGTGTTTCTCTCAAGTGTTTAAGGTAAATCAATGTCACTCAATGCACTCAAGAAAACAAACACAAGCAGACTTGGCAAGCTTCTAATATCAACACTTAAAACATATGCATGTTCAGATTAAAAGGTCTTTACTGGGTTGTAATGGGGCCAAGGACAGGGGAGGATAAATTTGGATAAGTAGCTATAGCTCAGAAGAAATAGAGGTGCACTAGGAAAAAATGTAAACACAGTGAAATCTCACCCAAACCTCTAATTCAATCCTTTTCTCGACTCCATTATTCACAAAATTATTTTTCAATTTTTTTCTCTTTTTCTCATCATTTTTTTTTTATCCTGTCTTTTTTTTTTTTTTATCACACAACAGGATATAAATTATCATTTCAAAACATGATGAGGAACCAACTAGCCAATTCATCAGAATTCCCAAGGAGACCACACTTATTCACAAAATACTTCTATAGCTCCAGACTTTCCTAAGGTTAAGGTAATCATTTGTTTTTCACTTAGGATCAGTGTATGAGCTTCAACACAAAGAAATATATACAGTATAGGCTCAAAGGGGTTATCAAAGGATAATAACAAGGTAGGCTTATTTGGCTAAAGAGGCTCAAGAACAAAAATGCCTTTATCACTTCTGAACATGCATATCAATCAAGTATATCAAAAAGAATCAAGCCAAGGCATATGTGCAAGCAATCAAGAGACATATCACACACAAGAAAGAAAATTAAGTGGCTCAAATCTCACACAGGGTATTCGTCACAATCAAATCAACCTCTCAAACGTATAATTATCTTTCCAAGCAAAGAAAAGCAAGGATTACAATCTATAAGTAGTAAGTAAGTGAAGGAAAAATCTACAACTTAGACATCATCCAGAAATCAAGAGAAAAATGTAAAATTTATTGCACACAAAAATGGATAAAAATAACTTAAAACAGAAAAAAAAAAAAATTAACACTCAAAAACAAAAAATTTAACACACAAAATACAATCTAACAGAAAAATCAGAATTTCTTCCCACTAGACCACACTTAAATCACACAATGTCCTCAGTGTGTTACAATCATCAGATTATCAATTTCAGAGCAGCAAATAATATAGACAAGTGCAATAAAAAGTTAAGAAAAATGGGAAGAAATTTTTCAGTAACATCCATCAGCAGATGTTATCAGGGACATCCATCAGCAGATGTCTAAAACACCTAGCACCCATCAGTAGATGCTAACATTTTTTTATTTTTTATTTTATTTTATTTTATTATTTTTTTTTTTTGAAAAAGGAATGACCGATACTGTGACAACAGTTTCGGTGGCAACAACCGAAACTGTTGCTACAGTAGATTATTTTGGCTATAAATGGCCACTCCTCCGCGTCCAGCGCCATTTCTGAACGCTCATTCTCTCTCTACTCCTCTGCTCTCTCAACTCTCTCTTCTCTCTGCTCTCTGCTCTCTTCTCTCTCTCGAGCGTCTGGATCTGCGAGGAAGCCTCTCCACCCCGCGTCTGCTGAAGATCTGAGATCTGCGTAGAGCCTCTGTCCCTGCGTCTTCTGAAGAGTCTGAGTGAGATCCGCGAAGAGCCTCTGCAAGCCTACTTCCCCAGGTAAGTCCTTCTTCTCTAAGGATCTCCCTTTCTTTCTGCTTGCTTTACTTTTCCTGCTTTCCTGTATTTTTTTTTTCTTTCTTTTCTGCCCTGCTTTCCTCTTGCCTGCTCATCTTTATTATTATTATTTTTTTCTTTTCTGCAATACTTGTCCTCTCCCCCTGCCCGATCTATCTTCTCCTTTTCAATTTTTTTTTTCAATTTTTTTTTTTGAAACTGAAAACACTTAAACACAAAAAACACAACTGTCTAAAAACTTAAGGGGTATATCGGCTGGAAACCAGACGTTAATCTCCCTTCGATTGAAGGTATGGCAGAGACAATCGGGTAGAACAACGCCACGTACCCCACTTAAAAGTAAATAAAACACAGAAACATAATATACAAGAACAATATGGACAAGGACAACTGGACATAGATCTGTTTAGGACCCTTTGCAAGGACCGTGAAACAGATCTGAGACCAGACACAAAAACAATCAAAGACAGACAGGACAAAATAAATCTAATAAGGAAACAAAAACAAACAAATAAAGAAAATACTGAACTAAGAATCTAATATATTTTTATGCCTTTTTTTTTTATGTTTTGTTTTTCTTTTTTTATGTTTTTGTTCCTTTTATTTTTATATTTTTTTTATTATGTTTTAGAATATTTCAAGAGGAATGATGACGAGTGAGATGGAATCAGAGAGATACACTAGTCAGCGATGGCGTCCTACAGATGATCAGATCAAGATGATGACCAACATCTACAACTATGGGGTCACACACCCAAGCCGAGCGCAAGTCGTCGAGATCGCGTCTCGACTAAGGACCTTCGCAGATGCCACCGAATATAACGTGCACTGCTGGTTTAACAACCATGGCAATCGGGTCAGGCGTTGGCAAGCGGAGATAGACCCTACTGGCACTCTCTTTTCACAACTGCCGCTATATATGTACGGTAAGACCCTGATCACACCTCAATTTTTATTGATATATTATTTTTTTTTTCTTCAATTATTAACACAAGTTTTTTTTTTTTTTGTTGAAAGAATATAACTGGGTGATAATGAGGGCACCGAGGCTGCTGGATTTGTTTCTAGTTCCGATCATTATCGATGACGACAGAAATGAACGAGAAATTCCTCCACCAAAGCCTCCGGTATTTCGAACCAGAACTCCCTCAACGGAGCTCTCCCTTAGACCACCACAACCAGCTCGAGAATTCTTCCAGTTTTAATGTTTTGTTTATTTTTTTTTTTTTATGTTTTTGTTGGCCGAGTGTGGCCAGAATATTAATGAGGACTGTAATATGGACACTTAATTTTTTATGTTTATATATATATATATATATATATATATATATATATATATATATATATATATATATATATATATTTATTATTATTATTATTACCAGTAGCCGAACTCAAACTGACACTAAATATGTATTTATGTTTTTGTTTCTATTATGTTGTTGTTGTTTTTTTTTTTTTTTAATTCATGCTCACAATTTTAAAAATGAAATAAACACAACCATGAAAACACACCAGAAAAGCTAAATAATATGTACATAATGAGGAAAAAGAGTGCTCCCTGGTCATGGTGGCAGTTGCCAATTCTGGACAATCAGTGAGATATCTTCCACCTCAGGATCCGACGAAGATGTCTTCAGGAGCAGCTCGCCCAGTACTGCCCTCTCACTTGAATCAGGACAAATCCCAGTAGCCACGCCACTTCTCCGAGCAAGTTGTTGAATCAATAAAATCAGGAGCCTTCTGTCCACCAACAGTTGTTGAGTCTGTGACACCGGAGTAATAAGAGAAAAAGCAGTATACTTTCCTTCATCTATCATTATTTCCTCTATGTCAGTACCTGTATTCTCATTTACTTTTGTAACCTGGTCATCAAACTCATAATCAATAGCATCTGTTATGAATTTAGAATCTGTTTGTAACACATAATCAATTTCAATACAAATCGGGCAAGAATCAGATTCACAATCACATTCACAATTCTCAGAAAACTGAGTCAGATCAACGTTTTGTTCTAACTCTATCAAGTTATGCGATTGCAAAATTCCTGTCTCAAAATCAATATTGACATATGCATCATCAACAAAATCCACATTCAGTGCAAAGCTATTATCAATGGAAATTTCATCACTGTAATCATGTTCATTCAACACAACATTTATACCAATGGTTTCAGAGACTAATACTGAATCAAAAACTTCAGAATTGTCAATCAAGTTTGTATCAGTTTCAATCCTAAAACCTGTAGAATCATTGTGCAACAAATCACAAGCAATTGAATGTATAGGCAGATCTGGTAAAGAGCTTGTAATCTCAGTTTCAGAATAAACATGTTTTTGCTTAGAATAAATTTTCTCATGAATTTCCAATTCATCAACTGCACATTCAAGTTGAGGTACGTTTACCTCCACGGTGGAAGATAAAAATGGTCTACCTGTCTCAACAGTGTTACTCATACCTGTCTGGTCCTTAAAATAATCATCAACAGTCTCAGGTGCAAGAGTGGGATCATAGAAAGGTAGGAAAGTGGGTGTAGTAGTAAACTCATAGCTTTGCTCCCCATCTTCTATGTTGATGCCACTATCATCTTGAAAGTGTTGAGTGGCCATCTGCCCGATCTGATCAGTCAGATTCTGAATGGCAGCTTCAGTTTCCTGCTGGATTTGCTCGAATTGAATGCTCTTCATGGTTATCTGCTCGAGTAACTCCTTCATTGTAGGTTCAGAAGTAGAAGGCTGAGGAGTTATTTGAATAGGAGAATCATACTGCTGACTCTCATATTGTGGAACTGGCTCCCAAAGAGAGCTCTCAGAAATTGGATGATGGAACATATTGTTCTCATCATAAAAATCAGCAGATTTAAAATCAAAGTAATATGCAGAATAAGAATCATAATCACAGACATTGGCAGAATAAGCATTATTCACAACATTAAAATAGGTAGACATGGAAAAATAAAAAGTAAAAACTAAAAACTAAAAATTACGAATCAGATAAAACAAAACACATTTATACATGCTACAAGCACACACAAGACAGAACATCAATAGTAAAAATTTTAATTAATTTTTTTTTTTTTAATTTTAAATTTTTTTTTTAATAACAACTAAATACAGAACATAGCACAATTAAACACATATATACACAATATATATTAACACAGTAAAAATCTAAAACAAAAACCTGAACTGAAGTGACAACGCCGCCAAAATTTGTTGAAGGTGTCGTTGTCGCCTACAAAAATACAAAACACAAAACACACAAAATACACATATTACAAAACAAAAATTTACACAACAAGAATCTAAAACCAAACCGTCTTTTGTTGGTCCCCGGCAACGGCGCCAAAATTGATGAACGGGTCGCACCGCTCACAAAAGTTGATTGCACGAAAATATGCAGTATAGTATAACTAGGAAGTGACTCCTAGGTCGTCTCTCAAGGACCAAAATTTGTGGTTCGGTCTTAGATTAAACACGTAGTGGGGGGTTTTATGGATGTTTTATGCGGTAAATAAAATTGCAGTGCAGAAAATGAAAATGCAGTAAATATTGAAAATACAGTAAATAGTAGAAAACCGAAGACAGTAAATTTAGAGAATGGTAAAAACGAAATTTAACTTTTTAACCTAACCAGAAAATGTAAATCAACAAGTGCAGTGAAAATAAAAATTGAGAAGCAACTGAATAACGTTTTGAGAATGTAAATTGAAAACATAATTCTGACAAATTTAAAATGCTCAACTGAATTTTATAGCAGAACAGAATTGGAATTAAAATGCAGGATTGAAATTGTAATTGACAAAATAAATGAAATCAAACACAAAACCTCCCCAGAGGGGAGGAGAAAACCAAAGCCAGAACGTAAATTGCTTCCTAACTCCTACTCCTAAATCCTAATGAGTTTCCTTCTCTGTCTGCTGCTCCTTTATAGCCAATCTTTCTGGACGTAAATTGCTGGCCTCCCAAACCCGTGAGTTTCCAGCAAGTAGTGGTCCCTTAATTCCTCCCAATTAATCTTGTCTTCTTCTTCTATACCATTCCAGCCGTGGGCTCCCTTCTCCACTCCTTCTTTCACGTGTTTGCTAGGTGTGAGCAGCTGCACCATTCTCCATTCAGCTGTGAACTTCACATGCCCAGCCAGTACCGTTTCCTCCATTCTTTCCAAGGTGGTTGTCCGTGAAGACTCTTTTCCAGCCCCTAAGATGTAAGCTGCTGCCATGCCTCTTCTTCTTCTTCGCTCTGTTTGATGCTTGAAGTTGCTAGCCGGGAGCGTGAAGAGTTCGGTCTCCATTTTCCAGCCATTGAATCACTTGATGCTTCAACATGTTACTTCTTAATCAAAGCCGTGAATCAACTAATCTTCCTTTTCATGTTGCACACCATTCCCGCCCTTTGCTCACGTGAAACCAACTCTTGAAGATGGAATAAATGAATAATCAAATGCCAAAACATTGCTGCAGGAATGGAGAACCACGAGCTCTGCCTCCTTCTTTCAAGCACCCGCCACGCTGCTGTTTCTGGACGCTCCGCACCTCCAAACTACTGGACCAGCTGCTGGCTTCGAACTCATTCTCTATGTCCGAGAATCATCTTAAAAGAAGAAATAAAAACCATGCATTCCACTGGAACGAATTTCTGGAGTTGTGCACAGTGGAGTCTCCTTTCATGTTGCTTTCACGTGTTGCTTCAGCCACACCTTTTTCCATTCTTTTTATCCAATAAAGCAAGTATCATGTGCATCCAAAAACACAGTGTGTTTTGTGCCAACTTTATCTTCCATTGAATTAAAAAAATATATAATATGAAGTGTAAGTTTTTGGCGTGTATGTGGCAGCCACTTTGTTTAAGAACCGTGAACTAAAATTTCAAAACGTAGATGCTTTTTCATGAAAGGAGATTCCCTTTGTATCTCCTTTTATCCAATTTGTAATAATAAATGTCCAGTGTGTAGCCGTGCAACATTCACATGATACCAATTTCATTCTCCATTTTGCAATAACAGTCGAGAGCTATTCAAGGGCCATGCACTACTTCTATTTTTTATTTTCATTCTCAAAGAATTTGCTAAGTCTTATCATTCTAGCCGTGACACACCATTCCTTAATTTCCACTTTAAAATCCAAGAGATCCTAATTAATTGCTTCAAAAAGAAGTTAGTCCCTAATTTTCATCCAATAATTTCCCTACAAATAATAATGTAAATAATTAGCCTCAGATAATTCAAATTAATTAAAATAAGAATTTCTGATCAAATTAAGCACAATTAGTGAAAATGGGAAAATACTGGACAATTAAACACAATTCCCTGATTAAATTCGGTACAATAAGCTAAGTAAAGTGAAGAAAATAATGATTCATCACAATGATCCATGTAACTTTGTAGAAGCCATTAGTGCTCCTGATGCAAAACAGTGGGATAAGGCCATTAAGACTGAAATTGAATCAATTCAGAAAAACAATACTTGGACTTTAGTAGATTTGCCTAAAGGAGCAAAACCCATTGGTTGTAAGTGGATCTTTAAGAAAAAGTATCATCCTGATGGATCCATAGAGAAGTATAAGGCAAGATTAGTAGCAAAAGGTTTTACTCAAAAACCCAACATAGATTACTTTGATACTTTTGCCCCTGTGACTAGGATTTCCTCTATTCGAGTTTTGTTAGCTTTAGCAGCTATCCATAAGCTAGTGATACATTAGATGGATGTTAAAACTTCCTTTTTGAATGGTGATTTAGAGGAGGAAATTTATATGACTCAACCTGAAGGGTGTGTTGTACCCGGTCAAGAGAATAAAGTTTGTAAACTTTTAAAATCTTTGTATGGATTGAAACAAGCACCAAAACAGTGGCATGAAAAACTAGATAATGTATTGCTATGTGATGGTTTTTCACCTAATGATGCTGATAAATGTGTGTACTCTAAATTTGAAAATGGTGATTGTGTCATTATATGTTTGTATGTGGATGACATGTTAATTTTTGGTACATGCAATGAGATTGTTACTAGAACTAAATTATTTCTAGGATCGAACTTTGAAATGAAAGACATGGGTGAAGCCAATGTAATTTTAGGTGTTAAAATCATAAGGAAGGGAGATAGTATATTACTATCCCAAGAACAATACATTGAGAAACTTCTTAAGAAGTTTGGGTATTATGATTTCAAACCCGTGAGTACCCCTTATGATGCTAACTCCAAATTAATGAAAAATAGAGGAGAATCATTATCTCAGCCTCAGTATGCCCAGATAATTGGGAGCTTACTACACTTGATGAGCTTTTCTAGACCTGATATTGCTTATGCAGTAAGTAGACTGAGTAGGTACACTCAATGTCCAAATCAAGAACATTGGGATGCACTTTCTAGGCTTATGAGATACTTAAGAGGTTCAATGGATTATGCCATTGAATATAGTGGATTTCCCGCTGTACTAGAAGGGTATAGTGATGCTAATTGGATCTCTGATTCAGATGAGACAAAATCCACTAGTGGTTATGTATTCACACTTGGGGGTGGTGCGATTACATGGAGATCAGCCAGACAAACTATTATTGCAAGATCAACAATGGAATCTGAGTTTGTCGCTCTTGAGATGGCTGGTAGTGAGGCTGAGTGGTTGAAAAACTTCTTAGCGAACATTCCATTAGGAATGAAACCAACCCCATCAGTGTCAATACACTGTGATTGCCAATCGGCAATAGCTATAACTAAAAATAAGAATTACAATGGAAAGAATAGACATATCCAATTGAGACACAATTTGGTGAAGCAGCTGCTAAAGAGTGGAACAATTTCCATTGACTATGTGAAGTCAGAAAGGAATCTAGCAGATCCTCTGACAAAACCCTTGGGAAGAAATATGATCTTAGAAACATCGAGGGGAATGGGACTTAAGCCACTGATAAACAAACAAGTGATGGTAACCCAACCTTTGTGATTGGAGATCCCATGAATAAGGTTCATATGGGTAAAAACAAGTCACTTGTTAGTTCTGATAGCACTAAATTGATTCTAATCAATTATGTCCCTTCCTATGGTGTGTGTGAAAGTGCTAGAGACTGCATTATTGAGAGGTTAAACTTTGTAATTTATCAAAGTTTTTAATGATCTTCATATCCCTTACGGGTGGTGTATGATTTGCAGCATACACTTGATGAAATCACCTATATGAGTGTCAAGTGGGGCCGCTTGTATGAGATCTTGGCATGATCTCTAGAGCACTCATGAATACCGGGCACGCGCATGGCCTAATTAGCGCAACACAGCGATAACAGCAAGAATTGTGGGGGTGTATTGTGATTGATAAACCTCTAACACACGTCAAGTGTCTTTGGTTCATATAGCTTGCTATACCAATTACATTGTGTGTTAAGTTTCTCGATCTAAGACTGGTTCATATAGCTTGCTATACTAGCTCTGATGCATTACATCTTATAAGACCCAGGATATAAATACTCTTATCTTACTTTCAATCTTTGATTATTCATCAGAACAAAGATTTGCGCTATTGCTTTATACAACCATTTTTCAAGTTTACACAAAGATGACATATCTTTCTTTTGAAAAAGGATTACCTGCAAAAAGAGAAATCACTTTTGAGACAGAACTGTTTGGATCAAAGACATTTTCTTTTAACTTTCCTTTTGCAATAAGTGGGGGATTGTTATAATATTTTATTATTATTGCAAAAGTAAAAACGTTTTGCAACGTTGGTATGACAACGGGAAAGAGCAACGTCTCTTTTTGGCCAAACGGTAATGCAACGGTTTGTTTTTGCCACCTATAAATGAACCCTTTTGTTCATTTCCAGATTCATGAAAATTTATCACCATTAAAATTCTCTTCTCTCATTCTCTCATTTTCTTTCCTAAAATTATCCTGGGCATATACTTTAAGAGATCTTTGCTAGTTCTGAGATCCTCAGATATATTCTGGGAAGTTCCTGTTGTATCCTGGGGGACTTGCGCAATACATCGCGGATAAGTCCTTAAGGACAGTGACTCTACACGCCTCAGGAAATTTTGTTCGTGATTTTGTCAGCAATTTTACTACATGGGTTTGGGTACGATGAATGGAGTGACACTTACCAAGTTGTGTTATTGGATAATAACAAGAATCAATCACAGAAACTGGAGGTAAAAGTTTGTTCTTTAGAGGATAATTGTTGGAGAAATACTTTAACTTGTGATGCTGTTCCCATTCTGATGGACCGTAGGCTTCGTGGAATTTGTGGTGCTTTTGTGTGTGGTACTTTAAACTGGTTAGCATATCCGAAATCCCGCGCTGGTGATGATGAAACTAAAATGAACGAGTTAGAAATATTTTCTTACGATCTAAAGAAGGAGAGTTGCAGTTATTTCTCTATGCCTGATGGGATTTTAGAAGTTAGTCTTGATGAGGCTGCGCTTGAGGTTTTGAATGGTTGTTTGTGTCTTTCTCATTATCATGAGAATGATTTTATTGTGTGGCTGAAGAGGGACTTTAGGGATGAAAAATCTTGGTCAAAGTTGCTGCATTATAAGAATCGTCCTTCAATTTGTTACTACTGTCCACGTTACATAGACATTATTTGTATGCGTGAGAAGGATGATGTCGTTCTGCTTGCAGACACAGGTCTCGAATCAAAATCAGAATTTATTTGGTGGAACATCAGAGACAATAGAATGGAGGGTCGTCAAATTTACGACAAGGACAAATTTAATCTTTCCTCTTATGATTATATTCATAGCTTGGTTTTGCCGTATAAGAATTAAGTAGCTTTATGTTTTTTTAATTGATTTAAAGTTTAGGATTTAGAATAAAAATTAAAGGTGTAAGGTTTAGGATTTAGAGTAAAGATTACGAGAAACACTGCTAAGGTTCGTAAATGTGCCAAGCATGCTTCTACCTTCTCAAGCTAAGGATCACATGATAGGATTTTCGTGACTAAATTTGAAGTGTACTAAGATGTGTCTGGTTAATTAGAAGAGGAAATAAATATTTTGAGACAGTTTTTTTAGTAATATTTTGATATGATATATGTATCATTTTGTTATTGATTTATTATTTATTTGTTATTATCTTCACATATCTTATTATAAATTACTCTTCTAAGTCTAATTATGAATTAATGTATTTGGTTTCTAACCAATAGTTTCTGGTGAAACAGAATAATTTTCTGGTAAAGAAATTGATACTAAGAGCAATAGTAGTTGTTGTGGTTCTATTTTCTGATGTTTTGGTTATTCAGATTCCCTAAACTCATTCACTTTCTCTTAAATAACATGAACCATTTAATAGAACTCTTGATAGTTATATTGGTGATAAGATGGAAATAAGGAAGGATGGTGACTTTATTCAAAGTGAGAAAAAATGTCACTTGTTATTAATAATAGCATAAACTTATATTTTTTTTAATACGTGAATACAAATAAACAATAAAATAATGCAAGATAACATCACCTCCCTCGGAAAAAATAATAATTGAAAAATATAAAAATTTTAATTAACAAAATTTAATAAAAAGATAATTAAAAATATTTAAATTTATAAAAAAAATTGAAATTTAATCATGATATTATATAATTACTGTAAAACCCCATAAAATGGTATTTTAGAAGTGAGGATAGTTTAAAAATAGTGAAACTCGGTTATTTTAATATTAAATGATTTAGTTATAAATAGTTTTATTATAAAAGAATTTTATTATTTTAAAACGCATTATCTCTTTAGAAATCACTTTTTCTAGAGTTCTCTACTTTTTTTCTAAATGTTCTTGCTCTTGAGTCATATGTTTGACGATCAGGAGGTGCCTATATGATCATGACATCAACGTCTTCAAATCTAACTGATCAATTTATGTTTTAGAGCATGTTCGTCTAGAAATTTCTTGCGTTTCAAGCGACTAGTGGAACATTTCTTTGGGTTGAGCTGTTATTTTGAGGTAAGGGAAGCTAAACTTTATTTAATTGTGTTTGTAGTGTAAATTTAATAATTATATAAATTGTAGACGTTTTAGTAAAAAAAATTAGTGTGTTTGGGTAAATTTATCGTATGTTAAATTAGTGGTTTGATGATATAGTGTTATTGTAATTTGCATGATGATATAATTGATGTTGTATACTACTTTAATTATGTGTGATGAGGATATTTTATTGTTTGAAACAAAATTCAATAAGTTGTGAGAGTAAGGATCAAGTTACTTAGATTTTAAGCTTAAAAAGGAGAGATTTTGGGTAGTGAAATTTACAAATAGGTATGGAAATGTTATGGGAACTGTTTTGGTACCGTCATGAGATAATTTAGAACTTGTTAGGAGGGTTAGATGGTTAACAAAACTGTATGTAATAAAATGGGTAGTATATAGGGGTTGTTTTCAAGTGTTTTTGGTATAAAAAGAGGGTGTTGAGTAGTGAAATGTTAAGGTAAGTGGTATGCACTGTTTTAGAAAGTTAGAAGTATGTTATCACACCTATTAGGACTTGTCTAAGGGCTAAAACCAGTAAAATTTGTGTTGTAATTGTAAATGACTTCATAGGTTGAGTTTTTGGTCCAATTTAGAGCGTTTAAGGGTTGGAAATGGAAAGTAGTATAATTGGGATTATTTTTTGGTTTTGGAGTGTACTAGCTAGTGTATTTTGACTTGTTTATGCAGGTTGTAAATTGGTTTGAGGGTTTAAAAGTGTAGAAATGAAATTGAGTAGCTTGTAGGAGTGAAAATGGGTTTTCAAGTGTCAAATTGAGTTACAACACGGTTCTCTAAGTTTTCTCAAATTTTGGAGGGTCTTAGGGGTCTTTAGAAGTTGAGGGTAGGGTCCCCAAAGTCCAATTCGAAGTGGTTTTTGGTTGTTGTCCTATCGCTGGGTAGCATAGTGGGGAGGCCGCCAAGCGGCAACTGCCTGGTTGGATGTTGTTGGGCGACACGGTGTGGTGCCACTAGGCGCCACTCTAGAGGTTTAAATAAATAGGTTTTTAAGTACTTTCCAATGACTGGTTTAGTTGTTTGATGTCTTTTGAAGTATGTTTAAATGTTATATATGTTGATATACAAGGTGAAAGTAAAGGAATGTATGTTCATGGTTTCAAAGGTTGTTAAAGTGGTGAATTTAGTTCCAAGGTAGAACTCTCTAGTGTGATTCAAGTATTGTTAGAATGAATGCAAGTAGCTCAGTATTTAGGGTTTTCCTGACACTCTAATGATCACACATTCTCCAATAGAGAAGTTTGACACATGTGGTGAGAGTAGCAGGAGGTCTTAGTCTTGGGTGCTTCTAGTATGATCCAAGGCGTGGAACATACTAACCTTGTGATTGTGGTAGGGGGAAACCCATTGGCAATGACTTTGCAAAGAAGTAGAAGCCACCACAAGTGCATAACCCGTCATAGCTCGACATTCATTCTAAGTCCGGACAATCTAGTCAAAATATGATCATGCATAAAGTGTTTAGTTGGTTATCATGTGTATAATATTTAAATGTTTATATATATATATATATATATATATATCATTAATTTTTTGTATTTTATCTTACCTTTGTTTTTGTGTTGTCTGTGTATGTTTTATCTTTTGCGATGATCACCTTAATGGTGTGAGCTTAGGAAGACATTCTTTACGGTTGCTCCAGTGAGAGGTGAGGGTGAAACAGTTGGGAGGTCAGATGATTCTACATGTGTAGACTTTGTCTTTCATAAGTTTGTTTTCTTATGGTAGTTTCAATATAATATATGTTATATTCATTTTATGAGATGTTACATTAATGGTCTCAAAGTAGTTCGTCCTTAGGATGACTTATAAGTTGTGGGTTTGTCCTGCCTTTCTTGTGGAAAGTTGAGTCTAAATGGTATGGTTTACCATGTTCTCCAAGTATAGATAGTAGAGTTGTGTATCTAACTGGAAGTATTAAGAACATAAAACATCTTGATAAAAGTAGTGAAGGTGCACACTAATGACCATATCGAAGATTATTTTCCGTTCATAATTCTAAAGGTTTGGGGAAACAAAGGGTTGTGATTCCACTGTTGTTGGCTATAGTGATTCTTGTCTTATTCTTGTCTTTGTAGTAGTGTATTGTACTCTATAATGATAGATAAACGAATGCAGATTCAAGGAAAACTTAACATGCATACTTTCATTAGAATTGATTAAAGCCTTTGAGAAAAAAATTCTTGCCTCGATGATAAGGAGTTAGAAGACCAGAGCTTTTGAGTTCTGAAGGATGAATTAAGATGTTGGAAGGTAGAAGCATCAGTTTGGTAAGGGAGTTTTCAAGAACAGATTCAAGTGATCATATATCATACGTTTCACAAAAAGAATTGAGTTTAAAAGTCATACTAAAAGGAGTTTTGGGTAAGCATCAGTGTAGCGAGGTTTGAAAAATCAGTTTGGTTATGTGTGTCAGTAACGTCAGAGGTCAAAAGTGGTGGAAGGTTTGAAGCTTAAGTTAAGAAAGGAATAAGAATTCGAAAGTGAACCAAGGGGTTGATGAGTAGCTGTGTAAGGCCAAGTTTCTAAGTTGAAAGGAAATGAAGTCTTTTAAAAGAATGAAGTGTTGTAAGGGTAGAAAGCTAAGTAGATATTTAGAAGGAGATGCTTAGGTCTTATACGCAAGTGGGTGCTATAGTGTCAAGTTTGGAGTAAAGTTCAAGATCAGTGGTTTGCATAGAAGAAATGTTTGACCTCGGTTTGAGATGAAAAAGTAATGAAACCCCAAAAAACACCATTTGGCTCATTATACGTGGATTGTATTGTACTTTTTTTTATTATTTCGAATTGTCTTGAGTATAACATCATTTTGAGAGTGAAATTTATTTAGATTTGAATTATAAAAATTTTGTAATTTCTTTTATTTAAAAAAATTGTAATTAAGTGAGCTAGTGAGCCAAACCGGTTTAACCCAATAACCCGTGGTGGGTCGAGCTGGGTTTGAATTTTTCTGCCTCGCTAATAAATGAGTCGGATTGGATTGACTCACTAAGTGACCAACCTGTGATGGGCCTGACTAGGTTGGGTCGGGTGACCCGTTTTGACAGCACTAGTTGTGGGCTAAAAGTATTATGAGGTTTATATGTTTAAAGGCAGGGTTGTGTTACTAAAGATTTTGAGTTGAAGGGGGTGATTCTTGAAGGTTTTAAGTTAAGTTGGTAATGATAAGTATATGAAGATGGCTAACTGATGTGGTGTTTGTGGAGCCGATCATAGGGTTTAGGTTTGAAGTTTATATAAAGTGGTTTCTTAGCAAGTTTAGAGCATAATCTTATAAGGGATTTGATCATCTTGTTTAAGTAGATTTTTGGTCTTCCAAGGGTGTTCCTCGTTTTGAGAAAAGGAAAAGCAGTGGTGGTGCATCAAGTTTGGATTAAGCAATAGATACAGTTAAGTGAATCAGGGATGTCTGACAAACACAACTAAAGACGGGATGATGTTGTTCCTTCATTAGTTTGGGGTGTGAACACAATGGTGACTTAGTTGTTTTCAAATCATTCTCTGATGGTTTGTGGTCTTCAAGAGAAGTTTCGTGTTTCAAGAAGGTAGGTCAGTGGTTATACATCTATCATTGATCAAGTTAAAAAGTGAAGAAAAAGGGGTTGTGAAAATCAAAAGAGGTTAACATGATTATGTGAAGAAGAGAAGATCAAGTCTTTATGGTGTAAGGGTTTTTGGATAAGTGTTTGAATTAGAGTTAATGGTAGCAGTTTCTTATGAATAATTCCAATGAAGAGTGTAGAGTACAAGAGGCATGTGATAGTTTGGTGGAAGAAATAGTAGTTTGGGCTCAATGTAATCTTCGGAAGAACTTCAAGTTTGATGGATCTCAGAAAAAAAATAGAGCATGTTGAAACATCCTTATATAACTCTTTTGATTTTTCAAATAATGCTATAAAATGAATTTATGTTTATGTTAAAAAATATTATTTTTAAAACTTTAATAAAAATTACACGAATTAACTCTGGTAAAATTTCACAATTAAATTTAAAACTATTAAAATCAATATAATTAAAAATACCAAATACTATCTAACCAAACTTCATTAAAATCAATATCATTAAAAAATTAACAATTTTACCATAGTTGAAAAGAGGCATTAAAAATTCTTTGGTTTGATTGTAATTTTATTATATATGTTGTTTTACATATATGATTTTGTAATTTTAATTTTATTAATTTATTTTTTGGTTATTCGTAATTTTGATAATTTAGTTATTCGTTGTGACATCCCAATTATATAATAACCACAATTATATAATATAGGCGTCAACATCCAAATAAAGAGAACAGTTAGAGTATGATGTGTAATTAAGTGCGGACTTACAGTCATCCAAATAAATCGACGAAATTTTAAACTTAAACAGTTTAAAGTATCGAACACTTCAAGCGTTCAAATAGGAAATTTCTAAGTAGACTGCACTGCAACATCAGTATCCTCTAATTTTTGCTCCAAGGGAACCTCCTCGACAACATCTGCTCCCATCTAAATGATGATCATCGCCAAAGAAACATACCCAAAAAGCACACAACAAAGCAAGAAAGGGTGAGCTAGGTAAACAAGCACTAAACATATAGTAAAATCAATTCATGTCATCATGCTTAGTTACGTACAAAAGAACAATTAAAGAATACTCATTAAACCACGACTCACACTCTCACACGACTCATCCGGATTTGTATAATTGTCGCACTATTGGTCGTCTTTGCACTTGCATAGTTCAGCTGGCCCTCCCCAAAACTAGCAAGGTAAATCCCCCAACCTGTCTATGTCTACAATCAAAGACTATAGACGAGGACCTCCCTCTACTCTCACCACTTACACTGTTCTTCTCTATTTGAGCATGAACAATGCTTTGAGTGTAGGGATAGACATACCAATTCAAAGTTCCTTACAATTATACAGAACAACAACAACACGCCACACAATCACTTTCAGTCATCTCTCCCTAAGATGTCCAATTCACACTCACATACATCATTATAGTTCACAACCATGTTCTTTCCAACCACCCATACCTCATACATAATGTACATGACAATCTGTTAAGTCAATAACATTAATCATACATTCACATACTTTTCACATAAATCGCATCACAGTATACATTCCACACATTTTGCACACTTAATTCAACCCAGAACAAGAGCAAATGAACTTAGAACCGAACACTATTTGTCGAACACTATTTGCCGAACACTATTAGGCCGAACACTATTTGTCGAACGCAGTTTGGCCGAACATTATTTGGTTGAATACTATTTGGACGGACGCTATGAGATTAAGCACTACTAGGCCAAACGCTAAAAATCGAACACAATATTAGATTGAACACTGTTTGGACGAACGCTATGAGATCAAGCACTATTAGGCCGAACGCTAAAACACCGAACACTATATCGGACCGAACACTATTAGGATGAACACTATGATATTAAGCACTATTAGGCTGAACACTAAACGCCGAGCACAATATTAGATTGAACACTGTTTGGACGAATGCCATGAGATTAAGAACTATTAGGCCGAACACTAAAACACCGAACACTATATTGGACCGAACATTATGAGATCAAGCACTATTAGGCCGAAGGCTAAAAACACCGGGGACAATATTAGATCGAACATTGTTTAAGCACTATTAGGCCGAATGCTAAAACATCGAACATTATATTGGACCGAACACTATTAGGATGAACACTGTTTGAACGAAAGCTGAGATTGAGCACTTAGGCTGGACACTAAAACACCGAACGCTATTAGACCGAATTCTATTAGGTCGAACACTGTTTGAACGAACGCTAAGATCGAGCACTTAGGCTTAACGCAAAAACATCGAACTCTATTATATGAGCGATCACTACCTGAGAGCAAGCATCATCAAGACCCAACGCTACCTATGACGAGCAATACTTGTGAACAAATATCATCAAGACCGAACGCTACCTATGAACGATCACTACCTGAAAATAAACATCATCAAGACCGAACGCTACCTATGAACGATCACTACCTGAGAATAAACATCATCAAAACTGAACGATCACTACTTGAGAATAAACATAATCAATGACCTAACGCTACCTATGAACGATCATTATCTGAGAATAAACGTCAATAAGACTGAACGCTACCTATGAACGATCACTACCTAAGAATAAACATCATCAAGATCGAACGATCACTACTTGAGAATAATCATCATCAATGACCGAACGCTACCTATGAACGATCACTATCTGGGAATAAACGTCATCAAAGACCGAACGCTAAGGATTGCTACCTGAGAGTACATGACCAAAACCGAACGCTAACAATCACTAATACATGACCAAGACCAAACGCTAACGATCGAAACTTGAGAATACTTGATCAAGACCGAACGTTAACAATCACTACTACATGATCAAGACCGAACGCTAACGATCAAAACCTGCGAATACCTGATCAAGACCAAACGTTAACAATCACTAATACATGACCAAGAACGAACGCTAACGATCGAAACTTGAGAATACCTGATCAAGAACGAACGCTAACGATCGAAACTTGAGAATACCTGATCAAGACCGAACGCTAACTAACAATCACTAATACATGGTCGATCGGTACTGGATCAACACTTAACCGAACGGTAACAAACTAAAACTTATCCGTACGGTAACGATTTAGTCCTAACCGAACGGTAACTTCTAACGGCCGAACGTTATTTTTCGCGTTGTGCAAAATTATACAGAATCGCAACAGACTTCTAGAGCACCAATTTCATCCCCTTTTTCCCTAGATTCTCATCAAACAACATAATATCACAGATCTCAAACTCGTTTATTATTCCTACAATCTATAAAAACAGATCTAGCTCCCCTTACCTCTTGAAGACTTCCTTTGTAAACCTTGAATCTATCTCCACAAGACTTGCAGTAACTTGGCCTCCCTGCAACTCCAGAAGCTCTCAACTTCACCTCTCTCACAGATTTTGCAGCAAGGATTTCACTCCCACAAGTGCAAAACCCAATTCCTCCTTTGAATCAATGGGCTCTTCCCTTTAAGAGAAAGAAGAATTGTGCTCTCTACTGGATGGTGCTAGCTGGACGGACCTCAGTCGTCCCCTTCCATCCTCAGTGCCATGTCCACTATGAAGATGATGATGATTTCCTGGTCGCTGGAGCACTCAATGAGGAAATGATAATTTCTTTCCTGGTGGCTGGAGCACTCACTGTGACTTTTACTGGACATGTAGAACCCCTCCCCCCACCATCTTCTTAAAAGATATATATATATATATATATATATATATATATATATATATATATATATATATATATATATATATATAATATAGGATCTGACATTCTCCCCAACACAAAAATTTTCGTCCTCGAAAATTGCGCCTACCAGAACAAGTGGGGTAAGTTTCTCTCATCTCGTCCTCTAACTCCCAAGTAGAGTCATTAGTTCTATCATCCTAGATGACCTTGACAAGTCTGACTCTCTTCCCTTGAGGCTGTTTGGTTTTCCTTTCTTCCACTCTAATAGGTTGTACCTCTACAGACAAGTCTTCTCTAACTTGGACATCTTCGGTTTCTAGAACATGAGACGGGTCTGACACGTATCCCCTAAGATGGGAGACGTGAAAAACCGGGTGAAGATTAGCAAGTTGTGGCGGCATTGCTATCTCATACGCAACTGGTCCTATACGCCTCAGGATCTGATAAGGACCAAGGTATCTAGGAGATAATTTCCTAGCACGAATGGCTCTTCCTACTCCAGTAGTCGAAGTCACTCGGAGGAACACATGATCCCCAACTGCAAACTCTAATGGTTTTCGCCTCCGATCAGCATAGGACTTCTGCCTATTCTAAGATGCCCGCATCCTCTCCTGTATAAGTTTCTCTTTCTATGTAGTCTGTTGAACTATCTCTGGCCCTGTTAACACGAACTCTCCCTCCTGAAACCAACACAAGGGTGTTCTACAACGTCTTCCATACAATGCCTCAAACGGCGCCATGCCGATACTAGCATGTTAGCTGTTGTTATAGGTGAATTCCACCAAGGGCAATACCTCATCCCAAATCCCCAAGTGATCCAAGATACAAGTCCTCAATAAATTTTCAAGTGACTAGATTGTCCTTTCGGACTGTCCATCCGTTTGGGAATGATGAGCCGAGCTCATCTGTAGTCTGCTTCCTATCTCACTCTGAAGGGTTTGCCAAAACCTGGATGTGAACCTCGGGTCTCTATCCGATACAATACTCGAAGGTACCCCATGCAACCTCACTATCTCCTTAATATATAGTTGCGACAGCTTCGCCATAGACATTCTCAAATCGATTGCCAAGAAGTGGGCATTTTTGGTCAATTGGTCAACTATTACCCATATTGCATCATGTTTTTGAATAGTGAGTGGCAAATGGGTAACGAAGTCCATAGCGATGCTATCCCATTTCGACTCTGGAATTTCCAATGGTTGCAATAAACCTTTTGATGTTCCACTTTTGCCTTCTGACAAGTCAAGCAAGATGCCACAAACTATGCCACGTCACTCTTCATACACGACCACCAGAATGACTTCTTGAGGTCTTGGTACATCTTAGTCATGCCTGGATGCATGCTAAAACGGCTTTTATGACCTTCCTTCATGATTAACTTCTTCAATCCCGAATTTCTAGGGATACAGACCCTGCCTTTGAACCTCAAAATACCATCAGCCCCCAAGGCAAAATCTTTACCTTGTTCAGTTCCAATCAAACTAGATGATGTTTGGAGCGTAACACCCTTCGACTGCTGTTCTTTAACATGCTTCAACAAGTCATTGGACACCACCAAATTACTGCATCTGATGTTGTCAACTTCAAATTCTACCTGCAACCTCAAATCTCTGAAGCTTTCTACCAGCTCTAACTCTCTGACCATCAATGCTGAAATATGCACTGACTTCCTGCTTAATGCATCTGCCACCACATTAGCCTTCCCAGGGTGATAAAGGAGATCAAAGTGAAAATCTTTAAGAAACTCCCTCCATCGTCTTTGCCTCATATTAAGATCCTTCTGATCAAAAAGGTATCTCAGACTCTTATGATCATTGAACACCTGAAATTGCACATCATACAGGCAGTGTCTCCAAATCTTCAAAGCAAATACCACAGCCGCCAACTCCAAGTCATGAGTGGGTAATTCTTCTCATGAACCTTGAGTTGTCTTGATGCATAAGCTACTACCTTCTTCTCCTGCATCAGTACACACCCTAATCCCTTATGAGAGGCATCACAGAAAACCTCAAAAAGTTTACCTGTGTCAGGGATAACCAAAATCGGTTCACTAGTCAACCTTTTCTTTAGCTCTTGAAAGCTAGTCTCACAATGGTCCGTCCAAACAAAAAGGTTGATCCTTCTTAGTCAATTGTGTCAACGGTGCCACAATCCGGGAAAAGCTCTCAATAAAACGACGATAGTAGCCCGCCAAACCCACGAAGCTTCTGACTTCAGTAACCCACTAAAGTACTGCTTGCACCTTAGCGGGATTTACAGAAATTCCTTTAGTTGAAATTACGTGCCCAAGAAAAGGAACTTCTTCCATCCAAAACTCACACTTAGACAGTTTGGCATACAATAACTTCTTTCTCTCAGTACTCCAAGCACTGTCCTAAGGTGATCTTCATGTTCTTCCCGAGTCTTAGAATAGACGAGTATGTCATCTATAAAGACAACAACAAACTTGTCTAAGAAGAGTCTGAAAATCTTGTTCATGTAGTCCATGAAAATGGCTGGAGCATTAGTCACACCAAAAGGCATAACCACATACTCATAGTGGCCATATCTAGACTTGAACGCCGTCTTCTGCATATCTTCCGCTTTTGCCAAGATTTGATGATAGCCCGACCTCAGATCAATTTTAGAGAACATTGTAGCTCTGTACAGTTGATCCATCAAGTCATTTATTCCCGGCAACGAATACTTATTCTTTAACGTCAACTTATTCAGCTGCCGATAGTCAACGCACAACCTTGAGCTACCATCCTTCTTCTTCACTAACAACACTGGTGCTCCCCAAGGCGAAGCACTAGGCCAGATAAACTGTTTCTCTAACAGTTCTTCAATCTGTTTCTTTAACTCAACCAATTCTGTTGGAGACATCCTATAAGAAGCTATAGAAATTGGTCATGCTCCTAAGACCAAATCGATAGAGAACTCCACCTGACGTGGAGGAGGTAAACCAGGAACTTCTTCAGGAAAAACGTCCAAGAAGTCGTTCACAATTGCAAGGTTTACACTCTGATTCTCCTGCGCTGCATGATCTGAAACTTGAGTCACTTCTATATGTGTTAACACTAAGAAGCAACTAGCGCCTTCCAGGAGGTCTTGCCTCAAGACGCCGATTGACAAAGACATATCTTCGTCTTCATCAGGAAACATCAACTCCTTATTACCGCAGTCGATGAGGATGCGATTGACAGACAACCAATCCATTCCCAAGATTACTTCTAATCCTTCCAAAGGTAAACATATGAGATTTACCTTGAATCGACGCCCCTCTACGACAATCGGACAACGGACGCACATAGAAGACGTCTTAACCAACCCTGATGCTGGTGTAGATACCACCAGATCAACGCCTAACTCTTCTACAGACATACCCAATTCCTCAACACATGCCTTCGATATGAAGGAGTGTGTTGCTCCCGAATCAAATAGCACCACACAAGGCACACCAAGAAGTAAACAACTACCAATGATGAGGTTACCTGAGTTGACTGCCTCTGATCCTGTCATGGCGTAAACTCTGCCCACCGCTTGAGGTCTACCACTTCCCCTGGGTGGAGGCAAACCAGTCCTTTGTGCCTGAGACCCTGACTCTACTGCAGAGGTACACTCAGCAGCAAAGTGTCCCTCTTTCTCGCACCTGAAACACTTCATTGCTCTATTTCCCATAGGGTAGTTGTTCCGGTAATGAGGTCCTCCACAGGTAAAACTTCTAACTGTGCCGGATGGCCTGGCTGGTCCTGACTGTACTGATGGCTGATAGGATGAACCCCTAGACCTAGAAGAAAGGGATGGTCTAGTGTAAGGGATCTTCCTAGTACTAAGTCCACCTCGAGACCCAAATGGTCTCCCATTACTAGCAAGCTAACTCTGTTGTCCCTCAGATTCCCTCTTCATTTTCTCTAGATCACAGGCCATCTCCACCAGAGCAGGGAACTCTCTGATGCGTAACTCCTTCACAAGCAGCTTGATATCACTCCTCAAGCCATTTTCAAACTTTCTACATTGTCATTCTTCATCCACTGCCATAGTGTTGAAGCGAAGTAGATGTTTAAAGCGATCTGCATACTCTGACACTGATCTGTTGCCTTGTACCAGCTCCAGGAATTCTACTTCTTTTGCAAATCTCACACTGTCTGGGAAGCACTTAATGTAAAATTTGGCCCTAAACAATTCCCAAGTAATAGGAGTACTACTCCTTTCAAGGATCATCTTCATGCTGCTCCACCAGTGGCCAGCTTCCCCAGTAAGCAGATATTGAGTATAGGCCAATTTCTTCTCATCAGGACATCCTTTAGCTTCATATATCCTCTCCATGTCTCTAAACTAGTGGTCGGCTTCATCAGAGCTGAACTTTCCATTGAATCTTGCTGGGTGATGTTGGAGAAAGCTCTCCAAGCTCCACTCTTGGGCAGGAATAGTGAAGGAAGAAGCACTTAGAGTGGCCTTGCCACTAGTCAACACATCCATGAAATGCCTTTGAGTGTTCTCAGATGACACTCTTGAGTTCTCAGCCGATACACTTGCGTTCTCAGCCGATACCCTTGCGGCTTCAAGATTTTGTAATGCAAAGGTGTTTTGCTGAACCAATGCAGCATTCTGCTGTTGCAACGCCTGGAGCACCGCATTCAGCATCTGATTAGAGTCAGATGGATTGACCCGTGGGGGAGAAGGAGGAGAGGAGACCTAGATGCCATCTTCTGTTCACACAGAGAAAAAGACCATTAGCCTAACTCAATGAAACTAATACAACTTCCTACACATGACTAGAATACACAATCACAAACAATGCACACCCACAACCTACAGGTTTCTAAGGAAGAAACTGCTTTGATACCATTAATATGACATCCCGATTATATAATAACCACAATCATATAATATAGGCGGCAACATCCAAATAAAGAGAACAGTTAGAGTATGACGTGTAATTAAGTGCGGAATTACAGTCATCCAAATAAAGAGACAAAATTTTAAACTTAAACTGTTTAAAGTATCGAACACTTTAAGCGTTCAAATAGGAAATTCCTAAGTAGACTGCACTGCAACATCAGTATCCTCTAGTTCTTGCTCCAAGGGAACCTCTTCGACAACATCTGCTCTCATCCAAATGAATGATAATCGCCAAAGAAACATACCAAAACAACACACAACAAAACAAGCAAGGGTGAGCTAGGTAAACAAGCAATAAACATATAGTAAAATCAATTCATGTCATCATGCTTAGTTACGTATAAAAGAACAATTAAAGCATACTCATTAAACCACGACTCACACACTCACACGACTCATCCAGATTTGTATAATTGTCGCACTATTGGTCGTCTTTGCACTTGCATAATTCAGCTGGCCCTCCCCAACACTAGCAAGGTAAATCCCCCAACCTGTCTATGTCTACAATCAAAGACTATAGACGAGGACCTCCCTCTACGCTTACCACTTACACTGTTCTTCTCTATTTGAGCATGAACAATGCTTTGAGTGTAGGGATAGACATATCAGTTCAAAGTTCCTTACAGTTATGCAGAACAACAACAACACCCCTGATGAACGGGTCGCACCGCACACAAAAGTTGAGCATAAAGGAATGCAGTATAGACTAGGAAGTGACTCCTAGGTCGTCTCTCAAGGACCAATTTTTATCTGTTCAGTCTCAGATTTTTTTACACAAAGTGGGGGGGGGGGGTTTGTGGATATTTTTGTGTGGAAAAATAAAATTAAAACTGACTGGAATTTAAATAAGACAACTGAATTTAAAACACAATTGAAATAAATTTTAAAAACAATAAAAACTTAACAGTAAAAGATGGTAAAAACTGAACAGTAAAAAAAAATTCAGGAACGGTAAAACGTAAAACACAAAAGTAAAAACATCAGTAAAATTATAAAAACAACATGTGTAAATACGATGAACAGTAAAATGACGAAATATAGCGATGCAGTAAATACTGAACAGTAAAATACAAACAGATAAAAATAAAACACTGGAAATAGAATTCATCAAAATTCATCACTTAAATTAAAATTCCAAAATATTGAAAGATAAAAATAAAACGAACAAATCGTTTCAAATACTGTAATACACGCTCAAAAATAAAATTCTGCACAAAAATAAATAGAGAGACACTGGAATATGAGAAGTAAGAGTTGGCTACTGGAAAATGGAAAAGAAAGAGGCCACAGCCTCCTCCCAGGACCGTTCCTACACTACTCCTAATTCCTCTAAAATTCCCCCCTTGCTTCTCTGCTGCTGCTCCAATTTATAACCAATTCTCTGAACAACTCCCTTAGCATAGTCTCCTTCCCGTGAACTTCTGGACGTAGCTTCATTCTCCCTGCCAGCAGAATGTGTGCTTTGTTAGTGGCCCCTTCTTCCCTTTTTAGTCTTTAAGAATAATATTCCGGACACTCCTGTGCTTTTCAATTTGGATTTTGGACACATTCAATCATATCTTTTGTCAAGGCAAATGCTCTAAAACCAAAATCAATATCGTTAGTGGTGGCCCCATGTTTGTCGTCCAAAATGCTGAATGGCCGTGTGGAGTGGAAGGCCAAAAGTAATCTGCACATTCTTTTCCTTTCCATTCAACCATGGCTTCCTCACGTTGCAGCTCTTCTTCTTCTTGTTGTAGGTGGCTGGACCGTGACACCATTGAGCAAAGGCCAGCACCGAGAATGGGAGTGACAGCTGTTGTTTCTGTAAAAGCTGCTGGACTGTGGAGTCTTTCATCCCCTGCTGGTCGCTCCTGCTGCTGCTGGGATGGCTTCCTCCTTCCTTCCATCACGTTGCAAGACACCTTCTTATTTGTTTCTGTTTGCTGAGCTTGCTGGTGGAGTAGAGAACTGAGAGCCCCTTGCTTCTTCATTCTCCAAGCTAGAACGTAAATTCTCTGCTGCCATTTCTCCAGCCGTGACCAAGAACTCCACTCCTAATCTAAACAGCTGCTATTTCACGGTCTTTTCTCAAGCTGGAACGTCCATGCATTTTGCAGACGTGAAGAACTCCTCATTTGCTTCTGTTGGACTCTTCATCGTGATATCTCCCAAGCAGTGAGCTTCACTGCTCCGAATGCCATTGCTGCACCAGCTGCTGTCCATTCCAGCTCCACGGGTCTTGCTGCCAGGCCGTGATTGCCTCTCCATTCTCATCACCTTGCATCTCTTTCCAGCCAAGTGATTCAACATCTCCTACCTTTGCCTTGTTGGACGTGAATGCTCCACCTGGACGTGCTGGACATCTCCTTTCAAGCTGCTGGACTGGGATGGAGAACCGAGAGCTCCTCCTTTTCCATTTTAATTGCCGCTTGAAACCCAGGACCCGTGAACATGAGCTGCGTGCACTTTTCTAAATAAGCCAAAAATTATTTTAATTTGTGGGCCGTAACATGCTGAATATTATCCGGGTCATGTGTGCATTTCTTCTTTAGAGAATTACGTTTCATTAAGAGTGGTGGCTCCCACTCTTATTCCAAACAAATGCAGGATGTTTTTGTCTCATGTGTTGTCCTTGCAATCAAGCTAAAATCAAGAAAAGAGGGGCCACGTATGTGTGGTATTCCAGCTATGATAAGCACAATGCCGTGACCACTTTGCATCCAACAATAAAACCGAAACTTCCTGAGCCAAAGATCTTTTTTTTATTCATTTTTTTCTTCTTCCAATCACACAAAAATAAATCATTGGAGTAGCTTCTTCCAATTAAAGAACACAGTGTAATTGAATTTTCTTCCAAATGTCCTAATTTGTGTTTCCAAAATTTTCCCAACAATTTTCCTATAAATAATTAATCTCAGATAATTCAAATTAATTAAAATTAGAATTACTGGTCAATTTAAGCACAATTAGTGAAAATGGGAAAATATCAGACATTTTAGCACAATTCTCTGATTAATTCTAGTAAAATAAACTAAGTGAAGTGAAGAAAATATTGACTCATCAACCCCACACAATCACTTTCAGTCATCTCTCCTTGAGATGTCCAATTCATACTCACATACATCATTATAGTTCACAGCCATGTTCTTTACAACCACCCATACCTCATACATAATGTACATGACAATCTGTTAAGTAAATAACATTAATCATACATTCACATACTTTTCACATAAATCGCATCACAATATACATTCCAAACATTTTGCACACTTAATTCAACCCAGAACAAGAGCAAATGAACTTAGAACCGAAAACTATTTATCGAACACTATTTGCCGAACACTATTAGGCCGAACACTATTTGGCCGATCACTATTTGCCGAACACAATTTAGCCGAATACTATTTCGCCGAACACTATTTGGTTGAATACTATTTGGATGGACGCTATGAGATTAAGCATTACTAGGCCGAACGCTAAAAACCGAACACAATATTAGATTGAACATTGTTTGGACGAACACTATGAGATCAAGAATTATTAGGCCGAACGCTAAAACACCGATTACTATATTGGATCGAACACTATTAGGACGAACACTATGCTATTAAGCACTATTAGGTCGAACACTAAACGCCGAGCACAATATTAGATTGAACACTGTTTGGACGAACACTATGAGATTAAGCACTACTAGGCCAAATGCTAAAACACCAAACACTATATTGGACCGAACACTATTAGCATGAACACTATGATATTAAGCACTATTAGGCCGAACACTAAACGTCGAGAACAATATTAGATTGAACAATGTTTGGACGAGCGCTATGAGATTAAGAACTATTAGGCCGAACGCTAAAACACCGAACACTATATTGGACCGAACATTATGAGATAGAGCACTATTAGGTCGAACGCTAAAAACATCGGACACAATATTAGATCGAACACTGTTTAAGCACTATTAGGCTTAACGCTAAAACACCGAACACTATATTGGACCGAACACTATTAGGACGAACACTGTTCGAAAAAAAGCTGAGATCGAGCACTTAGGCTGGACACTAAAACACCGAACGCTATTAGACCGAATACTATTAGGTCTAACACTGTTTGAACGAACGCTAAGATGGAGCACTTAGGCTTAACGCTAAAACACCGAACTCTATTATATGAGCGATCGCTTCCTGAGAGCAAGCATCATCAAGACCCAACACTACCTATGACGAGCACTACTTGAGAACAAACATCATCAAGACCGAACGCTACCTATGAACGATCACTACCAGAAAATAAACATCATCAAGACCGAACGCTACCTATGAACGATCACTACCTGAGAATAAACATCATCAAAACCGAACGATCACTACTTAAGAATAAACATCATCAATGACTGAACGCTACCTATGAACGATCACTATCTGAGAATAAACGTCAACAAGACCGAACGCTACCTATGACGAGCACTATCTGAGAACAAACATCGTCAAAGACCGAACGCTACCTATGAACGATCACTACCTGAGAATAAACATCATCAAGACCGAACGATCACTACTTGAGAATAAACATCATCAATTACCGAACGCTACCTATGAACGATCACTATCTGAGAATAAACGTCATCAAAGATCGAATGCTAACGATTGCTACCTGAGAGTACATGACCAAAACCGAACGCTAACAATCACTAATACATGACCAAGACCGAACGCTAACGATCGAAACTTGAGAATACCTGATCAAGACCAAACGTTAACAATCACTACTACAAGATCAAGACCGAACACTAACGATGGAAGCCTGAGAATACCTGATCAAGACCGAACGTTAACAATCACTAATACATGACCAAGAACGAACGCTAACGATCGAAACCTGAGAATACATGATCAAGACCGAACGCTAACAATCACTAATACATGACCAAGAACGAACACTAACGATCGAAACCTGACAATACCTTATCAAGACCGAACGCTAACAATCACTAATACATGGCCGATCGGTACTGGATCAAAACTTAATCGAACGGTAACAAACTAAAACTTATCCGTACGGTAACGATTTAGTCCTAACCAAACGGTAACTACTAACGACCGGACGTTATTTTTCGCATTCTGCAGAATTATGCAGAATCGCAACAGACTTCCAGAGCACCAATTTCATCCCCTTTTTCCCCAAATTCTCATCAAACAACATAATATCACAGATCTCAAACACGTTTATTATTCCTACAATCTATAAAAACAGATCTAACTCCCCTTACCTCTTGAAGACTTCCTTTGTAAACCTTGAATCTATCTCCACAAGACTTGCAGTACCTTGGCCTCCCTGCAACTCCAGAAGCTCTCAACTTCACCTCTCTCACAGATTTTGTAGCAAGGATTTCACTCCTATAAGTGCAGAACCCAATTCCTCCTTTCAATCAATGGGCTCTTCCCTTTAAGAGAAAGAAAAATTGTGCTCTCTACTGGATGGTGCTAGCTGGACGGACCTCAGTCGTCCCCTTCCATCCTCAGTGCCATGTCCACTATGAAGATGATGATGATGATTTTCTGGTGGCTGAAGCACTCAAGGTAGAAATGATAATTTCTTTTCTGGTGGCTGGAGCACTCACCGTAAATTTTGTTGGACATGTAGAGCCCCTCATTGCTTATATTTAAATAGGAAACAATATAAAAACAGATTACAACTTTAAATATTTAAAACTTATTCCTAATTATGTACAACAATAATTTAAATTTAAATTATATCTTCAACCTCCCCACCATCTTCTTAAATATATATATATATATATATATATAGGATCTGACTTCCGTAGCCTTATTTAATTTTTTTCAGTTTTTAAAAATTATTACCATCTCCGACTTTGTCCGTTGTTAAGGTTTTCAATTTTATAAAAAAATTAGTAATATAATTCATTTTCCCAAATTTAAATATGGCATCTTGTCTGTAACAAGAAAAAAAAAAGGATAATTGAAGTAAACGTTAAACAAAATTATAAAGATTAAAATTGCGAAGAAAAAAATTTAAACATCGATATCATGGATAATTAGAAATTAAAAGACTAAAATTGTTGAAAAGACAGAAACCATTTTTTTAGACATAAATAATAAAATTACAAATAACCAACAAATATTTATAGTTTTAACCCATTTGTTATATTTATTTATATAATTATTTTTACCTTCTAAAAAATATAATAAATATCTTACGTATTACCACTGCAGTGGAGAGTTGCGAGTTCTATGGTTGAGGTACTCAGTACAACAAACAAACCTTAAACGATAACAATGGAACCCTTCTCTTTCAGCACCTCACACTTATCCGTACCCACCAACACCACCATTTTCTCCCCCAAACACCACCCTCCCACCGCCACCGTCACCACCACCACCATCTCCTTCTCTCTCAAACCTCCCTCAGACTCCAGTAACTCCGCCACCCCTCGCCGCCCCTCCAAATCCCTCAAAACCACTCCAACCTCAAACCCCCTCGCCAACAAGCTATGGCTCACAAGCAAACTCTCCCCACCCCCTCCTCCGCCTCCGCCAACGCCACCACCGCCGCCCGTGAATGAAACTGAAACCGTCGCGGAAGATAGCGGCGGCGACGAGGGCTCGACTTCCGATTCCCAAACCGATTTCCGGCAGCCGGGGAAGATCTTCGTGGGGAACCTTCCGGCGTGGGTGAAGAAGCCTCAGGTGGCGGAGTTCTTCCGGCAGTTCGGGGCGATACGTAGCGTCATTTTGATCAAGGGGCACCACGAGACGGCGCGGAACGCGGGCTTCGCGTTCGTCATTTATGACGGCGAGGACGAGGCGGCGGACAAGGCGGCGATGCGAGCTGTGGAGTTTGACGGTGTAGAGTTTCACGGGAGAGTGCTAACGGTGAAGCTGGACGACGGTAAGAGGATGAGGGAGAAGAGTCAAGAACGGGCGCGGTGGTTGGAAGGGAATGGCGACAAGGGAGAGTATCCATCCACGTGGCATGAGGAGAGGGACGGATCAAGGAAGGGGTTCCAGAAGGTCCTGGAAACCCAGCCCGAGAATTGGCAGGCCGTTGTGACAGCCTTCGAGAAAATTAAGAAGGTTTATCATCTTCTTCTATACACGCACACATAATTTATACTTGTATCTTTATAAACTTTCTGTATAAATAGTTCCTAAAGGGGTTTGTTTCAAGTTATGCTGCTGCATTATGACAAATTACATTCTCAAGGTTGTTATATATGTCTAAAAATGTGTTTTGATAGGATTTAAGGATGCTAGAAAAATGTGTACATAAATAATAAAACAAGTGACATTGGTAAAAGTGATATTAAAACAAGGTGGCTTGAATATGATGGTTTAGAAATTAAAGAGAAAATTTGATATTAGACTCAAATGAATATGGAATTATAGGTGCAACTTTGAAGACATGGATATTTTGTGGCATCTAGTTTCAATTTCTGAATGGCAAATGCTAAGACATTTTATTTTGTATTTTTCTTGTTGAATAGGTGGGACTCTTGAGGGTAGCTAGAGAGGATAGATAATAGGCATCTTGATTTTCTTCAGTTATGCCAGCCTGTTCTGTTTGATTTTTTGCACACTAATGTATGCAGCAATATGTGTCTAAAGTCTCAGTTAACGATAAACATAAAATCACTGAGACATTATGGTAATGCTACTTTTTTTTTTTGTTATGGGTTAAAAATTATAGTTTACCTTAATTATTAAGTTTGTCTATTTCTTGTGTGAAATTAAAGAAAAAAAAATGAATGTTTTAGGTCAAAGCCAATACTTTTAGATTTGTAACATGCTTCCTTTTATTTTTAGAAAAGGTAGTAACATTTTTTTGTGCATACCCATAAAGGTTGGAAGGAAAATTTTAGTGTGCCCCTTCTGTAATTTGAATTATAAGTATTTGTTCTTGGATTCATTTCTGTCATTAATTTTTCAGCCTGCTAGAAAAGAATATGGTTTAATGGTTAAATATTATGCACGACGAGGGGACATGCATCATGCACGGCAAACATTTGAGAGTATGAGAGCAAGGGGAATAGAGCCTTCTTCTCATGTGTATAGTAGGTAAATTCTTTAAATATTTTGCTCTAGATTTGGGTATAATTAAATATCAACATCAACAAAAATTGTTTTTAGCTTTTAAGCTATAACCACATTATGATTTTGAAGTGTTATCTTTTTAGAGATGAGCATGTGAATGAATTGACTTTTCTTTTCAAAGTTGAATATTATTGAACATTGATTGGGGAAAAAGAATATTTAACTGTTGAATCTCTGATATTTCTAATTTTCATCCTTCAAGCAGTTTTCTTGGTTGAGATTTCGCATCAACTAAAAATATAGCCAAATTATAATATATAAATGAGCACAAATCTCACTTTACAAATACTTTTGTGAGGATGAGTTAGAGAAAGTCCACTTTTTATGATGTATCAAAGCCTATTTTAATGAAATTTATTGGGTCTATCATGTCACCAAGTATTAGGTTGCTATTGAACTACCCTCAAATATTTAGTTTCATGCTTGAGATTGGTGTGAGATGGTGTTTGAAATTCCACATTGTTTCTCTTATAACTTTGTTTCTTTTCTTTCTGTATATGAAGAGTGCCCTTGTTATCAAAGAAGTAACTTTTCATCAATACAAATTACCTTTACGGTTTCTCTTTTGTTCTCTCTCTCTCTCTAGAACTCTAATACTTCTTTAGGGGTTTTATTTGGAATTCTGTATTTATTATGTTTTTCCATTTTTATTTTGTTCTTTGGTTTAAGGAGAGTATATCCTTATTTTTTTCACTCTTTCTTTTCTTCAAAGTTAAATTAACAAGCACAATATTTGCTGTTTCTTCTGACCTTAATTATTAATGCATGTTAAATGTTTGCAGTCTGATTCATGCTTATGCAGTTGGTAGAGACATGGAAGAAGCTTTACATTGTGTTAGAAAGATGAAGGAGGAGGGCATTGAAATGACTATAGTTACATACAGTATAATTGTGGGAGGATTTGCTAGAATGGGCAATGCTGAGTAAGTAAACCAGATAAATTTCTCCCATTATTGTATCTTTTTGTTGAAGTAGTGTTTCTACTTTTTAATTATTTCTTTCTTTCTTTTGGTCATGTACCCATTATCCTTATAGATTAAGCTATTAGGTGAAGTTATATATGGTGTTTTCTTTTCTCTAAATTGCCCCATTACCTTGGGCTTGCTGTATGGTTAGTATGCATGCCAACTTTAAATGTGCTGAATTTTTAAATTTTATCATAAATTTATGAACAATGTAGCCAGCAAGGATTGAATTGCAGCTCTTATACCGTGCCAAAGGGAAAAAAAATGAAAGGTGCCAAGGATGATTCTTGTGCATCTCGTGTGACTAGTCCAAAACTATCATTTTGGTCAGTTCAGTGCACTGGGATGAATCTTGAAAGGATAGTTTCTGTACCATTTTCTTTTCTTTTAGTGGAAAAGCATTGTATTTATTGTGTAATGGAGAAACTGAATCCAAACAATAAAAAATGAACTTTCAAAACTTACAGTCAACTAATTCCTGAATAGAAGGTAGCAGCTGATTGCCAATGGACCTTAGAAATACAATTCCTATTTTTGCCAGTTTTTAAGGAAGCCATAGATCTGTATAAACTTTATTGTAAAAGTTGTTTTTATAGGTTAGATGGCATCAGTAACTCCGTCATTTGTTTGGCCCTTCTACTTTTTCCCCATAAAAGCCTGGTAAACTTTAACGTTGCAACACTTGTTGAGCTCCCTTGGTCTTCTCATCCCCAACCACCGAAGTGTGAAGATTGAAGTGTACTGCTATGGTTGGGTTGTTGTTTTTCTCTGATGTCTAAGTGATTGGATATTTTGGTTATCTTTGAATTTTCTGGTTTCTGATTTTTCATGCTTAAATAACCTCACTCTCACATTTCCTGGTGCTTGTGTGAAAGTTTTGATTAGTTCTATATGGGGAAAAAATTTGATGGCCTGTTGATGAATGAGTTCAGATCAATGCGTCAGTTTGTATCTCACGGAGATAACTAGTTGATGTTGTTTTGGAAGTGCTGCAGATCATTGGTTTAAGGAGGCAAAAGAGAAGCTGCCATCTTTAAACGCTGTCATTTACGGGAGCATAATTTATGCGCATTGGTAATCATTCATATTTCTTTCAAGGTTTCATTTTTATTTGCATGATATGCATTGTAGGTATTGGGTAGAACCTTGCTAAATGGAGAATTGTCCTCCAAATTTACTTGTCATTTCCATATTTTTATTGTGAAACCTTTAGCTGGGAAATAAATATTAATAGGTTTAATTAAATTTTTAGTCCTTAAATCTGGGGTGAACACTGTTGTGGTTCCCCAAATAAAGTTGATTTTTATGTCTCAAGTTTGAAAAACAAAATGGTGCTAGTACTAAATAATAAATTTGAGGGACTGAAAGCAGTTCTAAAAAAATCATTTTAGTCCCTCCAATTTAGTGTTTAGGGACTATAACCATATTCGTTTTATGTTTGAGAGACTAAACTGATTTCTTTTAAATGGGAACCAATATCAGATTTATCCTAAATTTTGAAGGACTGTAAACATAATGTTAGTATCAATATTTGCCATGACAAAAATTGCTGATCAACCTGTTAATTAATTCAATGTTAGGTAAAAATTTGAACAAAACCATCAATTATTCACTAGTGTGTTTAATGTTTCTATCTATTATTATTACATTTCTGTTTCTGTAAATTTCCAATTTGTGTTCATTTTCAAATGATTGCCATTTCTATTCAATTTTCTTCCTTCGTTTTTCTCGTTGTTTTTGATATTCTGATGCCTTTTACAGTCAAACATGTAATATGGAGAGAGCTGAAGCCTTGGTGTGGGAGATGGAAGAACAAGGGATAGATGCTCCTATTGACATATATCATACCATGATGGATGGTTATACGATGATTGGTAATGAAGAGAAATGCTTGATTGTGTTTGGCAGACTAAAGGTATAAGCTCCTTTGTAGTTTATCATTTTCATCACCGTTACTGTAGTCTTTCTAGTTTCTACTTCTGGCATGTTATGTGTTTATTTTTCTGTCATCATTTGTATCTTTAAAAGAAAATGTCTCACACCATAAGAATGTTGAATACTATAGGATGACCTAAGCATAAAACTTCCAGATTGTGTAGGATTCTCTTCAAAAGAGGGTAAATACCGTCTTGTGTTTTTTCTGTATGCTAGCTTTTCTCCTACCCACTGCTCACGTCTACCTTTCAGGGTAACGTTAGTTCTTTAGTGATTTTATAACTTTTGTTCATATCCACAACATGATATTCTTCCCACAGCAGCTATCATCTCTGTTTCTCAACACTTACAGTATTGAATCAATGATATTTTTGGACGTGAAATCTCACAAAGAATCTCCCAGCCAGCCATGCTTTTTCCACTCTCCAGCTCTGGGTTTTCACATCAGAGCAAGTCATGGAGAATCTTCACTCACTGTTGGTGGAAACCATTGTCAATTAGCTCTCTCCCCATGTTAGGCTAGGTCAGGCCTAGCCCAGATCAAGATGATTGGGACTTGGTCAAGCTCGAGTCAAGCTTGGTCAGGTTGTGCCGAACTCAAGTGGGATCGATGTCAGGCTGAGTCGTGTCGAACCCATATGAGGTTGGGTTTTAGTCAAGAAAGGTCTAGTTGGACTAGGTCCAAGCCATGTCAGGTCGAGTCAAAATGATTTGAGCATGATATAGGTTGGGCCCCAACCTTAAAATTAAGTTGCAAATAATGAATAATAAGGACCAATTTACAATTTGGTGGGTTAACAAAAGAGGTCTTATTTTAGGAGTGGGTTGGATTTGATCTGTGGGCGATGAGTCAAATTGACAACAACTTCACTGTTGAATATGACTATTCAACCTGTTTTCAAATCTCTTAGAAGGTGTGTTTTATACTTAACTCAACTTCACAAAACTAGCATGTAAGATATGGTTTTAACTCACTTATATATTATAATTTAGCATATTGGTAATGTATACAATATCTCCAATACACTCCCTCAAGCCAAGAATTAGACATATTGAGCATGAGAGGGGGTATTTCTGGGTAGTCCATTAACATGTTGATACTGAGTGACAAGATATATTAACAAACCTTGTTATGATAAATTTTGATCTCATCTTAGAATATGAGTTATAGCCCTAACTCATTACTAAACCAGCTTGTAAAGTGAGATTTACACTTAATGATATATTATAGGTTATCATGTCTATAGTTGATGTAAGATTTCAAACATAAATTCATTATAGATTTTTTATTTTTTTTTACATTTTCCAGCTTGTTTCTCAATGAATTTATCTGTCACTATTCAGATATTAATAGTTTTTCTTATTATGTCTGTAGTTTTTGAAAGAAAAAGGTGGTAAACAATTTCTAGAGTTATTGCATCAAATATACATGTATCTTTAAGTTTTGTTTACACAAGTGTCTCTTGCTTTTTAAAAATTGTACCCTTTAATTTAGCATGTGTTATATTACTCACATAATCACTGATTTATTTGGATTTTGTATGTAAAACTGCTATGCATGGTTGCACTCTTCGTTAAATGACGTCAAACTATTTCTTTGTTTTGATGAAGGAATGTGGTTTCTCTCCTTCAGTTGTCAGTTATGGCTGTCTTATTAATCTTTACACCAAGGTAAGACATAACATTCTACATTAATTGGATCATTTATATATTCAGTAGTTACTACCTGATTTTGTTGCACACATTTTATTGAAGTTCCTTTAGATTTTATTTTTAATAAAATGGTAGTGCTAAAGTATCACAATTTGCCATCCCAACTATGGTGACAACACAATTAACAATAATCCACTGTGCCCCAATCCATAAAATAAAGGATATCAAAACAATAGTGGGGGTATAATAAGGAAGTTAATATCTATCTATGAAAAGAATCTGAATTTAGAAATTGGCAGGCAAGAGTGGGGGTATAACAAAAGAAAGTATATTATCCCACCAAGCATAGCTCTTGGAACCAAGACCAAAATTGGCTAAGCCTATTCGCTGAATAGTTCCCTAAAGATATGAGTGCCCAAAACCTCATGTTTTTGTCTTATCATGTGGATCATACCAATAAAATTCACATTATTTAAGGCACCCTTCATATTAAGATTAGTATAAATTTCAAATATATGGAAATATCAATTATTTAATGATTTTCTAGGGAATAAAAAAATACAAGGAAATAAGTAAACTAGGAATGGGAAGCAGTGAGAGTTTGGATGTTTGACAAGAGCTCTTAGGTTTGAACATCAAGCGTCAATCTACCAATTTGAACAAAAGTTGTTCACTCTCATGAAGAAAAATAAGCTCCCCCTGCAATTATTAAATCCATTTATTTATCTGTTAAGTAAGTCTCTTTTATCAATTATTAATCCTCACTTTGATCCTTGCACTCTGTAATAATTGGTTTTCATTGTCATGAATTCTCTTTTGAAAACTATGAATGTTCTGAGAAGTTAAACATTTTTTTCTTTTAATTTTGTCAGAACAGCTTTTAAGACTGTCATACTATATTTGAAATACCATGATCCAATATCAATGTTTTCAATTCTTAATCAAATCCCTTGCAAAGCACATGAAATCAATACTTGATAGACAATTCATTTCCAGCTAATAAACTGCCCATCATGTCCAATCTGTTTATATTTGATACCCAATTTTGGTCAAGTAAGCAAATGTATATGCCATTAGTAGTTCTAGCTTGTTGATGCCAATCTGTTTTATCTTTTTTTTTTTCAGATAGGAAAAGTTTCTAAAGCATTGGAGATAAGCAAAACGATGAAAATTAGTGGCATAGAACATAACATGAAGACATACTCTATGTTGATCAATGGATTCTTGAAGTTAAAAGATTGGGCTAATGCATTCTCCATTTTTGAAGATTTTACTAAGGATGGTTTGAAGCCCGATGTAGTTCTCTACAATAACATTGTGACAGCCTTTTGTGGAATGGGTAATATGGATCGTGCTATTCGAATGGTGAAGCAAATGCAGAAGGAGAGACATAGACCAACTACACGCACATTTTTGCCCATTATACATGGTTTTGCAAGAGCTGGAGAGATGAGGAGAGCCCTGGAGGTATTTGATCTGATGAGGAGGAGTGGTTGCATTCCCACAGTCCACACATATAATGCTCTGATTCTTGGCCTTGTTGAGAAGCGCCAGGTAACCTGTGGTTGATAAACAATTGTTTATTATAATAAACAAATAACATGACTTGGTCTTTACTTTTCCTTATAAAATATGTTTATTTATTCGATTTTCAAAAAATAAATAAAAAGCCAAGGAGGTAACTGTGGTATACTAAGTAGTTATAATGATCTTTCTAGAAAGGATTTAGCCTGAATTTGTTTAGTATTAGTTCTTTCTTGAAGTTATGATAGCTGGAAACTTTTTTAATTCAATTGATTGCTATGAATTTAAAATTGGCAGAGCATTTGCGTGCACTGGCTTCCATTGCTTATTACTGTTATAAGATTTCAACAATTCTGCATACTTGAAAGAATTGGGGAAACACTAAAATAAAGGCTAACCATTGACGATAAAAAGTGCTATCTCTTATTCATACTGAAGATAGCAGGTCCAAGAACTTATTCACATGGGCCATTTCTTACACAGATGTTCTTTAACTCTAAGTCAGTTCTGGTTTTTCTGCGTATTTTATTATTGCCACTCTTGGCTACAAAACAAGTTGTTTGAAGGATTATAAGGAAAATTCTTTTATGAGAGGATATGACCTAAGGACGCTGTTTGTTGAGAGAATACATTTCACAAAGTGAAGGGTTTACAAAGAAATGTCACTCTGTCTATTGCCTATTAGATTGTCTATATACAGCATTTAAATGATTTGGCAACAAAAAAGGCACAACGCATTGATATTTTACGCAAGATCATTGGTTTTTTTACGCGGAGAAATTTCTATTTATAAGTATCTTGAAAAAGACAGTTGAAGCTTGCATGTTGATTTTATCCTTTATCAGTACTTTTGGTTGATACCATTTTCGTTGATATCTTCTTTTGTTGCACTCAACTTAATATGCAAGGACTACTTTTCTTTTGAACATCTTTCTGTCTTACTATCAACAAATTAATCACACAAACATAGGAAAGGTTGATTTACTGTTTCAGAATCACTGGGAATTTGCAACCTGCATTTGATCAAGATTGAGCAAATAAAATTTGAATCTTGTGTTGTACACGTGTGAATAGCTTCTATTGATTTTATATTAACATTCTGATAGTCATCGTCTAATTGTTGTACATATGTGTGGTTTCAATGTCTATTGCTTTCATGTTGACTTTCTCTGATGGTCATCATTTAATCATTGTATTGGACATACTCTTCACGATGTTGCTTTAACTGATCAAATCACTTTTAATCATAGGAACATTTTTTTCCTTGGTTGTGTTACTATGAATAGCTTATCAAAATGTATTATTATTTATCATCCAAACCATGGGTTGTCTAGATGAAACTATATTAATCGATGAGGATTATACTCTTCACGAAAGGTTGTCTATTCACTTATCAAAGTGTCTCTGTCTTAACAAGTTCCTGCTTAGTATGATTGGATTACAATAGATATACTGGGATGTTTCTGTTAGGTTTCTTGTTTTAGTGGCCATACATTATGTAACACTTTCTGTAAATAATGTTACATTTCTTGCAGATGGCCAAGGCAGTAGCAATATTGGATGAAATGAATCTGGCAGGCATTAGACCGAATGAACACACATATACAACTCTTATGCAAGGTTATGCTTCACTGGGTGACACTGAAAAGGCCTTTCAGTACTTTACCACGTTGAGGAATGAGGGTTTGGAGATTGATGTCTATACCTATGAGGCATTGTTGAAGGCATGTTGCAAGGCAGGCAGAATGCAGAGTGCCCTTGCAGTCACAAAAGAAATGAGTGCAAAAAAGATTCCAAGGAACACTTTTGTCTACAACATACTAATTGATGGGTATGAATAAATTGCATCTGACAATGAAAATTGAAGTTTTCATTTTGTCTAACATTTATTTATGTGTGTGTATGTGTTTTTGTGTGTGTATTCTTGAATTATCATTTAATGTTGATATACTTTTCGATGTGTACGTGCTTGGAATATTTAATATTTTATCCATTAGCGGCTTCACAACTTGCGCTGTATTTTTAGTAACCTTGTTGACTTTTTTAGTTGGGCTCGGAGAGGTGATGTCTGGGAGGCTGCAGACTTGATGCAGCAAATGAAAAAAGAAGGAGTTCGACCAGACATCCATACCTACACGTCTTTTATAAATGCTTGTTGTAAAGCTGGAGATATGCAGGTATGATGAATTTAACTTATTAAGTTTGTGATTACTTAAAAGGGATTAAAAGTAAAGATACAAGTGTTTCATTCCTTGCATCTTCATTGATGTGTTTGGATGAACTTCTTCATAAACAAGTTTGGAAGAAGAAAATAAGAAAAAGAAGTTAAAATTAGCTTTTCCAAAAGTTTGTTTTTAGCTTATGAAATTTTAGCTTTAGAAAAAATTTCGTTTTTATTTTATTTTCTGTTTATTGCCAAGTTTATCCCTAACCACCTTAGGGCATGGTTTTGGATGGTAATTTATTTATATCACCTGTTAGTCAGTTTTTATTTTCTTCCTGCCAGAAAGCAACTGAGATTATCCAAGAAATGGAAGCATCTGATATAAAACCAAACCTTAAAACCTACACCACTCTAATAAATGGTTGGGCACGAGCCTCTATGCCTGAGAAAGCTTTGAGTTGCTTTGAAGAGATGAAACTAACTGGATTGAAACCAGACAAAGCAGTGTACCATTGTCTTGTGACATCTTTGCTATCAAGGGCAACCTTTGCTCAATCATACGCATACAGTGGCCTGTTGTCTATATGTAGAGAGATGGTAGAGTCTGAGATGACTGTTGACATGGGAACTGCGGTTCATTGGTCAAGATATTTACGCAAGATTGAAAGAACAGGAGGGGAGCTTACAGAAGCCCTACAAAAGACCTTTCCTCCTGATTGGACCTCTCATAATATTCTTGATGTCACTACTGAAACAGAAACTGCAGATCTTGAGATTGAAGACGAAGATGAAGTCGGAGATTATAATGCCAATGGAATCAATAAAGATGACACTGATGATGAGGATTATGATAATGTTATTTCATAGTCATACAGCTGATATTTTTGAATTATGTATCGTAAAGGGAATCGGGAGAATGCCAAGATTGGTGCTAATCTTTTTAGGTATTGAATTCTTTTTTTTTTTCTTTGATAGAAATAGGAAAAATAGTAATTTTGCTGAACCCCTTTCCCAGCATCCAGAAATTACTGTGGATTTTAACTAATTTTGTATTCAATCAAAATCAAAAGATCTTGTAAGATTTATGCTGATTGTAAATAAATGTATAGTTGGTAATTTTATCTGTATAAAGACCTTATTTTTCTTTCATTTAAATTTTATCTGTAAAATTAATTTAAACAACATATATGATTTCAGTATGTGACAGGTTTGAAAGTAGGTTTAATTAGTTTATTTTTCTCAATTTGGTAGAAAAACTTGAAGTTGGAAAAAAATATAGAAAAAAAAAGTTAAAAAGTTACCTTATTCTATTTTTAGAAGCTACATATAATGTTGAATACCATTTTTTTAATTAATTAAAAGTTAAATGTAAATTATAATTTTAAAAATAATTCATGTAAAATTCGATATTAATTTTTTTAATTACTTGTTCTCGTAACATGTAAAATAATATAATCTCATACTTATAGTAAAATTATAAAAAAAAAAAACTATGATACCACTAGTTCAGAAAACACATTTATTCACCAGGTACTAAAAAAAATATTTTATGGTTATAAAAATATAAAATTGTCAAACTAACAATGAAAAGGAAAATTCTTTTAGAAAGTATTAAGACAATAAGGAATTCAACTGTTCAATACACCATCACAGAATAGTAATCCTAATTATAAATCCCAAAAAGATAGATATTCAAAGTGAAAATATGAATTATAATGCAAGATCAATAAATTTAATTGATAGAAACTAAACGCACAAGTGGTGAATGTAAACTTCCGTCAATTAAATCAAGAATGGTAGAAAAAGGATTTTACCACTATCATCTCTATTATGCATCTTTTTCCATACTTGTATCATTTATTTTCATATAAAAAAAATATCATTACTGATAAAAATTACAACACCAAAATAGAAGGATAGACTAACATAAATTATAGTTATCATGAGTGTAATTTTTATCACATTATAAGTTTGAAAATATTTTTCAATAAAAGTCATAAACTCAAATAACAATCATATAAATACATGGGTTGACTCCACCATAAGGATCTCAATTTTAATGGTGTCAAACCAATCAGGCCAGTCTGCCAACCTTCCAAGAAAGAGGTAGGTTAGGTTACATATTTTAACCTGCTTCAAACAACTCATCTAGTCTAACTCGCCAATTCGTGTGACCACAAGACATGCTAACTCATTAAAAAATATACGTTTTTATATTATCCTTACTATTTATAATATATAAGTTTATATTATATATTTTTATAAAATTTACATATAATATAATATATAACATATACGTTTATATATTATATATTATCTATTATATTGTATATAAATATTATTTTAACTATACATATCATTAAAATATTCTATTATCTCTTATTACAATCTAATAAACCTTTGAAATTATAATTAATAAATATTTTATCTTTTACTTTAGATATTTAACTTTATGTTTATATTTTTCTAATTATTATAATGTTTAGGATGCCACATTCTCCTCACGCACAAAAAATTTCGTATCCGAAAATGTACTTACATGTAAAAAGATACGATTTCTTCTACATGTCTTTCTCTAATATCACTTAGGCTTTGTTTACTTGAATGGATTTTGGGGAGAGTGATTGAGGGGATTTGAGAGGATTTGAAGATAATTTTTGTTGTTTACTTAAGTAGATTTGGAGGTAAGTAAAAATGGATTTGGAAGTAAAATTTATGAGAATTAGTGTAGAATTTAATTGATGTGACAAATTAAGAAAATTTACTTCTAAATCCATTCTCACTTACCTCCAAATCTACTCAAATAAACAACAACAAAAATTATTTTCAAATCCCCTCAATCACTCTCTCCCAAATTCATTCAAATGAACAAAGCCTTATAGAGAAATACTAAAAAAAAGACAGTTAAATAAACACAAACCCTAAAAGACCATGCATAGTAGAAATAGAACAAACCCATTTCCCACAACTCCCTAAACACATATAACTAGACTCCACAATAAAAACATAGTAAAAATATTATCCAAAACCACATAAAGACACATGACCTAGGGTGATACTTGAGGTTGTTATGAAGTAATTTAAGACTTGTTAGAGGTGTTAGTGGATTAAAATTTGTTATAGAAGAAAGGGGTAGTGATTTGTTGAAGTTTTAAGGTGTTTTTATTGTAAAAATGGGGTTTTGAGTAGTGAGATTTTGAAGTAATGAGTGTAAATAGTTTTGGGCAGTTGGGATGATTATATGAGACCTATTAAGACTTGTCTAAGTTGTTAAGTGAGAAAAATCTGGTGTAGAACAGTTGGTGTCATCTTGGGGGTGAGTTCTTGAGTGTTTTTGGTCTAAATTGAGGTTTTACATGGTGATATTTTGAAATAGAATGATTGTGAGTATTTTGAGGTGTAGGAGTATGCTAACAAGTGTATTTAGACTTTGTCATGCAGTTTGTAAACTGATACAGAGGTTAGAAAGTGTAGAATTGAGTTTGGGTAGCTTATAGGAGAGAAATTAGGTTTTAATGAGTCATTTTAAGTTACAATAGTGTTTTCAGAGTTTTCACAAGGTTTGGAAGGTCTAGAGGCCTTTAGAAGTTGGGGTAAAGTTTTAGAGTGAGAAAATTGAGTCTTGATTTTACTAGTGGCCAAGGTGCTGAGTGCCAGCCTTGGGTGCCCGAGCGCCAGCCCTAGGTGCCCGAGTGCCACTGGGTGTAGTTAAGCATCATTGCACCTGTTTCGAGGGGTTTTCAGGGTTCTGTATGTCCGTTTTAGACGTTTTTAGGTCATTTATGGGGTTTGGGACCCTTTCGGAGCTGTCGGTAAGGGTTTCAAAGCTGTTTTTCTTACCTAAATATGATAATCAAGATGCCATGAAAAAATTGTATTATTATGTAACTTTTGATGCCTTGTATGGGTGTTTCTAGTTGTTTAATGTATAATCTGAGGTTTCATGTGATAGTATGTAATGGTTGTGTGAAGTATATGCATGTGTGTGTGTATAATATATATATATATATATATATATATATATATATATATATATATATTTATATATTTATATATATATATGATTATGAGAGAGATATGTTGATGATGGATATGTGGTTGATTAAGTAAATGATTAATGGACATAATTTCATGATTCTCGTGGAGAGGATACATGGTGGTGCCTTGTGTTGTTGTTGTATGAATGTATGGAGCTTTGTATTGGTGGTTTATCCTGACACTCTCAATAACCCCAATTCAAGTAGAGATGGATGATTATGTCGTGAAGAGTAGCAGGAGGTCTTAGCCTGATGGGCCTTTCTCCAATTGGTATTTAAGGACTAACCTTATGAGTGGTAGGGTGAAACCTATTGGCAAGGGTTCTATAAAGCAGTAGAGGTCACCACAAGTGTAGGAACCACCATAGTTCGACATTCATACTCTATCCGAATGGTCAAGTCTAAGTCTGTGACATGTTTATAATGAATGTTTATTATGTGTGTAATATAATGTATAATGAAATGTTTATTGTGTTATGATGATTTGTTATACCACTAGATTATCATTGCTTTGTGTTGTTTGGTATGTGTTGTTTTTCTCTTTACAATAATCATCTTAATAGTGTGTGCTTAGAAACAATCTTTTCGATTATTCTAGTAAGATGTGAGGGAAAGTAGATGAGAGACTAGATAATTCTAGAGGTGTATATATTAAAGGTTTATTTTATAGGAATTTTATTATCATATATATGTAATATTTTATTTTAATAATATTTTACATCTTATATCGTATGTTAGTCTCAAATCTATAGTATATATTATCTATAGTATATTATATATAAATATACTTCTAATAATATTTTTACTATAAATATTGTTAAATTATTTCATTATCTCTTATCAAGTTTAATAAATTTTTTAAATTATAATTAACAAACGGATTATTTTTTACCTAAAATATTTTATGCAGTTTATATGTTTTTATAATTGTTATAATTTATAAGATCTTATTATTCTAATTATTATTCTTCTCTTATTCTTTCATAAACCGTATTTTATGAATACAAAAAAGTTCTTCTATATACTACTGAATTAATATTGATTATATCAGTTACATAGCTTTCATGAGAATACTTTGGATGAATAATGATAACGTAAATAAATATTTTTTATACACAAAATCTGAATTAAAATATTAGTTTTTAAGGAACATAAAATTATAATCATGATTATTTCACGTACATAAATCTTTTAGATATTATTCATTCTTATTTTTTATTTATTTCTTTTTTAAAAAGATATAAAAATTTATATTTTTATAATTATTTTACTTTTATATTAGATATCAAATAAATATAAAAGTGGATCAATGTATATTTACTCTTATAGTTATCCTATCTTATAATTTTTTGTTAATTTTATTTTATTTAAGTTTATGACTGTTAAAAGAGATTTGTTTTATTTTATTTTATAAACGATTAAAGACTAATATAGTTCTATAACAATGAGTATAAATAAGTAGAAGGGTTAGAATTGTGTTTTCATTAGTATAAAGAATTCACATATATAATAAATATATAAATTACTCATTAATAGAATTTTTTAAAATATACACAACATATATATATATATATATATATAAATTTATATTTTAATAAAATTCAATTGTAGAAGCTAAATATGTACTAAATTATAATAATAATAAAATTATAATTTGTAATCTTACTGCTAATTAGTTTTTATCAGAAACACGTGCGAAATTATTTAAGCACAAAATATTAATAGATTTGGCTTAAGTTAGTCTAAGAAAATCGCTTTTAAATTTTTTGTTACATTATATAGTTTTATTACAATATATTTAATTAAGTATATTTTCTTATTAAAAAAATATAGGCATATTAAAATTCATGTTTTAGTATATCAAAAGATAAGCATATAAAAAATTATCTCATATCACTATTTGATAAATAATAATAAAATCAAAAGAACAAATTTTATTGAATTTCAAATTTAATATAGTTTTACATTTTAAATTTTAAATAACAATAAACCCCAAAGTTGGCCCAAAACCCTAATTATACAATACACTCCTTCATCCTCTTCTCTATTTTCTCCACCGCCCCCTTCAAATCTTTTGGCTTCTTCTCTCAGTTTTTTCTTCTGACGTGATTATCATTTTTATCCTGTGACGGCAGAAAACACAAAATGGTCAAGAAGAGCAAAAGTAAGAAAACCCTAATCCCTGTTCTTTGATTCCAGTAGTGTGCAATGATGTAATTGTTTTTTTATTATTGGGGTGAAACTTTTGCGTTGCAGAGAGTAAGAGTAAGAGGGTTTCGTTGAAGAAGAAGTACAAAGTGATCCGGAAGGTGAAGGAGCACAACAAAAAAAAGGCGAAGGAAGCTAAGAAGCTTCGGCTGAGTGGAAAAAAAAAGGTTGAGAAGGATCCTGGTATTCCCAACGATTGGCCCTTTAAGGAACAGGAACTCAAAGCCCTTGAAGCTCGAAGAGCCAAGGCCATTGAGGAATTGGAGCAAAAGAAAGCTGAACGCAAGGAAAGGGTAATTGCTTTATATTTATTAAACTCCACATTTAGTGCATTTTTTTATTATCGATCATGGACACTTGGGTTTTGATTGTTCCTAGTGAGAGAAGTGTAGGAATGATTGGTGGTGTAATGTAATAGGAAGAAAGAGAGAGATGATAATTAGGGTGTTTTGATTATTGGTACATTGAAGTTTTTTTTTTTTTATTATTATATCAGTGCTGATTGATGTCTACTTCAAACTGGGGTGGGAAAGAGAAGATTTCTACGAAGAAATTAGTCATTTGTGATTTCTTTTTCTCTTGCAGTTAGGAACTTACTATTCATTACTTGTTTCAGGCTCGTAAAAGGAAATTGGGCTTGCTAGAGGAGGAAGGTGATACGTTGCCAGAGGATTCTAAAAAAAATAGTAATGATTTTGGTACTACCGTGAAGACCAGAGGTGTGTATTTATTTGTAATTTCCTGACAGTTTGGTTGAACTATCAAGTGCTTGCTTGCCTATGTTCTTACAATTGTTATTTTTGGTTTTTTTTATTGCATAGATAGCTCAGATAGAGCCTTTTACAAGGATCTTGTTAAGGTTATTGAAGCCTCTGATGTCTTACTGGAGGTCCTTGATGCCCGGGATCCTCTGGGGACTCGTTGTCCTGAGATAGAAAACATGGTGATGAAATCAGGGCCTGATAAACGTCTCGTGTTGCTTTTAAATAAAATCGGTAGTTTACTGATCACAATTCATTTTGTCTCCTTTCTCCATTTTGGAATATTTATTTTTGCATTGGCTAATCATTTGATCCTTATAATAGATCTTGTGCCTAAAGAAGCTTTAGAAAAGTGGCTCAAGTACCTTAGAGAAGAATTACCTACTGTGGCCTTCAAGTGTAGCACACAACAACAAAGATCAAACTTAGGGTGGATATCTTCTAAGAAAGTCAAAGCCAAATCAAGTGATATTTTGCAACTAAGTGATTGTCTTGGAGCTGATACTCTACTCAAATTGTTGAAGAATTACTCAAGAAGTCATGAGGTAACAGATTTAATAGTGATGACTGTTTGTAAAATTGCAATTTCATAATGAAAGTTTTGTGTTGAATTAGTTGTATGTGAATCATTTGACAGTTACAATTTTGATTCCTGTGTTGTGCTTCCCTCTATGGAATTATTATCTGATATATGATTGAGAAACCTTCATGTATTTGCTGCTGTCTTTTTTTGTCCTGTGTGTATGGTTGTGTATGTGTTTCCATGCATTCTTGCTAATGTGCATTGGATACACTAGCTCAACATGAAAACTACACAGGAAAGGATGCCTTTACTGGAAAAACAAATTTGAATGTTGACAATTGGCAAACTTAAATGTTGAACCAAATATAAAATCGGAAGGTTTTGCAAATAAATTTATAGTATAAATATAGGGAGAAGTGAAGAACATAAGTGGGGTTGGTTTTCATTTTTTATGTCACTTACTTTTGGATTCAATTTGAAGAAATGCTTGCAGGTGGATGTGTATTGTGCTCCAGCTCAAAAAGAAAAATAAAGTGGTAGATCACACTTTTTTTTTCACTTATTAGTAGAAATTAAATTATTACTAAAGCCTATGTCTATCGTTCTTGCTCCTAAAATGATATCACCTCTAGTTGGGACTTGAGAATTTTTGGCATTGATGTTCACTATATTGCTGATGCCTTTGTCTGAATCATCACTTCTAGTGTAAGATAAGTATCAATCTTTTTAAATAGGGATGTTTTTCATACCATTGTGGTGTTGGTGCTATTTTCTGTTGAAAATGATTTTGTTATCCAAATATATATATTCTTTTTAGAATCAGGATAATAGATATGTCGGTTTAGGTCTAATTTAAATCTACACAAAAGAGTGAAGTTTGCACCAAGTTAAAAGCATGCACAACACACATGCATGTGTACATGCATACAGACATACATACTTTCTATTTAGTCATGTAGGTGACTTGATATCTGACATCCATTTGTTTGCTTGTGCATGAATGTGCCAACTTTTGCCAATCACACTGCAAAACTAAATATAAAGATTTCAAGTTGGAAGAGTATGCTTTAGTGTGCATCTTCATGGATTATTATTCCTATCTTTTGGGAATTTCGCATTTGACTGATTTTTTATTTTCCCCGTTGTAGTTTCTTTTTTTAGTTTATGATGTCTATTGCTTATCCATTAATTGTTTTGTTTTTTATGCTTTTGTCCTTTGATTTTAGATCATTCATTTTTTGGTTGTTTTGCTTCCTTGCCTTGACAGATCAAAAAGTCAATCACTGTGGGTTTGATTGGCTTGCCCAATGTGGGTAAGAGTAGCCTTATTAATAGTTTAAAAAGGTGTCATGTTGTCAATGTTGGCTCTACTCCGGGGTTAACAAGATCAATGCAAGAGGTTCAATTGGACAAAAATGTTAAGTTGCTAGATTGCCCTGGTGTTGTTATGCTGAAGTCTCAAGAAAATGATGCTTCCATTGCCTTAAAAAATTGCAAGAGGATTGAGAAGTTAGAGGATCCAATTAGCCCAGGTATACTAAGTCATTTCCCTCCTTATTATCTGGTTATTCATGTGTTTATTTGCATTTAGTTGAAATGAATGGTAGAAGATTTATAGGAATTTTACATGAAAAAATAGTAAAAGAAAATGAGCTCGTGACATTGAAGAAATACTAATCAATTTTACAACAGTTTGTAGATTTTGCTATTTTTTGGTGCATTTTTATTTAATATCTGGTTGTGTAAATTTCTTATCCTCTATTCATCCATTTTCTCTAATAGAATGACTTTCAGTTATAAATTCAATTATTTGAAATATTTTCAAACTTGCGTTTACTTTTGTGTTAACAATGATAGTGTGAATGAGGGTAGTCATTGGGTGCTGTATATAATATTATGGTTTTGTGTGGTTTGATCTACGAGAGTCAGGATGTCCGTGATAAAATCACCCTTTCATTAAATCTTGTAACCTTGTCCTGGTTATAAAATAGACTTCTGTTCGGTTTTAAAAATGCAACTGATAGGTGGTGTAGTGGAAAGTTCGGTTATTTTATGCACGGGCTGTTGGATTATGTTTCCTATTATCTTGTTTTAAAACTCTGGTTGTTTTACATTTTATTTAGATATAAATTAATGTTTGATTTAGTAACGAGAATTCTAATTTCCTAAACGCTTAGAAGTTTGCATGATACAATTATTTTATTTATGGAAAATCCTGATTTAAGCTGTACTTACTCTTGTTAAGTAAATTTGAAAGACTTATTCCTTTTCTTTTTAACTTGGACAACGCAGTGAAGGAAATTCTAAAGCTCTGTATGCCCGAGCAGCTTGTAACTCTGTACAAGATTCCCAGTTTCAATGTAGGTGATGTTGACGACTTCCTGCGGAAGGTAGCTACAGTCAGGGGCAAACTCAAAAAGGGTGGAATAGTTGACGTTGCTGCTGCTGCAAGAATCATTCTTCATGATTGGAACGAGGGTACGGATACATGGAATTTCCTAAATTATGATCAGAGAACTGATTACTTTTCTGAGTTGAAGTTAAAATTGAGGAAGAACTAAACACTGAAATTTCTCTTTCTGTTTGTATATTTCAGGTAAAATTCAGTATTATACCATGCCCCCAAATAGGGATCAAGGTGAACCTTCGGAGACGAAGATAGTTTCTGAATTTGCAAAAGAGTTTAACGTTGATGAAGTCTACAACAATGAATCTTCATTTATTGGGAGCCTTAAATCTGTTGATGACTTCAATGCTGTTGAAGTTCCTTCAAGTCACCCTCTCAATCTTACTGAAATGATGTTGGAGGTTTGTTTGTTGAATTGAAACCGTTTAGACTTAGGAGAAGATGCCTAGGGAGTTGACTATTGTTGATGTGAATTCTATGCGGGAAATTTTAGTGTTTTCACACTTACTAATTAAAGCATTATCTTCTCTTGTAGGATGAGACACAAACCAAGTCAGCTGACCAAGGCGAAGATCCTGGAAATGTGGCTGGGGTGGATGAATCCATGGAAGATGGTGATGGGAAGAACAAGGATAACAGTGCTGCAAGTAGGCAAAATGAAAAATTATATGCTGCAGACGGTATGCTTAATACAAAACTGAGGCGCGCAGACAAGAAGAAAAGAAAAAAGGCCAAGAAAGCTTCAGCCTCTTCGGATCCCATGGATGGTGATTACAATTTCAAAACTGATTACTTCCAAAAGGAAGCCTCAATGGATTCTGAAGACAGCCAGAGTGAGGATGGTGATGATGAACCAGTTAACTCTGAAGTGCCTATGTCTGCTATCCAAATTGATGAATGATGAGGTTTTGCCTTTTCTCTGATTTATCTGCAAGATCTGTATAATTTGAGTTCTGTTATGAATTTTGATCTTTGTAAGAGTTTATATAAACCATTATTAAATTATATGCAATTTTAAGACAGCTTTTACACTTTGTTGTTAATTGTTGCAATACTAGTCTTCACACATTTATTATCCGTCAAATTTCTATAATAATCCCCCAAAAATTTAATAATGATACCACTCTTAAAATACACTAAATTGAGAGTTACTATTGTTTGTTCAATGATTATAAACTACATTAAAAAATAGATATGAAATTCATATTTCATCAAACATCTAGTCATGGATTTTAACTATTATATGAAATGAAAATCTGATTTGAAATCACTTAAAGATAAAGTGGTGATAAATAAATGTAAATGTGTGATACCTTATACATGAAATTTAATGATTGTGTTGTGAGTTGGTGGAATGGCTGAAGAGACAGACATATTAACTTAATCAACACTTATCATCTCTTTTATTTATTCTGCTCTCACTCTATTTTTATCTCTTTCCTATTTATTAACTCCTACTTTCACTCAGTGGAATCAACATCAATAATATACATAAAAACATCGCTAAGAATTAAACCAACTAAATTTAGAGTAAAGCAACTAATCCTTTGGTAGGATGACTCAAATTCGAAACTAGAGAAGATTTGCAGAGAAGGTACAAATAGTGTTTTCAGAGGATAAAAAAACGAGTAAGGGTGATTGTGAAAAAAGAGAGACGAGAGAAATGAACTTTGCTACTAGAAGTTATTGTAACCTCTATTAATAAACTCCATTGAAATACAAAAGTTATTATAATCTCTATTAATAAAACCCAGTTAAAACAGTTTTTATCTTGAAATGATAAATTATAAATGGTATAAATAGTTTTATAATTAATTTCGGTTAAAAAAATAAAATTATATTAAAAAATTGAAAAAGAAATATGTTTTTTGTTATTCATTTTATATTTTTGTTATCAACTAATTAAACCTATACATTGCAAATTGTTTTGCCGATGTATTAACATTTTCATCAACTTATGAAATAGATGAAATTAACACAAATTAAATTTCTGACAATTACAATTAATAACTTAAAAAGTAATTATAATTACTTTATGGAAATAAACCAGAGTTGTAAATAGGCCAATAAATCATTTTTAATAAATCAATACTAGATGTAAAATAGCGAAACAAATTAAAAATGATTGATGGAATTAGGTTTTAGGATTTTGATCGGGTACAATACCAAAATTATTTTGTCTTAGGCCCAACATTGTCTAACTTTGCATGAATCAAGCCCAATCTTTTTCAACATTGCATAAGTTGGTTCAACCATCTTGGTCCTAACTTCCCTAAGTTTGATTTACTTAATTTTTTACATAACTCAAATTGACCTAACTTCATTTTGATAGTAAGTTTTTAACATGCAACAATTATCTAATCCAAATCCAGTTAGTTGGGTTGGACTTATATCCAAAAATGTCGATTTCATAAATTCAAAACAATATGAATTTGATAATTATAAATTAAATTTAAAGATTTGGATTTTTTTCCCACCTTTATTGAAAGTTTAGTTCTACGAGACAACTCTTCAAAGAGAAGAGTTTTCAAAACCTTATGTTACAACAATTAAGACTATTGTGAGAATAGGAGAGGAAGTGAGGACAATGTTTACGTTTTTAAACTGAACAATTTTAAAGTTATTGATAGTAGTTATCATATTTTGGGTACAATTCTTTCTAATGAAGAGAATAGTATGAGTTTTTTCAACATTTTCTCAATATCGCATACCATGTCTTCTAAAAGATCATTTATCGATAAATCAACATAATTTGTTCCTTGTGATATTGTAGGCTTGTATAATACTTTCCATGTTAAGTCTAAACTGTATAACTCATCACTATACCAAAGATGAACACACATTATGCCCAAGTCCTGATGTATTTGATTAAGATAACGAATACAAGGGCAAAATTATGTTTCATGTTCATAGAGATTCTGTGTTCTTGAACATATTGCAATAATTTAAAAACTTCATTTTCATATTCTTTACTAATGTGACGTTTATTCATTTAATTTTGATTTATATCATGTTCATGAAAAATTCGATCAATCTCGAATTTTTAAGTTTAACAAGGTGATGTCCTACCCATTTAGGAACAATATTTATCTTAATTTTCTAACACTTCTACAATAGAAATCAAACATCATAAATTTGACAATTTTAGTAACATTTCACATTGGTCTCCGAAGTACAAAAAATGAAGGATCACTCATGACTATAATCAAGTATGCATATGAAGAACAACAAAAAATGGTTTCAACTAAAATATAATCAAATTTAGGTGTAAACCTCAATGTATGAGTTATAAGGAATTATGATAAATATTTTTCACAAACTGTTTGATTGGACAATTCGAGATTTAATACAAACGATTACAAATTTAATCATTTGTACTAAATCTCAAACGAGAACTAAGATAGCTTAATGATTAACTAAAAGTATAATAAATCTTAATAAATATAAAATTATTTAAATATACAACATCTAATAATAAGTCTAAATCTAATACTACAAATATTTTAAAAATTTAATTAAAACAAAAAAATGCCAAAGAAAACCAACTTAAAAATTGTCTAAGATAAAAACAAGGGTTAAATATGTTTTTAGTCCCTAAATTATTGGTCGTTTCTAGTTTTCGTCCCTCCTTCAAAATAAGGTACAATTTGGTCCTCATTCTTTAAAAAACGTTCGTTTTAGTCCTCAAAATTTTGTTTTTGGTCCTCGTTTTAGTCCTCGAAACGTTCGTTTTGTCGACTAAAACGAACGTTTTTTAAAGAATGAGGACCAAATTGTACCTTATTTTGAAGGAGGGACGAAAACCAGAAACGGCCAATAATTTAGGGACTAAAAACATATTTAACCCTAAAAACAATAATGACAAAGAAAAAAAAAATCTAATAATTAGTATCACATACAAGGAACAAGGGACAAAGTGGAACGGGAACTGACATTCTTAGCGAAATCGAGAATGAAGTTGGATGGATGGTGGAATGGGCTTGTCGCCACCGTTGCAATGCTTGCCTAGTATGCCATTGCCATCACTCTTTTCTCTTTCAAAATAAAATGAAGATGAACGGGATGAAAAGGAAAATCAATAGGTTTTTTACACATAAATGAATCTATAAATGAAAGCAAAAGAACTTCAATGGTGGAAAATGAAGAAAACCTTAACTATAAAGCTCGTTGTTGTTATTGCTAGGGATGAATGTTCGAAGGTGACATGAAAGAACAATGATTAAAAAATACGTTAGGTTTGATTTAAAATGCAATTTTATGTCGAAGAATGCCTGCATCGATGTTCATTGACGTCTAATATGTAGTGGGTCGATGTCATTCCCTGTTTTAATGTTGGGAATAAGGGGCCGATGTCCATTGATGTTAAATTTTGATTGAGTCAACTTAAACTTTGATATCTTATTTACAAAAACACCATCAGTCATGTCTTATGTTGGACTTCTAATGGATTGACCTAAATGAGTAACATTATACGACATTTTTGTGCTAGTGTCTCATTTATAATTCTTTGAATTTTAAGAAAGAACTCTTTTAATTGAATAATTAGGTCATTAGTGTCATACTTCAAAATATATGAAAAAATGTTGTTTCATCTTCAACGACAATTTTCCTTTTATCACTTTTAACAAATAATCTATTATTTTATTCTTTATCAACATATGTATTTAAAAAAAACGTTTAATATAAGAACCTAGAAAATAGAGTAATAGAGTAGATAGGTGTATTAAAATAATGAGGCGAGCATTTTACTTTAAAAATAATCTTATAAAATAAATAGAACTTTCTAAAGCTCGGTTCATTATCTAAAACACTTAATCTCTCTAAGACACTATTCTCTACTCTTTCTCTATCTTCTCTCTAAGATTTCTCTCAACTGAGTTGTTTGATTGACTATTAGGAGGTGCCCAAATGTTCACGACGTAGAGGGATACACAACTGACCGATCAATTTCTTGATTCTAGCTGGTAAGCTATTTTTCCCCTTTCTTTGCATGTTCTTGAGTCTTGATCATGCAAACTGTGCTGTTGCATGTGTCTTGTAGCTTTCTTCTTCAATTCTCAGCTCAATTTAGGTTCTAAGAGCTGTTCTCTATCACTGATTGGTGATTTGTAGGTTTTTGTTGAGTTTCCTTGCAGTGCAAGGTACTGTTGAAGTAATCTTGTGAGCTGGGCAGTTTATCTCTGAGGTAAGGGGAGTTAAATATTTTCTTAAATTATTTGTATGACATGTGTATATGCTGAATTCTGCTGTTTGAAGCATAATTTGGATTTTTGGAGTGGATTGAATTGTATGTATGTGAATGTCTAAATGTAAAAGTGTGAATTGGTGTTTGTGAATTAATTTGGATGAGATATACTGCTGTAATTGAGTTGTTGGAGATGTGAAATCTGTTATGATAGTTATTAGGTAGGTGGTTAAGTGAATTATGGTGTTTTGGGGCATTTTAGAAGAAGTGAGGTAGTGAATTTGAGAATTAGAGGTCAATGGCTCATTTGGTCTGTTGAGGCAATTTAGGTAAGTTATTTGTGACTTGTTTGAGTCATTTAAATGGTCAAAAACATGTACAAAGTGTTAGAATTGAATTTAGGTCTTTAAGTTGAGAAATTTGATGTTATAGACTAGGATTTGGTTCATAATCACTTTAGACTGGTGTTAGTAAGGTTTAGAATTACTTAGACAAGTCTAATTAGGTATATAATACAATCTACGAGTGTCAGAAGTTGGAAAAAATAGTTAGAATGGGTAATGGAGGTTTGAGTTGTATAATTCTGCAGATTTTAGTTATGCAAATTATGCAGACTCGCTATGTAATTCTATTCGTATAACGAGTCACCTTGCCGAGATGTTCTCTGCCAGGGAATTCACACAATGAATGGACGCGCTGTGCGAATGGTTTGAGAGAGTTTCTATTTGTTTGACGATCCGCATGGAAAATTGGGGCGCTATGCGACTGGTTGGGGTCTGGGACTACTGCCATTTTATTCGAATAGCGAAAAGGGGCACACAGCGAGTGAGTTGGGATGATTGGTCTCTGTCTGAGCTTCTGCATAGCGACCTGGGACATTATGCGAGGGGTTGAGGTCTGGTACCTCTGCGAGTTAATTCGCACAGCGAGTTATGTTGATGTGCGAGAAACTTTTGATTTTGCTCCGTGAGTGGGGTGCGCTGAGCGAAAGGTGTGTATCTAGTTTGCTCTCCTTGTTCTTTGTCTTGATTTGAATTATGTGGAATGTTGTTTGAAATATGAAGTATGATTGAGTGCGTAACATGTAAATGACTGAGGATGTTGCCAAGTAAAAGTATGTGATTCAAAGTGGTAAAAGGGAAATTCTAAGGTAGAATCTCTTGGTGAGATTTAGTTGTTTTGAATGAACGCAGAAGCTCAGGCTTGGGGGTTAATGGTCTTTCATTCTCAAATAGAGAGGATTGAACCATGTCGGGAAGAGTAACAGGAGGTCTTAGTCTTGGGGGCTTCCAGTATACCTCAAGGCCCGGAATAGACTAACCTCGTGTGTGTGGTAGGGTGAAACCCATTGGAAATGACTTTGCAAAGTAGTAGAGGCCACCACGAGTGCACAACCCGCCATAGCTCGACAATTCATTCTAAGTACGAACGAGTCAAGTCTAGAGTATAACATGTTAGGATGTGTGATTCAGTTTACTTTACTTGAATTAAACCTGTATGTTGTATGCTATTTTTAATGATATGATTTAGTATATCTAGCTCACCCTTCTGCTTGTGTTTGTATGTTTGTTGTGTGATGTTTTCTTTTGCCATCATCATCCTTTTGGATGTGAGCAAAGATAGATGAGGTGCCCCTGGGGCAGGCCTTGGAGGGTGATCATACAACTGTCTAGTTTAGTTAGGCTGCCTATTTTATTTTGTATAAGTTTTGAAATACTCCATTGTATATAAAGTTTTAAATTTTATAGCCGTTTTGGATGACTGTAAGATTAACTCTTTATCTGCAAGTCTTTAACTGTTCTATAATATTATAATGATGACTACTATTTTAGATAGTTTTTACTATATATTTTGGGATGTTACATTTAAGACTAAAAGTAATTTATCAAAATGTAATAAAAAAATGAGAAAGTAATTATTAAAAGAAAAATATATGATAATTAAGCCACAATTAAAAACTCATTATTAAAAAAACACATAATAGATAACTTTCTTTTTATGTTTATAAAAAATGACTCTAAAAAAGACTCATGAGATGAAAAGTATTATGAAATTAATATTTTACGATCAAATAAGGCAAAATAGATAATTTTTTTTTTTAAAAGTGAATTAGAACCCCAATTTTTTGCCACCACATGTAGAGAAAAAACAAAGAAAACTCAATACCAAAATAGTGAGCCAAACACGAGAATTGGACCACTGTGTTGCGAAATTGTCGTAAAACATAGAAGCTATCTCCCTCTACAACACGAACTAGGAAAAGTGAAGCGAAAAGAAACCTCCCTCCTTGCACAACAAACTAGCACGAAGGGAAGGAGAAGAATCATGTGCCCTCGCGACACATCAGGGAAGATATTAACGTTGCCGAAGTCACGCCATCACTGCACTGCCGTCTTTGCCACCACGAGACCACCTCCTTTGTGCAAGCTACAAATGATTTTCCCCAAGCTGAGTTGTCCGCGCGAGAATAGAGATAGAGAAGAAGCTTGAAGCTTCTGGGTTTGGTCGCGAGAAATGTAAAAAAGAAGATATTAGGGAAAAAACTCTGAATAGTTTTTGAGAGAAACCAATTATTGAACAATTAGGTTTTTTAATTAGGGTTACGTAATTTTTAATTGAAAAGCTTTCTTTTTTTAAGAGCAATAACAAAAATAACTTTAAAATATATAAATTAAATTATTATTATTATTTTTTGCGGGTAACGGATATTCGAAGATCGAATAATATAATATTTGTACCACACCCGTTTAGAAGCATGTATTAAAATACATGCTACCAGTTACTCATAAATAATAAATATCTATAGATAATAACTATTCGTCGCGGATTTTATTCATGAATATCCGTAGACACTATTTTTTTTTGTCATTCCTAATTAGAATATAAAAGATAGAAGAGTATAAATAATAAATTTCTATCAAACTTTATTTTTTCTTTGAAAAAAAATATGTAAAAATAAGAGAGAAATACAGTTGGGAAATAACTCAAAAGATAATAAAAAGAAAAATAAAACATATCTTAATAAATATTTTTATTGTACTTAATTTTATGTTTTATTATTTTTTAACAATAAATGGTGTACTTATAAAAAAAATAAAAAATGATCTAATTTAATTTTCATTATACACTACATAGAATATAAAAAAAATAAAAATTATACCACATAGAATTTTAAAAAATTAAAAAATTTGAGGGGGACCATCCCCCTTCCAAAATAATCCACTGATGGTGGAATGGTTAGAGAGACGCAGACATTGTTGAGTGAGAAGTTGTGTGTGTTTGAGTGGAATAAGAAAACGATGAAAATGACAACGCTGTGAGCATTGGTGCTATTTCTCATTTTCCGTTTTAGAGAGCACAACAACAATGTTCATTCGTTCACGCTCACACGCCATGATTAACCATTCAACCGACAACACTTTTGACGATGAACTTAATAAATGTCTCATTTACTTTCATGTCTTCTCTGTACCACCACTCAATGGCCTCAAAATCATTAAGAATTAAACCAATTAATTAAGCTTAGAGTAAAGCAACTGTGTTTAGGACTTTTTGATATTCCACCCAATCCTCTCGTTGGATCACTCCAAGATAGAAATGGAGAGAAATAGAAAGCTAGGGCACGTGATTAACTGCGATTGCAAGCTGCGGTTGACTGCAATTCGAAGACAGATGAAGATTTGTAGATAAGCGGTTTATGGTAGGATAAACTTAAATTATGGTGTTTTTGTAATTATATTAATTTCGTTTTGAGTGTATTTTTTTTATTCTTGTTACTAGTTTTAGTTTTATATATTTAGTTCCTGGTTTTATTTTTGACTCTACATATTTAGTTTTTTTTTACTCTTTTATACTTGCTCCATTAGGATTATTGTTTTTATTCCTAGTTCTATGACTATGCGACATTTATCATTAAAGTATACAAAATTACAAGATACAATTATATAGTATGTGTTGTGTTTACATGACATCAAAGCTTTATGTTTTTGAGTGTATGAGTGAGAGAAGAAATAAAGAGAAAGTGAAATAGTGTGCTTGAGTGTTTAAGAGAAGGAGAGAGTGAGAGATATGACAAATCTAGTAAATAGTTTGTCCCGACTACAATTGTTAAAAAAGTCAATTATGATAATTGGAGTTTATAGATGAAGACTCTTCTTGGGTCCTAAGTCGTATATGATGTAATAGAGAATGAGTACAAAGAACTAGAAAAAATGAAGAGTAAACAGTGGCCCAAATTGATTCATTGAGAAAGATGCGAGTGAAAGAAAAATCGGTCTTGTACCTATTGTACAAAGCAATTGACGAATCAAACTTTAAGAAGATGGCAAAAGTTGCATCTTCAAGAGAAGGTGAGAGATCCTGAAAATTGCGTACATAAGGAATAACCACGTTAGACCAGTCCAACCTCAAACTTTTAGGGGAGAGTTTGAAAATTTGAAGATGAAAGACAAAGAACGGGTGTCCGAGTACATAACTCGGATAGAAACGATGGTAAATTAACTTGGTAGGAATGGAGAACCATTGTTAGCCAATTGGGTTGTGGAGAAAATTTTGAGATCATTAACAAATGATTTCGAAAGCATAATTTGTGCCCTTGAGGAGTTAAAGGACTTGCCAGCGCTCTTAATTGACGAACTTGTTGGGTCACTTGAGACGCACAAGAAAGGAGGAAGAAGAATAAGGAGTCCCTTGGTCAAACATTGCAAGCACAATTCTACTTGAAGGGACAAACACAACACTCAAGGCCGAGGTCCTAGAGGTAGAGGCTGAGGTGGCTGAGGAAGCGTAGGTCATGATCAAGATGACCATGAAAATAGCGAAGAACAAATTGATCAGCAGAATTGGCATGACCAAGGACAAAGAGCGTGAGTGTTAAGATAAAATCGTCTATAAGACTTATATATCTAAACGCTCTCATATGTTTTGAAGTTAAACAAAACAACATTAGACGAAATAAGAACATGAAGATGTTATCGCTAGAATATAAAGATAGCAAAAACATAAGTGTTAAGCTCAAAATCTCTAACAACTTGGTAATATAGGAAAGCCTTAGAAAAACACTTAGACCTAAATGAGACGTAACACTAAACGATTCCCATAGTCAAAGCGTCAATGAAAGTTGTGCTAAATGCAAAAAATATACTGTACCAAAAAGTAAGGAGTCAAACTCTCAAGTAGATAAGGATGTAAAAGTGTTGAGACAATGTTTTTGGTAAAGCCTTTAAGAGTGTCAATTAATATTCCAAAAACTTGTAGAAGACAAACTTGCTAAACGTTCTAGCTGAAGGAAGTGGAATATTAAAGCGTTTACAATATACTAGATGATACCATGAGCTAAACCCTTCACTTCGTCCAACGATGAAGTCGTTAATCAACTATTGGTATTTTAGAGACAAAGCTAAATAATAAAATGCTACTTGAACAGTAGAAAATGTAAAGAACTTTGTTGTTCTAAACAAACATTAAATGACATTAAATGGTCAACGTTCAAAAACAAAAAAAAAAGTGATAAGAGAAAAGACATATCTACTGCATGCATATCTACTCTACTTTGTGCAGATTACCTACTACAGATATCCACCTACTGTATTCAAAATATATCAAAAGTGGACCTTAGAAACAAAGAAGACATTCACGAAATGTTCTCTCCATCAAAAGTCGTGGTAGAAAAAATAGTACAACTTACTTCAATCAAAGTACTGAAAAAGCAAGCCTGCTCATATAAGTTGATTTTAACCAATAACTGTTTCACATGACAAGATAGAGAAGACACAAGACTCGGGCAAAAGCTCAGTCTAACAGATATCTTTCGAGAAACCTTTAAATAGAAGATGATTCGAAGAAAGAATCAAGAGGATAATTCTTGAAGAGAATAACTTACAAAGAATACGTCCTACAAAGAAAAAATAAAATATCATTGAGAGAAAAGAACAAAAGAGCACAAGATCAAAGAGAGAATATCTAAGAAGAAAAGGCCTAAGTCAAAAAACACTCTCAAACTTCATTGTGATATTACCATACTATTTTTAAGTAGAGAGAAAAGAAAGAAAAACGCTTATCGAGTTTGTAGACAATATTGTATTAAACGTATATCTTCTCTATGAGAGTAATCCTCTAACAACTTGTATGCAATCAGATTAATTGCAAATTTTGAAGAGAATTCAAACACTTTTGTTTACTCATGTGAGTTAAGGATTACTAGGTAACATATCATATTTATATCAAGATTGTCTAGTGGAAACCAACAGTGAGTGAAACTCAACTAGATGGTGTATCAGGTGGATACCATAAGCATTTAGGGATATCAGGAGTGCTGAAAAATACTGTGCAACTAGGAGTAAGCGAAACTCAACTAGGAAACGTATCAAGTTGATACCAAGATTGTCTAGGGATACCAGGAGTGGTGAGAATACTCAGTTGTAATCTTATTAAAGATTATAATTGAACCCTCTAAGGTTAGAGGTGACTAGATGTAGCTTAGTTGGAGTGAACTAGTATAAAAATATTTGTGCACTTATTATTTTATTCTCTCCTAATTCTTCTCTTATAAAAACCCGCATCTGCATTTTCATTTCAAATACAAAAGATTCCTATATTAAAAAACTATTCATTGAAAAGGAAGTTTCATTAAAACACTACAATAAACATTCTAAATAGCACTTGAAAAGAATTTATCATTTGAACTAATCTCAAGGTCGAGCATTTAAACAACTTACGTAAAATATTTATACTCGATGAAAGTGCTATATTAGATCGATTGAAAAAAATAACGCTATTCAAACCCCCTTTTAGTGTTTTAAGTACTTCATCAGGAAGGTTGGTTAGGAGTAGAATGCTTTAAATATGGTAAGCACGACCATTATGCAAATGAGTGCAGATCAATAAAATGTTATAACTGTGGTAAGGCTGACCACATTGCAAAGGATTGCTGGGCCGAGACAAAGGGGGAGACAAAACTCCTTACTAAAGAAGTGAAGGAAGAGATAGGAATTTTGTTGATGGCAAAGAGCTTAGACGGTGAATTAGAGACCAGTTACTGAGTTCAACCCGAGTTTTGTGATGATGGGGAAACTAGATCTTGACCTGCATCCGAGTTTTGTGATGGCAAGGATATCAAGGGTCAAGTACAAGGTGAACTAAACAAGTATGCATACCAACAAAGAGAGTTTGAAAACATTGATCAATAAAAAGCAGAGTCTGACAATGACAACGAGTAGAAGGTAGAGCTCGATAAGTGTGTTGAATGATATGAAGAAATCGACTACATTGTTGAGTAGCAAGGAGAGGTCGACTATATAGCCGAGTAAAATGGACATGTTGGCATTGTGGATGAAGATCTCGGAGTAGAGCTCGATGGAGAGTTTGGTGAAGAGCTTGGCATAAAGCTTAGTGGGAAGTATAGGGAACTCGACAAAATAGTTGGGTAGCAAGAGGAACTCGGCTAGGCAACCAACTATCATGGAATGGTCGACCAAATGACTGAGAACCCAAAGAGGAGAAAAATAAGCTCGAACAATCCATGAAGGTCTCTTGATAGTAGAATGAAGATCTTAGTAGAGAGTTTTCTGGAGAACTTGGAAGAGTATGTAAAGAGCTCGACAATGAGCTTGGTGGAGAGCCTGGAAAGCCCAATAAAGCAAGTAGAAAACTCATGTTAGCTGGGTTTGGTGACTACACGACTCGTTGGAGAATGAAGAAAGCTCGGATGAGTCATTGGAGCAAGTGAAGAGTTCGAATAAGTCAGTTAGACATCTAAATAGGCTGGTGATGCCTCTACATTGCTTGAAAGACTATGTAGGGAGCTTGATAGAGTATGTGACAAGCTTGGCCAGCTTGATGGGATCCCTGAATAGCCTAGAAATTGTTGTAAAGAGCATGGACATGAAGAGATGAAAATTGGACGAGGATAGCTCGATTGATTATGAGTTAAATGTGCTAGAGGAACTGAAGAGCTCGGAGGTGCTAAGGGATGTGTAGAGCTCGGTGATGGATGAGATAAGCTCGATCAACGATAAAGTTATTTCAGAGGATGCTAAGATTAGCTCGAAAGATGGTTGAGGTTATGATGATGAGGGTAGAAAACTTCAAGATAGCAATAATGAGGATAAAACACAATAATATATTAGAGATTGATGATTTCATCATGCAACACATTAAGAGAGTGTGGGTGAAGCTCTAGTAGTAGCAAAGCGTGAGGAAATTAGAATTGTTAGTGAAAGTGAAACAAGAGGCTTTGAAGAAGAAACTCAAAGAAAAAGATGAAGAAATTCAACATATAGGGAAACTCAACATATAAGGAAAACCAGATACGGAAGGAGTTAGCATAAAATAGTCTGGAAAAGGAGTTTAGCGAGAGAGTATTAAGCAAAATTCTTAAAAATTCACCCATTGAGTCAAGCACACACCTAACATGACATTGACCTAAACCATCTCAATCTCACCTAGGTTTGGATTAATCTCACCTAGGTTTGGATTCATCCAACGTGACTTGGATTTTGTCCAACCTAACTTGACTTGAGCTCATTTTAAGTCAACATTGCATGACTTAGGCCTAACGAAACCAATCTTTCCTTACTTTGACGAAACCTAACATGTGTCTGGCTAACATGACCTGAATGGTCTTACCCATGGCTCTACCCATCTAGGCTGAACTGGGTCCAATCATCTCAATTCAACCTATCTCAGTTTGACCTTAGGCTAACTTGTTATGCATCACACACAAGAGCTCAAGGCAATAAATTTTTACATGCAGCTCTACCAACACTAGTATAAAAATTGGCTCTGACGTTAGTGTTTTTCGGTCTTTAACGTCCAAAAAAACACTAATGTCATATTAGAAGACGTTAATTGACGTTGGAAATGTCCATTTTCAGATGTTAATTAATGTCGGAAAATTACCATTTTCGACGTCAAATAACCTCTGAAAATGCCCATTTTCGACGTCAATTAATGTCAGAAAATGTCCATTTTTAACATCAAATGAGTTAAATGACGTCCAAAAATGTACTTCTAGACGTCTCTCTTCTTTGTTTCTTTAATAAATGAATCATTTTTAGAGTTTCACGAAACCTAAAAAGTAGAAAACCAATAAATGTATCTCAATTTTGACATTTCATATGTTTAGAACACATTTTCAATTATGTATGAACTAATATAAACTAAAGTATATGTTACATATTTTTAAACGACCATAAATTTTGCTCCTGTTGGTAGATTTAACAGTATTATATATCGATTTGGGGTAGAAAAGATTTTCGAATCACCTGACCAATTGTTCCTTCTAGATTTTCAAAAAAAGGTTATTTTCTATTTTTCGTCAATTTATTTTGTGTTTTTAAACTTTGCAAAAATATTTCACATACTTAGACTTTGAATTTTCATCTAAAATTTTTTGTGGGGGCTTCTCATGATTTTTTGGTGTTTTGAAAAAATTTTCAAGTCATTTGGAACTCATTTGAATATACTCTCAATTTTATCCTAACTTTGGATGTATACAGTGTAAGAACAACAAACAAGTTCAACCAATTTATAAGCCATAAAAAATGAAAATGAAAACAAGAATTCATCAAAATCCCAAATCGAAACTAACCTTCTTGAAGGTGGGTTCGCTGCCAAAAGAAAGTATTTCCGCCAATAATGGAGAAATGAGAACACACCTATGCTCCAAAAGTTTTAATGAATTCACTAACATATAATGTTTGTAAAGCGATATTCCAACGTCTTATAACTCTTTGACGTTTGAAACTAAGGCATTTGACATCATACGTGGATATATTTTCACTTTTGCACCAAACGTTTTCATTAAATTTCCCTAATATGACGTCGAAAATCGAGAATTTCGACATCTATGATAATGTGACGTTGGAAAATATAAATTCTATTGTCAAAATTAAACATTTATTTACAAAAATGCCACCGGTCATGTTTTTACGTTGACCTTTTCGTATTACGATGTTAAACGTGAGACTTGAAAGATTTTCTTTTTTGGACTAGTGCAACTAAAAAAAGATCATTCAATATCGGTATATCTTCTTGATGTCAAGAAGCAGCTGATTCTCTTGCTGTCATAGGCTTTTCGATTACACCAAATGAACATATCAAGCATCTCTTGGATGGGGTCCTTGAAGAATATGACCCCTTCGTCATTCTCATCACTTCAAGACTCGATCTTTACACCGTTGACGAAATGATGGCTTTGTTATTAGCTTAAGAAGAGCATATGGAGAAGCACAAATATACTAAAACCACATCTTTTGATGCAAATCTATCTTCAACCTCTTCCTTCTACAAACAATGATACTTTGGACAACAAACAAGTAGTGGTCGCTGATAAGTGTGATATTTACTTAATATTCACACTTATTTCAAAATCTTTTTCATGTGTTTTTGTAATAGTTATAATGGAAAGATGTAAAAATTGTGTTTAAACGTTCTTAGACTAGTTTAATTGTCTTTGTGTGTTTATTTTGCAGAAAAATAAGGATTGGATAGGAAGAAATGGTCTCTACCTGCACCATTTACTCAAGCCACCTACACAAATCCACTTGCTCAAGCCAACAAGAAAATGCACCTAAGCCGCCTAAACAAATGCACTCGCTCAAGCTAATGATGTGATTCACTCAAGCTAGCGAGTATTTCTAACTCACATGAACGGTGCAATTCGCTCAAGCGAATTAACTTTTTCTGGGAACTCATTAATAGGCTCGAGAATGAAGATGAAGGGGAGTTTTGAGGAGGGAACACTGCCGAAGCTTAGGGACGAGGTGTGGAGGCACAACTTCACTTCAGGAGCTCATGAAGGCTGCTTGAGGCATGTGGAAACATCCTTTTCTCCTCCTTAGTTCTCCTTTTTCTTCCATCATCCATGTTTGTAAGGTTGAGGTTTTCCATGGAAATGCATAACTGAATCCATCTTGTTAAGAATAGATGTAGCTACTGACTTCTTGTGTATTTGTTGAATGATTTGAATATATATATGTTTTTTCCATTAATTGCTAGTTTTCTTGTTTCCGATCTTAATGCTTGCATGTAATGAGGACGTTCATGACTTGATCTATGATTCATTTGATATGAGGACATATCTTTTGTGACCTAGACTTGAAACAAGAGACCTAATGAGGACATGGCTTCTAGGGATGAAACATGATCCATTTTGTTGTCTTAGACCCTAGATCTTAATGCGAATTTGCTTGTTGAGTGATCAAGGGATTGGTGCTTAATAAGGAAATCTAGGCTCTTTCACTTAAGGGATTAGGGTTATCGTGTTTTTGTGGGTTGACATTAGTATTTCATGTAGAGGAGATGAAGTTTTGTGTGCACGAGAGTAAAGTGGTGAAACTTAACCTTAGCAAAGTCGATCCATATCATTTTTGACCTTTATACATTCTTATTGGCCTTCACTTCCAAAATCCACCTTGTATATTTATCTTGTTTTGTAAATCTATGTATTATTCTTAAGTCTTAAATGAGTTATTAATCGTACAATTCTTCAGTATTACATGAGTCTCTTAGGAAAACGATACTTGGACTTACCATTTATATTGCTTTTACGATTTGGTGCACTTGCCGAAGATAACGCTCAATAGTTGCACCTCAAACAGTTACAAAAATTCACGTTCTTAAGGGTAACAATAGGCTAATCGATCTTAGACTTCTTCATTACCTTCTACACATCTTCAATGCCAAATTTGCAAAATATTTGGTCACGTTGCAACAAAATGCTGGCATCAATATGATCAAGATTCACAAAGTGCTCATGCTAACACTTTTATGTTTTCCTTTTTTTTTTTCATAGGATGATTTTGAGTCCTCGAATCGTAGAAGTCCAATTGCAAATAATGTTTCGTTTCCTGATAGTGGTGCCTCACACCACATGGTGAATAATTCTTCTTCTTTCACTAACAAACAATAATACATATACTCGAACAAGGTGCAACTTGGAAATGATGTAGGTTTAACCATGTTGGTGATGCAAAATATCACATTCCAACATCCTCTAATCTCATTTATCATCGAAAAACTTTTTAAGTGTCTCTAAATTTGCCGTGGTAATGATGCATATTTTAAGTTCTATTCTAACCGTGTTATTGTCAAATCTCAAGCAACCAGACAAATGTTCCTTTGAGGAAAACTTAGCAATGACATTTACAACTTTCCTCCTTTTTCTCCGAATCAAGTTCATGTAAATAACAAAACAGAGTAGTACTTTTTTATTGTGAATGGTCTAGAGTGGATCCACAGAAGAAGAAGAACAAGAAGAACAAGAAGAACAAGAAGAACAAGAACAAGAAGAAGAACAAGAAGAACAAGAAGAACAAGAACAAGAAGAACAAGAAGAAGTAGAACAAGAAAAACAAGAACAAGAAGAACAAGAAGAAGTAGAACAAGAAGAACAAGAACAAGAAGAACAAGAAGAAGAAGAAGAACAAGAAGAAGAAGAAGAAGAAAAAGAAGAAGAACAAGAAGAACAAGAAGAACAAGAAGAAGAAGAAGAACAAGAAGAAGAAGAAGAACAACAAGAAGAAGAAGAAGAAGAAGAAGAAGAAGAAGAAGAAGAAGAAGATCATGATGACGACGATTAATGTTGGACATCTATTGTAGCAAATTGAATTACCATTTTAATAGAGTTATCTAAAATACCTTCTTAAAAGTTGTATGCAATTATTTTACATTCACTTTAATTTGAATTGATCCTTCCTTATTCATTTTTATTGTTTCGCTTTATTTGTAACCATTTCAATGCAGTAATGATAGGACAAGGTTCAGAACGTCCTAATAAAGGAAAGGGGGTAGCAAGGCCTAAAAAGAGGCAACGGCAGGCACCAAAGTATGTACTTAGGGTGCCTGTTAAACTACCTACCACTGTTACCCCCAGTCCATCATTTGTGGGGCCTCCTCCTACCCCTACAATACAACCTCCTACCCCTACAGTAGACCCTACTCCTACCTTTGCAATACACCCTTATCCTACCCCTGCAGTACACCCTTCTCCTACCCTTGCAGCACACCCTTCTCCTACCCCTACAGTAGACTCTCTTCCTCCTCTTGTGATTATAACCCCTACTCCTCCCCCTGTGCTTATTACCCTCACTCCTCCCCCTGACCCTACTTCTATACCTTCCTCATCTTGTATACCACCTTCTGAGACTCTCACACCATCTACTGATCCAAATTCAATTGGTGATGGTGAAGGTGTTGACCCGGCCCTCCATGATCGACCATGGATTGAGCCGTATGGTAAAGGGTAAGATTTTAATCCCTTATTTAACCATTTTGATGTTTAAAGATTGCATTAATTCAAATGACTTTTATTATGCAGGTTTATTCCATCCAGGGTTGCTTCCCAAGCCATCACACGTTCAATTAAGCAACAATTTTTATGTCCATGGCCTACTTGGGGAGCAATACCTGATGACGAGAAAAAGTCATTCTGGGAGCGTTTTTAGGTGAACAATCCATTAAACAAATTGTCATTCTTATTTTAGTATGTCAATTAATCAATGTTTGTTCTGTTTATTGTTACATATATAAGTGTAGTGGAAACCTGAACATGAAACACAGATACAAAGAAATTTTCAAATGAAAGCATCTCATCGGCTGTCAGAGATGTTTAGGGATGCCCGCAATGCAGGAGAGCGCCCTTACTGGTTGGGCGAGCAAATTTGGAACTCTTTACTGACTCATTGAAATTCAGTAGAGTTTCGCAATCAGTGTGCCAAAGCCTAAAGGAACAGAGATTCTAAAAAGGGTGGCACCCTGCATACTGGTGGATCGATTACGATTCATGAGCATGTCATTCGTATGGTAGACTTTCATTACTTTTCTGTTTCTTTCATATATAAGTTATGTATTTTCTATTTCATATGTACACTTGTAACTCTAAATTATGTTACAGGCACAAGCTCTGGGACGAGCGGTCCATGTTGATAAGGTCTTTGCATAGACTCATGTTCAGAAGGGCACTAATGAATTCGTTGATGAAAGATGTCGAAAGACTCATGTAAGCAAATAACACTATTACTATTAGTAATTTTTCATTTATGTTATTCTATCATTCCCTAACATTGCTTTTAATGTTTGAACAGGAAGAATTTTCTGAGACTTTCACAGGTTAGATCTGAACATGGGTCAGCTCCTACTCCGGATGATGCGAGTAATGCAGAAGACGACATCCGTAGGACACAATGTTGGGTCGATATCGTTGGTGGGAAGAAAAAGGGACGAGTGTACGGTGCAGGACAACTTGCTGCAAACTATACAGTATCAAGAGGAGGTACTCTGAAGCGCCAACCTTCTTCTTCCACCACTACTACTAACAAGGCCGTTGTCCGCCTCACGCAGGCACTGGAGCAACGTGACCAGGAAATCACTGATTTGAGAGCAGAGTTTAGAAACTTTAAGGCCCAAATCATGAGAGTGTTGCCTGAAACTTCACAGGATCAATTCATTATCCCTCCGACCTAGCCACGACCCTCCCCGTCACCCGCTGTCCCTCAGCAACCCACATTAGTCCAACCCTCATCAGTCCAGCCGACATCAGTCCAACCCACACCAGTCTAGCCATCTACAGAGGAGTAGGATGATGAAGAATATTCAGATGATAACTATGTACATTATTAGTTTTATTTTGTTATTAGTTGTTATAGAAACATTTGGATATTAGAACATTTAGGTTTATATCATTTGGATGTTAGATCAATTGGATGATTTGGATGTTAGAACATCATTATGTTAGATTGTTTTATATTTTATTTATAAATACATGTTCTATGGATGATTGGATGATTCAGATGTTATATTGTTTTTCTGATCAATGATTGCATGATTGGGATGCACATTATGCAGGTGTGTGTGTGGTTGGAAAATGTTATGCAGGTCTGTTTGTGTTGTGAACAATTTATACAAGTTTGTTTGGTTTCATAAGAAATACAATTGTGCCTTAGATCTGCCTCGAACTTACTAAAGGCTTATGCCCTTCGGTAATTACCCACGTAAGGTAATTACCGAAGGCTTTCGCCCTTCGGTAATTACTGAGGGCTTTCACCCTTCAGTAATTACCGATGGCTTCCACCCTTCGGTAATTACCGAAGGCTTGTACCCTTCGGTAATTACCGAAGGACGGAAGCCCTCGGTAAATGTTAGCGACAAGGGATTAACCGAGGGCACTTTGGCCGTCGATAAGCCGTCTGTAATTACCTTGTACCGACGATTTCGGGTTTTTCTGAGGGCTTTTAGCCTTCGGTAATACCCTTTTTTTTGTAGTATGAAGATAAAACACAACCAAAAACTGAAGAGCCAAACAAAGGCTGAAAGCTAGAAAGGCCAAACATGGCCAAAAGTTGTAGAAGTCAAATAAAGGTTGATAGCTGGAGAGGCCAAACAAGATCAAAATTTGGAGAGGTCAAACATGGCCGAAGATCAAACATGGCCAAAAGTTGGAGAAATCGAATAAAGGTTGAAAGTTGGAGAGGCCAAACAAAGTTGAAAACCAAACACGACTAAAAGTTGGATAGGTCAAACAAAGGCTGAAAGCTGGAGAAGTCAAACAAGATCGAAGATCGAACACGACTAAAAGCTGGAGAGGCTCAAAGAACACTAAAATTTGTAGAGGCTACACATGATCGAAGACCGAACACGACCAAAGTTAGATAGGTCAAACAAAGTATGAAAGTTTGGAGAGGCCAAACAAGGCCAAAGACCGAACATGACCAATAGTTGGAGAGGCCAAACAAGATCGAGGACTGTCGAGTAAGCTCTTTTGCACTAACATTAACATGATTATCTCACCAAAGGGATTTCTTGTGCTCGTTATCTTACTTCTCTAAGGCGTCACGAAACTCTTTCTTCACAATTTATACCTCAATCCCAAGGTGAACGCCAATTGTACTTACGGAGTCGAGTATACCCTGTGAAGATTAGCTTCACAAACTTCTTTAATATTCCCTGGATAAATCATTCTTTCTTCCTCCTCTCGGTACTCGTCATTCCATAGCTGAATGGAGGTGTGTCTGTAAAAGACACTTTGACACTCAAGTTAGTCGGGTGTGTCAGATAATAATTAATGTTGTCATAATGAATATAAATTGTTTATCTCGATAATTATATTATTTTAGGATAATTACGATGTTTGTGGATCTTCGTATATAAAGACCAAGGTAGATTTAGTGATCTATTTATCTCATAATCTAGTACTTTAATACAAAATGAAGTTGAAGATTTATGATTAAATAGAAACAAATCAACTCCAGATAAAAATAAATAAGTTTGTGATCAAATAGAAATAAACCAACTTATAGCCGAATAGAAATATACTCAATTATTATTAGATAGAAACATATCAATATGTAATCGAATAGAAACGTAGTGACTTATAACCTAATAAAAGAAGTCAGTTTGTTACGAGGTAAAATAGATTAATGGTAAACTAGTTTATTTGTAATAATGAATCTAGAGAGTATAATAGTATGTGTTATCTCACTTAAAAAAATTATAAAACTCAAATTTTAGACTTATATGTAATTTTAAACTTTCTATATTGGACCGCATTGTAAAAATGGAGAACATCTATTTGAAATATAAAAGTAAAACTTACTACTAAAAAAACTAATAATTATTATAGAAATAGACAATAGCCACGTAAGATCGATTCCTTAAAATGTGTGCCATTGTCATTTTTTCTTTCAACCGTATCTGCGAAACTCTAACACGAGGGCGCACATTAGAATCTTTATTTCATAAATGTATTTTCTATTTTATTAATATTCATTCTATATCTCAGTAAATTTAATGATAAAACTTAACAAACTTATAAAGAATGTTGTTACTAGCTTTTTGATTTCACTGTCAAAACACCTGTTAAAAAAAAGGAAAAAATGTTTTAATGATCTTTTATTATAATTTACATTCATAACATTTACATAAACATGAAAATTAACATTTTTTATATTGAGTAAAAATAAAAAATTCTCATAAATATTAATTTGTAAATAAATAAGAGTAAAACTTCCTCAAAATTATTTAGGTTAAAGACAAACTCTCAAATGAAAGACCAAATCATGGTAAACTGATAGTGCAATTAGTGGGGAAAGAAAATGGACCAAGTATAAATATGTAATCATGGTTAAAAGGATCTAACCTTAAATGTCTTGAAGTTTGGCTCTTTAACAGGTAATGATAACAGTAATCATCGAGTTGTTCACTCCAAATATCTTTGCTTGAAATGTAAAAATGAATTTCATGATCCACAATAGGTAATCTATATGAAAATGAATTAGTAATAATTAATATATATTAAAACAAAATTTAAACTATCATTAATACGTTTGAGATTTTCAAGACTAATAAATGTTTTCCCTGTTACGAATTCACATGACTTCCTAAGCGTAATAAAATATTAAATAATTGTTTCGCTTCATTGGCGAGTAAAATTCACAATAAATGGTACCATCTTCCATAAATCTTTTGTCATTATGTAACAGTTTCTGCTGATGAATAAATCCACTCGCATGCTTATCTGGCACTCCATCGTCCACATTATTGTTACACTGTTCAAGAAAAACACATGCATCTCTTTCAATAAATAGACCCTTTTACACCGATTTAGGTTATAAAAATACCAGAGGAAAGAGAGGTAAGTGAACATACCTTTTCTTTTCTTTCATCTTCATGTAACTATTATCTATTTTTCCATCGCATGCATATCTATCTTTCTATGATGTTTTTTTTAAGGATGTTCCTTTAATTAGCTTTTGTAATTTCAGGTGCCATGGCTGGAGCAAGGGAACAAGATCAGTACATGCCAATAGCAAATGTGTTAAGGATCATGCGAAAGATCTTACCATCGCATGCAAAGATCTCCGATGAAGCGAAGGAGACCATCCAAGAATGTGTGTCGGAGTACATTAGTTTCATCACTGCTGAAGCAAATGACCGATGTCAGCGCGAACAACGTAAGACTGTAACTGCTGAAGATGTTTTGTGGGCTATGGGAAAACTTGGTTTTGATGACTATGCTCAATCTCTTTCTATTTACCTTAATCGTTATCGCCAAAGTGAAGGAGACCGTATGTCTGTGAGACGTGCTCCTACTTCTGTTCCTCCAATGGAGATGATGAACCCACCTTATCAACCTTATCCTCCTCATGGTTTTGGAATGTTTGACTATGATCCATCACACTCCATAGCTTCTTCTTCAAGATCAGGTGGATTTGTTCCAAACATTGATCCTTATGTTAATCCAAAACCTAATGATGATTTTGATCCTTTTCTTAATCCAAAACCTGCTGATGATAATCATATGTGAATGTGTTATTGCATGCAGCTACATTCACAAGATCAATGGTCCTGGTATGAAACTAATACATGCAGAGAGACGTCATGATGATGCAAGTGTTTAATTCCTTGTTTTCCCTTCTACAGTTGTTTTTGGTTCGAGACAGTGTCTCATAGTTTATGTTTAATGTTTTTCTTTTATGTTTCAAGAAGTTTGTGTTCACTGTAGTATCTTACTACACTGTGTTGAACACTTTTGTATCGTGAACTACTAAATCATAAATAAAGAAGGTGTGTTATGTTATTATTTTACCATTTTATTTAATTATAAAATAAATGCACTGAATAACCTAAAGTTTTCTACTTTATAATTTATTATAAACAGTTCATGTTTTCAATATATTATATATATATTTTATTAAAATTAATTATGTTAATTGTATTTTCTTTTATGTCACTGTTGTAATTCATTAAGTATTTTTTTATAATTATTTAGATTTTAAAATGGCAAACCCAAGGAAATAATTAACTTTGACATGTAAACAATAAAAGGTTCCAGTTTAGTTTTATAAGACATAATAATGCGAATGTTGTGAGTATTTCACATTAGTATGATTCATATGAAGCAAGAAAAGCCATTTTTATAGAGATATTTTGATATAAAAATATATGAAAGTATATACTCAATCAATAAAAATGATTTAAAATTTGTAAATTTTGAATAGTTACTCGTTTATAATTAACTGTATATTAACTTGGCTCTTCAACACAATTAAATTTATTTTACTTGATTTTATATAATATTTAAAAGAAATAACATCAGACAATTATTTTTCAACAAGAATACATGTTATTAGGTTTATAATTTGTTCATAATAACGTTTAGTTGTATTAAGAAGTTGATCAATGTGGGCTTCCCTTATTATTATTTTTTAATTTTAAAGTTTAAGTGAAATAAATGATTTATAATGAATTTAATTTCTTTTAAAAAAAATTTATATTATTAATGAATATAATTTATATTTTCCATCAATAATAAATTATTGTTATTAATAAAACATACTAAATGAAGTTTAAATATTTATTGAGAGAAAATTAATAATTTTATTAAATCATTAATTATGTACATGTTGGTCCAAACAAACAATAAATCGACATGGACCAAGGAAGTCTGCCACCTAACAACAATCCAAGAAAACTCATAAGGAAAATACACAAAACGTTAAAATGGTAACTGTACTCTCAGTATTTATACTTTCAATATTTATACTTGGTCCATTTTCTTTTCCCATTAATTGCACTCTCAATTTACCATGATTTGGTCTTTCATTACCCACCTTTAAATAATTTTAAGAAAGTTTTACTCTCTTTTTATTTTTGCTTAATATAAAAAATGCTAATTTTCATGTTTACAGTTTATGTAAATGTTAGGAATGGAAATTATAATAAAAGATCATTAAAACAGGTTTTTACCTTTTTTTTAGAGAGGTCTTTTGGCAATGAAATCAATTAGCTTGTAACCACATTCTTTATACTAGGAAAGAAGATGTTGCTTTGTTAAGTTTTTATTCAAACTATCCTGAGATATAGAATGAATATTAATAAAATAAAAAATACATTCTATGAAATAAAGATTCTAATGTGCCCTCCTGTTAGAGTTTCCCAGATACAGTTGAAAGAAAAAATGACAATGGCACACATTTTAAAGTATCGAACTTACGTGGCTATTGTCTATTTCTATAGCAATTATTAGTTTTTTTTAATAATAAGTTATATTTTTATATTTCAGACGGATGTCGTATTTTTTTCAGAAAAAATTTTTTGACACAAAAATGTTTTCCTTGACAACATTCGAATACTGATTGTCTCAAGATTCATTATTCATTTGATATTATATTGCCCTATTCTAAATTCAGGAGGAAATGATACTTGTGAAAAAAATCTATATTAACATATTATTGTCTCACACAATATTAATTATAGTTTAAAATTTATTTAATATGAAAACTTTAACAACATTTTGATACAAATGTATTATTTTCTTATTAAATTTAAAATATATCAATAATAATAAACAGAATTATTAAAAATTTGACATGTGTTATGTCAAAATTTATCAAAGAATCCGTCAAAATATCTTTTCCTATTGTGTGACATATAACATTATAAAAATTCAAAATTCAAAATTTGAATTTTATGGAATTTTTTTTGTTAATGGTAAAACAGTATGAACTTTTTAAAAATTAATTATTTTAAACAAATTATGTAATCAATATTAACCTAAATATATGCAATATTAAAAATTGTTAATTATTATGTGATTTAAAAAATTTATTTATACATTTTAATACCTAAAATAAGAAATGAAAAAATCAAGAAATTTTATATCGGTTGATATAGAAACTGGATGTAGAAAATACTTTTTACGCTGATTATTGCACTGACAAACTAAAAATGTTTCATTTTTTAAAATAAATTAATTTTTTTAATCAATTCAAAACCTGTGATGTAATAAATAATTTTCAACCGTTTAATTTGAATTACAAATAATTATAATAAAACAAACTATATAATGTTAAAGAATGTACAAACACTAACAAAATTGTGCCATTATTTGGGAACTGCATGTATATAAACCTATTAACTACGGTAGATATTTAAAATAAGCTATAGAAATCTTCATGAATTACAAATTTATTAAGACACACAATATTTATTGTTCGATCTTTATTTAAATGCAATTTTGATAAATTTTACTCCATCCACCAATACCATCTCCCTAATTGTTTTTTTAAAGAGAAACATTGAATCCCTCAATTTTAATAAATATATACGGTATTAGTTTCGCATATTTTTATTTATTTATTTTAATTTAATTGAACGTTAGACTTAACATATCCATTTTAGCTTACTAATTATAAAAATATTTGACTTAATTAAAAGGCAAGAAAAACAAGAAATAAATGTAGAGGGTATCCCTATGAATAATAGTCAGAAGTTACATTGTAATAATGATCATCAGAAAGATAATTAGGAGTAATAGTAGTGCGAATAGACTTGTGAGGGTATCCCTATGAAAACAGCAGTAGCAGTTGAACTAAACTTATAAAATCCTGTAAACAGAATAATATGAAATTTTATCAAACAATAGAGATTATTCCCTAAAATAGGATTAGGAGTACGATTCATAATGAAAACAACAGTCTTAACATAATCACCCCAACATATAAGAGGAACATTTAATTGAAACATCAAAGAAAAAAAAAACATTAAAAATATGAAGATGTTTGTGTTCAACTATGATATTTTGTTGACTTCTTCCCACATAAGAACATTCATGCAACACACCTTTAAGGGAGAAATTTTTTTTTAAAGGATAATTCTTTAGCATTGTCAAAGCTAAATACTTTAATTTTAGTGTTAAATTGAGTTTCACAAGAAAAATAAAAATAAAAATAAGATGGAAACAAACATTTTTGTGTTTGGACACGGTAAAACGACTTTTATAATCGACAAGAGTGTGAAAATAATGATAATTACCATAAGTAACAGTTTTAAAAGGGTCCATGTATAGATCAAAACAATTAGTATTAAACTTTTTTTAAAAATAAAAAGGTAATTGTTTCGGGTGTAGGATCACCACAAAATACGCATTCACACTTTTCTTCCAGTCAATTTAGCTAGTTCTGAATTTTTTTAGTCAAAATTCTTTCGTATTACGCTCCAAATCGTCTGGGTGTACCTGTCAAAGGCACTCCTACACTCTAGTCAGTTATTAATCCAATCAGGAGTTGTAGTAAAATCTTAAATTTGCAATAAATGCAATCACATACCTTCTTATATTTGACCTCTATTTATAGGTTCTGAGATGAACTTGTGATTAGTGAAATCCTAATCACGACCCATTACCCGCTAAGTAGTTCTTACTAATAATCTTGATTAAAAGCGATGTTTAGGGCAGTTATCACTAGAGGTTGTCTGCTCAGTTTCCCATCCTTCACGATCGTGCGATCAGTTAACACATCATTTGTTTATCTTGATTGCATGACGCGTGGTGGTGCTGACTTCAACCTATTTGGATAGGTTGCCCCTTCTGGGTGGTTTTATTTGGTCGGTCTCTCTATGTGGCCTTTGGCCGTACAATACAATAATTTTTTAATTTGTTTTTGAAAAATGACAAGTAATAAATGAAAATAAGAATCATCAAGCTTTATCAACAACTAGTTTCTAAGAAAATATGAAAAATATATTTTGACACATAAACTTTTTAAATTCATTTGACATTACTCTTTCTTATTTTTGTACTCTTTTTTCCTTAAAAAAATACCAAAGTTCACCTTTTAAGAACTATTTTATCCTTATATTGTGTATCAAATGAATGTAAAAATGTGTCACCCACTAGTGTAGAAAAGGTTTTTAACATTTGTTATTTTGGGCTTTTTAGGTCTGATCCCGCCCCGACATCTTTATGGGTGATGTAAATGGGACGTCAGACAGCACAATATATATATATATATATATCTGTGTGTGTGTGTCTAAACTAAACAAAGATCTAAATAATCTAAAAACAATCCAAAACCTAAACTATCAAAAGTTAAATTTATATTAAAGTTGTCCTCCTTTTTTTCAAAGTAGCATTTTCTCATTGGCCTCAAATGACCTCACAATGCCATGTTAACAATAATTGTACAGTCATCAAGTTTTTTCCAATGAAGCAAGTTTGTTGTTAGCCTTTTTAACGTCATAAGCTAAAAGGACTAACGTGAACCGCTTTTGTAAAATATAGGACGTTAGTGAACTTTCAAAAAAAAGGAGGACAACTTTTAACACACCCTACAAAACGAGGGACCAAAATTGATATTAAACCTAAATTAAAATGTAATTAAAGTTCAATAACAAATAGAAGTCTTCATAGGTCGATCTTTACAGAAGATAAGTTGTCCACTACTGTCTTATCTGCTTAATTATGTCCTCTGGTTTAGGAGATGTACTCTTGAAACGCTACAAAATGAAGAAAGATTAATTATGTTTTCATATATGTTTAAAGATGAATTTGATTTGTAATGTATTGAAGGTAAGCACCATTACCTCATTCCAGTCATCTGAAATGGCAGCTCGAATGATGGTCTTAATCCAAGACATGACATGGTAGCCACATTCCCATGAATCTAGTTGCTTGTTACACTAAAATGGAAAACTAAATAGTCAAACATTTAGATAATTCAATAACATAAAAATGAATTAGAACTATAAATGACTTACAACCTTTGGATACAGGATTTGAACTAGCTGACCTTGGTATTTACCCATAACTCTATTTACATTGAAAACACAATGTAATAGTAATATAACTATATTTATCATAAAAATTGAAGGTCAACATGAATTTGAAACATAAAAAGAAAAACACTTACCTTTGAAACATGTTTTAAGGTTCTTTGCATCTTCTTTAATAGAGAACATAGTTTCAACCTAGGTATTATAGGCAAATACCACATCACCTTAGCAGGTGCACCATCATTACCTTCATCATAGTGTTTCTATCATTTTTCTTTTTAAAACGGGATAAACCACATGCATAGAAAAAACTTTTAAACAAGAATGTTAACCTTCTCAACAGATTAAAAACGTAGTGAAGGGAAATGGAGGAGTCCAAAACGCAAGAAATTGCCGCCCAAAAACGCAGCCCAAGGACACGAGCAAAACTGCACAAAAACCCAACGAAAACGCATTTTAATCGGTTCAAATGAAAGATAATCATCAAAGAGTAATGTAATCGGAGTAAAATTAATTTTAAACGGTGCAAAAAGTGAGAAAACGAACCTGAAAAACGTAGCCCGTAGAGAGAAAACGCGAGGAAGATGATGAACATTGAGTGCGCGTAACTGTTGCCTCGCACGCGGGTTTGGTAGTAGCAACCATTTAGACGTCGATCACCCCCATCATCGACGTCTAAGTGGATTTAAAGGTCTGTTCCCCTGCCTAGCCGACGTTTAAAGAATTGAAAAATTAATTTTGGCGCACACTTTAGACGTCTGAGATGGGGGTGGCCGTCGTTTAAGCCCTATTCAGATGTCGGGGCTGATCGACAGACACCTAATGGCAAAGGAAAAGTCACTTTTCATAGACCATTTGGCGTCTGGGAAGGGGGGTCAACGTTTAAATAGCCTATCGACATCGGATTAACGGGATCGAACGTCTAAATGACGTCAAAAAGTGACTTTTTGGATTCTGGGCTGACCCTTTAGGCTTGTGATATTAAATATTGGTAACAACTTGTTTTTCACTTTTGCTAACTTGGTTGCGACATCCTTGATATTATAATTGATGTTTTGTCCTAGTAACAAGTTCAAATAAGTACACTAATTATCCTAATGAAGGTTTCAACCAAGTGTGTATTGTTATCAAGAATAATTATATAGGTAAAGGTTATTAGTGAGGTGTTAATGATTAAAATTACTTATGCTCAAGGGACACATTGTACTAATATGGAGGAGACTCACTTGTGAAAGAGAGATTGTTAGGAACCCAAATGTTAATCTAAGTTTTGTATTGAGTAGAAATGATAAAGTTGAACAATATATAATGAATAATACCCATAAATTCATTTCCTTCATTACAAGAAAACACTAGTTACTCACAAACACAATTCATTACTAATAACAAAAATTTGTCGATAATTTGAGTTCACTAACAAATCACCAATAGCTAAAAATCTGTCAGTAAAATGGTTGTCAATAATTTTAACGACAGATTGTAAAATTTTTCGATAATTACTCACGATGCAAATTTGTTGATAACTACTGATAGATTATGGTCGCCATTAAAATTCATCAATGTTTACTCTTCTCATTTTCCTGTTTTTTTTCTTCCTCCTCACCTTCCTTACCCTTTATCGCCACCATCAGTGTCATTGCATTAATCATCACGAAATTAAGTTTTGCACTAATGGTTTAATATTTTGAGTTTGTTCTTTTCTATAATTTTAGATTTGCACTTTATGATTATAATTTGTGTTTTTTATTTTAAAATTAAATTATAAACTGATTGTATCTTGAATTGATAATTAATATATATAATATTCTATAATATTTTTGTTTGATCTGTATGATTAAATTGATAGATTAAGTCAATTAATTATTCAAACTTGGATATGAATCTTCATAAATATGTGATAAGAGGAATCTTTTACTTCTTGAATATGTGAATTCACTTTTCATCTTCTACTTTTGTATCTTGAATACGTGAATTCACTTTTCCTCTTCTTCTATTTTGTTTTCCTCAATCCATTGCATATTATATTTACGTTCTCAATTTGTTTCGATAGTTATTTTGCTTAAAAAATCTCCACATTAATTTGTATAAAAGTTTGAAAAACTGAAAGCAAGCAATATGTATTTTCTGATAATTGACCTAGATATATTACAATTTTTTGAACAAAAAAGAGAGTAGAATATTTGATTTCAAAAATGACATTGAATAATCTACCCATCTAGATACATGTTGAGATGTCGGCAAGTGTATCAAATCGTATCAAGTAATATAAAATGGTAAGACCAAGTATCGTATCCCAAAGGACTCACAGTATTAAACAGTTATGTGATTACTCAACTAATTAAGACTTTCGAAGAACAATTTGAAATTTTGTATGCAAAACAAGAATATGAATGCACTTTTGACCAATTGAAAGAAAAGCACAACGTGAATGGATGATCTTGAATATGAGATGAATATGTTGTTGGGGTTTAGATTTCACCTAGTTTACTCTCATGCATATATGAATTTATCTTCTTCATTCAATTGTTAACATCACTCTCTAAATTACTTAAAACTCGATCCCTCGGCGAAGAAAACCTATCCTTAATTACTAGACCACAATCTCTTGCATCCCTAATAATTAATTCTGCATTATGATTAAGAGCTTAAGATGACCAAAACTCATATCCTCATCCCTAAGCAATACTGCTTTTGGGAGCAATCCTCCAGAACATGAATTGTAAGATACCTCCCGGTACTCATGCAAATCATACATCATATGCCATGAATGAGTTAAACATAACAAGCATTGAGTAAAGAAGAATTACCCTAACAATTGATGAAAGAAGCATATGTAATTAAGATCAATTCAAATACATGAGAGTTCACAAGGTTACATCATCCCCCAACAACAAATAATGTTTAGTTCCTCATCATCATGGGGAAACTAGAAGAATAATGGAATGAAAAAGATAGAAAAATCCTAAAAATTAAAGAGGAGAGCTTCCGCATCCACTTCTGCCTCCAAAGAATTGAAGAAAATCTGAATTTGTGTTAATTCTGTCAAGAGATACCCTCTCTAGGTCGAGCTAATCCTTAAATAGGGCTGAATTGGGTCATGGGCCAATATTGCCACCGCTCAGTGCCCTTACTTAGGCGCTCAGGCATGCTTGCGAGAAGCGTCCAATGGAGGGTGCTCAGGCGTGAAACGTTGCAGGAAAGATGGCACTCAGCGCCCCAAAAAGGGCGCCCAAGCGTGAGTGTGACCTTCTGCAACCTTCTCTTATGGTTCTCTTTCTATCCTTTATGAGTTCCAACTTCTTGACAACTTAACTCCTCTTCCAATTCATCCCAATTTCCTACAAAACCAAGGGGATTTAGTGATAAAATCTTCAAGTGTAACCTCAACTCTGTTATTTCCCAAAATAAACCAAAATCAAGAGAACAAACAAGTTTCTAAGTTAAAAAGGGTTCATTTGATATCAAAATTTACTCTCAAATAACGGTGAAATCAACCGTTATCAATACATAATGAACAACTAGTATGATATTAGAGTAACAAAAGAACCTATAAAGTTTACATAGCAAACAAAGAAAAAACTCATAAAATATAATGAGTTTTCATGGAAGAGCGGCAAAGGATGCTCTTGAAGGATCATGTCTATGAAGTGGGTGATCCATGTGTGAGATTGTGTGTGTCGTGATAAGCAAAAAGAGACTTACAGAGCATAGGAGGGAGAAAGAACTTTCTACACAATGTTATTATGTGAATATAAGATATATATTATGTCTAAATTATGGATGAGGATTCTGACAGCCCCCCTCAAGCTTGGCGTAGATGTTGAGAGTGCCAAGCTTGGAATTGATGTTATGAAAGGTTGAAGGAGGAAGAGGCTTGGTCAATATATCAGCAAGTTGTAGAGTAGTGTGTATGGGGAAGAGCTTCACAATGCCCTGTTGTTAGACTTTTTCCCAAATGAGATGGCAGTCAATTTCTATGTGCTTTATTCGTTCATGGAAGACTTGGTTCGTGGCGATTTTGATGGCATACATGTTGTCACAATATATGGTGGCAGGTTGTGTGAGAGGAAGATAGAGATCGTTCATAAGATTGTTAAGCCACTGGAGCTCACAAATGGTCTGGGCAAGAGCACGATATTCTACTTTAGATGAGCTGCTAGAGACCGTGTTTTGCTTTTTTGATTTCCATGATATTGGCGAGTACCCCAAGTAAACAATGTAGCCAGTGGTGGATTTGCAAGAGTCAGGGCAGTCGGCCCAGTCGAAATCACTGTAAGCTTTTAATTGATGGTTATTATTTGCGGTTGGAAAAATACCTTGGCCAGGAGTTTGTTTGATATAGCGTAAGATTCTAAAGGCAGCTTGGTGATGAAGCGTAGTTGGAGCAGCAACAAATTGGGTGAGACGATGTACGTCGTAAGTGATATCTCGATGGGTGTTGGTGAGGTAGATAAGTCTTCCTATTAGCCTCATGAATGCAACGGGGTCATCAAGAGGAACACCATCAGAAGAGACTTTGGTGGAAAAGTTCATAGGGGTGCTAACAGGAGCTGCATCATCCTTGTTTCTGTGAGAAGATCAATGACATATTTCCTCTGGGTTAAAAGCATTCCTAAACTGCTTCTAGAAACATCAAAGTCTAGAAAGTAAGATAGATTACCAAGATTTTTTAATTTAAAATTGTCATTAAGAAGGTTAGTTATTTGATCAATATCATGAATATTATTTCCAGTGAGTATGATATCATCAACATAAACAAGAATTATAGTAATGTTATTCCCATTATGCTTTGCAAAAAGAGAGTGGTCTCCAAATGCTTGTGAAAAGTTGTAAGAGAGAAGAAAAGATGATAACTTGTCATACCAGTATCTGCTAGCTTGTTTCAAACCATAAAGAGATTTCTGAAGGAGACATACTTGATTTTTACCTGTTGCAAGGACTCCAGTAGTATTTGCATGTAAACCTCTTCATTTAAGTCACCATGTAAAAAGGAATTATTGACATCCAATTGTTAGTGCCTCCACCAAAATAAAGTCAGAATCAATAAATTGTGAAGAAATCTATCCTACACTCTTTACTATCGTGGATCAAAGGAATGATCACTAATACATCCCTCATTCTAAGATATATATATCTCAAACGTGAGACTGTATATTAATGAATGAAAGTTTCTATAATAGTGAACATTATAGGTCCAACAAATAATAAAAAATTTAGCTAAGACTTTAGATAATTTGATATGACTAAAAAAATAAAGTTGAACTTGACCATAAATTCGCTTGTATAAATTACAATTTCCACCTTCTTATATATCATAAATTTACTTTATCTAAACTATGTAAAATCTCCAATAAAAATCACTCAATGCAACTCCGGGCGGTAGTAGTCATAGAGCAAGATGTGAGCACAACTTGATGCGATTACTAACGTGCGACTAGCTAGGCAGGGGTTGTCACACAATAGGAAGAAAATGATGAAGGTGGATAAAGATGACAATGAACTCCAGAGCGTACAACTACGACAACACAAACCATAAAACAAAAAAAGAAGGAGATTTAAAAAGAAAAAATAGACTTTTTATATATAGATTCTTTGTAAGCATTATAAAATTTTACTCTTACGTTAGATGCAATAATGATCTATCGACACAAAAAATACTTTTTGTGTGAAGTTCTTATATAATGGACTTTAAATATTATTTATCTAAATATTATAATGCATTCCTTTGGTATTTTTTACCAACCAATATGGAAAGTTTGATATAAATGATCTACTTTTTTATGGGAGTGATAACCCTAAATTATATTTCTCCTATGTTGTTGTTCGATGAATCTTCTCACTTGCAAAATTCTGGCACAGCATGTTTAAAATTCAATAAAATGCCACTTCATCTTTTAGCGATCTTTTGTTGCATTTCTGAAAGCCGACAAATTGTATGAACTATATCATCTATTTTGTCATCTTATTTATCAGTGTATCAGTCAACAGAAAACCCATGATTTTAAATATGTATACGAGCCATTTTCCATGTGCTATATATATCATTCTTCGAATTTGTGAGCTTATTATAGGACTATCTATTTATGCAAGCATGATTTGGACATATTAAATGTATAAGAAAGCCAACTTTTGGAATGAATTAGAAGTTAGAAGAGAAACACAAAGAGACACATTTGAAGAACATTCACATGCTGTCATACTAAACTTGCTAGTATTTTATTCGATCTAGTGAACCATTATTCCATCAATCATTCAAGGATTATTCTTGATCTCCTCGAGATTAGACAAAAGAAAAGCCAATCAACAACCACTGTTCACTGTCCATTCAAACAGACAGACCGTCCTCTCCTCTTTTTCCTCACTACCTCGTTATTGGCAGAACATCCTCCTTTTATACACTTCCCTCTTTTCTTTTTTTCACCTTCTTTTCTCTTTGTCTTTCCATCATCAAGTTTTGAGCTTATTTGTGACAAAAGCAATTATTCCATTCACTGTGATTAAAGCTAGCTTGTTGCTTTGCAACATATTTTATAGTACCACAAGATTGAATAGAAGCAGCTTTTGATAATCCAAATAACTTTTACCTATATACCAAAGAGAGAGAGAGAGAGAAAGTTTCATCACATGCAATCCACTTTCACATGCAAAGCCAAAATTTCCCTCAGCAACAAGAAAGGCACAAAACCCTCATCATATCAATGGCGCAGACACTAGTCTTGGTGTCCTCAAATGCACTACTATGAGCTACCACTATATATAAATATATATCTTCCTCTTCCTCATACTACCACTATCTTAGCATTAAACTCTTATTATTGCTTTCAACCCAAAATTTTATGAACCCCTTTGAACCAAACCCCATTTAAGTTATTTCTTCTAAACATAACCAAAATACTGAGATCCATCAAGTTTTAGGTTTAATCAAAACTCCAAATTCTTTTTGTGGTAGAAGCAAAGTTTTGGAAAGATGAGAGCAGGAGTTTGCAGCATACAGCTACAGGCTTTGACACCAGAGGCTGCAACCCTAGTTAAGCAAGCTGTTACTCTTGCCACAAGAAGAGGACATGCTCAAGTTACACCTCTTCATATTGCTACTGTCATGCTTGCTACTTCCACTGGCCTTCTCCGCAAAGCTTGCCTTCAGTGCCACTCTCATCCTCTCCAATACAAGGCATTAGAACTTTGCTTCAATGTTTCCCTCAACCGTTTGCCAGCCTCCACACCAAGCCCTCTTCTGAGTGCTTCATATTCCGCCACTCCCTCACTCTCCAATGCCTTGGTTGCAGCCTTCAAGCGAGCTCAGGCTCACCAACGCCGTGGTTCCATTGAGAACCAGCAGCAACCCATTTTGGCCTTGAAGATTGAGGTGGAGCAGCTCATAGTCTCTATCCTTGATGACCCTAGCATTAGCAGGGTCATGAGAGAAGCTGGTTTCTCCAGTGCCCTTGTCAAAACCAGGGTTGAACAAGCTGTTTCAATGGACGTTTGTTCACAAGAACAAGCTTCCCAGGAAAACACCACCAAGCTTCAAGTTCTTGGTGGTAGGAACACGTCCCCACCAAGATCTTTTAGTCAATTCGGGGGCTCATTCATCAAGTCTGTGGACCATGTTAATGATGAAACTGCTGGTGTAGATGATGTAACAAGTGCTTTGAATTCACTTGTGAGCAAGAGGAGCAACACGGTAATTGTTGGGGAGAGTCTTGCTAGTGCTGAGGGAGTAGCTAGGGGAGTGATGCAAAGGTTGGAGAATCCTCAAGGAGAGTTGAGGTTTGTGCAATTTGTGAGTCTTCCTCTTTTCTCCTTCAGGAACATTAGCAAGGAGGAGGTTGAAAGGAAACTGCTAGAGCTTAGAAGCCTGGTAAAAAGTCACGTGGGAAGAGGCTTCATTCTATACTTGGGTGATCTCAAGTGGTTGTTTGAGTTCTGGTCAAGTTATTGTGAGCAAAGAACAAACTACTACAGTTCTGTGGAGCATATGGTGATGGAGCTTAAAAAATTAATCAGTGGAAATGGGGAGAATGGTAGATTGTGGCTTATGGGGATTGCAACTTTTAGAACATACATGAAGGGCAAAGCATGTCACCCTTCCCTTGAAACTATTTGGGATCTTCACCCTTTCACAGTTCCAGTTGGTAGCCTGAGCCTGGGTTTAAATTTTGATAGGTAACTAACTATCATTCTTATATATTCTACATTTCTCTGCTTGGAATTCTCTTACTGTTACTATTATTACTAGTGAATGCCTCGTAGTGATACTATTTGGTTTTTGTTTTTCTTTGTTTCAGTGATTTTCAAGTTCAGGAGAGAAGCAAGGCAACATTCAAGGAATCTTTTGAAGAACGGGCCAAAGTGCGCAAACATTTAACTTGCTGCAGAGATTGCTCATTGAATTTTGAAAAAGAAGCTAAAAGCATGGCCAATAGTATTACTATAAGCAAGAGAGACTGCACTACTAGCTTGCCAACATGGCTCAAAAATTGCAAGGAAGAGAGAAGTCACGTGATGGATGATCAGGTTATTATCACAATTAGTTAATCATTCTTGATTCCAAATACTCAATGATAAGGTATTATAATTGATGAGCAAAAGTCTTGGCACTGACGTTTATGTGTTTTTGTTTTGAACCAGGAAAATTCTAAGCTTAAGGAAATAGGCAAGAAATGGAACTCTTTCTGCAGTTCAGCACATGGTTATCCCTCCAATCTTGAGAAACAATTTTTGTTCATTTCATCATCGCCTTCATCCCCTACTTCAGCCTCTTCACATGAAAGAAAGTCTAGCTTCAATCTCACCCACCTAAATTGGCCAGTCATTTCTGAACCAAAAGAAGTGCCTAAAGAATGTCAGTTATACACTGAGACTACTGTCAGTGATGAGTGTTATGAAGGTAACTTGATAATGTTCATGCCAGAGAGAAACATTCCTAGGCCAGATCTTTTGTCCAATCCCAATTCTAGTCCCAATTCTGCTTCTTCAAGTGAGGCAGCTGAAGGTTTGGATAGCACTCAAATGTTCAAAGAGCATAATGACGAGAATCTAAAGATTCTCAACGATGCATTGCAGAAAAAGGTTCCACAAAATAAAGAAATGGCTAAGGAGATTGCAAGCAGTGTGCTTCTTTCCAGGTCAGGAATGAGAAAAGGAGAGAATCACTTGGTGAAGAGAGAAGATAGACAAGAAACTTGGTTTTTCTTTCTAGGTATGGATTCTCGAGCAAAAGAAATGGTCTCAAAAGAGCTAGCTAAAGTTGTCTTTGGCTCTTACAGCAACTTTGTCCCCATTGGTGTAAGCAGTTTTTCTACCCCAAGAGGTGGTGATTCCACGAACGAGGAGTCCAAAAATAAAAGACCACGAGATGAGTTTGGTGGCAGTTATCTTCAGAGATTTGGAGAAGCTGTGAATGAGAATCCTCACAGGGTTTTCTTCATGGAAGATTTGGAGCAAGTTGATCACTTTTCAAAAAAGGGTGTTAAGAAAGCAATTGAAAACGGAACTATAACCCTTCCTTGTGGTGAATCTGTGCCTCTCAAGGATGCCATTGTCATTTTCAGCTGTGAAAACTTTAGTTCAGCGTCAAAAGCCTCTTCTCATGCAAGAACTACTTCTCCATCTTCTGATGAAAACATGGAAAAAGATAATCTTAATAACTCAGAAGAGAAAATTCCTTGCCTTTCTTTGGATCTGAACATGGCCATTGAAGTTGATGCGCAAAAAACTGTGCATCTAGATGAAGTCACTGCTGAGATCCTGGAGTTAGTTGATAACCAAATTAAGTTTCAAGTATGAATGAAAAATAATTTTCTATGTTTTTATTTTTTGGGTGCATACTTTTGTTCTACATATATTTTCCACTTGTTTAGTGATGCTTAGTTAGACACTGGTGAGGGAAACTAAAGCAATATAGGTACAGTTTAATGTGTAATTTTCACTTTTGAATCAGGGTGGTAAACTTAGGGGATGCATCTGTATATATATGTTAAGTAATCTTATCTTAATTTTTCATGCAAGAGTGTGTCTATTGTTTTATGTTAATAACTTATGTAAATTATGTATTTTCATTTATCTTATCATTTAATTGCATTCTTACTTTGTATATATATACGTATAAATTAATTAATAAATGATCGTTTATAACATTGGCGATTAAGCATGACACAGAAAGTTAAAGATCAGTTCCAATTTTAAGCAAACTAATTGTATGATCGTATGTAACCATTGGTGTTAATTAGCATGCACAGAAAGTTTAAAAAAGAAAAATTCAATATTATTAAAACATGTTCATTTTATAGTATTATATATTCAGAGTGCTTCAGCATGTGAAGGCATAATTTTGATTATTTAATCTTACATATATGGCTTAGATAAGTTTTAATTATTAACGTGTTCGAATAACAAAAAGATGAGCTTTTACGTTCACATGTGTAATCTGTGTTGATAAAGATTATCCTCAATATGTGAGAAAAATTAATAGGTGATATAAAAATAAGATTTATTATGCTAATTAAGATCCGTTATTGTAAGAGAAAAAAGATGAAAAAAAAATACTGTCTAAGATAAAAAATACCTTCTTGATAGTGTTTGTGTGTTTGTAAAGAAGAGATAATTATTTACTAGCCAAGATACATTTCGAACTACTGATTTAGTATTTTCTGTTTATTTTTTTTTAAATTATATATAATTAAAAGAAGTTGAACATTTTTTAAAAAATATTTTAAAACCAAGTTAAAAATTAAAAATAAGAAATGCTTAATTAAATTTTAAGTCCCACATAAATTTTGGGTATTTTTAATATACTCTCTATTAAATTATTTTGATGTATTCATTATTTAAAATTTTATATATTGTAATTGGGCATGTGTCATTTAAATTTTGTCATTAATTAGATGACGTGAGGATTATTTTACATCGTCTTATTGACTTATTTTTACATGTTAAAAACTATGAGATTTTGTAATTAATACATTTATATCAATGATGAGATTAACATTTGTTTCATGTTCAATTTTAGTAATGATGTAAAAGTCGTTTACAAAATCTCGTATATTATAAAATAATACAACAATCATGTCATACAATTAACGGAAAAGTTAAACAACAAATATTCAAATAAAAATATAAATTTTTTTAATACTTGATAAAACAAAAAAAGTTTAATATGAATTTAATTGAAAATACCTATGAAAAGATTAAAACATATTAAGCTAAAAAAAATGTCATTTTCATTTTATATTGTGTTTTTCCTGTTCTTTTTCTGGCAAGTAAATTTTTTTTCCCAAAGAAAGCACGGCATGGAATTCATTGTCTAGCAATTAATATATTAAAAGTTTTAAGAAAAATAGTTATAAAAGTGGAAAATTCTTTCATTAAATGATTAATAATGTAATTTGTTGATAATTATTAAGCTCTAAACTAAGATTATTTACTCCACGTAAGTGGGCAGATGAGATATGAAAGGCCATGTTATTCCTTCCCACTTTATATTATAGACAGTTCAAACAAGTCTTTTAAGGAAATGAGACTTGTCAAAAGGTTAAAGGTTTATCCAAGGGTATATGCATCAAAGAATGATTCATAGCGTAAGCATTCAGCAAAGGAAAAGGGTTGTTAACTTCTCAAAGTACATAAAAAAAAGCACTTTTCATAATCAATAAGTCAAAAGTTAAATTCGTTTAAAGCTCATGCATGAGGATCTAATACTTCAAATACGAACCAAATTGGAGAATTAAGTTGTAGGTGCATCCTTAAGAATAAGAAATGAGTGCGTTTTTCATGATTTCGTACTGTATCTTAATTCACATGCATGAATATATATATGATTTTAACAAACTGTAATAAGTTTTAAGTTAAAAAAAATTCCATTGAAAAAACATACTTTAGATCTTAGGATATTTTAATAATTTTAAAATTTAATTTAAAATAAAAAAAATAAAGGTAATTATTTATCATCATGACTTTATAGTTGTTGTCACGTGTATTAATTATTTTTTAAAATAAAAAATATAATAAAAGGTAGTTATTTATCATCTATGACTTTATAGTTATATGTGTATTAGTTATTTTTTAAGAATGAGTGGATCATTAATGTCATCTACCCCAATATCTTGGTAACATATTTCTTTTACAACTTTTATTTATATTTTTAATAACATATTTTCTTTACGTTAGAGGTAATCGTTATTATTTCATGGATCATCTCCAAAAAGTCAATTATTAATCTCTCACGTGTGTGAATAATAAATATTGGATATCTTATACTTAGTAGAGGTTGCATGTCGATTCCTGAATACTTTGTAAATATTAAGCTAGTTATTGAAGATTGATGATTGTTCACCAAATGTTTGTTCCGTCCACCAGTAAGCTTATATATATATATATATATATATATATATATATATATATATATATATATATATATATATATATATATATATATATAATGTTGAGTGTCAGATGTCAAGTATCATGTTCTCCTAACCAAAGAACAAGTTTCATTTATTGATAGACACATTCTCTACTCGAGTTGGATACTGTCTATCAGTATGTATCTGTACCTATCAAATATATTAATAAAACATATAACTTAACCAAAATTGGTTGTACATCATAGTAGGTAAAATATCATTGGGTCAATGGTTCAATGATTTCATAATTGAATTCTTATAAAATATTCTTATAAATATAATTTTAATCAAGTTTTGACTTTATCTTTTACACTCATCATAATTTGATCAAATCTAAGTACTTGCTTAAATGTTTGAAAATCTTTTGCAGCCACTTATAAAAAAAATTATTAAAAGATGAAGATGGGATAAATACAATTTGTAAAGTGAAAAAAGAAAAAAAAACTCATTAATAGAAGCGATTAAGGAAAGAAAATGAAAGAAAAAAGAAGGATTGGCAGCAAAACAGAAAAGAACAAAAAGTAGGAGAAGATATTATGATGCATTTTTGTCTATTTAACTCAGTGAGAGAACCATTCCGTACCAAAGCAAAGAGCATGTTGAGGAAGGTTAGCCATTCAACCATGAGTGCTTAATGACACCTCGTCCTTTATTAACTCAATTTTCCTTTGGTGCTGACTGCTCTACTTTATGGAAATTGCCAAAAGTACCCTCTCTTCGTTACTAAATAAAAAATTTTTCATTTTTAGTCAAAGAAAAGAAATTATGGAATTGAAATAACTCAGTTACAACTCCCTTTTAAAAGATTACGCGGTATGATTGAATCAATTAAACCCTTATGGAATAAATATTCAGCTACATATAAAAAGAAAATAAAAACTAGAAAGTTTCAAATCTTATGTTGAAGGGTATACATCAAATTTCCATTGATTGTGAACATCTAAGAGTAACAACTACGTATGACAAGGAAATAAGATGGTAAATGTTTATTATCACATCCTTAGTTTTAAAATATAAATTTATTTTCATTTCTACATTTAATAAGTATAAAAGAAAATTCATTATATTTTTTATATGTAGAATAGACATATATGTATCTATGTTTATATCTATTTACTATTTTAAATATTAATTATATCATTTAAAGAAAAATCATAATAAAAAAAATTGATATTATTAAGTATTCAATGTCAATATTAAAATGATAATATTTTTTTTCAAATGTCAAAGAAAAAAATTATAAAATTACATTCATGTATCAAGTAATAATAAAATAAATATTAAATAATTATAGAAAAAATGAAAGTGATCAAATTTATAAAATTAATATAAGATTATTATAGGATACTAAATAAATTAAATTTGTTTTAATAATTTAAAACAGGGATGATGTGACAATTAAAAATAGATATTGGGAACTGTATTCTAAAAATCACTTCTAGATTACGGTTCTTTTAATTACAATCCATTATTATTTTGACTTTTTTAATTTCTATTTTTTTTTTTACTCTTAACTAAGCAACTTGGATAAAAATAGAAATAGAATCAAAATCACAACAATTTAATCTCAACGTCAAAAAAACTAAATTTGTGCATATAATAAACTGATTATAGAATAATTATACAAACAATATATTCAAACAAAAAATAATCTAAATAATGTATAATAATTCAGATAATAAAATAATATTATCATATACCATCTTTTTAAACGCAACAAAATAATTGAAGAAAGGAATATAAACTTAAGTGCATGTTTAAACGAGAACGTAAATAACACTAATATAGATAATAACACAATCGTACACAAAAAAAACTAAACACGAATAAGGATTTCGGGCTTAAGGTATCAAACTAAATTAAATATGATTTACATAAAATTATAATTTATTTCCCTATATAAACTACAATTCTTTCAGAGAATTGTAGTGTATAATGAGATAGACACAATTTTAACTAAACTTAATCTATTCTTTACCAATAATTTTAAAAATGTTACTGTTTGAACATATACTATCTTTTACTTTTTATTATAATTGTAATATGTCACATCCCAAAATATCATATACACATATAATATAGAATTCAGTTATTATAATATGTAAAAGCAGTTGAGAGATAGAGATAATAGTATTTAAATATGTATACAGTCATCCCAAAAGATAGAGAGAATTAAAACAAAAAATCAAACTTGAGTACAAGTTTCCAAAGTTCTCCAAAATACAAGGCTATTGAAATTTTAAAGAGACCTAAAAAGTTTTCCAAAGAACTATATAAAATAAAAGCTAGGAGTTTTTCAAAATAACAAGCTAATCAACTAAGAGCTAGTAGAAGGCCTAAGTACTAGGGGTTGGGTCTTCTTCAACCTCCAAAGCTTGCTCCAATGGTACATCATCACCTACTGCTCACATCCAAAGGATTGGATGATCATCGCAAGGGAGAAGACAAACACATGCAACACATACAATGCAAGGGTGAGCTAGGTCTCAAATAAACATACAGATAATTTAAATTCAATCTAGCATTTCCAAGAATGTCCATACACACATAAACATGTAAGTCATTATAAACCTAAATATTTATTTCACAAAACTCATTAAAGCAAACATTCTATCATGTTAAGACTCCTAGACACGTCCGGACATAGAATGTATGTAGAGTTGGGGCGGGTTGTGCACTTGTGATGGTCCCTACTGCTTTGCAAAGCCATTGCCGAGGGGTTCCACCCGACCATACACAAGGCTAGTCCGTTACCGCGGAATAGACCTTCAGTGATAGCTCCTACCCTAGGACCTCCCACTACTCCCACCACACGCGTCAATCCTCTCTAAGTGAGAATGAAAGACCGTTGGCGTGTTAGGGATAACCCCCCATATGGAAGCCTCTCACATTCATTCAACACATTAACTGATCCCACCGAGAGATCTTAATTTCATATTCAATCCGACCACTTTAAATCACATGATATTCCTCTTGGATCAATATTGTACCTCATAAACCACTTTGATTCATCAAACATAAAATTTCATAGTCATTCAAGTGCATTCTTACTATATTGTCTCATACCAAACCCATACATCATCATACAACATCAACCATGTCATAAAAACAACTCATACATTACATACTTTCACAAAACCATCACTAATTATTAACACAAATTTCTTTAGGACTTTTAATTATCAATACTTAAGTAATTCAAACAGCTTGGAGACCCTCATCAATGGCTCCGGAAGGGTCAAAAACCCCCAGAACGAACTAAAGAACGTCCAAAACGGACATCTGAAACTCCCAAAACATCAAAAACATAAAAAACACTCAATCTGCGACACATAATTCGCTTAGCGCACCCACCTTGTGTGCTATGCGAATTTTGTCTATAGAGGAAGCTAAATTCTGCAGATTTTTCTGCATAATTGAGCAACTCTAACTCCTTTTTACCAATTCTAATCATTTTTGTGAACTTCTACCACTCATAAATCAACTTTCATGCTAAATTAAACTTACCTAAACAATTCTAATCCTTTCTAACATTATTATAAAGTGTTTATGCATTGTTTTAGGTTCTACAACTTCAATTTTATCAACCTAGAAGTCTAAATTCAATTCTACAACTTGGAGTTGGTTTTTAACCATTTAAACATGTCTACTAAGTCACACATGACCTACCTAAGTTACCTAAATTGACTAGGATCACCAAGAATGCCTAACTCTAAATTTGACCACCACACTTCCTTTCTAACTCTAAAACACCAATTTTTCCCAACTTAGAGACCCAAAACCCGGTCTTACCTCTTTTCACTAATTTTGACCAATTTAGTGACTCAAACAAGTCACAATACAGTGGATAAAACTGTCCCAACAGTCCAATAACGCTGCATACCACATTTGCTCAAAATCACTCCCTCACTTCCTCTAAAATGGCCTAAAATTGACCCTAAAGACACTTGATTTCCTTTCTAACAGCACTACCACAAAATTTTCATGCCAAAACAGTTCCAACATACACAATTCCATCATTCTAAGTCATTCCAAACAGTTTATAGCCATCAATCACTAAATTCACATAACACACACTTCCATACATACATTTCAAGTTTAACTAGAACCAAGTTCATGCTTCCACAACATACCACTACAAATTTTATCATGCATTCACTCCACACAGTAAAATCAAGAGTAGAACTAACTCCCCTTACCTCTAGTGTAGACAACCAAGCTCAAGTAGGAACCCTAGACCACTTGCTTGCACTCCCAAAAGGTTAGAATCACCTATAAATCATCAATTGATGATGGAAAACGAATCTTAGAACCAAATAGAAGCTAGATTATGGAAGAAAACGAAATGGGTTGCATGCAACAAGTTCAATCACATGCTTACAACCCTAGGGCACATGAAAAAAGGGGGTTTTCTTACCGTTTGGAGAAAACGGAAAATCAATCGGTAGAAACGTAGCTCTTGGAGTCTTGAAGGTCTAGGTAGCTTCGGAAACGAATGGTTAGATTTTGGAGTTGGAATAGAGAGAGTGGCAAGGCAAGGAAGAAAAGAGATAGTGCTTGAAAGAAAAGGGAGAACGTTCTTTTGAAGCACAACTTAGATGTGGATTTTTACTTTACTAATTTTGCCCAACCTATCCTATGCTGCCACGTGTGCATACTTGCTGGTTATTTGTTTTTTATAAGGCCTTACATAATCTATTTGCATAATTATTTTCATTTATCTACACTAATACTAATGAAAACCATTACTTGTATATAAAAAATAAATAAAGAATAACTTTCACATTATTGAGTCATTGTTTAAATTTCTCTAAACAAGCAAGAAACTCTCCTACCACACAAGTTACTTACATTAAGAAAAATAGTAAGGACTCTTTTTATTATAACTCGAAACATCTCAAAACAAATTACAAATTCTTACACTTAATTACAACAGTTCACTTTATATAATTTATTTATTTATTTTATCATTTCATTATTGAATTGAATTTTATTTGAATGAACAACATATCAGTACAATATTTGATATTATATAATCAATATTCCAAGAAAACTTATTAAAAGGTTTACTTTACATTCATTAGTGTAAACCTTGTGTACACTTAATTAATGTACAATCATCTCATACTTTCTTCAAAACAAACTTGTATAACTTGGATAATTGAATGTCTTACCGAATAAAATAATAAATTATTAGTGATTCATAGCATATAATCTTTTAATTGTGTATTAAATTCCTAATAAAAACCTATTTGTAATTAAATTTATGGTATAAAGATGGATTAACCTAATGGTTAGACTAATAGACGCCATGTAACTTATATAAGAGTGACTGATATATTATAATTTTTTGAAAAATTAAACAAAAGTAATAAAATAAAATTAATAATAATAAAACGTTTGTATGAAAAAAGTATCTATATTAAACATTAATGGTCCTTACTATATTACATATGAGATATTTTCCTCTTTCACTTAAGAATATAAACTTTTTTAAAACATGAAAATATTATTAAGTTATCTTTGAATACATATTTGAAGATATATTTTTATAGACTCTAACTAAATATGAAAATATTTATTTATCTTTGCATTTGTAAAAGAAGACTATGTTAAAGAAACACTATAATATGATTGTGGACAATAATTGTTAAAGGATTTGAACCAGAACATTATCATAACATGCTTCTTAGACACTTTTTTTACTATGCATAAGAACTTTCTTTAACTAATTTGGAAAAATCTACCACATACAAAGTATAATTCCTCTTTCCTCTTTTTAAAATCACCCTTTAAGTTACTTTAACAAGTAAATGAATAAAAAACACGAATTATCGTAATTACTATCATGCATTAACCAAAAAATTTAATTATTTAATCCTTCGTGGTTAAGAGACAAAAAGGGGAAAAGAAATGACATAAAATAAAATAAAATTATCTTTAAGCTTTTAAATTTCCATTATTTAATCCAAAGGTAAGTTCCTTACCCACCTTACAAGAAACCTATACCTTCCTTTTTCCCGAAGATTGTGGAACTTCTCAATTCAATATTCTAAGGTTTATTAAAATTTTCGACAACAATATGAATATATTTATTTATATCTATGACTCAAATATAAAGTAAATTTTCCATTGGGAAATTTATTTAGGCTTTATTTTGTTGTATTTAATTAAAAAAATGAGTACAAATTGAAAATTCATTAAAACTTAAAAGTTGAGAATTGAAAAATTCATTAAAACTGAAAAGTTGAGAATTGAAAAATCAAAAGTGATAAATTTGGTAATTTAAGGTATAACAATTAACAATTTTATTTAATACATGAGCATATAACAATTAACAATTTAATAAATTTATATATAAATATTTATTATCGTTGTTAGTAATCATATTATGTAAAATTTAGTTAATAAAAACACTAAAGGGAAATTATCATTATACACACAAAAGGTCATCAAAAATAAAAAAGATTCATTTTTGGATAAAACCTTGTCTCATTTGGTTAAAATTAACAACTGCAAAATAGGTCAAAAAAAAAATAGAAAAGGACGCAGCTTCTGACTTATGAGTCTTCGTTACCATCAATTGAGACACTTTTATTTCTAATTTTTTAAAATATTAAATATATTTTTAATTTTAAAAATAAATTTGATTTTATTCATTTCAAAACATTTATTCATTATTAAGAAAGTTAAAATGTTTAATTGTATTTTTATTATTATGAGATATTCCTTATTTACTTGTTTTTTTAATAAAAGATAAAGTCATCATTTCAAGTAATCCTTATTAATTGTGTGGCACCATGTCAATATCTAATAGATTTATTATTCTAAAATTATAAAATAATTGTTACTTATTCTCTTAAAATAATTATAGAAACTAAAATAATAATTTTAGAATTTGAAGAAATAAAAATAAAGAAATATATGCCTCAGCGAAATATAAGAAAAAACAAAAAACAAAATTCTTTTCCTTGTTAACTATTTCAACTTGTGAAAAATAATAAAATTAATATTCGCTCATTTATATAAACTAATATTCCTAACATACATATTTACTTTTAAACATACATTAATTATACAATATTTTTCCAACTCTTATATTTAGATACGTTTAAATTATATAACCTATTGATTAAGTTCCTCAGCAACGTGATCATATTTGAAGAGTTCTCATTTCAATATGTTTGACGAAGAAACTAAATTGTATTGTGTATTATACTTCTTTCTAATTGGATACGTGAATAATTTATATAGAGGAAAGTTTTATTCAAGACAAAATAATATGAACCATCATAACTGTGACAGAATCTTTAAATGCTTTCAAAATTATTATTTTTTTAAAAATAATGATCATTTTAATTGATTATCTCTTCTAATAATAATTATTATTTGTAATGATTCATTATGGTTTTTGTCAACAAAAATAGTTTTAAAATATTGGTTTCATTAAAAATTAAATATGCAGTGTTGATTTATCATATTTTAGTAGAAAAAAATACCCTTATATATTATGGATTTTAAGTTTTAAGGTCAACTATATTTGAATAATTTCATTCACAAAATTAATAAAATAAAAAACCTTAACCCTTACTCATCTTTGTCTCATCCCTCTCAACCATTTCTCTTTCATCTTTCTCACTCCAACATTCTTTTTGTCATAGTCCCAAATAAAAAAATCAGAAACAATTATTTAACCATAATTCACCTTTATCACTTATCCAATTTGTTTTTCTCTCATCTCCATCTTCTCTCACATCCACACACAACAACTCGCGACACCGCAACTTGTTGTTCTTGCTCTTCGTTCATTTGTTTTCCAGTTTAATTAAATAATTGATGATAGTGATGTTGATTTTTGATTGGAGGGTTGAGTTATATGTTTTCCCTTTTGATTGTTATTAAATTTCGCTTTTAAATTTTAGAATTAGTAGTTTATCTTCTAGAAGATTTGATATTCATTACCAAATGAAATTTGACTGAGTCGACTCTAGTCGAAATTTGGTTGAATTCGACTAAATCGGTCACAACCAAAATTTGGTTGAATTGGATTGAGTCGTCCCTTATGGAAATTTGGTCAAATTTAACCAAGTTAGCTATAACCAAAATTTGGTCGAATTCAATTGAGTTGGTTCCGACTGAAATTTAATTTAATTTGGTTGAATGACTAAAATTTGGTCGAATTTGATCTAGTTTACCCAACCAAATTTCATCTAAATTTAACCTAATTGACCTCGACAAAAGTTTAGTCTAGTGGCTGAATTTGACATTGGGTGTTAAAACATAATTTGACCATTTGAGTACATTTTAATGTTATAGAGTTTGATAAAATGAAAACTCTAAACTAATTTCCAGTTTAGTTAAATTTTAACAAATTACTTTTTTGGTTCAAAAGAAGTTTTAACTGTTTGATTCAATGTAATTCATTTTGTCAATTTTGGAAAAACCATATACCTCAATGAATAAAAATTATGTTGAAATTTCATATATTAAAACATAATTTTATATTTTATTACTATACAATATTACTAACGTTATTAAGAAAACAATTTTTATTGAAAAGTATAAATAACTATTTTTAATGACCTTCTCGACATTATTTTACTGATTTACAATATTTAATTTTTTCCATACAAACAAATATTAATTAAGTTAATTAGTTCGATTGAATCAGTTAATTGATCAAATCTGAATTTATATATTTGATTCAATGGTCTACTTAACTCGAAATGGACTTCTCATTAACATCAATAAAAATAAATAAATCATGTTTTTCGTCTTTTTTTTATAAGAAAATATCAAATGAGTCTTCTTTTTTTCTATACATCTCAATTTTATCCTTATTTTAAAAAATGATAAAATCAAGTTTTTTATGTTAGTATTGTATTAACAATATTAAAGAAATGTCATGTGTCTATGGTTTTTTATTTTTTTTAATTTTTAATTGTTTTAAAAAAATTATTTATTTTTTTAAAAAAATCACTAGTACATAATGTGTTTATAACTTCTTTCATTCAACATCAGCTTATAAAAAAACTAATGTTAAAAATAATTGGTGAATTTTTTGTAAATAAAATGAAGAGTTTAATGTTAGAGATTAAGTGAGAATGATGTCATATCACATTTAGACGACTATATGGAGGGGGAGTGACATCATATGGTTTTAAACATTTAAAAAAGTTAGTTGGAATTCATGTTATCGAAGATTTTATTTTTGGATAATTTGGAGGTCAATGTCATATTACCTTTAGACGTATGTTTGGAGGGAGACCGATGTCATATGATTTTTAAAATTTTAAAAACTCAACTGAAAGGCAATGTTCTAGGAGAGTTTGACGTCAGATAGTTAGGGGTCCGACGTCATATCTCTTTAGATGTCGAATAGTGAAGGAGTTGACGTTTAATGATATTTAAGATATTAAAAAACCCAATTAGAAATGGACTTTCCTATATCTTTTAGAAGTCAAATTCTATGCGAGCCAACATCATATCTCATTAGACATTAGATTGTAAGAGTGGCCAACGTCATATGATGTTTAAAACATTAAAAAATCTAGCACAAAAGTCATTTTCCTATACTCATTAGACGACTGCCCGCAATATAACATTTCTCTTTCATTGTTTGTTCGTGCTTTCTTTTCTCAGGCCTCCCACCAATTGTGGTGACAAGTGCAACCACATCAAAGACAATTTTTCTTTCATTTAATACAAATGAATGTTGCTTGATTTCCTTGGGTATGATTTTCTTTCATTTTCCTTGATTGTTTTTGTGTAGGAACTGTGTTTTGAACACCTTCAAGCAACGAGAAGAGCTCTGATCATTTCTCCCTCACCAGCGAGGACTCATCCACAATGACGGCGATGACTCCTCTACCATCTTCCAACTTTGTTCAAGGTTTGTTATGTACACTAAATATTGAATGAATATTTCGTATACATGTTAGCAATTTTGGATATGACTTAATTTGCATGTGATTTTTTCCATTATGTTTCCTATTATTTTATTTATCTTGACCAAATTTTTTAGGGATTTGAGAAACTTTGTTACGAGAAGTTTTTCTCACCGCTTTATTTCTTAGTTTTTTTAACATGTTTGTTTCATTTAACTTTGTAGAATATTTTCACACTAAAATTTAGTTTTATTGATTATGTTTGATTAATTATTAAGTGATTGATTAAATTATATTTTTAGTTTGTATTAGTAAGTTGATTAATTTTAGATTTATTAGATGTTGTATATTTAAATAATTTTAGTTTTTTTAGATTTATTATAATTTTAGTTAAACATTAGGCGAACCTTAGTTCTTGTTTGAAATTATGTGCAAATGATTAAACTTTTAATAGTTTGTACTAAATCTCGAATTGTCTAATTGGACAGTTTGGATAAATTATTTTTCATAATTCGCTATAACGTGAACATTGAAGTTTATGCATAAATTTGATAAAATTTCAGTTGAGACCATTTTTTGTTGTTCTCCAGATGCATACTTGATTGTGGTTATGAGTGATAACTTTCATTTCGTGTACTTCAGAGACCAATGCAAAATGCTGTCAAAATTTTATCAAAGTTATGATGTTAGACTTCTTCGTATACGTGCTAACAGATTATTAATAATATTTTTTTCTAAATGGATAGTGTCTTACCTTGTGAGAGTTAAAAGACTGAGATTGATGGAGTTTGTTACGAACATAGTATGGATGAAAGTTACATGAATGAATGTCGCATTATGAAAAGGAGATTTATAAGTTCTTACAATATACTCAGTAACATTTAATGTTTGTGAAGGAGACATATTTTTGTTCTTCTCTTTGTTGTCTTAATTAAATATGTCACATCATCTATTTTAGTTTTAGTTTTGTTTTAATAGTTTTAGTTTTGATAGCTTTAGTTTTGATAGCTTTAATGTTAGTAGTTATATTTTGTATTTTAATAATTTTAATTTTGAAATAAAATATGTGCTAAAAGTTTTCTAAACGGTTTTGGAGCATTTTCTGGTTTTTAGGTTTTGGTAAATTGTAAATATAAAAAATTTTAAACAAAGGTTGCATTTCATAAAATAAAAAGTAATGTTAATGGTAACATCCCATTCTAATAGTATAAAACTACCACAAATGAAACGTTACATAGATGATTAAAGAAAAACTAGATAAAACAAACATCGCTCAAAGAAGAGATCTACTTCTGTAGATCTATCTAACAACTCATATGTATCTTCTCCCAACTCTAGCTGGAACAACTGAAAAGGTGGATCCCTAAGCTCACACCATTAGGTGATCATCACAATAGAGAAACAACATACAAAGACAGACACAAAAAAGCAAGGGTAAGCTAGATAGAAAACAATCCATCATAAGTTTAAAGCCTTTCATATAAGAATCATGTATAATTTAATCCAATCCAAACATCTTAACATGCAAAGACCTAAATCGATTGTCCGGACTTAGAGTGATTGTCGAGCTATGGCGGGTCGTACACTCGTGGTGGCCTCTACTGCTTTCAAAGCCATTGCCAATGGGTTTCACCCTACCACACTCACGAGGTTAGTCCATTATCACTCACCTTGGATCATACTAGAAGCACCCAAGACTAGAACCTCCTGCTACTCCTCACAATATGGATCAATCTTCTCTACATGAGAGTGAAAGACCATTGGAGTTTCGAGATAACCCCCAAGACTGAGCTTCCTGCAATCATTCTAAACTTACACATGGCACCACCATGTAACCCCTCCGTGAGGATCATGGAATTACGTCCATCGACCATACTTTGAAACCATATACTTTCATTTGTAACATAACTCAGATCATGATCAATCATATAACTTAATACACATTCATACATGCTTCCTAATGGATCTGAAAACTTCATTTAAATCAAACTAGAACAAAGAATTAAAGAGTAAATTAAAACCTGAACCATTCGCTCAGCGCACCCTCTCGCATAGCAAAACCCGAGGTTTCTCGCACAACGACCCAATCTCGCTGTGCGAATAAACTTCCACTAGTACCAAACCTCAACCCCCTTCGCATAGCGCCCCAACTCGCTATATGAAAGTCTAGACAATGGCCCAAACCCCTTAAACACTCGCTATGTGCCACCTTTCGCTATTCGAATTAATTTGGCAGTGACCCCAGACCACCTCTAGTCGCTCAACTAAATGATTAGTTGTGTGAATCATCAAACAGAGAGCAAACCACATAGCCATTCGCAGCGTGCACCCCCTCACTGTGTGAATTGCTCAAACAAAGACCAACTCTCCAAGACCACTTGTTGTGCGAATCCATTCGCACAGCGAGTCTGCATAAATATGCAACACAAATTCTGCAGAATTAAGCAACTCAACCCAAGTTTACCAATTCTAACTATTTTTCCTAACTTCTAACACTCCTAAATTGTGTTATATACCTAATTAGACTTGACTAAACGTTCCTAAACCTTTCCAACATCAATCTAAAGTGTTTATGGATCAATTTATACTCTAGAACATCAAATTTATCAACTTAGGGACCCAAATCACAATCTATCACTTGTGGCACAATTTCAAGCAACTTAAGGACTCAAGCAAGTCCCAATTGACTTACCAAAACTCTCCAAACTGACCATTTTAGCACACAACCTCTAACTCAAGTTTTCACTAGTTCACTTCCTCAAATTGAGTTTTAAACCAAGTAGAACTCTACCTTATCTATCACCAAACCTTCTCCCCACGGATTTCATCCATTTTAAACATCTTAACCACTCACAACACAATCAAAACAGACTTCACATACTCCAAACCAGTTCACAAGACTTCTCTCACAGTTTTCACTTTCTAAGACCTCATTCCTATACCAAAATAACCTATAACCAAGAGTAACCCTTACTCCCAATAATTCCATCATCACAATTCACTTTATCAACACTAAATTCAACATCAATCTCATATATAAATAGATTCAACATATTATACATCATTCATCAACACACAAAACATCAAACACCTAATTGATTTCTCTACATTCAATCATAGAACAGAATTTTACTCACGTAGTTCCATGTTCATGCATCCTTGATACAGCTGTCGCGGCCGATCAAATTTGATGTGCAATTAAGAATGCAGTACAGTGCTAGGAATTGACTCCTAGGTCGTCTCTCAAGGACCAATATTGTGGCGGTTCAGTCTCTGATTTTTTACACACGAAAGGGGGGGGGTTTGATGATGTTTTGTGCAGATAAAATTAAACACGACTGAATTAAAAAACGTTGAAATAAATTTTAAAGACAATAAAAATAAACGGTAAAAGACGGTAAAAAACGGAAAATGGAAAATTTAGCAGTGTTTGAAATTAAAATGCTGGAACAATAAACATGCTTAAAACGTAACAGCAGACAGTAAAATTAAGAGAGTTCAGAAAATGGTAAATTGCAGAGAATGGTAAATTGTAGAAAACGGTAAATGAAAATAAATTTCAACGGACATTGAGAAATGCAGAATGGAAAATTCAATTGAAATTCAATCCTTGAACTGGAAATTAAAACAAGCACAAAACCTCCCCCAAAGGGAGGAGGAAGCAAGAACGTAAATTTTACACACCTAACTTCTACTCCTAATCTAATGAATTTCTTCTTTGCTGCTGCTGCCAATTTATAACCAAAACTCAGAAAACTCTCCCGTGACTTCTCCTCCAATTCAGCTTAATTGTTTTGTCTTTTTTTTTTTCTGGCACCCGTGAATTCCTTTTACGTTTTGTTTTTGTTCCCTAGCTTGCTGACTTCATCAATTTATGGTAGCAACAACTTGGAGACTTCAGGTGCTTCACTTCTTCTTCCTCTCCAACTCATGGCAGCAACCTTGAAGACCTTCTTATATGCATCACGGTGCTTCAACCAAGTTGTCTTTGCTGTGTTGGTGGACGGTGATGTGCTGCTCTTTCTTCAACAACTACTGCTGTCCATTTTTGGCTTCCAAGAACAGCCGCTTGAAGCCCTGGACCCGTGAGAAAACCAAACTTCTCTATGGCTACCCTCCAAACTCAGAACCAGAAAAATGTGTAAATGATCTCTCCCCCTTCCAACCGTGCACTTCCACTTGCTATATGGACTCTCCACTCCATTTGCAGAATGATGATTGTTTCTTAAGTGGATGGAGCCCTCAGGATTAGTGCATGGAGCACTTAAGGTAATGGAACACTGAAGACAATGACTCACCTCCACTAGCTTCCTTAGCTGCTGAACCAAGACCGTGAGTTCTCCTATCCCATTCAATCACCAATTAAAATCAGTACTCCACTTAATTTCCATGGGCCCCTGCTGCCAGCGTGTTTCTTCTCCAAACTATTGAATTTGAGTTTTGTGTTTTTGGTGGCTGCAATTTTTTTTTAACTTGAAACCCATCAATAGAAAGAAAGAAAATAAATTTCAATAGTGCAGCAGGAGAGAAAACAAAACCGTGAGGTGGAGTGTGTTGGTGGTTGCATTTTGTTTTTTTTTTGCCATGATGTGCAACTTCCATCATTATCCAATTCCCACGTGTTTTCCAAAGATAAAAATATGTGTGTTTTCTCTCCAAATGGTGAATGGTGTGCCGAGAATTGTGTGAGATGTGCACCTTCCCAACAAATTGTTTCAAACACTTCATTCAAAACAAAAGGGGGCCCTCCACTTTAGTGTGCAGCCGTGAAGCTTTTGTAGACTTCCCATGTGCCACTTTGTTTCTGAACTTCACGTCCAAATCATGTGCATCATGTACCAAAATTAAAATAAAGAAACATGGCTGCCCATGTCCAACATGTGCACTCATTCTCTCCCTTAATTTCATTTCTTTGCTTCACATGTGCTCTTCCATTTTGCTGTTATGGCCGTGAATGACTTGTCCTCCTTCTTCCCAAAATAAAAAAATAATAAAACCAAGAAACTTTGAAGATTACTCTCTTCATGTTGTGGCCGTGACATGCTAGGAGATTAATCAAGGAATTAAGTTGTTTCTCCAAAATAAAATGAGTTGGCATTTTGCTTTGGCCGTGTGATGTATGTTGCCAAGCCAATTTTGCTTCTACAAATTCAGAAATGAAGGACTTGCTTAAGAGTGTTGGGAGGTCTTAGCATCATCTAATGATCAATTCCAGCCACCACAATTACTAAACAACAAGCAAACAATGCAAACAGATTAGAATTCACTCAAACATTAATCACTGGACTGACATAGGAGAGTAAAATAAATACTGGGAACAACACAAAACGAATTTGAACAAAGTAAAAACTATACATGAAAATAGACATCCATACGAAACTATGAAAAAAAACTGCATGCAAAACGGATAAGAATTGAATTCGAACGAGGACAAACAAGTTGACACAAAATTCACACAGCAACCAGCGAAAATTGAAGTGGCTGAAATGCTTTGGGCTTAATTGTCATTTCTCATTTAGCCTTCAAATGTCCCAAAAAGATATCCAAAATTTTCCCATAATTAATAATGCAAAATAATAAGCTCAGATAATTCAAATTAGTTAAAATAAGAATTTCTGATCGAATTAAGCACAATTAGGAAAAATAGGAAAATAACGGACGATTAAGCACAATTCCCTGATTAATTCTAGTACAATAAACTAAGTGAAGTGAAGAAAATATTGACTCATCAAAATAGACCACACTTAGTCTTTTGCACTCCTGGGCAAAATCAAGACGCAAATCAGGGAATACGACATCAAAGGACTGACACAGATGCAACATACATAAAATAAAAACTCGCAAGAAAAATAAACAGAATTTACACAGTTCTCAAGAATTCTGGATAGAGAAAAGAAGTAGAAAATATCCGATACAAAATCAAATAAAGCAGATACTTACAGAAATCATCCAAGCAATTCAATACACAGAAAAATAATCAATCAGCTTAAGAGGTGATTCAAAAATAACAAAACCTCACAGATGCACTCACAGTGTTTCTCTCAAGTGTCTAGGGTAAATAATTTCAACTCAATGTACTCAAGAAAACAAACACAAGTAGACTTGGCAAGCTTCTAATATCAACACTTAAAATATATACATGTTCAGATCCAAAGGTCTTTCAGGGTTGTAATGGGGCCAAGGACAGGGGAGGATAAATTTGGATAAGTAGCTATAGCTCAGAAGAAATAGAGGTGCACTAGGGAACAAGTGTAAACACAGTGAAATCTCACCCAAACCTCTAATTCAATCCTCTTCTCGACTCCATTATTCACAAAATTATTTTTCATTTTTCTCTTTTTCTCATCATTTTTTCATCCTGTCTCTTTTCTTTTCTCTCTTTATCACACAACAGGATATAATTTATATTTTCAAAACATGATGAGGAACCAACTAGCCAATTTATCAGAATTCCCAAGGAGACCACACTTTTTCACAAAATACTTCTATAGCTCCAGACTTTCCTAAGGTTAAGGTAATCATTTGTTTTTCACTTAGGATCAGTGTATGAGCTTCAACACAAAGAAATATATACAGTATAGGCTCAAAGGGGTTATCAAAGGATAATAACAAGGTAGGCTTATTTGGCTAAAGAGGCTCAAGAACAAAATTGCCTTTATCACTTCCAAAAATGCATATAAATCAAGTATATCAAAAAGAATCAAGCCAAGGCATATGTGCAAGCAATCAAGATACATATCTCACATAAGAAAGAACATTAAGTGGCTCAAATCTCACACAGGGTGTTTGTCACAATCAAATCAACCTCTTAAACATTATAATCATCTTCCAAGCAGAGAAAAGCAAGGATTTCCAACCATAAGTATTAAGTAAGTGAAGGAAAAATCTACAACTTAAACCTCATCCAGAAATCAAGAGAAAAATGTAAAATTTATTGTACTCAAGACACACTAAAACAACTTAAAACAGAAAAAATTTAAAAAAATTTAACACTAAAAAACAAAAAATTTAACACACAAAATACAAACTTAACAGAAACTAACAGAAAATCAAAATTTCTCCCCAGTAGACCACACTTAAATCACACAATGTCCTCAGTGTGTTACAATCATCAGATTATCAACTTCAGAGCAGTCAAATAATATAGACAAGTGCAATAAAAAGTTAGGAAAAATGGGAAGAAATTTTTCAGTAACATCCATCAGCAGATGTCGAAATCACCTAGCACCCATCAGTAGATGCTAATTAATTTTTATCACTAATTTTTTTTTATTTTATTTTATTATTATTATTATTATTTTTTTTTTTTTTTTTTTGAAAAAGGATACCGGTACTGTGACAACAGTCTCGGTGGGAATGACCGGAACTGTTGCTACAGTGGAAAGCTTTGGCTATAAAAGGCTGCTCCTCCGCGTCCAGCGCCATTTCTGAACGCTCAATCTCTCTCTACTCCTCTGCTCTCTCTCTCTGCTCTCTCAACTCTCTGCTCTCTCTCGACTCTCTCGACTCTCTCGAGCGTCTGGATCTCTGCAGGGAGCCTCTCCTCTGAGCATCTGGAGCTGTGTGGAACCTCTGCCACCGTGCCATCTGAAGAGTCTGAGATCTGCGAGGAGCTTCTCTGCCAGCCTACTACTCCAGGTAAGTCCTTTGCTCCTGGATCTGCCTTTCTTTCCGTTTTTTCTGCTCTCTCTCTCTCTGTATTACCTTTATTTTTCATCTCTGCCCTGCTCTCCCTTTACTGCTTTCCATCTTTATTTTCAGCTTTCTGCTCTTTATTTTTCACCTGCTAAACACTTAAAACACATAAAACACAATTGTCTTAAAACTTAAGGGGTATATCGGCTGGAAACCAGACGTTAATCTCCCTTCGTTTGAAGGTATGGCAGAGACAATCGGGTAGAACAACGCCACGTACCCCACTTAAAACTAAAACACAGAAACTGAATATACAAGAACAATATGGACAAGGACACTGGACGTAGATCCGTTTAGGACCCTTTTGCAAGGACCGTGAAACAGATCTGAGACCAGACACTGAAACATCAAATACAGACTGGACAAAATAAATCTAAAAGGAAACAAGAACAAATAAAGAAAACACTGAATTAAGAATCTAATGTTTTATGCTTCTCTTTTTTTTTTTTTTTTTTTTTTATGTTATGCTTATTTTTCTTGTTTTTGTTCTTTTTACATTTATTTATTTTTTATTTTTTATTAAGTATTTGTATATTACGAGAGGAAGGATGAGTGAAATGGAATCAGAGAGATATACCAGTCAACGGTGGCGTCCAACCGACGATCAGATCACGATGATGACCAAAATATTCAACTATGGGGTCACACACCCAAGCCGAGCGCAAGTCGTCGAGATCGCGTCTCGACTAAGGGCTTTCGGCGAAGCCACTGAATACAACGTACACTGCTGGTTCAACAACCACGGCAATCGGGTCAAGCACTGGCAAGCGGAGATAGACCCCACTGGCACTCTCTTTTCACAACTGCCGCTGTACATGTACGGTAAGAACTCTCATCATACCATCATTGAAATTTTTTTTCACTTCCTCTTCTATTATTAACACATGTTTTTTATTTTTTTATTTTTTATTTTTTTGTTTGAAAGAAAAAAACTGGGTGATAATGAGGGCACCGAGGCTGCTGAATTTGTTTCCAGTTCCGATCATCATCGATGACGACAGAAATGAACGAGAAATTCCTCCACCAAAGCCTCCGCTCGCATTCCGAACCAGAGCTCCCTCAACGGAGCTCTCTCTTAGACCACCACAACCAGCTCGTGAATTCTTTCAGTTTTAAAGTTTTATGTTTTTTTTTTTTATTTTTATGTTTTTGCTGGCCGAGTGTGGCCAGAATTAAGGACAAGGCATGTAATCTGAACAATTGTTTTTAATTTTTTTTTATGTTGTTTTTTTTTTTATTTGGTTTGTAATATTAACGATCACTAAAGATCGACCCCCTGAACAACCTTATTTTCACATATATCTACTGCAAATCTTATTTTCAGATCTGTTCAATCTCCATTTTTCCATTACTGTAATTTTGCTATTATGAATGAAATATTTTCTTAGTCTAAAAATTTGCAATCAAAGATCTGTATGAAAACAACTAAGAAATTGTATTTACAGTGAAGGAAAATAAGGAAAATAAATGAGATCTGAAGTGAAAATTTTTAATGAAATATTGGTAAGAAACTGAGGGTCGAAATAAAAAAAACAAAATTATGGACTTCGCAAAATAATTTTTGAATTTTTGATTTTTTTTTTTTTTTTTTTAGGGATAACAATTTGAAAACTAAGAAGAAAAAAAAAAATAAATATACATATCATAATACAGATTTGGCACGCTTTAAAACAAATTTTATCACAAAATTTTTTTTTCTTTTTAGTAAAAACACTAAGAATGAGGAAGCAAATAAAACACAAAACACATTTTTTTTCGTTCTTAAATATATGAAAAATAAATATATGTACATCTCATAACAATTAAATTTGAAAAGAAAAAATTTTTGCACACTTAAAAAAAAATTATCACAAAATTTTTTTTTTTTTTTTTTTTAAAAATAATAACTCGAAAACTAATAAAGAAAAATAAAAGGAAAAATAAACATAAAAGAAAACAAAATTCAGAATCTTCCCGAGACCATACTTAGATTACACTGTCCTAATTGTTTTCTAAGCATAAGATCATCAATTAAAACACTAACAGATAAAGGACAAATGCAATAAAAGTAGGAAAACGGGGAAGAAAGAAAAAGAAAACTCCCCTGGTCAGGGTGGCAGTTGCCAATTTTGGATTTGTAGGGAGATGTCTTCTTCAGGATCCAAGACGGAAATTTTGAGGAAGAATTGCTTCATCCTCCAAATCTGATCAAGCAGGGAAATATCCTCCACCGCCGGATCTAAGCAGCAAATATTTTCACTGAGCAGATTCAGTAGGTGCCTTTTGATCTTCGAACTGCTGTATGTACTAGCACCTTTGTCTTCCAGCGTGGGTGCATGCTGATCAAATTTATATGTACCTCCTGCAATATGGTTAGCGCAAAATGGTTCCACAGAAATATCATGCAGAGGTATAACACCCAATCCCAATTCATCATACCGAGCCTTAGATACAACCTCATAACATGAATCCGTTTCAAATGTAGAAACAATATCTATAACAGGTTCAGATTCATGTTCAGTGCATGGAGAACAAATATTTGAATGTGATAGTAAAAAGCGGTCCTCATCATGCACAGAGGAAAAATTAAAATCATGCTCAGCAACAATATAGTCATCAGCATACCTCTTAACAACATAATCATCAATAACACATTCATGAATATCATAATCATACTGAGGTATGCTTACCTCCACTTCCTTGAAGATTTCTAGAGTGTGGGAAGGTGAAGGTGGTCTACCTGGTTCAGGATTACTGCTTACTTCTGCCGGGTCCCCAAAATTTTCATCAGTCTCCTCAGGTGCAAGAGTGGCCATCTGCCTGATCTGATCACTCAGATTCTGTATGGCAGCTTGAGTTTCCTGTTGGAACTCCATGCTCTCTTGCTTGAACTGCATGTTCCCTTTCTGAAACTGAATGTTCTGCATTGTCATCTGCTCTAGTAACTCCTTTAATGTAGGTTCAGAAGTAGAAGGCTGAGGAGTTATTTGAATAGGAGAATCATACTGCTGACTCTCATATTGTGGAACTGGCTCCCAAAGAGAGCTCTCAGAAATTGGATGATGGAACATATTGTTCTCATCATAAAAATCAGCAGATTTAAAATCAAAGTAATATGCAGAATAAGAATCATAATCACAGACATTGGCATAATAAGCATTATTCACAACATTAAAATAGGTAGACATGGAAAAATAAAAAGTAAAAACTAAAAACTAAAAATTACGAATCAGATAAAACAAAACACATTTATACATGCTACAAGCACACACAAGACAGAACATCAATAGTAAAAATTTTTAATTAATTTTTTTTTTTTTAATTTTAAATTTTTTTTTTTTTTAATAACAACTAAATACAGAACATAGCACAATTAAACACATATATACACAATATATATTAACACAGTAAAAATCTAAAACAAAAACCTGGATCTGAAGTGACAACGCCGCCAAAATTTGCTGAAGGTGTCGTTGTCTCCTACAAAAATACAACAGACAGAACACACAAAACACACATTAACAAAACAAAAATTTACAAAACAAAAATCTAAAACCAAACCGTCTTTTGATTGGTCCCCGGCAACGGCGCCAAAATTTGATACAGCTGTCGCGGCCGATCAAATTTGATGTGCAATTAAGAATGCAGTACAGTGCTAGGAATTGACTCCTAGGTCGTCTCTCAAGGACCAATATTGTGGCGGTTCAGTCTCTGATTTTTTACACACGAAAGGGGGGGGTTTGATGATGTTTTGTGCAGATAAAATTAAACACGACTGAATTAAAAAACGTTGAAATAAATTTTAAAGACAATAAAAATAAACGGTAAAAGACGGTAAAAAACGGAAAATGGAAAATTTAGCAGTGTTTGAAATTAAAATGCTGGAACAATAAACATGCTTAAAACGTAACAGCAGACAGTAAAATTAAGAGAGTTCAGAAAATGGTAAATTGCAGAGAATGGTAAATTGTAGAAAACGGTAAATGAAAATAAATTTCAACGGACATTGAGAAATGCAGAATGGAAAATTCAATTGAAATTCAATCCTTGAACTGGAAATTAAAACAAGCACAAAACCTCCCCCAAAGGGAGGAGGAAGCAAGAACGTAAATTTTACACACCTAACTTCTACTCCTAATCTAATGAATTTCTTCTTTGCTGCTGCTGCCAATTTATAACCAAAACTCAGAAAACTCTCCCGTGACTTCTCCTCCAATTCAGCTTAATTGTTTTGTCTTTTTTTTTTCTGGCACCCGTGAATTCCTTTTACGTTTTGTTTTTGTTCCCTAGCTTGCTGACTTCATCAATTTATGGTAGCAACAACTTGGAGACTTCAGGTGCTTCACTTCTTCTTCCTCTCCAACTCATGGCAGCAACCTTGAAGACCTTCTTATATGCATCACGGTGCTTCAACCAAGTTGTCTTTGCTGTGTTGGTGGACGGTGATGTGCTGCTCTTTCTTCAACAACTACTGCTGTCCATTTTTGGCTTCCAAGAACAGCCGCTTGAAGCCCTGGACCCGTGAGAAAACCAAACTTCTCTATGGCTACCCTCCAAACTCAGAACCAGAAAAATGTGTAAATGATCTCTCCCCCTTCCAACCGTGCACTTCCACTTGCTATATGGACTCTCCACTCCATTTGCAGAATGATGATTGTTTCTTAAGTGGATGGAGCCCTCAGGATTAGTGCATGGAGCACTTAAGGTAATGGAACACTGAAGACAATGACTCACCTCCACTAGCTTCCTTAGCTGCTGAACCAAGACCGTGAGTTCTCCTATCCCATTCAATCACCAATTAAAATCAGTACTCCACTTAATTTCCATGGGCCCCTGCTGCCAGCGTGTTTCTTCTCCAAACTATTGAATTTGAGTTTTGTGTTTTTGGTGGCTGCAATTTTTTTTTAACTTGAAACCCATCAATAGAAAGAAAGAAAATAAATTTCAATAGTGCAGCAGGAGAGAAAACAAAACCGTGAGGTGGAGTGTGTTGGTGGTTGCATTTTGTTTTTTTTTTGCCATGATGTGCAACTTCCATCATTATCCAATTCCCACGTGTTTTCCAAAGATAAAAATATGTGTGTTTTCTCTCCAAATGGTGAATGGTGTGCCGAGAATTGTGTGAGATGTGCACCTTCCCAACAAATTGTTTCAAACACTTCATTCAAAACAAAAGGGGGCCCTCCACTTTAGTGTGCAGCCGTGAAGCTTTTGTAGACTTCCCATGTGCCACTTTGTTTCTGAACTTCACGTCCAAATCATGTGCATCATGTACCAAAATTAAAATAAAGAAACATGGCTGCCCATGTCCAACATGTGCACTCATTCTCTCCCTTAATTTCATTTCTTTGCTTCACATGTGCTCTTCCATTTTGCTGTTATGGCCGTGAATGACTTGTCCTCCTTCTTCCCAAAATAAAAAAATAATAAAACCAAGAAACTTTGAAGATTACTCTCTTCATGTTGTGGCCGTGACATGCTAGGAGATTAATCAAGGAATTAAGTTGTTTCTCCAAAATAAAATGAGTTGGCATTTTGCTTTGGCCGTGTGATGTATGTTGCCAAGCCAATTTTGCTTCTACAAATTCAGAAATGAAGGACTTGCTTAAGAGTGTTGGGAGGTCTTAGCATCATCTAATGATCAATTCCAGCCACCACAATTACTAAACAACAAGCAAACAATGCAAACAGATTAGAATTCACTCAAACATTAATCACTGGACTGACATAGGAGAGTAAAATAAATACTGGGAACAACACAAAACGAATTTGAACAAAGTAAAAACTATACATGAAAATAGACATCCATACGAAACTATGAAAAAAAACTGCATGCAAAACGGATAAGAATTGAATTCGAACGAGGACAAACAAGTTGACACAAAATTCACACAGCAACCAGCGAAAATTGAAGTGGCTGAAATGCTTTGGGCTTAATTGTCATTTCTCATTTAGCCTTCAAATGTCCCAAAAAGATATCCAAAATTTTCCCATAATTAATAATGCAAAATAATAAGCTCAGATAATTCAAATTAGTTAAAATAAGAATTTCTGATCGAATTAAGCACAATTAGGAAAAATAGGAAAATAACGGACGATTAAGCACAATTCCCTGATTAATTCTAGTACAATAAACTAAGTGAAGTGAAGAAAATATTGACTCATCAATCCTCTATCATACACAATTAGCATCAATTCAAGAAAACTCTAGCTTCCCTGACCTCTAAACCAACTTCCAAACTCTAAAAACGCTCCGCCAATTACTTTCACCGCAAGGAATACCTAGGCGAACCTACGAAACACCCTAATTGGAAACGGACATAGTTCTTAGAACTCTAGATAAATCAAGAACGTGTAGGAGATGCATGATTACACATGCAAGAAAAAAATATTACTCTAAAACAGATTTAGGAACGAAAGGGGGAAAAAGGAGTCGAAACTTACTTGCTCTATTGAAGAAATTAATCGGGTATAATGGTAGACCTTGACGCTGTGATCGTCTAGGCACTTCCTGATCGTCAAATAAATAACTTAGGAGTTAGAACTCTTAGAGAGAAGGTAGAGAACTCTAGAAAAGTGATTTCTAGAGAGATGGTACGTTTTAAAATAATGAAACTTGTTTATAACAAAACTATTTATAATAAAACTGGTTTAATATTTAAAATAATCGAGTCTCACTATTTTTAGACTACCACCACTTCTAAAACACCATTTTCTGGGGTTTCACATTAATAGAAAATAATTTAAAATTAATTTTAATTACAAATGTTAAACTTGTTTATCAATTGTATCCCATTATATAAAATAAATTTATCAACCTTTTCAATTCTTCTAAATAATTGTGTATTTTTAAAATGTATAAAATTCAACAATTTCTATTCAAATATTTGAGTTGGTTTAAAAATAACAATTTTATAAATTCAAATGTAAAATTTTAAAATAATTTTAAACAACTTTACAACAATTTAAACCAAATAAATTTAAAACTTGGAAACAATTTCAAATAAAGTTGAATGTAAAATATAAATATAACTAAACTTAATTTTGTTAAAAATATTTAATAAAAATATTAATTTTAATAAACATATTTGTATAACATTTATACAAAAATTAAAAATTTAGTACCTATTTTCGTAACTTCTATTCAAAGTGGTCATCGACTTTTTTTGGCGTTCAAAGTGGTCATAATTTTTGTATTTTTAGTCTTTTTCCCTCATGGGATATAAATCGTAAACGACACAGTGTCCATGTGAGCCTTAGTGAATGACATGACCCATTTTTTCTAACGTAGTTGTCTATGGTCTCTTCCCACCTCATCATCTTCAACCTCTTACCATCAAATCACAATGGTTTCCTTCCACCGTCACCGACAATTCGCCATCCTTGCACCTTCCATCTTCGTCAACCACCACATAGCAACACAAAGCCACTACAAGCCACCATTGTTCGAAATCTCAACCTACAAAGTGTTAGGCATTATCTTCGGCAAGTGCACCGAATTGCACAAGTAATATAAATGGTAAATCCAAGTATCCTTTTTCCAAGAGATTTGTATCAAATTGGCTAATTATGATTATTTACTAATTTGGCTACAATTATGAACATCAAATGCTTTTATAAACAATTTAAATAAAAATTTCAGATTTACATATTAATAAAAATAGTCGAGTTTAGATTCAATAGAGTTGGATTTCATGCTCAAAACTCAATGTTCTTCTCTCCAAAATACAGTTCTTCTTAAATCATACATCAACATCATGAGCATACAAGTTTCTAATCCCTTAGATGACAAGTTCTAAACCTTCATGCAAAAACACTAATACCTTAGTTGTTTCAAACATAAGATTTGCATTAAGCACGATGTTTATGATGACCAAAAGCTTTAATCTATGTCTAGAATTAAATTCCCTTGGTTATTCTACATATGTCCATGATCTCAACATTTTCTTATGACTAAAACCACTAAAATAGCTCAGATTCCCATCATATGTGTGAATAACCAAAATAGAACATAAGATTCATCAAAGATTATGCATTAATCAGATAAGTTTACATAGAGTTTCGATACATTACTTTCAACCCCAATGAAATGGAGTTTTAGCTACTCATATACATCTAGGAAGTAAGATGAAGTGGAAATGGTGGAGTGAATCATCAAAAATGGTGTCCTTGCACCTTGGAAGCAGCTAAACTTGAGCTAGAGAGCTTATGTAGTGTTCCCACTATCAAAATCTAACTTTGCTATTCGCTCTTGACTCATTTAATGAGTGCCCAAAATAAGTCAACTCGCTGAGCGAGTTAAAATAATACAATAATAATACAACTCGCTTGGGCGAGCAGCATCATTCGCTTGAGCGAATGGACCTTTCGCGTAGCTTGGCCAGATTTTGTGTTGGTTTGGGCGAATGGGTTAATTTAAGTAGCTTGAGCGAATTTGACTATTGGCTTGAGCGAATGATGCAGGAAGAGACATTTATTCTTCTCCAATCCTTATTTTCCTACAAAATAAACACACAAAAACAATCATACTCATCTAGAAATAATTATATACAATTTTTACATATTTTCGTGAGAATTGACACATAAACACATGCAAAAGAGATTATAATAATTGCAAATACTAGGTAATTATCACACTTATCAAACACTAGGCCCCAAATCTAAAAAGAAACCAAAACCCCAAAATCGCTAGCACCCAAAATCGTGAATCACATTTTGAACCTGCAATCCCAAATCATCATGCTAGTTTACACCAGAGCAGAACTCTCTTTCAAAACTGTGACGAAACCTAATTGTCATCTTCTCCAAACCAGAAAATTTCAAATTGCGAGTTCAACACTTTGTAGCGTTACCAGAGAAGACCACCAAAAAATCATGTCTCTTCCACACATCTGCAACACAAAACCATCGCGAAACAACAACAATATGCAAAATCTAATTACTTCACTGCCATAGGAAACCAGAAAACCCTAATTGCTTCACTACCATGGGCAACAACTTTATACAAGATGGCAGTCACGTCATTCACTAAGGCTCATGTAGACATTGTATCGTTAATGATTTAGATTTTTCCAGTGAAAAAGTCTAAATTGAACAAAAATTACAAAAAAAAAGGATCACTTGAAATGCCGAAAAAAGTTGGGGAGCACTTTGAACAAAAGTTACGAAAACATGGACCAAAAACATTAAGCCAAAATTAAATTTAGTTTTAATATGGACAGGGAAAAAATTGTTTATTTAAAAAAAATGATTATATTGAAACAAAATAAAAATATAAGAATTGAATTAAAACTAAAACAATGACATCTAGTATGATAGTGACACGTGATATTGTCATTATCACAATATGCTAACCTCAGCTTGACACATGTCAATTTTAAAATATAAATAAAAATTTTAAAAATTTATGAATTGACACATGACATCTTTAAAGTACAATGTTAATGAATTGTATGAAATTTCTCAAACTAAAAACTAAATTGTGACATAAAATAACAAATTTAGGATTTTCTTAAAAAAATAAAAACAAATGATATGATTTAACCATAAAAAAAAGATGTTGGGTTCATAAAGTCCATATGGTGTCTGAAAAATGTTTTGAAATGAAAATGTGGTTGGTAGTGTGGAAGTTATGATTGAAGTGTTCATCCCGAGAGGAGAAAAAAGGTTGGATAAATATAAGAAGATAGTGAAAGAAGAATATCAAAGATCATAAGAATAGTAGGAAAAGAGAATTTGAAAAGAAGATGAGCCCACTAGTTTTCTTCTTTTTAGGGCTCACTAAAGCTTTTTTATATATTTGAAAACAAAAGAAATTAACATTCAAAATGTTCACACTACTCATCAAAAGGCAATGCAACTTTTCCTCTTTTGAGTGAAGGTTTGGCATGGAGACAAGGTTTCCACACATTCAGCTTTTGCAGTCTTTAGGAAAAATAAATACCAAAATGGCTGTTTTATATACTTTTTTTTTCTTCTTTCTATTGCATGAAAGTAAGGGATTTCTTGGATCTCCAACTCTCAATAATAAATACTATATAATTGTGCCATCACTGTCTTACACAGTCATACTATCTTTTCTGCAATATCACCTTGGATTCTTAACTAACTATGCCAACCATATCAACTACGTAAACAACAAAATCATTAATCTTATATTAACTCTTTTACATATAATCATATCTTAAAAATCCTTTTTCTATAATATTTATATTTAATTCATTTAAATTTATTATAAATTTAAGCATTTTTAATTAAATTTATAAAAGTATTTTTTAAACTGAGTTTTTATTGTTTTTTTTTTCCTGTTAATTAGGGGTGTAGATATTATTTTATTCCATAATCTTGCTTGCTTTTATTCATCTGTTAAAAGAATGTAAGATCATAGTTAATATAAAATGACGAATGAAAAATATGTCAGATATGAAGATCGTTGAATTTTTATATCACTTTTACATCATTACCTATCATAATCTAGAGATTGTCCCCATGACTATTATTGATAGAATCATTTTAGTTAAATGTAATGAAAATAATAAAATTTAATTATTATTTTATATTAATTATAATATCATTTTATATTAATTATAATATCATTTTATATTAATTATATAACATTATATTTTTTAAATATTTTTTAAAGATAATAGGATAAAATAAAAATTCCTCATATAAGAACTTAAATATAAAAAATAAAAATTAAATATTCAATAAAAAAAAATAGTAGAAACTCCATTGAAATCATTCAAATTTATTAATTAATTCTAATATACAGTTGTTTTTATTAGGATATATTGATATTACATAAAATTTAAAACTTTGAATAATAGAAATAAAAAAATACTTTTTTTTAAATATCAATAATTAAATAAAAAGTAATAATTAAATTATGAATTTTACATTATTTTTCCACTAGAGTAAAAGAAAATGAAACAAGGCTTTCAGAATGATACAGCAAAACTTAAAAAAAAAATGAATACATTATAGAATAACTTTTCTTATAAAGATATCGTTTAAAGGTGTTAGGGTTACATGGAAAAGTTAATTATTAGTAAAGCTGTTAGATATTTCATACTTAATCAAAAAGTTATTAATCTACTTTGAAACATTTTTTTCTTATATCGTTTCATTAAATTTCTAACATCATTTAATTCTTTTAGTCCCATTCCTTGTATAATTAAGTGATAATAATGACAATGCATATTTAGAAATTAAAATCGAAAAGTTAATTTTTGAAATTTAAATCGAATCTAGAATGTTTCATAGTATTAAATTTTATTTTTTCAGAAAATAATACGACGAAACGATACAATTTTAAAAATTAAATGAAGTATTTATTCGTTGTAACCTGATTCACAAATTACGTTTGAATATCCTGAAATTTATATTATACAAGCTGGTAACCTTATGATTATTATTTTAGTTTGTGTAATATATACTCAATTTTATTCTTTACATGATTAAAAATGTTATGAATAAATATTTTTAAAATGTAAATCATATTATAAACTACAATATCATAATAATGAATAATTGAATATATAAACTATATTATGAATTTAAATAATTTATTGTGATACAAAAATATTTTTAAACCATGATATTTTTTTTTAAAATATTAAAGATATTTTTTCTTAAAATGCGTGAAAGAATAAAAATTGATAAATACCCTATTGAAAGAAGAGAGAAATAATTAATACATGATAGCGTAAAAGCTGGGACTAGGGATGGCAAAAAAATCCGCGCCCGCGGATATCCGCGGATAAAATCCGTGACGGATAGTTGATACCTGCGGATATTTACTACCCGCAACTCGCGGGTAGCAGATATTTTAATACCCGCTTATAAACGGGTCGGGTGCGGGTATTATACTATCCGTACCCGCGGATACCCGCTACCCGCAAAAAATAAACATTTAATTTAATTTATATTTAATTAAGTTAAATTTAATTAAAATTAACATTAATTTATATTTTACAAGATTAAATTTAATTAAAATTGAATTTAAATTTATATTTAATTTAATTTATATTATATTTTATATATTTTTTGTAGTTCTATTTAAATTTTATTTTAGTAATTTATTAAAATATATATTTTTTTAATATTTGCGGGTATCCGCGGATATCCGCGGGTTTTAAAATATCCGCGGATATTTTTTAAGCGGATATCCGTGCGGGTAGCGGGTCGGGTAGCGGGTGGATTTTTTTTTTGTCGGGTCGGGTTGCGGGTAGGTAGTATCCGTGCCCGACCCGACCCATTGCCATCCCTAGCTGGGACTAAATAAGTGAGTTTAACTTAAAAAAAATCTCATTTATAAGAATTATTCTTCAAAATAAGATATGGTTTTCCTTAAAAAGAAAAAAGGAAGTTGTTTAGAATGATGAAAAAAAATTCAGTTTGTAAATTCAATAATTATTGATTTGCAAGTCTTATAGTTTTCAGATTTATAAATGGCTCATTAAACCTTTTTTTGAAATGGAACTAAGGGTTCAAAATTTTATTTTAACTGAATATATAAAAAATTAGGACTCTTCAATATTCAATGATGTATGTTGTGTGATTCTAGGTCGAATGGTAGTTTACAAGTTACTAATATTCAGTTGGAGAATAAAATATATATATTATGTTTAGCTTGACACTTTTCTTATGCTCTATGTGTTCTTTGTGTGGTAATAATGTTAAGCCTATGTGTTCTTTGTGTGGTAATAATGTTGAGTCTTTCTCTAATTTGTTCTTCATTATTCTATTGCTATAAGGTTGTGAGAATGGTAGAGGAAAGTTTTTTAGGATTTGTATTCTTTGGATTTGGTTGTTCAAATTATGAAGTTTCATTGTAGACTTAAAGTGATTAAAATGGTTGTCATTACTATATATATATATATATATATATATATATATATATATATATATATATATATATATATAATATAAAAGTATCTTGATTATGTAGATCTCATGATCCAATTACTTTATGTTATTTTTCAAATTAAAGAGTTAGTGCGTTTGACTGAGAATAAATCTAAGAAGCATTTGAGTAATACTGCTTTTGATTTTTTGGTGCTAAATTTTTTAATATTCAAAATATGAAGGGTAGGATGGTTAAATTTATGGATGTAATATGGAAAGTTTCATTTGCTAATTGGCTTAAGATGAATATAGTTAGGGTTTGTCATGATTTGAAGTGCTTGTATTATTAGAGGAAGTTAGAATTAATATGTAGGTAGTTTTTCTAGATTTTTTAGGAGTAGAGTCTTTTATTTATGCTAAGTTTATGTAGGTCATTTATGCTTTGGAACATATTTGAAAAAATGATATTATGAAGTCTTCGGTTGAAAAGTAATTCTTCTTTAGTTTGTTATGATTTTTTAAATCAACAAATTGTTTCTTAAAATATAAGAGAAAAATAACATAAATGAAAATAATGTCTTTATTTAAATTATTACTTGAAAAATGAGATTCACGTGTAACACATGAAACAAAAAATAAAATAACTGAAATTTTAAACAACTATTAAAAGAAGATCGAACTGAAATGTTTTAAATATAATATTTAAAAATAGAATTATATTTTAATAAACTCTTAAAAGTAAAAAAATTGAACTGAATTTATTTTAAATTAAAAATATTTTCCAACTTGTTTATTCGTCTATAGTATAACTACTATTTATTTTGATATCTTATTGTCCTTTGTTATGTTGCTAATGAAATCACTGCACTCTAACTGAAAGAAAGAGACCTATCCTTCATAATAATTTTTATCTATCTTTAAAATGTTTGTTACAGAGAGAGTTTTTATGATAACAATAAAACTTTGCACGAAAATCTTAAATAATAAAAAAATGAATCAAGAGACAAATTGAAAGAATGTAAAGTTAGAGCAAAATGAATCACTCAATTGTATTGAATTTTTGAAATTGAAAAGGTACAAAGTATTGTTTACACTGAAATCCTCTCGGTGGCTTTGCACTCAATGGTGGTTCCTCACACCCTATGTCCAAATGTTCACTCTCTTAACATCTATGTTACTCTACCAAAAAGAAAATTAAGACAAGAAGAAGAGAAAATCGAGAGCCAGGAGAAAAAGAAGAAAACAAAACAAAAACTTCCTCCAAATAGAAGAATCCCCCAAAACTTTTTTATCGATAAAAAAAACCCTAAGAAGGAAACAAAAAACTCAACTTATGTGTCTTCAGGTCCGATACAACAATTGTTCCTCCACTACAACATCGATTTCATGTTTTTTTCCATTGACACTAATGCAATCCTAATACATAGTAGCCTAAAGCATTATTTTCCAAAAGCATAATTTCAATTTTGTCACCGTGTTTACCTATTATAATTAGGTCACGTCATAATAACTTTTATTTTTCTTACGAAAATGTTATTGGTCAATTTATTATAACAAGTTAATTTCACACGTCACAATAAGTCGTGATAAAATCTTCTTTTCTACTACTATATTTTTTTTTTAGAAATAATTGTGCTGATAAGTTAGATAATTTAACTATCTTGAATAACATAAAGGTTTTAATCAATATATTTATATAAATTTTTTTCATAATAAAGAATAATTTGTCTATGTTTGATAAAATATAAATTTTATTGTGAGTTTGACGTGGTCTCTTATATTTTGTATTCTTTAATTATTTTTCTTTTTAATAAATTTTTATGTAATGATAAATTATTGATGAAATTAATTATAATGTATTTAGAATTATTTTAAAAAAATCTCTTTTTTAAAATAGGATATTTATATTTGAAACATAGGACGAGACAAGTAGGTCAAAAGAGAGAAAACATTGAATAGTTTCTCTTTCCGTTTTCTATTTAATATTATAATAAATAATTAATAAAAGTAATTAATTTCTTTTATTTTTAATAAAATATGAATAATTTTATAAATGTATGCCTATCCCATTTTTTTTTTGGCATTTCGACAGGGATGAGGCAAAGGATATATGACCAAGTCAAAAAGAGAATTTTCCATGAAAAGATAATCATAATAAGCACACATTGCATTGTGCCACCATGTGAATTAAATCGAATAAATCCCAATTATATAATTTTATTCTTTTTTTTTTCCTAGATCAGAGCCTACTGAAGTAAACCTAACAGAGTAAGTATGTTTAATTAGAATTTCTTTCGGAGTAAATTTCTCTTTAACCATTTTCTTGAATTGTGTTAGAAAGTATTTCATGGATAGAACACGTGGTTTTTTTTTTCCTGTCGCAACCAGAATTGTAATGAGACGACGATCTCAAAAAAAAGGAACAGATTTTGTAAAAGAGATTTGGAGTCGTCATCATAGTTTATTCTGGAAAACTACGGAAAAACCATAAAGAAAGACATTGTCCACAAAAACCAAATTCTGGGTTCAAGAGTCGATCACACATAGGAAAGGTATTAGCATCCTAGAGCGCCTGTCTGAAGATAATACCTTTAACTAAATAGACGAATGTGATGTGGTTTTCAAAATGTTTAACTATCCCCTAAAATAAAAGTCTTAAAGAACAAAATATATGTTTTAGTTTTTTTGGGTCCGACAAGGATTGACCTTGCTCCTATGTATTCTCGTTCAGAATGAGAAATCAGGGTTACATAGTTCTTTTGAAACTGTTTGAAAAGTTTGTTTGGAAATTGTTTGAAAATTTGTTTTGAAATGATTTTGGATTTTGGGAAGTGAACCTAACAAGGATTACCCTTGCTACTACGTATCTCCACTCTTGATGAAGAATCAAAGATCATGTAGTTCTGGCTGAAAGATTGCTTGTTCAAAATGGATGTTTTTAGTTTTTGAAGGTTTCTTCATTTTTGGTATTCTTTTTATTAAAGAAAGAGGAAATGTTTTTAGCACAAGGACGATGTGAAAGATCAGACATGTGTTTAACCTTTAAAATATCTTTTTGGTATTTTTTATAAAAGAAAGATAAAATGTTTTTAGCACAAGGACTATGCGAGTGATCACACATGTGCTTATCCTTTTAAAATATTTTTGATATTTTTTATAAAAGAAAGAGAAAAGGTTTTCATGACAAGGACGATGCGAGCGATCACAAATGTGCATAACATTTAAAATGTTTTTTGGTATTTTTTTATAAAAGAAAGAGAAGAGCTTTTTAGCACAAAGACGATGCGAGCGATCACACGTGTGCTTAACCTTTAAAATATTTTCTTTTAAATTTTTTTATAAAAGAAAGAGAAAAGGTTTTTAACACAAGAACCATGTGAGCGATCATGTGCCTAGAGACCTAGAGCCTCTCTCCCAAACGAGGCAGCCAAAGGAGGGATTTGTCTCGTCCGCGAGCTCACGCACACGGGCCGCCGCCTCCATCAAAACCGACCACTGCGAGTCGCAGCCCAAGGCGTCGCTAGCACTTTCGCTCACCGTCGATCGTCACCGGAGCCACCGTCAACCACGGCGCCGGGTTCTCTCGTCTCCCTTTCCCTTTTCTCAATGCGCGAGAGAGAGAAACTCTTGTCCTCCGTGACGTGCCCACACCGTCACCAACGAAGCCATGCCCACGCCGTCCACGAAGCCAAACGCCGCTGGTGCATCCAATCGGAAAAAACCTTCACTGCGGCTCAATCTCTCATGAATCGCACGGAGACCTCCTCTTCTTCCCTTCATGCCGCCATCCTAGTCTAGGGTTCACAATATGATGGTGGGTTTTGGTGATGACCGTGTCGTGGATGTGGGAAAGGTAATTATGGTGTGTTTATGGTTTTTAGTTCTGTGTGTGCCTATTGCTTAGGAGTTCAACTTTTTTTTGGTGGCCTGAGATGAACAGAGGCAAGGAGACTTATTATCTGACTTAGTTTGTGGTTGCTGTAATTGATTCGGGGTGGGTGTTTGGATTAATTCTTTTTCTTGCAGGAATGGAAGGTGAATGGGAGTTGCAGCAATAGGGGATGGATGATGGTTGAAGATTGGGTGATGGAGAACGGATTCACACAACAATCATACACAACATAGCAAGTAATGTGCACAACAGCAAGTAAAAACTGAGATATCAAATGCAGCAAATGGCAGATGTGCAAAGCAATGTTTACCTCTTGAAGCTTGGTTTGCTCTTTGTTAACCGCGTGCCTCAGATCCTTCTGAAGATGATTATGGTGGTGAGAATCAAGAATAGAGTGTTCCCAGTGCTGCCTTTAGGCCGTGGCGATGAGGTCTCCCTCAGTTTCCGTGCTTTGATTGGGTGTGGCTCTTGGGGTTTGGGTGAAGTTGAACATGATGTTGATTTGGGTAAGGGGAGTCAAGGCCTAGTGGAGAATCCAAGCGGTTGATGGTGGCTTGCGAGTAAGACAAGGGTTGTAGTGGACAGAGGCTAGGAAAATGAGTGCATGAGGATGAAGGTTGGGAGAATGGTGTTGGAAGTGAGGGGCGTCCAATAGTTTGGGGTTCGGCTGTGGTAATGAGAGTGGATTATGGTTGAAGGTGGACGTGAGGAAGGGTCAAACGTTGTGTGGTTAGGCTCTGTCAGTGGGATGTTCCATGGAAGAATCAAAACTGAATGGTCATTCCTGGGTTCTAAATGATTCTTCCACCCTCCCATAAAAAAGCTTGGACAGATTAGGGGGAGTCAAAAGCCTCTGACTTGGGATTTCAATTTGTCTTTCCTCTTTCGTGTCGATCCTTGCTGATCAAAGCCATCCTTATTCAGACGCGATTTCTCCTGTATGTAAGCGGCTTGTATACTGTAAGCAGCTTGTACACTGTAAGCGTTAATGAGCACGTTGTTGCAGTACTTTAAGCATGGTCTGGTATGATGCAGAAAGCTTAATTCGTGCTTGCCTATCTTGAAAAATGGGGAGAAGCACCGGTTTTTGCACCAAAGTAGGCAAAAATGTCCTATTTATTACCAAAATGGGCAAAATTTGACCGAAAGTGAAGTCGTGGGGGGTCAAAACGACTTCAAAGAAAGAAGTCGTGCCCCCCTGCACGACTTCACATTGTGCATAGCTACAGAGTCGAAGTCGTGCACCCCAAAAACGACTTCTGGGTCCTGTAATCGATTACATTGATATGGAATCGATTACAGAGTCTTGAAATGGTGACCCTGCAGGACTGGAAATGTATAGGCAGAAAACGTACTGGTAATCGATTACGCCATGTGGGTAATCGATTACCAGGTTGGTTGTGTAGCAAGAAACACTCTGGTAATCGATTACAGGGTTTGTGTAATCGATTACCAGTGCGGTTTTGTTTGGTTTATGAAAATGATTTTGCATTTGACATATGTTATGTATTAGTTGTGTTATAGGAAAAGAGAAAATAAATATTAATAGGAAATATTAATAGTAATATATCAGTCATGGATTTGATTACAATTGGGTAAGATTAAGAAATAACTAATGGCGAAAAGGATAATTTCCCCTATGATGACCTTCGTTGCGGCAGTAAGAGCATTTTTTTGGCTTATCTGGATTGGATTGATCCATTTCATTATGAAGCCTATTTGTAGATGGTCTTTCGGATGCCTTGCGTCATATTTTAGGATCTGGTATGAAGTTTGGACCTGTATACAGAGACCAATAGTCTTGATTTTGGATTGGGTGAAATTGTACTTCGTATGCCTTGAAAATGTTGTTAAGACTGTATACTGGATCGATTACTTGGGTTAGTGGGATATACGAAAATGCACAAACAGCAATGACATGATGACATGGCAAACGAGTATCCTGGAAGTGTCCACAATCACACCACCATTCATTTAGGCTGACCTTGTAGGAAAGTGGAACAGGGCGGTAGTGGTGAGGTGTTGAAATTTCTTGAACATCAAATTCAGAATTTTCACGGTTGTAGCGATGAACATGACAAAATGCGGATTGTTGTTGATTTTTCCTAATGATGTCGGCGATTTGTTCAGGATATTGGTGTCCTGCTTGTAGCATACAGTTCGCCTTTAATCCGCGTTCAACAAACCATGATTGTGTCCTCTCAAATGTTGTTCTAATGAGAGCAAATATTGGTAATGAACGTGCTCCCTTTAAAATGGAGTTGGTGCACTCAGCAAGATTAGTCGTCATATGTCCATATCTTCTCCCTTCATCAAAAGCCTGAGACCATTTTTGTAATGGAATTTTATCTATCCATTGAACTTGTTGTGAGTATTGGTTTCTCAATGCAGCAAGTTTTGCCGTGACAGTTGGTTGCTTGGCCTCGTAAGCTGTAATGAGGTAATAAAAAAATAAATAAATTAAAGAATAATGTTAACAAAATTATAAAAGTATAAGTGTTAGAAGAATTTTTGTATGAGTACCTAAATTGATGAATTGTTTTTTGAAGTCGTGATTTTTGAATTTGTTGTTGAAGTTGGATGCTAGATGACGTATGCAATAAACAGAGTTCAAACCATCTTGTTCCCAACCAACTTCATCTGATCTTAAGGCGGATAGTATACCCTTTCCTCTGTCAGTGATGATGCAAATATTTTGTTGATGGCAAACATGTTCTCGAAGTAGTTGAAAAAACCATATCAAGGCCTCCTTTGTCTCACCTTCTACAATGGCAAAGGCCAGTGGGAAAATATTTCTATTGCCATCTTGACCTATGGCGGTTAGCAAAGTTCCATGATATTTACCCGTTAGAAATGTACCATCAACTTGGAGAATGGGTTTACAGTATTTGAATCCTTCTATGCAAGGACCGAAAGACCAGAAAACTCTTTCCATAATATAACAATTATTGTCGGTTTGTCCATCAATATGCACAGGAGAACCAGTGCATTGTAAAATTGTACCTGGGTTTGCTTCCTTGACGGCATGCAACCACCTCGGCATGTGGTTATAAGAGTCCTCCCAGTCTCCAAACTCCATAGCAAGAGCCTTCTGTTTAGCGATCCAAGCTTTTCTGTACGACACAGAATATCCAAATCGACCCTTAATATCTGCAATCAAACTCTTGATTGGAATGGATGGGTTTGTACGGATTGAATTCGATATGATCGTGGCAATGTGAGTACTATCAAGATTTGTATGATCTTGAGATAGTATTGTTGAGAAACACGAATGTTGTTCGTCTATATTTTTTATTTCCCAATATTTACGGACTTTCCTATAAGCTGCCCTCAGACGCCATTAACAACCGTTGTGATATTCCAGACAACGAATAACATAAATGTTGGGTTTGGACTCAACGACGGTGTATTTGTAACCGTTCGTTATGTGATAATGTTTGATTGCAAGAATAGTTTCCTCCTTTGACTGGAACTGCATACCTTGATTCAACTCTGGAACGATATGTGGAGATGATTGTGTGATGTGGTCGTCGTCGTTGTTGTCATCTTTGAGTATGTTGTCTAATTCATCATCGGTGCTGAAGTCATCAACGTTATCCAATATTAATGGTTGTTCATCGATCAACTACGATGATGAAGATGTTGGTAAGTTCCATGATGCCATATTTGAATAAATGTTCGGAAGAGTTTGTAAGATTGGTGTAGTAGGAAAGCTCTTGGATGTGCAGTTTGGATGTGAAGATGGAGTTCTTATAGAGCATATAATAGATTCATGAATATAGTGGGTGTTATGGTCTAAAATAGGAAGTACTAAACAATAATATAGCACTGTGAATATAGTACTGGACACTGTCATATATATACATAGACTTCGATGCAATTATAAGGTACATATAGTATTACATTTATTTTATTTCGTATAAAGTGATTTGAATATGACTGTGACTATAGCACTGTCATATTTATTTCTCCCCTCCTTTTTTAAGTAGTGATTCATAAAATATTTACTTTAATTTTTGTTAAGAAATAAATAACGAAGAATTTAAATTTATAATAATAATATAGTTTATAAATTAATTAAATTTGAAATACATAAATTATAGAAATAGGATTTTTGAAAAAAAATTGAAGTCGTGTAGGGGGTGCACGACTTCACCTATTGAAGTCGTGCCCCCCCCCCCCCCTCTCACCCAAAGTACTTCTCCTTTGTCATTGCTTGAATAACCCACTTTCACCCACAAAATTTAATATGGCTTCTGCCCGTCAACTTCCCGTTGATATGTCCCTTCTACGTCTACAAGATAAACACATCGTCGATTTTATTTGGGAAGGCAATGAACGAGTCATTTGCCCTCGAAGACATGCAATTTGGTTAGCAAAGCATGTCCACAAAATTGATGAAAGAATAAAGAATATTTTACATGGAGCAGGTTTTATCCATATTTTGCAAGCATCAAGTATGGAGATAAATCACCACCTAGTAACTGCTTTGGTTGAAAGGTGGAGAGTTGAGACTCATACTTTCCACTTGCCTTATGGTGAAAGTACGATTACATTGGAAGACGTTGCATTACAATTGGGGCTTCCTATTGAAGGACATGTGGTGACTGACATCAGTAGTGGTCCCCTAACAGTTTTTTGTCATTAACTACTAGGGGATGTTCCACCTGAGAATTGTGTAAGGGGCAACAGAATCAAGTTGTCATGGTTGAATAACACTTTTCGCCAATTGCCTCATGATGCAACCGAACAGGTTATTGAACAATACGCTAGAGCGTATATGTTGATCATAATTGGCAGTGTGATGATGCCAGATACATCTGCAAGCATGGTGCATTTGATGTATCTTCCCCTATTGGCGGACCTGCAGAACGTTTCACAATATAGCTGGGATCAGTCACGCTTTCCTGCTTGTATCGTGCCCTTGATCACGGGACTAGGGCTGACCAAGAGAATATCGGAGGGTGCATGATCTTGTTACAGTGCTGGGCATGGGAAAGAATAACATGTCTTTCACCACAATTACTTGATGTCACAGAACACGACATATCTTCTGGTGCAGTTTTTCCACTTGCGAAAAGATGGTGTCACACAAAACAGTCAATATTCCAGGACACTACAACTGTCAAACAATTTCGCCAGAAAATAGACGACGTATCACCTAGACAGGTATTTTTGAAATGTGAAACTAATATTGTGTTATAAAATTTGTTAACATTTGATGGCTTAATTAGTATACCCTAAACCAAAAACTTCAATACTGCAGTTGCTATGGACACCGTACAGACGTGCTGAAATTTCTCAACTCATTCAAGTAGAAGTGCCCCCGACATGTCGGGTAGTTGTACCACTTATATGTTTCTTTGTGGTAGAATACCAACAATCAGACCGTGTCATGCGACAATTTGGTTTTAGACAAAATGTTTCCCATCCACCGATGAATCTAGATGAGGAACATAAACAAGATATGAGAGGACGCGCTGATTGGAATTGGCATGAACACCATCACCAGTGGATTGCATTGTGGAATGACCAGCATAATCGTGTGTTCAATGGGATTCCTTTCCAGAAAAATGGTCACTTGCGAGATGAATCGGAGTATATGTAGTGGTATATCACTTATACCATCCGCTACATTGGTATAATAGAGGATTCAACGGACGATGAGGTACTACAATATTCCCTCCATATAAATTATGATAGTGTTAATATCTTGTGTTCTTCACATCACACATTGTGTTTGCCAGTATGACATGGACCACGACGAACAGTTCCACCCGCCATCTCAACACCGTGCATCTTCTTCATATCATGAGCCACAAAGGTATGCCTCTGACCATGGCAACTATCAACATCCAGCTGTAAATTCAAGGTTTCAACAAAACATTCCACCGACATCAACATATCCTGGGGTTGAGAGCGCTTATTTCGCCTTTCCACCATCAACACCATTCAGTGGAGGTCCTTCCAATTATTTTGGAACCACCACAATGACTCCACTATCTTCATACCTACACGCTTCATCCTCACATAACGTGTATCGACCGACATATGACTTTCAAAGCCTTCAACAGTGCAATGAAAGTGATCCGACGGATGAAGACCAACACACGCAGAGTCCCACACTACAACAACAATCACAAAGGCGAGGCTAACGACAACGACGATGACCACTGTGTGGGACTGGAGGACATAGATAGATTGCTTGCCTTCTTTATTTAAAAATATGTAATTTGTTTACAATTTTTAATTAATGAAAAACATTTATATCATCATAAACTTTTATCCTCATATTACATTATTGCATTGAACTTTATATACAAATGAATTTTAATACATAATGCGTTCAATCAGTAATTTAACGTAAGAGGTCAAAAATTGGTGTAATCCACTGCCCTAGAGGCTGGTAATCGATTACATGCTGTCCGTAATCGATTACCAGATAACCACTGTTAGGACTTACAGGATTTATTGAACTGTGCATTACCAGACTGACTGGTAATCGATTACATCGTTTTGGAAATCGATTACCAGGACCTTACTGCCAAGGCTGTACAACAGTTGTTGTAATTCATAAACAAATACACTGGTAATCGATTACAGGGTTTCTGTAATCGATTACCAGTGGGATGTTGTAATCGATTACAGAAAACCTGTAATCGATTACCAGCCCAACCCTAGTCTATAAATTCAACTTTTTCTCTCTCCTCACGCACCCACACCACTCCCACTCTAGCAGCAGCGGCACCCACCATTTTCCACCCTCTCCAACCTCCAAAAATCATCTTTTCTTCCACCATTTTCACTTCAAAACACCATATTTTCACTCCCCTTTCAATTCTCTTCACTTTGCACCGATTGGATTTTGAAATGGCGGAATCTTCAAAAAGGCAGAAAACTCTCCGCCACCCTCACCACCACCGTCACCCACCGCTGAACACCACAATCTTCAGTATTCAACTCCTGCACTAGCCCAAAGGTATTTCTCCCTATACAAAGAACGCCCAATCATTGAGCCAAAATTTCTAGATGACGATTATTTTGAGAGCCATAGTTTTGAATTTTTTGGCATGCTCAAAAATTTGGGATTGGATCAATTTTGCTGCGATTTTACTCCATATTATCCTCATTTGGTACGTCTGTTTTATAGTAACCTCAAATTTTCTGAAAATGGCACAATGAAAACTGAGGTGAACAATGTCCAAATTATTATCAAACCCAGCATTTTTGCTTCTATAGCCGATCTTCCCTCTATTGGCTTGCCCTTTGAGGGGAAATTATTTAAGGATTGGGCCAATGATTATAATATGAACGTAGCCAGACAATTAATTTGTTTGCCACACAATCGCCCTACCAGTAGAATTCTAGCAGGGAATATGACAGCTGAGGCTAGAGTATTACATTATACTATATGTCGTGTTTTGTTTCCTCGTGTTTCTAACTTTGCACAGGAAACCGAGGAAGATCTTCTGATAATGTTGATTATAATGAAGGTAAAGCAGATCAACTGGACCCATCTCATCCAACATAGGATGAAGAAGGCTTTGAGGGCAGGTGCTCCACTACCATATCCAACATTGGTCACCCGCATCTTGGAACATTTTGAAGTTCCACTTGAGGATGAAATATTTGTCCCACCAACTAGGCATTGGACAATATCAGGAGGAGTCATACAATCATTTGGACTGACCCAAAATGCTGACAACAGATGGGTGCACAGAAATTCTCCTCCTCCACTTCAACCTCAAAATCAACCACCTCCTGAACTACAACTACCACCAGTTCATCAACAACAAACTAGTAGATTTGATGATGTCATGAGGGGGATAAACGATCTCCGTGGGGACAGCTTCAATACACTTAATGAAACCATGAATGCAAGATTTGAACAATTGGAGCTGAACATGGGTGACCGCTTCGATACTATTGATGCTCGAGTTGAGAATGTGAAGCACGACATTCAGTATCTGCATCGTCATTTTGGTCCACACGGTGGATCATCTTCCTAGATGCCTTTCAATTTGTACTGTCATTTTCTTTTCATTTTAGGTTGTTCCTTATGTAATGCACTTTTAATTCAATAAAATACTACAAATTTTGTTTCTCATTTCATCTTATGATATTCTCTTATTTCTATTACATAAAATCATATATTCTTCCTATACAAAACAATACATCACAATGTAATCAACAACAATGCGTGCTTACACAAATTCATATCAACACACTTAATAAACTTCAAAATATCCACCAGAATTACAATACAAAATTTCAAAAACCAACCAAAAACACACTGGTAATCGATTACCACGACCCTGTAATTGCTTACCAGAATGAATCTTGCACCAAAAACAACCTGGTAATCGATTACACAACTGTTGTAATCGATTACCAGTGCGTTTTTGGCATACTTATTTGAAGTCGTGCATGGTGGTCACGATTTCAACACTCTGTAATCGATTACCATTACTTTGTAATCGATTACGGTCATCAAAAGTCGTTTTTGGGTTGCACGACTTCATCACTGTACTTATGTACAGTATGAAGTCGTGCAGGGGGGCACGACTTCTTCATTTGAAGTCGTTTGGGGCCCCCACGACTTTCCCATTTTTGTAATTTTGGTTGAATTTGCCCGTTTTAGTAATATTATAGACAAATATGTCTAGTTTCGTGCAAAAACCGAGAAGCACCTGCTATTCCTAAAAGACTTAGTTGACTATTGTTCTTTTTTTTTTCTTTTTCCTTAGATTTTTTTTTGTTAACGTTTAACATAAAAATTAAAGCAAAAGAAGATAAAAATAAAACTAAACAACAAAAAGAATAAAATGAAATAACTCTAAATAATAAAAATAAAAATATAATAAAAATAAAAATAAAAAGCTACTAAAATAAGATAACATAAAATAAAGAAAAAAAAACAAAATATATAGGACGAAATTGGGTGTTGAAAGGTAACATATGTTAAATAATTTATGAGAATATTTTGTATACAAGTTTAGCTTTTCTGGATGATAAGAGAAGTCAAAAATTTGATTTTAATTTTGAAAATGTTGTAGTAAATAAGGAAAATCAGTTAAATTTTGATAATACTTTACTGTAGATTATTTGGATGCACCAGTGATGTAACAATAATATTTGATTTTACGTAGGAATTATATATTTTTTGAAAATATTAAAATTGTTTGAATTTTGAGATGAATATGTTGAAGATGTTAAATGTTTTTTTCAACAATCTAGTAAGTATATATGTATGGTATGTTTGAAATATTAAATAATGGAAAGTGTTTGAGATAAAATTTATATAATTTGAGTAAATATATTTTAAATGAGTCATGTTGTATATTTTAATAATAAAAAGTTAGAATAATTAAAAAAAATAATATTGGTTTAAGTTATCATTTGGAAATAAAATATTTAATATTAGAACATATTTCATGTATTTTGAAAATTCTATTGAAATTCCACTAAAGTTATTTCGAAAAGCTTCCGAAATATGTAATCCGAAAATCACTTTTCCAGAAAGAAAAAATGTCATTCTGATGGGTGCATGAAAAGTAAAAGCTAAGATTGGTCGGAATGATGATAATTATAATTAAGGTCTTTCTTTCTACATTCCCTTTTTTCTTTATACACCTCTATAGACTAGATCAAATAACCATTTTATCCTCGTTCTCAGATACATTTCATGATAATGTGTAGTATGGATGAAATAATTTCCTAAACACTTAATTAAGAAAATATAAAATGAAATGATGCTATCGAGGATAATTAGATCATAATAGGATAATTTTCTTACACTGCTAAGACTGCCAATGTACCCTAAAGTTGAACATGTTTATGTAAAAGAAAAAAAATATATCAATAAATAATGTTTTTCAGAAACATTTTTGTACATAGTTCTCACAAAACTATTTATATGAGATGAGTTGTTTTACACTATTAAAAAATAAATTTTAAATTAATTTAACCTCACAAAACCTTTACTAAATAATATTTGCATCACTTATATTATAAATAGATTCTATCTCATATTTCTAACAAATAATTTAATATAATAAATAAATAAGTTTCTAATATCAATGGTTAATTTTTATTTAAATATAGATATGATAAATTTTTAAAAAATTACAAAAATGGGATAAATTATGTTTTAGAACCAAGACTTTAAGACGGAGTCATGATTTTAAAAGGTGAAATCCTGCACGTTTACAGTCGTCTTATAAATTAACGACTTTTATGTTTTTATTTTTTTAGTAAAGTTGTATGAAATACATTTTTAATTGTTTTATATTAAAAATCTGTTTTTTTCTTTTCGGACAAACAGTATTTTAATAGTTATTAAATTTAAATTAAAATAATAAAATATTATCATATGTTTTTAAAATATTATTAGAATTTTTTAAATTTAATTTATTAATCAAAATATCAAAAAATGTATCAAAATAAAAATAATATTGTCATGTATTTTTAAAATAATATTGACATATATATTTTTAATAAATACATTTTACATATATAACTTTAGTAATTAAATTATCCAAAAATTCCAAAATATAAATTATCTTTGCATAAAATTAAAGATAAAAGAATAACAAATTTTAAAGAGTAAAAGAAATAAAAAAACATTATTTTTAATTCATTAATTAAATTATTAAAAAATATACGATCATATAAAAAACTAAGAGATAAAAAAAATAAAAATTAATTAAATTACTAAAAATAAAAATATATTCACATAAAAATTTGGAAAAACCTAAAAATTATCCAATTTTAAAAAATAAATGTGAAGATAGATCATGTGGTAACATATCGACTTCTAAAATCTCAAATAAATAAATTAAAAACATAAAAATGTAAAGAAAAAACATAGGGAAGCTAAAAGTTGAGAAGAAGTCGTTGGTAAAATACACTATTTCTATAAAAAAAATAGTAAATGAAAATAATGTGTCTACAAGACTATTTTAAAAATTAAAGACTTCTGTTTATTCTTTTAAAATCGATTCTGAAAAGGACTATTTCTTTCACTTAAAATCGTTCTCACAAAATACGACTTATGTATGCAATAAATCTCCTAGAAAATTACACCATTCTGGAAAGAAATCCAAAATATCATCACTCTAGTGTGTTTATTAGGAAATATATATATATATATATATATATATATATATATATATATATATATATATATATATATATATATATATATATATATATATATATATATATATCTTCAGATATATTTATGATCAACCAAAGATATTTTTATCATTTCCAGAAATCATGATTCCAAAAACTAAACGTACGAAAACGAGAAGAGTACCCAACATCTTTTGAAAATGAGAATTGCGTAGCAAGGATTAAGCACAGGTTTAGTTTGTTATTTATTGCTATAATTTCTGATTATGTTACTTATAGATCCGATTACTTGTGTGCATATATAGCTTGTATCTATTGTATTATTTTTGTTCTCTAGTTGGAACATAATGACATTAAGTTAGTGTCATGAAAAAATGAAAAATGGAAGAAACTCCCTCTTGAATTTTGAAAAGGTATGCATTATTACATATATGCATCTCAAAAGGGATAAAATTAAGACATTGAAATCTTCACACTATTACCGCTTGGAATCATTCATGTTTTTTCCTTCAAAAAATTCACCTAGGATTCGCTCTAGATCTTCAGCACTGTATTTGATGTACCTCTGACTGCTCTTCACATTCTCCACCAGAGGCCTGTAAAGAACAATCTCAGTTATGATTTATAGCTAAACAATGCCACAATACCAAAACCACAAGACATAGAATACAATCCTTGAGCTATTCAAAAAGTGAATTGGTAACTATACAAAACTGTCCGAAAATTTATGTGCTCTATTCTCGTGAGAGGAAAAGTCTATTGATTTTCACATGCATGGATACACTATCATTGCCAATTGTTTTTGTCTTTGTCTAGCTTTTTTACATCCCCAAAACTCTTCGTTTGTAATAAAAAGGGTTGATATTAAAACTGCTGCCAATGATGCTGAGAATCAGGAGGGGAAAATGTGTCTCAAAGAAGAATGTTCACATTAATCGATGAAGGGAAGTCCAATTCAATTTAGTAAACTAAGCAATCATAAAAAATAGTTACAAAAATGTTAACAATACTCTCTGAACACATTCTTAACTATTGGATGGAATGGAACTGTTGAGAATCACAAAATTAAGTGGGTCTAACTAGCATAATGAGTCTATCATGATATTGTAGCTTCCACTTTAAAAAGAGTATACTAAAGAATGTATTGCTAGACTTCGTTAAAAGGAAAATACGCACCCGAAACGTTTCACAAATGATCTATAGGCAGGCAACAAGACTTCAGCAACTGCAAGAATGAGAGATTCTCGCAACTCTGTGTCTGGTACTGTCCACTGAGATTGTTTCTGATGGAGTTCCTCAAACATAGTATTGAATGCCTTAAACCTGAGAACACAGACACACTGACATGTGAGAAAACAAATGATAGAGGCTTTACTTGTTAAATAACAACCAAAAGGAAGCAACAAAAAAGCTACCTTTCTTTAACAACTGCTCTTGAAGCACCACTACTGCCCCCATCACCACCAGCAGTACTACCCCCACCACTTGATGAGATGAGGCCCTGAATTGAGAGGGATTGAAGAATCTGCCAATATAAAGAAAGAGGTCAGAAATGGTACAATAGCTTCTTCTAAAGTAATTGCAAATCAATGGAGAATTGGGTGACATTGTGCTCTAAATCATGGGCATAGAGTTCAACAAAACAGAAAGATATTACTTCTCAGGAAGAAATTTGATAAAAAGACAAACATAATGGCTCTGATTGTGTACTCATGCTAAATACACAATTTATTTCTTGTAGAAAAGGTAGGATGCTAAATGAACAAATTTGTATGTTATAATTATAAAGATAAGGATCACATCCTATATAGTCAAGAATATCTAGATTATACATGTACTATTAAGAACATTTCTTATTTATTAGAGGATATCAAACTTCCTCTACTTATTGTATTGATTCCATTTTCTTAGTATAAATAAAACATTTGTGATGTCTCACAGACGCATAGTTTCAGTTCAGTATCTCCTGTTTCCTATAAATTAAGATTGTGGCAGAGCTCGTGGTGATATGGAAAAGGTCATGCTAGTCTCTTAACCAAATGCCATTTTCTTTATTGAATTTGCACCCAGCCCTAAATTGATTAGTCTGTTACTTTATGAGAAGGTTTTGAACCATGGACAACCCATCTCCTCATCATGTTAACCTTACTCATCATATAATTCTTCTTCAGATTAGACTTGCCTCTCTTTTGTCTTCAGTGTAATCTCATGCAAAATGGAGGCAAACAGTAATTAAGATATGTGCACTCTGAAAGTAGTGGTACAGGTACTTGAGATTTGGTTCCATTTTACTTGGAAGAGTGTCATTGGTTTTACATCCTTTAAGTTGGCCCTTTTGGGAGAATGATCAATGAGGTCTACAATGTAACAAACGGTTACACCCAAGTTCTTCTGTCACACTACTATTTTGCATGGTTAGCATTTTCTATTAGCCTCTCTTCCAACTTGATATTAAATTTTTTTTCTTTACATGCCAACTAGGCCGACTCATCCAATGATATGAAATTCACTTTTGGGTATTGTGTGTTGGGTAAAATCATATCTCAAAAAAGTCAAAACCAAATTGTTATGGCGGGATCAAGTGTTGAATCAAAATACCGTGTCATGCCTTTGGTAACTTCTAAACTCATGGCTAAACAACTTCTCATAGTGTCCAAATTTGAAGGGTATTTATGTGTCTTTCTTGTTCACAGTAAGTTATAACTATTTTTCCTTCATAACAGTTGTAATTCTCTTATCTATCTATATGTTTTGGTAATAGAGAACTAAAGCATTTTTTTGAATATACGCATTCAGTTTTAATATCAGTTTTTCATTCAATATGGTAGTGATCAATGGCTTCATAACATGTTCCACCTCCTTCCCCTCCACTGCTTGCAACTACTCAGGTGACACCCTTACAAACCTATATTGCTGCAACTACTCAGGAGTAGATCCTATATAATCAAGACTGTCTAAATTATATATGTATTATTATTACTTGGGAATTAAACTATAAAATAATTCTAGAGGGCTTAATTGATCCCTCTCATAATCTTCTATTTATAAGAATAAATTGATACAAAAGTACATAATAAATAGAGTAACCCTAGACACAATATAATCATGATAAATAGGATAACCCGACACACAATATAATTATGATAAATAAGATAACCCTTGACACAATATAATGATGATAAAATAGGATAAATATCCTAACACTCCCCCTCAAGCTGGAGCATACAAATTGTATGTACCAAGCTTGGAACAAATAAACTCAATCCGAAGACCCTTTAATGACTTGGTCAATACATCTGCGAGTTGATCGTTTGACCCAATAAACTCAGTACATATTTCTTTAGTCAACAACTTTTCACGAACAAAATGGCAATCAATTTCTATATGTTTAGTCCTCTCGTGAAACACTGGATTTGATGCAATGTGGAGAGCAGCTTGATTGTCGCAATACATCTTCATAGTATGGATGTCACAGAATTTAACCTCTTGAAGGAATTGTTTCACCCATATAAGTTCACATGTTAGTGATGTCATTGCCCTATACTCGGCTTCAGCGGTTGATCGAGCTACTACATTATGTTTCTTACTTTTCCATGAAATAATGTTTCCTCCCAGAAAAACACAATATTTTGTAGTAGACCGTCTATCAATAGGTGATCCCTCCCAATCTGCATCACAATACCCAGAGACCTGAATGCTTCCTTTATCTTCATATAACAATCCTTGCCCGAGAGCCTTTTTTACATACCTTAGAATGCAAATGAGAGCATTCCAATGGTCAACACATGGAGCCTGCAAGAACTAACTAACCACTCCAACTGTAAAGGATAGATTTGGCCTTGTAATAGTGAGATAAATCAGTTTTCCAACCAGCCTCCTATATCTCTCTGGATCGAAGAATAATTCACCTTCTTTTGTCCTTAATTTCTGGTTTGGGTCCATGGGACTGTCTACCGGTCTACAATCAATCATGCATGTTTCTTGTAATATATCTAGCATACTTCCTTTGGGAGATTACAACTCCATCTTTTGATTGCTCTACTTCAATGCCTAAGAAGTATTTGAGACTTCTAAGATCCTTGGTTTGAAAATGTCTACACAAGTACTCTTTTAGTTGAGATATTCCAACAACATTTCCTGTAATGACAATGTCATCGACATATACTATTAAGTAAACACATTTTCCGAGAGAAGAATGACAGTAAAAATTGAATGGTCTGCTTCACTACGTTTTAGCCCAAATTTTTGAACAATGGAGCTAAACTTTCCAAACCAAGCACATGGGGATTGCTTGAGGCCATATAGAGATCGGTGCAATTTGCATACCATACCAAACTCCCCCTGAGCAACAAACCCAAGAGGTTGCTCCATATAAATTTCTTCCTCAAGATCACCATGTAAGAAGGCATTCTTGATATCCAATTGATGAAGTGGTCAATGACGAATGGCTGCCATGGCAAAGAAGAGGCGAATAGTAGTCATCTTGGCTACAGGAGAGAAAGTGTCACAATAATCAAGACCATAAACCTGAGTGTAACCTTTTGCAACAAGTCGAGCTTTGAGCCGATCAATTTCACCATCAGGGCCGACTTTAACTGCATACACCCATGGACAACCAACCGCCTTTTTGCCTGGGGGAAGGGACACCAACTCCCAAGTATTACTGTGGTCAGGAGCCTGCATTTCTACAATCATAGCTTGGCGCCATCCAGGATGATCAAGTGCTTCTTTCACATTTTTGGGTATAACAACAGAGGACATTGAGGATAAAAGAGAAAAATAGGAGGGCAACAATCGATGATAGCTTAGAAGATTATAAATGGGATGAGGGTTTCGAGTGGAACGAGTACCTGAACAGATGGAGATTCAAAATGGGATGAGGGTTTCAAGATTATAAATAGGAGGAGGTGACAAGGGAGAAGAATCTGAAGTAGGAGATTCATCATTGTCTTGGGGAGGTGGACTATCCATTGGGACCCTGTGTGGGATGATCTCAGTATGTGGAGAAACGGGTGTAGAAGGATTGTGATCAAGACTTGGAATGATAGAGACAGTGGAGCTATTTGACTCAGCCATTGGAATAGGAAGGACCTGCTGGAGGATAGAAACATCCTAAACAGATGGAGAGAAGTAAGGAGTTTGTTTAAAGAATGTGACATTCGCAGACATGTAATACTTCTTAGTTTCAAGAGAGTAACACCGATATCCTTTTTGAAGTCGAGAATAGCCTAAGAAGACACATTTGAGAGCGCGAGCGGAGAGTTTGTCTAGACCTGAAGACATGTCATGAACAAAACATACACAACCAAACACTCGGGGAGATGTATGAAAGAGATGATCATTAGGAAACAAAATGGAGAAAGGGACTTTATTATCAAGAGAGAAGGAAGGCATCCTATTAATAAGATAACATGCAGTTAAGATAGCGTCCCCCAGTGATGGACAGGAATATGGGCACCAAGCAAAAGGGTACGAGCAGTTTCAACCAAGTGTCTATTTTTTCGTTCTGCTATACCATTTTGTTGCGGTGTATGAGGACAAGTAGACTGATGTAAGATACCATGGTCAAGATAGCAGAAAAGGAGGATGAGAAATACTCTTTTGCATTATCACTTCTTAATATTTTGATTACTTGACCAAATTGATTCTTAATTTCATTCAAAAAGGATGTAAAGATAGCTAACAATTTAGAACAATTTTTCATAATATAAACCCAAGTACATCTTGAATATTCATCAATAAAGGTAACAAAATATCTAAAACCAAGGGAGGAGATACACTAGGTCCCCATATATCAGAATGGATGATGGAAAAACTAGAATTACATACTGATTGAGACCTTTTAGGAAAGGAAGATCTAACATGTTTTCCTAATTGACATGACTCACATTCTAAGGTTTGGAGACCACTAAGTTCAGGACACATCTTTTTTAATTTGGACAAATGAGGATGGCTAAGTCGATCATGTAGCACTTTAGGATTAGGAGCAGCAACACTGGACACCCTTGGACGAGATCCAAAATGGTATAATCCGCCAACTTCATATCCTTTTCCAATCTGTCTCCCCGAACCACACTCCTGTATAACAAAAGATTTATGATCAAAGGTTATTGAACAATTTAACATTTTGGTCAACTGGCTTAGGGAAATTAAATTTAAAGGACAATTCGGGACAAAAAAGACTGAGTTGAGATTGAGGGAGGGAGACAAAGAAACATGACCGACTCCTTTGGAGGAAGTTTTAGATCCATTTGCAAGGGTTATGAAATGAGGTTTTTCTCGAAAGGAAATAGATGAGAACAAAGAGGTATTACCAGAAACGTGATCAGAAGCACCTGAGTCAATTACCCATGAATTTTAACCTTCCATAGATTGAGAAACGCAGGTTGTTGATGTATTGGGAGATTGAGATGGTTGTGCCAAGCTGTTAGACTTTAACCTTAAATACTCTTGATATTAATCCTCAGGAAACATAGAAGTGGAAGTTTCAGTCTTCGAAATATTGGCAGTTTTGGAAGGGAAACCATGTAAGGAGTAGCAATTCTCTTGAGTATGACCCATCCTTTTACAGTATGTGCATTGAGGACGTCCCCGACCTCCTCGTCCTCCTCCTCTAGTGCCACGTCCTCCTCTTCCTCGTGTCGCAACCATGACAGATGGTCCCACTAGTTCATGCGCTTCTTGAGTTTGAGGTATTGGGCCACGCAGAAGGCGAGTGGTCAATGTTTTCATGGAGGGGACCTCATGACTAGTTAGAAGTTGATCTCTGAGATGATCAAAATCGGGATGTAGGGCACGAAGGATCAACACCATGTAAAATTTGTCTAGTTTCTTTTTTATATCCTCTAATGGGTCCACTTCCAAAAACATCCTGAGTTCTTCAACAGCAAATTGGGCTTTAGCCATGAAGGACACCATATCATGGTTTGCCATTTTAAGAGATGCAAGCTTGTTCGTAGTGTCATAGAGACGTTGAATATAGTTGGCATAAATGCTTTGGGCTGCTTTGGGCTTTCTTCAAAAAGGAGTGACAAGTTTTGAAAGCCCTCAAAGATACAAGAAGATTGAGTTCCACATATTGCCATAACAGGGCACACAACTGGAAATCTGCTTGTTTCCACTGATCATCTTTTTCAGTAGGCACATGGCTTCCATCTCGCTCAAGGTGGTCATAATGCCCTTGGCCAAGGAACCACATTTCAACGGCAGCAGACCAAGATAGATCATTTTTTTCCATTTAGCTTGTCGGAGGTAATTGATGGACTTTCGGAGAAAGAAAGAGTATTGCCAGACGCCATTTCTGAAGAAGACGAATAGTACCAGCGAGGAACAAGAAAACCCTAAGGGTTTAGACAAACGAAATTGTGACAGCGATGGATGACGGTGGCTGGACGGTGGCTAGCGACGGACGACAGTGGCCAATGACGATGGACTGTGGCGCCCGACAAATATTACGAGACATAAACCAGAGGGGGTCCCGCTCTGATACCAACTTGAGAATTAAACTGTAAAATAATTCTAGAGGGCTTAATTGATCCCTCTCATACTCTTCTATTTATAAGAATAAATTGATACAAAAGTACATGATAAATAGGGTAACCCTAAACACAATATAATCATGATAAATAGGGTAACCCTAGACACAATATAATCATGATAAATAGGGTAACCCTAGACACAATATAATCATGATAAATAGGATAACCCTAGACACAATATAATCATGATAAATAGGGTAACCCTTGACACAATATAATGATGATAAAATACGATAAATATTCTAACACTCCCCCTCAAGCTGGAACATATAAATTGTATGTACCAAACTTGGAACAAATAAACTCAATCCGAGGACCTCTTAATGACTTGGTCAATACATTTATGAGTAGATCGTTTGACCCAGTAAACTCAGTACATATTTCTTTAGTTTATTATTTAGAACGTTTTCATTTATTTTCCTATCATATTTTTATTATTAGAGGATATTGAATCTTCTCTCTATTATATTGAATCCATTTTCATATTATAAATAAAGAATTCATGTTACCTAAGAAACATATAGTTTCAGCTCATTTTCTCCCTCTTTCCTATAATTTAATATATTTAAATCTACTAAAGAATGAATCCCTCACTACTTTCTTCCTTTCATAATAATAATCCTTGGATATAACAAAAAACTGAGGTAGCATCCATGATAGTTGCAACTGCAAGGCATAAAGTGGTCATCTCAATCAATAATAAAATCACCTTTGCCCAAGCATTTCTTTTGTATTGATTAGCATGCTGTTGCACAATTTTCCTATGTCGTTGTATCCAATCATCCCCCATCAAATCCTTCGCTTCAGACCTAAATTAGAAAAGAATTAAGAGAACAACAATTTTGAAATGACAGAAGACGCAGTAAAATTCTCATGTTTAAGTGAAATTATAAAGGACATTTGGATGATATACCTTCGAACTGATCTGACAATATAATGAATATTGTTCATGAGAAATAGGTGTGTCAAAGCAGGGTCTCTATATTGCTTAGATTTCCCATCTAAATTGGTTTGAAGAGCTTGCAATATTCTCATGGTCACAGAAGCTAGCTGTGAAGAATCACTTTCACCTTCAATCCCTTGGAAAAGTTGGTTTAAGGTAGATCGATAGCTGCAAATATTTAGTGAATTTGAGTATGGTTAAATATTCCAAGATCTCAAGCATAGATAGAGGCATTATTTACAATCACACTAAAAAGGAGGAAAGTATTTTAAGCATTATCCTCACAAAGTGTGAGAAATTGAATGGTTGATATGTAATTTCACTTAACTTAGAATTAAAAGCATGAGATTTCCCATCCCAATTCCTGCACTTGAGCATCAATAGGTTTGGAAAACAAAACTCAAACTAGTACAAAAGAAAAATCAACAGGATGATTTGGTAAAGATCAGACATAGTTGAACACAACAAATTAGTGAAAGTACAGGTATACTGCAGCATAGTACCCTTCACAGTCACAAATGATCTTGTCAGCATAGTGAAATTTGATGCAAATTCAGTATCTCCCTGCTTATTCTTGCAGGAGACCATACATAAAATTATTAATGATATACATTCAAGGAACCATTTTTGTAGCACATGCAAGCTAAATCTTTCCCCAAACCTGTACCAATTATCAAAACACAATTTTTTTATACTTCCAACTAGCAAAATGTTATTAACTCCAGAAAAAGGTGTTTCGGACTCATGAACCAACACCCTTAAGTGAATAACTAATTTTTAGTGTACCTTACAAACAAATAAATAAAACAAATGAAGAAAACTAGCAAAAGAAATTGAAGCTGTGCTGTACCCACAAAAAGATTAAGAAAACCTAAAATACATTCTACAAATCCTTAGGAAATGTAGATGTAGCTTTCTCCCCATGAAAACAATATAAAATGACACAATTTCAAGAATATGCTAGAGAATTTGAAGCAGAATGCAGCATATGTGAACTTACTCAAATAAAAACTTCACATAGTTAATCACATAGCTTGTCAAAGGATGGACAGTTCCATCAGTTACTGCAGTCTTTGTAGCATCTTTTTCAACTGCTTCTTCAAAATCTCCAAAGGTCTCCTGGGCTGTTCGTGCAAGCTGTTTTGTCAAACCCAGTACAGCTTCTCTTATTTTGGAGCAAGCTCTTCCTTTAAAGAGTATTTCAATCTGTAAATTTGTCCATAGAAAAGGTTGATAATATGTTATAACCATTGAACTATGCCTCCTAACCACATAACAGCCGTAAAAACCTACATTGCATGAGCTGAACACAAAATATATATCAGAGATCTTGGAATAGACACCATAACTACCATGGTTGAGGCAAAATAGTATAACAGGTTGAAGAAAATTGCTGGGAGTAAAACCTAGAAAGAGACTAACTTTGACAGATAATAAACTAAATTCCATCCCTTAAAGCACATGTGAGCCGCTTTTCATATATACTCAAAAGGATTATTATTTAGTTGTGACAAACTCAAGCTTCTGTAAACTCAAGTAAGAGCAGTAAATATGACTCATAACTAGTAAGGGTTTGCCTTACACCATGATAATATTTTGAATACATAGCCATAATAAAGTTCCAGCTTTACAATACAGCATACCATAGAGATAACATAAGATAGCCCATGCATTCTGAACGATATAAGTTATAGACATCTCAATTTTTAGTTCATATATGTTCAAAGAGTACACAGATCTGTTAACCTTTCAATAATAACAAATAACAAAACCTAATTAACTGACAATGACAAAAATAAAGTAACAGAGAAGAGGGTTGCTGGCCTTACGGTTTGGACATGCAGGTTTCAGTTTTAATAATACAATATGAAGGCAGTCAATGGCTCAAGGCACACCTCCTTAATCCCTGGGTTGCACACAGGCTAGAAGGTTGTGGTTGGTCCATTTGCAAGTTGCTGGCTTCCAGTTTTGATACTTCAGTTAAGGGCTACTTATTTAAAATAACCTAATTAAGTTTAGCTCTTCTTACTATTCTCCAGCAAGAGAAATTTGTGAAGTTAAATTAGGTTCAAGGTGCACTTTATAAGAAAAACTACAAAACAGATGACAAGCCAAGTGCCAATTTATTGTCCTGAGAAATATGGAATTGTTATGTTTATATTGAAGTGTTGAGATATTTAGGAAGTTTTAAATTTGATTCTATTTTTTTTAATTTTGTATATTGGTTGTATCTTGATTTGATTACTTACTACTAGCATATCTATCCCACAATCTTAGGAATTTGTTTCCCAGAATAGGCAATGCTTATTTCCAAATATATCCAACTAACGTATGTGTGTGTGTGTATATATATATATATCAGATGTATGTATTAGGACTAAATAAGAGAGAAATTATTTTCTTCTAAATTTGAGATAGTATAAGAGCCAAGTCTTGATTTCAAACTCTATGGCAAGGCACTGGTTCAACCTTTATTGCTCTTTTTCATCATTTCCAGTAACAATGATATCATCCACATACAACAATAGAACTGTTACTCCCCCTTATCTAATGCCGAAGTGAAGTACAATTTCAAGCAATAGCTCAAGGAATATATGAATTGTTATGACGGGAAGACTTAAAGATAAAGTGCAACGAACTTATGGGGTTATATTGTGACAATAAATCTGCAATCAGAATTTCAAGCAAGGGCTTAAGGAATATGTGAATTGTTATGACTAATGATTATACTGGAAGACTTAAAAGATAAAGTGCAGTGAACTTATGGGGTTATATTGTGACAATAAATCTGCAATCAGCATAGCTCACAACCCTCTAGAGCACGATGGAACTGAACACATTGAAGTGGACAGAAAATTTATCAAAGAAAAGCTTGATTTGCACCCCATGTGTCTACTCAAGGACAGTTTGAACACATACTCACCAAGGGGATGAATAGCACTAACTTTTGAGAGAATTATATCTAAACTACGAATAGAAAACACTTATTCACCAACTTGAGGGAGTGTTTTGAGATATTTTGGCAAGTTTTAGATTTGATTCCTATTGTTTTTTATTTTGTATATTGGTTGCATCTTGATTTTATTACTAGCATATCAATCACACAATCTTAGTGATGTGTTTCCTAGAATAGACCGTGCTTATTTCTAAATTTATCCAATTAATGTGTATTATATATATATATATATATATATATATATATATATATATATATATATATATATATATATCACATGTATGTAAGAGACTAAATAAGAGAGAAATTATTTTCTTCTAAACTTGAGATGAAGCAAAACATTAATCATAATTATTGATTGAAGAACAATAAACCAATTTGTTATGAATGAACTAGAGTACAATTTAGGCAATTTTGTTGGGGAAAAAGCTATTTATTATGTGTTAGAAGGAAAATAGATGAATTGGGTGTGACACACTAATCTTACGGGATTTCTTGAAAATTCCTTCGTGAAAATATATATTGCTCTATAGGGAATAAAGTTAAAGAAAATCATAAATTACGAAGCACCAAATTTGACAGATAACATAACACGTCTAATGTCAAAAATATGGGACGCAAAGACACCAATAATATATATAGTTAAAATGAAAATTTTAATTGAGAATTAAGATTTATGTAATTCACAATGTCATAACAAATTTGCAAAGTTTTAGAATTTACCCCATGAGTTTGACTCTAACAATAGAATTTTAATAAACATATCTCTTAGTCGTGAAAATAAATAGTGAAGTCGTATGGAAACAAAGGTCAAAAAAATATCGAGTCTGGCAATGTTTATAAGCTTTTTCTGAATGGATTTTAAAAGAAAATACCTCTGAATGGATTTCTTGCAATATTTCATACATGTCCAAAAGCACAAATAACTTCTCAGGTGATCTCTTGCTTTTGGCAATAGCTTCTCCAAAACTAAGCAGCATGGAAATACTGTTTGTAGTTACTTCAGCAAAACACTGATCACTAAGCGAATCAAATCCTTCAAATATCTGATCACAGACTTTCCGTTCAGCAGCAAACAACAATTTGACCTGTTCATGTACAATTGCATGTTTAACCAAAAATATATAAAAGCATATGAACAAATTTGGCAGTGATCTTACAGCAATACGCATGAAATGAATCCAGTTTCCAATTTTGGCTTCCAAAACCTCCCATTGTAGCTTTTGAACATCATCTTTGTTGAGCTTCTCAACTCCAAGCTTTTGTAGGCTTTCTTCTAATACTTTAGAACGGGTATCTCTGAACAATGATGATGATGAAGACGGTGATAATCATAATTACAACTACAGTACTATTTATTCAAATGATAACATTTAATACACAGTTGAAACAGGTGATGGGAGGCATACAATTCATAGAGGACTTAAATTGTCTGTTAGCACAAGGACATAATAAGCAACTAATTACACATAATTGTTATGCAGGAGAACAATTGTGATTGTGTATATGTTATATACATATCTGATGAGGACCTCAAAAGAACATAAAAGGATACAAAAAACATAAAGCTTAAAGAATAGAGAAATTTGTTTTAAGAATATTCCAAAAGGATATTCCTTGTGTGTAAACAGAATATGCCTTTAAGGAGTAGCTCTAGAAACATACGATGAGATGTAGAAGGTCTACGTTTCTACCAATTAGAATTACTACTTAAGTAATTATCACTACTTTAATTATCTCAACTAAAGGGTGGAAATTGATAAGCCATCCATAAACTCTATTTTGATTGGAACACAAACCCATAAATGCAGTGTGAAAGTTACCATCAGCTGCATTCTGAATGAAACACCAGTAAGGAAGTATCAGAACAAGACATACTTACAAATTTTGCTGTAGAAAACACTTTTCTGAAAATTATACTCAAGTATCAAATGATTTTTTTTCAAAGTCAGAGTTGGTCTTGGACAGTCTTACACTTGCTTTTCAATAAGAAGAGGAATGGCCCAGTTCCATAAAATTAATCAACCAAATAATGGAATTTTCAAGACCATGATAAAAATCTGCCTCATTTTCTTTTCTTTTTTATCCCTTTGAGGAATCCAGTTTTTCCTCTTCCACCACATCTAACATGTTGCTCGCATGAATACTGCCTAAATCACTCATGGAATTAAGATAGGTTTGGCATTGTATATAGCAGAAGAAAAAAATAAGTGTTAGGATAGTTAGGTTTATATAGACATTATAAATAGTCTGTTTTTAGGTGTGGGAAGGTTATGATGTTTTTCCTAGGGAAGTGGAATACACAGTGGAGGGTGAGGTTTCTCAAAACACCTCAATTGTAATTGATTGCTTGGTCTAATCTCCTACTACATTGGTCCGAGATAGGCAGCAGAGGAATAAACCTAACAGTTTATATAGCTGGGTAATTTTGATCTTATAAACTAGTATCCAAAGCCCAAATCTTGTTTTGTGGGGCGGATTCGCAGATGATGCATACAAGAATGGAGGCAAGAATGGATACTATGGAAAAGATGCTGCAAGAAATCATGCAAGATCGAGATAAACAAGAAAATGGGTATCACAAGCTGTTTCAACAATTGGAAGATCTCATTCAAGGGCTCACCACTGTGGTGGAAAAGATTCCTTGCAAAGAGAAAAGCACCGAAAATGTGTTAGCACTGAATGAAGGTAGTGGGCAACGGGGGAAGAGAAAAACGAGACATCCAATTTTTCATCAAAATGGAGGAAATTGGATATCCCAGTGTTCGTTGGAGAAGAGGCTTATGGGTGGACTAATAGGATGGGAAGGTATTTGTTGTAATTTGAGATAATATCTTTAGAATCTTTCTAATTAGAAGAAATAGATATATAATCTTTTATTTTATTTTACTTTCCTAGTTTCCATATTTCCCTTTTTAGGAAAATTAGATTATTACAAATAGAGAGTATCAGAATATATTTTTTATGATTGAGAATAATAATAAATCAATCTTATTTTCAACTTGGAATCAGAGTTTATTTGATCCGCTTCCGCTGTCTTTGCTGTCTACCGACGGCCCCCTTAAAGTTTCTTCTTTAACATGTGTTTTTAATGCTTTTCAATTGCCCTAGTCAAGTTCTGCCTTAGAATTATGGCCTTTTTTTTTCAGTATTACCAAATACAGAGTTTGTTTGAGTATGATCAGAATGAGATTCGAACCCATTCCCTTTCGGACCCTGAAACTGGTGCTTTAGATCTGTTGATGCCCAATCAATTATGGCTCCTTTTGGCATTCTTATTGACTGCCAGCTGAATCAAAGAGACTGAAAGTCTTTTCTTTGGAGAACCCAATAAAGGCCACTGCCTTCGCTGCTTACTCTGCTGTGCACCGTCGCTGGCCACCGTCCGTCGGCCTCCGTAAGTCGTCAGCTACCGTCCGCTGTCAGTCACAGTCTTAGATCCGATTGGTGACCAGCGGATCTGGATCGTCTCGTCGAGCGCGACCTAACCTGCTGGTCGCCATCTCTGTCTCGTCCGAACGCACCGTCACGCTCCTCCTCTCTACGGTAGATCTCGAGCGTGTACTATTCACGTGTCGCCCTTCCCTGGTCGGAAGATCACCACACCACTGGCTTTTGTTCGCCTCACTCTCCTGAGCTTCTTTTGACCCTTTGACTTCTTCTCAAGTTCACACCATCCTCTTCCGCTTTTGTCATCCTCCAGCTCTGCCGTAGGGGTTTCACCTCATGTTTCATGACCAGGACCTTTCTTGCTCCACCACTAGATTTCTCCCTTTCTCAATAAATTTGTTTTTGTTTCTCGAGCAACAGTGCTTCATCTCTGCTACTGATGTCACTGATGCGTCGGCTCCTAGTACTACTTCTCCCGCTTCCATCATCTTCTTCTCCATTGAGAAAGGCTCTCTGCCTTCACCAATGTGAAGGGTTCTCTGCCACACCCAATGGGTTTCTTCTTCCCTTTGTTTCACTGATATACAATGGTGGTCCTTCTTGTCGTCGTCTCCGCCACTTATGCCACTAAATGCACCGGCACATGTGGCCAAGCTTGTCTCCACCATCATTCTATTCAGAATCTTGAGGACCACAAACGTCCACTCACGACACCACTACGTCAGTTCTTTCTGCCAGGTGAAAGGATCCTTGCACCGCCAATGCCTTGTTGTAACAGCTCACTGAGAGTTTGATGTTAGGGGTTTCAGATTTGTCCCCAAGTATGGATCGGTTCTCACCCGTTCTTTCACCTTCACGTCATTGACGTGTGTTTAATCGTGAAGGAAAGAAAAGTTTCAGTTGTTGTTTAGGGCAGTTAAAGTCCCTAAAGGTTTATGGTTGTTCAGGGCAGTTAAGTCCCTAAAGGTTTGTTGTTGTTCAGGACAGTTAAGTCCTTGAAGGTTCGTTGTTGTTAGGGCAATTAAGTCCCTAAAGGTTCGTTGTTCTTAGCCTTTGAAGGCCTCCCATGTTACTCATGGAAATCAAGTTCTTGAAGCTTTGTTGCTATTCGCCACTATTGATGGCAATCTAGTCCTTGTAGTTTGTTGCGATTCACCACTACAAGCCTTCATCCATTCTTGCAGTTTGTTGCTGCAAGTCATCATCCATTGTTGATGGAAATCTCTCTTGTCCATTGTTGTCCAAGTTGAAGTTTCATGGTGCAAGTTCACGGTTGTCCATTATTCTCCATATGATACTGAGGAGTCTCTTGGGCTACATTTGTTTGTGTGTGCAATTTGGTTTATTGACATTATCTCTGATTGGGTTCGTTATTCCAAGCTTGGTTCATACAATCTTATATGATGCAGCTTGAGGGGGAGTGTTGTAATTTGAGATAATATCTTTGGAATCTTCTTAATTAGAGGAAATAGATATATAATATTTTATTTTATTTTAATTTCCTAGTTTCCCTATTTTCCTTTTTAGGACAATTAGATTATTACAAATAGAGAGTATCAGAATGTATTTTTTATGATTGAGAATAATAAATCAGTCTCATTTTCAACTGTATTTCAGATTGAAAGAAGTTAGTGATGAGGAAAGAATGTGGGTTGACATGATTGCTTTCCAAGGGAAAGCATTAAATTAGTTTCAACGATGGCGGAGGTGAAGTTGTATGAACCTACCAATCTTGTTGAGTTAATGATGAAGGCTCAATTGGTAGAAGGAAAGGTTAGAGTAAAAACAAAAGCAACACCTCAAGGTGTTAACTAAACTAGTAACACCTTCAAACCTTTTTCGTTAACTAGAAGTCATCTGAAAGAAGTTGAAAATTCTATGGGTGTGGATGGCCCTAGTAAAGGAAAAGGAGAGTACGGGTGAAGTTTCGACCACCGGAAGCACTGAATGCAACAAACAAGGGGAGCTCCTTTTCAAAAATTGACCCAAGAATAATTGCAAGATAAAATCAGAAGAAAGGCTTATGTTTTTGTTGTGATGAGAAATTTGGACCCAATCATATGTGCAGAATTAAACAATTACATATGTTGCTTATGTCTTAAAGAACTTCTTGGGATTTAAAGATTTACATAACAACGATCTTAATCAGGAATAAGAAAGGGAAGAATGACAGGTCTTACAATTATCTACGTGTTCCATGGGTAGCCTTACTACCAAGAAGTCTTGGAAACTTTAGGGCACAATTGGGAAGGAGGAAGTGGTGGTTTTGATATATTGTGGTGCTTCACATTATTTCATTTAGCAGGATTTGATAACTAAATTTGGGCTGAAACAGGAAGCAATTTGTCCTTACGTGGTTCAAGTGGGGGATGACCACAAGGTATAATGCCAAGGGAGTGTCAAGGGTTCATTCCAGATTTAAGGGAAGTTCCTTAAGGATACTAAGACTTTGAGAGGGCTTTGGAATTAACCAAAAACTATAGAAGATTTGTATAAGGATATGGTAAGATTGCCAAACCTCTTACACAATTGTTGACTGAGGAGGGTTTTTTGTCTTATGTAGAGGCTCAACAAGCATTTGAGGCCCTTAAAGGGGTTGTTTCTCAATAGCCTGTATTAACCGTTGTTAAATATATTAGATTATTAGATATCTTAGATAGATATCTTATCTTTATCTTTTATCTTCAGTTACTTTATTATTATCCTTTATTTGTATTTTAACCTTAACCCATATTTCCTTTCTGATAAATATAGTACACTATGTGTATTTTCTACACAAGGAAGATTAATCTCATACATAATTTTTCACTACATTCAATATGGTATCAAGAGCCTAAGGTTCTTTTGAAAAAATGTTGTCGTCTTTGTCCATTGCAACTATTGTCGCCATCCGCCAATGTCACCGTCACTGAGGCTTTAGTTTCAACCAACAACCACACAGTTCTCCTCATCTCAGTCAGGCAACCTCAACATCTCGAGATCGCTGCCATCGAAATCCAGACACGCTCCCATGCGTTGGTCAAAGTTTACAGATGCCTTTTTTCCAACAGCGTGTGGGGACGCTCCCCTATTCCGATCACCATCACTTGACTTGATGTGGCCTCCTCTCTAGGTCTGGCCTTGTTGCTTTGATTGGAGATCCTTAAATTTTTAGAGGGTTATGTCAATTCGTGAGGGTTATGTGGACAACAAACTCCTGATATCATGGCACAACCCAATCAAAGAAAAACCCCAACAATTTCTTGTTCTCGTTTGGATTAGCTAGTGTGTACTCTTTTATACCATCAATTTGTCTCAACAAGGCTAATCTTTCATAAACCAAACCCAAACCATTGTCTCCAAATCTCCTTATCAAAACCTCCAAAAAACCCTTTAAAGAAAGATTCTTGGTTTTTTTCAATATTAAAATCAGTGTACAGCAGCAGCAGTACCCTCCATAACTTATCAAGGCCAAATATAACCGTTCTGTAGGTCTAATTGGTTGAACTTCAAAAACAAATTTTCTTATGCCAACCATCCTAAAGGATCTTGACCCTCAAAAGTGTAATTCTACTTTCTTGGTCCAACATCTTCTTGTAAACTCCTTTTTCATACCTTTCATCATCTTCTACTGCCTCTCCTTCTGATTCTTGACAACCAAGATTCAGTGAATTGACTCCTTCCACTGACTAATTTCTGGCTATTTTGTCTCAAAATAATTTCTTCAAATATTAAATATTTCCTTAAGATCTGCCAGTATCACTTTCTCTGTTACAGAACAACATAACTCAAAGGAATTATAGAAACTAAAACTTATAGCAACCAAAACAACAGGATAAACAAAATTAGACTTAAAAAGAGCACTCTCACTTTTACTCTGAAAAACCATATACACCAATGTTAAAAAAAGAAAGCTAAAAACCACCAAATACAATTGAGGACTTATCTATGAGGTCCTTAATCCCAAAAGGCATAACTAACTACCAAATTACAACTAATTATAATTTAACACCTTTTTTCCTTGTATGATAGACCTCTAAAGGTCGTTCCCACCTCTTTACAGTCCTGTCACTATTCCTAACATAACAAATTACAACTTTGTCCCTTCATGTCCCTAATGCAACCCAACCGGCTGTGGATCACACAAAAGAACTATACAGCAACTTCACCAAACCACACAAAGAAAGAAACAAAGCTCGCATAGATGCACCAATCATACTTAAAAAGAATACAAAGCTCCCCAACCAGAAATTGCCTAGAAGAATGTAGATTGAAACATGTATGGCATTCGCCCACATCTAATATCAATATACAATTGAATTGTCAATCAATCACCTGGAATCAATCACAAGTTAATCACCTAAGCTCAAAGCTTCATTCAAAAAAAGCTCCTTAATAAAAAGCATTAAAAAAGCTCACTTTGCAGTTCCGGGTTGTTTTGCAATATGCATAACTAGAACAAAACAAGGCAATTTCTTTTTCCTTTCACTGTGAAAATGTCAATAGAAGAAGCTCTACCTGTATATTTTGAGCAACTGTTGTTGGTGACCAGCTTGAACCATTTGCTCTGTTAAATTATTGAGCAACGGCAATATTCTTGGTGGTATAAGAACAGGAGGTGTGTATACAACAGTATCAGCATTATTTTTATGTGGCTCAGAATGGATATAAGAAGAATGATTCTTGCTGCTGGAATCATCATCATGACCTGGTGATGCTGATGAAGGTCGCATTGTGTTTGGAAGAGAACTAAAGAGGCGTTCAGGCTCCACAGGTTTGCTGTAAACAGAGAACAAGGCATGGTGCTAAATAACATAATATATTTTTCATTGAAAAACAAACTGAACTATTTTGTCAAGCAAAATGTCAAAGGTTCCTAAAGAATAAAACTGTGATTCTACACCAGGTAATCATTTTCCTACATAATTTAAACATATTTCTACGATCAATATTATCAAGGACATCATCAAGTCGTTACCAACCCTATAATCTTGGTCACACAATAGACTGTTGAAAGTTATAAGCACAAGACCTACTACAACAAAAATACCAAACCTTTATGTAAATATAACAATCAGGTGGATGATACAAGAGAGCAACATCAGCATACACTTCAAAATGGATTAAATTCATTTCATAAAAGTTGTATTTCAAATATTATAAAGTACTATTCATAAGACCTGCCCCATATTAAGTATTATTCATAACACCTACCCCCATTCATATTATACAACAACAATATCCCACAAGAAGGAGTTTAGCTACATGGATCATCAGTTGACATTGGGCTCACTACAAATTCATATTATACATAAATAACTAAATAATGACAGAAAAGTGGCTCATATGTTAGCAGCTAGAAGTTAAAGGACCTGACCGTTACCAGATTACTTTTTTTATTTAAGGTTGATTTATCTAATGAAACATCATTTATCTAAGAGAAGGAACCACAATGGTGATTTAATTTATGCAAGAAAATGAACTTTTGGTTGAAATGTAAAAAATCAACAACATTAAGAAAATAAACACAAACCTGTAAGATGATAATAGCCGCTCGAACTCTTCTTCTAGCTTAGAAATAGCTTCGGCTATCAAATTATTGGCACGGATGGCAATACCATCATCATTCTTAAAACCCTTTTTATTGTTAAAAAATCTAATGTTTCGTCTCAGCTGATCAATTGCTTCAAGATAGCTCTTCACATCTTCATGTGGTCCTTTAATTATTTTTGCTTCTGCCTGCATATTAAACAAATAGGAACACCATATATATGACAGTCGAAGGAAATTCCTTAAGCTTGTAAAGCAGAAGCAGAAGAAGGATAAATGAAAACTGATTTCAAAATACCCATGACTAGGGTAGTACTTTAACACATCATATAAGACTAAAAGAATGATGAAATAATGATATGAAGAAGCACACAAGAATATGATTAGCAAGATGCAAAATAAAAATTATAAATAAAACAAACACTAATATTTCTGAACATCCCTTCGATATGATTAAGTTTTCACTCGATAACACTCGCACCTAATTAAAGATTGTTATCAGGCACTAAAAGAGGTTCTATCCGGGGCAGGACATTTCCTCATAAAACTTACATGATAAACTGAAAAACAGTGAAACTTTTTCTTCCCACTAAATCTGAAAATGTGCATTAACCTACAATTGGAATTATTATTTAGGTTATTGCATCATGATGTTGCAACGAAATTAAGAGTCAAGAATTGTATCATTGCATTACATATAATATAATCATTATATATTTGCAGTAATTTCCTTTGTCGTGCTTTTTAGCAAATCTTTACACAGCCAATTCCAACTTCAAATGAAAGAGGAGGGCTGTCAGGCCATTTGTTTGTCATTTTTAATCTTTCTCTTCATCCCACTTCTCTCAGAACTTTCTGCTTTGATTTTTTAGAAACTTGTATGACACAGAAGCTAGTATCAGATTCATTCACAAACACTTGCATTTCATTTGACAACATATTAGCACTGTGAAGGGAGCCATGACAAAGCATAGGCAAATAAAATTAAATTCTAAAGCCTTTTATACCCAGATCAGCATCTTAACCAGATCAAAGGATGGAACAATTTTTAAAAGAAATAGAATATTGTATAGAATGAAGCAGATCATGATGTGATTCAAAATTTCAAACAGTTAATGATTAACAATTGTAACCACCATGAACCTGATAATATTGATCAAAGTGGACCAATATGGCCTCTGCAGTCTTCAAAGTCCTATCAATGTTCTCGTGAGCTTTCCGAATAGAATGTGTTCTGATCTGCAAAACCAAACACAAAAGAAGAAAAGGAAAGCAACCACACATTCATCAGCACATGGGAGTATCTTGAAAAAGAAGAAAAGGCAAAACCCAGAAGTTCCTTAAAAGCTAAGCAAGAAATAATATTCAGTCCTAGATACAGTGGGAAATTGCTGACAGATGCAGGCACAGTTGCAATCACAAAGAACATAAGGTCTTTGTTTATAGTCACAGTTTCATTGTGTTGCAAGAAATTACAGACAATTGCAGTGACAACTACAGTGACAAACACCCCAGGTAAGGTATTCATTTGTGAACACAGTCAGACTTTGCTGTGATCTTTGACATTGTCAGAAATTGCAAACAAATGCCGCCAAAATTGGGATTGCATAACCACAAGTAGGGTCTTTGCTTGTAGTCACAGATACAGTTTCATCGCCATCCTTTGTATTGGGGTACAGTGCAGACAAATATGACAGCACTTACAGTCCCAGAGGACCCAGATAAGTACCATTTTGTTGCTATCTTTGATAATGTAGTAAATTGCAGACAAATTTAACCACAGTTGCAGTCGCATAGACCCCAAATTAGGTCTCTGTTTGCTACGGCAGTCACAAATCTTTGATATTGTAGGAAATTGTACACAACTGCAACCACAGTTGCAGTTGTATGACCCTAAATAAGGTCTCTGTTCGCTACTGTAATCTGATTTCCTCGCGATCTTTGGTAACGTGGAAAATTTCAGACAAATCCGACCACACTTGCAGTCACAGAGACCCTGATATGAATCTGAACAAAAAAAATTAACTATTTTGGGTCTAGCTCTAGTCAAATGAGTCTTCCATCCATTGTAAAAGATTTTTGAAATTATCAGACCGTAACAAATTAATATCAGACCCCAAATAAAGTCTCTGTTCGCTACTGTGGTTAGCGATCTCTAATGTTGTAAGAACTCCAGACAAATGTGAACACAGTTTCCATTACAAGATTCCAAACAAAGTCTCTGTTTCCAGCTGTGGTCTCAATTTCGTCGCGATCTCTGATATTGTGAGAAATTAGAGACAAACGCGACCGTGCAGCCTTAATAAAAGGCATGAAGACCTCCAAATCCTTGACGTTACAGCAGAAATAAAAACAGCAAACTTTTTAAAATACCTTGCAAAAACTGAAAGACCCAATTGAGAAAAAAAAGGATTTTGAGTCGAGTGAGTGAGTGACCTGGGTAGGTCGCATGGCGGTTTCCAGGGCGGAAAGGCGGTGGTCGAAGGAGCCCAGAATCGAAACGACGTCGTCCGTGATGGTCTGGCTTCTCTCCAGAGACGCTCTCATCGCCGAAGCTTTCTCACCCAGCAAGTCACCACTAGCCACAGCCATTACCATCCTTTCTTCTTCTTCTTCTGAATTATTCTTCTTCTACTTCTGAATTTTGATTTGGATTTTTTCTTTTGCTAACACGAAAACAATTGAAAGTTGAAATGGAAAACAGCGTCACCTGTGAAGACTGCTGTCACCAGTTTTACGCACTTTGTCTGTTTTGGACTTTCGGTGAAATTTCAATTTTCGTGCTTTGTCACGTTTGCCACCACTTTTTATACACATCGCAGAAAAATAAGGGAGTTCGGTTTCTCTCCTGTATAAAGCGTAGTGAGCCTTTTCTGCTGGGTAATAATAATACGGCATCGTTTTCATTTTTAACTTTTAATAGATAATTGAAACGTATCATTAATAGATAATTGAAACATATAACATTAATAGATAATTGAAACATATTATTGTATGACAAGACCATTGAGTTTTTTCATATGGTTATTAGAGGAAATTATGTTTATGCACATGACATATAATAAGGAATGGAGTAAAATGTCTTAGAAATATAATGAAGGATAACTCACATTTCTCATGAGATTTCAAGTATGTGTATGATTATAAAGAAGAAATATATTTTGAAAATTCATGGAGAGATTTATTAGTCAAATATAATGTTGAAGAAAATACATGGTTAAATTCAATATATCTGAAAAACAAGAAATGAATAACATATATGAAAAATGTTTTTACCTTGAATGAGAAGCACACAACTAAGTGAAAGCATTAATTGAATAATATCCAGTACATTCTCTCTTTCAATAATATCAAATGACCTTCACTAATATACTTATGATATGTATATTTATTAGGGTCATCAACTTCAGTTCCATTAAAGTTACTAGAATAACTAACACGTTTATTGAAGTTACTAACATATATATTATTTTATTGTTTGAGAATGTTCAATATAGTTGCAATATTGCATTAAATCAATTATTAGAATTTAGTGATACTTTAAATATTGCATTTATTAAATATTGAGGCAGCACATAATTAGGAACGTCCTCCAACTTCATAGTTAACAAAACTACCCTTTACTTTTTACATCACTTCTTCTTCTAAATGCCTCAAATTATACATATAACATAAAAAGTAATAAATCCAATATAAAATTATGTCGTTTCAATAAGTTAAAAGTAGAAACGGTGCCGTATTTATTATCCCAGCAGAAGCTCAGTACATTTTACAGCAAAGAAACCGAATTCAATGAAAAAATTAGAGTCATCAAAATGGGTTGAAACCCGTGAGCCAACTCGGCTCATCACGGATTTAAGCCGGGTTGGATTGGAAAAAAATGTCAAATTTTTTATGTGAGCCAATTTTGACCCAGCTTACTAAGAATCTGGCTCACATGGGTTGAACTCGTGGTAGGTCGGGTTGGCTCACCAACCCACGTACATTTTTAATTAAATCAAATTAATTAAATTAATTATTTAAATTCTATTTTTTTTATTAAAATTAAATTAATTATTCAAAATGTATAACTTTTACTTAGTAATATGTCTTTAATTATTTATTACTTTGTGTTTCAATATTATTAGTTAACACTATTTTTTATTGTATTGTAGATAGAAATAAAGAAGAAGATGCTTCAAGAGAGCATAATCCTATGGATTTATAATAGATGTTTCATTTTCTTTTATATTAATTGATCATATTATTACTGTTTCAATTTGATGGATCAAAGTAACATGTTATAAGAATCTTGGAAGAAGAGAGTAAAAAAGAACTTAATTAAGTGAGCCAATGAGCCAATCCGTTTAACCCACCAACCCGTGGTGGGTCGAGTCGGATTCGAATTTTTTTGGCTCGCTAATAAATGAGCCGGGTTGGGTTGGCTCACTAAGTGACCAACCCATGGTGGGTTGGGTTGGGTTGGGCCGGGTTATCCGTTTTGACAGCTCTAGAAAAAATATAGAATAGTACAGTGGAAAGGAAAATTGTTTGTTTAAGAAGTAATGAAAAAAATGTTTTTATTCTAATATAATTTTATTTACATTTTTATATTTATACATTTTGTAAATATTTACGTAGTTCCACCCTTTCAATCATTTGAAATAGTCATATGGGTGTTATATTTGTTTTTCTGATATCGTGTTATATCTAAAATTATCAAAAGGCTTAAATATGTTTTTAGTTCTTAAACTATCAAGCGAATTTGGTTTTAGTTCCTCTTTCAACTTAAGCTATATTTTGATCATTTTTTTTAAGAAAATGATAATTTTTTGTCCTCAAAAACTAACGGCATTAAAAATCAGCTGAGGTGTTATGTCACGTCACTTTTTTTCTGACCCTGAATCAATCTTTCCGGTTTTTCTCTCTCCCTCTCCCTCCTTCTCCCACTTCCCTGTATCTTCACACCTAGCTTCTCCTCCTACCACTACTATGACTCGCCTTGTCGATTCGTCCCTCACCCCACACCTACACACTGTAACAACCACTTTGCCACCACAATGCTTTGTCGCTTCTTGCTTTTGAGTAGTTCGAAAATTCTGAAGAAAACAACACAAAAGGATCAAAGCCAGAAGAATAAATTGCAAATCAATTAATATATGCATAAATAAACATCGTGGAGCATGAATTTATCCAAAATCCCAAGATATGGAATTATGGCTTCGTATTTCTCGAAGGCAGAGGAAAAAGTGGCTTCGCTACTTCATCTAACCATGAACTCCTTAAAAGCGCAAATTCTTTTTGCATTCTTCATTTCATCCGCAAAATCTGATATCAATAATATCATTATCTTGTTAGGATAAGAAAATGTAAAAACAATTTATGAGATATGTGAGAAAGGATAAGTAAGGGCGAAATTGGAATTAAAAAGGAACTGACGAAGCAAAGTGAATGAATCGGAATCCGCTTGCGCCGCATCTCCCTGGGACTGCGTGGTCTTCTGGCCTTTGATGATGTTTTTGACCTTCTCCATCCATGAACCCTACAACTGTGTCATAGCAAAGATTGTTCGGTGTTGGCACTTGCAACTTTGATTTCCTACGGTGGAGGGAGCCGCTGCGCTGGGGTTCGACCTTTGTGTTAACGTCTGCGGCATCACAAGACCGAGGTTGCAGAAGTTGAGATTCTTCCTCGCCGGAAAATCGGTGTTGTCGCCGCCGGCGTGAAATTATTTTATTGAGGCAGTGGATAGAGTAAAGTGTCTCGCGGTTCAGGCAATTTTGACCGGGTTCTGGATTTTCTGTTATTGGGAATTTGATGCAGCAAAGGTACTTGTTTGAGTTTGATTTGCACCGGTCACGGATCAAGAGGGAGAGAAACTGGGCGTGAAGAAGGAGGGAGAGGAGTGAGAAAAGCCAGAAAGACTGACTCAAAGTAAAAAAAAAATACGTAGCAGCCGGGTGTGTGGAGTTTGGTGATGTTGTTAGAGTGTGTGGGTTTGGGGTGAGGGATGAATCAACAAGGCGAGTCGTAGCAATGGTAGAAGGAGAAGTTGGACGTGAAGATGCAGGAAAAGGGAAGGAGAATGAGGGAGAGGGAGAGAGAAAAGTCAGAAAGATTAATTCAGGGTCAGAAAAAAATGACGTGGCATACCACCGTTAGTTACCTCAGCTGATTTTTAACGCCATTAGTTTTGGAGGACGAAAAAATATCATTTTCTTAAGAAGAATGATCAAAATGTAACTTAATTTGAAAGAGGGATAAAAACAAATTCGTTTGATGGTTTAAGGATTAAAAATATATTTAACCCTTACCAAAATTATGAATAATTCAAAATAAAAATATACATAATTAAAAATTAAGGAGTTAAATTGTTAAACAGATTTTAGAAACTCAAAAAAATACATAAATTAAATGTTCCGTTTGTTTAAAAGTATAATAAAATAAATAAATAAGTGATTACAAATAAAAAAAGGGTTAAAATAAATTAAAGATATTTGATTTAAAAAATGAAAAAGAAAAAGTAGAAGAGTTAAGTACATAAATAAATAAAGTGTTGACGGGCCATCCATTTTTTATTTCAATATATTAAATAAACGTCGTTTTCATCGTTGACAGAATGCTTAAAAAAGATATATTTCTATTATATTTTTTTATCATTTAAAAATGAAAATAATTTATAAAAATTTTCATATTTATACAATTGATGGATTTTGATTTCCTCACAAAAAGAAAATATATCTTGAATAAGGATTAAAAAAAAGTTGAAATGGTCCTATTTATGACTAGTAAAAGTACCAGTCGTATATCTTGCTTTGTATTGGTGATTGGTCTCCATAATTTGAACTTTGTATGATTTTGTATATTCCAATAAAAAAAAATTTATAATAGACAATATAATTAAAATTTTAAAAGTATTGAACTTATGAATTAATGAGTGATTTTGTTATTGATCCGAATTTTCACTCCTGTTATTAGTAGGAAAAATCAACATATTTATTTAGTATAAACATCATAAGTATATAGCACATAAAAATTAAAAGCAAGTTAAATAAAATAAATAAATATAAGTTTAATGAATCCGGCCTTACAATATCATTTAATTTTAAAGAGTATACTGTACTTTTTGTTCCTTTATTTTATTTTTTTATTTTACGTTTGGACTTTTCTTCTAACTTTTAGGAAGTTTAATTTAGCATTCCAAGTTTTAGAAAGATGATTTTGATTATTTATATCATATGATTGCGGAAAAAAGTTAATTAGATGTGTTTTATATTATAAGTCTCACATTGTTTAAAGATAAGGCCAATTTATAATATATAAGTGAGTACAAACCTTATCTTATAAGTCGGTTTTGTGGGGTTGAGTTAGACTTAAAGTTCACTTCTTAACATGGTATCAAAGTCATGGATAGAGTCTATTCTAACAATATTGTCTATACTTTAGAGTGAGGGGGGTGTGTTGGAAGTCTTTCATCTTACAAATCAATTTTATAGGATTGAGTTAGACTTTTTATTTCTTAAAATTGTATATAAAGAAGTATTTGAAAAAAAAAATCCATAAACTATATTTAGAATGATTTGTCATATTCATCACTAATCCTTTATTATGTGTTATAATCGATATGTAAATTCTAACCATATATAGTGACTAAACACGTTAACGTAAAAGGTTAATTTAATAAGTTGGGTTATTGTGGAGGATAATGTGATTTCAGGCCACATTTAGCCAAATGTTAAGCCAATGCAATTCGGTTATAGATACTTCTCACGTTGTTTCAAAGGACAATATTAATTTGTTAGACAAAAATAATTTAATCATAAACAATCTAATTAAGTTATTTTAATAGTTTCACAGATGATATTTTAATATTCATTGAATAGAATAATCTTGACAAAAAACCTTACCATTTATATCATCACAACATCATTAAGTTTTGATGAAATAATATTTTGATATAATTGTGTTTATCAAAGCAATTACACTATCAAGAGAAAGTAACTTTGGTCTTTATAAGTAAAAAAACAAGTGATATATATAAGAAGATGTGGTTGAATTGTGTAGTGAAAAAGTTCAGCAAATTGTTCCAATACTTGTCTAATAGGCGACCTGTCAAAATCTTTTTTAAAAAACTTGGCTTGAGAAACTCTTCTTTTTACTTAGTTTAGGTTTGATAACATGCAAAATAAAACAGATTAAAAATAAAAAGTATTCACTCAAATAGTTTTTATACTAATTTATTTCTACATGTATATTATATTTTGTTCTTGACTGACTTGTGAAGTTTCAGGATGGAAACAGTGAAAATAAGTTTTTCACGTTTAGTGTTTTACGTGAAAAAAATTAAATTAAAAATGATCATTAAATATTTAAATTAGAGGTGTGAAATGCTCGAATTCCGATCTTATCCTTCATAGGTGCATTATGATTTCTCTCTCATTGGTGACGAAACTTTATTCCGATGAACCCATCCGAAGGTTAGTTTTTGTTTTCGTTTTGAAGAACTTATGTGTTGAATTTGTTTGTTGTTTTTTTTGTTGAACTTGTTTGTTGTTGTTGTTTGGTTGAACTTGTTTGTTGTTGTTTCATTGAACTTGTTTGTTGTTGTTTGATTGAACTTGTTTGTTGTTGTTTGATTGAACTTGTTTGTTGTTGGTTATTATTGTTTGTTGTTGATATTACGCTACATGTTCATAGTTCATGTTTTATAAAATACCAAAAACTGAAATTTGTTGTTTTTCTGCTTATTAACGTTGAATATTGACAAAATTCGACGTTAACGTTAACGTCCTATATTGAGAAAATTTGACAGTAATTTAACGTCGAATTTTAACGTTAAAATCCCACTTTCCAGATGTTATATAATTTCATGATTCATTTCAATCTACACATAAGTGACCCTTGACTTCCAACAAAGCAATTAGACATTTGAAAAGTTATGACATAAATTAATCTTTTAGACGTTATATGTCCATGAATTCATTAAAACGTTTGGCGGGCACTTGTAAAATTTACTACCTTAAGACGTCTAAAACCTTAGATTCCAACGTCAACAAATATATAGAATGATGAGGACATGACCAAGAGCAAGGGAAATGATCCACTTAAAGGACTTTGAGGACCTATGACAAGGGTAGGAAAGCAAAGGTAGCTCTTCAACAAATGTTGTCCATATTAACTTAAGACAAACCCAAATTTCAAGGAGAAAAGGCCAAGACAGTGAATTGCATTATGGTCCAAATGGAGGAGAACTAAAGCACCATTTTGCTGCTATTTTATTTTATAAGTTAGTTTGTTCTTAAAATAGCCCAATCTCTTTGTAAAATTGGCTGACCAAGTTATTTCTTTGGGTAAATCAATTAGTGGTCTTTAGTTTGACTTTATTTTCAAGTTATAATAATGGCCCAATTTAAAAACTTAGACATAAGCCCTTATAAGCTGAGGTATTTTCATCAAATGCATAAGTCAAGTTTTTATACAGAGAAATTAGGATTTTATCTCTTCTATCTTAGTGAGGGCGATTATCCTAAGTTCTTGAGTGGTTTAAGAATCTTTGGTTGTATCAAAGGACTTTCCATCCTTTATGTATTGCCTTTAGTTGAAGAGTGATTCTTTTCTTTTGTTTATCTTTATTTCTTTGTTATTCTTTCTCCTTCTCGATTTATAAAATTTTTATCTAGTTTATCTCTCATAGTAATAACTTGTGTCCAAATTGAGTGTTTCTTGAGCCTAATTTGTAGTTCAAAACATAATCTTTCACACTGTCTTGGAAACACCCAAATCGAAGTTTTGTAGCTCAGGATATTGATGTTTTGAAAGTTTTGTTTCTAATTTTTTACTAAATTTTGAATTTTCTTTAAGGGTTTTAACCCTAAAGATCCCCATCAGCCCTTACAAAAATGCATAAAAACAACCTTTTAAAGAAACATAAATCCTAAAACCAATTCCAAATCAATTCAACGATAAAATTCCTCGTAACTGCTCATAGTAATCATACTCGTCATCTCCATGTGAGAAGAAATGTATGAACGAAAATTGAATGGAGAGTTTCTAATTGAAGTGAAAGAATTTTTTATTGAAGAGCCAAATACCTTATTATATAGGATTTTTAAAGATAAAAGATTTAGATAATGATATTATAATTATTTTTAAATAATGTAATCATAATAAATCAAAATAAAATGTATTTTTTAAGCTATGGTATAATAATTTTGAAAAAAATATTAAAATTTATCAATATCAAAATATTTCAGTATCCATGTTTAAATAAATAAGATAACTTTAAACCAAAAAAATAACATTTATTGACCTTGCCCTCCTATTCCAACGAATTCGGTATTCCAACCAACTCCTAACTAAGAGGAATTCTTTCACTAAATGAAACCTAATTTTACTAACTGTGAATTCAATTCCTAATTTTGGTAAATGAACCCACGATTTTAATTCCTAACTGGCCACAAACTTTCTTTTATCAAATATTCCCCGTTATTTATTTAAAAAGCAAAATTTCATATCACGAATTGTTTATTAAGCTACGTAATTTAAAAATTGCACATAAGCTTTCTTAGTCACTTTTTATTTAACACTAATTGCCACCATTAACTATTAGGATCTAATTGCAAAATTTATAATATATGAAAATAGAATAAAAGAATACATATACAATAAAAGACTACACACAAATATTCCTAACAATAAATAAATAATCTAAATATTTTAGATTATGTAAAATTTACTCCTAATGTATATAATCATCACACAAGATTTTCTAACTTCTACAAAAATCACTATCTACCCAAAATCCAAAATTGTTCTGAAGCTGCAAAAAAGGTCATTTAAGATTCTTAGGACAAGCTATTGAAGAGTCATGTTTGTGTTTCATAGGAAAGTAATCGTAGACAGTTGCAAATGTTGTCACTGCCGATCATTCTTCATATGCTGTTGAATTTTTCATGTGATGATGTTGTGGATGATTGGAGCTGCATTTCAGTTTTAGAGGTAGTGTTTGAGGATGATGAACTGCAAGAAACTGATACATAAACTCCTGCTGGCCTCACTTTTGGTAACTGCATCAAAGGTTCATTTGGGTTCTGAAAAATGTTAACCACTTTTCTCATCCTTGGCCTCAACGTGGAATCAGGATGCAAACATGCCAAACCAACTATCAGTGCCCTTTTAGCTTCTTCCTCATCAAATTTGTTCTCTAGTTTTTTGTCAACACACTCAACCAAATCATTTTCTGCGTGCAAATTCCACACAGAATCCACAAAACTGTTCCCTTGCTTGATCCAGTTTAACCTTTTCCCACATATCACTTCAAGAACTACCATGCCAAAGCTATACACGTCTGATTCTGGTGTAGCTCTCCCTGTGAAGCTTAGTTCAGGAGCCAAATATCCTAGAGTTCCATTTAGATTTGTGGTCACTGAGCCTTCACCTTTGAGTAGTCTTGCTAGCCCAAAATCTCCTAAATGAGCATCGTGATTTGAGTCCAACATGACATTGTTTGGCTTAACATCTCTGTGAACAAAAGGGTTTCCACTCTCTTCATGAAGGTAGAGTAATGCTGATGCCAATCCTGTCAATACTCTGTGCCTCAGTTGCCAGTTCAGACTGCCTTTGGCTATGAAGTGATCAAGGCTTCCATTTTGCATGTATTCATAAACCAAGAGAAGATTCTTGCCTTCAATGCACCAGCCTTGGAGCTTCACTAAGTTTTTGTGGCTAAGACGCCCTATGGTACATATTTCAGCTAAGAACTCTCTTTCACCTGTGTACACACCCAAAGAAACAAGGGGCAAAAAATGGTTAAGAATAGAAGAACAATCAAAATCACGGAGATATTATGGAAAGCGTAAGCAAATAAGAAGCAAATTCTTTAAGTATAGGTTCAAAGATATGGAATACATATCCATGCATATAGTTTTTTGTTCCTATTGAATCGAAGACAAGTCATAGATCATCCAAAATCCTTCTTATTTTGTATGCAGATCAAGTTATCCATGATCAATTGGACTTTTACACACACTTCACTTGCATTCTAACTTTAAATAATGAACATTACCAGACCAGTTTCTCAGTCTTTTAAATGGTAACATTATCCCTTGCAGTTGTTAGTGTACTTTGTTAAGGTGTGTTATTTGCCAAAACATACCTTGTTTGGAAGTTGCTGAAATCTTCTTTACTGCAACAGTTTTTCCAGAGTATGATATGATTCCTTTGTAAACACTGCCAAATGCACCTTTACCCAGAAGATTTTCCTGGCTGAAGTTGCATGTGGCTCTTGATAATTGCTTGTAGGTGAACACCTTGGGGATATCTGCAGCCTTCTTTGATAGGCTTTCTATATCGCCCTTCTTTTTACCCCTCACATATCTTCTCCAAACAACTATCGAAATAAAAGGAAATAAGCACACCAGGGCAATTACCAACAAGGTCTTGATGGTGCCAACTCTACTGTGTTGAACAGAAAGAAAAGGAAGTGGCACTGATGTGAATACCCAGTTGAGGACCCGGTGGCTTTCAGGAAAAGTGTTGCCTGTGGAGGCTGTGAAACCAACATAAATGGAGCTTGGAAGTATATCAGGTAGGTCAATTGAATGGTTGAGGACATTCTTCAATTGGCTTTCTGGGTATCCCACAGAGACAAAAATCATTTTACTCCATCCATCATAGTCTACTTTGACCTCAATGTCTCTTCCACTTCTGAGGTCAATGCCAGTGCTATTGAGACTCTCAGAAGCAAGTGGATTTGTGATGCTTGTTGTCACTATCCCAATGTGGCTTCCATCTTGATCAAATTCATTCATGACAGTGTTCATCTCTACAGCTAGCTGTTGAAAACCCCCACCTGCACAACATTCATCAAAATTAATGAATCAAAGTCTTATAACTTATCTATTTTCATGTATATCATGTACTAACATAAAAGTGTTTTTACCTGGTGAAGACTGATCAAAGATGCCAAGATATGAGCCATTTGGTGAGGGGCTATTATCGTTAGCAAACACCAGTGCCACTCCATCCCCATAGCTGGTTGAATTTTCTGAAAAAGGAGTGATCCTAAGAGTGAAAGTGGTGGAGATAATTGCAGGCCAAACATTCACAGGGTGAGGGTACAAAACCCATCCAACATTTCTGGTTGTGTTAGACAGTGTTGAACTTGAGTTGCTGCTTTGTTGTGGCTCTGGGGTGAGACTCAAATACCCATTGCCAGCAGTGGCTGAACCCATGCAAAGCAGCTCACCATTGGTGCAACTCTCAGAAGTGAAAGTTACAAAGGAGAAAGTGTTGTGGTCAACCACAGTGCTTGCTCCAAGTTGAGTTTGTATCAGCAAGTTGATGAACACCAAAAGCATGATCAACATGGTTGTTGTGTTGTGCATGCTCAACTTGAAATAACTTAGAAGGGTTTTTTCCTTTTTCCTTTTTCACTTGCTCCATGTTTGGTGTACCTGTGAATGTATATGTAGAATGTGGTGGTGAAGTTTTTCTTGTGTTTTGAATGTTGTGTTGTTATTGTTGAGAGAAGTGAGCAAAGCCAGAGTAGCACTCATGAGTTTTACTTTACAGATAAGTTGACTTTGGACCAAAAATATGCTTCTTGTTGATTTATTTGGAAGTTGGTAAGTGGGGTCTCATAAGGTACAATGGTACATGCAAATATGAGAAAGGACAAAAGGAACTTTGATACTACCTAGGAATTTACACATGTTTTGGTTCTTTCATTTTCTAAAATTTGACCCTTAATTTTTTTCAACGTGTGGGGGAAAAGAAATAATAGTAGTCATACATTAATATTTTACATTCCCCTGTATATGATTCTGACCGGTCAACCTTATTTACATTTGAATTTTAAAATTAATAATATTGGTCTAGAATATGGGTGAAACAATTAGGGAGGATAACACGGATACTATCTATCCTTACCCGACCTCCTGAAACAAAAAAAAAAAAAAAAACTCACCTATCTGATTCACTATCTGCATGCATACTATGTTAAAAAAATATTCATACATATTTTAAAACTAGCAGATATCATGTATATTCACATACATGCAAGTATTTAAAAAATATATTTTAATAAATTATCAAAATAAAATTATAAAAAGTATATAAAATATAGTATAAATTAAATTTTAATTTTAATTAAATTTTATCTTATAAAATATAAATTAATTTTAATTTTAATTTAATTTAATTTAATAAAATATAAATTAAATTTTTATTTTTATTTTTTGGGTAGTAGATATCCACAAATACGGATAGTATAATCCCACACTGGATTTGTTTATAAACAGGTATTAAAAATACTCGTCACCCGCAATCCGCAATAATAAATATCTACATATATCAATTATCTGTCACAAATTTTATCAATGAATACCTCCGAACATGGATTTTTTATCATCTAAGAACAATTAACAATCTTTAATACAATAAATAAATGTGAAAAATGAATTGATACTGATTTTATTATATTTTCTTCTAATTTTAATTGTTTTTCAAATACTATTAATGTGACATAAAAATACATCATCATCTATGTGCAATTATTTGGAGATAAATGGTTTAATCGTTGTTTGGTTCATATAGGGAAAATAATTATAGTATTGAGAATAAAGAAGTCATATAATATTTTTAAAATATGAAAATAATTAGATTTTTTAGATGTCATATATTATTTTTTTCTTAGGTGAGAAATATTTTATGGTTTTGTTTAAAATGAATGTGCTATTTCAAATATAGAAATGCTAGATTGAGATTTGAACAAAATTATACAATGAATTGATATCTATTACTTTTACCATTTTTATAATTAATTTTTTTTTTGTTTTTCAACAACCATGTTACCGAAGGCGAGTTTTCAAAAGATTTTTTTGATGTGAAAAAGAATAAATAAGACTTTCTATTTAAAGTATATTTAGATATTTTTGAGTTGAGACAATGACTTGTTAGCTTTTACACAACAAAGAGGTTACAATAGAATGCATGACTATATCTTCTCTCTTTTTTTCAGTTTCAGTTAGAATCTTTATGAAAATGTACATTTTTCAAATCATTTCCAAACATGTGTGGAATGTGTTATGATTCCAACAATAAACTCTTCTAACGTTAAAAGACTCGATGATGTTATAATATTATCCTCTTCATGTCCTTATGAGATAAAAGAACAAGTATTTTATGATACTAAATTACTTTTATAATGAGAAGTTTGATGACTCTTATAAAAAAAAAAACATAGTCATTTATTATTATAATATTTTAGATAGAAACATTAATTCATAAAAACTGATTATTTGTTATGATGAAAAGATATGAAATAATCATGTCTTATCCACACTCTACCAGACGCTTAAAAAGTAGAGAAAATTAAATTAGACTATAGTATTAGATATAAAGCATGCATAACCTCAAGTAATACTTTAAAACTACTTAAAAAAGTTAAAACAATAATTACCTTAAACAATTTTTTATTTAAAAAGTAAAATACATATAAAACATAGTGATAATAAACTTATTTCAATAGAAAATAATATTTAATTGAACCAAAAGTAGTTTGAGTCAAACCCACTCATAGAGTCTAGTTAAACAAAAAATAATATTTAAATAAACTTATTTCATAAGTTTGTTTCAAATTTTTTTACTATAAACAATGCAATGCATGCATGAGAATAAAGAAGCATTGCATCAACCTCATAATAAGAACATTTTATTGATAAAGGTCACTAGGAAATTTATTGGAACCTACAGAATATCCCTTGTGGAAGTTATTCATGCATATTAGTTTCTCCATTAAACAAAATACAAAGATAACAAAAACCAGAACTACATGACACACGCATCAATATGGAAAGAAAGCAGCATCACTGAGGCCAGGTTTGCTTGCTTAGGCTGCACTGGAAAATCCACAAGAAGGGATGAGCACCACAAATAGCTTCTGCAGTTTCTACAGCTTCGACCAAAGACGGCTCAAGCTTGCTTGAATTGAGCCATGAGGTTCATCGGTTGGTAAATACACATCATCCTCAAACTGCATAAGCATAAGTGTTATTCAACACTGGTAAGACATCAATGATACTACAGATCCTAAAATTTAGAAAACACTCGATGATTTTAAATCCAACTCAACTCTATAAGACTAATTTTGTAAAACCAAAGTTGACATCTATTCATATAGTGTAATTTAACTTTATCTCTAGTCGTTATAGACTCCTCATCACATCCTCTCAAACAAAGGACTAGACATCTCAAGCATTAGACTAGGAGAGAACTTGATAATGACATGATTTTGGATAACATCGGATATTATCTTAAAAAGTGAGTTTATGCCTGACACCCTCAAAATTAGGGTTTTAGACGAAGTTTGCATCCACTTATATATTATAATATAATTTAGCTCCGTCTTTATTATAATTTGGCTCCACCTCTAGTTGATTTGGGATAATTATTTGAATAACTTATACTTTCAACGTAATAGCTATGATGCACATCTACATGTATTGGGTCTGATGTGTATTCAAAGCTTATTTTGAAAATGGTAGGATACTACACGTGAAATGCTTACTTAAAAATGTATAAAAACTCTTGAAACATAATAAATATATAATTGCAAATTATCAAGATAAAAAGTAATAAATTATTGTTATCATAAAAATATTGGTGTTTCATAGATGGATATTTCATTCATAAATATAAGTAAAATATCTTGAAATATCATATACGGATATGAGACAAATTGAATACGTGAGAGCATAACAGCAACTTTGAACCAAACCGTTTCAAAATCTAATTAATGAAAAATGGAACCATTTTAGAAAGTCTGACTAGGATCATTTGCACAAAACATTTCTGGTTCAAAACAAACCACAATATGAAAGTGGTTAAATCAGATTCTTTGCAAAATCTATCCATGCTCATGCATGAATATGTGTAAAATGGTTAACCAAACAGTTTCATACCAAACCAAATCCTAGGTAGGTTTTCAAAGGTTAAGAGCAAGTTCAGTGGAAAAAGATAACAATGTAAAACCCATTATGCCAGAAATGGACTTTAAAGATAGAGGGTGGAATGCCCAACAAACCCACTAACTCAACCCTACAAAACCAACTTATAAGGTCAGGTTTGTACCCATTTATATATTATAAATTGACCTTTAGTCGATGTGAGACTTCCAATAGTAAGTAAGAGTAATAAAAAAAGAGTTAAAATTTCCAACTGTGTTTATTATTGGGGATGCTCTAAGGATAGTCAATTGGTGAACATGTCTAACTTGTGCAAGCTTTTAGGGAAAAGAATCAATACCTTCACAATTGGACCATCCTTGTTTGAGATGTTGACTGGTAAGAAATGAAGATTTGGCATCTTTAGATGGACATAAGCAATGTCAGGAAATCTGAAGCATAAAAGCATGAAAGTCTTGTTATTCCCTCAATGATTGAAACAAATGCATTGAACTTGTGGCATTTAGGGGACAACCTAAAATGTCTGTCAAATGCAGAGACAATAGAGAGACAAATAACCTGTTCAGTGTGGCCTTCGCCATCAGGTAGAGTGTGTTTTGAACAGAAGGGCTATAGACTCCCCTATTTGGTGGCCCAAAAAATGTGTCAGCCAGAACTGTTTTCACTTCCAGATACTTGTCTGTGAAGTAAAGTGGCTTCTGAGGGAGGGTGTATAGCGAATCGTATGAATACCTACAACCAAATACAAGTTGTTGAATTAAAGACAAAGAGATATACGATGAATCTTTAATGTGTATGAAACACATGATGTTATGTAGTTGTAAATGAGAAAATACAGAGAGATGGACCTAAGCCTGTTACATCTATGAGAAAACTTCTCAAGCTAAAAATCCTTACCTGGATGAAGCAGTGTGAACTCTTTCATTTTACAATTAATCAATGACAAGAAAATTTTCAAGAAATACTAATGAAATTGTTCATATTGTGCCTACAGAACTGGTATATAGGATTAAGGAGTTCAATTTAAATTATATAGGGACAAAACTTACCTCCACAGAGCAGTTACTTCTGTTGCCAAAATCCTCTCACGGGTATCAGGAAGTGCTGTGTACTTGTCTCTTATGAAATTCACAAAACCAGACTGCTCAAAAAATGCAAGAAAAACAGAGAAGGAAACCAGCATCAACATATATTTTCAGAAGAATATATCTTTGTAACAAAAACTATGCAACACAGTCCAAAAACCAGTTCTCTAATAAATCATGTTATCTCCACTTGTACTAACAACAACATTTTTTTCCCAGAACTTGTGTATTACAGTTACAGAAATTGGAAAAACGACACGAAAATTATATGTCGAAAGCGTGCCTGGGTTGTCTTCAACACCGACAATCCTTCAATACCAGAAGTCAGTTGTAGTGAACCAGACTTTTGTACAATTGCCTCTGCTGTATGCTTCTCAGATCCAAGTTTGAAACCTTACAGAAATATAAAACCAAGGACTCAGAAAAGATACAAACTGCAGTTTATAAGTCAGATTTGTTTCACTAAATCAAGAATTTATCAGTATTTTCTTTTTCAACAATAAGTACTTAAACAAAAGGGAAGAAACCAAAAAAAAATGATTAATTGATATCAATAGTGCCAATGATAAAAACTGCATAGTTCAAGATGAAAAATGAAAGTTTGAACAAAGGAAAGGGTAGCTAAAACTCCCTTAAATATTTCAGATTTTATAACCAAGATCAAACAAGGAATCTTTAACTGTAACAGAAATTGAATGGAACATAGTACGATATATACAAGCACATTCTAAAACAGACAATTTTGAAATGTACAGTAGTTTGACTGACCATGTTCATGAGGTTGACCATCCACAATGACACGCTCCCATGGTTTTTCCACAATATTCACAATAGCACCAGTAACCTACAGAAAAGCAAGTAAGAATTTCTTTTACATAATAAGAAAAACATGTAAGAATTTTCTTTCTGCCATGATTTTTCATGGTAAATGATCCCTAATCTTTTAAAATCTCGTTTTAGAGGCAAGCAAAAATAGACAACTATTTCTCTCATTTTAGCTGATAAAATGGTAAACGGTACTTCCAAATCTCTCGTCAATATGGGACTTGAGTTCTTTCCCAGTATACTTCGAATTTAGATTAATGAAGGCAAAGCAGAAGAACAACACCAAATATCTGACAGAAAATTTGAACTTATATACTTGCTCACGCTCAAAACCATTGCACTTGGTGCGTGAATAATATGGTAGATGACTCGTTATAAGACGGTTCAGAACAAAATGTTCAGCTCAAAACAGATTAGAAAAACTACAACAGGATAAAGGAACGACAAAAACAAACAGAGAGCATGAAGTAGAGATACTGATAAAAGATTTTCAGTCACCAACCTTCTGGTAAAATGATACAAAGTGCTTGGCAAGTAGAATAGCAAAGTCCTCGACAGAAAGTATGTCCGAGCATTCCTTTGCTTTCGCATACACCTAATTCGACATTAGATAAAAGCTAAAAACTTAGTGAACTGAAGATCAGACAAACATATTCATGTTCTATACAAATTCAACTTTCGAGAAACATGTACCATAACAAGAAAATAAGATTGTCATTCATGTATACAATCTAAACTTGAAAAGTTCAAATTATTATTCATGTTTAAGCTCAACTAAATGAGTAAACCATTGAAAATAGATCAAAGGGGTTGACGGATTAAAAAATTCACAACCAGATATCAACTAACTGGTATGATATCAGCCCCATTGAAGAGCTCAACGAATCAAAACCTTAAACTCCACACACCCAAACACCTGATCTCACTTGCAGAACAAGATGAAAACAGATTCAGATTCTCTATTTTTCGTTTTCCACTTTCCTCGCAAATCTTTCCACGTAAACTATGTGAATATGTAAACGATTTTTTCAAAGAGATTTCAAAACTTTGATTCCTCAAGTTCTGAGGACTAACCCCTTCCAATAGAAATCATCAATCAGAAAAGGTACAAACTTCAGAGTTAAAATGTAAAAAAAAAAAAAGAAAAAGTAGAAGAAGAAGAAATCAGAGATACGAGTTGATATTTACAAGGTGGTACTTGTTATTACCGTGTTTTTCATGGTATCAGTGGCAACTATGTCAGAGTTATCATCGCGGAGATAGGAATTGACGCAATCAGAGAAGAGACTAATACCCACGCGCCACTCCACAACGAAGTGGCGACCCTGTGGCGTCTTCCACACGCGCGCAACTCTCACGCGCTCTTTTCCGTGCCTCTGCTCGAACTTGAACCCCTCCACAACTTCCTGCGCCATGTTTTGGAACGCTCTTACGTTGTTCTGTTCTTTTCTTTCCCTTTTAAGTAAAGTGAAAGAGTGAGTAAGATGTGATTTTACGGTTTCGAGTTTCGCTCCATTTATACGCGCGCGTGTTTCAAGTGCGGACAATGGCATCTTTGCCTGTTTCACAGTTTTACCAGTAACTCTGTGTGCGCGTTACATCATCGTCCAAACAAGTTCCAAATTTTTCAATTTTCTGACAACAAATTGCTCTTGACTTAACCAGGATTTAATTTCTTCGATTAATTAAAATTGGTTAAAGTTATAAAATTAAGACAGAGAAGAGACTAACATTTTCTTATTTTTTTAAAATTTAATTAATAGTAAAAGTATATTTGAAAAAGGTGTTAGAATTTTCTCTTGGTTGTCCAAAATTTACATGAAATTGCTACGTGGAAAGAAACCCAATTTGAAAATCATGGATGTGTCGTGGAGTTACTAGGATAGGATAAGGACGTGCAGGTTTTAAAGGTAACATGTATTAAAATAAGTTAAAAGTCAGTACGGCAATGTAATTTATATGCTTAATGAATAAGTGTAAAACTTTATATTATGATGATTCAATCATAACTAAGTATAATAATAAGTTTATTATTTTATAATATTTTAAAATAATAATATTATATGAGCTAGTTGTGCATATTTAATTTCAAGTGTTTTTAAGTTGTATTCAAATTTCCTCTTATATATAAGAGTCATAAATAAAGTCTGAATGGAAATTAAATTGAAGTATGCATTATGCATAATACATAAATACATTTATAGATAAGAGACAATTTATCAGAAGTGACTTTTGTGTCTTTAAGTAAAAGTGGTGTTGTGTGTTTATGTTTAATCTAAAAGGAAAATTAGCAGACAATTAGAAGTAACTTTATATACTCATTGTAAGCCATAAGCCAAAAGTGGTAGTGATAATACTTGAGATTAAATTTTGTTAATATTGTAGGGAGTGATATAAATAAACCTAATTACTGTTTTCTTTTATACAAGTTAACTATTTTAACTATTGTGTAGACATTTTCGAAAATATTGTGAAAATATTTTAAAAACTATCATACAACCACCTATAACAACTAATATAATTATTTTTGAAAAGTTTTCCAAATTTTTTTATAAGTTCACCCTCTTTTTTGTTAAGTTAACATATTTTCTTTTAATTTGATCTTTGTTCACTTGTAATTTTAGTCTTTAACTTCTAATTATTTATAATGTTGGTCTTTGAGTTTATTTTTATATCATGTTTGGATCCCTTAATTGTTAATATTATGTAACCTTATTCAATTTTCACTTTTACTGTCAAATTATATTTAATAACAAACTCATGCTACTTTTACTCTTTAATATCATGCGTTTTATTAAATGTTCAAAACAATAAAAATTATGAACTATTAAATTGAAAGTTACTGAAATTACATGTTTTAACAATATATTAAAAACATTGATAAATTTATTTTATGAAATTAATTTTAAATTTTTTTATTAACATTTCTTTTTTGTTAAAAACTTTAAAACCGTTTTAAATAAAATTTAATGTAAAATATAAATAAATTTAATATTATTAAAAATATTTAATAAAAATATTAATTTTAATATAAATATTTATATAATGTTTATATAGAAATTAAAATTCGTATCTATTTAAATAGGAACAAAACGACTTAATTTTAAAAATTAAGACAAAATAAAAATATAATATTAAAGCTAAGGTTACGATATCTTGTAGGATAGTGACAAATGACATTGTCTCACATTGTATGATATTAACATGTAACATATTTTTATTTTTTTAAAATATAAAAATTAAAAATATTAAAAAAATAAACAACAAACTGACACATGATATCTTTTTAACTATATTAATGTAATACTAACCAAAATTTTCAGAACCCATTAAAAACCCCAAGTAGTGGAAGTCAGGTATTAAGGAAAGGGTTCAAATTTTCAGGGAGTGGAAGACAGGTGGCTGTAGGAGAGTGGACCGATCGGTTTTCGATAGGAAGTACTTAAGTTGGGATTTTGAAATTCGGTCTCACTTTCTGCATGCACCATTTTCTCCAAATTGCTGAACCCCATTTTCTCCTCCTTCTCTCTATAAATCCCCTACTTCTCTCTAAGAATTCTCACATTTTCCTTCTCCTGATCAACAATTAGATCACGTTCAAGTCTTCCTGGTGTCAAGAGCTTTCTTTTGCACCGATCAAGTTGTTGGTTTGAGTTGGTAAGTTCATCACTCTCACAACACTTTGTTTTCCGGTACATGCAAACCAAGTTTCTGGTTTCATGAGTTATCATCTCATTCTGAACATACATCTGGTCTTTTGATTTGTTTAGTTTCATAAATCGTGAACCATAGACTTCTAAGAATTGTGGTGGTGAACTATTCTCTGGAAACTATGAGCGTTCGAATGGTAAGGGAAACTTATATAATTTGATTATGATTCTCTATTTTGAATGGGTGTATGTTGAATGATGTTTTGTTTGGTTATTTGATGGATGTGAACTATTGATGCTACTGCATGTTTACCTAAGGTGTGGATGATTTATGAATAATGTGAACTGGATTGGTGTAGGGTTTGAATTTGAGTTGCAGTATTCTGAGTAATTTTGTGTTGTTACCGAGAGTCATTATTGACCGTTCGGTTTATCCTTGAGTATTCGGTCTGGACTGGATTCTTCTTTTGTGGAGAATTTCAGTTAATGACCGATCGGTTTTCTCTTAACATAATTGTAAGTAAGTGTTCGGCCTAAATATAGTTTCCAATTTATGATTCTTAATCAGTTAGTTAATATATTCTATAATATTTAAAGTCATAAATGTTATTTTTATTCTTCATTGAAAATAAGTGTTGTGTAATTGTATATTTATTCTCCTTCATTTTAATAAAAGTTCAGTAGGGTTCGGTTCCAGTAGTGCTCGGTTTTGAACCAAGCGCTCGGTCTCAGTAATGGTTGGTCTTGAACCAAGCACCCGGTCTCCATAGTGATTGGTCTTTAACCAAGCGTTCGGTATTTTATTATACTCCAGTGAGCATTGTATTTGAACTAAGAGTGTTCGGTCCAAGTCGATGGTTTCGGTTTAAGATTGTAGAGTTCGGTTTACATTCTTAGGTTTCATCAATAGTTAGTATGAATTCCAGTTAAGTATAAAATATAGGTAGTTTTTAGCATTCGGTACATCCTTAGAAGTTTTGTCTAGTAAAAATATGTTCTGTAAGTAACTGTTGAGTAACCAGTGAAAGTCCAAATAGTACCATGAGTGTTTGGCTTATGATGAGTCTTGTCTAGAAAGGACCGTTCGGTCCTGTTCTGTGTATAAGTGGAAGACTGCTCGGTCTTACACTAAGTGTTCAGTTATGTTGTCTAGAATGTATTTAAAACGTTCGGTCTTGTCTCTGGGGTGGATGTTAGTATTCAGTTTGGTTTCAGATGAGATTTGTTTCTATTGGTTTGGTTTGATTGTATTATGGTATATGAATGAAATAATATGGAAATGAAAGAGTATTTCGGGGAAGAATATCTTATGAGTGGTTATTGAATGGTAGAGTATGAATGTGGTTATGCTTAGCTGGCGGTTATCTTGACATTCTGTGATTACTCATTCTCAAGTAGAGAGGAGTAAGTCATGTATGAGGATGGTAGGAGGTCCTAGTCCATAAGCTGAACTTGGACGGAACGGACTAACCTCGGGTGACAGCTGCTGAGGGCATCCCAGCTATTACATCACCCGGGTGCAAAAACGTTGTACCTACACAGAATTCATACAATCCGGACAGTCTGAGTAATGTGGTCGGTCATTGCATCCTTTGACTTATAATTTTGATTGGAAGTGTATGATTGTATGTTACATAATTGTATAATGAATTATGTTAAGATTTATATGAAGTATAAGTTTTACTGAGTTAATTAAATTACACAAGCTTACCCTATTTTTGTCTTGTTTGTTTTGTCGTTCGGTTGTCTGTTCCTGTTGCAATGATTATCTTGTGGATGTGAGCAGAAGGAGAAGAGTTGTTAGAAGAGGCCCTAGAAGAAGTGGAAGTGAAAGCTGAAACATATGACCGTTCGGTCAATTAGGTTGGCTTGTATATTTTATAATCGTTCGGTGTAAGGATAGTTCTGAAAACCGTTCGGTCTAGACTTTGGTTTTTGTAAAGTCTAAATTCTGTAGTATTTTTGTAAGATCGTTCGACCAAAAGTGTATTTCTTATTCTAAAAATGGATACTAATGAAATAATTTAACCTAAAAAAAAACCTCCCGTTTTATTAAATTGTTCAAATTTTCAATTCATATAAATTTTCTTAATTATGTAATTAAAGTTTATAATATCTTCTTTCAAGTTTGAGTTGTTTCTTTTGAAACAGAGAATATGTCTAAATGTGTAAAACTCATTTGCACATATTTAATTGGAGAAGTCAAATTAGGGCTGTATTGATGAGAGGAATAAAGAAAAGATTCATTACTGAAAATGTGACAAACAACTAGAAACAGGAATAAAGAAGAAAAAAAGTTCTAATCATATATAAGAATTCCTTCACCGTCACATCAGATTCATTTTTTGAGATAGGATTCATAAGAGTTGGGTTGAAGAAAAAAATAAAAAGGCAACAGAACACAAAACAAAACTATAAATATAACTAAATATGTTTTAATTATACACTTTTTTTTGCCGTGCAATTAATTTAAAATAAAATAATATCTAAAATATTATTGTTGATTGGGATTTGGTAACAAAATAAATAGATATAAGAATAAAAACATACAAAAGGAGGAGGATGTGGAAAGTTCTATCCTCAAACGAAGTTAAATGAGGAGGATGTGGAAAGTTAAACTATAAAGAATAATTTGAACATTTCATTGTCACAAAAATTTTTTGTGGGGCAAAATGAATATTTATGACAGAAACTTTATGTTTTAAAAGTCAAGTTATAAAATAATTAAAACTTAAAGTATCTTTGATTTTTTTTTTTTGTGTGGAAATTTTGGATAATCACGACTACATGTGTTTCAACAATGGGATTATTTGTATAGGTTAATTTTGTATAAAATAATTAACGATGAAATACTTTGGGTTCATATATACTACAAAAATAATACGTTTTTTATTTTTGGACAGTTTTATAAATTTCGAGTAATTTATGATGGTTTATGACTAAATTGTAGTTAACTTTTTTCTTTTAAATAAAATAAGATTTATATATTTTCCTAAATATTTCTCTCTGCACTTTTATTCTTTTTGCATCTCTAACTATTTTCCTAAATATCCTCTTTTTTCAATTTTGTATGGAGACCCGGGATAAATATATACATACCCATCATCAACATTTTTGTAAGAGCCCTAGAAAATAAAAATATGTTCTATTTTATTTTATATCTTGTGGTTTTAAATAATTAATTATAATCTGTATTGGTGTGTAGAAAGTATTAAGAAAGTGAATATATGTTAGCTTTTATATTAATTTTCAAAATAAGACTTAAGTGGTATTATTTGCACTATATTATCACAAAAATGAAATGGTGTTGTAGTGAGTGCATGTGTAAGAGTGTTAGAGATCATGAGTTTAATTCTTACCCAAGACCTTCAAAATAGCCACGGTGGTTACTCTTCAAAACATCATAAGTAAGGTATGAGTGAGAAGCAAAGGACTAGAGGAGAGGGCTCTTCAAACCTTATTGCATGGGTTGCATTTTGATGTTGCATGTAAAGGATGTGACCATGTTCATGAGCAAAATATGTATCATGAGTATTTCAAAGCTTGTGGTGGATGTGAAAGTGTGCATGTTTTGGTTTTCTTGCGGTGTTTCACGTTTGAATGTACATATTGTGTTTTCTTGTTATTTTTGGAACTCTTCATGTTATGTTTTTATAGTTTGCATGTGGGGTACAAACTAGATTTGGATAAGTATTCTCACCTTTCTACACAAGAAAATGTGTTCCAAGTTGTCTTGTCTCCATATTTTTGACCTAAATAATCAATTAAAATAGGTGGTAATCGATTATTTCGAGCTTGGAGGTCCAAAAACACGAATTCCTCCTTTGAATAATTAATTGCATTAAGTGTTAATCGATTAATGTTAATAGATTAAAATAAGTGGTAATAGATTACCACATTAAAACTCAAAATAAACCTTTTACAATTTTTCCGATTTATTTGAGACCATTCCCAAAGTAAAAAAACATACATATAAGTAGTCAAATTATGGCTCTTTGAGTCTAGTTTTCAATAAAAAAAACCAACTCATTTGGACTTGTGTACAAAGAGTTATGAGAAAAATAGTAAGCAAAAGTTAAAGTTGACAACATCCTATTTTACACAAGCACTTGGGCTTTGACGAAAAAGATGAGTGTTTCTCTTTCTTTGAGTTGAAGAGAAGGATGAATTGGTGGAGGCCAGAAGTAGAGAAGAGAAAGTGTTAAGTTTGAAAAGATAGGAAAATGAATGTTTGAATGATTGATAGAGTAAACAGGAGAAAAGGTGGAAAATGAGAAAGATTGAGAAGAGTTAGTAATTGTGGAGAATTAGAACTTATAGACCCGCGTGAGGCCCATGTTGGTGTGATAGTAATTTTATTTTTCAATGGGGGAATTTATTCATTTTAGAGGGGTGCCTCAGTAAAGTCGTTTTAAACAATTATTGAATTGTTGGTCGTTTGCTTGTAATTTCGTCTGACGTGTGAGTATTTCAATGTGAGTACAAGTTCGAGTCTCACGTGAGATAGAGATTCGAGTGTCACCTTTCCTTCTATGCGAAGAAATAAATGGGTGGACGTCTCGCCTAATGACTTTGGCCCGTGCTAAGTATAGTGCACTAGTACGTGTAGTATCAATGTTTTTCAATTGTTAATCTTTGAGGAGTCAGGAGAGATAGGTCTGAAGTTACGATAGAAGACGACTCGAATCACATGCTATTGAGAATAAGTTTTGATGACAAAATGCAAAGAAATGATTAGTCCATCAAAGGACAATCGACTGTTATTAAGAACAAGATATGACAACAAAATACAAAGAAATGACATTGGTTTATGAAAAGCCTGATTGTGATGTTATGTTTTGTGAGATTCATGAAAAATATATATATATATATATATATATATATATATATATATATATTTATAGTAGTAAATTCTAGTATTTATTAGTAATAATAATTTTAATGGATAGAAAATTGTAAATTTTGGATATAAAATTATAGTAATTTTAGAATGAGAGGTTCAAATTTTTGGTAACTTATTTAGTAAATTTTTTTTAAATTGAATAGTAAAAAGTAAATAGTAAATAGTAAAAAGTAAATAGAAAAAAAATAAAATTTCAGCATTTGGATTCCTTAGCATGGAAGAAAGTAGTAGCTAGAAATTAGGATCAGATTTGGTGAGAAAATGATTGAAATATTATTTTTAAATAATATTAAAATAATAAATAATATTAAAATATTAAGGAATAGTAAATTTTTTTTTACTATAAATAGCCATGGGAGGGAAGGGTATTTTGCACCAAGAGAAGAGGAATCAAGTGAGAGCTTGAGAAATAGAGAAGAGATAGTTAGGGAGAAATTTTTAGTTGCAAGAAGAGTAGAGGTTCGGAAGAGTTTTCGGGAAAACAAATTCGGAGCAGAAGATTAAGTCTGGAATAGAGGTAGGGGAGCTAATCCTTCTTGTATATGATTTTTATCCATGTTATGATAATGAATATGAGTTATGAGTATGTTAAAATTTTGGTAATGGTAGTTATCTATTCACTTATATAAATTTAGTTTTCATGATTATAATTTTCTTAATTTCGAGTTAGTATGGTAAAACTTTTCTTTTAATTATTTTGACCATTGGATTTAGCTAAAATTTTAATATATGAATCCTAAGACCTATTGCTTCACTTTGACCGTTTGGATTTGTAATTAGAAGTATGTACTTAGAGAAATAAATCCTGCATGTTTGAGTAAATTAATTACCCCTGTAGATCTGTTACTGAGTCATCTCGGTAAAATATATATTATGACTCATTGGACCGTTAGATCAACTTGAAAATTTTATATATGATTCCTAAGATATATTAATACACTTTGACCGATCGGATTTTTAATTGAAAGTCTATGTTTGGAGAAAATAATTTTTAAGTTTTTAAAAATCTGATGAACAATATGTTTCTGTTCTTAAGTTATCATGGTAAACATTTCATATATATTTCATTTACCGTTAGATTGAGCCCAAACTTTAGTATGTAATTCATAAGACATATTAAGTCATTTTGACCGTTCAGATTTGTAATTAAATGTCTGTGCTTAGGGAAATTAGTTCCGCATTTTGAGTATAACCGAAAACCACTTAAAATTCTGCACCTGAGTTACCTCGGTAAAACCTCAATATCTATCTAGTTAACCGTTGGATCAACCTGAAATTTTAATATGTAGTTTATAACAAATAGTGAATTATTGTGACCATTCAGATTTGAAATCAGAGTTACAGATTTAGAGATATTAATTTTGTAGCTTCTCAGGGATCTCAATATTGCTTAATTTCTATTTTTTGATATCTATATTAAATTTCGGTGTTAATATTATATGCTGTTGTTTTGAATCTGTAAATAAGAAATTTGTTAAAAACTAGTTGAGGAACACTTTGGCTAAGGAAAGACTTGGTACTTAAGTTGTCCATTGTGACGCACCTCTCTTTCCTGGAAGTCTACTCGACAAGTTTTTAACTTAAATCCTATTGAACAGATTGAGTACTGTTAAATTATTATGCAATATATTGAGTTTGTGTGATTTATGCGACGATTGTATTTTATTATATTGCATTTGAATTTATGCATCTGAACATGATTGTGAACTATAATGATGTTATTTATGTGGAAAGTATGTGAATGTATGAGTATGTTAGATTCACTGTGATAATATGATAGAACCTGGTTATTCATGTCTTGGGTTAAGTTTCAAGGTAATAGTATGATTCATGAACGTAATTCCATGATCCTCAAGGAGAGGATACATGGTGGTGATTTGGGGGTGTATAGAATGATTACATGGTAGCTTAGTTTTGGGGGTCATCCTGAAACTCCAATGGTCTTTCTTCTCATGTAGAGAGGATTGAACCATGTGGTGAGGAGTAGCAGGAGGTCCTAGTCTTGGGTGCTTCCATATGATCCAAGGTGAGTGATAACGGATTAACCTCGTGACTGTGGCCGGGCGGTAGTGCCCAAGTTCCATAAGGCGGTAGTGCCAAGTTCCATAAGGCGGTAGTGCCAAGTTTCATAAGGCGGTAGTGCCTAAAGTTCCACCAGGCGGTAGTGCCTAAAGTTCCACCAGGCGGTAGTGCCTAAAGTTCCATCAGGCGGTAGTGCCTAAAGTTCCACCAGGCGGTAGTGCCTAAAGTTCCATCAGGCGGTAGTGCCGGGCGGTAGTGCCCAAGTTTCACAAAGCCACCACGAGTGCAAGACCCGCCATAGCTCGGTAATCATTCTAGTCCGGACGAGTCGGGTTATAAAGTAACAAGTCTTGTGATGTCATTTTACCATGTGTATCAAAGTAATGGATGAGTATGTATGATGTGATTGTTGTATGATGATATGAGTATGTCTGACATAATTATTATATGAGGTTTGCATGCATGTTTTATAAATGATTGGTTGCATGTTAGCTCACCCTACTTGTTTGTGTTTGTTTTGTGTTTGGGTATGTGCGATGATCGTATAATTCGTTATACGGGAACAGATGAAGGAATGTCGTCTGAAACAATACCAAGGAAGAAAGAGATCGAAGAATAAGTGAGAAGAATTCAAGTTATATTTAGGAGTTTATAGTTGAAATCTGAGTTTAAAATATATCAACTGTGAATTTTTAAGTGTGAGATTACGGGATGTTACCGTAAATGTAATGTTACAATATATAAGTTATGAATTATCCAATGTGAGATATTGGGATGTTACATGTTTTGCATCGAAATATGATTATAGATTGTTATAGTCTTTGTATAATGTGTTTATACTTCATTATACATTACATTTTTTATTGCTCACCATTACATGTTGTGGTTACAGTTCCACCTGCAATGATCGTACTTGTACGAAAATAAATGATATTGTAGATGAAACTGGTTTGGAATAACTTGACAATTTGGAATAACTTGACAAGAGAGACGGAGAATAAAATTTGTCGAGATTTCTTTTTAATTTAAAGTGTTTTATTTAAGTGTGTTGATATTGGTATTGTAAAAGACAATTAATATTTATTTTAATAAAGTATACAAAACGATATGTTTATGATTTGCTTTCACATTTTTAAATGAAAAAAAAATTGGACAAGAACGTGTTATACAATTTGTATATTATTCTTTTATACGTAACATGCTATTAGGTGTTACAGTTTTCATACTCGTCATAATTCTTAAGAATATATATGTATTTACTTTTTAGTTTTATAACTTCTTTTTCTTTCTCATTACACCCTTTTTTTCTCTCTCCTAATGGTTTCACTTGTTTTATATATCATGAAATTCACTTATATCTCCAATATATTTTAACTTTTATGTTTGTACCTTTAAAACGTATATTCAAATAATGTATTACGGGTGACTCAAATAGTTTTTATATCTCATATTTAAATATTTTCATTCATTTTCAATGTTTTATTTATTGTTTTTTTTCATATAAAATATTTGACTCTCAATTTCAAGTATTCAATTACATAAACCTTTCATTTAATAAGTCATGTAAAAAAAACTTATCATCGGATATCATTAAAACAATTATCATCATCTCTTATCAGTTCAACTAGTTTGACATGTAAAATTTTATCTTAAATATTCACGATAATTTTCATCTCATCACTCTCTAATTATGCATTTATTTTTCTTTGTATCATTTTGTTGAATGGTGTATCAAATTATTTCTAAGACACATATTTGATATTTTAATTTTTTTAAATATTTTTATTTGTTGTTTATGTTTATCACATAGAGTATTATCTTAATGTTTTTTATATAATTAATTTTTATAACTTGTTATCATAAATATAATTTTATTACTGTAATTGTATAAATACATTTTATTTATTATAATATAATAACTTAATATTATTGTCACTAAACTTGTTTATTATTATCTAACATAAATTAAAATTTTGAAAAACGAAATATGTATGTTAAATTTCAACGAGTTAAACTTTTGTTTTCGTTCAAATGGTATATTATAATCTTTATTAATAAGTAAAAAAAGATTTCAATAGAATTTAGTGAATGTATTATACATGGGTAGCCAACCGTCTTATGAGAGAACATCTACACCGACGGATAATTCAATGATTGTGAGGCAGGTAAGATAGATGTTGTTAATGACCAGTTAATATACTTGTTGACCATATAAGTGAAAAATATATGGTATTTATGGGTGATTAAGGTATATTATTAAATATTAATGGTTTGATTGCCGTATGAAATATGAATATATGAAATTATTGTCATATTTAATATGAATTAATGAGCTTGATTGTCATAAACCCTATAAATATAGGGTCAATGTCTAGGTAAAGACATTCTTTTCTATTATTTTCTATCCTTTTTTATCTTAATTTATTATAATAAAATATAGACATCTTTATGAAACATATCTGACTTGAGCGTCAAAGTGTCTTTTGTAGGTCAATCACCCATTGAAGTGGAACGTTTTCGAAGAGTATTGGACAATCAAAAAAGAGCACCACAAAGAAGGATGATTGACCATCAAACCAATTCAACCGAAACAGTGAAAGAAAGTAAACAATATTTAAAATATTTTTAAACTTTGGTAATTGTTTTTTATAATCTTTTAAAAGTATTTTTTAATTTTATCAACTTTGTTTCATTAATATTTACAAATTTAATAAATATTTTGGTTCACATAATACTCTAATTTAAAATGTATATAATTATATTTTTTCTAAATATTGGATATTAAAAAAATAAGAATACATTTTTTATACTAACTATTTGATAATATCACCTTTGTTATGAATTTTTATAAAAATTATTTAATTAATAATAAAAAGAAAGAAATGGATACAAACATAAATATGACTATACCCATTATTGGGTGGGGATAAAAATGAAAACGTATAATTTATAATTCATATAGTCTTATATAATTTTATAATTTATCGACTTTTTTTTCCTTTTAATTTTATAATTCATATAGAGTTTTATTATTTATCAAACTTTACCTATCATTTTAAACATATTTATGAAATAATCGTATATCCTTTTCAATATATTTAGTAAATTTATTTCAAAAAAATTATTGACTAATATAAATGATGGCAAAATTCTCATGTTTATTCTTTTGAGTTCCATGTGTAAGGACTTCATTCCAATTAACTTTTACCAGTGGAATTTATCTGCCTTTCAATTGTTCGATTCTCGCTCTTTAATAGAAATATTGCGTTACAAATGTGAAGTTATCACTTAATTCTACTATATATTTATTATATGAGAAATGTTAAAAATATATTTTCTCCATTAAGACACATGAAAGATATTGCGAAAATTGGAAAGAAAAATAGATAAAGAAATTAGATATACAAGATCTATTTTCTGGGAATTTGATAAGGACTAACAAATTAAGGAATAAGTCCCTTTGAAATGTTATCTCCTCTTGTGAGTCCATTTTTAAAGTCCCTTTGAGTTGTTCTTAATTTTTTCGTAATCATTTTGGTTTTCTTCATAGTTTTTCTGAATCATGTTAGGATATAAGATTAGATTTTCTTCAATCAGAACAAAGGTTTTCTACATTTTCTTTGATAAAATGTTTCATAAGATGTCATACTTATGCTGAAAACATTATACACTTCGTTTCTAAAGAACTGAAAAAAAGAAAACAATTACTATTGACTGTTTTCTCTGTGTTGCACTCAAAATTTGGCAAGCACAGCACAGAATAGATAATCTATAGATCAATCTTACAAACTTTCAACTTTTAACAATACAGTTCTCAACATTCTACCATGTGGCCTCCTTTGGAGACCATTTTGCCTCTCTCTATGTCCCTAGTCCGTTCACAAACAACATTTACAATTAAAGAAATCAGATCTTCTGTACACACATTTGCATTCAACATCATCAACACAAGCCTTTCTCTTCCCAAAGATGCCCTGAAAACATATATAAAACTCAAATTCACGTGAGAATAAAAGTCCATTGCCACATATATGCACACACGTATATTATATCAATCACTGCCATAGTTTTCTTATGGTTGGATGCAATGTAATGAAGTTCACATTCTCAAGCACGTGACCTCAGTACACAATTTCAACCATTTGGCAGTGTTATTATACAAAAGATGCTGCAACTTGCTGCTAGTGATCAGTACTCAAAGATTTGGCCATATCTTGTAACTGTATGTAGGACCCTTCAAAGATTACCCATTGGATAACTCAAGAATTGCTAAGATCTCTTTCAACTCATCAGAGGATCAGAGAATATTAGAGGAAAAAGATGAAGTCAAAGTACCAATAAAAGGGTTCCTACAGATTGTATTGCAGAAAACATAGATCCATTAACTTTAAGACTTTATGTACATGATGTTTCTTCTGTGAATTTTGTGTACTTTTTTTAGATTAAGTGTTAATCTTTATCACGTAAATAAAAATAAGAAAGAGGGTATGGTCAAGAAGCATCATGATTGCAGTTGGGTGGTCGTCCTTGATTAAATGCGTGGTAATGTAAAATAACTGAATTTTGTTCAGAATTTTTAATTGGTGAAACTGGTCTAATTTGTTTTAACTAGATCTGTGCATAGCTGTTCTAAGATCTAGTAATCATATGAGGCAGGAATAACTAGGGGAGAAATAGACTTGTATGATACTAGAAAAATGTTTATGTATTGTTGGTTCTCTTATCATCATATCATGTTGAGACCTATGTCACTATCAGACAACCTGGGTAGTGTTCAAACAAACTGAAAGAAACATTACATTATGAAGAGAAGGACCGAATCACACAACATACAAGTGTTGAACATCAGAATGCATCTTCCTAATCAGATATTTGCTGATGTTAGAGTCTCTTAAGTGTCTTTTTCCCTTCTAACTTGGCATTAAAACAAATGCTCATACCTACCCCAATCAGTAATCTAACATCTCAATAACAACAAAATCACTTTTTTAATCACAACTCATAACCCTTGGCAAACTAAAATAAGGTTTTTCCTGACCCATATCAAGCAACAAACACCAAAAGCAAAAAACAAGAGAATAAGTGGTCACATCACTTCAAAGCAAATAAACAACTGTTTAATATAGATTACTTTCTTCATCAATTCATGTAATATTATTCATTATTATTGTACTAAGAATAAGAGTTTATAGTAAATTCAGCTAACCCCATCAAAAGAAAATCCAGTAATAAACATTGTGGCCCAAATAAATTAGTGGTCTGAATTTCAATATCCTAATTATCATTTCACACTTCATCCCACTAGAAGGTAGATGCCCCCTGACTTTTCCTCTCACAAAAATGTCCAAAGATAAAAATAATAAAACACCGAAAACCGAATCCCCTAAAGTTCGAAAGCGACATCACCATAACAAACACTGACCAATATTTCTATTACCCTTTTTGTATAAATATTCTAAATTAATTAAAAGATTATTCTACTTTAAAACATGAATCTAGTTCTAACTCAACAAAATAGGTTGTCTAATATAATACATTTTCATTTTTGTTTTTCTGGACACCAAATGAGGACGAATATTTATTTACTCTTTATCTTTTATTCTACAAAATACGATTTTTTTTTCTAGAAAAAGAAAGAGTGACGTCGGCACAGAGTGCTCAGTAGCAGTAATAGAAGCAGAAACCGGAAAGTTCGCACTAACTTACCACCTGCTTTCAATCCCGGAAAATGACGTCATGGGCTATTTCCATCAATGGTTGGAGGCACTCCGGCGCAAACTTCCTGGCGAAGAGGTAAACATAGCTGGAGTTGGAGCGCCTCAGGCGGTGGATAAGTTCCGGCGAGATCTCCGGCGCGGTGTAGGTATGGGGGTGGCCGTCCCAGGAGCCGGTCCAGTTGACCCGGGTGAGGGTGAACCCGGTAGAGCCATTCGGATCCTCCATGGAGAGGAGAGTGGGGAAGTAATGTTCTTCGGGGTAGCAGGGTTCTGGGGTGAGGCAGGGGAGGCGGAACTTGTTCCAGAGGCGGCGATCACGGACGACGATGCGCGCGTGGCGGCGGGTGAGGATGAAGAACTGGGAGCCGACCCGGAAGGAGGAGAAGGGGACTTCGGGGAGCATGGGAGGACGCGCGTCGTAGCGCGCTTCGAGGTTGGGGTCGTGGGAGAGGATCTCGATGAAGCTGCGGTGGGGAAAGGTGGGGTTTTTGAAGAGGTAGTTGTGGGTGAAGGGGAGGGAGTGGAGGGGGATGCAGTGCTGGGAGATGAGGGCGAAGTAGAGGTTGAGGGGGTCGTGGAGGAGTGCGGCGGCGATGAGGCGGCGGGCGGCGGCGATGAGAGATGGGGAGGCACGGGAGGTGGGTTTTGAAGGGATGAAGCGAGAGCGGGGGAAGGGGCCGCCGGGCGGTTGGATTGGGGGGTGGGCGTGGATGTAGATGTTGAAGAGGTGGGTGTGGGAGTGTGAAAAGAAGGTTTCCCAGAGAGGGGAGAAGGTGAGGTTGGAGTTGGTGAGGAAGAGGAAGGCGATTTTGGGGGTGGAGGAGAGGTGGGAGGTGGTGTGTGGGGCGGCGGCGCGGCGGAAGAGGGCGAGGTCGTCGGCGTCGGGTGGTGAGAAGAGGAGGTGAGGGGAGAGGAGGAGGAGGAGAGGGAGGGAGAGTAAGAGGGTGAGAGAGAGCAAGAATGGAGATGTCAACATTGGTGAAAGATAAGAGAAGAAGAGCGTTAGAGTGTTTGAGAAAAAACAAAGCTTTCGTTGTTCATTTTCTCTTTCTTCTTCACTTCGCTTCTCCTCTCTTCTTTCTAACACTTCTTTACTTTTTTTCTTCCCATAGTCAAAAGCCTCTGATTTTCATTTCCCTTTTCAACCATTTTTAAAGAAAATTTCTTTATTATTACAATAATATGATTGTGTAACTACTCCCTTTAATGTTAAATTAATTATGTGGGCAATAGTGTTTTGCTATTCATCAATAGTTCTTATAGTTTACATTTTTTATATAAATCTATTCAATATTTTAACTTTAACTAGACTTAATATTTTACTATTAAAGTATTATTACTTAATTTTTAATTAAATTTTATTACTATGCTGAGTATTTAAAAAATGTAGTCTTAATTGAGTTCCTCAATATTTACTTTTTTATTAGTTAAGTAATGTAATTGTTATATTGTATGTTGATCATGTTTATTTTTATTTATTTATAAGTGTAAAAGGTCATATAGTTAACGGGATGAAATATTGTGTAAAACCATAAGTAATTTTTGTTGTTAAAAATATGTTTTATAACAATTTTAATATCGTTAATGATAAATAAGTAATGAGTGATGAGTTTCTCATCTAGGGTTATAAAAAGACAATAATAATTAGATATGAATCAAAACTACATATAAGATATTAATATTATTTTTAATTAAAAATTTTAAGATAATAAAATTATAATTTTTTTATGATGTTTAACTTTCTTATTTTTACTATTATTATATTTTTTTCAGCAATAGAAATATATCAAATACAGATTTACAATGAGCTTCAAATTTTAATGTAATAAAACACGACAGTTTATTTTAGACTTTGTTTGCACTCATGAGAAGATGTATAAAAAAATAAAGTATATATATATATATTGTTTTTATATAATTAGTTTTTATTATATTTTTATAATAAAATAATATAACATGACTAAAATGATAAAATATAAATTATTATTATTAAAATAATAACAAGTAATATAAATTATAATAACATTAATTACAATAATAATATGAATAATAATACAGTATTAATAATAATAATATTAATAATAACCGACCAATTTATCAATTAAAATATTCTTTTAATTTATTAAATTCATTACATCACTTATTAATTTTTATAAACTTTCATCTCAAATTTATTAATTTTAATCATTTTTTTAATTCAGATAATTTCATTCTCACTTCGCTTTTCTTTAAAGTCATTCTCCGAAATTTTCAAAAACAATAAATACACACTAAACGAAACTCACAATGAGATTTCTAGTAATGAGATTCTAGTAATATAGGAGATGAGTTTTGTTCATTTTTAATAAGCTTAATATCAATGTCCTAATTTTTTTTGTTAGTTTTGTTTGAAATGATTTTAATTTTTTAAAATGTTCAATGTAATCCTAAAAATAGTAATTTATCTTCAATTTAGTCATCTTTATAAATATCGTTTAAATAGTTAACTGTCAAAGTGTAATCATTGAATGAGATGTAATTTATTGGTTTTATTGGTTGAGGTGAGGTATAGTGAGGTGAACTTTTGTTTTTTTAAAATGTATTTATGATATTTAGTAAAACTCATCACTCTTCTTCTCTCTCATGTACTCACCAAACCCTAATTCTTCGGTCTATTCTGCTCCACTCTTACCTAGCATTTCAGTTCACCTTCCTCCGACACCATCAAAAACCAAACACCACAAACCTCAAATCTCAATCATTAAAAACATCAAACAATATCATTAATCCCACGTCGAATTCTCTTCCAAACAAAATGGACAATTCCACCCAAGATTTTCTCTTGCGATCGGAGAACTCCCTCACCTATGAATCACCATACCCAATTTACGCCATGGCTTTCTCACCCTCCCACCCCCAATGTCTTGCCCTTGGAAGCTTCACTAAAGAATACACCAATGGCGTCCACATCCTCTCCTTCCACCCTGAAACCCTCTCACTCTCCCCACACCCTTCCATCTCCTTCGATCACCCTTACCCTCTAACCAAGCTAATGTTCCATCGTCACAAACCTTTTCCCTCTTCCTCCACCGACCTTCTAGCCACCTCTGCCGACTATCTCTGCCTTTGGGACATCCGTGAAAACTCCGTCGAGCCCCTCTCCCTCTTCAACAACAATAAGACCAGCGAGTTCTATGCGCCCCTCACCTCCTTCGACTGGAACGACATCGATCACAATCACATCGGCACCTCCAGCATTGACACCACCTGCACCATCTAGGACATTGAGCGCACCGTCGTTGAGACACAGCTCATCGTCCACGACAAGGAGGTCTACGACATCGCCTGGAGCGAGGCAAGAGTCTTTGCCTTCGTGTCCGCTGACGGCTCCGTACGAATCTTTGATTTTTGTGACAAAGAACACTCCACCATTGTCTACGAAAGCCCCCATCCTGATACCTCTTTGCTTTGTTTGGCTTGGAATAAGTATGATCTCGGGTACATGGCTACCAATTTGTTGCATAGTAATAAAGTAGTGATATTGGATATTAAATCCCTCACTACTCTTGTGGCGAAATTAAAGAGGCATCGTGGGAGTGTGAATGCCATTGCTTGGGCTCCTCATAGCTCCACACATAGGGATGATACTCAGGCTCTTCCAGGCTCTTTGGAAAGAGGGAGAGTGATGAGTTTAATTAAATATCAAGAAAGACATTTTAAACAAAACATAAATTCACCTCACTGTATCTTAAAGTGTCCAGGTTAGCTAATAAATTACATCTCATTCACTGATTGCACCGCTGGACATTTGATCATTAACAATTTGAACGATGTTTGTAAAAAAGACTAAATTAAACACAAATTACTAGGACTACATTTAACCTTTTAAAAAAATTAAAATCATTTCAAATAAAACTGAGAAAAATTGAGACCAATCGTTTTATTAAGCCTTTTTAATATAATAACTAAATAATTCACTCTCATGAATTTTATCACATGAGAAAACTAAATGACAAACAAGATAAAACTTGTTTCGTCGAGTTAAAAAAGAAATTAAATGACAAAACTCGGTGAAAAAAAATATAACAATTTAATACACAAAAAATATAATAATAACTCAACTAAAAATACTACAATTTATCAATGAATTTAAAATTTAATTAAGTTTTGATTATTTTAAATTTCTATTTGATGGTAAATATAAACTAGTTAAATATTAAATAAAAACAAAGATATAATTAACAAAAATAAAGTAGTGAATACCATTTTAAACTCTAAAGTTGAAATTAAAAAAAACGAATATTGTAATTTGGAGGGTCTCCTTTTTAATTTAGGTAATAGGGTATTTAGAAGAAAGTGAAAGCTAATAAGAAGAGTTGTTTGTGATTTATAATGAATTTAGGAAATCCTAATAGAGTGGTATGAAAAAGAAGTGTTAATGGTGATAAGATTAATGAAAGGAAAGAGAAGGACAAGTGTGTCTACGATGATGATATTGAAGTGCTACACGTGTTAGAACACCAAAAAATGTTTTTGGAGGAATCGACACAACAACAAAGTGGGATTTTATTTTTTATGGAAAGGATAAAAAGGTTTGAATAATTTCATTATATGCTTCAAGATAATTACCTTTTTTTAATTTTTTTTTGTTTAGTTTGTTTATTACTTTAATTACGTAATTTTGGTTTACCTGCTAGTTTGATGTTCAATATTTTGATTTATCTGTTTTTTCGTGTTCGTGTTTTATCAAATATTAAACATCATGATAATTGATTGAGGAAGGTTACGTGATTAAACATGGTGGGTTAAATTTACGACAAAAGAATTAAAGACGATAAACTTAAAATTTGGAATATATAATTTAACGTGTCTCTGGAATGAATAAAACAATCAAATAGTTCCGAAAAAAGTATAAAGTAATTTACAGTAGTGCAGAAAAGGCTTTAGACGTCTGTTCTTTTGACCTTTTGACATCCGACCTACTCCGACGTCTTTGTGGGTGACTTTACTCAGACGTTGGGGGTAGATATCGGACATGTATACAGACATCCGGTGCCTCCCTCTCCCGACGTCTCCTCAGACGTCCTGCGCCTCCATCCCCCCGACGTCTACACAGACGTCTAGGTGTATCCCTCGACGATCATATGCCTGAATGGTTTTGTGCTAGGGTTGGCGTTGGACGTCGGGTTGTGCACTGCCGGACGTTTATAGACGTCGGACAGCGCACTAACAGACGTCTACTGGGCATTTTGTTTTTAAAAATTAATTTATTTTTACAATAAAACCACACCTGAAAAGCAGAAAATTGTCCCACAACAATTTTGCAATAATATATATATGCGTTTCATATAAACAAAGTTCTACTTAATGTAAAATATAATCCACTACCAAAACTATCAAGATAAAACTTAAACTAAAACTAAGCAATGTTCAACAACAAAATAAATTATTCCTAAATCCATCTTTGTAGAAGATAAGTGGTCAACTCCTGCCTTATCTGCCTAATTGTGTCCTCTGGTATAAGAGATGTACTCTTGAAGCGCTGCAAAACTCCTTTGTGTACAAAACACAATCATTAGGACAAGCATGTATCTTTTGATATTCAAGACCCATTGGACACAAATAATTACGAATAGGTAGAGTATTATTTTCTGGAAGCATCTCCTTCAACAACTCTAACAACTCAGTGAAACTTTTATCGGTCCATCCATTCCTTGCTTTTAAACTAAACAACTTTAAAGTTGAAGACAGACGTGTAAAGTTCGAGCATCCTGGGAACAACGGTTGCTCTAAATCATTAATAAGAGAATCATACAAATTAGCTCTTCCAAAATTATCTTCACCGACATCACGTATCATGTCCTTTAAATGGTCACTCATCCATTCTTTAACATAATTCGTTCCTCGTGACGTGGTAGGCTGGTCCAGTACTTCTCCATGCCAAGTCCAAACGGTATAAGTCCTCATTATGTCGTACATGAATAGATGGTCACGCACATTGCCTAAGTCTTGCCGTATTTGATTAAGACAACGACCACAAGGACAAAAATATGTCCCGTTGACAGAATTAGCATTTTGTTCAACGTATTGCAAGAACTTCGAAACACCCTTATCATTATCTTCATTGATGCGACGTTCGTTCATCCAGCTTCGATCCATACTATGTTCGTAAAATCATCAGTTGAAGTTTTTTAACTCTCACAAGGTTAGGCCCTACCCATTCAAAAAAATTAATTTTCATAATTTGCAAAGACACGTGCATTGAAGTCTACATCATAAAATTGATAAGATTTCGGCAGCATTTCGCATTGGTCTCCGAAATACCCGAAATGAGAGTAGTCAACGATGACCACAATCAAATATGCATCCGGAGAACAACACAAATACTGAACCGAAATTTTATCAATCTTATCCATAAACTCCAATTTACATGTTATTGCAAATTATGAAAATTAATTTTCTCAAACGGTCCAATCGGACAATTCAAAATTTAACACAAACGATTAAAAAATTAATCGTTTGTGTTAAATTTCAAACGGGAACTAAGTGTCACTCAATGATTTGATACTTATATACTAACATATCACAATTATAATAACACAGCTAATACATGCATATTCAAAAGCCAATAACACATGCATACCTTAGAGTAAAAAACATACACACACAAAACCCAATAACATGCATACAAAAATTTATCAATGAACAAGCTAACCTGAAAAGTAGATTCGAAATGAAAGGGAGGGAAATCGAGGAGGGAACGGCCTAAAACATAGCCCAAAAACAGTCAAAGAAGCCGCCCAAGAACACGTAAGAGACTACACCAAAACGCACCGAAAACGATTTTTAATAGGTTCAAATCAAAGATATTTCATCACAGGGCAATGTAATCAGATTGAAAGTAAATTTAAACGGTCCAAAAGAGAGAAAATGCACCTGGAAAAGCAATGCCGCAGAGAGAGTTCGCGAGGAAGACGATGAACAGTGAGCGCAACTGCTCGCGGGTTCGTGTTTTAGTATTAATACTATTAGACCTCCGGTACTCCGGGGCCCCGACGTCTATAATATTATAGACGTCAGGGCCATCACTAATATGACGTCTTTGGGGATTTAAAATTGGTATTCGCGGGGGGTTTTAGACGTCCGTGGAAGGGGCTTAGATGTCTATAATATTATAGACGTCCGACCCCCTCCAGAACGGACGTCTAAGAGGCTGAACGCAATTAACTCTTCAATTACCCTGTCAGCCTCTTAGACGTCCGTTCTGGAGGGGGCCGGACGTCATGGACATCTAAGAGGCTGACCGGGTATTTGAAGAGTTAATGTGTTCAACCACCCGTCAGCCTATTAGACGTCCGTCCTGGAGGGGGTCGGACGTCTATAATATTATAGACGTTCGGCCCCCTCTAACGGACGTTTAAAAGGCTGACGGGGGGAGTTGAAGAGTTGATTGTTGCAGCCTTTTAAACGTCCGTTATAGGGGCCCTGACGTCTATAATATTATAGACGTCTGACCCCCTCCAGGACGGATGTCTAATAGGCTGACGGGGGAATTGAAGAGTTCATTGCTCTAGCCTTTTAAACGTCCGTTAGAGGGGCCGGACATTTATAATATTATAGACGTCAGGGCCCCTCCAGGACGGACGTCTCCACACTCACTTATTTACATTTATGCCACCGGTCAATTATTTACATTGGGGATTTGGTGGACCGACGTCTATTGGGTGACGTTAAAGGCCAATTCTGCACTAGTATTATTTCATAAGATTGTATAGAGCAGTTAAATTAGCTTTAAAATAAAAAGTGATAATTACATCTATAACCTCCTAACGGTATTATACCGACCATTAGTCAAGTTTCATGTTCATTAAGAGATATAAGACCCATGAAAAATATTTACCTTAATAGTAACAATTTTATTACTAGTAGTATAAATTTCTTTGTGTGGAAAATATAATAAGTTTATGTAAAAATAAAATGTGGAAAACTAAATAAGAAATTTTGATAGCTTAGTTGGTAGAAAATTGTGGTGATTTCAAGTTTTTTCTACCTTTTTGTTAAAAAAAAAAATTAAAATATTGATAGTGGATGAATCACTCTAGCTTTGAAGGAATCATTGAGGGATCCAATATGTCAAATGGTGATTAAAATATTAATATAATAAAATAATATTAAAATAATAAATAATATTAAAAAATTGTTGAATAGTAAAATTTTTGGACTATAAATAGCCATGAGATGGGAGATTATTCTGCACAAAGAGAGGGAGAATCAAGTGAGAAATCTTGAGAAATAGAGAAGAAAGAGTTAGGAAGAAATTTTTAGTTGCAAGAAGAGTAGAGGTTCTTGAGGGTTTTCAGGGAAACCAATTCTGAGCAAGAGATTAAGTATGGAATAGAGGTAGGAGAGCTAACCTTTCTAAACTTTTATATTATGATTTAATATTGTTTTATAACTATTCATGTCTTCAAATTCTGTGTGAATACTGTTAATGAAAAACATATGTGCTTGGTGTATATCTATCTATATTTAATTATATGTTGTTGTTTTGAATCTGTAAATAAGAAATTTGTTAAAAACTAGTTGAGGAACATTTTGGCTAAGGAAAGATTTGGTACTTAAGTTGTCCATGGTGACACACCTCTCTTTCCTAGAAGTCTACTCGATAGGTTTTTAACTTAAATCCTATTGAACAGATTAAGTACTGTTAAACTATTATGCAATATACTCAATTGATATAAAATATATGATGGATTCATCTTTCTGGAAGGATAAGAACATGTCTAACCGGCTATGTCAGATTCAACTTCTTAGTTTCCTAGAACGTTTATATTAAGGTTATAATTGTGATGGTAGGATAGAGGAACCTTAAAAACCGGAGTTGGTACATCCCTGATCATAGAACAACCTTGATCAAATCCAATAAGTTGTGACTAGTCATATGTACTGGCGTTTATGGTGAGTTTGATTCGTCAAACATTTGATTCTTTTCCGGTGACCATTTATGGTGATATTTTAGTATTGTTAATTTATTTTGTGATATATTCATTTTGTATGATTTCTGTGATGATTGTATTTTATTATATTGGATTTGAATTTATGCATTTGAACATGATATGAGTATTATGGGGAGATTTTGTAATGGTATAATATGAGTTGAGGAATATGAGCATGATATGAGTCTCCTGGAGAGATTCTGTAATGATATGGTATTAGTGTATATGTTGATGTTGAGGGTCTTGTTGTTGAAGGTTATCCTGATACTCTAATAATCATTCAGTCTCAAGTAGAGAATGATGAATTATGTGGTGAGAGGGTCAGGAGGTCCTGGTCTATGTGCCGGTTTTGGACATAGTATTGAGGACTAACCTTGTGGATGATATGGAGTATTTTGGAAGTGTATTTGTAAAAAGAAGTAGAAGTCATCACAAGTGCATAATCTCCCGTTACCGCTCATCAACATATCATCCGAATGAGTGTTTATTGGGTATTGTGGGATGAATGTCTATTGGGTATTGTTGAATGAGTGTCTATTGAGTATTGTGGGATGAGTGTTTATGGGATATTGTGGGATGAGTGTCTATTAGGAATTGTGGTATGATGGGATGAGTATCTATGGTGTGATTGTTGTATGATGGTATGAGGGTGTCTGACATAATTATTATATGATGTTTGTTGAGTGTATCAAAGTAATTATGCATGTTTTATAAATGATTTATTGCATGTTAGTTCACCCTACTTGTTTGTGTTTGTGTATGTGCGATGATCGTATAATTCGTTATGCGGGAGTCGATGAAGGAATGTCGTCTGATTCAATGCCAATGAAGAAAGAGATAGAAGAATAAATTAGAAGAATTCGAGTTATATTTACGAGTTTGTAGTTAAAATATAAGTTTAATATATATATATATATATATATATATATATATATTATTGTTATTATTCTTAATCTTTAGTTTTGTAATTTTATTTCTTTTAGCTACACTTTTTTTCCTATTATAATTGTTTTGCTCACCGGGAAATCAATTTACATGTCCAAGATATTTTATCTCTTATCAGAACTTTTGTGCAGTTATGTTAAAAATGATATAAGTAAATTAAATATTTTTTTGTCTCATATTTAAATATTTCTACCCTTTTAAATATTTGTTTTTCACATAAGAATACTTAACTCTCAATTTAAGTGTTTAGTTGCATAAACCCTTTTATTTAATATGTTATATAAAAAAATTATCTTTTTAATTTTCTTAATCTTATTTTTTGTTTTATTTGAATAACTATTTTTGTTTTGCTAAAACAATTTTCATTATCTTTCAACAATTTAACTTTCTTAGATCTTTAAGATATTTTTTATCTTATCATACCTTTAATTATATATTAGTTTTCCTTTATGCAATTTTGTTCAATAATGTATCAAATAGTTTCTGAAACACACATTTGATTATTTTTATTTCTTTTTAATATTTTTATCATATAAATTAATCTTTTGATATTTTTTATATAATTATTTTTATTTTTTAACTCATTGTCATAAGTGTAATTTTAGAACTACAATTATATAAAACAAAATCAATTATTATAATATAATAATTTAATATCATTATCATGAATTATTTTAAAATAAATTCCAATTATTATTAGTTTTATATTTATTTTTTGGGTGCTTTCATTCATTCAAGTATTATAATTTTTATTAGTGTATATAAAAATATATTTCATTGGAAATTAAAGGATGAGAGAAAAATATTTATAAATTTGAATATTTATTTTTCTTTTCTAATTTTTTAAAAATATTTTTAAATTATATCAACTTTAATTAATGTTTAATATATGTTTTGGTTTCATAAAATTTTATTTAATACTTTAATTTAAAATATATACCATTATTTAATACAAATGTATACCGTTATTAGCTAAAAAAGAAGATAAGACAAAAAATTCGTATTCATTAAAATTGAATATGAAAATGTGAATACCACCGTTCCAACTTTCCTTGTCGGAATTTTTTTCAAAATTTGCAATTCATACTATGCAAATGGGCTTACCTGACTGTAATTCCATACCATTTTCTTTCATCTCATATCACAATATCACAAGACATTATTTATTTATCTCATTTCACAATATTCATCATCAACTCAAATTAATAATATAAGAATTAAATAATTAAGAACATATAGCATGTATAAGAATTACAACAATTTTAAACAAGAAAACATGTTACAAAAATACAAAAACATTGTTTTACGGAAGTTTTCTTGTTTCAGCAATACTTTCACTAAAACCGATATTGCAAGTGAGTACCTCCTTTTCAAATATGACAATGATTAATTTATACTATACATGAAACATTTTAACAATTAAAAACAAAATATAGTTAGGTTTTGTTCAATCCTAAATCAATTTCATAAAACTAATTTACTATTAATTTATCAAACACCTATATCAAACAATTAAAAATGTACTAAAAAATTAGGGTTTGTTCAAAAAAATACTTAAAAGTACAATTAAATAAAACCAAAACTAAACTAAAAAAACCATAGAATTAAGAATGTTATTAAATAAAATAAAATCAATTATTTATTCTAATTAAACGATCAATTATCACTAATTAAATTGATTAATATGACATTAAAATAGGATTAAGGTTTAGTCAAATAATCCTTTTAAATCATAATAATTATTACATCAAATCTCATCAACTCCAAAACAAATTTAACAATTCTAAATCTAATATCTGGAATAATTGTAAGCAATTAATACTGAGATGTTTAACTTCCATATTGAACTCCATTACAATGTGAATAGTTAAAAAAAAAAGAAAATTGAAAAAAAAATAAAAACCTAAACCTAAGATAATAAAAGAGAAAACATATTTTTTTAAATTAAAAAAATTGTTTATTTTATGTCATTCTATGTGTCCACAATGACACTCTTATTTGAATTGAAAAACACATAACAAAAAATAAATTATTATTATAATAAGGATTAAATATGTTTTTAGTTTAGACTATCAAGCGAATTTGTTTTTAGTCACTTTTTTAAACTAAGCTACATTTTAGTCATTTTTCTTAAGGAAACCATGATTTTTCATCCTCCAAAACCAACAGCGTTAACAATCAGCCGAGGTGGCTCATCTCCCTCTGACTCCACTACAGCGATCTCCGACACCACCTCGAACACCTCTGCCATAATCACGAGCCGCCCTTCTTTCTCATGGTCGTCCTTTCGAGTCGGATCTTGAAGTCATTCATCTCCGCCACCGTAAAACTGAGCCTCCTGCCCATTTAGAATTGTTGATGAGATCAACCAAGGTAGGTTACTATTTGAAGAAAATTCTTTTCAGATTTACACCAGCTCTCAAAGATTATCAATTCATTAGCAGAAATTAAAAGAGCAACAAATCATCACTAGCTAGGAAAAATCTGATAAAGGTCCGTTATTTGAGCTAATTTTAAGCCAAGTATTAGCCTTCACATACCAAAAGAAATAGCATGCAATGGAATGGAAATATTCACAATCACTCTATCTAGTGGGCATCTTACATGAATCTGAAACCGAAGAGATTGTTCTCTTATGCCATGGGGGTCGAGCTTCGAAGGTTACTTTTCCTGATTTGTAAATTATGAACTCACAATTTTTTTCTATTATGATGCAAATGATATTAGAAATTAAATTGACATCTGATTCCATAATATGAAAGCCTTGATTCAGTTTCTGTCATTGTTTAGTTATTTTTTTCTATCTCTAGGAAAACTTTATCATGACAAATCTTGCAGTTGCTCTAGAGAATGCAGGAATCAGTTCTTTCCGGTTTGACTTCACTGGAAATGGGTAAATTTCTCGTTTTACATATCAAAACCGAGAGCATATTATGCTTATATTCTCGGTTTTTTCGGCATTGTCTTGTTTCTGGTACACGCACCGGAAGGCCTTGTCATCCGCCCCTTTGTGAGTTCACCACGTGCAAAAGCTTGTATTTGGCTCGCCTTTTATCAGAGCTTTTGTTGGAGAGGAGAATGACGGCCCCACCAACGCGAAAGAGGCAATAGGGTATCAACATGGCTTTGTTGTTCCCGGAGTACCAATTCTGAGTGATGTTCTTGGTGCTGATGACAACGACACAAGTATTGCGGTGAACCTGAAACATGATTTTAGCGAGATCGATGGCGATGACGCCGGTGCTGCAGCCGATGCCGCCAAGGTTAAAGCTTTTGACATTGTCACAGAATTTGTACTTGTTGACGATCATGGCAGAAAGGGAGGGCATGGGGTTGACAACGAGGATTCTGATGTCCTTGGGTTTGACGCGAGTGTTGGCGAAGAGGTTGTCGAAGGCGCCGAACATGACCTGCTCGGCCTCTTCCTTGACGGTAGGTTTCCTCGCCGAGGCAGAGCAGAGGAGAATCTTGCATTGGAAATCGAGGGAGGATGGGAGGAAGTCGCCGGTAAGAGTGGATGGTGGATGAACTTTTTGGAGTGGACAGTGACATGATTTGAGCGATAGAAGGAGAAGTCGAGGAGGTAGATGGAGGTGGGACGGGTCATGATGTTGAGGGTGGATCCCAAGGTGTTATCACACGTGGCAACAGTTAGGAAGGAAAGTTGTGAACACACGTGGCGAGACGCCTGAGCTTTTTTTAAACGCTTTTAGTTTTGGAGGACTAAAAATTAAGGTTTTCTTAAGGAGAAAGACTAAATTGTAGTTTACTTTGAAAGAGAGACTAAAAACAAATTCACTTAATAGTTTAAGGACTAAAAACATATTTAACCATTATAATAATCAAATTAGATATTAATTTATAAATTAAGAATTATTGATAATTAAAATAATTTTTTTGGTCTCTAAGTTATTATAATAAATTCATCATTAATATTGACTATAAAGTTTTGACTAAGAAAAAATTGGTTTCTAAATTAGTTATTGTAATATATCTATTTAGAGACCAATTTCATGGGTAGTCAAAACTTTATTAGTTAATTTTAGAGACTAATTCACTATAATAACCAATTTAGAAACTATTTTACTTATCAATACTTTTTAATTTATAAATTTATCTAAATTGATGATTATTTATTTTGTTTTGTGATCAAAATTGTTTATTATTTAAATATTTTCTTGTATTGAAATTAATACAATCTCCAACTCAAATACAATTCTCTAACCTATCTCAACTAAAATTTTAAGCATCCACTAGTGCAGAATTGACCTTTAACGTCACTCCATAGACGTCCGTCCACGAAAACTCCAACGTAAATAATTGACCGGTGGCATAAATGTAAATAATTGAGTGTGGAGACGTCCGTCCTAGAGGGAGCCGGACGTCTATAATATAGTAGACGTCCGTCCGCCAACAGGACGGACATTCAAGAGGCTGACAGGGTAGTGAACCCATCAGCCTCTTGAACGTCCGTCCTGGAGGGGGACGGACGTCTACTATATATGGACGTCCGTCCCCCTCCAGGACGGACGTTCAAGAGACTGATGGGTTCACTACCCTGTCAGCCTCTTGAACATCCGTCCTAGAGGGGGACGGACGTCCATATATGGACGTCCGTCCCCCTCCAGGACGGACGTTCAAGAGACTGAGGGGTTGTACTACCCTGTCAGTCGCTTGAACGTCCGTCCTGGAGGGGGACGGACGTCTACTATATATGGACGTTCGTCCCCCTCCAGGACGGACGTTCAAGCGACTGACAGGGTAGTACAACCCCTCAGTCTCTTGAACGTCCGTCCTGGAGGGGGACGGACGTCTATTATATATGGACGTCCGTCCCCCTCCAGGACGGACGTTCAAGCGACTGACAGGGTAGTACAACCCCTCAGTCTCTTGAACGTCCGTCCTGGAGGGGGACGGACGTCCATATATAATAGACGTCCGTCCCCCTCCAGGACGGACGTTCAAGAGACTGAGGGGTTGTACTACCCTGTCAGTCGCTTGAACGTCCGTCCTGGAGGGGGACGGACGTCTACTATATATGGACGTCCGTCCCTCTCCAGGACGGACGTTCAAGCGACTGACAGGGTAGTACAACCCCTCAGTCTCTTGAACGTCCGTCCTGGAGGGGGACGGACGTCCATATATAATAGACGTGCGTCCCCCTCCAGGACGGACGTTCAAGAGACTGACGGGTTGTACTACCTTGTCAGTCGCTTGAACGTCCGTCCTGGAGGGGGACGGACGTCCATATATAGTAGACATCCGTCCCCCTCCAGGACGGACGTTCAAGCGACTGACAGGGTAGTACAACCCCTCAGTCTCTTGAACGTCCGTCCTGGAGGGGGACGGACGTCCATATATAATAGACGACCGTCCCCCTTCAGGACGGACGTTCAGGAGGCTGACAGGGTAGTTCGCTGTCAGCCCTTGAACGTCCGTTCTAGAGGGGGCCGGATGTCTACTATATTATAGACGTCCGGGCCCCGCCACAACTGACGTTCATGTGGCGCATGGAGCTCGGATGCTAGCGTCTTATCCGCCCATGTGGTATGGGCGTCCGCCCATATGGGCTCTTCCGTACGGCGTCCGGCTCTTGCGGATACACAAGCCCCCCAAGTCCTAGTGCACGTAGTGGACGTAGGACTTTGAGTAACCTAACAAACAAGAAAAGATTTGACGCAGTGGCTCTCTCGGTGTTTTCTTGAAGGGCGCCTTTCGTGCGTGTAGGGAGTGCGGGGTTGTCTATTTGAAGAACACTTTTTGAGAGCATGGAGAGTGTGGAGCTATCCGGTGACGAGCTCCATGCAAGTCCTTCAAAGTTTCTCTTACAAACAGAGGTTCGGCCCAACTGGTAGGTCTCTCTCTTTTCTATAAAAGGGTCAGGAGAGTTTATTTCATTGTGCGGCGCCCAGCGCTCGCTAGTATAGGCGAGTTTATACCGGGTCTAGGTTCAACCTTTGACCAGTTGGGCGGACGGGCATTTATGGCACACCTTCAACTTCGATGTATGAGCACCTCTGCCACGATTGCGTATAGGTATTATCGTTCAGGTTGTAGTGGGCTCCGGTATATCCCTTGGGCGGACAGTCATTGAACAGCCGGACGGTTCTTTCGTACGGCGTCCAGCTCCCCCTGGTACACAAGCCCCCCAAGTCCTAGTGCACGTAGTGCACGTAGGATTTTGAGTACGGTGTGTGTTGGGCCAGGAATCCGCAATTGGGCTATATCCAGTGGGCTTTTGAATTTGGATTTTAGGCGGGAAAACACGTGGCGCGTTCCCATCGACGGAAGGCGAAGCGTCGCCGAATCTAGAGCGTTGGTCGTGCTACATCTAGACGGCTGGGGCGTGCCCAACGGTATTGAATTTTTCCTATAAATAGCGAATTAGACGAGGTCATTTTCACTTATCTTCTCTGTTCAAGAATTCAAATTCTTTTTCCCTCAGGTAATAAATGGCATCTGTATCCATTGAGTCTGGTTCTGAGTCGTCGGGCGGAATCCGGGAGGGGTCGGCGGGGGGCGACAGCGGCGATTCTCTTAGCTCGGTTTCCTCTCATTTTGTGGAGGAGGCGGTTGGGTCCTCTGGGGCGGACCCTGAGGCACCGGTTTCGACGGACGACCGGATCTTCCACGGCATTCCTCTATTCTTGCTCAAGGGCGGTATTCGTATAGTCGGGTCCCCCCTCGAGCCGGGCGGTCAAGGGACGGTGGTGTCTGAGTTGGCTCCCCTCGTTCCTAGCCGATATGCTTCGTGCTACGCTTTCCACAAGGATTTGGAATGGAGGGTCCGCCATACCCACATTGTCCGGGATGTAGAAGACTCGAGGTTAATTCGAGCTGGGGTGACTTTGTTGAACGAAAGGGTTTTTCATGACGGACGGTCTACTCCATTTGACTTCTTTTTCATGTATGTGACCTTCTTCACCCATCTATTCATCCGGGTGCCCTTTACAAAGTTTCAAATGGCCGTCCTTCGAGAAGTCAACGTGGCTCCTACACAACTGCATCCCAACTCTTGGGCGGCCGTGCAGGCGTTCCTGGCTATGTGCTTAGCAGTGGGCGTCACTCCCACCATCCCGGTCTTCTTTTATTATTTCGAAGTCCGCCCTTCTTCCTCTGGCGGTTGGGTTTCCTTCACGTCAGTCCGGGACAGGACCCTCTTCCGTCCTTTCTCCGATTCTTTCAAAAGTTTTAAACAACACTACTTCAAAATAATTGTTGATAAAGCCGACCTCCACGAATTTTCTGATGATGAAGGGAGGCTGTTGTTCCCATTTTATTGGACGAGGGATCCTCGACGAATAAAGGCGACTCCTATAGGGGCCTTGACAGCGCCCGACTTAGAGGCCGTGCGCACCATTAACGACCTCCCCCGCCGGATTTCCGCCAGTCATCTAGTCGAATGCCTTAGTCTCGAGGATTGTGGACCAAAGGCGTTCGGTATGGTCTTGTCATATTGGGTGTGTTTGTTTTTCGTATACTGACGTTAATTTTCTGAATTGCTTTGTTTCTTGCAGAACTTATGACGACTCTAGGTCCCCGTAAATCCAACTTCATTGCTGCCCGGAAGAAGTCCGGGGCAAGTTCGTCGACCGCCCGGCCGACAAGCGTTCCGAATATACCTCGTCCTCCTCCTGCCGGACAGGCTTCCTCGGGCGGACGCCAGCCGACCGTGCGCTTAACCCAGAAGGTAGGAGCCCCCCCTGCCAATAAGACTGGGGGTTCAAACATCCAGGTGCCGCCTCTTAACCCTCAGCCGGAGGTGGCGGCCACCCAAGCAGATCCACTATCTGAGGCGGCCACTACTTCTGCCGACCTCCTAACTCGCAAGAGAAAAGAGCACGCCGCGGAGGGGCGTAAAGACAAGGAGGGGTCGTCGTCTCGGTCGGCTTCGAAGAAGGCTCGAAAGAGCAAGGACAAGGACCGTGGGAAAGCCCCTGCCGTCCCTCTACCGGGCGGTATCTTCAGCCCGGAATTTAGCATGAGTGACCGGGCCAAGTTCCATATGAGCTCCTCCCAGAGGGCGCTCATTGAGCCTCTTACTGAGTTGGACTTGACCAATGCAATGCTGGAGATGTCTACTCGGACATCCGCCCTGGCGTGGTACCTGAAAGAGTTTGCTGATCGCCCCGGGGTGGCGGAGCTGCGTGCCGAGCTCGACAAAGAGAAGAAAAACGCGGCCTCCCTTCAGTCTACTTTGGAAGAGATGGTTCTCAATCAAGAGGAATACGACAAGAAGATCGAACAGTTGGAGGCCGATCTCGAGAAGACAAAGAAAGAGGCCGCTGAGGGTTTGGCAGCCGCCAGGAGCGAACAGGAGCGCGCAAAGGAAGAAAGTCGCCAGCTGAAGGCGGATGTGGCCCACCTAAAGGAGGCCGAAGTAGAGCGTGCCAAGGCGAGCGAGGCCCTTTCCCAAGACCTTGCTAAAGCTAAGGAGAAGGTTGCCGAGTTGGAGTCAACCGTCATGTTTGAACATGAGGAAGGCTTCAATAAAGCCCTTCGCCAAGTGACCCTTTTGGCGGGCGTCGAGGACCCGTTCAGTCTGGGCGTGGACATTGAGAAGGACGTCGTGGATGGCGTCCTGGTGGATCTAATGGCGGCTGAAGAGGATGGGCCGGCTGTGGATGCCGATGCTGGGGGGGATAGTTAGGTGCTTATTTTCTTTCATTTTTTGATGTGTATGCTTGTGACCGTCCGTCCAACGTCTCGGATTGTCCAGAGGTTGGCCGGTCGGTCCTTTTGTAAATCTGGGCGTCTTTTAACGCCAATGATTAATACACAGCTATTTCTTTTCAATTTCGTATGTTTGGTGAGTTGCACCTTTGTTCTTTTCGGCGGGGATGTTCCCCTTATAAAATTTAATTTGGAATTTCGCCCGTGGTCCGGCTTTTGCTCGTACGGACGACCATGTTCATTTTGCGGGTCCATTTAATCGTGCGTTGCTTGGCCAAACGAAGTAATTCTCGGAAGAATACTAAGTTATTTAAACGCCTGAGAACTTTCGCTTTTGCTTTTGTGGGGCGGACGGTCCCCAGTGGAGAGTTGTTCCCGGAAGAACGCTCTAAGTTATTCCCGGAGGAAAACTTTCGCCTATGTTTTGTGGGGCGGACGGTCCCCAGTGGAGAGTTGTTCCCGGAAGAACACTCTAAGTTATTCCCGGAGGAAAACTTTTGCCTTTGTTTTGTGGGGCGGATGGTCCCCAGTTGAGAGTTATTCCCGGAAGAACACTCTAAGTTATTCCCGGAGGAAAACTTTCGCCTTTGTTGGGCGGACGGTCTCCAGTGGAAGTTGTTCCTGCCTGAGGACCCTTTGCCTGTTTGGTTTTTACAGAATGCGATTATTGATGCAAGAATATCCTGTCATTCATTTATATGGAACAACTGTACATGTCATTAAAACATTCAACTTAGCTAAAATAAAATTTCAAGTGTGTGGCGTTCCAAGTGTTAGGGATGGGACGTCCGCCCATTTGCGCCAATCTGTACGCCCCATTTCCTAGGGCCTCCGATATTCGATATGGCCCCTCCCACTTGGCAGCGAGCTTCCCATGTGTCGGGTCTCGGCGAGCGTCACCCGCTTTTCTCCATACTAGGTCCCCCTCTTGGAAGTTCCTTGGCCGCACTTTGGAGTTGTACTTCCTTTCCACCATACGTTTACATGCCTCGGCTCTTAATGCCGCTCGATCGCGCCGTTCCTCTAAGGAGTCCAACTCAATCCTCAGCTCCCGGTCGTTGAGGTGTAAGTCTTCAACTCGTCGCCTCAGGGACGGCTCCCCCAACTCGACCGGTAACATGGCGTCAGTGCCGTAAGTTAGGTTGAAAGGAGTTTCGCCAGTGGTCCCGTGAGGCGTGCATCTATATGCCCAGAGGACTTCGGGTAATTCGTCCACCCAAGCTCCCTTTCTCTCTCCCAAACGACGCTTAAGTTCTGAGACGATGGTTTTATTCATTGCCTCTGCTTGTCCGTTCGTCTGAGGGTGCTCCACCGAGCTGGTGACGTGTTTAATCCCCAATCCCTTGAAGAATTCGGCGAGTTTCTTGTCAATAAACTGCCGGCCGTTATCTGTGATGATTTATTGAGGGAGGCCAAATCGGCATATGAATTTCCAGCAAAATTTCTGGACTTGGGCTGCCGTGATGGTTGCCAGGGGCTCGGCCTCTACCCATTTGGTAAAGTAGTCTACTGCCACTAGGAGGAATTTCTTCTGAGCTTGTCCTACGGGAAACGGTCCCACGATGTCCATTCCCCATTGGGCGAACGGCCAAGGGGAGGATATCGAATGCAAGACGTGTGGCGGCATGTGAGAGTTGTTGGCGTGCGCTTGGCAACTGATGCATTTCTGGACGAACGCTTTCGTGTCCGCCTCCATGGTAGGCCAGTAATATCCGGCTCTCAGTAGCTGGGCTTTCAACGTTCTCCATCCAGTATGGAGACCACAAACACCGTTGTGAAGTTCGTCCATGACATAACGGGCCTCTTCGTATCCTAAACACTTAAGGAGGGGGGAGGAGAATCCTCTTCGGTACAAGTCATCCCCCACGATAAGGTAACGGGCGACTTTCTTGGCGTCACGGATGCTAATCGTCCTCCCCTCATCCTGGCGGGTCATGATTTCTTTGATATCCGTCCGCCAATCACTCCCCGCACTGGATACCGCCGAACATTCCACTGAGGGCTGGAGTAGTACTTGCCTCACAATGGTGGTTAGTTGTCCCTTTTCTTTCCCGGAACTGAGCTTGGACAGCACATCGGCCCTAGTGTTTTGCTCCCTTGGAATGTGCTGTATGGTAGCTTTGTCGAAGTTTTTCACGAGCTCGGTTGCCCGTTGGAAGTATTGCAACAGTCGCTCTTCCCGGATCTGGAAATTGCCGTTCATCTGGCCGACCACTAGTTCCGAGTCTGTGTGACAAGTAACCCTCCTGGCACCCATATCCTTTGTGAGCTCGAGGCCGGCCACCAAGGCCTCATATTCGGCTTGATTATTGGAGACTTTGAATTTGAATATCAGGGAGTGTTCGAGTAAGAACCCATTGGGGCCTTCTAGGACGATGCCGGCTCCGCTAACAGATCGGCCGGACGCCCCGTCAACGTATAATCTCCATTCGTCTTGATTGGAAGGGGGTAGTTCGGCCGCAAAGTCTGCTAAGTGTTGGCCTTTGATTGAGCCTCTGGGCTCATAACGCAGTCCGAATTCCGAGAGCTCCACCGCCCAAGCCACCATCCGTCCAGCTAAGTCCGGCTTTCTTAGGATCTTGGAGATGGGGAAGTCGGTCCTGACTATCACCTGATGGCTTTGGAAGTAGGGGCGGAGTCTTCGGGATGCGTTTAACAAAGCTAACGCCACCTTCTCTACCCTTTGGTAGCGGGTTTCAGCGTCTAGGAGCGTTCGGCTGACGAAGTAAATTAGCCTCGGCTGAGGCTGCTCCTGCATCAGTACGGCGCTAATGGCCGTCTCTGATACCCCCAGGAAAATGTGCAGGTCTGCTCCTGCCACTGGGCGGTTCATGACCGGGGGGTTGACGAGGATGGTCTTTACATCCTGGAACGCCCGCTCGCACTCGTCGTCCCATACCGGGCCGGCTCCTTTTTTCATCTTCCGCAAGATTGGTCTCACTCTTTCCGCCAGTTTTGGGATAAAGCGTGACAGAGCGGTGAGGCGTCCAATTAGTCTTTGGATTTCTTTAAGCGTAGCGGGACTTTGCATTTGAAGTATTGCTTCACACTTGTCTGGGTTGGCTTCGATCCCTCGGGATGTCAACATGAAGCCCAAGAATTTTCCGGCCGCTACCCCAAAATGTACATTTGGCGGGGTTCAGGCGCATGCCGAACTTCCGCACTTGGCGGAACACCTCCTCCAGGTCCTTAATGTGTTCCTCCCCGGCCGAGGACCGGACTACCATGTCATCCACGTATACGTCCATGCACCGACCTATTTGCTCCCGAAAGATCCGGTCCATCAAGCGTTGGTATGTTGCCCCTGCGTTCTTTAGGCCGAACGGCATCACTTCATAGCAGAAGTTAGCTTTCTCTGTGATGAACGCCGTCTTTTCAACGTCCGGGCCGTACATGGGTATTTGGTTATACCCGGAGTAAGCATCCAAGAAACTTAAAACTCGATGTCCGGAGGCCCCGTCAACCAGGGCATCTATACTGGGTAAGGGGTGGGAGTCTTTTGGACAAGCTTTGTTCAAGTCCGTGTAATCCGTACACATGCGCCACTTCCCACTTGCTTTTTTCACCATTACTACGTTAGCCAACCACGTAGTATACGTGACCTCTCGGACAAACCCAGCCTCCTTCAACTTCCTTACTTCCTCTTGCACGGCCTTTCGTTTTTCGTCGCCCATCCTCCGCTTCTTCTGCGCGACCGGGCGGGCATCTTTAAACAGTGAGAGCTTGTGACACATGACAGCAGGGTGGATCCCCGGCATGTCGGCCGCCGTCCAGGCAAATAAATCTCTATTTGCCCATAGGAGTGCCCTCAACTCCTTCTCCAAGCCAGGCTCCATTTCCCTGGCGATAACGGTTGTTTGGGTAGGGTCCCTTCATATTAAAACAGGCTGGGTTTCCCCCATTGGTTCTAGGTGGTCCTCTGTGTTCGTCCTGGGATCGAGATCCGCCATGGCGACCTCCGACCCAATCGTCCTCCGCTTCATCGGCCGGGTATGCAGCTTCAATCCTGCAGCGTAGCACTCTCGGGCCGTCTTTTGGTCCGCCCGAACAGTGCATATAGTTCCCTTCTCGGGGGGATACTTCATTGTGAGGTGGGGTGTGGACACAATCGCTCCGAACGCGTTCAAGCATGGGCGTTCGAGCAATACATTGTATGAGGTATTAGCTTCAACTAACAAATATCGAACCCTCTTCTCTTCACTAGATCGGCCGGTTCCTAGCCTTGTTCTTAACTCTAAATACCCCCTGGTATCAACTGTTTCCCCCGCAAATCCCACAATCTGCCCATCATAGGGGACGATCAAATCCTCCGAGATGTCCATTTGCTGGAAAGTTTTCCAGTACAAGATGTTGACCGAGCTCCCCTGGTCGACCAGAACCTTGCTAACTCCATATCTCGCTATCTCAGCGGTTATGACCATCGGGTCATCCTGGTCAGGATCTGGGGCATGAAAATCTTCATCCGAGAACGTGATAGGCGGCATGGTCCGCCGTGGTTTGTCCACCAAATTTACCGATTGGAGGGCTCGTATGTGGCGCTTCCGAGCAGAGGAAGATGACCCTCCCCCCGCGAACCCCCCTGAGATCGTGTTGATGTGCCCCCGCAGAGGGCGTTCTCGACTTCGGCTTGGTCGCCTCTCTGATCGAGGTCGTTCGGCCCTTGAATGTCTCGGCCTGTCCGAACGATATGTCGGTCGTTGAGCGGGCTGAGCGGCCGTTTGTTGAGGGCGCTCTTCGCGGACGTATTTTTTAAGCTTTCCCGCCCGGATAAGCTCTTCTATCTTATCTTTAAGGGCCGCACACTCCTCCGTGGTGTGGCCCATATTCATATGATAGGCGCAATGCTTACTTCCATCCGCTACCTTTGGAGTCGGACACCCTTCCGGCTGGCGGATTAGGTCCGCGCTAAGCGCTTCCCTTAAAATCTTCTCCCGGGGAGTGTTCAGGGGAGTGTATTGTTGGAAACGAGGTCCTTTCTTTTGTTCTTTGTGCTTAAGGCCGGACGGTCTTCCTGCCGAGGCACCAGACTTTCCACCGTCTGCTCTCTCTGCCCTGGCTTCCTGGTTCTCCCTCTTATATGAGAGCTTCATCTCCTCCACCCTTATTTCATCTGCTGCCCTCTCTCTTAGCTCCTCCATCGTCTTGGGTGCTCGCCTGCAGACGCTATCCTTAAACGGCCCTGGTTTGAGAGCCGGTAGGACGTAGTGTAGGGCGAGCTCTGGCGTCAGGCTTTTTACGCGCCGGACGGTCTTCTGGAACCTATCCATGAATGTCCGCAGTGTCTCATCCTTCCCCTACTTGAGGGTCATTAATTCGAATACGGTCAAGTCTTGTGCACTACTGGCCGCGAACTGTTTGATGAACAGCTGTTTCAAACCAGCGAAGTTCTCTATGGAATTAGGAGGGAGGGTGTTGAACCATTCCAGTGCTTCATCCTCTAATGACAACGAGAATGCTCGGCACCAAATGGCGTCATTGCCTGTCCGGAACGCCATTGCGTTCGAGAACGTCTGGATATGGGACGTAGGGTCGGTTGTTCCGTTGTACATCTTGAATTGCGGAGCCACAAATTGCTCCGAAATTTGGACGTTCATTATGTTTTGGGTGAACGGCAGTAACAGGGTGGATGAAGGTTCCGACTTCACTACCATCCGCCCGTCCTCGGCGGCGCTGTCCGCATGCACCGATTTAACATTGCTCCCTTCTGCCTCAAACCCGGTAGGCCTCCAAGTCCTATCGCATTCGGTATCCGTGGACGGGCGTTCTATCGCTACCGCCTTTCCCTTATCTTTCGCCTGCTCGCCTCCGTCCATCTGTCCGACCTCCCGGGCTATCCGGGCTTCACAGTCGGCCTTTACGGCGGCCAGTTCGTCTTCGTGGCGCTGCTGCATCTCGTCCATCTTTTGCTGCAATGCGCGGATCATTTCAACAGGATCGTCCATGCCCATGTTTCTGGTGGTCACCATTGAGTTTTTGAAATCACACGGCCCCAGGGTGGGCGCCAAATGTTTCGGATGTGTAGGGCTGTGCAGTTCCAAACCTCCACGTCCTCCTGCCAATTTGTCTTGGTAGCTGATCTTCTATTCTGATCCTCAGTCCTTTTCTCAATCCCGAGGGGTGGAGACCTGCAAAAGATTCTCCGATGCCAAAGTCAGTCTCAGAGCAATGGCTTTTCTCAGGGATAGCAATAAATGTGCATTCAATGTAACCTATCTACCACTCACCGTGGACCTGTATTTATAGTTTTCGCTATGGGCTTGGGATTAGTGAAAAGTTAATCACGGCCCAAAACAGCCCAATAGCTTCTAATTTCTACTTACCTTTAAGCCAGGCTACTTTACTTTAAGTCACGTTGATTAGTGTTTTGGCGGGTGTGGGCGTCCGCCCCTGTGATATGGTCGTCCGCCTCGTGCGCCTGGAGCTCGGATGCTAGCGCCTCAACCGCCCATGCGGTATGGGCGTCCGCCCATACGGACTTTTCCGTACGGCGTCCGGCCTAGCTGGCAGTGTCCGCCCATGTGGTATGGGCGTCCGCCTCGCGCGCATGGAGCTCGGATGCTAGCGTCTTATCCGCCCATGTGGTATGGGCGTCCGCCCATATGGACTCTTCCGTACGGCATCCGGCTCTTGCGGATACAGTATTTAATCCTAGATGTAAGATTAACTATACACACAGAAGTTTTTATTAATATAGTTTTTCTAAATTTTTTATTTTAAACTTTTATGTACGTTAATTTAACTTTAAAGAAAAGAAAATAACTCATTTTTTTTTATATTCTTTTATTAAAAAGTTTATTTCCTTTACTAAATTAAAAATCTGTTCTACCCCTTGATGAGTCAATATTTTCTTCACTTCACTTAGTTTATTGTACTAGAATTAATCAGGGAATTGTGCTTAATTGTCCAGTATTTTTCCGTTTTTGCTAATTGTGCTTAATTTGACCAGAAATTCTAATTTTAATTAATTTGAATTATTTGAGTTAATTATTCGCATTAGTAATTGCAAGGAAAATTTTGGAAATAAATTTGGGACATTTGAATGTTAAATGAGAAATGACAATTGAGCCAAATTCATCTCAGCCATTTGACTTTTCGCTGGTTGCTGTGTGAATTTTGTGTCAACTTGTTTGTCCTCGTTCGAGTTCAATTCTTATCCGTTTTGCATGCAGTTTTTTTTTCATAGTTTCGTATGGATGTCTATTTGCAAGTATAGTTTTTACTTTGTTCAAATTCATTTTGTGTTGTTCCCAGTATTTATTTTACTCCCCTATGTTAGTTCAGTGATTACTGTTTGAGTGACTTCTAATCTGTGTGCATTGTTTGCATGTTGTTTGATACTTGTGGTGGCTGGAATTGATCATTGGACGGTGCTAAGAACTCCCAACACTCAAGGATTCAACACTCATGTTGGCACATTTTAAAGCTCATTTCAAGAAGTAATATTGGTTGGTTTGGAAACCACATTGCAAACTCACGGTTTATAGCCCTTGGAAGATGACAATTGCACTGCCACATTTACTAAGTAAATGTCTCGGCCATACCACCTTGGCCCATTGGAAAATTCAGCAAGCATCACATATTGAATGGAAATGAAGGGGACCACGTTGTTTGCCATCAAACAAATTAACAAAGAAAGGAGTGGTACATAGACATGAACTCACGGCACACACAAAGGAATTTTCCTTCTTCTTGCAAGTGTGGGAGCCGCCACTTCTCATTAGAAAAAACATGACAAGAGAATGAAAGAAGGGGTCACCAGGCAAAGTCACGTCCACATGAAAGACTTCCAAAATGCTGAATTCTAAAGAAGTGCTACACATGGCCCACATGGAAAATTCAACAAAGCATTTGGCAAATCAAAGTATGGAATTGAAATTAAATGAAGGGGCCACCATGCAAATGCAGCCACGGTTTTTGTTAAAAATTTGGAAGACAATAGCATAAAGAAGTGAAAGGTGGGAGCCACCAAACTCTCTTAGCTGGAACGTGAATATGAATCCATCAAATTGGAGAGCTTCACATAATTTAATTAAGGTGGCATCTAGCTCACATTTCACGGCACCTTGGCTTAAGCATGTGCAGATTTAGTTGCTCTTCCATTCCACAATACATCCACGGTCCAGCAATTGAAGTGCAGATTTGTTCTGAACTCTCCGTCTCTTCCACTCTAGTTTTTGGTCTTTGAACTTCAATTAGAAAAGAATCTCACGGCTGGTCCAACACATAAATGAGCATTCATTTTCTTTGTTTTAAGATGCACATCAAGTAGCTGCAACATTCAAGGGAGGGAGTCACGGCCAGGAAGATGTTGAACATCCAGCAGTTGGAGAAGAAGACATCCAAGGAAGCCAAAGACAGTGTGGAAGAAGAGGGAAGTGATTCACGGCCACACCAGCCACCACCTCACGGTTTCCTCTATTCTTCTGATGCAGCTCACGTAAAAAGAAAAGGGAGAAGCATATTCACAGACCCACTCATTTGCTTAGAAGAAGGTGGTTGTATTTTTAAGTGATTCATTCCTGGAAGAAAAAGGTATCACGGTCTATACGTGAAAGAGATAAAAGATATCAAGTCATTCATTCCTTTAAAGCACAATTATTGGTCTGCAATTCAATGCACCACACGTCCTGCATCCAGCCGCTTGGTCCAAGTGGAGACGTGAGATCCAGCTGATATTGGTTGACGGAAGGAGGTGGATGAAGAAGCTACATCACGTCCAAGGCAACACACGGTCTGCTGGACGCAAGAAGAGAGTAGTCCAGTTTCAATATATGTGTAGAGGAGAGTGATGTCTCCTGAAGCAACACCACCAACGTCCAGAGAGCTGCAACTTCATTGAGGGGAGGTGTAATGGATGAATGGAGAAAGGAGAAGAGTGGATTCTTGGCTTGGAATGGTGTGAAACGTAATTGAAGAAGAAGACAAGATGAGGTGGAAATTGGAGGGGCCTAAACCTTATTTTCTTTGGCATATCTAGGAGCATTTGACAGAAGAAGATTGCCTAAAAACAGGGGCTGCCAATTGTCAACTAAAGACAAAAACAAATGAATGGAGAAGTCACGGGATGAAGTTCAGAATTCTGGGCTATAAAATGGAATGGGCAGCAAAGGAGAAAGGGGAGAGTTTTAGGAGTAGGAATTAGGAGAGAGTTTACGTTCTGCTTTCATTTTTCCACCTCCCCTTTGGGGAGGTTTTGGATTTGTTCCCCAGTATGTTTTCCAATTTGTTTTACAATTTCAATCTGCACATTTAATTTCCAGTGTGTTTTTCAGTTGTCAAAACTCTACTTTCATCAGCAATTACCTTGCGTTTGCAATTTCGTCTGCACGTTTAAAGCTTTGATCAAATTATTGTCACTGCAAGTTTCTGCTCACATCAATTTCCTTTAAGTTTCATTGCACATTTTAATTTCTGTAAGAAGTTTATTTGTTTTTGCAATTTACAGTTTTCTGAATTTACCGTCTGTTTTTATAGTCTTTAAACTTTATTTCAACATTTTTAATTTTGCTTTATTAAATTTTCAGTTTTAATTTTATTTTCCGCACAATCACAAAAACATCCACAAACCCCCCCCACTTCGTGTATAAAATCTGAGACTAAACCGACACAAATTGGTCCTTGAGAGACGACCTAGGAGTCACTTCCTAGTACTGTACTGCATTAATTTCGCAATCAACTTTTGTGAGCGGTGCGACCCGTTTATCAAAAATGGCGCCGCTGCCGGGGACCAATGGAGGTTTGGTTTTAGATTTTTGTTGTATAAAGTTTTGTTCTGTTAATATGTTTGTTTTGTGTGTTTTGTCTTGTATATTTCTGTAGGCGACAACGACACCTTCAGCAAATTTTGGCGGCGTTGTCACTTCAGTTCCAGGTTTTTGTTTTAAGATTTGTACTGTGTTAATATATATTGTGTATATATATGTTTAATTGTTGTGTTTTATCTTGCGTTATGATGTGATGTTCTATTTTCTGTATGCGTGTCATATGTATTTTGTTTGTTAATTAAAAAAAAAAAAATTAAAAAAAAAATTTAAAAAAAAAAAATGTATGTGTTGTTTTGTGTGTTCCTGTAGCATGTATAAATGTGTTGTGAATTATCTGTTTCGTAATTTTTAGTATTTACTTTTTATTTGTTTTATTTTTATTTTTCGATGTCTACCTATTTTAATGTTGTGAATAATGCTTATTCTGCCAATGTCTGTGATTATGATTCTTATTCTGCATATTACTTTGATTTTAAATCTGCTGATTTTTATGATGAGAACAATATGTTCCATCATCCAATTTCTGAGAGCTCTCTTTGGGAGCCAGTTCCACAATATGAGAGTCAGCAGTATGATTCTCCTATTCAAATAACTCCTCAGCCTTCTACTTCTGAACCTACTTTAAAGGAGTTACTAGAGCAGATGACAATGCAGAATATTCAGTTTCAGAAAGGGAACATGCAGTTCAAGCAAGAGAGCATGGAAACTCAAGCTGCCATTCAGAAGCTGACTGATCAGATCAGGCAGATGGCCACTCTTGCACCTGAGGAGACTGATGAAAATTTTGGGGACCCGGCAGAAGTAAGCAGTAATCCTGAACCAGGTAGACCACCTTCACCTTCCCACACTCTAGAAATCTTCAAGGAAGAGGAGGTAAGCATACCACAATTTGATTATTATGTTGATTGTGATGATGATCGGTATGCTAATGACTATATTCTTGCTGAGTCTGATTTTAATTTTTCCTCTGTGCATGATGAGAACTGCTTTTTACTATCACATTCGAATGGTTATTCTTCATGCACTGAACATGAATCTGAGTCTATGATTAATATTGCATGCAATTTAGAAATTGATTCATGTTATGAGGATTTATCTAAAGCTCAGTATGATAATTTGGGTGTTATACCTCTGCATAACATTTCTTTGGAACCACATTGCACTAACCATGTTGCAGGAGGTGTACATGTATTGCATCAACAAACACCCACAATTGAAGACAAAGGTGCAAGCTTACAAAACGGTTTGAAAATCAATTGGCACCTGTTGAACCCAATCATCAACAATTTTTTCTGCTTAGATCCAGCGATGGAAGACATTTCATTGCGAGATCAAATCTGGAGGATGAAGCAGTTCCTCCTCAAAACTTCCGTGCTGGATCATGAAGTGGAAAACCTCTCCCTACAAGTCCAAAATTGGCAACTGCCACCCTGACCAGGGAAGTTTTTTTTTTCTTTCTTCCCCGTTTTCATATTTTTAGTGCACTTGTCCTTTATCTGTTTAGTGTTTTAATTGATGATCTTATGCTTAGAAAACATTTAGGACAGTGTAGTTTAAGTGTGGTCTCGGGAAGTTTCTGATTTTTGTTTTTCTTTTAAGTTTGTTTTTCCTTTTCTTTTTAGTTTTCGAATTATTTTTTTAAAAAAAAAAAAAAAAAAAACAATTTAAAAAAATGTGTTCTGTGTTTTATTTGCTTCGTGATTTTTAGTGTTTGTACTAAAAAAAAAAAAAAAAATTCAAAAATTCAAAAAAATAAAAAAATAAAAAAATAAAAATAAAAATAAAAATAAAAATAAAAATTTGTGTTGTGTTTTAAGTATGATATTTTGTTAATGTATGTTTTGTAAATATATGTTTTGTCTGCTGTTTTTGACATTTGTGTTCTATCTGCTTTGATATTTTGTGTTCGTTATTTGGTATTTTGTTTCGTTAATATGTGTTCTGTTTTTATTTATTTATTTAGTTTTTGTTAAAACATAAATAATCGTAAGAGCAGAATTTGCAAATAAAGGGCAGAGAGGTGAAACTATCTGAGTGCATTTATTGTAACTTACCAAGTTCGCAGAAAACATTCTGTCTTACATTGATTATTAAAATAAAATACATAAAAACATAAATAAAGTTGTTCGATCATTTCTGATCGTTAATATTACACACCATAATAAATAAAAACATAAAAAATAAAAACAAAAAAAAAAAAAAATTAATTGTTCATATTACAGTCCTTAATTCTGGCCACACTCGGCCAGCAAAAACATATAAAAAAAAAAAAAAACATAAAACACTAAAACTGGAAGAATTCTCGAGCTGGTTGTGGTGGTCTAAGGGAGAGCTCCGTTGAGGGAGCTCTGGTTCGAAAAGTCACGAGCGGAGGCTTTGGTGGAGGAATTTCTCGTTCATTTCTGTCGTCATCGATGATGATCGGAACGGGAAACAGATTCAGCAGCCTCGGTGCCCTCATTATCACCCAGTTGTTTTCTTTCAAACAAAAAAAAAAAAATAAATAAATAAATAAATAAATAAATAAAAAATAAAAAACTTGTGTTAATAATAGAAGAGGAAGTGAAAAAATTTCAATGAAGGTATGATGAGAGTTCTTACCGTACATATACAGCGGCAGTTGTGAAAAGAGAGTGCCTGTGGGGTCTATCTCCGCTTGCCAGCGCCTGACCCGATTGCCATGGTTGTTAAACCAGCAGTGCACGTTGTATTCAGTGGCTTCGCCGAAGGTCCTTAGTCGAGACGCGATCTCGACGACTTGCGCTCGGCTTGGGTGTGTGACCCCATAGTTGTAGATTTTGGTCATCATCGTGATCTGATCATCTGTAGGACGCCATCGTTGACTGGTATATCTCTCTGATTCCATATCACTCATCCTTCCTCTCGTAATATACAAAAACATAAATAAAAAAAATAAATACATATAAAAAGAACTAAAACAAGAAAAAAAAAAGCATAACATAAAAAAAAAAAAACATAAAAACATTAGATTCTTAATTCAGTGTTTTCTTTATTTGTTCTTGTTTCCTTTCAGATTTATTTTGTCCAGTCATGCTTTGATGTTTCAGTTTTTGGTCTCAGATCTGTTTCACGGTCCTCGCAAAGGGTCCTAAACGGATCTATGTCCAGTTGTCCTGTTGTCCTTGTTCTTGTATATTATGTTTATGTGTTTATTTAGTTTTAAGTGGGGTACGTGGCGTTGTTCTACCCGATTGTCTCTGCAATACCTTCAATCGAAGGGAGATTAACGTCTGGTTTCCAGCCTATATACCCCTTAAGTTTTAAGACAATTGTGTTTTATGTGTTTTAAGTGTTTAGCAGGTGAAAAATAAAGCGAATAAGAGCTGAAAATAAAGAAGGAACTGAAAGCAGGAAAAAGAAAAAAAATGATAGATCTGAAAGCTGTAAAAGGAGAAGAACTGAAAAGCAAAGAAAAGTGCAGAAAGCTTAAACGGCAGAAAGAAGGAGATCCAAAGTGCAGATGACTTACCCGGAGTAGTAGGGCTTACAGAAGCTTGACGCAGATCTTAGACGCTCCGAAGGCACACAGGCAGAGGCTCCTCACGGATCTCACTCAGACTCTTCAGAAGGCCGGGGACAGAGCTTCCTCGCAGAGGTTCCAGATGCTCAGGTTGAGAGTGAGGAGAGCGGAGAGAGAAGTGAGAAGTAGAGAGAGAGCAGAGCAGTCAGAAATGCCGCTCGGGAGCCGAAGTTGGCCTATTAATAGCCAAAATTCTGCCACTGTAGCAACAGTTCCGGTCTTTGCCACCGAGACTGTTGTCACAGTACCGGTATCCTTTTTCAAAAAAAAAAAAATAAAAAAAAAATAAAAAAAATAAAATAAAATAAAATAAAATAAAATAAAATAAAATAAAAAAAAATATAAAAAATAAAATAATATTAACATCTGCTGATGGATGTTTCTGAAAATTTCTTCCCATTTTTCCTAACTTTTTATTGCACTTGTCTATATTATTTGCTGCTCTGAAATTGATAATCTGATGATTGTAACACACTGAGGACATTGTGTGATTTAAGTGTGGTCTACTGGGGAGAAATTTTGATTTTCTGTTAGTTTCTGTTAAGTTTGTATTTTGTGTGTTAAATTTTTTGTTTTTTTGAGTGTTAAAATTTTTTCTGTTTTAAGTGGTTTTTTTTGTGTTTTGTGTGCAATAAATTTTACATTTTTCTTTTGATTTCTGGATGATGTTTAAGTTGTAGATTTTTCCTTCACTTCATTAATACTTATGGTTTGAAATCCTTGCTTTTCTCTGCTTGGAAGATGATTATAATGTTTAAGAGGTTGATTTGATTGTAACGAATGCCCTGTGTGAGAATTTGAGCCACTTAATTTTCTTTCTTGTGTGATATGTATCTTGATTGCTTGCACATATGCCTTGGCTTGATTCTTTTTGATATACTTGATTTATATGCATTTTTGGAAGTGATAAAGGCAATTTTATTCTTGAGCCTCTTTAGCCAAATAAGCCTACCTTGTTATTATCCTTTGATAACCCCTTTGAGCCTATATTGTATATATTTCTTTGTGTTGAAGCTCATACACTGATCCTAAGTGAAAAACAAATGATTACCTTATCCTTAGGAAAGTCTGGAGCTATAGAAGTATTTTGTGAATAAGTGTGGTCTCCTTGGGAATTCTGATGAATTGGCTAGTTGGTTCCTCATCATGTTTTGAAATTATGAAATATAATCATGTTGTGTTATAAAGAAAAAAAAAAGAAAAGAGACAGGATGAAAAAAAAAATGATGAGAAAGAAAAAAAAATGATAAAAAAAATATAATATAATTTTGTGAATAATGGAGTCGAGAAGAGGATCGAATTAGAGGTTGGGTGAAATTTTATTGAATTTCCACTTATTCCCCATTGCTCCTCTATTTCTTTTGGGCTATACCTACTTATCCATATTTATCCTCCCCTGTCCTTGGCCCCATTACAACCCTGAAAGACCTTTAGATCTGAACATGCATATGTTTTAAGTATTGATAATTAGAAACTTGCCAAGTCTTCTTGTGTTTGCTTTCTTGAGTGCATTGAGTGACATTGATTTACCCTAGACACTTGAGAGAAACACTATGAGTGCATCTGTGAGGTTATGTTATTTTTGAATCACCTCTTGAGCTGATTAATTATTTTACCAAGTTTTGAATTGTTTGGAAGATTTCTATAAGTATCTGCTTTTCAGTGATTCTGTGATTGGATATGGTCTACATCTTTTCTCTGTCTAGATTTCCTGAGAACTTTGTAAATTCTGTTTATTTTCTCTTGAGTCTTTGTTTTTCTGTCTGCTGAATTTGTGTAACCTTCCTAAAAGTCCTTTGATGTCGTATTCCCTGATTTGCGTCTTGATTTTGCCCAGGAGTGCAAAAGACTAAGTGTGGTCTATTTTGATGAGTCAATATTTTCTTCACTTCACTTAGTTTATTGTACTAGAATTAATCAGGGAATTGTGCTTAATTGTCCAGTATTTTTCCGTTTTTGCTAATTGTGCTTAATTTGACCAGAAATTCTAATTTTAATTAATTTGAATTATTTGAGTTAATTATTCGCATTAGTAATTGCAAGGAAAATTTTGGAAATAAATTTGGGACATTTGAATGTTAAATGATAAATGACAATTGAGCCAAATTCATCTCAGCCATTTGACTTTTCGCTGGTTGCTGTGTGAATTTTGTGTCAACTTGTTTGTCCTCGTTCGAGTTCAATTCTTATCCGTTTTGCATGCAGTTTTTTTTTCATAGTTTCGTATGGATGTCTATTTGCAAGTATAGTTTTTACTTTGTTCAAATTCATTTTGTGTTGTTCCCAGTATTTATTTTACTCCCCTATGTTAGTTCAGTGATTACTGTTTGAGTGACTTCTAATCTGTGTGCATTGTTTGCATGTTGTTTGATACTTGTGGTGGCTGGAATTGATCATTGGACGGTGCTAAGAACTCCCAACACTCAAGGATTCAACACTCATGTTGGCACATTTTAAAGCTCATTTCAAGAAGTAATATTGGTTGGTTTGGAAACCACATTGCAAACTCACGGTTTATAGCCCTTGGAAGATGACAATTGCACTGCCACATTTACTAAGTAAATGTCTCGGCCATACCACCTTGGCCCATTGGAAAATTCAGCAAGCATCACATATTGAATGGAAATGAAGGGGACCACGTTGTTTGCCATCAAACAAATTAACAAAGAAAGGAGTGGTACATAGACATGAACTCACGGCACACACAAAGGAATTTTCCTTCTTCTTGCAAGTGTGGGAGCCGCCACTTCTCATTAGAAAAAACATGACAAGAGAATGAAAGAAGGGGTCACCAGGCAAAGTCACGTCCACATGAAAGACTTCCAAAATGCTGAATTCTAAAGAAGTGCTACACATGGCCCACATGGAAAATTCAACAAAGCATTTGGCAAATCAAAGTATGGAATTGAAATTAAATGAAGGGGCCACCATGCAAATGCAGCCACGGTTTTTGTTAAAAATTTGGAAGACAATAGCATAAAGAAGTGAAAGGTGGGAGCCACCAAACTCTCTTAGCTGGAACGTGAATATGAATCCATCAAATTGGAGAGCTTCACATAATTTAATTAAGGTGGCATCTAGCTCACATTTCACGGCACCTTGGCTTAAGCATGTGCAGATTTAGTTGCTCTTCCATTCCACAATACATCCACGGTCCAGCAATTGAAGTGCAGATTTGTTCTGAACTCTCCGTCTCTTCCACTCTAGTTTTTGGTCTTTGAACTTCAATTAGAAAAGAATCTCACGGCTGGTCCAACACATAAATGAGCATTCATTTTCTTTGTTTTAAGATGCACATCAAGTAGCTGCAACATTCAAGGGAGGGAGTCACGGCCAGGAAGATGTTGAACATCCAGCAGTTGGAGAAGAAGACATCCAAGGAAGCCAAAGACAGTGTGGAAGAAGAGGGAAGTGATTCACGGCCACACCAGCCACCACCTCACGGTTTCCTCTATTCTTCTGATGCAGCTCACGTAAAAAGAAAAGGGAGAAGCATATTCACAGACCCACTCATTTGCTTAGAAGAAGGTGGTTGTATTTTTAAGTGATTCATTCCTGGAAGAAAAAGGTATCACGGTCTATACGTGAAAGAGATAAAAGATATCAAGTCATTCATTCCTTTAAAGCACAATTATTGGTCTGCAATTCAATGCACCACACGTCCTGCATCCAGCCGCTTGGTCCAAGTGGAGACGTGAGATCCAGCTGATATTGGTTGACGGAAGGAGGTGGATGAAGAAGCTACATCACGTCCAAGGCAACACACGGTCTGCTGGACGCAAGAAGAGAGTAGTCCAGTTTCAATATATGTGTAGAGGAGAGTGATGTCTCCTGAAGCAACACCACCAACGTCCAGAGAGCTGCAACTTCATTGAGGGGAGGTGTAATGGATGAATGGAGAAAGGAGAAGAGTGGATTCTTGGCTTGGAATGGTGTGAAACGTAATTGAAGAAGAAGACAAGATGAGGTGGAAATTGGAGGGGCCTAAACCTTATTTTCTTTGGCATATCTAGGAGCATTTGACAGAAGAAGATTGCCTAAAAACAGGGGCTACCAATTGTCAACTAAAGACAAAAACAAATGAATGGAGAAGTCACGGGATGAAGTTCAGAATTCTGGGCTATAAAATGGAATGGGCAGCAAAGGAGAAAGGGGAGAGTTTTAGGAGTAGGAATTAGGAGAGAGTTTACGTTCTGCTTTCATTTTTCCACCTCCCCTTTGGGGAGGTTTTGGATTTGTTCCCCAGTATGTTTTCCAATTTGTTTTACAATTTCAATCTGCACATTTAATTTCCAGTGTGTTTTTCAGTTGTCAAAACTCTACTTTCATCAGCAATTACCTTGCGTTTGCAATTTCGTCTGCACGTTTAAAGCTTTGATCAAATTATTGTCACTGCAAGTTTCTGCTCACATCAATTTCCTTTAAGTTTCATTGCACATTTTAATTTCTGTAAGAAGTTTATTTGTTTTTGCAATTTACAGTTTTCTGAATTTACCGTCTGTTTTTATAGTCTTTAAACTTTATTTCAACATTTTTAATTTTGCTTTATTAAATTTTCAGTTTTAATTTTATTTTCCGCACAATCACAAAAACATCCACAAACCCCCCCCCACTTCGTGTATAAAATCTGAGACTAAACCGACACAAATTGGTCCTTGAGAGACGACCTAGGAGTCACTTCCTAGTACTGTACTGCATTAATTTCGCAATCAACTTTTGTGAGCGGTGCGACCCGTTTATCACCCCTCTCGCACGAAACATTACGGTTGCAAATTAATCGATAATGATAAAAATTAAACGTAGACTCTTTCTTCTTCTTCTTTTCAGAATGTAAAACTTTTGAAAACATAAGAAACTAAACGTAAAAAGTAAAAACGTTGACAATAATTGAAAGGGTAGGAGTGTTGATTTAGAAAGGTATGAGTGTTATGATGCATAAAGGAGAAGAGGACCACCCTTATTCTAGGGTAAGCAGATAAGTATACATATATGCATAAAATAACGAGAAAGGAAAGGAGAAAAAGTGAGAGTATAAGAGACATAAATTAGGGTGAGTTCTTTTACAGAAGGGTGAGGTTGTGTTCTATTGTTTTGGTCTATTTTTGGTTTGTTTGAATAGTGAAGTGAGATGCAAAAAAAGAGAGTGGGAACCACAAAAACAAGTGCTTTTCTTTGAATCACAAGAGGTTGGTGGTGAGTACTTCATGGTGGGACTCATATGGAATGGAATTGATTGGTACTCTGAAGAAGAAGGTAAAAATAAAATAAATTAAAAATAAAAGTTCATTACTTTTTTTATGTATTTTATTATATGGATAAATGTTATTTTTAATCTATTTAATGTTTTTTTAAAAGATAAGAATGAACTTTTAAAAAAAAAAAATACATAAAATATGGTATTCACGTGGTACAATTTATTTGTAAAATAAAATTTATATCAATTTATATATTTTAAACTAATTTTATTTCTAGCTAATATACAACTTTCAATTCGTATAAAAGATTAAAATAACAATTAGTCTTATTTTATTATTTTACTATATTTGTTTTATGAATTTTAACATTTTATCTTTTTAACATTTTATTGTCATATCATTTTGCGTTTTATATATTTTATAGACAAGTTAAGTGTTGTAGACCACTCGTTCAGTCTATGGATTGACGAACGTAAATAACCTAATAGTCGATTGATCGTTGGACCATAATTAAAATAATTAATTAGAACAATAAAAGTCATTGATTGATGATTGGTGAGAATAATAACAACTATTAATTTGTAATTAATAGGTCTGATTTTATTAGAAGATTATTACGAGGTTTATAAATATAAGTTTGACATTAAGATAAAACACACTCCTTCGATGCACTGAATAATTCAAGAACAATTACAAATTATTTAGTAATCAAGATGTAGAAGGACAAAATAGTAGAATAAATGTAGTGATAATGTATTAATACCTTAAAAACCAATTTCTTTTTAAAGAATACACTGCAAATATCAATTGAAAGATACATATTTATGCTAATAAATTATAAAAAAATATATTAAAAACTAGATAGTAAAATGTGTGAAAAAAAAATCTTAAATAGTAAAATTAATGAAATAATTATAATTGATTAATAAAACTTATAGTTAACTATTTTAAAATACTGATATTTTTAACATGAATTCTTTTCATATGTATTAACTTTTGTACCAGGGGGAGCTGGACGCCGTACGAAAGGACCGGGGGAGCCGGGCGCCGTACGGAAGAACCGTCCGGCTGTTCAATGACTGTCCGCCCAAGGGATATACCGGAGTCCACTACAACCTGAACGATAATACCTATACGCAATCGTGGCAGAGGTGCTCATACATCGAAGTTGAAGGTGTGCCATAAATGCCCGTCCGCCCAACTGGTCAAAGGTTGAACCTAGACCCGGTATAAACTCGCCTATACTAGCGAGCGCCGGGCGCCGCACAATGAAATAAACTCTCCTGACCCTTTTATAGCAAAGAGAGAGACCTACCAGTTGGGCCGAACCTCTGTTTGTAAGAGAAACTTTGAAGGACTCGCATGGAGCTCGTCACCGGATAGCTCCACACTCTCCATGCTCTCAAAAAGTGTTCTTCAAATAGACAACCCCGCACTCCCTACACGCACGAAAGGCGCCCTTCAAGAAAACACCGAGAGAGCCACTGCGTCAAATCTTTTCTTGTTTGTTAGGTTACTCAAAGTCCTACGTCCACTACGTGCACTAGCATCCGAGCTCCAGGCGCACGAGGCGGACGACCATATCACAGGGGCGGACGCCCACACCCGCCAAAACACTAATCAACGTGACTTAAAGTAAAGTAGCCTGGCTTAAAGGTAAGTAGAAATTAGAAGCTATTGGGCTGTTTTGGGCCGTGATTAACTTTTCACTAATCCCAAGCCCATAGCGAAAACTATAAATACAGGTCCACGGTGAGTGGTAGATAGGTTACATTGAATGCACATTTATTGCTATCCCTGAGAAAAGCCATTGCTCTGAGACTGACTTTGGCATCGGAGAATCTTTTGCAGGTCTCCACCCCTCGGGATTGAGAAAAGGACTGAGGATCAGAATAGAAGATCAGCTACCAAGACAAATTGGCAGGAGGACGTGGAGGTTTGGAACTGCACAGCCCTACACATCCGAAACATTTGGCACCCACCGTGGGGCCGTGTGATTTCAAAAACTCAATGGTGATCACCAGAAACATGGGCATGGACGATCCTATTGAAATGATCCGCGCATTGCAGCAAAAGATGGACGAGATGCAGCAGCGCCACGAAGACGAACTGGCCGCCGTAAAGGCCGACTGTGAAGCCCGGATAGCCCGGGAGGTCGGACAGATGGACGGAGGCGAGCAGGCGAAAGATAAGGGAAAGGCGGTAGCGATAGAACGCCCGTCCACGGATACCGAATGCGATAGGACTTGGAGGCCTACCGGGTCTGAGGCAGAAGGGAGCAAGGTTAAATCGGTGCATGCGGACAGCGCTGCCGAGGACGGGCGGATGGTAGTGAAGTCGGAACCTTCATCCACCCTGTTACTGCCGTTCACCCAAAACATAATGAACGTCCAAATTTCGGAGCAATTTGTGGCTCCGCAATTCAAGATGTACAACGGAACAATCGACCCTGCGTCCCATATCCAGACGTTCTCGAACGCAATGGCGTTCCGGACAGGCAATGACGCCATTTGGTGCCGAGCATTCTCGTTGTCATTAGAGGATGAAGCACTGGAATGGTTCAACACCCTCCCTCCTAATTCCATAGAGAACTTCGCTGGTTTGAAACAGCTGTTCATCAAACAGTTCGCGGCCAGTAGTGCACAAGACTTGACCATATTCGAATTAATGACCCTCAAGCAGAGGAAGGATGAGACACTGCGGACATTCATGGACAGGTACCAGAAGACCGTCCGGCGCGTAAAAAGCCTGACGCCAGAGCTCGCCCTACACTACGTCCTACCGGCTCTCAAACCAGGGCCGTTTAAGGATAGCGTCTTGATGAATCATTATTTTCTTCACTTCACTTAGCTTATTGTGCTAGATTTAATTAGGGAATTGTGCATAATTATCCAGTATTTTCCCATTTTACTGAATTGAGCTTAATCCGATCAGAAATTCTTATTTTAATTAATTTGAATTATCTGAGACTAATTATTTACAATATTGAGTGCAGGGAAAATTCTGTAAATATTCAAGGACATTCGTAAGGAAATTCATTTACACACTCTGTTGGAAGAAGCTACACTGCACTGATTTAGTTTGTGTGTTGATGAAAAATTTGAAGTAGAATATTGGTACATTTTGTAGCTCATTTCAAGAAGTAAAATTGGCTTGGAAAGTATATACATCACACACCCATTCACGGTTTAGTGAAAGCAAATAAAAATGAAATCCTGAATTCTATTGAAGTTGGTCACGACCACTTTGTGTGCAGATTTCTTTAAGCATTTAATTGTGGACCTTACATTTGGAAAACAAACTCACGGAACAAGGAACTCATTTACAGAATTCTGAATTCATACACATGGCCCCCTGTTTTCTTCTTTTTGACAAAAGTTGATTGAATAAACATTTCCAAAGGACAAGACATGATCAAAGAAGAAAATATACGGCACGTATTATGGAACGAGGGGGCCACCATTTGGGTCACATAGGAACTCTAAAATGCTGATGAATATTTGTTGAAGTATAAAGAGAACACGGTCCCACACTTGTGCACATCCATTATTTCTAGAATAAAAATGATAGCCACCAATTATTGGGAGTTCACGGATGCTGATTTGGAAGCTGGGAGAAGATGGAGACGGAAGGGGCAGCAGCTTGGTTGAGCACTTCACGGTGGCTACTGAAGAAGAAGACTCACGTCCAGTAGTAGTCATCACCGAGAGGGAGAAAATGGAGGAAGCAACAGCTCCAACACTGTCCAGTATCCAGCAAAGAAGGTGACTGATTCACCATCCAGCAACGTCCAAATCTCTCATGGCCTGGGAGAAAAGCTCACAGCTCACGGCTGGTTGGATGGAAGGCACCACGATGATTGAAGACGGAAAGGGGATGACGTTCCAACTGTTCCAGAACGTCCAGCAACTACATGGTGCCACAGCTGGGAATATTTCATGGTGATTATGCTGGAAGAAAAGTCAAGCGCAGCAGTAGCATCCAGCTTTCACACTTCAAGCAGATCCAACAACATGAAGCAAGAAGAGAGCAGTCCAGCTGAGATGGAATGAGAGATGCATGGTGGGAGATGAAAGGGGTGTAGACAGCAGCATATAGGAGAATCCAGCAAGCTGTCTAGACGCTCCAAGGTGCATCAACTGCACCAGCAGATGGCAACACATCCAGCAGGCCTTCACTAACCAGAAAATGGTCCAACAAAATTGAAGGGAGCCCACTGGTGGAAGGGAATGTCACGTGAATTTTGGCTGAATCAGATACAACAAAATGGAGGGCCCTTGCTTAATTGGCATCCAGGAGCAGCAATTTAGGGAAGAAATTAATTAAAAAATAATAATGGGAAGCTGGCTGGAATGAAGTAAAGAGAGAATTTCAAGAATAAAAAGGGCAGCGTAGGCAGAGAGTAAGGAGGAGGGGACACGGGCTGGGAGAAGCTCTCTTCCAGTTCCAGTAGTCAGCAATGTATTATGGGATGAGAGTTTCAGTAGATTTTAGCATAAGTTTAGGAATAATGTAGAGTCTCGGTTCCTCTTTCTCTTCCTCTCTGAATTTCCATTTTCAGTGCAAAATGTAGTGTTTTATTTTTGAAGTGTATCAGTGTTTGGAACAGTTTGTTAATTTTATTTTCACGACATTTTATTTCAAGTAGTGTGTCTTTGCTAAATTTGATTTCCAATTCAGTGATTTTAATTTTACTGTCTCTTTTATTTTACCGTTTATTGTCTTATTTAAATTCCAGTTCATTTTAATTTATTTGCATCTTAAAACACCAACAAACCACCCCCCAACTTCGTGTGTAAATCTGAGACTGAACCACAATATTGGTCCTTGTGAGACGACCTAGGAGTCACTTCCTAGTATTGTACTGCATTCCTTTATGCTCAACTTTTGTGAGCGGTGCGACCCGTTCGATCAAAAATGGCGCCGTTGCCGGGGACCAATCAATTGAGGTTTGGTTTTAGATTTTTGTTGTATAAAGTTTTGTTCTGTTAATATGTTTGTTTTGTGTGTTTTGTCTTGTATATTTCTGTAGGCGACAACGACACCTTCAGCAAATTTTGGCGGCGTTGTCACTTCAGTTCCAGGTTTTTGTTTTAAGATTTGTACTGTGTTAATATATATTGTGTATATATATGTTTAATTGTTGTGTTTTATCTTGCGTTATGATGTGATGTTCTATTTTCTGTATGCGTGTCATATGTATTTTGTTTGTTAATTAAAAAAAAAATTTTAAAAAAAATAAAAAAATTATGTGTTGTTTTGTGTGTTCCTGTAGCATGTATAAATGTGTTGTGAATTATCTGTTTAGTAATTTTTAGTATTTACTTTTTATTTGTTTTATTTTTATTTTTCGATGTCTACCTATTTTAATGTTGTGAATAATGCTTATTCTGCCAATGTCTGTGATTATGATTCTTATTCTGCATATTACTTTGATTTTAAATCTGCTGATATTTATGATGAGAACAATATGTTCCATCATCCAATTTCTGAGAGCTCTCTTTGGGAGCCAGTTCCACAATATGAGAATCAGCAGTATGATTCTCCTATTCAAATAACTCCTCAGCCTTCTACTTCTAAACCTACTTTAAAGGAGTTACTAGAGCAGATGACAATGCAGAACATTCAGTTTCAGAAAGGGAACATGCAGTTCAAGCAAGAGAGCATGGAGTTCCAGCAGGAAACTCAAGCTGCCATACAAAATCTGAGTGATCAGATCAGGCAGATGGCCACTCTTGCACCTGAGGAGACTGATGAAAATTTTGGGGACCCGGCAGAAGTAAGCAGTAATCCTGAACCAGGTAGACCACCTTCACCTTCCCACACTCTAGAAATCTTCAAGGAAGAGGAGGTAAGCATACCTCAATTTGATTATATTGATGACTATGTTGTTGAGAGGTATGCTGATGACTATATTGTTGCTGAGCATGATTTTAATTTTTCCTCTGTGCATGATGAGGACCGCTTTTTACTATCACATTCAAATATTTGTTCTCCATGCATTGAACATGAATCTGAACCTGTTATAGATATTGTTTCTACATTTGAAACGGATTCATGTTATGAGGTTGTATCTAAGGCTCGGTATGATGAATTGGGATTGGGTGTTATACCTCTGCATGATATTTCTGTGGAACCATTTTGCACTAACCATATTGCAGGAGGTACATATAAATTTGATCAGCATGCACCCACGCTGGAAGACAAAGGTGCCAGTACATACAGCAGTTCGAAGATCAAAAGGCACCTACTGAATCTGCTCAGTGACAATATTTGCTGCTTAGATCCGGCGGTGGAAGATATTTCTCTGCTTGATCAGATTTGGAGGATGAAGCAATTTTTCCTCAAAATTTCCGTCTTGGATCCTGAAGAAGACATCTCCCTGATTGTCCAATTTTGGCAACTGCCACCATAATCCAGGGGAGTTTTCTTTTTCTTTCTTCCCCGTTTTCCTACTTTTATTGCATTTGTCCTTTATCTGTTTAGTGTTTTAACTGATGATCTTATGCTTAGAACACGTTTAGGACATTGTATTTTAAGTGTGGTCTGGGGGAGATTCTGCATTTTGTTTTTCTTTTAAGTTTGTTTTTCCTTTTCTTCTTAGTTTTCGTAATTGTTATCTTAAAAAAAAATAATAATTAATAAATAATAAAAAAAAAAACATAAAAAATATTTTGTGATAAATTTTTTTTTTGTTTAAAAGCGTGCCAAATCTGTATTCTGATATGTATATTTATTTTTTTTTTAGTTTTCAAATTGTTATCCTTAAAAAAAAAATTCAAAAAAATTCAAAAAATTCAAAAATTGTTTTGCGTAGTCCTTGATTTTATTTCGACCCTCAGTTTCTTACCAATAATTCATTAAAAAAAATTTCACTTCAGATCTCATTTTTTTCCTTATTTTTCTTCATTGTAAAATAATTTCTTAGTTGTTTCATACAGATCTTTGATTGAAAATTTTGTTTAGACTAAGAAATATTTCATTCATCAATGCAAAAATTACAGTAATGGAGAAATAGAGATTTAACAGATCTGAAAATGAAATTGCAGTAGATATATAAATAAGGTTGTTCAGGGGTCGATCATGTCTGATCGTTAATATTACACACCATAATAAATAAAAACAAAAACAACATAAAAAAAAAAATTAAAAACATAAAAAAACATAAGTGTTCATATTACAGTCCTCATTAATATTCTGGCCACACTCGGCCAGCAAAAACATAAAAAAAAAAAACATAAAACATTAAAACTGGAAGAATTCTCGAGCTGGTTGTGGTGGTATAAGGGAGAGCTCCGTTGAGGGAGCTCTGGTTCGAAAAGTCACGAGCGGAGGCTTTGGTGGAGGAATTTCTCGTTCATTTCTGTCGTCATCGATAATGATCGGAACTGGAAACAGATTCAGCAGCCTCGGTGCCCTCATTATCACCCAGTTGTTTTCTTTCAAACAAAAATAAAAAATAAAAAATAAAAAATAAAAAAACTTGTGTTAATAATAGAAGAGGAATGGAAAATTCATTGGAGGTGTGATCAGAAGTCTTACCGTACATGTATAGCAGCAGTTGTGAAAAGAGAGTGCCTGTGGGGTCTATCTCCGCTTGCCAGCGCCTGACCCGATTGCCATGGTTGTTAAACCAGCAGTGCATGTTATATTCGGTGGCATCTGCGAAGGTCCTTAGTCGAGACGCGATCTCGACGACTTGCGCTCGGCTTGGGTGTGTGACCCCATAGTTGTAGATTTTGGTCATCATCGTGATCTGATCATCTGTAGGACGCCATCGTTGACTGGTATATCTCTCTGATTCCATATCAGTCATCCTTCCTCTACTAGTATTCTAAAACATAAAAAAAAAAAAATAAATAAAAGAGAAGAAAAAAAATAATAATAAAAAGAACAAAACATAAAAAAAAAAAGCATAAAAAAAAAATAGATTAGTTCTCTGTTTTCTTTATTTGTTCTTGTTTCCTTTTAGATTTATTTTTTTCCAGTCTGTATTTGATGTTTCAGTGTCTGGTCTCAGATCTGTTTCACGGTCCTTGCAAAAGGGTCCTAAACGGATCTACGTCCAGTTGTCCGGTTGTTCTTGTCCATATTGTTCTTGTATATTATGTTTATGTGTTTATTTATTTTTAAGTGGGGTACGTGGCGTTGTTCTACCCGATTGTCTCTGCAATACCTTCAATCGAAGGGAGATTAACGTCTGGTTTCCAGCCGATATACCCCTTAAGTTTTTAGACAGTTGTGATTTATGTGTTTAAGTGTTTTCAGTTTCAAAAAAATAAAAATAAAAAAATGGAAAAGAGGGAGAGCAGGCAAGAGATCAAAGCAGAAAGAAGATGGAAAGCAGTAAAGAGAGCAGGGCAGAGATGAAAAATAAAGGAAATACTGAAAGGGAAAGACTGGAAAGCAGAGAAAGGAAAAGAAAGCAGTGAAAGATCTGGAAACTTAAGCAGAAAAAGAAGAAATAGAGATCCAAGGTGCAGAGAACTTACCTGGGGAAGTAGGCTTGCAGAGGCTCCTCGCGGATCTCACTCAGACTCTTCAGTTGGCACGGTAGCAGAGGCTCCTTGCAGGGCTCGTACACCTTCAGAGCACGCGGACGCGGGGGGGAGAGGCTCCCTGCAGAGATCCAGACGCAGAGAGAGAGGAGAGCGAGGAGAGCGAAAAGAGGACTAGTGAGAGATGTAGAGAGAGAGCAGGGAAGTTGGAAATGGCGCTGGACGTGGAGGAGTGGCCTCTTTGTAGCCAAAGCTCTGCCACTGTAGCAACAGTTCCGGTCTTTGCCACCGAGACTGTTGTCACAGTATCGGTCATTCCTTTTTCAATTAAAAAAAAAAAAATTAATAATAAAATAAAAAAATAAATAAATAATAAAAAAAAAAAATTTAATTAGCATCTACTGATGGGTGCTAGGTGTTTTAGACATCTGCTGATGGATGTCCCTGATAACATCTACTGATGGATGTTACTGAAAAATTTCTTCCCATTTTTCCTAACTTTTTATTGCACTTGTCTATATTATTTGACTGCTCTGAAATTGATAATCTGATAATTGTAACACACTGAGGACATTGTGTGATTTAAGTGTGGTCTACTGGGAGAAATTCTGATTTTTCTGTTAGTTTCTGTTAGTATTTATTTCGTGTGTTAAATTTTTTGTTTTTAAGTGTTAAATTTTTTCTGTTTTAAGTTGTTTTAGTGTGTCTTGAGTGCAATAAATTTTACATTTTTCTCTTGATTTCTGGATGAGGTCTAAGTTGTAGATTTTTCCTTCACTTACTTAATACTTATAGTTTGTAATCCTTGCTTTTCTCTGCCTGGAAAGATGATTATACGTTTGAGAGGTTGATTTGATTGCGACAAATACCCTGTGTGAGATTTGAGCCACTTTATTTTCTTTCTTGTGTGATATGTATCTTGATTGCTTGCACATATGCCTTGGCTTGATTCTTTTTGATATACTTGATTGATATGCATGTTCAGACGTGATAAAGGCATTTTTGTTCTTGAGCCTCTTTAGCCAAATAAGCCTACCTTGTTATTATCCTTTGATAACCCCTTTGAGCCTATACTGTATATATTTCTTTGTGTTGAAGCTCATACACTGATCCTAAGTGAAAAACAAATGATTACCTTAACCTTAGGAAAGTCTGGAGCTATAGACGTATTTTGAGAATAAGTGTGGTCTCCTTGGGAATTCTGATGAATTGGCTAGTTGGTTCCTCATCATGTTTTGAAATGATAATTTATACCCTGTTGTGAAAAAAAAAAAAAAAAAGAAGACAGGATGAGAAAAAATTTTGATGAGAAAAATAAAAAATTGAAAAATCATTTTGTGAATAATGGAGTCGAGAAGAGGATTGAATTAGAGGTTTGGGTGAGATTTCACTGTGTTACATTTTTTTCCTAGTGCACCTCTATTTCTTCTGAGCTATAGCTACTTATCCAAATTTATCCTCCCCTGTCCTTGGCCCCATTACAACCCAGTAAAGACCTTTTGATCTGAACATCCATATGTTTTAAGTATTGATAATTAGAAGCTTGCCAAGTCTACTTGTGTTGGTTTTCTTGAGTACATCGAGTTGAAATTATTTACCCTAGACACTTGAGAGAAACACTGTGAGTGCATCTGTGAGGTTTTGTTATTTTTAAATCACCTCTTAAGCTTATTAATTATTTTTCTACGTATTGAATTGCTTGGATAATTTCTATAAGTATCTACTTTTCTTGATTACGTGTTGGATATTTTCTACTTCTTTCCTCTGTCCAGACTTTTTGAGAACTGTGTAAATTTTGTGTGTTTTCTTGTGAGTTTTTATATTTTTCTGTCTGCTGAGTTTGGGTCACCTTCCTAATAGTCCTTTGAACCATTCCCTCATTTGCGTCTTAATTTTGCCCAGGAGTGCAAAAGACTAAGTGTGGTCTATTTTGATGAATCATTATTTTCTTCACTTCACTTAGCTTATTGTGCTAGATTTAATTAGGGAATTGTGCATAATTATCCAGTATTTTCCCATTTTACTGAATTGAGCTTAATCCGATCAGAAATTCTTATTTTAATTAATTTGAATTATCTGAGACTAATTATTTACAATATTGAGTGCAGGGAAAATTCTGTAAATATTCAAGGACATTCGTAAGGAAATTCATTTACACACTCTGTTGGAAGAAGCTACACTGCACTGATTTAGTTTGTGTGTTGATGAAAAATTTGAAGTAGAATATTGGTACATTTTGTAGCTCATTTCAAGAAGTAAAATTGGCTTGGAAAGTATATACATCACACACCCATTCACGGTTTAGTGAAAGCAAATAAAAATGAAATCCTGAATTCTATTGAAGTTGGTCACGACCACTTTGTGTGCAGATTTCTTTAAGCATTTAATTGTGGACCTTACATTTGGAAAACAAACTCACGGAACAAGGAACTCATTTACAGAATTTTGAATTCATACACATGGCCCCCTGTTTTCTTCTTTTTGACAAAAGTTGATTGAATAAACATTTCCAAAGGACAAGACATGATCAAAGAAGAAAATATACGGCACGTATTATGGAACGAGGGGGCCACCATTTGGGTCACATAGGAACTCTAAAATGCTGATGAATATTTGTTGAAGTATAAAGAGAACACGGTCCCACACTTGTGCACATCCATTATTTCTAGAATAAAAATGATAGCCACCAATTATTGGGAGTTCACGGATGCTGATTTGGAAGCTGGGAGAAGATGGAGACGGAAGGGGCAGCAGCTTGGTTGAGCACTTCACGGTGGCTACTGAAGAAGAAGACTCACGTCCAGTAGTAGTCATCACCGAGAGGGAGAAAATGGAGGAAGCAACAGCTCCAACACTGTCCAGTATCCAGCAAAGAAGGTGACTGATTCACCATCCAGCAACGTCCAAATCTCTCATGGCCTGGGAGAAAAGCTCACAGCTCACGGCTGGTTGGATGGAAGGCACTACGGTGATTGAAGACGGAAAGGGGATGACGTTCCAACTGTTCCAGAACGTCCAGCAACTACATGGTGCCACAGCTGGGAATATTTCATGGTGATTATGCTGGAAGAAAAGTCAAGCGCAGCAGTAGCATCCAGCTTTCACACTTCAAGCAGATCCAACAACATGAAGCAAGAAGAGAGCAGTCCAGCTGAGATGGAATGAGAGATGCATGGTGGGAGATGAAAGGGGTGTAGACAGCAGCATATAGGAGAATCCAGCAAGCTGTCTAGACGCTCCAAGGTGCATCAACTGCACCAGCAGATGGCAACACATCCAGCAGGCCTTCACTAACCAGAAAATGGTCCAACAAAATTGAAGGGAGCCCACTGGTGGAAGGGAATGTCACGTGAATTTTGGCTGAATCAGATACAACAAAATGGAGGGCCCTTGCTTAATTGGCATCCAGGAGCAGCAATTTAGGGAAGAAATTAATTAAAAAATAATAATGGGAAGCTGGCTGGAATGAAGTAAAGAGAGAATTTCAAGAATAAAAAGGGCAGCGTAGGCAGAGAGTAAGGAGGAGGGGACACGGGCTGGGAGAAGCTCTCTTCCAGTTCCAGTAGTCAGCAATGTATTATGGGATGAGAGTTTCAGTAGATTTTAGCATAAGTTTAGGAATAATGTAGAGTCTCGGTTCCTCTTTCTCTTCCTCTCTGAATTTCCATTTTCAGTGCAAAATGTAGTGTTTTATTTTTGAAGTGTATCAGTGTTTGGAACAGTTTGTTAATTTTATTTTCACGACATTTTATTTCAAGTAGTGTGTCTTTGCTAAATTTGATTTCCAATTCAGTGATTTTAATTTTACTGTCTCTTTTATTTTACCGTTTATTGTCTTATTTAAATTCCAGTTCATTTTAATTTATTTGCATCTTAAAACACCAACAAACCACCCCCCAACTTCGTGTGTAAATCTGAGACTGAACCACAATATTGGTCCTTGTGAGACGACCTAGGAGTCACTTCCTAGTATTGTACTGCATTCCTTTATGCTCAACTTTTGTGAGCGGTGCGACCCGTTCGATCACGTCTGCAGGCGAGCACCCAAGACGATGGAGGAGCTAAGAAAGAGGGCAGCAGATGAAATAAGGGTGGAGGAGATGAAGCTCTCATATAAGAGGGAGAACCAGGAAGCCAGGGCAGAGAGAGCAGACGGTGGAAAGTCTGGTGCCTCGGCAGGAAGACCGTCCGGCCTTAGGCACAAAGAACAAAAGAAAGGACCTCGTTTCCAACAATACACTCCCCTGAACACTCCCCGGGAGAAGATTTTAAGGGAAGCGCTTAGCGCGGACCTAATCCGCCAGCCGGAAGGGTGTCCGACTCCGAAGGGAGCGGATGGAAGTAAGCATTGCGCCTATCATATGAATATGGGCACACCACGGAGGAGTGTGCGGCCCTTAAAGATAAGATAGAAGAGCTTATCCGGGCGGGAAAGCTTAAAAAATACGTCCGCGAAGAGTGCCCTCAACAAACGGCCGCTCAGCCCACTCAACGACCGACATATCGTTCGGACAGGCCGAGACATTCAAGGGCCGAACGACCTCGATCAGAGAGGCGACCGAGCCGAAGTTGCAGCCGAAGTCGAGAACGCCCTCTGCGGGGGCACATCAACACGATCTCAGGGGGGTTCGCGGGGGGAGGGTCATCTTCCTTTGCTCGGAAGCGCCACATACGAGCCCTCCAATCGGTAAATTTGGTGGACAAACCACAGCGGACCATGCCGCCTATCACGTTCTCGGATGAAGATTTTCATGCCCCGGATCCTGACCAGGATGACCCGATGGTCATAACCGCTGAGATAGCGAGATATGGAGTTAGCAAGGTTCTGGTCGACCAGGGGAGCTCGGTCAACATCTTGTACTGGAAAACTTTCCAGCAAATGGACATCTTGGAGGATTTGATCGTCCCCTATGATGGGCAGATTGTGGGATTTGCGGGGGAAAGAGTTGATACCAGGGGGGATTTAGAGTTAAGAACAAGGCTAGGAACCGGCCGATCTAGTGAAGAGAAGAGGGTTCGATATTTGTTAGTTGAAGCTAATACCTCATACAATGTATTGCTCGGACGCCCATGCTTGAACGCGTTCGGAGCGATTGTGTCCACACCCCACCTCACAATGAAGTATCCCTCCGAGAAGGGAACTATATGCACTGTTCGGGCGGACCAAAAGACGGCCCGAGAGTGCTACGCTGCAGGATTGAAGCTGCATACCCGGCCGATGAAGCGGAGGACGATTGGGTCGGAGGTCGCCATGGCGGATCTCGATCCCAGGACGAACACAGAGGACCGCCTAGAACCAATGGGGGAAACCCAGCCTGTTTTAATAGGAAGGGACCCTACCCAAACAACCGTTATCGCCAGGGAAATGGAGCCTGGCTTGGAGAAGGAGTTGAGGGCACTCCTATGGGCAAATAGAGATTTATTTGCCTGGACGGCGGCCGACATGCCGGGGATCCACCCTGCTGTCATGTGTCACAAGCTCTCACTGTTTAAAGATGCCCGCCCGGTCGCGCAGAAGAAGCGGAGGATGGGCGACGAAAAACGAAAGGCCGTGCAAGAGGAAGTAAGGAAGTTGAAGGAGGCTGGGTTTGTCCGAGAGGTCACGTATACTACGTGGTTGGCTAACGTAGTAATGGTGAAAAAAGCAAGTGGGAAGTGGCGCATGTGTACGGATTACACGGACTTGAACAAAGCTTGTCCAAAAGACTCCCACCCCTTACCCAGTATAGATGCCCTGGTTGACGGGGCCTCCGGACATCGAGTTTTAAGTTTCTTGGATGCTTACTCCGGGTATAACCAAATACCCATGTACGGGCCGGACGTTGAAAAGACGGCGTTCATCACGGAGAAAGCTAACTTCTGCTATGAAGTGATGCCGTTCGGCCTAAAGAACGCAGGGGCAACATACCAACGCTTGATGGACCGGATCTTTCGGGAGCAAATAGACCGGTGCATGGACGTATACGTGGATGACATGGTAGTCCGGTCCTCGGCCGGGGAGGAACACATTAAGGACCTGGAGGAGGTGTTCCGCCAAGTGCGGAAGTGATGAGTCAATATTTTATTGATTTCACTTAGTTTATTGTACCGAATTTAATCAAGGAATTGTGCTTGAATGTACAGTATTATCCTATTTTTCCTAATTGTGCTAAATTTGATCGGAAATTCTTATTTTAACTAATTTGAATTATCTGAGATAATTATTTTACAAGGAAAATTTGGAGATACAATTTGGGACATTTGAAGGTTAAATGAGAATTGGCAATTGAGCCCAATGTATTTCAGCCATTTCAGTTTTCGCTGGTTGCTGCGTGAATTTTGTGTCAACTTGTTTGTTCTCGTTTGAGTTCAATTCTTATCCTTTTTCCATGCAATTTTTTTTCATAGTTTCGTCTAGATGTCTATTTTCACGTATAGCTTTTCGTTTGTTAAAATATGTTTTGTTCTGTTCCCAGTATTTTTTTTTACTCTCCTATGTCAGTCCAGTAATTACTGTTTTGAGTGTTCTAAAATGTTTGCATTGTTTGCTTGATGTTTAGTACTTGTGGTGGCTGAAATTGATCATTGGACAGTTCTAAGACTCTCCACAGAGTGTTCACAAGAAGGAGAGCTCAATGGATTTTGCAATGATTTATTCTAAGCAAAGCTTGCAACCCACATACACATCACACGGCCATTGGTTGGAATTTTCTTTGAGAAGTAAATCAATTGGCCACCAAGCAAAGGAAGCTCACGTCCAAGACCTCTAAAATCAAATGCTAAATTCTATTTGGATTGGTATTATGAAGGGAAGCCCACGACCCCATGCATGCCACCTAAGGAGGAAGGCATCTTTCACATATTAGCTCACGGTTACATGTCTGTCGCAACCGGAATCGCGACGGGACGACGATCCGAAAAAGAAATGGGTTTGAAAAAGAGATTTGGAGTCGCCACCATAGTTTATTCTGGAAAACTACGGGAAAACCATAAAATGATAAGGCATGGTCAATTTGAACCAGATTCTCGGTTCGGGAGTCGGTTACGTGTAGGGAAGGTATTAGCACCCTACAACGCCTGCCCTAGGGCAGTACCATTAACTAAATGCGCGAATATGGATGTGGTTTTCAAAATGTTTAACTTTCCCCTAAAATAAAACTCTAAATAAACAAACAATATTTTTTAGTTTTTTTGGGCCCGACAAGGATTGACCTTGCTCCTACGTATTCTCATGTGAGAAATCAGGGTTACGTAGTTCTTTTAGAAATTGTTTGAGAAATTTGCTTGGAAAATTGTTTGAGAAATTTGTTATGGATAATTTGGATTTTTGGGAGAGTGAGCCTGACAAGGTCTAGCCTTGCTCCTACGTATCTCCACTTTTGGTGGAGAATCAAGGATCACGTAGTTCTGACAAGGCGATATTGTTTGTAGTTTTGAAAAAGGCATGTTTTTGGTTTTTTGAAGATTTTATATTTTTTTGTATTTTTAATGAAAAAGAAAAGGTTTTTGGCACAAGGACGATGCGTGCGATCACACATGTGCCTAAACCTTTAAAACAAATTTTGTAATTTTTGAAGAAAGAGAAAAGGTTTTTAGCACAAGGACGATGCGTGCGATCACACATGTGCCTAAACCTTTTGAAACGTATTTTTTTGTATTTTTGAAGACAGATTATTATTATTATTTTATTTATTTTTGTGATTTTTTTATGTAAAACTTCAATAGATATAAATAAAACAAAAGGGTGTAGAAACCATACAAGGAGTTACATGCAATAATGACCAAATAATCAAATAAAGAAACAATTATAAAAAATAAAAGCAAAATAAAAGTCCAACATGAATAAGAGTACAGAGATAAAAACCAGGAGTGCCGAGTGAAATTGAAGCTCCTTTGTTTGGGCCAAAAATCCTTATCTTCCACTTGGTGTCTGTCTGAGGTGCAAAAACGAAAATGGGGATGCATCCTGAAATAGTGTTCTTAGGTCCATTCTTTCTTTTTTATTATTTGTTTTTTTTTATATTTTGTTTGCACACAATGGGCTTAAGCCCGAATGAAAGTGGGGTGTGAAAGGGGTTGTGCAGGGGAAATTGTATTTTTATTTTTATGTGTAAATATATTATATGTATATTTTTTTTAAGTGAAAGCTGGATCAAAAGCAAAGGCCCAAGCCTTTTCGTTCTTTGGATCAGGAAACCCTCAGGGGTTCTTCAACTTTTTCTTTACCATTTCACTCAACTGAAACCCCAGGATCTCCTTCTCTCTTCCGCCTGGCATCCTCGTTGCCGGCTCGCCGGCGTCCCAACCAGAAACGGCCACCGCACTCCAGTCAACGTCGTCACCACCTCCGACAACCATGGACGAGAACATCGCCGGCCGCAGCTCCAAGCTCCCTTTCTCTTCTTCGCGCGCGGGAGGTTTGCGCCGGACTGATACTGGCTGCCGCCGCCTCCGAGACTGTCACGGGCCACTGTTAGATCTGGCCACTGCTGCTACTGCCGAGCCCCGATCCAGCCGCCACGACGAAACGACCCTCACGGGGGGGTCCTCCATCTGGTCCACGACTCCACCGACAACGCCACCCGGGCCGCCACGGTCTCGGATTCCCCTGGTACAAACGGCAACCCTGGTCTTTGGGATTCTTAGTGGTTAATGGATGGATATAGGTCGTGAGCGTTGACAGAATGGAGGAATCAGCTGAAGCATATTTGGTTTTCTGTTTGTTAGGGTGAATTGGTTTGGAGGGTATGGTTTTGTTGAGTGAGTGGTTTTTTTTTCTTGTGGGAGTTGAAGATGATTGAATTTGAATTTTGAAGTTGGATGATGAAAATGGAGGAAGAAGGTGAGGTGGTTGGGTCACGGTGGGTGTTGGAGATGGGAGGTTCTTTGATGATAAGTGTTCGTAATAGCAGGGGGCCTGAGGTGTAGATGAAGGCCAGAGGTGTTCAGTGTTGAGGATCAAGTGTCAGAGAGGGGTCAGTGGTGCCATGAAGGGATCGTCGTGAGAGGCAAAGTCCCTTGTCAGAGGTGGATGATGAATGAAAAGTAAAATCCAGAAGATTTCCCCCCCTTTTCCCTCTGCTGCTTGCTTTCTTTTATGGCCAAATCTCAGAACCCGTGAGCCTCCCAATCTGTTCAGAATTCTTCCCGTGATCCTCTTTTCTTTGCATGCTGAGCTACAGTTTTTTGGCCGTGAGAAAATAGGGTGAGGGCCCCTGAATCTTGTCTTCTTCTTCATACGGTGGACACCCTGTGCGTGTGGTTGCTTCCTCTTCTGTGCATGCTGGATGGTGATGCTGGAGATGGTGGAAGGTTGGTTGGTGGTGAGTGGAGCACTCACTGTAATGGGAGGTTGATGGTGCCCTGGAGCCACGGGTGATCAGGACGAGCGGCCGCAGAAGACTAAGGACGATTTGGACGAACGGCAGAGGGATTGAAGTGAGGGTCAGCACGAGCGCCAGGACAGGGCAGGAACGGTCTGGACGAACGCCTCGCCGAATGCCCTACAAGTCAGTATGATCGAAAGTCCAAATAAGGGAAAAGTACGAATGGTGGAGGTCGAACGTTCGAATGAAAAGCGAACGTTCAAATGAAAACCGAACATTCACATAACACAACAAAACCGAACGTTCAGAAAACATGACCGAACGTCCAAAACCGAACGCTGAAGACAAATATCATGGAGACCGAGCGTTCAATTTAAAGACCGAACGCTTATTACACAAAATAAACGAACGTTTAATAAACAAAAATAACCGAACGGTAAACATGAGAGGTTGAACAGTTGAGGGCGAGGACGAACGTCCAAAATGAACAAATGGCCGAACGGTCGAATAGTGAACGTTTGAGGATGACCGAACGGTTGAAGATGAGGACGATCGTCCTAAAGAACCAACATGCCGAACGGTCGAACAGTGCAAGTGACGAACGGTCGAACAGTTTGGACGAACGCGAGATCATAGGGGACGAACGTCTGATACCCTTTTTTATTATTATTATTTTTTTTATTTTATATACATTTTTTTCAATTTTTCCTTTTATGAGGATAAAACAATAAAACAAATTATTTAGTCAATCCGGACGAAATTGAGTGTTGACAGCTGCCCCTCTTTACTTAGATTTTACTAGATCATATGATAAACAATGTTTCCATATTATCAGAGTAAAAGATAAGTAAAGATAGAAATACTAATTTCGTCTGGATTTCAAGATAAACAAGAAACAAACAGAGAATAAAATAAACAAACAATACTGAGAATTGAAGTGTGACAACCTCGTGGAAGGTCCACCAATGCTACAGATGCAGTGAACGAGGAAATATATTTTTTTTTTTTTTGATGAAAGTAAATTTATTAATCAACCCGGACGAAATTGAGTGTTACCACTCTTTACTTAGATTTTACTAGATCATATGATAAACAATGTTTTCATATTATCAGAGTAAAAGATAAGTAAAGATAGAAATATTAATTCCGTTCGGATTTCAATGAAAAGGAACCAGGATCAAACATGGAATTTTTTTCATTTTTTTCATTTTTTTTTATTTTTATAAGAGATTAAGTGAACGAGAAACTTGAATTTGATTGGGTTCGACCATTGCCATGCAGAAGGTCATTTTGAAAAATTAAAAAAATTGGACTTGACCACTGCCACGCAGAGGGTCATTTGAGAAAATTAAAAATATGAACCTGACCATTGCCATGCAGAGGGTCATTTGAAAAAATTTGGTCTGACCATTGCCATGCAGAGGGTCTTTTGAAATTTTGAGAAAATATTTTTTTGATTTTGATTTTTTGAGAAATTTTGAAAATTGAAACCAATGACCATTGCTATGCAGAGGGTCGTTTGAAAAAAATAAAATCTGGACTTGACCATTGCCATGCAGAGGGTCGCTTGAAAAAAGTAAAATGGGCTCGACCATTGTCTTACAGAGGGTCGAGATACCAATGACAGAAAGCAAAATTGAGCTCGACCATTATCTAGCAGATGGCCGAGATAAAACAAGAGAAAAGTGCTTTCGACCATTATCTAGCAGATGGCCGAGATAAAACAAAATTGAAAAGTGGTTTCGACCATTATCTAGCAGATGGCCGAGATAAAAAAAACAGAACAAAAGGTGCTTTCGACCATTATCTAGCAGATGGCTGAGATAAGAGAAAATTGAAAAGTGGTTTCGACCATTATCTAGCAGATGGCCGAGATAAAACAAAACTGAAAGGTGCTTTCGACCATTATCTTGCAGATGGCCGAGATAAAACAAGAGAAAAGTGCTTTCGACCATTATCTAGCAGATGGCCGAGATAAAACAAGAGAAAAAGGTGCTTTCGACCATTATCTAGCAGATGGCCGAGATAAAAAATGGAAGAGTGCTTTCGACCATTATCTAGCAGATGGCCGAGATAAAACAAGAGAAAAAGGTGCTTTCGACCATTATCTAGCAGATGGCCGAGATAAAAAAATGGAAGAGAGAAAAAGTTTGATTGCTTTTGAATTGCAAAATTGGAATTGGTTGAAATTTTGAGATAATTTTTGATTTTGATTTTGATTTTGATTTTTTTTTTTTCAAAATTTTGAAATTAAGAAACAAGTGTTGCATTTTTGTACAAGTATATGGATTTTGAAATCTCAATGTGCAAGAGAAACATGGTTGATGTAAATTTTGAAATTTGGAGAAGAAAACTTTGATGCATGTTGATCTTTTTTGAAGGAAGAAAATTTGAATGAACATTCATGAAAATGTGTACATGATGTTGGCTCTTGATCCGTGATGAGTAGGGGGACAAAGTGGTGCAAGTAATGAGTGAGACTGCTGAAAAAAGGCTCTGGTAATCGTTTACAGCACCCCTGTAAACGATTACCCGAGAGAAATTGCAAATTTGTACAGAAAGTCCAACACAGGTACTCAGTCAGATGAACACAGGTCACCATTGGACAAAAAACCTGACTTTTATGCTAATCTGCACCTGTTTGAGGCTTGTGCAGGTGTTCCAGTGGTGGGAGAGGATGGATGGTGATGTGATGTGAGGCCAAGGAGTGTGGGGTGACCCCTCATGAGTTGGAGGAGCAAGCTGTGCAAGGAATGAGTGAGAGTGTTCAAAAAGTGCTCTGGTAATCGTTTACAGCACCCCTGTAATCGATTACCCGAGAGAAATTTCAAATTTGTACAGAAAGTCCAACACAGGTACCCAGTCAGATGAACACAGGTCACCATTGGATAAAAAATTGAGTTTTAGGCTAACCTGCACCTGTTTGAGGCTTGTGCAGGTGTTCTAGTGGTGGGAGAGGGCGGATGGTGATGTGATGTGAGGCCAAGGAGTGTGGGGTGACCCCTCATGAGTTGGAGGAGCAAGCTGTGCAAGGAATGAGTGAGAGTGTTCAAAAAGTGCTCTGGTAATCGTTTACAGCACCCCTGTAATCGATTACCCGAGAGAAATTTCAAATTTGTACAGAAAGTCCAACACAGGTACCCAGTCAGATGAACACAGGTCACCATTGGATAAAAAATTGAGTTTTAAGCATTTTTTTTTCGAGTCAATTTGTTTTCTTTGGAATCATCAAATTTATGAAGATTTAGACCTTCATTTTATTTTTACGATGGATATCCAAATTCTAAAGTCAAATGTTCAAAATGAAGTTTGTGCTGGACATTTTCTGATGAAATAACTATGTATACATGCTTGATGTCAGGGGTTGGGACAAATATGTGAAAGGATTTGGAGAGTACCGGGTTGGCTACTTGGGCCTCTTACTCCTTAAAACAAATACAAATGCCAACGTGAAGTCAGGAGTTGCCCCAGTTTGGGGGCGTGGTAAAAAGATAAGTATGGACAAATGTATCTGTGAATTGTGAGGGTGTGAAATTCACATAACTCTTGCAAAATTGCCCCTGGTTTTGGGTATGAGTCACTTAAGTGAGGTTCAAAAAGAAGTTGCCCCCCATTTCGGGTTTACGAATGATGGACTCAGAGCCCCAAAGTGTCTGCCCCTATCTTGAGGGTGGATTTATGAATCTTAGTGTGGACAAATCTGAGAGGCCCAACAAGGGATGCCCTGGTCTTGATATGAACTTTGCATATACAGATGAAACAAATGTGAGACTAACAAAGTTGACCATATTTCGGAAGGGTCAAAACACATGGAATAAAGTTGCCCAAAAATTACCCCCTAGTTTGTGAATCAGGGGAAGAGTTTGAATGGGATTTGAATGTGTTCAGGAATTTGTGATGGATATGGAAAGGATTTGCTTGAAAAGATTGCCCCAATTGGCTTGATTTTCCTTTGTATAATTTTGATCAATAGGGAATTCCCTTCATCCGAGGACATTTATTTTTCATCAATTTTTTAACTGCATTGTTAGTCATTTTTGTCTTGTCTGAAAATTAAGCTTTATGAAAATTTAAGCAACCATTATTCAATCCGTGTGGACTTTTATTGGGCTTGTAATGTGGCTTGGGATAAAGGGTATTGAAAGAAAGGATATAAAGGCTCAAATAAATTTTTGTGGGTTATTTGAAACAAGAGTTACCATCTACACTTTGTACCATTTATTTGTCAAAGCTGTTGATTTTCTTTGCTAATTTGCAAATTTTACTCTTTGTTTGTCATCACCTTGTGATTCTTTGTATTTTTACTTCACTTTTGAGGAAATCACTTCATTTGATCACTAGGTGTGTTCCTTTGCAATTTGAGTTGACTTCCACCGTGATGGTAAACCTTGTTTGGGTAAATTTTGAAAAGAAATTTCTTATTGGCTCAAAATTGGTATCAAAGGATATATTTTTTTTGTTTTTTTTTTTGATGAAGAAAGATGGCCACACATCATTTCAAATTTTGGTTGTTTCATTTTCAAAAGATTAATTAGGAGACAAGACTAAATGATCTCAACAAGAGTCATTTTTCATCCTTTTTCTTTTTCCCCTTTTTTTTTGTGTCCCAAAGGAATCAGGGATCTCCCAACTGAAAGCCAGTGTAGGTAACGGAAAATCTGCCCTAGTGTAAAACTTTGTGTTTATTATTTGGGCTCTAGAACAATGATTGGGTCAATCTCTTGGTATAGCGAGGGCTGAAGGATGATGTTTTCAAGCAATGCACACATAGATATCTCTTAAGAATATGTGATTTAAACATTTGACCATAGGAGATTATGACATCCATTACATTTTTTGAAATCTCATAAAATGGATGATTTGCATCGAAAACAATTGACTCAACTTTTGCGTATTTTTTTGGTTTTATGTGTGAAGCAAAGTAATATGAAATGGAAATGATGATACCAGTTGAAAAACAGATTTTTTTTTTTAGATGAAATTAGGTTTTGGTGGCCAGTGTGAAAACTCGGCTTACAGGCCAGTGTAAGAACTGGGCTTTTGTGGGCCAATGTGGCAATTGAGATTTTTCAGCCATTGTGGAATTTGGGCCTTGCGAGCCAGCATGAAAACTGGGCTTTGCAAGCCATTATGAAAAAAATGAACTTTCTGGGTTAATATGGAAAATGAGCTTGGGAACCAGTGCAGAAACTCGGCTTGGTGAGCAATGCGAAAATTGATATGAGAAAACTTGATTTTAGAAAAACGTTTGAAAAATAAAAAATGTTTTTTTTTATTCAATCATTTTTTTTATTTACACAATGTGAAAAATATTAAGCATATTAGAAAAATGTTTTTGTGTTTTTATCTTTTAGAAAATAGAAATTAATGAGAAATATGCATGTAATGGGCCGAGTTGGGCCAAAAACGTTTGAACATCTTCAAAAAAACATATTTCGATTTGATTATTATTTATTATTTTTTTGTTTTTTACTTTTTTACTTTTCGACACGAGAAAATCCAGATCGGATCGGACCTGAGGAGAAGTAACAAAGAAGGAAGCTGGACTTACCAGGCACATTGACCCAATGGATCAGATGACCTGAGCCGTATGAACTTAACACAAGAAGGTGACAAAGAAAATACATTTTTTTATTTTTCATAGTTTATGAAACAAGCTAAAAGAAATTTATTTTTTCCATTTTTCATTATCAGAGGATTTCACAAGAAAATTTTGCAACATTACTAGACTCCATGGGCCCAACACTATTCTTTTTACAACCATGACCAAATCTTCAGACCAGGGTCTGAATTCCTGTATTTATTTTTGCACAAATACTTGTTCACACAAATGGAAAGGGAAAATATTAATTGAAAACACAAAATCTACATAAACATGTATTTTTTTATTTTTTCCAGAAATTCAGATGCACTGGTTCAAGAGAAAACACATATGACAACGTGGCTTAATGGGCTCAAAAACTGTTCATCTTTCATTCTCAGTTTTTTTTTGACAAAAAATTCAGAGAAAATCACACATGATAATTCTGATAATTGTATTGGAAAGATACTGTTGAAAATTTGTATTTTGAGATATGATTTTGATTTTCTTATGTTTTATTCGACCTTTATTTTACGAGACTACAGAGAAACTTGGGTCAAACTTGGATCTGAAACAAATTGAAATGAATGCACGGTAGTGTAAGCTTAATGGGCCTGACAAACCCAATACCAAAGCGAATCAAGGAACTGAAATTGATTTTTACATTTTTTTGTTGTAAATGAAATATGACATATGTGAAAATTATGCAAGGGAAATATTTTTTATATATACCTTTTTTTTGAGAAAACAAGCTAAGGAAAAACAAATATTCAAAATGGGCCCAAATGGGTTCGACAACTACTATTCACGCTCTTGCACTAAAATGTTTTTTTTTTTTTTTGAAAATGAACTCGATTCCTTTTTTTTTTGATATTTTTTTTTTACAACAACCTATTATACAAACGCAAAATGTGAAAACAACATATTTTTTACATTTTGCAAAAGAAGTAAACTCAAAAAAAAAAAAAAAAAAAATAACACAAAGGCATTGGGCCTAATGGGCTCGAACACTGTTCTTTTTTTTTTTCAAAATCTTTTCAACTACAAACTCAAAGAAAATCACACAGGACAATTTGAACAAATGTACTAAACATCATTCAACAGCAAAATGTGAAAACAAACTTTTTTTGACATATTTTCAAAAGAAGTAGACTCGAGAGAAAACCATGAAGGCCATTGGGCCTAATGGACTCGAGCACTGTTCCCTTTCATTCTCAGATTTTTTTTTTTTTTTTACAAATTCAAAGAAAATCACACAAGACAATTTGAACAAAATGTACTAAACATCATTCAACAGCAAAATGTGAAAACAAAATATTTTTGATATTTTTTCAAAAGAAGTAGACTCGAGAGAAAACCATGAAGGCCATTGGGCCTAATGGGATCGAGCACTGTTTTTTTTATTTTTTCTTATTTTTTTAGATTTACTCAAAATGTAGAAGGAAAAGGAATTAAATCAAACAAATTGGTGTGATGTGAAAATTATGAACATTTCCAAAATAATTTTTCACTCAAATTTATATTTCAGAAGAATTGGGTTCAAAGAAGGCTAACCTGACACTGAGGCCCAATGAACCTGAAAAATGTCCTTTATCGCAGATGAAAAAGAATTTTGAACACTTCAAATTTTACATCACTCCAATTATTATTTTTTTTGAAAATTTTCTAATTATCATATTTTTTTTGTTTTATATTTTTTTTTTTGAAATCTGATCCTCCTAGAAGCCTCTTATTGGGCCGGATTGACCCAACAAACCCTACCCGTTTTCACATTTTCAAAATTATATATATATTTTTTTTATTTTTGAAATTGAAATCAGGAAAACCGGAACTGTGACAACAATTTCGGTACTGAGACTGGAACTGTTGTAACAGTGGAAACAACTTAGCTTTAAAAGCCCACTCCCTGGCATCTGAGGGCATTTCCTGACCGCTCGCCCTCTCTCTAAAACAACATTCCTCCGCTCTCCCTTCTCTCTAACTCTCCCTCTCTTGAGCTTCTCGATCTGCTAGGAGCCTCTGTCCCCGCGTGCCTCTGAAGGCCTCCGAGTGCTGCGACGAGCTTCTGTAAGCCTTTCTGCTTCCGGGTAAGTCCTCCTTCTTCTAGATCTTCCTTTTCTTCTTTGGTGTTTTTCCTTCCATGCTTTCAAGTTTTTCTTTTAAGCTTTCTGCTCTTCTTCACCTCTTCCCCTTTTCCTGCTTTTACTCTTTCCGTTCATCTTTTGTGCTTAATTCTTTCCGTTATGTTGCTCTTTCTGCTATCATGCTTTTTTTCTTTTCTGCAAGCTCTTCATTTTCTTCTGCTTTTTTCGCTTTGTCTGCTTTTATTTCCCTCTCGCCTTTCTCTGCATTTCTTTCTGAGCCCTTTTCTTTTGATCTTAAAAACTTAAAACACTTAAAAACACAACTGTCTTAACAAAGATAAGGGGTATATAGGCTGGAAACCAGACGCTAATCTCCCTTCGTTTGAAGGTATGACAGAGACAATCGGGTAGAACAACGCCACGTACCCCATAAAAACAGAAAACTTAAAAGAAAAATTACTCGTATGAACACAAGGACATGGACATGGACAATCTGGACGTAGATCCGTTTAGGAACCTTTGCGAGGACCGTGAAACAGATCTGAGACCAAAAACTGAAGCATCAAAGCATGACTGGACAAAGTAAATCTAAAAGGAAATAAGAATAAATAAAGAAAACACTGAATAATTTTTTTTTTTTTTTATTTATTGTTATTTATGTTATGCTTATTTTTCTTGCCTTTGTTCTTTTTACGTTTATTTATTTTTTATTAAAGTATTAGTATATTACGAGAGGAAGGATGAGTGATACGGAATCAGAGAGATATACCAGTCAACGGTGGCGTCCAACCGACGATCAGATCAAGATGATGACCAAAATATTCAACTATGGGGTCACACACCCAAGCCGAGCGCAAGTCGTCGAGATCGCGTCTCGACTAAGGGCTTTCGGCGAAGCCACTGAATACAACGTACACTGCTGGTTCAACAACCACGGCAATCGGGTCAAGCGCTGGCAAGCGGAGATAGACCCCACTGGCACTCTCTTTTCACAACTGCCGCTATACATGTACGGTAAGACCTCTGATCACACCTCCATTGAATTTTCCATTCCTCTTCTATTATTAACACAAGTTTTTTTTATTTTTTGATTTATTATTATTATTTTTTTTGTTTGAAAGAAAACAACTGGGTGATTATGAGGGCACCGAGGCTGCTGAATCTGTTTCCCGTTCCGATCATCATTGACGATGATAGAGATGAGAGACAAATCCCTCCACCCAAGCTTCTCACATTCCGAACCAGAGCTCCCTCAACGGAGCTCTCCCTTAGACCACCACAACCAGCTCGAGAATTCTTCCAGTTTTAATGTTTTATGTTATTTTTTATTTTTATGTTTTTGTTGGCCGAGTGTGGGCAGAATATGGACAAGGCATGTAATCTGAACAATTATATTTTTTATGTTTTTAATTTTTTGTTTATTTCCTGGACTGTAACCTTAACGATCGTCCGCGATCGACCACTGCACACCCTTACTATTATTGCTCTTATGTGTGTTTTTTTGTGTAAGGTAAAGTAACCTTGCGTTTTTTTTTAGATCTAAAATTGTGTATCCCTGTTTTTTTTTGTATTCTGGCTTTGTATTCAAATTAGTCTCTCTGTTCAAACCTTTTTCCTCTGTAAAGTTTGCTCACTTGATGAAATAAATTAGCCCCTTATGATTTTTATTTGACACACTTAGTCTAACATTTCCAATCAATTATTTGTACGAAACGAAAAGAAAAAATATTTACAACTAAGGAAAATAATGAAAATGATTTCGAAAAAATGAGATTTGAAGTAAAACTCAACATTAATTGTATGAAGAAGAACAAGGGTTCGGTAATTTGCAAGGAAGACAAGTGATTTGAAAAATTTGTTTTTTTTTTTTAGTCTAAACAAAGATTCGAATCCAATAAACCTTTGAAACAATAAAGAAGAGGACCTAAAAATATTTACAATAAAGGAAGATAAGGAAAATTAATTTCGAAAGATGAGAACTGAAGTAAAACTCAAAGTTATCTGCATGAAACAACGAAGAAATGGGCTCCAGATAAGCCTCTGATGGAAAACATGATGAAATACACGCTGACACAACCGTATGGATGGAAAACATGCCTCGCGAGAAAACAATTAAATTCGGGCAAATGACACTGCAACTTTGTCTTTGATTATCAAATTTGACATTTTCGAAAAAACAGGAGTTTGGCAATTTGCAAGAAAGAAAAGTAACTCAAGATTTTTTTTAATTTTTCTGTTTTTGTTGTTTTTTTTTTTGTTTTCCGCAATACCCTTTCAGGACTCGATTTCCAGCACTGCTTTGAGAAACCCTATAGTGAATGTTCACGTTGAAAGTCATGGATGAAAGTGCTATATCGATGTGCATACCTCCCCGGTAGTAAGACACTTCACCGCATCAAAATCTCTTGTATAATGACTTATGTTTTCCTAAAGCCCAATTCATTTCTTTTGGTGTCATCAGAGACATCCTTAAGCATCGCCTCACCGTTGGGTTGACTTTCTTAGAACTTTAACCATCTTGAATCAATTAGAGTTTGGCTTTGTGCTGAAACACCCAACACTGTCGATGGAATCATAAGTCCTGGATCATGGAGGTTTAACAGGCTTCACGAAACCAGTATAGACAAGGCCTTTTCGTAGGAGACTTGGTAGCATCACGCGTAAGTCATAAGCATTTTTCTGCCCAGTGATTTGGTGAGAAATTGAGTTTGGATCTTGTTTCCAACTATGTTTTGGAAACATTTGAGATGAAGGGAAGGCCGAATGACATTTGAGCGGTGAGAAACGGTTAAACTCTTCCTTCTGCTCCCTTCTTAGGCTTAGGCCCGAACTTGTTAACATTTACCATCACTTCAAATGAAAATGGAATAAAAGATGCTTCAAGAATTCCTCTTAGCCGTGACCTCCTCGCCATTTGTCCAAACACACCTCTATTGGACCTGCCGTTCCTTTCTCTCCAAGCACCTCTCCAATTGAGTCCGCATACATCACTTCTTCCCAAGCTGCAGGATGCGTGCATTGCCAATTGCTGGATGCCACCTCTCTACTGGGATCCCGTGTGCACCCCTGATACAGCTGTCGCGGCCATACAAATTTGATTGCACAATTAAGAATGCAGTATAGCTAGGATGTGACTCCTAGGTCGTCTCTCAAGGACCAATATTTGTGGTTCGGTTTCAGTTCTACACATAGGGGGGTTTATGATTTTGGTGTGGAAAATTAAAAAGCATTGAAATAAAAATTTAAACGAGCAAACGACACTGTGACATGCTTCAAAATTAAAAACTACATTATTACTGCAAGAAAATAAAACTCTAAAGAGCTCCAGGAAGAGCAGAACGTGCTACTCTACACTAATGGAGCTTTCCTCTACTCAGACAAATTTCTCACACAACATTACATTCTGGAATTCACTCTCATTACACTACTGCCTATACTACTGGAAATCATTCCTGGGTTTTCTGGAGGAGAAAAATGCTCTCTAGCCCGTGGCACTTCAAACATCTAACACATACCACTTCCAACCTCAAACACGTAACCATGTATTCCACTTCATGTACATACTCCACCACTTAACTCCAATACAAACCAAACTAAATATTATATTCTAATGCAAATTTAATGTGCATCTTCACGTGACCTCTTACACGGCTTTTGCTTCCATCCACCATTCTCCCATCAAATCAACAAGAAGAAAACAAACTCATCTCTACCCAATAACATGCTACACGTGAGCTCCCACAAGGAATTAAAATACAATTCTTTTCTCTCCCCAAACCATGAATTACTCTAGGAAAGGGAATAGAAACCATGCAGATTTTCAAAGCCAAGACCCCACTTCCCATTCCTTTCCAAAACCGTGACAGTGCTTCTTAGTTCATCTTCATTTTTTATTCATCACCTCATATGACATGCTTTTAGACAATGTTTTTCTGATTTTTTTAAAGAATGATATGTGCTTTTCAGGCAAAATGCCGTGACCACTTCCTACACATATTACACTTAATTCAAGCACATCCAAAGACTTATCACAATTAAACAAAGATCATATCCCAACAATTATTGAACATGGCCGTGTGGTGACAGTTGCTGAATGAATAAAATAGAGATGCAACACATTAATTAAACAATCAAATACAATTCATAGTGGCAATAAGATACACAAACACGTTAACAGAGGAATAAACTACTTCATTCACTGTTTTCCAACGTGTAGAATAAGATTGATTCAAGATACAACAACACCTATTGAAGCTGAGCTCCTTTCTCTGCTGGGTGCCGTGCTCATCAAAACTCAACCAGAACTCTTCTCTTCCAGCAGCTGGGACATCTACTCCACTCCTTGCTCCTTGCCCCCTAACCCATTTCTTCAGAGAACTCCAGCCAAAAGAAAAACTTGAGAGTAGTGTCTAGACTGAGAGTGTGTCTGTGAGTCTGTAACTCAGTCGTGTCCAGACTCCCCGTGGCTGCACCTCTTCTTGTGTGTCTCCTCCTTTTTTAAAAGGAAAACCAGCCAGCTATGAGCCATCTCTTCCGTTCAATCATGGCTCCCTTTCCATGTCCTCTGCCAAGCTTTTCAGTGAGGATAATATTCCCTTCAGTGGCTGCTCCCACTTTTTATCCCTTCATATATTTTGCTGAATGCTTAGTTGTCCAAGGGCCGTATGTTTTTTTATCTTTGCTGCACCGTGACTTCTACAATGAAAGGGTTGTATCCTCATTTGAACCACTTCTTCCAGCTGGGATTTACTTGGGTCTGTGAATTCTTTTACCAATGGAAGGATAAAAACTTATGTGTGGAGTGAGAAATCAGAAGCCTGCATGGAGCTCTTCCCGAGTGTACGTGCATTTCTCCTAAAGTATCACTACATGCCAACACAAAACCTTAGTGGAGAATAATACTGTTGGGTGATGGCCCTTTTGGTTCTAGCATTCGTGATGTTTTGTGTGTGTAGTAGAAAGGCATGGAGATAGAAATCTGCAGATCTTAGACAAAGTGAATGGACCATTGGCTTTCATCCAAGTGATGGTTCCTGAGAGTTATGATTCCTTTGGTGCTCCACTTCACCTTTCCATGAGCATGTGCTAATAAAATAAAGGAAGCAAGACTCAATTCAATGTTGGCTGCCGAGAATGGTGTCAGATGTGCAACTTCCAACAAAGCCTTTCAACACTTCCTTCATTCAGCAAAAAAAATAAAGAGGGCCCTCCACTATGATGTGCATCCATTTGCATCATGTACTAATATTAAAATCAGAGACAAGGTTCCCATTTGATGTTGGCTGCCCATTTCCACGTGAATGTGTGCTCTTCCATGTGCTAACAAATTGTTAAGAGTGATTGGAAGCAAATTGCCGAGAATGTGCACTTCCAACATGGTCTTTTGCTTTCTTTGCTTTGGGTCCACTTGTCCCATGCTCTCCTTGGTTAAATGCTTCATGTGACACACCAAAGATGTTCCAAAATAATTCTCCATTTGCTTCATGTATGAATTTGAAGAGCTGTGACAAGTTCAGAAAATTTTGTGGCAGCACCTTCATGCTTCATTCCATCATCCATGTACATTGTTTGTGCAACAATATTCACATAAAACTTTTTGTGCTTATGTGCTTGGTTTCCAATTCATTTCAACTGTGAGATGCATCTCTAAATCAATACTTTGATATTCCAGCCACCACAAATACTAACCAGCAAGCAAACAATGCAAACATATTAGAACACTCAAAATGTAAGCACTGGACTGACACAGGGGAGTAATCAAATTACTGGGAACAACACAGAACGAATTTAAACAAAAGAAAAACTATACGTAAAAATAGACATCCATACGAAACCATGAAAAAAAACGGCATGCAAAACGGATAAGAATTGAACTCGAACGAAGACAGACAAGTTGACACAAAATTCAGGCAGCACTATGCGAAAATTGAAATGGTTAAGATGAAATTGGCTCAATTGTTATTTTTTCATTTAGCCTTCAATTGTCCCAAAAAGTTATCCAAAATTTTCCCGTAATTAATAATGCAAATTAATAAGCTCAGATAATTCAAATTAGTTAAAATAAGAATTTCCGATCAAATTAAGCACAATTAGGAAAAACAGGAAAATACCGGACGTTTAAGCACAATTCCCCGACTAATTCTAGCACAATAAGATAAATATAGTGAATAAAATATCGACTCATCAAAATAGACCACACTTAGTCTTTTGCACTCCTGGGCAAAATTAAGACGCAAATCAGGGAATAGTTCAAGGGACATCAAGGAAGTGACACAAACTCAACACATAGAAAATAAAGACTTGCCATGAGACAAACAAAATTTACACAGTTCTCAAGAATTCTGGACAGAGAGTGGAAGTAGACAATATCCAACACAGAATCAAAGAAAAGCAGATACTCACAGAAATCATCAAGGCAATTATACGTGGTAAAACAATTAATCAGTTCAAGAGGTGAATCAAAAGTAACAGAACCTCACAGATGCACAAATAGTGTTTCTCTCAAGTGTCTAGGGTAAATAATAATATCAGCTCGATGCACTCAAGAAAGCAAACACAAATAGACTTGGCAAGCCTCTAAAATCAACATTCAGAAGTATATGCATGTTTAAATCAAAAGGTCTTTAATGGCTGTAATGGGGCCAAGGACACAGGAGGATAAAATAAGGATAAGTAGCTACAACCCAGAAGAAATAAAGGAGCAATGGGGAACAAGTGTAAACACAGTCGAATCACACCCAAACCTCTAATTCAATCCTCTTCTTGACTCCATTATTCACAAAATTGTTTTTTTTTTTTCATTTTTCAAATTGTTTTTTTTTTTTCAATTTTTTTTTTTTGTATCACTTAACAAGATCATATTTCCAAATCAAAAACAAGATGAGGAACCAACTAGCCAATTTATAAGAATCCCCACGGAGACCACACTTGTTCCCAAAACACTTCCAAAGCTCCAAAATTTCCTAAGGTTAAGGTAATCATGATTTTTCACTTAGGTCGAGTGTATGGGCTTTAAAACAAATAAATGGATACAGTATAGGCTCAAAAGGGTTATCAAATGACAATAACAGGGTAGGCTTATTTGGCTAACGAGGCTCAAGAAATAAAATGCCTTTATCATTTCTAAACATGCATATCCATCAAGAATCATCAACAAGAGTCAAGCCAAGGCACATGTGCAAGCAATCAAGAGACATGTCACACGCAAGAAAGAAATAAAGTGGCTCAAATTCTCACACAGGGTATTTGTCACAATCAAATCAACCTCTTAAACATCATAATCATTTTCCAAGCAGAGAAAAGCAAAGATTTCATGCCATGAGTATCAATCAAGTGAAATGAAAGACGAGTCTACAACTTTAACAGAGTCCAGAATTGAAGAGAAAAATGTAAAATTGCACACAAAACACACTAAAAACAATTCAAAACAGAAAAAAATTTAACACTGAAAAACAAAAAACAATCAGAATCTCTCCCAATAGACCACACTTAAACTACACATTGTCCTCAATGTGTTCTAAGCATACATCAGCAATCAAAACCGGAAACATATTATGGACAAGTGCAGTAAAAGTAGGGAAATGGGAAGAAATTTTTTTGAGTAACATCCATCAGTAGATGTTATCAATGACATCCATCAGCAGATGTCCAAATCACCTAGCACCCATCAGTAGATGCTAATATTTTTTTTTTTTTGTTTTATTTTATTATTTTTATTTATTTTTATTTTATTTTTATTTTTTTTATTTAATTATTTATTTATTTATTTATTTATTTTTTTTTTTTTGAAAAAGGAGAAGACCGGTACTGTGGCAACAGTTTCGGTGGGAATGACCGGAACTATTGCTACAGTGAAAACAATTTGCCTATAAATAGGCCATTCTTCAGCGCCTGAGCGACATTTCTGACTGCCCTGCTCTCTCTCTACTCCTCTCTTCTCTCTCTACTCTCTCCTCCCCTCTCCTCTGAGCGTCTGGAGCTGCGCGGAGCCTCTGCCACCGTGCCTTCTGAAGAGTCTGAGATCGGCGAGGAGCCTCTGCAAGCCCTACTTCTTCATGTAAGTCCTCTGCACCTGGATCTCCCTTTCTTTCTTTTTAAGCTTTTCTGATCTTTCATGCTTTCCTGCCCCTTTCCCATCTGTGCTCTCCAGTCCTCCAATTTTTATTTTTATTTTTTTATTTTTTATTTATTTATTTATTTTTTTTTAACGCTTTCATGTTCTTTATATTTTTGTTTCTTTTCTGCGTTTCCAGTTTTTTTTTATTATGCTCTAAAAAAAACTGAAAATCAATCTAAAAACAAAAACAAAAAAAAATGGACAAAACGCTGGACCTAGATCCGTTAGGACCCTTGCGAGGACCTGGACCTAAAATTGGACAAAAACGCTGATGGACCTAAAACTGGAAAATGGACAACCTGACTTAAAAGAGAAACTAATAAATTTTTTTTTTTTTTTAAGAATCTAGAAGAAAAAATATATGGACCAAAATTTAACAGATCAGCAAGTTCAGGACAAGAAAAAGTATAAAAGATGGTCTCCAACTATAGAACAGGTAGCCTTATTAAAGGCGTTATACGCGTCCGGGATAAGACACCCGAATAGAGAACAAGCACATGAAATCGCAGAAAAACTTAGGGTTTATGGGGAGGTCAGGGAATTTAGTGTCCATTACTGGTTTCAGAACTATGGATACCGCAAGAGACATAAACGCAAGAAGCGCAGCACAGCTACCATGTCCTACTCTCCCATACCCCTCCTTTTGGATGGTAAGAAAAAATTTATTTTTTATTTTATTTTTTTTATTATTATTATTATTTTTTTTTTTTCATGCATTTTAACTTTTCTATTTTTTTTTTTCAGATCTATTAAGGACATTGCCGCCAGTGCCAGATCGAGTGACGCTCGATCTCTTTCCTATCCCACCTGTTCCAGTCAAAGTTGAGGTCCCTCCCGTTGTTCCGCACCAGGAGAAGCCTCCTTCTGTCGAACTCACCCTACAACTGCCCTCGGCCGACGAGTAGTCTCCCTGAGGAGACTGTAAGAACCATATGTATTTTATTTCATGTGTGTTATTTTATTTTTATGTTTTTTTTTATATGGTGTGTAATATTAACGATCAGAAATGATCGAACCTCGAACACTTTATTATGTTTTATTTATTAACAATGTAAGACAAAATGCTTTCGGTGTTTTTGGTTATTTCAATAAAAGTACTCAAATTATATCTGCTCAAATTACATCTCTCTGCCATTACATGTTAATCTACTCTTTGTTGATATTTTTTTTTTTTAAACAAAAACTAAATAAAAAGAACAGAACACAAATTAACATAACAAAAGACCTAATACCGAACACAAAATAGACAAAGCACATATGTCAAAAACATAGCAGACAAAACATATATTTACAAAACATACATTAAAATAACAGACTTGAAACACAACACAAATTTTATTTTTTTTTATTTTATTTTTTTTTTAAAAGAAAACAAATCCTAAACTAAGAAAATCAGAATTCTCCCCTAATTCGAAAACTAAGAAAATTAAGGGAAGAAGGGACAGGAAAACTCCCCTGGTTATGGTGGTAGTTGTCAAACTTGGACTTGTAGGGAGATGTCTTCCTCTTCAGGATCCAGCACGAAAGTGTTGAGGACGAACCGCTTCATCCTCCATATCTGATCAAGCAGTGAAATGTTTTTCACAGCTGGATCTACACAGCAATTGTTGATGAGTCGGTTCAGCAGGTGCCTATTGATGTTGAAACCGTTTTTCAGGTTCGCACCTTGGTTTTCCACTGTGTGTGCATGTTGGTCAAATTTATTTGTACCTCCTGCAATAAGGTTAGTGCAATATGGCACTACAGAAATTTCATGCAGGGGTATAACACCCAAATCCAGTGTAACAGGCTGAACCTCAGATACATCCTCATAACATGAATCAATTTTAAAATTAGAAACTATATTAACCGTAGACTCAGATTCATGTTCAATGCATGGAGAATAAACATTCGGATGTGATAGTAAAAAGCGGTTCTCATCATGCACAGAGGAAAAATTAAAATCAGACTCAGTAACCATATAGTCATCAGCATACCCTTCAACAGCATAATTATCAATATAATCAAATTGGGGTATGCTTACCTCCTCTTCCTTGAAGATTGGCAACGTGTGGGAAGATGAAGGTAGTCTACCTGGCTCAAAAGTATTTCTTATTCCTGCCTGGGCCTCAAAATCTTCATTAGTCTCCTCAGGTGCGAGAGTAGGGACATCTGAAGGTGGGAAAGTAAGTAGCGCAGTAGTAAGCTCATAACTCTTCTCCCCATCGTTGATGCCACTATCATCATCATCTGGAATCTGAACAGTCTGAAATGGTCTCTCTAAATCTTGAGACTGTTCTTCAGTGAGTTGAGTAGTCATCTGCCAGATCTGATTATTCGTACTCTGAATGAGAGCTTGTGTCTTTTGTTGAAGCTCCATGATTTCTCGCTTAAACTGAATGCTCTGCATGGTTTCCAGCTCCAATAACTCCTTCATTGCAGGTTCAGAAGTAGAAGGCTGAGGAGCTATTTGAGTAGGAGCATCATACTGCTGACTCTCGTATTGCGGGACTGGCTGAGGCATAAAAGTATCCTGAGATGGTGCTTCCTGATGTTTCTGTGGAGCTTCATACCATCCCAAACCATTCCACTCAGGATCGTTGATGTATCCATACTGCTCAAGGGAGAATTTTCTCAGGAACTGACGCTCAAGATATCCCCAATTGGTAACGGATCCTAACGGAAGAGAGTCTTGCCAATCCTTAGCTGCTCCGTGTAATGAGTGCGGAAATGCCCTCAAGAAAATGTGATCAAGAGGGACATCTGAAGGCTTCATTGAAGAGCACATAATGTGGAACTCCTCCAAATGTCTATGGGGGCATTCTCCTGGGAATCCATGAAACTTAGGGAGCAAATATGCCAGTCCAGTGTTTAGATCGTAATAAAAATCATCCTCCGTAGGTGGAACCGGCTCCCAGAGAGAGCTCTGAGGAGATTGAGGATGATCCATATAATTCTCATCATAAAATTCAGCAGAATTAAATTCAGAGTACCAAGCAGAAGGAGAATCATGATTATAGGTACTCGCAGAATAAGCATTATTCACATCATCAAAATAGGTAGACATAAAAATACTAAAAATTACGAAACAAACAAAACACAAGACATTTTTTTTTTTTCTAAATTTTTTTTTTTTTAAAATTTTTTTTTTTTTCAATTAATTTTTTTTAAAAATTTAATTTTTTTTTTTAATTTTTTTTTTAATTAACAGACAAACACATACGTTACGAATACAGAAAATAGAACATCACATCACAACACGAGACAAAACATATACGATATGCATACAAAAACGCACATAACAGAAAACAACAAAAAATCCAAAACCGAACCGTCATTGGTCCCCGGCAGCGGCGCCAAAATTTGATACAGCTGTCGCGGCCATACAAATTTGATTGCACAATTAAGAATGCAGTATAGCTAGGATGTGACTCCTAGGTCGTCTCTCAAGGACCAATATTTGTGGTTCGGTTTCAGTTCTACACATAGGGGGGTTTATGATTTTGGTGTGGAAAATTAAAAAGCATTGAAATAAAAATTTAAACGAGCAAACGACACTGTGACATGCTTCAAAATTAAAAACTACATTATTACTGCAAGAAAATAAAACTCTAAAGAGCTCCAGGAAGAGCAGAACGTGCTACTCTACACTAATGGAGCTTTCCTCTACTCAGACAAATTTCTCACACAACATTACATTCTGGAATTCACTCTCATTACACTACTGCCTATACTACTGGAAATCATTCCTGGGTTCTCTGGAGGAGAAAAATGCTCTCTAGCCCGTGGCACTTCAAACATCTAACACATACCACTTCCAACCTCAAACACGTAACCATGCATTCCACTTCATGTACATACTCCACCACTTAACTCCAATACAAACCAAACTAAATATTATATTCTAATGCAAATTTAATGTGCATCTTCACGTGACTTCTTACACGGCTTTTGCTTCCATCCACCATTCTCCCATCAAATCAACAAGAAGAAAACAAACTCATCTCTACCCAATAACATGCTACACGTGAGCTCCCACAAGGAATTAAAATACAATTATTTTCTCTCCCCAAACCATGAATTACTCTAGGAAAGGGAATAGAAACCATGCAGATTTTCAAAGCCAAGACCCCACTTCCCATTCCTTTCCAAAACCGTGACAGTGCTTCTTAGTTCATCTTCATTTTTTATTCATCACCTCATATGACATGCTTTTAGACAATGTTTTTCTGATTTTTTTAAAGAATGATATGTGCTTTTCAGGCAAAATGCCGTGACCACTTCCTACACATATTACACTTAATTCAAGCACATCCAAAGACTTATCACAATTAAACAAAGATCATATCCCAACAATTATTGAACATGGCCGTGTGGTGACAGTTGCTGAATGAATAAAATAGAGATGCAACACATTAATTAAACAATCAAATACAATTCATAGTGGCAATAAGATACACAAACACGTTAACAGAGGAATAAACTACTTCATTCACTGTTTTCCAACGTGTAGAATAAGATTGATTCAAGATACAACAACACCTATTGAAGCTGAGCTCCTTTCTCTGCTGGGTGCCGTGCTCATCAAAACTCAACCAGAACTCTTCTCTTCCAGCAGCTGGGACATCTACTCCACTCCTTGCTCCTTGCCCCCTAACCCATTTCTTCAGAGAACTCCAGCCAAAAGAAAAACTTGAGAGTAGTGTCTAGACTGAGAGTGTGTCTGTGAGTCTGTAACTCAGTCGTGTCCAGACTCCCCGTGGCTGCACCTCTTCTTGTGTGTCTCCTCCTTTTTTAAAAGGAAAACCAGCCAGCTATGAGCCATCTCTTCCGTTCAATCATGGCTCCCTTTCCATGTCCTCTGCCAAGCTTTTCAGTGAGGATAATATTCCCTTCAGTGGCTGCTCCCACTTTTTATCCCTTCATATATTTTGCTGAATGCTTAGTTGTCCAAGGGCCGTATGTTTTTTTATCTTTGCTGCACCGTGACTTCTACAATGAAAGGGTTGTATCCTCATTTGAACCACTTCTTCCAGCTGGGATTTACTTGGGTCTGTGAATTCTTTTACCAATGGAAGGATAAAAACTTATGTGTGGAGTGAGAAATCAGAAGCCTGCATGGAGCTCTTCCTGAGTGTACGTGCATTTCTCCTAAAGTATCACTACATGCCAACACAAAACCTTAGTGGAGAATAATACTGTTGGGTGATGGCCCTTTTGGTTCTAGCATTCGTGATGTTTTGTGTGTGTAGTAGAAAGGCATGGAGATAGAAATCTGCAGATCTTAGACAAAGTGAATGGACCATTGGCTTTCATCCAAGTGATGGTTCCTGAGAGTTATGATTCCTTTGGTGCTCCACTTCACCTTTCCATGAGCATGTGCTAATAAAATAAAGGAAGCAAGACTCAATTCAATGTTGGCTGCCGAGAATGGTGTCAGATGTGCAACTTCCAACAAAGCCTTTCAACACTTCCTTCATTCAGCAAAAAAAATAAAGAGGGCCCTCCACTATGATGTGCATCCATTTGCATCATGTACTAATATTAAAATCAGAGACAAGGTTCCCATTTGATGTTGGCTGCCCATTTCCACGTGAATGTGTGCTCTTCCATGTGCTAACAAATTGTTAAGAGTGATTGGAAGCAAATTGCCGAGAATGTGCACTTCCAACATGGTCTTTTGCTTTCTTTGCTTTGGGTCCACTTGTCCCATGCTCTCCTTGGTTAAATGCTTCATGTGACACACCAAAGATGTTCCAAAATAATTCTCCATTTGCTTCATGTATGAATTTGAAGAGCTGTGACAAGTTCAGAAAATTTTGTGGCAGCACCTTCATGCTTCATTCCATCATCCATGTACATTGTTTGTGCAACAATATTCACATAAAACTTTGTGTGCTTATGTGCTTGGTTTCCAATTCATTTCAACTGTGAGATGCATCTCTAAATCAATACTTTGATATTCCAGCCACCACAAATACTAACCAGCAAGCAAACAATGCAAACATATTAGAACACTCAAAATGTAAGCACTGGACTGACACAGGGGAGTAATCAAATTACTGGGAACAACACAGAACGAATTTAAACAAAAGAAAAACTATACGTAAAAATAGACATCCATACGAAACCATGAAAAAAAACGGCATGCAAAACGGATAAGAATTGAACTCGAACGAAGACAGACAAGTTGACACAAAATTCAGGCAGCACTGTGCGAAAATTGAAATGGTTAAGATGAAATTGGCTCAATTGTTATTTTTTCATTTAGCCTTCAATTGTCCCAAAAAGTTATCCAAAATTTTCCCGTAATTAATAATGCAAATTAATAAGCTCAGATAATTCAAATTAGTTAAAATAAGAATTTCCGATCAAATTAAGCACAATTAGGAAAAACAGGAAAATACCGGACGTTTAAGCACAATTCCCCGACTAATTCTAGCACAATAAGATAAATATAGTGAATAAAATATCGACTCATCAACCCCCTCCAAATGAAACCAGCCCATTGCCTTTTGAAGACGTGGCATGAGCCTTGCTGGACGCGGGAGTGGAATTGTGGCAGCACCACTTGGACGTGAGCACCCCCTTCACGCTGGACTGTGGAATTCTCTGCTGTTGGACGCGCGTTGGATGGACGCTGCTGCCTTCTTTCTCCTGGACGTACGTATTGCTTCCGGACGTGCGTTGGATGGACGTTGCTGCCTTCTTTCGGCTGGATGTGCGCTTCTTTGCGGGAAAATGAAGCCTCCTTCCTTCATGCTGAAATGAATGCGTGTAGGCCGGACGCTCCCTCCAAGCTGTTGGACGAACGCTGGAAGCGTGAATGAAGAATGTTGGGCCTGCCACCCTTCTTCGTGCACCTCCTTCTTTGGTACCAATTTCCATTTCTCATTTAATCTCCAAATGTCCCAAAATTTATCCAACAATTTCCCATTTGCTCATAGAAGGGTGATTGTAGAGTTTTTAAGAGCATGACAACTATCTCCTTGTCACTCGAAGGATACCCTACTTGTGCAGCAATCTTTTTCCACCTTTGGGCATACTCTTTGAACGATTTGAACTCTCTCACTATGCTTTGCAATTGCAATCTACCAGGTGCTATAATCCAGGTTGTACTTGTACTAGCTCAAGAAAGCATCCACCAGATCCATGAAGATTCAAGATGAGTGCCCCAATTAGAGTCATGCCATCCAAACTCTCGAAAGAAAAGAATTAGCAACTTTCATCACATGCATGAACAACCATTTCCTTGCCATACATCATGAGATGGCTCTTGGGACAAGCAGTCCTTCTATATTTCTTAAATTCTAGCAACTTGAACCTTCAAGGTATCATCAGATCCGAGACCATGCAACACTTTCAAATAGCGCTCCATCCATCTTTTATGGCCTTCACAATTTTTCTAGCACCTCAAATTTGTGCCTGACGACCTCAATATTGACAGGGTGAGAAGATTTTGTCCTCATCATGCTCACAATAATTGGCTTAATAATTTCCCTAAGGACCATGCAAGTGGTTGTCCCAAACTTGTTTCCTCCTTCAAATGTGTTCTCTTCGGTCTTTTGTGGGCTTCATGCCCCAAGTCTGCCCCTCAGGGCGGAGTGTAATACGAGGAAAGACCAATAAGGAGGGAAAGTTTGTGCCATTCACACTCTCTATTGTAATTGTGGTGCGTGCAAATCTTCAGGTCCTTGTAAGGCGTTTAGGGCCTCTAAGATTAAGCTCGTTTGTTCCTTCAGTTGTTGGATATCGACTTTCATTCCTTCTTTTGGTTCTCCAAGATTTGTTAACTGGTTCGAGTCCTTTAGGGTATCTTAGATGTTTAGCTGTATTTTATATTTTTTTTTTTGAAACAAATTAAGAAAAGAAAATAAAAACAAAAAAAATAAAAAAAAGACAACATAGTTCAAATTCTCTAGTCAGAAATTATAAAGCGGTGAAAATATTGCCCCGGTATAATTTGGAAATTAACACGAAACAGAGTCAATAAGGTGGTTCATCATTTAGAAGTTCCCAAAATGCGAGACATAGTAATTCTTGGTCAACCATAACAGGCTTTAGTCGTCACATTCTTCATTTATCTGATCAGTTTCTCGCAGCAATTTAGGAATGTTTCAATCCCCTTAGGCGGGCTGAGGATTGGCAATGCAGACTCAACATCAGCTACGAACTCAAGGATGTTTTCAATAGCTCCATTGGCAAGGGAAGCTAGCTATGAGAGACTTCTCTTCTAATTCTTTGTAACTTGTCCTTGTTCAACGACATACTCTTTCATATAGATCATTAATTATAGACGTCTCCTCTTTAGCTTGATGCTACATTTTTCCAACTTCTCAACTGCTGCTCCAATCCGCTGCTCAGCACTACGAAGTTTTTTTTTTTTTTTTTTTTTTTGCTTCGGTAAGGAGGGATTGACTTGAATGGTAACTTGATTGTCCTAACCCTCTCTGTGATTCATTGGCCAAGGGAATCTTTATTAAAAGTCCATGATCTTGGGTCTCCCTTGAAATGAACAACATTTTTGTAGGCGTTCTTAACTCGATGAAGCATTTTAGCAAAAGTTCATTCCTCACAAGATAAAATGGCCATGGAAGAAGATGAAGAACCCAAGAGGAAGAAGGGAGCGTTCCCACGAGCCCTAGTAGCCCTCCAAGCTCTCCTCTGAGTGAGATGCACCTCCAAAGAACCAAAGACCGTAGCCCCTTCGCGTTTCTGGGTTAAATAGACACATAAGCAAAAGTCGGGCCTGACGCCCCTTCTGTCTTGCGCCCGGGCGCGAGACTCTCTGGAAAAGTCGAAAGTGGACGAGCGTCCACTAAAATCGGGACGAGCGTCCCAAATCTTGGACAAGTGCCCTCTTATCACCCAGGACGAACGTCCTCTTCTATCCTGGCCAAGCGTCCATTTCTGCCTGGACGATCGTCCTCTCTAAGTGTCCTGGATGAACGTCCTCTTCTCACGTCATCTGGACGAGCGTCTTCTTCAAAACGAGCGTCCTCTTCTGCTCTAGGACGAGCGTCGTCTTCAGAGAGCTAGACGAACGTTCACTTGGCGTCACTCCGGCGACGAGCGTTTCTGCATGTGTGACGAGCGTTTCTGCGTGCCTTGTGGTTGGTTCATCTCTATAATTTGTTGGAGACTCTTCCAAGCTCATTTTTAGCTCCCGCAATGATATATAGTCTGTGATCTATGCTGCCAAGGGACACACCATTTAACTTGTTCTTCGTTTAAACTTGCACAAAGTTGCGCCCATTCATTTGCTCCTTTCACATTTGGTTTGCACTGCAATAGCTCATCCATGGGGTACGGGGAATTTAAGGCGTATCCAGTATCACGGGAAATGAACCACATATACAGCACTGGTAGACAACATAACATCTTTCCCCCTTTTAGTTCGTAACAACGATTAAGGGTCCCATAAACTTTAGCCAGGACGGCAGTGACTGGATCCTCACAACGCTCTTTGTATCCCACAAATGGTTCACAGCGGCATAATCGACGAGGTTCTTGACATTTAGGAGAAAGCATGACACCATAGAAGAGAAGAGCTAATACATCCGTAAACGTTTCCCAATTTTTCTCTTAAGCCAAACGATGTAGGTATTCCTACAAGTATCCTTGAGGATCCTGGTTCGCACTAGTTATGAGTAAGGGTATATTTCCCGAGGTAAATGTAGGCACCTTGCATCCGAGAAGTGTATCTAAGGTTTACTCAAATTCCTCCACTCTGGCAGGTTCAACAAATTCTTATACTCCACCAATATTACCCTCCTTTGTTTGACGTGCATCAACAAAATATATGAACTCGAATACCCCTTGACTCAGAATTCCATGTTAATTCTCATCTTTAGCTTAAAGGCCTTAATCACAACTTTATAATTTTTGACTAGAATCCACAAAATGTGACAAGACTGTAAAAAAAGCAATGAGCGAAGAAAAAAGGAAAAAGCAAAAGAAGGAAAAAAGATAAAGAGATATGATGATATGTACAAGGTGAGTGATTTTTATTAAGCGAACATGAGAGTTATAAGAATACACATTTCTCCCTTTTGTGCCTTATCAAAGGTTGAATGACAAAAGTTCTAAGGCCAAATATATGCACTCACAAGGATAGCTTCCTAATGCTTAAATCAGGCCACCAGAGCTATGGCTCTTTTCACTGTTTCTCCACAACAGTCAGAGTAATCAACTAGATGTGGAGACACAAATGAAAAGAACAGACTCTGACTGGGGTTCTCACGATAGCCAAACAGGAAGTATGTCCCAAATGACACCGCTACACAACCCCTCTATTTCTAAGTTGCGCTCAGACCCGGGTATAGGGCCTCACTCATGATATGCATAATGTGTGTGTGTGAAGGGAGAATGCAATTGTACATCCCAAACCCTCACCTGCAAAACAACCAGAAAACTCCCAGGCAGATACAAACATGTTTTCTACCCTAGGGTTCAAAATAGAACGATCAAAACAAACACACCTGCAATTATTTCAAATATCAAATAAAAGATAAAGAAAAAGGAGAAGAAAAACACAAAGAAAAACCACATTGAATTCGCACATCTAATTAAATGGCCTGACTCTCTGGCCTCCACAGCGGAGTCGCCATCTGTCGCAACCGGAATCGCGACGGGACGACGATCCGAAAAAGAAACGGGTTTGAAAAAGAGATTTGGAGTCGCCACCATAGTTTATTCTGGAAAACTACGGGAAAACCATAAAATGATAAGGCATGGTCAATTTGAACCAGATTCTCGGTTCGGGAGTCGGTTACGTGTAGGGAAGGTATTAGCACCCTACAACGCCTGCCCTAGGGCAGTACCTTTAACTAAATGCGCGAATATGGATGTGGTTTTCAAAATGTTTAACTTTCCCCTAAAATAAAACTCTAAATAAACAAACAATATTTTTTAGTTTTTTTGGGCCCGACAAGGATTGACCTTGCTCCTACGTATTCTCATGTGAGAAATCAGGGTTACGTAGTTCTTTTAGAAATTGTTTGAGAAATTTGCTTGGAAAATTGTTTGAGAAATTTGTTATGGATAATTTGGATTTTTGGGAGAGTGAGCCTGACAAGGTCTAGCCTTGCTCCTACGTATCTCCACTTTTGGTGGAGAATCAAGGATCACGTAGTTCTGACAAGGCGATATTGTTTGTAGTTTTGAAAAAGGCATGTTTTTGGTTTTTTGAAGATTTTATATTTTTTTGTATTTTTAATGAAAAAGAAAAGGTTTTTGGCACAAGGACGATGCGTGCGATCACACATGTGCCTAAACCTTTAAAACAAATTTTGTAATTTTTGAAGAAAGAGAAAAGGTTTTTAGCACAAGGACGATGCGTGCGATCACACATGTGCCTAAACCTTTTGAAACGTATTTTTTTGTATTTTTGAAGACATATTATTATTATTATTTTATTTATTTTTGTGATTTTTTATGTAAAACTTCAATAGATATAAATAAAACAAAAGGGTGTAGAAACCATACAAGGAGTTACATGCAATAATGACCAAATAATCAAATAAAGAAACAATTATAAAAAATAAAAGCAAAATAAAAGTCCAACATGAATAAGAGTACAGAGATAAAAACCAGGAGTGCCGAGTGAAATTGAAGCTCCTTTGTTTGGGCCAAAAATCCTTATCTTCCACTTGGTGTCTGTCTGAGGTGCAAAAACGAAAATGGGGATGCATCCTGAAATAGTGTTCTTAGGTCCATTCTTTCTTTTTTATTATTTGTTTTTTTTATATTTTGTTTGCACACAATGGGCTTAAGCCCGAATGAAAGTGGGGTGTGAAAGGGGTTGTGCAGGGGAAATTGTATTTTTATTTTTATGTGTAAATATATTATATGTATATTTTTTTTAAGTGAAAGCTGGATCAAAAGCAAAGGCCCAAGCCTTTTCGTTCTTTGGATCAGGAAACCCTCAGGGGTTCTTCAACTTTTTCTTTACCATTTCACTCAACTGAAACCCCAGGATCTCCTTCTCTCTTCCGCCTGGCATCCTCGTTGCCGGCTCGCCGGCGTCCCAACCAGAAACGGCCACCGCACTCCAGTCAACGTCGTCACCACCTCCGACAACCATGGACGAGAACATCGCCGGCCGCAGCTCCAAGCTCCCTTTCTCTTCTTCGCGCGCGGGAGGTTTGCGCCGGACTGATACTGGCTGCCGCCGCCTCCGAGACTGTCACGGGCCACTGTTAGATCTGGCCACTGCTGCTACTGCCGAGCCCCGATCCAGCCGCCACGACGAAACGACCCTCACGGGGGGGTCCTCTATCTGGTCCACGACTCCGCCGACAACGCCACCTGGGCCGCCACGGTCTCGGATTCCCCTGGTACAAACGGCAACCCTGGTCTTTGGGATTCTTAGTGGTTAATGGATGGATATAGGTCGTGAGCGTTGACAGAATGGAGGAATCAGCTGAAGCATATTTGGTTTTCTGTTTGTTAGGGTGAATTGGTTTGGAGGGTATGGTTTTGTTGAGTGAGTGGTTTTTTTTTCTTGTGGGAGTTGAAGATGATTGAATTTGAATTTTGAAGTTGGATGATGAAAATGGAGGAAGAAGGTGAGGTGGTTGGGTCACGGTGGGTGTTGGAGATGGGAGGTTCTTTGATGATAAGTGTTCGTAATAGCAAGGGGCCTGAGGTGTAGATGAAGGCCAGAGGTGTTCAGTGTTGAGGATCAAGTGTCAGAGAGGGGTCAGTGGTGCCATGAAGGGATCGTCGTGAGAGGCAAAGTCCCTTGTCAGAGGTGGATGATGAATGAAAAGTAAAATCCAGAAGATTTCCCCCCCTTTTCCCTCTGCTGCTTGCTTTCTTTTATGGCCAAATCTCAGAACCCGTGAGCCTCCCAATCTGTTCAGAATTCTTCCCGTGATCCTCTTTTCTTTGCATGCTGAGCTACAGTTTTTTGGCCGTGAGAAAATAGGGTGAGGGCCCCTGAATCTTGTCTTCTTCTTCATACGGTGGACACCCTGTGCGTGTGGTTGCTTCCTCTTCTGTGCATGCTGGATGGTGATGCTGGAGATGGTGGAAGGTTGGTTGGTGGTGAGTGGAGCACTCACTGTAATGGGAGGTTGATGGTGCCCTGGAGCCACGGGTGATCAGGACGAGCGGCCGCAGAAGACTAAGGACGATTTGGACGAACGGCAGAGGGATTGAAGTGAGGGTCAGCACGAGCGCCACGACAGGGCAGGAACGGTCTGGACGAACGCCTCGCCGAACGCCCTACAAGTCAGTATGAACGAAAGTCCAAATAAGGGAAAAGTACGAATGGTGGAGGTCGAACGTTCGAATGAAAAGCGAACGTTCAAATGAAAACCGAACATTCACATAACACAACAAAACCGAACGTTCAGAAAACATGACCGAACGTCCAAAACCGAACGCTGAAGACAAATATCATGGAGACCGAGCGTTCAATTTAAAGACCGAACGCTTATTACACAAAATAAACGAACGTTTAATAAACAAAAATAACCGAACGGTAAACATGAGAGGTTGAACAGTTGAGGGCGAGGACAAACGTCCAAAATGAACAAATGGCCGAACGGTCGAATAGTGAACGTTTGAGGATGACCGAACGGTTGAAGATGAGGACGATCGTCCTAAAGAACCAACATGCCGAATGGTCGAACAGTGCAAGTGACGAACGGTCGAACAGTTTGGACGAACGCGAGATCATAGGGGACGAACGTCTGATACCCTTTTTTATTATTATTATTTTTTTTATTTTATATACATTTTTTTCAATTTTTCCTTTTATGAGGATAAAACAATAAAACAAATTATTTAGTCAATCCGGACGAAATTGAGTGTTGACAATGTCCTATGCCCATGAAAAAGTCATTTTAGAAAACCATTCAGCAAATACACATAATTGTGATCAAAAGGGACCACCACTTTGAAAACTTACGTGAAAGAGAAAATGGTGTGCATAGTTGAAAGCTATAAAGAATTTCATTCTACTAGTGTGCTTGTGACGTGTTGGGTCCACCAGCAAAGAACATGGGCATAGGACAAAATTACCCTGAAAGCTTACATACCTCCAAAATTCTTTACTTTGATTTTTAATGAAAAGCAGCCAGCAAGAGGTGCAACTCACGGTTCTTATCCATTTGAAAGATACAAAGTGCTGGGAGAAAGCACATTATGACCCACTTTGGCACTCATTTCAGAATTTTAGAATTGGCTTACAAGAAACACACATCACTCACGGTGTTATACCCCACTCAAGGTTTTATGTTGGCATTTAGTTGATGCCTGGAAGTCTCACGGTCCAGTCCAGAAGCTTGGACGTTCATCACGGCCATTGAAGCAGCTTGGGAAGAACATCACCTTCCAGCAACCCCCATCCAGAAGCAACGCCCAACAGCTGCAACACAAGCACACGTTCACAGTCCAGCATGCAGCCCTTCACCATGGTCCAACAGCGTGTGTGTGTTTGGAAAATAAAGGAAGTGGTGTGTTGTCATGGTGGCATGAGAATGGTATTACGTCCAGGGGGAAGCAGCTGCCACGGTTTGGAATATTTTATTCATTAGCAATGAAGTGGTGAAGAGAAATGGAAGTTTTTTTTTCACGTCCACAAGGAAACAAAAGTGGAGAATTAATTGATGAAGAAAGTTGCTAAAAGACAAAATTAAGAAATGGTGCTGGATGGCAAAGTCACGTTCAAGTGTGCACGAAAAGAGAAGTCACGGGAGTAGCTTCAGGAGCCATAAATTGGCAGATTTGGGAGGAGCCAGAGGCATCAGATTTTAGAATGGAGTAGTAGATTTTAGTAGAGTTTTAGGAGTAGTTTAGGGAAGCCATGGAAGAGCTCTTGCCTCTTCCTCTTTCTCTTTCGTTCTCTGAAATTCCATTTCAAACAATGCAATTGTAGTTTTAATTTCTGAAACAGTAGAATTGTGTCACCTTTGCTCGTGTTATTTTAATTTAAGTGTTAAAAGATTTGATAAATTGCATTTCCAGTTAAGTGTTTTTATTTTTACCTTCTCTCTTTATTTTACCGTTTAATATTTTTCTACACCGTTAAATTATGTCAATGTATTTTTCAGTTCATTTTACTTTCAAATGTTATTTTTACGGTTTATTTTCTATCAATGCATTTCCACTCAAGTGTTTTTATTTTTACCGTCTTTTACCGTTTGGTTTTTACAGTCTTTAAAATTTATTTCAGTGTTTTTTAAATTCTATTTTATTTAAATTCCAGTCAAATTTTATTTTCTGTTCCAAACCAAAAATCACAAAACCCCCCACTTCGTGTTTTAATCTGAGATTGAACCGCACAATTTGGTCCTTGAGAGACGACCTAGGAGTCACCTCCTAGTAAACTATACTGCATTATTTTCTGTGCAAACAATTTTTGTGAGCGGTGCGACCCGTTTGTCAGGAAGTTCGGCATGCGCCTGAACCCCGCCAAATGTACATTTGGGGTAGCGGCCGGAAAATTCTTGGGCTTCATGTTGACATCCCGAGGGATCGAAGCCAACCCAGACAAGTGTGAAGCAATACTTCAAATGCAAAGTCCCGCTACGCTTAAAGAAATCCAAAGACTAATTGGACGCCTCACCGCTCTGTCACGCTTTATCCCAAAACTGGCGGAAAGAGTGAGACCAATCTTGCGGAAGATGAAAAAAGGAGCCGGCCCGGTATGGGACAACGAGTGCGAGCGGGCGTTCCAGGATGTAAAGACCATCCTCGTCAACCCCCCGGTCATGAACCGCCCAGTGGCAGGAGCAGACCTGCACATTTTCCTGGGGGTATCAGAGATGGCCATTAGCGTCGTACTGATGCAGGAGCAGCCTCAGCCGAGGCTAATTTACTTCGTCAGCCGAACGCTCCTAGACGCCGAAACCCGCTACCAAAGGGTAGAGAAGGTGGCGTTAGCTTTGTTAAACGCATCCCGAAGACTCCGCCCCTACTTCCAAAGCCATCAGGTGATAGTCAGGACCGACTTCCCCATCTCCAAGATCCTAAGAAAGCCGGACTTAGCTGGACGGATGGTGGCTTGGGCGGTGGAGCTCTCGGAATTCGGACTGCGTTATGAGCCCAGAGGCTCAATCAAAGGCCAACACTTAGCAGACTTTGCGGCCGAACTACCCCCTTCCAATCAAGACGAATGGAGATTATACGTTGACGGGGCGTCCGGCCGATCTGTTAGCGGAGCCGGCATCGTCCTAGAAGGCCCCAATGGGTTCTTACTCGAACACTCCCTGATATTCAAATTCAAAGTCTCCAATAATCAAGCCGAATATGAGGCCTTGGTGGCCGGCCTCGAGCTCGCAAAGGATATGGGTGCCAGGAGGGTTACTTGTCACACAGACTCGGAACTAGTGGTCGGCCAGATGAACGGCAATTTCCAGATTCGGGAAGAGCGACTGTTGCAATACTTCCAACGGGCAACCGAGCTCGTGAAAAACTTCGACAAAGCTACCATACAGCACATTCCAAGGGAGCAAAACACTAGGGCCGATGTGCTGTCCAAGCTCAATTCCAGGAAAGAAAAGGGACAACTAACCACCATTATGAGGCAAGTACTACTCCAGCCCTCAGTGGAATGTTCGGCGGTATCCAGTGCGGGGAGTGATTGGCGGACGGATATCAAAGAAATCATGATCCGCCAGGATGAGGGGAGCACGATTAGCATCCGTGATGCCAAGAAAGTCGCCCGTTACCTTATCGTGGGGGATGACTTGTACCGAAGAGGATTCTCCTCCCCCCTCCTTAAGTGTTTAGGATACGAAGAGGCTCGTTATGTCATGGACGAACTTCACAACGGTGTTTGTGGTCTCCATACTGGATGGAGAACGTTGAAAGCCCGGCTACTGAGAGCCGGATATTACTGGCCTACCATGGAGGCGGACACGAAAGCGTTCGTCCAGAAATGCATCAGTTGCCAAGCGCACGCCAACAACTCTCACATGCCGCCACACGTCTTGCATCCGATATCCTCCCCTTGGCCGTTCGCCCAATGGGGAATGGACATCGTGGGACCGTTTCCCGTAGGACAAGCTCAGAAGAAATTCCTCCTAGTGGCAGTAGACTACTTTACCAAATGGGTAGAGGCCGAGCCCCTGGCAACCATCACGGCAGCCCAAGTCTAGAAATTTTGCTGGAAATTCATATGCCGATTTGGCCTCCCTCAATCAATCATCACAGATAACGGCCGGCAGTTTATTGACAAGAAACTCGCCGAATTCTTCAAGGGATTGGGGATTAAACACGTCACCAGCTCGGTGGAGCACCCTCAGACGAACGGACAAGCAGAGGCAATGAATAAAACCATCGTCTCAGAACTTAAGCGTCGTTTGGGAGAGAGAAAGGGAGCTTGGGTGGACGAATTACCCGAAGTCCTCTGGGCATATAGATGCACGCCTCACGGGACCACTGGCGAAACTCCTTTCAACCTAACTTACGGCACTGACGCCATGTTACCGGTCGAGTTGGGGGAGCCGTCCCTGAGGCGACGAGTTGAAGACTTACACCTCAACGACCGGGAGCTGAGGATTGAGTTGGACTCCTTAGAGGAACGGCGCGATCGAGCGGCATTAAGAGCCGAGGCATGTAAACGTATGGTGGAAAGGAAGTACAACTCCAAAGTGCGGCCAAGGAACTTCCAAGAGGGGGACCTAGTATGGAGAAAAGCGGGTGACGCTCGCCGAGACCCGACACATGGGAAGCTCGCTGCCAAGTGGGAGGGGCCATATCGAATATCGGAGGCCCTAGGAAATGGGGCGTACAGATTGGCGCAAATGGGCGGACGTCCCATCCCTAACACTTGGAACGCCACACACTTGAAATTTTATTTTAGCTAAGTTGAATGTTTTAATGACATGTACAGTTGTTCCATATAAATGAATGACAGGATATTCTTGCATCAATAATCGCATTCTGTAAAAACCAAACAGGCAAAGGGTCCTCAGGCAAGAACAACTTCCACTGGAGACCGTCCGCCCAACAAAGGCGAAAGTTTTCCTCCGGGAATAACTTAGAGTTTTCTTCCGGGAATAACTCTCAACTGGGGACCATCCGCCCCACAAAACAAAGGCGAAAGGTTTCCTCCGGGAATAACTTAGAGTGTTCTTTCGGGAACAACTCTCCACTGGGGACCGTCCGCCCCACAAAACATAGGCGAAAGTTTTCCTCCGGGAATAACTTAGAGCGTTCTTCCGGGAACAACTCTCCACTGGGGACCGTCCGCCCCACAAAAGCAAAAGCGAAAGTTCTCAGGCTTTAAATAACTTAGTATTCTTCCGAGAATTACTTCGTTTGGCCAAGCAACGCACGATTAAATGGACCCGCAAAATGAACATGGTCGTCCGTACGAGCAAAAGTCGGACCACGGGCGAAATTCCAAATTAAATTTTATAAGGGGAACATCCCCGCCGAAAAGAACAAAGGTGCAACTCACCAAACATACGAAATTGAAAAGAAATAGTTGTGTATTAATCGTTGGCGTTAAAAGACGCCCAGATTTACAAAAGGACCGACCGGCCAACCTCTGGACAATCCGAGACGTTGGACGGACGGCCACAAGCATACACATCAAAAAATGAAAGAAAATAAGCACCTAACTATCCCCCCCAGCATCGGCATCCACAGCCGGCCCATCCTCTTCAGCCGCCATTAGATTCACCAGGACGCCATCCACGACGTCCTTCTCAATGTCCACGCCCAGACTGAACGGGTCCTCGACGCCCGCCAAAAGGGTCACTTGGCGAAGGGCTTTATTGAAGCCTTCCTCATGTTCAAACATGACGGTTGACTCCAACTCGGCAACCTTCTACTTAGCTTTAGCAAGGTCTTGGGAAAGAGCCTCACTCGCCTTGGCACGCTCTACTTCGGCCTCCTTTAGGCGGGCCACATCCGCCTTCAGCTGGCGACTTTCTTCCTTTACGCGCTCGTGTTCGCTCCGGGCGGCTGCCAAACCCTCGGCGGCCTCTTTCTTTGTCTTCTCGAGATCGGCCTCCAACTGCTCGATCTTCTTGTCGTATTCCTCTTGATTGAGAACCATCTCTTCCAAAGTAGACTGAAGGGAGGCCGCGTTTTTCTTCTCTTTGTTGAGCTCGGCACGCAGCTCCGCCACCCCGGGGCGATCAGCGAACTCTTTCAGGTACCACGCCAGGGCGGATGTCCGAGTAGACATCTCCAGCATTGCATTGGTCAAGTCCAACTCAGTAAGAGGCTCAAAGAGCGCCCTCTGGAAGGAGCTCATATGGAACTTGGCCCGGTCACTCATGCTAAATTCCGGGCTGAAGATATCGCCCGGTAGAGGGACGGCAGGGGCTTTCCCACGGTCTTTGTCCTTGCTCTTTCGAGCCTTCTTCGAAGCCGAACGAGACGACGACCCCTCCATGTCTTTACGCCCCTCCGCGGCGTGCTCTTTTCTCTTGCGAGTTAAGAGGTCGGCAGAAGTAGTGGCCGCCTCAGATAGTGGATCTGCTTGGGTGGCCGCCACCTCCGGCTGAGGGTTAAGAGGCGGCACCTAGATGTTTGAACCCCCAGTCTTATTGGCAGGGGGGCTCCTACCTTCTAGGTTAAGCGCACGGTCGGCTGGCGTCCGCCCGGGGAAGCCCGTCCGGCAGGAGGAGGACGAGGTATATTCGGAACGCTTGTCGGCCGGGCGGTCGACGAACTTGCCCCGGACTTCTTCCGGGCAGCAATGAAGTTGGATTTACGGGGACCTGGAGTCGTCATAAGTTCTGCAAGAAACAAAGCAATTCAGAAAATTAACGTCAGTTTACGAAAAACAAACACACCCAATATGACAAGACCATACCGAACGCCTTTGGTCCACAATCCTCGAGACTAAGGCATTCGACCAGATGACGGGCAGAAATCCGGCGGGGGAGGTCGTTAATGCTGCGCACGGCCTCTAAGTCGGGCGCTGTCAAGGCCCCTATAGGAGTCGCCTTTATTCGTCGAGGATCCCTCGTCCAATAAAATGGGAACAACAGCCTCCCTTCATCATCAGAAAATTCGTGGAGGCCGGCTTTATCAACAATTATTTTGAAGTAGTGTTGTTTAAAATTTTTGAAAGAATCGGAGAAAGGGCGGAAGAGGGTCCTGTCCCGGACTGACGTGAAGGAAACCCAACCGCCAGAGGAAGAAGGGCGGACTTCGAAATAATAAAAGAAGACCGGGATGGTGGGAGTGACGCCCACTGCTAAGCACATAGCCAGGAACGCCTGCACGGTCGCCCAAGAGTTGGGATGCAGTTGTGTAGGAGCCACGTTGACTTCTCGAAGGACGGCCATTTGAAACTTTGTAAAGGGCACCCGGACGAATAGATGGGTGAAGAAGGTCACATACATGAAAAAGAAGTCAAATGGAGTAGACCGTCCGTCATGAAAAACCCTTTCGTTCAACAAAGTCACCCCAGCTCGAATTAAACTCGAGTCTTCTACATCCCGGACAATGTGGGTATGGCGGACCCTCCATTCCAAATCCTTGCGGAAAGCGTAGCACGAAGCATATCGGCTAGGAACGAGGGGAGCCAACTCAGACACCACCGTCCCTTGACCGCCCGGCTCGAGGGGGGACCCAACTATACGAATACCGCCCTTGAGCAGGAATAGAGGAATGCCGTGGAAGATCCGGTCGTCCGTCGAAACCGGTGCCTCAGGGTCCGCCCCAGAGGACCCAACCGCCTCCTCCACAAAATGAGAGGAAACCGAGCTAAGAGAATCGCCGCTGTCGCCCCCCGCCGACCCCTCCCGGATTCCGCCCGACGACTCAGAACCAGACTCAATGGATACAGATGCCATTTATTACCTGAGGGAAAAAGAATTTGAATTCTTGAACAGAGAAGATAAGTGAAAATGACCTCGTCTAATCCGCTATTTATAGGAAAAATTCAATAACCATTGGGCACGCCCCAGCCGTCTAGATGTAGCACGACCAACGCTCCAGATTCGGCGACGCTTCGCCTTCCGTCGATGGGAACGCGCCACGTGTTTTCCCGCCTAAAATCCAAATTCAAAAGCCCACTGGATATAGCCCAATTGCGGATTCCTGGCCCAACACACGCCGTACTCGAAATCCTACGTGCACTACGTGCACTAGGACTTGGGGGGCTTGTGTACCAGGGGGAGCTGGACGCCGTACGAAAGGACCGGGGGAGCCAGGCGCCGTACGGAAGAACCGTCCGGCTGTTCAATGACTGTCCGCCCAAGGGATATACCGGAGCCCACTACAACCTGAATGATAATACCTATATGCAATCGTGGCAGAGGTGCTCATACATCGAAGTTGAAGGTGTGCCATAAATGCCCGTCCGCCCAACTGGTCAAAGGTTGAACCTAGACCCGGTATAAACTCGCCTATACTAGCGAGCGCCGGGCGCCGCACAATGAAATAAACTCTCCTGACCCTTTTATAGCAAAGAGAGAGACCTACCAGTTGGGCCGAACCTCTGTTTGTAAGAGAAACTTTGAAGGACTCGCATGGAGCTTGTCACCGGATAGCTCCACACTCTCCATGCTCTCAAAAAGTGTTCTTCAAATAGACAACCCCGCACTCCCTACACGCACGAAAGGCGCCCTTCAAGAAAATACCGAGAGAGCCACTGCGTCAAATCTTTTCTTGTTTGTTAGGTTACTCAAAGTCCTACGTCCACTACGTGTACTAGGACTTGGGGGGCTTGTGTATCCGCAAGAGCCGGACGCCGTACGGAAGAGCCCATATGGGCGGACGCCCATACCTTATGGGCGGATAAGACGCTAGCATCCGAGCTCCATGCGCGCGAGGCGGACGCCCATACCACATGGGCGGACACTGCCAGCTAGGCCGGACGCCGTACGGAAAAGTCTGTATGGGCGGACGCCCATACCGCATGGGCGGATAAGGCGCTAGCATCCAAGCTCCAGGCGCACGAGGCGGACGACCATATCACAGGGGCGGACGCCCACACCCGCCAAAACACTAATCAACGTGACTTAAAGTAAAGTAGCCTGGCTTAAAGGTAAGTAAAAATTAGAAGCTATTGGGCTGTTTTGGGCCGTGATTAACTTTTCACTAATCCCAAGCCCATAGCGAAAACTATAAATACAGGTCCACGGTGAGTGGTAGATAGGTTACATTGAATGTACATTTATTGCTATCCCTGAGAAAAGCCATTGCTCTGAGACTGACTTTGGCATCGGAGAATCTTTTGCAGGTCTTCACCCCTCGGGATTGAGAAAAGGACTGAGGATCAGAATAGAAGATCAGCTACCAAGACAAATTGGCAGGAAGACGTGGAGGTTTGGAACTGCACAGTCCTACACATCCGAAACAACTTTTAAAGTAATGCACATAGGTATTAAATACGAACAGTTTTTTGGTAAGTATTTAAATGTTGATTCGCTAATAATGAGGGTTAAGTTAGTCGAAATATAATCAATGTAATATATAGATGATTTGAGTAATACATGTATGATTTTATTAAAAACTATTTTTCTTTTGTGTAATGTAAATAAATCACAATTGAGTTTTGTTTCGTTGTACATAAATGTGTTTGATCCATTAGAATTCTATTCATGAAAAAAAGCCTGCCATTTTTAACCTAATTTTTTTTATAAACCATCATTATTTATTTTTACACTATTAATTTTTATTTTATAAGTAATGCTAAGTTATTCTTGAATGTACTATGTAGGATGAATAATGTAAGTATTGATACATTTTTAAATATGATATATATACATATTATACTAATTTTAATTTCGCTAATTTCGTATAAATTTTATTAATTGTTAATATAGTTAAGTAAAAGTAATTGTAATTTTCATGTAAGTTTATTAAGGAAAAAATTAACACGTTAATGTATAATTAACGTTGAAAAACTCATTAAATATTTGTAAAAAGTAAACAACAAAAGTATCTCTTTAAGGTTATTTTTATATTAATCTTATTTTTTAATAAACTCATCATTACGATTACTAAATATAAAACACATATTTAGTTATTTTAATTATTAACACAACTCAAATAAAATTAATGTAATTAATTTTATTATAATTTTTATTGTTCTAAAATTGGAATATGTAAATAATTATTCCATAAAAATCCAACGTGAAAAAAACACATTTTATAATCCAAGAGACACCTATGGAAAATATAAAGATAAATTAGTTAAATGATAATTTTCATGTCATTAAAAACTTCAAAACTGACATTTTAGATTTGGTTTAAAAATAATCTTGATGGTTTTTAATATTAAAATATAAATAGATTGATTATGAATGAGTTTTATTATTTTAAAATACATTATTTATAGGAATCACTTTTTTTAGAGTTTCTTGATTTTTTTTTTCTAAAATTTTTTTTTCTTTGCTTGTCTGATTGAAAAACCGAGACTGTAGGATTGGTCCTTGCAGCGAACTCTTCAATTTGTACTAATCAATGTCTTTGTTCACATAAAGTATCTTCTAGTTGGGAGGAATTTCACTTATTAGTGTCTTATGGGTTGTTGATCGTGTAAGTGAAGCTAATTTCACTATATTAAGTTATTAATACCTTGAAATTTCTAATTTTATGATTGTATGGTGAATTGAGTGAATGATTGATTTGTGTGATAAGTGTGATTTGTTGAAATGTGGTTAGGTTCTTAAATTGCATGAATTGATTGTATGATGAAATTTGAGAATGTTGTCTGATTGGTATTGCAAATGAGATGATTTGAGTTATTGAAGATTGTGTAATTTGAATTTGGTATGTTTTGACATTTATGTTAGTTGTTGGATTGAACGTGCAAGGTTGGAATGACAAAAATCTGGAAGTTCTACAAAATTATGCAAACTTCACTAGTGCACTAAGATGATACTGCACCGGTTACTTTTGCTTATAGGCACCGGTTCTACAACCGAGGCATATACCGACGAGGTAAAAAGGGGTAGGTTTTATGTCTCGGTTGTGAACTGAGTTAAAAAGAACAGGATTTATGCCTTAGTTTTTACGTAACCGAGGCAGTAACTTGTTTGTTTTTTAATTTTTTTAACCTTTAGGATGTTCTTGATCTATGTTCTTATGCATAAGAAGACACCCATCTTCCACTACCACCATCATCATTTCACCTTCCCACTATCAGAGCTACCAACCCAACAACGCAATTCCACGTTCCATTTTCAGAGCTACCAACACAACAACACAATTCCACGTTTTCAGTGAAACAAGAAGGATTCTCCACCAGCCTCTGTTCCTCTGTTCTGGAGGTCTCAGCTCTGCCGCCACTCACCCCACCGCCCCTTTCGCCCCCGGATATTCCTTCTTCTCCCGAAATATAAGTAGAAAACCAAAAATCCAAAAATTCAACAGGGAACAAGCAGAAACTCCAATCAAAAATCCAAAAATTGAAATAAAAAACCTAGACAAATCGGAACCCTAGACGAATCGGAACAGAGAAGAGGAAGGAAGCCTCCTTCTCGCGCCCCGCAGCAAGAAAAGGAACGACCACTGCGCCCTTGCGCCTTTGCCGCGCCTTCGTCGCGCCTCCGTCTTTGGCTTGCGCGAGACCGCTGGTTGTGCTGCCCCAAAGTTGGGTCTCTCCGTGAGAAGACAATCTCGCCCCATTGTGCGTAGATCTAAACAGGGAAGAAGGACGAACACCCTTTTCATATCTAAACAAGAAATAAGGGCCGAACCCTTTTTGGATCTAAACTGAAGAACAACGAAGAAGAAATGGACGGCAGCAACACGAAGAAGAAGAACCGAAGAACCAATGGACGACAGCGACGACGGACGAAGCGAAGCGGCGTCGGACGAAGCGAAGCAGCGACGCTGGTGGAGGCAGCCCTTCGGAGAACAGCGGCGATGTGAAGAGAAATAAGAAGCACAACGCGAGAAGAAATGAGCAAACTCTGGAATTTGAAGCACAACGCGAAGAATATATGCTTCAGTTAGGAAAGCATCGAACCCTAAGAGTGTTTGGACACCGGGTCCGTGCTAACTGATGCTTAAAATGAAGGCTTTATGCCTCGGTTCTGTATGAAACTGAGGTAGCACACCTGGTCAGAAATTTGTCAGCTTTTTAAACACCATTTCGGCTTCGGTTCTGCATGCAACCGAGGTCATATCTGTGTTCTGCACCGGTTTGACATACAACCGAGGCCTATAAGGTTCGGTTTATTACGAAACTGCCACCATCTTGTGATAGGCAGAGTTAGGTTTAAAATGGGGTATATAGTACGAGTTTAAAAGGAAAATTTGTACTAGTGCTTATTGGATGAATTCTAGTGATAATCTCGATGGACGAGTTATATGGTTGTTGGATGAGTGTACTTTTAAGCATTACTCGTTGAGCAAGTAGATATTCTCGCTGAGCGAAATTAATAAAGTCTAACTCTTTTTACATGTACTTTTTTTGTATGTTTAATGTAGGATTATGTGATGTTAAAATGATAATTGGTTTATAAAGTTAATTCGAGAATGATTGATAGATTTATGGATAAATATGCATGCGAATAATCATGTATGATATGCGTAATTTCATAGATCTCGTGGGGAGATTCTATGGTAGTGTTCCATTAGTGTATGCATTAATATGGAAGCTCAGATGTTGGAGGTTATCTTGTTGCTCTAACAACCATTCAAGCTCAAGTAGTGTAGAATGAAGTATGTGGTAAGAGGTGCAGTAGGGCCTAATCTAGGGACTTTACTTTGGCCAAAGATGTTAATGGACTAACCTTGTCTATGTCATGGTGAAACCCATTAGCAATGGCTCTATAGAGTACTATAGGTCACCACAAATGCAAGACCCCTCAAGATTTTACATCAATATTATAAACGAATAATTGAGTCTAGCACAAGTCTTCATATGTGATATGATTGTTTTTATGAATGTTTGTTTTATGAAAAATAGATTTATGGATAAATATGCATGCGAATAATGATGTATGATATTTTAATGATGCATAATTCCATGGATCTCGTGGAGAGATTCTATGGTGGTGTTCCATTAGCGTATGCTTTGATTTGGGAGCTCAGATGTTAGAGGTTATCCTGTTGCTTTAACAATCATTCAAGCTCAAGTAGAGTAGAATGAAGTATATGGTGAGATGTGCAGTAGGGCCTATCTAGGGGCTTTATTTTGGTCAAAGATGTTAATGGACTAACCTTATCTGTGTTAGGGTGAAATTTATTGACAATGACTCTACATAGTACTATAGGTCACCACAAGTGCAATACCCCTCGAGATTTTACATCAATGTTTAATCCGGATAATTGAGTCTAGTATGAGTCCTCATATGTGATATGGTTGTTTTTATGAATGAGTGATGTAAGATAATAACTCTATGTTTGTTTTATGAAAAATACATTTATGGATAAATATGCATGCAAATAATGATGTATGATATTGTAATGATGTGTAATTCCATGGATCTCGTGGGTAGATTCTATGGTGGTGTTCCATTAGTGTATGCATTGATGTGAAAGCTCAGATATTGGAGGTTATCTTGCTGCTCTAACAATCATTCAAATTTAGGTAGAGTAGAACGAAGTATGTGGTGAGAGGTGCAATAGGGTCTATTTAGGGGCTTTACTTTGACCAAAGATGTTAATGGACCAACCTTGTCTGTATTAGGGTGAAACCCATTGACAATGACTCTACATAGTACTATAGGTCACCACAAGTGCAAGACCCCTTGAGATTTTACATCAATGTTTTATCCAGATAATTGAGTCTAGTATGAGTATACATATGTGATATGATTCTTTCTATGGATGATTAATGTATGATAATATCTCTATGTTTGTTTTATGAAAACTTTTTTGTACATTAGCTTATCTTGTTGTTTCTTTTGTGATGATCACCTTTTTTATGTGAGTGATGAAAAATAAATGGTGCATCTATAGTAAAAGGTTGATACAAAGGAGTTTTTTTCTTATCACTCTTAATTATCTTTACTTATTTTAGATATATTTATTATTATTATTATTGTATCTATATTTAGTTACTTCACATATCAATTCTTTAATTCAAAGGTTTTCATGCTCATGTGATAATAAGATTAAAAATTAACCAAGTCTTAAATATAGTATTAGTGAGATATGAGTATAATGGTTAATTTTGAGACTTTGAAAATTACTTTAATTTTTTTTTCAAGGCAAACAATATTTTCAGTTGTGTCTATAAGTTTATATCGGTGAGTTCTTCTTATAAACTATGATCAATATTTACATGATATTTATTTTTTTAATCGTAAAAATAACTTACCTAATTACAATAAGATTTAATTTTAAGATAATCTACAGTTTATAATGCTTAATTTATTTGATAGAACTAAATTGTAATTGACAAAAATAATTTTATATATTATGAATTTTAAGTTTTAAGATTAAAGATATTTTAATAAATTTTTTTATTTTAAATTAAAAATAAAAATTATTAAAATATCTTTTTGTTTAAAGTATGTTTTTTTTTATGAATAAGAATTTTTTTTTATCAACTAAAATTTGATGTATATAAATTAGCAAATTTTATATATATATATATATATATATATATATATATAAAATCTTTTTGTTGGAAATAGTCAGGAGAAATCTTACATCATTATTAATTCAAAATTAGAACATTATGAGTTTTCATATATGAAAAAAATTACAAATTTTACCACTATCATAAATCATAGTTTGTTAATTTTTGAATATTTACCAAGACCAATAAAAGTTTAAATACATTTTATTCAAGCTTTCTTCAACTAATTTATTCATAAAATAACTCAATTAATTTTATCTTTTTATTTCCTTTTTTACAGATAATTATGAAAAGAAATATTCAAACATAAAGCAGAGATTGTAACCAAGTATATATACAATTTAATAGAAGAATGAATATTCAAATTGCATACCAGTTGAGTAGTTGTGGAGAAATTTACAGCAACTAGTTTGGAAAAGAAAAGTTGGGTTTCAGTTCTATCTAGACATCAGTGGAACCTAATTCCAACTGATAAAATTAAAAGTTCCAGAGGATGCCATGTTCAAGCATTTTTCCAGCAGAGGCACAATCATAAGTACCAATACATTAAAGTTTGTTGCGCCTAAATCATTACTCTGTCCCTCAGTTACTCTTCATGGAAGCTTTCCTTTGGGTCCAAGTACATGTAGCTGGCTCCCTTTTCAAAGCTTTTACCCCAAATGGGTTATCTCGGCTCTGTTGCATGCACAAAATGAAATTGAACATCAAAACATCCATACGAGTGGCTTAGTGGTAGTAGGAAAAAAGGTTGTTTGATTGATTAGACAGTAAGGGTAAAATAATTATGAAAAGTAGTAAATAAGATGTTAATTAAAGAGGATAAATTACCAATAAGCAAGAACCAGACAAGGTATCACAGACAGGGAACTCAGGGGGGCAGCAACTGGACTTGTCATCACAGCATGTTGCAGACTCAATGGGGCAGCATCCCCATCCAAAGCAGAAACCTTTATAATCAAAAAGGCAGCAGCATGTGGTTCCAGGGGAGCAAGTGTAGTATTCATCACACACTGTTGAAGGGGTTGCAGGAGTTGGGGGAGAAGGACCAGGATTTGGAGGGTTGGTACCACTCTTTGTGGGGTAGGATGCCTCCATAGCAATACCACACTTACCATTCTCACTGTTCAACAAATTTCTCTCTAGCTTAATGTAACCATTTTCACCCCATCCTGGACCCCAAGAATTCCTCACTGTCCAGTAATCAGTACCGTTTTCTGTTCCATATCCAACTACTGCAACACCATGATCTAGCTCTGTCCCACATCGCCCAGTGAAAACACCCTGCATAACAAACAAGTCACTGTGTTAGCATGTGTTATGATTTGGAACAATGACTTTTACCCCATAGTGAAATGCTTTTCCCTTGTGTTACCGATTCATAAAGTTGAAATTCCCTGCCACCAGCTTCAATGGCAACACTAACTGGTTGATTTGCAACAGCCTTCATCAAAGATTTCTCATCATTGCTTGGGACATCTTCATACCCATCAATGCTAACAACGCGAGCACTTTTCTGAACAAACAAAAATCAGGAAACTTAACTATGATTTCTCACGTTTTCTTTCATCAATATATAAGACTCCTTTGAATTAATTGTAAATGTTTTTAATGACATTTTTGCATGATATAATACTTTCTAAAAAAGTAGGCTAACTACGACACATCTTAATTAAATAAAGACAAAAAGAACAAGACAGACATATACCCTGTTTGTATCACACATATTATCACGTGCTGTATAGGGGTAATCCTCTTCTGTGTCAATGCCACCATTTTGTATTATAAACTCAAAAGCATAATCCATGAGACCTCCATTGCACCCCATGTTGTAGCTTCTGTCACAGTCCACCAATTCTTGCTCTGATAGAGTGGTCAGATTGCCAGTTACAATTTGATTGATTCCTTCCACAGCTGCCACCGTTGAGAATGCCCAGCAACTCCCTTCATGGAGATCAAAGTCAATTTACTCATCAATTTCTAATCAATCACCACCAAACACTTTTCATATATATCACACATGACAACAAAATAACCATTCTTCCTTTATTCAAGGAGCATTGAAAGATTTTAAACAAAAAATCTACATCCTATATTGAATTGTCACAGTTTAATGTTGTAATCCTCAGTTTTCAGAGAAAAGCTTGAAATTTGAATTGTCATGTAATAAGATAAGATATCAGTATCTTCTTCTATACTCAAGAAGTTAATATTGATGTAGTAATTTCTCACACAATCAAACAAAGATTTGCAGCAACAGAATTGAACAAAACTCACCACACTGGCCCTGATCTTTGACGGGGGCAACGGCACCCTTCTCCCTCCAATCCACCATGGCAGGCAGCGTCTCTCCGTCGCGAAAAGCGTAGCGACCACTCTTCCTGGACGTGAGCTTCTTCCGGGTGCCCAAGAACATGGCCCTGTACTCTTCGTTGGTGAGATCCGCGAACTTGTTCAACCCAAGCCTGAACTCCTTGTTCCCCGCCCCATTGTGCTCCTGAACGAACTTCCAATTGTCCTTAAAAATGAGGAACCTTCTCTCCTTCTCACCAATGGCGTTGTAGGCCTTGGCGTGCTTCACCAGCCATGCCTCGTACGTTTTCTGCAGGAGGGCCTCGTCGTAGTCGATGATGGACATGTCGAGGGCGAAGGAGCAGAATGACAGAGAGAGTAGAGAGAGCACGACGAGAAGTGCATGGTGGGAAGGGAAACGCGAGCTTCCGGCAAGGGTTGCCATGGTGGGGTTCTTGGGAGGGAGATGAAGATGATGAGGGTGCCAAAGAGGGTATTTATAACTTCTCAACCATGGTTGGTTGAGAATTTGAACGGTGGGAGCGTTGAAATCGGAAGGAACGGGATAGAACGTAGGAGCGTTGTAATACATGCATGTGTGTCAATAGACCTATGACGCTCAGGATAATAATAAAAGGACGATATTTTAATAATTTTTTATAACAACTTTTTATAATAGATTAAATATAAATACTTTATTGACCTGTTTCAATTTATTTTAAAAATATATTTGAAACTAATTAATCATAAATCACAGTTGTAAAAAAATTGTTAATAAAAAAACATTTTCGTAATAATAATACTGTGTTTATGGTATTGATTATCCAAATACTTTCTATATATATACAATAATATTCTAATTTTATATAATTATAATACTTCACAATAAATAAATATTTTTTCATTTTTTATATTATATCGATGGTATGTTTCTTTTCTCAAACCGATTTAAATAACTCAATTTAGATTAAAATAATTAATAATAATTAATAATGATTAATTTGGATATCCGATCATCACATTCAAAGTTAAAATAATAAAAAACGACAAGAATATATTGTAAAAATAAGTGGATTAAATCAATTCCTATGATCAAAATTCAAATTATATTTTCATTAAATAAAATCATTCGTTATTCTAACCAACAATTAAAGTCGTTTGACAGCGTTTGTTAACACGCTCTCACATTTCGTCTTCCTACATTTTTCGATACTTTAAGAAAATGTTTAATGTACACTGCACTCCTACGTACAACTTGATGTGTTATTAAACTATATTCTCGATAAACCTGATTCTCATCAACAAGAGCGTGATTAATGCAGCAGAAAGGATGAATGATGGTGGACATCGAGAACATGAAGGAAGAAAGAAAACTGATTATTTTGGGAGATGAACTTTCTCTGTGTTTTCAAATGGGAGAAAACTATGCATATATACATGCCTGAAAAAGAGAACAATTAAAAAAACTAAAAAATTGTCTTAATATAAGCGCTGATAGCAAGGCTGGGTTGATCGTGGGCGCTGAGCATGACTTTGATTGGCTATTTTGACAGCCCCCTCAAGCTGGGCGTAAATGTTAAGAATCCCCAACTTGGACATAAGAAGCTTTTGTCATAATGTCAGCTTGCTGATGTGAACGAGTTTGATGATACATTGTTTGACCTTTTCTCTTATCATGTGGCAATCTTTTTCTGTATGTTTGGTCTTTTCATGAAAAACTTGATTGGAAGTTAATTGAATTGCAGAGAGATTGTCGTTGTATAGAAGAAAAGGTTCTTGATGATGAATCCTAAGATCTTGCATGAGGTGATGAAGCCATTGGATTTCACATATTGTGGAATTGATAGCACGGTATTCGGCTTCATAATGAGCTTCTAGACACCGTTTGTTGTTTCTTGGATATCCAGCAAATATGAGAATTACCAATATAGATGATGTAACCAGTGACAAATTTTCTGGTGATGGGGCATCCAACCTTGTTTGAATCCAGAAAATCCTTCAACTGTAAACTGCTGTTGGAGTCAAAGAAGATGCCTTGCCCGGCTGCTGTTTTAAGTAGCGAGGATTCTCATGCAAGCCCGATGGTTGATCGATAGGTGTTGCAATGAAGTAACTCAGATGATCTACAACAAAGGTAATATCTGGTCTTGTGTGAATGACGACCCAGAAGCCTTAAAGGAGCAGGATCTGAAGAGTCTCCCCTGGTTTTGTGGTCTTGTGTCTGGAAAAGTTCATGGGTGTTAATGTAGGAGCTGATCCAAGCATTCCAGCTTCCTTCAAAATGTCAAGAGCGTATTTTCTCTGACACAAGCATCCGAAAACATGCAATTGCTTCGTATCAAAGAGACGACCATACAAAATCTCAAAAGAAGTGGAATTCTTAAGAAAGGGTGTAAGCAAGCAATTTATTAAAGTAACAACATATTGAACAACGAAGTTCCAAATATTCTGAGACATACTTGATTGGAAAAGTAAAGTACGGGTGACATTGACAATTTGTTGATGTTTCCTTTCAACCAAGTCATTTTGTTTAGGGGTTTCTATACCGCTAGTTTGGTGAATGATATCTTTAGTACTAAAGAATTGAATCATATTAAATTCTAAGTCATTATCTGTTCTAATTATCTTAATCTTTATCTGAAGTTGGGTTTTAATCATGGTTACAAAATTGACTAAATGAACACGAGTCTCAACTTTACTTTTCATAACATACAGCCAAGTGAATCTAGAGTGCTCATCAACAATGGTAAGGACATACTTATCACCATTCATGAATTAACAAGTCAAGGTCCTCAAATATCTTTATGTATCAAATCAAAAGTAGAATTTGCATAAGATGTACTATTCGGAAATGGCAACTTTCGTTGCTTAGCTAAATGACACACACAGTTGGAGTTTATAGGAAGCATTATATAAGGAAACCTTTCATTGAGAATTGCCATCCTTTAACGAAAGGGGTGGGCAAGACACATGTGCCAAACATTGTTATTTACAGCACTGTTGCAAATCCGTGTAGAAAGGCCTCCTTTAGTTTGAGTGTTAGTCTTAATCACGTATAATCCTGACTTAAGGCTAGTTGTACAAATCCTCTTGGTGGATATCTTCTCTTGGATAAGACACCCATTAGTAGTGAAGATAATGGTGCAATTGAAATGAGAAATTAAGTTTGAAAAAGAACATCATGTATGCATAAGTTTTAAAAAATCTTTGCAGTGCCCGAATGAGTAGCTTAAACCTTAGTTGATATTTCTTTAAAGCAAATTAAGTTTGAAAACAAGCAGCATATATGATCCTTGGCACCCGAATCAATGATCCAATTATTATGAGAATTGAAACTAATCAAACAGACATGATTCTTACCTTTATCTATGCTGCAAGATATAATGGAACCAAACTGATTGGCAGAGACATTATCACTGTCATTACCATTAGTTTGTTTCAAAAGATTCATCAAAGCTTGGTATTGTTGTTGTGGCAGTCTAAAATCTTGTTCTTCCGCAACAGAATCACGCTTTGATTCTTGAGTTGTGTCAACATTGTTCACAGCGATATATCCAGGTGGGAAGCCATGCTTTTTGTAACAAATATCAATACTACGACCATTTCGACCACAAAAAGAACAAACCTTCTTAACATATTTTGTATTCTTGCTGTCAGTGTTGTTATTTCCTAGGAAACCATGTTTTCTGAAGTACACAGACTCGGTATGACCAGTACTTTGGCAATAGCTGCATGTAATAGTGGTGCTGTTGATCTTAACCTCAGTTCCACTCAGAAAACTGTTTCCAGCAATCTGCCTCTCCTGCAAAACCACATAAGAAAATAACTTTGAAATGTGAAGAATGAAAGGGGAAGAAGAAAAAAAACAAGAAAAAGGAGAAAGAAAGAAAGAAGAAAGAAGAAAATAAGTCAGAGTGATGCACTGTAGAGCTCTGATACTATAACAGTGCTAAATGAGGTATGTATAAAAAATCGTAACAGAGCAATGGAATTTTATTGAGAAATAAAGTTGTCTCAGTACAAGTAATACATGGCTAACAATAAAAATGACAAATGCAGAAAATAAAACTGTATGAGTCACAACTGAACCATGATGTGTTCCATTCCTGTAAAAGAATAAAGGGAAGGAACTTAGAGAATTATCCACACTAAAATCAGAGAAGAAGAATATGAAGAAAAAGTGATTGCAGAAAGAGGGACCATACCACCGACTGACTATCCCTGAATGAAATCCCTCTATTTAGTATTTCCTCTCCTCTCACGTGTCCCTTTGCGCACTCTCATGCCTTTATCTTTGTTTGACACTTATCCACTAGGTGTAACCGTTTCTCCCCCTTAATATTGTCATGCTTTATGCGTGTGACAATACTCCCATCTTGAGTATCAACCTTGTCCTCAAGGTTGAAGTGAGGGTATGCTTTTTGTACTTCTTCAATGGCTTCTCATGAATTGTCTACGTCATAAAATGAATTCCATTGTATCAACACCTCAGTTACTTCTCATCCGTTTCTGTTAACCACTCTTTTGTCCAGAATCTGATAAGATTGCATGATTGGTCCCACTTCAGTAGTAGTAAGAAGTAATGGAAAATATGGTTGCTTAGGATCTCCATGAAATTTCTTAAGCAATGAAATGTGGAACACTGGGTGTATTTTTGCAGAATTTGGGAGTAGGAGTTTGTAAGCTACCTTGCCAATCTTCTCAATAACTTTAAAAGGTCCAAAGTACCTTAAGCTCAACTTTTGATTCCTTCTCAGGGTCACCGAATGTTGTCTGTAGGGTTGTAATTTCACTAGAACAAGATCCTCTACTTCCAAGAAAACACCTCTTCTTTTCTTATCCACTTGCCCCTTCATATAATTCTGAGAATGATGAAGCTTAGATTTTAATTTCTTCAATAAAACATCACAGTTCTTTAAGCTCTGTTGTAGGTCTACGGGGTCATTGTCACTATGCTCATATTTAATTATAGTTGGTGGTGGTAACTTTCCATAGACCGCTTGGTAGGGAGACATACCAATACTATGGTGAAAAGATGAATTATACCGAAATTGAGCCCATGGGAGCATCTCCAGCCATTTCTTTGGATGGTCAAAGACAAAACATCTGAGATACATCTCCAAAGTTCTATTTAAATTTTCGGTTTGGCCGTCAGATTAAGGATGGTATGATGAGCTCATGGCTAAAGTGGTGCCTTGATACTTGAATAATAACTTCCAAAAGTTGCTGATGAAGACTTTATCTCGGTCAGACACAATGAATTTTGGAAATTCATATAATTTGACAATATGTTGAATGAAAGTTTCAGCTATAGTTTTGCTATTGAATCCTGTCTTTAATGGAATAAAGTTCACAAACTTTGAGAGTCTATCAATGACCACCATGATATTGGAATAACCCTGCGAAATTGGTAAGCCAACAATGAAATCCATAGCAATGTCTTCCCAAGTCATGTTTGGAATTGGTAGGGGCTGTAGCAGACCAACAGGTAAAGACTGAATGACTTTAGCTTGCTGGCAAATAGAGCATTCCTTCACAAACATCTGTATATCTTCCCACATTTTAGGCCAGAAAAATTGAGCACTCAGTCTGGCCATAATTCTTGTAGTTCTCGCATGACCACCAATTTTTGATCCATGGAATTCTCCTATGATCTGATTTATCAGTTCTGCATGATTTAGCAGCATAATTCGCCCTTTCCACGTCAAAATATCTTGTTGTATTGCATAGTCCCCTTTCTTCCCTGAGTTGTTCTTGCATGCCAGAAAAATTTTCATCAATTTCTCATCTTTTCTGGTTGCTTTTGCAACTAATTGTAGCCATGTATTACGTGGTTCTGACCAAGCCATTGCAAAGCTCCTAGATAAAGCATCAGCAGGGATATTCTCTTTCTCTGGGGAATATTGTATTGTGAAATCAAACCCTATAAATTTAGGTAGCCATTGTTGTTGCTCAGGGGTTTGGAGTGTCTGCTCCAATAATTCTTTCAAACTCTTCTGATCTGTTTTAATAATGAACCTGTGGCAGAGTAAATAATGTCTGAATTTTGACACAGATTCAGTGATAGCATAAAATTCTCTGGTATATGTCGATTGTTTCTGCATCCTTAATGATAGTTTCTTTGAAAAATAAGCAATAGGGTGCTTATTTTGACTTAATATCGTGCCAATGCCTAACCCAGAAGCATCTGCTTCCAAAACAAAAGGTTCTTCAAAATTTGGAATTGCTAGAACAGAAGCTGTTAGGTAACCACGATGAAATCCCTAGCGAGCTCTCTAACTCTCACTCACTTACACCAACACAGTACAGAATAGAATGAGAAAGAATGGAATTGTATTCACACCAACAATCAAGAATACAATGTATCCAGGAGCTTAATCTCCTTCACCAGATTCTAAGACCGGTCAACTACATACAATTCACTCCCCCCCTCTGCTACAACAAAGAGGTCCTTATATAGGTCTCTTTCCCCCCAAAACCCCCTAACTATCTAGCAGTTAATTCCCAACTGACTTAACTGTCTCACAGTTAAGTCCAACTTCCTTAACGGCCTCCCCGTTACATCTTTTGTTTCCCCTTTTTTCTCTCATACACCCTCCATTCCCTAACATTACTCCCCTCCTGAAAACCGACCTTGTCCCCAAGGTCAAACTCGGGAAATTGTTCCTGCATCAAACTCCGATCCTCCCATGTTGCACTGTCTGCCCCTCCATCTTGCCATTCGACTAAAACTTGTTCACGTTGTTCCTCCTCATGCTGTTGGACCCTTCTATTCAACACCTTAGTTGGCCAGCATGTGTATCCCCCGACTTGCAAGTCTGCGGGCAGCTCAGCTTCCACCTGCTTTGTCCCAATCGCCAACTTCAACTGGGATACGTGGAAAACCGGGTGAATCCTGGCTGTCACTGGTAATTCTAATCTGAATGCCACCTCCCCTATCTTCTGGATCACTTTGAACGGCCCATAGTATCTAGCTTTTAACTTCGAATGCAATTTTACCGTCATCGACGTTTGTCGGTGGGGCCTTATCTTTAAAAATACCCAATCGTCTACCTTAATGTTTATCGGCCTCCTCTTCCGATTTGCTTGCTTTACCATCGCGTCTTGCGCCTTCGACAAATGGTATCGCAGCTGCTGTAATGCTTCATCTCTTGTCTGTAATTCTTGAGCTACTGCTTCCACCCTTGTTTCCCCCGGAATAAACCTTGCCAGCGATGGAGGTGCCCTCCCATAGACCGCTTCAAACGGGGTACATTTGGCAGCTCCTTGATAACTGGTGTTGTACCAGTATTCTGCCCAAGGAAGGACCACGGCCCATGTCTTAGGTTGCTCGGAATAGAAGCATCGTAAGTATCCCTCCAGCACCCTATTCAACACCTCTGTTTGGCCGTCCGTCTCCGGGTGGTATGCTGTGCTCATCCGGAGATGGGTTCCCTGCATCTTAAACATCTCTCTCCAAAAGGCACTGAGAAATAAAGGATCAAGATCACTCACTATGGTCTTGGGAATCCCATGAAGCTTTACTACCTCTTTTACAAAAGCTTCTGCGACCGTTCGGGCCGTATAGGGATGTCTGAGTGGTATGAAGTGCCCGTATTTACTCAGTCGGTCGACAACTACCAATATAGCGTCCTGGCCCTTGGATTTTGGGAGTCGCACAATAAAGTCCATGCTGATGTCCTCCCATATAGCTTGTGGAATAGGCAGTGGTTGCAATAATCCCTGTGGGGACGCCGTCATATATTTGTGTTGCTGGCACACCAAACAACGACTGACATACTCTGTCACGGATTTCTTCATCCCTTCCCAGTACAGTGACTGTGCCAATCTCCGGTAAGTTCTATAGACCCCCGAATGGCCCCCCGTCGGGGTGGTGTGAAACTCCGCCAACAATTTCTGTACCCACTCGGACTGTGCCGGAATAACCAGCCTCCCCTTGTAGTGCAATCATTCATTCTCAAGGGTGTATGCCGGGTATTTGTTGGGATCCTGGAGAACTCCTTCTCGGATTTTTTTCAAGTTATCATCTTCCTCCACTTCTCGCATCACATCCGGAAAATCTTTCCAATACGGTCTGATTATCCCCATCAATTCACCACCCCTGTCATCCCCTTCCGTCTCATCCTTGTTCTCCAACTCCTCTCTACCTTTCCGTGATAGTGCGTCCGCCACCCGGTTACTGGCTCCCGGTTTATATACTATGTCGAAATCGTAGCCGAGCAGTTTGGCTATCCAGTGTTGCTGCGCTTGTGTCGTCACCCTCTGTTCCAACAAAAACTTTAGACTTCTCTGATCCGTATACACCACAAATTTGTGGCCCAACAAATATGGACGCCAATGTTGCACCAAAGGGCCACCGCCATCAACTCCTTCTCGTAGATCGACTTGCCCAAGTTCGCTTCCGATAATGCTTTGCTAAAGTAAGCGATTGGTCTCCTTTTCTGGGTGAGCACCACCCCAAGTCCCGTGCCCGACGTGTCGCATTCTACCTGGAAAGGTTGCGAGAAATCCGGCAACGCCAACACCGGTGCTGTGGTCACCGCTATTTTTAATCTTCCCATAGCTTCCCGGGCAGCCTCCGTCCACACAAAATTCCCCTTTTTCAACATCTCAGTCAAGGGCTTGGCTATCTTCCCATAGTCTCGGATAAATCGCCGGTAATATCCGGTGAGACCCAAGAATCCCCTCAACGCCTTCAGAGTTTTCGGCTCCTCCCACGCTATTACCCCCTCTATTTTTCCTGATCCATCTGGACCCCTTCTCCTGATATGACGTGCCCCAAATATCTGATCGTCTTCTTCCCAAACTCACTCTTCTTCTGATTTGCCACCCAGTGATTTTGCTGTAAGCAGCTCAACACTTGCTCCACGTGTCGTAAATGCTCCCCCCAGGTTGCACTGTAGATGAGTATGTCGTCAAAAAAGACGAGCGCGAATTTCCACAAGAATGGTCCAAGGAGATCGTTCATGGCGCTCTGGAAAGTGGAGGGGGCATTTGTGAGGCCGAACGACATCACAAGGAACTCGTAATGTCCCAAGTGAGTGCGGAACGCCGTTCTCTGCACGTCCTCCTTATTCATCTGAATCTGGTGATACCCAGCCTTGAGGTCCACCTTTGAAAAATACAGTGCGCCCTGGAGCTCGTCCAACAGCTCTTCTATCACGGGAATCGGAAACTTGTTGGGAACCGTGGCGCGGTTGAGCGCTCGGTATCTATACAAAACCGCCAACTCCCATCCTTTTTCTTGACGAGGATGACCGGGCTTGAATATGGACTTACGCTCGGTCGTATAATCCCTGCGTGCAGCATGTCCGTCACTTGGCGCTCGATCTCTTCCTTCATGGCGTGCGGGTAACGATAGGGACGTACGTTCACGGGGTTGGTTCCTTCTTTTAACGTAATCCGATGCTTCTCTTTTTTATCAGGTGGCAACCCGGTGGGTTCCTGAAATACCCCTGCATGTCTTGTTAAAATGTCCTCCAAGTCCCCGTTCGGTTCTTCCGCCCACTCTTCTCCCTCTCCTTCCTTCGCGCTCGTCCTCTCGCCCTCCAAACTCCAGACGAACGCCCAAGCCTCCACCTCACTCAACTTCATTAACTTCTCAGGTTCGACCACCCTCTTATCCAACTTCGGATCGCCCTTAACAACCACCCTTTTTCCTACATGGTCGAACGCCATGGTGGACTCCCGCCAGTTAAGTGTAATCTCCCCCAGCTTAGCTAGCCACTCCACGCCTAGGATCATGTCGACCCCTCCCAGGTCGAACAAGTAAAATTTTTCCCCTATCGCTACTTCCCCCATGTCGACCACTACCTTCGGACAACATCCACTAGTCCTTTTCTTACGTCCGTCTCCCAGACTCACCTGGTAAGGAGGGGTGTCCTCCTGTGCCAACTGCAAGTCCTCCACCAACCGTCTACTCACAAAGTTGTGGCTGGCACCACTGTCGACCAATATCAGCATGTCTTTTCCTCCCACTTTTCCTTGCAACTTCAATGTTTTAGGTTGCGTCAGTCCACCAGCCGAGAACGCCGATAACTCCATGCCGGGAGGTTCTGGCTCTACATCTTCCCCTTCCACATCCTCTTCTTCATCTTCGGCCAGTATCACCACCCTTAAACTCTTCTCCGGGCACTGGTGCCCTAGGCTAAATGGCCCCCCACATCTGAAGCACCTTCCTTCTTCTCGGCGTTTTAGAAACTCAGGATAGGGCAGGTTTCTTGAGCTTCGTCCACGGCCATCACTTCCTCCGTGCATTCCGCCTCTCACCAGGCCGCCTCCCGTAGTGCTGTCACGTCTAACGGACCCGACACTCTCGGTCGGGGTCGTTCGCATCGTCTGGCTCTTCGACGGATCGGTTCTTACCACCCCTGTTCCACCTCCTGTCGTTCGTCCCCAAGATGGAGGGTTCTTGGATGGCGTCCACCCCATCAGACCTAGCCCTCGTAGAGCCTCTTCGACGTCTCGCGCCAGTTTCATAGCCGTCATCAAGTTTCGTGGGTCGTGGGGTCTCACCTGGCATCGCAATTCCTCCCGTAAGCCCGCCAGGAAGTATCCCAACAACTAGTCGTCCGAAAACGCTTTCGTCTGTCCGGCCAGAGCTTCAAATTCCTTCACATATTCCTCCATCGTGGCTGTTTGCTTGATCGCCGCCATCCTCTCAAAAATACCTCCCCGGTATCGACTCTCGAATCTGATCAACAACGCTTCTTTGAGCCCCTCCCATGTTCGGTCGCTCGCCTTTTCCTTCCAAAATTTAAACCAATAACCGGCCGCTTCCCTCCATACTGATGTGAGCCAGTTCGATCTTCTCTGCCTCCGCCACCTTCTGTATCTCAAAGAATTTTTCGGCTCTAGTGATCCAATTCAACGGATCGGTTCCTTCAAACGCTGGTAACTCCACCCGTCTCCTCCAATTCGGTGGGTTCTCTGATCGTTCTCCTTCTCTTTCTCCTTCGGCTCCATCGCGCCGGCCACCCCCATTATCATTGACTGAACCATTGCTCCCGTCAGAGCTCTCCCCGTTTGGCTTGCTTCGCACACCCATCAGCCGTAACAGTTCTTGGATATCTTTACGCATCGCTATCGAGTCTTGCCGGTTTGCCGCCGACTCCGCCTTCAACCCGTCAACTGCCATCTCCAAGTGTTCCATACGTCCTTCAACTACGTTCATTTTTCCTTCCATTTTGTTCTCCAGAGCATGTAACTTTCCCTCCATCGCGTTCTCTCTCCGATCGCGATCCGGCAGATCGGACCACTTTGTTAGGTAACCACGATGAAATCCCTAGCGAGCTCTCTAACTCTCACTCACTTACACCAACACAGTACAGAATAGAATGAGAAAGAATGGAATTGTATTCACACCAACAATCAAGAATACAATGTATCAAGGAGCTTAACCTCCTTCACCAGATTCTAAGACCGGTCAACTACATACAATTCACTCCCCCCCTCTGCTACAACAAAGAGGTCCTTATATAGGTCTCTTTCCCCCCAAAACCCCCTAACTATCTAGCAGTTAATTCCCAACTGACTTAACTGTCTCACAGTTAAGTCCAACTTCCTTAACGGCCTCCCCGTTACATCTTCTGTTTCCCCTTTTTTCTCTCATACACCCTTCATTCCCTAACAGAAGCAGTGGTGAGGGCTAGCTTCAATTCTTGAAAAGCCTTGTATGTTGCTGCACTCCACTTAAATGAATCTTTCTTTAATAAATCAGTCAATGGTGTAGCTATTTGTGCATAACTTTTGACAAATCTTCTGTAATACCCCGTTAATCCTAAAAAACCTCGCAATTGTTTAAGTGTTGTAGGTTTCGGTCAATTTTTTACTGCCTCCAACTTTTCAGACTCCATAGCAATTCCATTTCCTTCCAATGTGTGACCGAGATACCCGATCTGCTGCACTCCAAAGCTGCATTTAGAGAACTTAGCAAATAATTGATTCTGTTGGAGAATCCTCAGCACCACTTCTATATGGTATAGGTGGTCTTTCCAGCTTGAACTGTAGACCAATATATCATCAAAGAAAACTAGGACATATCTTCTCAATACACCCTTAAAGATTTGATTCATTAAACTTTGAAATGTTGTTGGCGCATTGGACAACCCGAATGGCATAACCAACCATTCATAGAGTCCTGAATGCAGTTTTATGTCGGTCCTCCGGTTTCAGTAAAATTTGGTGGTATCCAGACCGTAAATCCAGCTTGGAAAAATAACAAGCTCCATACAACTCATCAATAAGTTCATCCACTGTTGGAATTGGGAAACTGTCCTTAATTGTTATAGCATTCAAGGCTCTATAGTTTGTGCAAACCCTCCATGTACCATCTTTCTTCTTGACTAAAATAATTGGAGATGAAAAAGGACTGTTGTTGGGTTGTACAATGCCCTCTTTTAACATACCTTCTACCAATTTGTCAATTTCTTCCTTTTGACTGTGTGGGTATCTATAGGGCTTCACCTTGACTAGATTTGATCCTTCTAACAAAGGAATAGAGTGATCATGACTCCTTGGTGGAGGTAGTCCACACGGTTGGCTAAAGACAATGTTGTAATTGTGTAGTAATTTCACCAAGTCTGGCTCCATGTCCTCTGGAAGTTCAAGTAGAGGAAAATTTTGAGTGGCTTGATGGACCATCTGCATACTATATATCTCATCTAGGGCATTTGTGTCCATCATTCTCCTTATGTTATGTAGTTGAGCTATTTCAGGTAACATGTCTCGGTCACCTTGTAATGTAGTGAAGCGATCATCCTGCAAAAACTTGATTTGCAGCGAAGCATAATCTGCTAAGTGGGGGCCAATTGTCTTCAACCAATTTGCACCAAGGATGAGATCAACACCAGAGAATGATAAAAGAAACACAGGTAATGTGAAAACATTGCCCTGTGCTATTAAAGTCAAATTTTGTATTAAGCCCTCAGATTCCATGTAATTCCCATTACCAACCATTACTTTGAATAAAGGAGTCATCACCACGGGAAGTTTCAAAAATTTTGCAACCCTTGGTTGTAAGAAATTATCAGAACTGCCTCTATCAATCAATACTTTGACATAGTTCCAATATGTGCTGTGAATCAAATTGTCCCTACTCCGAAACCCCCTTTCAAGGCATTCAAAGATAATTGATGATCTTCGTTTCCAGTTGCTTCCTTGTCTTGGGGTAACTCAGTCTCTAATTCTAGATTATCTGATTCGTCCTCCCCCAATTGCAGGACAAAGCATTGCTTGTTTGGGCACTTAGTGATTAAAAGAGAATTTCTCATCAGAAAAATAACATAGATCCTTCTCTCTTCGTATGGTGGTCCTGGTGGGTTAGGTAACAACGGAGGTAAGGAAGATTTGGAAGCTGGTAGGATGGTCCTTGTGGTGTTTTGAACCCCGGACGTAGTTACTTTTGGAGAAGTTGTGTATCGAATGATGTAACTAGGAGTACTTGGTTCCTGTCATATATTTCTCTTCATACATTTTAGCTAATGCTACTGCTCGTAATAGGTTTGTTGGAGTCAAGGCAATCACATCTCTTCTAATATCAAGATTTAAACCACTCAAAACAATTTAAGATAACTTCCTCGGTTAAACCCTCACAGCGATTTGCAAGCGACATAAATTTCATATAGTAATCTGATACTGAGCCTTGCTGTTGGAGCTTAAATAGTTCTGCCATTGGACAATCAAAGGGAGAGGGTCCAAATTGAGATTCCAGAGCACGCTTCAACGCTGTCCAGGTTGTGACCACTTTAATCTTCTACAACATTTGGCACCATGGCACCACGTCGTTCTTAAAATGCATAGAAGCTATTTCCACCCGCTCAGCATCAGGTGTGGTGTGGTAGTTGAAGAACTTATCTGCTTTAAAAATCCATTCTAAAACTGGGGTGGAGCCATCGAAGTGCGGAAAACCGAGAGAAATGTCTTTTACTGGGTTCGTAGAATGAGCGGATGAACTATGACTGTGGAATTTGAATTCGAAGGACTTCTAAATGTCTGAGTGGAATTTTGCAATAGTTGTTGTAAGACGAGTTTGATTTCGTCCATCATCGAGTCTTGATTTCGATTTCTCTCATTTATCGTGCTCTGCAGCTTTTCCACCGTTGATGTTAAATGACACAAATCTTGTGTTCTCAGCCATGGAAGACAATGAAAGCACCAATGTAACAGTGCTAAATGAGGTATGTATAAAAAATCGAACAAAACAATGGAATTTTATTGAGAAATAAAGTTGTCTTAGTACAAGTAATATGTGGCTAACAATGAAAATGACAAATGCAGAAAATAAAATTGTATGAGTCACAACTGAACCATGATGTGTTCCATTCCTGTAAAAGAATAAAGGGAAGGAACTTAGAGAATTATCCACACTAAAATTAGAGAAGAAGAATATGAAGAAAAAGTGATTGCTGAAAGAGGGACCATACCACCGACTGACTATCCCTGAATGAAATCCCTCTATTTAGTATTTCTTCTCCTCTCACGTGTCCCTCTGCGCACTCCCATGCCTTCATCTTTGTTTGACACATGGCCACTAGGTATAACCGTTTCTCCCCCCTTAATACTGTCATGCTTTATGCGCGTGACATATACCATCTTAATAAACCTGATTCTAATCAGCAAGAGCGTGATTGATGATGCAGCATAAGGGATGAATGATGGTGGACATCGTGAACATGAAGGAAGAAAGAAAACTGATTAGTTTGGGAGGTAAACATTTTTTGTGTTTACAAAAGGGAGAAAACGAGGCATGTATACATGCTTGAAAAAGAGAACTAAATGAACTACAAAATCGTCTTAACAGTGTAAGTGCTGGCAGCAAGGCTGGGTTGATTGTGGGCGTTCAGCGATGACTTTGATCGGCTATTTTGACATATATTTAACTTTTTTGGTTTGTTTATGATATGAGACGTGCACTTTAAATGTGTATGTATGTAGGTCTTGCTCTTATTTAATTTTTTATTCTCCACATTTTCCTTTCTTTTTTTCTTCAACGTCCCCATTATATAAAAACATCAAAATATTATTTTACATTAAAAAGATAAACAAAAATAAAAATATTAAAAAGAAGTAATATGTGTAACTTAAAAATAATTTAATACAATTTGGAATAAAATGGTACAAAGTAAAATAAATATATAATTAAAGTACATGAAATAAAATGATATCTTAACCTTGTGTTTGAAAAAAAAATTCAATAATTCCAAAAAATTTAAATTACATAATATATAAATTACTTTCAATTAAATTTTCTTTCTTTTTTTTGGATGGAATAATTTTTATATCTCAATTTTGTTTTATAAAACAATTTAATTTATATTTAAGCCTTGGACTATATTCTTGAGTTTGATTTGAGTTAGTTCGAATTTTGATATAGGAGATTAATCTCGACTTAACTTAAGCCTGAATAGATTGGACTTGATATTCGGCTCAAATTGAGTTTGCTTGACATTTAGTTTGGGTAGATTCAACTCGACCTTTACCCCAACCAACTAGACTTGAGTTTCTGCCTTGATTAACTCGGTTTAACTTTTTGCTTGGACCAACTCGACCCAACCTTTAACTCAACATGATCTTGAGCCATCTGACTTGGTTCGATCGTTGGTCTCAATCTCGTCAGCTTAACCTTCAACCTAGGTCACCATGATTCGACCTTTGGCTTTGGCCACCTCGCCTCGACCTTTTAGTTTAGTCCATTTAAACCTAATCTTCGTCTCGAGTGGGCTTGACTTGACCTTTCACTCAGTTTGACTTTTAATTTATGCCAAGTTGAATTTTATATTCGATTTATTATGAGTTGACACAACCTTTGGTTTATGTCATATTGCTACATATTGACATGACTTATAACCTTCAGGTTGAGGTGACTTGGGTCAAATTTCAGCTCAATCATTGGCCAAAGCCTAGTTGACTAAACCCAAACATATGATGAGACTAATATGTATCTATATGCAAATCATATTTAGTTAATGTGAGGATTTTATTTGTCATCCTTATTAATAATATAGCTAGAGTTAGTTTAAAAATAATTTTAAAAGTATTTAATTAAAATATCAATATAATATTTATATAAAAATTAAATTTGATTTTAATTTAAAATTATTTTAATTTAAAAAAAAATAAAACTGAATCAAATAAAAAACAGTTAAATTATAGTAAATATAAGATAATCATAGCCCAAACATTGAGATACAACATTATCACTACGGCATTTAACTTGATATATAGACAATTTGTTTTATGAATTAAATTAAAATAACAATAAAAATATAACAAAAAACAAAACAATGAACCGATTAAATTAAATTAATTTTTAAAAATTAAGATCTAATTGAATAAATAAAAAATTAGAAGAGCAATTTGAAATATTTTGATAAAAAATGGGAAAACCCAGTCCTGATCTTGATTTATATTATTTATTTTTGTTAAAGTTTTTCTATTTTACATTTACAAAACTTTGTTTTCAATTTACGTTAAATATATTATTTTCATTTTATGATGTTCCAGAGAGACTAATCAAGATAGTACACACTCATATAAATTGTGGATAAAAGATTTTTACAATTCTAAAAAATTAAAATATATAACATTTAAATTGCTTATAATTGAATTCTATATATTTTAAAAATATTTTATTTAAAAAATAACAATTAAAATATCTTATATTTTAAACACAAAAGAAAATATCTTTTTTACCATATTATATGTCGTTCTTGATAATTATACAATTGTTTTTAGTTGTCAGCATACTTATTTCGTGTACTTTTAATTTATAAATTCGAAAACATTTTGATTATAAAATTTGTTTAAATAAAATGAAATAAACACTTATTATTAACGCTACTGGAAATGTTGCGATTTTCACTTTTTTTTGTGGTAAAATTAATTAAAATATATTATTAAAATTTATATTGAATTTATAAAAATATATATATATATATATATATATATATATATATTTATGAATTTTATTATTTTATAATTAAATAATAGGGATTCTAAATTTTGATCAAAATAAAAGAAAAATCATAATACAATATTTTAATATTTATTTAAAATTATGATTATAACTATAAAATAAAAGCATTTCAATTTCTATGGACGGTTTTAATGGAAATTAAAGAGTTAATTAATGAATGTAAAGAAAGAAAAGTAAGAGAGGTGAAAAGGGTATGTAAAAAGTAATTATAAAAATACAACCTTAAATGAAGATTAAATATCTATACAATTAGTTATATGATATTTTAATTTTTTCCAAAATCATAATTTTAATTGTAAAATAAAATAATTTCAATTTTGATAAGCAGTTATTTTAGATAATAAAAACTAAAAATTTGATTAATAAATATAAAGATGTAAAAGGTAAGCTGAGATAACAAAAGTATATAACAAGAAATAGCTGTAAAATATAATTCTCATTATTAATTAATTGTTATAAATTAGGATATTGAAACGCCATCTATATATTATATTTAATTATCATAAATTTTAATTATATAAAAGCAAATGTATGTGATTCTATAAATAAAAATATCTTAAAACTTACAAAAAGAAAAAGAAAAAGAAAGAAGAAATTACGTGTACAAATACTGTACCCTCTGTAAAACTCAGAATGGGGTTTATTGCTACGAAATTCCGTAAACATCCCCTTCCGTGCTAAAGCAACCCTTCTTACTGAAGTCACTGTTTGCTTCTTTCCATCACTCGTCTTCTTCTCCCTCTCCTTTATATACATTACAATTCTTGGTTTATGAATTTTTGCATCTCTTTCTTTCAACATGACTCTAATGACTACGCCTCCATTCGATGTAAAGGAATTATTTCTTTTCTTTCTTTTATTTTTCAATTCAATTCGATTGCATTCTATATCCTGTTTTTGGTTCTATTTCTTTTCTTTTTTATTTTGCGGTTTGTCTGTTGGAAGATTGCTAGGGTTTTGACGTTCATGTTTCATTTTGTTGCGTTGCATGAAGCGCCAAAAACCGCAGCCGCAGCCAGAGCCGCAGCAGCAGCCTGAGTCGCAGCAGCAGCCGCATGATGAGATTGAGGTTCCTCCCGGTCCTCAACCTATGGAAGGTAATTCTTGAATTTCGATAATGCTCATTGTTGAAGACTCAGTGAATGAGTGGTTGCATCACATTGAATTTGTTATTTAATCATAATGTGTGAACTTGTGGGAATTGGCTGTTGCAATTCTTTATGAATGTTTAGGAAAAGGAATTCGAGTGAAATAGGGCGGCATTTTTGTAATGAGCAATGAAATGGGAAATATTTTTCTTATAGTTGGGCTGGTGACGATAGAGCTACATGCACTAAGGTTAGTGTGAGTGCGTAAAGGTTGGTTAGGTTGAATGAATGAACGTTATGAAAATTCAAGCAGTGTCTATGGTGATTTTGATGTCTTGTGTTGATTTTGTTATTAGGACTAATGTTATGTGTTGTGAGGTAGCATTGAAGTTGCTATGTTTTTTGAGGTTTGAGTATAAGCTTTATTTTAAGTGGTGCTTCCTTTTGTTTGGGATGGATGGGTAAGGTAATTTTTGGGACTCTTTCTTCCATGTGGTTTGTGAAATTAACAAACTTTTATTTATTTATTTTTATTAATATTTGGTCTAACTGAGTACTCATTATGCTTGTTTATGTTCTTATTATTTTGTATAGTGTTTCTTTACTTTTTCAATTTCAGCAGCAGAAAGCACGAGTATAGTGGCTGCTCCAACAATGGATGATACACCATCTGCGAAATTCACCTGGACCATTGACAATTTTTCAAAACTTCCTCACAAAGTCTTCTCTGATGTTTTCTGTGTAGGGGGCTTTAACTGGTATGTCCATTTCTACCCTTATCCATCGATGTCTAATGTTAATTACATGTGTGTGCGTGTCAAGTTATCCTTATTATGAATGTTGTTCTTACTGACATTAGTTTAAATGAGCAGGCGGGTACTTATCTTTTCAAAGGGGAACAGTGTTGACCATCTTTCAATGTATGTAGATGTTGCAGATGCAGCTAATTTGCCTTATGGTTGGAGTAAACATGCCCAACTCAGTTTGACTGTTGTTAATCAAATTCATAGTAACTTTTCAATAAGAAGAGGTAATATCGCTACCAGTATTCTTTGAAAATTTTTCTCTTTTCCAAGTTGAATAAATAAAATAACAAATTATATTCCTCTTTCTAATATGGGATATTATGTTTGTGAGAACTAGCATAGTGGTACTGTTGTGGGCAGTTAATAATTTAAGGTAGAGATCTCTGTTGCAGACCTAAAAGATATTGGGGATTGGGTTTTTGTCAAATTGATGCCATCTCAGAATTATTCATTGAATTCATTAATTATTTGATGTGAATGAAGTTCCTGTTTTTCAATTTCATTTAAGAAGCAAACTGATGGACCTAGGGATTGTAGGCAGGCAATAAAATCATTTATTTTTTAATTGTTTGCTTGAAGTTGTTGCAGATTATAATTTAATCAGGTCACCCTGATAAGATAATTTGGTGGAAGAAGAGACGATCAATTGAAATATGAATTGTTTGTAATTGATTAATCATTCCTGGTTTATGGTTTCATAGCTCTAGGGTCGATCATTCAATTATAAAACTGTCTCTGTTGTGTAGTCAAGACTCTTGACGAGACCGTGCTTTTCTTGCCAAGAAATTCCTCTCAGCTGATGGCCTTTCTGGCTGTGTGACTTAGCTATTTTTCTAGCAATTCTCTTTTACTTCTCTAATATCCCTGAGTTGTTTTTCCAACTATTGTTTTTGGCATAGCTCAATTTTTATGTTTTTTATTTACGGGTCAAGGGAGAGTATAAAAAAAATCTGAGAAATATCTTATGATTTTATTTTTATATCTTTAATGTTTTGGAGATTTGGTACTGCGACTCTGAAGCCCAAGTGAAATCCACTATGCTCAACACTTCCCACACTTCTATTTTTCAAATGTTTTAGGCATTATGGAGAACATGATGGGTCTGGTCCTTATGGTTATTGGATGTGTTTCTCTCCTTTCTGATTTGTTTGAAGTTCTGTTCAATTTCATTCCAACATGGGTGGGTTTTTCACTTGTTACTTAAGAATTGTTTTTAATTATTTATTATATAATAATAACAATAACAATAATATTAATAATAATAATAAAAATAATAACATTAAAAAAATAGAAAGAAACTATTTAAAGCATAATATAATATATAGTAAACTAAATAATCTAGTAAATTTAATAAAACATATTATCTAATATGATAAATTAAAAATTAAAATGAAAAATAATAGTAATGAAAATGTATAATAAACCACTTAGTACTAGTAATAAAAACTAACTAAAACATATTATATAATACAATAAGCTAAATTATAGAAAATTATAAATAATGTATTAGTATACATGAAAATCTTATGAGTTAGTAAAATAAAAGTTCTGTTTTACCATTCTTATTTTAAAAAAAATTAATGTATATATATATATATATATATATATATATATATATAAAATAATAAATTAAAAAGAATATAAAATATTGTTAAGCAATAATATAGTTATAGTTATATATTACAAACTAAATATTTATATACGTATATTTGAAAACTAATATATATTAGAGGTTCTTTGAACCGGTAAAAAAAATTCAGAAGTGGTTATCCTGCTACTTCTATTGACTACTATGATCGAATTTATGTTTTTTAAAGTAAAATTACATTTTAATACTAATGATTATTAGTGGACGAGATTTATATATTATTCATATATATATATATATATAATATGTATAAAATTATTAGAATAATAGTCATCTCACCATTTGCGATCCTGTCTAGATTTTACCAACATTATTCAAAATATTCTCTAGTTGTCTAACATGTTTTATATATTTTTCAATAGAAGTAGTATTTTTCTTAAATTTGACAACTAAACATGGTTTTGTCGAAATAGAAAATCTAAAAGTGAAAATCTTTTTCAAGAAATATAAATAGAAGATGAAGCAACTGGTGTTTTTTCTATTTAAATAAACTTTAGGGTCAGTGATGATGAAAGAATGACTACCATATCTTGTTGTATTAAATTGTTTGGGGTGGTGATATGCTATGATTTCTTTATCCAATTGCCTACCTATTCTCTTATGTAGCATATTTTCTATCTCCAAGAGGGGGGCGGGGGATTAGAAGGCAGCATGATAGAGTAGTTGATCTCTTTCTTACTATCTCACCACTTGACCTCCATTATAACCACTGTCACCACCACTGCCACCACCTTCATTGTCAGCTCTGTTCCTTTTTCGCCACCCTCACTGTCATCTTTGTCATAACAACTACCACCATTTTTAGTGCTACCATCTTATTATGGTCAATTTTTTCGAAGAGCCTGTATTAACTAGAGTACCACACTTTAGAATTTAGTTTTTTGAAGTTGAATAAAGTCTAAATCTACTATTAAAGATGGTATCAAAACCTATCCTAATAAGATTTGGTGAGCCTATTGTACTCCCTTTATTAGACCATAGATCTCACATTAACTAAAGATTTGACCAAGTATATAAATGAGTGTAAACCTCGTTATGTAAGTTAATTTTGTGAGGTTTAGTTAAACTTAAATTCACTTTTTAGGTTTTGTCATTGTCACCATTATCATTACTCTTGTCGCTACTATCACTATGGGCATCACTATTTTTTTTTAATTTTATTATAAAAGAAACAACTATTTCTGACAATTCTAGGAAAATAATTTATCTTCACATATAAAACCAAAAAGAAACCTATTTTCACATATTCAATTATATCGATAGTAAGTATAATAGATTATTGAAATAATCTTTAAAAATAATCCAGTCTTCTGAACACATTGTTTCTTTACCAGATTTCTTTTTCTGATACTTAGGGAGGTTAGACAGTTAATTACTTACTGTAACAATCACTAAGTATTTCATTCTGTATGTGTTATTTTCATTTCAAATACCACCGTGATTTTGTATTTTTACTATGTTAGAAGTTTCTCTGGGTGAGTTTGTGCTAAGCTTGTTAGGTTATTCTGTTACTAAAAGTTGACATGGGTTGGTAGAATATTCTAGATTGTATTGGTAGGATGTAATACCTGTGCATATTAGTAGGTCTACGGGGCAGATAAAAAAGGAAATTAGCATCATTCAGAAAATATATTCTGTCTGTAACTAATTCTCTGCATCAAGTTTATTCTACAATTGGGCTTCCGTTTACAACATAGGATTTTTTCTTGGTTCCCTGAAAAATCCAAATCTATCACACAGTTATGTTGGATTTTGTTTCTTAGTTCTCTAATTTTAACTTGTTTTGAGTTATCCAAAATGTCTTATCATCTACACTTTAGCTCCCTGTCATTTTCTTATTATGAAAAATAAAGTTGATTGCTTTTCCATATTCCAGAATGTCATCATCAGTTCCATGCGCGTGAGTGTGATTGGGGTTTTCTTCATTTCATGCCACTTGCTCAATTGTATGATTCTGCTAGAGGTTATCTTGTGAATGATACATGTATAGTTGAGGCTGACATTACTGTGCGTAAAGACATGGATTGGTCATATGACTCAAAAAAGGAAACTGGTTATGTTGGATTAAAAAACCAAGGAGCTACTTGTTATATGAATTCCCTGCTTCAAACACTGTACCACATTTCTTATTTTCGAAAGGTTAGCTGATTTATATACATTTGTAAGGTCTTATTTTTTAAAAAGGGCCAGCATTTATATTTGAAATCAGCTCATGTATAGAATTGCTTTTGCAGGCTGTGTACCATATGCCCACGACTGAAAGTGATTTGCCATCGAGGAGCATACATCTTGCATTACAGAGTTTGTTTTACAAATTGCAGTACAGTGACACTAGTGTAGCAACGAAAGAGTTAACCAAGTCTTTTGGATGGGATACATATGATTCATTCATGCAGCATGATGTCCAAGAACTTAATAGGGTTCTTTGTGAGAAGCTAGAAGACAAAATGAAGGTATTTAGTATTTATAATAGTGTTTTATTGTTATGTCTTGTTAAAGTAGCTTTTACTCTGGATTTGTGTGCTTTTATTATGTTCTTGAGATTTTGTCTTTAACAGGGAACTGTTGTGGAAGGCACTATACAGAAATTATTTGAAGGCCACCATATGAACTATATTGAATGCATCAATGAGGATTATAAATCAACAAGAAAGGAGTCATTTTATGGTATGCATTTTTCTTTTAGGATGCTGCTATTTACCACACTATTCCATGTTATTGGACCTTATGGAATATTGGATATTTGATTACAGATCTTCAGCTTGATGTCAAAGGCTGTAAGGATGTGTATGCTTCTTTTGATAAGTTTGTGGAAGTGGAACGGCTTGAGGGTGATAACAAATATCATGCCGAGCACCATGGGTTACAGGTAAAATCTGAACCCTTGTGCTTTTTTATTTGCCTTTTGTTATCAGGCTGAACTTCACTAATTGCATTGTTTTATAGATAAACATCTCTTTTGTACTGATCTTCCTCTATTTTGTTAACTGTATTTGCTTAGTAGTTACAGTTGCACTTGAATGATTTCTGAAGCTGATATTATTATCGTTTTTATTTTCATTATCTGGATGATTGTTTTCGTGGAATGTGATTATGATTACTCTTTCAGGATGCTAGGAAGGGTGTATTGTTCATTGATTTCCCACCTGTTCTACAGCTTCAGTTAAAACGGTTTGAGTATGATTTTATGCGAGACACTATGGTAAAGGTTGGTATTTAATTCAATAAGCAACAAAATATTCCTTACTTTGTGACTCTGCCATATTTTCTTTTTCTTCACTTTATAATATTATATTCCGATAGGACTTTTTACCATTCTTTCTTTGCTGGTTGCAGTTACAGATAAGCTTTTCTATTATAAATTATCAGTTAAAGACCTTTTGCTTTTTATTAAATGAATGATGCACCAGTACTCATTGATTGGATTCTAAGACTAAATGCCTTGATTGGGTTGTCTTTGATTTTTATTCACTAATCTTTGTTTCTTGTTAAATATATTATCTTTATTTATAATTATCTTTTATTTTTAGTTAGTTTGTATTTTGTCTTCTATCTCGTTTTGCAAATCATTAACAATTTGGTGTCACTGGAATGCAGAAACAAATATTTTTACTAAGTTTTTATGAATAATATTAGTAATAAACTTGATACATTCAATTTGTATGCACTAGTTTTAGAGGGAGTGTTAGATATATTATCTTTATTTTATAGTTATGTTTTATCTTTAGTTAGTTTATTATAATTTTTTACTTGTATTTTGGGCTTAACCCATATTTCTTCTGTTATAAATAGAGAACCCTATATATATATTTAATATAAGAGAAATTATGTTAAATATATTTAATATATATTTAACCCTATATTCAACATTTCTCACAAAGTTTCTATTGTTATTGTAAGCTTTCTCTCTTGCTTGTCCAGGAACTTTTGTACCATATCCTGTTGTATACTTTGTTTAATACTTAAAGTGAAGTCATTTTAACTAGTAGTTAGTTGAAGTTTGAAACATTCTATATAGTTGTTTCTGTCTGAGACGAGCTTTTCTCTGTCTTCCCTTGATTTTTCCCCCATTGGACAGATACTTTTGTGATATTAAATGCATTACTAGAAGTTGGTAGAATATTAAATGTATTACTAGAAGCTAATATAAGTTGTTAGAAGATTCTAGAGATCTCCTTGTAATTATTACTTTAGGGTTAAAGTTCTCTATATACAGAGACTAATGTACTATTTCAAATGAATCAATTGAATAAAAATCTTCTTTCAAATTAATTCTTTCTAGTTGGTATAAGCTCCCGATCTTGGGAGTCTTGCTTCATTTCTTCTTTACCATCTTAGTTACAGTTCCTTTTAGGGTTGCCTGAAGTGCACCCATGTCCTTTAAATATTAGGATTGGATATCCTGAAGTGCACCCAACCGGTGGTTTTGTTTGTTGTTGCACCCCGCTATCCACCAGTGCTGTTGGCAGACCTTTGTCACTGTACCCTTGCTGGAGTTGTTGTCGGAGTCGTCGTCGGGCTATCTTGTTAGAGCTTTCACCATTGCTATCATCAGAATTATCGTTATTGCCACTGCTGCCAAATCTGGAGCTCTTTTGGCTTATTGTTCTCTTTTAATTAAGAGGGGATTTTATTATTTACTTCAGCATGGCAGCTCCACTAAGCAATGTTGAGCTTCTAACTTCAGAGATACATGCAATATGTGATGAAATTGAAGTTGAAATCTCGGATGGAGTCCACCAATAAGTCACCTTCTCGTCTTGCTCTCTAGCTATGACTAGTAAGAACTTAAATTCATCTTCAACGTTTCTAAAACTTTATGTATGGACTCTTAGGCTCTAGACTCTGGGGCCACATACCATATGTCCTCTCATTCATCTCTTTTAACATCATTTGTTTCTCTTTTCGGTAACCACATCATTGTTGCCAATGGGACTCATATCTCATTAAAGACGTTCTTTATGTTCCAAACCTTTCTAATAATCTTATTTCCATTAAGAAACTTGCACATGACCTAAACTGTTTTGTAACATTCTTTCCTACTCATTGTGTTTTCCAGGACCTTGCCATAAGGAGCACGATTGGAACTGTTAAGGAACTGGGAGGGTTGTATTGTTTTAACTACTAGGGATCTAAAGATAACATTAGTACACAAATAGGTACCCCTTACTCCAATCTTGCGCTACTTTTGAGTCCTCTCAAATTTGGCTTCTCCATCGTCGTCTAGGACATCCCTCCTTTTCGGTTCTATGGTTTATGATCCCTTCCTTATTTTCTAAAGAGTTTAAGTCATGTAAATGTGATGTATGCCAACTTGGAAAACACCATTGTGCCACATATACTCCTAGTAATACAAAGAGTGTCCAACCTTTTGACTTAATTCATTATGATGGTTGGGGGCTTGCATGAAACAATAGTATTTCTAGTGCTAAATGGTTTGTCACGTTTATTGATGATTGTACTTGTGTTCAATGGATTTTCCCCATGAAAGAAAAATATGAAGTTTTTACTTTATTGGTCAAATTCTTCCATATGGTAATTTGGGAAGTCAATTAAACGTTTGTGTTTTGATAATGGGAGGGAATATGTAAATCATGACATGTCTAAATTCCTTTCTGAAAATGGTGTTGTTCATGAACTCCTTGTGTGAATACATCCTAACAAAATGGCATTGTTGAAAGAAAAAAAATAGGCATCTTCTTGAGGTGACACAAACACTTCGTTTCCAAATGCATGTCCCTAAATCTTATTGTGGCTGTCCTCGTTGCAGCCTATCTTATTAACCAACTACCCTCTCGAGTCCTAGATGGTCTGAGTCCTATTGAGTTCATATCTTTCTTCTTTCCATCTGTTCCTTTTCTCTTTAGTCTTCATAGTTGAGTGTTTGGATGTGTTTCCATATTCATAGTTAATTTCGTGGAAAGTTAGATCCTAGACTATTAAATGTATATTTGTTGGCTATGCTTCTAATAGAAGGGGATATCGTTGCTATCATCCTACAATGTGAAGGTTTTTTTACCTCCATGAAGGTTACTTTTGATGAAACTGAATCTATTTTACAAACATTCTCAGCTTCAGGGGGAGAGTTATTTTGAAGCTGAGTCTTTTGAATCTTTTGAGTCATCTTTTTCCTCTTTCATATAAGAACCATCTCGTACTACTCTTGGTATGCTTGAAACATCTTGTATGGACATCTCTGAAGCTGCTCCTAACAAGGCCGAGAGTCAAGGTCAGCTCCAAAAGTTAGCCATGTTTATGAAGCTGCTCCTCAAAAGGGCAACTCTGTTCTTGAAACAGGGTCAACTCTAGAAATTAGTCGTGTAGAGAATTTCTTCAATATAAAATATCAGAGGAAAAAGCAACCTAATGTGATCCAAGAATAGCACCAGTCATCTGAGCCGGGGTAAGTGCTCCTTCTTTTGATACCCTTGAACCTTTGGAAAATTCCTTGAATATTAATTGTGAACCTGACCTTGATGACTTGCCCATTGCTTTGAGGAAAGGAACTCGATCTTGTACCAACTATCCTATTTCTCATTTTGTGACTACAAAAAACCTATGTATGAAACATCTAGTTTCCTCTCTTTCATTGATGAAATTAGAGTCCCTACTTCAGTTCAAGAAGCATTGAAGAATGGGTTCACGCCATGAATGGAAAGATGAGTACCTTAGAAAAGAACCAAAAATGGAAATTGTTAACATGGCACTTGATAAAACGGCAGTAGGTTGCAGATGGGTTTATAATGTAAAGTAAAAATCTGATGGCACATTAGAATGTTACAAAACAAGGTTAGTTGCTAAAGGATTATTTACTTAGACCTATGGTGTTGATTATGGGCAGACATTTACTCTAGTGGAAAAGATGAATACAGTTAGAATCATTCTCTCATAGGCAACTTATTTTGGTTGGGAAATGCAACAATTTGATTTGAAAAATGCTTTCTTGCATGGACAATTAGAGGAATAGGTCTATATGGAAATTCCCCAAGGTTTTAGGCCTTATGAAGAAGGGAATAAAGTATGTAGGTTGAAGAAAGCCTTGTATGGACTCAAGCTGTCAGCCCATGATTGGTTTGGTTGGCTCATTCCTGCTATGATCTCCATTGGGTATCAACAGAGTCTAGGTGACCACACCTTGTTCATTAAGCATTCCCCAAAAGGTCAACTTACACTACTCTTAGTCTATGTTGATGGTATAATTGTTGCACGAGATGATAAACATGAGAAACAAATTTTGAAAGAAAATTTTTTTTGGTCAAGTTGAAATCAAGGATCTAGGAAAGTTGAAGCACTTCCTTGGGATAGAAGTAGCTTACTCAAAGAAAGGCATCTTTATCTCCCAAAGAAAGTATGTTATTGATCTTCTTAAAGAAACAAGTATGATTGATTGAAAGACTACTAGAATTCCAATAGAACAAAACCATAAAATTGGGAGTGATGAAGGTAGTTCTTTTGTGAATAAAGACTTGTTGAGAAGCTCATTTACTTAGCTCACACTAGACTGGATATATCCTATGCTGTGGTGTCGTTAGTTAGTTCATGCATGATCCAAATGAGAGACATTTACAAACTATAAACAAAATCCTTCAATATTTGAAGAGAAGTTTAGAAAGGGGATTATTGTTGAAGAGAATTAAAAATTAAAAAATGAAGTATATACTGATGTAGATTATGTAGGGTCAGTCACAGATAGGAAAGCTAGCATAGTATATTCCATGTTCTTGGGTGGAAATTTGGTGACTTGGAGAAGTAAGAAACAAAATGTCGTTGCAAGGTCTAGTGCATAGGCTAGGTTCCAAACTATGGCACAGGGGGTGTGTGAATTGTTATGGCTAAGAATTATTCTAAATGATGTTAACGTGGTACCTATGATAACTGTGATAATAAGTCAGCTATTAGCATTGCTCACAATCCAGTTCGGTATGAAAGGACCAAACAAATAGAGATAGACTGACATTTTTTTAAAGAGAGACTAGATAGTGGTCTTATCACTACTTCTTAGGGCCCATTTGGGATTCAGCTAGGAAATTTGTTTACAAGAGGTCTTCCCAATGAGTGATTTCATGATCTCACATGCAAGCTGGGAATGATAGATATCCATTCACTAGCTTGAGAGGGAGTGTTGTAAGAGGATATTAAATGTATTACTAGAAGTTGATTGAATATTGAATGTATTACTAGAAGCTAATATAAGTTGTTAGCAGATTCTAGAGATTTCCTTGTAATTGTTACTTTAGGGTCAACGTTCTCTATATATAGAGACTAATTTACTGTTTAAAATGAATCAATTCAATAAAAATCTTCTTTCAAATTAATTCTTTCTAGTGATACTATTATAATAATATTTTATGTTTATTATTCCATTTGTAATATTTCTATTACTACTGACCCCTCTTTTTAACTTGGTAATTGGTTGGCATCAGATCAATGATCGCTATGAGTTTCCTTTGCAACTAGATCTTGATAGGGATAATGGCAAGTATCTATCACCTGAAGCAGACAGAAGTATTCGGAATCTTTATTCACTTCACAGGTATCTTCAATAGTGCATGCTATGGTTGCAATTTTTTTCTATGCAATGCCTGCATTTGAACTACATGCTATGCTGGATCATGAAACTACATTTATGCTTCTGCTTGAAGAGGTGAAACTGGGAAGGTAGATGATTTGAAAAGAAAACCACTTTATACTCAGCACCACTATGATATTTGGATGATTTGACTCAATGAAAGAAAATAAAAGCTTTCTTGCCTTGTATTTTTTGTTAATATGTTTTTAGACATGTATAACCTAAAAACAAATATTTAGTGGTGGAGTTCTCATTTAAGCTTGAAAAGAATGCGGGCAGAACTAAAGCTAATTTGAGAGTTAAAGCTAATTGTGTTGAAATGGGAGAGTTAAAGCTAATTGTGTTGAAATGATATATTTGTCTATTAACTTACCAACTAACTGTTGTATCAAAAGGATATAAAGTTATTTATCATCAACTTGCAATTTTGGTTGCATGTTCTGTATGACTTGGCTTTTAGCACATCCTTTATCTAATTCTATTAGTGGATAAAGTTAAGAGATATATAAACATGTTCTTTTTCTTAAGTCTATAAACGATTATGTGCTTTTTCTTGTTAGTATAATCTATCTTATTTTTGGCTCTTGACATGGAATCAATGCATTCTGGCATTGTGGTGAGGAATTCTGTTCTTCTAAATTGAAGTTGAACTAATTGGGCATGTTCATTTTTTGTGCTTCATATCCAAATAGCGTTTGTGAGGAATTTGTTTTGAGTTGTTTGAATCATTTACATGTATTTATCCTACAGTCTAAGCATTTGGGATTTTTTGTTGTTGAAAGAATTGATAGTATTAGTGTTATGTTTGTTGTTTGTTTTAATTGTTCCATCATGGCTTTGTTTATTTTCTTTTTTAATTTATTTTGTAATTCTCAGAGGTTACACTGGTTTGTAACCATCAATAACTCTGTCCATAACTGACCCGTAACTCTTTTGTTTTTCTATTAGTTCTGACTAGCAAAACAAAACTGTATCTACGGTTTTTCTTACCAATAATATACAGTACAGACTTTAAACAGTCACACGACTGGTGCCTTCATTTGTTCTTTTTATCTTTCTCGTTCAAACTCCATTATGGTATCAAGAACTGGTTGATGATCCACAATGCCATTCCTAGTTCCAATTCCCTCCCATCTCCCTGCCATATTTTTCCAATCTCTGTTGCTGAAAAACTTGATGACTGTTATCTTCACTAGAAGCAACATGTTGAACCTGTCATCAAGGCTCACAAACTCCATTGCCAGAGTTGCCTCAAATATGGTCACGCTTCTAATGTCTGCCATTTCCATGCTGATCCCTCTTTTCAACCGTATGAGTCCTTGGTCCTCTATAATCCAGCCACCAATCAAACTCTGCACTTTCCTCCCACATCCACCACTCCTTAGTCCTCCGCACCTCCTGCTCCTGCAACAACCCCTCCTGGTTTGCCTCCACTCTTCCCAGTGCCATGCTTGCTTCTCCTCCACTCCTTTTACCACTTCTTAGATCCTTGACTCTGGAGCTTTTTTTCATGTTGTTAGTGACTCCCAAAATATTCAGTAGTATAAACATTTTGATGGTCCTGATCACATTTATGTGGGAAATGGTGAAGGTTTGAATGTTCTGGCATTAGGTTTCACTTCTCTTTGTCCTTCTACCAACTCGTCTGGTATTTTTAATCTTCATCATTTACTACCTGTTCCATCGATCTCCAAAAATCTTCGTTGGTTTGTCAATTTGCTCGTGATAATGTGTGTTTTTTTTTCTTTACTATTGTTCAGTCAAATCTCAAGCCAATCATGAAATCCTTCTCCAAGGTGTTGTTGGAGCTCATGGCTTATATTCCTTCCCCAATCTTCAGATTCATCACTGTTCTGCTCCTCTCTCATTGAGTCCTTCCTCTTTGTCCACCAACACTCCTGTTGTTGCTTTGTCTTTTGCAACTGCCGCATCTCCTTCCAAGTCTCTCATAACATTCTAGATTAGCTGATCCTAATGTTCATGTATTAAAACTTGTAATGACTCAGTGAAATGTCCCATTTCGTAATAAAAATTTGGATTTCTGTTTATCATGTTGTGTTGGCAGGTCTCATTGTTGACCTTCTACTATTGTTTACACACAACCACTTCAATTATTTTTTAGTGATCTGTGGGGACCATCACATGTCCCCTCTACTGCTGATTACTTGTACCATGTATCCTTTGTCGATGCATTTTCCAGGTTATGTGGCTTTACCCTCCTAAATTAAAATTTGAAAGTATTCAAGCTGACTAGGGTGGTGAGTTTAGATTTTTTCAATCCTTCCTTGACAAAATTTTTTACTATTTACAGAGTTCAAACTAAGTTAACATAGTTTAATTTTTTGTATTAAAATTGTAATTTTTTCTTATTGTATTAAAATCATATATGCCAATATTTATTAATTGACTGTTTACCCTTTAATTAATTATTAACTAAAGGTCTTTAAGTAATTTGTTATCTAGACATCATTGAATTTTTTTTTTTTGTAAAAATTAATACCTCCTAGGCTCTTACAACTTTTAGAGAAATTGTAACAACTTAGTTTGCGCATCTATACTATCAATTAGGTCACTGCTAATTAGACCAATAACCCTAATATCTCCAAAAAGCCATCTTTTTAATTATCTAAAGCTTTTTAATTATCATTGTATGTGGATGGCATGAGGAAAACTGTGGCAAGGGCTATAATCAAAACTGTGGTATTTAATAAGTCAATAGGTTGGTTGATAAATGCAATGAGGTTCTGAATAAGGCGTTGAGGAGGTAGAGTGGACGATAAATATTAGGATAAATATTGATTGCTGGTGATGATCTGACAAGCAAGGAAACTTCTCGAACGTGGAATTTGTTTTTAGAGGTGCAATTTGTTTAGGACTAAATTTATAATTGATCTATATTTGCATGATTGATATTGACTTTACTTGTTATTGCATTAGTTTATGAGGTGGGCTAGCCCTGAATTATGATGTAGTTTGCTGTTACTATAGGTTTGCCTCATTGTTAACATTTCTAAAAACCTTGTCTGCACTTTTTTGTTTGCAGTGTTTTGGTGCACAGTAGTGGGGTGAATGGTGGACACTACTATGCTTACATTAGGCCAACGCTATCAAACCAGTGGTACACTCTTGTTAATCTTTCAGTATTTGTATATGTATTATAATGTTCATCTTACTATTCATTGTGCACTTGTTTATTGTCATAAAACAAGTAATGTGATGAAATTGATTATTATCAAGGGTAATATTTGCCACTATGAAACAGGAAAATCAGAGTCATGTTTAAAAGTGCTTTTCTGTTGTGAATTATGTTTTTAATCACACTTGTAAGTCTATTATTTGTAATCATTCAATGTAGGGGAACCTAATATGGATAATAACGAAGAATATCCCTAATTATAGCTGTACATATTTCTTTAATTACTAAGATCAAACATATCCTTTACTTTTATTGGCATCCTACCGTGCTTGTGATGCTAGAACAGTAAAAATCACTATTTAATCTCTTCAACTCATTCAAGTTCATTATTGTCAAATTTATTCCATCGGAAGTTTATCATGTTGGTTAGATCAAATTTTTAGACGTTTGAAGGTGTTGTATGTTAGTGGAAAGTTAACTAAGTCCCTTTGTACTATAACTAGTAATGCTGTTATATGATACAGAAAAATGTGAAATAAACTTTCAGATTCAGCACTAGGGATTTATTATGGTTTTCTAAGATTATTTAGATGATTTGCTGGGTGTCAATAATCAATATTTTATTTTTCTTTGTGATATGGTAGTATAAGAGGGCATTGATATTTGATTTCCTTTTTTATCTTTCTTTGCTTCTTTTTCAATTATGTCTTGTCAATATTGGAATTGTCATTCACAGTTGCTGGTACATTCACAATTTAAATATTTCCTTTTAAGATGATGTTTTTCTTCTAAAATCAGATTAAGATCATACAGTTTTAACATCTACACAGTATAAAGCTGTGTAAATCTGTCTTTGTACGTGATTAGTTGGTAAAATTTTCAACAACTATGTTTATGATTTTTTGATATAATGCTTTTTTGAAAGTTTCCGTGTCTTGACCACACACTTTGATGTATTTATATGGAATTAGAGGAAAACATAACTTGTGTATGTGATCCAATCTTATAAAATATTTGCATCAGGTTTAAGTTTGATGACGAACGTGTAACAAAAGAGGATGAAAAGAGGGCTTTAGAAGAACAGTATGGCAGTGAAGAGGAGGTAGTATTTGAATGCCTTTGTTGGGCTTGTCTTGTATATTTTTCATGACAGTTTTTCTTTGCTTCATTCTACTTTTCTTTTGTCAACAGTTACCTCATAGTAATCCTGGGTTCAACAACTCTTCCTTTAAATTTACAAAGTACTCAAATGCATATATGCTTGTCTATGTACGGGAAAGTGACAAGGATAAAATAATTTGTGATGTGGATGAGCTTGACATTGCTGAACACCTTAGAGTAAGATGTTTGATTTATTGATGTTATATATTTGCATTTGTTAACTAATTATCATTATTTTTACAAATTTTATCTCCCTGTATATGTGATAATCCCTTACTATTTTAATTGGTAAATTTTGGTTCATCGATTAATTTGAAATCTAATATTTAACAGAAATGTTGATGCGGTGTTTAGTAGAATGTTTGTGGAAAATAAGACTGGTTTATTATTCTCAATCATAAAAAATACATTATGATAATTTCTATTTGTAATAATCTAATTCTCCTAAAGAGGGAAATAGGGAAACTAGGAAAGTAAAATAAAGGGAAATAGGGAAATTAGGAAAGTAAAATAAAATAAAGATTATATATCTATTTCCTCTAATTAGGAAGATTCTAAAGATATTATCTCAAATTACAACACTCCCCCTCTAGCTAGATCATACAAGATTGTATGAACCAAGCTTGGAATAGTCAAACTCAATTGTAGAGAACGTTAATAAACCAAATTGGATAGTAATGGACGAGGGCGAACTAGCACCATGAAACTTCAACTTGGACAACAATGGACGAGGGCGAACTAGCACTATGAAACTTCAACTTGGACAACAATGGACGAGGGAGATTTCCATAAAAAAATGAATGATGACTTGCAGCAGCAAACAACAACAAACTACAAGAACAGATGAAGGGCCTCCAGTAGCGAATAGCAACAAACTGCAGGGACTGGATTGCCATCAATAGTGGCGAACAACAACAAAACTTCAAGAACATGATTTCCATGAGTAACATATGGGAGGCCTTCAAAGGATAACAGCCACAAACCCGTAGGGACTTAACTACCCTAAACAACAGCAAACCTTCAGGGACTTAACTGCCTTAACCAACAATAGACCTGTAGGGATTACACTACCCTGCAGCGACACTAAAAAGGCTAACAACCACAAACTTGTAGGGACTTTAACCACCCTAAACAACAACAAACCTTAAGGAACTTAACTGCCCTGAACAACAACAAACCTATAGGGATTAGCCACCCTATAGCGGCTGAAACAACAACAAACTTTCAGGGACTTAACTGCCCTGAACAACAACAAACCTGCAGGAATTGAACTGCCTAGGAACTTAACCACCCTACAACGGCTGAAACTTTTCTTCCCCTCACTGCTGAACGACATATGCACGTCAATGACAGAACGTGAAGGTGGAAGAACTGGTGAGAACCAATCCGTACTTGGGGACAAATCTAAAACCCCTAACATCGAATGAGTCAAATCAGCAGGAGGTCTCATAAAACAACTCTCACTCAGCTGTTACAACAAGGCGTTGGCAGAAACCAAAAAAACCAAAGATTGGGACTTATGATGGCATCAAAAGGCCAAAGGCAGGTTGGAGGTCCAAAGTTCTCTGCTAGACTACTCCATAAAGGTGATGCTTAACACTATATCACAAGAAGTACAGGCTAAACTCTAGCCCAAAAAGAAAGTTCTCTACAGGGGCTGAAAAATATTTCCCCTTACAGCAAACGCCTAGAACGACGGCTAGTGCACTTCACGAGACACTCTTTATCTTGACCAATGAAAATATGGCAACTTATGGAGGCAACAACGACAAACTGCAGAGAACAACTGACTGTGACGGCAGCGACGACAGCCGACTGCGGTGGCGGCTGACTGCATCGGAGAGAATAGAAAACAGGAGTAGTTGCGAAGTGGAAACGCGAGGTCACACCCTCTCTTCTTCGCGGCTGAGATGGGTCCTCGTCAACCCGTCGTGGAAGTGTGTTGTGAGGAAGATGAAGATTCTATGAAGCAACAAAGATGGTAGCAATGGCAGCTATGGAGGGTCAGAACAGAAAGGAGGAGGTCCGACGAGTCGACCGGAAACGACGCAGTGTGATTCTGACACCGGGATGACGGTGCGTGACAAACATGCACCCAAGACCTATTGAAGAAAGGCGGCACGTGGAGGCGCGTTGAGAGGAGTCTAGTTCTGACTCCGACGAGGTTGACCGTCGCTCGAGGAGACAATCCAGATCCGCTGGTCACCGGTTGAAACTGTGACGGTGGCCGAAGGCGGATGGAGGACGACAGTGGTGCACAACGTAGTTATCGTTGAAGGCAATGGCCTTTCATGGTTCCCTGGAGAAGAGACTTTCCGTCTTTGATAGGCAACCAATGAGAATGCTAAAAAAGATTGGGTATCACTTGAAATATCCATTCTGAGATAAGTTCTGGAAGTATAACATATAGCTAGGTCAGATTAAAATCTGGAAGTATAGCTTATAGCTAGGTCAAATTTTAACTGGAAGTATAGCTTATAGCTAGGCCAGATTATGGAAGCACAACACAACTTTGTGTAGCTGTTATGAGAAAAAAATCAATGTATTTGGTAATATTGGAGAAAGGCCAGAATTCCAAGGCATGACTTGACTTGGGCAATTGGAGCCCATTAAAAACATGTTATAGAAGAGACTTTTAGGGGACTTCCGGCGGCCATGGCGGCCGGCCGCCGGCAGACAACAAAGACAGTGGAAACGGATCAGACAAGCTTGGATACCATGTCGAAAATAAGACTAATTTATTATTCCCAATCATAAAAAGTACATTCTGATACTTTCTATTTGTAATAATCTAATTCTCCTAAAAAGGAAAATAGGGAAACTAGGAAAGTAAAATAAAGGAAAATAGAGAAATTAGGAAAGTAAAATAAAATAAAGATTATATATCTATTTCCTCTAATTAGAAAGATGCTAAAGGTATTATCTCAAATTACAACAATGTTGCTTCAGCATAGATGTGCTGATTTGGTAGATCTATAGTGTTGTATGGTGATATAAAACCATGGTAGTGGAATCATGAATCATATCACGTATATGATAGCTTATTTATCGTATCGTGAATTATCCCCTTTTTTTACTTTTTGGGTGCAGTGACAGTTTCCAGAGTCACTTTTTTTCTGTGCAATACTGGTATTAGTGGAAGTCACATTTACTAATTGGGCTTTAAAATGTTTTAAACAAAATAGGCTAAAATTTAGATTAAAAACGGGCAACTCCAACCCCCTAAAAGCCCTAGGGTTGTCTGTCATTACTCACATATGTACACGAGGCTAGCTTCGAGGCTATGCCACTGCTAGGTACTGTGAGAGTCGCCGACGCAATAGCCACTGAAAGAGTTGTCATTATGGCATGGTTTGTTGGCTTCTTCTCCCTCGTTGCTGGATGGGATTGTACCACAAGGCAACTAGAGATGCCATGACAAGAGGTGCCAGGGTAAGAGATGTCATTGTGGGAGTCACTGTAGCAAGAATCGCCATTGTGAGTAACATCCCTTCCCGTGGATGCTAGGATTTAGGCCATACGAACATGATACGGGTGTGAAAACAAGTCTTCAAGCGATTCATATCGTGCAGGTGTGGTATCATATTGTATCACACTATTTGTATAGTAAATCATATAATACTACTATGTACAAAACTTATACATTGATTTATTATTCTCGGATTTGGAGGAATATCATTCTACTTTATTGTATCAATTATGAGGTCATTAGACCTATAAATACACAACTCTGCAAGTTATTAAGGAAATAAGGAACACTAATTCTAATGAGACCAAGCCCTTTGATTATGGATTGTTTCTAAGTACATAAACCCAGTATTAATAGAGATAGACTTTGATAAATAATTAAATTACAACTAGGATAAATTATAAAACTTCCTAAAATACGCAATGAGCACTTCGATTTTGATTCTCTCTTGAAGCTCATGAGCAAGCATTTTCTCCATGCCTTTGGTGAGTCTGTTGGTAAGTTGACTCTTACTAGATTCATGGGGGAGCAAATTAAGCCACTGTCTAGCTATTTCTTAATAAAGTGTTTGTCCACTTTGATATGTTTAGCTTTATCATGCAGTCTTGTTAAAATCGCAAACTCGCATGATCTTGTGAGTTTGGATCACCATGTGAATTGATGTGGAGGGTGGATTGTAAACGGTGCGGATCACAGCGAGTTTGTGAAGATGCTTACTGAATTGGGGATTGTGGGCTGTCTTGATCCTTTTGGTCCTCGGATTGACCCAACCTATGAGAAGCCCAACACTCTTACCTTTTTTCTGCTAGGGTTACCTTTGCACACATAATCAGAGGAGAAGACCCACATAAAGCAGTGTTTCAAGAGTGCTGACCATTATTGACAACCCTCACAGTCTCTGATGCTCTATGCCTTTGTAGTCACTGATGCTGGTTGGCGTCGTGGCTAGCGATTCTTAGCCTTTGTTCTTCTACTTTTTACTTTGCTCCCACCTCTCTTCCTTTTGGGGCTCCTTTTACTGATATGGTTGCCTTGGTTGTTTTTATGGAGGACTTATGTACTAAATTTTAGTACTTAAGACTTATTATTATTATTGTTATTATTATTTTGTATGAGTTATTTTTATTATTTATATTATTTTTCATAATACAATTGTTAATGAATATCAATTGCAATCCAAAGGAAAGTCATATTTAGTTTGAGACAATTGAGAGAGTGAACAATGTGTTTGTCCCACACATAATCAAAACAAAAAGGAAACTGAACTTTATTAGGAAATTTGATATTACATTGTCAAAAGACAAGACCCTAGAACATTCAAACCAGAATGTCCTAATCTGAGATGCGAATTATAGCCAGCACCTGACAACATTATTATAACAATCAGAAACAATTTTTATACAAGGAATGTACTGAGAATTGGATAAATTTGTAGCTGAGGAGAGGGACAGACTGTAAAACTGTTTGAGCTTGTCAGGACCAACATGACTTTTGAAGGTCATTGGAATCCTGAGTTTTAACAAAACACTTGTTAGAATGAAACTAAAAATATACATAATTGTCATGAGGGACATGTAACACCACAGCCTGAGGTTGTTTCCCTTGATTATACTGTTGCTGTTGTTGTGGTTGCAACTGAGAGGAACTAGATTGATTCCATTGATATGGATTGCCATATTTCTATGGATGAGAGTTCCACTGAGATGAATTAGATTGACAATATTGCTGAAATCAGATGGAACCTCCAAGGTTTGACAACTGATGCAGCGGATTGGAGAAGAAACATTTCTCTTAAGAATTGTGGAGGAAACCTTGAAAAGGGATCAATTTGCTCTGGATACCTTATATGTTAATTTTGTAAGATTTAGTTAGACCTAAATCCGCTTTCCAAGATGAATTATGAGACTATTAACATAAGACTATAGAGAGCTCAAACCCAAGTTAGTTGTAGCTGTTTAGTGAAACGGATACTGTTTGGCAGAAGCAAGTACAACATGTTGAGAATAAGACAGGGTTGCAGGTTTACTATAGAATGAAGTTTAAAGACAATAACTCAGAATACAGTTATAAGGTAGTTTTTTCAGCTTAGTGTTTAGGGGGAAAGGGAGGCAGTTTTTGAGAATTAGGTTTTGTAACTGGAATAATCTAGTGGGAAGGATAGGGCTCCTCTGTATCTTTTGCTGTATGACTGGTGAAATTAGAGAAGTCGAGATTTTCTTTTCTTCGTTCTTCTCTGAGGATAACATTGGTTCCTAACAGTTACACTAACCAATAGTCTAATAGAACACTTTAGTAATGAATGAACCAAAGCTGGACTATTAATGAAATGGGATTATCGTATTTTGGTAAAAAGTTTTGAAGGGACCAAATTTCTGAAATAATGATAATAGAGGGTAAAATCTATGCCCGTTTTTTATGCTTATTTTCAATGTAAAGATACTCCCTTTAAAGGTTCAACTGTACATTTTAGATGAGATTAAAGAGACAACAAGAGGAAAAAAATTTGAAGAGGAAGGAGAAGGCCGAGGCTCACTTGTACACCATCATAAAGGTTAAAACTCTATTTTTATTTCTCTATTATTTTTGGCCCCTTTATTAAATGCATTGTAAGAGGAGAATAAATGCCTAGTTATTTATTCATTGGTGTCAGGTTGCTTGTGATGAAGATCTGCGTGAGCAGATTGGAAATGATATATTCTTTGATCTTGTGGATCATGATAAAGTTCGAAGTGTTCGTATTCAAAAACAAATGCCGTTTTTAGTTTTCAAGGTATGAGCTATAATTTATTTTGTCATATGCAATAAGCTTGGTGCATGTGAATTATGTCTCAGGAATCTCTAGAATTAGGGTATTGTTAGAAATTACACACACATCCACACATATGCACTTTTTATGTGTACACACACACACATATACTGTAGTTAGTGAACTTGAGCTGTATGTAGTTATTTAATTTATCTCAAAAATTGATTCCTTTTTGCCACATAAAACCCTTTGACTGTAGTATCACCCATTTGATATACGTTTATGTTACAATATTTAACAAAAGTTTTGGAGTGACATATCATCTAATGTGTTTGTATTTGTTTGATCCACACTTGATTTTCACGAGATTCTTAAATTTTTCTCTTATAGTGCAGCAACTGTATCAGTGTTAGGATATAGGGTATTTGGATATAATGGGAAAGGGGATTAGGATAGAAGGCAAAAGAATTGTATAAATAGATTGATTGGATAGTTAGAAGGGGTTTTTTTAGTACATTGTTTGTTGACAGGCCTTAGACCTATGAAGAGGGTTATGCCTCTGAATTCTTTCTGTACAGATACTCTTATTGGAAATAATATTCAGTTTTCTCTCTTTCTTGTGTCTTCTTGGTGAGTGAGAGAGTCTTTGATTAGGTTCCAAATTCAGGAACCTATCAATTGGACTGACCTGCCGGATCAATTTCTGTGAGGCAGCGTTCGTTAGCGATGGAGGGAAGAGTGGTGGCGGTGGAAATTGCAATAGCAGAGACGAAGGCTTATATGGTGTTTCTGCGGCATGAAACAGGGGCCTTTAGACAGAACTACGAAGCAATGTGCCAAGATATCCAAACGATCTTGAAGATGTTAGGAGATCGCAACCGCGACCCACACGGCCATCGCCAAGAGGGAAGCCAGTCATTGGTGAATGATAATGACGGCGGGCCGGACGGGGAGAGAGAAAGACGAGGAGAAGGGAATCAAGACGGACTCATGAACTAGAGGAAACGGGTGGAGCTACCCGTATTTGAAGGTGGCGAACCATGGAACTGGATTAGTAGGGCGGAGAAATTCATCGAAGTTCAAAGAGTGGCGGATGAAGAAAAATTACAATTAGCTTTCATTAGTATGGAGGGGTACGCAAGGAGTTGGTTTCGATTTTGAAGGGAGAAGACCAAGAACCATTCTTGGGATGGGTTGAAGAGAGCGTTGGGGATTAGATTCGGGGGAGGAACTTGAGGAACGGTTTATGAGAGACTATCGGCCATTAAGCAGGCAGGGCCGGAATATATTCGGGAATTTGAAGTCTTGGTGGGACAGACAACCCAGATTTCGGAGAAGCACATTTTGGGTTACTTCATGGTGGGACTCCAGGAGGAGGTGGGCGACCATGTCAGGCCGCATGACCCCCAAGACCTGATGACAACCATGAGAGTCGCGCGGGATGTGGAGAAATTATGCATGGTTGCGACGACGGGAGGAGGATCGGCGTCCAAAAGTCAGAGTTCGTGGGGACGAATGGCGGGGGTAGTTGCGCGAGTGGAAACCCAACGCGACATGTAGAATTGGGGAGGGGCCGCTGAGAGTGTTGGGTCTGTAAAGAAAGAGGCGACTCAAGGAGGCGGTACCGCAAGAACCACCGATGATGGGAGGGAATGGAATACTTGCAACCTACCGTACTTGGAGTTCGTAAAGCGGTGAGAGGAGGGAAGATGCTTCCTGTGCGGCGGGCCTTTCAGTCCCGGCCACCGATGCCCAGAGAGGGGATTAAGAATGTTGATACATGCCGAAGAAGAGGAAAAAGAGAGCGCGGCTGACTAGAACCCAAGCCTCCTGACTTGAATTGGAGGACATAGCCAGTGGGTTCCCTTCATATGGTAACCCGATGAGGAAGAGGAGCCATGAGACCAAGCTTCCCTATTCCAACCTTGAGGACAAGGTTGTTCTGTAGGGGGGTGTAATGTTAGGATATAGGGTATTTGGATATAATGGGAAAGGGGATTAGGATAGAAGGCAGAAGAATTGTATAAATAGATTGATTGGATAGTTAGAAGGGGTTTTTTTAGTACATTGTTTGTTGATCGGCCTTAGACCTATGAAGAGGGTTATGCCTCTGAATTCTTTCTGTACAGATACTCTTACTGGAGATAATATTCACTTTTCTCTCTTTCTTGTGTCTTCTTGGTGAGTGAGAGAGTCTTTGATTAGGTTCCCAATTCAGGAACCTATCAATCAGGGAACAATCTTTGTCAAATTTTTTATCTTGGGACCAAAAATATAACAAGTCACGTTGCCACATTGCATATATGACATCTTTAGTTTGTTTGTAGCTAGGTTTCTGATTAAAGTTTATATAAATCAGGGACTGATATGTTTGTTTGATTAGCTTGTTAGCTAAATGGTTACATTTAAATTGTTGTTGCTTACATGACATGGATGTTATTTATGTTGTTTTAGGATTTTAGTCTCATTCAGTTCCTTGCTGAATAAGTGTTTTTCAGCGTGGAGTTGCATCATGTTCATTGTGTTCTTTCTCATCTATTGAAATTGATGATTGTCCTATTTAGCATCTTTTATAGCACAAACTATTTTTTATTTTCAATTTACTTTGAATCTTTCTGACATCTATTGAAATTGATGATTATCCTATTTAGCATCTGTTATAACACAAACTAATTTTTATTTTCAATTTACGCGGAATCTTTCTGACAACAAATTTATCAGGAAGAAGTTGCCAAGGAATTTGGTATACCCATCCAGTATCAACGTTTTTGGTTGTGGGCCAAGCGCCAAAACCACACATACAGGCCAAATAGAGCATTGACACCTCAGGAAGAAGCACAATCAGTAAGTACTGAAAAGACTTCCACTGCTGTTTTCGTGTATAGCTGGGTGGCTGGCATGTTTCTATTAGCATTATATTGATTTATAAGCTTAGTAATTAGTGATTTTGAAGACTGATCTTTCTGTTTTCTTCAACACTGTGGATGCTTGTTTAGGATACTCCACACGTGTCCCTACATGAGTAATGTTTGCAAAATTCAAATGTAGATATATTTTTTATGTCTGATAATATATAATAGGAAAGACTAGTGTTATCAATAAATAATGTGCTATAGGTGTGGAGTGACCTTGTAGTGCTACGTGACTTATATTGTGTAATGTTTCTCAGTTCTTGTGGTAGCAGCTGCTTTCTTGGCAAATTGTCATTATAGCAGCTGTTACCTTGGTGGGAAAAATTTATTCCTTACTCGCCTGTTTTCTGAGTTATAGAATCCATTTGTTTGTTTCTCAGTTTTTAATATTTTTGTAATTTGGGTTGGTTTTATTTTCCAAAACAATTAGGATTTATGGTATGATCCGAAGAACACCCTGTGACCTCTAGTTTGTTTTCAGCTACTGGCCTCGTTGCATGATTGTTTAGTCAACACTGGCCTCTGTTCTCCCTTTGGTCTGTGCTGTAAATATTTCTGTGTCTGTTCATGCATCACAACACAGTTCCATTAGTGTCTTATCTGTTTGCGTCCGTTGCTTGTGCATCTGTTTTATTTAATTTCATGCTGCTCTTGTTTTACTGTTAATGAAAATTGTGTATTTTGTTAACTCCCCCCCCCCCCCCCCGCTTCCCCTCCTTTGGTCTCTATGAAGTGTTAAGGTATGTAATGTGGTCTACTTACCCAAAAAATCTAATGTATTCTGTTTTTATCTATTAATTTTATTTTTATTATTTCATTTATCTGTTCTTATTCTATTAATTATGGAGCTGCCATTTATTTATGAGTATTTATCTATTTTTCCCATTTTTTGAAATCATTCATGTTTATCTCATCTACATTCTTTATTGTAGTGGTTTTTGCAGTATCTGCTATTCCAAAAATAATGCTACTGTAATTTGCTACTCGGATGTGTGTTGGGGAGGGGGGTGGTTTAAAAACTATTCAGTGTTATCTTTTTTTACTTTATTTTTTTAAAATTAGAACTTTTAACTATAATTCTAAAGATATAGTATTATAAATGTAACCTATTTATCTTATGAGGAGTGCTGGTAGTATACTCTCTAACACACTCTTTCTACCACACACTCTTTATAATTTATTGAAGACTACAAAATCAGGAAAGGGACATTAAAAGAGTTGCAAAATCCACTAAAATTAGTTTTCGTTTTTTCATTAAATTTCAGCCAATAGGGGAGATGTTTTCAAAAGAATGTGTTCAAGAGTTTGTTGCTAGCATTTCACTTATTTTTTGAGACATGTTTTTTCTATTTTATGGAAGTTTGAACACATAGTATTCTTTCTTTCAAAATTTCATCTGATTATTTTTTCAATGTTTTTCTAATAAAGATTTATTTGTGCTGTGGTGCCGTAACTGTTGTAGGTTGGACTCTTAAGAGAAATTTCCAATAGATCAAATAATGCAGAGCTAAAGTTGTTTTTGGAACTAGAAATAGGGAAGGTAATGTTCTTCTGGTAATTTAATCTTCCTGGATAGTGTGGTGGTGACCACTAAATATTATATATTCTTCCATCCCCTTCTAAGTGAGTCACAACTGACATGGATATATTACCTGCACCTTGCACAATGAATCAGGATTTGCAGCCTATTCTTCCTCCTGAGAAGTCAAAAGAGAATCTGTTGCTTTTCTTTAAACTTTATGAGCCTTCAAATGAAAAGCTTAGGTGCGTGCAATTCCTATTACTTATTGTCAAAAACCATGATTGACGTGGTAGTAATTGTCATGATATATTTTAGGATGTTTTAATATTTGATGGGCTGTATTTATGCAACAGTTATGTGCTGCATTTATTAGGTTTATTTATGTATGATTGATCCCGTAATCATAGGGATCTGTTTCTTAGAATTAACAGTCTGCATTTCCTAAAATATGCAGCTAACCCATGTATATTTATAGAGGTTAATAACCTCATAATGAGAATAAGAAAGAAATAATATTCCTTCTAAATTTGAGATGGTATCAGAGCTCCCGATCTCTGGGAGTCTCTGACCGTGCCACCAAACTGCAGCCGCAGCCTTCATTGCTGCAAGATCTGTAATCTAAAACCGCAGCCTTTATTGTTGCACCCCGAAGCTAGCCTTCATTGCAGCGTAACTCCTCCTTGATTCCTCCTTGTTATGGCTGAAGTAGTGAATCTGGAAACTGGGGACAGTCCCCAAACCACTGGAGAAATGCAGAATATTCATTCCACTTATAGGTTAAATGGGAAGAACTATCTCAAATGGTCTCAAATCATTAAGACCATCTTGAAAGGTAAAGGGAAGATCAGTCACCTGACTGGTAATGCACCAGATGAGACTATCCCAAATTCAAATCATGGGATGAAGAAGACTCCATGATCATGGCATGGCTATGGAATTCAATGGTCCCAGAAATCAGTGATACCTGTATGTTTTTGAAATCAGCAAAAGAAATTTGGGAGGCAGCTGGACAAACTTACTCTAAGGCCAAGGATGCTGCTCAAATTTATGATGTAAAAGTGAAGACTGTGGCTGCCAAACAGGGAAATAAATCAGTCACAGAATATGCCAACCAACTCAAGTCTCTATGGATGGAATTGGATCACTATCGAGTTATAAAAGCAAAATGCTTAGAAGACTTAGCAATTCTAAAGGAGTATATTCAACAAGATAGGGTCTATGATTTTTTGTAGGCCTAAACCCTGAATATGACCAAGTTCGAATCCAAATCCTGGGAAAAGAAAAGGTTCCAGGGCTTAATGAAGTGGTGGCCATTATCCGGAGTGAAGAAAGCAGGAGAGGGCTGATGCTGGAAACCTCAACCACCGAAAATTCTGCAATGATAGCTGAAGGAGGAACAATCATGATTGCCAACCAGAAAAACAACTGGGTTCCCAATATGGAGAAAAAACATGAGGAGGTTTGGTGTACTCATTGTAATAAGCCACGCCACACAAGGGAAAAGTGTTGGAAATTACACGGAAAACCCCCAAGCCGAGAATGGGGGCTGAAAGATGGAAAGATCTCAAGCCGAGAATGGGGGCCAAAAAACCCAAGCCGAGAGTGGGGGCAAAAAGGAGGCGTATACAAAAAAGGAGGGCAAGGGCAAGCATACATTGCTAATGGTCAAAGTGAAGAATCTGTACAGTTGAATCATGAAGAGATAGAACGGGTAAGAGCATTTCTTAGTAAATTAAGCCCACCAGTACAGGTACGTGTACATTGACATACTCTGGTAAGTTTCCATTTTTGTTTGGGCTCAATTTTTCAGATACACCATTTACACATTACTGGATATTAGACTCTGGAGCCACTGACCATATGACCCCCTTACCCAAATACTTTTCCACATATTCCCCATGTCCTAGCAACAAGAAAATTTCTACCGCAGATGGAACCCTTATAACTGCAGCCGGACAAGGAGAGGTCCAACTGAGCCCATCCATGACCTTAAAAAACGTCCTTCATGTCCCCTAACTATTCATCAACTTGATTTCCATACAAAAACTTACCAAAGATCTTTCATGTAATGTTGTCTTTTACAGCAACGCTTGTATCTTGCAGGACAAGAACTCGGGGAGGACGATTGGACATGCTAGAGAATGGAATGGCCTATACTACATGGAGAACCCTAATCTGCCTACCAAGAGTCTTATATCTACATCCATCATGACCAATAAAGAGAAAGCCCAACTTCATCATTACCGGCTAGGACATCCATCATTCCGTGTTATAAAAGTGTTGTTTCCTTCCTTGTTTAAAAATTTAAATGTGGAGAGTCTCCATTGTGAGGTGTGTGAGTTTGCAAAACACAAGCGTGTACCTTTTCCCATTAGCAATAAGATGAGTTCTCTCCCGTTTTCTCTTGTTCACACTGATGTATGGGGTCCTGCCCATGCTCCTAATATCTCAGGTGCTAAATGGTTTCTAACATTCATTGATGATTGTACCCGGGTGACTTGGGTGTTTTTATTGAAACAAATCTGAAGTTAGCTCTATGTTTATCCAATTTGTCTCAATGATTAAAAATCAATTTGGGGTTAGTATCAAAAGAATTAGGTCTAACAATGCCAGGGACTACTTTAACCTTGTACTAAACTCTTTTTGCCAAAGGGAAGGGATAATCCATGAGTCCTCATGTGTAAACACACCTCAACAGAATGGGATTGCAGAAAGGAAAAATGGGCACCTATTAGGTCAAACTAGAGCTCTACTTTTTCAAAACCATGTTCCTAAGAGATTTTGGGGGGAAGCCCTTCTTACTGCCACCTATCTAATCAATAGGTTACCCACTACGGTTTTAAACTCTAAAAGTCCCATGGAAGTTCTATCCTCGTTCTACCCACACTTAGATCCTACAAATAACCTTCAACCTAGAATATTTGGGTGTGTATCCTTTGTGCATATTCATAGGAATGAAAGGGGAAAGTTGGATCCTAGGGCTGTCAAGTGTGTCTTCTTAGGGTACTCTACCACACAAAAAGGGTACAAATGTTTTCAACCCCTCTCAAAAAGATTTTGTGTCAAGAGATGTCACCTTCAACGAACAAGAAAGCTACTTTAAACAGCCTCATCTTCAGGGGGAGAATGTAAGACAGGAAGATGAGACTCTCATGTCCCCAAATATGACGTTTGGATCTGAAATTGGCCCAAAAATTGACCCTGAAACTACTCCTGCACCTGAACCAGCAAAACAGCCTGCACCTGCAACTCCTGCACCTGAATCGACAAAACAGCCTACACCTGCAACTCCTGCACCTGAACCAGCAAAACAGCCTGCACCTGCACCTGATGGAGGCGGAAAGTTTGGGAAAAATCTGGTATATTCAAGGAAAGAAAAGGCCATTCCAGGATCCGGCAATGTCCAAGAATCCAACCCACCGTCACTGCATGAGGTAACACCTTCAAATCCTATGAATTTAAGTGATTCTAATGAGCTTTTGTCTGAAAATATAGAAGCACAAGTGGACCAAACTCTGGACCTGCCCATTGCCCTTATAAAGGGAACTAGAACATGCACCCAACAAACTCTTTACCCACTGTCAAATTTTTTATCCTTTGAAAAATTCTCTCCTACCCATAAAACTTTTCTCACTAACCTCAACTCCACACACACACCTTCCTCTGTATCTGAAGCATTGTCTGACAGGAAATGGAAACATGCCATGGATGTGGAAATGGATGCGTTAAACAAAAGTAGAACCTGGGAACTTGTCACTCTACCTCCTAGAAAAAAACCAGTTGGATGTAAGTGGGTATATACAATAAAGTATAGGGCCGATGGGACCATTGAACGTCACAAGGCAAGGTTGGTAGCTAAAGGCTTCACTCAAACCTATGGAGTTGATTACTTGGAGACATTTGCCCCAGTTGCTAAGATGAACACGGTCAGAGTAATATTGTCATTGGCAGCTAATAATGATTGGGATCTGCAGCAAATTGATGTGAAGAATGCTTTTTTGCATGGAGATCTTGAAGAAGAAATATACATGGAATTGCCCCCTGGTTACAATGATCGGGTTGCTGTTGGAACTGTTTGCAAACTAAGAAAGGCTCTATATGGGCTAAAACAATCTCCAAGAGCATGGTTTGGAAGATTTACCAAGGTCATGACAGGTCTGGGCTACAAACAGAGCCAAGGAGATCACACATTATTTATCAAACATTCAATTTCAGGGGGAGTAACATTTTTATTAGTGTATGTAGATGATATTATAGTAAGTGGGGACGACAAGCAGGAACAACAAGTGTTAAGTGAGTGTCTTGCCACTGAATTTGAGATCAAGACGCTAGGGAGGCTTAAATATTTTTTGGGAATTGAAGTGGCTCATTCCAAGAAAGGGATCTTCATATCTCAACAAAAATATATTACTGATCTGCTCAAAGAAACAGGGAAGACAGGCTGCAGACCAACAAGTACTCCAGTTGATCCAAATATAAAATTGGGAAGTATGGAGGAGGATATTGCAGTGGACAAGGAAATGTATCAAAGACTTGTGGGCAGACTTATTTACTTATCTCATACTAGACCAGACATTGCTTTTGCAGTAAGTCTAGTCAACCAATTTTTGCACCAACCAAAGGAAGCTCATCTACAAGCTGCCCTTAGGATTGTTCAGTACTTAAAAGGAACCTCCGGAAGAGGAATCTTGTTCACGCGGAACAAGAGTGTAAGTCTTGAAGCATATACAGATGCGGACTATGTAGGGTCAGTTGTAGATAGAAGGTCAACCACGGGATACTGCACCTTCCTCGGTGGAAACTTAGTCACTTGGAAGAGTAAAAAACAAAGTGTAGTGGCTAGATCAAGTGCTGAAGCAGAATTTCGTGGAATGGCCCACGGAATATGTGAACTTCTATGGCTGAAGATTATATTGGAAGACTTGAAGATAAAGTGGGACGAACCTATGAGGTTATATTGTGACAATAAATCTCCAATTAGCATAGCTCACAATCCGGTTCAACATGATAGGACTAAACATATTGAAGTCGATAGACACTTTATCAAGGAAAAACTTGACAGTGGCATGATTTGCACACCATATGTGTCCACTCAGAACCAACTTGCGGACATCCTCACCAAGGGCCTAAACTGCAGTAAATTTGAAGGGATTATATCCAAGCTGGGAATGGAAAACACCTATTCACCAGCTTGAGAGGGAGTGTCAAAAACCATGATTGACGTGGTAGTAATTGTCATGATATATTTTAGGATGTTTTAATATTTGATGGGCTGTATTTATGCAACAGTTATGTGCTGCATTTATTAGGTTTATTTATGTATGATTGATCCCGTAATCATAGGGATCTGTTTCTTAGAATTAACCGTCTGCATTTCCTAAAATATGCGGCTAACCCATGTATATTTATAGAGGTTAATAACCTCATAATGAGAATAAGAAAGAAATAATATTCCTTCTAAATTTGAGACTTATCATATGTAAATCTACATTTTATTATTGAAATGTTTATTCCTTTCTTTCTTCAGGTATGTTGGACGGCTCTTTGTGATGTTCAGTGGGAAGCCAGTAGATATATTGGTAAAACTAAATGAAATGGCTGGATATGCTCCTGATGAAGAGATAGAAATGTTTGAGGTAGCCAATCTTCATTTCTGCACAGATATGTTCCACGATTGCAATATCAATGGCGTGCAATAATGTTCATTTTGATAGCTATATATCTATTAGGAATTAATTAGACAGCCGGTCTTTTTTTCTATAAAATTAAATAGTTAATAAGATTGTTAGAATAATTATATCTACTATGTATCATCATTAAACCTAAGCATAGTGTAGTCCGTTAGATCATTTATTAGTCCTACCTAGTTCTGCATCTAGGTGTCTAATGGAGTCTCTTAATATTTCATATACTTTTGTATTTTCATTATAAATAGAAGATAGTGAGAGAGATCTCTTAAGCCCTCTAGAAATATGTTTTTATTTTTTAATCTCAAGTACGATTATTCTAATTTCATCTGATTTGGAATGATTAGGGTCAGAATCAGATTTTTCTGATTTCAGTACTTTGGGTCATTGTAAAATCTCTCTGTATTAGAGTTTTAGGTATCAAAGAAAAAAGAGAAAAGATAAACGGAAGAGAATGGAATTATTATTGCACGGAAGGAAAAAGAAGATACAAGCTGAGCATAGATAGAGGTTACAAATGTAACAAACTAACATCCAGTTGAATGACTGGATGTTTACATTTATATCTCTAATACTCTGATTTGAATTGATCCTTTTATATACTTTACTTTCTACATTTTTTATGTAATTGACAGCTGTTGAAATGTCAAATGTAATATTTATTTATGTTAAGAGGTGCCTAACTTGTGTCTTTAGGATGTGCCTAACTTAGGTTAGGATGTGCCTAACTATTAGGTTCATAGTTCTATAAATAGGTAGTATCTTGTAATAAGTTTCATGGAAGAAATATAGATTACATTGTATTTCATGTTTTACAACATGGTATCAGAGCTTTAGTCTCTTCCATCACTATCTTTGCTGTCCGCCGGCGGCCGGCCGCCGTGCCGCCGGCGGGTCCTTCAAACATGTGTCTTTATTCCTGCAATTGCCCCAGTCAAGCTGTTAGACTTATGTCTCTTTCAGCCTTTGTGTTTCAGTGGGCAGCTCTCTAAAATTAGAGTGCAGTCCTTTTTTTCTGCCTTAGCCAAACTCAGTTTATAAGACTTATGTCTTTCTCAATTGGCCTTTCTCCAATATCACCAACACTTTCTTAGTCTGGACCATTGTTCTGGAACTGCATCCAGAGACTAAAAATCTCTTCTTCGAAGAGGGAACCTAAAGAGCCCACTGTCTTCACTGTTATTCCGTTGTGAAACACTGCCCTCTGCCGTCGATCACCGTCGACCGCCGAGTCGACCGCCGCCGGCCACCGTCTACCGCCGGCCACCGTCGCAGTTCCGTCCGATGACCAGTGGATCTGGACCGCCTCCTTGAGCGACGGTCAACCCCGCCGGAGTCAGGTACAGAAACCTCTCAACGCGCCTCCACGCGCCGCCTGTGTGTCTGTCACGCGCCGCCATGTCGCCGGCAATTGTCACTGTTCCGACAGTTGTCCAGTGGATCTGGACCTTCTCTTTAAGCGCGATCCAACCCTAGTGGTCCCGTCCTCCGAAGCCTCCGCACCAGTTGTCACGCGCCGCTTCTTCTCCGTCAGATCTCAGGCGCGTGTTTGTCACGCGCCGCCTTCCCAGCGTCGGAATCCAACCGCGACGCTGCCGGTCGTCTCGCCGGAGCATTCTCTCTCTTTTCAGACCCTCGAGAGCAGCCATTGCTGTAAGCTCCAATGGGTTTCGTCTTCCGCATCGTCGGACCTCTCTCTCGTCGCATCCTTTCGCTGTTGTCTCCATTTCGAAGCATTCCGTCTTCGTTCTCCAGTTCTGATTTCTCGATCAACTTCGACGCCACTGTGCACTTCTGTCTTCTCAGTTTGGTTTCTCGAACAACCGCCCCTGTGCACTTCTTTCTTCTCCATTCTGGAAAGTTCTTCTCTGTCACACCTTGCTGAAGCACTTGGAGTGCATCCGGTTGCCGTTTTCGATTGCCGTTTGATTGCGCAATCCTGTACTGTTTTGTCATCTTCTCTATTCTGAAGGGTCTCTCTTTCTCCACCACTAGGTTCTTCTTCATCGGTTTCTGTTTCAAGAAACTGAACCAAGTATTGCTGTGATGTTTTGATACTGCTGTATCAGGCACGGTACCACAGTCAGTTGCTGCAACTGCTGAAGATTGTTGCTGCCTTAATTTTCTTTGGTGAAGATTTCGTTGTTTCCGCGATATTAGCAATTGTGATACTTCTGCCGAGGGGGAGTATGGTTCAAGACAACGCGGGAGAAAGTTTCCACCTGCCCGCTCCTTGCAACCAAGCGCTCCTTCTTTTCCTTGCTGCTCCGATGATTCAACTTGTGAGCCAAGTCTGTTCAGATTCTTGAGGACCACAAATGTCCACTCACGACGCCACTGCGTCAGTTCTTTCTGCCATGTGAAGGGATTTTTACACCGCCAATGCCTTGTTGAAACAGCTCATTGAGAGTTGTTCTTTGAGATCGACCGCTGATTTGACTCGTTTGATGCTATGGGATTGAGTTTGTCCCTCGTACGGATCGGTTCTCACCCGTTCTTCCACCTCCGTGAGAGGGGAAGTTTCAGCCGCTGTAGGGTGATTAAGTCCCTACAGGTTTGTTGCTGGTTGTTGCTATTTAGGGCAGTTAAGACCCTAAAGGTTCATTGGTGTTCAAGATAGTGAAGTCCCTGAAGGTTTGTTGCTACACAGGGCACTGAAGTCCCTGAAGGTTCATTGTGAAGGTTCATTGTTTAGAGTCCCTGAAGGTTCGTTGTTTAGGGTGGTTAAGTCCCTACAAGTTTGTGGTTGTTAGCCTTTGAAGGCCTCTCAAGTAACTGATGGAGATCTCTTGCGTCTGAAGACTTTCTGAGTTGAAGTTTCATGGTGCTAGTTCACCCTCGTCCATTGCTGTCCAAGTTGAAGTTTCTTGGGCTACACTTGTTTGTGTGTGCAATTTGGATTATTGATGTTATTTCCATTTGAGTTTTGTCTAGTCCAAGCTTGGTTCATACAATCTTGTATGATCCAGCTTGAGGGGGAGTGTTGAAATGTCAAATGTAATATTTATTTATGTTAAGAGGTGCCTAACTTGTGTCTTTAGGATGTGCCTAACTTAGGTTAGGATGTGCCTAACTATTAGGTTCATAGTTCTATAAATAGGTAGTATCTTGTAATAAGTTTCATGGAAGAAATATAGATTACATTGTATTTCATGTTTTACAACAACAGCCTATCCTATTTATGTAAATCTTTTATTCATGAATAGTATACACAAGAATTATTCTCTCTCTTATAGTTTCCTATCTATAGCACTGCCTATAATCACTGTTTACATTCTGTTGTCCATGATCAGGAGATAAAATTTGAACCTAATGTCATGTGTGAACGTGTTGACAAGAATTCTACATTCCGTGAGAATCAGGTATGCATCATGGGTGACTAACATGTTTATGGTAGTTTATATTTTGACTTCAGCCATTTATCGGTGTTTTGTTTTTATAATAATAATAATAATAATAAATATTTCAACTCAGAGCTGACTTCTCTTGCTCTGCTGTAATTTGAGCAGCTTGAGGATGGTGACATTATTTGCTTTCAGAAGTCCAACAAAACTAGAAACAAAGAGCAATATCGCTATCCGGATGTTCCTTCTTTCTTGGAATATGTGCATAACCGTGTGGTATGAACGGTTTAAATTAGCATGTAACGTCTTGTTGACTGCTATATTATTTTAAATTGTTGTTCCTCAATTTTAGTATATCCTGCTATTAGAAGCAAGTATATTGCATTGATTGTAAATTATAAATTCTTATCCAAGTGGACATATTATTATTTCTCTTTGTATATTTAATTTAATCATCTCCGACTGTACTCATTTGTTGTTTTGTGTCTTTTTCTAACTGTTCACATTAAGGAATGGTGTTTGATATAATCATGAAACCTGGAGTAGTAAGCTATGTGCACTAATTTCAATCTCAACTATTAAGGAAACATATTATGATACACTAAGGATTTATTGTAACTAATCCTTAAGAGATAACATGGAAATGGGCAAACTAAGTCTAGAGGATAATGTAAATCATGATAGGATATTTTTTTGGATTTTTACATATTTTATCAAATTGTTTAAATGGAGTTTTTTTGGTCATTCCTCATTTTATTTTATCAAATACCTTAAAAGTAAAAGGCAAACAAATTCATAGTTTAATGAATTTTGTTATAAATCTATTTGCAAAAGTTAAAGAATCAAAACTGAATTGTCCTGCTGTTTGGAGATTATTTGTGCATTCAATAGTTTGTTTTGATATGCAGGTTGTTCGCTTTAGGATTTTGGAAAAACCAAAGGAGGATGAATTTTGTCTTGAGCTGTTAGTTCTCTCTCTATTGTAATTTTTAGTGAAGTATATGTGGTAGTTTAACTTATTACTTTAATGCGCCAGGTCAAAGCTTGACACCTATGACAATGTTGTAGAAGAAGTTGCTCAACATATTGGTTTGAATGATCCTTCTAAAATCAGACTCACATGTCATAACTGTTATTCCCAGCAACCTAAACCGCATTCTATAAAGTACAGAGGAATAGAACATTTGTCAGACATGCTGATTCACTATAATCAGGTGTCATTTCACAGTGCAAAATTTTTCAGTAGATTCTGTTTCATTCTAAAAAGACTGTTTGGGTTTTGCTTAAGTTTCCAATATGCTAAAATCATTGTCTCTTTGGTTTTGTTTCTAGGCTTCTGATATTCTATACTACGAAGTATTGGATATCCCTTTGCCAGAATTGCAATGCCTAAAAACTCTTAAAATTGCTTTCCATCATGCTTTCAAGGATGAAGTGAGTTTTGTTAGTTTTACTTTCATTTTTTACACAATTATTTGCCATGTGCTATATTTCTAACTGATTTACTCTTGTTCAGGTGGTGATTTATACTATTAGATTACAGAAGCATTGTATTGTGTCAGATGTAATTAATGATCTTAAATCAAAGGTATGATAGTAATCCACATAATCAAAGTTGGTTTACCTATTGATGCACATTATAGAAACACCACACAGATTTCCAGGCAAATAGAAACACGTCTTTTGAGCTTGGCTGTCTAATTGTATTTTTATTATTATTTACAAGAGAGTTTTTAGATCATATAATTTACCCATACTAATTTGTCAGTGAAACCAATTAAATTTGGAACTTTTTCATATGCTGTGCTTATAGTATATGATTTGTGCACAAATGTTTAACACATGTGCCAAAACTGGAATCGTAGTTCTATAAATCTTTTACTATCTGAAGGGTCTGAACCATTTGGAATAGACCGATTCTTTGACTTGATCTTTTGACCTGTTGGTCACAGAGCCTAAGACTGACATCTGCATCGCACTTATTAGTTACTTAAAATTTGTATGCAGAAGGTAACTAAATTTATAAATTCTGTCTTCTCCATGTATGAAAAGCAGAAGAACAGGAAAATACACAGTGGAAATTGTTGAAATTATGGTGTTATTGAGGGGGAGGGAATTGAGAGAAGAGGGGTGCTGTTTAATTCTATTTTGTAATCGGATTATTATAATTGGTTAATGTGTGTATAAAATCTAGAGTGTTAATCTGTATTTATTCTACTTGTTATGGCTCATCATGTTTCCTTAGTTTAATATGATTTGTTCTTCTGAATAGTTATTGTGATTAGTATAAATTAGTCTGTGTTTAAGGTTTTAGTAACAACATCAAAACATTGTAGTAATTATATATCCTCACATGAATAACTTAGTGCGTTATGAGTTTAATGACAAGATATTTAGAAAAACAATATCCAGTATAGCAAAACATGTTACAGTTGCATCTCTTGGAAATATATTTCACAAGGAAATTATGTCATACCTTTACAATCTTTCAAACATACTTTGTTAGTCCCACCAACTTCTGATTTTTTAAATATCTTTCAAAATTTTGTAGTTTTTGGATTAGTATGAATGAATAGTATAGAATGTGTTCAAACGTTGAGGAACTGATCTTTCAAAATTTCTCTTTATTGCTAGTACATAAATTGGAATATTGTTGTCTCCAATGCTTGGAGATCCTAAATTGACTAGATATATTAGATTACTAGATATCTTAAATATATTATTCCTTATTAGTATTTTGGGCTTAGTCATTATTTTTTCTATTATAAATACAATATCTTGTGTGTATATTTAACACAACGGAAGATTAATCCCATATATAATTTACTTTACTATATTGAACATGGTATTAGCAATAGATAATTAATCTCTTAAGCCCTTTTTTATCATTTTATTAGGGTATTAAGTTCTTCAATTTATATGCATCAATAACTACTCATTACACAAAACTCACTTTCTCGAGATTTCTATACTTTGTTAGCCGCAACTCATACCTCTTAAAATCTGTGCAGAATCTATGTTGTTGTAATGTACTAAAAGCTTGTCTTAAATGCCCCAAATGTTCTTTTCATTAAAGCATAAATTAGCCTACCATAAAACAAACAAGTAAAAAATCATATGGTCTTGGATTGTATGTTGGTTGTAATCTCTTGTCTTCTATATATTGACATATGCCTTATGGGAAATTTGTTAACCGAATTTATTTCCTGTTATACAGGTAGATTTATCACATCCAGATGCAGAACTTAGATTGCTTGAAGTTTTTTATCACAAGATCTATAAAGTAAGAAAATGTATTGTTTTAATTTCGCTTTCAGATACATTGATTATTAAATTTTGATATTAGGGTAGAATAGGATGATTTTATTGCTATGGAGTCATCATATATATACATACATATATATATATATATATATATATATATATATATATATATATATATATATACACACACACACACACACACACAAGGTTGGGAAACTAATCGAGGAAATATAATAACATCACTTAATGTAATCATATCCTCATGATTCAGGGATATAATCAAATCCTTATGATTCAAGGATATTTTTTATACCCTTTAATTGTATTTTGCTAAATATGGAAGTAATAAAATATGATTGCTAATACTCTCCATCAAGCTGGTAAATATGTATTTTCCATTCCTAGCTTGGAAAAAGTTGGTGCTTCAGCTGCTTTGGTAGAAGTTTTGCGAAGTTGTCTTGAGAGGGGGACATATGGGATGCAGATTTGACCACCATCAAGTTTTTCTTTGATAAAATGTCAATTGATTTCAATGTGTTTGTTTCTTTCAAGTTGCATGAGCTATGCTAATGGCTAATTTGTTCCAACAATAAAGTCTTATTGGTTCATATTGCTTTATTCTCAAGTCTTCGGACGCGATTTTCAACTATAGTAGTTCACAAATCCCTTGTGCCATTGTCCTAAATTGTTTATGCACAAGATCTTGCTACCACATTTTGTTCTTCGCTCTTCCAAAGTTCTAAGATTCCCACTGATATCCAGTAGTTGATCTCCGATCCACAACTGACCCAACATGGTCATCATTCATATATACTTTGAGATTTATATTCCCATTTCGTTTGAACAGAATTCCCTTGCATAGAGTCCCATTTAGATATTGCACAATTCTTGGTGCAGCTTGTAAGGTAATCTCCTTGGGTTGGTGCATGAACTGAGACTTTGTAATGGCCTAATGTGCCATTATATTTATACTTTATAAACCTATCTGCATCTTACTACCTTTTTATCTAGTGGCTTGCCAACAATTTCCCATGTTTGGCTCTTAGCACCTATACCTTCATTCATGACTTGAACTGATGTAGGTACTCTACTTGCATCAATGGTTGAGAGGAAACTTTGGTGCTGTGTAAAAGGGTGTTTAGTGGTGACAAAAATGAGAAATAGGATACTTCGTACAAGATTGCGTTCCTTTTCTCAGAGCAATGGGTAGGTCATTGAGGTCATGTTCACAATTATTATTCAAGGAATTTTCCAAATGTTCAACAGTGTAAGAAGAAAGAACACTTACCCTTGGCTAAGGCGGTTGTCATTGTATCAATTTTCTATTATTATAAATAGGAGATCATAAGGCCTTTCAAGCACTCTAATGTATATATTTTTCTTTTTTAATCTTTAGTGGCCTCTTCTTCAATATTATTGAGCCTACTTGTACCTTTAACGAGCATATGATAAATTTAGCCCACTAGAGATAAATCAAACCAGATGACTCTTATCATGAAAGTGTGGATCATCAACATAGCATAGGGGAGTTGCCATGCTAAAATAAATAAAGAATGCCTCCCCTAAACGTAACTCCTTTCCAAGGATAGAGATGCAACCTGAGGTGATGCAAGTGGCAACATGAATGACTATTGAACATGCCAGCATGTGCCTGAAATACATTGGATGCATGGGCAAATTGGAGGACAATGAATCATTTGGTGGATCATTAATCTGATTTAAGGATCCCATGACAGTTGATGTGATGGCTGTGATTGCGACAATGACTATAGAATTAGTAGGGACAATGGAATTGGTTGCACTTTGGTCAAGCCCAATAATGAAAAAAGGAAATGGGTGCATGTGAGGCAACCCTAAAATAAAGATGCAACCTAAGCTAATACAATAAAGGAGAAATGTAGAAGAAGAGGAGATTTTGTCCAATTGATTGATTTTAACCAGTAAATCAACCTGTATATAGATAATTCTAACCCCAAAGTATTGATTATGAAGAGATCTCTAGAATCTTCTAACAATACACTTAATATCCTACTAATAAAAATAGTTACAATGAGTTGTTGGAGTTCTTACACTGACTTTGTGAAGTTGAGTTGGACTAAAATTCTACTTTCGAAGATGTTAATAATATCTATCCGAACATGGTTTGTTATGCCTTTTGTGTCGGATGCTATCTAGTTGCTATAACACCTAGTTGCTATAACACACAAGATGTTCATTCTTTAGTGTGAGGAGATGTGTTTGAGATCCCATGTTAACTAAAGATATAACCAAACTTTAGTATATAAGTAGGTGCAATAAAACTTGAAGTTGCATTTGTATTATAGACAATAACTTACCATATTTTATGGGAATATAAATGTGGAAAAGCATGGTAAAAATGAAATATCAAGTACTTGGAGAACCCTTCCTTAAAAAATTGGTTGTGAATGGAGGGCAATCATGTTAGACTTGGGCACCCTGTACTATCCAAGGCTTTATTTGGTTTATTGTAGCCTTCTCCTAGAGCTAAAGATCAAATCAGTCAGTGCTGATGTTTTTGGCTTTCCCAGTATACATTCATTACAATCCTGCACATTATGATGTGGCAATTTGTTTATTCTATCATGCCGATTATACTGAGTTTTAATGACTAGGTCATGGAATTTGTTTTCTCTTTGTTGTCTATATCTATGAAATATAACTTAATAATAACTATACCTGTTCCATGTCAATGATCGGATTGAGAATATTAATGACGATTATAATGCCGATTATAATGAGTTCAATTAATAATATTGTCTTCTCTTTTGCAGATATTCCATGTCAATGAACGGATTGAGAATATTAATGACCAGTATTGGACACTCCGAGCAGAAGAGGTAAATATTTGTACATATACTGCTTTATAAAATTCTTTTTAATATTTTACATATGTTGTTGAGAATTTGTTAGACCTTCAGTTATCTGGAATAAGTGCATGTTCAAGTCTGAATGAGTAGTTATGGGGATTATTGTTAAAATAGAATATCAAAAAGCAGTGATGATCAAGATTGAGACCTGATTATATATTTTTTAGAACAATGGAAGAAGGTTTTCTTCAATGTATACACTTCTTTCTCTAGACCTAAATCCTGGAGGAATCTCCATGTTTGACTTCTTACTCTATATGTCCATGCAAGAAAACATTCTACATATCAAAATATTGCAATTTCCGACCAAAATATGCTCTGTCAGTGTGAGAATATTCTGACATTATTGATCTGTCACCAGAGCAAATGTCTCCTCAATTCAACACCATAAATTGAGTATACCTTTGAGAAACTAACCTTCTTTGTAACGATCCAATGTGCCTTTAGAATTCTTTTTTACATTATAAGCCTATGTGCATCTGTTAGGTTACTTTATGCAAATAACCTAATCGATACTCTCTTTTCACACACACACTGAACAGCAGAAGATATACTATATCTATAAGTATTTTATTCAATCTCTATTGTAAAGAAAGAAGAAAATACAAGTAAATGTTCCCCAAGGAAGCCTCCCTTCCTCCACTGGCCAAGAGGTCCTGTCTAAATCCAAAATAATATTTGATCCCCTCCTCAGCCAACTCAGTCTTTATTTATACTCTCTATCTCTCCCCCTCACAAACTAACAAACTTTTCTGCTATTATCACTTTATACCGTTTGGTCCTTCACTCCCTCCTTCCTTGCAGCCACTGTTTGATATTGATGTATATATCGTTTGGCCCTAAGGATAACCTCTAGAGTCTGAGAGGATAGTTTGGTTGATAAGGTAGGTAGTAATAAGGATAACCTCTCCCCATTAAGATTTACGGACATACTTTTGAAAGAGAAGTGATCGTGTTACTTATATGTAATTTTTCTTTTAGCAATGCCATTTTATTGTGTTTTATCGACATGTTAACTCGTGAACAATATCTTTTTGAAAAAATTTATACATGACATGGTTTACGTTTTCTCATTATTAGAATGCAAGCATTTAATTGACTTTCCAAATTTTGTTTTTATCACACAAATTAGTTTGACAAATAGGGTAAGAACTCCAAATTTTTCTTTCATGGGGAATATCCATGTGAGATGGGTACTATAATCAATAGAAGTGACAAATCATTTGGCACGTGATATGCTAGAGCTTCATGTAGGTCCCCAAATGTTAGCATGAACCAAATCAATTGGCTGACCACTTTTTGTATTACTAAGAGATATGTGGTTTGATGGTGCTTTGCAAGTTGACATACATCAAATTTGAATGACTCTACATTCATTGAAAAGTAAAGAAGGAAACATAAACCTTGGAACATAACACGATGAATGCCTTACAAAACGATGGAGAAGCCAAATATGAGAGGACTCAAAAGTAGTGCAAAATTGGAGACAAGAGATAGTTGTTTGTCTATTGATACTATTCTTAGTTCCCAAGTTTTCAATGCAATACAACCATCCTTGTTCCTTAATAGTTCCAACCGTTGTCCTCGTGTGAAGATCTATAAAACATAATAAGTGGGAAAGAAGGACTTGAGAATTAAACTGTAAAATAATTCTAGAGGGCTTAATTGATCTCTCTCACAATCTTCTATTTTTAAGAATAAATTGATACAAAAGTATTTGATAAATAGGGTAACCCTAGACACAATATAATCATGATAAATAGGGTAATCCTAGACACAATATAATCATGATAAATAGAGTAACCCTTGACACAATATAGTGATGATAAAATAGGATAAATACCCTAACAGAAGGTTACAAAATAATTTAGGTCATGAGAAGGTTTTTGAATGAAGATAAGGTTATTAGAAAGTTTTGGAACATGAGGGACATCTTTAAGGCTAAGGGATGGAAAAGGAGAAATATTACATCTAGTTATTGGGATATGGGTCCCTTAAAGGAGGAATCAGCGTTCTTACTGCCAATCTGAGATAGAGGAATCTAAGAACACCACTGCAAAACACCCAAACTCACTGAAAAGATCTTGTATGATTGATTCTAGGCACCAAGAACAACAAGAATGCCTCCAAGGGACAATTTTCCCTTCACACAAGATGCCAATGATCCTGTCAACAATTCTATAAAACATCCCCTGCCTACAACCCAGCTGACCACTAATTTTTAATTTGTTTCCTCCTATCATATACATTATATCCTATCATTACAAACCATTGCAGAACAACCTTGTCCTCAAGGTTGGAATAGTGAATCTTGATATGATGGCTCATATTCATCAACGTGTTATCATAAGAAGGAAACCCACTGACTATTACCCGTCAATTCAGGTTTTGAGGCTTGGGTGGTGGTCGATATGACTCGATCAAACCAAAGGACTTTTTCAAACCAGTGACTTCTTGCACAACTCAAAAATTCTGTAGCATATCTTCACGACATCTTTCGGTTTTTTCATTTCTACTTCTAAATCTTCCATAATTACTTGGCCATCCCCATAAAGCACAAGTGTTAGTATGCTCTGAAACTGTTTGCACTGCTTCCATTATTGAAGTTTCTTTCCTACCATCTTTACTTTCCTCCATTATGAATAATTCAAGATGGCTAGTTAAAAACAACTCTGCAAAAAATTCCTTTGTGGCCATTGCTAGAAACAAGATTCGCAGGTGTTATAACATCAGGAAATTCAGGATATGGATTTGTAACTGCTATAGTGGATGCACCCCTGAACACTAGGGCCTCAATTGGGTCACTCCCTAACCCCATTGTTTTAACCCCAGGTCTCAACAATTCTTCTCCCTCCTTATTTGGTTTACTACTTTGTGTATATCTATCTTCCTTCTTCTCTTCATCATTAGCCAAGTATTCTCCTTCTTCAAGAATTTCTTGCCTTTCTTTCTGTTTTGTAGAGTATCTTTTTCAACATCCAATCCAATTTTTCCCTCTTTCCTATTCTTTCCCCATTCACTACCATTGACTCTAGATTCTTGGAAATTTTCATAAGACCTTTGATCATCTCCTTGAGTTCTTGATGAACCACCTTTAGTTCATCTATCGCCCTTTCTATTGCGCGGATTCTTCCTTCCATTCCTTTCCCTTTTCTGAGATATGACAGGTCGGACCAATTTCTTAAGTTCCTAAATAGAGGAATCCAAGAACACCACTGTAGAACACCCAAACTCACTGAGAATAGCAAGAATGCCTCCAAGGGACAATGTTCCCATCACACAAGAGGCCAATGATCCTGTCAACAATTCTCTAAACCATCAAAAAACATCCCCTGCCTACAAAGAACCCCCCACCCCTCCCGCCCCACTATATAAAGGAAGTCTCACTCAACCTAACAACCTAACTAACAACTAATTTTTGATTTGTTTCCTCCTATCATAAACATTATATCCTATCCAAATCATGGTTAGAGAGCAAGTATCGAAAAACGGCTTACTTATAAAATTCATGAGAGATTTTAAACATTCAATTTTATCTTGTAGTGCAAACATTCCTTCAATAAAAGAGGATAAAGGGGTCTTGCCAGAATTTTCAACATCTATAGTTGCTCGATAAGCCTTCCTTGGGGTTGACCTTTTACTTCTGCAAGACGAACGATAACTTTGTACTTTCCTTGTGCTTAAAGCAGTCTCCTTATTGTGGTTAGATTTATTACAACGAGAGCACCAATCACTTACCTTTTGGGTTGAGTTTGATGTTCTCAAGATTTAAATTAATAGGTTTGGTGGTAGCCTTCTCATAGAACATTTGATGAACCTTGTTACTTTGAACAATATAGAAGACTTTAGAAAGAAAAGAAAGTCTTTCCTTCCAAGAATTCTAGGTTCATATTAAGGAAAGACCTTCTCCTAAGTAACAAACAAAATTTATTATACATGTTTACTAAAATAAGTTGGTCTCTTAGACCTGAAAAGATTTTTGAATGACTCAGAGCTTGAGCTTCTTAGCCAAATAGACTTAAATAAAAAGTTTTGGTCTAGTTTATTCTACAGTAGAAAAAATGGATAAAGTGAGATTCATTCTTGGCTGGGATTTGTTGTAGCATGATGTTAAAAATGTACTCGTTCATTAAGACCTAGAAGTGGAGTTCTACTTGGATAGTCTTCCTAGATTCTATCCTCATAGTGGAAAGAACAGGATGTGCAAGCTGAAGAAGGCTTTGCATGGTCTTGAACAGATTTTCCAAGCATGCTTTAAAAGATTCACCAAAGGTATATTATCCATGGGGGGAATACTACCCTAGGCTTCATTTGTTACTACACAATATTTGTTAGGGAAATATGACAATTGCCAATCCCATGACAGATTTGTGGAAAACAGGACAGGTGTTATGGAGTCTTAGGTTGAATTTGAACGATTGAAGTCTACCATCCCAGACCTTTCAATTTTGGCTGTTCCTAAATTTCCAAACCTTTTGTCTTCGATGTTATTTTCATTCTTGATATGGGGCTATGCCTTTTTCTCCTAGCACATTATTCTTAATTTTACAACCTGCATTTTCAAATTCCTTTTGATTTAGATTCCAGAGGAGGAGAAAAACCTTGGCCCTCAACATCGGTTGATCCATGTTTATCATTTCTTGAAAGACACAAATCAAAATCAGGTGCTTTGCCCCCAGTCTAATATAAAATTATTTTTGTGAAATTACTACCCTTGAATTTTCTAACATTTTTGTTTTCTTATGTATTGGTGTGGCTTCAAAATAACAGCAAGTTCAGAACTTCGGACATCCTTTTTTCTTAGTGATCCATGAGGGTGAGACATTGACTGAAGTCAAATTGCGAATACAGAGCAAGTTGCAAGTTCCAGATGAGGAGTTTTCCAAGGTACATATTGCTAACGTGACTGAATTATACGCTCTTGCTTTTACCATGTGTTTATAAATATAGGGAATTGACAATTTCAAGGACATTAAAATACAATGAATAACTGTTTCATTTTTTAATGTTTTGTTTAGAAAATACAATTCAAATTTATTGAATTTTAGTTTTCTTGTTTAGATAGAGTATTTCAACTATTACCATATACAAAAATTTATTTTAGTATTAAAAAATATTTAAAAATTCAAAGTTGTCAATTGGTAATTTACTAATCCCTGCTGAAATAATTCTGGCTGGCATTAGCTAAAATAACCTTGGCCAATGACAATAAAGAAAAACCTGTATTATACTTTTGAACATTGTTGGTCGAGATTATTTTATTACCAACTTTTTGGTTAGTGTCAGCTGAAAAATTCCCCTGGCTAACATTGGTCAAAAACAATCCCAATCATTAGTGATAGAATGTTTCCGTAGTCAACACTAGAAATCTCAAGGTCAGCTTCAATTTGACAAAAAAAACAATTCTTGACGAGATTGACAGCAAATTAATCAATCATTAATGATTGATTTGGGCTTAAAAGGTGATGGTTGGCATTATTTGAAAAAGCGAAGTTGGATTTATAATGAGATGAGGACATCTAGGTTGAGGTTGACAGCAAATAATACGATTGATTTGGGCTTAAAAGGTAATGGTTGGCATCATTTGAAAAAGCGAAGTTGGATTTATAATGAGATGAGGACATCTAGGTTGAGGTTGACGTGATAATGTTTAAACTTTTGCCAAACCGAGGAGAGTACGAAAAGACAGATGTAAGAGAGAAAAAGAGAATGAAAATTTTCAAATCCGAACTTTAGGTAAAATTTTAAATTCTATTTAAATAATCAAAATATTCTTAAAGTTTTAGAATTTCAAGTTATTTTTAAATTCTCTATCAAAGCAACATATTTTGTTATAATGCATTTCAAATTATCTATTAAAACTTTTCATCCTCCAAACACTGCATTTGATGCATATATGTGCATGTTAGCCAGTCATATCAAATGGAACTAATAATATCTGCAAATTTTGTTTAGTTGGTTTGGAAACAGTTTTGACTTCACAACACTATTTTGCTGTGGTTAAACTTTAAGTTTGTTGTCATTTTGCTGTGCGATACTAAAGCATGCTACTTATTTTTTAAACATTATTGCAGTTTTATCACTGAGTGATTTTACACAACCATCTTTTTTTATTAAAAACCAATGTTTCCTACTTCTTTGCTCTCATCATATCATATCTGGGTGTATTATGTATTACTTGCGTCATGTTTCGTCTAATCGGACAGGTTCACAAAATTGCATATATGTCAAGTAATTGGATTTTAATATACTTCGTAAAAATTTTCTGTCATTTTTAACCAAAGTCTTTTGTTAGGAAAGATTCTAGCTTCAATGATTAATGTATTTCTTCTTTCTTCCTTTAGTGGAGATTTGCATTTTTGTCATTTGGTCGTCCAGAGTATCTTCAAGATTCAGATATTGTTTCCACTCGGTTTCAGGTCTGCCAATCTTCTTTTCTTTTGGTTATGACTATTACCGTGCGGAATCCAGAAAAAATGCCTATTTATGTGCAAAATTAATTCATTTTATTTGTTATTGTTCAGAGAAGGGATATATATGGCGCATGGGAGCAGTATCTCGGACTGGAACACACTGACAATACTCCTAAAAGATCGAATGCAGCAAATCAGGTATAGTATTATCATGAAGCTCTTCATTTTTTTTCGAGGAATGGGGGTTGGTGAGTCTCTGCTCCTTATCGTAAAATAGGTATACATGGTCAATGGTGCATAAATGAAAAGAGGAAATTTGTTACAACTATAGAAACTTGAATTTTAAAATTTAAATAAACGGCATGTACTTAGTACAAATAAGATATCCTATTTTACTTTCCAAGCATTCCACGATTGACCTTTGCAGCGAACTATCTGCCCCCTAAATGTTAACAGCAAAAGTAGATATAGATGCTTGTAATGTTACTGGAATTAATTTTATTACTGGTTTCAGAAGCCTACTATATGATTATTTATTAATTTTGCAGAATCGTCACCCATACGAGAAGGCAGTAAAAATCCATGTTTAGAAACATGTTTCATCTTGATAAGTCAATTTTGTATGTCAGCTGTACTTGAAGTGGTGTGAAGGTAACAGGGAATGTTGAGAAGCTACCAATCTTCTTCAGGGTAATCTCAATTTTTTTACCGGAGGTTTAGCCTCCAATAATGATTTAAACACGTCTTGAGCAAACAAATCTTTGGTGGTTAAGAGATTGGGTATGATGGTCCCTTTCTATTTTGGTACATAATATTTTGGGGCTGGTTTTTGTATAAAAGGTATAGGAATATAGTTATAGTTAACTCTTTCCTTTGGCCCACTGCACCATTGTGGGATTTTCATTTCCTTCAGTCAGTGAGGCTTCGATAGGATGGGGAAATGTCTAATGCTTTTGGCAGGGCTAACATGTAAATTTTCCCTTGTGCCTTTCACCTTAGTTTTGGGTACCGTACTTCTTTGTGTTAAAAGGAAAAGATTACTTTCCCTTATGCATCATTCAATTACCTCTGATCAAAAACTGATTTTGCATTGGGTTTTCCTCTTCACCTCACCTTCTGTTAATATAAATGAACGGAGGTTTTTAAGATGGATTGCATCAGAAAAATTTTCATAGCGGAGCTTTTATATTCATATAATTTAGGCAAAAAATTACATGGTGGAATGTGCAGCAAAGGGAAAGGGGCGGTTGGTAGTGGGAAAAGGAAGATAAGAGGTCATAGTTTTTGCTAAAATGGTGGTGGGAAGCATAGCAACCAATAAGATCAAATAATGTACATTTCAAATCGGACTGCACATTTCCCACTCAATTTTAAAAAATAATACATTTTCAAATCTACAAATATATTTTGTATTATATAATTTGATATGTTTTCTAGATTTAGAAATATATTTTCAATTATGTAATCTGGAATTTAGAAAAAACTTGTTGGAAGAGCATGGGTTAAGAGACCCACCACTAGAGCCATGATCAAAAGAATTTATGAATGTAAAGAGGTAAAACACATATTTAATAGCATGTTAAGGTCGTTATGTAAATATAAAAGGCAATCATATAAAAGTAACAAGAAAGGATCCAAGAAAATGGTGGTACCAAAGAGTTGCAGGTACAATGAACAAGGCAATAGACGAAAACCAGATCCTTTATACAGTAGGACCTTTTTACTTAAACAAACATTTTATATAAATGTCAATGTCACTAATTGTTGTTCTAACTCTATGCAACTAAATTTTTTGACGATAATCAAATGCAACAAGTACTCTTTATAGGAAGAAGAAACTTCTAGTCAAGAAGCATAAAACATGCATCCTTTCTTCTAAAGTCATCTTTTCATGGTCTTTAAGGGAAGTTAATGATAGAAGTTAAAGGTTGATGATGTTTAGAGGGTACAAAAGGAAAAGAGATAGAAGAGAAGTCTACCTTGAGACAAATTCATCATTGTCGTTTTCCATCAAATTAAAATACTAGATCATCTAATAAAATAATAGATTGTTCATTGTGAGATCAATTCAAAGTCTTCTTCAAATGAATTCAATTATACTCTTGGTAAAACAAATTTTAAGAATGTTTACATAATCATAAATTAGAAAAAATAGTAAAGTAAAAATGAGGTTCTTGCCAACAATGCTAAAATAATGAAAATAAAACAATTAAAGACGCATATACTCAATTGAATTCTTCATCAGTTATTATGCAATTATTATCCGTTCAATTTCTAAATAGAATTGAATTAATCAAAATTAGCATTATTAGGTTGTATCTTCATCTTTTTCGAATGATATGTTTTACACTAAATTTTTTTATTTAATCTTCAAAATATTCTTACCTTTTATATGTCTAAGGAAGCAAATCAAACAATATTGCAAATAAGATTACAACTCAAAGTGAGCACAGTCATTTATTCAATTCAAATCTCCAAATTATAAACTTCTAGTTCGTCCATAGGTCCACTAGAATGTCTATCAGGGTTAAGAACTAATTTAATTAATAATTTCAATTAAAGTTCAGATAATCTCAATTAGACAAATTCTAAATAAAATAGTTGATTTAATCTAAAAAATAATCCAAGAAATCAAAAATTAAATATTTTAAATGTGAGTAAAAATGTGATTACGAGAAAGCTTAGATGAAGTTTTCACATAGTTCAACATATGATGTTGGGTTTAAGGATGAGCTTCCAAGAAGATAATGGTCAAAACTTTAAATTCCTTTGTTTCTTCTACTTTATACTTCATCCTCTTTATTTCTGAAATCTTTTATGTAAAGTTAATATGTTGAAAATGTGTTTTGAAAAATATATGTTTAAACTTTATTATTTTAATCGCCATAAGAAAGGGGATATTATTTGATCCAAATTCAACAAACCCTTCAATTAATTTTTAGTGTGGATTTAAATAAATAAGTGTAAAACAGTTTTATCACACTAGACAAAAAGGATCCAGTGTATTCTAACAGACACAGTGGTTGAACAATTGAAGTGTTGTTTAAAATGTGCTTCGTGTAATAGATGCAAATATTTTGTAGACACAAGCAAGGTTCTCAAACTCGAGAGTTTACGTAAACTCGTGAGAGCTTCGTAAACTCGGATCGTAAATTCGAATCGTAAACTCGTAAGAGTTTACTTCGTGTAAAAATATTTTTCTTTAATATTATTATTATTTTGTCATAATTTTAATTAAATATAATTGAAACTTGAGTTAGAAAAACAAGTTCTTCAAGTTAATATTGGTCCAAAAGTTTGTTATACTAAAAAGGAGGCTCAATAATCAAAATAATAATGAATAAATACTTTAATATTAAATATTTTAATATTAAATATCTACATACTAAAATAAGAAGCATAAATGCTAAAAATTAAAACGCATCCGTACAAGGCATTAAAACCCTAGTTGTAACATTAAAATAGAAATACTTCACGGCAACGCAGAGCAGCGAGAAATGGAGAACGACGGCAAGCATTAAGGGTTTACACTTACGCAGCCCATACACCAAGGTTGACAGCGAGGTCGACGCAAGATCGATAGACCCTGGGAATGGCGGGAACGAAGGCGAGATCGAACGACCAGAACGAAGGCGGCGCGACGGAAGGCGAGATCGACGGCGCGACGGACAATAAGTTCGAACGTCGAGATGGACGGCGCAACGGAGGGCGAGCCTGATGAACGAGGGCATCGCGGAGGGCGAGATCGAACACGAGATCGAAGGCGAGAGCGCGAGAACGAAGATGAACAGTGAGCAAAGATGAATAATGAAAACGAAGATCCCAAACTCGCAAAATCGAAACCAGACTCGCGATTTCAGACGAGTTTAACGAGTCTACCATCGATCCCATCGATCCTACACTAAAAGCGAGTTTGTTTACGAGTTAACTCGAAAGCACTGTGTGAACTCGTAAACTCGACCGAGTTAACGAGTTAACTCGCGAGTTCGATAACACTGGACACAAGTATAACTTGTTTAGAAAAAACAAAATGTAAACATTTCATAATATATGTCGAACTTTAATAAATGATTGTCAACATCAAAATCTCTATAATAATGTGATGAAAGTTGCATTTTATATCTTTCTCAATCTTTCACTCAAATCAAGAACTCTCAATTACAATGAATAATTACAAAAAAAAAACACTCTCACAACAAGAATGTGTAATACAACTCACAAGTTACAATTTCACTTGGGGAAGGATTTACACTATGTGTGTAATCAACCCAATATCAATTAACACTATTGATATGACAATTTCTCATCACTTTATTATTTAAGAGATAGTTTTGCTTTAGTTAGTTTTCTTGTATGACTTTAAATCCTTTATATAATTATTGTCATTGATAGCAATTGTGAATTCGGCTTTTAGTATTTCATCATGATTTTCGTGATTCCTCTTTATAAGGAATGATTTGATTAATTCTTTAACTTAATTCTTCAGTTTGAATTTTCAATGTCATTTTTCAAGACTTCGATTCTAAATTTGTTGATGCTCTTTAAAATGTCTTTTTTCTTTTCTTTAATAAGCTCATACTTTATTTGAATTCTTCTTTTTCTTCAACATTCATGCTTGTCCTGTTAAGGAAGCATTGTGCGATATAATTATGCATTGGAATTATCAGAGAAAAAGATACTTCTCAATCAATCAAACAATTCATTCATTAATCATTTCTTAATGTTATTATTTGAATGTTTGATTTCAAAAAAAAAAAATTTCAAAATGTAAATTATCACAAGATAATTGTCTTGAATGTTGAAGCTCTTGTAATTAATTCTTTATTTCAAATTATCACATTTTAGACCTTAATTCAAATGATCAATCATATACTAGAGAATAAAAACACTTAGTCAAATAACACAGTACATCAAGACTTGTTAAAATGGATGCACTTAATTCTACTATTTGAGTCGTCTAACACCTTAGTTATTTAATGTCTTGAATGGTCTTAGGTCATCTAATACCTTGATTATCTAACACTTTAGTCGTCTAATACCTTACATTATCTAGTATCTTAGGTTATCTAGAGGATTTGGGTCATCTAATGCTTTTACCTGGTAATTGCCTTTAGTGTATTGTCTAATACAGTGACTCGTTTACCACTTGACCTTTGCATCTGTCATACTTCCAACTTGCATTAATATTTAAGACATTTGAATATCAATAATTAAGCATATGTATAAAGTATATATTTTGAACTGCAAAACATGTTCACTAGACATTCTAATTGATTATATATATATATATATATATTAGATGTTGTCTTAATCAAACGTTGTTTCACTTCTAATAATAATAAAAGACTTTTTTATCTAATAAAGTTTTTGTTTTGTTATCATCAAAATTTCATAAACTTTAAGTAAATCAACTATTTTAACCGGAACTAGATTGTTCCAACTGCAAATAATACTTAGACCATCCTTATCATAGTTGGGATCTATATTCCTAAGAATTGTGTTTGGGAAATGTTTATATTGATGTTGCAAAATCAAGTATTCACAAAGAATTATAATTTCACAGTATAAAGCAATGGTAACGATGTGAATAAAAAAATTACCCACAAATTATAAATTATAAATTATAAATTTCAGTAAATATGATTTCTTACTATACAACCCACAAATTTCGTACAATGTGATTGCATAGTGGTCGATGGAAAGATATTTTTGAGATCCTTGAAAAACGACTTTTAATTATGCTGACCCTATGGATAGGCATTCTTTACAAGCACATCTTCATCAACACAACCCACCATAGAATGTCAAAGTTATCTCTTACATATTGAGACAATACACCTCTCACTCTCACTAACATTCCTTATTTTGGTCTTATATGTCATATGGATTCTTCAGTCTGAAAATAAATTTCAAATCACTCAATTCAGATTATTAAATACATCTTTCACTAGTAAAAAAATGGGATAAGAAAGCGCCCCATACGCCTCGGTTTTACCACAACCGAAGCGTATTAAAACGCGGTGGCAGAATTGTAATTAAAGCTACACTATATGCCTCGGTTCTTCAAAAAACCGAAGCATATGTGTCTGCCAGCAGACCTACTAACTCGGTTCTAAACGAACCGAAGCGTAAAATGGAGAATCGAACTCGGTTCCTGCAGGAACCGAGGTATATTACCCTGCTGCACACCTGCCAACCTGCAATCTCCCTGCAATCTCTGACGTTTAAGCTTCATTTTAGGCACCGGTTGATTCTAAACCGAGGTTGTAAGCCCTGTTTAGGCACCGGTTTGCTTTAAACCGAGGCAGTAACCCTTGTTTAGGCACCGGTTGCCTTTTAACCGAGGCAGTAAGCCTCTTTATGCACCGGTTATATTAAGAACCGAGGCATATATATTTAAATGAATTTCGCGTAAACCGCCCTCGCGTTCATCTTCTTCACAGACCCTTACACTCGCGAAAACCGCAACAGTGCTTCCGTTCTCTGCTCCGTTCATCTCCTCCGTTCATCTGCTCCGTCGCCCCTTGCAGCGTTTGCCTCCGGTGTGGTCGTCTCCGGTGTGGTCGCGTGTGCCTCCATTTGCGTCTGCCAGAGCTTCCGTTCGCGTCTGCCTCGCGTGTGCCTCCGTTGCGGTTGCGGCTGTCCCGGTGCCGGTGCCGGTGCTGTGTTGGTTGCGTCTGTCTGTGCTGCTTCCATTTGTCATTCTCCCCCAACTGCCACGCTCCCAGGTACAGCTTGCGCCGTTTTCTCCATTTTGAATTGCACCGTTTTCTCCATTTTGATTGTTGGTGTAACTGTGATATTAGAAATTTGGCATGAAAAACAGTAATATTTGTTTGATTGATGATTTGTTTGAATGAGGAAATGGTGATTGATATTTGTTTGAATGAAGAAATGATGATTGATTTTGGTATTGGCGTGTACGTTGGTGGAAGCTGAGAACCCAAATTTTGGTGTTGGCGCATATTTTTATAGACTTACACAGTGCATATATAAACTGAGGATATACTTACATAGTGCATATAATAACTAGTTGGCACCACCCTAGCACCAGCCTTGCTTTCTCAGTATCGAAATTGCCTCTCAACCAAGAAAACAAACGATCAACAATAAAAGTGGAAAAGAAAATATTGGTTGAAAAACTCTAAATTAACTCGTGAATAAATTTAGAATTTTAATACTTATGAAAAACATTTCATAGTTGCTTTTAAAAGTATTTGACTGTGGTGATTTTAATAGTTCTTTGCTTTTATTTGATGTTGTATGTAGCATATGTAATTATTTGTTTGTTTTGGATATATTCTTGTTTTTAATTAGCCTTAGATTCCCGTTTGAGATTCAATACAAAAATTATTTACTATCTCCCAATTTTTCTAAACAAATGTACTTTTTAAAAATAAATACAAAGGAGATGGTAATAATAATTTACAAGTATTGAATCTTGAATTGTCCGGCTGGACAGTTTAAGAAGAGTAATAACTTTTTCATAGTTTATTATGACATATCAAATTTAATATACACGTCTTAAATTTCACGAAAATTTGTCGTTGTGTATGGTATTGATCTTCGGGTGCATATTTGATTGTGATTCATAATCACTTTCATTTCGTGTAACCTGAAGACCAATGCGAAATGCTGGCAAAATTTCGTGAAGATTAACATATGTTGTTTAAAATTGATATGTTTAATAAACTAAAAAAAATGAATCTTCTTGAATGGGATAGGGTCACACCTTGAATACAAACACGATCAAAGTGATCATTCAAGATTATTGAAATTGTGTAAACAATTTCAGTCAACATGCGTACGGATAGAGGGTGGATGAATTTACCACGCATCAGCACTGAGTACGAGAGAGGGGTAGAAGACTTTATAGAGTTTGCGCAACGTAATGCGAGTACAAGTGGTGATGATGAAGTCAAGTTCAGATGTCCCTGTGTGAACTGTTTGAATGGGAGGAAGTTGAACGCAACTGATACAACGGTCCTCTGAGACTTTGTTCTGGTTAGCAAATGGCTTGAAGTTTGATGTTGTATGTTGTACAGGATACGAAATTAATAATTGCACATTCTATACGAAAACTTTGGATGATAAAAGCACAGTTCAAAATAGTGGCGTCAGTCTAGAAGCTGAGTCGCTACAGTTTTCCACATCCAAAGATCAAAATCCTGTAGTTGGTTCCATGAGATACTATGGTAGAATTGAAGAGATATTTGAAGTTGATTACACTAAGTTTTCCGTTGCACTCTTCAAATGTAAGTGGGTAGACAATAAGAGTGGTGTCAAAATAGATGAATCTGGTATGACACTTGTTGATTTTCGAAAGGTTGGTTATAGAGACGAACCGTTCATCATGGCATATCAAGCAAGTCAGGTTTTTTATGTCAAAGATCCTGCATCTGACCATTGGTATGTTGCTCTCCAAGGAAAAAGGCAAATTGAAGATAAAGAAGAGAATTTAAGTAATATTCATATCGCTGACAACCATCCATTTAAAACGACAATAAATTTGGATGACGACCCTCTAATTGATGATATACAAGCAATACGAGAAGATCACAATGAGGGAATATATATATATGACCAATCGATATGATTATGTATGAATTTCATGTTTGTTTAAATATTTATGGCTTTTGTTAAATAATATATTGCACAATTTATAAGTGTTTTATTTATATTTCATCTTATTTATTGTGACAGATATATGGCTGAGTCACATCATTCGTCGGGCGACGAAGTCCCCACCACTTCTAGACGGACGAGAGGAGCAACGAGGTTACGACAGCTTATACTTAGAAGAAATGCAGGTGAGAGGACACCTGTCATTATTGACGTGGTCACTGGAGTTGCATCTGGCCCAAATGCAGATGTATTTAGGTCTTACCTTGGAGTATTGGCACGTGATCGTATCTCTATACTTACTCCATCGTTTGACCATGTTTCTGAGGGTGATCGGAATCTCATCTGGCAAGATCTATTGGTAAGTTAAGCAATATTGCTCAATCTTCTATATTCATTATATTGATAAATCTGTATTTATATGAGGTTATTACTTTCTTTGTTGCAGATAACATTTGATATGCCAAACGTCGAGAGCTTAAGGAATAGGTGTTTATCTGCAATTGGCGAAAGATTTCGAGGGTTTAAGACAAAATTGACGTCGAGATATATATTTGGACCAAAAAGTAATGAAAATCCATGTTCCAAATATTCAGCAATTGACGAAGAAACATGGCGTCAGTTTGTAGAGCTTCGTTCTTCTGAGGCGTGGCAGGTAAGTGTAGTAAAATCATTCAATTCATCCTTCATAATTATTTACCATGACAATTGTTTAATTTTGTCACAGGAAAAAAGGTCAAAAGCACAGGGAATAAGCGCTCAGAATAAAAATCCACACCTCCTGTCTCGTGGTGGATATAGGAAGCTTGAACAGAAAATAATGAAGCAGAAGTCAGATAGTAGACTTCCACTTTCTGAGGGTGATGACCCTCTTCCTCCTCCTTCACCACCATCTCGGCACGACAAGTGGAAGTTAGCCCGTATGAGACCATCAGGCTCCTACACTTCCGAGTCTGCCAGAGAAATATCTGAAAGAATTGTAAGATATCATTTCTTATTATATTACATTAATTTTGTTAAATATATAACATGTATATTAAAAATCCTTTGAACTTTTGTTATGTGACAGGACTCCTTGGTTGAGCAGAGCTCCCAAGGTCAATTCACACAAGAAGGTCGTCAAGATATTCTTGCCACAGCTATTGGACGACCTGAGCACCCAGGACGGGTGCGTGCTGCTGGGACTGGCATAGGCATACGACATTTTTTTGGGTCTTCCTCGCGTCCATATTCATATGAAAAGATGAAGGACGAAATAAGAAAAGAGATGACGCAGGAGATCACAAAGAAGGTTCGAGCAGAGTTATATGATGAAGTTGCTGAAATGGTTGCGCGCCAGTTCCAGCAGCATTATGAGGATTATGGCAATCGTCCTCTACCATCTCCTGTAGCGGAACATGTTGTGCCCCCTACAGGTAAGGTTATTTATTTTTGCTTACTAATTTACTTTTTGCATAAACTAACATTTAATTTGACAGGTAGAAGCGGTAAAGGAAGTTGCTCAGCTGCCGGTGCCCCAGGAGACGACATGGATGACACTCGTCCATGTGAGTTATATATTCTCTCTGATACTGGGACTATGCTAGTGGCTCGTGGTACAGTGTATGAGACAGCCACTGTAGTGCATGGGGTACAGCTTGCAGAAGATGAGGTCAAGGTCACGGTCGATGAAGTTGTCATAGCGGATGCCGTTCTTCCTGTGCCTACAGATGAGTTCTTCACTGTGGAAGAAGCATTTAGGTCCTTTGTCGCCTGGCCTAGACATTTGGTTGGTCATGTATCTAATCCCCCGGTAAACACTCGTACTATATACTTCTCAATTTTAATATTTACTTCTAATTGACGTTATAACAACCATTTTTGCATTTAACAGCAGATAGGTCAAGAGGGAAGTCCTAGACCGAAGAAGACTCATTTATCTGAGGATGACCCTCTTGGTGCGTTAGACGACCTTGCTAAACTCATTGCAGAGGTGCCGATGAATGTACATTGGGATTCTACTACATTTGGAAGAGAATCTCTTATCCCATTGTACTTGCATCAGCAAGATGTTAGGGAGCTTGCGTCGGGGAGAGATGAAATTAATATCACACTCATTCAGCTGTGGATGATGTAAGTTTATGAAAACTTTTATATATATTGGTATTTTATGAACTTACTTACATCATATTATTTCTTCATTTTAGGTATCTGTTTGATGTTAGTAACAAGAAGGGGTTCAACGATGTATATGGGTTCATTGACCCTTCTATGACTCATGAGAGAAATAAATTTGATGATATCCAGACATACATCACCACATGCTTTGGAACGGGGAAGGAGATATATTTTCTCCCTTATATACATGGGTAAGTGAAGTTTGTTAACTTCAACACATTCATTTATTAATTTTGGTATATCATTCATAAGTTATTACCAATTTCAGGTGTCATTGGCAGCTACTTGTGATCTCCGTACCGGAGAACACGGCTGTTTGGTTTTGTTCATTGCATAAGTCTCCTCCCAGCCCTCTTAGACATGCAGTAGATTGGTAAGAATCTCAAATGTGTGGTCCTTTTTTTTATATAAATGTATGCTAAAAGAATTTCTTTTGATAGTTCCCTTGCAGCACATATGATGTTATCTGGGAGATCTACTGCTACAGCTAAAAAGCTTGCATGGGTTTCTCTTAAGGTTTGGAATTTTAGTCCATACTTTGTTACATTTGCTTCCATTCAAATGATGTTACTTAACATTTTATAATTATGATGATATATTGTAGTGTAATAGACAAATGGGGTCATATGAATGTGGTTACTACGTTATGTTTTGGATGATGACCATCATTCGTGCACATTACACCACTGGATGGGAAACGGTAATATTTAGGTTTGAATTTTATGTTCTCTATATTTGGATTTCATATACACTAATTGATATCATTGTACTTTATGCAGAGATTTAATAGGACTGCTCCAATTCCAGAGAAGTCAATCCAACTTGTGAGGAAAACACTTGCAAGATATGTAATTCATTTATATAATAGTATGTAGTAGTAGATATTAGGATATACTAAGTTTTAAGTTTATGTTTCTAAGTTGTTTTATGCTTTTCTACGTTACTATAAATTGAACATGTACATTGCATTGATTTATGCTTGAAACTTGATTTATGATTACATTTTGGATTGATTTATGCTTCTAAGAGTTTGATTTATGATTCCATTCAATATATTTTATGTTTTAATATGAATTTCATTTAAAATACACGTTCTGTAATATTCTGGACTGTTCTGGATATGCAGGTCTGTTTCTGTGATTGGGAATGTTGCAGAAACAGACACCACTTTAAAAAAAAAACGTACTTATATGCCTCGGTTCTGGTAAAAACCGAGGTCAAAAGCCCACTTACTGCCTCGGTTATAGTCAAACCCGAGGCAGAATGTGTAGCGGAGGAGAAAAAAAAAACAAAAAATGAATCTACTGCCTCGGTTGCAGCATGAACCGAGGCAGTAGAGTGCAACTTTATGCCTCGGTTATGAAGAACCGAGGCCTAATGTGGTACAAAAAAAAATAAATTAAAAAACGTTAAATGTTTATGCTTCGGTTAGGCCTGAACCGAGGCAGTAGAGTTGGACTTTATGCCTCGGTTCACAACCGAGACCAAAAGTGTTAGACTTTTTACCTCGCCTGAATATGCCTCGGTTCATAAACCGGTGCCTATACTCAAAAATAACCGCTGTCGTTTCCCCTGACTGTACTAGTGTTTTTAGATTGATCAATTTGAGATACATTCTACATAATTTAATATGTAAAAACTTTATCACCAACCATCTTTTTCATTTTTAGATTAGTTTATTTATAACATATTTCTAGATTGTATAATTTAAAAACTAAAAACTAATGGCAAAATCGAAAAAGAGAAAACAATGAAATGTAGTTGTGAATGCTCTCACGGTGGTTTCAGAGGATGAAAGCACAATTTGTGATATAAAGTTTCATGGAAAATAAAAGTAAGTTACACTTTTGTTCGCATATATTTTTTTAACATTTTCCATTACCCAAAGGTTTCGGTTCCTTTAAATTTTTTGTTTTAATTTTTCATACAAAAATAAATTATGGTAGGCAAAGGTGGTTCGTATGCAATCGATTTCAGAGTTTAGGAAAGAATATTATGGAATAAATTTTAAATTTATCTAGAAATCTCACTCCATAAGATAAATTTCACGTTTTAGGATCAATCATTTGGATATAATATACTTTATATATGCAATATGAGAAAAGAATCTTTCCGAAATGTTAATACATTATTCAAGATTAATAATTGTTGTAGATAATATGTTTCGAAGTTTTTATACTTGTTCAAAGGTTTATTCCATATAACTTTTATTGTGAAAAATGCTCTTTTGAATTTTCTTCACCCATTTGTACCTCCCATGTTAACCAAAAAGTACAACTGATATAGTGAAGTTTGTTAGGTGCAAAAATCAATTTGTTAGGTGCAAGTAGCATAGACTCAAAAATTCGTGAGGCTAACTACTTCTAATGCAAAATGACATTATTTTCCAAAAATAATTTTTTCTTATCGACACGTCTGTATCCAAAGTGTTTATAAAATTTCATTTTTCAATATTTAATTATTATTTTTTATATGTGAACAACTTTACTACAAATGAATAAAATAAATTTTACATTGACAGCATAACTTTTGTACAGTTATTTGATCACACGTATATTATAAGTTTGTTAATTTTTATCATAAGTATCTTAAAATCACATATTAAACAACTATTTATATTTAGCCGAGATTATAAAAAACTACAAAACATTACTTAATTCAATAGCGGTTTAAGATTGGAACCTTGTTAGTGTGCTTAAAATTTCATTATTAAGAAGAAAATTACCACTTTTTGTGTGAGAGGGTTGATTAATATTTCAAATCAGTTACAAGAAAAATTAAAATAAGTTATATAATTATTTTTGTCAATAAATAAATTAAAGAAATTATATTCTGATACTCTACCAACTACCTTACAACTCATTATTAAAATAATATAATCATTTAAAAGATAATTTTTGTATTTGAAAAAGAAAAATATAATAAAGAGAAAAATAAATATAAGACGAGTGTAAAAATTTGTAAGATAATTATTTTTATCACAAAATAAATTGAAGAAATTATATTGTAATATTCCTCCAACTATTTGATAATTTACTTTTAGAAAAAAATAATCATTAAAAAGAATAAAAATAAAAAGTAAAATAGTGAAAACGTTTAGAGAATGATGATGAAAGAGAAAAGTGAAGAAAGGTAAGATTTTTAGGAGGAGAGAGAAAAACCCTAATTTATTGATGGGAGTGTAGAGCTAGCAATTGTTAGGCATAGGAGAGCCACAACTGTCACTAACCATCTTTGCATTGGGAGTGTTGATCAAACCTCCAAGGGCTGGATCAGTGATGTACTTGCATATGCACGCTGCTTTTTGCTCTTTCAGTCTTTCACAGCATTCTGCTGACGGTGCTGTTGAGCTCGTGAAGGCATTCGCACATGGAACCAGCTCCATCACATTGCAACACTCTGATGCAGGAGCTGCTGCTGCTGCTGCTGCCGGCGCTCCCACCGGAACTCCCACTGCCACCACTGCTTCAACCACAAAACCACTGAGCATCATCATGCACAACATCACACTGGGAAATGGAATCTTCATTTTGAATACAAATGCTGAGATTCAGAGTGGGGGAAACTTCAACCTCTTCATTATTTATAATGGGAAACATGGTGGGGATTTTAGCTCAATCATGATTCATGGAAACCAATAAGCTCTATTAACATCTAATATACATTTAGAAAGAGAGAAAATAAAAGGTTTATAATTTATATGACGTGATAAGAAGGAAAAATTGAAAAAGAAAATAACTGTAAGTAGATATAAACAAAATAAAAAATATATATTATAAGAAGTAAACTTTAAAGTTAAATCTAATCTTATAAAATTAGTTTAAAATGTGAGATTTATATATCTTTATATACGATAAATTGGTATTATTTTTAATTGAGGTAAGACTTTCAAAACATCTTCTCACATCAATTTATCGCATATGTTTCGGTTGAATTGGTCCGAGGGTCGGTTGTTCTGCTTTCTTTTGATCTATAATCCTCTCCGAGAACACACGATCCACTCCGATGGGTGGTTGACCTGCAGAAAAACACTCCAACGCGATACCAATTGTATATTTATAGGACTTGTGGCAGCCAAGTCCATTGATTAACCATTAATGTAGTATATATTTGGGTAATATAACCTGTCAATCACTCATAAATACCGTATATTCGTCCTTAATATGGCCATTAAACGTATTAATTGATCATTAATGATATTTACCTTAGTTTGTCAGACAGCTGGTCGGTTGCCTCCAGTATATAAGTGGGTGATCTCACCTTACAAGCCGATTTTGTGGGGTTAAGTTAGACTTAATTCATTTTTTAAGATGGTATCGGAGCTGTGGATTAAAGTCTATTATAGCAAAAATTGTTGTTTATTGGATCTATTATATCACCCAATATTAGCTCGCTATTGAACTATCAATTATTGTCTAGTCTCTCGTTTAAGATGTATATATCTTGGCATGAAGGAGGTATGTTGAAAGTCTTACTAAAGATAAGGTCAATTTATTGTATATAAGTAAGTGTAAATCTCTTCTTTGCAAGCTAGTTGTATGGACTTTAATTAGGTTTAAAGTCCACTTTTTAACATGATATCGTGTCATGTGTTAGAGTCTGTGTTGAGTCTATTGTTCCATTTGTTATCAGACTGCTATCAAATTATTCATCACTAATGTCTAATCTCATGCACGATATGTATTTATCTCGACGTGAGAGAATGTATTGCAAGTTTTACATAAACTAGAGATAATGTTACTTCTTAACAATATCAATTCTCAATAACAAAATATGACTTTTGAAAATAGTATTTTATTATAGGTATTATTGAAAATTTTGAGTTTGATGTGAAGGATCTAATGATAAAAATTGTTTAAAGATAGTAAGTTTTATTGTATATATTATTATTAGAGTCTATCCTAGCAAAATTTGTTATTTGTTGAGTCTATTATTCCATTTGTTATCAGATTGTTATCAAATTATTCATCACTAATGTCTAGTCTCATGCATGAGATGTATATATATCAACGTGAGATAATGTATTGTAAGTCTTATATAAACTAGAGATAATGTTACTTCTTAAGCAATTCTCAGTATCAAAATATGATGTTGAAAATAGTATTTTATTATAGTATTATTGAAAATTATGAGTTCGATGTGAAGGATCTAATGATAATAGTTGTTTAAAGATAGTAAGTTTTATTGTATATATTATACATTAAATATATTTATTACCTCATGTATATATTCATGAGTTGACATAAATGTTCAAATGTATTTCGGGTCATTTCTCATCTCAAACTCTAAGATTGAGAAGCTCAGAACTTGAAGATAAAAATAATCTACAAGTTAAGATATAAAAGTGTTGTAGAGATTATCTCCGTCTTTATAAAAATATATTATGTTTCAATGTATAATTACACGTTATTGTAATGGATTATGTTAAACTTTAGAAAAAATAAATAAACAATATAGTAATCAAATAGTCAATATTTATATGTATTTTAATGGTTATGTATTTATATATTTTTAAAATATTATATATTTACTACGAAATATTAGATTGATATATTTCTTTTAGATATGAACTAAGGCAACTTTTGAGAATAAATTATTTAATTCATTATTATTAAAGATTTTTTAGTTGACATAAGATAATAGTGTGATTTGTTTCTCCCATTTGAGTTTTTTAAGTCTTTATTTTCATGTAGATAAAAAAAGTGTAACATAATCATAGTCTAAAAAGAATTGTTTTATTGTTTTTGTTCTTATATAAAAACATATTGATAGGTATGAGTTCCTAAATGTTTCATTAAGAATCTTCCGTGATAATCAAGTATCATTTTAGCAAAGTATGTTTTCAATCACTTACTAACTAGTTTGATGTTATCAATTGATATGAACAAATGAGGATAAAAAACACCATTTAGCCAGTAGAAAAAAATTACACATGATGGTATTATCAAACTTCTACAAGGCATACAAGTCAATGTTAACATTATTATATTATTTAATGTTGTTGCTTGATGACAAGAGACAAAAGTGTTATGGAAAAAAGTTAGACAAAACCTCTCGATTTTAATTTATAATTTGTTTAAAGAGCATTAAAATATGAAACCTTGTATATAATCAAATATTTAACCAAGGATAATTGTGCAAAGATGACTTCAATCTTTTGTGTAAAAGCTACTAATGGCTTGAAAATTGTGCTAGAGTTTGTCATGTACCTTGTGAAGGAGTTGAGGAGCCATACACTTCATTTTTTTATTTATTTCTTCTTCACATTGCTTTATGCATGGTCTTCATCTTAGAATAATTCACTTGGGAGAGAAAATATTCACCCCTTTGGTGTATGTAAAAGTCACTAGTCATTATCTTTACTTCATATATATAATGAATTTTGCTAAAACTTAGTTTGCTTGTGAACAATTTGGGGAGCCATTGACTTTCATTTTCTTCCCCCAATTTGTGAAGAATTTTGTTTGATCTCATAACATCACCTTTCCATTTATCACAACTTTTTCTATTCACTCACTTAAACCACATAATTCATGTTTATCTATTACTTTTAAATTTATTTTATCTTTTTCCACCCAATTTTGTAATTTATAAATTTCTTAGGCTTCACAAAACTTTTATTCATATGTCCATTGTTCACCATTCACTTTAATTTTTTTTAATCGATTTTGATATTATTAATAGATTTTTTAAGAAAATTTGTGGAGAAAACATAATATTAATAAAATGTGAATTCAATCTATATAAAAAATTTATATCACTTGTAACCCATAATCTTAGCCCAGTGTGTTTATAATGATCTTCCTTCATAATACTCAACTTTTTAATTAATATTTAACATTAGACTTAAATTTACATTTAAATTTTTAATAATTTTTTCTTTAGATAGGGTTATATCAGAGTTGTGAACTCTCTCAATATATAGGAAGTTTATAGATATATTAAAAGGGATGTATTTTTATTTCAACACACTCCATAGAAATAAAAATGTAGAAAACTCCACAGAACTAATAATAAAAAAAAAGAAAAACCTTGACTTGAAGGTGCATAAAGAAATAACCTACTTGCTAACATTGTGTAGTCATCACAAACCCGTAAATGCTGCAACAAATAAGTGAAAATCATGTTTGATATTTTTTTACCCTAGACATCAGTGTCTAGGCCGGCCACAAATAAAATAGAGGAATTTGGAATTAAAACAATTATTAACTCACAGCTTATTAATTAAATTAAATTCCCCCTCAATAATTGAAAACATTACCTATAACCTATATAAGGATGGTTGCCGTAAACATAAAAATTAAAAAAATATTATGTGCTGTTTGAAAATATTTCTGAAAATGGAAGTGAAATTTACTAAATATTTTCTATGCTATTACAATTTTAAAATTTGATTTTTTTTTATTTTAAAAAATTGTTATATTGGTTTCACTAATTTAAAAATGTTTCGATTTTGATTCTTAAAAGGATTAAATATATTTTTAGTTCTTCAACTATCATGAACAAAACTCCATCTCCAATTTAAATTTAAAGTTTTTCAACGAACAGAACTATTTCCAGTTTAAGTTTGAACTTCTTCATATCATCTGCTTTATACATTGGAAACTTTCTCCTATTCAAACTCACACTGTCATCACTATCTACATCTGAAGACAATTCATCTGTATTGTATTCTTCATTTATGTCATAGTCTCCAACTTCTTCATTAATGATATACTACCCTTCATCAACATTGCTTCTTCTCCTGTCAGTTTTCTTTCTTTTTCATTCTACTTCACATCGTCAATACAGGATTAATATTTCTACGATCTTTCTCCACCCTCTCATTTTCCATCCCAAACCCATCATCGTTATTTTCCATTTTTTCCTCTTCACTATCATCTAGATTTTCTTTAGCCGAAGCTTCAACTTCCCCCTCAACCACATTTCCCTCATCCTCACCAACATAAGGTTGTTCGTCACCCATCTGGACATCTTCGTCAATGACATTCCCTTCTTCCTCTTCCTCAGTCATGTAGATGTCATCTACATCCACATTCTCATCTTCCTCTTCCTCAACAACATAAGCCTCTTCTTCACCGGCATAACTCTCATCCAATATCACTTTTTCGTCACCCATATTTACCTCTTACTCCATGTGGTGTATATGTCACGGATCTGCCTCTTCATCAAAAGTAATAAACTTAACTTCAATACGAACATGTTGCACATAGATTTATACCTCTTCGTTATTTGCCTCTGTGTAGTTAGCTAAGAACATTGCTTCCCTGTCATCACTCAGTATTCTAAGATTGTTCAATAGTCTTTGTTTGGATCCCTTCCATCATAGCTTGAACTCTGCATCATATTTGAATTCTTTAACAAATCCCAGTGTTTCAAAGTACGACCATCGATCGGTATCAACTCATTTTATAACATGTATTTCTCCTCCAACATATTGTAGTTCATTATTGTTAACAAACTTCCCCATGTGATGCAAAGAAAGGTCGAAAACCATTTTTAAACCTACATTGTCAGATGAAGAATTTACGTCCAAATAACACCAACTGTAAACGAAAACCAAAAGCAAAAAAATTACCTTCCTTGCAATTGTGTTTCTTTAACACCAACCGCAACAACCACTGCAACCACACCAAGAACTACCACAAATTGATCGAAGAGAAAACTAACTAAGCAACTATAATCACGATTTTAGATTTAGCTTGAAGATAAAAGTAACTAACGAACCCTAATTTTGTTTTGCGTAAAAAAAAACTCAATTTACCTAATTAAAGAACTCTAGTGTTGCTTCTAGTAAATTAATCACTGACAGATGTCATCAAACATGGCAAACTTAGCAAACATGTTATCAAACATGGAAAAACTTTAGTTAACTTAGCCTAAGTTTAAAAGCGTTGTTTTTGAAGGACGAAATATTTCAGTTTCCTAAAGAACAAAAATCAAAGTGAACCAAAGTTTGGAAAAGTGACCAAAACTAAAACACATGATAGTTGAGAGACTAAAAACATATTTAATCCTTCTTAAAACAATTTAATTAAATATTTTGTAATATTTATTCTTTCCGTTAAACTTGGTCAAATATGTGTTTTCACATAAGTAATTCTGATGCTTAAACTTTAAAATATACGTGTAAATACTTTTGTTCGCATAAAAATATATGCAAATTTTGATTCCTTTCATGAATTTATCATATTTTTTAAGGATTTGTTAATAATCAAAGTTATCCCCATCAAAATATTTTCCCACGTTTCACTGAAAGTCCAAGAACTATAAAAAACCTATTTCAATTGAGTCACTTTTAACATGGTTATAAACAACTTAAAAATACACTTTGAGACAAGAAGTGGAGTATTTTTAAATTAGAAAAATGAAATATGATTAAAAGGCTGAAATAACAAAAAAATGAAATGAATAAAAACTTAAGAGTGACAAAGGACATTTATCATTAAAAAATTTAAATTCCACAAACGACTTACGGAAACGGATTGCAAAATTATTGCATTAAAAATAAAGATGATCAGAATAATAATGTACAAACATTAAGAGCATCAATAAATAAATAAATTATATATATATATATTATTTATTGTTACACTCATAAATTTTAAAATTACCAGTTTATCCTTTCTTTAGGTAACTTCTGGATTACTTATTATACAAATCTTCCCAAACAAGCTGTTTCTTAATTTTTGGAATAGGATTTTCAAAACAGAATTTTCATAACACAATTTCATAAAATGAATTAAATGAATTTTAGAACAAGCTTTTTGAAACAAGATTTACAAAATGAACGTTCCATAAAAGGATTTTCACAACAAGCTTTTGAAACATGTGAAATGCTTTTCAGAACAAGTTTTCCAAAGTAAACTTTCTCAAAATATGAGATATATTTCTGAATAAGATTTCTAGAACAAAATACCTTTCAGCAACAAATTTCACACCAAATCCATAGTTTTTCTCTCTCTTCTTCTTCTCAAAGATTGAACTAAGAACAAAGGTGTAGTTAGAGATACAGCGACAATGACGATGGCAATTACCAGCAGCGTTGGCATAATGCAATGAGGGCACTTTAGTCTTGCTGTTGTTAGCATGGGGTGTGGATAGTAATCCAGGAGGTGCAAAAAGAAAAAAGTCTAATAACTAAAGCCCTATGTGATGAAAACAGAAGAAAAAATAGTTGTGAAAATAGCAAGTGAAGATAATACTGATTATGTTGCTAACAAATATAAAATTATAAAAGAACACTAATCAGTACTTTTATATTTTATTTTTCATATATTTTCTATTAAACTCTCCATTTCTCTTTTTACTTCTTCATTAATGTCTTTAAATTTTTTTTTCCTCATTTATTTCTATTTACCGAAGAGCACTAAAAGAGTTAATAAATGTGAGTCTATCAGTTCAATTGACAAATAAATAACGAACTTCCCCTATAACAGCAATATTCCGCCAGATACCTCTTTGATATATATTCACGTAATTACAAAAATCCATTTAAAGAGCATAACATAAAATCTTGAACCTTTAAAGAACAAAGTAGGGGTGTGTGAAATAAGGAATACGAAAAAACAAAAAATAAAATCTCAATGTTGACAATGATCACTACAATTTTAAGGCGTCCCTGAACTTAATGCTGAAGCTATTTTCTAGGCCCTTCTTACCAATTGTTGGAAGATTTCCTTTTTGCATCATAGCCACAAACTCATTGTAATCTATGCGTCCATCCTGCATATGACAAAAACATAGCTCACATCAATCATAAACTGTATATATTCTATTTAAGCATCATATTCTTGCTAATTAGTGTGGTTGTTCCAAGTACAAACTAACAACTGGAACATCTGTACCATGATGTTCAAAATAACTACAAACAGTTATGTATTCATTGATTTAATGCCTCCTTGATTTCTTTTTTCAGTCAAATGAATTCTCTAAAGGAAAATAAGATTCATTCTCAGCTGCAATGAATCTACTATTCATGCAAGCCTTTTGGGTATGGAGGAAAAGAGTTAGCTTTCTGAACTAAAGACAAGGACAAAAACTAATCATTTTAAAAGCTGGAGACCAAAAACAAAATTTGGAAAATTTTCAGGAACTAAAAACATCATTAACCCTTATTTTATGTAATTACTAGTGTTCCTTTTAATCAAAGGGAAGTATTGAGCTGAAGAAATCAGAGGGGTTAGCTAGAAATGATAACAAAGACAAGTAGTTCATCATTTGTTATAGAGTGACACGGATGGAAGAGGAACCAATAGAATTGTAAATAACTTACATTGTCTTCATCAATTTCCTTGATTATCTCTTCCAAACGAACATCTTTTATGCCGAACTCATCACAAGCCTGTTGAAGTTCTTCCTGAGTAATATAGCCACTTCCATCTTTATCAAAGTAAGAAAAGGCTGCAAAGAGATTATCTTCTCTTTCAATTTTGTTGCGATGTAATGTTGCAGCAAGGAATTCGCCATAATCAATTGTCCCACTGTTATCAATATCAGCCTACAATTTCAAGGCAGGGTAATAAGTTAGAGCTTAGAGTTAGCCTATTAAACAAAATACATTATTACTATGAATATTTGATAAAGATAAGGTTTAATCATAATGCTTCAACATCCAATTTTTATTCAATTTTTTCTTTGATTTTACATCAGCTACCTGTATATTTTACTGAATATAGTAAACTTTTATTTCAAATGTCAAACAAAGTTCATGACCTTGCTGGCATGTGATATATAAACAAACAAAAAAACAAATGATAATGTTTTCAAGTTAGTCGATAAGGCGATATCTACAAAGAAGCGCAGATGACTACAAAATAACAGTCTCATTTAAAATTACAAATTAGGACTTGCAAAATAAAGATTAATTAAGAATCATTGATTGCTACATTGTGATCAGCCCTTTCCTATAACTTCGTTGGTGGGAGATCTAAATATTTAAGGGTGTGAAATTTATGTCATATTTAACCAAAATGTATGGCAAAAACTAAAGTAACTATAATTACAGAAAGCTTAACCAGTGCAAAAGATATTCATTTCTCATTGATTTTGTGCACACCATACTCTATACTCTATGTAATACCCCTTTTCTTTTATAAAATAAGCTTAAAACACTTACCGCTTGCATTAAATCATATATTTCAGACTCATTAAGATTAGCACCCACTCTTTTCAAACCAGCTTTAAGTTCTTCAAAAGTGATTTGACCACTGTTGTCTGCATCTATCATCTTGAACATCTCTTTTAAGCCAGCAATTTCTTCTTCTGATAAGCTCTCAGCAATAATCTGAAAAACAAAAAAGGCAAACGATTGTTAAATGAAAAGGTGCACATTAAAGACTTCCAATCCAAAAGACATAGCTAAGTATCCCCATAATCAATGTTATCTATCTACAAGTCCAAATCACATAACACGTGTGTCAATTTTATGTATCTGTAAGTCCAAATTATATGACACGTGACTTTCAAGCTTCCACATCCAGAGACTTACTATAAGAGCCATTTTCTTGAGCTTGTTCATAGCAGAAAATTGCTTCAAGCGACTTAATACAGCAGAATCAAGTGGCTTATCAGGAGCTACACCATCAACTTGAATCCAAGGATGACCTACAGGCAATTAAACATATATATGCAAGAAAAATTGAGTTTGGAATGCCATATTATTTCAAATTAATTATGATTGTAAAATTTATGCCCAAAGTAACTAGCTTGGGCGCTCCTATTAATCCACATAGCATAGAAGAACTAGTATACTTCCTGTAATACAAAGGAGAAGTAACATCAAACTTGTGATACAAAGAGCATACAACCCATACACAAGCATCAAATGTTGCAGACACATTATTTAGCACTAAAATAGTGTCAATAATAATACTTATATCTGCATTGTTCAAATGTAAGAAAGTATTAGGATATAGAATAATTACTAATTAAAGGAATATTGTGGGTCAGGTCAATATATCAATGAATAGGAGGATCAAAGAGAGGGAGGTTCAGTTTTGTAGATTGAGCATTAGCTCTTTGGGAAAGGACAAACCTTTGTGAAGGAGAAACCCTTGGAGGAGAGAGTGCTCTCAATTTCTTGTTCTTTTCATTCTATTTAATAAAGTCTTTCTTGTATTTCTCTTTCAAATTCTAGGTTCTAACAATTGGTCTAACATGTCAGATCTTTGAGAGCAAGGATCAATGTTTTTGAGATGGAGGAAACACACATTTGGGCTAATAAGAGTTGGTAGTGTTTGCGGAGTTAAACTCAATTGGTCATGTAGAGATCACACATTGACTAGAAATATAACCAATAGTAATTCATGTTATCTACCTTTATGTAAGGTTTCGTAATATGCAAGTTTATATTAAACTCAACTTCACAAAACTAGCTTGAAAGATGAGAACTGCACCCCACACATGAATTATAATTTGGCTTTATTTTTAGTCAATGTGAGATCTCCAATACACTTCTCACATTGAGGAATGAACATGTCCAGTGTGGAATTAGATATTTGCATATGATCTAACATAAGTCCAATAGTAGGTGACACAATAACCTTAAGAACTTGACTAGAATAAGCTCTAAATGGCTTACTTACCATCTTAATAATTGGGCTTATGCCTAACTCAACCTCACAATTGGCTTGTAAAGAGTGGACTGCACTCCACTTATATATTATAATTTGGCCTTAGTCCTAGTCTATAGGATATCCAATAAGGTTAAATCAACTAGAACTAATGGAAGTCATATATTACAGGATTGCCTGTAGCATCGACTACAGGGCTACCTGAAGGACCTCCAACAGCAGTTCATGTTACAAGATTGCCCCTTGAAAGGTTTCCCCTTCACAAAGAATTTCTCCTTTTAAAAAGAATTAATGCTCAATCTACAAAAATGAGCATCCCACTCTTTACCCTAGCATCAAACTATAAGAAGTTCTTGCCAAACAACAAAAATTAACATCATTATCGTTCAACTAATTCCCTCATCCTAGTAAAGACTAAAGAAATTTCAAGATCATGACTGAATTATCAATTAGTAAATTTATACTTACATAATACTTGATGCGCTGTCAACCTCCTTCTAGGGTCACGAGCAAGCATTTTTCGTACTAAATCTTTTGCACTTTCAGAAATGTTAGGCCAGGGATCAGAAGAAAAATCAAGATCACCACTCAGAACCTGTTCAAATATTCCCTGTTCATTTTCTGCACAACCAAACAAACCATGCAAAGGAGGAGAAAATTAATAATCAGAAAAAAGAAGTGGCATAAATTTATAAGCAAAGAGATCACAATTACAGTGTCAAAATAAATCCAAAAGATCTCACCAGCCCAAAACGGAGGTACTCCACTCAAAAGAATGTAAAGGATAACACCAGCACTCCACACATCTGCCTCAGGACCATATCGCTTTCGCAAAACTTCAGGGGCAACATAGTATGGGCTGCCCACCACATCAGAAAAGATATCACCTGGAAGTGAAATATCATCAGTTTTTCTCCATGGAATCAAATTACTTCTTCAACTTGTACAAAGCTTCAGTTAAAATAATGAACAGACTCATGATTCATATAATTCTAGAAACCTGATTGAATATCTACATCTATACACACATGTGGGGAATTACTCTGTTAAGAACCAACTGAACAGAGGTAGAAAAATTGTATAATAGATTGAAAATACCACCTGTAATCCCAGATCAGAAGTCCCTCGGAAAAAATTTCTCTACCTAATCACAATGTGTGTGTGAGAGAGAGAAAGAAAGAGAGAGAAAGAGAGAGAGAGAGAGAGAGAGATTTTCTTTTCAAATGATTTTATAGTCATAATAATACACTAAAAATAAATGAGTAAATACTTGGAACATTAACAGCTCGTCGATCTAACACTAATTCCAGTATACAGAAGTCGCTTATATGGGTATAAACAAAATTGCAGGACGGAAGGTAAAATACTCAAAGTCAAAGAAACATATCCCAAATTTAGACAAGATAACACATACATAGATTATTATGAAGTTTTTCTCCACAGAATTCATAGCACATTTGCATGTAATACAGAAATTCTCAAAAATTTATAAAGGATATTACATTGTTGCTATGAATTTAGGATATAGTAGATGGAGAAGCTTTCTAAAGTTCAAAGACTTGATAAGGCCAACAAAAATTATCGACCCCTTTTAAGACTAAAAAGTCAGTATGACAAATGAAGTTAACAAATTCATACACAAGCAACAGCAACACATTGCATATCGGCAAATGCCAAGCACCTTAAAATATTAATCCAGTTCTATGAAACATATTGCATGTAAAATAGTCAGCAAATTAAGAAATCCAAAATAACCAAAATGCCTGCAGATCAATCAAATTCAGCGTCCAATGATATCTCCATCCCACTTGTGCTCCAGTCCTATCAGGGTGTATGTGCTCACATGAAAATTTATTGGTTTTGGACTTCAAAAAGTATGCTTTTTTTTCTTAATTTGGCGTCTCAACTTTGTAGTTTAATAAATGAAGTCTTTATAAATGTTACAATTCATTACAACCTAATCATACCAGTTTGAATCTTCATATTTCAGTCCACCTCAATCTGACTATGTTAGTAAGTATACATTCATACTATTTTTCAGATCTTACACCATGCAGGTGCACAGAGTAAGACTAAAATGAGATAAACTAAACTTGCACAGACCAAACTGGCTTCTGATAAAATAAATGTTTTATTGAAATAAAATATCTATTGCACAATAAACGTTTTCTTTCTCGGTAAAACCGTTTTACTTTTAGTTGCTTAAAATCAACCCTAAAGAGCAACATTAACAAAACCATTTATTTAATCACAATATAAGCAAGACCATCTGAAAATACCTGGCTTAAAGAAGACAGACAATCCAAAGTCAATAGTTTTTAGAAGTGAATCTTCTTGCTGATTGACAAAGAGAAAATTCTCAGGTTTAAGGTCTCTGTGCATGACACCAAGGGAATGGCAAGCTTCCACAACCCCAACTATAGTTCTGGTAAGTTCAGCTGCCTGTCTTTCAGTATAATGACCACGCTGTATAATCCTATCAAAAAGCTCTCCACCTGCACACAATTCCATCACAACATGAACAGCTACAGCATCCTCATATGCACCTTTGATGGATATAACATTAGGATGACCAGCCAAGTGGTGCATTATCTGAATTTCTCTTCTCACATCTTCAACATCATCATCTGTGACAAGCTTCCTCTTTGCAATAGATTTACAGGCATACTCATATCCTGTTGCCTTCTCCATACACAAGAAAGTTGTCCCAAACTGACCCTGTCCAAGTTTTCTTCCAAGAGTGAAGAACTCCTTGAAATTATCAGTCTCTCTCTGCAACACAGAATCAACTCGAAGCCCTGCACTAGAAACTCTCCTCACAGAACCATGTTTCTTGTGCCTCTTCTTCCCTTGTTCTTGTGCTGGTTCTATTTCTGATTTTGCCTCTTGTTTGGCTTCAGGTTTCGGCATAGTTATCTGCTCAGGAGGTTTATTTTGGACAGGCAAAGGCGTTTCGGGCACACTAGTTGCTTCCTCTTTTACAGATTCTCTATTGGACACTGATTCATCAGGCAATTGAGACCGCCAAATTGCTGCAGAAACCGATTGAAACAAACCATTTTTTGAAATGCTAGGACCAGTACATGTGTTTCCCATATTGCTTCACACTGAAAAAAATTGTGCTACAGCTAAAAAGTATCCAATTTTCATCACTCGGATCTCAAAACCTGCATCATATACAAACACAAGACACAAGATCTGAATATGAACTTCAAGTCCCTCTAAGTGAGCATCAAAGTCAAACCCCAAGAATTGAACCAAAATTTTGTTAAAATAATCAACAAATCCAAAGATTCATATCCTCATCCAACAAAATGAGAGTTAGCTTGGACCAGAAAAAAGAAAGAAAATCTTTTCATTTCTCAGACAACATTAAAAAATTGAATAGATAATGATTGATATTAACAATAACAGCCACAAAAAAAGGGGGGAAGTCACAAAACTTCGAAAAAAACAGCAAAAGGTAATGAATAGTTAGAACAGTTGAACACCCAAGTTGGTGAAAAGAACAAAGAATCGAACTTTATACAACTCCAAGGACACCCTTTTGAAAGAAAAAAAATGGAATCAAAAGAACACAAATCAGAAACTATAAAAACCGCAAATGAAGGTAAATAAATTAGAAGTCAAGGATGGCTAGAAGAGAGAGAGAGAGAGAGAGCAGTTAAAGATTGAAGCATAAAGGAACAGTCAGAGATTAGACAAACCTTGAGTTTACCTTGAGCTTGATGAATCCAAAGATAGTTTGGTAGATAAACATGGTCTTCTGGTTTGGTTGTTTGGTGTCGTACCTCTTGGACCATGTTACACTGCTTCGTTAATTCGTTTATTTATTTCTAATTTCTCGTGTCATTTATATATATTTTTCTCAAACATTACACAAAACATCATATTTAATTTACTATAATATAAATAAACTAGTTTATTTTACATAACTATTCTGAAAATATATATACCTTTAAATTTGATTATCATTTTATAAATTAAATAAATTTGATAACATTGTTTTGTACAAAATTAACTATTGTTTAGTATATTTGAATCTAGACTGAATCCAACTTTTTCTTCGACCACTTTTTTTAATGGGAAAGAAATGTATTCAACTGGGAATGAATCTCCTGCAGATACACTTTTTTTTTTTATTTATTATTACAAAAAGAAATGCTAAAATAATGGAAAGTTTCTGTCTTTTCTACTTTGAACATTTACATTATAAAAATGTTATGTTGCAAGAAATATGTGAAATGCGAATTGTCAATTAAAAAACAATTTAATTGATAATTTTTTTATAAAGTTACTTGTATTCATAAAAATTAAAATTAATTGAAATAAACGAAATAAAAATTATACAAGATCGAAAATGACTACTTACCAAATTACAGTCGAGTTAATAATCACTATAAATACTTAAATTATACTTATTTTTTCTTGGTGCACTATTTTTGCAATTAGAATTATTAATAAAATTCCGATATTTATGATATGAAGTATAAATGATTACCGTTTGTATCAACTAACGTGTTACTAAATTGTATATATACAATCGTCAAGATAACATAGATATTCTAACGATGAAATTGATGAAAAAATATTTTTAATAAAATTTATGAAAAAAATTGGTAATTCCATTTATAATTCAATGATTGTCTTGTTATAAAAATAATAATAAAAAAAAAAGTGTATGAAAAGCTAGTGGCATTTTCTTTTTGTGATATTATTATAATTAAGACAGTGAAGAAATAGCATGTTTGCGGGGATGAGTGGGAAAGCGAGTGAAACGCGTTTTGGTCTGAAGGAAGGAATGCGCTGATTCCGGGTTATACGTTTTTGACGGAAGAATGATCATATATTAACAACCTTCTAATTATATATAACTAGCTACAATCATTTTTATTAAATTTTCATTAAATGATTTCATTTATATTTTAATTCAATGTTTTATCATTGAAAAACAAAAGTTGTGAAATACTCGTAAAGATGATTGTCAAAATATTTCTTTTCTTAATTCACCTTTTTATTCACTTTTCCTTCAGTTTCTGTATAAATAAATTGAGGTCAATTATTTTTGGGTATTATAATTATTAAAAATATTCTAGAAAATTTTGTATTGATTTAGTCCGTGATACATGAACATATTTTTGTACATTGTAATACTTTAGACAAAAGATATGATTCAGTTAACTACTCAAATCATATATCAACCCGAATTTCAAACATTTTCTTACATTTATTTTTTCCACTGCCAACCACCATCATTAATGTTTCAATTTTTAATAATTTTATTCCTCTCATATACAACAAAGAAGAATAAGTAGCAAAATAGTTAAGAATATATACCTATTTAAACAAAGAAAACTTTATCAAAGTTGTCATTCATATTAATTTCTCTTTTCCATTAGAATACATGTACACATTAAAGTTTGGAATCAACTTTATCTAAGTTTCTAATTATGATTTATTCTATCACATTTAAATTGTTTTGGATTAAATTTAGATAAATTTTGATCATGTTGAGATAAGTAAGTTTAGATAAGTTTGAGATGATCTGGACAGAATGATTCAAATTGAAAGTTGAGACGAATTGAACGAGCCAACCCGAATCGAAGGTCAACATGAATCGGTCTAGGTTGAAGGTTAAGATAGGTTAATCTAGGCCGAAGATCGAAACAAGTTGATCTAAACCGAAGGTTGTGACGAGTCGGCTAGGACAAAGGGTGAGATGAGTTAGATCGAAGGTTGAGACGAGTTAGGCCAAGCCACAATTGAAATTTGGCTAAATTTAGTCACAATTGAATTTTGGTCAATTTTGACTAACGCATCCCCGACCAAAATTCGATCAAATTTGATCAAGTCGACCCTAGCTAAAGTTCGTCCGAATTGAACTGAATCGACCCCAATCGAAACTAGCCAAATTTGACCGAGTCAACCACAACTAAAATTTGGTTAAATTCGACCGAGTAGACCTCGATCGAATTTGATTGAGTCAACCCCAATCAAATTTTTGGCGAATTCGATTGAATTTGACTAAGTCGAACCAATCAAAATTCGTTTGAATTTGACCCAGTCAACCTAACTAAAATTCGTCTGAATTTGACCTACTATAGTTTAATGCAATGTAGTTTGATAGAACAAAATATAATTTCGTTTAGTTCATCTGAAGTAATATTGTTAATAAATTTAATTCAAACAAACTACTTCTTTTTCATAATAGTTTTTAGCAACAGTACATTTTTCTCATCTTTATGAAAATTAAGAAGCTTTGAAACGTAATATATGTTCTTAATTTAAGAATTGGAGTCCCACAAATTTTTGTAAAGAAATTGTATAAGATTATTGACCATCAAGTTTTGCATGACATTTTTTCCTTTCAATTAAACTTTTTCTCAAATTATCAATTGATGTGTTTAACTTGTTTAAAAGTTATGGTCTTTCTTCAATTTAACAATGAAGAGTATATACACAGAGAATGTGTGTGGGTTTCGTTCCCTTGTCACTAAGAACTAGCTCATCATAGCTTGACGACTATTAATGAAAAATACTTTACATCTCTCTTAGTAGGCATTTTATTTGGTTGCATGAGTGTAAATTAAACTGGTAGATTAAAAATTAAGAAACTCTAATTTGTTTCATTTTTTTAAATTTAAAACACAAAAACATGAAAGAGTTTCATTACTAAACCCTAAATTTAATATAAGAATTATATAAGTGTACAAGTTTATAAAATAAGAGAAAAAGAATAGAATTAACACAAAAATTAGAGCAAAACAACACTAAGGAAGGTAAAACAAGATTATATTAAATTGGAGTTTATCATTTGGCACGAATTTAATTCATAAGATTATTCAAGTACAACACAGTAAAGAAGATAGAAGAATAATCCATAAAAGTTTATCATTTGACACGAATTTAATTCATATGATTGTTAAGTGAAAGTTTTATTCTGAAAAAAGAACATGAACACGTACATAGGATAAAATAAAAACAAAATTAAAAAGATGACAAACTCAATCTGATTCAAAAAAGAGAAAAAATCTAAAAAAAAATTGAAATAAAGAAACTTATGGTTAGAGGTTGGTTGTCATGCCACTTGGAGAAACTCCAAATACATATGGAGTCATCACTTGATTAAATGATTGGGGAAGACTTGAATAAGAAGAATTGTTTTTCCTTTTAAAAAAACTCTAGAAATGTTATAGATGTCCTTTATTCCACCTTCTAATGTAATAGAATTGTTCTAGGAATGTACAAAATTTTGGTAGTATATAACATTATCTCCTTATAAAATACACAAAAAATGTTCAAATTAAATTCATTACAATCAAGTGTATCCCCAAAGAAAAATGAAAAGCTTGTATACTAAAACTTCATGAAAATTGAATGTGACACTTGATAATACATTAAATAATGATGAATCCTTTCAAATGGACCAACTAAACAATTTAAAATTTAATAAAAAGGATTACTTATTTCATTAACTCTAAAATAGGAAATAAATTTCATTCAGAAATACAATATCAAATTTCTTTCAAATATACAATATATAAAACATTTATTGTAAGAACCTAGAAAATAGAGTATTAGATTAGGTAGGTGTATTAAAATAATGAGACGAGCATTTTAGATTAAAATAATCTTATAATATAAATAAAATTTTCTAAAGCTCGATTCATTATCTAAAACACCTCTATCTCTCTAAAACAATATTTTCTTCCTTTTCTCTTACTTTTCTCTATTTTTCCTCACTCTCGGTATATCTGTTCGCCAATCAGAGAGTGTCCAGGTGATCCTGGCGTCGAGAGCCTTCATTTCAACCGATCAATTTCGTGATTTGAGTAGGTAAAGTTCGTTCCCCTTTTCTTAATAATTTCTTGACTCTTGATCATGTAAGGGATTTCTGGTTGCATGTGTCAAGAAGTCATTTCCTTCAATTCTTGACTCCAATTAAGTTCTAAGGTTTACTTTCAACCGCCAATTGGTGATTTGTAGGAGTTTCTAGAGTTTCCTTGCGGTGCAAGTCACGGTAGGGGTATTTGCTTAAGCGGTGCGAGTTTTGCTAGGGGTAAGGAAAACTAGTTAGCTCTTTTATAATATTAATATGTTGTATGAATTTGATAGTTACTATGCTTAATTTGCTTAAATTGGAAAAATGTGATTTGTAAGTAGTAATTTGATGGACTGCATGTTTTGTATGGTGATGAATGTTGATCATGTGTGGAATCTGTTATGTATGTGTTCAGGATGTGGTATTTGATGTGCTTGAACTAAGTTGTACAAAATATGATTGTTCTAGTAGAAGAGAAATATTTGTTAGTGGTGGTTTAGTCTAAAAGGGTGTGTTAAGGTAGTGAAATGAGAAAAATAGGTTGTTGAATTGAATTAGTGAAGTTGAGACTGTTGTTGAACTTGTTTAAGTGTGTTTAAACACTTGGTAATGTTAAAGAATTGAATTAGGTGGGAGTGGTGGTAATGATGTAGAGTTCTACTTGTGTTAGAACTCAAATTTTAGGAAGTGAGGTAGTGAAAACTTGAGTTTGATGTTCTGTGTGCATTTGGTCTATTCGAGCAGCTTTAGTAAGTCAAATGTAACTTGCTTGAGCCTTTAAATTGGTAAAAAATGTGTCAAAAGTGGTATGCTTGCTTTGGGTCTATAAGTTGTGATTTTAGAAGTTTTGAAGTAGAAATTTGTTCATAAACACTTTAGAATGATGCTAGAAAGGTTTAGAAACATTTAGTCAAGTCTTATTAGGTATATAACACAAATTGGGAGTGTTAGAAGTTGGGAAAAATAGTTAGAATTGGTAAACTTAGGTTGAGTTGCATAATTCTGCAGAATTTGTGCTGCAAAATTATGCAGACTCGCTGAGCTAATGGATTCGCACTGCAAGCGGTCATGGCGAGTTGCTCTTTGTTTGAGCGATTAGCAAAGCGAGATGGTGTGTTGTGTGAATGCTTGTGAGGTTTGCTCTCTATTTGAGCAATTCGCATAGCGAGATTATGTGTTGTGCAAATGGTTGTGGGGTTTGCTCTTTATCTAATGATTCGCACAACGAATCTGTAAGCGGAGCGACTAGTGAAGGTTTAGGATCACTGTCAGTTTATTCGCATAGCAAATAAGTACGCTTTGCGAGTGTTTGGGGGGTTTGGACCATTCTCTGGGCTCTTTCGCATAGAGATTTGGTGCGCTCTGAGATGGGTTGAGGCCTGGTACCACTGGAAGTTTCTTCGCACAACAAGCTATGTCGTAGTACGAGAAAACTTTGTGGTCGTGCAACGAGTGTGTGCGCTGAGCGACTAGTTCATATTTTAGTTTCCTCTTTATTTTCTTGTTCTAGTTTGAGTTAAATAAGATTGTTGAATTATGTTGAAGCATATATGAATGTATATTAAGGTGTCTGATTTATCATGTTATGATTTATGTTCCAAAGTGAAAGTATGTGATTTCAAAGTATGGTTCATGGACGTAATTCCATGATCCTCAAGGAAAGGTTACATGGTGGTGCCCTATGTTGTGATCCAAAGTGAAGTCTCTTGTTAAGGTTCAAGTATGTTTGGAATGAATGCAAGAGATCAATCTTGGAGATTATCTTGAAACTCCAATGGTATTTCATTCTCAAGTAGAGAGAATTGTTTCATGTCGTGAGAAGTAGTAGGAGGTCTTAGTCTTGGGGACTTTCAGTATGCTCCAAGGCGTGGTACAGAGTAACCTCGTGAGTGTGGTAGGGTGAAACCCATTGGCAATGGCTTTGTAAAGCAGTAGAAGCCACCACGAGTGCACGACCCACCATAGCTCGACAATCATTCTAAGTCCGGACAATCAAAGTCAGTGTTGTGTCATGCATAAAGGGTGTTATGTTGGTGAATGACTATGTGTGATTGTATGTAATGTAAATGATGAATATGATGATTTTCTTTTATTTACACTAGTTTACCCTGTTGTTTGTGCTTGTGTTTTGTATGTTGTTGTGACCTCTTCTTTGCAATAATCATCCGGTGGGTTTGAGCAGAGGGAGATGAGATCTTGGTGGAGCATATGCTTGATGGGGAAGATCCCGCTATCTAGTTGGCTTAGTCTAATTTTGTAAATAGTTTTGGTTGATCCAATTTGTATATAAAGTTTTAAATTTATAGTTGTTTTTGGATAACTGTAAATATAACTTTATACTATAATTGTAACTATTTTATCATATCATGTATGTGATGACTCTTTAATATGGTATTCTACTATATTTTTTGGATATTACAATTATATCAGTAGAATCAATTTTTGAGTATAGTAACAAGTGAGATTTGTTCTCAATATTGATACAATCATTAGATATTTGGTTATTAAACCTAACCAACACCTACCAAATTTTCAACCATAAAAACTTACTAACATGAGCAAGTTTGTTCATGTTTTAGTATTTTTGGAAATTCTTAAATATTAAACACAATATTTCATTATTACTCCATATGATTACTTAAAATTAGACTAATGGTGGTCAAATATCATATAACATATAAACAAGACATATAGCATTAATGTGTAAGTTAAAATGCACAAGACATGAAGCATTACAAACATGTTAGTAAAGGAAATAATGTTTGTACAGTAAAATTTATCTTAGTGAAATCAATTTATCTTAGATTGTTGGGATGGATTTTTGAGAAAATTAAACTGATTAAAAAATCTTTGCACTACATTTAAATTCTCAAAACAAGGTGATTTAATGATTCTTTTTTTAAGCTTAAAAGGGGAGTTTTATTTTCTTAAGTTTGATTTTATTATAATTTTTACTGATTTTTTTTCCTTCTTGATAATTTATTGACAATATCTTTTAACATAAAGTAATCAATTATCATCATTGTTAAACCCGTCAATTTGGTCCCTCTTACCTGGTTTGGCCCTAACCCACGTGGGTTGGGGCCAAAAAATTCCACAGGACCAAAAAGCCTCTCATACAAAAAGCCCACAAGACCAAAATATCTTCAAAATTTCTATGGGGCAGGGCCAACCCATGGACCTTTCCTTTAGAAAAAATGTTCATTTTGAATACAAGAAAAAATATAATTAACTCCTAATTTGTTACAAAAATAGTTATTATAGAAAATAAATTAAAATTTTTATAAGAGGAGAGTTCTAGAATCAAGAAGCAAAAGCAAAATGACAATATTTAATATTTATTGAGTTAGATTCTCTAAATATATAATTAAAGGATCATTTTATAAATTTGAAATTTAAATATTTAATTTCGCTTTTTTTAGGTTATAAGTCAGAAATTAACTTTCTGTCTAAAATTATCCTAATTGAAATTTAAGAGAAGATTTTCTTTAATTGAAGCTCTTAATTTAAAAAAAAAATGAGACTTCTTTATTTTTTTAGAAAGCTATTGAGAAAGAAATTAAATATAAATGATTTTCTTTTTCATTTTATACTCAACAAATCATACTCATAACAAAAATAATAAGTAAAAAGAGAAAACTCATAAACCTTGTACAGGCTCCAATTGTATCCATCCATAGGATTCAATCTATTCACTCAAAATGTTTACATTTTAAATGTCATAAACATACATTTATGTTATGTGTTCTAATTGAAAGTTAAAAATAAATTATTTAACGTGTTAGTTAAATAATTGAAACACTATAACATTTCTCATTCTTGAGTACTTTTAAGTCTATTTAAAATTTTCATTTTTTTATTAATTTTTAATAAATTAACTTTCTTTTTATAATATATATTATGATGATTTTGAGAATAGATTATCAGAGAGAAAAACAAAATAAAACATAAGTTTAATTTACACATAAAATATGAATACTATTTATGATCCAAAAAATTTAGATAATAAATTTTTGAATTATTTTTAATTTTAAATAGTTAAAAACAGATTGAGTGATATTTTAGAAGTTGAGAAAACAAAACAATTATTCTTCTTAAGAACTGTAAAAGCAGTGCAAATATTAAATTAGTTTTATATGTTATTATCTCTGTTTGGGGTTATTTTGATATTACTAATTATATATAATTTTCTAATAATTGGTGTTTGCAATATAAGACATAACTGTGTTAAAATTGACAACAAAATAAAACATTTTTATAATATTTTAGTAAAATAAATTGGTAATATTATTTAGTTGTATAAAATTAAGTGTGTGGTTTGAAATTGTTTTTAATTATTTAAAAAAAATAGTTATTTTGAATATTAAATATTCTATTAAACTATAATTAATTAGTTTTATTTAATAATTTGAAATAAGAAATCAATTACATGAATATAAAATTTAGTACTTTTAATAGTTACTATAAGAATGTTGAAATTTAGTTTCCAAAAGAAATTTAGTGGGGTTAAACCCACTTTAACCCTGACCCTAACCCCCTTGCGATGAGACTTTGGGGTTAGGGCTTTTTTTTAACCTCCATTTGAGAGGCTTCTTAGGAAGAAGCTTTTCAAGAGTGAGTTAGGACTATTCCCGAGATCATGGATCAAATTGACAGCTCCAATCATTATCCCTTAGACAAATTTGTAATCTTCTTTGTTAGAAAACTCTTAGTAATAAATATCATATAAGTCAATAATTTTGATCTTAACATGTTTCATTCAACTTTCCTCAAATTTTATTTCTAGGGCTCTGAAATTGAGTTTTTCACCTAGCACAATCAACACTGATTATTCTTCCATATGTACACTCATAACTTTTTTGGTCATCAACTCTCTCCAATAGACTTTACCAATATATATTTAGGTTTAATGTCCTTAAAGGTCCCTGTTTTGGTCTAAAATCTTAAATAGGTCCCTTTTTTTCATCTTAATTGGGTCCCTTTTTTTGTAAAATTGTCGTAATTAAAGGTCTGCCGTTAAATTAGACAAACGACCGTTTAAGTTATGGTTACGTGGCATGGTCTGACTTGACATTAATGAGACATGGCATTAAACCTGTTTTTTTTTATTCTTTTTAAAAAAAAACATTTTTCAGGTGAGTTGTTGACTCATTGAGTCTTCTTCTTCTAAGCGAAGGCAAAACCTAGGCAGTCAAATATGCTTTCGGACTTGAGCACCTTCCCTACAGGACTTGCCGCCGTGGCAGCCTTTCCACCTGGTCAGAGGTGCCGCCGGTGATGCCGATCGTGGCAGCCGTTGTGTGTTTCACGGTCCGTCAGAGCCATCGACACCATCATCCAAATCAGAAGCACCACCGCCATCGCTGCAGTTCAGTCTTTTTGCATTTCCCTTTGTGTGTGACAGAGGAGTTCAGCCACCCCTTGCTCAAAACCGATAATCACTATATGATGAACGAACTCCCTGATCCCCTTGAAGTCTTCTTTGTTGTTCTCTTCCTATGATGTAAAATTTGGGAATTTTTATTTAGAATCTACTATAAAAATGGTGAGAGTAAAATTGATTTGTGGTGGAATTTTGAGAATGATGAATCTAGAAATATGGGGAAGGGAACATGATGATGAGAACGAATTGATGGTGGGAGAGGTGCGAGCTCTGTGATTTGTGTTTGTAATGGATTATAATTGAAAATGTCTGAGAAAGAAAGACTAGAGATGATGAAAATGGGTTCCAGTAATGGGTTGCCCTTAAATTTTTTTCATTTTCCCCCTTTGTCCTTCCCTCAATCTGATTTCACCTCTCTCCATACAATTTTTTACTAAAAAACTCAATTTTAATGTCACGTTTGATTACTTATCCAACTCAGCATGCCACGTTATCAAAACTTAAACGGTCGTTTGTTGAATTAAACGGCAGGTCTCTAATTGAATCAATTTTACAATAAAAGAGACCCAATTAATATTTCGAAAAAAAAGGGACTTATTTAAGATTTCGGACCAAATTAGGGACCTCTGAAAACATTAAACCTATATCTTTATAATGAGATGATTGCCCATCAATAATCACCTTCTCTTTAGGACTTGTTTGGATGAAGGCATTTAACATGGTAGTTATTTTTTTTAAGGAATTTAAACTTTTATAGGATAGAACAAATTGTTTATAAGACGTTTAAAAAATTAATTGAAATTTGAAACTTTTATCAAATATTTTAACAATTCAAAATAGTACAGATTCAAATTATCCTTAAAAGTTAATGAATTTTTAATTCTTTTCATATGGGTCCACATTATTCACAACTCTTAATTCCTACTGTAATAATTTTTTCACCCTTAGAGCACATTGTTAATTGAGTTCCACACATTATTTAGATTTGTTTTTCTTAAAAATTACACTAATTAAAAATACTTAATGTTTTTTAATTATTAAATATTTAGGTTTTAGAATTGCTAAATATTTAAAAATATTTAATTTTAAAATTAATAATTATATAGTAGTGGTATCAATATTTTAAATTAAAAAATATGCACTAAAATAATTCAATTACTTTATCTAAGGAAATTGAAATATTAAATATTTAACTATTTCAAATAAGTAAAATCTTAAAAAAATAAAAAAAAATACTCAATTGCAAGTAATTTAAGTATTGCCAATTTTAATTTATACTTAAATTCGTTTGTATTCGCTATTTGTAAGTGTGTAATTTTAATATTTATAAACACATTTAATAATTCAGTTTCTCAAAATTAAGTAATTTTAATTATTTGATTATTAATCTATCATTTAATAGTTAGAGTTGTTAGTCACAATAATAGGTGGTCCATTGCTAAAGTTTATTGATAAACTTGCAATAAATATGTTGGGTTGACACATATTTTGTATTTATTAGTTTCATGAACATATCAATAAAAGATCCTATAATTAAAACTTTATAAAAGGACTAAAATTGCATATGAAATAAAAGTTATTTTTAAATGTTTATTTATTGAATGGATAAAATTTCCAGTTATTTTTGTATTAGGATGAAAAAAAAATGCTCCTGGCTTAAAACTTTTTCCTCAGCCCTCTCCATCATTTGATCACATGCATATCTCCGAAATTTCATTGTTGTTCAATTTCCCACATTTAGAAATATTTTATTTGTTTTATTTAATTTGATAACTTTTTTTCTCTGTGAATGCTTAATAGTTTCACTGTTTTTAATAACCACTAAATTTGATTTGACTTATATGAAATTTGATATAATTTAAGTAGACTTTTAAAAATAAATATCAAATCCAATATAACACTACATCTGCCTTTATATTTTCTCTTAAAAAATCACTTAAAAAGTAGAAGTGAAAGTAAAAAGGTTTTGCGAAAAAATATAACGTGTCTAATAATTTTATTAGCTAACTTTTTTAATTGTATTCACTCGTATCGATTGGTTAGTTTATCAAGAAGTAGTTTTTTTTAATATTACAAAATTTATAATGTGTTTGATAATTTTAATTGACTTTTTTATTACAAATTCAATTATAATATTTTGATATTAGTTTTTCCCATATATCTTATCTAACTTTTAATAATAAAGAAAAATATTTTGGTGAATAATATTTAATTAAAATAATCCATGTAGATTTTTGGCATTTGCTTGATAACGTGATTGTTGACCTATGTACGATTAGAATGATAGATCATTATTTTTTTTTTCTTCAAGGGTCATAGTAATATTTTCTAAATCATATTCTTTTATATATTAACAATATCAAGAAAGAAAGAACAAACAACAAAAGAAATTATTATAGATCTTGAGAATAAAGAAAAAAAAAATCTTGCACGTTTGTGCCAACATAAACGCAAGCTGGCATGCATGTGAATTATGAGGCATGTCAAGTTTAGAATGATAATTTTGAACCACTTTGGGAGACATACAATTTCTAAGATCTTATGATAATGTCATGAATAATATTATCTTATGAACAAATTGAATATATTAAAATTAATTGTCCATAAAAAAGTTATTTCCCACCTCCTTTATTTATTGCTTCACAAACATGAGTTCAGTAGATTATTATTGTTTACACTTTCAAGAAATTAATGATGATCTAAGAAGAAGTAATAGTCAAAAGAGGACATCGAAGAGTGAATACAAGTAATGCATTTTAAGTCACAAAAAGCCCTTTTAATTTAATGTGAGTGCATATGACAAGACCTTATATAGGAAACATTTTTAATTCAATTCAATTTTGGACGGATAATTTTATAATTTTAAGGCATTTATATATGTATATTAAAATTGAATTAATCTCATTTCAAATGTTTATTTTGGATAATGTTATTTAAATTTAGTGAATTTTAATTTTATTATTTGGATAAAGTATTTAGTTTACTATAAATTGAAAAAATTATTTAAATATTAAATAATTGTTAAAAATTAAATAATATTAATGTTGATATTCATGTATGTTGATATTCCTGTATGTTGTATTATTTCTTTATCAAGTTTTTCAATATTATTTTATTTTATATTTATAAAATTTTCTCAATTTACTTCAAACAAAATTATTTTCAAATTATTAAATGTTAGATCGATTCAAGTAAGATAACATTATGTTAAACTTAAGTAAGGTTAAACTAAATGAATTCAATTAATAGTCAAGCCAAGTTGATATAAACTCAGGTTGACTTAATTTAATATAGGTCTAGTTTGACCAAGTAGACTCATATTCTGGTTGTGCTGAGTTGGCTTAGATCCAAGTTAAGTTGAGTTGATTTACGTTTATGTCGAGTTGAGTTGTATTAAGGTTGAACAAAGTTTGCTTGGACTTAGGTCGAGGTAAGTCAACCCAAAATAAATGAGTTGAGTCGGTTCAAATTCATGTGTATATGAGTTGAGGTTGAGTCAAGTTGAGGCATGCCACATTCAGTCGAGTTAGGACGAGTCTACGTTCATTCAAGTTGGGATTGACCCACATTTAGTCAAGTTTGGCTAGGCCCAAGTCAATCCTATTCCAATCAAAACAAAGTCCAACCTAACCTAATCAAGACTAAGTCAAGTCAAGTTTGCTAGATACTAGGTCAAGTCAAGTCCACCCAAGTAAGCTTAGTCAAGCCAAGTCAGCTTATATCCAAATTAAGTTGAGTTGATGTGGGCTTAAGTTAACTTGAGTCGGGGTGGGTTCACATCCATCTGAATCGGGGCTGACCCGCATTCAGTCAAGTTGGGCTAAGTTTGGGTGGGTCCTAGTTTGAACAATATCAAGTTGGACCTAGCTTGATTAAGTTCAAGTATTCAAGTCAAGTTGAGCCCCTGTTAGATTGAGTTGACCTAAGTCCAAGTAGATATGAGTCAACTCGAACTCAGGTTAAGTTGAGTTGACCTGAACCCAGGTCAAGCTAAGTTGAGGTAATATCATGTTGAGACTACTTGCGCCAAGCATATGTCGATTCAAAATTGATCAAGCTAAGTTTGGGACAATTCAAGTTGAGTTCAACCCAAGTGAGGCTACGAAAAATCATGTCATGTTTGTCTAAGTTGAGATGGAATGATGAGACATGGATATGTCAAACTAAGTTGGGACAATCTCAAGTAAAGTCAAAACAAGTTTATCTAAGCAAAGTCAAGTTGAATTGAACCGAACCTAAGATGACCAAACTATAAATACTATGAATATCAAAATATGAAAATTTTGAATTCTTACTTTTTTTTAAGTGAAATTTGGAACTATTTAATTTTAAGTAATTTGATTACTTTATAAAATTATAGAATTTCAATTTCTTTTAGAATTATTTATCCAAAAAACGTATTTTTTTCATAAATTATTTCAAATTCTTTGAAAAAATAAATTACCTTCTTAAATACCTTATCTAAATACAAGGTAGGAGTATGACAACAACTTAGTGATGTAAATTAAGAGAACATGACAAGAATTGACTTAAAAAATTCACTCTAAAGTATATAATAAGTTTAATGTGTGTTAAGTAAATCAATAAGCCTTATGTGGGATGAAGGTTTAAATATAGGATTGTTAGACTCTTTATAATGTAGACATATTGATTACGGATCCTAATAATTCAATAAATTTTCCTGTAATGACATCATATCATTAATATTTATTCTCGTGAATTGTTTATATATTTAGTTTGAAGCCTAAATCCAATAGCTGAAAATGATATTCCAATTCAAATTAACTACATTGAAGTCAAATGGTGCATATAAACGTGAAACAGGTGCTTTTAATCAAAATGCATTTAGTATAATCGTGAATGCGTGTGAAACTATTGTTTACAGATACCCTGAACAAATAATATATAAATAGAAGTACTCATAATAAATATATTGATGTTTTCAATTTGAAAAATGGTGTTCTCTGATTTTGTATATGTGTTTGTTGACGACTTTTACTTGTCATTTGTGATTCAGGGCGTTGTTCAAACTCATTCATGGATAAAGTTTTAAATTAACAAATTGGATGCTGAAGAAATTACACCAATAATCGGTTATATCTACATTTTGATTGGGTGTAATTAAAATTGAGTCTTTTATTAACTTTATATTGTCATTACTTTTTTTCTAATTCTTTATTTTTATTTATAAAATATAACCTTGTGAGATAAATCATAAAAAGAATCTTACCCATATAAACGCTAAAATTTACTTGGAAAATCTACCCAAGAACCATATAAACGCTAAAATTTAATTGAGAGATAGGAACAATGTCACCTAGAACTAAATCAACACATCAATAAAGAAAAACGCTAAATCTCCATGTGTTCAAATCAAGCTAGTGATTACACAATCGAACACATAAAGCCTAAAAAAAAATACCAATTGGATTCTTTCAATAAGTTATATGATTTTAGAAAAAATAATTTTGATTTCATGTGAATTAATTTTAAAATAAGACAATTATATAAAATTCAATTTGTCAATATAATGAATTAAAATTACAATTCATTTTGTTAGTTCGGTTGACAAAAGAAGAAGATGAACATCTTACTTTATTAAAGAGTTTTGACGATGATAAGTCATGGAGAAGTGTTGAAGACTTAAAAAAATGTTTGGATTAAAGAGATACATCAAGAGTTTAGATGTTAAAGTCTTGTAATATGTGTATCTTATTTAAATTAGCAGGTCAATAGTCAAAAGGTCGAACCCAAACAACAAAATACTAAATTTTATTTTTTTTCATAAAAAGCTTTGTGATAATCGATTATCCAAATGAAATATATTTTTTTCTCAAAAGACTATGATTGTAAATTTTTGTTTTTTTAGTGTTTAGTTAATCCTTCTTTTGAGAGATTAACAATTGAACATAGAGTTTTTTTATTCGAACTAGTATAAAATTACTTGTGCAAATTTTGCTTTCCTTACATTATTTATCTACTATTATCATAAAAGAATAATTTTTTATTGAGAAGTTAGATTTTAAAAAGGGAAAATTTTTAAAAGTGTATTTTTTTATTAAGAAACTAATTCATTCCCCTATTAGTTTTGTCCATACATGATTATTTTGTTGCATGATTCTAACAATTGGTATCAAAGCTTGCTTTGATAGTCATTCAAATATTTCGAAAATGGTCAGACAAAATCAAACTTTTGTAGAAGTCACGTCTATTAATAGACCTACTCTTTTTACTGGTGAAAATTATCCTTTTTGGAAAGTTAGGATGCAAATCTTTTTGGAGTTTATTGAGAAAGGTACATGCGATGCTATTATAAATGCTCCTTTTATTCCTATTCTCACTTTGAATTATATGAAGGAACCAAACCAAAGCCCTTTTCTCAATAGACTACTAAGGAAAACAAAAGGAGTCAATATGATATTAAGGTGATGATATTTTTCCAACAATCATTTTCCAACAAGTGTATTGGTGCGTTGTAGTAACAACAAGTGTCGTATCCAAAAGGATTTAACAAGTATATTGGTAGTTAACTTTTGGATTTTATGGATTTTGATAAAGAGTACACGTAAATATAAATAATAATATATATTATATAGATTAAGTGAAGTGAATGCTATGATTAGATTTCATCTCATTTTTTTTTCTAGAAAAAGATGAGATTAAATCCAATCATAACTTTCACTCCACTTAATCTATTATCTTGTTTATTTAATATGAAAAACATTTAATGTCCTAAAAGTACTCTTGTAAATCTAGGTTCATTCCTAAATCACTAGAACTTAAGGATTTCAACCCTAGAACTTAAGGATTTCAATCCCTAGTGTGATTCCTCTACTCTTGGCAGAATAAACTCTTCCTTTACCGTGCAAGACTTTCCCACCCAATACACCCTTTAGATCTTGTGAGAACCTCTAGCAAGAGTGTGATGATTTAATTAGATAAAGTTTGAGAACAAATTTCTAGCTCAATCCAAAATAGTGAAATAAGATGAGTGATTAAGTCATCTAAGTCATAAACACAAATCAAACCACAAACTATTAAATGAAAGCATAGATAAGTTCCCAGTAAGTAGGATTATAGAGAATAAAAATTGATTACATCTAACATCAAGACAAAAGAGTTCAACTACCCATTGAATATTGCAATACACATCTAACCGTAGAGAAAAAACAAACAATGAGATCGATGATTCTATTATCTCGTTTGTTAGATTCATTTCAATATCATAAAACACAAAATTCTAAACAACAAAACGAAATATAAATTATAACTAGAAAAATCCTTTTAATAATTTTTTTATTATTAACAAATAAAAAAGTCATAAAGAAATTATAATGCAAATCTTCACAAACTACTATTTCTATCACTGAGTTTTTTTTGTTTTAAACAAAATAATTGTAAGGAATTATGTATTATCATATTTTGTCATTGACATAATTATTTTTCAAATAATTTGTTATTTAAAAAATATCAATAAACAACTTACTAAAATAAATAAAAAGTTTGTAAACATCAAAGTTGAAAAACAATATTTACGATGAAAACATTATGTAAACATTTGTTTGGGATAAAAAGAACTACCTTATCACTTACAATAAGCTACTAACGAGTCAAACGAAGCATTATTTAATGTACATCGATAACAGAACACAGTATAAATTAAATTTTTATTGAATACTACCATAATAAAGAAATTAATCAGGGTTCATATGTAAAATATAATTTTTGGGAATAAAAAGTTATTTAAGACAAAATAATAATACAAAAGTAGTGAGAGACTCGCTTCCGTGCTCATCGGATATCCGTTGCCTGTTTCATTTTCCTTGTACAATTATTTATTTATTTTTCTATTTTATTTTACTTAATTTTTATTTTTTATTTTATTTTCTCTCTCCTCTCTTTCTATCTCTGCGATTAAAACCCTAATTTTGCTCTCTCTTAACTTCTTCTCTCTCGAATTCGAAGCTCTCTCCTTCTCTCTCATGGCGCCGGCGCATGAAGAGAACCCTTACGAAGGCGGCGGCGGGGGGTTTGGCAAGTTCCGTAGAAGACCCTTCCGCAAAACTCAAACGACGCCGTATGATCGTCCACCGACAGCGCTGCGAAACCCTAACCGAAACAACGGTTGGTTCTCAAAGCTCGTCGATCCCGCGCAGAGACTAATCGCTTCCAGCGCTCACAGACTCTTCGGCTCGCTTTTCCTCAAACGCCTTCCAGCACCACCAGGACCAGCGGCACCACCACCAACACCACAAGGTTTCTCTCTGAACACATTATCAATTAATTTAAATTGATACTTTATAATTTAGGTTTTTCTTTTGCATGTTTTTTTTATTTATTTCACGATAATCTCTTTCGCGTTGTTAGTGCTGATAATTAATGATGTCAATGTATTCAATTTTTAAAGCATTTAAGGCGGGATTTGGATAATTATTATCACTATTATTGTGTGTACATTTCTGAACTGATTGAGTTTTAGTTCATGGAATCTTAATTGTCTAAAAGCATGAGAATTTTGCGTTATGTTATGTTTCTGAGCGTTTGTGAAAATATGTTGTGTGATACTGTGTATTCTGTTACTAAATTATAAAACTTGTATTATATAATTAGAGGGTGCTGTAATCTAATGTGATGGAAATGCGGGTTTTAAATTGAGTTTGGTGTTTTGAGGATGTGGGTGAAAGGATAGAATGAAACTGGGTGTGTAACATATGGAAACGAAGGAAACTCATTTAGAATGTTGGGATGGAGCACAAGGTCGGGATTTTTGTTTTTTGAGTTTACAGGAAGTGGTTGCTTTCTAGAGACAAGTGCATGTGGGGTTTGGGAACTGGATTCTGCATCCCTGAACCGATTGGCTTGGCTTTGGGTTGGTTGTAGAGTTGTAGATTCTCTGAGTGGTTTCGATCATTTGTAACGTGGAATTAATTTGTAAACAATATCTATAAGAATGTAAGTAGTGTGGTATAATTTGTGCTATTAAGCCTTTGCTTGCTTGGGAAGAAAGAAATCTGAGGGAGGGGAAGAGAAAAGGAAAGAGGATAAATGTGTGAGAAATTGAAGAGAAAGAGAAGAGAGGAAATGAATGAGAATGTAAAGGTGTGTGTATGTGTTTGATTTGAAAGAAACGAAAGAAGAAAGATAAAATAAGTTCTTATTATTAATAACAATTTTATTATTAATATATTTTTAATATTAGCATTTATCATTTGATTATCAATATTATTTTTGTCATTAACTACGGACATTGATTATTTTTTTGAATGTTATATATGATATTTAATATTATTAAAAATGTATTATTTCTATTATAATTAATACATTAATAGAACTAGTAAAAGTTTCTGCAAAGAAGGAGAGGGGGTTGGTGTTTTGTCTGCACAAGAGACAAAGGGGATGGGATGGGTGATGTAATGTTAAATTGTGTATATATATGTATAAAGATACAAGGAGAAATGCAGCTGGTTCAACAGAGTGTGTATATATTTGTATATGTATATTTATGAATAAGGCTTTCCATGCATGCATATGCTATGTAATATTGAAAGTTTTGATTACGGGACCCATTGGAATTTACACATTCCATTTATTTCTGGTTTTCCAAAGCATCTTATTCGATCATTTTCTTTCTTTTTCTTTCATCTCATCATCTTTCTACACAAATAAACATGCTGCAAAAAGTTGAGAGTAGGAAAGTGTAATGAGAAATGGGAACCAATGCTATGAAATTTTTCTCTGGGCTTTCTGCTTTCCCTATATTTCATTATGGGAACCAATATCCATGTAACTTGTTAGTTGTAAATTTTATTTGAATTTTCATTTTTTTAATTTCCTTTTCATTTTGTTGTCTGTTCTCTGATATTTGAGTGAGAAATTTGATTCCGTTTTTTATTTGTTATATATATTTTTGCACAGAAGTTGTACAGGAAGTGAGGGACCATCACCAGGAAACAGCTCTCACTGTAAGTAGGCATGCTTTACATATCTTATTTGTGTTCGTTTCTCCTTATGAATAGTATTTTGGGTGTTGATGAGCATGCATTTCTATTGTGCTGCTAGTAATACGTTAGCTATACTTGAAGAGTTGAGAGAAGCTAAGCAGTCTTATTTCTCTTAGAAAATCTGATACAACTTACTACTGTATTTATAGGAGAAAGTAGTTCTGAAAAGTAAAAGGGCGGAAAGCCCCTAACAAAACCCTAAAAGTAAAAACCCTTACATAAATATTAATAATAATCAAGACATTACATTTCAACAGCTATTTCATTATTAAATTACAGCATAAAATTACCCTGTTATGAAGATTGAGTAATAGTGAAGCTTTACTTCTTTCTCTTGATAGTTGATACACTAAATATTTTATTTTTGTCAATAAATCATTATTGACATCTTAGACTCGTCGATGATTATTTTGTCTCTTTCAAAGGATTACTTTTGAAGGTATAGTATGCCAAGACGGATAGTTTTCACTTGAAATTCAAAACATGTTCAATTGATTTTGTCGAATAACTCTGCCCCTTGTTCGTTAAATTAATTGGGGTGCCTACCGAACTTCATATCATAGCACTGCCCCAAAGAGCCAATATCTAGAGGACTTTCATTGAATGACACCTCACTTAACTGCAGTTTTCGAGACATCAACAATTAGCTCTAATATTAATTGATAAGTAGTACCCATGCACTTGGGGAAGCTACCCTCAAAAGCTAGATAACCAAACTCTTACATGCTCCATGAGCATCTCATACTACTTGATGTGGGACTTAGGCAACCTAAAATACCCAAGTTGCTATTATTGCTACTAATATTTTGATTCTTGTCTTTTATGCCAGGTTTATTGATATTAGTTTCTATTATTGTTGTTGAGATTCTCATTTTGTTTTTTTGTTTGAGGAATAGGTTGGAAATGAATACTCTGGCAAGCAAAAAGGAGTAGTAGGTGAAACTAGTATCCAAAGTTCTGATGGAGATGGATTAACTGAACTTGAGAAACTGCTGAAGCAGAAAACTTTCACCAGGTGTGTTTCTATGACGTGCATGACTGCCTGTAGCACCGCTGATTCTGGTGTTGGGTTGATTTGTCTGCGTCTGGTAGCTTCCTTCCAACATATAACTTAGTTGTATCTTTATGATGTGGATTGGTGGTACGATCCTTTGGTTCTTAACAGAGCCAATGTTGCCCCTTGATCATGTAGTTGAGCCCACTTCATTCATAGTATGTGTAGTGATTGGTGGCTGTTTGTGTAATTTGCACATGCTGCATAATTTATTGAATTTATGAAGTTCTTTTTGTTTTGAAACTTGCACTTTGAATCTTCTGTTGTCCATTGCAAATTTGTTTCATTTTTGTAGTATCACAACATTCCTTCTAGGGCAAGTTTGAATGTAATAAAATTGTATTATTTCACAGATCAGAGATAGAGCATTTGACCGAACTTATGCGTTCAAGAACTGTTAGTTCTTCTGTTGAGGAAGAAAGGAAGAACACAGAAGTGATTACGTCAGATCCAATTTTACCTTTTTCACAAAGGGAAGAATATCCCAAAACTCCAGCAGTAGAAAATGTGATGGATCTTGTTTCAACCCCATATGTTGCGAAGATTACTTCAACTGTATGATCATTTGCTTCATACCTATCTTTCATACATATATTTCATTGTAATAGTAAAATTATTAATTTCCTGTTTTGTTTCATCTGTCTTCATATATTATGTCTACAGGTTTCTGTTGATGATGTTGCTTCCCCTGCCGAGCTTGCCAAGGCTTACATGGGTAGCAGGTCTTCAAAGTTATCACCATCAATGTTAGGCCTGCAAAGTTCTGCCAGGGAGGATCCTACTTTACTGAAAAGTCAAAATTTTTCTCAAAAATCCCCTATCATGTCAATTGTGCCAAGGGCTACTACCCTTACCAGGGTTCATGAAAATGGTTTTGTGACTCCAAGATCTCATGGCAGATCAGCAATATATAATATGGCTCGAACACCTTATTCAAGAGTTCGGCCAGGCTCTGCACTTAAGGTTTGCCCCTTTACTGAATGATATTTTTAATCATTATGTATCTGGTGTTGAAATTTATGTGGTTTCTCTTACAGGGTTCCAGTGTTGCTGTTGAAGGTGCGCCATCATCTTCAACTCAGCATGTAACTGATCATCATATGCTTTCTGGATCTAAACAAGGGGTACTGATTTGTATGATTGCAAGTCCTATTGTTTTTAGTTAATTTGTTTAAGATCTCTCGGGGATATTTTACTGGATTTTTCCTTATTTTCCCTCCTTTTCTTGCAGCTATTAAAACGTAGAAGTTCTGTATTAGATAATGATATAGGATCTTTTGGTCCTATACGCAGAATCCGTCACAAGTCTAATCTTCTATCTTCTAATAGATTGACCTCATCTCATTTGGGAAACCCTCTTTCTATAGATAGGAGTGTAGTTGGTACTGATGCTGCTCAACAACCCTCATCTTCCATGCAGAAGCCTAATCTACTGGGTGAAGCTAGGCATACACATTCAAAATTGTCTGCAGAAACTGTAGATGACACCATGCCTAGTACCAGCATGCCTCCTTTACCGTCAAAATCTAGTGAGATGGCTTCAAAAATACTTCAGCAGCTTGATAAGTTGGTTTCTCCTAAAGAAAAATCCCCAACAAAGTTATCTTCATCCATGCTACGAGGTCAGGCTCTTCGAAGTATGGAGACAGTAGATTCATCAAAATTCCTGGATAACATTAGGGGTAATCAATTGGATGACACACTTAAAAATTTGTCTGCTGGTGCTCCAAGGTTAAAATCAAAAATAGATGAAACTGAAAATGGTTCTTCAAAACTGGTTGCTCCTACTGATGCTACTGTTAATGCAAATGCTACAGTCCCAAGGAAGCAAGACATTTCTATTTTAAAATCTGGAGATTCCTCTGGAAAAAAAGCAGGGTATCATCCTCCACAGAAAAAGAGGGCATTCCATATGAGTGCACCTGAGGTTTGTGATTTTGCTTTATTAATTTCTTTGCGATGATTTTATTTTATTTAGAATTATTTGTTAACTTTTATATCACAGTGGAAAGAGCAGGTACTATTAATCTTGTTAATAGTCATTTGTTTCTTTTCTCAACCAAATAATGATTATTGAACAGTTGCTAGGAAGTGTTCTTAGATACTTTAGATTTTTTTATTTGACAAACTAAACTGAATGACTTTTCAAATGAAAAAGGCATTCAATATGTCATCATGATTATTTACTGTTTTTTTTGTATTCTCTCTTGTAAAGGATTACCTGGAGCTGGATGACGATGCCAGTCCTAATGGAGCTGTGTCTCCTATCTCTACTTCGGGTAAAGAAACAGCAGTTTCCACTGCTTTGGCTGATAAAACTGCCTCTTCTATTGAACCAACTGTACTGGAGAAGCCCCTGGGTTCATCTGTGCTGCTGCCGTCCAAAATTTTTACTGTAGATGGTAAACCTCAAGTTAGGACAGCTGATGGGTCTACTGTCGAAGAGAAGGTTGATGTATCATCCTATATAACTTCATCTGTCTCTGGTTATATTGTTAAGCCAACTACAGGTGCAACTACAGTAGCTTCTAACACAAGTTTAGGCTCTAACAAGTCTACTACACCTAATGGATCAGTTGCTAATTCTCCCCTGTTTAACTTTGGGAATAAAGTTGTTCCATCGACTGAGCTGGCAGCTGCTGTTGCTCCATCAAAGGACTCTGCTAAGCCTTGTCCACTATTTGGTTTAGAGAAGGTTGTGTCGTCAAAAGAGCCAGGTACTGAGGCTCCTTTGGTTAATTCTGGCTTCAACAAAATTGTTGACAAGGTTCCCCAAGTACCATTTACTTTCTCCTCATCTGGTGGTGAATCTACTGTGTTTAAATTTGGCTCTTCTTCTGACTCAAAGCCAAAAAGCTTGATCAGGTTAGCGAATGTAATTTTGGCTTGCATTTAAATCTCAATAGATCTTTTACTCACATTGGATATTTTTAGTGTGGCTTAAATTTACTTTCATAGTTAGAGTGAAATTTGAACTTGTGTCTACATTTTGCAAATTAACCTGGATTTTTGTTATTTATATGTTTTTCTTGATTCACTGTTCAATTGAAATTGGAATGATATATGGAGGCATTTACATTGTATTCAGTGAAGTACCTCAACAATCAGTTGATTAAATGTCTTCATTTGCAGCTCAAGTCCTGTTGATTCAATGCCAAAACTTGAACTAGAAAATGCTGGTGCTAAGTCTAATAATGTATTCACTGGTTTCACCGCCAAGTCGTCTGAACCAGCTGTTTCTTCAGCATTGATGCCATCATCTACAAATATATTTACTTTTGGCAACAGTTCAAATCTAAATGTTGGACCTGCTGCTTCAAGCCCCTCTCCATTTTCCCCTGTGGTTACAAACAATCTTACAGATCAGAATATATTTAGTAGCTCATCACTTGCAGCAAGCAACAGCAGCAGTAGTGCCACTGTAACCTCCACTAGCCCATGCACAACAAATAGCACCCCTGCCATAGTTGCAGTGACTAATAACAGTTCCTCCTCCCAAGTGTCATCTTTATCTCCCACAACTTCAGTTTTCAAATTTGGATCTACACCTTTACCATCAACGAGTTTACCTGTATCATCTTCTGTGTCAGAACCACTGGAAAACAAGAACAGCATTTTTGGGAGCTCTTCTGCTGCAGTTGGAATCACAGGGAGTGGCATTATTGGCTTTAATTCCTCAGTAGCGACTACTGGAAGTAGCCAGTCTCTGGGTTCTGTCATGGGCACTACAAGTGGGTTTATTCCTGGTAGTCTGGCATCTTCTGTTACCAGTGTGTTTGCAACTTCTTCTGAGAGTCAGTCAGCAGCATTTAGTTCATCTGCATCAGCCCCATTATTTGGGTTGACTGGGAGCACAGGTTTTGCTTCAGGTAGTTCTTTGTTTTCCTCTAGTTCCGCCACAGACATTTTCAATGCGGGTACAACTTCAGGGCAGAGTACCCCTGCTGCTTCTTCAGAAGCCAATGCTGTTAGCTCCAGTAGTGGCACAAGTTCTACTGTGTTTGGGCTTTCAAGTTGGCAGCCCAACAAGTCTCTATTTGGCTCTTCATTTAGTTCAACATCTTCACCTTCCTCTGGGTTTTCCTTTGGTTCATCTTTTAGTTCATCATCTTCATCTACCCCTGGGTTTTCCTTTGGATCATCCACACCTAGTGTTACTTCTACCAGTTCTCCCATGATGTTTGGATCCTCTGCTGTTGCATCAACTCCTCAGTTTTCATTCACTTCTGCTACAGCTACTACCAACACCCAGCCTGCTTTTGGAAGTTCTAGTCCTGTATTCTCATTTGGTTCAGCTCCTGTTAATAACGATCAGATGAACATGGAGGACAGTATGGCCGAGGACACAGTTCAAGCAACTCCACCAGCAAATCCACCCGCAACTCCTGTGTTTGGCCAACAACCTGCCCCACTTCAATCAAATTTTGCATTTGGAGCATCAACTCCAACAGGGGCTACTCCTTTCCAGTTTGGGAGTCAACAGAACATCACCTCCCAGAATCCATCTCCATTTCAAGCTTCTGGCAGTCTCGAATTTAATGCTGGAGGGAGTTTCTCATTGGGCACTGGTGGGGTTGACAAGTCTGGTCGAAAATTTGTGAAAGTTAAGCATAGGCAGCGGAAGAAGTAAGACTATCTGTTGATGAAAATGGTTTTTTCTGTCGCTGCTGCAGGCTTTATTAATGCTACAAATTAATAAGCTCTAAGGCGAGTGATCTCTGAATTTCTATCCAGGTAGGAGGAATCCAGATAAGTGACGTTATTGAAAGTAAATCAGGTGCAATGTTGTCAATCTCATTTGTCTTGCTTCTTGTTGGGTGCAAGACAATTTTTCACAATTTTGTAATACTATGATATGGTTGAACATAATCTGTGCTCTACTTGTAATGGTTTTAGGTCATAGTACTAAATCAAAGATTTGGTCAGTTATGTTCACAAAATCCCTGTATTCTCGTTACTTGTATCATAGCCAGAAATAGGCATGAATTTATGGCTTAGCTGGTTCTGAAATAACTTACAATTCAAGTGAGTAAGCTTTGAATGATTATTAGCTAGCTAGTAGGTCTTTTATTTTTTCCATTTATTTTAGCATCAAGTTTTGTTTGGTCACTGAGAACGAGGTGGTGGTTTCGTTTGGGCTATTCCATCAGTGTGGCATTTTCTTGTCAATTTTTTTTGTTTTTTAGTAGTTAAATATATCTTTCAGCTATTCCTAATCGCGACGAGTTTATTGTAGGAATTCAATACTGTGGTGTTCTAGTTTATATGTGGTTACTTGCTTTACTTATGTTTAAACTAAACAGTGTAGTTCCTAAATTTATTACCTTTTGTATTTTTACTATTTATTTTTGAAAAGATACATGTTCAGTTTATACCAGGTATAAATTACATCTTAAGTAAATTATTATAGAAGGTAGATTATATCAGTTAAGGGAAAGTTATTTGTATCATTGACATTTTTTTCTTAATATTTTTCTCTATTCAGGTTTGACACTCTTTCCCTAGCAACATTTGTGAAACTTCCTTTATCAATGATGAGTGTGCAATATTAATTTATAATTAATCAGTCATTCTTTCAGAGTGAGGTACATTTTAGTTTTCTTTTAAGAAAATATTAATTTTTGGTCCTTCAAAACTAACCGCGTTAAAAACAAGTTGATGTAGCTATCGTTTGGCCACGTGTGTTCATAGTTTTCCTTTCTTATTTTTGTCATGTGTGTGTGTGATTGACGCTTGTTGCCGTCGCGGGTGTCAACACTTAATTTCGTCCGGGTTGTTTAAATAAAATTTATTTTCCTCATAAAACTAAAAAATATAAAAAATATATAATAAATAAAAAAGATGGCAAAGGTGCTCATCAACACGGTACATGGGAGGAAAAATGGTGTGATGAATAAAGAATGCAAAATGGAAGGTCTGCTACGTTTTCAAATTGACCGAGCGCTCGCTTATGTGATATGAGCGTTCGTTCGCTTTTGGCAGATCGAACGTCCAAAACCTTGGCGGCTGCAGCTTTACAGCAATGATCCCCACTTTCAGCCCTGTCCGCCTGGAAAGCCACTCAGAGTTTCAAGAGAATATTCTTCTGACACTTTCACTGTTGGGTTGTCTCCCACGAGCACCATGTGGAATGGCTGCCCCATCTGGCACTTCTGTAGTACCTATCCTGCACCGCATATCTGTACAGATTCCATCTGTAAAGCTGATACACCACTACAGAAAAGGGAGATTCGAAAAAAAAGGAGACCAACATCATCTATCAGACTGCTGGGACCACTCTCCAACCTCTCTGCTCCTCTCACCCGTGACCATTCTAACCATTTCTTCTTCATAACTCACTCACTACCTCCACCACATTTCCGGTTATCATCTTTTCCTCCCAGCCAATATCATCATCTTCACCTTACCACAACCATCACAAGACCTTCTCCATTTTTTTTTCACCATCCTTACACCATCTCCACCATGATCATCATCATCTGACTCTCTCATCACTTTCCAACTTCGATTCACTTCAACTCACGGTCAGCCTTTTCATCTTCTCCATTTTCATCTCTGACGCCCACGGCTTCCCACATCCATCATCTTCATTCTTCTTTTTAGCCTCTTCCTACCCATAAAAAACCTCAACCTTTGACTCCCCTCACCCTCAACCTTTCATTGGCACAAAACCACCAAAAAACAGAGACCATTATACTCGCACTAGCTATCACTGATCTCAATCTCTCTGCTCTTAAAATCTATCCCATTCGGTCAACATGAACCATGCACTCACCTCCAGCTTCAACCACAATCCATCAACCACCGAGAAAGAGTTCCAGCATGTAGCTCCTATCCAAGCTTGAAAGAAGACTCACGGCCTGGAAGAAACTCTCCACCCTTGCAACTTTCAGAAGCCGGTGCAGCAACTCTCATGCATGCAAGCTGTCCAGGAGCTTCTCGGTAGTAGAAACACCGTCCAGCTGGATATGGAGAAAGAAGCTTTCACTTGGAAGGATGCTACGGACAGCAGCTTGGATCCAGCCACCAACAACAAGTAGAAGCGTGAGAATCAGCATCCTCACCACCTCACCTCATCTTCATTCTTCTCGGAATCACCAACACACTGAAAAAACATCCTTATTCACTCGTTCTCCAGCCGCGGCCCAAGGTAACAACAGAGACTCCAACCTTTGTTCCCTCCCTCGCAAGCCACCATCTCCAGCACCTCATCCCCATCCTCACGACAATCACTAACTCCATTGCTTCCAACCATACACGACATTCACTCACTACCACAACCATCCACGCAACCAACTTCATCACTTTCATATCCAATAACTCACGGTCAGAACCCATCATCTTCATCTCACTCTTCATTCATCTCCAACACTACTACCAACACCCAAAGACCACCAACATCCTTATTCCACCGCGAACTCACCTCATCTTCATCCATAAACTATTACCTCATCACCTTCATCTTCACCCCTTCCCTTTTGGTCTTCGTAGCCGAAATATTCGCACACTGACACCATCATTTCCAACAACTGAGAGACCGCTACAACACTCCATATTCAGAGGAAGGAGAGGATCCGTAAGAGCAAGAGACATCACTCCAAGAGCTGGGGAGAGGCACCTTATCGAAAAAAAGGAAAGCCAGCCACGAGGGAAGACATCTGACGCACGGGATTAACAAAGAGTGAACCAAGCTTCAAGAGGTAAGTAATGAATTCCACTCCATGTCTTACTGAGTTTGGTTAATTGACCTTGAACATGTCTCTGTCACGTTACCCTTGAACATGTCCCTGTTATGTGGTTGCTATCTTTGCATGTGTTAAGCTTACGTGTGTTAAGTTTGCATGTGTTGTTGTTTAATATGTTTGCATGTGTTAAGCTTACGTGTGTTAAGTTTGCATGTGTTGTTGTTTAATAAATGGCTAGTGTTGTAAATATTTGTACACGTCTGTTGTTACCGAACATCAATCTTCATCCCTTCATGACACTGAACGTCCAACGCCAATCATCCATATTCACCCACTGCCACAAGCCATATTGACACCCGCGGCCTGCACCTATCATTTTCATCACGTTCTCTTTCTCCATTATCCCCTATACCCATATTCGCCCACTCCAGACCACCATCTTCATCCTTACCATTCGACCAACAACATCTCTATCATCTCCAACACTGCTCCAACACTGGACCTATAACTCTTATACATATCAACTTCATCATTTTCATCCTGAGACCTCACGACCATACACCCTTCCCTTTTCGTCTCCACGGCCTGCGCCCATCACCATATCCAACACCTTAACCTCACAGCCAACGTCCACTATCTTAAGATTCACCAGAAATCACAAAAAAACGAAAAGAAAGGAGCACACCAGGGAGAAGGATCATCCATTTTTCTGAGGAAGAAGATCCAGGACATAACAAAGAGGAGCCAAGCTTCAAGAGGTAAGTAATGTATTCCACTCCATGTTTTACTGAGTTTGGTTAATTGACCTTGAACATGTCTCTGTCACGTTACCCTTGAACATGTCTCTGCTATGTGGTTGCTATGTTTGCATGTGTTATGTTTGCATGTGTTGCTGTTAAATAGATGTTGTTGTAAATATTTTTACGTGTCTGTTGTCACCGAACAATCATCACATCCAACCAACACCCACGGCCACTACACTTATCTTCCTCCATCATCTTCAACCTATACCGCACGGCCATCACTCCTCACCTCCAGCGCCCATCATCCTCATCCCTCTCCATTCTCTGCCAATACCGAAAGAACCCCAAGAAACAACTCACGGCCTAACCTCCGAACGGCCAACATCACCACCAGCCACCGTAAGAGTCACCAACATCCCTATAGCACCTCCACTGTCAAACAGCCTCCATCCCAGCCACCATCAACTTCTTCTCTCGTCACCACAAAACCCCATTCACCTTCTCCATCAACCCAACACTCATCACCTTGCCACCCCTCGGCCCATCAATCCCAACAGAACGGGATCTTCATCACCCGTAGCGTCCCTCGCCGGTGTGGATATCACGCTCCGGCCAAGCCCATCTCCTTCTCCGTATAATAATCCCTTCAGGCCCCCCCATCTTCCTCTACCGAGACCGTGCCTCAGCCCCTTCTCCGAAGTCACCGAACCACCATCATCCATCTCATTACCTTCACCTCGCGCCATCCACGCGTTGCACCCTGTGAAGTCTGCATGTGGGCTCCCGCGCATGTCACCTGCAAGGCCGACGCCGTCTCGCTCTGCCTCGCCTGCTACCGCGACGTCCGTCCGCCAACCCGCATCGCCGGCGGCAAGAATGTGAGGTGGGAGGTGGCTGTCAACGTGAGAATCAGAGAGACAGTGGTGTGGATCCAAAATTGGAAAAGAAGAGTATTGGCCCAAAGCAGTTTCAATTTCACTTGGCACCCTCAATCTTTCATGTGCACCCCCTTTACAGTTGGACTTGGATCAGAAAAAACCTTTTTCCTTCTCTCTTTGGCCCATTTCATTAGCCTAGCAAATTAAAATCATAAAAAATATAAAAGACAATAAAACCCAAAAATAGTTCCTTTTTGTCTTGGCATTGTTTTTATAAATATTATTATAAAAATAATTTCCTCCCATAAAATCTTCAAAAATTACAAAAATATGTTTTAAAGGTTTTAGCACATGTGTGATCGCACGCATCGTCCTTGTGCTAAAAATCTTATTTTCTCTTCCTAAATTAAATATAATAAAAATATGTTTTAAAGGTTTAGGCACATGTGTGATCGCACGCATCGTCCTTGTGCTAAAAACCTTTTCTCTCTTTTAAATAAAATTACAAAAATATGTTTTAAAGGTTTAGGCACATGTGTGATCGCACGCATCGTCCTTGTGCCAAAAACCTTTTCTCTTTCTTCAAAAAATACAAAATACGTTTCAAAGGTTTAAGCACATGTGTGATCGCACGCATCGTCCTTGTGCCAAAAACCTTTTCTCTTTCTTCAAAAAATACAAAATACGTTTCAAAGGTTTAAGCACATGTGTGATCGCACGCATCGTCCTTGTGCTAAAAACCTTTTCTCTCTTTTAAATAAAATTACAAAAATATGTTTTAAAGGTTTAGGCACATGTGTGATCGCACGCATCGTCCTTGTGCCAAAAACCTTTTCTCTTTCTTCAAAAAATACAAAATACGTTTCAAAGGTTTAAGCACATGTGTGATCGCACGCATCGTCCTTGTGCTAAAAACCTTTTCTCTCTTTTAAATAAAATTACAAAAATATGTTTTAAAGGTTTAGGCACATGTGTGATCGCACGCATCGTCCTTGTGCCAAAAACCTTTTCTCTTTCTTCAAAATCCCAAAAATATGTTTTAAAGGTTTAGGCACATGTGTGATCGCACGCATCGTCCTTGTGCTAAAAACCTTTTCATTCTCCTAAATAAAAGGTACCAAAAAAAAAAATAAAATCATCAAAAACTAAAAAAAAAAACATCAACAATTTCAAACAACAAACAATATCGTCTTGCTGATTTCAGAACTACGTGATCCTTGATTCTCCATCAAAAGTGGAGATACGTAGGAGCAAGGCCAGTCCTTGTCAGGCTCACTCTCCCAAAAATCCAAATTTATCCATAATCATTTTAAAACAAATTTCTCAAATAATTTCCAAACAAATTTCTCAAACAGTTTCTAAAAGAACTACGTAACCCTGATTTCTTACATGAGAATACGTAGGAGCAAGGTCAATCCTTGTCGGGCCCAAAAAACTAAAAAAATATTGTTTGTTTCTTTAGAGTCTTATTTTAGGGGAAAGTTAAACATTTTGAAAACCACATCCATATTCGCGCATTTAGTTAAAGGTACTGCCCTAGGGCAGGCGTTGTAGGGTGCTAATACCTTCCCTACACGTAACCGACTCCCGAACCGAGAATCTGGTTCAAATTGACCATGCCTTATCATTTTATGGTTTTTCCGTAGTTTTCCAGAATAAACTATGGTGGCGACTCCAAAATCTCTTTTCAAAACCCGTTTCTTTTCGGATCGTCGTCCCGTCGCGATTCCGGTTGCGACAGATGGCGACTCCACTGGGGAAAGTGAAGAGAGTCAAGCCATTTAATTAGATAAGCGAATTCGATGTGGTTTTACTTTGTGTTTTTCTTCCTTTTTTTTTTTTTTTTCTTTATCTATGTTTGATTTTTGAAATAATTGCAGGTGTGTTTGTTTTGATCGTTCTATTTTGAACCCTAGGGTAGAAAACATGTTTGTATCTGCCTGGGATTTTTCTGGTTGTTTTGCAGGTGAGGGTTTGGGATGTACCATTGCATTCTCCCTTCACACACACACATTATGCATTATCATGAGTGAGGCCCTATACCCGGGTCTGAGCGCAACTTAGAATTAGAGGGGTTGTGTAGCGGTGTCACTCTGGGATGTACTTCCTGTCTGGCTATCGTGAGAACCCCAGCCAGAGTCTGTTCTATCATTTGTGTCTCCACATCTAGTTGATTACTCTGACTGTTGTGGAGAAACAGTGAAAAGAGCCATAGCTCTGGTGACCTTAATTTAAGCATTAGGGAGCTATCCTTGTGAGTGCATATATTTGGCCTTAGAACCTTAAGTCATTCAACCTTCGATTAGGGCACGAAGGGAGATGTGTGTCGTCTTATAACCGTTTTTTAATTAAACACATTGTATATACCATATGTCATTACGCGTCTTTCTCATGTTTTGTTTTATAGTCTTGTTGTTGGTCCTAGGTAGGAAGTTATAAATTTGTGACTAAGCCGTTGAGGTAAAATGGAAATTAACATGAGATTTGAAGTTGACTGGCCTTCAAGTTTAAACATTTTAAAGGAAAGGATAGCCATTAAAGCGGAGGAAGGAAATATGGATGGTCTGAGAGAACTAAGGCATCCCAAAAGGATGCATTCAAGAAGGAGTATGTGAATTTGTTGAGCCTATTAGGGGGGGGGAGGTCCAAACATCAGCAATTACTACTTTAGCCAAGTACTATGATCCACCACTGAGGTGTTTCACTTTTCGGGATTTTCAATTAATGCCAACAGTGGAAAAATTTGAGCAAATTTTAAATATACCTCTGGAGGGAAAAGCTCCATACAACTACCTGGAGTAATATGTCCCTGTTCTTGCAACTATCAAGGATCATGAAAGTACACCCTATGATGCTGGAGAGCAAGTTCACAATCAAGGACAAAGTGAGGGGCCTTCCTCAAAGGATACTTGCATCGTTTGGCTGAAGAGGAAAACCGGGAAACACTTATAGATGTATTGACTTTTCTCCTCTATGTTATCATGCTTTTTCCTACTGTTAATAATTTCGTCAACTATGCCGCTATGAATGCATTTGTGGGATACAAAGAGTGCTATGAGAATCCAGTCACTGTCGTCCTAGCTGGAGTTTATGGGACCCTTAATCATTGTTATGAGCTAAAAGGGGGAAAATGTTATGTTGTCTACCAGTGTTGTATATATGGTTCATCTTCCGTGTGAGTGACGACGCCTTGAATGCCACGTGTCCCATGGATGAGCTATTGCACTGTAAACCAAATGTGAAAGGGGCAAATGAATGGGCGCAACTCTGTTCAAGTAAACGAAGAACAAGTTAAATGGTGTGTCCCTTGGCAGCGTAGAGCGCAAATTATATATCATTGCGGGAGTCACCCTAATGTCCCCCTCATGGGTATCAGATGTTGTATTAATTACAATCCTGTGTTAGCACAAAGACGATTTGGGCGTCCTATGAGAGGATCACCTACACCTGCATCTCTTGCCATGTTGCAGATCTATTATGAAGAAGGGACCTTTGTTGAAGTACTTCATCAAGTTAGCAATGCTTGGGGCAACATTGTTCGTGCAGAAAGGGACCCCATACCATGGACTATCGGTGAAGGAATTCCTTACAACCATTGGATTACAGAGAGGGTTAGGGAGTGAAATTGCCTTTCAAGCTAATTTCTCCTAACCTAGATTATGAAAAATAATTTCATGAGGATGATAATGAGGAAGTAAAACTGTTAAAGGCAGAACTCGAGCAAATGAAACTAGAAGATATCAATTCGACCAGTAATCTTCAAAACCTACAACATGATTATATGAATCTCAAGCAAGATAATGCGGAAAACAGCAAAGCATGCGAGGAGTGGTTAAGAAGATAAAAGCAGGAGTTGGTAGCGGTCAACATTGAGCTAACCTTGAGAGACCGAGAATATGGTATAATTGGGACATCATGGCGTGTCACGAAGGAATTGTGTGACCACTTCAAAAGGACAAGCAAAAAGCGCTAGGGGAACTGCTCAAAATGCATATTAGAATGAACGACGCCAGGCAACAGGCAAAATCAGCGGTAACAAAACTGAAGAAGGAACGTTGGCATCGGGCTGAATCAAAGAAGAGTTGATGTATCAGATGAAGGAGTATACCGTTGAACAAGAACGCGTTACAGAAAACTGGAGGAGAAGTTTCTCACAACTAGCTTCCCTTGGAAATGATGCCATTAAAGATGTCCCTAAGATATTAGCTGATGTTGAGTCTGCATTGCCGATCTTTAACCCACCAAAGAAGGTTGAAGCTTTCCTCAATTATTGCAAGAAACTGAGAAGAGAAATGAAAAGTGTGATGGCTGAGGCTCGTGATAATTGATCGTGACTTTACATACCTCACATGTGGACTGTCCTATTGACTTTGATTCATGTTAATTTCCAGATTTATACATTTGGCGATGTTTTCACATGTTTATAATTTCATACTATAGTAATTGTGTTGCTTTGTCTTTCCTTGCTTTTCTTTCTGTTTTTTTTCTCAATTTATTTCATCTAATGAAATTCAGTTTAAAATAATAATACGGCTAAGTCTCCAAAACACCCTAAAGGACACGAACCAGTGGTAAAACCATGGAGAACCAAGGAAAAATTCAAGAGGGAATAAAGGCCGATATCCAACAGTTGAAGGAACAAATAAGTCAAATCTTAGAGGCCTTGAATGCTTTACAAAGCCTTGGAGATTCGTGCGCGCAACGACCACAACAAAGAGTTCCAGAGGCACAAACTTTCCCTCCTTATTGGTCTTTCCTCAAATTACACTCTATCCTGAGGGGCAGGCTTCGGGCATGAAACCCACAAAAGGCCGAAGGTAACGTAGTTGAAATAGAGGGCGAGCTTGGGGTAACCACTTTCACAAATTCTGGGAAGACGATCCAACCAGATATTGAGAGCATGATAATGAAAAAAGCAACCTGAGACGAGTCTCCATCTTGTGTCGTTACACCAGCATATTTTAAGGACGACAAGATTAAATTAGAAGTCTTTGAGAAGAGGTTGATGGTCGTAGAGGGCAAAAGAAGTTTTGAATTTGGAGATGCTAAAAAACTATGTGCTGATACCTCCAAAATTTAGGTTGCCATAGTTTGAGAAACATTGAGGAGATACTTGCTCAAGGAGCCATATAACCAGGTACTGCAAGAAAATGCCAGCTTATGCCCACGATGAAAAGCTCTTGATTCGCTTCTTCCGAGAAAGTTTAACTGGCGTTGCTCTAACTTGGTACACGAGTTTAGAAACGATTCACATATATTCATGAAAAGATCTGGTTGACATGTTCCTAAAGCAGTTCGAATATAATAAAAATCTAACGCCTCACAGAGTACAACTACAAAACATGGAAAAAAGAGTATGAATCATTCATAGAATATGCCCAAAGGTAGAGAGAAGTTTCTGCGCAAGTAGAACCGCTTCTGAGCAACAAGAAGGTCACTACCGTGTTTTTAAGTACTCTACAACCACCATGAACACATGATAAGCAATGAGAGAGTGAAGGTGGAAGAGTCTCTGACAAGGTATAGAGCTGAACCAAAGCAGGTACACTTGTCGCCAGAAAACGAACGCTCGTCGCGCGATGGAAGCACAAGACGCTTCGCAAGCCAATATGAAGAGGACGCTCGTCCTGCAAAGAGAAATGGCGGACGTTCGTCCTTAACTAAAGTTGGACGTTCGTCCTACATTAAACAGGGGACGCTCGTCCACTAAAAAGAATTGGACGCTCGTCCAAAGAAGTGGACGCTCGTCCTTCAAACCAATGTATACGCTCGTTCGCCAAATAGAGTGACGCTCGTCCGGCAGAAGTAGTCGCTCGACCAGGCAGTGGACGCTCGTCTAGATATCAAGTTGGACGCTCGTCCACGTGTAGAGTGACGCTCGTCCAGAAGAAGTAGTCGTTCGCCCATCCAAACAGAAGTGGCAGTCGTCCACCAACTAGAATCGGACGCTCGTCAAAAGTATACGCGCATCCTACAATTAGAAAGGACGCTCGTCCAGCCTTAGTGGACGCTCGTCCAGATTAAAATGGGACGCTCGTCCAGTTCAGTGGACGCTCGTCCTACAATTAGAAAGGACGCTCGTCCAACGCTCGTCCTTCAAAAAAGAATTGGACGCTCGTCCAAAGAAGTGGCCGCTCGCCAAACAGAAGAGGACGTTCGTCCTGAAAGTATAGGAGGCCGTTCGTTCAACAGCATAAATGGACGCTCGTCCGCTTTGACGCTCGTGCACAAATGGACGCTCATCCAAATATAAGTATATCCAGATGCTCCACGCCGAGACGCACTGAGAGGGTGCCAGACGCGACGTTTACAGATGTGTCTATTTAACCTTAAGACGCGAAAGGGAAAAGAGTCTTTGGTTCATTGGAGGCGTGATTTCACTGAAAGGAGAGCTTGGAGGGCTGCTTGGATTCTTCGTCATTTTTGCATGGTCATTTTTATGGTTCTGGTCATGAGAAAGAGCTACTGTCAGATCTTCTCCACAACAACCTCGTGGAGATTTGTCCAACCAGGCCAACACGACCTCCGTACCCAAAGGACTATGACATAAATGCTGGGTGTGATTATCATGAAGGAGCACGCGGACGTTCAACCGAAGCATGCAAGGCTTTAAAACATAAAGCGCAATATTCGATCGACTCAGTGGTTTACATTTAGGATGTTTAAAGTTTGAAGAAAGTCAATTGAGTGTCGTGACAAGGCGTGAGTTCGCCTCTACAAATGCCATAGACAAATGAAGAGGACTCTAGGACTACCTGGGAAAGCGGAGATTATTGTAAAAGGCGAAACCGATGTTGATTTGCTCATATTTTGAATTGTTGTTAGAACTTTCATTACGAGGTAATCTACAAGGTTTACTGGAAATCTGTCCTAATAGGGTGTCATGGAGAATGAAAGCCGCAAAGAATAAATTAAGAAATTTTTAAAGAAAATCTTGAGTCATGTGTCTTCCTTACAAATCGCCAATTTTCTGTTTGCAAAAATAGCAAAAAAAATTTAAACGATAAATCAAAAACAAAGTTGCAGTGTAAGATTTTTCCCAATTTTGATGTTTTCTCTCGAAACGTGTTTTTCCACAAATAAGGGTTTTTCAACGTGTTTTCCATCAGAGGCTTGTTCGGAGCCCATTTCTTCAATTTTTTATATACAAATAATTTTTGAGTTTTCACTTCTAAATTCATTTTTCGAAGTTAATTTTCCTTATTTGTAAATATTTTTTAAGCCCTTTTTTCTAATGGTTTTGTACAAAGAATTGATTGAAAATTTTAGACTAAATGCATCAAATAAAAATCATAAAGGGCTGATTTATTTCATCAAGTGAGCAAACTTTACAGAGGAAAAAGGTTTGAACAGAGAGACTAATTTGAATACAAAGCCAAAATACAAAAAAAACAGGGATACATAATTTTAGATCTAACAAAAAAAAACGCAAGGTTACTTTACCTTACACAAAAAAAAACACACATAAGAGCAATAATAGTAAGGGTGTGCAGTGGTCGATCGCGGACGATCGTTAAGGTTACAGTCCAGGAAATAAACAAAAATTGAAAGCATAAAATATCTTAAGTGTCCATATTACAGTCCTTATTTTGGCCCACTCGGCCCACAAAAACATGCAAAAAAAAAAAAAAACGTTTTCAGTGAAAAAAGAATTCTCGAGCTGGTTGTGGTGGTCTAAGGGAAAGCTCCGTTGAGGGACCTCTGGTACGAAAAGTCGTGGACGGAGGCGGAGGAATCTCTGTTTCTCCATCGATTATGATGGGAATGGGGAAGAGGTCCAGAAGCTTCGGAGCCTTCATGATTACCCAACCGGGTTCTCCAAAAAAAAAAAAAATATAAATAAATAATTGTGCCAAAAGAGGGGAGAGTGAGAGAAATGAAAAGACAAGGATGAAGTTAGGGTTTTACCATACATGTACAGAGGTAGTAAAGAAAAGAGGGTGCCGGTGGGATCCAATTCTGCTTGCCAACGTCTTACTCTATTCCCATGATTGCTAAACCAGCACTGAACGTTGTACTCCCCCGCTTCTCCGAATGCCCTGATTCGGGTAGTGATCTCAAAAATCTGAGCTCGACTTGGGTGAGTGACTCCGTAATTGTAAATGTTGGTCATTATCCTTATTTGGTCTTCTGTCGGACGCCACTTTGGGCAGGTCGGTCTCTCCATTTCCATTTCCTTCTCATCCATTTCCCTAATTCGTATAAATAAATAATAAATAAAAAAAAAAACAAAAACAAAACAAACCATAAATAACAAAAATACTATGTTCATGGTCTAATGTCTTCTTCCATTGTGTTTCTTTTAAGCTAATTTTGTTCTTTGTATTGGGTCTTTCGAGTCTTATTGTCCAGTTTGTGATCTGTTTCATGGTCCTCGCAAAGGTTCCTAAACGGATCTATGTCCATATTGTCCATGTCCGGTCCATACAAATAAGATCTATGTCCATTTTGTCCGTGTCCGGTTCGTTCTCTTTTTAAGTTTTCTGTTTTTATGGGGTACGTGGCGTTGTTCTACCCGATTGTCTCTGCCATACCTTCAATCGAAGGGAGATTAACGTCTGGTTTCCAGCCTATATACCCCTTAAGTTTAAGACAGTTGTGTTTTTAAGTGTTTTAAAGTTTTTAAAATTAAAAAAGAGGAAGAAAGAGGGCTCAGAAAGTAAGTGCAGAGAAACGCGAGAAGGAAATAAAAGCAGACAAAGCGGAAAGCAGAAGAAAATGAAGAGCTTGCAGGAAAAGAAAGCAGAAAAGAAAAACAAGAAAGGGAAAGCAGGAAAGAACAAATTGCTGGAAAACAAGGAAAACTGAACATCATAACGGAAAGAAAGAAGCAAAAATGGAAAGCATGAGGGAGCAGAAACACATGAAAACATAAAGAAAAGGAGAGAAAGGAAAGAAAAGCTTAAAGGAAAGAAAGAAAGGTTTAAGAGCTCAGAAGACTTACCCAGAGAAGAAGGGTTTGCGGAGGCTCCTCGCTGATCTCAGAAGGCACGCGGACAGAGTTTCCTCGTGAAATCCAAAACGCTCAGAGGAGAGAGAGCAGAGAGAAGGGAGAAGTAGAGAGAGAGACAGATCGAGAAATGTCGCCCAACGCGGAGGAACTCGCGACTTATAGCCAAGCAAATCCACTATAGCTACAGTTCCGGTCACTGCAACCGTTTGGTGTCGGTCTGATCTTTCAGAATTAAAAAAAATAATCGAAAAATTGAAAAATGAAAACGGGTAGGGTTTGTTGGGTCAATCCGGCCCAACAGGAGACTTATTAGATGATCCGGTTTCACAAAAAAAAATAATAAAACAAAATATAAAAATGTGATAAGTAGAAAATTTTCACAAATAATAAGTGGAGTGATGTAAAATTTGAAGTGTTCAAAATTGTTTTTCATTTGCATGATAAAGGATATTTTTCAGGTTCATTGGGCCTCGTTGTCATGTTAGCCTTCTTTGAACCTAATTCTTTCTGAAATGTAAATTTGAGTGAAAAATTATTTTGGCATGTTTGTAATTTCACATCACACCATTTTTTTTGATTTTATTCCTTCTTCTTCTGCATTTTTGAATAAATCTAAAAAAAAAAAGAGAAGCGAACAGTGCTCGAGCCCATTAGGCCCCTTTGTCATTTGTGGTTTCTCTTGAACCAGTGCATCTGAATTTCTGGAAAAAATACATGATTATGCAGATTTTGTGTTTTCAATTCATAATTTCCCTTTCCATTTGTGTGAAAAAGCATTTGTGCAAAAGAATAAAGATAGAGGAATTCAGACCTTTGTCTGAAGTTTTTGTCATGGTTGCAAAAAGAATAATATTGGGCCCATTGAGTCTGGTGGTGTTGCAAAATTTTCTTTAGTCTAATCTTGTGAAATCCTCTCATAACAAAAAAATGATGAATTTCTTTTAGCTTGTTCCATAAACTGAAAAATAAAAAATGCTTTCTTGGTCATCTTCTTGTGTCAAGTTCACACGGCTCAGGTCATCTGATCCATTGGGTCAATGTGCCTGGTAAGTCCAGCTTCCTTCTTTGTTACTTCTCTCAGGTCCGATCCGATCTGGATTTTCCCATGTCGGAAAGTAAAAAACAAAAAAAAATAATAATCAAATCGAAATATGTTTTTTGAAGATGTTCAAACGTTTTTGGCCCAACTCGGCCCATTACATGCATATTTCTCATTAATTTCTATTTCTAAAAGATAAAAAACACAAAAACATTTTTCTAATATGCTTAATATTTTTCACATTGTGTAAATAAATAAAAAAAAATGATTGAAAAAAAAACATTTTTATTTTTCAAACGTTTTTCTAAAATCAAGTTTTCTCATATCAATTTTTGCATTGCTCACCAAGCCGAGTTTCTGCACTGGTTCCCAAGCTCATTTTCCACATTAGCCCAGAAAGTTCATTTTTCATAATGGCTTGCAAAGCCCAGTTTTCATGCTGGCTCGCAAGGCCCAAATTCCAAAATGGCAAAAATCTCAATTTCCATATAAGCTCATAAAGCCCATTTCCCATACTGACTTGCAAAGCTCAATTTCCATACTGACCCGCAAGGCCCAGATTCCACAAAGGCCAAAAATCTCAATTTCCACAATAGCTCTCAAAGCCCATTTTCCATACTGACCCGCAAAGCCCAGTTCCTACACTGGCCCACAAAAGCCCAGTTCCTGCACTGGCCCACAAAAGCCCAGTTCCTACACTGGGCCACAAAAGCCCAGTTCCTACACTGGCCCACAAAAGCCCAGTTCCTACACTGGCCCCTAAGCCCAGCTCACACTGGCCCCCTAAGCCCAGCTCACACTGGCCCCTAAGCCCAGCTCACACTGGCCCCCATAAGCCCAGCTCAAACTGGCCCCCTAAGCCCAGCTCACACTGGCCCCCTAAGCCCAGCTCACACTGGCCCCCTAAGCCCAGTTCTCACACTGGCCCCCTAAGCCCAGTTCTCACACTGGCCCCTAAGCCCAGTTCTCACACTGGCCCGTAAGCCCAGTTTTCACACTGGCCCCCAATCCCAGTTTTCATACTGGCCACCAAAACCTAATTTTCTCTAAAAAAAAAACATCTGTTTTTTTAACTGGTATCATCATTTCCATTTCATATTACTTTGCTTCACGCATAAAACCAAAAAATACACAAAGGTTGAGTCAATTATTTTCGATGCAAATCATCCATTTTATGAGATTTCAAAAAAATGTAATGGATGTCATAATCTCCTGTAGTCAAATGTTTAAATCACATATTCTTAAGAGATATCTGTGTGTGCATTGCTTGAAAACATCATCCTTCAGCCCTCGCTATACCAAGAGATTGACCCAATCATGTTCTTGAGCCCAAGTAATAAACACAAAGTTTTACACTGGGGCAGATTTTCCGTTACCTCCACTGGCTTTCATTTGGGAGATCCTGGAATCCATTATAAAAAAAAAAGAAGAAGAAGAAAAAGGATGAAAAATGACTCTTCTTGAGATCATTTAGCTTTGTCTCCTAATTAATCTTGTGAAAATGAGATAACCAAAATTTGAAATGACGTGTGGCCATTTTAATTCATCCAAAAAAAAAAATCAAAAAATATATCCATTGATACCAAATTTGAGCCAATAAGAAATTTCTTTTCAAAATTTTACCCAAACAAGGGTTACCATCATAGTAGAAGTCGACTCAAATTGCACACTTAGTGATCAAATGAAGTGAATTCCTCAAAAGTGAAGCAAAAATACAAAGAATCACAAAGTGATGGCAAGCAAAGAATGAAATTTGAGAAAGGGCAAAATAGTCAAAACAGTTTTGACGAATAACTGATACGAGGTGCAGATGGTAACTCTTGTTTCAAATAACCCACAAAAATTTATTTGAGCCTTCATATCCTTTCTTTCAACACCCTTTAGCCCATGCCACATTACAAGCCCAATAAAAGTCCACACAGATTGAATAATGGTTGCTTAATTTTTCATAAAGCTTAATTTTCGAGACAAGACAAAAATGACCAACAATGTAGTTAAAAAAAATGATGATGAAAAATAAATGTCCTCGGATGAAGGGAACTCCCTTTTGATTGAGATTATACAAAGGAAAATCAAGCCAATTGGGGCAATCTTTTCAAGCCAATCCTTTCCATATCCATCACAAATTCCTGAACACATTCAAATCCCATTCAAACTCTTCCCCCGATTCCCAAACTAGGGGGCAACTTTGGGCAACTTTTTGAATTTCAATGTTTTGGCCCATTCAAAATATTGGTGCAACTTTGTTAGTCTCACAATTGTTTCATCTGTATATTCAAAGTTCGTACTAAGACCGGGGCATCCTTTGTTGTGCCTCTCAGATTTTTCCGCACTGAAATTCATAGACCCACCCTCAAAACAGGGGCAGACACTTTGGGGCTTTGTATGATTTTGAGTCCATCTTATCATTCGTAAACCCAAAGTGGGGGGTAACCTTTTTTGAACCTCGCTTAATTAACTCATACCCAAAACTAAGGCGTGACTCTCATATGCTTCGGCCCATTCAGAGTATTGAGCAAATTTGTTAAATCTCAAATATTTTCATCTGAACATTCAAAGCTCATACAAAGACTGGGGTATCCCTTGTTGGGCCTTGCGTGACCTTGGTTCGCCCCGAACTACAAAATCCATCACCACCAAATTGGGGGCAATTTGTAAATCTCACACTCCCCGGGTTCATGACTTATTCCCTCACAATTCACAGATACATTTGTCCATACCAATACTTTTACCATGTTCCAAAGCAGCTTCTGGGTATCTACTACCTCACATTGGCCTTTGTAGCCGTTTTAAGGAGTAAGAGGCTCAAGTAGCCAACCCGGTACTCTCCAAATCCTTCCAATCATCCTCCACATTTTTGTCCCAACCCTTGATATCAAGCATGTACACACTGGCATCTCGTCAAGAAATGTTTGGCACACAAGCTTCATTTTGCACATTTGACTTTAGAATTTGGACGCCCATTGAAAAGAAATTGGAAGTCTAGATCGTCATAAATTGGATGATTTCAAAGGAAACAAATTGACTCAAAAAAAAAAAAATGTCATAGGTTCATAATCTTCCAATACATCATGTACATATTTTCATCAACTTTGAATTTGCCTCCATGTATATTCATCAAATTTCCTTCCTTCAAAAAGAAAAAAAAAAAATGCAACATGCATTAAAGTTTTCTCCTTTAATTTCAAAATTACATGTTTTCATCAAATCTTCTTCCTTCAAAAAGCCAAAAAATCAGCATGCATCAAAGTTTTCTTCTCCAAATTTCAAAATTTACATCAACCATGTTTCTCTTGCATATCAAGATTTCAAATCCTTGTACAAAAATGCAACACCTTGTTTCTTAATTTCAAAATTTTCAAAGAAAAAAAAATCAAAGTCAAAACCAAAAATAAAAAAAAAATTTTCAAAATTTCAACAAATTCAAAAATTTCATTTTTTAAAACAATCCAACAATTTTAATTTCTGTCATTGGTGTCTCGGCCCTCTGTAAGACAATGGTCGAGCCCAATTTTTCTTTCTGTCATTGGTGTCTCGGCTCTCTGTAAGACAATGGTCGTGCCCAATTTTACTTTCTGTCAGTGGTATCTCGGCCCTCTGTAAGACAATGGTCGTGCCCGATTTTACTTTCTATCATTGGTGTCTCGGCCCTCTGTAAGACAATGGTCGAGCCCAATTTTTCTTTCTGTCACTGGTGTCCCGGCCCTCTGTAAGACAATGGTCGTGCCCAATTTTACTTTCTGTCATTGGTATCTCGGCCCTCTGTAAGACAATGGTCGAGCCCAATTTTACATTCTGGTATTGGTATCTCGGCCCTCTGTAAGACAATGGTCGAGCCCAATTTTACTTTCTGTCATTGGTATCTCGGCCCTCTGTAAGACAATGGTCGAGCCCATTTCTACTTTTTCAAACGACCCTCTGCATGGCAATGGTCAATCCAAATTTTTCAAATGACCCTCTGCATGGCAATGGTCAGTCCAAATTTTTCAAACGACCCTCTGCATGGCAATGGTCGGTCCAAATTTTAATTTTTCAAACGACCCTCTGCATGGCAGTGGTCGGTCCAAATTTTAATTTTTCCAAACGACCCTCTGCATGGCAATGGTCAAGTCCAGATTTTAATTTTTTCAAAACGACCCTATGCAGGGCAATGGTCAATCAAATTCAAATTTCTCATTCATTTAATCTTGTTCATTTTATTTATGCAAAAAAAAAAAAGAACAAAAATTTGTTCCTCGCTCACTGCATTTGTAGCATTGGTACACCCTCCACGAGGTTGGCACACTTCATTTCTCAGTTTTGTTTGTTTGTTTTACTCTCTATTTATTTCTTATTTATCTTGGAACCCAGACGAAATTAGTATTTCTATCTTTACTTATCTTTTACTCTGATAATATGAAAACATTGTTTATCATATGATCTAGTAAAATCTAAGTAAAGAGGGGCACCTGTCAACACTCAATTTCGTCCGGGTTGTTTAAATAAAATTTATTTTCCTCATAAAACTAAAAAATATAAAAAATATATAATAAATAAAAAAGATGGCAAAGGTGCTCATCAACACGGTACATGGGAGGAAAAATGGTGTGATGAATAAAGAATGCAAAATGGAAGGTCTGCTACGTTTTCAAATTGACCGAGCGCTCGCTTATGTGATATGAGCGTTCGTTCGCTTTTGGCAGATCGAACGTCCAAAACCTTGGCGGCTGCAGCTTTACAGCAATGATCCCCACTTTCAGCCCTGTCCGCCTGGAAAGCCACTCAGAGTTTCAAGAGAATATTCTTCTGACACTTTCACTGTTGGGTTGTCTCCCACGAGCACCATGTGGAATGGCTGCCCCATCTGGCACTTCTGTAGTGCCCATCCTGCACCGCATATCTGTACAGATTCCATCTGTAAAGCTGATACACCACTACAGAAAAGGGAGATTCGAAAAAAAGGGAGACCAACATCATCTATCAGACTGCTGGGACCACTCTCCAACCTCTCTGCTCCTCTCACCCGTGACCATTCTAACCATTTCTTCTTCATAACTCACTCACTACCTCCACCACATTTCCGGTTATCATCTTTTCCTCCCAGCCAATATCATCATCTTCACCTTACCACAACCATCACAAGACCTTCTCCATTTTTTTTCACCATCCTTACACCATCTCCACCATGATCATCATCATCTGACTCTCTCATCACTTTCCAACTTCGATTCACTTCAACTCACGGTCAGCCTTTTCATCTTCTCCATTTTCATCTCTGACGCCCACGGCTTCCCACATCCATCATCTTCATTCTTCTTTTTAGCCTCTTCCTACCCATAAAAAACCTCAACCTTTGACTCCCCTCACCCTCAACCTTTCATTGGCACAAAACCACCAAAAAACAGAGACCATTATACTCGCACTAGCTATCACTGATCTCAATCTCTCTGCTCTTAAAATCTATCCCATTCGGTCAACATGAACCATGCACTCACGTCCAGCTTCAACCACAATCCATCAACCACCGAGAAAGAGTTCCAGCAAGTAGCTCCTATCCAAGCTTGAAAGAAGACTCACGGCCTGGAAGAAACTCTCCACCCTTGCAACTTTCAGAAGCCGGTGCAGCAACTCTCATGCATGCAAGCTGTCCAGGAGCTTCTCGGTAGTAGAAACACCGTCCAGCTGGGTATGGAGAAAGAAGCTTTCACTTGGAAGGATGCTACGGACAGCAGCTTGGATCCAGCCACCAACAACAAGTAGAAGCGTGAGAATCAGCATCCTCACCACCTCACCTCATCTTCATTCTTCTCGGAATCACCAACACACTGAAAAAACATCCTTATTCACTCGTTCTCCAGCCGCGGCCCAAGGTAACAACAGAGACTCCAACCTTTGTTCCCTCCCTCGCAAGCCACCATCTCCAGCACCTCATCCCCATCCTCACGACAATCACTAACTCCATTGCTTCCAACCATACACGACATTCACTCACTACCACAACCATCCACGCAACCAACTTCATCACTTTCATATCCAATAACTCACGGTCAGAACCCATCATCTTCATCTCACTCTTCATTCATCTCCAACACTACTACCAACACCCAAAGACCACCAACATCCTTATTCCACCGCGAACTCACCTCATCTTCATCCATAAACTATTACCTCATCACCTTCATCTTCACCCCTTCCCTTTTGGTCTTCGTAGCCGAAATATTCGCACACTGACACCATCATTTCCAATAACTGAGAGACCGCTACAACACTCCATATTCAGAGGAAGGAGAGGATCCGTAAGAGCAAGAGACATCACTCCAAGAGCTGGGGAGAGGCACCTTATCGAAAAAAAGGAAAGCCAGCCACGAGGGAAGACATCTGACGCACGGGATTAGCAAAGAGTGAACCAAGCTTCAAGAGGTAAGTAATGAATTCCACTCCATGTCTTACTGAGTTTGGTTAATTGACCTTGAACATGTCTCTGTCACGTTACCCTTGAACATGTCCCTGTTATGTGGTTGCTATCTTTGCATGTGTTAAGCTTACGTGTGTTAAGTTTGCATGTGTTGTTGTTTAATATGTTTGCATGTGTTAAGCTTACGTGTGTTAAGTTTGCATGTGTTGTTGTTTAATAAATGGCTAGTGTTGTAAATATTTGTACACGTCTGTTGTTACCGAACATCAATCTTCATCCCTTCATGACACTGAACGTCCAACGCCAATCATCCATATTCACCCACTGCCACAAGCCATATTGACACCCGCGGCCTGCACCTATCATTTTCATCACGTTCTCTTTCTCCATTATCCCCTATACCCATATTCGCCCACTCCAGACCACCATCTTCATCCTTACCATTCGACCAACAACATCTCTATCATCTCCAACACTGCTCCAACACTGGACCTATAACTCTTATACACATCAACTTCATCATTTTCATCCTGAGACCTCACGGCCATACACCCTTCCCTTTTCGTCTCCACGGCCTGCGCCCATCACCATATCCAGCACCTTAACCTCACAGCCAACGTCCACTATCTTAAGATTCACCAGAAATCACAAAAAAACGAAAAGAAAGGAGCACACCAGGGAGAAGGATCATCCATTTTTCTGAGGAAGAAGATCCAGGACATAACAAAGAGGAGCCAAGCTTCAAGAGGTAAGTAATGTATTCCACTCCATGTTTTACTGAGTTTGGTTAATTGACCTTGAACATGTCTCTGTCACGTTACCCTTGAACATGTCTCTGCTATGTGGTTGCTATGTTTGCATGTGTTATGTTTGCATGTGTTGCTGTTAAATAGATGTTGTTGTAAATATTTTTACGTGTCTGTTGTCACCGAACAATCATCACATCCAACCAACACCCACGGCCACTACACTTATCTTCCTCCATCATCTTCAACCTATACCGCACGGCCATCACCCCTCACCTCCAGCGCCCATCATCCTCATCCCTCTCCATTCTCTGCCAATACCGAAAGAACCCCAAGAAACAACTCACGGCCTAACCTCCGAACGGCCAACATCACCACCAGCCACCGTAAGAGTCACCAACATCCCTATAGCACCTCCACTGTCAAACAGCCTCCATCCCAGCCACCATCAACTTCTTCTCTCGTCACCACAAAACCCCATTCACCTTCTCCATCAACCCAACACTCATCACCTTGCCACCCCTCGGCCCATCAATCCCAACAGAACGGGATCTTCATCACCCGTAGCGTCCCTCGCCGGTGTGGATATCACGCTCCGGCCAAGCCCATCTCCTTTTCCGTATAATAATCCCTTCAGGCCCCCCCATCTTCCTCTACCGAGACCGTGCCTCAGCCCCTTCTCCGAAGTCACCGAACCACCATCATCCATCTCATTACCTTCACCTCGCGCCATCCACGCGTTGCACCCTGTGAAGTCTGCATGTGGGCTCCCGCGCATGTCACCTGCAAGGCCGACGCCGTCTCGCTCTGCCTCGCCTGCTACCGCGACGTCCGTCTGCCAACCCGCATCGCCGGCGGCAAGAATGTGAGGTGGGAGGTGGCTGTCAACGTGAGAATCAGAGAGACAGTGGTGTGGATCCAAAATTGGAAAAGAAGAGTATTGGCCCAAAGCAGTTTCAATTTCACTTGGCACCCTCAATCTTTCATGTGCACCCCCTTTACAGTTGGACTTGGATCAGAAAAAACCTTTTTCCTTCTCTCTTTGGCCCATTTCATTAGCCTAGGAAATTAAAATCATAAAAAATATAAAAGACAATAAAACCCAAAAATAGTTCCTTTTTGTCTTGGCATTGTTTTTATAAATATTATTATAAAAATAATTTCCTCCCATAAAATCTTCAAAAATTACAAAAATATGTTTTAAAGGTTTTAGCACATGTGTGATCGCACGCATCGTCCTTGTGCTAAAAATCTTATTTTCTCTTCCTAAATTAAATATAATAAAAATATGTTTTAAAGGTTTAGGCACATGTGTGATCGCACGCATCGTCCTTGTGCTAAAAACCTTTTCTCTCTTTTAAATAAAATTACAAAAATATGTTTTAAAGGTTTAGGCACATGTGTGATCGCACGCATCGTCCTTGTGCCAAAAACCTTTTCTCTTTCTTCAAAAAATACAAAATATGTTTCAAAGGTTTAAGCACATGTGTGATCGCACGCATCGTCCTTGCGCTAAAAACCTTTTCTCTCTTTTAAATAAAATTACAAAAATATGTTTTAAAGGTCTAGGCACATGTGTGATCGCACGCATCGTCCTTGTGCCAAAAACCTTTTCTCTTTCTTCAAAAAATACAAAATACGTTTCAAAGGTTTAAGCACATGTGTGATCGCACGCATCGTCCTTGTGCTAAAAACCTTTTCTCTCTTTTAAATAAAATTACAAAAATATGTTTTAAAGGTTTAGGCACATGTGTGATCGCACGCATCGTCCTTGTGCCAAAAACCTTTTCTCTTTCTTCAAAAAATACAAAATACGTTTCAAAGGTTTAAGCACATGTGTGATCGCACGCATCGTCCTTGTGCTAAAAACCTTTTCTCTCTTTTAAATAAAATTACAAAAATATGTTTTAAAGGTTTAGGCACATGTGTGATCGCACGCATCGTCCTTGTGCCAAAAACCTTTTCTCTTTCTTCAAAATCCCAAAAATATGTTTTAAAGGTTTAGGCACATGTGTGATCGCACGCATCGTCCTTGTGCTAAAAACCTTTTCATTCTCCTAAATAAAAGGTACCAAAAAAAAATATAAAATCATCAAAAACTAAAAAAAAAACATCAACAATTTCAAACAACAAACAATATCGTCTTGCTGATTTCAGAACTACGTGATCCTTGATTCTCCATCAAAAGTGGAGATACGTAGGAGCAAGGCCAGTCCTTGTCAGGCTCACTCTCCCAAAAATCCAAATTTATCCATAATCATTTTAAAACAAATTTCTCAAATAATTTCCAAACAAATTTCTCAAACAGTTTCTAAAAGAACTACGTAACCCTGATTTCTCACATGAGAATACGTAGGAGCAAGGTCAATCCTTGTCGGGCCCAAAAAACTAAAAAAATATTGTTTGTTTCTTTAGAGTCTTATTTTAGGGGAAAGTTAAACATTTTGAAAACCACATCCATATTCGCGCATTTAGTTAAAGGTACTGCCCTAGGGCAGGCGTTGTAGGGTGCTAATACCTTCCCTACACGTAACCGACTCCCGAACCGAGAATCTGGTTCAAATTGACCATGCCTTATCATTTTATGGTTTTTCCGTAGTTTTCCAGAATAAACTATGGTGGCGACTCCAAAATCTCTTTTCAAAACCCGTTTCTTTTCGGATCGTCGTCCCGTCGCGATTCCGGTTGCGACAGCGGGAAAGCCACCGGAGTTTCCCTTCCTTTTTCAATCTCTACAATGCTCATCAGGAACGATAGAGGATTCGTCGGGGGTGGCATATGGAGCCATTGGGGGTGTCGCCAATGTCAGCGTCTCCTTCTTCGATCCGCACCGACCGCCACATCTCCTCCTCCTCGAACCTAATCCTTTTGTTCCTTTCCTCAATTTCCTTGGTTTCTAAAACTCCAATCTTCCTCTCCAAATCCCTAATCCTAACCTCACCTTTGCCTTCACCTTTTTTAAAGACGTCAGTTCCTTCTCTAGAGACTTAACCAACGACTCTTCTCCCCTAAATTCTTCCTCAATTCAGAAGCATCCACCCTCGCCTCCTTCACCGCAGCCATCTCTGATATCAAATCGTGGTATAGCCTCGCCACATCCGTCTCCAGGTCCGCTGCCCTCGCCGCCATAACCTTGGCCGCCTTCGTCTCGTCGCGCGACTGCGCCACCTCTCGCTGCATCTCCTCGATCTTCTCGCTATTCATTGTGCCGTCTCTTCGTAAAATGCCGAGCTCCGTCGTTAGCTTCTTGATCTCCTCCTTCCTCGTGGTGTTCTCGTTCACCAATTCATTGCGTTCGCGTTGCAACACTTCGATCTTCGTTGTTGATTTCTCACCGTACTGATCATCTACACCGCGGTTGGCAACACCGTCATCCACCATGACTGATTTTGCAAAACAGAAAAATAGCACGCAGTCAGTTCATCAACTAAGAAAGCAGTAATCAAAATCGTTCACCAATTCATCGCAAGGCCGAATGGCGCCTCCGATGAGTTCCCCTCCTTCCTCTGCCACTACGGCAGCTTCTGTCTCCGCCACTGACATTGTCTTTGTCGGATCGAAGATCATCCCAAACCTGTCCCTACTCCTCCCCAAAACACAACCATTTTGCCCAACGCCCCTGTTCCCAAAGATGTTGTCTTCGCTAATTACTTCTGCACCTATTTTTGATTTAATAGGTTTTGGAGGATCAATTGATGCTACAACAATTTTGGATTTGTTGATTTGGGTCATGATTTGATTTTTGCTGCTGATAAGGAAGGGAATCCAAAACGAAATTAGGTTTGATTTGGGTTGCTGTGTTTTCTGATTTGAGGATCTGAGTTTTCTGGGTTTTGAACTGCTGCGTTTTCTTGGAGGATGATGGCGACCTCGCGATGATGAAGGGAGAGTGGTGACGGAGAGATTGAACTCGTAATGGCACTGCTCGCGTTTGGTGGTGGCGTGATGAGGTTGCTCGTGTCTGGATGTTGATGGTGGAGGTGTGTGATGGAGGATGACGACGACTAGGGTTTTTGCAGCGGCGACATGGTGGTTGGCTGGCGCGACATTGTGTTGGCAGTGTGACATTGACGACGGGAAAGATTCACGTGGCAGAAAAGCTGAGAAGATTGACTCAATGTCAAAAAAAAAAGATGATATGTCACAACACCGTTAGCCACAACAGCTGGTTTTTGACGGTGTTAGTTTTAGAGGACAAAAATTAAAGTTTTCTTAAGGAGGATGACTAAAATGTACCTTACTTTGAAAGAGAGGCTAAAACCAAAACCACTTGATAATATAGAGACTAAAATATTATTTAACCCTTTTATTAACTATTAATTTGGTGTTTGTATACTTCACATTTTTTTACTATCAGTATTGACTAGTTAGGTAAAGAGTTTTCTATTTCTGCAATTTGTAATTTTTTATCTTTATTGTTTTATGAAGAAGAGGCTTTATTTTGGCTAGTTATAACAACTATTTGTTTATCTTTGTTTTTTAATTTTAAATCACTTAAAAGTTTTAAGTATGCTTTACATCCTTAATCTTTGTTTAGTTTTCATGTTACGGCATCATCTCTTTCCACTATTTAGGTGAGCAACGGTTTTACTACCTCTCTCAGATTTTAGTGCTGAACTACTAGATCTAAAGACGGACTACAACCTAAAAACCTTAAAGAATTTTGTTAAGATTCAAAGTAAACTTTTAGTAGTTAAGTCAAGCAACAAAATTGCCCAACTCTTTCAATTTGTTTTCTAAGTGTTTTATGGTACTTTTATACCAGACTCCAGACATATATTATAGGGTCTTCTAATAACAATTTATTTTTTTTATGTGTTTTGTCAATTTTCTCTTAAACTTTCTAATTTGTTTTGTTATTTCTATGGCTTGGGTTTGGGTTTGGGCTAGAGCTTGGACTCATCCTGGGAGTTGTAGGGAACGAACTACAAATCCAAAATCGAGAGGTACTTGTGAATCATCTAACTTTACAAACTCATTCATTTTTATCATGTTCTATCTTTCTTCTATTATTTTATTATACTCTTTCTCCGAAGAAAACCTAGTATTTTGGAACACAGTAATTGTATGTCTGGAGTTAAAAGTTCTTGAAAAGTATTTAGAATCAATGGACCGTTGGCTCCATTCTTTTGGAAATAATACTGTTAAAACTTTTAATTTTGAGAAAAGGATAATTCCTTGATATTTTTAAAATAAGATATTTCAGCAGTATCTACTAACTTCCGCATAACTGATTGACTTCCGAATCTGTTTCAGTTGCGTAAACCATTTCTTTTTAGTTTTATATAGTTTATTTTGATCGCCGTTGCGTCAGAATGTTTTCACCGTTAATATATCACGTTGAAGACATGACACAAGGAAAAAGGATAAAAGAAAATTTTTCTTAAAATGAAAGATCTTCAAAAACTAAAGAAAATCATATATGTACGGTCTTCAGAGAATAAAAATATATTTTTATCAAAAAATGTCTAATGAAAGGTGTTCAAGGAATAAAAATATATTTTCATTAAAAAATATTAAATAAAAAAATGGAAGAAAATTCGTAGTTAAGTAACCTTTTGGATGAATAAAAAAATATAAAGAACCAGGTAATTGTGTAATTGGGGTTTAGTCTTATCCGTTTTGATAAGGCTGTGTTTTGCTGAGGAAATTGTGTTCCGGGATTCCGGAGAGCTTGTGGTTGGTGCAAAGCACAGGTAAGAAAAGCAAAACATTTTCAATTCGTTTTTCCAAAATCTATTATGTTCTGTGTTGTGTTCAGTTATTTCTTTACAAGTTTTACTCCCAGAATCCAGTCGTAAGTTCTACAATGCGCTTTAAACTTTTGGAATTTTATTGTGATTTATGATACCCATTTTTGAATCGTTCATTGTTCTTCTCGGGTTTTGTTGCTAGTTGCTATTGTATGTTTCTTGAATTTATACAGCACATTGCAGATTTTATTTTAGTTATTGGTGTGTGTTTGTGTGATCGTGTGTACAAGTACAAGTGTCAGTTCAATTGAATAACAAGCTATCCATACTAGACAAAATTTATGATTAACTGGGTGGAATGATGGTGAGCTTATTCATTCGGATTGCTGTTTTCTGATTGATTATATAGAAAGAATGACTTATTCTGATGAAGAAGGAAAAAGAAAGTAGAATCAATAAGAATATTATACATAATTTGAAAGGAACAACATGATATCTGAATACAGTAGGTCCTTCATTTATTGACAACTTCTGCAACATAACAGGTAAACTGCAATCCAGGTCTAATGTTCCATTGTCTTCCTTCATTGGCTTCCTTGGCTTGTGGTTTGTCACCATCAATGGTATGGGCTGAAGAGAGTTCTAGTGACAAAGAGGAAGAAGATAAAGGGGTTATTGGGGCTGTCAAATCATTATTTGATCCTAATGAGAAAACAAAGTCTGGGAAGGTGTTGCCTAAGGCTTACTTAAAGTCAGCAAAAGAAGTGGTGAAAACACTGCGTGAATCTTTAAATGAAAACACTGATGACATTGCCAAATTTAGAAGGACAGCAGATTTCGCAAAGGAGTCAATTCGGGAATATTTGGGCACTTGGAGTGGAAATCAGACTGTTGTGCAAGAAGTATGGATTTCTATTTGAAACTCTTAATGCAATGAAAATTCAATGCCTTATGTGGAAATTGTGTTGCAGATTACCCTTTTGTGATCATGTTTTGGATTCCTTTCAGGAATCATATGTTATTTTGGAGAAAGTAATAAGATCTTTGGCAAACTTTTACTCGAAGGCAGGGCCATCAGCTCCACTGTCGCAGGAAGTTAAGTCTGAAATATTAGATTACCTAAATAAAGCTGAAGAATTTCTGTAAAAAATGTTTTAGTTCCAAAATTTATTCATGTGTTATTCAAAATTATTCTTCAATCATATTAATTTCGTTCTAAAAAACTTATCCAACTTTTATTTTTCTTCATCTGAATTTTGATTGCTTGTTTAGGTTGATGATTATTCTCCTCTTCTCTCTCCTGTGTCCAAAACTAGAGAAGACTGAATTTCCCAGTAAATAAGATTTGCATTAAGATAAATTAAATTTCCATAGCATAATAAATTATAGGATAGTTATTTTGAAAACTAGTTTAGTTATTTTATACCCACAGCAAAACAAACTCCTTTATACACACTTCTCGCGGAAGAGCTTTTCATCTCATCACCACAAAATAATGGACAATGATATTTGACAACATTTTTGACAACATTTTAATACTGTTTACGTGTCATTCTGTGATTGGTCCAAAATTATTCCAGAATCAATAATAATAATCATAAACACCAATATAGACCAATCATAAAATTACACATAGACAGTGTTAAAATGTTGTCAAAAAAATATTGTCAAAATATCATTATTCCAAAATAATATCACATGGTCATGGTCAATTACGTGCCTCTGGCGCAGCATACATTATTTTTTAGCTGTAATTTTTTTATTTTCCTCCAGCATACATTTATTATTTCCATTTTTTATTATTGAGCAAAGATTATGGAATCTTGAATCCGTTAAGCTATTTGAATTTATAACGCTTAATAAAATTAACTGAATTTCTTGAATATTGATAATATACTATTTTACATTATTGAATATTTTAATTCTTTAAATAGCTAATAATCTTAAATTAACATAATATTTTTAAACTTTATCCTCGTTTTATACATTAATATTAAACAAAATTAGATGTTTAGATTATAATTTGACACAATATAAACAAAATCGACGAGAGGAAAAAATGAAAAACCGTGGAGCTGCTCATCGTAAGGATGAAAGAAATTTTAATAAAATAAGGATGATAAAAAAAATAAGCTAAAAGGTTTTATAGCTTCAAATGTTAGAAAAAAACATCATTTAAACAAAGTTAAAAACTAGTAAAATGCAATCTTTCACCAAAGAGCTTTATTTTACTGAAAAGAATTGTTTTAAGATAAAAGTTAAACTAATTTACCTACTCTAGAAGAGGAGAGTATGAACAGATTTCGGAGAACTAAAGTTTTTCATTATTTATTTTAAAATCTACACCAAAGAAAACCAAACAAAATAATTTTATTGACCGGTCCTCTGTCGATGGAACGATAAATATTCTAGATGAGTATTAAGTGAGTGAGCGGTAACATTTTTATCTTAATTTACTTTGTATAGACTAAAAGATCAATCCAAAGAGTGAGTCACCATTTAGTCAAACACCTATTAACTTTTGGATTGTGATTTGACCAATTTTAATTAAAAGTTCATTTCGATAAATACATAAGAAAAGTAAGGAGATAGATGATGATATCTATTGCAAATTTAAGATATTACTGTTATAACTGATCAGTCATAGTCGGACTGTCTTTGACAAGTACTCACCCGCATAGTATGCAGTTGGAACATCAAGGACTTATAAAAATTTTATAATGAAAACCAAAAGTGACGCAAGGAAATTTGGAGAAACGTGTGAATGAGTGTTTTGATATGATCCAAACCCGACACCTGAAACAGATAATATTAGTTTTTTACTAGACATATTTGTAAATGTAAATCCAACGGATGTAAACAAACAAAAACTATTATTATATCATTTGAAGACAAATCATGAAGTTGGTTTCATCTTATATAGTAAATATACATCTTTGTTATGAAGAGAGAGAGAGAAATTTAGATGGTTGTCAAGTAATATACTAGAAGCAAATAGTATATCAAATGAAATCTAATTCTCTTCACCTTAACATAAAATAAAAAGGCATCGTACCTTGGTACAGTTCCAAGGTGACATGGATCATACTTTGTTGCTTGGCAAAGAGCCCTAACAAAAGCTTTAAAGGTTGCCTTAATAATATGATGAGAATTTTTTCCAGCAAGATGTGCTTAGAGGAATGCATATATATTTTGTTACAAGGTTTTCAAAATTGGGATAAAAAAATATCAACTAGAAAAAAGAAGCAAAGGCACCAAGTTGGATTATGTAGTCAATTTGTCAATGCATGAAGAATATGAAAACAATATCTCATCTTTCTAGCCTATGTGGCTTATGAGACATATCATTTATCCTAGGTCAAACATCTACAACATCTAGGAGTTTAATTCGTAACGACATGCACAAATATATTTATCAATTGAACGACTATAACTGATAATGACCCAAGTTCTATACTAATCATCGTCATTTTTTAATGGTTTTGTTTATATTTATAGTTTAACCAAGAGTTCCTGTAGGTTAACACATACACATGTCAATAACATTCATTTGACACATGGTCACATGACCTTTTTTTAAAAGTGGTAGGTCATAGTTGAAGGTAAAATTGGAAAACTCCATTTGGTTTAATTTGAAATTTGATTTGGGATATTTTGTCTCATGCTAATTTGGAAGGTGTAGGTAAAGTTTCTGTGCACGTTCTTTTCTGGTGGTTTCCAGATCATTTTTGAAGTCAGTTACGTCTATGCTTGTTTTCGTCCTCCAAGTGGTTGTTGTTTACATCTTCTTTGTAATAATTTTCAAGGTCTTAGTCGGTGGTTATGGACGTGTTCTCCCGCGGTGGCGCCCGCTAGGTTTTTCTCCCGGTGGGTTTTCTCTCTTAGTGTTTTGGAGGTTTTCTCTCTGCATGGTTTTGAAGGTTTTTGCTTATCCATTTCCCACCTTAGTATAACCCCCTTTTAGTTTTAACATTTTTGTCTGCATCTTTATGTTATTTTACTATGAAATAAAGTGAAGTATTAAAGTGTTTCGATAACCATTATTATGTAAGTTAATCGAAATTATTAATCTAATTACATTTTTCATTTGCTTGTGGAAGAACTGTGAGCTACTGTTGTTGAACATTTTTCTCACTTAAGTTGGACTAAATATGAGTTATTAAAGTTGTTAAGACTACATTTCAGAGTTCAGAACAACTGCTGAAAATTTTTAGATAGCACAAAACAACTATCTCTATTTTTGAAACAAAACTAGTTTAAGTACTAAACTCTTGTAGAGGTTGTGAGGTACTTTCAGCCCAAAAATTCCCTTGAGTCTTAAAACTAGATGGTAAACACTATAGTTCTTTAGAAGAGTTAAAACATGATGAAGTTCAAGTTTCTTGAACTATACCGTGAGTTAAAGAGCATAAATGTCTCTAAGAGAAACTCAATGTAGACTAGGTGTTGTTCTACATTTAAGTGTTGCATTATTTTTGTTTCTTGATGTTTTGGGGGTTGGAACGTGACCTTTAGGTAGTCTTTGGAGCAAACAACTGAGTGTTTTCTTTCCTGGACCAGTTTTGAATGTGAGGAGGCAGCTACTTAGGATTTTTAACACAAGAGTTGGTATGATTGTTGTATGTTTCACGTTGGTGTTCAGTTGGTTGTTGCACATTTTGTTTGGTCTTTACATGTCTGGTTTTTGTGGTGCAACAACTATTTTTGATGGTTTAAAACATGGTAAAGGAATGAATGTGTTTGTTGGGAGAAGAAATTGAGTGTGAGAATCATTGTACATCTCATGCAAAGTTTTTTCACATTAGTTGTAATAGATGCATCATTGTTTTTTTAGTGTTTCTTTTAGCTTAAAGTGGTTACTTTTGCTAGCCCACTTCCTTTTCATGTGAATAGAAGGGCAAAACTTTTAGTGCATCAACTTTTTTCTTTCTTATAAAATGTTATGGCTAAAATGAGTCACTATAGCTTGGGTAAGAACTTTACACGTTATTTTTGGTAGTGTAGATTTCTTTTTAATGCAATGTTTTAGTTATGATAGAATTAGCTATAATTCTTTTGTGCACGTGAAGTGGAAAACTTGTGGTGCTTCCTTATATCTTCATTTCATTAAAATAATGTGTCTGATTATATGAATCTAAAATTGGTTTTTGACTTTATTCATTCCCAAGTATTTGTTTGGAGAATTAGATGATGTAGTTCAAAATATTTTTTCCATTTAAACTTGCATCATAAGAAAGTGAAGTAATGTACATTTGGTTGCAGTTTCAAGTTGTTTATGTTTTGAAAAATGTATAGGATATACTAAAATGAACAAAGAGCAAAGTGAAATGGTAAGTATGGTGTAAGTGTTTATTTGGAAACTGATGTTGGTGAGATTGTGAATAACTTATTTAGGGAAGAGCTACAGGACATAATAATTATTACTATAATGAAAAGGTTGACTCATAAGAAATTTCAAAGCAAAAAAAGTGTTGAGAATTTTTCTAGGTTGCATATTTTGTTAGCATTTGGAGTATTTTATTTTCCTAGGATTTGTGATGTCATTAATAATATCAACTTTTGAACTAACTAAAGTAATTCCATTTATTTTGTTATGTTGGTTAGATTTATTGTGTTATTTTCTCAATCTGAATTGTTAGTAATGTAAAACTGTATTTGGTTTTGAAGATCTTATGGGATTGAAATCTAACTAAAGAACAATTGGACATTGAGGAAATTATAGAATCACTTAGTTGTGGTGGGGAGAGGAATCCTAAGTCAAATGATGACACTTTTGACTTCACTATAATTGTTCAAGAGCAAAGGGTATTGAGGAGAAAGGTTTAAGACCATGTAGAATGTATTGAGGAGTTACAATTAAGAGTTTGATATCTTGAAAAAGAGTTTTTCAATGAGATGCCATATTTTAATGATGGTACAGAGGGACCTTTGACAAATGAAAAAATAAGTGATTGTGTGAACTTAGTGGGTTGTGGTAACATTGATTGTGCAAGTGTGTACAAAATTGCACTTCAGCAGTTTCTGATGATGGTGACTGGTAAGTTTAAGATAGAACAAAATGATATATATAATATTAACAAATTGTATGATTAACCTAGAACTACTAGGTGTAGTTGGTTGAAGGATGCTACTATCATATTTTTTTTCTGATATAGATTTACCCTTGATTGGTAGTGCAAAGCCATTTATGTATTACGGATGCATAAGCCCATGCTTGTTTGATTTGTTTCATGGTCAAGTATGATGAATGTTGTCTCATTTAGAGCTTTGATAAAGTAGTGAATTGATGCATAAGGGGTAGGGGGTTGACTGCTACGATAGTAATTTTATTGCATCCTATAAAGTCACCGAATAGGACTTGCTTATGTAGGATCAATTAGAACTTAACCAAACTGCATCTATACACTTGTCTTGCTGCCATCAATAAAAATTGTGTATGAATGAAGTTGGTTGTATTAATCATCTTGTATTCCTTCCTTGATCACTCTCTCTATATTACTAATCCAAGCAATAAAACCGACAGTGTCGTGTTCTATGCAGTAGCTTTTTCTTTTCCTTCATAGTTTGAGCTTTTTTTAGTGCAACCAATGCATAGCTGGATTTGGTGGAGTGTAGATGCATGTTTCTCTAATAGTAGAACCCATCTCAATTTAATTAAATCTTGTTTGGTACAACCGTGCTTTAATTAATAGGCTATTGTTGTGACTTCGGCAAGTGTACCGAATCGTACAAGTAATATAAAATGGTACGACCAAGTATCGTATTCCAAGAGACTCTCGACACTAGACAGTCATGTGATAACTCGATTAATTAAGACTTAAAAGTAACGAAATCATTGGTTTATAATGCAAATACAGAAAATTAAATATGAATGCAGTTTTGATCACTTGAAGAATAGCACATCGATGAACGAATGAGGTTTGTATTATGAGATGAATATGTTGTTGAGGTAAGATTTCACCAAGTTTACTCTCATGTATATAAGAATTCTTCTTTTTTCATTAAAGTCAATGTCACTCACTAAATTACTTAAAACCCGATCCCTCGGTGAAGAAAGCCTACTCTTAATTGCTAGTTCATACGATTTCTAACATTCCTAATAATTATTTCTGAAGATTAGGAGTTTAAGACGATCAAGACTCATACCCTCATCCCTGAGAAATACTGCTCTTTGGAATAATTCTACAAGAACCTGAATTGTAAGGAACCTTTCGACACTCATGCAATATATACATCACGCTATGAATGAGTTAAACAAAGCGAACATTGATCACAGAAGAATTACCCCAACAGTTAATTAAAGAAGCATAAATTATTAAGAATTAATTCAAATACATGAAAGTTCACAAGGTTACATAATCCCCCAACAACAAATAGAAGTTAGTTCCCCATTGTCATGGAAAAACTAGATGTACAATGGAGAAGAATGAAATAGAAAAACCCTAAAAGTTGAAGATGGAAGCTCCCGCATCCAAATCCGCCTTCAAAGAGTGGAAGAGTGTGTTGTTGTGCCTCATCTGCCAAAGATAATAAACCTAGGGCATCTGGGTCCTTTAAATAGAGCGAAACCAAAACAGAAACAAAGCCCAAGCCCATCTTGTTGGCACTCAGCGCCTCACTTAGGGCGCCCGGGCGTGTTGGGATACTAAAACTAGTGCTCAGCTTCACTCAGAGTGCAAACAGGCTTGGTTCTTCACAAAAGTGGCGCTCAACGTCCCCAAAAAGGACGCCCGGGCGGTGTGTGATAGGCTTTGGGGATGAGGGCCCCAAAAGGGCGCTCAGGCATTGTGCGTTCCTCCTTTCTGATGCTTTTCCAAGTCTTTCTGAGTTCCATCTCCTTGGCACTTCAGCTCTGCTTCCCATATTATCTCATTTCCTGTCAAAACAAGGGAATTTAGTCATAAAATCCTTAAGTTCAACCTCAATTCTCTTATTTACACAACTTAACAGAAAAACATCATTTCAAGCAAGTTTCTAAGTAGAAAATGGTGCATTTAGTATTAAAATTACATCACAGATAATGATACTTTCAACCGTTATCAACTATACCTAACACGTTTTGGTGCAGTTGTGTTCTTTAATTAATTTTGATGTAACTTTTTAGCTCTTTTCAACTAGCCACTACCATATGTTGCATAACTTGATTCCTTCCAGTATCTATAGTTGCTGGCATGCTCTATGCCACGTGGAGCATTTATATGATTTAAACATGTGTTTAGGCATTCTATTTGGTGTTAATAAGTAAGAAAAAGTGAGGTATATTGAAGTTTAAATGAGAGTTATGCCTAATGGGAAATCTATAATACATATCTTGTAGATGCATATTTCAAACTGTTTAGCGAATGAGTATGACAATTTTAAGTTCCTATCATGATCCTAGTCTAATTATAAATGTGCAATAGACTATTAAGAGTAAGCGCCTTGGTAGGTTAAGGTAACTTAGACTAATGAATGTTATATTATGTAGTTTTTGTAACTGTACAACGAGGTACAAATTAGTATCAGAGTATTAGACGTTGGTATGCTTCAATTGAGAGAAAAGTCTGGATTATATGGCTAGGTACCGTGGCCCTTCTGCATCAGTATGTGGCTTAAAATTAATTGTTGTTTAAAAGCGTTATCATGGTGCCTTATAAATGTTTAATGTGTATGGTTTGTTTGCGATTGATTAGGCAAAGGTTATGTGGTTGTTTGGCCTTCTTACAATTTGACAGATAAGATAAGGTTGGATTTTAGCATGCCACGTCAACATGCAAAAACTCATTTTTAATGCCACGTGTGATTAATGAATACACCGACATGCCACATAACCCAAACTTAAACGTTTGTTTGTTCAATTTGACGGAAAGCCTTTATTTGATTCAATTTTACAAAAATAAGGACCCAATTGAGACGCCGAAAAAGAAGGGAACCTATTTGAGATTCTAGGCGAAAATAGGGACCTAAATAGACATTAAACCTTTTCTTTATAAAGTGCTTGTGGAGGTGTCAAACAACATTTTGACCGAAGGAGACTTGCAATGCATATAAATGTTCAATGTGTAGGTTATGTTGTTTGCCACAAGCGTGATGATGTATAATTAAATACACACATAAAAATTATTAGTCGATGTTGTTTCAATCCATTCCTTGCGGTACGTAAATTATTACTTTTTATTTGATTGTTAAAAAGTAAATATTTTTGAAGTATTTATTTCAATGCAATTTGTCTAGGCAATGGTTATTGAAACAAAGAAGATACCAAAAACAAAGCGACAACCTTTGGACGCGACAGGTTGCGACAATTTAGGGTAAAAGGTTTACACTAATATTTAATCTGTTCAATATAAATCTGTAAAGTTGGTACTTTGCATGATTTATTCAATACGATTGACAAAGAGACAAATTATGTGGAGCGGAAATTGAAGGTCATTCGGGAACATTTGTCAATCCAACCAAATACGTTATGTATTGGATTGTGTGATATGTGTGATGTTTATAATATTATTTTATTGTGTAGGTGATAAACAAATTTTTAATCCGCGAAAACAGAGTCAAAAACTTGTTAAGACCTCGGCAACTATACTGAATCGTATCAAGTAATAATAAATGACCAAGTATCGTTTCCCAAGAGACTCACGACACTAAACAATTATGTGATTACTCAACTAATTAAGACTCTAAAGAACAAATTTTGGGGTTTTTGAATGCAAATGCAATAAAATAAACATGAATTCAATTTGATCAATTGAGGCTAAACACAAGAATGAATGGATGAAGTTGATGATATTGATGTTGGGTTTAGATTTCACCTAATTTACTATCAAGTATATATGAATTCATCTTCTTCATTAATGTTAATGCCACTTTCTACTTTACCTTAAATCCGATGTCTCGGTGAAGAAAGCCTACTCCTAATTATTAGTTCACAATGTCTTGTCTCCCTAACAATTAATTATGCATTACATTCGCATAGAAGCTTAAAGACAATCAATCCTCCTATTCCTATGTCTAGGTAATATTGCTTCCGGGAGAATTTTCCCAGTTCTAGATTTTCCCGTATGTGTCCATATCGACAAAATCAAAGATCATGCAATTGAATGAGTTAAACAAAGCATGCAAAGAGAGTAGAGGAAAAACCCTAACAATTAATGAAGTAGAGCATATATAATCAAGAATCAATTCAATACATGAGAGTTTAAGAGGTTACATATTTTCCAACAACAAATAGGTTTAGTTCTTCATCGTCATGGAAGAACGAGATGAACAATGGAATGAAAGAATGGAAGAGATAGAAAAACCCTAGAAAGAGAAGAGGAAAGCCATCACCATCTCCAAATCTACCCGAAGGGTGAAAAGTGTGTTTCTATGCTCAAGCCATTAAAAGATACAATTCCTAAGACGTGCAAGTCCTTAAATAGAACATAAAAATAACAAAAAATAGGTCCAAGCCCATAAAAATAACATAAAACAGGTCCAAGCCCACGTCGTCAGCGCTCAGCGCAAAAATGGCGCTCAACGGTAGTTGCGACACTCAAAATTGGCGCTCAACGCAACTTTTTCTGCACTCTGGTTGACTTTTTGCACTCTGGATGACTGGTTGACTTTTCTGCATTTCAACCATTCGGTACTTTAACTCTTCTTTCAAATCATTCCAATAGCCAACAAAATCATGGAAATCTAGCATAAAACCATTAAATTCACTTTCAACTCTCTTATTTACAAAACTAAAGCAAAAACACGAGTTAAAGCAAGTTTCTAAGTCAGAAAGGGTGTTTTTAATATTAAAATCAAGTATAAAAATAACGGTTTTTCAACCGTTATCAGTAGGTTTTATTGTTGTGTGTTGGTCATTAAATATATGGAGTTATGGGACCATGTTCTTAAATATGATGGGAATAAAATGTTGGATTACACAATGATTGGTATTATTTACGTATATGGTTATTTAAATATGATTTATGATAATTGATTTTTATGTGTAATTTTTGAAAACAGTAATATTATTGCAGGAAGAATTACAAGTTCTTCAACAACAGATGGTCTATGAGTGGGTCTTGCACGAAGAAAATATTTATCGAAATGCAGTTATGAGGAATTGTGGGACGTTGTAGGCAATTGTGTGTGAATAGGTTTAGTGAATGGGTGTATATGTTGCAGTTGCACAAATTGGGAACAATAACTAATTTTGGGCCAAGGAAAATTTATTTCCATCTTTTGAATGACGTTGACTTGTATATGTTTTCATTTCCTTCTAATTATCTTTAATTGTAGGTGGATTTCTTTAATTGTTTTGGTAATTAATTGGAAATTTCTAGAATTATTATTTCTCATGTACAAGTCAATTTTTTGTTTGTCAATGTCTTCGTCAACTAAAACATCACGAGCTTTTTCATCGTAACTTTTATCAACATCATGACCTACTATGTCATAGTTTAACTTCTCTAAATTTGACTTCTGAAATAGAGTACATATATCGTCAACCTTTTGTTGCCTCTTTTGTGCAAGAAACATTCCTAGCTTCTCCACCACTTTCTCAAGCTTCGCAATGGAGTCCTCTTTCTTAATAATGATACCAACCAAAGCTTTTTTGTCTACAACAATATCAGACAAACATTGGCTTTGAAAGTTGTTCTTCACTCTACCATTATGATGATCGTCAAAGGCTTCTTTAACAATGTCTGTACAGATCTCTTCATTTGATAGAAAGACCTCAGTAATGACCTATTCAAAGAAAAATAAGCACACATATCATATTCAAATCAATACAAATTTCATAAAATGTCATTACTAGAAGCAATCATAATCTCACTTCATTAGCGGCAAAGACTTTTGAACTTCTGCTTCACTAATTTTAACATGTATCCAATGAAGAATTCTAGAAAAACAAGTTTTTTCTTTAGCCAACTTATTCTGACCAAATAAGACATGTTACATTGCCCAAATCTATTACATACATGACGTCCTGTTGAAGTTTTAATGATAACTCCATATTTTGTTGTTACATGGCTTGAAGCTTTTCTTCAAGTGTTCTTGGTATTTGTTGTTGTTGTTGAAGTTGTTACTCCATAATTACCATGCGTTAGTTGATTTTTTTCCTCTATTTGGAGCTCCATCTTCCTCAAGGCCTCCTAACTCAAGGATTCGTTACTTCTTTGTGGAGGACCAAAGTAATATCAAAGACCAATTGTACCTCCAACGCCACACACAAGATCTGGATGCTTTGACTTTCCAATGGTCGTTGTGAGTATATCATCTCGACCATGGCCAACAAACACCTCTTTCTACTAACATATCATGCATCACATAATCAAGTTTAATCATAAGTAATTCATATGAACTATCGTTTTGGGTTTAGGGTTTGTACATACTATTTTTTTCATACATCAATTGAGCTCATTATGATGTCATGTGCACATTGGACTTAGTCTGAGCAACCTTCCACATCTTATACCCAATAGGTGAGAATACTAGGTTAACTCAAGTCCTAAAACCTCTACATGAAACTTTCCTAATCATTTTTCCAATAATGCATAGCCACCTTACAAGAGTATGTGTGGGGCATCATTAAGTTTTTATCTTTGCTAGGCTACTATCCTTTTTTTCCTATCACACATAACATAAATTAATAATTGCAAATCACAAATGTATGAGTGGTGGGACTATAAACAAAATTAAGTAACAAATTTGTCAATCCTTAAACTCTCTAGATGCACGAAACTACATTCACTCCTCCTTAGTTATTTTGTACTTATTTACAAGGAGTGTCTTGTTGCCTGTCTTCAAACACAAAAAAGATGTGTGATCCTTGTTTTGAAGTCCCTCCATCTATTGACTATGAGAGATAACACCTTTTTTCTAATTTGCCTAGTGTTTGAAATGTCAAAATTTTGCGGTTGAAAATAGAAAATATGTTAATAAATTAAGAAAACATATTCAATACTATATTTGTGAAAAGTAAACATACCAAAATATCCTATTATAGGAGGTTCTTTCTTTATCTCTGAAATGTCATTCCAAGATGCAATCACAATAGGGATGTGCGTTTTGTCCAACATTTCCAAATAATTATGAAACTTTTCTGCATATGGGCCTTTATGTGTACCCAGTCGAGGATCAATCTCGACTACCAACCTCTCCATGACAATCCATCAGGTTATGCATCTAGAAATTGAGTCACAAATCTAGCAAATCTGTATTTTAGGATTTTTTTACTTTAAGGGTAAAGTGATAACTTTTTTTAATAAGGGTGAAAAAAAATGGAAGTGTGGGAGAATGAATATTAATATTATTAACTATGAATAATAATGGACCTAATTAGAAGTTCAAATAAAAACATGCAAATTTGTAGGATCAATTTATAACAAATATTCCTCAACTTCTAAAACTCGTAAAAAAGTAGCATAGAGGTTCAAATCTAATTATCCATATGTCTTTTTTATTAATTATAAAATATTATTTTTAAATATAATATAAAAAATTTAATATTAGTCAATCTTCTCACATTCCAAAAAAGGTCTTTAATTTTTAGAAATTTCTGCTTTGCAGGGTTTAATATTAACTTTCTTTGGTCTATTCCTATCAAGTTTCCTTATAGTTTGAACTACGTCATCATTCTCTTCAATATTATAATATTCACAAAACGAGTCTTTTTAGACATGAAATGATTATGAATTGTCCTTGAACTACTATGAGTTGAATCTAATTGTTGTAAACCTTAAAAACTATTAACAATAAGAGTGACATCCTTTAAAAAAGACATACCTGCCAAAGAATCAAATTTCATTGACATACTACCATCAAGATTTTTAATAAGAGAAAATCCATTCACAATACAATTATTATTTTGATTAACCAATACTAGCTTAAAATATGATTGAGCAACAATCTATACCACAAAAAAAGTTGTGTCATAAAAGATTGAATCATAAACTCCACCACTAGCTCCACCACATGTTTCATCACAAGCTCTATCACAGTTCTACTAGAGACTCTACCACTTGAGTTAAAGAGCCTTTACTTCTATATTATGCACCAACCACCTTAGGACAATAATATTGTTGTATTTTTATGCTAATTGTTTTATCTCCACTAAAAATGACATCAGTATTTGGTTGTAACTATCTATAACTAAATAAAACATGACTAATTATTTTACAATTTGAATAAAATAGAAACAATTTCTCATACTTAGAGGTTAGTAATAAACACAATTAAACAATATGATTTGAATAAAATATGTTTTTATTTGGTATGCTTTATTATAAATTGGTTATGTTATTTGAAATTTGTTATCTATATTATTAATATTCTTTTGGATGAGAATAAAATGGATTATAGAAAATGAAGTACCAATGATAAATAAATTATACTTCAAAGTATATTATTGAACTTGAGATATATTACTAAAACTTAAAATCATAACAACGTTGAAAAATTATTTAGTAGTAAAGTTGCTTTTTAGGAGCTGATTTAGGAAACCTTTAGTATGTGATGTGGTCAAGTGAGATTAAACATTGTGAAAATAAAAATTAAAGTATAAGACATATAAAAGAACTTGTTGATTGGATTTTTTTAATATTAAATAGGAAGAAATGAATTTAAGTGAAGATGGTGAAGACAGTATTGATATATCATAAGATTTTTAATTCAAAACAATAATCATTATTATTCTCATTGATTGAATATGTTTTTTTTATATAAAAAGTGGATTTGATTAGTTATTATTCAAGATTACTTTTCAAGCTTAAAAGAAGAGAACTCCTTATTTATTTATGTTGCAATGACAAACAAAAAATAAATTGTTAAAGGTGAATATTTTTTAATGTTGAACTTTATCTTTAGTGTTTAATATGCACACATGGTCTATTAATTATACTGTAGTTGTTTTTGGATTAAAAAAAATGGACAAAATTTTGTTATACACAAGTTGTTTTATTAAGGTACCAACCCATATTTTTTTGTTATTATTTCAAAGTCTTTTATCAAAACACTCATTTTATGCAATTTTAACTAGAGTTAATTGATGTACTTAAATGAAGTTCATGCACAAGTAAAAACATTCTAAATTATAAACATAAAAGACCACTTCAAAAGTGTGTGAGTCCTTCAATTGTTTACTTATACACCAAAGTCACAACTCTTATTACAAACCATAATCCTAAACATATATATAAATATTTTTTTAATTTTTGACTAAATTTATTTTAAGTTTGCAAAACTTATTTTATTTTAATATACTTACATATAATATTTGATTAAATGTTCTCTAATGTGAAATTATTAACTATTATTTCATTTGGATTTTGGATTTAGATTATTTATTTAGGGTTAAATATGTTTTTAGTCCCTAAACTATTGGCCGTTTCTGGGTTTCGTCCCTCTTCCAAACTAAGGTACAATATGGTCCTCATTCTTTTCGAAACTTTGGTTTTAGTCCTCCAAAACTAACACCGTTAAAAATGTGCTGATGTGTCTAACGTCTCTGTCCACGTGTTCTAACGTCTCTGTCCACGTGCTCTAACGTGTCTGTCCACGTGTTTATACAGCTAAAATGCAAAGTTAATCCAACGTTGGTAAAGTTTGGTTTATTAGTTTCATTGCAAAGTGTTGTCTGAAGGATTTGAGCAAAGACAAAGTGGAAAGAAGTTTCAAGCTTGGATATCACCTTCTTCGGCATTGGTGGAGTTGGGCATGTAAGTTCATATTTGTCTTTGTTTAGGTTTAAAATGATGGATGGATTTGGGGATATAGGGTTTTGTTGAAGGGTTTTGGTTTCGAACTTGAGTTTCTTTGTTAATCACTTTTGAAGGGAAATGAAAGGTGATAGAGGAGGTTGCACACTAAGCAGCATAGGTTCTGGAATGTCCCAAACTTGTGGATCGTCTCACTTAGCTTCAAAAAAATGTGGTTGTGGGGAAAGATTGTTGTTGTTGAAGGTAACTACATTGAAGAACAAAGGGAGACTATTTTATAGATGTAGAAATTGGGCAGTAAGTGAGAATAAAAGCTTTATTTATTGTGTTGAATATTGTATTGCTGATTTCTAATTTTCATTTGCAGAGTAATTCAAGCTGTAACTTCTTTGAATGGGTTGATGAAGGAGATTTCGAAATGGAAGGAAGCTTACAAAGGAAGAGTGAAGAAGTTGAAGTGTGTATTGAAAATGTTGTGTTGGATCTAAGGAAGAAGAAGGACAAGTTGAAGAAGAAATTAGAGGAAGAGAGAAAAAATTTCAAAATGATGTTGGTGTTTTTTGTATTGTCATGGGCATTAACTGCCATGTTTTGTATTCTGTTTGTGTTGAAGGTAAATTGTAATTAGATAGGTTATGTTGTGGATGTACAAGCAAGTTTTAAATTGAATAAAATGTGGAAGTTCAGTTCAATTGTGCCTTGATGGTTGTGTTATGTGCATTTGTGTTATATACTTTGGAAATATTAGCAGCTTTGCCTACCAATTTGACAATGCAGACTGTGACAGAATAGAACCACAAAATCACCATATTCTACAACTTATCAGAAAAAGTGTTTAAAATTTGGGGGTTTAAATGTCAATTTTGCAGAAACGAGTTTGGAATGTTAATGTGATGATTTTAGCAACTTTGTTTGACCAAATTTGACATGTACTAACTGCCAGCAGAGGCTAAAAGGTTCGAGATGAAAATATCAGTGTATGAGTTGGTCTTTAGCACCAAAAGTGGTGGATTAGAATGACAAATTTGTAGAGGGACTAAAAGCAGAAACTGCCACGAAATTGTTGGTTGTTCCAGCAGCCAACAGAGGGACTAAAAGCATAAACTTCCACCAAATTGTATAAAAAACCAGAAACCTCAAAATTTTTAAACCAGTTTAGCAGTATGAATAAACAGTTTAAAATGTATAAAGACAGTAAAAGGAACATAATGAAGCACACTTTAGCAGACAACAGCTTAACCAGTTACAACATAAGTAAAAGCAAAGCAATGTGGTCCATATTGATTAATAAAGAAGTCGTTCAAATAGTGGTCCCAGCATAGTTTAAAGGGTTACAGTCAGTACAAGACAAAAAAGTGGTCCACTACAACCACTACTTTAATTACAACTTCCTTGACAGCCTACAGCCACTACAATTTGTCTGAAATTACATCTTTCAATTACAACTTGCTTGAGACCTTACAATTTGTGCAACCAATCTTGAGGATGTTCTTCTTGCCCCTTCACACATAGTTGCAGATCCTCCACCTTGTGATGTTGATGCAGCCCCAGCCCTTGCATCTCTGGCTGATCTCCTTCCAGCTTGTGGTGCAGATGCAGATGCCCCCCTTCCAGCAATTGATGCAGCCCCTCCAGCTTGTGATGCAGATGCAGATGCCCCCCTTCCAGCTTCTGATGCAGATGCAGATGCAGCCCTTCTTGATGCAGATCCAGGTGTTGATGTAGAAGCCCCTCTTTTGTCCTATGAAAGGAGTAAGATAGTTAAATAACAAATAATTGTAAATAAATGAACTTGTAAATAACATTACCAAGAAGATTTACCTTGCTTTTCTGGCTCTTTTTACATGTGCTTACATTGTGTCCATATGCATTGCAAGTGCTACATTTTATAGCAGTATTGGTCTTTGACAATTTTCCATGGCTGACATATTCATCAACTTCTCGTCTTCTTAATTTTTTTGGCCTCCCAGGAGGTGTTTTGTAAATGGGAGGTAGTAGTTGTGGAGAGTCAGATGTAGGCCAAAGTTGTTGTCTATTGATAGGACTTATAATTGGTGCATAACAAGTTCTATAGGCATCTTTCTTATAGTAAGGATGAACATAATGTTCTGGGTTTTCCTATCAAATCCCACAAGTAACAAGTACATGTGTGATTACTTAAATCAACAACAAATTTGTCCATGGTAAAGCCATGAGTTACTTCAAACTGTGAACCCCCTGCCCATACCGGAAGCCAATTCCCACTCTTTTCAACCTCCATATCCAATCTTTTCCTCGGTTTAGGCATAACATCACCAGGATATGAGTCAAGTTTTTCTCTAAGGCTTGCAAACCTACTCATTATGTATGATCTAATCCATTCCATCATTGAAATTATTGGTTTGTCCCTTGCCATTAAAATAGTACTATTAAATGATTCTAACAAGTTATTGATCAACACATCACACCTAGGATAAGCACTAAAAGCATGCTCACCAACTTTTAGTTGGTATACCCATCAACCAATTAAAGGCATCAACATTCAGATTTTTTAACTCACCCATTTTTTTCTCCCATTCCTTATAGAATGTTGCCTTCGCAGCCCCATCATAAGGTCTCTAATGAGCAAGCCTCCCCCAAATTTTTTCTTGTAATTGTTGTATAAATGGCGTAAACACAGCCTGTGTTCCACTCCATTCAAGATATCATCAAAAACTGACATTAATCCCTGCAACCATAATACACTAATAAGTATTACATAATGAAAATAAATTTCTAACTAAACTAAAAATTTTAATGTACCTTTTGCTGATCCGAAATAAAGATCCACCTTTGACAATCTATTCCTCCAATATCATCAAGCAGTTGTCTCAAAAACCACATCCATGTGTCTTTGCATTCTGTTTCTACCACAACAAAAGCTAGTGGGAAATACTGGTCATTAGGGTCTCTTCCTACTGCAACTAACAACTGACCTCCATATCTTGTCTTCAAGTGACAACCATCTACACCAATAAATGGTCTGCAACTACCTAAAAACCCCTGCTTACAGCCCTCCAAACGCATGTTAAATGACCCAAACCTTGGTTGCAAGGTGGGTTCGGGTTGATTGACCTTAATCTTGAAGGTCCCAGCCTTGACTCTTAATAACTCAGCCACATAGTCATACAAACGAGCATATTGTCGTTCTCCATCACCCACTAAACAATCCATTGCAATTCTCTTAGCTCTTCCAGCCTTCCAATGACTTATTCCAACACTATATGACTTTTGTATTTCATCTATGATTTGTTTCACTGTCATGCCTGCAACATTGACAAATCTGGCAACCAAAACCTGTGCAATCCATTCTACATTTGCACTTTTGCCACCAAAACCCTTTCCACACTTGTGCCGAACTAGAGTTTTGAGTCTAAAGGTTTCCCTACTTCCTACCTTGCTAGCCATAATAACAAAACCACACCCCTTCTTACAAACTGCCCTTACCCTCTTCAAATCATTCTTCACAAACCTTACTTCTTTTCATTCAAAACGCTATGCTCCTGTACGACAGTCTTAAAATCCTTCAAACACTTAAACTCCAATCCCAATCTAAATTTGAATCCCTTATTCATATCTTCTGCTTTATACTTTGGAAAGTGCCTTCTATTGTCCCTCACATCCTCATCACTATCTACATTTGAGGACAACTCTTCTGTATCATAAACTTCATTTATCTCATGCTGTCCAACCTCTTCGTTAATGACAAATGCCCCCTCACTATCTCCAAATATGCTCCTAACACTTTTATTTTTGTTTTTCATTCTCTTCCACCTATCCAAAACTGGATTAATATTTCTTCTCTCTTCTTCCACCGTCACATTGTCCATCCAAAACCCATCATCACCATTTGCCATTCTCTCCTCTTCACTGTCATCAACATTTTCCACCCCTTCGTCGTCAAGAACATTGCCCTCTTCATCTTGCTCTTCATCTCCCTCAACATTCCCCTCTTCCTCTTCCTCTTCCACCATTTCTCCCTCAACATTCCCCTCTTCCTCTTGCTCTTCCACCATTTCTCCCTCAACATTCCCCTCTTCCTCTTGCTTTTCCACTATTTCCCCCTCAACATTCCCCTCTTCCTCTTCGTCATCTACTACCAAGTCTTGTACTTCAACATTTCCCTCCACCCCACCAATATCTTCTTCATCCATAACAACCTCTTCCTCCATCTCCTGTACTCTTACTTCCTCTGCCTCCTGACCAAATGTAAGAAAAGTAATTTCCTCTGCCTGACTGGGTTGGCCATGTTGAACATAGATTTCAACTTCCTCCTTATTTGCCTCTGCATAGTTAGCCAACAAAATGGCTTCTCTATCATCTGTCAGTGGTCTGAGGTTGTTCATTGCCTTTTGTTTGGAACCCTTCCCCAAAGTTTGAACTCTCCAGAGTACTTGAATTCTCTAACAAATCCCACCGCTTCAAAGTATGACCACATGTCGGGATCGATTCCCCTAATAACATGTATCTCTCCTCCCACATATTGTAGACCCTTGTTCTTCATGAACTTCCCCATATGATACAAACACACATCAAAAACCATTTTTCCTACAAGGTCAAATGAAAACTTCCCACATTAGACTCACAATGCACAGCGGAATGCCCATTACACACACAATTGCTTTTCTTGTTCAACGAATCACAGAGAAAACAAGTTCAACTTAAACTAAAAAATTACCTTGCTCAACGAACCATCTCAACGAACGACAAAGAAATCCCTTTCTTTCACCAAGCAAACTCAAAGAACGAACACATGAACCACGAAAATGCACGCGCAGATGAACCACGAACCAAACCCAAACAAAGAACAACAACACCAACACCAATTGTAACTGATTTTGAGTACCAATTTCATTCCAAATTAAAGAGGAATCAATTCCATCCCCAGATGACTTAACACACGTCAGCAAAAAACCAATTACACGTGGACAGAGACGTTAGACACATCAGCACATTTTTAACGGTGTTAGTTTTGGAGGACTAAAACCAAAGTTTCGAAAAAAATAAGGACCAAATTGTACCTTAGTTTGAAAGAGGGACGAAAACCAGAAACGACCAATAGTTTAGGGACTAAAAACATATTTAACCCATTTATTTAAGATGACTTAATTATTATATATGGTTTGAAATAAGTCTATAATAGAGTGCATTTTATTAATAAAGTGTATAAATAACTTAAATGTAATAAAGCAGTATTATAAAAGTTTACAAAAATAGATTGTAATCATATTTTCATAAACTTAAATAAATATATTGTATTTAAAAACAATATAAAAGTATTAGTTTTCTTACAATCTAGAATATGTCAATAATATTTTTTTAGGGATGTAATATCTATAGGCAGCTAATATCTGCTTCGCAGTTTGTTCCTCTTTTTGTATTTTAAGGACTGCAAGGCAAGCTCTTCAATTTCAAACTAACCGAAACGACATAGGCAGAATCAAGGGTTTCGTTTCTTCTAACGCATCTATTCATTCCTCATGCTTCCACTTACAAGCGCCAAAATCTCAATGAATTAATCTTCTCTCCTTTCAAATTTTCGAATCCTCGCTTTAGCTGGTTCTTTCTCTCTCTTTCTCTCTCTCTCCCTCTCTCCCTCTCTCTCTCTCTCTTTCTCTTTGCGATTTTCAGTAGCGCATCTTAGTCCCTTAATTTTATGCATGCTTTGTTTATAATCCGTTCGTACATTTAATCTTTGGATTTTATTCGATTTTTTCTTCGTTTGAATACTTAGGAAACGCAAGAGCTGAAGTGATTCGCTCCTTCATCTTAATATTTTATTTATTTATTTAAAATTGAAGCAGTGTTGAATTTCTAGATTGCTTGTAAAAAGTTAACAGTTCCACTTAATATAGGTATTTGTTTTTGTTTGCTGTTAAACTGTATGTCTTTGTTGTCAGTAGGACTAGCCTTGGTTGAAGAGGTTGGCATTAATTTTTTCACGGGTCTGTTTAATAGGCACAGTCACTGCTAATTGGCCCTTAATTTTGGTCTGTTTCTGAAAATTTTCACACGTATTTTACCTTGTTTTGATTGTTCAATTCACTGAGATTTTTTTTGCATCCTAATCTGACCGAGTGTGTTAGTGCAATTACAGGCTTGGCATGACGGATTCAAACTCACCGTTGCTGCCTCATGGCAATTCTGATGCAAAAAACGCATTTCGCAAGCCTTCTGGTGATGCAGCTAGTAGGAATTATCGGCGTCGGTCACCTGTTGATGGATCACCCTCACCTGATGGTTGGGATCTTTTACGCTCTTGGTCTTATTTCTTTTAGAAGTTTCAATGGTATTGTGATGAATTTTCTATCTATATTAGTAATATGGTATTTGAATCTTTTTCATTTGTGGTATTAATGCATGGTTCTTCTTGTGGTGGAGATTAGATAGGTGGGGACTTTTAATATCTTTGTCACTTTCCAAATGATCTAATGGGAATTAAGGTTGATTCATGGTGTTTTCTGACGTTACAGCAGTTCCCTGTGTATGAAAACTGATACAGTGTTGTATGTTTGTGATTAGCACAAGGTGGGGCTATGATCGTGGTTTATAAAAAATTAAAACTTGCTCTATTTTACTTCATAGCTGACGCAACCTAATTCTTTTGCCTGTCTATGTGGTCAGTGTTTTAGAGAATATTTTAGTTAGTATGTTATGAATGTTAATTCCACTATAGGTGGAATGATTTTTTCTCATTAAGGTAGGGATATGCAGTTAAACAACCCATTATTATGAGTTTTTTATTGTGATGTAAGAGAATTTGGAAAATAATTAATTACATTTGCACATGGAATAGGTTTCCAGTTTTGAAGCTTATGTGCTGATGTGATCTTATATGGTGTTGTTTCTTATTGCTCCTCTTTGTGCAAAAGTTTTATCACTTGTGTCATGGATATTGCTGTTTGTTTCCCGGAATTTGTTTGAGCTCTTAGAATTTGCATTTAGAAGCATAAATCCTAACGGGAATTGTGCCTGCTTATCTTATGTGATGCTGTGGCATTACCTCTAGTTCTAAATTTGAAGGAATGGGCTTCGTTTATCCTTATCACATTTTGTTTTGATGTTATCACAACTTTTGGAGCCATATTTTTTTTATATACTTTTTGTTTTGTTTCGGGTGCAATTTGTTTTTGTTTTTCTATCACTTGAATAAATAAGATGGAGAAAACACAATGTGTCATGGACGTGAAAGATCTACGTCAGGGAAGGATGACTAGTTGACTTACGAACATTAGAACTAACTTTCAACCATTGTGGACGATCTTTTTCATCAATGGAAGATCATCACCATGATCTTGTTCCTTAATCCAAAGCTTGATATCTGAGGCCTAGAAAGTTTAATGACTTGGAGAAGAAAAAAATAAGATAGAGTATCTCATTTTGTGTATAAGCTGAATTTTGAGCCCTTGGTCAAGGTTTGTGTGAATGACTCTGGATGAAGATCATACTTGATGTCCTTAAAATAATGGTTGACATCCCTATGTGCCATAGTGTGTTAACAAGTTAACCATGAGCATTGTCCATAATCTATTTCAACATGATTGGACCAAATGTATTCAAATTGTAGGATCTTGTGGGCAAGTTAGGGTTGATTGATATTCATTTACCCACTTGAAGGGGAGTGTTGTAAATAGAAGATTATTAGTTCTCAATATCTGCATAATAATTAGGAAAACGTATCTTTAGAATCTTTTTATTCATTTTGGCATATTTTTATTTCCATTTTTGTAGGTTTCGATTATTGCAAGTAGAGATGACGTGAATGTAATTGGTATGATTGGTATCAATTAAGTAATTGTTTATTTTCTTGTGTTTAAACCAAACCCTTAAAGATTGCTTATTTTTAAGAAATTGTTTGACCTGAGCTGTTACTGTGCACAACCAGGCTAATTGTGATTCAGCAAATTATTCAAGGTAAAACACTTGATTCAGCAAATGATTCAAGGTCAAAAACTTGTCTAATTGTGATATGTTCGAACTATGAAGATATTTGTATCAAATCATGATACAAGTAATGAAATTTTCAATCCTAACTACATTTTTGCCTATTTTGTCTTTTTATCCTTTTGTTTTGGTAATGAAAAGCCAAAAGCAAATGTCTATTATCTTCCTAGTCACTTAAATGTTTTACTATCCATATCAGTTAATTGTTTTAGTTCGTGCATGTCAATTACCTTCAGTTACACAGAAACTGTGAGTGGTTTCTTGAGCAAAACATGCATGAAATACTGCAAAACAAGAAAGCAAACATTCTGTCACTTGTTCTTGCCTCATGCATTGAGAACCATTCATTACAGATTATGGCATTGCTTGTTGTTTTTCTTAAGATGTTCGCTTTTGGGTATGTTCTAATATCATTGACCCTGTGCTGCAATCCGCCATTAACTATTTTTATCTGGAAGCATCTCCATAAAAGTGTTTTGCATAATATATTCCAGTGCAATACTGAGCTTAGTTTTATAAAATTCAATGCTGAACTACACATAGTCTGTGACTTTAATAAGTAAATTTATGCTCTTTATATGCAGCTAATCCTAGGCAAGGACATAGCTCAAGTCCAAATCCAGTGAGAGAAAATTCCTCAAGAGTCTCTCACCATCATTCAAGGAAGTATGATGACTGGGAACAGGACCAACAATATGGAAGGAATCACTACGGCAGAAGCAGTGACTCTCTTAGAAATCCTGATAGACAGTCATCCAAGAGTTCCCATGGTCACTCTCGGCGTGACAAATATGCAAATGAAGATAGATATCGTGAGAGGCCAATCTCTCGTTCTGGACATGAGTCAAGGGATGATCGTATGAGAGAAGAGAGTGATATCAGGTCAAAAAACTACCATCGCAGTGTGGACAAGTATTCACATGACAAATATGATAGGCCTGATCATAGAAGCAAAGAAAAACAAAGAGAAACATACTTGGATAATAAAAAATATAAAGAGATTGATTCTTATGAAAAACATGCATCTACAAAGAAGCATGCACTGCATGATGAGGTGGAGAGGGAGGGACTTTCATTGGACTGGGATGGACGAAATGAAAGAAGAGAATCGCGCAGAAGCTCACGGGACTACAACAGAAGTGACCATTTAGAGGCTAGGAACCAAAGAGAGGACTCAAGCCCACACAGAGACAATGGTAAATTTAGTCTAAAAGATGCTTATAAGAGTGAACAGAAGGAGTCAAATGATCAAAACGGTCCATGGAAAGATAAACGAAAACATGAAACTGAGTTTGGGAAGGGAAAAGACTGGAAAACTAGAAAAGAAGGCGAGCAGTGTGCTATTGAAGATAAAGAAACTTCTGGAAAGAAAGTAAAGTTGTTTGATACTGACCGGGATGACAATAATAGAAAAGATGGTATTGTTTGCATATTTTTGTACTGATTTTTTTATATATGTACCATTATATGAAATTACTGTGTTGCTTCATTTCAGGTACTGAAGTCGATGAAAGTAAAACTTCAAGTTCAAAGCTTTCTCACGAGAGCAAGGCAGATTCATTGGCTGCTAAGTCTAGTGGCTTTGATGGTGACAATGATCTAGATGCTGCAAAAGTTGCAGCCATGAGAGCTGCTGAATTAGGTATGCACTAGCTATCCTGAAAATTTCCCTACTTTTGACATAGGTTTGATTTTCTATGATCGATTGCATTTTGATAGATTTAAAGTTCACAATTTCAACTTTCACGTATGGTTAAGGTGAACTGATGCGGGTTTAGATGTATATGCTGTGGATATCTGCCCTTAAGTCCTCAGATTTATTTTCTCTATAGAATGGTTTTTCTCTTTGCTAATGATTTGAGTCCAAGTCATCAAGCATAAAATAATATTTTAGCCAAGCATCTAGAAATTAACGAGTCTGGAATAGGAACTTGGTTATAGATCACATGCATGTTGTATTCATTTTGAAATTTTGGTACATAACAGTTAATAGGAACTTAGTTGGGGCTGGTTGCTTGACTACTGACCAAAAGAAGAAACTGTTGTGGGGCAGCAAGAAGAGTACACCTACCGAAGAGGTATTTTGCATCTTTCTTTATTTTGATGTGTTCTTTCCTTTTGCAAACAGAAAGGTGTATAAGACAGAACTTTTCTTTCGGATTAATATACTTAAGGAATGATCATGAAGTTGAAATGAACTGAATTAGTGTAATTCACAGTTCTAGGCTTTTGTTTCCTAGGAACTACTGCTTTGCAATTTAGATGTTTGAGACGAGAGGTTGGAATTGTTCAGTTAATGATGACCAATTTTAAAACACACTTCTGTTAGGGCTATGGTTATCTAACTCAATAGTTTACATAGATATTAAGAGTTTACTTAGCATGAAAAGAAAAATATTACACATGTAAATACCATACCAATTCAACAATTCAACACCATAATTAATCAAAGTAGTAAACAGTAATTCCATAATTCTGAAGTAACTAAGTAGTGCATGACTACTATACTATCTAATTCAAACCACACCAATTAGATGGATTTATGCAATTACGAAACATAAGTTTTTAAAGTGATAATGATTAAATAACTAAGAAGGGACAAATTGTGTGCTCCCCTTTTTTCACATACACTTAACTACTTTGCATGACCTCCCACAACTAATTTTACACCACTCATTCTAATTTGGCCAATTAAGTAACCAGTCACCCTTATCTGACCATCATCCATGTTCTATGCATAGTCCTAGGTTAGCTTGCCATAAGGAGGAAGGTGAGCAGAAGGTTTGTACCTTTAGCCTCATGTAGGTTGAAGCCAAAAAACTAATTTGTTTGTAACAATTCCCCTTCTTCAAATCAAAGGTTTCATTTCTGAATGCCATGTCATTCCTCTCAACTGTGCACCATACTTTTTTTGCAATTGATTCCAAACAAAGTCCATGTTACCAATAGTGATCAACCATATTACCTGGCATACATGTAATCTTATCTATCCATGAGTTGCAGGACTTCCAAGTAGAATCCATCTTGCAACAGTTAAATGGAATGTGAGCCACAAATTCTTTCTCTACTTTGCATTAAGGACAAGACAAGTCATTGTTAAGTTGTACATGTCTCTTGAGATTATCTTTTGTTGCAATCCGGTTTTTGACACATCTCCGAATAAAAAAACCTTAGGTGGGATTTTTAGTTACCAAATTTCAGATCAAATATCATTTTGTTGAGAATCCCTAGTCATTCCATTTAGCACATCATAAGTTGATGAATATACCTATCAAGCTTGGTGCGTACTATCTTTATGCTCCGACTTGAGGGTGTTGTTATCTTATGGGAAGGGGGTAGACTAGGTTAACTCATTTTTGGTATTACATATCTGACTCCTATGTTTAGATCACAATATCTTTCTGGTTTTTCTACTGACGTAAGAATCCATGTAGTTAAATGAAACAGCCAAGAGATTAAAGAACTCTCTTAGATTTTTTTTTCATATTTTCCAATCTCAAGTCATAATAAGATTGAAGTTTATAATCAAAAGTGTCTCTCAATTGTCTCTCACATTTTTGCAAAACCTGGATTTCAATTTGGTTCCTCTCACATGGTTTGGCCTAGATCCATATGAGCTCGGGTCAGAAAAACTCATAGGGTCAGAATGCTCCCATTGAAAAAGGTCACTACTAGACCAAAATATCCACAAAAGTTATGTGGGTTAGAGTCAACCCATGAGCTTTTTTTTAGAAAGAATATTCATTTTAAATACAAGAAAATAATACAATAACTTCTATTTTATCGCAAATCTAAGGGTTTTAATTTTGTTGTGCGAAAAATTCTTAAATCTATCTAGATCTGAATCAAAATTAAATAAGACATTTCAATTTGAAAGTTTAAAATAATGAATTTATGAATAATACGTTTATGAATTTTTTTTTATTATATCTTGTTTATTTTTGTCTTTTTTTTAATGTATGACTTAAATTTATACTTAAATTCTACCAATTATTTATTTCTCTTTAATAATCAATATGTACACACACACACACACACACACACACACACACACACACACACACACACACACACACACACACACATATATATATATATATATAATACATATATAATAAATATATATTTAGTAATTATAAAAAACACTTTAGTGTGAATTTTATTAGAATTAATTTAATATTTTCACATTGTGGCTAAACTCCATGTTTCTTCTCTCATGATTGAGACTTTATCACAATATACTAAGTACTTATTAAATGTTATAAGTTTTCTTCTCTAAGAAATTGATAAAATAAATAAATAGATTATAGTCAATAAGTGTATTAAATTATATATTAAATATTTTATTTAATAACATAATAATAAGTATGATGTAAAAACATTGATTAAATATAATAAAATTACAACATATTAGACTATATAATAAAATATATAATTTTATATGTGTACATAAATGGTATTGTTTTTAAGATAGTTAATGTCTTGTAGTAGGGCCAAACCTACCTTAACCTTGACCTTAATCCACTTGAGAAGGGGTTTTGGGGGTCAAGACTTTCTTTTGCCCCCGTTGAGGAGGCCTCCTAAAAAAAGGTTTTTTCAAGGATAGGTTAGGACTAGTCCATGGGTCATGGATTAAGTTGACACCTCTACTCTTGTGTAGGAAAATTGAACAACTTAGAGCTTCAACTTTATTTGTCTCCTTTTTACAATTGATTTAATGTAGCTTGAACACCATCACTAGCTTTTTCCTTTCCTTTATTTTTAAGCATACTATTACTATTTTAATGGTATTTGTATCCTCAGTTTTAACTCTTTGAGAATCAAAATATTCAATTCTATTTGTTGAAATAAAAGAAAGAGAAACATAGGATGAATCCCTGATATGTATTGGGAACATAGAGTTATGCATTTATAAATAGAAAAATATGAAGAGATAGGCCTAAGCCTGATACCACTAACTCTCCCTTTCAAGCTAGTGGATTTAAATCGTATGTACCAAGCTTATTACAAATATAATCAATTCTGGGTTCTCATAAAGACTTAGTGAAAATATCTATTAACTTATCACTTGAGTTAACAAACTCATTCTTTATGTCTCTAGATACCATGTTTTCTCGAATAAAATGATAGTCAATCTCAATGTGCTTGGTCCTTTCATGAAAGACAGGTTTAGAACTAATATGAAGAGCAACTTGATTGTCACATACAAGTGTCATTTAAGTGGCATATCCATATTCCAATTCTTTAAGTAATTGTTTAAGCCAAACAAGTTCACAAGTGGTTGAGGCTGTAGTTATATATTATGCTTTTGCACTAGATCTTGCCACAATACTTTTGTTTCTCGTTCTTCCAAGAAATCAAGTTACCTCCAATGGTGGTGAATTGAAAAATTGACTGACCACATTGACTGCAAAAGAAATGTCAGAACAAGTATTAGTAAGATAGTTCAATTTTCCAATTGATCTTCAGTATTTCTCAGGGTCCAATAAATGCGCTCCCTGATTAGGTAGGAGTTTGGTATTGTTGAGGCTTGTAAGGTGAAGGTAGGAGTTTGGTATTGTTGAGGCTTGTAAGGTGAAGTTTACACTCATTTATAGACTTTTAACTGTCTTATCTCTAATTGATGTCAGATCTCCAACACACTCCCCTCACATCAAGGATAATACACTAGGATAGACTCTAATAGATGATTTTGATACCATGTTGAAATAAAAGAAAGAGAAACATAGTATGAATCTCTAATGTGTATTGAGCACAAAGGGTTATGCATTTTTAAATAGGAAAATATAAAGAGATGGGCCTAAGCCCATTACATCTGTTTAACCTTCTTTTCATTTATACTTCCTTAGCCATTGTTTCTTTTCTTCATTGAACCAGTTCCAATTTCAGACATTTTAAACTTTCTACATCTAAACATGAAATAAAAAGGAAATAAAAAGCTTTAAAAATAGAACATAACCAAGGAATGGACAAAGCCAACATAAAGAAGAAACGAAAAAGATCAAAAACAGATCTAGACTTGGAAAAGACTAACAAAATGAAGAGCATAGGAACGAAACTAAAAAACAGAAGCTCACCTCTTTGAAGAAACACTAGGCAGTGGCGATTCAAGAAGACACTGTTGTGCAAAGCCTAGATCGTCAAGAAGGTACTGCTGTGCAAAGCCTAGATCGTGAAGCATGACGTAGTCAATGAAGATGTGAGGCAGTGGTCGGAGTAGTCGAGATTTGGAAAGCATGAGATCACCAGTCTTATCTAACAGTGGAGCTACTTATTCCAAAAGCACAAGCCAAACACAACGGGAGCCTAACCCTTCTTATTTTGAAACATTGTATTTCAAATGCAACACATGTTCCTTTTGTGCCAAATGGCATGTCTCGTTGACCCAAACTTGGACTACTAATGAATTAACGCTGTTTTATGTCCTATTTATTTATGGGTACAAATGTTGGGATTTGTTGCTTCAAGTGGTGGTCCAGTAGCATTGACCTGAAATGTTGCATACCTATCGATAATTGTTCATAAAAAAAAATAAGATTACATATTACTCAAAACTGTACCTTTGGTTGAGTTTGTACGTAATAAGTAACTGAGTAGTGATGTAGAGAGTGACCTCTCCACGATGTTCATGATTTTGTTTTTGTGCGTGTTCCTGTTTTATGACATGGGTACATTGGTACGTATTTATTTTTTCATTTTCGATCATTTGCTACTGACAATGCAATCGTTGCTTTATCAACGCTCTCGTCAAATATTGTAGTCTGGCCATCGTTGGGATACAGCTATGTTTTCTGATCGTGAGCGGCAAGAGAAATTCAACAAACTCATGGTAAGTGTTTATTTAGACGCTGTTTTATTCTATTTTGACCCAAAAATTGCATGAAGGCGAATGTTACTTTAAATGACTCACTCCATTGGAGTTTATTCACGTACTAACTCGGTTTGAGTCTAAGGTTATGCTCGTGCCTATGGCAAATTGTAGGGTATGAAGGGCGAAGCAAAAGTAGAGCAGAATACCAACAACCAAAGCAGTAATGATATTCTCCGTGCTGAGAAGCAGAAGGAACTTCAGATTGATCTAGAGAAACAATACACTGCAGGCCTTCGACGAAGAGATGGCCGCACTGTTGGTTTAGGGCTTTAAGCATTCTCTCTTTGGAAATTTTACATCTTTTGACATTTATACGTTAAGCACCACTCCTTTGTTTAGATATGCTTGGGATTTTATGTATATGTATGCGCATCATCACTTGGCACCAGATGGGAGGTCCTGATTCAGACAGCGCATGCTATTTCTATGGAAATTCTTGTCGTGAGTGTAACTAAATATATATTTTTCGCATAGTTCATATGAAACTGGTCTAAGGTAATTTGGTTGTTATAAGGGTGACAAAGTTATCTTATTCATTAATGATTCCTTCTACACAACTAAATTTATCTAGTTATTTATTGCAAAATACAACAAAAGTTAATGTGATCTAATATATTTGTATAGGCATGGCATGTTTGGACATCTATTAATTTATTTTTCGAAATCTAATAGTTTTTTCTATCAATGTCTTGATAGCAAGTCAAAAAGTTGTCTTAAATTTATTTTCTGTAGAAAAGTTCATACTCGTGTTTATATATATATATATATATATATATATATATATATATATATGTATGTGTATATATATATATATATATGTATGTGTGTATATATATATATATGTATGTATATGTATAGGTTTAATGTTTTTGTAGGTTTTTTTTGTCTAAAATTTTAAATAAGTTTTTTACTTATTTGGTATCTCAATTGTGTGTCTTGGTCTGTTGATAGTATTGTTTAAATTAACGTGACATTAAAATCCTGATTATGAAGTGTATTTTGTAATTTGTGAATTAAAAAAATGGAGTGCAAATTGAGGAAAACAAATTTAATTAAGGGTAAACTGGGCAAAACAAATTAAATTAAGTGTAGTCTTTTGTCTACAATTGAGAAATCGAAAATAGATTGCGAAAAGAAGATTGGGGCTTAGTATTAGGGTTTGTGGGAGAAAAAGAAGTGTGTTTTTGTTCCATTGAAAGAGATGGATAATCAAATGCAGAAGTTACATTCTTGTTCTTCTTTAACATGCAATGGGTGGTGGAATCAAAACATTAATGTCGTTTTTTGTAGTGGTGGAGTATTTAGGATTGATGGAATCTTACCCCCAAAACAATGGTAAGAACATCTCGAACTACTAAGAACAGAGGGAATCAATTTTAGGGTTGCCCTAAGTACAAGGTAAAAGAACGTGGATGAGTAGTTGTTTGTGTTAGTAGAAAGTCCTTTTAATTGTTTTTTTTACAAAATGGATATCAAGAAGGTGGTTTCAATTTCTTCAAATGGTGCTGTGATGATGGTATTGAGAATACAAATCTGAAGTGGGAAGAAAAACATGAGTGTTTGTCAAAGACAAAAGAAATGGGAGGTGGAACGAAGATGATGAGTGATTTGCAAAAATCTGTTAAGGTTGTGGAAAAATAAATAAAAGTGTTGGTATGGGTGATTTGTTTGATTTGTTTGCTTAATATTATTGTAATTTCAATATGATAACAAATCCATAATGTACACGGTTGGTCGTTTTGTTAGGATGCAGTTAGTAGGGTTTTTCATTTTGTTAGGATGCAACTGATGATGTTAAAGTGAGTTTGTGAATAAAAACTCAAATAACAATGTATTTGACTATCTAAATGAATGAAGCTGTGTTACTCAAGTAGGAATCCTAATAAATTAAGGAATGATGTTAATGGTATATAAAAATTGACTAGAGAAACATGTTAAGATCAATGAATCAAAGTTGTATATCAAATTATGTATGGACACTAAAATAAAGCGAATAAGGTGGGGGTATTTGTTGTCATGTTCAACACACAATTATAAAGTTAATAACAATTTTACTATCATGTGCCAGAATTTACAATAAAGTTAATAGTAATTTTTAACATGGTCAAAATGAACTTAATGTTTTAACAAGGAAAGTAATTGAAGTTACTTTAAGCTTTCTTTTTCACTTTATGCTTATCCAATGGCCGTAAAGGAACCAGACTAGTGAAAAACAACTCATACACTACTTTGAATTCAGTGCACCAAACCTTAAGATATATCATTATAAGTGTTTTTCGTGAAATTAAGGAACTTGTATATCAATGTAAATGGATCATTTTTTTTCTGTCAATGAAATTTTTTATAAGTCATGAAAACAGAAACAAAAGTAATGAAAAGAGGAAACAAGGCAGCACCAAATCATTAAAAGTTTGGTCAACCTTTAGTATGACAACCTCTTTAAGCTTTACTTTAGTGCTAAAAGTCAGGGAAGTCATTTAATGACCAAATGAGATCAAACCTACTCCAACCATTGCAGTCCCAAGTCTTTCATCATAGCTTTTACATTAGTAAGATTATCAAACACATTAATTCAGCATTAGAAGTCAAACTCATATAACAAGTCACAAGTCATAAATATTCATTTTTCAGAATTTGATATATGCAGTTATGCTATTTCATAGTAGTCATATGCTATTGCTATAACAAGTTATAAAAGCAGTTGCAGTAAAAAAGTAAATACATCAAAACCATAAACATTGTTCCCTACAAGTGAACTATTACATAATAAGATCCTTAAACTTGACATGATTATCATTCATACACACTTCTATGGTTGAGCTTTATGGTCATGACAAACTTCAGATAATTGTGATGATGACATGAGTGGTTGTGTTGATGGGATGACTGATTTTGATGATGGAGTAAGTTGTTGGGTAGCTTCATGGGTAGGTTCTTGGGTTGCTTTGGGGAATGACTTCTATTGTGCCCAACCTCCCTACATAGGCCGCATCTCTTACGCAAACCAACTTTGTTCAGTCGAGAATCATCCTTTCTGATTTCCCACTGTTCTAGTCTTCTTTTCTTTTTAGGTCTTCCTGGCATAACGTTTTTCCTAGGAGGCATGACATCCGGATATGGTATTAGCTCCCACATGTTGTTGCCATTGATGAGGTATACGATTGATACATATGTTTCTTCATAGGTGGACTTCATAAAGCAAGTTGGAATGAATTGCTCTCCATCAATATTGAGAAACTTCATTGCGGCCAAGGAGTGACAACATGAAATTCCTATGATGCTCCATCTCCTATAGAAGCATGACAAGTCGTCTATGTTTACGACAAACTTGTCTCCACTGTGGGAGACGTGTCTCACTTCAAATAGTTTATTAGCTGACCAGTTGTGAACAAAGTATAACAAAAATATCAACGAACGAAAAAAAAATTCAACACAATTAAGAAGTAATGAAGAAAGTTTACCTAGGAATCCAGTGTTTGGTTAATTGTGATTCCTTTCTAAATCTGGTTTGGATCTTTGGACAAATTGATCCTACAAAGGACTATATCTTAGACCTGTTTCTTTCCCATCTTTGCATGATGTACACCCTGATTTCTTTCAACATTGTTATGATTGGTTTAGTCCTGGTATGAACTAGAACACTGTTGAAAGCCTCACTAATATTGTTGACCAAGGTGTCACATTTTGGTGTTGGAGTAAATCTGGACCTTGACTAGTATTTACAACATATGATGTAAACATATATTAATAGTATATAGAAACAAAATAGTGTGTTAAGTTTAAAACATAAACCTTGGAGGGATGACTATCAAATGCTTGAATGTGTCTTCATTGACATCTTTAATATTTCTCATTTCCATCTCCCAAGTTTGTGGGTGAGTGGTAGCAGCTGCCCTCCACATCAGCCATTTCAGGTTTTTACCAGGATATTTCTTCCTAAAGTTTGCATATAAGTGTCTCACACAAAATCTCTGGTCAACACCAGGAAGTAGTTCTTATATGGCCGGTAGTAGACCTTGTGGTTTTAAAATAATAAAGAGCAGTTAGGAGTATATACAAGTAATGAATTAGTGTAGGAAAGTACCAAATTAAATATCACTATTGCCTTTTGTTGGTCTGACACAAAAGTTATTGATGAACATACTTCTTCACCACCAAGGTCATCAATCAAAAGATTCAAAAACCACGACCATGAATCTTTGTTTTCCACTTCTACCACCGCATATGCAATGGGCAACATTTGATCATTTTCATCTCTTCCAATAGCTATTAACAACTCATCACCATACTTCACTTTCAAAAAGGCTCCATCTAATCCAATTATTGGCCTACAACAGACAAAACTATCTTTGCATGCCATTAGACAAGAGTAAAATCTTTTGAAAATTACTTCACCCTTATTATCCTCAACATGAACCTTAACTCTAGATCCTGGATTTCTTCCCAACAACTCATGTGTATAATCATATATACTCTTATATTATTCCTTAAATGACTCATCAATGTGATTAGAAGCAATAGCTTTGGCTTAATAAGCCATACACCTAGATGTACCTATGTTCCACTTCCTTTGAACTTTTTCACAAATATCTACACCCTTCACTTTAGGATTTTCCCTTACTGTTTTCTCCAACTTTTTGCTCAACTACTTGGCGTCAAGTAACTTGAGGTTGAACTCCCTACTGCAAGTATGATTGTCATTTATAGTTCTCAGCTGTCATGATTTCATAGCCTCCATATAAGCACAATATATGGTCCATGGACATTCTCCGTTTATAAGCACTCCTTTTACATTCTCCTTTTATAACCACAATTTATGTTTTGTCATTTTTTACAAACTTTATATTCCTCCCATTTTCCAAAGCATACCCTTTTACAACATCTAAAATATCTTGCTTTTAGCAAAATAAGTCCCTACTTCCCATGTAAAGTCTACCATACTTTTTGGCATACAAAACATACCAAACCTCCCATAACCTTCACTGTCATTAACCTCTTCATCACTCTCTGTTGCACTAAGTAATTCCTCAGATTTCCACTCCTCATTTGACAAACCTCTATCATCATCATCATCATCAATCTTGTTGTCTGAACTATCAGAAAGACTTTCTACTTCTACTTCCACATTACCATTTATATCACATTCAACACCGACATCAATTAGGCTCTCTATGCACTTACTATTTCCATGTACACCACCTTCATCAGTAGATTTACTCCAACTACAAAGATCAACTTCCTCCTCCACAAATCCTTCACACATATTCAACTCTTGCTCTTTGTCACCATCACCATCATCATCACCATCATCATCACCATCACCTTCAACTTCAACTTCAACACCATGAACATCTTCTTCACCCTCATGCACCTCTTGTACGTGACCATCATCTTCACACTCTACTTAAACACCATCACCATCTTCTTCAACCTCATGCACCTCTTGTTTGTGACCATCACCTTCACCCTCTACTTCAAAACCATCACCATCTTCTTCACCCTCATGCATCTCTTGTATGTGACATCACCTTCACCATCTACTTCAACATCATCACCATCTTCTTCTCCCTCATGCACCTCTTTTCGTACTTCACCATGACCTTTAACTTGTCCTTGATCATTAGTAATATATTCAAGCATATGTATCACTTCGGGCTTAGAAACAACATGTACAATGTATACATGAACCTCACCATTAAGCCTAGATAAGTTAGCCATATGCATCGCACCAGTGTCATCAATCAATTGTTCCAACCTATTTTCCAACACTAAACCCTCTCGTACACAGTACCATAAATCTTTAAAATTATAATATCTAAAACCTTGAACTACATGAACAACCACAAAATAACTCCACATATCAGAGTCAAAGGACAAAGTTGTTGTCTCCCCTTCATACTTCAGGGTACCATCATTAATGAACTTTCCTCCATGGTGGAAAACACAGTCAATAGCGTCGTCCATTATGTACAACACAATATAAATATATCTGCACACACCTATTATGCAAACATATGACGACAAAAAAAAGTATTAAAACAATAACAAAACACACTCACACAAACTCAAATAACTTTAAACATATATGGGGGACCACCATATCGCAATCAACAACGCGGGCCAAACCATTGAAACCATAGGGGACCACCACCCAATATTGTAGTTTCCCAAGTATAAAATCTAAGACAATAAACCATCAACACTGACTTTCTTTCAGATTAACCTCCACTCACCACGTGCTTCAGTCTCGTGCTTCCAATGACACAAGGTCTCACACCGCACCTCGTTCTTCAACTTGTTCCAAACGTCGCGCATGCACCCTTATTTCAAGCCGACGTTTTACACCCAGGAACCCTCGTTCTTTCAATCGAACAAAAACAAACTTTTTTATCTCCCACAAACCCTAATACGAAGCCCCAATCTTCTTTCCCTAATTTGTTTTCGATTTGTCAATTGCAGAGAAATGGGCTGCACTCAATTTTACTTGTTTTTCCCATTTTGCCCTTAATTTAATTTATTTTCCCCAATTTGTCCTCAATTCTTTAATTCACAAGTTACAAAATACAATTCATAATCAAGTTTTTAATGTCGCGTCAATTTAAACAATACTGTCAACATGCTACGTAAGGCCCTCTTAAACATCGTTGTCCAATTTGACAACAAGCCTCTATTTGTTTCAAATTTTCAAAAATAAGGACCTAATTGAGACACCGAATAAGTAGGAGACCTAATTGAGATTCTTGACCAAAAGAAAGACCTACCAAAACATTAAACCATATATATACATATATATATATATATATATTATTTATATTATAAAAATGAAGAATATATATATATATAGAGATCATCTTTTATTGTTTCATTTTCAGACTCAAGGTTTATGAGTTAATTTTAATCTACTTAAATAAATAACTGGAAATCTGTACTATATTTTAATTAATTTTTAAATACTTTTCCTTATAACATGAATTTCGAAAATATTTTAAGTAATAAATTAATTTTAAGTATTTTACATTAATTGTAAATTAGGATTTAATTTTTATTATTTTTAATTTAACAAACAAGTTAGGTTTTAATTCAACATGTCCCATTTGGTGAATCTAACCTAACCCGAACAAATACATTTGTATATCTTGATCAATTGTTTTTCAACTTAGCATCACATGATTCTATAGAAATTTAAACATCTATAGATCCAAAAGTACGAAGTTTAATCACCTATATTTTACCTAAATCTTGACCGTGAATTTATGGATAGGTGACGAGATCATAACAGTAGTTTGTAGATGGACGAGCCATGTTCTTTGGTGGGATGGCTCTAAGGCTGTGTTTATAGGTGGATTGGCCTTAAGGTTGGGTTTGCAGGTGGATTGCCCTGAGGTCGTGTTCGTTCAACTTGTATTGCTGTTGAGGCCAAGTTTATGTGGTCGTGGAGGCCTATCCGTTGAGGCCGAGCTTGTTCAGTGTGGATTTGGTTATTCGACCAAGCTCCTTTAGTGGCCTATCGGGCTGAGCTTTTCAGATGTCATGGGCTTTCAGCTAAGTTCCTTGATGGCCATTCGACCGAACTCTTTATATGTGATGACCATTTGATCGAGCTTTTTAGAGGTGATGGCCGATTTGGCCAAGATTTTCAAGTTCCCTATGAGGCCAAGTTCTTCATGTTACTATTTGGGAATGGCCTTTTTCGCCTTGTGTTTGTTGAGTTTAGGCAATCTCTACTTGGTGTCGTTGCCTCTAAGTGGGCTTTATTTTGGTGCTACTCACTTCAGGAAGTGTTTTCTTTGGTTTTGCAATTTTGTGCGTATTCGGATGCTTCCGACTTTGAGCTTGTTTTTCCTTAACATTGCCGACTTCAAGCGTGTTTTGTCGGCTTCATTCTTTGTTTTGACTAATCTCGATGCCGACTTTTAGCATTGTTTTAGTGACTTTGTTGTTTGTTTTGACTACGCTGGATAAGACTTGGTGATGAGTCTTCTCCATCCTACTCTTTGAGCTTGATTATTGTGTTGTTCCTGTGCTCCCGTGAGGTTCCTTAAGAAAGAAAAAGATGATCTTGATAGTTAAGGTATGTTTTCTAGATCTTTTTCTTGTAATGTAGGAGCTTTTCTCTTTGGTGTACCTTCTTTTATGATGAGGTTGCCTTACGTATTGTTTCCGGACTTTTGGTTAGGTGACTGGCTATTGCATTGTTTATGTTCTCTACTAATAACTTAATGTTTCTTCTTTTCTTTTGTAGGTTCCCCGAGTGAGGGTGGCCAAGGTAGAGGTAGTGACTTGGCCATGTGAGAGGCTGGAAGGACGACCTTGACCGTTGAGGTTTTAGGCTATTGCTTGGCCTTGCCAAGTTTCTTTTGTGCTACTTAGGTAGGGCGAGCTTCCTTGCTTTTCTTTTATTGTCCTTCCTTTTCGGTCTACCCTTTTTTGTGCCATGGATTGGAGGTTTGCTTTAGCTTTTTTACGTAATTCATGTAATTAGGTTTTGTCCACGCTGAGTGACATCTATGTTTGGGTTGCCGAGTTGTTGTATTGTTTATGTGTTCTGACAATGAGAAATTGTTAGAAATTTTAGATCATACATACATAGATACACACATATATATATATATATATATATATATATATATATATATATATATATGTGTGTGTGTTTGTATAATACATAATTAAATATGTTAGGACTGTTATATTATTTAAAGGGATTTAATTAATTTAATTTATGACTAATGTCATGTATGTCATGAAATATTGACATATAGATATTATAAGCAATATTTTAATTTGATAAAGGGTCAAATTATAAATATAAAATAATTAATAGAAGTTACATAAAGTAGTTATGGTTTCCATGTGTGAGTACATACGTACTTCATTCCATCTAATTAGAAAATCAAGATAAAATCTAAGATGTTTTAGAGTTGGAAGATCATTTATATTTGATATACTTTTTTCTAATAACCAATATAGGTATGCTCTCACATATTATTTTTTAGGGTATTAAGAATTATTCTTTTGATTAAAAAGGTTTGATTACTCTTTAATTATTAATTGTTAATCGAAATTGAATGCATAATCTAACATTACCTACTGACCCGTTTCTCATATAGTTTCTCATTTTTTTCAACTCTTGATCTTCATCTTATGCACTTCCTACACAAAACAAATTATCCGATATCTAAATATTAACATTTTCAAGCTTCAAATTCCTATCACATTCATAATAGAAATCTCTTACACATTAACAAATATGTAATACAGTAAAACCAATCTCTCCAATTTTTAACTTATAACTTATAACCTCTATTCTAATGCAATATTATTACTTTAATTAATAATAATAACTTTGGGTTCCATTGATGACACATTTCCTTCATCTATTTGTCTCAATCTCATGTTCATATTCGGAAGGTAATACTGAAATCACTCCTTCATTTTCCATTTGATTTTCAGTTAAGTTGTATTTGTTTATCAACATAAGACTATGTAATCAACTTCAATCAATTTTCTAACACCCTGTAAAATTATCCTTCTCAAAGTTCCTCATCATTTCCCCTCTTTCATTGAGTCTTTATAGTATTATATCTCAACCATGATGTCCTACTTTATTGAGTTCTTTAAAACTTAGTAACAAAAGGACTTCCTTTTCCATCTCAAGACAATCAATTAAAGACTCCTTGATATTTCTCATTTTCTTATAAGTTGATGATAGTCACTTTTCTTTACCATTATTCAATTGGAACTTTTTCACAAGTCATAAATGAAACTTCCTATATCACCCCTAATTAACATTTGAATTGTTTGTTTTACCCTTGAAATTGTAATGTTGTTGATGATTCTTCAACTTCTTATTCTTTTCAAACTCAAAGTATTTGCTTCTTATTGATATAACACAACACTACACCTTAGGCACAATGAAACGTCTTCACTCCCTTCCTTCTTACAATTTAAAAAAATTTCTCAAGAGTTCATTAACTTTCAAAAAAATATCTTTTTAACTCCAAATTTTCCTAAAGAAAAAATATTCAAACCTTACATTTATAGCATCTTTAGTAACATCAATCATCATGATTGGAATGAATTTAATACCCTCAACATTCATAAGAGATGGTTTGAAATGGATTTGTATTCGTTTTTTCTTTAACTCTTCTTCAACCTTAATCTTCCTTGTTCAACCCGTTCCTGAAATTAATACAATTATTAGTCTAATGAGCATAAATATTATGATACTTATAATATTTCCTCCTATTTTCTTTGTCCTAAAGAGAGTAACTTATTATTATCCCTCAATTTAATTTGCCTATATCCTTTACCAAAATAAAAAAATTATATGTTTTTGTCACATCAAAACTATATGTTTGATTTATCATTTTATCTTTTACATGTTGTAACAATTTGCAAAAATAAAAAGTCCTATTTTATATGAAATATTTTCATCCCTACTTTCATAGAGAACATTTTGTTCTCGTCCATTTCATTCAATTCTTTATTATTAATTGAAATTCCTAGGTATATTATTTTTCTCATTGGTTTATAAATTTTTCTATCTCTCTCTTTCTCAAAGATTATTTGTTCAATTCTCCCAATTTTATTTGTCAAAGGAGCCATATCTCTCTTAAGGGTAAATTTACCAATTTCTTTCTCATAAAAAAGCGTAACCTTGTTCTAGTCATACCAATCAACTCATGTTCAATGGTTTGCTGATAAAAAAAATGTTCAATGATTTGAGTATAACATCTGGATTTTAATTATTTAACTTGAATTAGATAATCATCAATATTCTGACTATTATAAATATTCATCAAATCAATTAGACTTGAGTTTTTTTGTCTAAGAATTTGCTGACCAAATATTTTTTTCCAAAGCCTATAAATTAAATTTGGTGGTAAATTGGTAAATCCAGTAAGAGAAATTTTTGTAATAAACTCATCCAATACTTCACTTTTAGATTTTTGTTAAATGTCATATCTCCACATTCTATTATAGAACTATATATTCATTTGCCACTCTCTCATTTCCCTATAGAAAAAAAAAAACCTATATCCTTTGAATACTAATTTCGGGACGAAGATACAAAATGTGACATTTTCAATTCTTATTGATTCATCGTCTAATTCATTTGTAAATTATTTTATTTTATTTCGTAAAATTTTAGTTGTTTTCTGTACTTGCATTACCTATTACACACTTGATCTTCACTACCTCAACAAAAAAATTACTCGATATCCTAATATTAACATTTTCAAGCTTCAAATTCATACCACATACATTATAGAAATCTCTTACACATTAACGAATATGCAAACACTAAAATCAATCTCTCCAATTTTTAACTTATAACTTATAACCTCTCTTCTACTGCAATATTATTATTACTTTAATTGATAATATATACGAGTTATAACTTTCATTTAAGTATATATCCCATATCAATTTATGGATTGTGTATTCAATGATAGATAAATAAATGTAATTCATTTAAATTGTTTCTTCTTTCCATCCAAATTTTCCATTCATAACCGGAACTTAAACATCATCTAATTTAATGTTGTCAGACACATGATGGTAACAAAATTAAGAAATCTTGAAGAGGTGGTGAGGACGGTGACACTTTAATAAATTATTTTTAAGGTTAATTATCTTTGAAAATGGGGAAATGAGTGTGAATTACGCTGTGAGTAGAACAGTGACTGCGCGTAGAATATATGAAGGCTAAATAAACGAAATATATTCATAAGCTAATGATAGTTAACAAACCCCTTGATTTAGTACATGTTCCATGTCGCGGTTCTTAGAGGTTGTAGGAGATGAACGATTCTCTCTCACGGAAAACAATTCAAACATGGGAGGAAAACGCTGCACCTCTGATGAATAATTTTTCACGGTTTCGTTTCATGAATATCAAAATTCACCAAATTAAGGAATGGCTCCTCTACCGAACTTTGTCTGCCATAGTTGTTTCATCCATGGAGCAGTTGCTCTATGCCTCAAACGTCAAAAATGACCCAACAGAAAAAAAAAGTTAGAACCTTGAAACAGCAGAAACTTTAACGCTGCCAACATGCAAGTTGGTATCGGGTTCGAACAAGAACATGGCTCCTTCAACCAGAAGAAAGGTGATCTTTGAAAACCTTAAAATCTCACATTTCCCCCTCCCCCACAAGGATTTTTGATGAATTTTTCCGTAGTCTGAATATCTGGTGCGAGATTTTGGAAAAGGGAGAGGGAGAGAGAGAGGAAGAAGAAAGAAAAACACAATGATTGGCAGAGATAGTAGTGTTATGAAGGCATGGGAGGCCACGGTGAGAAAAACACAGGCAGTGGCAAAGAAGCGTGCAAACAGCATATTTGGGTCAACTTACATGGCCCATGCAGACGACGAAGATCACAAGGAGGGTTCAAACGGAAGAGAGGCACACGAACTGTATCATGCAGAGAAGGTTCTGTCGAATGGGGATTACTACAAGGGAGATTGGGCAGATAATTTTCCACACGGGAAGGGAAAATACGTGTGGAGTGATGGGTGCGTGTACGTGGGAGACTGGTTCAGAGGAAAAACGAATGGAAAGGGAAGGTTCAGTTGGCCAAACGGGCCACATTACGAAGGGGAATTCAAGAGTGGTTACATGGACGGAACAGGCACATACACAGCATCAAACGGAGACGTTTACAAGGGGCAGTGGATGATGAATTTGAAACACGGAAACGGTGTGAAGAACTTCGTGAATGGAGACAAGTACGAAGGAGAATGGAGGAGGGGGATGCAGGAAGGGCAAGGAAGGTATGAGTGGGGGGATGGAAACTATTACATGGGAGAGTGGAAGAATGGGAACATATGTGGAAAAGGGTCATTCTTTTGGGGTGATGGGAATAGGTATGATGGTTATTGGGAAGATGGGTTGCCAAAGGGGAATGGAAGATACATATGGAGTGATGGAAGTTTCTATGTGGGAAATTGGAGCAAGGATCCAAGAGATAGGAGTGGAGCATATTATCCAGCAGGGTCATCAGAAGAGGGAACCCTAGAGTGGGATCCTGAACAAGTGTTTGATGCATTGGGGAAGTATGAGATATGTGAAGGGGAGAAGGTTTCAGTGTTGCCATCACAGAAGAGGCTTGCTGTTTGGAGGTCTTCAAAGGGAGGAGATTGTGGTAAGCCAAGGAGAATGTCCATAGATGGGAGGGTGAGTGTGGGAGTGGAGAAGCCAAGTGATAGAATGCAGTTGTGGGGTTGTGCAGAAGGTGATTTCAGTGGGACTAAGACTCCACCTGCTACTGGTGTTGCTTTGGATGATGAACTCATGGCTATGCACTTGGATGGTGCTATTTCAAGAGGGACTAATCAACTTCAAACCCTAAAAGCACCCACCAAATCAAAGAGGCAGGGCGAAGTCATATGCAAAGGACATAAGAATTATGAGCTTATGCTCAATTTGCAGCTCGGAATCAGGTACATCATCACTACTTTAATCATATCTCAATCCATCTCATAAAACAATACATTATTATATATTATTTATTTTTTATACAAAACGTATTTTTATTTTAAGTTGGCTTTTTATAGTTTGAATTATGAATATTTTAATATATTGTAAAGTGTTTTTTATTTTCAAATATTTTTAAGTGATTTGATTATTAAACACATATATACATTTTATTTGTTAAAAATATATTTATGTGAATACTTTAAAATTACGACAATATTTTAACATTTAAATTTTGGTTAATAAAGTTTATATATAATTTTAATGATTAAATTACTCAATAGAATTTGAAATAAAAACGTTTTTATATAAAATTAAAACATCATAACAAATTAAGAAAAAGTCATTAATCAAATCAGTGAAACAAGTATCTGAAAATCAAATAAAAAGTATGATTAATAATAATTAAAAAAAACATCAAATTTTAAAAATATCTATTAATAAAATTAATAGATACGTTTATTAAAAGATTTAATAAAAACATCAAATTATTAAAAAGCAATGTAAAATAATATGTTTATATAAAAGATTTAAGAAAACATAAAAAATGTTAAAAAAATAAAACAAGGGAGAAATACTTTGACATGAAGTGTAAAAGAAAAGAATAATAATGAAAGAGAAGTCGTGAAATAAGACGACGACTTCTGGAAAAAAAAATATTAAAATTATAAAGAACTGAAAATTAGAATAAGTCATAAAGACACTTTGTATACAAATAAAAATTGAAGTGATATTTGAAACATGATTTAATGAAAAATCCTGTAATATTTTCATCAAAAATGGACTTTGTGCTTGCTGTTATATTATTTTCTGAGTAATGATGAAGTACTTTTACATTTATTTGAAAATGATTATAAAAAAATAATTTTTTATATTATTTTAAAAGAGATAAAAATAAAAAAAATAAAGAATAATATTAAATAAATGTAAAAATTGTGTGAGTGTAAAAGTATTATTATTTTTTTTTTTATCTTTGTTGCATCTTTCCTAAATCACCTTAGTCATTAGAATTTGCTTGATTTGTTGCATAGGCATTCTGTTGGAAGACCAGCTCCCTCTGCATCACTCGATCTAAAGCCTTCAGCTTTTGATCCCAAGGAGAAAGTGTGGACAAGATTTCCCCCAGAAGGTTCTAAATACACTCCACCACACCCAACATCTGAGTTCAAATGGAAGGATTATTGCCCAGTAGTCTTTAGGTAAGCAATTCCAGGTTAAATTAGGCTTAAAATTTACATGTTAACAAATTCAACTAATCATTTCAGCATAATTAAGCTAATGCAGTGAATCTGTCTTTGCAGAACTCTTAGGAAGCTATTCAAGGTGGATGCAGCCGATTACATGATATCTATATGTGGAAATGAGGCTCTTCGTGAACTTTCCTCTCCTGGTAAAAGTGGTAGCTTCTTTTACCTCACCAATGATGACCGTTACATGATAAAGACAATGAAGAAAGCTGAGGCAAAAGTGAGTGTGGTGTATCATCTCCCTAGCTGCTTCAATTTTTCTGGGAAATCAAACCAAGCAACCTTCTAACTTATACTTGGCCATGTATGCTGATGCAGGCCCTTTTAAGAATGCTTCCAGCTTATTACAATCATTTTCGAGCTTTTGATAATGCTCTCGTCACAAAATTTTATGGTCTGCATTGTGTTAAGTTAACAGGAACAGCTCAGAAGAAGGTATAAATGCTTCTCTTGGATTACGTATAAGAAAATATGATAGATTTATGTTTGATTATGAGAACAAGGTTTATCTTGTCTTACAGTTATGGATAACACATTTGGTATCGTTGGTTGATTTTGTTATAAATTCAAGATTTTCTTAATAGAGTTATGTTTAGTTAGAAGAAAGAAAACAATACTGTCTTCTGTCTAGATAGAGATAAAGTGAATAGAAATAAGAGATATTCTCTTTCACAATCTCATAAATTCAAAATTGTGTTGAAATTTTCCTTTCACGCATCGTAGAAAAAGAAATGGACAAAATTTTATGGTCTGCGTTGTGTTAATAGGAACAACTCAGAAGAAGGTAAATGCTTATTGGATTATACATAGAAAATTATAAAAAGTTAAACTTGAATATTTATAGTGTGTTTTGGGATTTGCAGGTTCGATTTATCATAATGGGCAATCTTTTCTGCTCTGAGTATACCATCCATAGACGCTTTGATTTAAAGGGTTCATCACTTGGGCGAATAACAATTAAGCCCGAGTCTGAGATTAGTGAAACAACTATCCTCAAAGATCTTGATCTAAATTTCATATTTCGACTACAAAAATCTTGGTTTCAAGAATTTTGCAGGTGATGAAAGGTTTTGGCACATTGTGTTGTATCTGAGATGTTGTGTCTACCTTGTTAAAGTTGAATTCTTTTCTAATACCTCAACGGAAAAAATAAGCACAGAAACTATATATATTTGTTATCTCAGGCAAATTGATAGGGACTGTGAGCTTCTGGAACAGGAGGGAATCATGGACTACAGTCTTCTGGTTGGTATTCATTTCAAAGATATATCAGAAAATGGGGAAATTATTTCTTCAGAATCTCACCCTCCTGCTGGTACTACTTGACCTAAAGTCCTTCTTGGCATACCTACAATACATTATTCAAAATTGAAAACTTGAAAAAATTGTTTAACTTGTGCTGTTTCAGATTCAGAGTGTGAAGGAACTCCATGTACTTCTAGAGCAGACATGGATCTACTTCTTCTAGATCCTACCAGGTCACATATCTTTTCAAAGTTTTAATGCTAAGTTGCAATATATGTAAATGTTGTGGAAACCTCTAACCAAACTCTGCCTATGATTCATGTTGTTGGGTAATACATGTTCTAATTTATGTTTCAGATGGGCAAGTATCAAATTGGGTGTGAACATGCCAGCAAGGGTTGAAAGAACAGTGCGAAGAAATGATTGTGAATTACAACTCGTAGGAGATCCAATAGGAGAGTTCTATGAAGTGGTTTTGTTTTTTGGTATCATAGACATACTTCAAGATTATGATATTAGCAAGAAGCTTGAGCATGCCTATAAGTCCATTCACTATGATCCAACCTCAATATCAGCCGTTGATCCCAGACAATATTCAAGGCGTTTTCGTGATTTCATATTCAGAGTATTTTCTGAAGACTCTTGAAAGCCATATTCTATTATGTGGCTTTTACATTCCATTCATACCTGCTACTCTCTGGCATGGTAGCTTAAAAATTTCAACCATTAGAATCACAACTGGGATACATGTCACTTTTGGACAATCCATTTTTTTTGTTTTCTATTTCTTAATTAGCTTATTCTTATGTATAGTGAGCAACTTAATTAGTATACAGGAGAACAACATGTGAAATGGTTAAAGCAAGAACATTATGTGATTCTACAAACTTGCTAGAATATAATTATTCTTCCCAAAGGGAGAAGAGATCACAGGTACTTCATACATTTAATATCAGATCAAGATGTATATTATTGTATAGGAAATGGAAGAGTAGTGTACATGATCAATCTTTTTATTTCTTTGATTAATTTCCCTGCTACTTTGTTGAATGACATTGAATAAGTGAAGCCTGAATTTAATTACTCTTTGACAAATTTGATGGTAGAGTGTTGTTTTCTTAAAAAAAGTACAAATTTGATCTCTTGATGCATCAGAACTACTTATATGTTAATGATAGTCTAGAAAACTAATATTATGTATAACATTTGAAGAAAAGGTAAGAGTTGGAGGTTACGCAAGAGAATAAGGGAATAGAAAAAAAGTGATTTACAATAAAAGGCTTTAAAGAGCTTCAAGAAGAAAATAGAAAATCAAAACATTTTGTAAACTTTATTAAAGTTTTAGAAAATTCTAATGATTTTTAAAAGGTTTGGAAGTATAATTCATGCACTTAAATCCTCATTAATAAGAAGGTTTTGTTTTGCTTCTTGGTTTGTTGTCTAGATGTGCTTAAAGGTCCCTTTTTTTCTCATTTATAAATAAAGGGTTACCCCTTATATATTTTTCACACATAATATTGAATAAAATAGGACTTTATTTATAGAAATTTTAGTGTTTTGGAGAATTTGATACACCTTTTTTTATATTCTTATTTTAGAGTTTTTTCATGTGTATAGAAGAGAAGGATTGCAGATTGAACGGTGCCTCATACGTTTTTTTATCAAATTGTTAGACCATTTAAAATATAAACAAAAGTATCACAAAAAATTTATACTCTTTCCCCTACAAATTTTGGGTATGTCAAATTTTCCATTTAGAAACCAATAAAGATAGAATAATAGATAGTTTTTTTTTATTTATTTTAATTTATATTATATTTTATATTTTCTTTAATTTTATTTTAAAAATCTATAAAATATTTTTCTAAATATTTACATATATCCATGCTATCTACAAGTTTTAAAATATCTACAAAAGTTTTTTAAACAGGTATGCATCAAAAGAGAATGGATTTTTTTGTTGTGAGTTGTATAATGGATATATAGGTACTATTTGTTGTAAAAATGCTGACAAAATCACGATCAGTATTTCCTGAGGTGTGTAGATTCACTGTCCTTAAGGACTTATTCGCGGTGTATTGTCCAAGTTGCTCAAGATACAACAGGAACTTCTCAAAACATCTTTGAGGATCTCAGAACTAGCAAGATCTCTAAAAAGAATATAAAATGAACCCAAAATATTTTTAGAAGAGGAAAAGAAGAAAAGAGAATGAGAGAAAACATCTTTTTGGTGTGATTTGGAACGGGGAAGATCTCTCTATTTATAGAGCTAAGGGAGAATAAAATCAATAAAATAAAATAAAAACCATTAAATATTTTACCGTTGGAACACATAAAAAAATGAATTTGAACATTGTTGGCAATTAAAGTTTTGAATGTTGCAATCCAACGTTTCTCTTTTGAAATCAACATTAATCTTTTATAACAATCCCGAACTTATTACAAAAGAGAGTCGAAAGAAAAGATAAAACCTTTTATTATGGGTCTCAAAGGATGTAATGCATCAGAGATGGTATAGCAAGCTATATGAACCAGTCTTAGATTTAGAAACTTAACACACAGTGTAGTTGATATAGCAAACTATATGAATCAAAGACACTTGATGTGTGTTAGAGGTTTATCAATCAATACACCTTCACAATCGTTGTTATTATCGTTGTGTTGCGCTTACTTGGCCATGCGCGTGCCTGGTATTTTATGAGTGCTCTGGAGATCATTGCAAGATCTCATGCAAGCGGCCCCACTCGACACTCATATAGGTGATTTCATCAAGTGTATGTTGTAAATCATACACCACCCATAAGAGATGAAAATCATTAAAAACTTTGTTTAAGCTAAAATTCTTTCACCACATAGAATTTTAATGACAAAGTTTAGCCTCTTAATAATGCAGTCTTTAGCACTTTCACACACACACACACACCATAGGAGGGGACGTAATTGATTAAAATCAATTTAGTGCTATCAGAAATAACAAGTGACGTGTTTTTACCCATATGAACCTTATTCATGGGATCTCTAATCACAAAGGTTGACTTACCATCATTTATTTGTTTGCAAGTGGCTTAAGTCTCATTCCCCTCGATATTTCTAATATCATTTGTCTTCTCAGGGGTTTTGTCAGAGGATCTGCTAGATTCCATTCTGACTTCACATAATCAATGGACATAGTTCCACTCTATAGCAACTGCTTCACCAAATTATGTCTTAATTGTATATGTCTATTCTTTCCATTTTAATTCTTGTTTTTAGCTATAGTTATTGCTGATTGACAATCACATTGTATTGATACCGATGGGGTTAGTTTCATTCATAGTGGAATGTTCGCTAAGAAGTTTTTCAACCACTCAGCCTCATTACCAGACATCTCAAGAGCAGTAAACTCAGATTTCATTATTGATCTTGCAATAACTGTTTGCATGGCTGATCTCCATGTAATCGCACCACCCCAAGTGTGAATACATAACCACTAGTGGATTTTGTCTCATCTGAATCAGAGATCCAGTTAGCATTACTGTACCGGTATAGCGAGAAATCCACTATATTCAATGTATAATCCATTGAACCTCTTAAGTATCTCATAAGTCTAGCAAGTGCATCCCAATGTTATTGATTTGGACATTGAATATACCTACTCAGTCTACCTATTGCATTAGCAATATCAGATCTAGAGAAACTCATCAAGTGTAGTAAGTTCTCAATTATTTGGGCATACTTGAGGTTGAGATAATGATTTTCCTCTACTTTTCATTAATTTAGAATTAGTATCATAAGGGGTACTAACTGGTTTCAGGTCATAAAACTCAGACTTCTTAAAGTTTCTCAATATATTGTTCTTGGGATAGTAATAACTATCTCCCTTCCTTATGATTCTAATACCTAACATCACATTGACTTTACCTATGTCTTTAATTTCAAAATTTGATCCTAAAAACAATTTAGCTCTAGAGACAATCTCATTGCATGTACCAGAAATTAACATGTCATCCACATACAAAATGACATATTCTTTACTTCCAGATTTAGAGTAATATCATTAGGTGAAAAGCCAAATTTGTTTCTTCAAGTAATTAAGTAAAAATACCTACACCCCCACAATTTAAAAATATTTAAGATTGGTAAACGAGAAAATACTTGGTTGTGCTTTTCTCTTTGTAGGTAAAGTACACAAAAATTTACTCAAGTACCTCATCTTCTTGTTTCTTTTCCTTTCTATGGAGAGAAAATCTTCTCCACCTTTCCTCAAACATTACAAAGGCATGACACATGAAAATTAAAGTTCATCATCCTAACTCCAAAGAACTCTAAGTTTTCGCCTCGTCTCCCTCTTCTTCATCCTCATCTGTGGTCCCTACAAATGCAATTAGAAGCCACCATTGCTGCGAGCACCTTGCCAGTCTCTGAAATTTCTATCCAAAGAAAACCTCAACTTTTGACATGTTCGGAAAGGGTTTTGCAAAGACTGTTTAAGTTTCGGAAACAATATTCTGATCATCCGGGATTGAGTTGTTGATGTCAGCCTTAAGTCTTTAAGATTGTTGTAAAAATGCTGATAAATTCATGATCAGTATTTCCCGAGGCATGTAGATTCACTATCCTTAAGGACTTATCCGCAATGTATTCCGCAAGTCCTCCAAGATACAACAGGAACTTCCCAGAACATCTATAAGGATCTCAGAACTAGCAAGTATCTCTAAAAGAAATATAAAATAAACCTAGAATATTTTTAGAAGACGAAAAGAAGAAAATAAAATGAGAGAAGACTTCTTTTTGCTGTGTTTTGGAATAGGGGAAGAGGTCTCTATTTATAGAGCTAGGAGAGAATAAAATCAATAAAAGAAAATAAAAACCATTAAATATTTTACCGTTGGAGCACTTAAGAAAATGAATTTAGACGTTATTGGCAATTAAAGTTTTGAACGTTGCAATCCAACGTTTCTCTTTTGCAATCAACATTAATATTTTATAACACTATTTGTATATGATCCGACTTGTTTTCATTCCTAGCTCCAACTTATATTTTAAAAAAAAACATCAAGAGTAATTTTAAACCCTACATCTTTCTTTCCCATAATTGTTGCCTACCAAATTACAAAGAATAAAGCAAATCCAGAAAAAGGAGTCTTGGGTCATAAACTTAATCTATCACTCTTGCTGAAAGTTTGGTTCCTACATAGAATCATAAGCAAAAGACCATGCACCAGTATTGGTTCCACGACCAGAAAACAAAATAAGTCATCTCAACCAAACTTTTCTTACTATCCTGGTAGGTTTTTGCCATGCAAAAATAAAAAGGGGCTTAAGAAACGCAAGCACCATAAACAGATAGAATTCCCCTATGAACCCATTGTATTAGAGAACATAACATTCATGTCCCCACCCCATTAGATAATATAAGTGTACAAATACAAGGGATAAGAAAAGAGTCCTCCAACAACCTGAACCAAAGAGCCTAATATTTGTTGAAGGCTCAAAGATGGTAAACACATGGTTGGGCACAAACATCAATCAGAGTATGAAAAAATTGCTTTAAGATTTTTATACACTATCTAAGACCGTGCTTTAAGTTGGGTTAGACTGAATACTTCGTCAGCATCAATCCTAGCATTTCTAAAAAGGCTATTGTTTCTTTGATTCAAAATGCTAGCTTAACTTTAATTGATCCTCATTTCATACACCTCCTAGCTTAATGCCTTTGATCTTATTTTGCAGACTCCTCCATTTGATTAACCTATGAAAATATTTTGTATTCAGATCCCCTTCCTACAGCCACTTTGACCTTGATTTTGTTTTTCTATCATTTCCTGTCTAAAATTCATCAACTTCAATTGGGCAAAAAGTTGTTTCCTTTTATCCGTTCTTCATCTAAACCCAACTTTTCATCCTTTTTGTCAAGGTCACTTATGGTTACCATGATCTTTCCTTAGTTCTATCAACATGTCCAAATTCGTCCTTGTTCCAAATCCTTAACTCCTGTTTTAATGATTTGAGTTTTTCCTTTAGACTCCAAATTTCATTTCCTTGCATGTTATGCTTATCCCATGGTTTTTTTAACAAATTGTGTGAAACCTGTTATTATTTTTGAATATAAAATTTCAAAAGATATGTTTCTTAAAATGCGGAAGAGTTTTTCCTATATGCACGTTGCCAACGTCTCTTTCATTGCAACGTTCCTATTTTATTAAAAAATCAATTTTCTAATAGATATTTTGGGAGATATTTTGGATATTTTGGATCATGGGTTTGGTTTCCCAAATCTATAAATAGAGTAGTTTATTCACTCTAAAATCATCATCATAAATCATTCTTCTCTCATTCTCTCTTCTCTTGGTTTCACACTTTCTCTTTTCTTTTTTTCCTAAAAGTATTATGGGTTTATTTTATTATCTTTTTAGAGATCCTTGCTAGTTCCGATATCCTCAGAAATTCTGAGAAGTTCCTGTTGTATCCTAGGGGGCTTGCGCAATATACCGCGGATAAGTCTTTAAGGATAGTGATCTACACGCCTCAGGAAATCCTTTGTTCGTGATCTTTGTTCTTTTATTGTCAGCTTCTACAACAATCTTAAGGACTTATGACTAACAACAACAACAAATCAATCTTGGAGAATCAGAATTTTGTTTTCGAAACTCAGACGGTCTTCGCGAAACCTTTCTCGGATGTATCAAAAATTGAAGTCTTCTCTGGTCAGAATTTCTGATGCTGGCAACAATGTGTGTGATAACGGTTGAAAAACCGTTATTTTTATGCTTAAAATTGATACCAAAAGCAACCTTTAAGACTTAGAAACTAGCTTGAACTCATATTTTTGCTTTAGTTTTGTGAATAAGAGAGTTAAAAGTGAATTTAATGGTTTTGTGCAAGATTCCCTTGATTTTGTAGGCTAATTGAATGATTTGAAAGAAGAATTGAAGTACCGAATGATTGGAATGCTGAAAAGTCAACTAGAAACCAGAAAAGTCAACCAGTCAACCAGAAAAATCAACTAGTTAACCAAAAAAGTCAACCAATCAATCAGAATGCTGAAAAGTCAACCATAATACAGAAAAAGTTCCGCTGAGCGGTAAAATACCGCTGAGCGACACATTTCAGGTGCCAAAATCACCGTTGAGGGGGTAAAAACAACAGCTGGGGGCAAAATGGATCATGCGCTATTACCGCTCAGCGGTAAAATACTGATGAGCGTCATTCTAAGTGGGCTTGGACCGGTTTTCTGTTACTTTTATGGGCTTTGGCCTAATTTTTTGTATTTTTAGAATAGTATATAAGCTTTAAGGCGTTCTAGGGTTTGTATATTTGGCTGGGAGGAAGCAGAAACACACTTTTCACCCCTTAGGTGTAGATTGAGAGATGGTGACGGCTCTCCTCTTCTCTTTCTAGGGTTTGTCTATCTCTTTCATTCTTTCATTATTATTCATCTAGCTTCACCATGAATATGGTCAACTAAACCTTGTATTGTTGTTGGGGAATCAATGTAGTCTTGTGAAACTCTCATATATGGAATTTGTGTTTTAACATCTTATTTTATGACTTATGCTTTCTTTCATCATTAGTTAGGGTTTTTCCTCTTTGCTTAAAACTTGCTTTGTTTAACTCATTCATTGCCATGATTATTGATTTTGTCGATATAGGAACGTACGGGGAAATCTAGATCCGGGGAATTTCTCCCAATAGCATATTGGTTGACGTTAAACTTCTGCACTTAAGAATTAATTCCTAGGAATGCTAGGAATTGTATGAACTCGTAATTAAGGATAGGCCTTCTTGCAAGGTGATTTAGAGAGTGACATTAGCATTGATGAAAAGAATGATGAATTCCTAAAAGTATATGAGAGTGGATAAGATGAAATTGATAACCCCAACAACATACGCATCCATCTAATTCATTAAAGTGTTTGTATTCCTCTTTTCCATTGATCAAATTCATGCATACATGTTTAATTACTGTCTTTTGCATTTAAACCTACAATCAATTGTTCACAAGTCTCAAATAATCAACAAATCATATAACTAAACTAGGCCGTGAGTCCTTTGGGAAAACGATACTTGGTCTTACCTTGTTTTATTACTTGATACGATTCGATCACACTTGCCGATTGTAAACAAGTTTGTGGCGCCGTTTTTCGGTGTTCATAAATTTGTCATCAATGTGTCAACCCTCTTAGACATGTACGGAGTGGCCTTTGCTCTTTCATCTTCAAAACCCGACTCCAGTCTCCCTCCAAATTCAAAACAAGTTGAAGATTGAGTTCATGCAAACAAGGTATGTCGTCATACTTTACTTAGTGCACTCTTTAATGATTTGTTCGATGTGTACACTTCCTATAAGGAAGCGAAAGTTCGTTGATTCTCAAATACACTGTTGAAGATATAGTCAGACAAAGATTTATCATTGGGAATTACTATCGCTGGGAAATGGTTGAATTAAAGGACATAAAGTCGCAAATCAATGAGTACCACAAACTGCTCGAAGATATCAAAGCAGAGAACGTTCTTTTACCAGATGAGTTTGTTTCAGAGCTTCTGATCGAGAAACTGACACCTTCCTTGACTGATTACAAGAAACAACTAAAACACAAACGCAAGCAACTGTCACTTTTAGAGCTGATCACTCATAATTATTGAAGATACCAACAGGAAAAAATGTGCTGCTATGAGGGCCAAAGCATTGTTTGCAAAAACAAACATGGTAGAAGACAAACCTGTTGCAAAAAGGTATGAACACAAACCTGATCACAATAAGAAAAGTAATTTTCAAAAATATCACCCAAATGCATCTAACCCCACCTTTAAGAAGAAAGGAAATTGCTTCGTATATGGAAAGTCAGGCCATCATGCACCACAGTGCAAGCGCAGAGCAAGAAACGACAATCCTCCTAAGGCCAATATAGTCGAAGGAGATGACATAATTGATGCGGTCGTTTCTCAAGTAAATATGATGACCAATGTGAGCAAGTAGGTGGTAGACTCTGGTGTTACCAGGCATATCTGTGCAAACAGAAGTGCCTTTACCTCTTACACTAGTGTAGGGGATGGAGAAGAACACATCTACCTTGGTGATTCCAGAACCACTCATGTTTTGAGAAAAGGGAAAGTTCTTCTCAAACTCACATCTGGAAAGACTCTGGCCTTGAGAGATGTGCTACATGTGCCATCAATCAGAGTTAATTTAATGTCTATAGCACTACTGGAAAAAGTGAGGGTTAAAGTGTCATTCGAGTCGGACAAGATTGTAATGACAAAAAATAATGTTTTTGTGGGGAAGGAATATTGTGATCAAGGTCTCTTTGTACTTAACATTTCTGAAAATATTAATGAATCATCTTCTTCTTCTTATATTGTTGATTCATATGATATATGGCATGCTAGATTAGGACATTTGAATTCTTCCTATGTTATGAAATTACAACAATCCCTCTTTGTATGCCAAGCATCTAAATGCACTAGAATGTTTTACTACTAAGGCACAATGATCAGAGACTGATCTATCCAAAACATACTCTTACTTTTAGGCCACAAGTCCAACCATTCTTGTGAAACAAATTCTCTATCCAACCTACTTTTTAAAGTTTCGTTTGTTCTATACCATGTAAAAGATCTCCTTACCATAGGTATTTCCAAAAGATTCATATTTTCAATGAAATGATTAAACTTGTCGGAACAATCGGTACCGTTATAGAGTCGCGCAGCGGAATAAATTAATAAAGCAGAAAGCGTGTAACGATCACAACACAAGTTAAAAATTTTAATGAACAGTTGATGTGCTAAGAGTTTAGGGATCAAGAAAATCAACACAGAAAATTTATCCTGGTTCGAATCAAAAGATTCTACATCCAGTCGTTAATCACTATAAATAGTGATTAACCTTTTTTCACTAAAATATGGTTTGCAGATTACAATCAGATAATCAAAATAAGCAAATAAAAGAAAACACCTTCCTTCGACAAACGAATGGAAGAACCTGCTCAACCAACTTGAAGAGAACCGCTCCGACCTTTGACACACAAAACGCGAGCTTCTCCTATTCACAAGACCAGGCAAGAGCACTCTATCACTTTGAGAACTTCCTCAGACAAACTGTATTCTCAAAATGGCATAGATCCTTTTCACTCACAGAGAGCTTCCCTTAGGCACAAAGCTCTAATACTCTCAATTGAAAAGTTACTTCCTAAGAGTTGTGAAGACCTCTATTTATAAGCCTAGTTTCGTGCAGGGTTAAAAACTGAAAAGACATCTCCCAACTGCCACTGATAATCGATTATCATAAGGGATAATCGATTATTTGTGTCCGTTATGAGGTTTTCAAAAGAGTGATAATCTCCCAACTGCCACTGATAATCGATTATCATAAGTGATAATCGATTATTTGTGTCCGTTATGGGGTTTTCAAAAGAGTGATAATCGATTATATGAAGTGATAATCGATTATTCCTATATGACTCTGTGATAATCGATTATTGTCATTCCATAATCGATTATTGCAGTTAAAAATGCAAGTTTACAAGGTTTACAAGAATTTCCTACTACATTTAATTTCTACAAATTGCTTTTAACTAATTCTAATATCTTCTTCAACTAAAACTTCTTGTAGCATCATCAAAACAAATTTCTTCAAGATTTACCAATACTCCTTATTGGTAACAAAACTCCTCTATTTGTTTTCTACCAGTACCTAATTGAGATATTCCTTTTCTTTCATTCGGGTTCCTAACTGCATTAAAGTCTCTAATCATGCACCGTACTTGATTTTCATCATCCCCTACTCTTCATTAGTTTTTCCCACATTATTTTCTTTTCAGTGAACATACATGAAGAGTATACATTTACTATAGTAACAAATTGTTTGTTATCTCCTCACTCCCCCTCTAATTATATAACCTTTACCACTTTTTTATTTTAACACTTTGAATTATTCTTGTTCCGCACATTTAAAGCACCTCCAGCTCCATTTTCTTCACCATTGTGCAACGAATCTATATTATTATTCCCCATATTGACTGACATTTCTCTATGGTTATAGTTGTCATTTTAGTCTCTTGGATACATGCCACGTCTACTTCCTCCTTTGTAATAATGTCTCTTAAGTATCTACTTTCCTCAACCCCTCCTAACCATCTAGCATTAAAACCTATGATCCTCATTGGGTTCTAACTCTATTCCCTTCCTCTGTTTTCTGTTTAATACTATTGTCCACTCTTCCATTTCTTTAATTCTTGTTATTATGTTATTTTTGTTAGATCTATCTAGGAAGAGGTTCACTGGAAAAAACAAACACTAATAAAATTCGAATCTAACCACATAAGGGATTGACATTACTCTCTATAAAAACTTTAAGACAATGGATTAATAAGTCTTTCACTTTCATATAGTGTTGTACCTTCTCATTTCTATTCATTTTTCATTTCTATCCAATGTACGGCGATTCATATTTGGATTCTCAATCATCTTCCTCTTCTATATGTGTGAAACCTATACCTTTCCCAAATTTCCAGACTAAGAACTTATACAGAGCTATTTCTCATCCAAAACAATCTATTGCAGTTATCTATATATATGTCTATATCAGATAAAGAATTGCTCTTGAGTGACTGACATTACAAGAAAAATCACAGTTACATATGGTCAAAATCTGTATATAACCTCTAAAATCCGTATATAAATTAGTGTTATATACAGATTACATACGGACAAAAATCCGTATATAAAAGGAGCGTAGATAAATATATGCAGATATATCCGTATATAAATTATATACGAAAAAATCTGTATATAAATTACATACGAAAAAATCCGTATCTAAATTATATACGGAAAAATCCGTATATAAATTATATACGAAAAAATTTGTATATAAATTATATACAAAAAATCCGTATATAAATTACATACGGAAAAATCCGTATGTAATCATTAATTGCTTATATCAATCATTAATTGCTTATATCAATCATTAATTGCTTATACCAATCATTAATTGGTTATATCATTAATTGGTTATACCATTAATTGGTTATACCATTAATTGGTTATACCTGGACAAAATGAATTAAACCACAAACAAACATTTTACATGAATATATAAATATTATTTACATGAATATAATTGTGAATTATATAAATGGATAAAAAATGTCTCAACCCTAAAAAAAACTTGAGAATTACAATTGTATTTGGTCAACTACTTTTAATATTGACGATGAAAGAATCACATAACTAAGGCATAGCATCCCAATTGCATAACTCAGGATTATTATGCTTTCCTAAAATTAAGGATGTTACAAATGCATACTTATGAACATGATCAGTATCAAAGCTAATACATTTAAGCCACATGTAACAAAAGATGTTATCCAAGAAACTTCAATACAAATATGTCAACCGGTCTTCAAGAATACTCATCTCTTATAAATTTTGAAACTCAGGTCTTCATCATCTTCCCAATCACTTTCTTCCACATCATCTGACCAATCACTTTCTTTTCCTCATCATCAAAACCATCAGAATCTTCATTCTCACCTGCATTCCAAATAACCAGACAAAGTAATTGTCATTGAAGTTAACTATTAATTTTGCTCTTATTTCTTTCTTTCAATTTTTCTCCCTCATAAGTAAATATTATTATAAACACTACAAATTCGATATTAATCATTTAATAGTACAGGGAATTGTAAATGCCCGAGCTACTATTTAAAATAGTATTATATTATATATATATATATATATATATATATATATATATATATATATATATATATATATATATATATATATATATAAAAGAAACAAAAGATAGGTCATTACTCATCTTCAAATCCCCACAACCACACTGTTTACCCTTAATGTTTCCATGGAATTCAATACTTCATCTCAAACTTTGAAACCCACTTGGTAGACTTAGTAAGAGTTTTTAAACTTATAGGAAAAAACTGTAACTTGAACTTTCAATCTAATTGTTGAATGAAAGAAATATCTTATGTTTACATTTAATTAAATCTTTTAAGTATTTTATAAAATTGAGTATTTTTAATTCACTCTATTCAACACTTTTATATATTTGAGTTTCTTTCATCTAATTTTTGTATTGACTTGTTTAAGAATAAAAATGAAACATTTTATGTTAATATAAAATAATATTAAAAGTAAAATAAAAACATAAGTAATTTTTATTAATTTTATTGGTTAAATGTTGCACTAAAATTAATACAAAACATATATTAGGAACTTTTTCCACTAATACTTAAGGGTGGTGCCCTGATTATGCAGTAAGTTGTTGCTTGGGTACCTTTGCGCTTCTCTGTTAATGTAGCTAAACACTTACATACTATGTAATTCATTTTACTCTGTTAATTATGATTTTTCAGAAGTTTCTAGATAAAATTTTGGCATTCAATTCAACCAAAATGGTAACAAACAAAATCTCTGTAAAATTTGATTACCTAAGAAATAAAAAAGAAAACAACATATACACATCAAGGAAAGAGTAATTAGAATCAGGTAATAGAAGGAAATTATAATTTGTGACACTTAATCAATGATAATTTGAGTTTTCCAAGGTATACCAGTGGCATATAAAGGTGTTTTCGTGTCTTTAAATCCTCGAAACACTCCTTGCATTGCCAAGGAGAGAAGAATGGCAGGAACATTGAGGAACCTCAATCTCAGATACTGTTGTGTAGGGTGTGGCATGGGAGAGTCCTGCATAAATAATTCATATTACTTGGCAATCATTCTATGCTCAAATAAGATCAAACTACTAAAGGAACAAGTTAAAATAAACACCAAAGTGAATCCTAAAACTTGGAAATGCACAAAACCTTTTATTGGTTTTCCTACAGAGCAATAGATCATTGCTCTTGAGCAGAAGCCAAGAAAACTTTCCATAAACCAAACCTATTACAAAAGAATGGTATAATGGTATCATATACCCCTATGTAGTAATAACACTTTGGACTTCAAACTTAAAACGAGGAAGGCAAGAAATATAAAATAAATGGACACCTAGAAGATGGCATGCTTAATCATAAATTGCAAAGTTAGTAGCATTTCCTTCCTTTTTCTTCCCCTGCAACAAAACAACAAACCTTACATAATCCCTTCAAAGAAACACATGGTAACTATATCACAACCAAAAACTCAAAAGTTCAATACTAATTTAGCAACTAGTAATCACAACCAGAACAATTATGTTTGAGCTTTATCATCTTTTGTTAAATCCTTTCCAACCTGCAATGACAAAGAAAAGTTTAATGAAGTTCAATCCATTATGAAAATTTGAACAAAAAGGTTAGACCATGGTAGTTATTGAGAGTATTAACTAGTAATCACCATTAACTCTCGGAATAGAGTAGCACAGATAGATCAAAATAGCATCCCTACGGTTCTTTCTGCATGATTTCGTATGATCAAATAATTAAGCAACCTTTTACATATTTACGATGCAAATGAAACAATTGATATCTTACTGTGATGTGATAACTGTCCATGGGTAATTCAATAGTAAAAGTTTGCTTCACTTAGACTTTTTAATTCAAACCAAATTTGTCAAACAGTCTTAAGATATATCCAAATACTATCATTTGATAAGAAGGGTCAATAACACCCTTGAAGTAGCCACACTTGGAACCGAGCAGGGAACCCAAAAATTTCTTAGATGAAAACTCGTTCTGAGAATACCATGAAAAGAATAAGGACCAAGAAATAAACCCTTCAGGCTTCACTATCGAAAATTTGGAAACTTTTTTGAAAGGGGAAAATAGAAAGTGAAGTTATGTATACCTAGTTATGGTGAACTTTTCCATTTATGCCACGAAGAGGCACAAAACCGTCGTGTCTCTCCAATCCTCTTTGTCCTTCCAACACTTGACATTGCCTGCATTGGACGATAGAGCAAGAGTTGTTCTAACGCTCAATAACTTTAGCGCAAAGATTTAGGGATTTAAGGGACGAGCAAAGAAGAAGATTTGAATGAAGAAACTTACCGATTGAACGAATAACACTCCCAAGTGAGCCTGATGTCCAACAAGGTGAGTGAACGCGAGAAGAATGGACGAACTTCTTCTCTTTAAGTGAGCGTGAGCGAGAAGAACGGTTAGTGTGAGACATTCTTCTTCTCTACAAGTGACTGTGAGCGAGTGTGAGTGAGAAAGCTTTAGTCAATGAGCACGAGACTTCGGCGCTACCATTCTAGCCGTCTCCACGTGAGTCTGAGAATGAGTTAGGGTTCCAAGGGGAGAGCCAACGACGAGGCATGACTGGTGGAGCGGTCTCCAGTCCCCTCAACCTTGTAATGGAGCACAAGGTGGAGGCTAGGGTTCGAGGAGAGGGTAACACGAAAGAGGCGTTTGCAGCAGAGGTTAGGGTTTCAATGGTGGCTAGAAAAGAAAGGTTGGATAAAAATGGCTTGATGAGAGCGAAGAACAAGAGCTCGAGAGGGAAGAACAAGAGCTCGTGAGGGAAGAAGAGGGGCTCGATGGCTCGATGGCTTGATGAGAGGGAAGGAGTCGAGGAAAAATTCGGAGTACTGTCTCTTAGGTTTTTTATTAGGTTTAACTTTTTCATTTATTTTTTATTTATTGTAAACTCCTTATATAACATCTGTACAGAGAATACACTTGCATACAAATTTTATATATATATATTTATCTTTGGCAAAGCTCCCGGGAAAAGACGCCACCGTTATATACTAATTTTACATACAGAAAATCTGTATATATAATTTTTTCTATTATATACGAAAAAATCCATATCTAATTTATCTGTATATAAAATTTCAGAATCCATATATAATAATCCGTATATAAATAACACTTTTCTTGTATGACCTCACCTCACTCCTCTATTGAGGATCAGATTCCATGATTTTGGTCGTTGAAATCTTTTGATTGTCCGCCATTCTTCTGATAAGCTTCATATGTTTGTGTTCTCTTCCCTCAATTTGATATTGGTTTGCTTTTGTGTTACTAGCATTGCCTTGAACTGCTTTATCTGTTTCGCTTTCTGTTATTCCTTCACCATTTCTCTGAATCCACTTCTATAGAAGCAATACTTTACTTTTTGAAAGTCACAATATGAAAAGTCAAAATGATTACAATCTATCCAACAAATGTTGCAATCTTAGAAGAGTGATAATCAAACGCAATTGGTCTTTTCATTAATTATTTCACAACATAACAAAAATACTATAATACCGAGACCGTAAAAATATCAGGAAAATCAACTATCGACATTCGGTTGCAGTTGTTAATCAAAAGATTATATGTGCAACTCAATACAAATCAAAACTGACACTGAAATCAACCTAGAAAAGGACTATAAATTTTCACCAAACATAAAGCGTGAGATTCATTGGGCAACATTTAATTGTTTGTTCAAACCAAAAATGTATGCGGGATAAACTGAACAGAAATTATTCGTTATTTACAAGACAATACCATCGACTACCACAACATCACAATATTAAAAATTGAATTTATATATTTTTGTTTCATTTCAATTATATTTATGTTCTTCCAATTTCATGTACTTTATTTTCAAATATTAAATAAAATGTAATTACTATTAACTATATATTAAAATGTTCTCTCAGTAAAAATAATTTTACATATTATTCAATAACGTTTTTAAATATTATTACATAAATTTATTAATATAATTTAATAAAAATATATAAAAACAAATTCTATGTTAAGTAACTACTCCATGCCAAATTTTAATTCTCTCACTTTTACACTAAAAATTTAATTTCAATCTTTATTCATGATTAATCATTTTAAACTTTTATCAACAAATTTTTAACATAAAATTATCATTTAATAATTATGTCAAATTAATTCTAAATATTTTATTTTTAATACTCTTTTTTATCATTTAAAATATATTTATCATCATATACATAATTATTGAAATAATTATGATAATAAAAAGGAAGGGAATGAGAAAAAGGGAGAAAAGTACTATTTATCGTCATACACATAATTATCTAAATAATAGTTTTTAAAATTATTTATTCATCTATATAATTACTTTTCTAAATAATTATTTTTTAAAATTACTATAACTTTAAAATAATTATTTATTAATATAATTAGTTTTCTAACTTTTTAAATATATTTATTTTTTAAAATATTATTTCTCAATACAATTACATCACAAAAAAAATATAAATTTAGCTATAGGCTTGACCATCGTAAAAGATTAATTAAAAATAACTAAAATAATGTATAAGTGTTTTTAAATATTTTAAAAATAAATATAAGTCAGAGTTGGATTAATAAATATTAAAAATAAATAAAGATGATGTTTAATGTTACCATATTTATTTTTAATATTTATTTAAATTAAAATCGACTAATTCACCGTTAATTATAAAGAAAAATTAAAATATAAAATGATTAGCATTGATTAGTGAATGTTAATTTTATTTAGTTTTAATATTTTATTTATATAAGTTGGTATCGGCTACGCAAACTATATGAACAAAACAAAAGAAAAAGCAAAATAAATAAGGTTAATGCTAATTTACTAACTAACTTTAAAATAAATAAGATTAACGTAAGCTCACTTGATGCTAATCTCATTTATGTTTTATGTAACATTCCAAAATATACAGTCATCAACTATATAATAGAATAATCACATATATTAATATATCAAATCAGTCTTACAGAAAAGAAATAACATACGCTCTTGGCCGAACGGCCTTACATAGCTACATACAATTTACGAGCCTTCGCTAAGTGACACGAACGAACGGTTTACAAAATAAAAAATACCGAACGTTCTATGATTTAGCATAAAGCACAAGGGCGCTCGCTCTAAAACAGCCCGCTAACCTAACTAAACTAACCTATAACCGAACGTCTTACTGCTCGGCCTTCACTTCAATCTCCACTAAATTCTCTTCAGCCATGATTCCTTCCTCAAGCGTGTCTTCCAGCAATGCATCACTTTCTGCTCACATCCACACGGATGATCATTGCAATGACAGGACGGACGTACAGATACAGAACAACACAATGAAAACAAAAGGGTAAGCTTATTGAATTTAATTCAAGTAAAACATACATTTCATAACATATCAAACAAATCAAATAAGTCACAACATATACTTCAATCAATTCATTCACTCAATCAATTCCTGATACTAGACTGACTGTCCGGACTGTATGAATTCTGTGTAGCTACGACGTTCGTGCACCCAGGTGGTGTAGTAACTGGCATTTATCATCAGCTGCCACCCGAGGTTAGTCTGTTCCGTCCTAAGTACAGTCTAGGACGAGGACCTCATGCCGTTCCCACACATGACATACTCCCCTCTACATGAGGACGAGCACTCACGGAACATCAGGATGAACCGCCAACTAAGCTTACCACATTCATACTTTACAATTCTCATAATCATCCAAGAGTAGTTCCTCCCTGGAACGCTCGTTCAAATTCCACAACAATTATTTCATTTATTATACCGTTCGCACATCATAACTTTCCACATTAATCTCAATTCCATTTTTCGTTCCACTTTCATAAAATGACGAGCGTTCATCCTTCTTAAACATGAGGACGAACGTTAACACGATACAGAGGAATCCGCGTTTCGGAACAGAAAGAAACGAACACCTGTCCGCTGACGAACGTTATGACCACTTGAATCCGTTCAATGAACTAATTCTAGAATAATTTGAATGATACTCAGAATAGTTTAAGTACAATAACTCTAGGTCGAATCCAAATGGGTAGAAACACCACAAGGTGTTTAGATAATTATACCGAGTACAATTTAATTAGAGATACCAACTGTCAGTCAATGACCGAACGCGGTAATCTGTATTTATTGGAGTTTGGACGAACGCTATTGAAGTTTTGGACGAACGCTATTTCTACTCATTTGGCAATTAAGGGAAAGAACGAGCATTCGGTATAAGACCGAGCGCCACTCATAACGTACGCTTTGGGTCGAGACCCATCGCTGATTCAAAATTATAGAAAGAGGAATTTATATAAGACGAGATGGTAAAGTTATGTTTTTAACAAAATGACTAAGTGTCCGAATGTATATTTTCAAGCTTCTCAATTTCTCACCAACACTCAGGATATCTATGTTTTGGCCGAACGCTCAAACGTAAGACTAATATAAGAGGGTGTTCGTCCTCAATGAGTATTCTTTCCAAATAAAAGAATTCTGTTTTTCAAAGGAATTACTAAGAATACCGAACGGTCAAAGACCGTTCGATAACGAACATTCATTATCATAGAATTTCATATTCAAAATCTCACTTACAGTAAACTCATTTTTCAGTATAAACTTTCATACATTTAACTACTCATATCATATCACATTTCATAATATTCATACATCATCCCATCATCAACATAATATACCAAAAATCAATTATCTCATATCATACTTAATACAATTCACCGAGCATCCATACAGCAGAGTATAACACAAGAATTAAATTTAATAAGCTTCCCTTACCTCTATAAGTGTGCATACATTCTTCAGACTCAAACCCAGTTTTTCAGAATTAAAAACTCTTCTACCCTCAACGCTCAATCAGACTCTTCAACTAAACAATTTGCAGAAAACCAATATTGGTTCAGATAAGGTGACCGCATGCAACCAAAGCTAGGCTTGCATGTTGATAAGAACGAACAGTAAAGGACGAGTGTCACGTCGCAGTAAATGCACTGCTGAGTCACCTGTTAGCTTTCATAAATGCACCCACGTCACACGTTTAGTGCATTTAAAACGCACTCACACACTCTGACGCACGATTGACAAGTGTCAATTCGGAAGGTTCGGAAATCAGTGAGTGGAAAACAGGTGTCAACTGGAGAGCGAACGTTCGTTTTCGACTATGGAGCAAAAATGAGTTTTTCAGAAAAACCCATCACTCTCCTCTGCATGCACCTTCTTTTCAAAAACTTGATCTTTCATCTTCCTCCGTCTTCTCTCTAGAAAACCCTCCCTTCTCTCTTCTGTAACTTACCAATTTCTACTCCGATCAACGTTCAGGCACCGTGGAAGCAGTCCCGGCGCCATAAGCTTCATATTGAACCGAACAATTCTGGATTCAGAAACGGGTAAGTTCCTCGTCCTTTACTGTTCGTTCTTATCAACATGCAAGCCTAGCTTTGGTTGCATGTGGTCACCTTATCTGAACCAATATTGGTTTTCTGCAAATTGTTTAGTTGAAGAGTCTGATTGAGCGTTGAGGGTAGAAGAGTTTTTAATTCTGAAAAAAACTGGGTTTGAGTCTGAAGAACGTACGCACACTTATAGAGGTAAGGGAAGCTTATTAAATTTAATTCTTGTGTTATACTGTGCTGTATGGATGCTCGGTGAATTGTATTAAGTATGATCTGAGATAATTGATTTTTGGTATATAATGTTGATGATGGGATGATGTATGAATATTATGAAATGTGATATGATATGAGTAGTTAAATGTATGAAAGTTTATACTGAAAAATGAGTTCACTACAAGAAAAAAGTGACTTACATACAACAAAAATCCGTATATAAGACCCAAAATTCGTATATATTCTGTGTTTATATACGGATTACATACGGACAAAAATCCGTATATAATACCATCGTAGCTAAGTTTACATACGGATAAATCCGTATATAATTTATATACGGAAATTATATACGGATTTATCCGTATATAAGTTATATCCGTATATAATTTCCGTATATAGGTTATATACGGAAATATTCGTATATAACTTATATACGGAAATATCCGTATATAATTTCCGTATATAAGTTATATACGGATAAATCCGTATATAGGTTATATACGGAAATATCCGTATATAAGTTATATACGGATAAATCCGTATATAGGTTATATACGGAAATATCCGTATATAACTTATATACGGATAAATCCGTATATAATTTCCGTATATAAATTATATACGGATTTATCCGTATATAAGTTATATACGGAGAAATCCGTATATAACCTATATACGGAAATTATATACGGATATATCCGTATATAATGGTTTAACAGGAGCTGAATAAATTCTCTGTATGTAGCAGTTCCCCATCCACAATATACAAGCAGACCTGGACATTATAGTTAACATTCATCATTGTTACAAGTAAACCTGGATACATTACACATTGACATAAATTTAATAACGTTTTCAAATACACTTAATCCACAAAGAAAACATTGTATATGAATACATAAATATTGTATAATGTACATATAACTGCAACATTTGGTAAGTTCATAAACAGATTGTAGTTGTGGTTCTAAATAAGTTCAACAGTAATGGAAATAAGTTCTATAAAATGCCTAATAATGCATGTAATCATCATTTCCATCTTGTGGTTGTTCATCTGGTGGTTGCTGGTTTGGTGGTTGCTGTTCTGGAGGTTGCTGTTCTGGTGGTTGCTGTTCTGGTTGAACTTGAGGATTTTGAAGGTTTAAAAATTGTTGTGCAGCCGCGGCTGCTGAAGCCGGAAGGAATGGCAGGAGGACGCCAATAAAGCCTTCAAGATTTTGAAGCTGCTGACCATATTGTTGTAACTGCGATTTCAGGTTAAGAATTTCTTCTGAATTTTGAGGTTGAGCAGTAGAAGATGCCTGTGTCTGTTGGATGTAACTATCAACACAGTCATCTTGGGAAGTGACATTTCCAATGCCGTATACGCATCCCTTGTATTTTCCACCAGCAGCCTCTAACCAACATCGGTTTCTCAATCTTTCCTCCTCCGCAGGGTCTAGAGGAGAAGATGTTGAGACACCAACAGATGCAGTCTCAGATCTAATTTCAGAAAATTTTGCAACAAATTGTTCCTGTTAAATGAATAAATATTATCATTACACATGAGGTTTAAAAAACGAAATTTTATAATGTGATAGAGTTAGTAGAAACTTACATGGGTCCGCCTAGACCTTTCGTCCACAAATTCTCCTGTTGATTGACGAATATGTGTCTGTTGAAATATTTCATCAACATGCACAGACCGACCAAGCTCTTGTGACTGCAAACAAAAGGAGTTGTTAATAAATATTTGTAAAGTTTATGATTACAAATATAAGAAAAAAAATGTACAAGTTATATACCAAACGAATAGCATGCTCATGCACGCTTATAGATCCTCCAGTGTGCAAACAACCACCCTTTTCAGATGTCCGATTCTTCTTTGCCGTTTCACACTTTTGTCTATAAAGTGGCATGTTCCACTTTTCCAAAAGAGCATTCCAAGTATCGTCCCCCAGCCATTCAGGTCTTTTTCCTAGATTTCTAGCTTTTTTATACATCTCTGAGAGTCTATGAGATGCCTTGGTGTGAAATTTTTTTTTGACCTTTTCCTCATCTTCAGGCTTCCATGAAACCCTTCTCTGTTATATTAGAAATAATAGGTTTGAATAAGTAAACAAGTTCAAAGTATAAATTAAATGCAGGACATCAACTATTGACTTCTAACAGGATTAAGAATGAAAGGTGTTTACCTTAAAACGTTCGAAGAAGACATCTCTGGTTGACTTAGGGATTGCACCCCATGTTAGCCATGGCTCATCAAACTGTTCCTTGATGGTGGCTGTGATTGCCTTGGATGCAGTTTTTGTAGGATAAAACCTAAAACAAAATTAAACTCAAACATTACAATAATATAACAATGAATTGTGTATATATTAATTGATTTATTTTTTTTTTCTTACCCTCCTCCAACGGGTGTAATCATTGGACGACTATTGGAACATTCTTCCATGTTATTGGCGGCTGAACTAGAATGTGGAGATGCATCCTCTATACCCGGTGATGGTGCAATATTTCTGGGAGTTGATGGGTTAGAACCAACATTGGGAGAGAGTGAAGCCTGAAGATAAGGAGGTACTTGGTATGGAGTGGGTGTCAAGCCAGGCACTTGTATTGGAGGTGGAAGAGATGTACCAACAGAGGTAGGTGAAGATGTAGGAACTTGATGTGGAGTGGGAGTGAAGGCAGGAACAACTAATGGAGGTGGAATAGATCTACCAGTAGAGGTAGAGGTAGGTGTATTTGGTTGACTGGTTGAACCAATTTCATTGTTGAAACGTGTCATCAACTTGACTACGTAAGATTTCTTCCCCTTGCCCTTATCAGAATTTCCTGAAGGTGGAATAGGAGGGCCAGGAGGACCTGATGCCATATTCTTGAACATAATATATATTTGTATACAATAGAAGAAAAGAAAATTTAGAAATAGTACAATCAGAGATAAATGCAATAAAACTCTATTCTGTAACCAACTTGTGAGATAATATAATAATGTGATTGTGATAAAGGTATTTGGCAAGAATTTTTCAGCAAGATAATATAATATTGTGATTGTGATGTGTGGAACTTTGTAGAACAGATGAAATCACGTTAATAGTTTTTCACAGTAGTTTTCACAGATTAGTGTACACTTCACATTCATCCAGCAGCAGATATGGACAAACTCAAGTTAAGAAGACGTGCAGAATGGTAGAAAGACAATGCTTTCATTTGAACCAAAACAATTAACATTTTCTGTAAGTTATATTAACATTTTGGAATGCAGATTTGACCACTAATTTATCTTTGATAAAATGCTGATAAATTTCAAAGTGTTTAGTTTTATCATGTTAAATAGGATTATGGGCTATGCCAATAGCAAATTTATTATCACAGTAAAGTTGCATTGGTTCATCCCACTTTATTCTTAAGTATTCCAAGATGATTTTCAACAATGGTAATTCACAGAACCCTTGAGCCATTGCCCAGAACTCTGCTTCAACACCGAATTTTGCTACCACAATTTACTTTTCCCAATGAATGGCACCATCTGTGGTATCTGCCAAGGCACCTGTAATGCCACAGCACTGCAACACCCATGGCAGAACATCCCATGTTTTTTTTTCAGTTTTAAAATCCCTTTTAAGGGGTACTTTATTCTTTAAAACATATCGGACCCCCATTTCATTTTTGTGTTCACTCTTTCTCCCTGGTGTTTAAATGTGAAACCCTGTCTTTTCTATTGGGAACTACCTAAGCAAGCAACTCTGGAGACCTTCTCTAGTGACCACCAGTCAACGACAACTTAAGTGTGGCTATACTTGTTCTTCATCTGTTTGCACTGTGTTTTATCAAAGTTAAAGGATTTAGTTATGTTTTAGAAACTCAGAATTTAGTTGTCTTTTAGAATTTCATGTTCTATGCTTTTTTTTATTAAACCTACGATGTTCCCAAGTTTTTTTCATTTATAGAGAAATGTCATTGCCTCCAAAGCATTCTTTTAAGACTAATGATATTTTATTGGATTTTAGCATAAGGTTCTGCTGTTTCTTTGATATATTTTTGCCATTTACTCTTTAGATTTTGTACACTTTTTTATCATTCATCACAGCTGTCCATAGGCCGTCACACCATCCACCATGTATATGGTGATCTTTTTCCTCATTGTTACGAGTGTAAACAAGCAAAACTATTCCAGAACTGTTCAGACTAGACTTATTAAATACTTGTTTAATTTTGTTTGTAAGTTATATTAACATTTTCTCAAACACTGGCACTCAAATTCTGAAGTGCAAACCAATAACACAGACAACAGTTTGAAGTTTATCAGAAAAACAATGAACATCTCTAAGGCTTAAGTTGTATCAAGGTTATCAGCAAAGTTGAGAAAGATTGAAGATATAGAAATGATTAGTCATAGCAATTGAACTGTCATCCCAGCCAGAGACAATTAAGTAAGATTTGAGTAGGATGACTGCAATGCAAGGAGAAAAAAAATTGTAACATACAATGAGAAATTGCTAGGTAGACAAAGTGACAACGAACAACTCTGTAAAATCCTTTCGGAAATGGAGTAGATTACTATGGACATTTTGCAAAAGCACAGTTATCTTCCTTTCCTTTTCTTACTTTCTGTTGTTCACATAACATGCAAATGAATGGAGATTGGGTTGACTCTTCTAATAAAGATGATTTAGAACAACAGATGTTTTGCTTATTGAGAAAAAGGTTCGTTGTAATATTCAATCCATTCCGAGATTAAATTTGCATGAATTACATTTGCACACACTTCAGACATAGTCAAGGAACGCAAAGACCCACTGAATGAGACACAGAACACATCAACAGAGGAAGTTAATATAATTGAATTTTCCAGAACTTCCATTTCCAAATATTCTGGGCAACAGGAATGTTTATATGGTTGAATTCTAATACATCCAAATAAAGAACATTAAACTAAATTATCCCATTTGTTTCAATTGGCCAGAAATTTTCCCTTGCTTGCCCATGCCTCAAACTTTTCCTCAAGTAAAGGGGAAAATATGTAGAAAAAATATCAGAAAAAAAGGGTATTGAAGGCTTTCTTCAGCAGCAAACCCAGAAAACAGTTTGCAAGAACAAAGGCAGCAGAAGCCAATACACCCAGAAGAGTTTGTTTTACTGTCCTTAAAACAACTCACATAAACATCACAGAACACACAGAATTACAGAAATTGATATCTGGGTGTTGTAGCTAGAAATATGTACAAGAGAAAAAACCAGTAAAGGAATCTCAGAAATGACAGAGAAAAGAAGAAGGGAAGGTGCAATGGAGAGAGACAGAAAGAGAGAGGAAGGTCTGAGTATGTGACTTCTTGTTGTATTGTACAAGAAGTAAATGTCCAGCTTTTATGGGAATATGAATATAATATTGCATATATCATGGTGAATGTAGACTTTTCTTTGCTTTGCTTTTAATTTTTCAAATCCCCATCTTCAGCATTGGGAAATTGGTCTAAAACAGTATCTACTAATGAGATAACATCGATGGCCATGGAGGGAAAAAAAATCAAGGCCGAAACTCAATAGATCTCAAAAGAACAGGTGAAAGAATATGTTTGAAAATTCTGTACTTACTGTTTGTATTGTTATTATTTCCTGCTGTAATTTTAATTTTTTTTTGGTTTTAACTGTTTTACTGTTTCTATCAAACACTTTCTAAATTAATAAAGTTAAATAAATAATGAGCAATACACCCTAACTCTTAAGATTGTGGAGAACATTATAATAAAGCGACAAAAATAAGGAGCAATACACCCTAACTCTATTCAGTGCTAGAACTATGAAATTCATCTTCACTGTCATCTTCACCCTGTCCTTCTGCATTGTATTCTTCTGATTCCGTTGTATCTTCATCTATTTGCCCTTGAAATGATGAAATATTGTTAGGGTCAACTTCTTCAAGACCAGCTTCTACATCTTGTAATCGGACCACTTCTTCAACTTCAATGATGTCATTAACATGTGACATTTCCTCCACTTGGTATGGCACATCGGCTTCTACATCATTAGAATCAATGCGACCTCTAGGCTTCGTTTTTATCGCAACACACCAACCTCGTTTGTCCGTGCGTGATGTAGGATATGGTACATAATACACTTGTTGTACATTGTGTGCAATGATAAAAGGATCAAACAACACATATCTTTTATCCATTCGAATATCCACAATGCCATACTTTGAATCCACCCTTGTACCTACTCTCGATGGATCAAACCAATCACAATAAAATAATACAATTTTCTTTTCAGTGGTTGTTGAATTGTATTCCAACTCCTAGATGTGTTTAATGACACCATAAAAATCATCTTGACCTCCTTCTGTTAGGCCTTTAACATGAACCCCACTATTTATTGTCCTCTTGCCCTGACTCCATGCATGGGTATGAAACTTGTATCCATTAGCAAAGAAGGTGTGCCATTCCTTTACACACCTTAAAGGACCAAGTGATAAATCTCCATGCATTCCTATTCCTCCTAAAAGCATGGTCTTTCGGTAAAAACCTCCGATGAGAGTCAAACCATGAATTTTTTGCCCCATGATATAATCTAAAAGCCTTTGTATGCTCCATGCAATGTGGGCATGCTAGTTTACCATGAGTGCTCCATCCGGACAACATACCATAAGCAGGAAAATCATTAATTGTCCACATTAGCATGGCCCTCAAAATAAAGTTTTGTTTCCTTGAAATATCATATGTTACCACACCCGTCCACAGCTTCTTCAATTCGTCTATCAAGGGCTCTAAGTACATATCTATGCCAACCTTTGGATTGAATGGCCCGGGAATGAGACATGTTAAGAACATGTAAGGTTTAGACATGCACATTTCTGGAGGAAGATTATAAGGAGTGACAATAACTGGCCAACATGAATATGGTATATTTGATGCCTGTACATATGGGTTAAAACCGTCAGAGCATAAACCGAGTCGAACATTGCGTGGCTCGATACCAAAGTCAGGATATACTCTATCAAAGTGCTTCCAAGCCTCTCCATCGCATGGATGACGCAAAACACCATTCGTCGACATGTTCTGATAGTGCCATGTCATTTGTCGTGCAGTTTGTGTTGAGGCATACATTCTTTGTAGTCTGGGAATTAATGGCAAATAGAACATTGATTTCATAGGAACTTGTTTGCTAGTAGTTGCTCCCGTGTTACGTGGTTGATATCTTGGCTTTCCACAAAATTTGCATTCAAGCAAGGCGCCATCATTCTTACCATATTCATTATCATAGAAGAGCATGCAACCATCCACGCAACAATCAATCCTCTGCGATTGTAATCCCAACTTTGATACACACTTTTTTGCATCGTAGTATGTTTTAGGCAAACCTGATTTAATGGGTGTTGCATCCATAACCATTTTTGCAATAAAATCTATGCATTGGTTGGGAATATTCCAATTTGACTTGCAAGCTAATAGTCTGACACACATTGATAATTTCGAGTCTGATGCTCCTCCATACAACGGTTGGTTTGCATCCAACAAAAAATTAAAAAACCTTTGTGTTTCTTCATTCGGAGCCTCTTCAATGTTATTAGAAGTAGATGCTTGCCACGACTCATTTTGCCTAAGAGCATCATGCACCATGTCTTCCATTGTTTGAAATTGGTTAATTTGACCACCTTCCGTCTCTACAGCCATCGAACTTTCATGATTCTGTACATGATCTTCTGGCAATCTTTCCCCATGATCCTCCCAAATGAAATAATTAGGCTTGAAACCGTTCTTGTAAAGGTGAACCTTTACAACTCTTTCGTGCAGAATTTTTGTACAATCGCACTTTAAACATGGACATCGAAGACCCCCGTCTCTACGATAACGTTCTTGCTCACAAGCTTTACTTATAAACTCTTCAACACCCAATACAAAAGACTCTTTCAAAGCACCTCTTCCTCTATGACACCTATCGTACATCCATGAACGATTTGGTTGAGCATCATCCATGTTCTGTACATAAATCGATTACAAAACAATTAGCCAACGGTTAATACACGTCTCCATAGTAGGAAACGTGCCCTATCAAATGGCTTCCTAAACAATAACCTAAATTAATTTAGGTCCTCTTCTCTGCACAATATCTTTATTTTGTTTTTCAACATGTGTCTATCTTAATACTTGTTTTGTACATGTAAATAACTATGTACAATGTTATTGTTTTATATTAATCACTATGTACAATATTGTTTTAAGCTTTCAAGATAGAAGGATATTGGCCAACCTACAAGTTGAGCTACAACTTTCACTACAACCTACCATAATTAAAGAAATATCAAATTACAGTAAATAGTGCTTGATGTGTTTAATTGTTTAGCTAAATAATTTTAATTCAAAATTCAACATTTAAAGAAGTAAATAACCATCCTAATATGTTAGATACAGTTGCATAAGCATACATTTGCAAAAGGACAATTATTTGAAGGTTTAGGTCTTACTAGGACCTTTGGTTGATTGTCAAAATGACTTGTTCTATTCTGGATTGCTGGTACTCAGTGCAACTACAAAAGAAAAAACATCCCATATCAATTTATAATTAAGTAATAGAGGGGCATTCAACTAAAAAATTCTTAAGTCTAGGTAGGCTAAAATGTGCTTAATGAGTCAAAACATGTAAAATGCATGGAATGGAGTAATTCGGGGTTCACACATCATTAAAGAAAGATGATAAAATGCTCAAAACAGTACTGGAATAAGAAAAATGTTAAATCAGTGGTGATACCAAATTTGAAATCAAACTAGTCAAAACTAGTGTTTTTGGTGGATTTTTGCTGTATTTTTCTGCACAAATTGGCCATAACAAAGTCTGATTTTAATTTTGGATAATTCTGAGCTATTTCATAGGTTGAACAAGTTTAAAATGGTGTTTAAAAGTTCCTACCAGATTTCAATTAGTAATATCTTGGCCTAAGTGCAAACTTCTGTCTTAAACCATAATATTTTGAGTTATATTAGGAAGTGGCAAGGTCAATTTGAGTAGCAATCTGTTTTTAACTCATTTCAGAGTTTTAACACGTTTCAAATCACTAATTAAAGTTGCTGAAGTGATTCATTTAGAGTTTAAGACACTTATGTGGAAATTTGAGTTTCAAACCACCAAAACCAAGCCAATTTTCTGGTGCAGTGTTGAAAACTGAATATGTTTTCATGAATGTACTTTGAAATCCAATTTTCTTGCTTTCTTAATCTGTTCTACAACCTTACATTAGGATCCATTTGAGTGCCTACTTCTGTTGTAAACCTTTTTTCATTGCTTTTGAGCTTTTGGCCTCTTAAATTGTGAAGTTGAAGTAAAATTTTGGTGTTGAAACTGGTGCAGATTTTTAATCTGTTTGGTGAGTGTTTTGGATGATTGCAATGGTGTTGTGAAGTCCAATTGGAGCATTCAAGTTGCAGAGGGCTTTCCCTACCAAGGTAGCATCTTAGGAAGTGGAGAGGAACCTGAATTTCTGAATTCAAAGACACCAAACTTCCTCTAGCTGCAGCTGCTGCCAGGTTCTCCAGCAAAGAATTTGGAAGTGTCCCGTTAAAAAATTTGCTGGACAAATCCAGCTCCTGGATAGCAGCACCACTGCTATTTTTGCCACTGTAATTGATACCATGAAGTTGGAAACCATGTAAGAATTGTAAAGGGAATATGCAGAGGAAGATGAAGATGGTGATGGCTTCAGAAAAAATGACAGAATGGAGTGTTTGAAGTGATGGTTGGTCATGAGAGAGTGGAAATGAGAAAGAACAGGAGGAGGGGGACATAAGGGGGTGAAGAACCAATGTAAGAAGAGATAGTTGGGGTGGCATGGGAGCAAGGAAGACCATGACCATCCATTGACAAGGGAAGCAAAATGAAGGCTGGGAGAGAGAGATAGACAAAGTGGAAGGGTGACGTTGACAACTGGGGATTTAGATATACATACACATAGATAATATTTAGATTTTAATTATCATTACCACTGTAACAACTCATTGCAGTTCATAGTAAATATAATTCATCTGGTGTTTATGTTTATTTTGAAAAACTGTGGATTAAGCAAGAAAAGAAAAGAAAGATTTTTTATATAGTTGTTGTTCTATTATTGATCTTAAAGAAAGTAGAAAATAGTTGTTTAGTTGTTATATTATATAGAGCTTGCAGACACAACAGTTTTCTTAGTTCTCACATTTTGCAAGAATTCTCATTGTATTCAAATTGAGAAAAAGGTTTCTTACATCAAGGAAACAGTAGTCTGCTTCTTTGATTTCCAAGAGATCAATGAAGAGTCAACAAAAACTCAAAAGCCAATGATAGACCTTCTGGTATCCAAACAGCATGCTCAGCTGAATTGGCAAAGGTCGAGATTCTAAGGTCTGATGAAGCAAAGAAGAACAAGCCATGAGCAGGGGATCCATTGAGGTAATGAAAGATTCTTTGAGCAGCATTGTAATAAGTATCAAGACGTTTGCATAGAAATTGGCTGAGTTGTTGTACACATAATCAATATCTTGGTTGATGATGGTGAGGTAAAAAGGTTTGCCAACTAACTGCCAGTAACCAGCAGCATTACATAAAACTTGTCCATGATTTGCCATAAGTTTAATAGAAGGATGAGAAGGAGTGTTAGTAGGTTTAGAACCAATCAAACCACTGTCATCGAGAAGTTCAAGAATATATTTTCTCTTATTCATGTGAATTCCAGATTTGGACCTTGTAATTTCAAGACCGAGAAAGTATCTTAAAGATCCTAGGTCTTTGATTTAAAATTTGGTATCTAAGATGTGCTTAAGATGATTAATTTCTGCCATATCATTGCTAATTAAAACAATATCATCCACCTAAACAAATAATGCAGTAATAGAAGTAGAAGCAGATTTGACAAACAAAGCTTGATCTGCAGAAGATTATTCGTAATTAAGAGAAAGAAGAGTAGCAGATAAGGTACTATGCCATTGTCAACAAAGGGGAAGTAAACTAGGAGGAGGGACAAGATGAATTGGCAAAAGCTAGGCTTTTAGATGATGACATTTTCCTGGGTAAAGTTATAGATAAACCTAGTAAATTCATGACGGGACATTGTAAAGAGGACAATGATGTTTTTTGATGAGGCAGAGAAAGGAGTTTCAGAGCTGAACCCTGCTAGCAGGTGGCCAGTGTGGGCATCCACAAAGTCAGTTCAGCTAACATGCACACTAAGTACAATAAAATCTATCTAAGGGTAATCTAAAAATCCACTAAGTTGTCTAAAACAGTTTTTAATGTTCATCTAACACAACTAAGAAGTACTTCTTTTGGTGAAATTCAAATCAAATTTACAATGAAAAGCCAAACAATTTAAACTACTACTAAACTAAGTCAGTGAAATCTATCAATTTAAGACACTACACTAATAATGGTCTAAAAACAACTAATTAGCACAGGAAGTGTTGATCATCAATATCATCAAGACTAACGTCACAAAGTTGTGGTGATGCCAAGTTTTTCTAAATTTTATCTAAAATAGAGTGGCACTTCTAAATTACTTCTAAACATTTAACAGTAGTAGAACTTGGTGGAACATCCTTCAACACCACAGAACCAGATTTGGAGCTAAGACTATCTCTTCCAGCTGCTGCCACTGAAAACAGTGGCAAGTTCTAGTAATTGTAATGCTTTTGTTTACAATTATGATTTGAAAAAACACATGAACAATACATGCATCGTTTCAAGAGTTCAAACCCTTCACAATGGCGTTTGAGAGGTTTGTTATGGCTGGTTATACACCTAATTAAGCTTAGTTATATATATGTTTAGGGTTAGTTAGTACAATCTAATGAATGTGTATACCCATTCCATGCTCAACCCTTCTATAATCCCTTATACCCCTATACCACCATAACCCTAAACCCAAATAATTTACCATTAAACTCACTATGACCCCTGGAATCATCTCCACCCTAAAACCAACTATATTTCCTTGTTACAATATTCCTTGCATGTTCCCTGCACATGCCGAACCCTGTCTTATTATCTTTCTTTCCCAACATAACCACGATGAGAAACTAAGCCCTTCACACATTATTTCATTCAGGCTACCCAACCCAAGGCACTCTCACTATTAAGTCCTTCACCTGCAACCTACCAACCTCTCCCTCTCTTCCACTCATACTCCTTTTCCACAACACCTACACCCACCACCTCCTTTCTCCATAATTATTCTACCAATCGACTCTCATTCCCTTCAATGTTCATGCCTCACTCAACCCAAAAACCCTTCATCCTATACACTATTCTCATTCGCTCATTGTCGTTGTTCTTGCCTAGCTTACACCACTATCTCTCACTCATATCAACTCACGTAGCTCTTCGTTTAACCCAAGGCCCTTCCACAATCACTCTATCCTTCTTTCCTTTTTCTTCCAACTATGTGATATATATATATAACCTAACCAGTACTTGATACAAAGAACTTATGCATGAAACCAACTTCTTCCTTTACTACCAACCCACACCAATTATGACAAATCAAGAATCAGAATAGCCACCATGGGAATGAGAGAAACCGAAATGAGGACCATCTAAACAAATGAAGTACAGATGAATAATAGGCAGAGAATAATGCAACAAAGAAAAGTCACAATTAAACGGGTTTTATAAAGTAAAAAACTAAAAGGAGACAGAGAGACTTGTTTAACAACATTCAAAAGAACCTTGAAAGCAACATTAGACAGAAAATAGAACAGCATTTCAAACAACTAAATGGAATCTCACAACAACTCAATAAATGCCAAAAAAAATTATTAATCTCTTCATTGCAGATTAACAAAAGAAACAGTATATAGCACTCTATCTCCTGAGATATCAGTACTACATTATCCTCTGCTCATACTAAGGTCAAATTTTAAAGGATTTCATGGCTATTTTTGTATTCATTTGGTGAGTATATATATATATATATATATATATATATATATATACACACACACACACACACACATATAAGTAATATTAATTTTATTTTAGATATTGGTCATGCAGAATATATTGTTTTGGTTTATCTTGAGGGATGCATTATCTTGAGGAATCATTACTCAGGCTCTTTTCTTTGCTTTGAGATATCATATAACAACACAGTATTAATTTGCCTGTTGTCATGGACAAACAATGATTGATTAGCATAATGAATAGATGAGCAGTATAGTGTGACTTAAGGAAATTTACCCTTCATCTTTTGACAAAATTCTTTTCTTTTGGGCAAAAATACATGCCCTGTGGCAGCAGATTTCCAGACTCAAAGTTTTGAATTTACACCACTCCACCCAATTCTACCCACATGATCAGGAAATGAATTATATCTTAGTTAGGAAATGAATTATATCTTATTTTAACTTATGCTTCGGCAAGGTTGAGGACATTGTTAGTATACATTTTGCGTGTTAGTGGTCTATTGTTAAGAATATTTGTTCATGTCATCTTTGGTATTCTATATGATCTACGAAGCATAAATTTTGCTAATATTTTTGTGTGGTTATTGTGTCAGTGTTGTCTCTGTTTGTTTTCCAACCTCGTCACATTCAACAACTTCAACTTCATCTCTGGCTTAATATTATTTTGCTTAAATTTTTTATTAGTTTCTCCATCATCCTCTATATATTCTTAATCACTGAAATCTTTTACCTTTGTCATTGTTGGACTGCTTTATTATTAGTAAATTTGTTGATTATTGGGAAGTTATTTGAGACATTGGATTCGGCATATTGATAGTACGTTATTTTTCTTGTTATATGTGGTTATTTGACTTCAAATTGTTATGACAGGTTTCTTACTGCTAACATGTAACCTTATTTCATGTAATGAAATCATACAATACTTCCCTATATACCCAACACAAATTCAACAGGATTTCGAAACCTAATTAATCAAACAAACAATGATTAAAAACTCAGAACACAAGACAGTAAAGGATAACGATGAACAACATGTGAATTGAAGACAACTAATAACAGCCATACAGATCAACACAACATTGAATCAAACAAAGACAGAATTGTAATAGTCCAAAGGAACTCACTCACCTTTGCTTCCTTCACTAAGGGCCTTCGTAACTCCAAATAGTATATGTCTTCGTCCTTAATACGAGTAACAATCTTCTTAAACCGCCACACAGTACCCTCAATGGATGCTTCCTAACACTCCAACCACAGCTTGGGAGCCGAACCACAAATATGTAAAAAAAAAAACCAGATTAGGGTTCGACATTTTCACTATTTAAGGATTTCATCAATTGCTCAAAATTAGGATTTAATTACCAGATGAAAGTACTGTTTCCAACACCGAACCGAACCGAACAATGACGCCCAACAACAGTGTTTGATGAAGGAGACAGCTCGATAGAGAGGATGAAGAACCAGAGCGCGATGGACAACGAAAGTGGAAACGGCTCGAGACAGGGACAACCACAGCTCCAGGCTTCGACAAAGAAAGCAATCAATAAAACAAGCTCAAAGCTTCCAACTCGCGATGGTCAAAAGATCAAAATGCTACTGCCACACTGCAACTCAGCTGCGACAGCTCAATGAAGAAAAGCAATCTCGTGATTGGGAGAATCAAAGGACAAGCAAGAGGGAGCATTTTAGGTTTTCTGGAGAAAGAGCTTTGTCGAGAAAGAAAGGGGAAACATTTCGAGAGAGAGCACATAGCATTTTAGGCAGACTTTCAATTTTTAAATTTTTTTTCCTTATATCCGTATGTATTATCAGCCGGTAACATTTTAACCATTTTACATACGGATTTTATATACGGCAATTCCGTATGTAAATATTTTTTGTCATTATATACGGAATTTTCCGTATGTAGCTTATCCGTATATCACATCCGTATATAATAAATATATTATATACGGATCTGAATCCGTATATACTGATCCGCAGATAACTGGCTAATTTCTTGTAGTGGTTACTGTAAGTGAGATTTTGAATATGGAATTCTATGATAATGAACGTTCGTTATCGAACGGTCTTTGACCGTTCGGTATTCTTAGTAATTCCTTTGAAAAACAGAATTCTTTTATTTGGAAAGAATACTCATTGAGGACGAACGCCCTCTTATATTAGTCTTACGTTTGAGCTTTCGGCCAAAACGTAGATATCCTGAGTGTTGGTGAGAAATTGAGAAGCTTGAAAATATACATTCGGACACTTAGTCATTTTGTTAAAAACATAACTTTACCATCTCGTCTTATATAAATCCCTCTTTCTATAATTTTGAATCAGCGATGGGTCTCGACCCAAAGCGTACGTCTTAAGTGACGCTCGGTCTTATACCGAACGCTCGTTCTTTCCCTTAATTACCAAACGAGTAGAAATAGCGTTCATCCAAAACTTCAATAGTGTTCGTCCAAAACTTCAGTAGCGTTCGTCCAAAACATCAATAAATACACATTACCGCGTTCGGTCATTGACTGGCGGTTGGTATCTTTAATTAAATCGTGCTCGATATAATTATCTAAACAACTTGTGGTGTCTCTATCCATTTGGATTCGACCTAGAGTTATTGTACTTAAATTATTCGAAGTATTATTCGAATTGTTCTAGAATCAGTTCATTTAACTGATTCAAGTGGTCATAACGTTCGTCATCGGAAAGTTGTTCGTTTCCTTCTGTTCAGAAACGAGGATTTCTCTGTATCGTGTTAACGTTCGTCCTCATTCTTAAGAGGGCTGAATGTTCGTCATTTTATGAAAGTGGAACGAAAAATGGAATTGAGATTAATGTGGAAAGTTATGATGTGCCAACGGTATAATAAATGAAATATTGGTTGTGGAATTTGAACGAGCGTTCCAGGGAGGAACGACTCTTGGATGATTATGAGAATTGTAAAGTATGAATGTGGTAAGCTTAGCTGGCGGTTCATCCTGATGTTCCGTGAGTGCTCGTCCTCATGTAGAGGGGAGTATGTCATGTGTGGGAACGGCAGGAGGTCCTAGTTCTAGACTGTACTTAGGACGAAACGGACTAACCTCGGGTGGCAGCTGATGATAAATGCTAGTTACTACACCACCTGGGTGCACGAACGTCGTAGCTACACAGAATTCATACAGTCCGGACAGTCAGTCTAGTATCAGGAATTGATTGAGTGAATGAATTGATTGAAGTATATGTTGTGACTTATTTGATTTGTTTGATATGTTATGAAATGTATGTTTTACTTGAATTAAATTCAATAAGCTTACCCTTTCGTTTTCATTGTGTTGTCTTGTATCTGTAAGTTCGTCCTGTCATTGCAATGATCATCCGTGTGGATGTGAGCAGAAGGTGATGCATTGCTGGAAGACACGCTTGAGGAAGGAATCCTGGCTGAAGAGAATTTAGTGGAGATTGAAGTGAAGGCCGAGCAGTAGGACGTTCGGTTATAGGTTAGTTTAGTTAGGTTAGCGGGCTGTTTTAGAGCGAGCGCCCTTGTGCTTTATGCTAAATCATAGAACGTTCGATATTTTTTATTTTGTAAACCGTTCGTTCGTGTTACTTAGCGAACGCTCGTAAATTGTATGTAGTTATGTAAGGTTGTTCGGCAACGAGCATGATTTACCTCTTTACTTGTAAGACTGAATTGATATATTAATATATGTGATTATTCTCTTTTATATGGTTTATTACTGTATTTTTGGGATGTTACAACGAGGAACTTACCCGTTTCTGAATCCAGAACTGTTCGGTTCAATATGAAGCTTATGACGCCGGGACTGCTTCCACGGTGCCTGAACGTTGATCGGAGTAGAAATTGGTAAGTTACAGAAGAGAGAAGGGAGGGTTTTCTAGAGAGAAGACGAAGGAAGATGAAAAATCAAGTTTTTGGAAAGAAGGTGCATGCAGAGGAGAGTGAAGGGTTTTTCTGAAAAACTCAGTTTTGCTCCACAGTCGAAAACGAACGTCCCCTCTCCAGTTGACACCTGTTTTCCACTCACTGATTTCCGAACCTTCCGAATTGACACTTGTCAGTCGTGCGTCAGAGTGTGTGAGTGCGTTTTAAATGCACTGAACGTGTGGCGTGGGTGCATTTATGAAAGCTAACAGGTGACTCAGCAGTGCATTTACTACGACGTGACATTTTATATCTGTATTTATTTAATTAACATTGATTAAACTGCTGCTAATTAAGTTATATATTTTAAATCATATGTGATTTTTATATTCAATATGGATTGTAATTTTTTTAAATCTAAAAATTAAGATTTAAAAATTACAAATCTTCTTACTTATATATAAGGACTTTCACACTTATATTTTTCCATTCACATTTATCTCATTCATCCATATTTATCTCCATTATCTTTTCATCCACAAGTCTTCTTGATCTACATTTTTTCCTCATCTTTTTTACATACATTTTTTTCTTCGTTTCCTTTATTCGTATTCATACATTTTTCATTGACATTCATCTCATTTACACTTATCTTCTTAATTTATTATCATTTTCTTTTTATATTATTTTAACATAAAGATACCAAATGAAGTTATTATCATTAACGTCCATCTTCAAAAGCGACACTAATAAAGCAAAATCAATGTTAATAATTATTTAGTGTCACTTTATTTTGACCAACACTATATACTAATTTTTTTTTTCGTAGTGTTACATTTCTAAATATTTATTTTTTAAAATATAGATTTTTCCATAATTTTATTTAATACTTTTTATAATTATTTACTTCTTGAGATAATATTTTTTTTTTCAAAGTTTTAAGATTATTTTTCCTTCAAAACCTATTTCAGATTTCAATTCATCTATATTTGAAAAAATCACGCCCAATCACGTTCGAAATTCAATTACTTGAAATTTAGGGTTTAGGAATCTGAATTAAGAACTTTTTTCGGTGAGTTATGGTAACAAATTGTTTTATTCGTCGGACAATTATTCCACACAATATCTTATCAAGATAAAAATAAACAGAGTAAAAGTGTATAATTTGGAAAAAAAAAATCTGTTTTGAAATCACTGAAATTAAAAAGAGGGCACAAAATTCAAAAGGTTCATATACAACTTCTTTCTATACGTTTTGACCTATTGGTATACAACTTCCTATAAATCATTCCATTTATTTCTGAAACATATCTGTGTTGAATATCATTTTCTTTTTTTCATTTCTCCGTCACTTTCAAAGCAAGAAATTGAAAGAAAAAAAAAAAGTCCATGAACATTACAAAACCATAGAAGAAAAAACGACAACCTAAATTTAACAACCCATGACTTTGTTAGCCTTAGCAACATGACCCTTCTCCACCACAACCCCATCATTCCCCGCAAGTGCCCTGTACTTATCCTTCCTCGTAAACCCAGTGCACTCATACGACAATGTCGATGCAATCACCCTCTGTATGTAATTCGCAACATCATGGCTCGACTTGTTCCCTGACCCACAAGTCAACTCTTTCGGCAATTTGTTCAAGAACGTAACTTCGTAAGCGGGACTAGGGTTCATGAAGAAGTAAAACGGGTCCATTCCCTTCCACCCTCTTGCTGTTGTGCCGTGGAACATGCTCATACGGTTCACCATGGCCACGGGGACGAGCTCGTCGGTGAGTTCCGCGAACAGGGCGGAGAATCGAAGGAGGAAGGGCTCTCTGCAGGTTGTGCCTTCTGGGCAGATTGCTAGGTCACCCTCTTGGAGGAGCTTCTTTATCATGGCGGCATCGGTGGCGCGGTCGCGGCTGAGGCGGACAGTTTTGATGGGGGAGATTATCTCCGAGAGGCGGGAGACGGAGTAGGTGACGGCAGGGATGGGGCGGCCGAGGGCGGCGGAGAGGAAGATGGGGTCGAGGAGGGTACGGTGGGAGCAGATAAAGAGAACCCCGGAAGTGTTAGGATCAGGGTTTGATTTTGTGAGTTTTGGGGTTGGGTTGCCCTTGATTATGACACGAACTCCTAGGGCCCAGAAGGCATAGTAGACCATTTGCATTGGCAGAAGGGAACCTGCAGCAATTCGAAGGCATGCTAAGGGGAACCCTATGGGGATCCAGAGAATGGTGAGTAGTGCAAAGAGGGGTGTTGGTTTCTGCACCAGTCTTCCATCGTGGAAGATTATGGGCTTTGGAAGCTTGTCTGTAGAAACTGATTTCACGTCACTTTTGGGTGGGACTATGTAACCCTCCTGCATGCATGAAAAACAGTTTCTTTTTAATGCATAAAAAATTCAACACCTTTTTAGACATAGATTATTGAACATCTTGAGAAAGAAGTGTTGTTACCTTGCACAAAGCCATGAAAGGAGCATCGGTTTGTCTATCACCAAGTCCAACATGTGGTCTCTCATCTCCAAAAGTTTTGAGGAGGGCCTCAGCTTTCTTGTTGCCAACAAGTATCCCAGGCCTGCTCACCAACCCAGTTGCTCTTCCCTTGAAAGTTCTGATCTCAGTGCCCAGAACCACGTCTGCACCTAAAAACTCCTTCAAGAAAGGTTCCACCATCACTCTCGGATTCGCCGTCAGGACGCACCGCTTCCCGCACGACGAGAATACCCGCCAAGTCTCCGGGTGAACGTCATCCGCGTAGAACTTCGGAAGCACCGCTCGCGCCACTGATTCTATGCTCGACACCTTCATCCCCGCCATTGCAGCAAATATCAGAACCTGAAATGCCACAAATATTTCCATCTTTTCTTCAAAATTTTGTGATATACTTAATAAAGATCCCCAAACACTCCAACTAAGCTTTGAAGTTGAAGATAACCCACACAATAACATTATACCATCTTTTTGAGGAAAATTCATCCACAAAACACAACAATAACTAAATATAGTTAAACTCATAAGAAAATCACCACTTTTAATCTAAGATATTGATACCACATGTTTATCTGTGATCCTTGAAAAGATAGAAAAGTAAAAAGAAGAAGACGAGAACCTGAATACCGGCGGATTCAGAGATGAAGTAGTAGAGAAGGGCAGCAATAGGAGAAGCCAAGACAAAGAACAAAAGCCGAAGGATCCCACCAGCTTCAAAGGCCACAAGAGCAAAATAAGGGAAAGAGCTTCGACCTATGAGTAAGGTTCCATCCATGTCTGCAACCACAGTGTCTTTTTCCCTACCGATGGAGGAGCACTTACTCACACTTGGGAATGTTGAAAAAGCCATGCTTTGCTAGACCCACCAAGCAAATCAACGTTGGTGGAGACTAATTGGTTTGGTGCATGTTTTTTTGTTCTGTGGGTGCATATATATGTAAGCTTAGTCACATAGTTAGGGGATATGTGAGACAAGTTTTGGTTTGGTATGAATGACTATGTGAACGATGACAATGGTGGCTCCGAGATTTCCAAAAGCGATTGAAATTGATTGATGTAAAAGGTGCGATATAAACGAGGTTTTGCGATTCTTGTTTTTGGAAAGGTAAGAGAAGGTGGTAAAGTAAAATTTTTGTGCCTGGTTTGCTCCGTCACGTTTTGTCTTCCATCTTCACTTCCCATTGCAATTAACACAGCTTATTCAAATGTTTGTTTTCATTTGAAGAGGTTCTTTAAGTGGATCTGAGTACTCAAAGGCCTAGAAAATTTGCACTTTTGTTAAAAACTAAAATATATAAATAATATGAGAGAGATGGTTGCCTTCATCATGCTCATAAAAAAAAATGAGTTTTGGTTATTTTATGGATCGATTATTTTAATCATAGTTATGAGATTCTTAATTTTTAATCAACGATTGTTACTATATGCGATTTTTATACGTAAACATTTTTCTTTGACTTGTGCTAAATTCTCTTTTGTCTATTTTGGGATTGGCTTCAAGTATATTAAATATATAACTAATTAGTTCATGGTCATAGACAGATGTAGAACACTAATGGAATAATTCCCTTTTATTCATAGGTACTATTCTATTCTCATATCCTTTTTTTCTCCAAAACTTTATTGGTTGTTTTAGAATTTCAATGTATTTACGCAACTTTAATTAACTTTAATGTTTTTCAAGGTACTTTACTCCACGGTATTGAAATTCTTCATTTAGAAAAAGTTGTTTTAACTAATATTTAGGAATGAGAAAATTATTCTTCACAAGAACAGATTTTAAAAAGTATACAAATTGAAGATAAATTTACTCTCACTAACTAAATTAATTACTGTTATTAATCCAATGATGAATTAAACGCTTAGATGTATAAATGGAGACAGAAAGCGTATTTATTAATCATTATAGTAAAAAAGTAGTTCATGAAAAATGAAATAGAAATGGTGTAAAAAATTATGAAATAATAAATAAAGATAATTTAGTCTAAATTTATTTAAATAATACTTTTTAATCTGTGAATAAAACTTTAAACAGACACCTTTAAAGTAGAAGAAAGTGAACAATTCAGCTTCAATCTAATTAGATCCATTAAGACAATATTTTCAATTAAATTTTTTAAAAGAAATATTAAAAAAATGTAATAAACTTTTCTTATTACACATTAAAATTAATTTATACACAATTCAATATTAAAATTAATATATATATATATGTATATATATATATATATATATATATATATATATATATATATCTATATATATAGATAATAAAACTTCTTTAAATTAACTTAATCGAAAAAAAATCTACTAGCAATAAATCCTTAGATAAAACTTGTTTAAAAATATTATATGTTATACTATATTCATTTTAAGACATAAAAAATAGAGAAGAAACAAAATGCAATGTATATGTTTTTCATGCAATGTATAAGAAGCTCTTTCATTTAGTATTGTGCATTAACTCCTCACGTTCCTTTGGCGTGTTAGAAGTGATTAAGTTTTGGTATATGAAAGCAATTAAAATCCAAATATTAGGATTCAATTCATATCATGGTTTTGCATGTTCCATTTCAGTACTTGCAATTGGAAAAAAGAGAGAGAAAAAATATTTTTTAAAAAAAATTGCAGTCATACTAAAATATACACCATGCAACAACGTTGTAAACTTTTCATAAAATTTCCATAAACTCTAACCACATACATTTTTCCTAGCACAACAATTTCGACGGACCAAAAGAAAATTACAACCACTGTTCAAATATAGACAAAATAAAACATCCAGCAAAGTTCTATTATAAAAACTAAATCAAATCTCAAACAATTTTAAACATTAACTTCCAAGATCATGCATCGGATTATTTTTTTATTTCTTTTTCCAATATTTTCCAGGAGCTAAAACATTATACAAAATAATACAAAATTTCATACGTTAGATTTAAAGTCATTGTTTTTGGAGGTTTTTTTTTTTGGAAACAAAAAAAAAAACCTTGCTGCTCCAAGTTTCTTAACCATGAGAAAATATTACTGCATCAAAAATTGATTTTTTTTACCATAAAATATCACTGCATCAATTTAACAGAAAAGAAATTGCCACTTTATTAACTAATTCCAGGTGCTAGTTTCTCAAAAACCTGGTCAATTTTCTAAACCAATTTCCATATGGCTTAAACATTATAATAACCCACATATTTCATAAACTGAACCAAACAAAACATGGATATATAATTCTTTATCAACCCATATCCCACCGTTCAGTCCAAATTTATTTGCAAAATAGCATGCATATAAATTAAAAAAATATTATTTGCAAAACAGTAACATGTGGACCGGTCAAAATCTCATTTTTCCACCAAACATCATATATAAGGAAAATTTTCAACACTAAACCGTCAACCATGCCTTTTTCTCAAACCAAATGTTTGTATCAGAAAGAGCCTAAACATCTCTTCTAAACCAGAAAACAACAAGCATTAAAGATTTTCAACCCATATTTCCACCTAAAATAGCAATGATATTGTACTAATTGGCATAAGACGTCGCATAACCACAATGGTTCAATCATAGTACCCTTTTGTTCGCCATCGGGTCGGACGTCCGTATGTCGATGATTACACAACCTTGTCGCTTACCATCCGTATAAACGTCAACTCAGGTAAGACCGGCCGGTCATACCGCCAGGCGACCAGACTGCTTATATGGGTCGGTCGGTCGAAAGGCCAAACTTTAAGACCGACCGACCACATCGCTAATTAACCAAGTTTAAGGTAAGTAGTGGTTAAAAGCTATTGGGCTGAATTTGAGCCTTGATTAACTTTTCACTAATCCCAAGCCCATAGCAAAAACTATAAATACAGATCCAGGGTGAGTGATAGATAGGTGACATTCACTACACATTTATTATTGTTCTATCGAAAAACGCCATTGCTCTCAAACTGACTTTGGCATCGAAGAATCTTTCGCAGGTCTCCCACCCGCACGCAGAGGAGGAAATTGAGAAGTAAGGAGTGAGAGCCAGACATTCGAGAGACGAGAAAAGGAGGACGTGGAGGCATTGGACAACTCAGCCCCAACAACCGAAACATTTGGCGCCCACTGTGGGGCCAAGTTGCTTTTTAAACCCAATGGTGACCACGAGAAACATGAGCATGGACGACCCAATTGAGATGATCAGAATGTCACAGCAGAATATGGACGAGATGCAACAGCGCCATAAGGACGAGCTCGCGACCGTTCAGGCCGAGTGTGAGGCCCGGATAGCCCGAGATATCACTGGAAATGGAGGTGAGGACGAACGGGCGAAGGAAAAAGGGAAGGCTGCCGCAGAGGATCACACTGAACACAATAGCGGACGCGATAAGACCTGGAGGCCAACGGAGTCCGAGGTCGAAGGGAGTAAAGTCAAATCAATACACGCGAAGAGCATTGCGGAGGATAGGCGGATGGTGGTGAAGTCTGAGCCTTCGTCCACACTATTACTCCCTTTTGCCCAACCAATAATGGATGTTCAGATATCAGAACAATTCGTTGCACCGCAATTCAAGATGTATGATGGGACCACAGATCCAGAGGCCCACATCAAGACTTTCTCGAACGTGATGGCCTTCAGGACAGGTAATGACTCCATCTGGTGTCGGACATTTTCGTTATCGATAGAGGAAGTAGCACTTGAATGGTTCAACTCTCTTCCTCCCAATTCTATAGAAAATTTCGCCGGCTTGAAGCGCCTATTCATCCGGCAGTTTGCTGCAAACAACACTCAGGAAGTCTTTCGCCAACTCAGGAAGTTCAGGATGCGGTTGAACCCAGCCAAATGCACGTTCGGAGTAACCGTTGGGAAATTCCTGGGCTTCATGCTTACATCCAGAAGGATCGAGGCTAATCCTGACAAGTGCGAAGCGGTGTTGCAGATGCAGAGTCCGACCACTCTTAAAGAGGTCCAAAGACTTGTCGGGCGACTTACAGCATTGTCCCGATTCATCTCGAAACTTGCCGAGAGGGTCAGACCCGTCCTACGGAAGATGAGGAAGGGAGTTGACTCCGTATGGGATGCCGACTGCGAGCAAGCATTTCAGGATGTTAAGAACATCCTACTCAACCCGCCAGTGATAAGCCGCCCAGTGCCAGGAGAAGATCTGCATATCTTCTTGGGCATGTCGGAGTCGGCCATCAGTGTCGTGTTAATGCAAGAACGACCCCAACCAAGGCTGGTATACTTCGTCAGCTGTACCCTCTTGGATGCAAAAACTCGCTATCAGCAAGTGGAGAAGGTGGCGCTGGATTTGCTAAACACGTCTAGAAGGCTCCGGCCATACTTCCAAAGTCGTCAAGTGATCGTCAAAATTGATTTTCCCATCTCCAAAATCCTCAGGAAACCCGATCTGGCGGGACGCATGGTGGCGTGGCCCGTAGAGCTTTCGAAGTTTGGCCTGCGACAACGAAATCTGTGGTTTCCACACCGGGTAGCGGGCCCTGAAAGCCCGAACATTGAAAGCAGGGTACTACTGGCCGACCATGGAAGCAAACACGAAGACGTTCGTCCAGAAGTGCCTCAGTTTCTAAGCGCACGCCAACAACACCCACCTACCACCTCATACCTTGCATACGATAGTGTCACCATGGCCATTCGCCCAATGTGGCATGGACATTTTTGGACCATTCCCCATAGGCCGAGCCCAGAAGAAGATCCCCTTAGTCTCGGTGGACTATTGCACGAAGTGGGTGGAGGCCGAGCCTTTGGCGACCATAACGGCCTCCCAAGTTCAAAAGTTCTGTTGGAAATTGGTGTGTCGTTTTGGTCTCCCTCGGACAATCATCATAGATAACGGCAAACAATTCATCAATAAAAAACTGGCCGAATTTTTCAAAAATTTGGGAATTAAGCACGTCACCAGTTCAGTGGAGCACCCCTAGACGAACGGTCAGGTAGAGGCAATGAATAAAACCGTGGTCGCCGAGTTGAAGCGGCGATTGGGAGAAAGAAAGGGAGCCTGGGTCGACGAGCTACCATAGATCTTGTGGGCTTACCGATGCGCGCCCCATGGAACGACCGAGGAAACCCCTTTTAACCGACGTACGACACTGACGCCATGTTGCCGGTCGAACTAAGGGAGCCTTTGTTGCGACGCCAGGTAAAGCACTTATAGTTGCACGAACAAGAGCTGCGGATCGAGCTGGATTCTCTGAGCGAGCGTAGAGACCGGGCGACCTTAAGAGCCAAAGCATGCAAACGCATGGTAGAAAGAAAGTACAATGCCAAGGTGTGACCGAGGAGCTTTCAAGAGGGAGATTTAGTGTGGAGAAAGGTTGGAGAGGCTCGCCGAGTGGCCACCCATGGCAAATTGGCGAAAAATGGGAAGGACCTTTCTGGGTGGTCGAAGCATTGGGGAATGGAGCTTATAGACTGCAACACTTGGACGGACGACCAATTTCAAACACTTGGAACACCATGCATTTAAAGTTTTATTTCAGTTGAATTATTCTTAAAAGTTGTATTTTCATTTCCAATGACAAATTCAATGAGAGGACATCCGCCTTCTGTCACGACTAGTCTCAATAAACACGAGTAAAAGTCCAAGTTGATGAACGAAGAGTTCCCCCGGAAACCACTATTAACTTGGTCGGACGGTGAATGGAGAGTTCTCCCGGGAACCACTATTAACTTGGCCGGACGGTGAACAGAGAGTTCTTTCCGAAGAAGCACTATTGTCTGAGTCTTCAAAAAGTCCAAGTTGGTGAACAAATAGTTCCCCCAAGAACCACTGTCAACTTGGTCGGACGGTGAACGGAGAGTTCTTTCCGAAGAACCACTGTCGTCTGAGTCTTCAAAAAGTCCAAGTTGATGAACGGAGAGTTCCCCCGAGAACCACTGTCAACTTGGCCGGATGGTGAACGAACAATTCTTTCTCGATGTCAAACCCCAAGGCAAAGGGCTCGTGTATGCCGGCAAGGACGGACGCCTGACGAAGGGCTTTGTTGAAACCCTCCTCATGCTAAGAAACGATACCCGCCTCTAGTTCGGATACCTTATCCTTTGCCTTGGCAAGATCGTCGGCCAAAGCTTGGTTTGACTTGAGAAGTCCGACCTCAGAGCTTCTTTGACGAGCGACCTTCGTCTTTAGTTGGTTGCATTCCTCCAGGAGCCGCTCATTTTCGCCCCGGGCGACGGCTAGGCGGTCGTTGGCATTAGCTGACTTCCGCTTGGCCTTCTCTAGGTCGGCCTCCAGCAGCTCGATCCTCTTGTCATAATCATAGCGGGTTAGGATCAGCTGCTCTATGGCTGATTAGAGGGAGGGCCGAATTCTTCTTCTCGACCAAGAGCTCGGCGCATACGTCATCCACCCCACGACGGTCAGCAAACTCTTTCAAATACCAGGCAAGGGAGGCCGCCCGGGTGGACATTTCCAACATGGCGTTGGTTAGCTCCGCCTCAAGGAGCGCCTCGATCAGAGCTCGTTGAGAGGAGCTCATATGGAATTTCGTCCGGTCACTCATATTGAATGTTGGACTAAAAATCCCACTCGGTAAGGGCGCCGAGGGAACTTTTTCTTTGCCCTTGCGAGCTTTCTTAGAGGCCGACCGAGACGACGAAGCCTCCTTGTCTTTATGACCCGAAGGGTCTTTTCTTTTGCGCACCAAGGGGGCGGCAGAGACGGTGGCTGCCTCAGAAGACGAATCCACGTACACGGCCGCAAGATTCGGGGCGGGATCTGCAATGGGCGCTCAGCTTGTGGGAATAGGACCCCTGGTCGCTTCAGGGGGAGCCAATTGTGGAGGCGTCCGCATAACCACAATGGTCCAACCACAGTACCCTTCCGCTCGCCATCGGGAGGGCCGGACGTCCGTATGTCGATGATTGCGCAACCTTGCCCCGTGCCATCCGGATAAACGTCAACTCAGGTAAGGCCGACCGATCATGCCGCCAGCCGACCAGACTGCTTATATGGGCCGGTCGATCGAAGGGCCAAACTTTAAGAGACCGACCGATCAAATCGCTAATTAACCAAGTTTAAGGTAAGTAGTAGTTAAAAGCTATTGGGCTGAATTTGGGTCGTGATTAACTTTTCACTAACCCCAACCCCATAGCAAAAACTATAAATACAGATCCAGGGTGAGTGGTAGATAGGTGGCATTCACTACACATTTATTACTAGGATAATGATACTTTGACAACATTTTTTTTACAACATTTTAACACTGTCTACTTGTCATTCTGTGATTGGTCCAAAATTATTCCACAATAGATAATAATAATAATCATAAACACCAATATAGACCAATCACAGAATGACACGTAGATAGTGTTAAAATGTTGTCAAAAAAATGTTGTCAAAGTATCATTATCCTTATTACTATTCTATCGAAAAACATCATTACTCTCAAACTGACGTTAGCATCGGAGAATCTTTCGTAGGTCTCCCACCCGCACGCAGAGGAGGAAATCGAGAAGTAAGGAGCGAGAGTTGGACATTCGAGAGACGAGAAGAGGAGGACGTGGAGGCATTGGACGACTCAGCCCTTACAACTAAAACATATATCTTATCTTTAGACCATTACAACAAGTATTCATAGTCTCAATTCAACCACACAACCAATCATTAGATCAGGAAATTATAATTTCTTAAATAAATTCCAAAATTACATACTTAATTTGCTTCTCTGCCAAAACAGCCCTTTAACACACAATAAAGTATACCTCCTATATAATAAAATATACCTCCTATATAATAAAATAGTGCCCACCAATAACAAGGCGAAGAAAATTCACGTTCAATGGGAAGAAGAATTCATATTGTCATTACATCACAATATCAACTTAGAGGAAAATAATAATAGTGTACCGTACGGTCACCAAGGGAATTACCCAGGTCAACCATATGGCCGACCACCCAGACCAACCACCAGATTGAGTAGCCAACCACCAAGCCGACTATCCAAGTAGACCACCCAGATCGACCACATGGTTAAATTATAAGCGATAATAATTCATTAAACCCCTAATACAGATTAAGGTGTAATTGAACCGTCTAGACCAACAAAAGGTTAAATCCCATTATAACTAGTATAAATAAAGGTCACATGTATGACATTAGATCATGATGCACATTATATGCATTACTTGCTCAGCTAACTGATCGGTTAGATTACTAACTAGAGCGTCGGAGCATCTTTGATAGGTACCCATACGCACGACTTCGACAAGAAGGAGGGAGAGCGGATAACGTAACTTGGAGGATGGAGGACCACTATGGCGCCTGTCCGGTCTTCAAGACAACTTGGAGTGCATCGAGTAAGGGACTTCAACCCTATGCTCGAAACATTTTGGCGCCCACCATGGTGCCGAGCGAGTATCCCTCATTGTAGCCATAAGGAACCAGTGAGTAATGCTTTAAAGGACGTCAACCATTCGACATCAGTTATTCGGCCTCAAGGTATTCGACCATTCGGCCTCAACTGCTCGACCATTCGACCTCACAGGTATTCGGCCTTAAGTACTCAGTCATTCGGCCTCGGGTATTCGACAATTTGGTCTCAGGTAGTTGACCATTCGGCCTCAACCTCTCGGCCATTCGACCTCACAAGTATTCGGCCTCAACTACTCGGTCATTCAGCCTCATAGGTATTCAGTCATTCAGCCTCAGGTATTCGGTCATTCGGCCTTAGGTATTCGGCCATTCGGCCTCATATATTCGACCATTCGACCTTAACCGCTTGGCCATTCGGCCTCAGGTATTCAACCATTCGGACTCCACCTCTCGGCCATTCGGCCTCATAAGTACTCGGTCATTCGGTCTGAACTCCTTGGCCTTTCGTCCTCACAGTTATTCGGTCATTCAACCTCAACTGATCGGTCATTGGGCTTCAACTTCTCGACCATTCGGCCTCACAACTATTCAGCCCTTCGGCCTCAACTGATCGGCCGTTCGGCCTCAACTGCTCGGTCATTCGGCCTTAGGTATTCGGTCATTTGGCCTCAATTGATCGGTCGTTCGACCTTAACTACTTAGCTACTCGACCTCAACCTCTTGGCCATTCGGCCTCACAAGTATTTAGTCATTCGGCCTCAACTGCTCGTCATTCGGTCTCACAACTATTCAACCCTTTGACCTCAATTAATCGGTCGTTCAGCCTCAATGGCTCAGCCATTCAGCCTCAGGTATTTGGCAATTTGGCCTCAACTGATTGGTTGATCAGCCTCAACTGCTCGGCCATTCGGCCTCACAACTCTTCAGCACTTCGGCCTTAATTGACCGGTCGTTCAGCCTCAACTGCTCGGCCATTCGGCCTCAGGTATTCGGTCATTCAGCCTCAATTAATTGGTCGTTTGGTCTCAACTGCTCGGCCATTCGGCCTCAACTTCTCGGTCATTCGGCCTCACAAGTATTCGGCCATTCGGCCTCAACTGATCGGTCCTTCGGCCTCAAGTGCTCGGCCATTCGGCTTCATCCTCTCGACCATTCAACTTCAAAGGTATTCGGCCATTTGACCTCACAAGTATTCGGTCATTCGACCTCACAGGCATTCGGCCACTCAGCCTCATCCATTCGGCCTATTTTGCTTGGATATTCGGCCTCACATGTACTTGGCCATTCGGCCTCAACTACTTGGTCATTTGGTCTCACAAGTATTCATCCTTTCGTCCTCAGTCATTCGGCTACCCTAGGTCCCAAAGGAATCTCTGTCGGCGTCACCAAAGGAATCCCGGCCGGTCTCACCGAAGGTCGACGACGGCGGATCTTCACCGAAGGAATCTCAGCTGACCTCATCGAAGGTCGGCGATCGCAGATCTTCACCGAAGGAATCGCGACCAGCCTCACTGAAGGTCAGTGACTGTGGATCTTCGCCGAAGGAATCTCGATCGGCCTCACCGAAGGTTGGTGACTGCAGATCTTCACCAAAGGAATCTCGGCTGGCCTCATCGAAGGTCAGCAACTGTGGATCTTCACCAAGGGAATCGCGACTTGCCTCACCGATGGTCGGCAACTGTGGATCTTCACCAAGGGAATCCCGACCGGCCTAATCAAAGGTTGGTAACCATGGATCTTTATCCAAGGAGTCCCAATTGGCCTCACCGAAATTTAATGATCGTAGATCTCCACGACATGTTACTTAAGGAGGATCAGTAACATATCCAACTTGGCCGGCAAAGGCATGATTCGTTTTAGCCTCCCAACCAGTCACCCTAATCAATGAACAAAAAGGCACAAAGACAAAAACCAATCGGAGAACTCGTCTTTATAAGGAGTAACATGTGTAGAACCCCTTCCATAATCAACATCATGCTCGGGCTTGGGGGGCTTGTGTACCGTACAGTCACAAAGAGAACCACCCAGGGCGACCGATCACCTAGGCTGATCACCCAGGTCGACCTCATGGTTAGATTATAAACGATAGTAACTCATTAAACCCCTAATGCAAATTAAGGTGTAATTGGGTCGTCATTAGGCCAGTGAAAGGTAAAAACTCATTACAACTAGTATAAATAAAGGTCTTAGGTATGACTTTAGATCACGATGCAAATTATATGCATTACTTGCTTAGCTAACCGATCGGTTAGATTACTAAATTGAGCGCCAGAGTGCCTTTTAAAGGTACCCACCCGCACGACTTCGACAAAAAGGAGGAAGAGCGAACAACGTAACTTGGAGGATGGAGGACCACTAGTCCGTCCGGTCTTCAAGACAACTTCAAGTGCTTTGAGTAAGGGACTTCAACCCTATACCCGAAACAAATAGGTTTGACACCCTTCCAAAGACTCACCATTAATCTTAATATAATAACAATAAGCCACAAAGATAGTCAATAAAACTAGACAAACTCACTCCCCAAGGTCCCAATAGATTTTTCAAAACCAGGTTCTGATACCATAATATAACACCCCTATTTTGGGATGGCACGATTACGAATGAAAATTTAAAATTTTTAAAATCATAATATCATTGAGAAATCGAAATTCAACAAGTCTATACATTTCAAGAAAAATAAACCAAAATTCCAATTTAATTATAAAATAAAACTCCATATAAAATAGTTTATTCAAATAACAATAAATTTCCCAACTTTCTCCATCCACTAGTCATGCTCTACAACATCCAAACTAACTACATGATCATCTACGCCCGTATAAAAATGATCATCGTAGGTGAAAACAACAACCACAACATGCAAGGATGAGCTAATAGAAACAAGTCATATAAACAAACATATTAATTATATGAACCATAATTAAACACACAACAAGACATACTGATTATATCAATCATAATCAAACACTTCATGCATAGAAGTAATAATAATAGGATTCCTAATCCTCTAAAGATAACAAATTAATCATTTAAATGGCTCAATCCTTGATCCGTGATCCTTGAACATCACACACCTAGACCGTAGTCTTCCCGTTCATCAACACCTAAGCTAACTACATCATCCAATACCATGATTGTCAACATAACATTCCCCTAAAGCTTCATCATCACTATGATCATCAACATGTCAATATAACTACAGTCTTACCTCACCGACTGTAGCTGCTCCTACAGCCCAATCTGTAGATTCCCTATACAGATAAATTTGAGTAGTGGCAATCCAGCTAAGGAACATGTAATCTTGTCACACAAGGACAAGGAAGACACCTTCACCCCACACAAGGAAGGTTCAATACCCAAATACCCTTCCAATACACACAAGGCAAAAGGAAGCACTTATCCGCAGATAGCACCAAGATTTACTAGGTACAACAAGTAGACCTATCCCCCACTCTTATGCTCATCAACCACACATTCTAGTACAATCCAACACTCACCCATGCTCCAACCTCCATCCCAAGTCAAACCTAACCCTAAACATAACCACCAATCCCATGCAGAAACATTCATCACATATATATTTACGCATACCCCACAATAATTACAGATAATCATAATTCGTAATCACGTACACATGCATTAAAATAAGGATTAACAATTAAGATAATTAAGAACATATAATGTACAAAAAACAAACAAACAAACATATGTAAACAATCATGAATCTAAGAAATCAAGAATGTAACAAATCAATAACGTAACAAATCAAGAATGCAAGCTTCCCTTACCTAGGTTTCCCGCTAAAACTTTTTCTAGAATAACCAATGCCCTTCAATAACATCCTTGAGTTCTCTTAGATCTTAACTCGATCAAACTCTCACTCTCACCCTCAATGTTTTGTCTCTTTTTTCTAATGACTAGGGTTCCCATGCTAACATAATATAAATAGGAGGAAGACCTATCTCTATTTAGTTTATTTTATGAATCTTTATAAAAGAATCGATTATTTTCATAATATAATGAAATAAAATTATCTTTATTCTAATTGATTATGATAAGTGCATAAATAATATATTTTAGCCTAATATATTTATTCTAATTGATTTTGATAAAGCTATCAATAATATATATTATTATTGTTATTATTATTTAACAATAATATCTAATTACATCTAATAATATTGTAAGATATCTTTTAATTTGTAAATATATCTAATATATAACAATAACCAATAATATTTTTTAGAATATCTAACAATATCTAATAATATCATTTTCTAATTAAATTATCCAAAATTTTCTAATTAAACTATCATCCATATATGCTAACTTTTATATTAGTTATAGTAATTATATATTAAAGTAATATAAAAACAACAATTACACACACACACATATATATATATATATATATATATATATTATATATATATATATATATAAAAGAAACTCAATATATATAACAATTATATTTAAATACTACAACATCCTTGAATACAATTATTTATTTATATACTATCATTGTATATAAGTGTGAATTTATATTATATACTGTTGAGATTATTGATAGGGGAAGCACTGGTTTAGCTGAACTCACAATCTTAGTAATATATGAGTTTTTTATGATGACAACGCATAATTAATAACACATGTGTATTATGTATTACATGTTCTATGCTTACATGTTATACTCGTATATGAGAACATGATTGTGTTGTTGTTGTGTTGTTCATAGCATTTCACTGTGTTATATATGTGATTTTATACATGAATGCATGACAATGTTTTTGGATGAGAAAAATCACAAGAACTAATATTGAATTTTAATTATGTGGCAAATACCCTCATCCCTGAGAAATATTACTCTTGGGAGAATTCAACAAGAACCTGAACTGTAAGGAACCTCCCGACACTCATGCAATTCATAAATCATGCGATGATGAGTTAAAAAAAGTATGAAATAAGCATAGAAGAATTTCTCTAACAATTAATGAAAAAACATATCATATGGAATTAAGAATCAATTCAAATACATGAGAGTTCACAAGGTTACATCATCCCCCAACAACAAAATAGAGTTTAGTTCCCCATAGACATGAAGGAACTAGATGAATAATGGAAAAGCTTGAAATAGTAAAACCCTAAAAGTAGAGGATGGAAGCTTCCGCCTCCAGATCCGCCTTCAGAAAGTGGAAGAGTGTGGTGTTGTGCTTCTCTAGCCAAAGATACAAAATCTAGAAAGCCTGGTTCCTTTAAATAACACGAAGACAGAACAGAAACAAAGCCCAAGCCCGAGTCGTCGGCGCTCAAGCGCCCCACTTAGGGCTCCCGGGCAGCGAGCGGTGGTGTTCCATGCTCAAGCCTTGCAGAGGACGCTTAAGCCTCGAGCTTCTTCCACTCAAGCGCCCTAAAAGGGGTGCCCGGGCGGTGAGCGGTAGTCTTTTGCGCCCAAGCCTCATAATTGACGCCCAAGCTTCGTGCATCCGGCGCTCAAGCGCCCCAAAAGGGGCGCCCGGGCGGTGAGCGACTCTCTTCTACACTCAAGCCTCTAGAAAGGGCGCCCAAGCCTCGAGCATCCCCACTTTCTGGTGCTTTTCCAAGCCTTTCTGAGCTCCATCTCCTTATCACTTTATCCCTACTTTCCATATTATCTTATTTTCCATCAAAACAAAGGGAATTAGTCATAAAATCATCAAATTCAACCTCAGCTCTCTTATTCACACAACTTAACATAAAAACATGATTCCAAGAAAGTTTCTAAGAAGAAAAGGGTGTATTTAGTATCAAAATTACATCACAAATAATGGTATTTTCAACCGTTAACAACTATTAACTGTTATAACTGATTTGGTGTATTCGAATGTATTAGTAGTGAAGTCGATTATATTGTGTCTGATATGACTTTTCTATATACTGACACGAATTTGATTTCTGTAAGAACTTTTGTGATTATGACATTTTCATATTCTTTTGCAGAAAAATGTAAAGCTTATAGAAAGAGAAAAAGCTCCAACAAACTAGTTTAACCGTGGTGATCAACTACTTGTGATTTCTTGAAGAGCAAGATTGCTTAGTTTCAAAGTCTGATCTATCTTCACATTTGGGTGTCAACTGTAAGATCAAGTTCTACAATCTCCTAAAGATTGGGTTGAGTTCCTTGTTGTGATTACAAGAAGAAGGATGTGCTGCATTCTTGACTTTAAGGGTGCCTCAAAGAGGTTAGACTGTAGGAAAGGGGATTCTTATTGCTAGTCTCTTTATGTACTGCCTATATTTTGATTAGAGGGTTAGAGAGGTGTTTTATATTTTTGACGTGAGGTCTCTATAAAAACCTTGTTGTAAAAACCTTGATCATTATAGTGCATTGGCTTACTGTGGTTGGAAGGACACTAGACGTAGGCTTGGCCGAACCAGTATAAAAACTCAACATTTGATCTTTCTTATCCCTACTCTTTTATATTCAATAGATTATACTTTATACTCATTCGATTAAATTTTCGTTGCATTGAAAATCTTTTAACTTGCGTTTCAAGAAAAGTATAAAGGCATCTCTTTTGATGAAAAAGATTTTTAAAGTTTTAAATTTTATACTTCACCAATTCACCCCCCTCTTGGTGTGAGAAACTGAGCAATTCTATTTTAACAATTGGCACCAGAGCTGGTTTTCATAAAATATTTGAAAAACTAGTCGATTTCTATTTTTGTTAAATCGACTGATCCTGGAAAATGGCTTTCAATTCTCAGACCTTTGGTGAAGGTGCTTCGACAAATAGACCACCACTTGCTGGAGAAAATTATGTTTTTTTGGAAAATAAGGATGCAAATCTTTCTTGAATCGGTGGATAAAGGAGTTTGGGATGCAACTCTAAACGGTCCATATGAGCCCACTCATGTTTTAAATGGAAAAATTGTTTTGAAAATTTTTTCAGAGTGGACTCAAGATGAGAATCGAAGAGCTCAATATGATGTTAAGGCTAGAAATGTGATTGCATCAGCACTAACCATGGATGAATTGTTCAAAATTTCCCAATGTAAAACTGCTAAGGATTCTCTCATATAATGAAGGAACGAATGAAGTGAAAAGGGCCGGAAAGAATTCTCTCATACAAGAGTATGAGCTGTTCAGAATGAAAGCGGGAGAGACTATCTATGAAGTACAGAAGTGATTCACACACATAGTCAATCACCTCATGGCTCTTGGGAAAGTGTTTGATAAAGAAGAAATCAACATAAAGATCCTGAAAAGCCTCAACAAAAGCTGGCAGCCAAAAGTCACTACAATATCTGAATCAAGAGACTTGACCAGCATGAACATGACCACCTCATTTGGAAAACTCAAGGAACATGAATTGGAGCTTGGAATGCTAAAGGATGAAGAAGGAATTGAAGAAAATAAATCAATTTCTCTAAAGGCCAGAAGAAGCAAGAGAGCTACAAAGAATCTTGAACCTGAAGCTGAATCAGATGCAGAAGTATGAAAAAAGGAAATCATGAATATGATGGTGAGAAAATTTAACAGATTCATGAAGAATAAAAATTATGCAACTAACAATGCAGGCTTTTCAAGAGGAGGAAAGAAGAGCTCAAGAAGAAACGCTTACAATGTTATGAATGTGGAAAGGATGGTCATATCAAGCCTAACTGTCCAGACTTGAAGAACAAGCAGAAAGAATTCACCAAGTATCCTCAGGACAAGAACAGGAAGCAAAGGAAAGAATATATTGCCTGGGAAAACAATGATGGAAACTCTTCAAGTGATGATGATTGTAGCATTGAAGAGGAGTCAAATTTATGTTTCATGGTAGCCTCTACACACTCTGATGATGACAGTGATCATGAATTTGAGAATGAACTAATAGAGGTCAAGTACTACATGTTGTTGGATGCATTTCAGGAAATACATGCAGAAGCCATGTGACTCCAGTATAAGGTGAATCGATTATCCTCTAAGAGAAGAGACTATGAATACAAAATTGATAATCAAGTGGAGGATAATGAAAAGCTTGAAAAGATCTTGAAAATGCTTTGAAATCTGCAAAGATAGTTAAGACCGAAATACAAATTGTTGAGAAAGAATGTGATAACTGTCCAATACACCTTGAGAAAATTGATTACTTAACCAGCACGTTAGGTAAATTTACACAAGGCAAAGAAAATCTTGTTGTTGTGTTAAGATCATCTGGAAGAGCTATCTACAGACAAGGTATTGTTATAAGGCTAAAAGTAATAGAATAAACTCAAAGAAATTTATTGATCTGAGTAAACCTACTACTAATGCATGCTTTTACTGCAACACACTTGGTCACAATGTTAGAAATTGCTATTTTAGAAATGTTGGAGTTCCAAAGGGAAAATACAAATGGGTTCCAAGGAACAACCTCCAGCTACTAACAAGACATGACCCAAGTTCAAATGGGTACCAACGTCAAAACCTTTTAATTGTTTTGTAGGAAAGGAGCACTAGCTGCTGAAGCAGTATTCAACTCAAGGATGAACTACCATGATGAAATAAAAAATTCTTGAGATTCTGAAAGTGGTAACTGCTGTATTTACATTGCATCATGCATAATAATTGTTTGTATGATTGATTGATGAATGCATGTTTGTTGTATAATTGATTGAGTGATTGTATTCTGTGAAAAACAACTCGCTCGAGTTTTAACCGATTATTTTAAGTATAAAGTCGAATATGTTTGAAGCATGTATGTCTCTGTTTCTTAATCACTGTTGATACATGTAATCTACTTAGGACTTAATTAAACTGATTAAGAATTTTTGTTATGGACTTTCTGTCTTTGAAAATTTAAATTGGGCCTGATTGAATCATTGTTGTTTGCGCCCTCATGGATGTCTCGTTTATTTCACTGTATTAGCATTTAAGGTGTTATGTGCGCATAATCCTGTAACCCTAGACTGAAGAAGATTAACCAAGAACTCTACATCTCATGGCGTCTTCAAATCGTCCATCAGGGGGAAGTAGAGGCAAAGAAGTAGCAACTACAAGAAGTCATGATCCCTCAGCTTGGATCAGTGATGATGAGACTAGAGAAAGGTTCATGGGTTGGAAAAGTGTAGAAGATGTCGCTACACACAAATCGATTGAGTTATCTCTGTTCAGAAAGGAAGGATTTATTTTTCCAGAAAAACTTGAGCATCAAGGTTTATCTAACTTCGTTCAGATGAAGGGCGATTCCTGTCCAAAACTTCTTGGAGTATTTTACTACAATATCAAAGTAGTTGATGGCAACATCCACTCATGCGTAAAAGGAGTAGACATTGTTATCAACGATGATACTTGGCTACAGGTTGTTGGACTAAAGGATGAAGGACACATGTCACACTTACCCGACTGTTTGCAAAATAGGTGGACTAAAAAGACACAAATGTTTAAAGATTGTATGAGGTATCTAGGAAGGTACAAGAAGGAAAAAGGATTTCTACACAAGTGGCTGGATAAAGAAGAGAAAATCATCGCATACATCATTGATTTGATTTTGTTACCTGAAAGTTTTCATTATGATAAGTTGACATCAAAGGATTTATATCTGCTAAATGCAATAATGTTCAGGATACCAACAAACTGGGTAGTTGTGTTCAAGAAACATATCATTGATGTTGGTAACAACGACTAGTGCAATCTACCATTTGGTGTGTTCATAAGCAAAATTTTGTCTCTTAGTGAAATTGCTCTTACCGGGGAAACCTTGATCACATGCAACAAAACCAATCAAATTGGAAAGATAACTCTAACATGCATTGGTTTGAAGAAAATTGCTCTAGGATGGATATTCAGATATGTACAGAGTTCTACCAAAGATCAAGATGAAGTATCTCCTATATCTGAGTCTGAAAAATTTGTGGTAAATAAGTTTGAGAAAGTCTCCAAGAGAGCTAGCATGATGAAGAAATCACTTATGAGAATAAATGAAAAAATGGACGAAATTATTAAGAATTATGTGAAAAGCTCCACATCAACAGAAGAATCAACTGATGAGGTTGAAGAGTCATCTGATGAGGATTCTATGAAGACATCTGAATCAAAATAGGGTTACTAGGAGTGCTTGTTTTAGTTTGATTTGGTTGTAGCAGTTTATTTTCTGTGTTAACTGTATTGTCTTGTTTTCTTCTGTAATAGATGGCTTTATGTGATTTTTGTCTTGGCTTTATCTGATTGTACTTCAAGTTTGATATTAATCAAATTAATGTTAATCAAATCTGTAATTCAAAGAGTATATTAGTGAATTGAACAAAACTGATTGTATTAAATCGATTACACTGTGCCTGTATGCGAATGGACTATTGATTATTGTTACTTTCATACATTTGCATACTCACACATTAATTTTTGTATTACATTGATTCTAAAATGCTTGATCTGGAAATACTTTGAAAGGTTTTGCAAGAATATCACTTGCTGATTGGATGGAACTGGATAATCTGAAATATGTTATAGCAAGAAATCGATTCTGACCGAGATCAAATCGATTAAACATCAACAGGGGTTTAAAGATTCCAAAACTAGAATATCTTATATCTTTAGATCTTATTTTATTTGATGTTGATTGTTTATTTCTTCTTATATCTCTATGCTTATCTCCTGCATAAAATATCTGAGATAATAAGAGATTAAATGTTATTGCTATGTTATTGTTGTAATATATCTGATCTGTACGATGTTAATACATAATGATAAATGCTCTGGCATATTATGATTACTGCATTGTGCATCTGTATTTTGAGATTGAAATATGCATAATGACAGAGGGACCATTGCATATCATTGATATATTTCACACGTCTTCATTTAAGGGGGAGAAAATCTTAATTTCATGTGAATATCTTTGACAGGGGGAGCATCATTATTTGTTTCTTGATGATTATCTGATGCATCTCTGTATGCTTGATTATCCGTATATCAATACCATTGTGCTTACCATGTTTGCTAATGCCCAAAGGGGGAGAATTATGTTGATTGGTAATTGATTGATAATCTGTATTGAGTTATGCAACATGGTTGATTATTAATCATGGTTGTGCATCATCAAAAAAGGGAAGATTGTTGAGATTGTTGATAGGGGGAGCACTGGTTTAGCTGAACCCACAATCTCAGTAATATATGAGTTTTTGATGATGACAACACATAATTAATAACACATGTGTATTATGTGTTACATGTTCTATGCTTACATGTTATATGCGTATATGAGAACATGATTGTGTTGTTCATTGCATTTCACTGTGTTATATATGTGATTTTATACATGAATGCATGACAATGTTTTTGGATGAGAAAAACCACAAGCACTGATGTTGAGTTTTAATTGTGTGGCAAAACAACAGTTTTAAGTCGATTACATTATGGGGTGAATCAATTAAAACTCGTGTCTTTGCATAACTTTTTTCAAGTGTGCTGTGAGAGTTTTCAAACATAAAGTTTTCGAAACTTTGTTTAACATTGTTGCATAATCGATTGCATGCGATATGTATTTGATTAAGTTTGTTACTATTTTGAAATTTGTTAATGCATGATATAATTGTTACAATAACTATTTTTAAATGTGTTAACCAAGCATTAAATGTTATTCGATTGCATTAATTGTGAATTCAATTAACTGCTTTGACTGCTACTGACTGTTATAACTGATTTGGTGTATTCGACTATATTAGTAGCGAAGTCGATTATATTGCGTCTAATACGAGTTTATCTATATATTGACACGAATTTGATATCTATAAGAACTTTTGGGATTTTGATATTTTCATATTCTTTTGCAGAAAAGTGTAAAGCTTACAGAAAGAGAAAAAGCTCCAAGAAACTAGTTTGACCGTGGTGATCAACTACTTGTGATTTCTTGAAGAGCAAGATTGCTGAGTTTCAAAGTCTGATCTATCTGCACATTTGGGTATCCACTGCAAGATCAGGTTCTACAATCTGCTGAAGATTGGGTTGAGTTCCCTGTCGTGATTACAAGAAGAAGGACGTGTTGCGTTCTTGACTTTGAGGATGCCTCAAAGGGGTTAGACTGCAAGAGAGGGGATTCTTGATGCTAGTCTGTTTATGTACTGCCTATATTTTGATTAGAGGGTTAGAGAGGTGTTTTATATTTTTGACGTGAGGTCTCTATAAAAACCTTGTTGTAAAAACCTTGATCATTAGAGTGCATTGGCTACTTGTGGTTGGAAGGACACTGGATGTAGGCTTGGCTGAACCAGTATAAAAACTCAGCGCTTGATCTTTCTTATCCCTACTCTTTTACATTCAATCGATTATACTTTATACTCATTCTATTAAATTTCCGCTACATTGACAATCTTTTAACTTGCGTTTCAAGAAAAGTATAAAGGCATCTCTTTTGGTGAAAGGGATTTTGAAAGTTTTAAATTTTATACTTCACCAATTCACCCTCCCCACTCTTGGTGTGAGAAATTAAGTCATTCTATTTTAACATATACTATATATATAATATTACTATAACCAACCCAAACCATACTAAAACCATAATTTCACGTTCTTAAATAAAGCAATTATTTTAATATATCATGAAATCACAAAACAAAGGTACCACATAAAAATGTTATTTATAGAATTATATATATAACTATAAGCTACCCTTTAAATATTAATAACAAATCATTTTATCTTTTAATTAAAGGCTTAATACCATTATTGGTCCCAATTTTTGTCAGCTTTGTTTGAAATGGTCCTAATTTTTTTAAAATGTTCAATGTAGTCCTAAACATCGTAATTTATGTTCAATTTAGTCCTTTTTGCAAATGACGTTTAAATTGTTAACGACCAAATGTCCAGTTGTGCAATCAGTGAATGACATGTCCTATATTGGCTGACGTGGACACTTTAAGGCATAGTGAGGTGGATCTTTTCTTTTTGGAAGTAATTTTCTGATATTAGGGTTTTGATTCTTCAAGTGTGAACGTATTGTTTTCGTCAATTCTGAGTTTAGTGGGTTCTAAAATAAGGTTTTTGAGGTGTGAAGTGAAGGTTTGATCCTGGTTTGATAAGAAACCCAAATGCGCAATCAAAATTTACACAGAAAAACAAGAAAGCACTACCCATGATTGTGATTTACAAACTCCACAAATAAGAACACAAGAACAGAGAATCAAAACCCCAATTCTCTTCACTGATCTGCAAGGTAGACGAACCCAAACCCAATTCAGAATTAAGAGGAACCAATTATTTCTCAAATCGAAGCAAAACGAAACCCTATGTCCCATCCAAATCACAAAAAATCAGATATCCAAAAAGAACCCTAAGGAACCTAATCAAAGACAGAAGAGGAGGAGGAGAAGGAAACTCCCTCCTTGCGCTGTTGTCCAAAACGAAAAAAGAGGAAAAAGGGGAAGAAAAGAGTCCTCTTGCATGACGAAGGCCCTACGGTTCCACTAATAACCGCGATCGAAGACGAGAACGCCGCCTGAGCCATCCTTCCACAGCGTCAGTGATTCTCGCCGCCACAAGACCATCTTCCATGCACGAGATGGAAAAATCCAAAATGAAGAAGTGGAAGAGAACCCTAATTTTCGAAGCCAACCTCATAGAGAACCCCAACCTCTGATTAAATTTCAGAAAATTACTTCGAAAAATAAAAAATCCACTTCACTATGCCTTAAAGTGTCCATGTCAGCTAATGTATGGCATGTCATTGACTGATTGCACACCTGGACATTTGGCCGTTAAGGATTTAAATGACGTTTGCAAAAAGGAATAAATTAAACATAAATTATGATGTTTAGGACTACATTGAACATTTTAAAAAGATGAGAACCATTTCGAATAAAGCTGACAAAAGTTGGAACCAACAATGGTATTAAGCCTTAATTAAATTCGTTAACCACGTTCATTTAAAGAAAAATATATTAAATTTGTAAATCATTAATTACAATAATAAATAAATAAAACTATCAATCAATTTACTTATTCACCAAAACATAATCACACAAAACTTAATTTAATTTATTTGTTTTTTTTTCTCGGAGTGTTCGTTCGTGAGGAATTAACTATTTAAAGTGATTTGTGTAAACAAATTCTCAATTAAACTGACATCTGTTTGCATGGATTTAAGGGGAAAGAAAAGCAACGAATTACGCGATTCATTCATTTTTTATTCATAGTTGAACTTTTATGATTTGCAGGGATTTTAATGGTCATGTTTGCCCTAACCCTATTTTATAATTTTCAAAGTTTGAGGGTGTATGGTAGGATATCTGAGTCGACCGACTGGCAACCCAAACGATCATCAAGGACAAACAAGTCACACAATAACAAGTTGTCATATGGCCGTCCCCGAACGATCGTCTACCCCGCTAGATAGAGCGATAGTCATATCGTATGCTCATCGTTGGCGCTTCTAACATCGATCATCCAGTGATCATCTTTTAAACATCCAGCGATCGTCTTTTAGCGATCGTCTGTTGATTAAACCAAATGGTCAACATTACCTCACAGGGTTACGTCAACCCAGTCAAAGGTAAGAGTCAACAAACGATCGGTCGGTTTTAGTCAAAATGGATCTTTTAATCCTGATAAACTAAAGCATAAGCGGTTACAAATATGTGGCCATGATATCGCAAATCGCGGAACCAACTAACCCAATATCAAGGGCGACCAAGCGGTTGTGTTCTCTAAGCAGTTAAGTTCTCCAACCAACCGGATTTTCAAGTAAACAGCAGTTAAGTTCTCCAACTAACCAGATTTTCAGGTAAACGGTTTATCTTACTGCTAAGTTAAATATGAAAAGCGAGGAAGAAAAAAGGTATGTTTTGCTAGATCATAGAAGAGGAAAATATATTATCTCTTCTATTATTGGACTAAGAAAGTTCTATCATTTCCTTTTTCTGACTTGAGCGTCGGAGTACCTTCACAGGTACCCGTTCCATTCTCCCTAAAGAATTCTGGGCAAGGAGAAGACGTAAAGTCAACTACATTGCTGGAAGGACAGGAAGTAACTCATTGGATTCGTATCTTGTCCTCAACTAACCTGCTTCCATTTACGTAAGCCATATGCAAGCTCATATGACGGAAAAGCCCCCTCCGACGGTAGAAAGATACGACGGTTCAACAGACCCCGATAATCATCTCCGCAACTTTATAGATGCCATGGCATTCTGTACGGATAATGATCTTGTTATTTGCAGAGCTTTTTCGTTGTCCCTGAAGGATGAGGCATTTGAGTGGTACCACACTCTTCCTCAAAATTCGGTGGATTGCTTCGCCACCGTAGAAGCTCTCTTTAGGAAGCAATAGGCTACCAACAGAAGACCGGAGATGACTCCTGCTGAGCTCGTAAACACCAAGCAGGAGAAAGATGAGACCCTGTAGGCTTTCATGCAACGATACAACGAGACGACTCGACGTGTGAAGGACATGAACCACACATTTATAATCAGCAATCTACCCTCTTGTTTACGGTCGAGATATTTCGTGGAACAACTTTATGCAGATCCTCCAAAGTCTATGGAGGAACTCTAGGTAACGATCGCGAAATTCATTTGCATTGAGGACCTCATGAACTCCAGGAAAAAGCAACAGCATGAAAGTCCGAACAATAGTACCAAGAAAGACATAAAATGGTCGTCCAACGACTATAAAATTGATCGAATCAGGGTGGACACCCAAATACAAACGTTAGACATCCCTCAATGCACCCAGGGCGATGGTGCTCGAAGAGGCACTGCACGTAGAACTTCTAACCGTTCGGCGGAAGGCTACTCCAAAGAATGCTGATGGCAGTAAAGTGTGTCGACTTCATCTGAACCATGGTCATCATACAGAAGAATGTAACATGGTGAAAGATGAGTTAGAAAGACTCTTCCACGCGGGATATCTCCAAAAATACATAAAGGAGAGAACATCCACTAGAGCGGTAACTCCCAGCCGGAAGGAAACCTCCCAACGAAGTCCTGAGCGATCACCACCCAAGGACAACCGGCGAAGACGACGATCCCGGAGCCAACCCTGACACTCGGAGAGGGAGAGGTCGGTCCGAGGGTGAATCGACACCATATCCGGCGGCTTCGTAAGGGGAGGAGCATCAGCCTCCGCCCGGAAGCAACATCTGAGGAACTTAAAGACGGTGCACATGGTAGATCGACAACCTCGATCCATGCCCATCATCACTTTTACCGACGCGAATTTCCACGCTCCCGACCCTGACCACGATGATCCCATGGCCATCACGGCTGAAATAGCCCGTTACGATGTCAACAAAGTCCTCGTCGATCAAGGCGGTTCGGTCGATATCTTGTACTGGACCACCTTTCAGAAAATGGATTTATCCGAAGACCTGATAGCCCCTTTCAATGAGCAAATTATAGGCTTCGCCAGAGAAAGATTCGAAACTCGGGGATATATCGACTTACGAACTCAACTCGGAACAGGCAAGGAGGCGCAAGAGCTCAGAGTCAGGTTTCTACTGGTAGAGGCAAATACCTCGTATAACGCCTTACTAGGACGATCTTGTTTGAACGCTTTCAGAGCCATCGTGTCCACCCCCTATATGGCTATGAAATTCCCTATAGAAAGAGGTATCATTTGTATCGTAAGGAGACGTCAAAACATTCCAATGTAGACGAACGTCTCCATCCACAAGGAGACGTCAAAACATTCCAATTGGAAGCAGATGCATCAAAAACCACGACCATCGGTGGTAGCTTGGCGCTGCATGATGAGCAGGATCTGACTAAAATACTAAGAGCCAACGCTGACATATTTGCGTGGGTGGCCGCAGATATGCCGGGAATCCATCCGGGAGTGATGGCACATAAACTGTCGATCTTCAAGGAGGCGTGTCCGATTGCGCAAAAGAAACAACGAGAAGCCATCCAAGTAGAAGTCAACAAACTGATGAACGTCCAGTTTATCAGGGAAGTAACTTACACCACGTGGTTATCGAACGTGGTCATGGTCAAGAAGTCGAACGACCAATGGAGAATGTACGTGGACTTCACCGACCTCAACAAAGCATGCCCTAAGGATTCATATCCCCTTCTGAGCATCGATTGGTTGGTAGATGGGGCTTCAGGACATACTATACTTAGTTTTCTTGATGCATACTCGGGGTACAACCAAATCCCCATGTACGCGCTTGATCAGAATAAAACAGCCTTCATTACCGAGCGCGCAAACTATTGTTAGGAAGTAATGTCGTTCGGTCTGAAGATTGCGAGCGCCACCTATCAACGCCTAATGGACAAAGTTTTCCACCATCAAATCGGTAAATGCATGGATGTCTATGTAGACGACATGGTCATCCGCAGTCAATCTGTGGAACAGCATTTCAAGGATTTGGCAGAAGTTTTCCACCAAAAATTACGATACAACATGCGACTTAACCCCTCTAAATGCACCTTCGGAGTCCCCACTGGCAAGTTCTTGGGCTTCATGCTGACATGCAGGGGCATTGAGGCCAACCCAGACAAATGTAGAGCCGTGCTAGAAATGTAGAGCCCAAAAACCCTAAAAGAGATACAACGTCTGGTTGGCCGAATGACAGCGCTATCACGCTTCATTTTTGAAGTTGGCCGAACACATCAGGCCTATCCTGAAGAACATGAAGAAGGGCACCACCCAACACTGGGACGATGAGTGTGAACAAGCCTTTGGTGCTGTTAAACACATTCTCACCAGCCCTCCAATCATGGCGCAACCGACAACAGGATCTGACTTACAGTTGTACATCGCAGCATCCCATCATGTTGTAAGTGCCGCTTTAGTACAAGAGACCCCACCCTTAAGCTAATATATTTTGTCAGTCGAACACTGCAAGGGGTGGAGGAGCGGTACTCCTAGATCGAAAAGGTAGCCTTGGCCCTGCTCACAGCTTCACATCGACTTAGACCGTATTTCCAGAGTCATCAAGTGGTCGTTCGAACTAATCAATCAATCGCCAAGATTCTCAGGAAACCCGACCTGGCGAGGAGGATGGTATCATGGTCGGTAGAACTCTCTAAGTTCGGGCTCCATTTTGAACCTCGGGGATCCATCAAAGGTCAGCACCTGGCGGACTTTGCAGCCGAGCTAACACCAATACCTGACGGCTCAGAGCCAAAATTGGTCCTTAACGTGGACGGATCCTTGGACAAAAGAGGGGGGGTGGGAGCTGGTATTGTTCTAGAAGGACCAAATGGTCTAATCGTCGAATAAGCCGTCACATTCCAGTTTCAAACCAGCAACAAGCAAGCGAAGTATGAAGCTTTGATCGCTGGTCTAACCCTAGCCAAAGAATTGACCGTCGTTCGATTAGAGTGCAGGATGGATTCACAGTTGGTGGTCGAGCATATGACCAGAACTTACCAAGTTAAAGACAATCAACTACTGCGCTACTTTCACAAAGCGAGTACCCTCCTCAAGGATTTTGTCGATGTCAGCATCATTCATGTACCTAGGGAGAAAAATGCAAGGGCATATCTCCTGTCTAAATTAACTCGCTCAAAAGAGAGCTCAGTTATCTTCAATCATTAAGATGACACTCGACTACCCTGTTGTGGAAGCTTTTGCCACCGAAGTCTCGACCCAGGAAGCTGATTGGAGACAGAACATACAAGACTTGATGCTGAAGCAGAAGCGAGGAGAAAAGGTCACCGCGAGTGACTCAAAATGCATCGCGCGCTTTCTATACATAGGCGACAACCTATATAGGCGTGGCCACAACACACCCCTGTTAAAGTGTATATCGACGGACGAGGCAGACTACGTCCTACGTGAGCTCCACACCGGGATCTGCGGCTTTCATTCGGGCAAATGTACGCTCAAAACGCGCGTACTACGCGCAGGATATTACTAGCCAATAATCGACCAAGATTGTGAGACATTTGTCAAGAAATGTCTCTCATGCCAGGCACATGGTCATGACTTTCGCGTCCCTCCTGAAGAATTGCATGACATCATCTCCCCATGTTCGTTCGCCCAATGGGGAATTGACATCGTCGGACCATTGCCGATCGCGAAAGCTCAAAACAAATTCCTCCTGGTAGCGGTGGACTACTTCAATAAATGGATAGAAGCCAAACCACTATCCATAATCAGCGCCCAACGAATACCGAAATTCATCTGCCAATTGATATGTTGGTTCGGTCTGCCGCAAAAGATCATCACAGACAATGACACGCAGTTCATTGAGAAAAACTTAGAGAATTTCCTCAGAAGTCTGGGGATTAAACATGTGATCAGCTCGGTAGAACATCCACAAACTAATGGACAAGTAGAGGCTGCAAACAAAGCTCTACTCACAGAACTCAAAAAACGACTTGGCAAGGCTAAACGTTTATGGGTGGAGAAACTACCCGAAGTCCTATGGGCGTACAGATGCACCCCCCACGGATCCACCGGGGACACTCCATTCAATTTGACGTACGACACCGATGCCATGCTCTCAGACGAGTTCGGAGAGCCGTCACTAAGACGCAACATCACTAACATGACCCTTAATGATGAACAACTACACATGAATCTCGGCACACTGCCCGAGTGATGAGAGGGTCGCACCTCTCACAAAAGTTGTGCATAAAAGAATGCAGTATAATACTAGGAAGTGACTCCTAGGTCGTCTCTCAAGGACCAAATTTGGTTCAAGTCTCAGATCAAACACGTAGTGGGGGGGTTTGTGAAAGATTTGTGACTGTAATTGAATTTAAATTAAAATGAGAATTAAACACAACCGAACATAACTGACAACCTTAAAGTGAATGAAAATATTAAACTGAACAATGCAAAGATAAATTTCCAAACACAATTAAAGTGTTATTCAAATGCAACACTAAAGCTAAAAATGAAATGCACATTACAACTTGGAATGAAAATTCAAAGAAACAGAGATGTTAACCAATTGAAACACAAAGTCACTGGAATAAAAGAAACAAAGTTTAGCTAATAATTAAAATGCTCATTGCAGTGGAATTAAAGGAACACACTTAGCTAATAAACTTCAATTCAAAATTAAATGCATTGGGTATAAACGAAATGCCAAAGTGCACGACACATTAAAATGCAATTAATTCACGGAATAGAGTGTGTGCACCGCTTCTAGTAAAATGAAAATTAAATGTGCTTTTCAAATGGAAATTAAATGAAACTCCAGGCCGTGTGTGTCTCTTCTCACCGTGACAGCATGCTCTATTTTCAACAATGAATGAACGCTCTTTTTAATGGCAAAACGTAAAAAAAATGCAGCACTCCAAAGCAAATGGAAACAAAAAAAATGAATCATCACTATGCTTCCCTTCTCCCCAGGAAAAAGATAGCGCACACCCCTTCACACATCCAGCCCCCCTTTTTCCATCATCAATGACCGTTGCATAGTGCTCCAATGAATCAGCACCTACTGAAATTAACTCCACGTCTCCCAATGCTCCAAGTATAAAACTTTTCCAGCAAAAAAAAATGAAAAGGGCCGTGCACATCCCTGCTAAGCCGTGGAGAGCTCATGCTTCAATTGCACCTCCTTAGTTCAAGTGTTCCAGCTGCTCATGGACGTGGCAGCACTTCACATTTAAATTGCTGCATCACCTCTGCATTCAACACCGCTACATGCTTCCAGCCGTGCATCAAACTTCAACACGTTCCAGCACAACCCGCGGACACTGTGCTCTCCATACTTCCTTCCAAACTAAGAAAAATTAAATGAAGATAAAAGAAACGTGCTACTCTTCTTCCAGCTCCGTGCAGTACTCCTTCCATTCCAGCCCTTCTCCGTGCAGCTTCCGTTTCATTCCTCCCTCATCCATTCTCCGTGATTTCACTGCACACAATACTCAATCACCGTTTGCTTCTCTTCTTCCAGCTGTACTCTGGACGTGGCAATGCTGGACCGAAGCTTCCATCAAGAATTTCATGAACCAAAATAAGATTAAATGGCAAATGGAAAGCGTATCAGCATGAAGAAAATGCTCAAAAACATAGAAGGTCCAAACAACGTTAAACAACAAAAGCTAATATAGGCGGCTGGACAAATCCCTTTAACTAAATGAAATAAATTTTTGAAAATGTGCTCTCCCATTCCATGAAAAATTGCGTAAACATCATTCTCCTCCTCTTGGTTTCTCTTCTAAGGTTTCCAGCTTTGCTGCTCTCCATTGGAAATCACCATTCCAGCTCCTTCTCACCAACACCTTACTGCTACCATCTCTCACACCGTGACAGCTCTTACTTTCCGTGCACACCAACACCTCTTCTTCCAGCTCCACGTGAATCACATCACTCCATACTTATTCCAATCACCGAGTTGCCTCCAAAACCATAAAGACCGAGTAGAGAGTAACGTGCACAAGCTTTCATTCAATGAAAATTTAAACATACATTGTTCATGAATCCAGCACTTTCCAAACGAAAATGAAAAAAATAGAATATGTGCTATTCCTCCCTCAAACGTTCAAAAACCGAGAGCCAAAAACTAGTAAACAGTGGCCAAAGACATGTAAGTGGCGGCTGGACAAGGGCCGTGTGCCCCCCTTTTTATATGTGGGGTAGCGTTGCCCTATTTACTTTGGACACGTCAGCTGCTGGATGCACCCCCATTTTTTGCTTGCTGTCACCAGGCCGTGGATGTTGCTGATGGATGATGAGTCCGCTTGAATTTCTGGACCGTGTGCGTGGAAGCTGGACGCTGCTGTGCTTTCATTTTTCTTCACGCACCACCTAAGAAAGCTGCCACGGAAGCTCACGTTTCTGGATCAGTGCTGGATGCATCCCCAAAACTGCTTCCCAGGCCTTGGGCCGTGGTGGGCCTCACTGGACAGTGCACCCCCTACATTGTTGGACGCGTGTGGAGTGTGCTGGACGTGCGTTGTCTTCCACTCTGGTGGACGTTCGTTCTGGAAGTGTGCGGACGTGCGCTTCATCTTTGTTGGACGCTCGTCCTGGATGTGTGCGGACGTGCTGGACGTGCGCTGGAGTGCTGCTCTGCTGGACGTGCGCTGAAGTGTTGGACGCTCGTGCTATCCACGAGAATCCAAATAAGGACGTGCGTTCTCTCTGAGTTGCTGGACGTGCGCTGTCTCCCAAACTAGGCCGTGCGTGCCATCTGCTGGACGCTCGTGCTGGATGTGTGCGGACGTGCGCTTCATCTTTGTTGGACGCTCGTCCTGAATGTGTGCGGACGTGCGCTTCATCTTGGTTGGACGCTCGTCCTGGATGTGTGCGGACGCTCGTCGTGGGCGTGTGCTGAAGCTGCTGGACGCTCGTGCTCCTATTGGGTGCAGGCCGTGAGCCTCTTTTTTTCTTCAAGCACCACTTCTTAGCTTCTCCAACCAAGCCCATCTCCATGTGCACTCCCATAATTTAAATCCACACCTCCTCAGATTTAGCCTCTAAATGTCCCAAATATTATCCAACAATTTCCCTATAGTTAATAATGCAAATAATTAGCTCAAATAATTCAAATTAATTAAAATAAGAATTTTTGGTCAAATTAAGCACAATTATCAAAAACGGGAAAATACCGGACAATTAAGCACAATTCCCCGATTAAATTCGGTATAATAAACTAAGTGAAGTGAATAAAATATTGACTCATCAAAATAGACCACACTTAGTCTTTTGCACTCCTGGGCAAAATCAAGACGAAAACCAGGGAACTACTCAAACATCAGGGAGCTGACACAGACTCGACAAACAGATAACAAAGACTCAACAAGGACAGAAACATAATTACACAGTTCTCCAGGAATCTGGACCAAGAAAAGAAGTAGACAATATCCGACACAGAATCAATAAGAGAAAGGAGATACTCATGAAATCATCCAATCAATTCAAGACATGGCAAAATGATCAATCAGCTCAAGAGGTGAATCAAAAGCAACAGAACCTCACAGATGCACTATCACTGTATCTCTCAAGTGTATAAGGTAAAGAATTTCAACTCAATGCACTCAAGAAAGCAAACAACAACAGACTTGGCAAACCTCTAATATCAACACTCAAAACATATGCATGTTCAAATCAAAAGGTCTTTTATGGGTGAAATGGGGCCAAGGACAAGGTAGGATAAATATGGATGAGAAGCTACACACCATAAGGAACAGAGGAGCAATGGGGAACAAGTATAAACACATTCAAACACACCCACAACCTCTAATTCCATCCTCTTCTTGACTCCATTATTCACATTTTTTTTTTACTATTTTTCTGCTCTCTTTTTTTTCTCATCCTGTCTCTTTTCTTTTCTCTCCGTTTAGGACACAACTATAGGAGACAAGATACAATTCATATTTCCAAAAACAAAACAAGAAGAGGAACCAACTAGCCAATTCATATGAATCCCCAAGAAGACCACACTTGTTCCCAAGACACTTCCAAAGCTCCAAAATTCCCTAAGGTTAAGGTAATCATGGTTTTTCACTTAGGGCTAGTGTATGAGCATTCAAAACAAAGAAATGGGGGAAAGTATAGGCTCAAAAAGGGTTTTCAAAGGATTAGAACAAGGTAAGCTTATTTGGCTAGAGAGGCTCAAGAACAAAACTGCCTTTATCACTTCCAAACATGCATATCAATTAAGAATTATCAACAAGAGTCAAGCCAAGGCATATGCGCAAGCAATCAAGAGACGTATCACACACAAGAAAGAACATAAAGTGGCTCAAATCTCACACAGGGTAATTGTCACAATCAATTCAACCTCTCAAACATCATAATCATCTTCCAAAGCAGAGAAAAGCAAGGATTTCAGACAAATCAGAGTATCAATGAAGTGAAAGACACATCTACAACCCAAACAAAGTCCAGAAATCAAGAGAAACATGTAAAACTGTACACAAGACATGACAAAAACTACCTAGAAAAGAAAAAATTTAACCAGGAAAACAAAAACTAACAAAGAAAAATCAGAACCTCCCCCAATAGACCACACTTAAACTACACAGTGTCCTCAATGTGTCATAAGCATAAGATCAGAAATCATAACAGTCAACAGATCATGGACAAGTGCAATAAAAGTAGGGAAAGGGGGAGAAGAGAGAAAGGAAACTCCCCTGATCATGGTGGCAGTTGCCAATTTTGGACTTTTAGGGGGATGTCTTCCACCACAGTATCCAGCAAGGAAGATTTGAGGAAGAATTGCTTCATCCTCCAGATTTGATCTAGCAGGGAGATATCATCCACAGCTGGATCTAAGAAGCAAAGATTGTTGATGAGCAGGTTCAGCTGGTGCCTATTGATCTTGAAATTGTTGTGTATGTAAGCACCCTTGTCTTCCACTGTGGGTGCATGTTGGTCAAATTCATGTGTACCTCCTGCAACATGGTTAGTGCAATGTGGCTCCAAAGAATTGACATGTAGAGGTACAACACCCAATCCCAATTTATCAGACTGAACCTCAGATACATCCTCAGAACATGAATCAATTTCAAAATCACAAGCAATATCAACTACAGACTCAGATTCATGTTCAATGCATGGAGAATAAACATTCGGATGCGATATCAAAAATTGGTTCTCATCATGCATAGAGGGAAAATTAAAATCAGACTCAACAACAATACAATCATCAGCATACCTCTCAACAACATAATCATCAACATAATCAAATTGAGGTATGCTTACCTCCTCTTCCTTGAAGATTTCTAAAGTGTGGGAAGATGAAGGTGGTCTACCTGGTTCAGGGTTACTGCTTATTTCTGCCTGCTCCTCAAAATCTTTCTCGGTCTCCTCAGGTGCAAGAGTGGGACCATCTAAAGGTGGGAAAGTATGTGGCGTAGTAGTAAGCTCATGACTCTTCTCCCCATCTTCTATGTTGATGCCACTATCATCATCATCTGGAATCTGAACAGTCTGAAATGGTAACTCTGAATCTTGAGACTGTTCCTCAGTGAGTTGAGTGGCCATCTGCCCTATCTGATCAGTCATACTCTGAATGGCAGCTCCTATTTCTTGCTGGAACTGCATGTTCTCTTGCTGAAACTGAAGGTTCTGCATGGTCATCTGTTCCAACAACTCCTGCAATGTAGGCTCAGAAGTAGGAGGCTGAGGAGCTATTTGGGCAGGAGCATCATATTGCTGACTTTGGTATTGCTGGACTGGTGGAGGCATAAAAGTACTCTGGAATGGTGGTTCTTGATATTGATGCTGTGGAGCATCATACCATCCCAAGGTAGGGTCATTCCATCCAAGACCGTTGTCGTATCCATCTTGCACATGGGAGAATTTACTCAGAAACTAATGCTCAAGATATCCCCAATTGGTAACGGATCTCAGAGGAAGAGAGTCTTTCCAATCCTTAGCTGCTCCTTGTAATGAATGCGGAAATGCGCTCAAGAAAATGTAATCAAGAGGGACATCTGGAGGCTTCATTGAAGAGCACATGATGTGGAGCTCCTCCAAATGTCTGTGTGGGCATTCTCCTGCAAAACCATGAAACTTAGGCAGCAAATGTATCAGTCCAGGGGTGAGATCGCAATGAAGATCATCCTTCTTAAGTGAAACCGACTCACAAAGAGCACTCTCAGAAATTAGAGGATGAGTCATATTGTTCTCAACATAGAAATCAGCAGAATATGAATTACAATCAGAGTAACATGCAGAAGGAGAATCATAATCAGAGGCACTAGCAAAACAAGCAGTATTCACGAAATCAGAATAGGTAGACATGGAAAAAGAAAAAAATACTACAAATTACGAAACAAATAAATCACAACACATTTATACATGCAACACGCACACACAAAACAGAACATCACATCACATCACATCACAACACAAGACAAAACACAACACACACAAACACAACAAAAAGACCTAAGATTGAACCATTGGTCCCCGGCAACGGCGCCATTTTGATGAGAGGGTCGCACCTCTCACAAAAGTTGTGCATAAAAGAATGCAGTATAATACTAGGAAGTGACTCCTAGGTCGTCTCTCAAGGACCAAATTTGGTTCAAGTCTCAAATCAAACACGTAGTGGGGGGGGGGGGTTTGTGAAAGATTTGTGACTGTAATTGAATTTAAATTAAAATGAGAATTAAACACAACCGAACATAACTGACAACCTTAAAGTGAATGAAAATATTAAACTGAACAATGCAAAGATAAATTTCCAAACACAATTAAAGTGTTATTCAAATGCAACACTAAAGCTAAAAATGAAATGCACATTACAACTTGGAATGAAAATTCAAAGAAACAGATATGTTAACCAATTGAAACACAAAGTCACTGGAATAAAAGAAACAAACTTTAGCTAATAATTAAAATGCTCATTGCAGTGGAATTAAAGGAACACACTTAGCTAATAAACTTCAATTCAAAATTAAATGCATTGGGTATAAACGAAATGCCAAAGTGCACGACACATTAAAATGCAATTAATTCACGGAATAGAGTGTGTGCACCGCTTCTAGTAAAATGAAAATTAAATGTGCTTTTCAAATGGAAATTAAATGAAACTCCAGGCCGTGTGTGTCTCTTCTCACCGTGACAGCATGCTCTATTTTCAACAATGAATGAACGCTCTTTTTAATGGCAAAACGTAAAAAAAATGCAGCACTCCAAAGCAAATGGAAACAAAAAAATGAATCATCACTATGCTTCCCTTCTCCCCAGGAAAAAGATAGCGCACACCCCTTCACACATCCAGCCCCCCTTTTTCCATCATCAATGACCGTTGCATAATGCTCCAATGAATCAGCACCTACTGAAATTAACTCCACGTCTCCCAATGCTCCAAGTATAAAACTTTTCCAGCAAAAAAAAATGAAAAGGGTCGTGCACATCCCTGCTAAGCCGTGGACAGCTCATGCTTCAATTGCACCTCCTTAGTTCAAGTGTTCCAGCTGCTCATGGACGTGGCAGCACTTCACATTTAAATTGCTGCATCACCTCTGCATTCAACACCGCTACATGCTTCCAGCCGTGCATCAAACTTCAACACGTTCCAGCACAACCCGCGGACACTGTGCTCTCCATACTTCCTTCCAAACTAAGAAAAATTAAATGAAGATAAAAGAAACGTGCTACTCTTCTTCCAGCTCCGTGCAGTACTCCTTCCATTCCAGCCCTTCTCCGTGCAGCTTCCGTTTCATTCCTCCCTCATCCATTCTCCGTGATTTCACTGCACACAATACTCAATCACCGTTTGCTTCACTTCTTCCAGCTCTACTCTGGACGTGGCAATGCTGGACCGAAGCTTCCATCAAGAATTTCATGAACCAAAATAAGATTAAATGGCAAATGGAAAGCGTAACAGCATGAAGAAAATGCTCAAAAACATAGAAGGTCCAAACAACGTTAAACAACAAAAGCTAATATAGGCGGCTGGACAAATCCCTTTAACTAAATGAAATAAATTTTTGAAAATGTGCTCTCCCATTCCATGAAAAATTGCGTAAACATCATTCTCCTCCTCTTGGTTTCTCTTCTAAGGTTTCTAGCTTTGCTTCTCTCCATTGGAAATCACCATTCCAGCTCCTTCTCACCAACACCTTACTGCTACCATCTCTCACACCGTGACAGCTCTTACTTTCCGTGCACACCAACACCTCTTCTTCCAGCTCCACGTGAATCACATCACTCCATACTTATTTCAATCACCGAGTTGCCTCCAAAACCATAAAGACCGAGTAGAGAGTAACGTGCACAAGCTTTCATTCAATGAAAATTTAAACATACATTGTTCATGAATCCAGCACTTTCCAAACGAAAATGAAAAAAATAGAATATGTGCTATTCCTCCCTCAAACGTTCAAAAACCGAGAGCCAAAAACTAGTAAACAGTGGCCAAAGACATGTAAGTGGCGGCTGGACAAGGGCCGTGTGTCCCCCTTTTTATATGTGGGGTAGCGTTGCCCTATTTACTTTGGACACGTCAGCTGCTGGATGCACCCCCATTTTTTGCTTGCTGTCACCAGGCCGTGGATGTTGCTGATGGATGATGAGTCTGCTTGAATTTCTGGACCGTGTGCGTGGAAGCTGGACGCTGCTGTGCTTTCATTTTTCTTCACGCACCACCTAAGAAAGCTGCCATGGAAGCTCACGTTTCTGGATCAGTGCTGGATGCATCCCCAAAACTGCTTCCCAGGCCTTGGGCCGTGGTGGGCCTCACTGGACAGTGCACCCCCTACATTGTGGGACGCGTGTGGAGTGTGCTGGACGTGCGTTGTCTTCCACTCTGGTGGACGTTCGTTCTGGAAGTGTGCGGACGTGCGCTTCATCTTTGTTGGACGCTCGTCCTGGATGTGTGCGGACGTGCTGGACGTGCGCTGGAGTGCTGCTCTGCTGGACGTGCGCTGAAGTGTTGGACGCTCGTGCTATCCGCGAGAAGCCAAATCAGGACGTGCGTTCTCTCTGAGTTGCTGGACGTGCGCTGTCTCCCAAACCAGGCCGTGCGTGCCATCTGCTGGACGCTCGTGCTGGATGTGTGCGGACGTGCGCTTCATCTTTGTTGGACGCTCGTCCTGAATGTGTGCGGAAGTGCGCTTCATCTTTGTTGGACGCTCGTCCTGGATGTGTGCGGACGCTCGTCGTGGGCGTGTGCTGAAGCTGCTGGACGCTCGTGCTCATATTGGGTGCAGGCCGTGAGCCTCTTTTTTTCTTCAAGCACCACTTCTTAGCTTCTCCAACCAAGCCCATCTCCATGTGCACTCCATAATTTAAATCCACACCTCCTCAGATTTAGCCTCTAAATGTCCCAAATATTATCCAACAATTTCCCTATAATTAATAATGCAAATAATTAGCTCAAATAATTCAAATTAATTAAAATAAGAATTTTTGGTCAAATTAAGCACAATTATCAAAAACGGGAAAATACCGGACAATTAAGCACAATTCCCCGATTAAATTCGGTACAATAAACTAAGTGAAGTGAATAAAATATTGACTCGTCAAAATAGACCACACTTAGTCTTTTGCACTCCTGGGCAAAATCAAGACGAAAACCAGGGAACTACTCAAACATCAGGGAGCTGACACAGACTCGACAAACAGATAACAAAGACTCAACAAGGACAGAAACATAATTACACAGTTCTCCAGGAATCTGGACCAAGAAAAGAAGTAGACAATATCCGACACAGAATCAATAAGAGAAAGCAGATACTCATGAAATCATCCAATCAATTCAAGACATGGCAAAATGATCAATCAGCTCAAGAGGTGAATCAAAAGCAACAGAACCTCACAGATGCACTATCACTGTATCTCTCAAGTGTATAAGGTAAAGAATTTCAACTCAATGCACTCAAGAAAGCAAACAACAACAGACTTGGCAAACCTCTAATATCAACACTCAAAACATATGCATGTTCAAATCAAAAGGTCTTTTATGGGTGAAATGGGGCCAAGGACAAGGTAGGATAAATATGGATGAGAAGCTACACACCATAAGGAACAGAGGAGCAATGGGGAACAAGTATAAACACATTCAAACACACCCACAACCTCTAATTCCATCCTCTTCTTGACTCCATTATTCACATTTTTTTTTACTATTTTTCTGCTCTCTTTTTTTTCTCATCCTGTCTCTTTTCTTTTCTCTCCGTTTAGGACACAACTATAGGAGACAAGATACAATTCATATTTCCAAAAACAAAACAAGAAGAGGAACCAACTAGCCAATTCATATGAATCCCCAAGAAGACCACACTTGTTCCCAAGACACTTCCAAAGCTCCAAAATTCCCTAAGGTTAAGGTAATCATGGTTTTTCACTTAGGGCTAGTGTATGAGCATTCAAAACAAAGAAATGGGGGAAAGTATAGGCTCAAAAAGGGTTTTCAAAGGATTAGAACAAGGTAAGCTTATTTGGCTAGAGAGGCTCAAGAACAAAACTGCCTTTATCACTTCCAAACATGCATATCAATTAAGAATTATCAACAAGAGTCAAGCCAAGGCATATGCGCAAGCAATCAAGAGACGTATCACACACAAGAAAGAACATAAAGTGGCTCAAATCTCACACAGGGTAATTGTCACAATCAATTCAACCTCTCAAACATCATAATCATCTTCCAAAGCAGAGAAAAGCAAGGATTTCAGACAAATCAGAGTATCAATGAAGTGAAAGACACATCTACAACCCAAACAAAGTCCAGAAATCAAGAGAAACATGTAAAACTGTACACAAGACACGACAAAAACTACCTAGAAAAGAAAAAATTTAACCAGGAAAACAAAAACTAACAAAGAAAAATCAGAACCTCCCCCAATAGACCACACTTAAACTACACAGTGTCCTCAATGTGTCATAAGCATAAGATCAGAAATCATAACAGTCAACAGATCATGGACAAGTGCAATAAAAGTAGGGAAAGGGGGAGAAGAGAGAAAGGAAACTCCCCTGATCATGGTGGCAGTTGCCAATTTTGGACTTTTAGGGGGATGTCTTCCACCACAGTATCTAGCAAGGAAGATTTGAGGAAGAATTGCTTCATCCTCCAGATTTGATCTAGCAGGGAGATATCATCCACAGCTGGATCTAAGAAGCAAAGATTGTTGATGAGCAGGTTCAGCTGGTGCCTATTGATCTTGAAATTGTTGTGTATGTAAGCACCCTTGTCTTCCACTGTGGGTGCATGTTGGTCAAATTCATGTGTACCTCCTGCAACATGGTTAGTGCAATGTGGCTCCAAAGAATTGACATGTAGAGGTACAACACCCAATCCCAATTTATCAGACTGAACCTCAGATACATCCTCAGAACATGAATCAATTTCAAAATCACAAGCAATATCAACTACAGACTCAGATTCATGTTCAATGCATGGAGAATAAACATTCGGATGCGATATCAAAAATTGGTTCTCATCATGCATAGAGGGAAAATTAAAATCAGACTCAACAACAATACAATCATCAGCATACCTCTCAACAACATAATCATCAACATAATCAAATTGAGGTATGCTTACCTCCTCTTCCTTGAAGATTTCTAAAGTGTGGGAAGATGAAGGTGGTCTACCTGGTTCAGGGTTACTGCTTATTTCTGCCTGCTCCTCAAAATCTTTCTCGGTCTCCTCAGGTGCAAGAGTGGGACCATCTAAAGGTGGGAAAGTATGTGGCGCAGTAGTAAGCTCATGACTCTTCTCCCCATCTTCTATGTTGATGCCACTATCATCATCATCTGGAATCTGAACAGTCTGAAATGGTAACTCTGAATCTTGAGATTGTTCCTCAGTGAGTTGAGTGGCCATCTGCCCTATCTGATCAGTCATACTCTGAATGGCAGCTCCTATTTCTTGCTGGAACTGCATGTTCTCTTGCTGAAACTGAAGGTTCTGCATGGTCATCTGTTCCAACAACTCCTGCAATGTAGGCTCAGAAGTAGGAGGCTGAGGAGCTATTTGGGCAGGAGCATCATATTGCTGACTTTGGTATTCTTGGACTGGTGGAGGCATAAAAGTACTCTGGAATGGTGGTTCTTGATATTGATGCTGTGGAGCATCATACCATCCCAAGGTAGGGTCATTCCATCCAAGACCGTTGTCGTATCCATCTTGCACATGGGAGAATTTACTCAGAAACTAATGCTCAAGATATCCCCAATTGGTAACGGATCTCAGAGGAAGAGAGTCTTTCCAATCCTTAGCTGCTCCTTGTAATGAATGCGGAAATGCGCTCAAGAAAATGTAATCAAGAGGGACATCTGGAGGCTTCATTGAAGAGCACATGATGTGGAGCTCCTCCAAATGTCTGTGTGGGCATTCTCCTGCAAAACCATGAAACTTAGGCAGCAAATGTATCAGTCCAGGGGTGAGATCGCAATGAAGATCATCCTTCTTAAGTGAAACCGACTCACAAAGAGCACTCTCAGAAATTAGAGGATGAGTCATATTGTTCTCAACATAGAAATCAGCAGAATATGAATTACAATCAGAGTAACATGCAGAAGGAGAATCATAATCAGAGGCACTAGCAAAACAAGCAGTATTCACGAAATCAGAATAGGTAGACATGGAAAAAGAAAAAAATACTACAAATTACGAAACAAATAAATCACAACACATTTATACATGCAACACGCACACACAAAACAGAACATCACATCACATCACATCACAACACAAGACAAAACACAACACACACAAACACAACAAAAAGACCTAAGATTGAACCATTGGTCCCCGGCAACGGCGCCATTTTGATGAGAGGGTCGCACCTCTCACAAAAGTTGTGCATAAAAGAATGCAGTATAATACTAGGAAGTGACTCCTAGGTCGTCTCTCAAGGACCAAATTTGGTTCAAGTCTCAGATCAAACACGTAGTGGGGGGGGGGGTTTGTGAAAGATTTGTGACTGTAATTGAATTTAAATTAAAATGAGAATTAAACACAACCGAACATAACTGACAACCTTAAAGTGAATGAAAATATTAAACTGAACAATGCAAAGATAAATTTCCAAACACAATTAAAGTGTTATTCAAATGCAACACTAAAGCTAAAAATGAAATGCACATTACAACTTGGAATGAAAATTCAAAGAAACAGAGATGTTAACCAATTGAAACACAAAGTCACTGGAATAAAAGAAACAAAGTTTAGCTAATAATTAAAATGCTCATTGCAGTGGAATTAAAGGAACACACTTAGCTAATAAACTTCAATTCAAAATTAAATGCATTGGGTATAAACGAAATGCCAAAGTGCACGACACATTAAAATGCAATTAATTCACGGAATAGAGTGTGTGTGATGAACGGGTCGCACCGCTCACAAAAGTTGATTACACGAAATTAATGCAGTATATTTACTAGAAACAATATCTATAACAGGTTCAGATTCATGTTCAGTGCATGGAGAACAAATATTTGAATGTGATAGTAAAAAACGGTCCTCATCATGCACAGAGGAAAAATTAAAATCATGCTCAGCAACAATATAGTCATCAGCATACCTCTCAACAACATAGTCATCAATATAATCAAATTGAGGTATGCTTACCTCCTCTTCCTTGAAGATTTCTAGAGTGTGGGAAGGTGAAGGTGGTCTACCTGGTTCAGGATTACTGCTTACTTCTGCCGGGTCCCCAAAATTTTCATCAGTCTCCTCAGGTGCAAGAGTGGCCATCTGCCTGATCTGATCACTCAGATTCTGTATGGCAGCTTGAGTTTCCTGCTGGAACTCCATGCTCTCTTGCTTGAACTGCATGTTCCCTTTCTGTAACTGAACGTTCTGCATGGTCATCTGCTCCAGTAACTCCTTCAATGTAGGTTCAGAAGTTGAAGGCTGAAGAGTTGTTTGGGCAGAAGCATTATACTGCTGACTCTGATATTGCTGGACTGGTGGAGGCATGAAAGGACTCTCGAATGGTGGTTCTAGATAATGATCTTGTGGGGTATCGTACCATTCGTTGTTAAGATCATTCCACTCAGGATCATTATAATTCTCATTATAGAATTCAGCAGAATTACAATCAGAGTAAGATGCAGAATAAGATTCATAATCACAGACATTGGCAGAATAAGCAGAATTCACATAACCAGAATAGGTAGACATGGAAAAATAAAAATAAAACAAATAAAAACTAAATACTAAAAATTACGAAACAGATAAATCACAACACATTTATACATGTTACACGCACATAAAAGACAGAACATAATTTTTTTTTTTTAATATTTTTTTTTAATTAACAGACATAATACAAAACACAACACAATAAAAATATAAAAGACAAAACATATATTACAACCACATAATAAAACAAAAACAGTAAAAATCTAAAACAAGAACCTGGACTGAAGTGACAACGCCGCCAAAATTTGCTGAAGGTGTCGTTGTCGCCTACAAAAATATACAAGACAAAACACACATATTAACAGAACAAAAATTTACACAACAATAATCTAAAACCAAACCTCCATTGATTGGTCCCCGGCAACGGCGCCAATTTGATGAACGGGTCGCACCGCTCACAAAAGTTGATTACACGAAATTAATGCAGTATATTTACTAGGAAGTGACTCCTAGGTCGTCTCTCAAGGACCAATATTTGTGGTTCGGTCTCAGATTAAACACGAAGTTGGGGGGTTTTGATTTTTGTGTAATGCGGAAAAATAAATTAAAACATAATTTCAAAACACTGAAATAAATTTTAACGACGGTAAAAACTAAACGGTAAAAGACAAACGTCTAAAAATAAAACAAACGATAAAACGTAATGACCGAATTTTAAAGAAAGTACAGAAAACAATAAAATTGGAAAGCGTTAAATTTAGTGAATGGTAAAAATAAAATTTAACTTTTTTAACATAACGTAAATCAACAAGTGCAGTGAAAATAAAAATTAAGAAACAATTGAACAAAGTTTTGAAACCGTAAATTGAAAACTGACATAATGGAAATTGCAATTAACATCAATTAAAATCCAATACATTGAAACTAGAAAATTGAAACACATAAAACCCAAACCTCCCCAACAGGGGAGGAAGAAAAATAAACACTCCGAATCAAAACGTCCGTGGCTTCTTACACTAAACTACTCCTAAAATCTAATACTAAAATCTGATGTCCTTCTTCTCTGCTGCTTGCTCTCTTATATAGCCAAAACTCAGAAACAACTCTCGTATCCTCATCCTTCAATTCAGCTTAGTTTGTTTTCTTCTGTCCCCGTAGGTTGAAGACTTTCTTCAGTAGGGTTGCTGGCAGACTTTCTTCCCAATTTGCTCCTACTCCTTGGACGTATTGAAATAGGTGAGGGCCCTTAATCTTGTCCTCTTGCACACCATTCCAGCACATCATGGCTTTTGCTCCTCCAAGCTGCTGGCCCGTGATTTCTTTCTCAAATGAAGATGCTAAACCGTGCCTTTGTGCTTCTACAGCAACACTTCCATTTACCAATTGAAAATCCAACTCTCTTTTGCATGTGGGCCGTGGAAGTGCAGCTCTTTACCCTTGCCTTGCTACCGGGAAAGTGCAGCTGCTCCAGCCATCCTTTTCAAAATGGAATAGAAATATGTGTGTTCGTGTAAATGGCTGATAGGTACCGCCCCTCTTTCAATCACATGCCCCCAAATAAAAGTGTTGGATGTGCAACAATCCTTCAATCAATAAGCGTGTCTTTTGGTGCTGCTTGGACGCATGGGCCCTTCATGTGGTGTCCGTTTGCTAGCTTCTTCTTTTCCCTGGTGGCAGTCAAAGAACCGTGAAGGTGGTGGCTCTTCTTCCTTCATTCAGCAACACTTCTTCCAGCTGTAGCCCCCTTTTGCGTCCAATAACGTCCGTGGCTGCTGGATGTGCTGCTGCCTAAGCCAAGAAGACCGTGAGCTTTCAAGTGGTGTGGCCGTGGAGCTTCTTTACGAAATGAAAGTCCAAAATGCTTGTGTGGAGGAGTGGAAGAGAACGTTCATAAAAATCTGCACACCAATTGATAGAAAAAAAAAAAAAAAAAAAAAACGTGAGGTGGCCCCAATGTGTTGTCCAAAAATATATTGAATATTGTAGCAAGCTTTGCTACATGCCAAAAGCCATAAGGGCCCGTCCAAGCACTCTTTACGTGACATTGGTGATTCTTTTAGAAACCAAAATGAATTTCCACAAACGGGTCCCCTCCTCTTATGTGGCATGCTTTTCAATTGAACATTATTCCCTTTTCTTAGTGGCGGCCCCCATCTCTTATGAAATGCTTTGGAATGAAAATGTGTTTTCTAGAAATGTGACTTGCCGTGTGTTTCCATACTTGGATGAAGGCTTCCTTCTTTCCTCAATTTAATTGCTAACGTGCCAAATTAAATTGTTGATATGAGGCCGTGCAACCTGCATGTTAAACCATTTAAAAGAAATAACAAAACCAATCCACGGTGCTAGTTCAATTCATTTTCAAAAGTGTATAAACATTCTCTTAAAATAGCACCCTTTTCTTCCAAATAAAGAAAACCGTGAGCTTTACTTCATTCAACATGGCACTTCCATTGATGTCCTTTATTTGTTAAAAGAGAAAGAAGATTTTCCTGCTGGCTGCTAGGCCGTGTGGTGTGCAATGCTTCTAAGCCAATTTTGTTCAATTTTTCATTGCTCAACACACAAATTAAATTAATGCAGTACAACTTCTTCTAAATAAATAATATTGTGTGAATGTTTTTCCAATTGTCCCAATTTTTATTTCCAAAATTTTCCCTACACTCAATAATGTAAATAATTAGTCTCAGACAATTCAAATTAATTAAAATAAGAATTACTGATCGGATTAAGCTCAATTCAGTAAAATGGGAAAATATCAGACATTTATGCACAATTCCCTAATTAAATCTAGCACAATAAACTAAGTAAAGTGAAGAAAATAATGATTCATCAAAATAGACCACACTTAGTCTTTTGCACTCCTGGGCAAAATTAAGACGTAAATCAGGAAAGGATTCAAAGGACTTCTAGGAAGGTGATACACACTCAGCACGCAGAAAACAAAGACTCAAGAGAAAATAAACAGAATTTACAAAGTTCTCAAGAAATCTAGACAGAGAAAAGAAGTAGACAATATCCAACACATCATCAAGAAAAGCAGATACTCATAGAAATCATCCAAGCAATTCAATACATAGCAAAATGATTAATCAGCTCAAGAGGTGATTCAAAAATAACAAAACCTCATAGATGCACTCAGAGTGTTTCTCTCAAGTGTCTAGGGTAAATAATAATATCAGCTCGATGTACTCAAGAAAACAAACACAAGTAGACTTGGCAAGCTTCTAATTATCAATACTTAAAACATATGCATGTTCAGATCAAAAGGTCTTTACTGGGTTGTAATGGGGCCAAGGACAGGGGGAGGATAAATTTGGATAAGTAGCTATAGCTCAGAAGAAATAGAGGTGCACTAGGAAAAAATGTAAACACAGTGAAATCTCACCCAAACCTCTAATTCAATCCTCTTCTCGACTCCATTATTCACAAAAATTATTTTTCAATTTTTTTTTTTTTCATCATTTTTTCTCATCCTGTCTTCTTGCTTTCTCTTTTTTTTCTTTTTTTCTTTTTTTTTTTTTTTATGTTTTTTTTTTTTTATCACACAACAGGATATAACTTATCATTTCAAAACATGATGAGGAACCAACTAGCCAATTCATCAGAATTCCCAAGGAGACCACACTTATTCACAAAATACTTCTATAGCTCCAGACTTCCCTAAGGTTAAGGTAATCACTGTTTTTTTTTTTTTTTTTACTCAGGGTCAGTGTATGAGCTTCAACACAAAGAAATGGGGAAAGTATAGGCTCAACAGGGGTTATCAAAGGATAATAACAAGGTAGGCTTATTTGGCTAAAGAGGCTCAAGAACAAAAATTGCCTTTATCACTTCCAAAAATGCATATAAATCAAGAATATAAAAAAGAATCAAGCCAAGGCATATGTGCAAGCAATCAAGATACATATCACACAAGAAAGAAAATTAAGTGGCTCAAATCTCACTCAGGGTGTTTGTCATAATCAAATCAACCTCTTAAACATTATAATCATCTTCCAAGCAGAGAAAAGCAAGGATTTCAAACCATAAGTATTAAGTAAGTGAAGGAAAAATCTACAACTTAAACATCATCCAGAAATCAAAAGAAAAATGTAAAATTTATTGCACACAAAACTCGATAAAATAACTTAAAACAGAAAAAATTTAACACTCAAAAACAAAAAATTTAACACACAAGATACATACTAATAGAAACTAACAGAAAAATCAGAATTTCAGAATTTCTTCCCAGTAGACCACACTTAAATCACACAATGTCCTCAGTGTGTTACAAACATCAGATTATCAATTTCAGAGCAGTCAAATAATATAGACAAGTGCAATAAAAAGTTAGGAAAAATGGGAAGAAATTTTTCAGTAACATCCATCAGCAGATGTTATCAGTGACATCCATCAGCAGATGTCTAAAACACCTAGCACCCATCAGTAGATGCTAATAATTTTTATTATTATTATTTATTTTTTTTTTTGAAAAAGGAGAAGACCGGTACTGTGGCAATAGTTTCGGTGACAAAGACCGGAACTGTTGCTACAGTGGAAAGCTTTGGCTACAAATAAGCCACTCCTCCGCATCTGAGCGCCATTTCCTGACTCTCACTCTCTCCTCTCTGCTCTCTCAACTCTCTCTGCTCTCTTCTCTCTCTGCTCTCTCTGCTCTCTCTCGAGCGTCTGGATCTGCGAGGAAGCCTCTCCACCCCGCGTCTGCTGAAGGTCTGAGATCTGCGCAGAGCCCCTGTCCCTGCGTCTTCTGAAGAGTCTGAGTGAGATCCGCGAAGAGCCTCTGCAAGCCTACTTCCCCAGGTAAGTCCTTCTTCTCTAAGGATCTCCCTTTCTTTCTGCTTGCTTTACTTTTCCTGCTTTCCTTTATTTTTCTTCTCTGCTTTCCTCTTTCCTTTTCAGTATTTCCTTTATTTTTCATCTGATCTCTTGCCTGCTCTCCCTCTTTTCCATTTTTTTTTATTTTTATTTTTTTGTAATTTAAACACTTAAACACATAAAACACAACTGTCTAAAAACTTAAGGGGTATATCGGCTGGAAACCAGACGTTAATCTCCCTTCGATTGAAGGTATTGCAGAGACAATCGGGTAGAACAACGCCACGTACCCCACTTAAAACTAAATAAACACATAAACATAATATACAAGAACAATATGGACAAGAACAACCGGACAACTGGACGTAGATCCGTTTAGGACCCTTTGCGAGGACCGTGAAACAGATCTGAGACCAAAAACTGAAACATCAAAGCATGACTGGACAAAATAAATCTGAAAGGAAACAAGAACAAATAAAGAAAACACTGAATTAAGAATCTAATGTTTTTATGTTTTTTTTTTTTTTATGTTATGCTTTTTTTTTTCTTGTTTTTGTTCTTTTTATATGTATTTATTTTTTATTTATGTATTTGTATATTACGAGAGGAAGGATGAGTGATATGGAATCAGAGAGATATACCAGTCAACGATGGCGTCCTACAGATGATCAGATCATGATGATGACCAAAATCTACAACTATGGGGTCACACACCCAAGCCGAGCGCAAGTCGTCGAGATCGCGTCTCGACTAAGGACCTTCGGCGAAGCCACTGAATACAACGTGCACTGCTGGTTTAACAACCATGGCAATCGGGTCAGGCGCTGGCAAGCGGAGATAGACCCCACAGGCACTCTCTTTTCACAACTGCCGCTGTATATGTATGGTAAGAGCTCTGATCACACCTCCATTGAAATTTTTTCACTTCCTCTTCTATTATTAACACAAGTTTTTTATTTATTATTTTTTTATTTATTATTTTTTTTTTGTTTGAAAGAAAACAACTGGGTGATAATGAGGGCACCGAGGCTGCTGAATTTGTTTCCAGTTCCGATCATTATCGATGACGACAGAAATGAACGAGAAATTCCTCCACCAAAGCCTCCGCTCGTGACTTTTCGAACCAGAGCTCCCTCAACGGAGCTCTCCCTTAGACCACCACAACCAGCTCGTGAATTCTTCCAGTTTTAGTGTTTTATGTTTTTTTTTTTTTTTTTTTATGTTTTTGCTGGCCGAGCGTGGCCAGAATATGGACAAGGCATGTAATCTGAACAATTATATTTTTTTATGTTTTTTTTTTTTTTTTTTTTTTGTTTTTATTTATTATGGTGTGTAATATTAACGATCACTAAAGATCGACCCCTGAACAACCTTATTTATATATCTACTGCAATTTCATTTTCAGATCTGTTAAATCTCTATTTCTCCATTACTGTAATTTTTGCATTGATGAATGAAATATTTTCTTAGTCTAAAAATTTTCAATCAAAGATATGTATGAGACAACTAAGAAAATATATTTACAATGAAGAAAATAAGGAAAATTGAAAAAAATGAGATCTGAAAAAATTTTCAATGAATTATTGGTATGAAATAATAAGAAGCTGAGGGCCGAATAAAAAAAAAATCATGGACTACGCAAAACAATTTTTTTTTTTTTTTTTTTTTTGAAATTTTTTTTTTTTTAAGGATAGCAATTTGAAAACTAAAAAAAAAAAATAAATATACATATCAGAATACAGATTTGGCACGCTTTTAAACAAAAACAATTTTATCACAAAATATTTTTTATGTTTTTTTTTTATTATTATTAATTATTATTTTTTTTTAAGATAACAATTACGAAAACTAAGAAGAAAAGGAAAAACAAACTTAAAAGAAAAACAAAATGCAGAATCTCCCCCAGACCACACTTAAAATACAATGTCCTAAACGTGTTCTAAGCATAAGATCATCAGTTAAAACACTAAACAGATAAAGGACAAATGCAATAAAAGTAGGAAAACGGGGAAGAAAGAAAAAGAAAACTCCCCTGGATTATGGTGGCAGTTGCCAAAATTGGACAATCAGGGAAATGTCTTCTTCAGGATCCAAGACGGAAATTTTGAGGAAAAATTGCTTCATCCTCCAAATCTGATCAAGCAGAGAAATATCTTCCACCGCCGGATCTAAGCAGCAAATATTGTCACTGAGCAGATTCAGTAGGTGCCTTTTGTTCTTCGAACTGCTGTATGTACTGGCACCTTTGTCTTCCAGCGTGGGTGCATGCTGATCAAATTTATATGTACCTCCTGCAATATGGTTAGTGCAAAATGGTTCCACAGAAATATCATGCAGAGGTATAACACCCAATCCCAATTCATCATACCGAGCCTTAGATACAACCTCATAACATGAATCCGTTTCAAATGTAGAAACAATATCTATAACAGGTTCAGATTCATGTTCAGTGCATGGAGAACAAATATTTGAATGTGATAGTAAAAAACGGTCCTCATCATGCACAGAGGAAAAATTAAAATCATGCTCAGCAACAATATAGTCATCAGCATACCTCTCAACAACATAGTCATCAATATAATCAAATTGAGGTATGCTTACCTCCTCTTCCTTGAAGATTTCTAGAGTGTGGGAAGGTGAAGGTGGTCTACCTGGTTCAGGATTACTGCTTACTTCTGCCGGGTCCCCAAAATTTTCATCAGTCTCCTCAGGTGCAAGAGTGGCCATCTGCCTGATCTGATCACTCAGATTCTGTATGGCAGCTTGAGTTTCCTGCTGGAACTCCATGCTCTCTTGCTTGAACTGCATGTTCCCTTTCTGTAACTGAACGTTCTGCATGGTCATCTGCTCCAGTAACTCCTTCAATGTAGGTTCAGAAGTTGAAGGCTGAAGAGTTGTTTGGGCAGAAGCATTATACTGCTGACTCTGATATTGCTGGACTGGTGGAGGCATGAAAGGACTCTCGAATGGTGGTTCTAGATAATGATCTTGTGGGGTATCGTACCATTCGTTGTTAAGATCATTCCACTCAGGATCATTATAATTCTCATTATAGAATTCAGCAGAATTACAATCAGAGTAAGATGCAGAATAAGATTCATAATCACAGACATTGGCAGAATAAGCAGAATTCACATAACCAGAATAGGTAGACATGGAAAAATAAAAATAAAACAAATAAAAACTAAATACTAAAAATTACGAAACAGATAAATCACAACACATTTATACATGTTACACGCACATAAAAGACAGAACATAATTTTTTTTTTTTTAATATTTTTTTTTAATTAACAGACATAATACAAAACACAACACAATAAAAATATAAAAGACAAAACATATATTACAACCACATAATAAAACAAAAACAGTAAAAATCTAAAACAAGAACCTGGACTGAAGTGACAACGCCGCCAAAATTTGCTGAAGGTGTCGTTGTCGCCTACAAAAATATACAAGACAAAACACACATATTAACAGAACAAAAATTTACACAACAATAATCTAAAACCAAACCTCCATTGATTGGTCCCCGGCAACGGCGCCAATTTGATGAACGGGTCGCACCGCTCACAAAAGTTGATTACACGAAATTAATGCAGTATATTTACTAGGAAGTGACTCCTAGGTCGTCTCTCAAGGACCAATATTTGTGGTTCGGTCTCAGATTAAACACGAAGTTGGGGGGTTTTGATTTTTGTGTAATGCGGAAAAATAAATTAAAACAGAATTTCAAAACACTGAAATAAATTTTAACGACGGTAAAAACTAAACGGTAAAAGACAAACGTCTAAAAATAAAACAAACGATAAAACGTAATGACCGAATTTTAAAGAAAGTACAGAAAACAATAAAATTGGAAAGCGTTAAATTTAGTGAATGGTAAAAATAAAATTTAACTTTTTTAACATAACGTAAATCAACAAGTGCAGTGAAAATAAAAATTAAGAAACAATTGAACAAAGTTTTGAAACCGTAAATTGAAAACTGACATAATGGAAATTGCAATTAACATCAATTAAAATCCAATACATTGAAACTAGAAAATTGAAACACATAAAACCCAAACCTCCCCAACAGGGGAGGAAGAAAAATAAACACTCCGAATCAAAACGTCCGTGGCTTCTTACACTAAACTACTCCTAAAATCTAATACTAAAATCTGATGTCCTTCTTCTCTGCTGCTTGCTCTCTTATATAGCCAAAACTCAGAAACAACTCTCGTATCCTCATCCTTCAATTCAGCTTAGTTTGTTTTCTTCTGTCCCCGTAGGTTGAAGACTTTCTTCAGTAGGGTTGCTGGCAGACTTTCTTCCCAATTTGCTCCTACTCCTTGGACGTATTGAAATAGGTGAGGGCCCTTAATCTTGTCCTCTTGCACACCATTCCAGCACATCATGGCTTTTGCTCCTCCAAGCTGCTGGCCCGTGATTTCTTTCTCAAATGAAGATGCTAAACCGTGCCTTTGTGCTTCTACAGCAACACTTCCATTTACCAATTGAAAATCCAACTCTCTTTTGCATGTGGGCCGTGGAAGTGCAGCTCTTTACCCTTGCCTTGCTACCGGGAAAGTGCAGCTGCTCCAGCCATCCTTTTCAAAATGGAATAGAAATATGTGTGTTCGTGTAAATGGCTGATAGGTACCGCCCCTCTTTCAATCACATGCCCCCAAATAAAAGTGTTGGATGTGCAACAATCCTTCAATCAATAAGCGTGTCTTTTGGTGCTGCTTGGACGCATGGGCCCTTCATGTGGTGTCCGTTTGCTAGCTTCTTCTTTTCCCTGGTGGCAGTCAAAGAACCGTGAAGGTGGTGGCTCTTCTTCCTTCATTCAGCAACACTTCTTCCAGCTGTAGCCCCCTTTTGCGTCCAATAACGTCCGTGGCTGCTGGATGTGCTGCTGCCTAAGCCAAGAAGACCGTGAGCTTTCAAGTGGTGTGGCCGTGGAGCTTCTTTACGAAATGAAAGTCCAAAATGCTTGTGTGGAGGAGTGGAAGAGAACGTTCATAAAAATCTGCACACCAATTGATAGAAAAAAAAAAAAAAAAAAAAAAAACGTGAGGTGGCCCCAATGTGTTGTCCAAAAATATATTGAATATTGTAGCAAGCTTTGCTACATGCCAAAAGCCATAAGGGCCCGTCCAAGCACTCTTTACGTGACATTGGTGATTCTTTTAGAAACCAAAATGAATTTCCACAAACGGGTCCCCTCCTCTTATGTGGCATGCTTTTCAATTGAACATTATTCCCTTTTCTTAGTGGCGGCCCCCATCTCTTATGAAATGCTTTGGAATGAAAATGTGTTTTCTAGAAATGTGACTTGCCGTGTGTTTCCATACTTGGATGAAGGCTTCCTTCTTTCCTCAATTTAATTGCTAACGTGCCAAATTAAATTGTTGATATGAGGCCGTGCAACCTGCATGTTAAACCATTTAAAAGAAATAACAAAACCAATCCACGGTGCTAGTTCAATTCATTTTCAAAAGTGTATAAACATTCTCTTAAAATAGCACCCTTTTCTTCCAAATAAAGAAAACCGTGAGCTTTACTTCATTCAACATGGCACTTCCATTGATGTCCTTTATTTGTTAAAAGAGAAAGAAGATTTTCCTGCTGGCTGCTAGGCCGTGTGGTGTGCAATGCTTCTAAGCCAATTTTGTTCAATTTTTCATTGCTCAACACACAAATTAAATTAATGCAGTACAACTTCTTCTAAATAAATAATATTGTGTGAATGTTTTTCCAATTGTCCCAATTTTTATTTCCAAAATTTTCCCTACACTCAATAATGTAAATAATTAGTCTCAGACAATTCAAATTAATTAAAATAAGAATTACTGATCGGATTAAGCTCAATTCAGTAAAATGGGAAAATATCAGACATTTATGCACAATTCCCTAATTAAATCTAGCACAATAAACTAAGTAAAGTGAAGAAAATAATGATTCATCAGTGTGCACCGCTTCTAGTAAAATGAAAATTAAATGTGCTTTTCAAATGGAAATTAAATGAAACTCCAGGCCGTGTGTGTCTCTTCTCACCGTGACAGCATGCTCTATTTTCAACAATGAATGAACGCTCTTTTTAATGGCAAAACGTAAAAAAAATGCAGCACTCCAAAGCAAATGGAAACAAAAAAATGAATCATCACTATGCTTCCCTTCTCCCCAGGAAAAAGATAGCGCACACCCCTTCACACATCCAGCCCCCCTTTTTCCATCATCAATGACCGTTGCATAATGCTCCAATGAATCAGCACCTACTGAAATTAACTCCACGTCTCCCAATGCTCCAAGTATAAAACTTTTCCAGCAAAAAAAAATGAAAAGGGCCGTGCACATCCCTGCTAAGCCGTGGACAGCTCATGCTTCAATTGCACCTCCTTAGTTCAAGTGTTCCAGCTGCTCATGGACGTGGCAGCACTTCACATTTAAATTGCTGCATCACCTCTGCATTCAACACCGCTACATGCTTCCAGCCGTGCATCAAACTTCAACACGTTCCAGCACAACCCGCGGACACTGTGCTCTCCATACTTCCTTCCAAACTAAGAAAAATTAAATGAAGATAAAAGAAACGTGCTACTCTTCTTCCAGCTCCGTGCAGTACTCCTTCCATTCCAGCCCTTCTCCGTGCAGCTTCCGTTTCATTCCTCCCTCATCCATTCTCCGTGATTTCACTGCACACAATACTCAATCACCGTTTGCTTCACTTCTTCCAGCTCTACTCTGGACGTGGCAATGCTGGACCGAAGCTTCCATCAAGAATTTCATGAACCAAAATAAGATTAAATGGCAAATGGAAAGCGTAACAGCATGAAGAAAATGCTCAAAAACATAGAAGGTCCAAACAACGTTAAACAACAAAAGCTAATATAGGCGGCTGGACAAATCCCTTTAACTAAATGAAATAAATTTTTGACAATGTGCTCTCCCATTCCATGAAAAATTGCGTAAACATCATTCTCCTCCTCTTGGTTTCTCTTCTAAGGTTTCCAACTTTGCTTCTCTCCATTGGAAATCACCATTCCAGCTCCTTCTCACCAACACCTTACTGCTACCATCTCTCACACCGTGACAGCTCTTACTTTCCGTGCACACCAACACCTCTTCTTCCAGCTCCACGTGAATCACATCACTCCATACTTATTTCAATCACCGAGTTGCCTCCAAAACCATAAAGACCGAGTAGAGAGTAACGTGCACAAGCTTTCATTCAATGAAAATTTAAACATACATTGTTCATGAATCCAGCACTTTCCAAACGGAAATGAAAAAAATAGAATATGTGCTATTCCTCCCTCAAACGTTCAAAAACCGAGAGCCAAAAACTAGTAAACAGTGGCTAAAGACATGTAAGTGGCGGCTGGACAAGGGCCGTGTGTCCCCCTTTTTATATGTGGGGTAGCGTTGCCCTATTTACTTTGGACACGTCAGCTGCTGGATGCACCCCCATTTTTTGCTTGCTGTCACCAGGCCGTGGATGTTGCTGATGGATGATGAGTCCGCTTGAATTTCTGGACCGTGTGCGTGGAAGCTGGACGCTGCTGTGCTTTCATTTTTCTTCACGCACCACCTAAGAAAGCTGCCATGGAAGCTCACGTTTCTGGATCAGTGCTGGATGCATCCCCAAAACTGCTTCCCAGGCCTTGGGCCGTGGTGGGCCTCACTGGACAGTGCACCCCCTACATTGTTGGACGCGTGTGGAGTGTGCTGGACGTGCGTTGTCTTCCACTCTGGTGGACGTTCGTTCTGGAAGTGTGCGGACGTGCGCTTCATCTTTGTTGGATGCTCGTCCTGGATGTGTGCAGACGTGCTGGACGTGCGCTGGAGTGCTGCTCTGCTGGACGTGCGCTGAAGTGTTGGACGCTCGTGCTATCCGCGAGAAGCCAAATCAGGACGTGCGTTCTCTCTGAGTTGCTGGACGTGCGCTGTCTCCCAAACCAGGCCGTGCGTGCCATCTGCTGGACGCTCGTGCTGGATGTGTGCGGACGTGCGCTTCATCTTTGTTGGACGCTCGTCCTGAATGTGTGCGGACGTGCGCTTCATCTTTGTTGGACGCTCGTCCTGGATGTGTGCGGACGCTCGTCGTGGGCGTGTGCTGAAGCTGCTGGACGCTCGTGCTCCTATTGGGTGCAGGCCGTGAGCCTCTTTTTTTCTTCAAGTACCACTTCTTAGCTTTTCCAACCAAGCCCATCTCCATGTGCACTCCCATAATTTAAATCCACACCTCCTCAGATTTAGCCTCTAAATGTCCCAAATATTATCCAACAATTTCCCTATAATTAATAATGCAAATAATTAGCTCAAATAATTCAAATTAATTAAAATAAGAATTTTTGGTCAAATTAAGCACAATTATCAAAAACGGGAAAATACCGGACAATTAAGCACAATTCGCCGATTAAATTCGGTACAATAAACTAAGTGAAGTGAATAAAATATTGACTCATCACCGAGCGACGAGAGGTAGCCACCGTTCATGCAGCAGCCTAAAAAAGAATGCTTTCCCGCCGTTATAACACTAAATTCAAGCCTAGAGCCTTCAAAAATGACGATCTTGTGTGGCGGAAACGAGGAGAGGCAAGAAAGAACCGAGCGCACAGAAAACTAGCAACCAACTGGGAAAGACCATTCCGCATTACTGAGGACCTAATAAATTGGGCATACTGCCTTGAACTCCTCAATGGACAAACCGTCCCCAACACTTGGAATGCCACTCACCTTAAATATTATTTCAGTTGAAGTTTATTATTTTTCATGTGCATAACACATTATTTTTCTCGCTTATAATAAAGAATATCTTTCCCATTCTTCATTTATGTCATTCTCACATGTCGAGTCCTAGGGTCAAATGTTACAAAACCATTCGGCATGATAAATGTTTGCCCTAGAACATCCTAACCACGACAACTATTCGGCCTGATAAATGTTCACCCTAGAACATCCATACCCTGATACATCGGAATACACTCCTTCTGGTAGATGTTCTCCCTCGAACACCCAGATACATCCGTCAAAGGGATACACTCCCCTGGTAGATGTTCTCTCTCGAACACCCAGCACATTTGTCAAAGGGATACACTCCCCTGGTGGATGTTCAACCTGGAGTACCCAGCACATTTAATCTAAACGATCGCTCACAGACCTTACCAACGTATACCTCACCAATATGAGGACACCATACCGTTCACACAACAACGATAACACGATAGCAGACATCTATGTCGTAAGCAGTCGATATCTACAAAACAAAAGTTCCAAACAAACAAATAAGAGTTCATGGCCACACCAAAATCCTACAACCTAATCTATTATAATATCTAGAGATCCGACAACGGATCCTCCAACAGCTTCGGCCTTGGGCTCCTCAGCAGCAGCCACTCCCTCGTCGTCACCTACTTTAGCCTCCAGGAATGCATCCTCCGGGATCTCATCTAAGGGCAACATTTGACCCTCATATACGTCCTTCCTCAGATCAAATGTCACCCCCTCAGTGGACACTCGAAGGAGATGCGTGACTTGCCTCAGAGCCTTCTTGAAACCTCTAGTGTGTTCCACGACTATGGCTTCGCTCATTTCTTCCCTTATTTCTTGCTCCTCAGCAGCCGCAACAAGTATATCGTCTCTTTCCTTAGTCAGATCGTCCCTTTCTTTAATCAAGGCAGCCATAGTCTTCTTTGACTGCTCTAACTCGGACGCCATCTGGTCCCGCGCTATCTGGAGCTCGTCCCTTTCTTTCTTCAAAGTAAGGCCGGCTGACCGAGTAGTATTCAATAGTACTTGGGCCTCACACATCAGCTGCTCTGACTGTTTTTGCCTCTGATCGTAGTTGGAGTGGACGTTCGCCAGCTCCTTCAGTTGAGTCTGCACCTTCTCTAGCTCGACCCTCAACACGCCCCTGTCGGAGGCATATGCCATGTGCCAAGCAGCCATCGCTGTTCGACTCGCCCATTCCAACATGACATAAGCCATTTGTTGCTCTGTCATGCTCTCCACCGCCTTCTTCTCAGAATCATCCAGATTGAACTCAATTTTGTGGCTCAGAGTGAAGGATGAGTCCCACATGCCGTTAGAAACAGGACGACTCGTCTCTTCTTCAACTTCCTTCATTCTCTTTGGCGCAATGCCTGTAATGTCGGCAGTTTTGCCTATCTGTTTCCTTACCAACGGCCGCTCCTCAACGATCGCCATTTCGGTAGGTGAATTTGACCGCACATTAGGAGAAGGTGGAGGAGTTTGAGTAGTTCTTGAGGATGGGCTTGATGTCCGATACCCTCCTTACCACTATCGATGGCTCTAAACCAATTGCGAACTGATCCCTTTCTCCCCATTATCTCTGCAAATACAAGTTCCTCCAACACGACCAACAACAATCAAATAACGTACAAAAACAACAATAAGAGAAACATACCAAATACCCTCGAGTCGAAATCATCATGTTCGAGACAATTTATGAGTTGACGGGAAGAAAAGGGGCGAGACAATGCTGTCAACACACTCAGAGGTTCTAATTTTTCAATAATCATTTTATCCTCAGACCACGAGGTGAATCTTAATGGATTCTACGTCTAATACAATGGAAATTTCGGACTCCCATCTTCGTAAAAAAAGAGCATCCGCCCTGAGTCGAGAATCGATACTTTAAAGAACTTGTCTTTAAAGCTCCTGTACGACTGCGAGTAAAGTTCTAGGAGGGCATCACCCGGCTCAGAAATTAAAGACACCAAACCCTTCCTAGAAAGAGGACGACACCTAAAAAAACGCAAAAACAATGACACAGTAGGCCTAATAGCCAAAGCCTGACAAATAACAGCGAACTCCTGGATGTACCCCTAACTATTGGGATGCAGTTGGGTTGGTGCAAAATTTAGGGTTCTTAGAACCTCCATTTGAAAACTGGTTAAAGGCAGCCTAATGTACAGATCATAGAACGACACATAATATCAATAGAAAAAATCGTTGGTGGCGTTCTCTCTTCCATGAAAAACTCTTTCATTCTCACGACAAGCCACCAACTTGACGCAAGATCTATAACCTAAGGTTCTCAAGACGCAACTATTCTCTACCCAATCTGCTAGTACTACTCTACTTCTAAATAAGCTACGGAAATCACTTACTTCCCGCGAAGCCCAATCGTAGCCGATACCCGAAGTCGAGGGAGTAGCGCAGTCTTCTGGACCTTCAGTCAACACATTTCCATACAGAAACGCACTTTCGCCGCTAAGAATAGTGGTGATTTCATGGAGCTCCATCGTCGACGACGCTTCCGGCGTATCAGCACGAGCATTCCGCCCCTTTTCTTCCATTGTCGACGATGAACACACTAGAGCGGGGAAAGGGTTGTGGTTTACCTAGCGGATTCATAAAGGAGAAGAATCAACTAGCAGCAAAGCAGGAGAACCGTCAGCGAAGTAGAAAGGATGCTTCTGTGTTACTGCAAAGTGTTACGCCTCTTCACATTTCCTTTCGTGTTATTAAACGCACAACTAAAGGCAGAACGCCGCGCACCGTGGGATCAGCTTAATCCAACGGCTCTGTGTGCATGCCGTTACATAGACCCCCAAAGGCGGGAAACAATAAAAGCCTTTTGACGAAACGGTGCATAGCAATTACCTTACTCAAATAACTATACCCTCAACATCCTAAAATAAACTCGCATGCTTAAACCGCGTTTGTTTACTCGGACTCAGGGGCATTATGTATGGTAGGATATCTGAGTTGACCGAATGACAACCCAAACGATCATCAAGGACAAACAAGTCACACAATAACGAGTTGTCATATGGCCGTCCCGAAACGATCGTCCACCCCGCTAGACAGAGCGATCGTCATATCGTATGCTCATCGTTGGTGCTTCTAACATCGATCATCCAGTGATCGTCTTTTAAACATCCAGCGATTGTCTTTTAGCGAACGTTGGTTGATTAAACCAAATGGTCAACATTACCTCGCAGGGTCACGTCAATCCAGTCAAAGATAAGAGTCAACAAACGATCGGTCAGTTTTAGTCAAAATGGATCTTTTAATCCTGATAAACTAAAGCATAAGCAGTTGTAAATATGTGGCCATGATATCGCAAATCGCGAAACCAACTAACCCAATATCAAGGGGACCAAGCGGTTGTGTTCTCCAAGCAGTTAAGTTCTCCAAGCAATCGGATTTTCAGGTAAACAACAATTAAGTTCTCCAACTAACTGGATTTTCAGGTAAACAATTTATCTTACTGCTAGGTTAAATATGAAAAGCGAGGAAGAAAAAAGGTACGTTTTGCTAGATCAGAAAAGAGGAAAATATTATCTCCCTGAAGAATTTTGGACAAGAAGAAGACGTAAAGACAACTACATTGCTAGAAGGAGAGGAAGTGATTCATCGGATTCGTATCTTGACCTCAACTACTATACCGAAAAACAGAGGGTAATAGTATGTGATGTAGTTGATTCCGGAAAACCTTCATTCGATTCTAATGTTTGTCCAAATGCTTCTTATTATATATTCCAACGTATTAATACAACTATAATAATATTAATATTCAACTCAGGAGTAAGGTATCCAATTTCAAGTGATGCCCTATCCGATTACATCTGAAATTGTGTCCGGTTCCAATGACAATGTATGCGGTTCCACGAAGCTACTTATTCGATTCCACTTCAATTGTTGCATTGAAAATAGGCTTGGCAACATGGTGGGTTTGGCAACTCCCAAACTATGCACCCTACTTGTGCCTTTTCATTGCATGGTAGTTATGGAAAAGCCTGAATCTGCTTACTCCTATGACTCCTTTGAAAGCTTCTAACATCTATTTAAACCAATAGCCTTATCACAATCTTTAAGAAGTAATAGGCAACCCAGAATTTGATGGAATCCAGCAAAAATGTGTCAATATTTGGAGGGGTTGTTGGATAAAAACATTGGTGGGAATCACACTTGATAATAGTGGCAGCAACTCTGGGCTAAATTTTCTGGTTATGTAAGTAGGCATGGGAGTACTTCCAAATTCCACCACCTCTATTTAAAATTTAAGTAATAACCTAAGTTACCAGTCACAAAATTAATTTGATGTATGGTGTTCCATTTACCAGTGGCTTGAATTAAAAGTGTTTTAGTTTCTTTACATTTTATATTGGTCCAGTTACAACGAATTAACCAACTTACAATTGTAGTTATATTATTGTTTGGAGATATATTGCTTGCATTACCTAGGAGTTATGATCAAAATGAGTATCCTGGGTAGAATTTAAACAATATATAATAGTGTATAAAATTTGATAACCATTTTCTTCTTTATAATAAATTTTATAAATAAATATATTATTAATAAATATAATTTTATATTATTTTTATCATCAAGGACATTTTGGTAATTTTTATTTTGTATTTATTAAATTATATTTTTTTATCTATTACGGTTGTCAAATTCTATGTAAATTTTTACAAATTTTATTTTTAAATCCACCCTAAATTGCTTTCAAATTTTTTCAAGAAAATAACACTCAATTTACTCTCAAATCCTCTCAAATTTATTCATTCTATCTCCTTCAAATTCATCCCTTCAAGTGAACGCGGTTTAAGCGAAAACTTTTATATGGATCACTCGCGAGTAATTGGACTCGTTGAACAAATATGTCAAATTTATTTTTTTGAAAGGTGATTTGAAGTTAAAAACTTGTTAATAAATTTTTATGCTATGTAATGATGATTTTAAGAGTATTAAAGTATGCGAAAGAACAATCAAATGGTATGTGATGATGTATGAAGTATGTGTGAATAATGTATATACTTTGAATTAGTTGTAATTTTAAGTTGGTTTGATATGAATTGAATGAAATGAAGAAATAGTGATTTCTAAAATGGTAATGCTATTATGTATTCAATTATATGGGATATATTGATGATAAAGATTAAAATTAGATCATCTTGACTCGACTAGTAACTAAAATCATATAAATAAAAATAACTAATTATGAGAGCTGATGAAAGTTCATATATAGAATGTTGAAAATGATTGTATTTGTTAAATATACAATTTATTTTATCACGATACTAGTCAGTACATCAATCATTTAAAAATTGTGTTTATGGTTCTCGACCATAAGATTATGTATGTTTACACATAGATAGTATGAATTGAGAAAATTATATGTAGTGATTTTTTAAATTTCTAACTTATTTTCTTTTATTTAAAACATAGATTTTAAATTATTTTTACTTTATTCTATGTGTTATGATGTAATTATCATGTTATTATCTATGATTTCACGATAACATAAAATAATGTTGGTGTTGAAAAGAAGCCCTGACTTACCATGAGAATTTTGTGTATAGATAATTTAATATAAATATGGATAATAACATGATGTATTCGTTTACTGCTTTCTTTTCTTTCTAAATACAACTTGATATTTTTTTATTTGAAGGATTCAACATTATGTTATAAACTTGATATAATAAGATTTTTTAATATAATTATATAACTGTTTCTTAATAGTATTTGTGATACTGGATTGTGTTATATATATATATATATATATATATATATATATATATATATATATATATATATATATAATAAAGTACTGTTTTTAATTGTATTAATAAAATAGAAAACGAATAAACTAATTAAGTAATTGGGAAATATATTAAATTTTTGCGTAGCATGAGCTTAAAAAAATAAAATGAAAAATATATTAAATTTGTATTTTTCTCTTTCCGTTTAAAATATAATTGATGTTTTATCAACTGTTTCATCAGATGGATAACTTCGTAAATAATGGTGAAAAATATCTACTATTTTGTATAACACACTTTGTTTTTATTACCAAAATATGGATAACTTATAAATTCCCTAATTTCTATGTCACTTCAACAATTTTGAATGAGAAATTCTTAGTTTTAAATAGTTATAATTTAGATTGAGCAGTTTGGAACATGTTAATGATACTTTTGAAAGAACAAGGTAATTGAATTTTATTTAAAGTTATTGTCATATTACGATTCTAAGTTTGATAATGCATGAGAATACTACAAACAAGTTTAATTTGGGCTGTGCAGAATTGTGGAACTTTATCGCAGATTCAGTGTATGGATAAACCCATTTGTGCAGATCTTTTGAATCGTTTAAAGCAGGTAGCTTCTCGCCCCTCTTCTTGTATATTTATATTATTTCTCTTTTTCTTAGGATGATTTTTTGTTTTTTGTTTATTGATAATTTATTGGAGATCGCCGTGCTTTGGAAGGGTTGAGTTTCTTCATTTTGAATTTCGGATTAGTATGTGATCAAATTGATAACAAGCTTGAGAATGAGCTCCTAGGGTTATTCTATTTTAGGGTTGAAACTTGAGTTTGTAACTCCCTTGAGTTTTTCAATCCCAATGTATGGAGCTGCTGTAAAATTTATATTTTCACCTTGACACTAGTAAAATTAGTTTTTTTTTTTTATATTTTTTTATAAATAGTATTGATGATATTGAACTACACTTAGAGTAGTTATAGACACCTGTTCTCTACCTTGATTTTTTGGCAAAATTAGGGGGTGTGAAACCTATGTTTTGTACAGTGATCGTGCTAATGTTTCTATATTGTTTTTGTGAATCTTGGTTCTTGCATTAAAACAGGGTATGATTCTTATTTAAAACGGTTTAGAATTCTGAAGTCTGAACTACGATTTGTTGAACCTAAGTTAGTGGAGAAATTGCAGGTGCATTATTCTGAAGATACTTAAAAGTTTGGGAATTTCAAGTTATAGAAAAGAGAATATAAACTTATGGACCGACTCAATGGTGCTGCCAATCTAATGATAGTGTCAGATCTTGATTTTACAATGGTAGACATTATAATTTTGACAATGGTCTGTTTATGGAATAATGCTTGGGTGAAATCTGGTGAAGATTGTGTATCTCACTGCAGGTAGACCATGATGATCCAGAGAATCTTGCTCTTCTCAGGTTCAATGCTTTGTGGGAAGCTTATTATCGTCATGATTCTCTGCTAGTTTTCTCCACTGGCAGATCCCCTACTATTTATGGAGATTTAAGAAAACAGAAACCTTTGTTGACTCCTGATATCACTATAATGTCTGTGGGTACTGAGATTACATATGGTGAATCCATGGTACCTGATGATGGTTGGAAACAGTATCTGGATCATAAGTGGGACAGAGACGTGGTTTTGGAGGAAACAGCCAAGTTTCCTGAATTAACTATGCAAGTATGTAACTACCTTGTAATCTGTTAATTATCAAAAATAAGATACTTATCAGAATTTTTATATGTTGAATCATGCTCAGCAGAATGACCTTAAATGAATTTTGGTATTAGCTATTATAAGGAAGCATTGATATTCATTTATCAATTTGTTTTCTTTGAAATTTCTGGAGTAACTGCAGTCAGAAACAGAACAACGGCCTCACAAGGTCAGCTTTTATTTGGAAAAAGGGAAGGCCCCAAATGTTGTCAAAGCTCTCTCAAAATGTCTGGAGAAACGTGGGGTGAGATTATAGTTCATAATAAACTTAATGGCAGAAATTTGTCTACTTCATTTGAAAGCTTTGCCTGCAACTTTTTTTTTGGATAGGCGGGTAAGTCCCTCTGTCATCCTTTCTAATCTGTAAAAACAGGCAAGTGATAAGTATACATAGATACCTAGTTGATTGGATTTGTCTTGATCTGATATTTTATTGACATGCTACAATTTCATTATATATTTATATTAATTTTTTCTCTTTTCCAGTTAGATGTGAAAATAATTTATAGCAATGGTATTGCTTTGGATGTATTACCCCAAGCTGCTGGAAAAGGAAGGGCACTTGCTTTTCTACTTGAAAAACTAAATGCTGGTGGACTTGGACCACACAACACTCTTGTTTGTGGTGATTCTGGAAATGATGCTGAACTGTTTACTGTGCCTGCAGTTAATGGGGTCTTGGTTCGTTGTGTTATTAGAATTAACAACTTCAACTTACAGTTGTTTGTATTATCTGCAAATGTGATTGTACTGTGAAAAATGATCTTTCATTTCCTGAATTTGAAGGTCAGCAATGCGCAGGAAGAATTGCTTCATTGGTATATAGAAAATGCAAGGAGCAATCCCCAAATAATTCATGCAACTGAAAGATGTGCAGCTGGCATTATGCAAGCCATCGGCGACTTCTCTCTTGGTCCGAATGTGTCTCCAAGAGATATTGGAGATTGCATGTCTAGCGGGAAAGTTCTTGGTCCTAGCTATGAAGTAGTGATGTTCTACATATTTTATGAGAGATGGAGGTGTGGTGAAGTTGAGAATCCTAAGCAATATATGCTCAATTTGAAATCAGTCTTTGTAAGTTTGATCCAATTGTAAGATTTTACTCAGCTGCAAATCCATGGCTAAGTTTAATCAGAGCTGAATCTTTTGAGTACATGAACAATGAATGATATTTGGAATTGGAATACCTAGAACTGTTAGAGTATTGAAAGAAACCAGACAGAAGTTTAAATTGCATGAGAAAAGACATGGTGGATTTGAAAAGACATTGTTTTATCATAAATAGTGAAAGTAGAATCACAACACATGAAGTTCCTGTTGATATGGGATCTATGAAGTTTAGACTTTCATATCCTCAATTATTTTCTATCCATTTATATGAAACCTGAGGGGCTTTTTATGTAGATTTTGTTAATCTGAAGAGGAGCTGATGCTATTCTTTTCTCAATTTTCTTTTTTGTTTATTTTTAGCATTCTACAGGAAATTGTGTCCATCCTTCAGGAGTTGACCAACCTATGCACCAAGTTATAGATACCTTAGAAAAGGCTTTTGGTGACAAGAAGGATCAATACTATCGAGTGTGGGTTGATAGTTTATCTTTTGCAGAGGTTAGTTTGGGTTCGTGGCTGGTCAAATTTGACAAGTGGGAGATATCTGGTGAGACTTTTCTTAACTTTAAGTCATTAGTCTTATGTTCTATTCTTCAATTGGCATCTTTATATTTAATTCATTAGTCTTGAGTTCTTTTCTTCAATTTGCATCTTTATTTGCCTCATGGCTTTGTGTTTGATATGAGCATTTGGGCTAGCAAGAGCAGGTCTACGGTTGTAAGATTTGTTAAGGTTTGAATTTTTTTTCCTTTTTGAGACATTAAATATTGAAGTGATCGTGATATAATATTGTTCGACAGAATTCTCTTATTTTGGTGTAGGTTTGTTTGGTTAGCTTGTCTCTTCAATCTATATTATTAAACTTGTCTCTTATTTTAATTAAAACTCTTGGCATTGTTAAAATCCAACATAAGTTGTGTAGTCCCTTCTCCTTAATTGTTCGACAGAATTCTCTTATTTTGGTGTAGGTTTGTTTGGTTAGCTTGTCTCTTGAATCTATATTATTAAACTTGTCTCTTATTTTAATTAAAACTCTTGGCATTGTTAAAATCCAACATAAGTTGTGTAGTCCCTTCTCCTTAACCTACTATTTGTTGTAAATAGTGGATTATTAAGATAAAATTATCCTCAATCTCTCCATGGTGAACAGGAAAAATATCTTTAAAATTTCCTCATTTATTTCAACACATTTTTATTATTTTAGTTTAAAGAGTTTTTGTTGTAGGCAATGAGAATCTAACTGTTGTGATTGTTGTTATAAATAAAATAATTTTTTATTTCCTTGCATAATCTCAGCTCCCAAACTTAGGAGCCCTCTCTCCTTGGAACTCAGGAGCCTTCTTTCATCTGTTACGGGTTTTCTATTTTATGTCTTTGTTTTGTGTTTTTCCTTATATCTTTGGGAGCACATGTTTAGTCCATGGTCTCACTCTAGGTAAAAGTAAATTGTATGTTAAATCCCTAAAATGTATTTATGGGTTACTCTTAGACTCTAGAATACAGTCTCTGCTGATGTTCATTATTTGAGACTACTACTTCCTTTCTTCCACCATTGATGTTACATTTGTTGAGACTACTCCTTTTTTCTTCCACCATTGGAAATGTCCCTCTCAAGGTTTCATTGATGTCCCAACACTTGTATTAGCTCCTATTCCACCTCCATTTATCACATACCTGTTAGGTTCTTTATCCAAGAACCTAGGAAAAACTCACTCCTTACTCTTCAAACACACACTCCAACAAAGAAATGCTTCTTTTATTCACTTTCAATCAATCGAAAGAATACAAAGAGCTTAACCTCTCCCCCTCAGGACAATGAGTCCTGATCAACAATTCAATAAGGCCAAAAAAGATCCCTCCCCCAAACTAATCACAACTATTTATACAAGTTCAAAAGCTTTTCCCCGCTCCCCCTAACTGCTCAAACAGTTAGACCAACTAACTATGTTTCTTTCTTCTCTCATAGACTAATAACGGTCTAACAATACCATTGGTGAATATGAGCCCCACCAAAAGTGTCACCCACTTACTTATCCTCCAACATCATCTCTTGCTCAAACCACTCTTCCACCAATGTTGCCTATAGTTGAACCTCCCATTGGAATTTTCTAAGGTATTCTGTCCGCTCTTAATTCTAACATTTGTGCCTTTGCTCTAAATTGTGACTGTTTATCCCCTTCCTATTTTTAGTTTATTTCTTCTTTGAACTTTGTGTCCATTCTTAATTCTACAAGTGAAGCAATGGCTAATCACAGTTGTTAACAAGCAATGCTTGCAAACATGGCTGCTTTGGATGCTAGCAACACGTGAGAGTTTGTTCTCTTGCCTCCTAACAAAACCATCATTAGGAGGCGATGTGTTTATACTGTGAAGATCACACTTGATGGTACATTTGATTGTTACAAAGCTCATTTTGTGGCTAAGAGTTATATTCCTATTTTTGGCCTAGCTTATGGTGACACTTTTTTCTCATGGCCGAACTCCCTTTGTTTCCTTTTCTCTTTCCATGGCTGTTATCTGTTCCTGACCTCTTCACCAATTGGACAACAAAAGTGCCTTTTTGCATGGTGAGTTGCAAGAAGAAGCGTACACCAGTCACTCTGTTTTATAGTCTTCAATGATTCATATCTTGTCTGGAGGCTTTATCGCTCAGTCTATCAAGCCACCCCCTGTGCTTGGTTCAACCATTTCAACTTGGTTTTGCTTGAGTTTGTTGGATTAATCACTTACCACTAGGTCAAAGTTTAGCTGATACTTGAGAGCATACAACCCAATAATTAATACCACTTGCAACAATCTCTCTACCTCAATAATGTCTTGTTAGGAATCGAATTCATGACCTTGGCTTTAATACCAATGATAGATCCAACACTTACCCCTACATCAAAAGTTATATGTGACAGTGAAAACATAACTCTTTTTACTTAAGAGTGTTGTGGTCCAAGCACTATGATTAGATTGTGACTTGGTCCATCTGACCTCCGTAATAGGACAATTGATGTCGCATGCAATAGAGTTTGGCACGACTCATTGTGAAGTTGATTATTTGGTTTTTGACTTCATTCTTCATCTATGTGCATTCATGTTGCTGTATATGTTGATGTCATTATCACACCGGAAATGACTTTGATGGTATTCTTTGACTGAAGTTTATCCTTCGTAGTCACTTTGAGACCAAAGATTTGGGTCCACTTCGGTACTTTCATGGCATCGAATCGCACAATCTTTGTTTTACATTGCCATTTCGTAGTGAAAGCATTCTTCAGTCATTTTTAGCAAGGTTGATTGTCTCTGCAACCATAGTCCTATGGATCCTTATTTGAAGCTTCTTCTAGGTCAAGGGGAGTCATTGAAAGACCCTGGAAGATGTCATTTTCTAGTAGGCAGACTTAATTACCTCATTACTAGACTAGAAATCACATAATTCCTAAAAGTCCCATGGGGTACTCATTGGAATGTTGTCATACACACCTTCATCAAGAATGTACTAGGTGATGGTTTAATATACTAGATAAAGGCAATTCCAAAATTGTTTGTTATTTTGGTGCTAAGTGGGCAGGATCACTATCAAATAGAGGGTCCAGTTTTGGGTATTGTTTTTTATTGGTGTCAACTTGATTTCTTGGAGGAGAAAGAAATAAAGAACTATAGTTTTCTCACCATTCAAATATACTGTAAATGCTCCAGTTTTCTCACAAATAAAGAACTACGGTACGCTGTTCTTAGAAGGCTTCTCCCTATGGGAAGGTATGAAGGTTACTATATGCACTCTTACCCTTGAATATGCTAAGAGAATGTTTCCAGTTTCGAACTCACTCGTGATTTTCTCACAATAAGACTATAAAATCCCTCTTGACCCTTCTTCCTATTTATACACTGCTACTAATTATCTCATAGTATAATTCCACCTTAATGAGCTAAATCAATTACAGGCTCATTCCAACATGACCCCTAGTATTTCTTGGACTAATGAGTACTGACAAAACTACTGATAAGAAGCAACAACGATTATTACTGACAGTAATATGTGAGTTTTGCACTCAGAATTACAGCAGCAGCCACATTACTTTATGTTAGATGTTAAGATGTGTGTTTCTGTTATTTGGGCTTAGTCCGCATTGGCCCATATCTTACAATATAAATAAACTACCCTATGTGTATGCTAAACACACAAGGGATATTTTCTCCCAATCTTCTCTATTTCTCATATGGTATCTAGAATAGTTCCAGTCAACTCCACGGTCTCCGGCACTTATCACTGCCACCGTTGTCGCAGTCGCCGCCGCTGCCGTCGCCGCCACTGCTGCCGTCGCCGCCACTGCTGCCGTCGCCGCCGTCGCCGCCGTCGCTGCCGTCGCCGCCGCCGCCGTCGCCGCCGCTGCCGCCGTCGCCGCCGCTGCCGCCGTCGCCGCCGCTGCCGCCGTCGCCGCCGCTGCCGCCGTCGCCGCCGCTGCCGCCGTCGCCGCCGTCGCCGCCGCCACCGCCGTCGCCGCCGCCGTCGCCGCCGTCGCCGCCGCCGCCGCCGTCGCCGCCGCCGTCGCCGCCGCCGTCGCCGCCGCCGTCGCCGCCGCCGTCGTCGCCGCCGCCGTCGCCGCCGCCGTCGCCGCCGCCGTCGCCGCCGCCGTCGCCGCCGCCGTCGTCGCCGCCGCCGTCGTCGCCGTCGTCGCCGCCGCCGTCGTCGCCGTCGTCGCCGCCGCCGTCGTCGCCGTCGTCGCCGCCGCCGTCGTCGCCGCCGCCGCCGTCGCCGTCGTCGCCGCCGTCGCCGTCGCCGCCGTCGTCGGAGTTCCAGAATCGACCGGCGACCACACCATCGGGATCGTCTCGCCCGGGCGACCACCGTCGTACGAAGATCGCGGCTATTGGACCACCGTCGTACGAAGTCGCCGCTGCCGCCGCACGTGCCGGTGCGTCGCCGGAGCTTTCCGCCGCCGATCAGCACTGCCGTGATCGCCTCCTCGCCCTCTTTCTGGATCTGTGGTCGTTGCGTCAATCGGAGCACTTTTTCTCCCTCTCTATGGCGTCTTCCTCGTCTACAAACTCCTCTGTTGGTGGCTCATCTTCTGATCCCTCAATATATACCAATTATGTGAATGTACACTTGTCCATTGACAAGTTAGATGGCACAAATTATGCAACATGGGCGTCCGACATCAAACTTTGGTTGAAGAGTCAGGGGTACTTAGATCATCTTACTCAAAATGTGACTACTGCTCCCATAGATGACACTTCCCGCTGGATGAAAATTGATGCTCAGTTATGCATCGTTATAAAGTCCACCATTCACTCCTCACTGAAACAAATGTTTCGATCCTATGAAACATGTTCAGAAGTATGGGCACAAGCAAAGTTGTTATACACCAATGACACTCAGCGTCTTTGTGGTGTTTGTCAGGACCTATTAACTGTTATTGGTCCGCGCAATCCTGGTCCCATGGCAGATTATTTGGGTAAAATTCATGCCCTTCTTCATGACTTTAATGATATATTACCTCCTGCTTCCACTCCTGCTGAAGAATTGGAACAACGATCAAAGTTTTTCATGTTGTTGGCATTATACGGACTCTCTGATGATGTTTCTCATGTCCGTGATCAGATTTTGGGTTCTCCTGTCATACCCAACTTTACTTCTACTTGTTCTGCTCTTTTGCGTATACCGAGCAAACCCGTCACTGAGACATCCCCTCATACTGATGATTCCTCTGTTAGGGCTGCTCAACGTGATGATCGAAGTCGGTCTCGCAAGCCAAGTAAAGGACGTCCAAAATGTGACCATTGTGGTAAGTTAGGCCACAAGATTGATAAATGTTATGCTCTCCATGGACGTCCTCCTCGACCTGTAGCAATGGCAAATTCTGATCCACCTCCCCGATCACCGTCTGCAGACCATCCTACTTCATCTAATACCATAGACAAACGTGCACTCTTCAACGAATTTCTCAGATGGTATGAGGATCATCAGCACTCTGGTTCCACTATATCTGCATCTGTTGCACGTACAGGTACACCTTTTGTTGGTCTAACTCACTCCCTCGGACCTTGGGTCCTTGACTCAGGCGCCACCGATCACATCACCGGTAACAAGTCTTTGTTTTCTTCCTTGTCATGTCCTGATAATTTACCCTCGGTAACAATGGCTGATGGGTCTAGAGTCTCATCTCATGGTATTGGTACTGTTAATATTTTTCCATCCATATCCATTGATCATGTACTTTATGTCCCTGGGTCTCCTTTCAACTTATTGTCCATTAGTCGTTTAACTCGTACTCTTAATTGTGTTATTTCATTTACTAAAGATTCTGATTGGTTGCAGGACCGGAGTTCGAAACACATGATTGGCACAGGATGTGAGTCTCATGGCCTTTATCATCTCCGTCCTTCTCCACATGTTGGCGTAGTCATGGAGTCACCATCCCTTCTTCATGCTCAGTTCGGTCATCCTAGTCTTGCCAAACTACAACAACTTGTCCCGAGGTTGTCCACATTATCAAGTTTGTCGTGTGAGTCTTGTCAGTTAGGGAAGCATACTCGTAGTTCCTTTCCTCGTAGTGTCTCAACGGGCGTCGTCTCCCTTTTCATTGGTTCATTCTGACATTTGGGGACCTAGTCGTGTTAAGTCCATTTTAGGTTTTCAGTATTTTGTTACTTTTATTGATGACTATTCCAGATGTACTTGGTTGTTTTTAATGAAGAATCGTTCTGAGTTGTTTTCTATTTTCCAATCTTTTTTCAATGAAATAAAAACACAGTTTGGGGTTTCTATTCGACATTTACGTAGTGATAATGGCCGTGAATACCTTTCTCAACAGTTTAAACAGTTTATGGCTTCTCATGGCATTCTTCACCAAACCTCATGTGCTTATACCCCTCAACAAAATGGGGTGGCTGAGCGCAAGAATAGACACCTTATTGAAACAACTCGTACACTTCTGATACATGGTCAAGTACCCTCACGTTTTTGGGGTGATGCAGTTCTCACAGCATGTTATCTTATCAACCGCATGCCATCTTCCGTCCTAGATAACAAAATCCCTCATTCTATCTTATTTCCTCAAGACCCTCTGCATCCATTACCTCTTCGAGTTTTTGGGTCTACATGTTTTGTTCATGATTTTAGTCCTGGTCTTGATAAGTTATCTCCTAGGTCTCACAAATGTGTCTTCTTAGGATTTCCACGGTCACAAAAGGGCTATAAGTGTTTTTCCCCTTCTCTCAATCGTCATTTTATCTCTGTTGATGTCACTTTTGATGAGTCTTCTTTTTACTTTTCACATCTATCTTCTAGTTCTGTACCTCTCCCTGTTACTGTTGATATTCCTCTTATCTGTGATCCTCCTGGTGATACTCCACCCCTTTTGTCTTCTCCTTCTTTAGACTCTCATTCACCACAGGCTCATCCTTCACCTCCACCACTTCAGGTTTATAGTCGCCGTAATTGTCTCCCTCATGACTCACTTCCGGTGCCGCCTCATGTGTCTCTTCCGGCTCCAGCAACTGAGTCTGACTTGCCTATTGTCCTCCGTAAAGGTATACGCTGTACCAGTAACCCTTCCCCCCCATTATACTATTCTTAATTACCACAGATTATCTCCATCTTTTTATACTTGTCTCTCATCCATTTCTTCTGTGTCAATTCCCAAATCTGTGGGTGATGCCTTAACTCATCCTGGTTGGCGTCAAGCTATGATGGATGAATTAAGTGCCTTACAGGAAAGTGGAACTTGGGAGCTTGTCCAATTACCATCTGGAAAGTCTGTTGTTGGTTGCAGGTGGGTGTATGCTATCAAGGTTGGTCCTGATGGTACAATTGATCGTCTGAAAGCTCGACTGGTTGCCAAAGGCTACACACAGATTTTTGGTTTGGATTATGGTGATACTTTTTCTCCAGTGGCAAAAATGACCTCTGTTCGCCTATTCATTGCCATGGCCGCTCTTCGACAATGGCCTCTTTACCAACTTGATGTCAAAAATGCTTTTCTCAATGGTGATTTGCATGAAGAAATTTATATGGAGCAACTGCTTGGCTTTGTTGCTCAGGGGGAGTCATCTGGATTGGTATGTTGTCTTCGCAAATCCTTATATGGCCTAAAATAGTCTCCTCGGGCCTGGTTTGGTAAATTTAGTTGTGTTGTTCAACAATTTGGTATGTCTCGCAGTGAAGCGGATCATTCAGTGTTCTATCGCCACTCGAGTGCTGCATGTATCTACTTAATAGTGTATGTCGATGATATTGTTCTCACAGGAAGCGACTATCTTGGCATCTCTCAGATGAAACAACACCTTTGTCATCATTTTCAAACCAAAGATCTTGGCAAACTTCGGTACTTTTTGGGTATTGAAGTAGCACAATCCAGTGATGGTATTGTCATATCTCAAAGGAAGTATGCGTTAGACATCTTGGAGGAAACATGGTTAATGAACTGTAAATCTGTTGAGACACCTATGGACCTTAACATCAAACTCCTACCAAATCAGGGGAAGCCTTTCTCAGATCCTGAACGGTACAGAAGACTAGTTGGTAAATTAAACTATCTTACTGTTACACGTCCTGACATTTCCTTTGCAGTTAGTGTGGTGACTCAATTTCTAAACTCCCCATGTGAAGACCATTGGGACGCAGTTGTTCGCATACTGAAGTATATTAAAAGATCACCTGGAAAAGGTTTGCTATATGGCCCTAACAACGATACAAAAATCGTATGTTATTCAGATGCTGATTGGGTTGGTTTCCCTTCTGATAGGAGGTCTACTTCTGGATATTGTGTCTCTATTGGTAGCAACCTGATATCTTGGAAAAGTAAGAAGCAAAGTGTTGTGGCAAGGTCCAGTGCAGAAGCAGAATATAGAGCTATGGCATCAGCTACTTGCGAGCTTGTGTGGCTTAAACAATTGTTGAGTGAATTGAAATTTGGAGATGTCACTCACATGATACTTATATGTGATAATCAAGCTGCTCTCCATATTAGCTCTAACCCTGTCTTCCATGAGAGAACCAAACACATTGAAGTTGATTGCCATTTCATTCGAGAAAAAATCATATCCGGAGATATCAAGACTGAGTTTGTTAATTCAAGCAACCAGTTGGCAGACATATTCACTAAGTCCTTACGAGGACCTAGAATTGATTATCTTTGTAACAAGCTTGGAACATATGATTTATATGCTCCAGCTTGAGGGGGAGTGTTAGATGTTAAGATGTGTGTTTCTGTTATTTGAGCTTTGTCTATTCTGTATTAAGGGCATTGGCCCATATCTTACAATATAAATAAACTACCCTATGTGTATGCTAAATACACAAGGGATATTTTCTCCTAATCTTCTCTATTTCTCATAGAAGTAAATAGAAGACTCATTGAAGATGAGTTCTGCTGAAATAAAATAGCGGTTAAGAGAAAGAGAAAAACACTTGTATCTCTTTTGTCATTGAGTAAGTCCTAAAATAACACATTTGTGTGATCTAGGATATAACTTATCAAGACCCAGACTTAAATTATGAACAAAACATAAAGAGAAAAACACTTGTATCTCTTTTGTCATTGAGTAAGTCCTAAAATAACATGTTTGTGTGATCTAGGTGATAACTTATCAAGACCGAGACTTAAATTATGAACAAAACATGTAGACCCAAAAACTTTAACAAGTAAGGGGTGAAAGGTGCGTGAGGAAATAACATAGAATGAGGAATTTTGTTATTTAAAACCAATGATGGCATGCAATTAATAAGATAACATGTAGTAAAAATAGCATGGCCCCAAAAATGTTGAGGAACCTCACCATGAATTAAAAGTGTTTGAGTTGTTTCAACAAGATGCCTATTCTTGTGCTCAATCACCTCATAGTTTTTAAGGTGTATAAACACATGAAGTTTGATGAAGAAGGCCATAAAAAGCCATAAAATGTTTAAAAGAATGGGTAAGGTATTCATGGTCATTATCACTTTGCAAAGTTTGAATAGAAATTTCAAACCGAGTTTTAAGTTCATTATAAACGGATCGAAATATAAAAAATAACTTATAATGATTTTTCATTAGTGCATCTGGAATAATCATTAATAAAAGTAAGTAGAGGGCATGTCTACAAGTGGGTCGTGTCAGATACAAACAGAAATGTAAGCAAAGATGGGCACGTGAAATGAACATGCCGAAAAGAGGTCGTAGCGGCAAACGAAGGACAGTTCTGGTCTTTGTAGTCATCGGATTGAAAGGACGCTCGGTGACGGAGAAAAACACACAATGGCTGCAAGTATTGTACACCCGAAATAAAAGAAAAACCTGGGGATCGAAGATCAAAACCCTAAACTAATAAAAAATAATAAATTCCACGTAGTAATCAGGAAACCATCATCCTAATTGTTGGGTCTAACAAGGAGGGGGTTCACCGAAGAGACACAATACTAATGGGATATGAGTCCAACCATATAAAGGATTGACACCATTCTCTACCAAAAACCTTAAGGCCATGGGTTAATGGGTCTTTCATCTTTATATAGTGCTCTACTTTCTCATTTCTATCTAATGTGGGACTTAGACTCACTTGGATTCCCAACAATCTCCCCCTCAAGGGTGAGTCCCTTCCACATTGGTACACTCCCCCTCCAGCGAAAGCATTCCCAACTAACTACAATCACGAGTAGCCCTTCGTACCACCGTTCATCTTAACGGGACACGCTTACTCGGAACCCTTCGCTAGGAAGACTTTCAATAGAGGGACCATTCTACTCGTCAAAGCTGGTCACCAAGACGAACCATTGACTCTGATACCACTGTTGGGTCTAACAAGGAGGGGGTCCATCGGGGAGACACAATACCAATGACATATGAGTCCAACCATATAAAGAATTGACACCACTTTCTACCCAAAACCTTAGGGCCATGGGTTAATGAGTCTTTCATCTTTATACAGTGCTCTACTTTTTCATTTCTATCCAATGTGAGACTTAGATTCACACTTGGATTCCCAACACTAATTACCTAGAATATGTAGCCGTTAATTTCCTACAAATATATAACAGCTAACTACATTCTAACACTTCTGGCAGGGTGGTGTTGGCTCAAACATGGAGAAACAAATCATGAGACAAAACACTATTCCGTCTAAGGAGCCTATTTGAAATTTTGGAAATAATTTCAATCTCTTTAATATCTAATATAAAGTAGAGAGATTAACTACAAAAGGCATACTACATCTATTTTATCACCAAATACATAAAATAATTTTATAAACAACTTCGTAATTTGAAACTGTTGCAGCTTAATGATATTAAGTAATATTTGTGACCATATATATACTTGAGAAATACATCTATTTCTAATATTTATTTTCAAGGTATATCAGTTATGACCAGCTCTGAAGAGAACATGCAGTACTCATTCTGCAGAAACTTACATTGGATTTTATGATACAAATCTTTGATTGCTTGAGAGATAGTGATTTCTGATTTGTCTTGTGTGATTCTGTTAATAAATTGCCTAATTCAATGCAGCATGCTGTGTAAACTCACTTGCATTGTACTACTTTATGGTACTCTTCCTAGGCTATGTAAACAAGTCTTAGAAGATTTTCAGTTCTTTTATAAAGTACTTTTACAAATCCCTTTCTATATTGCTTACACTTCATTGGCTTACTAGACTATGTACTGTCATCTAATCAGGGAATAAGTCACAGGGTTGCTTAACAAAGGTTTTGATGAATTCAAAGGTAAGCCCTTGTACTCGGTCTTTAACTCGTAGTTTTTATTCAGAACTTCATTTTACCTTTATAATTCTGATCTTCATATATCTATTAACAGGTTTTGGATTTTTGCAGGTTGATGCACCTAATCATTATACCTGGATGCACTTACATCAGACTTGGTTGGATGGCTTAGGAGAAAAGGATGAAGTGTCTTGGTTCTTGTAGTTTCTAATCACTTCTCTTTAAAAGAGTATTATTGAAAGGACTATGGTTCAAAGTAAGTTGAAGCAGCAAGAATGCAGTATAGATGGCTAATAAGGGTATTTCATTTTATCTCTTATTGAATAATAATGTATTAAAAAAATTAGATAGATGTTATATTAAATTAACTAAACTAATTAGATTAATGTTTGTAACTTGGAAAAGTATTTCTGATTAAATAAGCTAGATAGATACTATACTAAATAAAAGTAGCTTATATTTACAAATTTATTGTACATCTCAATATATATAATTTCTAGACAATTTGAATATCTACCAGCATTTTCTAGATTGAGTTTTATAATTTCTTAGATGAACATTTTAGAATTGTTTTAGCCCTTTTATTACTCCTCCTTCACACAAATCTCGGAAATCCAAACACTTTTCTAATTGTTGAGCTCTCAGTTTTGATATTAAAAAAATAAACACATGAATTTAATTGTCACTTATATATTCTTTTCTGATTTGACTTTTCAGGTAAGTTACATTACCGGAATTTAAGAAAAAAAAAAGGTTCTGATTCAGAAAGTTTATTTTTCACAAAGTGGTGTAATGTTCGGTCTATTGCATTGGATATATTTTATATTAAATCAGTATTATTTGTGGAAAAAAGGATCACCTACCATCGTTGCTTGACTTTTGTGTAAGAGAATGTCCCACATTTAGAAATTGAGAGAAAGGCAATGAGAACACTTAAAAGTAAGAATCTTTAAACGAAGATCTGGTGAATTTTATAGATAAAATAATTTTGAAAGTAAGGGTAAGGTGTAGGTTTGGAGAAGGAGCGTGTAGTATAAAAGAGGTGTTAGGGATGATTGCATTAATCATGAAGAGGAAGATGAGTTATGGTGGAACGCTAGTTTTGTTCCTTATACTACTCATTTTGAACCATAAAATAACACTTGCTAAGTTGAGCAGTGCAGAATCAGCCTGGAAGAAATGAAGCCACCATCACATCCTGACATTCCTGTCCCGGCAACTTACGTCCCTGTCTCTTGTCTTAAGCTGCCGCCACATGTTCATCCTATCATTCGTGTCCCGGGAACTTCCGTCCCTCGCCGTCGTCCCAGGCCGCCGCCAACGCGCAGACCTCTAAACCACTATGCTCCCTAGGCCTACCCTACCACTATTTTCTACCATAAACAACATTCTTTCTCATCTTCACCATACAAATAACCATCTTCACTTTCTTCTTTCTCAAAACAAATTTATAGGATAATGATACTTTGACAACATTTTAACACTGTCATGTGTCATTCTGTGATTGGTCCAAAATTATTTCACAATCAATAATAATAGTCATAAACACCAATATAGACCAATCACAAAATGACACGTGGACATTGTTAAAATGCTGTTAAAAAAAATATTCTTAAAGTATCATTATCCAAATTTATATTTAACTTTTGCAGTCTCTTTCTTTTTGTGTAGTATTTAAATATTTTCTATTTATGAGAAGCTTTTTATCCAGGCTTCCTTCCATACCAAACTAATCAACTAAATTATCAAGTTTCAATTTCATCTCATATCCTCTAAAATAATTAATAAAGTGATAATCAATTTATAAGTTGGAATGTAATGTCTCCATTGTTTTATTTGACGTTCAAATTCAGAACAATCGTGTCTTTTCCTGAATAAGATTATATCATCTAGTTAGATTTCCTCCTCTGTCTTATTTTTTTTTTCATATAAGGAAAACCTAAAAAATAAAATAAAATTTAATGTCGATGTTTTATGTCTTGTTCTGAAATTTTGTTCGATTCATTGTTCTTAAAATTTTATAAAGAGTAAAACCTCCTTTTATCTAATTTTGTTGTATTTTTTTTCTTAATGTTTTTCATTTAAATTATGCATTTCTATAGATTGGTGAAAATTATATGTTTTTGTGTATTTCTGTTAATTGTTGTGTCAATTAATTGTTTACTTTGATTTTACATGAGTTTTAGTGTTTGAAGAATAATTGGTTTAATTTTCTTTGTTTGTGGTTGAACTACAAAATTAAAGAAGAAAAGAAAGAAAAATGGATCTAATAAGTAAAAGAGAAACAAATATATATTGAAAGAAAAGAAAAGAAAAAGTAAGGATTTAAGAGAGAAAAAATTAAAAAGTTCAACACAAATTTTGTCTGGATTTTTTGTTTGTGATTTATTGATCTATTGAATTGCAATCCATTTTTTTTAAGGTTTCATTTAACTTTTTTATAGTTCTATTATTTTCTAATTTTATTATTTTGTATTTTTGGTGTAAAATTTTGTATTTTCTTTCACTTCTTGCGTCAAAGTTTATATCTCACAACGATTTAAAATAATTTGGAATATTCTAAATATAAAAAATTAAAAATATCAAAATAATAAATAAGAAATTATCACGGTTAAAATAAACTAATACAAATAAATATTTTTAGCGGTTTAACGTAACAAGAAGAATTTAACGTTAATAAAAATTAGTTACTTTGTAGTATCACATGATACCATAATGACGTGATAAAAACAAATAAAAAATAAAAAACTGAAAAAAATAAAAAAAAAATTGAAAATAGTATAAGCTAATATGAGACATGACATTATTGGAAATTTAACATAAATAGCCTAATTAAATTACTTTTAAAACCTATAAAACTTAATTTTCTGAAATTTTCAAACAAATTAAAAGACCAAAAAGGTAATCAAGTCTAAAGTTTATATCTCTTTTGCCTAGATACAGGGATATGAGTTTTGGTTATCTTAAGCTTCTAATTGTAATGTATAATTAATTACTAGGATATAAGACATTGTGATCTAGTAATTAAGGATAGGCTTTCTTCGTCGAAATATCGGGTTTTAAGTAATTTAGAAAGTGATATTACCATTAATGAAGAAAATGAATTCATATATGATAATGCTAAATTTTACCATTATTTAAGCATCATTTTAGTAGCAAAATCAACTCCTTTCTACCTTATAACTTGTTAAATCCTCTTCTTTTGTCTTGTTTTCTAAATAATTGTGTTTTTGGCTACTTTGATGTACTTTCATCAATAATCCCTTATTTTGTAGCTAAAAATGAGCTTGGAAGAGTCTCCAACCATGTATAGAGATGAACCAAAGTGAGCACATGCAGAAATGCTCGTCAACAGCGAACGAACGCTCGTCAACAGCGAACGAACGCTCGTCAACAGCGAATGAACGCTCGCTCAGAGAGAAATGGACGTTCGTCCTGCGAAGGAGAACGAACGCTCGTCCAAGCCAGGCGCTGTGGACGCTCGTCCAAGCCAGGCAGAAGTGGACGCTCGTCCAGTCAGGCAGAAGAGGACGCTCGTCCAAGCCAGGCAGAAGAGGACGCTCGTCCAACAAGACACACTCGTCCAGCGAGAAGAGAACGCTCGCCTGTGGACGCAAGAGAGGACGCTCGTTCAGCTAGAAGAGGACGCTCGTCCAGCTAGAAGAGGACGCTCGCCCTGTGGACGCAATAGAGGACGCTCGCTCAGCGAGCAGAAGAGGACGCTCGTCCAGAGGACACTCAGTGGACGCTCGGCCAGGCAGAATAGGGGCGCTCAGTGGACGCTCGGCAGCGAGAAGTGGACGCTCGGCAGCGAGAAGTGGACGCTCGTCCACTTTCAGTGGACGCTGAATTTTCCAGAGAGTTTCACGCCCGGGCGTGAGAAATGGGGCGCCGGGCGCGACTTTTCAAGAGAGTTTCACGCCCGGGCGTGAGAAATGGGGCGTCGGGCGCGACTTGTCCAGAGAGGCTCACGCCCGGGCGTGACTGAGAGGGCGCTGGACGCGACTTTTGCTGATGTGTTAGACGAGCTTATTTAACCCTAAAACGCGAAGGGGTTTGGGTCTTTGGTTCTTTGGAGGCACGATTTCACTGAGAGGAGAGCTTGGAGGGCTGCTAGGGCTCGTGGGAACACTCCCTTCTTCCTCTTTGGTTCTTCATCTTCTTCCATGGCCATTTTGTAAGCTTGAAGGCTCTCCATGGAAATGGAGAGCCAAACCCATCTTGTTGGGGATAGATGTAGCATTTGAATTCTTGTGTATTTGTTGAATGATTTGATTATATATATGCCTTTTCTATCAATTGCTAGTATTCTTGTTTCCGATCTTAAAGCTTGCATGTAATGGGGACGTTCATGACTTGATTTTGGGGTTTCATGGATTATGGGGACGTAAGATGAAATCTTGAACTGAAATAGGAGTCCTTGTGGTTCATTGATTCTAGGGATGGAAGATGATTCACATGTTGTCTTAAGATCCTAGCTCTTTAATGCGGGTTTGCTTGTTAGATTGTCCAAGGGATTGGAGTTTGATAAGGAAAACCTAGGCTCTTTCACCTAAGGGATTAGGGTTAGAGTGTTTTAGTAGATTGACTTTAGTAAATTGATAGAGAGGAGATGAAATTGGTTATGCACAAGAGTGCATTGGTGAAACCTAACCTTAACATTGTCATTTCATACCATTTCTAGTCTTTTCCATTTCCAAGTGCCTTCAATACCAAAGTCCAACCTTGTAATTACTTGTGAATTTATGTTTCTGCACTTGTTTGTTAATTGATGTTATGTTCTTGAGTCTATATGAGTTGTTAATCGTACAATTCTCTAGTATTATGAGTCTCTTGGGAAAACGATACCTGGTCTTACCGGTTTATTACTTGAACGATTCGGTGCGCTTGCCGAAATCGCCTAACAATATATGCATGAGAGTAAACTACGTGAAATTTAAACCCCAACAACATGTTCATCTCATATTTTTAATATCATCCATTCATCTTTGTGTTTTCTTCAATTGATCAAAGTGCATTCATATTTACTTTCTTGTTGTTGCATTCAAAACCTAAAATTGTTCTTCAAAGTCTTAATTAGTTAAGTAATTAAATGACTGTTTAATGTCGTGAGTCTCTTGGGAAACGATATTTGGTCTTACCAATTATTATTACTTGATACAATTCGGTACACTTGTCGATGTCTTAACAAGTTTTTGACGTCGTTGCCAGGGACTTGTGGTTTAAACTATACTTTTGTGTGATTCTTAACCGATTAGACATTATCTTTAATTTTATCTTTAATTTTTATTTTATCTTTAATTTGATCTTTTTATCTGTTAGTGCTAATTGGATGCTCTAGTGTTTTGTTCTCTAGTGTATGCAAGGTACAATTCGAACTAGAAACACAAAAGTTTCTGAACCTCTTCTTGCAGGTCTGGACAATAGTAGAAGAAAAAGGAGGAACAGGACGTCCAAAGAACTTTTCCCTTCTCCTGAGACTCTTTTACAGCCTTCACCTCAAGTATCTGACCAGGAAATAGAAAATATGGCTGAAGAGCAGAATGGTAGACGTACCCTGGCAGATTATGCAATAGTCAGTGGCCCTCATCATTTTAATAACATTGCAAGACCAAGGGTTAATGTTGCATATATGGAGATTAAGCCTGCTTTGATTCAATTGGTGAAGAGCAACCAATTCAATGGATTATCACATGAAAATTCATATAAGCATCTGACCACATTTAATGAGATATGCAATATTGTGAAGATCAATGGAGTGCCAGATGAAGCTATTAGATTGAGCTTGTTTCCTTTCTCTTTGGGAGGCAATGCTAAGATGTGGTTGAACTCTTTTCCAGAGAACAACTTTACTGAGTGGGAAGTCGTGGTTGCAAAGTTTTTGAACAAATACTTCCCACAGTCAAAGGTGAACAAAGGTAAGCAGGAAATTTCTTCTTTCATGCAGGGCATGGATGAAACATTAGGTCAAGCGTGTGACCGATTTAAAGGCTTGTTGAGAAAGACGCCCACTCATGGTTTTGATGAACCTATAGTAGTCATTTTATTCCTTGGAGGTCTAAGCTCACAAACTAAATTGATGTTAGATGCTTTAGTTGGAGGTAATATCAAGTGCAAGACTCAAGAGGAAGCCTATGAGTTGATTGAAAATATGACTACAAATGATAATGGGATGCATAGTGAAAGAACTCAACTTCAACAGAAAGGAATTATACAATTACAATCTCAAGATGCTCTGTTGGCACAAAACAAGATTATGACTCAACAATTGAAAACTTTGATGAAGAAAATTTCTCAATTGCCAAGGGAGTTGTAGAATGTGTCTCAAGTTCAACAACAACTTTGTGAGTTGTGTGGTGGAGATCATATTAATGGTCAATGTGCTATGCCGGAAGTTACCTACGAGAAAGTCAATTTTATTGGTCAAGGTAATCAATTTCATCCAGGTAATTACAACCAAGGATGGAAACCTTACCCAAGTATGGGTCAAGGGTAAGCTGGACAATTCAATACACCACAACAACAAAAATGACAGCAACAACCTTCCTTATTTGACAGAATGGCAAAGCTAGATGACACACTTCAATAACTTATGCAAGTATCCAACTCCAATCACAAAAGCACTGAAATTGCAATTAGAAGGTTGGAGACACAAGTTGGTCAACTAGTTAAGAAGATATAAGATTTTGGGGCTAATACTAAAGTTACCCCTAGAGAGGAGTGTAGAGACATTATTACTAGAAGTGACAAGGTGTTGGATGAGAGAAAAATAGAGAGAAAAGAAAAAGAGAGGTTGAGTGAAAAAGAAGAAAGTGAGAGAAAAGAAAAGGAGAAAGATGAGGGGAGATAAAAAGAAGAGGACGAGAAGAAAAAGAAAAAATTATTTGAAAAACGCCTTCTTTACCCAAAGAATTATTCTAGGAAGGAGAAAGAAAAACAGTTTGAGCGCCTTATGGAAAATTTCAAGAAATTGGATATTAACATACCCTTCTCTGAGGCACTGTAGCAAATGCCTTCATATGCTAAATTTTTGAAGGAACTTCTCACCAAAAAGAGGAAATACGATGAAGAAGAAACTATTGAAGTGCAAGATCTAGGAAGCTTCACCATTCCATGTACTATAGGGAAGTTAGTTGTTGGAAGAGATTTGATTGATTTGGGAGCCAACATCAATCTAATGTCGCTCTCTATGTTTAAAAGATTGAAGGTTTGGAACTCAAGCCTACTTAGATGACTCTTCAACTAGCGGATAGATCTCTTAAGTATCCTTATGGGGTGGTTGAAGATGTGCTTGTTAAAGTGGACAAATTCTTGTTTCTAGTGGATTTTGTCATCATGGAGATGGAAGAGGATATTGATGTGGGTCTTATTCTTGGGAGACCTTTTATGAAGACGGTTCAAGTTTTAATTGATGTGGAAAATGGAAAACTCAAGGTGAGAATACAAGATGAAGAAGTGAATTTTGATGTGTTTGAAGCTATGTCACATCCAAAAGATGATAAGGCATGTTTTCATCTGGATGCACTAGATGAAGTATGCATGATTCAAGAGAAGATGGTACGTTGTTCTTCTCCTTTGGAGAAAACCCTCATTGAATGAGGAAGAAGAGGAATTGATTGATGAGTGCTTGACTGACTTGGATTCATTGAAAGAAGTCCCTTTTCATGAGGTGAAAATTGAAGAGATTATACCCAGGAAAAAGTCAAGGAAAATAAACGGGGATTGAAGATGTTAACTCCACATTTAAAGTATGTTTTCTTAGAAGAAGTTGGGAATTAGCCGGTCATCATCAATAATTATTTATCCTCCAAAGAAGAAGAAGAGTTGGCGGAAGTATTAAAAGCCAATAAATGAGCTATTGCATGGTCAATCTCGGATCTTAAAGGCATAAGCCCAACTTATTTCATGCACAAAATATTCATGGAAGATGAGTATAGACCAGTTGCCAAACCACAAAGAAGACTAAATCATGTGATGAAAGAGGAGATTAGAAAAGAAGTGTTGAAGCTTCTGGAGGCTGGTATTATATACCCTATTTCTAATAGTGCATGGGTAAGCCCAATGCAGGTGGTGCCAAAGAAAGGTGGGATGACAATTATATACAATGAAAATAATGAGCTCATACCTACTAGGACGGTTACTAGGTGGAGGATGGCATTAATTATAGAAAGTTAAATAAAGCTGCAAGGAAGGATCACTTTCCCCTTCCTTTCATGGATGAAATGTTGGAGAGATTGACTGGACAAGCTTTTTATTGCTTTCTGGATGGTTATTCAGGATATAATCAAATTGTGGTAGATCCAAAAGACCAGGAAAAGATAGCTTTTACATATCCGTTTGGTATTTTTGCTTATAGAAAAATGTCATTTGGCTTGTGTAATGCTCTAGCCACATTTCAAAGATGTATGCAGGCAATTTTTGTAGATATGATAGAAAAATGCATAGAAGTCTTCATGGATGATTTTTCGGTATTTGGTGATTCCTCTCAAGTTTTCTTATCTAATCTAAATATTGTGCTTAAAAGATGCATACAAACAAACCTTGTTCTTAACTGGGAAAAGTGCCATTTTATGGTGACTGAAAGTATTAGTTTGGGTCACAAAGTTTCTTCTAGGGGATTTGAAGTTAACAGAGCAAAAGTGGAAGTCATTGAGAAACTTCCACCACCTACAAATGTGAAAGGAATCAGGAGTTTTATAGGACATGTCGGGTTTTATAGAAGATTCATTAAAGACTTTTCCAAGATTGCCAAACCTTTAAGCAATCTCCTTGTGAAAGATGTGCCTTTTGTGATGAATGATGAATGCATGAAGGCTTTTGACATTCTAAAGAAGAAGCTGGTTTCTACGCCAGTGATTGTAGCGCCAGATTGGAATCAAGACTTTGAGTTAATGTGTGATACTAGTGATTATGATATAGGTGTTATGCTTGGCCAACAGAGAAAGAAGGTTTTTCATACTATCTATTATGCTAGCAAAGTCTTGAATGAAGCCGAGTTGAATTATGCCACTACAGAAAAGGAAATTCCTTGTTATATAGTATATGCCTTGGAGAAATTTAGACCTTATCTCATTGGGTCTAAGGTGATTATATACACGGATCATGCAACTATAAAGTATTTGCTAACCAAGCCAGATTCTAAACCACGCTTGATTAGATGGGTCCTTTTATTGCAAGAGTTTGATGTGGAAATTCGTGATAAGAAGGGCAGTGAGAATGTGATTGCTATTTTTCTATCCAAGTTAGTAAATGATGAAGTTACAAGCAAGGAGAAAGAAATTTGGGAGTCCTTCTCAGATGAACACTCATGTATATTCAACAAAGACCATGGTTTGCTGATATGACTAATTTTAAAGTTGCAGGAGTAATCCTAGAAGATTTTAATTGGAAATAGAAGAAAATGTTTTTGCATGATGCAAAACAGTTTATCTGGGATGATATGTTTTTATTTAAGATTGGAGTAGATAATATTTTGAGGCATTATGTTACTAATGAAGAGGCAGAAGGAATTCTTTGGCATTGTCATGATTCACCTTATGGAGAGAATTTTAATGGAGAGAGAATAGTTGTAAAGATTCTCCAGTCATGATTTTATTGGCCTACTTTGGTTAAAGATGCTCATAATTATGCGAGAAATTGTGATAAATGTCAAAGAACTGGAAGTATCTCAAGAAGACATGAAATGCCATTATAGGGGATCCTGGAGGTTGAAGTCTTTGATTGTTGGGGGGATAGATTTTGTTGGACCTTTTCCGCCGTCTTCTAATCATGAATATATTTTGGTGGCAGTTGATTATGTGAGTAAGTGGGTAAAAGCAGTTGCTTGTCCCAGGAATGATGCTAGCACTATCATTAAATTCTTGAAAAAGCAAATTTTTGCTAGGTTTGGAGTTCCTAGAATTCTTATCAGTGATGGAGGATCTCATTTTTGCAAAGCTCAGCTAGGAAAAGTACTAAGGCATTATGGTGTGAGACATAAAGTGACTGCACCTTATCATTTACAGACAAATGGGCAAGTAAAGGTGTCTAATAGGGATATAAAGAAGATTTTGGATAAGACAGTTGCTTCATCAAGGAAGGATTGGTCTCAGAAGCTAGATGATGCACTTTGGGCATACAGGACTGCAATGAAGACTGATATAGGATTATCTCCTTTTCAGTTAGTCTATGAAAAAACATGTCATTTGCGAGTGGAAATGGAGCATCGAACTTTATGGACATTAAAATTCTTGAACTTTGATCCTTTTGACACTGCTAATAGAAGAAGAAGACAAATTCTTGAGCTTGAAGAGATGTGTTTGCATGCTTATGATTCTTCCAAGAATTAAAAAGAAAAGGTAAAATTTTATATATATATCTTTTAAAAATTATTTTTACAATGGATCTACATGTAAAACTAAATTGGAGAAGGAAAATTCCACGAACGTGTTCAATGGTTGATATACAAGTGCACAAAATCTCTTCCTCGTCTCTCTATTGACTCTCTTTAATGTTGCTCAAGATTGAAGGACCAAAATCTTGACTTTTCTACGTGTTTTTATATCTCTAAAGCCAATTTATGAATATTTTATTTCTTGCAATGCTATGAGATGCTAAGTTGGAAACTGAATTAGCAAATGAATTGGCAAATGGTAAGCTTCGTGATGGAACGCAAACAATGTATACAAAAGTCAAGAAAGAGGGTTCTCCCATTCTTTGATGAGACAATTACTAAAACGGGGTCACGAGGAGTGGTTTAGATTTCACTTCCTTGCAAAATAGTTCACATGAAAAGTCCAATTAGAGAACAAAAAGCTTCGCCTAGAAGCAAAGGTGGATTATGTTTATGAGAGACTCCAAGTTCTAGAGATAGAGGTTGGCCTAATAGTCAGCTTTAATCTTTTGATGGGTTGGACTTACTCTTCGTGGAGTTGTTTGTTTCTAATTTGAACTACTAAGTGTTGGAAAAAATGAAAGTAAATACATAGGATGTTCGTAGATCTAAAGGAGAAACTTAAGTCAGAAAAATATTTGGAAAGAAAAGTGTTTTTCAATACACCACACAAGATAATGGTAAAAGACGCACATTTATGCTAGTGCAGAATTGGCCTTTAACGTCACCCAATAGACGTCGGTCCATCAAAACCCCAACGTAAATAATTGACCAGTGGCATAAATGTAAATAATTGAGTGTGGAGACATCCATTCTGGAGGTGGTCGGACATCTATAATATTATAGACATCCGGTCCCCTCTAACGAACGTTTAAAAGGCTGAGGGGGGAGCTGAAGAGTTGATTTGCGTCAGCCTTTTAAACGTCCGTTCTGGAGGGGGCCGGACGTCTATAATATTGTAGACGTCCGGCCCCCTCCAGAACAGACGTCTAAGAGGCTGACAGGGCATTTGAAAGCAAAATCAACTCTTCAACTACCCCGTCAGCCTTTTAAACGTCTGTTAGAGGGGGCTGAACGTCTATAATATTGTAGACGTCCATTCCCCTCCAGAACGGACGTTTAAAAGGCTGACAAGGGAGTTGAAGAGTTGATTGTGTTCAGCCTGTTAAACGTCCGTTCTGGAGGGGGCCATATAATATTGTAGACGTCCGGCCCCCTCCAGAACAGACGTTTAAAAGGCTGAACGCAATCAAATATGTCAGCCTTTTAAACGTCAGTTCTGGATAGACATCCGACCCCCTCTAACGGACGTTTAAAAGACGTTTAAAAGAAGGACATATATACCAAAATATGAACCCGCGAGGAGTTATGCTGTTCATCATCTTCCTCGCGTTTTCCCTCTGCGCCTTGCATTTCCAGGTTGGTTTTTATCTGTTTTGGACCATTTAGTCTTACTTTTATTCCGATTAAATTGTTCAGTGGTGAAATATCTTTCATTTGGACCGATTAAAAATCGTTTTGGTGCAGTTTGTTGCGTGTTCTTGGGCGGCGTTTTTTGGCCTACGTTTTAGGTTGTGCACTCCTCCATTTCCCTCCTTAGACGTCTGGCAGTGCACAAACAGACGTCCAAACCCTGTAACCCTAAACAACCCGTTCAACCATATAGACGTCCGTTCTGGCACAACCAGACGTCTATATAGACGTCCGTTTGTGTCAGAACAGATGTCTATATAGACGTCCGACCTGACTCAACAGACGTCTGGTTTAACGTCACCCACAAAGACGTTGGGTGCAGGTCAGACGTCAAAAGGCCAAAATAACAGATGTCTAAAGCCCTTTTTGTACTAGTGTTAGGTTACCAGCGAAAGCCTTAAAATGCTCCAAATGCTTTCCATTGTCAATGGTGAAGTTCGCGCAAGGGAGAAAGTAAGAAAAAATTACAGCGTACAAGCTTTCTTTTAAACATACTTAGTCTTACGTGTATACAACAAACATAAATTTACAAGCATCAGATCTAAAAACACTTTAAAGAATTTGTTCTAATTTGGCTACATGTGTTGTGTTGAAATATTTAAAAGACACCGAAAAAAATATGTTAAGAGTTTTTCAGCGATTTTAATAGTGCAAACTTTTCCATACTATGAAAACAATTTATGCTTTCAACTATTTTAGTTGGAGATAGACTCTACTTTAGGCTTTTAGAGGAAGATGGAAGAGATGTTTGTCTTTCAGATTAAAATTTTTAAAAGGTGATCATTATACAAATAAATTATTTAATTTGAATTTTATATATAGGGAACCGTACAAATGGTTTGATATGTTGCCACCTCTTATTTCTTTAGATTTGTTTTATAATAGATATAACTTGTCCATGTTTGATGTTGTATAATTTTTTTATTAAATATTATGTGTAGTTCTTCATGCTTTTTGTATTCTTTTGTTTTTATTTTAATAACATTTCATGTGATGAAAAATGATAATTTTTTTTATTAAAGATTATGTGTAGTTCTCCATGCATTTTGTATTTTTTTATTTTTATTTTAATAATATTTCATCTGATGACAAATGATAAATATGCTTTGAGGTGTCAACATATTTTATATGTCAAAGTTTATAGTAATGATTAACATGAGCTTATATGCTTTGAGGTGTCAACATATTTTATATGTCAAAGTTTATAATAATGATTAACATGAGCTTATATGCTTTGAGGTGTCAATAATATGTCAAAGTTTATAGTAATGATTAATATGAACTTATATGCTTTGATATTTTAATATATTTTATTGGGTTAAATATGTTTTTAGTCCTTAAACTATTGGTCGTTTCTGGTTTTCGTCTCTCTTCCAAATTAAGGTACAATTTGGTTCTCATTCTTTTCGAAACTTTAGTTTTAGTCCTCGAAAACTAACACAGTTAAAAGTGTGCTGACGTGGCTAATGGTAGACTGACACACGACTTCTTTTTCAAGTGTTTCTCACCTTTTCTCCCCTTCTCTCTCTTGGATCCATCTTCCACCCATAATATTGTATGGTTTCATATTGGTTTTCTTTGGACTTCAATTTTTAAAATACCAAAACATATTTCAGAAAATGACATTAGTATAATAAAAATATATATTTCATAATAAAAGAATATATATTTGTTTAGTTTAATAAAATCTTAAAAATATTGTTAAATCAAATATTGTAATTTTTTAAATTTTAAACTAACATAAACAAATGGCTTTGGCCAATATATATTTTAATTTAAGTAGTAATATATATATATATATATATATATATATATATATATATATATGAATAAAGTATGCCTAACGTATATTATTGAATAAAAACACTTATATTTATTTACTGCAAGAAAAAAATTAATTAAAAGTTATAAAAAAAATTATCAAAACATTTTACCTTTGTCACTGTAAGCTACATTTTTTTATATGATTCTTGGAGTATTTGAGGTTTGGAGGTTGTGGATATGTTGTGAAGTTGAGCTCAAAGGTGTTATTACCACCATAACTGTTAAGCTTTCATTGCCTACTATCTCTGTGCCCTTTGGTGCTAAACGTGAATTTTATTGTTTCTTCAGGGATCTGCAACTATTTTAACTGAAGCAACTGTTTTCAGGTGATTCAAATTCAATTGCTGAAAAGCCAGAGGAGAATGATGACAACAAGAAGCTTTTGCCACCACTTGCGCCTATGCCACCACTGGAAAATGTGGGCGGATACTGTGTAATTAAGGAAAGGAAGAGACGAGGGAGAGAGAGGAAGAAAAGCTGATAAACTCTGACAAAAAAAAATTGTGTCAGTCTACCGTTAGCCACGTCAGCACATTTTTAACGGTGTTAGTTTTCGAGGACTAAAACCAAAGTTTCGAAAAGAATGAGAACCAAATTGTACCTTAATTTGGAAGAGGGACGAAAACCAGAAACGGCCAATAGTTTAGGGACTAAAAACATATTTAACCCTATTTTATTTGTCAAAGTTTATAGACGAGTTTTGGGTAGGCAATGGTTCCATCTCTGATGTCCTCCAAAGTTTGTTCGATGGTTGCAAAAGGTCCTTTGTGCTAAAGTTAGTAGATGATTGATCGGTTAACAATCAATGTTGTAATGCATGTTATAACGTCGAATATTTTTGGTCTTCCACGTTGAATTCGAGATTGATGTCATATCAAGAGACGTTAAATTGACGTCGAACATAGAACAATTCGACGTTAATCAAATTAACGTCGAATTTTGTCAATATTTGACGTTAATCAATTTTTTTTTATTTTTTTTAATTAATTGTGATCCTTTCTTACAATTGTATGAGACCTGAAAAGCAGAAAAACAACAAATTTTTGTTTTTGATATTTTATAAAGCATTAACTATGAACGTGTAGTGTAGTATCAACAACAAACAATAACAAACAATAAACAATAACAAACAACAAACAAGTTCAATCAAACAACTACAGCAAACAGGTTCAACCAAATAAAAACAACAAACAACTTCAAAAAAAAAAGAAACAAGTTCAACAAATAAGTTCTTCAAAATGAAAAATGAAAACTAACCTTCAAAAGTCGGTTCGTCGAAATAAAGTATTGCCACCAGTGAGAGAGAAAGTAGAATGCGCCTAAGAAGGACAAAAACACGAAAATAATAAGTCAAAACAAACGAAAATCATACCTAAAGTAGTTAATTAACATGCATTTGTAACAAATGAAAGATATATTACAAGTGACAGTCGTCAAACTTTGTTCCAGAAAAGTTTGAGCAGAGAAGAGGGTATCGCGCGCTAAGATGAAGTTAATGAATTTTCAATCTTCTGCTCAATTTTTTATTGAATTCACTAACTTTTTAACGTCTAACATTGGGGCATTCGACGTTTTATATCCTTTTGACGTCTAATTCTAGGGAATTCGAAGTCATAGGAAAATACATTTTCACCTTCGGGTCAAATATTTTTACAAAATTTACCCAATATAACAAATTGACGTCGAATTACAAATCTAAAACGTCTAATAATTGCATTTATTTACACAATTGTCACCGGTCATTTTTAACGTTGGTTATTCAGTGGTTGGACGTTGAATACGTGACGTTATACGCTGTTTTTACATTACTTTGTGCATGTATATAATGCCAACCTTATAGCTTTATAGTAGTTGTCATGGATTTTTACCTTTTTGCCTACCTAATCATAGCTCAATCATACCTTAATCAGCATTAACACATTGATTCGTAATTACCATTCTTGTTAGACTTTTTGTAACCGATCGGTGAAGCCATTCGGTAAGGATGGTCAACGGAAGGTTCCCAACCACTAGTGATATGTCTAAGAAGGCAAGAGTAATTGGTCAATAAGTGATGAATCTAGAGTGGTCGATAAAGAAAAATTGGCCCAAAATAGTCAGTCAAAATGAGTCGGCCCAGAGAGGTCGACCCAGAATGATCGGCCCAAAAATGTCAGAGAAGTGGATCCAAAATAGTCGGCCAAAGATATCATTGTTTTAGAGTTGGACCATTTTGTTTATAGTTAGTCATCGAGCTTGACCGGATGAGAATACTATGTTCAATATGTATCCACTCCCTTTTTGCTTATTTATTTAATTTTCTTAACATGGTTTGTTTTGTAACTTTTAAAACATGGTTTTAGTTTGATACCTCTGTTATTTTGTTCTTTTTATTTTTCTAAAAAATTGTTGCATACGGTGACATGATTATTGTATTATAACATTTCGATTAGACTCAAACCTTTGAATTCAAATAACCAAAAAGATCAAACTTTCACACTTAGCTTTGACTATTTTACTAGTGGTGCACATAAATTGAAGTCGAATCATCAATACATCAGCTTCCTGTATTCAGATTTTTATTTGATAAACCAATTGCCTAAATATTGTCTACTTCGTTGCTCCTCGCCAACTCTCTTCTCTAGCCATGTTGGGGTTGGCTTTTGGTATTGTTTTCCTTTTAACTGCAGCATTTGGAGTGTTATGCTCATGTGGCCATGCACCACTTGGTTGCAATGAAGAAGAAAGGCAAGCTCTTCTAAGGATCAAAGGAAGCTTCAAAGATCCATCAAGCCTTTCATCTTGGGAAGGAACTAATTGTTGCCAATGGAAAGGTGTAGGTTGCAATAATGTTACAGGCCATGTTGTCAAGCTAGATCTCAGAAATCCTTGTTATCCCTTACAAGGAGATTTTCAACCAAACTGTAAGTTTTACGATCATGTCCTTGAAGCTCAACATGTTCACCCTTCTATATTGCAGCTTAAATATCTAAGTTATTTAGATTTGAGTGGAAACAGATTTCACAATACTTCAATACCAGCGTTCATTCAAACGCTGCAGCATCTGCAATTCCTTTATCTCTCTGATAGTCATTTTAGTGGTAGGGTCCCATACAATCTTGGGAATCTCACAAAATTGATCATTCTTGATTTGAGCTTCAATCCTCTTTTGTATGCTGATGACTTCTACTGGATTTCTCAACTTTCATCCCTCCAATACCTTTACATGAGTGATGTGAATCTTGATAAAGCTCAAAACTTGTTGCAGTCACTCAACATGCTTCCTTTTTTGATAGAAATAGATTTGAGAAATTGTGGACTCGATAAATTGCACACCCATCAACATATTAGCACCACAAACCTTTCCAGACTGGAATACCTCAATCTAGCAGAAAATGGACTTCAGACTCTGTTTTTGGATGCTTTTCAAAATATGACTTCCATTACAGTCATTGACCTTTCTCACAACAACCTGAATTCCACTCCCTTCTGGTTAGAAACCTGTGCTAACCTCGACAGTCTATTTCTTGATAGTAATGCTTTTTATGGCTCACTTCCATCTGCTTTGCAGAATCTGACTTCCCTGGTTTCTCTCGACCTTTCACAAAACAAGTTTGATTCTGTTCCAGGTTGGTTAGGTGAGTTAAAGGGTCTTCAATATCTGAGTCTTTCAGGTAATGATGTAAATCATATTGAGGGATCTCTGGCATCACTTCTGGGAAACTGTTGCCATCTTCAACAATTAAATATGTCAAGAAACAAAATTCAAAGTGATGCACTTGGAAACCATATACAGTCTGAATGCATTACGCACGATTTAATACTTTTGGATTTAAGTCACAACGAATGTAATGGCCATTTGCCAGCATGGTTGGAACAGCTTGAAAATCTAAGATCGTTGATTATGACTGACAGTAATTTGGAGGGATCACTTCCTTGTGATATATTAACAAAACTCGTCAATCTGGAGAATTTGATGGTTTCCAACAATAACTTCTCCGGTTCTCTTCCTGACTGTATCAGGGAACTTGTCAGTTTAAAGATTTTAATTCTTTCTTCCAATCGTTTTGATGGGATCATTCCAAGGAGTTTAGTGCAACTTGTAAGCCTAACAGATTTAGATCTTTCCCGAAACTCTTTAAATGGTACCATTCTGTTGAAAAAAACCACGGGACCTAGTCCAGAAAAATATCTCCACTATGAAAGCCTGCAGAATTCATCATCCACCGTAAAGAAAAATTCGGTGAAGTGAAGTCACGGTAGTGTGAATGAAAAATAGAGAGAGTCTATTTTGTGAGTGTGTGACATAGAGAGAGTTTTGTATACCATCCGAGGGGGTGAGATTTACACTGAGAGATCCTCAGAGAGTGAGAGAAATATTGTAATCCTACTTTCATAGTGGAGATATTTTTCTGGACTAGGTCCCGTGGTTTTTTCCGAGAGGATTTTCCACGTTAAAATTTTCAGTGTTAATTTTCTCTTTTCCTACGCTTTCATTTTTACGCTTCCGCACAGTGCCCATTTTGGGGTTCACAGAGGAGGGAACAAGTACCGCTGTTTCCCAACAGTCTGTTTTACGATTCAGAATCTCCCAGTCTTTTTCGGTCTTCCCTTCCGGAATTTCCGAATTTGTGATCGGCTCATACAAATCCTTGCAGTATAGATGATCTTCCATCATCGGCTTCCAGTAGGAGTAATTATCCGCAGTTAGCTTGAACATGTCTCCTTCCATCTTGAGTTTCACAGGACCGTGACTTTTCGAACCTGGTAGCTCAAGATGGAAGGAGACATGTTCAAGCTAACTGCGGATAATTACTCCTACTGGAAGCCGATGATGGAAGATCATCTATACTGCAAGGATTTGTATGAGCCGATCACAAATTCGGAAATTCCGGAAGGGAAGACCGAAAAAGACTGGGAGATTCTGAATCGTAAAACAGTGGTATCAGAGCTTTGCTCTTTCATCTTTCGGAATGTGAACTGATGCCTTACATCCGAAGACTTTCAAGTTGCGATACGAGGCCTTTTTACCGGACCATACTTCTTCTGGTATCTTACCGTTTAATGGTCTTGATGGTGATAAGTTGATCAAATCAGCTGCTGTCACCACTGCTTCCCCCCAGAATGACTTGGGAAGTTTTGCGTGAGACAACATGCTCCTGACCTTCTCGGCAATTGTTCTGTTGAATCTTTCAGCTACACCATTCATCTGAGGTGTCTTGGGAGGTACTTTCTCATGTTTGATCCCATGAGTCTTGCAATAGTGCTCGAATGGACCTCTATACTCTCCACCATTATCACTTCTCAGACATTTCAACTTTCTACCAGTTTCACGTTCAACTGAGGCGTGAAACTCCTTGAAGATTCGTAGAACTTCATCTTTTCTCTTCAATGGATAGACCCACAATTTTCTGGAGTGGTCATCAATGAAGGTAACAAAATATTGAGCACCACCAAGGGATTTTTCAGATGTTGAACAAACATCTGAGTGTACAAGATCCAAAATATGCTCTTTTCTTCTTCCATTTTCAGATCTACAGAAGGACACTCTACGCTGCTTACCTGCTAGGCAGTCTTCACATAATTCAAGTGGTTGTCCTTTTATACTCTGGAGATGATCTTTCGCAAGGATCTCTAATCCTTTCTCGCTCATGTGGCCCAGTCTTTTGTGCCACAACTTCTTACTTTCTTCTTGAGCGACATTTGTCTCTCCTTTGTATATTTTTCCTTGCATGCAGTACAAGGAGCCTTCCTTCTTGCCACGAGCAACAATCATGCTTCCTCGGCTAAGTTTCCATTTTCCATCTCCAAACTGGTTGTTCATTCCAGCATCATCTAACTTACCGACTGAGATAAGGTTTAGACGCATTTCTGGTACATGTCTTACCTCCTTCAGCACAAGTTTGTTTCCATTTTCTGACGTCAAAATCACTTCTCCTATGCCCACAATTTTGCTTGTGACATGATTACCCATCTTCACTGTTCCAAAGTCTCCTTTTTGATAGGATGAGAAGAATCCCTCATGAGGAGTAACATGGAAAGATGCTCCGGTATCTACTATCCAAGTGCAGTCATCAATGGCAATATTTAGATAGTTTACCTCAGTGATAAGGAACACATTCTCATCATTTGATACCACCGCTGTTGTGGTCTTTTCCTCCAACTTCTTTTTGGGATCTACCATATCAGGGTGTACAGTTCCATTCTTCTGATATCTTTTCAGGAATCTACATTCTGGCTTCTTGTGACCATCTTTTCCACAATAAAAGCATGTCAGACCTTTGGAACGAGACTTGAATCTTCCTCGTGACTTTTCACGTTTTCCTTTGCTTCTGTTTTCACTCCTTCCTCTATTCTCAACAACATTAGCTTCTGAGTGACTACTCGATCCCCTTTCTTTCCTTCTGGATTCTTCATTCAGTAAACTGTCTGTGATGTTGAAGATTGTTGCCAAGGTACTGGTCTAGTGGTATTTTCCAAATAGAAGGACGGGATGGAAGACCCATTTATTTGTTTTATGGGGGAGTTTTGTTGAATAAAACCAAAATGGGACCCATCCACATTTATGATGCACCGTAGATTGAGGAAGAATGTCTTCCACTTCTGCAAAAGTTCCCCGTGAAGTGCTCCAACTTGTATTTTGTATTTTTGCATCTTTTCAATTATAAATTGGAAGCCAAGCAACGTGCATATGCAAGAAATTGAGAAGGAGAAGCCTGCAGAATTCATCATCCACCGTAAAGAAAAATTCGGTGAAGTGAAGTCACGGTAGTGTGAATGAAAAATAGAGAGAGTCTATTTTGTGAGTGTGTGACATAGAGAGAGTTTTGTATACCATCCGAGGGGGTGAGATTTACACTGAGAGATCCTCAGAGAGTGAGAGAAATATTGTAATCCTACTTTCATAGTGGAGATATTTTTCTGGACTAGGTCCCGTGATTTTTTCCGAGAGGATTTTCCACGTTAAAATTTTCCAGTGTTAATTTTCTCTTTTCCTACGCTTTCATTTTTACGCTTCCGCACAGTGCCCATTTTGGGGTTCACAGAGGAGGGAACAAGTACCGCTGTTTCCAACACATTCCTCACAATATTGGTCAACTTAAAAACTTGTCGACCCTCTATCTTTCTGAAAATAAGTTACATGGAAACATTCCTTTCAGTCTTAGTCAGCTTCTAAACCTTCACAACTTAGACATATCCCTAAATCATTTGGAGAATTTGGTCTCTGACATAAGATGGCCCAGTCAACTTGTCTACTTAAATCTCACCGATAATCGTATCAGTGGGTCACTTCCCCAAGATATTTCTGATAGTTTGCCCAATGTCGGTTACTTGCTTCTTGGAAACAACCTTATGAGTGGTCTCATTCCAAACTCACTGTGCAGAATAGGCTCCTTGTACAATCTTGACCTTTCAGGAAACATGTTAGTTGGTGAAATTCCTAATTGTTGGAATGTTACTCAAAGACTCGGTGTCATAAATTTGGCATCCAACAAATTATCAGGTGTCATTCCTAGCTCTCTGGGTAATCTACCCACGTTGGCATGGTTACATTTGAACAATAACAGCCTTCATGGGGGCTTTCCATCATCTTTGAGAAATTTAAATCAACTTTTAATTTTGGATGTTGGAGAGAACCGTTTGTCTGGGATTATCCCTTCATGGATGGGGAATATCTTTTCCTCGATGCAGATTCTAAGGCTACGGCAAAACAGGTTGAATGGAACAATTCCCTTACAATTGTGCCAACTTTCTGCACTGCAAATTTTGGATCTTTCAAACAACAACTTGATGGGTCCAATCCCTCATTGCATCGGAAATCTCACAGGTATGGCCTCAAAAAAGAATATTTCTGTAAATCAACCTAGTAGATCTGTTGAATGGTATGAACAAGAGGTTAGAGTGGTCATGAAAGGAAGAGAACTTGAGTATACGAGAAATCTAAAACTCGTGGTCACATTGGACTTGTCAAATAACAATTTGATTGGATCTATTCCAGAAGGAATAACATCACTTCGTGCATTGCTTAGCCTAAATCTATCATACAATCTTTTGTCGGGACATATGCCCAAAAGGATAGGGGACATGAAATCACTCGAATCTCTTGACCTCTCTCATGACCAACTTTCTGGTGCAATCTCTGAAACGATAAATGGTTTAAGATGGTTAAGCCACTTAAATTTGTCCTACAACAACCTTTCAGGACCAATCCCCCAAGGACCTCAATTATCAACCCTTGATGATCCTTCTATTTATGGTGGCAACCCATTTCTGTGTGGACCTCCACTGCCGAATAAGTGTTTTGATGATGATTTCCAAGGAGGTGATGAAGATGAAGAAAAAGATCACAAAGAGGATAAAGTAGAGAAACTGTGGTTTTACTGTGTCATTGCACTTGGCTATTTTATTGGATTTTGGGCTGTGACGGGAAGCTTGTTGTTGAAGAGAAGTTGGAGACTTGCTTACTTTCAATATATTGATGAGTCAACACACAGGATAAATGTATCATTGACAATACATTTAGCAACTTTTAAGGAGAGATTGACTGGAATCGTGGTGCTGAGTGACACATTATGGTAGTCTTTATGCATTCTGTCTCTCTTTTATGTTATTGGAGGATTTCAATTTATTTTGCTTGATAAGTAATTACTTGGACTTTGTAAAATAGTAATAAATACAAGTTGTAGAATTTCTTGTTTAACTAATAATTGCTAAAATATTGTAGAGTGTATCCTTTTCCAATTCCCAAATAATCTGAGTGATATATACAATCTCCCCTACACTCATTTAAGAAAGTTGATGTTTTTGGTGACTTGAGAAATATAATTATATATAATAATAATAATAATAATAATAATAATAATAATAATAATTATTATTATTATATATTTTTAGTTTGAACATGAAGAAAATCAAAATGGGTGTTCATATTTCTGACTTTTGAGAAAGTTTTTATCTGTACCACTGTTGTACATAAATTTTATACATTGTCATAAGATTTGCTTTTTTATTAGAAAATTTTATACTGAAAAGTAAATTTTTTTTTTCAAAACAAACAAACAATATTTAAATTTATTGTTTTGAACCAACTCTTAAACTAAAATAATTAGCCTAAAGAAATTTTAAAATATTATACAAATTAAAAAAAAATTTAAATATAAGAGGTCATGAACCTACACTTTCAAAGTAAATACTTCTCCACCTCACTGATAAAAAGAGAAAGAAGAGAGTCATTCATCCTACGCCTCACTACCTTCATCCTCCACTTCCAATTTTACTTTTTTACCCTTCATTTAATAAAAAGTCAAAACTTAATTAATGAATTAATGTTTCTTAACCATCAACCATTTTCGTAACTGCCAACAAGTAAAATTTCTTTTGGGTATAAACCCTAAGGTGCAGCCGTCTTCTTCGTTTTCATTGTAGCATACCAAGCATTCTGTCTACTGTTTTTGTTATTTTTTTCACCCCTTTACTGTATTGAGTTGGTGGTTATCATTCCCTGGTAGTGTTGGGTGTGCTGGGAGATCTGGTGGTGCTGTGGCATTGTTCGACGAGAGGAAGAAGACAGGTACATCATTGGAGTCGCGGAATCTCCTAACCACACTTTGAGTTGCGGAAACTAGTGGCCGCACTTCGAAGTGTGTTTTTTATTTTTTAATCGCACTTTGAAGTGCGTTTCTTATATGTGCATCCTTTTTCATTTTTCTTTATTTTGTGCATGCTTTTTTTCTTTCATGTTTTTTGTCTTATGGTATTATCTTTTATTTTAAATTTCTTGTTTTACGTTATGATTTTTTATTTTAAATTTCTTGTTCATGGATTATGCTTAGTCATTAGGCAGTGTATTATTAGTCAAAGAATGAATTGGAAAAACCTCTTTAATAATATTTAGGTTAGTTGATTTTTATGTTGAAAAGATGAATATGAAAGTTAAGATCCCACTAGACTCAATATTATTATCTTGACTCAATATTATTCTCTTGGCTTATCCAACAACTCAATATTATTATCTTGCCTTATCCAGCAATTTAAGGTCCACTTATGAGAGAAAGATACTCTATCTAGTTCGGGCATAATTTGTAGTTCTAAAAATATAAGTTTACATTAACATTAGGTTAAAGAACATCTTTATAGTTTCATTTTAATTTCAAAAGTGTTTTTGAATTTTTTATTTGTAATTTAATAAATTTTTAAATTGTAATATTTATTGTAGGTCATATTTAATTATATCATATGGATAAGTATCCATATTTGGATTCTGAAATAAATTCTGATTTTATATTGGAGTTTTCTTATTCTTTAAAAGAAGTGGGTGAGGGTGATTACACAGATCAATTTTCCACTGATCAAATATTCCCAACACGCTCCGATTTAATTGAATAGGTTTGAAAGATTGCATTTGATCTTGGATTTGTTGTCGCCATTATAAGATCTAACACAGCAACTGGTGAAGCTGGTAGAAAGACATTATTTTGTTAGGCTGTGAAAGAAGCGGGAAGTATAGGAAGTATAAGCCAGATGTTCAACCTAGTTTCTTTGGCACAAGAAAATATGAGTGTTCGTTTAGGTTGAGGGGTAAACCTAAAGGAGATGGTTGGGTGTTAAAGGTTATGTGCGGCTATCACAACCATGAATTAGCAGAGACTTTGGTCGGTCATCCTTTCGCGGGTAGGTTAAATGCTGCTGAACAATCAATTATTGTGGACATGACTAATAGTCAAGTAAAGCAGTCAAATATTCTTTTGACTCTGAAAAAACATAATGAAGATAACATGACCACGATAAAGCAAATATATAATGTGAGGTACACGTACAAACGATCTTTGAGAGGGTCTAGAACTGAAATGCAGTAGTTAAGGATGTTGTTAGATAGAGACAAATAAATCCAGAGAAGTAGATGTTTGGACGATTCTAACGTGGTAAGTGACTTGTTTTGGAAACATCCCGATTCAGTGCACTCAGTCAGTTCTTTTAATATTGTTTTCTTAATGGATACGACGTACAAGACGAACAAATATCGACTTCCATTGCTCGAGATTGTGGGAGTCACATCAACTGGTTTGACATTCACAGCCGCCTTTGCATTACTTTCAAGTGAACGCCAAAGTAATTTCACTTGGGCATTGGAAAGGTTCAAATGATTATTATTGACATCAGAGGTTTACTAATATTAATTTTTTAGGTTCAATTACAATAGGGTTGTCCCTTACCCATGGTGGACATAATTTCGTCAAACCATTGTTACCCACAAGCGCGAGCATGGTCTACATTTTATACACACAGGATCCAATCATTTATGAATTTAATGACAGTTAATACGACTTATGTAGATCTTAGAGAAGACTGAAATTAAGTTTGTTATGTAACCTTTTTTTGCAGTTGTAAATACTTTTCGTTATATAATTTCATTAAACAAAGGCGATTCACACAACTTGTTAAATATATTATAATTAGTCAAACTATTAAAACCATACAAAATTATGCAATATTTTAAACACTTAAAGTATAAATAATCGTTGCATAAATAACCATTAAAAAGACAATCATATATAACAATGTCCTTTCAAAAAAATGATGCACGTCCATGCACATGACGACCACCTCTTCTAGTACTAGACTCATACTCCTCAACAGACCTACGAGCTACCTGTAGTGTCTCAGTAGTATGCTGATAAGCTATAGTGCCCTCTGTGACATCTCGACAGGTTAACATGCCCTGCAACATCCTGATCACACGCTTCATACCCCCCTGAAATTAAGATAGCCAAAAAAAATTATTAAGTAAACAAGAACAAAAATTGATGAAAAAATCAAAATCAGTTAGTTTCAATACATACCAACAATCCTAGCTCAGCCAACCGTCTACGACGAACTGGAGGCACTAGCCTGTCATCTGGAATGTCTCGCCTCATGCGCGGTGCAAGACTAGGTCGTTCATCATCGTGGCCTAGAGTGATGTACGGGTGCGACACCCGCCTAAACCACGTTATGTATCCATCAACACACGCATGTGGCTTATGAGCTTCAACGACACTAGTAATGGCATACTCTACATACCGCAACCAATTTAGATCAATCGTAGGAATGTCTGGCATCGGAAGACTATCAGGTGACCATGGTATGATCTGCTGAAAACCAAATTGACGCAACACGCGTTCAGGTAGATGTCGATGAATCATGTCGCCTAATCGGATCCATCCCGAGTACATAATTATGGAAATGAATGGGCATGTACGTTTGTGCAAAACGTATGGATTCCAGATAACTACATCATAAGTGAGGGCATCCAGAAATGTTCGGCCCTTTGTCAAACTCCAACCCACCCTCAAGGGTATGTATCGTGAAGCACGTGGATCAAGTTCTATGTACCTCTTAGACACTTGCCTCCTTCTCATTGTAGGAAAGTGCTCATATATCCAACTCTACAAAAAACATTACTTCAATTGTTTGATTCATTGTCAAACAATATTAAAATAAACTTAGAAGATGGTAATGTACCTGTAGAAGAGTGGAATATCCAGCTATCTGTCTGACCTCACTGAAGCTAGCATCTCTTAGCTGCTCATATGTATGTGCAAGTGTTGCTGCTCCCCAAGCATATCTCGAACAAGCATTCAAGTCTTGTAAGAGAAGGAGATATGATACTCGAATTAGAGTCGCACTCTTATTTGTAAAAGTTGTGCATCCAAGCAGATGCAACAAGTATGCCCGAGCAGCACACTCCCAATGCTCCTGTTGGATGCACTCCTGGTAGACCTCGCGTAGCCAGTTGAGCCTAACTTTTGGACCACGTGATTGTTTCATCTCAACTGAAGCTTTAGCGTGGTCTACGCCAAGCAGCTCCATGATATGAGATCGAGCCTCATCATACTTTAACTCCTCAACCTCACAAAATTGTCCCATGATGGGTAGGTGGAGCAAATTCATAACGTCATCTAATGTGACACTCATCTCACCTATCGGTAGGTGGAAAGTATTAGTCTCTAGGTGCCACCTCTCCGAAAGGGCAACGATCAATCCATGATCGACATACTCGTATGAGAGGTTCACTAAACAACCCAACCCCGACATGGAGATATAAGGCTCAATGGCCTTATGATACATTCCAAAATGCTTCAATTCTTTGCCATGGGTGACAACCTTTATCCCCCTTCGATTCTAAATAAAAACATAATTATATAAAAAAAATGTAACATTTATTAAACAATTAAAATTTAGGTTGATGACTAACCCGGCCTTGCCATATGGCAAATGCAACATGCTAGGTATAGTGAGTAAGTAAGGAGGTGTCATGTGGACCTCCTAGGAATCCACCATCTTCAGCTTCATCTTCATTTTCATCTTCATCTTCATATTCACCTTCAGCTTCATGTTCTTTTTGACTAGAGTCATGTTGCTACTGAATATCCTCCTCTTCAACGTAATCATCCTGACCATGTCCATGTTGTAATAACTCTTCTTGTTCCTCATAATCATGCTCATGCTCACTAATAACGTCCACGCAATATTCTTCTACTCGTCTTCTACGAGCAGATGTCGTAGGTTGTCTTCTTTCATCACGTGATGAAGATGATGACTCACCACGAGAGGATGAAGCCTCACCATGATAAGATAATGCATCTCTAGTTTTAACCATATCTATTAACCAATTATATTATTAACATATTATATACAAAAAAGTAATTAATTATATAATAAAAAATATTAAAACAAATAATAGGTAATCAAAGAATATAAAATTCCAAAAAAATTACATATATAATAATTAAATAATTACAAATAAATCCAAAATAATATTTAACAAAATTTTCGGATAATAATTATTATTTAATTCAATAAACAATTTAATAATTATTTCAATTTCATAAAAAATTAAAAAGTTTAAATAAAATTAAATACATAATAAATAATATATTACGAAAATAATAATATGTTCAAAAATAACAAATTCAACAAAATTTAACAAACTAAAATAATTCAAAATATATTAAAAGAAAACATTTTATTTAACAACTAACATAAAAAATTAAATTTATTATAACCTAATAAAAATCAAACCTAATAAAATAAATATATACTAACCTAATAAAAAAATTAAAAAACCTATAGAAATAAAAACCTAAAACGGCATTTGAATTCCGGCAAGAACTAACGCACTTCCATGTGCGGTTAGTCTGAGCCGCTTTCCGCATATCCAAATGTGGTTTCTCTGTCCACCTTTCTGCACTTCCAACTGTAGAAGTCTAGGACCGCAACTCCAACGGCGTTTAAGCAGCCTGCTCTCCGGCGACCAACATGAACCGAATCTCCGACAACCAACACGAAGTGAACACCCAACGAAGCACATGCATAGATTGTATGACAGCAAACAAAGCAGATGCATGAAGGGTACTAACCTAGATGCCAGAAACACCTGAGATTTGTGAGGAAAACAACCATGAAGGAGGAACGCAAACAGTGGTGGAGGATACGGGAGAGAAGAATGGCGGAGGAGGAGGACGGAGACAAAAAGAGGGAGGAGTGATTTAGAAAGGGATGTAGGGTTTGAGTTTGAGATGCGGCAGAGTTAAAGTTTCAAAATTAGTCAACTTTTTACAAATCCAAAATATTCTCCTTGACTGTGCTAAGGGTATACTTGAAATTAAAATATATTTTGGAGGTACATGACGAAGACAGTGAGGTGCAGGGAGAATCACTCAAAAGAAGACCATGTGCGGGAAATACGGTAGATAGTTAATTCATGAGTAAAATATATTTAAATTTTTTTAATTTAGATATTTATTATAATAATGATATTATGACACACTTTAAATAAATTTAAGAAAACAAAGATAAAATAGTCATAAAAATATAATTTTTTTGTATTTTTGCAAAAAATAAAAATAAAAAATAAGTAAAGATAATTAAAAAATTTAGATACGTCAAAGAAATTTTTTCTATGTTTCAAATTTTGATATAGAATTATTTCAAATTTTAAAAATAATTTATACTTATAATTATTTTAATTCAATGTTAATTTTTTGTGTGTTAAACATTGTTTAACATTATAACTTTCAGTCTAAAAATTAACTAGAATAAAATTTAAGTTTAAGAATTAAAAATATATTTAATTCTTAATTTATTTATTTATCATTTATACATTAATTTCTTTTATAAAAATTGATTACTTGGACATCATATCCAAGACTTTTGCTTCCAAGCAAATACATAAATATGAAAGAAAATAATCCAAATTATTTTTATTATTAATTTTCTTTTCGTATTTTGTTGGAATATTTCATAATGTTTGATGATTATATAACTTAGGACAAAATTTAGGATAAACTTATTTAAAATTTAAAGAATAATATATTCTTTTTAATGATATAATGCAGAAATCAATTTCGAATTCTATAATAAAAAGTTTTTAAATTGTACAATAAAAAATATTTTTATAATGTTGTTCAATAATATATTGTAAACATAATATAAATGTTTCTAAATTATGCATTTCTCAATGTATAATTAAAAAAAATAGATTTAATCCTTTTAAATGTTAAATTTTCACAAAAATACTTAAACTTAAATTATTAATAGAGTTTGTTTGACTCAAAAGTCTTCTAAATTAAACAAGTTGTTATAAAAGAAAAAAGTTAAACCGATATTTTAAAATAATTTGAAGTTAAACAAAGCATGCAAAGAGCAAAGAGGAAACCCTAACAATTAATGAAGTAAAGCATATATAATCAAGAATCAGTTCAATACATGAGAGTTTAAGAGGTTACATCTTTCCCAACAGCAAATAAGGTTTAGCTCTCCATTATCATGGAGAAACTAGATGAACAATGGAATGAAAGAATGAAAGAGATAGAAAAATCCTAGAAAGAGAAGAGGAGAGCCATCACCATCTCAAAATCTACCCCCAAGGGGTGAAAAGTGTGTTTCTGTGCACAAGCCATCAAAAGATACATTCCCTAGGACGTGCAAGTCCTTAAATAGACCAGAAAAATAACAGAAAACAGGTCCAAGCCTACGTCTTCGGCGCTCAACGCCAAAATGGCGCTCAGCGATATCTGTAGCACTCAAAACTGACACTCAACCCCACTGCACTGGTTGACTTTTCTACATTGCAACTATTTGGTACTTTAACTCTTTTTTCAAATCATTCAATTAGCCTACAAAGTCAAGGGAATTCAGTGATAAAATCATCAAGTATAACCTCAAGTCTCTTATTCACAAAACAAAAGCAAAAACATGAGTTCAAGCAAGCTTCTAAGTCAAAAAGGGTGTTTTTAATATCAAAATTAAGTATAAAAATAACGGTTTCTCAACCGTTATCACTTAAGCACAGAAGAGTGCCGCTCACCGCTTGGTCGCTCCTTTTGGGCGCTTGAGCGTCAGAAGCATGAAGCTTGGGCACCCTTGTTGGAGGCTTAAGCGCAAAAAAGTGTCGCTCACCGCCTAGGCACCCCTTTTGGGCGCTTGAGCGTCAGAAGCACAAAGCTTGGGCGCCCTTGTTGGAGGCTTAAGCACAAAAGAGTGTCGCTCACCGCCTAGGCACCCCTTTTGGGCGCTTGAGCGTCAGAAGCACGAAGCTTGGGCGCCTCTTTTTAAGGCTTCAGCGCTAGGAACCACTGTTCACCGCCCAGGCACCCTAAGTGGGGCGCTTGAGTGCCAGCGACATAGGACTAGGCCTTGTTTCTGTTATGTTTTTGCTCTATTTAAAGGACCCAAACGTCCTAGGTTTGCTATCTTTGGCAGAGGGAGCGCAACAACACACTATTTCAATCTCTAGAGGCGGATTTGGATGTGGGAGCTTTCATATTCTACTTTTAGGTTTTTTTATCTCATTCTTCTCCATTGTTCATCCAGTCTCACCATGTCTATGGTGAACTAAACTCTATTTGTTGTTGGGGGATGATGTAACCTTGTGAACTCTCATGTTTTTGGATTGATTCTTAATAATATATGTTTTTTCATTAATTGTTAGAGTAATTCATCTATTACAACGCTTGTTTTGTTTAACTCATTCAATAACATGATTTATGAGTTGCATGAGTGTCGGGAGGTTCCTTACAATTCAGGTTCTTGTAGAATTACTCCCAAGAGTAATATTTCTCAGGGATGAGGGTATGAGTGTTGGTTGTCTTAAAGCTCTTTATCTTCACATTTAATTATTAGGAATGCTAGGAATTGCATGAACTAGTGATTAAGGACAAACTTCTTTCGCCGAGGGATCGGATTTAAGTGATTTAGTGAGTGACGTTAACATTAATGCATAAAGAAGAATTCTTACATACATGAGAGGGAACTTGGGGAAATCTAACCCCAACAACATACTTGTCTTATATTAAACAACATTCGTTCATCATTGTGTTATTCTACTATCGATCAACTTGCAATCATATTTAATTTCTGTTTTTGCATTTGAAACCAATAATCTCATTTTTTTAAGTCTTAATTAATCAAGTTATCACATGACTGTCTAGTATGGAGAGTCTCTCGGGACATGATACTTGGTCTTACCATTTTATATTACTTGTGTGATTCGGTACACTTGCCGATCCATCAACACGTTTTTGGCGCCGTTGTCGGGGAATCACGGTTTAAACTATTCTATTTGTGTGATTCTTGATTAACTTTGGCTTAATTTTTATTTTTATTTTTATTTTTATTTATTTTTTATCTTATTTTTAATTTGTGTTTTATGTCGTTGTTTTTGTTTTTGTGCTAACAGTGTTTTCTAGGTTTTTGTTGTTGTTGCTTGCAGGATGCAATTTGGACAAGGTAATTTCAAGCACGGGTGTAAACCCCTTTTTGGAAGCTTAAGCGCAAAAGAGTGTCGCTCACCGCCTGGGCACCCCTTTATGGCGCTTGAGTGTCAAAAGCACGAAGCTTAGGTGCCCTTTTTGAAGGCTTAAGCGCAGAAGAGTGTTGTTCACCGCCTGGACACCTCTGTTTGGGCTTAAGCGCCATGAACCACCGTTCACCGCCTGGGCGCCCTAAGTGGGGCGCTTGAGTGCCAGTGACATGGGCCTGGGTTTGGTATATGATGAGCGGGTCGCACCGCTCACAAAAGTTGAGCATAAATGAATGCAGTATAGACTAGGAAGTGACTCCTAGGTCGTCTCTCAAGGACCAATTTGTGTTGGTTCAGTCTCAGATTTTACACACGAAGTGGGGGGGGTTTTGATTTTTGTGTTTGTGCGAAAAATTAAAATTGGAATTTAAATAAAACAACTGAATTTAAAACACATTGAAATAAATTTTAACGATGGTAAAAACTGAAAGATAAAAGATGGTAAAAATGAAAACGGTAAATTGAAAAACGATAAAATTAAACGATTCAGAAAACAATAAACGATAAAATAAAAAGATGGTAAAAATAAAACACTTAAATGAAAATGAAATTTGTCAATGAAACAGTAAACATGCAAAAACGTAACAGTAGACGATAAAATAAAGAGAGTTCAGAAAATGGTAAATTCATAAAACGATAATTTCAGAAAACGGTAAATTACAGAGACGGTAATTTGTAGAAAACGGTAAATTCAAATAAAATTCAACGAACCTTGATTGAAAAAAATGCAACTGGAAAATACAATTAAACTTCAATTATGAAACTGGAAATTGAATCAAACACACAACCTCCCCAAGAGGGGAGGAGAAAACCAAAACGTAAATTGCACTCCTAACTCTACTCCTAAAATCTGATTCAAAATCTGCCTGGTTTCTCCTGCTGCTGCTCTTCTCATTTTATAGCCACTCCTCTGACATCCCGTGACTTCTTCCTTTCCCGTGACTGTCTCCCTAGCTTCATGACTTCTTTTTGCAATAGCCAATATGAGCAAAAGGTGGGTCCTTCATTTGGCTTCTTCTTCAATTTTCTTTTAGCCGAGAACACTACCTTCAGGAAGCATGCCTCTTCTTTCAACAAAATAAGACCATGCACATCCTCTTCTTCCTTGTCCGTAGCCTCCTCATCTCCCAAGCTGCTGGGTTTGTTCAACATCTCCTTCTTCCCTTGCTGGATGTGGATGAGGATGGTGAGTTTTGGAGTGAAGGGTGGATGTGGGAAAGCATGGAGGTCGGACACCATTCTGTTGTTGGGAACTCTGGACCAGACCTTGCTGGACCGTGCAGATCTCCCCTACTGGACCAGCTGCTGGATTTGAGAAGAATGGAGGAGTTGCTGGTTCCGTGAGCTAAAACGTGTTGCTTCTAATATGCTACAAGACTTCATTTACCAAATTGAAAATCCAATTCTCTCTTTGCATGTGGGCCGTGTGTTACCATTCTCTTCAACGTGGCTTCTCCATCATTTGCTTTCTTTTCAATTGAAAAGCCAACAATAAAATATTATGGTAGCCCCAACTTTTGTTTCATGTGTGCTGGATGCTTGCCCATGACCGTGTGCTTTTTTTAGAAAATGTAGCAGCACAATTGCTATTTTATAGGTATAAAACCGTGAGCCTATTTCAATGTGGAGGCCCCTTCTCCATCCAACTTCTCGGTTTATTCTTAATGATAAGTGGTGGCTCCCATGTGTTGTCTAGCCAAAATCCAATGGAGGAAACCATTCAACATTTTCATTTTCCATGTGGCCGTGAATTCCAAAGTGAATTGTCCACACTCCATTTTTCAGCCGAGCATATCACACTTCCAACGTATCCTTTGCCAAAATGAAATTTCCAATGGGCCTAGAGTGAATAACGGAATGAGTGGAGCTGCTGCCTTTGTGTAGATGAAACCGTAGCCAATAAAGAAGTCCAATAGATAAATTAAACTCCTTCTTTCAAAACGGATCAGCACATCTTTTCTTTTTTTTTTCTAAAAATAATTGAATCAAGTGTAGCCTCTTTCAAGTGAAACAACACAATGTGGAGATGAATATTCTTCCAAATGTCCCAATTTGTATTTCCAGAAATTTCCCTGCGATTATTAATGCAAATAATTAACTCAGATAGTCCAAATTAATTAAAATAAGAATTTCTGATCGAATTAAGCACAATTCAAAAAAATGGGAAAATACTGGACAATTAAGCACAATTCCCCGATTAATTCTAGTACAATAAGCTAAGTGAAGTGAAGAAAATATAGACTCATCAAAATAGACCACACTTAGTCTTTTGCACTCCTGGGCAAAATTAAGACTTAAATCAGGGAATAGTTCAAAGGACATCAAAGGACTGACATAGGCGCATCATACAGAAGACAAACACTCTCAAGGAAACATATTTACAGAGTTCTCAAGAAATCTGGACCAATGAAAGAAGTAGAAATTTTCCAACACAAAATCAAGAAAAGCACATACTTACAGAAATCATCCAAGCAATTCAATACATAGCAAAATGATTAATCAGCTCAAGAGGTGATTTGAAAATAACAAAACCTCACAGATGCACTATAGTATTTCTCTCAAGTGTCTAGGGTAAATAATAATATCAGCTCGATGTACTCAAGAAAACAAACACAAGTAGATTTGGCAAGCTTCTAATTATCAATACTTAAAACATATGCATGTTCAGATCAAAAGGTCTTTACTGGGTTGTAATGGGGCCAAGGACAGGGGAGGATAAATTTGGATAAGTAGCTATAGCTCAGAAGAAATAGAGGTGCACTAGGAAAAAAAATGTAAACACTGTGAAATCTCACCTAAACCTCTAATTCAATCCTCTTCTCGACTCTATTATTCACAAAATTATTTTTCATTTTTCTCTTTTTCTCATCATCATTTTTTTTTTATTTCATCTTTCTTTTTTTTTTCTTTTTTTTTCTTTTTTTCATCCTGTCTCTTTTATTTTCTCTCTTTATCACACAACAGGATAGAAATAACATTTCCAAAACAAGATGAGGAACCAACTAGCCAATTCATCAGAATCCCTAAGGAGACCACACTTATTCACAAAATACTTCTATAGCTCCAGACTTTCCTAAGGTTAAGGTAATCATTTGTTTTTCACTTAGGATCAGTGTATGAGCTTCAACACAAAGAAATATATACAGTATAGGCTCAAAGGGGTTATCAAAGGATAATAACAAGGTAGGCTTATTTGGCTAAAGAGGCTCAAGAACAAAAATGCCTTTATCACGTCTGAACATGCATATCAATCAAGTATATCAAAAAGAATCAAGCCAAGGCATATGTGCAAGCAATCAAGAGACATATCACACACAAGAAAGAAAATTAAGTGGCTCAAATCTCACACAGGGTATTCGTCACAATCAAATCAACCTCTCAAACGTATAATTATCTTTCCAAGCAAAGAAAAGCAAGGATTACAATCTATAAGTAGTAAGTAAGTGAAGGAAAAATCTACAACTTAGACATCATCCAGAAATCAAGAGAAAAATGTAAAATTTATTGCACACAAAACTGGATAAAAATAACTTAAAACAGAAAAAATTTAACACTCAAAAACAAAAAATTTAACACACAAAATACAATCTAACAGAAAAATCAGAATTTCTCCCCAGTAGACCACACTTAAATCACACAATGTCCTCAGTGTGTTACAATCATCAGATGATCAAATTCAGAGCAGTCAAAAAATATAGACAAGTGCAATAAAAAGTTAGGAAAAATGGGAAAAAAATTTTTAGTAACATCCATCAGTAGATGTTATCAGGGACATCCATCAGCAGATGTCTAAAACACCTAGCACCCATCAGTAGATGCTAATAATTTTTTTATTATTATTATTTATTTTTTTTTTTAATTATTATTTTTTTTAATTGAAAAAGGAGAAGACCGGTACTGTGGCAACAGTCTCGGTGGCAAAGACCGGAACTGTTGCTACAGTGGAAAACATTTGGCTATAAATGGTCCGCTCCTCCGCGTCGAGCAACATTTCTGACTTCCCTGCTCTCTCTCTACTCCTCTCTTCTCTCTCTCTTCTCTCTCCCACTCTCTCCTCTGAGCATCTGGAGCTGCGCGGAGCCTCTGCCACCGTGCCATCTGAAGAGTCTGAGATCTGCGAGGAGCTCTGTCTGCGTGCCTTCGGAGCGTCTGAGATCTGTGTCAAGCTTCTGTAAGCCCTACTACTCCGGGTAAGTCCTCTGCACCTTCCTTCTTTCCTTCTTTCTTATCTTTCTGCTTGCTTTTTCTGCTTTTATTACCATCCTGCTTTCCTGCTTTCCATATTATTCTTCTCTGACCTCTTGCCTGCTGTCCCTCTTTTCCATTTTTTTTTTGCTTTCCTTTCATGCTTTCATTTCTCTTCTTTTCCATTTTTTTTCATATTTTTGAAACTGAAAACACTTAAACACATAAAACACAACTGTCAAATAAAACTTAAGGGGTATATAGGCTGGAAACCAGACGTTAATCTCCCTTCGATTGAAGGTATTGCAGAGACAATCGGGTAGAACAACGCCACGTACCCCACTTAAAAATAAAACACAGAAACTGAATATACATGAACAATATGGACAAGGACAACTGGACGTAGATCCGTTTAGGCCCCTTTAGCAAGGACCGTGAAACAGATCTGAGACCAAACACAGAAATATCAAAGACTGACAGGACAAAATAAATTTAACGGGAAACAAGAACAAATAAAGAAAACACAGAACTAATCTAAAAAATTTTTTTATGCTTTTTTTTTATATTTTTTTTTTCTTTTTTATGTTTTTGTTCTTTTTATTTTTATTATTTTTCTTCTTTTTTTTTTATTATTTTTTTTTTATTTTTTTTTATTTTTTATGTTTTAGAATACTAGTAGAGGAAGGATGACTGATATGGAATCAGAGAGATATACCAGTCAACGATGGCGTCCTACAGATGATCAGATCACGATGATGACCAAAATCTACAACTATGGGGTCACACACCCAAGCCGAGCGCAAGTCGTCGAGATCGCGTCTCGACTAAGGACCTTCGGCGAAGCCACTGAATACAACGTGCACTGCTGGTTTAACAACCATGGCAATCGGGTCAGGCGCTGGCAAGCGGAGATAGACCCCACAGGCACTCTCTTTTCACAACTGCCGCTATACATGTACGGTAAGACCTCTGATCACACCTCCATTGAATTTTTTTCACTTCCTCTTCTATTATTAACACATGTTTCTTATTTTTTTATTTTTTTATTTTTTATTTTTTTGTTTGAAAGAAAACAACTGGGTGATAATGAGGGCACCGAGGCTGCTGAATTTGTTTCCAGTTCCGATCATTATCGATGACGACAGAAATGAACGAGAAATTCCTCCACCAAAGCCTCCGCTCGTGACTTTTCGAACCAGAGCTCCCTCAACGGAGCTCTCCCTTAGACCACCACAACCAGCTCGTGAATTCTTTCATTATTAATGTTTTTTTTTTATATGTTTTTGTTGTGGTCTGTAATATTAACGATCAGAAATGATCGAACCCCGAACATCTTTGTTATGCTTTTTATGTATTTTATTTTTATTATTATTATTATTATTTTTTTTTTGTTGGACTGTAATCCTTAACGATCATTACTGATCGATCACTGCCCGTGTTTTATTATGTTTTTATGTATTTTTATGTATTTTTGTTATATTAGTTTTTTTTTTTTTTTTTTTATTATTATTATTATTAATAAATGCACTCAGATTAGTATCTCTACTAAAACTTCACCTCTCTGCCTTACATGTTAAATCTGCTCTTAAAATAATTTTTTTTTTTTTTCTTTTTTAACAAAAACTAAATAAAAAAATAAAAACAGAACACATAATAACGAAACAAAAGACCTAATACAGAATCAAAATATCAACGCAGATAAAACACATATGTCAAAAACATCAAACAAAGCACATATTTACAAAACATACATTAACAGACTTGAAACAAAACACAAAAACGTTTTTTTTTTTTTTTTTTTTTTAGTAAAAACACTAAGAATCAGGAAGCAAATGAAACACAAAACACAGTTTTTTAAATATATGAAGAATAAATATATGTATATCATATAACAATTAAATTTTAATTGAAAGGAAAGATTTTGCACGCTTAAAATAAAATAATTTATCAAAAAGAATTTTTTTTTTTTTTTTTTAAATATAATAATTCGAAAACTAAAAAGAAAAGGAAAAACAAACTTAAAAGAAAAACAAAAATCAGAATCTCCCCCAAGACCACACTTAAACTACACTGTCCTAAACGTGTTCTAAGCATAAGATCATCAGTTAAAACACTGAACAGATAAAGGACAAATGCAATAAAAGTAGGAAAACGGGGAAGAAAGATGGTAAAAATAAAACACTTAAATGAAAATGAAATTTGTCAATGAAACAGTAAACATGCAAAAACGTAACAGCAGACGATAAAATAAAGAGAGTTCAGAAAATGGTAAATTCATAAAACGATAATTTCAGAAAACGGTAAATTACAGAGACGGTAATTTGTAGAAAACGGTAAATTCAAATAAAATTCAACGAACCTTGATTGAAAAAAATGCAACTGGAAAATACAATTAAACTTCAATTATGAAACTGGAAATTGAATCAAACACACAACCTCCCCAAGAGGGGAGGAGAAAACCAAAACGTAAATTGCACTCCTAACTCTACTCCTAAAATCTGATTCAAAATCTGCCTGGTTTCTCCTGCTGCTGCTCTTCTCATTTTATAGCCACTCCTCTGACATCCCGTGACTTCTTCCTTTCCCGTGACTGTCTCCCTAGCTTCATGACTTCTTTTTGCAATAGCCAATATGAGCAAAAGGTGGGTCCTTCATTTGGCTTCTTCTTCAATTTTCTTTTAGCCGAGAACACTACCTTCAGGAAGCATGCCTCTTCTTTCAACAAAATAAGACCATGCACATCCTCTTCTTCCTTGTCCGTAGCCTCCTCATCTCCCAAGCTGCTGGGTTTGTTCAACATCTCCTTCTTCCCTTGCTGGATGTGGATGAGGATGGTGAGTTTTGGAGTGAAGGGTGGATGTGGGAAAGCATGGAGGTCGGACACCATTCTGTTGTTGGGAACTCTGGACCAGACCTTGCTGGACCGTGCAGATCTCCCCTACTGGACCAGCTGCTGGATTTGAGAAGAATGGAGGAGTTGCTGGTTCCGTGAGCTAAAACGTGTTGCTTCTAATATGCTACAAGACTTCATTTACCAAATTGAAAATCCAATTCTCTCTTTGCATGTGGGTCGTGTGTTACCATTCTCTTCAACGTGGCTTCTCCATCATTTGCTTTCTTTTCAATTGAAAAGCCAACAATAAAATATTATGGTAGCCCCAACTTTTGTTTCATGTGTGCTGGATGCTTGCCCATGACCGTGTGCTTTTTTTAGAAAATGTAGCAGCACAATTGCTATTTTATAGGTATAAAACCGTGAGCCTATTTCAATGTGGAGGCCCCTTCTCCATCCAACTTCTCGGTTTATTCTTAATGATAAGTGGTGGCTCCCATGTGTTGTCTAGCCAAAATCCAATGGAGGAAACCATTCAACATTTTCATTTTCCATGTGGCCGTGAATTCCAAAGTGAATTGTCCACACTCCATTTTTCAGCCGAGCATATCACACTTCCAACGTATCCTTTGCCAAAATGAAATTTCCAATGGGCCTAGAGTGAATAACGGAATGAGTGGAGCTGCTGCCTTTGTGTAGATGAAACCGTAGCCAATAAAGAAGTCCAATAGATAAATTAAACTCCTTCTTTCAAAACGGATCAGCACATCTTTTCTTTTTTTTTCTAAAAATAATTGAATCAAGTGTAGCCTCTTTCAAGTGAAACAACACAATGTGGAGATGAATATTCTTCCAAATGTCCCAATTTGTATTTCCAGAAATTTCCCTGCGATTATTAATGCAAATAATTAACTCAGATAGTCCAAATTAATTAAAATAAGAATTTCTGATCGAATTAAGCACAATTCAAAAAAATGGGAAAATACTGGACAATTAAGCACAATTCCCCGATTGATTCTAGTACAATAAGCTAAGTGAAGTGAAGAAAATATAGACTCATCAGTATATTTGGTAGAGGGAGTGCAACAACACACTCTTTCAATCTCTAGAGGCGGATTTGGATGGGGAGCTTCCATCTTCTACTTTTAGATTTTTTCTATCTCATTCTTCTCCATTGTTCAGCTAGTCTTACCATGTCTATGGTGAACTAAACTCTATTTATTGTTGGGGGATAATGTAACCTTGTGAACTCTCATGTATTTGGATTGATTCTTAATAATATATGCTTTTTCATTAATTGTTAGAGTAATTCATCTGTTATAACACTTGCTTTGTTTAACTCATTCAATAGCATGATTTATGAATTACATGAGTGTTAGGAGGTTCCTTACAATTTAGGTTCTTGTTGAATTACTCCCAAGAGTAATATTTTTCAAGGATGAGGGTATGAGTATTGGTTGTCTTAAAGCTTTTGATCTTCACATTTAATTATTAGGAATGCTAGGAATTGCATGAACTAGTGATTAAGGACATGCTTATTTCGCCGAGGGATCAGGTTTAAGTGATTTAGTGAGTGATGTTAACATTAATACATAAAGAAGAATTCTTACATACATGAGAGGGAACTTGGCGAAATCTAACCCCAACAACATACTCATCTCATATTAAACAACATTCGTTCATCATTGTGCTATTATGCTATCGATCAACTTGCATTCATATATAATTTTTTGTTTTTGCATTTGAAACCAATAATCTCGTTTTTTTAAGTCTTAATTAATCAAGTTTTCATACGACTGACTGTCTAGTGCTGAGAGTCTCTTGGGACACGATACTTGGTCTTACCATTTTATATTACTTGCGCGATTCGGTACACTTACCGATCCATCAACATGATTACAGGAAGAAGGACGTGTTGCATTCTAGACTTTAAGGGTGCCTCAAAGGGGTTGGACTACAGGAGAGGGGATTCTTGCTGCTAGTCTGTGTGTGTACTGCCTATATTTTGTAGAACTGTCAAAATGGGTAACCCAGCCCGACTCGACCCGACCCATCACGGGTTGGTCACTTAGTGAGCCAACCCAACCCAACTCATTTATTAGCGAGCCGAAAAAATTTGAACCCAATTCGACCCACCACGAGTTGGTGGGTTAAACGGGTTGGCTCATTGGCTCACTTAATTAAATTTTTTTTCACCCTCTTCTTCTGAGATTCTTATAACATGTTACTTTGATCGATCAAATTGAAATAGTAATAATAGGACCAATTGATATAAAAGAAATTGAACAAAAGAAATATATTGTTATATATATATATATATATTCTAAGCTATCAAGCATAAAATTTTGTCAATTTAGTTTAATGAGACATACACAACCGTTTGACATAGAAACTAAATATAGCCGTTAACAAAAATATATAGCACAAGATAAAATTGACATGCTTGTAGATAGGTCTAAAAACAAGATAAAACAAATTATATATTCCTGAATTATCCAATCTATAATATTATCTATCTATTAAATTGGAGTCCTGAATGGATAAATCCATATTATTATGCTCTCTTGAAGCATTTTCTTCTTTATCTCAATCTATAATATTATACAATCTATGATCTTAAGGTTTTATTTGAAGAGGGGAACTTTTGGAAAGACAGCAATGCGAAAGGCTCTATTGCTAAGTATAGGTTGTGCGTTTTGAATAATTAATTTGATTTCAATAAAAAAATAGGATTTGAATAATTAATTTAATTAAAAAAATAGGTGGGTTGGTGAGCCAACCCGACCCACCACGGGTTCAACCCGTGTGAGCCAAGTTCTTAGTGAGCCAGGTCAAAATAGCCCGCATCAAAAATTTTGCATTTTTTTCCAACCCAACCCGGCTCAAACCCGTGGTGAGCCGAGTTGGCTCACGGGTTTCAACCCATTTTGACGGCACTAATATTTTGATTAGAGGGTTAGAGAGGTGTTTTATATTTTTGGCGTGAGGTCTCTATAAAAACCTTGTTTTAAAAACTTTGATCATTATAGTGCATTGGCTTGGCCGAACCAGTATAAAAAATCAGTGTTTGATCTTTCTTATCTCTACTCTGTTACATTCAATCGATTATACTTTACACACATTCGATTAAATTTCCGCTGAACTGAAAATCTTTTAACTTGCATTCCAAAAAAAGTATAAAGGCATCTCTTTTTGTGAAAAAGATTTTGAAAGTTTTAAATTTTATACTTCACCAATTCACCACCCCCCCTCCCCCCTCTTGGTGTGAGGAATTGAGTCATTCTATTTTAACATCCCTAATTGATCAAATTGCATTCATATTTACTTTTTCTACATTTTTCATTATAAACCAATGAAATTGTTCTTAAGTCTTAATTAGTTAAGGTATTACATGATTGTCTAGTGTTGTGAGTCTTCTGGAATACGATACTTGGTTAGCATGACATAACAAACCAAGTCGGGGGGGTGAATTGGTCTTTAATGAAAACATGTGCCTTTTAAAATTTCTACTCGATTAAACTTACTAAGCAAATAATAATAACAAATAAAGAGAGTAAGGTTGAGAGAAATTTCCACATATGATTCTATCCTCGTTCAAATGTTACCAATCCTACGTCCAGTCGCCTATTCAAAACAAGATAAACAGTTCAGTACTGACAAAACAATTACAAATTACAATCACACACATACAATTTGTAACAATTTAGAAAAACATCTCTATTGATGCCACAAGAGATTAACCTACATCTCCTTTGAGTCTTCACAAAGGATGAAACACTTCCTTCGAGTATTTCACGAAGGATGACTTTCTCTTCTAAACACTTTCTCAAACGCACCAAAGATGAACCAACTATTCCTCTGTCACCGTAGCAGCACTTCAATAGCTCCACAAACGAGAGTTTCTTTAGCTAAACAAGAGCACACAATTCCCAAGAGTTTCTGAGTTCTAGAGCACAAGGGAAGAGCTGTTGTTGAAAGAAAATGAAAGTCTATTTATAGACTCAAGCAAAGACTCTTGCATTTTTCGTTTTCTACCACTCTAATGCTCTTAATTGATTAACTAATCGATTAAATTGAGTGTAATGGCTAGTTCAACGGCTAGAAAACTCCAGCGGTCAAATTTAATCTGTTAATCTATGTGTTAATCGATTATATAATCGATTAAATGATAGTTTAATCAATTATTCCAGAGGCAATTCGAGTTTTCAGATTAATCGATTAATTCTAGGTCTAATCGATAATTCAATTTGTTTTGACTTTGAACATAAATTTTATAATTCTAAGATACATGGAATCAAAACCACTAAGAACCTAAGTCCTAGACACTAAATTACAATTATTACAAAAGCTTTTCATCTTAATACAAGTCTTCAAAAGATCTTTTTGAGTCTTGATTTCTATTGACTTGATTTGGGCATCATCAAAAACTTCATCTTCATTATTTTGCTAACATTCTCTCCCTTTTTGATGATGATCAAAAACTCCTTTGATTTAAAGCTTTTAGTAATAATTTGGAAAAAAACACAACTTATGGAAGACAAAAATATTAGTGGATTTAAAAATAAACACAAATAAGCTTTAAACATTTTCTCCCTTTATCTCCCCCTAAAAATAATTAAAAGTAATACCCCTTAAGAAAAGCATGTATGCATAAAATTTGGGGAAAGACATGACATATTTTATTGAATTTAAACAAACATTCAAACATACAATAGAGAAAATTAAAAGACACAACATAAATCATAAAGTATCTTAAGACTAGAGAACCTAAAACTCATCACTACCTTTTTATCTGATTCATCTTTATCTAAATAATAAGAGGTTCCCATAAGAGTAGTTGCTTCCTTTCCTTTGTCCATTTCAAACTTCTTAAGAATTTCTCTACAATTCTTAGTTTAAGAAATGAATGTACCTTCCTTCATTTGCTTAATTTGAAGACCGAAGAAGAATGTTAATTCTCCTATCATAGACATTTCAAATTCACCCCGCACAGTCTTAGCAAAATTTTCACAAAGAGATTTATTAGATGATCCAAAAATAATATCATCAACATATACTTGAATGATCAAAATATGTTTTCCTCTATTAAAATCATTTACTTAAATTTTGTTTACCATTGTTTATGAAAAAATTAAAAAAAAATCTTAAATGTTAAACATTAGGTACCCAACTACTTTGTATGGGTCCTTTGGGTTAGATTGAAAAAATTGAAATCATTTTACAACCCAAACATATCTACCACTTGGAACACCATAATGCTTAATTTTACATTTATTTGAAGTATGACCTTTTTTCATACAATAAAAGCATGATACGACATTTGTGTTCCTATAAGTTGTTCCTTTTTCTGCCCAAGTTCTACGGGTTATATTATTATGTTTATTTTTAATTTTAGGAACATACTTATTTTTATCAATCTTTTTACTTTGTACATTATTTTTGCTACATTCACCTAATGTTGTTTGTTCTAGTAGTTTCTTAAAATTTTCACAAGATGCACATTCATCACTACTAGTAAATTTACCCTTTTCATAAAATAAAATATTATTTTTTAAATCTTTATTTTCTTCAAAAATATTTTCAAAATTTAATTTTAAATTTATATTTTCTTCAAGAATATTTTCAAAATTTAATTTTAATTCTTTGAAATCTTTTTTCAATTTCTTATGAGCTTTATCTAATTTTTTAGATTCTACTATTAAAGCAATATAAGTTTAATGCAATTCATCTTCACTATATTGACTATAATTATGAGAATCACTAGATGTACTTACTTGGCTTCTAGTAGTGTTGTCGTCCGCCATTAAACAGATGTTTTGATGGAAACCAATTCCCAGCTGGAAACGTGTAGGAAGAGGCTCCAGACCAGAGGAAACCAGTACTGAATAATGGTGCAGCGGATGGATGAAATGATGCAGTGTTTGAGGTGTTTTAATGGAGGAAAGGTGTATGGGTGAAGCCTCACAGCTCAGAGGGCCTTCCTACAAAGGAAGGAAGCTTGAGGAGAGGAGAAGAAGTAGTAATTCAAAGGTGACTTAAGAGCACAAAAGCTGGAAAACCAATTCTGCAGCATATCATTAAGCTCAAAAGTAAGCCAATACAAAGAAAAGGCCCTCTTATTTATAGGTGAAGAGGAGCCTAATTTCTGATTTTAATTCCCCCCTAAATTCAAATTATTCAGATTTATTTTGATCAAGCAAAGTCCATGCCTCATTCCAGCTCAGCCAGCAAGGTGTATGCTTCCTTCCAATTCAGCCAATTCACGTGGAAAATGCTGGTGCATGCCGTAAGCACCTCCTTTTTGGCTCCTTTGCTTGGTTCTATTGATTTAACTTCTTGGATGGCTCAATCATAGTCTCCAAGATTTATTAATTCCTACAAAACAAAGTATAAGTGCTTTAGTTAAGAGAAGAAGGATTTTTATAAGTAACCTTCCATAGAAGTAAAATGTTAGGTGATCCTTCTTCTTCTTGAATCTTCCTTGCCATTACTCTAGTAAGAGGTCCAATGTGATTTCTTGATGGTTTTCCATCATGTTTGCTTCTTCATTAGAATTGCTCAAGTAAGAAATTGTTTCGTTGTCATCGTCCCATGCGATGTAAGTTTTCTTTTTCTTGAATAATTTCTTTTCTTTCATTACTTCACCCTTCTTTTGATTTGGGTAGTCAGCTTTTAAGTGCCCCTTTTCTCTGCACCCATAGCGTCTGTAGTTTGATAAGATCCTTGGTTTTCTCACTTTTCGTATTTAAATCTTCCTTTTCCTTTTGACTTCATGAACCTTTGAGCCTTTTGATTATGAGACTCAAATTTTCTTCATCTTCTATTTTGCTCTTGCTCCTTTCTACCTTAGATTTGAAGGCTAGAGTCTTTTTCTTAGTTTTTGCTTCTTCTTCATCTAGTCTTCCAAGGTCAACTTCATGCTCTCTCAACTTTCCAAATAATGTCGCCATAGTCTTGTGTTTAGATTTTGTGACTCAAAAATTGCAGTCACTTTTGGTTGCTAAGATCTGTCTAAAGATTTTAAAATTTTTATGTTAAGCCCATCAGTTTCGAAAGACTTACCTAGTGCAATGAGATGGTTTACGATGTTGGTGAAGTGTTTCTGAACATTTGATTTGGGCATCATCAAAACTTCATCTTCATCATTTTGCTAACACAAGAGCTTAGAGTTCTTAATAAAAAACAAGAAAGGTCCAAGAAGATATAAGAAAAAGTAGGAGTAGGAGTTACTCAAGAAGGCGTTCAAAAACTCCCACACAAATCACACACTTTGAGGAAGATAATAGGCATTCTACCAACCTGCTCCACCTATAAGGTATATAAGGGATTGTGAACAACCACCAAGAGAGAGTAGGTTAGACCTTTATCATTTCCACAAGAAAGATGTTGAGGCATACCTAGATTGGTAGATGAAAGTAGAACAACGTTTTAAGTACCATCTTAAGTAGAAGACACATACCTTCCTACTACCATAGGAACCTTATGGAAAAACTCCAAAAGCTCCAACAAAGAAACATGAGTATTGAAGAGTATAGAAAAGATATGAAAATCTACATGATGAAGGCAAGAATTAGGGAAAAAGAAGGAACGACCAAATATATATTTCTAAGTGGTCTTAATCTTGACATTAGAGATAAAGTGGAGTCGTTGACCTATTAATATCTTAATGATTTGGTACGAATTTGCATAAAAGTAGAGAAATAACATTTGAGAAAAGGTTTGAAAATAAAGCTCATATGTTAGGAAAGACTATAAGATGGAGAGAAAACAAGTGGTAGAATAAGAACCCTCTAGGAACCTAAGGAAGGAGAAATAAAAAGGGAAACTAAGGGAGGGAACATCATCACAAATGTGCACTAGTGACATAAAAGGTTTCAAGTGTCTTGGTATAGGTCACATTTCATTACAATGTCCCACCAAAAGGACCATGATCTTAAAGGGTATTGATGCGTATAGTAGCCAAGATGAAAATTGCTCTTCTGAGAGTAAGAATGGATGTATGCACAAAAGTTAGGATGCCTACCCCTACAATGAGGATCATATTATGATAAGAAGAACTTTCCACAGTCAACTTAGTCCCAAGGAACTAACCCAAAGAGATAACATCTTTCACACAAGATGTCAAGTTTTAGAAAACGCATGTTCACTCATTGTGGATAGTGGCTCATGTTGCAATTGTTGTGGCTATAGGCTGGTTGAAAAGTTAGCCTTAACTATATTGTCCTACCCACAACCCTACAAAATCCAATGGCTTAATGATGGTGAGGACATGATAGTTAATCAGCATGTGGAGATTAAGTTTTCCATTGGGAATTATAAGCATAGTGTGTTATGTGACATAATATCAATGAAAGCTTGTCAATCTTATTGTGAAGGCCTTGACCTCTTTTGAAAAGGAAACCATACACGATGACTATACCAATGATATTACCTTCACCTATGTTGAAAATAGAATGGCTTGATTTCTCACACCAAGAGGGGAAGGGGTGAATTGGTGAAATGTAAAAACAAAGTTTTCTTTAAATCATTTTTGCAAAGTGGATGCCTTTAAAAGTTTTCTTGAAACATAAGCAAAAATATTTGTTTATGTAGCGAAAATGTAATCGATTTAAAGCAGTATGCAATCGACTGAATAAAAAGTGCAGGGATGGAAAGATCAAACGCTGAGTTTTTATACTAGTTCAGCCAAGCCTACATCCAGTGTCCTTTCAACCACAAGAAGCCAATGCACTATAATGATCAAGGTTTTTACAACAAGATTTTTATAGCGACCTTACGTCAAAAATATAAAACACCTCTCTAATCCTCTAATCAAAATATAGGCATATACAAAATAGACTAGTAGCAAGAATCCTCTCTACTGCAGTCCAACCCTTTGAGCCACCCTCAAAGTCAAGAACGCAACACGCTCGTCTTCCTATAATCACAACAGGGAAAACTTCAAACCAATCTTAACAAGATCGTAGCCTCTGATCTTTTAATAACACCCAAATGTGCAGATTATGATCAGCCTTTGTAAGTGTAGTTAACTTGCTCTTCAAGAATCCACAAGTAGATGATCACCACGGTCACTTCTTGTTTCTTGGAGCTTTTTCTCTTTCTCTGTAAGCATGTACTCTCTGCAAAATATCACAAAACTGTTAGAATCACAAAATTTCTTACAAAGATCAAGTTCGCGTCAATTTATAGATTTTCACAATTCAGACGCATTTTAATCAACTTAGCTACTAATGCAGTCGAATGTAACAATTTAGTCAAAGCAGTTAGTAGCAATTAATGCAGTTAATTGAATGTGCAATTAATGCAATCGAATCACAATAAATGATTGGTCAACATATATAAAAATATAGTCGTTGTAACATTCAACATAAGCATCAACAAAATTTTAAAACTGTAACAGACTTAGTCGAATGCAAGTTGCATATAATCGACTATGTAACACAGTTAAACAAAGTTTTGAAAAACTTCTTCTCTGAAAATCCTCACAACACACTTTTAACAAGTTTGTGCAAAGCCACGAGTTTTAATCGATTCATCCCATAATGAAGTCGACTTAAAACTATTAATGCAAAAAAGGGTTAATGCAAAGCTGTCCCTGGAAGGAAGTAGTATTATAATCAATTGGTAATAAAATATGATTGCATATAAAGCAAAGTGGAAAAAAAATAAAAATAAAAAGGGTTAAATATGTTTTTGATCCCTTAACTTTTAGTGAAAATTGGAATTAGTCCCTCTTCAAAACTTTGGACTAATTTAGTCCCCAAACTTTATAAATATGTGAATTTAGTCCTTTTAACCAAATTTTGTTAACTTTATTTGATGTTTCAGACACATTTCTCAGTTAACATTGAAGCAAAAATGTGTCAAATAGTATAAACAACTCAAATGCTATCATGAAACGCACTTGAAACATCAAATAAACCTAACAAAATTTAGTCCAAAGGACTAAATTCACACATTTTTAAAGTTTGGGGACTAAATTAGGCTAAAGTTTTGAAGAGGGACTAATTCCAAATTTCACTAAAGGTTAAGGAATCAAAAACATATTTAACCCAAATAAAAAAAGTGGATAAAGAAACATACGTTTGCTGCATATGGACAAAATTAGATAGATAAAAGAGATCAACTCACTTAAGGACGACAACTCTAACACGGTTGCTAGTCTCGTCCTGCAAGAACTTGAGTAGAAGAGCTTGCAGATCTGCAAAATATGGCTGAAAAGCATTCCGAATTGTTTCAGTTAAAGAGCTGAAGAGAATTAATGCCATCTTACATACCAAAAAGCAACAAACAGAATTTGGTTAGATGCTAAGCTCCTAAGTATGCAAACAACATCTAGTTTAAAGCACTGAAACAAAAAGTAAACATAAAAAAAGGTTAACATCATCCATCTTATCTAAGCCACTCTAAAATCCCACTCCATTAGCATCATTAAATCGCCTAAATAGATAATTCAATTGAAGAAGATTGTTTAAATCTACTGCATAATAACCAACCATTTGGCCGGTGATTGAACCTTTTCAAATTATTATATTCTACACCGGGGCTAATTATTTCTTTACATACACACATCAAATATTGGTGTAATGTATAGATATTAATAAAATTCAAATGCAATGCAAAGCAATGTATAAATATTAATAGATGTACCCACAAGATAGCTCACACAAACCACCAAGAAGTCAATTATTATTCAGAATTGCAACGCTGCTGCTGTGCAGAAATTAGAATGCACTACTGTCATTGTGTCGAATAGTAGAAAAGCAACTTTTGCTACCAATTCTGTTTGACCGTTATTAGTCTATGAGAGAAGAAAGAAACATAGTTAGTTGGTCTAACTGTTTGGGCAATTAGGGGGAGCGAGGAAAAGCTTTTCAACTTGTATAAATAGTTGTGATTAGTTTGGGGGAGGGATCTTTTTGGCCTTATTGAATTGTTGATCAGGACTCATTGTCCTAGGGGGAGAGGGATCTCTGTAGTCTTTCGGTTGATTGAAAGTGAATAAAAGAAGCATTTCTTTGTCGGAGTGTGTGTTTGAAGAGTAAGGAGTGAGTTTTTCCTAGGTTCTTGGATAAAGAACCTAACATTTGGTCCGACCTGCCGGATCCAAAAGGAAGAGAGAATCAGTGATGGACGGACAGTCATCGGAGGATAGGCGGCGACCCCTTCGCTCCAGGACACTGCTGCTCGGAGAAAGGTTTGAGAGTACTCTTGTTGGCAGAAGACGAGGAGGATGTGGTTATCGAAGGTGGATCCCCGGAGGGGGATTGCATGGAACTGTTGGCGTGCTCGGTGAAAGGGATGACATCGCCGACAACCATGAAGCTCGCAAGGAGAATCGGAGAGAAGCCAGTGCTAATTCTCATTGATAGCGGGGCCAGCCATAATTTCGTGAGCCGACAGGTGGCAGAGGAGATGAGACTTCCGGTTACCGACACGGTGCCATATGCGGTGAGTCTCGGGGATGGACGGCGGAGGATGTCAAGAGGGCGTTGTTAGGAGGTATCGATCACCATGGGGAAACTAGGGTGGTGGCAGAGCTTTACGTCTTCGAGCTGGGTGGGGTAGATGTTATACTGGGAATTGCATGGTTGACAACGTTGGGAGAGGTGATTATCAATTGGAGGGAGATGTCTATGATATATACCATGGGAGGCAAGAGGATTAGAGTGCAGGGGAACCCAGCTCTGGCCCGACAGCTGGTGGAACCCCAGAAACTGAAGAAGGTAGTGGATGCTGACTCATGGTTCCTTGGGTGGGAAGTGGGGCAGCTGGGAAAGCAGAGAGATGACAAGTGTCCAAGAGAGCTCACAGGGGAACAACAGACTGAATTGAAGGTTGTGTTACAGACCCACTGCGAGGTATTTCAGGAGCGAGAAGGCTTGCCACCGATACGTGATTTGGAGCATCGGATTTGTCCTTAAGAAGGGTGAGGATCCCGTAAACGTGAGACCATATAGATATTCTTATTTTATGAAGGAGGAGATAGAGAAGCAAGTTGTGGATATGTTGAAGGTGGGGATTATTCGTCCTTGCAAGCCCATACTCCAGTCCAGTTATCCTAGTGACAAAGAAGAATGGAAGCTGGCGATTCTGTGTCGATTACCGAGCACTTAACAAGGAAATTGTCCCCCGATCAGTACCTCATTCATGTGATAGAGGAGTTGTTGGATGAGCTGCATGGCGCCAAATACGTTTCTAAGATAGATTTGAAGGCCAGGTATCATCAAATCCGAATGGGAGAGGAGGATATCCCGAAAACAGCATTCCGCACCCATCAAGGTCACTTCGAATTTTTGGTGATGCCCTTCGGGCTCACCAACGCCCCAGCAACTTTCCAGAACACCATGAACAACCTACTACAACCCTACCTCAGGCAATTTGTACTAGTTTTTTTCGATGATATCCTCGTGTATAGTCGAACATGGGGAGATAACCTCAAACAGCTGGGCTCGGTGTTGCAGTTATTGGGACAGCATAAATGGTTACCCAACCAAAGTAAATGCGAGTTTAGAAAGCAACAAATTGGCTACTTAGGACACGTAATATCTGAAAGAGGAGTGGAGATGGACACGGAGAAGGTGCAGGCAGTGTTAGGGTAGGGAGAACCAAGGAATTTAAAGGCTTTGAGGGGGTTTCTAGGCTTCACGGGTTATTATCGCCGATTTGTGAAGGGATATGGGAGAATGGCCAAACCTCTGACAGACTTGCTAAAAAAGGGGAGTTTTGAGTGGTGACCAACAGCACAGACGGCCATGGAGAATTTGAAAACAGCCATAATCACGGCACCAGTTTTGACTCTTCCATATTTTAACCAAGAGTTTCAGCTGGAATGTGATGCCTCAGGAATAGGTGTGGGAGCAGTACTCATGCAGAATAAAAAAACCTATTGCTTTCTTCAGTAAAGCGTTATCGGGGGATCTCTGAGTATGTCAGTATATGAAAAGGAACTTATGGCTTTGGTAATGGTCGTTTAATACTGGAGGCCCTACTTATTGGGACGACAGTTTGTGGTATATATCGATCAACGCAGTTTGAAATACCTGCTGGAACAACGAATCACAACCCATAGCCAACAGATTTGGATAGCTAAGCTCATGGGTTATGATTTTGACATCGTATACAAGGTGGGGAGCTTAAACAAAGTGGCTGATGCCCTCTCGAGGAAAGGGGAAGGAATTATGGAAGATATGGAGCTGCAAGCCATCTCATGGCCTTATTGGTATGATTTTCACGAGGTGTTGAAAGAAATTGAGGAAGATGAAGCACTAAAAAAGGTGGTTCAGGAGTTTAAGGAGGACCCAAATAGTCACACACCATATACTCTGGAGAATGGACGACTCCCTTATAGAGGAAGGTTGGTGTTATCCGCTACATCTAGTTGGATTCCCAAATTATTGGCCGAATTCCATGTGACCAGTATAGGCAGACATTCATGAGTGTTTAGGATGTATAGGAGGCTGGCGCAGTCCTTATACTGGGGGGAATGAAGAAAACCGTGATAGACTTTGTTGCTGGATGCGTAATATGCCAGCAACATAAATATATGGCAGCATCACCGTAGGGTCTACTCCAACCTCTGCCTATTCCTTAGGCAGTGTGGGAAGAGGTGAGCATCGATTTCATTGTCAAATTACTAAAATCTCACAGTTAGGATGCAATTTTAGTGGTGGTGGACAGATTGAGTAAGTATGGACATTTTATAGCATTAAAACATCCCTATTCAGCAAGAACAGTGGCGGAGGTTTTTTGTTCAAGAGGTGGTTAGGTTGCATGGGATTTCAGTGTCGATTGTGAGAGACAGGGACCCCCTGTTCCTTAGTATATAATTGGTAGAAAAGGATTATAATTGGTAAAATGTGATTATAATCGATGGAAGATGAGGAAATGAGGAAATGCGGGAGAAACCCTAACCTGAAAGTGAGGAAGATGCTCTCTGATGGTGAAGGATGAGCTCTTGAGCCACTAAAAGTGTGGAAGACGACGCTGAGAAATGTTCTCTGATGTGCGAAAGAGAGAAAGAGATTGCTGAGAAATGTTGCTTTACCCAAACGTAAACAACTTCAAACGCGAAAAAAAAATGAGAAACGCATAGTGAATGAAAAACGCAACTTCAAACGGAAATAAGAGTTTTACCCAACCATCTCAACAGGACTGAACGAACAACAATAATAATCGAAAGGAAGTTTTGCATGAAAAAAAAAAGTATAGCCAAAAAAACAAATTGAATATATAAAATAATCTATATATGCTGTAATATTTAAACCGTATAGATTAATAATTTATACCTACTCTAATATTAATAGGTATAAAAAAACATTTTTATTATAATCAGTATAAAAATGTTTCTCATATTTACGAAAATATCATTACTTCTCTTTCTATAGCTATAAAAAGAATAATTTGCAATGGTGTAGTTTTGTTCCTTATACTCGCCATCATCACCCCTGCAACATTTCAACCCATCACCACCACCACACCTGAACAGACTAGTCCTAGTTCAGAATCTTCAGGATGCCTGCTAACGAAGCAACAACCTCCTGTTGCCCCTATATCCAGATCGACGTCCCTCGCCATCGTCTTAACGACGGCACAGCGTACGCTCCGTAGGCGTAGCCTGCCACTATTTTATAAACAATCTTAATTTTTGTTAAATCATTTGTCTGTATGATAATCTGTAATATTTTAAGTTATCTAAAGTTGAGTATCTTTATAAGTATTTCTTACAAAATAATAAAATTATCTATTTCTTACAAATTTATGGATAATTACAAATATTTATTAATAAAATAAATTTATTCATGATAAGTTTACTGATAAAATTTACTAATAAATAAATAAAAAAATCTGTCAATGTTGTTTTTCTAAGGTTAGTAGAATAAAAATAAGTTCATATAAATGGATCCTGAAGTTAAGTAATTAAGATTCGGCCTTGTTTTGAGGAGTGTTCCTATCCTTATCAAAACAACATATTAAGTACACGGTTTAATAAAGTGATTGAAGATTTTTCATTATATTAATTTTTATTCAATAATTTAATTCTTAATCATACGTGTCAAATAAATCGGGGTCAAAATAACTCTGTGGTTCTTCAATTTTCAAACAGAACTAAATAGATTAAATAGAGAGGTGAGGAAGAGATTTTGTAAGTAGTCAGAATTTCCCGTGAATTTAATCGAGCTATATAGTTTAGAATTTGAATTTTGAAAATTAAGTTCTAAAATGAGTTTTTTTTTTTTTTTGTGATTTTGGCTGTAACATCCCAAATTCTCACACTTAAAAATTCTTAGTTGATATATGTCTATACATATTTTAGGCTCATATTTCAACTATAAAACTATAACTTGAGTTCTTATATCCCTCCCTTCCTTGGTACTGAGTCAGACGACATCCCTTCATCGGCTCCCGTATAACGAATTATACGATCATCGCACATACCCAAACACAAAATACAAACAACTAGGGTGAGCTAACATGCAACCAATCATTTATGAAATATGCATATTTACTTTGATGCACTCAACAAACCTCATATAATAATTATGTTAGACACACTCATACCATCATACAACAATCACATCATAGATACTCATCCATTACTTTGATACACATGGTAAAATGACATCACAAGACTTGTTACTTTATAAACCGAATCGTCCGGACTAGAATGATAGTCGAGCTATGGCAGGTCTTGCACTCGTGGTGGCTTATGAAACTTGGGCTCCCCCACCCTACCATACTCACAAGGTTAGTCTGTTATCACTCACCTTGGATCATACTGGAAGCACCCAAGACTAGGACCTCCTGCTACTCCTCACCACATGGTTCAATCCTCTCTACATGAAAAGAAAGATCATTGGAGTTTCAGGATGACCCCAAGACTGAGCTCCTACTTTCATTCTAAACACTACCAGGGCACCACCATGTATCCTCTCCTTGAGGATCATGGAATTATGTCCATGAACCATACTGTCACTTTGAAACTTAACCCAAGACATGAATAACCAGATACCATCATATTATCAAAGTGAATCCAACATATCTCATACATTCACATACTTCCCACATAAATCACATCATGTTCAGACACATAAATTCAAATCCAATATAATAAAATACAATCATCACAATTATAATTCATAATTTTTGTATAAATGGTCCAAAAGTAGAAATTAAACAATATTGAGATCCCTGAGAAGATACACAATTAATATCTTTAAATCTGTAATTCCGATTTCAAATATGAACGGTCAAAGTAATTCACTATGTGTTAGAAAGTACATATTAAAATTTCCGGTTGATCCAACAGTTAACTAGTTAGATATTGAGATTTTACCGAGGTAACTCAGGGACAGAATTTTAAGTGGTTTTCAGTTATACTCAAAATGCGGAACGAATTCCTCTAAGCACAAACATCTAATTACAAATCTGAACGGTCAAGATGACTTAATATGTCTTATGAACTACTTACTAAAGGTTGGGCTCAATCTAACGACAAATGAAATATATCTGAAATTTTTACCATGATAACTTAAGAACAGAAATATAGTGTTCATCAGATTTTTCAAACCTTCAAAATTACTTTCTCAAAATATAGACTTCCAATTACAAATCCGATCGGTCAAAGTGTAGTAATGTATCCTAAAAATCATATATCCAATTTGCAGGTTGATCTAACAGTCAAATAGGTCAGAATCTATATTTTACCGAGAGGACTCAATAACCAAATTATAGGGGTAATTAATTTACTCAAACATACAAGATTTATTTCCTCAAGTATAGACTTCTAATTGATAATCCGAATGGTCAAAGTGAAGAAATAGGTCTTAGGATACATATATTAAACTTTTAGCTAAATCCAAAGGTAAAAACAATTAAAAGGAAGGTTTTACCATAGTAATTCGAAAATAAGAAAATTATAATCATGAAAACTAAATTTATACAAGTGAATAGATAACTACTGTTTCGGATGTGTAGGGTTGTGCTACTCCAAGTCTCCAAATTCTCCTGCTATCCCGTTCCGGTGGTTGGTTTTCTCTTCAAGTCTTAATTCTTCTCTTGATCCTGAGGGGTGGAGACCTGCAAAAGATTCTCCGATGCCAAAGTCAGTTTCAGAGCAGTGGCTTTTCTCAGGGGATAGTAATAAATGTGCATTCAATGTAACCTATCTACCACTCACCATGGACCTGTATTTCTAGTTTTTGCTATGGGCTTGGGATTAGTGAAAAGTTAATCACGGCCCAAAATAGCCCAATAGCTTCTAATTTCTACTTACCTTCAAACCAGGTTGATTTACCTTAAGTTACGATGATTAGTGATTTGGCCAGCAGTGAGGTACGGCGTCCGCCCATGTGACATGGGTGTCCGCCTCACCCTATTTGATCCTTAACATTTATCTAAGAGGTACTCTTCTGGGCCTCCTTTATCGGGGAGGGCGGACGGTCACTTTTGTGGGCGTCCTTCCGTGTGGCGATAAAATTCCATGTGAGTTCTTCAAAGTTTCTTACAGAGGGTCTATCCAGTTGGGCGGACGGGCATTTAGCCCTTTGGATGACGTGGGCATCCTTCCGTATGGCGCCCTGCACTCCCTGGTACGAAATGACTTATATGCCCTGTATCATTATTAAAATTCCAAGACAATGTGTAGTTTTACTTATTTTCCTGGGCGGACGGCCATTTTCCTGGGCATCCTTCCGTATGGCGCCCGGCACTCCCTGGTACACAAGCCCCCCAAGTCCTAGTGCACGCAGTGGACGTAGGATTTTGCATATGGCGCGCGTTGGGCCAGGAACCCGCAATTGGGCCGTATCCAGTGGGCTTTTGAATTTTGCTTTTAGGCGGGAAAACACGTGGCACGTTCCCATTGATGGAAGGTGATGAGTCAATATTTTATTGATTTCACTTAGTTTATTGTACTAAAATTAATCAGGGAATTGTGCTTAATTGTCCAGTATTTTCCCATTTTTCTGAAATGTGCTTAATTCGATCAGAAATTCTTATTTTAACTAATTTCAATTATCTGAGCTAATTATTTTCATTATTGATTGCAGGAAAAATTATTGGATAATGTTTTGGGACTGAAAGGTAAAATTCTCATCAATTACAAAAGTGAAAATTCATTTTCACTTTGCACACGTAAAGAGGCTTGAAATTCCAATTGAAAAATTGAATGAGAAATGCACACGGAACCAGCAGTTGCAAGCGGATTATGGTCCATTGGAAATTTTATTTTGGAAAGGTTTACTTTAGTTTATTTCACTTAGTTGATTTTTGAAGTGTCATTGCAGCACAAAAATAATAGTAGTACACGGCCATTACAATCCACCACAAAGGGAATCTTCTTTCTTTAAGAAGTAAAAGCACATGGGACCCATCACTTGATTGAAAATCACGTTCACATAGGATTACAAGTGGGAGCCACCCTTGGAACGTGAATTGTAGTGAATTGACCATTGTTTTGGAAAAGCAACCAAACCTCACGGCCATTCATCTTAGCAAGCATTATGGAAGAGAAAGAAGGGGACCACTACAAAGTAAAGGAGTTCACGGTTTTGTCTTTGGAGAAAGGCTAGCAAATATGGAATGGTTTCACGGCCCACATGTGCAAAAGATGTGCAGATTTTGAACTTTCTTCCACTCCACACACGTTTAAGCCCACGGTTCCTTTCCAATTTGGAGGAACACATGGGAGAGTGCTCACGGTCTTAGCTGGAAAGAGAGAACAGCAGCTGCAACGTATGGATGGATGGAGTTCAAGCTTGGAGGTGCAAGGTGATGAGAATAGAGAGGCACACACGGTGATTGATGTTGGAGAATTGGTGCAGAGTTACGTTCCAGCTGCATTGGAGAAGAAAAGGGCGTGTGGTTTCACGGAAAGCACAAGCAATGATGGAGTTCTTTCATTTGGTGTGCATGTCTGAAAGGTGTAGAAGATGACAAGAGTAGTTGGCAAAATGGAGGGGCCTCGTCATCTTTGCACACGTCCTCCGAAATTTGCTGGAAGAAAACAAGAGACAAAAACAAGTCACGGGAAAGGAAATCCAAAATGATGAATTGAGAGAGGATATTCAGATTTTTCACTATAAAACCAGCAGCAGGCAGAGAATGGGAAGCAGATTTTGGTATGAGATTTTAGGAGTAGATTAGGAAGCACCATTTATGTTTCCGTTCTGAAGTTCATTTTACCCCCTCCCCCTTGGGAGGTTTAGGGGTTTTGTTTCCAGTGATGTCCAGTAATGAATTTGGTTTTATTTCAGTGAAGAATTTTATTTGATGGACTCTGCGTTTCTTAGTTGATGCTGTTGATTTTCATCTGCAAATTACCTTCTGTTTACAATTCCATTGCACGTTTAAATTTTGAATCCAATTTGCTGTCATTTTCCGGTTCACTGCAAGTATTGTTCTGTTCAATTTCTGCTAAAATTGTTTCCTCCAGTTTCCAAATGCGAACTTTGATTCTGTCAATTTTCACTTTCAATTTACATTTTCAACTGCAATTTAACTTTCTCTGTTCGTTTTTACTGCCCTTTTGATTTACGTTTTCTTGTTCAACCTTTAAATTCTGTTTGCCGTTTTTAATTTAAATTTAATTTTTCTGCAATAAAAACAAAACAATCACAAAACCCCCCCCACTTCGTGTTAAATCTGAGATTGAACCATTCAAATTGATCCTTGAGAGACGACCTAGGAGTCACTTCCTAGCTTATACTGCATTATTTTCGTGCAATCAACTTTTGTGAGCGGTGCGACCCGTTCATCAAAAAATGGCGCCGTTGCCGGGGACCAATAACGGTTTGGTTTTAGATTCTTGTTGTGTAAATTTTTGTTCTGTTAATATGTGTCTTTTGTGTGTTTTGTGTTTTGTATTTTTGTAGGCGACAACGACACCTTCAGCAAATTTTGGCGGCGTTGTCACTTCAGTTCCAGGTTCTTGTTTTAGATTTATGTTGTGTTTTTCGATTATGTTGTGTTAATATATGTTTTGTCTTTTATATTTTATTGTGTTGTGTTTTGTATTTAGTTATTATTAAAAAAAAAAATTTGTTTTATCTTGTTTTTGCCTGTAGCATGTTTAATTGTGTTGTGTTTTATCTTGTGTTGTGTTGTGATGTTCTATTTGTTTTGTATGCGTGTCATATATATTTTTTCTGTTAATTAAAAAAAAAAAATTGTTCTGTCTTGTGTACGTATTGCATGTATAAATGTGTTGTGTTTTATCTGTTTTATAATTTTTAGTTTTTAGTTTTTACTTTTTATTTTCCATGTCTACCTATTTTGATGATGTGAATAATGCTTATTCTGCGAGTGTCTATAATCATGATTCTCCTTCTGCTTGGTACTCTGATTGTAATTCTGCTGAATTCTATGATGAGAATTATATGGATCATCCTCAAATTCCTGAGAGCGCTCCTAGGGAGCCGGTTCCACCTACAGAGGATGATTTATATTACGTTCTAAGCACTGGACTGACATATTTGCTGCCTAAGTTTCATGGTTTTGCAGGGGAATGCCCACATAGACATTTGGAGGAGTTCCACATGGTGTGCTCTTCAATGAAGCCTCAAGATGTTCCTCTTGATCACATTTTCTTGAGCGCATTTCCGCATTCATTACAAGGAGCAGCTAAGGATTGGCAAGACTCTCTTCCTCTAGGATCCGTTACCGATTGGGGATATCTTGAGCTTCAGTTTCTGAACAAATTCTCCCCTGAGCAGTATGGATATATCAATGATCCTGGATGGAATGACCCTAGCTTGGGATGGTTCGATGCTCAACAGGAATATCAGGAAGCACCATCTCAGGATACGTTTATGCCTCCACCAGTCCAGCAATACGAGAATCAGCAGTTTGATGCTTTTGTCCAAATAACTCCTCAACCTTCTACTTCTGAACCTACATTAAAGGAGTTACTGAAGCAAATGACCAAGCAGAGAATTCAGTTCAAGCAAGAGTGCATGAAGATCCAGCAGGAAACTCAAGCTGCCATGCAGAATCTGAGTGATCAGGTTGGCAGATGACCACTCTTGCACCTGAGGAGACCAATGAAAATTTTGAGGAACAGGCAGATACGAGCAGTAATTCTGAACAAGGTAGACCACTTTCATCCTCCACTACTTTACCAATCTTCAAGGAAGTGGAGGTAAGCATACCGCAAATTGATTATTCTATTGACTGTGTTATTAAAGATTATGATGATGATCGGTATGCTAATGACTATATTGTTGCTGAGCATGATTTTAATTTTTCCTCTGTGCATGATGAGGACCGCTTTTTACTATCACATTCAAATATTTGTTCTCCATGCACTGAACATGAATCTGAACCTGTTATAGATATTGTTTCTACATTTGAAACGGATTCATGTTATGAGGTTGTATCTAAGGCTCGGTATGATGAATTGGGATTGGGTGTTATACCTCTGCATAACATTTCTTTGGAACCATATTGCACTAACCCTATTGCAGGAGGTACAGATGAATTGGACCAACATGCACCCACAGTGGAAAACATAGGTGCAAACACTGACAAATCAAAGTTCGGAAGGCATCTGCTGTACCCGCTCATCAACAATTGCTGCTTAGATCCGGTGGTGGAAGATATTTCCCTACTTGATCAGATTTGGAGGATGAAGCAGTTCGTCCTCAACACTTTCATGCTGGATCCTGAAGAAGGGAACATCTCCCTACAAGTCCAAAATTGGCAACTGCCACCCTAACTAGGGAAGTTTTCTTTTTCTTTCTTCCCCGTTTTCATATTTTTAGTGCACTTGTCCTTTATCTGTTTATTGTTTTGATTTATGATCTTATGCCTTTAACTGATTTGGGACATTGTAGTTTAAGTGTGGTCTGGGGGAGATTCTGCATTTTGTTTTTCTTTGAAGTTTGTTTTTCCTTTTCTTCTTAGTTTTCGAATTGTTATCTTTAAAAAAAAATAAAAATAAAAAAAAAAACAATTTAAAAAAATGTGTTCTGTGTTTTATTTGCTTCGTGATTTTTAATGTTTGTACTAAAAAGAAAAAAAAAATAAAATAAAAATAAAAATTTGTGTTGTGTTTCAAGTATGTTATTTTGTTAATGTATGTTTTGTAAATATATGTTTTGTCTGCTGTTTTTGACATTTGTGTTCTATCTGCTTTGATATTTTGTGTTCGTTATTTGGTATTTTGTTTCGTTAATATGTGTTCTGTTTTTATTTATTTATTTAGTTTTTGTTAAAACATAAAAAATCAACAGAGAGCAAAATTGTAGTAAAAGGCAGATAGGTGTAATTTGAGCTGAAACTATCTGAGTGCTTTTATTGAAATAACCAAGTTCACCGATAACATGCTGTCTTACTCTGTTAATTATAGATAATAATATTAAAAAACAAAAAACAAAAAAAAAAAACAAAACAAAACATAATAAGATAGTAAGGGCAGTAGTCGATCATTAGTGATCGTTTAGGATTACAGTCCAACAAAAAAAAAAAAAAAAAAAAACAAACATAAGCGTAATAAAGATGTTCGGGGTTCGATCATTTGTGATCGTTAATATTACAGACCTGAATAAAAACATAAAAAAAAAACATAAACAAAACATTAAAACATTAAAACTGGAAGAATTCTCGAGCTGGTTGTGGTGGTCTAAGGGAGAGCTCCGTTGAGGGAGTTCTGGTTCGAAATACAGGAGGCTTTGGTGGAGGAATTTCTCGTTCATTTTTGTCGTCATCGATAATGATCGGAACTGGAAACAAATCCAGCAGCCTCGGTGCCCTCATTATCACCCAGTTGTTTTCTTTCAAACAAAAAAAAATAAAAAATAAAAAATAAAAAATAAAAAATAAAAAATTGTGTTAATTATAGAGGAAGTGAAAAATTTCAATAAAAATTGAGGTGTGATCAGGGTCTTACCGTACATATATAGCGGCAGTTGTGAAAAGAGAGTGCCAGTGGGGTCTATCTCCGCTTGCCAGCGCCTGACCCGATTGCCATGGTTGTTAAACCAGCAGTGCACGTTATATTCGGTGGCATCTCCGAAGGTCCTCAGTCGAGACGCGATCTCGACGACTTGGACTCTGCTAGGGTGTGTGACCCCATAATTGAATATTTTGGTCATCATCTGGATTTGATCGTCGGTAGGACGCCACCGTTGACTAGTGTATCTCTCTGATTCCATCTCACTCGTCATCATTCCTCTTGAAATATTCTAAAACTTAATAAAAAAAAATATAAAAATAAAAAGAACAAAAACATAAAAAAAGAAAAAAAAAACATAAAAAAAAAATAATAAAAAGAACTAAAAAAAAGGAGCATAAAAAAAATTAGATTAGTTCTCTGTTTTCTTTATTTGTTCTTGTTTCCTTTTAGATTTATTTTGTCCAGTCTGTATTTGATGTTTCAGTGTCTGGTCTCAGATCTGTTTCACGGTCCTTGCAAAAGGGTCCTAAACGGATCTACGTCCAGTTGTCCGGTTGTTCTTGTCCATATTGTTCTTGTATATTATGTTTATGTGTTTATTTAGTTTTAAGTGGGGTACGTGGCGTTGTTCTACCCGATTGTCTCTGCAATACCTTCAATCGAAGGGAGATTAACGTCTGGTTTCCAGCCTATATACCCCTTAGGTTTTAAGACAATTGTGTTTTAAGTGTTTAGCAAGTGAAGAAGAAAGCGAATAAGAGCTGAAAAGAAAGAAGGAACTGAAGGCTTAAATGAAAGCAGAAAAAGCAAGCAGAAAGATAAGAAAGAAAGGCAGATCCAGGAACAGAGGACTTACCTGGAGAAGTAGAGCTGGCAGAGAAGCTCCTCGCGGATCTCAGACTCTTCAGTTGGCACGGTGGCAGAGGCTCCTTGCAGGACTCGTACACTTTCAGAGCACGCAGACGCGGGGTGGAGAGGCTTCCTCGCAGATCCAGACGCTCGAGAGAGAGCAGAGAGAGTCGAGAGAGAGCAGAGAGAGTTGAGAGAGCAGAGAGAGAGCAGAGGAGTTGAGAGAGAATGAGCGTTCAGAAATGGCGCTGGACGCGGAGGAATGGCCATTTATAGCCAAAATAATCTACTGTAGCAACAGTTTCGGTCATTGCCACCGAAACTGTTGTCACAGTACAGGTCATCCTTTTTTTTAAAAAAAAAAAAAATTATAATAAAAATTATTAACATCTACTGATGGGTGCTAGGTGTTTTAGACATCTGCTGATGGATGTTCCTGATAACATCTGCTGATGGATGTTACTGAAAAATTTCTTCCCATTTTTCCTAACTTTTTATTGCACTTGTCTCTATTATTTGCTACTCTGAAATTGATAATCTGATGATTGTAACACACTGAGGACATTGTGTGATTTAAGTGTGGTCTACTGGGGAGAAATTTTGATTTTCTGTTAGTTTCTGTTAAGTTTGTATTTTGTGTGTTAAATTTTTTGTTTTTGAGTGTTAAATTTTTTCTGTTTTAAGTGGTTTTTAGTGTGTTTTGTGTGCAATAAATTTTACATTTTTCTTTTGATTTCTGGATGATGTTTAAGTTGTAGATTTTTCCTTCACTTACTTAATACTTATAGTTTGTAATCCTTGCTTTTCTCTGCCTGGAAAGATGATTATACATTTGAGAGGTTGATTTGATTGTGACAAATACCCTGTGTGAGATTTGAGCCACTTAATTTTCTTTCTTGTGTGTGATATGTATCTTGAATGCTTGCACATATGCCTTGGCTTGATTCTTTTTGATATACTTGATTGATATGCATGTTCAGACGTGATAAAGGCATTTTTGTTCTTGAGCCTCTTTAGCCAAATAAGCCTACCTTGTTATTATCCTTTGATAACCCCTTTGAGCCTATACTGTATATATTTCTTTGTGTTGAAGCTCATACACTGATCCTAAGTGAAAAACAAATGATTACCTTATCCTTAGGAAAGTCTGGAGCTATAGAAGTATTTTGTGAATAAGTGTGGTCTCCTTGGGAATTCTGATGAATTGGCTAGTTGGTTCCTCATCATGTTTTGAAATGATAATATATATCCTGTTGTGTGATTAAAAAATAAAAAAAATAAAAAAAAAGAGACAGGATAAATGATGAGAAAAAGAAAAAAAAATTGAAAAATAATTCTGTGAATAATGGAGTCGAGAAGAGGATTGAATTAGAGGTTTGGGTGAGATTTCACTGTGTTTACATTTTTTCCTAGTGCACCTCTAATTCTTCTGAGCTATAGCTACTTATCCAAATTTATCCTCCCCTGTCCTTGGCCCGATTACAACCCAGTAAAGACCTTTTGATCTGAACATGCATATGTTTTAAGTGTTGATATTAGAAGCTTGCCAAGTCTACTTGTGTTTGTTTTCTTGAGTACATTGAGTTGAAATTATTTACCTTAAACACTTGAGAGAAACACTATTAGTGCATCTGTGAGGTTATGTTATTTTTGAATCACCTCTTGAACTGATTAATTATTTTTGCCATACTTTGAATTGCTTGGATGATTTCTGTAAGTATCTGCTTTATTTGATTGTGTGTTGGATGTTGTCTACTTCTTTTCTCTGTCCAGAAAGTCTTGAGAACTGTGTAAATTCTGTGTGTTTTCTTGTGTCTTTATTTTCTGTCTGCTGAGTTGTGTCACTTCCCTAAAAGTCCTTTGAACCATTCCCTGATTTGAGTCTTGATTTTGCCCAGGAGTGCAAAAGACTAAGTGTGGTCTATTTTGATGAGTCAATATTTTATTGATTTCACTTAGTTTATTGTACTAAAATTAATCAGGGAATTGTGCTTAATTGTCCAGTATTTTCCCATTTTTCTGAAATGTGCTTAATTCGATCAGAAATTCTTATTTTAACTAATTTCAATTATCTGAGCTAATTATTTTCATTATTGATTGCAGGAAAAATTATTGGATAATGTTTTGGGACTGAAAGGTAAAATTCTCATCAATTACAAAAGTGAAAATTCATTTTCACTTTGCACACGTAAAGAGGCTTGAAATTCCAATTGAAAAATTGAATGAGAAATGCACACGGAACCAGCAGTTGCAAGCGGATTATGGTCCATTGGAAATTTTATTTTGGAAAGGTTTACTTTAGTTTATTTCACTTAGTTGATTTTTGAAGTGTCATTGCAGCACAAAAATAATAGTAGTACACGGCCATTACAATCCACCACAAAGGGAATCTTCTTTCTTTAAGAAGTAAAAGCACATGGGACCCATCACTTGATTGAAAATCACGTTCACATAGGATTACAAGTGGGAGCCACCCTTGGAACGTGAATTGTAGTGAATTGACCATTGTTTTGGAAAAGCAACCAAACCTCACGGCCATTCATCTTAGCAAGCATTATGGAAGAGAAAGAAGGGGACCACTACAAAGTAAAGGAGTTCACGGTTTTGTCTTTGGAGAAAGGCTAGCAAATATGGAATGGTTTCACGGCCTACATGTGCAAAAGATGTGCAGATTTTGAACTTTCTTCCACTCCACACACGTTTAAGCCCACGGTTCCTTTCCAATTTGGAGGAACACATGGGAGAGTGCTCACGGTCTTAGCTGGAAAGAGAGAACAGCAGCTGCAACGTATGGATGGATGGAGTTCAAGCTTGGAGGTGCAAGGTGATGAGAATAGAGAGGCACACACGGTGATTGATGTTGGAGAATTGGTGCAGAGTTACGTTCCAGCTGCATTGGAGAAGAAAAGGGCGTGTGGTTTCACGGAAAGCACAAGCAATGATGGAGTTCTTTCATTTGGTGTGCATGTCTGAAAGGTGTAGAAGATGACAAGAGTAGTTGGCAAAATGGAGGGGCCTCGTCATCTTTGCACACGTCCTCCGAAATTTGCTGGAAGAAAACAAGAGACAAAAACAAGTCACGGGAAAGGAAATCCAAAATGATGAATTGAGAGAGGATATTCAGATTTTTCACTATAAAACCAGCAGCAGGCAGAGAATGGGAAGCAGATTTTGGTATGAGATTTTAGGAGTAGATTAGGAAGCACCATTTATGTTTCCGTTCTGAAGTTCATTTTACCCCCTCCCCCTTGGGAGGTTTAGGGGTTTTGTTTCCAGTGATGTCCAGTAATGAATTTGGTTTTATTTCAGTGAAGAATTTTATTTGATGGACTCTGCGTTTCTTAGTTGATGCTGTTGATTTTCATCTGCAAATTACCTTCTGTTTACAATTCCATTGCACGTTTAAATTTTGAATCCAATTTGCTGTCATTTTCCGGTTCACTGCAAGTATTGTTCTCTTCAATTTCTGCTAAAATTGTTTCCTCCAGTTTCCAAATGCGAACTTTGATTCTGTCAATTTTCACTTTCAATTTACATTTTCAACTGCAATTTAAGTTTCTCTGTTCGTTTTTACTGCCCTTTTGATTTACGTTTTCTTGTTCAACCTTTAAATTCTGTTTGCCGTTTTTAATTTAAATTTAATTTTTCTGCAATAAAAACAAAACAATCACAAACCCCCCCCCCCCCCACTTCGTGTTAAATCTGAGATTGAACCATTCAAATTGATCCTTGAGAGACGACCTAGGAGTCACTTCCTAGCTTATACTGCATTATTTTCGTGCAATCAACTTTTGTGAGCGGTGCGACCCGTTCATCAGAAGGTGAAACGTCGCCAGATCCGGAGCGTTGGTCGTGCGAGATTTGAACGACCTGGATATCCTCAACGGTTACTAAATTTTTCTATAAATAGTGGATGGGACAAGGTCATTTTCATTCGTCTTCATCATTCAAGATTTCAAATTCTTTTTCCCTCAAGTAATAAATGGCAGTTGTGTCCATCGAGTCAAGTTCTGAGTCGTCGGGTGGAGTCCGTGAGGGGTCGGCGAGGGGCGGCGGTGACTTTCTTAGTTCGGTTTCTTCTCATTTTTTAGATGAGGCGGTTGGGTCTTCTGGGGCGGACCCTGAGGTGCCGGTCTCGACGGGCGACCGGGTCTTTTATGGTGTGCCTATGTTCCTGCTCAAAGGAGGTATCCGTGTGGACGGGTCTCCCTTCGAGCCGGACGGCCAAGGGGTGATAGTGTCTGACTAGGCTCCCTATGTTCCTAGTCTGTACGCTGCCTCCTATGCCATCCGCAAGGAGTTAGAATGGAGGGTCGGTCATACCCATATCGTCCGGGATATAGAAGATTCGAGGTTGATCCGGGCTGGAGTCAGTTTGTTAAATGAAAGGGCCTTCTATGGAAAGAGGTCAAGCCCAGATGATTTCTTCTACGTGTATGTGGCCTTCTTCACCCATCTTTTTATCCGGGTGCCTTTTACCAAGTTTCAGACGGCCGTTCTTCGAGAGGTTAACATGGCTCCCGCGCAACTGCACCCCAACTCTTGGGCGGCCGTGCAGGCATTTCTGGCGATGTGTTTGGCCGTGGGCGTCACTCCTACTATTCCGGTCTTCTTTCATTATTTCGAGGTCCGCCCTTCTCCCTCTGGCGGTTGGGTATCCTTTACGTCAGTTCGGGATAGGACCCTGTTCCGCCCCTTCTCTAATTCTTTCAAAAATTTTAAACAACATTATTTCAAAATAATCATTGACAAAGCCGGCCGCCACGAATTTTATGATGGTGAAGGGAGGTCGTTGTTCTCGTTTTACTGGACGAGAGATCCCCGACGAATAAAGGCGACTTCTGTAGGGGCCTTAACAGCACCCGACTTAGAGGCCGTGCGTACCATCAATGCCCTCCCCCGCCGGATCTCTGCCCGTCTCTTGGTTGAATGCCTTAGTCTTGAGGATTGTGGACAAAAGGCGTTCGGTATGGTATTGTCATATTGGGTCTGTTTGTCTTTCGTATACTGACATTAATTTTTCTGAATTGCTTTGTTTCTTGCAGAACTGATGACAACTCCTGTCCCCCGCAAATCTAATTTTATGGCCACCCGGAAGAAGTCCGGGGCCAGTTCGTCGACCGCCCGGCCGACGAGTGTTCCCGCTGTTCCCCGTCCGCCTCCTCCAGGACGCTCTCCCTCGGACGGCCGCCTTCCGCCTGTGCGCCTGGGTCAGAAGGTAGGAATTCCTCCTACTGACAAGATCGGAGGTTCGGGCGTCAAGGTGCCGGGCCCCGAGCCCCGACAAGAGTTGGAGACCGTCCAGGTGGATCCATCGTCTGAGGCGGCCACTGTTTCTGCTGTTCCCTTGATCCGCAAGAGAAAGGATCACGCTGCTGAGGAACGTAAAGACAAGGAGGGCTCCTCGTCTTGATCAGCTTCAAAGAAGGCCCGCAAGGGCAAAGACAAAGAGAAAGATCGGGAGAAGGCCCCGGTCGTTCCCTTGCCGAGCGGCATCTTCAGCCCGGCGTTTAGTATGAGTGACCGGGCTAAGTTCCATATGAGCTCCTCCCAACGGGCGCTCATCGAGCCTCTCTCTGAATTGGAGCTAACAAACGCCATGCTGGAGATGTCGACCCGGATGTCCGCCTTGGCCTGGTATCTAAAGGAGTTCGCTGACCGCCCCGGAGTGGCGGAGATTCGCGCCGAGCTCGATGCAGAAAAGAAAAACTCGGCCTCCCTTCAGCTAACCTTGGAGCAGATGGTCCTGGCTCAAGATGATTATGATAAGAGAATTGAGCAGTTGGAGGCCGACCTTGAGAGGTCCCGGAAGGAGGCCGTTGAAAGCTTGACAGCCGCCCGGGACGAGCGAGACCAGTTGACCGAGGAAGGTCGCGAGCTGAAGGCGGAGGTAGCCCGCCTAAAGGATGCCGAGGCCGAGCGTGCCAAAGCAAACGAGGCGCTCACTCTTGATGTTGCCAAGGCCAACGAAAAAATTGCTGAGTTGGAGTCCACCGTCATGTTCGAGCATGAGGAGGGCTTCAATAAAGCCCTTCGCCAAGTGACTCTTCTGGCGGGCATCCAAGATCCGTACTCTCTCGGCGTGGATATCGAGAAGGATGTTTTTGACGGCGTCCTGGTAGATCTGAATGCCGCCGAGGAAGATGAGCCGACCGTGGGGGCCGGGGCCGGGGAAGATAATTAGGATTTCTTTTTTATTTTTTGGATGTGTGTTGTGTGGCCGTCTGCCCAACGTCTTGTATTATCTAGAGGTTGGCCGGACGGTCCTTTTGTAAATCTGGGCGCGTTTTGGCGCAATTGATTAATACACAAGTGTTCCCTTTCAATTTCGTATGTTTCATTATTTGCGCATCTAATCCTTTTGGTGGGGGTGTTCCCCTTATAAAATTAATTGAAATTTCACTCATGGTCCGGCCCTTATTTGGGCGGACGACAACGTTTAACGTTTGGGTTCGTTTGAATGCTTATTACCCGATCAAGCTGAGTGATTTTCGGTGGAACACCTTTTTACCAACTTGGTCTTAATGGGGCGGACGGTCCTTTGATTCGTGGCCCAACCAAGCTGAGAGTTGTTCTCGAAGGAACACTCTTTTTCGCCAGCTTGGTCTTAATGGGGCAGACGGTCCTTTGCTTCGTCGCCCAACCAAGCTGAGAGTTGTTCTCGGAGGAACACTCTTTTTCGCCAGCTTGGTCTTAATGGGGCAGACGATCCTTTGCTTCGTGGCCCAACCAAGCTGAGAGTTGTTCCCGGAGGAACGCTCTTTTTTGCCAACTTGGTCTTAATGGGGCGGACGGTCCTTTGCTTCGTGGCCCAACCAAACTGAGAGTGGTTCTCGGAGGACCACTCTTTTTCACCAGCTTGGTCTTATTGCGGCGGACGGTCCTTTGCTTCGTGGCCCAAGCAAACTGAGAGTGGTTCTCGGAGGAACACTCTTTTTCGCCGGCTTGGTCTTAATGGGGTGGACGGCCATTTTCGGCCAGGTTGAGAATGGTTCCCAACGGAAGATTCTTTGCCAACTTGGTTTTTACAAAATGAGGCTACCTATGTAGGAGAAAAGAAATATCCTGTCATTCATTAACTGTAAAGGAGAGTACATGTGATCAAATCATAGAAATTAGCTAAAGTAAAACTTTAGATGTGTGGTGTTCCAAGTATTGGGGATGGGACGTCCGTCCATTCATTCCAGCCTATACGCCCCGTTTCCTAGGGCCTCCATTATTCGGAACGGCCCTTCCCATTTGGCAGCAAAATTTCCATGTGTTGGGTTTCGGCGGGCGTCACCAGCTTTTCTCCATACTAGATCCCCCTCCTGGAAGCTCCTTGGTCGGACTTTGGAGTTGTATTTTCTTTCAACCATGCGCTTGCATGCTTCGGCCCTCAATGCCGCTCAGTCTCGCCGTTCGTCCAGGGAATCTAACTCGATTCTCAGCTCTTGGTCGTTGAGGTGTAGATCTTCAACCTGCCGCCTTAGTGACGGTTCGCCCAGTTCGACCGGCAACATGGCATCAATACCATAAGTTAAGTTAAAGGGAGTTTCGCCGGTGGTCCCGTGAGGCGTGCATCTATACGCCCATAGGACTTTGGCTAACTGGTCCACCCACGCCCCCTTCCTTTCTCCTAAACGTCGTTTAAGCTCCGAGACTAAGGTCTTATTCATCGCTTCTGCTTCCCCGTTCGTCTGGGGGTGTTCTACTGAACTGGTAACGTGCTTAATCCCCAATCCCTTGAAGAATTCGGCGAGTTTCTTATCAATAAACTGTCGGCCGTTATCCGTGACGATAAAGCGGGGGAAGCTGAAACGACATATCAACTTCCAGCAGAACTTCTGGACCTGGGCGGCCGTGATGGTTGCTAGGGGCTCGGCTTCCACCCACTTGGTGAAGTAATCCACCGCCACTAGGAGGAACCTCTTCTGGACCCGCCCCACCGGGAACAGTCCCACGATGTCCATTCCCCATTGGGCGAAAGGCCAAGGGGAGGAGATTGAACGCAGGGCGTGCGGCGGTATGTGGGACTTGTTGGAATGCTCTTGGCAACGGATGCACTTTTGGACGAACGCCCTTGTGTCTGCTTCCATGGTGGGCCAGTAATACCCGGCTCTCAGTAGCCGGGCTTTTAGCGTCCGCCAACCCGTATGAAGACCACAAATGCCATTGTGGAGCTCGTCCATAACGTAATGTGCTTCTGCTTCCCCCAAGCACTTAAGGAGTGGGGACGCGAATCCTCTCCTATACAGGTCGTCCCCCACCATAAGGTAACAGGCGGCCTTCTTAGCGTCGCTTGGGCCTACCGTTCGTCCTTCGTCCTAGCGGGTCATGACTTCTCTGATTTCTGTGCGCCAATCTTTTCCTCCGCCGGACACCGCCGAACACTCCACTGAGGGCTGAAGTAGAACCTGCCGTACGACAGTAGTTAATTGTCCCTTTTCTTTTCCCGAACTGAGCTTAGACAGTATGTCGGCCCTCGTATTTTGTTCTCTGGGGATGTGCTGTATGGCAACTTTGTCGAACGTTTTTGCGAGCTCCGTGGCTCGTTGGAAGTACTGCAGCAGCCGCTCCTCCCGGACTTGGAAATTGCCATTCATTTGGCCTACCACTAGCTCTGAATTTGTTCGACAGGTTATCCTTTTTGCCCCCATGTCCTTCGCAAGCTCGAGGCCGGCCACCAGGGCCTCATACTCGGCCTGATTGTTGGAAACTTTGAATTTGAAGATCAGGGAGTATTCCAGTAAGAATCCATTGGGGCCTTCGAGGACGATGCCGGCCCCGCTGATCGATCGGCCGGACGCCCCATCCACATACAGATTCCACTCGTCTTGGCCGGATGGGGGTAGTTCGGCCGCGAAATCCGCTAAGTGTTGACCTTTGACCGACCCTCTCGGCTCATAGCGCAAGCCGAATTCTGAGAGTTCTACCGCCCACGCCACCATCCGTTCGGCTAAGTCCGGCTTTCTTAGGATCTTGGAGATAGGGAAGTCGGTCCTAACTATCACCTGATGGCTTTGGAAGTAAGGGTGGAGTCTTCGAGATGCGTTTAACAAGGCCAAGGCCACCTTCTCTACCCGCTGGTCTCGGGTTTCAGCGTCTAGGAGCGTGCGGCTCACAAAATAAATTAGCCTCGCCTGAGGCCGTTCTTGCATCAACACGGCACTGATGGCCGTCTTCGACACTCCCAGGAAAATGTTCAAATCTCCTCCTGGAACCGGGCGGTTCATGACCGGCGGGTTGACAAGGATGGTTTTGACGTCCTGAAACGCTCGTTCGCACTCGTCGTCCCATGTCGGGCCGGCCCCTTTCTTCAGTTTACGCAGGACCGGTCTCATCCTTTCCGCTAGCTTGGGGATAAACCGCGACAAGGCGGTGAGGCGTCCGACCAGTCTTTGGATTTCCTTAAGGGTGGCCGGGCTTTGCATTTGTAGTATCGCTTCACACTTATCCGGGTTGGCCTCGATCCATAGAAGTAGGACTACACATTGTCTTGGAATTTTATTAATGATACAGGGCATATAAGTCATTTCGTACCAGGGAGTGTCGGGCGCCATACGGAAGGATGCCCACGTCATCCAAAGGGCTAAATGCCCGTCCGCCCAACTAGATAGACCCTCTGTAAGAAACTTTGAAGAACTCACATGGAATTTTATCGCCACACGGAAGGACGCCCACAAAAGTGACCGTCCGCCCTCCCCGATAAAGGAGGCCCAGAAGAGTACCTCTTAGATAAATGTCAAGCATCAAATAGGGTGAGGCGGACACCCATGTCACATGGGCGGACGCCCGTACCTCACTGCTGGCCAAATCACTAATCATCGTAACTTAAGGTAAATCAACCTGGTTTGAAGGTAAGTAGAAATTAGAAGCTATTGGGCTATTTTGGGCCGTGATTAACTTTTCACTAATCCCAAGCCCATAGCAAAAACTATAAATACAGGTCCACGGTGAGTGGTAGATAGGTTACATTGAATGCACATTTATTACTATCCCTTGAGAAAAGCCACTGCTCTGAAACTGACTTTGGCATCGGAGAATCTTTTGCAGGTCTCCACCCCTCAGGATCAAGAGAAGAATTAAGACTTGAAGAGAAAACCAAACACCGAAACTAGATAGCAGGAGAATTTGGAGACTTGGAGTAGCACAGCCTTACACATCCGAAACATTTGGCGCCCACCGTGGGGCCCTGTGACTTCAAAAACCCAATGGTGACCACGAGAAACATGGGCATGGACGATCCCGATGAGATGATCCGAGTCTTGCAACAAAAGATGGATGAGATGCAGCAGCGTCACGAGGACGAGTTGGCGGCGGTAAAGGCCGACTGCGAAGCCCGGATAGCCCGGGAAGTTGGAAGGATAGATGGGGGAGAGGAGCGAGCGAAGGATAAAGGAAAGGCGATGGCGGAAGAGCGTACGCCTCAGGATACCGAGTGTGATAGAACTTGGAGGCCAACCGGGTCTGAGGCGGAGGGAAGTAAAGCTAAATCGGTGCATGCGGAGAGCGCTGCCGAGGACGGACGGATGGTAGTAAAGTCAGAGCCCTCATCCACTTTGTTACTTCCCTTCACCCAAAACATAATGAATGTCCAAATTTCGGAGCAATTTGTGGCTCCGCAATTCAAAATGTATAACGGGACGACAGACCCCGAGTCCCATATCAAGACGTTCTCGAATGCAATGGCATTCCGAACCGGCAACGATGCCATTTGGTGCCGAGCGTTCTCGCTTTCATTGGAGGACGAAGCATTGGAATGGTTCAACACCCTCCCTCCTAATTCCATAGAAAACTTCGCTGGGTTGAAACAGTTATTCATCAAACAATTCGCGGCCAGTAGTACCCAAGACTTGACCGTTTTCGAATTAATGACCCTCAAACAAGGGAAGGATGAAACGCTGCGGACGTTTATGGATAGATACCAGAAGACCGTCCGGCGCGTGAAGAGCTTGACGTCAGAGCTCGCCCTCGATTACATATTACCGGCTCTCAAACCAGGGCCGTTTAAGGATAGCGTCTGCAGACAAGCGCCCAAGACAATGTGTAGTCCTACTTATTTTCCTGGGCGGACGGCCATTTTCCTGGGCATCCTTCCGTATGGCGCCCGACACTCCCTGGTACAACTACCATTACCAAAATTTTAACATGTTCATAACTCATATTCATGATCATAACATGTATAAAAATCATATATAAGAAGGATTAGCTCCCCTACCTCTATTCCAGACTTTTCTTGCTCTAAATTTGTTTTTCCGAAAACCCTCTAAAGGTCCTACTCTTCTTGCAACTAAAATTTCTTCCTAACTATTTCTTCTCTTTCTCAAGGTTTGTGCAAAATAGTCTCCCCTTCATGGCAATTTATAGTCCAAAAAATTTACTATTCATCAATTTTTTTAATATATTTTTTTTATTAATTTTTTAATTACCACTTACATAATGGATTCATTCATAATAGATTTCTCAATTATGCTTTCAAATATGAATGCAATTTTTTTTTTACAAAAAGGTATAAAAGAGTTTGAACCTAACACTAAAATTTTCTACCAATTAAGCTACCAAAATTTCTTATTAATTTTTCTACATTTTATAAAATTATTATATTTTCTATTCACAAAGAAATTTATTACTATTAATAATAAAATTATTACTATTAAGGTAAATATTTTTCATGGATCTTATTGGCCAAGATGTATTTTGAAATTTGATTTTTGAACAGCTAAGTTCTCATTTGGTTTTTCATATAGTCGAGTTTTGATTTGTTTTTTCGTGATTTTAAACCAAATTAGAATTCGATTATTCTTTAAAAAAAACTTTCCCCAAATAAATCCCATTCCAAATTTATTCTTCCAAGAAGACACAATGCAAAATTAATTCCTGAAGTAGATAACTGTATTATTCAAGGCTAAAATTCTATTCTGTAGAATTTTTTCTCCGAAATAAACCTTTCTTTCAACCGCACAACAGGTGCTGTCAGGAAAATTATTTCTCTGGAGAAAACACGGCAAAAAATGTAAAATGAAAATTAGAATTGTCAAATTCCAACCAGCTAACAATTGTCCTTTCCAAATTCATCGAAGACAAAAATGATATAAAATTCTGTCTAAAATTCGGTTCCTAAAGAATTAAATTCCTAAAAAAAAACATGTACAAATTCAACCTCTTAAAAGTCAAATTATGTTGATGAATAGTAATATAATATATTTTAAAAATTAATTTTGCGTTGGATCTATATGTAAAAATAAATTGGGAAAGAGATCTATTTGAAGAAAAAAAATTCCACGAACGTGTTCAATGGTTGATATACAAGTGCACAAAATGTCTTCCTGGTCTCTCTATTGACTCTATTTAATGGTGCTCAAAATTGAAGGACCACAATGTTGACTTTCTTTTCTACATGTCTTTATATCTCTAAGTAAGTTCGAAACTGAATTAGCAAATGGTAAGCTTAGTGATGGAACGCAAGCAATGTGTACAAAAGTCAAGTGGGTTCTCCCATTCAATTTGATGAGACATTTAAGAAAACGGGTCATGAGCATTGGTTTAGATTTTACTTCCTTGCAAAATAGTTCAGATGAAAAGGTCCAATTAGAGAACAAAAAGCTTCATCTAGAAGCAAAGATAGATTATGTTTAAGAGAGACTCCAAGTTCTACAGGCACATAAAGAATATTTAAAGCGTATGGAGATGAAGGTTGACCTAGTAGTCAGTTTTAATCTTTTGATGGGTTGGACTTATTCTTCGGGGAGTTCTTTGTTCCTAATTTGAACTCTTGAAAAAAAGGAAAGGAAATACAAGGAAGGGATTTAAAGGAAGTGATTTCATTGATGCAAATTTTATTAAATGAGGACATAATTAACGCATTTTTTAAAGGATGGACTAATTTAACATTTTTGAACGAAACTGGGACAAAATAGGATATTAAGCCTTATTAATACTATTATTATTAATACTATTAGTATTATATTATTGGATAAGAAAATTTAGTTGCATGACATTATGGAGGAAAATGAGAAGTTGAATTTGTAACTTTAAAAGATTATTATCCAAAATGGAAAAGCCAAGAAATATATTAGGAAAAGGAGATAGAAGAATATATCTTCATTAGATTATAAAATATTCACATAGTAAACTGTACTCTTTTCTTTGTTCCTAATTTGAACTCGTGAAAGTGTTGAAAAAAAGGAAAGGAAATACAAGAAATGTTCATAGATCTAAAGGAGAAACTTAATTTAGAAAAACAAAAATTCAATGTACTGCATTCTGGTAAAAAATGCATATTTAGGCCAACAACGAAATTCTCAAAATGCACTAAATACTCGTGATTATTGAGAATGAAGTTCGAACAGGAAAGAAAGTGAGGAGAAGTGCATCGTAACACGTTTTTTTTTTAACATACTTAAGTTTGATGTGTACATAACAAACATAAATTTACAAGTGTCGGATATAAAAACTCTTTAGAGGATTTGTCCTGATTTGACTACATGTATTGAAATCTCTAAAAGACATCGATGAGAATATGTCAGTAGTTTTTCAGTTATTTTAGAAATACAAACTTTTGTTTACGTTGAATTTATAGGACTATTTATGTTTTCGACAATTTTAATTGAAGATTAATTCTACTTTAGTTGGTCAAAGTTTTTATGGACCAACTAGAGGTCCCTTAAGCTTTTAGAGAAAGATGGAAGAAATGTTTGTCTTTCACTCAACATATGTAATTTAATATTTTTATACTTTTAGTGAAGAAAATCATTATACAAATAAATTAGCTAATTTGACTTTTACACGTGTAATTTTTTATTAAGGTTAAGTGTATTTTTTGTATTCTTTATTTTATTTTAATAATATTTTATATAATGACAAAAAATAGATATGATTTAGAGTATTAACATATTTTAGATGTCAAAATTCATAATAATAACTAACATGAATTTATTTAAGAACTTCTAAGATTGCAAAAATTGTGTTGCAGTAAAAAATTATTATTATTATTATTAGTATTATATTATTGGATAAGAAAACTTAGTTGCATGGCATTGTGGAGGAAAATGAGAAGTTGAATTTGCAACTTCAAAAGATTATTATCAAGAATGGAAAAGACAAGAAATGTATTAGGAAAAGGAAATAGAAGAATGTATCTTCATTATATCTTTTATGAATCAATGTTATTATCTCTCTAACCATTATAATTTTGTGAGAATCATATCCTTATTGCAAATTGTATGAAAACTATACCTTTGACAAAAATAGCCAATAAAAAGGTAAGCACGCTCTACTTTGACTTTTTTTTTGTGTCGGTTAATGGAGGTGAAAGCAATAAGCGTGAAATGAAGATATACAATTTGTTGTAGTTAAAATTGATATTTAATTCGTAAAAGCATAAGATCATTCACATGATCATAACACCATAAATTCATTAGGACTTAATTATCCATTGTAACACCGTTCACCATTTTGGGATTAAAGGATTCAATTGAAATAAAATTTAAACCCAAGTTAATGTAATTAAAAATTGATCTTGTTTTGCAGCACCATCCAGTTCAAAATTAATGTAATTAAAAGTCACTAAATTTTTGAAATTTTGTGAGAGGAGGCTATAAGGTTCTCTGTTTTTCCTGTTTTTCTCTTTAGTAATGACTTTTCTTGTGAGGCTATATAAGTAATGTTTTTAAAAGATTTTTCAAAGATCAAGCGTAACGTGTAAGTTAGGAGAAGGAGCAGGTAGTATAAAAGAGGTGTTATGGTTGTGTTTTAGTTCATTGAAGCGTAAATAAATTAGTAGTAAATATGAAGAGGAAGATGGGTTACTCTGGGACGCTAGTTTTGTTCCTTATACTTACCATCCTCGTCCCTACAAAACTTGCTGAGTTCACTGGTGAAGGTTCGCCTGTGCAAGATTTGAACTCACCACCACCACCACCAGGTCGCTTGCTAAAGAGGCAACCACCTCCTATCGCCCCTGTCCAGATCGACATCCCTCGCCATCGCCTTAGGCCGCCACCAATAGACTTATCTCAAAACGACGGCACAGCATATGCTCCGTAGGCGTAGCCTGCCACTATTTTATACTATACACAATCTTTCTCATCTTCACCAAATCTTCAAGTTTCTTGCTTCTATTCTAAAAGGAAATTGCAGGTAATATATATATATATATATATATATATATATATATATATATATATATATATATATATATATATATATATATATATATAATAATTTTTGTTACATCCTTTGTCTGTATGACAATCTGTAATATTTTATGTTATCTAAAGTTGAGTATCTTTGTAAGTATTTCTTACAAAATAATAACATTATCTATTTATTATTTATGATTTATATGGGTTAAGATTATTTTTTAATTTATGTAAGCTTAAAAATTCATATAACTAACATTATCGTGGATTGATAGATGCGAAAACGTTCACTCGCATCAATAAAAAAAGATAACTTATCCTATATTTGTTAAAAGCTAAATTTGATGAATATTAGATGAAGGACAATTTTAACTAACATTAATTGAAAAATTATGTTTCATTTTGGTCGAAAACTAATGTTGATGTTGAAAAAACAATATTGTTCATGTCAATGGTAGCCAGTGAAAAAGTTCTTTAAATTAGTGAAAAATGTTAGTGTTGATTAAAAGGTAAACGTGATCAATTTTAAATTAATGTTCCAACCGAGGTTAAGCTGATGATCTCACGTTGGGCAGATTTTGTTCCCACCAAATTGAACAAATGACATCTTGAGTAAGACTGAATTGAGGTAAGAATATAAATAGAATGAACTTAAAATTTTATGATGCTCTCATAATTGAATATCTAAAATACAAAATAAACTTTTTTATTCATAATAGCATAAGAAATATGTGTTGATTTTATGTATATATTTAAATGGAAAATTATACTTAAACAACAAATTTTGACAACATTTTGACACGGGACACGTGTCAAAATGAGAGTGGTGCACGTGGAAAATGATTTGAAAAATTAAAATGACGTGGAAAGAGAGTTGGAAGAAGGGTTTCAAGTTTTGGGGGTTGATTTCCAATATTCAGATTTTGAATCTGAGACTTTGGTAAAGAGAGAACAGAAGCTTGGGAGAGAGCGTGAACCCCAGAGAGTGTTCCCCATACAACCTTCGCTTAAGCAGTTGCTTGAGCAGAAGCGACCATTCATTGAATTTGTACCGTTCACCGGACTGTCGTCGTTCATCGGAGTCTTGTCTGATGTCATTCCACCGAGCCAACGAAAGCGCTCTGTATTAGGACACGATAGATAATGCTTCTTAAGATAAGCACTATGAGTATCATGTTTCTTTTTCGTTTGGCTTTTTAGTGCTTCTTTTTCATTTCTCTCCTTCGTGTTTCTTTTTTGTTTCGCTCATTCATGCCTCTCTTTGCTTCTTCGTGCTACTTTCGGCGACATTGCCTCAAGCACTAGATGTATAGTGTTTCGTTCGTCTACTAGGATTCAGGTATCCATGTTCCTTCGTTCCCTCCTTCTCTTCTTTGTTTCTCCTTTGCCCTTTTTCATACCCTAAAAACGCATTTTTCCTAAGTTTTCGAAGGTTAATTCAATTATTCTCTTCTTCTCTCTTCATTCTTTATTTTTCTTTTCTTTTTGCCCAAAATCGAAAATACCTAGGATTAGCCAAATTGAGGGAAATAACATTGTGAACATGAGAGAGAGAGGAGGAGGGATCCTTCAATACCAAATCCCTAACAAGCGTGTTTGAGTGGTTTGCAACGTCAAATCAAAATATTGATAAATTCGGTAGGACTTGAGTTTCAAACTTGATTTATTGGTAGAGTTAAGAGAAAAAATAAATAAAATAAATAACAAGTCAAGTGAACAAACAAAGTCAATTTGGATTTACCTAAAAGCTAGATGATGATACCAAATCATGCATGCAACAGTCATCCAAATAGGTGTGTAATAGTTCTTCAATTGAATGCACAACCATAAAAGAGGACACAAATTAAATATATTTTTTTGGGGAATTAGACTAAAAGCTCAACAACTTATAATTTAATTAAAGTCTTTTCTTCTTCTTTATTATACCAATAGTTTCCATGGAAGAGGAACCATCTTCTTCTTTATTATACCAATAGTCTTATTTAATCTCTTTCACTGTAATTTCATTTGATCTTTCCTTATCTCTATGTGGATTGTAAGACTCAAACACGCTTGTTAGGGATTTGGTATTGAAGGATCCCTCCTCCTCTCTTTCTCATGTTCACAACGTTATTTCCCCCAATTTGGCTAATCCTAGGTATTTTCGATTTTGGGCAAAAAGAAAAGAAAAATAAAGAATGAAGAGAGAAGAAGAGAATAATTGAATTAACCTTCGAAAACTTAGGAAAAATGCGTTTTTAGGGTATGAAAAAGAGCAAAGGAGAAACAAAGAAGAGAAGGAGGGAACGAAGGAACATGGATACCTGAATCCCAGTAGACGAATGAAACACTATACATCTAGTGCTTGAGGCAATGCCGCCGAAAGTAGAACGAAGAAGCAAAGAGAAGCATGAATGAGCGAAACGAAAAAGAAACACGAAGGAGCGAAATGAAAAAGAAGCACTAAAAAGCCAAACGAAAAAGAAACATGATACTCATAGTGCTTATCTTAAGAAGCATTATCTACCGTGTTCTAATACAGAGCGCTTTCGTTGGCTCGGTGGAATGACATCAGACAAGACTCCGATGAACGACGACGGTCCGGTGAACGGTACAAATTTCATGAATGGTCGCTTCTGCTCAAGCAACTGCTTAAGCAAAGGTTGTGTGGGGGAAACACTCTCTGGGGTTCACGCTCTCTCCCAAGCTTCTGTTATCTCTTTACGAAAGTCTCATATTCAAAATCTGAATATTGAAAATCAACCCCCAAAACTTGAAACCCTTCTTCCAACTCTCTTTCCACGTCATTTTAATTATTCAAATTATTTTCCACGTGCACCACTCTCATTTTGACACGTGTCCCGTGTCAAAATGTTGTCAAAATTTGTTGTTTAAGTATCATTTTCCTATTTAAATAGATTTAATTAATACTTGACCATAACAATAGCAACACATACTACAAATGACATAATAACCACTACTTTTGTGTTGCCTATTGAACTAAAATATTAAATTCAGAAAAGTTAATAAACTAAAACAAAAAGGATTTTAATAGTTTTATTGAAGTACTAAATACTTAGGATAAATCCAATGCAAATTATGTGACGATGAAGTCAATTTATCGTTTAAGACATTATATACATTAGCAGCACTAAAGAAAAGTTATTATTAGTGATTTACAAAACATTATATATGAAGTAAAATGACGTTGGATTTTTATGTGATGAATAAAAGTTAAAGGCCTGAGATAACGGGTAAGTCGTGTTATTGAAGATCGGATTGCTGAATATCGTCGTTGATTCTTGATCGGGAAAGGAGGTGAAACGTCGTATCAAGCTGTTCAATTAAAATTGTAGTCATATTAGATTGTGATCAGGTTAAACGTCTAAGATGCTTGGCTACGCTTTCAACATTTGAACAAAGACACAATGATCGATCATCGAGTAAGTTGAGCACATTACACAATGATAATGTCGGCGCTAGGCAACTAGGTGATTTTTCAAGTGCACCTCTCGTCTGGTTTCTTGTGGCTATAAGGGGATGCTGCTTTGCCCCACAGGTAAGCGTCAAAATATTTCAGATAAACGGTTGAGATCTCTTATTCAAAGCACTCCAAACTATCCTAAAAACTGGATGAGTTCCTTAATAATCCTCCATTATCCGAGCTACGCTATTTGATCTCTCTCCTTTTTGTCCTAGCCGTGTGAGTGGGTATCTGACAAAAACACTGTGACTCAAGTAAGTGATTTTACTCAATATTACATGGTAAAAATGAGTCATCAAAAGTAATTACCTAACTTTTCTTTATAAATCTTATAATAGACTTACAAATAAATCTTATTCATTAACTACCAATAAATGACTTTCACTTAACTAATCGGTAATTTAATTGTTAGATGGTCAACCATTCAATCTTTTGTTTATCCAGTATAATAAAGTACACTAAACACACCAAATGTGATTCAACAACATTTAAAAACAGTTAAAAGGTACCTAATAATAATTAGGCTTAATTACCTACTTAGTCCCCATGTTAGGAGGTAATTTTCTGTTTAGTACCCGGTTTTAAAAATGTAGACATTTGGTACCTATGTTTTGAAATTTGTATCAATTCAATCCTATCCAGTTAACGACGTTATAATTGATGCGAGAAATTAAGGACGTTATTGAAGATGCATTCAAACATTTGATAGCTATTCCACCCAGGTTATCATTAACGTCCTTAATTTCTCGCATCAATTATAACGCTATTAACTAGATATGATTGAATTAATACAAATTTCAAAACATAGGTACCAAATGCCTACATTTTTAAAACCGGGTACTAAACAGAAAATTACCTCCTAACATGGGGACTAAATAGGTAATTAAGCCTAATAATTATAACTATCAAAACAGAATGTAGAAAACGTTGACCACTATATTTAACCAAAACAATTTTTTTTTTCGTTTTGCTGCTTCCACGCACAAATTCACAAGATCCCATTTTTTAAAATCAGTTGCGGTAAGAACAAATTTCAATAAAGAAAGTACTAGACTAAAATTTGACTTTCAAAAATCGAATTCCAACTTTTAAATAAAAGTACTTTTACTCATAAATCTTAATCTCTAAATTTTAAAAGAAAAATATCAAACCTCTCTTAATAGTTCGTCCATAAACCAATTCTAGATAGGTTTACATGACAGGAATTATAAAAAAAAAAGGGTTAGAAATTTAGCTTCAGGAAAGTCTTATTCGAAAATGGCGGTACAGTATTAAGTGCTATCCCAAAAAAAAATTTGAAAGAGTATATTTCAATAAATTTATATTAAATTACTATTATTTATGAAAAAAAAATCACCTCTAGCCTCAATTCATCATCGTGGCTTCACTTTTGTCAATCATAAAACATTATGTAAAAAAAATATAATTAAATTAAAACATTATATTCTTTTATTTTTAAAATTTTAAAAAAATATATATCAAAGTTTCATAAAATTAAAACTTTCAATTTTGTGTCAAAATTTAAATACTAAAAACATACTTAATCTTATATTAAACTAGTCTTAATTTTTAATATAACATCATATTTAAATAGTATACATACTAAAGGAACTATCACATTATAAATAAAATATTAACAAACATAAGTATAAAGTCTCATAAAAGTTATATAAACATAATTATAAATCAAACTTTATATACAAATTTCTAAACCAAAACTAATTATAAATTTGGTTCTTTAAAAAAACAAAAAGAAAACGTATATATACTAAAGCATCTATACATATGCTCCATATCCATCTAAGCATGTTCTACAGACACATCATTTCCCTCTGCTCATACCCACCAGATGATTATGACCCAATAAGAACAAATCACATCCGAACCATCAACAAAAACACATTGTAATAGTTGTTTGATCATATGGACCATCAGCAAAAAGAAAATGTATATATACTAAACGTTTATACATATACTCCATATCCATCTTTTGGGTCATATCTGATTGTAATAGTTGTTTGATCATGAATGATGATCATATCTGTGGTTGAGTATGTGAAACTGTTTAACGAAATTGATTAACCCATGTGTGTGTATGCAATTTGCCATATTTTACTAAAACATTCACATCATTGCATATTCATACATTAACTGTGATTGATTACTATATTGAATTGTTACTAAATTGTTTGATCTAGTTGAACCTAGAAGGTTATGCAGGAACAATACTTGCTGACTAAGCTAGAATGGAAAATCTACAATACTCTACAGCAAAGAAATTGATTACGATAAAACTCTAATCAATTGGTCTTCATAACTAGGTTTGAAGATTCCAAACTTTTGATATCTAATATCTTATAACCCTGACTTACTAACTGTTATATGTTTATGCATCTTATACCTTTGTGTTTATCCGTTGTGAATATGTTTTGAGATATTAAGTGTTTTAAACTGTTTTGGTGATTCAAAATTATCAATTATGCTCTGACATTGCTGCTGTAATCTTGCTCTGATGCATTACTTGAATATGTTCTTACATGCTCTAATACAAAGTCTGATATTACTGCATTATGCATATGTGATTTGAAGTTGAAACATGCATAATGCAGGGGGAACATTGCATATTTCGAAGTTGTTCACATGTTTCCATTAAGGGGAAGAAAATATAAAGTTCATGTGAATATCATTGATACGGAGAGCATCAAATTAATTATGTTATCTTAATCGATGCATCTCTATTTGGTTGATTATCTGTGTTTCAATTACAATATACTATGTATGCCTTTTTTTATAATGCCTAAAGGGGGAGTGATACGACTGTCGCGGTCATACAAATTTGATACAAAAATTTATGCAGTATATTTCTAGGAAGTGACTCCTAGGTCGTCTCTCAAGGACCAATATTTTGGGGTTCAGTTTTAGATCTTTTTCACAAAAAAGGGGGGGGTTTGTAAATGGTTTTTGGTTACGGAAAAATAAATTTAAATCTGGAAATTAAATAAAACGGAATTTAAAAACACCGAAATAAATTTTAAACACTGTAAAACTGAACGGTAAAAGATGGTAAAAATAGAACAGTAAATATTCAGAAACTGTAGAATTGAACGGTGTAGAAAAACATTAAACGATAAAATAAAAGAGACAATAAAAATAGAAAACAATTAACTGGAAATGCAATTTATGAATGCTTTCAACACTTAAATTAAAATCAACAGTACAACTAAAAATAACACGAGCAAAGGTGACACACTTCTACTGCTTCTTCAGAAATTAAAACTACAATTGCATGTTTGAAATGGAAATTCAGAGAACGGAAGAGAAAGAGGAAGAGGCGAGAGCCTCTTCCATGGTTGTCCTAAACTACTCTTAAAACTCTCTGCCCCCTTGCTTCTCTGATTATGCTTGCATCTTATAGCAAATCTTTCTCGCAGTGAATTGCTAGCCTCCCAAACCCGTGAGTCTCTGCTTTTGCCACCTTGTCTTCTTCTTCAAACTTTTTGCACACCATTCCAACTGTGGGCTCCTCTTCTTTCTCACGTGAAGCTTTCACAAATCAGCATGCATCTCTCCATTCAAACACCTATTCTTTCCTAACAACACTTCTACTGCCGAGAATACCACTGCTGGATGGGTGCGGCTCAAGGACCGGTGCTGCTGCTTCTAGACCAGCTGCTGGATCAAGAGTGCCTCCCGTTTCCACGTTCAGCCATCACTTCCTTCTTCATTCTCTTCTACTTCCAGCAAAGCCGAGACATCTCTGTACCATTCTCCAAGCCAATTAATTTCTTCTCTCAAAGTGGTTGTCCCCTAAGTGTTGCTGCAGCTGGGACGTGAATGTGTGGGCACTATATCTCCTTGAAACCGTTGGACGCTCCTTCCTTGTGTGAAGGCCGTGAGCTTCTCTGTTGCCAGCTGCTGGATGCATTGAAGGACCGAGAACTGCTTCTATTTTTGGTGGACAATCCATTCACTTCTTCCAGTCCATGTTTCCCCTTGCTCTTAGTAAGAAACTTCTCCATTCCAAGACAATGAATCAACTCCTCTTCCTTTCCACGTCCGGCCCCTCTTCACTCTTGGTGGCTTCTTTGCAAGTGCTTAATTTCTGAATGTATGCTTTCAATGTTTTGCCAAAATAAAATGTCCATGGGTCCGTGTGTTTTCTACAAGGTGGTCCCTCCAAATGTGTGCTATTTTTCTTCAAAGGCCAAGAAGCCAATTGGAATTTACGTTCAGCAAAGGGATGTGGTGGCTCCCATTTTTATTCCAAATGCTTGCAAAATAATTTTCCACCCAAGTGTACATGCTAAAAATCTGAACATCTTTTCCCATGTGGACCGTGTGTACCACTTCCTTGTAATGCATGGAATAAAATTCAGCATTTCTTGTATCTTTCTCTCATATGTGGGCCGTGGTATCACTTCTTTCCAAAATCAAGCATCACTTACTGATCATTTTGGGTCTCCTGCTGCATCTCTACGTGTTAGTTGTATCCAAGCATGTGAACTTTGCCAAACCATTAACTAACGTGAGTGGTGGGCCAATATGTTGTCCAACAAAATATGTTTGAATATTGTAGCAAACTTTTTCCACTTTCTTCAATCAATTTTGTTTTCTACGTGCAAAAGTGAGCAAGGGGGGCCCTCCAAGCATTTCCTTCCATGACTACATATTTTAAAGCCAACAAAATATGGTAATGTCTTCTAGTAACCGTGAAGCCCTTTCAACATTATGTGCACTCTACAAAATGAAAGAATCACGTGGACCTTTGCTTTCAATTAAGATGAATTAAAAATTTTCTCTATGTGATGTGGCATGGGTGGACCGTCCATGAGCCATTCCGTATGCAAAATTGGAAATAATTTGTTTCATTTTGTTTCTTATTTTGATTTAAAATGTTTCAGTCCCAAAATATGTTCCAACATTTTCCCTATAATTTATAATGCAAATAATTAACTAAGATAATTCAAATTAATTAAAATAAGAATTTCTGATCGAATTAAGCTCATTTCAGTAAAATGGGAAAATACTGGACAATTATGCATAATTCCCTAATTAAATCTAGTACAATAAGCTAAGTGAAGTGAAGAAAATATTGACTCATCAGGGAGAATTTGATGTAATTGGAAATTGTAATTATGGATAATCTGTGATGGTGATTGTACAACATGGTTTTATTAATCATGGTTGTGCATCATAAAAAACGGGGGAGATTGTTGAGATTGTTAATAGGGGGAACATTGATTTAGCTGAACCCACAATCTTAGTGATAACTGTGTTTTTAATGATGACAACACATAATTAATAATAACACATGTGTGTATTGTGTTATACATGTCATATGCATATGTTGACTTTGTTATATCTGGAAAAGCATATATGTGAACGTTATTGTGTTGATTATAGCATACCACTGTGATTGATATGTGATTTTATCTGTGTATGCATAACATATGTTTTCGGAAATGAAAAAAACCACAAGCACTATTGTTGAACTTTAATGTTTGGCAAAACAACAGTTTTAAGTTGATTATATTATTGTTCAAATTTATTAAAACTCGTGGATTTGCACAAATTTTTTTCAAGTGTGCTGTGATGAATTTTGTGAAGAAAAGTTTTCAACAATGAGCTAAGTGTTTCAAATTAATCGATTGCATTCAACTTGTATTGGACTAAGTTTGTTGTTGATTTGAAAATTGTTTAAATTCTTGACATAACTGTCACAACAACCATATTTTTAAATATGTTGACCAAGCATTTATGACAAATCGATTATATTAATTGAACATTTAATTAATGCATTTGACTTCTATTATTATGTTACAATTGTCAAATGTATTTGACTACATTAATAACCCAATCGATTAAAACGCGTCTATTTTGTGACATACTATATATTGACGCATGATTTGATTTTCTGTAAGAAGAAACGAGGAGAAGAGAATTAATATTTACATTTTTATATCTTTCAGTGTACTCTATGTGATCTTACAGAAAAGAGATAAAAAACTCCAAGAATCAAGAATGACTGTGGTGATCGAAGTCTTGAAGGTTTCTTGTGTAGCAAGGTTGATCTGTTTTGGAAACGTATGATCTTTCTGCACTCAAAGGTGTTTTGTACGTGATCAGGAAAGCATTGGCAAACGTTGAGAATTTTTGGAGTTCCCTGTGGTGTATACAGGAAGAAGAACTGTGTTCTTAACTTTGAGGGTGTCTCAAAGGATTTGATAGCAGAAGAGGGTGTTCTTGCTGTGTGTCTTGTTGTTGTACTTCCTATATTTAGATTAGTAGATTAGAGAGGTGTTTTACATTTTGACGTGAGGCCGCTGTAAAAACCTTGTTGTAAAAACCTAGATCTTTATAGTGCATTGGCTTCCAACTCAAGTTGATTGGAAGGACACTGAATGTAGGCTTGGTCGAACTAGTATAAAAAGTAGCGTTTTATTTCTCTGATCCCTATCTCTGCATATGACCGATTAATCTGTCATTGCATTCAATTAAGCTTATTGTTGTATTACATACAAACTTACTTGCGTTTCAAGAAAACTTCAAAGACATCCTTCTTTGCGAAAAAGATTTTGAAAGCAAACGATTTTACGTATCACCAATTCAACCCCCTCCCTCTTGGTGTGAGAAGCTAAGCACTCCTTTTTTAACATTATTGGTTACCCTTTAACTATATTAATGGTTGTCTTTACCGATCGATTATTGAGTTGTCAATATGTTGCCCGCCAGGTCCATTAGCCTGATGGGTATCCACACAATACAAAAACAAAGGCAATGGTTAACTTCGAAAAGCCGAAACACCTAAAATTATTTTCTAGAAAATTTCCAATATGCACTAGAAAGCTGGAAAAGGCCTTTATCTCTTATTTGATAGGTTTAATGTTTCGGTAGATCCCTATTTTCGTCCAGAATCTCAAGTAGGTCCCATTCTTTTTCGGCGTCTTAATTGAGTCCTTATTTTGTGAAAATTGCATCAATTAGACCCTTACCTTTAAATTAGACCTACAGAGTTAATGTATACTTGACGTCGCACAATGGACTGTCTTTTTAACTAACGTGACTGAATTATGTGGATTTGGGTTATTTTAAAATTATTTGAAAGTTTAAATTATTTGACTTTTTATTTTCTTTTTTGCCCTCATATGTTTCTCTCTCTTCTCTCTCATTCACCAGAAACTAAAAAAAGAAAATAATTATTGCATCTCTTAAAATAACTACAATAAAAATATATGGTAAAACAGGAAAGATTTTATTAGATTTCCATCTCCATTTTTTTCTTTCCAAAAATTCCTCTTCACTATTACCGTTCTAACTCCCATCCAACATCAGACACAACCAATATTCATCTTCATCATCACAACTTTATATTCCATTTTTCATTTCTCCTCTATTATTCTCCATGGGCATCAACCATCATTGTCTTTTTCACCATGATTTTTCACAAACACAATAATTCTAATCTTCTTCTCTTCCTATTCATTAATTCCAACCCAATATTAATGGTTTTACTATGATTGATCATATTTACTATTCATATTTTCCTTCCTCACCATTGACAACCCCTTCATCACCCAAACATTGCTTTTCAATGCTAGAAAACCATCCACATTCATAGTAACCCCACCACACCCCTCCTCACTTCTCAAACCCGCAACATCTTCCCCAACCTCCTTCGCTTACTTTGAACCTCGAACCACACTCCCACTTTCTTGCATAGGAGATAAACCCAGTTCCATGTTGTCGCTTTCATCCATTCCCATTTGAAAAAGATCAAATTTTTCTCGACAAAAATCAACTATTCTGAAAAAAAGAACACCCAAAAACATGTTAATATGATCAGAGAGTAAAATCACATAGAGGGAAAACATAAGAGTGCCAATGGCCAGTGGCCACCTCCAATCGCCGTCGAAATGGCGATGGTGCTGTAGAGGGGAAAAATGTGAGTGACATGGAGGAGAACTAGCATGGTCGCGGCTGAAGCCTTGAGCGGTGTTGTGTTGTCTTCGGTGGAGGCTACGTGTTGATCCCGATTTGGCGCTTACTAGAAGAAAAATGGAATGGTGTTGCCGACAACGGGCTCAAATCAACAATGGACACAGTCGATGGAAGATGGTGCGGTTGCCGGAAGCGATTCAACCGGTAGTACTTCAGGTGAAGGGTATGGCTCACATATTGGGAGAAAGAGAAAAGGGACACACATGCTTGATGAGGAAGAAGAAACCTCATTGCGAAGAAGGCAACATGAGAAGAGAATGTCGCCAGAGGCTTATCTGGCCGCGAGCTGGTGACAAATCAAGGGGAAATTATGAGCAATTTTTTTAGTTGTAGACACCAGTTTCAATCTATTTCGTTTCCAAACCGTAATTGCAAGTCCTGTTTATGGTTGCCCGTTTATGTACTTTACAATCAATTCTTGGGGTTCTTGAAGTAAAGTTGAAATTGAAAATTGCTTAAGCGCTAATCAAATAAACTTTTTATTAAGAACTTATTTCAGAGCAAAATAAAAAATCAAATAATTTAAACTTTCATTAACTGAAAATGGATGCAAAGAAGATAGAACATAAAATAATTTTAAAATAATTTAAACTTTCAAATAATTTTAAAATAACCCAAATCCATATCATTCCGCTACATTAGTTAAAAAGACAGTCCACTGTGTCATGTCAAGTATACATTAATGTTGTTAGGTCCAATTTAACAGTAAGGATCTAATTAATACAATTTAAAAGATTCAATTAAGACACTAAAAAAGACCTATTTAAAATTTTGAACAAAAATAAAGACCTATCAAAACATTAAACTTATTTAATATTAAATGTAACAAATAACATAACTACAACTAAACTCGAAATAGTTGGTAATTGCTGAGGGAATTCCTAAATTCATCTATAATCTTTACAAACAAGAAAATTATTAATAGATTTTATGTCATTTAGTTGAAAAATACAAATTATCAACGAATTTTAGATTTAACTCGTTATTAACGAATAAACAGTTAATAATATCATATTTTTTTGTACTGTAAAACACAACTTTTAATCAAGAATGAAATCTTAACATCCTCTATATGTTCTTCGTCGTCAATAGTATAGTTTGCCGAAAGTAGAAAGAAAAACTCGTTTGCAATTTAGGACTTTTTCAAAGAGTTTTACGTTTAACTTACAGGTGTCATATGTAAATTTTGAAATTTACATTTGATCCTTATAGGTCTAACAAAAATTTACATATATTAACTTCAAGTTAGATATGTAATCATGTTTGATATATAAAAGTGAAATTTCAATTTACTTATAAAACTCAAATATAAATTTCAAAATTTAGGTCTAGTATTTCCATGTCAAACAAAACTTTTGACCAATCAATTACAAAATTATCACCACTTATATTTTATGTCTCATCTAAATGAGTGAAACGTAAATTTAGTAACGTAGATAGTTACTTTTGTGTTTGTACGATCATACTCTAGTTGCTTTTCTTATATCCATATAACCACGTAAGTTTTTTAATGGTTTCTAGAAAATCAAATTTTTTGATAACAATTTCCTACCCAAACTCACAGGAAATAATATAAAATACAAAATGATGTCCAAAATTCAACCCTCGGAACCAAGTCTCAACAGGAAAAAACACCCCAGAAAAACAAAGGCAGATGCAAATTCAGCCTCTCATGAGCGAATTATAGTCAAATAATAAAGTGATATACTTTAAAAGTGGTCTACGGTGCTAAAGTTTGCGCATCTCTGTTGACTCTATTTAACGCTGCTGAAAGTTGAAGGACGACGGTGTTCACTTTCTTTTCTACATATGTCTATATCTTTAAAGTCAATCTATAAATGTTTTTTTTTTCAAACGTTTTTTATTTTTTAGTTAAATATAGTTTTAATCTGACTTGAAATTAAAATTTATACATGTTTCAAATTTTAATATAATTTATTTAATTCAACTACGTTTTAACATGCCCAACAAACAACAAATATCGCTAGGATAGACTCTAGCCATGTTAGAAGTAGACTTTAAACCTAACTCAACCCCCACAAAACCAGTTTATTGGGTGAGGTTTGCATCACTTATAAATTATGAATTGTTCTCATCTCTAGTCAATGTGTAACTTCCAACACAACCCCTCACACCGAGGTATATACATCTCGAGCGTGGAATTAGACATTTTTAATGGATGGTCCAATATCGAGTGGAACATTTGTGGGGTTGAGTTAAGCTTAAAGTCCACTTCTAACAAAATTATTTATCATTTAATACATTTGGATTTAAATATTAATTTCAAAACATGGTTTAACAAAAAAGTTTTATGCTATTAAATTAAAAAAATTATATACATTTATTTTTTAAGTTTTAAAATAAAAAATATCAAAATTTAATACTATGAATTGCAATTTTTCATCTATAATTAAAGATGTGGATTTATAATGAGTCATGAAAGCATCAAAGCCCATTACATTTAAGATATAAAACTACTTTTAAGATATAAAACTACTGTGTGATGGAAATGTTTACTCAACCAATTAGGAATAATGAGTACAGAGGATCAAGTTTGGTAAATTTTAAAATATTACTTAACGACAAGAAATTGATAGATGTATCTCAAAAATGCATTACAGAAAGAAAACAAAGGCAATGGTTAACTTCAAAAAGCCGAAACACCCAAAATTATTTTCTAGCAAATTTCCAATATGCCCCAGAATATGGAAAAAGGCCTTCTTCTCTTATCTAATATTAAATCTAACAAACAGCATAGCTACTAAAAGTATGAACTTAACTCAAGGATTAGTCTAATTTATTTTTGAAAAATCTCATTTTAGATTTTGTTTCTTAAGTGGAGGTTAAAAAAATTCCAACTCCCAAAACCTCCTCTTAAGTAATTTAGAGTCAGAATTTTATTAAATAATTTAACATGTTATAATTAAAAATAATTATTTTACATATTTTTTAATGACATTTTTATTTTCTTATTTTTTATGATATGTTAAGTTTCTTTTGAAAAAATTAACTTTCATAATCATGCTAATAATATAATAATATATAATATCACATAATTTAATTATTTTAAATAATACTTTTGACGTTTAAATTTTTAGTAATTATAAGAAAAAAATTAACTTTTAAGAATTCGCTTCAATACTAAAATAATAATAATTATTATAAAATATATATTACTTTGTTTGAAATATTTATATATAATTTTTTGAAAAGTTAAAAATACTTATATTTATAACACATTGATAATTAATTATATTTTTTTTATATTCAAAATAAATATTCTTTTAAGAAAAGAAGATTCATGAATGCATTGGTTTTGCTCAATTTTTATCTTGACTCGTGTATATTTTTAATAAAATCTTTTTGATCTGTAATTTTTTCTAGCCCTATATAGATCAAAATTAAATCATATGATAAACCTACTCACATGTCTAATAACTACTACCCATGCTTCAAACTTTGAGTAATAAAATGAGAAAACGAATACAAACGTGACATATTTTAAAATCAACCTTTAAATTTTAATGTAATTTACCCTAGTTAAAATCCCTCTAACCCCTTTTATCACTAGATTCTATACATTACCAGCTCTACCCTTGTCAATCTCTCTTTTTGCCGTTATGTGTAACTGTTTTTAGAAAAGTTTTTGTAATTTTTAGAACATGAATTTTGGTTTTTTCTCATTCTTTCTCTCTCTCTTTTTAATAGATCATCGGCGTCTTAATTAGGTTAACGCATCACAATTTTACGTTTATTTGACACAAAATAAAATGATTATAAAAATATAAATTTTTATATTAAAAAGAAAATAGATAAAATAAACCTACAAAATTTAGATATATCAAATAATCATTCCTATGTGTAATATCCTCTGCATGTACATATCATTATCTTCCGGTGCATAAGAATTATCTTAGACATTTAAATTTTATTAATAAAATTGCCTGCTTTGACCACAAAAACTAAACTTCCACACTTTTTGCTTTGACCACTTTACTAGTGGTGCCGAGTCATCAATATTTCAGTTTCCTGCTTTCAGAGTTTTATTTGATATTGTCGACTCTGTTCTTTGTATTCTGACACTCTTCTGCAGACATGTTGGGGTTGCCTTTTACTATTGTTTTCCTCTTGACTGCAGCATTTGCGGTGTTATGTTCATGTGGCCATGCACCACTTGGTTGCAATGAAGAAGAAAGGCAAGCTCTTCTAAGGATCAAAGGAAGCTTCAAAGATCCTTCAAGCCTTTCATCTTGGGAAGGAACTAGTTGTTGCCAATGGAAAGGTGTAGGTTGCAATAATCTTACAGGCCATGTTGTCAAGCTAGATCTCAGAAATCCTTGTTATCCCTTACAAGGAGATTTTCAACCAAACTGTAAGTTTTACGATCATGTCCTTGAAGCTCAACATGTTCACCCTTCTATATTGCAGCTTAAATATCTAAGTTATTTAGATTTAAGTGGAAACAGATTTCACAATACTTCAATACCAGCGTTCATTCAAACGCTGCAGCATCTGCAATTCCTTTATCTCTCTGATAGTCATTTTAGTGGTAGGATCCCGTACAATCTTGGGAATCTCACAAAATTGATCATTCTTGATTTGAGCTTCAATCCTCTTTTGTATGCGGATGACTTCTACTGGATTTCTCAACTTTCATCCCTCCAATACCTTTACATGAGTGATGTGAATCTTGATAAAGCTCAAAACTTGTTGCAGTCACTCAACATGCTTCCTTCTTTGATAGAAATAGATTTGAGAAATTGTGGACTTGATAAATTGCACACCCATCAACATATTAGCACCACAAACCTTTCCAGACTGGAATACCTCAATCTGGCAGAAAATGGACTTCAGACTCCGTTTTTGGATGCTTTTCAAAATATGACTTCCATTACAGTCATTGACCTTTCTCACAACAACCTGAATTCCACTCCCTTCTGGTTGGAAACTTGTGCTAACCTCGACAGTCTATTTCTTGATAGTAATGCTTTTTATGGCTCACTTCCATCTGCTTTGCAGAATCTGACTTCCCTGGTTTCTCTCGACCTTTCACAAAACAAGTTTGATTCTGTTCCGGGTTGGTTAGGTGAGTTAAAGGGTCTTCAATATCTCAGTCTTTCAGGTAATGATGTAAATCATATTGAGGGATCTCTGGCATCACTTCTGGGAAACTGTTGCCATCTTCAACAATTAAATATGTCAAGAAACAAAATTCAAAGTGATGCACTTGGAAACCATATACAGTCTGAATGCATTAGGCACGATTTAATACTTTTGGATTTAAGTCACAACGAATGTAATGGCCATTTGCCAGCATGGTTGGAACAGCTTGAAAATCTAAGATCGTTGATTATGACTGACAGTAATTTGGAGGGATCAATTCCTTGTGATATATTAACAAAACTTGTCAATCTGGAGAATTTGGTGGTTTCCAACAATAACTTCACCGGTTCTCTTCCTGACTGTATCGGGGAACTTGTCAGTTTAAAGATTTTAATTCTTTCTTCCAATCATTTTGATGGGATCATTCCAAGGAGTTTAGTGAAACTTGTAAGCCTAACAGATTTAGATCTTTCCCGAAACTCTTTAAATGGTACCATTCCTCACAATATTGGTCAACTTAAAAATTTGTCGACCCTCTATCTTTCTGAAAATAAGTTACATGGAAACATTCCTTTCAGTCTTAGTCAGCTTCTAAACCTTCACAACTTAGACATATCCCTAAATCATCTGGAGAATTTGGTGTCTGACATAAGATGGCCCAGGCAACTTGTCTACTTAAATCTTACCGATAATCGTATCAGCGGGTCACTTCCTCAAAATATTTCTGATAGCTTACCCAATGTCGGTTACTTGCTTCTTGGAAACAACCTTATAAGTGGTCCCATTCCAAACTCACTGTGCAGAATAGGCTCCTTGTACAATCTTGACCTTTCAGGAAACATGTTATTTGGTGAAATTCCTAATTGTTGGAATGTTACTCAAAGACTCGGTGTCATAAATTTGCAATCCAACAAATTATCAGGTGTCATTCCTAGCTCTCTGGGTAATCTACCCACGTTGGCATGGTTACATTTGAACAATAACAGCCTTCATGGGGGCTTTCCATCATCTTTGAGAAATTTAAATCAACTTTTAATTTTGGATGTTGGAGAGAACCGTTTGTCTGGGATTATCCCTTCATGGATGGGGAATATCTTTTCCTCGATGCAGATTCTAAGGCTACGGCAAAACAGGTTGAATGGAACAATTCCTTTACAATTGTGCCAACTTTCTGCACTGCAAATTTTGGATCTTTCTAAAAACAACTTGATCGGTCCAATCCCTCGTTGCATCGGAAATCTCACAGGTATGGCCTCAAAAAAGAATATTTCTGTAAATCAACCTACTAGATCAGTTGAATGGTATGAACAAGAAGTTAGAGTGTTCATGAAAGGAAGAGAACTTGAGTATACGAGAAATCTAAAACTCGTGGTCACATTGGACTTGTCAAATAACAATTTGATTGGATCTATTCCAGAAGGAATAACATCTCTTGGTGCATTGCTTAGCCTAAATCTATCATACAATCGTTTGTCAGGACATATTCCAAAAAGGATAGGGGACATGAAATCACTCGAATCTCTTGACCTCTCTCATGACCAACTTTCGGGTGCAATTTCAGAAAGCATAACTAGTTTAACTTGGTTAAGCCACTTAAATTTGTCCTACAACAACCTTTCAGGACCAATTCCCATAGGAACTCAATTATCAACCTTTGATGATTCTTTTATTTATGGTGGCAACACATTTCTGTGTGGACCTCCACTGCCAAATAAGTGTTCTGATGATAATTTGCAACGTGACAATGATAATGAAGAAAAATATCAGAAAGAGGATAAAGTAGAGAAATTGTTGTTTTACTTTGTCATTGCACTTGGTTATTTCATTGGATTTTGGGCTGTGACTGGAAGCTTGTTGTTGCGGAGAAGTTGGAGGCTTGCTTACTTCCAATATATTGATGAGTCTACACGCAGGATAAAAGTTTCATTGGCAATACATTTAGCAACTTTTAAGGAAAGATGGACAGGAATCCATGAGGCTGAGTGACAAATTGTGGTAGTGTTTATGCATTCGGTCTCTTTTACGCTCTTGGACGATTTCGTGTTTATTTTTCTTGATAAGTAATTACTTCGACTTTGTAAATCAGTAATAAATACAACTTGTAGAATTTATTGTTTAACTAATAATTGCTAAAATGTTGCATGTTATATATCCTTTTCCAATTCCCAAATAATCTGAGTGATACATCCTACTCTACTGTCATTTAAGGTTGATGTTCTGGTGACTTGAGTAATAGAAATATATAATTATTATTATTATATAATTTATAGTTTCAACATGAAGAAACGAGTTCGTATTTACTGACTCTTGAAAAAGATTTTCCCTATACCACTGTTGTACATAAATTTTATACATTGTCATATAATATTCCTTTTTTTTGTTAGAAAATTAAATACTGAAAAATAGAATTAAAATATAAGTGGCCATGAACCTACACTCTCCTTCTCCACCTCACTGATAAAAAGAAGACCATGTGTGGGAAATACTAGATAATTAATTCATTTAGTTATTTTTCATTTTTAATTTAAGGAGTTCTTAGAGCAATAGGTTAAGATAATTTAGGGTGTGTTTAGATGACGGAGTGAATTTAAGGGAGAAGAAGACAATGTATTTGAAGAAATTTGAGATTAAATTGTGTTGTTTATTTGAACTAAGGTAAATGAAAATAGATTTAGAAGTAAAATTTGTATAAAATTTGATCGATGAAATAAATAAAAAATATTTTAATTGATAAAAAATTAAGATTATCAAATTTTTCTTAGTAGTAATAGTAATATAAAATTATATTTATGAAAAACATTTGATAAAAAAATATTTTAAGTAATAGAAAAAAGGAAAAAGTAAAAATTAGAATAATATAATTTAGTCATAAGAATATCATTTTCTAATTAAAATTTAATTTTTTAAAAATATAATTATTTGTTTGCTTGAATATATATTGTTGTTGACAATTAGCCTTAGTTTCCCGTTTGAGATTCAATACATAAATTATTTACTATCTCCAAATTTTTTGAACAAACGTACTTTTTACAAATGAATAGAGGAGACGGTAATAATAATTTACAAGTATTGAATTTTGAATTGTCTGGTTGGACAGTTTAAGAAGAGTAATAATTTTTTCATAGTTTATTAATACATATCAATTTTAATATAAATGTCTTAAATTTCATGAAATTTTGCAGTTTTGTTTTGTATTAATCTTCGGGTGCATATTTGATTGTGATTTATAATCACTTTCATTTCATGTAACCTGAAAATCGATGCGAAATGCTGGCAAAATTTCGTGAAATTTAAGATATGTTGTTTAAAATTGATATGTTTAATAAACAAAAGTGAAATGTTGGCAAAATTTCGTGAAATTTAAGATATGTTGTTTAAAATTGATATGTTTAATAAACTAAAAAAAGTATATCTTCTTGAATGGGATAGGATCACACCTTCAATACAAACACGAACAAAGTGATCATTCAAGATTATTAAAATTGTGTAAACAATTTCAGTAAACATGTGTACGGATCGAGGGTGGATGAATTTACCACGCATCAACACTGAGTACGAGAGAGGGGTAGAAGAATTTATAGAGTTTGCACAACGTAATGCGAGTACAAGTGGTGATGATGAAGTCAAGTTCAGATGTCCCTGTGTGAACTGTTTGAATGGGAGGAAGTTGAACGCAACTGATATTAGGGAACATCTTATCTGTGATGGTTTCATACGAAGTTATACAACATGGATATGACACGGCGAATTAACATACTTTCCAACTATCTCTCCAACTGAAAATGTATATGATTCCACCATGGATATGGAAGATCGACCAGAAGAAGACAAATTAGAGGACATGATCCGCGATGTTGGTGCAGAAGTGTTTGCCCAAGTGCATGTGTATGAAACGATGTCCATTGATGCGGAGACTCCTTTGTATGTCGGTTCAATTAAGTTCACATGGTTGTCAATAATGTTAAGACTCTTTAATTTTGAAGGCGACCAATGGATGGACTGATAAGAGTTTTACAGAAATGTTTCGTTGTTGAATGAAATGTTGCCAAATGAAAATACGTGACCCACTCGTAATTATGATGCAAAAAAAATTCTCTGTCCGATGGGTATGGAGTATAAACGAATACATGCATGTCTGAATGCTTGCATATTATATAGGAATGAGAATGAAGTTTTGATAAAGTGTCCAAAATGTGGGTTATCACGATACAAGTCAAAAAACAACGGTGAAGATAGTGGTCACACAGAAAAGAATGGTTCTGCTTTGAAAGTAGTTTGGTACCTTCCACTCGTGGCCAGACTTAAGCGTTTGTTCGCGAATCCCAAAGACCCTAAAAACCTAAGATGGCATGCAGATGAGAGAACAAATGATGGGATGCTTTGTCATCCAGCTGATTCAAAGCAATGGAAAAATATTGATCAAGAATTCCCCCAATTTGGTGAAGAATGTGGAAATCTTAGGTTAATATTCATTATCTGTTGTCATCATCAAAAACATAAATATCATTGAGATTGTGGATTAAGCTAATCTTGTGCTCCCCCTATCAACAATCTCAACACATACCTTGCATTCTGTTTTGCAAGTCTTGAACCCCCTTGTCACATTTGAGTCATCATGTCAAAATTTGAAGGGTATAAAGGACGTTGAAAATGACCATCAGGATGTTGGCTTCCTACTATAGGGTCGTCATGGTAGGGACTTTGATCTTGTGGTTTTTCTTCATCTTCATTAACAAGGAGGTTGTGTTGCCATACATCATTGATGTTGACAATATTGAACTCCTTCGAAGAATTGGTGGAAAAATGTTGTCCGGACCCAATTTGAGTGCTTGGGTCCACTTCAAGATGTACTGCATTGTAACATAATTTGGGCGATCAATACACCATATGGCAGAGGTGTGTTACCAGCCTTACATTTAAGCATATGTTGCATGATGTAATGAGACCAGTTGATAGATATATGTTATTTTTTAGCATCCACATCGTAAAGATATCTTCTTGCAACAATTTTTCAAAATTTCCAGCTCGTGGAGTTAACATATGCACAACAACATAATGAAGAAGTCTATAATTATGTTCAAACAACCAACCATTTTTAGACGTTGACCTTGCATGTAATGTCTGGTTTGACCATAATGTCATTTGGAAAATCTCCGAAGGACAAGTTTTGACCCTCGTATTTCAGATGGGCAATATTTAACCAATTATCTAGTCTCAACTTTTTTTCTCTTTTGGTTCACCTCACTCTGTAGATATCCATTGGTTGAGATCCTTATATTTGAATAGAAAACTTTTATCAAATCCAGGTAAAATGAACGATTCAATGATACAAAGTATGATAAGCTCTGAAATACAAGGTGAGGATGAAAATATAGATCGAATGTGGAAAACGAATCAAGATTCATAATCTTTTGCACCACAAGATTTCTTGTGTAAAACATTGCGTAGTGCTCCATCTGATAATGATCACTGAAGAAACATCATTGATCTAATACATCTTCGACGTATGGCTTCCTCCATGCAAGAGTGTCTTTGTCAATTGTCATTTCTTTTCTTTTACGACTTCTACACCTCCTTTGTGACGACGATGACATCATTCAACAATAACTTTAAAAAATAAAAAAAGAAAATTCCATAACAAAAACAAAAGATTAATATCAATTGCGACACTCATACATCTATAATTTGCTCGTAATTAGTATTGTTGAAAATAATGTAGTACGTGAAGGAATAGTTAAAATGGTATAGTAGAAATAAAATTAACATTATGAAACATAAACATTGACTCAACTACCACCCATCATCATGATACACAACTTATTCCATCGATGATGGGGGGCATTCCCATTAACCTTTTCGTGCATACAAAGTTTGCACATAGGAAATCATAGCACTGCTCCACAACCATATATGCTTGTATATTCATGGCATGTAACATTTCCCATATGTCACCTGCAGTCTATTGGAATATTGAGTTGTGATGCATGAACTCCACTTGATCACTCAGAATTTCATTACACTTCTCAATGGCAACAATTTACTGCTAAGCCATGGATGATATTTTCTCAAAGTGAGACTTACTGGATCCCATGACATCCATGAAGCCATAGAGCTTTGTAGTCAACTTAGAAAATTGTGTGTCCATTAAGTCGACCATAGGTGCCTTGTGCTTTGAACCATGTGAAGAAGTTGTGCCCTTGGATGGTACATAAGATATTGACTGAGTAGCCCCTAGACTATAGTCATCCATAGGAGGAGGGGATGGTGGAGTTAGGTCCTTGTACCCTTGAAACACAAGTTTTTCGGGTATGTATTCCATTTATTCGTTAAAATCAATCTGTAAACGAGCTTCCTACCAAGGACGACGTGTTTGACGAGTTGTCTGCACTCCAATCCCAGTAGTTCAATCAGTCGCCCGAAGCTCAACCATTAGATCGTAATGTCTAATGGTAGTAACCTTACACTTAGCCATAGTAAGCTTTGGCTCAAATGTAAGGCACACCCAAATCATAAATAAGTAATTAGTTAACATATGAATAATAAATCCAATTCTTAACATATGTCTTTAATACATTTATTAGGATGTCCTAAACTTCATCCTCTACTTCAAATCTTCTGGATGTTTCATTGCATGCAAATCCACTAACTGAACGAAACAAGTCATGAACCTTGCACCACTTGTCCTTCAATACTTTCTCTCTACTATTGACATTATTTACCGGAACTGATGAAGATAATCGACGATATTATTATATTCCTAAGTTGTCCAACTGCTGTCAACCTTGTTCTACATAAGAGATTAATATAGCGTTGCATTTAGAAGTCGTTTGTCCATGTCCTTGGTCCATTTCATAAACTCCCTAGTCCCACCGAATGACTCCATCGTAACACTCTTTCCCTTGTTCACTCGAAACCTAATTATGTTAGCATAAAGCTGAAGAGCAGAAACTTTGATGATGTCTAAAAGTCAAGTCTCAAGTGCTCTTATTATAGGAAGATCTTCATGAAGACTTGCTTTTATATTAAAGTTTTTGTAATTTAGTAGATTGATGTATAAGATGTGGTTTATATTTGGTTCTGTGAAATGTTTGCCTTAGGTTGCGTTAAAAATTGTTTTGAATAAAAAAACCTCATTTATACTCAAGATAATCAATTACCACATACGATAATCGATTATGACTTTTGATCAGAGAACTTTTGAAATTGAAGAATCTATACATGTTGTCTTTGATGAAATTGTGGACCTTAACAAATAATCCTAAACCCAAAGATTTAGCTAAGACATGGCAATAAAAGGGGTAAGTACTCATAGAAACTTAGCAAATTATTGCATGACCGTGGCTTTTGTTTCATAGTTAGAACCTAAGAGCATGAAGGAAGCTCTAGAAGACAATAAATGGTGTATTGCAATGCAAGAAGAACTCAACAAGTTTGAAAGAAATCAAGTCTGGGAATTAGTTCCTAGAGAAAGCACTCATCAAGTGATAGGAACTAAATCGTTACTCAGAAACAAACTTGATGAAGATGGAAATATCACCAAGAACAAAGCTAGGCTTTTTACAAAAGGGTATTGTCAAGAAGAAGGTATTGATTATAATGAAACATATGCTTCTCTTGCTAGTTTAGAGGAAATACGCCTACTTCTTGCTTATGCATCTATTATGAAATTTAGGTTATATCAAATGGATGTTAAAAGTGCTTTTCTAAATGGTTATCTTAAAGAAGATGTATTTGTTCAACAACCACCTATTTTTGAAGATTATAAATATCCAAATCACATCTCTAAATTAAAGAAAACTATTTATGGTTTAAAATAAGCACCTAGATCTTGGTATGAAAGACTCAGAATTTTCTACTAGAAAATACATTTAATAGAGCTAAAGTTGACTCCACTTTTTTAAAAAAGTAGGAAAGCATATTTTGCTTACCTAGGTATAGGTTGATGATATTATATTTGGATCAACTAATAAATCTCTTTGCGAGGATTTTTCTAAGACTATGCAGGGTGAGTTTGAAATGTTAATGATAGGTGAATTGACATTCTTCCTTGGTTTACAAATCAAGCAAACGAAAGAAGGTACGTTTCTTTCACAAACTAAATATTGTAAAGAAATCCTGATGAAGTTTGAAATGGATAAAGCTAAGGAGGCATCAAATCCTATGGCTAAATCATGTTATATCAACAAGGATGAATTAGGTACACCCGTAAACCAAACTCTATATAGAGGCATGATAGGTTCATTGTTATATCTTTCTACTAGTAGGTCAGGTATCATGCTAAGTGTATGTGTTTGTGCTAGGTACCAAGCTAGTCCTAGAGAGTCTCACCTTACCACAGTTAGACGTCTCCTTAAGTACCTTAAAAGGAGTGTATCTTTTGGGTTGTGGTATCCTTGTGGGGCTGAACCTAGTCTTGTAGGGTTTCCAGATGCAGACTATGTTGGTTGTAAGATAGATAGAAAAAACACTAGTGGTACATGTCACCTCTTGGATAGTTCTTTAGTTTCCTGGCATTTTAAGAAACAAGCTTGTGTAGCCCTATCCACCACCACAGAGGCCAAGTATATTGGGTGTAGGTAACTATTGTGCCCAAATATCATGGATGAAAAAAAAATTAGAGGATTTTAATATTTATCTTGACCATATACCTCTTAAGTGTGATAACACCTGTGCCATCAATCTTACTAAGAATCCCATTATGTACTCTAGAACCAAACATATAAAGATTAAGCACCACTTTCTTTGAGACCATATCCAAAAGCGGGACTGAGAGATAGAGTATGTTGATATCAAGCACCAATTAGCAGACATTTTCACCAAAGCATTGACCAAGGATAGATTTGATGAGCATAGAAGGAACTTAGGGATCCTAGAAATTGCCTAAGGGTCTTGTATGTCGCATTTTTCATATTTTTGAAAATTCTCGTCCAATAAGCGATTATCTCCTGATGATAATCGATTATCCTTCCCCTTAGAGCTTTCGTAGGTCGTAATAATCGATTATTCTGAAGCCATAATTGATTATCACTTTTCTTGGCTTCTGTTTTTGAAACAATAATCGATTAATTCGAGTAATAATCGATTATTAGGCGAATATTACCGTTGGAACTCATTTTCTAGCCATTGTAACAACTATAAACGGTTATTTATTGATCCTTTGCTGCATTCCTTGCTCATTTGATATATATATATATATAGGGGTCCATAATCAATATTTTTCACATCATTTGAGTATTGTGTGCATTTATGAAGCATTTTGTGCAAACTTGGTCTTTTCTTATGCATTTTGGTTCCAACCCTCTAGATCTTCTTTACTCTAACCTTCTACATGGCTTATTAGAGGAAACTTCCTACCAAATGAGATCTCACAATCTGCCTTTGTCGAACTAAGACCTCAAGCTAATAAACTGAGCGGGTGGATCTTGAATGAGGAGAAACATTAAGTTTATAGCGTTTTGGAAGGACAGGAATTTGACATCAATAAAGTTTGTTGATTTAAACTGGCTTCATGTTTATGGATTCCAATTCCAATCTCTTATATTTCTTCAGGGTATTCAGTCTCTATACTGGAGTTTCAAGGTAAATACTATCCTGATCTGGTTCGAGTCTTTTATTTCAATTTGAAAGCCAGAGATGGGGTCTACTCTACCACAGTCAAAGGAGTAGACATTATTTTGGACGATGATATTTGAGCCACCGTGGCTTACCTTCAACTTGATGAAGATGTGGTGATGCTGATCTAGGGACTAGAAGGCTTCAACAATATCTTGGCCTTTCGTTCATTTCTAAAGAACCTTAAGGTATAGGTGAATAGGAAGCAGTTGTTGGTGGGTGGCCATAATAGTAATGAAAGGCTTATCCACTACTTGATCGTCTGGTTGTTATGTCCCCGTGCTTCAAATCATGCTCAGCGTTCAGAAGCCTCATCTACGACACCATGATGAAGGCTAAGAGGTATACACATTATCCTCTACCGTATGATTTGTTGGTTTCCAGAATTTGTAGTATAAGGGAGTATATGTCTCAATTGAGGCATTCTAGAGCACTCATCCCGACAACAAGATTGGCAGTTCTGCCCTCCGTCAAATGGGATTCATCTTGAAAGGAAAGACCTACATCCATTGTGATGATGTGGGGAACCCAGAAGATGAAGATGACGATCAGGAGATGGATGATGTTTAGGATGAAGTGGGACCATCTACGCCAGCATCAGCCAGTCACTCTTTTTCCCTAGAGAGTCGGTCTAGGTAGTTATCTAATGTGTCTCTTCTTTAATCCTCTAGGCATAAGGAAGTGTGCTCTCTCCTTAGGGCATTGCATGATAGGGTTCATACTCTAAAGGGGTTAGTCCAACCTCTAGATGTTGATGATAGTGATGAGTAGTAGTCACCTTGCATGCATTTCATTTGCATTTTGTATCTCTTTTATGATATGTTATGTTTTATTTTAAATAATAAAATAAATTTTCCTTATTTCTTATTTTGTCCTATTTATTTATGACTTATAGTAAGAGAGAGATCTCTAATTTAGGGGGAGAATTTTTATATATACGTAACTCTTTTTAATAATGATAAAAAAGGGGGAGAAATATGTTTAAAGGCTTCATTATATTTATCTTTATCTACTAATCCTTCTTCCATAAGTTATGTGTAAGTTTCAGTTCAGTACAGGTTAAAAAAAGCTTTAAATCAGAGAAATTTTTATTATCATAAAAAAGGGGGAGATTGTTAGCATAATGTTGAAGAGTAGAAATTTTGATGATATCTCAAAGTCAAGTCTCAAGTGCTCTTATTGCAAAAAAATCTTCATGAAGACTTGTTTTTATATTAAAGATTTTTGTAATTTAGTAGATTGATGTATAGGATGTGGTTTATATTTGATTATGTGTATTATTTGCCTTAGTTTGCGTATAAAATCATTTTTGAATCAAAAAACCTCATTTTATACTCAAGATAATCGATTATTAATAATCGATTATTACTTGCCATAATTGATTATCACGAGCAATTATAAGAATTTTTCAAGCAAGTTTTTTATTGTTGTTCATTCATTAATGTATAATCAATTACCATATCACGCTAAAAAGCTGAAACGGATTTTTGGAGGTATCCTTGGTGAGATCTCTATATATTTGATTAGGACTCTCATTCTAACATACAACATACAAAATAAGTGTATTTTAAAATTTTTATATGCTATGTGCAATTATAAGTATGCTAGGGTTTGTGTAACCCTTGTGATGTAGCTTTGAGAACTTAGCGTGTTGGCATAGAGCAAGAACTTTTACTAGGAGTGTGATTGAGTGTTGTTGTTATTGCTGAGTTGAAAGCTTGTCATCCTTTGTGAAGATTCAAAGGAGGTTGTGAAGATTCAAAGGATGTGGTCATCCTTTGTGAAGCATTTGAAGGAGGTGTTCATCCCTTATGGGTTATAGAGGAAGTGAGTTTCATCTCTTGGGGGTAACAAGAGAGGTGTTCTAACCTTCAAGTTGTTTATTTTCTTTGTGATTGTAACAGTGTATTGGTTTGTCCTAGTGAAGAGTTAATTATCGGTTGAGATTAACAACTGGATGTAGGATCTTTGTGATTTGAACTAGTATAAAAATTACCTGTGCAATTTTCTCTCTTCCTTACTCTTTAAATTTGTTTAAATTCTTTTAAGGAATTTTTATATTTACGAGAAAGTTATTAAAAGAATGATTTGCGATAAGAAACCAATTCACCCCCCTCTTTGTTTGTTGAACGCGTTAACCATTCCAATACACCGTTCTAACAAATTAGAAAAAAACCTTATGATATTACGTGCAAATATTCATACAAACAATGTGTTATCATTATAAATAACATTCTAAAACAACACAATGAAGTACAATATCTAAGATTATTTATAATCTTGCCACATCTCTTCTGCTATAACATCCCTAACCAATCCTATAATGACCTTCATGAACTTGAGCAAATATCATTTCATCCTTCCTCTCCATTAATTTATCATCATTGTTGAGCAAACATCAACCAATGAATCCTCATTGTCTACGCCACATAGGAAGTTATGTACGATGCAACAACCTAGCACAATGTTTGCAATTATATCAAAACCATAATGAGGTTTAGTGCCACTTGAAGGTGCAGGAAACACTAGAAGGGGAAGCAGAATAGTGTTTGCGTAAATCTTTTTGAGGCTGATAAACTAATAGTGAGATAAGTGATCCTCATAAGCTGGTTGCACTTACTTTATAAGTGTTATTCTGTTGAACGAATTTTATCAGTCGACTTTAATTCATACTCTTAGTGTTTAGTTTGGTGTATGTTGAAGGTGTGTGTGTTGAGAATTTACTTTCCACATGGAATGATTGTTTGTAAAATAAGCTATAACACATAAGCTGTAAAATATTGGTTCACTGAATAGAGCTATGTCTAGTTCTCTAACCACTCCTAGTATCCCTAGTTACACCAAGTAACCATTATTACCCTAACTAGTTGAGTTTCACCAATTCCTAGTTGCACGATATTTTTCACCATTACTTCAATACCCAAAAAATATTTGAGGTTTCCAAGTTGTTTCATCTCAAATTCAAATGCAATGTATTGTTGTAAACTAGAAATCTCATCTTGGTCATTTCTTGTAACAATCATGTCATCTCCATATATAATCATAGGTGTAATTTTTCCTTTTCCTCTTTTCAAAAATAAGGTGTGATCAAAGTTACTTGTTCTATAGCCAAAAACCTTCATAAACTTGGTAAACCTTCCAAACCATGATCTTGGAAATTGTTTTAATCCATATAGAGCCTTCTTTAATTTGCAAACCTTCATTCCAATTGAATTTGTCATGCTTGGTGGAGAATCCATATAAATTTCTTCTAAAATTTCTCCATGTAGGAAAGCATTTTTCATATCAAATTGTACAAGAGGCCAATCTTGGTTTGCTAGTAGCGACAGAAGTATTCTCACAATGTTGAGCTTAGCTACCGGTGCGAACGTCTCTTGGTAATCTAAACCATACGATTGAGTGTAACCTTTAGCCACAAGTCGTGTTTTATACCTGTCAATAGTTTAAAAAACTTTATAATTAAATACTCATTTGTAGCCCACATTTTTCTTCCCTTTTGGTAAGGACACAAGATCCCAAGTGTTGTTTTTTTTTTCTAAAGTTGTCATCTCACCAATCATTGCTTTGGTCCATCTAGGATCTACCAAAGCTTCCTATATATATATATATATATATATATATATATATATATATATTACTAGGAATGAGAATTTAATATAATTGAGATACAATTGATGCATATGACTGGGATAACTTGTTGTTAAGACTCCGACAAGTGTATCGAATCGTATCAAGTAATAAACATGGTAAGACCAAATATCGTTTCCCTAGAGACTCACGACCTAAACAATTATGTGATTTCTTGATTAATTAAGACTTGAAAACAAACTCTTTTAGGTTTAGAATGCAAATACTGAAAAGTAAATATGCATGCAATTTGGTCAATTGGACAAAAGTGCAAAGATGAATGGGTTTGATATTATGGAATGATTATGTTGTTGGGGTTAGATTTCACCTAGTTTACTCTCATGTGTTTGTGAATTCTACTTCTTCATTAATGTTAATGTTACTCTCTAAAACATTTAAAACCCGATTCCTCGACGAAGAAAGTCTATCCTTAACTATTAGTTCATGCAATTCCTAGCATTCCTAATAATTAATTCTGAAGAACAGAAGCTTCAGACAACCAGAGAACACTACAAGAATTTGGATTATTACCGAAGGATTATTACCGAAGGCCAAGTGATCGTCGGTAAATAAATTTTTTCGACGGTCAAAATCGACATTACCGAAGGACATGGTGAAGTGTAATTACCGAAGGTCAAAAGAGCGTTACCGAGGGGTTGTGGCCTTCGGTAAGATGCTCGACACCTTAAATTAAGTAATTGGGGGTGTTGTAATACCTCGGCCCTAATTTCGTAAGAGAAGACCCTGTTCCCTCTCTACTGTCGTCCCCAATTTCGTGAAAGGTGGACTTTGGTTGTGCTCCCCCATTTCCCCCTGTTCGTTCTCGTCCCCAATTTGTGCTTCCCATTCTCTCCCTCTGGCTTTTGCTTGAGTTTTTTCTTCCTCTCGCTGTCCCTTTCTCGTCTGTCTGGTGGCATTGTCCGGGTAGGGTTCGGTGGTGTTCAAGCAGTGCGTTGGCATTGCCGTGAGGAGGGTGGTCCGTTAACGTTAGGGTGTGTGCCAAGGCGCAGAGAGGAGGTTGCTCCCGTGACGTGAGGGCGACTGTCGTTGTCAAGGGAGGCTATCGGGCTTCGACATTGAGGTATGTTCTGTACTGGCTTTTGGATTAATAAACTGGGACAAGTTTTCGTTAATATTATTGGAAAGTGGAAATAAAATGAAAAGCAAGTTATATTGAATTGGTTTAGTGAAATGGGAATAGGAATAACAAGAAAGAAAGATGCAGATTAGTTGGTAGAAGAGTGATTCATGTTGGTTTCAGGAAGGAACAGATGCAGTATAGTTACCAATTGTAGCATGTTTAGATGGCTGAGTTAACATAGTATAGATGAGAAGCAACGCGCAGAGGAAGCAAAAGAAGAAAGTGGTTTTGGTATTCATGTTTACTACTAGGTTAAGAGTTAGTGTGAGATACAAAGAACGTAGTTTCTCAATATATAGCTATTTATAGTGATCAAGCCAAAAGCATAGAAGAGTGCTGAAAGTAAATGATAGGTCTTGGTTCAAGAAAGATAAGAAAATGGAGTAAATGATAGGTTCGAAGGGAAGAAATTCCCTTCTCTAGAGGACAATCCCTGTTCTGAAACAAAATACAGTCCATCCACAGAACTACAACACCCTCCTCCTTAAAAGATAAGAACTGCCTTACTATCAATTAAAACTTCCCCTAACTGATGTTTAAACTCCTCCTAACTACCCCTATTATAACCACTTCATACTAACTTCTATTTATTATTTTTTCGAAACAATATAACTATTGAGATCCTCATTTGAAAGATTCATCCTGATCTACTGGCTGATATTGTCATAACTAATATGAAGCATTTGCCTAAGACACCCCCACCATTGTCAAGGATTGGGAATTTACCAGCAACACGACAATTAAACTCCCAAGTCAGTCAATCACATGTTATAGCAACTTCTGTTCCAATAAATTCTGTCCAATCTGTGTCTGGTACTGATCAAGTAATGAATGATATTATATTAGTGTAATGATTTATGTGTAAGAAATCACTGTGTTGCTTGTAAATTTCCACTACATATGTGAAGTAGGTTATCTTGTCAACTTTGGTTTTTGTGAATCTAGACATTTGTAAGATACATCATAGATTGTAAACATGAGTGGCACAGTGCACAAGGCTCCCACCTAGTGGGGTTTAGGAAGAGTGTATGTTTGCATTAACCCTGTGAGTGGAGAGATTGTTTATTTGAATGGCTAGCCTTGAATCAAGAAACAATTAACCATTCAATTCCTTGAAGGCTCAACCTCATACCATAGATTAACCATGGAATAACTGTCAGTGCTTGTGCCACTCAAGGTTTGTACTACCAAGCAAAATCATATATAGTATTGTATTTGAAGCTCATGAATAGGATTTTACTTGGTGTAAAATGTGCTGTAAAGTATGTTTGGGAACATGATAAATAGATATAGTCTATTCTTCAAATCTGCATACTGTAGGGTGGTGTGAATCTTGCTATTGTTCCAATGTATAAAGAATTTATAAAGGGAGACTAGTTGGTAAAGTAGAGTTCTGTTTTACACCTGGGATGTTTTTATAAGTATTGCTTAGATACAAAACTGATCTTAATTCTTGACTCAACTTTTTGGGTGATTTGATTGAAATGAATTGGATGATGTTCCATAAACTATGGCCTTATATAAGTTCTATTGGATGCATCTCTGTTCCGGAATCTAAAAGCCTTGGATTAAATGCAATTGGAAGAACAATACTTCTTTTTCCCATGATTTGAAAAGTCCACACATCTTTTCACTTTTGATCAATTATTGATGTGGTTGAACGTTTATCTTAATTGCTTTTTTGCATGAATAATTGGAAGCATTGTACCGTAAATACCAATTCCAACTGTAATTGATTTGATTGGCATGGTTATAGATAGATGTACATGATTCATAGGTCAAAATTAACCTGTGAAATACTAAATGAGTTGATTTATATAAATGATTTTTTCCTTTATATTAACTTGTCAAAATTAACGTTTCAAGTTGGCTTTATATTCCTTTATTGCTATTTTTTCCAATAAATCTCTTAATTATTTGATTGATTAAAATATTAGTGAATATAATATTTAAGTTAATTAGATTTTTCCAGTAAGATCGAGTTTGATTATTGCACAGATAAAGAGATGAGATATGAGTGTATAAATCAAATTTTGTATTTGATTTTATCAAATATAGATAGCGTTTTGTGAATTTCGATAGGAGTATAAATTAATATTTAAATTTTGATTTTATTTATAATTGAACCAAGTGCTCAGAATTATTACGTGCACGTCTGAAATTGTAGCAAGTATAAGTAGCACGTCTGAAATTGTTACGTGTCTCGTGCTCATCAAATGTTGATCCTTACACTTATATATGTCCTTCTGCATATGATACTGCATATGATACGTGTCTCTGCAAATTGTTACGTGTCTCTTCATATGATACTACATATGTAAGAGGTGCTATATTAATTACTTTATTGTCAGTTTAAGAAGGTTTTAAACCCCTCTCTTGCATATCTTACCCATCATATTTGCTAATTATGTGGGCATAAAGCTATTCGTGTCTTGTTTATTTTTCAATACTAAAGTCTTGCATCATAAATTTCAATTATATTCTCTACCAATCTTTTATGATTCTGCATCTTAACTGATTTTTCTGATCATACTTTCTTGTCAACCATCATAATTGAGTGTTTGGTTATGGGTAATTGATCTGAAAATTGCATCTTCTCATCTTCCAGAAGTAACCATTTTACTTATGTTCAGAACAGAACAAGATCTGTGTCTTTGGGTGCTGTGAGCAATGATTTAGTTGAAGAGAGTGTGGAAGGTGATGACCTAAGGAGCAAAATCTTGAGGCTAAGGCTCCCCAAGCGAAGCGCCACAAACATTCTTCAGAAATGGGTCCTTCAAGGGAATCCTGTTACGCTCTCTCAGCTTCGAGATATTTCCAAAGAGCTTCGAAGATCACAAGGGAAAGTAGTGCAATTGCTGTTTGTTTTGTCATATCATGCAATATGTATTAGATTCGTTTGGTTAATTGTAGGTGTAGTGCATTAGGAATTCAATTTTGCACGTTGCTATTATTCGTTTGGATAAGTGCAGATTTTTCAGAGAAATAAATGAGCTGTTATAGTGAATTGGAATTTGCCTTGTGATAAATGAGCTGTTATAGAGAAATAAATGAGCTGTTATGTGTTTTTTTTTAATTGGATAAGTGCAGATTTTTCAGAGAAATAAATGAGCTGCTGTTATAGAGAAATAAAGAGAAATAAATGAACTGTTATGTGATACTGTCTTTCGGTAATTACCGAAGGCTTTTGGCCCTCGGTAATTACCGAAGGCTTTTGGCCCTCGGTAATTACCGAAGGGCAAAAGCCTTCGGTAATTGTTAGCGACAAGAGATTTACCGAAGGATTTTTGGCCGTCGATAAGCCTTCGGTAAACACTCATTATCGACGGTCTTTGGCATTTTCCGAGGGCTTCTGGCCTTCGGTAATACCCTACTTTTTTGTAGTGGAACTCATACCCCCATTCCTGAGCAAAACTGTTTCTAGGAATAATTCTCCAGATCATGAATTGTAATCTACCTTCCGGTACTCATGCAAATCTACATCATGCTAAAAAATGAGTTAAACGAAGCAAGCATTACACAAAGAAGAATTATCCTAACAATTAATAAAAGAAGCATAGATAATCAAGAATCAATTCAATACATGAAAGTTTACAAAGGTTACATCATCCCCAACAACAAATAGAGTTTAGTTCACCATTGACATGGTGAAAATAAATGAACAATGGAAAAAGAATAAAAGATAAAACCCTAGAAATTGAAGATAGGAGCTTCTGCATCCAAATTCGCCTTCAAGGGAGTTAAAAGTGTGTTTCTGAGCCTATTCCGTCCAAAGATACAAACCCTAGAACGTATAAGTCCTTAAATATAACACAAAAATAATAGAAAACACAAGCCCACGAGACTAGCGCTCAGTGTCCCACTTATGGCCCTCAGCGGTGTGCGAGTCAGAAGTTGCGCTCAGGGTCAACTTAGAAAGCAAGCAAGCGTGGTGCGTCTCGTCATAGTTACACTCAGCGTCCCTGAAAAGGGCGCCCGGGTGCGACCTAGGGATATCCTGCGTTGAGGGCTCCAGAAAAGGGCAGCCAGGCGTGAGACAACGTACTTTGGCGCTGAGGGCCCCTAAATTGGCACTCAACGCTATTTGCGATCTCCCTTTTTTATGCTTTTTCATCTCTTCCTGAGTTCCAACTCCTTCCAACTTCTATTCTTCTTCCAAATCATCTCAATTCCTGTCGAAAACAATGAAATCTAACACAAAACCATCAAATTCACTTTCAACTCTCTTTATTCATCAAAACCATGATTCCAAGCTAGTTTCTAAGTAAAAAAGAGTGTTTTTAGTATCAAAATTAAGTATCAAATAATGGTAATTTCAATCGTTATCACTTGTAAGATGATACATATTTACTAATGGGATATTTAACTTTGGCTTAGAGGTTGACCATGGTTAGAACGAGGTGGAAGATTATATTGAACAATAATAGACTCAGTGTTGGGTGTGCTGGTGGTTTCATGTAGACAAGAATCAATTTCATGATCAGTTTCATCTAAATTAGTATTATCAAGGGTATGATCAAGACAAACAATTTCTTGATTAGTTTCATCTACATTAGTATTATTAGAGATAGGATCAAAAGGTACCTCAGAAGACTCAAGTTGAACTTGTGGAGAAGATTGAGCAAATTGGGTATGATCAAAAGACACTATATTATCCAAAAAAGAAGTTTCCATATTTAGGATTAGCTCACTTCCTGTTGGATGATCCTCACACGATAATTTATCTTCACAATATAATTTTATATCTGAGATACCATACATACTAACATAAAAAACTTTATGCTCATTTAATGTCACATCCATAGAGATATAAAATTTCTTTGATGGTGGATGGTAAGCACGATAACCTTTTTTAGTTGATCCATACCCAACGAAAACACATTTGATAGCGCGTTCTTCAAGCTTTGTACGTTGATGTGGGTGTATGTGAACATATATAACACGTCCAAAACCATAAGGTGATAAATAAACTATGGAAGGAATGATACAATGATCAGACCACACATCTAAAGGTCTTCGAAAGTTAAGCAGACTAGAAAGGGTTCGACTAATTAAAGAGCTCACAGCCTCACCCCATAAATGAGATGGGAAATTAACATTTATCAAAAGTGATTTTGTTGAAGGTGCGGAGAACCACTAGAACCGGGGGGGGGGGGGGGGGTTGAATAGTGTTTCCAAGCTTTTGACGAATTATGATGTACGTTACGCTTGAAGAATGCTTTAGTTCGGTTAATAAATGTTATCTTAGTCAAACCGTTTATTTAACCAACTTAGCGCATCCAAGCTGAAATACAATAATAAATAATTAAATTAAATTAGGTGGGTTGGTGAGTCACCCGGCTCACCACGGGTTCAACCCGGTGAGCCGGGTTCTTAGTGAGCCGGGTTGAAAACTAGCCAGCATAAAAAAATTACATTTTTTTCAAACCCAACCCCGCTCAAACCCGTGGTGAGCCGGGTTGGCTCGCTGGTTACATTTAGAACTCGGCTCATTCGAATTGAACTCATGATAACCCACCTAATTTAATTTAATTTTTTATTACTTTGTATTTTAATATTATCAATATTAGAAACTTATTTGTTTGTCTTTTGTGGTTACTTTTGGATTACATTTGGATTATAGAGTATTGTTTTTATTTGAATTGGCTTTGGAGTTTAACATAATTTTAGAATTAAATTTATTTAGATTTGAATTACAAAAGTTTTATAATTTATTTTATTTTAAAAAAATTATAATTAAGTGAATAAGTAAGTCAACCCATTTAATTCAGTGATTAAGTCGAAATCAAATTTTTTCAATTAATTAATAAGTGAGTAAGATTGGATTAATTTACTAAATGATGAACTCCTAAGACCGGATTGGGTAAGATCATCTCTTTGATACAACTAGCAAATTGTATGAAAACTACACCTTAATTCCCAATTACAAATTGAAAAAAATAGTCAATAAAAAAGGTAAGAACGCTCTACTTTGACTCTCTTTTTTTATCGGTTAATGGAGGTGAAAGCAATAAGTGTGAAATGAAGATATAACAATTTGTTGTAGTTAGAATTGATATTTAATAAGTAAAAGCATAAGATCTTGCACATGATCATAACACCATAAATTTATTAGGATGTTGAACAAAATCGTATGAATAACTTTATTTTTCTAAATTATCCATTATAACACCATTCAATTGAAATAAAATTTAAACCCAAATTAATGTAATTAAAAATTGATCTTGTTTTGCAGCACCATCCAGTTCAAAATTAATGTAATTAAAAGTCATTAATTTTTTGAAATTTTGTGAGAGGAGGCTATAAATGTTCTCTGTTTACTTTTCGTGTGAGGATATAAGTAATGTTTTTAAAAGATTTTTCAAAAATCAAGCGTAACGTGTAAGTTAGGAGAAGGAGCAGGTAGTATAAAAGAGGTGTTGTGGTTGTGTTTTAGTTCATTGAAGCGTAAATAAATTAGTAGTAACTATGAAGAGGAAGATGGGTTACTCTGGGACGCTAGTTTTGTTCCTTATACTTACCATCCTTGCCCCAACAAAACATGCTGAGTTCACTGGTGAAAGTTCGCCTGTGCAAGATTTGAACCCACCACCATCACCACCTGAACAGACTAGTCCTAGTCCCGAATCTTCAGGTCGCCTGCTAAGGAGGCGACCACCTCCTATTGCCCCTATCGAGTTCATCACCCCTCGCTCTCGTCCTAGGCCGCCACCAACGCGCAGACCTCTAAACCACTATGCTCCCTAGGCCTACACTACCACTATTTTCCACCATAAACAACAATTTTTCTACTTTTTTCTTTCTCTTCTGTAATGAAATATACATATATTTAAATTATTTTTTGTCACGACTTTTAATTTATGTTACATTATTGGGTGTACTAGAATAGGGAGTTTTCTTCCCAACATACAACATTAATGTTTTAATCTAAAGTTCATCGAGTAACATCGTTAAGGTTCTAATCACATTTAATATGAGGTATTGTTCATTTTAGAGCTTGTGTTCCGTCATGCTTTTGTTCTTAAAAAACGTGTTAAAAGATAGAAGATAAAATAAGTATGTAAATTGTTTTAAATCTTGATGCTTGAACGATGTAAAATATTGAACGTGATAAGAATAGTGAGTTAGGATTATTTTTAATTTATATAAGCTTAAAAATTCATATTATTAATATTATGGTGGATTGATAGAAGAGAAAATTGCATTGACATCAATAAAAAATAATTTATCCTATATTTGTTAAAAGCTAAAATGGATGAATATTGTTTGAAGGACAATTTTTACTAACATAGATTGAAAAAAATGTTTTATTTTGGTCGGAAGCTAATGTTGATGTTAATAAAAAAAGAAGAAATGTTGATGTATTTCTCAGAGCTTTAGTCTCGATCAATTTTCGCTACTTTTTTTCCGACTAAATTGTCTTGATGTAAGTTCTTTTTCACAAAATTATCAAACATTGGTTTTCAATCTCAATTGAAATGTTTTCCCAATTCAGTATCGATACACATGATTAATTTGATGTAAAGGTTATTGTTTTGGTGCATCAATCTTACCCACTCGTCCAATGAATTTGATCATTTTCTCACCTAAATTTTCACAAGAATATCTTGCATAGCAAGTCAATATTTTTATATTTTTTATTTGGTTTTTTACAAAAATTATAAATGAGAGTGTGATAACTATGGATGAAATGTATCTGAAATGTGCTAAAATGAAAAGTGACACATGTGGTGATTGAAGAAATAGAAATGACAACAACAAAATAAAATGCAGAAAGTAAATTACCAAATAAAGTAAAAGAACATGTAAAATAAATAAATGAAATTGGTAACCCAAATTACAATAATCAATTCAATTTATGGCATTTTAGAATGCATGTATTATTCCACGAGTTGTCACCCTTAATCCAATCTATTTATGTTTTCTAACCTTCCCAGGACGGGTACAATATTCGAACAAATTATAAATAACTATCTTAAAACTGTTCTAAGCTGTTTCGATGTCCATGTGGTGAGCAGTTGTTTTGAATCAACTCTCCAAAGGGTTATTGCTTGATCCTTTTCTTCAATTCATTTCTCGATTTTGATCGAGGATTCTTGGGCATGCACTAATGCAATTAAGGGATATTGTCTCGGTTGTTTTGGGTTTATAGCAACGGTTCTGTAACTGAGGTATATTCGAACAAGGTAAAAAATCGAGACTTTTTGCCTCGATTCAAAAAAACAGTAGACGTAAAGCGAATAAAAAAAATAAAAAATTGGGTTTATTGTCTCGGTTCTAGTTTGAACCTATGTCGTAGACCCTTAAAATTAATTAAAGGATCTATTGCCTCGGTTGGATCCAGAACCGAGGTAATAAACCCTTTTTTGCCTCAGTTTTTACCAAAACCGCGGTCTAAAATATATATTTTTTTAAAAAAAATTATTTTTTCTGTATCACATAAATCATATGAAAAAAATCTCAGAAACACAAACAAATGCAGAAAACATTGTTTTCTATTTATCGAGAATTTTTTTGTTTTTTTTCAAATTTTTAAAAAATATTTAAAATAGTTATATTTTGAATTTTGAGCTGAAAATTTTTGTGAGGGGATTTCATGATTTTTTGGTTCTTCATACAAATTTTCATTTCATTTAGAGTTTGTTTGAGCATACTCTCAGTTTTACATATTCCTATGTTTTGATGTGTATGGTGTATGAAGAACAATCAACCAAACAAAAACTTGAAAAACCTAAAACAAAACTAACCTTGAAGGTGAGTTTAGGGCTTAAACGAAACGAAATGAACATCCTAAAGCGTTTATTCAAAGAGCGGAAGAACACCTGTGTGCAAAATCAATTGGTAAAAACGAAAGAAAATCATATCTAAGCACTTAATCAACGTAAAATGAAAGCAAAAAAGCCAAAAAAGTTGAAGAGGATGGCTGCGAAAATGGAAGAAAGAGAGCAGCGATGCACACCACAAATAGAAAAGCTTCTCTTTGCAAATGCATCTGTTCGCAAAATTTAACCTTAAACAAATGTTATTACTTCGGTTATTTTTTTAACCGAGGCAATGATATGACCTCAATTCTATAAAGAAACAATGCCTAAACCCTCTAAAAAATAAAAAAAAAATTAATTATTTTATGCCTCGGTTCTCTAAACAACCGAGGTCGTAGACTTTTGCAATAATTACAAAAATATCATTGTGCCAGTTTTAGACATCGATTCTTTTTGAATTGAGACATATACCTTTGCGAAAAATTACAAAAAAGTCACCACACCAGTTTTAGGCATCGGTTCTTTTTGAACCGAAACATATACCTTTTCAAAAAATTACAAAAATGCCACTACGACATTTTTTGCTTCGGTTCCTACTATAACGGTGTTAAATGCGCAAGTTAATTATTTTTTTACTAGTGCTGCTTTTCCCTTTTGATTGATTTTCTGACGAGGGTTACATAATTGATTTCTATTGAGTTACATATATGTTCTTATAGTATTTATCTCATAAAGAAGTATTTGGTAAAATTGTTCCTTACTTATCTTGTTTCTCTAAATATAATTCTTTTTTGTTCAGGATCAGTGAAGTTCGAAAGGCACACGATAGACTTCTAATCAGAAACGCTTTTGAACACACCTTGTGCAGTATAACCTTTTATTTCTTGTCCCCCGTAAAACTTGATGTTCGGTCTATTGAATGACACAAGGCTTGCTCTTTCAGTTGGTTGTATGTAATTTACCTTCTTAACCTTTGTCCTCATGATTATTCTCAATACTTTGAATAATTCCTTCCCACTCCTCGCAACTAGAGAAGAAATGCAAAATCAATGTGAATAATGCTTCCAGGTGAAACTTTTCTTCCCTTTTAGTATTGCTTAACTTGTTGTTTTATAGAATTAATCAATGTCATATTTCCATGTACAGATGACAAAATCTTCTCGAGCTGGTCAAACAAGTGCACCAACTATTACTGTTGAAGCCTCTAACGAGGATGCTGATAAAGAACCTGCCCTAAAGCGTTCTCAACGTGTATGTTTCTAGCCTTTACACTTCTTTTATCTTATCACTTCGTTTTTCACACATCTTATTCCTTTTCTTCAAGCCATTCCATTTCCTTCGTCTCCACCTGCTCAGATTCCTACCATAGTGTTCATATTCTTGTTACCTCTCCCATAAAGGTCAAATGTAAATTTGTTTTAAAAAAAACCTAGCACACTCTCTTTTTTTCTTCATTGCACGAATAGAAATCGACTACGCAAACAAAAGCATTGTGCATTGTTCATTTTCAGCCATTGTTGTGTGCAAAGATTGAGTTTTGTGCCATTGTTGTGTGTCAAGGTTGTGTTTTCTGCCAATATTGTGTGCCTAAAGGTTGTGTTTTTTTTGTCATTGTTGTTGGTTTTTCTCGTTATCTGACTTATGTATGACTGTTTTAGTTTAACCCATATGATCTTGATTTTTGTAAAATTATCTAAAAATAGGTAAACAATGATTTTTTACTTAAATTTTATTAGGGTATCTGCTATTATGCTATATTCAAATGCAAAGTGTTTACACCTGATTTATTAACCACAAATTTAAAGCTATCAAGATTTAGTGATTAACAATTCCATTGTTTATCGTATGTTTTTTATTTTCTTAGTATTTTTTTTTTCATTTTTCTATACTTTATAGATTATTTGAAATAATCATACTACTTAAAAAATTGTGAAAATTTGTGTGGTGTTTTCTTATATTATATATTGATTTTTTATGCTTTTATATGACATAAATTTTGACCAAAAGTATTAAAAAATAAACCACAAATTTAAGTAAGTTGCATATAGGCAATAAACGTAAATTTACATCACATCCAACCTAATAAACCTATAAAATATCATACGTAAAAGCTTTTTTTGTGTGTTAATTATTACTATTCATAATCTAACCTAATATACGTATAAAATATTCTACGTATAAAAGCTTTTTTGTGTGTTAATTATTAGTATTCATAATAGCATATGAAATATATGTAATTGGTTTCATGTGGGTATTTAAATTGATTCAATACCTTTTCCATGTTGCCTATTGTACTAAAATATGAAATCTAAAAAAGTTAATCTAATTGAAAAGTAAAACAAAAAGATTTTAATAGTTTGATTGAATTATTAAATACTTTAATATTAATCCAAGATAGATTATGTGAGGATGAAGTGAATTTACCTTCTAAGTAAGACATTACATACATTAATAACACAAATAATCAAAGTCATTATTAATGATTCATAATACATTATATGAAGTAAAATAGCAATGCACATTGAAATTAAAACGCACTCTTCTATCATAGCTTTCATGTCTAGAGTTGATTTTTTATGCAATGATTAAAATCACATAATATTGTCAATGGAACAAACAAGTATCAATTACCACCCTACTGTATAATTTTTTTTGTGATGTTACTTTAAATATATAAGACATATACATTTAGTGAATTTTACTTACACATTATAAAAAGAGAAAAAAAAACAATTCCACCTAGGTTGCCACTTCAATTTGATAGAAGAGAATATGTGAGTCAAAATATTATTTTTATACGATTTAATATCTTTGTTTGTGAGTATATTTCTAGTTTTATGATGTGGTTTGTAAAAGGTTAAAAGATAATGAATTAATTTTAGTAGTGACTAAATAAACAAATGAAATTGTGACATCCCAAAATATATGGCGTGTGTATATTATAGAGACGTCACCGTATTATAATAATAGAAAGTAGTTAGAACATATAGTCGAGTATTAGGATTACAGTCTTCCTAAAAATATCTTTAGAATCTAAACTTTTAACAAAAGAGGTCTAAATTGTAAACTTAAAGAGGAAAAGTATTTCAAAATATCATCAAATGACTAAGAAACCCCTAGGAAGCCTAAATTGCAGCATTGCCATCTTCTTCCAAAGTTGTCTCCAAAGAAACCTCCTCACCATCTGCTCTCATCCAAGTGGATATGTTCATCGCAAAATGAATCATACTCAAACAAGCAAGGGTGAGCTAATTATATAAAAAGCATACAATATGACAATATACATGCAAGAGTCAACTTCAATCAAGCAAGGTAAACACGCATCCTAACATGTTGAACACTAAACTTGACTCGCCCGGACTTTAGAATAATCGTCGAGCTATGGCGGGTCTTGCACTCGTGGTGGCTTATGAAACTTGGGTTCCCTCACCCTACCACACTCACGAGGTTAGCCTGTTCTGGGCCTTGAGGCATACTGGAAGCCCCCAAGACTGAGACCTCCTACTACTCCTCACCACATGGTTCAATCCTCTTTACGTGAGAAGAAAGACCATTGAAGTTTCAGGATGACCCCCAAGACTGAGCTCCTACTTTCATTCTAAACGACTAAGGGCACTACCATGGATATTCTCCTTGAAGACCATGGAATTAAGTCCATCAACCATACTGGTTACACTCCACCACCAAACGTGTTTCACACCATCACATACTATTAGTTATATAACATTACCAGCATCATACTATGTATTTCAATCATTTCACACCCTTGGTTCACCCAAAGCAAGAACAAAAGAGAAGACTGGACCGAAAGGGTTCGCACAGTGCACGCTATGCATAAGGTGAGACAACAGGATCTCGCACAGCGCACCCCTTAATTCGCATGGCGAATTAACTCGCAACATGCATCAGACTTCAAACCTCTCGCATAGCGCACCCAAGTCGCTATGTGAAAGCCCAGACATAGACCAACCCCCTTAAAGCTCTCGCTATGCGCCCCACTCGCCTCTCGAATTAAAAGGGCAGTGGTTCCAGACCACCACCAATCGCATGGCGACAGGATAGGCGAATCCACAAAAAAAGAGCAGCACCCTCTGGTTATTCGCATTGCACACCAACTCGCACAACGAATTACCCAGATAGTGAGCACTCTCTATAGGGTCTCGCTATGCGAGACAGCTCGCATGACGAGTCTGCATAATCTGCAGAACGCGAATTCTGAAAATTCATGCAACTCACACCCCTCCAACCAATTACAACCCTCTTTCCCAACTTCTAAGACCTCTAATTTATGATACGAACCTAGTTAAACTCGTCTAGCTGAATTTTAAAAATTATACAGTGATTCTAAAGTGTTTTAGGCTTGAATTCAATTCTAAAATATCAAATCCTATGACGTAGTGGCTCAAATCAAATTTACCATTTCTAACTTGATTTAGTCCAATTTATGATCCTAACAGGTCACATTAGGCCTATTTAAGCTACCCAAACCATCCAGTTTCCTTAAGACTCCAATCGCCCAAAATCACTACTCCACTTCCCTCAAACTGACCTAAAACAATGCCCGAACCCCAAACTCCTCATCTAAACAACTCAACAACTAGTTTTCCACTATAGACACTTCAGCACACACCAATTCTAGAGATCAAGATAATTCAAAACAGATTAAAATCATCACATCACAACATACACATGCTATATAATGTAATACATGCAACTTAGGCTACTGGAATTAGAGTTCAAGCATAAGAACATGCTTACATAAGAGTTCAACATACATGTGAATCACACAATAAGTTAAAACATATAATCAGCTCCCCTTACCTTGGTGGTTACAAGTACAACACTTTAGAAAAAGCCCTGAAATAGTAACCCTCACACAGAAAATAAGTTCCACAGAACCTACAAACCACCATATAGGGGTAGAGTACAGCTCATAGAGCTAGAATGAACAAGGAAACTAAAGGGAAAAGCTACCAGCTGCATGCAACCAATAAAGTTGCATGCCCAAGTTCAAGAGAGATGGAAAAACTGACTTACCCGTCCAGAACGGAAACTAATCGGATGGATGGAAAGCTTTCAACTCCGTGAACGAAAGGATCCCACCTATTTGACAATGCGACGACTAAGATTTGTGAATGGGTAGAGAGGAGGTAGAGCAAGAAGAAGAAGCACAGAGTTTAGAGAGAGAAGGAAAAATTTTGCTAATGAACTCAGATTGGGAAAAGTCTCTTCTAAGGTCATGGTGTCCTTAGTTAAACGGGCCTGGCTACCCCAATCCTAAGGCCCAAAAGCCCTATATTTTTCAGGCCCTTACAAAAACTCTTCTATATTGTTAACCAATATAAATATTGGAATTTTAGTTCTCTCACCTTTCGCTTTATGTGTTCTCTCTCACTTTTCTCATATTTTATATTTATCTTTAGGAATTTAAAATATTAAATATCAATTTGAATTCTCAAGAAATTTGTTTTTCTGCTTGATACATTAAGATTCAATAAAAATATTGATTATTCACCTATTTAAAACTCAATTTTACATTTTTAACATTGATAATCATCTATTTATACAAATAAATGAATATACAGGTTAGTTTTATATGCAAGATTAAATATACTTTTATTCTTTAACTATAAAAGAAAATTACACATGTTCCGTGTTCAAAATTTTAATTCTATTTGGTTATCTTATTTTAAGAAACAATGATTTTAGTCTCTTGTTTCGAAGTGAGATAGATTTTTTCGCAGAAACAAACTACTTTTCACCTAATATCTGCTATGCTTACATGTAGAACTGTCAAAACGGGTAACCCGGTCTGGTCCATCACAGGTTGGTCACTTAGAGAACCAACACAACCCGACTCATTTATTAGTGAGCCAGAAAAATTCGAACCCGGTTTGACCCACTACGGGTTGGTGGATAAACGGGTTGGCTCACTGGCTCACTTAATTACAATAAAAAAAAATTACAATATTTCTATAATTCAAATCTAAACAAATTTTACTCCCAAATCTCACTACCAACATGGGTATTTAATTAATTTTTAAAATAAGGAACTTAAATAATTTTTTCAAGCAAAAATAAAATAATAAATATTTTTTTATAAAATTAAAATTAAATTTTAATAAAATAAAATTAGGTAGGTGGGTCCAACCTAGCCTACCACAGGTTCAACCCGCATGAACCGGGTTTAAATGAGCCAGGTTGAAATCTGACCCGCATAAAAAAACCAATTTTTTCAAACCCAACCCGGCTCAAACCCATGGTGGACCGGGTTGGCCCGCGAGTTGTGACTCATTTTGACAGCTCAACTTACACGCAAAGGGATACATGTTTACCCACATGATTATTCTTTAATTTTTTAATGAAAATTTAATTTAAAAACAACAACATTTCTTTTGATAAGTAAAGGATGGAAGAGGATGAAACCGTAGGTCGTGAGACGCTAGCGATGACTCCTACTTTGACCAATGTCATTGATGACGACCCTATTGTGCGGTGGAAGCATAGTCGTGGACGGTGCAATGATCTGATTGTCCTGGGTATGCGTGTAAAACAAGATAAAGGGGTGGTTTGCATCACTTGGTATTCACCAAAGATATAAACGTGATAGAGTTGAGGCACTAAGACAAAGTTATTACCATATAAACGAGATAAAGAGTTGGTCAGTGGGTAAAGACGGGTCCCAACACCACTGCCAAGTATAATGTCAAGCACACTCTACAAACATTACCTTCAACCAAGCATTTTTAGTTGCCATCATAATGAGAACCAACCCACGTCGAATTTTGAAAGTTTTCGAGTGATCTGTGCATGGAAAAGAGTTGGTTACTCTTGATAAATGTTGTTGTTTCAAATAAACATCGAATTTGGACACTACTCGACGTCTATTTTATATGGGAAAGACAATTTGTTGGTCTTGATAAATGCTATTGTTAGAAACGAAAATATTCACATCAAATTTGGAAACATTTCTAAAAGAAATCCACTTTTACAAAAGATCACGCCAAAAATGAACATGAAACAAGAAAGAGTACATTATAACGAACCACAAAAAATAAATAAAAAAAAACCCAGCAAACCAATGGAGAACGTTTTTATAATTTATAAGTGTTAACATTTTCCTCTAGTTTTCCACCATGTCTTCATCATTAATAAAGAAATGTTTTTGTTTAGTGGAGGAATCGATGGAAAACCAACGAAAAAGTTAACATGAATTTGGTTAAAGAAGCTCTGTAGTGTAGGTTTTCAAAGGGTACTACTTGAAATGAAATCCAAATCTGTTAAATTTTTTCTTTGGATTTCTATTACTCCTTCATGCATCACACCAACTTTTGTGACCTTGAAAGAGCTAAGAAAAACCAAAGACAAAATGTTAACAGAGGAACCGATTACAAAAAATTTTATAAGTGGAGGTCTAGAGGATTTCTAAGGATCTGAAACTGTATTTAAAGAAAATGGACATGTACTTTGACGTCAAATTTGGACACTACTCAACGTCTACTTTATATAAAAAAAGGCAGTTTATTAGTCATGATAAATGTTGTTGTTAGAAAAGAAGATATTCATGTTGAATTTAAAAAGTATTCAACGTTATTTATGCATGGGAAAGAGCATTTGGTTACTCTTAATAAATGTTGTTATTTCAAACAAACATATTCACGTCGAATATGGACACTACTCAACGTCTACTTTATATGGGAAAAGACAGTTTGTTGGTCATGATAAATGTTGTTCTTAGAAACGAATATATTCATGTTGAATTTGGAAAGTATTCGACATTATCTTTGCATGGGAAAGAGCCTTTGGTTAGTCTTGATAAATGGTTTTGTTTCAAACAAACAGATTCACGTCGAATTATGAAACTACTCGGCATCTACTTTATATGGGAAAAGACAGTTTGTTGGTAATGATAAATGTTGTTAGAAACGAACATAATCACATCGAATTTGGAAAATATTTGACGCTATTTTTGCATGGGAAAAAGCATTTTGTTAGTCTTGATAAATGATGTTGTTTCAAACGAATTTGAATGATTCATTTATTATGTTTTCTTGGAGTTATTTTCTACTAGAAATCAGATCCACTAATTCTGTAATGATAAGTCTTAGTGGATGTTGTTGTTACCAATGTCTGTTTGTATTCATTGTGAATTAGGGTTTGACGTCGTATTTAGGTTATAGTCGACGTCATATGTGCATGGGGAAGCAAACTTTAGTAATTGGTGTTGTAGAGTTCCAAAATTCTATTTAAAGTGAAATTGTGGGGAATCAAATCACTATTTAGTATTTATTTATTTTGGATTGGACGTCTGATGTTTCCTAAGCTGACATTATGTGATTGCTAAGGTCATTGTTTAACGTCGAGCTGGTGCATGGTTAGACGTTATTTCCTTTTGTTACCAATGGGAAGCATTGATGTCTTGAAGATAATGATTTTGATGATGTTACAAAGTGAAGAATATGAAGACCCTTGTTGCATTAAGTTTAAAAGCATTTTTGCATAACAGAAAATACTAGGACCAAGCAATTAGGACCGAGCGGTAAAAGGTATGACCAAGACCGAGCGGTTAAGACCAAGCAGTCGAAGGCATGACCGAGACCAAGTGAGACATGATTAAGACTGAGCAGTGGAAGGCATAACCAAGAACAAACAAGGCATAAACGAGTTCAAGCGGTTGAACAATGAAGTTGTGGTAGAAAGAATTGAATCCTAGCAACCGAGCAAAGGCATGACTATGACTGAACGGTCACTAACAGATGAAGGTTGTGAGGCCGAACGAGTTGAAGAGCTGAAGCGGACTTGTTTGAAGAGTCAATATTCAAACTGTTCCAAGCCTCGCAGATAATCAATTATCACTTACAATAATCAATTATCACTAACAATTGTAAAATGTCGTTTCAGTTTCAGACCAGTAGGCTATATACACTCTTCTTCCAAACCTTTCAAAGGTAACTTTGGGATTTTGAGAATATAGTGCAGTCTGAGGAAGTTCTCAAGTGCTAGTTCGTGCTCATTATCAAGTCTTGTGAATAGGAGAAGCTTGCACTTTGTGTGTCAAAGGTCGGAGCAGTTCTCTTCAAGTTGGTTGAGCAGTTCACTTCTGGTTCATTTGTCGAAGGAAGGTTCGTTCAGTTCTTATTTGTATTTCATCTTATTGTAATTTGTGAACAATATTTTAGTGAAAAGGTTAATCATTATTTATAGTGATTAACGACTGGACATACAATCTTTTGATTCGAACCAGGATAAAAATCATTTGTGTGATTTTCTACTCCATACACTCTTTATATTTTCTACACATCAACTGTTCGATAATATCTTTCTAAGAAAATTAAAGGAACCATTTTAATTGACCGAACACACTTTACGCTATTTTATTCCACTACGTGATTTGACAATACCGATTGTTGGTAACAACACCTTTTAGACGGCGATTTCATTTTTCAAAAGACGTGGAGCAATTAAATTTATTTACAACAGTGCCACCGATCATTATTAAGGTTGGTTGTTCTGTTATTGGAAATTTAAACATGTGATGTTATACGCGAGTTTTGTACTAGTGCCACTGTATCAAGATCAACTACCATGATCTAAAAAATTTCTTTTTCAAACTTGATCTAAAAAACTCTCTCTTTCTGTAACCCAAACAAACACATGGTAGTCGATTTTCTCATATTCACTAGTTTGAAGTTGTAACACTAAAAGACAAACAAAGTATTGAAGAAAGAGGAAAACTTTCTCCACCAGCATCGAGATTAAGGCAGGTCTAGGAATTTTGGAATCAAAAATTGCCTTGCGAGAAACAATAACTGGGTTACTAACATGGTGCAATTGAAAGTCAATCGGTGGAAATCTTATCTCTACACAGTTGTGATGCGGAGAACGAGAGGTTGTGTGGGGCACTTTTCGTTCCCCATTGGAAGAGGAGGTAGAAGAAGAACATGCTACATTGAGAGAACCTACAACAGCCATGACACATATATTGATTGTTGAAGGTAGTGTTTTATTTATAAGTAAAATGTTAAGAAAATCTCTCGTTACACACACTCTGATATTTTCTTTAAATTGAGTCTGCTATTCATTGGTAATTGAAGTGCTTTAAATATCCAGGACACTTACAATATTATGAGAATAAAAATAAAAACTACAAATTGTTAGAAATAAGGAGACATGTTTCTCAACACCAAAAGGAGGAGGGGGGGAGGGCTTGAATTGGTGTTATATAAAAACTTAAACTTTTAAGATCTTTTTGAGAAATTAGAATGATTGTTAAACTTTATTGTGTTGTCAGTAAATGCGCATGCAAAAAAAAAGTAAAGAGATAAGGAAAGAAAATCAAACTCAAGATTTTTTTTTTCCTGTTTCGACCTCAATGCCTACATCCACTCACACTCCCAATCAACCTTAGATTGCAGAAACTTCTTATGATCAAACAAGATACACCTGCAGTAGTGCTAATGTGATTAGCCAATGTAGTCTACGAGAATGCCTCTCAAGAATGCCTCAAGATTCTTCAAATTCTTCACATTCTTGATTCCTGGAACGTATGTACAACCTATAAATTCTATTCTCATCGAGAATATCAGATATGACAATTTTTCATTGATCAAAAGATTTTGAATTGCAAGCAATGAGTCAAAATATAGTTTTTATCAATTCAGACGCAAAACAATCATTTACGTTACTTATGTAATCGGTTACTGATAAGCTGTCGTCGAAGCTATCAAATTAATACTACTTTTCAAGACAACTTCAGTGTTGCCAAGTAGTATTCAAGAAGGTAGATAGGGCTAAAGTACCCTGAGTCGTCTCCCAACGAACACGAAATTGCTTCTGAATATCTGACTCTTATGCTATGCAATGCTTATGAATGATCATTGAAGAATGTTTAAAGAACAAATAATAAACTTAAAAATAGTTATGATTAAATAGGCTAATTTCATTGCTTTTCCAAGATAGATTCGTCATTGGTTATTCACGGATAATTGTTCAATTGATTATTGTTTAAGTTTCAAATTAATTAAAGTACATTCTCAATTAATTTGAGGGCGATCATGCATTTAACCAAAGTAAATTCGCAATCAAATGCAAAACCTTTCTAGATTATTCACAATAAATTCAACCAAAGTACATTCTCAATCAAATTTTATTATGTTTAATCATGTCTATTCTTAAATCTCTTAACCAAATTAAAAGCTAATCAATCAAAGTAAATTCTCAATTGATTATAGTTGAAATTATAACTACCAACCAAAGTACATTCTCAATTGATAGTAAAAACCATTTAATCATATGAAAGTTCCTAAATTAAATCAAAATAGATTTTCAATTTAATCCTAGAAACCCTAAAACTCATATAATCAATATGCATGTAGATTCAAACATATTATGATGCAAAAATCTTTGCTTTTAACAAGATAGAGAGATGAAAGACATAGAGAGAACAACTTAAATCAATAATCAAAGTAAACAATTGCATTAACTGAACATAACCTCAGAATCCGTCTTGGAATTACAGCATAATAGCCCTAGATGCTTAGCTTTCCATGAATGGAGTTGAATACAAGATGAAATAAAAGTGAGAGGAGTATGAGAGAATGAATGAATTGAATGAAGTCCCCTGGGTCTCTTTAAATAGGCTTGATTGAGCTTGGACTCTGAATATTCAGTTGATAGAATCTTTTATCTTATATCTTCCAAATAACTAAAAGATTTAAATAATTATAACCTTATTTGGAACATATTTTCTGTTAATATTCCCAATTTAAGTTAATTCAACAAATGAATTTTATTTTTTTATCTTTCCTGACTTTCTAAAATTACACAAATGCCCCAAAATTTTCTCTATCTGCACTTTAGCCCCAACTGAATTCTCCAAAATTGCACCAGAAAGCCCCTCAGTTGACCAGAATCAATTTTGTTTGACCAGTTTTTCGCAATCAATGGGAGACTGACACGTGTCAGCCCCTTTCCCACCCATAATTAGGGTTTCAGATTGGGGAAAGGGAGCTCTTATGCCTCTTCCTACGTTTCCGCTTCTGCCGCTGTGGTTTTTCTGAGTTTGCTGTTTGCAGGTGCTGTCGATGGTGGGAAGGAGCGGTTTCGCGGTTGATGGCGAGGAATATGAAGATCGTGGCGGCCTGATGAAGAACTCGCGATGAGGGAGAGGGAGTGCGCGACGACTTTACGGCGGAATGGAGATGGAGGTGTTGAACGTTGATGGATGCGATCTGCGGCGCTGCGCTTCATGGTCTGGCGGTGCGACATGGTGTTTGCCTCTCGCGAGGAAGAAGAAGATGACGGCGATGGAGAAACTGCCATGGTTGAGGCGCTATGGTGGCGTCTCCGTTAATGGCGCGATGAAGGTGGATGTTGCGGTGGCTTCACGGCGGCATGGAGATGGTGGCAGAGCGGTGCGGTTGATGTGGCTTTGGGCTTGCGGCGGCGGCACGGTAGTGGCTGTCCGGTGACGGAGCGACGCGGCGGGAAGGGTGGTCTGTTGATGCGCCGACGAGAAAGGATGGGATGAACGGTGGTCGTGGCAGCGACTTGCGGCAGTGGCAGGAGCGGCGGAAGCGGAACGGTGACTGGCGGCTAGGGTTTATGTGGAGAAGGTGGAAGATGATGCTCATGGGTTAGGGCTGACGTGGCGGAACATGGTTGGCTAGATCTGTGTGGGGAGGATTTGGACACGTGGCATGATCTGGTGGAGTCTAGCTTAGGAGGGGTATGGGTAGGGAAATTTAGGAGGTGTATTTAGAATAGGATTACTGTTTGACTTAGTATTGGGCCTGGTTAAGAGAAGAGGGGTGTATGGAGGGATTTTAGGGGGTGCAAGGGTAAAGTCTGCCTGTTTGGTCCATCTGTACATTATTTTCCAAATAAAACTTGATTTTGGGCCTTGAATTGCCATTTGAACCAATAGAACTTATAATTTCAGCTGCACAAATAAACGTAAGAATTTCCAAGAATATTTTATGCGATAAAACTCACTTTTTACGTCTCTTTAATTCCCAAACCCAACAATTTCAATCATCACAAATTCACTTAAAATTAATCATTTAAGCACAATTATTCTATCAAAAATTTAAATTTTAAAGCATAAATGTGGGCATAGATATGCACTTATCAGTTACATTAAAACATATCTAACAACATTACAACACACTCAACTCTTAATTGAAATTAATGTTGGTCAAACATATTTAAAAATATGACCGTTAAAGCAGTTATGACAAGCATGAAATCTGTTTTCAAAAGATAACAGACTTAATTGGTTACATAAAATGTGTAATCGATTAAGCTTAACACTTAAACATATTTTGAAAACTTTTCCCCTTCAAAATTCATCACAACACTTTTGAAAATGATATGTGCAAAAACACGAGTTTTAATCGTTTCAACAACTAATGTAATCGATTGAAACTTGTTGTTTTTCCACAGTTTAAAACATAAGTTGTTGATGAAGTTAAATGATTACAATAACATTACAATCGATTAATTCATGCAGATATGCTTTTGTGCTTGTGATCCACATCCAGAGAGTAACACAATATGCATACAAACATGTACACATTTCATGATCAGTAGTATGCAGAATCATCAGTATGTTCACATATGTATTAATCAGTGTAAGCATGTACATATACATATGTATCAATTATCAAAAACATATTTCTTGTTATGTCATGACAACATCAATGTGTTGTTACTGTCAATATGTTGCCATTATAAAAAACAAACTCATCAGGGAGTAGGTTCAGCACTCACATTGCTCCCCCTATCAACAATCTCCCCCTTTTTTGATGATGCTCAACCATGATCAATAAATAAACCATGATGTACAATGCACAATCAAAAATTGTTTTAAACAGTTTCACCCAGATACATATACACAGTTATATGTCATTCAAAATCAATTATCTCTCCCCCTTTGGGCATTAGCCAAAAAGGATTTCTAGTATAGTGTATAATTGAAATACAGAGACACAATTACATGTCATTCAAAATCAATTATCTCATTCGAAATCAATTATCTCTCTCCTTTTGGGCATTAGCAAAAAAGGATTTCTAGTATAGTGTATAATTGAAATACAGAGACACAATTACATGTCATTCAAAATCAATTATCTCATTCGAAATCAATTATCTCTCTCCTTTTGGGCATTAGCAAAAAAGGATTTCTAGTATAGTGTATAATTGAAACACAGAGACACAATTATATGTCATTCAAAATCAATTATCTCATTCAAAATCAATTATCTCTCCCCCTTTGGGCATTAGCAAAAAAGGATTTCTAGTGTTTTTAAATATAGAGATAATGATACATATGATACAAACACATAGATAATGATACAATCAGAGAAACATCAACAAGTATTGTTTTTAAGATGCTCCCATTGTCAACTACATATGATTCACATGATTTTAATTTCTTCCCCTTTATACATGTGAATAGATTATGAATCAGAGTATTTAGCTCCCCCTACTAGTATGAATTAATTCATATTCAATATTAGAGTAGCATGATAGAGATATATCAAATCATATATCATTCAGAAACAGTTTCAAGCAATATATCATAAAATATAACAGATATCAGAGTAATGCAAATACATCTTGAAGCTAACAATGAGATTTATGATGAATGAACATATATTAGATCAAAAAGATGATTCACAGTAAATGATTTGGTAGTTAAGAAACTTCAAACCCAATTTTGTGAAAAACAATCGATTTTATTTCTCCCTAATTGATTCAGTTCTACAGAGTATTGAAAATACATTTCAATTAAGTAGTCAATCAGTAGACTTGCATAAGCTTTTCTTCTCAACTAGGTTGAGTGTTAGTCCAGATACAATGTAAATGAAACGAAATATTATCACTGATCAAGTATTAATATGCAATGTAATGAACTGCATTTAACACAAGCACATCTTCTGTTATCATTCGATCATGTACAAGTCTTCCAGGAAGTAGAAGCCAAGCTAGGACATGTGCAACCATTTTTTCTTCTTTATTTAAGCCATCAAGCAAGTACAATTTGTTTACCTTATGCCTTCTAGGAAATCTCAGAGGGTCCCTATATATAGCTCTTTTCGTTAGCTATATATTTGAATCAGAATCACGAATGTGGGAATCGAAACCTTCAGCTTTTATCTCAGCAACTTGTAACCAGACCTTGTCGTCAATATATATGTTTACACCTTTCACCCTTGATTGATTGATTCCATTACACTCTCTCAGGTTTATGTAAAACACCTCAACCAAATTTGGATAACATTCCCCTTTCATTTGGACAAATTCAGCCAGTCCTTGGTTTACAAGCCACTCTTGAAAATGAAACCCTTCTTTCCTGAAAAGTTGGAGGTCTAGAAACTTTTGAGGGACAACGATTTTTATCTCTCTCCATCTTAAAAAATTTTCCCGAGCATCTTCATCACTTAACCAACCAGAACGATTAACGTTTCTTGTAACTCGGGCAACCTTCTCCTTTCTTCTTGATGATGATGATGAAGAAGCCATTTTTGAGTTTGATTCAGGAATGTCTTTCACAGTCTAGGGTTTTTAACTTTTCAGTTCAAAAAGACAATGTGCACCAAAGATTTGCAAATTTTATATTTATAAAGGAGTGCATCAAATTAGTTTTATCATCAGGCCCATTTAAAATTTCATAAATAGAAAGACCTGATGAAACATTTTAATGGATTTTGTTAACCTTGAAATTGATTACTTCTTAACACAGTTTCAGGAAAAAATAGAGAAGTATAAAGAATAGTTAATCGATTTCATCACTAACACAATCGGTTCAAGTTTGTGTAAACGGTTTTTCAAACAATTCTACATAGCAGACAAGCAAACAACATTCATACACACCAATACACATTCACAAATAGAATCAATAATGCATGTATGCATGAATTTACAGTATCAGATGTAACCACAATAAACTACTAAGGAGATTTTGATTATGTTCCATTCAAATTCATCCTTGTGTGTTGTCTGCTTTCTTGATCATCTTACTTCCCTGCAAAATTTTCAAACGGTTTTGTTGCAGGTACCCATATGAACTTGGCGCCGTTTTTGTTAGTTACAGGAGGTCGCTCTTTGGGAATCCACTTGTATATTCCCTTACGAACACCTACCTTTCTGTAATAACAGTTTCTTAAAGTATGCTTAATAGTATTGCAATAGCAACAGGCATTGATTAATGGTTTGCTTAAATCAATAAATTTCTTAGAATTGATTCTTTCAATCTTAGCCTTATAACCAATTCCTTGTCTATTTATAGCTTTGCCTTGTGACCTCAACACAACCTCTAAATTATCTCTACCAAGTGTGAATTTAGCTAGTGTGCTGGTCAGATATTCTATTTTTTTTGTGTGAGCATGGCAATTATCACAATCTTTTTATACAATCTTAATTTCAGTTTTAACATTTTTAGCAGATTGTAAAGTAAGATCAAGTTCATTTCTAAGCTTATCATTTTCATCTAGAAGGTTATTGATTATATATTCAAAGTCCTTTCTTTCAGAGTTTAATCGATTAAGCTTGTACTGCAGCTTCATTGCCTCTACATACAACTCTTGAAATGCCTTCAATAGAAGATCATATTTGACCTCGATTGGCTCATTCTCGAAATTGATGTTGCTGCTTTCAGAGCATACAGATCCAGCCATGAAGCACAAATTCGTTTCTTCCTCTATACTTTGATCATCATCACTGGATGAGTCCTCATCACGATTCACCCAGGCAATATAAGCCTTTCTCTGCTTGTTCCTTCTCTTGTCTTGAGTGTACTTTACATAAGCCTTCTTCCTGATCTTCAACTTTGGACAATCTGGCTTGATGTGACCTTCCTTCCAACATTATAGCAAGTGACAATAGTGATCTTGGCATTCCTTTTACCTCCTTTAGAGTTTCCTGCATAGTCAGTTGCATAATTTCTATTTTTCATAAACTTAGTAGATTTCTTTACCGTCATATTCATAACTTCCTTTTCTAAAATATCTGCATCTGTTTCAATTCTTTTGGAGGTTCTTTTGCTGGTAGCTTTAAGTGTAGTAGACTATTTCTATTTAGTCTCCTCTTCTTCCTTCAATCTTCCTAGCTCCAGTTCATGTTCCTTAACCTTGCCAAAACGTGTAGCCATATTTGTAGTGGTTAGATCTTTTGATTCAGATATTGTTGTTACCTTTGGCTGCCAACTCCTATTGAGACTTTTCAAGATTTTTATATTGATTTCTTTTGTCTCAAAAGTCTTGTTGAAAGCAATCAAGTGGTTGACAATATGAGTAAGGCTTTTCTACACATCGTATATGGTCTCAACTTCCTTCGTCTTGAACATCTCGTATTCTTGCACCAAGGAGTTCTTTTTGGCTCTCTTTACTTCATCTATGCCTTCATGAGTTACTTCAAGTACTTCCCACATTTCTTTAGCACTCTTGCATGTAGATACCCTAAAAAACATGCCAATAGTAAGAGTAGAAGATATAACATTTTTAGCCTTAATATCATATTGTGCTCTTCTGTTTTCCTTTTACCTCCACTTAGAAAAAAATTTCAAAATGGGTTTTCCATCAACCAATTTAGTGGGTTCTAAGGGACCATTTAGAACAACATCCCATACGCCTCTATCTACTGACTCAAGAAAGATCCTCATTCTAATTTTCTAGAAAGAGTAATTTTCACCAGCAAACAGAGGGGGTCTGTTTGTAGATGTAGCTTCACCGAAGGTTTGAGAAACAGAGGTCATTTCAGGATCAAATAATCAATTAAACAAAAATGGTAATTGATTTATTTTTCAAATAACTTTTGAAAACCTGCTCTAGTGCCAATTGTTAGAAATAAGGAGGCTTGTTTCTCAACACCAAGAGGGGGTGAATTGGTGTTTTATAAAAACTTAAACTTTTCAAATCTTTTTGAGAAATTAGAATTATCTTTAAACTTTATCCTGGTTTGTCCTCAATGCCTACAAATACTAACTCTCCCAATCAACCTTAGATTGGAGAGTATTTCACTATAATGATCAGAGTATTACAACAAAGGTTTTACAAAGCTCTCTCAAATGTAAACATGTTTCAAACTCTCAATCAAATATAGAAACATAATACACCTGCACACACACAACCACTTTTCATTATTGCAGAAACCCTTTGAGAATCCCTTCAATGTCCAAGAGCTCCTCACTCTTCTTCCTGGCGCGCACGTCCAAGGCAACAACAAATCAAAGATTGTAGAAACTTCTTCTGATCATCCAATGTAGTCCACGAAAATGCCTCTCAAGAATGTCTCAAGATTCTTCAAATCCTTCATGTTCTTGATTCTTAGAGCGTATTACAACCCTGTAAAATCTTTTCTCACCGAGAATATCATATCTGACAATTTATAATTGATCAAAAGTTTTTGTATTGCAAGCAATGCGTCAATATATAGTTTTTATCAGTTCACACGCAAAACAATATTACGTTACTTATGTAATCGGTTACATTAAAACAGATATAACAACATTACAACAAACTCAGCTCTTAATTGAATGCTAAATTAATGTAATCGATTTACAATTAATGTTGGTCAAACATATTTAAAATTATGATCGTTAAAGTAGTTATGACAAGCATGAGATCTCTTTTCAAAAGATAACAAACTTAATTGATTACATAAAATGTGTAATCGATTAAGCTTAACACTTAAAGACATTTTAGAAACTTTTCTCCTTCAAAATTCATCACAACACTTTTGAAAATGATATCTGCAAAGACACGAGTTTTAATCGATTCAACAACTAATGTAACCGATTCAAACTTGTTGCTTTGCCATAGTTTAAAACATAAGTTGTCTGATGAAGTGAATTGATTACAATAACATTGCAATCAATTAATTCATGCAAACATGCTTTTGTGCTTGTGATCCACATCCACACAGTAACACAATATGCATACAAACATATAAACATGGCATGATAATTAGTATCCAGAATCATCAATATGTTCACATATGTATTAACCATAGTAAGCATGTACATATACACATATGTATCAATTAATGCAAACATATTTCTTGTTGTGTCATGACAACATCCATCTGTTGTTACTGCAATGTGTTGTCATCATCAAAAACAAATTCATCAGGGAGTGGGTTCAACACTCACATTGCTCCCCCTATCAACAAAAATAAAATATCAATTATCTTAAAAGTAAAATCTGCTTAATCTATTATAAAATAATATTGTACCTAGATAAGTAGAAAACCATAACTACATATCCCTATTTTATCTCTATCAAAATCAAACTAAATATTACTAGACCCAAAACTAAAAAATAAGATTTAAACAAAATTACTAATAAAACCCTAAAATTTAAGTTTATTTCAACAAACTCCCCCATAAACTTAAAATCTTCCTTCCTTCATTCGACTTTCCATGTGCATCATCCCACATCGGATTTGCTTCTTTCAATCAGATTTGAGCTCTTCTTTTTCCTTATGGCCTTCTTGTCTTTTGTCTTGGTTGACCTCTTTAATGCTTTGACTGACTTTGTTATGCTTGACTTCTTAATAACATCGACCAACTCGTTTCTGACTTTAGATGATTTCTCAATAATGTTGGTTGACATCTTCATCAGGTTCTTCTCAACATCTTTATCTTCCTCTTCGTCTAGTTCAAGAACATTAGATGTCTTCTCTTCTTTTTTAGGAGCTGCCTTCTTCAGCTCCTCAAGCTCAATCATCTGTTTATTCATTATTTTATTATTTTCATCTAAAAGTCTTTTTATTTGTTGAATCTCTTAATCTTTTTTTGAGTTCCTTCTCCATGTTTGCTACACAATTTACTGTGATCACTTCATCCATTATTGAGACCGAATTTTCCATATCCACTGCATCCGAGCTCTCTGTCATCAACAAAATTCCATACTCTTCTTATGCATCTTCAGTAAGGAGATTCGTGTCCCTCTTTGTCTCGGTCTTGCAATACTTTGCAATATGACCAGCCATGACACAGTTGTAGTACTTGTTTGATCTACACTCGTTTGCATAATGGTCATACTTGCCACACTTAAAACACTCAATTCCTGATCGATCTTCTCGGCCTTTCCCTTTCCTCAGTCACGCCAATTCTACTGAATGGTTTGCTCTTCACTATCATTCTCAAAATTGGATCGGCCACGTCCACCTCGTCCTCCACCTCCTTGGTCTTTGCCGCCAGGACCTCGGCTTTGAGTAATCTGAGTTTATTCGAGTAAAACTGTATCTATAGTGCTTGATCGTCGGGTTAAACCTGATCATCCCAACTCGTTATCCTTTGTTCGTGGGCTTCTAATGACCCAACATGTTCATCCACTGTGAGAACCAACAAGTCCTTTGATTCTTCGATTGCGCACACGATAGTTTCGAAATATTTTGTAAGGGATCTCAAAACTTTTCCCATAAACCGGCTAGATGGCATTTGTGCTCCATTCCTGCCGAGTTGGTTGGCCACCTCCTCCACTCGAGTTACGTACTTAGTTATATGTTCTTTGGGCTTCATCTTCAACTATTCAAACTCTCCTATAAGAGCTTGTATTCGAACTTGTCTAATGCGATTGTCACCTTTATATGCAACCTCCAATATCTCCCATGCTTCCTTTGCTGATTTAGCATTCGCTATTTTTTCGAAACCTAACTCATCTACTGCATTGTAAATAAAATACAACATTGACCCATCTCTTGCACGAGTTTTCTTCAACGTTGCCATCTATGCCACCGTCTGATGTTCATCCTCATCAACTACAACTTATATGTCTTTCACCATATCCCAAATGTCTTGGGATCTCAATAACGCCTTCATCTGTAGGCACCAATTATCATAATTAGTTTTTCTCGTTAATTGTGGCACACCCATACTATTGACAACCTTTGACATCTCTCTCAAAAAATATCAAGCACTCACTTTTTCTCTCACGATGTTTGACTCTCTCCTCTCTCTCTTTTTCTCTCTCTCGGTACTTAGAGCATAAAGCTATGATACCGCTGTTAAGAAAATCTCACGTTACACACACTCTGATATTTTCCTGAAATTGAGTCTGCTATTCATTGATAGTGTAAGGGCTTTAAATAGTCATGACACTTACATTATTATGGGAATTAAAATAAAAACTAAAAATAAAATATCAATTATCTTAAAAATAAAATTTTCTTAATCTATCATAAAATAATATGGTACCTAGATAAACAGAAAATCATAACTACATATCCCTATTTTATCTCTATCAAAATCAAACTAAATATTACTAGACCCAAAACTAATAAAATAAGATTTAAACAAAATTATAAATAAAAAACTAAAATTTAAGTTTATCCCAACATAAATTACATATAAAACGCTTTTAATCTATAAATTAGAAAAAAATTCAATTAAATGTTCGAAGAATTGCTTCATTCGGTGTATATTTGTATTCTATGGTGTTGGTATGGGGTCGTTCATCAGGATTTGCATCTCGACAATATAGCTTAGCTCTAACCTCCTTATAGTTGATTAAGACTGATTTGTACTCCTTCAACATAATCTTTTCTCTATCATCTAATTCACTCATAAACATCTGCTTCCGATTAGGTTGATCTCCCTCACTAGTTTCTAAACCCTGTGATTCATTGTCAACATTATTAGATGAAATATAATTTTTCATGGGATAATCGATACGATATACCCTTGTAAGGTACCATCTTTTTCTAACATGATATTACCCTTGGCTTTTGTAGTGTTTGTGGATTGGTGTGTGTTACTATAGGGTTAGACCCTACCAATCAGGTATGACGTTGGGCTGAGTAGAATGGACCAAACAACCGAGGCATGGAAATGGACTTCACAGTCGTTCGGTCATGACAACAGTTGAGCAGAGTTAAAGTGCAATCATTACGGTAACTGTTATTGGTGTCTAGTTAAGACTGGCATTAATGACCATTAAGAGGTAAATTAATTTGTCAGATTCTTGTAAACTCTATAAATAGGGATTTAATTTCGAGGTAAAACTTACTTTTTAGTAATTGAATTACTTTAGACCTCTAGAGAAAAATTCTGACTTCAGCATCAGAGTGTCTTCTACAGGTCAACCCCCTCAAACCGATTGGTCACCTAGAACAGAGAGGAAGTGCATGTTCGTCCAAGACGGGAGTATCGTATAGGAATTATCCTCATCCCATCTCAACAGATAGTGTGAAAAAAGTTAAATGGAAAAGGTAAATTTTTAAGTGGGAACTTTGAATACGATTTTACAATAGTAAAAGTAATCACAAAAGTGTGAGCAATACAAGCACGAGTGAGCCTACAACTTGCCTGGCTATCTCAGTTGATTTTCCAACCGATACCTTCTCAAGGGATTTCTTGAAATCCCCATACTTGACATTTATATAATATTAAATAAATTAAGAATCATGAAAATAATATATAATTAGAAAAATACAAAGGAAACAAGAAAATGCATTGAATAACACACTCACACTTGTGTAAAAATTCAAGACCTCAACAGGCTTAGATTTAAAACCCAATAGTTCAATCATACCTTCCTATGATTGTAAAAGAATGGAAAAAAAATTAGAAATTTAAATAATTATGAAGAAAACAAATTCATAAATAGAATATAAGAAAATCTCAATAAATTTAGGAGATTAAAGATTTTAAAATGTATCAAAGTTGTTGATAGGGGAGCCATGTGAGTGCTGAACCCAAATCCTATGTTTTTTTTATAATGACAACACATTGACTGTAACAACATAGATGTTATCATGACACCACAAAAATATGTTTTCTGTGTTTAATACATATGTGGATATATAAATGCTTATTCTTGATTAATGCATATATTGGATATATTGTTGTTTCTACATACTACTGTGATTATATCTCTGTATGCATATTGTATGTTTCTAAGTGATGAAAATCACAAGCACAAAAGCTTAAGTTTTGAATTGTCGCAAAACAACAAGTTTGAATCCATTACATTAGTTGGTGAATCGATTAAAACTCGTGTCTTTGCATATATCATTTTCAAATGTGATGTGTTGAGTTTTTGAAGAGAAAAATTTTTCAAAATATGTTTAAGTGTTAAGCTTAATTGATTACACATTTTATGTAACCAATTAAGTCTGTTATCTTTTGAAAATTGTTTTCAACTTAATCAAAAATGCTTTAACGGTCATATTTTTAAATATGTTTAACTAACATTAAATGAGAATCAATTACATTGATTGTACATTCAATTAAGAGATGAGTTAGTTGTAATTCTATTATATCTGGTTTTTTATTATGTAACCGATTACATTACTAACATAATCGATTACTTTGCGTCTGTTATGATAGAAGCTATAAATTGATGCATTGCTTGTGTTTCTGTAACACTTGATCATTTGTACATTTTCATATCTGATAGTTTTGATCTGAGAAAGTTTTACAGATTACATTGACGCTTCAAGAATCAAGAAGCAAAGATCTTGAAGAAACTTGAAGGATTCTTGAAGGAAATTTCAGAGCTTAACTGGCTAATCCTATCTGCACTGTTGAGGTTTATTTGCTGTGATAAGAAAAGGTTTATGCACTTGTTGATTGTGATGGGTCCTTGTTCGTGTGCAACAGGAAGAAGAGTGGGGAGCTCTTGGACTTTGAGAGGAGATTCTCAAAGGGATTTTGCAGCAAGAACGTGTGGTTCTGTGTGTGCAAGTGTATTTCGTTTCTATATTTGATTGTTTGAGTGGGAAAGGTGTTTACATTGTGAGAATGTGTTCACTCTAAAACCTTTGGTGTAATTCTCCAATCATTATAGTGAAATAGCCTTCAATCAAAGGTTGATTGAAAGGGTGACTAGATGTAGGAATTGAGGCCGAACCAGGATAAAAATTATGTTTGATCTTCTTTCTCTATCTCTTTACATTTCATTTCATACGCAAATTTACTTGTAGCGCAAGAAAGTCCAAAAGATCATTCTAATTCTGCAAAAGGATTTGAAAAGTACACGTTTTTATAAATCACCAATTCACCCCTCCTCTTGGGGTTGAGAAACAAGCTTCTTTATTTCAAACAAAAATGAATCAAAATCTATCATGGCAAGAATGAGAATGATGATGCTGAAGACCCGGAAGATTTTGATGTGTTCAAATATTAAAAGCCTAATAAGAAAATTTTGTTATATTATCTATAGTGGCTCAAGATGTATTGGCGTTAGAGTTAGCTTTTAGCAAAGGTGAGTGTGTACTTTCGAAATATAGAAGCTTCCTTCTTCCTAAGCATGTATAAATGTTGATTTGTACTCCCAAATTGGTTATATTTATTTGTTGAAAGCCCTAGTGGTAAGTTGTTGAAGATATTTTTGGTAATGAGGGAATCATTGATGAATCTCAACCTTTTGAAGATGTTGACAGTCACCAACACTGATAATATTCCAGGTTCTTTTATACCATTTATAATATGTTGAAAGTTCACTAGGGAGTTTTACCAGTTTGCTTATGAAGTATCCTAATTTGTAAATATGGTAGGGTTACTTCATAGATAATACCTTCTCTAAAACAAAATTAATTAAACAGTACATATTCACCCTTTTATCTTATATAATCCTCTTAATTTTCTTATTTAATTGATTATCTACTTTTGCTTAATTGATAAAAAAAAAATAGTAACTCCATACATGTCTAAAAGGGTATAAACACATTATTGCTAGAACCAAAAACTTTAAATAGATAAGACATCGATTTTCGATACATCCAAAAAAGGTTTCACGAAAAATGTTTCGAAAACAATGTTTTAATTCTTCGAAATTAGGTTGTTGATGTCAATCATAAATCTTTAAGATTATTGTAAAATGCTAACAATAATCATGAACAATAATTTCTTGAGATATGTAAATTCACTATAGATTCATTGTCCTTAAAAATTTATCGGTAAGAACTTATCCGTGATGTGTTTCATAAAGAACTTTCCAAAAATTCTGAAAATAATAAAAGTAGCTAGTATATTTTTCTATCAATAATACTTTTAAGATATTTGTGAAAAAAAGAAGAGAGAATAAAAAAACGTGGGGAGAAAAGCTCAAGGCATTAATTGTGAGAAAGAGGGCTCCAAATGAAATATTCTAAATTTTAGAATGACACAAATGCATTCTTTATAGAGTAAAAAGAGACGAGGAATGGCCCATGGTTTTGCGGAAAAATTCACCCCTTACGATTTTAACAAAAGTCATTCACTACAAATCCAAATCCCAAACCTTACGGAGAGAAATTTGACCTAGGGATGGCAAAAAAATTTGTGCCCGCAGATATTCGCGGATAAAACCCGCGATAGATAGTTACTATCCACAGATATTTATTACCCTCGAGTAATGGGTAGCGGGTATTTTAATACCGCTTATAAACGGGTCAGACGTGGGTATTACGTTATCCAACCCACGGACACCCATTACCTGAAAAAAAAAATTAATTAATATTTTTTAAAATTAAATGTTTTTATTACTCTTAAAAAAGGGAAATTTTAATAACAATGACTTAGAATTCCTTTCAATTACTTTTTTTTAACAGAAAAAAAGAAAAAAGTGGTTACATTACTTTTGACTTAACGAGATATCAGACACATACATAGAATCTCATTAGAAAATTCTCTTTTAAGGGAGGACTCTTTTCTTCTTCCTTCTGGTTCAGCTCACGCAGGGAATAGGCTCCATTCCCTCTTCCTCTCACTCTCTCTCTTTTGGTTCTGATTGGGGTTTTATTCCGATTTGGGATTTAAAATTTGGGTTTTATTTGTTCTCTGATTTTGGGGGTTTCTTTTGTACGTTTTGATTCGCGTTTTGGGAATACGTTTCTTAATTTCTTCCCTGTTGATTGGTGACGCGATTTTGGGGTTATGATTCGAATGAGTGTTTTGAGTTTTTTTGGATTTTAGTTCATTGATGCAAATTGGACTTTTGAAGACCATGGTGGTTATCGCAGTTTGGAGATTTTTGTGATTGCGTTCATTTTCGGAATTTGGGTTTAGGGTTCTTGTTTACGTTGTCTTGAAAATTGTCTATCTTGTGACTAAATTGAGACTTCAGTTACGACATGTTTCTTCCTCATATCTTTTTTTTTTCAAAAGTTGTTCATATTTCTTTTCTTTTAACTTACTTAAAAATTACATTGTGTCTTTTTAATATGTAGAAAATATATTAAATTGTTCTCTTTAACTTGTAATTTAATTTAAACCTTATTTAAAAATTCACAAAATATATTTTTTAAATATTTGTGGGTTGAAAACAGGTATTCAACGGGTATCCGCATGTTTAAAAATGTTCGTGGATTTTTTTGATGCGGATATCCAACAGGTAGTGGGTCGGGTTGCGGGTACAGTTTTGCATACGGGTCGGGTTGTGGGTAGGCACTATTCGTGCCCGACCCAACCCGTAGTCATCCCTAATTTGACCACAGCAAAGCAACATTCATATGTTGCTTTCGAAAACAGACTTTACATGTTTGACAACAACTCCATACCGAACTAACCAACTAATTACCAAGCTTCAATTTTATCTCATTTTTTTACAAAGAATAATAAAGTAATAATCAATTTATAAATTAGTAACTTTTAGTTAACAATAATAAGAAAATTTTTTAATTAATATGGATTAAATTTATTTTCTACTACGGTAAAATATTAATGTTTCTACCGTGTACTCATTGCTCTTAAGAGCAACATTCAATGTTTTAGGATTTTTAGTTTTAGGAAGTTAATTTTCTGTTAGGGATTCTAACTAATCATCTGACACGAGGGAAGCTTCTAGTGAAAGTATTACTTTTCAATTTTGGGCCACAAGCCATTAGGCCTCAGTCGCACTGACTATGGGCTTATTTTAATATGGTACCAGAGCAGGTCCTACACTTGTTCTGCCTCTGTTTCTTCTACGTCCATTTTCTTTTTTGATTTCTTGGTTTTTTAGTTGTTCTTGCTATCATGGAAAACATGGATCAATTCAACAATATTTCCAACCCTTTTTATATACATCCGGGAAAGAACCCAAGCATCTTCCTTATTTCTCATATTCTTGATGAATCCAATTACACCTCTTGGAGCAGAATTATGTGAAGAGTTCTTCTCTCCAAGAACAAGTTAAAATTCATAGATGGAGGGATCAAGAAACCTCAAATAGATGATCCCCTTTTTTATTCTTGGGAAAGAAACAATATGATTGTGTTGTCTTGGATCATCAAGACTATCTCATCCTAGATAGCAGAAAGTGTTATATATGTAGAAGATGCTCAAGAATTATAGGAAGAATTGAAGGAAAGATTTTCCAAAGGAGATTACTTTAAATTTTCTGACTTACTCCAATAAATTCATTCTATTAAGCAAGGAGAAAGGAGTGTGAGTCAGTATGTTACTTATTTGAAGATTCTATGGGAGGAATCGGACTTTCTCAGACCCATCCTATGTTGTAGCTGCAAGATTCCTTGAAGTTGTGATCTGTCTAAAGTCTCTCATAAATACAGAGAAATGGAACATGTTATCTACTTCCTAAAATGCCTAAATGAATATTACAACACTGTGAGAACACAGATATTGCTGATGGAACCTCTACCCAGCATTAGCCGTGTTTTTTTCCTCATTATACAGCAGGAAAGACAAGAGAAACATTATTATGGCCTCACCAACCAGAATGACACCAAGATTCTTGCAAATACAACTGAAAAAAATAGTCACTAGAGGAGTGACCAGAGTTGGAAAACACATGGACGTGGATTCACACCTCGTGGTCAAGGAAGAAAGAAAGGAAGAAATCCCAAATATTGAAACAATGTTCTTACTGTCACAAAATGAACCACACGGTTGATGAATGCTACTCTAAACATGGATATCCACCATGGTACAAGAAGAACGACAATAACAATCAAAGTTGTGTGGGACAAAGTGAATGGGGATCTACAAATGGCTGCACTACCTCTACTATGTCACAAACTAGGCAACAGAATAATGCCAATATTGTCCAAAGCTCCTTCACCCCAGAACAAATGCAGAAAATACTGGAAATGCTTAAAAAGACTAACAGCTCTTCCCATATCATCAGTCAAATGCACAAAGACACTAGAGAGGACAAACAAGGTATGTTCTCATGGATTATAGACATAGGGGCCACTGATCATGTGACCCATGATAAAAATCTATTCATGACATTTAATAAAATCAAACCTATATCTGTTAAATTTCCAAACAACTTCATTGTTACAGCCCACCATGCAAGAACTATACAGTTATCCAATGATTTCATGATTTTTAATGTTTTATACATACCTGATTTTACTTTCAACCTTATATTTGTTCAAAGTTTAACTAGAGATATAAATTGCACACTAACCTTTTCCTCTAAGATGTGTCAGATTCAGGACCATTCTACATTGAGGATGATTAGATGTGCTAATGTGTATAAAGGACTTTATTATCCGTAGTCTGTTGGAAAGGATTTGGCACCTAGTTTTGTTTTCTCTTATGAGCATGTAAATACAAATTTGTGACATTATAGGTTAGGCCATCCTGGACATAAAACTGTTGAAAGAATGTGCAAGATTTTCCCTTATATTCAAACTATTTCTAATAATGCTTGTGACATCTGTCATTATGCAAAGCAACACAAATTTCCTTTTCCTAAGAACAATTCTTTGTTTGCTAATTGTTTTGATTTATACATTGTGATATATGGGGTCCTATCTCCATCCCATCTGTACATGGGCATAAATACTTTTTCACTATTGTTGATGATTGCAGTAGGCATACTTGGGCCTTCCTTATGCATAATAAAAGTCAAACTATATAACTTCTGCAAGCTTTTATTACGAAATTAAAACCCAATTTAATAAAATTGTTAAAACCATTAGGACTAAGAATGGTCTTGAGTTTAATTGTTCCAGCATATGTATGGAATTGAACATCAAACAAGTTGTGTTGAAACTCCGCAACAAAATTTTGTTGTGGAGCGCAAACATTAACACATATTGAATCTTACCTGTAGTTTGGTCTTCCAATCTAATATTCCCTATGCCTATTGGTCTTATGCCCTATCTCATGCTATATACCTGATTAATAGATTGTTGTTGATGGATCGGCAAGTGTACCGAATCGCACAAGTAATATAAAATGGTAAGACCAAGTATCGTATCCTAGAGGACTCTCAGCACTAGACAATCGTGTGATAACTCGATTAATTAGGACTTAAAGAAAATGAGATCATTGGTTTCAGATGCAAAGACAGAAAATTAAATATGAATGCAGTTTGATCAATAGCAGAATAGCACAGTGATGAACGGATGTTGTTTGTAATATGAGATGAGTATGTTGTTGGGGTTAGATTTCACCAAGTTCCATCTCATGTATGTAAGAATTCTTCTTTATGCATTAATGTTAACGTACTCACTAAATCACTTAAACCCGATCCCTCGGCGAAATAAGTCTGTCCTTAATCACCGGTTCATGCAATTCCTTAAGACGACCAAGACTCATACCCTCATCCCTGAGCAATATTACTCTTGGGAGTAATTCAACAAGAACCTGAATTATAAGGAACCTTCCGACACTCATGCAATTCATAAATCATGTTAATGAATGAGTTAAACAAAGCAAGCGTTGTAATAGATGAATTACTCTAACAATTAATGAAAAAACATGTGTTATTAAGAATCAATTCAAATACATGAGAGTTCACAAGGTTACATCATCCCCCAACAACAAATAGAGTTTAGTTCACCATAAGCATGGTGAAACTAGATGAACAATGGAGAAGAATGAGATAGAAAAACCCTAAAAGTAGAAGATGGAAGCTCCCGCATCCAAATCCGCCTTCAGAAGGTGAAGGAATGTGTTGTTGTGCTCCTCAAGCCAAAGATACAAAACCTAGGACGTCTGGGTCCTTTAAATAGAGCGACAACAGAACAGAAATAAAGCCCAAGCCCGTGTCACTGGCGCTCAAGCGCCTCACTCAGGGCACCCGGGCAGTGAGCAGTGGTTCCCTATGCTCAAGCCTCAGAAAGGACGCCCAAGCTTCGTTCTTCTGGTGCTCAAGCGCCCCAAAAGGGGCGTCCGGGTGGTGAGCGACACTCTTTTGCGCTTAAGCCTCTAGAAAGGGCACCCAAGCTTCGAGCACTCCTCCCTTCTAGTGCTTTTCCAAGCTTTTCTGAGCTCCATCTTCATGGCACTTCATCTCTACTTTCCATATTATCTCATTCCCTGCCAAAACAATGGAAATTAGTCATAAAACTATCAAATTCAACCTCAACTCTCTTATTCACACAACTTAACAAAAAAACATGATTCCAAGCAAGTTTCTAAGCAGAAAAGGGTGCATTTAGTGTCAAAATTACATCATAAATAACTGTATTTTCAACCGCTATCAACTGCCTTCCCTTGTTATTAAGGATAAGACCCCTTATGACATGCTGCGTAATAATCCCCCCACTTATGTTGACCTAAAAGTTTTTGGTTGCTTATGTTTTGCTTTCACTTTGGAAAGTAACAGAAATAAACTAGACTCTAGAACTAGGAAGCGTATATTTCTAGGGTACAAAAGTGGAGTAAAAGAATACATTGTTCTTGACATAAACACTAAGGAAATCTTCATTAGCAGAAATGTCATCTTTTATGAAGATATTTTTCCCTATAAGAATGAGCAAGGAAATAAAAATAACGGCAATAATAGTGAAGGCAACACATTTTTTCTTGATAATTTACCTTGAAGCTGTGAGGAGGTTTTAGTTGAGGATGGAAGAGATAATCAAAGTCCTGCTAACAACACTGATACCAGTGCTGAGAACACTAATCTCATGGAAGAAGAACAAAGAAACAATCAGAGGAGGTCATACAGAGTAAAGAGAACTCTTGAGTACTTAAAAGATTACATACATCAAACTGACCAGTCATCATTTGCATCTTTGTGTCTCAAGAATGGTTTGAGAACTCCTTACCCTATCATTGATATTTTATCTTATGAGTCTCTGTCTGATAAACATTTAAGGTACACTCTTGCCATAAATGCTAGCAAAGAACCCAACTCCTATGATGAGGCTAGAAACAGTCCTGAATGGGCTGATGCTATGCAGAAGGAAATCAAGGCCCTACAAGACAATGGTACATGGTTTTTGACTCAACATCCTCCTGGGAAGAAACCCATTAGGTGTAGGTGGGTCGACAAGATAAAACACAAAGCTAATTTTATTGTGGAAAGGTATAAAGCCTGATTGGTGGCCAAAGGCTACACCCAATAAGAGGGAATAGATTTTTTGGATACTTTTTCTCCTGTTGCTAAGCTCACCTCTATCATACTATTACTTGCTCTTGTTGCCTCAAGGAATTGGTTTCTACATCAACTTGATGTAGACAATGCTTTCTTGCATGTCCACCTTCCTTATTTCTATTAATTATGTTGAATCCAAATTTTACTCTTTGTTTGTAAAGAAAACTCCCACAGATTTTACAGCTTTACTTGTGTATGTAGATGACATTGTTTTAATAGGGAATTCCATGAGTGAAATCACTCACATAAAGGCTCTTCTACATCGCCAATTCCAAATAAAGGATCTTGGGGAACTCAAATATTTTCTAGGATTTGAGGTTGCTAGATCTAAGAAAGTGATACATCTTTGTCAAAGAAAGTATACCCTTGATATCCTTGAAGAAATAGGAATTCTAGGAAGCAAATCATGCTCTACACCTTTTCTAAACAACATTAACTTCTTATACAAAACAAAGAATTATATGGATGACCCTAGTGTTTATCGCAGATTAATAGGGAAGTTCTTCTATCTCACTAATACTAGGCCTGATTTGTGTTTTACTGTTAATCTTTTAAGCCAGTTTATGCAAGAACCCACTAACTATCATTATCAGGCATTGCAACATGTCCTTAGATATGTCAAGTCCAACCCTTCTAAAGGTCTCTTCTTTGATGATGATTTTGACATACAGATCAAAGGGTTGAGTGACTCGGATTGGGCTACTTGCTCTAACATGAGAAGATCAACCACTGAAGCAGAGTATCATGCCGTGACTACCACTGTTTGTGAGATGTAGTGGCTTCCGTACCTTCTTCATAATCTCCAAATTCAACCCACTACTACTGATGTTCTCTACTGTGACAACAACTCTACTAGGCATATTGCTTACAACCAAAGCTTTCATGAGCGGACCAAGCATATAGAGTTGAATTGTCACGTGGTGTGTGAGAAGATTCAAGTCAAGTTTTTGCGTCTTCTTCCCATTCGATCGAAGAGCAACTCGCCGATGTCTCCACCAAGTTTCCTCACCATACTCGTTTCATATCGTCCCCAAACTTGGATTAGTGAATATTCACCATCATTTTGAGGAGAGATTATTAATGCTTATGTTTTGTAATCATTGCTCCTAAGAGCAACATTCAATGTTTTAGAATTTTTAATTTTAGGAATTTAATTTTCTGTTGGAAATTCTAACTAATCTCTCTTTCTCTACCTTTCACCGGCCCACTAGTGTAATAAGAGGAAATAACAACGGTCATTTTTGACCATACGCCTCGGTTCCCGAACCGAGACATATTCAGATGAGACAATAAGTCTGCTACTTTTTACCTCGGGTGTGAACCGAAACATAAAAAAGTGAGATACTGCCTCGGTTCTTCCCACCCGAAGCATAAAAGGGTGAGATACTGCCTCGGTTCTTCCCTACCCGAAGCAGTACATTGATTTTTTTTTTTGGTAGGACATACTGCCTCGGTTCCTCCTGAACCGAGGCATAAAGTCACCCTATTGTTTCTCCCAACAAACCACACGAGTGTTTCATTACCACTCATTATTGCAATATTTGACAGAAACTAAATATCCAGGAGCTTTGAGAAGCCTGCGCCATCTATGTACATAGGAAAGGAAACTTTGAATTTTCATTATCTAAAAGGAACCAAAATCACGGGAAGACTACAATGTTTATAAACTAAATGCATTCATATATATATATATATATATATATATATATATGCATATATATATATATATATATGCATATATATATATATATATATGCATATATATATATATATATATATGCATATATATATATATATATATGCATATATATATATATATATATGTATATATATATATGGAACCAAAATCACGGGAAGGCTACAATATTTATAAACTAAATGAATTATATATATAGATATATATATATATAAGGAACCAAAATCACGGGAATGTTTATAAACCAAACGAATTCATAACATCTTGTGTTATAATGCAGATCCACTTCCTTTTCCCTTCCCTAGCATAACATCTTTTGCTTCATTTATTTTGGAAGCAAGGTAATGACTTCCACCCGCATCAGGATGGTTTGCAACCATTACTCTTCTGTGTGCTTCTTTCACCTTATCTGCAGTTGCACTTTCCCTGATGAATCATGGAACATTATAAGTTTAGAAAAACAAAATGAAAAACACAAGATCAAAATTCTGATCTTGGAGAAGAAAAGCATAAGGATTAGTAATGAACTGATAGGATGAGATCAGCAGGAGGTTTACTTTTGCCGAAAGCAAAGCAGAAGCAGGGTTTCAACATCAAGAGTAATTGAATATGACATAAATTAGCATGTAGAGAAAGAATAACTTGAATGTTCTTGCTAAATTTTCTTCCAAGAATAGAACACCTTTTATGAGTGGTCAAAGGATGGATAATCCTATATAGTTGGAAGATGCATATGTTTTCAGGATTTAAATCCGAACTCTCTTCTGGTCACTGTTCTATGGTTTCTGCAAACATAATTTTGTTTCCCTATATCAATCATATGCAACAGAGTAACCGTGTAAAGAACCTTAACACTATCATCTAATTACAGATAGACATGTATGGTAAATTTGTTGAACAGAACTCTTCTCACCAACAATACCTATAAATTAAATTTTCCCCCTCCATATAACAATATTTCATAAGTCCATATAAATATTTCATTGTTGCATTCAGGGACCTCATGGAGGTGGGGAACAAGCGATACAATGAGCAATGATAAGAGAGCAAAGGAGCGTGGGAAAAAATACATTACAAAACACAAATTTACTACTGAGACAACAACATCAATAGATCATTTCAATGACAGTCCATTCTACCCATACTCTTCTTAAATGCATTTTCAAACAATTACAAATTTATGACCTAAAACAGATAATCATGAGGCCAATTTGAATATAAAAGGGAAAACAGGAGTCCCAAAGTTTCTAATTAGTTTCAAAACTACATGGGTCAAATTAATGAAGAATGTTGCAAGAAAAGAAAAAATTGAAGAAAACAATGTTGAACAAGAGAGAGGATCTGCTCACCATTCCCGGGGAAGTTGAAGGCTGAAGAGAAATGTTGGTGCTTTTCATTCACAGGTTCTGAATGCCTCTAACTCTTTGCTAAGGCAAGAAGAAAGGCTGAACACATTCAAAATTTGATTAAAATTTGATTTAGGGTTTGCGTCTTCTATATTTTCTTGAACGAAGGAGGAAAATTATTTTAATATGGTGGAGGCAGCTCGCGAAGGAGACAATGGTGGTGCCAGCTCGCGGCGGCGACGATGGTGGAGGCACTGAAGAACCAAGGAAGAAGAAACTTATATATTTTAAACGAGAAAGAAGAAGAAGCAGAAGCTCAACCGAGAAGAAATGGTCGCACAGAAAAAGCGATACAGTGAGTTTGTGCCTCAGTGAGTTGCAGGGGTAGCAGAGGCTTTATGCCTCGGTTCTGCTAGAAACCGAAGACGCATCCACTTTTCAAAAAAGTTGTCAGCTGCGTTCAGTGAGTTGCAGATGTCAGCTCGGCTTTGTGCTTCGGTTCTTCTCTAAACCGAGTAATATTATCTTAGATTAGGCACCGGTTTTAAGTACAGCCGAAGTAATAGTTGATTTATGCTTCGGTTTTGCATGAAACCGAAGTCTATAAAGTTACCTTATTTACCAATCTGCCACTAGGTTGTTATAGGCAGCGGGTTAGTATAAAATGAGGCATATTACATGAGTTTAAAAGTAATAATTGTACTAGTGCAGTCAGGGTTTCAACATTTTTCTTTGTAACAGAGAAGAAAGTACAGTATCAGAAAAATACACTTCATACAATAAAAGAAATGTTCTATTTTTTTTTCTTACCTCTGTTATAATGTCTCCTTTATTTTTCGTTTCCCTTTTTCGTCCGGTAACCGCCGTTCCAAGCTCTGCTGGTGAATTGGTATTTCAACGCAAATCTAAAATTTACGGTGTATATTTTTATTCATTTTATTTATATTATTGCCTCTTTTAAAATCTTTTCAATGTTTTATTCATCAATAACAATAAATATTCACAAAAAATTTTATTTTTTCCCATATTTTAAATTTTTAAAAAAAATGTTTTCTACGAAACCAAGTTATATTTCACCTTATTTAATTTTTTAATTTCTCTACTATCTTAAACCAATTAAAATTTATTCTTCACAATTTTAATTAATTCTTTTAAATAAAATTTTATATTAACTACTACATTGTTTAAAACCCATTCAATTTTTTCTACCAGTTATAATAAAAATAACAAAGTTTTGTTTTTTAAAAAAAAAATCTATTTTTAAAATTTAAAACTATTTACATTTTTAACCAAAACCAAATTATATTCCACCTAACAGAATTTTTTTATTTTCTTTCCTCTTTCAAATCAATTAACATTTATTCTAATTTTAACTAATTTTCTTAAATTAATTTTATAGATCAAAAATATATTATTTTTAATTCTACTTTATTTTTTTGTTTTTCTTTTCGTATTCGTTCTCCCCGTGCACATAATAATTCACAGATCCCATTTCCAGACACCGGTCTTCTGAAAAAAAAAAACGAATTGCAAAGGAAAAAGCAACCAAAAGCACAGTGAGATTGGAATTTAGCTCTCCAAAAAGTCAATTGCGATCTCCAAATGCAAAGACAGTACACAGAGACGAAAAAAAAAATCATTCAAATATCCAAAGGCTTTCTAGTTAACGGAATTAAAAGAAAAAAAAAACATTGAAAATTTAGTCTCTAAATAGTCCAATTTTCAATTGGTGGTTGATTGGAAGATTACTCGAAATATACACTTGAATTCAACTTATATCATACAATGTGAATTTACATTTATATCCAACATTAATTATGGTTTTTAACTTTTTCAATTTTATTGAATGTGAATTTTGATTTATATTTGAATTTTCAAGACTAATACGGTATTGAGTCGATTCCAAAATAATATTAAATTATATTATTTGTAGGGAAAAAATCACCTTGAGCGTGGATTGATTTATCGTTGCTTGACTTTTGTAAAACAATGTCCCACATTTAGAAATTGAGAAAAACCAATGAGAACAATTAAACATAAGGAGGTTTGAAATAAAGATCTGGTGAGTTTTATAGATAATATGTTTAAAATATTTTTGAAAAAGTGAGTGTAAGATGTAGGTTTGGAGTAGGAGGGGTAGTATAAAAGAGGTGTTGTATATGGTTGATTGAAGCATAAATAAAATTGATAGGTTATGAATAAGAAGATGGGAAACTGTGGGATGCTGGTTTTGTTGCTTATGTTACTGATTTCGAAGCCAGTACGGCTTGCTGAGTTGAGCAGTGAAGGTTCACTTGTGCAACATATAAGGCCAGTACGGCTTCCTGCCATTTTCCCACCACCAACCCGACCAACCCGTAAGATGCGGCCTCCCATCGATACCCCGAGGATTGGAATCCCTAACCCACATCCGAGGCCGCCTCCGACACACGGACCTAAAATCCACTATGCTCCGTTGCCCTAGCCTAACACTATTTTCTACCATAAACAATCTTTCGCATCTTTCACTAAATAAATAAACTTCTTCACTTTCTTCTTTCTCTTCTATAAGGAAATTGTACTCCAAAACAAATTTATATCTAATTTTTGCAACCTCCTTTCCTAGTTTTATATGTAATATACAAAAGATTCAATTATCATTGATTTACACTATTAGAGACAAAAGAATCCATTTATTGTATTATTTATGAAAAACTTTTTATCTAGAGAAGGTTTGCTTCCATAGCCATACTAACCAACTAATTACTATGATTCTATTTTATCTCATATATTGTAAGAAAAAAAAGTCATAAAATTATACTCAATTTATAAAAGTTTAATTATTCACATGATTCCTTTTCTGGTAAGAGTATAAAAGTTTCAATTGCATCTTAACTCTTACAAAAAATATCTCAATTAGTTTTTTTTTTAAAAAAAATATTAATGATGTTAACGACATACCATGTGTTAATTTATATATTTTTTTATTTTTTTCATTTCTGTTACCAAGTGTCAGGTCCATGATGAGACGACGTGTCAAGATACAGTCATGTGTCATGTAATATAAAGTATCATTTATTGTCTTGGTTTTAATTTAGTTCTTCAATATGTTGCTAGATTCAATTTAGTCCTAGTTTTTCTCCAAATAAAACAATATTATATCTCCAAATTAAGACAAAATTTATCATTTGTAAAATTGTTATACTAATATTTTTATTAAAAAAACGTTTTAACGTATTATATTATTGCATATTACTAACCCATGTTTTATTTAATCATCACTTTAACTACTAAATTTTAATATAAATATTAGTATAACATTTATATAAATGATAAATTTGGTCTCAATTAAAAGATGACAAGTTATTGCAGAATTAATTATTTGTATAAACGGTATTAATCAATTTATTTTATAAAAAAACATAGATTAATAATATATTATTTTTAAATACTTGCCTCTTTTTGAATATTTATACTTAATTATTTTTAATCTTATTACAAAACATGGATTAACAAAACTATGATTTAATAATATATAATAATTTAATATGTTAAAAAATAATTTTTAATAAAAATACTTGTAAAACATTTATAAAAAATAATACTTTTTGTTTCAATTTAAAGAGAAATAGTATTATTTCATTTTGAGAAATATTGGAACTAAATTAAACCAAAGAGACGTATAAATTAAGATGATTACACTTTATACTAACATGTGGTAATATCCTGCCACATGGCATTTAGAGTATCACTTTTACATCAGAGACTTGATATGTGAAAGCAAAATTTGTACAAAAAAATAAAAAATTTATATAAAAAATTTAAAACTCACAAACTAACATGTGGCATGCCGCTCTTAGTAATTTTTTTAGAAATGACTTAATTGAGAAACCTTTTAAAAAGTTAGGATGCAATTGAAATTTTTAAAACATGGTGACTAACTTCACACACTCCTATGGCAACCATCCAAATAATTGACCGATTATAAATGAGTAGCTTTAAGTTAATATTAATATGGAATTTTCTTGATTAAAGTTATTTTCAACTAGTTCGAGATATAATTATTATTACTCAATAAAAAACTAATACTATTAGTCTCTGTCAATTAGAAAAAAAGTTTTTATTTGATTCTCGAAGCGATATAGATACAATCGATATAGAAAATTTTCGCTTTTTATATCAGTTTTGAATCCAACATAGAAAGTTCACATTCTATACTAGATGTATTAGTGTAATTTTCTACCTTTTTGATATTATTCAGTTACCACTAGTAAAAAAACTGTATTTAAACTCGCGTTATTGGCTTCGGTTTAGGTGAAACCGAAGCCTATTAAAATACGGTGGCATTTTTGTAATTTAAGCGAACTTATACGTCTCGGTTCAAAATCAACCGAAGCATATAAGTCATATTACCTCGGTTAAAGCAACGACTGAAGCCTAAAAGTCTACCTGTCCCCTGACAGTAATGCGAAATAATGTTTATGCCTCGGTTTAAACGGAAACCGAGGTATATAATCATTTTATATTTTTTTTTCATTTTTTTTCAGAGAACTATATGCCTCGGTCAGGTGTAGAACCGAGACCTATATGGATGTATTGCTTCGGGCGAGCAGACAACCGAGTCATATGTGCACGCATCTTACCACAAAAGACGTAACCTTTCATTTTCATTTCCTTCTTCCTCCAGATCTGGCTCCCTCTCTGGCTCCCTCCCTGGCTCCCTCGCTCTCCCTCCTTTCCTTCTACCTCCACCTCCAGATCTGACTCCCTCCCTCCCTCACTTTCTCACTCCGTCACTCTCTCAGTCAGTCCCTCGCTCCGTCACTCTCTCAGTCAATCCCTCGCTCCGTCACTCTCTCAGTCCCTCGCTCCGTCGCTCCCTGGCCCTCGCACCGTTGCTCCCTCGCCCTCGCTCCCTCGCACCGTCGCTCCCTCACCCCGTCGCTCTCGCGCCCTCGCTCCCTCGCGCCCTCGCTCCCTCGCGCCCTCGCTCCCTCGCGCCCTCGCTCCCTCGCGCCCTCGCTCCCTCTCGCTCTCGCGATCTCGCTCTGACGGTGGCGATGGCGGTGGCTGGGGCTGTGACGGTGGCGGTGGCTGAGGATGAGGATGATCAAAGGTGGGTTTTTTAATGATGGGTTTGGAGATCTTTTGGTAGGAAGGACGCGTTGGAGGAGCAAACGAAGGGGAAGAATCGTCACCACCACCAGGAACAAACGAAGGGGAAGGACGCGTTGGAGGTGCGTTTTGCGAGTAGGAGTGTTGGCCGCCATGGATCACCACCACCAGGATCGTCACCACGACCAGGATCATCACCACCAGATCCTCATCCCCATTTTTATTACTTTCTGAAGTGGGGTTCTATGAAATTGGGAAATCTGGGTAATTTCGGGTTGGAATTTTCTGGTTGCATAAATGTTTCAGGTTCCAAGTTTCCAATATCTCGGGTTGCATATTGCGTAATCTTGAAAGTTTGCACATGGCTTCCACTACACCACATAATCAACCGCAATGGATTTTAGATCTCAAGAGCACTATGAAACGAGCACTATGAAACGCGTTCTAAATTCTGGAAAAAAAAAACGCAACTACCTCGGTTATTTAAGAACCGAGACATAATCCTGTCTCGTTTTATCTCGGTTCGTGACCCGAGGCATAAAGCCTGTCTTGTTCTACCTCGCTCGCATGTGCATCGGTTATAAAACCGATGCCTATAAACAAAATTAACCGGTGTCTATTTCTTTTATTGTACTAGTGTACTCTTCTTTTTCTTTGTGAATAATTCACAGAGGTGGTTTTAAAATATTGAAAGAAAGACATCACTTTTTTGAGGAAGAAGTTTTTAATGAGGTCGTTGTTAGATTTTAATGTGTCGAGCTAGAAATTAAAGTTATTTCTCAAAAAGGTCATTATATAATTAATATATATATATAGTTGGACTCTAATGTGTCGAGCTAGAAAAAAAATTATTTCTCAAAAAAACAATAATATAATTAATATATATAGTTGGACTCTAATGTGTCGGGCTAAAAAAATTATTTCTCAAAAAAACAATAATATATATATATATATATATATATATATATATATATAGCATAAAAAAATTGTAATTTATTCTTTATTTCCAAATTTTTAAACTTATAAAGGTTAGGAAGAGCTTTTGTATGTAGTCATGTCAACTGGATTTGTGTGTTATATTGGGCAGTTGTTATATCAACGATAAACCGCCTTGGTGGAATTTTTTTCCCAAATAAATTCCATTTCAAATTTATTTTTCCGAGAAGACACAATGCAAAATTAATTCCTGAAGTAGATAACTGTATTATTCAAGGCTAAAATTCTATTCTGTAGAATTTTTTCTCCGAAATAAACCTTTCTTTCAACCGCACAACAGGTGCTGTTAGGAAAATTATTTCTCTGGAGAAAACACGGCAAAAAATGTAAAATGAAAATTAGAATTTTTAAATTCCAACCAGCTAACAGTTGTCCTTTCCAAATTCATCGAAGACAAAAAAGATATAAAATTCTGTCTAAAATTTGGTTCCTAAAGAATTAAATTCCGCAAAAAGAAATGTACATAATTCGACCTCTTAAAAGTCAAATTATGTTCATGAATAGTAATATAATATATTTTAAAAATTAGTTTTGCATTGCATCTACATGTAAAAATAAACTGGGAAAGAGATTTATTTGGAGAAAAAAAACTCCACGAACGTGTTCAATGGTTGATATGAAAGTGCACAAAATGTCTTCCTCGTCTCTCTATTGACCCAATTTAATGCTGCTCAAAATTGAAGGACCACAATGTTGACTTTCTTGCAATGCTATGAGATGCTTAAGTTCGAAATTGAATTAGCAAATGAATTGGCAAATGGTATGCTTCGTGATGGAACGCAAGCAATGTGTACAAAAGTCAAGTGGGTTCTCCCATTATTTGATGAGACATTTAAGAGTGTTCTAAGGGTTGACTTCTTGTCCTAAGAGTCTTTCTATCTTATCTTAAGGTTTGTCTAGCCTAGTGTTACGATTTCCTAATAGAGTGTTCTAAGGATTGATTTCTTGTCTTAAAAGTTTTTCTAGTTAGAGTTAGCTTTCATACACGAAGACTTCTTCGTTTATGTTATTTAGTTAAATGTCAAAACCATGATCAAGGCTTCCACTGGAAGAGCTTGTCTTGTAATATCTTGACAGTTTCTCCTGATTTTCTTTCTGGACGAGCTTGTCTTACCTTCACACTTGTCACCTTTAATATATGTCTATTTTTCCTCTCAGCCACTTCATTTTGTTATGGTGAATAAAGACATGTAGTTTGATACAAGACGCCTTTAGAGTTCATGAACTCTATTAATTTAGTCTTAGAATATTCTCCTCCATTGTCTGATCGAATGACCTTAATAGATGTGTTAAATTGTGTAACGATCATATGAAGGAAGGAACATACCACATCACACACATCACTTTTAGGTTTAAGCAAATAAACTAATAAACCATTTATGAGTTTATTGTGAAACATTTTTAAGATAATATAGTCTTTCACTCTCTCTACCAGTAACAATCTTCTCCTTGGAATGGATTTTCTGAAAAAGACAGTGGGTTGTATAAAATGAGGTCAAGGAAGAATGTGATTTGGTTAACTTGTTGACGAAAATAAGATTATAGATCAATGTAGGAATAAATAAAACATCAGGAATCGATAAGGAGGGTGAGAGAGATATAGTACCTACACCTTCAATAGGAGATGAGACCAGATTGACATTAATAATAAAAGTTTTAGAACAATAAAGGAAAAATAGTAAATTTATGAGGAACACAAGTCATATGATCAGTAGCACCTGAATCAATTATACAATCACTAACCCTAGTAATAAATGAAATATTAAGAGCAGAGTTAGATATGCCTAACTTGGTCACAAATCCGACATCAATAGAATTGTGGCTCTTGGAAGCAACGGATGTCCCAAAATCATGTTTCTCCGATTGATTTTTATCAGAAGGAGGCATCAGAAATATTCAATGAAATAAAGAAGCATCGATTCGTATATTGTAGAGGATATCAATATTTGACTCTTTATACCACATAAAAGGGTTTAAAGAATAATTGTGATGTATTATTTCAAATAATAGTGTACCATATATATACATACAAGGGTACTATAATTCTTCATCTATTAAAAAAAATCAACGGCATTAATCTGCACAAATTATAATAATGTCTAAATTATAACTAACACAATGTTTTATTGCCCAATATTTATTAATAAAATATTTGACAATAATTATATTATTCGTCTTCTCAAATCACTTCATACCTTCCTCCTCATATACTTTTGTTTCAAGCAAATATATGAATATGAAATAAATTCCAAATTATTTCTATTATTATATTTATTTTTCTTGTTTTATTGGAATATTTCATAATGATTGATCATTATATAATTTAGGACAAACTTAATTGATATTAAAAGAATAAAATATTGTATTTTGGTTGGTATAATATAGAAATCAATTTCGAATTATATAATAAAAACAATTTAATTGTAAAACAAAATATTTTTATAATATTGTTCAATAATATATATTGTACTTATTATATATTGTTTCGGATGTGTAGGCTTGTATTATCTTGAATCTCCACGTCTTCCTATGCTTGTGTTGCTTATACCTGATCCTTTGTCCTTGTTCCTTGATTCCCCCTTTGATCCAAGGGTGGGAGACCTGCAAAAGGTTCTCTGATGCCAAAGTCAGTTGAGAGCAATGACTTCTTTTATCGAATAGCAATAAATGTGCAATGAATGCAACCTATCTACCACTCACCCTGGACTTGTATTTATAGTTTTCACTATGGGCTTGGGATTAGTGAAAAGTTAATCACGACCCAAACTCAGCCCAATAGCTTCTAATCTTTACTTACCTTAATCTGGCTTAATTAGCAGTATGGCTGGCCGGTCCTCTGGGTTTTACTCTTGAGTTAGTCGGCCGGCCCTTGCATATATGATCGGGGTTTAGGTAAAAGGTCTCGGTCGGTCCATATGGTCGTTATGCGTAATAAACTGTATGCCCGATCGGCCTGTATGCTGGATGGTTGGGTAAAATTATGTTGTCGAACGTCCGGTTGTTGTGTCGATTCTTTAATTAATCATCTGACTCGTTTGGTTTAACGTGATTGTCCGGCCTATCTACCGTCCGGTCTCAAGAGTACACCAGCCCCAAAGCCCTAGCATACGCCGTATACATAGGATTTAGGTTCTGGCATTGTTGTCCGGCCTACCTACCGTCCGGTACCACTGGTACACAAGCACCCCAAGCCCTAGCATACGCAGTATGCGTAGGACTTAGAGTTTGAGGCTAGGGGAACTAGTGAACTTGTATGGGGCCGGATTTCATGGGCCTTTTTGGATTTGGGCTTTTGGCGGGAGACATGTGGCACCTCCGGAGTGGCAGAAGTCGAAACGGCTTTGAATCTGGAGCATTGATCGTTGTAGCCTCAGACGGTACGGATGCGCTTGACGGTTCCCGAAATTTCACTATAAATAGGCGATAGGGGTGCTGCCATTTTCACTTTCTCCTTTCCTGCTCAAGTTGAGATTCTTTTTTCCTCAGGTAATAAATGGCTGTAGTCCATATTGAGTCTGCTTCTGAGTCGTCGGGCGGAATCCAAAGGGGTTCGGCCACGGGTGAGGGCGCGAGTAGCGGTTCTTCAAGTTCAGTTTCTTCTCGTTTTCTGGAAGAGGTCGTCCGGTCGTCAAGACCGGATCCAGAAATGCCTGCAACAGCTGAGGGTCGAATATTTCACAGCGTCCCTATGTTCTTAGTGAAGGGTGGAATCCGTGTGGAAGGCTCTCCCTTCGAGCCAGACGGTCGGGGAGTGGTGGTATCTGAAGGGGCTCCCTACGTTGCTAGTTTGTATGCATCGGCTTACGGCGCCCGCTGGGATCTGGAATGGAGGGTCAGTCGCACCTATATTGTTCGGGACGTTGAGGATTTGAAACTCATCCGGGATGGAGTAAGTTTGAGAGATGAAAGGGTGTACTATGGGAGGAGGTCGAGTCCGGACGACTTCTTCTATATGTACGTTAGTGTCTTCAGCCAACTTTTTGTTCGGGTTCCTTTTACTGAATTCCAGGCGGCCGTCCTCCGGGAAGTCAATGTGGCCCCAATGCAATTGCATCCCAACTCTTAGGCGGCCATGCAGGCCTTTCTGGCCATGTGTTTGGTTGTAGGCGTCACTCCCACGATTCTGGTTTTTTTTCACTACTTTGAAGTTCGTCCGCCTCCCAGTGGCGGATGAGTGTCCTTTACCTCGGTTCGCGATAGGGTTCTTTTCCGCCCTTTCTCGGATTCGTTCAAAAATTTTAAACACCACTACTTTAAAGTAATTATCGACGCCGCCAGCCGCCATGAATTCCATGATGGTGAGGGGAACCCCTTGTTTCCTTTTTACTGGACAAGGGAGCCCCGGAAGATTAAGGCGTTTCCTGTTGGAGTGTTGAATCCGACCGATTTAGAGGCTGTGCGCACCATCAATGCCCTCCCCCGCCGAATTTCTGCCCGTCACTTGGTCGAATGCCTTAGTCTTGAGGATTGTGGACAAAAGGCGTTCGGTATGGTATTACTATGTTCGGTATGCTCCCCGTCTTCCGTCGAGACGACCCTCCTCGTCCGGCCGCACGCCTCCTATACTCACTGCCAAAACGTCAAAAGTCCCCCCAGCTACAGTGACCGGGGGTTATGCTCCTGGGGCCGGGCGTCGGGTCCGGATCACCCCGCAAACCTGGTGGTCGTTCAAGTGGGTTTGTCCTCTGAGGCGGCCACTGTCTCAGCTGCTCCTTTGATACGAAAAAGGAAGGACCCTTCTAGCCACTGTCAAAAGGAGAAAGAAGCCTCGTCTTCTCGGTCAGCATCTAAGAGGTCGCGCAGGGGCAAAGATAAAGAGAAAGAGAAAGAAAAGGCCCCCCCCGGTTCCTCTGCCGGGCGGGATATTTAGCCCGGAATTCAATATGAGTGAACGGGCTAAGTTCCATCTGAGCTCCTCATAGCGGGCGCTCATTGAGCCCCTTTCCGAGCTCGAATTGACAAACGCCATGCTGGAGATGTCGACCCGGGCGGCTTCTCTTGCGTGGTATCTGAAGGAAGTTGTCGCTCGTCCTGGGGTGGAGGAAATCTGGGCCGAGCTGTTGGCCGAGAAGAAGAACTCGTCCTCCATCTAGTCTACAATGGAGCAGCTGCTCCTAAATCATGACGAGTACGACCGGAAGATTGAACAGCTGGAAGCCGATCTGGCGAAGTCACATAAGGAGGCTGCTGAAGCCAACGATCGAATGGCAGTCGCCCGGGGCGATCATGAACGATTGATGGAGGAGTGCAGCCAACTGAAGGCCAAGGTTTCTCACTAAAAGAACGCCGAGGTCGGGCTCCTTAAGACGAACCAGGCTCTGACCAACGACATTGCTAAAGCCAACGAGAAGATCGCCGAGTTGGAGGCGACCATCGTGTTTGAACACGAGGAAGGCTTCAACAAAGCCCTCTGGCAGGCATCCCTTCTGGCGGGCGTACAAGAGTCGTTCGCCCTTGGTTTTGATATCGAGAAGGACGTTTTTGATGGCGTCCTTCTGGATCTCAACTCTGCGGCTGATGAAGACGAACCTGGCGTCGGAGGGCCCTACGGAGCTGCAGGAAACGTTGAAGTCAGGGAGGCCGAGGCTGAAGAAAATAATAACTAGGATTTTGCTTTTATACTGCTTTTTGCGATGTGTATTTTGTGGCCATCCGCCCAACATCTTGGGTTGTCTAGATGTTGGCCGGACTGTCCTTTTGTAAATGTCGGCATGTTTTAGTGCTTTAACTGATTAATACACAACTTCATTCTCTTTTAAATTCGCATGATGTACCTAGTTGCATTTTTTGTTTCGTGTATCAATCGTTCGGAGGGGTCTTTTCATCTACCGTCCGTCCAAGTCGACATGCACTTAAAGAACGGACGTTTAAAGTACTATGTTTGTTTATAAACTTGGATTCGTTCGGAGGGATCTTTCCATCTGCCATCCGTCCAAGTCGACATGCACTTAAAGAACGGACGTTTAAAGTACTATGTTCGTTTATAAACTTGGATTCGTTCGGAGGGGTCTTTCCATCTGTCGTCCGTCCAAGTCAACATGCACTTAAAGAATGGATGTTTATACTATGTTCGTTTATAAACTTGGATTGAGGCGCGGACGACATTGGTTCTTTTGGAAGAACTCTCCGTCCGCTGCTTGGCCAAGTTGACAGTGATTCCCGAGGGAACTCTTCGTTCGTCAACTTGGACTTGAGGCGCGGACGACAGTGGTTCTTTTGGAAGAACTCTCCATTCACCGTCCGGCCAAGTTGACAGTGGTTCCTGGGGGAACTCTCCGTTCATCAACTTGAACTTGAGGCGCGGACGGTAGTGGTTCTTTTGGAAGAACTCTCCGTTCACCGTCGGACCAAGTTGACAGTGGTTCTTGGGGGAACTCTCCGTTCATCAACTTGGACTTGAGGCGCGGACGACATTGGTTCTTTTGGAAAAACTCTCCGTTCATTGTCCGGCCAAGTTGACAGTGGTTCCCGGGGGAACTCTCCGTTCATCAACTTGGACTTGAGGCGCAGACAGCAGTGGTTCTTTTGGAAGAACACTCCGTTAACCGTCCGGCCAAGTTGACAGTGGTTCTCGAGGGAACCCTCCGTTCATCAACTTGGACTTTTGTTGTGTTCAGCAAGGTCATAGATATGAAAACGGACGTCCTGTCATTTGAATTATCCATTGAAAACAACGTTACATGTTGGGTAGTTTGATTAAAATAGAATTCAACTGAAATAAAATTTCAAATGTGTGGCGTTCCAAGTATTAAGAATTGGTCGTCCGTCCGCTCGTTGCAGTCTGTATGCCCCGTTTCCTAATGCTTCGACCACCTGGAATGGCCCCTCCCATTTTGCTGCAAGTTTTCCGTACATGGGGTCTCGGCGAGCCTCTCCCACCTTCCTCCATACAAGATCTCCCTCCTGAAAGCTCCTTGGCCGTACCTTGGAGTTGTACTTTCGCTCTACCATGTGTTTGCATGCTTCAGCCCTTAATGCCGCCTGGTCTCGGCGTTCGTCCAGGGAGTCTAGTTCAATCCTTAGCTCCTGATCGTTTAGCCGTAGGTCTTCTGTCTGGCGACGCAACGAGAGTTCCCCAAACTCTACCGATAACATGGCGTCAATGTCGTATGTTAAGTTAAAGGGAGTGTCCCAGGTTGTCCCATGAGGCGTGCATCGGTAAGCCCACAAGACATTCGATAGCTCGTCAACCCATGCTCGTTTCCTCTCCCCCAATCGCCTCTTCAGTTCTGCGACCACAGTCTTGTTCATTGCCTCCACTTGGCCGTTTGTCTGGGGATGTTCTACCGAGCTAGTGACATGTTTAATCCCCAAGCCTTTGAAAAATTCGGCCAGCTTTTTGTCAATGAATTGGCGGTCGTTATCCGTGATGATCGTTTGAGGGAGACCGAAACGGCAAACCAACTTCCAGCAAAACTTCTGGACCTGGGCGGCAGTAATGGTTGCCAGAGGTTCGGCTTCCACCCACTTGGTGAAGTAATCCACCGCCACTAAGAGGAACTTCTTCTAGGCTCGGCCTACGGGAAATGGTCCCACAATGTCCATGCCCCATTGGGCGAACGGCCAAGGCGACGCTATCGTATGCAAAGTGTGAGGGGGCAGGTGGGTGTTGTTGGCGTGCGCCTGGCAACTGATGCACTTTTGGACGAACGTCTTGGTATCCGCCTCCATGGTCGGGCAATAATATCCTGCTCTCAGCAGCCTAGCTTTCAATGTCCGCCATCCAGTATGAAGACCACAGATGCCGTTATGGAGCTCGTTGATGACAAATTTATGAACACCGAAAAACGGCGCCATAAACTTGTTGAACAATTGGCAAGTGTGACCGAATAGTTTCAAGTAATAAACTCGGTAAGACCAAGTATCGTTCTCCCAAAGGACTCACGGCCTAGTTTAGTTATGTGATTTGTTGATTAACTAAGACTTAAGAACGAAATAATTGGAGTTTACTATGCAAAAGACGAAAATAAACATGTATGCATGAGGTTGATCAATGGCTAAAACAAAATACAAACACTTTCAATGGACTATATGGATGAGTATGTTGTTGGGGTTTATCAATTTCATCTTATCCACTCTAATATATTTTAGGAATTCAACATTCTTTTCATCATTGTTAATGCAACTCTCTAAATTACCTTGCAAGAAGGCTTATCCCTAATTACGAGTTCATACAATTCCTAGCATTTATAATAATTAGCTCTTTTAGTGCAGGAGCTTAACGACAACCAATATACTATTGGGAGAAATTCCTCGGATCTAGACTTCCCCGTACGTTCCTGTATCGACAAAATCAATAATCATGCATTGAATGAGTTAAACAAAGCAAGCATTGAGCAAAGAGGAAAAACCCTAACTAATGATGAAAGAAAGCATAGGTCTTAACTATAAGATATAAACACAAATTCCATATATGAGAGTTTCACAAGACTACATGATTCCCCAACAACAATAAGGTTTAGTTCACCATATTCATGGTGAAACTAGATGAACAATAATGAAGGAATGAAAGATAAAACCCTAGAAAGGTGAAGAGGTAGCCTGAGCATCCAAGATCCTCCTTCAAAGGGGTGGAAAAGAGAGTGTTTGCTTCGTTTCTGCCAAAGATACAAACCCTAGGACGTCCTAAAGCTTATATACTATTCTAAAATTACAGAACATTTAGGCCCAAGCCCATAAGTGTGCCGCTCAGCGGTAAAGTGCCGCTCAACGGTAAGTGTGTGAGTTGGTTTCTTCCTCTCAGCGGCCATTTTGCCCCTCAACGGATCTCCCGTGAACTCCTGAGTGCCGCTCAGCGGTAAACTGCCGCTGAGCGACAGTTGCGACTTCTCCTTTTGCACTTTTTGATGTCTTTTCTGATTCCATCTCTCTACTTCTTCACTTCTTTCACTAAATTCACCTTGAAACCTGCACAAAAACACTGAAATCAAGCATAAACCTGTCCAGCTCTCTTATTTATGAAAATATGAATAAAAGCATGATTTAAAGCTAGTTTCTAAGTGTTAAAGGTTGCTTTTAGTATCAATTTTAAGCATGAAAATAACAGTTTTTCAACTGTTATCACAACCCCAAACTTAGAACTTTGCTTATATACTATTGCAAACAAGATGTAACTCAATCTTCTACCAATTCATATGATGGTTCACTCATTCAAAAATCTTCTTTTCAAGATAAGTAAAGACTTCAATCAAACTTATGACCAAGAGTTCAATCAAGATGTGCACATGCTTTTGTGTTCACAAAGTCATTTAAATTCCAACAAATGCTATTTTTCATGAATGATCAATCAATTAAGCATGGATGTTCATGTGCTCATGGAATATTTCCTCACTAGGTAAAGTGTTTCTGATGGAAGCTACTTCAGAATGTGCAGAAGAAGCTCCACAACTCAGAGAATTGGCAGCGGATGAAAGGAAACAGTGGAGGTTCGGAGCGCACTCAAGGTGTTTGTGAAATTGTCTGGTGGTGTTTGAATGGATGTTTTGGTAGATCTCTAACTCAGTAGGCTTTCCAAAGGGGAAAGAAGCTAGAGGAGGTGCTAGATAACAAAGCACAGAGGTGAACTTGAGAGTAATAGCTGGAAATTGGCAGCATTTCTTTACTTCAATTCAAGTTACATTTACAAGTGATGAAGTTCTCTATTTATAGAAGAAGGAGAGCTTCTAAAACATATTGTGCAAGTTATTTAAATGTGCACATGCTGTAAAACAGATAGAGGAAGCTTGGGCAGCAAGCTATAAGTGCCAACTCAGCAAAGCCATTGAAGAAGATGGAGTTGTTGTCTTTGGTGTTGAACGTAATGCAAAAGCCATGGCACCAACCATCCATTTGTGCTTCTTTGCTTACGTGGCAGCCCTTTTAAGTTGCATAGACATGGTTCCTCCCTTTTATTAATATTCTACAAAAGCAATGTAAAAGTATTTAGCAAAGAGAAAGAGAACTTAGTAAGTAATACTCCATAAGAGTAAAGTAGTGAGTGCTCCCTCTTCCTCTTGGATTCTCTTGGACATGGCTCTTGTTAAAGGTCCTATGTGGAGCTTAGATGGTCCTCCATCAGTCCCTCCCTCTTGAAAAAGATCTGTCCTCAGATCTTGAGAATCCTGTTGGGCATCTCCTGTGAAAGGAATTAAATCACAAATGTTAAAAGTAGGACTGACGCCATAACTTTCAGGAAGGTCTAATTGATATGCATTATCATTTATTTTCTTGACCATTTTGAAAGGACCATCACCTCTTGGGCTTAATTTGGATTTACGTTGAGAAGGAAATCTTTCCTTTCTCAAGTGAAGCCAAACTAAGTCTCCCTCTTTAAAGATTACTTGTTTTCTCCCTTTGTTGTTGTAGTCAGAATATTTTTGAGTTTGTTTTTCAATATGGGTTTTAACCTTTTCATGTAACTTTTTGATAAACTCCGCTTTAGAAATACCTTCTTTATGAAGAAAAGAAGATGAATCTGGAAGAGGAAGTAAATCAAGCGGTGTGATAGGGTTAAAACCATAAACAACCTCAAAAGGAGAAAGTTTAGTAGTCTTGTGAACTACTCTATTATAAGCAAACTCTATATGAGGTAGATGATCATCCCAATTTTTAATATTGCCCTTTAACATTACCCTTAATAGAATTGATAGAGATCTATTTACTACTTCTGTTTGCCCATCAGTTTGTGGGTGACATGTAGTAGAAAATAGTAGTTTAGTTCCTAGCTTGGCCCAAAGTGTTTTCCAAAAGTAGCTAAGGAACTTAACATCTCTATCAGAAACTATAGTTTTGGGTAAGCCATGTAATTTGACTACTTCTTTGAAGAAAAGTCTTGCTATATAGCTAGCATCATCTACTTTGTGGCAAGGTATGAAATGAGCCATTTTACTAAATCTATCAACTACCACAAAGATTGAATCAAACCCCTTTTGAGTTCTCGGTAGACCTAGGACAAAATCCATACTAATGTCCTCCCAAGGGGTGCTAGCTATTGGAAGAGGAAGATAGAGTCCATGAGGCATGACTTTAGATTTAGCTTGTAAACAAGCTATGCAATTAGAACAATGCTTTTGGACATCTATTCTCATGTGTGGCCAATAAAATTTGCTTTTTAAAGTATGAAGAGTTTTATCAACTCCATGATGGCCCATGAGTCCTCCTCCATGACTTTCCTTGATAAGAAGCTTTCGAATGGATCCTTGGGGTATGCATAATTTTCCTTTATTAAAAAGATACCCCTCAGAAATATAGAATCCGTCGAATGGCTTCTTAAGACAAGATGCATATGTGGATGCAAATGTAGGATCAGTTTCATAAAGTTGCTTAATGTCATCAAAACCTAGTATTTGTGATCCTAAAGTAACTAACAATGCATGACGTCTAGATAGAGCATCCGCAACAACATTAGTACTTCCCTTTTTATGTTTGATGACATATTGAAACTGCTCGAGATATTCTATCCACTTGGCATGTCTTTTGTTCAGCTTTCCTTGCCCTTTAATATACTTGAGAGATTCATGGTCAGTATTGATAATAAATTCTCTAGACACCAAGTAATGCTCCCAAGTTTGCAATGCTCGAATAAGGGCATATAGTTCTTTGTCATAGGTAGGATAATTCAATGTAGGTCCCCTGAGTTTTTCACTAAAATAAGCTATGGGGTGACCTTCTTGTATAAGGACAGCTCCTATTCCTACCCTAGATGCATCACATTCGACTTGAAAAGCTTTAGAAAAATCAGGTAAATGTAGAATGGGTGCATGTGTTAACTTATGCTTCAAGGTCTCAAAGGCTAGACTTTGCTTTTCATCCCATTTGAATGACACATCTTTCTTTAAAAGTTCATTGAGGGGAGCAGCAATAGTAGAGAAATTTTCTACAAATCGTCTATAGAAACCTGCTAGACCTAGAAAACTTCTTACTTCTCCCACTGTTTTCAAGACAGGCCACTCTTGGATAACATTGATTTTGCTAGGATCAACATGTACACCTTCTTTCCCAACTTTGAATCCCAGAAAAATGACACTTTCTTGACAAAAGGTACATTTGTCAAAGTTGGCAAATAAGTGATGTTGTCTAAGTAAAATCAAAACTTTCCTTACATGGTGAAGATGTTCTTTAAGACCTTTGCTATAGATTAGAATGTCATCAAAGTAGACTACAACAAAGCTGCCAATGTATTCCTGAAGGACATGATTCATTAGTCGCATGAATGTACTAGGAGCATTGGTTAAGCCAAAAGGCATGATTAACCATTCATAGAGGCCAAATTTGGTCTTAAAAGCGGTTTTTCATTCATCTCCGTCTTTGATTCTTATTTGATGATATCCACTTTTAAGATCAATCTTGGTGAACATGTTTGCTCCATGTAACTCATCTAACATATCGTCCAACCGAGGAATAGGGTGCCTATACTTGACTGTAATGTTGTTGATAGCCCTACAATCTGTACACATTCGCCAAGAACCATCTTTCTTTGGGACTAACAACACTGGCACGGCACAAGGGCTAAGACTTTTTTGTATCCACCCTTTTTCATATAAATCATGGACTTGCCTCTCTACCTCTTTGGTTTCTGTAGGGTTAGTCCTATAAGCTGGCCTATTGGGAAGACTAGCTCCAGGAATCAAATCAATCTGATGTTCAATTCCTCTAAGAGGTGGTAAACCACTTGGAACCTCTTTAGGAAATAAATCATCAAATTCTTTCAAAAGCTTTTGTAACCCTTTGGGAAGAGAATCAAGTGGATGATTTATGGAAACAAGTGTCTCTTTGCAATAGAGAAGAAAGTGAGGTTGCCCAAGAAAAAGATTTTTAGATTATTTTGTTGGGACAACTACATTGGTTGAGGCACTTTCTAACAAACTCAAATTCTTCTCTTTTGAAACTGTTTTATTTTTGAGCTTTTTCTCACCATCCAATTTTTTTTAAGTATTATTTGATCCTCTCGTACTTGTGATGGTGTAAGAGGGCTCAAAATAATCTTTTTGCCTTTGTGTTGGATGGTGATCTTGTTGGTGACCCCATCATGCAAAGCTTGTTTGTCATATTGCCAAGGTCGCCCAAGTAAGATGTGACCTGCTTCCATTGGAACAATATCACAAATGATTTGATCTTCATACTTGCCTATGGAAATTGGTACACTTACTTGTTCCTTAACAACTATTCCTTCATCCTCTTTTATCCATTGAAGTTTGTAAGGGTTAGGATGAGGAGTAGGAGTTAAGCCTAGCTTTTCCACCATTCTAAAGCTACAACAATTACAACAAGAACCACTATCCACAATCATAGAACAAGTTTTATCAAAAACTTTGCAGCGTGTGTGGAATAGGTTTTCGCGTTGAGATTGTTCTAACTCCACATGCTTTGCTTCAAGGAGTCTCCTAACCATAAGAAGATCTCCATCACAAGGTGGAGCTTCATGTTCCTCTTCAGATGAGGACAACTCAGACGTACTGGAGGTTGATACCTCACTATGATTTTCATGCTCAAGGATATAGGTTGACTTTTTGAAGTGACACTCAGTTGAATAGTGTCCTCTAGCCCCACATTTAAAACATCTAGTCTCCCTACCCTTGGAATCTCTAGTTTGCTCTCTTGGAGACCGTTGTTCCTTTCCTTTAGAGTTCTCTTTTTCTTTTCTTAGCTCTTTATCCTTGCTTTTGATCTTATCTTTCTCTCGTTCACGCTCTCTCTCTTTTGATTCTTCATATCTTGGAAAACTACCCTCCCTCTTAAAATCTTTCCTATATGAAGAGGAGGTAGCATAAGGTCTCTTTGTGGAAGCTTTTCTTCTATTTTGTTCTTCCACTCTCACACATAGCTGGACAAAGTCATTGAGATCTAAGTAAGGTAAGAGTTCTACCTTATCTCTAATCTTATAGCTCAATCCACTCTGGAATCTAGCTATGGTGAATCTCTCTTCCTCTTTAATCCCAGCTCTTAACATGAGTAATTCTAATTTCTGTCGATATTCCTCAACACTCATGTTTCTTTGTTGAAGTCTATGGAGCTTGTCCATGACTTCTCTAGCATAATATGCTGGTACATGCCTTCTATGTAAGGCTGCTTTTAACTCATTCCAGTATTGGATGGTATAGTCGCCACTCATCTTTTGATCTCTTATGATTGATGTCCACCAATAAAGGGCTGCACCTTGAAAAGTCAAGGTAGCTAAGGTCACTCGCCTCCTATCATCTATGTGGTAGCACTCAAAAATCTGTTCAACCTTCATCTCCCACTCAAAGTATTCTTCTACATTGTCTCGTCCAAAGAAGGGTGGAAGGTCGAGTTTAGGTTCCACATGATGGTCTCTATGATTATGATTACGCCTAGGAGGGCATTGATAGTGATCATAAGGGCGATAACTATGGTGATCACTATGTTGGGAATGATCATCATGATCATGGTTTTGCCTATGAGAGTGATCCCCTTGTGAATGCCATCTTTGAATGAGAGTAAGATTGGCGACCATTTGCCTTAGTTCATGTAACTTAGCCTTGGTTCTATTGAGCTCTTCTCTCAACTCTATGTTGTCCTGATCATGATTGGTGTTACCTTGAACACTAGAGTGACTCATGCTTGTGAAGTAGAGAAAGTGTTTTCACAAAATTTGAAAGCCTTGCACAAGTATGAATCAAAACTTTTGGAAAAGAGGATTTGCTTGTTTTTGGTGAATGACTTCTATAGAGATTCTAAAGGTGAAGAAACCGAATAGCTCCCAGGAAGGAGAGGTGAGTCACAATGGACAAGCTTAGAAACCTTGTCCTTCCTTAGCCAGAGTGTCTCCTGACGTTTCTGACCCAAGTTTCTAGATAGAAGTCTTTCAAAACCTTTTGGAATGTAACGATGTTATGCCCCTAATAAACCAAACGAAGGTTTGTCGATATGGTAGCACACCTAGCTATCACGGAGACGTAGAACACAAATATTCAACAAGCAAAAGAAAGGAAGTATGAAATGAATGGAAAAAGAAAAAACGGCCTTAAGTGAAAGTGCAAATGACACTTGGAGCCACTTGACACACTTCCACACTAAGATGCGCAACTAGTACTTGGAATTGCTTGATAAGCATTTTCCCCAAGTAACTCAAGTTTCAAAAGCAAAGAAGAATATACTACAAAGGTTCCGTGATAGAAAGCCAAATATACAATGAAATGTAGAACTATTTAAACAAAGCCAAGTGTGGCTGTAAAGGCAAAGTAAATGAGCTGAAATGGAACTTTAAAATGGTGTTTTTCTGCTGCAAGGAGGTGCTGGACAACCAATGGAAATTACTCTTGAAGTCCACTTGAAGCAATGTTAGCAAGACCTCCACTCCTTAAGATGCTACCCCTTTGATAAGGCCTAGCTGGATGTTAAAACTCCACCACCAAATGATATTCCAGCACACCAAAATTCACAAAACCCGTGAGTGATGAAAAACAAGGTGCATCCAATTTAAATGCAGAATTAATATGACAGCAGCTATAGAAGTCAATAAAAGGTGATTTCTAAACACTTTGGGGCTGGAATAAAGGCTAGCACACAAAAGGAACCTAAGATAAGGTCTAGAACAGATTAGAAAAGCAAGAAAAACCCAAAAACAGTGATGGAATTCTATGCAGTGTAAGTGTTTGATGAAAATGCAAAACTGTTTGATGAAATGCCACAAAGAACAGCAGATTGTTGTATTTTCTGGTTTGGATTCGTGAAAACTGGATTGCAGGGGTTATGTGCTTTTTGATGATTTGAATTCACTTGTATAATGATTCACAAATGGTTGGAACAAAATCCCCTAGCTTTTGCCAATCCAAATTGCAAATTGAAACTTTTAAGTGTAGAAAATAGCAAAGAAATGCATACTGCACCAAAATGTGGCTGGAAAAAAAATGGAACAGCAGTGTGTAAAATGAATGGCAGTGTATCTAAGGCTCCAATGATATTTCAAACAAGTTTATGTCATCAATTTTGATGTGTGCAAACACTTAGACAGCAAAGATAAAGGCTTAGCAGAATTTCACTGTTTCACTTCCAAAATTGACCAAAATTTGATAGATGAAAGGGTGAATCTGCATCAACACCTTTGGAAACAAAATTTGATGTTTGGAGCAAAATTGTATCAAGGATTTGAAGATGTGCAAACAATAAAACAGCAAAGAAAGGAACCACAACAGAAAATCAATGGTCCACTTGCAAAATTCAAGCAAATTCAATGGTTTGGATAGTGTTTTTGCACACAGACTGAAACTTTACCAACTATACAGTAGAAACAGATTTCAATTCACCAAATATACTTGCTTAAACATGCAAACTGCACCAAAACACTCAGAATTCCAAAATCACTGTTGTAGTTGCTAATTATGCAGCAAAAAGTGGTAAAACATCACTTTAAAAGACTAAAACAGCAGAAGCAAAGATGGCTAGATTAAGAAACATGTAGGAAAGGTCCTAAGCAACTAAATCTAGCTTGAAAAATTAAGCTAGCAGATATTAAATGGCCTAAGACAAAGCAATGATTCAAGCACGGTGCAAAGCTGATGAAAAACTGAGACAGTTTTGGAATCCAGACTTTTGAGCAACTCAACTACTGTTTTTGAAATTTAGTGGTGAATACAGATTTCTAGCACTTGAAACATGTATAAATTCATCAAAGAAACTTGTCTCAAGCATTAGAATCAATAAATCTGAACAAAAACAGTGTGCACATTATCAAACCAGACATGAATTTTGATTCAGAATTTGAAATCAGAGTGTGAGGAATTCAACCAGTCAGTTTGCAATTCTGTGATTAAAATGAGTTGTTAGACTTCCAGCACTGCTGAACAACACCAAGGAAACTTGTTCAAAGCTTAAGAACTAATAAATCTGGTCTGAAACAGGTTATAGCTAATGCACCAGATTTGGAAATATTGTGCAGAATTTAGAAAACAGATTATGAAGAACTCAACACTCATTTTGGAATGCAGTGTGTATTACGGATTGTTAAGACTTGAAACATATATGAACTCAACAAAAAAACTTGTTTCAAGCTTTAGAATCCAGAAATTTGGACAGAAACAGAGTATAGTAAATCAAACCAGAAAATGAATTTTTCTGCAGAATGTGGACTGTAAAACAGTGTACCATGCTTGTGAGCTCAAATGATCAAAGCTGACTTACTGTCATTGCTTTATAGATCAACAACATATAGCTAGCAAGTGCACTGGATTCAAGGACAAACGAAAGAAATCAAAGCTGAACTGAATTAAACATTGTGACAAAGGTAAAACTGCAAAAACATTTGCACAAGACTTGACAGAAACTGGAATTGATTTATAAAGCTTGATTTGAACTCAAACAAACAAAGTGCACCGATTAAAATGAAGAACAAACACTAAGGAACAGTGAATGAACACAAACATCCACAACAAACACGAAATCAAACCACAGAAGTGAGGAAAAAAAATCAAACAGTGGCAAAACGGGAACAGCACATGACGAAAGTGAAAATATGAATGAAAACGTGACTTATCTCTTGGATACTTGCGTGGACGAGCTGGCTCTTGATGCCAAATGATGGAAGCTACTTCAGAATGTGCAGAAGAAGCTCCACAACTCAGAGAATTGGCAGCGGATGAAAGGAAACAGTGGAGGTTCAGAGCGCACTCAAGGTGTTTGTGAAATTGTCTGGTGGTGTTTGAATGGATGTTTTGGTAGATCTCTAACCCAGTAGGCTTTCCAAAGGGGAAAGAAGCTAGAGGAGGTGCTAGATAACAAAGCACAGAGGTGAACTTGAGAGTAATAGCTGGAAATTGGCAGCATTTCTTTACTTCAATTCAAGTTACATTTACAAGTAATGAAGCTCTCTATTTATAGAAGAAGGAGAGCTTCTAAAACATATTGTGCAAGTTATTTAAATGTGCACATGCTGTAAAACAGATAGAGGAAGCTTGGGCAGCAAGCTATAAGTGCCAACTCAGCAAAGCCATTGAAGAAGATGGAGTTGTTGTCTTTGGTGTTGAACGTAATGCAAAAGCCATGGCACCAACCATCCATTTGTGCTTCTTTGCTTACGTGGCAGCCCTTTTAAGTTGCATAGACATGGTTCCTCCCTTTTATTAATATTCTACAAAAGCAATGTAAAAGTATTTAGCAAAGAGAAAGAGAACTTAGTAAGTAATACTGCATAAGAGTAAAGTAGTGAGTGCTCTCTCTTCCTCTTGGATTCTCTTGGACATGGCTCTTGTTAAAGGTCCTATGTGGAGCTTAGATGGTCCTCCATCAGTTTCACTCACACACAAGTGTATAAGAGGTAATCACTCATTCACTCTACTATCACAATGTCACATGAATCAAATTTGCCTTTCATTTAACCACAATCAAAAACATTCACAAGCATGCATCATCACAAGGGCTTTTCAATGGCTTATAATGTGGCTGGGCTAACAAGAAAATTGGTTTTTCTAGATCACAAAATCCTTGAGTTAAGAGAATCATAACAACACAATTATTCTTATTTTTTCCAACTTTCTTTTGCATTGAGCTTTGCTTTTTCTTTTCTTTTCTTTTCTTTCTCTTTTTCTTTTTCTTTTCATATTCTTAATTCTTAGCTCTTAGCTCAATGCTTTTCCTTTTTCATGCTTTCCCAACAACCCCAAACTTGAACATTTAACAATACCACACAAGATTTTCTACTTAACTCAAGGTAAAGCTTTTTCATCAAGGGTTTTCAATTTATGTTCAAGGCTAAGGGTTCAAAGGATAGAACACAAAGTGTTCTGTTTTAGTGGGCTAACTTTATGAATTTGGCCAATAAAAAGGGTTCCAACAAATGACCTTGATCACATGATGCAAAACAAGCAATTGATTCAATCATAGAAAACCTGGGCAAAATCATTCATGCTTTCAAAGTAATAGCTTTCAATCAATAACAACTCTGGAGCTCAAAACCTCACATATAAGCTCATTCACATTTGACATACACATCCTGCTTAATTTCACAATCACAATCATAATATTATGCATTTGTTCACAAAGCTTGTGAATTACCTGTATAAGCATTTAATGTGCACATCTATCTCAACATCAATCAATCACTAATCATCATCAAGCATTACTTATCACAATATCACAGTCAATAGGAAACCATCATAACAAACCAGGTTTCCAATAGAGTACATCAACCCTAATCTAAAACCAAAAATAAATAAGTTCAGAAAACTTAAACCAACAAAAGCATAAGCATATGATAGCATTCATCAGTAAATGTTATCTCAGCTCCTCATCACTCTAAGTTGTCCTCTGTATCTTCCTCTTCTTCCTCATCTTCATCATCTTCAAATGCATCATCATCTTCAGCTTCATCTTCTTCCATCTCCCTAACTGAAGCTTCAGCTCCTCCTCCTTGCACCGGCTCCTCTGGCCAAGCTACCCAATTATGGAATTCCTCCATAGTCCACCTGTGGGCTGGAGGTGTATCATACATCCCCACAATCATCTCAGCAGTAGCCACCTGCCCTCTGTGAATGGACTGTAGCTGAGCACCCATAAGAGACATGTACATGTCTCTCATCTGAAACGGTTCTGCCTCACGTGTCTCAACAGATGTCTGGCTCTGTGCTTTCCCTCTCTCTCTGCGAGCACGGCGTGATGGAACTGGCTAAGCTGCCTCCTCACCTCCATAGTACTGTCTTTAATAGGCCTCATCAATGGCTTTTCTAGGCCTCTCAAATGGTGGAGCAGAAGTGTCCACCCCAGCTAACTTGCAAAGGTGAGTGATTAAGGAGGGATGTCCTAAAGGTGCTTTGTTATTTGAGGTATTGGCACACACACTAATCTCATCAGCTATCACCTGCCCAATATTAACATTTAAGTTCCTGATAGCATAGTAGATGAAGAGTGCCCTGCTGAGAGTAATATCTGACACATGTGAACATGGCTGAATGTTGGCATGGGAAAATGCCATCCAATACTTTGCAAGAGGAGTCAGATCAGTCCTCCTAATGTTTACCACTGAGCCAGATCTATTCCTTTGGAAGTGTCCTCCAGGTATACATAGTACTCTCTCTACATCCTCAAAATCAGCCCCTTCCTCCATGTAAAGAGCAAACTGGCACTGCTCACCAGCCCACACAGTATCCAGGATGTTATTGATAGAATCAGGATCATACCTAATAGCATGGCCTCTGACATAGTCCAGATAATTCTCAGCTGGATAATCACCAATCTTCTTTGCATTGGTGTAGAACTCTTTTACCACAGCTATGTTGGCAGGTGCAGGATATGTGGCTAGCTTTCCCCAGTCATTCCCTAACAATTGCTCTCTAAATTGAGGACCAAAGTTAGGTATCATTCCAACTTTTCTCTCCATAAGGAGTCTCCTGTCTTGCACCACCTTAAAGTGCTTCTCATGTTTCCGAGAGAGGAACCTACTAGAATGGGGTTGTTCTGGTTCCTTTTCCTTTCTCTTGGTTGCCATGGTTTTCAATCTTTTTCCTGAAGAGGATGCCATTCCTGCAATCAAACACAGATACCAAACCACAGAACATGACGTTAATCATTAGTAAAACACAGTATACAACTCCTTTCGAAGCTAAACCACCGTTGAGGGTCAGAATTTCCCCTCAGCGCCACTAGTGCCACATTCCAAAATGCAACAAACCAAAAAAAATCAGGTCTGGCAAAGTGCCGCTCAGCGGCAATTTACCCCTGAGCGGTAACTCTGCAGAATTTTGAAAAACCTCTTTTTAACTGCCCTAACTCCACCCAAATGCAATTTTTCAGTTTTCCAGATCAAATTTATGCAGTTTAATCGGTTCAAACATCAATATAATCATCAAATCATGCATAGAAATCAAAACCACTAAATATTCATGCTTTGACAATCACATTCAAAATCAAGAACCCTAGAATGAACAAAATGCTTTTTACTTACTTGGGCTGAGATACTAGATGCAATGAGAATGCTTCCAAGCTAAGATGCTATCTTTCAACCCCAAACTTAGATGGCACACTAGTGAGAAAGTGAGTGGAAGAGAAATTTTCTTAAGAGGGAAGAGGGAAAAGATGTGTAAAACCTTGGAAAAGGTATGTGGGAGTGTTTGTGCAGAGAAGAGCCTGGAAAGAAAACCTAAAACACAACTTGGGGTATAAAAATACCCTAATGGGCTCGGCTCCCACTAAGGGGAACTAAAGCCCATTCTGCGAGAGTACCGCTCAGCGGTAAGTTGCCGCTCAGTGGCACTTTCGTGAAGTGCTCTTCTCCTTCTTTTCTTAACCTACGTGCCTCCTAGACATGCCCCTCACTGGTTCCCTACAATTCAATGTTTAAATTACTTATGCAAACCCTATTATGCAACTAAAATGAAACAAACAAAAACAATCAATCAACTGGGTTGCCTCCTAGGTAGCGCTTGTTTAACGTCACGAGCCTGACCCAAAATCCACCAACACCCATTAGTAGGTGTTAAAATCTTACCAACACCCATCAGTAGGTGTTACAAACTTACCAACACCCATCAGTACGTGCAAAATTTTCTCACTAACACCCATCAGTAGGTGTTACACACTTAGCATCCTTTAGTAGATGCTATATCCCACTAGCATCCTTCAGTAGATGCTAAGTCCAACAAAATATTTACAAAATAATGTTCAACATATTACAAACCAAAATAAAATTAAAATTTCTTAAATCAACTGGATTGCCTCCTAGCAAGCACTCTTTTAACGTCATTAGCTTGACCTAGTAAAGCTCAAGTTCCTTCTTCATAGTTGATGTTGTTATCCCATCAACTCCTCAGCTGTTTCCTGTGCACTGTTTTGATTCTTCTAAAATGTGGAGATTCTATCTCTATCATCTCCTTCTCTTTAAAGCCCTTCACAACCCACAACTTGTTTTTGATTTTCACAGGTGTACCAAGTTGGGGTCTTCCTTTCTTCTAGTCATCAGGAACTTCTCTCCCTCTTCCAATCTTTTCTTCCTTGTGCACCTGAAACAACAAACAATGGTTACCTGTAACCTTGGGCTTTTCATCTTTATGGCTAGTCATGTGTGCATCTTGAAATGCAGCTTTATAACTAGCTTATTCCTCCTGTGTTTGCGTCTCATCTTTAAAGACATCTACAACCACTCTCTCTTCTCGATCCTGGAGCACCACTATACCTTCATTTACATCAATGATAGCTCTGGTTGTTTTCATAAACGGTCTTCCAAGTATGATAGGTATCTTCTCTGTCTCCATCTTCATCACCACAAAGTCTGCCAAGAACTGGAGTTTGCCCACACAAACTATAATGTCCTCTGCAATCCCACATGGTTCCTTTGAAGATCCATCGGCCATTACTAGATTAACCTTTACAGGTTTCACATTAACATTGCCGATTTGCTCTAGTAAAGAGTAAGGTATCAAGTTAACACTTGAACCTAAATCAAGAACAACTTTCTTAATCCTTTTCTTCCCTATGGTACAAGGGATAGAAAAGCCTCCTGGATCTGTCGCTTTAGGAGGGAATGATTCTTTTTTAACAGTTTTACACTTATTTGCCTCATCATCTCTACATCTTTTCTTTGTAGAGATGTCTTCATCAGATTTAGTGTAAACTGTGATTTGTTGTAGAATTTGCTCCCAAGGTGCATCATTATCCACCATCTTGAATAGTTCTGTGAAATCCAGTTGTTTCCCTTGATGGATTGGAAAAGGAAAAGTATTTTTGCTCTCTATTTCTCTTTTCTCTTCTGTTTCTCCTGCTTCTAACTCAACTATCTCTTCATTAGTACTCTCTACCACCTTGCATTCTTCTCTGGGGTTAACCTCAGTATTAGCCCCAAAATTTTTACCTGGCCTCTCTTCTACCTGCTTGGTAATCTACCCCATCTGAATCTCCAAATTTTTGATAGCAGCTTCAGTGCTCTTTTGGGTAGACTCAGTTTTCTGAATGAAATTATTAAGAGTTTCTTCCATCCTCATGGACCTTTCATTAAGCATAGAAATTTGCTGCCATAGGGTGGGTTGCTGCTGCTGCTTATTAAATTGACTAGCTTGTCCAGTTTGCCCTTGATTAATGCTTGGGTGTGGTTTTCACCCTTGATTGTAGTTCCCTTGACGGTATTGATTGGTCATGTAGTTCACATCCTCTACGGCTTCTGTTGGAAAGGCACATTGACCATTGATATGGTCGCCTCCACATAATTCACACAACTGAGATTGTACCTGTGCAGCAGTTTTCAACTCCCTGGGCAATTATGCAAGTGTTTTAGTAAGAGTCTTCAGCTGTTGAGTTAGAATTTTATTTTGAGCTAGCAAGACATCATTTGTCTGTAATTGGAGCTCTTCTCTCACTGTTCAGCTCATTATCACTAGTAGCCATGTTTTCTATAATTTCTGTTGCTTCCTCTGGAGTTTTCCATTTAATATTTCCTCCTGCTGAGGCATCAAGCATCATCTTGGTTTGTGAACCAAGACCTCCAAGGAAAGTTAGGACTACTTCCTCTTCTTCAAAGCCATGCGTGGGTGTTTTTCTTAGCAAGCTTTTGTATCTGTCCAATGCATGTCCCAGTGATTCTTCCATGCCCTGCCTAAATGAAGAAATCTCTTGCTTGCCTTTAGTCACCTTTGATTGTGGGAAGTACTTGTTTAAAAACTTTGTTACCACTGCTTCCCACTCTGTGAAACTTCCTTCTGGGAAAGAATTCAACCAAAGCTTAGCATTGCCTCCTAATGAGAAAGGAAACAAGCTAAGTTTGATCGCTTCATCTGGCACCCCATTAATTTTTACTATGTTGCAGATCTCATTAAATGTAGTGAGGTGCTCATATGGGCTTTCATGAGATAACCCATTGAATTGGTTGCTTTTCACCAGTTGGATCAATGCTGGTTTGACCTCCATATTAGCTGCATTGACTCTAGGTCTAGCTATACTGTTAAAGTGCTGAGGTCCAGCTATATTGGTGTAATCAGCAACAGTTCTTCTGATATTGTTGTTCTCCATATTTTGTGTTGTGGTCAGAACCTTGTGGTGATGGTTGCAACAGAGTTTCCGGAGGAGGGAAAAGTTCTCTAGATGTTCGGATTCTTCTCCTCCGTCTGCTTTCGTCTAAACCTTCAAGAAGAGGTTCTACTATTTTCTTACTCCTTGTTCGAATTGCCTCCTGCATACACAAGAAAACAAAACCCTAGAATATTTGGTTAGCACAAAAAGATATAGGAGAAGATATAAGATTCAGAGAATAAAATAAAATAAAATAAAATAAAATAAAAACCGAAAAAATAAAAACAGAAAAATAAAAACAGAAATTCAAAATTAAAGTCAAAGATAATCAATAATCACACAAATAAACTAGTTAAACCACGTCCCCGGCAACAGCGCCAAAAACTTGATGACAAATTTATGAACACCGAAAAACGGCGCCACAAACTTGTTGAACAATCGGCAAGTGTGACCGAATCGTTTCAAGTAATAAACTCGGTAAGACCAAGTATCGTTCTCCCAAAGGACTCACGGCCTAGTTTAGTTATGTGATTTGTTGATTAACTAAGACTTAAGAACGAAATAATTGGAGTTTACTATGCAAAAGACGAAAATAAACATGTATGCATGAGGTTGATCAATGGCTAAAACAAAATACAAACACTTTCAATGGACTATATGGATGAGTATGTTGTTGGGGTTTATCAATTTCATCTTATCCACTCTCATATATTTTAGGACTTCAACATTCTTTTCATCATTGTTAATGCCACTCTCTAAATTACCTTGCAAGAAGGCCTATCCCTAATTACGAGTTCATACAATTCCTAGCATTCTTAATAATTAGTTCTTTTAGTGTAGGAGCTTAACGGCAACCAATATACTATTGGGAGAAATTCCCCGGATCTAGACTTCCCCGTACGTTCCCGTATCGACAAAATCAATAATCATGCATTGAATGAGTTAAACAAAGCAAGCATTGAGCAAAGAGGAAAAACCCTAACTAATGATGAAAGAAAGCATAGGTCTTAAATATAAGATATAAACACAAATTCCATATATGAGAGTTTCACAAGACTACATTGATTCCCCAACAACAATAAGGTTTAGTTCACCATATTCATGGTGAAACTAGATGAACAATAATGAAGGAATGAAAGATAAAACCCTAGAAAGGTGAAGAGGTAGCCTGAGCATCCAAGATCCTCCTTTAAAGGGGTGGAAGAGAGAGTGTTTGCTTCGTTTCTGCCAAAGATACAAACCCTAGGACGTCCTAAAGCTTATATACTATTCTAAAATTACAGAAAATTTAGGCCCAAGCCCATAAGTTTGCCACTCAGCGGTAAAGTGCCGCTCAACGGTAAGTGCGTGAGTTGGTTTATTCCCCTCAGCGGCCATTTTGCCCCTCAGCGGATCTCCCGTGAACTCCTGAGTGCCGCTCAGCGGTAAACTGCCGCTGAGCGGCAGTTGTGACTTCTCCTTTTGCACTTTTTGATGTCTTTTCTGATTCCATCTCTCTCCTTCTTCACTTCTTTCACTAAATTCACCTTGAAACCTGCACAAAAACACTGAAATCAAGCATAAACCTGTCCAGCTCTCTTATTTCTGAAAATATGAATAAAAGCATGATTTCAAGCTAGTTTCTAAGTGTTAAAGGTTGCTTTTAGTATCAATTTTAAGCATGAAAATAACAGTTTTTCAACTGTTATCACTCGTCCATAACGTAACGTGCCTCTGTCGCCCCCAAGCATTTAAGGAGGGGAGAGGAGAACCCTCTCCTGTATAAGTCGTCCCCCACCAGTAGGTAGCGGGCGATTCTCTTCGCCTCGCTTGGTCCTACGGGCCGTCCGTCATCTTGGCGGGACATGATATCTCTGATCTCGGACTGCCAATCCTTCTCGCCATCGGATACCGCCAGGCACTCTATTGACGGCTGGAGCAAAACCTGTCGTGCGATAGTAGTCAATTGTCCCTTCTCTCTTCCGGAACTAAGCTTGGACAACATATCCGCCCTGGTATTTTGCTCCCTAGGGATGTGTTGTATGTCGGCCTTGTTGAACGTCCTCGCCAGTTCCGACGCGCGGTGGAAGTATTGCAACAAACACTCCTCCTTGACCTGGAAGTTGCCATTCCTTTGGCCGACCACTAATTCTGAATCCGTGCGGCAGGTGATTCTTTTTGCCCCCATATCCCTTGCTAATTCCAGGCTGGCCACCAAGGCTTCGTATTCTGCCTGATTATTGGAGACCTTGAATTTAAAAATCAAGGAGTGTTCTAATAAAAATCCATTGGGGCCTTCCAAGACTATGCCGGCTCTGCTGATCGATCTGTCGGACGCCACGTCAACGTATAGATTCCAGTCATCTTGGCTGGAATGGGGTAGTTCGGCCGCGAAATCTGCCAGGTGTTGGCCCCTGACCGACCCCCTTGGCTCGTAACGTAAGCCGAACTCCGACATATCCACTGGCCATGCCACCATTCGTCCGGCCAGGTCCGGTTTTCTCAGGATTTTGAAGATGGGGATGTCGGTTCTGACGATCACCTGATGACTTTGGAAGTAGGGACGGAGTCTTCGGGACGCAGTTAGCAGAGCCAATGCTACTTTCTCCACCCGCTGGTATCGGGTTTCCGCGTCGAGAAGCGTGCGGCTCACGAAATAAATCAGTCTTGGTTGAGGTCGTTCCTGCGTTAACACAGCGCTGACGGCCGTCTCTGATACTCCAAGGAAGACATGCAGGTTTTCCCTCGGTACGGGCCGATTCATGATGGGCGAGTTAAGTAGGATGGTTTTGACATCCTGAAAGACCTGCTCGCACTCAGCGTCTCATACGGGGCCGGCTCCTTTCTTTAATTTTCGTAGGACCGGCTTGACTCTCTCGACCAAATTCGGGATGAACTGTGACAAGGCGGTGAGGCGTCCAATGAGCCTTTCAACCTCTTTGAGGGTGGTCGGGCTTTGCATTTGCAGTATTACCTCGCACTTATTCGGATTTGCCTCAATCCCTCTGGATGTCAGCATGAACCCAAGGAATTTTCCAGCGGCTACCCCGAACGTACACTTAGCCGGGTTCAGACGCATGCCGAACTTCCTCACCTGGCAAAACAACTCCTCGAGATCCTTAATGTGTCCACCCCCGTCCGAAGAACGGACGACCATGTCGTCCACATACACGTCCATGCACCTGCCTATTTGCTCCTGGAAGATCCAGTCCATTAGGCGCTGGTAGGTCGCCTCTGCGTTCTTTAAGCCGAACGGCATTACTTCGTAACAGAAGTTGGCCCTCTCCGTGATGAACGCCGTTTTTTCACAGTCCCGCCCGTACATAGGTATCTGGTTATATTCGGAGTATGCGTCCAAGAAGCTCAGCATCCGGTGTCCGGAGGCGCCGTCCATCAAGGCGTCTATATTAGGTAGGGAATGAGAATCATTCAGGCAGGCTTTATTCAAGTCGGTATAATCGGTGCACATGCGCCATTTCCCACTTGCTTTCTTCACCATCACCACATTAGCTAACCACGTAGTGTAGGTGACCTCTCGAACAAAGCCAGCTTCCTTCAATTTTCCCATCTCCTCCTCGACGGCCTTCCGCTTTTCTTCGCCCATTCGTCTCTTCGCTGGACCACCCGGTCCCTAGCCTCGTCCTCAGCTCCACGTACCCCCGGGTGTCGACCCTTTCTCCCGTGAAGCCTACGATTTGTCCATTGTAGGGGACTATGACATCTTCTGAGATATTCACCGAACTTCCCTCGTCCACCAAAACCTTGCTGACATCGTAGCGGGCGATCTCGGCAGTTATAACCATCGGGTCGTCTTGGTCGGGGTCTGGCACGTGGAAGTCTTCGTCCGAGAAGGTGATGGGAGGCATTGTGCGCCGCAGCTTATCAACCAGGTGCACGGACTGCAGGCCCCGTACGTGGCGCTTTCGGGTAGACGATGACGATCCCTGTTACGACTGTCGCGGTCATACAAATTTGATGTGCAGAAATTAATGCAGTATAACTAGGAAGTGACTCCTAGGTCGTCTCTCAAGGACCAATTTTGTGGCGGTTCAATCTCAGATTTTTTTACACAAAGTGGGGGGGGGTTTGTGATTGTTTTGAGAAAAAATTAAATTAACACTGGAATTTAAATAAGATAACTGAATTTAAATACACTGAAATAAATTTTAAAGACAATAAAAATAAACGGTAAAAGACGGTAAAAACGAAAAGCGGTAAATTGAGAAACGGTAAAATTAAACGTAGAAGTAAAAAAACATCAGTGAAAATACATTGATAGAAAATAAACCGTAAAAATAACATTTGAAAATAAAATGAACTGAAAAATACATTGACATAATTTAACGGTGTAGAAAAACATTAAACGGTAAAATAGAAGAGACGGTAAAATTAAAAGCACTGAACTGGAAATGAAATTCATCAAAACTTTCAACACTTAAATTAAAATGACTGAATAGTGAAGATAAAAATAAAATGGACAAACTGTTTTAATTGCTGTAATAGACTACATCTTCAGAAATAAAATTCTACATTGCACTGTTTGGAGTTGAAACTGAGAACCTCTGGAAGAGAGGCACCGAGAGTCTACACTACTCCTAAGACAATCCTAAAATCTGCTTTCTTCCCTTCTGGTGCTGCTCTTCTCCTTTTATTGCCAATTCTCTGATTTCTTTACTCAATTAATGAATAAGTAGGACCTCCATTTTGTGGTGTCCGTTTCCAGCCCAAGATTCACGTGAATTCCCTCCCAGCTTTCCATTCTAAACTGCTGTAGCTTCCTCTACTACCATGTCCGTGAACTCCTCTTTGCTTTAGACAGTTCCATTCTCTTCTCCATTATCCAAGTTGCCATCCATGTCACCATGCACCAACCCACCTCTTGTCTTTTTCCTCTAGCACTTTTGACTTTCAATTTCAATTAATCACTGCAATTTCAACAGTAACGGTTTTCTCATCACGGGGGTGCTTCCATTCTCGGTTGGCTGCAGCTACTTCCTCTTCTTTACTGGACATTGCTTCTTCTCAAAGGCTGGACGTGCTCTCTGCTGCCATCTCCTTCTTTGAATCCCGTCCTACAAACGTGTGCACCCTGCCAGCAAGAAGAATGAAACACTTTGCTGGACTTGGCAGCAGCAGCAGCTGCGTGTGTGTTCCCATTTAATTTCTCATGGGTTGTTCTTCTCCATGGATGTGTGAACAAGCAGCTGCACCGTGTGCTTACTTCATTTCTCCCAGCAAATATGAATTACCACTTCCATCTCTTAGAGATGAAACCAGCATCGTTTGCTTGTTGTGTGCTTCCTTTTCATTTCAACGTGGCCCCTCTTTTCAATTGCTTTACAAACCAAGGCCTAGTGTTGTATTTCTTATAATTGAAAAGCTTAGCATTTAGAGCTCCTAATTGGACGTAAGCTTTTCAAAGTGGTGGCCCCCTCCTCCATTTCACTTCTAAGTCTTTGCTGATTTCCATCGTGAATTGTCCATTATATTGCCAAAGTGAATTGTTTATTGCACCATGCCTTGAGAATAAAATATTCCTGCCAACATCTTTTCTCTTGGACTTATATCTTCCAAATGGATAAGAACCCAATAGATAAGAACCGTGAATTGCACCTTTGGATAAAGGCTTCATTCTTTCTTCAAATAATTTAGCCAAAGACAAAAGAGGGGTCATGTGCTATTTTTACTTCAACTAATTCAGCACTTCAATTTGTAACTCTTCCCATGGACGTGAGTGTTTGAACAAAGGTGATTTAAAATTCTTTTCTACGTAGATGTGCCAATCAACCTTGCTTAAGAGTGTTGGAAGATCTTAGCACCGTCCAATGATCAATTCCAGCCACCACAAGTACCAAACAATAAGCAAACAATGTAAACAGATTAGAAGTCACTCAAATAGTAATCACTAGACTGACATAGGACAGTAAAATAAATACTGGGAACAGCACAAAACGAATTTGAACAAAGTAAAAACTATACATGAAAATAGACATCCATACGAAACTATGAAAAAAAAACCGCATGCAAAACGGATAAGAATTAAACTCAAACGAAGACACACAAGTTGACACAACATTCACGTAGTACTAGGCTGACATAGGAGAGTAAACAAATTACTGGGAACAGTACAGAACGCATTTGAACAAAGTAAAAGTTATACATGAAACTAGACATCTAGACGAAACTATGAAAAAAAATTGAATGGAAAACGGATACGAATTGAATTCGAACGAGGACAAACAAGTTGACACAAAATTCACACAGCAACCAGCGAAAATTGAAGTGGCTGAAATACATTGGGCTCATTTGTCATTTCTCATTTAGCCTTCAAATGTCCCAAAAAGATATCCAAAATTTTCCCATAATTAATAATGCAAAATAATAAGCTCAGATAATTCAAATTAGTTAAAATAAGAATTTCTGATCGAATTAAGCACAATTAGGAAAAATAGGAAAATAACGGACGATTAAGCACAATTCCCTGATTAATTCTAGTACAATAAACTAAGTGAAGTGAAGAAAATATTGACTCATCAAAATAGACCACACTTAGTCTTTTGCACTCCTGGGCAAAATCAAGACGCAAATCAGGGAATACGACATCAAAGGACGTGACACAATTGCAGCATACAGAAAAATAAAAACTCGCAAGAAAACAAAATTTACAGAGTTCTCAAGAATTTGGACAAATAAAAGAAGTAGAAATTATCCAACACAAATCAAATAAAGCAGATACTTATAGAAATCTTCCAAGCAATTCAATACATGGAAAAAATAATCCATCAGCTCAAGAGGTGATTTGAAAATAACAAAACCTCACAGATGCACTCATAGTGTTTCTCTCAAGTGTTTAAGGTAAATCAATGTCACTCAATGCATTCAAGAAAGCAAACACAAACAGACTTGGCAATCTTCTAATATCAACACTTAAAACATATGCATCTTCAGATCAAAAGGTCTTTCAGGGTTGTAATGGGGCCAAGGACAGGGGAGGATAAATTTGGATAAGTAGCTATAGCTCAGAAGAAATAGAGGTGCACTAGGAAAAAAAAATGTAAACACAGTGAAATCTCACCCAAACCTCTAATTCAATCCTCTTCTCGACTCCATTATTCATAAAATTATTTTTCAATTTTCTCTTTTTCTCATCAAATATTTTTTTTCATCCTGTCTTCTTTTTTTTTTTTTTTTTTTTTTTTTTCACACAACAGGATATAAATTATCATTTCAAAACATGATGAGGAACCAACTAGCCAATTCATCAGAATTCCCAAGGAGACCACACTTATTCTCAAAACACTTCTATAGCTCCAGACTTTCCTAAGTTTAAGGTAATCATTTGTTTTTCACTTAGGATCAGTGTATGAGCTTCAACACAAAGAAATATATACAGTATAGGCTCAAAGGGGTTATCAAAGGATAATAACAAGGTAGGCTTATTTGGCTAAAGAGGCTCAAGAATAAAATTGCCTTTATCACTTCCAAAAATGCATATAAATCAAATATATCAAAAAGAATCAAGCCAAGGCATATGTGCAAGCAATCAAGAGACATGTCACACAAGAAAGAACATAAAGTGGCTCAAATCTCACACAGGGTATTCGTTCCAATCAAATCAACCTCTTAAACATCATAATAATCTTCCCAAGCAGAGAAAAGCAAGGATTTCAAACCATAAGTATTAATCAAGTGAAGGAAAAATCTACAACTTAGACATCATCCAGAAATCAAGAGAAAAATGTAAAATTTATTGCACACAAAACTGGATAAAAATAACTTAAAAGAGAAAAAATTTAACACTCAAAAACAAAAAATTTAACACACAAAATACAATCTAACAGAAAAATCAGAAAAATCAGAATTTCTTCCCAGTAGACCACACTTAAATCACACAATGTCCTCAGTGTGTTACAATCATCAGATGATCAATTTTAGAGCAGTCAAAAAATGTAGACAAGTGCAATAAAAAGTTAGGAAAAATGGGAAGAAATTTTTCAGTAACATCCATCAGTAGATGTTATCAGGGACATCCATCAGCAGATGTCTAAAACACCTAGCACCCATCAGTAGATGCTAATATTTTTTTTCATTTTATTTTATTTTATTTATTTATTTATTTATATTTTTTTTTTTTTTCTGAAAAAGGAGACCGGTACTGTGACAACAGTCTCGGTGGCAAAGACCGGAACTGTTGCTACAGTGGCAGAAATCTGGTTATAAAAGGGTCCGCTCCTCCGCGTCCAGCGCCATTTCCTGACTTCCACTCTCTCTGCTCTTTCTGCTCTCTCTGCTCTCTTCTCTTCTCGAGCATCTGGATCAGCGAGGAAGCTCTGCTACCGTGCCATCTGAAGAATCTGAGATCTGTGAGGAGCTTCTGCCTCAGCGCCTTCGAAGATTCTGAGATCTGCGTCAAGCTTCTGTAAGCCCTACTACTCCGGGTAAGTCATCTGCACCTTGGATCTCCTTTCTTTCGGCTTTTTAAGCTTTCTGCTCTTTTCTTTGCTTTCCAGTCTTTCCCTTTCAGTATTTCCTTTTTCTGCCCTGCTCTCTTTATTTTTCTCTGCTTGTTCTCTTTCCCTCTCCCTTGTCCTGCTTTCCTGTTATTTATTTTCTTTGCTGCAATACTTGTCCTCTCCTCCTGCCCGATCTATCTCCTCCTTTTCAATTTTTTTCATATTTTTGAAACTGAAAAACACTTAAACACATAAAACACAACTGTCTAAAAACTTAAGGGGTATATCGGCTGGAAACCAGACGTTAATCTCCCTTCGATTGAAGGTATTGCAGAGACAATCGGGTAGAACAACGCCACGTACCCCACTTAAAACTAAATAAACAGAAACTGAATATACAAGAACAATATGGACAAGGACACTGGACGTAGATCCGTTTAGGACCCTTTGCAAGGACCGTGAAACAGATCTGAGACCAAACACAGAAATATCAAAGACTGACAGGACAAAATAAATTTAACGGGAAACAAGAACAAATAAAGAAAACACAGAACTAATCTAAATTTTATGCTTCTTTTTTTTTTTTTTTTATGTTTTGTTTTTCTTGTTTTTGTTCTTTTTACATTTATTTATTTTTTATTTAAGTATTTGTATATTACGAGAGGAAGGATGAGTGAAACGGAATCAGAGAGATATACTAGTCAACGGTGGCGTCCAACCGACGATCAGATCACGATGATGACCAAAATATTCAACTATGGGGTCACACACCCAAGCCGAGCGCAAGTCGTCGAGATCGCGTCTCGACTAAGGGCTTTCGGCGAAGCCACTGAATACAACGTACACTGCTGGTTCAACAACCACGGCAATCGGGTCAAGCACTGGCAAGCGGAGATAGACCCCACTGGCACTCTCTTTTCACAACTGCCGTTGTACATGTACGGTAAGACCTCTGATCACACCTCCATTTTTATTGAAAATTTTCACTTCCTCTTCTATAATTAACACAAGTTATTTATTTTTTTATTATTTTTTTATTTTTTTTATTTTTTTTTTTTTTATATTTTTTTTTTTTTTTGTTTGAAAGAAAAAAACTGGGTGATAATGAGGGCACCGAGGCTGCTGAATCTGTTTCCCGTTCCGATCATCATCGATGACGACAAAAATGAACGAGAAATTCCTCCACCAAAGCCTCCGCTCGCATTCCGAACCAGAGCTCCCTCAACGGAGCTCTCCCTTAGACCACCACAACCAGCTCGAGAGTTCTTTCAATTTTAAAGTTTTGGGTTTTTTTTTTTTTTTTTTATATTTTTTTTTATGTTTTTGTTGGCCGAGTGTGGCCAGAATATGGGCTGTAATATGAACACTTATATTTTTGTTGTTTTTATTTTTTTATGTTTTTATGTTTTTTTATTTGGACTGTAATATTAACGATCAATAATGATCGAACCTCGGACATCTTTATTTTATTTTTATGAATTTTTATGAATTTGAACAATTTTTTTTTTAATTCATGCTCACAATTTAAAAATGAAATAAACACAACCATGAAAACACATCAGAAAAGCTAAATAATATGTACATAATGAGGAAAAAGAGTGCTCCCTGGTCATGGTGGCAGTTGCCAATTCTGGACTATCAGTGAGATATCTTCCACCTCAGGATCCGGCGAAGATATCTTCAGGAGCAGCTCGCCCAGTACTGCCCTCTCACTCAAATCAAGACTTTTCTTCCTTCTTCTCCGAGCAAGTTGTTGAATTAACAAAATCAGGAGCCTTCTGTCCACCAGCAGTTGTTGAGTCTGTGACACCGGAGTAATAAGAGAAATAGCAGTATACTTTCCTTCATCTATCATTGTTTCCTCTATGTCAGTACCTGTATTCTCATTTACTTTTGTAACCTGGTCATCAAACTCATAATCAATAGCATCTGTTATGAATTTAGAATCTGTTTGTAACACATAATCAATTTCAATACAAATCGGGCAAGAACCAGATTCACAATCACATTCACAATTCTCAGAAAACTGAGTCAGATCAATGTTTTGTTCTAACTCTATCATGTTATGCGACTGCAAAATTCCTGTCTCAAAATCAATATTGACATATGCATCATCAACAAAATCCACATTCAGTGCAAAGCTATTATCAATGGAAATTTCATCACTGTAATCATGTTCATTCAACACAACATTTATACCAATGGTTTCAGAGACTAATACTGAATCAAAAACTTCAGAATTGTCAATCAAGTCTGTATCAGTTTCAATCCTAAAACCTGTAGAATCATTGTGCAACAAATCACAAGCAATTGAATGTATAGGTAGATCTGGTAAAGAGCTTGTAATCTCAGTTTCAGAATAAACATGTTTTTGCTCAGAATAAATTTTCTCATGAATTTCCAATTCATCAACTGCACATTCAAGTTGAGGTACGTTTACCTCCACGGTGGAAGATAAAAAAGGTCTACCTGTCTCAACAGTGTTACTCGTACCTGCCTGGTCCTTAAAATAATCATCAACAGTCTCAGGTGCAAGAGTGGGATCATAGAAAGGTAGGAAAGTGGGTGTAGTAGTAAACTCATAGCTTTGCTCCCCATCTTCTATGTTGATGCCACTATCATCTTGAAAGTGTTGAGTGGCCATCTGCCCGATCTGATCAGTTAGCTTCTGAATGGCAGCTTGAGTTTCCATGCTCTCTTGCTTGAACTGCATGTTCCCTTCCTGAAACTGAATGTTCTGCATGGTCATCTGCTCCAATAACTCCTTCAATGTAGGTTCAGAAGTTGAAGGCTGAGGAGTTATTTGAATAGGAGAATCATACTGCTGACTCTCATATTGTGGAACTGGCTCCCAAAGGGAGCTCTCAGGAATTTGAGGATGATCCATATTTTTCTCAGTATTAAAATCAGCACAAGAATCAGAGTAATATGCAGAAAGAGAATCATAATTACATGCACTTGTAGAATAAGCACTATTCATAAAATTAAAATAGGTAGACATGGAAAATAAAAATAAAAACTAAAAACTAAAAATTATAAAACAGATAAAACACAACACATTTATACATGCAATACGTACACAAGACAGAACAAATTTTTTTTTTTTTTTTTTTTTAATTAATAGACAAAATACATATGACACGCATACAAAACAAATAGAACATCACAACACAACACAAGATAAAACACAACACAATTAAACATGCTACAGGCATAAACAAGACAGAACATCAACAGTAAAAATTTTTAATTAATTTTTTTTTTTTTTTTAATTTTTAATTTTTTTTTTAATAACAACTAAATACAGAACATAGCACAATTAAACACATATATACACAATATATATTAACACAGTAAAAATCTAAAACAAAAACCTGGATCTGAAGTGACAACGCCGCCAAAATTTGTTGAAGGTGTCGTTATCGCCTCCATTGGTCCCCGGCAACGGCGCCAAAATTTTGTTACGACTGTCGCGGTCATACAAATTTGATGTGCAGAAATTAATGCAGTATAACTAGGAAGTGACTCCTAGGTCGTCTCTCAAGGACCAATTTTGTGGCGGTTCAATCTCAGATTTTTTTACACAAAGTGGGGGGGGGTTTGTGATTGTTTTGAGAAAAAATTAAATTAACACTGGAATTTAAATAAGATAACTGAATTTAAATACACTGAAATAAATTTTAAAGACAATAAAAATAAACGGTAAAAGACGGTAAAAACGAAAAGCGGTAAATTGAGAAACGGTAAAATTAAACGTAGAAGTAAAAAAACATCAGTGAAAATACATTGATAGAAAATAAACCGTAAAAATAACATTTGAAAATAAAATGAACTGAAAAATACATTGACATAATTTAACGGTGTAGAAAAACATTAAACGGTAAAATAGAAGAGACGGTAAAATTAAAAGCACTGAACTGGAAATGAAATTCATCAAAACTTTCAACACTTAAATTAAAATGACTGAATAGTGAAGATAAAAATAAAATGGACAAACTGTTTTAATTGCTGTAATAGACTACATCTTCAGAAATAAAATTCTACATTGCACTGTTTGGAGTTGAAACTGAGAACCTCTGGAAGAGAGGCACCGAGAGTCTACACTACTCCTAAGACAATCCTAAAATCTGCTTTCTTCCCTTCTGGTGCTGCTCTTCTCCTTTTATTGCCAATTCTCTGATTTCTTTACTCAATTAATGAATAAGTAGGACCTCCATTTTGTGGTGTCCGTTTCCAGCCCAAGATTCACGTGAATTCCCTCCCAGCTTTCCATTCTAAACTGCTGTAGCTTCCTCTACTACCATGTCCGTGAACTCCTCTTTGCTTTAGACAGTTCCATTCTCTTCTCCATTATCCAAGTTGCCATCCATGTCACCATGCACCAACCCACCTCTTGTCTTTTTCCTCTAGCACTTTTGACTTTCAATTTCAATTAATCACTGCAATTTCAACAGTAACGGTTTTCTCATCACGGGGGTGCTTCCATTCTCGGTTGGCTGCAGCTACTTCCTCTTCTTTACTGGACATTGCTTCTTCTCAAAGGCTGGACGTGCTCTCTGCTGCCATCTCCTTCTTTGAATCCCGTCCTACAAACGTGTGCACCCTGCCAGCAAGAAGAATGAAACACTTTGCTGGACTTGGCAGCAGCAGCAGCTGCGTGTGTGTTCCCATTTAATTTCTCATGGGTTGTTCTTCTCCATGGATGTGTGAACAAGCAGCTGCACCGTGTGCTTACTTCATTTCTCCCAGCAAATATGAATTACCACTTCCATCTCTTAGAGATGAAACCAGCATCGTTTGCTTGTTGTGTGCTTCCTTTTCATTTCAACGTGGCCCCTCTTTTCAATTGCTTTACAAACCAAGGCCTAGTGTTGTATTTCTTATAATTGAAAAGCTTAGCATTTAGAGCTCCTAATTGGACGTAAGCTTTTCAAAGTGGTGGCCCCCTCCTCCATTTCACTTCTAAGTCTTTGCTGATTTCCATCGTGAATTGTCCATTATATTGCCAAAGTGAATTGTTTATTGCACCATGCCTTGAGAATAAAATATTCCTGCCAACATCTTTTCTCTTGGACTTATATCTTCCAAATGGATAAGAACCCAATAGATAAGAACCGTGAATTGCACCTTTGGATAAAGGCTTCATTCTTTCTTCAAATAATTTAGCCAAAGACAAAAGAGGGGTCATGTGCTATTTTTACTTCAACTAATTCAGCACTTCAATTTGTAACTCTTCCCATGGACGTGAGTGTTTGAACAAAGGTGATTTAAAATTCTTTTCTACGTAGATGTGCCAATCAACCTTGCTTAAGAGTGTTGGAAGATCTTAGCACCGTCCAATGATCAATTCCAGCCACCACAAGTACCAAACAATAAGCAAACAATGTAAACAGATTAGAAGTCACTCAAATAGTAATCACTAGACTGACATAGGACAGTAAAATAAATACTGGGAACAGCACAAAACGAATTTGAACAAAGTAAAAACTATACATGAAAATAGACATCCATACGAAACTATGAAAAAAAAACCGCATGCAAAACGGATAAGAATTAAACTCAAACGAAGACACACAAGTTGACACAACATTCACGTAGTACTAGGCTGACATAGGAGAGTAAACAAATTACTGGGAACAGTACAGAACGCATTTGAACAAAGTAAAAGTTATACATGAAACTAGACATCTAGACGAAACTATGAAAAAAAATTGAATGGAAAACGGATACGAATTGAATTCGAACGAGGACAAACAAGTTGACACAAAATTCACACAGCAACCAGCGAAAATTGAAGTGGCTGAAATACATTGGGCTCATTTGTCATTTCTCATTTAGCCTTCAAATGTCCCAAAAAGATATCCAAAATTTTCCCATAATTAATAATGCAAAATAATAAGCTCAGATAATTCAAATTAGTTAAAATAAGAATTTCTGATCGAATTAAGCACAATTAGGAAAAATAGGAAAATAACGGACGATTAAGCACAATTCCCTGATTAATTCTAGTACAATAAACTAAGTGAAGTGAAGAAAATATTGACTCATCAATCCCCCTCCAGCAAAACCTCCGGAGATGGTGTTGATGTGCCCCCGCAAGGGACGCTCGCGACTTCGGCTGCTGCTTCGGCTGGGTCGCCACTCCGAGCGGGGTCGTTTGGCCCTACTGTTCCTGGGCCTTTCCGGGCGGTAAGCCGACCGCTGAACGGGCCGCTCCGCAGGTCGTGAGGACGATCGTCCCGTATGTACTTCTTGAGCTTTCTCGCTTGGATCAGTTCTTCTATCTTGTCCTTAAGAGCACACACTCTTCGGTGGTGTGGCACATATTCTTGTGATAGGCGCAGTGTTTGCTCCCGTCCGCATCCTTTGGAGTTGGTCGCTTCGTCGGTTCGGGGATCAAATCTGTGCTTAACGCCTCTCGGATGATCTTCTCCCTCGGGGCATTCAGGGGGGTATATTGTTGAAAGCGTGGCCCCCCCTTCTGCTCCTTATGTTTTGGGCCGGATGGCTTCCCAGCCGAACCATTAGGCTTCCCGCCGTCCGCCCTTTCCCCCCTCAGCTCTTGGTTTTCTTTCTTATAGGATAGTTTCATCTACTCTACCCTTTTCTCGTATGCCGCACATTTTCTCAACTCTTCCATCGTCTTGGGAGCTCGTCGGCAGACACTGTCCTTAAACGGACCCGGCTTGAGGGCCGGCAGAATGTAGTGAAGGGCGAGCTCTGGACTTAGACTCTTTACTCGCCGGACGGTCTTCTAATATCGGTCCATGAACACTCGCAACGTTTCTTCTTTTCCCTGCTTGAGGGTGACCAATTCAAACACGGTCAGGTCTTGGGTGCTGTTGGCCACAAACTGTCAGTTAAATAGCTGTTTCAAGCCGGCGAAGCTTTCTATAGAGTTGGGGGGCAGAGAGTTGAACCATTCCAGTGCCTCGTCCTCCAAAGAGAGCGAAAACGCTCAGCACCAAATGGCGTCGTTGCCCGTTCTGAACGCCATGGCGTTCAAGAATGTTTTGATGTGGGCCTCAGGATCCGTAGTTCTGTCATACATTTTGAATTGTGGTGCTACAAATTGTTCTGAAATTTGAACGTCCATTATATTTTGGGTGAAGGGAAGTAATAATGTGGACGACGGCTCTGGCTTCACCACCATCCGTCTGTCTTCCGCCGTGCTCTCCGCGTGTACCGACTTAACTTTGCTCCCTTAAGCCTCGGACTCGGTGGGCCTCCAAGTCTTGTCACGCTCGGTGTCTTGGGGCGTACGTTCTCCCGCCACGGCTTTTCCTTTTTCTTTCGCTCGCTCATCTTCTCCGTCCCTCCTTCCGACCTCCCGAGCTATTCGGCCTCACAATCGGCCTTCACTGCTGCCAATTCGTCCTCGTGACGCTGTTGCATTTCGTCCATCTTTTGCTGCAGTGCTTTGATCATCTCATCCGGGTCATCCATGCTCATGTTTCTTGTGGTCACCATTGGGTTTATAAAACTACACGGCCCCACGTTGGGCGCCAAATGTTTCGGATGTGTAGGGCTGTGTTATCTTGAATCTCCACGTCCTCCTATGCTTGTGGTGCTTATACCCGATCTTTTGTCCTTGTTCCTTGATTTCCCCTTTGATCCAGGGGTGGGAGACCTGCAAAAGATTCTCCGATGCCAAAGTCAGTTGAGAGCAATGGCTTTTTCTATCGAATAGCAATAAATGTGCAATGAATGCAACCTATCTACCACTCACCCTGGACCTGTATTTATAGTTTTCGCTATGGGCTTGGGATTAGTGAAAAGTTAATCACGGCCCAATCTCAGCCCAATAGCTTCTAATCTTTACTTACCTTAATCTGGCTTAATTAGCAGTATGGCCGGCCGGTCCTCTGGGTTTTACTCTTGGGTTAGTCAACCGGCCCTTGCATATCTTGTCGGGGTTTAGGTAAAAGGTCTCAGTCGGCCCATATGGTCATTATGCGTAATAAACCGTATGCCCAGTCGGCCTGTGTGCTGGATGGTTGGGTAAAATTATGTTGTCGAACGTCCGGTTGTTGTGTCGATTATTTAATTATCATCTGACTCGTTTGATTTAACGCGATTGTTCGGTCTATCTACCGTCCAGTCTCACAGGTACACCAGCCCCAAAGCCCTAGCATACGCCGTATACATAGGATTTAGGTTTTGGCATTGTTGTCCGGCCTACCTACCGTCCGGTACCACTGGTACGCAAGCCCCCCAAGCCCTAGCATACGCCGTATACATAGGATTTAGGTTCTAGCATTGTTGTCCGGCCTACCTACCGTCCGGTACCACTGGTACACAAGCCCCCCAAGCCCTAGCATACGCAGTATGTGTAGGATTTAAGTTCTGACATTGTTGTCCGGCCTACCTACCGTTCGGTACCATTGGTACATATATATTTCTAAATTATGCATTTCCCCAACTTGTGTATAATTTAAAAAAATATATGTAATCTTTTAAAATGTACTATTTTCTCAACTTGAATTATTAGATATTTTTTTACTCAAAAGCCTTCCAAATTAAACAAGTTGTTATAAAATAAAAAGGTTAAACCGATATTTTAAAATAAAATGGAGTACAAAAAAAATCATAGACGTGTAGTAAGAAAAAGAACTTAACGCAATAACAAAATCGAATTTAGTATCTCAGAGCTTTGCAAGAAATAACATATTTATTAGTTGACTTCTGCTATCAACTATATATAACTACAAAAAAATGTATTTCGGAAATTTTCTAAATTATATTAGATAATTGTATTATACACAATGCAAAATTAATTCCTGAAGTAGATAACTGTATTATTCAAGGCTAAAATTCTATTCTGTAGAATTTTTTCTCCGAAATAAACCTTTCTTTCAACCGCACAACAGGTGCTGTTAGGAAAATTATTTCTCTGGAGAAAACACGGCAAAAAATGTAAAATGAAAATTAGAATTTTTAAATTCCAACCAGCTAACAGTTGTCCTTTCCAAATTCATCGAAGACAAAAAAGATATAAAATTCTGTCTAAAATTTGGTTCCTAAAGAATTAATTCCGCAAAAAGAAATGTACATAATTCGACCTCTTAAAAGTCAAATTATGTTAATGAATAGTAATATAATATATTTTAAAAATTAGTTTTGCATTGCATCTACATGTAAAAATAAATTGGGAAAGAGATTTATTTGGAGAAAAAAAATTCCACGAACTTGTTCAATGGTTGATATGAAAATGCACAAAATGTCTTCCTCGTCTCTCTATTGACCCAATTTAATGGTGCCCAAAATTGAAGGACCACAATGTTGACTTTCTTGCAATGCTATGAGATGCGAAACTGAATTAGCAAATGGTAAGCTTATTGATGGAACGCAAGCAATGTGGACAAAAGTCAAGTGGGTTCTCCCATTCAATTTGATGAGACATTTAAGAAAACGGGTCATGAGCATTGGTTTAGATTTTACTTCCTTGCAAAATAGTTCAGATGAAAAGGTCCAATTAGAGAACAAAAAGCTTCATCTAGAAGCAAAGATAGATTATGTTTAAGAGAGACTCCAAGTTCTACAGGCACATAAAGAATATTTAAAGCGTATGGAGATGAAGGTTGACCTAGTAGTCAGTTTTAATCTTTTGATGGGTTGGACTTATTCTTCGGGGAGTTCTTTGTTCCTAATTTGAACTCTTGAAAAAAAGGAAAGGAAATACAAGGAAGGGATTTAAAGGAAGTGATTTCATTGATGCAAATTTTATTAAATGAGGACATAATTAACGCATTTTTTAAAGGATGGACTAATTTAACATTTTTGAACGAAACTGGGACAAAATAGGATATTAAGCCTTATTAATACTATTATTATTAATACTATTAGTATTATATTATTGGATAAGAAAATTTAGTTGCATGACATTATGGAGGAAAATGAGAAGTTGAATTTGTAACTTTAAAAGATTATTATCCAAAATGGAAAAGCCAAGAAATATATTAGGAAAAGGAGATAGAAGAATATATCTTCATTAGATTATAAAATATTCACATAGTAAACTGTACTCTTTTTTTTTTTTATTTTAATCATAAAAGAAAGGAGATAAGAGACGAGAGAGAACAGAGAGCCTTGATTTCAGGACTGATTAATTTATATGATTTTGAATAAATAATGATTTATAAAAATTACAAGTACGCTAATTACATGTGTAAAAATAATTTAAGGAATTAAAATAGAGTACATTAAATTATATTTTTGAAATTTTGTAACGTGTAAGTTAGGAAAAGGACCAGGTAGTATATAAGAGGTGTTGAAGCGTAAATAAATTGGTAGTAATTATGAAAAGGAAGATGGTTTAATCTGGCACGCAAGTTTTGTTCCTTATTCTCAGTATCTCTGGAAGTATTTCTTACAAAAGAAAAACTATCATTGATTTACACTATTAAAATAAAAGTATCTATTTATTATTTTTAATTAATATTGTTGTTTTTATTTTAAACATTAATTTGATCATCGCTCATTTGAAAAATTATTTGTTTTAGAGTTTATGTTTAATCACAGTTTGTTTTTAAAAGTTAAACAATTTGTTCTCAACTTTTAAGCTATGTGACGTTATTGGATGTATCAAAAGAAGTTAGAAATGATAATCGGTGGGGTTAGACATAAATAGTACTACCTTTTACTCGATTCGTAATAAAAACTTTGTTCGCTATTCACGTATATATTTGTTTGAAAAAAATACTCGTAAATACTTTGAAACTCATGGATACATGTGAATATTTAAAAAAATTATATATTATAAAATTATAAAAATAGTATAAAATATAATATAAATTAAATTAAATATAAATTAAAATTTAATTAATTAAATTAATCTGATAAAATATAAATTAACTTTAATTTTAATTGAATTGAATTTAATAAAATATAAATTAAATTTTTATTTTTGTTTTTTGTGAGTAGCGAAAAGAATGAATTATGAGAAGGAGAGGAGTGAAAGAGATGTTGGATGATGATTGTGATGGTAAAATTGTGAGAGCAAGTGTTCTGTCATTTCCTTAGAATTTTTGTCGAATTGATGGTGTTCGTATTGCGATACGATAGTGTGTTGAGTCTCTGCGGAGACTGAGGTTCGAGTATCACCCTTTTCTCATGCGTGGGGACTAGAGAGGGTTGGATGTCTCGCCCAATGAATTCGGCTCGTGTGAGTATAGTGCTCGGTGGGTGCGCAACCGAAGTTTTTACTCGTAATTCCTTGAGGAGTCGAGGAGATAGGTCTGAAGTTGCGATGGAAGACAACTTGAACCGTCCTGTTTTGCGAAACAGGTTTGGTACGACAAAATTCAAGGAAACAACAGAAGCTTGAGTAAATGATTGAGTCGTGAGTTTAATACTGTGATGTATTGTAATATTGAGACTTTGATAGTCTGAGTGGTGATGATCTGAGTTATTAGTTGATTATTGTGTTGTATGGTAAGGTTGTGACTAGGATAATCTAAGTTGTGATATTTTGATAGTGAAATTATATGCTATGTTAGGTTCTTTGTTACTCACCCTGAAATGTTGTGGTTATGGTTTCCACCTACGATGATCGTACTTGTACGAGAGTAGATGGCGTTGCAAATGAGGCAGAGATGAAGTAGCACGACGAGAGTTATGGGAATGACTATGGGGGACTTATCATGTTTTTAAGTAATTTTATGTCTTTGAATTTTGAATTTGATATTTGTAAAGTTTTAACCTTATGTTGTAAGACGCTTAAACTTTTGATGGTGTAGATCCGCGATGTTAATTTAAAAAAAAAATTGGCGTAAAATTTTTTATTTCATTATTTTCTAGTGGCACTCCGTAAGGGGTGTTACACGTAGATACGAGTAATATCCACACTCGACCCATTTAAAAGCTGATATTAAAATATTGCTACTCGCAGGTAATAAATACACACGGGTACCAACTATTCGTCGCGAATTTTATGCATTTATACCTGCGGGCATTGATATTTTTGTGATCCCTAAAAAAGTCTTCCAATCGAAGGTAAGCAGAGTTTTCATCCACATAAGCGACACCAATGGTCCGATTCCAAATCTGTGGAGTGTCATTGTTAGGGTTAATCACCTTTTATCTGAGGGGTTGTCCACTTTGAAGCTTGTCTTCCATCTAGGTTTTGTCCATAAAGGTTCTTCAAAGAGTGGAAGGTAAAATGAGCATGTAAATTGTCTTAGGTCCCACCCCTAGACAATGTAAGACTATTGGGTGTGGTAGAAACAATTAATTAGATTGTTTTTAATTTATCTAACCTTAAAAATTTATATTATTAATATTATCGTGGATTGATAGATGAGAAAATCGCACTAACATCAATAAAAAATAACTTATCCTATATTTGTTAAAAGCTAAATTTGATGAACATTGGTTGAAGGATAATTTTATCTAATATCGATTGAAAAAAAAATTTGATTTTGATCAGAAGTTAATGTTGATGTTGATAAAAAAAAAAAGTAATGTTGATGTGTTTATTGGGGTTTTAATATCGATCAATTTTCACTACTTTTTTCGACTAAATTGTCTTTTGTGAGTTCTTTTTTTACAGAGCTAATAAACACTGGTTTTTTAGTCTCAATTGAAATGTTTTCACAATTCAGGATCAATACAAATGATTAATTTGATGTAAAGGTTATTGTTTTTGTGCACCGGTCTTACCCACACGTCCAATGAATTTGATCATTTTCTCACCTAGATTTTGCACAAGCATATATCTTGCATAACAAGTCAATATTTTTATATTTTTTATTTGGCTTTTTTACGAAAATTATAAATGAAAGTGCAGAAACTATGGATGAAGAGTAACTGAAATGCGATAAAATGAAAAGTGGCATATGTGGTGATTGAAAAAATAGAAACAACAACAGAATAAATTACAGAAAATAAATGATCAAGGAAAGTAAAATTAAGTTGTAACATAAATCAATGAAATTGGTGACACAAATTGCAACAATCAATATTGGATTAACCATTTGTCCAATTTGTGACATTTCAGAATGTATATATTGTTCCACAAGTTGTTACACTTGTAAAATACAAAATAAATATAGCCACACCAAATGTCCAAAATTTAAGTTATTGGATTCAAAGACAATTGAATCAAGAATGCAACGCAAAAAAAAAATCAACTCAATCTAATAACTAAAAGAAAGTTATAGACCTAATAAGCAAAAAAGGTCAAATTTGTCAACATTTACCATAATTGAACTCTATAGACTCTTGGCAATTTTCGAAATCAAACTGCAACCACACCAGATGTTCAAAATTTCAGTTGTTGCATTCAAATTAAAGATAATTGAATTAAGAATGCAACACTAAAAAAATCAACTCAATCAGATAACTATAGACAAAGTTATAGACCTAACTAGCAATAGAGGTCAAATTTGTCAACATTTACCGTAATTGAACTCTATAGACTCTTTGTGATTTTTGAAATCAAATTGAAACAACACCAAATGTGCAAAGTTTAAGTTCTTGCATTCAAATTAAAGATAATTGAATAAGGAATGCAATTAAAAAAAATCAACTCAATAGGATAACTGTAGAGAAAGTTCTAAACACAAAAAGGAGCACAAGTCAAATTTTTCAGCATTTACCAGAATTGAACTCTATGATTGTATGAGATTTTAGAAATCAAACTGCAACCACTACAGATCTCCAAAGTTTAAGTTCTTGCATTCAAAATAAAGATAATTGAATTAGTAATGCAATGCAAAAAACAACAACTCAATCGGATAACTATAGAGAGAGTTATAGACCCAACAAACAACATAGGTCAAATTTGTTTGCATTTAAAACCAGAATATCATTGCAAAAAATTGAAAAAACAAAATTACATTAAAAACAATCATTCAACAAAAATGGAGGAAAAGAAAACACCCAAAATATTGACTTACCTTACTTTGTAGAACAAGTTATGCCAATAATAATCTCAACCACGAGGGAGGGTGAGGGAGGGGGCGGGGGGGATGAATTGGTTATCCCTTTAAAAACATTGTTCTTTTAAAAGGTTTTTGAAATTTTTGAAGTTTTCTTGGAATGCAATCAAACAAGTATATGAACAATATTAAAAGATAAGTGATAAAAAGATCAACATATGTATTTATATTGGTTTGGCCAAGCCTACATTCAGTCTTCCTTCAATCAACCTAAGTTGAAGGGAACCACTATAATGATAGAGTTTATACAGGCAAGAATACAGAGAACTCCCATCTCAATGCACTGTCCTTTCCCAAACTCAATATCCTTTATAGCACAAGACGGGACCACCTCACAATCTCAACCTAGAAAGTTATCCCACTCTCTGTCACCTTAGAGCAATCCTAAGTCAAAGTTATCCCACTCTCTATCACCTAGAAAGTTATCACACTCTTCCTGGCTCTTAACAATAGGGAAACACAATCTTCTTGATTGCAGATGAATGCTGATCCAGATAGAACACACCAGATGTGCAGATTTGATCAACAATGTGTAAGCACAATGCTCTTGGAAGAATCTTTATGAATTTTCTTCCAAATAAGTGATCTTGATTCTCCAAGAATTCTAGGATGCTCCTACAAACAGTTCTCAACAAACAAGTTAGTTATGAAAGTGTAACATCATAGAATTATGTTGAGGTAGAGAGCAATGCTTCTGAGTATAGATTTTTCAACTTTGACGCAGTTTAGTCAATTAAGCATTTAATATAATCTGCTATGCTTTTCCTTTTGCTTTAGTTTTACATCTGTATTAGATTTAACAGATTAAAATCGCATGCAATCGTTTATACAAATCATACAATTCAATAGTATTCAAAATATGATTGTTATTGACAATTATGTTTTTTCAAGAAAATGATTTTCACAAGATACACATTTTAACCAATTAGGAAAATAATGTAATCGGTTAAGTTCCATACTAAAGAAAATTTGAAAACATTTTCCATTCAAAACACTTCAATCCATTCAGCAAACATGTACTGGCATAACAACGTGTTTTAATCAATTATATAATTAATGTAATCGGTTAAAACATAGTTGTTTTGCCCCATATTATGTAAACAATTTAATCGATTATTTCATGTAGATATGCAATGTGCAATGTGTTTCAACCAATGATTCATATCTAATCAATGAATACATATTACAAACAGTTCAACCACAAACACATACAATCAAGCAATTGTTTTGTCATTTTGTTATGTAAGAAACTATAAAACATTTGTTTTGTTCATCATAAAAAACATGTATGTGAGATGGGTTCAGCTATACACAACTCCCCTATCAACAATCTCCCCCTTTTTTATGATGCACAATAAGAAATCTGTTTTGCATTATTCCCTCTTTGGGCATTAGAAAAAAAATGGCAATACAAGTAAGAACACTTAACCAGTATGAGCAACAATAAGATTTATGACAGTATAACTCATAGCTTAATGAATCAAATGAAAACAATATAACAGTATAAGAATGTTTATAGATCAGAGTACATATACTGATTTCAAATGTAGCATGAGATATCATGTGCAATTTGAAAATCCTCAATATGATTTATGCAAAGTATGATTATAGTGTCAATGCATGATATCAGTCAATACAACAACAGAGTAGATATAACCGTGTAAGAAATTCTCTAACAGTGATGCAATATTCAAAATGAAACATATATATTGATTTTCACAAAATTTTTGATCAATATGCAACATATGATATAACCAATATGCATAACAGGTATATGAGAACAGTTAGGACATAATTAGCAACAAATATTAGTAGTTATAATCATATACCAGTTGAAGAACCATTTAACATATTACATAATGTATGTAATCGATTAAAATAATTGCAGAGCGAATTCTTTAACAGATTATGGATTTGTTTAAGCTGTTAAAATTCGTGAATGTGATCAAATACACAAATATGATCTTTTAACCAGTGAAGATCAATGTTTATCCTGCAAACACAACTTTCTCAACCATGTTTAGTGTTAGCATAGTGATAAACATTATAAGAGCAATAATTGTGATGCAATATAAGATCCATGAATGATTATGTATGAAGAATGATCATATGACAATGTAATATTGCATTCATACAAACAGTTTCAAAATGACATTCCTTTTAATCATATCCAATCATTCACACAATGATTCCAATTAGACATCCAACATCCAATCAATCATCAGATTGCAATCAATTGATAAGCAAAAGGACAGAGATAAACATCAAAATATTATTGAACCATAAAATTCAAACAACAAAATATTAACGTTGTTAAAAGGAGCAGGGCCTTATGGCTAAATTACATCTTTAAACCAAAAGAAACTACTCAAATGCGATTCTAGATCATATCCCTAAGTAAGATGTCATCATCACTTTCATATGGTACACTCTCCTCCTCATCCTCATCTTCATCAACCTCATCATTCTCTTCTTCATCATCATCATCCAAACTCTGGATGCCAAGCTTCTCTTGGATATCAGCTATGTCCTTGTTAAGCTTATCAAACTAAGATGTGCAGAGAGAAGATAAAAAATGCATATGTATGACAATGTACTTCTCAAATTTTGATTTTGGCATGAAGGAGGAAGAAGATGACCTAACTGTAGCTTGTTCTTCTTCTTGATTAGTTTCAAATATGATCGTTATTGATAGTTATGGCTTTTCAAGAAAATGATTTTCGCAAGATACACATTTTAACCGATTAGGAAAATAATGTAATCAGTTAAGTTCCATACTTAAGCAAATTTGAAAACATTTTCCATTCAAAACACTTCAATGCACTCAGCAAACATGTACTAGCATAACAACGTGTTTTAATTGATTATACAATTAATGTAATCGGTTAAAACATGATTGTTTTTCCCCTATTATGCATATGCTTAAATATGATGAAATATAATAGATTATGTAAACAATTTAATCGATTATTTCATGCAGATATGCAATGTGCAATGTATTTCAACCAATGATTCATTTCCAATCAATGAATACATATTACAAATAGTTCAAGCACAAACACAGATGTAATCAAGCATTTATTTTGCCATTTTGTTGTGCAAGAAAATATAAAAATTTGTTATGTTTATCATAAAAAACATGTATGTGAGATGTGTTCAACTATACACAGCTGCCCCTATCAACAATTTCAAAGGGCTCCATTGTTTTAAATGGACAAAAGGAAAATGTCGAAAATGATATATCAAAAGGGGAAAAGGGACATCAACCATAGGGCAACCAAGAAAATAAGGAACAAACACACACAGACACCTAATGATCAACATCAACATAAAGCCACAAAATTAAGGTTTCTGAAACAAGCATTCTAAAACAACAAAAGTATAGCACATAAAGAGGAAGATAAGACATTAAAAATAGAGCACACAAGGAGGACGACAATGATGGGACACCAAATAAGACTGAACAAGTTTTCAATACCTCAAAGAACAACAACAAAATTCCAAATAGAACGAAACAAATATAGAACCTAGCCACGAGCACGATGACAACGGTGGAGAAAAAAGGGGTTTTCATAAAATAACAAAGGCGCTTTCGAAAGGCCATATAAAACCACCATGGCGATGGCAATGACAATGGTTGACAAACAAAAAGAGCAAACCACTTGGGCACGTAGGTGGTGGTGGAGGAATGGAAAGAGGATTTGTCGATGATGGAGGAAAGGAGAGAGCTCTCGAGAAGAAGGGGAAAGAGATTTCAAAAAATGAAGAGGAAGATGGTGGAATGGAATGAGTTTGTCTTTAAAAGATGTCTAAAAGGGTAGAAGGTGGAATACGTTTGTAAACTATGTTAGACCGCGACTCTTGAATGATGTAAGACTATTGGCTATGGTAGGAACAATTAGTTAAGATTATTTTTAATTTATATAAACTTGAAAATTCATATTATTAATATTATCGTGGACCATATTTTTAATTTATATAAACTTGAAACCTTGCCCTAAAGGTTTTCTCTAACTTCTCTCTAGATCCCCAGCTCCTTGAACCATAGGAATTCGAGTTTGGTGCTACCCAAGTGTCCGCGGAGTAGAGGGCTTCATTTCTACCAAACGTCTTCTTCATTCTAATCGGTAAGTCATTTATTCCCTTCTCCTTCACTTCCTTGAACCTAGGGCATGCAACGTACTGTTTGCATGTTACTAGTGGATTTCGTTTTCGTACGTTCCGCTTAATCAAACTCTAAAAGCTGCTGCGGTCACCACTTTGGTGGTTTGTAGGGGCAAGTTGAGTTCTTGTATTGTCAAGGGTACTGCTAGGGAAATTTCAGTAGTTGTGCTTGGAGAAACCTAGGTAAAGGGAGCTAGTTATGTTTTGTTTGAACTATATGATGTGTATGCTTGATAATTTATGATTATTTACTGTTGAGTTATATTTTTGTGGTGAGCATGTTGATTTGTATCTGCTGGATGTGTGGAAGTTGTGTAACCATGGTGTGCTAAACATTGTTTGACTTGGATGAGGCTGTTGGCTGTAATGAATTTCTGGTCTGGAGTAAGAACTTTGTAAAACAGTCAATATGAGTAGTGGGTGAGTATACAAGTACTGTTTTAGGTTAGTGGGAAAGGGAAGTGATGCATTGTAATTGGGCAATTGAAGTCTAGAACATATAGTACAGTTTGGATTAATTGTTGAGAGTACTTTGTTGGTAGGATAGAGGAACCTTAAAAACTTGAGTTGGCACATCCCTGATCATAAAACAGCCCTGGTCTGATCCAGTCAATTGTGACTAGTCATATGTGCTAGCGTCAAAGGTGAGTTTGATGCGCTCAGACATTGGGTTCTTCTCCGATGACCAATTGGGCAAGTTGGGCTAGTCTAGATGAGTAAATTAGAACTGGTTAGGGTCAGAAAACTGAGTAAAGTCAGTAGCAACAAGGTAGAATTGAAATTGGGTCCTTAGTTTAATAACATTAGAGTTTTAATGAAAAGTTTGGTAGTGATTACTTTAGAACCATGTTAATGTCACTTTAGGAGTGCCTAGACAAGTTTAACTAGGTATGAAATATGAGTTAGGGGCATTAGAAGTTGAAAGAAAGGTCTATAAGTAGTAAGGAATGGTTGAGTAGATAATTTTGCAGAATTTTCATTCTATTGATTATGCAGAGTCGTTATGCGAGTTGTCTCGCATAGCGAGACCTTATAGAGGGTGCCCACTATTTGGGAAGTTCGCTGTGCAAGCTGGTGCGCTGTGTGAATTACCAGAGGGTGATGCTCTCTGTTTATGGACTCGCCATGGCGAATCCTGTCGTTATACGATTGGTGGTGGTCTGGGATCACTGCCCATTTAATTCGAAGGGCGAGTGAGACGCATAGAGAGAGCTTTGGGGAGATTGGTCTTTGTCTGGGTTCTTGCATAGCGACCTGGGTGCGCTGTGCGAGAGGTTTGAAATATGATGTATGTTGCGAGTTAATTCGCTATGCGAATTAAGGTGTGCGTTGTGCGAGATCCTCCTGTCTCGCCTTGCGAATAGGATGCGATGTGCGACTCCTATTGGGTCAAGTCTCTTCTTTTGATATCTTTGATTGGATCAATTGCTTGGACTGCAAAGTATGATGTGATTTATGTGGGAAGTATGTGAATGTATGAGATATGTTGGATTCACTATGATAATATGATGGTATCTGGTTATTCATGTCTTAGGTTAAGTTTCAAAGTGACGGTATGGTTCATGGACGTAATTCCGTGATCCTCAAGGAGAGGATACATGGTGGTGCCTTGGGGGTTTTCCTGAAACTACAATGATGAATCATTCTCAAGTAGAGAGGATTGAATAATGTGGTGAGTAGTAGCAGGAGATCCTAGTCTTGGAGGCTTCTAGTATGCTCCATGGCGAGGAACGGACTAACCTCGCGAGTGTGGTAGGGTGGAACCCATTAGCAACGGCTTTGCAAAGCAGTAAAGGCCACCACGAATGCATAACCCACCATAGCTTGGTAATCATTCTAGTCCGGACGAGTCAGTTTATAAAGTAACAATTTTTGTGATGTCATTTTACCGTGTTTAAGTGACTTTTGTATGTCATGTGAGGTTGAATAACATGCTTTTCATATCTAGCTCACCCTTGCTTGTTTGTTTTCTTGTGTATGTTTCTTTTGCAATGATCATCCACTTAGGTGGGAGTAAATGGCGAGGAGGTTCTTTTGAAGACGACCTTGGAAGTTGAGGACAATGCTGCTGCCTAGTCTCCTTAGGAAGTTATTGAATTATTGTTTGTCGTTTGAAATATTGTTTCCCTTTAAGTTTACAGTTTAGATCTTTTTGAAGTTGAAGTTTAATTTCTGAAGTTACTTTGAGGATGACTATAATCCTTAATTACTCTTGACTGCTTTCCTATATTATGCATGACAACGTCTTTATTATATATGTTTTTGTATATATTTTGGGACGTCACACACACGTCCAATGAATTTGATCATTTGATCAATATTTTTATATTTTTCATTTGATTTTTTAAGAAAATTATAAATGAAAGTGCGATAACTATGGATAAAGTGTAACTGAAATGTGATAAAATTAAAGGTGGCATATGTCGTGATTGAAGAAATAGAAACGACAAACACCAAATAAATTGCAAAAAGTAAGTTACCACATAAGTCAACAAAATGGGTGACCAAAATTGTAAAAATCAACATTGGATTAGCCATTTGTTAAATTTGTGGCATTTCAGAATATATGTATTTTTCCACGAGTTGTCACACTTGTAAAATAAAAAATAAATTTATTTATGTTTTCTAACCTTCATACAATATTTTGAATTCAAATTTAAACAAATTATAAATAACTATCCTAAGCGGTTTAGATGTCCAGGTCGTGCAAGGAGTTTGTCTGAATCAACTCTCCAAAGCGGTTATTGTTGGGTCCTTTTCTTCAATTCATTTCTTGATTTTGATCGATAGTTCCTTCTTGTTCCGCTTTTCCCTTTGATTGATTTTCAGATGAAGGTTATATAATCGACTTCTAACGAGTTACATATATGTTCTTATAACATCTATCGCATAAAGAAGGACTTGGTAAAATTTTCCCTTACTTACCTCGTGTTTGTAAAATATAATTCCTTTGGTTTACGACTAGTGAAGTTCGAAAGGCACAAATAGAATTCTAATCAAAAGGCATTTTTGAAAACACCTAGTGCATTTTAACCTTTTATTTCTTGTCCCTCATAAAACTCAATGTTCGGTCTGTCGAGTGACATAAGGCTTGCTCCTTAATTTAGTTGTATGTAATTTACCTTCTTAACCTTTTCCCTCATGATGATTCTCAATACCTTGAATAATTCCTTCCCACTACTCGCAACTAGAGAAAAAAAATGCAAAATCAATGTGAATAACAAACCTTTTTCTCCCAAACCATATATTGTAGAGAAGTACTTAAGAAATTTGGAATGGATACTTGTAAAGAAGCCAACACTCCTATGCAACCTTCCTTCTATTTAGATAAAGATGAATCAGGAGAAGGAGTGAATTAGACCATGTTTAGAGGCACGATAGGATAATTGTTATATCTTACTCCTAGTAGACCAGACATTATGTAGAGTGTATGTGTGTGTGCTAGGTACCAAGCTAATCCTAAGGAATCTCATTTAACTATTGTTAAGAGAGTTTTAAAATACCTTAAAGGAACTACCTCCTTTGGTCTTTGGTATCCTTTTGATGCAAGACCTAGTTTAATATGTTATTTTGGTGTTGATTATGGGGGCTGTAAAATTGATATAAAAAGTACTAGTGATACATGTCATTTTCTGGGTTTCTCCTTAGTGTCTTAGCACTCAAAGAAACAAGCGTGTGTAGCCTTGTCTACCACGAAAGCATAATATATTGCTGCAGACAACTGTTGTGCCCAAATCTTGTGGATGAGACAACAATTGGAAGATTTTGATATATTCCTTGATCACATTCCTCTAAAATGTGACAACACTGGTGCTATAAACCTAACCAAGAAACCTATAATGCATTCTAGAACTAAACACATAGAGATAAGACATCACTTCTTAAGAGACCATATCCAAAAGGGTGATTGCACAATAATTGATACATTACATCAATTAGCAGACATTTTCACCAAGGTATTACCTAAGGATAGATTCTATGATCTTAGAAGAGAGTTGGGACTAATAGATATGTCTTAGTATTAGGATTCATAACTTTTTCAAGTTTTTCGTACTTCTAACGTATTTAATCGATTATCCTAGGAATATGATCGATTATTCTGATGTTTTGGAAAAGATTTCGATTCGCAAGTAATCAATTGTTACGAGGCATAATTGATTATCCTAACTTGTGATTTAAATTTGGGTATTCATGAATAAATAATCGATTATCTCCATTAATAATCGATCATCATTGATTTTCTGGAAATTTATTTTTGGCCAAATAATCAATTATCATTAGTGATAATCGATTATCACGCGACGCAGATTCTAAAATAGAGTCGTTGCAACGTTAAAAAATGGATATAAACGACAATAAACGGCTAGTGTTTGGATTTCCTCTATAAATACTCATTCATAATCGATTAACACCTAAATTTGGTGAAACTCAACTTTTCCAAGATTTCACCCCTTTTCTCATACTTTTTCCTCATACCTTTCTCTTGCTGAAATGGCTAACTTAAGGAGACCTCGCAGAAGAGCTGATGATGCTTCTTCATCTCGTTCTAGAAATGCTCGTCCTGCCTCCATTGAAGGATGGATCTACGACTCAGAGAAACAAGCTGAATTTGCTTACTTTTAGCAAGAACGTCGAATACTAGGTGTGAAGTTTGTAAGTTTGGACTTCTGTAGATACTATGGCTTTCAATTTCCTGATTTGTTTAGTACTCAAAGTCTGACCTACCTAGTTGAACAAAAAGGATGTATCTGTCCTGACTTGATTAGAGTATTCTACTATAACCTCAAGTATCGTGATGACATTGTGACCATAAAGGTGAAAGGTGTCTGAATCATCCTTGATGATGATATATGGACTAATGTTGCCAAGCTCACAATATGGGATGATGCAGTGAAGGTTCATTTGGGTGTTTTGGACTTCAACCGTCTTCTTGCATATTAATCGTTTCTGCGAAACCCCCAACAACAAACCAATCTTCATCAGCTAATGGTTGGAGGATTCAAGGTAGAAGAGAGAATGATTCACTACTTGATTGTGTCGATCTTGTGTCCTCGTGCTACTAATCATGCTCAATGTTCTGAGCAAGATCTTCTACTCTTGTATGGGATTTTGAATCACATTCATATCGATTGACCGACACTTATCATAGATACACTGCTAAAAGATTAAAACTATGATTCATTCCATCTTCCATACGCTCTCCTCATCTATAGGATTATTGAATACAAAGGCGTAAGCATTGATGGTGAACATACCCAAGCCCTCCAATTAATCGACACTGAAATTGGAGAGACAACCTTTAAGCAAATGGGATTGATTGCTCGTGGAGAGTGCTTGTTCATAAGGATGATGATAATCAGGATGATGAAGATGATGATATGGATGCTCATATGGCAGAACCAATAAGAGTTGCTGCTCCATCTGACATTGGACCTTCTACCATGCCTTGATCCTCCTCTCTCTTAATGGAAGAACACTTTGCAAATTTATCCAAACAAATGGAGGACATGAGTTTTGGTCATCAAACGCGATTTGATGATATTATTGAAATGCAGTAACTCATAACGAATATGTCTATGAAAGGCTTGAAGAATTTGATACTCGCTTAGGCAACATTGAGGAACGCCTCAATCTTCAACCTCCAGAACGTCCCCCTAGTCATACTTTTTAGGAATTAGAAAATTGTCTTAAAAATTTTATTATGTGGTGTCTTTTATCCTTTGAATGCACTGTACTTTCCTTTGCATCAATGAATAAAACTTCTTCATTTGCCTTCATAGCATAAATTCAGTTAGTAAGGGGGAGAACATTTTGAGTAGGAGTATATTTGATGGAAGAACGGTTCCGAGAAGTGAACGAAGGCGCGACGCGGACTCCTCGAAGCTTCCTCCAGAGAGATGACGCAGCAGAATTGATAGGACACTCTAGATCAAGAGAGAAATCAGAGCAAAACTGATAGAATCGAAATCGATTGCAGAAAACCCTAAAATCATGAACGGACCCTAGAAAAGAGGGAAAACTCAAAATGAACCGATTAATCAATTCAAATGAATGATTGAACGGTGGAAAATGGTTTAAATGGTGAGAAATGAAGAACGATCGGTGGAAATCGAAGGAAGTGAGTGGGAAACCAAAGAAGGAGATGAAGTAGTGAGATGAACGACGAGAGAATACCTTCGAAGACGTATATGGAGTGCGAATCTATGGTTGGAGACGAGGAATTCTCGAGAACGAGAATGAGATGCTCTGAGATGTGGCTGGATGTGTTATGGATGCACGAGGGAAGAAATGAGAGGCGTGGTCTGAAGACGTGGTTGATACGTTGGAGTGGAAATGTAATGAGAAGCTGACGCGTGTAAGGGAGGTGGTAGCGAAGGAGAGGTAGCGTGGGATGAGAGAGAAAGCACCGTGAAAATGGAAAATGGAAAATGGAAGGGAGAGAGTGTGCTTGGAAGGTGGCTAGAGGAAGTCTTTGGACTCTCTAGCCTATGACTTTTAAGAGAGAATAGTTTCTGATTTAGAAAACTCAATTCTTATTAATCTCAAAAAGTCCCAATACAAGAGAGGAGCTGGGTATTTATAGTAACCCATGCTCCTTAAGAGCTAAACTATGAAAGGTAAAAATACAAAAGGAAGACTACGTCAAGCAGGATTCCATCATACCCTCCCTCTTAAAAAAAAGATTTGTCCTCAAATCTGGCAATCGCCTTATGAAGAAGCTCCACACAATCTTTGGGAACATGGCCATCTTGGAGTGGCCTTATTCTTTTATATTCACTTTTTCTTCCTCCTGGATCAAACACAAATCTGTAATAAACATCAAATATATTTTCAATTAATATCAATCCAAGAAAGAATTTTTCTATAAAAACAAGGAAATAAGGACTTCTAATATTTTGTTTTGTAGTCTTTGTAAACTTTAGAAGTCCAAATCCACTTTTGTCTTGAGTTATTTCTTTCCTTAAATATAAGAATAACTCAAGATATGAATTGTCATATTTTGAAAAGGTTTGCATGGAATATGAGATGACAATTTGTTTGAAAGAGAAGTTAAAAATTGAAAAATAATCAATTATTGGAAAAGAATTAAAGGTTTGGAAACCTTCCCTTTTAGGTTCTATGGTCTTTGAAAGAATAGGATTTGCCATCAGGAACAATTTCTCCTTTTCTTTCTTCTCTCTTTCTTGCCTTTCTCTCTTTCCTTCTTCTTTTCTCTCTTCTTCTATTCTTTTATCTTCTTCTCTTTCTTTCTTTTCTTCTTCTCTTCTTCTATCTTCTTCTCTTCTTAATTCCTCTCTTCTTCTCTCTTCTCTCTTCTCTATTTCTTCTCTCTCTCTTCTCTTCTTCTTTCCTTTCTTCCTTTTCTTTTCTCTCAATCTCTCTTTCTCTTTTCTTATCCTTGATCTCTTTAAGTCTTGCCCTAAATTCTAATTCTCTACGAAGAAACCCATGGTCATTTAAACTCTCAAGAAATAATTTTCCATCTTCAATGTAATCCTTAATTAGTTCTAGGTTTCTTTTAATACTTAGAGGCACAAACTTTCTTCTCATGCAAGCTTTTAAATTATGCCAATCACGTATGGAAGACTTTCTACCTTTTCTAACAAGATATTGTCTTTCATCCCACCACTCACTTGCATGCACTTCTAACTTAGAGAGATATATACTAAGAACATAATATTCACTCTCTTCATAAAACCAAGGATTTATTTTATCAATTTCTTGTTCCCAAGCTAGGTATGTTAATGCACCTATGTCTTTACCAAAGGATGGAAGATTCCTAGCTTGTTTAAACATTTCATCACCTTTATCTAACCTAGAAGACCTATATGAACTATAAGAAGACATCTTTGTTTTTAAAAGTTTTCTTAATCTAAAGGGTTCAAAACTTTCACTTAGACAAGTCCCAGGTAAGAGAGGTGAGCTAAAGAGCTGCTTAAGTACCAAGTCTTGCCTTGCCAGAAATGTCTTAGGCTACTAACTAATTACCCCTTAAACTAAAATCACCTTTAGAAACAAAGTACAAAACTCAAACAATCAAAAACAATTAAACACTAAAAGACTAGACTCTTCGGACTCTAATGTGAAAAGGCTTAGAGTTTAATCCCTTTTAGCCTAAATCACCCCTAAACGTAAAACACAAAGCAAATCAAAATTAAAGTCTACTCCTATGGTGAGGCTTGTTGCTTTGTCTAACAAGACACACTCACCTGTCTAGCTATGCTAAAATTAAAGCAAATAAAGTTGCCAAGAGTTTGAAAGAGCACCAAGGACTCTTCCAAAGCACTTGGACTTTATAAAAGGCCTTTTTACAAAACAAGCTAAAGCTAACAGTAGGCTAACACAAGCCTATTACAAACAAATTGAAGAAAAAACAATTACAAAAGCAACAATCCTATGCTACGGTCCTGTTCATCCTGCAGGAAAACCACGTGCCCAATCTGGCTTCTTGACATCTTAGTCTTGGTTCAACTTTGTTGCTTCTGGAATCAGTTGTCTTGAATCTTCTTGCCATGCCCATCCTACAATCACACATGAACAAAACTGCTATGAGTATTCACTTAGTTAAAACAGATTGCAAAAGAAGATATAGGGTAGTAAGAACTTCCCTTTCTCTTGGCTGCACAAGCTTTCTTGTGAGATTTTGCAGCTGCTCAATTAAACTCCTGGACAATTTGAATTCCAATGAAAGCAACTCTACACACCACAATACACCTATTCTACATTTTTTTTTCTGTACTTATTCGGTTCAAATATGCACACAGAAATTACACCAATTCCAGCAAAATACACATAAACATGGATATTAAACCAGATGCAAATGGGTGTAATTCAAGGCTGAAACCAAACTGATTAAACAACCACCCAGTCTAATCAAAATCAGATTAATCCAATGCAATGCAGAACAATTCCAATTCAGAATTCAGATTGGCTAATCCTAGTGTACAAAAACTGTCATACCAGATTCAACACTTGAAATTATGCTAGTCAAAGACAAGCTATAGCAAGAATAGTTCAACCAAAACAAATGCAATTTAAGGTGAAAGAAACTCCCTTCAGTTCAGATGGCTGCTACTGGTTGCTCAAGCTATACTCCTGCTCATTCTAAACTAATCTCAACTTCTATTGGACACTCTGCACCGGTTCATTTATGCATACAAAATCAAACCCAAATCCAGCAAATACAAATAGGAATGGACATTAACCAGATGCAATGGGTGAAAAGAATGATGTGCTTAATTCAACCTCAACGTCAGAATTGGAAATTAAGTGCTTTAGTCACTTCTTAAAATTGAATGATGCTTTGGCAGTTAAAACAAGTTCATGCACAAGCCTAATTACTCCAAGCAAATCAATTCATGCATAAATCAGTCCATGAACAACTAACTAGGTGGCATGCAAGGGTATGCAATCAATCAATTTGAACAAAACCGAAATCTACATGTGATTAATACCAGGAAACTATTTTCTATATGCATTTGGAAAAATGATCTCAACAAAGAAATAATGATGGTGCTAATCAAGACTCAACAGATTTCAACAATTGTAAGCAAACCATGAAATCAGTAATTACATTTAGACATTTAATATCTCAATGATTTCAGCAAACAGTTTGTAATCTAAAATGAATGCAAGAGCAGATTAAAATGAAAACAATCACAATTGCTCCAGTTTGATCACTCAAACTCCTTTTCCCTGCACAATGAACAATCACAAATAGTTAGATTAACAATGAATTCTCTATTTCAAAGTGCCAAGGAATTAGGCCAAGTTAGCCTCACTAAACTCACTACACTTAGGCTTCTCTTTTGAAATTTAAAGCACATAAATGAAAAGGTTTGGAAGGGAGATTCTCCCTTGGCAGTTCAAGGCTTGAGAGTGTTTTAGACCACCACCACCTAAGATGCTACCAAGCACACAAACCTTCTTTCAAATTCCAGAAACCAAAGTGTAAAAACTTCTCATTTCAGAAAAAGGCTAGGCTAAGGTCAGAAATCAGAAACCAGAACAGAACAGGATAGCCACAAGCAATGGAATGACAACACAGAAAGCAACTGACTCAAGATCAACTTTAGACCAAATTACAAAAGCAAACAAAAGCTCAATTACAGAATAGCAGATCAGATTTTACATGTAAACAAAACTAAGACAGCCAACAAGTGACAAACAAGAAACAAAGCTATTTAAGAAGGCACAAAAACTGAACCTACCAAAGGATCTAGAATAGATTCATAAAACAAGAAACAGAAACAAGTTGCAATATCATCAAAATTTTAAGCTCAAAGCAATTGAGTGAAACTGTTTGATGAAATGGTAATAGAGAACAACAGTTTTCTGGTACATCAGATTTCAGAAATGTTAATTGCACTGGTCTTTCAGCTTTTTATAACTATGTAAATGTTTCTTTTGTCAATTGTTTTTTTTATATGAAAACAGAACGACCAAGCTTTTGCTGCAATGACAACTCAATTTCACATGCACCAATCACAGATTTCAGAAAAGGCAACCTGTCAGAGCGGCTGCAGCGGAATGGTTAGCGTGGAATAACAAACCAAGAGGGGGGGTGAATTGGTTCTTACTTAAAAGCGTGTGCCTTAAAAATTTCTACTCAATTTATCTTACTTAGCAATTAATAAAACAATTAAATAGAGTAAGGTAGAGAGAAATTTGCACAGTTGATTTTATCCTGGTTCGGATCTTACTAATCCTACGTCCAGTCGCTTATCTCAAAACAAGATAAACAATTTCACTATCACAAAACAATTACAAATTATAATTACACAAATACAATTTGTAAAGGTTTAGAAAACACCTCTCTTGATGCCACAAGAGATGAACCAACACTTCCTTTGAGTCTTCACAAAGGATGAAACACTTCCTCCGAATACTTCACGAAGGATGAACTTCCTCTTCCAAACACCTCCTCAGACAAACTAAGGATGAACCGGCTATTTCCTCTGTCACCGTAGCAGCACTTCACCAGCTCCACAGACACGAGTTTCACAAGCCGAACAATAGCTCACAGATCTTAAGAGTTTCAGAGTTTTAGAGCACAAGGGAAGAGATTCTCAAGTTTTGTTAAGTTCTCTTGAGAGAAAATGAGAGTCTATTTATAGACTTCTCAAAAAGGCTCTTCCATTTTCGTTTGCAGCCTTTCTGACTGTGTTAATCGATTAGCTACAGTGGTTAATCGATTAACATCCCAACGGATAGTTCAACGTCTCAAAAAACGGCTAGTTTTTCAAACGGTAACTATGTTAATCGATTAACAGCCCTTGTTAATCGATTAACGTTAATCGATTAACACCCCTTGTTAATCGATTAACACTGAAATGCTGTGCTTCGCCATTTGCCTCTGGAACAATCGATTAACGCTCTCTGTTAATCGATTAACATTAATCGATTAACACCCCTTGTTAATCGATTAACACTGCACAGATTTTGCTCTTGATTTATTTTTACATCACTTTTGAATACATACAAGAAACTACTAATTTTTCTATGTTCATACAATTTTTTACAAGAGGTTACAAGTCTTCAAAGATCATTCTTCATGAGTCTTGTTTGTTCTTGACTTGATTTGGACATCATCAAAACTTCATCTTCATCATTTTGCTAACACAACCAACTAGCAACTTGTGAATGAAGACTGCCAAAAATTTGGTGGTTTAAAGAGTGAAAATGCTTAGGGTAGCTATAACTCGTGGTTTCTTTGCATCATCAGTTTCAAACAACTAAAACAAACTTGTTTGTAAAGCAAATAGATGCAGAAACACACTATCTCAAAATTTGACGTAGTCAGCCCCCAAATTACTCAATGTAAGCAACTTAACCACTCAAATTTTGACTCAATGAAATCAAATAGCTTTTGATCAGCTAACTAAACTCAAAAACAAAATTTAAAGTTTGAAAAACACACTATGAAATTAATGTAAGATGTCCAGCAAGGATCTATATGCTAGACCAGATTCACAACACAAAGAAAATAGACTCAAGCAAAGTAATGCAGATCGGCCAACTGCAGAATTGGTGCAACGAGAGTCTTCCAATGATGCTACCAAGCTTTTTGCAGAAGCATTTCATTGCTTATATGGTATGCATCAAGGAGTAGCTCTTCTTAGACATTAAATCACAAATTCAAATCACCACTTGCTTGCAAATGAACACAAAGAAATTTAAACTACTGCTCAAGAATCTGAAATTGAAATTGGTGTTACCACTCATACACTTGAACTCTCATTGAATTTGTCATAGCTCAATATATTGTGCAGATAGTGCTCACACATTCAGTTTACACAGATGCAGTGATAAACTAGTTTAAACTAGATTTGAAAACAGTAGAAGCAAATTCACATGACAGAACAATACAGGAAAAGATGCTTAAACAAAAATGACTCAAACAAGACAATTGGACCGAATAAAATGATGAAAAATAATACTCAAAGTAAAGAAAATACACATACAATAAATTATAGAATCCTAAACACTAAACTCATAACAGTGAACATATCAACTTGAAAACCTAAACGCAGAAATTGAGATCCAAGAACGAACAAACATATTTGAATCTCATACAGAGAAAATAAATTCAACAAACGCGAAATCAACACAAGACATTCAATGAAGATAATGAACAATGCGAAAAATTGAAGAACAAACTCAGAATCAAGACATAACTAGAAACAAAGACAGAGACGCGAATCAAACGCAAGAACAGAAGAATCAAAACAGAGATACTTACCTTTGACGCGTGGACGACCAAAGCTCATGATACCACTTGATGGAAGAACGGTTCCGAGAAGTGAACGAAGGCGCGACGCTGACTCCTCGAAGCTTCCTCAGAGAGATGACGCAGCAGAATTGATAGGACACTCTAGATCGAGAGAGAAATCGGAGCAAAACTGATAGAATCGAAATCGATTGCAGAAAACCCTAAAATCATGAACGAACCCTAGAAAAGAGGAAAAACTCAAAATGAACCGATTAATCGATTCAAATGACTGATTGAACGGTGGAAAATGGTTTAAATGGTGAGAAATGGAGAACGATCGGTGGAAATCGAAGGAAGTGAGTGGGAAACCAAAGAAGAAGATGAAGTAGTGAGATGAACGACGAGAGAATACCTTCGAAGATGTATATGGAGTACGAATCTATGGTTGGAGACGAGGAATTCTCGAGAACGAGAATGAGATGCTCTGAGATGTGGCTGGATGTGTTATGGATGCACGAGGGAAGAAATGAGAGGCGTGGTCTGAAGACATGGTTGATACGTTGGAGTGGAAACGTAATGAGAAGCTGATGCGTGCAAGGGAGGTGGCAGCGAAGGAGAGGTAGCGTGGGATGAGAGAGAAAGCACCGTGAAAATGGAAAATGGAAAATGGAAGGGAGAGAGTGTGCTTGGAAGGTGGCTAGAGGAAGTCTTTGGACTCTCTAGCCTATGACTTTCAAGAGAGAATAGTTTCTGATTTAGAAAACTCAATTCTCATTAATCTCAAAAAGTCCCAATACAAGAGAGGAGCTGGGTATTTATAGTAACCCATGCTCCTTAAGAGCTAAACTATGAAAGGTAAAAATACAAAAGGAAGACTACGTCAAGCAGGATTCCATCAATATTTGTTTTTTGCTTATGATAAAAAAGTGGGAGAAAAACTTCTAGTGCAGTTACTATTAACTTGTTTGTAAGTTTCAATTTTGTGCAAATATTCAAAAATGCGTTTAAACAGGGAATTTTTTGACTATCATAAAAAAAGGGGGAGATTGTTACCAATGAGGAGCATTGGTGTCATGAAGATAACGATTTTAATGATGCTACAAGTGAAGAACTTGAAGACTTTAGTTGTAAATTATTTAAAAGCACTTATGTAGACTAAAATGTATTTCTGATGCTTCTTAGAGAGGAACTTGTGAGAGTGCACATTTTTATGTGTCTTGTCTTTGAAATGTATTTGTATTCTTTGAGCAAAAATTATCTTAGTTCTTGAATAATAACTTAGATTTTTATTAAAGATTAATATATTAACTTATCAATATGTTAAATTGTGATTGTTCTTAATTTTTTTATTATGCATACTTTTTTTTATTTTTATTATAACTTTAAGAATCTAAATTAAAAAAGATTGTACTTTTTCTAAACAAGATTATATCACTTTTTAAGCTAAATTTTTCATTGAAATACATTATTTTAATTCCCTTTTATTTTTTGCTTGTTTTTTTTATTTTTCTCCTCCCTTGCACAATTCACAGGATCCCATTTTTGAAAATTGGTCGCCGTAAAAAGGAATTCCAATTAAGAAAGTAAGGAAAATGCTACACTAGATGAAAATTTGACACTCAAACCGAGTTCCTACTTTCAAACATACTTTTACTCATTCCTAAACTCTAAATCTTAAAGAAAAAATATCAAACCTCTCTTAATAGTTCGTCCATAAACCAAATTCTAGATATGTGATAACGGTTAAAAATATTTTCATCTGTGGTGTAATTTTAATACTAAATGCACCTTTTTCTACTTAGAAACTTGCTTGGAATCATGTTTTTCTGTTAAGTTGTGTGAATAAGAGAGTTGAGGTTGAATTTGATGATTTTATGACTAATTCCCTTTTTTTTGATAGAAAATGAGTTATTATGGAAAGCAGGGATAAAGTGCTAAGGAGATAGAGCTCAGAAAGGTCCAGAAAGAGCACTAAAAGGAAAGAAGCTTGAGGCTTGGGCGCCCTTTTTGGAGGCTTGAGCGCAGCAAACCATCGCTCGCCGCCCGGGCGCCCCTTTTTGGGCGCTTGAGCGCCAACTGCACGAAGCTTGGGCGTCCTCTGGAAGACTTAAGCACAGGAAGTGTCGCTCACCGCCCGGGCGCCCCTTTTGGGGGTGCTTGAGCACCGGATGCAGAAGGCTTAGGCGTCCTCTGGAAGGCTTAAGTGCAAGAAGTGTCGCTCATCGCCCGGGCGCCCCTTTTAGGGGCGCTTGAGCGTCAGATGAAAAAGGCTGAGGCGATCTTTGCGAGGCTTGAGCGTGGAAGATCACCGCTCGCCGCCTGGGCGCCCTAAGTGGGGCGCTTGAGCGTTGACGACTTGGGCCTGGGCTTTGTTTCTGTTATGCTTCTGTTCTATTTAAAGGACCAAGGCGTCATAGGTTTGGTATCTCTGGCTGGAGTAGCACAACAACACACTCTTCTACTCTTTGAAGGCTGATTTTGAGGCGGGAGCTTTCATCCTCTACTTTTAAGGTTTACTTTCTCATTCCTTTTCATTATTCATATAGTTTCTCTATGTCTATGGGGAACTAAACTCTATTTATTGTTGGGGAATGATGTAACCTTGTGAACTCTCATGTATTTGAATTGATTATTAATCATATATGCTTTTTCATTAATTGTTAGAGTAATTCATCTGTGCTTATTACATGCTTTCTTTAACTCATTCATTGCATATCTATGAATTGGATGAGTGTTGGGAGGTTCGTTACAATTCAGGGTCTTATTGAATTCTCTCAAGAGTAATATTTCTCAGGGATGAGGGTATGAGTCTTGGTCGTCTTAAGCTCTTGATCTTCACATTTAATTACTGAGGATGCTAGGAATTGCATGAACTGGTGATTAAGGACTGACTTATTCGTCGAGGGATCGGGTTTAGGTAATTTAGTGAGTGACGTTAACATTAATGTATAAAGAATAATTCTTACATACATGAGAGGGAACTTGGTGAAAGCTAACCCCAACAACATACTCATCTCATTATAAACAACATTCATTCATCTTTGTGTTACTCTACTATTGATCAAACTGCATTCATATTTAATTTTCTGTCTTTGCATCTTAAACCTATAATCTCATTTTATGTAAGTCTTAATTAATCGAGTCATCACACAACTGTTTAGTGCCGAGAGTCTTATGGATACGATACTTGGTCTTACCATTTTATATTACTTGTGCAATTTGGTACACTTGTCAATCCATCAACAAGTTTTTGGCGTTGTTGTCGGGAATAAAAAATGTTGTTAACAATAGGTTACATGACAGGAATTATAAAAAGAAAAAAGGTTAGAGATTTAGTTTCAGGAAAGTCGTATTCGCAAATGGCGGTACAGTGTTAAGTGTTATCCCCCAAAAATGACTATTATTTGTGAAAAAAAAAAATCACCTCAATTCATCATCTTGCTTCACTTTTGTCAACATTGTTTTAACAAAAAGCTAATAAGAATATTTAAACGTAAGAACGCTTGACTTTGGCTTTCAGAAGCTGTGACATTATGTGACGAAGAGACAGAGAGAAGAGACAAGAGATAGGAGCCAATAGAGAGCCTTCATTTCAAGGCTGATTAATTTTTATGATTTTTAAACAATAATAATTGTTAAAAATTACAACTACGCTTAAAAAACAAATGAAATAGAGTAATGATTTTTTTTTCATGATATATACAGTCTTTTAAATTTCGTATATAGAGTCATGAATTGAGACTGTAATATAATTTTAGATTTATATTTGAATTTCCAACACTTCAGTCTATCCTAAAATAATATTAAATTTATATGAAATTAGTATTATTTGTGGAAAAAAAATCACCTCCAGCGTGGATTGATCCATTCTTGCTTGACTTTTGTAAAACAATGTGAAACGAATAATAAACAAATGATGAAAACTGATATATTGCAACTGTGAAGTTTGTAATGGCAGATCTCAAGTATATTGAAATTAAAACTGAAACAGAGAATGAAATGTTTCCATACAATCATAGAAATGAGTATTTTAGCTAGAAGCAGCAGACATAACCATAGAGCACGTAATCTTTTAGAAATACATTCTCTTATATGTTTCGTGCTTTTCCTTCGGCTTTTCCTTCTTGATTGCGTGGCATGTGTCCTTGTGGTATAACTAATTTTTCTCCTTCATCTAGCTCAGTATATAAAAATTGAGAAAAAGCCAACACTTAAACGTAAGAAACTTTGAAAAAAAAGACCTGGTGAATTTTATAGATAATATATTTTTGAAAAAGTGAATGTAAGGTGTAGGTTTGGAGTAGGAGGGTTAGTATTAAAGAGGTGTTATATATGGTTGATTGAAGCATAAATAAAACTAGTAGGTTATGAAAAAGAAGATGGGAAACTGTGGGATGCTAGTTTTGTTGGTTATGCTAATGATTTCGAATCCTACAACACTTGCTGAGCTGAGCAGTGAAGGTTCACTTGTGCAACATATGAAGCCAGTACGTCTTGCTGCCATTGACGTAATCTCTGGCCCTCGTCCTATCCCGCCTTCCATCCCTATCCCGGAGACTCCAAACCCTAGCCCTCATCCTAGGCCGCCTCCGACACACTGACCTAAAGGCCACTATGCTCCGTTGCCCTAGCCTAACACTATTTTCTACCATAAACAATCTTTCTCATCTTTCACTAAATAAATACACTTCTTCGCTTTCTTCTTTCTTTTCAATAAGGAAATTGTACTCCAAAAAAAATTTATATATAACTTTTGCAACTTCCTTTGCTAGTTTGATGATATGTAATATTCAAATTTATCTCGAGTTGATTATCTTTTAGTATTTCTTACAATAGATTCAATTATCATTGATTAACACAAAAGCATCTATTAATTCTTTTATTTATGAAAAGCTTTTTATCCAGAGAATGTTTGCTTACGTGACATCCCAATTATATAATATAGGTGTCAACATCCAAATAAAGAGAACAGTTACAGTATGACGTGTAATTAAGTGCGGAATTACAGTCATCCAAATAAAGAGACGAAATTCCAAAGTAGACTGCACTGCAACATCAGTATCCTCTAGTTCTTGCTCCAAGGGAACCTCCTCGACAACATCTGCTCCCATCCAAATGGATGATCATCGCCAAATAAACATACCCAAACAGCACACAACAAAACAAGCAAGGGTGAGCTAGGTAAACAAGCAATAAACATATAGTACAATCAATTCATGTCATCATGCTTAGTTACGTATAAAAGAACAATTAAAGCATACTCATTAAACCACGACTCACACACTCACACGACTCATCCGGATTTGTATAACTATCGCACTATTGGTCGTCTTTGCACTTGCATAGTTCAGTTCGCCCTCCCCAACACTAGCAAGGTAAATCTCCCAACCTATCTATGTCTAAATTCAAAGACTATAGACGAGGACCTCCCTCTACTCTCACCACTTACATTGTTCTTCTCTATTTGAGTATGAACAATGCTTTGAGTGTAGGGATAGACATACCAGTTCAAAGTTCCCTACAGTTATACAGAACAACAACAACACTCCACACATCACTTTCATCCATCTCACCCTGAGATGTCCAATTCATACTCAAATTCATCATTTAAATTTGCAGTCATATTATCATAGTAAATTTAACATATCTCATGCATTCACATACTTCCCACATAAATCACATCATAGTATGCATTCCAAACATTTTGCAAACTTCAAACCAGAACAAGAGCAAATGAACTTGGAACCGAACACTATTTGGACAAATACTATTTGGCCGAACACTATTTGGCCGAACACTATTTGCTGAACACTATTAGTCCGAACACTATTTGGCATAACACTATTTGGCCAAGCACTATTTAGTCGAACACTATTTGCTGAACACTATTAGTCCGAACACTATTTGGCCGAACACTATTTGCTGAACACTATTTGGATGAACAATATTTGGCCGAACGCTAGCCGAACACTATTTGGCTGAACACTATTTGGCCGAGCACTATTTGGCTAGAACACTATTATGACGAATGCTATCACGCTGAACGGTATTTGGCCGAAAACTATTTTGCCGAGCACTATTTGGCCGAACACTATTACGCCGAACTTTATTACATCGAACGGTATTTGACCGAAAACTATTTTGTCGAGCACTATTTGGCCGAACACTATTACACCGAACGGTATTTGACTAAAAACTATTTTGCCAAGCACTATTTGGCCGAACAGTATTACGCTGAACGATATTACGCCGAACGGTATTTGACCGAAAACTATTTTACCAAGCACTATTTGGCCGAACACTATTACGCCGAACTTTATTACGCCGAACGGTATTTGACCGAAAACTATTTTGCCGAGCACTATTTGACCGAACACTATTTGTTGAACACTATTAGGCCGAACACTTTTTGCTGAACACTATTAGGTCGAACACTATTTGCTGAACATTATTAAGCCAAACACTATTTGCTGAACACTATTAGGCCGAACACTATTTGGCCGAACATTATTTGGCTGAACACTATTTGGTCGAGCACTATTTGGCCGAACACTATTTGCTGAACACTATTAGGCCGAACACTATTTGGACGAACACTATTTGGTCGAGCACTATTTGGTCGAACACGCGTTCTGCAGAATTATGCAGAATCGCAACCAGACTTCCAGAGCACCATTTTTATCCCCTTTTTCCCAGATTTTACAACAGTATAGTTCTACAATCACTCATACGGATTCATACCAAACAAGAATACTCTAAACACAAAATTATTCATCAAACAATCATAATATGATCTCAAACATGTGTATTATTCCTACAATCTATAGAAAAAGATCTAGCTCCCCTTACCTCACTACAAGAAAAAAGTGTATTACATACGGAATATTATATACGGATCTAGAGTTGTATGTAAAGTGGGAATTATATACGGAAATTATGTACGGATGTTAAAGAAAGGCGTTATATACGGATATTATATACGGAATTTTATATACGGATAATCCGTATATAATATTCGTATATAATGTTGGCGCGGGGTGGCGGGAAAATTACCCAAGGATAGGATCTGTATATAACCTGTATTATTCGTATGTAGTTGGAACCAAATTTTATCTGCAGATATTACATACGGATTTGGGAAATAATATTAGAAAAATGTATTTCTAATTACGCTGAAGCTGGAACCCTACACTCTCAGCTCGAGCTTTCCTCTCATTCGAACCTGGTGCTTTGTTTTCACTTGAACCGTGGTGCATTCTTATCTCTCTCGAACCCTGTCGTATCCCTTCTTTCGAGCCCTTTCGGTCTGGTTGTTGTTGTCTCCATCCCTCTTCGGTGTGGCTTTGGTTCTTCGTCGTCTCTCTGTTTCGAACTGTGACTTTCATCAATCCTTCATCAAACACTGTCGTTGGGCCTCATTGTTCGGTGCGGTGCCGTAGTTGGGCGCTGAAAGAGTAGCTTCATCTGGTAAGTAAATTGTAATGCTTAGTAATTGTTTAATGGTGAAAATCGTGAACCCTAATCTCATTTTTGTGTGTTTTATTTGTCACATCTATGGTTCGGGTCGCAAGCCGTGGTTGGAGTGTTTGGAAGCATCGATTGAGGCTACTGTGTGGCGGGTTAAGTAGATTCGTACTGGTTTTATGGACTGAGACATATAGCATCTGGAGTTGCGAATGTGAGTGAGTTCGTTTGCATTTAAAGTTTGTTAGATGTAGAAAAATGATTTGTATTGTGTTATTTTGCTTCGTTTGGTAAACAATATGTTGTTTTGTATTTGAATTGTATAGACTGGTACGATTCTTTCTTCTTTAGTGTCACAGTGACTAAGTCTCTTTCCTTGTCAAGTGGCTGGGCCTGTAAATATTTAATGCAGTGCTAGAATGTTCTGTATCAAAATTTAGTATTGCAACGTACTGAAGTAAGCTTAAGTCCCTTTTGAGGTTGTCATAATTGGTGTGGGTTGGTAGTAAAGGAAGAAGTTGGTTTCATGCATAAGTTCTTTGTATCAAGTACTGGTTAGGTTATATATATATCACATAGTTGGAAGAAAAAGGAAAGAAGGGTAGAGTGAGGTGTGAACATTGAAGGGAATGAGAGTCGATTGGTAGAATAATTATGGAGAAAGGAGGTGGTGGGTGTAGGTGTTGTGGAAAAGGAGTATGAGTGGAAGAGAGGGAGAGGTTGGTAGGTTGCAGGTGAAGGACTTAATAGTGAGAGTGCCTCGGGTTGGGTAGCATGAATGAAATAATGTGTGAAGGGCTTAGTTTCTCATCGTGGTTATGTTGGGAAAGAAAGATAATAAGAAAGGGTTCGGCATGTGCAGGGAACATGCAAGGAATATTGTAACTAGGAAATATAGTTGGTTTTAGGGTGGAGATGATTCCAGGGGTCATAGTGAGTTTAAGGGTAAATTATTTGGGAAGAATAATGGTGGTATAGGGGTATAAGGGATTATAGAAGGGTTGAGCAGGGAATGGGTATACACATTCATTATATTGTACTAACTAACCCTAAACATATATATAACTAAGCTTAATTAGGTGTATAACCAGCCATAACAAACCTCTGAAACGCCATTGTGAAGGGTTTCAACTCTTGAAACGATGCATGTATTGTTCATGTGTTTTTTCAAATCATAATTGTAAACAAAAGCATTACAATTACTAGAACTCTCCACTGTTTTCAATGGCAGCAGCTGGAAGAGATAGTCTTAGCTCCAAATCTGGTTCTGTGGTGTTGAAGGATGTTCCACCAAGGTCTACTACTGTTAAATGTTTAGAAGTAATTTAGAAGTGCCACTCTATTTTAGATAAAATTTAGAAAAACTTGGCATCACCACAACTTTGTGACGTTAGTCTTGATGATATTGATGATCAACACTTCCTGTGCTAATTAGTTGTTTTTAGACCATTATTAGTGTAGTGTCTTAAATTGATAGATTTCACTCACTTAGTTTAGTAGTAGTTTAAATTGTTTGGCTTTTCATTCTAAAATTGATTTGAATTTCACCAAAAGAAGTACTTCTTAGTTGTGTTAGATGAACATTAAAAACTGTTTTAGACAACTTAGTGGATTTTTAGATTACCCTTAGATAGATTTTGTTGTAGTTAGTGTGCATGTTAGTTGAACTGACTTTGTGGATGCCCACACTGGCCACCTGCTAGCAGGGTTTAGCTCTGCAACTCCTTTCTCTGCCTCATCAAAAAACATCCTTGTTCTCTTTATTTGTCCCTTCATGAATTTACTAGGTTTATCTATAACTTTACCCAGGAAAATGTCATCATCTAAAAGCATAGCTTTTGCCAATTCATCTTGTCCCTCCTCCTAGTTTACTTCCCCTTTGTTGATAATGGCATAGTACCTTATATGCTACTGTTCTTTCTCTTAATTAGGAATAATCTTCTGCAGATCAAGCTTTGTTTGTCAAATCTGCTTCTCCTTCTTTTACTGCATTATTTGTTTAGGTGGATGATATTGTTTTAATTAGCAATGTTGTTCATAGTCCCCTTATTCCTCTTCTCCTTGTTTGTTGTTCATGTTTCCTCTTGTAGTCAGATTGATAAACTCTCCCTCTTGGCTTTCTCTGGGAACATATCAACCTCTCCTCCTTTTCCTTATCTCAATTGGTCTGATTCTCTTGACTGCTGTGCTTGGGAAGGCATTACTTGTGATGGGGATCTTAGAGTCACACATCTTTTGCTACCTTCTAGAGGCCTCACTGGCTTCATCTCCCCCTCTCTCACAAACCTCTCTTCTCTCTCTCACCTTAATCTCTCCCATAACAGATTATCTGGTGGTCTCCAGCACCAGCTTTTTTCATTGCTCAATCACTTGGTGGTTCTTGATTTGAGCTACAATCATCTGTCTGGTGAATTGCCACCTTTTGGGATTGATAACAGTGGCAAAAATAGCAATGGTGCTGGTATCCAGGAGCTGGATTTGTCCAGCAATTTTTTCAACGGGACACTTCCAAATTCTTTGCTCCAGAACTTGGCAGCTGCTGCAGCTGGAGGAAGTTTGGTGTCTTTGAATGTTAGTAATAACAGCTTCATAGGTCATATTCCCACTTCCCTGTTTTGCATTAATGACCGTAACTCCTCCTCTCTAAGATTCTTGGATTATTCCTCCAATGATTTTGATGGTGCCATTCAGCCTGGACTTGGAGCATGTTCCAAGCTGGAGAGATTTTGAGCATGCTTAAATTTTCTGTCATGGCCTATTCCAAGTGATCATTTTTATGCTGTTTCTCTCACAGAAATTTTACCAACATTGGATACCCAACTTATTGAATGTGACAAGGAAATAGTACAACCAATATAGTAAGCACAGCTCCAGCCATCAAACCAATTTCTGCAATTTGACTTCATCTTTATAGCGAACATATATGGAAAATTACATCTTGACAACAGGGCACCACTTAAACATTCAGTGAAAGACAACAATCATTTTTTTCAATTAAAAAAAACACAGTTGTAAAATGGTTTTGGATGTGAATATATTAGTACAGACACACCCACACATATAACTTATGCTACGAATTCTGCAAAAGGGAATTTCAAAGATTGGATTACAACTTACATCATCCAGAAATTTCTTCTCTTTCTTACATCTGTCAATCTTGGACTGAATCTTCTGTTGTTTAAGATTGACAGCCTTCTGAACAGCTTTGAAAATTTTTCTTTCAGATTCTTCTTTTACTTCTTCTAATAAGGATTCAAAATACTACATTTAATTTAGTTTAACACGGAAAAGGATTAATCAATATAAGTTTAGAGATATTAGCAGATTCACAGCAAATCACAAATCGAGTCTACTTACAATTTTTTGGTTTTCAAGTTGAGTAGCAAGCAATGCTGTTTCAGGCTTATTTATTTTCTTCTTCCATCCTTTTTCACCTTTAACCGATAACCTTCCCTCTTTTTTTCATGTCTTTTCCACCATTGCCCTTTCATTACCCTTTTGCCTTTTCTTTATCTGTTTCTCCACCACCACTTTCCTATCACTAGTGGAAAAATGACATTTTATAACAGATCTATTATAACAGGTAAAAATTATCCATCATAATAGGACATATTATAACGTAGTTTTGTAAATTAGTTATAATATAAAACACGGTGGCAAACTTGTAAATAAATTTAAGACATATTATAACGTAATTTTGAAAATAAGTTATAAAATTAAAATGTTGACAAACTTATAAATAAATTTAAAACATATTATAACGTAGTTTTAAAAATCAGTTATAATATCTCCTCCTCCTTTCGAATGTTTCACATTTGACTGATTTGATTTGAACTTTCCCTCTCGTCTCATTCCTCTCTTTCGCGTCTCTAAACCTCCAAAAGACTCGTTCCCTCTCATCTTTAATTTATCGGCACTCCTCCCTCCAAACACTCTGAGAACACTGCTCCGCGCCCATGCTTTTCTCGGCTCCGAGAACACTCCTCCCTCCTCGCGATTGTGGTTGTGGTTTAGGCTATAGAGAGAAGGAGAGCTAGGTTAAGGGAAGGCGAAGGCCAACGAACTGAAACACTGTTCCTACGGCTGACCAAGTAGTTATAGAACCTTTGGAGACTGCTTCTGCCTCCGCTGCCTCTTCGTCGAAATCTCCGAAGTCTGACCAAGTAGGTTTTATGATTCATACTTCGAAATCGCTGAAATTTCTTCTACTATTTGTTTTTTCCTAATTTGTTATGTTTTTCTTCTATTAATTTCACTAATTTGTCCTAGATTGGTGGAGATTGTGTTTGGATTGATGTGGAAATCAGCGGCGTTAGCACGAGAGAGAGGAGGAGGATGGGATTTGGAAGGGTGAGACCTCGCCGACCTCGGTTTCGACGGAGTGTCCGATGATGGTAACAGACGAGACGAAGTTCGAAGGTTGTTCTCTGGCGAGGTTACCTTCGTAGGTTGTTTGATAGTAGAGAGGGAAGAATGAGTTTTCTTTTCAATTTTAAAGTTCATTTATTTTTACCTATTGTTTTTGTTTTGTTTGTGTTTTTTCTCTCAGGTTGTTAAGTGTTTTCAAGAATTATTTGCTCAGACCAAGTATAAGGAAGCTGCAGAGCTTGCTGCACAATCACCCCAAGGAGTACTTCGAACTCCTGATACTGTTGCTAAATTTGAGGTCTTTTATGCATGAAAATGCTGTTACATTAATATGTCTTGCTTTTGTTACCAAATTTAGGGTATTCATAATCACATTAATATATCAATATGTTTTTTATCCTGTGTTCTTGAGTTGCGTTTGTTAATTTGCTTTCAGAGTATACCTGTGCAAGCTGGGCAAACACCACCATTGTTGCAATACTTTGGAACTCTATTAACCATGGGAAAGCTTAATGCTTTTGAGTCACTGGAACTGTCACAACTTGTTGTAAATCAGAACAAAAAGAATCTTTTGGAAAATTGGCTGGCAGAGGATAAACTTGAATGCAGTGAGGAGCTTGGTGACCTTGTGCAGGTCCTGACAGAAATTTAATGTGTTATTTGTTTTTCATTTGGACATATTTATTAATTTTATTTTATTTTTATTTTATTGATGGTCTGGGGAAGGAAAATCCAAATTGTCCATTCCTTTTAAAGAAACCCATGATCTGTTCCTTTGCTTTTCCTAATTTTTACGAGGCTTGCATATATGCAGACGGTGGATAATGACCTTGCTTTGAAAATTTATATCAAAGCTAGAGCAACACCAAAAGTTGTTGCAGCTTTTGCAAAGAGGAGAGAATTTGACAAAATCTTGATATATTCAAAGCAGGTAATTTTTTTTATTAAATTTAGTAGGATCACAAAATTATTGGTGTTGATATTTAATGTTATTGTGTCATTTGTTAGTTTTTTTACCATTACCTTTTTAATGCCATTCTTCTCTGCTTCTTTAATGAAGGTTGGATATACACCTGATTACATGTTCCTTCTTCAAGCAATTTTACGAACAGATCCCCAGGTGAGAAGGTTTTGTCTGAACAATCATCTGATTCAATTTTATCTCTGACTTGCTTGACATTTATCATGTACTTATTTATGTTTTGGAAGTCCGAGCATACCTTGCTTAAAGTAGCATCACCTAATGAATGGCAGTTAATGCATCCAAATGGAAATGGTTTCCTTATGCTTATGTTGCTTTAATTTTAAGAATATTTCCACATTGCTCATCCACATTCTAATCTAAGTTGTTTATTTTTTGGGCATCCATATTTTTTCTGGTTTATGTATATAGAATAATTCAAAAGTTCTTTCATTGCAGGGTGCTGTAAATTTTGCTCTGATGATGTCTCAAATGGAAGGAGGATGCCCCATAGACTACAACACAATTACTGATAATTTTTTGCCTGCTATCAGAGACCTGCTAAAAATATATTCAAGTGAGTTTTATTCATCAGAATATTATGAATTATCCAACTTTCTAGTATACTTCATCAAAATTATGTTTATTCATATTGGTTTGTCTAAGTGAATGGTTGATTCTTGTGAATTAACTTAGTTATTGTCATCAAAATTTTGGAGGACGCTTAAACAAATTTTCTATAGTATCCAACTAAGTTACATTGTTGTTTTAGGATTGTCCAACTTCGTCACTGCCTCTCATTTGGAGGATCCAGCAAAATATTGTTATCAATTGGTTTTACAAATACCTCAAGGACCTCTAGATCATATAAAGTACCTCTGCTATTTGAATCACATGTCAGCATGAGTTTCAAGATTCGGTTGTTGCTCTACATAAAAGCAATCAGTATTAGGTAACTGAGAGGTTATAGGATAATTTACAAAATACTCAACTTTCAGTAGGATAATTTACAATAAGAATTAAGTTGTTAGCATGTTGGGAATCTTCATACACATGTTAGAAGGAGGCTGCTTATTTTGGTGATATTGTCATTTTGCCCTTTATGGATCGCTATGAGCTTGTTGTTCTTAAAACTGTAACCATTTGTGAATATGGGGTGAGTTCAATTCTTTCAGCTACTGAAAACTGCTTTCCCTTCAATTCATTTAATTCTTTCCTTCAATTGCTTATACCTGCTTCAACTCTTAAATATCTTGAGGATATAAATTAATTTTCATCTATGCAGATTCAGAATGTGACAGCTACATATGTCATGAAAATTGATGACGATACATTTATTAGGGTGAAAACCGTCTTGAAGGAAATTGAGAAGGTGGCCCCAGAAAAGTCCCTTTATATGGGAAATCTCAATCTCTTACATCAGCCTCTAAGAAATGGCAAATGGGCAGTCACTTATGGGGTATTATGATAGGGACAACATACATGAGCTTTGTATGCTTTATTTTTTCTTGTTTTTTAATTTTAACAATCAATTTCTAGCTCTCCTCGGACCTAAAATAGTATGATACGAACATAGTATATTAGAGATTAGTGTTTTAGTTCACCGTGCATCCTACCCTCTAAGATGTGAGTGAAGTTTGTTTTCCCATATATAGGGTCTTGAAAACATGAGGATTAAAACTTTAGAACTTCTTCGATGCCATTAGTCAGGACACTTGTGTGGGTAATATTTTTTATGTACCTAAATAGGTTCCTTAAAGGGCAGGCTGAAAACCGGAGCTTCTGCAATACGATCGATCACTACTAGTTACCAGTTATATGCGTAGGAGTACAAATATGATTTAGATGTTTTCAATTCTTTAATTGGAACCAGTTGTCAGTGTTACTCCTTTACTTTTGACTGGAACTTGTGCAGTAGCGTTTCATAATTTTATTACATTTTTTTGTTGAACTCTTTTTTCCTTAATTGTTGTGCTTGTCTAAACATTTGGTGACAAGTACACATAATGCGGGGAATGCTATAAATTGTTCTTTTTTTGTTGTATTCTGAGGTATTGTGTTTTGTTGTTCCAGGAGTGGTCAATGAGTTCTGGCCAAAGGGTATCTTGGATTGAGTAATTAATGAAATCAATAAATCAATTTGTACCAGTTTAGATAAGTCAATGTCTCAAATTATATGGATTTTAATATCATTGCTCAATGAATTTTTTAGTATGTGACAACCAGTTAAAAAATGTTTGTTTTAAACTTATCCACTTCTTTAGAGTATTATCTTGTGTTACTTTATTTTTATGGATTTGTCATCGTTTGTGTAATTTACTAGTCTTTTTTCTTTTCTTGAAATGACATGAGGTTGATATTTTATTCCAGACAAATTATTTCGTATTCTCATTTCTTTTGTATTTTTTTTATTTTGTAAAAGAGAAAGGAGTCTTTGATTGGAAATAAATAATTTAAAAAAATCTTATTGTTTTTATATCTAATTGTACTTACTTTTTTTATTTTACCTTTTGTCAATCTATTTTAACTTATATTTTTGTCTAAATTTATTCACATGTATTAAATGATTTTAGTCTGACATTTCTAATGTAACCAACTATTCATTAGAATATTTTTTTAATTCTATTATTTTATTTGTAGATCTTTAATTATTCATCTCCTGAAAGTTGCAGACATTGAAGACATTAAAAGAAATTGAGCTTCTTTTATTTTAAGTGTTAGTAGAAATTTGGCTATGTATGTACATTATTGTAACAGTTGGATTTAATATATAGTTTCATGTATAAATGATCTATTAAATATTAGACTATTTAATATTTGAAATGAATTCTATTTTGTTAATTTTCTTAAATTTGTTTATTTGAAGCTATATTGATTATAAATTGATTGGATGAGATCATAATACAGGAATATTATTATAATTTTATTGGATATCAAATGTAATAATTTTTTTTTTAAAAAAACATATATTATAACGTACTAAACAATGTATGTTATAATAGTTGATCACATATTATAACGTACAACAATATATACGTAATAATATATCACATATTATAACGTACAAAAACTTCTACGTTATAAAACCTTCCATCCTATTATAACATACAGATGAAAATTTGTCATAATAAACTGCGCATATTATGTCGTATTTCAACAACTACGTTATAATAGGTTGAACATATTATAACGTAAATTTTTGCTACGTTATAAAATGCGTAGACTTATTATATCGCCCAGAACTATGTCCTCAGTAATTACGTTATAAAAGATCATTTTTGTACGTTATAAAATGTTATTTTTCCACTAGTGTATTTTTTTTTCTTTTATGATTGTTATGATTTATGGATTGTTGTTAAAACTTTAGTACAAGTTGCATGTAAGTTGATTATTACCTGCTTAAAATTTAGATTTGTGAGAGATACCCATGCGATGCTTGAATAAGTTTTTGATGGTATTTAGAAGAATTGAGGTAGATGGAATGATTCTTTATAGATAATAAAGAAAGATGAAAGGAGAAAATAAAAAACAAATCAGAAAGAAAGAGAGATGATTCAAATATAGAAAATAATTCAAACTCTGATAAAAGACACATTCAAAATTTACTAGAACAATGTCTTTTTTTTAAAAAAAAATTTCTATTGAGTAGCAAAATAAATTTAAAAAAATATTTGAAAATGATTTTAAAATTATTGAAAAGACTAAAGACATAGAGAGAAAAAAAAGTAAAAAAAAATATTATTAAAATTCTAAGTCAATTTTTTTAAAAGGAACAATTTTCTTTAGGAGGAGATAAATAAGAAGAAAGGGAGAGAATAATAACATTCCTTTTTTATCAATAGTGGTACTAAAATAAAATAGAACTTCCCACTTTTATTACAACCATTTTATTAAAACTAAATGTCCTGTTTGAAGTTAATTTTTTATTCTCTCGTACAGCATACACTTCCACTTTTTATAATACTTTTTGGAATGCACCAAATATAATATAAAACATCACATCACATTCCATCCTCCTAAAATATCCTTCTGGCAAATACTACCTTAATCTCGACATAAGAAGAACATTTTTCTTTCTTTCAAAATACTACATTTTCAAGAATGGTTGTTCTTTTTAAGCAGCAACAGTTCCACAATGGGAAGAGAATAAAACAACAGATTCTTCTCTAAAACTAACAAGTGCAGAAAATAGCAAAATATACAAGATTGTGATTGATCAAAAGTTTAGAGAAGAAAAGGTATACAGTACAAGACACTTATGACAGTTCAGTAACCTAAAACAAACTGTTATAACCTCACTCAAAAAGAGTACTATTAAAAAAATGGTAGGTAAAAAAAGTCACCCCCTTTGGATTTATCATATAACCAAATTACTGCCAAGATACCAAAAAGCATCATATTGTTATCTGAGTTGAAGGATTTAAACTTGGAGGGGAATTGTTTAGAGGGTGATGTCACTGAATCTCATCTTTCTAATTTTTCCAAATTAGAAACCTTATTCTTATCATTCAACACATTGTCTCTAAGATTTTCCTCTAGTTGGGTTCGTCCTTTTCAAGCAACAAGTTTGAGATTAGCATCTTGCAAGCTAGGTCCGAGTTTTCCTGGTTGGCTCCAGACACAAAATTCCTTAAGGTGGTTAGATATATCTGATAATGAGCTAAATGATTCTGTACCAGCATGGTTTTGGAAGAACTTGCAAAATTTATATGGGTTAAACATGTCTCACAATAATCTCAGTGGTGCAATTCCTGATATACCATTAAAGCTTCCTTATAGACCATCTATAGTTCTGAATTCAAATCAATTTGAGGGAGCACTTCCACCATTTTTGCTACAAGCTTCAGGGCTGTTACTCTCTCAAAATAAAATTTCTGATTTGTATTCTTTTTTGTGTAATCAAATCATTGCTCCGAATTTGGCAACTTTAGATTTATCAAACAATCACATAACGGCACAAATTCCTGATTGTTGGCAATCTTTACACCAATTACAACTCTCAGATTTTACATGCATTTTACATGTTTTGACTCATTAAGCACATTTTAACCTACCCAGACTTAAGAATTTTGTAGTTGACTGCCCCTTTATTACTTTATTATAAATTGATATGTGATGTTCTTTCTTTTGTAGTTGCACTCGGTACCTGCAATCCAGTATAGAACAACTCATTTTGACAATCAACCAAGGCTCCTAGTAAGACCTAAACCTTCAAATAATTGTCCTTTTGCAAATGTATGCTCATGCAACTGTATGTAACATATTAGGAGGGTTATTTAATTCTTTAAATGTTTATTTTTTAATTAAAATTATTTAGCTAAACAATTAAACACATCAAGCACTATCTACCGTAATTTGATATTTCTTTAACTATGCTTGGTTGTAGTGAAAGTTTTAGGTCAACGTTGTAGGTTGGCCAATATCCTTATATCAAGTAAGCTTAAAACAATATTGTACATAGTGATTAATATAAAACAATAATATTGTACATAGTGATTTACATGTACAGAACAAGTATTAAGATAGAGACATGTTGAAGAGGACCTAAATTAATTTAGGTTATTGTTTAGGAAGCCATTTGATAGGGCACGTGTCCTAATATGGAGACGTGTATTAACCATTGGCTAATTGTTTTGTAATCGATTTATGTACAGAACATGGATGATGCTCAACCAAATCGTTCATGGATGTACGATAGGTGTCATAGAGGAAGAGGTGCTTTAAAAGAGTCTTTTGTATTGGGTGTTGAAGAGTTTATAAGTAAAGCTTGTGAACAAGAACGTTATCGTAGAGACGGGGGTCTTCGATGTCCATGTTTAAAGTGCGATTGTACAAAGATTCTGCACGAAAGAGTTGTGAAGGTTCACCTTTACAAGAACGGTTTCAAGCCTAATTATTTCATTTGGGAGCATCATGGGGAAATAATGCCAGAAGATCATGTACAAAATCATGACAGTTCGATGGCTGTAGAGACGGAAGATGGTCAAATTAACCAATTTCAGACAATGGAAGACATGGTGCATGATGCTCTTAGGCCAAATGAGTCGTGGCAAGTATCTACTTCTAATAACATTGAAGAGGCTCCGAATGAAGAAACACAAAGGTTTTTTAATTTTTTGTTGGATGCAAACCAGCCGTTGTATGCAGGAGCATCAGACTCGAAATTATCAATGTGTGTCAGACTATTAGCTTGCAAGTCAAATTGGAATATTCCTAACCAATGCATAGATTTTATTGCAAAAATGGTTATGGATGCAACACCCATCAAATCAGGTTTGCCTAAAACATACTACGATGCAAAAAAGTGTGTATCAAAGTTGGGATTACAATCGCAGAGGATTGATTGTTGCGTGGATGGTTGCATGCTCTTCTATGATAATGAATATGGTAAGAATGATGGCGCATTGCTTGAATGCAAGTTTTGTGGAAAGCCAAGATATCAACCACGTAACACGGGAGCAACTAGTAGCAAACCAGTTCCTATGAAATCAATGTTGTATTTGCCATTAATTCCCAGACTACAAAGAATGTATGCCTCAACACAAACTGCAGGACAAATGACATGGCACGATCAGAACATCTCGACGAATGGTGTTTTGCGTCATCCATGCGATGGAGAGGCTTGGAAGCACTTTGATAGAGTATATCCTGACTTTGGTATCGAGCCACGCAATGTTCGACTCGGTTTATGCTCTGACGGTTTTAACCCATATGTGCAGGCATCAAATATACCATATTCATGTTGGCCAGTTATTGTCACTCCTTATAATCTTCCTCCAGAAATGTGCATGTCTAAACCTTACATGTTCTTAACATGTCTCATTCCCGGGCCATTCAATCCAAAGGTTGGCATAGATGTGTACTTAGAGCCCTTAATAGACGAATTGAAGAAGCTGTGGACGGGTGTGATAACATATGATATTTCAAGGAAACAAAACTTTATTTTGAGGGCCATGCTAATGTGGACAATTAATGATTTTCCTGCTTACGGTATGTTGTCTGGCTGGAGCACTCATGGTAAACTGGCATGCCCACATTGCATGGAGCATACAAAGGCTTTTAGATTATATCATGGGGCAAAAAATTCATGGTTTGACTCTCATCGGAGGTTTTTACCGAAAGACCATGCTTTTAGGAGGAATAGAAATGCTTTCAAGAAGGGGGAAGTGGAGATGGATGACGCACCACCATATCTTACAGGACCAGAAGTTTGGAATAGAATCAATGGTTATCCTAAAGTAACTGAAAATGGTGCACCAAGAATTGATGGATACGGTGAGTGGCATAATTGGACGAAAAAAAGCATCTTTTGGGATCTACCCTATTGGAAGGATAATTTGTTAAGGCATAATCTTGACTTCATGCACATTGAAAAAAATTTCTTTGACAACATCTTTAATATTGTGATGAATGTTGCGGGGAAGACAAAAGACAATGAGAAGGCCCGAATGGATATAGCTTTGTACTGTAGACGAAAAGATTTGGAGCTAAAAAGTCATACCAATGGAAACATGTATAAGCCAAAAGCAAATTATACACTTTCAGCCGATCAAACAAAAGAAGTCTGTCATTGGGTAAAAGCTCTTAGGATGCCTGATGGATATTCTTCTAACTTGTCAAGGTGTGTTGATGTCAATAGGGGAAAGCTCATTGGGATGAAAAGCCATGACTGCCATGTGTTTATGGAATGCTTACTTCCTATAGCGTTTAGTTCTTTACCGTCTCATGTTCTCAATCCCATTACAGAGATAAGTCATTTCTTTAGAGATTTATGTTCTACTACATTGAACAATGATGACCTAGTGAAGATGGAAGAAAACATTCCTCTCATTCTGTGCAAGATGGAGAGAATATTTCCTCCTTCATTCTTTGATTCTATGGAACATCTCCCTATCCATCTTCCATATGAGGCACGACTTGGTGGACCAGTCCACTATAGGTGGATGTACCCATTTGAAAGGTGACAATATGACATCTTATCGTTCAATTTACTAGGCATAATTCAAAAATCCTAACATATCAGTTTCAAATTTGTAGGTTCATGGGATATGCTAAACGTTCAGTAAAGAATAAAGCTAGGGTTGAAGGATCTATTTGCGCATCATACTTGCACAGAGAAACAACTCATTTTTGTTCCCACTATTTCAAACACTTCATGTTAACACCACAAAGCAGTAGAAATGAAGTAGACATTCAAATAGAAAGCCTAACGACAACATTATCAGTGTTTGACCAACCTAGCCGTCATTCTGGGAGGGAATCAACACATTGGCTAAGTGATGAAGAATTGAGATCAGCTCATGTTCATGTATTGATCAATTGCAATGAAGTTGAACCTTACCTTCAGTAAGCCTCCAAAATCAATTATATTACCCATCGGAGGTTTTTTCATTTGATTACATGCATTGTCTTTGATCTAATCTCGTCATACATGTCAACAAGTCATTCTTACATACCTATCAACTATCTGAGTCAAACAGTTCGACATACATACATGCTAATTTCCCATTGTGGTTCAGACAAAAAGTACGACTTCCTATCATTCTAACACATTGATTTCTTCCTTAATTCTTTAATCATTACATTGTTGAATAGGTTGATATCCTGAATGGTTGTAGGTTCATAACGATCCTTTAAGTGTGAGGAACCAACATCTTAGAGATTTATCACTTGGTCCTTTAAGGTGTGTAAAGGAATGGCACACATTCTTTGCTAATGGATACAAATTTCATACCCATGCATGGAGTCAGGGCAAGAAGACAATAAATAGTGGGGTTCATGTTAAAGGGCTAACAGAAGGAGGTCAAGATGATTTCTATGGTGTCATTAAACACATTTATGAGTTGGAATATAATTCAACAACCACAGAAAAGAAAATTGTATTATTTTATTGTGATTGGTTTGATCCATCGAGAGTAGGTACAAGGGTGGATTCAAAGTATGGCATTGTGGATATTCGAATGGATAAAAGATATGTGTTGTTTGATCCTTTTATAATTGCACATAATGTACAACAAGTGTATTATGTACCATATCCTACATCACGCACGGACAAACGAGGTTGGTGTGTTGCGATAAAAACGAAGCCTAGAGGTCGCATTGATTCTAATGATGTAGAAGCCGATGTGCCATACCAAGTGGAGGAAATGTTACATGTTAATGACGTCATTGACGTTGAAGAAGTAGTCCGATTACAAGATGTAGACGCTGGTCTTGAAGAAGTGAACCCTAACAATATTTCATCATTTCAAGGGCAGATAGATGAAGATACAACGGAATCAGAAGAATACAATGCAGAGGAACAGGGTGAAGATGACAATGAAGATGAATTTCATAGTTCTAGCACTGAATAGAGTTAGGGTGTGTTCCTCCTTATTTTTGTTGCATTTATAATGTTGTCCACAATCTTAAGTTCTTATGAATGTAAGTCTTAACATTAAACATTTACTGATAGAGTTTTATTGCAAATACCTCAGTTATAAGGGCCAACTGCTGAACATAATCTTCACCATGAAATAAAGGCTCCCTTCTAATTATCTCCATTAAAATACAGAAAACGAAAATATAGTAAAAGAAAATACAGAAAACGAAAATATAGTAAAAGAAAATACAGAAAACGAAAATATAGTAAAAGAAAAAACAGCAAACAGTAAAAACCGAAAACAGTAAATTTGAAATATGAAAACATAATCAACATTACAACAGCAACATATAGAGAACGAAATTACAGGTAATGATTTAAAGTGCAATAATCAACAACACAGTACAAACAACAGTAGAAATTAAATGGCAGGTAAACAACGACAGAGACTAAATTGCAGCAGAAATTAAAAATAGTAACAAAATTGCAGCAGAAATTAAAGACAGACAACCTAGCAAGACGGGTAGAATGATCATCATCTTTAAAAACTGGTTTGAATATTGTATGACCAAGGAAGAGACTTCTCAAGAAAAGCTGCTCAGAAGAAAGTTTCTGTGATGACAATAACTAAAACTTCTCCAGGCTAGTCAAGAAGTAAACAGAAACAGAAACAGAAAATACCATGACTATTAATCATGATTGGAAGAGAAATTACCAATGTGATATGATATGATTAATGGTGAGAGGAGAATATCGCAGCAGTGATTCATCTGTGGTTAAAAATTGCATCTTTATTTCATATACCAGGCGAGTATTGGAAACCAATAGGCCAAAATGAAAAATGAAAGAAAGCAAAGATGAAGACTTCAATCAAGTAAATTGGAAAGGGCACCCAGGAGAAGATCACTGTAAAAAGAATAGTGAAACAATTTCATGTAGATGGAAGAAGATAAGAGTTTTGGCTGGTGTAATTGACAAAAAAAATCATGGAGATCAAACATTGTAAAAGTGTAATTTTATATTTTAGTGACAAAATCAAGTCATAGAAGATGGTATTGCCATAATGCTATGTTGAAATTATAGGACTTAGGTATGGGTGGAGAAACAAGATAAAGAATATTTGAAAATAATAAAATATTATTGATATGGTGTGAAATGATATTATGACAACACTGACTTAGTGATTCGTTTTACATTGAGATACTTAAATCAAGAAAGTAGCACAAGCCCAAGCACACAAATGCAAAAAGACTACTAACTAATTATAATGAAATGTGGAAAATACTCCTAACAGGTTATCTGAGATGCTCTAAAGTGTTCTTAAATGATATTGTGAGCTGTTTTCAACTCTAACAAATACAAACATGATATCACAAAATCAGACACATCATAAGAACAAAAGTATCTGTTAACCAAACTTCACCACACTAAAAAACCTTAAGCCTTGGAACAAAAATTATTGCACAGTGCATTTTTCATGACAAAATGACAAAAGTAGTTGTACTACATCACCAGAAACATTCGATAAAAACAAGGTCCTACCAAGTGATACTGAATCATATTAAAAATCTTTTGGCAACACCAGAATATCACAAATATGTTCATCAAGCAACTAACATTGCAAGTGTTCATCTAAATACTCATTTTCTCCCTCCCCCCCCCCCAAGTCTTAACTAACTCCTTTGATTTTAAGTACTCAATGAATGATCCACCTCATACAAGCAAACCCCACATGTGAAATCACACTGTAATCTTAAGAGCTATAAGCATAACACTAGTTAGATAATGACAGGTCTAAAATGAAGATAAGAGGAAGGTTTCAAAAGAACACGTGGCTAATGGATATTGGCATCTGCAAACAGCACCATTCAAACAAATCATCTCCATGCATATCATACCTCATTGGACTGTACTTTCAACCATGCACGTAGTGCAGGGTTCTCTAGCTTCTGGATAAGTACTCCAAGGCAAGGGAAACCTGGGAGTAAAAGTACATTTTGAGATTATAGCTAACTCTGAGTAAGGCTGTTATAATTTCTGCACATACTTGTTTGTAAAGATGATAGCAGAGTCTTTTGAGAGAAACCGAAGAAGTGGTCATGATTATTTTATTACATTTTTCAATTTAACAGTTCACAGCATCCACAGTTAAAAATGATACATTCACAGATTTCAGTGAGAGAAAAGGAATTGAGGACAAAACAAGCACTGTTGCCATTAAATCTACCCACACTAATAACAGATTAGCAACCATTACAATTGTAGCTATATCACACTAACTACCTACACTAAAATCCAAAAGAAGCACAATAAAGCTTTGAGCAAATCTAATGTAGAAGCAAGTATTCTTTCTCTTCTTTTCTCTCTCTTTATTGATAAGATATTACTACTTTTACAATACTGCCAGACAGAAGAGATAAGAAGACCTATACTTAATTACCAACCCTAAATGTTTAAATTGACTTTTGATTATATAAAGACAATTTACAGCTACCCCCAGGACTTTATTTCCCTCTTTTCTGTATTAGGAATTGAACCTAAAACTTCATTTTACTTTATTCACATCCCAACCTTTCAAAGATATTCACATTCCATCTTTTGTCTGCCAAATCTTCCACCTTCTTTTAGTTAAAAACTTGCTATTGTATACAATTAAGTGTTAGTTAATTGCCTTAAGATGTTGCTATTGTACACAAGTATGTGCAGAAATTATAACAGACTTAAATTTTTGGATATACCAAACACCTTTCATGTGTATAAATGAATCATATAGTCAGATTTTTCAACTACATCTTTGAATCAAAAGAGAGGAAGCTTATAAATAGTTTATTGAACCAAAAAAACTACATTTTTCTGTCGATGGCTTCTACAGAATTAATTAACAGTACTTCTTTTGGATGTTGATGAGCTTGATTTAGGTATTGGAAAGTGGACCACTGCACGTTCAAAGACAAGCTAAAGTATATTGTTTTGGTGTTATATATATGATCTGTTTGTGGGAAAAAGAATAGTGGAAATATGTTGTGTTAGATGTTTGATGGCATTGAGAGGCATAATTATGGATGTAACATGATTTTTGGCAAGAACTTTTCATGGTTCATACCTGTTATTTCCCACATTATCTAGTTATTATTAATGGGTTGTCTAGATTGTGCTTATTTACTAATTGATGTGTGAGATATTTTCTTTAAAAGATATACATTCATATCAAATGCAAGTACATCGTATTGTTGTTCATGAAATTATTGAAAATTTGATGCACCCTGTCTTTTGTTGAGGTATGCTAGTAGTGTACTCTGTACCATATTATGCTTTGAAATTTATTATATATGTAAAACCATGATTTGGTTAAATCTGCATTTATCTTTGATTGTACTATTTCTAAATTTTCTTTTCTTCTATTGTATAAAAATATATATTATGTTCAAGAATATGGCATCAGGTCCTTCTGGCCCTCCTATTCCACCTTCAGGAAATTCTAATAAGGGCAAGGGGAAGAAATCTTACGTAGTGAAGTTGATGACACGTTTCAATAATGAAATTGGTTCAACCAGTCAACCAACTACAGCTACCTCTACCTCTACTGGTAGATCTGTTCCACCTCCAGTAGTTGTTCCTGCCTTCACTCCCACTCCACATCAAGTTCCTACATCTTCACCTACCTCTATTGGTACATCTCTTCCACCTCCAATACAAGTGCCTGGCTTGACACCCACTCCATACCAAGTGCCTCCTTATCTTCAGGCTTCACTCTCTCCCAATGTTGGTTCTAACCCATCAACTCCCACAAATATTGCAGCGTCACCTGGTATAGAGGATGCAGATCCACATTCTAGTTCAGCCGCCAATAACATGGAAGAATGTTCCAATAGTCGTCCAATGATTACACCCGTTGGAGGAGGGTAAGAAAAAAAATAACTCAATTAATATATACACAATTCATTGTTGTATTATTGTAATGTTTGAGTTTAATTTTGTTTTAGGTTTTATCCTACAAAAACTGCATCCAAGGCAATCACAGCAACCATCAAGGAACAGTTTGATGAGCCATGGCTAACATGGGGTGCAATCCCTAAGTCAACCAGAGATGTCTTCTTCGAACGTTTTAAGGTAAACACTTTTCATTCCTAATCCTGTTGTTACAAGTCAATAGTTGGTGTCCTGCATTTAATTTATACTTTGAACTTCTTTACTTATTCAAACCTATTATTTCTAATATAACAACAGAGAAAGGTTTCATGGAAGCCTGAAGATGAGGAAAAGGTCAAAAAAAATTATCACACCAAGGCATCTCATAGACTCTCAGAGATGTATAAAAAAGCTAGAACTCTAGGAAAAAGACCTGATTGGCTCGGGGACGATACTTGGAATGCTCTTTTGGAAAAGTGGAACATGCCACTTTATAGACAAAAGTGTGAAACGGCAAAGAAGAATCGGACATCTGAAAAGGGTGGATGTTTGCACACTGGAGGATCTATAAGCGTACATGAGCATGCTATTCGTTTGGTATATAACTTGTACATTTTTTTTTCTTATATTTGTAATCATAAACTTTACAAATATTTATTAACAACTCCTTTTGTTTGCAGTCACAAGAGCTTGGTCGGTCTGTGCATGTTGATGAAATATTTCAGCAGACACATATTCGTCAATCAACGGGAGAATTTGTGGACGAAAGGTCTAGGCGGACCCATGTAAGTTTGTACTAACTCTATCACATTATAAATTTTCGTTTTTTAAACCTCATGTGTAATGATAGTATTTATTCATTTAACAGGAACAATTTGTTGCAAAATTTTCTGAAATTAGATCTGAGACTGCATCTGTTGGTGTCTCAACATCTTCTCCTCTAGACCCTGCGGAGGAGGAAAGATTGAGAAACCGATGTTGGTTAGAGGCTGCTGGTGGAAAATACAAGGGATGCGTATACGGCATTGGAAATGTCACTTCCCAAGATGACTGTGTTGATAGTTACATCCAACAGACACAGGCATCTTCTACTGCTCAACCTCAAAATTCAGAAGAAATTGTTAACCTGAAATCGCAGTTAGAACAATATGGTCAGCAGCTTCAAAAGTTTGAAGGATTTATTGGTGTCCTCCTGCCATTCCTTCCGCATTCAGCAGCCGCGGCTGCACAACAATTTTTAAACCTTCAAAATCCTCAAGTTCAAAATGACGTACCCAATACAGTCCAACCAGAACAGCAACCTCCAGAGCAGCAACCACCACAACAGCAACCACCACATGAAGAACCAGAAGATGGAAATGATGATTACATGCATTATTAGGAATTTTATAGAACTTATTTCCATTACTGTTGAACTTATTTAGAACCAACTCTACAATCTGTTTATGAACTCCAAATGTTGTAGTTATATTTACATTATACAATATTTATGTATTCATATTCAATGTTTTCTTTGTGGATTAAGTGTATTTGAAAACCTTATTAAATTTATATGTCAATGTGCAATGTATAATGTCCAGGTTTGCTTGTAACAATGCTGAATGTTCACTACAATGTCCAGGTCTACTTGTATACTGTGCATGGAGAACTGTTATATACAGAGAATTTATTTAGCTCTCGTTAAACCATTATATACGGATATATCCGTATATAATTTCCGTATATAAGTTATATACGGATAGTTCCGTATATAAGTTATATACGGAAATATCCGTATATAAATTATATACGGAAATTATATACGAATTTTTCCGTATATAAATTATATACGGATATTTCCGTATATACGTTATATACGGAAAAATCCGTATATAACTTATATACGGAAATTATATACGGATTTTTCCGTATATAAGTTATATACGGATTTTTCCGTATATAACGTATATACGGATATTTCGTATATAACTTATATACGGAAAAATCCGTATATAATTTCCGTATATAAGTTATATACGGATTTTTCCGTATGTAAACTTAGCTACGATGGTATTATATACGGATTTTGGTCCGTATGTAATCCGTATATAAACACAGAATATATACGGATTTTGGGTCTTATATACGGATTTTTGCTGTATGTAATACAGTTTTTTCTTGTAGTGCCTCTTGAAGACTTCTTTTGTAAACCTTGAATCAATCTCTGTACTGTGTTTCTCCTCTGTTGTTCCAGTCCCCTCTTTATCTCTGCTGGACCGTGTCTAGCTTATTCTTTCCCTCCCTTCTTCTTCCCTCTCTCATGTGTCCTTAAAATGAAGAAGTTAATCTCCTTTCCGTGTGCTGTTGGACGAACCTCAGTCGTTCCCTTCCACCCTCACTGCCGTGTCCACTCTTGAAGATGATGATAATGCTTGGATTAGTGGGTGTATGGGAGACAAGGGTGTTGATGAAGATGCATCCCATTATATATTCAATGTGCTACTCATGATGGTGTTGAAGACAATGGGTTGGTAGATGAATAATTTAATAAGAAGAATCTCTAAGTGGAAAGGTTGGTAGGTGATGGTGTAATGAAATGTTGGACAGATGGTGCTGGAGAGCGTGGCTATTGTTGCTACCTTTTCTGCAATGTTTTTTTTATACATATATAATTAGAGGTTCTTACAGCTTCCATAACCAAACTAACCAACTAATTACCAAGATTCAATTAATATTCTGTAAAAAAATGTAATAAAATTATACTCAATTTATAAATTAGTAGCTTCTAGTTAATATTAATAAGGATTTTTCTTAAATTAAAGTTATTTTCAACAACTTTGAGATGTAATTATTATTAGTTAATAACACCAGTGCAGTAAGGCTTTTTATGCCGGTTAGATAAAGTTTTCTATGTTGATTATTAAAACGACATAGATACAACAACATAAAAAGTATCAATTTTTTTATGTTGGTTTTGAACTCAAGAAAGAAAGTCTACATTTTATGCTTATAAAAAAGTGCTTTCTAATTACATTTTATAGGCAACGCTTGCAAAAAGTATGCTCTTTATATATTTTTCAGAAGACAACGAAAAAGTGCTTTCTATTAGTCTTGTGGTAGATAATAAATTCTGCTTCAGTAGACAACATTTAACAAGCGCTTTCTGTTGTTTCAATTTTTTTTAATGATTTATTTAATTTTTTATTCAACGCTCTCAGGTTTCATAATTTCTTTTAAAAAAAACAATAACAATAAATAAGTGAAGTCTCATTAACTTCTACATGAATCAAAAAGTGTTATGAATATGAAAGGCTCAAAAGGCTGTGAGCAAAAAATTGTTTATAGAAAACATAAAGTAGTAGGAAGAATATGAAAAAGACAAATGTCACAAAATGAAGGCTCATTACTATTAAGTGAGGGGTAATAAAGGAAAAACCAACATTAAACGTTACATTAAAAAACGTATGTGCTGGCAAGAGAGAGAAAGCACGTTCCAAGATCTGAGGGTTAGAGAGAAGGCAGCGAGAAGGGTTTCACACCACCACCACCACTGGCCGGAGAACACCACCACACTGACCGGAGCACTGAGGTTTAACTGGAAAAGAGAACAGAGATATACAAGGTACTGAAAATTTCAACGTTTTTCATTAGTAATATTCTGAATGTTTACAGTATTATATACTAAACAATGAAACTGTTTTTCTGTTTTGTTTTCTTCCAACACTCCTCTGAAAACAAAACATTGAAAGAACAAATTACGAAATGTACAGAAAAACCCCTTTTCACCGATTGAAATCGGAGAAAAACTTCATCTCTTGCGATTTTGAGCTATTTTCACCGATTAAAATCGGTAAAAATACTCTCTTTTGAGCACACACACCCTTTTCGCCGATTGAAATCGGAGAAAAACTCCTCCTAGGCTGATCTCCCTATCTCCGATGAAAACCCTAGGTTTTCGTCCTTTCACTGGTGTGATCTTCAACTCGCACCATCCCGATATGTTTTCTGAGAGTCAGAAAACGTTCACCTTTAAGAGCTTTGGTGAGTATATCTGCTAGTTGGTCTTCGGATCTGCAGTGTACAACCTCCAGATTTCCATTGCTGACTTGTTCCCTGATGTAATGGAACCTAGTTTCAATGTTCTTGCTCCTACCATGAGAGGTAGGATGCTTAGTGAGATCTATGGCTGACTTGTTGTCTACCAATAGTCTCATCCTCTCAGACAGCTCCACCTTCATCCCTTCTAATAGGAATCTCAGCCAAGTTGCTTGACAAGTAGCTTCACAAGCAACTATATATTCTGCCTCACATGATGACAATGCAACCACTGGTTCTTTTCTAGAACTCCAAGAAATAGGAGATCCACCCATGAAGAAAATATATATCCTGCAGTGCTTCTTCTGTCTGTCTTATCCCCACACCAATCTGCATCTGAGTAAGAAGTAATTTGTACTTCTTCTCCAGCTTCATCTCTTCTTAGGAGAATTCCATATGAGTATGTACCCTTTAAGTACCTTAGTATGCGTTTGACAACATTCAAATGTGATACCCTAGGACACTCCATGTACCTACTTATCACTCCAACACTATAGCTCAGATCAGGTCTAGTGTTGCAGAGATTTCTCAGACCTTCAACCATTCTTCTGTAAGCTGTTGGATCAACAACTTCTTCTTCTTCTGGCTCTTTTTCCAGCCTTAATCCCACTTCAGCTGGGGTGTTAGCTTTATTACAATCAACCATCTCATACTTCTTCAGTAAATCTTGGACATACCTTGACTGATGCATTACAACTCCACTCTCAGTCTTAGTAAACTCAATTCCAAGAAAATAACTGAGTTCTCCAAGGTCACTCATTTCAAACTCCCTCTGCATTTCAGCTTTGAAGCTTGAAATCAACTCTTCACAACTCGCTGTGACTAACAAGTCATCAACATGCAAACACACAATCAATTTTTCTGTTCTGCCTCTGTGTTGACAGCACTGTACATATACTCCGTGTTCTGAAACACATTTTTCAAAACCAATACTATTCATAAATCCATCAATCCTCTGGTTCCAGGCTCTTGGGGCCTGTTTAAGTCCATATAGAGCTTTTTTCAGTCTATATACTTTGTCCAGTTTCCCTTCAACTTCAAAGCCCAGTGGCTGTGTGACATAGACTTCTTCCTCAAGCTTTCCATTTAGGAAGGCAGACTTCACATCCAATTGATGTAAGGTCCAGTGAGACTTAGTGGCTAAGGACACCACTAATCTGATGGTCTCAATTCTGGCTACAGGAGCAAATACCTCTCCATAATCTACTCCAAATTTCTGTAGAAACCCTTTAGCAACCAACCGTGCCTTATATCTCACAACAACACCTTGTGGATTTATCTTTGACTTGTAGACCCACTTCAATGCTATAGGTTTCTTTCGGTAACTCTACCAAATTCCAAGTCTGATTTCTTTCTATAGAATCAATTTCCTCCTGCATAGCTTTGTACCACCTCTTATCCTTCACAGCCTCCTCAAACTCAACTGGTTCAGCCTCTGCAATTAGTGCATAGTGCACAAAATGTCCCTCTGATGTGAGAGTAGCCTCATAGGATAAGTCAAAATCCCTTAGGTGAGCTGGCAAGTGAGTAACACGTGATGACCTCCTTCTACTATCATTATTCACATTTTTCTCAGTCTTAACTACAGCAGTTTCATCTTCTAGAGTGATGGTTGATGTCTCCTGCCTAGTTGTGTCCCACTTCAAACTCCAGTCTCATCAACAATTACATCTCTGCTGATGCAAGCTGTCCCTGATGTAGGGTCATACAGCTTGTATCCTCCAGTTGAGTGATAGCCTACTAAAATTAGAGGCACTCCTTTATCATCCAATTTCCTTCTCAACTGGTCTGGTATGTGTTTGTAGCACAATGAGCCAAAAATCTTCAGATGTTTGACATCTGGTTTCATCCCTGTCCAGGCTTCTTCAGGTGTCAAGCCCTCCAGTTTCTTTGTTGGAGATCTATTCAGTATGTAGGTAGCTGTCAAAACTGCCTCTCCCCACAGAAAATTAGGCAATTTCTTACTTTTTAACATGCATCTAACCATATTCATTATGGTTCTATTCTTCCTTTCTGCTGCACCATTGTGTTGTGGAGTATAGGGAGGAGTAATCTCATGCACAATCCCTTCACTCTCACAGAAATTTCTGAATTCAATGGAGGTATATTCTCCTCCTCCATCTGATCTCAACATCTTCACTTTCTGTCCAGCCTGCCTTTCAACAAGAGTTTTAAATTTTTGAAATACCTGCAGCACTTCTCCCTTTCTCTTGATCAAATACACCCAGCACTTTCTAGTCCAATCATCAATGAACAGCAGAAAATATCTATTACCTCCAGGTGTCTCCACTTGAATAGGGCCACAAACATCGGAATAGATCACTCCTAGTTTCCCTGTAGATTTTTTGGGTAGATTTTTCTGAAAACTGCCCCTTGCTTGTTTGCACTGCACACACTCTCTGCAAACTGTGTCTGGAACTGTAACATTAGGCAGCCCATTCACCATCTTTTTCTGTCCCAATAGGGACAAATCTTTGAAGTTTAAGTGTCCAAACCGTAAATGCCACAACCACTCCTCCTCGCTCTCTGATGCAGTAAAGCATTGGTGTTTTACTGCACTCATCACTACTCTGAAAGTACGGTTTTGTGATAGTCTAGCCTGCACAACCATTCTCTTCTGTTGATTAAAAATACTAAGGTTGTTATCCTCCATTTTCATCAAATATCCCTTCTGCAGTAGCTGTCCCAAGCTTAGCAGATTTGACTTTAAACCTGGTACATACAGTACCTCTTTAATTGTTACCTCTCTTCCTCCCACATCTCTTAGAACAACTCTGCCTGTACCTTCTGCAACCAGACTTCTATCATCAGCAAACGGAATCTTTCCATGTCCAGCACCTTGAATTCCTACAAACCAGTCTCTTCTCCCTGTCATGTGGGTAGAGCACCCAGAATCTAGGTACCACACATCATTTTCTGATGAATCTTCTTCAGTTTTAGCCATCAACATTACTGGTTCTGAATCAGATTCCTCTTCTTGGGCCAAATTAGCCCTCTTCTTTGGTTTGTTCTTAGCACCTTCACCACTCCAGCATTCCTTAGCATAATGACCAAGTTTTTGACAGTTGTAGCACTTAACCTTCTTTTTGTCAAACTTCCATTCACCATTTTTCTGATTTTTCACCTGGCCTGATTCACTGGACTCTTCTCCATGCTGATCCTGTGAATCTTTGCCCTTCTTGCCACCTTTTCCTCCTTTCTTGAACCCCTTCTTGCCTTTCCATTGAGATCTGGCCTGTAAGGCCTGCTCCTGACACTGTCTGCGCTCATTGAGGCGTAACTCATGAGCCTCCAATGAATGCAGCAGCTCCTCAATGTCAATATTCTCCTTTCTTCGGGTTTCTTCAATGGCAGCTACTACATAGTCAAATCTGGCAGTTAAAGTCCTCAGAATTTTATCCACAATATATTCCTCCATCATCTTATCACCGCAAGCCCTCATCTTGTTTACACGTTCTTGCACCTTATCAAAGTATTCAGCCACACTCTCATTTTCCTCCATGATCAAGGTTTCAAACTGCCTTCTCAGTGCCTGCAGTTTAACCTTCGCATTTCTATCTCCATCACCATATGTTTTCACTAAAATACCCCAGATTTCCTTTGCACTGTCAGCATTTGAAATCTTGTTAAAAATCTTCTGACTTACGCTTCAGTTTTACCATCATCTTATACTCTTTCTTCTCTTCTTGAGATGCATTTTCACTCAATTCAGGCAATCCCTGTTCAATAACTTCCAGGACATCTTGAAATCCAAACACAGCACGCATCTTGATTCTTCAATCATCAAACTGCTTGCCATCAAACATGGGTAATGGTCCCTGTATGCCTCCAAAGTTTGCCATCACAGTCTTGCAAACTTTCTTGTAGATTCTTTTAGCCAAAGTCACCTTCTTTTTTCTTCTCTGGATACACACACCACTAGATAAAGCTCACACACCTCCAATAATTGTGCACGCACCCACTTTTACACACCAGGATTCACCCTAAGCTCTTGATACCATATTAAGTGAGGGGTAATAAAGGAAAAACCAACATTAAACGTTATATTAAAAAACGTATGTGCTGGCAAGAGAGAGAAAACACGTTCCAAGATCTGAGGGTTAGAGAGAAGGCAGAGAGAAGGGTTTCACACCACCACCACTGGCCGGAGAACACCACCACACTGACCGGAGCACTGAGGTTTAACTGGAAAAGAGAACAGAGATATACAAGGTACTAAAAATTTCAACGTTTTTCATTAGTAATATTCTGAATGTTTATAGTATTATATACTAAACAATGAAACTGTTTTTCTGTTTTGTTTTCTTCCAACAATTACTTCAATCTATCAATAAAAATCATTATCAGAAATGCATTCCAAAATACACCAAAATAGACAAAACATAGGGAAAATAACATAAATGACTTTTGTAAAACAATGTACCACGTTTAGAAATTGAGAAAAAGCCAACACTTAAACGTAAGAAGCTTTGAAATAAAGATGTGGTAAATTTTATAGATAATATTTTTGAAAAAGTGAGTGAAAGATGTAGGTTTGGAGTAGGAGGGGTAGTATAAAAGAGGTGTTATATATGATAGATTGAAGCATAAATAAAATTGGTAGGTTATGAAAAAGAAGATGGGAAACTGTGGGATGCTAGTTTTGTTGGTTATGCTAATGATTTCGAAGCCTACAACACTTGCTGAGTTGAGCAGTGAAGGTTCACTTGTGCAACATATGAAGCCAGTACGTCTTGCTGCCATTGTCGCAGGATCCTCACCAATGCCAATACGGCCTCCCATCCCTGTCCCGGAGACTCCAATCCCTAGATCTCATCCTAGGCCACCTCCGACACACTGACCTAAAAACTATGCTCTGTTGCCCTAGCCTAACACTATTTTCTACCATAAAGCATCTTTCTCATCTTTCTCTAAATAAATAAACATCTCTTCACTTTCTTCTTTCTCTAAATATATAACTTTTGCAACTTCCTTTGCTAGTTTGATGATATGTAATATTCAAATTTATCTCGAGTTGATTATCTTCTAGTATTTCTTACAATAGATTCAATTATCATTGATTAACACAAAAGCATCTATTTATTCTTTTATTTATGAAAAGCTTTTTACCCAGAGAAGGTTTGCTTCCATAACCAAACTAACCAACTAATTACCAAGATTCAATTAATATTCTGTAAAAAAAGTAATAAAATTATACTCAATTTATACATTAATAGTAGCTTCTAGTTAATATTAATAAGGATTTTTCTTAAATTAAAGTTATTTTCAACAACTTTGAGATGTAATTATTATTAGTTAATAACACCAGTGCAGTAAGGCTTTTTATGCCGGTTAGATAAAGTTTTCTATGTTTAATATTAAAACGACATAGATACAACAACATAAAAAGTATCAATTTTTTTATGTTGGTTTTGAACTCAAGAAAGAAAGTCTACATTTTATGCTTATAAAAAAGTGCTTTCTAATGACATTTTATAGGCAATGCTTGCAAAAAGTATGCTCTTTATATATTTTTCAGAAGACAACATCTAGAAAAAGTGTTCTTTATCAGACCACTTATAGATAGGACTTGTTTTTCGAAGTTCTCTTTATGTATGGTTTAAATAGATAACGCTTCCTACAAAAAGTGCTTTCTATTAGTCTTGTGGTAGATAATAAATTCTGCTTCAGTAGACAACGTTTTTTCAAACAAGCGCTTTCTGTTGTTTCAATTTTTTTTAATGATTTATTTAATTTTTTATTCAACGCTCTCAGGTTTCATAATTTCTTTAAAAAAAACAATAACAATAAATAAGTGAAGTCTCATTAACTTCTACATGAATAAAAAAGTGTTATGAATATGAAAGGCTCAAAAGGCTGTGAGCAAAAAATTGTTTATAGAAAACATAAAGTAGTAGGAAGAATATGAAAAAGACAAATGTCAATGAAGGCTCATTATACTTCAATCTATCAATAAAAATCATTATCAGAAATTGTCAACACTCAATTTCGTCCGGATTGGCTAATTGATTTATTTTATTTTCATGGGAAGTGTAAAAAAAAAAAAAAATAAATAAATAAAAAGAGCGTTCGTTCTCTACTGTAGCTTTCGGACCGAACGTTTTTTAGTCGATTTCGGACCGTTCGTCCTCTTCCTTTCGGACCGTTCGTCCTCGTCCTTACGTGACCGTTCGTCCACTGCATTGCGCGACCGTTCGTATTCACCCTTTCGCTGATCGTTCGTCTTCTATCCTAAGAAGACCGTTCGTCCATTACCATGCGCTTCTCATCTCCATATCCTTTTGACGTTCGGCTCCTTCCCCGTGCTCAACCGTTCGTTTTTATTGACCAATATCGAAGACTGTTCGGTTCTAGCAGTTCCCTCACGTTTGGTTACAGTCCTCTCATTCAGATCCAGCGGTCGTCTACCGTGCGCTTCTCTTATCCATATCTATACGACCGTTCGGTCATGTTATGTGTTAGTGAACGTTCGGTCATGTTATGTGTTAGTGAACGTTCGGTCATGTTATGTGTTAGTGAGCGTTCGGTTATATTGTTTAATGAACGTTCGGTCTTCATTTGAACGCTCGCCCTCAATGACGTTTGTCTTCAGCATTCGTACTAGTGCTTAATTTCGTCCCGCGTTCGGTTTTAAGCGTTCGGCCGGAAGAAAATAGCGTTCGGTAAAGAGTGTGGTGAGGCGTTCGTCCAAATCACTCCTGCCCTTTCTACCGCTCGTCCATCACTTCCCCTTTCTACCGTTTGTCCAGATCACTCCTGCCCTTTCTACCGCTCGTCCCTCACTTCCATTCTTCTACCGCTCGTCCTGACCCTCACTTCCATTCTTCTACCGCTCGTCCTAATCACTCCCATCTTATGCCGCTCGTCCAGGTCACTCTTTATTCTGGCGCTCGTCCTAATTACTCCCCTTCTGCCGCTCACTCGTTCAGGTCACTACTTCCTTTCTACCGCTCGTCCTGATTAGCTGTCTAGGGTCCCACTAATGATTCCCATTAATGATTCCCACGATCTTCCGCTAATTATTCCCCACCAATTATTCCCAGAATCTTTCACCAACCCTCCAATTATCTCTCTACCTACCAAATTCTTCCACTTTCAAACAATCCCCCAATCACAGCTACCGACACTCGTCCACCAATCAAACCTGCCGACACTGACCTCCTTCTGCCAATTTAATGGGGGATACCTTTGACCTTTGATCCAGATTCACCCACCCCAGCCCACCATCTTCAAACCTTTCTTCTTCATCTTCACCTTATACCGAGGCCACGGCTAATGGAATCGATTATCTTCATCACATCATCTTCATCTTACTCTTCATTCATCTGGAACAGACCTCACGGCCAACACCTTATACACGGTCAACATCCATCATCTATCAGACACTTCTCGGACCACTCTCCAACCCCTCTGCTCCTCTCACCCGTAACCATCCCAACCATTTCTTCTTCACAACTCACTCACTACCTCCACTACATTTCCCGTCACAATCCTTATTTCCTCACCCAATCTTCAATCTTCATCCATTCCCAACAACCCAAATACACCCACGGCTACTGGAGGAGCCTTCATCTCCACCAGCCCATCATCTTCATCCCTTCATGACAAACAACCCCTTGACCGTGAGCCAGTACCAACATCATCATCTTCACTTTACCTCACGGCCAAACACTCACCCACCACCCAAAAGCATCATCATCCTGCCTCCACCGTGACCCAATCACGCCTCACCTTCTTCTTCCATTTTCATCACCCAACAACACCCTTTCATCATCTGTACTTCTAACAGAACAACACAATACTCATTATTTTCTCTTCACATTTCACCTTCTTCATTTCCCTACCATCTTCAAAAGAAAGAAATCATTTCCCCAGCCTCATTCGTTCTATACTGAAGCCATCTCTAATCATCAACAAAATGAAATCCTCAAGCAAGAAACACTATAGTAATCAACAGTGCCGGTAAGGGGGCCGCGTCTCGCGGTAGTGGATCTGTAAAAAAGGGTAAGCCCAGCTTGAAAGAGAAAAGTCGGAGTTGGTATCCGAGCCCATTGTTGGTGGAATCGGAGCGGTTGCGGGCGTGGGTCACGTGCACCGGCAGTGAATCGGGGCCATGCGTGAAGAAGCAAGGGAGAGAACCTGGCACCGTGGCAGACGGTAGTGGCTTCCAGAACGCGGCGGCTGGCTGAGACCGCGATGGTGACCCGCATCGCCGGCGGCAAGGTCGCGAGGTGGGAGTTGGCTATCGACGTTGAAATCGGCAGAGGCTGTGGCGTGGGTGTGCATCAGAGTTGGGTTTTGGAGAGAATTTCTGAAACAAAGCAAACCCTTGGTCTATTCTAAAAAAAAATATAAAACAATAAAATAAAAAAAATAATAACCTTTTCTGCTTGCCACACCCATTTTCCATCCACACACCCTTTCCATTTGGGTTGAAGCCCATTTTGTTTCTACAAACAAAGAGGAATTGGACTTGACAAGCAAATACTCAATGACACCTCCAGTTTCATCCCTTCACTCCTGACAAGCAAAAAGGTATTTGGCCCAAACAAAGGAGTCTCAATTTCACTCCACACCTCTCGTTTTCATCTCTGCACCTCTATTCTTATTGGTTTATTTTTCTCGCTTTTATTTTTAAGTTTTTTATTTCTTTATTTCTTTTACTGTATGTAGCCCATTGTGTGAGAACTACACTCTTGTATATTGTATCTTATATTTTGTCGTATTTATTCATAAAAAATAAAAATAAGAAAAATATAAAATAAAAATAAAAAATAAAAAATAATAAAACAAAGCCGTGTGAGTGCTCGTGCGATCGTACGCATCAGCCTAGTGCTCATTACGCAAACAATAAGAAAAAATTCGTGTGAGTACTCATGCGATCATACGCATCAGCCTAGTGCTCATTACGCAAAATTAAAAGATAAATTAAAAATCAGAAAAATATGTTTTAAAAGTCAAGCATATGTGTGATCGTTCGCATTGTCCCTGTGCTAGACATCTTTCCTTTTTATAAAAATATTAAGCACATGTGTGATGGCACGCATCGTCCTTGTGCTAAAAACATTGTCTTTTATAAAAATACCAAAAAATATAAAATCTTCAAAAAACCAAAAACATCAGCATTTTCAAACAAGAAACCGTCTTGCTAGCCAGAACTACGTGATCCTTGATTCTCCATCAAAAGTGGAGATACGTAGGAGCAAGGCCAATCCTTGTCAGGTTCACTTTCCCAAAAATCCAAAATCATTTTACAAACAAAATTCTCAATCAATTTCCAAACAAATTTTCAAGCAGTTTTCTAAAAGAACTACGTAACCCTGATTTCTCATTCTTAATGAGAATACGTAGGAGCAAGGTCAATCCTTGTCGGGCCTAAAAAACTAAAAAATATTTTGTTTCTTTAGAATTTTATTTTAGGGGATAGTTAAACATTTTGAAAACCACATGACATTCACATATTTAGTTAAAGGTACTGCCTTAGGGCAGACGTTGTAGGGTGCTGATACCTTCCCTACACGTAACCGACTCCCGAACAAAGAATCTCAGTTTCGTAGACCATGCCTTATCATTTTATGGTTTTTCCGTAGTTTTCCAGAATAAACTATGGTGGCGACTCTAAATCTCTTTTTCAAAACGTTTTCTTTTTCGGATCGTCGTCCCGTCGCAATTCCCGTTGCGACAGAAATGTATTCCAAAATACATCAAAACAGACAAAACATAGGGAAAATAACATAAATGGCAAGGCTAACAAATATAATTTTTTAACATGTTGTCAATAAGTTCCTATTTTTAACATGTTGGTAGTTAGACATAGCTTTGTAGGTTGCGCAATTTCGTCAAAAGTGAAGTTTAAATTGTTCAAAGTCCATTGTGTATCATGACTTCATTGTTGAAGTCACTCCTTCTTAGAGTCCAATGAAATTTTATAAGGAAATATATAAGCATTAAAATGAAATGTATAGATTCAAATAAGCATGACCAATGACATAGTTTTATAAGACAATATGCAAGCATAACATACTAATCTATAATAAACTTTTACCAATGAGATAAAAACACCAAACGCCCCTAACTTTAATGATTTGATTTCCAGAATATTATTGACATATGCAATTAGGAAAATACTATAATAAAGAAAAATAATATAAAATTAGTCAATTAAAATTCTAATACAAATTAATTATATATACAATCAAGATAACTTACATCGATTGACATTGTTCATACTTCATAATAGGTGATATTTTCCTTTATATTGCCACAAAGGTAATACTCACAATCTTTGTCGTTGACTTATTTTGGACACTAGAAAACTGAAAGAAGAAACATCAATATAATTGGTATGAACAACATCAATTGATCTTGAAATAAACAATTGTAATCTACCTTAATTGGTATCCATTTGATATTGTTTAACTTGAACTTTGAAACCATATATCCTTTTTGAGCTTGGTAGGTTTGTATAGCCTTAGTTAATAAATAAAAATACAGCATATATGAGTAAAAAAATATACAACTAAAATTGTACATATATGTGAATAACGTATATTCTTACATGTCAGACAACCTCTTTAAATCTTGGGTCATATTAATGTCTTTCAGCAATAGGTCAAGATAATGAATTATCTTCATTTTAAGATTGATTCCAAGCAAGATCCAATGATGGCTAAAATTTCAATTCAATAAACAAAATTAGAATCCATGCATCTAACTTTGAAAATAATACATTGTTAATAAAATTAGAATGAAAGGCATTACCCTGTATTGATAGATGCTAGAACAAACTTATCAATCACCCTATTATCAAGAAAAATAATGATTATTTTTTGCATTCTCTCTTTTATTGATAGTTCATGTGTTGTTATTTGGGGTGATGAAAAGAAGAACTCCTCATGATTTACTTTAATAAAATTTTGATATAGATACCTTATAAAAGAAAAAATATAAAAATATATTAGTAATATGATAAGAGCTAGTAATCAAAGAATGAAGTTAATTATAAAAAGTAGTATATTGTACTCGATATATATAAAAATTGTAGTTACACCAGGCTATGCATACTCAATAACTTCTCCATAATTTTTACATTAACGATTTATTTATGTTCATGTAGTCCAAATATGTCTTTCCCCATTTCTATTGAGGAAAATGACTCTGATTACTTTAGTTGCATGTTTGAAGAGAGGTAGTTGAACCATTCAAGAAGATTGCGATGAATCACTTTACGAGGAGTATGTTGAATGACAATTTTTCCCTTAACATTTTGTTTTAGGTGTAACAGATTCATTTGTATTATTGATATTTTTCTTTTTAGATAGAGTGGAATCCTAAAACATCATCAATTAAACAAGTTAGCTAATAGATAGAATATTTTCATAAATAATTATGAATTAAAATAGTTGTATAAACATATCACCTTAATAAACTATAAGAGATTGATTGGTCATGCCACGAATGTACCTATTGCTTGTCTTATTGTCATGATGTCATCATCAACATTAGGTACATGTAAGGATGCATTTAGCTCTAGAGCAATATCTACACTAACTTTTATATGTCCATTAGGTAGAGATATGTCATGTAGTGTATTACTTTTAATATTATGCAATTTCTCATGGGCAACAAAGCAAAGTAATTGTGATGATACAAACAATTTACAACTTCAGACCTATAATAAAATATAGTTATAAGAGAATCTATAATGTGACTATATGTCGAGATCTATAAAAGTTTAAATTAAGCAAATTGTACTAATATTGACACTACAAAAAAAACACAAAATACTAACGAAAAAAATTCGTCGATAACAACCAATATTCGTCGATAATATTATCGGCGGTTTACCGATAGTCAAATATCCATCGATAATTTTGTTGGTAACCATTATCGACAGATATAATTGTTGGTAATTAGTGGTGGATATATTTCTCGATAATTATCAAAGAATAATGGTTGTCGATAAGTTATCTTCGAAGACAATTCTGATGTAATGAATTATTCAACATCCAATGATTGGGATTCAAATTCAAATAAGACTGAATCAAAATCCAAAGAAGTATTTATAGCAAAGTTTGGATGGAAAACTAGTCACATTTTTTGTATCCTTTAGATCTTTTCACATATAAACATGCATAGGTAACCCTTGTTTTGTTTTCTTTATATGTCTCAGTTGCAAGTCAGCGACATAATTATTGACTCTGGTATGCAAAATAACGAGCAGTAAACATAGAGAATGAGATGTTACCATTAAGTTCTAAAGCATATATTAGATGTGTTAGATGATAAGAAAATAAACCCAAATCATATGAAGGTGCTTTGGTTTTTGTGTCAAATATAGCTTTGTATGCATTATTAACTAATTAAATCATCGAAGTCTATTTTCCTTGGTAAAAGTTTAATATCTTTGCTGGCTAGAAGCATGATGACTCATTTCAGTTTCCCTGTGTTACATTTCAGGAGCTTGAACATGATATTTGCCAAGACTATTGGAACCAGAATCGGAGCCATTAAAGGAAGCAATTACTTCTACATTCTACATGCACCACCCTATCTTGGACAAGGTCTTTATTAGAAGGTGGGTTTTAAGCCTAACTCAACCCCACAAAACCGGTTTGTAGGGTGAGGTTTGCACCTCACTTATATATTTTAATTTGGCCTTATCTCTAGTCGATGTGGGACTTCCAACAGTCTTCACTATTTTAATTGATATTGTCGTAATGATCCCTACCCTCACTACTTATGCTTTCACACTCAAAATTAAGATAATATCATATGTTTAAGGTTCATCTCCTGGTTAATTTCCATACTTTAACTATTGAATGTATTTGGTGACTTTATGCATCATTCCCATGACAGGTTTCTAAACATAAACCTTTCAAGGAAATTAGTCAATTACAGGAAGTCTTTCATAGTATCGCAATCTTTCTTTCACCAAAAAATATAATGATCCTTCTATCAGAAGAGCCATAACAAACACCATCCAGGTCAGATTCTTCTAACAGTTCTCAAATCTTTCTTACTGAAACAACAGTTATCGTCTACACAACCACTTAGTTGAATTTTTCTCTGCATTGAACTATGTTAAAAAATCACAAAAGCACACAACTAACTCAAGCCATTGATTTTATTTTATAACCACTCTTCCTATGCAGTTATTTTATTCACAAACCAGATACACATTAGGAAGTGAAGCCCGTAAGCATGAGTTGGAAAATATTTTCTTAAAAATAAAATCAATTTTGAATTGCCATAGATAGGTATTCCACACCCTCTATTTTATTTTCTTTCTTCACTTGTCATCCATGACTCTTATAAAATCAGTACTGCAATTTAAGGAGATGTATTTATTTTATTTTCTTTTTTCTATTTGTTGCATTCCAAGTGTCAACCAATGCTCTGGAAAAGGAAGCATTTCATGACCTCTTTTCCTAATTGTTAAGTTTTGCTACAACCAATTAAAGGGGCAATCACTCTATTTTCCCTTTTATATCCTTATTGAAAATTTATTTTCAAACGTTCTATCCCTTGTTAATTACTATACTTCTAAAACTTTATCATTAAATAACCATTGACAAGTTCTCATTCTGGAATTTCTGGAAAAGAGCTTTCCAAAACAGGGATAATAATAATAATAATCAACTTGCAGGACAAACATATATTGTCAATTTACATTTTTTTTAATTCTCCCCCTTTCATAAGAAAAAAGCCCCATCATCTTTGACTGAATTTTCATTGAATCATTAACTTGTACAATTAGTCATGTTTTAACACGGAGGAAAAAATAATTCTAATGTATAAAATATCATAACAACGAAGGCCTGAAAGTGAATAAATTTCTAGAGGTTAAAATATTATAAAATGTGAATTAATTAAATTAAATAAGAACAAGATTCATTTGTTTTACTTGCAGATTTTGCTGTCAAGAAGCAAAGTCCTTACTAACAGCCACATGACCAATAATCATGTACCATGAGTAAGAATTGATTTGTACATGCAATTTGTTGTGATATGCATCCATTCTTCAATGAACAAGAACTAATGAACCAAAAATGCTAAAAAATTAATAATTGAATTAACGTATATGAAAAAAGTAAAGCTAAAAAATAAAACGAGTACAAAAAGTCCTCTATTTGATTAGTTGATGTGTAACAGAATCATCAAATTGATGATACAAGTACATTAAGATAAGACAAATAATCTTTCGAACACTTCAGCTACGTGTTCATTTAGTGATGAAGAAAACCTTTATATCCATAATGTACTAAGTATACTCGATTGTTAGCTGTGTTAAAATTGTTCGATGTGAAGGCAAGAAATGGGTGGACTGATAAAAGCTTCACAGAGTTGCTTGAGTTGTTGAGTGATATGCTTCCAGAAGGTAACACATTGCCAACATGCAATTATGATGCGAAGAAGATATTGTGTCCCATGGGTATGGAGTATAAAAAAATTTATGCATGCCCAAACGACTGTATATTGTACAAGAGCGAGTTTGCCAAGTTACACCAATGTCCACAATGTGGAGTATCATGATAAAAACAAAAAGAGGGTGAGTTTGAATGTGATAGTAAGAGTCCTTCTGCAAAAGTCTTATGGTATCTTCCTATTGTTCCACGGTTGAAACGCTTATTCAGTAACCCAAACGATGCAAAACTCATGAGATGACATGCAGATGGACGTATAAGAGACGGAAATTTAAGGCATCTGACAGATGCAATGCAGTGGAAGAATAATGATTCCATGTTCCCTAATTTCTGTAAGGATTCAAGGAACATTAGGTTTGGACTTGCTACAGATGGAATGAATCCATATGGCAACTTGAGCAGTAAACATAGCTCGTGGCCTGTGATGTTAGTGATCTACAATTTACCTTCGTGATTGATACGACTGTCGCGGTCATACAAATTTTATGTGCAACTAAGAATGCAGTATAACTAGGAAGTGACTCCTAGGTCGTCTCACAAGGACCAATTTGTGTGTTCAGTCTCAGATTCTGTCTTACAGGAAGGGGGGGGTTTGTTTTGTTGTTTTGATGCGGTAAAATTAAATTAAACTGAAAATTAACTTTAAAACAGTAAACGTGAAAATGGTGAAGTAACATTTAAAACATTAAAAACCGAACAGTAAAAGATATCAAAATAAAATTAACGTGGGAATACTAAACGTAAAACGTTAAACACAAAAATAAAAGCATCAGTAAAAACAAATCGTAAACATAAAACTAAAACGGTAAAACTGAAATTAAAACAGTAAAACGAAATTAAACAGTAAAAACGAATTTGCTACAGTAAAAACGAAAATTCAAAAACATAAAACAGTGAAAATTAAATCTGAAACAGAAAACTAAAATATAGAAAACGAAAATACAGTAAATTGTAAATACAAAAAAAAACAGTAAAAACAGAAGACAGTAAATTTTAGAAAACAGTAAAAACAAAATTTCAGCATCATGAGAAAATAAAAATAAATCTGAAACAGAAAACTGCAGTACAGAAAACAAAAACACAAAAAAAACAGTAAAAACAGTAAAAACATAAAACAGTAAAAACAGAAAATGAAATTACAGCAGTAAATAATAATAACATTACAGAAAATACAGATTTTCAGAATCCTAAATTGTAGCAATACAGAAACAGTAAAAACGTAATACAGAAAAATAGTAAATACAGAAAACAGTAAATTACAAAATATGAAAACAGAATCAGAATTACTGCACCAGCATACAAAAAATAAAATTACAGTAAATAATTGAAAGTGAAATATTCAACAGAAGAGTAAAAACAGCAGTAGAAATTAAATTGCAGAAATACAGAATACAGAAATTAAAATACAGCCAAAATTAATTTACAGCAGTTAAATAAAATAGTAAAACAGAAAAACAGAATTTAAATTTCAGAAACAGTAAATGAAACCAAACTTAAATTGAAATTAAATTGTTCATGAATTTATTACAGTAAAGAAATTAAAATTGGAACCTAATGTACACATTCCTCAACCATAGCCTTCCATCTTCGTGCGTTTTTTTTTCACGTTCCAGATGCTGTATTTTCCAGCCCCTTGACTGTCCGTGTGCTTGCTGTCCAGCAGCTGTATTCCCCTATGCTGGACAGTATCCAGCTTATTCTCCACGGGGCACTCCTTCTTTCTCCTGGTTCTCTGATGCTGATGCCATTTATAGCCACTTCTCCTCTGGACAAACTCCCGTGACTTCTCCATTCAACTTGGTTCCTTGCACAAAATTCTGAGCAATAGCTTCTTGCCCGTGAGAAAATTTAATAAAATTCAGCTTTGCATGCCAAGCTATCAACTCCATTTGCCTCTTCTTTCTTCACGTGAGGTGCAGCCACAAAGAAAGTCGTGAGGTGGCCCATGAATTCCCATATGCTTCCTTCTTTCTTCACTAATTGCTCTTTGATGTGCCAAAAGCCATGATGGGGCCCTCCATTTTACTCCTTACGTGACATACATTATTTCTTGTTTGTTTAAGAAACCAAAATGAAAACAAAAAGTATGCTTCCATTATTCTCTCCACCATGACAAGGGGAATGACTTCCCATGACCGTGTGCTTCCAAGCTAATGTGGTCCCTCCTCTTATGTGGCATGCTTTTCAATTTGCCTTATGTTTTGTTCTCTTGTGCTGGCCATCTATATTGCCGTGACATTTATTCACAGTGGCTTCCTCCAAATTAAAAATCACTCTTCCAATAGCTACAAAACCGTGAATTTCACTTCAAAATGGCCCCACTTCATTTCATCAAGTTCCACTTGTTAATTGTTGAATGGATATCTTCCAAATAAATTAGGAAACCGTGAGCTGCAATTTGGGCGTGCTCCCCTCCATTTTGCTTCTTAAAATTAAAAAATATTTCATCACAGATCAATACACAGATTAAATACAGCTTCTTCCCAAATAAAGTGTGTGAATGTTCTTCAAAATGTCCTAGAATATTTTTAGAGTTTTCCCTACAATTTATAATGCAAATAATTAGTCTCACATAATTCAAATTAACTAAAATAAGAATTTCTGATCGATTTAAGAACAATTCAGAAAAATGGGAAAATATTGGACAATTATGCACAATTCCCTAATTAAATCTAGCACAATAAACTAAGTGAAGTGAAGAAAATATTGGTTCATCAAAATAGACCACACTTAGTCTTTTGCACTCCTGGGCAAAATTAAGACGCAAATCAGGGAATAGTTCAAAGGACTTCTAGGAAGGTGACACACACTCAGCACGCAGAAAACAAAGACTCAAGAAAAATAAAAAGAATTTACAGAATTCTCAAGAATTATGGACCGAGATAAGAAGTAGACAATATCCAACACAGAATCAAAGAAAGCAGATACTTACAGAAATCATCCAAGCAATTCAAAGTATGGCAAAAATAATTAATCAGCTCAAGAGGTGATTCAAAAATAACAAAACCTCACCGATGCACTCACAGTGTTTCTCTCAAGTGTCTAGGGTAAATAATTTCAACTCGATGTACTCAAGAAAACAAACACAAGTAGACTTGGCAAGTTTCTAATATCAATACTTAAATCATACACATGTTCAGATCAAAAGGTCTTTACTAGGTTGTAATGGGGCCAAGGACAGGGGAGGATAAATTTGGATAAGTAGCTATAGCTCAGAAGAAATAGAGGTGCACTAGGGAAAAAAATGTAACACAGTGAAATCTCACCCAAACCTCTAATTCAATCCTCTTCTCGACTCCATTATTCACAAAATGATTTTTCAATTTTTTCTTTTTCTCATCAAAATTTTTTTTTCTCATCCTGTCTTCTTCTTTTTTTTTTTTTTTTTCACAACAGGATATAAATTATCATTTCAAAACATGATGAGGAACCAACTAGCCAATTCATCAGAATTCCCAAGGAGACCACACTTATTCTCAAAATACTTATATAGCTTCAGACTTTCCTAAGGTTAAGGTAATCATTTGTTTTTCACTTAGGATCAGTGTATGAGCTTCAACACAAAGAAATATATACAGTATAGGCTCAAAGGGGTTATCAAAGGATAATAACAAGGTAGGCTTATTTGGCTAAAGAGGCTCAAGAACAAAAATGCCTTTATCACGTCTGAACATGCATATCAATCAATTATATCAAAAAGAATCAAGCCAAGGCATATGTGCAAGCATTCAAGAGACATATCACACACAAGAAAGAAAATTAAGTGGCTCAAATCTCACACAGGGTATTCGTCACAATCAAATCAACTTCTCAAACGTATAATTATCTTTCCAGGCAGAGAAAAGCAAGGATTACAAACTATAAGTATTAAGTAAGTGAAGGAAAAATCTACAACTTAGACCTCATCCAGAAATCAAGAGAAAAATGTAAAATTTATTGCACTCAAGACACACTAAAACAACTTAAAACAGAAAAAATTTAACACTTAAAAACAAAAAAATTTAACACACGAAATAAATACTAACAGAACTAACAGAAAAATCAGAATTTCTCCCCAGTAGACCACACTTAAATCACACAATGTCCTCAGTGTGTCACAATCATCAGATTATCAATTTCAGAGCAGCAAATAATATAGACAAGTGCAATAAAAAGTTAGGAAAAATGGGAAGAAATTTTTCAGTAACATCCATCAGCAGATGTTATCAGGGACATCCATCAGCAGATGTCTTAAACACCTAGCACCCATCAGTAGATGCTAATATTTTTTATTATTTTTATTTATTTTTTTTTTTTATTTTTATTTTTGAAAAGGATGACCTGTACTGTGACAACAGTCTCGGTGGGAAAGACCGGAACTGTTGCTACAGTGGCAGAGCTTTGGCTACAAAAGGTCCACTCCTCCGCGTTGAGCAACATTTCTGAACGCTCATTCTCTCTCTACTTCTCTGCTCTCTCAACTCTCTCTGCTCTCTCTGCTCTCTCTCGAGCGTCTGGATCTGCGAGGAAGCCTCTCCACCCCGCGTCTGCGGAAGGTCTGAGATCTGCGCAGAGCCCCTGTCCCTGCGTCTTCTGAAGAGTCTGAGTGAGATCCGCGAAGAGCCTCTGCAAGCCTACGTTTCCAGGTAAGTCCTCTGCTCCTGGATCTGCCTTTCTTTCCGCTTTTTCTGCTGTTATTACCATCCTGCTTTCCTGCTTTCCATTTTTTTCTTCTCTGATCTCTTGCCTGCTCTCCCTCTTTTCCATCTTCCTGCTTTCCTTTATTTTTCCTCTGCTGATTATGCTTCTTTCTTCTCCTTTTCAAATTTTTTTATTTTAATTTTTTTTTTGTAAATAAAACACTTAAACACATAAAACACAACTGTCTAAAAACTTAAGGGGTATATAGGCTGGAAACCAGACGTTAATCTCCCTTCGATTGAAGGTATTGCAGAGACAATCGGGTAGAACAACGCCACGTACCCCACTTAAAATTAAATAAAACACAGAAACATAATATACAAGAACAATATGGACAAGAACAACCGGACAACAGGACGTAGATCCGTTTAGGACCCTTTTGCAAGGACCGTGAAACAGATCTGAGACCAGACACTGAAACATCAAATACAGACTGGACAAAATAAATTTAAAAGGAAACAAGAACAAATAAAGAAAACAGAGAATTAATCTATTTTTTTTTTTATGCTTCATTTTTTTTAGTTCTTTTTATTATTTTTTTTTTTATGTTTATTTTTTTCTTTTTTTTATGTTTTTGTTCTTTTTATTTTTATATTATTTTTTTTTATTAAGTTTTAGAATATTTCAAGAGGAATGATGACGAGTGAGATGGAATCAGAGAGATACACTAGTCAGCGATGGCGTCCTACAGATGATCAGATCAATATGATGACCAAAATCTACAACTCTGGGGTCACACACCCAAGCCGAGCGCAAGTCGTCGAGATCGCGTCTCGACTAAGGACCTTCGCAGATGCCACCGAATATAACGTGCACTGCTGGTTTAACAACCATGGCAATCGGGTCAGGCGCTGGCAAGCGGAGATAGACCCCACAGGCACTCTCTTTTCACAACTGCCGCTATATATGTACGGTAAGACTCTGATCAAATCTCTATTTTTATTGAAAATGTTTTTTCACTTCCTCTTCTATAATTAACACAATTTTATTTATTTATTTATTTATTTATTTTTATTTTTATTTTTATTTTTATTTTTATTTTTATTTTTTTTTTGTTTGAAAGAAAACAACTGGGTGATAATGAGGGCACCGAGGCTGCTGAATTTGTTTCCAGTTCCGATCATTATCGATGACGACAAAAATGAACGAGAAATTCCTCCACCAAAGCCTCCTGCATTTCGAACCAGAACTCCCTCAACGGAGCTCTCCCTTAGACCACCACAACCAGCTCGAGAATTCTTCCAGTTTTAAAGTTTTGTTTATTTATTTATTATTTTTTTTTTATGTTTTTGTTGGCCGAGTGTGGCCAGAATTAAGGACAAGTACTGTAATAAGGACACTTAAATTATTATGTTTTTAATTTTTTTATGTTTTATGTTTTTTTTTTTTTTTGGACTGTAATATTAACGATCAATAATGATCGAACCTCGGACATCTTTATTTTATTTTTATGAATTTTATTTTTATTATCAGCAGTGTAAGACAGAATGTTATCGGTGTACTAGGTTATTTTCAATAAATTCACTCAGATTATATCTGCTCAAACTACACCTCTCTGCCCTATTACTGCAACTTTACTCTCTGATTTTTTTTTTTTTTTTGTTATTATAACAAAAAACTAAATAAATAAATAAAAACAGAACACATATTAACGAAACAAAAGACCTAATACTGAATCAAAATATCAAACCAAATAAAACACATATTTCAAAAATAGCAAACAAAACACATATTTACAAAACATACATTAACAAAATAACAGACCTAAAACAGAACATAAAATTTTTTTATTTTTATTTTTTTTTTATTTTTATTTTTATTTTTATTTTTATTTTTATTTTTTATTTTTTATTATTTATTTTTTTTTTAAAAAAAAATAATCATAAACTAAGAAAATCAGAATTCTCCCCTAATTCGCAAACCAAGAAAATTAAGGGAAGAATGAACAGGAAAACTCCCCTGGTTATGGTGGCAGTTGCCAAACTTGGACAAGCAGGGAGATGTTCTTCGCCTCAGGATCCAGCAAAGAAAATTTGAGGAAGAACTGCTTCATCATTATTTTTCTCGTAGCAATTTGTTTTAGCAGTATCTGTCCTTCCACTAGCATTTGTTGAGTGTGTGACACCGGAATAGCTATCTCTGGCTCGCTCAAAGAAGTAGCAGTATACTCTTCTTCATTAATCATGCATTCCTTAATGTCAGCACCTGCATTCTTTTTGAACTCTGCATCCTTGTCATCAAACTCACATTTAATAGCATTTGTAATAAACTTAGAGTCTGGCTGTAACGCATAATCAATTTCAGCACAAATGGAGCAAGAACCAGATTTGCAATCACATTCAAAATTTTCAGAAAACTGTGTTAAATCAAAGTTTAGTCCTAACTCTATAAAATCATCAGATTGCACAATTTCTCTTTCAAAATCAATATTGACGCGACTTTGACCAATGGGTTCAATGGCTGACACTGAATTAAAATTTTTAGAATGGTCAATCAAATTTGTATCAGTATCAGTCATAAACCCTATAGAATCAGTGTGCGTCAAATCACATGCATTTGAATGTGTAGGTAAATCAGGCAAAATTGGAATCTCAGGTTCAGAATAAACCTGTTTTTGCTCACTGAAAAGTTTCTTACCAAACTCCAAGTTATCAGCTGCATCCTCAGGGCTATCAGCGTCAGAATCCAGAATAGGCTGCTCAGGTTCTTCCTTTGTTAACTCAATTGGACTTTCACCAGCCAGCTTGCAGAACAACTTCCTCGCTTCTGATGGGGTTATATCCATCAAACATCCACCAAAAGCTACATCCACAAGTATCCTTTCACTGTCCAGGAGCCCTTCATAAAAATAAATCAAGAGCAAATGCTCTGGAATTTGGTGGTTTGGACAAGTTATGCAGAGCCTGTTAAACCTCTCCCAATAATCTGCTAGGCTTTCTTCTTGAAACTGCTCAATAGCAGTGATCTTCATCCTAATGCTGGTCACCTTTGCTGCTGGAAAAAACTTGTCGAAGAATTTTTGTTGTGTTTCCTGCCAACTATTAAAAGGATACTGGTATATGAACCAGTCTCTTGCTTTATCTTGAAGGGACATGGGAAACATTTTTATCAACACTGTCTCCTTTGAAACACCAGCAGGCCTCATAGACAAACACACCAGACAAAACTCCTTGAGGTGCCTGTATGGATCTTCATGTTCCAACCCATGGAATTTGGGAAGACTCTTGACTATCTCATACATCCAATCTTGAGAATCAGTCATTTCCTCTATTGTAGTGCAAAACCTGTCTCAGACTTGGACTTCCTCTTCAAACAAAGATTGTACAGAAAGAAATATACAGAAACATAACATGGAGGGAAAACTAATATTATTTTTTTTTTTTTAAATTAACAAAACTCATACGACATGCATGCACAAAACAAAACATTACATCACAACACAAGATAAAACATAACAACAAATTTTAACAAAACAAAAACTAAAAACATATATCACATGTACACAAAAACACACATAACAGAAAATAACAAAAGACCCAAAACTGAACCGTTATTGGTCCCCGGCAACGGCGCCAAAATTTGCTGAAGGTGTCGTTGTCGCCTACAAAAATACAAAACACAAAACACACAAAAGACACATATTAACAGAACAAAACTTTATACAACAAAAATCTAAAACCAAACCGTTATTGATTGGTCCCCGGCAGCGGCGCCAAAATTTGATACGACTGTCGCGGTCATACAAATTTTATGTGCAACTAAGAATGCAGTATAACTAGGAAGTGACTCCTAGGTCGTCTCACAAGGACCAATTTGTGTGTTCAGTCTCAGATTCTGTCTTACAGGAAGGGGGGGGGGTTTGTTTTGTTGTTTTGATACGGTAAAATTAAATTAAACTGAAAATTAACTTTAAAACAGTAAACGTGAAAATGGTGAAGTAACATTTAAAACATTAAAAACCGAACGGTAAAAGATATCAAAATAAAATTAACGTGGGAATACTAAACGTAAAACGTTAAACACAAAAATAAAAGCATCAGTAAAAACAAATCGTAAACATAAAACTAAAACGGTAAAACTGAAATTAAAACAGTAAAACGAAATTAAACAGTAAAAACGAATTTGCTACAGTAAAAACGAAAATTCAAAAACATAAAACAGTGAAAATTAAATCTGAAACAGAAAACTAAAATATAGAAAACGAAAATACAGTAAATTGTAAATACAAAAAAAAACAGTAAAAACAGAAGACAGTAAATTTTAGAAAACAGTAAAAACAAAATTTCAGCATCATGAGAAAATAAAAATAAATCTGAAACAGAAAACTGCAGTACAGAAAACAAAAACACAAAAAAAACAGTAAAAACAGTAAAAACATAAAACAGTAAAAACAGAAAATGAAATTACAGCAGTAAATAATAATAACATTACAGAAAATACAGATTTTCAGAATCCTAAATTGTAGCAATACAGAAACAGTAAAAACGTAATACAGAAAAATAGTAAATACAGAAAACAGTAAATTACAAAATATGAAAACAGAATCAGAATTACTGCACCAGCATACAAAAAATAAAATTACAGTAAATAATTGAAAGTGAAATATTCAACAGAAGAGTAAAAACAGCAGTAGAAATTAAATTGCAGAAATACAGAATACAGAAATTAAAATACAGCCAAAATTAATTTACAGCAGTTAAATAAAATAGTAAAACAGAAAAACAGAATTTAAATTTCAGAAACAGTAAATGAAACCAAACTTAAATTGAAATTAAATTGTTCATGAATTTATTACAGTAAAGAAATTAAAATTGGAACCTAATGTACACATTGCTCAACCATAGCCTTCCATCTTCGTGCGTTTTTTTTTCACGTTCCAGATGCTGTATTTTCCAGCCCCTTGACTGTCCGTGTGCTTGCTGTCCAGCAGCTGTATTCCCCTATGCTGGACAGTATCCAGCTTATTCTCCACGGGGCACTCCTTCTTTCTCCTGGTTCTCTGATGCTGATGCCATTTATAGCCACTTCTCCTCTGGACAAACTCCCGTGACTTCTCCATTCAACTTGGTTCCTTGCACAAAATTCTGAGCAATAGCTTCTTGCCCGTGAGAAAATTTAATAAAATTCAGCTTTGCATGCCAAGCTATCAACTCCATTTGCCTCTTCTTTCTTCACGTGAGGTGCAGCCACAAAGAAAGTCGTGAGGTGGCCCATGAATTCCCATATGCTTCCTTCTTTCTTCACTAATTGCTCTTTGATGTGCCAAAAGCCATGATGGGGCCCTCCATTTTACTCCTTACGTGACATACATTATTTCTTGTTTGTTTAAGAAACCAAAATGAAAACAAAAAGTATGCTTCCATTATTCTCTCCACCATGACAAGGGGAATGACTTCCCATGACCGTGTGCTTCCAAGCTAATGTGGTCCCTCCTCTTATGTGGCATGCTTTTCAATTTGCCTTATGTTTTGTTCTCTTGTGCTGGCCATCTATATTGCCGTGACATTTATTCACAGTGGCTTCCTCCAAATTAAAAATCACTCTTCCAATAGCTACAAAACCGTGAATTTCACTTCAAAATGGCCCCACTTCATTTCATCAAGTTCCACTTGTTAATTGTTGAATGGATATCTTCCAAATAAATTAGGAAACCGTGAGCTGCAATTTGGGCGTGCTCCCCTCCATTTTGCTTCTTAAAATTAAAAAATATTTCATCACAGATCAATACACAGATTAAATACAGCTTCTTCCCAAATAAAGTGTGTGAATGTTCTTCAAAATGTCCTAGAATATTTTTAGAGTTTTCCCTACAATTTATAATGCAAATAATTAGTCTCACATAATTCAAATTAACTAAAATAAGAATTTCTGATCGATTTAAGAACAATTCAGAAAAATGGGAAAATATTGGACAATTATGCACAATTCCCTAATTAAATCTAGCACAATAAACTAAGTGAAGTGAAGAAAATATTGGTTCATCAGTGATTGTGCATGAAACGCAAATATGTGATGTTATCCTTGATGATCTCGGGTCCAAGACAACCAAGAAACGATATTGATGTTTATTTAGCCCCATTAGTTGAAGATTTGAAAATGTATGGGAGGAAGGTGTTGATATGTTTGATGGATACACTGGTGATTCATTCAAGTTGCATGTCATGTTATTTTGTACAATCAATGACTTTCCAGCTTATGGTAATTTAAGTGACTATAGCACTAAGGGTCACAAAGCATGCCCTATATGTGAAGAAGGCACATGTCATCGTCAACTACACCATGGAAGGAAAACAGTATACCTTGGACATTGGAGGTTTCTTAGTACAAACCATTCATATCGTAAATTAAAGAAAGCATTTAATGGGTGTCAAGAAAATGAATTAGCTCCAATGGCTTTAAGTGGATCATAAGTGTATGAACGTGTGAAGGACATTAGGGTTGTTCTTGGAAAGATGAAAAAAAAAGGCACTTCAAGCAACATATGGAAGAAAAGGTCCATTTTCTTCGATCTCCCATATTGAAGGGTGCTTGATGTCAGACATTGTTTAGATGTTATGCATGTAGAGAAAAATGTCTATGACAGTATTATTGCAACACTCCTTAATAGTCAAGGGAAAACAAAAGACAGACTCAATGCTCGCTTGGACTTGGTTGACATGGGTATAAGAGAACAATTAGTTCCAATATCACATGGGAAGCGGACATACTTGCCTCCAGCATGTCACACATTATGTAAACAAGAGAAAATAAGTTTTTATGAGTTTTTACAAGGTATGAAAAGTCCCACTGGGTTACTCTTCTACTTGGGTTAAACGAGTTGTATCCATGAAAGATCATAAATTACTTGGGTTAAAATCTCATGATTTTCATGTATTGATGCAACAACTTCTACAAGTGGCTATTCGAGGAATATTGCCTAAGAATGTTAGATACACATTAACAAGATTGTGTTTTTTTATTTCAATGCAATATGTAGTAAAGTTATCGAAATTAAGAAGTTGGATCAATTAGAAAATGAGGTTGTGGTCATATTGTGTCAGTTGGAGATGTATTTTCCTCCATCATTCTTTGATATTATGGTGCACTTGATTATTCATCTAGTAAGAGAAGTTAGAATTTGTGGTCCAGTATTCTTTCGACGGATGTACCCTATTGAGCGATACATGAAGATATTAAAAGGCTATGTAAAGAATCAATATCGTCCTGAAGCATCAATCGTTGAAAGATATATTGCTAAGGAAGCTATCGAGTTTTGTACATACTATTTATCAGATGTTGAAGCTATAGGGGTACTTAGGTCTCGTTACCATGGAAGAAGAGGTGTCAGTAAGGGTACTAGAAGTGCAAAAGTTGTCACCTTAAATAGAGCTGAAATTCTACGAGCACATATGTATATATTGAATAACACTGAAGAAGTCATCCCCTACTTAAGTGCTCATAAAGATATAGTTAAGAGAAATAATCCACAAATGTCTCAAAAGTGGGTCATTAATGAACACAACGTAACCTTTTTAAAGTGGTTCAAACAACAAGTTCAAGTTGACTGTACAACTTCTAAAACATTAAATTGGCTATCAAGTGAGCCAAACTTTGATGTCATATGTTGGAGTGGGTATGATATAAATAAATACACATTTCATACACAAAAAGAAGATGAAAAAAGCACCACTCAAAAAGTGGAGTAATGGTTGTGGCCGAGTCAATGCATTTCTCGAGTTCAAAGGACAAAAATCCTATGATGGCATCCATGTGCTACTTTGGTGTAATTGAAGATATTTGGGTGATAGATTACACAAGTTTCAGAGTACCTGTTTTATAATTTAAGTGAGTTAATGGTAATACTGGCGTGAGGACTGATGATCTAGGTTTTACATTGGTTGACCTAGAAAAGGAAGGTTATACTGAAGAGTCATTTATCATGGTGTCTCAAGCAAAACAAGTGTTTTATGTCACTGATCCCGAAGACAATAGATGGTCAGTGGTGCTCCAAAGTAGAGCAATGCATTATACTGATGACAATGATGAAGTCGTTCTTGATATTAGTGAAACTCCATCTTTCTCATCAAATATGCCAACCTTGAATGTCGATAATGAAGTAGACGACGTCCATGCCATACGTGATGATCACCACGAAGGGTTGTGGGAGAACATTGCAACTTGACAATGTATAAATTGAAATTTTAGATGTATTATATATTTTGCTTTGTTATTATATTTATTAATTATTATTAACACTTAATGATTTATGCAGGAAAATGTCTGGTGACGCACCATATGGTGACCTCCCACCTTCACAAGGTGCAGACGACATTCATACGCCTACCTGTAAAAAAGGTAGGTTTGGGACTAGGTTGAGAGAGTTGGCAACCACTCGCAACGCTGATCATAGTCTTACCATTTGTTTTGATATGTAGACCTGTAAACCCTTGGAAGAAAATAGCACGAAATTCATCAGTTATGTGGCCTTGCTCGGTAGAAGCAAGTCATCTATTCTTTGTGATGATTGGGATCATGTTCCAGAGAATGTGAAGAACCAGATATGGCAGAGCATCCTGGTAAGAAATCTTAACTTTGATATAATGTGTCATTAACATATATAACTCATATTTAACATATGTCATTCATTCTTATTGCACAGGTCACATATGACGTCCAAAACACTAATCTATTGAGGACAAAATGGATTTCATATGCCGGGGAAAGATGGAAGAATTTCAAGACTATGCTTACAATTCATTATATTTATGGTTCCAAAACTGATAAAAGCCCTTGTGAAAAGTATCAATTTCTTGATGAGGAAACATGGCAAGCCTTTAAGTTGAAGTGAGTAGATCCTTCCTTTCAGGTAAATTCATTTTATATCATAGTTTAACTATTTATGTTAACATATTGCTAACATAATTAATTATATATACATTGATGTCATAGGCTAAAAGGAGAGCTACACAAAAGATCGCAAAGAAAAATGTCCACCCCTACAAATTGTCTCGTAGGGGTTATGAGAAATTGGAGCAGAAGATGATGAAAGATGCATCTGCCTCTAATCCTAGTGGGGCCTCCGATACGAGTACCATAACACGTCCTCCACGCCATGTTACATGGAAGAGAGCTCACCAAAGACCATCTGGGGAGTACACATCTGGGGAAACAGTGACCATAGCTAGGCGCATTGTAAGTCCCTATATTAACAACATATGATCTCCCATATGTGATTAACATAACTTTAGATGTTTGGTTGTAGGATGAGTTGGTGGAGCAGAGCACAGAGGGTACATTCACTCCCGAGGGCCGTGAGGACATATTGGCAATTGCCATTGGTCGTCCAGAGCATCCCAGACGTGTTCGAGGTGTTGGTAAATTTATTGGCATCAGTCAATTCTTCGGTCCTCCAACAAGTCATCATAGCAAAGCCCATGTTAGTGAGGAGGTCCTCAAGGGTATCAGAGAAGAAATAATACAAGAGATGAGGGAGGAAATGAGGGAGGAGATCAGCGAGATGAAGAAAGAGTACGGTGATATGCAGGCACAATTGAAGAAGGAGTACTCTGATATACAGGCACAATTGTTAGCAGATGTGCGAGCAAAATTAGCCTCCCCCACAAGCCAGCCTAGGAATCCTCCTCAACCTTCTCATATTTGTATAAGCACAAAGGAGAGTTGTGATGTTTCTCCTCAAAACGCTTCTCCCACTATTGATGCAGATTACGAGTTGTTTAGTGATGATGCCCTACAATGCTTGGTGGCCTTAGGTAATTTATCTTATTATATTGTCTAGATGTACTTGTTTGTTGAGTTATATTCTTTGATATATTTTACAACTATTATTTGGATAACTTTGGTAAAATGTATACATTGGGGTCAACCATACACCATGAAACCATTACAGCTGATATGATGAGGGTGGTGATTGTAGACGTACGAGATGCTACAACTTGAGTCCCTATGGCCACTCAAGAGGTTCAAACAGTGGGACAGGCCCTTGAAAATTTTATCCTTTGGCCCGTTAGATTATCAAGAGCAATTGTAAAGGAGGTAATTATTTTAATTATGCACTTTGTTGTTTTTATTGGTAATACTAATCTTTTGTAAGTTTTTAAATAAGTATACCAGGTTGAAGCACAAGGGCAGGAAGATATGAATGAATCAATTCACAACCGCCATAGCCACCACATCAAACAATTCTAGAACAACTTGGTGTGTTGGCAGTAAAGATCTCCCTTTCTCTTATAGAGTTGCAAATGATTCCTGAAGTCACAAACAAGACATCTTCGCTCTCTTTCTTCATATGTCAGAGGGATATTTTTGAAATTCTCTCTGGCACTGATATGTTATGTATATCAATACTACAACTTTGGTTGTTGTAAGTAAATTTCTACATTTATGAAGTTTAGATATATTCAATATTTTATTCTAACATTTTTCATTTTCAATGTTTAAGCTATTTACATCGGTTGAGTATTGAAAGGAAGAATGATCACATTTATGGTTTTATTGACCCTGTTGCCATTCAAGGAGTTGGGAATAAAGGTGAAGAGGTCCAAAAGTACCTCTTAGAGGCTTTTGTAAATGAAAAAAAGCAAGTGTACTTAACATCTTATTTGCAACAGTAAGTATATAATTTTTATTAATAAAATTCTATTTATGTAAATGTTATTTAACACTATTATTGTTTGAATTTGCAGGGGTCACTGGCAATTGTTACTAATTCTTCCTCAATAGTTTCTTGCAGTTCTCTTATCTTCATTGCGCAACAAAACCTCGCACTTTGCAAATTAAAAGTACACTAATATCGTAAGTTTTTTAATAATTTATTTGTTGTGTACACATAAGTGATTTTAGTAAGTTCCTTAGGACTCATTTCCATGTACATTTAACTTTATAGAGTTGTTGAGACATATTCAAGGTTGCAGGGAACACATATCATCTCTAGAAAGAAGTTGCAGTTCATTGCACCAACTGTAAGTAGTTAATCTTTCAAACTATAAATACAATTATAAATTTTATGATACTTTATAAATTTAACTTGTAATGCTCACGTCAACCGGGAAGCTTTGAGTGCAGATATTATGTCATGAGACACATGCAGAAAATTATATCCGTAAATGTCGTTGACTCATGGAATTTGGTAACGTGAACATTTTATAACTAAGATCTTAAGTCATTAATATTATAACTTGACTCAAATTATTCATTCTGTAGATATTTGATGACACGTCTCCAATGGAGCAACATATCATAAAGGATGTTCGAGAGCAGTGGGTTGCATTTTTTTTAAACATTTGTACATGATTAGATGTTTCAATATTACATTTTGAGTTTAAGGACTTTTTTATGTGTAACTATGTTAAGTAACTATGTCACTACAAGAAAAATTGAAATTATCTACCCATATTTATATACGGATTCTAATCCGTATGTAATATAAATATTATATACGGATTTTATATACTGATATAAAAAATAAATTATATATAGATTTTATCTATCTATAATTCGTATCTAATATCCAAAGTAAGGCGCGTTGTGCGTTGTGGCGGGAAAAATTTCTAAGGACTGAAGTTTATGTAATGGGCTCAATTAAAAGTGAATCTTTCCTACCAAAACTACGTACGAATTTGGAAAAGATTTTATTAAAAAACAATAATATGGTATTTGTATTAAGAAACCCTCTTGCCCCAGGTCTTAGTTTCCTCTGCTCTCTCAACGAAGAACCCTCTTTATAGAAGACGCTCCTTGGACTTCTCGAAGCTTCCTCTACGAGTTAATAGTGAGACCATGACCAGATTCAATGAAGGGCCTTAGCAAGAGAACTCGAAAGAGGAGGAACGCGCCTGGAAAACCCTAGGTTCACGATGATACTCCAGGAGCGGAAAGGATTTGAAGTGGAGTGAAAAATAGGAAGATTGTTCAGTGAGAAATGCGATTTAGGTTGCGTGTTCGGTAGAAAAGGACGATTCAACGATTGAATCGGTAAAACAGTGCCAAGATTGTTGGACTCGTGAAAGCTTAAACCGTAGTCGCTGTGTGACCGAGCTATTGTTCCATAACCACCATTGCATCTTCTCATCTCCTACGAGGGTTTCCAAGGTTAGTGCATTCATATTAGGTTTAGTTAATTACTTTGTTAAATATGGTTTGGATTGGGAATGTTTTTGGAAAAGGGTTGTTTGAGACCTATAAGTATAAAGAATAAAGCCACACATAATGGGGTTATGAAACTGATGTTCCTTTTGATGCCATACTTTAAGTATAATCTTTTCCCAGTGATGGAAAAGTGATTGTTGTGGATTTGATTGTTCCTGCTTTGCCTAATAGTACTGTTATTGCGAGGACTGCTTTCCAAACTGACCTCTTGATGATGGCTCAAACCGCACGAGGGAAAGAGAGAACCCAAAATGAGTTCATGGAATTGGCATTATCTTCTGGATTCAGTGGCATCAGATTCGTCTGCTTTGTCTCTGGCTTCTGGATTATGGAGTTTTTCAAGTAGAAACCATCTTTTACTTACTGTGTCTTAAATTGTTTCTTATATTATTCTGTCTTGTTGCAATTTATAAATAATGTCATCTGAATAAACTTAAATTTAGGGTATATTTGCAATTACATTTAAGTTTTTGTTTTCTGATTTTGTGTTGCCGGTTTTGGTTTTTTTGTTGCATATTTTCTGTTTCTATTTGGTAAGTGTTCACGGCTATATAATAGCCATTACAATTCAATGAACACACGGTTATAATTCAGATAATTATTTCACGTGTCATTTTTTAACAAATTAGTACCAGAGCTATTGTGTTTGAGTTTCTAAGTGAGAAAAAGAGAGAAGAATTGCTCGAGTGTTTGATGAAGAGAGAGTGAGAAACTTGTAAATCCATGTTGTAATCGACAAAAAAAGCCAACCACAATAACTAGAGTATGCAGATAAAGACTCTTTTTGGATTCCAAGAAAACAAGTTGTATGTAGTTGAGAATGGTATCAAGAGGTTATCTCAGTTTCGAAGCTTGTTTCTCCAAACATGTTTCTCATTCAGAAGTAAATTTTTTTTTACTAATGATGGTTATTTTGTCCAGGATTCGAGATTGGAGGCAGCGGGAGGGGATAAGTTGAGAGTGAGATGTTCAAAATTAAAGCTAGAAGTGTTTTCATTTCAATTTTACATAATTTATTCACTTTTTTTTTCTACTGTCATTGTTATCCTTGTGTTTTGACTAACAATATTTTTTTCTTTAGTTAATAGTATGACTTATTGTTTACAATAAGTTGAGTCTTATATTTTTATCATAATATCTATAGGTTGTTTACCTTTTTCAGCCTTACTTTATATATGTGGCTTATTTTCTTTAGTCCATTTCAAGTATAAGTGTATCTAACTGCCTATCTACTACTATCCATTAGGTGTTTCAGGGGAATATTTGAACTTCTACAAACAGATCAAAGTTTCATGTAAGTTTTGATAATGAAGCTTTAAATGTAATTTTGAAGCCTTTTTCTTTAATAAAATTGAAAGAATGCTATTGGATTGCTATACTGTAGGTTAGCACTACAACCTGTACCAATCATATGTTGCATTCTTGATAAAAGGAAAAGAAAAAAATACAAAAGTGGGGGCACTAATTATGAAACCTTGATTGAGAACTTGACAGTGGACGATTTTGAACTTTTGATGAAAAGAGTACTCAAGTAATGATTATGTCACTTGAGACAACTTCTCTTTGTTTGTTAGACTAAGGCTTTGATATGAACCGAGGAAGAACGGGAGATTGAAGAGGGCAATTATTGTTACTTTTGGGATTGAATTAGACAAGTATTTTAGGAAGATTAGGATCCCTGCATAATCCATAGAGTATGATATTTTCTTTGATTTGTCTTAATAGTTCTTTTTTGGTTATGTGGAAAATAATGTTTGACATTTTATTCCTTGTACAATTAGTTGAACAGAAAACGAACATTCAGTTGGTTTCAAGCAGGAGCACCATCTTATGCAGTAGAGCTGGGAAGGCTATATAGGAAAGTTTCAACAAAATTATGTGTTAGACACCATATACCTCAACCCGGTTTTGTAAGACAATATTCTCTTGTAAGTTGTGAAAAATTTCAAGAATAAAGCTTTTGAAGATTACTTTAAATTTAATTTATGCCTTTTCTGGTTGCTTTTAAATATTGCAAGTGCATGAATCATCTGATATTTGGATTTGCTCTGTTTGCATTAATGGTCCTGTTAAGTTTTTTTTTATAACCACTTATTAGTTATGAACCTGTTTGGAACAATGCAAATATGTTTATGTCATTTATTGTTTAGTTTAGAAACATCTTACTCACATGCAACTTCTAATCTTGCTACCAAATCCATGATTTGACCGCACAATTTATAATCCTACTACATTTTTTTTCTTCTAAATCAGGTTTAGTATAGTCTGTTTGTAATAAGTTGGAGCTTGCATACTTCGAATTGGGAATTCGAGAGCTCTATCTATATTCTTGGTTTATATATATATATATATATATATATATATTCTAATTGCATTCTCCACTAATAACTACAATGTTATTATTGTTGGATGAAACTCCAATTCTCTGATCCTTTTTAACATAGAAAATGGCATTAAATAGATATGTTGTACTAAATCAAAAATTGCCTTACATACTGTCAAAAATTGCCTTACTCAATTAGTCACCAAAAAACAGATTTGATGAAATGAATTCTAAATAGATCAAAACAGTGCAAAAGTTGATCAGATGGGGAAAAAGGATTTTTGTCCACCCCTAGACTTAACACATAATAAATCTATATCTTATTTGATTATCTTGGATCTTAAATTCTTTGTCTGTGATCATTGTAACATCATTACTGTGAGAAAAGGGTCAAAACGAAATAAGTGAAGTTTTTTAACAAGCTTTTTGACCACATCCTCCAAAGATGACTCACGGATTTAGCTTCTTTTTTTTTACTGCACCTTTATTAGTTTGCCTAGTTATCAAGTTTTTTCTGACTAGCTCTTAATTAATTATCTGTGTGATTTTTCTATGTTTTCTTTAGTTTGATCCTAGAAATATTTTTTTAAAATTCCCATTGCCTTATCATCTTCCTAGGATTTCTAATTAAAGTTCCATGTTGATGTATTGATATACTGCAAATTTTATGAAGTGTAAGTATCCTTTTTCAAATTAGTTTTAGTTTAATTTCAATTGGAGGCATGTGTTTCATTGTAAATCTCAATATAAATTCTTTTATTATTTTGGAAAAATTTAATTGAAGTATGTCGTGTTTTATTTCTTCTAGCTCCATTGGACGCCTTGTACCCCCATTCAGAATGTGCTGCCATCTTTTGTGGGTTATAGGTCTACAATCATTATGTCTCAATTTTAAAATTTAGCTAGAGAAAAGTAACTGTGGAGTGTTGTTTCCTGATTTCTCGGCCTTAAAAAATATCAAAATTTTTCTTAACCAAAGCAACCATTTCATTCTGGTTTTGTCTCTAGTATGAGCCCACAGGATTTGATTGAAATACAGAATAAAGATTATTTTTGACATAGGCCCCACCAATAGTTCCAAATAAATACAAAATTATGAAATGTTGGGTTGAAGCTTCTTCAATTATCAAAGATTGAAAGACATTATTTTATGTGAATGATAGCAGGGTTTAGTGATAGAGAGAATCCAAGATGGGATGAACGTATGAACGTGTATATATTTGAACGTGTATATATTTGAACTGTATTAGTTAGACTGGGGATTCCCACCAAACCGATAAGCTACGTTGATCTGGGTTGGAGTAATTGATGACTGATTTATGTAAGTATTGTGCCTTGATATTGTTATGTATACTGTCTCAAGAGTTCTGCATAAACTATTGTTGTTTCAGAATAAAAATCTGCTGAAAAACTGTTTTGATTCAAATGCTGTAGAAAATTATTTGCTGTTTTGATAAAAATGTTGCAGGAAATTATTTGATGTTTGGATATAAAAATGCTACAGAAAATTGTTTGTTGTGTTGATTCAAATGCTACATAAATATTTTATTGTATTAGTTAGTTAAAATCTTGTTTAATATATATTTGTATAGTGTGGATGCAGGGCATATATATTTATTGTATGGGATGTTAGTCATGATTGATATATTGTTATATATATTACATTTATTACGTTATATATTATATAGCAAGCTAAGATAAGTTTTCGAAACCTATGTCTTATTTTTGATAAATGTTGAAAGTTTTCAGTGAATTATATCTTTTATTAAATAGTTATAAATGTTTATCTATATTAGATGATTTTTGGCAATTTGTTAGTTATGTTGACTTTTATCAGCTATTGAAACTCAACTATTAAATGCAGATGCAGAATCACCTATTTTTTTTTTATAAAATCATAAATTATATACGAATTTTTCCGTATATAATTATATACGGATTTTATATACGGATTTTTCCGTATATAATTATATACAGATTTTATATATGGATTTTTCCGTATGTAAATTATATACGGATATATCCGTATATAACTTAGCTACGCTTCTTTTATATACGGATTTTTGTCCGTATATAATCCGTATGTAATATCATTTTATATACGGATTTTGGAGGTTATATACGGATTTTGACCGTATGTAACTGTGATTTTTCTTGTAGTGTGTTAGGTAACTATGTTAGGTAAATATATTTAGAAACTTTGTTAAGTAAATATTACATTTTGATTTGTTAATAGAAACAATATTGATTAATTTACTTGTTATTGATTATTTAAACTGTATTATGTGATTAGATTTTATGCAGGTCTGGATATGGATACTAACACATACAAATCCAATATTTAAAAGAAAATGTCACTATATACCTCGGTTAAAACCAGATCAAGTATAAAAAGTCTTGTTTTTCACACTGGTTATAAACAACATTAGGTATAAAAGTGAGGTTCTTTTATACATGTTCTCGTGATAATGGACATAAAAAATGAGTGTTTTAAAACAAGATAAACACCCTTTTTATACATGCTCCTATACTATCAGGTATAAATTTCAATCTTTTATACCTAGTAAAGACAGAAATGATATACAAGGATAAACTTTTTAGTACTGGTGTAAAAAAGCAAAAACTTTTTATACCCTCACTTCTATACCTAGTCAGAAACTAATATGAAAAGTTTTTTTAACAGGTATAAAAAACCTTTTCTTACATAGTGTTCCTTCGCATGTCATCTTAAGTTGTTACATTATTTGATATGTTTAAACTCAAATGTCAATCTTAAAACGTCATTTAATATGTAAAAAAAATTTAACGTCATTAAATTAAAATGATTATATATATTTAGTTTTTATTTTTTAAGACTAAAATATATCAAAATTTAAGAGAATACTAATTTCAGTTTTAATGTATATAAAGAGTTATGAAAGCATCAAAGCCCATGATATGTTTACATTGAAGAAATGAAACTAAGCAGTTGTGTGATGAAAATGTTTACTCGGTCAATCAGGATTAATGAGTACAGAGGATCAAGTTTGGCAAAATTTAAAATATTACTTAACGACAAGAAATTGATAGATGTATCTCAGAAATGCTTTATAGAAAAACGGCAATGGTTAACTTCCAAAAGCCGAAACACCAAAATTATTTTCTAGTAAATTTCTAATATGCACTTGAAAACTGGAAAATGCCTTTCTCTCTTATCTAATATTAAATCTAACAAACAGCATCGCTAAACCAATGCTTCGAACTCTCAGTAATAAACTGCGAAAACGAATACAAACGTGATATATTTTTAAATTAACCTTTAAATTTAAATGTAATTTATCCTACAGTTAAAATCCTTCTAACCCCTTCTATATCTATATTCTATATATTACCAGCTCTACCATTGTCAATCTCCCTTTTTGATGTTTTGTTTAATTGTTTTTAAAAAAAAAATTGTAATTTTTATTAGAACACGGATTTTGGTTTTTTCTCATTTTTTTCCCTTTTTAATAGATTATTGCATATGTTGCATATGATTATCGAAGCACGACATCTTAATTAGGTTGACCATACTCAAAAGAATGTCTAGCATAAAGTTATAAAAAATAAAATAAAACTCTTATAAAATTACATGTAATATCCTCCATATATATATATATATATATATATATATATATATATATATATATATATCAGTATCTTCCTGTGCATAAGAATTATATTAGACTTTAAATTTTTTAAGAAAATTGCCGGCTTTGACCACTTTACTAGTGGTGCCGAGTCATCAATATTTCAGTTTCCTGTTTTCAGAGTTTTATATGATAAACCAAGTGACGCCTATATATTGTCTACTTCGTTGATCCTCGCCAACTCTGTTCTTTGTATTCTGACACTCTTCTCTGCAGACATGTTGGTGTTGCCTTTTGCTATTGTTTTCCTTTTGACTGCAGCATTTGCGGTGTTATGTTCAGGTGGCCATGCACCACTTGGTTGCAATGAAGAAGAAAGGCAAGCTCTTCTAAGGATCAAAGGAAGCTTCAAAGATCCTTCAAGGCTTTCATCTTGGGAAGGAACTAGTTGTTGCCAATGGAAAGGCGTAGGTTGCAATAATGTTACAGGCCATGTTGTCAAGCTAGATCTCAGAAATCCTTGTTATCCCTTACAAGGAGATTTTCAACCAAACTGTAAGTTTTACGATCATGTCCTCGAAGCGCAACATGTTCACCCTTCTATATTGCAGCTTACATATCTAACTTATGTAGATTTGAGTGGAAACAAATTTCTTAATAGTTCAATACCAGCGTTCATTCAAAAGCTGCAGCATCTGCAAGCCCTTTATCTCTCCGATAGTCATTTTAGTGGTAGGATCCCGTACAATCTTGGGAACCTCACAAATTTGCTCGTTCTTGATTTGAGCTTCAATGCTCTTTTGTATGCGGATGACTTCTACTGGATTTCTCAACTTTCATCTCTCCAATACCTATACATGAGTGATGTGATTCTTGATAAAGCACAAAATTTGTTGCAGTCACTCAACATGCTTCCTTCTTTGATAGAAATAGATTTGAGAAATTGTGGACTTGATAAATTGCACACCCATCAACATATTAGCACCACAAACCTTTCCAGACTGGAATACCTCAATCTGGCAGAAAATGGACTTCAGACTCCGTTTTTGGATGCTTTTCAAAATATGACTTCCATTACAGTCATTGACCTTTCTCACAACAACCTGAATTCCACTCCCTTCTGGTTGGAAACCTGTGCTAACCTCGACAGTCTATTTCTTTATAGTAATGCTTTTTATGGCTCACTTCCATCTGCTTTGCAGAATCTGACTTCCCTGGTTTCTCTCGACCTTTCACAAAACAAGTTTGATTCTGTTCCGGGTTGGTTAGGTGAGTTAAAGGGTCTTCAATACCTCAATCTTTCAAGTAACGATGTCAATCATATTGAGGGATCTCTGGCATCTCTTCTGGGAAACTGTTGCCATCTTCAACAATTATATATGTCAAGAAACAAAATTCAAAGTGATGCACTTGGAAACCATACGCAGTTTGAATGCATTAGGCACGATTTAATGTACTTGGATTTAAGTCACAACGAATGTAATGGTCCTTTGCCAGCATGGTTGGGACAGCTTGAAAATCTAAGTTCATTGATTATGACTGACAGTAACTTGGTGGGATCACTTCCTTGTGCTATAATAACAAAACTTGTCAATCTGAAGACTTTGGTGCTTTCCAACAATAACTTCACCAGTTCTCTTCCTGACTGTATCGGGGAACTTGTCAGTTTAAAGATTTTAATTCTTGCTTCCAATCATTTTGATGGGGTCATTCCAAGGAGTTTAGTGCAACTTGTAAGCCTAACAGATTTAGATCTTTCACGAAACTCTTTAAATGGTACCATTCCTCACAATATTGGTCAACTTCAAAATTTGTCGACCCTCTATCTTTTTGAAAATAAGTTACACGGAAACATTCCTTTCAGTCTTAGCCAGCTTCTAAACCTTCAGAACTTAGACATATCCCTAAATCATTTGGAGAATTTGGTGTCTGACATAAGATGGCCCAGGCAACTTGTCTACTTAAATCTCACCGATAATCGTATCAGTGGGTCACTTCCCCAAAATATTTCTGATAGCTTGCCCAATGTCGGTTACATGCTTCTTGGAAACAACCTTGTAAACGGTCCCATTCCAAACTCATTGTGCAGAATAGGCTCCTTGTACAATCTTGACCTTTCAGGAAACATGTTATTTGGTGAAATTCCTAATTGTTGGAATGTTACTCAAAGACTCGGTGTCATAAATTTGCAATCCAACAAATTATCAGGTGTCATTCCTAGCTCTCTGGGTAATCTACCCACGTTGGCATGGTTACATTTGAACAATAACAGCCTTCATGGGGGCTTTCCATCATCTTTGAAAAATTTAAATCAACTTTTAATTTTGGATGTTGGAGAGAACCATTTGTCTGGGATTATCCCTTCATGGATGGGGAATATTTTTTCCTCGATGCAGATTCTAAGGCTACGGCAGAACAGGTTGAATGGAACAATTCCTTTACAACTATGCCAACTTTCTGCACTGCAAATTTTGGATCTTTCAAACAACAACTTGATGGGTCCAATCCCTCATTGCATAGGAAATCTCACAGGGATGGCCTCAAAAAAGAATATTTCTGTAAATCAATCTAACAGAACTGTTGAATGGTATGAACAAGAGGTTAGAGTGGTCATGAAAGGAAGAGAACTTGAGTATACAAGAAATCTAAAACTTGTGGTAAACTTGGACTTGTCAAATAACAATTTGGTTGGATCTATTCCAGAAGGAATAACATCATTGCGTGCATTGCATGGCCTAAATCTATCACACAATCGTTTGTCAGGACATATCCCCAAAAGAATTGGAGATATGAAATCACTAGAATCTCTTGACCTTTCTCATAACCAACTTTTTGGTGCAATTTCAGAAAGCATATCTAGTTTAAGTTGGTTAAGCCACTTAAATTTGTCCTACAACAACCTTTCAGGACCAATTCCCCAAGGATCTCAATTATCAACCCTTGATGATCCTTCTATTTATGGTGGCAACCCATTTCTGTGTGGACCTCCACTGCCGAATAAGTGTTTTGATGATGATTTCCAAGGAGGTGATGAAGATGAAGAAAAAGATCACAAAGAGGATAAAGTAGAGAAACTGTGGTTTTACTGTGTCATTGCACTTGGCTATTTTATTGGATTTTGGGCTGTGACGGGAAGCTTGTTGTTAAAGAGAAGTTGGAGACTTGCTTACTTTCAATATGTTGATAGTCTACACAGAGGATAAATGTATCATTGACAATACACTTAGCAACTTTTAAGGAAAGATTGACAGGAATCGTGAATCGTGGTGCTGAGTGACACATTATGGTAATCTTTATGCATTCTGTCTCTTTTATGTTATTGGAGGATTTCACGTTTATTTTGTTTAATAAGTAAGGATTTTGTAAAATAGTAATAAATGCATTGTAGAATTTCTAGTTTAACTAATAATTGCTAAAATATTGCACAGTGTATCCTTCTCCAAATAATCTGAGTCATACAACCTCCCCTACACTCGTGAGAAAGGTTGATGTTTTTTTTACCTGAGAAATATAATAATAATAATTATTGTTATCATTATTATTTTTATTCATTTTTAGTTTGAACATGAAGAAAATCAAAATGCGTTTTCATATTTCTGACTTTTGCGAGAGTTTTTCCCTGTAACAATGTTGCTTGTAACATCCTAAAATATAGCATAATATTATATAAAAGAGTTATTACACGATAAAACATTTACTGAACATAATATAAAGAAAAGTTTTAGAGTTATCCCAAAATAACAATAAAATTTAAACTTTATATACAACCATCTTATCCCAAAAATGTTTACAAATACAGCTCAAAAAACATCTACTCTGCAGCATCACCTCCATCAAGAGCCTGTTCCAAAGACACCTCATCTCCCTTTGCTCACACCCATAGGGTGATCATTGCAAAGAAAGAAAACTAAGAAAAAGATACAACACAAACACAGATAGAAGGGTAAGCTAGAAGAAAACAAACAATGATATATGAATACAATTAAAATTTCAAGTAGATCACACAACCATATCCAAACAAACTAACTCTAGATTAAATTAACAATTGACTTGACCGTCCGAATTAGTATGAATATGTAGCTATGACAGTTCGTGCACTTATTGTGGTGAAACAGATGGCCCACCCCAAGCTACCACACAAGTTTAGGTCGTTATCACTCACCTTAGCCAAAGATAAAGCCCCTAGGCTAGGACCTCCTGCTATTCTCACGACATGTCTCACCCCTCTCTACTTGAGAATAGGTGATCATTAGAATGCTAGGATGAACTCCAAGACTCAGCTTCCCATATTCATACTTACAAACTTGACAATCACCACTGAGAAATTCTCCTTGAAATTCTCTTCCACACCATTTGAGACCATAAACCTTAATATCACACTTATATAATTTTCATACATGATCATGAATTATCTAAAAATAAATCAATTTCATTTCTACGAACCATAAAGAACAAAGAAGAGAAGAATGCATGACATCTTGGGACAATCGCTCAGCACACACTCTGGCTGAGAGACCATTGATTTTACTCGCACAGCGACCCAACTCGCTGTGCGAATCCATTAACAGTGAGCCAAACTTCGCAAACACTCGCACAACGACACAACTAGCTGTGTGAATTATACTATTATTAGTATCAAACCTCAACCCCTCGCATAGTGCCCCACTTCGCTATGCGACAGTCTAGACAATGGCCCATACTCCCCATATACTCGCTTTGTGCCCTATTTCGCTATTCAAATTAATTTGGCAGTGACCCCATACCACCTCTAGTCCCTCAACTAAATGATTCGTTATGCGGATCATCAAACAAGGAGCAAACCTCTCAAGTCAATCGCACAACGCACCAATTCGTTGTAAGAATGCCCCTGGCGGAGACATCTCGCCAAGGTGACTCGCTGTGCGAATCTATTCACTCAGCGAGTCTGCATAATCTACAGAACGAAAATCTGCACAATTATGCAACTCAAACCCAAATTACCAATTCTATATATTTTTCCCAACTTCTAACACTCCTAGATTATGTTATATACCTAATTAGACTTGACTAAGTGATTCTAAACCTTCCCAACTTCAATCTAAAGTGTTTATGGATCAATTCCTACTCTAGAACATCAAATTTATCAACTTTGGGACCTAAATCACAATCTACCACTTTGAACATGTTTTTGACCACTTTGATGACTCAAATAAGTCACATTTGACTTACCCAAACTGTCCCAACAGACCAATTGAGCCCTCAACTCCAATTTCTCATTTTCACTTCTTCACTTCCGCTAAATTAACTTTAAACTAAGACCACTTGTTTTGATTCATCACCATTTACTACTAACACAGATTTAACACTTCTCATGCATCTAAAACAATCCAAATATCATCCAATTTAGTATATTTTCATAGTTCAAACATGCACATTCAAAACAGCCACAGTAAACACATTCATTCTAAAAATCAAAGTAAATAATTCAGCTCATTATATATAACTAACATACTCTTCACACATGCACAATACAGTTAAGAAAACAGAGATAAAATCCAGCTTCCCTTACCTCACTCAAGCTCTACCGAGCTTATAGGACCTCGATTGAATCTTGCACCGCAAGGAAACTCAACAGAAACCTACAATTCACCAATTGTTGATAGAAAACAACTCTTAGAACCTAAATTGAGTTGAGAATTGAAGAGAAAAACTACTATACACATGCAGTAGAAACAATTGCATGATCAAGGTTCAAGAACATCCAGAAAAAAGGGAAAGCGACTTACTGACTCAAAATAAGAAATTGATTGGTCTAGATTGATGCCCTTGATGCAAGGATCGTTTGGGCACTTCCTGATCGTTAATAAGAGACTCCAATTGTGAGAAAAGTTAGAGAGAAGACAGAGAAAGGAAAGGAAACAGTGTTTTAAAAAAATGATATGTATTTAGATAATGAACCGAGCTTTAGAAATTTCTATTTATATTATAAGATTATTTTAAAATAAAAATGTTGGTCTCATTATTTTAATAGACTTATCTACCTTAATACTCTATTTTATATATCAATGTAGCATAAATTTTATACATTGCCATAAGATATATTGCTTTAGAAAATTTAATACTGAAAAGTAGAATATTTTTTGTTTCAAAACAAACGAACAATATTTAAATTTGTTTTAAACCAACTCTTAACTAAAATAATTAGCCGAAATAAAATTTAAACTATTATAAAATTTAAAATTGTAAAATATAAGAGGTCATGAAGCTACACTTTCAAGTAAATACTTCTTCACCTTAGTGATAAAAAGAAGACCATGAGCGGCAAATACGGTAGATAGTTAATTCACGAATTAATTATATTTTTAATTTTTAAATTTTGATGTAGATTGATTTTAAATTTTAAAATAAATATATTAAAATTTAATTTTTTCAAAATAGCGTTTATATTGAGAATACTTGTGTAAGGAGATTGAACTGAACTAATATAAAAATATTTGTATCATTATTTTTCTTATTTAAAACATTTTCTTAATGGTTTATTTAAAAACACAAACGTCTAATTTATTTAACAGTTATTAAACGTTAATTTTGCAACAAGAATTTGGAATACTATTCAAACTCCTTTTTATTATTTTTCTGTATTTCAGTTTGGGTCACAATTGATTTAGTTGGGACTTTCGGATTACGAATTTATACTTAATTAAAAAATTTAATTAAAATATTGTTTTTGTTTTAAATAAATGATAAATATAATACTGTTTTTTATACCGGTTAAAAAAAAGTTTTTTATACTAATTATAGAAATAGGAATATAAAAATTGAGAACTTTTCTTACAGATTTCATAATTGGTATAGTAAATGTTATCTTTTATATTAAGTTAATAACTTATATAAAAACACCGCTTCTATTGAGAACTCACAAGTGAAGTCAGGAAAAACCAGTGGTTATTTTCATAGGCAACAGTTCCTGAACCAAGACATATACGGGTGAGATCGGTTGTAAACCAAGGCAAAAAGGGTAGCATTTTGTCTCGGTTCTTAGGTAACCGAGACAGTAGAGTGGTTTTTATTTTATTTTTTTTGCTTTTTTCGCCAAACTTTATGTCTGGGTTGTGGCCTGAACCGATGCCGTAAAGGGCTTTCTGCCTCAGTTATGGTCACAGCCGGGCATATTCCGCTGTTTTTTTAAGAACAGTATGTTTCTGCAACATTCTCAACTGTAGAAATAGACCTGCATATAATTTTACCGTTAGAACAGTCCAAAACAATCAAGAAACATATATTTTCAATACAAATTATATTAAAACATAAATGCATTCAATGTAATCATAAATCAACTTCTTAAAAGCATAAATCAATTCAATGTAATAATAAATCAACTTTGAAGCATAAATCAATCCAATGTACAAAGTTAAATTAATAATAATGTACAAAAGCATAAAACAACTTAGAAGCATAAACTTATAACTTACTATATTCTAATATCTACTACATACACTACAGAAAACGCGCTAATTACCGGCAACCTTAAACCAACGACCTCAATGCCTTCAGTAATGCTTGGTTGACATAAATTACGGGCGGTCTCAAGGCCTTCGGTAATGTCCGCGATGGTTTAAGTCATTGGAATTGGTTATTTGTTCGTACCTTTCAAAACAAATTCCAATTTCCCTCCCCTTTGTTCTCTTCTCTGAAGCTTCCCCCTTCCCTTCCCTATTCTGCTAGTTCCCTCCATTATGCTCTCCAATATTGAGCGATTCTGGGAAGAGTAAGGATTGGTTGGTTGACGCTGGTTTGGGGATTCTTTGGCTGGGATTGAAGATGGCAGTTTAGGGGTTCTACGCCTAAGTTCGTTGAGGCCAGTTTGGTGGTTCTGCGATTGGGTTGGTTGATGCTGATTTGGGGGTTTTGCGGCTGGGTTCGTTGACGCAGGTTTCGGGGTTCGTGGGAGATGTCCAGAACGTGGCGGCAACGAGAGTCTCACTGTCTAGTGAAGGCTGGTAGATCTTGAGCAAATAGCATTGCGATGGTGATGGAGGTAGCGAGACGCGCTACGACTGCTTTCGTGGTGGCTCTGCTGGTCTGGGAAGGGGATAAGATCGTGATTAGGTGACTCTCGCGGGGGTGTGTTTTTTGTGTATTTCGTGTTTCTGCTCTTGTGAAATTGGTGGCGTGGGGAAGATGGCGGCTCTGGAGCGACGACGACGAGGGAGATTCAGGGTGGAGGGGAGGCATGATGGTGATTCGAGATGCATCGGCAACATCTGAAGCGTGATAGTATCAACGACGGGTTCACCGGATGGAGGTCGATGAAAGGTACAGTTGTTGTTGATCTTCGATTCGGATGGTAGGATGAAAAAGGATTTGGAAATCGGGGATGTGTTCTTGGGTTGAATGCACTAAATTTGATGGATTTTTGGGTTCGCTATGGAGCCTTGATGCTTTATTCTGTTTGTTTTGTGCATATGGATGATCTTGTCTATGTTTTCTGATATTAATGTCTAGAATGTTTTTATACTTGCTTTAATCCCTTCCTATTTTCATACTTGCTTTGTTCTTGAAGCTCTGAGATAAATAGGAAGTTTGGTGCAATGCGGGTTGAGGCCTTTCACCATGCAGATAAAGACAAAGTGGAACATTATATTCTTGAACTTCTTGTATGGCTTCATCGCTTGGTCATCAAAAGTAAGGCAGGAAGTGATACTGGCAAAGTAAGGCCTACCACCAAGTACCCTGTTGGCGTTGCTTTACAAAAGACAAATGAACAATCTACAAATCCAGTACTATAATTATCAAAACTGGATGAGCAAAACATGTTGCAGGAAATACGAAGAAACTTGTTAGACGAATTAGTAAAAGCTTGGATTTGAGCAGTGTGAGTATTAGATTCAGGGAGAACTATAGATTGACCAAGAGTAGAAGTAATTCATCAAGTAAAAGCAAGGAGATATGTTTCAATAGGATTTTGTCTAAGCTTCCAGTGATTGATTTTGATATTGACAATAGGATTTTGATATATTATGGTGTAGCCTGGATACACTGCCCATCCTTTTTCACATTTGTCTTTTTCTTCTTTTGGTTTGGCTATCTAATGTAGAAAATTTTATTTACTAAGTTTCATCATCTCATCATCTCAGTTTTTATATTTATTTTAATTAATTGCGATATATATATATATATATATATATATATATATATATATATATATATATATATATATATATATACATCTATCATTTTAATTGAAATTTAATGTATACAATCATTAGGTAGATTAAGTAGAAAACGAAAAATTTGTTATGAAATTTCTTATGAAATTCTTGTATTGGATAATGAAGATAAACATGCACTAGAGTTCCATTTGTTGTAATTTCCTAAGGTGGGATACATGAATAGTCACTAGTGCAGAAACGGCTTTTTACGTCCGATATTTTGGCCTTTTGACGTCCGGCGTACGCCGGATGTCTATACGGTAGACGTCCCTCAGACGTCCGTCCTGGCATGACGGACGTCTATACGAACGTCCGCTGCCTCAGGACGGACGTCTATATGAACGTCCGCTCTGCCTGAGGACGGACGTTTATTATAAACGTCCGCTGCATCAGGACGGACGTTTATATAAACGTCCGTTGCCTGAGGACGGACGTTTATTATAAACGTCCGCTGCCTCAGGACGGACGTTTATATAAACGTCCGTTGCCTGAGGACGGACGTTTATTATAAACGTCCGCTGCTGTCTGAGGACGGACGTCTACCTTGCTGAGTTCTTTTGGTGTAGGGCTGGGGTGGGACGTCCGTATGTGCACAGACAGACGTTTATAGACGTCTGACTGTACACTAACGGACGTCTAGTGGGCGTTTTTTTTTAAAAAAATTGTTTGTTTTTTCAATAGAACCACACCTGAAAAACAGAAAAATGTCCCAGAACAATTCTCCAATAACATAAATATGCGTTTTATATAAACAAAATTCTACTTAATGTTCAATCCACTACCAAACTATTAACATAAAAATAAAACTAAAACCAAACAATGTTCAATCAAGAAGAAATATAACTATTCCTAACTCCATCTTTGTAGAAGATAAGCGGTCCACTCCTGCCTTATCTGGTTAATTGTGTCCTCTGTAATAGGCGATGTAGTCTTGAAGCGCTGCAAAATTCAAGAAAGATTCATTATTGTTTCATATATAGTTGAAGATGATTTTGATTTGTAATGTATTGAAGGTATACATCATTACCTCATTCCAGTCATCTGTAATGACAGCTCGAATGATGGTCTTAATCCAACACATCACATAGAAGCCACATTCCCATGAATCTACCTGCTGGTTACACTAAAATAACGAACTAAATAGTTAAAAATTTAGATCATTCAATAACATAAATGAATTAGAAACTATAAATGACTTACAACCTTTGGATACAAAATTTGAACCAATTGACCACGAGATTTACCAATAACTCTGTACAGATTGAAAACACAAAGTATAATTAATATGACTATTTTATCATAAAAGTTGAAGGTTAACATCAAATTGAAGTCATTTTTTGGAGAAACACTTACCCTTGAAGCATGGTTCTCAAGTCATTTTTCATCTTCCTGTGCAACGAACAAAACCATATAATTTTACATTGTTTGGGAATGATAACCATCAGCTGCCAGTGAGACCTATCACGAAGGACAAATAGTTATTCAACTAATTAAGGAAACTATAATAATAAACTGACCACATATAAAGACACGTACCCGTCAATGTATGGCACAAGGTATACGTCTCTTTTGGACTCATCCATCCATGTTTGCAAATAATGTTGTCTGTTTTGAAGTGTGTTACCAGACGATTGAATGGTCTGAGGTTCAACAAATCCGTACATGGAAGACCGACCTTGGTCTACAACGATTGTGTCCATGTACCTAAAACAACAAAGTTAAGTCGTTAGAAACTATATAAGAATGTAAATAAAAGTAATATCAAAGACCAAATTGACTAACTTACATGCACCACAGCTGAATGATGGAAATATTCAACATCCTGTCTCCCTCAATCACCTCCAATGCATCAGAAAATGTGATATAAACTGGCACATGTGGGGGAAGACCAAATACCCTCAAATCCCAGTATAGTTCTAATGATGCTTTCTTCAATCTGGGTAATTTTGTCACTAACTTTGATATAGGATCATCCTCTGCTTCAGCCATGTCATCATCTTCATGTATGACTGTATCATGAATTGGCTGCTTCTGAGGACGTGTGAACTGAAGATAAGAATTTACGTCAAAGCTTTATAAACAATTATATGAAGACAATTAACATAGAAATACTAAGGAAAAAGACATTATACCTGTGGAGTCGCGATATGGGACATGATCAATGCTCTAGGCCAGGCAATAAATGTTCCTATGGCCTCCCCCACAAAGTTAATTTCTGGAGTGGGTACAGGCACCTGAGCCTGGGGATCCCGAACCTCGTCAATGGTCACACGCACGTGCTGGGGTAATATGGCAACACCATGAATGGTCTCCCCTCCCTCAAGCACTCGTCCGACAGCCACAATGCGTGGGGGATCCCCATCAACCAACAACTCATATTGACCGTTATACTCATTGGGTTCTATAGCAGAGCATGATCCTCTAGTGCTGACACGAGGTGCTGTGGGAGTTTCATCGGCCCCCATGTGGCCTTGCGTCATGGAATGCAGCTTTTCTTCAAGCGCTCTTTGTATTTGTTTTTGTTCTTGTAGCTGCTCCATGAATCGTTGCTCCATTGATCTCATGCTTTGGTTGAGTCTTTCCTCCCACTGAAGATCCATCTGCCTCAGTGTCTCCTGACTCATTGATTGGGGGGTTTTCTGTGTAGGGCCAAAATAGTCACGAAGACCAATCGCCCCTGGAACTCCACGTACACGTCCTGGGTGCTCGAACCTTCCAATGGCCGTTGTCAGAATGTCGTCCCTCCCTTGGCCAGCAAATGTGCCCTGAGTCTGCTGCTCAACCAACTAATCCTGCACATAAAAAAACCAAGTTACTTAGAAGACATGCTGTGATAGATACACAATCAAATAACTGCTTATAATTTGAACTTACAATTCTCTGTGAGATCAAGGCAGCTGAGGAAGATGTCATGTTCCCATCAGATTTAGTCCGAGCAGCCTTCCACAGCTCGTACCTAGCAGGTGCAGGTGCTAGGTCAGGCGACTCAAGTCCCAAGGCATCGGCTCTAGACTTTCTCAGTTTCTTCTCCAGTTTTGCATATCCACCTCGTGATAACAAGTGGGGTGTGTCGTTTAGCCTTTGTCTTTCTTGGGCGGCTAACCTTTTATCCTGTGAAACCATGTATATAAGTAAGTCTAAAATCATAAAAACTCAATGAAAGATGATCTTAGGAAACATACCTTCCATTCTTCAGACTCTCTAGATGCACGAAACTGCATCCAATCCTCCTCTGTGAAGGTATAATGCTGAGATGGATTTTCATGTTGTCTATCTCCAAAGACATATAGTCGTGTCAGCCTTGTCTTGAAATCCCTAAATCTTATCGCTATATGTGATAACACTTTCTTTCTGATTTGCAATGTGTTTGGAATATCAAAATGTTGCGTCTTCCTATTATCTGTGGATGTAACTCAGATCGGATTCCCATGTCAGCCAAATCTTGTCTTGCCTTTATTCCGTCTTTGCTCTTCCCTTTGACGTTTAATAAAGTTCCGATGACACTGTCACAAACATTTTTTTCAACGTGCATCACATCAATACAATGTCTAACATCAAGTTCACACCAATATGGAAGCTTAAAAAATATCGATCGTTTCTTCCAAATGTTCTTTGCAGAGGTACTTTTATGATGTTTTCCAAACACAATGTCAATGTTTTTGACTTCGTTGTACACCTCTTGACCATTCCGGGGTCTGCACACAACCTCATCCTCAGCACTTCCATTAAATGCTTTTTTCAATCTACGATAAGGATGATTACGAGGAAGAAATTTTCGATGTCTTGTATATACTGTCTTCTGACCATGCTTCAACTGAAGGTAACTAGTGTTTTCTTCACATATGGGACATGCAAAATGACCTTTAACACTATAACCACTCAAGTTTCCATATGCTGGGAAATCATTTATAGTGCAAAACAACATTGCACGCAAACGGAACTGTTCCTGAACATGTGAATCAAACAAGTCGATGCCTTCTTCCCACAACAATTTCAAATCATCAATTAAAGGTGCTAAGTAAACATCAATGTCATTTCCAGGTTGTCTAGGACCCGATATCATCATGGTCAACATCACATATTTTCTCTTCATGCACAACGAAGGAGAAAGATTATAAATCATCAACATAACTGGCCACGAACTGTGTTTGCTACTTAAGTTTCCATAAGGATTCATACCATCAGTTGCAAGTGCAAGCCTTAAGTTTCTTGGATTTGCACCAAATTCAGGGAATTTGTCATCAATCTTTTTCCATTGTGGAGAATCAGCAGGGTGTCGAAGAAGATTATCGCACTTTCTTTCGTCAGAGTGCCATTTAAGGTTCTTTGCATCTTCTTTAACAGAGAACATACGTTTGAACCTAGGTATTATAGGCAAATACCACATCACCTTAGCAGGTGCACCATCATTACCTTCATTACCAGTGACTCTGTCAGATTTCTTTTTAAAACGGGATAAACCACATGTTGGACAATAGTTTAACGAAGCAAACTCCTTTGTGTACAAAACACAATCATTAGGACAAGCATGTATCTTTTGATATTCAAGACCCATTGGACATAAAATTTTTTTGGCCTCGTAATTACGAACAGGTAGAGTATTATTTTCTGGAAGCATCTCCTTCAACAACTCCAACAACTCGGTGAAACTTTTATCGGTCCATCCATTCCTTGCTTTTAAACTAAACAACTTTAAAGTTGAAGACAAGCGTGTAAAGTTTGAGCATCCTGGGAACAACGGTTGCTCTGAATCATTAATAAGAGTATCATACAAATTAGCCCTTCCAAAATTATCTTCACCGACATCACGTATCATGTCCTCTAAATGGTCACTCATCCATTCTTCCACATAATTTGTTCCTCGTGACGTGGTAGGCTGCTCAAGTACTTCTCCATGCCAAGTCCAAACGGTATAAGTCCTCATTATGCCGTACATGAATAGATGGTCACGCACATCGCCTAAGTCTTGGCGTATTTGATTAAGACAACGCACACAAGGACAAAAATATGTCCCGTTGATAGACTTAGCATTTTGTTCAACGTATTGCAAGAACTGCGAAACACCCTTGTCATATTCTTCACTCATGCGACGTTCGTTCATCCATCTTCGATCCATACTATGTTCGTAAAATCATCAGTTCAAGTGTTTTAACTCTCACAAGGTTAGGCCCTACCCATTCAAAAAAATTAATTTTCATAATTTGCTCAGCCACGTGCATTGAAGTCTACGTCATAAAATTGATACAATTTCGGCAGCATTTCGCATTGGTCTCCAAAATACACGAAATGAGAGTAGTCAACGATGACCACAATCAAATATGCATCCGGAGAACAACACAAGTACTGAACCGAAATTTAATCAATCTTATCCTTAAACTCCAATTGACATGGTATTGCAAATTATGAAAATTAATTTTCTCAAACTGTCCAATCGGACAATTCAAAATTTAACACAAACGATTAAAAGATTAATCGTTTGTCTTAAATTTCAAACGGGAACTAAGTGTCACTCAATGTATGGCAATAACTAATACACATTTTACACAATAACACATACATGCATACACAAAATTTAACAGTCAAAAACGTCCATACATTAATACACATTTCGCATTAATCGTTTAACACAATAACATAACTAATACACATTTTACAGTCAAAAACGTCCATACACAAAATCCACATACATGCATACACAAAATTTTCAACCAACAAGCTAACCTGAAAAGTAGATTCCAAATGAGAAGGAGGGAAGTGGAGGAGTAAACGGCCTAACACGCAGTCCAAAAAGAGTCAAGGAAGCCGCCCAAGAACACGCAAGAGCCTGCAAAAAAGCGGACCCAAAACAATTTTTAATCGGTTCAAATCAAAGACATTTCATCACAGAGCAATGTAATCGGATTAAATGTAATTTTAAACGGTCCAAAAGTGAGAAAACCAACCTGGAAACTCAACGGCGCAGCAGCAGAGTCGGCGTTCGCGGGGAAGAAGACGAGTGAATGGTCTCGGTTCGCGGTTCCCATTTTAATGAACATAGACGTCCGAGCCACGTGGGCTGGACGTCTATAATATTATAGACGTTCGGCCCGCCACTAATATGACGTTGTAACGAATTTAAAATTTGAATTTTGCGGGGCTTTAAACGTCCGTTCACATGGCTCGGACGTCTATAATTTTATCAACGTCCGTCCGAGGACGGACGTCTAAAATTCTGATGAAAACCCTAAACGATTCAATTACCCATGTCAGTCCTCTGAACGTCCGTCCTGAGAGGCGCGGACGTCTATAATATTATAGACGTCCGCGCCCCACAGGACGGACGTTCAGCGGACTTAAGTAATTATTACCGCACCCACTCTATCAGTCCTCTGAACGTCCGTTCTGCGGGGCGCGGACGTCTATAATATTATAGACGTCCGCGCCCCTCAGGACGGACGTTCAGCGGACTTAAGTAATTATTACCGCACCCACTCGATCAGTCCTCTAAACGTCCGTCCTGAGGGGCGCAGACGTCTATAATATTATAGACGTCCGCGCCCCGCAGAACGGACGTTCAGAGGACTGACAGAGTGGGTGCGGTAATAATTACTTAAGTCCGCTGAACGTCCGTCCTGTGGGGCGCGGACGTCTATAATATTATAGACGCCCGCGCCCCTCAGGACGGACGTTCACCGAACTTAAGGTAATTATTACCCCAGCAGCTCTGTCAGTCCTCTGAACGTCCGTTCTGAGGACGGACGTTCATGCTCTCCAAGGACGGACGTTCGAGGTTAATGAACGTACTCGCCACGCGCACGGACGTCCGCTCACCCCAGGACGGACGTTCCAGGACTGAAGCCAATATTATAAACGTCCAGCTCGACCTAGGACGGACGTTCAGAGGATGACTCTGTCAGTCCTCTAAACGTCCGTTCTGAGGACGGACGTTCGGGCTCTCCAAGGACGGACGTTCGAGGCTAATGAACGTACTCGCCACGCGCACGGACGTCCGCTCACCTCAGGACGGACGTTCCAGGACTGAAGCCAATATTATAAACGTCCAGCTCGACCCAGGACGGACGTTCAGAGGATGACTCTGTCAGTCCTCTGAACGTCCGTTCTGAGGACGGACGTTCGGGCTCTCCAAGGACGGACGTTCGAGGTTAATGAACATACTCGCCACGCGCACGGACGTCTGCTCGACCCAGGACGGACGTTCAACTATTGACAACGGTGCCTTTAAAACGTCTGTCCCCCTGTGACGGACGTCTATAATGTTATAAACGTCCAGCTCGACCCAGGACGGACGTTCAGAGATTGACAACGGCAGCCTTTAAAACGTCTGTCCGCTTGTGACGGACGTCTATAATGTTATAAACGTCCGTCTCGACCACGGACGGACGTCTAGAGTTCCACTTATTTACTACTATGCCACCAGTCACATATATACGTTGGGGATTCGTTGGACGGACGTCTATTGGGCGACGTGAAATGCCGTTTCTGCACTAGTGAGTATATGTTGGTGTTACTGAAGGCCTTTGCCCTTTGGTAATTAGCAAAGGCTTTTTTGACTCTCGATAATTACCAAAGGGCAAAGACCGTCGGTAATTGTTAACGACAACAAACTTGTCGTCACTAATCCGTTGATAATAGGCATTACCGAAGGCTTTTTGGCTATTTTTGACGGCTTAGACCGTCGGTAATACCCTTCTTTTCGGTATATTATATAGTTTAATTACATATTTAGCTAGTGCTTTCCTCATGAGTTTAAGTGACTTCTCTGGAATTAGAGTAGTCATATTGAATCTCTGCATAAAACACAATGATTTCAATTAGTGTATATGAAATCTAAACTATAGAGAAAATAAAATTCAAACCTAAATATTACTGTTTCCCATCCACTGGTAACGTGCACAAATAATGGTCATGATCCAATACATGACGTAGTAACCACACTCATATGACCCACTTTGTCTATTACACTACAATATATCATCATAATTATAAAATGTTAAGTAACATCATTGGAATGTTACAAAATGTAACAAGGGAACTATGGGAAACCTTAAGGGGAACCCATGCAAGCTTTTTAGCTGTAGCAGTAGATCTCCCAGACAACATCATATGGGTTGCAAGGGAACTATTAAAAAAAATGGCTTTAGCATATATTTATATAAGAAAGAAAGTTGAAACATTGAGGTTCTTACCAATCTACTACATGTCTAAGAGGGCTTGGAGGAGACTTGTGCAATGAACATAACCAAGCAACAATGTTCTCTGGTATGGAGATCGAAAGTAGCTGCCAATGACGCCTGATATTAGTAATAACTTAATTTTCATATACCAAAATTCATAAATGAAACTTTAAAGTTAACAAACTTCACTTACCCAAGTATATAAGGGAGAAAATATATGTCCTTCCCCATTCCAAAGCAGGTGGTAATGTATGTTTGGATTTCATCAAATTTATTTCTTTCATGAGTCATATAGGGGTCAATGAACACATATACATCATGGACCCCCTTTTGTTACTGACACCAAACATAAACCTGAAATGAAGAAATGATCTGATATAAGTAACTTGATAAAAAAAATTTATATAAAAAAGTTCTCATAAACTTACATCATCCAGAGCTAAATGAGTGTAATATTAATTTCTTCTCTACCCGATGCAAGATCCCTAACATCTTGGGCATGCAAGTACAATGGGATCTAAGCATCTCTTCCAAATGTAGTAAAATCCCATGGTACAATCATCGGCTCATCTGAAATGATGTTAGCAAGCTCGTCTAAAGCACCAAGAGGGTCGTCCCCAGATAAATGAGTCTCCTTCACTGGAGGACTTCCCTCTTGACCTATCTACTGTTACATGAAAAAGTGGTTATGTTTTGACGTCAATAAGAAGTAAATATTAAAATTGAGAAGTATATAGTATGAGTGTTTATCGGGGGGTCAGATACATCACCAACCAAATGTCTAAGCCAGGCAACGAAGAACTTAAATGCCTCTTCCACAATGAAAAACTCCTTTGTAGGCACAGGAACAAGGGCATCTGGTATGCCAACTTCATCCATCGTGACCTTGACCTCATCTTCTGTTAGTTGTACACCATTCACTACAGTGACTGTCTCATAGACTGTGCCACGAGTGATAATAGTTGAAAAACTGTTATTTTTATACTTAATTTTGACATGAAAAACAACCTTTATGACTTAGAAACTAGCTTGGAATCATGTTTTTGCTTATGTTTTGGAAATAAGAGAGTTGGATGGCTTTTATGCTTAGTTTTCCTTGTTTTTGTAGGTTTTAAGATGAATTTAATGGAAGAAGTGAAGTACCCATAAGTTGGATTCAGAATAGGAACAAAAAGTGCATAAAAGAAGAGCCGCAAGTACTGCTCAGCGGAAATTACCGCTGAGCGGCTGATGAGTCAATATTTTCTTCACTTCACTTAGTTTATTGTACTAGAATTAATCAGGGAATTGTGCTTAATCGTCCGTTATTTTCCTATTTTTCCTAATTGTGCTTAATTCGATCAGAAATTCTTATTTTAACTAATTTGAATTATCTGAACTTATTATTTTGCATTATTAATTATGGGAAAATTTTGGATATCTTTTTGGGACATTTGAAGGCTAAATGAGAAATGACAATTGAGCCCAATGCATTTCAGCCACTTCAATTTTCGCTGGTTGCTGTGTGAATTTTGTGTCAACTTGTTTGTCCTCGTTCGAGTTCAATTCGTATCCGTTTTCCATTCAATTTTTTTTCATAGTTTCGTCTAGATGTTTAGTTTCATGTATAGTTTTTACTTTGTTCAAATTCGATCTGTACCGTTCCCAGTAATTTGTTTACTCTCCTATGTCATCCCAGTGCTGCGTGAATGTTGTGTCAACTTGTGTGTCTTCGTTTGAATACAATTCTTATCCGTTTTGCATGCAATTTTTTTTCATAGTTTCGTCTGGATGTCTATTTTCACGTATAGTTTTTATTTTGTTCAAATTCATTTTGTGTTGTTCCCAGTATTTATTTTACTCTCCTATGTCAGTCTAGTGATTACTGTTTAAGTGATTTCTAATTTGTTTGCATTGTTTGCTTGTTTTTTTTTTAGTTGTGGTGGCTGGAATTAATTATTGGAAGGTGCTAAGACCTCCCAACACTCAAGAATTCAACACTCATGATGACACATTTTATAGCTCAAGCAAAGGACACATGGGACAAAAGTTTTGGCCATCACGGTTTTATTGAGAAACATTTGTATGAATGGTTGGCAAAGATTCACGTAACAAGCTGAAACACATCTCATTCTCATTGATTATGCTAATTTATTTTGTGGCCCACTTGGTGATTCACTTTCACGTGTAAGAACAATGGCTTGGTGAAAGTATGCTAATTCATTTTCATAAAGAAGATATAGTTATTTAATGGAGGGCCCTTGCTACTTAGTGACAATTGAAGGAAAAGAATATGGATTATTTTATTCGTTTCCATTCACTTCCAGAGGAGAGCAACACGGCTTCAATTCTCTTGGTCCAACCATTAAAGAAATACAACACATACGACTCTTCTTATTGGAATCTTGCAAATCAAATGGAAAAAGGGGGCCACCAAGCAAACATGCCCATTCATTTGACAAGCATCCAACATATGTTTGGAATAAAAAATGAAAGGGCCACCATTGGTTTTTGACGCATGGAAATGAATATTATGTAATGCTTCTCAGGTTCACGGGTCCAGGGCTTCAAGCGGCAATTAAAATGGTGAATGGAGGAGATTCAAAACACGGCCTGCACATCATGCATCCAGCACCGGCCACCACACTTGGGACGTTCCAGCAAGCAACATCTTCACGCTCAAAGCAATCCAGCAGCCACATTCGCGGCTGTTCTTGGAAGCCAAAAATGGACAACAGTAGTTGTTGAAGAAAGAGCAGCACATCACCGTCCACCAACACAGCAAAGACAACTTGGTTGGAGACAAAGCAGCAGCAAGAGAGGTGATGAGATTGGAGAAGGAGGCAGCTGGTTGTTACTGGACGTATAGAGGGTTGTGACGGCCTAGAGTTGGTGCAGCCACCACCTTGGTTGAAGCACCGTGATGCATATAAGAAGGTCTTCAAGGTTGCTGCCATGAGTTGGAGAGGAAGAAGAAGTGAAGCACCTGAAGTCTCCAAGTTGTTGCTACCATAAATTGAAGAAGTCAGCAAGCTAGGGAACAAAAACAAAACGTAAAAGGAATTCACGGGTGCCAGAGAAAAAAAAGACAAAACAATTAAGCTGAATTGGAGGAGAAGTCACGGGAGGGTTTTCTGAGTTTTGGTTATAAATTGGCAGCAGCAGCAAAGAAGAAATTCATTAGATTTGAGGATTGCATTAGAGTAGTGTAGAAGTCACGGCCGTGGAAGAGGCTCTCGCCTCTTCCTCTTTCCTTTCCTTTTCCAGTTCCATTTTCAAACAGTGCATAATGCAATTTCATTTCTGAGCGTGTAGTGTATTCTGAAACAGTTTGTTAGTTTTATTTTGGAATATTATTTTTAAGTGTTAAATCTTTTAATGAATTTCATTTTCAGTTCTGTGCTTTTATTTTATCTGTTGTATTTTATCGTTTAGCAGTTTCTGCATTGTTAAATTTCGTCATTACATTTTAATTTCAAACGTCGTTTTTAATCTGTGATAAATTTTATTTGCGATCAAGTGGTTCTATTTTTACTGTTTTCTATCGTTCAGTTTTTACCGTGGTTAAATTTTATTTCAGTATTTTTAAATTCAGTTGTGCTTAATTTCCAGTCCGCTTTAATTTTTAATTTTACCGCACAAACAAAAATCACATAAACCCCCCCACTTTGTGTAAAAAATTTGAGATTGAACCGCCACAAAATTGGTCCTTGAGAGACGACCTAGGAGTCACCTCCTAGTCATATACTGCATTAATTTCTCTGCACATCAAATTTGTATGACCGCGACAGTCGTATCAAAAAATTTTGGCGCCGTTGCCGGGGACCAAAGACGGTTTGGTTTTAGATTTTTGTTGTATAAAGTTTTGTTCTGTTAATATGTTTGTTTTGTGTGTTTTGTCTTGTATATTTTTGTAGGCGACAACGACACCTTCAGCAAATTTTGGCGGCGTTGTCACTTCAGTTCCAGGTTTTTCGTTTTAGATTTTTGCTGTGTTTTTCGATTATGTTGTGTTAATATATGTTTTGTCTTTTATATTTTATTGTGCTGTGTTCTGTATTTAGTTGCTATATTTAAAAAAAAAAAAAAAAATTTAATTTTTTTTTTTTTTTACTATTGATGTTCTGTCTTGTGTGTGCTTGTAGCATGTATAAATGTGTTTAGTTTATCTGTTTCGTAATTTTTAGTTTTTAGTTTTTATTTTTATTTTCCATGTCTACCTATTTTAATTTTGTGAATAGTGCTTATTCTACAAGTGCCTGTAATTATGATTCTCTTTCTGCATATTACTCTGATTCTTGTGCTGATTTTAATACTGAGAAAAATATGGATCATCCTCAAATTCCTGAGAGCTCCCTTTGGGAGCCGGTTCCACCAGTTCAGCAATATCAGAGTCAGCAGTATGATGCTCCTGCCCAAGTAGCTTCTCAGCCTTCAACTTCTGAACCTACATTGAAGGAGTTATTGGAGCAGATGACCATGCAGAACATTCAGTTTCAGAAAGGGAACATGCAGTTCAAGCAAGAGAGCATGGAAACTCAAGCTGCCATTCAGAAGCTGACTGATCAGATCGGGCAGATGGCCACTCAACACTTTCAAGATGATAGTGGCATCAACATAGAAGATGGGGAGCAAAGCTATGAGTTTACTACTACACCCACTTTCCTACCTTTCTATGATCCCACTCTTGCACCTGAGACTGTTGATGATTATTTTAAGGACCAGGCAGGTACGAGTAACACTGTTGAGACAGGTAGACCATTTTTATCTTCCACCGTGGAGGTAAACGTACCTCAACTTGAATGTGCAGTTGATGAATTGGAAATTCATGAGAAAATTTATTCTGAGCAAAAACATGTTTATTCTGAAACTGAGATTACAAGCTCTTTACCAGATCTACCTATACATTCAATTGCTTGTGATTTGTTGCACAATGATTCTACAGGTTTTAGGATTGAAACTGATACAGACTTGATTGACAATTCTGAAGTTTTTGATTCAGTATTAGTCTCTGAAACCATTGGTATAAATGTTGTGTTGAATGAACATGATTACAGTGATGAAATTTCCATTGATAATAGCTTTGCACTGAATGTGGATTTTGTTGATGATGCATATGTCAATATTGATTTTGAGACAGGAATTTTGCAGTCGCATAACATGATAGAGTTAGAACAAAACATTGATCTGACTCAGTTTTCTGAGAATTGTGAATGTGATTGTGAATCTGGTTCTTGCCCGATTTGTATTGAAATTGATTATGTGTTACAAACAGATTCTAAATTCATAACAGATGCTATTGATTATGAGTTTGATGACCAGGTTACAAAAGTAAATGAGAATACAGGTACTGACATAGAGGAAACAATGATAGATGAAGGAAAGTATACTGCTATTTCTCTTATTACTCCGGTGTCACAGACTCAACAACTGCTGGTGGACAGAAGGCTCCTGATTTTGTTGATTCAACAACTTGCTCGGAGAAGAAGGAAGAAAAGTCTTGATTTGAGTGAGAGGGCAGTACTGGGCGAGCTGCTCCTGAAGATATCTTCGCCGGATCCTGAGGTGGAAGATATCTCACTGATAGTCCAGAATTGGCGACTGCCACCATGACCAGGGAGCACTCTTTTTCCTCATTATGTACATATTATTTAGCTTTTCTGATGTGTTTTCATGGTTGTGTTTATTTCATTTTTAAATTGTGAGCATGAATTAAAAAAAAAAAAAAAAAAAAAAAAAAAAAAAAAATTGTTCAAATTCATAAAAATTCATAAAAATAAAATAAAGATGTCCGAGGTTCGATCATTATTGATCGTTAATATTACAGTCCAAATAAAAAAAAAATTAAAAACATAAAAAAATTAAGTGTCCTTATTACAGTACTTGTTCAAATTCTGGCCACACTCGGCCAACAAAAACATAAAAATAAAAAAAAAAAAAAAAAAAAAAAAAAAAAAAACATAAAACTTTAAAACTGAAAGAACTCTCGAGCTGGTTGTGGTGGTCTAAGAGAGAGCTCCGTTGAAGGAGCTCTGGTTCGGAATGCGAGCGGAGGCTTTGGTGGAGGAATTTCTCGTTCATTTTTGTCGTCATCGATAATGATCGGGACTGGAAACAGATTCAGCAGCCTCGGTGCCCTCATTATCACCCAGTTTTTTTCTTTCAAAAAAAATAAAAAAATAAAAAAATAAAAAAATAAAAAAATAAAAAAATAAAAAAACATGTGTTAATAATAGAAGAGGAAGTGAAAATTTTCAATAAAAATGGAGGTGTGATCAGAGGTCTTACCGTACATGTACAGCGGCAGTTGTGAAAAGAGAGTGCCAGTGGGGTCTATCTCCGCTTGCCAGTGCTTGACCCGCTTGCCAGTGCTTGACCCGATTGCCGTGGTTGTTGAACCAGCAGTGTACGTTGTATTCAGTGGCTTCGCCGAAAGCCCTTAGTCGAGACGCGATCTCGACGACTTGCGCTCGGCTTGGGTGTGTGACCCCATAGTTGAATATTTTGGTCATCATCGTGATCTGATCGTCGGTTGGACGCCACCGTTGACTGGTATATCTCTCTGATTCCGTTTCACTCATCCTTCCTCTCGTAATATACAAATACATAAATAAAAAAAATAAATATAAAAAAAAAAACAACAAAAACAAAAAAAAAAAAAAAAGAAGAAGAAAAAAATAAACATAAAAAAAAAAAAAAAATAAATAATAATAAAAAGAACTAAAAAAAAGAGAGAAGCATAAAAAAGTTTTAGATTAGTTCTGTGTTTTCTTTATTTGTTCTTGTTTTCCGTTAAATTTATTTTGTCCTGTCTGTCTTTGATTGTTTTTGTGTCTGGTCTCAGATCTGTTTCACGGTCCTTGCAAAGGGTCCTAAACGGATCTACGTCCAGTGTCCTTGTCCATATTGTTCTTGTATATTCAGTTTCTGTGTTTTAGTTTTAAGTGGGGTACGTGGCGTTGTTCTACCCGATTGTCTCTGCAATACCTTCAATCGAAGGGAGATTAACGTCTGGTTTCCAGCCGATATACCCCTTAAGTTTTTAGACAGTTGTGTTTTATGTGTTTAAGTGTTTTCAGTTTCAAAAATAAAAAATTTGATAAGGAGAAGAGAGATCAAAGCAGAAAGAAGATGGAAAGCAGTAAAGAGAGCAGGGCAGAGATGAAAAATAAAGGAAATACTGAAAAGGAAAGCAGGAAAAGTAAAGCAAGCAGAAAGAAAGGGAGATCCTTAGAGAAGAAGGACTTACCTGGGGAAGTAGGCTTGCAGAGCTCCTCGCAGATCTCAGACTCTTCAGATGGCACGGTGGCAGAGGTTCCGCACAGCTCCAGATGCTCAGAGGAGAGGCTCCCTGCAGAGATCCAAACGCTCGAGAGAGTTGAGAGAGAGAGAGAGAGCAGAGGAGTAGAGAGAGATTGAGCGTTCAGAAATGGCGCTGGACGCGGAGGAGCAGCCTTTTATAGCAGAATTGCTTTCCACTGTAGCAACAGTTCCGGTCTCTGCCACCGAGACTGTTGTCACAGTACCGGTATAGTTTTTCAAAAAAAAAAAAATAAAAAATAAAAAAAAAATAATAATAATAAATAAAAAAAAAAATAAAAAAAATATAATAAAAATTATTAGCATCTACTGATGGATGCTAGGTGTTTTAGACATCTGCTGTTGGAGGTCCCTGATAACATCTACTGATGGATGTTACTGAAAAATTTCTTCCCATTTTTCCTAACTTTTTATTGCACTTGTCTATATTATTTGACTGCTCTGAAATTGATAATCTGATGATTGTGACACACTGAGGACATTGTGTGATTTAAGTGTGGTCTACTGGGAAGAAATTCTGATTTTTCTGTTAGATTGTATTTTGTGTGTTAAATTTTTTGTTTTTGAGTGTTAATTTTTTTTTTCTGTTTTAAGTTATTTTTATCGAGTTTTGTGTGCAATAAATTTTACATTTTTCTCTTGATTTCTGGATGATGTCTAAGTTGTAGATTTTTCCTTCACTTGATTAATACTTATAGTTTGTAATCCTTGCTTTTCTCTGCCTGGAAAGATGATTATAATGTTTAAGAGGTTGATTTGATTGTGACGAATACCTTGTGTGAGATTTGAGCCACTTAATTTTCTTTCTTGTGTGTGATATGTCTCTTGATTGCTTGCACATATGCCTTGGCTTGATTCTTTCTGATATACTTGATTGATATGCATGTTCAGACGTGATAAAGGCATTTTTGTTCTTGAGCCTCTTTAGCCAAATAAGCCTACCTTGTTATTATCCTTTGATAACCCCTTTGAGCCTATACTGTATATATTTCTTTGTGTTGAAGCTCATACACTGACCCTAAGTGAAAAACCATGATTACCTAAACCTTAGGGAAGTCTGGAGCTATAGAAGTGTTTTGTGAATAAGTGTGGTCTCCTTGGGAATTCTGATGAATTGGCTAGTTGGTTCCTCATCATGTTTTGAAATGATAATTTATATCCTGTTGTGTGATAAAAAAAAAAAAATTTAAAAAAAAAAAAAAGAAGAAGACAGGATAAAAAAAAATGATGATGAGAAAAAGAAAAAAAAATGGAAAAATAATTTTGTAAATAATGGAGTCGAGAAGAGGATTGAATTAGAGGTTTGGGTGAGATTTCACTGTGTTTACATTTTTTCCCTAGTGCACCTCTATTTCTTCTGAGCTATAGCTACTTATCCAAATTTATGCTCCCCTGTCCTTGGCCCCATTACAACCCAGTAAAGACCTTTTGATCTGAAGATGCATATGTTTTAAGTATTGATAATTAGAAGCTTGCCAAGTCTGCTTGTGTTTGTTTTCTTGAGTGCATTGAGTGACATTGATTTACCTTAACACTTGAGAGAAACACTATGAGTGCATCTGTGAGGTTTTGTTATTTTTGAATCACCTCTTGAGCTGATTAATCATTTTCCGTGTTTTGAATTGCTTGGAAGATTTCTGTAAGTATCTGCTTTATTTGATTTGTGTTGGATAATTTCTATTTCTTTTCTATGTCCAGACGTTTTGAGAACTGTGTAAATTCTGTTTATTTTCTTGCGAGTTTTTATTTTTCTGTATGCTGCAATTGTGTCACGTCCTTTAATGTCCCTGAACTATTCCCTGATTTGCGTCTTGATTTTGCCCAGGAGTGCAAAAGACTAAGTGTGGTCTATTTTGATGAGTCAATATTTTCTTCACTTCACTTAGTTTATTGTACTAGAATTAATCAGGGAATTGTGCTTAATCGTCCGTTATTTTCCTATTTTTCCTAATTGTGCTTAATTCGATCAGAAATTCTTATTTTAACTAATTTGAATTATCTGAACTTATTATTTTGCATTATTAATTATGGGAAAATTTTGGATATCTTTTTGGGACATTTGAAGGCTAAATGAGAAATGACAATTGAGCCCAATGCATTTCAGCCACTTCAATTTTCGCTGGTTGCTGTGTGAATTTTGTGTCAACTTGTTTGTCCTCGTTCGAGTTCAATTCGTATCCGTTTTCCATTCAATTTTTTTTCATAGTTTCGTCTAGATGTTTAGTTTCATGTATAGTTTTTACTTTGTTCAAATTCGATCTGTACCGTTCCCAGTAATTTGTTTACTCTCCTATGTCATCCCAGTGCTGCGTGAATGTTGTGTCAACTTGTGTGTCTTCGTTTGAATACAATTCTTATCCGTTTTGCATGCAATTTTTTTTCATAGTTTCGTCTGGATGTCTATTTTCACGTATAGTTTTTATTTTGTTCAAATTCATTTTGTGTTGTTCCCAGTATTTATTTTACTCTCCTATGTCAGTCCAGTGATTACTGTTTAAGTGATTTCTAATTTGTTTGCATTGTTTGCTTTTTTTTTTTAGTTGTGGTGGCTGGAATTAATTATTGGAAGGTGCTAAGACCTCCCAACACTCAAGAATTCAACACTCATGATGACACATTTTATAGCTCAAGCAAAGGACACATGGGACAAAAGTTTTGGCCATCACGGTTTTATTGAGAAACATTTGTATGAATGGTTGGCAAAGATTCACGTAACAAGCTGAAACACATCTCATTCTCATTGATTATGCTAATTTATTTTGTGGCCCACTTGGTGATTCACTTTCACGTGTAAGAACAATGGCTTGGTGAAAGTATGCTAATTCATTTTCATAAAGAAGATATAGTTATTTAATGGAGGGCCCTTGCTACTTAGTGACAATTGAAGGAAAAGAATATGGATTATTTTATTCGTTTCCATTCACTTCCAGAGGAGAGCAACACGGCTTCAATTCTCTTGGTCCAACCATTAAAGAAATACAACACATACGACTCTTCTTATTGGAATCTTGCAAATCAAATGGAAAAAGGGGGCCACCAAGCAAACATGCCCATTCATTTGACAAGCATCCAACATATGTTTGGAATAAAAAATGAAAGGGCCACCATTGGTTTTTGACGCATGGAAATGAATATTATGTAATGCTTCTCAGGTTCACGGGTCCAGGGCTTCAAGCGGCAATTAAAATGGTGAATGGAGGAGATTCAAAACACGGCCTGCACATCATGCATCCAGCACCGGCCACCACACTTGGGACGTTCCAGCAAGCAACATCTTCACGCTCAAAGCAATCCAGCAGCCACATTCGCGGCTGTTCTTGGAAGCCAAAAATGGACAGTAGTAGTTGTTGAAGAAAGAGCAGCACATCACCGTCCACCAACACAGCAAAGACAACTTGGTTGGAGACAAAGCAGCAGCAAGAGAGGTGATGAGATTGGAGAAGGAGGCAGCTGGTTGTTACTGGACGTATAGAGGGTTGTGACGGCCTAGAGTTGGTGCAGCCACCACCTTGGTTGAAGCACCGTGATGCATATAAGAAGGTCTTCAAGGTTGCTGCCATGAGTTGGAGAGGAAGAAGAAGTGAAGCACCTGAAGTCTCCAAGTTGTTGCTACCATAAATTGAAGAAGTCAGCAAGCTAGGGAACAAAAACAAAACGTAAAAGGAATTCACGGGTGCCAGAGAAAAAAAAGACAAAACAATTAAGCTGAATTGGAGGAGAAGTCACGGGAGGGTTTTCTGAGTTTTGGTTATAAATTGGCAGCAGCAGCAAAGAAGAAATTCATTAGATTTGAGGATTGCATTAGAGTAGTGTAGAAGTCACGGCCGTGGAAGAGGCTCTCGCCTCTTCCTCTTTCCTTTCCTTTTCCAGTTCCATTTTCAAACAGTGCATAATGCAATTTCATTTCTGAGCGTGTAGTGTATTCTGAAACAGTTTGTTAGTTTTATTTTGGAATATTATTTTTAAGTGTTAAATCTTTTAATGAATTTCATTTTCAGTTCTGTGCTTTTATTTTATCTGTTGTATTTTATCGTTTAGCAGTTTCTGCATTGTTAAATTTCGTCATTACATTTTAATTTCAAACGTCGTTTTTAATCTGTGATAAATTTTATTTGCGATCAAGTGGTTCTATTTTTACTGTTTTCTATCGTTCAGTTTTTACCGTGGTTAAATTTTATTTCAGTATTTTTAAATTCAGTTGTGCTTAATTTCCAGTCCGCTTTAATTTTTAATTTTACCGCACAAACAAAAATCACATAAACCCCCCCACTTTGTGTAAAAAATCTGAGATTGAACCGCCACAAAATTGGTCCTTGAGAGACGACCTAGGAGTCACCTCCTAGTCATATACTGCATTAATTTCTCTGCACATCAAATTTGTATGACCGCGACAGTCGTAACAGCGGCACTTTGAAGTTCCACAGTCACCGTTGAGGGGCCAAACTGCAGTTGAGCGTCAAATAGAAGAACCGCACTTATCGTTGATCGCCATTTTATTGGGCCTTGGGCCACTTTTCTGTAATCTTTAGGAGTCTATATAAGGTTTTAGTCGACCTAGGGTTAGTATCTTTTGCCAGAACGAAGCAAAATCACACTTTCTTCACCCTTTTGAGGAGGATTTTGGATGCTCAAGCTCCACTCTTCAAATTCTAGGGTTTTATCTTTCATTCTTTCATTATTTTTCATCTAGTCTCACCATGATTATCGTGAACTAAACCTTCATTGTTGTTGAGGAATCAATGTAATCCTTTGAAACTCTCATGTATTGAATTGATTCTTTAATTCATATGCTTTCTTTCATTAATTGTTGGGGTTTTTCTTCTATACTCTACGCATGCTTTGTTTAACTCATTCAATTGCATGATCATTGATTTTATTTGTATGGACACATATAGATAAATCTAGATATGAAGAAATTCTCCCAATAATAATATTGCCTAGACATAGGGATAGGAGGATTGGTTGCCTTTAACCTTCTGTGTGAATGTAATGCATGAATAATGCATGAATGTATGCACAATACTTGGTCTTACCATTTATTATTACTCGATACAATTCAGTTACACTTGCCGAGGGTTAATAAGTTTTTGGTGTCGTTGCCGGGGACTCGTGGTTTAACTATTCTATTTGTGTGATTATTGATTAAGTTTGACTTGATTTTTTTATCTTTTTATCTTTTTATCTTTTTGTTTTTATTTTCTATCTTCTTATCTTTTTGTTTTTATTTTTTATCTTTCTATCTTTTTAGTTTATCTTTTCTATCTTTTTGTGCTAAAAATTGTTTCTAGGGTTTTGTGTTCTTGTGTATGCAGAATACAATTAGGACTAGGAGCAAGAAAACTTCGGAACCTCTTCTTGAAGGATTGGACGAAAGTAGAAGGAGAAGGAGGATCCGAACTTCCAGAGAACTATTTCCTTCTTCGGAAACACTTCTACAACCCTCACCACAAAGATCTAACCAGAGTACTGAAGAGATGGCTAAAGAGAACAATGGTAGACATACTCTAGTGGATTACACCAATGTTGTTGGCCCCCATCACTTTAATAACATTGCTAGGCCGAGGGTCAATGTTGCAAACATGGAGGTGAAACCAGCGTTGATGCAATTGGTTAAGAGCAACCAATTTAATGAACTATCACATGAAAGTCCATATGAGAATCTCACCACATTCAACGAGATTTCTAACACTGTAAAGATCAATGGTGTGCCGAATGAAGCAATAAAGCTTAGTTATGAGGAAATGCTAGGTTATGGTTGAATTCTTTTCCAGAGGAAAGCTTTACTGAATGGGAAGTCGTGGTTTCAAAGTTCTTAAACAAGTACTTCTCACAATCTAAAATCAACAAAGGGAAGCAAGAGATTTCTTCTTTTAGACAAGGCATGGAGGAGACGTTAGGTCAAGCCTGTGATAGATACAAGAGCTTGTTGAGGAAGATGCCCACTCATGGCTTTGACAAAGCAACTGTAGTCATTCTTTTCCTTGCAAGTCTTGGTTCACAAACCAAGTTGATGCTAGATGCCTCGGTTGGAGGTAATATTAAATGCAAGACTCCAGAGGAAGCAACTGAATTGTTTGACAACATGGCTACAAATGATAATGAGATGCATAATGAAATAGGAGCTCCAATTCAACAGAAGGGAGTTCTACAATTACAATCTCAAGACGCTTGCTTGCATAGAACAAAATCATAACTCAATAGTTGGAGAATTTGACAAAGACAATGGCTCAGTTGCCAAAGGAGTTAAAGAATGTTGCACAGGTCCAACAACAACTTTGTGAACTGTGTGGTGGCGACCATATCAATGGTCAATGCGCTTTTGCAGTGGAGGATTTAGAAGATGTCAATTTCATGGCTAATCAGTTTCCATACCGCCAAGGGAACTACAACCAAGGGCGGAAACCAAACCCAAGCATGGGTTAAGGTTAGAATGAACAAGCTGGACAAGCAGGACAGTTTAATAGATCACAACAACAACCATCAATATGGCAACAAGTATCTACACTAAATGACAAATCATCAAAGCTTGAAGAAACTCTTCAACAATTTATTCAGGCGACTGTCTCCAATCATAAAAGCACTAAAGCTGCAATTAGAAATTTGAAGATACAGATGGGCTAAATAGCTAAGGATTTGAAGGATATGCCTAATAAGAGTTTTGAGGCTAATACTGAGGTTAACCCTAGGAAGAGTGCAAAGCTATTGTGAGTGCAGATGACAAGAGGATGGATGAGAAAGAGAGTGTTGAGTTGGAAAAAAGAGTGGAGAGAAAAGAAGAGATAATAGGTGAGGATGAGAAAAGAGAGAATGAAAAGAAAAGGGGAGAGAAAAAAAATTGAGAAAAGTGATAAAATTCTTCCTTATCGTAAGGGGAGTGAAAAGATTGAAAAAGAGAGACAATTTGGGCGCTTTAAAGACATCTTCAAGCAATTAGGAATTACAATACCTTTGAATGAAGCATTACAACAAATTCCAGCTTATGCAAAGCACATGAAGCAAGTCTCCACAAAGAAGAGATATTTAGATGAAAAGGGAGATTGCAATGCTATTGAGAATAAGCCATTTCCTCCAAAAGGGAAAGATCCAAGAAGTTTTACTATTCCTTGCGTCATAGGGAAGGAGAAAATAAGGAAAGCCCTAATTGATTTAGGATCAAGCATTAATTTGATGCCTTTATCTCTGCTTGAAAGGATTAGTGATCTTGAAGTCAAGCCAATAAAGGTGACTTTGCTAATGGCGGATGGATCTTCCAAGAAACCTTATGGTATGGTGGAAGATGTGACGGTTTGCATAGACAAACTAAAATTCCTGGTAGATTTTGTGGTGATGGAGATGAAGAAAGATGAAAAGGTCCCAATCATTCTTGGAAGACTATTTATGAAAACGACAAATGTAATAATAAATGTGGATGATGAGATGATAGTGCTTCAAGACCGAGGAGAAAAGGTGATCTTTAATGTCTTCAAAGAGGAGTAGCAAATTCAAGAGAAGGAGGCTAATCATAAAGCTGCATGTATGGATGCACCCTTGACTAGTTCAAAAGCTGCAAAGCCGGTCTTCAAAGGTAAACGTTGTTTCCTGTCACAGGTTAAGGAAGAAGAAAAAGATGGAAAAGGAAGGAAGGTTCATGATGACTTGATCCAGGCACAACTCAAACTTGATACACCAGTAAGATTCAAGAACAAGTTGAGGGTTGTGAAAGACTATAAAGAGAATGGAGTGATAGAAATTGATGCTCCATATTCAAGGAGAGTCAAAAAGGTGGACCGGAAGCAGTTGATGAGTTGGTGTGATGAAAGAAAAAGGAACACCAACAGTGAAGATGGAACTTGAGCTTATTGGGTCAAGTTAATGATGTTAAAAAAGCGCTTACTGGGAGGGACCCCAGTGATTTGAGAACATTAATTTCTTTGATTTTGGTTATGTAATTTTATAAACTTTGGGACATTAATTTATGTTGTTTGAGATTTCATGGTATAGCATCTACTGATGGATGCTAGGTGGTTGAGTATCTACTGAAGGATACCAGGTTTGTTTACACCTACTGATGGGTGTTGGTAAGAAAGATTTGCACTCATTAAAGGGTGCTGGAAGATTTTGGGTCAGGCTCGTGACGTTAAACAAGCGCTACCTAGGAGGCAACTCAGTTGATTTATTTTATTTGTGTTTGTTTGTTTTGATTATGCTTTAGATGCATGATATGGATGGAATGTATGAGTGATGTGAAAACATAAATTCAAGACGTTAGTGAGAGGCATGATATGGATGGAATGTATGAGTGATGTGAAAACATAAATGCATGATGTTAGTGAGAGGCATGAGTATAAGACACCTAGGGCAAGTTAGGAAGAAGGAGAGGAGGTGCCGCAAATGCCGCTCAGCGGAAATTTCCTCTTAGCGCCATGCAGAGTTGGGTGGACTGGTTTGGTTCAATTGGGCTCAGCGGGATTAGGCCAATTTGGGTAATTTTATACCCTAGGGTGGGGCTTTGCTTCTATTTTCAGATCTCCCTCGTCCCACACACTCTTAAGCACTTTCCAAAGAGTTTTCCTCACTTTTCCCTTCTTCCCCCTTAACAAAACCTCTCTTCCACTCACTTTTGCACCAACTTTTAATTCATGTTTGGGATTTGGTGAGAGCATTGCTATTGGGGGCTAACTTCTTCACATTCCTAGAGCATTTTTCACTCATCTAGCATCTCCACGCAAGTAACTACAAGCATTTTCCATTCTAGGTTTTTGAAAGCATGAATTGGTATGAGCATGGTTGTATAAGCATGATTCTTGAGGGATTTTGATTTTTATGCATGATTAGATGAATTAACTACTGTTTGGACCGATTAAACTATTGGATTTGGGTCTGGAACAAGGAAGAAAACATGTGGGTGGAGATTAGGAGCATTTAAACAAGATTTTGAGAAATCTGCAGAATCGTCGTTCAACATAAATTTCCCCTGAGTGCGATTCTGACATAATGGTTTTTCTTGATTCTTTTGGCTGCTGACATGTTGTATAAGTTGCACTGAGGGGTTTTGATTGCCCTCAGCGGTGATAGGACTGATCTTAGGGTGTTGTTTGTGGTTTTCTAATTTTGAACAATATGTTTGTGGTTTTGTGAATTGTGTTTGATGCAGGGATGACCTTCTCATCGGGCAAGAGAATCAAGACTATAGGATCCAAGAAGAAGGATAAGGAGCCAGAACGCTCCTTTGCCAACAAGTTCCTATCTCGCAAGCATGAGTGCAACTTTAAAGTTGTCCAAGATAGGAGGCTACTGATGGAAAGGAAGGCTGGACTGATACCTGACTTTGCTCCACAGTTTGAGGAGCAACTGGAGAACAGGAACTGGGGAAGGCTAGCCACTTACCCCCACCAACTAACATAGCAGTGGTGAAAGAATTTTACACCAACGCAAGAAGGTTGAGTGATCATTGATGAAAAATTTATGAACACCGAAAAACGGCGCCAAAAACTTGTTTAACCCTCGACAAGTGTGACCGAATCGTATCAAGTAATAAACTCGGTAAGACCAAGTATCGTTCTCCCAAAGGAATCACGACCTAGTTAGTTATATGATTTCTTGATTATTTAAGACTTGTGAACAAATTGTTGTAAGTTTCAAATGCAAAAGACAAAAAGTAAACATGTATGCATGTGATGATCAATGGGAAAGAAGAACACAAACACTAAATGAATTATATGGATGAGTATGTTGTTGGGGTAATCCATTTCATCTTATCCACTCTCATATATTTTAGGAATTCATCATTCTTTTCATCAATGTTAATGTCACTCTCTAAATCACCTTACGAAGAAAGCTTATCCTTAATTACGAGTTCATACAATTCCTAGCATCCCTAATAATTAATTCTGAAGCATAGAAGCTTAAAGGCAACCAACCCTCATATCCCTATGTCTAGGCAATATGCTATAGGGAGAATTTCCCCGGATCTAGATTTCCCCGTATGTGTCCATATCGACAAAATCAATAATCATGACATCGAATGAGTTAAACAATGCATGCTTTGAGCAAAGAGGAAAAACCCTAACTATTAATGAAAGAAAGCATGTATCTCAAATAAAATGTTTAAACACAAATTCCATATATGAGAGCTTCAAAAGATTACATTGATTCCCTAACAACAAGAAAAATTTAGTTCACCATATTCATGGTGAAACTAGAAGAAATACAATGAAAGAGTGAAAGATAGAACCCCAGAAAGTTGAGTAGGTAGCCTTAGAATCCAAGATCTTCCTCCAAGGGGTGGAAAGGTGAGTGTTTGTTTCATACTCTGCCAAAGATACAAACCCTAGGAAGTCCTAAAGCTTATATACTATTCAAAATATTACACAAAAGTGGGTCTAAGCCCAAAATAATGTCGCTCAGCGGTAAGTGCGTGTTTTGATTCTTCTCCTCAACGGAGCCAACGGGTGTTCATTAGTGCCGCTCAGAAGTAAACTGGCATTGAGCGGTACTTGCGACTTCTCTTCTTTTGCACTTTTTGAGTTCTTTTTTGATTCCATTTCTATCCTTCTTCACTTCTTTCATCAAATTCACCTTAAAACCTGCATAAAACACTAAAATCAAGCATAAACCTGTCCAACTCTCTTATTTCCAAAAATATAAACAAAAGCATGATTCCAAGCTAGTTTCGAAATGTTTTAGTATCAATCATCCTGCTGAGGATTATTTGAGCTATGTTAGAGGACACGTCATTCAGTATGACCCTGATTCCATTAATAGATTTTTAAATACTGAATGGGCTGGTGAGCAGTGTCAGTTTTCTCTCAATATGGAAGAAGGAATAGACTTTGGTGATGTGGAAAGTGTGCTATGTGTGCCTGGTGGACACTTTCAGAGAAACGGGAATGGTGTTGTAGTGAACATCAAGAGAGTTGATCTGGCTCCTCTAGCAAAGTATTGGATGACATTTTCTCATGCTAACATCCAACCATGCTCACATGTCTCAGACATAACTGTCAGCAGGGCGCTTCTCTTGTACTGTGTGCTCAGAGGGATGAGCATTAACATTGGCCAGGTCATTAACATTGGTCAGTACCACCACGCTGTCCTCGTAGAGGAAGAGGACCACCATAGGGCCAGGCATATGCAGAGACTCAAGAGGCAGAGCCATTTCAGATGAGGGACATGTATATGTCTCTTAGAGATGCTAGGATGCAGTCGATCGACAAACGGTAGGTGGCCACAACAGAGATGATTATTGGGATGTATGATACACCCGCCGCACATAGGTGGACCATGTATGAGTTTCATAATGTGGTGGCATGGCCAGAGGAGCAAGCTTAGGACAACAGAGTTGGAGCAGTTAAAGCTTTAGTTATGGATGATGAGGATGATGAAGAGGAGGAAGATATAGATGACAACATGGGTTGATGAGGAGCCGAGATATCATCTACTGATGGATGCTATCAACTCTAGAGCAAGATTTATTATATTTTGTTTTGTACTGTTAAACTTATTTGCTTCTATTTTTAGAATAGGGTTGTGATGTACTCAGGTTGAAACGTTATCTGTTACGATGGTTTTCTTGTGATTTATGATGATAAGTATTGCTTGATGATGGTTGGATAATGATTAATGTTGAGATTGTGCACTATAAGCTGATTTATAGGTGGTGGTTCACGATCTATGTGAACAAATGCATGATGTTGTAATTGTGATTATGATGCTAAGCAGGATGTGTATGTGGAATGTTGAATGAGCCTATATGTGAGGTTTTGAACTCCAAAGTTTTTGTGAATGAATGCTATTACATTGAAGGCATGAATGACTTTGCCCAGGTTTCTATGATTGAATCACTTTCTTGTATCTGTCATATGACCAAGGCCATCTGTTGTTACCCTTTATTATCCAAATGATTTTAGCCTAATAAAAGAGAGCACAACGTGTTCTATCCTTTGAACCCTTAACTTTAAACATGGTAGAAAACCCTTTTTGAAAAGCTTTACCTTGAGTTGAGTTGAAGATATCTTGTGGTATTAATAAATGTTCAAGTTTGGGATTGTTGGATGATTTAAAATGGGGAATATGAAAAGCATTGAGCTAAGCATGTGAAAAGTAAAATAAAAAGGAAAAGAGAAGAAAGAAAAAGAAAGGCTCAATGCAAAAGAAAGTTGGGAAGAAGGAAGAATGGTTGTGTTTAGATGATTCACTTAACTCAAGTACCACAAGAAAAAATTGAATTACATACATTCAAAATCTGTATATAAGGTTCAAAATCCGTATATAACACTTGGTTACATATGACTTATATACGGAAAAAAATCCATATATAAAACTATCGTAGATAAGTTATATACGAATATATCCGTATATAATTTATATACGGATTTTTCCGTATGTAATTATATACGGAAAAATCTGTATATAAAATCTGTATATAATTATATACGAAAAATCCGTATGTAAAAGTCATATGTAATTAAAAATTAATTACATACGGAAAAATCCGTATGTAACTTCATAGTTTTATAAAAAAAATAAATTATCCTAATTTTCTATTCCTCTATCACTCACTTCATGTTAAACTCTTCCACTTTATGTACCATCTTCACAGTGCTTCAACTGCAGCTATTACAAAAGAACATAAAAATTAATTAAGACAACTACTTACAACATTAATAATAGCTATACAGACATATTAAAATCGTTTTATTGAAGTAAAATTGCACAGATATATTAAGAATGATGTGATAGAAATCTAGAAAAATTAACTAATATTGTATAATAACTCTTGTAATGTAAGATTACATGTCCTAAGAATAAAGAACAATTACTTTATAACATCAATAAGAATATCATTGAAATATTAAACTTAAACTTGTTTAACTTAACCTTTATATATTCAACCTTATTTTGTACTCTAAATTCACTTCTTGTAGCATACTATTTTCGTCAAAAAGTGAATTTTTCATTCTTCAGTTTTTTGAGTTTTCGTCAAAATGTGCACATATTTTATTTAACTTACTATACTCACCTAGTAATCATTAATAAACTTACTATTATTCAAACTCCTTCCAAAACCACAAGTAACCAAACCATCCAGTCAGGTAACGTGTAATCAACTTTAAAACTAAGATAGCATATTCTAACAAAATGAAAGTAACTCTCAGATATTTCTAAAAATGTTTTCTTAAAAAATCTAACCAAATTTCCCATCAATTTATTAACATTTATATTGCATACTTAACTTCATAGTTCTACATTACTCTCCAACCACAAAATGAAATTACATTTTCTCCCTCAGATGCAAATTTAAAGGGGAACAACCCTTGAATAAAAATCAAACAAATCCAGTTAAGATTATGATACAGCAGCTTGCACTAATGATGTCTACAAAATTGTTATTAACTCAAACAAGTCTCAACAATAATATCACAATACTGCCTTGCAACTAAAAATAAGCATATATGCCTCTATAAATGATCTATATTACATAAATTTTGGCCAAATTATATACCTTAGAAAAGAAGGAGCCATACAGCTTTGGGGCTCTGTACCATCTTGTAGCAACACAATCCTGCAATATGGACCAAAAGAAATAACGATAAAACTCAATATTACTTTTGAATATAAAGAAAATTATATCAAAGTCTTATTCAATATTATAGTAATACAATACTTTTCCTTCAGATATGAATTTAATAACTCAAATCCATGTTTTCTTCATTTTATTTGAAGGGCCACGAATGGTACAAAATGTTGTGTGGTTCTAAGAGAGAAAACTTAATGGGATGTCAAAAATCATGCAGCAGGGTTGGAAGTATCTAGCTTGTTAGAGTACTTGGAAAGCCATTTTTTCTTGTTCTTCTGTGAAGCGTTCCAGTTTCGAGAGAATTGAATAAGATATTCCCTTAACGACCCAAGATTTACCCCATCTCCTACCAAAATGCTAGTTACTCCCATTTTAGAGACCTAAGGCTATAATATTCGATGATGATGACAACGAAATGAATTTAAAAGAAAACGTGAGAGTTTATATTATTACCGATTGGATGTTCCTATTCTCATCATTGAAAAAGAGCATGGAGTTGAAGGAGACAGCGGTTCTCGAATGAATCCGCTGAAAATCATCTGCTTTATGGGGTCTAGCTAGAATATATTTCCTGAACAAACCAAAGTTCACAAGAGAAATAAAAACCTAATGCATGTTGCTTTAAATTTGAATTCAAAAATCAAGATAAGCACAAGAATTGACTTGTGTGACGAAGAGTGAGGAGAAGCCCAATTTGTTGAGGAAAACTATTGCTGTGTCAACAGTTGGTGAGCGAGAAGCAATTGCAATATTGATGCCTTTCTCTTTGAGCCCTAACAATATTCCTTTGGCATGAGGATACAGAAAGCGCATTTTTAATATGAAGAGTAATAAGTTATCAAGAATGAACAATCTCATATTAGCTCTCTTAGACATTTAAACAAACAGTTTATGAGCATAATTAACATATAATACTCAGAATTAAGACAAAACAAGCCAATACAAATTCAACCTTACATAAATCAGAGAAAAACATCAAAACAGAGATGCGAAACAGTGTCAACACAATAATGAATCAAATGAAAACACGACACAAAGGAGAGAGATACTTAGCTTTTGAATTGCGTGGAAGAATCAGAGCTCTGAATACCACCTAATGGAAGAGGCTCCAAGGAAGCAGACTGAACGCGCGACGCGAGCTGATTTAAAGGACCTTGAAGCTTCTACGAGAATGAAACACAACAAAATAACAAGGAATCAGAGATCGAGAAAGATTCTACCAAGACCTAAGGGCGATAACCTTCGACCAACCCTAGGCAAAAATAGAAGAGAGAATTTGAAGGAGAACGAACCGAATCAGAGATACGACTCACATAAACCTTAAATAGAGTAGGAATCCTAATCTGGACTGAAGGAACCCAAGAAAGGGAGGAAACTTAAAATGAACCGACTAATCGGTTCAAAACGAGATTGAACGGTGGAAAAGAATTTTCAATCGGAGGAAAAGCTTTTAAACGGAGTAAAAGAGGATTTAATCGGTGAAACTTCAAGAAAATGGTGAAAGGATGACGAAACCCTAGAAGGAGATGAAGATAATCGGTCGAAGAGGAATTTTGTTGTTAAATAGGCTGAGGCAGAAATATGAAATAAGATAATGAATCTATGAAGAGAAAGAAAGCTTACCATTGATGATGAGCTCTCGAGAAGAAAATGAACGTGGCTGATGATGCGGTCTGAATGAAGACGTGGCAAAGGAAGAACGCGTGGCTACAAGGAGGGAAGGAAGAAGAAAGAAGTAAGGGTGTGAGATGGGAAACAAAACCATCTGAGGGTTTCTTCTACTGAGAAAAAGGAAGAAGAAAGGATTTGTGGGTTTTTCTTTATCCGAAATGAAGGAAGAAGGAAGGGTCAGTGAGTGAGTGAGGGACTCATTTTGGAGAGTTGTAGTTAGGTTTTCTTTTTCAAAGTTAGAAGAAGATCGAAGCTTTTTCTAAAGTTTTTTTAATTATTAATTAATTAAAAATCCGTATATAATATCTGTATGTAAAATGTTTAATATATACGGATTAAAATCCGTATATAATAATCCGTATATAAAACGCAATTTTCTTGTAGTAAGGACTTTGTGATCTAGAAAAACCAATTTTCTTGTTAGCCCGATCACATTATAAGCTATAGAAAAGTCCTTGTGATGATACTTGTTTGTGAATGTGTTTGATTATGGTTAAATGAAAAGCAAAGTTAATTCATGTGACATTGTGATAGTAGAGTGAAGGAGTGACCTCTTACACACTTGTGCGTTTGAATGAAACACTTTATCTAGTGATGAAAGATTCCATGAGCACATGTTTACATCTATGTTTAATTGATTGATCATTCATGTGAATAGCATTTGTTGAATATTATTTGATTATGTAAACACTAAAGCATATGTGTGCATCTTGACTGAAATTTTGTGTTGAGCTGATTTGAGGAATTACTTATCTTGAAAGAAGGAGTTTTGAGTGTGGTAATTCATTGTATGGATTGGTGGAAGATTGAGTTACATCTTGTTTGCTTGAAGACAAACAAAGTTCTAAGTTTGGGGTTGTGATAACAATTGAAAGTTCTACTTAATGTACAAAATAATCCAATACCAAAACTATCAATATATAAACTTATAAAACTAAAACTAATCAATGTTCAACAACAAATAAAATTGTTCCTAACTCCATCTTTGCAGAAGATAAGTTGTCCATTCCTGCCTTATTTACCTAATCGTTTCCTTTGGTATAGGAGATGTTAACTTGAAGCGCTGCAAAATTGAAGAAAGATTCATTATGGTTTCATATATGTTTAAAGCTGAATTTGATTTGTAATGTCTTCAAGGTATGCATCATTACCTCATTCCAATCATCTATAACGGCAGCTCGAATGATGGTCTTAATCTAGCACATGACATAGAAGCCACATTCCCATGAATCCTGCTGCTGGTTACACTAAAATGATGCACTAAATAGTCAATAATTTAGATCATTCAATAACATACAAAATGAATTATAACTATAAATGGCAATTAACCTTTGGATATAAAATTTGAACTAGTTGACCTCGAGATTTACCAATAACTCTGTACAGATTAAAAACACAAAGTAAAATTATCATAACTATATTGATCATAAAAGTTTAAGGTGAACATCAAATTCAAAGTCATTTTTGGAGAATCAGTTACCCTCGAAGCATGGTCCTCAAGTCATTTCTCATTTTCCTGTGCAATGAACAAAACCATATAATTTTACATTGTTTGGGAATGATGACCATCAACTGCCAGTGCGACCTATCACGAAGGACAAATAGTTATTTAACTAAGTAATTAAGGAAACTTTAATAATGAACTTTTACATATAACAACACCAACCCATCAATGTATGGCACAAGGTATATGTCTCTTTTTGACTCATCCATCCATGTTTGCAAATAATGTTGTTTGTTTGCAAGTGTGTTACCAGAAAGTTGAATGGTCTGAGGTTCAAAAAATCCATACATGGAAGACCGACCTTGGTCTACAACGATTGTGTCCATGTACCTAAATGATCAAAGTTAAGTTGTTAGAAAGTATAGGAATCAAAGAAAAAGACATATGGAAGACAAAATTAACTATCTTACATGCACCACAGTTGAATGATGAAAATATTCAACATCCTGTCTCCCCCAATCACCTCTAATGCATTAGACAATGTGATATATACTAGCACATGGGGAAGCAGACCAAATACTCTCAAATCCAAGTATAGTTCTAATGGTGCTCTCTTCAACCTGGGTAATCTTGTCATTAGCTTTGATAGAGGATCATCCTCTGCTTCAGCCATGTCATCATCTTCATGTATGACTTTTTCATGAATCGGCTGCTTCTGAGGACGTGTGAACTGAAGATAACAATTTCATCAAAGAGTTATCAACAAATATTTTTAAACTTAACATAGAAATACTAATAACAAAGACATTATATCTATGGAGTAGCGATGTGTGACATGATCAATGCTCGAGGCCAGGCTATAAATGAGCCTATGACCTCCCCCACAAAATTAATTTCAGGAGTGGGTACAGGCACTTGAGCCTGGGGATCTCGAATCTTGTCAATCTCCACATGCACGTGGTGGGGTAATATGGGAACCCCATGAATAGTGACCCCTCCCTCAAGCACTCGTCCGACAGCCACAATGCGTGAGGGATCCCCATCAACCAACAACTCATATTGACTGTTGTACTGAGACAGTTCAACAGCAGAGAATGATCCTCTAGTGCTGACACAAGGTGGCGTGGGAGTTTCACCGAGCCCTGTGTTGCCCTCCGTCATGGAATGCAACTTCTGTTCAAGCACTCTTTGTATTTCTTTTTGTTCTTGTAGCTGCTCCATGAATCGTTGCTCCATTGATCTCATGCTTTGGTTGAGTCTTTCCTCCCACTGAAGATCCATCTGCCTCAGTGCCTCCTGACTCATTGATTGAGTGGTTTTTTGTGGGGCCAAAGTAGTCACGAAGACCAATCGCCCCAAGAACTCCAAGTACACATCCTGGGTGCTCGGGTCTTCCGATGGCCGTTGTTAGAATGTCGCCCCTACCTTGGCCAACAAATGTTCCCTAAGTCTGCTGCTCAACCAACTCATCATGCACATACAAAAACAAAAGACACTTAGAAGACATGTTGTGATAGATACACAATCAAACAATGTTTAGAATTTGAACTTACAATTCTTTATGAGATCAAGGCTGTTGAGGAAGATGTCATGTTCCCATCAGATTTAGTCCGAGCAGCCTTCCACAGCTCGTACCTAGCAGGTGTAGGTGCTAGGTCCGGCGACTCAAGTGCCAAGGCATCCGCTATAGACCTTTTAAGCTTTTTTTCTAGTTTTGCATAACCACCTCGTGATAACAAGTGTGGTGCATCGTTTAGCCGTTTTCTTTCTTGGGTAACTAACCTTTTACCATGTGAAACCATGTACATAAATAAGTGTAAAATCATATGAACTCAATGAAAGGTTTTTATGTTGTTAAGAAACAGACCTTCCATTCCTCAGTCTCTCTAGATGCACGAAACTGTATCCAGTTCTCCTCTGTGAAGGTATACTGTTGACATGAATTTTGATCTTGTCTGTCTCCAAAGACATATAGTCGTCTCAGCCTTGTCTTGAAATCCCTCCATCTTATCGCGATATGCGATAACACTTTCTTTCTAATTTGTATCGTGTTTGGAATATCATAATGTTGCTGTTTAAAACAGAACACATGTTATTGATTTTAAAAGATGAAAGAAATAAGTATATCAACAGTGTTGTAAGTAAACATACCTGAATATCTTGCCATAAGAGGTTCTTGTCGACCTCTGGGACGTCATCCCAAGTTGCATGAAGGATAGAGACATGGCTTTTTTCTAACTTACCCAGATAACTCCTAAACCTATCAACATTTGGCCCTGATGCTTGACCTGATCTGGGGTCAATCTCAACATGTCTCCTCTGCCCATCAACGCGTCCGGCTGTCACATCTGCCAATCGTGTGACACCTCGACCACGTCTGGTCTGTCCCGATCCTGAGTCTGAGGCCGACATACCTGAAAAATTATACAAGGTTAGTAATAATTCAATTTTGATGAACATAAATAAAGTCAATAATTAACTATCACAACCTATTAAGATATTGGTTTTTCCCAAATCCCTTCATTGTGATCACTACGAATTGCTTGGATGACATCGACAACGTCATCAACTGGGTCTTCAATGGGTCTAGATGCAACAGATGTTGTCTCAAGTATATCAAGAGAATCGTCATCATCATATCCATGCATGTTTTTTCCTTCTAAAACCACTGACCATTTTTTCTTCGTTGGATCATTTATGTAAAATATTTGTCTTGCTTGTCTAGCCATGATAAATGGTTCATCAGTGTAATTCATCTTGTTCAAGTCTACCAATGTGAAACCAAAGTCATCTGTCATGACACTAGAATTTATATCAACCCATTTACACTTGAAAACCGAGACTCTAAAAGTGACATAATCAACTTCCCATATTTCTTGTATTATTCCAAAAATAACTCATGGATGCTGTGATTGGATTTTTGTCTTTAGAACTGGCAAAGTGGACAGCCTCAGCTTGTAGTGTGACGCCACTATTTTGAACTCTACTTTTGTCATCTTCTACCTTGGTCTGAAAAGAAATATTGTTTATATAGTACCCACCATATGTAATGACATCTGTGTTCGATCCACGAGATAACCTCAATAAACTTCCAGAAACATCTGGAGTCGCATAAATATTTTTCTTAAACCATTGTAAGAAAGTTTTGACATGTTCACTAAGATGCCATTTTTCACTCATTCTTGGGTTTGCTGCCTTTATTTCATTAACGTAGTCAGAAATGTAAGGAATCACATCAACAGTGTTGTTTAAGATGTACAAATGAGCTTGGTCAACTTATTTTCTACTAACACATTGAATTCTCACACCTCGAACACCCTTACCCTCACATTTTCCTTCATGTCTGCTCTTGGGAAGACCCACTGGTTCACAAGATGGCATATAACTTGAACAAAATTCAATGGCTTCCTTTGCAACGTATCGCTCTATGATTGAAGCTTCTGGTCTATACTGATTCTTGACATATCCCTTTAAGATCTTCATGTATCTTTCAACTGGGTACATCCACCTTAAGAAGACTGGCCCACATATTCAAATTTCTCTGACTAGATGAACAATCAAATGTACCATGATATCAAAAAAAGAAGGTGGAAAATACATCTCTAATTGACACAATAGTCTTATTCCTTCATTTTCCAATTCATCTAAACCTCGAGGGTCAACAACTTTCTTGCAAATGGCATTAAAGAAAGAACTCAGGTGTGTCAGAATACCCCAAACAGAATGAGGTAATATGCCTCGAATAACAACAGGTAACAATTGTTGCATCAATACATGACAATCATGGGACTTTAAACCAACTAACTTTAACTCTTGCATAGAAACAAGGTTACTAATATTTGAAGAATAACATTGTGGAACCTTCTCACTTCTTAAACAGTTACAAAAACTCTGTTTTTCTTTTTTAGAAAGTGTGTGACAGGCTAGGGGCAGATAGGTGTGTCTTCCTATTATCTGTGGATGTAACTCGGATCGAATTCCCATGTCAGCCAAATCTTGTCGTGCTTTTATTTCGTCTTTGCTCTTCCCTTTGACGTTTAATAAAGTTCCGATGACATTGTCACAAACATTTTTCGAACAAATGATACAGACATGCTTTTAAAAATAAGTACGTTTACCAATCTCTCTTGGTGCCAACTCTTCTCGGATCTTCATGTCAACCAAATCGATGCACGAAACTGTATCCAGACATTCCTCTGTGAAGGTATACTGCTGACATGAATTTTGATCTTGTCTGTCTCCAAAGACATATAGTCGTGTCAGCCTTGTCTTGAAATCCCTCCATCTTATCGCGATATGCGATAACACTTTCTTTCTAATTTGTATCGTGTTTGGAATATCATAATGTTGCTGTTTAAAACAGAACACATGTTATTGATTTTAAAAGATGAAAGAAATAAGTATATCAACAGTGTTGTAAGTAAACATACCTGAATATCTTGCCATAAGAGGTTCTTGTCGACCTCTGGGACGTCATCCCAAGTTGCATGAAAGATAGAGACATGGCTTTTTGCTAACTTACCCAGATAACTCCTAAACCTATCAACATTTGGCCATGATGCCTGACATGATCTGGAGTCAATCTCAACATGTCTCCTCTGCCCATCAACGCGTCCGGCTGTCACATCTGCCAATCGTGTGACACCTCGACCACGTCTGGTCTGTCCCGATCCTGAGTCTGAGGCCGACATACCTGAAAAATTATACAAGGTTAGTAATAATTCAATTTTGATGAACATAAATAAAGTCAATAATTAACTATCACAACCTATTAAGATATTGTTTTTTCCCAAATCCCTTCATTGTGATCACTACGAATTGCTTGGATGACATCGACAACGTCATCAACTGGGTCTTCAATGGGTCTAGATGCAACAGATGTTGTCTCAAGTATATCAAGAGAATCGTCATCATCATATCCATGCATGCTTTTTCCTTCTAAAACCACTGACCATTTTTTCTTCGTTGGATCATTTATGTAAAATATTTGTCTTGCTTGTCTAGCCATGATAAATGGTTCATCAGTGTAATTCATCTTGTTCAAGTCTACCAATGTGAAACCAAAGTCATCTGTCATGACACTAGAATTTATATCAACCCATTTACACTTGAAAACCGAGACTCTAAAAGTGACATAATCAACTTCCCATATTTCTTGTATTATTCCAAAAATAACTCATGGATGCTGTGATTGGATTTTTGTCTTTAGAACTAGCAAAGTGGACAACCTCAGCTTGTAGTGTGACGCCACTATTTTGAACTCTACTTTTGTCATCTTCTACCTTGGTCTGAAAAGAAATATTGTTTATATAGTACCCACCATATGTAATGACATCTGTGTTCGATCCACGAGATAACCTCAATAAACTTCCAGAAACATCTGGAGTCGCATAAATATTTTTCTTAAACCATTGTAAGAAAGTTTTGACATGTTCACTAAGATGCTATTTTTCACTCATTCTTGGGTTTGCTGCCTTTATTTCATTAACGTAGTCAGAAATGTAAGGAACCACATCAACAGTGTTGTTTAAGATGTACAAATGAGCTTGGTCAACTTATTTTCTACTAACACATTGAATTCTTACACCTCGAACACCCTTACCTTCACATTTTCCTTCATGTCTGCTCTTGGGAAGACCCACTGGTTCACAAGATGGCATATAACTTGAACAAAATTCAATGGCTTCCTTTGCAACGTATCGCTCTATGATTGAAGCTTCTGGTTTATACTGATTCTTGACATATCCCTTTAAGATCTTCATGTATCTTTCAACTGGGTACATCCACCTTAAGAAGACCGGCCCACATATTCAAATTTCTCTGACTAGATGAACAATCAAATGTACCATGATATCAAAAAAAGAAGGTGGAAAATACATCTCCAATTGACACAATAGTCTTATTCCTTCATTTTCCAATTCATCTAAACCTCGAGGGTCAACAACTTTCTTGCAAATGGCATTAAAGAAAGAACTCAGGTGTGTCAGAATACCCCAAACAGAATGAGGTAATATGCCTCGAATAACAACAGCTAACAATTGTTGCATCAATACATGACAATCATGGGACTTTAAACCAACTAACTTTAACTCTTGCATAGAAACAAGGTTACTAATATTTGAAGAATAACATTGTGGAACCTTCTCACTTCTTAAACAGTTACAAAAACTCTGTTTTTCTTTTTTAGAAAGTGTGTGACAGGCTAGGGGCAGATAGGTGTGTCTTCCTATTATCTGTGGATGTAACTCGGATCGAATTCCCATGTCAGCCAAATCTTGTCGTGCTTTTATTTCGTCTTTGCTCTTCCCTTTGACGTTTAATAAAGTTCCGATGACATTGTCACAAACATTTTTCGAACAAATGATACAGACATGCTTTTAAAAATAAGTATGTTTACCAATCTCTCTTGGTGCCAACTCTTCTCGGATCTTCATGTCAACCAAATCCAAACGCGCATTCACTCCATCTTTTGTTTTTCCCTATATGTTGAGTAGTGTACTAATCAAGTTATCAGAAACATTCTTCTCTACATGCATGACATCTATGCAATGTCCAACATCTAACTTTGACCAATATGGAAGATCAAAGAATATTGATTTCTTCTTCCAAGGGATCGTTATAGAAGACTTCTTGGACGTTTTCCCAAATACATGATGTACTTTATTAACTTTTTCAAGAACTTCAAGTCCAGTAAGTGGAATGGGTGAATTCTCTTTCTCTTGTTTTCCATTGATTGCTTTCTTTAACCTTCGATATGGATGATTAGATTGTAAAAATCGCTGATGACGCATATACATTGTATTCCTTCCGTGTTTTAATTGATGAGGTTTAGTGTTTTCTTCACATATAGGACATGATTTATGACCCTTCACACTGTACCTCGATAAATTATCATAAGTTGTGAAGTCATTAATCGTGCAGAATAGCATGGCATGCATCATGAAAGTTTCTGAAACAAAGGCATCAAATATTTCAATCGCATCAACCCACAATAACTTCAAGTCTTCAACTAGTGGCTTGAGATAATCATCTATGTCATTTCCAGGCTGCTTTGGACCATATATCAACATTAACAACATCATGTACTTTTTTTTCATGCACAATCCAGGAGATAAGTTGTAAATTATCAGTATAACAAGCCAACAACTATGATTGGTACTTAAATGGGGGAAATTCTTGCCGTGCTAAGCCAAACCTAAGTTTTCTACACTCTTGACCAAATGGGGGGAATTCTTGATCAATATTTTTCCATTGCTTTGAATCAGCTGAATTACGAAGCATCCCATCAATTGTTCTCTCATCTGTATGCCATCTTAGGTTTTTAGCGTCTTTGGGATTCGTGAACAAACGCTTAAGTCTGGCCATGAGTGGAAGGTAACAAACTACTTTCAAAGCAGAACCATTCTTTTATATGTGAGCACTATCTTCACCTTTGCTTTTTGCCTTGTATCGTGATGACCCACACTTTGGACACTTTGTCAAAACATCATACTCATTTCTATACAATATGCAATCATTCGGACATGCGTGTATCCGTTTATACTTCATACCCATCGGACAAATAATTTTCTTTTGCATCATAATTACGAGTGGGTAATGTATTTCCATCTGGCAGCATTTCATTTAACAACGACAATAATTCTATAAAACTCTTATCAGTCCATCCATTGGTCGCCTTTAAATTCATGAGCCTTAACACCGTTGACAACCATGTGAACTTAGTTGAACCGACATACAAAGGAGTCTTCCCATTAGAGGACATCGTTTCATACACATGCGCTTGGGCAAAAGCTTATGCGCCAACATCGCAGATCATGTCATCTAAGTTGTCTTCTTCTGATCGATCTTCCATATCCATGATGGAATCATACACATTTTCAGTTGGAGAGACAGTTGGAAAGTCTGGTGGAAGATGAAGATCATTCGGATGATAACTATGTACATTATTAGTTTTATTTTGTTATTGAACATAATTGTTATAGAAACATTTGGATATTAGAACATTTTGATTTTAGATCATTTGGATCTTAGATCAATTGGATGTTAGAACATTATGTTAGATTGTTTAATGTTTTTTTATAAATACATGTTCTATGGATGATTGGATGATTCAGATGTTATATTTTTTTTAATCAATGATTGGATAATTGAGATGCACATTATGCAAGTCTGTATGTTGTTAGAAAATGTTATGTAGGTCTGTTTGTGCTGTGAAAAAATTTATACAGGTTTGTTTGGTTTGATAAGCAATCCAATTTTTCTTGACATTTGCGTGGAACTTACCGAAGGCTTATACCCTTCAGTAATTACCGAAGGTTTGTGCCCTTCGGTACTTACCGAAGGTTTGTGCCCTTCAGTAATTACCGAAGGCTTCTACCCTTCGATAATTACCGAAGGTTTGTGCCCTTCGGTAATTACTGAAGGCTTCTGCCCTTTGGTAATTATCGAGGGTCAAAGCCCGTCGGTAATGGTTAACAACAACATGTTTACCAACGGTCTTATGGTTGTCGCTAAGCCTTTGGTAAATAGTCATTATCGACGACTTTTGGATGTTACCAAAGGATTGTAGCCTTCGGTAATGCTCTCCTTTTTTTGTAGTGTAAACTTGAATTCATCATCACTACTTGTACTCGCATTACGTTGTGCAAACTATATAAATTCTTCTACCCCTCTCTCGTACTCAGTGCAAATGCGTGATAGATTAATCCACCCTCGATCCGTACGCATATTTACTGAAATTGTTTACACAATTTCAATAATCTTGAATGATCACTTTGATCGTTTTTGTTTTCAAGGTGTGACCCTATGCCATTCAAGAAGATTCACTTCTTTTAGTTTATTAAACATATAAATTTTAAACAACATATCTAAAGTTTCACGAAATTTTGCCAGCATTTCACATTGGTCTTCAGGTTACAAGAAAATGAAAGTGATTATAAATCACAATCAAATATGCACCCGAAGATCAATACAAAACACAACTGCAAATTGCCATGAAATTTAAGACATGTATATTATAATTTATATGTATTAATAAACTATGAAAAAGTTATTACTCTTCTTAAACTGTCCAACCGAACAATTCAAGATTCAATACTTGTAAATTATTATTACCATCTCCTCTATTCATTTGTTCAAAAAATCTAGAGATGGTAAATAATTTTTGTATTGAATCTTAAACGGGAAACTAAGGCTAATTGTCAACAACAATATATATTCAAGCAAACAAATAATTACATATGCAACATGCAATATATTCAAGCAAACAATAAATTAGAGCAAACAACAAGTGAGAATCATACACCGATAGTTCTAAGAACTTATTAACATACTTGATTTCTTTTTTTATCATTTCATTATTTGTTAATCATGTTTATGAATTATCTTTTTCTTTCTTCATGCTAATTCTCTCTAGATGTTTAGAAAAAATAAGATGTTCCCCAATCTTTTTTCTTTAATGCATTTATTATTAGACACACAACATATATAGTAATTTAATTTAGATTAAATAAAGGGTTATATTGTTGAAAAGTTATTTAAGTGCCTTACTGATCTCATCTTAAATTTTTTCAAAGGTTAAATTGTGGACGATTGATTTTTCCAATACTATTAACAGCATGATTAACTTCACAAAGCCATTACCTTAATGTGTATTGTCCCGCAACCATTACACAGAGATTACCCTAACACTGTTTTATTGAATCTATATCTAAATTACTTAGATTCTAATGTCAAAAATATACCAAATACATATAAATCAATTACTACATATAATTTTCAACCAATATATCATCTCAAATATCAAAGACAAGGATAAAGAGGGTTTGAACAACCGTGAGGGGCAGCACCAACGACTACGACGATAGTGGGGGCGACAACGGCAGCAGCGACTATGAAGGTGAGAACGGCAAGGACGAAGGCAGCATAAAAAACTTAACGAATCGCAGTGGAACGGCGGCGACGAATGCGACACAAACAAAATGAAGGACTTGCGGCAGAGCGATGACGACACTGGTGGAGGCAGCCCTTGGGGAGAACAATGGTGGTGGCGGTAAAGGTGCAAGGGAAGTCGCGAACACAATGCAACGATGAAGACGAAGAAGCAATGAATAGAAATGATGCGAAGAATGGCGCCTGAGGAAATGAAGAAGAGGCAGCAGCATGAATAGAAAGAAGAAGAAGCATAAGCAACACGAGAAGAAATGAAAAGAGTTGAAAATTTTGAACTTATTAAACGATACTAGCTCGGTTGTTAAAAAAACCCGAGGCAATATAGCACTAAGGCATCGGTTATTTGAGAAACCGATGCTCAAAGTGATAGTAGAAGAATAAAAAAACAAAAAGGAGTTGCCATTTTTGAATATATCTGAAGTTTATATGCCTCGGTTATACAAAGAACCAAGGTCAAATACATTTTTGACACCGGGTCCCAAAAACCGAAGCAGTAGCTCCAGGACAGAACGAATAGAACGTTCAAAAATTCATAACTGTCAGGTCTTGGACAACACTTACTACCACGGTCTTGAGGGGAACCGATGCCGTATCACTTTTCATAAGGCTGACTTGGCATGTGGAAGAAGCATGTTCAATGTGTTACAGGTGTGGCAGAGCCTTTCATTAAGTTGTGCAACCGAGGAAGTATCACCTTTCCATTAAGTTGTCAGCCCAAAAGCCTGGCGGGTAGGTGGATTTTTAAAACATTTTAGGCACCGTTTCACTGTGTAACCGAGATCATATATGTGTTATACTTAGGTTCCCTTTGGACCGAGGCGTATAATTTTGCCTTAATTACAGAACTGCCACCGCCACTAGTAAAAAATTGATTTATTACCGCGAACATTATGCATCGGTTCAACAGAACCCGAAGCATAATATTGCGCGGTGGAATTTTTGAAATTATATCGATAGTATAGGCCTCTGTTGTAACAAAACCGCGACAGTATGTGCCTTTCGACCTCGGTTCTGAGGGGAATCGCGGCCTATTGTCCCTACAAAATTCTAACATTCCCCCCAAGGCAGTCCTGAAATAATTTTGCAAGAGAATATGCCTCGGTTCTGAAGGGAATCACAACCTATTGTTCGTGCAAAATTCTGACATTCCCGCCAAGTCAATCCTAAAATAATTTTGCAGGGGAATAGGCCTCAGTTCTTAGGGGAACCGCGACCTATTGTCCCTGCAAAATTCTGACATTTCTGCCAAGTCAGTTTTGAAATAAATTTTTAGGGGAATAGGCCCCGATTCTGAGGGGAACCGCGACCTATTATCCCTGCAAAATTCAACATTCTCCCCAAGGCAATCCTGAAATAAATTTGGAGTCAGACCGTCAAAGAATAAGTGTCGATTCTTAGGGGAACCGCGGCCTATTCCCTGATCTGGACAAATTTTAAATATTTAAGAGAATAGGCCTCGTTTATGCGGGGAACCGTGGCATAAATGTTGAAAAATATTTCAAAATTACCATTTCAGATTAATTTTAAATATTTTTTTAGGAGAGTAGGCCTTGGTTAAGTTGGGAACCAAGGCCGTATCCCCTTTATTACCCCAGTTTTCTAATGAACCAAGATAGTAACATTTGATTACAAAGAGAGAACCGTTTCGTCTCCCTCGAACGCGAACAGTTCTTCTTCTCCAACGATTTCTCTCTACAACTTTTTCTTCTTCTACGCCGCCGTGATCTTTCTCCCTTCTTCCTTACTCCACTGTTGCGCTGCCGTCGTCATTGTAGAAGGATTTCCTTCCTCATTGTTCATCACCTACGTTTGTATCTGATCAAATTTGACTTTGGTCGCCAGAGTTTTTTCATTTCCCTTTTAGTTTTTGGATTGGATTGATACGTTCTTTTATTGATTCGGATGATCAAACTTACATTTTGCTGTGTTTTTCTGCAGGTATTGTGTTTTTTCTTTTAAATTTGTTCTGTTTCAGACCGTAGGTTGTTCCATCTTCTCCATTATTGTGTGGTTTTTCACACTCTCAGGTTCGTATTATTCTGTTTATTAATTTTCATTTTGTTAATTTTTATTTTTTTGTATGTTGAATATGAATAATTATGTATGATTGAATGTTTGAATTGATAATTTGAATGCTTATTAATTGTTTGATTGTATGATTGTATTATTCTATTTATTAATTTTCATTTTGTTAATTTTTATTTCTTTTATGTGTTGAATATGAATAATTATGTATGATTGAATGTTTGAATTTATAATTTGAATATTTATTAATTGTTTGATTGTATGATTGAATTAAGTGTATGTTGAATATATTGTATAATTGTATGACAGTAATTTTGTAGAATAATTGAATGATTGTAAAAAAAAAAAATAGGGTTTGTGCTGCGGTTCAAGCAGGAACCATTGTCATATCCCCAGGTTATTACCTCGGTTGTGGTAAAACTGAGGCCAAAGTTTACACGAAAATTAAAAAAAAAATAAGGTTTTGGCCGTAGTTCAAGAAAAAAATGTTGTCATATCCCGAGGTTATTATCTCGATTGGAACCAGGGCCTAAAGTGTCAAACCTTTTTACCTCGTCTGTATATGTCGCGGTTCTAAAATCCAAGCGTATATTAAAAAACAACCACTGTTGTTTTCCTTCACTGCACTAGTGCGCGTTTTGATAGGCAGTGGTTTGGTATAAACTGAGGTCTATTGTGCGAGTTTAAAAACAAATTTTGTACTAGTGACTGCTTCCAAATTCAGCCTTCAAAATTTTATTTGGCTTTGAATTTATCATTTTTGTTAATCTGCAAATGATATTCTTCTCACAGAAGTCAATATCAAAAACATGTATTTGTTTGATAGCTAATATGTCCAAAATTACACAACAACAAAGAATATTCAAAAACTAATTTAGACATTATCTAGAGCTTCCTATTACAAAAGAAATGGAGAAGAAAGAAAGTACTTGGAGGCCCTCAAAATAGCCAAAACCATTATCAGTCCAATAACCCTAAACGTCTTTAAAGTGTCTGGTCTGTCCTCCCATGCCCGCTTTCCGTCTAAATGCATTTCTCATATAACTCCTTCAACGTAACATCCTCCAAATAGAACCCACCAATACTATTATTATATAGGATTAATTGCTTCCTTTGTCCCCAGTTTGGTTGAATTGTGTCAAATTCATCCTCATTTTTAAAAAAGTTTCATTGTCGTCCTCACGTGGTGTAAAAGTGTCAATTGAATCCAAACATAGAAAAAATTTGTGTCAAAGTAGTCATTTTTCCTATATCTCTGTGTCTTCCTTTCATATGTCACTTTTCTGGAGCTATGAAAAGCCTTAAATTGGATAAGGTAAAATGAATATCTGTACTTGATTGTATGAAAGGAAGACACAGAGATATAGGAAAAATGACTACTTTGACACAAATTTTTTCTGTTTGGATTCAATTGACACTTTTACACCATGTGAGGACGACAATGAAACTTTTTTAAAAATGAGGATGAATTTGACACAATTCAACCAAACTGGGGACAAAGGAAGCAATTAAACCTATTATATATTTCTCTTATGATTAAGTTTGACCTTACAAAAATCTTAAATATTTCGTCTTCAAATCGACCACCCTCTGAGCAAGGTTATTTCGAAATATTTTATTAAACATGGTAAAAATATTCGCATTTGGGTACTTGCGGACTCGCAGACTGCGAGTAATAGGTTGTAGGTAATTTATTTTCGGTTTATAGAGTAACTATTGTACAATCCGTATCCACGAGTAATGTGAAAAAATAAAAATAAAAATTAATTTATATTTTATTAAGTTAAATTAAAATTAATTTATATTTTATCAAATTATAATTTTAATTAAAATTAAATTTTTATTAGTATTTAATTTAATTTATATTATATTATATATATTTTGTAATTTTATTTAAATTTTATTTTAAAAATTTATAAAATTATACTTTTTAAATATTTATGGATATATGTAGGTTTTAAAATATCTGTGAATATTTTTTAAATATATATCTATATAAGTAGTGGATAAATTTTTTTCATTTTTTGGATTGAATAGTAAATAAATATTATTTTTGTCCGACCTTGATCTATTGTTATTCTATTCTTAATGGTATAAGAAGACCATGTTCACAACAAAAGTTATGAAGTTACATTCAATCACAAAATTCACGCAGACATTCAACATTGCGGACAACTACATCTTTTATTGTGGTTCACCGAAGACAAAGATGAGATATTAGAGAAATGGAAGTGTGAATCAGAGAACAGGAATGAGCAAGCCTTGCACGAGAAGGAAAAGTTCACTAACATTCGTGGTCATAGGCATTACAGCGACAACGATGCTTAAAGTTCTATGAATGTTATCTATATATGTTGGGAGTGTGAATGTAGTAAATAGGTTCTCATACGTTGGGAATGTGAACGAGGAAGAAGCTGGTTACGCTGGTACTATCCCTAGGATTTGAGAAGTTTAGGGTTTTGAGTATCCTAATTTAGAAAATAAAAAATATTTTTTACATAAATTGTAACTATAACTAATATTAAAAGGTTTTTTATAAAATGTCACGGCACAATTTTCTAGATCAGTTATAGTTAAAAGAATGTTAACTCATTTATAGATCTACCAACTTAACAGTTATTATACTTGGTAGATTTCAATTAGTATAAAAACTAGTTATAAAAAATTATTTTTATAACAGTGATATATATAGTGAATCTTTAACTTAAAAAAATGACACGGATATATAATAATTTTAATAATTATTATTATAATGTACTATGACTATATATAATTTGTTACTAAATTTTAACAAATTATATTAAAAAATTAAAATTTAAACTATATATATTTACAAATTCATAAATATTAAAGTATAAATAAGAGTTGAGTAAAATATTCAAAAGTTTCAATCCACTAACCTAACCCGATACAATTATCCATTTTATTTATTAATTTTATTTATTTAATATTACACATTTAACTAATCGTATGCTCAAGTATATTTCGGATTTATTGAGTTTGCATTGGATACAGTTTTCTTTTGGGCACTAGCAGTCGAGAAAGCCTTCATTTCAAGGTTGAGTAACTTATATGATTTTTGTATAATAGTGATAGTTAAAAATTACAACATAAAAACCAAACGAAATAGAGTAAATTAAATTGTATTTTTGAAATTTTCTTAGACGATGTTAACATTTCCTTTTTTTCGGACTTGTATAATGAATTTTCTTGTCATGATATAGATAATGTTTAAAAAATATATTTGAGAAAGCGTAACTTGTACGTTGGAGAAAGAACAAGTAGTATAAAAGAGGTGTTATGGTTGTGTTTTGGTTATTGCAGCATTAATAAAATTGGTAAATACGATAAGGAAGATGGCATACTGTTCTAGGACGGTAGTTTTGTTCCTTATACTACTCACCGTCTTCACCCCTTTAACACTTGCTGAGTTCAGCACTGAAGCTTCACCTCTGCAACATATGAAGCCATATCCACGCGGGAATCTTCCTGACATATCTATCCCAGAGTTTGGCATCCCTCGCTCTCGTCCTAGGCCGCCACCAACAGACACACCTTGCCAAGGTCAGTATGAGCCTCCCATCAGTATCCCGGTGCCTGGAACCCTTCACCCTCGTCCTAGGCCGCCACCAACACGAACAACTCTAAACCACTATGTGCCCTAGGCCTATCCTACCACTATTTTCTCATCTTCATCACCATACAAATAAACATCTTCACTTTCTTCTTTCTCTTCTATAAGAAAATTGTCTAAACAATTTTTGTAATCTCTTTTGTTTGTTTGATGATGTGTAAGATTTAAATTATTTTTATTTATGAGAAGCTTTTTATCAAGAGAAAGCTTGCTTCCATACCAAAATTTCAATTTCATATCATCCTGTAAAAAAAAGTGATCATCAATTTATAAATTAGTAATTTTTGGTTAATAGTAATGTGCTGAAGGTTTAATAGCCGATTAGAAGTTTAATGGTAATTAAGTGGGTTTGAATACATCTTTGAATACATGGGAAGAGATCGTTAATAACATAAGTTAGTAAAGGAATGGAGGAGGTCATGATACTATCAACACAAAGGACCCTGAAAAGTAGGAAAAAGTCAGACCACATCTGCTTCCACAAAATATCATTGTCCACGATAAAGACTTTATAAGAATGTCTTGATCAATTGTCCGAAAGCACACCGCACCGAGTTTTCATACGAAGACCTGTCTAAATTTTTACATTTGTTTGTTGCTTTCCTGTAATCATGGCCCCTTCAGCACTCGTTATAACTCAAAAATTTCTGTTATTGATTTTCTCTCAAAATAGATATTCTCTCTTGATACTATCAGATATATACATTAAGCATTAAAAATAAACATAGTAGAAGGCCATCACACTCCTCACTGTCCGAACACATTAAATTCTGATTCACAACTTCCTTAACCACCTTCTTGCTTTTGTTTTTCTATTTTTCTTTTTCCGTCTTCTGTTCTTCTTTCTCCTATAAATGTATATCTCCCTCTCCGGTAAAGAATACATATACACAATATACAGAAAGCTTTCTTTTACAGTTTCTCTGCATATCTTCCTTCTTTTGTTTTTAGGTTCGTGTTTAACAGCTTGCTCTTCACCATGCATATACCTATGCACGTTTACGGCTACAAGCATGATTGCAGCTATTATTGTTCTCTGGTTTTGACTGAATTGCTCCTTAAGACCAACCATCATTTATTAGGGTTTGTTTATCTGTTGAATTAGTTTAGGGATTTTTGACAAATCACGCTTCTCCCTTTCGGTTTTACAGGAACCCTATATATCTAGGGTTCCTCTCTCTTTTCCTTTGTAACACAAAAATAATACATAATATCTTTTACATACCTTTTTATGCTTTCTTCTCCTTCTTCTTTTGGTTTTCTGGATCTCTCTTTCTCTCTGCATATCACTCTGTCTTTTGCTGGTGTTGTTGCCTTGAACCATGGAAGCCTATGCTACGTTCTCTCTCTGCACGCCAACGCTCTTTTGGGTTTTATCAAAGATACCAGTTTTAATATGGTATCAGAACAGGTCTAGTGTCTGCTCTGCCTCTGCTGCGCTATGTTCTTTTTATCTTTGTTTTTATTCTACCCTTTTCTTGGCGTTTCTTGGATCGTGGAGCACATAGACCAATCCAACAATCCTTCCAGCCCCTTTTATTTACACCCTGGAGAGAATCTAGGCCTCACCCTCATTTCTCAAGTTCTTAATGACACCAATTATGCTTCTTGGAGCAGAAACATGAGAAGAGCTCTTCTTTCCAAGACCAAAATAAAGTTCATTGATGGAGGGATCAAGAAATCACAAAGAGATGACCCTCTTTTTTATTCTTGGGAGTGGTGCAACATGATGGTCCTTTCCTGGATCTTCAAGACACTTTCATCACAAATTGCTGAAAGTGTAATATATGTGGAGGATGCCAAGGAGCTATGGGAAGAGCTGAAAGAAAGGTTTTTTAAGGGAGACTATTTCAAGATTTCTGATTTGCTACAAGAGATCCACTCCATTAAACAGGGAGAAAGAATTGTAAGTCAATATTTTACTGACTTAAAGATCCTATGGGAAGAATTGGAGTCACTTAGACCCATATCATGCTGCACCTGTAAGGTTCCTTGCAATTGTGACTTGTCCAAGATTTTTCACAAATATAGAGAAGTGGAGCATGTTGTTTGCTTCTTAAAGGGGATGAATGATTACTACAATACTGTGAGAACACATTTTTTACTGATGGAACCCCTCCCTAGTATTAACCGTGTCTTTTCTCTCATCATGCAACAAGAAAGGCAAGAAAAGCATGATTTTAGGCTCAACAACCATAATATAGAAATTAAGGTTCTAGCCAACACTGTTGACAAACAAAACCAGCATAGAAATGACCAAAGCTGGAAGCCTCATGGGCGTGGTTCTGGGCCTCACAGTCAAGGAAAAGGAAGAGGAAGAAATCTAAATTTTGGAAAACAATGTTCCTACTGTCATAAGATGAACCACACAATGGATGAATGTTACTCTAAACATGGTTATCCACCATGGTACAAGAAGAGTGACAACAACAATCAAGAAAAAGGGGGGCAAAATGAATGAAACTCTGTTAATGTTTACTCTGCAGAAACACATTCCAATTCTACCCATACCAGCATCAATTATGCTCTCAATCCTTTCATTGCAGAACAAATGCAAAAATTGTTACAAATGATAGAGAAGGTCGATAACCCTTCCTACAACATCAGTCAAGTGCAAAGAGACACTGTAGAAGACAAACAAGGTATGTTTTCCTGGATTATTGACATAGGGGCCACTGATCATGTGACCCATGACAAAAATAACTTTGCTACTTTTCATAAGATCAAACCTATATCTATTAGGCTACTAAATGATTCCATTGCTGGAACCTTACAGTTTTCAAGGGATATTATTATCTTTAATGTTTTGTACATCCCTGAATTTGCTTTCAATAACCTAATATTTGTCCAAAGCTTAACCAGGGATATACACTGCACACTAACCTTTACTTCTGAGATGTGTCAAATACAGGACAACTCTACATTGAGGATGATTGGATGTGCTAATGTTTATAAGGGTCTTTACTACTTGCAATCTTTCCCTATTTGTGATCAAGATTTTACACCTAAATCTATTTTCTCTTATGAACATGTAAATATAAACCTGTGGCATTATAGGCTAAGCCATCTTGGACACAAAATTGTTGAAAAGATATGCAAGAATTTTCCTTATGTTCAAACTGCTTCTAATGATGCTTGTGATATATGTCACTATGCCAAACAACACAAATTGCCCTTTTCCTAAAAGTGTCTCTTTATCTAGAAATTGTTTTGAAATTATACACTGTGATATATGGGGATCTATCTCCAATCCCTCTTTTAGTGGACATAAATACTTTCTCACTATAGCTGATGATTGTAGTAGGCACACTTGGGCTTTTCTTATGCAAAATAAAGGTCAGACTAGAGATTTATTGCACAGTTTTATTGTGAAAATTAAAACTCATTTTGAAAAAACCATTAAAATCATTAGAACTGATAATGGTCCTAAGTTTAATTGTCCTAATATGTATGATTCTCGTGGTATTGAACATCAAACTAATTGTGTTGAGACACCACAACAAAATTCTGTTGTGGAACGAAAACACCAACATATATTGAATATAACCCGTAGCTTACTTTTTCATTCTAACATTCCCTATGCCTATTGGTCTTATGCTGTGTCACATGCCATATACTTGATAAATAGACTTTCTTCTCCTGTTATTAATGGATGAACTCCTTTTGATGTGTTATATGATAACCCTCCAACTTATCTCAATTTAAAGGTTTTTGGTTGCTTATGTTTTGCTTCTACATTAGAGAAAAACAGAAGTAAATTTGATTCTAGAGCTAGAAAAGGTATTTTTCTAAGGTATAAAAATGGTATGAAGGGTTATATTATACTTGACATCAACACTAGGGAAATCTTTATAAGTAGAAATGTGATCTTTTATGAAGATATTTTTCCATATTGGAGTAAACAAAACAATAAAGAAGTTCATAGCAATGAAGAAGATAGGATGCTTTTTCTTAATGATTTGTCTTGCAGCTATGACTCTGTTAATGATCCAAACTTGGTTGAGAATGACAGAAATAGCCAAAACACCACTGAAAATACCAATTCTAGCACTAACATCACTGACCTTATGGAGAATGAAGAAGTTCACAAGCAGCGAAAATCCAACAGAATTAAAAGGACTCCTGAATACTTGAAAGACTATATACATGAAGCTGACCAGTCTTCACCCACATCTCTATGTATCAAAAATGGTTTGGAAACTCCTTATCACATCTCTAATGTTTTGTCTTATGGATCTTTATCTGAAAAATACTTGAAATACACTCTGGCTATAACTGCCAGCAATGAACCTAGTTCTTATGATGAAGCTAGAAATAGTCCTAAATGGACAGATGCTATGCAGAAGGAAATCAAAGCCTTATAGGACAATGGCACCTGGTTTTTAACACAGCTTCCTCCTAGAAAGAAACCCATTGGGTGTAGATGGATATACAAAGTCAAACATAAGGTTGATGGTACAATGGAAAGGTATAAGGCCCGTTTGGTGGCAAAGGGCCTATACTCAACAAGAAGGAATAAATTTCCTAGACACTTTTTCTCTTGTTGCTAAGCTTTCCTCTGTCAGATTATTACTTTCCCTTGTTGCCTCTAAGAACTGGTTTCTACACCAGCTTGATGTGGATAATGCCTTCCTACATGGGGACTTGAATGAAGATTATATGGAACCTCCACCTGGCTTAAATGCTGACACTAAAGGAAAAGTTTGCAAATTGACTAAATCTCTCTATGGCCTAAAATAGGCCAGGAGGCAATGGTTTGACAAATTGTCTACCTTTCTTATTTCTGCTAATTACATTCAATATAAATCTGTTCATTCTCTCTTCATCAAGAAAACATCCACAGATTGCACAACTTTGCTTGTGTATGTAGATGATATTGTTTTGGAAGGGAACTCTATGGCTTAAATTACTGACATAAAAACTGTTTTGCATCATCAATTCCAAATAAAAGATCTGGGAGAACTCAAATACTTCCTAGGATTTGAGGTTGCTAGATCTAAAAAGGGTATACATATTTGTCAAAGAAAATATGCTCTTGACATCCTTGAAGAAACAGGAATGCTGGGAAGAAAACCTTGTTCTACTCCTTTTTTGAGCAACACAAGTTCTTTGTACAAAAATGAAAATTACTTGGATGATCCTAGTTCTTACCGCGGATTGATAGGGAAGTTGTTTTATCATACTAACACTAAACCTGATTTATGTTTCATTATCAATCTATTAAGTCAGTTTACGCAGGAACCTACTAGCCATCATTATCAAGCCTTGTAGCATGTTCTTAAAGACATAAAGTCTAGCCCTTTAGAAGGACTCTTCTTTGCTGCTGACTCTAACATCCAAATAAAAGCTTTTAGTGATTTTGATTGGGCAACTTGCCCCAAAACAAGAAGATCCACCATAGGCTTCTGCATTTTCCTGGGTTCTTCCCTCATCTCATGGAAATCAAAGAAACAAAGTACTATTTCGATATCATCTACAAAAGCTGAATATTGTGTTCTCGCTGCCACTGTTTGTGAAATACAGTGGCTCCACTACCTTCTTCAAGATCTTCACATTCAACCAACTACCACTGATACTCTTTATTGCGACAACAACTCTACCAGGCACATAGCTCACAATCAAAGCTTCCATGAGCGGACCAAACACATTGAATTGGACTATCACGTCGTGCGAGAGAAGATTCAAGCAAAACTTCTACATATCCTCCCTATTCGTTCAAAGGAGCAACTCGCCGACATTTTTACCAAATTTCCTCACCGTGTTCGTTTTAGATCTATCATCCCCAAGCTTGGATTAATAAATATACACCATCCAGCTTGAGGGGATGTTATTAATATTCTCTATTTTGACTGTATTGCTCCTTAAGAGCCACCATCATTTATTAGGGTTTGTTTTTCTGTTGAGTTAGTTTAGGGATTTTTGACAAATCCCGCTTCTCCCTTTCGGTTTTACAGGAACCCTATATATCTAGGATTCCTCTCTCTTATCCTTTGTAACACAGAAATAATACACAATATCTTTTACATACCTTTTTCTGCTTTCTTCTCCTTCTTCTTCTGGTTCTCTGGATCTCTCTTTCTCTCTGCATCATCGCTTTATCTTTTGTTCCTTCTAGTGCCTTGAACCATGGAAGCCTCTGCTGCGTTCTCTCTCTCTGCATGCCAACGCCCTTTTGGGTTTTATCAAAGATACCAGTTTTAATAACATCATACAATTTCCTTTCAGCATAGGTTCTCTATCATGGTATCATAGCTCTTCTTTTGAAAAGATTTGATGCGCTAAACTCTATTTCTTTTCTCTTTTTTTCTATTTCTTTTTTTTTGTTCTTTTTCATTTTATTGCCTCATGTGTGGAGAATATAACTATTTCTCAAGTTTACTGTACCTTAGTCATCCTAGTGAGAGTTCGACTATTTTTTTTCCTCTTCTTGAATCTAACAATTATCACACATGGAGCAAATCCATGTTCACCGCTTTGATCGCCAAAAACAAAGTGGAGTTCATTCATGGATATACTATTAAACCATCCAAGGATGACACTTCTTACAATTTCTGGAAAAGGTGTAACAACGTGGTTGTATCCTGGTTGGTTCACTCTGTCTCACCTGATATATGACACAATATCACTAAATTCCCTTGATTTTTGTAGGTTATTCGAATTATTTGAAAGAGGAGTTAAAGTACCAAGGAGTTGGAATGCAGAAAAAGAGAAAAAAATGCAGTGTAGAAAAGTCAAGCTGAAGCCGAGGTCCCCCTCAGGGACCCTGAGCGTCAATCAGTCAAGGCTGAGCGCCCCTTTAGGGGCCCTAACCACCAGTTTTTTTCCCGCACAACGCTTGAGCGCCCTAAGTGGGGCGCTAAGTGCCAACGAAGTGGCTTGGACCTGTTTTTTGTTATTTTTTAGTTCTATTTAAGGACTTGGACGTCCTAGGGATTGTATCTTTTGATGGCTTGAGCACAGAAACACGTTTTTCACCCCTTCGGGGTAGATTTGGGGATGTGACAACTCTCCTCTTCACTTTCTAGGGTTTTTCTATCTCTTCCATTCCATTGTTCATCTAGTTTCTCCATGTTAATGGGGAACTAAACCTTATTTGTTGTTATGTTTAACTCATTCATGGCATGATGTATGATTTGCACGAGTACTGAGAGGTATCTCACAATTCAGGTTCTGGAGAATTGCTCCCAAAAGCAGTATTGCTCAGGAATGGGGGTATGAGTTTTGGTTGTCTTAAGTTCCTAATCGTAATGCAGAATTAATTATTAGGGATGCAAGGGATTGTGGGCTAGTAATTAAGAATAGGCTTTCTTCGTTGAGGGATCGGGTTTTAAGTAATTTAGAGAGTGACGTTAATAATTTGATGAAGAATAAGAATTCATATATGCATGAGAGTGATTAGGTGAAATCTAAGCCCCAACAACATTATCATCTCATATTATCAACTTCATCCATTCATTTTAGTGTTTAGCCTCAATTGATCAAATTGCATTCATCTCTCTTCTTATTTAATTCCAGCTCGTAACATGAGTAGTTCTATCTTTTGTTGATATTCCTCAACACTCATGCTTCTTTGTTGGAGTCTATGGAGCTTGTCCATGATCTCCCTTGCATAATATGCTGGAACATGTCTTCGATGCAAGGCCACCTTTAGCTTATTCCAATATTGGATTATGTACTCTTGTTGCATCTTTTGTTCTATGATCAAAGATGTCCACCAATATAAAGTTGCACCTTGGAAGGTCAATGTTGCCAAGGTAACTCTCCACGCATCATTAATGTGGTAGCAGTCAAATATTTGTTCTACCTTCATCTCTCACTCAAAATATTCCTCTACATGATCTCGATCATAGAAGGGGGGAAGGTCAAGATTAGGTTCCACATATGGTCTCTATGATTGTGGTGTCTCCTAGGTGGATGTTGATAGTAGTCATAATGATGACCACCATGAACATTTTGGTCACTATGATGGGACTGATGATCACCACGATCATTGTTTTGCCTATGGGAAGACTCATCACGAGTTTGACCTCTTTGGTAGGCTAGTAATAACTTGTCTAAGCTCATTTATCTCTTGGAGAACTTGGTGCAACTCATATTGAGTTATATTAAGCTCGGCTTTAGTTCTATTAAGTTGAGCTTGAGTTCTATGAAGCTCCTCACTTAAGTTTACATTCTCATTATCATTGTGAATACTTCCTTGCACACTTGAATGACTCATACTTGTGAAGTAAGAAAGGTTTTCACAAGAGTTTGAAAAACTTACACAAGTAGAGAGTCTAAAAATTTTCACAAACTTTTTAGATTTTTGGTGAAGGATTTCTAGAAAGATTCTAGACGTAAAATTAACCAAATAGCTCCCAGGAAGGAGAGGTGAGTCACAAATGGACAAGCTCAAGAACCTTGTCCTTCCTAGCCATAGTGTCTTTGGTTGTTTCTTACCTTAGTTTCTAGGTAGAAATCTTTCAAAAGCTTTTTTAATGCAAGATGGAAATGCACCTAGAAACCAAATGAAAGTTTAGCTAAATGAAACGCACCCTTATGTATCACGGAAACTTAAAACACATAAAAGACAATCAAGCAAAGTAAAGTAAAGCAATGCAAATGAAAAATGCTAAGCGGTCCTAAGTAAAAGTGCATCATCTTCTTTAGACATAAGACATACAACAGACTTGAAAGAGGTTTTTCTAAAGTTGATTATGTATATGTTGTTGTACCTCTTTCCTATTAATAACAACTCATCAGTTGAACCATTTCTTAATAAACAGTATTTTGGTTCAAATATTATTTTCAGCCCTCTATCACACAATTAGCTAATACTAAGCAGATTATGTTTCAACCCTTCAACAAGCAGTACATTATCAATTTCATATGTAGAAGGTGTTTGAATTTTACCAATGCCGATTATTTTACCCTTGTTATTATCACTGTATGTAACATGACAAGTTGTCTTGTAAGAGATACTTATGAATTTTGTTGGATCTCCTGTCATGTGCCTTGAGCATCTGTTGTCCATATACCACATGCATCCTTTTGCTCCTTGTTCCAGACAAGCTTTCGTTGTTTTAGACTTGGACATCATGATAAGATCATTCCTTGACAGATTCTCTTTCTTGATCTTCTTTTTATCATCATTTTGATGCTCATTTTCTTCTTGTTGAGGAATCTAGTAAAATTTTCACCCTGCAAATTTACTCTTTCAACTCTGGATTCCAGTCCATCTATGCCATATTTCTTGTTTCACAATAAACCTGCTTCAAGAGACTCATAAAAACCAGTAGTGATGGAATTAAATTTATCATTACAAGTAACATGCAGAAATTCAAAAACAAATTCACTTTTCCTCATTGATTGAGAAACATAAGCCATTTTCAGGATCGAGTAATCGATTAGACAAAAAGGTGCGAATTGTTAAAAACTATTTGCTTCATTTCTCACACCAAGAGGGGGGTGAATTGGTGTTGTATAAAAACGATCACTTTTTAAATCTTTTTCGCAAAACAATAAGTCTTTAAAGTTTTCTTAAATCGCAAGTAAAAATGTATGCAAAGTAAACGTATGCGTATTCAAATACATATATTATGCCATTGATTAAATGTAGAGAGATAGGGAGAAGAAGACTCAAACTCTGAGTTTCTATACTGGTTCGGCCAAGCCTACATCCAGTGTTCTTCCGATCAACCTTAGACTGAAAGCCAATTGCACTATAAGATCTGAGTTTTTACAACAAGGTTTTTATAGCGACCTCATTGTCAAAATGTAAACAACCTCTCTAACTCATTAATCTAAAATAACCAATATACAACAGACTAGCAGCAAGAGCATTCCTCTCTTGCAGTCAACCCTTTGAGATCCCCTCAAAGTCAAGAACCACACGTTTTTCTTCCTGTGTACACCATAGGAAAACAGCAACACTAAGCGTTTGCAAGAGCTCCTAATCAGGCAGTATACACCTCTGTTATGCAGAACGATTAGACTTTACAACTCAATCAATCTTGCTCCTCAAGAAATCTTCAAGACTTGAACACCATGGAAATTATTGTTTCTTGGAGCGTTTCTCTCTTCTGAAAAACTGTAAAGCTTTCATCTGAAACTGCTATGAAAGTGTTAATCAAAATTGTCTTCAAACTTTCAAATCATGCGTCATATATAATGTAAGTCAAATCTGACGCATGTTAATTGATTATGCTATTAATCTAATTGATTTCATTTCACAGTTATAACAGATTAACAGCAGTCAAAGTCATTAATTGAATGCTTAATTAATGTAATCGATTTGGAATAAATGGTTGGTCAACATATTTAAAAATATGACCGTTGAGATAGTTATGTCAAGTAATGAAACCGTTTTCAAATCTTTAACAAACTTAATTAAATACATGATCCATGTAATCGATTAAGCTTTAACACTTAGCACATTTTTGAAAACTTTTCTTTTCAAAATCCATCACAGCACACTTGAAAAATATTTGTGCAAATACACGAGTTTTAATCGATTTAACTATTAATGTAATCGATTCAAAACTTGTTGTTTTTCCACGGTTTAAAAGTTAAGTTGTCTAATGAATTTAATTTACTAACATACCATTGTAATCTATTAAGTCATTCAGATATGGTTAGTGCATGTGGTTTTTCCATTTCCAAATCACATATTATGTATACACATATATAATCTCATTTCAAACATAGTATTATGCAATAAACAACATAGTATGTTCACAGTTATGCTTGTATAAATCTCACAGTAATCATATAAGCATATAACACAGTACATACACATGTGTTTTTATTAATAATGTGTTGTCATCATCAAAAACAGATATCATAGAGAACGTGGGTTCAGCTAAACGTGTGTTCCCCCTATCAACAATCTCAACAAAGATCATAGTTCTCCTATCGAGACATTTATATGCTATATGTCCCCTACCCAAATATTTTATTGAAGTAAAACGTGAAGAATCATCATTATTAAGTTGAGAAGTTACTTCACCACTTGATGACTCATTTTCATTAGATTTAGAAATGGTAGAAGTATCTCCCTCCTTCTTAGATTTCTCCTTATCCCTCCATGAGGTGGATGACTTCTTGTAGGAGCTTCTTCTCTTTGAGTTGTTGTTTAACTTTTGTGGCTTGGTGAATAAAATCTTTCAATCTCATAATGGTGAATTTCCACCACATCTTGAATCTCCCTATTTAATCCATTCAAGAATCTAACCATTGTAGCCATAGGTGTTTCTTCTACATCGGTTCATTAAGGTGACCTCCATCTCTTGGACGTACTCTTCAACACTCTTATTGCCATGTGTAAGTCTTTGTAATTTGTTGAAGATCTCCCTTTTATAATAAGGAGGCACAAATGTTTCCTTCATAGCTACCTTTAATTGCTCTCTTGCAGGGATTGACAGCCTTCTCCTTCTAACTATGTCCATGGTAATTTGATTCCACCAATTCATAACATAGCCTTCAAACTCCAAGGATGCTATGAGAACCATATCATCAACCTCATAATCATAAGAGTTGAAGATTTGGTTAAACTTCATTTCCCATGTCAAGTAGGCTTCCGAGTCATTAGCTCCATTAAATTTAGGGATAAGAATCTTCCTCCACATTTTATCTCTTTTAGATGTGTGATTTTAAAACTCTTCTCATCTTTGGCCTCGCCCTAGTTTAAAACCATGCTTTTCTTCATCGTTATCCCTCCCAAGTGTGTGGTTCACAAACTCTTCTCGTCTTTGGCCCCTCCTTGGTCTAAAAGCATGCTCATCTTCATCATTATAAGAATAATGGTATGAATCATCGTGTCTCCTTCTCCTTCTCTCCATTCCCTCCAATCTCACACTTACATCGTCATTAGACTTTTTTAGCTTTTCAAACTGTAATTGAGTGTGTTGTTGCATTTAAGCCATTTGCAAGTTCGGCTTCTCAAGTGCAACCATAATGGTCACAATCTTAGGTGATGGAGGATCACTATTTTGGGAAGAAGCCATGTCCTACAAGAAAATTTTAGTAATAATAATAATATAATATATTTAGGACTTCACCACTTCTTTAAGTGTCTCACTCAAATTTCACTCGCACACAAATAGGTTTTTTTTAAAGTACTTTATTGCCTTTTCCCACTCAAATTCTCTTCAGTGCTTGGTAGAGAACTTCAGTCGCTTAAGAAAAAACTAAACAAATAATGTAAAAAACGTTATGAGATCTAAATTTTGACTCAAGAGGTCAAAGAAAATAGAAAACTCTAGACAAAAAGTCAAGTAATTTTAAATGACACAAAATAAAAAAAAATAGAAAAATACAAGACTACCAAAAAGAGTTAAATGAAACAACGTGGAGACATTAAAAAAAGACTGAATATAATTTAATAGATTAACAATCATAAACAATAGTGCAACATAATAATTTATGTTGAACTCTACAATTTTTTTTCCTCTTGGATCCTTACTTTCTCTTTTATTTCAATATATACTTTTTTTCTTTTTTACTTTGATCCATTCTTTTTATTTAATTTGGCAGTTCAACACAAACAAAAATTATCATTCAAACACTAAAAGTCAAACAAGATCAAGCTAAACAGTTAATTGTGACTACAATTACCAGAAAACAAGACAAAATAGATCATTTTCACAAATCAAACATAGAAATACACAAATTAAAAGAAAATTACGAAAACTTAAAAACTCAACGGAATTGGATAAAATATTAGGTTTTTCTTTAATGTGACATAATAATAAGATTAAAGAAAATATTCAAACCAGAATCGTGATCTAGATATCAGATGATACGATCCTATCCAAGAAAGAATATGATCTTTTTTGAATTTGAATCCTCAAAAGGCACAACAAAAATAAATCAAAGAAGAATGTGGAATAAGATAGAGATAGGGATGTCACAATCTATCAGATTGATAAGTCAAGTGAAGATTTATCACAAAGATGTTAATCTTTGATAAGAATCAGAGTTCTAATCCAAGAACCAAGAGAATCCTCTCTAAAAAATGTAAATGGATATATTATGACTCAAAAGTGTCTACATATGTCTTTTGTGCCCTTATATATAAGCACAAATGTTTAAGACACCTAAGAAATCCTAAAAGAAAGTTCAAAGACATTGGGTCCAAAAATAACTAAAAAATTAAAAAAAAAAAATAGAAACAAAATGTTTGCAATTAGAAGAAAATTATAAATATTTTTAATTGACTAAACTCTTGTATAATTATGCTTCAAGTCATGATCTTCATGTCCCTTGACTTCCAATCTTAATGGAGCATCATGGGCCTAAAGGAGATTTGTTATCTCAATTGTTTGCTCCTTAACCTTGTCATAGGTCCTTTGAACTGCAAAGGCTCTTCCTAATGTTCTTCTTCTATAGGAAAGGATAGTCCTCTATTAATACTTGTATATCATTCCAAATAATGTCCTTATAGGCACTAAAACTCGACTATTTCCAATTATCACATGTTATAGGTTATAGGAACATAGGTCGAACAATGGATTCAAGATAACTAAGGAATTTTGTGTCATCGGATTCAATTGATTGACCTTTCGTATTTCATTAAACCTAATAATATGAATATGTACATATTGAACAATAATAAGGAAAGTAAAATATTGATATACCAAAACATAAAATAGATACATTACATCTAATTTTTTTCCTTCACTTCTAGCTTGAATAATTCTTTTCATAATCACTACACTTTTCTTTCATTTTGTTTTCTTAGAAGGAAGATTATCATCTTCACTAGTGGATGTCATATACCTGTAATAAAATTGATTCACAAATAAAAGGATAGCATCCGTAAAAAGGAAAACACTTACAAATAAAAAGTTATAAATGCAACATAAAAAAACGACATGTGTAATTCAATCTTTTCTTCTTTGAAGTCAACTTTAAATGCTTAGGTTTCTTGTTGGCAAAAAAAATGATAAGTTTATCCAAATCCCTTCATCATGATCATCTCTCCTATACAAGATATCATATATTATTAGATCATCATCATATCATATGTCATACAAAGGATCATCTTCAATATTTGTATCTTCATCCTCTATATCATTATTAGAAGGATATCATTTATTTTATTGGTCAACAACACAATTGACCAATTGACATTAACATGATCAGTGAAATAAAAGATTGGTTGAGCTTATAATGCTAAAATAAATGGCTCATCTTTGTAGCTAACTTTATTAAAATTCACTTGCATAAACCCTACCTCATCTTGTTGAACTTCATTATTGTTATCAATCCACTTGCAACCAAATATAGGAGCTTGAAATGTTTTGTAATCCAACTCCCATATATGTTCAATTACCTCAAAATATTACATATTTGCATATATATGTGTTCTATCTTTAGCAATTGAGATATGTAAAGATTCAGCAACCAAAGCAACACTATTATTTTGCATAGTACTTTGATTATCTCATTCTTTGGTATAAAATGTAAAAATCATGAGACTTTAACTCTATTAAATATTTCATAGATATTAGGTTCCTGATGTTTGATTAGTACCTCTCTAGAACTTGAACTCCTTGTAGAAACTTACAAAACACAAGGTTCTCCTTTCTATATAGAGTATGAGCTGCTAGAGGAAGATATTGACGTTTACCTTTCTTTATTGGTTTCAATTTTGTTTGAATTCCTATATCAAGCAAGTCCAACCTTTCACTAATGTCATCCTTAAACTTTCCAGGAACATTCAACAATGTACCTATCACACTATCAAATACATTTTTTTTCATTATGCATCACATTAAGAAAATGTTTAACGTACAAGGGCTTCTAATATGGCAAATAAAAAATATTGACTTTTTTCTTCCACCCACTTGTGACTAGATTTCTTGCAAAAGGCTTACCAAATTTGTTGTTTATATCTTATACTTTTTCAAAAACTTTATCACCATACAATAATTATGGGGCTATACGTTCTTTTTGTTACCAATGAGGAGCATGGTGTCATGAAGATAATGATTTTGATGATGCTACAAAGTAAAGAATATAAAGATCCTTGTTGTATTAAGTTTAAAAGCATTCCAATATGATTGGTCCGCGAGGAAACGGAACAAGAGCGCAGATGCAAACCAAACGACATATAACGTTAAAGACCGAACGATCACTATCAGTCAAAGACCGAACGATATGTAATAGTTGAAGGTTGGACGGTGTATAACAGTTCAAGGTCGAACACAGGATGAACACTAGTAGAACACAGTTCAAGACCGAACAGACACTCATAGGACCGAACGAAGTTGAACACTGGCCAAACTCAGTTGAAGACCGAACGGTGGTAATAAATAAAGGTCGAACAGATTTGTAAAGAAGTCGAACGATATTAAGTCCAACAAACACTAGAATAAAATGTTAAGTGTTGGAAGGTATACTAGAATCAAGCCGAGGGTGGAAAGCTATGGAAAAGACCAAGCGAGGTATGATCAAGACTGAGTGGTAAGGATCGAGCAATGGAGGGCATGATCTAGACCTCGAAAGGCATGTCGGGACCGAGCAGTTCGGACTGAACGATGAAATACTGTGAGGAATCAAACCGAATGTTGGAAAGCTATAAGTAACCAAGTCGAATGGCAAAAGGTGATAAGAGCTCAGGCCAAACATAGTTGAAGACTAAACGGCATAAGGTTGTGAAGGCTCAAACCGAACGGTAGAAGGAGTTGAAGAACTAAAGCCAACTGGTTTGAAGAATCAATATTCAAATTGTTCCAAGTATCGCAAAAAAATTGATTATCACTTACAATAATCAATTATCACTAGCAGTTGTAATATGTCGTTTCGTTTTCATACCAGTAGATTATATACACTCTCTTCCAAACCCTTCGAAAATAACTTTGCGAATTTGAGAATACAGTGAAATCTGAGGAAGTTCTCAAGTGCTAGTTCTTACTCTTGTCAAGTCTTGTGAATAAGAGCAGCTCGCGCTTTGTGTGCCAAAGTTCGAAGTGGTTCTCTTAAGTTTAGGATAAAGAGTGATGTCGATCCCTTATATAGTTGGCTCAATGTTATTGGTATTTGTGTAAGCCACAGGGAACCTCCTCCTCGATATACCCAATAATGGTATCAGAGCCGATGGTTTGTCTTGGTGATCGGCTCGCACGAGTATAATGATCCCTATATCGAAAGTCTTCCTGGAAAAGGGTATTCAGGTAAGAAAGTTGGCGGTTGGAAAGGGCTACTCATGGTTGTGGTTGGTTATGAATGCTTCCGCTAGAGGGAGAGTGTACCTATGTGGAAGGGACTCACCCTTGAGGAGGAGATTGTTGTGAATCCAAGTATGAGTCCAAGTCTCACATTGGATAGAAATGAGAAAGTAGAGCAATATATAAAGGTGAAAGATCCATTAACCCCATTGCCTTAAGGTTTTGGGTAAAGAGTGGTGTCGATCCCTTATATGACTCAGATGTTATTAGTGTTTGTGTAACCCACAAGGAACCTCCTCCTCGATAATCCCAACACTATATACACTCTCTTCCAAACCCTTCGAAAATAACTTTGCAAATTTGAGAATGCAATGAAATCTGAGGAAGTTCTCAAGTGTTAGTTCTTCCTCTTGTCAAATCTTGTAAATAGGAGAAGCTCATGCTTTGTGTGTCAAAGGTCGGAGCGGTTATCTTCAAGTTGCGAGAGTTATTGCTTCCGGTTCGTTTGTCAAATGAAGTTCTTTTGGTTCGTTTGTTGAAGGAAGGTTCTTGCTACATTCTTCCATTTGTTTGTCAAACAAAAGGTGTTCTCGTTTCTTAATCTTTATTTGAAATCTTGTAATTTGTATAAACAATATTTTAGTGAAAAGGTTAATCATTAATTATAGTGATTAACGACTAGACGTAGAATCTTTTGATTCAAATCAGGATAAAAATCAATTATGTGATTTTTTTCTACTCCCTGCACTCTTTATATTTTCTGCTCATCATTATTTGATAAAAAGTTTATAAGAAAATTAAAGGAACCATTTTTTTTAATTGACCGAACAAACTCTTTGCTTTTAACAATTTGTACATACTCTGTTTTAATATTTTCGCTGCGCTAAAATCGGTATCGATTGTTTCAACATTTTTAGCTTTCTATTAAATGATTTTCTCCACCCTCAATAATGATCTTTTATAGGTAAGAATCTACGATGACTAGGAAATACATTTTCCTACCATGTTCCAATCACACCCAATTTGTATTATCTTCACATATAAGACATGCACATTTTCCTTTAATACTATTTCTATATGAATTACCATACACTGGAAAATAATTAATTATGCCAAACAACATTGCCCTTAGAAGAAAACTTTCTTTTGTATACCCATCATTCCACATATCCTTCAAGTCTTCAATAAAAGGTGTCAAGTATATGTCTATGTCATTCCTTGGTTGTTTTGGACTTGAAATTAACATAAACAACATCATGAACTTCCTTTTCATGCATACTCATGGAGGTAGGTTATATATAATCATAACCATAGGTCACATGCTATGCGAGTTGTTTTTCATACCATATAGGTTTATTCCATCATTAGACAAAGCAAGACATAGGTTTCATAGTTCTTTCCCAAAATTAGGATAATCATGATCAATTTTTCCCATTGAAGAGAATTTGTAGGGTGTCGAAGCTTTCCATCACATATCCTTTCCTCCACATGTCATCTTAGGTTGTTTACATCATTTAACATATTTAAATTCAAATGTATCTTAAAACGTAATATGTAAAAAGAATTTAACGTAGTTGAATTAAAAATATTATATACATTTATTTTTTAAGTTTTAAAACTAAAATATATAAAAAAAATTAAACACAATAACAAATTTCAATTTTAACTTAAATAAAGACTCATGAAAGCATCAAAGCCCATAATATGTCTACATTTAAGAAATAAAACAGTTGTGTGACGAAAATGTTTACTCGGTCAATTAGGATTAATGAGTACAGAGAATCAAGTTTGACAAAATTTAAAATATTACTTAACGACAAGAAATTGATAGATGTATCTCAAAAATGCTTTACAGAAAGAAAACAAAGGCAATGGTTAGCTTCAAAAAGCCGCAACACCCAAAATTATTTTCTAGCAAATTTCCAGTATGCACTAGAAAACTGGAAAAGGCCTTTCTCTCTTATCTAAGATTAAATCTAACAAACAGCATAGCTACAACCCATGCTTCGAACTTTCAGTAATAAACGCGAAAACGAATACAAACGTGATATATTTTAAAATTAAACTTTCAATTTTATGTAATTTATCCTAGTTAAAATCCCTCTAACCCCTTCTATCACTAGATTCTATACATTACCAGCTCTACCCTTGTCAATCTCTCTTTTTGCCGTCATGTTTAACTGTTTTTAAAAAGGTTTTTGTAATTTTTAGAACATGAATTTTGGTTTTTTCTCATTTTTTTTTCTCTCTCTTTTCAATAGATTATTGCAAATGTTGCAAATGATTGTCGAAGTACGGCATCTTAATTAGGTTGACGCATATTCATAATAAAGTCTACATATAAAACCTGTAAAATTACATGTAATATCCTTTACATATACATATCAGTATCTTCCGGTGCATAAGAATTATCTTAGACATTTAAATTTTATTAATAAAATTGCCGGCTTTGACAACAAAAGTCTAATAACCACAAAAATCAAACTTCAACACTTTGGCTTTGACCGCTTTACTAGTGGTGCCGAGTCATCAATATTTCAATTTCCTGTTTTCAGAGGTTTATTTGATAAACCAAGTGACGCTTATATATTGTCTACTTCGTTGCTCCTCGCCAACTCTGTTCTTTGTATTCTGACACTCTTCTCTGCAGACATGTTGGTGTTGCCTTTTGCTATTGTTTTCCTTTTGACTGCAGCATTTGCAGTGTTATGTTCATGTGGACATGCACCACTTGGTTGCAATGAAGAAGAAAGGCAAGCTCTTCTAAGGATCAAAGGAAGCTTCAAAGATCCTTCAAGCCTTTCATCTTGGGAAGCAACTAGTTGTTGCCAATGGAAAGGTATAGGTTGCAATAATGTTACAGGCCATGTTATCCCTTACAAGGAGATTTTCAACCAAACTGTAAGTTTTACGATCATGTCCTCGAAGCTCAACATGTTCACCCTTCTATATTGCAGCTTACATATCTAACTTAAGTAGATTTGAGTGGAAACATATTTAATTCTTAATTTATTTTCTTATCATTTATATATTAAGAAATTATTGGTTACTTTGATATCCAAGACATATAATGCAGAGACCTATAAAATGATATTTTGGAAGTAAATACTTTAAAAATAATGAGACTCAATATTTTAATATTAAATTATTTTAATATAAATATTTTTGTTATAAACAAGTTTTATTATTTGAAAACTCATAATCTTTCTAGAAACCAGTGTTTTATAATTCTCTAACTTGTCTCTAGGAGTTCTTCTCTTGGGTTCATTGTTTGAATATCAGAGACCATCTAAGTAATCGCAGTGGCGAGAGCTTCAAGTCTACCTAATCAGTTTCTCCAAAATAGTAAGCTAGCTTCTACTATTTTTCTTTGGTTTGTCTCGACGAGCCTTAGTGTTTTTGCATATGAAGTTTGAGTCTTCTATAAGACTTTGTGATGATTAATAGTAATAATAGCATACATTGATCATATTTTTGTTGTTCGTAGCTGTAGATCCTTTGATATGTGAGAGTTGTTTGGGGTTCTTCAAAGTCATATAATAATTTAACAGGTAAGAGGAGCTAGTTAATTTGATTTTAGCTTATAAACAGGTCTTAATTGATGTTTGTATGCTAGTTGATTTGTGAAATTGAATTGTTTGTGAAATTTGATATGTTGGGTTGCTTGATGACGATGGTATGTTGAATGGAATTTGATGTATTTTTGCGTATATATGAATTACTGCTTTTATGCTTGACTCTTGAGGATTTGGAAATGTTAAATTGGGTATCTTGATTTGATTAAGTGTTGTTGAACCTTGGTCTCATAGTAGGCTAAAGAAAATGGTAGGTTTTTGGTCGAGAATGATGCTCATTGAATTATATAAATGTGATTGTGAGAATGGAAGATATGTGATGTGAGAAGAACCACAAGGAGAGGTTTTGTGTTTGAGAAAGTTGTGGTGTATGCTAACAGTGAGATTTCTGAAAAGAAGTATCCTGATACTCTATCAACCATTCAATTGATGTACACATGAATAGGGTGGAAGAGAGAATGGCAAGAGGTATTTACCCTAGACTTTTCAGTCTTAGAAGTGGAAGATTAATCTCATGAGTAGTAGGTCGAGTTACCCTTGTTTATAACTTTATATAGTATAAAAACTACTATAGGTGCACGCCTTTATTGAAGTCTATGTCAAAGCATTGTATCCGGATAATTGAGTCTAGAGTCAAATGATGAGATGTTTATGAGTTATAGAATGTTTTAGTATTGAACTAATATGTGATGTATTAAACTCTCTATGAAGTTTTCTTTTGAATATTAGTTTACCCTGTCGTCTTTGTTGTTGTTCTTAGTGTGATGTTTATTTTCTTTTGTGATGATCACCTTATTAGTGGGAGTATATGAGAGATAGGTGTTGAAGTATCATAATAAAGAGCGGTGATGTTGTAGAGCGTCTTGTTGATTATTTAGTCTTTTAGATATAATTATTATTATGGTTATTTATTTTAAAAAATTGTATTAATACTATATCTATAAGAGATGAGAAATTATTTTGTTTAAATCATATTTATAACCAGTAGTAACCTGCTAAAATTTGGGATGTTACATTTAATTTCAAGCAAATATATAAATTTGAAAGAAAATAATCCAAATTATGTCTATTATTATATTTTCTTTTCTTATTTTTTTGGAATATTTTATAATGGCTGATAATTATATAACTTAAGACAAAATTTTGGATAAACTTATTTCAAATTAAAAGAATAAAATATTTTATTATGAATGTATAATGCAGAAATAAAATATTTAAAATTAAAAGAATAATATTTTACATAAGCAGAAAATACCGAACGGTTTACAAAACATAAATACCGAACGGCCAAAACTAAGCAGAAAAGGAAGGGGTCGTCCTATTACAGCATGCTAACATTCTACACTAACAAAATAACTGAACGTCCTATGTTCGGCCTTCACTTCTATATCCACAAGGTTTGCTTCCTCCAAAATTCCTTCTTCCAGCGTCTCCTCAAGCAACGCCTCTCCATCTGCTCACATCCACACGGATGATCATTGCAAAGACAAGGACGGACGTACAAAACAAGACAACACAAGGAAACATGCAGGGTAAGCTTATTGAATTTAATCCAACTAAAACATATGCATTTCATAACACATCAAACATATCAAATACATTCAAGCGTACAATTCAAACAACTCTTTAAATCAATCAAATCCTGATACTAGACAAACTGTCCGGACCGTATGAATTATGTGTAGCTACGACGTTCGTGCACTCAGGTGGTGTAGTAACTGGCATTTATCATCAGCTGCCACCCGAGGTTAGTCCCTTCCATCCAAAGTACCCCTAAGGACTAGGACCTCCTGCCGTTCCCACACATGACATACTCCCCTCTACGTGAGGACGAGCACTCACGGAACATCAGGATGAATCGCCAGCAAAGCTTTGCCCACATTCATACTTTACCATTCCAACTTTCATCCAAGAGTCGTTCCTCCCTGGAACGCTCGTTCAAATTCCACAACCATCATTTCATCTCATTTACTGTTCATTATTTATACTTTTCCCTTTTAATATCAATTACATCTTTCGTTCCACTTACATAAAATAACAAGCGTTCAGCCCTCTTCATAACGAGGACGAACGTTAAAGACGATACCGAGAAATCCTCGTTTCAGACAGAATAACAACGACACATATTATACGACGAACGTCATTACCACTTGAATCAGCTGAATGAACTGACTCTAGGAAGATTCGATCAATACTCAGAATAAGTTAAGTTCCAAGGCTCTAAGCCGAACCCAAATGGATAGAAACACCACAAGACGAGTTAACGACCATATCGAGAACAATGAAATTATAGAAACCGACTGCCAGTCAATGACCGAACGCGGTAATACTCATTTACTGAAATTTTGGACGAACGCTATTTACACCCGTTTGGTAATTGAAGACAAGGACGAGCGTTCGGTATAAGACCGAGCGCCACTCATAACGAACGTTTTGGGTCGAGACCCATCACTGATTCGAATTAATGATAGAAATAGAAATTCATATTAGACGAGAGAATAAAGTTAGGTTTTCAGGAAAGACTAAGTGTCCGAATGTGTATTTTCAAGCTTCTCAACTCCTCACTTAACACTCAGGGCATCTACGTTTGGCCGAACACTCAAACGTAGTACTAATACAAGAGGGCGTTCGTCCTCAACCAGAATTCTTTCCAAATGAAAGAATTCAATTTCAAAGAAATTCGCTAACAACACCGAACGGTCAAGAACCGTTCAATGACGAACGTACGTTATCATAGGGAAGTTCAGATTTACAGATTCAATTCCATTTACTCATTTTTCAGCATATACATTTCGTACTTCCAAATAATCATATCATAGTACATCTCATATTCAACATACTTCAGTTCATACTTATAATCATGTATCAAAATCCAATAACATAAATCATACTGCATGCAACACCAAAAACGTCCATACACACAAATAAAACATATGAATTAAATTGAATAAGCTTCCCTTACCTGGATTAGTGGTGAACGTTCTAAAAGTATAAACTTTGGGTGTCCGTCTACAGTTTCCTACCCCGAAGATTTGTCAATTCTTCCAACTAAGTCTAATAAAAAATATCAAGAAGAATTTTAGAAGATATCCCTGCATGCAACCAAATCTTGGTTTTGCATGTAACCTAAGAACGAACGGTTTTGAGATGAGAACTTACCGGCTTCAGACTCTGAAACTGTTCGGTCCAAACTGAAGCTTAAGGTGTCGGGAGTACTTCTATGGTTTCTGAATGATGAACGGAGAAGGAAAAGGGTGAGTTTCAGTAGAGAGAAGGAAGAGTTTTCTAGAGAGAAGGAAGAGAAAATGGAGGTCTGAAGTTAGGAAGAAGAAGGTGCGTGCAGGAGAGTGAGCAGCGTTTTCAGAAAATCATTTTTGTTTACCCTACTTTCAAACGGTCGTGCACTCTCTTGTTAACACCTGCACTCCACTAACTGACTTCCGAAGTTTCTACTGTGACACTTGGCGTTAATGCATGGAATGTTGAGTGCATTTTTAATGCATCTGAGTAAGTTGACGTGGGTGCATTTATGAGAACAAACAGGTGGCTCTGGGTTCATTTAATGAGACGTGACAGAAAGTATTTAAAAAATTTCATAAAAATAAATTAATCCTTGAAAAAATTTCGTCCAAACACATTATATGGCTTTTTATTAAAAAAAATGAAAGAAAATATAGATGGGAAATCTGTTTTGTGTGAGTTTATAGTGTTGTATACTCATTTTATAATCCTAAAAGCTTTAAGATTGAGGTTCATCCTTCTAAAGCTCCTAAAGGAGATTTTAGTCAACGCCTCTCTCCTCTTACTTGGATTAAATGTAATCTGGATTCTTTTCATAAAGACAGTCCTTACAATACTAGTTTCCAGACAGTCCTTATAATTTCTAGAAAGTTTGAATATCTAGATAATGAGTTTTATAATTTCTTAGAGGTCCAATGGTGCTCGAGTTGGACTTTCTCCTTATGGCTATTGTTTCTTGCACTCCCACAATTACTCATTACATACCCACGACAGGAAAAGACTAAATCATCTTTCACCACTGTACCACACTACTACCCCTACTGATATGACCACAGCCGCTCCCATCATCACAGCAGAAGAAAAGGAGGAAAAGAAAAAACAAAATCAAGAAAGCTCTTTCCAAACTCATTCCGGAAAACTCTTTCCGAAACTCATTCCATGTGTTCTGAAAAACTTCTTTTCAGAAGACCTTTCATATAGGATTGTTTCATAAAATTCATTCTAAATGACATTATATGTTCTGGAAAGTTTGTTCCAGAAATCCCATTCTAGAAAACTTGTTTCGGAATGCATTTTATACATTTCGAAAATTTGTTCCAAAAATCTGGTTCAAAAATTCTATTTTAGATATCTCTTTTCGAAAATTTGTTTAAGAAATGTATAATCCAAAAATGACCTTTATGAAAGATAAAATATCATTTTAAAAATTTGAAGGAGTACAGGAAGAAATTGTCAGGCTACAGGAAGTAAAACCCCGAAGTTACCCCTCTTGATCTGTACAAAAAGGACAAACAACTATTATGATGACAAAGATTATTCAGATCTGAGCAAGAACAACTTACGCTGGTTATTGACGCAATGTTTCCTGATGGAATATATATATATATATATATATATATATATATATATATATATATATATATATATATATATATATATATATATATAATTATGCATTCTGGCATATAGTTACCAATGGCTCATACCAGTATTTTTATTTTCTGTTTTGCACTACTTTTCCGGTTGCATATTGATATTAAATTGTTACAGCATCGAGATATGGTTGAAAATGGCGCACAAATAGTGAATATGGCACCAAAAATTGACTGGTGACTGAGGTGAAGAAATGGAACATCAGTTAAACTCCGTTTAGCGCCATAATAATCTATACTTTTTTTCAGATCTAGTCTTATCTTATTTTAGAATACACATAGGTTTCCCTTTAAATACTTTCTGAAATGTATTGAACAAGGAACCTACATAATCATGCAAGAATTAAGTGAGATGGGATACATTTTAAACCACCGATACGAACAGATTTTTCCTATATCAAAAATGGTTTCTATGGCGTGTAAAGAATATGGAAGTTGAAATTTCAATTCATCTTCAATTCTTGATAACCAATGTCTCATCTTATTTCTCAATTATTACATTCAACTAACAAAATTGATATACCTTAATAAAGAAAACTAATCATGAATTTACCACATTATCAAATTCATATTTCCATTGCAAAGAGTGAAAAATCATCTCACTGATTCTGAATTTCAGGAAAAATAAAAATAGAAAAGTAAAGACATGACATGTAGAAAAGGGAACAAGCCCTTCTTAGCTTTCCCAATTAAAACATGAACATGATGTACAACACCATGGAAGAGTGCTGAAAGATCTTAATGTGAATCTTCTTCTTCACAGAATTTGGAATACTTCTCCGAATCCATCAAATTGTTTAGTTCGCCACTGTCGGACAGTTCAACCTTAATTATCCATCCATCTTTATAAGGGCTTGAGTTTACCTGTGTGAAGAAATGTAGGACAACATGAAAACTATTAGTGTTTATAGAAAAAGTATTCATTGCAATACTTCATTGATACATAGGCGTAGTGATCCAAGATGTAGCATACAAAAACAACAAAGTACAAAAAGGGGGAGAATAGTCAGTGCCTCTAAACTCAGCATACACATTTTGTCTTTCATGTAAAATGCTTTTCTTTAAGAATTAGGCAAAAAAACTCACCAAAGCAGGAGAGCTACTAAGCTCTTCATTAACTTCGACCACTTTTCCTGAAACAGGAGAGTTAATATCACTAGTTGCCTTCACACTTTCAACTGCACCAAAACTGTCTCCTTGTGTCACGGTGGCTCCCACTTCAGGCAACTCAACATACACAACATCACCCAAATGATCTTGGGCATGATCAGTTATGCCAACGGTTGCAGAATTTCCATCAACCTTGACCCACTCATGGGAATCAGCATACTTCAGATCTTTAACAACTGCAAGTAAACATGGACGAAGCCAACAATGCAAGTTAGATGTTCTTTTTCATATATGGAAGCCTTTATGTAGATGAACTACATAAATCTTATTTGCAACTACTGCGAAAACAACCAAACATTTCCATATCCTACAGGTTCAAATGCAATATTACATTTGACATATAATTGCAGATGTGGATAAGAGTCAGAAAAACATCAAAGCCCATGAGATGTTTACATTTACGATATGAAACTAAGCAGTTGTGTGATGGAAATGTTTACCCAGCCAATTAGGATGAATGATTATAAAGGATCAAGTTAGATAAAATTTAAAATATTACTCAACGACAAGAAATTGATAAATGTATCCCAAAAATGCATTGCCGAAAAAAGGCAATGGTTAACTTCAAAAAGCCAAAACACCCAAAATTATTTTCAAGCAAATTTCCAAAATGCACTAGAAAACAACATAAATCCTTTCTCTCTGATCTAGTATTAAATCTAGCAAACAGCATAGCTACAACCCATGTTTCGAACTTTCATTAATAAACTCTGAAAACGCTTACAAATGTCAAGTGTTTTAAATTTTAATGGAATTTATCCTAGTTAAAATCTCTCTTACCCCTTCTATCATTATACACTATCTATTACCAGCTCCAACCTTGTCATCCTCCTGTTTGATCATACCAGGTTCAGAACGCAACATATTCTATAGGTCACAGATAATACTGCCATTAAGAATGTGAAGATAATATTATAAAAGATTAGACGCAGTATTTGTGTGCTACTTTTCAGGGAGGGTGGGTGGGTGCACTTTCCCCACACCACCGTTAGAAAGCTCCGTGCCATTAAAGTACATGCATAGATAATAACATCAAGGAAACGGTGCAAAAAAAACAAAAAATGTGAACAGTGCCATCAAATTGAGAGATCTGAATCCACGAACTATAAGTTAGCACAATGATGAATGCACTTCATACATCAGAAATCGTACAAAGAAATATGAATTTCCAATCTCGAAAAGAAGAAACCCTAGATTCAGATCATTAAAGCAAATACATAGATCAAGATCCACATCATAGCACAAAAAAAGAAAAATAAATTTTGAATGATGAATGAAAAAAAAATAAAAAGCAGATCGCAGCATAACAGAGAGAGAAGAAAAGGGTTAAGGAGAAAGCATGTTACCATTGGAAAAGCCTCTGTGGAAGACAGAGATCCTGAGATAAGAAGCAGCCCTTGAAGCCCATAATTGCCTGCAAGCCATTTCTCTCTTCTCTGTGTATTTGTGAGTTCAACACTTTTGCTTTGTGGTGATCATGAAGAGACAACTTCCCACTTATTTATATTGCCGAGGGTTGGTGAAAGTTTTCTTTCTTTTTTTATTCCTTATTCCTTAATACTATCTATTTTTAATCAAGAAAATATTTTATCTTTTTTTAAAACAAGATATATTCTCTCTTATTTTTTAATTATTTGGTGGCGTTTCAATTGGATTCATGGAGTGTCTCAGATATCACTACTACAAAAGCTTATTATAATAATATATTATATTATTATATTATAAGAATAAATACAGTACTAAAAATAAAATAAAAAATAGCCTTGTAAATATTGCCTTTAAGTTTTCTTTTTAGTTTTGTTACTTTTAAATATCCAACCTTTGTTTAATGTTGTTTCTTTAGTGTCTGTAGTTTATTACAGTTAATTTGGTGCTAAAATTGAAAATTATTAACTAAAATAAAAATAAATTAATTAAAATAACTCTGCTATTTTAGCTAAAATAAAAATTATGTTTATTATTCTTTTACTAGTAACATAACTGCATCTAACTTTACTTTTTTTTAAATTTAATATGTTAACAATAACTTTTAAATTACTTTTATTTAAATGATAAGGATTTAAAAGTAATATTTTTTTATAAACTAAAATAAAATAATCATATAACTTATATAATGATATTTTATTTTATGACCTCTGTCGTGTAAATTTTTTTAAATAAAACTAATGACTTAATTAACTTGCAAAATATTATCTTTTAATTATTTTTAAAAATATTTAATGTTATTCATTGAAAGATAATAAATATTTAAATGAAAGCATTATTATTTAAACATTTTTTAAAAATATTTAATGTTATTCATTGAAAGATAATAAATATTTAAATGAAAGCATTATTATTTAAACATTTTTTTTTAATCATATTTTTCTTAAGTTTCAAATTTACAAAGTTGTATGTAAATTATAGAAGTTATCTTGAATTATGTAAGAACGATCTTCACAAGGGTTTCATTTGAATAAATTTTCCCAAATCATTTAAAAAAAAACTAAAATAAATTTCTTTATAAATTAAAGTTAGCGTATAACTATCTTAAAATTAGATTTTAAAAGTTTATAAAAAAATGTTTTAGTTTTGCAAAAAGTAGGGTATATGTGCACATGTTAAACACTGAAAAAGAGTTTAATTTTAGGAAGGAAATTTTCGGTTGTTAAATACTAAAATTTAGTTTATATCGCAATTAGAAATAAAAATACGAAAAAATATTTTAGTGATCAAAATTAAAATAGTCATTAATCATCTACTAAAATTCGATTGACTTATTCATTTGTCTTTGTTTCTTTTTTTCAAAGTTAAAATAAAAGAAATCAAGTTAGAAATAGTTAACTCACTTGTAAAGGCTAAAATAGAAAACATTTTAATAAATTTGGTCGCCTACAATTTAATTAAAAAAAGTTAAATTATGTATTTGGTACACATTTTTATTGAAAAATCTCAATTAAGTTTATTTTATGTGTCTTAAATAGGTGTCAAGCTTTTATCTTTTCTTCTAATTTTAATTTTATTTTATTTTTAAAAAATAAAAAAATTATCACATGAAAGTTGATGTTGTTTCAAGTAATAGTAATAATGTAATGTGATAACGTTAGTGTCACGTGTCAGTGATTATAATTATTTTATCTTTGTATTTATATAAACATGTATTAAAATTGATATTTTTATTAAATATTTTTAATAAGGTTAAGTTTATTTAAATTTATATTTTTATGTTAAATTTTATTTAAAATTGTTAATAGAAAATAATGTTAATAAAGAAAACTTTAAAATTAATTTCAACTATGTTAAACTTGGTTATCAATTATATTTCATAAAATAATATAAATTTATAAACTTTTTCTATTTTGTTAAATTTTATATTTTACATTAAACTTTATTTATATTGATATATTACATCATATTTTAATATTTTTTATTTGAATTTATATTTTAAATAATTGTATATTTTTAAAGTATATAAAATTCAATAATTTCTATAAGTTGGTTTGAAAATAACCATTTTCAAAAGCTCCACCTCTTTCGCATATCTCGCAGTGCTAGGGAAATTTTTGGTATAAAACTTCTTCTTGAAGGGCTCCTATATGATATCTTCTCCAATTTTCTCTAACATCAGGCCTACTAGTGAACTACTTCTCTATACAACTAATACTCTAAATAAGGCAACATATTCTCACCTAGACACATCTTGGTGTCAAAGATGTTTTTCAGATCTCTTAGCCATTAATCAAACCCCTTTGGACTAGGGTCTTCCCATCAAACTTTGTCGGATGATGTTGTAAGAAGTTCTTTTAACTGTCTCAAAACCTCCACATGCTACTACTAGGTGGCTTTAGAAGAGAGTCTATCAGATTCCATCTATTGCAAGGTCATTTGATGTTGTTGCATCATGACAACACTTTATTGTTGGAGGGCTACTGCCATGGACTCGATTGCCCTTGCTAGGTTGGGTATATTCGAGGTTGGAGGGGGAGGAAGTGATGGCCTAGGTACCATAATTCTATCTACACAGATAAAAGTCATTAGTCTAACTCAAAGAAACTATACTAACCAAACATAATGAAGAGTACACAATAGAAACTAAGCACACTCTAACCAACAGGTTTCATAAGGAACAACTCCTATGATACCAACGATGTAACATTTCATTTTAATAGTGTAAAACTACTAAATGAAAGTTATAAGAATGATTATCGACAAGCAGACGAGACAAACATACAACTATTATATTACAATCATCCTTAAAGCATGTAATGAATATAAAAATTTATATACACACCGTTATAAGCTAGAATTTTTCAAAAAAGAAAGGTTTATACAAAAAACATAATCAATCTTATTTAAGCGGCAACATCTCCCTCACCCTGCACCTAATCAACTGAAACATCCTTGTCTACTCAAACCATTTAAGTGATCATTACAAACAAGAAGAAACATAAACAAACACACAGAAAGGAAGGGTAGGCTAATGTACCAAAACAACATTCATACAACATTTATATAGATGGCAACACATATACGAATTTATATCAACTAATCCTAAGGCGTGTAATCATTCATTATAGACTTGACCATCCGAATACATGTATTAATATTAGACTTTGACGAGTTATGCACTTATAGTAGCCTCTATTGCTCTACAGAGCAATTGCCAATGAGTTTCACCCTACTACACACAAGGTTCATTCGTTAACACCTTTGGCCAAGGCCCTTGTACTAGGACCTTTTACTCCTCTCACCACATACCTGACCCTTCTCTACTTAAGATTGAATGATTATTAAAGCGTAAGATAACTCTTAATACGGGATCCATATATCAATATACACACTACTTTAAGCATCATCAATCCTCCTTGGATTATTATCAATCATTCACATGTCATGTTATAAACCAATCATTGTTTTAACATTCACATAATCACACACACATTAAACCCATCATAAGAGATATATGTAAATTTAGTTAAATTTTTGGTATTTTTGCTCAACCACAAGACTTGCTTGCTTAGTGACTAGTACCTGATAGCAAATTTGCTCAACCACCAAATAAATTTGCCTAGTGAGTAGTGCCTGAATACACACTCATCCAACAACCAAATAACTTGATTAGCGAGCATACCTATGTAACTTACAAGTTTAAATTCTCCTAAAAGTCGTCCAGCGAATATATTCTCACCCAACAATTGTCAAGTGAATGAACTATCTGACTTTGGTCTCGCCTAACAACCACCAAGTCAGTAGTTCTCTGACTTTGACTTCACCCAACAAGTATATGCTCGTCCAACGAGTTTTACATAATTATGCAAATTTTTGTCTTTCCAAATAGTATTATCAAAGCGGGTTGGAACCCGTGAGCCAAATCGGGCCACCATAAGTTCAGGCCAAGTTGGGTTGAAAAAAAAATTGAAATTTCGATACAGTCCAATTTGATTCCTGCTCACCGACCCACCTATTTATTTCTTTGTGTTTCAATATTATTAGTTAACACTCGTTTTTATTGTATTGTAGATGAGGATAAAAAAATGAGAGACTTCAAGAAAACAAAATATTGCAGATTTATCCATTAAAGATTCCAATCTTATAGATGGATAAGTGACACAAAAGTTATCAATGTTACTAAAAGACGATTGAAACCACCTAACTCAATTCAACATGTCATAATTCATCATACATTTCAATTTGACAAACCAACTATCATACAAACCTACAATAAGTTATTATAAATTGTCTATTAGTTAAAATCAATGTCATTAGTTTCCATTACCTGAAGGATGATCAAACAACTCTAAAGATTCTAAAACAACTCCAAAAGCTCAGAAAACTCCATTTACTCCTACGAACAATAAAAACATGATTAGGACACACCATTAATCAATAGAGTCTTATAGAAGACTCGAATGTCACATGCAAGCTAAAGTAACTCACATGCACAAAAAATATATATACTAAGGAAAAGAATATAAACCAACTTACTCTTTTTACATAAACTAATAAGATACAGTTGATGATCTTGCCTTAAGAATCACTCAAACATTGATCCTTAAACAAATGATAAGATGGTTAAGATGGAGAGAGAAGAGATTAAGAGCTATATAAAAAGAGAATTTAAAGAAATAATACATTTTTACATAATAAATTTAATTATAAAAATTCTATTCAGATTTTAAACTTTTAATATTAAAATAATCAAGTCTAGTTGTATAAATACAACATTTTTTAGATATGATTTTTTACTTTAACATTAATAATAAATATGACCAATAATAATAATAATATCTTTTTTTAAAAAAAATTGTATCAATTTTATAATATTAAGATGACATGATCTTAATCATCAATTATTTCTTTCTAATTTTATCCGCAATATAAAACTATTACAATGAAAATAATAAACTATAATTTTTTTTGTTACTCTTACTTTTAACATCTAAACGACAATTTTCTATAACTTTAGTATTAATAAAAAAAATGTTTTCATATTAATTACAATATATTTTATATATTCTCTTATTTATAAAAGTAAGTAATAAAATAACGACATAATATAATAATTATCATCATCGAACAATATAATAGACTTAATTTGGAAGTCACAAAAATGTTGAGAAACACAAAAAAAAAAAAAAATCTTGAAAATTCATAAATTGCACTTCTGTTATATAAACATCATTTTTATAATTTTGGGTTTAGGTTAAAACTGGTATACGTGAAACCAGTAAACTCACCTTCTGTTCATTTCTAACAAAGTTTCCAACCGTGAAGAAGGACTGCATGGCGGAGTCCACCGTCCCTAAGGGGGCCAAAAGATCCATTACTTCCGAGGTTCCTTTTGCTTCTCTTTTTTTGCGTTTTGTTTCTTTCTTTCTTCAGTAATTCACTAGGGAGTTATATGTATATTTCATAATCGTTGATACATGATACATTGATTAGAATAAACCTGCTATTATTTCACAAACAATTTTGAAATTCCTCAGTACTGTTCTTCAGGATTGGTTGTTCCACTCTGTCTATTTGATGTTTTTCAAGTCATGTATTACATTTAGTGCATTTTTACTTGGAGAAGCCAATTTCCTAGACAATTCTTGAACTGGGGACAATTTTTCACTTATGAAAGCATACGGTTTATTGGTATAAATTCATAAGGACAAGTACAAAGGTATAGGTTTTCACTGAGGAACTATCGAGACATGCCATTCATATGGATTTGTATAGTTTTGAATAATTACCTGCTACTTGATTGGTTCTGTGCCAGTGTAGGAGTGGAGAGAAATACAGTAACAGGAATCGAGAGTAGGATTAGGGGAAAAATGAAGTTTTGTGAAATGAGACTAATAAAAGGTTATGCATCCTGCAAGCTCTTTTCATGCTAATATTTCTTTTTTATTTTCTAAGTTAAAGGTCATGTTAGCTGCTAATAATTGTTTACTCACTGCAGTTCTTTTTCATGTTATTTTGTTTTATTTATCTCTTTTAACTTCATTGCATTTTGTGCCAATTTACTTGATGGTTGTTTGTTGTTGTTGATGGTGGTAAGGTTGCACTCAGAGGCAAAAAATTGGAGCATGGAGATGGAGAAGTAGTAATAATTGGGGGTATGGTGTTGGACATTCACGCTACACCTTCAGTGAGAGCAAATTCTGGAACAACTGTCCCTGGCAAGGTTGGAATCTATTTTATCTGAAAAGGAAAGAAGAAAAGAAACCTAATAGGGTTCTGTTTGTGTTAACTCAATTGTGTTAATGATGTGACAAGCATAAGCAGTCGTTACCTTGCCCTGATTGAATATTCTTTATCTTTTTCATGTTTGTATCTATCTTCTTATTCTTATACTGGAGAATTTCAGGTCTATTATGTTAGAGGAGGTGTGGGGAGGAATGTAGCAGAGTGCATGTCAAAACTCGGAGCTAAGCCATTCATGATCAGTGCTATTGGATTTGACATGGCCGGTAAATAATTACTATCCCCAAGCATTTTCTTGCAATGTTGTCATTCTTTTTACTTCAAGCTTTTATTGTGGTCAAGAGGCACCCTGTATGGTAACTTCAGCTGATATCTATTGGCTGTTCAAAATTTGGATATATGTTTATGTCCTACTTAGAGTAAAGCACAGATGTAGTATTGTTTTTAGCCATGTACTATTATTGTTTTTAGCAAAATGTGGTATAAAACAATATTCTTTGGAATCTATGGAGTCCTAGAAATGAGAGGAAAGGATTGGAAATGGTTCTTGGATGGAAATTTTATAAAGATTATGCAATCCCCGATCCTGCAAATATACAATGAATTACAATGAATGCCCTCCTACAAAATAGATATACAATGTGCTTTTACTCATAATATTTCATTAATCAGATCAATAGTACATGTCAAGTCCTACTAATTAACTCCAATAATCTTCTAGATTTGACTGATCTGTGGTGGCTTAATTATTGATGTCCGATGCTTAACACTTTGATTTTTTGACTACCTTTAGTTACTTAGATCCTTGATTACAATATTAGACTTTGTACACCTGTTGAATACATAAAAATAGGCATTGTGTTACAAAAGAATCTAATAATTTAAACAGTAGGAACCTATGAAGCTCTTAAATGACTAACATGTCGCACTTCCTGGCTTCAGACATGTCTCTGATAGGGACATGGAATTGACATGTTCAAGACATGGTGTCAGATACTGTTAGGAATAAAAGAGGAAGATTGAATGGTAGCAAGAAGGAAGGAGGGAAGTAGAGACTGAACGGTAGCCAGAAGGGAGGAGGGAAGTAGAGGCCGAACGGTAGCCAGAAGGGAGAAGGGGAGTATAGACCGAAAGTATTCAGAAGGGAGGAGGGAAGTAAAGGCCGAACGATATATGTACGCTAGTACCGAATATATACGCTAGTACTGAACGGTATTTAGTAGAAGCAGGTTGGGTTAGCAGAAAGGATAGGACGCGAGAATGAGACACTATAGTCTTCCTGTAACTCTATTAAAGGGGATTTAGTTCATTTTTGAGTATAGACTGGGTATATTTGCCAATGGAGGAAGATAGACTTCCTTGGGGGAGATTACACTTGTAATTTCCTATACGTTACAGAATCAATAATACATACATACATACTTTCATTTCTGTTGTTCTAGTGTTTGAGTGAGAAGAGAGCATAGATTTAGGTTACTTGCATAAAGTAACCTAACAGATACACTCTATTGGGTCAAGCATGGTTCTATTCTTGGACATAATGATGGTGACACGATCCACTTCTTGGACACGTGTACACACTTGATTTAGGAGAAATGAATAGGCACAAACTATAGATTGCAATTTTGATTCATAGAAGAATCACACGAAGGAAGGAGAAAGAAAGAGGAAGAAGAAAAAAAAGTAAATTTTGAAGTAAAGGAGAAGAACTGTTTGTTGTGTTGCAGTTGCAAAAGAAAACGAAATTTTGAAATGAAGAAGAACCATTTGTTGTGTTGTTGCACAAGAAAATTACAAAAAGAAGAAGAAAAGGGAAGAAGATACATGAAGAAGGGAGAGAGGTACATCATCAGTGCTAAAAGCAACTTTTTTTATAATTATTTTAGAGTTAAATATGTCTTTCGTCCCTTAAGTATCACATGATTTTGGGTTTAGTCCCTACTCGAAACTTTGATTGCTTTTAATCCTCTTAATTTTAAAACTCGTATTTTTAGTCCTTAAAAAGCAACAACGTTAGATTTTCTGTGAGGTGGCTAACGGCAAGCCACATAAGATGCCACTTTCCCTAATAACTTTGTGCCACGTTGCTTTTTTTTTTTTCTCTTTTACTACTCTTCAACGGAGCAACGTCCACCGCCTCCTCCAATGTCATTGTTAGGTTGTGTTTTCTTCTCAACTTGACACATGGAAACATTAAAAAGCAGGATTGAATAATTTGAATTTCAGCCGTGTTTGTATGAATTTTGGTTTGTATGAATATGACGGAGGTTTTACAATTTCAGCTTTGCTCTTTTGTCTCTCCTCTGGGCCGTCAACTGCTTCTACTTCTGGCCCATTCTTCGCCATTCTCACTCCTTCCCTCGCATTCGCCCATGTATCATAACCTAACTTCTCTTCTATAGCACTTCAATTACTTGCGAAATTGTGCACTCCTTTTTCTTTTCAATGGTGGCAACCATCACCGCTTATTATTATTATTTTGAATGTTTAGAACAACTCTGGAATTAAGAAGGGGCAGAAATTGAATCGTGGGTTAAATTGATATATTCAGATTTTGAACTTGTGCCCTTTTTAGTATCCGATGAGTTTGTTGTTGTTTGGTGGAAGAGGGAGAGAGGGGTGTTGCTGCAGTTGTCGGACTTTTGATTTTTGCTAAGAACCCTAATTATTTTCAAACATAAAAAAACCCCTAATTTGATTTCATAAATGAAAACATACGTGGCACATCACTTAAATCTGATTTCAAAAAATAAAAGCAATGTGGAACACAAGTGGCATCAGATTGGCTTGCTATTAGCCATCTCATAAGGAAATCTAACGCCGTTACTTTTTAAGGACTAAAAATACGAGTTTTAAAATTAAGAAGATTAAAAACAATCAAAGTTTCGAGTAGGGACTAAACCCAAAATCGTGTGATACTTAAAGGACGAAAAACATATTTAACCCATTATTTTATTCGAACTCTTTAATCATTGTTCTCCTATTTTATTGTAATTTGTTCTATTGCATTTTGTTATAATTTATTTACATTTCATTTGTTTCCAATTTAAATTTAAAATTTGAGTAATGATTTTTTATTTAATTTCTATATTTGATTTTCATATTAAAGTAAACTTTCTAAATTTAATTTATTTTTGTTATAGAAAATTAAGATGAATCAAATTATGGAAGAAGGCAACAAGACTTTTGTGGAGATATGTTTCAAAGTCAAGATAGACTTTTGGTGGTGGAAATAAATGAACGAAGGTAGTATGTGTGATTTTTCATATAATGAATCTTATACTCGAGTAAAAGCTCATTTGTTAACATTTATTGGAGGAAGAGTAAGAATTTGTCTAAATATAATCCCGTCAAAAGTTGTTGAGTTTAAAAAGTTAGACAATGAAACAAAAATGAAAATAGAAAATTCAAAGAAAGAGAAAGGTACCTTTACCACTTGGATCTGATGAAGCAAATCAAACAAATAATGGTTTTAATTCAAAACTCAGGTTCTTTATAAACTTTTTTCAATATTCAAGCTAGAGATAGTCTTGATTGTCAAATTGTGAGGATGTTTTCTTAAGATGCTAATACTTTTAATTTTAGTGGATATGTATAACCACATATATTTGAGAGATCCTTTACTTTCAAAAGAAAGATGTAACATAGAAAATCTTTTGCAACCTATAAGAAATTCATGAAATCAGAAATGTATAACGATTGTTAGTCATGTGTGGATTGATTCTAAAAGAAGATTACTTATAAATTTCATGACTATCACTGATGGTGGACCAATGCTTTGGAAGTCAATAGATAAATTAGGTGAGATAAAAGACTAGTATTTTATTGCTAAACATAAATTTTCACAATCAAGAGTATCTTTAACTTGAATATTGAAAGAAGTTTGTAAAGAACCTTTGAGTTTTGGGTTAACACCATTGTTTGTCTGATTTCTTTCTTCAAATACATGTATGTGGTGGAGGGACCCCTTTTTTCTTTTGAATTTTCTATTTTCAAGTTTGCTTCATTGTATAACTTTCTAAACTCAACATGTTTTAATGGGGTGACATTTGGACAAATTCCAACTCTTTCATTGATTTTTAACAAATGAGCTCTTATTTGAGTATAAGATCCATGGAATGAAAAATCACACAAACTATACTTGATCATATTATTTTCACTAAGAGTAGTCTTTCTTAAATTTGAAATGGATATCTACAAAGATTTTGTTTCATCCTTTTGTTCCATAACTTGATTCATCCTAATTTTCTATAACAAAAATAAATTAAATATAAAAAATACACTTGAATATGAAAATCAAATAAAAAATCATTATTCAAATTTTAAATTGAAAAGAAACATAATGTAAATAAATTATAGCAAAAAGTAATCTTACAATATAACAAATTATACGAATAAAATAATATAAAAAGATGAAAATAATAGAAAACTGGTTAAAGGATTTGAATATAATAATAAAAGTTGTTTTTAGCACTCGTGATCTACCTGTCTCCCTCCTTTATGCTTCTTCCCACTTCCTCATTTCTGCAGGTATGCAACATTTTTTTTTGCAACACAATAAACGATTCTTCTTCTCTTCAAAATTCTGTTTTTTTCTTCTTCTTTTGTGTGAATCAATTCTGTTATAGATTGTTTGTGCCTATTTCTTTCTCTTAAATCGGGTGTGATACGTGTGTCCAAGTAGTGGACTGTGTTACTGCTGCTGTGCCCAAGAACATAACCGTGCCGACTGAATAGTGTATCTGACATGAGTTCATGTGTCTGTGTCAGAGACACATCTGAAGCAGGGAAGTGTAACATTGTGGCTGTCTTAATAGAATGTACCCCTCCAAGGATGCCTGCCAACTGATATGTATGTCATTCCAATCTGTTAAGAATCATCTGCCGATTTTCTTCAATGACTTCAGTGTACCAGAAGACATGTTGATGAAAATGACATTTGGAGAATAAATTTCCTTTTCTACTATATTTTTTCTTCATCTAGGAAATCTGTTGTTGAATCAGTGGAAATCTGCTGGCCTATCTGCAGAAGGTAAGCTATTTTTTCTTGGTGGCTTCATCATTAGATATGCCATAACTGTAAAACAATGATATTTCTGGATGTTTTTGAATTTGAAGTAGGTATTTTGAAGGATAAAGATATTGAAACTCCAGTCGTATGCAATTTATTTGATATTAATGGGGAGGTAGCAGCTGGTGTTGCTAGTGTGGAAGCTCTTGTAAGTTGACCATTCAAGTACTAAGCTATCAAGTAATCTCCTAACTTAAGCAAGCTAAAATATGTATTTTGAAACTTTTTTTGTAATGACAGTTGTTGTAAAAGACTGAAGCAAGGAAAACATATATAATACAATCATCATGTTGCAGGAAAAATATCTGACACCTGACTGGATCTTGCACTTTAGAAATGCTTTGCCTTCTGCTCCAGTGTTAATGGTGGATGCCAATCTGAGTCTTCCTGCTCTTGAAGCTGCTTGTAAAAGTACATTTCATGCTAACATTTTAATTCTCTTTTTCCCTCTCTGCTGTATTATGAACTCACTACATATGTTGTTTTCCATTGAATAAATAAATATCTACATTCCTCAGTGGCGGCTGACATGGAGTGTCCTGTGTGGTTTGAGCCAGTATCAGTTACTAAATCCCGAAGAATCAGTTTTATTGTTGAATATGTGAGTGCCTTGCTTTACAAAAACTTGATATTCTTTATTAGATTTATCTCATGGTTTGTTAAAGTTGGTTGTGGTTAATTGGGGATTGCAGTAGTCTGAAGTAGTATAGAAAGAGAGAGAAGAATGAGAGACCAGATAAATTCCATGCGTTTAATTTACATAGTGGAGGCTCTTGTGTATAATACAAGTTTTAAATAGAGTGGATAACAATTTCCATAATTATATGAATACATACAATTCATAGTATTTCATAATAAACCTGATTGCAATACTTACATAATCCCTAACTGTCGTTGTAAATATTTGTTTTGTGTCATCAACTTTCCTTACTTTGTCTTGAATTCTTGATATTCATTATCTTAATAATGATGTTATAATATGCACAAATTTAAATATTTACCATTATTACTAGTTTTCTTTCGATATATTACATTGTGCAACGTGCATATGATTTAACTCTATCGATGTCATAGGATAGCATTTGTGTTTTTTTCGTAAAAAGTTGTTCTTGACACTTGTGCATATTTTGTGTAGGTGACTTATGTTTCACCGAATGAAGATGAACTTATTGCGATGGCAAATGCTTTATCTGGTTGTGATAAGTTTCAACCATTTAAAGAAAGTCAGAAGAAAAATATTTCAGTAATGTCTTTGTTTCAATTGCTGAAACCAGCAATATGTGTTTTGCTAGAAAATGGCATTGAAGTGGTCCTAGTGACCGTTGGCTCTAATGGAGTGTTTTTATGCCATAAAGGAGGGCCTCGCCACTTTAAAAAGCCTACAGAGAAAATAAATCGGAGTGGTTTTGGTGGACAATTATTCAACGCTTTCATGCAAAAATGTCCTCCTAGTCGCTATTCTGGCTTTTCAGAACTTAATAAAAGCTCCCATTTTTTTGCTGTGCATTTTCCATCTCTTGCTGCGTCAGTTGTGAGGCTTACTGGTGCTGGTGATTGCTTAGTGGGTGGAATACTCACATCAATTTGTGCAGGATTAGATATTATGCAAAGTGTGTCAGTTGGCATTGCAGTGGCTAAAGCTGCTGTTGAGGCTGAGGCTAATGTCCCTAATGCTTTCAATTTATCAGCTATCGCAGGTAAAGTTTTAGCTTTGTATTTTAGTCATAGCCATGGTCATACGCATATTTAGTTGCTATTTTTCTGTTACATGCTTGAAAGTTACGTAGTGAACTTATCAGCATCCCTGGTGACAAATAATTCATTTTTGTTAACTCTATTGCTTTTCTGTTTGGAAATTGGCAGCCTACATGTTGACTTGAATCAGTGTTTGAGAAATGAAAAATTCATATGAAGCCTAATAAATATTTATTTGAATTATGGATTAAGATGTAAAGGCACAGCAAAGAGTGTTGATATAATATCCCATGGTCTAACCAAAAACGAGAAGAGTTTGTTTAAGCAAAATTTTATGTTGTACACTACTTAATAATTAGTATTTTCTCTTCAATTATGGATTAAGATTTTGTATGGTTTTGTTTATTGATTGTCGGTGCTTTTACAACCATGATAATGCGATCTTCTTTTCAATTATGACCCTCTGTTTTCTTTTTTTTCTGTCTTGTGCAGATGATGCTAAATCTGTATACTCCGGTGCCAAAGTTCTTTTCCACCAATCGATGTTGTAAATTTTGAATTAGGATTATGGTAGATAAACAGCTTGAGTTGTGATATAGCAACTTCCTTTGCTCCGAAAAAAGTGGTAATACCATCCAAAGGCTTATCGCATTGAACTATAAATTAACAACTATGTTTTGTATTTTTATTAAAGTTTTTAGATATAGGATTGTAGTTGATGCACTTTTTTTTAACATTGGTATGCACTTCTGCACTGGCATACTGAACTTTATCATGTCATGATGTCTGTCTCTCTGGTGAAAAATTTCCCCCTAAATTTTACGTTTTTACACTAATCTAACATAATTTTCAGCTCATTACTTAGCAGCTCCTCTTAGTTCTTCTCAAGAAGACTCTTGGATATGATAACTGATGTTGTTTGCGATCTTCCAATGATAAATGTATGAAATTTGGATGATGTAAGACTATGATAAGTCTCCTTTCAGTGTAAGAAAACACCACACAAGTTTTCCTAAATTCAAAGGAAAAGTGGCCAACGAAAACATGGGATTTTCACAATGCTGAGAATCAACAATCTGTTTTGCAAGTTTTTGCTACGCAGTTTCGACGTACAGTCCTAATTTCGAGTTACCTACTCAAATATATAATTGTTTGAAGTTTTCAAAATAAAATAAAATTCAGTCTAATATGGAAAATCAATGACTCTACGATGAGATATACACAAAAAAGTTACCACAAAAGAAATTTGGGTACAATTTCATCTCCAACTGTTTTGTTATTTATTTTTAATTCGGGTGAATAGTAAAACGATAAAACAACAACCCATACAATACAAAGCAACAAAGAAAATAAAGCAACGAAGATGGAAAACAAAAAAAAAAAATGGAAGCAATGAAAACAATTGAGAGAGAAACAATGACAAACTAAACTAAAAAATCAAACAAGATACGAAACTCTAACAACAGAGAAAAGCAAACACTAAAAATAGTGATGGAAACAGAGACAAAATATAAAAAAAAAAAAAAACAATAGAAAATAAAAAACAGAAACACATTACTTCTTTCCAAATTGATATAGAAGTGAAGAAAACTAAAATGAAGTTAAGATCTATGAAAATAACAACAGAAATTTACAAAAGAAAGACAACAATGTGTTTCTAACAACAACGTCATTTTTATTTTCAATGTTATTTTAAAATTAAAGTATCCAAGTTTTTTCATAGAGTATAATCTAGGTCAATTGTCAAAGTACACATGCACATTGTATTCAATTTTCATCCCCAATATTCTTTTTCGTAAAATTTAATTTTGGGGTTTTGTCTTGAACACAGTAAAAATGAAAAGTAGGAGATAAAAAAATTGAAAAGTGAAATATCAATTTACAAATTCAAGATTCACGGAATTCCTCTTATCTAAATTCTCAAAGGATTCTTATCTTGATTCTCAAAAGATTTGAATTCAAATTTGAATAATTAGTCAGTTCAATTAACTAATTAAGAAAAACAGATCAAATCAAAAGATGATGTTATCCGATAACAAACTTAAAGTGTTAAACCATTGCTTCAAAACTTATTTCGGATTATATATTTTTCTTTCCATGAATTGAACCTTAAGATTTATTTTTCCACGGATGAAGAAGGAAACACAAAGATGAGAGAAGAAGATGAAGAGATAATTGGTAATGGAGTAAAAAAGAGAGAGAATGAGAAAAATTTTTAAAGTGAAAAACTGAACAAATTATTTCAATATATGTCACAAGAGGGAATTTAATATGTTGTAAACATCACTTAATTGTGGCTTCTAATCTTAACTTTCCAAAATCTTAAGAAATAACAAAAAACTCTAAATCAAGTAATCATATATTAATTTTTTATACCTTGAAGATTTAGAATTCAATACATCTGAATTCCCAAAAAAGTAATATATAATAAAAGTTACAATTAAAACACTAAGTACATCAGACTACAAAAAATACAAAACTAAAATAATTATGTGTAACGAATCCAATTTATTATTATTAAAAAATAATTTAAAATCTGAAAAATAAAATATATTAAAATTGTTATATACAATAAACTTATAAATATATTATAAAATTAAGAGTGACAAAACTGGTCTGGTTCGTTATTGACTCGTAAAAAACTGACTGGGCCGAATGAACCCGTCAAACAAAAACTGGTCACTGCAATCCTTTGTGTCAGACTAATAATGAATCTTTCAATTGTTTTATTTTTTTCTAAATTTTTTATATGTACATATAAATGAATATAAAACTTTATTTAATCATATAATTTTTTTAAAAATTTTTAATTGATTAGTTAATATTTTAGTTAGATAAGGTAAAATAATTATTGTATTTTCAGGTTAAATTACTTTAGTATACCTAATAATTAAAAATTAATTTGTAAATGTTAATTATCTAAATTATAATAAAACTATATATTTAAAATTTTTAAAAATATAACATAAAAAGTTCATCTATTAAATTATTTTTAATTTAAAAAAAAAAACAATGGACCGAGTTAAACTGACTCACATTTGATATGTCAAATTAATGGACTAAATACATCTATATAAAATACCTGTCATCAATGTAAAATATAAATTTTGAACTATGGAGACAAATTAAATAGTTTAAATACATTTACTAAAAAATGTAAACATTCTCTAGTTGAATACTTTATTTTCACTAAATGGTTCATTAACGTATAAAATATGATAGTAACATAATCAGTAAAAGGCTTGATTACTTATTTTGTTTTCAGTTTCGCTTGAAAATGTCAAATTAGTTCATTATTTAAAAAATGCGTCAATTACGTCCTCACTTAATAAAATTTGCATCAATGAAATCTCTAATTTTATTAAGTGAGGATTTTAAGTGAGGATGTAATTGATGCATTTTTTAAAAGATGGACTAATTTGACATTTTTAAACGAAACTGGGGACAAAATAAGATATTAAGAAAAAAGAAACTTAGCGGAATTTAGGAGATTGAATTTCATCAAATTGAGAAGAAACAATTTTATAAGATTGAATTTGAAAATTGAGATGACATATAAGTGTGAAATTCTGTAGATATTTAATTTTACAATCTTTTAAGTTCGACTCGTTCAGTTTTTACAATAAATATACAATGATATGAGTAAATTAAAACATACAAGTGAAGCTTAATTTTCATTTTAAGAACTTTTTATGGAACGCTGAACTGAACCTCACATGGTAACTTGTCATTATTAAATTGTTATTATTTAGTTTGCTCAAAGAATATTAATGAATTATCATTTTTTTTTTCTTTAACCTCATATGTGTCCCTATTATGCATGTTCTACCTCTTATAGATGAAAAATTAATTCTTGACTATTACTAACCATTTTAACTCTTTCAATTTATAATTATACTATATCTATTATTTATAGATAATTACTTATGAAGTTGTATAAATATAATCATTATATTTATACTGATGTGAACAATCTCATTTATAATTAAAATTATAAATAATACATGCATTTTATCACTTTTTTATGTTTATAATAAAAACTCTGTATTGTGATTATATAAAAGAACAATATTTGGAGCAATCAGTTACAATAAAAAAAATATTTTCAATACAATATCCTAACAAATTGTAGTCGTTGTCAAAAGTTCTTACTTTTTCACTTCTCTTTTCTCACACTTTAACTTTAAAATAAAAATATCATGCTCCAATAATTTTTTTTTTAATTTCTTTTACTGAAGTTATGCTTCCAACCACGGCTTCTTCAGTTAAAAAAAAAGTCATACTCTTCAACACAACAACAATTAGAAAAGAGAAAAAAAAAGAGTCATATTTAAAAATACACCTTCAATTAAAAGAAGTAAAATCCTATTTACAAATACAATTTTAATTATAAATAAATAAATTCCAACTTGCAAGTACAAATACATCTTCAACTAAAAAAAAGTTAACTATTCTTGTAAATACAAATACAATTAGAGTAAAAAAAGGAAAATGATACTTGAACAACCTCTTTTGACAACATTTAGACACGAGACAGGTGTCTAAATGGGAGTGATCCACGTGAAAAATCAAAAAGCAAATGAAACATGACGTGGAAAGGGGTGGGCAGGGTTTTCAAGTTGGCGTTTCAAATTTCAAATTCATTTGGAAGAATTGTAGAGAGAGAAGCGTGAAGGTTGAGAGGGAGAGTGTGACCCAGAGAGAGAGGCCGAGAGAGTTGGAGAAAGGGAGTTCAAGAGAGAGATCTGACGGAGTGTTTGCCAGAGTGCCGTCGGACAACGTTGAAGGTCATGTCGGAGCTATTCAAAAAAAAAAAAGGTCTAAAGTGATTGAAGTAAGAACTTTTGTGTGAAGTCATGGTTCCAAATTGCAATCACTCTTTACCCATATCAATAACTTTTTCAAAATCTACCCATTTCAGAAAAATAAAATTACACGGATTCTATAAAATTTTCCAACACTTGTCTGACTTTTGATCCATTATGACTGGTTTTTATAGCAATAGGTACGAACAAAAAAACATTAACAAAAAATTGTAATTCATATTACCCTTTTAAACAATACTATTAGTTTTAAATGAAATAATCTTTCTTACCATTATCAACTAAGTGATTGCTCCCATCTGCATTAGGAAAAGATTCTATTAATGATTTAAGTATTTTTGTTCGTATGGAAACTCTTTTCATCTTTCATCTGACTTTATTTTAACTATTTCCTCACTTATTTTAGCTTATAACATAAGCTTGACTATTAGACTTAATCGATATTAGATCTACCACTACATAATCTCCGAACATTATCATTATGCTTAGGCATGTTACATATAGATTTTATATTACAAAGTGTATTCATGCTTTTTGAAAAATAAACTACTTTCTTCTCCATGCTAATTTTGTTCTATCAATTATTCACATTGTCTTTTTGAATTATTTTATTTATAACTTCTTTGATTTTCTTATGTCATAGCTAATTATTTCATTCAAAGTTTCGAAACATAAAATTTTCTCAAATCATAAATATGAGGTTGTCCTATCTTGAATTTTATAAATAATTCTCATGAAATATCGCTTTACCTTCTCATGTTTTAACAGTACTAAAATAAATTATCTCTCCACTATCAATATTTTCCTTTCCAAGCAAAAAATCCATATTATAGGACAACCATAATAATATCTTAAATAAATATACATCCAATATCTTCTCTACTCGATGAATAAAAAACTTAAAGAGTTAAAATAAAAATAAATAACACTATATACATGCATGCATACACACACACACACACACACATATATATATATATATATATATATATATATATATATATATATATATATATATATATAATATAAACGGAATGATTTATGCAATTTTGCATTAATACGATTAATCCATAAAATATTTCTTTTAAAAGGTGAATTTGAGTCTAATATTTGGAATTCATTTTTAACCTAAAGTACTGGAAGTTTATAGGCATTTATTTTTGTTATGTATTATTGAATTTTGTGATTAGCCCTTCTGAATGTGAAAATTTGTGTATTCCTAACAAGTGGAAACCATAAATATGAGAGTAAACAAGACACTTAACATATGTACTGGATAACTTTTTAACCACTTTAGTTTGCAATTTAAGGAGTTTTGTACACTGATTTGGAAGCATAAGGAGAGCATGGGCAGAAATATATATCTACTGACATGTAGAAAGGACAGTAAGATTTAAATAACATACCAAAGAAGATGAAGAAAAACACAGAGCAATTTAATGATGCTGAGTGATTGACCTTGCAGGGAAAACCTACACTACAAGGCCATAATCACAGGAATGCTACAAGTCCTTTTCATGCAGGGAATCCAAAGGTGGCATCCACATAACATTATTAATGTTTTTTTGTACCAGCATGCACCATCATGTCGTATTGGGAAATATACAAATATCACACATTGAAAATTTGTTTCTTTCCAACCAAAACACAATCATTAATGCCTGCAAAAAATAGGATGCTTCTCCAACATGGCTGAGTCTCACTTTCAAAATATTGTTGTCACACTCTCTAAATGTGCTTCCCATTACAACCTTTCTTCTCCTAATCTGCTGCTATCTGCTATCTGCTATCTGCTATGGACCATCCAATGCTTTTTTCTACCATTTTTTTTATATAAGAAATACACATCTATGTGGGTTTAAGTGTTACTCATGTGGCTTATGGGGCAAAGTTTATTCTATTGTTCAGGAAAAGTTGAAAACATTTTTATATTACATGCTGATAATTATAGAGGGGAATTTCCCCATTGCAAAAGGTAAGCATGCATGAATTTTCCTTGCTTTTTTTCAGTCTGATCAACATTGACTTTTTGTTTGCCCAAATTGTCATCTAGTAAGTACACATTTTTTTTCTCCATTGCTTTCTTGTCTCTGAATTTTCTGATCTAAAAAAATAAACCCTTCTATGATTAAGTTCCAATAAACTGTCACAAAACTTCACGAGAGTTATGTTTAGGGCCAGCCATGTGGGAAGGAATACAGCACAAGGATGCTAATGTTATCTCTTGAAAATGTTGGCATTTATTTTGTCTTTTCTCTCTAAATGGTTTTAAATTTGTTAAACATAGAGTTAACTATTTCTTATAACTTATTTAGGAGACAAATGTCTAAGGAATTCAAAAAATTGAGTGAAGACAGTAAGATGGACAATGTATAAGAGAAAAGACTTACAAAAAAATCTATTAAGATTTTGGATGGTATTACATGAATTGACTCATAATTCGATATGCTTTAGATCTAAATTTTTAGTTAGATTAAGAGGTTCAATACACATGTAGATCTTCTTCACACAATAAATATTGTCCGTTTTGGATTAAGTTCTCATCGACTTATTTACTTTTGGTACCATTCCAAAAAAATAGGTATCTTATATTTGTTGTATTATATGTGAAACTTGTATCCTAACAATTAAATCATGGTATTCTATATGGTAAGTTCAATCGAGGAAGCAAATATAAGCATAAAAAAATTGGGAGTGTGAGGAATTGGAATTAGGCAATTATGTTGTTTAATAATTGGGGGAGAAATATTTGCATGTGAATAGGTGAATTCCTATTTATAATTGGTATGCAGGCAGAACATGTGGTGTGTATGTGTCGAATGTAAATTCTCACAACTTGTCAAGTGCTATTCACGAGTCTCATTTCACCACTTCCATTATTGAAATGTTAGTACAACTATCACTCTTATCTCAGTTTTCATAAAATACGCCAAAATTCTTGGTGCGTTTTCTATCAATATTCAGGAGCCTATAGCCTACCCTGTACTCAAGTTTTACACCACCATTCATCCTCCACCGTTATCATCATCATCACCATTATAATAACTTCACCACACACGACCCAGAGGCAGCAAACATGGGTGGAAGAGTGAGCAAAAGTGGGAGGAGTTCTTCTGAGAAATATGTGATGAATTTGAAGGAGAAAGTTAGGGTCTTACAAGAGGAGATAAAGGAGATGATGTATGAGAGGGAGAAGGATAGTAGAAGCTATGAGAGAGACATAATGGTGTTTACTTTCAAGGAAGCAGATTGGAAGCAAGAGGGTAAGAGGCTGAGGGAAGAGGTGAAGCAGTTGAGGAGTTTGGTAGAAGAGAAGGATGAGAAGATAAGAGAGATTGAGGTTGGCTTGATGGAGAAGAACAGTCAGAAAGAGTGGGAATTGATGGGAACTAAGCTCTTGGTTGAACAGATGAAGGAGGAGAGAGCAAGAAGAGATGAAGCTGTCGAGAAATGGAAGCAACTTTATCTTGAAATCAAGAATGAGCTTGATGAACTCATACAAAGAACATACGATGGTCTCTCTCTCTCTCTTTATACTTTTTTTAGCAAAATTATGAGTTGCAGAACATGAATTCATAGTAATTTTACCATTTGCTTTTATGCAATTATGCTATTAGTGTCCTAAAAGAGTCCAATTAACATGTTCAGTTAGTTTTTACTTTGTTCTTTAGAAACTGGTATAACAAAGTAAGCAATGAGCTTGAAACAAATGTGTGAAGTTCTGATATGGTTTTTGACAGGGGATGGTTTGTATTGGAAAGCAGAGGAAAATGACATAGAAATGGAGAATCTGAGAAAGGAATTGCAAGAAAAGGAGGAAACTGTGAAGGTCTTAAAATTCCAATTACTTGCAATGGAGAAAGAAAAGAACAAAAAGGAGAGGGAGTTTGACCTGTTAAGGCAAAGCCTGAGGATTATGAATGGCAAGAAGAGTTCAATTCAAACCAAAGAGAGTCTCTTGAGGAGCAAATTGGGAAAATGAAAATGCAAACACACTGCACACAAAACCTAGGTTTTTTCATATCCAAAATTGAAAAATGTGGTTCAGTATGTATTACTATTATTATTATTATTATTATTATTATTATTATTATTATTATTATTATTATTATTAGTGTATACTTGGGTTAGTGGGTTTGTTTGTATTTTTCAAAAGCACCTATTTTTCTTTCAATTTTTTCTTCCCTTCTTTTTCTGTAGAAAAATAAACAAGCAGAAGAAAAAAAAATGTTCTTCTTGACCATTGCAGGAAACAGAACAAAGAGGAAGAGTAGCAGTTTTTTGTTTCCTTCTGGACTAATTTAGGTGTTGAATATGGCAGAGTCTAAGGACTGGTGAAGGAAAGATACAGAGAATATGGTTATTTATTTATTTACTTACCTATTTTTGTTTGCATTATTAAAGTTAGTTTCTAATAGAAGTTTCTGTTCCTCTTATTTGGTGTATTTCCCTTCAATGCAAAAGACTGTGGTGGCCACCTACTCAGTGATTGGTCACACACATTCCTTCGATTAGTAGATATTGACCCAGAAAATACATAATATCAGTTAGATTTTTTTTCCTTAATGTTTGGTGTTATTTTGCTGAATTTTTAAAATATATTGATCTTATTATATTATTTTTTTAATATATTTAAAAATATTAAATTTAACATTTTTTTAGTAGATTTTAAAAGTTCACAAAAAATAAAACAGCATCAAAACTCAAAAGTAAAAAAAAAAAATCAAATTCATTAATGAATTGAAAAACAAAACTAAAGCAAATATCAAAAGACAAGAGCACCATGTGACTCTACTTAGTACAAGATATGACAATGATAGGTTTACACATCTACATATAATTTTTGTAATAGAAAAATAAAGAATAATGTATTAAATGAATGTAAAAACGTGTTAGAAATACTTTTTGTTTTTCATGATTAAATGAATAGCATAGTTGATAAAAACCAGTGGCTTATTTAATGAATAAGATGAACCATTTGATTCAATTATGAAAAGAGGGGAAAAAAAGTAACCCTGGTCGAAATTAAGGGTAGAATAAATAAATAATTCTTAAAATTTTTTAATAAATTAAAGAAGTGTTTTTTCATATTCTTTATTTATGCTTTACAAAAGCCATTCTTTTTCAGTTTTTTATTAACTAACGGACAAATGTATTATAGACTTTGGCTTTTTGTTTACACTAAGTAATTACAGGCATGGATCACAGAATAAATAATTAATATTTAATGTACCAGGGCAGCAGTCTTGCCAACGTTTTTTTTTTCTCACTTTTGTTTATTTAATTAAATTTATTTCAATTTACCTATTTTACCACACACATATATATTGTGACATCCGGGCACTGAGACGAGGGCGGGAAGTGACGTCAGTGCAAGAGGCATGATGTAGGGGCACAAACAAGGAGCGATTCCTGGCAGCTTTGAGTGGAAGGGGTACATGGATGAATCGAACATACACCGGAATGAGAGGGATTTGGAGACTGTGTAGGTATGAGACTATACGGTTGAAGGATAGCTTAAAGGAATTGATTTGACTACTCATATCACCAAAATGCATTTACTTTTCGGTAGTCTAACTCATAAGAACTTCATGGTTAGTAATTATGGGATGGGTGATCTTCTGCGAGTGAGGACAAAGCACACTGGAAAGCCTGGTAGTGATCTGTGGAGGCAGTTAATGGTCTGTGAGTTGCTGGGACGTTACATATATATATATATATATATATATATATATATATAATATATATAACAATAGTAATAATAAATAGATTAATACACATAATTTAGAGAGGCAATTATATATCCTTTTCTAATTCCCGTAAAAATAATAATGTAATTAGTTGTAAGTTATAGCAGATATTTTCTGCCAAAATCTGGACAAATTTGCATGAGTACTGGTGTTTTTGGATTCTCTTTTCAATTAAAAAAAAATGTCTCTTTCAAAAACCCTACATGAGAACCAACTATACTTTTAATTATATTTTGCTTATAGATATCACTGAGGTTTAATCCCTATGTAAACCAGTACACCTGCTTCACAAATTTTTATTATAATTATTCATTATTTTTAAATGTAGGTTGATAATTTGAAAATATTATAACGATGTCGAATGTTTAAATAATTTAGATGTTTAATATATTTTATTTTTTAAATTAAATAAATTGATATTCTAATTTTTATCGAATATTTTTGTAATAATATTTGATAAAATAAATGAATATTTTGATTATACTATTATAAAATAATAAATAAAAATAAATTATTTTGATTGTACTATAATAAATACATAAAATAAATTTAAAAAATAAAATATTTTTACATAGATTAATCTATAAAAAATAAATCGGATTAAGCTAATTTATTTTAAACTCAAAAATCATGATGGGTGAAAAAAGTAAAAAGATAAAAATAAATTACATTTAATATACTCTATCTTTTTCAAGAACGCACTTCATATAGTTTCTGGTAAAGTGAAAACATGAAGAAGAAAAAGCTCAAAAGTAAAAGAATTATAGTTACGAGACTCTTTTATTTTATGTCCATCATCATATCTTTTTCTATACATGTCTTTCTTCTTATCATGTTGAATTCACACTTTATAAATATATAAAGGAAATAAGAAAAAAAAAGTGTAATACATCAAAGTTATAATACCAAGAACTTTCCTTTTTGAGAATGAACATGTTTAATGCAACTTATATTTTGAGTTAGAGACACGTCTTAAAGGGAAAAGTACAACAAAAAAGTATTTCCACTAAAGAATATTTTATATTTTTTATAGCTCTAAGATAAAGATTAACTTAATTTAATCATATAAAATAAGGTAAGCATGCACTCAAAGAAAAATATCGAAACTTTAAAGTTGATAAATAACTTTATTCTTTAAATATGTGATTATGAGATTAAAATTAATTAGTATTTAAATAAATTCAATATTTTAAGAAATTAATCATTCGTTCCCTCTTATAAGAACACCTAAAATTAGAAAAAGAAAAACAAGATGTATGACATTTTGCATAATAATAGATTGAATCCGTGATCTATGACATTTTGGTAGAAAAATTTCATCACTCTCATCATCAATATTGGTTCCCTTTTGTAGAAAGTTATGGGAAGGGGTTGAAAGAGAGAAAACCTAATCATGATTTTTTTTTTAATGTTAATCATTACAACTAAAGAAGAACTGTTTTTTTTATTTTTTTTTGTAAATTATTTAGCCATTGAAGTATGGAAAATCCAATGTAATATATCTATATATGAATCCATGATTTCATTGGCTAAACAATTATGTTTAGCTTTTATGGAGTCCAAAAGGCTTGTAAAATTAATATTTGGTTGAATAAATTTAGATAATTTGGTGACAGAAAAAAAAAATAGAAAAGCAATGTAAAATTTTGAATATTTGAAAAGACATTTGAAGGCAGTTTGATTTCAAATGTTAACAGATATACGAGGACAAAGCAACAATCTCATCATCATGAATTGTAAGTCGAAAATAATTTATAATTTTGATTGTGGGAGCATAAACCCTCTCATGAGAAAACAACAATCTTCTCTTGCATTGAGGTCCCATACAGAGAATCTAGGGCATTATTGCAGTTACTTTATGTGCAAAAAGTAGAGTTTTTTCTCCGTTTTGCTCGGGTTTTTTAACATCTTCTATCTATCTGATTCAATTGTTTTGACAATTTTCGGGTAAGATTCAGTTCAAAAGGAACAAAAGGTATAAAGAAAAATTGTACACTCAACACTTTCTGCTGCAGTGCTATATAATGCATTCACGTATATTGTGTAATGTTCAATATGATTAATGTTACCAAAAAATTGTAAGGTATTTGATAATAAATCACAATTGTAATAGAAAACACTCCTTCCAACGATTTTGATGAATTTCTTTTTTTAAAAAAACATGATAAATATTTAAGGAAGATGAGACACACACTTCATTTTGGAGATAATTTATCCTTCATAATATATATATATATATATATATATATATATATATATATATTATGTTATGACTCCATTAATACAAAAACATCATATAATCTCACGCGTTCAACATTCAAATCACTATAACCAAACTTAAAAATGAGCGGTGACTTTTTTGTAAATAAATGCACTGTAATTCAATAAAAATTTGAGTGTGAGATTGAAAATTCATTCCCTTTATCTTAGCCGATGATACATTCTTCTCTTTTCAAACTTTTCTCAGACGAAGTTTGACGAGCATCACATGTAATCTTTCTTTCATTTTATATAAATGCATATTAATTAATTACTTTATGTATGATTTTTGTTTGTTTTAACAGATTATTTTCGTGCTTCATACGCATTTTGTTTTCTTTCTCGTGATGAAATTATTCTAACGAACCCACCTTTTGAAGGTTAGTTTTCTTTTTGAAAAACTTATTTGTTGAACTTGTTTGTTATTTTTTTTGTTGAACTTGTTTGTTGTTGTTGTTTAGTTGAACTTGTTTGTTCTTGTTGTTTAGTTGAACTTGTTTGTTGTTGTTGTTTGATTGAATTTGTTTGTTGTTGTTGTTGTTGTTTGATTGAACTTGTGTGTTGTTGGTTATTTCACTACATGTTCATAGTTCATGCTTTATAAAATACTAAAAATTGAAATTTGTTGTTTTTTTTTTGCTTTTCAGGTCTAGTAGAGTTGTAAAAATTGATTAAAAATTCAACGTTAAGTTTAATGTCAAATTTTTTAAATTTGATGTAAATTTAACATCTTCTAATATAATGTCGTTTGCGAATTCAATTCATCGTTAAAAGTCCAAAATATTCGCGAAAAACTTATATATATTCATTTATATATAAATTTTTGTTTGAATATAAATTCATATAAAAGCGAAAAGCCCAAAAACACATTTATATTTCGCGAATAGACATATATAAATTCATAAATTTATATATATTCAAACAAAAACTTATAAAGCGAAAAGCATAATAAAAAAATACTATTGTCTATTCAACCACACAACTTACAACTTGTGTCTAATAGCTTAATAAGACATTTACGTTTAATAAAACTTGATGGCTATAAGATTATGTTTTATACTTCAGACACATAATTAAAATCAAATTGAAGGGTGTTGAAATTTGATCTAAAACTAGAATTATGTCTATTCTACCATTAAATGACATTTTTATAGATTAAAAACAAACTTTAGTCTAAACATAATCATTCTATAATTTATTTAAATTACCAAGGTGTTCTTAAAAGATGAACCCTAACTAGAAAAATCATCAATAAATACTTTTATGTGTTATTCCAAAAATTCACAAATATACCAAACATAAGGGGTGCATAGACCAAATGACATACATAGCAATAATATCAAATGAAAGTGATTTTTGTAGATAACTAGAGAACCCGTCTTAAAAGAAAGAGAGAGAATCCCCTGCTAACCTTTCAAGTATATGATTAATTAATGTATTTGGAAATAGGATAATTGACATCATCTACTAGAATGTATTGGATATTCTACACCACATCCATAGTTTCAATGTGGCATAACTTAAAGAAAACAATCATTCTATCTAGTTGAATATTTTACATATTCTTTTCATATTGTTTTGCAAATAACTAACCCAAAGAATTAACTCCAATACCAATTAAAATAACAGGTTACTTCTAAAAGGAAGTTTGAATAAAAC